>JAMPIT010000856.1:6990000-11795000 GCA_026261815.1 Monarcha castaneiventris obscurior | reverse complement strand
AAAATATAAATAATAAAATTAAACTTGCACAACTTTTCCAGGCTGGGGAAGGAGGGCAAAATCTGTAAGTAGGAAATTTGGAGTAATATTTGATACCCGGCGAGATAATAAAACTAAATATTTACAGGCTGCCTCTCGCAGTTAATAAAATACGATTATCTGATAATCCTTAGCAGCAAGGCTATTTGTATAGTTAACAGCTGATTACAAAAGTACTTTGAGGAGGCAGGCTGGGGTCAGGGCGGCTCTGCACATCCTCCTCGCCAGGGTCAGGCCTGAAATATTAACAAACTGAACTGCTTAATAACGAGACTGCAGCCCCGGAGGCTGAGCTGCCTCCGGGCCCCTTGTAAGCAAATAACGCGTGTCAGGGGCGGGGGCGGGGGTGTTCCAGGGGGTCGCGACAGATTGGGGTGACTGGGGCAGGAGGAGTCGGGGTTTGCCCCGGAAAAGCGATGATCGGAACCCCGGGGAAAGGATGCTGTGCTTCCCGGGAAGGGTTGCTCGGTACCGGGGAAGGGATTCTCTGACCCCCGGGGAAGGGAGGCTCTGACCCCCGGCGAGGGATGCTGCGCCCCGGGGAAGGGAAGCTCCGTCCGGGGGGCAAGCACTCGCCCACCAGCTCGCCCAGGGAAGCGGTGCCGTCCAGGGGAGCAGCCCCGGTGCCCCCCAGCCCCGGTGGAGTCCGGGACATCCCGGCCGGCAGCGGAGCACGCCCGCACCGAGGCCGTGACTCCCCCGTCTGTAGGCAAGGCTGGACCTGCCGTGTTTGGGAACGGGCGGCGGTGGCCAAGAAAATGATGGAAAACAATTAATCAGCTCCGCATCTGCATGTGCCGCCAGCTCCATCCCAGAGCCGGGAAATCCCGCAGAGGGACCCGCGCCCCCGTCGGGGGGAGCCCCGAGGGGCCCGGGCAGGGGGGACCCCGCACCCCCCGCCCCGGTTCTGTGCTCTGCTAGACTAAAACCCGGGTTGCTTCATTAGCCGGGACTTCTAATATTTAAAAACCCGTTAACTCTCTCCCCTTTCAACAGAGGACGCCCCTCGCTATTTATTATTATTATTGTTATTATTATTTTTTTTTTCCTTTCTGGCAAGAAAGAGGAACGCGTGAGAACATTCCGAGTGCGTGTGTGTGTGCAGGGGAAGCCGCTGATCCGTTTTGTGCCCTCCTCCTTTCGAGAGCTTGTCTCCATAATTTAATGATAATTTAAAATATTGTTTCTCTCCCACTGTTTGATAATCCTGTTCCTTTAGTTGGTTTGATGCTGACAGATTTTGAAGGCCACGCTTTTCCCTCTCACCTGCTGTTACGTTTAAAAAGAAAAAAAAAAAGGTATTAACCTCCGAGGAAATAAATATTGAAACAAAAGGTTCCAGCCACAAAGCCCCCAGATCCCATCAATTCAATCCTCTGCTCTTAATTTTCCTGCGTTTTGATTTTTCTCTCCTTTTTTTTTTCCTTTTTCTTTTTTTTTTTTTCCTTTTTCTCATCATGTTCCCTACCTGAGCTTCCCTCTCCCGTACTCCTCACAGGGGCTTGCGGAGCCTCCTATTTACTTCTCTTGTTTGGGGAGTATGGGACTCACTTTTAAGTCAGACTTTATTTTGTATTTTATTTGAGGGCCCGATTCGTTTAGGCATCACTTTCCCTAGGATAAAGGGGGAAAAAAAAGTAAATTGCTGTATGTGGGTGTAGCTGTAATGAAAAATCAGAGCAGTTAAATCGTAAAATTTGGATTAAGAAGCTTGAATTTAATACACACACAACACATTTATTAAAGCATTAGAATAATTGAAATTTGCTGCTGGAATAGTCCAATCTGTTTAAATAATTCTATGGGTGTCTTGTTGTGATAAAAGATTATCTGGAATTCTATTAAAGGCGCAGGAGCCCGATTTCTAAATCCTATTTGGATACTTTCAATAACTATCAATAATCTCATCTACTCAACAGCCTCCTGCCTCTCAGCTTTATCTGAAAGTTTACAGCATTTCAGGAGAATTTTATAATAAAACACCCGGCGTCGTAGGAAAGCAGTACCTGTCATTCATGTTCGGATTAAAAAAAAAATATTAATATGAGAAAAAAGCCCATTGAAAGGTTTGCTGTTTAAGTGCCAGACTAGATGCAAGGGATAGATTGGTTTTGTATTTAAAATCTCACCTGAAGGTTATTTTTATCTATCTAAACAAATTATCCCTGTCTGTTTGTGGAGTAACTACATCAATGAATGTTATGAATAAGGTATGTTCCAGCCAAATATTAATTAAAGGTTCAGCACACCTCTCTCTCCCTTCTGCTGGGCTCTCTTCAGACCCACGAATTAATGCCAGGTCCTTTTTAATCCCTCACTTATTACAACTTTCGGTTAATTTTATACTGTTTAATATCATTCCAGGGGATAATTTCTTTTGTTTATGCGCGGGGTATCTTTGTAATTGTTACCCGACACTTTCCTGGCCGGAGCACCAGCTCTGCCGGACCCCGGCGCTTTCACTAATCGCTGCTAATTTTCTTCATTAACTTCATTTACTCTTTCCACGCGTTTTGTGCGGGGTGAGGTGGGAAAGGCCCGGGTGGGGACCGTGTCCTCTGCGCTGATTTCTGCCTCGAAGCTCAATGCATGGGCTGAGGATGAGGGGGGTGTTTGTGGGGGCACCTTCGCTGCGAGCCCCCCAAAGTGGGTCCGGGCCGTGGGGCTGCGCGCCCACTCCGCGCCCCGCGGGGCACGGGAGGCGAAATTACACCAGCTCGGGTGTTAAAAGCGATCAGCAGTGGGCTGAAAAACACAACCCTCTCCCGGGACTTTGCACAAGGCGGCTCCTCCATCCCTTTTCCTCCTCTTCTCCCTTTTTCTTTTCTTTTTTTTTTTTTTTTTTTTTTTTTTGAGCTCTTGCTTAACTCCCTGGACCCAGCCCTGATTTCATTCTGGTTATTAGACAGCTACCAGTGACTGTCTGCACTCCGCGTCTTTCCTGCTAATTATCACCTTATGAAAAGTGTTTCATTAAGAAACTCTGCTTTTGATTAATTATCGACAGAATGCTGACCAGAAAGAAATGAAATTAGTCGCTGACCCCGTCTGAGTAACACTGAAAATTCATCACCTATCCTTTTAATATTGAAACGCACCGTAGAATTTTAATAGAAAATATTGTTTTTTCCAAACCTTTCAGTCTTTATTAATGCCCCTGGGCAAGAAATGATATTGCTGGCAATATAGCAGCCTTTGTTCATTTTATATTTATTAAACATAATGCACTTCATTTTCAAATATTTTACTGTTTCTTTTTAATTTCGCTCACTGTAAGCACAGAACAAACCCCTTTTTAAACATTTAAGATGCTGGGGAGGTCCTCGCCCTCCCCAGAAGGCTGCATCCCACAGCGGCTGTGCCGCCGAGCCCCCGGCAGGAGAAGGGGCTGTGATTTCAGCTGCGGCCCCTCGGGGCGGCCCTGCGGGGTGCGGAGCAGGGAAGGGGAGCCCGGCTCCTTTCGCACCGGGGGCTGGGCCCCGTCGGGGAGGTGCGGGGGGGTGCCCGCAACTACTCCAGGGGTCTCCCCCTGCCCTGTCTGGCTCCTTCGCCGCCCCAAATCCCTCCCGGGGTCACCTCGACGGCCGGGGTAGGGTGGGCACCCGGGGGCTCTGCGCGATGCAGCTCGGCCTCGGGGGGCACCGGGGGCTGCGGGGGCTCTCCGGGCCCCCCCCTCGAGCTTCTCCCACCGGTTGGGTCCCCCCCTCCTCGGGCCGCCGCCGCCCTCCAGCCTGTCCCCCTTTCCCAAGGAATCCGAGACCTGCGGTTAATGAGACGTGAAGTGTGAAAAACTTCCTGAGCGGAGCGGCCCTAACGACGTTCCCAGATGTCCGGCGGGGAAGGGGCGGCCTCGGCCAGCGGCCCCCCCCCCGGCACGGCCCCGCCGGCCTGGCTGAGGGCGGGACAGGACGGAGCGCCCGGGGGGGACGGGGCTGGGCGTCCCGAGGGACCTCGGGGTGGCTTCGCCTGTACCGTACCGGGAGAGGCTCCCTCTCCATCCCCGGGTTCCCTGTGTGCCCCCCATAGCCCCTGTGTGCCCCCCGGAGCCTCTGTGTGCCCCCCAGAGCCCCTGTGTGCCCCCCAGAGCCTCTGTGTGCCCCCCAGAGCCCCTGTGTGCCCCCCAGAGCCTCTGTGTGCCCCCCGGAGCCCTCTGTGTGCCCCCCAGAGCCTCTGTGTGCCCCCCGGAGCCCCTGTGTGCCCCCCAGAGCCTCTGTGTGCCCCCCAGAGCCTCTGTGTGCCCCCCAGAGCCCCTGTGTGCCCCCCGGAGCCTCTGTGTGCCCCCCGGAGCCCTCTGTGTGCCCCCCAGAGCCCCCGTGTGCCCCCCAGAGCCTCTGTGTGCCCCCCACCCTGCGAGCCCCCCGAGCGCTCCGGGGCTCAGCCCCCGGCCCCTCCTCTCCAGCGTGGTCCCTCAAACCGTGAGGGAAGCCCCGATCTCACTCCTCCTGACCTGGGCCGCAGAAGTTGCTCCAAGAGGGGGTGGCTCCAAGGGATGGCCACCAAAAAGCGGGGATCCGGGCGGGGGTCTCCGGGCAGGAAGCCCTGACCCAGGGGCTGCCTGCTCTCCCTTTCCCTATCCCCCTCCCAAAGCAGGGCCGCCCCTCCATCAGCCCCCCAGCTCTTTCCCCCTGCATTTCTCCCCCCCCTTCAAAACGCGGCTCCACATGGGCGGCCCTATAGATATTCGGGCAAATAAATATATAAATAAATAAATAAACCCCAGCCTCCTATTTTTATGAGCCATTTAACTCCAAAATAGACCTCCAGTATCTAGTCCCCGCGCTGGATTTCCATATCCAGTCACTCAGCCCTGCTTATCTTCATGTATGGCTGCCTCATGTTTAACACACAATTACATTTTCTCCCTCCAATTCCATTACAAATGGAATCGGGGAGGCATTGTTTGAAGAAATGTACTGCTTCAGTTCTAGTTATGTCGTACAATGCACGGAACAGTGGAAAAAATCTAGACACCAAAGAGTCAACACACACACACACACAGACACACGGAGCCCGGCTCCAAGCCGAGCCTCATCCTTATTTATCCCAAACTGCTGCCCAGCAGTGGGGCCGGCCAGAGAAAAGGGGCCCGAACAGAGATAACCAAGCGATGGGAAGTTAATTAATTGCATTAAACTATTGACTAACTACCTAGCTCGATCTTAATTCATTTAGAGAATATTAAAATCTGAGGAACAATAATAAAATTGATGCCGATTCCCAGCGGAAGGAGATGACCAGCAAATTGGATACTTTTCTTAATCTGGCGTAAATAATAACATGTCTGTTCCCACTCCCTCTCAGGCCAATTCCCCTATCATTTATTCCAGGCTCAAAAGCCTGCTTCCATAATTGATATCAGTTACTCAATGAGTGCTTCTTGCCTTTGTTCTCGTTATCCATTATAATTACAAAGTTCAGCGCGGGCCGGGGGGTGCGGCCGGAGCCCTGGAGGGGCTGCCGAGCCCCGGGCCCTCCCGGGACAGACCCGGAGTGGGGGCTCGGGGAGGGACGGGGCTCTGGCCCTGCGCTGCCGGGGGGGACACGCCGGGAAATCCGGCTCGGATCCCCCCGGGAAGCGGCTGGAGGCAGCGGTCTGGAGCTCTGGGTGCCGGGGGTCTCGCCTGACCCCCCCCCGGTCCAGCTCCCCGCTTCCCCCGGCCGAGCCGCAGCGCCTGGCTCCGCTCGGCTCGGATATTACTATTTCGTTATTTATTCGCTTATTTATTCATTTATAAAGTGTTTACTTAGCTCGGTGCAGATGTAACATCTCATTTACAGGTTGGCCCCGGGGCAGAGAAACAATTGGCAACAGAGGAGGGAGGAGAAAAAAAGGGAAAAAAAAGAGAGAAAAAAGAAGAGAAAATAATAAAAATTAAAAAAAGAACCGGGGAGAATAAGCGGGGAGAGCAGAGGGAAGGGGAGCTGCCGCCTGCGGCAGGGCTCCCTCCGTTACCCCACAGGGCAGGGACCGTCTGTGAAAGGACCGCAGGGACATCGCTCTCTCGGGGAAACTGAGGCACGGGGATGTCGCTGAGGGGCGAGGGGCAGCCGTGCCCCCCAGGAAGGCACCGGGCACGGCCGAGGGAAGCCGAGCCAGCGCTGCCGGCGCCCGTCGGGGGCGAGCCCGGTCCCCGTCGGGAGGGTCGGCACCGCACCCCTGCTTTCCTCCCTGCTCCCCGGCAGCAGCCTCCGTCCGTGCTTGCGGCCTGGGCCCCGGCAGAGCGCACGGACGGGGGTTTTCCGGCGGCTTTTGGGGGAATTCCTGCTTTCCCCGCCGGTTCCCGAGGCAGCGGAGGTGGGGGTCGTGCCAGAGGCGGGGCTCGAACCTGCGGCCCCACAAGGGCCCCGGCCCCGCGCATCCCTTCACTGACGGGCGGCAGCTGCTGATTGTTTAAACGAGGAGGCGGTTGCCTAGCAACCCATAGGAGGCTCATTACCGAAGCCACAGTGATTAACAAAAAAGGGTATGAAAGTAAAATGGATTAATTATTTAATTAACTAATTGATGATCAACTTCTTTTTAATTATTCACTTAATTAAAGAAGTGTAACTACAACACTGCCCTTATCAAGCGTGTTGATATACTGACAAGATTTCAAAGACAAAAATGAAAAAGAAGAAGAAAGGGGGAAAATATCTCTTTCCTGCTATGGGCCCTGCAGATCTGAACCAGGAGCCACATCCAGCACCTCGGGACACCCTGCCCAAAGTTCAGGTGTGGCCCCAAAACTTTCCAGTCAAGGGCTGGGGCGAGAGCCTCCCTCTCAGAAGGAGCAGCACCCTCACCACGAGTTATATCTGTTTCCTGCTGCCACACTGCAGAGCATAAATTCAGCCAGGCTGTGCTCCGAGGAAGAGTTATGGAGGCCTTGCTGCCTCTTAAATCCGGGTTGATCTTTTCCTCTTAACTAGACAATGGTTCAGCTGCATCTGGTCAGACCCACTGAGAGAGTTATGGATGGCTGCAAAAGTCCCTGTGCCTTTTTCCCAGGCCAAAAGGTTTGGCTAGGATTGGAGTGAAGGACCCTTCCTAGGGGTGACTAAAGTGTGCAAAGGAGCTGGGAACATCCCAGCCTGGCATCTGGCCGTGGAGAGAGGGGAGCATCAGGGTGTCAAAGCTGCCCTGGTACTTGTGCACGACTGCCCTGGTTTTCCCAGAGAGGGGGTTTTGGCAGCAGGGACCAGGGGCAAGGAGAGCAGGGAGTCCTTCCCTGGCACCCCACGGAGCTCTCTGCCTGCTTAAGGATCCCTCTCCCTGAGCTGTGCTTGGAGTCAGCAATAACAAGTCAGTGATTTTGCTTCCCGAAGGATTGGGCTCCTTTGCTCTGCCCAGCAAGTGCCTGGCTCTCCCTACACCGCACTAATTTTGTTTCTGCTTTTTTTGAAGTAAACACTGCAGCCTGTCGAAAACATTCACCTCTCTTGATTAATTTACCCCTAATGACAAAGATGGCTCGGTAATCAGCAGGTAAATGCGGGGAGTGAAATCCGCCCGGTTTTCCCTGTTAGCATGGCTGATGAGGGAGAGGGGGGCTGGCGCCGAGCCGAGGGGAGGACGGTGCTGCAGGGACTCAATTGATTCTATTTACCCGTCCAAGGTGTGATTGGATTTATTGTCAGCATGAAGAAGACAAACAGATCACCTCTGCTTGGCAGAGTATTGGCAAGTCCAAGATCTGCTGAAGGAAGGGAAACTTTGGAGAGTTGGGCTTGTTTTTTTTAAACCTCTTCTGAAGTGTTTCTCCTCTGTGCGCGGGGCTTTGGAGCTCACCCAAAGAAACCTCATCCCTCATGGTCATCCAGAGGTGATGGAGCTGTTGTCACTCTGTGCTGGGGAGAGGGGCTGGAGGTAGCAGCACACAGTGGGTTGGTACGGCCAGGTAGAGCTCTGATCATCTCAGCAATGCAAACCACGAGCACTCTGTGGTCACAGGGATGTGATCTGTGATGGCATCAGGCCGTGTGTTGAGGTGTTTTCCTTAGAAGACACTGAGAAGACATTGGAGAGGTTGGAAGGTTAAAAAATGGAGGAGAAGAGCTCTCCCATTCTCATCGAAGGAGAAAAACTCCCAGTGCCAGGCAGGCAGAGAGAAAGGCAGGTCTGTCTGAGACCAGGCAGTAGAAGGATGGGCAAGGCAGTCTAACTTCTCCCTCGCCAGCTCCCTGTGACTCTATTGGGTTTTAAAAACATAAACCAAACCTTCCCCTCCATTTAATTCATGTACCTAATCCCCTAACTCTCTTAATTAAGCAGAGGGAAGTTTAAATTGTTCTGACCATCTTTGGGGGGATTATATATTTCAATCATCATTATGGTATGGCTATTTGTGATACCACGAGATAGATAGGTATATCCGTTGTATAATCAGGCATACAAATTATAATCCCCCCAAAGACATTTAATAACAATTTAAAATACTGACTACTGGACGTAGGGCACCGGCAGATTAGAAATGAATGTGAATGGGGGGTTCGTTCAAGGACTCTGGCTGCTTTATGCTCCGAGCCTCTGTCCTACAGCTCTCCCTCCTGGCATTAGCACCAGAGTGGGTGAAGAGGAAGGGGCTTCCATCCCTGGGGTCCCTCCTGTGCAGCAGCATCTTGCATGGATGCATGGCCCTGTCCGCAGATGGAGCTCAGGGTGAGATGGACGTGCTGGCTCCCGGGAGCACCCTCATCCTCCCGACCAGCTTCCATCCCTTGGGATGCTGTGATGGTCTCATTACCTCTGCTGGAGGCTGTGGATGTGCATCTGAGGGCAGGATGTGGTCTGATGCTGTCTAATTTTCTTGGAGCTGTACACGGGGGTCCCCACTGACATTAGAGGGAGCTGCTGAAGCATATCGAGAGAAGAGGAGATGGTACGAGTGCTCGCTCTCGCAGCAAAACTGCTCAGGGGTGTCTCTGTAACTGTGAAATCAGGCCTTTTGAAAGCATGGATTATTGAGTGAGTAGATCTAGCCAGCTCCTTTAGGGCCATTAGTCCTCATATGCACTTGGTTATTTTACACTGAAAGCATACAGGGGAGATTATGTCATTTTAAGGGTAGGGGGGAGAAGAAACAGCAATTTTTCTGTGTCTTAGGAGTAAGTGAAAATAACTGCTTGAAACCCACTACAACAGAAAAAGACACTTGTCTGAGAAATAAAACCACGTTCTGACTTGACAGCAATAGCATTGCAGGCTAAAATCTAACTATGAATTTTTCTAGCCTGATTTTGGATAGCAAAGAACTAGAAACCTCATGGCTTAAGTGGAACGACAGGACACAAGACTCTTCAAATTTCTGCCGGGGAAAAGCCGAGTCCGAACAAATGGGCTTGGCAGGCATCATCCTTTGCAGAAAGGCCAGTCCGGGTGAAAAACTGATTCCTTGCTTTTCAAGAATGACGTGGAGACCATGTTTTCTGCTTCACCAAATTAGCAGAAGCATTATTGTTACTTTGGTAGGGACAGCGAGCGCTGTGTGACAGCTGAGCAGTGCCTCACCCCCTCGTTGTGTGAGGGGTGCAGGGCTCCTGGCACCCACCAGCAACAGGGCAGAGCCAGGAGGGGTTTGGGGCCGAGTCAGAGCACCTGAAGGTGCCAAAGGGAGCTGGGTGTGGGGAGGCCTGATGGCTTTGCCTGTTAGCAGCAGTACAGAGAACTTCCATCCTTGTTTGATGGCACCGCAGTCGTGCGGGAAACAGCTGAACAGTTGTCTAACACAGCAAGGGATCTTGCTGATGATGAACCTTGCTGGAGAAATCGTTCCCTCAATGTGTCCCCAGTTCCTTGTCTAGCTTCCAGACTTGCAGTTTTTGGAAGGTTTTGGTGTGGTTTTTCTAACATCTTATTGCGGTGTGACCCCCTCGCCAGCTCCAGGCAGCCCTGAGCTCTTGGCTCCTCAAAGCCCTCGGAAGGGCAGGTGAGGATCTCCTGCCAGTGTAGGGCTGGGTGGCTGCTCCAGGAGGTGCCCAGCCCTGGTACCTTGGCTGGCACGGGGGGATGAAGATGATTCAGTCCTGGGAAATGCTAAAAACTCCCAAATAAAAGAGATAATGGCTAAACACCCCCCTGGGGTGAGTTCAACAGACACCTACCTACAAGTGGGGACTGATGCTCTTCATCCAACCCAGCTGTGCCAGGTGTTTTATAGGGCATCACCCAGGCTTGGCTTTAATAGGAGGGAAAAGGCCTGGACTCAGGCTCTTTGTTAGGAAGGGAGGCCAAATCCAGTCCCTGCATTTCTCCCAATGATCCCAGATTTGTTGTCTCCTTCACGACAATGACGGCCTGGTGTTCATTTTCCTGGAGGAGAGCCTCACAACAGGCCTTCCTCTCCGTGAGCAGGACGTGGTGTTTGCCCTGGTGTTAGAGAAACTGCTTTTACAGAGCTCTGTGGCCTCAGAGAGAAAATGCCAGGAGTGGGGAACCCAGGCCAGTGCTTACAAGGGATCAAATGCCCCCGTGAGGGGCAAGTTACACCCTGACCTGGCCCACTTGGGAGCAATTTGGGGCCTGTTGGTGTCAGCTAAGCTGGCTCAGTCACTGGGTGTCTGCTGCAGCCCTGCCCTCTCGCTCTCTGGCTTTAAATCACCTCCAGCTTTCCTGTTTCTGTGGGCTCATCTTCCCTCCTCAGGAACCTCTACATCAAAGCTGTGCAGGGAAAAATACACCGCTAACTTCTTTAAACAATCCTGGGCGTTTTGATTACAGGAGCTGGCAACTACTTTTCCAGAGCTCGTGAACTTCTTGGAAAATCTCCAGGGAGTTTCTCTCTGGGGGAACTTTATATTTTCTTGCTGATTTTTAAAAGTCTACTGATAACACCACATGAGATTTTTTTTTTTTTAAGCACCGAACTCTTGATGGATGCTGGGTTTGTAGGAGCTGTAAATGTAAATTGTTTTACTTCTGGCCACTTATGTTTTATTTGAAACGTACAAAATCTGAGTGTGTAGCTCCTGAGAGCTGGCCTAGAGAACAGCAGCACTCCCAAGTAGTTTGTCTCCTATCAAATGGCATTAATAATTTAGTCTCTAATTAAAAGTGAGGTCAAACAATGAAAAATGACTGAGCTAAATGGTTACGCTGTGATGTATTAAAGTGCCTGGTGGGTTTTAATGGATGGAAGGAGCGTTGTTGTTTGTTTATGTACAAAACACTTTCAGTCAAAGACTGTAGGAGTCCCGAGGAAATGTATTTAACTAATATCTTTTACAGGTTACTGAGTCAATGTCTTCAAGAGAGAATTTTTGCACACCTTTTATATCCTTCAAATTGCTCAGCTACTTGTAAAGCAGCCTCTCTTAATGACGAAGGGAGGAAAAAACCTGCTTTGATGCCTCTCAGGCTGGTTCATCAGTTAATGCTAACACTCAGAAATATCTAAGGGGATCTAAGGCATCGTGGGAGAGGTATTTTGAAGGGAGCTTGTTTTTTATGTTCTGGAAGATGCTCTGGGTGCCTGTTCACAGCATGCTGGTGGCTGCTACTGCCCTGAGTGATTTTGGGAAAGTGTCTGCCTTTAGTTTGATTACTTTATTTGTCAGCAGCATTGGCCAGAAGCTAACCCTGTGCTGAACAGCACCATGTTGCTCCAGCAGCTGCTCTTCCAAAAAAAATAAAGGGGAAGAGAACAAGATTTCGGCTCTCTGTGTGTAGGGAGGGAGTCTGAGAGAAGGAGGACTCTGATCCTTGTGGGAGCAGGCCCCAGGAACAAAGCATGGGCGAGCAAGCAGAGATGTTAAACCCTCTGTCATGGCTCTTGCCAAAACCAGGGATGCCCAGAGTGTCCAGCAAGGGCCTCATCCACCAGCCCCTTCCCACCACACCCTGGTGGGGTGCACTTGCTCTGCTCCAGGCAAATTGTGCAGCATCCTGTCACTGGGAAACACCTGACCTCATGGAGCTGAGGGCAGGTTTCCCACCCTGGGCATGAATGTATCATTTCATAGATCCTCTGCATCATTTAGGTGGAAATCTTATATTTCTGACCCCAAAGTCAGGGCACAGAGGTCCTTGGATGGCAGGAACAGAGAAATGGATGTGATTGCATGTCTGGGGAGCTCCACTGGGAACCTTGGCTTCTGTTTCCAGGGCTTTGGGGTTAAGGCATTGGCTCCATACAGACCTGCTCTTAGGGTTTTACAGACGCCTTTACAGAAGGCTGGAGCAGAGGGTGACAATTTGCTCATGGTAGGCAAACCCAGGGTGTTCCAGCAGAGATCTGGAGCCAGAGGTGCTTTGTGCTGCCCAAGCACAACAGGAGAAACTCTTCTGTTCATCGAGGCTAGAACTGAAGGTAGGGTTAAGCTCAGGAAGCTCACATTTCTTTACAGTACTCTATGCAACCAAAACCCAAAGAAACTCCAAATCCCTACTCCTAAACATTTAGCCTTTATTTATTTACATTCTTAGCTGACAATCTTTATATAAAAAGACAGGAAGTTGGAGTTTTGCACCTATTTCATTTAACACCACTTAACTCCTGGCACTGGCCCAATATGTCTCCATTAAGAGGAGACTTTGCAAAAATTGTCCCAATTAAGCAGCAGCGTTGCGATTTGCTGTTGTTAGGCTAAACTGGTTCCCTGGGAGATGTCCTAATGAGGTATCCATCTTGATTAAGTGCAGACCCGTGAAGTGCTTCCCAATTAAAGGAGAGAGTATGCGTGTATATTCTCCAAAACTTTTTTTTTTTTTAGAAATAGTTATTTGTGGAATGTCCTCTGGGGCTCGCTTCCCCATGGACAAGGGCAGTGTTTGCTTTGATGTGGGATGATGCTGCTCAGGCCCATCACGAGTGGTCAGGGACTGGCAGCACCCATGTTTGTGTCTAGGTGTCCAAATTCAGAGCAGCTGAAGGAGAAGGTCCAGAGCAGGAGAGCCCAGGCAGAAGCAGTTGTCATTCCTCCACATCTGCTCAGCTTTGGTATCATGGGCTGATTGTGGGCTTACACTGGGGGGTTGGCAAAACCCTCTGTTCTCTGAGTTTCAGGCCACCTTTCTAAAACAGGGAGAAAGCATTGGAGCTGAGGAGACAAATGGATGAGGCAGGAAGGACTCAGGTATCACCTGGCTGTATGGACAAGCTCTGTGTGTGGCCATGGTGGAGTGGAAGGGGAAGATGCACCTTTCCCTCCCTCCATCTCCCTGCTGTGGCTGCTGAGGTGCTCAAAAGGAGGGCAGGGAGTGAGTTGCAATGGGAAATTCCCTCTGATTTTAAGGAGAAAGCCACCAACCTCCAACCTTTCCCCATGGGAATGGTGCAGCCCTGACACAGCATCCCAGAGAGGCTGCGGGGTCTCCATCCTTGGGATTTGGAGAAACCTGGTTTAGGTTTGAAGCTGACCTTGCCTGGGGCAGGAATTTGGGTCATGGACCTCCAGAAGTCCCTGCCAAGGCAGGTCTCCTGCTGAAGCCACTCCTGCAGGGCTGGGCTTCACGTGGGGCTCACCAGCAGCCCCAGCCCTCCAGAGCTGCCCCACAAACCTCTGGAGTGGGATGGGGTGGGCTTGGGGGGTGTAAATCAGGAGGGAAGGGGGAGAAGGGCAGCACTGGAAAACCCTGTGTGGGGGCTGGAGAAGAGAAAATCACAGGAAAGAGAGTTTCTTCTCCGAGAAGTAAGAGCCTCACTTCTTCCCTTTCAATAACTTTCACTTCAGTTTAAACCAACAAATGTCCATTTGTCAAGTGTTAATATTCACCCAATGTCCAGAGGACATACCTTGAAAGTTATTTATAACAAGACTTTTTTTTTTTTTCTTCCAAGGAAACAGTGTTCTCATTCCATATTTCTTCTGTGCTACAGAATTACCAATCAACTGTTTTGGAGTAATTTTAAATACAATTATAAGGAATGTGATTAGGACAAATGCAAAAGAAGTTAAACATAATCAATTCCTCAGTGCTGCCTTGTGGTTTACATTTTAGTATCGTTTAAGGGGATTTGCGCCAACCTTTTGTAGTAGATTAAAGGCAGATATTTTGTTTGTTACAATCAAACCTATGATTTCGGTTTTATAAATTTTTAAAATATTAATTATAGTTTGAAAAGTACACGGAGGTGAATACATTAACTAGTTTCCTGCTTAGATAGCAACTATTTGGTGTTTGGCATTAGATTAGCAAGGAGCAGGTTGGGAATTTTAATCCACCTTGTTAAGTTATTAAATTTTCTTTATTTACATACAGATCTCACTTTCATTAACATTGTAACAGGTGCTCATTAACAATTTATCATTTGCTAGGCAGAAACAAAAAGAGATTTTGCTACCAAGTTTTCTCTACTGAGTGTCTCAATTATACTGTGTAGCAAGGCTGAAACAATTACAAACACCATTTTACAACAACACTCAAAACTTGGGCCCATGTGGAAAAATCAGTAATCTTTGAATATTTTACCATTTGTAGTTTCACTCTGTGTAATTACATAAATAAAGCTTCTTTTAATTTCAAAAAGGGGGGTATTTTCACTCTAAAATATCTGCTACATTAAAAGTGTTTGGGTTGAAGGAAGTATGGACCCCTTATTCCATCCCACTTATTTGCAACTTAGGTGAAGACTAATAGAATTTTAATATGATCTGTAATCACACTAAAAACTGTAGTTCAAAATTCCTGAGCATCACTTCAGAGCTATTGAATAGCCCTGGATCTAATTAGCATAATCATTTGCAGAGCCCTTGGAGTCCTATTTTCACAACCTTTTTATATTCTGAAAACAGGGGGTTTATAGTTTCTTTTCTTTTTTTTTTTTTTTTTTGGCAAAAGAGAAGGACATGGCACAATTTCCTTCTCCTTCCCTCCTCCCCTGCTCCCTCCTCCTTCCCCTCTGCTCCCCCCAGGCTGCTGGTGCAGCACCTGCAGACCCACAGAGCAAACCCTGGCCTCGCTGCACCGCCCCAAAGCCTTGGAGACAGCTGGAAGCACTGGAAGCTTTTCTCTTTCTCCTAAAAATAATGTGCTTGATAAGCCCATCTCTGTTTTTAGCATCGCCTGTTCGTTTTGGAAGGAGCCGAAGCCTCCAGCAGCTCTTTGGGCACGGCAGCCTCTCCCCCATCCCTGCATCTCCAGGAGCTGCTCTTCTCTTGGCAGCCAAGGGCTCGCTCTCACAAGGTGGTTTGTTCTGGCAAGGCACCTAAATAGCTGCAGTCCTGGCACCACTCTCTGGTTTGCAGGATAGAGTCCTCATTTGAGCCTCTGTCATTTGCAAGACTTCCAGCCATGCTGGTGCATTTGTGAGGATCCGTAACACACGGGTGATTTAGGAACATTCCTCAGGCTTCCAGCTCCTGCTACACCCAGGAATTCAAACCCCACTTTGGGATGACTTTTCCCAGCGTTGTTTGAATTGTCATCTGGGTTTGGTGCATAACTCAGGCTGCAAGAAGCTCCTGCAGGATCGTGTTTTATTTCACATGAAATTGCTCTTAGAGCACACAGAGTGCTCCAGAATGGCTCTTGAACTGACTGATGCTGCCTCTGTGTGTGGTGAAAACAACCTCGATGTCACACTTGATCTACTTTTGATCTGTTTAGGTAAGAAAGGATTATGGAGACGTTACAATTCTTCAACAGATCCAGCTACTAGATCTTCACTGTCCATTTCATCCCTTTTGCACTCCTAAATTGTGGTTAGGTGAGATGCTTGAAAACAACCATCACAGTTCACCCCAGGCTGACAAATCAGCCCCCTAACCCCCTTCACCGGCGTTTTTGTTTCGTTTCACACAGTTTACACCAGAACTGGGGGATCTCAGTAGCCTCTGTTGTCCCACTAAGGCTCCTTCTTTCAGCCTTATCTGCAAGAACTAGAGGCACAAAAAAAATCACCCCTGGAAAATCCAGTGCCACCAGGCTGGTTGGTGAGCTCTCGTGTCCAGTCACAAATATGATCAAAATCTTTGGCTTCTCCTTCAAAACACATTTTATGCGTGTCTGGTGAACTTGGTTTTAATGTTCATTTTGCCCCTGGCAGTTTGTCTTTGCGGCTCACTGGAGCTCAGTCACTGGTTTTCGGTGTATTTCTGGACTGTCAGTTTGCTCCAAGCTGCAAAGTGATTCTCCTTCTGTAATTTGAGGACTTTTATGAATTGAACATCAAAGAAGTCTGTGAGTCCCGCTCTGTCTCTCAAGACTGATTCCTGCAATTAGAGTTTTCCTAAATCCTTTTAAATTTATCATTGCTTTCACAAATCCAAGCCACAAAGTGCTGGATTCCTGAGCAGTTTTATTTCCTCTCTCTGCGCATCGTGGCTGGGTGTCAAGGGCTGGGACAGGAATTTCTGGCTTTAGTGGGAGCTGACTGTTTGCTTCCACATCTGTGAGTGGTTTGAGGAGCAAGGTGTGAGAGCTCAGTCTGGGGTAGGTATATCTTAAAGGACATTTACTTTGAAAGACCCAAACCTGCATCCTCATCCTTTTTGTCTTCAGGATGCTTAGGAACTTAGTCCAGCAAATCTTCCTGCTTTGTGTTTGACAAAGGCCACACAAATGTGGAGAAAGGCCAAGTTCTGGCAGGTTTTTCCTGATCCTGGGTGAGGCTACATTTAGGTGGGTCCCCAGCCTGGATTCGTGTTGGCATCCCAGAGCATCCTCAGCTGGCACTGTCGTGTGGATGCCACTTGTACTCTGGCTTGAGGGATTTATCCTGCTGGGTTGGTCGAGTGTGGTTAATGCCATGCTGCAGGTTTAGCCCTGCCTGTGCTTCCTCCACCCCTTCCTCACCCTCACCTGCAGCACCAGCATCCCTTAATCGTGCTTGGATCCTATGCCATGGGAAAGTAAATCTGCAAGAGCATTTTATTTTAATAGACATGGAAAATTAATGCCTAGAGATTACTGTAAAAAAGGACACAGGCAAATTCCTCCCTGCTTCTGCCACTGTTCTCTGCCTACATCCATTTTGTAGAAGCTTTTGAATTGCTTTTTTCTGACTAAAATCTTTCCACAGCAAAGATGTCCTTGATTGTGCTATTTTAAAAAGTAATTTTCCCCACCCTTGAAAGTTTTTATCTGCAGCATTTTATATTTTCTCACTGACTTAAATAGCCTGGGCTCTCTCTTTCTCAAAGTAGAATAGACAGTGCCTTTATTTATCCTGTTGGTACTTTAAACTGCAATAAGATAAATGGGCACAATTATAGATGTGTACCAGAAAAGGAACATGTGTTCCAGCATATGTGATACTAACCTAAGCAGACATCTAAATGTACTTCTCAGATAACAAACATTACACACACACATATTTATTAAACTCAGCAACAGCCTTTGCCAGCCTTTTCAGCTACTTTTAAACAGCTGGTGAACTGTCAAAACCACGTTAAATATTTTAACAAACAAGTTAAATATTTTTAGTTGTTTCTCTGATGGTAGTAAAAATTCAGGATGGAGTAATCTAACTGCTTTTGTGAAATGCTGGAGGAAAAAGCAGAGGATGATTTTATTTGGCTGCAAGTTGCGAGCCAACTTCCCTTCTGAAGGATTAAGCTGAGCTCTGCACCTGAGGCCCAGTGAGCCACGCCAGGCACAGCAGCACCTTCACCTCCCCAGACTCCTGAGATCTGTGGAGGGAAAACCCCTCGGACTCCCTCCCCTGGGATTCACTGCAGGTTAACTCAGTGGATTAGCTCATGGAAAGCTGGTAAATGTTTATTTATGGGGCCTGGGTGTTTATGGTGCTCTTCTGCTCTGCTCCTGAGTTCCTTCTCCACAGACCTGGTCCCAAAAGCCTGGAGAGCATCACAGGCATGACTTGGGCTGTGCAGAGACGTGTGGCACAGGGGCCTTTCAGGGCTTTAAGGCAGGCTGGAAGCTCCGAGCAGCGACGATTTATATCACTAAAAGTCAGAAAGGATTTGCAAAGCATCCCTTCTATTGCTATTTAAGTGCAACAGAGAAAATCCACGGCGAAAAGGCACAGGCCAAGAGCCTTTTTATGTTTAATATACATAAAAAAGTTGAGTATTATAACATGTGAGCAGGAG
This sequence comes from Monarcha castaneiventris obscurior, assembly GCA_026261815.1. NCBI lineage: Eukaryota > Metazoa > Chordata > Aves > Passeriformes > Monarchidae > Monarcha > Monarcha castaneiventris. Next base: position 11,776,988 of record JAMPIT010000856.1, on the reverse strand, counting down.
ATAATGACAGGTGAATAAAAAGAAAGACAGCGACGCATCTAGCAAAGTGTCAGATTGATAAATAAATGAACAAAGACAGGAGAATAAAAGACTGTTATGAAATATATCAAATCTGATGTGATATGGATCGTGTTGCTGGAAGTTCAGTCTTCCTTTGCTGAGACAGGAGTCAAGGACAAACAGTTTGTCTGCGATTACGAGCTGTCCAGGCCAGGGAAATAAATACACCTGAAGATGGCTCTGTCCTTCCCCCTGCCTGGCTGCCAGCACAGGAGCACCCGGGAAGTTAACACAACACAATTTATTATGGGTGGCCTCTCCCATGCGGAATTATTACAAACTACTTCTGACTGGATTGTGGGCTCTCATGCAAAACTAAGAAATAAAGAAAGCACAGTTCAGGCTGCACCCTCACATCTGCGGAGGGGAAGCAGAGCTAGAAGCCAAGCAAGAGGATCGTATTTTGCCATAATGGAAGAATGATTGATCAAGCAGAAAGTGGGGGATGTGGGGAGGAGCCTGTGGGGTCTGGCTGGAGAGAGCAGGAGAAACCAGCCATGGAGATGTGATGGATCTTGAAAACAAATCTTGGCATCACAGAGAAGCTCATTAGAGTGTGGTGGATGCCCAGAAGTGCTGGTCCCTGCCAGGCAGCAGCACCCACCGAGCAAAGGCAGCACAAGGACAGCAGGGCTGGGAGAGGGGCTGGGCTGTGCTCCCTGGGCACCAGGGACCCTCAGGGGAAAGCTGCTGATTTGGAGGATGGTGATGGAGGCTGTTGGCAGGTCAAGCACTCCTGTTGGGAACCGAGGAACCAGAGAGCAGCCGGGTCCCTCTTTGGAGAGACCAGGCTCCAGTCCTGACCTTCCTGCCACGGGGAAAGGATGATCTCAGGAGGTGAGCACGGGTCAGCCCAAGCAGCCTGGGGCATCTGCCAGAGGGGCAACAGCAGGGAAAAATGCAGCTGGCCACGTGCAGAACTGTGAAATTGGGGTAGCTGAGGGTCACAGAGCTGCCTGGAGAAGCAGGAATGAAGGATATCAGCAAGGACAGTGGGACAGTCTTGGAGGGTCTCAACCATCCATGGAGGGGGCAGCATTTGCAGATGAATTGGGGCAGCTGTCCCAGTGGGAATGTCTGTGAGCAAAGCTTTTCCTCAAGGCACACAGGGAGAATGGCTGAACAAATGGGGAAAAACATTCGTGCTGCAGTGGTTTTTGATGCCAAGGTGAATTTTCCCCCAAAACTGAGAATAATGAATTTACACGAAGTTGTCCAGGCACACCTTGGTGCAAGACTTTTGAAGAACCACTCACAGAACACCAGCAGCCATCTCAGCAGTGATGGAAACATCCCAGAAAAACTCAGAAAAGCTGTGAGGTTAAAAGGCTTGGCAGGAGTTGTGGGCAAAGAAGTTTTATATTTTCCAAACCTGGTTTCTGAGGAGGATTTTCCTGTGCTGAACCTGACCTGAAGTGTCACAAACTGTTTTAATTGAGCTAATTGTATAAGTGTTCCATCACTCAGCATTACTGAAAATCTAAATCTTGTCCCGTATTTTTTGCGCTTTTTTATTTTCTTTTTTCTCTCTCTCTCTCTCTTTTTTTTTTTTTTTTTTTTTTTTTTTGTTAAAAGCAGGATTATAACAAATGCCATCAGAATTACAAACACAGATTTGATCTGCCAAGTGCTTCTCACAACAGGATCCCTGTTCATCACTCACAGTCCCAGGTCCAAGGAGGAGGTTCTGTTAAGAGACTCGGTAGAAAAATGTTTCTTTGTCTCTGTCAGCTCTGCTTGGAAGCAATCACTGGGCAGGCAGCCTCCTCTATTAGGATTGCTTTTTGTGTCAAACACCTCATCATTAGAAAGTGAGGCTTGAATGTTATTCTTTAAGCCTTAGATCAACTGTGGAGGCTGAGATGTAATGGAAAAACCTGATGCTGGAAATTCTCGAGTCATTATCACAATTTATACTTAAAAGAGCTCTGGTTTTATAGCAAAAAGAAAAAAAAATCCATTCATTTTAATCATTGTAAAGCTTATTAAAAGGTTTCGAATATTATTTATTGCAATTCAGTACCAGTTCTAATTCACTCATTAATTCTATTCATCTTGAAACTAATTTTAAACTTTCAAAATTTACCGTAGCATTTTGAAAAGTTAAAGTAACTTTCAAGATGAATAGAATTAATGTTTTCTTTCCCTCCTTACAAACTGTTTTCACCTTCAAATACAAACCATGACCATACCATGCTAATAGCTGCAAATGTATTCTCTGTTTAAGGTTTCAAAACCATTACTTGACAGCTGACGTGGAACATAATTTCAGTCTCATTTTCAATGAGAGACAGTGCAGCCTCCTCCAGGAGCTGCAGCCTCCAACACTTACTCCAAATACATTTCCACAGCTGAGGATGTGGAATGAAGCTTTTTTCCCCTCTGCTTCCTCCTGTATATTTTCTGTTTGCTCTGTGTTCCCTCTGACCAAAGACCATTACAGGTCTGTAGAGTCTGACATGGCTGTCATAAATTTTTTTTTGCTGTGTGGGGAACATCTGGCTCCTAAGAAAACAAGGTGTTATTTTCCCAATGGCTTCAGGAGAATGTCTGGGTTTGATCCACCTGTGAGGACTGATTATTTTTTAAACTTCATACCAACACACAGGAGGTGGGTTCTTCCTGGATCCCGCGGCAAAGCTCTGGCCTCAGCACTGCCAGAACTGGCCTTCATTTCCTAAATTCTTCGGGTTACAAAAAGTTTCTCTCTTCCTTGCTCAATTTCTGCAGGACCTGCATAGTTCTTTTTTTCATTGAATGATCCCAAATTCCTTTCTGAAGCAAGGAAAACCTCAGCAGAAGCAGCTGGAGACTCTGTGAACAGAGTGTTTTCAGTTTTGCATCACTGGGCAGGCTGCAAGGGCGGTGCTGTGCTGAAGGTGAATTCCTTCCCACACCAAAGGCTTGCTGTTCTTTGTGCAGTGATTGCCTTCATCTGAAGATGTTAAAGGTCCTACACACCAACCCAGTTTTCTGATAAACCCCATGCTGCCTTTCTTCTGGCAGTGACATTATTTGCAGTAAGAGTTTCTGGAGCTTTAGGTGCTTTATTTTCGTGTTCTGAAACGACGGTGTGTCTGTAGCAAAAAAGGAGCAAGAGCTTATTTCTGAGCAGCTTCAGGTGTGGGCACGAGTGGTCTGAGCTGTATCAGTTATTTGGCAAGGTCTGTTGGTGGCACATAACTGTGAAACTGCTCTGATCTCAGATTTTGTCAGCTCATCACTGTGTTCAAGCCTGCCTCTCATCCCTTGCTGCAGCTGCAGAGGGAAGAGGGACATAGATTGTGAACACAGAACTGCAGAAAGGTCCTTGGTGGGTACATTTATCACTTGAAACCAACAGAGGTGGGTTTGTGGGGGGTTTTTTGGGGTGTGTTCTTTTTCTTTTTGGAGGCTGAGTTTGAATCTGTCCAGAACCCTTCTGGATGTTGCTGGGGAAGTTTCCCTTGGATGGTTTAGGCCAGTTGGAAATGCCAAAGAGATCCTCTTGCCAGCCACACACCACAAAGGTGAAGCTGGATGGATAAGAGTGCAATTACAGACTCCAGAGCAAAGACTGATGGGGTTCCTCAACACCCAAATCTCCAAAAACTGGAAACACAATACCCACAACTGGAAAGCGAGGTGAGCCAGACATCCTGGGCAAGGCTCTGCAACTGGTGAACAAAGAGCTCTCCTGAAGTTCTTCCTCTGTGACAGGTCCTCTGGGCTCCTTTCACTGTGCAGTGGCCACTTCTGCCATGGCTGTAATGTGGGATTTTTGCTGGTTGAAACCTCTTCCTGAAGGGAATGGGGACAAACCCCATTTCTCCTTGTGGTGCTGGCTTGTTGGAGTGCTCGAAATGCACTGTGGCAGAGCATAACTCTTTTTTATGCCTGTGGTCACTTGCCTTGATTTTATATGTGGCAAGTCTGGCAGTGTGGGATATAGAGCGGGGGGCCCCCAGTGCTGTCAGGGAATGTGTCTGAGTGAAGCATTTTATGGCTTGGCTCCATCTATTTCCTAGCTGGAATATTTCCACCAGCTTCCTTTGGCCGTGCCCGAGGCTCCAGCTTGTGGTTTCCATATTTTCCTTCCCCTGAAGACCGCCGTCTTCTCTTGAGGAAGGAGGGAGTGCAGGGAGGGACGCTGCTTTTGTGCTTTCTGCACGTTTGAGATGAAAGTTCCTGCTGTTCCTCTCTGCTCCATGCACAGATCTTTTCCAGGAGAGAAGCGGACGGTGCAGATTGCCTTTAGCACCAAGCTTAAGTGGATCCTGCTTGGCAGCTGCCACCAAATTTATTCCCAGGAAAGGAAATAGAGGTCTAATTCAAGCGAGCACACCTGGGCTAGCTGAACCTCCCTGGCACAGAGACACAGGCTGGGAAGAAGTGGCAGGAGGGCTCCAGCAGGATGGATGCACCAGGTTGGTATCTCGGCTCCTCGGTGGGTTTCCCCTCCAGGTGTAGCCCGGGATCATGATCAGGACTTCAGGTGCAGAATGAACCCTCTGTATCTCAGATGAGGCTCAGCCTCACATCTGAAGAAGCTGCAACCCATCCACGGCGGTACAGATTTCTTCCCTGTGCCAAACAGAGGTGTTGTAGCTGCTGGCTATGCTGACCTGTCTGGTTTTTCCCTGCCCAGCTGCCTCGCACAGCACTGCAGCAGACACGGGGGCCAGCACCCGTCAGGAGGATGGGTGTCACCTCTCCTGAATTTTGTAAGTCTAAATCTTGGTGTCATGCTCAAAGATCTGCTTCCAGCTGAAGAGTTTCTGTTGCAAAGCAGATCTTCAGCAGTGTTTGCAGTGGGGCTGCAGGAGCTGGCAGCCTCGGAAGCAGAGATGCTGCAGGATCGAGAAATGGGTCTCCAGCTTTATGCTTGATTGGGAAGTTTGAAAAAAAAAAACCCATTAAAAGGATTATTATGCTGTTTTTCAAGCCAAAAATGCGAGCAGTAATTCGGACTTGAGGACAGGTGTCATTGCCCATGGCAGCTTAAGGAAACTGGCCAGAGAAAGGAAGTGCTGTGTGCTAAGGTAACACAGGGAAGAGCCCCAGAGTGACTCTCGGGCACCTGCCAGGTCGAAAAAAAGCCACCAACTGACTTCCAGAGGCCTTGGATGGGGTCCAGAGTTCGAGCAATGCCTGATCCCTAAGCTGCTGGGTAGTTGAGGAAGGCTTTGTGATTTAGGATGGCCACTGCAGTATAAAGTGTTGGCATTGAATTGTAAATACAGTTTAGCCGGATGATGCATTTCCTATTTCAGTTTCTTATTTCAATTACAAACAGCGGCTCGATATCATCGTTGCTAAACTGAAGCCCTTAAAATTCAAGGCAAAAAAGTTTCAAAAAGTGAATGAATTGATCTGTCACTCATACAGACTGAGTGTCCAACTCAGCAGTGCAAAGGCAAAAAGCAGAATAACCTGAACCTCTGGATCTATGTCTCCAAATACACAATAGCAGCAACTGCCTAATTCCCTTTAAAGAACATAAAGCCATAGAAAATAAGACTTTATTTTTGGTGAGAAGTCAATGGGAGTTACTGGGATTGTACTGCAGGAAAATGGGATTGAGAAGACAAAAACACGAGGTTTTGGAGACAGAGCTGGTAGATAAACTCATATTGGATTTGTGCTTCTTTCTGTTTAAGAAGTGTGGCCCTTACCATGCCACTGGTTTTTAAGCAAAGCTCTCCATTGATTCCAGAGGGGTATCCTGCCCAAAAATCAATGGCAGGAGATGCCCCCATGTATTTACCTACTCTGATTTGGTTATTGACTTTTAATAACTCTACAGATACCAACAAGGCAAAATGCCAGAACAGTGTTGCTGCAAATTTAAGTCAGGAATTCCCTTGGAAATCTCATGTGGCACTGCCTAAATACCTCATTTTGCAGTAACCATCCCCCAAAATGCAAATTGTTCTGCTCTCTAGGTGAACATGTGCACTTTTTTTTCCCTGAGTGATCACCTATCCATCAGAAAACTGGGAGTGGGAGGGGTGCAGGGCAGGCTGATTCTGCAAAGCTGCCTGCTAAAGCCCTGATTACTGTTATCGAGCAAAGAAGCAGTCCAGTTTAAGCTGCTAAGGTTTCTGAGGAGCAACAGGTTATAATGAAGGAAGGCAGAGGAACGTGTGAATGAGCGACTACAGACCCTGGTAAAGAGAGGATTACACTGAAGGTACGTTCCAGGGAAGAGACTGCACATTTCAGGGCAAGGCAGCAAATGGGCTTAAAAATAATCTGAATTTTTTCTTTCCCTCCCAATCCAACAAAGATAGAGAGTGTAAGATGCTTGTGGAGGGCAGGTCAGCACATCAAACAGGCTCTGCTGGGAGCGGTGAGGGAAGGATCCTGCCTGCCTGGGGTGAGTCGATGAGGTTAAAATGTGTGCTCTTACTGAGCTGGTCCTGGGGGTGTGGGGGTGTCTGGCTGTGTATCTGCACAGCATCTCCCCCAGGCACATCAGAGTTGCCTCCTCCTTGGCCTCGCTGCATTTTTTTTCTTGCAGTGGATGTTACCTCAGCAGTCCTCTGGTCATTTTGGGTCCCTAAATAAGCCAAAGGAAGATGTTTCGGATACCCTTCTCCCTTTTAGGATTTGCTGGAAATTTACTGTGAGGAAAAGCTAAAGCTGAGGTTTGTAACACGGTGGCTCCTTGGTAGCAACTGCCTGTGGGAGGGCTCTTCCCTGGGGTAAATGCACAGCCCCTTCCCCTGTGGCAGTTGAATAACCCACCTTGTATCTACTGTAAGGCAAAATTGGGTGCATGAGTATGGAGTGGGTTTGCCACAATTGCAATCCAAATCCCATTTTAGCTGGAGGTGTCTGTTCTAACAGCTACAATCCAGCAATCAGCTTGGTTTATGGCAAAGAGGAAAGCCTCAAAATGGTTCAAAATCCAGGAGAAAGGCTGATTTTTCCTCTTCTTACACCATGAGGGCGATTGTAGCAATGTCAAGATACACCCTTTACTAGCCAGAGATAAGGCAGTGCCCTTTGCTGTCTGAAGATTGTGCAGGGCTTGTGTTCTTGTCAAACAGAGGAGGGATGCAGCATTCCTCTTCCCACCGAGCCTTTGAGCAGGCACTGATACATTTATAAATGGCATGTGATAAGCTCTAAAAATGCCACTTTGAAATTGAACCCAGGGAAGTGTGAACCATCTCAAACAAAAGTGATTCGCCTTGGTCACTTGACGAGTGCAGAAGGAATCTCTGGCGACGGGAAGAAAACCGAGGCAGCGCCAACCTTCCAGGCTCCCTAAAAGCTCCCGTGGAGAAGGAGCCCTCCTGGCCCCCCCCGTCTCTGCAGAGCCCTTGCTCCTGCCTTGGCTGTTTCCCTCGTTGGTGGGAAGGATGGCTCTGAGCAGGTAGCAGAGCTCAGTGTCCAGGGCAAGGCACGGATCCGTGCTCGGCTGTGCCAGGTATCAATCCCCACACTGGGCATCCGTGAGCTGCACAGCCCTCACTCCTCACAGGGGACCAGGTGAGAAGTGCCCTGCACACAAACTGTCAGAGGCACATGGAACGCAGCTTCCTCGTGAATCAGACAAAGTTTTAGCTCTGCTGCAGCTCTGGGTGTTGCTGGTGTTGAGCAGGGACTGGAGAAGCAGGGTTATAATGCACTCTGTGCACGGTGTCGCCCTACTGGAAAGAGGCTCATCAGAACATGGCATGTCAGTTGTCACTTCGCTGGGAACAGGTGAAACCCTATTATCAGTGCACTGTCTACAGACCTGCTGCATCAGAAAACAGCTCGTCGGTGCTGTGTGTACAGAGATGTCACTGCTTTCTGCTGAACAGCACACAGGCTGCTCCTGCCTGATGAGAGCAAAATGTGGGAGCAGCAGCGGAGGGAGCAGCCTGGGGCCAAGCTGGGGCTCTGCTGGGAGCATCTGTGGGGGACAGGCAGCAAAGGGTGGGAGGGAATGGGACAATTTCCTAAAGATCAGGATTTGGTTGCCACTTCTGTGCCAGATCAGGAGGCTAAACCTGGACAAACTACACTGTGGAGGCTGAAGGTGGCCAGGGACATCCCAGTGTGCTGGTTTGTGGGGTAGTGGTGATGCTACTGAGAGCAGGGCTTGATCCACGCCATGCAAGGAGAAACACAATCTGAGACTGGCTGGACCATTGCTCCTGCTGACTCCACCAGCAGCAGCTCAGTCTGGTGCTGGTACCAAATTCCTCACTCCAGGAGTAGCAGCCTGGAGACCGAGGATGGCATCACTTCTTGTAGCTCAGTCCTGAATTGTGCATCCCACCCTCTGCAGACGTTCCCCTTCCCATCTCCTCCACCTCTCCCCCAGCACCACTCAGCTAATTTCTCGAGTGGGACACACTAATCCCATATTTCTCTGATAGTTACTTTCTCCAAAGCTGTCTTGGAAACCCAGGTGCCAGTCCCCCCCCTGCTTCTTCCCCCCGACCAGGGAAAAGAGATGGCGAACGTCTTTCTCTTGATTGTGTCGATGGGAGATGATTTTCAAGGTGAAATTTCTAGTTCAGTTGAGTCACTTTCATTCAAGGCGATGAGCAAAATGTCACCCCCACACTGAACCACACTCAATGCGCTGTTCTCCTATTGCATTTAAATTTACTCCACTTTTCCTTTCTGACACCTGTTTAAATCAATATCTTCCTCTCCAGGTCGTGGGCAGAATGTGCCTGGTCTCTCCGCACAGCGCTTCTCAAATCCACTAAAATCAACACAATAATTGAAATATTTTCAAGCTGATTACACCGCTGCCTGAGGCTAGGCTGGTTGCTAAGGGTAAGCTCCCTGGTTGCTAGGGGGAGTAAATCATCTTGCATTATTTGATTTTTGTTATAGATATGAAACCGCTACTCCCTCGATTAAATGTCTCTCAGTCTAACACCTATGGGACCTGGGGAAAGAGAAAAGAAAAGCAGCAACCTTGACCCTGTCAAATAAATATCTCTAACTTTTCCTGTCCTCCGGCTTCCAAACCAAACCTGTCTACTGGTTTTTTTTTATTTATTTATTTATTTTATTTTTTTTTTTTTTTTAACCTGACTTTAAATAACAAAGCTGTGGGGACAAGCAGATGAAGAGAGGAAGAACTGTCTGTTCCATTAGAGGATCTCTCAGCTTGGCTAAACACTCTCTATTTACTCCAAACACAGCATGATGGGGAGCTACAAGGATCTAATAGCCTTGAAGATGTAGAATTGCACCAATTACAGTTCCTATTCAGCCCACGGCTCATGAGACACCAGCTGAAACCACAGGGCCAAATCCTGCTCCTAGGTCTGCAGAGTGCAAACCTGGAGCATCCCTGTGGCAGAGAAGGATTTCTCCAATTTTTTTGTGGTTGCAGAGGAGCAGAGTCCTGTTGGACACCGTTGAGGTGTCCAGGAGCCTGAATGTGTGCTGGGCACTTTGCTGGTGGAGCAGGAGCTCCCAATGCACTATTAATAGGAAAGCAATATGCGGTGCATATCCCTGTGCCACAGACATTCTAAAGAGCCCCAGCTCCTCCTGGGGTTTCGTTATTCTCTTGGTACAAGCAGCTCCTGGGTGAGGGTTTTATCACTGTAGGGTCTCCTCCAAAACTGCTTAGAAATTAATGGGACCCAGAGGTACAAGAGCCTCTTCTGCCATTTGTGCTGGAATCCACCAGCAGCCCAGGGTGTTTCTGAGGCACCAGGTTACAGAGAGGAGCTGACTTGGCATGAAGTCTTTTAACATCCCTCAAACCTCCTGTTAATCCTCATAACTGCACTTGGCCTTCCCAGCACTGCCCCAAACCCTCCTTCTCAGGTGAGAAAACTGAGGCACAAAAGACTGTAGTGCAGCAATTTGCCTCAGGCTGTGCAGGCAGTCCCACTCTGACACTTTTCCCCCCCTGAGCTGCTGCAGCATTACCTGGAGAGGACAGGCTGCAGAGCCCCAGCTCCTGCCCATTGCAGCGTTCCATGCCCTTCCCTCCCTGAACCTATTTCTCAAAGGGCAGCTGCAATCCACCATGGATGGGAAAAGCAGCAATGTAAATATTGAAAACCCTTTAGTTACGACTGTATGCAACAGCAATATCTCCTCTGCCATGTCACCTGATCCCTCAGCTGGAAACAAGGACGCAAATGCCATGAAGTAAGTGATGTCAAGAGCTTCAAAAGCTGCTGATGAAATAGGTGCAAGGAGAGGTACTCGCTGCAAACCCTGGCAGAGGAGAGGCTGGAGGTGAACAGCATCATTAGCACAAATGAGCCAGGCCAGGCCCAGCCCAGCCTGTGCTCAGCAGCACGTTCGACTCCGCTGCTCCCTCTGAGCTATGCCAGTCACAGTGGTGCTTTTTGGGGTTATTGGTCAGCACATGTGGAAACATGCAGGGCACAGAGGAGAGGGGTCATCAGGAAAGCCTTGTGAGCCTGGAGGACACACCTCTTCCAGCCTGGCTGTCTGTTCCGTCCTTGTTTCCCAAAGTTTGCAGGCAGGATCCCTCTGCAGGGCACCTGCACCTGTGCCATGCATTTAGTGGGAAATGCCTGCAGCATTAAGAGCATCACAATCTAAATGATTAATTGTTTAATATATTGCAAGCTGGTTACCCCTCCTGGATGTGCCATGTAACAAATGGAGTCGGCAGAGATCTCACAGTTGCGAGCTCCTTGTTTGATTTTTAGCCAGCCAGTGCTGGTGGTTTGAGCTCACAACCACAGCGAGGGCTGCCACCACCTCCTCCAGCAGCAGCCTCATTGGTCCTGGGCTCGGTGTGAGGCTGGGAAGTGCTGCTGAAGGATGGGAGCCTTCAAATACAGATGTGTTACAGGGGTCAGGGCAGATGCTTAGTTCAAGCTGTTACTTATTTTTATCAGACTGTGAAGGCTCGAAGGAAAGCCCGAAGTATTTTACTCAGTGGAATGCTCCACACGTGACACGCAACGAACACAGGGGATGTGATGTGGGGTTTCACTTATGTATCCAACTTACTTAAAATCCATATTAAGTACAATTTCTATTTCAATATTGTACAGGTCACACTTTATGTTAAGGTTCCATTTATAAATAGTTTATAAAGATTAATAGATGTTTTAATCAATAATTAATCAATAGTTTAATGACAGGAAAGCCCAGCAGTGGGGATTGCCCCAAGCATTGTGGGCATTTTGCTCTGGTTTGGTGATGTTTGACCCTTGCTCTGGACTGGGACCAGCTCTGTCAATAGTGGTGGGATGCAGCACTTCTCCATCACTGGTGCTAGGTACCCTGTGGTCATGGAGGGTCTGGGCTGGGCTCTGAGTAACCCATATTACAACCAGAGGGGCTCACTAGGGAAGACAGCCCCAATTCTGACCCCCTAAACTCCCAAGAGGGCTGTGGCACAGGGTCCAGCAACCTTGTGTGTCTGTGGGGTCAAGTGGTCTTTTCTGAGCATCTCAGCACCTGCTGGAATTTCTGGGAGAGATCTGTGTTTGTACGTGAGGAATGTATTTTGTTGAAACATAGTTATGATTTTTTAAAAGATTCTTCTGAGGAACAGTTCTGTATTTTTTAATACATCTTTTTGTCATACACTTTAGGATTCGTGTCCACATGGGCACTAGAAGGGAAATGTAATTATCTCTTAAAAGAATACAGTCAATTTAAGGAAGACAAATATTAATGTTATATAAATGGATTGGTCAGAGGTTTCCAAAGCAGAGAGGTAGATGCTCATTCCCCTGATTATCTGGAGGAGCTGGGTGTCTAATTCCCCATGAGCCTAACTCCTTATATAAAGCTTCCAGAACAGACCCTGTAATTGAATATTAAGTGACTTTTTCATGAGTTCTTCTTTATGTACCACGATCATGGTAATTCAACTGGTAATGCTCAAGTGACAAACCAAGCACTCGGCAACTGGACCACTCTGGAAACCAAGCAAAGCCATTTAGCAAAGCCCAGAGCCAATGTCTTTGCCTCCAAAACCTCCTGTGCACGTGAATCTTTGAAGAACTTCTCCATTTTTAATGGCCAGAAATATCTGCCTGCTAAACTTTAACTACAACTGTACCCAAAGCCCGTCTGTCTAGCAGCAGGTGGGCTAGTGAGAGTCACAGTCCTGCTGGGATACAGCCAGCTGTTCCCAGGAATGAATCTCAAGTAAATTAACAAACACCACACAAACCTGTCAATTGAATCATTCTTGATTACTGTAAATGCGGGGCTACCCGTCAAGGAGCTTCTCCCTCCATGCAGAGGGAATTTCTTTATGCACTGAGTGTGCAACTGGGGCAGTGACACCCCATCCTCTGGACAGAAGGTCCCTTAGGATCCATGGGGGAAATTCACTCGGACCAATGAGTTTGAAGTGCTGGAGGTGTCCAAGGTGGTTTCCTCACATCTCTGAAGGTTCCAAAGGGCTCTTGATTTTTTTGGCTGTAGTCAAAGCCTCTATTGTCCAGGCACACCTCCCTCTTTTTCCTTTTGGAGGCTGCTCCTGGGCAACAGCGCAGCCACTGAGTGGATCAAAATCCAGGACATGCACCAGCACTTGGCAGGGGTACACTGAGGGGAGAACATCACCTCCGTGGAGATGAGAGAGCTGCAAACACATTGCATTGAAGGCAGGAGGGCTCCTGGTACCAGCTAATAGCAGTTCACAGAGGCCTGTAGACATCGTATAATAATCAGGGCACTGGGTGAGAAGCAGAAGATCTTGGCTCAACATCTGTCCGTCCAATGTTTGGTTTTGTACTCGAGCTTTGATGGTGTGTTCAAGCCTACTGTGTGAAATCATGGACCTCCTCTCGTGGGTGGATGGCAGCCAAATCCCTGACTGCTGGCAAAGCCACGGCAAAATTCAGCTGAGGTTGTCTGCCTGCACTGCTTGTGGGTGGGTGGTGCTCTGGAGTGAGGGTGTGGGAGAGCTGCAGATAACCAAGCTGCCTGAGCAGCAAAGAAACAAGCATTTAAGGGCAAATTGAGTGAAAGTGGGTAGTGGAGAAGCACAGAAAGGAGAGGAGAGACCTGAGAGGGCCAGGAGCTGCTGACTTGTGCCAATAACAGTGACTTTGAAACAACAGAAGGGAAGACAAAAACTCGTTAAAGGAGGAAGAAAATGGACTGTCAAGTGCTAACAGAGTGAAGAGAGGATGTGATCTAGGAAAAGCTAGAGGGGACACAGCAGGGAGAGAAGGGAATTGCTGTGAGGTGCTTGAGAATGGAGGGGACACCAAAAAGACTGTCCCAGACCCAGACCAAGAGCAAAGTCTTACTGTCACCTTCCCCTGGTCAAGCAGTGGTCTGGCCAGTAGCCAAGGAGCTGTATGAAATGCATCCCCTTGCCTGCAGCCCCTGGTGTGAGCTGGGGGCAGAAGCTTGGACCTGTGGAGAGAGGAACTGGGTGTCTGCATAAGACGTCACTCACGTCTATCTGACTGCTGGCAGCCCTCAAATTAGAAATGGCCTTAAACTGATTAATGCCTTGGTTCAATGGTGCTTGCTCCACATCCCTGTTTGTTCTTGTAGCTGGTGATGGAAGAGAGCAAGAAGTAATGTGGTGTCAGCTTGATCCCGTGCAGCAGAGCACATTTGGATAGAGCAAGGTCCTTCCCATGGAGGAAACATCCTGCACCATGCACACCACAGATGCCTGGGCAGAGTGGGGAGCCCACGCAGGGTTAAGGGCCACCCCTTGCCTGTCCTCCTTAGGACCAGCTCTGCAGGATGGTTGTTGTCCCACCGCTGGCTAAGGGTGAAGGTGGGACATGCTTGTGATATGTGCAAAGCTCTTGGTGCCTGTCCCCAGACAGTCTCCAGGTCTGATGCTTTGCTGGGTCTCTGCAGGGAGTTTTGGTGCTGGTGCTGGTTCATTCTGCTTTGGGCAGCCTGGGAATATGAGCTCGTCACATCCCTAATTGACAACTGAACCTCGATTTCATTCCATGCAAGCCAGCAGAGACAGAGAGAACAGGGTCTGAACCACACTGGTGTCAAGGACTCACAACCAGAGCAGCCCCACTGACTTCAGGGAGAGCAGAATCCATCCCAGGCTGGAGGATTTTGCTCAGAGGATGTGTGGGAGAGGCAGCATGGCTGTAACCTCATCAGTGGTAAATCTCTGTCGATGTGGATATTAGCAGTGTTTCCCCAGCTGCGTCAGTGTGTGTTTGTGTATACAGACTCAACTTATATCATTTTGTAAGCAGGTAAGTGCTGGTGCCAGCCTCCATGTGGTTTTGTGAGGGGCGTGCTTACATGTCTGCATAGATTTAATAACAGCTTGCGTGTGTGTGTTCATACTGAGGCAGGCTCATGGGAAAGGCTTAGCACACATGGAACAGCATTGGGATGTCCTGGCTGAGGAGGGTTTCTGGGGCCTTCTGGGTGGCAACTGGGTCTACCCCTGCCCATACGTGTGACATTCCTGACCCTGTGTCCCAGCCTTCTGGAGTGGCTGATGATGGTCCCATACAGGGAGGGAGAGGATTTGTGTGCGTGGCTTTGGCACTGGCAGTGACACACGTGCATATGCCATTCAGTTTTGGTGGGTGCCTTGGGAAGCTGTATTTGCAAGATTTCCAAGGGGCAGATACAGAAGGGCGATGCTTATGGACCCATAACAGCATCCCTTCGTATCCTCCAAAATTCAGTTTAGCGTGGATGATGTGGCCATAAGTGCACAGCTGAGTGTGTATTACTGATCTGTACAGCGCCAACGCTTGTGTGATTTTTGTGCCGTTTCTGACTTGCTCCTGCAGCACGCAGCACATCCCAGGTGCAGGGTGATGCCCCACACATCCCTGATGCCCAGCACATCCCACTGCAGCTGAGGCACAACGCATGGAACCAAGCAAAACTCCATCTCACCGAGAGGGCATCCACAGTCTGATACGGACCAAGGCCTGTTTATAGCTGCGAACAGCAGTCTGTTTAATGTTGCACAGGGTTTCACCCCCTCACCTTGCAGCAGGCGTGTTGCACTCACAGACACACATTTCCAGGACGGGTCTGTCTGTATTTGGAATACCTGCGCTCACCTCGGGGCGTTTTGCACATGGTGGCCCAGCAGAGCTGCAAATGGGGTCTGCCATGGGCTGGCCTGGGTGCGGGTGCTGCTGCTGGGCTGTTTTTTTGGGCAGAGGTCTCGGTCCGCACCGTGCAGCGGCCGGGGGGACACAACGCGTCGCACTCCCTCCACCCTCTCGCTTGAGCACCGCCCTGACTTTTTGTCCTGCCGTTTGACATCTGTGACTTTTTAAGGCGCCGCATCGCCAGCCCTGAGCCCTGAGCCCTGCCCGGCCCCGCCACCCCGGGCTGCCATCCAGCAGCATCTGCCAGCCCCGGCCCCGGCCCCGGCTGCAGCGCAGCCACCGCCGCTGGCAGCCCCGTCCCGCCGGCTCCCCGCCGCTCCTCCGCGCTGCCGGGCGCTGAGTGGGATCAATAAGACACCTCCGACTCCTCTATTTACAAACTAGCTGCCTTCAGCAGCCAGGCTGTTTAAGCACTTCATTCCCATTCAGGAGGGCCATCTGCTGCCTTTTGCTGTAAGTCTCTCTGAAAACCTCAGCCTTGACAAGCTCGAGATATGTCAGCGCAGTTATCAGCGGAAAGCAACATCTGCCGTGCCTGACACCCACTATTGTAGGCCATTTAATCTGTCCCCCTCCTCCCTTTAACTGCAGACAACAGCTCCCTATATTATATTTTCCCACTCAATTAGCACTATCATCCTGCTGAAATAGAGGCCAATTTACCTTTAATGACATCATTGTTAGGAGAGTGGCAGCCCTGGCCGGTGGCTGGCGGGAGGCAGCGCGTCTCCGCAGCTCTCGGGCAGCCTATCCGCGCTGCCTTCACCCCGACCGCAGACATTGTTTCCGACAGTTCGCAGAGGCAGTGTGGCGGAAAATTGAGTCCAGATTCATTAGTTTGTTTTTTTTTTTTTTTTTTCCCCTTCTCTCCCCCACCCTTTTTTTTTTTTTTTTTTTTTTTCCGCCGTGCACTGCTCAAGTCAGTTAAATTGATACATTTCCTAACAAAATTGAAGTGCTTTGTGCTGCCAGCGGAAAGCCTGGTGACCCTGCGCGGCCCACCGAGCAGCCAAAACGAGTTGATGGATCCATTAGGCCGCGCAGAATGCCTTCCCCCTCTGCCTCCGCTCCTGAGTGACACTGTAAATCTGAACCAATTTCAGTCCCTAATCATCATTACAAACCCCTCCACTGTTCATTTATTACTCTACAATTCTAATACAGCACACGACTGGGTCAGCGCACGGGGAGCCAGAAGGCTGTGGAGACAGGCTTAAAGAGACCATAATCCTTCCCAGGTTTTATCAGGGAAACAAACCTGACTTGGCCCTCCCTGGTCCCCACATGCTGCCCTCTGCCTCTGGTCCAGCAATCAGATGATATTTGCCCGTCCCAGTGATGGCAGCACAGGCTCCAGAGTGGGAGAGCTGGGTGGCAGAGGGGAAGCACACGTGAAGGATGCAGGCATGCCACATGAACCCCACAAGGGATGGGGTGCTCTGACCCCTCAGCTATGGGATGGACAGGTGTCCAAAGGGTGCTGCAACCCTGCAGCCACGCAAAATGCCCGTGCAAAGAGGGTATTTGGGTAGAGGAGGAGCTGGCACATGCCTGAGGAGGACCATGAGGATGGGGAATGTTGAGAACTGGGGGTTTATTGAGGTTCTCCATCAAATAAAGGACACCTTTTTGGCACTGAAAAACCTCAGTGGATGACCCTGCAGGGATGGCTCCTCCAGGTGGAGATCAGTAGAGGCTGGTGGGACCCAGGTGATGCCAGCTGCTTCCCACCTGGCCATTCCTTTCCAAGAGGTGCCATCCTGCTCATGCCAGCTTGGCAAAACCTCGCCCTGGCTGCTGGCTCCCAGCATGGAGAGTGGATGCTGATCGAGTGTTTGACTTGCTAAGTGTGCTTGTGTGCCTGGATCGAACACTTTTCCAACAGGATGCAGAAGAATTTATTTATTTGATTTGATGTGACTGAATTTTCTCCCCCTGCCTCTTTAGCAACACGACTATCAACATCTCTGTAGGTGCAGAAGCAATCAAAGGATTTAAACACATACATGATAAATAATCAGATTAATGGCATGATCAGACATGACTTGGTGGCAATGGAATTGCTTTGGGTGAGATCAGCAGTGGCTGGGGTACTTGTTGCTGGAGCAGGATGCAGGGACAGGCTGTTGCTGTTTGGGATATGGACTGGAAGAGCAGGGTAAAAGGGGTGAGCGGGGTGGAGGCACCCAGAGTCTGAAATTTAATCAGAGGTTGAGCAGGAGGGCAAACAACTAAGAGTCTTGTGGCTGAAATGTCTGTTCTTTTCCCACATAGGCTTTACTCTGCAGGGGGATTTTATGGAGGGCTGTCCTTGTTTGATGAGACAAGGGAGCAAGAACGGTGATCTTAAAAACGATTGATGGTCAAACCCCTCTTTGCAATTTGCTCCTTCAATGAAAGCCTGGGTAGCAAGTCTGCTCCTTGTGAATGACTGGTGCCTTTGCTGGGGTGCCAAAACCTGAGTTCACAACCGTGGATCTGCCTGGATGATCAGGAGGATGTCAGCCTCCAGAAAGTGTCAGTTTTTCTGCCGGTAACAACCAAAGTGGGTCTTTTTCTACAGCTCATGTGCCAGACGTGTGTTTTGCTTCCTGCTACAGGGTCCCAGGCTCGAGGTCAGCCCTGTCTGACAGGGAGATGTGACAGCTGCCAAACTGCACCAGGGCCAACCAGCAACCCCTGTCAGCCCCGGCCAGCGTGGCTGCCTCAGCTGCCTCTCACACTCACAGCAAAACTTCCCAAAGTTTTCTCTGCCCATGGTCCTCATTAACAGAACTCGTCATAAAAATGAAACGGCATTAAAGATGTATGTATTTGAAAGAGCAGTCCTGAGGATAAGGGAGGTTGGTGACGAGGTTTGCAGTGGGGATGTGGCCAGGGTGAACAACTCTTTGCTTCAGAAATAGTCTTGGTGGCCTCCATCTCCTGTCTTGGCCCCAGATCAGCCCCGGGGCAGGATCCAAGGCAGAGAAGAGACTGGCACCTCAGCAATGATGGCACCACTTCCTATGGACATGCTTTTTAGGAAGGTGCCTGTTTGGGTCCTTACAGGTCAATGTGGGGTTGAATGGCTCTGTCCCCATCACCCCATGTCCCGTATTTCTGTGGAGCTGAGCCAAGGCTGGCCCTGTGATGCAGCTCCTGTACATCAGAGTGCTGCTGGCCCTTGGTGTCTCCTCTCTGTTTACAGCCCAGCTGATGCTTTTCAATCCTCACTGTTGTTAATGCCCATATCTAAGGCAGTCGGGATTAGTTTCTCAAGTAGCGTTTTGCAAGGATCAATATCAAATGCTCTGCTGAAGTCTGCATGCACTACATCTTCTGTAAGACTTTTCATGCACTAATTTCGCAATTTGATCCGAAAAAAGAAAGCCATCTAGTTGGTCTGGCGTGACTTGTTCTTTGCAAAGCGGTGTTGTTTATTGCTCGTGGTTGGGTTATCCTCTGGGTGCTTCCCAACATGCACCAAACAGCCTATTAATGCCTTCTGTGGCACTCTGGGTTTGAGGGAGCCCAGCAGAACCTGCTGCTCGCACAACTGGGTCCGAGCACAGCTCCACAGCAGCTGCTGGGACATATGTTCACTGCTCACACCAAGGGTCTGATTCATCTCTCACACCAGCGTAAGGCAGGAGTAAGTCAGCTCAGCAGCAGGCTCGAGAATCCAGAGGCAGGTTTGGTGCAGCAGATGTTGTGTTGCTGTTGCAGGCAGTATTCCTGAGCTTGCTTTTACCTGCTGTTTCCCACCATGACCCACAGGATCAGACATCAGGGTTTCTCTTGGGGCAGCGGGGTGGAAATCGCTGGCTGCATAATCGGTGTTTTATGCCACTCAACTGGACGGTTCAAACCTTTGGGTGACTGATTCAAATTCTAATGTAAAGGCATTTGGGCCGTGTCCAAATCAGTCCTGGTAGAGTGCCTGCTATGGAACACTCGAGGATAAATACTTTGCAGGAGTGTGTTGGCATTCCTGTCTGCTCTAATCACAAAAATATAGCCCTGGTGTGTTTCCTACAGCATAGCCTGGTGCCCAGGCCAGACTTCCTTCTTCTTCTGGGGTATTTTCATTCAATTCCAGTGCCCCTCATCTGATGATGGTGCACTGTGCTGTGTTGACAACATCCCAGGGACTCTCTGAATGGAGTCACTGGATTGTGCCTTGGCATTGCCGAGACGAGGGCACCCTCTTCTCCCTCAGTTCAGTGGAGCAAAGATCACGGCCAAGATGCTGCTACCCAAGAGGTTCTGCGGTCTCTGTGTTACATTAGCTGTGCTTCCACTGCCCACGGAGCTCTGCTGCTGTATAAATAATGCAGCTGACACAGCACCTTCTGGGATATGTTTCCTACAGTTTCGTAAGACCTTCGGTGGCCATGATGGTGCCTCGGCACCGCCAGCCTCCCCCTGATCTGTAACACTGACAGCCCAGGAGGCTTTTGAGGGATGTGGGCATACAAGAGTGAATTTCCCAAGTATTGCATGGGCTTGGGGCTGTATTGCTCCCTGCTGACTCCCCAGGCTCGTGCAGTGCTGCAATACTCTGAAAATTAACTCCTTTATGGCACGGCGCTCAAATCGCGTGGCCCAGGGGAGGACGGGATGGATCCAGCCCGGTGGGACTGGTTGCAGCACCTGCTGCTGGTACAAGTAGCCAGCCAAGTAGCCTTGCTGATGGTCCAGCTCTGCCACAGCCCTCCAAAACTCTCTATGGCTCACAGTTAAGCCAAGGAAAACATTAATGGCACTTGTTGTGATCTCTTCCGGCCTCCCAAGAGATTAAAATAGTTTGTTTCACTGCTGGAGCATAATCTCGAGAAGGGAAGAATTAGTCTAAGGAGGATCATGGTGAAAGGTCCCTAACAGTGTGATTAGGGAAGTTCAAGCCAAACTCATCCGGGCAAACTGGGAACCTTTCAGACACCATGAATTTCTGGAAAGCAAAATCTTTTTCATTAATGGACACCAGCACATCCAAGTGTTGCATGGCAATGGCAAGCAATAACCAGTGTCTCACCTTATAAAACAGATATAAGGGAATGACGTTATGACCTTCGTTCATTCTCGACAGTGATTATCATGTGTTAGCCCCTAGATGGTCTCTACAGGTCATCTTTTTTTTCCACTGGAAATCCTGATCAGTTGTTTTTGGGAGCACAGCTTTGGTGTGGGCTGTTGCAACACCCGGATCTTGAAGCAGCTGTGGATGGAGCTCTCGATGGGTGTCAGGAGAAATGCAGTGTGTGATGGAGGGTGCCTGCACAGCGAGCATGGGGATCTCCTTCGGAGCAAGTCTGCGAGTGCAGAGCCCAGGAGGGATCTGCAGAGCATTTAACATGACCAAATTAACCCCTGTGGACAGGCAAACACTTGTTTACAGAGCAGAGAAAAGCAGAGATGGAAATTTATGGTGTCACTAAAAGAACTTCTCACCTGGAGTATGGAGAAGAGGAAAGAGGTAGCAATATTTCCCACTGATAGGAGGAAGAAAGGCTCTTAACAAATCAATACCCTTATTTAGTCAATAAACCCACAAAACAACCCCTCCAGGGGATAAACATGGAGAAAATTCACAGCTTGCAAACAGGCAGGCTCCAATGCTGGCCTTCGACAAGGTGGTCACAATAAATGTGCCCATCTCTGTTGGTGGCAGGGAGCTCAGCGAGGCTCAGGTCTGTTGGGAGGGGGCTGGCCAGGGGGCTGCAGGCTGGGGCTGTGCACTTGGGAGCCACGGAGAAGAGGGGAAGGGTCTTGGGAGCACCTTGTGAGGAGGATGAGCAGGGTGATTCAGGCTAACATTGCTTCCCAGAGTGGCACACTGAGCACTGCTGGCTTGGGCACTCCTGTGGGGAATAGAAAGGAGGAGCAGTGTCCAGGCAGCGATGCCCCAGGTGAGCTGGGAGCATGCCTGGGGCAAAACTCAGCAGGAAATGCATGAAGCTGCTCTCAGCAGTGGCTCAGCAGCATCCCAGGCAGAAAGGCAGAGACATCTTAGTTTATAGAGACATTCACCAGGTTGGGAACCTTCAGCAGTCAGCAGCTGCAGTCAGAAACTCATGACGTGGCCCTGTGATGTGCGAGATGTTGAGAAATTAATTTAAAATGCTTTCTTTCTCTTTTTTTTTTTTTCTCTAAATATATAAATTTATTTTTGCTTAGCCTGCAGGCTTTAGATCTTCAAGTTTTTCTCCATAACCACGAACTAGAAATTTGCTTGGAAGAAATCCAAATTGTTCTCTTATTCATAAGATTTTGAGAGCTGAAGCTTTGGGGGGGAAAAAAACCCATCTCTGTCATTGCAGCACTCATGGTAGAGTCCCAGGAGCCACCACACCACAAGCACAGCTGAGCAGCACCACGGCACGGACTCGCAGAGCCGTGCAGAAAAATCCACCCCCCTGCAGCAGAGCAAGCACTGGATCCCAGCTATCTCAAAACAAGCCCAGTGAAGGAGTTTGTTGCAGTTCTGCTCCATCACAAATGAACCTTTGGCCCATCTGAATTAATGTTCCATCCATGGAATAGATCTGGCTGTGGGACTGCATCCTGGCTGTCAGGCAGTGTCTCTCCTTCCTACCACGGACATGGAAGCTGAAACAGAAATACTGGGCCATACTTTACAGACAGCATTTTGGGTGGAAAACTGGAGGAATTCAGACAAAACCAAGGCTTTTCAGAGTGGTACCCAAGACCTCCATGACTTGATGGAGCACAGAATTATTTCCTTATGGCTCTATGATTTTCTCCCAACACTGCTGCAGACTGTTACTTGTGTTAAAAGAGAGACATCCTCAATCAAGGCTCACCAATATCACTCCACTGAACTGTGAGATGCTCAGATTTATTCCAGCCAAGTCCTGGCCCAATAGATATATTCTATGTTATCTTTCTTTTTGTTATTCTTCTCCTCCTTCCTCTGATGCTCTTCACTACCCAGAGCATCCGTCAAGAAATGAAGCACTTATTAGTGTAGGATAGCATCTGTCCTCTTGTGTTTTTGAGAAAGCTCACGCTTGAAATGGAGCCAGAGGTTGAGTTAGAGGCAATGCCTGACTGTTAAGAGTTCAAAGCTGGCTCCTAATTGTGTTTAAGAGCTGGACACTCACAGTGGGGAAAGCTCCTGCCTAATCTTGTTTATACTGTTGTGAAATGCCTGAGTCCCAGTATATATTAGTACTTCCTATTCTGGCTGCTTGCAGAGGCTGGGAAGTTTTTTGGATGCATTTAGCTAAGGTTCAGCAAGCCTGAACTTAGAAATAGGGGTAGCCAGGTATGGATGCAGGAGAATTTGCACCGAAACGCATCGGTCTCTTCAGGGGCCTGAGTCTGCATCATGAAGCTGCCAAAAAAAGTCACCAAGAACCGATGTAGGATCTTCCTGCCTTTGCAGAAGAGGTTTGGAAATTCGGGCAGGGACAAGTCATTTAGTAAGTGTGCAAGAGGCTGCCACTTGGTGTAAAAGTGAGGGTTGCCTTCGAATCTGGGTTCTCTCAAGAAACCCAGATGTCTCCAAAAAGAGGATCTGGCCCTGGTCACTTGGCTCCAAAACCCTGTCAGACCTTGGATGTAGAGGTTAGACTGCAAACTCAGCTCTGCTGGTAAATCCAGAGCATTTCTATCAAAACGCTGAGATTTACACCAGCATAGCTAGGATTGCACCAGGCCCCTACCAGTTAATGCTCCAGTAATTGGATGCAAATGTGCTGGGGCAGGCAAGGTGGGGGGGTTCAGGAAGATAAAGGCGCCTGAAACACGCTCTACAGTCAGTCTGTGTTTCCTGAAAGAGAGACATCTGTATCTCTAAATTTAGAAATGATACTCTCTTTCCAGCAGGTAATAAACCAGCAAGCACTGTACATATTTTTTTCTATTTTGAATTCTGTTAACTGACAATCTAACCTAAAATCTCTCGTATTTTCTACTTGTTCAGCTGTAAATAGAGACTGACAGTTTATTTCCAGACATCCTGGTTTAGGAAAAAAAAAAAAAAAACAACAAACCACACACCACCATCACAACACAACCCACCAACATTTGAAATAAATACTTATGGGTCCATGACAGACTACAGACGTGCAGTCAATGCTCCGCAGCAATCTCTCGGAGCTGTCACACTCCGTGATCGGTCTTTTACAAACACAAACACTGTTGATTTCTTATCAAATGTAAAACCTCCGCAGCTCTTTCGTAAATGGTTACTGCGAGCATGAAATCGACATTGTGAATCACATGTGACACTGCCTTGTCTGCTTGTAATTGAGCTGCGTGGGGAAGGGGAAGGCGCCGGCGCCGCGACAGCCGCGCGTCACCCGCTCCCTGTGATGCCTTCTCCAGCCACCTAGAAACAGAGACTAGACAAGAGAAAGGGAATAAAGATAGGTATTTGTTTGAAGGGCCTTCAAGGTACACCCTGGGGGAGCCAGAGGCTGCTTCCATAAAAAATGGACCCCAAGATGGACGACAGGTCACGAGTTCTTCACACCTTTATAGGTTTGGTTCATTTGCATACCACGGTTAATTCTCCAATTAAAGCCCCAGTTCAATGATGTAATTCCCCTCAGCTTGCTCCCCCCTTAGAGGCTTTGGTTTGCACATTTTGGGCCTAGAAGAGCCTGGCTGTCCTTGAAGGCAAAGCCTGGAGAGGCTTTGTTATGTCTGTCTTGCACGAGAGAGCAGAAATTGCAGGCCACAAGGAGCCTAGAGTTACACTCTAAGCAGTACAGAATTTGAAAAACACAAAAGTTAAAACCTAAGGCATCACCTGCACCCTGCACCCTGCACGGAGCAGGATGAGCCTGGGCTGCCTGGGTGCTGGGGTTTGTTCCATTATGTAGAGCAGTGAAGGCTCTGCCCCACCTCCGTGGTGGTTTCAGTCTCTGTGGGGTTGCTGTGGATGAGGTGTCGTTGTGTTTCTTTACGAAGGAGGGTTTGGGGTGGGAGGCTGCATGGGAAAGGGGTTTGGGCTGCCTGTGTCATCCTGGGGAAAACGAGGCTGGCGTGTTCACAGGACACCCAAAATGCCAGCTGGGAACCAAGAATCTGTTGGGGTGTCGCCACCAGATGAAGCCTGTGGGTTCCAGTCCCTGGAGACGACCTGAAGGTGGGGCAGGACCCTTCCTCCAACATCACCTGGGGTCTCGCTCCATTTCTAACCATGCAGGGTGGACAGCATGGCATTTCCTGGCTGCTTCGTGGCCCCAGATTGGACAGACAAATGTGTGCACTCCCTCATCCCCTCCCTTCCCAATCCCTGGTTTTTTTTAGTGTAACCCAAACGAGTAATTCCCTGCTTGAAGTCCCCTTGGTGTCCCTCCAGGACCCAGCTTTAGTCCTCACTCTCCCACATTCAACACATGAGGTAGATCTGCTCTCTGAGCATTCCCAGTTTTGGGTCCATCTGGACTGAAGTACTCTCCTCTTTGCACAAACATATTACCTAGCTCAGATTGGTACAATCAGGGTGACCCATTAAAATAAAAGACAGGAATACAACAGAATTATGAAACATTTACATGGAAACATTTCCTGCATCTCTATCTATAAATAAAACTGTGTCCTATTAACCAGGAGGTGGAAGATGAGTAGAAATAGAGTGGTCTATCTATTTATATAATGATATAATCTATCTAAATAAAACTAATCTATTTTTCATGCCATCTATTTCTCCAATCTAAAATATACTCGTTACCATGGAGCAATGATGTCACTAAAATGAATGACACCCATAAATGCAGACGAGCTGTAGTTATTCTGATGATCCAGGACTTCTCTCTTTGCTCATTTGCTTAATTTTACACATGTGAGGAGTAGCTTGGAGCTAAACAGTATCACACCAGCAGCAAGCCAAGCAATGCTCCTGCTGACTGCAGGCTGAGGGCCCTGCTCTGTGATGTGTCACACTCAGTGTGATTTTGTGTGCACGTGGAGGTGCCTGTGCCCATCCACCAGCAGAAGTGCAAGCTGGCTGCCTTTCACAATCCTTTGCCAGTGTTTGCTAAGCCTGGGATAATTGCTGGTTTATTTATCAGTGCTCGGGAGCAGCACGGGGTTGGGTGCTGTGTGTGTTCTCCATCGCGAGAAGTTTAACTTAATGCAATGTTGCATTTAATTTATGGAATGTAGCCCGTTGCTATGGCATTGAGCACATAAAAAAACAATCAATAAATAAGTGGAATTGGTGTCAATGGGAATTTTGTACAAAGATGTGCAGTAGAGTATGACTCTTCATTTAGAAAGGCAAAGATACAATTTATTTCACCCTTTCTGGATGTAGTTTAACCTCCCCCCTCACTGGAGAGGTGCATTTCCTGACCAAGAGTTATGTCTGTTTTGATTTTACTCAAGAATAATAAAAAATGTTTTCCTTTTGGTGGATTTATTGAGACCTTTGGCATTCCAAGACAGGGATTTTCATATTCAAGACTGGAACGTACGGCCTAGAGCATCCAAAGGAAATGAAGCTGTGTATCAGTATGACACATGCAGTTGTGGGAAAGTCCTTCGAAATGCAAATAGTGATTATTTGGTGAGCCAGGCAGGCTGAAGTAAATAGGAAATCTACAGTACGCAGCATTCACAGACAGGATTGAAAAAGAAAAACCTGCCTTTTCAAAAATACCAAAGAGTTGGTGTGGCCTGTGTGTGGGGGCTGCCCACAAGGTCACTTCTCCTCCACAAGGTCTTCCGAAAACAGATGTTTATTCAGCAATGTTGCATTGGATTTTTTCTGAGCAAAAATTGGTGCATAAATCTAAGTGTGAAAAGGAAAGCTTTCCAAAAAACTCTACATCCTGTTGGTTTGGGGTTTTATTTCCAGTATCATCTGTCAGACAACTTAATCACAGGCTCAGGTTAAAAATGATGTTCTGTGAATAGCAGTGGGAAGTGGACATGCAGCTGGGGCCATTCGAGCTGCCAAAGTGCTGCTGCATTTGGGTCTGGAGGGAGACAATCCCACAGGAAGGGTGCGTAAATAGGGACGCAAGATCTCACACATAGATCTTTTAAATAGAGCCAGCACTACAGAAATCCCCATCATTATCCAGGTTCACCATTTCTTGTCTTCTGGGCAGCAGCTTCTAATGAATGATCCAAGTGGGACAAACCTTAGCACATCTCTTCCCTTTGCCACAGAGCTGCAGGGGAATTTGGGCACGCAGATCCCAAGTTGTGAACATGCAACATCCCTGATGAGACCAGGAGGATGGAGCTGGTGGAAGCAGCACAAACCCAAGGTACTGAGCTGTGTCATGCTATCAAAATAATCTGTACACTTGGCAGCCAACCCCTGGCACCTGGAGGCCAACAAGATTTGCCACTGAGCTCCATATTTACATTTTCCTGCAGTCTTTATGGCTGCCATCCTTTTGGTTCTTCATCCTCCCTTTCCTCCCTCTGTGGAGGCTGAAGCTGTGACAGGTGCATTTGTTGGCTTGATTCAGAGTCCCCTGGTGCCAGCAGAAAACCTTCCCTTGATTCCAACAGATTTTGGGATGGACTCCTGACACCTGGCTCCGACGTGGTTCTAGGGACAGCCCCACTGTGCTGACCTACATTCAGCCCTATGCATTTCCCATTTGGGAAAGCCCTGGGAGCTCCCAGGGATGGCTGATTTCAGAAGACTGGCTTCTTGAAAGCTGCTGAGCTGAGGATGGCAGCGGGCTGAGATGCAGCATTTCCCCATCCTCAGAGGGTCTTCTGCCTGCTCCCCACACCCAGGCACCTCTCTAGGGATGAGGGATGGAGGTGGCAGCCTAGGATCACCCACCCTGGGGGAGACTAGAGCTCACCAGAGACCAACAAGCCCCTGGCCAGCCCTGGCTCTCCCTGAATGAGAGGGGAGGGGAAAAAAACCTCAAAACTTTAAGGTATATGAACTGTGAAATTAAATCGAAATACTCAAATAAAGAATCACATAACAACATAAGCAAAGATGTTTACCAGGGCTTGAAGTTAAATACAGATTTTTTCATAAACCCTAACACCCTAACACCAAATGCAATAAAGTTCTCTGGAATGTTAAATATAATTTACAAGGGAAAAAAATGTGCCCTGCTGCCATAAAGCATCTTGTGCAGTGTCCTTTTCCAGGGATCAGCCCAGGGAGCAGAAGGAAACCTGCCCTTGCTCAGGATTTCCCTATCCAAAGTGATCATGAGCACACTCGGTGAGCGAGCAGCCCTTTCTCCATCTGCAGCACAGCCAAAAAACGGGAGCCAAGTAATCTGTGCTGCAGCTCCAGCACAGGGGCTGCCCGGAGTGGGAGCTGGGCTCGGGGTCCCAGCTGCCCCAGTACGGGGTCCCAGCTGCCCCAGTACGGGGTCCCAGCTGCCCCAGTACGGGGTCCCAGGCAGGCAGGAGCACGGCCCAGCGCCTTTCATCGCCCATCTGGACTTCGCAGTGCCTGTGCTGAAGCTGGAGAGTCTGGTCCAGGGAAAATCATGGTCTCACATGACACTTATTCCTTGACTATTGCCCTTCTCGCTCCCCTGGCGTCGCTGACATTAACACCCCGAACTGACAGCACAAAGGCAGCATCTGGATAGCATTGCCTGTGGCTCTGGAGTCACGGCTGGTGGACTTGTGGTGTATCCAGATATATTCATTAAAACACTAATCAAGCAGAAGCTCATTTGTGGAATTGTCTTTGAATTTAAAAGGGGAAAAAAAAAAAAAGATGGTTGGACTACAAAGCCACTGCAGTCCAGAAGTGCTCTTTCCATGAAAGACATTTGCCAGCCCAGGCCAGCTAATGCCAGCTCCACTCCTGGGTGCCCGGATGGGTTTGCCAGGTCCTGTCCAAATGGCAGGAAGCAACAAACCAGGCATGGTGGTGACAACTGGGGATGAAGAGTTTTGGGATGGACTCCCACATGCCCCATGCACAGAGGCAGGTCTATGTCCACATGGGTAGATTCTCTCCTGTGTTGGCATGTGGCAGCTATTAGAGGAAGGAATAGAAAAATGCGTTATATTTAAAATAAAAAACTACACACAGAGACTATTTCACTGTCATCCCCTCTCTTGTGATGGGTTGAAAGGCTTTATCTCTTCCTTCTTACCATCCACACTCTGAGGCTGTGAGCTGCTCCCAAAACTCAATGGCCCTCTGCAAGTGTAATCTTGAGAGGAGTTTTAAAATTTCTAAATACAAGAAGGGGTCTGTCACATGTCCCCAGTGTCCACAGCAGCTTTAGGAACAGCCCCCAGTTTCTGGGAGCAGAACCAGGACATACCAGTCTCTGTTCTCCTCAGGATACAGGCAACAAAGAGGGAGGGATGATACTTGCATGGGGTCCAAAACCTAAACCTGATGTGTTTTGTCCTGGATTGGTGGCAGATTTTGGTTTTTGGATTTGGACCAAGGATAGGCCCTCCTCCAAGAGAGGGGAAGTAGGGGTGAATTGCTGAAGAACTTCAAGGGAACTTTCCCCTCTGCAGACAGGTCACTGGGTCTTGTTCCTACTGCACTGGGGGGAAAATATCCACCTTGGCTTCAGGAGAGTGTCAGGGCTGCCTGGGAGCTGAGTGAGGAGCAGAGGCATCCTGGAGATGATCTGGGTGGGTCCAGGACTTGGGAGCAAGCAGACTCCACCATGAAAAACCCAACCTCTGTAAAAAACCTCAAAAGTCAAACCCCAAATCCCCCAAACCTTAGAGGAGCGGAAAGTGCCCTCAAGACTAGCTCCCCTCTAGCAACTTGGTTGGACAAGGAGATATGTAAGTGCTAAAACTAAACTAATTTTCAGCCTCTTGGAGGAAATAAAATGACTGTTGCTATCATGGTGTAGCGTGAAAGCCTGGGTCACGGGGGGACGGGAGACAATCCTTTGTTCCAGTAGTCCCAGGTGCATCATGTACTGGGCAGAACTTTAGCTTACAATTTGGGATTAAAGTAAATCCTAGTATTTTTCTGCATGCCTGCCCGCTCCCTGGCTCCCAGAGACTGCTGGGTAACTGCCTATTATCCCGTGGTTCCACTTCAGTGCCCTCCCCAATAAAACTTTTCATATCCTTATAAACGAACTAGATTGCCGTGTTATAAACATTTACACTGTGCTAACAGATCATCTCCGCACATCAGAATTGGCTAAATTCCCTTTTCCAGATGAATATATTGAAGGAGATTAGAGATATGATAGCTTTTCAGATTGCTGAACCCAGAGAAATTAGTTTAGTGAGCATTTACAGAGGCTAAATTGGAACCATTAAATAGTGGATTAAATTGATGGTACTTTCATTGTCTGTCCTTCGGTACTGCTGTAAAATCAATTAGCCGTCACTATTCCATTCTCCATATAGTGAGATTGTCAGCCTGGCTAGGAGCTGCAGAGCCTCACAGCAGTAGCAAGCAGTGTGAAAATACACCTATTAGGTGATGTGGCATGAAATAACATCATAGGGCAGAATGTCCCAGTGAGATTTATCCCAGCCTTATCTCTACTTTAACAGAGAGGGGACAGACAATAGACTCTGGTGACACTCTTATCCTCCGAACATGTGCACCGGGATGCTCTCTGGACTGACAATTATTACATTGCCTCTCGACTGTCCTGAATTTTGCATCAGAAATCCCTGCTTTGCCCCCTTCTTAAACTGGCAGAGTCCCACATTAAGAGCAGAGGATTTGAGCAGAGCAGGTTTGCATCTGATTTGGGGGGGGTGGGGAAAAGAAAAGATATCAACTTTCTCCCTCTTGATATTGTTACAGCAGGTCTAAGTCCTGTTAGCTGGATGATTTATAAATTCAGCTCCAGCCTGGTTTTGGGGACAGGACAGCTTTGCCACAGCCAAGGAAACTGAGGCACAGGCACCACTGTCCTATCACCTCCTGGAGATGTCTGAGTTCTGCTGATGAGGACCATGCCAAGAACTTGCCAGTCCTTTTCAGCCCCAGTTGCTTGTTTTGCACCTTTTCTTACATGGGAGAAAAACCAGAAAAGGGTGAATAACCTGCTCCCAGGTCATGGGGTGAGTTGGAGGTCTCTTCATCCTCAACCCACCAACCTTCCACCACCACTCTGCCAGGAAGAGAGAGAAACTCTGTAGCCCTGACTGCATCTGCTGCATGTAACTACCTCCTAATGGGGAAAATGGAAATATCTCCCATATCTGTGCAATTAAATTCTTATCTTAAAGGCTGAAATTCAAAAGTAATGAAGAAAACAAGTCCCTTAAATTTAAGCTTTAACCTTTTGACCTTTTTCCTGCTGTTTTTCCTCCCGGGAGAGGTCTCAGCCTTGGTTTGAAAAGCCATCATCCCTCTTGTCCGCCGTGGGGTGAACTGGAGGAGATTTTCCATCCCCAGAGAGCTTTCCTTTCAATATTTAAGTTTTCTATTGAACATAGAAATGGAAAAAATCCCTTACATTTCCAATAAAACTGCATCCAGTTCCAATTTCTTGCATTGATGCGACAAAGTTTTTAAATCTCTTGTCAACGTCTTAGTTATGCTTCACGAAGGAACTATCTAGAGCTGCTGGACTTTGTATTAAATGTTTGCTAGGCTGGTAATATGGACACTCTGTCTTCTGTTCTCAATAACTCTCTTCTTTGCAGGGGTGAGACAGGATCCCAAATGCTCCTCACTTACTTCAGTGTCCTAAACTCGGGGGATGTTCAAATTTCCCTTCCTCCTGAGCAGGATGTGGGGTGAAGTGGTGATTTCAGTGCTGCTGTATTTTATGTAGTGCTCCTCTGCCTGACCCAAGCCTCCTCTCTCCTGGCCAAAATGGATGCAGAGCAGCATCCCCACTGACCTGTGAAACACTGGGCACACTCACTGCGAGTGCTTGTTAGCCAAATCCCCATCTCCTGAGTCAGGGAAGGTGTCCTCTCTGTGGAGACCATGCAGCAAGTACGGGCTGAAGCTCCCACGTATTCTCAGCTCAGGGAAGTGGGGGGAAATAGGGAGAGTGGCAGGTGATGTCAGCCCAGCACTTCAGCCCCGGATTTGGCCATGTTTACAGAGACACCCTCCACTACTCCCCTAATTGGGTCTCGCTCTCCTCCATCCCAGGCAGCAATCAGTGCTTCGTTATCACTGGAATCTCATTGCTAATTGAGGTCTGAGAGCCTTTATTTCCTGGACATCTCATGCATGGTGAGGGCAGCACCTTCTGCAAATAAATCATGTCATCATCTGTTTGGCATCGCTCTTCATTGCAGAGGGCTGGGGATCACAATCCAAACACTTGGTTTCTCAAAACCATCCTTAGAGCTTCCTCCTCTCCACCCTCCACCACTGCCTTGGGGTTTCTGGCACCTCTCTGTAGACAGAGTCAGGCTATGAGTAACTGCTACATGGAAAAAAATTTCCCTACCTAAATCCATTTATAGCCAGCATAGTTTTTTTTTAATGTGCAGCATCTTCTGCTGTTTCTCCTCTTCTTGTAATTCCTACAACTCTCTTTCTGTAGAAGGCATTTTGCCCCTTTTAAAATATTGCACCTCTGGCTTTTCAGGGATTTCTGTCTGTAACTACTTTGGGGCCAGACTGAGTGAGCCTAGGTCAGCTTCAGGATGATGCAACACGTGCTGGTGCAAATTACAAGTTCCCATTTCCTTGTAGTCCACACTTCTCTGCCAAGGAGGGAAATGCTGAGTGACCTTGAGAAAGTCACACAGCCCAGCTGAGCCTCAGTGTCCTGTCTGCTGGGACTCTGATCAGGTACATCACAGACAGCTCTCTCCTGCATGGAAACAATTTTGTCTTCCCTTCTTTTGAAGTTAAACCTTTGCTTCTCCTACATTTTCCTATTTCATGGACATATTTTAAGACCCTCTGTCTTAGCTCCTGTTATTTCTTATCTAACTTAAAATTTCCACCCCATGGCTTTGTCACTCCCTGGTGTCCTCCCAGCCCAGCTGCATTACTCTCCTACTTCAGCCTTGCCTGTGATGTTCACCTTAACAGGCAAAGCAGACAGCAGAGCAACAATTTAACCCTGGAAAGGTACAGATTGGCCGACTACTTTCTTAAAATTCCTCAGCCTGGTGACCTGGTAGTACCCAATGGCTTGCCCTGGATCCCATAGCTGGTTGTAGCAAGCCACACTTTCCAAATTCACCTCTTGCTGCTGATGGAGGATGCTGTTCCCAAATCAACAGGGAACTTCAGCAGTCAGGCCGCAAGACAGATCTAACTGCTTCTGCCATTGCCCCATTTATCTTCATTTCCATTTTTGCATTGATGGGTATCATACACCACAAAGAGCCAGCCCAGCCGTGAAATGACACTGGACTGGCAACCTCATAATTATCCAGGCTCACGTATCAATTCTCTTCAATCCCTTCGTGACACTCCATTGCTTCCTCATAACTTCCTCATCTGACAGATCAGCACTGTGCACCCGAAGCGCCTGAAAGCCCCCGGGTAATGGCCTCAGGGACAAAGTTAGCCCTGGCAGAAGTGGGCAAAGACGCTTGTTGGCTTCAGAGAGACTTTTGCTCACTTCGTGCCAAGCCTGAAAACTGTCCAACATCTCTTCCATGCACACAAAAGCCTCATGTCCTTTATCTGCTGGAGGGCTCTGCTCCCTGGGTTGGAGGTGCAGCACTGCCAGTCCCAGCAATGGTTTGTCCTGACTCTTTCTTTTTCCTCTCCTTGAGAGGAACTTAAAACTCTCCTTGCAACCCAGAGCAGCTGTACTGCAGATTTGGGCACAACATGAAGATGTCAAGAGGGGGAAGGGTGGGAAGGAGTTGTTATAAATTTCTTCCCCCACACGGCCAGGCTGTTTCTGCCAGAACACCTTCCCTGTTTTGAGGCACAGCGATTGCAGCACGAGCTGCAACTGTGGGAGCACTGAGGTGAGCTCTGCAAGAAAACTTGGGGACTTTCCCCCTCCCACCCAAACTGCAAAAACCCCCTTGGAGCTGCTCCCCCTCCTCAGCACACAGGCACAACACGACCCACGGACAGGCAGCTTCCATGAGGCGGAGGAGAAGCGATGTGGGGCAGAAAGCTGACAGCACACCCTGGGAGAAGGAGGGCTTTTATTCCTGCTGCCACTTGCATCCCAGGGACGGGTGGGTGGCGAATCCTCCTTGGCTTCCCCGGTGCTGGCAGAGCCAGACAAGCTGGGCGGTGGGCTCTGTGCTGCCCGAGCCCCTGCTGCTCGAGGCAACTGCCTTTCCTGCCCGCTCCTGGGCCCCTTCTGCCTGGCACAGAGGCACAGCGTGGGTCCCAGCGAGGGCACAGCCAGGCCCTGCCACCCGGGAGAGACGATGGCGGCAGCAAAGCCGCGCTCGGCCGACTGCGAGGCTGCTCAAGTCAGGGAAAGCCTCACCACTGGTTTTTAATTTGCTTTGGATCCAGGCCATTATCATTAGAATAATCTCAAGCAGGTGATAGGCAGGAGTAAATTAATTCTGAATAAAAGCGTTTGGTGGTGGGCGCCAAGGAAGGGCAGGGGTGGGCATCGGGCACTGCTTTCATGGGTTGGTCAGAGAGGACATTTGGTGACAAAGTGGACTTGAACTTGCTTTGGAAGGACTGTATTTTCCCTCTGATGTTACATTTTTCTTCTGCTAGAGACCCCCAGATCTGAAATGCACAAGCCAGTGTTTAACAACAAATGCAGAGAGTGGTGGGAGCAGGGTTATTTATGCGATTTTATTTTTAATTCACCTTGTCCACTGAAATCGTGTGCATGAAAACAATTGAAAATAAATTATCTCCCATCTCCAGAAAGAACCTCTCACTGTTGTTCCTGGAGCCACCCGGACACATGAACAATTAATCCTCGACTCCAGACCCAAGTGACTCAACCAATAAAACAGCTGTCAGCTGCCGGTCCTGGGGAGGTGCTGCCTAATATCCCAGGAGAGGATAATTATTCTTATCTGATTTGGCTCTGGAATGAAATCATAAAAAGCCTCGTCCCATTCTGTAAATTCAGTTCTTCTTAGCAGGTTAAGCAGAGCCCAAATGACTAACATTTCTGTCAGCACCGACTCTGGCTAAGGGCTAATATACCATGAAGAATAACCCAATAATAAATCTTATTATAGGGAAGGAAGGGAAAAAAAAAAAAAGTGAGAGCATGGAAGAGTGTGGAACCTCAGAGATGACCTAAGAGGGTGTGAGGCAGTTTCAGTGGCTGGCAGAAGTGGTTTCAGATTGTCATTCAGAGGGAAATTTCTGAGCAATTTTATTAAAAATTCTCAATAATATTGACTCAAATAGGAGTGTTTTGTGTGGGGAACTGTTTCTGGAGCCGGGACTATTTTCTTGTTCTCTCGTTGTTTTCCTTTGTTTCAAGTGATACCTCTCAGTGTGCAATGAGTAGTTATTGCAAAAATCTCACCACAGGGAGAGACACTTGTTTGGAAGCATGACAGTGTTTTGGGAACACTGAAGCCCCAACAAGCCTTCAGTGCTCGCTGGGATGGAAAATCCCCTTGAGCCCGGAGGTGGATAAAACGGATGTAGCATTCACATCTCCCTGCTTTTGAGGTGGCAGGTAGACCCAGGTCCCCTGAGTTTTCCTCTGTCTGGGGTGTCTGTAGCACATCCCATCAAAGCTTTTCAGCCCCATTCCCGAGCCCTGCTGTGCTGCAGGGACAGCCCAGTGCAAGACCAGGTCACCCAGCATCTTGTGGTGGTGTAGAAACTGGAGGTAGAGGCTGAGCTAAAAGTTTCAGAACCAAACCTTTGCGTCTCTCCCTTGGATGAACACAGGCTCAGCTGCTGAAGTCAATGTCTGGGAAGGACCTGCTCCTTGGAAATGATGCTCTCTCCCTCATCACAGAAAGATTTACTGCCCGGGTGGAAAGTGCTTTGCTGGGGGGATGGGGCACGGTGTTGAGTTTAAAGTTCAGGATGACCTTTGTCGTTGCCTTTCATTCCACTGATCAAGAGGCTCCTGGAAATAATGACCGTGCAACGCTATCTGCTGTCCCTGGGCCTCCGTTTGCAGCGGTTCCCCTCAGCAGACAGATTCCCAGGCGGGTGGGCAGGCTGGATGCTGACTGAAGTGCTGAGTGCTGGGTGTGGGGACAGAGCTCCAGGGCCACAGGGACAGAGCTCCAGGGCCACAGGGGAGGCCTGGAGCTCGGGAAACTACCAAGAGGCCTGGCAAGGAGGAGCTCTGCAGAAGATTGATGTCAGAGCGCTGGTGCCACCGAAGAGTTTCTCCCGCGCCTGGGAAGGGCGTTAAGGGACAGCAGGGCCTTGGTGGCCGGGACAGGCTGGAGGAGTCTCAGCCCTCAGCAAGGAAACTCTGGCCACAGCCATGTGGATCATGTGCACTTTTGCCTTTGGTTTGTTTACCCTGAGGAACCGCCAGTGGCAGGTGCTGGGGGACCACAGAGACAGGGACAAAGAACTGAGAAGGGACTGGGAAGGAGATGTCACCCAATGCTGGAGGGTCTTGGGGCCCATCTCAGCTCCCCAGGGCTGCCTGGGGCTGCCACTCCCTGACATTGCCATTGCAAGGCACAAGAATGTCCCAAGGCTTTGCTGGAGGGGCAGCTGGATACCATTTCCAAGTCTCTAAAAAGGTGGGCAAATATTTGCTGAGAAAGGTTCTTCCAGGCCCTGATCAGGTTCAGGCTGATGGCTGAATTGTAGATATAATCTGGAGACGCAAGGACTGGAATTTGGATTATTTAGAAGAGAGATTTATCTGTTTGTTGAAGAAATGTTTGGACTACCAGAAAGTGCTGTAATCCCTCAGAAACTGAGACAAATCCAGGATGAAAACATAGCATATTAATTTCTATAAATCTATAAATTTACTGCAATCTGGATACAATTAGATAATACTGCACTAATGAAGCTTTATAAATTTCATTTTCATCCTTAGAAACCTTTGAAATTCTGTTTGTGGAATTACTTTGATTTATGCCTCATTGTCCTTTCCAGTGATCATATCTCCATCTGGTGGGAGTGAAGGACTGGTAAGATTGAACTGCACAGACCAGCTAAAAGACCTGTGGGAACAAGAGTTTCTCTCAGAGGTGAGCTTTATTGTTTACTATATGAAGATCTAAACAGAGAGAGACAACTGGTGATACCACCCTGGGACAATAAATTAAACCACCGCAGAGATAAAAAAGAAACCCAAAACAAGAGGAGTGAACAGTGTCCACATCAGGGATCTGGTCTCCATCAGAGGGAAGCAGTGAGTGGTCCAACAGTGCTGGTAAAATCAAAGATCTCTTGGAAACAGAAGTGCCTGTGATGGGGAAGCTGAACTGCTCTGGAATGGACCCAGGAAACACGGGTGTGCTCGGGTCTGCTGGAGGGAGAGGGTGGCCAGGGATGGGGAAGGCTCAGTGAGCCCTGTCAGGATGGGGATGGTCTGTCTGGATGTGCAGTTTGAGACAAAGAAACGAGGCCAGAGAAAAGTGGTGGATAGAGAGCAGTCACATGGGGAGCAGAAGCCCAAAAATTGTCTCCACTGTGAGTTTCAACAGTGAGTTTCAAGGCAAATAACTTTTTCAGCGGAACACATAACTTGATGAGCATGCATAACTGGTGCTTGGAAGAATAGTCCAACTTCTCCTCTCTGCAAAGGCAGACATTTGCATGTACATTGATTAAATTTACTTATGAGAGATCTTAGTCCTGTGCAGCTTTGAAAGCATCCAGATCTGATAGCCTTATTAAGTCCAACTCTCATTTTTAAGCCACTATCTGTAGAAGACATCATGCTCCAAATTGTACCTGGTTTAGCTTTTATCTCAGATGCCTGCTTACCATAAAAGCCTGGAAAGGCAGCACAGTAACTTCTTCCAATAAAAAAATTAAAATCTGAGATTTCTCTGGCCGAGGGAAGCAATCAGTCAGTGATATTGAAAGATCCATCATCAAAGTATAAGGCAAGGAATGAATAGATTCTAAATCAGTCAAACATTTTAAACATCCCTTTTGTAATTGACAATTTTGTAATATTTATTCACAACAGATCTGATTGCTGGATTCCCACTGGCTCCCCTCAGGAGGGTTTGCGTGAAATCAGTTTGAAATGGTGTGTCAATTTTTTTCTGAAGTCACCATCTGGCTGATAGACTTGAGTCTGTTCTAATACACTGACCCAGTGAATCGCTGCTAAACAATTCCCAGGGGTCTCCACTCCTCTCGCAGGCAATCCGGGAGAGCTGCCGGGAGAGAGCGGGCGAGACAGGCATATTTTAATGCCTTATGTTGAAGGATTGTAAAAGAATTTGATTTATGTAAAAAAACCAGAGATCTTGGGATGGTCTCATCCACTCTTGCGCCCTCGTGCTGGTTTCAGATGTGAGGGGAGGTTCATGACCAGTATTAATGACATGAAACTACCTGCAATCGTTGGGGGGAGGAAGGAAAAAAATCTCAACAAATAAAACCCCACAAAGAGCCCTCCTCCCTGATCAGCAGCAAGGAACCCAAATGTTTGATAGCAGCAACCCCCACCGCTCAGCTGGCAAAAATAAATACTGGATGAAATACAGGGCACATCTATTTCAAATACATGACAGTATATACACGGCACTGGGGTCCTGCAAAATCACCTCTATTCCACATCACCAAAAATCCCTAGGATGAAATATGTTCAAACTGCCCATGCTTAAAACCAGATTGATTCAACTTGCAGTGTGAAACGAGGCCTCAGCACACGAGTTTTGGGTGTTTTCCTACATGCCAGAGACAGTTCATGTGGCACAGGTTGGTAATTAGATGCTTCCTCTCATCATCCCTCAGCAAAGCACTGCTGCCACCCCTGTGAATTATATCTTCTGCTGTGCAAGAGGCTCTTTGTCACTGTGTTGCCCAGCCCCAGAGCATGTGCACGTGCTACACACGTGTGTTTGTGCACATATCCCCACATACACATGAGCTTGGCATAATTCTGGGATGACTAATTTTTTTTGACAGGCGAGTAAATCATCATTACAGCATTTGTTTTTTTCCATTACCGTCAATCATTATTGTATGTGTGATCAAGCAGAATTTGTCTTCGGCTGCTTAAAACGTTCCTGATCGTTTTTCAAGGCTAAATATCTTCTCTATATAAAGAACACTTACTGTAACAACGTGTATGCTAAAGAGCTGATCCAAACCCCACTGAAATCACGTGAAGGGTATTGGCTCAAGGAACATTGATTTAAGTCCTAAAGGATCATTTGTTTCTCAATAGAACCCCAGTAAGAGACTGAGCATGGAGAATGTTTTATCGAGTTTGATTAATTCCCTCTTCAACAAATGGAGTAAGGCTACTGATGAAGACAGGAGAAGAAGTGGATGTCTAAAGCCTTGAAAATGTACAGAATATCACAAGCTGGTGAAACATGCAGGAAAGTTCTCTGTAAATCAAGTCAATTTTTAAATGAATTTGCTCCAGCTATGCTGAGGTCCTTTCTGCAGGCCAGTCCACTGAGAACTCAGAGAATAGAAGTGCTTGGGATGATGTGCAAGTGATGCCTTAGGTTTTAACTTTTATATTTTTCAAATCCTGTACTGCTTAGAGTGTAACTCTGAAGTTCCTTGTAGCCTGTAATTTCTGCTCTCTCGTGCTGGGCAGACACAACAAAGCCTCTCCAGGCTTTGCCTTCAAGGACAGCCAGGCTCTTCTAGGCCCAAAATGTGTAAACCAAAGCCTCTAAGGGGGAGCAAGCTGAGGGGAATTACATCATTGAACTGGGGCTTTAATTGGAGAATTAACCCTGATATGCAAATGAACCAAACCTATAAAGGTGTGAAGAACTCGTGACCTGGGGTCCATCTTGGGGTCCATTTTTGGAAGCAGCCTCTGGCTCCCCCAGGGTGTACCTTGAAGGCCTTCAAATAAATATCGACCTTTATTCCCTTACTCTTGTCTAGTGTCTGTTTCTAGGTGGCTGGAGAAGGCATCACAAGAACAGCAGGAATAAAAGAGGCCAGGAAAAAAACTGAGGTGGTCATCTGAGGTAGAGGAACTAGGGAAACAAGTGCAGACTGGATCAGAACACCTCCAGGGTATCTTGTCTGACCTGCACATTTGAAGGAGCTTGCCTGGGATCCTGGGATGCTCTCAGACACCTCAGTGTCTCTAGACCCAGAATCCATCAGGGGCTTCTGTCACCAGAGGACATAAAACTACCCCCAAAATACATCCCACAATTAAAACGGTGCAGGGAATCAAAGCTTGCCAGGACTGGATGGCAAGCGCTCTCTGTAAGCACCATAATTAACAATAAGAGTAATTAAACTTTTAACACCGGCTAGGCTCAATAGCTAAGATCTGGGGGTTAATGTAGCAGTTTTCTAAAGGACAGGAAAATAAAGTAGTAATAAAAGAAAATGAACGTTGCAAGCACCCTGAGGCATGCTTGTCCTCTGCACATTCCAGCGACGAGCGTGTCCTGTTTCTCTGGCCACAGGAAGCCCTCAGTGCTCCCTGCCTGCTGGGTAATTATTTTGTTACCATGGGGCTGTGCAGGTTTGGTCATTGTGTGGATCACAGACCACTGTGAGCCTGGATGACAAGCTCTGAAGCAGCTGCAGGAAGAAAGTGTCTGTGTCCCACCTTCTCTCTCCATTTCTGGGCTTGCAAACCAGGGAGAAACAGATGGGAAGGAAATAAAATTGACAGATGAACATTCAAAGTTTATCCTCCTTTTTAGTGGGTCGTAGTGGAGACCGTTGTGGCAATGCTGTGCAAGATGTTAGTGGTTTGTTTTTTTTCCCTTCTTCTTCCAAGAAAGTTTTGTGGTTCTTGGGTTATAAAAAACGATGAGAAGCAGAAATAAAGGCATCCTGTGAGGCTTGGGCAGGTTTGGGGGTAACTGGCCTTTTCCAAGCCTTTGAAACTGGGGTGGAGGAGCCCTGTGCAGGGCCCTGGGTGCTGCTGGACAGGAGCAGGGTGAGGTGCCCTGACTGGTGTTGGCAATTCTCAGTGCAAGCCCACACAGGTAAAGGACATGTGCCTGTCTAGCCTTTGTCACATCCAGGTCACTTTGCTTTTTGTTTTGCCAGTTTTTCCCAGGTTGGATCTAAAGAGAAAAGCATTTTTCTCAGGAATAGGCTTTTTGTCCTTGAAGGATTCTGCTGTTGTCTCCTTACGTCTCTTAATTGTATAACCCTAAGGTATGCCTCAGATTTACACAGCCTAAATCCAGTCTTATTTGACTATATTTGTCATTATTCCAATTAATTGTGCATCAACTAATTGTGTAACACGGCTATCTGCATGTCAACCCAGGGTCCTCATGCTGCTTTTTGCAGTGTAATTGCTCTGGCTAAGTGAATACCAGGAATATTCCTGAGCTTTCAGCCATTAATCAAGGCCCATTGAAAGGAATATTAGCAACCTGGGAAATAAAAAAAAAAAAAAAAAGGCAAAATATCAATGAGATTTTTTTAAATTAAAAGGAAGCCTAAAATGCAACAACAGGATCAGTATGAAAGCCGAGGAAGATCTGGCCAAGCTTACAAAGCCAAGTATTTTGGAGATTGGGAGGGCTGGGAGATGCTTACAGACAAATGAAGGGGCAATGGTTGGGCTTTCTTTTCTCAGTGCCCATTTTGGGGGTGTTTGGGTGATGCTGCTGAGCAAATAGTGACAGGATTCTAACCATGTACAGGAGCAGGGAGCCTGGATGTCAGTGGGAAGGTCTTTTTAGAGTTGGGCAGCTTGAGGAAGTAAAGCAGGGGGATATTTGGGAGAAACATTTGGCACTTGTGGATGTGGGAAGGAGAGGAGCTGCTGCAGGGGAAGAAGCTGGAGCAGGGGAGTGGACTCTGCCACTGTGGGGAGCGTTGGTGGGGTTTGTTCACCATGGGACAGCAGGATGGGACCTGTGCAGGGACATCCTGGTGAGCAATTCCCTCCTGGGCTGGAGAAATTGCTCCCTGAACTCTCCACTCTGGAGAAGACACCCAGAGGATTGAGACTCCCACCAAAGCTCTCCAGGCTTTGGGAGTGGTGAGAGAAATCCAGGCCTGTGGTCGCTCTCTTTAAAACCTTCTTAGGAATATTTTGGGAGGAATGAGAGAGATGAACCACGACCTGCTTGCAGCCACCCATGTATGTCCCCGGAACAGCAGTGGCACCTGGTGATGAACCCTTTGGGGAAGGTTGGATTTTTACTGTCAACACTGCTTGCCCTGGTGATGTATATAAAGTTGCTGTGGGAGAAACCAGCTGAAGGCTGCAGTGATGAAAAAGAGCATTAATATCCTTGATGAACTATCTCTAACTGAGTCAATGAGTAGTGACAGACCTGGTGCTGTAACTCAACTCCTCTCTGAGCCCAGACCAGCAACTGGTCCATGGCACTCTGCTGTCCCACACTGCATAGCTCAGGTGCCTCAGAGGAAAAAAAATCATGTTCAGGACATCATCAAGGATGCTAATCAAGGATTACCAAGGATAATCAGGTTCCTCAAGGTTGTAATCAGGATCCTATTGCCCATTCACATGAAGAAGGCTGGCAAAGTGTGGAGCCCACAGAGATGGAACATTTTTGGCCATGTTTTAACCCCTTTCCCAAGCTGGCTGTGGGTCCCACACTAGGCTTGTTTAACCTGGAATCCTCAGGGAATCAGGGCTCTCCCTACTCAGCTGTTTCCCATCCCTCACGCAGTGGATGGGCTGCAGCTCCAGTTCCTGCAGCTCTCTCTGCTGCCGAGGATAAAGTGAAAGCAAAGCTGGCCCTGGGCTGCTGTTTGCAAATAGAGATGAAGACAAACAGATGAGTTCAAGCTGCTGGAAGGAAAACAACCCTGTCAGCTCTTCTGCTTAATGGTGGGAATCTGGAAGTGTAAACAAAACCCTGGGCAGGTCCTCCTCATTCCCACCAGCCCTTTGAGTCCACCGGTGTTTTTCAATCTTTACCTCCTAGAACCAATCAATTTTGTGCCAGCCTGTAACTTTTTACTGATGTTGTGGCTGTTTCAGTTAAAGACAACCAGCTGCTGCATCCTTCCCCCTCACCCAGTGCTGGGACCTCTCCTGTGCCTGTTCTCTCACACCCAGAGGCATCCCCGGATGCTTTTTCATCCCCAGGTCTGCAAAAGTCCTGACATTGAAGGTGCAGGGCCAAGGAAGATGCACACGGAGTGTTACACCATCCTCCTGTTTCATCACTGAGTTCCCAACACCTTTCACCCTCCACCATGAGATCATCCACTCCTTTTAAAGCTCAGAGAAAGGCAACATTACTCCAAAACCTTGTGAGGTTTCTGAATAGAGCACACCTCAAGGCACATGCTCCTCAAGCCCCAGCAGCACTTTTCCCTGTGTGTCAAGTCAGACAAGTGAATGCAGCATCCCAATCTCAATTCTTTTTTCTTCTTTTTTTTTTTTTTTGCCTGACAGTCCCTTAATTAGCATGAGATTTCACAAAATCCGCCAAGGCAGCCATCCATCTGTTTTGCTGACTTTCAGTAACAATATTTATCATTGCAGAAGTGTCAAAACAATAAAATCAGATGACATTTATGCAAAGGGTTCCTAACTACTTTAAAAAAGGCCCAAACCTTGAAAGCCTCCTGCAGTATACTGCTGGGAATTGTTTGCAGACACAAAGCTGAGAGTAATTCCTTCTGTACCCACATAAATATTTTAAACAAGCCGTCAAAGCACCTTCCAAGGGAGGTGTAAGGATGGCATATGCTTCTCTTTACCAACTTTGTTCCAAGAGGTAAGACAAGGAAAAAAAGTCATCTCACACCCTGATGCCTTTTAGTTTCACCCCCCAAAATACTATTTTTTGTGAGTACTTTTCACATTTCGAAAGAGTGCTATATAAATTGGTTCATGCCAGTGACAATTCTTAAGAAATTTAACCTGATCTGCCATGCAGTAAGAAGGGGGAATTAGAAAAGAAAAAATCTGCTTATTTAACTCTAAGGTATTTAAGCCAATATATAAATGAGAATTAATAAATCTGCATTTCCTATTGTCAGCACTAGTTGATTACAGCACTGTGGAGCCCTATCAAAGGGTGCATACGGCACACTAAGTTCTGTAGTGTATTTAAATTATCCATAATAAATTTACCTAACAAATTCGAGTGTAGCTGCATTTTCCCCTTGTCAAGAGTTTCTCTGCGTGGGAGCACTCAGAGTTACGCTCTGGCTTAGCAGATCCCTGTGCAGCAGGAGAGGATGAGCCCCTGTAACCCTGGTTTTGATGGCTTTTTGCAGGGAAAGTGGCTTTGCTCAGCTGAGCGATACCTTCAGCTTGATCCCTGATTGAGCACTGTTCCTCCTCTATCTGATCTCTGGCGAGGGGAGGTTTTAAAGCCATTTTGTGCTCACAGCACAATTTCTGAAGGTTCTTCTCCCACAGCTCTTGCATGCTTGGTTCTGAAGGATTTTCAGGGGCCAGCACCACAATGGAGCAGGATGCTGGAGTGAGGTGCCCACCACAGACTGGTACCACTGCCCAGTCTGGGTTTGTGCAAGAGCATCCCAGTGAAGGGCAGCAAAGGCAGGGGGGAGATCTGCTCCTGGAGGAACTTCCCAGGCAGCTGCTCCAGAATAAGTCACTGCTTTCTTCCTCAAGCCAGGGCTGGGGAGCTGGGCTGAGCTCCATGCTGATTGCAGGCATCTGTCTTCTCCTGACAGCTCTGCCTGTTAGTGCAGAGAGTCTGCTGTTTAATTTACCTGACTTGTTAACAGCTCCCTGTTTTGAAGTTGTAGGAAGTAGCTGATTTCACGTTTACAGTTGAAGCACTGAATTCCCATCGGGTGGCTAAAATTCACAAATAATCTGGTAATTTGTCTGCTGTCTTGGGAGCCCGTGGGGATGCTTCTCAGTGTATATCACAGTGTATATCACCATGTTTTGGTGAAAAGATTGATGAGCAAAAAGGAGCATGGAACTGGCTGGCCATGTGCCAGGAGGAGCTATCAGAACTGAAAGGCTCAAGGAAATCCCTGCCAAAGAAAGCAGGGATGGGAGCCTTGCACAGCCTTCCCTTGCACAGGGGCTGCAGAGGAGGGTGCTGGGGAGCTCACAGCCTTTGGGGATGGTCTGCTTGCAGGGAAGAACATCCCATCATTGCTGCTGGTGGTGACCAGAGGGAACCAGAATATGGAGATGGGTTGAGTGGGTTTGCCTTGGCCTATTGCAGCCTCAGCCCCTCAAAATGTCTTGGGCATCAGCTCAGTCCATACAACACGGGGGCAAGAGAGAGCCAGTGCAGAGCTGAGCTCAGCTCTCCATGGTGCTCGTCTCAGAGAGGAAATTTGCTCTCAGGAGCACCACTGCAGGCAGGTATCACACCCGA
This sequence comes from Monarcha castaneiventris obscurior, assembly GCA_026261815.1. Taxonomy (NCBI): domain Eukaryota; kingdom Metazoa; phylum Chordata; class Aves; order Passeriformes; family Monarchidae; genus Monarcha; species Monarcha castaneiventris. The sequence goes on along the minus strand of JAMPIT010000856.1, from coordinate 11,732,691 downwards.
TAGCTGAAAGTAGAACAACAAGTCTTTAGAGTCTCTTATCATGAATGGCTCATCCCCATCATTCAACAGATCAATAACTGGCAGCCCCAGAAATTGAAGGCGAGGAAAACACCATGTGAGTAGTCTGGGGCATCCCAAGACTGCATGAAGGTGGGTTCTGACTAACAAACCCTCCCTGGTCACACTCCCAATCCCTTGCATGACCCACAGAGGATCCTGCAGGCACTCCTGCAAAGGGACAGACCCTCTGCTGCACCCAAGTCCCTTCCCCAGCTTCTACAGCAAGTGGAGAGTGAGCAACCTGAAAGCTCAGGCTCTGACTCTGTGCATCTTCTCCTGGAGTACAGATCACTGTGCCTGCTCTAAGGAAAATGATGCAGCTCCCCCAGAAATCAGGCATGCTGGATTTGTAAATGAGTTTGGAGTGAGGGAAGGCAGGCTGCAGACATCCCAGCAGAGCAGCAGGTAATCAGTAGGCTCTCCTCTACGGGGAAGGTGTTAAATCCTTCTTGGAGTGCTGACAAAAAGAGTTACAGCCCATATGTTTATTGCCAGAAAAATAATAAAAAAAGTATTGGTTTAACCAAGTCTAACAGCCATCAGAAAGTTTAGACATGTGCTCTCGCCTGGAGAGTCGGTGTGCAGGGCCTGGAGGAATATTTCACCCCAACCTTGCCATCAAATGATCAAAGCCAAGCTAACAACAGCCACCGGCCCAAAATCCCACCAGAAGGAGAATGTGGTGGTAAAACTGAACGTGAGGAAATCCCTCCTGCAAACCCTGCTGGCCTGTGAGGCCTCTCCCAGGAGACAGCTGTCTCTGCCTTCCTCCTGCAGTGCTCCTGCTGCACCTCCACCTGTTGTGGGCCAGTCCCTGCACTGGGATGCTGCCATGGGGCTGCTGATGGTGCAGGGCTTGCTGAGATGGCTGCCCAACACTGCCCAACACCTCTGGCAACTCCAGCCCCACTCTGTTAGGTTCTCCTGGCGCTTTTGGGGCACTGGTTGGGGTTGGGAGCAAATTGGAGGAAAATTTTGCTATTTGAGATGGACGCATTGGTCCAGTGAAGTGTGGATGTGACGAGATGGGAAGACCCATTTAAAACTGAAGATTATTAAATTTAAGTGACCTCTCCAACAGAAAATATAGAAAAGACATTGTTGAAAAGCCAATGAATGCTTGAAATCAGGGCTGAGGGGAGCAGAACAAAACTGAGAAGGGGCCCAGGCAGTGCTGCTCAGGCAGGCTGGAGGCAGAGGGCAGCCAGGGCTGGGGCTTGGCTGCGCCGTGTTCTCGTTTGCATTAACTAATGCTGCTTGGCATCATGTAATGCGTTATTGTTTTTATTGTTCTTGTTGTAAATACACCTAGAGGCATCTTATAAATAGAATTAATTATAGTTGTTTAATTCATTAGTTAAGTACACAGCGCATTCTGCTCGCTGGAGAGGCTGGGATGGCTGCAGTCAGGGCACGCACACACAAATCAATGTGTGGTCACGTTCTCTGTGCCTGGGCCTGTGCCATCAGCTCTCCAGACCCTCTGCCCTCACGTTTCCAGCTTCACTCCTACTACTACCCTTTCTCTCAAAAGCTCATGTCAAAATTAAGTAGTTGCAAGGAGAGTTTGGGAAGATTGTGTCTACAAGAGGGCAACACAACAGGAGGAGGAGGGCAGAAAATTTGGGTGAAAAGCACTTGAAATGTTCTCAGGGCTGTGGGTGGGTCAGTCTCTCCATGCTGGGGTAAGTCTGACTGGAGGTGAGAAGCCAAGGATGCTCCTGAACAGGGTGGAGGTGGGTGGAGTGTGTCACACTGTCCTGGCTCCATCTGAACCCAGCAAGGCCAGCTTGGCAAGGGAAATGCTCCATGCCAGGGCAGCTGGAGGGGGAATACAGGCGTTGAGGCTGTTTTCTGAGAGCAGGGAATTCACAGGGCTCCTCACAGGGAAAGGGGACAACAAAGTGCACAGGGCAGCCCATGGCTGATGTCTCGCAGTTCTATCTCTGAGTAGACAACTGCAGGGCAGGCAACATGTGAGGATGAGGATGAATCCCCTCCCATCACAGCAACCATGGGAAAATAGCCTTTTCAGGAAACAGATGAGTTTCCCAGAGCAGGGGCAATGCAGGCAGTGTTTGAGTGAGGATATTCATGTCAGCCTTTGCCCTGCCTCTCCTCCAGCCCAGGCTGGGGGCAAACCCAGCCCTTGGGAAGCACTGCAGAGAGAGAGAAGGGGCTTTCAACCAGGCCAGGGTCTGCTTTGTGACTTTGGCCTGTTCAAGCTGGCAGTGACTGGAACCAGCTCCACAATCGTCCTGCACCACGGAGAGTTTCTTCCTCCCCTTCACCTACCGTGGCTCACAGCAGAGTTTTATGAGCTCGCCCTGCCCAGGCTGACCCAGCTCAGAGCTGCCTCTCTCACAGGAGCAGAGCTGTTCTTCTCCAAACCACAACACAACTGAAAAAACACTGCGGGTCAATACATCACAGAGCACACACTTGAAAGGGAAGAGGCATAAAACTCATGTCACTGATGCAGGGCAAACCCTGCTCCCCTTCCCCTGATGCTCAGGACATTCCCAGGGCTGGGAGTGTCCTTTCCTGACCTGAGGATGGTACTGAGAGCTCTGGCACTTGCTAAACTTGGAGAGAGGTGAAGGAAATCCCCATGCAGAGGAATGGTTATGACCACTGGACTCAGGAGGTGTCTGGTGTTGGCTCTGATACTGCATGTGATGTCCCCATGGGCTGCAGCATCCCCATCATTCCCTCAGGAGCAGAGACACAGGCAGTGAGCACAAAGCCCAAGCCAGGACTTGAGCACCTTGCAAAGAGGCAGAGAGAAGTTCCTCTCTCTGACAAAACAGCAGGGTGGTAAAGATTTGAATTCAATCAGGGAGGAGCTCCAGCCCCTTTTTGGTCAGCAGGCCTTGCTCTGCATTAACCTCACCTGGAAGGAGTGGCGATGCCAAGGACCTGGCTCACAGAACTCAGGCATGCCCTGGACAAGAGCAGTTGTTTAAAACATCCCTCCTCTTCTTGCCTGCACCGAGGCCACCACGAGCATCTTTGAAACTGCATCCCTTTGCAGGCAACTGCCTTTCACTGCTGCAGGGTTGGGAGGCACTCACAACAAGATGGAAAAAAATAATCATCAAAGGGAACCCAGTGAAGCCCCATGTGATAATAAAGGCTGACTCTAACTAACAGTTGTTATTCAGACATTGTTAATGATATTATAAGCGCTGCCATGTGCTAGGCAAGCTGTGACACGCGCCCCGGTGGACATATGGATAATCAGATCACATGCCTGCTTCAATCAAAGCCATGAGCACCAACTTGATCAGAATCAGAATCAGAAGCAAGCCCAAGCTAACAGGAGCTGGGGAGGTGCTTTGGGGGAAACGTGCTCTGACAGATCAGAAAACAAATAAAAAAGGGAGTCATAATTGTGATGCCAGAGCGTCCTTGCTGTGCCTGAGACAGCCCAGCCCAAGAGCATTCAGCACCTCCAGGACAAAGCCTGGCCCTGAGCTCCCACAGCAAGCAGCTTCCAGCTCCAGGGCACCACGGCCACCACAAGAGATGAACGCACCCAGAATCAACTGCAGCAGGAGTTTTCCCCTCTGCTGGCGCTCCAGATTGTTGCCCTAGCTCGGGAGGAAGACTCTTGCCAGAGCTGCTAAGGATGGAGGTGGTTGAAATGCTTTACCTCGATTCACCTCCTCCGTGCAGCCAACTGCACACTGCAGTGTGGTGCAGAGACACAGCTCCCTCCAGCACACACCTGAGCACTGCCAGTCAACTCCCAGGCAGCTCACTGTCATTAGAAACACTAAACATAATCACCAAATTTAATGCCTTTATCATTGCTCGATGGATCAGTGAACAGAGGAGCTAAAAGAAAGACAATTAGAAGCGTCAGTCTATGCTAATTTTTTTCCATTGCCTTGCTTTTGTCTAAAGAGTTATTCATTTCCTAATTGTGAAATGTAATTTTGTTTGGGGGCTTTTGTTATATTTGTTTTGTCGTGTGGCTAATGCAGTTATTTGCTGCACACAGCCGCTTTTCTCCCGCTCAGCCCGTTTAATGGAATTCTTTGGCAGCTTTGATTTAAAATCATTTTGGTTTAGTGACCAGGCCACTTCTGGAAGGGGGAATCAGATTGTTTCCTGGATTTCTGAGTCATATTTTGCTCAGCAAGACTCACTTCTTTAAATGCATATTTTCATGAAGATTTTTAATCCGGTTGTTTTGGCTCCAGTGGAGACAAATCTCAGCAAGAAACGGAGTCCTCCTCCCATCCATGTCCCACACCAAAACCCTCTGCCACTCTTTTTAGGACGAAAAAAAAGGAGTAACCCTTCTGTGTGCCCTTCCTGCCCTGCACACAAATTCCTACTAATGGCTGCAAAATCTTGGCCCATCCCAGACTTTTCCTTCCCAGGAAGGATGACCACAAAGCACAGCCACTGCCACCTCAGCCCTGCTGAGGCTCTTGGCAATGGCTGTGCACCAGGCAGACCCACAGGATCTGTTTTTGTTACATCATAAACCACACCTGAAAGTTGTTTTTTCCACTCTAAGTGTTTAACTGGAAGGCCTCCTACAGCTCCAGGGCCCTGCTGAGCTGGATGGCAATGCAGGGAGTGAGTAAATTGCCCTTTTAGCACGTTTTCTCTGGCAAGAGGATTTTCAGTACCAGCCCTCCCTCCATGTGAAATCCAGAGCGAAGGAAAACTGATTTAAAACCAATCACTAACACTTACACACAGGCCCTTATTCGAGCATCCCTCCCCATCTAAGCTTCATCTTGGACTAGTGAATCAATCCTGTCTCCACTGCTGCTTTCCTAAGTAACAAACCAAATCAGATGATGGCACGGTCTCCTCTAATTGCCTGAGCTGCACAAGCGTAGCCATGTCGCAGGATGTGGGACACAAAGTATGTGAAGATATTGATAAACCCCAGGCTGAGGGAGGGAGGGAGGAAGCAGGACTGGACTCAGGCATCAGGGTCCAGCACTCACAAGGCTGGGGACCTCAGCAGGAGAACTGCAGTTTGTCAGGAAAGTTGAGGCATGTGGAAGTTGGGTGTGCCCTTCATGACCAGATCAAGTCTGGTTTGTGGAGAGATGATCCATCAGAGCGTGATTTGACACACGTGCATTTGAAACCATGTGCAGGACAGGTCTTACTTGCATTTTGGTTGCATCTGTTTCACTGAAAACTTTGGGATCCATCTGGTTATAAAAGCCACAGTTTTCACGATTTTTTGCTGAATGAAATTTTCAGCCCAGTTCTGTTGGGTTCAGTGAATGCACCTCCATCCTCCATTTGTCTCCCTTTGGGTGCACACCCATCTCTCCCCGGGGCTTGCATCCCATGTCCCAATTGTCACATTTTTTCCAAAGTGGACAAACCAGGGACGTTTCTACACCAGGCTTACCCCAGGCTCCAGCAATGGGGTCACTGGGGCATCCCTCTCACCTCTTTTCTCCCCACCACTTGTGCAGGTGACATGGAGATCATGGTAATTTTTGTGGTCACCTCAGGCAGATGAGACCTGCAGTGCCCACAGCTGACAGCTGACATATGGGATGGGACATTTCAGCAGCAAGTGCCAGTGGTCTCTCCCACTTTGCCATGCAAGTCATGGTTCAAAGCAGATTTACCCTGCAGGCCTGAGGAAAGGGCTCTAACCCTTGTGGGGTTGTGTCCTTCAGAAGCAAGAGATATTCTACTTATCTGCTAGGAGTGGTACTTAATGCCCTTAAGGAGCAGCGCCAGGGGCCTAGGCAGCTTCCAGGGACAAAATACTCCCTGTTTGGTCCTTCAAAAGCTTTTCCCTTGCTGCAGAACTGTGCAGCTCTGTCAGCTCTTGCCCCACCGCTCCAACTTGGATGGAGCTCATCTCAATGACGCCCTGGCCAAGAAAAATCCCAACTCCCCCAGGAACCACGATCTTCAAACCACGCCTGGCTCTCTGAAGCCCTTCAGAACCAAGCCCTGCTGCCCACGTGGGCTCCTGCATCCCTGGAGTGGCACCAGGGGGATTCTCAACTCCACCAGGCACCGCCGGAGAAGTGAAATCATCAACTCATGTGGCTGGGCTGGGAACAGGTGTGTGAAAAGCAGCACCCAGGCACCCGCTCGAACAACGTTGTTTTTTCCTTGCGTGCCATAAATCAGAGTGCTAATCTTTCACTGTCCGGCGAGATCTCTCACTGGGAGGGTGATAAATTGCCCTCCAGCCCCTGACAGCTGCTGGGAAATCACTCACAGCCCGAGACAAACCTCTAAATCTGACATTATAGAGTGTTGAAAGGAAGAATGTCTGTTTTTATAACCTACCTCAGTTATAATAAATATTTAAAATCCACATTAACATCCTCTTATAGTTACAATCTGCCCTCTATGGAACAGTGTCCAACTTAGATTTAATTAGCAACTGAATCTTTGCAGTCCAAGCTCCTATTTAGGCTGAAGATCCAAATCTCCAGTGAAATGCTTCTGTTTTCTTAAACTACCTGCACTGTAATAAATATTCGCCATGTCGCCAGGCAGCTCTGTTGGAGACAGTGCTCTTTTTGTCTTCTCAAAGGCTAACATTTAATTTAAATGATAGGGTCTTTCCAGACTCCAGGGGGAATTTGTTTCCTGCTCTCCATAAACTTTGCCATACTTCACCTCCAAGGCACCAGGAAAACACAGGAATGGAAACACCTTGATGCAGGTATGAGACTGGAGTGATGAAAATAAAATCTGGGCACAGCTGCTCTGGCTTTTGGTCATAGACACGTGCTAGAAACATGGAGCAGAGACCTCCCCTTCTACAAAACTGCAGAGAATTTGGGAGCTGTATTCCAAACTTCTCCAGTTGGCTTCTCTTGGAGAGAGGGAATTAAAAATACCTGTCCAGAAGTTTTTCCATGTTCACTCTTTTTCCCACCTGTTTTTGCACGTTGCCTTATTTCCTCATTTATTACTTTATGCCAGATTTTTTCCAGAAGACAGCATTCAAACTGGCTTTTCCCCTCTCTCCTGACTTTCACCAAGGTCTTTATCAAAAACATCACAGGAATAAACACAGGCACAAGTGTTAAAAAGAACAAAGTTTCCTGCATCTCCCTTCACAAAAAATCATACACTTGTCCATTTTGAATTGTGGTGGTTTCTTCCCTGTCCTGCCTGTTTGCTGCTGCCGTATGACTGTGTCAGCCTATGGCAGAGGGACGAGGAGTGTTACACCCAGAAATCAGCCTGACCCACATGCCTACAGCCCCCTGGCTCCAGAGGTGCCCTGGAGCTGCTCCTTCAGCCCATCTGGATACCCTCTCTGGGCAGGCTCAGCGTGGTTGTGGCTGCAGCTCCAGGGCCAAGGCTGGCAGGGGAGGTTTGCTAAAAACTCTGGAGGTGTCAACCACCCTGCCAGCACCCTGCCTGGGGGTTGTGGTTAATAGGAGAGGGGTCAGGAGGCTGCAGGCAGGATGGGGAAGCAGGGCAGCTGTGGTGTGTGCACATGCTTCCCCTTGGTTTTGTATTTGGGTGCCCTGTGTCCATCCCAGCTGCTGCTGGAATCAATAGCAGGGTATCAATCAAGGCATCCCAGAGGAAACCCTCTGCTCACGCAGAAATAAACAGACATTTTCCTTCTGCATGTCACAGAGAGCTACAGACATCTCCTGGCATTGTCTGAACTGAGGGTAAAAGGGACACAGCATCTTCAGCTGCACCATTGGAGAGTTATGGAAATTGGAGTGTATGTTATGTGCATTGGATATAAACACATGTGCAGACACAGCTTGGCCTGTGCTAAAGAGACAGACACGGGCTCCTGTTTCATTTCTACCTCTCCAAATGATGGCAGACACACAAAAAGGTATCCAGCTTTCAAAAGAGCATCCTCTAAGCCCTGGTATTTTGCCTCCTGCATATGTCCTGCACTTGGAGCTTAATCCAGATGCCTCCAGCGAAGGCAATTTTGTGAAAGAAAAACCATGAGCATCCTGGTGGCACTTGCATGGCCTGATTGGGAGCTTCTTATCTCTAGTTTTGCAATTTATATTGTGTTTCCCTTTCCATTTCCAGTTTGTTTCTGGCTGTATCAATGGTTAGCCATTGCTGAGGCACTGCTGCCCTGCCAGCCTCCAAGGATGGCAGGAGATGGGAGTGTAGCTGATCAGCTCTCACCCACCCTCCAAAGCAAAAGCAGAGCCAGCTTCAAACATCTCCTCACCCCAAACCTCTCCTGCCTTAGTATCTGTTTGCATGAGCTGCCTGCTGTGAATCTTGCTTGCGTTTGTAGAGATAGCATCACCCCCCTTGGGAAACAGCCAGTGCATTTTACCAGGAAACCTGCTGTTTTACAAAGGGTTTACAACCAGTGGCTCCTTCCTCTGAGAAAAGTTACATTCTCGGGCATTCAAGGTTTGTTTTTTTGATTATGCGGGAAGTGGTGTGAATGGAAGTCACAGAGTCCTCATGGGAGAGAGGTAACATGAATCCTCAGCAGCTTTCTTAACCTTTGCTTTTGCAGATGTTTTCAGCTTTGCACAAGGAGCTCCCAGGAAGTCTCAGATGCAGAGCACATGGGAAGAGAGATGCTGAGACGCCCACAATCCTCTCATTGCCTGCACTGTGCTGGGATGGCAAAGGCCTTAGGAGGGTCTGCCTGCTCTGCCCACCACAGAACGATGGTCAGCACTTCTGGGATGAGCAGGGAAAGGGGTCTGGAAGCAACTGCTCTCTTACCATAGTAGAAGAGAAGGGTTTTCCAGCTCTTCCTAGACACCAAACTACTGTTTCATGCAAAACTGGTGTCCAAGGATGGACACCTCAGGATAATCCCAGTTTTCCCTGGGATTGCCAGCAGAAGAAAGAAAGCAGGAGCCTCCCTCAGCAGCAGCAGCAGCACAGTGTGGTGTGTAGATCTTCATCACACACTGGTGTGTGGGAAAACTGACTCCTCCTGGAGAGGGTGAGGAAGGATGAAGGACCACATCCAGGCAGCCTCAGCTCCAATTCAGCTGCTGTGCTGGGCATTTGTCATGCCTAGCTCAGAGACCCCCAAGGAGGGTGACCTGGAGCCACATCTCAGATGTGCCTATCATTGTCCACTGAGGAGGGACAAGGTTCTAGGTCGAGCTCAAGTCCTCAGGCCATGTTTAAATTTCTTTAGGATGACAGATGTTAACAGACTCCTAAAAGAATTAAGTTCTACAACCTCCCCTCTACATTCTTGCCCACCTTTCTGCTCCTGCAGTTGATATTATGCAGAAGGATGGACTAGATCAACTCATGGTCTTTTGTAGCCTCAGCTATCACCTGTGGAAGCTCAGGGAAGAGCTGAAAAAACAAAGAAAAGAAGGAAAATCAGCTTTCCTGGCAGAAGCACTGCTCCAGATTCCTGAGAACCAGTGCACTGCTCAGTCTGAAACCAGACCCAGCTCAAAACAAGGTTGGTCCCCATGGAGGAACGTGCTCAGGAGGCTGAACCCAAAACACCAGGTAACAATGGGCGAGCAGGTGACAAAAGCAGGCAGAGATGAGGCGTGGCTTTGAAACTCCTGCAAGCTGCTTGCCAGTTTTGTGTCTGGAAGCCTCTCATGGACGGTCAGAGCCGGCTCATTGTGAGCAGTGGTGCTCAGTTCCTTTATATGCAGCTATTCCCCATGGATGGCATCAGCCGTGCTGCTCGCCAGCAGGACGGAGCTGTGCACCCTCATTAATCAACATCGTGCTCCGGGAGAAACGCTGAGTTCATTCTCACGTGTCTCCCCAGACCTCTGGGGACTGACTTGTCTCTAGCTGAGGCCGGTAGTCACCTGGAACAGTTTTCCAGCCCCCCTAAGCAGCAGGAGTGTCCATTAACTACCACGGATCGGTGGGGATGGTTTGTAAACTCCGGATGCATACGGAGGGGCCCGGGCGCTTATTGGCTGGTGCTTTCCGCTCTCAGAAATGGGTCATTTAAACAGAAAACTGTAAAGTGTTCATGCCTCTGAATGCAGAGAAACTATCAAAACAAGCTCCCGTCTCCGTGCCACAGACCCAGCATTCAAACAGAGACTCGGGGCATGTTCTACGGGAATGATCCAAGTGCTCCCAGCAGATTCCTTTCCTTTTTCTGATGTCTTACACAATAAACATTTCAACTCTCTGGCGCGAGAGCAGACCTACCCCAATTACCAGGACAGCTCGTTTTGTTTGGAGTAATAGTTAAGGGTCCAACCCTGCATCCCTGGAGCCAGGGAGAAAACTCTCCTTGCTCCCCATGGGCCTGAATCCAAGAGAGCCCCACGGTACATTAGAGACGCCACTGTTACTGGGAGGGTATTTTTGTCTTTCCTTTTGGAAACAAAACCAGCTCAAGCAAGTTCTGCCACGGCTCCACCTACACAGGGGTGGAGACATCGTGGCTTCCCAATGAGATGAGAGGCAGAAGGTGGCATCACCAAAGGGTGCTGCTGGAGGCCCGTCTGTGACAGCAGGCCACCAGGGCTCCACCATGTCCTACAGCTGAGTGACCTTTTGTCCATGTCACTTGGACATCTGCAGGCCAGAGTGCAGCACCACAGTCCCTAAGGCCTTGGAAATCTCAGCTCTGTAGCGCCACATCTCAGGGAGCTGGAGAGGGGAGGAGTCAGAAAGAGATTGGAAATGGTTAAGGATTGGAAATTAATGACCAACCAAAAAGAAAAAAAAAGTGGATTTGGTAGATGAGATCTGAATACAACCAGCCAGCCAGTCAGTAATTGTTACATTCAGTGTGTACAAAGTTGGGCTGTTTATCCCAGCGTGGTAAGGGATGTAGAGCTGGGAAGTTCAGTGACGTGGAGAAGTGAGCTCAGGGGAAGGAGATTGTGGAGGGACTTGAACAAAGAGACAAGAGTCCAGAGATGAAACGTCTTGGTGAATGATTGCCCAGCTCTCCTGGGGAATGTGTTAATAGAGAAGATATTTTTGAAGGGCCACAATGCCAGAGTGAAAAAGTCTTGGAAAGAGGAAATAGGCAGCTACAGCTGCCCTGAACCCAGCTGTGTCATTTTAGCAGGTACAGTGAGAGCTCTTCTGTGAATAACCTCCAGGTCACTCAAACTCCAGGGCTAAGCAAACTCCATCTCTGCCTTGTCTGAAGGCTCCAGTGAAGCCTATCAGCTCACTCATTTACCTTGTTAAGTGCCATCTGTGCGTTATCAGCCGCGTGTCACATCCAGTTATTCCTCCCAGCTCCATCACCGCGCTCAGCAAAGGTGCGTCTCTATCTGAATATTCACGAGCGAGATGAAGTCCATCTGCCCACACTACCAATATGTGGCTTGTCAGGGTGGCTTCTGTAGCATCCCATGCTCATGAGGCTGATTTTTATTCTCTGGTGTTTTTGGAATTAGCCCTAAGCAATCCAATCCACCTTGTTATGGTCTCCAGAAGGCAGGATCAATATAAACGGTACCAAAAGAGAGTAGACAGCTCTATGCTGTCAGAGTATCTCAGTGCAGAGAGACTTCAGGATTTTCCTCCTGTCCTTTCAGCTCTTAGAATATCCCAAAACTACACAAAATGTACCTCTTGCAAGATCCCATCTTGCCAGAAAGAGAACCCAGTGGTTGTGATGTGGAAATAATCTATCACTGGGCATCTCTCTGATCCTGCTCTGGTTTTGGGTTTGCACCTGGATGGACAAAGAGATGTTATGAAGACATGATGCATCTAAAGGTTGACAGATATCTCCAAAACTTGTTAAAAAGAGTATGGCTGATGGCTTGTTGAGACTACAAGCAGGATATCACTACCATGGAGCTGACCCTGCATCAGGGAGGAGCACCCATGCAGCCTTCAAATTCTCCAAAATCTGTCTCTGAAAATGGAAGAGGCAAGCATATTTTAAAAAGGAAAAATTTAAATCAAAATGATTAAAAATTAATAAAAGTATTTCTGCCTTTTCCCAATGTTTTCAACCTTTTTTCCAGGAAAGAGCTATTTTTCAAAATTTTCCCAAAAGCCTAGAGTGTTTCTATGAAACGCTCTGGGCCTTACCTGGATGAAACCACGCTGCTTCACTTTCTCACACAAGCTTTGGGTTTAACACAAATCTCCTTTGTAGCAGAGGCCTGAGCAAATGCCAGATGTGGGATTTAATCTGTGCATGGCCTCCACCCTCTGACCCTTGGCAAGATGTCGACCTGGGGACCAGCATTGGTCCTAAATATCTAAAAGGGTGAAACCATGATGTGCTAAACTGGCATAAACCCTATTGCACACCCCTCTGGGGCCATTTCTGCTTATTTTCTGTGGCAAAACAATTCTCCCAGGGGTCTGGCTTGCAGCTTGCTGCTGCCTCCTTTAGCCACGTGTGTTTTTGCATGGGGCAGGAGCCGCTGGGTGCTTGGGCTTGAGCATCCTCCCTGGCACCTCTCTTGCAGCACCGTGCCAGATGATGGCGTGTTGATGAGTTCTGGCTCTGCAGCCTCCGTGGTCACAGGCAAGCAGGAAAGGGGCAGGGAATGATGGCTTGGACATGTCCTGAAGCCTGCTGCCCGCCTGGGCAGGGCAGACCCAGCGGCTCCACACTTTTCCATGCTGTTGGCACTGCCAAAGGAAAGGGGTCCGATGGCTGCGCTCCCCTGTGCGTGCTGTCAGTCTTTCTGTCCGCCCAGATCCGTCTGCCTTTGTGCACCTTCCCTTGCAAGCAGCAATTTCTGACAGCTAATATTTCACAGAAACCGGAGCCAGCTCTCTCCCTCCCTCCTTTTTTTCCCTCTCTCTCTCTTCTGTTTATGAAGCTGAGGGTAAGTGTTTAATTAGTTGCCTAATTGCCTGGGTAATTGGTAGACATACTCAGCTCTCCAAGTAATCAGTCTGAACAGGCCTTGAAAATATCTGGCCCAATATTCATTAGTGCAGTTAAATCGTTAAACAGTTACTGTGTTTGGTTCCTGACAAAGCCCCGCCAAGGGCTGTGCTGGCTGCGGGGCCGCTCTCCCGGCGTGGGGGACACCCCGGGGACACACCAGGGACACCCCACTTCCAGGGAAAGCTGCTCCAGCCATGCCTGCTGCCAGAGGGGCTGGAGCTGCTGGAAGGGAAAACCCCAGTAAGTGCAAAGGGCAAAGCTGGAGATCTGTCCCCTGTGCAGGGGACATTGGCAATGGGAGAGGCACCTCCTTTTCTCTGCCTGACCTCTTGCTCCAGCCTCCCTTTCCCGTGCTGTTGGCTCCAGTCCCCTCTGCGTGTGGGCAGCTGCCCCTCTCCCTCCCTTGGCCACCGCAGGTTTGGAAGCCGGTTTTGCCATTAGCCCCAGCATCAATGTGAATATTGTCTCAGCGGGCTGCCCTGACCAGAGGAACTCATTACAAGGGCCCTGGCCAGTCGTGCTCTGGCTCAGTACAAAGTCACCATTCTGCCAAGTGCTGCCAGCCTGCTGCCTGCCTGCCTGCCCATCGATCTGTCCCTCCCCGTGGATGGGGTTGGCACTGGTAAGGAGCTGAAGCCTCGAAGGTGGTCTCCAAAGGGCTCCCCTTCCCCACAGCCGAGCTTCAGTCAGGGTCTAGCAGCAGCTTCAGATGGTAGGAAATTCCAGATGCAAATTCCTGCATGAGCATCCAAGAGGCCACGCTGCAGGAAGGAGAAAGGCATCAACGCGTCTGGCTCTGGAGGCAAAAGATTTGAGACTCGAGCAAATAATGAGGAGGAACCAGCTTCCCTCTACCTGCTTAGTCCCTGTAGTGGCTTGTTCGGGCAGCACAGAGTCCACAGCAGATGTGATTAAAAGCAAGCAAGATGCAGTTGTAGTCCGGTGTGGCTGGACAGGACTGCCAGGGAGAGAGCTGCTCCCAAATGGCTCCAAAGCACATGGAACAGTGAGCCCCGAGCACTGTGCCCAGCTCAGCAGGTGGTCTGCAGGGATATATGACCTCCAAGTTATTTCTAGCAATGATTCAAGGCAAATGCATGTGTTACGAGTGGGACCCTCGTTAAAAGGTTACTTGGCTGCAGATCCTTGTGCAATTAAGTGCAGAGGGGACGGGAGCCGGCTCTGCTTTCCCAGCCGAACCTCTCCAGCCAACACCTCCTTCCTTCCCTTGGTGCTGCCAGAAGTCTGTGTCCAGCAGCTCCACGTGCTTCATTTTGCACTGAGCTGGCTCATCCCCCTTTCCAGTGCTTGAGTTCACCTGCTTAGGGTCTGAGCCCATGGGTTTATTGCTCCCTACCAACTCCTGACACTCCCCAAAAACCCTGTGCAGGGCAAGTCAAAAAAGGGACTAAGGCAGTGGCAGAGTGGATGACAACATCCAGGCACGTAAATTCCTAATCAGATCTCTCACCTTGGCTTTTGCCAGGCGAGCAGTTGGGTTCCTGGCAGACAGGACATTGACCTGAAAACAAGGACAGGACAAGCTCAGCCAGACCCCAGGGCAGCCGGGTGGCCCCGGGCCAGCACTGCCAAGTACCAACCTCCCTGCACAGAAGGCAGGGCGGGATTTGGGGCAGGGCAAGAGGAAAATTGGAAGAAGGCACAGAAAAGGTCCAGAAAGGGAAAGGGGAAATAAAAAGGTAAAGAAGGGAGAATTTGGGTGTGAGCTTTGACCCAGGGGTGAAGAGGAAATCGGGGATGGTAAGTTAAAAGGGAAAGGGTGCTGAAGAGATCAGAGAAGCTTTTTGTTCCTGTGCGAGAGATATTGACTACTGGAGGAGAAAACTTGAGATGGTAATGTAAGGATTTAGGGGAAGGCAAAACACCCTGCTGTGCAGTAAATCCAGGAGATGCTCATGTACAGAGGGTGCCGTGAATGTTACCTGACCCCAAAGCCCCAGGAGAGCTGGCAGGGAGCACTTTGGTGTGGCTTTACCTGTTGGAGCAACCAGCCCACCAGGCAGGAGCCCTGTGCTTCGTCTGCATCAGGGACATCTTCCTGCTGGGCCCTTCCTCCTTCGTTCATGTATGTTTTGGGATTTTCAGGAGAACAGCCCCTCCCTTTTGAGGATGATGGAAAACAGTTTCTAGAGACTCCCTCTGCTAGGAATGGGGATGAGTGCCTGCCCAAGGGAAGGTTTTTGGGCACTGGGGAGCACCAAGCCCCAGTGAGTCTCCTGGGGAAGAGGAAGAGCATGCAGGGGGAGGAATGTCAGAAGTGACTAAGAAATAGGTCTGCATCCATTACTCTGCTGGGCATTCCTTTTGAGTCACTGGCTGGCTTTGTTCTCACCAACATCTGTAAGAGATTACGGATGCCTTCCTCGCCGAGGACATGGACAGGATCTATAAATACCACGAGCCAGGGGTTGCTGCTGTCAGAGGAGAGCTCTGCCTGGGTGGCCTGGAGGCCAGCCCCACACAACGGGCCCAGGAATGCAGGCCGTGTCCCTAGCCAGGCACCCCGGGGAAGTCTGGAAGGACTAGCCCAAGGTGGTGACACCACTGGCAGGGTATTCCCTGGGATGTGCTGGGAATGCAGCCGGGCAGTGGGAGCACAGGGCTGGGGGGTCCTCAGCACCAGTTCCAGCACAGATACCTGCTCCTCACTCGCCTTGAGCAGTTCATATCATTTTTCACCTAAAACTAAACTGACCCCTGCAAAGGAGCAAGGTTTATTCAGCATGTTTAATTTTTTTTTATTTTATTTTGGCAAGGACCTCAAGTAGCCATCCCTTGTAAAGCTGCAATAATACCTGCCCAGACGCCATGGCACGGGCACTGTTTAAAGAACACAAACAGAGCAGAGCTGTTAATGCTCCATCCTCCCAGCTTCCCTGTGTCAACACCACTCCCCCGAGACCATCCTCTAATTCCTGACTCCACCCCAGGCTCTCGCTCTGAATGTCGCGGGATCTGGTTCGGTTTATGCAACTTTAACACTGTCCGGCAGGAACTGAACTCTCCAGTGACTCAGTGCTTCAGCATGTCTTTGTTCACTCAGCTTTTCCCTCCAAAAACCCATCCTGATTTCATAAGCTGTTAGAAGCCTGAAGATCCAGCACTACACTAACATGTTGTTAGCCACAATTATCCCCTTTCTGACAAAGGATTCCTGATTAGGGCTGTTGCATATTCATCGGTAGACCGCAGCCAAGCCTGGCTTTGTTTTTCAAGGTCGAGGATTGCATTTCTTTGGATTCAATTCCCATCCTAGACATAGATTACAAGGCAGGAGAGGAGGAGGCAGCTGAGGTTGCTGGAAGTGTTGAATTCTCCTGGTATTGCTCAGAAGGCTCACCAGTCGCGTGCCAGGCTTGCCATGTGAGCCAGCCGCCCTCCCAGGCTTCCTGGGCTTGGTTGGGTCAGCTGGGCAGCCTCAAAATTGAACCTGGCTGCAGTGTGATGTGCTGAGATCATGGATAAGGGACCCCTAAGAGTCCCAGGTGTAAAGTGTGGCTGCTGGGCGGGGATTTCAACCCTAAACACACTCCCAGCACTGAAGGCTTCATGAGGTCCAGTTCAGCATCCTCCTGAGGGACCTGTCCCGTTGGCTACCATGGGAGAAGGGACAAAAGGGACACTTAGGCAGGATGGAATATTTCACAGAGGAACTTGAGCTGGTCTCCCCTGCTGATTCCACCACAAAAAAAAAAAAAAAAAAAAAAAAAAAAAGGAAGAAAAGGAAAAAATAATTACTTCTCAGCCTCTAACCTTTCCAGCAAGTGACTTTGTAATAAATAATCCACATGTCTCTCCAGTGCAATCCATCAGCAGCAGTGCCTAATTACTTTAGACTCACTTTGAAAACCCTTCCAGTGACACTTTCAGATAAATAAAAAATTAACGTGGAACTAAAGCAGTAACCAAGAGAAAGTTGCTCCACTTCTCTCAGTTCTCTCCAAGTCTGGGCTGATGCCTGGAAGGGTCCATGCCCAGGGATGTTTTCCCCTGTTGTGCTGTAAGGTGAGCGTGGGTTGCAGTTCTCGGGAAATCAGCCATGGAGTGTCCATGGGGACACCCTACTCCAGACATGCAGATGCTTGGAGAAATACCTGGAGACAGAGTTCAGTGCAGCTTCTGCATATGAAGACTTTTTTTTCTTAATCCCTTTCCTCTGGAAGTTTCTACTGTTTGTTTGTAAGAGGCAAGGAGGCTCCAGTTGCCTTCTTGGAGTTGTTTGTTGATCGCCAGTTGCACTGTCTTCTGTGTCTCCCCTTTCTCTCTCGTTTCCAACATTACAGCTGTGAGAAAGGCACCCAAAGGCTTGCCTAAAGTCTGGCTGAGACGACTTTCACCCTTTGTACCCCACACCCACCCCACCAAGGCTGAGGGGCACCTGCTGTGTGATTTCTGCAGTGATTCTGCACCTCATGTCTTTGGCAGCTGAAGGTTGGAGCCTTCTAAGAAGACTTTGTCCTACATCTTCTTCCTCATCTTCACACCCTACTTCTGCATTCCCTTCTTTCTCTTCTCTCATCTCTGCTTGGAGCCTTGGGCAATACCCAACAAGCATTCAGAAACTAAAAAACAAGCAAACCAAAAGCAACAAAATTAAATATCTGAGAAAAGAAGGCCCAGAACCAATAAGTTCTGATTTCACTGTAGGTTACTGCAGCCGAGGCAGTCATCTGTCAGGGGAGGAAGATGCTTAAAAAACCTCCACAGGAGAATTAATTAAACGAATTTCACTCTGCCAATTGTTTGTTATTTTTGCTGACCTCACCAAGTGGATTAATATTTAATTAGCCTTTAGGAGAAGTGGAAAGCACTTATTAACCTGTTATGTCAATCTGTCAGGCCTGGGGTCTCAGGACAGGCACTGTTACCATGAAACAATAGAAATATCAAGGTCTGTTTCTCTCCGTCTCGGCTGTTTTCCCTGTTGGAAAGTGGCTTTTTGGGGGGAACAGAGGGAGGGAACTCACTGTGCCTAACTGAGGGGCGTCTAAAAGTGAGTGTCACAAATCTAGGTGTATTTTAGAGGCCAGAGCAAGAGCTAAGGAAGCCATATGTGCTGTCCCAGGTGCAGGTGGGAAGCACATATGGATATATTATCCCCTTGGAGGTATTTTAGAACTCAGGCTAGATCTCATTTGGTGTGATGCTGGTGACTAGGGAAAGACTTGGGCTTTCCTTAATTTTCCTTGCTTAAAGCGCTGCTTCCTTTATACCGTGTTTTCAGTTATCATAGTTTAAGAAGTGCTAAACTTGGTGTTGACACATCCTCATCAGTGGGGAGATGCAGTCGGGCACCGCACGACACAGAGGTCTGGGGCGAGTCTCCATGAAAGGGAAGCTCTGAAACAGAAAACAGGATGAACACAGATGGCAGAACAAGAATCCCATCCCCACCGGCAGCGAAGACCAGAAGGTCCCCGTCCGGCATCTGAGCTCACATAAAGCTGGTGAGTCCCACCCTGGGATAACGACCACGTCTCCTTGTCACAGGGTCTGGGCCTGGCCCAAAAGAAATAAAACCTCAAGCACAATTAAACCCACAGGAAACATCCTCAGCAAAACAGTTGCGTTAATGTTGTGTACAGGTTAGTGGGGCTGGGAGGGGCTTGGAAGGAGATAATGGCTGAAGTGCTGGAGTGGGTGAATATCTTTGGTGGGAATTCTCCCAGCCACAACCTGACATCTTCACTTACTGCTCAGGGAGGAGCCAAAGTGTCTTCTCCAAACCTCCTCAAATCCTGATGGCTCTGAGCATCACACACAGCTTCGACTTTGATCTGGTGAATCAAAACTAAACCTCAGGTTAAAGTAACCCACTGGGTCTCTCTCAACATACTCAAAACCTCACGAGAAAACCCAGCAGCATCCTCACCCTGGATTTTCTGTCTAGCAAGGACACCAGAGAAATGCCAACCACCACAAGAGCCAACCTCCCCTCAGAGGGTCTTCAGCAGGCAGCAAAAATTACAAACCATGATCAGGACAATATGGGGCTGTTGGCAGCTGGGCAGAGGCTCCTCAGTCCCCTTCAGCCTCTGTATGAAGAGGCAAAATGAGCAAGCCGAGGCAGGAGTGCCCGGAGGTGAGCCCTGGGCGTGTGGCATCACACAGGCTGCCAAGGGTCACGTTCCCCTCCCTGCACCCTGTGCCAGCTCTCCCAAGCTCTGTCCGAGCCTGGCCATGTCCTGCCTCATCCCACAGGGCAGGGGCAGGGACAGGGACACTGCCTGCAGAGCCCTCCTGCCTGGACCGGGTGCCCTTACTGCTGCTCGGTGACAGGCCGTATCATTTATTATTATTATTTTTTCAAAATTAAAATCCTCCTGAGCTTTATTAAATAGGGATGCTGATAGGTAATTAAATCGCAACTTAATTAAATCTGCCGGCTCAATCCAACCACGGCATGCTGGCTACTCTGCAATCCCTGTGAGAGGTGCTGTCGGTGGAGGAGAGCACTGTGAATTAAACAGCAATCACGCCTGGCACTGCCACCTCCCTGCCAGGCCCAGTGGGAAGGGCACCGAGGGGCTTCTCCACACATCCAGCAGCCCATTGCTACAGGGGGAGCTGGGCACCCACAGAGGACCTGACCTGCCTTTGTTAGAGCTTTTCAGGTCGGGGCTGATTCCTTTCAGTGGGGCAGGACCAAACCGAGGCGCTGGAGGCAGCTGAGGGTTTATGCCTACCTGCTTTGACATGACATGATAGTGCTGAGCTTGAAATGGTGGGCAGGTAGGGAAGGACTTTCCTTCCATGGGTCTGCAGCACCTCTGTGGGGGGAAGGCCATGGTGACAGAGAGCTTGCAAAGACAGGAATTTGGATGAGAGAAGGGCTCTGGCTGGGACACCATTTCCCTGAGCTGCTTGTTCCTTCTGCACTTTGGGAGAGAGCAGAAGGTGCTGTAGGATGCTGTGCATATTGGTGGTGAGCCGGGTGGATGCTCACTCCAAGGGTCAGAGGATGAAAAATCCGCTGGAGGAGGCTCCTGTGATCTGCTGCTCTTGCTGGTGGGTGTTGCAGATACAATCCTGCCCTGCAAGTGCCAGCCCCAGCCCTGGCTCTGCTCCCCAGACTTTGCCTTCCCGTCTCTCTGGCTCAGCTGCTCCGAACAAGGGGCCAAAGGCAGCGACATGGAAAAATAACCAGGCAGTCTTGCTAAATCATCAATGTGCTCGTCCCAAGGAAAACAGACCTTGGAAAGAATTTCCCTTTTCTCTTTTCCCCCGTTTTTCATTTCACCACAGGCTGAGCTTACTGCCTTTCCCAAACCTCGGATGCTGTGGCTGCCTTTGCCCAGCCCTGGCAAGCACCAGGCAGGCACGAGCAGCCCCAAGGACAGACACTCTCTCTTCCCACACCATGGGCTCCCCTTTGAGGGCATCACCTCACCTAACAGCAGAGATTCCGCATGGCTATAGGGCTGAGAGAAAATCTTGCTCTCCACACCTTGGGACCTGCCACCCTCCTTTGCCAGAGCTGGCCCTGTGCCCACCTCAGATGAGCCCTGTTGAACCACATTCATGGTTGTTCCTTCACCCTGCCCCCTGAGCAAAACAGCCACCCCTGCACATGGAGGATTTTTTTCTCTCATGCAGCTCCTCAAAGTCCCAGCAAAACCCTTGAGCTCTCCTTTGGCTGTGGAGCTCCACAGCAAAGGCACCATGCTTCTGAGGGAGGTCTCACAACCACTGGGGTTTCCGCAAATTTGTAGGATACTTGAAAGTGCTCCAGGTCCCCCTGCAATCCCCCAGGAGGTCATAGAAGAAAACCATTAAAAAAAACCAAAAAAAACAAAAAAAACCAGAGCTCGAAGGGCAGCAACATCTCATGAAAGGCAAAACCCCGAAGAGATGGACAGGCTACAGGGAGCCTCTTCAAGGGCGACTTTCACGCAGTAATCTTGGGAGATCAAATTCCTAATCTGCTTTCACCTCAGAGACAGAGGAGTGAAAGTCCTGCCGGGATTAATGTTTAATGCTTGAGTTGGCAGGTGATGCCCTGTGTCGGGACGCTTGGGTTCCCTGCTCTGCTCTGAAAGGGACTGGGACATGAGCTCAGCCAGCAGCCACCCCGGATATTGGGGATGACCCTGCTCTCAGGCAGAGGTCATGGAGGGGTTGCCAAGTTCAGGATTCCCCACATCATTACAAAGCACTGTTCACTGGGGCTGCAATAACAGATGAGTTGTCCTGTCTCTCTCTGCTGGGGCGTGTGAAACTTCAAACCTCCTAATTATTTTAGAGCCACTGAGGGGAACTGCTGGAAGATGGCTTTGGGCAGGGCAGTTGTGAGAAAAGGCAGCTCGTTCCCACTGCTGGGCTGGCATTTGTGCTGCTGGTGGGGGCACACGTGGCAGGGAACTGCTCTGCTGGAAGCCCGCACATGGCAGCCTCAGCTCACTGGGAAGAGACAGGGATTGAAGGAGAAATGCAGAGCTGCAGAGGGACATGGGGACACAGCCTGTGAGACAAGGAAAGTCCTTAATGAAGATAAAGACAGACTCCAGGACACACAGACAAGCAGCTATAAACCCTGAGTAACTCTGAAACAAGGGTCATGTTAACAGGGCCACCTGTGGAGAAGGCTTTGTTTTCTCTGCTCTACTACCAGTAGCAGTAGAGAAAGTTTCTCCCTTGGGACTACACAGCCTTATTTTGACGGTCTGCTTTGAAGGCTGGACATCCACACAATGTGGCCAGGTTTCCAAAACTATTTTATGAAGACTCCCAAACCCTTAACTCTGGGGCAACAGATCACCTTCAAGTAGTGAATGGCCAGCAGGTTCTCAGAGTTATTTTTTTGTTAGCAGCTATGTGTGACCTGATTTTAGCTTCTCCAGGAAAGCAATGGGAAGTACCAGGAGGTCTTTTCTGTGTCCTACTGTGCTCTGAAGCTCTGGGAGACACTGATGATGAACCTTCTTCTATCTCTTGAGAATAGATGTGTGCAGAGTAGCTCAGACCTCTAAGCAGTAAGACAGAGAGGTTAGTTAATAGGCAGTAGATGTTTTCTGAACTTCACAGTCAAAAGCCTTGTTGAAAACAGGGTGCTCAAGTCACAGTTTTGGAATAAGAAAGTTCTGATCTGTGTCTTAATGTCATCATTGCCCTTTCACATGACAGCAAATCCATTAATATCTGATCCAGGAATCTGAACAATTAGGGTTTAGGTCCAGAAAAGAATCCACATTCTGCAGTGCAGCCCTTCTCTTGTTTGACAGGTTGTTTGTTTTGTATTCTTTCATGTGTCCCAGGTGGTGCTGGGACATGTCGGACCACAGGGCAGCTGGAAGTTATGGGACAAACCATAGGTAATTTGGCAGGAGAACATTAAAAAGCAAGAGGAGGAAACTATAAATTCAGAGTGTAACCACCATAAAGTATTCCCTTAATTCCCAGCCAACCTCTTAAAAGCACAGATAGCTCTTCCCCCTTCCCACAGGATGCCTTTCCCTCCCTGTAGGGTGTCGTGTTATGGCTCAGACAGCAGAATGCCACGGGAACGGTGACCCTGATGGGTTTCACATGTGTTGCAAGACCTGGTGGAGACTCTGCCCTTTCCCATGCTGGACTTCTCTTCTGTGCAGTATCAAAGGTTTGTCCTCTCATGGCCCTGCTTCGTTCCTCCCTCTGCTGAAGGGCTCCATCTCATCCCTCATCTTCTCCTCTCATTGGTGAAGATGAGCCCTCTGCCTTTAGAGGTGGGAATGTGCCATAACCCAGAGATCTGAACAGGCTGTAAACCCCATGGTGACATCTATGAACATTTACGAGGCTCCTTTCTGAGAAGGTAACACAGAGGAGCCATCAAAACCTTGCCTTGTCTCCTGCTTGTGTCTTCCCAGGGCTGTGGACCCTGGAGAAGCTGCATGTGAGGCTGAGATCTGCTTCCAGAAAGTCAAGACTGACAAAGTGTCCTACCTTTACTACAAGTACTTCATGGAATTATTCCTTCCACTTAACCAGAGTTGAATTTCTTCCACCTAAAAAGCACTGAAGTGCCTAAATCACATTTTCAATAGTCAGGCGTGTCTAAACCCAAATCTCACAGATTTTCCTTCCAAATTGTCACCCTAACGAAGCCTTTTTCTCCCAGCTAGACCAGTGTCTTCTCATTTGCACTTTCTCTCCATTTACCCCTTCCTGGTTAGGTTTTAACCAAAGATCATTGCCTGATTCTCATTCTTGGTCATGCTTTAAGGGCCAGCTTAAAGAAGCTGGCTTTTGCTCTGTGAGGAGAAGCAGGAAACACTCTGACCATTTCCATCGTGTTTAACTGGTCCCTTCCCTGTCCCATGCTGAGCCAAACCAGTAAACCAGTGCTCTCATCTGCCTGGCCCTGCGACCATGGGGTCAAGTGCACAGCAGCCAGTGGTTGGGAAATTAGCCATATTTCTTGTGAACTTCGTAGTATGAAATAGAAAATGAGTTTCTGAGGGAAATTGATGGAAATCTGTTTGTAGTTTTGCTTCAAAAAGAAATGATAAGTAGTAACTTAAAAATCACACAAAAGAAACCGCAGTGGAATTAATTTTTAAAAGGCCTCTTTTTAAGAGAAATTTGAAAGATTTTTGCAAGGAAACACTCCACTGATCTGGCCATCTTATCTCACTTACTGAATATGGCTGGTGAGCCTTCCATTTCTGCTTCAGAGCCTATTTATCTCCACTGCTGCCCTTAAAAGCAAGCACCTCTGATGAGGATTTAGTTCTAGCATACAGATTGTTGAAGAGGAAAACTCACATTCAAAGTTTTCTTGTGAATATATAGATGTTTTAAACCTGGTCATATAGCTGAGACAAGTTTTCTGGCATCAAATATTAGCTGATGTTAAAGAGTTGAGCATGAACAGGCAACAGCAGAAGGATGAAAAAAGTCAGGGAAGACCAAACAGAAGGGGACTTTTTTGAAAGCCAGAAACAGCTGGAGCCAAGCATGAAGGAGCAGAAAGACAGCAGTGCAAGGAAAATGGAGTATGACATGAGAAATGGTGATTGGAAGTGAGAAATGGGATCTGGCAGAGTTTGGGGAAGGTAAAGACAGAGAGACAGTGAGAGCAAATGGATGGAGTAGCCAGACAAAAGAAAACAGAGAGAAAATCTGGTATTTGTTATCTTCAGAAAGCAACAAAGAATTTGCTTTCTGCAAAGCTATTTTTGGATGTAGGCATGCTGCAGTAGAGTAAGAGAAGATGTAAGAGAAGACAGTACATCTGAGTGCTGCCAGTAGAGGGATGGAAGGCTAGGTGAAATGTTCTCCAGCTAGGAGTTTCTAGGTCTTCATGTTCCAAATCGTGTTGGGACCTTGTATGTCACTGTAGCTGCTATTACCTGCTGCCATCGCTGATTTTGGTGGTGTTGAGCCTCTGAACCAGCTGCTGGCAGCAGGGACTGCCCTGTGTGTGGAGCACAATGTCTCACAAACCCTGAAGAAGTGCAGAGGCCTCCCAGCTGCCCGTGTGCATGAAGCATGCTCCTTCTCCAACGCCGATCCCAAGGGAAACAGCCAGGAGGAGCTCTGGAAGGTCAGAATGCAATTAAAAACCAATGAGATTTTCTGCTACTTAATGGGTGCATAGGAAAATGGCTCTGCCTCTCGGGTCGTGCCTCTCCCACCCTCTCCAACCATCCCAGACTCTCCTGAGTGTCCTCTCTTTCCATGTTGCTCCTCATGTGGCCATTCTCATTCACAACATCAGCCCCTCGGATGTCCAGGTGACTGGGGACAGTTGGGTAAATGTGTTAAGTTCTGCGGGGAGGGGATTTACACCTCCTGTTGCCCTTGCAATGAATTACCAGGGCTGTTAATGGGCTGGTGCCCCAGTGCCTCGTAAATCGTGCGACTGAGGCCGAGCAGGGACGGGTGGCTTTGATCTGGACACGCTGCCCTGCCATGAACAGGAAAAGGAAGAGGTGATTTTTCATGGGTTACTACTCCTGCCTCCAAGTTTTCCACTCTGCTGAAACTTTGACAGTGCCTAATAATCCATCAGCGAGGCTTTCCTTGTTCTGCTTCCACTCCATTACCACCTTCGTGTTCCCATTTAGCTTCTTTCACACGGACCCCGGAAGAGTTGGCTGTCTTCCACCATTCCAAAGCAGTTTGGAGGGTGGGAGCGAGGGCTGGGGTCACTCCACACACTTCCTCTGAGGAGAGGAATCAAAAGGTGGATGCTGAGATGAAGGGAAAGAGTTACGTCATGTCTACAAAGCTGGGAAGAAACTCGTTGGTGAAACCTTTAAGAGTCTCAGAGGAAAAGCAAAACAAGGTTGGGATGCCACCTAATGTGAGAGGGTTAGATCTCTTAGGGTTCATTTGAGATGCTCTAGAGCATCTGCCATGCTGGGGGAATATGGGTTTTCTACAGGTCTCATCACACCTTCCAGCCGTGCCTGGTGTCTTGGATACTCTAAGATGTCTCAAGTAGTGCAATCCATTTGGGTACCTGAGCAGAGTCCTTTGTCACCTCCTTTTTCACCAAGGGCTGCTGTTCAGATTTATTCTCCAGGCTCATCATTTCTCTCGACTGTCCCTTCCTTCTATCTCCTATAGATTAGACTGAGAGATCTCATGCATTCAATTTTGTGCATTCTGCCTTCTGAATGGAACTGAATCCTCGGAACTGCACTGTTTTCTCAGACTAATGAATTTTTGAGGGGAGTAAAAATCACCTCAGTAATAAATCCAGACTGTGAAGCCTTGATGTATCTGTTTTTCTGTTCGTCTCCACTGCTGCTAGACAGAATTAGCCCTCACCTAATACAGAGTGCAGACTTGATACAACCTTGTTTAGCACAATTGGTTTGAATCCATTATATTGACAATATCAATTTGTGTAATTCCTGCATTAGGATTTTGTACTAAACTGTATTTGAAAGGAGCTGTTGACCTTGATTAGCTCTTTAATTGTGGTTAAAATCCGAAGTAATTCAGATATCAGCCCTGACTGTGGAAGGAAAGGGCCACGCCACGTGATGGTGCAGTCAATATCTGCCACGCTCCCCACGGACACAGCGCCCCTCTTTTATGGGCTCTGGGTCTCACCACTTTCAGAGTTCATCCAGTTGTCTCCACTTTGACCATGCCCCTGGGGCTTCACCTCTCAGGAGTGTGTTGGAGGAGCAGGCACTCCAGGTCTGGTGGACACATTCCAGCTGAGTTATCCTTGTGGCTCACACCACCGCTGCTTCTGCATGCAGGTGGGATTTTTTCCTTCGTTTTCCATCCTAAACAGGAGTGTAACAAGGGTGGGAACTACACAAGGGCTACTCAGAAAGGGATAGGAAGGGGCCTGTCTACAAAGCTAGATTTCAGTGGCAAACATTGCCTGACTTCCCTCGAGGTCTCTTAGCATCAGAAGAAAGAGAAGGGCATGATTAGAGCACATTGAGAAGTCTGTACCTGCCTTTTAGGGCCCAGGTGACTGCAGGGGATGTGCAATGGTGTTATGGGCACCCTGGAGAAGGGATGGACAGGCCTGCTGGCACCAAGCTCCTACTGAAACTCAGCTGATATCCTGAAGCTGGGTGCCTCATTCTCCCAGGTCTGCAGGAGAAGATCAGCTGTGTGCCCTGAGGTCTGTGCTGGTGCAAGTGTTCTGTGTGAAAAAATGCCAGGCAGGAGAAAAGGCCATTTCCAGGACTCCCATGTGCTGAAAGGCAAAATGGATGGGATGAAGCCTGGAGGGGGGGAACCCTTTTAAGTCAATGAGGAATTCTGCCAGAAAACAGCAGAAGGAGCAGTTCAGCAGGAATTACAGAGAAGAAAAAAAAATCTGGCAAGAGATACAGCCTGGAAGATGGAGCACTTCATTTTGGGCAAACTGAATGTTTCAATTAAAAATGACAGAGCTGCGATCCTTTAAGAGCAGTCAGAATTTAATAAATTTTTCATGAATGGGAGCAGCCCGTATCCTGAAGACCTGACAAACTCTCTGCTCTTTGGAGATCATATGTTCTCCTGGATCTATGTCTTCCTGGCATCAGATGGCACTGCCAGCCACAGATCAAAGAAAAAAAGCACAAAAAGGCCCACCAGGCATCTTGTGCTACATATGTGTGCAGAATAGAGTGTGCAGAGAGGAGATGGATGCCTGGTGCAACGGCAGGGCAGGGAGAGGATTCATGGGAAGGAAGAGTGAACCAGCAGTGGAGAACAGGACATGGAGATGAAAGAACAGGCTGTGAAGAAAACTAATATCAAGGAGAGGAGTTTGTGAAAGACAAGAGTAGAGCAGTGGAAGTGGAGGGAGGGAGGGAGGAGGGAGAGGGGGAGGGAGGAACGTCCCCTCTGTGCCTGGGAAAAAGACAATAAAAGCTGCGGACTCTTGTCACGCAGGACAATCCCAGCACTATTTACTGTTTGCTCATTTAACCTGGTTAATTTTTAATAATGTTGAAATTTTCATTTTAATAATTTAGGTAAATTATTTATTAAACCACAGGATAAAGGAATCGTAGCAATTATGAATTGACAGTGTTACCTGAGGCTCATGAAAAGGTAAGGGGTTTTGCAAAGTCCTTGTTATTGGATAAACATTAAATTAGTAACAACTTCACATCCAATTCAAATTACCTTCTTCCAAGTCTAAGATTGCTCCCTCTCGGTCTCTCCTGGGAAGGAGCACTGTGGGCAAAGAAGGTGGCAGGAGTCGAGTCCTGTGTAGGGCTTGGATGTTTCTCCTGGATGTCCTGGAGGAGGGGATGAGGCTGTCTGTCCATCAGGGGAATGTCACCAACAAGGTGACATTCACTGCTGTGATCATGTAGAAAAAGCCAGCCTGGTTAATAGAGAAGAAGATGACTGGATGGGTCTTGTCTGGCTGTGACTATCAGAGGAGTTGTGGCTTTTCTGGTGCAAAAAATGCCAACAGAAGCATGCTGGTACTTCCTACCCCTTGCTTTTATACGTGCTCCTTACAGTTTTGGTGAAGCAGACTCCCAAAGCAGCCCAGTGACCATGGGAGCAACTCTCTGATGCCAGCTCCCTTGTGAAGTGGTCCTGAGGAAACACAGACCCAGTTCTGTGAGATCTCCAGGGCTGTTCTGGAGATGTTTGTGTAGAAACCTAGAGGCTGCCACTCGAGGAGAGCAAGCTTTGCTGAGCAGAAATTGATGCTCTGCAGACAGACCCAGCTCTCTGCTGAAGCAATTGTATCGGGATTGCAAAATAAAGCTTTAAGTGTTTGGAAGGGTGAAACTGATGAGCTTCAAAAACACCGAGGGAAGGGGGTGTCCAGACACTCTCAGAAAGAGCAACAAGTTTTGCTTTGGAGTAGAAATCTAAATGGAGAATGGTGAGAACTGGGAAAGGGAAGAATAAGGACCGGATCTGGAATCTGGTGGCCTCAACTAGGAAAGTCCTGCAGCATTTGCCCAACTTTCAGCATCAACACAGACCCACAGAATTCAAACCAGCCATCTACAACTTAATAGCAATCCCAAATTTTAAGTGCTGCAATGAATCAGAGCCGTGTTTGCAGTTTCATATTTTTGTGATGTTTAATTTTCAAGCATTTTGTTTTAATTACCAGTTTCCAATCATTTTTATGTTAGCTCTGAGTGCCTTTCCTACATTTTCTTCTCAATAATTAAAACTTTTTAATAACATTACTTTCAATCAAAGAATTTCAATTTATCTTCTTAGTTCTATCCTAATAAGTTTTTTTTCCCTGGAAATTTCCTAGCATTCAGTAAAGGAAATAAGCATTTCTGAAGATAATTTTTTTTCCTTCTAACAAATTGACAGCTCAGTTGTCTAGAAAAAGTTATTTGGCAAAGCAAAAAGACACAGAGTTCCAAGTATTTGTACACTGGGTGGCTCAGATACAAATCTGTTCTACCTTCTCTTTGGTTTAAAATAACAAAAGCCACTGACCAGTGTGTGAAACAAGTGGATAAACAAACATGTCCCATAGGCTTGAGGAAACGCCCTCTCTGTTTTGAAATCTGCTCCATCACATTTTTGTATCATGCCTGACAGGTGAGAGAACACAACCTATTAACTGAGAAAACAATGTTGAGCAGAGTTCACAATAGTGAACAAAGGTTTAATTCAACTGCAAGGCCTGCCTGCTTTATAATAAAATAAAGCAGCCTCATTACAACAAAACAGGAACAAGTGAAAACACAATTGTTCCGAGTCTCTAAGCCTCCAATGGTTCTAAACTTGCCCATCTCCAGGGTTTATAAACTGCCAGTTTCCAAACTCTGGAGATTAGCAAAGTCTCTCTGAGGGATGCGTGCACCTCATAGATGAAATCAGAGAGAAACCTTAGAAACTCACAGGCAGAGAAGATGTGGGAGATAAATATGATTCATGGAGATCTCACTATTATGCTAAGGCACTAATCAGCATTGTGGACAGTCCTGGATTGTATCTGGATCAGCATATTCCTGAGAATATCACGTTAACTGAAAGCAAACAAATCACCAGCCATGGGCATCTCAGCTCTTCTTCCTTTGCCCTCGATCCTCTCTCAGATTCTTCCTTCAGGAGATCAAGTGATAAATTCCAAGTGTAAAAATATTTTGTTACTGTGACTCAATGACAAATTAAAAAAAGCTGAGCTGCTTTTCACCAGAAAATGCTTATTCTACGAATAGGAAACCAAGTGTGCTGAACATTTCAATGAAAATTTAGCAGAATCCTTCATGTAGGTAAAGTCCAAGTGCATGTTGCAAATTAAGCAATTGTTTTCCTCTTTCTTGGTGCATAAGGACATTAATGCACAGGCTGTTATTTTTTTACATTTTTTTTACAGATTTCTTCCAAGATCATGATATTACAGGATATATTAAGTTTTCTCCTCTCATAGACTATTTTTAAATTTTGGCTTTTCACTCCAATATTGAAACTTCCTACAGAAAGTCTGAGCTTTTCCTGCTTTGAAGCTTAAATTAATTTTGGGAACAGCGTTACTGCCATGGAGCTGCAGCCTCTGTAAGCAGTTCCCAATCCAAGGAGCACCCAACAGCCAACCCTCTGAAACCACAACCGATTGGGGCAGGAAATTTTCAGCCTCTTTAACTTCCTTTCCACAAAATTTCTCTTCAGTCTGAATTAAGACAATTTGACACCTTCAAGTGTTCCCCAGTGTCTAGGAAGCTAACGAGCCAGGGTGGAGTGAGGCATCCTTTGGGTGGAGGCTCCCATCAGCTCTTGGAGGATGGAGGAGCTTCTCTACCCCCAGAGCACCTCTGTCTCATGTGTTTTTGTTCAGAGAGTGTTTTCCTTGCAGCGTGGCTGCAGCCAGAAGAGGATCCTGCAGGTTTACAGCTCTCACCATAGGCAGAGAATGTATATACATGAAATTATCTGACATAGGTATGTTATATTATCTGACATGGGTACATTGTATTATCTGACAGGTTTTCTGCTGCCCAGCAGAGACTGTCAGCTCTTTGGTGGGGCACACTCTAAGGTGAACATGTCAGAGCAGGAAGCAATTAATAACAACATCTGATTACTTAGAGCAACTCTTCCCAAACTCCTCTTTGGCTGGGAATAACAAAGCTCTCTGTGCTCTTCCATCTTCCATCACTCGTGGATACCCAAGTTAACAGTTACTGTTTTTCAGAGGTGGGGTCTGATCCAAAGCCTAAGAGAAGATGAGAAGAAGTCTTCATTGGCCACCACTTGGCTTTGGTTCAGTTCTTGGGCACACAGAAGACATGCAGAGATATTCAGATGCACATTCAGGAGCAGCACACCTGGGGATGGCAGCAAGCCCATGCCTTTCCTGCAAGGGCAGCTGGAGAGCTCCTGAAAACCCCGACATGACCAATGCTGCTGTTTCCCAATGCCAGATACCCCCATCTCCAACCCCACATGCTCTGTAGTGCAGCCCCATCTTCCACCATCCCTCCCATCCCTCGCTCAGGCGGGGACACTGCACATGTTTGTCTTTATTTTAAGTTACCACCCTTTTTTTTTTTTTTTTTTGTTATTAAATTTTTTTTCAAAATGGAAAAAAAGAGAATCTCCCCCTTCCCTGTCCCTCCCTGCCATGTTCCCAAGGTGCCAACTAATCTCCGATGCCCAGCTTGTACACAGCCACCTCTAATTGCTCCTGCATTTTCATCTGGTGTAAGTTCAGCCATCGCTACAGCTGCCCCTCCTCCCTCCGGGAATTCACACCTTCATTATCACTCTTTACTGCAGAGCCGTCCGCAGGCTCCCGGCTCCGAACAGCAGCTCCGATAAAAAATAGAGCAGCTTTTCAGTGGTTTCAATTTTAATTACCAGCATCAAGGCAGCTCGCATTCTCACCAGGCTGTTTCGCACTAATTAAAGTGAGGAGGAGTTTATGGAAGGGACACCAACTCCACTTCACTCCCTCATCTATTATTTACAGACAGTAATACAAATAATTTCCAATTTAAACAGTCTGAGCTGGCCAGCAAAGAGGAGGGAGAGGTGGGGAGAACGCTAAGCAAGGAGAAACTCAAATAAAGAGCAGAAACTAAGAGAAGGGAATGGAAAATCGACTCCCAGTGCCCTCTAGTGGGATGATTTCCTGAGGGGTCGCAAGGTTGGAGGTGTGAACATGCCCAGGAGGCCCAGCGAGGTGGCAGACGTTGGTTTCTCCTTGCCTGGCCTCACCAGTGACCTTCAAGATGTGATGAAGCAGCAGCAAACGATCATTTTGGACGAGGGTCCAGTTTGCTCCAGCTCTGCAGCAGTGCAGGGGGTTCAGTCCCACAGAATTTCTGTCCATCACTGGTGGTGCTTCACCTCTCCCATGGGCATGGCTCTGAAAATCCAGCCCGGGTGGGCTCTGAGCTGCCAGACCCCGTTGGTGGGTGCCCAGTCCGATCTGAAAGCACTGGTTCTGATGGGGTGTGAACAAAGGGTGAAGTTGGGCTGTAGATCATGAATGGGATTTTATGGGAGCCGTGGGAAAATCCCCTTTTCTAGAGGGTGAGCTGCCCACACGGATGATCAACTCCATCTGCCAGCAGATAGGGTTTCCCAAAGGCAGGATTGTTTTCCTGCTTTCTTCCTGGATGGGAAATGCTCTCCATCCCTCAGACTGGCTCTTTTCAGCCTCTCACAGTGCAGCACGTGTCAGGCCTGGAAGTTTTATGGATTTGGAGGACAAGCCCTGTGGATGGGCCAGCACAGAGGTAGGTGCTTCCATACCCATGAAAACACTGTCTGTAAACAGGGAATGTGGAAGGCCCCACAGCACAGTAAATTTTACCCTGTCAAGGAATGAAAAATGCAGTAGTGTGTCATCCACCTTGCTTTGTCCTGGTCAGCATGGATGGGGGAACTGGTGCCAGGGAACTTGGGTTGTAGCTCTGATCTTTACAGGGCCCTGAAATCATGTCATCTGTGGGTCACATTCAGATTTCATTTAAACCA
The DNA here is from genome assembly GCA_026261815.1 of Monarcha castaneiventris obscurior. NCBI lineage: Eukaryota > Metazoa > Chordata > Aves > Passeriformes > Monarchidae > Monarcha > Monarcha castaneiventris. The sequence continues at coordinate 11,700,443 of JAMPIT010000856.1, read as the reverse complement.
GTGCTGATCAGGAATAACTCCAATAAGAGCAGCGTTACCCTGGATTTACACCAGGCTAAGGCAGATAAGCCTGAAGATCAGCGACTGGAGGAGAAGAAGTTTCCACATAAATGATGTTACTACAGAAAAGTACCTTGATTGGAGCACAGGTGTTGAATGTTAATCACTGTAGGCTTGATCCAACATCTGTGTGAGTCAAAAGCAATATCCCGTTTACTGCAGCATCTCAGGATTAGATCAACAGCAGGTAAAAACTCAGAGACCAAATCATCTTTCTCTTGTACCACTTCTAGAGTGTGTGAAGTGCCTGGGACTCCAGTGAAGGCATTCCTGATTTCTGCCAGGGTGCAAAAAAGAATCAGGCCTTAGCTTCTGCTTCTTGGGTGCTTCCAGGGAATAATGACAGCATTTGGAGCAATTTTACCTTGAGATCATCAATTCAGACCTGGGCCAGGCTGGGTGCCAGAAAAAGTTGTTTCCAAAGGCCAACTCCTCAAATGAGTGGGGTTCTGAGGTATGATGAAATGTTCCACTGGTACAAGAAGAGCAGATATTTCACAGATCCTCCTAACAAAAAACAGATTAGAGACTACAGCTCAAGGTACACTGCTGTCTGCCCTTTGGTAAACACAAGACTTGGGGCAGATGCTTGACTTTTGTTAGAAATGTGTGAGCTCAGCCCTGGTGAAGTCTCCTTCTCCTTCTAGGCTTGGTACTGAGGAGGCCACAGCTGCAGTTACAGACAGGGGATTTTCCCAGGACAAGCATGGAACCAATTTCCCCAAACTTTGCAATTCCTTTGTGCTAGCAGGGGTCGGTTGGTGATCATTCCTGGGGCCCAGGGTCAGTCTCCATGTGTTTTTTGGCTCCTCACCAGACTGTGCCTGTCCAAAGAGAGTGGAACAGGCTTGCTCACATGCCACTGACTGGTCAGACCCAAGGCAATGCTCACTCCACACATGCTGGCAGAGCCCAGCTCAGCTCTGGCACCTGCCAAATGCAGCTGGAAGCACAAATAATTTCATAACTGCTGGTGTTTGTATGGCTGCGCCCGGGTACTCCTGTGGCCAGGCCTGTACATCTCTGTTACGGGCAACTATTTACACTAAAAAATAAAAAAAAAAACCCACAATGTCATATTTGCTCTCATCTGGATTCATGAGATGGATTTTGTTGCATTCTCTGTGGTGAAAACTGGTCATTCGTGTCTGCAAATAAACACAGCCATTTTGGCCTCAATCAGCTCATCTCCAACAGCATCAGTTAATTGTACTTTGAAATCCCTTTTTTCTGTCCTAAAATGTGCTTTCTGATCATCCTCTCAGAGCAAATATGGTGAATAACTAACCAATGCGAGCAGCCACAAAGCCGTAAACATTTTACAGATGTTCAGCCAACATCCATGAGTGCAGACAGAAATTCCCAACTCCAGCCATGTGCAATGAGCCTGGCCCAACTTGGAGGGGGATGTGCAGCTCAGGAGTTGGGTGCACTGTAAATGTGCCTGCTTAGTGAGAAAGGGCTTTTTACCACAGATCACAGGGAGCCCCTTCGTGGAGCTGAAATGCCTTTGCACCAGGTCTCTCGCTCCCAGCCAGAAAGTATCTCTCTCTCTGATGAGAAAAGGGGTTTTTCTAATTTATTGCTTTTATGGGATTGTTCCTCCACAGAGGCACAAATAGCAGCATATCAATAAAGCCAGTCGTTTGAAGTTGGATATTTCCACCTCTGTCACAGCAAAATAATTAAAAAAGGATTCACAAGATCATAAATTGCATGTCACCAAGGACACAGCCTCCTTAACCCTTTAAAAGCCAGGCTGTGCCCACCCATGGCCCATCTTACTCAAGGCATGAAGACACATTTGTTATTTTTAGCATCTCAGCCACAAGGGCTTTCTTGTCTGGAAAGAGATACAGTAAGAACCTGTCTGCACAGGGAATGAACTGGCTGGCTGGTGGGATCCTAGCCCAGCTCTGGTATGCAAATGCACGTATAGATTTGATTTTCAGCCAGGCAAACCAGGAGCTGTGCTGCAGGCCTGCAAGAGCCCAGCTTTTAGTGACATGGAAGTTAAAACGTGTTACAGGCACATCAGGCATTGGGGATAACATTTTCAAACAGAGTTGAAGAGTGGCAGCATGACGAGGGCCTAAAACCATTTGTTCTCAGTTAAAAGCTCCTCTGGCTTCAGCTAGGTAATAGAAAGGGCCTCATCTGGGCCAGAAACTCCTGTTGTCCTGCAGATCCCTCCCCAGCACAGGCACAGCCAGAACACATCCTGAATCATTGGAAAAAAATACGTTAATGCAAGAAAAGGAATGAATGTTATTTTCTAGGTGGGTCACAACTTGGCTCCCGGTACTGTAGCCAGTGCTGCAGCCTAATTTGATCACAGTCGAGGTTAGCACCCATTGTTAAATTCTGCAGGTCACATCCTGCCCTCTTACAAATCCAGAGGGCTCTGTGGAAAAGGCTGAGGGTGCAAATCTGCAGTTCTGAGCCCTGATGGCACGTGGGAGCTGCACTCCCTGGAGTGTCAGGGCTCAGAGAGGCACAGAGTGGTGTGTACTGGGCTGTGGGCAGAGGAATGGACCAGGGTGGCAAGTGCTTGTTTGTGGGGGGAAGCACAACCCCCAGACAGTGGCAGGTTGTTGGTTTGGTGTTGCTGTCAAAAAGACCACTCTTGAAGCCTGCGGAGTCTGCGGCGTCGGGAGAAATCCCACTGGAGGTGGATTAGTGGGAAGAACGGAGCTGAGTTAAGCGTGGTTTATCACAGGGCAGTGTAATTATATTACACATATCCCATGGCTACATCCACTATTGCCAGCATGAGCGGGAGGCAGGTCTGTTTGCCTCCTTGTGCCCTCCCAGTCCAAGAGAAAAATCCCTGGAAAAGAGTGGGTTTTTCCGTTTTTGTTACCCCAGCAAGAGGATGGTGGATAGGGTACGGTGTGGGACCTATTTTTCCCAGCCTGAGATTTCTTGTGTAACCTCCTTAGGGGAAGAAGTAAAGAAAACAGCCATTCTGGTATCTGCTTTTGGTAACACAACTGAAGTTCTCCTGGGAAGAGTGAGATTTGGGACATGTTACTCCATTATCAGAAGCTCAGGCAGAAGTGACACAGGTACAGCGGGTCTAAAGATGTTTTTTTTTTTTTTTCTGAGCAAAGAGCTACTTGCTCTATTACAGACTCAAAAAGTTAGAGGAGCTCAAAGTCTTTATGCTAAAATAGCTTTAGTTTTGCAATGGTCATCAACAAACACAATAAAATGAAAACCTTAAAGCCGGGATGTCGGGAGGAGGAAAGAAGATGGAGAGCAACAGCAGGGCCGGTGGGTGCTTGGTTTTAACTAATACCCTTTCCCAAGCTCACACTTTGCATGGTTGTAAAATCAGGAGCAGACCCCAGCCCAGGGGAGCCCTGCCCTGCCTTCTGGTCCTCTCTCAACATGACACCAAATTAGGACCCTTCAGTGGCAGAGCCACAAACCAGGCAGACAGGACTAAACGGCCCCTGGGTGCAGGATTACCAGGACTTTGCTGGAGGATGGGGCAGCGCAGGGAATTGCAGCTCCCTTCCCATCACAGCCGGGCAGAAAGGGCCTGAGGAAGAGGCTGTGCATATGGAGAAGGGCAGCAGCTGAGCCCCATCTGGAGATCCCTGGGGATGTGCCAGAGAGGGGTGGGAAAAGCAGAGGATGAACTGCAGTGTCCAAAGCAGGAGCGATAAATTGATGCATCTCGGGGAAGGAGAAGGTGCCTGGCATGTGGGGCTGGTTAAACAGAAGGAATAGAGGAGACAGAAAAGGCAGCTTCTCTTCAGACTGACACCAGGTGTCTGCAGGAGCAGCTATTTTTGCTGGCCCTCTCTGATGCCACCATGGGGCAGCAGTTAGTGAAACCCTGTGGGTTTATTGAGGCATTAGGAATCCTACAGAAACACCAAACCCAATTCCCCCTCCTGTCCTCGTGGCCTCCAGTCTACCCCTGGCTTGTGAACTGAGCTCTGTAGCAGGCCATGAAACAAAGAGCTGTGTCCTTCCTCTGGAAACCTCCATTCCAGAGTCCACAGACTGGAGTAAGTTAAAATCACAGTTTTGTTCCTAAATGGTAGGAATAAATTGCTGCCCTTCTAGACAATTTTTTTCTATTATCTATCCAAAATAAAGCATATAGATAAATAATGAGATCTTACAGTACCTATCAGACCAGCTATAATAAGCATTTGAGCAGGATGAAATACTGTCTTATTAGGAGAGCTGAAGGTGTGAAGTTTGCCACCAGCTCCAAAGTGCAGAGATGCTCTTATGACAACTGTCTCTTAATATTCATTAGCAAACTGATGGCTAATATAAGAAAACCCTTCACATCATCACTAAAGCATCAGTGCTACTCATGGGGCTCCCACCACCACAACACCCGAGTACCCCCAGCGTCCCTGTAGCAGATGATTATCCACAGAAAACCCAAATAATTCATACCTGAGCCTCTGAACAGGTGATGAGGTGGTCTGAAGGAGGGGGGAAATCCTTCTTTTCCATGCTGGACAAAGAGTCTTGATGACATCTGTTGGTCTGAGGGCCTGGTGACCTTCAAGCTGGATGCCAGTCCCATGGAATGTGGTTATTCCAGGGGAGGGTTAGCTGTGCTTCTGCTGCAGCACCAACAGCCAGGCTGTGTTGGGACCGGGGTCTGAGAAAACCTGGGGGGAGATAAGTGAAAATTAAATGAAGAGAATGTGTCTCTTCATCAGCTTTTTCCTAGTTTGGTCTTGGGATGAGCTGGGGGTGAGGGTGTTTTGGTCCTGAGATGGGCACCGGTCTCTGCCTCACGGCCCGTGGAAACCCCAAAGAGGCCAAAGCAGATGTGGAGGTGATGCCATGAGGAATTTTGTCTTTTCTTTTATACCCCTGTTATACCTTTTTGCAACTTCTGTATTCTTGGTGCTTTTTGCCTACATTCTTGGACTTGTTTGTTAAGCTAAGAGACTAAACATTTTAGAGGCTTCGTAGTTCGGGTGCTAGGGTGCCCAGAGCCCAAGGTCCTCTCCAGAACACATTTTGTAAACTAAGATAGAACCATCCAGGGGAAGGTTCCTTGGGAGGGGGGGCTCATTTGAGCCTCTCATTGGGGAATATTTAATAGATATGCTAATTAGTGAGACCTAGAATGTAAGACCAGATCTAGAAGAGGGGGACTTTGCAGTGGGGATGGGGGGGTGCACAGAGGTGCATTCGACCTGTTCGTGGTGCACCTAAGGATCCTTACAATAAATACCAAGGTAAAACCCTTTTTCCCCTTCTAACCGTGTTCGCCTCTTGATTTTTAAGACTAGGAAAAGCATCAGAGGAGCCATGGCATCAACCTTGGGCACCAGGAGTGGGGCCAGAGGCTGAAACCTTGGCTGTGGTTTTGAGAGCTGTGGGCTCTCCAGGTGGGGTTTCTCTGGGCTGGCAGGGACCCTGCTGGGACCCACAGTGATGTCTGCAGCAAACCAGAAAGGTCAGGAGATGGAAAGTGGGATTCAGACAGGGCCAAGCCCTCCAAGCACACCACAAGTGCACGTGACACTCTCCCTCTTAATTTAAAAACTAGAAAATGCAGTTGTACTGCAGCAAACATCAACCAGCCCCATTAAAAAATAACTCCAACCTCTGCCTAACTCACAGAGCACTTTTCCCCTAACTTCATCCCTGGCACCCAAGGGAGGCAGCACGGGGTCCCCAAGGGAGCCCAGAGCAAAGCTCCTCTCACTTGCCTTGCCCCAGGAGAAGTCAGTGAAAGATCCTTTGCTGTCTCCAACCCTTTGAACTATGCTCTGGAGTAGAGACAAAGAAAAAAGAAAAGGGAGGAATTAATTCCAGGCAGTTGAGTGTGTTCCCTGCTCTGGCTTAGGTTGGAGTAGGTACACATAATAATAACATTTTAATAATAATTTAATTTATAACACGCCCCCCCTGCCAAGGCACTCAAGGCACTACACAAACAATTAAAATATTATTATAATAAATAAACAGCAATAATTAAAACATCATAAACCAGACAATATTAGAGGCAAACCAAGTGCTAAAAAGCAAAACAAAGCAGCATCTTTGCAGGAAGGAGATCCTTGCACAATTCATCTTCCAAATCTCCTGTTGATGTTAGATTGAAATTCTCCTGTGAAGCTGTTTCTGCATCTGCAAAGATTTTGGCAGTGTCACTGTCATTAAAAAAATGGATTTTATACTACCATAAATTAACTAGAGTTTTGCAAGGCTGTAATAAAACAACATTCACTTCCATTTGAATAAATTCAGAACTCCGTTTGCTCAGGAAACTCAGTTTATGGCACCAAATTTGTGTTGACTGCCCTGAGTTTGGGAAAAAAACCACACACTCATACAGTTCGTGGTTCGTAAAACGTGCCTCATTATAGAAACCAGAACGCATTAAAGATTTAAAACCAAACCCCAAAACTGAATGGCAGACCAGCCTTCTCCTGGCTGTCAGCTCCTCAGAGCCAATGGGATCGCCTTCTCCCAGTTTACACAACTGGAACCAAAAGACCTAAACTAACAAAAGAAGCAATCTCCCTCCAAAACAAATGAGATTCCAACTCGTGCCAGGCGAGAGCTGTGCACTGAACTCTAATGATTAAAGGAGACAGGCTCTGTCAAGGCAGAGGTGGAACTGAAACACAGCCAGTCGGTCCCTCTTCTGAAAAAAGCTGGCACCAGCCCTCAGACAATTACATCCAGGATCCGTTCACTCGAGTGCCTCAGCTGATCTCAGTGGTTGTGGCAGCACATGAAGGGAAAATCCTTCTCACAAACCCAAACCACACAGGGATTTCTCCATACTAGGAAAAAAAAACCCCAAACAAAACAAAACAAAACAAAACGCGTTAGGAAGATGAAGCTGGAGGTTTTCATCCAGCACAGAGAGCCAGGAGGATGTTTTCTATCTTGTTCCTCTGAGGTTTTGTTCTCGTGTGTTTTACTTCGAGCTTCAGGTCCAAGAATCTTAAAAATCAAGGGGACGGCAAATGACACCACGTGGTTCTCACACACAAAGCCATCTTTGGGGCTGGGTTCACTCAAAAAGAGCCTTGGAAAGGGTTCATGAACCTTAGTGCATGATGCCACAACTTAGGAATTTTCAAGGCAGGAAAGATGCCTGCAGTGGAGAAACCACGACAGATTTTGGGCACGGAGCGAGTCCTTTCATTTGTTTCTATAATCTCTTATCAGGACCCTCTAGAAAATGAAATGAACCACAGATTCCTGCATAGCCATCTCTAGGAATGGCCCTGAACCTTACTGCAAGGCTGTGCTGGAAAGGGACCTCTTTGTGTCTGCAGGGAAAGAGGTGCTTTGGAGGAGGGGCCCACATTTCCAGGGCTGGGGGTTGATTGTGTCTCACCTCTGTTGAATGCAACCTCCTCCCCTTGCAGCTCTCGTGTGTGCATTAAGGCTCTACTGCCTTTCGTAGAAGTGGCCCTTGCTGGGTGCTCACCTCTTGAAAAGGAATTTCCAAAGGCAAGAGAACCTCATCACAAGCTCATGTTCTGGTATCTCCCTGTATCTGGGCAGCAAGGACCATTCATCAATCAGTATTCCCACAGTTTTCCCAAATCCTTCACCCTGCATAGAAGTTGTTGAGCAAATTCCAAATTTCTACACCATGATGTAACTGGAAATTCTTGGCTCTGGGGCTGCTCAATGGATGTGGTAGGTCCACCTTTTTCTCCAGTAGACAGCAGCATTTGGACTCCAATTCCACACTAATAGTTTCTGTTTTCCACGGAGATGGAGCACACTGAAACCTAGAGCAGCTCATCCAAATCCTCTGCTCTTCCTCATGCTGGGCCACATTTGAACTAAAAGATTCAGATTCTGGGATGAACCACAGAAAATTTTCATCCTGTTTTCTTTATCACTACCCTACAAGTGTCCTGTGTGACCTTGCCCAGGTGAATCAGACACAAACTGTCCAAAATGCCAGATGTCTCTGCCTTTGGGATCCAAAGAGAGCCAAGCACCTCATACACTGTAGGATGTGGATCAGAGGTCTATGCCTCAGTTTCCCCACGTGCTTTCCTGCCTTCCAGGACACACTGGACATCAGTATGTCAGCGTTTTTTCTCCTCAACTTCCTCATTCGCTCAGTCATCAGTATTTTTAACTCAAATTTGGTCAAACATGAGATGATGATTCTGCCCATGTCAGAATTTCACCATAGCAGAAGACCCTGGCTGGAGGTTCACTCTGGATTCACACTCAGGGTCTTCTTTCCAGATGTCACTCAGGGCTCTGATTCATTTGAAAAGACCCTCCAGATCCTCCAAGATTGGGGTAGCTCCAGCACAGGGGTTTGGGAGTCATTGGAAACAGCTTCAGGAGAGCACTCACTGTCACTTGAGAGCAGCAATGAGAAGACAGAGGTGGCAGAATTTATTTTATGACAAATCCTAAAAGGAAATTATGCAAAGTAATAAAATAAAGAAGAATTATAAATGAGGACAAGAAATGGGTGAAATATAGAATAAATTATGGGAAAGCAGGAAGGTATGGGGGAAGAACTGAAGGCAGAAGTGCTGAGTTAAAGAATAATTATTAGAAACTGATGGATAGACTGAAGGGAAGAGGGCACTTGGGTTTGGGATTGGTACAAAAGGAAGCTGCACATTTTTGTGCATGATGGCATTAGCAAAGCATCTCCCTGTTAGATGTGCCTTGGGGATGCAGGGGGTGACGGCCACTATTCATTATTTGGGTGCAAGCCCATAAATCTGGGGACGAGGTTGCTCCTGCTTTGACCTGCAGTCAAAATAAACCAAACCTCAGGCATAAAAGGACGGGGAGTCGCTGCTCAGGTGGCATTGCATCCTGCAGGAGCTGCCGGCATGGCCACGGCCATCCTCCCTCCCGGCAGCAGTGCCTTGTGCCCTTGTCCCCAGCCTCCCCCAGCCCCACAGCACCGCCTGGGGACGGGGTCTGGATGGGAGATGCTCCCCACAAAACCCCCGGCAGAGGCTCCCCAGTGAGAGCAGGAGGGGGACAGGGAGAGCCGCGCTGCTCCTGGGTTTGGCTGGGGAATCCTTTGGAGAGTTGTGAGCCCCAGGTGCGGGGAGGGGGCGAGGGAAGCCCCTGCTCTGGCCAGGGACTCTCTCTGGGTGCCGCCGATGGCAGGAGGAGCTGGTCCCAGCCCCACGGCCCCAGCTGTCACTCTGAACGATGAATTACATGCTATAAGAAGGTGTTGACAGGAGCAGCTGGACATCAGGGAGTGATGAAAAGGGAACAAAATTCATTCCGAGTTCAGACAGACTGGCTCGTTAGGGGCACCGGCGGCAGAGGCCACAGAAACACTGCTCCATCTCCTGGACATCCACTGAACCGGCTCCCGGAGAAGCCGAGAGCCCCAGAGCCCCTTCCCGGGGCGGCCGCAGCCTCCTGGTCCCATCCCTTGTCCCTCCAGGGAGACACCGGAGTTTCCCCTGTCCCCCTCCTCGCCCAGGCCGGGCTGAGGTGTCCCCAAACACAGCGCAGGATTCAATTTGGGTATCTTCAAAAGCAACCAAATCAAAGACTTTTTGTCCCTCTTGTTACGAGGCTGTGATTTGTATAAACGGTATGAAGAGGGATGGGGGAGGCGGGACGGGAACATTTGGCATCAAAACAATTATCTCCATTTTAATGCAAACTAAACGACGTGCTGAAGGGGAATTGTTTCCTACATATGTACAGCAAGTGAACATTAAACCACACGGCTAATAATTAACTGGCTCGGTATTACCCTTGCTGTGCGAAATGCGAGGGTGTCCCCTTACATTTAATGTACGGAGAAGTTTGAGGACACGGAGGTCCCGTATGAGATTATTCTTAAAGCTGTGAAAACAACAAAGAGATTTTTTTTTTTTTTTCTAAGCCGAGCTACTTCTTGGCATTGAGAGAAGTTGGCAGAGAGAGAAAAAAGTGTCAGTGCTTCTCCCACCCCTTTCCTCCCCCTCTCCCTCCCTTCCTCCGACTCTCCTCCCTTTCCTGACTTCCACTTCTTTCTGCCGCTGGAGAAAAAGAATAGCAAATTCAGAGAAAATTTCATTGACGTTATTCAAAGAGTTTTTCATGGATTATTTACACAAGTGCTGTTCAAACAGCCTTTGTCTGAACATCCCTTGAAATCTGCACCCAATCCTTTCAGATTCAAAGCAATAGCTCAGGGGAGACAAAGGGGAGCGGCTGACATGGGTTTCCTCTGCAAGTGAATGAGAGGTCTGGCTAAACACAGAGGCCTTTGGGATCACAAGCTTCCTTTCAGCCTGGAAAATAAACACTGATCTGAGGCCGGGCAGCTGTACCTCTGAGCAGCCTGCCCCATCCCCTGCCACGGGAGGAGTGGGGCACACACCTTGGCTGCCCACCCCTGGGGCATGGCACCGCTGTCCTGCAGCCTGTCCTGCCCTCTGCAGGGCTGCTGCTGCCCAAACCCCGCCTGCACGATGGGGACAGGGAGACCCAGCACCCTGAGCCACCCCAAACCCATCCCTCTGGCCAAGGGGCACATGGAATCCCCCGCTGGCCTCCTGGCTGCGACGGTGTCAGAGCTAAATGTGCTCCTGCGAAAGCCGTGAGAATAAACAAGTAGGCTCTCTAAGCAGGGAAAAGAAAGAGGGGTGGTGGAGGGAAAAGGAGGGTGAATGAAGGCAGGTAAAGCCACTTAGAAATATCACAAGTTGCACCGATGCTCAGCTCCGACTCCCAGACCTCTCTCCATCCCAAAGCTTCTGCACAGCGCTCCCTTCCCCTCTGGCAGAGGAGCAGCGCTCACCTCCCTCTGACCTGGGAAACCAAGCACCACAGGCTCATGAAACGCTTCAAATGCCCATAACAGGGTCAATTAAAATCAAGGGAGTAAGTGAAATATGTAAGAAAGGCCAAGTTCTGCCTTAAATTACCCCCGTAGCAATGACCAGCGGCGAGGCGGGGAAGGCAGCACAGCCCTGCAGGGCAAACACAGCATTAGGTGCCTCCCCTTCGAGTCTTCACAACTTTTGGTTGTCACCTCTTGTAGATTCAGGCATTAAACCATCTTACACACATGGTTTGATCAGTCCCTCCGAGTGCTCTCTGCACTCTTTGCTTAAACAAAATTTTTCTTATTTCCTGCACCTTTCTGCCCAGCTCCTATTTGCCTGTTTTGGCTTTCCCAGCTCACCCACACCAGCCTGGTACCAAACACCAAGTTATCAAAACAATCAACTTTTCTGCTTTGTTTGATACATTGCAAAAGACTTGCCCCAAGTAAATGGGGCCCCACGCAGAACCCAAATATTTTTGGGTTTAAGTGGGAGGTTCTCACCTGCTACAACTGGCCCCTGTCATCCTCCTACTGTCCATCAAAATAAATCCTTTTCCTTCTCCACCTCTTTTTCTTTCCTTCCTCCCTTCTGGCTTTCCCACCACCACCGCAAACCCAACCTTTTCCTTCCCTGCCTTATTCTTTTCCTTTCTCATCTTCATCTCTATTCCGGGTGTCTCCACAGAAGTATGTGAACAGAAACACACAACTTGAGTGCAAATTCTGAGCACAACGGTCCCGTTTCCAGGTGCCCCAGAGGTCTCAGGGTCTGTCTCAATTCCACCACTGGAGGCAGCACAAGTTGGTGGAAGAAACCCTGTTTTGAGAGTAATGAACTTCGCTGGTTCATGGAGTCCTGGTGCAGGCACACTGAGATACTCTCCGCACCACTACCACCACCACTAATAATAATAATAATAATAATAATAATAATAATAATAATAATAATAATAATAATAATAATAATAATAATAGTTTATTCATACAACTCTAGATATAGCTATCCATAAAATAGCTGAACCTCCTTTTTGATTCTGTTCAGCTTTCAGCATCACGCCTTCACAGGGCAGTGATTTCCAGCCTACCTGGGTGTTCATGAAGATGTGATTATCTTTTGTTTTTCAGCAGCTCTGAACTGATCTGGCTTTCCAGTTTCGTTCATCACTAGGAGACAGAGGAAGGAGAGCCCCCTGCAAGGCTGTTTTATCCCTTTGAGTCCCACACAATCCTTAAGTCCCATCGAATTACCACTTTTAACTTTCCCAGAATGATGCTGCTTGTGAGTCACCTTTAGTGCTGAAGAAGTAGCCTCTCCTAGCAAGAAGATTAAAATCCTATTACTTGTTATTCATGTGTTATTTAATGATATTTTTTCCATTATGTATTTATTTATTTTTAAGTTACTTGCTTTGAGTCTCGAGTTGGTGTTTGTAATACTAAGTCTAGTTTCTAGTTTGTTTTTCTAATTGGAACAGAATAAAAACAGGACAGAATTTTTTAGTGGTTATTTTTATATTTATTGAAGGAATGACACAAGCAAACCTCAACGAGTGATGACCAAACCCAAATGCCAGTAATGCAACTGCACAAGATAAGAACAACAAGGCAACAAAAAAACCCTAAAACTCCACTGTGCCCCTCCTAGAAGCCTCTCTTGTAATGATTTGGCATCCAAGTGGGGGTCAAATAAACTCTGGCTTGAGGACCATCCTGTCTCCACACACAGGTATCTCTCCATCCATGGGGAAGGTGGGATCAATGCACGTTCCATCAGTTTTTGAGGAGTTTTTGACAAACTCCCCTTTGGGGGAGGACATACCTTCTTGATGAGTGGATGGCTCTGAAGATGAAATGCCACAACCTCATCCAACAGAGAGCTCACGTCAGGGAGGAGATTCCTCTGAGAAAACCTTTTCAGGGCCTGGAATGAAACCTGAGAGAAACGGGTCATATTGCTGAGATAAAGAGCCAGAGGGAAGGTGGATAAAAGGGAAAAAAAGATGGAAGGAGAAGAGAGGAAACAAGAGGAAGGCTCCAGAAGGAAAATTAGCCACTGAGATGGGGAGCCATAAAGGTGGATCCAGACAGAGCCAGGGAAGTGGAAGGGAGTCAAGTGGGAGATCAGAAAGGAAACTGCTGCAGAAAAGAGAAGACATGGCCAGGAAAGGAAGGAGTAGAGTGACAAGGAGGGAGCAGCAGGAGAGATGAATGGGGTGGAAGAGGCTTGGAGAGACAAAGGACACCAGAATTGGAGAGAGGGAAGGAACAAAACTGCCTCCAGAATGAGGGGCAGCACCCCTCCTGCATCTCTTGGATGCTTTTAACAGGCGCCTGGAAGAATCTTAATTTATCAGGAATTCAATTAAGTGGAATAGTCGTTATTAATTTTATAGGAATTATTTGTACAGGAAAGCCTGGAGCGAGGAAAGGCCTCCTGGAGCCATTTCTCCTGTCAACACCCTGGGTCAGGTAGGCACTGGCAGTGCAGTCTCACCAGTTGAGATATTAATGAGATGCCTCTAGGTGCAAATGATAGTTTAATAGGTGTTAGTTACCAGGAGCGCCCCTCGCCTGCACACGCCAGCACGCACAGCTCCTGACGAGGCTGCCTCCTTGTTAGAATAAGTAATTAGAATGTAGGAACACTCACTCTGACACTTTAATAAAGTGTCAGCCATCATCGATTTAGTATTTAATAAAAATAAAATGAAATATTTACTACATTTTTTTTCATAGCGTCGTATTTAAAATACATATTCCTCAAATTTGGGGCATTTGAAATGAGGTCTTGCTAGGACACTGGTCACAAAAAATATGGTCCATGATTTCTTCTTGGGTTTTGTTTGCCATGAGGAGGAGGGACTTTTTTATGGACAAGAAAATCCAGCAGCACTTGCAGAGAAGTGTTCTCATATGGGAGAAGAGGTTTCCTCCTCCATCCTCTGAACCTCCCTGTGCTTCCTGGAGACTAAGGATGAGCTGAACAAGCCCAGCCCAGACTGCCACTGCCAGTCACTGCCAAGGAGTGGGGGAAAACACAACTTTGTTCCTATTTCATCGGTAGAACAGCCTTCCAAGCCAGATGTTGGAAAGAAAACAGAAGAAAATGCTGAAAAGGAAAGTGTGCTTTAAGCCTGGAGGGAATCTGAAAGTTAAAACAGCTTAAACGAGTTTATTCACTTCCCATCTCTCCATCTCATGTGTGCCCTTCCTCAAGGTGCCCACCTGGCCCAGGGAAGCCCAACACTGATCTGCCAAGCTGGGATTTCAGGGTGCAGGTGGCATCCTGGTCACAAAGCTGAATGGACTGGCCCACAGGATGCTCAGTGGTCCAGCAAAAGTCTCTCCCCCATCTCTGCTAAAACAAAGAGCAAAGACCTGAGGGTCCATGGCAGAGCAGAGTTCTTTCAGGGTGCAGCCAGCCCTGGGCACGTGTCTGTGCCCACAGACACAGAGCTGAGGTGCTCTGCCGAGCCAGGGCTGCTTTGGAAAACAAAAGGCGAGAGGAAGGAGCAGAAGGAGGTGCAGAGAGTCCCTCTGGTCAAGGTGCCTTGGCAACAAGGGGCAGGGGGTGTCCCCAGGTAGTGCCCTGCTAACGAGGGATCCTGTCTCAGAGACCAATGAGTCGCTGCTGAAAGCCTGGCAACAATTATTTAAATTGGAACTGCAGCCCTCTTTCTCCTGGAGGGGGAGAGTGGTGCTGGTCCCTGTCTTTTGGGGTTCCTGCTGGGCTGCCTGCAGGCTGTTTGCCCCTGGGGCATTGCTCCCGGGGGCTGTGAGTGTCACTGCACACATCTTCAAGTACCAGGAGACCTGTCCAGTGTCACCAGCCATCTCAGGTCAAGGCCAAGCTCAGCTCCTGGGGTTTTTCTAGGCCGAAAAAGCTCTTTCCTGGGCACAATGCATATTTTAGCCCAGGCACCAAACAGGGATTTTCTGGGGGAAGGTGGCTGGGTGTCTCTTACCTCTGGGTTGTTTTGGTTACATTCCCATCTTCTGGAGCCTCAGCTGTCACATCTGGATCCTCACTCAGAGTGGGACATCCACTGTGAAAAAGCAGATTATATCCCCCAAAACCAAGGGAAACCAACAGTAACTCCAAGTCTCATCCAAACAATTCTGCCAGGATTAAAAACAAAGATTATACTCCCCTCAAGACTATTTTCCAGCGGGTCTTTCCACAAAACATTCATGATACACAGGCACACTTGTTAGGCTCTGAGCAGCCATAAAGCATCCCCTGAGCAGTCCTGGGGCTGAGCCCTGCCGTGGCTCAGGTGGCTGCAGGTCTCTGTGATGCCCAGCAAAGCAGCAGCCTCAGGCTGGAGGGACAGCGGCCAGAGTGGCCAGAGCAGGGGGCAGAGGGGCACCAGAGCGGGGTGTGCAAGGGGCTGGGAAAGCACCGGGGTCCCTGAGGCTGCTGGCGAGGTCAGGAATGGGATCTGGCTTTGGGACAGGCTCCCACGGGCAGCGGGCACGGTGCTCTGGAAAAGAGTGCCACGCTGTGTCTGTGCGAGGCCTCACAGCGCAGAGCTCCAGCTGCCCTCTGCATCACCAGCATCCCCAGCACCCCCATCCCTGCCCCAGCAGCAGCCAGAGCATCCCACCGGGAAACAACGCGTGCTGCCATCGAATCCAGGGGAAATCTGTGCTGCCGGCAAGAGAGAGGCGGCCCGCAGCGATCCCTGCGGCTGCAGCAGGATTCCTGCGCTGCTGCCCGGAGAAAGGGAGCAAGCAGGGAGTGGTTCTGGGCAGAGCCACGCAGCTGCTCGTGGCAATGGGGCAGCAGGGGGACCTTGGCTGGCATCGAATGCTCTGCCATGAACACAGGTGTGGACCCACTGCTGCTGCCCCCAGAGCCCAGAGGGGTCTGCAGGAGAGCCACAGACGGACTTCGGACAAGGGGAGGGAGTGATGAGGCAAGGGGGAATGGGTTCACACTGACAGGTTTAGATTACATCTGGGGAATAAATTCTTCCATGTGAGGGTGGAGAGGCCCTGGCACAGGGTGCCCAGAGAAGTTGTGGCTGCTCCATCCCTGGAAGTGTTCAAGGTGGAGTTGGATGGAGCTTGGAGCAACCTGGGATAGTGAAAGGTGTCCCTGCCCGTGGCAGAACGGTTGAAACAAGATGATGTTTAAGGTCCCTTCCAACCCAAACCATTCTATGATTCTGTGCCCTTAATGACATCTGGATGGGGGTAACACACTTGGGCAGTGATTCACTTGCTTTCTCCTCCTCTGGGTCCTACTGATGACCGCCTGCCCCTGCCCAAATTAAAAACCGACAATCAGCAAACCCTGTGCCACAGCAACATCCGTCCCCCAGCTGCAGATGAGGCCACTCTGCTGTCCCAAACACCTGCAGAGAAGTTCACTGTGAAGTTTGTCTGATATAGGTGAATCAATCAGGGAACAGCTCGGAGGTGAATCTGATTTTGTACTCCACCACAGGCTTCCCCTGTGAAGCCTCAGAGAAGAGAGGAACACCCAGGGCCTCTAAGGAAAGTGGAGCTGCAAACAAGTCCTGACTGGAAACCCTCACTGCCCACGAGCAAAGCGAGACCTACAACGCTCCCATTTTGTAGGACCCAGCCAAAAGAGAACTCCTTGCAGAGTCTACAGGGTGTTACTCGGATGCAGAAGCAAAGGCAGTCTGAAGTCACCCAGCGAGACAGCAGAGCAGGGCAGGAGCTCTGTGGGTTCCCAGCAGCCTGGGCAGATGATGGGGAGTGCTCAGCTCCTGGCCCCACGCAGGGAGAGGTGTTACCTTGGAGAGGAGCTCCGTGGCAAAGCAGCTCAGCAGCTGCCCACAGCCGATTCACAAACTAACACCACATCATTTGTCACCGAGAAAAGCACCCGGCTCTTGAATGGGTAATGCTGGCAGCCTTGCATCAATGTTTTCACAGGCAAATTCATACACTGACCTCCTCGGTGAAACACGCAGCAAATGCCTGGAGTCTGGTTTACATCTGCCATGGGATCCTGTTACATTCAGAACAACCCCTGTCAACGCTGAATCTGTAACAATCAATAAAGAGAGAGAGTTTGTTTGTTCATGTTTTGTTGGTTTGGGTTTTTTTATGTTTTCTCATTCCTAATTGTGTTATTTTGCTACTCCAAGTTTTGCAAGTTTTGCAATTGCCTCCCTCCTCCCCTTCTTGTTTTCTTTTAGGACAAGCTGTCATCTTTTCACATCTTTTCACCAGGCCATTGCAAATGTAAAACTGTAAATTGCAGGACTGTGCAAATAGCACTAATAGCATTTGCATAAAAATTGGTTGCAAAGAGCAATTAGCACTTCATTAATAATCAATGAAGGGCCAATTTACACATTGCCCAAAAGCAAATTGTAAATTCAATTTTGTCTATAATTGAGCATTTGGTGCTGGGCAACTGTACACTGGTGCCAGGAGAGACCAGCACAGCACTTTTGGAGTCAAATCTCCCGTGAGCTCAGGTTTTCAGTGACCCCCAGCGTGGCTCTTTCGGAGACCAAGCCAGCAGCCCCTTCCCAATGGAAGGGAACTCCAGGAAGCAGATTTGTTCAGAGGAAACACAGAAATGTCTGCATGCTGTCAGTCCTGCTCAGATACACCTCTAGCGCCAAGAACATGGGTGATGCTTATCTGGAAGCCTTGGTCCTGCCCAAACACACCTTGCAGTGATGCTGAGGGAAAGGGGGGATGCACAAAGGACATCAGAGAGGTATCATCACCTCGGTGCTAAGACCTGAGCATCCTCCCACTGCGGTGTCTGCTGCTGCTCTACAAGCAGAACTCTTTCCTTTGCCTCTAGGTGAAGGTCTAACATAATCCTTGTGGGTGAAGGATTCCTACTAAGCCAATTCATCCAGTCTCCCCTTTGTCACTGCCATCCACACGGGACCTTTCTGGGGTATCCCAAACGTGCATGCAGTCACTGAGGTCAGAAAGACCAAACAGCCCCTGCTTTAGCACTTTGATTTTGGTGTCACAGAATTTGGTCCTGATTTGGCCATTAGGCCATGCATCCCCCAGCCTTCCCCTCAGGATGAAGGGTGGTATCCAATAAACCAGGGCGGCTTAACCAAGGCAACAACTTTCCCAGCCCCAAATTCTTTGCTATCTCATCCTCCACTTAAAAGACACAGCCAGCTCTGTTTCATGAGCAGAGCCTGACTCTAAACCACTTGACATCTGAAGTTTTCTTATCACATTTAGCACGGATCTCATGAATCTGGTGAAAAGCTAGACGATCATTTAGCAGGGGTTGGTCGCTTTATCTATTTTCCATAATAATTTGAATATTATTACAATGGCACCTTTCATCTGGGGATATACATGCACTTTACATATGTTACATTAATTTCACCGAAGAGCTGGGGAAGCACTCCTTATCCCTATTGTGCACATGAGGAAATGGAAGCACAGAGATGATATACTGCTTGCCCAGGAAGCACAGGAAGTTTCTGACAGAGCCAGGAATAGAAATCACATCTCCCATGTCTTATGCAGAAGAATATCTTTATGTCCCTGCCCAGTAACTGAGCCCTTAATCCAGACTAAGACACCCACACAGGACCCACTTTGCTGAGAGCAGCACAGACACCCAGACGTGGCAGTGCCTTGCTCTGGGAGGAGACTTGACTGATCCAAAATTTCCCCCACATGAAGTTTGGAAGTGCCCTCTGCAAGGTGCAGCTTTGGGGGCTCCAAGGGAGGGAGGCTGGCTCTGAGAGTGGTCTCCATCTGAAGTGGATGTTATTAGTTGGTGTAAGCAGATGCTCGACGTGGGATGCTCAGGACTTCTCAGTTTTCACCCAGCAACGTCCCTGCTCCCTTTTTCCTGCCTGTTCAATCCACCTTTACCAAGAGATTGAATTTACAATGGACTTGAACACATTTAAATCCATTTATTGCAAAATTACTTTTCAATAATTACATCACTGTGCTGACTGTGTTGCATAATGAAATTAGCATGAGAGATATTAGAAAGAATATAAAATTATAAGACATATTGAAATACCTCTTTCCCCGTCTGCCTTAGCACAGCCCATAGCTTAACTGGAAAACGAGCACTGCTCCTGGATGGGATTTAAATGCATCAAGTGTAATTTTATAATGTCTTTTATATAAATTAATTATAATGGTTATTGCTGCTTTACATTATTAGATTGAAATTTGCCTCCACTTCAGTGCATTAAAAGAAAGCTGCACCCATTTTGCTCTGCAACGCCCTGGAAGTTCTTGTGGCCTGGAGCCATCCTGCCCACACTGACACCATCAACACGTCTGAGGTTAAAACTCTGGGCTCGTGCTGGCTGGGCACTGCCCACCATGGGTCCCAAACCCACAACCAGAGCCTTGGGGGCAGCTGCTGGGGTCCTCACAGAGACCTTTGGCTGGGATGGGACATTGCATCCTTCCAAACCCTGCTTTGTCTGCTTCATCTCTGAGCAATAATTGGGATGTTCGGGCTGGTTTTAGCAGCCCCACCTCAACTGTTCATCTGAAAATAATTGGAGGTGATAAATCCACTGCCAAATCCACGCCATGGCACAGGTGAAGTGTCTAACTCAGAGCAAGCACAGCCCATTAGCTGACCACGGGCTGCTGTAGAGCCAGTGCTGCTGGGGGTGTGTGGGAGCATCTCCAGAACAGCTGGGACCATCCTCAGGAAAAGCTCTCCTTTGAAAAAAAGAGTTTGGACGCTGTGCAGTGATTCCTTTGCCACACCTCCACATTCACATGCACAGTTGTTGTTTCTCTCCTCGAATTCCTGGGCTATAGGTGCCAAAGCAGCGAGGAAGAGGAGGCAGGGAGCTATTAACCACTGGCTACGCTGGACAAGCCACAGCCACGCAAAGCACAATGAAGACACAGTGATATGCTTTTACTGCCTCTTAATCCTCCATAGAAGTCTACTAATATTCAATTTGTGACATTATTTGAACATTGAATTAATCCAGAAACTAAAGGGCTAATGAGTTATGGAAAGTAGCACACGGTTTAATTGCAACAACAAGGGCCTGCCGGCCTCCCTCCAGTCAGGAATGCCTGGGTAAAAATAAAATTCTGCATGCACTGGTACACACCAGATGGGCAGGGAACAGCAAACTAAACAATGTGAACTATCTGAATGACTGTTTTTTTAAAATGCCTTAAGTTTTCCTTTCTTTTTCAGGCATGCTCCTCATGAAACAACACAACATTCATTAAGCGTAACACAAAAAATGTCAGGATGACCAAAGGAAAAAAATTGACCATGAAAATAATCATAGAATCATTTAGGTTGGAAAAAATCACAGAGTCCAACCGTTAACCCAGCAATTCCAACTCCATGACTAAACCATGTCCCTGAAGTGTCACAATTTCCCTACAGAAAAACACCAGGCCTTCAAGGGATATGTTGAAAACGAGACAAGTCACTTGAAGAACTTACAGAATGAAAAGGACAGTAGATATTTTCAGGACATGATGCCACCAGCCTTTGGCAAAAGCTGCTGCTTCATTTTGTGTGCTCAACCCTCAGCACAACACTTCCCCTGCAGCAGGACCCCAGCCTTGGTCCACACCCAGATGAGTAAGAATTAAGACTTAAAAAGTCAAGCTACAAAACAGAAACAATCATAAAACTTTCCCCCTCCTCAGACCCTCTTCTCATCTTGCTCTGCAGAAAGGTCTCTCCACTGTTTCCCACCTTTCTGGAGCACCTGAATATCCCAGAGTGGTCCCAGCTTCCAGCCAGCAGCACAGCACAGTCACATTCTATGCATGCACCTCTTTTGGGGCCAAATAATTGGAAGGAGGAGGCTGCAATCAGAAATGAAGCTGATGGAAAGTATGAGGATAAAGAACAGGCTCCTTGTCTGGTTGGTTGCCATTTCAGATGATTTAAAGCTGTTCCCAAGGTGTTTTACTGTGAAGAAAAGCCAGAAAAATCATGTTCTGCATGGTCTTGTAGACACTGTCCCTTCCTTGGATCCCTGTGTGGCAGAAACACAAACATTTCTGTTATGTTCATGGTGTGGAAAGCTGGCCTTCTCTAAGGTCTCCTCCAAATCTGGTCTAACAAACACATAAAATAGCAAACCCAGACAAAATGCCTCCTTTTCCCTGCCTGAGCTTTGTTCGTGGTCAACCCAAGCCAAAAGCTCCCGCATTTATTTTCCCACTGCTGCTTTCCCCAGCTGCTGAAACAAAAGCAAGATGGAGCTGCCAGCGAGGAGGGTTGGAGACCCTCCTCTCAGATAGAGCCTGGCCAGGAGCTCAGGAGTTTGCACCATTTAATAGAAGAAGTGAATAAATCTAAACAGCACCTAATTTATTGATGAAGCAAGAAAGACTGTTTAATGTGGAAAACATAAGCAAGATCAATAGCAGAGAGCACAAATAACTAAGGCTATTGACACTTAAGTATTTTAAGCCTAATTGCAGGCATATGCACTTTCTAAGGGTATCTCACCTTCTAATAGCACCCTTGAGATTATGGGGTTAATTGATGCAGCTGTTTACTCCTGGCTCACGTGGTCCAGATTGGGATTCCCTGGAGGATGCTATTAAACTAAAGTGTTTAATGAAGTGCTAAAGAGTGGAGTTTCTAATATTCTCTTCCCTTGAATGAAATTGAAAAGGAATTGGAGCAAACTTCTCCTCCCCAGGTGGGAGCTGCAGCTCAGCATTGGAGTAAATCACCCTGTGCTGCTCACAGGGAGCTTTGTGATGCAGGGGGGAAAGACCAGACCTTCTCATGTTCATTTTTAGACCCACAGTGTGGGGATACTTGTGGGTTTTTTCCCTCCCAAATCATAGAGAGAAGAGACCTACAAACATGCTCCATTTTAGCACTGCTGTTGGACAAGGAATCCGAGGAAGCCAATGCCTCTCCTGTGGCTCTTCATTGTGATACTGGGCTTCTCCCTTCCTTTGGGGTGGGCTGAAAGAGGATTTGTTCTCCATTTGGGAAGGAGAACAGATAACAGCACCCATGATGTCACTGGCCCAGGTGTTTCAGCTCGATGGCAATGGGGGCAAAGCCAGACTGCCAGAAAAGAGGCTCTTAAAACCAGTCTCCTTGATTTATAATTTGCCCCAGTCTGGTTTGGTACCTTTGAAAACCAGGCAGATGCCTGCCTAGCGTATGTTTCCTAGGCTGATGTCCCTGGTCAAAGGCACAACCTCCCTGTACCCATCCCCAAGTGCACAGCACAGAGCTCAGCTGCCTTTGTCTCTGCAATGGGAAGGTTTTGGCTCTTCTTCACTTCCCCACACCACCAGCTTCTCCCGAGTGAGGTCTGGCGAAGCAAAGCAAGAAATGAAGGAGACTTCATCTCTGCAACCCCTCACCATCACCTAGACCCTGCCTGGAAGGACCTTGGAGCCTCCACTCCCAGGGCCTATCCATCCTGCCTGTGATATCCCCCAGCCTCTCACTCTGAGCAAGGATGGTAATTGCTGTAAGGCAGAAATTGCTTCCTCCATTTGGCTTTTCCAGCCTGAGAGGGCACACAGACAATGAATCTGATGAGGACAGGGCTGTCCCTGGAGTGAGGGGCACAGGGCTGCTCTGCCTGGGTTCAGCAAACTGGGCAGCACGTTGACCTCAGAGCCTTCAAGGTCCTCCCATGCAATCAGGTGCCATGCACAGACCCTTTACAATCATCCTCTCCCTCCACAGCAGCCTCTCTGCTGCAACTTGAGATTTCCTTCTCTTTTAAAATCAATTAGTTTGAAGGCATTTTACAAAAGCCTTTCTGCAGGATGGCTATTCCCAGTGAAAATGCTCCTTCTATTGCCTCCATCCACATTGCACCTCCCTTGGGATAGCCACAGGGATGGTGGGAAGGAAACATCGTGTTTGTAGCCCAGATAATGTTACCAGCTCCACTGAAAATGCTCCCAGAAACAAGCATGCTGCCTGGTGTGTGCAGTACGTGGCTGGAAGTGTGCTGGGTTAACTGGATTGGTGGTTTCAATGTGTTTGCCCACAGATTCCAGAGGGAACCATCAGGAGCAGTGGAAGGTAACCAAGGAAAGCTGGTTTGCTGTCAGTCAGCACAAATTGTAATTATGTGGAGAGGCCTGCACATGCACTGTGAAAACCTGGGGGTTCTGTAAACCCAAAAAGGTTGAAATCACAGGTGAAGTGGGTTTGGGGCCGTTTCAACTGTTTCTATCCCACCTGTCAGAAGGAATGTGGAACAGAAAGAGGCTGTGAAATCTGCAGCTGGATGGGGATTATCTGCAGGAGAAAACCATAATCCACCTCAGGACAAATCTGTGTCTGTTTCCTCCTCCCTTTGTGTCCAGGACCTCATGATTTTGGGACAAGGTGTCTGGAGCTGGAGGAGGGGAGAGTTTCCTGCTAAGGCAGCGTGGCCACACTCAGGCTTCCAGCTCTCCACCGCGTTGACCAGGTTCAATCTGAGGGAAACAGGGAAATAACATGAGAACAGTGAAAACCCATTTGGCTGAAGAGTTTGGCTGTGTGCTGAGGGATGTGCTTGTAGGCTCAGTGCCTTGCAGAGTTGGACATCAGAGGGGCTAAAGAGAAAGGAAAAGATCCCTGTGTGGTGTTTCCGCATCTGCTCCTCAAGTGTTGCCTCACCTCTGAATAAATATTTCTAATACTGGGACTTCCCAAGTCTCACCTCATGCCCCAAAGCCCCCCTGTTCCTTTCTGGTTTTATTTCTGCCCTCTGTACAAATCCTCCAGCCACCTTCCTCCTTGTGCGCCTTTAGCCAGCTGTGTCCTGCAGATGCTTCCCTTGCACACTAACCCTCCAAACTGGTGTCCTGGAGCTAGAAAAGCAGCTCTTCTGGGTCATTTTAATCACATCCTTATCAGCCTTTGTCAGGGAGCAAGATCAGTGTCACCTCTTCTCTCCATGCTCTTTTGCAGCCCACCTAACTCCAACCCTGCCAGTGACATTCCCTGAGCTCTGCCACCATCCAGTTTCAGGGCACCTTCACCATCTTCACAGCTGCCCCCAAAAATGGGCTGTGAGTTTATGCCCTGGACAAGGGCACCAGCTCTTGCCCGGGGAAGGTTTTATTTTCTTCCTTGCTACCAGCCTCCTCTTGCTGGATTTTCTCACCTTTGCCCATGTGCAGCTGATTTCCCAGGCTCCAGTGGTGTCCCAGGCTCCCAGTTCAATGTCACCAAGGGTGTTTTTACCAGGGTGGGCTGTCCCGGGGGCCCCACAGCCACCTCTGCTCTGGGGCTCCTGCCCATGTCCGGGACCAGCAGCTCCTGGGAAAGTCTTCCTGGGACTTCCCTCCCAATCCAGCAAGCCACAACCACCCCTCCAAACCCACATATTCCTTCTGCTGCAAACACTGTGAGGGCAGGCTTAAGCTAAGCTGTTTCATTTCACAAATGCGGCCAGGCCAGCATACAGCCAGTGAGGCTTTGCTGATATGTGCAAACTCATTAAAGCACTGTAATTTAATTGCTTGCAATTGTCCATCCATCCCCTGACCCCTGCACTCTCTGCAGCAAAGGGCACAGAGGGTCTCCCATCCCTGCAGCCTCACCCTGTCCCTGGCAGAGCAGGACCTGTGGTGGCAGGAGGGACAAAACACACCCCCCAGCCCAATGGGGCCATCAGAGCCCCCAGCACTGGGAGAACAAAATCATTTATGGTGCAGAAAAAAAATGAAAACAGCCAAAAGGCCGCAACGGAAAACCAGGGAGAGAGGAAAATTAACTAAGAAATATGCAGCCTTGATGTCGATTCACTAAAGAATATTTATTGTCCTCTCACGCGTCTTGCTTGCTCTCCTAACAAATATAATATTTTTGAAAGAAAGTCTCTCTTTACCACTGCTGTCTCTCTCATGCCCTTTCTCTGTCTCACCAGCTCTGTCTCTGCCTCTCTGATACCAACTCTGACAAACCGTGCGATTCTGATGGAAAATTCATTAGTCGTCCCTTTTTTTTTTTTCCTTCCCCATTTTCCCAGTCAGCTTCGCGCCTGATCTGTCAGCCTCTTCCATCCTGATTATCTGGAGACGCCAATTTCAAAGAGACATCTTAATAGTGATGTCAACGAATTAATTAGATGTGTTAATGAGCTAAAAGCAACCCAAATTAAATTAATGCAGTAATAAGCACAGACAGCAAAATTAGCTCCAATTTCTGTAAATGATTCTGAACTGTACACAACATCTCATCCTGCTAGAACATTACCATCCCCCAAAGCTAATCAAGAACTCCAGTGCAATTAACTGCTTAATTACAAAACACACACACAGCTCATAGATCCAGCAGCAGGAGGGGTGCGCTGGGCTGCGGAGCGAGCGGGGAAATTCTCTGCAACAAACCCTGCACATCGACCCTGCCACAGAGGCTCTGCCCCCACCAAAATCACCCCCCAGACTCCTCAAATGGGGTGATCTGGAGGGAGGGCAGGCACAGGGGCAGGAGGAGGGTGGCCAGGAGTGGTCCCCAGGAGGACCCTCCCTGCTGGATCCCACTGTGGGACTCCCAGCGTGGCCAGGGATGTTCGCTGGGCCAGGGGCAGAGATGTGCCCATGGCCCCACGTTGGTTCTTGTGTTTATCAGACTGGGGGCTGCATGGAAAAGCCTAATTGTCCAGCTCTGCTCACCTCCCCCTGGGATGAGCGAGGAGCCACTAATAGCTTTGCAGAGCTGCTCAGGTATCTGATTAGCTCTAATTGCAGCTGGGAAGACAGAGGGAAGGAGCGGAATAACGCTGCGGACAGAGGGAAGGGGAAGAGGTTGGTGGAAATGGGGAGAAAGGAAGGGCTGGGGGGAATGGATGGAAATCCCTGGAGGCACGTGTGAAGAAGGAAGGAGAATGGCGAGGCCAACAGAGAAATGATGGATGCAAACAGAAAGAAAAGAGAAAAACCAGGCAAACAAAGAACTGAAGGCAGAAACAAAGGGAAGGAAGGCGAGACAAAGAGGGCTGCACACTGCCAGGCCCCGCGGAGCAGCCGGGACAGGAGGCTTGGGGGATACAAGAGTGGGTCTTGGACAGGCCCCATCCCAGCCCTGCAGAGCTGGGATGTGCTGGAGATGGTGGGAAACACAGCTGCCTCATCGTGGGATGACACAACCCATTTGGAGGTCGTGGAGTCATTAGTCCGCCCAGTAAATGAGGAATATTTGCAATCAAGATGAGGGCTGAGATCCACTGTGACAAATAACATCTCTGTGTTTCCCCTTTTTTTTTTCCCTCCACCTTTTATTGCAATTAGTTCAGTCTGTTAATAAGCAAAGGATATTTTTAGTTAATTTCAGTTCCAGTTAATTGATTCAAAAGCGAAACCCAGCAACTGAGTTAATTGATCCATGCGTCTTACGCTGGGCAGCTGCCGCAGCTGGGGCTCAGAACAGCACGGCAAGGGTGGGAAGCAGGGAAGCAGCAGAGCCCCTGCCCTGGGTGAGGGGGGCAAGCAGCACCCCAGCAGCCGAGCCACTCACCCCTGGGTGCAGAAAAGGCTACAGGGTGATGGCCTTGCCCGTGTGCCATGGGGAGGGTGCCAGCCCCGTGCCAGCCCCGTGCCAGCCCCGTGCCAGCCTCGTGCCAGCCCCGCAGAAATGCCCATGCCAGAGAGCTCTGTGGATGGGATAACCCTGGCTGGCTCCATCCAGAGGGATGCCCAGCCTGGCACGCTGTCTCTGATGGGCACAGCAGGAGATGGGGTTTGAGAAAAGTGTGCTACCCGTGCTGCTTTGCACTTCCCTCGTGCTCCCTGAGCTGTCTTGGCAGAGATGCTGGAGGGTGCATCCCCTGGCCAGGGATTTTAGCTGCTACTTATAAAGCTGTTTCCATGAGTTTGTCTAATCCCCTTTTCCTCCTGTGGCAGTAAGTTCCCAAAGTTCACTACCTGCCGTGTCCAGAAGAGCTCTTTTATCTATCTCAAACCTAATCTCTTACTGTTTTCAATTGAGTGCCTCTTGTTCTTGTATTTACAGGATTTGGTGAACGACCGCTCTGTGTCCAGATTATCCACTGCCTTCAGGATTTCCTAAACCTAAGCCAAATCTCCTTTCAGCCTTTTCCACCTCTGCCTGGCAGTCAGCACCATTCCTTACCTGCCTTGTGTGTTTGCATCTTGTCACAAGGGTCTGGTCCATCTTTTCCCCTGGAAGACTGGATCTCCTTACCTGTGAATTCAACACAAGAGTCTCCTGTCCCTACACTGCTGGTGCTCAGGATGCTCCCATCCATGAGCAGCCAACACTTAGCAGCAGTTTGATTCATGGAATCAAAGAATAATTTGGGTGGGAAAGGACCTTTAAGATCATCAAAACCAATCATTAATTAATTTTGCACTGCCAAGGCCACCACTAAACCACATCCCCAAGTGCCACAGCTACACATTTTAAAGACCCCCAGGGATGGTGACTCCACCACTGCTCCTCATCCACGCCATGCTTGGGCACAGCAGTAAATTCAGAACTCTGAGAAAAAATATAAAGTTGTTGTGTTCCCTGTTGATGAGTGGAAATAAAGTTGGAATAAAAACCTACATTGTTGAGCACACTGACTACTTTGTACCTGGCCACTTCTTTCTTACTCTCATGTAGGAGTCACATTTTTAAGACAAATAATGCATTTTCACAGGGGCATTAAGGATGTTATTTCAGTCTCTGAGGGCTACGTGCCACAGCACTGAGGACTAGTGGTAGAGAGACAGACAAATTCCTTGCTCTTTGCATCTGCAGTGTAACTAAGGACATTTCTAATGAAACAGCCTAATAAAAATAAGATTTTTCAGAAAGTGCATGCTTAAACCATCTTCTGCAACAGAGTCTAATAGCAAGTCCTCTGTGCCAGGAGCTCAATTTGATGCAGTTTCCCCTCTTCCCAATTTTTTGAAATAGGATATTGCAATGCACTATCCACAAGGAAAAATCAATAGATGAAATTCTGGGCAAGGAGCTGAGCTTCTTTGGTGTGCTTGGCTCTGAGAGCCCTCAGCATCTCTCAGGAATGAGGTGCAGGTCCCAGACTTTCAGCCAGAATTTGAAATAAGGGCAATCCTTCCCTTGCCAGAAGCAGCAGGGACAATTTGGTTTTAGTGCTCGTTGGGAAAAGTTGAAGGGAGAGGGTGCTCTTCAATAATGCTGCAAATTACCCTCACTTTAAAATGCCAGTCCTTGATTTGTCAGCCTATTTTTGAATAATTTACAGTGGATTTGGCAGATTGCTGTGATATACAGTGTAATATGTGTGTGGAACTCTTTTGAAGCAGAAGTTAATACTTTCCAGGAGAAAAAGGAAATAATTGTGTCAAAACAAGCCTTAACCACTGGGGTTTCCTTGTTTCCTAATACACAGGAGTTTGCAAACATGACTCCCATTAAAGCAAAGGAGACACACACATATGAGTCTGTCTGCCTTGAGAAGAAAATATTCTTCACAAGTGCCTTTCTTGGTGTTGGATGATCAATCCACCATCTGCTTTTATTTATTCATGATTTCTCAGACTACTACAACAATATTGACATTAAATACAGCTTTGGCTTATTAATTTTTTTCATTCATATGTATTTTAAGTCAATTTTATTGACTTCCCCTTGGCTTGCTCTTTTAGCTGTTTGCTTGTTTTCCTGGCCTGCTACTTTGTTCCTCCCCTTACATCCATTTCCAATATTTTCTTTCCAGGTCCTTGCTTCTGTTCCAGGTAGCCACCAGAGAGTAATTTTCTGTTCCAGGTGCTGTGGATGACCTGAATTCAGACCTGTTGACCCAAATGAATATTTCCCCAGCTCAGGCTGCAGGTTTGGGGCTGTCCTGCTTATCCCAGGATCACTGAGGCTCCAGCAAGGTGCTCCCAGACCATGTGGCTGTTCTGAGGTGGTGGCATCAGGACATCAACATCCCAAGCAAACCATCAGCCTCCCCCATATGCAGATTTGTCACTTGTTCTCAGCAGCATTTGTGAAACTCAGGACAGACAGTTGTTAATTATATTTGTCCCCTTGTCCAGCCAAGCACCAAGTCCCCATTCAGACCTCAGCCATTAATTTCAAGGAAGATTTTGCCTACAAACATTTTCAAGTTTTGGATCTTGCTCTTAAGATCCCTGTGGAAGGGGACAAGTCTCATTCTACCCCAGCAATTCATGACCATACACTCTCCAAAAGCTCCATGTCCATTTTAGGGTATATTGCCACTCTTTTCTGTAAGATGTTTTCCCTGCCTCTCCAGTAATCTTCCTTTTTCCTCTGTTTCTGCAGCTCTATCCAGCCTGTGTCCCTCATGAGTCTGTACTCGTTCCTCTTTGTGTTCTGCTCTCTGATCACTGCTTCCCCCTCTTGTCATATTCTGCACTTGTGGAGTAACAACCTGTCACAGTCATAACCTCTTTGCACCAAAAATGTTCTTTGATCTGTGTAAACTACATTTGATGCTGAAATCCTTGATATTAATATCTTTTGTTTGTGTGTCAATGTTCTCTAGAATCTAATTAAGCAATGTTTTGAGAGCATTGTATATGTTTGAACAATTTGGCAGAGCAGACAATATGAGCTATTGACCTGCAAGGATAAATTGTGCTTGCAGATTCTAGGAATTCACACGTGCACGCTTCTTTATGCTATTTCTTCTGAAATATGTGCATTCAGAACGAGGCCTTGCCTTGTAATAATCTCTGCAAGGCTTAATCAAGTATCTGCTCGTGCTCTTTACTGTAATTGCAGTGGCAGTTACAGCAGGGCACAGCAGAGGCAGGTTTAAGCTACCAACACACCCAATATTAAAATACAACAAAGAGCAAGTTCTACCCATACACTAATAACAGAGATTATTCAATCAATAGCCTCTCGTTATAAATGAATAGGCTAAATTGCCTTTGAATGATGTAAAGATTGACAAGGCAGGGGTCAGCCTGATATAACCACTTACCCTGATTTGACTGCAGTGATTTGAAAGGTGGCACTGAATGGCAGCAGGGTCAGGGGTGTGGGGCCGGGCGGGTGCAGCCACGACACCGAGCACGTCCTCAGAGGGTGCACAGTGGCTCTGGGGGATGCTCAGGACCTGGCAGCAAACACTGCACACCTCTGCTGGATTGGACCTGGAGCGGGGCTTCGAAAGAGGGAGGGAGGGAGAAAGAGAACAGCAAATTGCAGCAATGAGAGGAGGAGAGATGGCTGGGCAGGGTGAGGAGCTGTAGTCACGCTCGCTGCTGGCCCTGCTCACTGGGACAGGTCTGGTGGCTTAGGGCACGAAAATCAGGCCATGCTGAGCTCACCCCACCCTGACACCTGCTCAGATGTAGCTCCCAGGTAGGAGCAGCTCCCAATCCTGGGTTTGGGGCCTGATTTCTCCATCCCCATCCCAGGTACTTGCTGTTCAGTGGAGGAAACAATATCAATACAGGGGTCTTATCTCATTGCTTAGAGCTCTTCAGGGAGCTGGAATCAAGGAAGACCAAGGTATCAGTGATACCAGTGGCAGCCACCAGGCAGGACTGGGAACACTGGGGAACGGCTCCACAGGACTCCACAATACTGGCCTGGAAACAAGTTAGAGGTTCAGCTTGGAAGACAGGCACATTTTGAGTGGTGGGGGTAACTCACCCTAAACCACCTGCCCAACGCTGCTGCATGGCACAAACCTATGGCTGGAGCCATGAACGTGTCTGTGCTCCTGGAGCAGCGAGCACAAACCTCAGGATGTGTGAAATAAAGAGTTCTCTTGCACAGGGGAGGTTTGATGGAAAAACGGGTGGGGGTTTATTGCCAGGAACCAACCCCCCCCCATCTCTCACCTCTGTTCTGCTGGTGCTGAACAGCCAGAGCCTCCAGGGCTAAAGTCTTACTCCAGAGAAGGGCCACTGCCCTCCTGGGAGCCCTGCAGCTCCTGCCAAAATCATCAGCTCCCCACAAGTGATTTCCTCAGCTGGGCACTGGCACAGCCCCGAGTGGTCCAGTCTGCCTGAGCCTGGCACAGAGGGTGCAGGGAGAAAAGTGTTCCCTGATGGGAATCTGAACTTCTGTAACACTGACCTGGTTTGCTGGGTGGTTCTGCCTCCTTTTTCCTGTTAACAGAGAATGTCCCACGGCTGTGTACAAACTTAACTGCTTTGCACAGTGCTTTGGGCCGAGGGCAGATGAAGGGCCATGGGACCTTCTCCACAGTGAGGCTTTGCTTGTGATTCTGCATGGGAAGAAACTTCCCTGAAGTGCAAGGCTTTTCCAGCATTCGGGCATCCTATCTCTGGCCTCCAAAAAGGCTGGGCTCCTCCAGAAACAGCACAGTGCCATCTGTTGGCTTCCTCACCCTGCGATGGATCAGAACCCTCGAAAGTCCTGGGAAATCGGAGAAAACTGAGAGGAAAAGAAGTTACGTGCACCCTGGCTTTCCCTAAGCTTCTGCCTGTCCTTCTCACTAACTCTGCAAGCAGAGATGGTGGGTCTGGCAGTGGAAACACCTCGCTTTTCCATCGGATGCCCGGCGTTGCGTGTGAGCGGGGCTGTGGCGCTGCCCTCCTTGGGGCTCTGCTCCTCCAGCCTTGGCGGTGCCGGTGACAGCTCAGTCCCTCTGGGATCCTGGATAATTAACTACCACCACCACCAGCACGCACCAGGGCTCCTCCAGCACAACTTCCTAGAGTTCTTTTCCAGGTGGAAAGGGGGAATTTGTCAGGGATGGTGCACAACCCTGCCGGAACTGTTGATGCCCAAAAATCCTGGACAGAGGGACAGCGCAGGTGACCTGTGTCTGGGGCTCATGTACCTGCATGGTAAATCCTAAAAATCTGCCTTTGGCACAGCAAACAGAGCAGAAATGGCCATTTCCTGAAAGAGCTTCAGCCCAACATGCTCCTGGGTGTAGGAATGAGTGTCCTCCCCCTGTCCCTGGGCTGTCTCGCTGTGTTTTAAATGGGAGCCCCTACACTGAGGTGGTGGGTGGATTTATCGCCGTGCATTGCTCACACATCAGCTTCAGTGCCCGGGGATGATTCAGGTTGGATGACTCTGAACAAATGAAGATTGTATTACCACTGTACAGGATTAAGGAACGTGTCTCTGCTCCAAATGTTTTTCATTGTGTTAGAGAAATGAAGAAAAAACCACCAAAAGAAAGCTAAAATTCCTAAGGGGGGGGGGGAAAGGATTTTTTTTCTAATATTTTTTTACCCCCTTTTCTTACTAGAGGAGAAGATTTTGTAAGTAAGCCCAGAGATGGTGTCTCCAGAGAGGCACTGAGGGGTGCTGCCTGGGGCCAGGCAGGAAGTTCAGGATCCAGTGCTGATCCCACCCAACTTCCTCTCCTGCCTTGAATTTTCCACCTGCAAATGCACTGGATACCATTGCCATACCCCTCCACCTCACAGGAGCAACCCAAGCCTTCATTAGTAATACCTGCAAATGGAATTTGAAGATGTAAAGTGTTCCATAAATGTTGAATATTATTATTCTTGCTGCAGAGCAAGTAGTGGAAAGAGACGGGGATAAAGGTCAGCTGCAGAGCTCTCTCGTTACTGATGAAACAGTGTCTTGAGTGATGTATGGATAGAAAATTCACACCATTTCCACAGAAGAATGCAATTGTCACCTGGAGTAGTTTCACCCTCTAAGTTCACTCGTGTCCAGACCAACCATGTTTAGTTTGGAGACGGCCTAAGCAGCAGAGGGGACAAGAGAGGCTGAAGCTGAAGTGTCCCCATCCACATCCGCGCACCCCAGGAGCTGAGCTGGGGGCTCTCCCCCCATCCCCAGTGCTGGGTGTGTTTGCAGCAGCAGCTCTTCGCTGCTCTCTACCCAGAAATGGCATTTTTCCACTCTGGAAAGCGAGACTGGGGAGATCCCTGCAAAGTGGCACCGTGTGATTTAATAAGCCAGGCTGGCGAGCTTGGCAGCATGGAGTGAAGGGTGGGCACCCTGCAGATCCCAGCCCTGGCACCACCTGTGGTGAGGAAGGGCCCTGGATTTCACATCCAGGCAGATGTCCTTGCACTCAAGACGACAGTGTTGGGGCTTTGGTGGCCACAGGCCAGACACCAGGGAGCCAGCCTGAGGGAAATCTAAGGCTTCTAACATTTTCTGCATTAATACTAAGTGGAGGGAACATTTGAGTCACTATTTCCGAGCTGAGATGTTGTGCTTGTTTCTGCATTCTCCCTGGGGATGAGCTCCAGCCACCAGAACGTGGCAGGGGCTATTTCTTTCTGGACTATTCTAAATAATTTTTTTCAACCTAAGTAGACACAAATTTTAAAGAAAATAATTTCCTTATCTCCTTCATCACAAAACCTTCAAATATTTTTGAAATACACAAAGGGCAGCAGCACCCAGTGGTCCAAGCTGCATTTTGGGAGTGAGGATGCTGCACACCAGGGTGAGCCTGAGTGAGGCAGTAGCCAAATGTGTGCCTCAGTTTCCCTTCCCATGAGATGCAGCCAACACCTATTGACCCGTGTGCAAAACACTTCCTAAACCACGCATGAAAGGCCTTACACAAGTAGTTATTAATATTAATAATAATAATTGTTGTTGTTACTAAGCCAACTATAAAAATAATTTTTCAGAGAAACAAAGTGCCCTGTCTCGTGGTGATAGATTACACGATGCTAGAAATTACTCACAGTATGAAGCTGGTTTCCAGTCTGGTTCTTTTCAATAAATTATACACCGAGCCCCGAGTGAGTACAGTTTACCAAAGTAAATTCAAAATAGGCAGAAAGTCTATTCCCCCATCAATTGTGCTCACGACCATTTGAGGTTTGCTCCTGAGATGAAGTTCGATATCCCTCAGCAGTTTCCCAGAACCTTTTGCTGGGGCTGGTGGGGACAGGGCCGGGCAGATGCTCCCGGGCTGTGCAAAGCACAGGGGGATGCTGGTGGGGATGGGCTCTGTGCGAAAGGGGACACGTCCCAGCCACCCCCTGCCCGCTGCCCCCCACCACCTTACCGGGCACGGCAGCATCTCCTCCCTCTCACCACCGCTTTATTCATCATTCCCATTTTCGGGCTCTGCGCCCTTCTTTATCCTCTCGGCTCCTTCCAGATGGGGCTGCCGCATGCCCGGCTCGCTCGGGCGGTGCCCGCGGGCAGGTGTCGGGCAGAGCGCAGCATATGCCGCGGCTTTGGCAGCGCCGGCTGCGGCGGCAGCTCCCGCGCGTCTCGCCGGGCAGCGCTCAGCTGGGACCTGGCGCCGCTCGCAAACACCATCTGGCCTTGGCAGGCCCGAGGAGCCTTCCCCGGCCCCGCCAGCCCGGTGCCAGCCGCGCTGGGCACGGCCCCGGGCCCGCGGGACAGCGCGCACAGAAGGCACCGGGCGCTAAGGGAGGGTCCGCGCCTGCCGGCCCCGTGAGAACGGGAGATTTTGGCAGCCCCCAGGGGCTTCAGAGCAGCTCAGGCATCATCTCCTCTCCTCACAGGAGCTGCCAAGTCCCTCCAGCAGCAGGCGATGGGGAGGTGGTAGGTGGCAGGGAGCCCTCCATGGGGCTCCAGCGCATCCTCTGCTTCCAGCGCCTGAACCTGCTCGGTGCGGGCGGGACAAGAGCCATAAATGGGGATTACTTACGGCAAAATGAATCTCTCTGCCCGGTGGGTCTGCCCTGGAAAGTGCCCCGTGCCTCTGACTGGCACAGCACACCTGGGACAGGTGGGTACGTGTGCAGTGCCCCATCTCCTCCTCCCCAAGTGCCAGCACTAACACCATCGCTGGGTGTCTGCAGGAAGGTCAAAGGGAATTTAAAAAGAAAAGAATTTAAAAAAAAGGCACGTGAAGCCTGCATGGCATTCTAACGAAGTCCATGAGGGCAGAGCACAAACCTGTGCAGGATATGTCCCACTCAAGGATTTTGGGAAAAATGTAAATCCATTCAGTTTGCTTTTCATGATGCTCACACATTTTGTCTGTACCTTGATCACAGCCCCCTGGGTCCAACAAACCCTCCAGGACAGCCCTGCTCCTGCCATCATTCCCAAATCCCTTCCTGCTGAGGACTGCCAGGAAAAGGGTGGCACGACCTTGCATGTGCAGTGCAGAACTCTGGCACCAGCTCTGGCCTGGAAATACCTGAGCTGTGGCAAGAGGTGCTTCTGCTCTCACTGAGCTGCCCAGCACTCCCAGCTCTCTGCCAACACGTGGTCACAATTTACAAACACATTTACGAAGGAAAAGGGCACAGGAAGCCTGCAGGGAGAAGTGCTCCACTCCCTTCCACGTGCAGTGAGGGGCCATCCCCACAGGCTGGCACAGCCTCTGTGAAGAGTGTCCATCCTGGGGGGGAAATTCAGGAAACAAAACTTTCTGGAATGAGCTGTGCTCGCAAACATCCTCTCTTCCCCTGGGAAGAAGGGTTTTCCCCAGCCCTCCTCAGCTCCAGCAGCAGCAGCAGTGGTGAAATCAGCAGCAAGATGTGTATTTTGGCTCCCAGAGGGATTCTTCCCAACCTGCTCACCCTTGTGAAGGGCCTCACTGCAGCAAAGCAGCCCCTGAGCTCTGGTGCTCCGGAAAGCAGGCAAGGGGTGCTGGCCATGAGGGCAATCCTCCCCTACCTCTGTCCAGGCACCTCTCCCAGCTCTCAAGAAAACTCTCAAATCTTCCAAGCCAGTTCCACCAGAAACTGGCACACCCGTAAAAGCAACTTGCACCCACAGAAAGTGGCAGTGTGACATCAGCACCTGCAAGTGACTTCTTTTGTGTGTGTTCAAAGCCAGAGAACACAGCTAAGTGGCTTGGACCCCAGGACCCTGCTGTCCTGGGCAAAGCTGTGCATCATCTGTGCAACTGCACAGAAAATAAGCATGCAAAGTCACGGCTGCAGTGGAGCAGAGCATCTCACAGGGTCCATTTGCTGCTATTTGCCAGCAAATTCTGGTTGCACTTGCACTGACACAAACCCACTGCAAGACAAGTGTCACTGACACTACACCAAACCTCACCAGTGCACCTGCCAGGACCCATCAGTGTAGCAAACCCAAAGCTGACCTCTCTTTGCCTTGCTCCTGAGGAGGAAATGGTCTGATTTCTTCCTTGCCAGACCCTCATCTCCAAATGCAAACAAACCCCAAATTTTGCCAGACCTTTGTGCACCAGAAGCTGTGAACCCCAAACACCAAGGCGCTGCCTGTCCTGCAGACTATTTTGTGTGGCACAGATGTATCTATCTATACCTACACAACCTATATTTATATATATAAATATATTACACAACTGGCTATTTTGCATGTAGAACAGCTTAAAGACAGGCTGACCCCAAACTTACTTAAAGCCCTTTAGCTCCCAGGCCTCTCTAACAGCGTGGCCCATCCCTCTGGGGTCTGCCTAGCCTGGGAGGATGCTGACAAAGGAGAAAGAAGAATGACAGATGCTCCCTGTGCATGGAGGCAAACAGAGACGGGATGAGGGGAAAGCGGGAGCCTAAAGGGAAAGAAAATGAGTGTGCACACACACACACACACACACACACATGCACACAAAGACAGGCAAGACAAAGGCAAGGGGGACAAGCAAAAGGAGGGGAGCTGGAGAAACCACCCGACGTGCTTGGCGAGGGCTGCTTGCAGCAGCATCTCGTGCTGCTTTGTGAGATCCGTCCAGGACATGTCTGCATCGGTGAACCGGAATCCTGACACCGGTCCCTTTGATAAATATTTATCGTGCCTGGCTCTCTATCACTTCAGTTTCCACCAGATTAACCTCGATTCTTCCAACAAAAAATGCCCTGGTGTTCTGCCTGACACACACACGCCGCACTGACCTTCCTCCTCCGGATTCCCCAAGGCCCTCACTCCCGTTCAGCTAAGGGGGGAATTTGCTCTCATCAATCAGGACCGGATTTCTCCCATGCCATGTAAATAATTTAGAGGCACAAGCATCCATGGCACTGCTTATGTGCAGCCCAAACCCAGTGCCAGGAATCTTGGGAAAAGGGCCCAATAATATTGTACCAGTCCAAAGTAATTAAAGTGCATCATTACATATAAATTTGTAATTAAACACTTTAACGTAATCATCCCGCACAGCACGATTCCTGATGAATTAATTAAAAGAACTCCAGAAATTAATGTTTTACTTGTCACCATTGTTGTGCTAGCTGTAGCCGTCTCCCTGACTATTCCTGCAGCATGTTGTGAAGTAATTATATAATTACTGGGGATCGGGAAGGCCCAAAGTCCCAACAGAGGAGAAACCTGAAACAAAGTGGAAGCAGCAACCACAAAAGGCAGAAGCAATGCCAGTCTCCCCCCATTCAGCCCCAGCAGAGGGGAGCTTGCACGAGGAGGGGGATGATGATGTTGCCATCAGCTCCACATCACAGATGTGTTCTCCCAGGTGGGAACACCTTTCTCACACCCTATGTGCATGTGTAGGGGTGGCCCCTGCACTCCCCTGCTGTCTCAGCCTGGATTCCTTCTCCCCACACTCCCCTGCCCATCGTGCAGAAGTGGGGCGGTCACACCAACAGCAGCCCCTCTCCATATGTGCCCATCTATTTCCCTGCCTCAGTTTCCCCCCCTTCCACACCTTCCTCCCACAGCACAGGGTCGGTGCCTGGAAGAGGGGGATTCTTCCAATCCTACTTTCCATCCAACCCTCCTTCCACCCAGACCTCCTAAAATCCCTCCTTTGTGCCTTACATTACACAGGGCTTCAATTCCCTTTCACCATCCTCTACTTCAGACACAGCTGAACAACCTGGTCCCCCCAAGGGCCGGCCATATCCTTCCCATCTCAATGGCTCCAAGTGCCACCAGCAGAGTGTCCCCCACTCCTGACAGCCCTGAGCCCCAGGACTGGGCTCCTGCAGCAGCGAAGGGGTTAAGGCTGGGCTCAGATTGAATGGTTGGATGCAGCGGGTGTTTGTGCCAAGCCATCCCTGTGTGTGTGTGTGTGTGTGCATTTATCTACACACAGCATGAGCCTCGCCCGCCCAGCAACTCCCCTGGGGATGCACACGGGGCATTCCTGCAACTCCAGAGCCCGGGCTCTACCTGCTCTCTGCAAGGAAAATACACAGATGGGTGGCAGTAGGAGCCCCAAGGTGCCCCTGCCCTGCTCTGGAGCTGGGTGCCATCAGCCTGTGTGTGAGGAAGGGCTGCCCGGCCAGCTCACTGACCCTGCACGAGGGGATGGGTGGCACAGAGCCATGTCCAGTGTCCCTCAGCAGGGTGCCCTTGTTTGAACAGCATTTCCAGCACTGTGCAGACACAAGGCTCCACATCCCGCTTTGCTGCTGGGGCTGCTGACAGCTCCAGCCACGGGGACTGTTTGATGGGGTCTGCACAAGACAGGACCCCAAGGTAAACCTCCCCCTTCTGCCACCCCACAAGCTGGGTGGGGAGCAGCAGGGGTGTCAGAGTGACCCTGTGGGGTGCTGGCCCACATGCTCCATAACAACACTGACTTTCCTTAAAAAAAACTTAATTTATGGCTACAGTACTCAGTCCAAAGTTGGAAGCCCCCAGCAGGGCAAAGGATCTCCTGCTGTGCATTTTCCATGAATGATATTCCCAGTTCTGGTTCCTACTGCTCACTGTGCCCCAGGAATATCCCTTATTATCCCGGGAACCCTCCCTGGTCTCACCTGGATGCACCAATGCTGCCACATGCTGACAAGTCTCTGCTTCCAGCCTGTGCCTTGGCATCGCGGCAATCAGCGGCTTTGGGTTTTCCCTTTTTGTTATTTTCTGCACAGCCAAAAACAATTAAATACAGCTTGGTTTTACAGCAGCAAGGCAAGGGGATCAGGGAGAGTGGGGAAGGCTTGGAAGAGATCACAGTGCCTTCTGGATGAAGCATGGGACAGGGACCCAGCAACTCCCCATCCAGGCTAAGGGACTCATGCAGTGTGTGACTCTGTTTCCCCATCTAGAGATTATGCTTAACTGGGGCTGTATTAGTTAACATTTGTACAGCTCTTTGAAAAAGTAAAGTGTCTGAGGCTTTAAATCCTGCCAGTGGGAACAGATCAACAAGATTTCTAACCCTTCTGAAAAATTAAAGCTTTTGCCAATTAAGCTGGCAAACGCATGGATGTGAATCTAAAAACCTCTCGAGCTCAAGACCAAGACTGAAACCTCCTGAGAACAGCCTCTCCTGGCTGCTCCTCACTCTCCTCCTGCTCACCCATGTCAGAAACATACCGAGTAACCAAGCTCTAAGCCCTTCCAGCACACACAGACTTGAAACATAACCAGGCTACAGGTAGAGCTGTGGTGGGATCACCACTCTGGACATTTAAAATGGACAATATGGATGTGCAGATAACATCTTCTCCTACATTTCCTGATCTGACATTACAAAAACGTCATGGTAAGGAATAACTGACTTTAATTCTGCAATTAGCCCTGTAATTCAAGTTGCAGTTTCCATGCCACGAGCTATGGATGACCTCCACTCACACATCCGTACCAGCACCGCCTGTGCCTGAGGGATGTTCTGGGGGTTAACTCACTGCTGGGAGGTTACACCCTCTGGGATTTAAGTACAACATTTTATGCCACATAAAGCCATCTGCACACCCTGTCCGTACATCCTTTTTTGGGCACATTTGCACCTTTGCAGGCAGAGCTGATGAGCAGCAGCACCAAGACAAAGACCTAGGGAAAACCACAACTCATCAAAGGTGAAGGGCACTGCCCACCATCACACACACACTTGGAGGGGGACGTGGACTTACCTGGAGTCATGCAAGCCACAGGAAAACCACACAGGACAGTGGCAACAGCACAATGAGGGACGGTGAAGCAAATCCCTCAGTAACTGAACGTCCCATTCCCTTCCAGGCTAACTTCCAAGCTGGGATATCCCCACCAACACTGTGGTAGTTCACCAGCAAAAAGCAAACCCCTGTACCTGCTGTACCTGCCCAGTGTGCCCACGAGGATGGATGAATAGAACAGGCACATGGCTTGCAATGCTCCTGTGCCCAAGCAGGGACACCTGGAGCAAAGTCAAGGGCAGCAGTTTTTGGTGAAGGCATTAATCCTGCAGGCTCAGCCCTCAGTGCCTGCCCAGCACTGTGCTGTGGGAAAATGCCTGTCAGAGCCCAGGCCAGGTTGGCTCTGGGGTCCAAAGGAGTTGGGAGACACCAGCTCAGACTTCTGCTCTCTGACCAGCCCATGCAACCTGAAATAAGTCACTTGGTGTCCCCATGGGGGTGGGAATAACCCTGACACTGCACCCTCTGAGCCGGGGCTGGGGTGCAGCCTGGAGGGGATGCTCCATCCTCTCCCCCATGCTAACCCCAGGAAAGGTCCGGCTCACAGGGCCAGGGGCCCCTTCTTCACCCTTCCCCAGTCCCCAGTGGAACAATTTACCTTTCGGAGCAAGTCCAAGATATTAATTAAGATAAATCTACCTCAATTTTGAGATTCTCTTATCATGTAATTTATCAAAATTATGTTAATTATTTCTGTAGGGCAGCAAAATTATTACCTCTTCCGTGTCTGATTTGTATTAATATTCATAATTTAATAATTCAGCATCCAAGCCATCTGGTTTGGGGAGCCACGCTCCTTCCCCTCCCTCTGCCAAGAGCCAAAATTCTCCCCCCTCCCCACTCCAGCACCCATCCAGGCACTTCCCACCGGCTCCCAACTAAAACTGTGCCCCCGGCTCCTGTCGGCATCGGTGTCGGCGTCCCCCCGGTGCCACGGAGGCTGCCGGGGCAGGATCCTGATCCCCGGGGAGGAGGAGCAGCCCTTCCCCTGCGCCAGGCTGAGCCTCTGTCGCCGGCACTGTCTCAGCCCGGCAGGTGAGCGCAGCTGAATTGACATTTTCCACACTTTGTGATTTTTACACTGTAATTTGACATAATTAATGCCTACATTACTGCTGATAATTTAGCTAGTTAATTAAACTCGGAGGAGATAATTAAGGAGAGGCTACTGCTTGGACTGCTAATTGTTTTTGTCATTATTTTAGGGGCCCCGACAGCTGCCGGCTGAGTCATCCTCCCCATCAGCTGATGGCCACACGCGACAGCGCTGCCGTGGGCACCGGGTGCCCGCAGGAGCGGCTCAGCAGCCCTGCCCTCCGTGGCTGGCCGGGAGCCACATGGCGAGCGGGGTCCGCGAATTTGCGGTCCCAGCGCTGCCCCGGCCCGGGGTGAGAGCCCCCGATTTGGGGCTGGAACAGACGTGGAGAGTGCAAAAAGGGGGTTTTTTGGGTTTTGGTGTTTTTTTTTTTTTTTTGTTTTTTTTTTTTTTCAGAGGAAGAGTTGAGTGGGGGACAGGAACCAGCCTCCGGGGAGGGCAGAGAGGGAGGATGCTCAAGCCGGTGGTCCATGGAACGCCTCAGGTGCTGTCAGCTCACGCAGCAAAGGGGATCCCGGCACGCTTTGGGGCTCACGGAGAAGCAGAAATCCTGCCCACTCGGCCAGCTGGAGAGGAGAGTGAGACCGGCAATTCCCTGTGCAGCAGTGCCAAGTGCTCGCCCTGGCACCGGGGAAAGCCCATCTGCCTGCAATCCCCAGAGCAGAGGGGAAGGAGGGCAGAGGAGGGTCCCTCATCCCCATGGGAGTGGCTTTCCCCTCAACCCCACCCCAGCTGCCCCGGGCTGTGCTGCTGCAGCATGTGCCTTCTCCCTCTCAGCTGCTTTGGCTGCATCTTGAACTGTGAGTACAACCAAACTGAGCACAAAAGCAGTGGGTGACAAACCCAGCTGGTGTCTGAAAAGAAAAGCGCATCACCAAGCCAAAGTCCCTGCTTCCCGCTGTGTTCCTCATCTCCTGGAGCCCTCTGCCAGCCTCATCCCACGCCACCCACCCTGCACCATTCCCTGCAAGGCTCCTACCAAAGCCCCAGCTCCCCATGGCACCTGACACTGGCACCAAGTTCAAAATGACTTGGTCAGTGCCTGTATCTCTTCCACACCAGGCCCCTTTTTCCTCCATCCTTCTCAGCAGCAACCTAAAATCACATGGGAGCAGAGAAGCCCTCATCCTGTGGCCAGCTGGGAGGTGCAGGAGCTCTGCACATCCCAACCATTCCCCCTTTTTCCCTGCAGCCTGGTGGGAGCAAGGCAGCTTGAGGCACAGCCATCAGCTTATTCCTGCTCCACGACAGCTCCAGAAGCTTTGCCTGGCCTTCCTGACGTGCAAAGCTCCCCAGGCTCCCCCAGCCCCCTGGGCAGCACCAGCCCATGGCCACTGATGGCCACTTTCCCTCCCCACCATAGGCAGCCCTGCCAGGCTGTTTGCTGCCGGAGATTTCCTTCCACCCTCTGCCTCCTGGCGAGCTCAGTGCTGCGAGCTTGACATCTCAATCCAGAGATTAGGACAGAGACTGGTCACTGCCCAGTTCTGGCGAACGCCCTTCAAATAATTTGATTAATCATCTTAGCTCCACTCGGCGCAGTTGGCATCCCCCAGAATCAAAGCCTCTCCTGAAATGCTGCGCAGAAAAACCGTAAAGCTGCTGTAAAGGTTCAACCAAGCATGGACCAAGGCAGAAGCCGGGACTCCAGAGGCTGTGCACTGGGTTGGCTAAATACTCCTTCTAAATATCTCTACAGCTAGCAGTCAGAGACATATGAGATGTGTAACAAATTGCACAGGGGCTGCTTTTCCTTCTCTCACTGTTAGGAGGAGATTTTTTTTTTTTCCCCTCCTGCATTTCTATTTATCACAACGCAAAACAGAAACGTGCCAAAAGGATTTTATATTTTCATTTGGAACAACAATATTTGGACAGCCCCAAGGATAGCAATTGCAGCAATCATGAAAAAGTAATACTTTGCGCTTCTGTGGTCCCTTTCATCCAAGCATCTCACAGCACTTGGCAAATGTTGGCCCTGATCCCACGGAGGCCCATGCACATGGATCATCCAATATAGGAATTCATTCTGCAGGGTTCAGCAAATCAGGACTGTGGGGCTCTGTGGGACTCTGGAGTTGCTCACCTCCACACTCACCGAGTCAGCTGCTCCATCAGCACTCACACTGCATCCTGAGTTATTTGTTGATATTTAAGTCTGAGCTCCTGGAGTCAGGGGATTGTGTTTCCATTTTGAAAACTCTCTAGTTTGTCATCTTGGTGCAATCCCTGCAACAGGAATCCTAAAATCCCAGAAAGCAAAAGAAAAATAAGACAAACCAAACATACTCCCTTTCTTTTTTTGCAGGCTCATCTCTCTTTGGAGTCGTGCTTCAGGATTTCTGTATTTATTTTCACCAGAAGACAGCAATTCCTGCACTCCAATACTCATAAAAGAATAAACCCAGCTGATCTCAAACTGCTCAGGGAAAACTATGGCAGGGAGAGCGATTTGCCAAAATCTGCAGCAGTGAAAAGCATAAACCTCAAATGTCCTTGTTCCCAGCGCCTCCCCTGCCAGAGAGACAACCACAGTCCAAACACTTGAGGGTTTGCTTGGCGTTTCTACTGCCATTGTTTCCTTGCACAAAATCAAGAAACTTTTCTTTCTTGCTCTATCCAATGCCCCAAAGCTCCACCAGGGATGGGAGGCCAAGAGCTCCCACAGACAACATCCCCTCATCTCCCACTCATGCTCCAGTGCCAAAGAGTGGCCAATGTTCAAGACAAAGCTCAAGCCACAGCGCTCTTGCAGGGCTCCTGGGGGTCATCCCCCCTCAAATGGAGACCTTGCATGTCACCCCTTAGGCCTTGGATTGACACCTCCATGAAGGGCATGCTAATTATCATTGCTAATGAGCCCCTCTGCCCCAGTGAAGCAGTGGCAGATAATCAGCCATTGCTGTGAGAGTGGTCTCCTTTAAGCATGAAGAGGTGGCCCCTTCCTCTCTGCACCCCAATCCCGACCTCATCAGGTCAGCAGATTCCTCATAAGTGTAAGGAGGTTTTTGCAAAGATCCCTGGAGAAGCCACTGCCAGTGCATCACTGGGACAGCTCAGCTGAGTGGGAAGGTCTCATGGACATGCCAGGATCACATCCAGTGATTCACGGGGCAACTTGAAGCTGATTATGGCTACCCTGGGAAGTGTGGCCCCAAGTGACCAGCTACCAACCAGAGCTGATGGCCTTTCAAGGCTGTTTTCTGCTCCTGGGGGTACTTCCCAGCAAACCACGCAGCCTCTCTGTGTCCCAGCTCCTTCCCCTGCCAGGAAGGGCCACGTTTGCCGCGCTCGGAGAAAGCCAAACCACCCTTTCACCTCTCTCACCTCCTGTGCTATCTCCCAGTGAAATGAATCTCTCCTATCTGCCCAGCCCTGCATCTTCATCCCAGCAGAGACAACCTCAGCCTGGCCTCCCCCGACCCCGTTTCCCCCCTGACACGGGGTGCAGACACACGTGAGAGGGAAGAGCGCCCTTGGCACCGCAGGGGAGAGAGGAGCAGAGGGAGAGCATTAGGGGGAATGAGAGATAGCAAAAGCACAGGCGTATCAGACGTCTCCAGGCAAGATAACACGATAAATAATCAATCAATCCCTACAAAATCCTTAAGTGCTTGATGTATCCTCCCGCAAATTGAATCACTTCTTCTACCAGGAAGTTCTCTCTTGTAAATAAATGAGAGCAGAAATGGCCCATATTGAAAAATAATGTTGTTAAAACCACTGATTAAGTTTTACACAAGCATATGAGAGCAAACTAAAAGGTTTTAGCTTTTTAATTTAAGAAATGAGGAATATGATATAATTTCAATTTGTGATGAGATAAGATGTTCTCGATATTGTGGCTTCAATTGGATTATATCCTAATGTACTTTTATAAAGTGTCAGGCTAGCTGCAGATTAAGGTATGTGTGTAATATTCTTTATTAACAATTTAATGGACTTGCTTTCACTCTATCCATCTTAATCAGT
The DNA here is from genome assembly GCA_026261815.1 of Monarcha castaneiventris obscurior. Classification (NCBI taxonomy): domain Eukaryota; kingdom Metazoa; phylum Chordata; class Aves; order Passeriformes; family Monarchidae; genus Monarcha; species Monarcha castaneiventris. Next base: position 11,655,885 of record JAMPIT010000856.1, on the reverse strand, counting down.
GTTTCCAGTCCACCTGGGAGATCTAGTTAGTGCAGAACCTGAAACTCCAACCTGATGAAAGAGGGAACTCAGTGATCCGTCAGTGTCAAAAAACAAGAGGGAAGTACTGATAAAAGACTGTTGAGGATCATCTTTAACCTCCTGTCATCAGCACCACTCCAAAAGCTCTCAACGACCGCTCTTGGAGTCACTCAACGAGACATATGCCCTTCCTCAGATCTGCATCCTTCCCCTGCCAGAATAATAAAGGGGCTTCTGGCAACAGGCAGAACTTCCCAGATCACAAAACGTAGTTGCCTGACCTCGAGGGACCTGCTCCTATAATCCTGTTTTACAGTCAAACGCCAGTGCAAGAGCAGCCTGGTTGTGTGGACTCTCCAGCGCTTGTCCAGAGTCTCTGCTCTGGTGCTCAGACACTTCCATCTCATTTCCCTCTGAAATTTATTCATGACTAGTTTGTATCTGCATGTTCTGGTATCAACACTGGCCTTTAGCTTAACTAGCTCCTCTCCCTCCCTTGTGTTTATCTGCCTGTGCAATCACATCTCTCAGCCTTCCTTTCATTAGGCCAAATAAGCTGTGCTCGTTTAGTTGTCTCTCATGAAGGGACTGCCCAGCACCTTCCCCACTCTGGTGACCTGGCTCTGCACCTCCTCCAGTTTTCCAGACTGCACACACTCAAAGTCCCCCCATGCAAATGCTTTCCCATCCTTTGGAAATGCCATCTCTCCAGACAGCTCCAAGAACCAAGGCGCTACCCCAGCCAGCTCCTGCTCTCCAAGCACCCACCTCTCCTACCCCCAGGCACCCCAGGAGGGTGAAGTCCTCCACCTCAGTCAAGACCTTCCATAGTGCAGCTGTTGGGTGAGAAATTGCTATTTCACACACACACACCAGCCCACCACAGGGTGACCGTGACGTGCTGCACGAGCTCTCAGCACTGGCTGGGTCCCCACCTCCCCTTCCCCACCACTCAGGCTGCCGTGTGCATGCACAAACAGGGACTTGGTGCACGGAACCGGGAGCAGCAGTCTTGTAAATAATGGCCAATCAGGGGAGAAAAAAATAAAAAAGTTTATACATCTCATCTCCTTTAATTCCCTTGCAATGCAATGATTCTGCAAGGGTGGGTCGGTCGTAGCTGCAGGTGCTCCCGGACGGGGGAGGAGCACAAAAATGAAGTTGTTTGCGGCTTTTGATTCCATCCCTGGAATTATTTACAGCTGCAGGCAATATTAAACTATGTAGAGCAAGTGTCCTCATTTACATGCTAATTCATTTATACCCTCTGGATTGATTTCTCCAATTCATTTTCAGCCCACTAACTCTTCTGATATGAATTATATTATCACCTCCAGAACAGCAGCAGGGAAATGTGACGAAGCCACCCCAGCTCTTCTGATCTCTAATTGCCCTCGCTGTTCGGAGCCGGCATGGCCAGCTGCAGCTTTGCCTCCTGGCTACCAGCACCCAGCTTCCTTCCATCTCCTGGAGAAAAACCAGCGGTGTGGCTCGGAGAGGGAATCATCCCACTGCCATCATCTTATTCTGGGGAAGACCCAAGCAAGAGGACCTTGGGCTTGCTGCATTTGGAAATCATTCCCTCGCTCTGCCCAGGAGGAGGAACCACCTCATTTCAGAGTCCATCTGTGTTCTGCAGAGGGAAGTCCTGGAGTTGTAAAGAAATTGAATTAATCCTCAATTTCCCAAGGAACTTTCTGAGGTTTCTCAGCTTTTCACAGCAGCCTCACACCGCACTGGGCAGAAAAGACACATTCCCAATTTTCCCTGCCTTGGGAATGAGATACTCACCAGTGGAAAGGACACAGTGCCCAGAGAATGGAGAAGAGCTGGGAAGATTGTTCACAGGTAGAAGTAGCTGGAAGCAGTAGGGCTTCACTCCCGTCACTGTCACTGACAAGGTTTAGGCATCCTTTTCCAGGAGGCACATCCAAATGTGCAGAGGCTGCTCTGGAATCCCTGGCTGAGCTCTGCCAAGGTAACAGCAGAGAAAAGACCCATCTCCTGCACTACACCTCAGCAAAAGGGTGACATTCCAGGACACCAAATGGACTTGAGGGAGGGGAGAGAAACCACCAGCAAATGGAGGAAGGGCATGTGCAATGATGTGGGTGCAGTGCAGGGCTGCCCACACCCCATCTCCCACAGAATAACTGTGAAGTTGTGCAGGTTAATCCAGGTGCAAACCCAAGTGCAGCCCCTGGGCGAGGCAGCAGCTGAGGAACCCATCACCAGGAAGATGTTCAGCTGGACAAAGCACCTGAATCTGCACCACTGTGGTTCATCCTGGCCAGACACTTCCCTCTCTCTTTGGCCCAAAGTGTCATCCAGCACAGGAACCCAACTTGTGAGATAGACACCGACACTGTGGTACACACAGACACATCCAAATTGGACAAACAGACGTGACATTCAGTATTTCAAAGACTTCCCGAAGCCTTTCTACAGCCTAACTCATTCCTTGCTCATACCCAGCATCTTGTTTGAACAGCATGATCTGTCAGAGGGGCCTGATGGTCCAGGACGGATTGGAAGTTAAATGGGACCATTTCCCCTCCAAAAAATCTGAGCAAAATGAAAGCTGTAGGGAAATTAGGAGGTTTTGTGGTTCTGCCTTTTTCTTCCGGCTGGCAGGGAAAGGGCAGCTCTTTGTTCCTGATTTACATCATCTGAAACAATTAATTTGTGAAAGCCAGAGTACCATTCCCCTTGACATCCAGTGTTTATTATGCTTCAGACCATTTCAAATGAGCACTTGAAAAGGAGAGGGAGCCCCTCTGCCTCCTGATCACTGGAGGGAAGGAGAAGGTTGTCCTAAACAGAACAACAGACTGTCCCTTCTTAATGGCACTTCAAAGCCCCTCGGACAGGAAAATTGATAATTGTGTCAAGTACAGTTTTTCTAAACTTCATCATTTAGCGCTGAAAACTGGGCTATTGAATTCATATAGTTCTTTGATCAAGACCAGTTAATTAAGTTATTCCCTTGATATGACTCTTATCACTTTAGTGCCAGACCTACATCACACTTATGCAATTTACATCCTGGCTTTGATATACATCGTTTAAGCTTCCCAGACCAAAATCACCGGGTTTCTGTAGATTCCCTGCCACCTTGCCAGCTTCACCAAGAGGATGGGCTGCAGGTCAGTTATTAATAGAGACACTGTGCACCCCAGAAGGCTCCTGGGTTTCTCTACTTTTGGTGACTCCTGTCGTTCACCACCAATCCCACCTGATACCTCCTGACCCTTCATCTTCACAGCCATCTTCCATTCACCCTCTATTTCTGACCAACCACCCAGGGGCTCTTTCAGCAAATCCTCCTCCTCCTCCACACTTCTGCTTTCCACGGGAGAGTGACAAGCTCCAATTTAGGTCTCCACAGTTTTTCTTGGGCTTATCCCCTTAAACCGGATTAGCGAACGTCTTAATGCCAGTGACACCAGTCACAGCTCACCATCTGATCCTGCCTTTCAGGATTTGCTGCATCTATGCACTTTCCATTGCTAACCAGATCCTCTGATCTTTCCTTCCAAGCCCCCCAACTCCCCGTCACCATCGCCCTGCTGCCGTGGCCTGCTCGTTTTACTTCTCATATCTAAGAGATGCCCAGATCTCCTCCTTTCCTCACCCAGCACCTCCAGGGTCTGAACTCTTCCAACTCGCTGACAGCCTTTGCACTTTCCCTGTTTTCATACCTACAACTATCTCTTCCAGACTGTTTCCTTCACTTTGAGATACAGCCTTCCTGGAAAACTCACAGCACCCCTTCCCTGGGCCTCCAGGTACAAGACCTCGAGGCTTTCTTCTCCTCCACCATTTACACACAAACCAGCCCACATGGTGGTTCCTCTTGGGCCTTTTAAACCCCCTTTACAGAGCCACGTCCTTTCCAAGCACTCCCTCACTCTCCACCCATCTTCACTGCGAGGTGGAGATGCTGCTGCTGCTGCTGTAGCTCTCTCCATGCAGCTGTGCTGAGCAGTTGCATCAGGCAGTCCTTTCCCTCCCACCTCCACCCCTTTGTCCTAGGCCAGCTCATAAACACCTCAGGGCAAAACCAAGTATTTCATCAAACTGTCTGTCCTGATCATCTCTGCGTTCCTGAATCTTAGCAAGTCCCCTGGGGGGAGGTGAGGGACACTTTTTGGCTCAGTAAAACAGTAATTACAGGGCAAGGACCAGCCTGCATCTCCTAAGGAGGTTCTGCACGTGGCACCCACCTGTGACCAAGAGAGGAGATGGTGTGATCTGAAACCTTCCATCATGGCTCTTCCTTGCTGGGATAGGACACTGAGAGCAGTGTGAAGGAAAGACAGGCAGTGGTGAGCCCTGGGGCTCGGCCTGCTCAGTCCCACCATGCCTCTGGGTGCTCCCCAGCATCCCCACCACGGCTCATTCTGGTTCCCAGCTCATGGCATGATGTAAAAACCAGTCACGTTCTCTGTATCGATCAGGCTGTCCCTCCACACACGTGTTCCCTTTGTCCCCCCTAAAATAAAACCCCAACTGAGAAGAGTCACCAGCTGGAGTTTAATTTCAGACTCCAAGGCATATCTGGAGCCAATTTGCAATGCGCTTACTCCGAAAATCGCCCTCCCCTGTGACGCTTGACAGCTCCAGACCACAGTCCTGCTCTCAGCTCCGAAGGAAAAATGTTTTAATTTGTCACAAACCAATTATAGCGTCTCATCTATCCCTGAATTACTCATCTTGGCTACAGTCTAGGACAAAGGGCCCCTCTGAGAGGAGATTAGACATGGATATTAACAAGAGAAAAAGTGTCCACTGTCTCACCTTGCTGGGGACGCGGCTTCCAACGAGACAGGAAAAGGAAACCCCTCCTGACTGACAGCCAGAGGGAGGGCTCCCATCCCACAGCAAATCCCTCGTTTCACGCGGAAGAATAGTCACGACAAACTCCGTATTCAAATAATATTCATGCATGGCAGATAACAGAGTCACGGCTGGCAGAGCTGCAGCATGAATATAAATAACCTTCGCTCCCTGGGCTGCTGCCGCAGCCGCTTTGCCACCGTGCCAGAGCCTGGGTGAAGGGGCTGTGGGAGCAGGGCAGGGGTAGGGATGCCCCAGCGGAGGCACTGCCTGCCCTGAGCTCCACGTGCTGCCCCTCTGACGAGGCCCCTTTCCCTTGAGCCCTGTGCCAGGCTGGAATGCTCTCCCATGGACTCCCAGCAAGGCCGTGCTCTCCAGCCACCTCCTCTCCAGCCACCCCGGCTGCCAGGTGTGTTTGTGGCTCTCACAGGCCACACCAGCGTCCCTGTGAGTTCTTGCTGTGGACCAGACCCACTTCCCTGGGCTCCAAGATCCTCTGTGCCATTGCTCCTTCCTTCCCTCGCCAACCCTTCACTGTCTCTATCAGTGCTCCTTCTTTCCCTCCCTAAATCCATGCTGGTCTCACGTATTACCTTTCAACCCAACAGCCAAGACCAGCTTCTGAGCTGAGACACAGCCCTGAGGATGCTTTTAGACTGTCCCATCTCCTGAGCAGCTCACATTCCGATTCATCCAGCTGGAAACAGGAGGTGGACACTCAAAGGCAGCACCCAGAGCTCTCGTGAGCACTGTACACCATTGCATGTACAGTTGCAATGGTGACAAGTTCCAGCCACTTCACTCAGCAGTGAGGACAAAAAGCTGTGGGCAGAATTGGCCTCAGTCAGCTGGAAAAGCTGGATGTGCTGCTGCTCTGTCTCAAATAGACCCAAAGCTTCAGAGGGCAGCCACAACACTCTCTTCCCAAGCTCACTGCAGATCAGCTTCTTCCTTGGATGAAGAGGGAGACGATGAAAGTCGATTTCCCTTTGTGCTCATGGCAAATAATTTGGAGAATTCCCCTTGTTTACTCAGAACTGTTAATGATGCGTCAGAAATTACCTCGGAGATTGTAATTAAAGAAAACGGCAGAAGAGAGAGACATACACACACACACACACACACACACACACACACACAGAGGCCTAGTCACAGCTTCATCTGCAAGTCTGGAAGTGATGGAGCCAGCAGCCGCTTCCCCATCACCCCAAACCTGCAGGAGGATCCCCAAGAGCTCCCTAAATGGCAGAGGCTTAGGGGTGCAGCCCCCAGGCCCTGTACAGCCCCCACACCCCTCTTCAGCTACAAAGAAAGCAGTGGTGGCACTCCAGGTATCCAGGAGCTGGTGAGGCCACGAACCCGACTGGAGGCCGTCAGGAAATGAGCAGGAAGCTCAGCCCCCTCAAAACCATTTTGGAAGCGAAGCAGCTGACCTAGAAGAGTAATTAAGCTCTCAGTCATCACCGAAATGCAGACACCCACATGCACACAGCAATGTATCTGTCAACCCCCTGCCAGCCTGACCTCGGGGCTCGGCGTCTGGTGGGGCTGGAGCAGAGCACAAACAGCCCTTTCTCATGGAGAAGGGAGAGGAATTTGATTCCCATTCGGTTACAGGAGGGTGTCTGGATTGCCTAATTACTCAGGGGTGACCACTGTGGAGAGGCAGTCGAGAGCTGGTTTCCCAACACCTCCCTTCCTGCTCAGTCCGAAGGCCAAATCCTCTTGCTTTGCCTTCTGGAGCACTTCCACGGGGTGAGCAAAGCAGCTTGTGCCAGGAGAGCAAACAGGGGTCAGGCAGGGGAATCAGCTCAGCTAAAAGCAGCCAGCTGGAGGAAAGCCATTCCCTTTCTCCACCTTAGCCAACAGCTTAGTTCTTCTAGGGCTCGTTTCAAGCATTGGATTAAGAGAATGGTGGAATTGCAAATCCTATGAGTCCCAAATTCAAGGCAGAGGAAGGAGGAAAGAGCTGGGTCATCCTCATGGTCACCATCAGCAGTTGTCAGGGTGTGCAGGAGCTGTGGGACAGGTTGTATTAGTGTGCCCTGGATACAGCCACACAGCATTCCATCAACACAGACAAGAGTTTGGGGCTCTGAGCAGGATGTGTTTGGATCACTACTCCACTATTAACCCTCTCACCTCTTGTGGAGAAATAACTGAGGTCATTCTTGCAGTCAGCCTCACACCAGCCCATCTCCTCCCATTCCCAGCAGCAAGGTGAGGCAGGCTGGGTCCTGTCTCCGCTCCCACTCCCAGTATCTTTCTACCTAGAGACCATTTAAACCTTTTTAAACCCACACAGCATTCCCACATGAGCCTCACACCCCCTACACCATGGCTGCCATCTCAGACAGACTCCAGATGGGAGAAGGAGCAGTTTTCCCTTCAAAACCTGTGTGTGGAGCATGCGGCTAGCAGGTGTGCCCCCGCTGCTGGCTGGCAGCAGTTGGCCTTCTCACAGAAGCAAACCCTACAGCAGGTCCAGCCACTGCCACCACAGGGCCCTGGGGTTGTTGTTGAAGCACTTTGCTATCACATTCCTGCACAGGCCCATTTCCTGCCTGTCTTCAAGGTGGGTGAAGGCTGGAGAGGGAAGGATTGGATGAGTTTGGATGATGCTGCTACCATCCTCCAGATCCATGCAGACTAAACTTCTTGAGGCTGGAGAATCACAGCCTGAAAAGATGAAAGCCCAGCAATAATGACAGCCTGGGACAGCTCATCAGGAAAGGTGTTCCTCTCCTTCAGCAGCAGTGGTTTCAGCTCCCTTCCTCTCAGCTGGCAGCCCACAAAGGCAGGTTTATTTCTGGGGATTCACTGCTACTGCCCAGGTCTAGAAGAGGGGCCTTCCTTCCTCCCCTCATGTTTACACAGAGCCCCAGGAAAGAGAGAGCTTCCTGACAAGCAGACCAAGATGGCAAGGCCCAGCATGCCAGCCCCTGTGGTCAGCACCTCCCCACAAACCAGTCTGTCTTGCCCTCTGGGTGAGCCCATGGAGCAGAGCGTGGTGGCAGAGCCTCCATCAGCCTTTTACTCAGAGACACCACGGTTCTGCCACTCAGGTCACCAATGCCATGGCTCAGCTCTGGCAGGACAAGCTCTGCCTCTTGTCTCTCCCACATCTGCTGGCCAGGCTGGGACCCCACAGGCTTTGGGATGTGTGGGATGCTAAAGCAGCAAGGAGGGAATTGCATTTACCTGAGAGCAGGGGCGAGTTTGACACCTAAACAAAATCAGTGAAAAACCCCTCGGTGCCACTGCTCCCCAGGATGTGCAGGTGTCCTGCAGGCTCTGGGCAAGGAAGTTGCTCCATCACAGGTACACCAAGCTCCAGAGAGGGACTGTCAGTGCTCACAGGACAGCCATCCCCCCAGTATCCCAAAATCACAGTGCAATGCTGAGATTTGCTCCAGCAATTCTTTATTGGGCAAAAGCATACGCAGGTATGGAGTGTTCCACCACTTGTGCATCCACTGTGGGCACCAGGAAGCCCCTCGGGCACCGGGTCCCACCCCGAGCACATCCCTGCCCCGGCCGGAGAGTCCCACTGCCACCTCGTGGGAAAGGGACGCATCGCCCCTGCTCTGCCGCCGGCACAGCGGGAGCGAACCTCCTCCAGCAAAATCCCTGCTCCTGCGGGGCAACAGCACCCCGAGAAACCTGGCGTGGAGGGAGGAGGTCCACACAGACCAGAGGCATCGTGAATTAATCTGCTCTTTCCATGGCTGTCCCCATCCCTGCTCCCCAGGCTGACTGGGAAGGGAGGGTGCACCCAGGCTGCAGGCACTGCCAGAGAGGAAAGGCTCCCTGCAACAGCCCAGGACCTGCTCCTACACTCCTGGTCTCGCCCAGGTGAGCCACGGCACCACTTGAGGGCACTGGCTGTCCAGGGACAGAGCTCAGGAACTGAAACATTGGCCCCATGCAGAAGACTCAGGGGTGAGGTGAACCCGTGAATTCCCTTGTGCTCCCAGTTAGCACCCGGTTATTGAAACAAGAGTTCTGTTCATTTTCATCAGGACAGGCCACAGACAACGAAAACCCTGCTTCACTGAGCAGACAGAGAAATAAGGAGGCTACAAATCTCCCCCACAGAGGGAATGAAGCAGTGAGCAGCCCCTCATGGCTTTGAGAAATCAGCCTACAGCAACTTCCAAAAGAGGTCTGGAAACAAATGACTATTGCTGAAACTGCTGTGGGTTGAGAACATCCCACGCCACAGACACAGAGGTGGTTCTGCTCCCTGCTCCCCCCAAACACGGAGCCTGCAGTTTACACTGGTGTGATAAGAGGGAAACCATCAATCCCTCTTGCCCTGTAGCATCTCCCTCTCTCCAGCTCCGATCCTGGCCAAAGAGCCAGAGCACAAGCAGAGAGGGGGAAAGAAGGGACAGAGGCCCTTCCAGAGCCTGGCGCAGTGTCCTGGCTGCAAGTGCTGACAGGTATGGGCCACCACGGGCTGCCCTGCAGGGCCGTGCTCCTGCATTCAGGACTGGGTGGGCAAACTGAGCTCTGCCCTCCTGAGCTGCCAGCAAGGCTGAACCAGCTCTGACCCAGAGCCAAAGAAGGAAAACAGTCTTTAAAAGTCCATGTGCTGGGAAAGGTATCCTTGGGCCCCATGCTGGCACCAGGGGGGATTCACACTGTCCTTTTGGTAGCAAACCTGCAGTCTGCACGTCAGGGAGCAGAGGAGCCTCTCACAGTCCTGCACAGCTCCAGGAAAGCAGCACTGAGGAAAGACCACACCTTTGATGGGTCTCTCTGGGCCACTGGAAAAAAGGAACATCAAGCTCCTGAGCTGTACTCCTATTTTTTCTGCTTCCATATTTTGGACAAGCGGAACTTGTTCTTCTTCCTCTCTGCCTCGTGGCTCTCAAGAGATCCATCTGCAGGAGAAGGAGCAGACACAGAGCAGGTTGAGACCCACAGCCCCAGTGCCCCCCAGTGCTGCTCTGTAAGAGAAGAAAGGGCCCTTACCCAACCTCTGTATCATGTCTGCCAACATCTGGTCTTCCTCTTTCTCTCTGTAATGGAACAGCATGGTATTAGAAAACTTTGCTGTGTTCATGACAAGCTGGTAGACACCAAAACCCATGCAAATACTGCTCTTATTCCCCCCATAAGAAATGACCAACCTCCACAGCATATCCTGGGAAGGCTGCAGGAAAAAACCCTACAGTTAAAGAGTATTAGACATTAGCAGATTCCATCTGGTTCCCTTGGAAGCAAGGGCCTGTTGGGGGATTTCCAGACCATGTCCCAGCTGGCTGATGAATCATGCGAGTTCATGGGGTGGTGAGACACCACCACACCCGAGGAGATGAATGAAGTTGAGACACAGTAGCCCGGGGTGCTACAGAGGTGCTCATTGCCATCAGGGACAGGCACACTGCTGTCACCACCTCGTCCTGGGCAGTACTAGAACCCACAAGCAGGAGTTGGTGCTCTGAGGTCAAGAAATGGAGGCTGTTCTCAGCATCAGGAGGCACAAATCCAGCTACTTGACACAGCAGTCTTCCTTTGAACTTGGGAAGGATCCAGTTCTTGGCTACAGTTGCTCCTTCACTTGCTGCAGCAGACGAGCACATTCCTGACTTCATGCTCCCAGATTCCTCCTGCATCTCCCATACTGCCTCCAGCCTCCCCATCTCCAGCCTCTCCCTCTCTTCCCCCGCATTCCACATTTCCACAGCCCTTGTTCCCACAGCAGCTTGAGCTTGAGAGAGCAGTGAACAGGGCTGTGGTCCTGATCTCTTTCCAACAGCTGCCAAGGATGCAAAGACTGCAGCATTTGGGACAAGATGGTCGATGACAGGTGACCACCCATCTCTCATGGAGCAGAAGTCTGGACGACAGCCACTCATCCACCCCTGCAACCAGGGCAGCAGTGGAGATACAACAGTGTTGGCTCACTTTCCACCATCTGAGGGCCCTCACCTGAGTCTGTCCTCATCCAGGCAATCCACAATATTATTCCGGTCATTGACTGTGTTTAGGTATGACTCCAGCAGCTCCTTCTCTTGCTCCTTCTCCCTGGGCGTCTTCAGATCCTCTGCACAAGACAAGGGAAGCCCATCTCACAGCTACCTTCCCACAGTGGCTCCTGCCTCCTCCCTGCTCCAGCAAGCCTGATTTTATTATCCTCACACTCAGGGGCACATCCTGCCTCCCTGACAAAGCTGAGGCAGCTTGGATGTTACAGGGAGTAACATCTCACATGGCAGGGGACAGCCACAGTGCACCCACAACCCCTGGCAGTGCCTTCAGATCTGAAGGGCACCCCAGGGCTGGCACACAAAGCAGAGGCTCCTGGGGCCAGCAGGACTCCCAGTGTGGCCAGTCCTTACCTGGTTTGCTCATGAGGCGTCGCAGCTCCATCTCGATATTCCACTGCTGCTCCTCCAGGTTCTGCTGCTTCATCCTGGAAGGAATGACAGAAGTGATGAGTTACTGCCCTGCCATGCCCCAGGGTTGGATCCCGCTCCTATCATGCTAAAGCCTCATCTCTGTGTTGCCCACCACCTGGGCAGGGGGTGATGGGTCAGGGGAAATCTTCCTCCATCACATTTCTGAAGTTTCCCTCCTCACAAGCTGCTCACAGAGCCTGGGTGCTCAAAGGCCCACCAGCTAACACATCATGATGCTGGCAGTTCTCCCAGAGACATCCTCCACCCTTCTCATCCCACCAATTGGCACATCCCTTTTTTGGGCTGCCACACTCCCTCTCCTTCACTGCTCACAGGTGAATTTCTGGTTGTACTCACTTGTACATCAGCTCTGATTCCTGCCTCAGCAGCAGCTGTTTCTCATGGATCAGTTTGAACCAATCCACCATAAGGGCATCCTCGGACTCATCTGCAGAGGAGACAAAGGGCAAAAAGCTGCATCAGTTCAGCCCCCCTGTCTCAAACACACAATCTCTTGAGGGAGAGCTTAGGATGACTTGTATGAGCCCCAGGCAAGTGAAAACAGGAGATCTTTGGAACTCCTGGGTACAAGGGATGCAAGGAAGCTGCTCATGGATACTCTGCTACAGGACACCCAGCTCACCTTCCACACGGCTGCCTCAACTCTGCCCCTCTGCATGACCCCACTAAACCCTGAGAAACTGGAGCCAGCCATGATGGCCAGCCTGGCTTGGAATCCAAAAGCCAGCTCAACAGTGGCCTTCCACTCCCACAACTCCCTGATCCTCAGCCAAATTAACACAAGACCTTGCTCATAAAATACCTTACGAAACAGCCACAGAAGGTTCAAAACTCCCTGGGCTTTATCTTTGTATAGCAGGTACCTCTGGCAACCTGGTGTCTCACATGTGGCCTGAGCTCCTAAAAACGGAGCCAAGAGTGCCCAGGGGTAGGAGATGAGCCTCACACCTCCCCAGCACAGCAGAGCTGGCACCAGGGCTGCTTTACCTCCCTCGCAGGCACGCAGCTGCTTCTCCAGATCCACTCCTTTCAATTCCAGTTCATCCAGCTGCTTCTCGATGTCTTGAACCTTCTCCTGGATTTTCTCCTCAGGGAGGTAGTCTGGGTGCAGCTAGGAAAGAAAATGTAGGACAAAATACAGCTCAGTGACCTCAGATATAAACTTAGATATATCTGGACAAGCACCCCAGAAGGACATCCAACAACCCCAGCCTGCTCCCCTTACACCTGCTTTCCAGCCATACCTTGGTTGGGGACATCACTTGAAGCTTGTCTTTGCTTTTTTGGACAGGGAGTTTAACTAGAAGGGAGAAAAAAAAAAAAAAGAATGTCACAACAACCTCTAAATAATTTTATGGTGTGGGACAGTGCCTACATCACCAGAGCACAACAGGTCCCAGCTACCCAACAGAGGCCACAGATGATACACATGCATCCACATGCCTCACCAAAATAAGAGCCACATCCTCACAGCCTGATTTACTCCTTGTGGCTGGTCATTCAGGCCACAGGTTGCTGCTTTCATCCCCAGGGTATAGACAGTCACCTGATTCAGGTGTGACTTTGGAACCTCCACCCAAGAATATTCACTTCCATGTTCCTTCACTATCTTGTTAAAATACAAAGATATTTGTAAGTCCCTTACTAAGCTTCCAAAGGATAGCACAGAAAGACTGGGTTACTGTCACAGGAAACACCAAGATGTAGTGCTCTTTTAAAAGGGAGCATCAGTAAATACTGATGAAACAAAGATGGTCTAGGGGACCTCAGTGTAAATCTCAGGAAACTAAGGTTCAATTCCTCCCACAAAACACTTCCTAGGTGAGAAGTCCCTTAGGCCCCACTACACAGCATTATTTAGGCCCTGGACACCTATTAAAATCAATCCTTAAGCAATGTGTATTTGTTCCACTGTGCCTCAGCTTCCTCTGCCCAACTGTGCTGCAAGGATAACTACAGAAGAGGGTGAGGTATTTGGATACCTGAGGGGCTGGGCTGGATAATTACCACAGAGAGAGAACAGAGGCGTACGTGGATGATGTGATAAGGAAGGAAAACTCTACTATCAAAAGAGCACGGCTGTAACAAAGGCAGCAGCGATGCAGGCTCAGCACACACAAGGAGAAAGACAGGACAGACAGACGAGGGGAGCCTCCTGAGAGTCTCTGGCAGCTCAGGAAGAGCTCAAGGACAGCTCTCCAGTTTCCCAGCCCTCACTCTGCTGTGCTTTCTAGGAAGAGTGCGAAAGGAAAGATGCTGGATGTGGCTGTGCTGTTCCTGCAGTGCTGGCCTCCATCAGGGATCTCTTCCCTCTGGATGCTGCTGGTTTGCTGCCCTGTGCACTGCCTGCAACTCACACTTCTCTTAAAGGTTCCTCCAAGAGGGACTTGGCCTGCCTCGAGCTGTCTGCCTAAACAACACTTCCCTCTCCCAGCTCAGTCCTGAATCTCTGGGCTCCTTCCGAGTGGGCTCTGCAGCCCCCAGGCAGAAAGCTGCACCACTGAGGGTGAGAAGGCCACGGTCACTGGAGGGGAAGAGCCTGTAAATGACACCCTGTGACCAGCTCAGGATCTGATTTCCCCTGATATCCCCAGGTTCTGGCTTGGCAGATGCAGCATGGCTTGGCTGCTTGCCAGCACGCTGGAAGTAGGACAGTTGGCAGGAAAACCCTGGAGCCTCCTTTCTCAACAGAAAACACCACCTACACCACCAAAGAAAATGAATGATCTACAGAAATGCTCACCTTGCATCGCTCACCACAACCCCAGGACTGAGGGCAGGAACAGCAGCTGACTGTTCACAGCTCTCTCTGAGTGCTGAGGTAAAAATCTACACAGAGGAGCACTGGGTCTAACCCACAGCCTGCCCGGTGGCAGCAGCAGGAACCAGCCTTTCAGGTGGCACTCTTGGGCACACGGGGGAAGTGGGGGGACTGCTGGGAAGGTTTCCCAATGGCCCTCCCAAAGGTGGATACAAACCCGGCCTCCCTTATCTTAACTGCTCACTTCCTGGGAGAGACTAATGCTGAACCCTGGGGCTGAGTCTGTGGAGAGAGGAGGTGCAAAGTTTTGGGGAAATGCTGGCAAAGGAGGCACACCAAACTTTTAAAAAAGACAACACAACTGGAGCTTGAATGTTTGGTAGCTGTCAAAGATGCTGGCTAAGGACAATGCTGGAACCAGCTGACAAAAAATAAAGCAGGAGGCCATCGAGCCATCAGGACCCATCCTGCTTGCTCCAAGACTAACACAGGGGGCAGGACTGAGCCCTGCTGTGAGAATCTTCTACTCCAGACAGGTAAGACACAGCTAGATGGGGTAAGGAAAGGGGAGACAAAGAGGCTGAGCAAACATCAGGACAGCAGCAAACATCAGGTTAGTTCCAGAAAATGTCATTAGCATTGTGGTGTGATATGTCAGAGCAAGGATAACAGGGCAAGGGAGGAGAGGTGCACAGTAAAGCTGTGGCTGAACAAACAGGAGTAAGAAACTGGATTAAGAGTAGGGACAAACTGGTGAGGACATCTTTGAAAATCCAAGAAACAGCAGCCTTGGCTCCTGCTCCTGAGGGTCCCACCAGCTGGAGTTTCTGGATGAGAGTTTTCTGCATTCCTTTTATTTCCTAAAGCCACTCAACTGAAGAGGAACAGAGACATCAGCTAGATCCCAGTTCCCCGAATTAGGAGATGGTCCTCTTCACAGCACTAAGTCTAAAGAATGACAGGGCAGTGACCCTGAAAAATTCCTATTTCAATTTCTTCCTTTCCCACTGAATTCTCTGGCCTTGCTTCTTCCTGCTTAGGCCAAGCTGGCTAATAAAAATTAATTACATGGATTTTCCCCCCATGACAACAGCCACAGGGTTAGCCACAGAGAACTTGGGGACACATATCCCATACTGACCACTCACACTGTTCCCTGACAGTACAGGAGACTTTAGTAGGCAGAGAGATCTTACACGTAGCAGTGTTTGTTTTCAGCTGGTTGCCATCTTCCTCCTTCTTCTTGGCAGAGCCTCCAGGATCTTTCCAGTCTTGCTTTGAATTCTGACAGCTCTTGATAAGCTCTGAGCTGGGAATCAACAACTTCTTCGTGAATCCACCAGATGAAGCTGGATTAAGAAGCACAGACAGGTTTTGGGTAAGAAATTTCAACCCTCATCTTATAAAAATCTCTTTATTGCCCAACGTCTCTGGCACTCACCACTATCCAACTCCATTTCTAGTCCTAGTCCTCCTCTCTTGATGATAATGAAGGGCATAAGCCCAAAGTAAACATGGAAGAAGCACTGATTACAAGGCTAGAGTAAGAGGAGAATAAACATTTGGGAGGAGAATAAACAGTTGGGAACTATCACCAAGATTTCTCAACATTACACAACCATGCAAGAGAGAATAAGTGAAATCTGTCTTGCAGAAGAAGGGAACCCTATGGAGACTGAATCCCTCTCCTTGGGGAAGGCCACCCATCAAAGGCACAAAATAAAGGCACCATAGGGCCAAAGCAGGTGCAGAGAGAAAAGACCCCTGAAAGCAAGGCACAGTCTCCACCCACACACTCCTCACATGTGCCTTGCAGCACTAATGAGCAAAATGAAGGCAAAGCTTTTATCCTTCATACCAGAGTCCTGCTTTGCTGGTGGGACAACTGATGGGCTTGGCTTTGGCTCCTTGTGTGCTGGGCTCCCTGTCCCCACCTGGGAGTTATCCGTAGGTTTCTTAGAGCCATCTTGGTCCCTGCAAAGAAAAAGGACCAAGGTAGGACACCAGACCTCTTGCAGAATGGTCCACAGGGAAAGTGCTGGACATCCTGGTCTGCATCTCCATCTGGGATGGTCACACTTGTCATGGAAATCCACCAGCTCCAAAGACACTCACTTGTTGCCTACAGGCTTCAACCGAGATCTCCACCCTTCTGGGCTCTCAGACTTGTCTTCAGCAACATTTGTGCTTCCTGAAGAAAGGAATACAGCAAGGTAAATAAAAACAAACAAGAACAGAAACATCCAATAAAAAGAAACAAGGCAGATTTGAGTCTCAGAAGAATCCTGGGAGCTAAGCCATGCACTAGGGCAGATACTATGATGTTATTGCAGCAAACCAGCACCAGCTCCACAAGTTTAACACGGACAGATTCAGATACAATAGGCAGTAAATAATCTCAGTGGCATTTTGTCCCTTTCAGATCAAATGCTTTAAAACCTAGGCAGCTACAGAAATACAGCCACAGAGTACACAAACAGGAATATTCAACAGCAATACAACACAACCAGCTCAGATCTCAGAGAACAAAGGCTGGGACAGGAAGAGGAGTCAAAAAAACCCCACAAAGTCTCAGCAAACTGCAGTCAGACACTTCTTCTGACCCAAAAAATAGAGGCCATCTGGAAGTGCCTGGGACACTGGGAAGCCCCAGAGTATCACCCCTTGGCTCACTGCTAAGTCACCATGATGGAAGTTTGGTTCAAAACAGACAAAGAGGCTGCGTGAGCCTCAAAAGCAATCAAAAAAATCATCCCAAACTTCTGGCAAGGTCTCCCATCTGGGAAAACCTAAGCCTTTGAAAGCCACCATGATCCCAATGTTTGATGATAGCAAGCACAACTCCAAATACGTGGAGATCCTCAGAGCAGTAAAACTCACCATGCTAGAGGGGAGCAATTGCCCAGGGATAAATGGAGTTGTGCTGAGCCCCACAGCTCAGAAAACCCTTACATGGTGGTACAGACAGAAAGGACAGGAGTCATGGCTACATCTGCTGTACTGGTCCAAGAGGAAGGCATAAAGCTGGAGTGCTGTGTCCAGCCAGAGCTGTGGGAATCACTCATCCTCACCTTTGATGCCTTTTGACTCTGGCTTGTGCAAAGGGTCAACAGGTTTGCTGGCAGCCTGGCTCTTGGGCACAGGGTCTGTAATCTTTTCCTGCTTTGGTGCTGTGTACTCTGTTTTGCTGGACTGTGTTTTTGGAGCTGGACTCTGAGAACTGGTGGGAGAAAACTTGCCACTGCAAAAAAGAACAACTTAGTGAGTCTTTTTGAAAGGATGGGCCTTTTTATTGGCCTCTGTTCCAATGATTTGTATGTGTCCCTCTACACATCTTTAATACTGAGCCACAAGAGCAGTCAGGACAAAGCAAAGAAAGATGCAGGGACTTCTCCAAATTATCCCAAGGAACATCTTGGCAGAAAAAAGGGAAAGAGAAATAGTGCTTTACCTGCTAGGTGCTGGGGAGGCAGTGGAACTGAGCCCTGCTGGCCTGTGTGGAGAAGTGTTTGATCCAGACAGAGCTTGTATAATATGGTTACGTGCCTGCTCCTTGCCAGCATTCACTCGACTGACCTCAGCAGTGGTTCTGGCAGGGGCAGTTTTATCAGGGCCGTGAGGAGACTGGACTTGTTTTTGAATGTCAGAAGATTTACTGCTGGGGGACTCCAATGACCGAAAAAAATTTTCTCGGGCTTGCTGTGTTTTTGTTGTGGAAGATGTCCAAGGAGGCTTTGATGGGGTGCCTTCGTGGTGATCTGTTTTATTCCCCAACGAGGCACCTTTGCAGTCATCAGATTTATTTACAGCTGAGGAGGACCATGGAGTATTCACACTTTTGAAGCCGGAGCTTCCAGAGGATGAAACAGATGGCTTGGTTGAATTAGTGAGGCCTTCCTGGCTGGGTTTCTTCAACACCTGCTCTGGTTTCTTGGGTTCTGCTGCTTTCTGGAATGCCCTGGCAGCAGTAGGGGCTGCAGAACTGTCAGGTTTTTTCCCAGTACTGTGGAGACCGGAGATCTGGACATTGTCTGGCTGCTGGTGGCTGGTACAGATGAACGTACCGGGCTCAGGCCCAGCTTTGTAGCTTCCAGGAAGCAGCAAGTTCCAACACTGCCTGCACCTGTGGAGACAAAAGTCTCAGGAAACATCCTCCAGAGCGCTGGGAGACACAGCTGGGAGTGCAGGCACAGCTCCACCATCCACAGGGGGGTGAAGGTACCACACTGGCAGTGAGCTCATTCTGCGTGCACACTCCTCAGGCACCAGAACAGGAGCTGGTGATAGCACAGCCTGAAGCAGGAAAGGTGTAGCTGCAAACAGACCTGTGGAGACAGCTTCCCTTACACACAGGTCAAGAGCAAGCCCAGGTTGCCTCCACTCTAAAATAAAAGTGCCACACCACTCTGTCTGCAGTCCCAAAGGGACCCCTGTGACCCCCAGGGCTGTGCCCCTGCTTTGAAGAGCTGCTGTACCTGAAGCAGTTCCTGTGATAGAGCTTCCCATCGACCAAGTAGCGCTGCACCAGGTGCACGTGTTTGCCACAGACCCCACAGCTGCTGCTGGGGACATTCCCACTCTCTGCCAGGACCCCTTTCTGTGGGGAGAAGCAGAGGGTGAGCAGGCAAAACCATGGCCCTGGACACAGCTACAAATCTCCCAGGCATGACAGCAGCTGGCATGCACAGCCAGGACAGAGCAGTGGCATCCAGGAAATCCCCTCTCCCTCTAATCCCTTTGTCATAGAAGTGGAACAGCCCTCAGAAGGACAGAGTATGGGGAATATGTTCCCACAAAGCCAGAGGACCAGGGTGCCCTGTCTGCCTGTAGGCAAAGGTCTCTAATTTAAATTAGCTGGAAAAGGGCTTCTACCCTGTTTTCATCCCTATTCTGCTTTGAAACCATTTCCAAGAATTGGATCACTGTTTCCTAACAAAAGTAATACTACATCTGTAAAAATCTCCATCTCCAATATTTAGGAACAGCATACCCGTGTCCTAAGACACCCATGTCCTGTTCACGATGTATCCAGGCTGACTGATGGTTTCCCAGTGACTCCCACCTCAATCTGTGCTGGAACCAGATCTCTGGATTAAATCCCTCATAGTGAGCAGAAAATTTAGAGACTAAGTCCTTACCACCAGGAGCTTGAACTAGCCCAGTACTCTACCTCACGGAACAGATTTAAGGTACAGGGAACACCCAAACCCACATTTCTTACCGTGGTTACTGGGGAGGTTTCCTTTGGCTTAGCTCTGGCTGGTGGGTGGGCAGGAGGCAGTTTTGGTGGCACTGGCTTAGGAGGCTCTGGAGCAAGTTTTTTCCCAGGATGTTGCTCTGGAGATTCAGAGGAAGGACGCTTGATTCCAGCCATGCCTCCAACTGGAAGAATGGAAGAAGGGAAGATTTTTAAGGAAACACAAGGAAAACTCATGGGTTTAGGAGTAATTTACAAAGTAAGAATATCCAGAGGTGCCTGATGGGTAACATGCAAAGCACACAGGCAGACACAGACTTCCTTCATGAGCAGTTCTGTACTGGACTGAGGGGCAAGAGGCACAAGTAAATTGCAACAACATTCAACTGAAACTGCTGATTTTTCTCTTCTCCGGGAATTTCATGAAGAGAAATGCAAAAGTGAAGAACACAAATCGCCATCTATAGATGGTAAGAACAAGACCTTGGGTTTTCAACTCCAGTCCATGGCTTGGCTGGAATAGGCCCTGCTGGAACAGGCAGAGGTGTTATGGCTAAGGAGCTGAAGCACAGAGGGTTTGCTTCATTCAAGTTGCTGTGCTCCAGACCCCCTACACGCCCTGAACATTCACTGCTGTGAGTGTCTACCCCACATCCCAGCAGGGACTCCCATGGAGCAAACAGCCTTGCTGAATGTGTGGAAATGACCACTAAAAATGGGTAATTCTACAAAGATTTGGAGGTGCCATAGTGGTGCTGATGGGGAAACCAAGACTTGCCATAAGCAGCCTGCACATGCCCAATTCTCTTTTCTTTGCAGATGAAATAGAACCCTTCAAAATTCACTACAAGTGGAGTAAAGAGACTCTCCAACACACTTCAGTCAAGCAGGGAATGGTGCCCCGTGGCCTGGGAAGTGAAACTTCCCTGGGAAACAAGGCTTTGTGCAAAGCTTTTACAGACAAGACCCCCAAGTGTCTCACAAGGATGTTATTTCTGCACCACTTCCTATTCTGAATGAGATGTCTCTGTGCTCCTTGTGGGATAATTTGAGCCACAGCTTCACTTTCCAAGTGACCACTTAAATGGCCGCTCGTCTGAAAAGAGATGACACCCTGCTCAGTAAACACAGAGAGGGCAGGGAGCAGAGAGGGAGCCCAGTTCCCAGCAGTCTGCCCTCAAGAAAGCCAACTATCCAAATAAACACCCAGGGCTCCTGCTGCAGGGACCAGGGGACAGCTGACCCAGTAAACAGCTCAGGCTTGGGCTGCCCCCTCACTTCCCACTCGTGCCATTTACTGAATTCCCAAAGCCCAGCACAGAGATGGGTGGCTTCAACTCTGCTCTTCCATAAAAACACAGCCTCACCAAAACTGTCTGCTCACCCTCTCTGTCCTCCTGTGTCCTGCTTATTTCATGGTCCTGCTGGAAGCCATCTGAAGGGCACGACTGTGATTCCATGATTCTGCTTGGTGTCAGAGGGCACATTCCAGGCTGGGCTCATTTTCAGACATTCACATTCACCCCAGCAACAGGAATGCAACCAAAGTGTTTTGTGGGACACTAGAGAGTATAAAAATGTGCTGTGCTCGATGACAAGATGCAGTGGGGAGGGGGCAAAGACCCCAACCTGACCCAGATTCTCACCACTTGGCACAAACATGATGAAATTTGTTCGATTTCAATCAGAACAGTTTTCAAACAAGAAACAAAAAAAGAAGAGAGGGAGGGAAGAAGTTGTGGAGGGAGAGAAAAATCATGTTTAAATGTGTAAAGAGGTGGAGAAGTAGGAAGAGTTTAAACATTAAAGGCAACTCTGAGTGAATTGCTTTCTTTCCAAGATGTAGGACATTTTCAATACATATCATACATTTAGATTCACCTTAACCAGTTAAGTCATTCATGTCCCACTTTCTAAAGTTTCCTCTGGAGGAACCTGTAAAATTGGTTTATCATATTATTTCATTTTGTGTGAGCTTAAAGCCAAATATAAACCAAGACTACAATAATGCTCCTGTGAGCCCAGATAAACTCTCCAGTACGTGAATATAATGCCTTGGCAGCTCTGTGGCCTGTTTTATGTTTGACAGAATTTCTATCACAATTATGTCACTTAAAGTGATAATTTTCTTCTCCTTCCCTCTATCAGTACTGCTGTGCTGTACAAGCCCTACCATTGATGCTGTTCCATTGGCACAGCCTCACAGACAAGCTCAGCCTTGTTCTATTCCATGTTCTCACCAGCCCTCAGGCGTGGCAAAGACTGGAATAAGGGTGGAGGAGCTCCAGAACAAAAAGCTGAGGTGGGGACCATGGAGAGGAACCTTCAGTGCTCCTGTCTGGCTGGACTGCAAGAAATTCCAGACTGTATTTTAAATTTTAAGGCAGTAGTTTTAAAGACAAGACATGGCCCTGTACCCTTCCAAAAGCACTGGTGCAACTGTAGGCTGGTGTGCAAAGAGTTCAGATCCCCCAGTGAAATAGTTCTGGTACCAAAAAGGCCTCTGTGCAGTCTATTTTGCTTTTCCAAGCTTGTTAGGAGGCAAGGGAAAGCATGAAATGAAGCTCTGAACCGTCTCACCCCTCCAGGGAACATGGTACTTACTAGGAGACCGTCCATGGAAGTAGTTATAATACTGGGAAACATAGGTGAGGATGCTCAGCCTGTCTGGTACCTTCAGAGCAACCATATCCTCTGCATCCAGCAAGGCTGGGATCCCCAGCTCCTCCTCTGCCACCCGAAATGCCTGGAGAAGGGGAAAAAAAAATAAAAATAGAGGGGTCTTGTCCACGCCAGGCAGCAGAGCTGCTGCTCATCCTTAGTAAGAAAGTGCACTGCAAACAGCCCCACTCAAATAATAACTCTACTGGGGAACAGCTGCACCAGTTTAACTCCTACATCGTAGGAACCAACAGAGTCATGGCTTCCAGCCACTGCCTTGAGAAATCCAGGCAAGGAGCCAAAAATCTGGCCTGGCAAGCTGGCCATAGCTCACTGCACAGTAACTCACCTGGGCTTCCCCTGCTCTTCCTGCAGCCTGCCTGTGTCTGTGAGAGCACAGCTGCACAGAGCCAGGCCTGGCAGAAG
This sequence comes from Monarcha castaneiventris obscurior, assembly GCA_026261815.1. Classification (NCBI taxonomy): domain Eukaryota; kingdom Metazoa; phylum Chordata; class Aves; order Passeriformes; family Monarchidae; genus Monarcha; species Monarcha castaneiventris. Next base: position 11,633,549 of record JAMPIT010000856.1, on the reverse strand, counting down.
GGGATGTGTCAGTCCAGGCTGGCAGGCTCATTTCCAGGCTCCCAGCCCAACCTGGAGCCCTCCCCAATTAACGGTGGGCTGCGAGGTGCTTGCAGGCAGCTTTCATCTCTGAGAGCTGTGCAAATGTTAAAGCTTCCTGCCTCCTACTGCCTGCTCTTCTCCATCTGAAAATGGGAAATCTTGGGCTGCAGGAGGGACCCCTCTCTCCCAGACCAGGAAGGGGGAAGGGAGGTGTAATGCAGAAGAATTCCTGATACATAGCTCCCTTCCAGCTTAACTATTAACATGTATTTGGGGTAAATATTCCTCTTTGTGGTGTCCTCTGCTTTGAAACTGCAGGTAAAGGAGGCAAAAGCTATTTTCTCTTGCCTCTGAACAAAAGCCTTTAATAGAATACCAAAAAAAATTGCAACATCCAAACTTCACCCTTGCTCAGATCAGTTTAGGGCTTTTACTAAGGACCTTCTCCAGCCCTGTTCTTTCCCAGCTGATGGGAAAAAATCCTTTCCCTCCCCCTTTGGAGCATCCCTGTTGAAATGCCAATACAGCAAAGGAAAACAGCACTTGCAGGACCAGAGGCACAAGCAAGGCTACTGTTGAAGTCCACAGTGAAAGGGTTAAAAAAAAAACTTGAATATATTAAACCCCTCCACATCTGACCTCTGGCATGGACACACACAGTGCTGGTGTACAAGCCAACCATTCCTGCTTAGAAGAAACAAACAGCCACTATTTTTCAGCAAGATAATTACCATTTTTTTCCATTGGGTATCCCAGTAAAAATGTAACAGAGCTGACATTAAAAATGCTTTCAGCCAGTTACCACTGGCTGTGTCATCCCAGCTGCCAGCCCAGCCTGGCACTTCCCTGTCTTGTAAACTGGTACTTAATACATTCCTTGGAGTGTTCCCCACTGCACTGGCTGCACAACTGGTCTGACCAGTCGAGTTTTCTTGCTGGACATTCCTGGTGTGAGGTTTAATGGGAACACAGGTCATGCCACCCCCTGCCACACTGTGCCACGGGTGACACGGGGGCAACGGGCACAGGACCACCAAGAGGAGGATGCTCTGTGCACCCACCTGGTTTGGCCAGAGCCAGGTGAGCAATGCAGAGAGCAGCACCAGGACATGGTGTCCTCTGTGCCTGCAGCATCCTCGTGCTCCTGGGAACTGCTTTTGTCTGGAGATCCAATGGCATCACCACCTAACAGGATCCAGTCGCCCTTCTCCTCTCTGTGCCTGCCCAGGCTGGCCTTCATTTCTGTGTTATGTTTTTCATCAGTGCAGCTCCAAGTGCTTTCCAGAGGAAGAAAGTGCCACTGCTGCCATGTCTATGCAAAATGGGAAAGTGATATGCTCGAGGCCACCTGAGCTGGCCTGGCACAGCTTCCCTCTGGCACAGGCCCTACCTGCTACACCACACCACCATCCACCAGCACTGAATCCAAGGCCTCTAGAAAACTTTTCTCCTCTTTATGTATTTTTGAAATCTCTAGCAAAAAAATGCCACCAACTGAAATTTTTCTAGGGTTTTGGGTTGGTTTTGTGGCCCTTGAGAAGTGACACATTCCTCCTTGACAGATGAACTTATATGGCAAATTGTAGTTCAAACAAGGCTTTTTTATGTGCACAATACAGCCCTTGAAAAGAAGTCTCTGACGAGTAAGGCATCAAGGAGGGTCTGGACTAAAGCAGAGGAATAATGCTGGGAGAAATCAGACCCATTTGTATCCCAAGGACAGCCAGAGCAAGGAAGGGTAGGATGGAGAGCAGTCCAAGGGGGAGGCCAGCCCAGGAGCCCACAGAGAGGTGGAGGGTCAATCCCACTGATGGCACAGCCAAGGCAGCAGGACACCAGCAGTGAAAGGACAACACAGACAAGTCATCCCACAGCAGGTGGAGTAAGGGAGAGAGAGCAAAACAAAGGACATAAAAGAAACCAAGAATGGGGGGAGGAGGGGACACACAGACTGCAACAAAGGAGGGGAGCAAGTCTTTATGAGAAGCACAAAGAAGCTTTTCATTAATAAAAGCCGCGGAGGCAGCTCGCAGAGCTCATTTCCCAGACAGAAGCAGACACCATCAGCCCAGCTGGAGAAGGAGCAGCACTCAGGGATCCTCAGCACTTCAGCCAAGATATGCTTCTGTGGCAAAGAGGCCCCAGTTCCTGCCAAATACCACAACTCCAGGGCAAAACTCATGGTCTGAAACTCCCCTTGAGGAGAGGAACACACGGGGCTGAACCCCAGAGGGTCACTAGCTGCTCACAGGCTGCAGCCCCAGCCTGGGGACAGACAGTGTGTCATGGGAGCTGTGGACACGGCTAGGGATAAAGGGCAGCAGAAGCTAAGGAGCCATGAGGGGACAAGTTCAGCTCTCGCAGAGGCAAGAAGCACTTCAGTCAGCTCACTGCCTGAGAGCATGTCACTCCTCCAGCCCAGACAAGGGGAAGCTGCCATGGTTCGTTCATATCCCAAGCTCCTGCCAAGCAGCCATTAAACTGTGTGGAGCAATGCCAAGGGAAGAGAAATGTTATAATTCACTGCCTCTCCTTTTGTGATGGAGAGAGGGAGAGGAAAATCCTTCCTTGAATCCCTAAGACCATGCTTGAGTCCAATGCAGGAGGGGGTTGGCCTGCCTAACTTCTATTTTCTTTGTGGAAAGAACATGAGGAACTCCAATGCCAGGCTGGAGTGAAATATCCAGGCTGGATCAGGTTTTAGGACGTATCCACCTTGATGCCCTGCACCAGGAGGGACAGAAGTGGGAGGACACTCTCTGTGCTTCCCCTCTCACACCAGCTACTTCCCAGCTCCTGCTCCATCCTTCAGGAGCATCACATATTCAACCTGTCCATGTTTTGAGCTCTAGCACCTCTGTCTGAGCTCCTGCTGCCACAGAACACACTGGAAACAGGCATCACTGTGTGGCCAGCTAAGAAGTATGAAGTCTGAAGGTGCTTTCAAGCAGCCAGCCAGCCTGGACACTGCTGTTCAAGGGAGAGGGTGGAAGGGGCAGATTAAGGCAAAGGATTGGAACACAGCACACTCAGCACACTGTGTCTGCAGGGTTCCTGTTGCTAAATCACATGAGCCAAGTGCCAGGTCACGGATTAGACCAAATGTAAACATTAAAAGTCACTTACCAACTTGTTGTTCTCGTACACATTTTCTTTTCTGAGGGAGTCGAAGTTTCTGAAATACAGAAAGAAGAGAAAAATCTCAGGTTGGTGATGTAGAGTGAGCTGCTTCACCTCCAGCTCTTAAACCTCTCGGAGCCTCACTGGCTCAGGGGACAGAGCATCCCATCCCACCCTTGGACAGCTCCAGAAAAGGCAGCATGGCAGATCCCACCTGAGAGTCACAGACCTGCTGTGCCCAGGACAGAGATGTGCAGCAGGCACAGCATCTGCCCACAGGCAGCACAAGGCAATTTTGGCACATCTACCCTTGCAAGGGCTGAATCCCACAGCTGCCTGTGGACAGGACATGTTGATGCAAAAACATCTCAGGCAGATTGAGGGGTTTTGCTGAGACAGCCAGGAGCAGCCTCTAACTCACAGGGTGGGTTTTTGTCCCCCAGAAAAGCCTTGCTTCTCTCCCACCTCAAAAAGATACACCAATGCCTGCTGGCCAGGTGTTAACACTCTCTCTCTAAAAGTGCTTTCCAGTCACATCCATGTTCTTCTCCTGTCTTGAAAGTTGTCTCCACACAGAGAGCTCAGCTCCAAGGAGGTCTCTCATGGATCCCTCACACACTGCACGTATCACATGCTTCTCCAACACACCCATATCCTCTGATCTCAGAAGCTCCTGGGTCCAGCAGCACACGAGTTCTGGCTTCAAATCCTCTTTTTTTCCTCTGGCAGAACTCCACAAAACCAGCACCAGGAATCTGCCTGGGAAAACCTCTGCCCACACCACACTGCATCTGATAACACCAAAGTTGCCAGCAGAAATCTTACTCTGCTTTCCCGAGGGCTGTAACTTTTGATTTGTGATTATAATCAGTAACTGAAAAGGAAGTGACAATTACTGTTTGCAAATTCAAGCCAAAGTCAACAATTCCTTTCTGCTGTCCCCAGACATCACTTTCCTCTTCACCTCTCCCCAAATTTGCTTTCTCACTCCCTGGTCCAACCCAGATGCCACTGTCTCTGTGTTGTGCTGGGAATTTAGAACCCAGGACGTGTTGGGACAGGGATGAAAGCAGAGAGGAGGGTTTGTGCTACTGGAAGTGGAGCCACAACACAGGGTGCTCCCTCACCCACAGCAGAGCGTGTCCCTCGCTTAGGAAACAGCCATCATCAGTTTTGTTTCAAACTGACTGGCACTTGCTAAACAGGGAATACAAAACTGGCTGCTGGCTGGCACCCCTGCTCTCCAACTCTGCTTCCTCCTGCCCAGGCAAGCGGGCAGGGTCAATTCCTTTCCGATAACCCCGTTTCACTTTACAATCCTTGTGCCTGCTGGCACAGAGCTGAGCGAGAGGCTGACATCTGAGAGGGAATTCTCACTGATAAACAGAAAACAGCACCAGCTTTTGCATTTTTTGTACGTAGCACCTTTACATCCTGTGTGGACCTACCCTGTTAGCCCATCCCTCACCTGTGGGATGAGCCAGGGTGACTCTGAGAGGCAGGGCAAAGCTGGCTCGCAGCGACCTATTCATGAGACAAACACATGATCTGTATCGCAGCAGGGGAACTTTTTCCACTGCTTGTAACAGCAAGGAGCAAGCCAGGTCCTTTATCTACTCAGCACAGAAAGTGGAGCATTACATCATAAATAAGAGAGGCACCTTAAACGGGCTGGCTCATCATGCCACAGCCTATGCCTCCTCCCTGCTTCCCACATCTGGTATTGCTATGTGGGATAAGGAGAGAAAGAATGACAGATAAGACCCAGAGGTTGAACTCCCCCAAAGAGCACGTAAAGACAAGGCACATCCCACCTCTAAATCATAGACTCTTTCCTGTGCAAAATCAATGGGAATTGCTGAGGTTTTGCTTCAAGCAGCACTCCTGCCCAAAGATTCCCCTTCCCCGAGACAATGGGTTAAAAAAGAGCAACAAAAATAATCATGCACCAAAAAAACTCGCAGTGAAACAATAGATACAACCATCCTTGGGTTAAGTCAGGCCAGAAAATTGGCTTTTTTTTAAGAGTCAGCTGAAGGAGGTGATTTCAGCTCTCTGCCTCACTCCCAGTTCTGCTCCCAAATAGTCTCTGTAGCATGGAAATGCAGCAAAACACTGCAAGAGCAAAAAGGAACTCCAGCTTCCCTGGTCATTCTGACATGTAAAACACTGGAATTATTATTTCTTGTCGGTCAGTGGCCTTCAGCCACACTCAGTGCTGTTTGCTGTGGTGATGTGTACACTCCCTGGCATGCAGCAGAGACCTAAAAACCCCAATCTTTGGAAAGAAATCCCCTTCTATTCCTCAAAACAGAGTGCAAACAACCAGGTTATTTGGTCATTTCCAGAGTCTCCTGACCTCTCAGCATCACTCTTTCCCTGGCTAGCCAGGTGAACTGCTTACATATAACATTTCTTTTGGAAATTGATCTTGCTGATGCATCTCCTACCTTGGAATATCAAAGCTCTCTGGACCAATGTAATCCTAAGACAGCAAAGGTAATACAAACAGAGAAGTAGGAGTTCTCCACTGAGAAAACACAGGCAACTGAATTAATTGGAAGAGGTGAAAAATACAAATGTGACTCTAGAGAGGCCTCCAGTGTGGGAAACAAATCAGAGTGGAGTTCACTAGCACACGAATAACAGAGAAGTTTTTAGCTCCCAAAAAAACCCCTTTCCTTAGCAAATAAGTGGCTGAGCATTTCTCATGCCCACAAATCTCCGTGACCACCCCCTGCTCCAGAGCTGCACAGACCCAGCACTCACAAACATGCCACAGTCCTCTGCAAGCACATGTGCTTCCATAGGAGGAATCTCTGCTACTGCAAGCACAGACTTGATTGGAAACTTGACCTTGGAGAGGACTGAGAAAAAAAAAAAAAAAAAAAAAAAAAAATCCCACAGCCTCGATGGCACCAAAAAAGTTTCTGCTTTTGGGCACTTTTGTGCTATTTTCTCTACAGACAATGAGATGTGCAGTCAAAAGGATCACTGAAAATCAGTGAGGTGCCCTTTGCCAGCTCACAGTCCTTGGACAGGGGTCTCAAATCCAGCAGGCTCTGCTGGGAACAGGACCTTTCAGCTGTGCTCTTTCTGGAGGTGCAGACCTGGGGAGGTGGGACAGGGCTGGGAATTCCAGGCAGGAGATGTTCCCCCTGTGCTCATCCTCCTCTCTCAGGAATGCCTGCTCCACACTGCCCTGCTCTGACCCACAAATGACAGAGTGCAGCCAGGGTGACCCCCGAGCCATCCTCCCCCTGCCTATCTGTGCCTGTCACACCAACCACAAACCCACCAAGCCAGGCGGCTCTGCTTCACCCCAGCCTTTTGCTGAGCAAAGAGACTGCACACAACCCATCCCCAGCGGGGCCAGGCTGACCTCATCTTCCCCCGCTGAGCTGACAATGACCTGGGAATGCTGCTGGAGGAAAGGGCACCGCTGCTGCTCAGCTGCCAAGGGGGATTTCACCAGCAGCCCGTTCCCAGAACGCCAGCCTGCAGCCTGGGAAAGTGCAAGATCCTGGACGAAGAGAAGGATCTTAATCAAAACCTTTCCTTGACATCTGGCATTAATATCTGAGAGAGCATGCACAGCTCCCCTGCCTCCTCTAACTCATTTATCAGCACAGGGCCACTAAAATCGTGGCTGAAGCTTGCACAACCTTCCCCACCACACGTGGCAGCTGCTGACCTCAGCCTCCTACCACGCTGCCACGAGGTTTCATGTCCCTCTGACAAGAGATGTCCCGGGGCTCTGCAATCATCCCAGAAAATGGGCTGGAGCCTGCCTGACACAGCACGTGTGCCCAGCTGGGACTGACGCTGAAGCACTCTTCATCCAGGACAAAAAAAGCAGTGGATTTCCACGGTAATTCAGCATGGATCTCCACTCCCCCTGAGCACCCTTGCATGAGTGGGAAGTGAGTGGGAAATGCATTTCTAATTTTACACAGCCTGCCCTGTTCACTGCTAGCATACAAGCCGACATCAGCTAAGTTTGAGAGAAGTTATCATATTTTCCATATGTTTTCCAGCAAGAAAGCAGGAAGGAAGGAGAGACCCACACCAGCCTGTCCTCTGAGCCACATACCCCACAAGAGAAGCCCATGATTATGTATGCCCATGTTTTGAGCTTGAAGTTTTCCTAGGAATTTTACAGGCTCCTGCAGGAGAAATCCCCTGCACTCAGTCCAAGAATGTCATTTGTGTAAACCAAGACAGAGAACACACTGTTGCAAAACTGATGCTGTGACTGAATCATGTTCTGCAAGTAATTTATGCAGCAGAGCTGCTGCAAACACAGCAAGTGCTCCAAACACCAACTGCCCCTTTCTAGTTTTACTTTCAGTCTGTTGTTTTTAATCTTTAACTAGGATCTTTGGTAGAAGCAAGGACAGGAGCCCAGGATGAACCCCTGGGAAGAAGGAGTCAGCCACACTTGCACCCACCTGCACTTCTCCACCGTCCTCCCCTGCACCAAGAACACTCAGAGAAACTTTTAGGGATACATGGAAAATCTGCACAAGTATCCTGCCCCAGGATCTGACACATGGCACCCGGCAACCCTGGCCACCAGCGATGTGAAACCATTTCCTTACAGCAGGACTTTGCCCAGTCAATGGTACATGTGGTGCTTTCCTGTATTACAGCACTGAATGAAGGAGGTCACAAATAAAGGCTTCTCTTACTTTAACCTTCAGGCAGCCCTTGCTGAGCTGGTCCGAGTCAGAAAGAGCTTCTGTGATGTCCCAAATAAAGTCAGGCAGAATGTCCACCATAAAAGAAAATGAATGGGAACTGAGAGGCACCTCAAGGAACATCTTCCCTCTTCAGCACAGGAGAATTTATTTAAGAGATGTCTATCCACTACCCTTGTTGCACAGTTCAAGGATTATAAACAACCCACTAAACTGGGCAACAGGATTATTGCAGCTCTCACATCACTGAGCCCCTGTGTGCAGCCCTGCACCGGATGGACCAGCTGCAGGAAGCAGTCACAGCCCCTCCACAAGAACACCTCAACCTTTCTGCCCTGGTGTTTTGTGTCTTTGGGACTGTGAATCAAAGGAAGGAAAGGAAATATTTGGAGTCACGTGGACATGACAACATGTCAGGAAGTCATGCACGGCAACACCACGGTGACTGCCCAAGCACTGGGACAACAAAAGTGTGTCTGGAGCTCCTGTGCTAACCTCCTGCTGCCCAAGTCTGCTCCAGTTTCTGCCAAGTTTCAAGACAACAGAGGAGAGAAAACAGGAGATCTTCTCTTTGGTTCAACCAGCAGCAAGACACCTGTAAGAGGGATGTCTGTACACAAATCCATGTGGCAGGATGTCCTTGGAGCACGAGGAAAAAGGCAGAATACATGGGACAGGAGGGAAACTGCAGTACAGACCACCCAACCTGTTCCTCACCCAGCTGGGCACATCTGACCAGGAGAGACCTAACTCTTAAATCAATACTCCTGGGCACTCTTTCCAGGGCTCCCTTGCCTTAATCTTTCCTCTCAATCCCCCATCTCAAAGTCCAAAGAGCCCAGAAGGAAAAAAAAAAACCCACAAAAACCCAACCTATGAAGCAGGATCTCTGACTCCCTTTGGTGATCCACCTTCCCAGATGTTAAAATTTGGGCAGGGACAGTTCAAAACCCACAGGGCACCAGCAATGGCACCAGCAAGGCATGGAAAGCACTTAACCTCCCACAGACAGAGCCCTAGATGGGAAAAACAAGGATGTGCAGGAATCCAGTGGCTGCGGGGCCCTGCCCTTTTACTGCATTTTGTTTAAATAGCCCTCGCGACTTGTGAGCGCTGCGCTGCTGTTGGGCTGAGCGAGGAGAGCCCAGCCAGAGCAAACACAGCAGCAAAGAAGGAAACGCTGCCCCAAAGATCGGCGCCTGAACTTGTTCTGCAGTGGAAAGGACGCATTTAGAACATTTATAATCCAGCTACTGAGGGAAGAAAAGGGGAAAGGGAAAAACATATGGAAAAAAACCAGCACGTAGGCTGGGAGAGCGAAGCTTTTCTCTTGGAGATTCTGAGCATGGTGGGTGTGAGCAGAATGCTGCTGGTGATGCGCCCACAGGGAGAGCAAGAGCCCAGGGAAGGTGGAAGTCCGGGGGTCCACAGCCCATCCACCATCTGATGGATGGTGGGACAGCCACAGCCTGGCAAGGGGTCCCGGGCAGATGGGGAACCTGGGGTCTGCATGTTGATGGACGGCGGGATGGCCACAGCCCATCCACAATCTGATGGATGGCGGGATGGCTGCAGCCCATCCACAATCTGATGGATGGCGGGATGGCCACAGCCCATCCACAATCTGATGGATGGCGGGATGGCCACAGCCCATCCACAATCTGATGGATGGCGTGATGGCCACAGCCCATCCACAATCTGATGGACGGCGTGATGGCCACAGCCCATCCACAATCTGATGGACGGCATGACGGCCACAGCCCGTCCACAATCTGATGGATGGCGGGATGGCTGCAGCCCAGCACGGGCTCTGGGGGGATGGAGAACCCGGGATCCGCAGCCCCATGGACGGTGGGACAGCCACAGCCCATCCACGATCTGATGGCACCATGGCTGCAGCCCAGCACGGGCTCTGGGGGCATGGAGAACCCGGGATCCGCAGCCCCATGGACGGCGGGACAGCCACAGCCCAGCGAGGGTCCCGGGCGGCGAGCGGGGGGTCCCAGCCCCGCCGCACCGGCAGCGCGGCCCTCGACGCCCGGCACGGTACTCACATGAGGTCGGGGCGGTGGCGGTGCAGGATGGCGCAGAAGGCGAGGCCGTCGCGGAACGAGGTGGTCATGTTGGTGATGCTGACATCGCGGTAGCCCTCGCACTGCTGCCGGCACCACAGCTGCAGGTTCTGGATGGCCGCCATGGCCCGCGGGGAGCTCGGCGGGGCCGGGCAGGGCCGGGCAGGGCCGGGCAGGGCCGGGGACCCTCCGCACCGTGCCGTGCCCAGCCCGGGCCGAGCAGCCGGCGGGTGGCGGCCGGACCGGCGGCGGTAGGCGGGGAAAGGGGCGGGCGAAGGGCGGGGAAGCGGCGGAGAAGGCGCGGCTGCGGGGCCGCCTCGCCTCAGGGACCTCAGGGGCCTCGGGGAGCGGGCAGCGGCGGCTCCGGCACCCGCGGCGGCCGCACCGGAGCCCGCGGATCGCGCTGCTGCCGAGGGCGAGGGCAACTTCCTTTGCTCCCGCACCAAAACTCTCTGCCCGAAGGGGCGGGCGGCCACCGGGGGAGGCGTGAATGGTATTTAGTCACTGGGAAGGATGTTTTCTCCCCATGAAAAAGTTAAAATAAATCACCTAAATGTAACGGTCCGCAGGATAATCCCGGCGCTGGGTGGGCGGATACAGCCCCAGCATCACCCGGTAACACCGAGGGCGAGCAGCGCCGCAGCCGCCAGAGCCCCTCTCCCAGCCCAGCGAGAGACGGCCGGGCAGGGAGCGAGGAGGAGGAGGAGGCAGGACGAAGCTCGGGTGCCCAGAACCGGCCCAGAACCTTCCCAGAACCTGCCCAGCTCCTGCCCAGCTCCTGCCCAGAGCCTGCCCAGCTCCTGCCCAGAGCCTGTCCAGTGCCTGCCCAGCTCCTGCCCAGAGCCTGCCCAGTGCCTGCCCAGAGGTCTCGCTGAGGCCGGCGCGGAGCAGGGGGTCTGTCCCCGCTGGGGCAGCGCCTCAGGCATCGGCAGCGTCACGGAATCGCGGAATCCTTCAGGCTGGAAAAGACCCGCAGCTTCCTCCCCGCCCCGGCCCCACAGAGAAGTGGCTCCCTCAAGGGCTGCGATGGCCAGCTCGCAACAGCTGCCCCGCAGCACACACATCACGTAAAATAACTCACCAGACCTCATGCAGCTGACAAAACGTGACAAGAGACAAGGTAACACTTAAACAGCTGCCTATAAATTAGGTAAAAATAATCAATAATACATATAATATATTAACGGCATTTCTGTGACATGATATGGATAATATACATTAATATATAAATACCTCGCAAATAATTCAGAGTGTTTCCATTTCATCAACAATCACTGGCCAATGTATTTACTTTATGGTAAGGATTATACATTTCATTATAAATGGCTTGCTGGGCATGTCAGCAACTTTTACATCTCCATTCACTTTATTATTAATGGTTTCCTGAACAGTAATGGCATAATAATGCACACAATGCAGCATGAATATTTGATGTGGCATCTATAGTCTCCCATTTATCATTTATAACAGGCTACAAAAACATTATAAAACATTTATTACAAATTTATAGATCACTTTATACTAAAACAAAGTTGTGTTATAAATACATTATTAATCCTTTATGCCATTTATAGGAATCCCTTGTAATAAGGCCTTAGCATATGTTGCTGCACAACTGTAACAAGAGTGGTGTGGTGAGGAGGAAATACGGCACTGTGAGCCTGCTCCCAAGTCCTGGGTGTATTCTCTGATGGAAAACAGAAACATCTGCACTCAAAATTAATCTAACTACCAAGGGACCAATCAAAAGAAACGCTGGATTCCCTCAAAGTTGGGTTTTTACCCCCTGCTTCCTTCAAAAAAGACACTTGCTGGAGCCCTGAAAGATGAGCTGTCCCACATTTCCACACCACCTTTGATAAAATTTCATCATTTACAAAAAGCCTGGCTAACGATAAGCAGCCCTTCTCATCCTCAGGTAGCTTAGGGCTTGGTGAGAAACAAAGAGGAAGCACTGGGTTTGGGAAATGTGTCTGTGGAGTTTCTGTTGAGCTGTGTGCATCCCCTGCTGCGCTTCCAATTGACATAGTGCAGCACTGGGAAAGGAGGAGAAGGAAATGAGGCTTGGAAATGGAGTGGTTGCCAGTCGCCAGTCGTACAAACAGTGAAAATCAGCTCCTGAGCACGGCTTTGACACAGCTGTACTCACCCCTTTCAGATTTAATGGCCCAGATGGGGCAGGGCCCAGGGAACAAGACCTAGTTTTTAAAAAATACATTTGTTTCACATGACAATCTGTCTTCTAACAAACCCAGCTTAATGAGTGGATGCAGTTAGTCCCTTCTCATCGCCTCGTGCTTCAGGAAGGGGCAGCTGGGGCTGGATGGCAGGGACACAAACCCACGGAGTGGAAAGCCAGGCTGGCCTCAGAACAGCTGTGATTTCCTGTGTATCACAGGCCACTGTTTCACCTCGTCCCTCCCTGCACTGCTCCCTGTTTTTCACTGGGATGATCACACCACGAATCCAGGCTCGCAGACACCAGAAGAAGAAACTATTAGTTGCTGGCTCCAAGCTGTGCATCCCAAGAGAGGGTTAGTCTGGAGCTACAGCCCTTAGTATACCAGAAGAATGGGGTCCACTTTATCCACTGAAGTGATTAAAATGACATTGCTGAAGGAGTTTGCTAATGCAGTAAGAGTATAACTGCTGGCCCAATAATGGCCTGCCAAAGTACAGGCAGCAGAGACTTGTGCACTGTTAGCTGGTGATTAAGGAAAGCTCTGCGGGACTTTGCAGCTCTGATGAGTCTTTAATGCACCAACAGGTAAACTAACACACATGGAGAGAGGAACGGGGCAGGAAGGGAGCAGAGCTGCCTGTTACCCATAACCTCTGTTCTCCCACCATGTTCCTCAGGGGATGATGCTTACAAGTCCTTACTCTGGATCGTACCTTTCCTTTCTACATCTTTTCCTTAGAGAGAGCCTTATAGATCCTTATCCTGTTTTGCAGACCTTGCCCCTGCTCACTGAGCTCTTCCCAGAGCTGCTGGGTGAGGTTTCCTACCTGAGATGCACAGCTGGCTCATGGAGCAAAGTGTCCTGGAGCACAGTGCCTGCTCCCCCAGCTCCCTTCCCAAGTTGTGTTTGGAAGCTTGTTGGAGCAGCAATCCACAGACATGGACTGATTTATTCTTCTCTACTTACAGACACTCTTCTTCCTCAGTCCTTTTTTCTTCTTAGATACCAGACTGCACTAGAGAAATGCTGAATGCTTCCTGACAGTTACTATGACTAAGACTCGTGGGGATCATTCTGCCATCACCTCTTAAATTTATCCTGGTTCCGACATGCAGCAACCAATGGATTTTACCATTAGTGGAGAAAAAACTTAAATATGTGACTAGGCCACCCTAAAGCCCAAAAAACCCCAACCAACATCTGTCAGCTTGAAGACTCAAGGCGGGGAAGGGTTGATTCCGTGTATCAGAAAATGTGAGACCTCATGAAGCTGAGAATCAAGTGAGGCATTTTTTTTTCTTATAAGAGAGAGTAACATCATAGAAAAAAACCACATCTTTTAACTATTGTGAGAAATCAGCTGATCAAATTGAGCTACTTCATAATTTTGCCGTGGGCTGTGTGCAGGGCTGTTCACTCCCAACAATAGGAAGTGTGTGTCGTAGCCAAAAGCTCTCATACATTCCCATGCCAGTGGCTTGAATTAAATTGAGGGATTTAAAACAAGAAGGAAAAAGTATTTGTCTCATCAGTAACATGCCTCATCAGCTCTCTCTTCCCAGAAGGCAGCCAGGCTGACTCCACAGAGACAGAAAGGCCCCAAACAGGGAAAAGAAAACTCCAACCATTTCACAGCTGCTCACGCAGAAATGCTTCCACAAGATACCTGCCTCCCCTCAGAGTCTGACTAGCTTCACCTGCAAAAGTAGCCAAAAAAAAGTTATTATGAAATTCAAGTCTGAACAAGAGTTTCCACTTCTTCCATTCTTCCAAGAAGACAAAAGAGAAACGTGAAGTTACAGGAAAAGGCACTTTGGTAAAGCTCTCTGCAACACATCCCCCTGAGAAGGTAATAAATGGTAAACCCATGATCCTAAAATCTCAAAGGACCAAAACCAGTGAGCATTAGAGCAAAGAGTGTCCTATCACCCAGCTATAACACAATGTCACATCCAAACAGAAAGATATTCCCTTGTCCCTCCTGCCCACCAGCCAGTTGTCCTGCTGGCTTTCCTGGCCCCCACTGCAGTGAGGTGAGGGACGGGCTGGAGGGTGATTTTAGAAAGTTATTTCCAGGCAACAAAGAGAAGAGATTGCTCACATCCTGCATCCTACACACCAGGTGAGAGGAAAAATGAAATGTCCATAAATAGCAGCTTGGTGGATCATCAGTCCCAAGGAGCTAAAAGCAGCTCTCTGAGAGGGTTGGGGGTGGTATTTATTTCATAAGGTGATCTCTCCTTGTCTTCCAAGGAGGTGAAACAGGTGATGGTGATCCCCAGTCTTTGCACTGCCATGGCAGAATATACTCTCCAGAAGCTGCAAACATCCCAAATCTTATCAGAAAGTGAAAGTAAAGGTGTGTTTTGCAGATCAAAACCTCTTTGGACCATGCAACTTGGTGAAGCCCAGGTTTATCAAGGCACCACCATGGGAGCAGGACACACCCTGGAGCAGGAACTGGCTTGGGCACTTTGAAATGCTGTGTCTTATCAGCAGAGCAGAGTTTAAAGCCTGTAAAACCAATAAAATTTGTTAGTGATTAACAGTGTGAACGTGCTGAAGCAAAAAAGCACTTTGTGTTTTCCAGGCCCATTGGAGACATGACTAAGTGAAGTTTCCTTTTCCTGGCTGTGAGGATAAGCAAGGTCTTGCTTTTGTTTCCAGGAACACAAAGACACTTGCTCATCATTCAGCTTTTTGCTGAACCCTGAAATCCAGCTGGAACTTCACCTGGAAAAGAAGCCAGCTCTTACCTCAGGTTATGAACTTAATAGCAATAAAATCCTTGAGAATAACTCTGAAGGCTGGAACTTTCCACCTTAGCACGGAATTGATGGGAAAATCTACAAATTGCCTTGTTTTCACTCCGACCAAAGCTGAAGCACTATGTGCTTTATTGAGGGGAGAACAGGAGAGAACTAGAACATCTCTGGCAGTATAAAATTTGGACTCTCCAGTCCTGGCATCAGTGTGGTCACTCTGTGTCCTTCACAGCCACCAGCCCCCTGTGTTGGTGCCTTGGTGGGTGCAGAACCAGGGGAGGGCCTGGCGTGGGGCACTACAAGCTCTGCAAGAGAACTCATGGTAGATGTGTTTTAGGATGCCCCAAAAGGGCTGAGCACCCTTAGAAGTCTCACTCCTCTCCAAAGATACTCACAGTATATATGCATCACTTTAGATTTTGAATATCATTACTGGTTAAAAAAAAAAAAGAGAGAGAGAGAAAGGGAGGTAATTTTATTACTCTTATGGTATGTTTTCCATTATTTGCATAATTGCTTAATTCTAATAAGTCAATTAGCAATTCTTACAGCTTAATAATTACCCAGCAATGACTGGGCTGTTGCAGCTTAATTAATTTTTAAATTGTTACTGGGGGTCTTGACATTTTTTACCAGTATCTTCTTGTGTTAGAGATGGTGTTCCTGCAAACAGGCTGATACCAAAACACCACCAGCAACACAGGACAGGCAGATATGTTATTATAGAGGTCTCCTGATTTTAAAATGATGGGAAATTTCAAGGTCTATATTCTGCTACTTTAGGGGCAAATAATACAAGGAGAGGCAATATTGAGATCAGTCCACCTTAGGCAAATGCTACCCCTAAAGCAGCCAGGCTACTTAGCTGGCATGGGGCTGGCTTTGACACTCCTAAAGTTAACAAAAGTCTTTCTATTTTCAGCTTTTAGCAAACAAGTCCTCGAGTTAAGTGTGAACCATACTGTCCTGAACTGTGGTATGGCCAGAAGGAAGTTAATTGAGGGCAGGCAGGGCCAGGATTGCATTTGTCACTGATGGAGGTCACAGATGAGGTTGGCTGGAGGAAGGGGATGGCAGGGCCCCAGGGAGCAGCCCTGGGAATAGACTCCACTCACAGACACGAGGTAATGGAGTTTTCCTCTCCTTTTCTATTCTGCACGAGACTTCTTTGCCTGCTGCTCCTCTCAAGGTGAGGCTTCTCTCTTTACCCTTTCTCATTTCTCATGGCTGGCACAACATCAGCCTTTGCCATGAAATCCCAGTTGGTGGCTGTTACATGGGCACCTCTCCCTGTGCTTCTGCTGTTGGTGTAGCAGGTCAGGCAGATTTGCCTCTGAGCTCAGTGCTGGGACTCGTCCAGCTCCCCAATGCCAGCATGTCCCAGAGGCAGCAGCCACTGAGTCAGGAACAGGCAGGCACCTCCCTGGTTAGTCATGTCCTGCTCATGGCCAAATTCACGTGGTGCTCCAAGATACCCCCACGGTTCCTGGGATGCACAACCTTGCCCAGAGCTGTGTCAAAAAGCCACAAACCTCCAGGACGCTGGCACATGTGAGGGGCCACAATTCCAGCCTCACAGGGCCTGGCAGGTGCATGGTATGGCCAGGTTAGAGATGCCCACTTGTGCCCAGCCAAGCAGTGAAGGTCCATCATGTGCATGCTGGACAAAAACCAGCCTTGTCCTGAGCTGGGTGCAGCCACAGGATGAGAAACAAACCTCCGGCCAGTGTTCTCTTCCCCATCCTCTACAGCTGGAATGGGATTCCCGGTGTATGTGAGAAGACAAAAAGCATCCCCCTGAGCCAGTGTTAAGCACATAGCCCAGCCCCCGACACCAACTCTGGCAGCTCAGTTCTCTTAAGAAAGCTCTTAACTACAGGAGATCACGGTAGAAAAGTCTAAGCAGGGATTTTGCACCAGTTTGGGATGTGCCACCTGTGAAGATGGGAGCAGTGCTGTGCCCTGGGTGCATCATGGAGCCCCATGGGCTTGGCCAGGAAAGACCCTGCAAACCTCCTCACCACTCCTCTTCTGATCAAGGCACAAACTCTTGAAGACACAGAAGATGGCCCCAGCCCCGGGAGGAGGCTGGGAGAGCTGTGAAGGGTGACACTGTCAGCTCAGCCGGGATGGGAGGAGAGGAGGTGCTCAGCCAGGCAGAGATGGAAGTCACAGAGCACAGATTGCAGGCAGGCAAGTGTCAGTACCACTATCACCAGCCCTTTGAGAGCTGTCACGGCTGCCTTCCCTGTCAGCAGAGATGGGCTCCTGCCCTGCGCTGTCTCCACACAGCCAGGCACCCCCTGACAGCCCTGTTTTCAGCACTGATCTGGTTTTGATGATGTGCTTTGAGCCAAGGCAACCTGCTTAGCTCCACCGGGTCCAGGCAGAGGATGGATGCATCGTGGGAACCTTCAACACAGCAAAAAGGAGAGATCAACAAATCACAGATGATGACTTTTGTACTGGGATATCTATGGGAAGTCTCAGTTCTGCGGAGTAACTTCCACCCACATCATCTCCGTTTGACTTCATTTCCTGATCTCCCAAAAGATGTTTACTGCTGCTGCTGCTAAAGAGATGCTCCTTCCACCTTCCCCGACATGTCTCTTTCCACACAGCTCTGCAAAACCTGTTCTGGACTGAGGGGTCATGAAGTAGTTCTGCCAACATCCAAGCATGCCCTGCTCCCGTGACCCAGGCACCCTGGAGCAGGTCTGCTCACCACAGGCATTGCCAAACAGACACAGGACAATTTGGGACCAACCACATTGTTTGGTTTTGCCTGTAAATGTTTCTGGTTGCAGCCCAAGAGTGGGATTTCTGGAAAGCCCCAGCTGCAGAGAGGATCTTCACTAAAGCACCACTATTATGTTTGACTCACTGTCTTTGCGTAATAAGAGACATTTTCCTTGTGCCTTGACTCAAAGTCCTATTAAAAGCCCTTTTCAAGGAAGTCCTGCAAGTTCCCAGCTGCTCTAGGCCCACAGCAGCACCAAGAGAACTACGTCCCTGCTCTGACAAACTGCACAGTGCCTTAATGATGTGTGATAAGGGACTGAGGTAAGGGTTCCCAGTGAGATTACTGGCTCCCCTTGGACAGGCGTTAATCCTGCTGTCACTGAGCCCCTCAGGAAACCCATTCCACTGACTTGATCTCCTTCAGCTGTTCCTCCACATAATTTATATGGAGCTAATTGCCACAGTAGTGGCTCCGGATGCGAAGCAGATGCTGCTGAGGAGAAGAGCATGTTGCATTCATAACTGATGGCTCTAATCTCTATTTAAAGACAAGGCTACTTAGAGTTGATGGGAGGTTCAGTTCTCCCCCTTTTCTTCTCCATCTCTTTGCAAAGCCAGCTGGACATCCATTCATATTTTGACACACCAGCTGAAGTGCTTAGCTGTGGTATTCCTTGTGCAAGAACAGACAATATTTCTCCACCTAGCCACCTATGAGGTCACAGCTGTCCCTGCCACCAGCAAGGAGATATAGATAAAATTCCTCCAGGATGTTTGTCTTTAGTAAACTGCAGAGTTTCTCTACTAACAAGTGGAGCACCAGAGGAATAGAGACAAATGACATGAGAACAAACTGGTGATTAGAATTAAGCAAGGCTGGAGAACAAGCACACAGAGCAGTAGAAAGGAAGGTTTTGGCCCCAGCCTTCTATCCTCAAAGGACAGCTGGCAAATAATTCATCACCCCTACCCACAGGCAAGGACCAGAGAGCAGTGGTCAGAAGAGTCACAGGGAGGAACTGGCAGATCCCAAAGAAGAAACCCAGCTGTTTGTCCAGACTCCACTGTGACAGTGGCCAGCTGCTGGGATGTTTGCAGATACACCAAGAAGTTTGTTTTATTTGTTTCTAAACATTCTAAGGAACCTCTTAAAAGTTGTCCTGTCAGCAGTTGGTGCTGACCCAACTCATCCATGGTACCCCACTGACCCTTCCAAGCCTGTTCCATTTATTTCTTGCTTATCCTCTAGCTCTGTGAGCACTTGGCCATGGAGACAGGTCTTCCAGAGATGCTTTGTCTAGAATAATGAGAGAATGAAGTGCAGGGGGATGTCAAGCTATGCCCAAGGGAGCAGAGAAAGGCACAATGGAAACAAAGAGAATTTTAATTATAAAATAAAAAAAATGAAACACCCACCCCCAGAAACCAAAGTGGTCTCTCTCCCTGCACAAATCTGCATGTTCTCTCCAACAGAGAGTGCAGATACTTCAAGTGCAAGGAACATCACTCACTCCCTTCTGCTCTCCCAGCAGCTCTGCCTTCTTGGAGAGACAAAAAACCCTAAACAACAAACCGACAGCCACTGCCCCAAGACCCCATGAAGGAAGTGGTCCCTGTTTGGCACAATGTTCAGGAGATTTTTCTCCCACAGTAATGGCATCTTAGCCAGCCAGACTGATCCTTGCCTCTTGCTGATCTTCAGTCAGCACCGTCTCTTTTTCCAGCACAGTCTGGCCTGCCACATCCCCTCTTTGATCCTCCAGCAAACATGGGTTGCAATGCACTGTTCTTCTTACAGAGCTGTAATGCAGCTGATGAATCCATGAAATTAATTCCTGTGGCAGTGAAACTCCCAGAACCACATGTTCAGATCATGGCCTCCATGTGCAGAATCTTCAAGGCCTCTGAGATCTGAGAGCTGGTGTCGATCTGGCCGTACATGCCCACCAGGAAGGCCCTGTGCAGCAGCACTGCTGCGTGCTCTGGGGAAGGGAAAGGCAGAGTGAGGACTGGCCCAAGGGCTCCGTGTGCAAGCAAGAGCAATCCACCAACAACCACGGGGTGAGCATTCACAGCTACATGAGAAATCTCTCCTTCCATAAGAATATGGCACAATCCACCCTCTAACAGCTCCGTGGGTTTGTGATCATGTGAGAGGTCACAACTCAGAGAAAACTCTAAGGGAGACAAATCTACTTCAAAGAAGCCTCCCTTGTCTCTATGACAAACTCTCCTTGTGAAGTTCAGCCCAGCTGGTATTGATGGCCTGGTCTAAGCAACAGTGATCCTGGGCAGCTTCCCAGGGGAGCTGTTCCCAGCACAGAACCCCAGCTTTGACCCTTGTGAGGCCAACCATGCCCCAAAGGTGGCAGATGTCCACTCACCTTGGCAAAGGAGGGTGTATTCAGGCAGGTTCCTCAGGGCTGTCTGCACCACCTCGAAGTCTCGGCTGCCCAGGCAGTACATGTAGGTGGGCAGGAAATCTGCAGCAATGCTGGGAGTGAAACAGGACAGTGTCAGTACAGGCCAGGTCACCAGCCAGCACAGCCTCAGATCCAGGGGTGCTCACCTGGGGTTGTTCTGAATGGAGCGCAGAGCCAGGCTGAAGGCCAGGTTTCTGCAGGAATCCTCTGAGGAACTCATCAGCTTCTGTAGGTTTGTCTGAAAGATGGACAAATGCAGATCACGGGGCCATTCAGAGAGCACAAACTCCTCAGACTGGCATTACTCCTCCTCCACACCAATCCAGCCCAACACAAACCCAGCAGGTACTGGCTGACCCCAGAAATCCTTCTTTGTAAGACAGATTATCCTGGTTTTGAATACTTTAAAGTACCCTTCTGTAATCTTATTTCATGTGGGACAGCTGAGTTTTCCCTAGTTTACAGCTTTTTCAACAGAGCTGCTCTGTTCTCTCCTTGCCCTGGGAAGAGGACAGAGGGTTAATTCTTCCTCTGACATAAAGTAGATGATGGTTGACCCAGCATGCAATGGAGGGAAATACTGCCTGCTCTCAGCAGGGCTAACTGAGGACACATTTCTCCTAAGGTGCTGCAACAACCACCCAAAAAGCAGAGGAAGGGTAGTGCTTAAGCTGGCTGTGCAACACAGACTCTGGTGAAAAGAATCTCTTCCTTCCAGTGGCAGTTTGAGACACCAATACTCACAGCAAAAAAGGCAAGAATTTCTGGCCTCCGTCTGGACATCTCATCGATGTCTGTCAGCACCTCCAGGATGTCTGCCAGAAGACACAGGTTGAAAAGGTGACTGATCCAGCAAAGAATCTTTTCTTTTTTTCCCCACAAAACCCATCTCCCAAGCTGTCAAGTTTTCCCACTTGCACATAGAGGCAGTGTAATAAAGGCAGTTCTTCAAAAAGGAGGAGACCTGGGATGTGCCAGATCAGTACATCCCAACCTGCCCAGGCAGAGGAAGGAATGCAATGTGGTGAGAGGTTTCAGTTTCAGAACACCTTCTTCTGTAACTAAAGACCTTCAAAGAGTGTCTCTTAAAAAAACGGGGTCCAGGCAGGACAGTTTTGTCCTATTCTACCTTGGAAGGAAAACTGTCACAACTTAGGTTTAGCACTGGACATCTGTAATTTCAAAAGACCTTTGGAGAAGATTATTGTTCCCATATGCCAGGTTAACATGATTTTCTTCCATGAAGGCCATTTGGGGATTTCTAACAAATCCTGCTTCTCATCAGTTTGGTATTTCATTCCTATCAGCACTCTAGACCTGGCTCGAACTGTAGCACTCCTTGATTTACTCACACTATCTCCCAAAATGCTTAAAGATCCTTGAAGAGCCCCAAAGCAGAGGCCATTGAAGTACTGCTGAGCTAAGTGATAACAGAATCATAGGAAGCCTCTGTCACAGAATCACAAGAGGTTATGGACAAGTTAATCCAAAAATGGAACAACATCCGAACTGCTGGTGACTTCCAAACACGAGACTGACACAGGAAACCAGGCTGCTGCTGACAGATAAGTAACAAGGTTGACAAATGTCTGCATTTGCCCCGTGTCTTTGCACAGCTCTGCAGGTCCTCACTCACCCTCCACTGTCTGGCCTCTGGAGAGCCTCTTCATATACGGGGCCATTTCAGCCGGCGTGAGGGGAGTGAAGAGGGACACGCTGACGAGGGGCAGAGAACCAGCAGCTGCTTCATCTGGGGGGAGAGAGAGAGAGCAAGGGCACTCCTGACAGCCAGCATTCCCTCCCAGTGCAGTGGTGTATCATGAGCCAGCAGCAATGCTGGGATCCAGTTCCTGGCTCTCACACTGTCTCTAATCTCCCTGCACCTCCTGTCACCCCCTCAGCTGACACTGAGGGGGAAGCTTTGCAAGCTTTTTTAATGCTGGATGATTTTCCCATGCAGGTGTGAGCTGTAAAGAGTGGAAGAGTGGATGTGCCCTTAGAGCCCCCCCAACTGGTCAATCCTTAAGTGTGGATTAAAAGGGCAAAATCCACAACCAGGAAACTCACCCCTGTTAAGAGCTGTTCTTCTGCTCCAGTAGTGATACCACTGGCAGGAAAACAAATTAACCCATCCCAGATACTGGTTCCCAACTGCTGAGCATACAAGTGCCATTCTCCACTCTAAACACATGGAGCTGTTACAAGAACAAGCACAGCATACACCCCACAAAAAACACCTGTACTCCAAAACAGACTGCAGGCTCACCAGCTGGAATAACTCTTCCCCCACCCAGACTCACCATCCTTCTCTTCATCAGATCCCCTGTCCAAGATGCCACTCTTACTAGGCAGACTCAGCCCAGCCAGGAGGGACTTCAGCATTGCCAGGTCACTGTTGTCTGATGACAGGTCACTGGGAAAAGAGGTGGTGTGTTGGGCTTTCAATAGCAGTAAGGGCATGAGCACAAGTAACAGATATGTACACTGAAACAAAGCTTCTCAGAAGCAGAAACAAGATTTTTCCTTTCTTCATAACTGCAACTCAAATGCATTTTCCCCATGTATCTGCAGGTGGGACCCTGCAGCCACTGCTCTGGGGAAAGACCCTCCAGCTGCCCCTCTGGAAAGGTTGCAGGACACTATATGACCTCAAGATGCTGTTTAGGCCATTAAGGGAGTTAAAGTCATTATGGGACTTCCTCGGGCTTAGTTTTCACCCATAAAAAAAGAGATATGCTGCTCATCTCAATAGAGACTTAAGGGAGCCAAGGGTGAAAAAGTGCCATTAGCAACTACTCTGTCCCATGCTCTTGCTGTCTTCTGTCTGATTAGCTCCTGGCAATCTGACTGTGCACGGGCTGACAGGCATAAGGAAGCTTACTGGAGTGGATCCGAGTGCTTCTGCAAGAAGGAGACAGCTGCCTGGGCATTGCATGTGATGTACTTGTGGATGAACTGGACAAACTTGCTGATGAAGGCAGCCAGGTGCCGTGAGGATTTTCTGTAGTTCTGGGAAAGGATTAAGAAGGTGAGAGTTAACCAAAAAAAAAGCAGCAATGCACTGCCCCATCCTGCACCTCTGGGTACCAGGGAGTCATTTCTTGATCTCCTGCCTCCTCTTCAAGCTCTCCAAGGCACTTAAAGCACTTTTTTGTTCTTAGGCATTTAGAAAGGCTTTCCCTTCAAATGAGAAGAGCCGAGGCTGGCCCTGTGTTACACGAGCTTCCCCATCTAGTGGCCAGCAGCTGGCACACGGAGGGAAGCAGGGATTTTCCTACCAGCAGCAGACGGATGAAGGACAGGAGACAGTCCCAGAGTGCCGCCTGGTGCTCGTTCTGGAAGACCTGCGGCTGGAGCAGCTCCAGGATCCCCAGGACGTGGATGAAGAAGGTCAAGTGGTTCTGCTGCCTGAACTCCTGGAAATTGAGGTGAACGCGGCCGTGCAGCAGTGCTGCAATCATTGGCAAGTGCCTGAAACAACAAATAAGAAAATCCAGGTCTAGATCTTTCAAGAAAGTTACATGTTACCTCAGCTCCTGGAAGGCAAAATCCCTTATCCTCTCTCACAGTTCTGGGCTTGATCCCTTTACCCATAGACTCAGCAGGCCCCATTTCCCACCCATATTCTCTTCTCTAGTCTCCAATTCCAACATTATTTCCTGACAGACACAAGGTGTTGCCTCATTTTAAGAGATGTAACTCTGCTGACTTCTGTACATGAAGGTGAATTCTCTCACCATCACTGTGATGGCTGCAAGTTTGTTCCCTTTCTAGGACAAGGGGGGATGCTTTTCACTGAACCCCAGCCACACACAGTGAGAGAGAGGTACCTAAGGAGGAGGATGGGATGAGCCACAGCCAACTTCCTGCAGGCCATGTTGGCATCCCACACGCGGCTTTCGGATGACTTGGAGTCACTGGTGTCTGCGAGGAGGTTAATGAATCTGTGAACCAGGGCATCAAGCTGGAAGAAAAATAATGAGCAAACTGTTAAGAAGTTTAATGTACAAACCAGCCCCTGGCTCTCCAGCAGTGTTTCCCAATTCCTTTCCAGCTACACAGGGGGGATTGACAGAAATTATTTTCAGGTAGAATCTGTGAGTAGATGCAGGGTTCCAGCTGGCATGGGATCTGAAGTCCACAGTCCCTACAGACATCAAAGCAGGATCAGATGCCTGCACACTTGTGCTCCACAGAAGCCTTTGGCACACAGAAGCTTGTGGAGCTTATACTATTTTATAGAAGGACACTGCAAAATAAACCACACCAGAACTCTCTCCTCAGGAGTGCAGGGAGGGAAGAGGTAACAGAAGAGCAAAATAAAGGAACCAAAGTAATCCAGGAAGCTTTTGCCAGTCCTTGCCTTCTAAACTGGGCATCAAGGTAGCATCCATTCTGCAAACACAACTGCAAAGGGGCTTTCCTATGCCTCTAACTTTACCTTGCAAGTGCTGCTGTCTCTGGCTCCCTCGCTGGTAAGAAGCATCTCAGGCATAGGCACAAGGAGCTCAGGTAGTTGCAGGTATATCTGCAGCAGAAGGTCCTGGCAGCATTTCCCCACAGAGCTAAAGGAAAAAGGGTGGTGTCAGCCACTGGCTACTACGTTAGTTGAACCAGCAAACATCCCAGACCCATCAGTTACTAACAGCCTTCCTGCACGTGGCAAACAGAGCACGTGAAAACACAGACATCACTAATCTCAACCAGTGTTTTTTAAGTCTTTGCTTCTTTTGAACAACTCAAATCATTCACTTTCTACAGAGATCCATCCACAGTCTATGGGGATCCACTTGCAGCTAGAAAACTGCAGTTCCAAAGAGCACAGGACAAGAAAGCTCTGCTTACATCTCCAGTGCAGAGTTCCTGCACGTAGTACTCATGGTCAGCTCCACCTCAACTGGAAAAGAAATCAGAACCACAACTATTCAGACTGGCCACCACGTTCTCTACACACCTGAAAGCCCTGTAGATGCCTGGCACAGTCTGTACTGGGAGGAAGGAGAAAGCAACAGCAACTGAGGTTACTCAGAATCTCTCCTAATATCACCATAAGCAACGTTGGAATTAGGTCAGTTCCTTTCACTGCCAAGAAAACATCATCTTCCTGTTCTTTCCACAATCCTAAAATAGCTGTTAGGAAACAATCTGGTCTCCATTCAGCATTGAAAGCAAGTCAGAAGCAGGATGTATTATAAGCAGTGACTCAAGGGATGAGTAGACAAGAAATCCCACGTTAGGAACTAGTAATTAAAAATAACCGTTGCCTTAAAGGAAAAAAAAAAAACCAAGCATGTCAGGAATTTCATTCTGAAGTCCTAAAAGCAAAAGCGCCCTTAAACTTCACTTTTGAAGTCACCTTCCTGGTCTGAGTACCACTTAAAATCACTTGTTATTCCCCCAAACCTCGGGGAGGATAGTGGGCACTTTTCATACAGGCTCTGGAACATGATATTGTTAATGAAGACATACTGGCAAGTCTCATCATTACCTGCCTGCCTGTGCCCAAGAACTACAATTCCAGCAGACAATGCTCCTCATTTGCAGCCTCACCTGCTTCCCCACTGCTGGATGCAGCTGGTCAAATATTCTGTTACTTTTTTGATGTTCTCAAGGTCTCCATGAGAGCAACTGAGCAACAACGGCAGTCGAGACTGGATGAGTGTGCAGGAGGCCTCATCAGTGTTCTGGTATCTGGTCTCTGCTTCAGCCAGGATCAGCTCCACCATGCTGATCAATTCTGATGCCTTCAAGTGGAGCACAAATTCCTCACGGCGCTTCTGTAATGCAAGAGAACGTCCCAAATGATTCCACACCAAATCCCAAGATCTTTAGTTCCTTCTAGTCACACCTTTCCCAAATGGAATGGAATGGAACATCTCAGAACCAGATTTTAGAACAGCCCCATATCTAGAGCTCTGAAAGCATCACAGTCCCAAATAAAACCTCTTCACCTCTCCTCTACTTCATTTACTTCCATCTCAGCATATATGATGGGTCAGAAATCATAATTCAGTCACCAAACCAATGAAATTCTGTGGAGAAAGAGACACAGCCTCCTTTTCTTTGTAAAATGGCAATTATCCCATGCTGGGTTTTAGCCTGCTTGCCACTCTAGCCTTGTGCCTTTACCAGAAATTGTGGCAATTGCTGCAGGTGAAATGTTGAGTGGGCAAAGTTTCTGTGTGTTTCTATCAGCTTTTTGGAATCTAAATTGCCACTGTAACACGTAACATAGCAGAGCTGCTAAATAACCAGCTGAGGTACAGGCAGCAAACTTGGCACACTGCACCTGAATCACTCCAGCCACCTCCTGGCCACGGAAAAATCAGGCACTGTGAAAACATTGCCTCTCACTCCATCCAGAGAGGAATCTTGGAAGAACTGAACTGATACCTGAGGAGTTCTCTGGTCCCTTCCCTGCCAGATCCGAGGAATGTGAATACAGGCCCACAAGAAATCCAAGGATGCAGTTGGGTCAAACCTGCCAGAAGACAAAAGAAGACAGATTTGCAATTAGAGTCAACACAGCCCTCGGGCAGCACACAAACACATGGAAGCACCACTGAACATGATGAGTGCTGTGAAGAAAGAAACATCTGCAAATGTAAAAATAGGATCTATTAAGTCCCGAGAAGGGGGTTGGTTCTGTTCCCAGATTATGACTAAATATTTGTTGCAATAAGCACAGCACAGGGTGCAGAGCAGAACAAATGACATTCAGCAAGTGTGAGGGCTACGTGGAGCCTTGCACCAAGGCCAGGAGTTGGTCATCAACACAAACAGTTAGTACAACCAGACCAATGGCCTTACTGTCCCAGTGTGTGGAATATCCTATCACAGCTGTTACCTTGAACTGAGAAATTCATGTAATTTTGAGAAAGAAATCAAGAATAAAATAATAAACTGAAGTACTACCAGTTTTATAATTATTGCTGTTATTAGGTGTTAGTATTTCCTGGTCCATAGGTGTAAAAACAAGTTTAAGCACAATAGTACTACAGTGGCATTTCAGTATTTGAGAGCTGTGTAGAGAAGTTGAGAGCTAGGGCTGCTGCAGAGATCAGAACTGGGAGTCTGATGTCATGAAAGGGGTAGAGAAAGACTGGAAATGGAGTTTAGTACAAGCAAAAGATCCATCTGAGCCTGCCCAGGTACAGACAGCCCTCAGTTTGCTGTCCAAGACATCCTGCAAACCCCTGCGTTCATAAAGATTATCAACAAGGGCAATGCAAGATGGATTACCCACAATTAGCACTTCCTGTTTAGAACACAGCCAAATCTTTATGTGCTGCTTCCATCAAACAGTGATAATATTTATATCAAGGTACACAAATCAGCAGGACTGAAATCAGCATCCTTCTCACAAAGTCTGTTTTTGGCTGACTTACATCTCCTAGCAGGCACATCATGAACATGGCAGGTCTTGTTCTCTCTCAGACAGACAGAATTGCCTCAATCCCTTGGCTAGGCCTGACCAACAAGACTCACCTTTGCTCCCTGTTCCTGCCAAGCAGAAGCCTGATGCACTGGTGCAGTGTGGTCCAGCTGGACTGGTGAGTCAGAAGAGCCAAGAGGTATGGGCGGAAAGAGGGCACCTGGGACCCTGCCTGCAAGCACCCAAAGAGGAAGAGATTAATGAACAGACCCTGGTAGTGAGGTGGATGTAGGAGATGCCATGTGTACTGCAGAAGGATGACAATCCAGGAGGGCAGACAGCACAGACAGCATGAGGATTTAGGGCAGCACTTTCTAACAGAACATGGCAGCAGATGTGAAATTCAGTTTCAGCCTTTGGCATGGCACTTTGGGCAAGCTATTGATCTGCCTGCAAAAATACCAACCAAAACACAGCTGGCTGGGTTGTTAGGGACCGTGTTGGGTCTGTAATGCACTTTGAAGACCTTAAAAGAACACAGCTGAGGAAATAAAAAGGTAAGAGGAAACATAAGCCTTGCACTGGGAAATAAATGTGAGCCTTGCACAGAACTGTCCTCCTAGTCAGCCTGCACTGCTTTGGAACTCATACAGTAACCTGTGGCAAAACAGAAAACTACCCCTTGCCCTGTTTGCAGGTGCAGGTCACTACCCTAGAAAGCTGTTTCAGCACAGCAGTCCCTCTGCCCAACAACTCTTACTTTGTTCCAGGAGAACAGTAGCTTCTGCTGGAGATCAGGGCAGCTGCTGATGACCTCTGGATCCAACATCTCCAGCCAGTCATTGAGAAGGCCAGAGGCAGGCCCTGGCCAAGCTGATTCAGCACTGTGGACAAAGCAAGGCCAGTGTCAGCAGTGATTCCATGCACCCAGACCTACCCAGGAATTCCCATCATTGCTTTGGCTCACCTGCAACTCTCCACCTCCTTCTTTACTGGTGTTTCCTCTTTGTCCTGGAGCAACAAGGAGCACACCACAGCAATTGGTTTCATGGCAGGACACCTGGCAGTGGTCTCAACAGTAGCTGAGAAGAGGACAGTCAGGAGCTCCTCCAGGTACGGAGAGTGGGTTTCAATCAGACCTTGAAGGACTAGCAGAGGGAGAAAGATGCCACTCATTAACTTCAGGCTGTGGTAAAAGGTATGAAACCTTGCAAGTATTATTCCTGATAGCCAGGCTCACTGAGGAAGAGGGAAGCCATTTTTTATCTGGAATAGTAGGCTTCCATTTCTCTTTTTGTTAGTGCAAACCAACAGTTTGCTCAGAGACTTAATCCCAGCCCCAGATCAGAATTTATAAACCCACATACACTGGGGCAAAGGAGGTGATAGAAGACAGGGCCAAGCTTAGATCAGTTCACATTTTCTGATTCAGGGAGAAGGCAGATTCCCACAGCCTGCACAAGTAGGCACTCCCTTGCTGGGCTGGAAGTTCAAGCTGCTGCTGCAAAAAAGGAGAGCAGAAGGACATCCATACCTTTGCTGATGAGCTCTGGCTCCACATTACACTTCTCTCCTGACTTTAGGGTTGCAATGATGGCACAGACCGTGGAGCTGATCAAGTCAGGGTCACGACGGAAAGAAAGAGCTTCTGTGAGGTGCAAGAAGCCACCTCGAACTGTAATGAAATCACAGCACTGGCATCACAGGGACAAGCCAGCCCCACATCAGACTTCCCTCCTACAGATTCCCCGTGTGGCTGCAGGGCACAACTACTCAAACATACAAATACACATTCTAATGCCATTTACGGCCACCACAACCCTTGACAGCTCTCCTGCATGTTACATGTGGGTAAGAGAAAGCTCTGTAACCACAAACCCATTTCCATGCCCAAGCTCTTGGTTAGACTCCTGCTCCCAAGGGATGGCAGATGATAAACAACTCTACAAGTCATGATGTGACCTTGTTCCAGAGGCATTCCTGCAAGCTCATCTACCGAAACTACAGCTCACACAGAATTCCTGGCCTGAGAAATCAGAAGTTTTCCCTGAGAGATCTGCTGTGCTTGGTGAGATGATATCACAGGTGTCTACTGCAAGCCCCCAGAGCTAAGGCACTTGTTCACACCCTCAAGGAGTTTCTGCAGCACAGTGTACTACTCTTGTTACTCCTCACAACACATGTCTAAAGGGCTGCCCACCACACTTCCTGCTCCGGGTGTAGTTTTGTTTGTCTCTTTCTTGTCCCACTTTGTCCCCTCTGAGTCCCATAAGCTGCCCAGTGCCAGTACCATCGCTGATCCTGTGCCTTGAGGAGTATTGCACAGCAAAGGCCTTCAGCTGAGCTCGCAGGGGACCATCTTCCACCGCGGGGTTCTCCAACCACTGCAGCATCTGCATGAGCACTTTGAAGAAGAGCGAGGAGAAGGCAGTGTCCTGTGGCATGGAGCGCTGGGAAGAAATTCTTTACAGTGAGGATGGTGAAGCACTGGCACAGGTTGCCCAGAGGTTCTGGACTCCCCATCCCTCAAAGTGTTCAAGGCGAGGTTGGATGGGCTTGGAGCAACCTGGTCTAATGCAAGGTGCCCCTGCCTGTGGCAGGGGAATTGGAACTAGACAATCTTTAAGGTCCCTTCCAACGAAAACCATTCTATGACTACGGGAAATCTGTGAATTAGATTTCATCTCTCAAACTATCTGCCAACGCCTTGGCTTGTACGACATGTCCAACACCACAATACAACACAGACTAGCTACAGCTGTAAATCCACAAAATGGTTACCAGGCTACATCTAACTCTGCAGGTAATCTTAGCAGTGCTCATGGGGCCAGCCTACATCCAGACGCCCATGGCCAGGCAACCTGAGCTGAGCATCACACAGGTGTGCACACAGCAGAGTAGATGCTGTGTTTTCCCATGCTGCAGATTTCCCGTTTCTCCCTCCCTCACCCCTCTTTATGAAACGCTCCCAAAGCCACTCACGTGGTACTGGTAGAGCTGGCGCATGAGCGGGCAGGAGATGAAGTGGTGGCGGTGCATGGCCATGACCAGGGCACCGCTGTGCGCCGAGTTGAGCAGCGCAGCCACCGCCTGCAGCAGCCGCGCCGCGATCCCGCTGGATGTGATCCCACTGGATGTGATCCCACTCGCTGTGATCCCGCTGGATGTGACCCCACTCGCCGTGACCCCACTCGCCGTGGTCCCGCTGGCCGTGATCCCACTGGCCGGCGCGGCCCCTTGGCGGATGTGAGCCAGCTCCTGGCCCAGCGCCTGCTGCAGCGCCAGGGCCAGCGGCCGCAGGCTGGAGTTCTGCCACCGTGGGTCCGGGGTCAGTGGGAAAAGCTGGGGGGATACAACAGGGAGTTGTACATTCATGACGGCCAGTGAAAAGGATTTGCTGTACCATGAACACCCTGAGGCAGAGCAGCGATTTACCTCGTACAGTTACACTGACTGCGGGCTAACGGGAACCTTCTGATACAGCTTCTTCTACATTCTAGTGCCTGGCACGTGAACATAAGCAGCATCTCTGCAACCCCAACATGACTGTCAATACTGACACTGCAGGGGAATCCTACCCAAATACCAACAACCAACTTGGCCAATTAATTCCCTGTAGGCTCCTTCTGGAGTCAATGGAGGGAGGGAAGCTCTGTAAGCAGACAAGCCAGAGTACAAATGCTGTTTGCACACAGCTTTTCTGCCAGGGCCCTGGGAGCATTTCACAAATCCTGCATCCACTGCTGAGAGGAAAGGCACTATACACAGAACAAACAAGGTGCAGAGACAGCAACATGCTAGTAGGTACTGACAGTACTAGGCATGATCAAAAGCCACATCACGTTCCAACTGCAAGAAAAAACTCCTGCCAATATCAACCCCACCAGGCTGTAATGGCACAGCCTCGTTGCATCAGGGCTTTCATATTTATTGCCTGGAAACACTGCAGGATAAGGGGTCACAAGATGCAAGTATAAGAGAGATGGATTCTGTAAAGCTGCTGCAGGGAAGCAGCTACCCAGCTGGAGGTTGTACCAGTACCTGCAGAAAGATGCCTGCCAGATCATCTTCTGGGCCCAGAACATGGACCTGGCTCAAGGCCCGGATCCGGCTCTGACTTTGAGAGTTTTCAGGACTAGATTTTGACCTTGCAGTCTCAGCACTGTCTGCAAGAGGAATAAAAGGAAAAAAATGAAAATGCTGTTATGGTAGAAAGCATCTGGAGCCCCAACACCAGATCACCTTCAGCTTTAAAGTCTTTAACTACTGAGGAATTCAGCAGCTTATGTCTTGAGTCCAAGCAAGACCTATTTTTCCGTATCACTCAGAAAAACTCATTGTAATAAGCTCCAAAAGTATTGGAATTTCTCCCTTTGCCAGAAGCAAAAAACTATAGGAAGGACTGGTGTCTAACTTGCTGGTATATTACAACATGACTGCTTTTGAAGATAGCACTGCCTGTTCTTCTCAACAGCAACAAAGGAGGGAAGTTTGGAAGATGACTTTGATATTTAGGCTACCCCAGGCAGTACCTCGGCGGGCTGGTAAGGAGGCAGTAAGCAGAGAGTGGAAAGTCTGGCCTCCTGTTGCTCCTCTCTCATGTTGAACCTCCACAAGATGAGCCATGTAGTCTGAAAAAAGGAGGAAATAAGAGCACATCATCATCTTGCCCTCTTCAGTAAAGCAGGACAGAATTGGGTGTTTGTACAGCTCCCACAGACAAGAGAATCTGCTGTTCCCATAGACTCCATAACACGATGCCTTGAAAACTTTGTTTCTTTTACAAAGTACCTTCCAAACTACTTTTTGACTCTGTACACTCCAATCCAAAAAATCCTTCTCTATTTTGAGAAATACAGCCAAGGGCCACCCAGGTGTCTACAGTGACAACAAGCTGCCAAAGCAGCCTGTGCACGAAGTTTGCTGAGCTAGCTTGGATTTTTCCAAGGAAGTCACAGGAGATACTCATGGAAACTGTTCAAGAAAAAGTTAAATGCCTAGTCAGCCTCATCTGTAGCTCTTACTCTTGTCCATGATGTTCTGCTCCAGCGTCTGTGGGTCATGAGATACTGCCTGATCCAGGTACTGCAGAAGTTTGCTCATGCTGGAAACTGGGATTCCAAAGGACTGAACAAAGAGAAGCAGCTGCTGTGGCTCCAGGTCCTGCAGGGCTGAAATATACAAACACTGAGTCCTCAGACCTCTGAAGTGCCCAAGGAGGGTCATCTTTATTACCTGATCTTTATGCTTTTGTCTGGCCCAACAGTGACACATTAACAACAGGGCTGCAGAGAGCCTAAAGCCAGAAGTCTGACAGCTGCCTACTATATTTTCTTTCCTCTGCAAATCATTGCCGCCTTATTGCATCTCCCAGTTAATTCACTCACTGGCTAATTTGATCTTCTGTTTAATTTTATTAGAACCTCAGTAACGCAATCATTTGTATTAAAAAATAACTTCCATCCTATCTCTTGATGGCTGCAGGCAGGAATTATTGAATAATTCAATCTGGCTATAGACAGCTGTCATTTAATTAGTAAAATGGGATGAAAGCTCTGAATACCAAGAAGAAAGAGAGCACTGACGAGTGGTATGAGGACCAGAGTAACCAGGGGTTTAGCTTACATCCTTCAGGCACAGCTTTCCACAGTGCTGTGTCTGGTGACTGCATAGCTTAGTTCCATCTGAATTGCTGTACAAGAGATGGGACCCCAATTCAGAGTCCCCCATTCCTTACAAACACACAGAAAGCGCAGTATCTGTCCAGACTCACTCCCCTACTTTAGAAGTAATAGTGACAGATGGCTCCATCCAAAGGCATCCAAGTAGGATGGCTGGGTGCACTGGAGCAGGGAAACCTCTCCCTTTCCTTTCAGCAGGCTCTGAAACACCAACAAACGTGCCCCAGGCTCACCTGCATCCACGAGACGCGGGACCTCGGAGCGGATCATCCGCAGCTTCAGCCAGTCAGGGAGCAGCAGAGCCTCCTCGGAGGTGTCAACCAGAAAAGCAGTAGGAAGGGGCTTCTTCTCCGGGAACCATATATCCAGTAAGGTGTAAAAATCACCATCCCCTGCTTAAGAGTGGATACAAAATTATTTCCCACGTTCACAAGCACCTAGAACACCCTGCCCTTCTCTATCAATACACCAGGACGCACCATTGTTTTAGTATTTCCTGCTGTCTGCAGAAAGAAAAAAAAAAGATCAGCCTGCAAATCCTTCACTCTCTGCAGCAATATTCTGATAAATCTTACAGCTACAAACAAGTACTGCAAGGGCCGAGCCTGTGAGTAGAAGGATTAACACCAGCCTGATCTGTTAGGAGATAGCAGATAGAGAAAAGCCTCCCTGTATTCTCCATTACCCCCTGAAAAAATCTGAGCATACTTGACTAACCTTGAGGTGGCCCCAGTGTCAGGAGAATAACCATGGCATGGACCACAAGGATGTGCATGGTGGCTGTTTCCCCACTAGTCCAACGAAGGAACACCTGATCCTGGGACTCTGACTGGAACAAGGCAGGAAAAGACAGGATGAGCAAAGGTGGGGAAAGAAAGGAGAACATGACAATGGACAACTTTAGTCAGACCATAGCTCCCAATATCACCAGCAGTGGCCACAGAAGATACTTGGGGAAAAGTTAAAAAGGCTTTTTACAAACACACAGGCTTGGCTCTGATACTATGCCACGATCCAATTATTGTCAGATCAGGGAATTCTTGAGCTGGACTTGGTTTATTCAAATCGAGTAACCCATCAAGGGCTTCTGTTTTGTTAACCTGTCCAGTGTCTGTGAGCTGCTGAGGCGAGGCAGGAGGCACTCACCCAGCTGTACACCTCCTCGCCCTCCTTGCTCTGCCGCATGCGCTTGATGTAGCGGGAGAAGATGGAGAGCAGAGCCACGAGCACAGCGTCTGACTCCGCACTGTAGGAGAGCTTGGAGAACAGGTGGGACATGATGGTGGAGCGCTCCACGATCAGTCGGGCAACATCCTGCAAGGGAAAAACACCCAGGAGGTCTTTAATGCAGAGCACAGCCAGGTCCTCGTTTCACTGCACCGTTCTCCAGTTTCTATCATCAGCCCAGTAAACACCACACTGGAGATCAGCTTGTGGAGTCGAGAGTAGAACCAACACAAGAGGGAAATGCCAGTGCTTTGCATGCATCCTGCAGTGTCCCCAGTGGAGCACAGATGCCTTCTGATGCACCCCGTTAAAGTAAGCATTTACCTAGCATTTCTCTGAAGAAAAAGATCTACTGACACTTATCATTTAACCTCCTCCACGTATCTAAACAGATCTATGGAGGCATTATCAGTACACGAGTCTTAAAAGCACCAAAAGAAGCACCCATGGAGAAAAATAAAAAAAAAATCATTATAAAAAGAAATTCACCAAAAACTTTTCTAAAAAGAAAAATCCCCACACAAACAAATAAACAAAGAAATCTAGTTTTGGTTTTAGGGGAGTACATATCCCACCACTGAAGTTCCTGATTTCCCATTCTCTCCCCAAGCACATATGACTGCAGGTTTAGCACCTGCTTACTTATGAAACACTGCCAGGTGGTGGGATTTCCATCAAACCACTACCCACTCCTGCATTCCCCATTCCAGCTGATGGGCTGTTGGACTGGAAGTTATTGCTCTGATACCATTTCAT
Organism: Monarcha castaneiventris obscurior; assembly: GCA_026261815.1. Taxonomy (NCBI): domain Eukaryota; kingdom Metazoa; phylum Chordata; class Aves; order Passeriformes; family Monarchidae; genus Monarcha; species Monarcha castaneiventris. Next base: position 11,598,484 of record JAMPIT010000856.1, on the reverse strand, counting down.
TATATGAACCAAAGACACAGGTTGCCTTTAAACCCTTACACAGAGACACAAACATGCAGTTATCACAGTAACATGCTCCCCAAAATTCATCCTGGTGGTACAGCAAGTCCCTTGCCTACCACTGTCCTGGGACATGCCACATGTTCCCCATGCAATCCCTCCTCTCACCAGAGCAAGGTCGTTGTGCTGTCCCTGCTCCTCCACTGGGGCGTGCTGGGAGAGGTACACCAGGTAAGCACTGATGGTCTGGGGATCTGTCTCCATGTGGATGGCCTAGAATGAGAATTCCTCTCATTAGAAATCAGGATTTAATGAAAACAAGCACCAGCATAAGCAAAATTCTTCTACAAGCACACACACATGTTGATGTCACAGCCAGATCCAGTTTGTTTGGATCTGTTTCAGCACAAGCAGAAAAAAACCAAGCTGGACACTGCTCCCTTCAGCTGCTTACACCCACCTGCTGCAAGGCCAGAGCTGTCGTGGCTCTCACACTGTCAAACAGTGGCAGCCTCGGGAGGTCTCTCAGCAGCCACTGATAGCCCTGCAGCAGCTCGGAATCGCCGGAGTCTTCTTCCATGGGGTGATCCTTCTCCTCCCCATCACGCATCCCTCCTTCCGACAGCACCAAGGACAGGCCCTGCACAAGTCACACAGATACAGCTGTTGCATTTGAAGCCACAGCTGGACTGCTACTTTCATACCAGTGAATGTAACAGAAACGTGCTTCAAACACCACAGAACGATCCAAATGCAGAACACAACAGGTTTCGTCTCATTTAATGGGTTTTCTTGACAGATACCCTGCTTGAAGTTTCAGACTGAGCATGATCTGAGCTCCCTGCAATTCTCTTTGCCTTGACTATGCTCCAGAGCACCAGGCACTCACTCACTCACTCTCCCCACAGAAAATTGGCCTCTGCCAATTACTCCACATGGCACACCATCTCCTGAGTCTACACCTGAACTGCACAGGAAACATAGCAAAATCCAGCTCTGTCTTAAGAAAAAGTACAATTTGGCTGTTGAACAATAACTTCTGAGCAGCAGGGAGCAGAAGTGCATTTGATGGGGTTTGGAGATTGAGACAAGTCACTGAAGGAGGATGACATGAAGCAATTTCACTGTGTTGGCTCTGTATTCAAGATAACCTAGGGCTCTGCCCTGGGTTTCAGACAGACCCTGGCCAAGATGATTTTCCTTCTGCTCACCTTCATGGCCAGGACCCGGGAAGCCACCTGGGAGGAACTCAGGCGCCGCAGGAAGTAGTCAAGCACCTCGCAGGTTGTCTGCTCATCTGCTTTGGGTCCCAACAGCAAGTCTTGCAAGCGTCCAAGCAACTGCCTTTGTTTCTGTTGTCTCTGTGGAGTGAGAAGTTGGCCTGTCCATTGAAATCAAATCTGGGATGCACAGGAAGCAAGTAACAGAAGGGATCCTCAAGAGACTGCTCACCTGGCGTTTCTTGGCACGCTGGTCCTTACTCTCACCCTCCTCTTCTTCTTCACCTGAGGTCGATTCATCAGCAGCATCATGAAGCAGGAACTCACAAAGGCACTGCACGGGCAGGACATCCAAGGAGCCCTCGCTGGACTGAACCAGATCTGCCAGCCATGGCATTGACTGTGATGAGGCCTGGGAAGTACGAGAGTAACAAGATCAGCAGAACACAGATGTAGCCCACAGATCATTTAATCCCTGAGCAGCAAACCACCTTTCCCTGAATCTCACTTCGCTTCCTTTTGCCCCTCACTCTGCTCAAGTTTGAGGTGAGGGATCCAGTCCCAGCACAGCCCACCTGTCTTTGAATGATGTTGAGAAGAAAGTCAGGATGGCGACTGCGACACAGAAGGTGGCCCAAGCGAAGTGACTGGTTCAGGCTTTTCACCTGCTCCAGGACATGTGGTGGAGGTCTGCGAGGGGGGCCCCTGTCACAGAAACAACGAGTTATCCACAGGCTGAGACTTTCACTCTGGTGTGATGAGGATCAGTCAGTTCAGTAGTGCAGGAAGGGTTTATAGGAAGGTGGCAGGCAGGTTGGAACCAGATGATCTTCCAAACCAAACCATTTTATGATTCTGTGATCCCGTGGGCTACCACACCACAGGGTTCTTCTTCCCCACATCAACCACCCTGTGGAGGAGCAGGGTTTCCTGACCAGTGTTAACTGGGATTTCATGATGGCACCAGAATGCAAAAGGCTACTTACTGAGGGTCCAGACTTGTCAGCTGGGACAGCAAGAGGCTGCTGCTTTCTGTAATTGTTTGTTTTGTGGATGCAGCAGCCAGATGACCCTCAAATGCAAGAATTTCTTGTTTTTCTCTCTGGGAGATTTGAAGTTCACGATTAATCATCTCTGTGCGCGTCTCCTCATCCGTCAAGGTACATTGAGGGTAGGAATAATTACTGAGAAAATGAGTTTAAAAAAAGGAAATGGTTATCTTGTTCTATTCAAAATTCATGAATCACAGTCAGAAAGAACACAGGACCTCAGCTCTGATAGACAATGTAGAAAAAGCCAAGTAGTTTCTCAGTGGAGCCAGGAGACTGAGACCTTCTCAGCAAGGCACAGCAGTCACCCCCCTCCCCCTTTTCCTCAGCTTTATTCCCTTGCTTATAATATTTTTGTCAAGGGAAGGCACTTTTCCCATTCCAACTGCAGTGTTGATGCCAGTTTATTTTACACCAGTCCCACTGGAAAAGGAAGGAGTCGCATGGCACAAACTTAATTCAGAAATGTGTGTTTGCAGTGGTCTATCTGATTTATGTAGGGATTTAACCATACTAACTTGGTCATGACCATTTCCATGAGCATCTTTAGAGAGGGGTACTCCTCCCATGCAGCCAGACCTGCAGCAGAGAAGAGAAGAGCAATCAGGAATACAGGGAAAAAACAGAGCCTTTATATACACTCTAACACATTCCAAGGTGGGGAGACATAAACTCACTTGAGAGCAGCTCGTAACACTCAAGAGCACAAACAAGGCAATTCCAGCCACATGCTGCTCCAAATCCCACCTCCATGCATTTTTCACCCACAGGGGATACACAGTTATTTAACTGCAGCTACCTCACCAACCCAGCACAGGCCTTGTACACAAGGCAGCAAACTTCTGCAGAAAGGACCTTGGCCAACTTTTGCAGCAGAACAGGTATCCTGAGAAATATCCACACTCACCAATGTTTTCAGGATTGAACGCTGCCACTACAAGCAGGAGAGGCCAAGCTTTCCAGTAGAGAGTAGAAATAGCTAGATTTGGAGGCTGGTACCTGTGAAAGCCATCAACAGAGAGAAGTGGTCAGGTTTGGTCAAGTTTGGTTCCTTGAGCCCATCTCAAGTCTGCTTTTCTCCTTAATCATGCACCGTTTGGATTCAGTCGTGCCAGTTCAGTGGTTTTCTCAACAAACAAACACACACACATACATAAAAAAAAAACCTTTCAGGAGGGACAGCAGGATTTAGCTGAGGATTTCTAGGGCAGAAAGGTCAGTGCTTGCAGAGCAAAGTACATTCCATTACTCGGGTCTTGACTCCTCTAGAGAAACACCCATCTGAACATGACTGTGAAAAGGCTTCCTCACCATTTTGTGATTACAAAGTGTAATAGAGAAAACATGTTAAAATCTGTGAGCTGGGAGTGTTAGTCACAAGGTAAAAGTGAGCTAGATCACAGCAAGATTATCTATGTGGTAAGTCTTACCCTGGGGGTAGCTGGATATTCTCTGGATGGTGGTAAGTGCACAGATTTAAGACTGCATCGATCAGCTGGATTCTTTCTACCCTCAGGACCTCGACATCTGGAGAAGAAGAAAAGGCTGAACAAGTTATTGACCTGTCTACCTGTCTTAAAGTCCTTCAAGAAAAGCATCACAGTAGAAGAAAAATTTTACTTCAAGCAACTGTTATTGTGGGCTTGCTCTCATGGTATTACAAGAACAAAAAATCAACATTTAAAAAGCAAAAACACTAAAAAAATCCTATAAGTCAATATATAAGGATATGGAGCTTTTCAGCTGCAATCTGGTTTAAACACTTAAGGGTACTTTTTTCCCCCAATGCATCCAATATGATACTCGTAACTTTTTCAGAACTTGGATACACTCCTTCAGGTAAGCAACAAATCTACTCAGAACTTCTGGGGCTCAGAGGAACTAAAAATGCATTTCAACTTTGTTGCAAGTTTTCAGACTCACTCTAATTCTGAGCCTGAAAATGAAATGGTACAGGATTTAAAATCCTATATGAGAGGCTGGACACATTTTGAGAGGATACTGAACAGCAAGGTCTGATCGTTCCACAAGCACTGAGCAGTTCAGGATTACTCTTTGCCATTAACCAGTCAGCACTAAGGACATGTAAGATGCTTTAGAATCAAACTCTAACACCCTCAATTCTGCCACAAACACGTACAGCTCAGCTGAATGGACATATTTCCCAGCAATGCAGGAATTTAGACAAATGCTAAATGAATTCATAAAAGGGGTAAGAGTAAAGAACTGCTTTTGTAAATGCTATGCTGTAAGTGTCCCAATAATGGACTTTGGATGAGCGCACAATTGGTTAATTAATTTAACTTCCAATCCTTCCATTTTTGCATAGCCTATAAATTTCATTTTACAGTATGTACAAAGGACTAAATTGAATTTAAAAGCGCTGACTCAAAACTCTGGGTGGCTGTTCACAGTCCTTCATTCTCCACACAACCAATAATTTCCCTAACAGGGAAAAACATACAAAATTAGTAACAGGGAGAAACAGTAAGAGAAAATAAGAAGCTTTTCTAGTGAGAAAGCAACAGCAGTACATGTCTGGCTCTGAGCCAAATGCTTAGCCATCATGACTAAAATACGCTTTAAGTGATGCAAAAGCTCTTTGGTAGGTGGTAGGAGCTGTCTCAGCGCTGGGTGGCAAGAGGAGGATGAGGAGACAGAAGCAAGCACTTTGGGAGCTCTGTGCAGCCTCACCGTCTGCCTGCACAGCTGCAGCCCTCTTCACCAAGTGGTCGGCGAGCTCCATGGCATCGGCGGGGCCCAGGGGCAGGTCCCGCGACAGACCGATGACGAGGATGCGCATCAGGGTGTCCTCCAGGATGGGCACCTCGGAGCACAGGCGAAGGAAGAAGCTGCAGGAGACACGAGACATCCATCACACTTCTTTGGACGGCAGCGTGAGGGCTGCCAGAACCCTCCACAGACCCTACAACTCATCTGAGCAGAAAATACATCACAGTTCACACCACCTTCACTGATCTCCAGCTCCAAATGCAGCTATATGAAACAAATTATTGGAGTATCACTCACAGTGCCTTGTATGCTTCAGCCTCCTTGAGTCTGAGCTCTCTAAGGTTACACCCCAGTTACCCACACACTGCAGGGCTGCCCTCCTTACAACTACAGCGTCAAGACACAGAACAGCTTGGCACAGGCAACAGGAACGAAGGAGGAAGAGGAACAGATGGAGAGTGGAACAACACCCCTCAGTTTTATGGCAGTGTAACAGATGAAGAAAATCTGAGCACAGTTCCAAGCCTTTCCAACACAGAGCTATATAAGGAAAACACCCATTCCTCTGCCGTCAGCTAGAGCAGCTCCCCACCTGTACCCACCACGGGAGGGGCACACACTCACTTGCGGTCACTCTCAGGGGGCCAGTTGTCCCATTTGTAGTAGGTTTCTGGCTGTTCTGTGAAGAGCACCTTGTGGAGGCTGTGGAGTTGAAGAGGACAGTAAACACCATCTGTGAGGCTTAAGTTCAGTCTCCCCCAAATCCTGCTAAAGCTTCCCATCCTACACATGAAGGAGCCTCCTCAGATAAGTGATTCTAGCAACAGTAACATGATTCAGAACAGGGAGGACTATGCAATATGGGCTCTGGGCTTTTATACTTTCAGTAACTTATCTTGCTAACTATTCATTCTGGCTTGAACTGCCTCAGTAATGCCTTGTGCTAAGACCCCACGATACCACCTGTCCTCCAGAAGACAGAACTATCTGTGGAGCCCTCAGCCACAGAGCCTGAAAAACTATTTCAGACAGAAAAACAAGGGGTCCATAGGGATTGTGTTTGGTCAGGTAACTAGAAATCCCCTATTGAGTGGATCCAAATAATATAAATCAGAAATATTTTCCATTATCATATGTTTCTGGTAAGAGGAGGCATCTGAAGTAATTTCAGAGAGAGAGACAGTTCCAGCCTGAACCCTGCTAAAACTGTTTCTGCTCCCAGTCTGAAAATGGGAGAGAAATCTAACCAAACCCTGGCGTATACCTTGTTTCTCACAATACATCACAGTGCTGGGGAAGGGACTGGTCATGCACAGAGATGACCAGGCTGACTCTCACCAGTGCACATAGTCCTTTGGAGCCAGCTTGCTGATAGATGGAACAACTGTGTGCAGCCACCAGACAGCATCACGTTGGATAGCAGCAATTTGGTTCTGGAAAGAGCGCAGCACTTCCAGGTCTGAAAAACAGTAAGGTCACAAAGTACATACAGGGGCCTCAGCAGAAGCGTGGTGGTTTCAAGAAAGTAACCAGGACTCTGAGGCATCAACAGTAAATCACAGAATCACAGAATGGTTTGGGTTGGAAGGAACCTTAAAAATCATCTTGTTCCAATTCCTGCACCACAGGCAGGGACACCTTCCACTAGAGAAGGGAAACCAGAGAAGAGGAGTACATGAGAAAGCCCTGAGCTCCCCAGCTCTGACAGCACATGATCTTTGCTTTCTGACACATGCTGCAGCAAAACCCCCAACATGAAGCACAGATGGATTAATTTTGTGAGAAGAAGGCATGTGGGCAGTCGTGTCAGTGCCACACCAAAGGCCTGTCTTCCCAGCCCCTTAATAATCCTTACAGCTGCCCCTTTAGGCTTGAGGCCCCTCCATCCACAGCTCCTTTTCCCCAGCCTCTCAGCCACTGCTTCCATAGACACAAGAAGCACCCAGCCATGCAAATGCCTCATCTCCTATCTCTGTCAGTCCCAGGATGACAGCAGGCTCCCAACCCTAGGGGCAATATTCCCCCAACATCAGGGACAGATATCTACCAAGACACCCATCCTCAGGGAGAACCTAGGTTCTTCTGCTTACTCTTTTTCTCTCCTTTGTCCCAAGCAATTCCAGCCTCCTTCACCTGGGCTGTGATACCAAGCATCATGGAGACAGCTAGCAGGTCGGTGATGTGAATGACAAACCGCTCCTTAAAATAGAAAAGGAAAGAAAAAAAAAGTGAGTTGAACAGCAATACCCAGAGCTGCCTTCTGGAAGTGTTTTGTCATCAAAAATTATGAACGTGGATGTTTGGAAATGAGACATGGGAGTGCTGCTAAGAGACACACAAATAGTGACTCACTCAGACACCAAAGAGCAAAAGAAAGAACGGCCAGAAAAGCAGATAAAGAGCTCAGTGCATCACTGGCACATCCAGCAGCACAAGGGTCAAAAATGGTACCTTGAATTCCATCTCTGTGTACAGGGCCTCCTTCCGTTCCTGCATAAGACCCAGACAGAAGGCCTGGAAGTTGATCTCATGTTTTGTCTGTTTGATGATCTCCCGCAGCAGAGCCCGTGAAGCTCTCAGGTAATCATCCTTGGTGGTCAACAGGTCCTGGAACACCATTGCCAGGTACTGGGGGCACACAGAGAGAAAACTTTCAGTGTGCTGTAATGGGTCTGCATCCACAAAATGAAGAGACACAAGGAAACCACACTGCTGGTATCCTGTCCTTCAGACCCCTGGGGAGCTGTAATAATATTTCTCCCATGAAACTGCATTATCATTCAGAATGTGGGAGTTAGAAAATGCCCATTTATGTTTATTCCTACCAAGAATACTAATATAACTTCAAAATAGTATGATTCTGCCTGTGAAAAGATTCATCTGAGCCTCAAAACTAAATCTGTCGAGTCACCATCAGTCATCCAAGACACTGCACCTACCTTTGGAGCTTGCTCTGAGCTGTGCTGAAGCACAGTATACAGGATCTGCATGTTGTTGGGATTTCTTGCATTTGATAGTTCATTGAAAATCACAAATTTAATGGTGGTGCCCAGGTTATCCCTGTGTGCATTCAGCAGCTCTCTGCAAGGGAAGACCAGAGATACCTGAACTGACATTTCAGTGCAGCTGGAAACATTGTTTTGATTTCTCCTTGAAGTATTTAGCACACAAAAGTGAAAAGGATGGAACAGCACATGTCAAAAGACAATATCAAAGGACTACTGAAAGACTTCCAGGACAAAGAAATTCATTTAAATGAACACAAGACACTCCATGCTCCAAGATGGTACTTGAAACCACTGTGCAGAGACAAGGAGACTGTCAAGTCCCTGGGCACACCTCCCACAGTGCTTTCTCTTCCCATCACAGACCCAGTCACTCACCTGATACACAGCATGTAGTGGTTGAGAAGGACTTTTGGCTTGAGACGAATTTTGATCAGGTTAGAGATAACTTCCATGTCCTCTGAGCTGTGGGTGTTACAGTTCATACAGACTGACATCAGCAAGTCCTGAGCTGGCTTGGTCAACTGCAGAGGAAGAGCAGAAAGACTCCAGCCACTTGCCATTACAGGCCAGAAACATTAACTGGCATACAGCATGCAGCCCTCCTGGCTGGATTCCAGACCAGGGCTGTGCTTCAACAGCTCCTCTCCTCACCTTTGGATTCTGCAGCCACATCTCCAGCCTCTGCACAGCCATCTGACGCACCTCTTTGTAGCCACAGGTCGCTGTCAGCAGCCGGAGGAGGTTCCTGGAGACATTGTCCATGGGCTGGCGCCGGTTGAGCTGGTCCCGAAGCATGTCCAGGACATATTCCTCCACACTCTCTGCAAGGTCTTCATACCTGGCCCACACAAATTGAACTTGACTCATTACCACAAAAGCTAGTCCAGAGATCAGCACTCTTTCTTGTTTGCGGTTTGCGTTTCAAACCAACAAAACCCACTCTTTTCTCCTGGAACCAGTTTTGTCTGATGCTCAACATCCCCCAGCAGGTGCCACAGGAGCTCCCTGCCACAGCTCTGCAGGGTGGGTGAGCACAGACACAGCTACAGACACATCTGCCACACAGCTCTGTTAGGAGAGGAAGAGGCACTGTACCTGGGCATGAGCTGACCCGCCTGCTCCGGGCTCATTTTCTCCTCTGCAATCAGCAGCTCGCTCTGGCTGTCCTCCTCCTCTGTCATGGAAGGGTGTGGGCTACTCCCTACAAGAGACCAGGACACAGCACACTCCATGAGACAACTCCTCTCCTTAGAGGTCAATCACTTGTGCTCTGGTTTGTTCAGCTTCTTTCAAGGATCCCTTGCAGCAAGACCACAGCCTCTCACACTGCATCCCATACAGGCCCATTTTTCACTATCCTCAAACATCCCCTGGACATGAAATAGCCCCAAAAAAGAAGAAAAGCAATGCCTGGAACTCAAAGCCTGGTCTGTGTGACTCCATCTAGGAACAAGCTATTCTCACAAGTCAATAACCACTGCAGGCTCCATGCTCTCCCTAAACCTTTGTTCCTGGTTCCCAAAGATCTTCTTACCAGCACTGAGGTCCCCTCCACTACGTCCAACTTCTCCATGCAAGAGCATGGTCTTAGGAGGCATCTTTGTGTTAAAAGCTGTCTGGATGTTATCCACAAACGTCTTGCAGTGAGGGCTGTCCACCCAGATGCGCTCCCCGAGGGAGTCCTCAATGTACACCTGCAGAAGGTGGCACAATCCATATTCATGGGGTTAATTAAAGGAGTATTTGTGGTTTTTATGGATTTCCAATATACAAAGTAGGAAACTAGCATAACCATTGCATGGATGAAAACGAGACCAGATGGCTGCAAGCAAGTCACACAAGAGCAAAAATACAAACCATTACATCCCAAGCTCTAGAGAGCACCAACCCTTCCAACGCAAGAAACCTGACTAGCTTTAGCAAAGACTTTACAACAATTTCTAGCACCAAAATATAGAAGCTGGTCGGTTCAGCCTTTTCGAATTAGTGGGCTGTTTTAATCCCATATAGAATAGAAAGCAAGGAGTCTCTGCAACACTTACATCAATACAGACTCTCAAAGACATCTCAGAAAACAGCAGAGATAAGGCAACAAATGACAAAGGAGGCCACAGCATTCCAGAAACCCGTGGAGATTTTTCTTTAAAAGGATGGGCCCAGACTCGAATTTCTGTCTCCTCCAGCTGCATTCCCACAGTGGACAAGAGGACACCAGCCACTCCCTTCCCTACAGCTGTAATAAATCCTATACTGCTCTCCTACTCCAACACATCCACACTTCCCAACCCAATCTGTCCACCACTGCCTCAGTCCAGCAGAAGCCCCCTCAGTTCACCAACCTTGACAAAGATCTCTGGCCAGTTCTCATCCTCTTCGTAAGCTGCCATGAGAAGGTTGCATGCCAAGACAGACACAAGGCTGTTCCCCTTGGCTTTGAAATTGATGGAGGCATCTCTTCGGAGTAGGCTGCACAGCGCCTGGAATAACAGCCACAAAAAATAAAATAATAAATGAGGCATCTATTGAGAAAGCATGCAAAGAAGCTGCAGAAAGAGAAATACAAATTGCAGCAGCTTGCCACAGGGCTCTGGCATTTACAAAGCCATGCAGATCATGCTCTGGCCTAAGACAAAGTGCAACTCTGCTCACAATTTGGCAGCAATGATACATCAGTAAGTTCCAGAGTCCTCACCTCAATAACCCCTTCGGTGGCAAATATGTTGGGTTTGATTTTCGCCAGGTACATAAGGCTGAGGTAGAGAGTGGTGTCAGGTTTGGCTCTGTTCATCTTCAGCTGCTTCACAGCTCCACACAGCACCCCCTCAATACGGTCATCGTTTCCTTCTGCCTCTGCTGCCTCAATCTCATCCAGCAGCACTGTCGGGACGACTGCAACCACCAACACACAGACGTCAGCATTAACCCTCATGCCAAATAACTACCCTGAGCTGCTGCAGGACCAAGGACAGCAAAGCATGGACCAGCTCACTTTTGGCACCTGCAATTTCCCTGCTCAGCTGCCATTGAAAGTTCTGTTTCACAACTGGCAATGCCCCTTAATTGTTTTGCCATGCGAGCACACTCCTCTGCAAATGTACCCAACATCAGAAATGGAATGACAATTCAAAAGGCCACATCCAGACCCAGAGCCTGCTGAAGAAGTATGTGAATAAAACACCACAACCCAGACTTTTAGATTTCCTCAAGGGCGAATTTTACATACGGCTACTAAACAGCTCTCAGACACACCGAACACAACCCAATGCCAACAGAAGAGAAAGCCGTGACTTCAGCCCTATATGCAGGGAAGGAAACCCTCAAGGGCAGCACGTAATTACTGCGCGGGCTTCAAGAAACACTCCTGGGATGCGACTCCAGCGAAACGAGCAGCTTCCCCCTGGCTTCCATGCGACGGCAGGAGCGCAGCGAGGCCTCACCTTCGATGGGGATGACAGACGGCTCCTTGATGGAGGGCGAGATGGCTCTTTTCTCCGCCACGGCCGCCTCTGCCAGGCGTCCCAGGGCGCTGAGGGGCGGCGTGGAGGAGAGCTTGGGGCGCTTGGTGAGGCCGGGCAGCCCCGCCGGGCCGGCCAAGGCGGCGGCCGCATCCCGCTTGCGCTCTGAGGGCAGCCCGGGCGGCGCCGGCTTCAGCAGCGTGACGGCGGCCTTGCCCTCGCCGCTCTGCCCCTTGGAGCCCAGCGCGATGAAATCTCCGGGCGGCGGGTGCGCTGCGAGGGGAGACACAGCGACAGTGAGCGATAATGAGCGATAACGAGCGACAGCGAGAGACAGCAGCCCCCGGCCCCGCGGCACTCACCGGAGGGCTTGGGCACGGCGCTGGGCCGCCGCACGGCCGCCGCCTTCGGCCGGTTCATGGCGCCGCCGAGCACCGGCCCCGGGACGGACCGAGCGGCAGCCGGGACACACAGACAGACAGACACAGACAACCGGGACACACAGACAGACAGCCGGCACCGACAGCCGGGACCCAGCGACGGCCGCGGCCGTGCGGAAGCGGAACCGCGGCAGCGGCGGCAGCGCCCGCTCCGCCCCGCCGGGCAGCGCCGCGCGGCGGGCGGGAGGGGAAACTCCAGCCCCGGGGGGCTCGGGGGAACCCCAGGGCAGAGAGGGGCTGGGACTCCGCTGCGAGATGCGGAATGTGGAAAATTTTTCTTAAGAAATTATGTTCTTTGTTGTTTGATCCGCCTCTTCTCCCAGGCAGCTAGCAACAGGACGAGAGGACACAGCGCCAAGCAGCACCAGGGGATGTTGAATCAAACAGCAGGAGGAATTTCCTCACGGAAAGGGTGATTAGATATTGGAATGGGCTGCCCAGAGTGGTGATGGAGTCACCGTCCCTGGAGGTGTTCAGGAAATGACTGGACGTGGCACTCAGTGCCAATGTCTAGTTAAAAAAGTGATTGGTCCAAGGCTGGACTTGATCTTGGAGGTCTTTTCCAACGTAAACGATTCTGTGATTGGGGGATCTGGGATCAAAGAGGGGAATCAAGGAGGTGGGATTGGAGTCTGGAGTCAGGGGCTGAAACTGGGGAGCTGAAAGTAGTGTTTGAAACTGGGGGTCTGGGATGTGGGGCTGGAATTGGGGGGGGGTTGGATTGGGGCTGAAATTGAGCAGCTGAAATCTGGGGGATGGAGTCAGAGGAGAACCAAGATCAAGGACTAAAACTGGGGGCCCCACAGCAACTGGCTGCCCACTGCTCTCCCCCACACCACTCCTTCTGTCCCCATATCGTGCTCCCAGGACAAGCTCTCCACATGCCTTTATTGCAGCGGGGACCGCGGGTACCCACACCTCCACCCACACCGCCCACCCAGGACCCTGCACGGGGCACCCGTCAGCCAAGCCCCCATCCCACGTCCCCTGCCCCAGGGGGGGACACGCAGCAGCAGGTGACAGTCCCCAATGCCCCCTCCAAGGCAGCATCCTGGCTTCAGGGGCTGGAGCATCGAGCATCTCCTGGGTGGGTGGTCCTGGTGAGGTGGGGGTCACCCCACGGCCCCCTGCTCACAGCCACTGCAGGGAGAAGCCCTGGCTGAGGCTGATGCCAAGGTCACTCACGGTGAGAACCTGTGGGGAGAGAGGAGACATTTTGGGGTACAGCCTTGGCAGAAGGGAACTGGAGAATGCTTTCCCCTAAACCCTGTCATGGCAGGAGAGCCACACAGAGTCCTCAACCCCCTCTTTGGCCACACTGTGACCCTGGAGGAGGAGGGGTGGAGACCCTCAGGATGGGGACCCCCACCCAGGAAAGGGCACCCTGAAATGGGGCCATACCTGGTTGTCCAGGTAGGAAAAGGGCTTCTCCTGGCCATTCAGGAGGACCTTGCTGGGCGGCTTCTGCATTCCAAAGATGCTCAGTGTGCCAATGGTGACCTTGGTGGCCTCAGTGGTGGCATGGAGGACGGTGGAGGTGAAGATGTTCTGTAGGAGGGGACAGCATGAGCTCAAGGTGACCAGGTGCCATGGGACCCCCCCCATTCCTGCCCTGCCCACCACATCCCACCTGTGTGACATTGAACACCACGTAGGAGTAGTTGCCTTGCTCGAAGGTGTCCAAGCTCTCACCATCATCCCAGAAAAGGTCACCCCATGCAGTGGAGTGTGAGGACAAGGCCACGATGAGACGCAGGGGGTTCCCTCGAGTCATCGCTGCGGTGGTTCCTGGTTTCTGGGGTTCAAAGACATGGGTTCTGTAGGGCCATGGGCATGGCGGTCCAGGTGCTGAGGTGCTGGGGGACACATATGCACTGTGGACAGTGCCCAGGGAGGTGACGGGTGGGCACTCACCTGGGTGGGCAGGATGGAACCTTCCCGGATGTGCAGGTTGAGGTGCTCCAGAGGGGCCGACATCTTCAACATCTCCCCACTGCTGTTCACAGAGGAGCCCTGGGCAGGCGGCGAGAGATGTGGGTGTGAGGGATCAGGGCTCAGACACGGGTCTGCAGAGCAGCCATCCCCACCCCTTCCTCCATCAGGGCTTGCTGGGCTCCACCAGGGCTTCCCACCCACACCCCCAGGAGGGTCAAGCAGGGATCACCCGGCCCCCAGCCAAATGCTGTGATGCTCCTCACCGTGTAGAAGTCATACCACGTGCCTTGGGGGACATAACCTGTGACTGAGTCCACCCCAGGCTCCAGCACCGGTGTTACCAGCAGGCTCCGGCCCCACAGAAACTGCCTGTCCAGCTCCCATGTGGCCACATCCCAAGGGAACCTGTGGCAGGACGGAGACGCCGCTCGATCGGCCGCTTCTCCGTGATCCAGCCCACGCGTCTCCCCAGCTCCCAGTGGGGATGGCCTTACTCAAAGAACAAGGGCCGGGCGACGGTGTCCCCTTGCAGGTGGGCACGGTGGAAAAGGGTGTAGAGGAAGGGCAGGAGGGAGTAGCGGGTCAGCAGCACGTCCTTCATGGCCGTCCTGGCTGCAGGGCTGAACGCTGTTGGGTCCTGGGCCTGGGGGAGATGCGGGGAGTCAGCAGCTGTCCCACCCCCAACCCCACCTCCTGCACCCCCCATTCCACATCCCATATCCTGCACCCCCCATGCCACATCCCATATCCTGCACCCCCCATTCCACATCCCATATCCTGCATCCCCCATTCCACATCCCATATCCTGCATCCCCTATTCCACATCCCATATCCTGCATCCCCCATTCCACATCCCATATCCTGCACCCCCCATTCCACATCCCATATCCTGCATCCCCCATTCCACATCCCATATCCTGCATCCCCTATTCCACATCCCATATCCTGCATCCCCCATTCCACATCCCATATCCTGCATCCCCTATTCCACATCCCATATCCTGCATCCCCCATTCCACATCCCATATCCTGCATCCCCCATTCCACATCCCATATCCTGCATCCCCTATTCCACATCCCATACCCCGCATCCCACCCCTAGGATGCCTCCCACCAGCCACGCTGTCCTTGACCTTCTCGTTCTGGGTGTTGTGGTTGCGAGCGAAGGGGTAGAAGGCACCGAGCTGCATCCAGCGGGTGCACAGCTCCTCCGAGGTGCTGCCGGAGAAGCCGCAGATGTCCGCCCCGACCAGCGGGATGCCGAAGAGGCTGAAGCTCAGCAGCCCTGAGGGCAGGGACAGGCAGCAGGGCACAGTTTTAGAGACATCTCCAAACGAGCAGAAAGCTCTCGGGGTGCTGGGAGGGGGTCTGTGGCACCCACCTGGGATGGAGTAATACATGTCCTTCCACTGGCTCCGGTTGTCACCCAGCCAGTGCCCTGAGTAGCGGCCCTGGCTGGGGAAGGTGGAGCGGGAGATGACGAAGGGGCGCTTCCCCCGGATCTGGATCAAAGCACTGGCAAACAACATGGAGGGTTGGGGGCAGAAGGTAAAAGCAGCCCACCAGGCGTGTGCCTTATCCCACAACAATCCAGGGAGAGTTCCTCGAGGGTTGACCCGACCAGCATGGCAAAGGCTTGGCACCAGGACCAGCCGCATCCACCCATCCCTCCCAGGGCAGTGTCAGCTCCCCTCTTCTCCTGGGTTATTCCCATCCTGGAGGCTGTGAGCAGCCAGAGCTCCTCCCCTTCAGATCAGGCACTCAAATCCCCATCCTTTTCCTACTCAGCTCTGAGAAGGATTTTGTCCCAGCCCATCCCCAGGCCACCAGGAAGCAGGATGCTCATGTACCTGGCTGTGGCTTTGGCTTCCATCAGCCCGTAGAGGTTGTGGAGGTTGTAGTGCACCGAGGCTTTCTGCTTTGCTGAGGCACACACCGTCTTTGCAGAGAGGGAATCGCCCAGCACAGCTGCCAGGAGGGAGAGCCCAGTCGGACCCGGTGGTAGTGAGATGCAGGGGATGTGGACTCCCCACACTTGCTGGCTCTGGGTCAACCCTCCCACAGGATCCAGCTGTCACTGCCAACCCAGCGCTGAAAGCTCATGCAGATGGCTCCATCCTGCACCCTGACATGGCCCTAACAAGTGTTCATGGCTTAGGCATGGATACTGGCACATGCAAGCACGGATTCAGGGTGTAAAAGAGACACGATGTCTCTTAGAAATGGTTTTCCCCACCACACTCAGTTGGCAGCGATCTCAAAGCACACAGTACCTACCAGCACAGCCTCCTATCTCATCTCCCTCCTTACCCGGAGTGTAGGGTGGGCTGTCAAAGTCTCCTGGGGGGCAGCCATCTTCAGACCCATCCATGAAGTTGGACGGCTCATTCATGTCCTAAGCAAAGAAAATTGTGGAGCAGTTTCAAGGGTGTGGTTTTGGGGATTAGTGGATAGGCCTGGAAAAGCTGCATTTGAGGGACAGTCCTGCCAGGACACAAACCAGGCATGAGCTGAGCTGCTGGCAGGGAGCCACCCGGGGCAAGGAGGGACTTACGATCCAGAGGCCATCAAAGGGCACGTGGGCATAGAAGTGCTGCAGGTTCTCCAGCCACCACTGGTGTGTGTCTGGGTTGGAGAAGTCAGCAAAGGCAGTGTAACCAGGCCAGACCTGTGGGGACAGCACAAATGCACGGGCTCAGCAAGCAGGTGATTTGTGGGGAGCTGCTATGGGGAACAGCATGCCAGGGATTTCATCTGGGGGTGAAACAGGCAATGAGACAGAAACCCAGCTAATGTTTCGAGTCCTGGATGCTACACACACACAGCATCCCTCCTACCTCCATGGTACCAGGAGGGCCAGGTGCTGAGGAGTCCCCACAGTCCACGGGCAGTGGCAGCTGATGGAGCAGCTGCTCTGCCCCCACTTGCACAAGGCCTGATACCACCTCACCAAGAACACATCAGGGAAAAGTAAGGATTTCTCTGTGCTTTGCCTCATTCCAGGAATTTTAGCTGATTCATTTTCCCCCATGTTTTTGGGCTATATCAAAAGCCTCCTCCTTGGAGATGGGAGGAAACAACCAGGGGGGTCAAAGTGGGAGGGAAGAGCTGCGGACCACATCTGGAGGCATGTTGTCCATCACAGACAACCTCCCCTCCCCCCAGAAACAGGAAGGGAGAGAAATCAGATGACCAGCCTTAGGCAGCACTGCTGACTCCGTTAAGCTCATATGACTTCCACAGGCTCCTCTGCTGAGCAGGGGCTGCCTCCCAGGGCTGGTGAAAACACCAGGAGGTGACACATGAGGATAAGGGCTGAGCCAGGCTCTGGCAATTATCCCGGAGAAGTCCCTCAGTCACTTGGCTTTCCCTCCGTTGTGATGAAATCCCAATCCTGGTATTGCACCACCCACAGGGCTGGGATTTCCCCCTGGAGCTCCTCACCTGCCCGATGAGCGGCTGCCCTTGGGTGGTGTTGAGGAACAAGCCCCGTCTCAAGCCTTCATCAAAAGGCCAGTAGGAGCCGTGAGGGCTGGTGCTGCTGATGCCGGGGTCCTGGGGACAGAGCAGAGGGTTAGTGCCACTCCAGGCAGGCCGTAGCTCCTTCCCCTGGCCTGACCGGTGTGATTCACACAGGAGAACCCGGACAGGGTCAGCCAGAGCCCACACATGGCAGCTGTTTCCCCCCAAGGGGAAGAGAAACTTGCTTCAGCACTTCCAGGCATATTTTCTACAATGCCACTTCTGCAAGTCCCCAGGACCCATTACGGCGTTTTGGGGAGGGGGGGACAAATACAAGAAATCTTGTGCTTATGCAAGAAATGTCAGGTCATGGACAGGCTTGGGCTATTACAGAGTTCAATGAGGAGGAAATCCAACTTTCCCCTGCAAGGGCCTGCTGGTCCCCACTGCCCCCAACAAGCAGAACCCGTGCCCCCACTCCTTGCAGAGGGAAGAAGGAGCATCACAGCCAGGTCACAAGATCCCAGCACTTGTGGGGATGCAAGGGCACCTGAGCTGAGCACCCACACACTAAACTGCCTGACCCACAGTTCCACCATTCATTCTCTCACAGGGGTCAGGGCCATCCTTCCACCTGCAGAAAGACGGGAGCACAGCACAAGAACCTGGCCCATGTTTCCACAGTCCCTGCACTAGGGGCATTTCCAGTGGCAGTTTACAGCAGCCTGACCAGCACTGGGAACTGGCCTCCTGCAAAAATCCCCAGGGCTGGAGATGACCAGCTGGGACCATGAGCATCCCTTACATCCCTGTCTTACATCCCAGCTCTGCAGCAAAGACAGCACAGTGGGAGAGGAGGGGCAATACCAAGATCATAACGTAGTGCTGCCCGTGTTTGTGGAGGTCTTGCACCAGTGAGGGGAGGGAGGCAAACTTCTGGGAATCCAAGGTGAAGTCCCGGTAGCCATCCATGTAATCGATGTCATTCCACTGCGCATCCTGCGGGAAGGAGGCTCAGGAATGGGTGATGGAGACTGGAACCCCTGCCCCACAGGCATGAGGGGTTACCTGGGGGATCTGGTAGTTCCTCATGGCTCTCACGGTCTGCCAGGTCTCATTGCTGGATCCGTAGCCCCAGCGGCAGAGGTGGAAGCCGAGGGCCCAGAGGGGCGGCATAGCTGGGAAACCTGCAGGGGGACAGTGGGAGCACGGGTGGGGTTTCCCAAGATGACAGCAGCATCTCAAAAAGATGGGAAGGTAAGGGGAGAGGGAGGATAAAAGGTGATCACTGACCACAGTGTGCTGGAAGGGCGGGGGATGAGATGGCTGGGGGGTGCTGGGAAGGCTGGGGATGGTGGTGAAGCTGGGATGAGACAGGATGTGGACATGGGGAAGGTGCCTACAGATAGCTGTGTTGGGGTGTGGGCACTCACCTATCACCTGCTGGTACTGCTGGATGACCATGTTGGGATCGGGGCCCAGGAAGATGTAAAAATCCAGCACCCCTCCAATGGTCCTCCAGGTCAGGCCTGGAGCAGGCTGCAGGGCCACCTCTTTGAGTGGGAAGGAGAAGGGAAAAAGGTAGTGACAACTGGGGAGCAACTCCCAGACCTCAACCCCCACGATGGGGCCCAGGGAGCATCACAGGCAATGCTCAGGGGAATAGAGAAATCCCTGCCTTGCACTCAGCAGATGCTAAATGGGTGTCTGGAAGCTTAAATCATCACAGCCCAGAGAGATCATTGGTTTATGCTATCTTGAAAATCTGCTCTTTAAGCTCAAATCTGTGCCAGCTTCCACTGCTGGATGAAGACTAAACACTTAAGTGCAGTGCTTTCCTTCATGTCCTCCTCCAAAATCCCCTCCTAAGTGAATCTAGAGCTACTCATACAAGCATGTGGGAGCAAGGCCTTTCCTAGGAAGGGCTTTTCACATGGAGGAGCCTTTGCACCTCAGCTCAGGTGGCTGCATCTCACAGGAGCTCCTCCTGGGCAGCATCACTGCGACAGAGCCGGGCGCAGCTGGAGCTGCCGGAGCCCCGGCGTGAGCAGCACCATCCCAGCTGGCTGCAAGCAGCAGCTGCTGGGAGGGACGGGTGGTCCTGGTGCCACCCCCAGCGCGGCAGGAGCCCGCAGGAGCTGCTGTGCTATCAGCTGGCACACACGGGCAGATCCCGTGGCCGCAGCTGGCGCAGCACAGCTGGGCAGAGCCCGGGCGACAGACGGCATCCCCAGCTGCACCCGAGCCGTGCCCCACCGCCGGGCCTGGGGGCGAGGACACCTCGGTGGAGGGGGAATGGGCACGGGCATGGACCTGCATGCAAGGCACTTGCTTTCCTGATGGCAGCTCGGCAGCTGGGCGTGTGGTTAAACTGCTCGGCAGTTGCTAAAGAGCCTCGCCGTAGCCAGGAAACAGATGGCTGCGCTCAATAACGGAGCCATCAAACCACATCTTTCCCTTTTATGGCTTCCTCTCACCCCAAGTTCCCAAACTGGACACTCCAGCAGCTCCCATCTGTCCCAATCTGCCAGGTCCTCCACCAGGGACAAGCTGGCCTGGGGTCCCCTGGACACCTACCCATGGCGTTGCTGTTGAGGAGGAAAACGCCGTGAGCATCTCCGCCCTCCTCCATCAGCAGGTAGAAGGGGTGAGCACCGTACAGGTTGAACGATTCCTGCAAGGAGAAGGTGCCAGGTAAGACAGCAGAGAGGGCAAAGCAGGAGAGCCCCATGTCACTGAAGGTGAATAAACAACCCTGAGCTGCATATGCTGCCACCACCTAACCGGGCACCTGTCACCCCTCTGGAGCATGCGGCAGGGCATGAGGATAGGTTTGGGGCTGGTGCTTAAGGCTATGGGAGGCTGCTTCTTCCTTCAGCTCAGGGGCTGCTACTGAGCTGGGCTGGGTGAGGGGGAAGCCTCCTGCCTCACCACAACACATTGCACGAGGAGCAGGGTGGAGCGGAAACACCCAGTGCCCTCGGAGTGCCAAGAGCATTTTGCAATTGCTCTGAAATCCTCCCTGGCACATACCTGCCCCTCGATCGTGCCCAGCCTCTCCCAGTGCTGCTGCCCACCCCTGCCGTGTTTTCCCAGGGTTTGTCCAAAGCACAGGAGTGACACCCCTGTCCTCACCCCCACGGGGAGAGGGCAGATGTACCGTGGGAGAGACATCGCGGGCCCACAGTGTGAGGGTGTTCCAGTCCAGGCTGTGCAGGAAGCTGCCACGGTGCTCCCCCAGCCCATAGAGGAACTTGGATGGGAGTGATGTGGATATCTGGAGAAACTGGTCAGCAAAGATCAAGGGGGCCACGGTGGTATTGAGCCTGCCAGGGTGATACCAAGGAAGAGAAAGAGTCAGGAGAGGATTCTGGGACTCATTAGGATCCATTTATCCATCAATAATTGATCTTTTCCCTCTCAAAGCGTCTCAAGGGGCAGTCTAGCAGCACATCCCACCCTGCATCCAGCCCCAACACCTTGGCCCAGGAGCAAAGTCAGATCT
This sequence comes from Monarcha castaneiventris obscurior, assembly GCA_026261815.1. NCBI lineage: Eukaryota > Metazoa > Chordata > Aves > Passeriformes > Monarchidae > Monarcha > Monarcha castaneiventris. Next base: position 11,577,677 of record JAMPIT010000856.1, on the reverse strand, counting down.
GGCTGGACACAAGGAACAGCTTGAGCCCAACCCAGCACGTCCCAGCACAGCACAGCCTTCCCTTTGACACAGAAGTTTCCACCCAGGTTATTATTAACCACCAAGGTGATAAGGCCATGGGGTTTCTCAGCCTGCTGTCACTGAGAAGCAGCTCCCAATTACAGGACAGACCACAGCTACCAGCAAATGGGAAGGAGGAGAAAAGGATGGGATCCCAAAACACCCTGGCCAGACATTGCCCAGCTGTTGGTGCTCGCCACCAACATGTGGGCAAAGCTGTGGAGGTGACACAAGCTGCACAGCCAAGTCACCCACAGTCCTTTTCCACATAAAGCCTGGAGCTGTGGGTGTCCCTATAACTTGGATAACCAAGGAAACCCAAAAGCAGAGAGAGGGCAAAGCCACAACAGTTCTTTGGCCCTTTTCCTGAGCCATCAGGTCACTTATCAGTGATGTGCTGGGACCTACACAATGTTTGGCTTCTGTAGGACCTGGGAAGGAACCAGGGTACTGGGAAGTTTTTGGAGAGGTGCTGATCCCACACAGCTCTGCCATGGCCATAGCAAGCACATGGCCAGCCCATGGGGCCAGGAAGCCACACGCTGCCACATCCCCATGCGAGCACCACTCAAAAGACACAAGACAAAGAGTAATAATTGGCTGGAAATCTCACAGCATGGGTTTTCCTAATGAAAAACCTCTGGGAAGCATACTGGAGCCTGCCTAGGGTGGGATAAGCTTCTCCCCACCTGCCACAGCGTGAGCACGAGGTGGGTTCTTACAGCACTGTCCCTGTTGCCTTGCGCTGCAGCAGCACCCCAAAGGGGTCCCAGGAGAAGTTCAGACTGTAGATGGGGTTTTCTGCTCTCTTCATCACCTGGGGAACATCAAGGGGAACCTCATAGCGTGGGTTGGCTGAATCTGTTATCTGCAAAAGGGAGAAAAAGTGCTTTAAAGACCAGCAAAGCAAGAGGGCAAAGGGCTGGAGATGCTCATTGGCCCCACACAGCCATGCCTGGAGCACAACAGATTCTAAGGCTTGATCCAAGCAAGGGATGGTCACTTGGAGGATGATAGGTGCAGGGGTCAGGAGCACAGCCACAGGCTCTTGAGAGCAGCCAGCAGGAAACTAACTCACCTTGATGTGCAGCCGTGTGTCTGTCTCAAACTCCACATCCAGCCTCAGCCTCTCGATGTCCCGGGGGTAATAGGCCTTCTCCCTTCGCACCAGCAGCCCCGCCATGCCCAGCGCTGTCTGGTTGAGGCTCTCCAGGGTGTAGCTGGGGAAGTCAGGGGGATAGAAGCACCAGGGCACCCCCTGCTTGCCCTCTGCTGGCGGGGAAGTCTGGATGAAGCAGCACCCTCGGCTTTCACAGAGCTCCTGGGTCACCACCACGCGCCGCTCGGGGTAGCAGTCAAAGCGATGGCTCTCAGGCACCAGGAGACATTTCAGGGGTGGCGTGGGTCCGAGCCAGCTCCCCGATACTTGCCGCAGCACCCAGACAGTGATGGTGCTCAGCAGCACAGCGACCACCAGCAGCCCGCTGCCCACCCAACACGGGGCCAGCTTCCCTCGGCCAGAGGGCAGCGAGGCAGCCCCTTCCTCTTCCACCTGGCATGCTGCTGCCTGCATTGTTGTCAGCTTCTGGTACGACTTCATTGTCCTGGAGCTGGATGGAAGGGGAGATGGTGGCAGGTGTGAAGGAGACAGAGGGGGAGCCTTGCCCAGGCCTCAAGGACAGCTTCCCCCTCATCCTGATGCCTGTGGCTGGGGCAGAGCCTGCCTGCCTCAGCACCCTGCAGCATCACATCTGCACCTTCAGCCAAGATGCACCCGGTAAACTCAGCAAAGGAAGGCTTTGCCAAGGTCAGGTGGTCCTGACCCTGCTAAGTGTGGGGAGATGCTGACACCTGATTGTCCACCAAACTCAGGGGACAAAGCACCATTTGCTTTTGGGAGGTGGCAGAGTGGCCCCTCAAGGAGTTTTTCCCAGGTCTGAATTTATGCGCTGCAGTGTTTCTGGAAGGTGCAAGCAAAACCGAGCTTGCTCTGCCTGTAGGAACAGAGCTGTGGTGCTGAGAGCTGCAGCTCCAAGGTGTGGAGCGGTCTCTGCTCTGAGCATCTTCTGCTCTGAACATCCTCTTTGAGCATCCTCTGTCATCATTGTCCAAAGCCCTGACTCAGAGGTTTTAGACCCGGAGAGGGCTGGGCAAGGGATGGCTGGGAATATGCCATTAGTCCTTGCTTTCCACTGAAAAAAGCTGATTCTAACAACCTCTCAAGCAAACACCTCCTGGACTCTAAGCGAAGGAGGACCCCCATGCTCCTGATGAGTTTGCAGGGAGCAATCCCAGCACCTTAGAAAAGAGACACAACTTTCTTCTCTCCGTCTCCTCACTCTCACTCAGACCCTGCTCCCTCCAAAAGCTCCGAAAACGTCTCTAATCCCCCCCACAAACAGCTTTATTCCCGGGCAGCGCTCCCCCAGCTCCGGCCACCACGACGGCTCAACCCTCCGGGGCCTGGCCGCGAACCTCCCGGAGCGGCAGCGCCTCCGCCTTATGCAACCCGCCCGCCGCTTCCCCACGCCCGGGCGGCTCCGGGGCGGCAGCGCCCACCCGCCGTGCCCGCAGGAGCCCCGGGGAGCCGGGCACGGCCAGCGGCACCCGCAGCCGGGGCTGCTGCCCGGCCGGCCGGGGCGGGGGGGTCGCGCAGCCGGGGCGTCCCCGGGAGGGCACGGGGAGCTGCGGGCCGCGCTCCGGCCGTGCCGGCGCTTACATACACGTGTCTCCTCTTGACATTGTGGCTGCGGGCAGCGGGAGGGCAGCGGGAGGGCAGCGGCAGCGGGCGGGCAGCGGCAGCGGCACCGGCAGCGGGCAGCGCTCCCGGCGCTGCAGCTCCGCCGTAAACACCCGACGAGCCGCCCGACCGGCTCCTACCGCGCCTCTCTAGTAGCAGCGCATCCCCCCACACACGCCCCTTCCTCCGCTCGCCCCTCCGCGTTGTGTGCTTTTTCGGGGTTGGCGTTAATGTTTGTGTCCCGGCTCGGTGCGGTTCAAGGGTGGAGAGTATGGGGGATCAGCGGTTTTGGAGGTTTTTCTCCCCCCGGCTTATGCACGCAGGGTGGTAAAATCCAGAGAATGAACGCCTCTGTGCCCCGTTGTAGGGTGAGAGCACTTTATCCCTGCACAGTGGCTTCAGGGAATCGTGATGCTGGGCGTGTTTTGGGCACACAGCAGGTGGGCCAGGCTCACAAAAAAACACACGTTCCAGAACACCGCTCTTTTTCCATGCAAGTTCTCACCAGAGGTCCTGTCTCCCAGGCACTCCTCCTCATCTGCTTCACAAGTGTGTGTACTGCACAGGCTTTCCCACTTTTTAAGGGACTGGAGAGCTGCTCCTTGTTTACTGTTGAAGGCCACCGAAGTCTAAAGTTCAGCAGCGAACGAAAACAGACCTTTGGAGCAGAGATACGTTCCCCAGGGAATGAAAACGAAAAGTAACCTGTTGTGAACAGGGCAATTCACCCAGAAACAGAATTTCAGGTGACACAGCCGCTCCCCTACTGCCATATGTGACCTATCAGACCCCATGTTGTTGCAAAATCAGGGGCAAATACCTCAGTTCTAGTGTGGGGCTGTCACCACAGAGGGTGAAACCCCCATCCAGGATGCAGCCAGCCCATCCCTCCTGCCCTTGAGGACCACCATCTCGTCGATGTTTCAGGGATAAACCTTGGATGATTTAGGATGGCTCTGGCCACTCTTGGTTATCACCACTCAGAGAGAGCACAGGGGCAGGTGGCTGTGTTGGCGACACCAGTGGCCCCAAAGGCTCCCACAACCAGCACCCCTCTCCTTGCTTGTTTTAGCTCTCTGAGCCACCAGAACCTTCATGGGTGGAAAGGAGACCTGGAGAGAAGCTTCAGAGGCATCAGTGGAGACCACAGGGATGGCTGAAATCTGCCCTCCAACCCTCAGCTCACCCTGTCCCAGCACCCAGTGCATGATTTCAACCCGTGTCTGCAGATCTGGGAGAGGTGAAGGCCAATGCTGTTGCAGCTGTACTGGGCAGCAGCTTCATGCCACCACCTGGGAGCTTTAGCCAACCTCATTAGCTCAGTTCCAACGACAAACAGGAATTTCTTAACATCAGGGAGGTGCATTTGCCTAAACCTTGCTCTGGCTGCCCAGATCCAGGGGGCTGTGCCAGACACGAGGCTCCCCGTGTTTTGCAGCTTGTGCTGTTCAAAGGGAGCAGGGAAAGATGGGATCTTAATCCAAGCCTCAGCTCTGGCCCTTAGAGCTGCTCCAATATTTGGCTCCAAGGCTGGAAAGCACAAATTTGAAGGTGGCTAACACAGGTTTTCTGGTATCATTATGGACACAAAGAAACCAAAAGGAGCCCAGTTGAGATGGAGGCAGTCGGGTTTAGTCAACTGCTCGTGTTCTTACATTTTTTGATTCACTGTCATCATTGTTGTATGATCCTGGCGTCTGAAATGCTGCTCACACCATTGGGGTCAGGGTGATGTTTTGTTTAGCAGCTCATACAACTGCAGAAGGTAAATGCAAAGACTAAGTTGAAGATCCAGTCCTGGGCAGGATTTGGCCCTGCTGCAGTGCTCAGGGGGCTCCAGGATAGGCAGTGCTGGGCAAAGGCTGCTCCACAGCTGGTGGAGGAGGACAAGGCTGGCCAGTGGCCACCTCAAGGAGCCCAGGGAACAACTGAGTCCTTTTAAAAGCCTTGGGATGCCCAGGACACGTTTTGCCACCCTTGTTTGCCCTGCAACAAAGCCAGGTACTGGTTCTGCACCTGAGTCTGGGTCACTAACCCCTGGTACCACTCCAGACTGGGGGATGAACATATCAAGGGCAGCCCTTCCAAGGACTTGGGGGTGCTGGTGGATGAGAGGCTGGATATGAGCCTCTTGAAGCCCAGAAAGCCAAATATGTCCTGGGCTGCATCAAAAGCAGAGTGGCCAGCAGGTCAAGGGAAGTGATTCTATCCCTCAGCTCTGATGAGGCCCCATCTGCAGTGCTGTGTCCAGCTCTGGGGTCCTCAGCACAGGAAGAACATGGAGCTGTTGGAGTGAGTCCAGAGGAGGCCACAAAGTTGACTAGAGGCATGGAGCACCTCTCCTATGAGGAAAGGTGGAGAGAATTGGGATTGCTCAGCTTGGATCAGAGAGGGCTCCAGGGAGATCTTATTGCTGTCTTTCCCTATCTGAAGGGAGCCTGCAAGAAAGCCTGGACTTTTGACCAGGGCATGTGGTGACGGGACAAGGAGTAATGGCTTTAAACTGACAGAGAACAGGTTTAGATTAGATGCGAGGAGGAAATACTTTTCCGTGAGGGTGGTTAGGCACTGGCACAGGTTGCCCAGAGAAGTTATGGATGCCACATCCTTGGAGGTGTTCAAGGCCAGTTTGGATGGGGTTTGGAGCAACCTCGTCTAGTGGAAAGTGTCCCTGCCCATGGCAGGGGGGTTGAAACACGACGAGCTTTAAGGTCCCTCTGTAACCAACCATTCCATGATTATAGAAAACACACCGGGTGTGAGGGCGCAAACCCCTGGCCACGCTGTGCCCCCTCCAGCAGGGCTGATCCGGGTGGGCAGCAGCTGTTGGAAAGGGATGAGCCTGGCAGCGGGGCGAGGGCACGGGGAGCGGCGCAGAGGGTGGGGATGAAGGGGGCATAAAACAGGAATGAGGATCAGGGCAAGGAGGGGGACAAAGATGGGGATGAAGGAGGGATGAGGATGAGGATGAAAGGGGCATAAAACAGGAATGAGTATCAGGGCGAGGATGGGGAGAAAGATGGGGATCAAGGAGGGATGAGGATGAGGATGAGGATGAGGATGAGGACAAAGACGGGGATGAAGGAGGGATGAGGATGAGGATGGGGACAAAGATGGTGATGAAGATGGTGATGAAGGAGGGATGAGGATGGGGGCAAAGATGGGGATGAAGGAGGGATGAGGATGAGAATAAGGACGCGAACGAGGAAGGCGATGGGGACGAGGACGAAGTGGGGCGACTAGGTGCTGGCAGCAGCGCCCCGCCCGCCCCGCGCCCTTGCCCATGAATGAAGCCGAGCGCGGGCGGTCCCGGGCGGTGACGCGGCGCCGGGGCCGGGCCGGGCCGGGCCGGGCGGTGACGAACGCCGTGACGCGCCATGCCGGAAGCGGCGGGGGCGCTGGTTGGTCGGCGGCGCGGCGGGGGGGAGGCGGCCGCCCCGCGCTTGTTGTTGTCCGCGGGACTCGCTGGCAGGGAGGGAGGAGGGAGCCGCGCAGCGCCCCCGCCGCCGCCCCCCGCGCCCCCCGCCGCCCCCGCCGCCGCCCCCGCCACGGGGCGCTCCCGCCGGCACGCAGGTGAGGAGCGGCCGGGGCGCGGCGCGGAGGGGGCGGGGGCGGGGGGGTGGCTCGGAGCCGGGGAAGGGGGGGTGGCCGCGCGTTTGCACACGCTCGATGGCGGGGGGAAGGGGCGGCTCGGCTCGGCCCGGTCCCGCTCGGTCCGGTCGGGTCCGGTCGGGCGCGGGCGGGCGGGGCGGCGGAGGGAAAAGTGCTGAGTCACCACCGCGCCGGGCACGTGGTGCCGCCGCCCCTCGCACCGGGCCGGGCCGGGCCGGGCGCGCACGTGGGGCCCGGCGGGGGGCGAGGGGCGGCCGGCGGCGGCCCCGCCGTGGGGCAGCGGGAGGGGGCTCGGGGAGCGCCGCCCGCCCCCGCCCAGCGGCCCCCGAAGCCCCTCGAGGGGGCGGGGGCGCGGCGGCCCCGCGATCGCATCTTCCCCGTCACCTCGCACCAGCGCGGAGCCGGCACCGCTCAACCCCCGTGGGACGGGGCTGGCGGCACCCCCGCACCCTCGAGGACACGGGGCTGGGGGTCCCCCGGGTGTTCGCCGGGGCGATGCGTTCCTGCCTCTTGTTGTTATTTTTCTTCCCCCCCCCCCTCCGAGGATGAGCGCGCTGCCTGCCTCTGCCTTTGAATGGCTCTTAAAATACATGTGAGGAAACCTGTTGTGACGCCGCGCGCTCCGCCGACTAAAAATAGCAGCTTTTGTAGTACGGAGGGAGCCGGGGCGCAGCCGGGGCCGGGCAGCGTGGCCGCGGCGTGCGGCGGTGGCCGGGCGTGGTGGCGGCTTCGTGATCCGCTCTCCGCCCAGGGTTATCGGGCAGGAGCAGCCGCCACCGGGAAACGCCAGGCGGGCGCGCCGCTGCCCGTCGGATGGGCTGGGGGTCAGGGATGCGGCCGGTGAGGGGCTTATCTCTGCTGAGCACAGCCGCTGGTTAGGTCCAAAGAGGGAGAGGTGCGTGGTGTGTTCGGGCCGGTGCCGGAGCCCGTAGGGAGGGAGGGATGCGTGTGCATGGGGCCGCCCTGGAAACGGGGTGCTCTGCGGCCGCCCAGGGACCGGCAGTGGGAGGAAAGGGGACGGTGACATTCCGGGAGCGGGCACTGCCGCGTGACTGTCTGGTGGGTGCGGGACGGTTTGGGGATTTAATCAGAAGTGAGGAGGTGGGTGGGGGGAACCTCTTCAAGCTTCCCGTGACGGCAGCGGCATAAGGTGGGGGAACATCCAGGCTACGAGCGACGGGAACTGAGATCTCCGAACTCTCACAGTGTGTCAGGGTCTGTTTCCTTCCTCCTCCTCCTCCTCCTCCTCCTCCTCCTCCTCCTCCTCTTCCTCGGGCTGAGAGCCCGCTCCCCTCCCTCGTGGGTTGCTCCGTGGAGGATTTATTTTACAGATTCTGCTGAAAGCAGGCCATGAGGTCTCAAATTAGGAACGAGCCCCCTTTGGGCAAAGTTGTTACAGAAAAGGGAAAGGCCTCCATTTTCGCTTTTACCTGGCCGCCCCCTCCTTTGCCAGCGTGCCTAAAGCTGAGCTGGGACTGCGGGAGGTGGAGGGAGCCAGTGAGAGGAAAGTGTTTCCCTGCAAAGCTGCACGCCTTTTTCTTGCACTTTCAGTTTTTGTAAGTAAGCCCCGTGGCGGGCGCAGCCCTGCGCCCCAGCCCGGCGCGTCGCGGGCTTTTAGCAGCGAATGACTTTACCTGGTGGGGTTTTTTTTTCCCCCCACTGATGAAAGCAGCGCGCGTCCCTCCGCTTTTTTTTCCTCCCCTTTTCTTTCTCCTTCCGTGTGCGTCCGCGGTGCTGCCTGCGGAGAGAGAGAGCCCTTCCTCGAGCCTTGCCCGTGCGGTCACTTCCTCGGGCTGACGGACGCCGCGGCCGCCCAATGGCAGCGCTCGGGGCTGCCGGACTCGGGGTTCGCCCCGCTGCCTCCCTCCCGAGCTGCCGGACCCGGGGTTCGCTCCGCTGCCTCCCTCCCGAGCTGCCGGACCCGGGGTTCGCCCCGCTGCCTCCCTCCCGCCCGGGCTGCCGGACCCGGGGATCGCCCCGCTGCCTCCCTCCCGCCCGGGCTGCCGGACCCGGGGTTCGCCCCGCTGCCTCCCTCCCGCCCGGGCTGCCGGACCCGGGGATCGCCCCTCTGCCTCCCGCCCGGGCTGCCGGACCCGGGGTTCGCTCTGCTGCCTCCCTCCCGCCCGGGCTGCCGGACCCGGGGTTCGCTCTGCTGCCTCCCTCCCGCCCGGGCTGCCGGACCCGGGGTTCGCCCCTCTGCCTCCCTCCCGAGCTGCCGGACCCGGGGTTCGCTCTGCTGCCTCCCTCCCGAGCTGCCGGACCCGGGGTTCGCCCCTCTGCCTCCCTCCCGAGCTGCCGGACCCGGGGTTCGCTCCTCTGCCTCCCTCCCGCCCGGGCTGCCGGACCCGGGGCTGGCACCGAGCACCCACCGGGATCTTGCCTCAAGGTTGGGCACGCGGTGATCTCGCCTTCGGGACACCCTGCCCGCTTCCGCCGGCTCTGAGCTTGACAGGGCTTTGAGCCCGGTTAAATGTTGCCGGCTGTATTACGCCAGGTTGTTGCCTCGCTTCGCAACTGTTTCTGAACCAGAGGCAGAAATGTGTTGGCTTTTTTTATTTTTTTTTTCCCCCGCTTGCCTGTCAAGGACAGCGTGCTTTGTCATGTTTTATGTCATTTCTGCGCCGTCGCCCGTCTCAGCAATCTGTTGCAGCATGGAGTTCAGTACTGCTGTGTGCCTCCTGAAAGGGAAAAATACAGATCAGCTTGATACCCTCTGATTTCCATCAACATTGGAAGATGATTAATGGCATGGAATGTGCTGCAGGACTTGGTATTGAAAATCTCTAGCTGTGTGAGATGTTTGGGAAGTGAAGAAAGGACAGCTGGGAGCGCTGGCCCCTGCGGCAGTCGGGGTTTGTGGGATAAGCTTGCTCGCTGATCATTTTTGTAAACATCCAGCTGTGAAATACTTGAGCGGTGCTAGCACTTTCAATTATCAGGAAGTTTCAGGCTCAGCACCCTGTAGAGATGAACAGGCAGTTTCCACTTCTGTCTCAGCTATTGTTTGAGGCTATCTTCAAACTTGGGCAGAGAGTCTTCCAAGCATGAAGCAAGCACGAGTGATGCAGTGCTCTGTGACCATCAGCACAAGGGCTGGGGGAAGGCAGTAATGAGAGCAATTACCCTGGCACTGCGCTCCCGGGTGGAGGGACAGGCTGCATAGTGGATCCCACTGCTTTGCAATATTGCAGGGCGCCAAATAGCGAAGCCGCTATGTTCCGTTATTAGCAGTTAGTGAAGATCTCTGCCTTGATGGCTGGCATTTGGGGTCAGGAGCAGTAAAGTTAGGGATCCTAATCCCAGCTCTGCCCCAGGGTCCGGCTGTGCGCCCGAGCAAGTTATTTGTTGCTTGTCTGGCTGGGGAGATGCATCCCTGGGCTGGTGATGCTGAGGTGTAATTCCAGTATATCTCTGTCACCGCGTTCTACAAGCACGTGATGGAAAAAGTGCTGTAAGCTTGTCAGTAGCAGGGCTGGCTGTCGCATACCTTTTCCCTTCAGCCTCCTCCTCCATGAAGTTTCAGAGGTGACACACAGGCGTACCCGCCTGGTGCTCCGTATCCCTGCTCCCTAACCACAGGCTCTCTGCAGCTTCTGACTAGGTTGTTTACCAAACCACTGAAGACTGTCTGATCCGTGTCCAGGCTTCCCCAGAGAGCGCCTCTGAGAGCTGTGTCCTGGCAGCTCTCAAATGTGCTCTGAAGGTTCCTGAATCTCCTCTTTGCTGCTGGATGCTGGTTCCGATCCATAAGGGGAATGGAAGGCTGGCCAGCTGGGCGAGGGCTGCGTGGAGCTCCTCTAGAACAGTAAACAGTGACTCACCCCCTCCTTGTGTCTTCTCTCTCTTCATGTCAAATATATTGCCTCGCATATGCTTCTCTACTCTCTGATTCACACCACCAGCCTGTCCCTCCCCGCTCTCATTACAGATGAGTGACAAGCGTCAGTCTGCCTTACAGGATGTGTGAAGGTTGTCGGAGCAGGAGAATGGCTTTTTGAATGATGGGGAGAGGGATGGTGCTCTGCCTGCCATGCTGCAATGTGCTGGAAATCCGTGTCGTGCCTCCGAGCGGCAGAGGCACGGCGACAGAGATTTAAGCATCTGTAGTTGCCTTCACCTGTCAGCTCAGATGTTGCCCGTGGTAGGCACATCCGTTTGGCTGGCGCTCCGGAGCTGGGAATAACTTGCGGATAAACGAGAAATTTAAACAGCTGCCTAGGAATTAAATGGCTGCGTTTGGGAATGAGTAGAGTATTCCCTGCGTAGCTGTCGGTGCCGAATTGAGATGTGATGGCAGAGATCCCCATCGTCGCTTGAACCTTGCGCTGTTTTTCTGCCCTCGGGAAGTCGTCGCTGGCCCAGTGGAAGGTGAGGGTTGTGTGTTTTCAGTTTGCTGTATGTGTGTGAGGATGGAAGCTAAACACCAGCAGGGCTGTCTGCCAGGCACTCATGTTCTGGCCGGGATTGTCTTTCGGTGTAGAAAGAGTTTTTAAAATTCAAGTTCATCCGCAGTTGTCGGGTGACGGCAGTGACTTTATAGTAATTCCTTAATGTGTAACGTGCTTGGAAAGCCCTGTAGCGTGGAAAGTCTGAAATCTCACTCTGGCATGTTTTCTTTCTTAATTGCAAGCCTTGTGTGGAAAGCTCTGTCCGACCTTTGCCCGAGTCAGGCTTTCTGCTGCCTTTCCCTTTCAAAGTGAAAGAACTGGGATCTCTAGATGCTCGAAGCTGAGACTGTCAAGCTTAGGACGTCAGCTGGAGACCTCCAGGTTTTTGGGATGATGCTGCAGGAAGCATGGGAGCTGTCTGAGAGAGGGAGAGGGCGTTGGCAAGGCTGTCAATGGGTAACATTATTGCAGAATTACAAGGGCTCTTTATGTAACCCACAGTCAAAACACTTGCTGTAAATACGAGCGTGGAGCTGCTCTGGAAAAGCTTTTTCCCCTCACAGTTGGTGTAATACTACTTGCTGCTTTAATGATGTGGCGTTCGAAGCGTGTCGTACTGCTTACAGAGCAGGGATGTAACGCGGTCCTCGTTCCAAAAAGCTGAGCTCCTAATTTTAGATGTGATGCAGCAAATGCAATTAAGGAAAGAAGGGCAGGAGTAGGGTAAAGACTAAAAGGGTTCTAATAATCAAATTGCAGGCAGGGTCCCAGAAGACCCCTGTGCAGCGTGTTTAGGGAACGCTGCTGGGTATGGCTTGTTTGCGGAGTGGTTTACAATTCTGTTGAGGGGTTTTGCTTTGTGTCTTCTTGCTGGTAGCTGAATAGTCTCAAATAGTCCTGATGGGAAGGATTTGGTAGATGAGGAGATGGGACCCAAGGCCCTGGAGGACTGCTGATGAGGATTGCGAGTGTTGTTGTATCGGTTTCGAGCGGAGCCCGGACCACACCTGTGCCTTCACCTAGTGCAGAGATAAGACTCTCCCTGGCACTCGTATCTGTGTGAGACTTGAGCCTGTTTGAATGTGTCTACTTGCCCCATGAAATCTTGCCCTTTGGGTCAGGCCAACCCACAGTCTCCCATCCTTGTTTGAAGAGGGTCTGGCATCACAATTCCTGCTGGTGCCTTGAACCTCCTCATTCATCTCTGTGTCAGCAGCAGCCGTGGCCATGTCAGTCAGCCCATGGCCCCTGGTGCAGTGGGGTGAATCCCAGCCTATCTGGGAGGGATGCTGGCCCAACCAGAGTGCCTTGGTGCGTGGGGGGAGGCAGGTGTGCAGCAGAAGACGCTGTGCCGAGCGCCTGTGCTGTCTGCTGAGGAATGTGCTGGGTAAGGAGCTATTGCTTTGGTGACATGGAGCAACAGGTGACCAGAAGGGTTTCATCACTCAGAGCCGGAGCATTGCTCGGGGTGGCAGGTGAGCCCTCATGCTGACCCCCACTGGAGGCACCCTCACCCCTCTGCTCTTGTTTTCCATGATACTTTACGTTTCTTTCCATCTCCGCGCGGCCAAGTGGCCGCGTTCAGTTTTTCCATCGGCTGGCGCAGAAAACGCTTTGAAGACGCGCTGGGTGAGGATCAAAAGGCTTTTTGTGCAGTCGGTGGGTGTGACGGGGCTGTCGTTGGCCTCCCCCTCCTTTTTGCCTTTCCTTTTCCGGCGTTCGCAGCGCGGCCAGCGGCCAGCGCGCCCCTTCCCTTGTAGGGATGGGGGCGGCGAGGGAGGGGGGGGGGATGCCGCCGAGGGAAGGAAGAGTTTCTGATGCTGTGGGAATGTGAGCGCTCAAACTCTGTAAACAGCTGGTGACTCACTGCATAACTATGGCACCAACTGCCTGCGGCCCGGCTGCGCCTCTGCAGGGAGGGGGCTGCCGGCCCTTTCCTCTACGCACTGGCGTGCGCTCCTCAACTCCGAGACCGGTTGGCCAAGACAAGGAGCTTTTTCCTTCCTCCCAGCTGCCAGTGCCTACGTCTGCGCCTCCGGCCGGGAGGTAGGGGTAGGCAGCAAATGCCTGCTGCGGAGGGGAAGCGATGGACGGTGAAAGGGCAGCGCTGGGGTCTGGAGAGGTGCCGGTGCTCGCAGGAGATCCTGCCCTGAAGAGCACGCAGGCAGAGGTTGGGCACATGCCCGTCTGCCGGAGGCAGCTGCGGGGGGCTGGGACTTGCCCCCACCCTGCCCCGTGCCCTGCCCATTCCTGCTGTCCTGGCGAGACCGGGGGCTGTGGCTGGAGGTGTGCCCGGGGTGGGGCTCAGTGCTGGAGGAGAGCAGGGAAGGACTCGGTGATGCTCTAGAAAATGCAGCGCACACCAGTTGCTGTAAGTGGTCCATTCATCACGGAGCATCTTGGCTCGTGTGCTGTGCGGCTGTCCTTGTCCCTCCTCCAGACATGGAGAGCTGTGCTGTCTCGGGCTTAAAAATAGAGGAGGCGCCTAAATACACTCCCTAATATCTAGGATAGTATCTTGCAGCTCTGCAATTACAGGATTATTTTTTTCCCCTCCTGCTCTTCATCTTGATTTTTACGTAAGTCGTGTGATGATGAGGTGTCTTGACTGATAAAATTCAAGTGACAGCAGCACGGGCTGAGCCAGCACCTTCACCCACCCGGCTCCCACTGGTCCCCACGCCCCACCTTTGCACCCCCCCAAATCCCGCCACCCCTGTTTGCAGATATGAATGAGTTTGTTTACTCTCCGACGACCTCGTGATGTCTTTGCACAGACATGACCTGAAGTCATTATTGCTTTTGGGCTTCTCTGTTTCCATGGTGACTGTCTCCGGGTTGGCTACTTTCCCAAGGTCACCATGGCAACTATCAGAAGGGAATCATGCTTGGGATGCTTTGGCTGGATTTTTCATGAATGATTAGGATGTGTGACACGATGCAGACGTGGAAATGGGGAGGGTTTGGGCTGGGCTGGAGAAGGTGGGGGGAGAGAGAGAGAGGACTCCCGCCAGACAGGCAGCGCTCTGCGGTGCAGTGGGTGTGCAGCCCTCGAAGCCGCCCTGCGTCGGGGGCACCAGCGCCTCGCCCCCTCCCCGCTGGGGAGCCCTAGCAGAGGCTGTGATGGTGGCACGGCTGCCGGTGCCTCTCCCGGGGTAGGTACCATCGGCTGCCGTCACCACGGGGTGAAGGGGCTGGGTGGAGGTGCGGGCAGGTGGATTTTCTGCGAGGCGCCGGTCGGAGGGGTGTAGTCGCTGGCTAAGGTGAGAGTGAAGGGCAGTGTCGCGGCAGGGGACGGGCTGGCTGGCCATGGACATGCCTCCACGTCACTAGAAATATCAGGCAGGTCTGCTCTCGCAGTCTGGAGGATTGGGAAGCAACAGTCTTGGTGTGTTGGGAGAGGTGAACTCCTTCCTGGCTTTGTTGTCAGGGGGCTTTTGTTTCTGTTGTTTGGGTTTTCAGGTCGCGTCTCCTTTGGGTGGGGACAGCGCTGGAAGCAGGTTACAAACCAGGCAGCTTCTCTCTGGGTTGCTGGCTCAATTTTTGAGCCGGGTTAATAATCATCAAAATGAGAATGAAGGGAGTTGTTGTCTTGTGGCTTTTCAGTGCCTTTTATGAGCAGAGGTAACTCTTAATTCAGTCCCTAATAGGCCATTTGGAGCGTCTGGGATTCCTCCAGAGGGAGGTGAGCCAGTGACAGGGCCTTGGAGGCCACGCTCCATTCTCCCCTTGGGAAGGGGTGGCACATGGCAGGGTGGTGCGTGGTGCTTGGTGTGACTCTTGTTTACAGATGAGTGTGGGTGTCCTTCTTTCCTCCCTGCCCTGTCTTCTCTGCTGGATCTTACTGTGCTTAATAGCAAAATACGAGGTCTCAGTGTTAAAAAGCAATGCACTTGTCAACACAAATTTCTCTTTCTCTTACCTGAATAGGGTAAGTGATGTCTGAATCCATCTCAGCGCTTCAAACAACTGTGTGGTTATTTCTTTAAATGGTGGTTGAGCTGGGGGTTTGGACCATGTGTTGGGTATCTTCTTCCTGCCCTCACCTCCGAGATTAACCTGGAAACCTTGTTTTGTTTTTCCAGTTGCAATTTCTGAGCAGTTTTGTCCGGAAGACTGTGCTCAGGTTATGACGACTAATCCCAAACCGAACAAGGCATTAAAGGTAGGGAAGAAGCTGAGTGGGTGGTGCTGGGTGGCTGGGGAGGCTGTCACAGAACTGTGCCATGCTGTTCCTACGTGACTGTTCTTTTTCATTCCGAGAGACTCTTGCAAATGGGTGCTCATAAAATTTCCCACTGTCTACAGGAAAAGTTAGGATAGAAAAACACTGGCATTACCCAGAAAGAGGCCTGAAGTCTCTGGGGTGGCATGGAGGCTGGCATATCCCAGCAGCTATCCAACAGTCTTCTGACTATAGGAGGTATTGGCAGCATCCTGAAACCAGTGCTCCCAGGCTTGGAAATGAAGTACTTTTACTCTCAGGACTGGGAGGCACTGGGGAAGGGACTGGTGTCTCCCAGATCCATGAGACAGTGAATGCTTCGGACATACCAGCTTGATGGTGTTAATGCATTATGGAACATTTGTTTCCAGTGTTTTGGCTCTTCATTCCATATGTCCTGCAGTCTCTGAAAAGACAAAAGGATAGTGTCTTAAAAGTTCTGGGTTCAGGGATATTGAAGGTCTTTTTCAGCCTAAACAATTCTGTGATTCTGAAAATAATGGTGGTGGTAGATGTGCTTGAGGAAAGGACAAGGCCTTGGTGGTTTTCTCATGTAACTTCAGTCTGGCCTGTGCCGCAGCAAAACCAAATCAGGCTGTGTCCTTGAAGCCAAGCATGGCTGGTTTTGTTCACTACTCAAACCAGCAGTCTTCAACGAAAAGCCACAAAATACTGAATTAAGCCCTGCATGGAAGCAACTGTTCTGCTTTTGAGATGCTGCACTGGTGTCCCAGCATAATGCTGGGAGAAGGTGTCATCTTAACGTTGAGTAGGAATTCCAGGTCCTGACAAAGGACTTCACAAAAAAAAGGCTCCAGCCAACTTTACATTTACATTTATCCCCTTGAAAATGTTGCTGTTGGGTTCCCATTGGGTGTGTAAAGCTCACTGCTTTCTCTGACCTAAGAGGGTGACCCAAACGCAGTGCTCAGACCTCTGCCGTGTTTAACCCAGATGTTTTAGTGGAGCTTGTGCTCTCCACAGCACACTGGGGGTGTTTTCCAGGTAGGGCTGTCACATTCCTGAGGGGGTGGCCTTTTCTCTTTCTGCTGCCCAGAGCATCCCCCCTCACGTCGGGTCGCTGCTACCCCTGTGCTGTTGGTGTTTGCAGGTAAAGGAGGAGTCAGGAGAGAATGCCCCGGTGCTGAGTGATGATGAACTCGTGTCAATGTCCGTACGGGAGCTGAACCAGCACCTGAGGGGTCTCACCAAAGAGGAGGTCATCCGTCTGAAGCAGCGGAGGCGCACGCTGAAGAACCGGGGCTACGCCGCCAGCTGCCGCATCAAGCGTGTGACTCAGAAAGAGGAGCTCGAGAGGCAGCGGGTTGAGCTGCAGCAAGAGGTGGAGAAGCTGGCCAGAGAAAACAGCAGCATGAAGCTAGAGCTGGATGCCTTGCGCTCCAAGTACGAAGCACTCCAGACCTTTGCTCGTACTGTGGCGCGAGGGCCTATTACCCCGACCAAAGTTGCCACCACCAGTGTCATCACCATCGTGAAATCAGCCGAAATCTCATCCAGTTCTGTGCCGTTCTCAGCAGCGTCCTAGTGCCCTCGGTGGGGGGAACTAGCAGCC
The DNA here is from genome assembly GCA_026261815.1 of Monarcha castaneiventris obscurior. NCBI lineage: Eukaryota > Metazoa > Chordata > Aves > Passeriformes > Monarchidae > Monarcha > Monarcha castaneiventris. Next base: position 11,561,079 of record JAMPIT010000856.1, on the reverse strand, counting down.
TTTCAGAGAGGAGGGGATAAGGCTCTTATGCATTGTTCCGGAGTCCTTGGTCACGTCAAGAATTGGCATTTTAAGAAGTCTCTTCCAAAAGTGCAAAAAAAACCAGAAGAAAAAATAAAAAAGAAAAGAGAAAAACAAACAAACCCAAAGGGTTCCTACAAAGGGAACTTAACTGGCTGCTTCTGTCTGGACTCAGTGGTTCCATCAACCTCTCGTGTCCAGGATTTGAGCTCTGTATGCAGTACAAATTGCAAGATCTGCTTCCTCCTTCCCCCTGCCTCCACAAACCCCTCTCAGCTGTGGGCAGCTTTCCAGCTGGGAGAAGATACCTGAGGAGCCTCCGGAGTCTTCGTGAATGATGCTCAAGAGCCAGGAAACAGATGGACCGTAGAAATCATCATGTGAGATGAATGTATGGGAAAAAGAGTTTCCTTTAGTGGCCTCCTACTCCTTGTAAGAAGGGTCTCCCCTACTTTCCCCACTTCCATCTGATATTATTAACGAGGGCAGGAATATAGGCTTTTTGGATTTGATTTCATCCTGCTAAGAGTGGATGGGAGTGGGAGGATGATGGAGATAAATGCTTGGGTCTGACCACACCCATTAAGAATAACCTTTTGTTTTCAATCCATGCTGTTAAAATATGGAAAAATATATATTTTACATATTTTAATATGCCCCATTACCTGTGTGGCCTGTAAAAAAACTACATTGCAGCCTCCTTTATTCCAAGCCCAAGTTCCCCGAGAGCTCCTTCCCAAAGGTGTGCCTGTGAATTGGGTATATTTATGCAGTTTATTTCTTCCAAATGATCCGCAGTCTTGAAGTAGCAGCTTTTATTTCCTGGATTACCTGAAGCTGAAGGGAGGGAGGCACAGTAAATGCTGTGAAGAGCAGTGTGATGGTGAGGAGAAGGGGAGATGAGGAGGAAAACTGCTGCATGTATTACTGGTGGAGACAGAATTGGCTGTGAGGGAAGGTGGGACAGTTCTGCTGGGATCAGCACTATGAGAAGGGGTTTGTGCAGAGTATTTCGGAAGGATGTTTTTAAAGCACTGAAGTGTAACTAGAGGGCAATAGCATTCAGGCAGGAGGAGAGAAGTTTAGAGTCTCCTCTTTGACAAAAGCATTGGTAGGTTAGCAATGAGCATCCTTAGCTGGGGAGCTGCGCTCGCCAGTCCTTGGTGATCAGAGGGCTATGGGGAGGTCAGATGGGAGCTTGGAAGAGTCTTTCCCTCTCCATAGCACATCAGATGCTGAATTTGGGATCCAAAGAGTACAGTGAACAACCCTCAGTGTTCAGACAACCTGTGTGAATGTGACCCTGAAACTTGATGCTTTCTCTTGCAAATGGGTGAGTTATCCCGAGAGGCGCACGGAGGGCAGGATGGAAAATCAGTGCGTGTGTAGGGGACAGAAGAATTGGGATCGAGAAGTCGTTTGTGTGGCTCTGAGCAGTGGTTTGGGAGAGGGATTTCTGGCTCAGCAGTGGGCAGGATTTGGGAAGCTGAAAGGAGAGATTCTGCTGTCGCCACAGCAGTGATGAAACGATGAATGTTTCCAAGTCACTGTAAAAAAAAAAAAAAATAGCTATGTTGGTGTTCGTGTGTTTTGTTGTTGTTTTTTTTCTTCTTGAAGTAGGAAAGAAAAGGGACTGTGAGTTTTGTAGGGCAGGTCAGAGACTTGTGGAATGGACGATGCCTGTTGTCATGCAGGTGAGAAGAGAATGAGATTGCTGAGGTTTAAGATGAGGAGAAGAGCTTAGAGAACTTGGGCTGCAGAACAGAAAACAAAGATCACGGAGAATTCATAAGTGGTTTGGACTGAAAGAGAATAATCAAGTGCTACCATTGTTGGAAAGAGGACAGTGAACTGGCATCTGACACCCAGTATAATTTGTTGTTTGAGGCTTTGTCTTGCCTTGAATGGCAGTAAGTTGGTAGAAATTCAGTGAAGCCCTACTTGTCTTTGGAAGAAGTTGTTAGCTTGCTTTTCCTTTTTTTTTTTTTTTTTCACCTTGTCATCGGAGTCTCTGGATTTCCCAGGAGGATCCTTTGTGAAATAGGTTAATGAAAAGAGAAACCTCAGACTTGGTTCTCATTCAGTCCCCAACATCGACATCCGTGACCTTACTGAGCCAGAAAGGGTGTCAGTGAAATGCTTCCTGAAGGCTCGTTCCCCCTGCCAGATCCACGTGTTTTGGAGGGGAGCAGGGAGTTTCCTTCAAGTGATTTTCCAACACCTAGAGTTTGGATGACACTTAGTGTTACCTCATTTCTCCTCCATTCCCTCCCTATCTCCAAACAGGCAGATCGATGTCCTGTGTATCAGTACCAGTTATTGACTCCCACAGCAGAAGCTGAGGAAGAGAAAGATGTTACGGTCATTTCCTGGTCCTCTCATGTTCTCCAGCTCACAGACATTGGACACTTTCCCAGACCTTACAGGTGCCTCCAAAAACAGGCAAAATGGAGACTCCTGGCACTGTTGGGGCTTTAAATGAAAACTTTAATGAAAAAGGCCAGTTGACTTGAAAATGCCCAAATGCTTCCAGTCTTTAAAACAGCTCCAGAGCTCCATAACATTCCTGGCTAGATAGGAACACCCTCTGGCTGCCCTTGACACCCCTCCGGGGAAATCAGACCTGTCTCACCGAAGGGGATGGAGGTCGAACTTTGTTCCGTGGGGTCTTCTTGCTGTTGGAATGAGTTGAGAAACATATCTTTATGTGGCACTTCCCTTGTGGCCAAGTATTTCTTTTTTTTCCAGTTCTTGGAAGGGTGCCAAAGGCTTGTCCAAGTGATTGCTAGTTTGGTGCTGGTAGGCACTTAAATCTCTGGTCACTCGATAAAGAACAAGAGGCCTGGGTGTTGTTAAAGCTGTTGATACCATAGCCATGGTAGGTAATCCATATTGGATATCCATAAGGACCACGTGGAAATATTTAAAGAGAGAGAAATATATATATAAATATATAATTATATACATTTTATCGTACAGATTTTTCGTAAAAAAGAAAAAAAAAATAATTTTTTTTCCAAGTTTGATACTGTAAATCTTTATTAAAAGAAATTGCCAGTCCAGGGCTCCCTGGGTGGTGACCTGGAGGGGAATGAAATGTCCTGGCTAAACTTCCACAGAGGGATCAGAATTGCAAGGTAACGTGGAGGGAGGAATGACCCGAAAGCTGTTGATTGCGTTGGAGACCCAGCTCCTCCACCCTCCTCCCTGGAGGGCCCTCCAGCTTGGGGTTGTCGCGTTGCATTCCTCTGGGGTTCGGTTCGTTTCTGTTGTGTTTTATTTTTTTTTTTTGTTTGTTTGTTTTGGTTTGTTGGGTTTTTTTTTTTTGGTTTTTTTTTTTTTTTAATTTTCTCTCCGTCCTGCACTTGCCAGCCTGACACCCAGGGCGAGCTTGGCGTGGGGAGCTGGCGGCGTGGGACGCGTCCCCGCGGCCGCGCCTCTCTTTGCTGCAGTACTTCGGATGCTGGGGCTCCCTTCTCTGCTCCTCTTAGTTTGTGTCCCCCCCCATCCCCTGACCCTGCTGAGGAGCGGGGGCTCTGATTTTTGGGTGCTGGGATCCTCTCCGCTGGGCCTGGCCTTTCTTTGGTTGCTCCCCATCCGCGGCGTGACGCGGGAACCGAGGGCTGGGCGGGAGGCAGAAAGCGTCGGGGAAGGGACGCCTCTGGTTCTCGTGGACGTGTTTGCTGTGCTCTCTGTCGGGAAGTGGGCAACCTTTCCCTCCAGGGCAGCTCCAGATCCCTTTGAAACAAGGCAGTGTCTCTGCTCTTGCCCAACCCTACCGTGTGCCTGGAGGAGACCACCAAGTGCAGAGCCCTGGGTGCCACGGCAGCTCCAGGATGGCGGGGAGGGACGAGGCACTGGCATGGGGCTGCGGTGGAGGTGAGCTGTGCCACAGGGATGGCTCAGACCCCGGGGAGGAGGAGAAGGTGGCAGTTTTTTCTCTCTCTCGAATCATTTAAACTTCATTGTCCATGATTGTTTTTATTTAAAAAAAAAAAAAAAAAAGAAAGAAGGTAAAAAAAAAAAAAGGAAAAAAAAAAAAAAGAAACAAAACACAACCGAAAAACTTTTGTAATGTGGATTTGTTTTCCTTCGTCTGTATTTCAGTCTGCTGGGGTGTTTCTGTAGATGGTGGATACTTGCTTTCATTTTTTTAATGATAGAAGTCTTCTGTTTTAAGTTGTTTTTTATCACCAGCTCATTCTATCCTCTGTGGTTACTCAGTAATTTCATTTCAATATTTATTTTTGTGCTGCTTTTTTATTATAAAATAAATTATTGATATACCAAGCAATGTGGATTCCTGTTTGTAAGGCGAATAGCCCTGTGTATGTGTCCATTACTTCTCTTGACAGCCACAACGTAATTTATTGCTGTAAATTTAGCTGCAGTGACTGGTTTTTTTGTACCTTTCCAATAAAGCATTTTCTGGTTTCAGACTTGCCCTGGTCTATGGTCAGCGTTTTGGAGCCTGAATTGATCTTCAGTGGAGTGTTTTCCTCAGGTTTTTTGCTGCCTGTCCCCAGGGCAGCGCACAGCTGGCTGTGGTGCTGCGGTGAGCAATGTGTTTTTTGGAGGCAGGCTGGGCTAAGGCAAGTGGGATGGCAGCTTGGGCTTCTGCAATCATCTGACCCAGCCTGCTGAAGCCCATGTCAGCCTTGCTGTGGTGCTTTCTTGGGACGCTTGGAATGTGCTCCAGGGATAGCTCTTGTCCAAGCTGTTTGTCAGGTCCATCCCGTGCTCAGACCGTGTGTGTGTGTGTTCCTAATGCAGGGGCTCTGTCTTTGTGCACAATCAGTGGGTGTCTGTGCTAGCACGAGCAGGACTGACAGCTCAGCAGGCACCTGCCTGCAGTCGTGATGCTGAGCAAGGCCACTTGTGGCTTGGAAACACTGTGACCTGTCTTGAAGTGCTGGAGACAGACACTCCTCTCTCTTCCTTTGGGTTGTGAAATACCCCTTCACGGTTTCCCTGTGTGACTGCTTGTGAATAAACTGCTTTAAACCCTTACATCAATCCTTCATCTTTTTGCTTTTCCCGGTTGGGGCTTTAAAAAGGCAATACCTTCTGCCAGTGAGCTCCCAGGGGCTTTAATTCCCTATTCCAAGTGGTTGAGTTCCTTGAGGGAACAGCTGAAGGGGGTGAAACACTTGTGTTGAGGCAGTAGGTTGGAGACAGATGGGTGTGTTGGCCAAAGCTGGAATTAAGAGGTAGGGCAAAGTGGAGAGGAGCAGGGCTGCAAGGCTTTGTGTGTCAGCAGGTAATGGATGGTCATTAGGTGGGGCCAGGCTGGCTTGGCTGAGCAGGCACGTGGGTTAAGCCTGGGGCTGGTGGCAGTCTCTGTGCTGAGCAAAAGAAGCATCATCAGCTGCTTTGGCTCCTGCCTGGAGAGACTGCAGCAAGGAGCTGGTGACAATGGAAAGGACAGGGAGCTGGGCCAGTGGTGACTGTTGGAGGGATGGAGGAGCATTAGTTCAGGAGGAAAAGGGCATCAGAAATGGGCCAGGTGAAGGTTCAGCAGTGAATGGAAACAACCTCCACCATGCATAGGGGAGGAGCAGAGAAGGTCTCTGTGAACAGAGCTGTAAAAGCACAAATCCTGCTCTCTGGTGCAGGTCTGGCAGTCTGGTGCCTGTCAGCAGCTGGGCCCAGGGACTCAGTGGGTGCTAGCACCCAAAAAAAGAAGTGTCTCTGGGTGCTGTACAGTGAGCAGCCGTGCATGAGAGCTGCCTCTGCTGTGGTGCCAGCAGCCGCCTTCCTTCCCCTCTGCTTTTAGGGAGGTCAGCCCGAGCTCCTGCAGGTGGAGTGGCAGGGTGTGCCCTGTGACGATCATCCCTGACATGAGCGGGGTGCAAACCTGCCTCATCCAAGCCCAAAAAGCACCAGGAGCTCCGATAGCTGCAGCTCAGCCTTGCCCTTGGGGAAAGCCCGAGGACAAGCGACAACGGGAAAACAAATCTGCCGACCACCGGAGCCTGCTGCTGGCAGGGAGAGACGCCTGCTCCTCCCGGGCTGCCTGCTGGCATGGCTCCAGGCACAGCAGGCTCCTGTGTAGGTCACCGTGTGCTCGCCGCCAGCTTCCCCCGTGTCCTTGTTGAGGAGGTGGAGGAGACGTGTTAGCAGAGGAGACCGCGTCCAGCCTACACCACCGTTGGCATTTCCATTCCCCGTGGATGCCTTTTGACAGCCTAAGGGTTTGAGGGCCGTGACAGCGCCCAGCCTGAGCCGTCAGCTCTTGCCTCTCTCCCCTGTGCAAGGAAAAGGACGAGCAGGAGGCCCAGCTCACACTGGTTGGAGCAGGGAGGGTGCCTGCTGCTGCCATCACGGCAGCCAGCTGGTGTCCAGCCCAGCACGGCTCCTTCAGCCTGGTATCACACTGCTGACTTGCATGAGTCACAGCTGACTTTTGTTGTTTTTTTTTTTTTCTTCCCCCCAACCTTGTTTGGCTTGCAAGAAAGATCTGTTTTACATATGATACAGTAATCAGGGCTTGACATAAATAGGCAAATGTTATTGTCTGCGGTGGGAATTGCACCTGCTGGCAGAGCAATGGAGGCAGCCCCATTATGCACCCGAGTCGATCATTTGTGCAATGAAGTACGACCACGGTTCTTGCTGTGTTCTTGTGCAAGTCTTTATCTCAGCGGCTGTGAGTGCACTGGCAGATGTGCCATCATCACCTTTGCAGTCTGTCCTCACCCCAGGAGCTGGAGCAGCCTCTGTTCCTGCAGCTGTGGCCGTCCTCTCCCAGAGGGGCAAAGACCGAGATGTTGAGCTGAGATGTCCCTGCCTCGGTGCTGGCTGCGTTACAAAGCCAAGCAGCCTTGTCCCCGAGCACTGAGGCTGCACTTTCTGCCTTGCTCCCAAGATGTGCAAGATCCTGGATGAATGCCTGGATGTGCAGAGCATCTGGCTCTTGTTTATGGACCTTATTGCAGGAGAGAAGTGGCAGCAGTCTCACCTGCTGAGCAGGTATGAGCAGTGCTCCTTTGGACCAGAGGGACTTGCAGGACTGGCTGAACTATAGGCTGCTCGTGTGGAGTCTGCGCTTCAGCATGGTAAGATTTCTCCAATAATAATAATAATAATAATAATAATAATAAACACAGCTTGTCTTGTTGGTGCTGGAGTCTGGGCTTAGCTTAGCTAAACCAGATCCAGCACCTCTGAACCGCTGCATCCACAGCTTAGGCGAGGGTTGGAAGAGGTGCTGTGCAAGGAGGGGAAGCGGGAGACACGCACGTTCTTTGTGGAGTGAAAAAGATGAGCACAAATCCTGTAGGAATGCCAAAATGTGCAGGATGCTGCGTGTGCAGGTATTTCTGCTGGGCCAGCATTGAGGGGCAGGGAGGACGTTAAGCTTAAGAGCATCAGCATTATAGCAGGAGCAGGCAGATCGTGGGCTTTGCTTGCTGAGCTCAGTGAAAACGCTTGCTTGCTCTGTGCTAGAAATTGCTGTTTATTAGAAAAAAAAATAAATAATTTCATGTTGTGATTTACATTTTGCAGCTTAAGAGCAGGGAAAAAAAGATCCAAATTCTATTAGTTGTGTTTAAAAGGGCTCCAAGCCTTATCCATCAGGTTTGTTTGCCAAATGACTGCAAATCTGAGGCTGTAGATTTGCCTTCATCCTGCTATCAGCTACCACCCCTGACAACAGCCCAGCCGGTGCCTAAGCAAGTCCCCAGGGATCATCTCATTAACAGAAGAATAGAAATTGGACTAGGAATTGGGGAAGAAAGGAGAAGTCGTAACAGAAGGATGTGTGCTCTCCATATATGTTCTCACTGCTATGAGGAGCATCCCTCCATACACAGCCTTCCCTTGCCTGTGGTCTTGCCCCACGTGGCAGCATCCCTCAGCACCTTTCTATCCTCACCAGGTCACCTGGCTGGGCTCAGCTCCTGTTTGCCTTCCCACAGGTCAGGCAGAGCCCAGGGATGGGGAATAGTGAAGGGTTAGGAGGAACAGACAGTTCCCAGTAAGTGAATTCCTACCACCACCAGTCACAGTCTGGTTCCCTAATAAAGATTCTGATAAGGAAGCTGGAATCCCTTTTAACTTCTGATCCTTTCAGAGATAAGCTGGTTCAGATGTAAACAAGCACTTCTGTCACCGGCAGCTCTCAGAATTGCAGCTGCAGACCTCTGGTTAGTCCCAGTGAGGTCCTGCCACGCTCCCGGGGGAGTTACTTGCACAGCTGCATCCACATCTGGAGGGAGAAGAGGATGACTTACTCTTTCTCCATGGTAAAGGTCTTTTGCACATCTCTATAAGCTTTGCTGTGAGAAGGAGAGGGGGAAAGATGTAAAAATAAGGAATGACGTCTTTCAACCTTTACCGGGTTTTGAGGTGAAGTGAAGTCACCTTCCTGGGCTGGTTTTCTCCACGGAGCCCTTGGAGATCATTTTTTACTCAAATTGGGAGAAACTAGAGCAGAACTGTGCTGAGAAAAGCATTTCTCTCAGGCCTCAGCACCGCTTGGAGGTAAGAGGAGGGTGAGGGCAGCTGGTTTGTCCTGCACCCCAGCTCCCCTCCCTGCCTGGCATCCCCCAGCATTGGCACAGAGCTGGCAGAGAGATGCCAGCAGTGGGGCAGCAAAGCCCAGGCTTGCAACACAGGGTCCAACACAGCTTCACCCATGACAGCAGAAGCTGGCACTATTTGACTTAACCTTTTCTGGGTTATTGCATCTTCCCTTCAAGAGACTGGCTTTTTGGGTAGAGTTCCTGGCTTCTCAGTACTGTGATTAGCCCAGGCTGTCTCAGCCTTAAGACACCTCCCCCTTTGTATGGGTTAAAACCTCTCCAGTGTCAGTGTCTCTTCCGACATCTCCTACAGCTCCTCATCTGACAGGATTAGCATTCTCTTTTCAATGTTTTTGCTCTTCCTGCTGCTCTGTCCATCCATCTTGGAGGCCACGTGCCCGTTCTCCCCCGGCGCTTTGCGCTCTGCCTCCTGCATCGACTGCTGGGTGTACTGCTGGTATGCAGGGGAGAAGTTGTGGATGGCATCCTGCACGATGTCCTGGGGGCTGATGGTCTCCTTCAGCCCACTCGAGATGCTCTGCATCGGGGCGAGGTTTGCTGCAAAACAGGGAGGGCAGGGAGGTGATGGGACAGCAGACAATCAATGAGCCCAAGCGATCCCAGACACTTTTCCTTAGAAATTCAAGATCAGGGGCTCATTGTGGGCCACAACAGCTTGCGGTTCCAAGTTCCAAGGAGAAGGAAGGCTCCATGTTCCAAAGAGGATGGATCCTCTCCAACAGCATGTGGGTAATACCACAATCCCCTAATCCTGCCCATCCACACCGAGGTCTCCTTTCCTGCCCACTTGCTATAGCTTGTGGGGGTCATGAGGGAAGAGGGAGAAGGCATGCATGGAGCGTAGGATAAAGAAATTCCTCTTGTAGCTTTTAGCATTCCATCAGTAATGGGATACTAATAAGGGAGGTTTCCCCTTCCCTTAGTCATTGAAGAAAAGAAGTGAGTAAGAGTTACCTGTTGAGTTTTCTTTCTTCTCCCTGTACACTTGGCAGGTGAATGCATAGCGCAGGGCAATGGAAGCAAAGAGCATTTCAATGCAGATGATGAAGTTCTGGTAGCCAGCAGCCACTGTCCCAGCTCCCACCTCCTTCCCATCGATGATCTGAACTTCAGGGATCACCCCACATTTCTCCAGGATTGCCAGCAGCGTCCCTGTACAGGGGAAGGGAGAGGGATCAGTTCTGCTCCTGCATCCCTGAGCCAGGTGGGGCTATGGGAGGAGAAGCGTTGGGCATCCATGGTGGGACCCACCTTGCCAGAAGGAGAGGAAGATGACGGCCTTGATGGTGATGAACTTGAGGACTGGCTCAAACGGGCGCAGCAGGTCCATGGTGGCAAAGTAGAAGAGGAAAAGGGCGTAAAGGGCCAGGCTGACTGAGAAGTTGTAGATGATGGTGATGTAGAGGTATCCACTGTGGACGCTGTGGGGAGAAAGAGAGAGAGAGCTGCTGCCCTGGGCTGCTGGGAGCAAAGCAAGTGCAACTGGGGGCAAAGAGGGATCAAATGGGGAAGGGGAGGGCACATAGCTTTGTTGTGGGGGAGAACACAGTCCAGGAGGGGGAGGAGGGCAGAGGTAGCAGCTTTTCCTCTGTTGGTGCGACCTCCTTTTATTTATTATTTTATTTATTATGGCTCACAAGAGTTTTATCCCTTTATTCTTTGGGGGCAGTGAGTCTTCGTTCCCCAGCAATTTGGGCTCTCACTGTCCATGGAGCAGCTTCCTGGGGAGACTGGCAGGACACCCTGGTGATGGAGCAGGGATCCATCCTCTCCCATTCACCCTCCCCAGCCCGACCCAGCATCCTCACTTGAAGTCTCCATCGTGGTACTTGCCGAAGGCCTGCAGGATGATGGTGACGGTTGCCATGAGGGGTTTCACGATGCAGAACTGCAGTGTGGCCTGCCCAGGGGAGAGACACGGTGTGCCACGGGCAGCAGGGACATCCCACTCCCCACATCGCACCCCTCTGCTCCCAGGACAGACACACAGGAGAGAGAGCAGTGCTGAGGGGTGAAATGTGAACAGCACAAGGTCTGCAGATGGGAGGGAGCGGGGCTTCCAGAAGGCAGCTCCCAAAAGGCAGCATAGCCACTCCAAGGTGGGGGACCGGGTGGCTTGGGGACAGATGGGTGACAGGATTCAGCCCACAGTGCAGTGCTGGAGAGTGACAGAGCATCCAGGCTAACCTGGGACTGGGCAGAGATGGCAATCTGAGCTCTGCAGTGGGAGGAGACCCTGACTCAGCAGTGAGTCAGAGGCAAGGACAGTGAGCAGCCCTGCTGCTGGCCAAGTGCCGGCGAGCTGGTGACCTGCCTACCTCAGAGGAAAAAAATCTCCAAACCCAGCATCTGAGGAGAGTGATGAAGCAAAGCCCCCTTGGCAGGGCAGTGGGGAAGGGACCTGCCACCCAGAGAGCCCTCCTCAGAGGGAAGTGCAGTCGGTGCTCCCCATCGGGTACCCACCTGCTTGCAGAAGCGCAGGAACCCGATGGAGTAGGACATACCCTGAAGGCAGCAGGTCCCATAAAAGCAGCTGGACCTGGAAGCAGAAGGTGAGGGGATGCCATTGGGGGTGCTGGATGGGGAAAGTGGGTGGAGAAGGAACTCACAGGGTGCTGGGACTTACGCAATGGGCTTCCCTCTGATCTCTGTCATGATGGTGCTCTCCCCTCCCAGGTACTCGAAGCACAGACTCAGGAAGCTGTAAATCACAAAAGCTGCCGAGGCAAGGGCAGACATGATCAGCAGGACTGATGGAGGTCCTGGAGGGGGTTTTCATCTCACATTCCTTCCTGCTCAGGTGTTTCCTCATCCAATCTGGCACTGCATCAAGATTTGGGATGCTGGTGGGTGGGAGCCCAGTGAGGGGAGCAGCAGGTCAAATCCATCTGACTTCCAAGTGGAGTCAGATACATCACACTATGTGCACAGAGTTCATTACAGACACAGCAGCTCCTCTGGGCACACACAGTCCATCCAGGGACCATCTGCATGGAAGGACCTCAAAATTGCTAATGGGCAGCACAAATGGTGGCCAGCAAGGAGCAGGTCCTGAACAGTTTTCTTGGACATCTCCACCACTTATTTTTCATATACTCCAAACCTGAAGTAATGCAAATGCCCACACAACTTAGTTCCTGAGGAAGAGAGGAACATGGCAGAAAAACAGCCTTGATCCTGACAAGTTTCCCTTGCACTTCAAAACACCCTGACTCCCCAATTTCTTGGGTACATCTGCCTCGTGTTTTAGAGAAGCTGCACTTCTCCCCCACAGGCAGACAGAAAACCTCTTTCCCTGGGATTGTGGTGCTGGGGTCCCTCCAAGCCTGTGTCTGAAAGGCTTCAGCTCATGTTTGTCTGTGGGGCATCCCCTCTCTGCTGCCAACGGAGAAGGAAGGGGAAAACTTCTGCATGGAGGAAGGGAGAGTGGGAAGTGAAAGCAATGGAGATTTGCCACTTCACAATCCAAGATGCTCCAGAGACAGGTCAGCAGGATGAGAGCCTTGCTTTGCCTTCAGCCTCCCTGCTGAGCAGATGCTGTGCTCACCTTCATAGCAGTCACGCACCGAGTCGAAGTAGACGTAGTATTGGTGGCTGCCGAGGAGGAGGAGGCTGAGCCAGGAGTCGAAGGCATAGACGGGCACGATGAAGAGGATGCGGATGATGTAGCGCTGCTCCTTGGGGATGGTGTAATTCCTCAGGTGTGTGTAGATCTGCAAAGTGCCCAGTATGCAGAGTTGTGGCTGCCACAGGTCAGGATGGGAACCAGAGGTGCCCCCATGCCCACAGGGTGCTGTGTTAACCCTTGTCTCGGGGGTGAGAGCTCTGCCAGCTTCCCACCACAGACTCATCACAGTGCACACACACAAGACAGCCTCCATCCCAGTCCCTGGGCCCATCCCTTGCATGAAATCATGTGGAAATCAGCTTTCTTTTGTGGGCTGTGTGAGGAATGTGCCCTCCCCTGTGCAGCCCCATCCCAGTGCTTGGAGACAGCAGCTTGCCCCAGAGCTGCCTTCAGCAGCATGGACCTGCACAGCCCCCTAAACCATGCCCACTCAGGGTATACCTCAAGGCAGCTGGTGTTGTGCACCCCAAACACCCCAAATGCCCCGCTGGGTGTTGCCTCTGGGCAGTGCCAATGCCCTGCAGCCTCTCCTGGCTCTGGCAACCACCTGGGGAGAGTGTGGGCAAAGTCCATCCTTAGGAACTGCCAGCACCAGGCTCCTGACCGGAGCAGCAACAGGAAGAAATACTTATCTGGAGCGATTTGCAGTGGACCTGGGGGCAATCAATAGCTTTGCTCTCGTGTCAACCCCTGTGCTGAGCCCCATCTCTGCTCCAGCCCATACCTGGTGGAAGGTGATGATGAGTGCTGACCACACGAAGATGCCAGAGATGGCCTGCGCTGCTGTCGTGGTCAAGAAGAGCTGCTGGCCCTCCTGGGAGTTGTTGTGGGCAGCCGTAAGCAGGGCGACAGCTGAGAATGGGGGGGCTGAAGCCAGCCTGGCTGCTGTGCCAGGCCCCAGTGTGCCAGGTGCCACAGGAGAGGGCACAGCACGTGTGGCATTACTCATCTGCAGGGAGGGAGAGGGAAGGGGAGTGGTGCAGGAAGGCAGGAGAGAGGTAGGCTGGTGACAGGGAAGGTCCCAGCAGATTCCCCAGCCCACACAGCATGTACAAACCTCCTGTGATGTTTATCTCCTCCCCAGGGTTTTTCCAGGGTGTCCCCCACCCAAACCAGCCCATTTGCCATGTTGGGTCTGCTTCTCCCAGCGGGAAAATGCAAATGTACTTCAAGAGCAGACCCTCTTTTCCCTGAGGAAGGCTGTGCAGTTCCCATGTCTCCCGAAACACACACTTCTCCTTCACGACTTTGCTCCTTGCTTTTCTGGGAATCACTCCTGCTTGAAAAGGAATGATCTGTGTATATTTGTGCCCCTGTGAGTTCACACTTGTGGCTCAGGACACTTTTCCATCAGAAAGCAGAGACTTAAGGGTTAAACCCATGCCTCACCCAGGATAATAAGAGTCCCTTACCAACAAGCCATTAGGACACTTGTGGCCTCTTCCTTGGGAGCCCAGAAAACACCGGGTCCCCCCCCCCAGTTTGTCTCCTTTCATCATGTCTGGCTTGCTGTGGGCAAAGCCTGAGGCTGCCCATGAAACCAGACATTTGGTGTCACCCATGTTCTTCACCCAGCTATTTTGGGATTGTGGGGGTGTCAGTGTGCCAGCAGAGCCAACCCCAGGACCTGAAGGGCAGCCAGCGGTCCCTCCTGCACCCAAATTAAGCACAAGGGAGCAAGCCTGCCATGCCAGAGGCAGAGCTGCTGCCCTTTGGGGATGCTGGAGTGCTAGGGCATCTCCCTGGTCGGTGTGAGCTCCTCGAAGCCGGCTGCCCCGAGGCACTGAGCATTCCTGGTGCAGAGGGTGGCTGGGCATACGGACACCGTGTACCCTGCGGCTCCAGACAGCAAGGACCAACCTAATAATAAGCAATTATTTATAGGGCAGCTTCATATCTCAAGGCCAACAGATGCATAAACTGCCATGTTTGGGTTCTCTTTCTGCTAATCTGCGGAAAGCTGCTCTTTCCCAAGTATAACAATAGTGGTTGAAAAAAACCAACAACCTGCAAGCTGAACTCTAATATAGATGCTTCTCAGCGCATTGTTAATAAACAAATATTTTAGCTGCTGGGTAACTATCGCCTGGGGTAAAACGGTAAGCATGAACTGGAAAGAAGCATGAAAATATCTGCCATAGATAAGAGTGGTAGGGAATGACCTCGGTCCAATTAAACACCGAAAACAAACTAAAGCAAGAGCTCACACCGCAGCTCCCTGTCCTGCCCTCTCACCGATCCCCAACCTCACAGGAGAGGAAACTCAGCTGGTGTCAGATCAACAGCCCTAAAAATACCTTTCCCCGGCTCCGCCTGGCAGGAGTCGCCTGTAAGCGGAGATGCTGGCGGGGCCCCAGGAGCTCACCCCGAGTACCTGCGCCGTGAGCGGGGCAGCGGAGCTGCGGCTGGCTGCGGGCACAGCGCGCCCGATAGTGTTACACAGGAGCAGGGAGCCGCGATCTTCTCCCTGCCACCTCCTGTGGCCCTGCCCCGGCCAGCTGGAAGAGAGATCCCGGGAAAACCGGGCGGGATCTGGTCTTTGGACGGACTTCGATGCGGCCGGACCTGCCTTGTAAATATTAACAGGAGGATGGAGATAGCTCGTGGAGAGAGAGTCCGGGAGATGAGAGTCCGGCTGTGCTCCGTTCCCCAATCACTCCTCACTCTCTGGGGGCTGCCCTGCTGCTGGCTGGATTTGGCCCTGCTTTCCCTCTGCCAGAGCATCATAAAAGAGCAGGATGAAAGCTCACTCTTTCTAGCTGTGTTTTTCTAGTCACTTTTCTAATGATCCAGCTCACTCCCCAAAACACGGCAGAGAGCTGTGCTCTTCACTAGACTAATTTATTCTGTTTTCAACCAACCCAGTGCTGTGCCGCAGATGCTTGGCCCAAGATACCCCATCTCCTATTAACTTTCCCAGCCATCGAGGTGTGAGCACGGCGGCACCGACAGCCAGTCCTGGCAGCCTCCCCGACATTGTCACACTCTGAACATGGCAGAGCAAGTCATTAAAAGCAAAAGCCTCGGTGCCGCTCGGAGACAGAGCTCCCAGCTCCACAGGTAATTAGATCCCGGCCGTGCAAGGTAGTCAGGCAATTCAATGCAGTTCGAGAGCCATTTGCTTCCAAAACAAAGGCAGCAAGGAGACACCGGGAATAATATCAGCTGCAAAACTCAGCTCCTCGATGGGACTGAGCCATATCCAGTCTGTTTTCAGACACCTTGCAGGTACCTGCCATACAGTGTCTACTTGTTACATGCACTTCCTGGGATATTAGAGATGCTAAGTGAGAACTGAGAAGATAAACTGAGCAGTGAAGCTTGTGTTCAGGCAGGCCACCTGCAAATGGGGCTTTTCACCTTGCCAGGGATTCCCCTCCATCTGCAAGCTGCCAGAGACCAGACTCCCAGCTCACATCCCTCCCTGTGTCCTGAAGGACCTAGGACAAATCCGCATCTCAGCGGCAGCCCCCTGGGGGATGAAGCAAGTCAGCAGGGAAAGGTGAGCCCTCGCAGCCCCCCAGCAGTGCCTCTGAGATCCCTGCCCCACATCCCGGGGGAGGGGAGCATCCAGGCTTAGCCTCACCAGCGCAGGAGACATGCCTTTGCTCCGAAGTGCTTTCAGATAAAGCCAGGACACTCGGGTTATTTATGGGACCAGCCTCTCCACACCACCATCAGGCCACTCAGGAGGAAGGACCTACAGCACACAGCTACAAATCGCAGCAGGGCAGCACCGAGCCCTCCTTGAAGCCCATCTGAAGGAGTGGATGACGCAGGCACAGGGCTCTTAGAGGAGACTCTGCCCTCCCAGCGGCTCCCACGGGTGCTCAGAACCCATGGCCGGGTCAACCCCTGATCTCTGGGGTTTCCCCCAGCTGCTGTGCACCCCCCAGGACCCCACTCACCCTTTGGGGCTCCTCCGGGATGGAGTTTTGCTGCCGTGCACCTGCCTCTGCATCCCCCGTGCCCTCCTCCACCTGCACCCGCTGGAGACTCCTCCTCCGGACACCCTGCCAGCCCTGCCCTCCTGCTGGCCACGGGCCCTGCCGCTGCCCCAGTTACCCTCGCTGCCGCCCGGGTCCCACCAGTGCCCCACTCACCTGGGCAGCGTCCCACTCTCCGTGCCAGCACCCCACTCGCCTTCGCTGCTCCCCGGGTCCCAGCAGCGCCCCGTTCTCCCTTGCTGTGCCCCGGGCCCCGCTTACCTTAGCAGCACCCGCTCGCCGTGCCCGGCTCCCCCTGCCAGCGCCCTCCCTGCGCCCCGGGCCCCGCGGGAGCTGGAGCAGCAGGTCGGGCTTTGTGTCCCGCAGAAAAGCTACCCAACCTACCTTTCCAGTCCGTCGCGCTCGACACCCACACCCGGAAAGCAAACACGGATGGAAAGCTGCGGTGCGGCCCGACGCCGCTGCCCCCCACCCAGCACACGTCCTGCGGCCGAGGGCAAGAGCTCTGCCCGGGTGGCAAACGCGGCTTTCCCTGCAATTGGGAATTAATCCCTAGCTGGAGGAGAGCGATGACTAAAAGGCAGGCAGCTGGTGGCACCTTGTGCCTGTTGTTCGGGCAGGCCTTCCCCTTGGTTTACTGTGCAGCAGAGAGGAGCAAAGTCGAAGGACCAATTGCTCGTGCTCTAATTTATTGCATGTGGAATGGCAGCAAGGTAAGTCCGTCCTGGCTCCGAGCATCAAATCAGAGAGGTTTCCACGTCCTTTCCTCACCCACTGCCCTGTGCAGAGCTGGTGGCATATACACAGGCAGGAAATGAAGGTGCTTAACTTGTGCCTGGCTTTTAGGTAGTTACACTCAGGTCTTTGGGGCACAGCATTGGTATGCATCTGTATCACCACAGAGGAAGATGCAATTTCCATCCCATTTGCTAATTCATATATGTTCTCCACAAGCTGCTGGAGCTGTGGACACAGTAAGAGCACGTTTTGTGTCAGGAGAGAATCCCTACTAGCAAACCAAGACTGACAATAACTAATTCCACATGCCTCTCTCAGCCTTCCTAGACAAAAAAAACGGAAGTGCAAAAGAGGAAAAATTTATAGTTCTGACAGATGCGAATCTTTGATTCTTGGAAGCACAGTTTGGAAAATTATTTTTAGATGAAGTTTCTTGTCAAGGGCAGCTGGAAGCCTGCAGTGTTTGAATGTATTTTTAAAAGAGTTTCATTTCTCATAATCCCTTTAAATGCTGTAAATAACCCTTACTTCAGAGAAAAGAGTCCTTTCGAAATCCATTTTCTGCTTTTCTACTTCCAGGGGATTTTTTAGCAACAGAAATGACCTGGCAGCTAGATCACCACGGGGCAAGGCACAGGCTCTGTGCTGATTCTGCTGCACTAACTGGTCTTAGAACAGCTCCTCCCTGCCCAGAATCTAAGACCTGGCCTCCATCTGTGCTGTTAAGTTCATAAGTGACAAAAGTGTGGAACAGCTCACTTAAAAATTTACTACTTGTTGTTTATTACAAGAAGAGGTAAAAACAAGTGTGCTTTCCCAGCAAAAGGCAAAAGTTTGGCTATTAAGCTTTGCATCAGCTCATACAACTTCATCTGAACATTTTGTCAATGACTTGGCAGAAACAACCCTGTGTAACCCCTCAAACCCTCTGTCCCCACATCTCCTAAGACACGTGCTCATTGCAGGTGATCAGCCTATGGATGTTCTATCTCTCCAATGTCTTGGTACCATGTAATCCAGTGGCACAAGTTATTTTCTTACCTCTATTTTGGGTTCCTGTCTTCCACCCTGACATCAGCTTTCATGAAATTTGCAGAGCATAATTATCTGCCTCTCTTTAAAATCAGAGTGAAAGTGGAAAATTAATTCAGACCACATCCAGAAAGGAATGGACATAAGGACAAAAGCAGCTGTCTAGGACTCATTTCCTTTAAAAAGGCAAGAAAATCTTTCCCATTATACAATTGTTGATTTTTTTACCAAGGCTTGTATTTCAATTGAAGTGATTCTCACAGAGCAAAAAAAAAGAAAGCAGGTAAAATTTGATTTGACAATGTTTCTTTTATTCCCTCTGCACTGGGTGTTCCCCCTTTGTGGTACACAGCTTGGCATCTGCTGCTCCTCAGGACACATGTGCAGAGCCGAGCCCTTTCCCAAATAAATGACCCACCCAATGGGATAAAAGTAACACTTCTCTTGTATGTTGAGACAATTGCTCCTGTCTCACCACTGTCTATATGGACTTGCAAACCTGTCCCAGTAACAAAACCCACAAATATTCTACACAGTAGAGAAAAATTCATGAAATTCCTCAGTACATCCAAAACCACCACAAAGACATTCCATCATTTTCATTTCTAGTCCTTTTAAATAGGTGGTGATGAGTCATGGACTCAAGATCATTTCCTTGAATCCAGATGGCACAACTTCACCACACTTGGCAGCTCCGGATCACTTCTCGTAGAGCCTGTATTCCTTCCATGGTCTTGTCCTTTAAAGCCATGGCGAGGAGAACAGGTTTGTTCCCAGCTTCCTGTGACACGAATGCCACCAGGTTTTTGGCACAAACATGAACGAGAGGCTGAAAAGAAAAGGGATACAGATGTACATTCCTACAGATAGGAGAGCCCTCTCACAGGAGTTAGGAGAGGAAGAGTCCCAGAATGACGTGCAGAACCTGTGGATCCTGGACTCAGACTGAACTTGCTGTTTGCTGAGTGGTTCCAGTGTGGTCAGCAAAGCCAAGCCATGGGACAGGGAACTTTAGAAAGTATTTTGTCAACCAGCTTAAAAGGGAAGAGTTTTGTCTTGTGAGTGTGACAGCCACCCACACTACCCTGAAACACCCTTGCTGGAGCTGCACTCGAATTGAGCTCAGCACTGTCTGGAAAACCTGGAAATTCAGTACAGAGAATCTTTCCTTCCATAATCCTCCCACCTGAACTATGGCACCAGTATTAAATTATATGAAATGCTGTGGATCAAGATGCCTTTATTTCCTTCACAGCCAGGTTTCAAAAGAAGTTTGCAAGTACAGTTTTTTGTTTAAAAACGTGTTCTGAAGAGGGGGTGTTCCACTGACAAGCTCTGGAAAAAAGCTGTTATTTTTGCAATTCCTAGAGACCCTCAAATGGTGTTATATACACAGGTTTTGTATGCCTGGTGTAACAGATGATGCTTTTTATTTTAATAGAATAATGAAAGCCAGAAATAAGTAGTGAGGCTGAAGGAGGCAAGAAAAGGGATATAGCCTTTCCCATGAGGTTTCTTTAACAAGGATAGATTAGAACAGCATTGACAATTTCACTTGGAAGGGACCTACAACAACATCTAGTCCAGCTGCCTGACCAACTCAGAGCTGACCAGGTGAAAACATTATTCAGGGCATTGTCCAAATGGCTCTCAAACACTGACAGGCTCAGAGCATCGACCACCTCAAGCCTGTTCCAGTGTCTGACCACCCTCTTGGTACAGAAATGTTTCCTAATGTCCAGACTGAACCTCACCCAGCACAGCTTTGAACCATCCAGCTTGTTTAGGTTTTATTTATACCCACAGTTGTGTATCTGTCAGAAGGATGAGTTTGCTTGATTTTAGCTGCCAGTGCTATTTGGAAGTGTGCACCATCCCAAAGAAGGATGTTAGCAGTGACAAGCAGGAAAACAGCAAACTAGTGAAAGCCTTTTCTTGAAGTTTAGATTGGTTAACTTAGTTAAAATTATTTAAAAATAGTATGTAACAAAGTAAACATAGGACTTCCCATTTCCAAATAAAACATAAAATCAGCTTGGGTGTGGAGGTGGTCAGACTTAGCAGATATCACAGCAGAGAAAGCAAAATATCTCCCATCCAGAAAGGGAAGGCTATTGCTCAAGAGGAAGAACTCCACAAGGGGAAGTCATGGATAGAATCAGGAACTTGTGTTGCTACAGCTTTTCTAGTTAAAGCTAGCAAGTAATATTTGATAGGTTCAACCCTGATGGAAAGCCTCATAATCTTGTAGCTCTGTAACTTTCTGTTTTAATGTTTGACCAGTTGGCGTTTTGAGAAACATGTTTTCTTCTGCTTTCTCTCTAGCTTTGTGAAATGGTCGATAAAAACCTCATTTTGTTGAAGCAAAACAAATTAAACTTTATCAAGGGAAGGTGCTGGCAGGCACACTTGGGAGTGGGCAACTAAAGTCCATTATGGGGCTGGCATAGACTGGGGAGGATGGGGGTGGGAAAACAGACCTGAAAAGGAAAACAAACTCAATGGAACAGAAACCCAAAAAGGTTATCAATGGCTGCATATTTAATCTTGCAACCCTTACATCAACGGAGCTTTATCAAACTTTCCATAAACATGCAGAAGCAATCCATATCCTGCAGGACACAGAGTAACAGATCCCCAAACCACTCGCAGTTAGTTAAACTTTTATGTCCAAGAGCAGACGAGCGCACATACTTTTCTGATGAGCCCCTCTTTCCTCATTTTAAAATTAATCTTATCACTGTTCAAACACTGCTTAACTGCTGTGATTCATCAACTCCCTGGCAACTTGCACAGCCCCACCTACCACATTTCCCCCTTATCCTTGCTGCCTCTGCGCTTCGCATCCGCTCTCACCTCATCCTTGCCCAGCAGCACCTTGGTAGTGAGCGAGGGCCTCCCCACATGGTCGCCGATGGTGTTGGGGTCCACGTAGACGATGGTCCCCATCTTGCCGTACTGTGTGACCACGACGAGGACCGAGTTGGAGAAGGCCGTGCACACCACCTCGGTCGGCACCCCGTGCACCACCTCCTCTCGCTGCTTGGACGTCACGATGGGACTCGCCTCCATCGCTTCCGAAAAAGAACAACAGCGACAACAACAGTGAAACAGCATTAGATTAAAAACATGCGCTACGGGCTACAGAAAGACCCGATCCTTCCCATAATTTGAAATACCCACGGTTAAGTTAATTTCAGCGCGCGGAAGCATCCGGAGATGGTGTCCGCAGGCCAGCGGTGCACACCCGAACCCGAGTAGGGGGATTTCGCAGCCCCGCAGCGATGGCATCAATGCCCCCGCTGCCTCTGACAGGGTCCCCGCTAACAAGAGTAGCTGGTACTGAAGGGGAAACCCCGAGCCCTGATTTCCACCAAGCTTTTCCTGAGGGAGACAAGGAGACAGCCACCCCATCATCCCGCCGGGCCGCGGCCCTCACCTCCCCTACCCTTGCCGGCCCCGCCGCGCCGCCGCTCTCTGCCCAGGCCCGCCCCGCCGTGGCGGAAGCGGCGCTTTTCTTTTTCTTTCCCTTCCCTTCCTTCCCTCCCTCCCTCCCGCAGCCGGCGGGGGGCGATGGCGCAGGGCAGGCGCTGCCCTCACGGCCCGTCCCTTCCCCTCCCCTTCCCTCAGCGCCGCCGCCATTACCCGCCGCGCTCCCGCGCGGGAAGGCGCCATCTCCAGCCCCCCCGCCCCGCTCCCCTCACGGCCATGGTCCCTCACCGGCCCCGGCAGCGCTGCCGCTCCCGGTCCCTTTTCCAGGGGATGATCCCCTTCCTTCCCCCGAGAATGAACCCCTTCCCCTGTCCGTTCTTCCCGCCCGGTTTCTCCCCGTTCCACACCGCGAGGTGGGGAGGAATCACAGGGCAGAACCCCCCCTGTGCCATGAGGGGACAGGTGACCCTAGGGGCCCGAGAGGGGATGTGAATATTGTTGTTTTTCTTTTCCCTTCCATTTCCTCATGGGACGCCATCGCTCCCACTACGGGGTGTTGTTAGGCCACGCTGTAAGCTCCCGAGCGTGCTTTCCCATCTAAATAAAAGTGGCTTATAAAGGGGGCTTGTGTGAAAGAGGGAGAGCAACTTTTTACATAGGCAGACAGAGCTAGGACAGGGTGAATGATTTTAAACTAAAAGAGAAGAAATTTATGTTGGATATTAGGAAGAACTTCCCTATGAGGGTGCTGAGGCCCTGGCACAGGTTGCTCAGAGAAGCTGTGGCTGCCCCATCCCTGGAGATGTCCAAAGCCAGGTTGGACGGGGCTTGGAGCAACCTGGGAGAGTGGAAGATGTCCCTGCCTTTGGTAGGGTGAAACGAGATGATCTTTAAGCTCCTTTCCAACTCAAACCATTCTGTGATTCCATGAAAACAAGTCTGGTTTTGGTCATGGAAGCGGCCTTGCCGCTGGCTAAAGAAGCGCTGGCAGATGCCCGAAGCAGCTGTACTGGGGGATAAAATAAAGACATATGTATGAGGAGAGTGAAACCAAATGTGTCTGTCCCAGATGCAAACATTCGTTTCTATTAATTACACCCAATTAATACAGTGCTAATTTTTTTTCTTGGAAATACTGGTATTCATGAATAAAAATTTTATATTCTAATTTATACGAAGACCTGAAAACTGTCATTTCTCAGAGGTCTGCAACCTCCCAGGCTCCTGCAATTGCTGCATCTAAAATACAATCAAAACTTTCATTTCCATATTTTAGCTGTCCTTTATTGGCATTCTCATCACACTACAAATATCCTGACCACGGCTGCAGCAATAGCTACCTGACCTGTGGGTTATCTGTTCTGCTGACATCTCTTAAGGACCCCATGAATACTTCTTTAGTTTGTTTTGCATTAAAAGTTTTACCAAAACTTGCTTACAGAAGGAGCACATAGACTTTGTGCTGAGAATTCTTTAAGGCACCGTTAGAGAGCAGCAGAGGTCCACGGAAAAGCTTTTAATTCAGCAGGTTATTTTTGTGGTTAATTCAAACAGAGAGACTCGATACCTTTTCGGTACTCTTTGCAGTCTGGCAAATAGTCTGTTTTCCAGCACTGAATAAACATCATTCCTCTTTCTTGCTTACCACAATCACTCGAGGCTTTTCCTGTTTGACAGAGATAATAGCAGCTATTGTCAGTAAAACCTCCTGACTCATAAAGAAGTTTATTCTTGCTCTGCCTTCTCCAGAGAGTAACTTTACTTCAGGACACAAAGGACTGGATTCTTCCTGCCATCCTTGCCAGACTTCATTTTATTTTTACATGACAGGAGGACAAAGAGAGTCCACTGTAGTTCAGATTTACATGGAAACACCATTCTTTGCTGTTTTGTATTATTTTGGGACAAAAAAAAAGTTGTCTTTCACAGTTTCAGTCAATTGGATGTCTCACTTTGGCATGCAGCTGAGGTGGGATACAGCAAACTGAGGTAACTGAGCACTGAATCTTCATCACTGAAAGTGTATCCATTACAGAAATGAACTGAGGAGAAGACTCCTGTTGTCTGTGTGATTGAGGCAGGGAATGGGGGTTTGAGAATACACACCATGACAGGTAATGAGACCTTTCCTGAGGGGGTCTGTCTGCCTGTCATCTGCCTCCCAGCATTTTCTGGCTGAGAAGGATCCGTATCCATGCTCACACTCCTGGTTTCTGTAACACTTTTCCTCCATAGATCCCTAACCACATCGCAAACGTTATTACATTTAGCTTCATAAACTGTCTTTCAACATAACAGATTGTTAATATAACCCATTTTACGGTTCGAGGGAAATAAAGAATCGAGACCGACAGCAGTTCAGAGCCATCAAATCCTCAGCTGGAGATTCTGCAGGATTTCAAGATCCCTTCTTCCATTCCCATGCACTCGCTGCTGAAGGAACATAAGTCGTGCATGTCACTATCTCAATTATAAGAGAAAATCAATGACTGTGCAGCCCCATATTTGACAAGCAAAACTACTCCTAATATTGCAGCTTTGTACCTTTATTATTATTTATTCGAGCAGTTTTGTACTGCTTTTTTTTTTTAAACTGCTTAAGTGCCTCTGTGTGTGTAGACTGGAAAGAGGCTGCTTTGGTGTTAGTCTTTGCATTTATCTGAACCGATTTCATAAGAACAAATGCATAAGATCCACAGAGCATCAGAAATGTTTCCCACTTCTCTCGAACATAGACACACAGTGTTTCAGGACATCCATTAATAATCCCTGCTCTGGGGAGCGCCTCACTATCAAAGTGCTGGGTTGGTTTATTAGTTTACAGGTTATTACTTCTCTAGTTTAGATTTCTCTCTTGTATCTTTTATGATGCAGAATATAGACTGTGAGCTGGAACCTCGGGTGCAGCTAGGCTCTGGGCTGCGCAGCCAAGGAGAGAGGAAAGGAATTAGTTTGCTCCCTGATGCAGGAGCTGCTTGGGAATTATTTTGACCCTTGTTATAAATCAGCTACATGAAGTGGAGCTGCCTGTGAGTACATTCCTCAGGCCAGACAATATCAGAGTGCTCCTCTTCTCCTTAGTACTGTCACAGCAAGGTCGGGGGTGTGGGTGGTGTGGGGCGGTGTGAGGGCTCTCTCTATGGGGCCACTGTAAAAGGAGTAGGAGGAATGGCAGAAATTCACCTCCTGGATTTCTCCTTTCAAGCCATCCCCACTGCATTTAATTAGAGCCTGTCAGAGACGGTGTTCAGAAAATAATTGTGAGTGGAGGCCCTGGGGGAGGCAGGGAGAGGAGCACATCTGGGGCTGTTTAGCCCCAGCAGTCGGGTCTCCCTGGCTGGCTCTCTGCAGTCAGTGGAGAGAGGCCTTGGCCTTTGGTGCAGAGTGGAAACGTGGCTTTGTCCAGTCAGGAGTCACCCCTGCTGCACCTGAAGTTGGCTGATTTATCCCTGGGTTTCTAGAGCTCCTCCTGGCACAGGTGTGAGCCTGCCTAACATGACCACAGTGCAGCTCCTTCTGCACACGAGCAGAAATGGGACATCAGGTGTGCAGGGGAGCCTGAGGTTGGAGTGTGAGCCACTGAGGAGTTCAGATGTGGCCAGGATTAGGTGATACCTGAACATCATCTCAGAGTTAAAGCTCTGAGGCTCTCAGTTTATGTGCTCATATCTTCAAGGAAGATGAGGGGATTCTGGCTCTGTTGTGTGTTCGTGTGTTGGTCCCTTTTCTGTGCTCCCTAGGATAACAAGATTATCAGTTCTTATTCTGAGAGACAATTCTAAGAGGTTTGCTTTGTTCTGAAGTTGTCCCCATGGCTTTTGTTGTATGGAACATCTCTTACTTCATTGATTGTGTAAGAGGAAGGCTCAGCCAATCCATTAGGCCTTGCAGAACCACTCCAACCTATTTTGTTGTTGATGAAACATTTTTTTTCCCCAGTGTTGAATTCAACCAGAAAAAAAACACAGTCTTACAAGAAAAAACAAACATAACAGCTAAACCCAAATTGTTCCCTTTCTGTGTGAGCTGCACTCAGCTGTACAAGTGAAATAGAAGTGCTGGATGTCTTTACATGCCTGAGACTGTCAGGTCACGCTATTGTTTTGGTTTCTTGCACTTGCAGCTTAATAAGGAAGCAAAATGGGAATGTTCATTAATGTTTGTGTCAATAGTAGCTGCCCACATACGAGCACTAGCAGATTTCCCTGAGAAAGCTCAGTGCACAGGGCAGGATTTAAAAACATGGCAGTAAGCCAGCATGCCCTGGCTGGGCCTGGAAACATCTAGGTAGCAATTTGACTGGTGCTCTGTGGAAGTTTTTTTAGTCAGATTTAGCGACCTATAAATAGAGGAGTACTCCAACCCTTGTAGGACTTTTTTATGCTGTGTCATTGGTGTTTTCTGAGCTGCTGTGCAGGCTGGGGGAGGAGGATTACAGATCCATGGGGCTGAGAGGAGAAAGGAGCAACCTTGGTGCTGGGAGAGAATTTTGGGAAGGGGCTCCTGCTGAGATTGCGAAGCCTGGTAAAAGTGAAGCAAGTCATATCTGAAGAAGGACTTTGCTGAAAACAGTTTCTGGGGTGCTTGATTTCAAACAGCAGTAGTTTTCATATATTCAATATCCTTAAAACCAGCACATCTTAAATTTCTTTGCAAAAATTTCTCCAGAAATTATTTCAACAACCACTGAAATGAAAATTACATCCCGGAAATGTGTGAGATACACATCCAGAAACACTCCAGACTACCTAAGAGAGCTAAAAGAGCTCCAGCTACCTAAAAGAGTCAGGATTACATCATGCAGTCAACCTGGTGCTGTCTGATGATAATTTTATCCTCGATATTTATCATGAGATAACAGCTGGCTGTTCTGGGCACCGTAGGCAGGGGGTATGGAACAGACAGAGTCATCATGAGGCAAGATTGAGTTTGAGTACTGTTTACATAATTTTCATTTGTCAAATAACAGCCCTACATAGATCACAACCATGACAGCGCCTGTGGATGGTGTCATCCATCAGCAGATCTACCCTGTGAGCAGCAGAGGCTTTGCATTGCTGCAATGGCTGAAGGAATTATTTCCATGGATCAGTAAAGACAGCAGTAATTGCCTTAAAGCTCACTATAGTTCATGGAGGAGATTTTCAGGTGCTTGTGGTGGTCTGTCAGATGAAAGACAACATGCAAATGGATTGTAAAAATTATTGTGGCATAGCTTCTAAGAGTAAAGCTCATACCTCTCTGTTCTTGAGAAGTGTGAAAGCACAGAAAATGACGCCGTGGCTCTTGCAGAAGTAACGAGAATGTTGGAGTATTAGTATGATGCTAGTAGTATAGTCGGTCCTATAAATCACTTAATTGTGACAGCAAATTAAATAGTATTGTTGTCTAGAATTCACCCACAGTTAAAATGATATATCTTGATGAGACAAATGCCTTCTGTGCTGCCAGTAATAAATTAGCTCCTCTTTCAAGTGAGACAACAATTAAAAACTTGGTTGAAAAGGGCATACTTTCTCTGTGGCCACTGATCCCTCAAACTCTGGAAATAATAAAGTGCTTCTAATAGTTGTTCATTGCTACACAGTTGAAAGAGGAAAAATCCATTGCCTCATTATGTTGAAGACAGTTATGAAATTGCATTGGGAATATTTGAAAGTGTAAGAGGCATCTAACCAAATGGTTTCGACTTTGACTATGTGTCATCATTTGCAGTTCATAATGCTGCTGTTAACTTTTGGAGATATCAGTCAGTGCACACAGTGGAAAATGAGAATAAATATTTACCTTGCATTTATATATTGCATAAATAACAGCAAAGTACACAGCAGACAAGTCATGATTCCATTTTGAGGGTTGTGTAACAGAAGTTTCAGAATTACAGGAGGTATTCATTTTGCAACACTCAAATATGTGGAAGCATTCAGGCGGTTCTCAACAAAATGGGCAACAATGCCTCGTCAATGAAACAGTACCAAAATGATTTCTGGATATTATGAATTACTTCTGAATATTAGGTGAAGATTGGCCTCATCTGATTTTTAAATTCTTTATAGGTGTCGAAGATACTGAAGATGGTGGAAATGCCTGGTGTCTGAATGTCTCTTTTGTGATACATTTGTTTGCCATCTAGTAGAAATTATCATCCTCTCTGGTGCTTAAGTTTAGCACATAAAACCAAAGTTATGCTTGTAAGTGTCAGTAAAGAATCCAAGTCAGACTTGCATAAAGACATTCCATGACAAGGCAGGAGAATACAGGCAGGTGTCCTTTAGTGGGCTGTAGAGACTCTCAGATTTCTGTCTTCATCTGCCTGTACTAAGCAGACTCACTGAAAAGGTGTGAGATTTTAGGAAACTGGGAGCTGTATTGAAGGACTTACCTACGACAGAAGATTGGAAATACATTTGTGAAGAATATTGCTATTTGAAAGATTTTGTGGGGCATGTGCATATACTGCAGGAATTTGTTTTTAGAAGCGTTTCAAATCCTGGTTATCTCCATTTCAGAAAACTTGTAGTCTTTACTACCTCTCCCCCTGTGTCTAGAGAGAAGTCAAATAAATATTTCCTCTTGGAAGCAGATTAAATATTTCAAAGCCCTGCAAAATATTGAGTCTGTTAAAGTTGAAGTTCAAAGTTAATTTTAACTGACCACATAAATTCTTTTATGAATCAACATAAAAAGAAACAAGTACTGAAATTGTTTGTTAGTGCCATTCTAAGTAATGAGCTGAAGTTTGTGATAATTTAATTGTGCTTTTGATGGACTGTACAAATGTACTCTTAGAAGAAAATATAATTATATACCGGGGAAAATGGCATTAAAATGAGGTATTGTCCCTTATTTCATAGGTGCTTATCTCCTGTTTCTGCACAAGAAACACAATAATTAAGAAAGGCAGATATGCTATCAACTTTTTAAGTTTCATCCTGGAAATGAGGTTGGAATATTCCATGAGGAAATCAATGTCATTTTCCTACTCTCTTCTGTCTCTGTAAGAAATGCTCTGCCTAAATCCTTCTTTGCTCTGCATTTGCAATTCTTCTTCTATATCTTTAGGTGACTCTAGGCTGAGCTCATGTTTTTGTTCTCAACTTCACGTGAGCCTTCTTTTCTAACCCTTCCAAGAGCATTTTGGAACTAGTTTGCCCTGAAACCCTGAGATCTGAGAACACTGGAGGATTAGGTTTAAACTTGTTAAACTGAATTAACACTCCTGCCACATGATTCTGGCCTGTGCCAGTCCTTCTAATCTTGTTCAGAGTTTAGGATAATTTGTTTAGTAGGGCTGATCAGCTGGAGGTTAATTCAATTGGACTTTGGTTATTTATTCATGCCCAGATTTGCTAAGTGTCACAGCAGATACATGAGGTCTCTGTTACAGTTATGAGATGGCTTCATTAGTGTGACGGAGAGTCCATCTGGGTGACTTCCTTTCCTCAGTGCAGTAACTGGCTGTCAGGGCTCTTTCCAGTGGAAAAAAAGTCCTTATGTAACATCTCCCTTTCATTTGTGTCGCAAGTGTATTGATTACAACTTAAAAGGCACTTCTCTGTTCTCATTGCTGGGGTTGCTGATAGACTTTCTCAGAGAGGTCAGTCACTGGTACCAGAATTTAAAAGAAAAGCACAGAAGTGTTTAAAAAGCCATTTATTATTAATTATGTGTTTTCATGCAGGATTTTGGTTCTTCTCACTTCAAGGTCCACTTTCCTCCTGATGGAGGTGCTGCCAGTGCTGGGTTGAACGTGGTCAGTCTTTTGCACTGTCCAGAATTAACTACCCAGAAATGGAAGACAAAAAGGAAGCAGAAAATTCCATCCTACTGAAACCTCTGGAGGAATTTAGGTTAGGAGAATGTTGTTACTTGAACTGGAATGTGGCCAGGACACCAGGATTAAGGTTAGCACAAAATGCCATTTGATTGCAAGTGTTCGGATAACCTTGGATGAAAGTCTTAACTGAAAAGAGGCTCTTCTAACAGAAAAGGGCTCCCTGATGTTGGCTGGGACTTTGGTTCAGGGTTGACTCAGAGAATTTTTGCTCTTTGCTTCAGCAGTTTTTGAATGGGACAGCTCTTGAATGGTAACAGATCTCCCCTACATAGCCTGCAGCACAGCAGATTATTTCCCAGACAGAATTCTGTGCCATAGACTGATATGAAACATTTTAGAGATGTTTCCTGAGATATCATACAAACAGCACAAATAGGAGCTTGGTGGGAGACTTGCTGGGGAAAGTTCCTGAAGATTACAAGGCAGGACGAATGTTGAATGTCAAGAAAGTACTGGGACAAGCTGAGCTTCTGCAGCCACATAAATGTGGAATGGTTATTTATGTCATGGAATTGCTCCTGAGCAAGTGAGACCATCATTTGCCCCATTCTTGTTCTTTTCTCCTCCCTGGATGTTTCTACTGTCAGTCCTCCAATACATGTTATGGCTTGGGCTGGCAAAACCAGGTGGTTTCCAGCTAAAGCTTTGATCATTAAGACCAGTGTTAATCAAAATTTTTTCTCTTTTTCTCATTTTTTTTTTTCAATTAAATTGTAAATCTGTGCTGAGGAACAACCATTAGCTTCCAGGGAGTGAGAAATGTTCCCACATGCTTGGCCATCTTCAGAAAACCCTGTCGCAGTTACAGACCATGAAATATGGTTTCCAACAGAACAGTGTTCGCCAAACCAGCTGGGACCAGCATTACAACTCAGCATTCTTTACAGAAGTTTATTTGCTGTTTACTTGGAAGCCATGTTAGAGCTTTGGAGAGGAGTTTCTACTTTTCTACACAGCAATGCAACATGGATCTTCCAGCATCAGCTCCCCCAGAGAAGCTGGAGACAGCAGGACTGATGTGTCTGTAGCCATCCTTGTCCCCAGCCTGTGGCAGGAGGTGATGGCTCTTGCTCTGATCCTGCATCCCAAATGCCTGCACGGGGGAAAGGAAGGCATCCAGGGAGGATGTTGACACAACTTGCCATGAATTATGAAGGGGGCTACGAACACCCAGTGTGTGTTCCCAAGGGACTGTATCCCTGTCTGGAGGAGAAAGAGTTACGTGCAGCTCCATCTCTGGGCGCTCTCCTGACACTGCAACTCCTTCTTTACACTGAGGCAGGAGCTCCATGCAATGGGAACAATCCTTACAGGGCTGTGTGTCAGCTGCATGCATGGATAAGCTGTATGGGAGCTTGAGACTTGCTTTGCTATTTGTTTATGAGGGCAGAACACATTACTGCTGTTATGTGGTATGAATGTGACTTCAGCTGTTTTATAAGTGGAGCTATTTTCCATTCTGCCCAAGCTCCACTGATGTTTTCTCTTGTTTTCCATGAAAAGACACAGATTGCCCCTTTTCCTCCAGCTCAGTCTTCCCATTCCTTTCCTGCAGCACCGAGGACTTGTATGTGAGCCAAGACATGATTCCTCTAAGAATATACTTCATTTAATATTCCTTTTTCCGGTCTTCATCATTTTTCATTTATAGGTTGACCAGCACCTGAGATGCTCAGTGCTTTCCCTAACCTTGCTTTGACTAGTTAAACTTTTAAATTAAACATTTTTATTGCCCTCTCCTTCAGTTTGAGAATTATTGTATAATTCTGCATTTAAAAAAACAGCAAATGGAGAAGTATTCATAGATACATTTTGCTGAGAAGAGATAGATGCCCTGACATAAAGGATTGAACATACTATCCCACAGAAATCCCTGCATGTGACAAAATAGGCCGAACTCATTCTTTACGTGGCTCCACCAGGGATGAATGAGCCTCAGGGGCTGTAAGGAAGACCACGTGCTGAATTTTTGTTTCATCGAGTCCCTGGAACATTGAATATGTGCTTGATATGCAAGAGTAGGCTGAAATCTGCAATCAGCTCCACAAGTGTAATTGAATCTGAGTCAGGAGAAGTGACACCTGCATGATGAAGAAGGGCATTCATTATGCTCTGTTCAGGTCTGTACCAGCCTCCTCGTGTGGACAGAGTTCAGCATGTACTATCTTGGGCTGAGGGATCACACAACCATGCTCCAACCATCATCTCCTAGATATATTTCTGCTACGTGCTGGACATCTCAATGCTCTGCTGTCAAGTGCACAAGCACACACCCTCTTATCTACAGATCTGCTCTGCACATGCACAGCAGCAAACAGAAGCATGTTGGGCCAATATGAACGGGGCAAAATGTGGTGTGACCTCCACATGGGGCTGGCTTTCCTTCTGAAGGATCACTGCTGTCCTGGGGACATCAGTGTCAGTCCAGCCAGTCCCCTGTTATTGTATGTGCAGGGTCTGTGGTGCTGTGCATCTCCCACACCTGCTCCCCATGGCCAACAGTAAAAACAAGACTTGGTACAGAAAAGTCTCAAAGACAGCGCATGGAGAGAGAAGGAGAGACCAATGCATGTTGTCACTGCCTTAAAAGGAAGCATAAGAGGAGAAAATTCCTGGGTGATCTCTTCATGCTGTCACCAGGAATGGTCCTTTTAGGGATGGTGCAATGAGGAGCTTTTGGGAAAATGTTGCTAAAGGAATTTTTGTTGGAAATGTTATTTTGACACATCAGGCCATACTGTTTGATCACTCCCTTTTCAAAAGTAACTTTTAGGTTACAGTGTTCTGCTTTGATGGTTTTTCAAACAAAGTTGCAGTAATTTCATGTCGATTTTTTATCCACATTTTATCTTACTCGGGAAAAGTGAGCAAAAGAAAACATTTGATTGACCCAAACTACCTGCAGGACATGCTGGTTTTGTGAAAACCTTTAAAATATTTCTTCCTTTTTCCCTATTTGGGTGAAAATCTTAGGATGTCTTACCTTTTGGAGAAAGGACAACACACTCCAATGAGGGCATGTGGTACCTCGGCCAAGGTGCTAAACCAGGAGTGGTACTGAATCACTCTCTGGTGCATCAGAATGCAGATGGGTTTTGTCTTTAGCTCCACAGTGATCCCATGTCCCCGTCGTGCTGCCGTGTGCTCACTGTCCCTGGGGAAAGCTGGGCTCAGGGCTTGGCAGGAAGGCTTTTGGGGCCATGTGCTAAAGACTTACACTCTCTGGAACACAGCCCAGGGCTCCTTGGGGGGGGATCACCAGTGGGATCAGCCCTCAAGGGGGGCACTTGGGTGCCCTTGACAGGTGACTTAAATGGAGAAAGCAGCACATCTTGGTGGGGAGCCAGAAGAAAAAGGCAGATGGCCTTTGCTCAAGGCAAATGCATGGCAGTTCTCCTTTAGAGGAGGGAAATGTGATGTGGTAACAGGTAGAAGGACCAGATGCACTCCAGCCCCTTTGGACTTTCAGTCAAGGCTGGAGTTCCATGTTCCTTCTTTATATAAAGTAGGAAACACTCAGTGTTTCTCCATACTTTGAGGAATTCTTACCCAAATCCCCTGTGTATACATACGTGTCTAAAATCAGTTACTGAAAGCAAGAGAACAAAACTACTATGAAAGTAAGCAAGATCCTCCAGAGAGAGGGATGCAAAATATGTATCCAATAAAACTTTTCTGATGATATCCATAAATACAGAGTTGAAGTGCTGGCCCTGCTGTCCTCTCCAGTACCATTCCACCAGAAATGTGTAGCTCACATCCTGAGTCATCCCCAAGGAGAGCAATAGATGTTATACACTGGAAATAGTTTAATTTCTAACTGGCCCAAGCATGGTTCATCCCTCTTTCATCAGGCGAGAGGAAGATGAAGAATTTTAATATCTCCTGGTGAGATCATGGGACCTCTGAGTCCCTAGGCTTATTCAATGCAGTCAGTGCATTTTGCCAGTTCCATGCAGGAAACTGCAGGTTTGGGAGATGCTGGGCTCCCAGACTCCCCTGCAAGGGCAGGAGAGTGATGATGCTTGTGTAGAAAGTCAGACTTCTCTGTTTGCTCTGTCAAGGACCATGAGATCTCCATTTTCAGATGAGGGAGACTCTCTTTTAGGCTCATGAGTTTATAGCAGGATACTCTAATGGCTTTATTTCCAGAGGCAGGGATGATGGACTCACACTTGATGAAACAGATCTGTAGGAGATGTGTTTGGTGGCATCTAACATTTCATTTATACTGGGAGACCATAGCTTGCTTCATCCCTTCCTTGCTCAGTCCCAGCCTGTAAGCTGAGGTAGCGAGCTCACAACCTCTGCTGTCCCCTCCAAAATAGTTGTCCCAGAATACAGAGAGGTTTGGCTCCCAGGAACCTGCCCTCACCCCACACTGATGCCTTGGACGTAAGTTTCCCTGGGAATAAGGGACTGATGGCTGCAGTTACAAGGTGAGGTCTTTGGAAGAGACCCAGCCCCCTCTATAGTAGAGTCGAAGAGCAAGAAAGCTCTTTCAGACATCCTATGGCTGTGAGGTGGCTTTGCTTTGAACGTAAACAAGAAATGCATTTTCAGAGCACTTGGAATCCACAAGCAAAAAGGGGAAAAAAAATGAGGAAATCAAATGGCTGAGTTACTAACTCATCAGAGGCCAGTAGGGATTGTGGTAATACAAGCTATATTATATTGTCAATTTGTGTTGTACATTGGCAACAACAACAATCACGTTATTTTGAAATTAAGAATAACCTGGAGGGGGAAAATAAACTAACAGTATACCCCATAGTTGAGAGGGAGAGATAATTTGTACATGGCAATAATCAATACTCATGTGTGTCTTCTAATTGAGTCGGCCCAGTCTTCCTCCAGGATGTGACAGTGACAACTGAACTCCTCTTCCCGTTTGATGGATTTGGTTTCTGCTGCAGCTGTAAATAGAGAGTGCACCAAAAATGGCTTTGGTTTATCCTCAGCATCTGAGCACCAACTCTGCTGAGTCCCAAATATCAATCAGCCAGGCAGGACAGGGGCACCAGTGCTGTCTTGCCTGGGACAGCTGGGGGTCACAACCAAGGACGTATCACCCATCTGTCTCCTCATGTCCCCAGCACTCAGATTAAATAATGTAGAACAAACATCTTCTAAAGAATCAAATCATCAGTTCTGGTGGCTTTCTCAACAATTTGATCCTTGTCCTGTCTCCTGAAATATTTTAAAAATACTCCTCTGCCAGAGGCACTGAGTGAGTTGGTTGATCAGTGTGACCCAGTGCTTGGGGATCCACAGCTGAAGGATTGTTCCTTTGGAATTGGAGGTCCTTGCTTATGTGTGCAGATTTGCAGTGGTTGTTGGATTCATGATGGAAATAATTGCGAGGACCTGGGGCTGTCACCGGGCATGTGGCCAGGGCAGACTCCAGGCACCCTTTTCTCACATCTCCGGGTCTTGGCACTTCCTAACTTGTATTACTTCCTCTGTCCCTCTTCTGTGGCTGGAGGCACATCCAGTTCAAATGAAAGGCTTCCCTCTTCCTTCTTCAAATTGCTACTTGTGTTGCCGACTCAAGCTCTTCACTTGGTTTGCACTGGGAGATGAGTCAAAGCCCTGGCCTATTCATATTTCACATCATGTGCACGTTAATTGGTGCTTTACAACCCAGGAACTTCCTAAGGAAGCACAGATTTGGTCTCTTAACAATTTTACTACAAACACATTTCACCCCCTTCCTTTTCCCTCTTTGTCATAGATAAGATTCATTTTTTTCTGGACATGAATCCATTGCCTGAGGTTTCTCAAATCTCTGCTCTGGGACACTGAATTCTTATCTCTGAGGCAGAGTGGGAAAGGAAAAGTAGTACATGAGGGGAACTGTGACTCATGCAGAAATTGAAATGATGAAGCAGATGCTGCTATTACAAAGACCCAGAGGTGTTCAAAGACCTACTGGTGGAAAGGCAAAAGCCTGGGCTTTTCAGTCTTGAAAGCTTCTGCATATTGAAGCTTTGAGCACCGGATGAGGGTTGCAGACTCGGGAGCTCTGTGCTTGCCTGCTAAGTCCTTTCCATGTCAGCAGCAGTGCAGTGGAGCCGAGAGCTCGACTGCAGGCAGCGTGCAGCTGATTTCAGCCTGATCAATAGAAGATCTGTTGAAACTTGAAACGCTGCTGCCTTCTTCTCCGCAACAGAAGCTTTAATTCACTTTTTTTTTTCATCTGAAGGGACTGAATCTGAATGAAAGGAAATAAGGAGAAAACATGCCTGATTTTTCTATTCGAATGAATGAGCTGAAGGAGGCACCTATGTGTCTGTCATCCTGAAAAGCTCCTTGTTTTGATGGAGCCTTAATGGATTTTTCAAAAGACTCTTTGAGTGCCTCGCCCAGCTCTATTGGAAACAGTTCTGTTTTGAAGCTGGCACCTTGCCATGTCTATTTATATTCAATATTGCCTTCAAAAATAGCATCACTTCTATCTTTTCCCAATATTCAGGGCAGTGTTAGTACATAAGATGATGAGCTGGCCTTGCCTCCCTTGTGCTAGGGAAAATGCTTCAGGGGAGCCCAGACATGCACCTCTCCTCAAGGAAGGGTAAAATTCCCAAATTTCTTTGTCACACAGATAGCATTTTAGACATCACAGAAGGGAGAAAAGAGCTGTAGACTAACAGGAAAGAAAAGTTTATAGCTCTCGACATGGAGACTCCCCAGCATCCCAAAGTTATCTACTCCAGAGCCTGTAAACAGTCCTCCGTGTCTAACCTGATTTGCTCTCACTGCAGTTTAAACCCGTGTCATCTTGTCCTGTCTGCTGCAGCTGCGGAGGACAGACTGTTCCCTTCCTCAGAAGGTCATCTTTTAAAGGCCTTAAGAACTGAATAGTTAAGCTGAGGGGGAGACAAGGTTAACATCTTTTCTCTGCCACTTGTTAAGCTATGCAAGGAGAGGAACCGTTCCTCAGGAGGAGGAGAGCTGCAGGACAGACCATTACCCTGTAACTGCCATTATCCCAGTTCCTTTCTGGAAGAAAAGCCATGCCTCTGTTCATCCCCACCCTGGATGTGAGCAGTCTGTGCCTCCTGCTGAAATGCAGGGCCTTGCTGTTGTCCCCCGTTCGCATTTCACCTCAGTATTTGGGGCCATTTCATCCAACTTGTCTGAATAATTTTGAATTCTAACCTTGTCCCCAAAGTGTCCTTGCCATCCCTCCCCAATCACTCTTGTCTGCATGCATAATAACCCTGCTCCTTCATCCCTCACCGTGTCTTCCATGCAAACACAATGGAGCAGACACAGGAGAAGGTGCAGCCCAGCTGTCCATACAGCCTGGGAACCCCTGGATGCAGCAGATCTCCAGGGATCTGCCATCCCCTTTTGTGCATGCCTGGGGCCACAGCCCTTTCACTGCATGCTCTGTGGTTTCAGGGGCACTAAAACAACGGGGCAGGGTCTTGTCACCCCACAATTTGGTTATGATGCAGCACCATTACATCACGTGGCTGCGGAGGTGGCGAGGCAAGCAGAGGGCCTTTTCCCAGGAAGACCTCCCCTCCTCTGTTGCAGCTGGCTGCAGGATGAGTAAGGTGCCCAGTCATGTTGTGACTCCCGAGAAATCCATTATCAAAAGGCTTTTTTCCCTTTGAAGTATCCTCAACTTGGTGAGCGTGCAGCCTTATCTCTCCCTGTGCCAAATTCTCCTTAATGAGGTTTATCCAGCTTTGCCAGCATGGCTTAACATTGTCCATCCAGTCCGGCCAGAAAGGATCCTTTATTTTGCTAACATAATTAAAAGCAATAAGCGGCCCATGGTGTGCAGCGATAATGGTATTGATGCTGTAATGCCCCGCAGACAGAGCTTGGGATTTAGAGGAAGTTTCATTCTGTGTGCAGCGTTAGCAATTTCCCCAGCTCCCTTCCTGAAAAATTTCTATTTCACATCCTATGCTGGAATTTTGCCTCATGCTGTTTACATTAAAAATGCATTATACATGTGTTGAAAACATTGAGTTCTATGTTGCTGGCAAGGAAGGATACTGTTGTGTTTAAGAAGCACTCTCTTATATTATTATCACTTTTGTTTAATTTAGTAGGATTATTTTCTCTAATTCCAAAGCTGGGAAAAGACTCCTGTAAATATTCTTCCCACTAGCCAATTTCTGTATCATCCAAACCCTTGTATAAGCTGACTTGCTTATGAACTGCCACATCACCAAGTTAAAATGCTGATTTCCCTCTGTTAGCTTTCTCCTGTGCTTTGGATCAAAAATATACAAAGAAAAGGTAATGTCATTTAAAAGAGCTCTAAAAGGCTTGCTGCGGCACAGGGGAGCTGGGATTTATGCTAGCAACAGAGCACTGCTAGGCTGGGGAGATACTGAGGTTTCCAAACTCAACAGAAGAGTCACATGGACTAGGAAAAGTGGGATTGAGCAACTCTGCACCTGTAGGGACTAGATGTTCAAATGCACTTTACCATCCTCCATAAATAAGCCTCAGAGGGATTTGCTATGGATCTCATTGCTGTCATATCTAAGCACCTTACTGTACAAATAGAGTGTGGCAGGGATGGGAGTTAAACCCCTGTCTCAGCCCCAGAGCTTCAACTACATGGACATTTCTAGTCTTTGTAATATAATTTGATCCTGATAAATGAGAGGCCTAAAAGGAGATGTAATTAGGGGGAATATGACAGAAATGGTGACTGTGGGTTGGAATCAGAGCACTCAGAGGAAATGAGGTATGAGAGGGAAGGGAAGGGAAGGGAAGGGAAGGGAAGGGAAGGGAAGGGAAGGGAAGGGAAGGGAAGGGAAGGGAAGGGAGGGAAGGGAAGGGAAGGGAAGGGAAGGGAAGGGAAGGGAAGGGAAGGGAAGGGAAGGGAAGGGAAGGGAAGGGAAGGGAAGGGAAGGGAAGGGAAGGGAAGGGAAGGGAAGGGAAGGGAAGGGAAGGGAAGGGAAGGGGGGGGGGGGGGGGGGGGGGGGGGGGGGGGGGGGGGGGGGGGGGGGGGGGGGGGGGGGGGGGAAGGGAAGGGAAGGGAAGGGAAGGGAAGGGAAGGGAAGGGAAGGGAAGGGAAGGGAGAGGGAAGGGAAGGGAAGGAAGGGAAGGGAAGGGAAGGGAAGGGAAGGGAAGGGAGGAGGGAAGGGAAGGGAAGGGAGGAAAAGACCTGTGGCAGGTGTTGTACCACTTGGAGATTCTGTGTATAAGACCCAGGATCTGTTTTTTGTTGTCCAGCACAGGGGATGCCACAGAGGAATCCCACCCAGACTGGGGCATGGCAATAAGGCACCAGCATGGGAAGTTGCAGGGAGGAGTTACAGGACAAAAGATTAAGGAAATTAAATTTGTAGAGGAAAGTAGGGGATATTCAGGCTGAAGTATAAGGGTGTAAGGAGCCCTGCCTGAAGGAAGGAAATACATGATTTTGCTTAATTAGTGACTGACGAAACTGTACCTGGTGGGCATGAGCTGCAAGAGCAAGAAGAAAATTCCATTTACATAACTGAAACCCACTTTTTGGCTGTGACACTGGCTGGGGTCTGGGCCCCACAGTGGAACTGGGCAGCAGATCACTCAGTGCACAGCACACGTGTCACACACAGCAGGCAGGAGGGGCTGTGGCAGGGACTGGCGGATGCTGTGGGTAGGATGTGTGTTTGCTCCCACAACGTTTTGTGAGGCAGTGGAGGATTGGATGCATGAGGAAACCTCTCAGGGGGCCACGTGGCAGCTGTTCCATGGCAGCTGGCAACAGTGCATTGGGAAGCCCAGCAGAGCCACGTGTCTGCTCAGGTGAGCTGGGAGAGAGCTGCCATGTGGCTGAGGCTGGCCAGGGAATGGGGACCTTCCTCCCTGGGACGAGAGGCAGAGCTTGGGGTGACTTCCCTCAGCTGAGACATCCAGTTTATCTCATTCCAAACCCATCATGCCCAGCAGCACGAGGCCATCAGAGACCAGCACGAGCTGTTGGTGATCCCTCAGCCTTCAGGAGCACAATAACATGTCTGTTAGAACTTCTTAAGCCTTCGCCAGGTCACTGCTCTATCCTAGAGGGAAATAACCTTGTGCTGAGAAGTTTGATTGTCTAGTGCTAATATAACAGGAGAAAACCTATTAAATGTTGGCCTGGAAGGGTTCTGTGGGTCTGGAATAGCTTATCTTTTTCTTTCCTTTTTCGTTTCCCTTTCCTTTTTCCCTTTCCTTTTTCCCTTTCCTTTTTCCCTTTCCTTTTTCCCTTTCCTTTTTCTTTCTTTTCTTTTTTTCTTCCTATTCACCCTTCCTTTCCATTTCTTTCCTCTTTTTCCTTTCACCCCAGACCAGAAATGAGCAACAGCAATGAGATTAGCTCCATTGGTCAGGGCATGGTGCTAATAATGCCAGGGTTGTGGGTTTGATCCCTATATGGGCTATTCCCTTAGGAGCTGGACTCAATGATCCTTGTGAGCTCCTTCCAACTCCATCATTTCTGTGATTCTGAAATGAAGGCAGGGAAGACAGACCTGTGTTCTGTTTCCCTGCCTTCCCAAAGGCTGGCTGTCCCTCACATCTCCTTCAGAAAAACTCCCTACCAAACATTGGAGGAGTTTTCCTACATTTGTGCCATGATCTCTTTCTTCTGCTCCTTGCTTGAGAAACCTCCACAGCAGGAGTGTCCTGGATTGCTTCCTGCTCTCTGTGCACCAGCGGCTGGCCAAGAAGAGCTGGCTGAGAGCACCAGGCTCCTGAGCCCAGGCTCTGCAAAGACAAAGACATCCCACCCAGACAATGTGTTGGCCAAGGTAGCACCTGGCCCAGCTCTGGCTGAGCTCCCCCTCACTTCAGCAGAGGTTTCCCTGTCACAGTAGCACATGGCACTTCAAGGGGAGAGCCTCAGGGCTTCTCCTCTCCTGGCACTGCTGACACTCTGGTGGCCTGTCACAAACAGCAGGAGAGGGACACGGTGGACTCTGGAGTGCATCTCCCATGCAGATGTGACTCTGAGCATTTGCTAATCATTTTAAAAGGAGAAAAGAACAAGAAGCCTGTTCATTCATCACCTGGGTGAAACATCCCACGGAGAAGCATCGTGTTGGCAGAGTCTCTTTCCCCTGGGAGCTGGAGACAGGCAGTTTCGAGGCCCAGAAGCTGTTAAAGCAAGCACTTGCCCTGCTGACAGCAATGCCAGGAGGCACTTCCCTCCTGCAGTTGTGTTTGGGTGCTGGCTACACGGAGTAAGCCTCTCCAAGAAGTGAGAGGTGTGAGCAAGGCTCTCACAGCCCTGAAATGAAAGTGTTTGTGAGCTCGTAGGCTGTGATAGAAACCGGTGCAATCCCTGCTGGGAAAATGTCACGGCAGAGAGCACAGATCATTCTGTAAGGTGATGGTCTTACAGTTAAAGTGGCTTTGTAAAGAGA
This sequence comes from Monarcha castaneiventris obscurior, assembly GCA_026261815.1. Lineage (NCBI taxonomy): Eukaryota > Metazoa > Chordata > Aves > Passeriformes > Monarchidae > Monarcha > Monarcha castaneiventris. The sequence continues at coordinate 11,520,526 of JAMPIT010000856.1, read as the reverse complement.
TGATTCCCCAAACCAACTAATCTTCTGTGTCCCTGATTGTTCATGGGTCTTTGCACATTTTCCAGGGCGGTGAGAGATGCCTGTTGACCCTCTGCAATTAATACCCTGGCTTAATTGACTTCAGCATTCTCCCAGGTTCCTCAGAGATGAGTGGCTCCATCTGCTCATCCAGGACAAAGGTGGCTCTCCCCAAGATGCAGTCACAGATGAGAAGCAGACGGGGGGCAAACCTCACTCTCCCAGCCCATGTAAGGGAGAGCTTCAAGGCTGCCATCAAGGGCTGAGAGGCTCCTGGTACTGTGCCATGGCCATGGCCTGCACTCACACTGATCCCTGTGAGGGATGATCCCAGTGGGGGGGTGCTGTGCCAGCCCCTCTGCCAGCTCAGCCCATTTTTGAGCTGCAGGGGCAGAGGCACTGGAGCTCGCTCTCTGCTTGCATAACTGCATCCTTCACGTCTCAGTGGCTTGGTTGGGGTCTGGGCAGGCGCACATGAGCCGAGCTGCCTTTGCTGCTGGAGCCTTGAGGGGAACAGGGAACATCCATGCATGTAAAGCCATGGAGTGAAACCTCTGCCTGACCCAGTAATCATTGGCAGGGATGAGCAGAGAAACCACTCCTGACAGGCTTTGCCAACCTGGCTTTTTGCAAGGGATGCATTCAGAGACCTTAAAACCCCAGAAACGGGGCTCTGGCTTCAAATAAATCATTCTCCTGCCTTTGCTGTCATTAGGGATGCTGTCATTAGCCACCCCCCAGATGCTGAGTCTCATTTCATCCCATGTAAATCTGCTGATATTCTGCGCCTCAGATCCACTGTTGTCCCTGGTTGGGGCAACAGGGACACAACTCTGCCTCTTGCTGAAGGCCCTGAGATGCTGCTTGGTTTTTTTAGGTTGGCTTTGTGCCTGCCTGGGAGCCTGACCTTGCAGGAGGAGGTCTGCCAAGAGGATCTCCAGCCGCTGCTCCTCCAAATGCCACACACACAGCCTGGCTGGGACTGAGGGAGGGACAGCATGGCTGGGAGGAGAATCTGACTCCAGACCATCTGCCTGACACCAAGGAAGTGTGCTCCTGCCCACCATGCAGGCAAAAGTGTCTCCTATGCACAGGTTATGATGTGCCCCAGGCCTTGCACCCTCCCCCGTGGTGCCTGGGGACCCCTTTCAGGGCAATTGCTGAGAAAGCTGTGGGGCACAGCAGTCTGAGTCACCCTTGGCATGGGCACAGTGACATGCAGTGGAGTTGCTGTGTGTTGGCATCCTGTGGCCCGTGTACCCTGTGTGGTGTCCCAGTGTTTCAGCGTTCCCTGGGCACAGAAATTGCTCAGCCTGGCCTCAGATGTCTCGGCTCTTGTCACTCAATGCCACAAACCATGTCAGCTTTCAGTGGCCACGCTGCTGACGGGCTGCTGTGGGTTGGTGTTCACTGTACGTGCTTCTCCAGCAAGCCTGGGGCTGCCGGAAGCAGCGGAGTTCTTGGCTCTCATTCTGCTCTCTCCCTGAAATCAAGAGACTTTTAACTTCAAAAGAAGCAGGCTGGGGAGGATGCAGCAGCAGCATGTCCAGGGAGCAGGTTCTTTAGCTGCTGGAGCATCCTAGTGCTGCTCCTTCCAGGTGCAAGAGGAGCATGGAGTGACCTGCAAACAGCTCCTTCTGCTCCAGCCTGTCCCTCTCTGACACCCCTGAGCAGCACCAGGATGGGGGATGCTCATGCACAATTCCCCTTGAGAACTAAGCTAACCAGCCACTGGATGTCATTATTGCTCCAAACCAATACGTTGAAAAATCTATTCCAGGTCTCCAAAATTGTGAGTTTTCAGTACTTAAAATGCTTAAAATATGCTTCCCAAGGACACAAATCTGCTTACCTCTCCTGCAGCTCTTGTGTTGCCCGGCACACCTTTGCATGCCCGGGGACAGAGTGCCTGGGGCTTGGCACGGGGAGGACACAATCCTGTGTGACCTCTCTGCCCTTCCCGGGAGCTCCTGCGCTACCTCCTCATCTGCGGGGATGACATCACGGCTGTTTCTGTAGCAACAGAAAGGGGCACCGCAATTCCCGAGCGGGATCGAGCAGGAGGGAGATGTTCCCCCAGCAGTGTCCTGTGGGTGCCCCTGCCACGGCCCTGGGCTGCAGAGCAGAGCTGGCGAGTCAGAGGGCTTTTGGCTGGTATCTGATCCAATAAATCAGGGGGAAAAAATTTGGTTAATTTCTCCCCTGCTTTGTCTTTCAGCTGGGGACACCAGCTGTCTCACTAGACCTGAACTGAAATATTTTGCTTTAGGCTATTTGACCCGACACACACTTTTCCTGTCTTCTCCCAGCTTCACTTTAAAAATGAGGTCTGGTCTTAAAGAAAACTGACCTTTGAAACCACAGTTAGAAGTTTCATTTACAGAGGGCAACATCTTTCCTCTGACTTCTTCCTCCAAGGATTTTCATGGCAATTTTCCCAAATTCAGCCTGATTTCACCAATGATTTTGAATTCTTGGATTGTTCATTTCCTGGCTGGTTTGATATTTACTGAAAACATTTTACATGTGGCTGGTTCAATGTGAGAGCTGATGGAAGTAGGGGATCAGGCGTTCAGCCTGACCCTCCTTTCTCCAAGCTACTCCCAGCACTTCCAGCATTTCCGTGCCATCACAGCCTCCCATGAGCTCTGGGACAGACTTTTCCTGATGTGCTGGGAAGTCTAGGGCATCCCATTTGTTGTGTGCATGGTCAAGACTTTATGGGGGAGTGGAGGACAGCTGCAGAGGGGGGCTGGTGTTTGCACTGCAGTGCAGCACGGAGAGGAGTGGACGATCCCTGGGGAAATCCTGGCACGATGCTTGCTGGGGAGAGCTTCCATAGAGCCTCACTGATCTGTACTCTTTCATCTTTATGTGCCTGCTTCTAAGTTGCCCTATTTCAGTTATATCCTTTTCATTGGCTTTTCTTTTACACCACAGCTGTAAAACAAGCCAGGGAAACATCAACTGCTGCAAGCCTGATGGGAAGAAATAATCCTGAAACAGCCAAGCAGGATGTTTGTGGGCTGTGCCTCATCTCTAGCACTACCTCGGGTCCCACAAACAGCTCTGGCCAGCAGCAGCATCATCTGCTCCCACTGCAAACCATTGCAAGGAGCTGCAGCCCAAGGGAACAGGAACCACTCTGCTCAGCCTTGCTCTTCAACTCTTGCAGAGAAGAGCTTGGGATAGGCCTTTGGTGTGTGTCAGCAGAAGGGAAGTTGTCTCAGCCTCATAAGAACTCTCAGCACTGCCTGCACTCCCTGCCTGTTTTGACTTCTGTGGGAATCTTTGCCGTCAAAATGATCTGACAATTCCAATCACTGCTGATCACTTTAGGCAGGTGTAATTCAAGCTCTGGCTGCAGATGGCTGCCATTTAATTAACATGGAAAGAGCCAAAATTCTGCGTAAGACTGGGGAAGGCAAAGAGAAGAGCCTGAGGGGGACTTGTGATAATAGAGAGCAGAGGATGCCAGCAGACTTACTGAGAGTTTATCTGTTCCCACAACCAGGTAACGCCGGCATTCCCTGCATCACAGGCAGCAAGGTGTGCAAGGAGAGCTGTGGCAGGCAACACAGTTGTGCCCTTACTTCAGTCCAAGTCGTGGGGAATGACTTGAGGACAACACAAAGGGTAACAATTCCCTTCTTGGTGTCGCTACCAGCTCTAGCTAGGAACTCACAGACTCTGAACACTCTTTTCTCTTGCTGTTTCACCTCTTTGATTTCATTCCTGGCTCAAGCAGTACTTGCCCTCAGCCCTCTGGGGCCAAGCTCAGCTGGGTACAAATTGCTTCAGTTCCCTTTGGCCACTGGACTGGTGCTGACCCTCCAACAGTGCAGAATTTGTCCCTGTTCTGCTCCCTTTGTAGCTGCTGACTTGCCAGGGGTGGTATTTCTTTGCAGTGGCTGTGTACCTTGTGTGCCTCTGCTTTCCACGCTTCCGACTCAGATTTCAATTTTCTACACCTAAAATGAAATTAATAGGTCCTGTTACTGCAGCAGGGGAAGCGGTGGGCAGTGGAGGAAGTGCTTCAGTCCTGCTTATCTTGGGCAAATTGAGCATGTTTTGAAACGGTTTTCAATAACTCATGTCCTGATAGCACAATGCCTCCCCTTCTGCAGCACCTGCAGCAGATAGAGCTGTGGGATGGGGTCACACATCCACCCCCATCCCAGCTGTGAGGGGATGCTGGTCCCACGTTCAGCCAGGAGAATTGGTCACTGGAGCAATGACCTCCCTTTGGGAGCCTCAAGTGAGGGACCAAGGGAAAGACCTCCGGTGCTGGGAGGGATTTCCAGTTGCAGAGATGTCAGGAAAGGTCACTGGGTTGTCCCTTGGCCCATGGGAGTCCCTGTGTGCATTGGTACAACCTTGCATTTGCATGACCCAGAGAATGCATCATGCAGGACCTGATACAGCTCAACAAAACCACCCTTGTTGTCCCACTCGGAGTTGTGGCTTCTGGTTTGACATCCCTGAGCTACAGGGATGGCAGGGCCTTGTAGTCTTTTAATTTACTTCTGTCTCGTCAAATGGCTGCAATACTAAGAACCAAGTTTTGGAGAGGAGGGAGATGAAAATCCAGAGGAAATTGCTGGCTTCCCGCAGTGCTGACTTTGAGCTGTTTGATATTCTCCCTTTTTTAAGGTTTGCTTGTTTTAAAGCAACATTAATTGGAAAGATGCTGGAGTGTCAAATAGAAACCACTCCCTGAATAACCTTGCTAATGAGCATGTTATTAAAGCAGGGTTAGGAGCTCCCTAGAGGGCTCTCACTGGATAGGATTAAATTAAAAAAAAAATCATCTAAACTAGACAGAAAATCTCTGTTAGTCTGCAGTGATGAATATAGAAAAGTCCAATGAAAAATGGCTTTGAAAGGTTTAAGTGTATGTCTTCCTATCTAGGACTAGACTTCTCCATCCCTCAGGGCTCAGTCAGGCAGGGAAGAAGTTTTTAATGAAGCAGAGGGTGGAGGAGTTGCAGCTCAGAGCCTGACAAACCCACTTTCCATGTGGCCACTTCCCCATGCCCCTGGCACTTACCCATGTGGATCAACAAGGGCAGTCCCTGCAGGCCACCCCAGTGCACAGGGTCTCTGCCCAAACAACGTGGCTGGGAGGCAAGGACCAGCAGAGATGGGCGTGCTGAGAGCCTGTGCCAGGAGATGAGAGAGTGCCTGTCCTCTCTGGAAAGTGAAGCTTTTGTCTGACTCCACTGGAGCAGTCTCCCAATAAAGCCTCGTGGTGCTCTGAGCACTGTGATCCTTCAGAGTGCTGTGATCTCTAACTTGCACTCCCATCTACCTCTGCCATGGGTCTGGAGCCACCTCTGAGAGCAAGGACACAGCACTAGTCCTGGAGCAGTTGGGGCTGTGGGATGGGGTCACACATCCCTCTCTGACAGCAGTGGGAGGATGCTGGTCCCACGTTCAGCCAGCCAGGAGCACTGGTCACTGGAGCAGTGACCTCCCTTTGGGGAGGGACAATGAAGGAGTGGTTTCATGGTTCCCAGTCCCTTCTCTCCTGCTGAAAAGGACGTGGGAGGATTTAGGGCAGGAAAAACTGTTCTCATACCATCTGAAGACAGGCATGAAATGCTTTAGCAAAGCTTCCCTGCAGGCAACAGCGACTTCCAGAGCAATTCCAGCTTTTTTGTGGCTTGCCCTTCCCGTGAATGGTGGGCAGGTCAGCCCTGCCCCAGCCGCAGTGGGGGGCTGGCTGGGGAGCTGATTTACTGCGCCTGCAGCCAAGGAGCTTCATAGCTTAAGGCCATTCTGTGCCTGCATTACCATGGAGCACATTTTCAGGGAAGCTTGGCTGCCTGGGCTGCTCCTGCCCAGATATTTGGGCTTTGCAGGCAGGAGCATCCCTTCAGAGAGGATTTTGACCATGTGCAGAAGGAGATGTAATGCCTTTGCAAAGCACTGTCTGACAGGCTAATGCAAAACATGCCAGCACCAAGCTGTGACTTGAAACAAAGAGAGGGAAAACACTGTATTTTTATTTTCTCTGCTGCTGCACTCAGTTGGAGTTTTTTCTTTCTTCTTGTTTTTGTTTTTTTCTTTTTTTTTTTCTTTGCCTGAGACAGGTATTTGGATTCTCTGTGCTCCCCAAACTCTTCCCTGAGCTGTCTCCAGCAATCAGACAGAGTGACAGCTCTGAAACTCTCCAAGTTAACAAGTTCAAGTGCTGATGATTAACTAGATTCACAAAGTTGATTGGAAAAAAATAGGGATATAAATAAATATTCCTGGAGATATTCCACCCCCTGTAGTCATGAACTTTGAATAATTGGAGGGAATTATGCTGAGTACTAATCAAAAGGGTTGTTTTTTTTTTAATTTGCTAATTACTGCTGGGTTTCATCAGTGTCAGACTCTAATCATCTCAAGACATGTTAATTGACCCTTGGGAGTTGTTTATCTGATGCAGAAAGTTTTAGATGGGGTCATACAAAGAAATGCAATCACTGAGGTTACTTCTTGCCTGCCAGTCAGCTGGAGAGAAGAGTTAAAAAGTCTTTGGGCCATGAGGACGTGTGCGCTGACCTTCCCATCAGCTGAGCCCTGGAACGGCTCCTTGTGGACACTGTGGCTTCCTCCATCCCTTGGGGACCTTCTCTTTCTTGTCCCTTGCACTTCAGTGTCCTCCCTGCAGGTCTCCTGCTTTTTTACACACACCCAGAGTAACTTTGGTGATGCACATGCAGCAAGTGCTCGCAGTGACATCCCTCTGTGATGTGGCAGTGCTGTAAGGTTGTTCTTTTAGATGGCAGGGGCTGTGGTGCTCTAGGAGCAGGCTGAGGTTCCTGCTAAGCAGTGCAGGCGGCACTGTGGAAGGACATATGCAAAGAGGAAGGTTTCGGGGTGTTCTTTAACTAAATTCTGAGACAGACCTTTAAATCCCCACATTGCTTCCAGCTCCTGAGAAGGCAGTGACAGCAGCAGGCCATCACTGTGACTGCAGAGGGCCTCAGTCTGTCCCTAAGAGCACCTGTGTGGTCCCCTCCTCCCTCAGAGATGAGGCTGCTGAGGTGCACACTTCAGGGTTGGGTCACCTTTGCAAGCTGTGTGTGCACAGACCAGTGTCCTCCCTGAGCTGTGTCCTTTTTTCCGTCACTACTCCAAAACTCACTTCCTAGGCAGTTTCACAGCCTGGCTGCCTCACCTGTCTCATGTCCTATTAATTAAACCAGAGAAGGTGGGAATTAGTGGGATAAAATGTGGGGGTGGTGGGGAGCAGGGAAGCACTAAGCAAAGGGCTGACCAAATTTCTCAAGGGCAGATTTCAGGAACGCCAATGTTTTCATCATTTAATGTTTTAATTAATGACCTTGGTACAAAAATTAGTCTGATGCTAATGAAATGCTCTAGAGATGCAATGCTGTGAAATATCCTCAATACAGAGGCACAGAATGTCATACCAGAAGACCTGGGTGATCTCGACATGAGTAGAAGTGATTAAATCTAAGAGTGCCAGCAGTGCAAGGTCGCTCACATAAGGGCAGATGAGGAGAACTTCTGCTACCAGCTGGGAACTGAGCAGCAGCTCGGGAAAAATGCCTGAGTCACGTAGTTAATGGTGGGTGACCACACTGCAGAGATGCAACCCAGCCCCAGGACGGGCCTGGTGTGTCCATCTCAGCATCACAGCAAGAAGTGGATGTAAGTCAGATAAAGGAGGAGTATTCCCAGGTGCTGTGTGAGCCCTGGGGCACAGGGGCACCACCAGGAGCTGTGCTAGGCTGTGCACACCCACTGGTGTCACAACTTCATGGTGATGGTGATGGTGATGGAAGGACCTGTGTTCTCACTGCTGACTGATAATACTTCACCACCTCTTTTGTGCCCATTTTCATTTTGATTCCGGGATAATTTGTATCACTTTATGAAATGTGGCCTTTCTTTCATTGCAGAAGAGCACAAACCCAACTGTGATGTCTAGGTATTATTGACTCAGGGCCTATATAGGCGTGTGTTTTTATTTAATCACCTTCATTTTTCTAATTTTCCTCTTCCCATATTGTTTTCCCTTTTTATTACATTGCTGGCTGTTGGAGGCCCTTAAATAGAAATAAGCTTCCTAGGTAATATTTCTTAATAAAAACCATCATTTATTATTGTTATTCCCTACCAGTAAATGCTCAGCTCCTTCTCTCATTTGTTATAAGCCTAGATTAACATCTTTTGTGGCAGGGCTGGAACAGATACCTGAATATGACTGCAGTTGTTTCCCCATCCTGGCTGCACCCAGCTGTGGGTGTGCTGACAGAAGTCAGGTCTCAGCCACTGGCAGTGTGTCACATGTGGCAGTTCCTTGCTGCCACAGATGGACACTGAGTATGGAAGAGATTTCTTTTCAGGCTCCTGCATTTGCCCTGTAGTGGTGAGAGGTGAGAGGCTCCTGACACCAATGCCTGATCTGCACCCCTTGTTGTCCTCAAGTCAAGGTGCTGCTCCTTGAATCCCAGCTCAGATCCTTCCCCTCCTGTTTGCATCAACAGTTCATCAGAAAGGAGAGGCAGAGATGTCTCTGGAAGACACCTGAGCTGTTGTTTACTGTATTGCCATTTCATGGAAAAGCCTTTTGTGTAAAAGACACAAAAATAACTAATGGCATTAATATAAACATATACTTTAACTACCATTTAAGGCTGTCACTGGGTTAAAATAATCCCTGGTGCTGCATCCCAAGTGCACAGTAATTATGTGGCGAATCTCTTTATTACAGGGTGTCAATCAAGCAATGATGTAGCTGCGAGTGAAATCTCTTTGTGTCTCCACTGATATTCCCAGCACGGAGCTGTGTGCTCCACGATGCTTCTGGAGCTCTGCGTGCCTGAGCCCAGGATGTCTCATTAAAACGTGGCTGCAGGAAGGAGAACTGGGCACAGCCACTGTGCTTGGCCTTTGGGGAAGGAAATGCTTCTGCAAAGTGTCTGTCCAGCTTCCCGTGTCAAAGGAAAGCACACAGAAATCCTTGTGCTGATGGTGTGCAGCGCCAGGTGATGCTCACAGGCCACTGCACTGCACTCTCCAGCCTGCATGGCCAGGTGGTTTGGGCAGAAGCTGCTCCTGCTGGTCCTGGCAAGCACTGAGCTGTGCATGCAGCCACCCTCACCAGAGCCCGGGGAGAGCCCTGCTGGTGCTCCCAGGACACTGCCTGCAGCACTGGCTGTGGCACGCTGCCTCCCTCGGGCTTGCACAGGGGGTTCTGGGACACCTCCTGCCATTCCTCCTTCTGTGACAAATGCACGGTGGCCAGGGACAGTGGCCTGTGGAGCTGGAGGACTGCCAGACCTTGAGTGCAGCTGGCCAGTGGCTCCTGGCATCCCCACACAAAGACCAGGGCAGAGGTCAGGGCAGCCAGGTTAATTCTGCAGCCAGGGTCTCTGGACCTCAGCGAGTGGGGTGGATTACTTGGCTGTGACCTGGAGGCTGCTCTCAGCTGCTGGGATCTCAACTGCAACTTCTGCAGAGAGAGAAATCCTTGGGGAGAGACATGGCATGCATCCTGTGGGACTGCACAGCGGCAGGGGCTGCGTGGCTGCAACAAGTCTCTCCCTCTCCCACCCTTCCTGGCTGTTTCTCATTGAGGATGAATCTTCCCTTTGCTTTTCCTCTCCCAGTTGCACTCCTGATCTCTTCCCACTCCCCTGCCCCTCCACCTTTCATTTCTCCACCTTCCCCTCTAACACTGCCTTCCCCATGTCCATGCTGTAATATTGGTGGGTCAGCTTTTGAGCAGAGGTTACAGAAACAACCCCAGGTTTTGCTCTGGGAAGGTCTGTCCAAAAGGAGGGCAGGACAAATGCATTTCCATGTGTTCTTGACTAAGGACCCAGGATGGTGGCTCAGGCCTGGCAGCTGAGGTGAACACAGGCTGTGTTCCCTGAGGGGAACGTGTGTCCAGTGTGGAGCAGCAAGGGATGGGTTGGGCTTGAGGCTGGAGCCACTGCTTTTCCCAGGAGCAGTGTCCCAACCTGGCCAAGGTCAGAGTTTGCTCTGTCAGGTGTGAACCTGTTTATCATCACATAGACAGAGTGGACTTCCTTGTACACAGATCTTCTGGGTAGGATCAGAAATCCCACATCCTTGCTGGTTTGTGAGGGTCTGAGGAATCAAGGATGGGGTTTTCTTGGTCCAAATTCCCCCTTCCTCTCCCCTATAAATGAGGTGGTGGCTGCTTTGCTGCTGCTTCCCACCAGGGCTTGTGTTTCAGCAGCTCTCGGAGGACGTGGTAACAAATCACTTCGGGGACTGTTTATGATAAAAAGTGCAATACAAACAGATAGCATCACCATACTCCACTATTAACAGACTTAAATCCCAAGGATGGAGAGAAGCTCCTGGAGAGCAGAGCTATCTCTCAAACACTCTGCTGCAATTTAAAAGCACTCCCTAGCCTGGCAAGGCTAATTTCACATCTTTTTTCTCCAGGGAGTATATTTGGGGTTCTCCCTCTTTGAGGCAGGAGGACTCCATAGTGATTAGATTCAGCCAGGGATTTTGGTTATTGTTCTCCTTGAGTTCTGACGGAATATGATGGAGAAGAACATTTTAGGTGGTTGCATCGCCCCCACTGAGGCTAAACCAGCTGTGAGCTGGGCAGGACATGCTTGCTGAGTGGTGTCCCCATGAATGTGCCACCCGGGGCAGGCACTGGGGTCAGCTGGGCAAATTTCCCCTTTCTCTTTATTGCTGCCACTGTGGTCCTTGGCTGGTCTGTGTGGGAGAGTCTCAGAGGTGAGGCAGAAGAGTCAGTAAAAGTAAAATAAAAAAGGTGAAAAGCATGAAAGGCAAAAATAATTTTCATAATCAAGGCAGATGTCCCACCCTTTCAGTTTGTACTGAAGGATGGAAATTGCTTTTTCAGATTATTTCTCGGTCTGGAAAGATATTTGTATCCAAATGCTGCTGGTGTGGTCGGTGTCTTGACTGGGCCTTTTCATTTCCATGGCCCTTCTGGTCGTTTTCCTGCATTAGGTTTGGTGTCTGCTTTGAGCAGTGACTCACTGAGCCTTAACCTGGGTCATCCCTGGTGATGTGCATGGAGTCAGTGGCAATGCCAGGGATGAAGAGTGGCTGAAGGGATGTCCTCAGCAGGAGGAACAGGGATAGTAAAGATTGAGTTGTGCCTTCAGGAGAGCATCTTCAGCTCCTTCAGCTCACCCTCCTGCCAACACCTGCTCAATGCACCACTGGGCCCCAGCTCAGACACCTCTCAGTTCTGACTGGTTTTAAATCACTGCGCTTCCCTTCTCCATCTCTTTTGCAGTGGGGGTTTTACCCCACTCAGCGTCATTTCCCTGCTCATCTCCGGCTCAGACAAGGCAGGAAACGTATTTTCAATGTATTAATTAAAATGTCTTTGCAGCAGAACATCTGCATGGAGAGCGATAGATCACCGAAGTGTGCGTGTGCCTGTGCGTTGCAGCCTCCCAGATAACGCATTGCTTTGCATAATTTATTCCAGCCAGCACAGCAATAATTTTCATAGCCTGTGTTCTTCAAGTATGCGATTATCAATCTGCAACCCGGCTCCCTGTGACCCAGATGTTAGATTATTCCCAGATAAAGGAGATGCAGGACGTTTGGCTCTCCATCACCTCTGGCCAAATGATTGTATGGGATAAGATCAAGCATGGCTTTGTTGGATCCCACCATGCTGAAGCAATGGATCTTCTCAGGTATTCATCACTGTCAGCTATTTTGGGAGAGGATGGTCTTTGCCAATGATGCTATTCAATTTCCTGATTGTTCAGCTCATATCAGTTTAGCTTGAAAGATAATATGATAGGAACCAGAGACTTCCCAGTCAATAAAAGGAAACCTCAGAGGCTTTTTCAGTCTTGCATCTGTCATACTTTGTTGATATTTTAGCTGCCGAGCATTTGACAGCTGGTTGTAAAACTCTTATTTCCTCCTTTGAGAGAATTAAATGAGGAACATTTAATTTATTCCATGGAGGTTTCCCCAAATGACCCGTGGAACAGGTCTCTTTCTGGCAGCTGGACCAAATCTGGAGGGATTTGGAGCTTTCTTCACCCAAAGGAGAAAAAAAAAGTGATTTCATTACCTCTTCCCTTGCTTTTTTTTTTTTTTATCATTAAACCAATTCTGTGTGTTCCAGCATTGGTCCTACCTCCCATGAGTACCACAAACCACCTTTGGCATCTGTGGTGCCATCCTGGTCCTGCTAGTGGCAACCAGCACGTCCCGAGTGGAGATCTTAATGCAGGATTGCACTGGGGTCCATCCAGCTCCAGGCACTGGTGCAACTGGGAATGGCAACTGGGAGCATTTCTCCTGCAACAGGCACAGGGTGCTGCTTGGGCAGACACTCAGGTGGGCACCCAGCACCATCACTGGGGACATCCCAGCCCCTTCAGCAGGTCAGGACTTTACTGGGCTTGTGGTTAATGCCACTAATCAATATCAGGGGAGGGCTCCCTTTAACTGTGCCAAGGGCAGGCAGCTGCTCAAAGCAGCACAATAATTATGTATAGCCCAAGTAATTATTTTTGTCACATCTTCCTGGCAGGAGAAGACCATTTGTGGGCTGGGTTTAGCTACCTTCCACAACACGCCTGTGTCTTATTTATCCAGAACAATACTCTCAGTGTGATTTTTCTGTCGTCTTTTTCCTTTTAACGTCGTTTCCAGCCCACACTGCTTTTAATTTGGTGAGGTAAATTGAGACTGGGAGGGGAAGCTGCAGAAAACCTCCAAACTCCCATTCTCTGAGCAAAACATTCCCCTGGGATCTGACGGCACTGCTGAATAGCTGGTCCTTCCCTTCCCAAGGGGCTTGTGAGTCTCAGCAGAGACAAATGCTATTTTGGATGGCTGTAGTCACTGCACGGCCGGGGCTCGTTGTGGGATCTGCTCACAGCTTTGGAGCCCTCCCAGCAGCTCCTTCCTTACCTGGGGACCTCTGAGTCAGCAGCCCCAGTGCTGCCCTATTTTGAATGTCGTGTCGATATTTGAACATTACCAGAGCACTGTCTTTGGAGTCCTGCTGCTGGCTTGGTGTGGATGGAGGAGAATTGCTCCCCACACTCTTATTTCAGCCTGCCTGGACCAGCTAAAGAAGGTGATGGATTTGAAGGTCTCCGCTCCTGGAGTCCTGGAGAAAGGAGATGCACCACATGACTCATTCTGAACCCATTTCCATTCCCTTCCTGGAAGCGCTCGTGTTCTCCTGGATCTCCAGTCAGCCTTAAAATAGGAGAAGAAGCTGAGATGGTGTCATTAATCCCAGATTTTGTGGATTGAATAGCTGGATTCCCATCTGAATTTCTAATTTGTTCACTGCTTTCACCCATCTTCATTTTTTTCCTGCTTTTCAGAGCCAAAGAGTTTAAATGTCCACAGCTGAGCCATAACCGGTCCTGTCTTGTAGCTTCACCTACACATCTCAGCTGTTCACTCCTTTCTCCCCATCTTCTTTTGGCCCAAAACACAAATGACCCTTAAATAGCCTTGAACAGTGCAGGTGGCCATGCACAGGACCCAGCAGCCAGTCTCCATGGTGGCAGTCAGACACGGTACTGCCATTTCCCCTTGTCATGGACATCTTCAAAATGCAGCTTGAAGGTCCTGATGAGGTTTCCCTCTCTGGATCTCACTGTGGAGTTTCACAGCTTTGAAATGCACACTCTGCTTTGCATGGGGACAACCTCCACGTCTGCTTCATACACGAGTGCTCACTCAGAGGTGTCCTTTCATTTACTGCTTTCACCATCAGCAGTCTGTACAAGTTTAGGGTGCCTTAGGGAATTCCTGGCTTTAGCACTTGGTAACAGTGCAGCTACTCCTGGTGCAAATGGGCTTCTCCCAGCCCCCTCCCCACCACGTCTCAGCATCGCCCGTCCTCTCTTTCTTGGCCTTCTCCCTCCTCCTTCCTCTTCCTCTGGGTGTACTTGCAAACTGTTTGCTATAACTATTGAAATGGATATAGTGGCAGTTTGGGGAGAAGATGCTGTTTAAAGCTCTTTAATTTAAAGGATGCTAATTCACTCCACTCCATCCTCGGCTGAGTTATCCAGCTACTTGCGAACCTCCTTTTCTCCGGGCGTCAAATAGGAGGATGATTTTCTTCAATCTATATTTAGAGACTTTGCTGAGCCCACGGCCCACAGGACATCCCACAAGGACAGCTGGAGGAGCAGGGAGCTCACAGAAGGCAGAGATGCTTTGGGGCACTATCCCGATGGAGCTGGGATGCTGCTGGGATGCTGCAGCCCTTGCTGGGGCTGCCAGGGGCCAGCTCCTTCTGAAAACTCTGCTTTGTCTCTCCTGCTCAGGACCACAGGATGGTGGGAACCTGAGGCAGGCTGTGTTTGGCAGCCAGGGATCAGGGTGAAGGCAGTTGCTAGGAATAATAATAAGAAACTTGGCTACAGATCTCCATCCCAGGTCAGGCGCTCCAAGGGCTGTAGTTAACCCATGTGAAAAATTGGCTGGAGACCTCCCTGCAAACCAGGTTCTGCCTCCAGGGCAAGCTGGATAAACAGCTCTCCAAGCCAGGGGGGCAGCTCCAGAGAGAAGCCACAGGGCGATTCCCTGTGTTTAAAAGACCCCTGCAGTTACCATCCCAAATGATTCCTGTCCCGTGTGTGCTCTGTTATCTCCCAGGCTCATCCACACATCCCCACACAATTGCTCTGCAATCTCCCCCCGTGGGATATTGCGGGATATTCCACTGCATTAGCAAGTCGAACATGTTTTTACTGCCCAGCGTCTCTCCATGCAATATTTCACTGTCTCCCTGGCTATTATCCTGGCGGCACAAAGTCCCATTGAAATTCATGGTGCAAGTCGCCCATTTGTTTCCTTTGAGCTTTGCAGGGTTGTTCTATGCAGCTTTATGCATATCATTTTTTGCTATGCAAAGTGAGGGTAATGACTTTACCTGCTCTCTTTCAAAGCACTGAACAAAGCCTGTCCCCATGCCGTAGACTGATTTTGGAATATTTGTTCTAGGGTTTGAGAGGGATGAATCAGAGCTCTTAGGGAATGTGCAATCTGATGCTCTGTAAATAAAAAAGGAAGTCATGCTGCATCTACATGTCTCCAAGGCAGGCGTGTGCTCCCTGTCAACCTTTCTTGCTGGAACCAGCTTCAGGGATGGCTTTGGCAAAACTGAATAGCTTCATTTTGATGACAGCCGTGGAATAGCATCACTTGGCTTGGCCAGTGCCACCGACAAGCCTTGAACTGGCTCTGCCTTTTGAGGGACAGATGATGCCCCTCACGCATGACAAGGTGAGACTCCTCGAGCAAAGGGTCACTGGAGATCTCCTCATGGACATCAGGAGTGTGGGAGAACCAAAGGCAGAGCAACAGAGGAAAGGTTTTGCTGTGGAGAGCTTCACACTCAGGCTGATTTTCCTCCGTCACCACCCCGAAGGAGACTGAACCTCGGGTACCCACAGCATGGCTTTGATGTCTTGAATGAAGCCCCCAGATCAGTGACCACTTGTAAAAATGGGGTTCATGATGTCTGTGCTTGGATCTGTGCAGTGCCAGGAGGGCAGAGACAAGACTTTCCTCTCCATACGCTGGTGTTTGGACGTGGCTAAGCATTGCAGGGTGGATTTTGGACACTTCCCTGGGATGCACGGTTTGGAATGTGTGTTTTGCTGGGCCATGACCCAAATTGCAAGTTGAAGATTTGGTGACAGACTCCTTGGTTTGAAAGCACCCATAAGCTGAGAGTTGTTCTCCAAAGAGACTTGTGAATAGCACCTAACAAGTGCACTGGAGAATTTCTCATTTTCTTCACGGACAATGTGTGTGTGACAGGGGGAAAAAAAAAAAAAAAGAGACAAAAATCTTTAAAGAATTTGCTCATTTTGAATTATTTACTCTGTCTCCTTTCTTGGAGTCCCCAAGAGGAAGACACTGTGCAATCTGCATTACAATAGCATGTCAAGGGATCCAGAAGGTCCAAAAGAAACCATCAAGAGTGGGATGAGTCCCCTGGGGCCTTGGTGAAGGACATCCAACTGTGCTGTACTGAATCCAGAGTTACAGATGTAGGCTCCACAGGGATGCAAGCACAGCAGGGAAACAGCATCAACAAGGATGAAGAGGGCCAAATGAATCCCATTTTAGACTTAGTGGTCAATACTAGCAGCACACAGTATAGGGAAGTGTCTCTGCTTTGAGCAGGGATGTCTAATGGGAACTGCACTGTCCTCATGGACACCTCCTCAGCTGACAGGGCCAGCAAGTAAAGGTAGAACTAGAGACCAAACCAGTCCTGGATGTCCTCAACAGCTCCAGGTGGAGAGCAGAGCAAGTCATGGTGCACAATCCCTCTGCACCTGGGCTGTGGGCTGGCAGGAGTCCTCCATTCCCACTGCTGTCACCTTTCACTGACTTTCATTGACTCCTTGAGAGTTTCAAAGTCAAAACTGAAAAAGAAACTCAGAACAAATGGGGACCTATAAAATCACATCCAGGCTGCCAAGTCCACAGCAGATGTGATTTGCAATGGATGAGGTATTAACACCCTGAAAAATTGGAGTAATGATGTGCAGTAATATTTGTCATCACCAAGGCTGAGTACGTTAAACAAAAATGTTCTGCCTGGGCCTGGTAGCTTTCCCAGATGTAAATACTGCAGTTGTTTTCCAAACATTCTCTAAATACCATAAGGCCTTAGTCCACTTACAGCACTAACAGCCCATAAAATGTCATTTTTTGTTTTCTAATTAATCTGATGATTTTTAGATAGGATTTGACAGCAGCAGTGAAAAAGCATTTCAGGCTGAAAAAAAATTATCCCTTGGATGTCAAGTCACCCACAGCCACACTGGTGCATCGCTGAGAACTGCACAGCAGCATCCCCTCATCCTGCTGGACAGTAACTCATGGTGGGGCAGATCTGCTCACCCTCCAAACCAGGGGACACCAGCTTGGGATGCAAAGGGGGAGATCACACCCTTCCTGCAAGGATCATCCTCCCTTTTCTCTGCTGAGAGCTCCCTGTCGTGGTGCATTTCTCAGATGCCCTCTGCAGAGAGGGGAGCTGGGGCCAGAGCCCTCAGGGGGGTCCCAGGTGGAGCAAGGCTGGGTGGATTTTCACCCTCTGTGAAAGGTGGGTCGTTGCTGTTAAGGGTCTCACTGCAGGGGTTCAGGTGCTTGGGATTTCTAAGACGTTTGAAGCCACTAATTTTTGGGGGAGGTGGATTGTATCACCAAGCAAAGTACACCAGACCTCCATCCCTTGCCCGCATGGGGTCCCACGAAGGCCTGGTGGGGACTTGTGGCTCTCCCCTAGGCTCTGCAGAGGCAGTCACACGGCTGCCACATCGCCTCCTTTCCCTGCAGACTCCCCTGTTTTGGTGAGTGCTTCCCTACAAGGACACCAGGCTGTCACACTCCCTGTGACACAAGGAGGATCCAGAGTCAAGCCCTGCTGCTGTGGGCACTGCAGGGGAACAACTCAGTCCCTGCCCTGAGCAAGGGTGGAAGAGACATCGCCTACCCAAGGTCACATTTTGTTTCCTTCTCTTACTCAACACCTCCCCGTTCTGCATGGGCAAATGGAGCAGTGCCCAGCCAATGCTCTGTCCCTTGGCCAGCACTTCTTTCCAGGTGATTCTCAAAAAGGCAGCAGAAGAGCTCTCATTCCCATACCCCCTCCGCATCATCGTGGGAAGCAGCTAGGGTTTTATTAACCACCTCTCCCTCCTGTACCACTTGTTAAAGTGGGTTAGGACTGCTCCAGCCTGCTGTGTTAGACATCTTCTGCTGGTGGAGGGGAAGGGTTTGCAGAAGCTCTCCTGACCCCAGACACCTTTCTCACAGCACTCCTCCCGCCATCTCGCATAAATAGATCAGTCATCCCAGCACGGCTACGTCTTCTTTTACTCCTTCCTGTCTTTAATAATATTATCAATGTCTGGTTTAGATTTTTACTAAATATAGGGGCCAGAGTCTGGACTGGCGTCACTTCCTCCCAGAAGAACTGGAACAGCTTGCTCAGAGGTACTTACTCCTTTTATTAATTTATCTTGGTTTGCAAAGTTGTTTGATTGTACCAAGTCTTTCCACCCCCCGTTGACCTGGCAGCTGGAAGAAATGATGCTGCTTAAAGCCTGTCCTTGATCCATGGGTGAGGCTTGAAGATTTTGGTGCTGTGTCTCCCAAAGCAACCCTGAGGAACAGGGGCACTGTGTGCCAGCCAGCAGCAAATTTGCAGAGAGCCTTTGGCAAACCTTCCCTCTCCTCACTGCTGATCTCCGTGGGTGAAGATCTTTAATGGAGTGCCAGTGGCATCCATGTCCCCTCTGGGTGATTCTTCTTCCAGCTGCCAGGTGTCAGTGGCAGCTCCAGGGCTGGCATGAACCCGCAGTGTTTGTGGCTGCCCCAGGGTTTGTGTGGCACTGATGTGGGGGCTGAACCCTAGAACACCCTGCTCGAGGCACCTGGCAGTGTCTGTTCCCTGCCCAGGGAAACCAGGCTGTTCCTCCTCCAGCAAAGGCAGGGGAGGGATGGGACCTCTTATCCCTCGTCTCCTCAGGAAGACATTTGACCCCAGAGCCACCTTCACGGTGTCCCCCGCTATTTCATGCCATTGCCTATGCATTTATTAATCCAAAGCAATTTCAGTGGGAATTCCTTGACTTCGGGGCATCCCATGGGACATGGGAGAATGGGATATCCCTGCTCCAGGGAGGAAGGGGTCTTCCATGCTTCAAGGGCATGAACACAGGTGGTGATGGGGAAGAGGAATGGAAGAACCTCAGAGCAACCTGCTCACCCAGAGACCAAGACCCTGGGGATGGGGTCACAGCTGTGGAGCAGAGGGTGCCGGATCCATTCTCCATGCCCATCCTCTCCATCATGCAGGGTATCTCCTGCATTCCCATGGGCACTTTCCTGGGCTGTGTGTCTAATGCAGCTGAGTGCTGTGCCAGGTTGCCAGCTGCCGTTTGGAGAGGGGCCATTGCTTGCCTGTTCCCAGGCTGTCTCCCAGCTCTATTACTCCACGCTTCAGGTTTTTTGGCTGTGGTGGCGTTGGTGTTGTTGCTATTAAATTGAAAGGAGTAAAATTTTTCTCCTGTACCCATCCTTCTCTCTCTCTCCCCTGCCACCTTCTTGCGGGGCTGCAAAAGGAAATCGCTGGCTAGGAGGTGGTTTTGGAGATTGTTTGAGACACCTCGAACCATCACAAAAAACACAGGGACCAGTCCTTACCTCAAATGACAGCGCCTGGGGAGAGAGAAGAGCACTTCTGTTCCAAGGGCCGGCTCAGTGCCAGCCACACTTTAATCATGCTGATTAAAGGTGT
The DNA here is from genome assembly GCA_026261815.1 of Monarcha castaneiventris obscurior. Classification (NCBI taxonomy): domain Eukaryota; kingdom Metazoa; phylum Chordata; class Aves; order Passeriformes; family Monarchidae; genus Monarcha; species Monarcha castaneiventris. The sequence goes on along the minus strand of JAMPIT010000856.1, from coordinate 11,501,193 downwards.
GCTGTGTTGCTAAAACAGCATAAAAAAGCCTGCCCAAAATGGGGAGGCAGGATGGCAGTCTCTGGGACAGGTGAAGGGTGGTCTGAGGCAGGAGGATGCCTGGGAAGGGCTGAGCACAGGGACTGGGGACCCCTGGGAGCTGCGGGCAGGGGTCGTGGTCCAGCCCCGTTCGTGCCATGGCTCATCCCAGTCCCAGTGCTCCCAGCATCACCTGGCGCTGCCCAGCTGGGACCAGTTTGGCCCATGGAGGTTCAGATTTGGTGTGAGGGGTGGGGTGGCTTTCCTGCACACAGAGACGTTCACACAGGCTCACAGAGACAGACAGGTGTGTAAACACAAACACACAGACACAGACAGGTGTGTAAATACAAACACACAGACACAGACAGGTGTGTAAATACAAACACAGACACAGCCCGGAGCCTGCACCCCCCCACTGCACAGATACACCCCAACATACAGACACACCCCCCAACCATCCCCGCACCCCCTCAGGGTGTCACCACACGCACAGCACAAGCACAGAGGCACACCCGCACACAAAGGCAGATGTCCCCGACACGGACACTCGCACCTTCACAAGCCCCGCACGCTCACAGCCCCGCTCTCAAAAGGTGCCACACTCACGCAGTGTCACACACACGCAAGTGGCACAGACACAGTGTCATGGACATTCGGTACAGCACAGTGTCAGTGTAACACACACCCCGTGTCACACACACCCCGTGTCAGTGTCACACCCCGTGTCACAGTGTCACACACGCAAGTGGCACAACCACAGTGTCATGTACATACGGTACGGCACAGTGTCACGGTGTCACACACACCCCGTGTCACACACACAGTGTCACACATCCCGTGTCACACATCCCGTGTCACAATGTCTCACACACCCCGTGTCACACATCCCGTGTCACCCACACACAGCCCCCATCTCCCCGGTGCCAGCCCGACTCTGCCGGCCAAGCCGCTTTATCGCTCCGGGCCGTGACCGAGCCCCGGAGAGCTCTACCGAACCGAACCGTGCCGTGCCGTGCCGAGCCGGAATCGAGCCGACCCGGCCGTGCCGAGCCGTACCGGACCGTGCTAGGCCGTTCCGAGCCGAATCGTGCCCCATCGCACCCCTCCACCCGGCCCGCAGCTGCGCCGTGCCCATCCCATCCCACCCGAGCCGCGTCGAGCCGAGCCGTGCCGAGCGGTGCCGGTGGAGCCCCCCGGGCCTGGCAGCGCTGCCCGGCGCCGCCTGCACGGGCAGGGCTCTCCGCCTGACGCAGTGAGGAGCTGCAGCCCTTCTCTTCTCGGAGGCCGGGCTCCAGCGCTGGGATTTGCTCGGCTCCGGCTGCGTTTCCCTGCCCGCCTCCTGCCCCCGGCCCGCCCGCTTGGAAGGGCGCGGGGAGCCGCAGCCGCGGGTGCGTCCGCCGCCCATCACCGCGCTTCGGGGCTGGGCGCGCCGCCGAGCGCCGGGAGCCGCCTCCGGAGCAGGTAGGTGCCCCCGCAGCCCCCGCCGCAGCCCGCCCGGTTCCCCCCACGCCGCCCCCGACCCCGAGCGGAGCCCCCCGCCCCGCTCCGCTCCGCTCCGGCCCCCGGCCGCTGCCGCCCCGCCGCGGCGCCCCGCGCTGCCCGGCAGCCCCGCGCAGCCCCCGGTGGCCGCTCCGTGTCGCCAAACTTTTGGCGGCTGCAGCCCAGGTTGGGGCTCCGGCGGGAGGGGACGGCGGGGCCGGCGGCGGGGGGAGCGGGGGTCCCTCCTCTTCGCGGGCGGGGGGTCTCCGGGCTCGGCCGGGGCTGCTCCCGCTGTCCCTCTCCCTGGAGCGAACGGGAGATGGGGACCGGAGCAGCTCCCCACGGCCGGGAGCCCCTCCGGCCGCTCGGGCCGTGCTCCCTCCCCCGCCCATGGGGGATCTCCACTTCGGGGTCTCCCTCCGCCGGCGGGCGCGCCCGAGCCGGAGCATCTCCGGGGCAGCCCCTGCAACTGTTGCCTGCAGGAAGCTCCGGTGCTCCGGGGGAAGAGCCGGTGCCGCGGGCAGCAGCATCGCCCCGGGGGCAGGGGTCTCCCGCCGAGGTCGCCACAGCGCCGCACGGAGCGCTCGGACAGCGGAGGCTGCCGCCCTCACCCCAAATAACCCTGGAGGCTGCGAGCCTTGGGGTGGGAGCTGTGGTGGAGCCGCTCTCCGGCTCTGCTCCCCCCGCCCCCCCAATCCCTTCTGCATTCCCACGCCGGCAGTTGGGACCTGCCTCCCCCCACACGCGCTCCTTCGGCGGCTATTTCTGTCCTCGCCAAACGCGCCGCACATAGAGCTTTAATTAAAGAAAATTAGTGGAGGAGGGCGGGGGGGGCGGGTGTCCGTTCTCCTGGGAGGGGGACGGTCCTCGGGACCTCGCCGGGTGCGAGTGATGATCGCTGCGGTCGCTGATGGCTCGGGGGAGGCGGGGGGCAGGTGCCCGCCTGAGAGTTTGAGCCGCTTTCGCTCGCTTGTTTTTTTTATTGGTTTATTTTTTTTTTTTTTTTTGAGAGAAGGGTGGCGGTGGGGGGTGGTACGGACACACGACGACGCGGGAACGTGTTCCTTCCCGGAGGGTGTGGTGCAGTTTTAATTATAATGACAAATGTTGCCATAAAGTTCCGCCTCGGTTCCTGCATGCAGGCAGAGCACGGAGCACCGGGAAACTCGCCCGTCGGATTGGGGTACTCGCCCGTCGGACCGGGCACTCGCCCGTCGGCGCAGCGGAGTTGCCAAAGAATTTTTCTTGGTTGCGTTTTAAATGAGGCTCGGCCGGGTCTGGGGGTCCTCGGGGCGGTGCGTGGAACCCGGGGGTGCCCAGGAGGTGGGCACAGACCACCTCTCCCTGGGCAGGACCCCTCCAACCAGCCCAAAACTCCGCCGCTCCATGCGGAGCGTGGCTACTCCTCCCGTGCGCGGCGGGACCCGACGGGCAGCGGCGTCCCGGTGCTGGGGAGATGCTCCCCGCTCAGCCCTTTCCTCCTCCGGCTCTCCCTGGACAGCATCCTCCGCACCCGGGCCGGGCAGCCCGGGGGACCTGCGGTGCTGCCCACGTCCAGGCTGGGATTTGCAGCCCAGGGAAAGCCTCGCGGAGGGAGGGCACGGGGGGGACTGGCATCACCGGGCACCCTCGGGGCAGAGCCGCCGCTGCCGCCTCTCCGGCCGGGGACTCGCCTCCTCCCGTCAGCTTCGCGCGTTCCGCCGCCGGTTCGCGCTGGATTAAATATTTAGAAGTTTGCAGCGGTGAATAAAGCGATCGTTAATAGAAATTGATGGCACCGATGCAAAGGGGGTGGCACCGGCGGCAGGAACGGCGCGGCTCAGCGAGAGCGGGCGGGGCGCGCTCCTGGGAGGGTTTTTAAGGGGTTTCACCCCAAGTTAAGGGTTTATCGCTCCGAATGCTGTGGCAGCGCCAAAACCCGGGAGCTGCTCTTCACATTTCCGATGATGTCTTTAAAAAGCGTGTTTTTTCCGCCCTGCCTGCCTGGAAAGAATAACCCCGTGCCTTCGCAGAGACGAGGCAATCCGCTCGAATTTAGCACCTAAAATCCCCCGTCAGCACCTCCCGCCGTGCTGCCTGACACCATGCAGGGCTCACACTCCCCCAGACCCTCCGGGCTTGCCACGGCAGCGGGGGGCAGTGGGAAGCGGGGTGCTGTCGGTAGGGACCGGGAGCGTGTCCCCAGCCCCCCGAAGTGCAACGCTGGGCAGTGGGGGGGACCCCCGTCCTGGGGAAGGCAGGGATGAAGTTTGCCCGATGACCTGGAGGAGCGAGCGGCCTCCGGGATCGGGGCGGTTTCCCCAGGGTGGGGTGAAGGACACGGGACTGGCCGGTGAGCCCTGGCTCCCCACGCCGGGCTCCGCAGCCCCGCTCCGGGCTTGAGTCAGCGCTTCTGTCAGCGGCGGGGATGGGGCAGCGCTCGGCGGAGCGGGATGCGGTCCTGGCGCGGCTGCGGAGGCAGCGGGAGAGGAGGAGGAAAGACGAGCTGGGATAGGATGGAGGGGCGAGCAGAGAGGGAAAGAAAGGGCGAGAGCTGCCCGGGGACCGGGCGGGGGTGCGGGCCCACGCGTGGCCTCTCCGCAGAGCCACTGCTCGCTGGGAGCCGGCGCCGATGGGCAGCGGCTCGGCGTGGGGATGGGGAAAGCGGAGGGCAGAGCGGAAAGCCCTGGGGCAGAGCCGATGCCCGTGTTACGGGTGCCAGAGACGGTCTGTGCCCTCCAGGGCGGGTCGGTGCCGTGCCCACGCCCGCCCACGCCCCTCGCCCCTCGCCGGGGGCCGCTCCCCCAGCCCGGCGCTGCCCACGCGTGTCCCAGCCCGGCCGCCGCTCCGGGCTGGGGCAGCGCCGCTCTGTGACAACAGAAAGTGGTTGGAAAGGGGCGAGGCGTCACACGCTCTGCCTCCGGGAGGCAGGGAAAGGCTGAGGGACCGATGGGAAGGCATGAATGAATGAATCTCCATAAAGAGCCCCAAGCAGCAGGGAGAGGGAGAGAGGAGGAGGAAGGAGAGGAGGAGGAAGAGCCGGAGCAGGGCAGGCAGCAGCAGACGTGACGCCGGCAGGTAAGGGGGTGCCGGTGCCGCACGGCGCCGCGGTGCCCGGGATGGCAGGTTGGGGGGCACAGCCAAAGGGGGACAGGAGCCACCGGGACCCTGCATGGGTTTGGGGTTTTTTTTTTTTAGGGAGCCTGTTTTCCTTCTGACTCCTTGCAAAACGTATCCCTAAACTTCCCAGGACTCCTTTCCTCCCCCGGTACTGCCGCCCTGCGCCTGCCGGCTTTGGAGGGTTCCGGGCTGAGCCCGGCGGCAGCTCCCGGCGGGGACCGGCCCCGGTGGCTGGACCTACCCCGAACCGGGGCAGCCCCGAACCGGGCCAGCCTGCCCGGTGGTAACGCAACTCGGCCGGGCGTTTAGAGTTACGCTGCCGGGGGTATCCAGCTTCTGCCGCGGGCCCTTTGCTTTGGGGGCTCAGTGGGGAGCTCCTCTCCCGCTGGTCTCCATCCCCCTTCGGCGCTCCGTCCCTGCCGTGGTTACATAAGGCAGAGGAGCCCGTAGCCAGCGCTGACGCGGGCCGGATCATCGGGATCGCACCCAGGGATGCCCAGAGCCGAGCTCAGCCTTGTCCGGCTGCTCCCCATCCTCTGCCAGCGCTGAGCCACGCACTGCCTGTCCCTGCCTGCTGCGGGGACCGTGCAGCACAGGTACATCCCTAGACACCCCTAGACACCCCTAGACACGCACCCTGCCCTGCCGCTGCCCTCGGCTCTCCCGCAGAGCTGCCCCGCACCAGCGGCGCGGGGATGCGCGGAGCCCTCGGAGCGCACGGCCGCACGCACAGCCCGTCCCGTGGAGCAGCCTGGCTCCCGCGGATGGGCCCACGCCGAGGCGATGCACACTGGAAGTGTTTGCACACAAACACAGCGCTGCAGGCAGCACACGGGTCACGCTCTCGCACACACGTGGGCTGGTGCTCGCCAGGGGCTGGTGCTCGCCAGGGGCTGGTGCTCGCCAGGGCCGGCACAGGGGCGGTGGGCGCTCTCCTCGGGCCGAACGGGGCCGGCTCCAGCCCAGGCGTGCGCTGGGAGCTCTGCTGGGAACGCTGCAGGCCTGGCAGGGCAGCCCTGGCTGGCTGCGGTGGGCAGCTCTGCGGCTGCCCGCAGCTTTCCCCTCCCTGACCGAGGTGCTCCGAGCAGGGATCAATAATGCCTTCCTGATTGGCTTCAATTCCCCATTCAAAGTAGTCACTGCATTAGGACTTGATTTTTCTCCCCTTTGACTCCTGGCCAGATTAGATTGTGAATTTGGCTGATTTCAAGCTACTGGGGGAGGGAAGAATCATACAGCAAGCGAGAGAGAACTGAAATATCCTACAGGATCCCCTGGAGGGGAGAGAAATCAGGTCTAGATAAGAGCTTGTTCTCCCCGTCTGGCTAATGCTTCCCTGTTTGATGATCAGGAAACACAAGATCTAACCTCTCACCAGGACGCTTAACCATGAAAGGTCAGGCTTTTGGCTTGTGCTGGGTGCAAGATTTGTTATTGTGAGCTGTGGTTGATGCATTCTGGTTCTCCCGTTGTATGCTAAGCACAGGAGTGTGTGATGCATGCAAACACAAGGACGTGGTCAGCGCTCCCGAGCTTTACGAGTCGAGCTCTGGATGTAACACTGGGGTTGGAGGGATTGTGGTGGGGACAGGGCACGAGGTCTGTGCCCTGGAGAGCCCAGAGTTGTCCTGCCTGTTTGCCAAGTCTCAGCCTCATCCTTGGGGTACTTATTTCTCCATGTGTGTGCTGGGGATAAGTGAGTGGGTTATGTCAGTGAAGCCCTGCGTTCCAGAGGGACATGGAAAGCAGCACCCAGGAGCATCCCAGCCACGCTGGTCAGGGTGCTCTTCCCTGCTGGCTGCTCCAGGGCCAGGATTTCGTGCCGAGAAAAGCCACGGCAGCACAGCATCCCCTGCAGCATCCTAGCTGCTGGCACTTGCTGTGAGCTGGTGTTAGCTCCAGGTGAAGCAAAAACTTGGGATTACATGGTTTCTCAGCAAAGGGCACTGGGAAGGCTGGTGGAGCAGAGGGACTCGTGAAGGAGCTGTTGCAGGGTGGTGAGGAGCCTCGGGGGGAGAGGATGTGGAGCTGGGGGCTCACTGCAGGTAAGCTGTGCTGCTCTGGGCTGTGGGGAGGCAGCTGGGCAGTCACCAACAAGGCTGTGGGGTGCAGGGTTGTAAAGGGGGTATGATCAGGGAGCACAGCCTGGAGCAGTGTTTGGCAAGATTTGGTGCAGCTGCTGGATTTTCTTGGCGTTGCAAACCCAGGTTTTGGGGAGGGTTTGAGTGAGCCCGATGGCAGGACAGCATTAGGGCTGAGTGTCTGGGTGTGGGGAGATGGAGGTGTGATGGTCAGCAGTAAACTGGGCCCAGAGGAGGCTGCTGGGGAGGAGAGGAGCTGTGTGGAGCTCGATAGGACAGCTATGGAGCCAGACAGAGCCCAAACTGCAGGTGAGGAGGGAGGCAGAGCTGTGAAAGCAGCAGTTCCGTGAGGACCTTGGGGTGAAGGGACTGGAGACCCTGAGCCTTGGTCCCATGTGTGCCAAACCCCCAGGAGAGTGGTGCCAGGGGCTGGGTGGGGAAAAAGAGGATAAAGAGCACGAAATGATTTGTGTGGTGGTGTTTGGCTGCTGGAGTGGGGAGTGCATGCACCCAGCACAAGGGTTACTGGGTCCCTGAGACATCGCTGTAATAGGAACAAATAATAATAAACATGAAAGAAAGGAGCTGTGAGAGTTAGCTCCAGGTGAGGGGGACCTGGAGCCTCCATGCACCATGAGGAGCTGGGGCAGGAGGGTCTGGGGGAGGTGGCACTGAGGGTTCAAGGGGTGTATGAGCCTGGGGAAGGGAGCTTGGGAGGACACAGCAGGAGGCTGGGGAGGTGGAGATAGGAGTTGGTGTGGCTGTGGCAGCAGCCCGTGAGGAAGCTGCGTGTGTTTGAAAAAACACCTCCACAGACCAACCCAAAACGCCTCTCCGTCAGGGAAGGCTTAAATCTGTTGTTTGGGCTTGGCCTCTGCACTATCTGATCTGATCCCCCGTGCAGTGTGAGGTCCAAGGCACAGCTCAAGATGGCCCAGAGGCCGTAGAACCACTGCTCATGAGGAAAGCCCTCTGCTAATGGAAGTGTGGCCAGCTCCCTCAGGGAGCAGAGCATCCCACATCTCTGCCCTGAGAGCCTGAGCTCGTTGTCCTCTCTAGGGACTGATGAGGGAGAAGTGGGGTCCAGAGCTGTGACCCCTGTTCCTGCTGGGTGGGGTCCTGCCCCACCTGGGGACTGAGCCATCAGGTGTTCAAACACACACAATTTATGTGTTCAGGGCTCTCAGAAAAGCCAAATGACCACAACTCTGCTGGCTTCCCCTACCCCTCTCTCCTTTGTGCTTAGAGGGAGCCAGTGGGAAAATCTCCAAGATCTGGGGTTTTTTTTCTTTCCTATTCCAGCATTTCTTTATGAGCTGGACAAGGGCAATCTCTGAAGCTCATTCGTGTTTTTAAATCTGCAGGAATAAGGGTATGGAAATGTATGTGCTTTACTGTATCTGCTGCTATCAGCTTTTAACTTTATTACAGTAAGTGCAGAGTTTTTCGTGGGCCAAGCTCATTCATTGGATTTAATGGAGTTAAACTGCAGGCAGATTTGGCTACTTGTTTGTGTATATCTTTGTAAAATGGACAGGCAGAGATCATAAAATTTTATACTCTCCATGGCATCTTTTAGGGAAAAGTCTTCCAATATGTTTTATAAACAGCATGCATATTTTGCTACAGTGTATGCTCATACCTAACACAAGGCACTTTAGTGCTGCTTCTTTTTTCCCCTCTCCCAGAGCTATATATACGTATGTGAACTTGGATTTCCCTGCATTATTTTCTTGTGCTGCTTTCCTTAAAAGTGTCTTTAGCAGTTTTAAACAAGTTAACTGGATTTCTTTCTTTCTTTTTGGTGTATTTGTATCTCTTCCTAGAAATGGTAGTCAGAACCCTGACCTTTGCTATGAAGGGCTCAAAATGAGGGAAGAATAATATTTATAAACATTATAAACCCTTGCTCAATACCCAAAGGACTCCTAAGCTGTCCCAGCTGCAAATGCATGATCTCAGGACCTTTCACAGGTACAAACATCTGCTGTGATATCTTTGAGGGGCTGACTTTTCCCCCACTTCTTCCTGAGATACTGTTTTCTTTTTTTTTCACGATGTGGTGATACTGGTTTCTTGACCTATTCTGGGTTGGGTTTAGATCCTGCTTGTGCAGGGCCTTTCCCAGCGTACCATGGAGCAAACTGATGCTTGAAGCTGTAGAGAAAATGTATTTCTAGGAGATGGATTTATTTTCTAATGAGGTATTTGATGCTTTTCCAGGATCTAAACAAATTAGACCCAGATCTGTGGCTGCAGGGCATTGGGAGGGGAAGTGGTTGATGAGCCGAGCTAATTAATTACACTTACTTATGACTTATCAAATGGTCATCACCAACCCATATGAAGCACTTGAGCGTGTGGAATTGAGGGGAGAGGATATTGATATGTGGGATAAATGTAAAGCAGTGGTCAATGACAAGGACATAAATAAATCTGGGGGTTCTGGTGACATTAAAGTAAATTGCGGATAGTGAGGTATGAGAGAGACTTGATGTCAAAGGAACCCTATAACGTATTTATATTCCCACTCAGGATTTGCTGGGGTTTCTAAATAATGCATTAATTCAATTACACATTCTTAATTAGTGTTTTCTCAATTTGGAGCAACATCATTAATTTACTGCGTCATATTTTTATTTTGCTGGTGTGGTGAGTTTCATTTTTGACTCTTTCCCCTCTCTGCTTTGTGAGACTCGTAACACTCAGCTGTGATGCTCATGCCACAAGCTGCAGCTTCTTTGGGAGTACCAGTTTTCTGTATTATGATTTTTTTTTTAAATTTGTTTTTTACTAGGCTGACAGGCTGCACAGCACTGACCTGACCCTGTAATAGGAGGAAGAGGGAGAAAAAGAGCCCAGAGCTGAAGCAGCTCCTTTTGAATGCTGAGCAGCATCTGCTGTCCGTAGAGCAGGGTGATCTGCAGCCCTTTGGGCTCCCCCAAATGGGGTTATTTGATTTTTGTCCTCTCTGGACACCCATGGTACTTGCAGGGATGGGTGCTCCCCGTCCCTCTGGGATGACTGTGACGCACAGGGCTGCTCCTCCTGGCACCTGGAGCTGTGCAGGGATGGGGAGGCACAGGGTGCTCTGTGTCACCCCGTGGGGCTCGTCTGCCTGATTCTGCATGGGAGAGGTTGGGGGACAACCCCTTTGCTGCTGTGTCCTTCACTGCTCTGTCTGGAGGGAAGATGTGCTCCTGAGAGCTGCTCTCAGGCATTTCTTCTTTGGCACCCCCTGGAAAGCAGAGCCGGGTCAGTGGCACATGTGCAGGGTTCTGGTCCTTGCCACAAGCCAGGCTTGGGGTTAGCACTTACTTGAAACAAACGTTTTACCTGGTTTATTCAAGTTTTAAGATGGTAACTGATCAGGGAGACGAACACAAGCCAACCCTGCTCCCTTCCAGACCAACACTTGTCCCAACTTCGCAGGGAGCTGTTTGGGCTTTTCTACCCCCCGCCCCACTTCTCCCTTTTAATTTTTGTTCCCGGCTTTGCTTCTCTTCCCCACCCTGTGCCCACGCTCTGCTCTCGCCCGGAGGCGAGCGGTGCAGCCTCCCGAGCCCCATTCATCACCGCCCGCCCGCCAGGCACCGGCAGCCGCCGCTCCATTGATTGACTGCGGCGGGGAGTGAATTTAAAATCATTACGCTCCTGAGACAGCTTTTAAATATGAGGAAAATCAAGTCCGTTAAGAAGCCTTGTGGAAAGGGTGTCTCCAGCCAGGGAATTCCATGTGGGGTCAGCTGCTGTTTGGGTCCGGAGGAGACTCCACTGCTCTGGACCTCACGGGTGTCCCTGTGAGAGCCTGGACCACTCCGTGCTGGTGTGATGGGAGTGGGCAGGCGGCTGCTGGTGGGGAATTAAGTAGAAATATTTCACTGTAGAAAACGCTGTTGTGTAAAGCCATCCATCTGCTGCCTGTCTAATGCTTTGCATGAATTAATGAGCTGATTGATTAGGAGAACCTTGCAGCAGCCGGGTGAGGGGAATGATTCTTGTCCTCATGCAACAGGTGGGGGGAAATCAGAGGTGCAGAGGTTAACATTAGGGCTTCCAAGTTGGGTTGGGTTTTTTGCCATTGGTGAAGGCTACAGTTGAGACATTTGTGTCATGTTTTACTGATTGATCAGTCTGATTTTTGGATGTGTTTTGCCTTCAAGAGCAGTTGTGAGACATTGCTATGACTGCGTTTCAGCCCTGGAGAGTCTCTTCCGGGGTCTGATCTTCCAGCGTGTTTGTGGCAAAACAGCAAAGTCTGCTGCAGCTCTTGGCTGTGGTGTTTGCAACCAACAGCCTCTTTTCTTTCTACTGGGGAAGACAAACTCACAATTTCTTACAATGTTGGCTGTTTAACACATCTTCCTCTCACTCCACTGCCTTTACCACTCAAGGCTTCCCGTAAGCATCCCCCAATTCCTCACAATATCTCTCCTGGCCACCTGCAGCTGGCAGAGGCAGGTTACTGATGGCTGATGCATGGAGCATCCCTCTCCTCCACGCTACGATGAGTGCAGCTTTTCAGGAACGGTGCATTGAGCAAATGTCACTCCACAGCCCCAAAATCTATCGAAGGAAATGACAGTGGCTGTGAGCATTAATCATCCTGTATCATCAAAATAAAGTTGTTGCAATAGAGTATTGTCAAAGGATGAATGTCTTGACTTCGGCTCACTGCTGGTTCCTTTAATGCTGGCAGTTCACCAAGGAGGAGGTGGTGGTTGTGTGGCCCAGGGGCTCATCTTGGGGCATTATTAATTAACCCTTCCCTCTCCAGGCTAAACAGTTGGTCTGTCTGGTTACCAGGAAAAAGCCTGGGCCACTTGAGAAGTTGAAATAGTTTCTTTTCATCATTGTGCTGAAAAATTTGTGCCTGGCCCAGCTTGGGTAAAAGCAGGGGTGTGTGGAACAGCACTGTAGGGGCACTTTCCACTTACCCTTCTGAACTCTCACTGCCAAAAAAAAAAAAAAAGGTAGATTTGTTAAAGCAACGCAAAAAAAGGCAATGATTAAAAAAAGGTATTGAATATCTGGTTTGTAGTGTAAAAAATACCTGTTTCTGCTCTAGTCCTGCCAAAGGATGGGGCTGGAAAGCAAACCCTGTAGCCCTCATGCTGGTCTGCACCTGCTCAGGGTGGGGCAGGTATAAAAGCTGACGTGGGCAGGCATCAGGAGTGTGACAGACGCAGCATCCACCGGGAGCAGTGGGATGAGGGGTGGGACTGCTGGTGGCACGGAGCTGATTGTCTCCTGGGGCTGCAGGGATGCACGGCAGGAGTGTCACTTCCAGCCGCTGTCTCCGGGGGAAGGTGGTGTCGAGCAAGGTCTGGTGCGTGGCCCAAGGGGGATGGAGAGCTGCTGGAAATCTCTTTGTGCTTAAAACCTGGGAGTTCAAGCCGGTCTCTTGTGTTTTCTGGCACCATTGAACTTCTACGCTGCCTGGGCTTGAGCCTTTGTCCGTGGGGGCTGCAGGGACCTGGCCCGTGCTAGGAGCAGGCTGTGCTTGGGCAGCTGTGCAGCAGAGCAGGGCACTGAGAGGGGAGTGGAGAGGAGCTCTGCCTCTGCCCAGCTCTGCTGAGAGGGCAGGAGGGGCTGGGAATGAGGGCTGCACGTAGGGATGTGGGATGGACACCTCGCTGAGCCCCTCTGGTGTTCCTCACCTGCCCTGGCTCCTTTTTTTTTTACATTTTCCGGGGAAATGCTGAAGCCTGGGCTCAGGAATAATGCAACTGCTTCTGGAGAACATCTGCCACAGAGGAGTAAGGGGAAAACAACAATAAATCAACATGTTTCAACCTCTGTCCCAGTTCACAAAGGAGCAGGAATTGGGCCATGGAGTTTGTGTGACTGCTTCATGTGTAGAGAAAAAAGGGGAAATAAATCTGTGGGATGAGATTCTTAAAGCTTCATTAGAAACCATATAATCACTTAGGTTGGAAAATACCCTAAAAGACAAAGTTCAGCCATAATGCTTACAAGCAAAGTGAACATCATGGCCCCATCCAAGTTCAGAGAAGTTTGTCTCATTGTTCACTGTGTGGGTCAGTTTGTTAATCTTGAGCTTCACTAATGGACTTGATGATCTTGGAGGTATTTTCCAATATCAATGATTCTGTGATTCTCCAACAGCTTTGCAGAAAAGTCCTCTTCCGTGTTAAAATCCTTTCCAATTGTGAACTAGCTTGGAGGTTCTCTAATACCACATCGACTTTAAGAAAAAGCCCCAAACTTTCTGCATGGCTTTCCCCCATCTCTGTCAATAAAAGTGGATAATTCATGTTATGATTTTTTTTTTTTAAATCCATTCCAGTCCCAATCTTAACAAAGCCATAAAACAGCATCAGCTTATATAGCCCTTAGGACAGCACACTCCCTTTTCCACTGGAACTCTTTATTTGTGGGGGTAAACAGAGCAACACACTTCATTTTAATGAGGCTGTCTTGGGAATTAGGTGTGTCACTTATTGATCTTGCTTTTTCTCCCCATTTATTTTGAAAAGCTGTTGTCTTTGTTTTCAGCAGGTAAAATCTGAAGCGTTGTTGCAAATGCTGACTTAATTCTGTGGTTTAGATTGCAGGCAGCTCCTCAGAGCCCGGGCTTGTGGGGTCCTTGGAGGTGCTGAGTTACAGGTAACCTGTTCTGCACACAGCGTGTAAAGAGCCAGGCATGGGGACCAGATGGGAAATAACCTTCTGAGCTGGGCAGGTTTTCTGTGACCACCTGAGAGCCCCTTATCTGTCATCAGGATGATATCCAGAGAGCTGGAGAGTGGGTAAACCTGGAGGTGAAGTGACACGTCCAGGGTTATCTGGGGTGTCAGTACCAGAGCCTTGCTGGGGACCAGGTCCTTCAACACCTGCTTCTGCACTACCCACAAGACTTACTTCCTTTCTTTGTCCTTAGCTTTGCACTGCAAGGAAATTTTTGCTTAATTTTAAATGTTCTCCTAAATCTTGGTGACGGCAGATTGACGCAAGCGTGTGCTGGATCAGGGCCTGTTCTCTTATGCATATGGATGTGGACACAGCTGTAAGCGTTTTCCATCTCAGGGCTTCTGCAGGGAAGGGAGAGTTTGGGTAGGATCGCTGGTGGCTTGGCTCAGTCGTCATCCATCACGTTTCCTGGTGAATCCAGTGCGTGTGTGCAGCCTCCTGGGACACTTGGGAGCTGGGCATGGCAGTGGAGGGAAAGCCTTTGTGTTGTGCTAATATCTTCCTTGGACCACACAAGCTGGGAGACTCCTCCAAGCCTGATGCTCTTGGAGGTTTTGGGTGGTGTGTCAGCACATCAGCAGAGAATTACGTGTTGGCCGTGTCTTGTCTGCCAGCACTTGCCCAGGATCTTGCTTTTGCTGGTGTCACCAGCAGCTGCCTTGGGGTGGGAGCAGCAGCTCCTGAGAAGGGCAGCACAAAGGCTGGGGCAGATGGCAAGGCAGGCTGTGTTCATCCCAGCTGGTCAAATGCAACCTGGAAAGCCCAGGCTCTGCATCTCTCCTCATGTGTGATATCCCCTCAGTCACGCCGTAGCCCATGTGCTTGCTCAAGACACCAAAAACTGCTTCCTCATCCCTCTGCAATATCTGCAACATCCAAGGGATCTCCATCCATATACCAGCATGGGTTGTGCCCATGAAGCTCTTGAATCATGCTGGATGCAGCCTGATGGAAGTGCAGGGAGAAGGTTAAAAGATAAAAAGGTGGTGGAGAGAGCAAGTCAGCCCAAATCTGTTTATGGTGGTTCCATTTTATTTAAAAGGGACAGAAAATTATAAACCATTTAAATATTTCATCTGCAGAAGAGCCCTGGATGAGTTTGCACTACATGTGCATGTGTGATGAATGAGTGGGGATGGCAGCAGGAGCAGCAGCCAGCACCAGCCCTGCTCAGGCCCATGTGCATGTGGGGGAAGTGGCTGTGTTGGTTGAAGTGTTTTATTTAAAAAGGGAATGTGTATTTTACCCTTTAGTTGGTGAAAGTTATCGCTGTCTTAACAGGTTGGGTTGGATCTGGAGACAAGGGCCTCATCCTGCTCCTTGGTGCTTTCTGCCTGCTGGGTGCCTGGTGACTCTGGAGGATGCCCAAAATAGCCCCAAATCAGAGCTGTGCCTGCCCAACCTTGTGGAGAGTCACGAGGTCACTGGTGTAACTGGGAGGAGAATTTGTCCTTCTAGCTTTAAAAATAGCTGCATTTTCTTTAATGGCATTTTCCTTGGGGCAGCCAGGAGCTTGCAGGAGTGCACAGCCCATTTGAGGTGCTGCTGAGTGGGAAGGGGTGCCAGGACACCCCAGCTAATCCCATTTCCAAACCACCTTTGTCTCTAAAAATGAACCGAACCGAGCAAAACTCCGGATTTTTCTTCCTTCCAAAATTTTTAATTCAACTGGCTTCCTAGAGCCAGGTTGAAGATGTTTGCTCTGCGGAAAATGCTCCCTGGTATAACTAAATAGGATTCTGTAATCTCCAGCAGCT
Source organism: Monarcha castaneiventris obscurior (assembly GCA_026261815.1). Lineage (NCBI taxonomy): Eukaryota > Metazoa > Chordata > Aves > Passeriformes > Monarchidae > Monarcha > Monarcha castaneiventris. The sequence goes on along the minus strand of JAMPIT010000856.1, from coordinate 11,486,042 downwards.
GAAGGGTTTAGTTAGGGTCCAAGGGTGGTTTATTTTATCCCAACTCTGTCTGTCCTTACCAGAGTGCGGGGTTTCTAGCGATGAGCGATTTGGGGCTTATCTCTGGCAAGTGCCGTGAATGCCAGACCCGTGCTTTCACAAGGAGAGAAATGCATGAATTTTTCCACATCAGTAGGAGCTGGAGATTTTGCTAAAGGTGTCTCCAGCTGCAAGGAGTGAGATACGGCCCTGCTGGAGAGCTCCGGAGAGGCAGAACTGAGTAGAAAATTTAAATGTGGATTTAATGCCTCAGAAAGCCATCTGTAAGGGAAGGTGCAGGTGCTGGCCGGCTCTTGGCCATGCAACAGGTCGCTGGGGCTGGCTGATTGTGAGGCTGCTGAAGCACAGGCGTGGGGGCTTTAATCTGACTTGGGAGATGTTTATTAGGGAGCCCTGTGCTGTCTCAAGGCTGCAGCACAGCCCAAGGCTGGTGCTGTCCCTGTCAGTGCTCTCCGTGAACTGCTTGTACGGGGTCCTGCTGGATCAGCTGCTTCTGCCTCCATTTTTATGTGGAAAAGCTGCACTGAAGGTTGTCAGGGCCTGGGATGCAGATGGACAGACACCACAGCCAGGGCAGGGCAGTTGGGATGCAGTTGCCATCCTAATTCCAGCCTCTGCCTGTGCATGCTGAAGGAAAAGGAAAAGCAGAGAGTAAAATCGAGCCTCTGTGTGCTGTCCTGTTCACTGGTGAGGCAGTGGCTGAACCCCTTAGGTGATACTACACAGCACTTTTGCAGAGTTATGGGGTAACTTGGTGAAACCCCAGCTCTGTATGGACACGGGGCTGAGAGCTGCACCTCGTTCTGTTCTGTATGGACACGGGGCTGAGAGCTGCACCTCGTTCTGTTCTGTATGGACACGGGGCTGAGAGCTGCACCTCGTTCCGTTCTGTATGGACACGGGGCTGCTCGTTCCGTTCTGGCACCGAGGCTGTGCTGGGCAGGTCTGTGCCTGGGAGAGCTGTGCAGAGCAAAGCCACACTGGGAGGGAGCATCACCTCTGCCCTGCTCAGTCTCTCAGGGCTGAGAGCCATCTGTGTTCACCCCACTGCAGCAGTGCTCGTGGTCAAATATCTGCTGTGCCCCCTCGGTGCAGCGGGGCCCTGTTTGTGGGGTCCCTGCAGCCCTCTGTGCCCCCAGCCTTGCTGCTGCTGGGTGCTCCCCTTGATGCCTTAGGTTTTAACTTTTATATTTTTCAAATCCTGTACTGCTCAGAGTGTAACTCTGCAGTTCCTTGTAGCCTGGAATTTCTGCTCTCTCGTGCTGGGCAGACACAACAAAGCCTCTCCAGGCTTTGCCTTCAAGGACAGCCAGGCTCTTCTAGGCCCAAAATGTGTAACCCAAAGCCTCTAAGGGGGGAGCAAGCTGAGGGGAATTCCATCATTAAAGTGGGGCTTTAATTGGAGAATTAACTGCGATATGCAAATGAACCAAACCTATAAAGGTGTGAAAAACTCATGACCTGTCGTCCGTCTTGGGGTCCATTTTTTGGAAGCAGCCTCTGGCTCCCCCAGGGTGTACCTTGAAGGCCCTTCAAATAAATACCTATCTTTATTCCCTTATCCTGTCTAGTCTCTGTTTCTAGGTGGCTGGAGAAGGCATCACCCTGAACCTCACACCGGCCTTGCCCTCAGCCGTGCCCCCTCCTCACAGCCCACCCTGGGGTTTTGTTGCCCAGCACGTAGCTAATGTCAATTTGTAAAACAATACTTCAGCATTACCCAGTGAAAACACAGACAGCATTGTACAGCTGGGAGCAGCATTGATTGAAGTGATATTTAATCCAAGGAAAATACATGATACATAGTCTAGGATTCCTCGCTTATCCATCATATAATGCAGTTCATGGGGATTAAATATCCCTCCTGTAAAGTTGGTTGAGATCAGTGTTGTTATTTGTTTTGCAAATGATCCTGACAGTGATGCTGAGAGCTATTGATTACCAATGGTTCTTTAAAAATTACTATTATACTGCAAATTACAAACCTTGGGGGTATCCGGTTATATGATAATGGAAAGGCATTGGTGTGTAATGACACATGCATCATAACAAATTTGCTCTTGCTATATAATGGAGATTGAAAGGGACATGATTTATGACCAACAGGATTAGCTGCCTGCCATGATATGTCTAAGGTAACACGACAACTGTCTAGTTGTTCATCGTGGCAAGAAGTACTGATGATTAGAACAGTTTAGAAATAAATGAAGGAAAATAAAAAGCAAAATCTCATCTACCTTTTAATTTAAAATAAGTAAACCACTCTTCTAATTAATAAATAGCTAAAATCCCTCCATCTCTCTGCCAGGAGCATCCACAAAGTGCTACACAGGTGCAAACCAAGGCTGCCAGTCCTAGTGGAACTCCTGGGTTTGCCTGGAAAGCCTTCAGAGCTTCTGGCCGTGGCTGTGATGGAAGTGCAAACAAGAGCCCTGAATCTGCTGGGAATTTCAATGCATGTGTGCCCTTGAAGCCAGTGGAGGACACTCGTGTTGAGTTGTGTGCTCTCATTCCTGATGATGAATGCCTGATAGCACAACTGCTTGTCTTCCAGGCTCTCCTGGTGTTTCCCAGCTCTGTAGCTGAGGGCTGAATACTTGATGTGTTTGAGAGGAGCCTGAGGGCTGCTTCAGCCTCCGGTGGCTTGGGCAGTGTCACAGGAGCCTCGCCTACCTGGCAGGCAGAGCTGAGTGCTGTGAGGTTGCCCTGCCACCCTGGGATGGCACAGAGGCTGGTGGGAGGATTTTGCATTCAGGAAGGTGTGTGGTGTGAAGGTCAGCTCCCGTGGCCATCCTGTGCTCTGGGCATGCTGCAAATACCAAGCACCAGCAACGCAAACAAACCTTTTCCTCATCACCCAGCCCATCCACGGTGGAGCCCACAGACAGCAGTGCCTGGCTCTGTGCTGCTGTGTTAACGTGCTCAGCTGGGCATGGGGAAATGCATGCCCAGGGGCCAGAGCCAGCAGAAGCACTTGTAAAACAAACGGGAGGGAAAAAGAGTTTCCCTTTTTCACCAGCACCTTCTCAGCATCTTTTGTTGGGTACTTTTCTTTCATGAAGTTGGGTGCTGCACTGAGAGTCACCAGGCTGCCAGTGTGGAGAAACACCCATGGACAGGAGTCCTCCTCCACAGACACAGATTTGCTTTCGCCCTCTGCTCGTTTGTTCTGTGGTGCTGCAGTAGTAGGGACACTTGCCCAGTAATTTCTTTAAAGGATTTTGGCTCTTGGTAACATGGCACTTAAGGTGGGGGAAGAAAGAGGTGTGTGCTTGTTTAGGTATTATTCTATACAACATCTAAAGATCCAGCTCCAGCCTGCCATGAATCCCACTTGGAAATGGGATGGAGGAAGTTTGAAATAATAAAAGGTAACGTGGAGCCCACATGCACTAGTGGTTGGTGGGAGGTGAGTGCATCCCTGAGCATGAGCAGCACCGTGCTCCTACTCACCTTATCCAGAGGAATTATTCCCTCTGCCTGAAGTGTAAGCAGTGTCCTGGGATGAGGCTGCCAGGCTTCCTCCCAGAGGGAGGAGAAGCAAGAGTTCCTTGAGACTGCACCATAGAAGCAGTTTGTGATATAAAAACCAGTGCAGAGTAAAATTCTCCTCCTTGTGGAAGTGCTGGCCCTTGACTTGCAGCAAAGCATTTACTGTGCTGTTTTCTCAGCCCAAGTCCTCTGCAGGTCACCATGTGCCCTACCCTGTCTCGTGGCCTGTTCCTGTGCTGTGCTTCAGGGGTAATCAAGCTGTTTGTCATCAGGGAGGGGGCATGTGCAGAGGGGGCTTTGTTTTCCCAATAAAAATGAAATCCCAGTGTTTCGTCAGTGCTTCAGATATGAGAGTCTCTGCTTGTGGAGACAGAGAGCTTTCTGAGGAACTGCACTTTCAAGATTGTGGAGGAGGGTGGACCAGGAGTGGGGGGTCACAACTGGGGCTCAGAAATGCTGGCACAAGGGACCTCTGGGACTCTGCAGCCCAGTTTCTCTTTTGCAGCAGGACTTTTGCCAGCAGTGACTCAGGTTGGTGTTGACTTTGTCTAGGCAGGTCTTAGAACTCCTCCCAGGGTGGATACAGGTGGTGGGTTGACTGCTCAGGTCCCTGCCTCCCTGGGGGAGCAGAGGTGTTTGGGGGTACAGGTCGTGGGTTCATCCTGTGACTGTGTGAGATCCTTTGGCGCTTCCAAAAAGACAGGGGAGGACCTGAGCTGGAGAAGTTGTAGGGGGTGGAGGAAAAGGCTGGTTTTGGCTGTTTGTTCATCCTCTCTGTCACTCCCAGCTGAAGGTGGGTCAGGGTACAGAACTGGACAGGAGATGCCCTCATCCCAGAGCATGCCTGACCTCTGCAGAGATGTGCACAGACATGAATGTGCTGGGGAATGATGTTTTCCCCACCATTACCTTTGTGGATGACCTGACCTGAGGTCTCTGATCCAGGCCCTCCCAGGTGAGAGAGCTCTCTTGCAGGAGCTCTTTGACTAGCAAACACTTCAGTGGCTCAGGGGAGGCTGGAGTGGGAGGGAGAGAGCCCTTGTTCTTCTCAGCTGCTCTGGGTTGGGTGGACCTAAAAGTAGCAGGTATGAATGCAACTGTCATTACCTTAATGCTTTGTGTCACAGCTGGAGTGGGACATTGTCACATGTATGGATTCTGGGAGGTCTTTTGATCCAGCATTGTGTCACATTTTATGGCAAAAATCGGTGTAAAATGGTCGTGGCTGGAGCTGTGTCCTTCAGCCCAGTAACTGGCTGCACAAGTAAGTCACTGAGTCAGTGTGCACAGCAGCAGCAAAGAAATGCATAATTCAGGAGGGACCTCTGAGTGACACAGGGGATGGAGGGGCCACCCAGCTGATATGAATCAAGTTGGCTGGGTGAAGGTGGGGAGTCCCCCCTGTCCCCAGAACACTCTGGGCAGAACCTGCTGTCCTTAGAGAGACCAGCATCACTGGGGCTGTGTTGTGTGAGACACACATTGGGGTAGGATTTGCTTCTCCGTGGAAGAATTTATCTGTAAAATGTGGGCATTCAGGCATTTCTAGGGTACCTCCTGGAGGAGCCCACCCTGGACTGCTGCCTGTGTGTCCAGCAGCCCCTTCCTGCTCCGACTGCATCTCCCTTGCTGGGACAGAGTGGGGCAAAGGGGCCCTCAGGGGCGATGTGGCCTTGGTTTAGAAAAACTTGTAAGTGATTTGATCACGGCTTAGGAAAACTTTCTCCCTCTCCTGTGTGCTAGTGATGACTCTCCATTTATTTCTCTGCCATTGTAATGAAAGTCCAAGTGCTACACAACTGCAGAGACCCTGACACTGGAGCAGCCAGCCTGCACCATTTGTCTGGAAAAAAGGATCCATCCAAACGGTTCCTTTATGTCATGCTCTAATTTTGCCGCTGTTGGTTTATTTTTGTTTTTGGCTTCTTTTATTCACAGTATTCTTAAAACTTCCCTTTCAGGGCTTAACAGCTTAACCATTTCAAAATCATGCCAAGCGGAAATGTAGCATACGATTTTCTCGCTAAACATTGTGCTGATCGCTCAAATGTATTCTGGATTTGTAGAAAAGCTGCAAAAAAACTGGGATGAAAGAGAGTGAGAATTAGCACTCAAATGAAGAGCCAGGTCTTTGCATGCTTGGGAAAGGTCTGTGGAAGCAAACAGAGTGCTCACCTTCTTGCTCTGCTGCATCCCACGCTGGCTTGGCTGGATTGGTGGGCAGGCAGGTGGTGAAGCACAGCTCTCAGTCCTGAGGCTGCTGCAGTCTTTAAACGTGGGTCTTAGTCCTGGTTGTTGGTCCTTGATATCTGAATTATGCCCCAGGCTCTGCTACCAGATTCCTCTCTGGATTTCAGCAGCTCCTTCAGTCTCTTGGGCCTCCCTCTCTTCTTCACAGGAAAGGGATTATAGTGCCGAAAATAGCCTATTTTCCAAGGTGGGCCTCTTTGTGACTCTCTTCTGTGAAATACGTCTTTCTCCCTGTTCCTCCTAGTGAAATACAAAGGAGATGTGATTCACCACCAGTGCTGATGTGCCGAGGCAGCAGGAAAGCTGCTGGTGTGCAAAGGCTGCTTTGTACCTGCACATGTGCCCTTCTGACACACGGATTCCCTGCTGGGGCTGGTGGCTTCCTGCTCTGCTTGTCTTACTGAGTAGCTGGAGGATTCAGGGCAGAAATGGCCCTGCTTCTGGTGCTGATGGAGCACCTCTGATGGGAGCAAATGCTACTTTTGGGAGGTGAGGTGGGTGTTTTGTGATCATGTGGACAGTCCTGTCCCATGAGAGCTCATCTGGGATGGGTCCACTGTGACTTTTATTTGGCTCTTCCTCCTGCAAGGAGCTGCATTTTCCCAAGGAGGAGGAGGGCAAGGAACACATCTGGAAATGCAGAGTTTCCCTTGGAACTAAAATGGGTTATCACCAGCTAATGACTGCTGCGACTGCTGCTGAGCAAACCTGGGCTCTTGGGGTGATCACAGGGGTGCAGACTGGCACAGGAGTGCAGAGCTGGGAGGTTTGTGTGAGTCCTTGCTTTCAAAGACAAGGATAAGAGAGAGTTATTTTTTTTGCCATTTCTGGCTTTTTATGGTTGCTCACATTAGAAGATCTTTGAGGGTCCTCACTTCTTGCAGAAAATGCCTCTGGGCCCTGAGCTGCAGAGCTGGGCTGTGGATCACGGCTTACAGATGCTCTGAGCTGGAATTTGCTCTTTTATTACAGCTCTCAGGCTTGTGGGGTGAAGTGAGGGACAGCTGATGATTATTAGTAGCTTTAAAATTAATAATGCTCTTTAGAACATTTAATCTTTCATTAATAGTGAATACAATACACGCTGGGGTGCATCTAGACCAAGAAACACTCAGGTTCCTGCAGTGCTACAGCTTGGGCAGCTGGGAGCTCCGTGAGCAAGGGATCCTCCAAATCAGCAGAGGATGTGGGGAAAGGCTTGTTCTGATTTCCACAAACCTCATCTGTGTAAATCCTGGGCAGGGGACAGGCAGGATCCTGTGCCCTGCCAGTGCCGTGTGTCTTTGAAGCAGCCCCACATCCCTGCTCACATCACAGACCAAGAGCTGAACATGGCCCCTGATTTATTTATATTATTCCTGGGAGAAGGGGGGGCACGTGGAGGTCTCTGGACTGCAAGAGGAGGTGAAGAGCAAGGTATAGGTAGAAACCACAGAGATGGTGCAGATTGTGGACATGAAATGAGAATGTTGAACAAAAAACTGCTGTTTGAAAAACCTCGGGATGCAGGAGAAGGCAGTGGAGGGATTCCTCAATTTGTCTCCCTGCCTCTCCCAAGTAAACCCTTTCTGGCTGACGTGGTTGGCATATGCAGAGCATCTTGGCTTGGTGCTTCAGCGGATGGTCTCCAGTTGGGGTGACAGCTCAGAGCTGGGAGCTGGGGAGCATTAGGGAGCCCAGGGGGCAAAATGTCTTGCCATGATCCTCAAAGAACAGGAAGGAAGAGCATTTTTTCTGTTATTGTTCATATTACAGGAAATTTCCCCACTCCCTTTTCAGTTAATAACCACTGGGACAAGAGGCTTTCGCAGCTTGTAGGGGAGCAAATCTGAATAAACCAGTAACAGTCATGTTGTTGGAGAGTGGCTCCACTTGAGTTGTTTTTCCACTGTTTGGATAAATAAGACAATAAGAAGAGCTGCTGAGATAGTTGGCAGAGAAATGAATCCCCCGGGAGATCGGGGCAATGTTGTTTATTTGTGGGAGCTGCCTGTGCATGAGGGGTCAGTCCTGCAGCTCTGTGGAGAGAAGAGAAACAAACGTTCTCTGTTCTAGCACCGGATTCATTGCAAGGAGATATGCCAGGGATCATTAGTGCCACAGCCACCACGATCTTTTGCTCAGATTAGTTTTGTCTTTTTAAGGCAAAAAAAAAAAAAAAAAAAAAAATAATGGCAGGTTCCCGTTAGATCAGATATGGACAAAGTAATAGCGGTATCACAGAGATTGAGGTCTGCAAGATTAAAATGTGAAAGGGAGGAGAAATGATAGCTTTGGCCCTGCTTGCTGTTACAGCAGCCGTGTGAATAAATGACTCTATGCAGATAAGCAGGGCAAAAATAAAAGGGATGCTTAGGACGAGGCAGCAAAAAAAAAAAAAAGGGAACTAATCAGCAGATTCAACCACTGTAATAAGGCAGTAAACATGGAAAATTACATTATATTAGCTCCTCTGCTTCCCGTTGTATACATCAGCCACAAAGTCATCGATAGGCGATTCCCTGGGAAGGTGCAGCGCTGCAGAATCCAGAGCTCCCCGTTCCTGGGGGAAGGAGTGAGTGATGCTAAAGGGGAAAGTTGGCTTTTGAACTGCGTGAGGAAAAAGTGGCTCACGTGGAGCTGTGGAAAAGCTCGCAGCTCACCGAGTTAAAAATCTGCTCCCAGGAAAAGGACGGCCGGTGTGTTTGTCCTCAGTGCTCAGGCAGCAGGAGAGTTCGTGCTGAGCCACAGCTTAATTGCAGTCCTGGGATGTTCCCCTGATGCGGGAGAAATTGGTCTGCTGCAGATTATTTTTAATATATATATATATATATATATTTTTTTTTTTTTTTTCTTTTTAACTAGTGAACTGATTTCCATTTTGTTCAATTTCTCACAAAGAATGACAAGTAGCCACTGCAGCTTTTCCCTGAGTTCAAGCAAAACCAGCATGTAACATTATTTGCAAATTAGCTTCATCCCTCTGGCTCCCAGTTAAAGCAGGAACTGCTTGGTCCAGAGTTGCTCCCAAAATATCCATTTAAACCATGTAATGATTCTGACTCTCTCATGCATAGTAGATGAAAGACGATCCGCGATTTATTTTTAAAGCTTTGAACCCCAAACATGGTCAATCATAGAAAAAAAGATTAAAAAAGGAGGAAGTCATGATAATGCAAAGCTGGGAGAAAAGCAGCCCTACACTTCACAGTAAAATCCGTTTTCTTTGCACTTTTTTATTAACAGCTTCAACTATGATCAGTGCATAAATCTACCTGCAACACAGGATGTTGGAAAATTACCGAGAGACAGCAACGTCCTCCCCGCTGCTTGGTGAGAAAAGAAGGATGCACCTTCAGGTATGGGCTGGAAAATTGTTTCATCCTCTGTTCCCTATTTGTGTTGCACTAAGCCTGCTCGTTGCATTGATTAGAGGGGGGAAATAAGGTGTTTGCAAGAGGGAAACTTCAGAGAGGATTCTCTAAACTTGTCTCAAGCCGCAGATAATTGTCTACCCGGGACCTGCTCTGCACCCGAGCAGTGCAAGGCTCCCCAGGCTTTTCTGGGGGTTAATGGTGACGTTCTGTCCTGCATTTGCTGGTGCTCTTTCCCTGGCCCTGTGGAGGTTCCTGATGCTGCTCCTCTTGGTGAGAACCAGATCAGCTCCTCTCTGGGTGCTCCCGCAGCCCCCGGGAGGAGCAGCTCCGCTCTGGGTGCTCCCGCAGCATCGGGAAGAAGAGCACGGGCTCTGCCATTCCCTGCTCCCGGTTCAGGGAGGATCAGCTCCCCTCGGGGTGCTCCCGCAGCGTCGGGGAGCAGAGCACATGCCCTGCCATTCCCTGCTCCCGGATCACGTTGAGCAGCGCACACGGAATCGCCTTCGTAGGGATCACACCAAGGGCTGAGCAGGATGAAGCTGCGCTGGCTGCTGCTGCCGAGCAGCCTTTTCAGAGCAGGAGCAGAGCTAAGCACTCCTCCTGGGTTTTCTTAATCCAGCCTCAATCCATGCATTTCAAACAGGAGCCTTGTTTTAGGGCTGTGCTGAGCACTCGAGTCTCCCTGCAAGCTGCTCTCGTGCCTGGAAGGGCCAGCCAGAAGCCAAAAAGCTGGTTTTACTCTCTTTTGAAGAGGATGGAAATTGCTCCCCCTGAGCAGGGGAGTATGGAGGGGAGTTGTGGTTCCCAGGACAAGAAAAGGGAGGGTTGGTGACTTTCTGAATGTGGATTTTTCTGGCAGTTGTCTGATGCTTTGAGCTCAACATGGACGAGCCACTGTCCCTGAAATCCAGCATAGCAACTGGATTATAGCTGTCACATCCATCTCCCCAGGGAGACAAAAGGGGATTCCAGCCACAGAGGCCAGTTTAAAACAGGCCAGCCTTCTCCAGTGCTCTTCCCCAAATATATGTTTTGCAGCAAACAAGGACCTAAGGGCTACTTCTTGGCAACTGGTCAGCACCGTCGTGTTGCAGGTTGGGGTTTCTCATTTATCTGGGTGGGTTGGTTGCTTGTTTTGCCACCTGTGCACGTGATTTGATGAAATAATGGGAATTAGCTCATCTCAGTGTTTATAGATGCTTGTCCAGGGGGATTCGTTGCTTCCAGTAAAGCTCTTTCTTGTCATCGTGTCCATCACTCCTGTTTGCATTTCCCTATAGCCATGTTTGCTCCCTGCACTGACCGCTGGGGACTTGCAGTGGGCAAATTGCCATCACTGGGGCTGGCTTTCACCTGGGGCCTCTTAGGAGGTGGCAGTATGTGAGCATTGGGGTCCCCAGCATGTGACGTGGGCTCCAGAGGAAGCCTGTGGTGGGACCTGTGTCCTGACATTCCTGTGGGAGTGTGTCTGTGCCGGTGGGTAATTGGGGTGGAGTGACATGTGCTGGGGTCAGAAAGGAGCTGCAGATTTCGGGACTTGTGTAGGTCTTTGTTTCACTGAAGCATTTCATGGATGTGCTGGCCAGCACCAAGGCTTCCTCACCTGGGGGAAATACTGGCAACCTTAGAGAGGCAGCTTGGACTGAACTGTGACAGCTGAGGGCTCTTGCAATGGTGCTGGGTCCTGTCTGGATCTGGATTAGTTAAACAGGTGGTTCTGTATGTACTTTCCAAAGGTGAGGAGACAAAATGGGGGATAGGTGTTAGAAGGGGGGTGGGTGAGAGCTGCCCTCCTGGCACAGGGTGAGCATTGTGCTGAACTTTCAGCTGCATTTCCAGCTTCTGCCTGGGCTGTGGTGCTCCAGCAGTGCTTTGCACCACACTGATCTCCCCCCAGTCTCTGCTTTAGCCTCCCCTGCATGGCACACAATGCACAAGGGCCTGACACCACGTGCCAAGAGACACCAGGAAGGTGGGGTTTGCTCCCTGCAACCTACTGTTCCCACCCTGCATTTCTTGGCAGAGCTTTAGCATCCTCTCAGGCTTTGGGAGAGATGTTTTTCACCCCTTCCCACATCCATGCACGCCTTCCTCCCTGCAGGGAAACCCGCGTTGGCACAGGACAACGTCGGATGATGCTGCACATTCAGTATGAGGATGCTCCTCTAAAGCAGGATGAAGGCTGGGAGTAACGCCTTTTAATGTTCCTTCTCATAATTATCCTCTTAATTACTCAATGAAATGCCCAATAAAACAAATCACTATAATTTCTATTTTATTCCCTGCCTTTTGCGGGTTATTTAAGAGCGCAGGGTACATTAAGGAGGCGCTTTCTCATGAGGGAATGCTTTCCAATAGATCATACTTGCAAAATGGCTTTATGTCCCTATCCTGTGTGTTTCATCCTCATTTTCCATGCCAGTTTGCTAATTACCAGAGGCACTGGTGGCTGGGAAGCACTGCCTCCCTTGCTGCCCATCTCTGCCGCGGTGAAGTCACAGCTCTGAGTTTGTGACATCCCCATGGCAACGGCCGTGATGTCACTAGAGGGGATTACAACTTTGCAAAGCATCCAGGCACAGGCAGCCGGGCTGGAACTCTTGGGCTTTCACATGTCTTTAAATAGCAGGGAACTAAAACGCAGGGAAGACTTTAAGAAGGCTTTAGATTTCCCTTTTTTTTACCCTGAGGGAGGGGAGGCTGTTGGCTGCAGGGCTGCCCCCAGCAGTCCCAGCCCCTGTCCTGCAGCAAGCCCAGCTCCCTTGTGCAAGCTTGGGGTTTGCTTGGGGGAGCTCAGCCCTAGAGTGATGCTGCTGCAGGATTCTCTGGCCAGGGGCTGGTGTGTTGGGCATCTCCCCAATGTCCCTGGGGGCTGTGGGTGTCCCCCACCCCATGCAACTCCCTCTTGCTCCGTACTTCTTGCTGATGAAGTGAACCTAAAGCAAACCTGGGGACCATCGATCCCCACAGCCCCTGCTGCCCGTGCTTCACAACATCTAAATGCTGGCTCCAGTGCTTTTTGTCTAATACTCATAGTATTTGCATAATAGGACATTGTTCATGCACAGGCAGCGAGGGAGGAAGATTCATGTGTGTGCCTCTCTAGCAGCAGGAAAAACATGTAATAGCAGCACTTTATTTTGCACCTGGGGAGGAAATTCATCTCCCACAGCCTGTACCACAAACAGTGCAGGGCGTTTAAACACACAGCCCCAAAACTTACACAGGGCAGCCACCTGACTGATATTTATGCACCTCATTTAAACAGCAGAAGCAAATCAAGCAGGTGGAAGAGTCAATCTCTTTATTTTAGTTTTCCTAAGGTAGGAATAAAGATGATATTTCAAAGGCCAGCGTGTCTCAGCTGAGCGGCGGCGGGGAAAAGCCGGTGCCGTGGAACACACTGTCCTGTCTCCTGCTTTCTCAGATCATAACTTCTAAGCTGGATTCAACAGAAATAAATGTTCAGTAGTTCCGGTTGTGGCCTTTGGAAACGGAGCTAAAGGAACACGACAAAAAAAAAAAAAAAACCAGTTACAACATTTTGACAAGCGCCTCAGTGCTTAATGCTCTGCCCCGTTGTGGGGAGGTGGTGGGTGCACCTGCAGGGAGCTGTGCCCCTCGTCAGCACCACAACGAGTCCTCCCACGGATGCAGGAAAGGATGCAAATGCTGTTTGAGCTGAGCAAACAGGCCAAGGGCAGCTGTGGCTTTGGCAGCAGGTGAAGGGCTCGGTGGCCCCATGCTGGGGATCCCCGGAGGGAGAGGAGGGTGGCCGGTTCTTGGAGGAAACCGGTGGAGGAGAGTGCATAACATTACCCTGAGCGGAGACAGGGGAGATGAAGAGGCTGCAGTGATTAAATAGGATCTACTGAAATCCTTCCAAAGCAGGCTTAGGAATTAAGAGCCATCAATGTCACATTGAGGGTCACTCGCTGCAGGACACCTCCGGACGGTGCCCGGCCTCCCCCCCGTGCCTCTGCTTAGCCCCATCCGAGCCTGAGGAAACTCATCCTTTGTTTCAGAGCCCACTTGTACATTCCTCTCTGCCACAGGACAGAGAATCTCAGTGAGGAGGGCCTCCAAGAAGCCAATTAGTCTGGAGAGGAAGGATTAGACTGCGTATGGCCAGATTTGCTTTGAATTCAGGTGTCGTTAGGGATTTAATAATGGGGGAAGGTGGTGGGGACAGAAAGCATTGAATGGGCTGGGCTGATATTGCCTTCGTGCAGAGATCTGCTGGCATTGCCTTCATGCAGAGATCTGCTGGTCCCCTGGCAGCAGCAGTGCTGGGGAGTAACCCCAGGAGGTGGCAGCTGGTGTCCCCTGTGCCTCAGGGACAGCGGGCTTTGCTCGCTGAGGCGATTCTCACCATGCTCCTGGGGCTCGACTGAAGCCACCGTGCTGTGTTCCAGGCTGGCTCATGCCTGCCTGCCCCTGGGGCTGCATCCAGCTCACCACAGTCTCATCCAGAGGAGTCACAGTCCAGAGCAATGCTCCAGCAGCACGGCTGTGCGGTGGCAGCCTGCACACACCAGCGACACCTCAGTCTCCAGTAATACCCCCCCAGCACCAGAATGGGAATACTGGGGGCCCAGCCAGAGCCAGGACGGAGCCCACCCATGAAACTGGCAGGCATTCCTTGCCTGGGAGTGAGTTACCAGTGTGGCTCAGATGCTTTGGTCATGCTGGCCTGCGCCAGAGCAGGTCCCCAGTGTGCTGCTGCCACTGGTGCCACATTTACACACATCCCCACCAGTTCTGTGAAGCAGGGCCACCTCTCCCAGCCACATACAGGCACTGAGCAGAGCCCCAGAGGGACTGTCCTGAGTGACAAACCTCTGTCTGATCTGGGACTCGCACTGAAGGGGTTTTTTAATGCCCCTCCTCTGCCTTTCACCTTATTTTCCACAGCTGGAACGACGGGTCACAGCAGGGAGATTTTCACACATCATTAGAGCCAAGTGTCCAATTCCACACAGCCGTCAACCCCAATCAGAGCAATTTAAAAGGCAGCGCTTCCTTTAATCATCCGGGGATGCTCAGATCTGTTAGTGTGAACTGAGTGCTCCCATAAGCATGGGAGAAGCAGGGGGACGGGAAATGATGCTGAGATGAGACCTGTGGTATTCAAAAGCAGCGACTCCTCACATGTCGGGCAGACCTGCAGGGTGAGGTCCTTCCTCCCTACCTGTCTCTTCAGGTTTTCCTCCATGGATGATGGAGGTGGCCGTGGATCCATGTCTGCATGAGCCCTGCTGTCTGCAGCTGAGGCCTGAGCCAGGGGTGATGTATCAAAACATTCACAAGCAGGAGAGAGCCTCAGCACCTGCATTTCTGACTCACGAGGTGGAAGCATCCTGCAGCCTGAGGCCATGAGTGCTGGAGGTGTCCTGGAGACCTGCGGGCGCTGCCTCAATCTGTGGCTCCACAAATTCCCACAGAACAAATGAGTGACCCGAAATCTCGGAGCTGTGCTTCACCTCTCGCTGTCCCAGCCAGCACCCCTGACCCTGGGCCTCTGTAAAAACGTGTGCTGGGCTCTGTGAAGTGACACAGCTCCATGTCTGTGCCAGCAGCAGGAGACACAGGGGTGCAAAGTCCCTCCTTTCTGAACGACACCCGGAGCCTGCAGAGCCGTGCGTGCTCAGCCCTGCCCGGGGCACGCTGCATTTTCCCTGTGTGCAACCACACAACCTTCTCTTGGCCTCCTCACGGTCCTGCCACAGCCCCCATGCGATGCAGATGGCACGTGGCTATGGGAAGGACAAACACATGAGAAACATCACGGAATTACCGACACACCTGACTGCAGGAAGATGAAATGTCCTTCCCAAACGCTCTGGCGTGCGCAGAGTCGCTTCCCACAGTGTCCCTGTCTCAGAGCTTTCAGTGCTCATGATTTGTCCAAGGGCAACTTTGCAAAATGTCAACGTTTTTATCGAAATTCCCTGTGACAGGCTTCAAGTTTTAATTAAAGGAACTTGGGGGTGTATGTTTGTTTGTTTGTTTGTTTGTTTCCATGAAATTAATTTGGTTTTTTCCTAAGAAAGCTAATGTTTTTCCAAGGAAAAAACGACAGCCCCTGGTTTTTTGCTAATCAGCCATGTCTTTCTGGCTAACCTGCTTTCTAAACCAGCCTCTCCAGCAGGAAGCTCAGCAACTCCTGTCTCAGAGGTTCCTCTTAGAGAGTAGCACTGCCACGATCACCTGAGGCAGTGTGCACACACCACTGGCCAGACCCACACGTGCCAAGACACCTACAGCCCTGAAAGCACAATCAGCTGATGCTGTGGATAAAATCAGCGACTTGCAGACGTGGTTCTGCCTTAAAATCCCCAAGACCAGCAGCAACCCAGGCAAAGGCTAGGGGAAATTTTGCCATTAGCCTCTGAAAACATGAAAATTTTGCTAGAGAAGCAATCAGGCGGGTGTTTGTTCTGCCCTTGCTGCTGCAAATTGATTGGATTGATAGGATTGAAGGCAGTGGTGTAAGAGAGAGTCAGAGCAGCCTTCTGGACTTTGATTTGATCTCTGCCTTTCATGGTCTTCCCTTTTGTACTTGCTCATCACTTTCAAAAGCAACTCTTTGATGACAGGTGGCAAAATCTCACTTAGGCAGAGCTTTTTTGGCAACAAACATTTGACTTTTGGAGCTGCCCTCATCTGTTGGGTAAACATGAAATGATCATCTTTGACTGGAACTGATCCTCTAGAGCCATGTTATTCCACTGGAGAGAGGTATTTTCACCGATTTTCAATGTGGATTATTTCTGTAACTGACTGTAATAGTTTCTTTGGCGGCATTAGGGCTTATTATGTCAGGATTTATTTTGGCGTGAGGTGATTCGACATGCTGTAGTCCTGTAACTTCCCTTTGCATGCTGAAACCCAGGGGGGCATCTCCTGCTCCCACCACAGACACAACAGGGGCAACCTCTTTGCAGCTGGACCTGTCTCCCAAGGTTGGCTTTCCCCCAGTTGCTTCGTAAATGCTGAAGGAGGAAGTTTAAGAGAACAAATTTCCTGCAAAAGACAGGTGAAAACTCACCTAGGTGAAAAAAATCTAGGGAGAAAAGCCTCCTAGAAAGAGGAGGAGAGGGCAGCAGGGATGGGATTGCAGCTTCAGAGGAGCAGTGCAGGCACCAGGAGCTCCCCCAGCATTAGCAGAGGGGTTAGCAGCAGAAAACACAATTGAGGATTAAATGTGGATTATGCTGCAGCGATCCTGAAACATCCTCAGTGCTGAGGCAACCAACAAAGGACCTGATTTCCTTAGGAGAAGAACTGCTGGGCCCGAAGCAGCTGTAGATAAAACTCTTCAGGTGTTACTCGTGAAGAAGTGGTGAGGCAGTAAGCCAAGGCAGCACGTTTTGGTATCTGGTACCTCTGGGACACTTTGGCAATGCAAACTGGTGCATCTGCTCCTCAAAGCCCCATGTAATATGGGATTTTGGAAATCCCTTCACCGTCAGACGCTGCCCAGGCTCCACCAAGTGTCAGAAGAAAAGGTTCACATAGACCCCTGCAGTGCTGTTCAGTAGAAGTGAATGGGTGACACTTCCTGCTGTTCTCTCTCCGTCAGCATCGTTAAAATCGTTCAGGACTTTGGGTTTATGGTGTGCCTGTCTTGCTGGGATTGGGAAAGGGCTGAGCTCATGATTTTTGGTCTGTTCTGAGCCAAAGCCAAGGCTTATGTGTAGGAGCTTCTCTGGGCTGTGCAGTCAGCCAGGCTTGAGGCTTCCTTGGTTTGGTGAGCCCAGCTGAACACCCCCACAGGGCAAACATCAGCCCAGTGGAGCTCTGGGATGTAGAGATGGATGATGGGGATGGATTGACTAGGTCGTGTTGAGGTGGCAGAGGCCGGGAAATTGGGACTTGACTTGCCTGCAAACCCTGCCATGCTCAACAAATGACATTGGGCAACACTTACCTCCTCAAGCTGGAGTCTGGATCATGCTCTGTTTAGGCAAAAGGAGGCATTTTCAGCCTTCTGAGCAGAGCCCTTTAGTTCCCCTCACAGGCTGAGGCCCAGCAGGGGTGTGTGCAGGAAGGGGGTGAACCCTCTGCTCCATAACATGACAAGCAAAGCAGCCCTTGCCCCTTGTCTGCAGCAACAGGGCACTCGTAGGTCCCCTGGCGTGACCTTGGGGCTGGGAGGAGCAGGGGGCTGTCCGTCTGTCCATCCTCCCCCACCACACGAGCCCGAGTTAGGCACGGCTCCTTTTGGCAGCCCGATTCCCTGCTCCAGCAAGGGCTGGGCTGATGGGGAGGCGGCCCTGAGAGGAACACTCTGTTCAGCAGCTGCACATTCCATTAATTTAATGAGGATTTTTTTTTTTTTTTTTTTTTTACGAGGCAGATGGTAAAATAGCTATTTTCTGTTGTCTAATAAATACCATCAGCAAGGCAGAAAATGTGCAATCTCGCCAAGTCCTTTCTGATTCCTTGCCCTCCTGTACCGATGCGTTTCCCCCTTCTCTGCTGGCAGCTGCTGGGGCTGGGAGGTGGGGTGGGAGGGAGAGGTGGGACACCAAAGGCAAGTCCAAAATTGCTGGTGGGACCTGCACATTGAGACAGCAGCTTCTCCTGATTGGGCAGAGCCTCGGAGTCCTGCTGGGAGAGCTGTGCTCTGGCAGCCTCCGCCGATCCAATTCTCACTTCATCTGATTGCAGTAATAACAACTCGCACAAATTTCCTGCCTCAACCTGAAATCTTCCAGCTCTGCAATGCAAATAATATAATGTGTGATGAGGAGCCCAATGACGGGGATAATAATAATAATAGTGATGAAGCCTTTATTCAATGAATGAGTGAATCAAGCAAGCAAAAATAAATGGTATTCAGGGCTTGGAAATCAATAGGAAGGGAAATCAGGAGGAAGTGCAGGGGGACTTGCATCTCTGGGGGAGCGCTGTCCTTAGGATTGGCGTGAAGGAGAGATGAGCAAAGCCCTCTGAGCTGGGCACTCCTCATCTGCCCGTGTCGCTCCTGGGCTCGCTCCTCTCCTGTGGCTGTGCTGCCTCTGCTGGGCTCACTGCTGTGCCTGGTCCCAGCCTCGCTGTGATCTCTTTGGCCCCCTTGATTTACAGCTCTCCCGGGCTCTCTGAATGTGTCTAGGCAGCTGGCAGGCTACAGACCTGACCTGGGGCTGGGTAATAACTTGTCTTTTGTCCCATGCCCAGGAGGTTGGCCATAAAAAAGCTCCAGACATCAATTTTCCTCTCCACCGGGGTGGAATTGCAAAATGATGAGTTGGTCTTTGCCCTCATTTATCTCTTTTTTCCTTTCTCCTCCTCTTTTTATCTTGCTCTATTCTTCCACCACTACTGCTCATTGCTCTCTTCTTCACCCCCTTTCCACTATCTCCTCCGTCATTTACCAGCCTCCCTCTCCTCTGCACATCACTGCTTCTCCTCTCTCCCCCTCTTGCCCTCTTCTGCCTCATTTTTTCCATGTTTCCTTCCCATCTCAAAACTTTCATGATTTTTCTTGCTGTGCATAGCAGTTTGATATCTATACCTGTAATAGCCTGCTAATACAGTAATTCCACAAGAGACCCTTTAAAAACCTAAAGCCTTGGCAGCTAGTAAAACTCACCTTTTAGCTTGGCATCCTCTTGATCAGGGATTCATTTCAGACAGGATTTCTGTGTGCACAGCTCCGCCACTCTCTGTTAGTAAAAAAAAAAAAAAGGATTAATTCCTGCAACAGGTGAATATATTTCACAGCTCTGGTGATCAGGATCCATTCTCCACTTCCTGCAGGTACATGGGGGATTTAATCTTCTAACGTGGTGCTTCTCTTTGTCCAGTGTGTGTTTAAACTGTGCCTTACCTGTACCTGTGCAGAGACCTCCTGGGGAATGCCCTCTTTCACCAGCGGGGCATTCCCATGAAACCTTTGCATTATCCAAGGGATTTCTCCACTTTCCAGAGAGATGCCACGTAGCAGGTTTGGAGCTGACATCCTGCTCTCTCAGGTGATACTGGCATGGGCTGAGCTCACTGAATGCTCTGTCCCAGCATCACCACTGCCAATCCCTGCTGTGGAAGTCTCCCATGGCTCCTGCCTGTCCCTCCAGGCTTGCTCAGGTGAGGGACTGGCACAGCTCCAGCCTGGCAGTGCCCCTTCTCCAACCTCTCAGAACAGAATCTTCCATAAGCCTAAAGGAAAAGCTTCTCCTGCCCTTTCCTCTCTAGCCTCTTTTGATGGTGTCTGCAGCTTTGTATTGTATTTAAATCTATGCAAATATGTTAGTGGATAAAATATGCAGAAGGCAAACCTGGGAAATTTAATCTGGCTTGCAAAAGTGCTGGGAGGAGGCACTTGGTAAACTGAAATCAGACTTTTACTGCTTTTGTCCCAACACCTCCAGCAGGACCTGCCCTAGGGCAGTAGGGAAACAGCTGGGTCCTAACATCTTCTCCACTGTTGTATGGGCTTGGGGGTAAGGAAGAAACCAGGATATTCTCCTGTATTGTAAATATTGCAGCAGGACTGATGATGCCATGATGAATTTTGTCTTTCCTTTTATACCCTTGTTATACCTTTTTGCAACTTCTGTATTCTTGGTGCTTTTTGCCTACATTCTTGGACTTGTTTGTTAAGCTAAGAGACTCAACATTTTAGAGGCTTCGTAGTTAGGGTGCCAGGGTGCCCAGAGCCCAAGGTCCTCTCCAGAACACATTTTGTAAACTAAGCTAGAACCATCCAGGGGAAGGTTCCTTGGGAGGGGGGGCTCATTTGAGCCTCTCATTGGGGAATATTTGATAGATATGCTAATTAGTAAGACCTAGAATGTAAGACCAGATCTAGGAGAGAGGGACTTTGTGGTGGTGATGGGGGGGTGCACAGAGCTGTATTCGACCTGTTCGTGGTGCACCTAAGGATCCTTACAATAAATACCAAGGTAAAACCCTTTTTCCCCTTCTAACCGTGTTCGCCTCTTGATTTTTAAGACCAGGAAAGGCATCACTGACCTCTCTTGGGCTCCCAGTTTCCCTGCTGGTCCAGAAGTGTGGGTGGAACGGGCAGCACTTGGTTTCTCTGCAGCAGTGGCTGTGGTGGTGATGTCCTGATGGGCACATTGAGGGTGATGGGAACAGGCAGTGAGCAGCCCTTGGAGGTGGCAGCAGGCAGTGAGAGCTGCCTGCCAGTCCCTGGTTTGGGATTGCCAACCCTGTCCCAGGGTGGAGAACCTAAATTTCATCATCCCTAGTGGGTTCCTGAGCAATGGGGCAGGAGATGGCACTGAGCAGGGAGATGTGACTTGCAAATCTTCCTGTCAGGCTGTTTTCTGGACAGCACAAATCTGGAACAATTCCCCTGACCAGGCTGCCAGCTTTATACACAGGAGATGAGGTAGGAGATAATACAGCATGGCTTGTGCCAGATATTCAAGAATTTCTAAGTGCATTGCAAACAGGGAGCTACAGGGCAGCATTGCTCTTTCCATTTCACACGCAGGAAGGCCCTTGAAAATGGTGAAGTTTCCTGCCAAGTCACCCCAGAGGCCACAATCTCTGTTTTATATTTACAAAATTTTGGAACAATGGCTCTCTGTGCTTCCCCGACAAGACAGGAGAAAGTATTCATGTTTTTTAAGATAAAAGAGGTTGATCTAACAGAGGTTCCAGTCTGGACTAGGCAAACCTGGTATTTTTCAACAGCAAAAGCTGGCTAGCTCCAACCAGAATGGGATTTTCAGCAAGAAAGGTGACCAGAGTTTGGGGAGAGGGCCTGCAGGTAGAAGGCCAGATACCAAAAATTGTGACAAGTCATATTTCCTTGATAACAGAGTTGTGAGGTGCCCTTTGTGCGTTGCTGAGCAGAGCAGTGGCTGCTATCCTTCCTCATCTCACTGACCCTGACCAAAACAGTTGTGAGGGGCCCAGGAGCCCTGTTTGGGGGCACAAGTGCCTGGGTGCAGCTGACCCAAGGAAGTCTGGGGCTTACTTGACATGGTTTGGTGTGAACTGCTGGCTCCCTTCACCAGCACGGTCAGACCAGCAATTCAGGGCATCCAAAGGCTCCTCATCCTGCCAGACCTCAGGATCCAGGTTGGAAATGCAGCATCAAACAACTACAGCTGCCTGGGGAGAGCTTGCAAAGGGGATAGAGCCAAACTCTTGCCAAGAGCAGCAGGCAGCCTCACAGGAGGGCAGAGGGTACACAGGCAGCTTGGGAGGCTCAGGCCGGGCACTTGGAAGGAGATGTGCACTAACAGTGTGGCACAGCTCCACGACAGATGGCCACAGAGGCCAGGAGATCTCCGTCCTTGAAGGTCTCCAGGACCCAGCCACACCAAGCCATGGCTGGTCCACCATTGAAGATAATCTTGGAGATGACTCAGAAGGGAGCTCACTCCTGCATCCAAAGGACAGGAGCCTGTCACCTGCCCTTCTCCTCAGTGACGTGCCTGGAAGAGACTTGGCACCCCAAACTGTTGTGTTCTTGTGTGCTGAGAGAAGAGCCAGGCTTGAAATGTCACCTCATTAGAGCTGATAGGTGAGATTTGTTACAGAAAAGGAGGGCTATCAGTCTTCTGGCTCCTGAGGGGATGAGCTCTTCAGCCAGAATGGCTGGGGGATTGTAATGGAGTTAACTGAGATTGCCACCAGGGAGCTCAGACGTTGGCATTTAGCTGGAGAGGAGAAAACATCTAGTTTTCTTTGTGGAGAAAATCCCTCAAACCCCAGGAAAACAGCATTTTCTCAAAGCAGAAGGAAGGAGCTCCTGCCACATCGGATCCCTGCCTGGAGGCCGCATGTCTGAGGCGATGAGTGTGGTCAGTCGAGATGACAGTGGGTGGATCAGCCCTTTCCTTTTGGGGAGGGTGGTCCAGTTGTCCAAGGTTGCTCTGGGTCTGCCCAGGAGATCTGATGGACTTCCATGGAGCCAGGACTGGCATGCAGCCATCAGTCATCCCCTTCTCTCACCCAGGTGTGAACCCTTTCTTCCAAATCAGCCTCTATCATCTTGGCTGCAGTGGGAAACTGATGGAGAGAAGTCCTTTACTGGGGGCAGATTCAGGTGCAGGTGAGATTTCAGCAAATAGCTCTGAACCTCTGTGTTAAACAGCACCGTTTTTTGCTGCAGATGCTCCCTCCCTGCTGCAGAAGTGCCCACCTGAGCCCAGACCCAGGCCTGGCCTGGCAGCTGCTCTGCCCTGAGGGTCCCCTCTCCAGGGGCTTTGCTTCATTAACTTCCTGTTAAGTTGAGAGTGCTGAGTCTTAAGAAGTTGGCAGTAATGCCGAGCCTTCATACAAGGGTAAAAATAGCCCTAATAATTTAGGCAATTAGTTAATTAGCCTCATTTACTCGAAAGCACAGAGTGGCGTGGGAAGACTTTTCTGCTGGGTTTGTTATGCTTTCCTCATTCACTTTGTTTACTTTCCCCTTGCCATTTTCTCTGCTCCCTGACACAGACACAGGGACCCACAGCATTCCAAAGTGGTGGAATGCCAGCAGGAAAGTGAATGCCAGCCAGGACAGGATGCAGGGCAGTGCTGCAGGGAAGCAGGACTGGTTCTGGACCCCAGGATTAATGTGTCATATGGGGAAGTGGGTAGCTTCTCTGTGATATTGTTCAGTGGTCATGGTGATCTTTTCCAGCCTTAATGATCCTGTGATTCCTTCCATGCTGTCCCTTCCTCATCTCACTTGTGACCCTTCACTGCAGCTGGAGGCTGTGGCACATTCAGGATGTCTCACAGCTCTTTGTCAAATACCAAAGGGGCAATACCCCACTGTTCTTAGCATTGCTCCTTTGTTCCCACTTAGAGAATTCCCATCTAGTCCTTAGACTGACA
This sequence comes from Monarcha castaneiventris obscurior, assembly GCA_026261815.1. Classification (NCBI taxonomy): domain Eukaryota; kingdom Metazoa; phylum Chordata; class Aves; order Passeriformes; family Monarchidae; genus Monarcha; species Monarcha castaneiventris. Next base: position 11,463,090 of record JAMPIT010000856.1, on the reverse strand, counting down.
GGTGGAAGGAGGCAAGATAAACCTAGCATTTACTGGGAGGAACTGAGGTGCTGGAACAGCACAAGGCTCAAGACTATGCTGGTCCTTAATGTGCTGTCAGAGCAGCATCCCACTGTCAGCCTGTCCCTGCATCCCCTGGGCCTCACTGCTCCCACCCAGCCCCTCTGGAGCACGTGTGGCTTCCAGCTCCAGCTGCTCAAAACCTTTGTCTTTGCCTTGCATGGCTGCACAAGCTCTCACCTGGTTTTGGAGAGCTGCTGGTCAGGTCCCCTCTGTCCTCGTCTGACTCACACGAGTCCCATTCATTACTGACCCCGGGACCTGAATGAATTCTGTCTTCCTGAATTATTTCTGAAGGCATTAGATCTTCTCAAATTGTTCATCTTCCCCAGGAATGACAGCTTGCAGGCACCTGGGAATAAATGGTGCCTTGGAACAATTTCATTGTTTCTATTCCGGGCAACAGGAATTCCTCAGATCTCAACATCAGTCCCCAAACCCCGGTGTGTTAGCATAACCTCCAGACAGCTACGAGTTTCTTGACCCAGAAAAAGGATTGGATTTATTGTGAACCCTGGGAGACCAGTGTCCTTGCAGCTTGTGTACCCTCATGGTGTGCAGCATATTGTGTGCTCCTCTGGCTGGAATTTTCTTGTCGAAACAGCTCTCTGTCAGCAAATGCCACTTCCACGAAACAGGCTTATGTGTGTGAAATCAAATCAACGTTGATTAATTTTCAGTTTGGAAAAGAGGGGGGAAAAAACCCGTCAAAAATGTCAAGATGCCTCCTCCTTTCATTCTTGCAAGAAGAGCTTCAGTTCTTTATCTCTTAATGACCTTTTGTTTAAAGCCTTTGTGTTTTGTAAGAAGTATTCAAAAAAGGACGAAGCAAAATGAAGTGTTAAATATCTTTTGAGGGAGAACGTGTCCGTTTCCATGAGCTCTTTCTTGTAATTATTATTTAAAGGGAGGCAGGAACCGCACTTCTTTTCTCTCTGATTTTTTTTTGCCATTTTGTCCTAAACCAAGCGTACTTCCCAACGCTCCCTGCCCTGCCCTGGCTGACACTGTGCCTCCCTGCCCCTGCACTGTGCCCTCTGGGGATGGTTCTGCCTCTTGTCTTGAGCTAGCTCACATTGCCAAATCTCCCTCGAGGTGATGGTGTTGGGGCAAAGCATCAGGGTCAACCCTTCTAGCCCTGCTCTCTGCAGCATCAGTGACCTGCAGCCGTGTCCCCACTCAGCTCCCAACGCTGCTCCTTGTGTTTTTGTCAGCTTGGGCTCCCTTTTTCACTGGATTGGGGTGGTGGCATCCCAGAGCAGCAGGCACACACCGGGTCCTGCCATCAAACCGTGGCTGCCTTTGGGCAGCACCGTGCTCAGCCACCCCGAGCAGCTCTGAGCTCTGACCCCCTGTCTCTGGCAGCCCAAATGCTCTCCCCCTGCTCCTGCCTTCACAGGGACCTTGTCTCATGCTGAGGGTGGCATTGCCCAGCAAGTCCATCACGGCAAAAGGATTAAAAAAATATTACCTTAGTTGCTCATTTTTATTTTTTATTTGAAAGGTGGGGACAAAAGTTTTAGCAGGGTTTGCTGCGATAGGACAAGGGGTGATGGTTTTAAACTAAAAGAGGGTCAATTTGGATTAGATAAAAGGAAGTTTTTTAGAATGAGGGTGATGAAACACTGGTGTAGGTTGCCCGGAGAAGCTGTGGCTGCCCCATTGTTGGAAGTGTCCAAGGCCAGGTTGGATGGGGCTTGGAGCAACCTGGGAGAGTGGAAGGTGTCCCTGCCTGGGACAGGGGGTTTGGACTAGGTGACCTTTAAAGGTTCCTTCCAACCCTAAGTCTTCTATGATTTTATAATTCCATGATTTTTTTGCACAGGCAGTTGAGGCAAAGGTTTTATGTAGAGCTGGTCCACATTGTTTCACCTACATTAAGGGTTTTTGTTTAGGCTTTTTTCTAATGCTGGGAAAAAGTTTTTTTGACCTACATAAAAAAGTTTGCTTAAAGCTCTTGCATCCTTCAAATTCACTCATAAAGCTTAAAAAAAAAAAAAGTATTTTTTTTCAAGTTATTTGAAACTCATGTAAAAAATTTCACTCTGGTTTTGTTAGTTTTCCTTTCCTCATCTCCTTTTTTTTAAACTCTGAGTAAAAAGCAGAATAGTGGGGGAAAAAGGAGTTATTAAAGAAAACTGAACATTTCTACTTGAAAGAACATGAGTTGAACTGGAAAATGTTCTTTCAACTTAAAGAAAAAAAATCAGGAAAAAGTTTTTTTCTGAAGGGTAAATATAAACGTTTCCAGTGAAAATGTTCTGAGGGGAGAATGGTTATTTTGGAGCATTTCTCTTCCCCAGCCCCATGGGATGCCCTTCGTTGTACACTGAAAAATCTGAGCTGCACAGATCAGAGCCAGCGAACGCCTGGGCTCCTCCTTGGGACTGTGACTTTCCTGCTGTTGCTTGGGGGGATAAACTGGGTGGGGGGCTCAGAGTGGGCACGGGTTTGCTCCCAGACTGAGGGATCTGCATGGGCAGTTTGAACCTCTGGAGCTGGGATTTCACTCATGAACAGAGCATGAGCATTCACTCACATGGTTAATGAACCCTCCACTCCTAACCAGGGCTGTGAGGGGCAGCCTCAGAGTCATGGAGCCTTTTATTCAGCCTGCATCTCTTCCTGTTGCACAGAGCTGAGCTCTGTGCATGCATCACTTTTCTCTCTCCCAGCACCACGTCCCTCTCAGCCTTCCGACACATATGTCTCTCGCTGGAATTTTTTTCTCCCAGCCTCCAGCACTCCAGCAGCCGAGCAGCATTTGTGTGTCTCCAACAAGTAGCCACTGAGCCCGAGAAATGCATTAGCTGCCTGACCTGGTTCCAGCCAGGTGTGAAAAGATGCAGTGGCTCTGGCTCCGCTCCACCTCTCCTGACCATGTGAGGAGAGGCAGAAGGCTTCTCCTCTCTCCACCAGTTTGCATCATTCAAGTCTATTAAAAAGAAAAAAAAAACAGGATAGGAGTGGTGAGCGGATAGACAGAGCCAATCATGGGGAAAGCTGGGCAGATTAAAAGGCATTTACTGGGTTTTCTGTACTAGAAATGAAAGAAAAACCCTTCAATTAGCTGTCTGCCCGAGGAGCTGAGCAGAAAGGGATGAAAGCTGAGATGCTTTTGCAGGAGCAAAGGGAAATTGCCAGCCAGGAGACGGTTTGTGGGCTCTGAGTCAGGCATCATCGTCAGAGGGGTGTTCAGTATGTGGTGCTGCAAAGTGGGGAGCCTCCCTCTGCCCAGCTTTTGTGCCTTCCCCTGCTTTCTTCCACAGCTCTCCTTCTTGGCAGTGGTGCTGCAATCCTAGATCCGTGCTCAGAGCAGGGGAGCTTCACCTAGTCCAGTGCTGGTGCTCATGTCCAGAGCACTCAGCTTGTCCGTGTGCCCAGGAGGGTGATGTGGGTGCTGAGCAGCAGGGTTACAGCTCATGGTCCTCGTCCTCCTCAGCCAAGGCCTTCCTGCCCCACATCTCTGTGCCCCACATATCAGCACATCCAACCCCTCCCGGCCAGTGCTTTGGGTCACTTGTCACCATTTTGTAAAGCAAACAGGTCACCTGGGAAGGGAAGCAGCAGCTGTTCTGCTTCCTGGGGTTTCAGGCATCTGCTCCTTGCACACACACACACAGACAGAGGCTGCCTTTACCTAGCAAACAATTATTTAACAAAGTATGCAAATAGTATAATTACTGTTATTTGTTTAGCTGTTATAAGTGTTTGAAATGTAAATGTCAACTTTGGGATTTTCTTTTTCCAGGGTATGTGTGTGTTGTTGGCTTTCTCTCTCTCTCGTGTGTGCTCTCCCCGGATTGCAATTTGATGAATTTCTCCTTGTCCTAGAAAAAAAAGCTAATGTGATTTCTCTGCGATTACAGCCGAAGACGCCGAAGTGGGGATTACTCACAGTAACTCCTCTTACTTAGCAGATCTGAGTGGGAGGCAGGATTCATTACACCGAGCACAGGAACAAAGAGGAAATGTCTTTCAGCCGACTGCTTGTGTCTGCTGAGGCAGCATCCTCACCAGTGCCAGGGCTTCCCTCCCTGGAAGGCAGAGGGTCAGGCAGGGCAGTGACAGCGATGTCAGGATCTTGGCAGCAGGCTCTGGGAACCTGTTCCTGGCCTGCCACAGCTCCTCCGTGCGCAGGAGGAGCAGCAAGTCTGAACTCTGGTTTTCTAAGGGATGTTTTTCCTTCTGAAGGAGACTGGAGAAATAGAAATAACATTACAGCCACCAGCATGCTCAAAGTAGAGCCCTGGTACTCAGTACAGTGACATTTTCCGAGGGTGTGTCCCACTGTCACCCATCCTGGTTGGCATTCGGTATAAATGGAGCTCTGAGGGGGTGGTCACCAGTAGGTCACAGCCTGTAGTTCAGGCAATCAATCTCAGCCTCAGAGTCGCTCTGTACTCTTGGTACTGACCATCTTTGCAGCCCAGTCTCAGCAGCTGGTCCATGCTGGGAAGGCTGTCACGGATGGAGCAGCGCCTCTGGAGCTGCAGCACCTCCCTGATATTTCACAGCATCCCATACCTGCTGGGCAGAACCCAGCCGTGCTTTGGCTTTAGAGCTTTCTCAGATGCACAGCTCCAAGATGAATCCAGTTGGATTCATCAGCTGGCAGCAAGCCTGGCACCAGCTTTTCCTTCAGTTGGCTCAAAAGCCAGCCCAGGAGATGGAGTGAAAGTGGAAAGGCTGCATTGCTGCCGTATCCCATTCTCCATCCTCTCTGTGATGCCTGTTCATGCAGGGGATGAGGAGCTCATGGTTTTTCTGGGAATCCCAGGGCTGCAAGAGGATAAAGAGGTTTTCACCTCCAGTGTGAATCAGAGGGACCGGAAAGAATGAGGCAGTAAACACAACTAACAGCTTGGCTCCTGGTGGAGCAGGGGGAGCTTTGTGCCCAGCTCAGCACCAAGGGGTGAGCCCAGAGCGTGGTGCACAGCCAGGGCACTCTCTGCTTGTGGCAGAAGATCAGGATTTCTCTATGTGTAGACGCTGCCACTGAACCAGTTGTGTCTGTGCCCAGCAGGGATCCAAGTCTACCGGGATCAGTGGCTGTGGTTGAGGGTGTCTTGGGGCATCAGCCTGCAGAAGGTGGTGGTGGAGCACAAGCTGGGCTCTGTGGCATGGCAGGAAGATGCTGAACCAGGCTTTGCTGCTGCTTGAGGTTTCCCCTTGCTCTCTGGCAGGGCTGGAGTTGCTGGCAGAGGAGCACTTTGGCATGCTGGCAAAGTGCTGGGAGTCAGCGCATGGCTCATCTCCTAACTGGGGCTGTCCCTGCTCTCTGGCCCAGCTTGTTAGTGCCCTGCAGCCTGTGCAGGTATCCTCAGCCATCAGCAAGGCCGCTGGTCCCTGGACACTCCCACCAGACAGTCGGGCCGTGGGGTGGAACCAGCGAAGCCACTTGGTTTTTAGTTGCAAAGACAGGAACCCAGTGACCTTTGGCAGATTTCATAGCCCAGCAGGCTCGTGTAATTGAAGCTGGTGATGATTTGTCATGGCTCTAAGCTTTCCCTATCTATTTCATTCCTCGCTCCCTCAGTCTCTCTTGTTCCCTCTTTCTCTTTCCTTCTTTGTGATCTCATTATCTCCATGCTTTTCTCTTTTACTCTCTTCAACCGTAGCATATCCCAGCATGGAGAGGTACCTCAGGATCTATTCGTCTTCGAGGGATTTAGCTTTTGCCTGTCACAGTATTTTCTCCACTTCACATCCATTATCCAAGAAAGCCTCTTTCTACCCATGACCAGGAGACCTGCACCTGCCAGAAAAATCCAGCCCATTCCATCATAAATAATGCATTGCTGTGGTCAGTACCCCCAAGCAGCCATGAGCTCCAAATCCCAAATTTCCACCCCCTGTCAGGTGAAGGTTGAAGTGACATTATCACTTTTATTGAAATTCCCTGGTAGAAGGCAGGTTCAATGCTATTAACATATTTCAATTCAAGCCATTCTTATTTTAATTAGCCTTAAGTAATTAGTTCTAATTCATTGCCATTTTTTGCTCTGCATATTTTGGGTTATTTACTTCCCTTGCTAAGTAACAATTTGATGTAATTATGTGCTACTCATTCTTTCTATTTACATATGCTCACTCACTCAGATTTCCTCGTCGAAATTTCAACAGATCCTTTGAATTCCCTTTTGAATTGTTTTCTGAGTTGTCAGCGGTGTGGAAATTGTGGGGTGGAGAGAGAGCTGATCCTCTTCTTTGGACATCCCTGGTGCCAAAGGCAGTGACAGTGCATGTGAGCACCTGGGCTGGCAACGGGCTGCTCTTGGCAGGGAAGGTCCATTGCCAGGCTTTGTTCCTGGGAGTCTGGATTCCCATATGAAAGGAGTTTGGGGACTGTATCCAACTCTCCCTGTCTTTCTCTTGGGTTGTTTTAGCCCAGATGCCAAAGGGACCAGTCAGTGTCGCCGCTTCCTTTCATTTTCTTTGTGCAGCCAGAGCTGCTTTGGCTTTCCAGAATGGAAGCGCCCTGGCACTCCAGAAGTGCAGTGCCTCCATTGCTCAAAAACTCTACACCCTTTCAAGTCCTGTGTTTTTTGAGACATTTTGAGTACTTTGAGCAAATTGGTCGCATTTGTATATGTCGGTTTCTTATCTGGAAGGTATTTTTATCTCAGCAACCATTTTTTTAATTCCTCTGAAGGACCATATTGTTCTCTTCTTCTTTCCTCGAGGATTGCCTTTCTCTTAGCACCTTCTCCATAGCTGAGATTCTCAGAGGGTTGTGGTTCATCCATCTGAGGCTGTTTGCTGACCAGCTGCCCTGAATCCATCTTTTTCATTCCCTCAAAACTTGATTCTGAGCAGTCTTAACATGCCTTCCTGCAGATCCTGCAAAAACGTGGATTTCATGCTCACATGGAGTGTGTTTATACCTGTGTGTATATGCCTCACAACTTTTAAGTGCATTATCCAACTCCAGCCGAATTTGATAGACGGTAGCAGTCTCAAAAATAGCAAGTTCCCTCAAGGTTTGAGCAGACAGGCAGAGGTAGAAGAGAGATGCCCTACTTCTACTGAGGAAAAAGCTGCCATGTTGTGCTGAGCCTTTATTTGATGCCGGTGAACCCATCTGGGAGAGAGCACAAATCTCAGCACCCCCCCCACAGGAAGGACTTCAATCAGCACATGCCCCTTCTCGTGCCCAAGTCAATCAAGCTCAAGGAAAGCAGCATTTCATAGTTCTGGTGCTCATGGAACTACTTGGGTTTGGTTTTTTTTCAAGTAGCTTTTTCACTAAAATCTTATCAGCCCTTTGAATCCATGTCCCATTAGCAAATCCTACTTGCTTCATGAATATGCACGTTCACAATGTGTAGCATTGGCTTAACTGCTCCCATTGAAGTTGGTAATAAAACTCCTGCTGACTTCAAAGAGAATAGAGTCAGGCCGATGCTGAGTGCTTTGGAAAATCCCACCCCTTGTTGTTATTTTATTCTTAACACATCCACTCAGGAGTTGTGGGACGAGACTAAATACTCCAGAATGAGTAAAGAGGGAAAAAAAAAATAAAAGAAAAGATCAAAGAGCCAAAAATGAAAATCCAGGTTCTGAGGTAAATATTTAAGAACCTATCTTTAAAGACTCGAAGTGAGAGCAGTTCTGCTTTTGTTTGAGGACGGGTCACAAACTGCTGCCTTGAGGCAGGAGAGCCTCTTCACACCTCACACTGAGGCCATCGGTGGAAGTTCAGACCTGAATGACACAAAGTATGGGACCCCCAAATTGCATCAAGGCTACACATGATCATGAGCTGGAGTAGAATTAATTCCTTTAATTCTGCCCCTGCACTTCGGTTTTCCATGCCTAGGAGGGTCCAAAGAGGTTCTGGTCCCCGCTGCTGGCATCAGGACAAGGCAAAAACCCAAAACATCTGCAAGTGAGCAGGTCCATCTTAAATGATCCATTCCTCTGCTCCTCTCGTGCTGTGAATTATGCAGGGAAAAGGTGTTGCAGACCTTTACAGCTCTTCAGTTTGGCTTTGTTTTCAGATGAGCTACGTTCTCAGGTCTTAGTTTTCCCAATTCTTGGTGCCATAGCTTCCAAACTGTCGTGGGAAGGGAAAGGTTCCCTACTACAGGTAGAAGGGTTGTAGTTCCCGACTACAACCCAATTTAGTGGAGCATTATGCATCCCACTGACTTCAAGGGGACATAAACAAAGTTGTAACAGATGAGTGATTTCCACTGGGCAGAACTCCCTTGATGTGAACACATTCTTACCTGTTTTGCTGAATCAGGGCACGTTCTTCTTCCAGGGACTTTGTGTTTTACTGTGGGCTATCTTGGTATTTTCTTCTCCTAAGATTATTTCCACTGGAAAAAACACAGTATTTTTCGTTCCAGCAGTATTTTTGGTAACAGTTACTATTTCCTGACAATATGTCTGTATTTTAGGACAAAACCAAATTACATGTTGGAAGTGCCTTTCCCCACTGCAGTTTCTCCAGCACTACTCACAAGCCAGTTACATCAAGGCTGCAATCTGGAGGGAGGCACAATAGAGGCTATATTAAGTTTTATACAGACTTGCCATCAAATTACATGCAATAGCTACTTGATCACGTTGTATCAATCCATTTCTGCCTGGCCATTTGGAAAGCAATTGCTTTTATCTTGATGGCTTATTTTTTAGTTCAGACCTTGCAAGGATTTTATCAGGAGTTTTTGTCTAGTGACTGCAGAATTCTCCTGGTCACATGGTTTAGTACAGTGTGACTGTTAGTGCACAGTAAGGGGTATTGGCAAAAAAAGGACCCTCTCACTGTAGTTAATTTTCATTGTTTTTCTGATTTCTTTTTTGTCTTTTACATCTGTTCCTTAATGTCTATAAAAATCTTGACAGCAGTTAGAACTTGATGCTGTAATACAGGCTAGAAACAGTGAAAAATATTTTCTTTTTGCTCTCCTGACTGCCACTATGCTCCAGAAGACTGTGAATTTACCATCAAACTTCTGCAGAGTTAGAACCTCTCCTTTAAGCTCAGTAATAATAGGTAAAATCCTACTCCCTGGCTGCACCATATAATCATTATTATCTTACAAATTCAAAGTACTCTGTGTAATCTTCAAGACTGCTCCTAGTACTGTGCTTTAGGAGAAAATAGAAGGATCGTAATTGTGGAAAATTGCATTTTGTTGCATCTTTTGCCAATTCCCTGAGATCAAAAGGGTTAATTTCCCCATGCTCTATGCCTTGTATGAACCTTGAATCAATACAATTAACTCTGATGAGTCAGAACAGGGCTTATACTGCAGATTTTTCTTGTTGTTTGATTCCTTTAGCTTGGTCATGGAAAGACCTAAAGAGGTTGAAAGAGTCTCCAGTTTGGATTAGATACAAATTATTCCTAATTTGCCTCCCAGATATCTGTTGTTCTTCTGGTCCATACTTTAACTTGAAGCTTAATATTGGTTTTCTCCAAAAAGAGTTGCGTGGTTGATTTTTTGACTCATTAAGTTTTATTATTAAAAAATAAAGGCCTGTATATCTATGGTTGCACTTTTTTTTTTTTTAAACCACCAAAAAAATGTTGGATAGCTGCAGAAGTAACCCAGAAAATGAGTGGAAATGATGAAGAAAGAAGTTCATACAAATGCAGCCTGGCTGGAACCTGTGTACTTTGTTCTACCTTGCAGTTTCATGCTGAAACTTATGCAAAAGCTCCATATGTGATGAAACTTGCAGGTGTATTAAACCCATGCCATAATGTTTATTTTTGTATATGGACAAGAGATTACAGCTTTTCCATTGAACTTCCAAAGTCATCATCAAAAGCGATCGTTACTCTGTGAACACTTTGTAGTCTGGTATCTGTCCTACACTGGTTAATTCATGTAAATCTAAAGGAGTGGTTGCAGGCAGGATGGCATCAGAAATATGGAAATAGAGCATCTGGGTAGAAAGGGTAGGTTTTTGCAACGTTTCCATTGAAATTATTTTCTCCTGCCAAGTGAACAGATGCAGTGAAAACAGACAGTCTTATCGGCAGCCTTTCTTTTGGGGAGAATAAATGAGGGAATGATCTATCAAAACATTTTTTTTCATTTGATTAAACAGACGATATTTATAGCATTTCTAAATATAAACCAAACTGAGGCGAAAAGGAGGAAGGTTCACAAAGAATGGCCACTCTACAAAGTCAGGTGCTGTTCCTGTACCCAAAAGTATTTTTAAATTCCTATTTCTTCACCTAAGCTGAGTGAATGCAGTTCACTGCACTCGGAGGGTGTTTAGCAGACTTCCAGTCCTGATGCTCACACTTGGGTCTGATGCTGTGGGCTGCAGAAATGTTTGCTTACAGATTTCCTTTTGTTTCGCATTAGAATAACAACAACTTTCCTAAGGGTTTCAAGAGTCTGCCTTTTTCGTATGTTACAGTACAAGTTCTGGAATAAATAGCAGGAAAGGCTGAAAATTTAGCAATGAGATAATAGAAAAATTTGTACCTTGCAGGAAAATACAAGATTTTGACATTTGGTTGCATTCTAAATAGAATATGAAGTTTTTATTAAAATCTACTTCAGGTTAATTTTAATGTCATTTAGATATGAATGTTTAAAGATTTTGTTGTATGATAAAAATAGAAATGAAAAATTCTCCCGAAGTCTTGCAAATGAAATGTTTGATTTATCAAAACATTTCCTAATTCTTTTAAAATGTGATTTCCCCAGAAATAATTCATGTCATGAGAAATTTCAGCTTTGCTGAAATTTAATTTTCTGCTGGGAAAGTGAACCAACACCTGACCAGGGCTGCCTGACTATAGAGCCTGCTGGTCAGATTTAATTCCTTTGTCAGAAATTACATGGGTTTTAACCCACTGACCATTGGTATGATACTGTAATGTTGGGCTTTTTTGTTTTTGTCTTTATCCAAACTGAGCTACATCTTCTTATTAAAATAATTTTGCATTCGTTCTGAAAAATTTCCATATTTTTGTACTTTAAATAAACTCCCTTGTAATAAGGCAAGGCAAACCCTTTTATGTTGCTGTCCCTTTCATGGAAGTCTCCTTTGGCCACTTTTATTTGTGGTTTTGCCTTTTCCCTTGATTATGTATTGAGATTTCTGTTGGACTCTTTAGCATTCTGGCCTGCTTTTGGGTTACAGTGTTCATCTTTGGAGCCTGTTGTCTCTGTGATTCTTTATCAAGGGAGGCCAGTTCTTTATAACTGCATTTTCTTTACATTGTTAGCAATCTCAAAAATTTTCCTGAAATAAGAGTTTTCACTGCTTAATGTAAGATTTCATCATGAGTAATCCTGAGTCATTTAATTTCATATCTTTTTAAATGTCTTATCTAAGATGGTCAAACTGACATTTGTGTTCTCTGTCAACATTGTATTGAGTCTAATATTTTGTGTTCCCTTCTTTCCAGTGAACAATCTGAACCCAAAAGATGCCATTATTTGAGTGGTTTTGCTGAGATATTTAAATGCTAGTATGGAAGATGATTATTGACTTTTCGCTTAAATGATGTAGTCTTCTGCAAAAATCAATTTTCCTTATATATTCACCAGCTGTATTTAAGAACTAGCATTTGGCTAGCACTTTTCACAATTTAAAATAGAAAAATCTCTCATGTGGTGGCTTTCCTTAAGAGATCTCCAACACTTTGCTGTCACATTAATCTGTTTTTAAAGAGGGGAAAATTGAGGCAGAGATATAGAAATTTGTCCCAGGAAACTCAGTGGTTGAAGTAGGCAGAAAAAGAGAAAACAAATCAAAAAAGAGAAACCAAGCATTGGGATCTGCCCTGCTGGACTGATATTAAGTGAATCTGTTCAATTCACAGGAGGCTAATTTCTGTCTCTCAGGCTCTAAGAATCCTGTGTGTTCCATGTTTCTGGATGGACAGATGGATTCTCCCTTCCCATGTCTGCATTACTTGTGGTATCACGCTGTGAACTGAAGGTCCTGCTCTACCTTGTCTTGAACACATTCCCGTGAATAGCCTGTTAAATATGGATGATCCACCTTGATTTTCCAGATGAGTCAGGAAAAAATACTGGGAATTTTTTTTTTTTGACAGGTGTAAGCCAAATGGTGCAGAGAACTGAAGTCTCCAAGGCATTTCCCTGGCCCCCAAGGAACCCTTTGGCTTCCAGCCATTGGCTTTCTGCCATCGGCTGCATCCTGTCCCTGGCAGTAGCACGCCCCAGGAAAGAGCACAAATCTCTCTCCTGGGGAATTAGCACTCACAACTCTTCCCCCACACTGGCTGGCTTTGGAGTAGGGTTCTGACATTCTTTCTGCAATTTGTGTGCCCCACTCAGAACCAGTTGCAAACATTTCCTTTGGAAAGCTGTTTATGGATGGCAGCCTGGTCTTCCTCTGGTGACTTCTCCTGCCATTTAGTTCCCTATTTGATTTTCTCAGGTTGATCTTTGAAATGGCAATGTCTGGTTTTCCTGTAGAGCTCCTGAATCCCGAGTCCTGGGTTTTGCACAGATAACCTGTCCCATGTTATACAGCAGAGGTGGAATCTGGAGAGGTTTTGGCAGGACGGCTCTAAGAGGTGGCTTAGATGGCTCTCAGATCTAAAAGCTTAAATGGCACTAGGAACTTGGTCTTTTGAGAGGACTGAAACTGGCTCCCACTGAAGACATGGAAGGTAATAATCATATTTATTTATGGAAGACATGTGGCAAGAAACCTCCTAGAACACAGCAGGATTATTTTTGCAGTGTAGGTTATTAGCGTTGACCCTGGACTACAGCAAAAGAAGAGACATGAAACCTGTCTGCAAAATAGCTCTCAAGGTTGTAACCAAAAGCTTAAAATTGCAAGACATGGCTGTTCAAGACTGGGAAGATGGGTACAAGGATACAGCTGATGTCTCAGAAATAAACTGTTGGTTTGTAGAAGTTGGGAATTGCTAATCTCAGGAAAACCCAAGACCAGTAAAAGGCTTGGTCTTTTAGAAAGGTTACTCTCAGTTGAGACACCAATCCCTGCTTTCCTCCCAGGACTGCAAAATTACAACTTTCAGGTCACACTTAGAAAGCAGCTGGATGTAATCTGTACCTTTTGCATGACATAAAAGAACTAGATGAGATAATCAGGCACCAGCGTGTCCTCAGGTCTTTTTTAAATACTGAGATCACTCCAGGGTGTGCTTATGATGATTTCCCCTCCTCCATCTCCTGTCTGCTGAGGGAGGGAATTGCTTCTCTTGTGCCTGTTCACCAAGTGTTGGCCAAGTGCTCCCAACCTACCACCACTACTGGCACAACTTGAGTTGTCTTCTCTGGTGGAGCACTCCCTGTTTTAGCACTAGAAAGGTGAAGTGTCTCGGCCAAGTTCATCATCCGGACTCCACAGTCAGTGGAGAAAGTTGAACACCTCCAGAGTGTAATTCATCCCATCCAAAAATAGATGTTTAAGACAGGAAGAATGAATCACTCTCTGGGGGTTGGTGCACGTCTCTCTGTTCACTGATGATAAAAGAAGTCTAGACAATTACCTTAACCTAGACATCCAGCTGTAAGACACCTTCAGCTGCGTGAGATCGAGTTGTGCTTTCAGGTCCCTAAGGACCCATTTCCACCCCCCTGTTCAAATGGGAAGTAGTTTTCTGATTTCACAGCAGCTTTCAAGCTGAAGTCACTGACAATCAGAATCTCAGTGAGCCACATATGGCAGTTTTACCATAACTGAATAGCTTTTTAATGAAAGGGTTTTTACCCTCAGTCCCATCTGGGAGTTATCCATGAGAAGTTGCTGGTGTTTTGAGGAATATTTCTTGCTATTACTTGCTGAATCATTGCCACCATTAAACATTGCCGCATAATTTCCTCCCAAGGAGTCTGTTGCATGTAGATAATATTCAAAATGTGGTCCCCATTGATTACTTTGATTGAACATATGCCACACATGATATTCTCCATGAGCAGGAGCACAGCTCTTCAGATGGTGGTTGCAAACACTCTCATTTGTGAGTTCATTTCTCGTGGTCTGAAATTCATTTCTCATCTTCTCTCTTGCCTTCCTATGAGCTCGTTTGTTAAAGCATTTGGGGAAAGGCAGACAGGGAATGGCAATGGATGACTGCAGAAGGCAACAGAGCACCGAGACCATAAGGAGCATCCACAGAGCCTTGGAGGAGGAAACTGCAGTGGAGGCAGCTGAGAGGAGGGAAAGCCTCCAGCAATGGATAGCCAAAGAGCTGGAGTTGCCAGTTCCCATATCCACCTCTGCAGTTCCTCACTGCCCACCTTGCCCCATGGAGGTGACCAGTGCAGGAGCAAAGCTGGCAGAGCAATCCAGGGAATACTGGGATGTTGGCTGCTCCACTTCCCAGCCCAGAACTTAGGGCAAAGCCACCTTCAGCTGGTGTTCCCATGAGGAGACCAGACAGTGAGCAGCAGCCAGCACAGCCCAGCTCCAGCCCCAGGTGGTTGTCCTTGCTCCAAGGACAGTGATTCCTGTTCCCATTTGATTGCAGAGCAGATAGATGAGGATGATGATGTATCCAAGGGGACAAATGGTTCCCTGGCAGAGGTGGGGAGATGTGTTACTCCACGGGCAGGGTGAGCTGGTGGAGAGGAGACTTCAGGGTTCCAATCTGTGTGCCTAAAGCTTCCATCCCAGGCAGGTTACAAGGTTTGGAAACCACGCAGCTTTGGTATCTCTGCAGAGAAGAACATCTCGGCTTGCCTTGAAATACATAAAGATTCAATTCCTTCGACTTTTGCTTTTAGATTATTTTTTGACCTTGCTGTTTTAAAAAATCAATTCAACATGGAAGCACAGTCTTCAAGGAAAATACTTTAAAAACATATTGACCAATACGGTTAATAGAAAACATTCCCTTTTTCAAGATGTCTTTTGTCTCTCCCTTTTGGAAGACAGCAGCAAGTTTGGATGAATCCTGAAATGTTTGGGTTTTGGTTTTTTTTTTTTTTTTTTTTTGCCTGTGTGTGTGAATTTTCCAGTTGCCAGAAAAAATAATTTGCCCAGTGATGTTACAGGTGCCTCTTTGCTTCCCCTGCCAAGACATCTGCCCACTGCTGCCTGCAGGAGCCCTCGGTGGAGTCCAAGCCGAAGCAATGGATGTGATTCTCTCGGGGAGTTCCCTGCTTCATCCCTCGCTGCGTCAGAGCTGAACACATCCTGCCAAGATTCTAGCAAATATTCCAGAAAAGGTTGAGAGATATTCACCGAGCTCAAACTATTGTACAAGAAGTACCCTGAAGCAAAAACAGAGCTGCGAGACACCATCACACCGAGTGGCTTCCCCCACCCCGGCAGGCACCACGCCGTACCAGACAAACTCCTCCAGATAGGATCCAGGCAGAGATGTTTGCTTAACACAGCAGCTCTTTGAAAAGGCAAATAAATGGACAGTGAAGCTACACAGACGTGTCACTGTGCAGCGATTTCCGTTTAGCATTTACGCTTAGTGCCAGGAAACCCTGACTCATGAATATGAAATCAGAAGGAAAGGAAGAAAGCAGTTGTTCATTATTAGAGCTTCGAATTGGGCATGTGGTGGAAATTAGCATTAAAATCCACACAGGTTTAAAAGAGAGGGGCTGGCTGTGATGGTCCAGGAGGCTTGAGGAGCCCAGCTTTTGTGTTTTTGATGTGCTTTTGTGGGGTCCCCTCTGCTCTCAGGCTTTGCCCATGGGGAGCTGCTGCTAGAGAAGAATCCTGGAGCTCAGGGTTACCCACAATGAGGCTCTTGCTCATCTTGAGGTGGGGGAAAGCAGGTCCTGAATATTCCTGGAGATCCTCCAAATTTACCTTGAGGTAATGGCGAGCAAAGGCGGGGAAGAAAAGCTTCTTAATTACCAGAAATAAGAGAAATAACCGAGAGGAACATCCAAGAAAACAGATTAACTTCAGATAGAAATCCTGAGGTCCCTAAAGGAAGTTCACATTTAATTGAGACTCAGTGGGGTAGAAATGAAGGAACCCAGAGCCCTGATGCTTCTGCAGGTGGGATGCCTGTCTCTGCCCCTCACCTGCACTCTAGAGCTGGGAAAAACCTCTGTGAGCCTGTGGTGAACCTGGCTCCCTACAACACAAGCTATCTTCCTTCCAGCCATGAGGGTGGGACACCATCCTTCTTTCTGCGCCTATTTACCTCAAAAAAGCTGAGCTTGTTCTGCCAAGGAGGGATGTGGGTCAGAATCACAGAATCATAGAATATCCTGAGTTGGAAGAGATCCAAAAGGGTCACTGAGTCCAGCTCCTGGCCCTGCTCAAGACAACCAACCCCAAGAATCACACCAGGCATCTGAGTGCATCATCCAAACTTTTCTTGAACTCTGGTAGGCTTGGAGCTGTGATCACTTCCCTGGGGGAGCCTGTTCCTGTGCCCAAACACCCTCTGGGCAAAGAACCTTTTCCTAATGTCTCTAAGAAGAGTGATGCTATGGCAGCAAATATTTTTGGTGGTACTGGGAAGGAAGAAGCAAATAAAGACATTGCTGCAGGGTGGCAAGGGCTTGATTTCCGAAGCAGCTCCTTGCATCAAATCCTGGGAGCAGCTCAAGGCAACAAGGAAGTGTGTCATCCCCTCCAGTGTCTTCATCTGAAGCCGCCCAGCTGTGCTCTACAAGTACCCCTCGGTTTCCTTGCATTTTGGTAATTCCAGTGCCCTTAAAACATGACAAGAGCTGATCTATCAGTGTGGGGCACAGCAGCTCGCTGTAATAGCAAAGCATTTGGCTGATACCCCTGGTCTGGAGGATGCAAGGTGCCAGGCAGGAGGTTGGACAATGGGCTGGGTGGGCAAGTGCCCATGGGACTGGACAGATCTGCCAGGGTGCCCCTCACTCAAGTGCCCCCATGCCAGCTGTGCCCTCAGTGACAGCACAGGATCACGGTTGTTTTGCAGACCCAGGCTTTGCCCCAAGGCCAGGCCATGGGAAGCTGCTGGCAGGGCTCTGCTGCAGCCCGTGCAGCTATGACAGCTTCAGAGAGTCGTTAGCAAGCAAGGCGCGCTTGACGTGAATAATTAAAATACCTGCTGTGCTTTTAAATAGTTCAGAGCCAGCCTTGGAGCTGCATGTGTGAGCGATGGCTGCTGTCTTTGGAGGAGGCCGGAGGAAAGAGGAGGGCTGATATCCAGTGGAAAATTAAGGGCTTGATGCTGCTTCTGGCAGGAGGAGGCATGATGCTGGCAGCTTCCACAGGGATGCAGGCAGTCCCTACTCCCGAGTGAGACTGGAGGCTGACACAGCTCTCCTTGCTGATGAACAGACATCATGGCACAGAACTCTCCAAAAGTCTCCTCTCTGCCAAAAATTTGGGCAGCAGTGGAGCTCAGCACCCACCCTTCCAGCTGCCCCAGGGCTCTCGTGCTGGTTCAGCTCTCCAACCTGTGGGATGAGGATGTGGAGCAGGGGAACAGGGACAGCCCACAGCCTTGGGGCTCCATCAGCACTGGCAGCGTGGGGCCCCTCAACTGAGCACACACAGGTGGGGTCTGGGGAGGATGCACTGTCTTTTGCTAAGATTTCCCCAAGATATCAATTAGACACTGAAATCAAAACAGTTTCTGCATGAACAACTAACAAAGAGATCCCTGCAGTCTCTCAGCAGCCAGACTCCCTCTGTTCCTACCCCCAGCTGCCTCGGAATTTGTATCAGAATAGCACTGAAGGGCCCCGTGCCCCAGCACGGAGGAGCTCCATGGAACAGGGGAGGATATCAAACACTGTGGCTGTGTCAGTGCTGCTGGAGCATGGAGCTGGGAAGCTGTAAATCATCTCTTCTTGTGAAAAAAACAGGTTTCTGGGCAGGGGATGGAGGGAAAACTGACATTCCCTATGAGTTAGTTTCAGATTGAATTAAACCGTTGTTTGGCCATAGATGTTTATCTTTTTAGATATATGCTCTTTTTTTTTTTCTTCTGTGGAGAGCCTGGACAATTCCAATTTGGGGTCACTGTGGAGTGATTTTTTTCCTCTTTTTTTTCTTTTTAGTCCAGCCAATGAACCAAAAAAAGGGTCATGTTCACAGCTTTGCCATGATTACCCCCTGAAAGCAAATTTTTTAGTAGAGATGGGGAAAAAAAGGCTGTTTGGGGACTGGCATGGTGAGGAGAGAGGTAGAGCTGTGTGCTGACAGCTTTGCAAAAGTGTGTGAGCATCATCCTGATGTTTGGTCCATTCCCTGGTCCCGTGTGGGGAGTGGGAGCTGCCACCAGCACCCCTTTGCCATGGCCCTTTGCCCACGAAAGGCCAGGGCTCCTGAGCTGAAGATCAACAAATTAGTCTTCTTCTCCCCCACTGCAGAACGTTATCCATCTAAAGATTTCCTTTAATTTAGAGCCGTGTAGAGTTTGAAAAGCCCTTCAAGTTCACTTGGGCTGATGAATTGGTAATTGAGTGTACCTGGATGTCGGTGCCGGCTCTGCCTCTCTCTGCATTTGTATCAGTCCGTGTTTGTTTTCTCCAGCTGTAAATCACTCAGAACTTGGAGAGGCTTTTATCAAATCCTGCTAGGAGCCAGTCATTTTTCCTTTCACAAACACATTGCTAATGCCACGTGGAACCCACCGGCTTTGCTGTTCATTTAAAAACAATGAGGATGGTATTAAATGGGGAAAAAAAGTCCTTAGCAACGGGGGAGAAGGAGGAGGAAAAGAATTGCTCCTGTCTCTCTGGAGTTTGCTCCTTTGGTCTAATGTCTGTCCCATTGATCTCCTAATATGCTCTGCTTTGAGAGCCTGATTTATTGCCCCACAATCTCTTATCCCCCTGCATGTTACAGCACATGTTGTTCCCAGCTTCTTCAGCCACCAGCAGCTCGGCTGCCAGCCTTGGTCCAGCCTCACCAGGGCTTCCACCTCCTGGGCTGCTCACCTGTGCCCCTTTCTCCACAGCCCCAGCCAGCACTGGGCATGGAGAGTTAAGCCATGGAGAGTTAAGCCGGTGGTTTTAAGGGTTTAAGGGAGTTGGGGTCATCATCTGAAGGTCTCCAGGTTCTCCAGTGTGTCCTTGGTGTTCATCTCTCCAGTGGCTTTGATGACACCTGGCCCTCGCCATCAGTTGTGGAGGAACCACAGCTGTCAACCACATTGCCCAAAGCCACAGCTCAGTCCAGTCAATGTGCCCCAACACTGACAGATTTGGCAGAAGGGGATTTCAAACAAGAGAGGTGACAGTCCTGATGGGTATTTTTTGGAGCTGCTCCGATCCCTCACCCAGTGGAAGAACTGGAGGAACAGCACCGCATGTCTGGCATAACCCATTCACCCAGCCTGTGCTTGAATGTTGATTTTTCAATGAACTGTTACGTTGCTATTTGCTCAGTGGAAAAAACCAGCAAGTTATATCCATTGACAAAGAAATGTGAGGACTTTGCAATCCGCGTGTGAATGTTTCGTGAGCATAAAATGAAGTTTGTCAAACGATTATTCATTAGGAATCATTCATTCAGCTCTAATTGCTTGGGTCTGTCTGTTCTTAGAAGGACTGTGTGACACCTTTGTAATGCACAGTTAAGGTCAGAAGAGTGTTGGTTGAAATGACTTCATGTTAAGTCAAGTTTTTTGTTGGGTGTGACGCTGCTATTCCTGCTTAGCTTAGAAAGAGCTGTAAATGGTGCTGCCTGGTTTCCTGTTGGGCCTGTGCAGCCCAGGTAGCTAATGGAGGGTGAGTGGTGCCTTGTTGACTCCCACTTTCTCTGTGGAAGGAGTAATTAAATTCACCTGCAGAGTCCCTGTCTCCTCATGCGTGGCAGGGTGCAACTTCCCTGCATCTCTGCTAACTGGATTAGAGATTACGCATGCTGATGAGAAAGCACCAGCTAGAAAGGATCTGGCTTGGCTTTCAGATCCCAGCTGTTATTTGCAGGACTTACGTTTAGGAAAACATCACCTTTTTTTTTCGTTTTTTTTTTTTTGCTTCTAACCTGACAAACTTTGTCTGGAAACCCAGAGAAACAAGCACCAGGGAGCCCCGCCGTCTGTCTTCCAGCAGCATTTTCTGAAATGGAACAACACTTTAAAGTCTCGCCAGCTCAGCCTTTCACTTCACAGAATATGTGCCTGTCTCTAAAATACCAGGTTATTTTTCCTTACTCCCATAATATTCCCATCCAACATTCACTCTCCTGGAAACCACCAATCCAACGTTCACCTACCTGTGTTCAAACACCTGTCACTGCTCTTGTGCTGCTGCCCTTCCCCTTCCAATTTAGAGATTATATTTCATAGCTGACCTCCAACTACCTATTGCCTCCCCGTGACACTCCACCCTTGTCTGCCTGATTGATTAGTCTATTATGCTCTCCACTCTTCCTGATGGCTCACAGATTGCCCAGTATCTGTCACAGGCTTCCTTTTGTTCTCTAATATTCTTGGAGTTTTGGAACGCCCTCCGGCTGCCATTCTCTCTCCATATTCCCCGGCCACCACCTGCCTCTCTTATGAATGTCTAGTTTGGAAAAAGGAGAAGAAATCTTTTGCAAAATAACCCCCTGCCTGCTGTGAGTTCACACATATGCTGGTAAAACACACTTCTAAGACACTGTCGTTTTCAATGGGGCTCTTTATTCCCTTTGCACCATTTGGAGGTATAAAAATGTCACTAGAGCAGGCTGTGATCAGTGACGTGGCTTGGAAAGCAGCTTTCCCCAGCAAATTTCCTCACCTGCATAAGTCAATGAAGCAGTGGCAGAGAGGGAGCAATGTTGTGTTTAAAGATGCGTGGGGGTAGGAGGGTTCTGCCTCTGCTGGGGGAGAGGTCTGGGATGTGTCCCAGATCCATCCATCTCCCTGCGCTTGTCAGAGGTTGTCCAGCTCTCTGATATTGTTCCAGGCTTGTCCCAGCTCTGTCCATCACTCTGACATTTAATTAACTGCCCCATTCTCCTGGATCTTGCACTGGATTTGTGTTGTCTTTCTGAAATACCTCTTAGGTCATGTCTGAATATTACTAACGGGAGGAGTAACAAAATGGTTGTCACTAATATTGCTATTATTGCTACTGTGTAGATGATAATAAAACAAGACATTGAATATCACAAAGATGAGCACTGTTACACTCAGTGTCACTTCTTCTGGCTGCACTGGTTGTTTGGCAGCACAGGTGAGCAGGAACTGACAGCAGTGGGAAGCAGAGAGAGCCCTGCCCAGCCAGGCATCCAAAAGTAATAGAAAAACTACAAGGGTGTGGGAACTGACCACTGAGAGCAATAAAATCACACCTAAGATGGAAAAAAGACATTTATGAGACCAATCTTCAGGTGTAACGAGGATTATTAAGCTTGTTAAAAACCTGCAGGTGCTGGGTGGCTGGTGCTGGTGGTGGCAGTGGCTCCTCACTCCTCCAGGAGTTCTGCATTGATGTTTTGTACCATCTGCCCTGGGCATGCTCAGAGCAATCCATCTTCCTTGCATCTTCTTCCATCCCTGTCTGGCATTTGTCCCATTCTTTCTACTTCAGTCCCAGCTCCCCTTCCAGCATTTCTCACAGTCCCTCTTCCACTGGCAAGTGGATTTCTTTTCCCTTTTAGTTACTCTGATGAGCAGCTGCTCTCATTTGGACCTCCCTGTGGTCTTCTTCCCCTTCACCTCTGGGTCTGGTCTCTCTGTGTTTGATCCATGGCTTAAGCAGCTGTTCTGTCCCTGGGATGGCTTGGTGTTAATCAAGCCATCAATCAATCTTTTATCCCCTCTGATGAAACTCCCTCTTATGCTTTCCTTTTTATCCTTGCAGTTCAAATACTGGGCTTGGTGACCACCTCGTGGGATCCCGAATGCCGTGTCCCGTGTGCCTCCCTTTCCCTGAGGACAACAACTAGGAGACGTTCAGGACTGTGGCTGGAACCAGCAGTGACACTCAGGCTCAGAGGTGAGGGGTGGCCTTGTCCATGGCATCTCTGGAGCGAGAGGAGTAGCTGGTGTGAGGCAGCTGCCCGTGGGAGAGAGCTGGCAGGGACAGAGCAAGTCTTTCTGGAGAGGGCTCCAGTGCTGGGGAATCCTCCCCAGGAGTGGATGGTGAAGGGGAGCCTCAAGCATTCATTCCCAGCAGGAAAGAGTCTGAAGCAGACATGGACAGCGAGCCAGGGCTGTGTTTCTCATGCTGCTGTTCCTGGGGTGGTTCCTGGTGGGACTCATCTGGGAGTGCTGACCTTCCTGGGGAAACCCTGAGTGGCTGAGCTGAGGCTGCTGTACTCCTGAAGGTGTGGTAGCACTGAAAGTTATCATGGTTGCATTTTTAATTTTTTATTTTTTAAAGACTGAATTCACATTCTTCTATTGAGATTTAAGGAATGTGGAAAAAGCACATTATTTCTCCCCCGCAGATGAGAAGTGCAGTGTGTGCCTCCATCCCAACTTCTAAAAAATTCTGTTTTACAAAGCAGAAAAAGAACATCAAGTTCATGTTGGAGCTGTAGCTCAGTTTTCTAAGACCAGATTTTGCCCTGTGTTCTCTGTTCAAATGACTAGCTGTGCTGGGCGCTTAGAAATTTTCTCCCTCTTCCTCATCTCCACCTTGACATTATGAAAAGGGTTTTCATCAATCCATTGAAAGAAGGAGATAACTTTTGTATAAAAGTGCACGGTTGACGGGGTTGAGTTTTTTGGGTAGTATGTAATTTTTTTTTACACTGTTATTATTTAAAATATGCTTTCTAAGAGGACAAAAGGGAATAGCTTAATGGAAACAAATTTCTGTAGCAAAATGTACAGCTGGATAAAAAAAGATTATTTCTGTTATTGCTTGGTTAGACAGGTGAATTTCGAATTTGAGTACAAAAGGTGCTAAAAAGTGTGCTTAAACTCCTCTCCAGTGTGCTGTTGAGATTGAAAAGAATAATTTTTGGAGAAAAACTTTTCTCTGAGCCTCTATTTCCAGCATTGTCAAATCTTTAGCGGCAGCCTTTTCCCACAGCCATTATCATGTTTTCACCTTTTCTTCTTCCACCTCATTTGTCCTTTTTTGAAGAAAATGCAGTGCTGGTGAAAGGCAGGCAGGTCCGTGGGCTGGCACTGATCTGGCACGGAGGGACAGCAGAGCTGGAGGTGCACGGGCATCTCTGGAAGCCAGGCCAGACCAGGGATGCAGTCCCAGGGAAAGATGGACAGCCTGGCCTGGGGGTGGTCATTTTGAAAGCATCTTCAAGCCTACAGCCCTTAAGACTACCTTTCCAAAATGACTTTTAACCAATTAGGAACCTAAGCATCAATGAAGATAAGCAGAGCTTAGGTGCTCAGGTCCCTCGGGGCAGACACAGATATCTCAGCAATGCAGACAGATAGACAGTTTGCCTGTCCAGATGGATCCAGACCCAGAGCCAGGCAATGAATTACAAATCTAAGTGCCAAAACAGCAGGCTTGGGACACAAAGGATTAAAGACAGTTGTGTTATTTGAGCTGATAAGCTCTGGTCTCATCTGGAAGATGCTGGCATCAAAGGCTCCTGCAGAGATTTCACAATGGAGTATTACACCATCCAGCACCGAGTTACCTAAGAAGTGCAATGGGCCCTGCAGAGAAAGCTTCATGCCTGCCACAAAGGAGCAGAATTAGAGTTTGTTTTGAGAACTATTAGGCTGAATAATTTGCGATTGATCTTCATGGACACTGTGAGATATTGCTCCCAACGGAGCAATGATTGCCATTAGTGTCTCAGCTCCCTGCCTTCTTCCTCCTTTTTCTCCCCAGCCTTTGCAAGGGCTGGGTCAAATGCTGCCCAGGCAGCATGAACAGCATTTCCTCCTTTTTTGGTAATCATTGTCCCTTCTATTCATTCCTCAGAAGCCTTTTCACAAGCAAGAGGTATTTTCAAGGGTTGTAAGCATTCATCTCAATGTACATTTTTATGCCTATTCCCCTTGGAAGAGCTGGAGAGCTAATTTACTTTATTAGACCAAATGAAAGGAGCTTATGGAGGTAGCCTGGTGCAGGAGGTCAGGGAGCAAGAGAGGAGAGACCTCTGAGACTGCTACGGAATTTCTTGCAGGGGCTGAAAAGTAGCTTTTGCTGTTTAGATTGGTGCTGTTCCTCCTCACATTGTGCTGGTAATCACAGCACCGAGTGCTGAGATCTTCTGTGTGGTCCCAGCACTGGTCCAGCCACGAAGGCTTAGGAGCAGTAACATCTGTAAGCACCTTGGACTGGCGAGCCTGGAGCTAGCCAGGCTCACAGCACTGGGCTGCTCAGCCAGGGAGGAGGCACCCAGGGGGCTCTGGTGAAGGTTCCCACCATGGGGAGCCCCAGCCAGCCCATCCCAGGCGACACCCGACTGTGCAAACCCTTCTCCAAGCAGCTTCATGCGGTGAGCAGATGACTAAAACCCGTCTCCTGGGCAATTCACTTCATTCATCAATTAAATTGTTTGCTGTGAACGGCTTGGCCCCATCCAGCTCCAGGATTTCAGCCTTGTAATTTTGCTGGCAGAGGACAGTGGTGCCATGTCCGTGAAATCTGCCTGCCAACTGCTTCCCCTGCTAAGCATTTTCTAGGCTAACGATCCCAAAAACCTTGCCAGCAGCCCCAGCTCTGTCCCTTTCAGGGCAAGCCACTCATTTAAACGTGAGCACATCTAAATGACTCCATCTGCTAAGTGACGTTGGTGAAGAAAAGATTATAGCAGGAGTTAGTGCTGTGTCCTCGGGTTGTAACCCTGTTATAAAATGGGCTGGGAGAACAAGGGGACTGTGAGGAGCTGAGGCTCAAAACCACCTGGGTGACTGTCAGCTTGATTTATTTTCTTGCTCATTAGATAAATTAGAAAACTGGCAAAAGAAATCATCTCCCTCTCTCAGCTGCTTGGTGACCTGCCACATGGCATGGGATGCTGGCTGCAGGGAGGTGCAGCTCCTTCCCACCTCCCTGGCCCCTCTCCCGAGGGACACAGGATGGGACTTGGGGCTGCTAGTGCCACACATCTCCTCGATGGTCCTGCCACCCTAAACCACCTCATGGATCCATCTGGCCAATTGCTGGCAACCAGTAGAGTTTCACTTTTCTCTAATACCGCTGATTTTTGAATAGCAGCTATTTTCTAGGTGAAAACAGCAGCACCAAATATTGCTTTTGAACACTGGCTTTGACCCCAGAACTGTTTGTTACCCTCATTTCACACATCAGACAAGCTAAAGCAAAATAATCTGGATTGTGGCTGTATCATCAGGCAGGACCTGCTGCCCTTCAAAGATGTTGTTCAACTCTTTGATCTTGTGGCTTGTGACCAGTCTGCCTCCAGCAGCTGCCCCCCTTGCTTATGAACCAGACTAATTTTTGTTTTGTCAGAAGGATGAAGCTTAATGGTCAGACTTGATTTAAATCCCTGGGTAAAATTCACTGTCTAGGAGGTCAAGCTCCATTTACAGTGCCTTCTAACCTAAAAACTCACTGAAATATTCAGCCTACATAACCAAATGTTAAATTTGGATCATTTAAGGCATCTTCAGTACCTTCAGCTGCATCTGATGCACTCCTATAGTGCGAAATGAGGCCACTGTTCTACACATTGTATTTACATACGAGGAAAAGCTCCCAGCCAGGATGAGCTATTAAGAGACTGCAATGCATTTCCCAGCCAGCTTGGAGGAATCCCCGCTGCAGAAGGACGCTGAAACTGGGGGAGAACCAGGGCAGGACCTCTTGGGAAGGAGACCTGGGGGTTGCCAGCACTGCTGTGCCAGTGCGAGGAGGTGGGGCAATACTTGCCTGTGAATGAGGGTTGGGGCAGATTTCTTCTGCCCATGGGACTTCTGCACAGCCTGCAAGGATCCTTGTCACCCTGTCCCTGGCAGGCACTGGGACACACGTGTCCCCGTGGCTCAGACCCCTCCAGGTGTGTGCCCATGTGTACCAATGCTGCTGGGTGGAGAGACGGGGCTAATTCCTTCCTGTCATATGCAAGGAATCGGCTTATGGCCCGGAGCTCCGATTACTCTTATCTTAGCCTGCATGATGCTAGCCACATCCTGAAATTACCCAGATTTTTTCAAAACCCGGGGGATGGTTCAGACTCACCCGAACGACGTGAGCAAAGCCCAGCCCTGCTTTCAGCCCTGGCAGGTTTGAGGGGCTGCGAGTCAGTGCAGAAGTTGGGACGTGTGGTTTGAACCTCCAAATGCACCCGATGGGAAGTGCCTGGGTGTGATGCCCCAATCCACCTGAAACACCTGATGGAGCCCGTGTGGAGCAGCACCAGCAGCCCCTTCCCAGCCTCTGTGCAGAGCTGATTGCTCAGGCAGACTCACCTGCTGGGATCCTGGCAGGTAACATGCCTCTGAAATGGCCAGCCAGGGAGAGATGCTGTCAAGCAAAACATGGAGTGAAATGTTTGGCTGCTGGGATTAAACTGTGAGTCCCACCTGTCTGCTGTGCAACAGCGGCTCCACACGCTCCCACCCGTCCCCATTCCCCTCACTGCCTGCCAAGCCCACCCTGCCTGGAAATGAGAGTGGGGAAATCAAAGTCCTTCTCCACCCACTCCTGCTGTGCCTCTCAGCCACTGACATTAACACTGAACTGGCTGACATTAGCTTTGAATGGATTTTAATAACCCCCTTGTGAGCCTGAATTACCCACGCAGCGTGAGGGCCGCTGTGAGTTTGGAGACCTGGAGATGAGCAGGGCATCAGGGGCCAGAGCAGCTCCCCAGGCTGTGGACACAGGGCCAGAGCAGCTCCCCAGGCTGTGGACATGGGGCCAGAGCAGCTCCCCAGGCTGTGGACACAGGGCCAGAGCAGCTCCCCAGGCTGTGGACATGGGGCCAGAGCAGCTCCCCAGGCTGTGGACACGGGGCCAGAGCAGCTCCCCAGGCTGTGGACACAGGGCCAGACCCACTTGAGGAGCTGCAGTGGCTTCTGCCAGTGGCAGCTGCTGGCATGGAGCCCTGGCAGTTGCCTGGCCCCTGGAGAGCTGCTGCTCTGGCACCTGCTGCCCACAAGCCACCAGCAGGTCGGCAAGGGGCTGATGAGCTTCCCAGCACTGGGGATGCTGGTCCAGGTGCCCACCTCCATGGGATGTTCTCCCTTCTGGGACAAGGTATGGCTGCTGCAGGGTGGTGAGAACCCCCAGTGCCATCACTGAGAGCATCCCCAGCCCCTAACAGTGCATGGGATAGAACAGCAGCCTAGGTTTAGCTGCCTCTGTGCATGGAATGCTAAATGAGATCACGCCTGGCCCAGTTGGGAGCCCGGACTAGGGTATGAAAATCTAGCAAGAAGATTAAAAGGTGTCCCCAGGCAGAAGAGGGTATTTATTCCTTTCTTTGAGGCTGAGATGTGCATGGCGTGGGAGTCACAGGGACAGTGACCTCCCCTGAGCACCTGCACGTGGGCAGCGCCGTGTCCCCACGGGGACTGATCTTGGGGACAAGGCCCTGAGCAGAAAAGCTCCTTCTGAGATATGGGTGGACACATCCAATCTCCCCTCCTGCACCAGGAAAGGGCTCCCTGCCCTGGATCTTTGCTGCCTGCCCTGCAGCTCCTCCGCAAAGGGAAACCCCCTCATTTTCCTCTTCTTGTACAAGAGAGAAAGCTAAAAGAGATGGTCAGGTGGTTCTCACTTCTTCTGGAATATGCAGGGGCTGGAAACATGCTCTGAAGTTACTGTTCCTCAATTACAGCTCAGAAGATCTGTAATCTTTTACATGCAGCCTCCTTGGCCATTCACAAAGTCTCATCGCCATTTGGGTGGAGAGTGATGATTTCTAGCTGCCATTGAAATCCAGAGGAATTTCCAGTATGGAAACAGGAACATCCACAGGGATATGGACAGGAGATCCCAGCTGGGGTGGGCCAGCAGCTTCTCCAAGTCAGGCTCTGCAGGGGCTATGAAATCATCAGGCACTTGCAAGAACTGAGTACTGAAAACAACCCCTGAAATAAAGTCCATGGTAATGATTGAGTTATATTTAAGAGTCTCCTTCATACTAAGTAAATGCAAATAGTTTACTCAGAAAATATTTCCCACTAAGATCAGTTCTACATAAAATGCTAACAGATTGAGATTATGACTCTAATGATTATTTTTATTGCTGGTTTACATTTAAATGGCATATATTTCCCCCTACTGTTCTCTCTTTGGGTTAAATCAATAAAACCTATTAAGAAGGTTCTTCTTCCTCTAAGATTCCTCCCTCTCTTCTTTCTTTCTCATCTCCACTGGTGCCCTTTTTATCCACCCACCACCAGAGATTTTTCAGAGCTTCCTCCACGATGTTGGTGCCAAGGATTTGAACATCCCCTTTGACAGAGTGGAGTGAATCCGGTCTTTGCTGAGATGAGGGACTACAGAGGAACTCCCGTGCTGCTCCCTTTCCTCATCTTGGGCCCTATTGCAAGGAGATGAAGTTGGAGCCTCTTCCCTCCTGTTTTAACACAGAAGGGTGTGTTTAACATAACATACCTGTCTGTACTTCTGTACCTGCTCAGCTCTGGATGCTCTTGTGCTCCTTCAAACAGAGGCTGTGGCTCACCCAGGAGGTGCTGGATTTCTGTTTGGAGAGGAATTATCCTGGTATATACACAGCAAAAACCATTAAGACGCTGACCTTTAAATTGGGCTTCTTCCTGCTCGTGTAGGGAGGAGGTGGGTTGAGTGCCCAAATCTTATTCATTTTAATGACAAATCCCTCACAGAGAGGCTTTGAAATGCTCGGCATTAATGCAATTCGCCTCCCTCTGCTGCAGCTTGGCTTTGCTGTGCAGGGGATGTCTCTGCTTCCCTCTCACAGTGACAGACCCTATAGATTTGCTCCCTAACTACACAGGTACCACTGTGCATGGATCTGTGAGCTGAGGGCAGTGCTAACGCCGGGATCTCCATGCTCCTTAATCACTATCACTGACCTTTCTTTCCTCCATTACTCTCAGCATCACTTTTTTTTTTTCCCCCAGCTTAATTTGCATAGGTCTCATGTTATCTATGTTTTTGCTTTGTCCCTGTTATCCCATTACCCCAGATAATCAAAGTTGGCTGTAATGGAAACAGCAGAAACAATTTGCTTACCCTTCTATTACAAGATATTCCCTCTACTAAGTCTGAGAATACCTGCAGTTCTGTGGTAATGCTAATTAACTGTGCATACATATAGAAAGTAAAGCAAACGGCACCAGGATCCTTTGGGATGGTGGGGATTAAAGAAAGATGAGATATTATTCTCCTCTTTCTCTGTGCTTCACTGTCCCTACCCTCAATGGAAATTGCTTTGCACTTATAGAATAGAATGTAATACATGGTGGGGGAGTCACCGACTCTGCAGAGAGATGGAGTTGGAAGGAGCAGAGTTCTCTGCTAATAAACCCACTGTGGAAGTAGTGATCCTTCCTGATGTCTCGCTTCTTGTCTGTTAACAGAGTGGGATGGGGTCTATTCCCTGGGCTGATCCCAGTGCTGATTCCTCAGGGCCACAGCTATCCCCCAGAGCAGAGCTCCAGCAAAATATGGGTGGAAAACCTCCTGTCCAGCCTCAAGGCTTGGTTGGAATAGTGTCTGTAAATACATGCCCGTGGCAGTGCAGGGTACCTGGAAGTGGCTGTTGTGTCCATCAGGATGCTCACATGTCCTTCACTCATCTTGGGTGGCTGAGGCAGCAGCAGCTTCAGAGCAAGTGAAAGGCCTGGGGAGAATAAGAAAGGTGGTAATGAGAAAAGAAAGACGTTTGGGATAGGGGAGACTGTCCCAGCCATCCCTCTTCATTTTGCACTGCACAGTGCCTCGGGTTCTGCCCGTCCCTGAAGGTACCTGGGGCAGTCTCCCACCATTAGTGTGCAGCAGCCTCTGGAAGCCTCACATGAGGCTCTGTCCTGCGGGTCAGCTAAACCAAGAGTGACTGACACAGCCAGGCGTGCGTGGAGCACTGCCGAGCTCTCCATGCAGGAGAAATCCCACTCAAGTCCACCCACCAGATCCTCTCTGAGTTCCCCAGCTCCTCTGCCAGCAGCATGGACAGACCACCTCATTGCAGCCCTGTGGAGCATCTCAGACTGGCCCTGGCTCATTGTGCCCCTGAGTATGGGCCCTGTGCTCCAGGAGGGTGGTTAGACAGCCCTAGCACTACCCTGCCTCTGAAATTGTTAGGGAGATGTTGTTTGTGCTCTGATAAGCACAGAACCTTTGATGCAATACTCATGTTTGGGATTTTACCACATCTCTCATCCTCCAGGTCTGTCAAGGAGCTTTACGCAGCCGTGACTCAGAGAGAGGCATCAGTGGAGAGAGTCTGTAGATGCAGCCAGCAGCTGTCATGTGGAGGGCATTAATAATGTATATGCAGGTATAAATGCATGACCTACGAGATCAGGACCTTCCCTCCCTGAATGGTCCCAACTCCTTTAAAAGATCCCTGCACCATGCCCTGGCCCTGGCCATGCCAGAGGGCTGGGATTACACAGGCATCACACACCTCTGTCCGAGGTAAATGGGCAATCAAAGGGCTCATAGGGGTGAGGGCTTGGCTCTGCACGTCTCTCCTTTTCTGCTTGGAGCGATGAAATAACTCCTTCCTCGTCATTGAAACCTTCAGTGCTTGCTGCTCACCATCACCCCCTGTGGGGTTTTAGGACTCTGGGTTCCACAGTGCCTTACTCTGTTCACAAACCTGATGATAATTAAGATGCTTTAAAACTGCCCTCATGGAATGAATCATTTAAAGCAACCCAGGAGCAGGTTGTTGGTACTAAGGGCTTTTAAGGAGCCTGGGGGAGGCCAAAGGGATTTTCAGGACCAGTCAGGGCCCAACCAACTGCACACCAAGGGCCTGAACAGAGCTATGCTGTGCCTTGCAGGTGCATTATCCCAGCAGAGAGCTCAGTCCTGAAACACTTGAACCTCAGCAGAAGTGAGTAGACTCAGATTTGAGTTCTGGCTGAAGTCAGTCCCAAAATCCAGCCCAGCCATCTGAGACATTTTGGTTCTGATCAGGCAGCACAAGCTGTAATTGTAAGGATGGGTTTAAAAATTAAAATATGAGTTGGACTTGTAGGAAGGGGTGCTTGGGATTGGAGATGGAACCATGTATCACAATGATCAGTTGGGAATTTCTTGTTGATTTTACATAGCTGAGTCAAAGGTAAACTTCCTATTAACTTCCCTGAGAGAGTCTATAATGATTTGACCCTTAAAATTAAGGATTTGCAGTTACTGACTCCAGCCCAGCTGTGCTGGTGGAGTTCAAGAACCACACTGAAACAGCCAGCAGCTTTCAACAGCAATTGCACTCAGCACTGTTCTGTCTCCTCAACTCCTGACATCATTTGGGGGGAAAAAAAAGGCAAAGGTTGAATTAATGGGTTTTGTTTCTCTGCAGTTCAAAGGATAGAAGAGCCTGGTTTTTAATTGGCAGTGAGTTCTCCCAGCTGGTGCACAGGGCAGTCCTGAGACTGACACCCAGCCAGGCAGGAGGAGCAGCAGCTGAGGAGGGGAGGCTGTTTGAGGTCCTGGGTGCCTGCCACCCATCTGCAGGGACTCCAAAGTCTCCTTGCAAGGTCTGGGGGCAGAGGAGCATTGCTTCATTTCTGATCATTAATGCATTGGTCTCTTCTCTGTTTTCTTCCCACTGATCTTCTCTGTGCACAGTCCAGGGAGAGCCACGTGTTGAGTGGTTTGTGCTGGAGATCACAGCACAGAGATAACGAAGCTGTTTTCTTACCCTTCATGTTTCCTCACAGCACAGCTCAGCCTGGTCCCACGTCTGTGCCCAGCCCCAGGGCTGCAGGAGGCAGATGCCCTGCAAGAGTGGGCTGAGTGTCCCTACAGGAGCATCTCAGGCTGTGCACACCCTTGCCTCAACCCCAACACCTTGGCCAAGTGGAATTCAGCAGCGCTGACATGTGGAGCCTGTGGAGTGCAGGAGCTGCTGGGATGGGGGGGGGGTCAGCCAGGAATGGAGGGGTTGGCTTTGTTTGGGAAGCTCTGGGGTGTCAGGTCCCAGTGAGAGTCACAACCCCTCCGACAAGGGTCACAGGGTGTCTGTGGCACCGTGCAGTGATCCCTGGGGCACAGCTGGGGTGGGGAGCAGTGACCTGCTTCAACAGGCACTGTCATCTTCCACCCCAGTGGGACTTGAGAATCCCTTCTTGGCTGAGATCTAACCAGAGCATCTCTCCAGGCTTCCTTCCCCTCTGCCCAGGAGCAGGAAGGCTCTGTGGCTCCTACAGCCTCTCTGAGCAGCGCAGCTCCTGTTGATGATTTCCTTAATGCTTAGAGTGGGGTCCCAACTGCTTCTCTCTGCAGGTTCAGCATCACTCCCACCTTTCTGGTTGCCTGCTTTCCTTGACCTCGCCTCTCCTTGCCGAGCTGGCTCGTGGCTTTGCATCCTGCAGACTTCCTCAGCCCTCGGTCTTTTCTGCTCATTTGTGATTTGACCTCAGGAAAGCACCATTACAGGTGCCCTCTGCTCTGTGCTCGTTGTGCTCCATGCCCATGCCTGCTTTGCCCCAGGTGCCTTTATCATTTCCACCAGCACAGTCTCAGTAAATCCTGTGCAAGACAAAAACCTCAGCAAAGCATTGTCAGTCCAGCTGGCCCACGCCAAGCTGGAGCTGTCAGTCCCAAAAGCTCAGTGGGGTGGATATACTTATTGCTAGAAAGCTTTATATTTACCATGGCCTTTCTGACATTACAGTAAATGCATTTCAGAGCCCAAGAAGTATAAAAATAAACTGCAAGAAAATCAAGACAGCTAATTAGCCAAAGGTTACTGCTGGGCTCTCTGACTGTCAGCCCTTTTGAAGTTCTCCTTTACACAGGCAGATGTGTGTGCAGTGCTGCTGCTCCTTTGAATAAATGTCTTGGTTTCCAGAGTGGCTTCATATCTGGATGTGACTGAACACATGTGAGGCCTGTCACAGCGAGCCTGGGCAGGATAATCAACATCCTTTAACCCTGCACTTCTCCAGTGCTGAAGAGCACCTCATCTTGAGGAGTGGCTGATCAGTGCTGTGCTGCCTCCCAGCCCCTCGTGAGCAGGGGTGAGCTGGGAGGTGAGGAGGGGCCAGAGCTCTGCCTGACTGCACAGACAGCCCTCTGTCCTGGAGATGCTCCTTCCCCACCGTGTCCCTGCCCTCTGCACGGTGGTCACAGACTGCTGAGGGTTGCACTGGTCATCCAGGGTTTGGATGGTGCCATTGGGGTGCAGCTCTGTGGGGATGAGGAACCTGGGGAGTGCTGGAGCAGATGCCCCAGCATATGATGGTCTCACCCCACATGTCCATCATTCCTCAGCATCCAGTATTTTCCTGAGGATGTGCACCTTGTGTGGAGCTGCAGGGACTCCAGGTTGTACAGGAGGAAGGGGAGTGGGGGGTCCTGGCTGAGCTCAGAGCTGAGGGAGGGGTGTGACTGCCATGCCAGAGGAGAGAGGCTGAGATGGTCATGAGAGTAGCCCTGGTGGACTTGGATGCTGGGTCCAGAGGAGTGTTTTGTTCATATTTGGGCAGGAGAGCCCTGGAGCAGTGAAGGACCCCCTGGACTTTGAGCCAGGTCCGTTCAGCCCAGACATCCCCTGGCCACAAGCTGTGTGAGCTTTCTCTCCCTGTGCTCTGAACAGCTCCACACAGGGATCAGTGACAGTTTGGGCACAGTGACCTTACAGGAAACACCCACATCACCTACGCTGTCCTCTCCCTCCTCCTCTCAGGTTTTCCTCCTTCCCTTGTTCTGCTTTCTTTGGGCCCCATTTCCCCTTGGCAAACCCTTTTTGCAGCTCCCTCTTTCCTCTCTGCCAGTTTCTGCTCTCTCCTCCTGCTGCCTTGCTCCTGCTCGCAGCTCGTGCCGAGTGTCATGTGTTTGCTCAGCATCGCTCCTCCTGGAACGTTAATTTGCTGCTCATTTCCTCGCAGACTTTACACCACGAGTTGGGGCTTTGTGTGCATATGTGTGTGTGATTCAATTAAACAAAACACAATAAAATCAGGGAAAACAGAGGGAGACACAGACAGACAGCAATTCCCTGCTCTCTGAGGGCTAAGCTTGTCTGCCTGTGAGCTCGGCCCCAGCATGGCTTTCTGATGTTGCCACATGGATTTGCTTGTAGCAGCTCTCTGGATCTCATGATCGGGGTTTCCATCCCTCTGCCGGGACCCTGGGACAGCAGCTGCTTCTGCTCTGCTGTCAGGAGTTGGGGCTGCTCCGTCACATGAGATGAACCTTGAAGGAGCCGACTGCTCATTTTAAATAAGCCCTGATATGCTGAGGCATCTCCAAATACTCAGCCTCCTCCATCCCTCTGTTCCCTCTCTAGAGCTCCGTCCCAGCAGCAAGCAACTTCCAAAGTCCAAGCCAGCAACTTCCCTACCCCCTATCCTGCTCTACCCCTCTGGGGTGGCAGATTCCCCCTGTGCTAGGACCAATCCTTCTCCCAAATCTCACCTTTCCTTTGCAGTGCAACCTGAAAGCAGCAGCTGTGTTGTGCAGGGCTTTGCCTTCCCTTCCACTGCTTCGTGCCCCGCTCTGTCATGCCCTCCCCTTGCTCACCTCCTTCGTGCCTTGTTTTCTTCCCCCCTTTTCCCCTCTAATCCATTCATACTGTGAACTTTTGCTTTCTGAGCATCCTTCGCTCCCAGCCTTCTCCCGGGCGGATTTCTCGCCTCTCCGCGTGCACGCAGCCGTGGGTGTTTGTCTCTCCTGGAGATCCTGTTCCTGCTCACCCGGCCCTGCCTGGCTCCCTGGCTCTGCAAATTTATTCTGTGAATCCAGCCTCTTCCCCCGGGTGAGCCGCTGGGCTGCAACTCTGACGCCTAAAGTGGGTCAGTGCAAGTGGAAGGAGGTGGTCCCGGGAAGGGCAGAGGGAGAGCAGGCATGAGAGGCAGCCCCTGCCAGATTACAGGGCGGGTGGGAGAGGAGCAGATGCTCTTAAAAAGTGAAGGTTTCAAGGGTTTTTAAAATGCACATAAAATGTGATTAACGAAATCCTGGCACTCAATACCCTCTCCTTAGGGAAAAGCGGTGACAGCAGAAGTGACCCCTCCCTTTTCCCGATAGCAGCCCCCAGCACACAGAGCCCTCCTGGGGATGTGAGAGGCCTCACTGTGCCATCCCCCCTGGGTTTAACACCCCTCTGAAGTCCTGGGAGGGGCCTTGTGCTGCTGGAAGGGAAACATCCCAAGGAGGGCAGTCCCTGATCACTGCATTAGGGCTTGTGCCTGTTCAACAGAGTCATTGCCTCTTGCCCAGACACCCACCAGCCCCCTCGGGGTGGGCTCGGGAAACATTGCAGAGAGATGCTCCATGCTTTGCCCTCTGTCCCTGTAACCTCAGAGCTCCTTCTTTCACCATGGAGGGCTCCTTCCAGCCCCAAAGGGCGACCCTTATCTCTGCTTGATCCAATGCTTCACGGAACAGCAGGAGCAGCTGCTACTCCCCATCCTCTGTGTCCTGGCAGGGGTGGTGGCTGTGAGACGTCCCTGACTGCTGTCTCTGGTGACAGCGTGCCCAGCAGAGGCAGGATGGATGTAATGGCACGTCCCACCTCAGTTTTGGCTCCTGGCGTCCACAGGCCAAGACTGTCCCATCCCTTAGGCTGTGTGGGCCTTCATGCTGAGCAAAGTCGAAGGATGGGGCCAGCTGTCCTGGTGGGTGTTGCTGTTCTCACTGCGGCCGAGTAGAGAAACACAAAGTCCAGGCTCAGGGATAAATGGAAGCACTTTAATGAATTCTCAGAAGACTTTTATATGTTAGTTTGCAAAGTGTATTGAGTGGCATAAGGGAATTGGTTTTTGCCATCCACCCACTAAGGGGATTGGTCAAGATCTAAGACACCCATCTCTGAATGTTTTCTAGTTAGAACCAGAACAATTCTGCCAAACAACCCGCAGGTGCAAGAGCTTTACAATACTGTAATCTTGTTCAAAGTAATCTGCATGGGAAAGACAGAACTCTCACAAAAATGCTGAAGAGAGCTGAAGAAATTTTCTGCTGGAGTTTTTCAGCATCCATAGGTGGGCAAGAGAAAGGAAGGAGCTGCCTTGTGGAGCAGAGAACCAAGGGATCATCCACCTTCCTCCTAAGCTTGGCTGATGCCTCCACATGGGGACCCGTGGTTCCCAAGGTTTTGTCCCCATGGACCACATGTGTCCGCAGCACAGGAATAATTTTTAGCTGACAGCAGTACTGCAGCATTTCCTGTGCATGCAGCCAATGCACCTGGAGCCTTTCCCAGATGTCTCTCCTCATTAATGCCCCCTTAGCAATTTTCTGAGGACCAGCATCCATCTCCAGCATTAAAAGCAGTTCCTTCCTCTTCGATTTATGGATATTAAGCCATGCCAGCAGGCAAGAGGCATGACATGTCTACGTAATATATTCATTATTAAAGTGGTTTTGTTCCTTTCCTTTCTCCTCCACCTCCAAGGCGACACCTTTCTTATTTCTCTGTAACATTTGAACCTTCATTCTGTGCTCAGAAAGACAACTTGCAGCATGGAGCAGTCAGCATCACTTGGTAGATTGGCCTTACAAGTCTGTGCTTCCTCACCAGTGTCCACAGGCTCCAGCAGAGAGGAGACCCACTGAGCCCCATCTCCCAGGGAAAGGCTGCTCCAGAGCTGTGCTCAGGGGAGCTGCTGCTGTGGCCAGGGCAGTGGAACGCTGTCAGTCCCACATCACTTGTGCTGATCATGACACAGGACGGGCCAACTGCATGAGGCCGCTGGCAGCTGTGCCTGAAGCAGTGCCCAGGCAGGGCTCCAGCCAGGGTCAGGTTCTTCTGCAGTCATTCAGATGCTGGCTCCAGATCAGTGATGGCTAATGCTGTCCAGCCCTCTGATTCAGGGACCGAAACCCAGATGAAAGAGTGTTGCCTTCACCAGTTCCAGTCCCCCACCTGCTCGAGCCATGCTCCTGGCTCTGGGTAGGCAGCCACCTTTGCAGCTCATGGATGATTTCTGTGGTGCCATGCTGTTCCCAACGTACAGGACAGGTCAGATTTAGCAACCAGCTTCTAGTGATCTCACTGTACTGTGGCCTGGGAAGAGAGGAAAGGAAGATCTCAGGACCTTGGCATGGGGCTGCTTTAATTTTCCTTTCCCGTGTCTGTGCTGTGTGAGAACTCAGCCTGCTCTGCACCCCCAGGACATCCCATCAGGGATGCCTGGCAGCAATGCCCTTCACCCCACTGAGATGCACCCTGTTCCCCATGGCACAGTTTCTGCAGACCCATCTCCCTGCCCCGGTCACTAGTTCTGGTCAAGGAGTGGAGGACAGGAAGTTTTGGGCATCCCATCCCTTCACTTCCCTCAGTGCATTCATTGCCCACCTCCTGACCTTGCTATCAGCAGTGTGACAGCTGTGATGGGAAAGTGAGGTGGTTATCTCAGTTATCCCCTTGCTAATCCAAATCCAAGGAGTCCCTGCAGCTCATACACCTGCCCACCCAGCTGCCCTGGACCATTCCTTCACCTCTCAGCAGGGCCTTCACAGGGACAGCTGCCCACTGTGTGTTGATGGGCTCTGTGCACACCATCTCCTCTGAAAGTTGTGCTTTCCCCTGTTCCTTAAAGGAACAGAAAGACAGGCTTGCCTGAATGGCTGTGCCCCTTCAAACACAGCCTGTCCCATGCCCGCCCCTCATCCCCACCCAGGCATAACCAGGTTTCTCCAGCCACGTTTCTCCAGACCTCCTGTCTCCCTGACATGAAACAGCAGCTAGAGGAAAAGAGTGCAGCTAAAAAAAACTGATGGCAACTCTCTTTGTAGCCTGGCATAGCTGACCCTGCCCCAAATCACCTTCCTCTCTCTTGCCCACAGCTGAAAGGATTGTCCCCACTCGGCACTACCCACGGGTCCCTCCTGTGGCTCTCTGTCACCACTCCCAGGGACCTCAGCGAGGGGAAGCAGCAGGACATTAGCAACTTAAGGAGCTCAAGAGCAGCTTAAAAAATACTTGTGTTCTTTTGGTAAATATGAATTTGTCCCAGTGGTAATAAGGCTGGTTTTGTTCAGCAGGCTCTTAGCAGTGATTATTGTTGCTTTTCAATTTAAAAACCAGACGGTCTATTTATAATGTATAGTATGCGGACTGAGATTTTTTTTTCTCTTTGACCCAGCCTTTAAAAGGTGCTGTCATTTCCACTGCTACAGTCCAAGGAAGCAGAGGGGTATCTGTCACCTGCAGACCTCATGAGTGGAATGATAACTAAAACACAGTTAACAGAGCAAGGCTGCAGCAATGCTTTGGGGAACTGGTGACAGGTGCCAGGAGGGAAAGGTCTGGGGATGTGGCTGGGACGTGCTTTTAGTGGGGTTGGAAGGGCTCTGGACACAGGTGCTGAGTATTTGGACTATCTATGGCCACACTGCTGTCCATCTTTATCTCTCTTGTCCAGAGCAGGGGGTGATCAGAGCTGGCACCAGCACCATCCCCAGCGCTCGCAGCACAGAGACCTGGGGAAAAGCCAAGCTCCAGCCTTGGCCTGGCACTGGCTCCAAGTTGGCAGAGTCCCCTGAAAAGTAGCCAATGCCTGTGGGTGCTGGGGTGATCCAGGGAAGGATTGTGGTCCCAGGGGTGCATTAAGGGATCCAGCAGAGCACTGCCGTGGGCTCTGGCCTGGGCTGACAAGCTGCTGCAGACATTATGTGAGTATCTCTACATGCTTTGGGCATTGGCTCAGCGTTGGGCTGGCATGGCCCCTTCCAGGCTAACAGCTCGCCAGCCCTGCGTGCTGCTCAGCTGCAGGGCTTGCTTGGATTTGCCAGTGCCAGACATTAGGAGACACTGGACACTGAGCACAGAAACGTTGTGAGACAGTTTGTTGTGGCAGCACTGAAGGTGTCTGTTCAATGCTCCCGTACAGGACATGGGGGCTGCTTTGGCCCCTTGGTGCCTTGCTCTCTGTGCACAGTCCAGCATCACCGAACAGCAGGAAATTTCACCCCTGCATGTGAATGAGGGAGTCCCTCTTGGCCAAGTGCAGCTCACCTGTTGAGCCAAGAAGCTTCTTGAGGCAGCCTTTGCTGCAGACAGGTGTTCTGAAGGCCAGCTTGCCTTGTGTCTGCAGCCAAGCTGGAGGCCACAGCTCTGCTGCCTCTGCCACGCTGAGGCTGCTGTTTGTTCCCTTTCTTACTGCAGCCTATCTGACAGTGTTCCTCTCTCCGTTCCCCCACACTGCCCCTTTTACTGCCACCGTTTAGTTATTTTCTTAATTAAATATAGATTATGGCTCTGGGAATAAGGGATTATTACTTATTCATAAGCTACTTAGATTTTAAAGTGTGTGCAGAGTAGGGCTTATCACACGTCTATGTCTGCATCATTTCCATGGCAAGAGCCAAGGTGAGCTCCTGTGGCTGCCGGGGCTTCACCCAAACGTTGCTCCTCTTCTCTCCTCATGACCTCTGCACCCAGAGGAGATCTCCTATCTCTTCCTTGCTATCCTTTTTCCAGTTGAGGCTTGCCAGCCTTTTCCCAAGGAAACCATTTCCACTGCCCTCTCCCAAGCTGTTCCAGTCCCTCCATTACGCCTCTGCTTTGCCTCCTCCCCAGGGTTGTTGGCAGCTCTCTCCCGATGCTTTCCCAGCCTTCCCGCTGTGCCAGCAGCTGTTTCACCTGCCCTCCACAGGAGAATGGGGACTTATCAGGAAGCAGCTCTGCAGGAGGTGCTTTTTTGCAGAGTTTTCTAGGAAATTCCTCCCGGTATGTGGGTAATTGTTGACTGAACTTCAGCCCTCCTAAGGGGCAGGAGGAGGAGGCAGAGGAAGGGGCTGCTGGCAGGCTGGTGGGAGAAGCAGAGAGAGGACAGTGTGGTGGGAAGGTGGATGCTGTTGTAGATCCATAAGGTTTGTCCAAATCCTCGTGCTCCTGCAGTGTGCCCAAGCAGAAAGGTTGGGAGCTGCTCCTTCCACCCCAGGACAAGCAGCAGCTTCCCAAGACTCTTTGTCTGCCTTAAAGAATGGAGAACTCCAACCTCTGGGCAATAATAATAATAATAATAATGATGATGATGATGATGATAGTAATAGCAATAAAACCATCTGACCTGGTTTGTGCACACCAGGGTGGATTTCTGTCTCCATCTTACCCCAGTTTTGCTGTCCCCAAATAGTGCCATTAATGCCTGATGCTGCAGGGCTTCTCCTGGTCTGCTGGCGAGCCCTCAGGTGGGACCAGGGCAGCTCATCACACGCTGAGCTGAAAGGAAAGAGGGACCATTAAATCCCAGTGCTCATCTCCCGTCCATCCTCCTGCTCCAGGGCTGTCCCCAGGGCTGCAGCAGGGTCCCAGCATCTCTCAGCAGGTATCCCTGCTCTCACCCTTGGGGACCCATTAGCATTTCCATCTTGCTCCTTCTGTCTCCTCCTCTTGCTTCTGCTCCTTGCCTGGCTGAGATGGCAGTGTGGGGCTGTTTCTGGGGGAGCCAGGCTGTCACCTCCTCCCGCCACTGACCCCATGCCTCCCATGTGGTTCTTTCTGACTCTTTTCAGGACTAGTGCAAAGCTCTGGCTTGACAGCCCTGAGGTCTAAAGACCTTTTGTCAACAGAGCAGATATAAGACAAGCTGCTGCCAGATTCCTCAGAGCAAAATGATCTTGATAAATTGGAGAAATGGCCTGAAATCAATACACTGAAATTCAATAAAGTCGAGTGCAAAGCGTTGCACTTAGGAAGGCGATATCGAAATCACAGATATGAGATGGGGAAGGACTGGTAAGCCAGAGGAGAGTGGCTCAAGCAGTGGAATAGCCCTCCAACTGAGCAGCAGACAATAACCTGGTGCTTGAGAAAGGGAGAGCAAGGGCTCACGTTGCCCACAGATGTATTAATAGTTTCGGATAGAAGGCTGAGAGGTAATTTATTTGGCTCTATTTAGTGCTAGTGATGCATCAGCTGGAGACATATATCTCCAGGCTTTGGCATCACAACCCTAAGAAAGATTCAGACAAATTGAGTGAGTTCGCAGAGTTTTGAAAACATGCCCCAGGGAAGATGGACTGAGAGAGCCGGTTCGTGCTCCAGGACTGAGACAACTGGAGGTAGGATGTGTAACATTCATCAGTGCGGAAAAAAGCAGTTATAAAAATGATGCTGATCAATTGGTGAAGGGCTGGACAAGCTGCAATAGGCTTAAACTGCAGCCAAGAGGTCTTGGATTAGATGCTCAGGAAAAACTTCCTAAGGATGAGGTTGGCTGAGAGCCTGCACAGGTTCTAGAGGGGGTGTGTGGGAGCCTTGTCCCCAGGAAAGCTCCAACAACCAACTGGGGAAGCATCTGTGTGGAGGTCACCTCCACATGAGGGATGAAGTTTCACCCCAAGCAGGATTAGCCATGTTCTTGGGATTAGCAGGTTGAGACAATTTGCTTTCTCTTGTCTCGTATCCTTTTGGCAGCCATACCAGGGGCACCTAGATATATCTACACACACGTTACATTTATCCACTTCTCTGGTTGCCTTACACCACAAACTGGAAGAGCTAATAAAAGAAACCAGAGACTGAGATGGTCAAGCCACATGTCACTAAGGATGCTTCACTCTCTGGACCAGCCCCGCTGATTTGGTGTTTGGCAATTTAGTGGCTAGCTGCCACCCTCCTCCAGATCAATCCCTCTCAGTTGCATTTTCTGATCATAATTAATGTTTCCTGTGTAATTACATTGATTTTTTTTTTAATGTGCTCTGAGAGACGAGGGGAATTCTTAGCCCGAACGTGTGAGGGAGGAGGGGGCGTGGCGCTGGCGCTGTGCTGAAGGGGAGAGCAGCGGGGGCTGCTCCGAGGATGTGCAAGGGGGAATCTGCTCAAAAAGCCCGTGTCACACGGGGGTGTTGCCAAGCTGCAGTGACAAGGGGAGAGGACACGGAAATGTTTGCGCTGCTGCTCCTTTATTCCCTGCCCAAACCGCTCAGCCGGGCCCTGCTCTCTGCCTGCCAGCCCTGGTTGTCTGCAGCCCTGTTGCCATTACTGAGCTCAGCAGGGAACAGGGTTTTATTTATTTACCAAGTCACAGTGGGAAGAGGGATTTCAGGGCAGCCTGAGCTTCCCAGAGCTGTGAGTTGTGGATTAAACCTCCTCCAGCTTTGTACAGGGAGGCTCCTGCAAGGAAGAAACCTCAGCCTGTGCACAGCCAGAGCTGTGTCCCTGCTGCTCCTTGCTCACTCGTGCTACCCAGCAGCTTTGTCATGAGCATGTAGAAATGTGAGAGGCACCTGTAAGCCTCCCAGGCTGCTCTGTGCTTCCTGAACAGCCCAACTGTTACAGCCAGCACCTGCACAGCAAGCCCTGGGAGATGCTGCAAGCAGGCAGCTTTCGGTAGGCAGCACTCAAGGCTGTCAAAACCATGAGGATTTGGGTGGCAACACCAGCAGTGAGCTTCAGGATGCTTTTACTCCTGATAAAAAC
Source organism: Monarcha castaneiventris obscurior (assembly GCA_026261815.1). Classification (NCBI taxonomy): domain Eukaryota; kingdom Metazoa; phylum Chordata; class Aves; order Passeriformes; family Monarchidae; genus Monarcha; species Monarcha castaneiventris. The sequence continues at coordinate 11,420,757 of JAMPIT010000856.1, read as the reverse complement.
TACCTGGGCGGTGCTGGGCCTCCAGACCTGATGATGAAGGAGAAGGATTCTGGGCTTTCAGCCATCTGGGGGTGTTTGCTGCCTTCTGGGTTCACTGTCCACAGCTGGCAAAGCCTGGGCTGAGGCCGCTCCTCGTGCCTCGTGCCACAGCACAGGTGGTGGCATTTCCCTGCCACATCTGGGATGCTGCAAATGTGCAAATGTTTGTCAGAGCAGGGATGAGCAGGGCAGGTCCCCACAGCGGCTGTGTAAATGGCAGAAGGGCAGTTTGTACTCCTGCTGCCAGCAGCCCCCTTGGGCTCAGCAAATCCTGGAGTAAGTCCCTGCTGTGGCACACGCTGCTGTAAGAGGAGGACAAGCCTTGCCCATGCCCCCGTCAGGGAGCAGGCAGCTCCTGGGCTAGAGCTGGGGGCAGCCACAAGGTGGATGCCCAGCAAGAACTGGGGTGCAAACACTGCCCAAAATGCTGATGGAGGGCCAAATCCCCTCTGCCACCTCCTCTTACCGTAACACCAGAGCTGGGTTGGCAGCCCAGCTCTCCATCTGAGTGCCAGCAGCATTTGTTCAGGTGAACCACTGCAAGCTCATCACCTGCTCATCCCAAGCTTTCCCCTTTTAAAAGGGATGTCTTTAGCATTTTTTCTTCGGAATCTTGTTTTCCATCACATGTTAATTACGTGCCCTCCAAGGATCGTTCTTGCCTGAGCAGTTCAGAGGAGGCCACGCAGCACTGACTCAGCATTGCCCAGATGAGAACGCTGTGACAATCGCTGCTGAAAATCAGCCTTGTCGTGCACAGGTGTTATGAAGCAGCCACAGATGTTATATGATTTTTTTCAATTAAAACCCCATAAATTAAAAAAAATAATGAGGCAGGCGCTGTGCTCAGCAGAGACAAAGGAACAAGCTGTCAGTGGCATTGTGCTGGGCACACTCGCCACTCTGGGCAAAGAATGATCAGCTGGTCACACAGTGCAGTGGCCAAACACCTGTGGGGACTTCGTGTTACACAAGTGGTGTGAGGCACATTTGATTTCTCCACTGGCAAAGTCCTCCTGGCCCTGCTGCTCCCCCCTCTTCCTGACTGGAGTGGTGGAGAGGTAGGACCAGTCCTGAAGCTGCAGCCATTTGTGACCACTCCTAGCATTGAGGGGATATTGCAGGAGCTGGGAATTAGCCCTTTAAGTAGGCAGAGAGCCCATTGGTACAACAAAAGTTTTGTCTTCGGGGTTTGAGAGCCGTGGTGAATGGAGGTGGAGCTCCCTTTTGTGTTGTATGCGTGCCCTAAATGCAATTATTTGGCTCCTACCATGTCTGATATTATTATTGTTCTTGCTATCTTTGGTACTTTTATGGCCCCATCACCATAGTAACTGAGCATCTCAAAACCCTGTGAGGAGGGAATAATATTATTCCCCTTGTAGAGTTGAGGGAAGAGAACAACAGCAAAGCTCAGAGCTGCAGGCACAGGAGGACTTGAGTCTGTCCATGGACGTGGACTTGGGTGTCACACTCCTGCTACTTCCAGTTTTAAGCAGTCACACTAACTTTTCCTGGTCAGCCACAGGCCACATTTCCATCCCACTTCTCTTCCTCCTTCCTTGAGTTAGTCCAATACCAGCCTCCCCCCTGGATCTGCTCCCTCCTGCTGCCCCTTTGCCTGGTGCACCACCAGCTGATGGGCACTGCTCAAGGCAAGGGAAGCGTTGGTTTGCTTTGCTGAAGATCTTTCCTTTGCACAGACTATTTGAATGCATCTCAGGCCAACCCTCTGCTCAAACGCGTCTTTAAATATTGAATGAAAAACAGAGTAACGTCAGAGCCAGGCATGTCAGATTTTCTTCATCCCCGACCTATTCCAGACTAATTTCCACCCTGGGGGTTTAGCTGTTTTTCTTGAGAGACAGCTGATAGAGAGTCAGAAAGAGGGATTTGAAACCAAGTCCTCAGCAGCACAAACTAAAGATTCAACAGGTAAGGGTAGGCCAATGTGGTGGCCAAAAGATTGACCTGGATTTCCACCTCGCTGCCTCTGGCTGTTCTCCCCTTCCCTGGGAACCTTCTCCCAGTGTGATGAGACTGCTCCCTCCCTGGCTTCCTCCGCCACCAGCTCGTGGTTCTGCCATCACACTCCCCAACACATCATCTCTTTACTGCCTTCTCTGCCTCAGGTTGTTCTGGAATTAAACAATCTTCAATTATTTCTCTCCTTTCTTTCCCCCCCTTTTGTGCAATATATCATTTTTTAATTAAAAAAATGCCTCGTGGAAGTGAAACAGGCTATTAAATGTTTTGGTCCATAATTAACATCAAACCCTTGACTCAAAATCTTTATGGATTGAGTGATCTTCATTAGCTGTCACAGGGATAACACTACACAACTCTTGGTGGCCCCGGGGCTTTAAATCACCAGTATTCCCCTACAAAGGGGTAAAAAACCCCAGAAAGTCCTCACCCGGGACTCTGCTCCTCTCCCAGCATTGTGAGCCACCCTGGGACAGCCAACCCTGCAGTTTCCCTGGGGAAGGATGTCAAAGCCCCGTGACAGCAGGAATCCCACCCCTTTGCCCAGGGGAAGGCAGGATTCGATCCTGGAGGGAAGTTATCTCCCTGCCCAAATCGCTGCCTGGCAAATGCAGCAGCAGAGGTGCAGATAACGCCGCGCTCGCTCCCCTGGGATTGTCACGATGGTGGCGAACCCCATCGAGCTGACAGGCAGCTCAGGGGAGGAATATGAGTTACTGGGGACTTGCAGCACGTATCTCACCCTCCTGCCCAGCTCCCAGGGGAAGGGTGTCAGCCTGCAGGCTGCCTTGAGGCGGGTTGGAGACCAACAAGGAGGGGACAGCGGGGTCCCGTGTGTTGTCCCTGCAGCACAAGCTCAGCGGGCACCACATTTCAGCTTGTGCTGGAGGTGTCTCCAAATCGCTGCCCAGGGCAGGCTGCTCCTCAGCTCCAGCCCAGGTGTGGGGTGCTCAGCTTCAGCAGGACATCGATCATTGTTACTGATACACATCCCGGGCACACGCTCACTGCCTTCTCCAGAGGACTTGGGGGTTGAGGAGTTTTGAATCCCCCGATGATTCTCAGCATTTGCTGTAATAAATTCATAGCATTTTATAGCCTGATCACCAAGCATTGGCTCTCAGCAGAAGTGACACATCTGTTGGGGCTGCTGGCAAATTTCAAGCCTATTTCCGTCCACACTCTAAAGGTGGAAATACCATTGGAGTTGAAGAATTGGTCTCTGATCCTGCTGGATTTTATGGATGACCAGCTCTTGTTTGAGCTGATGAATGCAGCTGCCACCTTGCCAATTTATGGTATTATTCTTTCTGGCCATCTCCACTGGCATATTCGTCATGGCCATCGGGCACCAAGTGACAACTTCCATATTCTTGGCTTTCTGAATGAAGCTGGAGTTAGGAGATACTGGTGCTCTCATTAGCTCTCTGCTGTGTACTTAGCTGTTAGCCTGCTCTTGCTAAGCAGCTCTGGACTGTCTTTCAGGCTTTGCTTGTACATGGAATGAGCTGTCAACTCAAAAACTCTTGGCCATCTTTCATAGCCTGGCTGTCACTCAGGCACCTCATCACAGCAGCGACATCAGAAGCAGGCACTCTCCAAGGTATGAGAAGATGGTCAACTCTCAACACTTTTATGTTTTTCTTGAGCCTAAAATTAATTTTTCCTTGAAGGATCTGTGACAAGGTCCAAATGCAGTCCCCAGTGCTACGTTGGCATGGCAGCTTGGCCATCCTCCATAATCCATCTTCTTCCAGCTCCAGCTCTTGAGTGAGGAGGGGACCCTGAGAAAAAGGACAAGACCTGCTTGGGACAGCACTGCCCCATGGACATGAACAAGCAAGGTGTGCTGCCATCGTGTCCAGAAGTCAGACTGTGCCACGGGCACAGCTAAGGATTCACAGTGTGGGAAAAGGAAGGCAGAAGCAGGCTTGGGTCCATGGGCTGTGTTAAAATGACTCCAAGTGCCAGCCTGCTCCTGTTATAGTGTGGAAAAGAACTGGCACCATGTTCCCCATGGCAGGGCTTGCCTGTGCCAGAGCATCCTGGGGGGAACTGGAGAGATATTTTAATAATCTTAGTTGCATCCCCAGTCCTCTCCTTGAGACTGATGCTGGGCAGTGAGGCTGAAAATTAATTGCTTACAGGGTTTTAATTTTTTTCATTTTTTCTTCCTTTTTTTTTTTTCTTTTTTATGTGATTCTCATCTCAACTGTATTAAACTTTAAATCAATAGAATATGGGATATACAGCAGGGATTCTGCCAGCTCTCTTCTGCTCTCCTCCACTTCAGTCCCAGCCCTGTGGGTCAGCAACAACATTTGCTGCACACAGCCAAGAGCCTGGGGAGAAAACAAAGCTGGGAAGAGTCCATTTTCTGCTGCTTTGTTTCCAATCCTGCCCAGGAATGGAATAAACTCAAACAGGCACTGTTTCAATCAAGTTAGCTTCTGCTGAGTCAGCTCCATTTAAAACTTGGCCTTTCCAAAAACCCGCAACTCTCAGAAACCCCGGCCAAGATTCTATGGGTAAATATAAAATGAATTAGAAGGCAGGTTTTTAAAATAAAGGATTGCTCTTGGAACCCAGGGGTAATAATAATTCCTCAGGAGAGCACAGAATCTCTTAATCTGAAGCCCAAAGTACATGCTCAGCAGGACAGTGGAGGTGCTACTGAGTGGGAGTGGATGGAGCTGCTCTTGGACACTTTGGTGGATGCCCCATCCTGGCCACTGGCACAGCAGCTGCTGCCCGATGTGGGCACAGCTGGGTTGGAAGGGGCCTTGTTTTTGTTTTCTTTTGGCCTCTCTTGTAGCTCTCTCTCTGAGCTGGCTGAAAAACATCTCCAGGCAAATCTGTGCACTCAGAACCGGTGATTCAACCCCACCCGATTGCCTGGAGGGGAGAGATTGGTTTCATTGTTGTTTTCAGCAAGGACATTATCAAACAGGTTTCATTTGGATGGTGTCATTTCAGCTTGACTGTGTGGCGTGGCTGGGATTTGTGTTACAATCGAGTGACTGAAAGAGATGAGAGGAAAAAGGAAAATCAATTTTGAAGCATTTCTTTACTGCAAGAAAAATAACCCAAAACGTTGACTTGTGCCTCCAGTCTGCTACCAGATCAAGTTCTGCTATCTTGAATCTTCTCACAAGCCAAAATGTCTGGGATTTGTCCAGCCAGCTGAAGCGACTGCTCTGCAGGATGATCTCACTTTGGACAATCCAGGAGCTCCAGACATCGTGTTGAAGGCATCACAGGGGCACGGAGAGGGTGCAGCCCTGCCCCAGGACAGCCCCCTGTCCCCATGGATGTTTGTCAACCTGTCCCCAAACAGGATTTGTGTTTGTAGTGACAGAGCCCCTCCACCTCCCAGGTAACCACTGCCTTGCTCCACGAGCCTTTTTTTGTCCCCAAGTCTAACCTGATTTCTCTTGCTGTAATTTAAGCTGATTATTTCTTGTCCTGTCCACCATGGACATAAAGAACAGATTATTCTCTTCCCCTTAGCAGCAGCCTTTTAAGCACTTGAAAACTGTTATCACATCTCTTCTTCCATCATCTCTTTTAGGCTAAATAACCCAGTTCTTTCAATCTTTCTTTGTAGGTCATGTCTCATAGACCTCTGATCATCCTGTTTGCTCTGTGCTGCCTACAGCAGCGCCACCTCCTTTCTGGTATGAGCTGCCAATACCAGAATCTACTCCAGTGGAGACCTCACCAGCCCTGAGCAGATAAGAAAGATGATTTTGTGAGACTCCTAGGCCACGCTGCAGCTCATACATCCCAGGGCTCTGTCTCCCTCTTGATGCGACACGGATACTTCATGTTAAGCTTCTGACCCATTATAATTGGTAGACCTTTTACTGGGGAACTACTGCTTGTGGGCTTGGTGTTTCCCATGAGGTTTTGAGGTGGATAGCAAAAGGCAGGAACGAAGCATCTTGAACGAATATTGTGTTCTCTCGTGTTTGTCAGTCTCTGCCAGGTCCTGCTTTTGGTGTGTTCATGCATTCAAAGCACATTTTTGATCACACTTTTGACTAGGCTGTGTGATACCTGAGTTAGATGTTATTCTGTCCGTGCTATAGGAGCTTTATTGATGATCCTTTCAGTTGCTGACTCCCACTGCCTCATAGTTTCTAGTGTTTTATCCCTTTTATGCATGTCCTTTTACTGCCTAAAACATGCTTGTGTTTAGCACTGGTTAATCAGCATTTTATGCAAAAAATATGAGATTTTCAATTTTCTGCAGCCAACAGAGCATTGAAAAGCCTGTCTCCATCCCTCAGGAGCTGTTTTTAGAGGGAGCTGAGCCTTTTTCCATGACTTGACTTTTTTCTTTAGAAACTGGAGGTTTCTGTTCAGAAGGACTCTTTAGTGGAAAGCTGAAGGCTGGTCCCTGGGGCTCAAACCTAAAGGGACTCAGTGCAAGGACTCCAGACGATCCCAGGGGAAGCACTTCCACCACCCAGCCATGGAGTCAGTCTCCAGTGAATATTTAAACTGTTTGTGCCATGTGGAAAAGCCCGTGCCCCAGAGTTTGGGCAGCGCTGATGCCACTGCTCAGTGAGGCAAGGGGCGCAGGAGGGGAAGGAACCCCCCATGCTGCAGGTGAACCTCTGAGCCTGGGCCAGAGCCAACCTGTCAGCAGACCTGCCTGATGGCCTGTCCTCCTCCCCAGGGGCTGTCCCAGCAGCAGCTCTGTTCTCCTGCAGGCAGCAGGGCTGGAAATCCCAGTCATGCGCAAGGTCTCGAGGGGCGGGAAATGCACGTCACTGCTGGGACAGGCGTTCCAGGCAGGGGAGCACATGCCAAGCCACTTGGGCTGTGATAGTAATTAATGTGGACATGGCTGGTAATGGCAGAGCTGGTGCTCCAAGTAAGTGCACGGAGGCAGGAAATGAACCCCATCAATTTTTAAGGTGTCAGCTGTTTCACGGGGCAGCTGCGGAGATGGGAAACACCGGGCCTTGTTTGTTGGGCAGGTCCTGCCTGCAGCTGGCAGCTGGATGCAAACACATTCCTCCTGTGCCATGGGGTGGGTCTGCCTCACTGCCTGCAGGGAGAGGGCCCTGGCAAGCTGCAAATGGTCCCAGTTCAGGGAGTGCGTTAGTAAGGCTGGGGGTGACAGTGGGATATTCAAGCACTCAACCCATGGGTGTGATTGCAGGGTGATGGTTTACATGAGGGTCTCTGTGTTGCTGTCTGCAGCCATTCAGTCCATGCTTCTGATGCCTTCTCCAGCCATCTAGAAACAGAGACTAGACAAAAGTAAGGGAATAAAGGTCGGTGTTTATTTGAAGGGCCTTCAAGGTACACCCTGGGGGAGCCAGAGGCTGCTTCCACAAAAAATGGATCCCAAGATGGGCCCCAGGTCATGAGTTTTTCACACTTTTATAGGTTTGGTTCATTTGCATATCACGGTTAATTCTCCAGTTAAAGCCCCAGTTCAATGATGTAATTCACCTCAGCTTGCTCCCCTGTTAGAGGCTTTGGTTTACAAATTTTGGGCTTAGAACAGCCTGCCTGTCCTTGAAGGCAAAGCCTGGAGAGGCTTTGTTATGTCCACCTTGCACGAGAGAGCAGAAATTACAGGCTACAAGGAACTTCAGAGTTACACTCTAAGCAGTACAGAATTTAAAAAATATAGAAGTTAAAACCTAAGGCATCACTTCCAATGAGTCCCAATTCAGCAAAGCACGTTTGACTGCAGGTGAGGGCATTTCCACACCAAACCCTTCTCTTGCAGTGGAAAAACCCCTTTTTGTCTAGGACCTGAGTGGTATTGCTAACATTTAGGAACCTACCCTGCTCCCACTGAAAACCAGGTGTCTCTTGTCCCCAGTTCCCGCAGAATCAGGACAGAGATTGTCGCAGAGTGGGTGTTTTTATGGACTGGCTTGTCTCTCCCTTCGCAGTTCTAATTAAGTTGTATATTTTGGAAGTAAAAATGTCCTTTTTGATTATATCGGTCAGGAAAGCTCTCCAGCATCTCCACAAAAAGAGCGGGGAAGAGGCAAGTGATCAAAGGCAGGCTGTAATGAGCTATCAGAGGCATGCCCAAGGTCAGTGGGGGCAAAAGGGCCATTGTCACTCTGGCTCGTGATGCTCAGCTGGTTCCCAGCTCCTGCACACTCCTGTCCCCATCACTGTCGCTGAGGATTTGGGTCTGCACTCCCTAAACACACTCTGGTGGGGAGAGACAGTCCCTGCCACATGGGCAGCATGTGTTAAATACACACCGTGGAGAGGAGGGATGCTCACCTCACTTTGGGGAGGGGACAGACACATGCCAAGACCAACGCCCTTCTCCCCACAGGGCTAAGAGCATCGGGATGCTCTGGAAGAGCTGGAAGTGCTGCAGGAGTCGTCAGCAGGCAGAGATCTGGGGCACTGATGAGAGGAAATCTAGGGCATCAAAGAGCAGAGATGGGGATAATCAAGGAGAAGAGATCTAGGGCATGGAGGAGCAGAGATGTAGGTAATCAAGGAGCAGAGATCTAGGGCATCAAAGAACAGAGATGTGGATAATCAAGGAGCAGCGATCTAGGGCATGGAGGAGAAGAGGCCTAGGTAAGCAAGGAGTAAGGATCTAAGGCGTCAAGTGGGGTTGCTGTAGGACATCAAGGAGATGGGATCTGAGGCACTGAGGAGGGTCGTGCAGGAAGGTGGAGACAGAACTAGTGTCCAGCATTTTGTAGTCCAGGGTAGAGGGGAACAAACTTCCACAAGAAACACTGTGCAGCATAGCAAGCTCCCAGGGTTGCTCAGGACAGCTAAGCCTTGACTGGCAGCCCCAGGCTCCTCCAAGGAGGAACCACGGAGTTGCTTCAGCCAGCGGGAGGGAACCTGCCTCCCCATCAGCAGGCAGCAGCAAACACCATCTGTCTGAAACATAGAGCCACGTTAACAGTTATTGATCTATAACTTTTAACCAATTTCTTTTTTACAATATTGGATTGCGTGCTAATATTTGCTTTTTATGGTCGGCACTAGGCAAACTCCACTCCATCAGCGAAAAACAGCTCCTGTGGGCCAATCTGCACCTCCCATTGAGCTGAATGATAGAGGACTGGAACAATATTTTTTGACAGATCAGTTCCTGTTCAGGGTAGCGGTGGCCATTATGCAAATCGAGCTATAAGAAGTTTAAAAGTCTGGAACCATTATATTTCTTTATTTCATTAACATCAATGCAAGCAGGCAAGTTAATACAACAGAGTGATCCCATTCCAGGGCTTGCATAAAATGGTCCCCCCATCATTTAACAAGACTGGTGATTTCCCCTACAGGTGCTCCCAGCAGCTGTACTGGGGCACTGAGGCATTTTTTGCATCATGCAGCTGGGAGAGGGGTGGGTGACAAATGTCTTTGAGCAGATTAGTGCACAGGAATCCTCTGCCTGAGCTGGCAGATGGCTGGGAGGGCCCTGCTCCTGGCAGCAGGCACACATCCAGGAGGATGTGGGACACGGAGGGGATCCATTACAAGGGCCTGATTTCCCACTGGTCCTTGGGGATCTGCTCCTCCACCTCAGAGCACCTGCACAAAATCTCTTACGTGGTTCCCCCACCCCTAATTCTCTGCACGGGCCAGGAGAAGCTGCTTGGGCAGAGCTGCCCTGGAGTCACAGAGTGCACAGAGGCATAAGCATGTAGGATTCAGGTTTGCAGGGCAAGGCAGCACGAGAGCACAGTGGCAATCCCATTTCCTCCAGCTCTGGTGCTGGACACATTTTCCCAGCACAACCCCAATATGAGGAGCTAAGCATTGATATAATGCAGGCATGATGCTGTAAAGAGCAGAGATTTGTGCTCCAGCACACGCCCTGACACCCAGGTGCTGGCCACCCTCCTCCTCCTCCAGCATGTCAGCATCATATCAGCACCAACACAAACACAGGCCTTCACAGCCACCTCTGTCCTCCCACGTACCCCTCAGCCACCGAGGCACAGGGCATTCACCAAAACAGCTTTGCAGAAGGACACACATCCCACCTGTGGCTCCCTCCAGCTGAGGGTATTCAGCTCCTCTTTACAAATAGCAAATTAATACACAGTTCTATCACCCCAGCAAGGAAATGATGGGGTTCTGGGGCTCAGCATTTGCATTAGCACCTTAAGGAAGGGAGTGAGAGATGCCTGGTCACCCAAAAGAGCCAGCAACCCTGTGAGAAGCTGATTCTTTCCCACACCCTCTTGCCGTCCACTCCACCACAAGAGGCACAGCCCTTTGCACACTCTCGCTCACATATTTGCATAAATCTGGAAAATAAAGATCACGGCGTGCCACACTAATGGATCCCAGAACTACAATAGCTCCATTATAAATGGCAATGTCTTGGAGAATTACTGCTAAAGACTCTACCTTTTAGTGTTGAAACTTTTAATTGATTTTAAAATACGCAATCAATCACAGTTAATCAAGGAATCATGAAGAAGCTATCGTACACAAATACACAAAGACAGCATATAAACTACAATTAATGACCACTTAAACAACGGTGGGAATGAAAATAGGATTATTTATCAGTGTTTATGGACAGTAATGGATAAAGTAATGAAACAGTAGCACGGTGGTGTGTTAGAAGCCAAAGTTGGTGATATTTAACACCAAGTGGCCATAAGTGACTTTTCAGTGAATGGGTCAATGACACAATTTAGAGCAATCTTTTTCCAAGGAAGGAGATGCTTTCCCCCCTCCTCTAAACACTACCATGGCCCTACAGCTGCTGGTGGAGATGATCCATCCTGAAGGAAGGATGTAAAAAGTAATTCCTGGGTTCTCACCACAAACCCTGCCTCTGTCCTAGGGCCAGACAAACCCGTCAGGTACAGCTTTGCTCCATGGCAGGGGGACCTGTAGCCCCCCGACAAAAACACCTCTGGGCTGCCTTCAGCCCATCTGTAACCTGCCAGGGAGCTGTCCTAGTGCAGCTCTGGCCTTAGCATTAGGGGGAGTGGTTAAAAACCCAGCTGGGTGCCCTGTCCCATCCTGGGAGAGCCAGCTCTTTGTGTCTCAGGGTGACAAGCAGCCTGATGGGCCAGGGAAGGGCAAGCAAAGCAAGGGCTGGGGTTATTTAAGCCTGAGCCAAGGACAGTGAACTTGGGCAGGGCAAAGGAGGTAAATTCCATGGAGGCATCTTGAGGCCCCTGAGGTCTGTCCTTGTCCACAGCTCAAGGTGGTCTGTCCAGGATTTAGCACAAAAGACTATTTTATCTAAGCTGGCTTTATTCACACCCACGTAGCAAGGGCCTTGCAAGCCCAGAGCCCGGCACTGCCGAGGCACACACCATGACACAATCCCACCTGGGCTGCCTGCACACCCAGTTTGCTCTCTGCTGGGCTGGATCACGACCTTCCTGTGCCTCCAAGCAATGCCTGCTGTCCCCAGGGACAGTCAGAGGCACAGGGCTGTGGCATTCAGACAGGGAGCAGTGGCAGAGCCCCATCATACAGCCCTTGCCTTCCTGCTGTGCAGTTTGCAGCTTTGCAGCCAGAGCTATTTAGTTCTCTAAATTAATTAGCAGCACCCAGATCCCCACTCCTCCCTGCCTGGCACGTGGTGCAAGGGAGAGACAGTGATGAAACAGCTCCTGGTAAGGAGAAGGGGAGAGTCCAGAGGAAAGTTTGTCCTGTTGCACCATTCCCTTGAAGGCCTAACTCCAAAAGATACCACCAGCACAATCCACTTGCTGGTGTCCCTGTAGAAAGGTGGGGACTGTGGGAGTCCCTCTTTCCCTCCTGGGCCAGGAGCATGGGGATTTGCTTGTGCTCAGACCTTTCTGTAGTGAGGTGGAGGCCTCATGCCTGACCGAGGGCTGCTTTTAGCACTGGACTTAAACTGCTATTAGTCACCTCAAATCTCTGAAAAGGAGCTGACACCAGGTCAGCCCCCATTAACCACATCTTCCCTGGGGCTTTGGTGGGGGCTGAGGATGCTGCAGCCCCTCTCTTCCAGCCCTGCCTGCCAGCAGCCTCCCTTCCCACAGTGCTTGTGCTCACTTGCATGGATCAATGTCTTCCTCTCCTCCACCGTCTCTTTTATTGCCTTGCGAGTTGGCCCCAGGATGTTTTATCACACCACAGCACATAATACAAATGAAAAACAAAGGGGAAAAGTTTGAATCATTTTTTTAATATATTCATCCCTGTGCTGGGGAACAATGATCCATCTGATTAAATCCGCATGCTAGAGTTTATTAAACCAGGTTGGCCTCTCGCTTTCTCTCTCCTTTAGGCAGGGACAGGCTCATTAAAATGAACATGCTCTGCTCCCTCCCCAGTGCAATCCTGCTTCACACGCTCCCTGTGCTGCTGCTATCTTGGAGACATCGCCAGGAGCTGATGAATAGGGCTCTGCAGCTCAGTTTTCCCTGGCAGCAGCACAGCAGCTGAGCTGTGGTGTGGCTTTTTTGGTAAAGGGCAGGAGGTGCCTTCAGCCTCAGGCTGCTGGGAACACGCATCCCAGAAAAAGTCCCTGAAAACTGGAGGGAGGTGTGAGGTCAGGGAATGACCACCTCACTCTAGCCCTGCCCCAGCACCTGATAGGTCATTTACCTCCTCCTGGGCTCTGTTTCCCATCTCTGAAATGAGTTTCATGGGCGCTGCTTCCCCATTAGGATAATTAATGGCCATAAAGCACTTTGGATCCTGCACTAAGAATAAACCCATCAACAATGACAAGGTGACAAGTGGGCATCTGAGACACTCTCTCCCTGGGACCAGCTCCCTGTGAAGGCTCCTAAGTCTGCCAGGGCTGCTGTCCCTGCAGCTCCAGCTCTCCTTGGGCTCCCTCAGGAGGGTCCCCGGCCCCCCCAGTCACCCTCACCAGGAGGCATTTCCAGCAGGCCGCTATTTGCTGCAGCTCCTCTTCTTCCTCGGGAGCCCTTCTGAGGCAACCTAAGTCTGTTCCACCCCGGCAATAACAGTGGCTTAGGGCCTGTAATCCCTCCTTTACTTGACTTTGGGTTATTTTGAGCAGGAGATTAAAGGAGATTATCTGCATCACCTGAGATGCTGCACTTTCCATCTCTACCCCCTTTCCTCCATCCCCAGGGGCTCATCCAGGCCCAGGCAAATAAACCCCTCACTCCCTCCCATGTCCTCTGCCACACTCTTGTCTTGGGACAGCTATCTGTCCTCAGGGTGCTGCCATGTGGTGATCCATCATCAGCCTTGCTTCCTAGATCCAGCTTCTCACCTGGCTACCCATGTGTCCTGCCTCCTGAGCCAAGCCCAGAGATGCTCCACAGGAGGGGAAGATCAAGGAGGGCACCCCAGCACACTGCAGCACTAATTGGGATTAGTTCTGTAGGCTTCTCGAGGAGGAGGTGGTAGCAGAGAGGATAAAGAAAGCCCTCCTTTGAGCACCAGGAGCTTGTCAGGGTGTGCTGGGTTCAACAGCAGGCACTTGTCACCACAGCCAGAGGACGGAGGATTGTCTGTTTGGGACATCCCCCATTATTGAAAAAGAAAAAAAAAAAAAACCAACCCCAAATATCAGGAAAAGAACTGAAAAATGTCTGTTTCTTGCCCAAGGAGGAATCCCCATCACCTGGCAGCATGCAGCCATGGGCAGGGAGCTCCTTTCCATGTTCTGCAGACCACGTGCTGCTCTCCAGCTCACTTCAACTTGGATTTAGCAAAGCACTTGGTGCTGGTTTGAATCCCTCTCAAACCCTTGCTGAAATCAGCAGCTTTATTAAATGAAGGTCTAAAGAGGCAGAGCTACAAACAGTGACCAGAAATGTTAATTTACCTTCCTTTATGACTGAGAGATGCTCAAACATCCCCGTGGCGGGGAGCAGGTACTGAGAAGCAATTGTTCCCTTGGGAAGCAAACTCCCACACATGGCATCACACCAGCATGTGTGACCTGTGCACACACTCACGGCAAGCTCGCACCTTCACGGGCTGTTTTTCCTCATTTCAGACTCCACCAGCCTAGAATCCATCTGCCATCCTGGAAATTAATAGCAATCATTAAACAAAAAGAGCTGGCAAAAAGAAGCCTGAGGTGAAAAGCAGCTATTTCTGCCAGAAAAAAAATTAAAACTATTTAGACATACAGAAAGTCATTTATTACTGTGAAGTCCTCCCTCCACCTGGGGTTTAAATCTCATTACAGTTTGTCCAAAACAGATGTTACCCTTTTAGCAGTAGATTATTAACAATAAACTCCAATCCTCCAAAGAGGGTAGGTGTTTTGGGTTCACTTGCTTTTTCGGCTTGGGTAACCTCCACAGGAAATGTTTATGAAAAGGATGGGCAATCCAAACACTGGCATAGTTCCCTGCTTCTGTTGTCTTGGGCTCCAAAGTTTCTTTCCACTTTCCAAATATTCTGGACAAGAAGGGACACACAGAGACTCAGAAATGGGCCACAGACCTTGCTGAGGAGCAGACAGGATGCTGAGGAAGGGCTTTGTGTGCTGCAAGCCCACTCTAACCTTCCAGTAGCTCCTACTGCTGCTTTTCTACCATCAGTTTCGCTCTGACTATGTGCCCAGACAAAAACAGTCTCTCTTGGAGTCTGGCATGTGCACAACCCATTTTTTTTCCAAGTTTCTCTGCATCTGGCCCCACACTTTTGGGTAGAAGGTGGTTTGGTTGAGCTTTAGGCTTCCTGGCACCACAAAGGAGACCCAGTGGTCCCTCATACCTGTAGTTGAGTATCCTCTGTGGGCAAAGATGGGCTTTGTTTGTTCCCACCAGTGCATGGGCATACTCCAGTGGGAAATGAGCTAGGCTTGAGAGAAACATTGTCTGGCACCACGTTTAACCAGCCAAGCCCACAGTGGAGTATCCTTGTTCTGTTTAGATTTAGCATAATAAAAGATACCTGCTCAGGAACCTAGGAGCCTTTTAATCATGCTGTAAACATAATCAAATGAGACATTAATATCAGCTCCAAACACATATGGCCATCTGGCTGCCCAGCCATCTCCCTGACCATCTCGGGTAGCAGGAAGCACATTCCCAGTGTTCTCCAGAGACACTGCTAAATAGATGTTCTCACAGTGCCTCTCAGCATGCCTGGAAAGGCAGTGAGAACCAGCTATTTTGGGACTGTTGATGGTGAAGCCAGTACCAGCATCTCAGGGCTGCCTCAGAAAACACTTTTTGCTATCAGTACAATTTTTCCTGCACCCCAAGGGAAGCATCAAGAGCTCTCCTGGGCCGTGTATGTCTGTGAGTACTTACTGTTGGAAGAGAATCTTTCCCTCGCACAGCACATCTCAGGCCTTCAGGCTTTACAGCTTATACCCAGTCCCTTCATGGAGCCCTGAGGGGTCCTAGGGGAGACCCAAGAAAGCAGTGTACTCACCTCACAGGTGCAGGGTGTTTTTGGGATGAATCTGTTGCACATCCATTCACCTTGTGTCAAAGGCATGAGGGAATAACTGCAGGGGCTGGGCTGGGGGGAAGAAAAGGCTGTAATTCATGGCTGAAATTAAGCCATTAAAGAGCAGCTGAAGTGAATAAACACCCACAACCGTCTTGTGGACTCCAGAGGGTACAGTCACTGCTGTCTCACATCCCTGTGCCTTTTCATGTGTTAATCTGCACCAGCCCTTCATCCTCTCCCCTCTATCCCAGACCCAGCTGAGGCACAGACCTGCAACATCCAGGCCACCACCACCAGGCTGAGACCACTGACCCACCCCCCAAATATCCAAATAAATGGATATTTGTTTGTAGCCCGGGTATCTGACCCATGAGGAGTGTCCTACTAAAAAAAAAACAAACTGTGAATGTGAATTTCCACTGCTGAAACAACAGACCCACAGCCTGGTGAAGTGTTTTTTCTTTAGAAACACAGCATCTGTTTGGGTTAATAGGGTTGGAAATGTTGATGAAGACCTGAACTGGCCTAGGGAAGGGTCTCCTCCAAGAATGGACAAACCTGAGCTGCTCCAGCAGAGCCACCTGCAGGAGCAGGGCTGTGATGGGTGAGCTGTACGTGGAAGGTGGACACGCTTGGTTTCCTCTGCAATGCTGTTATCCTGAATAAACATTAGATTGGTTTTGGAGGGCTGCCCAGATGATCATTAACCTTCTCCTGGCCCATGACAAGAAGCCAGCCTGCAGCACTGAGCTAAAATTAGGCTTGTAGGGCACTGGGGCGTGCCAGGTATAGCAATATCTGGGCAGAAACCCCTTTCAGAAAGTGGACAGCAAGAGGGTCCAGCCTTTAGCTGGGCTCCTCAGCTCCAGAGGACAAGAGCTACATCATTAAAATCACAAGGTAACTTGGATTGGAAGAGACATCTGAAAGTCTCCAACCAGAAAAGCAGGACCAGCTTCCAAGGTGAGGAAGTCTGAGAGGTTAGCAGAGGTATTTGCTTACAGCCCAGACATAACAACTCCTGTGTGCAGGACACGTGCTGATGGGAAGGCGAATCCTGTTCTGCCTACCCGGAGATCACAGATCATTGCCATGAAGTCCTTCACGAGCTGTGTATTTTCTTGTCCATCTCTCAACACTCAGCATTACAGCCCACCTAGAAACTGTGATGTGGCACTGGCCAGAGCCCCCTCCTCAGGGGAAGGGCAGGGCAGAGGGGCAAGTGTCCTGCAAATACAACCATTAAAAAGTCAGAGCAAACAAGACACTTGCACCTCTAAAAATAACTTCTAACAAACTCATCATTTCACAGATCCATCACCAGAGTTTCCCCTGTGTAAAAGCAGGCTTTTCCATCTGGGAGGCAGAGGGTTATGCAGGCCTCCTGCAACAATGAATTAATGAATGAAAGCAGCAAAACCCTTTCCCAAGGAGCAGCAAAGATCTGAGTGAGGATGGCAGTGCAGCAGAGGCGAGGCTCAGCTCCGACTGCCAGTGCTGAGGAACACCAGGAGCTCCACTTCCCAGCGTGGGGCTGGCTCCCTCCATTGCATCCGTGCTGGAAAAACATCCTTTGATCTTCAGTGCTATTTGCAGGGGAAAACGAGAGCCTCGCTTCCACACCAGCCCTCTCCTTTTCCCCAGCCCTACCATCAGCTTAACCACCCCATAATGAAGCTGTGATTCAGACTGATTATTTCTAAGGAAAAAATCCCATCAAGCAAGTATTAGAGAGGCTTTCTCCCATGGAAACACATCTTCCTTATTGCTAGGGTCGTACCTGATCAGAGCTCTTACTTCTCTACAACCCCTAAAAACCTTTTTCCTCTTCACCTTCCTCTAACTGTGCCCCTCTCACCACATTCCTCAGCTCCTTGAGGGCTCAACTGCACTGTCAGGGGCTGGAGCTGACATTCCATTGCTGCTCGTGCCGATGTTTTGGAAGGCTGGTTTAATGCACAGGTACCCCAGCTGGGCTTAAGAGGTTGCTCACCAAGAAGATCATTTATGCATTTACTTAAACTCAGCAGAGACTTCTGCTCAGCGGCCCACAGCAGCATGAGATGGGGTTGTCATCTCAACAGACCCTGGAAACTAAGCAGCATGAGATGGATGTAAATGACTTCAGACTGCAGCTGAGTAACAGCAGAATAGTCTTATTTTCTGAAATCCCAAGAGTTTGTCTTGAAAATGCTGTCATTTTAAACCAGAATTTATCCTGCCATAGAAAAAAAGGGTTCTTAAAAACGTTTGTGCAAACAGGTTTGTTCTTGCTATTCCCAGGCTGCAGCTCTGGCCTCATCCTGGCTCTTGGAGGCTCGGTGGCTTTGAACTAGGGCTCCCCTCAGACACTGCAGCACCCAAGTTTACTGATAAATTAAATGGGATTGATTATCAACTTCCAGTGAAGATCACAACTTTTTCAATCAAGGTTAAAACAGGGCTAAGCCAAGGAGAGATTGGGCCCAGCACCATACAGAGCCCGTGAGTGTTGACACAGTGGTAACATTGCTGTCTCTGTGTGGGGACCAAGCGTGGCATTTCTCTTTGTTTCTCCCAGAAAAGGTCTCTCTTCGCCATCTCTCCCACCTGGATACTTGTCATACCTTCTGTGACCTCCCAGAGTCTCAGCAAAAGCTATCCTGGATGCAATGCTGGGCACTTCTCTCTCAGCCTCCCCTTCACCTCTCTGCTTCATTCCTTTGTAATCTCTCCTCAAACCTCAGTGGAAAATATATCTCTTCTCCCTTGCCTGTTTTTCTTAAATAATAAATAATAGCAGGAGAGAGAGTAGAATTGACTGGAGAACTCTATTATCTAACAGTGAGGCTTTTGGGAATAAGGTTGGGATGCAAAAAAATGCTGCCTAAACCCTGTCAGTGAAGGATATTAGAACCAGGATATCTGGATATAAAATGAACTTGAATTTTCCAGGCCTGAGCATCTTTATGATTCAGGGAGGTTGTGATTCTGACCAACATCACCCAGCAGGAGTCATGGAGCAAAGACCAGGAATATGAACAAGGAGAAAACCTGCCTGGAAGCCTCCTTTCCCTACCTGACATGTACAGGATGGACATTAGCTATTTAGGGGTGATTTCATCACTATAAAAGGTTTTATCTGCCATGTTGGAGCTTCCTCCCCAGATTATCTTACACATAATGAAAAACCAAGGTTCACTTTAAAATCTGGTTCCTCTCAGCCAAATTTTCCCTCCCCACCTGTTTGAATGGCCAAATGCTCATGTTCGTAATGTACCACTCCCCTTTTCCTCTGGCTCTCTTTGTAGTGGAGATCATTTTTTTGATAAAACAGCCCAAGTGGCTGTGAAAGGGGATCTAAGAGAAGCTGGAGATGGAGCAGCTAGGCAGAAGGAAGTTATGGAGATGCAGAAATGCCAAGGAGAGGAGCACTGCTGTGTGTATACACATGCACACGCATGGTAATCTCACATTCCCTCAGTAAATGTAATCCACAGTTTGAAATAACTCATTCAGTAGAATAACAAAATTAGGAACTGAGTGCCAGCTCCCTTCCCAGCCCCCATGGCTGCTTTGTTTGCTTCCTTGCAGCTGCTGCTCTGCTTTAATTTTCCAAGATGCCATTAGCTGGGAAATGGAAGCAAAAACTTCCCAGCCAGCTTGCACTGATTTTTGAAGCTCCAGCTTTGCCTTTTCCTTTCCATTTCCCTTGCTATGGGTTTTTGAGCCAGGATGAGGATGCTGCTGCTCATCCAGTGCAGGCTGCAGCCTCGTGGGCATCCCAAAATTCCAGCCATCCCTCTTTGCTTCTGAGTTGTTAACAGGGACCAGGGCTGGAGAAGCAGAGATGGGTAGGAGGGGAGCATATCACAGTCAGGGCCGAGGATTAGCAGGGAGAAGCATGGATCTGGGCTCCAGAAGAGATACTGGATATCAGAGGCAATGTGCAGGAGGAGCAAGGAGTAAGGGAATTGTCATTGCCCCTTTGCTGGCCTCTGTTAGCCACAAAAACCCAGCATCAACTCAGCTGATCAAAACCATTCTGCCTCCTGAGAGCAGAAGGAAAGGGAATTACAGCAGTGTCTGCAAGGCCCAGGTAACTGAGCAGGAATGGCATTTCCTGGGTGGCTGCCGTGGCCTTGTCATGGATTCAGCCTGTTGTCACCATCACCGTGGTGCCACACTTCAGGATATCTCTGGCTGAGATTAAATCCATCATTCCAAAGCATTGCTGTTGTTATTGCACACTGTCTTCATTCCTACCTTTTGCTTCTTTCTCCAACAGCAAAAGAGATCCCCCCAAACTGCCACTTTCCTGTCTGTTTTGCATGTGAGAGTTTTGGTGGTTTCTTCCTCAGTTTTCTCAGCTCTGTGGGGGTTCAGAGGACTGGGAAAAGCAATGTGCAATTGTGTTACCAGGAGAATAAACTCAGGACAACTGGGCAGAGATAAAGCAGGCAGGCAGGAGAGTTAAACCACTAGGTCCTTGTGGGGTGCTTGGTGCTTGGGCACACACCCACAGCCAGCACGGGCTGGGATGGGCCTCTCAGAAGCCAACAAGATGAACAATTGTGCCTTTTGTGCAAAGCAACAAGACCCACTTCTCCACTCTCCAGTCGTGTCCCGGCAATCTAATAAAAAGGGAGATTAGCCCCTCTTTCCTCTCTCACATCTCCTTAATGCTGTCATTTTATTCACACTTTGTAAAGCAAATAAACCAGCAAATTGCTTGCTTTAATGAGCTGAAATTAAACTCGGGCTGCTGATAAAATGCCATTTCTCCTTTCTGTTGTTGGGAAGGACTTGGCTGATAGGCAGTGTATGGGAAAGAAGACAAAACTTACAGTGGGAGCCTTACTGAACATGTTTGCATCATTTACTGCTGCTCTTCTTCATCCCCAACACCTCTGATTAGATGGGGGAGGCACGTGGGTGCTGTAGGGGAAGGCTGTAGGGGATCAGCCTGGCAGGATCTGTGGGGTCTCTGCTCTTTGCTCACAGATGGTCCTACTCCACTAATGCCTTCTGACACAGGCTGCTGCCCACAGCCTCCCCAGGGAGGGGTGGCAAGAACCTTCCTGTGCGAGGAAAAGGCTGCTTTTGCTCTGCAGAGCCTTCCCAAACACAGATTTGCCCAGAAAGGGTGGCTGGGCCACAATGGGAGATAGATGAGACAGAGTAAGTGCTTGCTGAAGAGAATATGCCAAGGTGCATCCCTCCCTGCTGCCTGTGCTCAGTTTGGCAGGGCTTCCCTTGCCTGCGGGACATCCCTGGAATCCACAAGTCCATGGAGGAGCACAGGGAGGTGCTGGAGCCAAGTGCTACCCCAAAAGGACAACTGGGGCAAGCCATTGCTTATGTCTCTGCAGGCCAGGAATACCCCGGTCCCACACCCTTAGGGGCAATCCCCACAGGATGCAGGAAGAGCTGGGCACCAGGCTGCTCCCCGTGGCAGAGGAGAGTGGGCACACCTAAGGAGAAAGTGCCCACCTGCAACACAGTGTGTGTGCTGGGATTTTCACCCCAATGAGAGGAGCTCAGGGCACTTTGCTTCAGCTTCCCACCACCCCACAAAGTGCTGTCATTATCTCACAGTACCGGAGAGGAGGCTGGAGTGCAGAGAGGTTAATTGAGTTGTCTAACACCAGAGGGAAGCAGCAGCAGATGTGTTTCGGTCTGGCACTGCAGCCCGTGTCTCGCTGTGGGGGTAGCAAGGGGGGAGCACTCACCTGCAATCTCCCAGGGAGCACAGTCCCTCTTCCCTTCCTCACTGGCACCAAGGACCCAGCTATGCTAAAATGGGTGACCTGAGCATCCCAGGGCAGTGACAGCACAGGGAGGACAAGGTGGCCAGAAAGTCTCATGTGCAGAGAGCTGACGTGAGAGAAGGTCTTGTTGTTCATGTAATGGAAGCCCAGCTGTCACCAGGGAACAGACTCATTGTTCACAGTCCCACCAAATAAACTGGTTCACTGCTTATTATTACTGGCCTGTTTCCCAAGGTATAAACAGAATGGTGAACAAGGATCTCTGCAGTCAAATATGGTCTCCTTCCCTGCCTGGTATTGTGGATGGAAAAGAACCTGGTTTCTTTGGGACAAGGGTCAGAGTATGGTTATCTGCCTCTAAACAATCAGCCCCACATGATTTTCGGGTACGTAGCACCAAGAACAGTCCAGCCTGGGCACTACAAAATGGTTTGGAAAACTGTTTTGGGGTTTACACTCTTTTCCAGATTTAATGAAAGACAATTTAGATGTAAGATGTGGCCCTGTCTCCTTCACAACTTCCCAAGAAACCTCCAGTTCTTACCACCTTTTTTTCAAGGAGTATTGGTAGTGTCTTCCCCGCCCTTGGACAAGGGACATGACCGAAGCTCCTGTTCCCAACAAAAATTCCAAGAAGGATTTTTCTAGATAGTCTATGATGATTTCTCCCATTTGTGGGCAACTCCATCTCTGCCACATCTCACTGCGTCCATCCTACCAGCCCAGAGTTCTGTTTGGCAGTAGAGATATCCACAGATGATATTTTCAATATCTTGTGGAAAAGTATGACCCAGGAGATGCAGTTCCCACCTCTCCACTTTTCTCTTCCTGTTTCCCTAAGAAATTAGAAAAGGAAGTAAGAGCTGTCCATGTATATTTATGCTTAGTCAAAAATTGGGGGGGAAAAAAATGGAAAATGTGATCCAGGAATGAGTTTTTCTGTGGGAAGTGAGGCTGCTGGCAGCCCCACAGGTTTGTGCCTAGTGAAGACTTTTCCTAGTCTTCAAACAGCTGTCTCTGGCTGGGGAGGGAAGGTTTTGTCCCATTCTCTACAAACGTTCTTGTTATGCCACTGAATGTTTGCTGGTCTTCCACACCTCTGCATCGTTTCACCTGGGAGGGAGAGGCCTTGGAGACAGGCAGCAAGCCTGAAGCAGGGACAAGGACACTGGGTGGTTCACAATCACACCAGCAGGTTTGCAAAGAGTGCCCTGAAAATACTGCTCAGGTTCCCAAAAACCGGACAAGTGTTTGATGCTGGGCTGTATCCCAGATGCCACATGGCAGGGCAGGCAGAGAGACACGGTGTCCTCGACCAGCACCCCTTCTGTGGGCACTGCTGCTGCGCACACCAGCACACGAGACAGTCAGGATTCCCCTCAGCAAAACGCTGCAGCATCAAATCTACATCAGAGCGAGTTGTCTAGACTTCATCTGCTCTCAGCGGAGAGGAACAGACACTTCTGGGGCATCACTCCTCTCCTCCTAAAGGTAGACAGCTAAATAGGTCAGACAGACGGTGCACTGGATGTGTGTTGGTTTCTCAACTGCCAAAAAAGTGATGCTGGACAAGGGCTCAGAGGGAGACCTCGATGGTCAGTGACCACCTCCCCTTGTGCTGCCAAACAGTGCTGGTGGCAGCCAAATAAACCCAAGGTTCCTTGAAAGGTGGTTGCCAAAATGAGAAGGCAAGTGCCTGGCTAAGAGGGGAGTTGGATGGATGTCCAACACCTCTGACTGCTGACTGTCTTTCCTTTGTGCTTAGTCTGTGCTTGTGTTTTGTTTTGAGCAGGTGAGCCGAGGGACCGAGCAGGGACAGGCAAACGCACGGAGGCACAGGGAGATGGGGACCAGCGCCGCCATGGGCAGCAAAAAGAAAACGAGGAGAAGTACTATAAAAAATGAGAGGAAGGCTTGTCTCTAAGCCTGAGCAACTCCCTCTGCACAGGCGCTTAGCTTCATGATTCCCTCCTCGAGATGCCAGAGACCTGGTGATGTGGGACCAGCCTCAGCCACCAAGGCCTTGGTAGCAGCCCCTGGCTGCTGGCTGCTGAGTACCGTGGGCACCGAGGTCCGCTTTCTCCACGGACGCTTCCCTCCCGTCTCCGAGCCATGAGGAGAAGGGAGAGGCAAGCAAAGCTGCCGCAGGAGCACTAGCCCACACCTTCCCAGCCCCTGTCCTGTTCCCCGCTTCCAGCAGACCAGGAACCCCTTCTCCGTGCTGCCCTTCCAGATGGCAGGTCGCCGGTGGGCCGCGACGTCAGCCCTCTGCATGTGCGTGGCGGCCATGTCTCTCCTGCACGGGGTGCGGGCAGACTGCTGGCTCATCGAGGGGGACAAGGGCTTCGTCTGGTTGGCCATCTGCAGCCAAAACCAGCCCCCCTACGAGTCCATCCCCCAGCAGATCAACAGCACCATCGTGGACTTGCGGCTGAACGACAACAAGATCAAGAGCGTGCAGTACGCCTCGCTCAGCCGCTTCGGCAACCTGACATACCTCAACCTGACGAAGAACGAGATCTCCTACATCGAGGACGGTGCCTTTTCAGGACAGTTCAACCTCCAGGTGCTGCAGCTGGGTTACAACCGACTGAGGAACCTCACCGAGGGCATCCTCCGGGGCCTGGGGAAGCTGGAGTACCTCTATCTCCAGGCCAACCTCATCGAGACCGTCACCCCCAATGCCTTCTGGGAGTGCCCCAACATAGTGAACATTGACCTGTCCATGAACAGGATCCAGAGACTGGACAGCAACACTTTTCGGGGCCTAAACAAGCTCTCTGTCTGTGAACTCTACAGTAACCCCTTCTACTGCTCCTGCGAGCTCCTCGGCTTCCTGCAGTGGCTGGAGGCTTTCACCAACATGACACGCACCTATGACCGGATGCAGTGCGACTCCCCACCCGACTACGTGGGCTACTACTTGCTCGGCCAAGGCCGGACTGGCTACCGCAATGCTCTGAGCATGCTCTCTTCCCTTTGCACTGGTGGCTCCTACACTGTGATCCCTCGTTTTATCCCTCCCAGGTACCAGGTGACCACGGTGCCCTCCGAAAGCCCCTGCTCCGAGGAGGAGTGCTCCTCCGGCGACGGCACGACGCCGCAGTTCTCCCTGTTCACGCCCATCGGTGAGACGGAGGTGCGCCCCAACATCCAGGTGAAGCACCTCAACCACAACTCGGCCGTCCTCACCGTGCAGATCCCCTACCCCTTCAGCAAGATGTACATCCTCTCCCAGTTCGAAAACGGCTTCTCCTCCATGATCACCAAGCTCAGGAAGAAGGAGGAGAACATCACCGTGAGCAACCTAGTAGCACAAAGAGATTACACCTACTGTGTGGTCTCTGTTCACCAGTACTCCAAGTACAACCACACCTGCGTCACCATCACCCCCACCAGACCCAACCGCAAGGAGCCGGTGCCCACCCCTTCCACGGCCACCCATTACATCATGACAATCCTGGGCTGTCTCTTCGGTATGGTGATTGTCCTGGGCGTGGTGTATTACTGCCTCCGGAAGAGGCGCCAGCAGGAGGAGAAGCACAAAAAGGCTGCCGGCAGCATGAAGAAGACCATCATCGAGCTGAAGTACGGGCCAGAAATGGAGACTACCAGCATCACCCAGCTGTCCCAGGGACAGATACTGGGTGGGGAGACAGTGACCCGCATCCCCTACCTACCCTCTGCTGGCGAGGTCGAGCAGTACAAGCTGATTGACAGCAGCGAGACCCCCAAGGCCACCAAGGGCAACTACATGGAGGTGAGGACGGGTGAGCAGCCTGAGAGGCGAGACTGTGAGCTGTCCCTGCCACCAGACACCCAGGGTTCCGTGGCTGAGATCTCCACCATTGCCAAGGAGGTGGACAAGGTGAACCAGATCATCAACAACTGCATCGATGCCTTGAAATCCGAGTCCACCTCCTTCCAAGGGGTGAAATCGGGGGCGGTCTCCACAGTGGAGCCTCAGCTGGTGCTCTTATCAGAGCAGATCCCCAGCAAGCACGGATTCCTTTCCCCTGTCTACAAGGAAAGCTACAACCACCCTCTCCAGCGACACCACAGCATGGAGGCGGCCCCCAAACGCTCCAGCACCTCTTCCAGTGGCTCTATACGGAGCCCCAGGTCCTACCGCTCCGAGGGATCGGGCCACAAATCCGAAGCCAAATACATCGAGAAGACATCCCCCACCACTGACACCATCCTCACTGTGACGCCGGCCGCGGCCATCCTGCGGGCAGAGGCGGAGAAGATCCGCCAGTACAGCGAACACCGGCACTCGTACCCCAGCTCGCACCCAGGGGAGCAGCACGACAGCATGGGCGGGCGGAAGCCTTCCATCCTGGAGCCTCTGACCCGTCCTCGCCCCAGAGACCTGGCCTACTCCCAGCTCTCGCCTCAGTATCACAACCTGAGCTACACCTCCAGCCCAGAGTACACCTGCAAACCATCGCACAGCATCTGGGAGCGCTTCAAACTCAACCGCAAGCGGCACAAAGACGAGGAGGAGTACATGGCAGCCGGCCATGCCCTACGCAAAAAGGTCCAGTTTGCCAAAGACGAGGATCTTCACGACATCTTAGACTACTGGAAGGGCGTCTCTGCCCAGCAAAAGTCCTGAGTCCTCACACAACTCGTGACTTAACACACTAACTGGACCAAAAGAAATCCGCAGCAGCTATTTTTATTCAGACTGTCTTTGGAAACAAAATAAAATTTAAAAAAAAAAAAAAAAAAAAAGAGAATCAATAAAAAAAAAATAAAACAGAGAACAAATATTGAAAAAATCTATAAATATTCTATATAATATATAAAGTGAGATATTAAAATGTCCTCACGCTGGTGAGACATGCACCAAATTTGAACACAAACTTTGCAAAACAAACAAACTGTGGAGTGGAAAAAAAAAAAAAGTTTTGTTTCATTTTGATTTTTTAAAAAAATATAAGAAAAAAGAAAAAATTGAATATAAAATGAAAATGAAAGAGCGGGCAGAGAGCTGAGGTCTGGCGTTTCCCAATATTGCATTGCATGAGTCCCTATTCCGTGATTTTGTGGATTCTTTGTGAACAGTTTGTGTTCTTCCTTCCTTCCTTCCCTTCCAAAATCAACAGCGACAAAAACAGCAACAAAAACCAAAAAGAGACCAGAAGGAGCTCCATCTTTTGGGCTGTTTTTGCAAACGGAGTCTTCCAGTTTAGACTTTCACCCAGTTGAAGGCCCGTTCACATTTTCACTCACTAAAAGGTTTTACCACACATTGCATTGTAAACCGAAGTCGTTAATTGTACAGAGAAAATTTCTATATTTGCAATGTTTGCTGTATAATGAGAAAGAGAGAGGAGAAAAAACCCAATACTACATCTACTAAAAAAAAAAAAATATATATATATATATATCTATATTCACCTGTTTGTACCAGGTTTTAATCATGGATTTTAGAGAAAGAGATGGAGTTTTGTTTGAAGGACTTTTTTCTTGGTTGGTTGGTTGGTTGATGGGATCTCTTTTGGAGGGGGGAGTGTTTGGATTTCTAAGTATTTGGTTTTGATTTCTTCCACCAATTGTCCGTGTCCAAGTTCTCATCACTTCCAAGTGCATTGAAGAAAAAAAGGCACGTGCCCGAGAACATGGAATCCCTCACCTTATTCCAGGTGGGAGACCTTCACCACCAGGAACTGGGAAGGGGATGAGAAGTGAAGGGCTCTGGGTTGAGCAGGTGCCACCACACAATGGGATTTCTCCTGCAAATGAAAAGGTGTTGGTCTCTGCCCCTAAAGAGATGTGTCTGGCCCTTGGGACCAGCCACTGAGGGGTGGATTATCTCCCCACTTTCAAGCTGGGGAGCCAGTGATGAGTTAGAGCACAAAGCCTCTTGCTGCTCTGTGGGGGAGAGAATGGAGGGGCAGTTTTGCTTTTGAGGTGAAAGATACTCAGCATTTACAGCTTGCCCATACCCAGACATCCTGGAGATCCCTGGCCAGCCCTTGGCAGTCTGAGACTGGCAGGGAAGGGGATGGCTCTGTGTCCATGGGTCCACCCAAGCAGCCACGTGCCCTTCAACCATTGCTGTCCAGCACTGGTCCAAGACTCCACAGCTCTTTCCCCCATCTCTAAAGCACTCACAGGTGATGCCTTACTCATGAGGTGAGAAGGGAAATGTTGAGGCCTGGCACTCCCAGGCCATGCTGGTGGCCAAAGGACACAATTTTGTCCTGATCAGCTCCAGCTGAGTCACAAGCCCCTCTATCTCACCCATCCCGTGACCAACAAAAAGCGAGGGCTTCATGAGGGTCTGAGAGCTGCCCTGCTCCCAGGTGAGTGTGTGGGAGGCCAGGGAGCCAGCACAGTCAGGTGCTAAAGCTCCCCAAACGCAATGCTGTGAGGCCCTGCTGCTTGCCAGAACTTTTTCCCTTGCATCCTGCTCACAAGTCGCTTTGGATGGACATCCTGAGTCCTGACGGATGAGCACTAGGGCCCAGGAGCAAACCATATCCCATCCTGTTATTTCAATATTTCAAAGCGATTTTGACAGGTATTCTTGCAAAAGGTTATGTTTGTTCGGAAAGGAGCTGAGCCAGGAAGACACAGAGCAGGCTGGGAAGTGCACGAGTTCATTCCCCGTGGTTATTTGTGTAGACAACAAACCATTATCAGGATTTCATAATAAAAAGGCAGGTAATTTCTCCAAGAATACATTGACTCTGCCAGAGCAAAGGCACATTCATCCACCTCCTCCAGGTGCCCCAGGTCCTGCCCAGAGCATGCAGCTTCCCAGGGCTGTGTCTTGCTCATCAGGTGGTGAACAGAACCTGGAGGGGGGAGTTGAGGGTCGCCCCTCTCGTTTAGTGCCATCATGGCAGGTCCCTCCCCAAATCTCAGCTGTAGCACCTGGTACCAAAGCAAACTCTTCAGCTGAAACAGCCTTTCCTTGCAAACCCTGAGTGCCTCCTCATAGAACCACAGAGTGGTTTGGGTTGGAAGGGACCTTAAAAATAATCTAGGATTATAAAATAAAAAGTCATCATCATTTAGTTCCAACTCCCTGGCCATGGGCAGGGATCCCACCCACTAAATCAGGTTGCTCAAGGTGCCATCCAGGAGAAATAAGAGTTGGTCAGCAAGGATGGGTGATGGAAACATTAATGGGGCCTCCTGGTGCTGTTTCATGGTCTCACAGGATTCCTTATCAAGAGGGTGGAGTGGTCCAAAGTGGTGGCAGCTCATGAGCTAATTCAGGCTCAGATGCTCCAGTGCTGACAGTCACTGACAGATACCCAAAGAACTGATAGATACCCAAAGAACTTCCTCAGTTGCTCCCTGCATTGAGACCATGCCCACACCAGTTTGGAAATGGCATCGTGACCATCTCCACAGAACTGGGAGCAATAGCCCAGCCAGTGGAGTGTGAGGCCTCGCTGTGGAGGCAGCAGCCAGCTCAGCTCTTCAGCTGGGGCCACTCATTTTGCTCCTCTGCCTCTGTTTCCTCATCTGGAAATGCTTCCTTGTGGCACTGAGGGCACAGGCTGGCTGGGGAGCCTCAATTAATTAATTGCCTGTCTGTGAAGCCCATTTAGCTCCTAGAATAAAAGCTGCTATCGAAATGCGAAGCTGTTAGTGGCGTAAAACAGCAGGGGCAGATGAAATCAAAGCCTGATTCTGTTTTCACACCAGGATTTCACTGGTCATAAACCAACAGAGACCGACACAGGAATGTGATACAGCAGCGCTGGTCTTTCTAAATTAAACACTTCCCACAAGCAAACTGTCTGCAACTGGAAAAAAAGAGGGTTAGAAAAAGTCTAGGCCCCTCTGTCTCTGAGGTATCTCTAAGGCATCACTCAGTGCCCCATTGCTGGTGGGGCCTCACCACAGATCTCCAGATGGCTCCTGGGCAGCTGAGCACCTTCCAGCCCCTTGCCCTCCCTCCAAAACAAGGTGCAGTCCTGGCAGCCGTGGTCCACATCCCTCAGCAGGAGATGCCATAAAATGAGCTGGGAAAAAAGCCAGGCAAGAAAAGGGAAGAGGTCCCACTGTCCCCAGGGCCACCACCCCATGGATGAGCTCCAGGGGTGCCGCTGCACAGGGCCTGGAGAACTCTGTCCACAGCATCTTCCATCCCTCCAGGCAGCTGCTTTACAGACGCCTCTGAGGATGGAGTGGGGATTTCATCAGCTGGGACCTGCTGGGTGTTCTTGTTCTTTGTTTTGTGTCCTGTTCAACCACCAAAGCTCTCAAGCTGGTTCTGCAAAGAGAAGTCCAGCCAGGCTGCTCCTGCTACCTCAAACTCATCCAAAGGGAGAGGATTCCCTACCAAGCAGAAAGGAGAGGGCACAGGAAAGGCATGTTGGAGTGAAGAGGAGGGGAAGCTAGGGGAAAAAAATCACAGTTCCCGGCAGTGCACTCACAGCCCTGGGGCCATGGGGAAATGTGTTCTGCTGATGCCCTCTCTGTATCCACAAAACTGCTGTTGTCTCAACCACCTGTCTTCAAGGGCAAAACCAAGGCAGCACGAAAAATCCCTCCTCTGATCCCTCCCCCAGCACCCCAGCAAGGAGAGCTTCTGGTTGGAGAGTAAATCCAAGCGCCCATTACCCATGGCTCAATCCTCACTCTGGCCCAGAGTCAGCGAAGGACCCTGCCACATGTTACAAAGTCTGTGTGGCATCTAGAGCCTGGATATTATTTAAAAACCGGTAAATCAGGACAGAAACATCCCTTCATGTAGACATGCACCATTTGAGCCCAGGATTCCTGAGGGCACCTGCCAGCCCTGGCGTGCACCCCGGGTGTTGTCCATCTGTTCCAAAGCACGGCCTGTGGGAAGGGCTGTGCTCACAGACAGAAACGTGGAGCAGCACAGGGTGGCAGCGGTGGCACTGCCTGCCCAGCTACCCCCCCCCCCCCGATGCTGCAAGGCACTCGAGAGGGGAGGTAGCAGGGTGCTGCTTTCTTCTTCAGAGCTGATGGGTGCTGGAGGTGTGAACTGTCCCCCTCCCCGCCCAGCATTTGAGCCTCCTGATGGCTTCAGCTGAGTTAGCCATGAAACCAGGCGCAGACCCCATGGGAGGGGTCAGTGAGGATGCACGGGGGGCCCTAAGAAGGGAAGGTGCTCCCAAGCACCGCCCTGACACAGACAGCAGCCAGACTGCGTTGGCTCTGCTCAACTCAAGCCCGTGACCTGCAGTGCTGCCTGGGTGCTTTCCTAGGGCTGCCAGGGAGCCGCCTCTCTTCCAGCCCCATGGATGCTTAAGGATCAGCCCGTGCATCAGCACCTGGGTGATGCCAGAGCCAGAGCGGAGCCCTGGGCTCCAACAGCCCCGCCAGCTCCTGCTCCTGTGTGTTCCCTCACTCCCAGCCACCTCAGCCAATTCCCCTCCAAATGCTCTCTCCTGCCCATTTGTGAGGTCAGTCCTTCCCTGAATCAGGTCTTGGCGAACCAAGAGCTCGCAGAGATGCCCAAACCCCTCTGGGTGGTGGATGTGGCTCTGCAGAAACCGGGAGCAGCGGCACACCCCGCCCTGGCTGCCGCCGGGCTGTGGAGCAATAAATCACCTCGTCTGCAGGAGAAGGGGCCAGCAGGGGTGGAGGACAGTGCGGTGGAGGTGGCCTCAGCACACAGATCCTTTGGGCGAGGAGGGGTCCGGGGAGGCAGGGGAGGGATGCGCTGCGGCGGGGCTGGCCCAGACCCAGGAGCGCGGATCGATGGGGTGATGGAAGCCAGCACGCACTGCGTTGGGCTATTTTTAGCGCAGCCAGCGGAGCAGGAATTTGGGAGCCCAAGTCGGAATTTATTTCCATCTGTGAGTGCTCGTCGCGGGGAGGACCAATAACAACACCCCGACCGGGTGCAGCAGCGCCCTGCTGCGCGTTTTGGGACCTGCTCACCTCGGCTTCAGCTCCTCTTCAGTGCACATCGTGTTCCCTCACTCCCAGCCACTCCTGGGAGGGAACACAGCTCCTCTGCAGTGCCCTTTGGGGACCGTGCCATCCCCCAAAACTCGGAGCTATGAGCTCGTGGATGCGCATGGACACGGGATGGGGACAGAGCAGAGGAGAGGGGACGGGATGGACTTCAGGGGATGAAGGGTTTCTTTGGGAAAAGCACTGATCCTGCCTTAAATGCGTAGGGCGTGTGAACAGGTCTTGTAGCGTGGCTACAACACTGCCATGGCCAGGCAGGTGTGGGCTTCAGGGGTGCCCCAGCCTCTCCTCCAGCTCCTCTCTCCCCACTTCCTCACCACAGGCTTTCTGCCATGGGCCCTGGGTCAGTTTTTCTGGGTAAGTGTTCACATTTCATCTCCTCCGCCTCCAACCCCCTGATGCCAGCAGTGCCCAAGGCACTGAAGGTGGTGAAGGTGTTGGTGGGCATGGCCAGTGCTGCTGGAGAAACCAACCCAACCCCTGGGCTTGGAGCAGTGACTTTGGCTTCACCTGAATTTACTTAAGCTACAATTTTTCATATCTCCTCTGTGTCACAGCCTCTGTTTTACCCCTCTCAGCCAGCTCACCAGCACCACCAGAAGGGTGGCAGAGATCATACAAATGCTGCCTTGAGAGTTTTGCTCATTCCCACCTTCCCCCCATGCCCAGAACTTAATGGAGGAAAACCACCTGATCCAGAGTGAAGCCAGTTTTCTGGACTCAGCTTCCTCTGTGCAAGGGATGAGAAGACACAGAAGTACCAGGGAAGTGGATTTTCAACAGGTGGGGAGTAGCCAAGCAGGATGCCAGTTTCTACTTCGGTTTTGCTGCCCTTTCTTTTGGTTCCATCCCTCTGCAACCTCCCTGTCCCTGCAGAGTAACCAGAGGAGCCTGCCAAGTCTCCAAGTTTGTGTGTGTGTGGCTTTTCAATAATTCAGGGGGAACACTAATCACACGGCTGTGCTGTTGTTCCTGTATGAGCCGATCGCTTCTCACATCCCACCAACATCTGTTTTTTCACACTCAGCTCAGCTGTCTGGCAATAGCTGTTTGCTGCTCACCTTTACTTGCCTTGCCATTAAAGAGCTCATTAATGTACTCCATCCTTGCTTTCTTTGGAACGAGAAGATTTCCATTTCTGTCTTTTATCAGCTTTCACGTGGCTGATAGCCTGTCCTCCCTTCACCATGCAATGCCCTTTTCTAATGAGCTCTTCTCTCCTGGTCTGTCTCATCCATTAAGATCTGTGAGTGCTATCCCCTGCATTGTCTTGCTGATCTCCTGGGCTCTCCTCTGGGTCTATCATATTCCTCAGTGTTTCAGCTGTGAAAGGAAGCGAACAGCCCCACATACAATATCCACATTTCCTCCTGCCTCACTCGCTTTCCTAGCATGCCTCCAGTCTGGCTCATCCCACCACAGCATCCAGCCTTGACAGACTCCTCCATCCTTGCAGAAGCCCCTGGCTGGTTTGACCTGAACTGCAGAAATGTGATGGAATGCCTCACTTTGTGTGTGGTGCCTGCAGCTTGCCTCTGCTGGGGGCCTCTTAAACCTGTGCCTCTCCCTCAGCATTGCTTTTATGCAGCACAGCTCTCCCTGGGCATCTCCTGCCTTGCAATCAGAGCTCCCAGCCCATCCACATGCAGGAGGCCTCTCTGGGTACTGTGAAAGCTCCTCTGTGGTCTCACAAACACTGGCACTCTTCACGCGATGCAGCTAAATTAATTAATCTTGTTCCACCACATTTGGAGCCAAGACACAAAGGTTCCCATTCCCTGAAGCTGGAGCTTAAAGTCTGCTTGTCCCAAAAGTGCCCTCCTGCCCCACCTGGGATTTGTGTTGCAGTAAGATTGGAGGAGTGGCAGCACAGCAGCTCTTGGGTGTAGCTCCAAGGGGCTGGCAGAGCCAACAACCCCCTGGAAAAGTGGCCATGGGCACAAACCATCTGCCACCATCCAGCTGAAACCTTCCTGATGTGTCCAGCTCAGCTTAGGCTGACAAAGAGCTTGTGTGCACAAAAACTGTTGTGCTTTGGGTTTCTTCCCCAGCCATCTCAGGTGCTGCAATTCATTATCTCTCCATACAAACCTTATCTCAGTTACATCCTCAGATCATTCTGGCTGTAACAACACTCCCACCCACCACAGAGGTTGCACACACACACATCTCTGCCTGGGAAATCCCAGGCAGAAGCACGGCAGCCCCAAGCACGACAAACCCTTCACACACTGACAGCTGACAGGCCCTGAGCTGCTCCACAGCTGCCTCCAGCCTTGCAGGGTGATCACAGATCCTAAAAGACAGATGCAGACACCGGGGCTCTGGGTGTGATGTGCCAGGAGTCTGGCAGCAGAGGCTGGGGAGGGCAGGTGCCTGGCCTGGCCACTCCAAACATATTTCACAGCCAGGGAGGACAGTGAGCTGAGGGGTGGGCTGCCTTCTGATCTCCCACCATCTCACACTTGGGTCCTGAAGACCAGACATGTCCCAGCACAGCTGTCAGGAGTGGAGAAGCAGAGATGGAGGTGCTGGAGCAGAGCTGGGAGCTCCAGAAACCACCCGAGATGGTGAAACCCTTTTGGATACAGTCGTGAGGCTCCTCTGGCTGAGGCCACTGAGACGTCCCTGCCCCAGGGTGGCTTTGGAGAACAGCACACCCAGAAGACTGTGAAGGACTGGTCCATCCATTACTGCTCTGAAGCTGTCAGGAGATGGATTCACCCACTGGTGTGAAGCCTGAGCCAGTCCCACTCTTCTGCAAAGCCACAGACGTACACGGGTGGAGATCCCCAGGTCTGATGAGAGAGATTGGTTGGCAGCACAGCACAAAGCCCTCACAAAGAAGAAGAATAAACCAAAACATCACAAGATGCCAGCAAGTGGGAGGAGGCAGCTTATCCAGGGAGCTAATTTAGCTGGAAGGAAAGGAAAGGATGCAAGATGTTCCCCTATTAAGAAAGAAAAATAGCATGCAAGAGCAGGGAGCCGGAGGTTGAAGTGCCCGACAGAAAGAGATGTGGATGCATTTGAGTTTAAAAAGCCAAAGCAGAGCTGGGGCAGATGCTGGACCCAGAACAAAGGCTGTCAGCCCAAGCTTGAGAGGCAAAGGTTAGGATGAGACTTGCAGAGACCTGGAAGCCACCGAGGTGGGTGAATTGTAAGTGGCACTGTGTTTAATGTGAGCAGAATGCATGAAACCAGATAATGTAATTGAAAGGGTTATTTAAACTGAGTATTCAGAGGGAAAAATAAAGCATTGCAGGGAAAATAATAATACTTAGCACTTGTAATGTGCTTAGCATCTTCAAAAACTGGTCAGCCATTAACTGATTGCTCTGCTCAGTCCAAAGGCTAATAAAAAGGGACGGTTCATTTAGTTATTTCACAGCTGAGCTTCTCAATAAGGCATGAGGAAGTGATCACTGCTCTCCAGCATGTTGGTAAATAAACAGTTGGAAGTAGGAAAATACAAAACTGTCTCAGCACTTGGTCACATCTTTGTGCTCGGCTCCTTCCTTCCTCACCTTGAGTTTGTGCAGACCAGACTGTGACAGGGAGTTTGTCTGGAGGACTGGCTGGGGGCCACATGAGCAGGGATGTGGAATCTGCAGGGCACTTGTCCGTGGGTGGATGGGGTGGGTGATGTGGGCTCAGAGAGACCCCACCTGTGCAGCCCAGTGGCCTTAGCAAGAGCAGAGGCTGAGGGAACCAGGCAGCCTTTTGGACAGCAATAAAGAGGAAAGCATTTTGTATTTGTTTTACTTAAAAAGCAAACAGTTCCTTCTGTCTTTGATGAGCAAGCAGTTTCATAAACTCTGCAGAGAAAACATGACACCCTTGCACCTCGGTGATTTCCAGCCTCTTTCCATGGCAGCAGCACTGGAGAAGCAGAGAAGTGCCTGAGCAGCTGCCCCACACACACACTTCCCCAGATATCTGGGGGTGGCCAAGGGTCTGGGGGCTGCTCCTGGTCGGGCCTGAAGGGAAGCAGCCAAGAACAGGAAGCTCTTGTCAGGATGGAGCCGTTCAGCCTGGAACATGTTCAGTCCCAGCATGGATGAACAACAAACCCATTGCATGTCGGGTGCTGCCACAAGCTTCACACTGTGCCCCGGGTGCAGTCATTTGCTCAAAACAAGCAGCCACTGGTTTTGCCACCCACTTTGTGATGGTTTCTGGCCTTATCAACTTAGACACCCACTAAAACCCTGGCCTCATCACTCCAGAGAAAGGGAGCTGCATAGATGCTCAGCTGCCCCCACACAAGTGCCCTGTTTTTGGTGCAGTGATGCTCCAGACCTGCTTTGCAGGGGCACAGCTCTCCCAGAGACCCTGCTCCAGGTGTCCCAGACCCATCCCAGGGGGATGTCTCCATGGGGGTCCCACTGGACTGTGCAAGGTGTCCAGCTCAGGAGCGGCTGGGACAGCAACCAGGACAAGGCAATGGCTCACCCACGAGCTGCCCAATTCCAATCCCAATCCCAGCAGCAGAGACAAACTCCTAGAAGGTGTTAGGGAGCCATTTTTCCACCTCAGTGTTGGGTGATTCAAGAGGGATCCTGATGCTTTATAGAAGAGATGCAAAAGAATTCATCTCTGAAAGCATTTCTCGGGATAAAGTACACCCCCCAGGGCATGAGGTTGAACTTGGCTTTTCTGGGACGTGTCCAGCAGCAGAAGGGCCATCATCAAAAGCCTTTGGTGGAGACAGGGGTTGAGGGATCTTACATTCCCCTGGCTTTTCACCCCAGGCACTGCCTCCCGCTCTCTCAGCTGTGCTCATGGGCTTGGTGCTTTCTTTCTGTTTCTTCAGGTTTTCTTCCTCTCAAATGAAACTTTCTCCAGCTCTGCTGTGAGCAGGGCCCTATGGATCCTGTGCTGAGAGGATGAGAGCAGGAGGAGGCGAGCAGAGACTCCTGACCCCCGAGTGCCTCCATCCCGACGCAGGTTTTGCTTGAGGGTGGCATCCACGTCAGAACCTCGATGATTTGCAGTGCAGGACGTGTCCTCCTTCCTCATCATCTGGGGGACCCGGGGAAAGCACTGAGCACAGAGACAGCAGCAGCCTTGAAGGGTTGCTTAAACACCTTTCTGACGGGAGGAAATTCGGGCTGTGGCGTGCTAAAGACGCCTCGTTAACTCCTGTGAAACGCTCACGTAGAGCCGGGCAGCAGCTCCACGCTCCGTGCAGGCTCTGCTGATCCTCCTCTGCCTGCTCCTGGCATAACGAGGCGCAATGGGTGTGTGCAAACAAAGCGAGCATCTCTCTCACTGGACCTCATGCATCATTTATAGCCAGCTTTTCCGTGGCACAAGAAACATTTACATATGCCAGCATTAATTCCGAACGCCACTTCAAAGCCATCTCTGTCTAATGAACCCCGTGCGCTGTGCACAGCAAATTCCACCCCAAAAATAATTAGCAGCACACGCCACCAAAGCGTTACAAGGGGAACGCAGCACACCACCTGCTGAAGCAAAATGAATGCCTGATTTATTTATTTTTTGCCACTTTTTAGCAATATTCAGGCACCGGCTCAAAGCTGTGCTCTGTTCTCAGCTTTGTAGGGCCCCAGGAAGCGTAACGTTCCCACTCTGCATTCCAGGCTGAGAAGAGATTGATTTGGGGGGGGTTATATAGAACCACAGAAAGGTTTGGGTTGTAAGGAACCTCAAATATCTTCTAGTTCCAA
Organism: Monarcha castaneiventris obscurior; assembly: GCA_026261815.1. Taxonomy (NCBI): domain Eukaryota; kingdom Metazoa; phylum Chordata; class Aves; order Passeriformes; family Monarchidae; genus Monarcha; species Monarcha castaneiventris. The sequence goes on along the minus strand of JAMPIT010000856.1, from coordinate 11,384,012 downwards.
CCCCCTCCCCCAGATATGGGCAGGGCTTATGTTTTTCTTACATCACAACTGGACAGAACTGTGCAAGACCCTGCTGATTTCTCCGTGCCAGAGGTGCCAACTGGGATTTGGGGTGCAGGCAGCTCTATGACCCTTTCTCTGAAGCTGCACAAGTGCCAGACTTTTGGGATGCTGTCACCAGCTGCCCAGCCACAGACAGGTGGCTGGGAGTGGAACAGGACTTGAGTCTCACCCTGGTCTGACATTCCCACAGAGCCTTTAACCCCAGAATGGGATCAGCCTCACCGAGATAAAAGGAAATTGGAAATGAGATCAGGAGTCGAAGGTTTTGGTGCCCCTACCAGCCATGGTGCTCCCACCCAGTGCTGGCTTCAGGCAGCCCTGCTGTGAACAGCTCAGGGGACAGAGCTGGCTGCACTGAAACGATTTCTTTAATCTGTGTTCGAGCTGCCCAGCCCAGCTCACAGCAGGAGGAGCAGCATGTTCAGCTCAAAGCCTGAAGTGGTGGCATTGCCCTGGGAGACCCAGGTCACAAACCACCGTGGCAGAGAGATGGAGGCCAAACCTGGAGGTGGCTGTGGGCACAGGGGGACCAGCTGTGCCAGGATGATGCTGGGATCCTGTTTTCTCCTAGTTCTGTCCTCCTGGAGTGGGAGGAAGGTGCTCTGCAGGGCACTGCTCTCAGCCCGTGTGTCTCTCCAGCATCAAACCATGGAATTCAAATTGTCAATCTCTGCCTTGTTAGGATGCAAGGGGTTAAACTGTTCTTCCTATGCAAATTAAGCTTAATTAATCCTTTTCATCAGTTGCAAATATACCTTCTGAACCCTATTAAAAACATGAATATGCAAATTCAGACCTTTTTTAATACTCATTTTCAAGGACTTGGAGTCAGGCTTGATTATTCGATTCCCATTAACAGCCTGTAAAACCTGGTGCAAAATTTAATTTCCATTTTAAGTTACAGGAAAAAAAAAAAGAATCTGTTGGTAATTAAGCTAATTACAGTGTTACACTAAAGAGGAGACAAACAAGGAGGACAAGATCATTCATTACATTTAACACTGGTTACAGGACCTGGGGACTGTCCTGAGTTAACTGAGAAGCCAGGAGACAGCAGTGATGGAAACAGGGTGTGCGTGAGGAGGCTGTGGCTTTTGGGGGGCCCGATGCTTTCCTCACCTTGGGAACAAACCTGCTTCAGTCCCATGAGCCATCCTCCTCCTCCTCCCGAGGAGAGAAGCAAGGAAGAGGAGGTGCAGCCAGGCTGGAGGGGTCCTGTCAGCGTTGTGGGGTCTCTGCACAGGTCAGGAACATGCTTGGGGTTGGAGTTTCAAAGTAGCCTTATCTGCCAGAGCTGAGCACCCTGTGCAGGTGGGACTTCCATCCTCCCTGAGCACCTTCTCTGTGTGTGGGGTGCAGAGGGGAGGTTTGCTGACAACTCCCTTTGCACCGGCAAAGCCATCAGGGACAACATGTGACAAGACTCTGCAGAGACATCTACAAACTGCTGCTCCACAGCCACACTGGGGGGGAAAATGAGGTACAGGATGTGACCTCCTATTGCTCATGCCCGTGGCCAGCACAAGCTGGGAGATGCCAGCCAAACCAGCTCACCCTACACCACCCAATCCTCCCTTGTGGTCACCCATCAGAGCTTGGCAGTCAGTGCTGGTGGCTCTCAACTTGCCCATCAACCATCCCGTGCCTCCAGGCTTTGCCTGCATGTAATTTTAAAAAAAACTAATGCTATAGGCTGTTAATTCTGGTTTACCACCAGAGTGTTCTCCTAAAATCAGTCCTTAGGATGCCCAGCATCTATCCTGCTTTCTAGTGAGTTTGCAAAGTTAACATGAACCTTACCAGAGCTGTGATCCTCACCTTGGGAGGGCAGCACGGCCTGGTGGGCTCAGGTGAGGAGTGCCATGGCTGGGGTGGCACACATCACACAGGGGATGCTCTGCCTGCAAGTCAGGGCTCAGTGCCCAGGATATCAGTGCAGGACACTCCAACACTGAACTGGAATGCTGGCATTACTTACAGACTTACCCACAGACCTCCAATATCGGCAGGATGGACCCACCCAAGGGATTTGTGCTGTCTGGGGAGCTCTTCTCACTCCTCCTCACCTCAGCGCAGGTGCCAGCACAAGCAACTCTGCTCCCCGTGGGTTTGGCTCATTCCTTGCCATCACCTCCTCTCCAGGGCTGTTCCCTGCCCTGCCAGGACTCAGGCGAGAGGAGCTGTCAGTTCAGAGCACGCCACTCACGGGCAGCTCTGCCTCTCAACAGCGGTGTCAGAGCAGGACCTGATCACACACACGCCCAGGGGCTGGAGCGTGACTCCCAAACCCAGCTAAGGAAAGGCTCAGGCACACGGAGGAGCCGGGAGAGCCACGCTGGGGAGAAGGGGTGAAGGAGGGACAGCGTGATTCGCCATCACCCCACCCTGTATGAGGCTGTGCAGGGCAGGGGGGAGCGGGAGGCACCTCCAAAATGAAGGATCCAAGTGACAGCCACAGTCTGCGTTTCTTTTTAGGAAAGTCACTCCTTGGCACTGGTTATGGGGCAGCCTGGCAGATGAACCAGTCCCTAGCAGCAAAGTGAAGCATCTGCCATCGTACGGCACAAATGTCACCCAGCAGATGCTCCTGAAGAGGAAAGGTTCATCTGCCAAACTTCAGAGCCTTTCGTCTGCCTGGAGAACATTTCCCACCACGCTGATACCAGAAGTTTCTGATCACATCAATGGAGTGTGACAACAGAGATGATAAGGGAAATGCTCTCACCCTCTAGCCAAGCCCTTCGACCTGCCTGGTGCATCTTGTCAACTGTATCATATTTTGGGGGAAGTCAGAGATGCAGAATTACCTTCTCAGTCCCTGCAGGCAATCAACTTGCTCCCCGAACCATGAGATATGATTGCCCTTATTACTTTAGCTTGCATAGCAGCGAGCCTTGTTAATGGTCATAAAATTATCCAGTCCTTATTTAAATCCTACAGGCATCTGTGTTTCAACGACCTCCTGATGGTCTCTGGCTTTGCTCCAGGCTGAAGAAGAATTAGAAGGACCAGGAAGGAAAAAGAGGCAGTGGGAGGATTAAAGAAAAAAAAAACCAAAACCACAAAAAGCAACAGTCAACAAGGAGAATTCAAAGTGAAACAGGGAATATTAAAGAGAGCTCAATCAGTCAGCTGGAGAGTTCAAAAAAACATAACCTGTCATGAAGAGAAGGAAGCAGCATCAGGTAAAATTAGCAACACTAATAAACTCATCAGCACTGGAGCCTGGGCCAGGAAACAGCACAGGGAAGATGAAGGGGTTGGTAGAGGCTTGATCCCATCTTGGGGAAGCAGAAGAAAACTGACACAACCTGAGGGAATGTGCTTTGGTGGAGAAATGTGCTTTCGGTGAAGACAAAGGACATGGGCTGCTTCCAAGACCTCCAGAAGCAAGAAACTGCCTTTGTCCTCCTTAACTCACACGGTAGCATTTTCTTTAAAGTGTATTTTTCTTCTGTTCTGTTCCTTGTGCTTGCTCTGAGGGAAAACACGCAGAGAAGGAAGGCTGGAGCCACAGACACTGTGGGTGGAAGGAACAGGAGGAGCCACTGGGATGGCCTGTCCAGGGCTGGGCTTTGGCCAGTGATCTTTCTGGAGCAAAAACCTCCTCTTTCTTTTGGATAAAAGACCATTCCCCTGTCTTTTCAAGTAACATCTGCAAACCCCCGGAGTACCAAAAGATTTTACAACACTAATCCCCCACAAGAGAAACAAGAACTGGAAAACCCCCAAGCAGCTGAGAACTCCTTTAATGTAACCAAGCTCCAACACAGATTTCCATCAATTTTGCAGCAAACCTGAGTCATGAAATTAAAAGTAGCATCAGCATATTTCCTATTAGCTACGGTTCCTTTTTCAGAACAGATCATACATTCCTACCCTATTTTTCTAGACACTTGTGTCAATGCGATATCATCAGATGCCGTTCAGTCTTCCCTCTTAGCCTGAAAAAAGCTTTCCTGTTGGGAAGGATGGGATTTTAATATTTAAAAAAGACTCCGTGAAAAAGCTTTGCTGATTTTTTACTTATTTATTTATTTATTTATTTATTTAATATCCCTCCCATGATCAGAGTGGGTGCGTTTTGTAGCTTTTAAATATCATGCAAGTTTTAGCAACGCTGCTATTAAAGCCGAATCTGCTGTCACAGCAGGCAGCAGGAATGTGATTCACACCAGCACAGAGAGCCTGTTCCATCCTCCCCAGCTCCTGTCCTTAGCTACGGTCACCTGGCATCAGACACCATCATTGTTTTCCCAACATCTCTGAACAGCTAAAAGCTCCAACAGAACCAATCCTGCCCTGGCTGTGCCCTCTCCCACCCTGAGCCAGCACAGCCCGACGGGGTCTGGCCTCACCTCGGTGATGCCTGAGGAAGGCTCTTGCCCTGGCATTCATTTTGACACTCTCAGCTGCCTCTGAGCCCACTGCTGGGTTGGGAAATGAAAAGGGCAGGTGCTGCTCAGTGTTTGTTTGGAGTGAGGGGAGGGAAGCCATGGAGAACAAACAGCAAGGCTGGCACTGCAGCTGCTTCTCCTTCCATCCAGCGCCCTGTTTCTTCCATCCACCCCCTGCTCTGCTCCTGCCCTTCACTCTCTAGGTACCCAGCTCCATCATGGCTCCATGCTCTTCCCCCTTCTCCTTCCCTTGCTCCTATAGTGTTACATGGAGAAGATCCAAAACCAACATCTGCAAACTCCAAACTTCTCACGGCTCCTCCCGGCAGGGTTTCCCTGGTTCCCTCTCAGGCATCACACGCTTCCAGGACAACGCAAACAACACGTGAGGACACCAAGAGCCAGGAGACTCAAAGCAGGAGCAAAAGGCTCCAGGTTCAGAGATGTGCCCTGATGTAGGACAGGCAGGAATCTGGTGAAACCTGCCTTAGCCCAGAGCTCTGCTCCTTCCAGGCCCGACAGCTCCGTGCCCATTTGGTGTTTGCATGTGCACATAGATGGACAGGGCTGATCTGCAGAGGAGCAGTGTGAGTGAAGGGAAGCTTCAGGCAACACTGCAAACGAGACAGTGCTGTGACACACACACACACACAAGCTCCTGCAGCCATGCACCAATAAATCATATTTTACAGCCTACAGCACATAAACCCAGAGAGCGTGCACGGAAACCCAGCGAGCACATGCACGCCTGTGAGCACTCCTGCCTCTCCCCTCCACCCAACTGCAAATTTATTACCCAGCTCCCAAGATTTTCTTAAAGGATTTTCCACAAACAGGGCTGGAGCTTTGCAAGTGATGAGCCAAACCCAGATAGGACTTGTGCCCTCACTACCTGGGGTGGTGGCCACTGGGATCTCTGTTTGCACTGCCCCAGGGGGCTGCACCCATGGAGGGGGGATGCAGGGAGTGCTGAACACGGTGGCTGTGCCTTTGATGGGCTGCTGAGCCCATTTAGCTCATAAAGGAAGGAGCAATCGCTGCAAAATTCAGTGTCACGGTTACTCCTTGCAGCTCCCTCATGGCTCAGACAAGCAGGATAATGACAGTGGCAGAGATGGGATGTGTCAGGTACCAGTGGTGTCAGGTACAGCCATAGGTTTGGGGCTTCACCCTGAATTCAGTGTTGGAACTAGAAACGGGGGAGTCTCAGCTGCTCTTCTCCATGGCCCACAGGTGGCCCAGGTGGCTTTGCAGTGGTCACACTTCCACATGAACAACTCCCAGGCTTCCACGTGTGAGTCTTAGAGAAGCTTCCCAAAAGTCCCAGCTTCACCTAGTGCCCTGTGAGCTCGCTGTGCAGCAGCATAACTCCAGGAGCAGGGCAGGGGTGCTGCTGGCCAAAGCAGGACAGTCACCCAGCAGCTTCCCAAGCCATGCACCGGTGCTGCACCACGCCAGCACATCCAGCAAAGCACCCATCCTCACCACACACCTCTCCCAGCCACGCTGCTGTATTAAACTTAGTTGAACAAATCAGTCTTGCTGGGAGAACGGGGAGCAGAGCAGTAATTCATGTCTCCTCCCCACCGGAGGCGTCTCAGAAGCCTACTGTGTGTTCTCTCCCAACTTATTATCCTTTCCCTCTCGGGAGGCAACTTTCCAACGGGCAGAACATGTTTTCCCTTGTCGCTCTCCAGCATCGCTTCTCGCCTCACCTGTGTTTTGCTAAGATAGAGGGTTTATTGTAAACTTATTAATTACTTCATTTCTCCTGCAAGGAGCCAGGAGAAAAATTTTCCGCGGCAGGCAGGATCTGCTATTGTGTTGGCGGCGGAGCTGAATGCGGCTGACGTCATGATTCATTTTCCCCATGACTGGGGAAAGCGACTCTCCGTGCCACGCCGTGCATATGAATCAGGCAGCCTTCCCCTGGCACAGCATGCCCAGCAATTCATCTTCCACCAGGACTTCTTCAAGCAGAAGAGAAAATGACAAACTTTTGCTCTTGCGCTTCCCTGCAGAGAGGAGGTTTGGGGAGATGGGGGCTGCAGCCTCCCCAGACCACATGCTTGTGCCTTCACCTCTGATCCGGGGGTTGATAGCAGATGTTTTCCATGCCTGTAGACACATTAACAGGTGCCCAGTAAGCCTGGCCAACCCTGCAGTCACTGCAAGTATCTCAGCTAACTTTCTAGCCAGATCACTGCAACCTTCTCTCCAAGCTTAGGCAAGAAATTCCTGCTGAAATCAGGAGGAAATCAATACACACAGAAGTTTATAGCAAACTGATTTGGTTTAAGGCAGCAGGGGTTGGAACTAGATGATCTCTAAGGTCCCTTCCAACCCAAACCATTGATGATTCCATAATTCTATAATTCTATGAATGAGACTTGCCTGGAAAAACAGAGATAATGTTGTCCTCCCTTTGCAAAGCACTACCAGCATCAGACCATTGACGTGCTCCTCCTCTACATGTAGGAGAGCACAGCAAGGCACAGTGTGCATCCCAAATAAGAGTCATGCACCCAGTTTGGGAAGTGACACTTTATTGTTATGACAGAAGAGCTACATCCATTATAACACAAAATGTCAGGCTTCTGGGGATGCTCCACCTTTCATGGAGGGCAGGAAGAGGGACACCTCCCAAAACAGATACCCACAGGGTGGTGGCAGGCAGCAGGCTAAAGCCACCAGCACTGAACACAGCCCAAACTGCTCCCTTCCACTTTCTACAGTCCTGAGATAACCAAGAGCCCTGAAGTCTTGGTGAGGAACCAAAAGCATGGCAGTGACTGAGCCACAGAGGGGTCGACACAGGTAGAGGGGCATCAAACGGCCATTTATGCTTATGCTCATGCTCATCTGCTGAGGGGTGGCAGACTGAGGTCACTGATATCTTAAAAATAATTTCAACCTTGCTGAGTGATGAGATGTTTGCAAGAGCAAGAGACTTTCCCTGGGTCTCTGTCCCTGGGGACAAGCCCTTGGCTCCCATTAGAAGAGGACAACCATGGGGCAGGAAGCACCAGCCTCATGCAGGTTTGTCTTTTTGTTGGGGCCCAGATTTGGGGGATAACTTTGAAAAAAACTATGAATGGTGGTGCTGGGGCTCCTCAAACCAGCAGTTCCCACTGTATTCCCAGACAGATGCGGAGAATCTGGGTAGTGATGAACACATGGCCCAGTTCAAAGGCAGGGATTGGATCCTAGCACAAGAGAGCCTGGGGATGGAGCTAGACTTGCCCTCCCACAGGAGGAAAATTGTGCTTTTCAGAGGAATTGGTGGGATTTGTGACTCAGTATGAAAGAAGGGGGAAGAAGGAGTTCCCTGCAAAACAGAAGCAACCCAATACCACAAATCAAAGGTGGTGGAGATGAGAATTTTTCCTTGCTGCCTCAAGTGTCCTGCCCAGGAGGACCAAACCCTGGCTGGCAGTGGGACACTAAGCAATGGTCTGGCGGCTGAAGAGGTCGAGGGTGAGGGCGCTGAGGAAGGCTGGGATGCTGTCCTGGCGCAGCAGGTGGAGCTCGATGAGCTCCCGGATGGTTCGCGAGAACTCCGTTTCCAGGAGCTGCATTTTTCCACCGGAGGAGCTGGAGGCCTAATGGGAAAGAAGAACAAGCCCATTAATACCAGAGGGTTTGAATTCACCTCCCGTGGCACAGGAGCAGCGTCACCCTGAAGCCTCCTTTGGCACCGAGGACGTGCCCTCTGTTTGGCACACGGCATTCCTGAATCCTGTATTCCAAAATCCCCATGCAGGACCCCTGTGTGAGCCTTCCCCAGTGACCAACGTGGTGATGGGGAGGTGAGGGGTTTGACCATCCTGAGAGAAGCCTGTGCTGCCAGCACACATCAGGGGTGCCCACATCACATCAGGGACACTGCCACCAACACCACCCAAGGGGGCAGGAGCTCTGCACAGGGGTTTTCTCTCCTTGAAAACACTTATCCTTGAAGTCACACCACTTCTGTAGGAGGAAGCAGACCTGTTCCTAATTAACATAACTCCTTCCCAATGAGTACTGATCCACCCTGCATCCCCAAAGTGTTTAAACCAGCCTGGCAGCACACAGGCGAAACCTCCAGAGGAATTATTCCAGAGATGCTCTCAAGAAAATAAGGAAACTCAACATGTGGGAAGACATTACAAATCTCCTGTAACATATAAAACAAGCAAAAAAAAAAAAAGCTAAACGCAAGAGAAATAAGGAATGCTTGAAGCCTCTCCTGCCTCCAGAGGCACAAAAGCAGCTTGTTTATTAATAAACAGCAAAAACATCACAGTGCAAATGCTAATTTTTTCCCCCTGCCATTTTCCTCTTCAAAATACTCCCATTCCTAATTGCTTTGCAGCTCTGCTTCCTGTCAGAGCCGAGGTGGGACAGCACAGGTGGTGCCAGGCACAGCCAGCAGCCCCCTCCTCAACCAAAGGATGCCACGATCCAAAGTGGAGGATTGCCATGTGAGGGGAGAACATGGCTTTACCTGCAGAGACCCCCGGGGATCCTGCTTCCTTCTGATTTCATGTTCTCAGGAGCCTGCACACATTTGATGATGAACTTTCCATGACTGGGTCCCTTGGGACTGTGAGGAGTGCCAGGTAGGGAGGATGCCCCTGTCATCCCCGAGCCAGGCAGGGAATCGAGACAAAGCTTCCATGTGGAAAAGTGAATTAGCTTTTGTTTAAAGCTCCATTTTGGCTGGGTTGTTTTTCAACAAATCCCATGCTTTGATCTGCTGCTTTCTGGAGCTACCTGATGCCTCCTGTGCACCTGAGGTACCACTGAGGGTATGCAGATGAAAGTGGGAAGCAATGGCAGATGAAGGAGCCAGTTGGAGGCATTGGGAAGGACGTAAATCCCCATCCCAACTAAAGCCAGAGGTGCCACACGAGGCTGTAGCACAGCACCAAGCACAGGGGATGGATGCTGTGGCAGCAGCACAGGTTTTATTTTGCAAATCCTCCCTGGATTCAGCTGTTGGGATGTGCCAGTTTTGGAGGAAGGTCCGAGTATTATGAATGCATCACTTGTGTCTCCAGCTCTCTCAGTGCCGAGTTGGATTCATCTGAAATGGGAATTCAAGCTCTGTATGAACTACACAGCCTCCCTCGCAGATTTAAAACACTCTTTGGGCACAGAATTAATTTCCTAACAATTTACAAGCAAATCCATTAATTGGTTTACTAGTTTAATTAATTAAAGTAAATTCCTTAAGAAATTTAGCATCCAGTGCCAGACCATTTGCTTGTGTTTTATGACCTCAGAAACAGAGCAACATAAATGTTTTAAATTTCCTCTACTTTGAGCTCACTGGTGTCGCGGGTGAAGGCTACATTTGAATATCTTCTCTTTTTTTATGAGATTAATGGTAGTTTCTCTCTACTATTCTTCATAACCAAAGTTTCTTCCTGCAGCAGAGGCAGAAGAATAATGTTCAGAGAAAGTTATGTGGACAAATACGTGCTTCTGAGAAGATTGGTATTTCCCACTGAGTTTTCTCAGCTGCCGAGGGAGGCACCATCCTCCCTCTCACCCCCACGGCCTCTGTCTCCCCAGGAACTCCAAAAAGTCAAAGAAAACCCCCAAATGCTTCCAAACCCCAGACATCTCACCCAGGTTTCTTATGATTGCTTCTGTAACAAGCACAAGGCGAGAAGGCAGCCACTTGGAAAAAAAGCAATTCTTCCTCTGCCGGGAGATGTTTACATGTGAACTCAGAGGATGGATGCACTTGCAGTGCAGCTCATTCAATCTCACACTGCTTTTAAAAAAATGGAGAAACTTTTTTATTTTTTTTTTTCCCCTTGGAGTGTTTTAAAATTGCTATCATTGTTACTTTTCTTATTATTTGTTTTTATTGCTTTTTTTCTTCACCCATCTGTTCATAATGTGGTATAGACTGGGATATATAGATAGATTTGCTGCTTTGGGTTCAACAGCGGGAGTACCTCTGCAGCCTGTGCTTTACAAATAAAGTGATTATATGAAATAATAGCAATATGTTCCCATTAATTCACAGGATTTCTTTTCAAAAGGCAGCCTGCACCCTGCCTGGAGCACTCGCTGGCAGAGAGGGAAGTGCCCAGGGCAGGAACAGGAGCGAGCAGGGGATCATGGCAAGGCAGGGGGATGCACAGGGGTGTGCAGGAACACCAAGGGGCAGCACCAAGGGGGGATGCTCTGCTGAGTGAACGCCGCAGGGTCTGGTGTTTCACACCATTCTGGATCAATGCAGAGCATGCCTGTGACTCCAGCTCTAAAAATTGGATTTATGAAAATAAGAAACGTGAAATTTCCAGTGGTTCAAAGCTGCAGGGGCACTCGAGTCCTCCTCTTCACTGTTCATAGCTAGGATTCCCTCCACCCATTTTTAATCAATTTTTTTAAAAATTAAAAATAGTCTCAAGCCTCACAGGCAAACCCCTGGACACAACTCCTGCTGACAAGAACTTGCAGGTGCCAGCACAAGCCAGCTATTCACAGCACACTCCATGTAACACAATCACCATTCACTCTGCTGATGCATTCCCTAAAATTCTAAGTTCAGATGAAGCCAAAAGCCAGCCCAGCCCCTCTAGGAAAAAAATGCAAAGCTGAGAGGAGCATAAACAAGTGTCACTGATCCATGGGGACAGTCCATGAGTGGGAATGGGGTGAGAGAGACCAGAGCATGTTCAAACCCAGCCCTGAGTGCTCTGTGCCCAGCACTACTGACATCATCACTACAGTGTGTTGCTCTTAAAGAGAGGGGTGAAAGAAAAAAGCATCAACATTTAGAATCAATCTGAATACACGGGATCAAAGGAAAACCTGGACCTGTGAGTGGCCCCATCCACCCCAGAGTCAATGCATAGAGGAGACAATGCAAGAGGACATTTTGGGGATCAGGATCACGCTTCACTCCCCCTTTCCCCTCTGCCCTGAGCCAGACAAGTGCAGTGCTTCACTAGAGATGTAAATATTCCATCCTCAGCCTCAGCTTCCCGGAGCACAGAGCAGCCTGGGATGCTGAAGCTAAGCACTGTGAGAATACCATCTCTCAGGTACTCTGTGCACAGCCCTATATTGGTTTCTTTTAATTCATGGGAAAAATCTGTCTGGCTCACTAAACTACCAAGATTCAGGTCTCTGTTATGTTTTATTCAGATCTCAAATACTTGCAAAAGGAAAGATTTCAGCTTTCACTAAGCTCTGTTGCCAGTTCAGTCTGATTTAAGGGCTACGGGGACCTTTTCTAGAAAAGCAAAGGAAATCACTCTTTGCCCAGTCTTATTGCACACCCAGCTCTGCTGGGGTGAGCGGGATGTGACTCTGGCTGTAGATTTGAAGGGTGACACTCTGTTTGTCTCCTCACAGGCTGTGCTACCCCACAGCAACCAGATGAGACCTCTCTATATTGTAAACCACATCAACACTGGTCTGTTTAGCACAGAACAACATGAACTTGGAAGGAGCTGCTCTGAGAAAGGAGCTGTTAGCATAGCTGTTTCTTCAGGGGAATCGAGATCAGCAGCCGCCTGCCAGAAGGAAACATCATAAATCTTCCTCTTAACCCTGGAAACTGGTAAATTATTCAAGGGTTTATAGCTCAGATATACATGTAAGAATCTCTCAAATAACCACCAACGTGGTAGAAAAGCGGGGTACTTCTCTCTGAGAAACAAGGAGCAGACAATGCAGATGATGTGGAGGAGCAATAGGCATTCCCCAATGTCCCTCTTGGGGGATGGACCTGCAGCTGGATGAACCAGGCTCGTAAAACTGCAACATATGGGCTGTAACAGGCTCTCTCAAATCCTGCCACTTCAGTGTAACATGTACAGGACTTCTGTCTGCACTGGTCCTGCTGAGATGGCTCTTTGCACCCACGCTGCTTCCCTGAAAGCCAAGACCCAGCACTTCCCTCTCTGCTTCTCCCAGCAGCTGAGGGGCAGCTGTGTGACAAGTGTGACAGTGTCTCCTTTAGCCACTCATAAGCTACCATGGTGTGCTTCAGAAGTGCACTCTCACCCAGACACACCCAGGTTTATACCTGTTTCCTCTTCTCTCTGACACATTTTGGTAGCTAAAAACAATGGCTCTGAAAGTGCCATGCACTATAAACTGGCATGCAGAGTGACTTTAATCACACAAAGGATGCTTCTTGAAAAATACAGGTTGAGCGTAAGACCCAAGGTCCTGTAGACCTTCAGACACTGGAATAAGACTGAAAAGAGGGTGCTTGCATGCCCCGAGGAGAGAGCTGACACGGGAATGTGGTATCATGAGAAAGTATGGAGTAGAAATGCAGAAACAGGGAGAAGAGGGCTTCAGCATTCTATGCAACTTGAGATTTCAACATGAAGTGAGGATTTTCCACGTCCGATTTCCACACTGAGAAAGCACAACTGCCTTTGGGGATGCAATCCATGCAGGACACGTGTTCCTGCAACTTCAAACACACACCTCCAGTGCCGCAGGTGGAGTTCCTGAATGGGTTTTGGCAAGCTGACAACACGGATGGTGGAGCTTTGTGCCAGGCACAGCAGGCGAGACAGTTGTGTCTCAGTTTGAGAACAAAGGAGGTTCAAACACCTCCACAGTGCGTGGAAGGATGAAGTCCTGGGCTTTGGCAGGGCTGCCAGAGCCACCCCTTGGCATGGCGACAAACCTTTGCTTTGCAGATGCCACTTGGCCACGCTCTATGGTAGACAGTGCTTTCCAAGGCTAAGACGTATTAGGGGTCAAAAGGATCAAGTGAATCATTGCCTGGTGATATTTACCCAGTGAATGTATCTCGAAGGCCCCATCTCATCTGCTCTGCTCCTTCCATAAATCACTGTCCATGCTGTGTCCCCACGGACGCCGGCTCTGAGCGCACACAGCAGCAGGCCTCACGTGTGCTGAGGGAAGGGGCACCATGGCTCCACACCCAGGGCTCCACAGAGAGCTTCTCCCTGCTCTGTGCAGGCTGCCCCAGCAGCAGGGGCCATGCTGTGGCCTCTGTGCCCCAGTTCTCACTGCCTTTTCCCTTCTCCTCGTGGTGTTTCCCCACCCTACCCTGAAGAGCGCCGTGCCATCCGCTCCAGTGAGGGTTATGCACGTCCCCCCAACAGATCGACCCCTCTGGCAATTTGCCTTCATCACATGAATCCCTCAGAGCTCCTCTTCATGTGGGGCAGTCCCTCCCTCTTCCCAAAGCCTTCACGGGTCAGCAGAAGCCCTCAGGCTTGGCTCTTCCTCCCGCAGCTCTAGTGCCGTGTGTGCCTCGGAGCCTTGGGCACACTGCTGGTCCTGAAACCCCCTCAGCTCCCTGACACCTTCCCCGCAGCACCCACGGCCTCCCTCAGCACCCACGGACACACACAAACCCTGCCACAGTCCAACAAACCTATTCGAAAATTTCCTTTAAGAAGCTGCCGGCTCTGACCTTTAAATGAGAAAATCCTTTTGTTTCTGCCTCTTGCTTCAGATGCCGAGATTTTTCTAAATGTCAAAGGCCGCCTTGTCCACGTGCAGATGTTGAGGGGGGAAGCAGTGATGCTGAGTGTGCTGGCACCCTCTCTCTGGGTCTGCAGAGCTCATAAATCACCACTTCGGATCACCCCAGACAGACAGACAGACGCAGGGCAGCCCACCATGCACAGAGCCAGCCAAAAAACTGGAGTGCCCAGAGAAAATCCAAGGAAAATATGTGTGTGTGTGTTTGTGTGTGTGCACATGCAGAAACTGCCTGCTGAAGGTATAACAACCCAAACACGAGGTTTTGAGATTTAATTGCTCAAACTTGGCTCTCTCGGGTGATGATATCATTATCAAAATACCCCAATTGGGTTATGCCTCACCAATCAATCTCTCCTAAGCATCATGCACTGCTCAAATACCAGGTCCCCAGGTAGCCTCTAAATCACTTTAATTACAGGCCGTTCATTTAAAATTAGGGAAATATTAAGGGGAAAAAAAAAAAAAACCAACACAAAATTGAACCACAAGACGTGCCTATGGCTGGAAATATTTATGAGGTTATTTAGCAAACTGTTTACTGGTTTCCTTCTTTTCCTCATGGCAACTGGCAGGTTCCAGCTGGCCTGACAGGACGCCTGCCCATTGTGGCTCCTGCAGGATGTGCAGCACTTAATCAATCAGGTCACCTCCCTTTCACAAATGACCATTCCCTGTCTGCAGCAAAATTTCCCCCCCCTCCTTTAATATCCTCATTGTAACCCAAAGAAGAAGAGCACTTCTTTATAATAATTGTTTCTTGCCAAGACCTCTGACCCCTGTGTCACCCGCTTGGTATATAAAGTGAATTTATGAGGCAGACAGGGATGGATGCCTGTAAAAGGCCTTCCAGGAAATGTAATGAAAAAGCTGCTTTTAGCTGCTGAGCAAAGAAAAGCAAATGCCTGGCAATGCCAAGAAGAAAATTGAATGCTGGGATGGGGTAAGTGAGAAACAGCCCTGTGTGCACCGAGATTTATAGCAAACATTTCCTTTCTCTTTCTTATTATTCAACACTGAGATGAACCACAACCCCAGAATGTCTCTGGAACAGGAGGTCAGCTCGGATACTTCCATCTTAATCAGAAACACGACCCAGGCGCTGTGTACACGAGTGGCAGCAGTGATGGAGTCCTGGATGCTGCCCCAGCTCCGCAGCAGAGGAACGCAGAGCGGGGTGTGCTGTGCCAGCCTCTCCCCTGTTTTGATCTAGGTGAGCTCCCCTGCACCTCACGTCCAAAATGAAACATGAAAAAGAGCAGGGACGTGTGCTGAAGGGCTGCACCCCTCTCCGTGGGGGAAACCTGCTGGTGTTAATCCTGGGGGACAGTGCTCTGTGCAGCAGAG
Source organism: Monarcha castaneiventris obscurior (assembly GCA_026261815.1). NCBI lineage: Eukaryota > Metazoa > Chordata > Aves > Passeriformes > Monarchidae > Monarcha > Monarcha castaneiventris. Next base: position 11,368,719 of record JAMPIT010000856.1, on the reverse strand, counting down.
GGCTAGTCAGCACCTTCTTTCAAAAGGTTTCTCCCACAGGTTAATGCCCTTTAGTCTGTCAAATGCGATGCCATAAAAATAAGATCAAAGGCTTTAAAATAAGGGAAGCATATTTTTTGATTCATACTATTACTATTTTATATCTGAATATTCCTATAGAGCTTTTCATCCTGGAAGACAGGTCTTTGAACTGCTGTGATTTCACCTATCACTGAGGAACAACCCCCGGGGTAAAATGTGACAGCTATTATCAGGGTGCATTAATGTTACTGAACAGTTCAGGACAGACAGAGACAAATATATCCAATTTAAATCATAGGTTTGAAGAACTACTGCTCAGTGTGGATTAATACCCATGCATTTTCCAAAAGGGCTTTGAGAGTTTTTAGAGAACAAGTGCTGAAACTAAAATTCCCTGTCTCATCTGTAGGATTCATTCAGGCTCCCATCATTATGCTGCAAATTGAACATTGTCAAAGAGGGAAGATGGCAATGTAAATGATTCACCCATAGTATCTACTTTTGCATCCACAGATTCTGATGGGATGTCCAAACCAAGGAGACTCACCCTGTGGAGATTTGCTGAGGTGATACCTAAAAATGGTTCCACTGAACACATGGCTGGTGAGAGTAAATCCCAGCAGATTACTCACATCACAGAGAATGGAAAATCACATGGGATGTCACTCTAAACTAATAGTGGCAGCCGGCTGTAGTCGGAGCTTGAGGTCATAAATTATAAGTTTTTAACAGACTCAGATCTGCTAAATAGTGTTCACCAGCCAAATATGCTTATAAACATCAAGCATGGAGAAGTAGAGATGGGAACAAGGCACAGAGCTCACAGAATTTTTCCAACCCCATTCCATATAAAAACCCAAACTATGACATTAAGCCATTAAAGCCAATACCTCCATAAAATCCCAGGATCTTTACAAATCAGTGTCTCTCCTTGATATGCAGCGAAGCTGTGCCGATCCCCCAGCCATGGCTAACTCTGACCTACAATAAATCCCTTTGGAAAGAGCAGCCAAAGGCATGTTATCCCAACTGCTGTCACACCATGCATGGTGGGGCTGGACCGCTCCAGCACCCCGGCTGCAGCTTCCCAACCATCTGCGAGGTGACCGTGTTGGACTGGTCAAGCTGCAGAGTGAGCAGCTAACAAGCATTAACAACATCTAGCCCATGTGTTCTGTCTAGTAAAATGCCAACCCATCTGGCTGTAACATCAGCGACTCCGTAGAAGCCATATGCACGAGAGACATAAATTAGGGAGAGAAAAATCTCCCGTTACTTTCTCTGCAGTGACTCTGCAGTTGTCACTGGGAATGCGAGGGACTGGGTGTTTTTTTAAGTTCTGTTTTCCCAGCCAAATCTCAGGCTCAGGTAGCTCTCCAGCCCTGCCATCCAGAGGCAGCTTCTGGTCTGCACCTCACCCCGGTGAACACGTTTTGGACAAAGTGAAAAGTAGCTGCAACTCAAACCAGGTTCCAAACTGCTCCCCCAGGAGAGCCAGGAGAAGACAGACAACTTGAGGGAGATACCAGGGACTGGCAAGTGAACCCAGCATACAAGAATCCCTCAGTTAGACAGGGAGCTCATTAACCAGCCAAGCTGCTTATCACATTCCTCTCCATCTCCCTTGCTGGAAGCTCTCTGAGCTGGAAGGAACAGAGGAGCAGTAAACCAAGAACATGGAGTTTCTGCAACATGAGGAGGAAGCACCTATGGGAGAAATGCAAAAAAACCAAAAAAAATCATCTGTGTGGGCTGTAATTAAGACAGCCTGTTGCCAAGGCAGGGAGATACTCCACTTATGAACTGCAGCCGGGAGCATGAGGTCTGTAAGAGAACATGAGCAGCAAAGTTTGCCAAACCCTGCATCAGTGAGAGACATCTGGAACCACGGAGAATTTTGACAGCAACTTTTGAAGCTGCAGCGTTGCCAGGGAGATAGGCACCCCCTCCCCAGAGCAAACCACTGCTCCCCAAGAGGCAGAGCTTGCTGGAGCCTTCATCCCTCCCTGAGTCACACCAGACATGCACCATTCTGCTGCTTGGCTGCTCCTGCTTCATGGTCCTGCTCAGAAGCCTCTGCTGTCCTGTCTCTGGATTAGAGCAAATCAGCAGCAAAACCTAAGACTCCCCTCTGAAGTGCCTGCACATGACACAGAGTGAAAATAGGTCATACAGACTTCAGGACTCACCAGCTGCCAACTGGAAATGAATTGCTGCGTTTGGGAGCTGGGCATCTCACTTTGCATGAGATGGAGGGAGAGTGCCTGGGGCTGGGAATGGTTAAATGAGCAGAGGACACATGCCTGGGAGGCACATCTGGAGTGACTGCTACTCTGCCACACTGCAGATGCCATCATGTGATTAGTACATTTATCCTTATCATCTTTTCAGTATCCTTCTGGAGGTCTTGCCATGAGCAGGGTGGATGGAAGGCTAAAGAACTGAACAAGGTCCTGTGGCCAGTAACGGCTCAAGGGACTGTAAGTGATAAACTTAATGACAAGCAGACAATTAGACCTTTAGCTCTGTGGCTGAAGGATGGGGCAGTACATGGAGCATGCCCGTTCCCGGCTCATTGAGTTTGCAAGGCTTGTGGGGGAAGGAGTAACAGATGGACCTGATGGCAGAGTACAGCTGAAATTCTCACCATGTTTATTCATTACCCTCTCCTAGCTCTTGTTTGTCATAGCCCGGCACCCCCGGGCTAAAATGCAGGTTCGAGCCTTACATCAAGGAGATTGGTGACACGTATTAGTCACCCCTGTGCAGAGCCAGCGCTCTGCATCCCAGCCAGCGCCGCGCTGACCGAGGCCACCGCTCATCTAAGAGCAAGAAGAATTGGTCAATAATTACCCCTTCCTGTGGGACTGTGTGACTTGCTTACAGTTATGATTTACCAAAGTGGAATTTAAGTGTTAGCTCTGGGAATAACGTTAGTGGCCGTTGCAACATCAATAACCAAATGTCACAGTGTTAGCGTGAGTTGAGGAAGGTGCTTTTACTGCTCTCGGTTTTTTTTGCTGGCTCACATTTTCTTCGTTTTTCTTCATTTGAAATCGCTGCCATCAGCACGACTGTCAGCAGGACCAAAGTAAGCCTGAGTTGTCAGTACCCAGAAAGTCAAAGAAGGAAGTTGATTCTGAACATGCAAAAGGATTTTTTATGTCCTCCAGAATGAGTTTTAACCCTTAACAGCTCACAACGCCACTGTGGGGAAGCACATTTCTCAGACTGCCACAAGTAGAAGTTTATACTGAGATGTTATTATTTTTTAAATGTCAGCATTTCTTTCTCAACTTCAAGACTTCTGAGTTCATGGAGCTGATGGTTACCAGTAACTCTGTTTGTGGAGTTACTCAACCAGACTTGTAGTCCACAGGCAGGAAACCTTGGAGAACAAGATAGTAAGGTAGCCAGTCACCTGGCCTGTGCAGGGTGGGCATATCCAGCTTTCTTGAAATGGGCTTTTAATGATAAAACCCAATGTGAAACAAAGAGTCATAGGACTCCCCTGTCCTTGAGCAGGTCTGATCTTACCATAAGGAGAAAGCCCATGGCTCAAGAGACAGAGGTTGCAGGTAAGCAGTGAATAAACAGGAAGATTTCAGTATTCACTGAAACAGCAGGAGAAATTCTACTGTACCCCTCGGGGGGACACTCGGCCCTTTGGGCTACGACACATTTGCGGAAAGCTCGGGCTGTTGCCGCCTGTGCTGTCATTTGGCACTAACCTCCTGAAGAACATGGCAAGACAGCACTGCTGGTTCTCATGTCTGGATGAACGTGCTGCCCTCCCCGAAGGGAAAAGGAGAGGTTTTGTGTTTAGCGAGTGCACCAGGTTCGAGCAACCTCCGAGGAATCTGCCTGGGGCCCTGGGCCTCCCCATCTGACACACATCTGACTGGTTGTCTCTTCCTGCTGGTGTTCTCCCACTGATGTGCTGCCATCCGCCAGTCAGCTCCTTTTGCTGCAAGTGCAGGAGGGGGGGAAGAGATTTATGCAGACACCATGTATGCAATTATGAAAACAGAAGACAAGACACCCGGATATCACACAAATTGATGCATTTTTGCTGGCAGGCTTTTTGCATGATCCAGTAACAGCTGTCATGCTCCAGCTTCTCTCATCTGAGCTCCGCTACCACTTCAGCATCCTTCCACATCCTTTAAGAGGGCTTCCTTCCCTTCCTGGTGCAGCCTGCTCCAGATGCCACAGCAAGGCGGGCAGCAGCGTGGGATGCAAAGGGGAGACAGCACGGCTGCTTTTCATAGCAGCACTGAAATGAAATGTTCACTTCTTTGGGCAAGATGCTGCTCATTAGCAATGACCTCGAGGCGTGCAAGCTGCTCAACCAGCAATCTCTCCCACTCTGGAGCTCTTTAAAATTTGCCCTTTTCCTGTGCCAAGTCTTTCGGCAAGCTTCCCTAAAGCCCAGCAGTGATCTGCAGAGATACACACACATTGCCCAGTGCTTTCTGGAGAAAGGTGGTGCAGGGGCTTTCTGGAGAAAGGGGAGCTGGGTATGGAGCTTGGACTTCGTGTCTTGTCCCCTACTCAGCACAGCATTAAGGGAAGGAAAGGACAAGCTTACAGGTTTCCCTGCCAAGTCAGCTCCTGCTGCGAACTCTAAAGCCTGGGAGCCTGTTAGTGCCCACATCCTCCTGGTTTTCAGCACTCCATGCTATATTTGCTTTTGTAAATAGATTTAACCTTTCTAAAATTAACAACAGAAGAGAACTTTTTTTGGCAGAACACCAGTTTTAGAAAGATGGAGGAACACAACATTTTCCAAACACTTGAAAACTGCAGACTGAAGATATGTGTTAGTCTCTGCAGTGCATGCTGGTTTTGCTCATTATTCTGAATGCTAATACATTAATAGATCCTTTCCTGATTAACGGCTGCACAAGGCTCTCTTTCTAGGAACACATATGGCTCCTTCTTGCCACAATATTGGAATAGAGAGCCAAAATATTTAAACACTGACACTAAAAAAAGATTTCATCACCCCCACCCTGATGTAAATAACTAAGGCTGGAGCCAGCTCTTAGCTCTATATGCCTATCTTTCAAAAAGTTCTTAATCAAATATGAATGAACTGGCTGAGGCCCATTTGAAGTAATTGGGCTGTGTGTGGTTACAACGCTGCAGCAACAAAGCCACTGTGGCATCCTCTCATCCCACAGGATGCTCTGGGTCTGGCTCAAAGGAGCACATATGAATGGGGGTTTTAGACCCAGGTGTGTGTGCAGGGGCTGGTTCTGCCTGCAAGGAAAGGGAACACATTTTTTCTTTCCCCACACCTGCAAGGTTAAAATATTGTCCTGAATTAAGATGATTTTCAGGGGACTCCAAATGCTTCCCTCCCAGATGTCTACGCTCAGCAGCATTTATCCCACCTGCTGAAGGACATGGGAATTACCCAGCACACAGCCCAGAGGGTATGGTAAAAATTCTGGTAGTGTATATCAAGCTTGTTTGGAGTTGTAGGTCAATTGCCAATACAGAATTACCTAAAAGATCTGTTCCTCCCTCATTTTTTCCCATGCTGTGCCATTACCTTTCCTCTCTGCCATATGTCCTGCACTAATCCTACCTGTCTAGTGCCATCAGCTGCTAAAATAAACAGCAGCTCCCACTTTGTGCTGTTTGCCCTGCTGCTGATCAGACCCGTCACTGGCTAAGAGTGATACAACCTGACTGCTAGAAAAAGCCTGAAATGAAAGAAAAAACCCTTTCTTCATTTCAACAAGTGAGACCTGCAAGGGGAGGGACTTCAGGCTTGTACTCCAGAAAACATTTATCACTACAGAGCTGAAACATGGTGTGAAAATAAAAGCCCTCGAAACCTCCTTTCACACATTCCCCAGCGTGCCCAGAGCTGTTCCTGCTATGACCCACCTAACAATGCTCTTGAGAATTGTTTTCACAAGCAAAAAATACAAACAAGACAGCAAAAGAATCAAGAAGTATTTCTTCAAATGCCTCCAATCTGGCTGTGCTCTAAACACATTGTAGAAACAGCACTAATATATACTCAGATGTTGCAGAAGGCCACAGGAAAAGACCTCAGCAAACACTGAACTGTAATAGAGAGCAGGTCCTGACTTTGGTGTCGGGATTATTTGAGATCACCGACCTCGTCCTGCTCAACCAGACTATTTTATAACTCAATTACACTTATTTCTGTACATAGAAATGTACATGAGATACTTAACATTCTTTCTTGTGCAAGAACCAGACAGAAAGCAGAAGATGCAGATGAGAAAACAAGCAGATGAACTCCCTCAGAGGTTTCACGGACAAAGATGTTTAAACAAAGTAATTTAAAACCAGAAAGAACCTCACAAACAAAGTGCTTCTAAGCATCTCATTTCACTTGCTTGTTTTCAACTACATTTGAAAAAAAAACCTCAGAGGGAACCAAACCACTTTAGCTGCTGCTTCCTCATTCCTGATGTCCTCTGGAGAACATCACCAACCTTTTTTCCTACCAGTTACACACCAAAATTTCTAGAACAAGTCACTCTACAGCAGTGAGGAGAATTGAAAAACATTATGTAGCCATTGCTTGTCACACCTGTGAAGGGCAGGGAAGCACCAGCACGGCCTGAGACTGACAGGCAAGAAGAAATGGGCTTCCTACACCATCAGGGCAACAAAGAGCCCAAAGGACTCGAAGCTCGAGCCTCACTTGCCTCCTGTGCTGCAGAAACCAGAGCTTTCCCAAACCACGAGGCTGGAGGGAATGTGCAGGATGTGGGATTCAATTCTGCAATAATCAATCCCAAACTCAGTGGCACGGTGAGGGGAAGGAATGCCCACAATAAAGCCGGCAGTGATGCCCAGGCACCTGCAGCATCCCCTGGGCACAGCCCCAGCCAGGGCTCAGCCTGCCTCGGGAAGGGCCCTTCAGTGTGCACAGGGCTGTTCCAGCCCAACAACCAACCCATTCATCCCCATGACTGCTCCATTCAGCACGAGCTGACACATCCTGCCCACAACAGAACCCTGCAAATGACTTTATTTAACCAGGAAAACAGATTTGTGTTGTTTCTAAAGACAAACGAATCTAGTTTTGGCTGCAGAGGGCCGAGCTGGGCCCCTCTCCGTGCCAGTAAAAGCATTGGGATTGTGGAGGAGACTTAAGGGACTGTGTTTACTTTCAGTCTCCCATGGATCATAACTGAACAGGAAAAAGGGCTCACACAGCACAACAGATCAGGCTGTAACTGTAAAGGAGTTCAACACTTTGGAGGCTGTTTCTCTCGAGCTCTTAATGAATTTTTTTTGAATTTAGCAAAAGACTTCACACAGTTTATTGGTCTGCAGTGAGAGTGGGGCACTTTGGGGAGAGGATGGTGAAGCAGAAGATTTCATAGAATCACAGAGTAGTTTGGGTTGGAAGGGACCTTGAAGATCATGTAGATCCAGCTCAAGTGGGATGCTGCCCACTAAATCAGGCTGGTGAAGGAAGATGCTATTCTTTATTATTTTGTCACTTTTCAGCACATACATGGTCCCAAATGTGGCTGAGCTCTGCCCAAAGATGCAAATACAAACATCTCTGTGCTGGAGGTTCCTGCCTGTGTGCTTCAGACAAAAGGGGAATGGGGAAAGAAGTCCCTAGAGAAGCCATGAAAAGTGCCCAGGGGCACAAAGCAAGTTGGCAGCAGAGGCAGGAGCCATAGACAGATCCTGCAAGTCCCCCCAAAACACCCAGGCTGTGGGGAAATCTCTGCTCCCTGGTGCAAAGGCAGAGGAGGAGGCAATGCCATGCATTTATCCATAAGTTGCTATGCAGGGAGGCACAATTCTTCACTTTATAGTGCCCAGTTATTTAACCTTAATGCTCCACTGACATTATTTCTCGTATGGAATGTTCCATATGGGTCTGTGTACAAATTTGCAGTGCATAAATAGCACGGATCAGAGGTGACCTTTAAGTTTGTGCATGTGGAGATTCATACAGCACGAGGGCTAGCTGGGAGGATGAAGTCATTAAGATGTGTTCTCATCTGAAGTTACTTATGAATTATTTGTAAGCTATTTTCTCACTTATTTTGTTATAATACCCCCACATACTCACTCACCAACCAGTAAAAATAGCTTACCAGTGAATACATGTTTCGGAAGTCTGTTTGCCTATTTTTCCTTTGTGCTGCAGCTGCTGTTGCCATGCTGTCGTTGCTATGTTTTCCTTTTTCTTTCCTTTTCTTAAGAAGGGAAAAGGAAAAAAAAAAAACTATTCCCTAAACATGCTAGACTCAGTTCATGGAACAAAATACCTGAGGTAGAGCCTTGAGGAATAGAACATAATCTGACTGAAAGAGCATAGTTTACATGTAGAAGAAAGCCTTTTTGACACTAATATACAGATTTTTCTCTGAAAGAGTTAATGAAACCAAAAATACTATTTAGATCAGGTAAAAATCACTAAAAAAAGTATTAATATCATAATTACAAAATGGTCAGGGAAAGGTAAAACTCCATGCTGAATAGGTTGATAAGGAGGGAGAGGGGAAAAAAAAAAGATTTAAAAGAGTAGATGTGGCCAAGTCTCACCTGGAAGACAAGACAGTGAAGTCACTCAATGAGCTTGTTAAAGCAGTTCTTAAAGCTTGAAAGCTAAAATTTGTCTCTGTGGGACAGCCCTGAGAAATACAAATGCTTTTTCCAAAGGCTACAAGTCCAAGGTGGAAAATTTGGTTCTGGGTTGTGGGTGCCTTCTGCCTCTGGTCCCTGTATGAAGAACAGGCAGAGTTTGCCAGACTGGGGCTGGGACTCAGCAATTAAGTTCTGAAAAGACAATTTGGGTTGCCCATTCCTCTGTTGTCTCTCAGCTCCAGAGGAACTTGGGTGATTCTCCCATCCTCAGTCCCTTGCTGGTCTCCGTGGAGGACCGTGGAGAAGAGTTGGCAACATGATGACAAGAATCAATAGCTTCAGCCCAACAGCTGATGATTTAGGGCACAAGAACCCCCTGTGAGATGGCAAAATGACTTGGGTGGTTTAGGAGTGTGGAGAACTGTGAAATTTGGGTCACTGGGCAATGCTACAGCAGAAGGAATTCGATACAGACAAGTGCAATGTAGCGCCTGTTGTTCTGCCAATTTAAAGGACTCCTAACATGCTGATGTGTTGGAAATGATGTAACCTCTCAGAAAAATAAAAAGCCAGGTGCCACCGTGGCCAGCTTCTAGACAATTTCTCAGTGTATAGTGTCACTCAAAACATCAAGTAAAATGTTAGAATAAAATGTGTTTGAAAATAAGGCTGGGTGTCATGGTTTTACACAGGTTGAGAACATGTCCTCTTCAGAGCAGTGAGTCAGCCTTGGTGAGTTCAGTACAACACGAGGGCAAAAGATAAATTAGGTTTTCCTTGTTTGAGGCATGTGCTGTTTAACCTGCCTTTCTTCTCATCACTGACTGCATCCCGGGGTCGCTGGGAGAAACATTAAGGGCTGCAACAATTTACTGCAGAATTAAGACAGGCAACAGCAAACAAAGGATGGGCAGGGTGGTGAATGCTCAGTCAGCTGTTACCCCAGAAAAGAGACTTCCAGTATTTCAGGTACTCTTCAGCCATTGCCCTCCTTGGCTGAGGTGGGTGAGAGTTACAAAGTGCAGCTGGATTCAAGATGTCCCTTTCTCTTTACGAAGTTTGGTTGGATTAGCTGCCATTTTTCTTCATGGAAAACCAAGTTGCCATTGGTCAAAAAACCCTCCAAGCCTGACCTGTGTGGGGCTACTCCTGACTGTGAGCTTAAAGCACAGCTCGATCAAGACCAGTTCCACCATTCACTGTGTGTTAATTACTCCTGCATTTACCCACATCCCATCAGCCCCAGACTTTGGGGTCTGACAAAAACCCCTTCCCATGAGCACTGCCACTTCCAGCCAAGCCAAGGAAATCACATAGAGCTACGCAGTCCCATGATTAAGAGCTGTGAGTCAGGAGCTTCCAAGTTTATTCCTCACTTTGAGTCCCAGCATGAACTACACAAGTAGCATCATTTCTCTGCATCTCAATATCCTCACCCTCCACTAGAACTAATAACAACTCCTCCACTGAGCAGCCCTGCTGTGAGAATCAATTGGTATTTGTAAAGGCCTTTGAGAAATGTAAGGCACAGTCTGTATGTGAAAATTATTGATATGATTCATTACCAGGCATTCATACTCCATTTATGCAACTCCCAGTCTATTACTAAATATATTGTCCATTTGAATATTGAAATCGCTGCTGCTAGTAATTTCTGCTAGTGTTACACTGGTCTTTCAGAGGTAGCTTTTTCAACTTGAATGGGAGAATTGTGGAGGCAGTGAAAAGGGGAACAAATGCCAGAAGAGGAATTTAAAAAAGGACAACAGCTCTGTGCAGGCTTCATGGAAAACAATAAAAAAATCCATTTAACAAATAACTTTGTGCTAACACTTTCCTGATTCCTCTTCCCATTCTCTTTTTTCCTCAGCTGAATTTGTGTGAAAATCTGATCCCCATTAGCCTGTGCCTGCAAGATGAAAATGAGCAAACCTGAGTGCATTGTGTCTCTCCAGACAAACCACTTGCTCCTCACACACGAGCTCGGGTGATGTCTGAGACCCTCTTTGTGACCAGCCTCCTCTTCAGAAAGTGAGGATGCTCCATCCCAACCATCACCCTCTAACCCTCAATCACCAGCTCCAACTTTCCCCTGCCTTTTTCTCTGCCATGCTACTGAAAGCAGCAAAATCTGGGACTACTCGGAGAGTTTCTGAGAAGAGAGAGCATATGTCTATACATTATATATTTATTCACACACTGAGACATGTTCTCACTCCCGAGACACACACGGTATGTTCCGACTTTCTCACTTCAGCATGTTTTGCAAATCTCTTCTCCACCCCCTCTATTCCCTTGTTTCACTTTATCAGTATCTTGTTTAAGGGAAATGCTGCTTACTGTAAACTGGAAACGTTAACATCAGGTCAACAGACCATTTATTAAGACGCAGCTGTGGGACAGGGAGTGATTGGGCACAGCTCTTTCCTGGCTCAGCTTCTTTTCCTTCCACTTGGAAAATTTATTTCCTTGCTCTGATCCTTCTACTCACTCTTGGTGCTGACAAAATGTTGCCAATATCCGTGGTGTGGGAACTCAAGGACGATCGATATTTCGTTTGAATCAAATACAATGATTTCTTTTTGTTTGTTTTGTTTTCAAAGCTCAACATTTTGCAATTAAACATGTCAAGACACGGGGAAAGTTGAGGTGGGGGTTCTTTTGTGAAAGGCAGGAGGAAGCAGCACAGAAGTAGAAACCAGAGCAAACCAGCAGTGAAGCCAATAGAAATCTGCTGCGTCGTTTCTTCTTCCTCTTGATACATTTTTTACGAGAAGTGAGATCTTTGATTACATTTTTGATTAGGAGAGACAGGCATTGCCCTGCCCAGTGCACAGTTAGAAGGAAAGGAGCCTTTCATGTTCACAGATATCAGACATCAAAACAGCCATTCCCAACTCTTAAAAGGATCAGACAAAACGGCAGCTCAAACTGTGCCAGGGTACTTTGGTGCAGGCAGGTTCCCGGTGGAAGGCATTCTCAGAGCTGTAAGAAATCCTGTGGAAGCTGACACTTCTGTTGAGTGCAGGGACAAATATGGGAAATTTCTCTCAGACAAGTCCAGGACCATTGTAAGGGCATTTCAGAACGAGCAGACTGAGAGCCATGACAGCCAGGCCGCAAAGAGAGCTGCCAAAAAGGAGCTCCTGGTTGTAGGGAATGGTGAGGTGCTCCATCAGAGGGTCCAGGCAGGACAGCTCAGGGGGAAAGCAGCCATCAGAGCACAGCCAAGAGCAGGACTGTGCAGATGAATTACATCTCTCCTTCCTGAAGACTCGTGGGCTCACTGAAACTCCCGAATTTGCTGATGCCCAGCTGCAGGACAAGAGCATTGACAACCAGCTCCACCCTGCAACACCCTGCTCCCTGTCTCCAGAGCCCCAGAGCCCCAGTGGCCTCCCTGGTTTAGAGGTCACCATGACGCCCTGACAACCTGCAATACCTGAATTGTGTGAACTAAGATTGTGTGAACAAGATCAGACTCTGATCTTGCACGACTCCAGCTGAATACTAACAATGGCAACACGCTGGCCTGGCTTATCCCTCACCACCACTGCAAATGGCCCATCACCTGGCTGTGGGATCTGCAAAAACTCAAAGGCTGAAGTGAGACAGGATAGTAAATCAACTAATGGATTCCTTCAGAGTTCAGTTCAGCCTGGATTCAAGCACCTTCTCCTGCCACAGCTTGCTAGTATGCATGACAGAAGAAAAAACCCAAATCCTTGTCAATTTTTCAAGGTCCAAAGCAGGGTTTGTGGCAAACATGATGCCCATCTTCCCAGAATTTGGCTCAGCTCTGCAAACAGATGTCCTGAAAGCATCGGCTGCACCTGTAACTAACTTGGATGCTAATTCAGACACCTGAACCTTCTCCATGTGTCCCCAGTGCTGAACACTGACCCTCAGCCATTAAATGGACTTGCTGGTGCAGAACTAGTCCTATCTCATCAGGCACAAGTCTGGCCTGCAGCCTGTTGCTAGTCTTTACAGAGGTGCGTCCTTCAAAGCCTTGCAGCATCACTTCACCTCCACCAACATCTTCTGTATTTGCTCTAAGTCAGGATATCATAGAGAGAGCCTTGAGACTGCACAGCCACCAACACCAGGACACCATCCAGTCCAGCCTGTCTCTGTGGCCTCCATCTGGCAGCAGTGATCCAAATGGCATTAAGCTGACGCCATGCTCAGACTGATAACAAACATGTTACAAGGGACAATTGCTCCTCCTACCAAGGCTGCCGCAGATTTTTATCCTGTTTTTCCCTTCTAATACAGCAATAATGTCAGACCAAGGGAGTCTGGAGATTCCCACAACTCACCCTCGATGGTGCATTGACACCCAGCCCTACATCTACATTAAGGATGAGCAGAGCCATCCCTCAAATGCCAAGTGCCAGGGTAAGGTAAGTGCGTGGATGACAAACAGCTGTCTCCAGCTCAGGAGAGACACTGCAGAGCTGCTGCTGGAAAATTCAACCCCATCTTCCACTGAAGGGCCATATCTATCCAGGAGATAAATAGCCCTTATTTCCTTCTGCACACACGTCTGCTACTGACACACACCAGCAGTGGCTGTGAGCATCCCTTCTGCTGCCCCGATCAGCCAGGAGGTCGCAGCCTTTCCCTCTGATGCAGGCTGAGCTCGTGGGATCCCAGCCTCTCTTCCAAAGGGTGCAATGCACAAGCACATTTCCCAGCTGGATCAGCTCGCAGCAGCTTGTCCACTTAGCACAGAGGCAGGTGAGAACGCCGTACTCCAGCGCCGCCTCGCATCGGCTTGTCATTAAACAGCAGATAGGCTGCCATCGATTTCAGTTAGATTTCTGTTCCCAGCAAAGTCTCCAGAAACACTTATCCCAAAGCCCGAAGTGCTCCTGAACACACGCCCTCCTTGTTTTCTACTGTTATTGATGCACTCAGGATCTCTCAATGTAGAAGGCAGACTGGAGGAATGCTGCAATCTGATTTCCTCCCCAACATCACCAATGGGATCAAAGCAGCAGTGGGAGCACAGCCATTCTGTTGCTCTCGTGGCTTTTTCCTCTGTGAGACATGTAGACCTTTGATGGTGTTTGAGGCTTTGATTTCGCTGGCTGCACTGATTTGATGACACCACCAATTGTTATTTTTTAATCTCTACCAAACAACAGTGAGCTGCTGAAGCTTGAGCACAGCCCCATGCAGTGATTAGCTGCATGGCAGAAGAAAAGTAAGATTCCCCCAACACTGAGGCATGAATAACAATGAGGTAGATTAATTTTTTCTAGGAATGCTTTCCTGCAAAGCAGCCTTTAGAAAAATCCAAGGGATATTTGGTCCTCTGTATGATGAGAAGAAACCATGAAACAGTTCGTTCTGCAACCTGAAGAAACATTCCTGTATATGATATCAGAGTGAGAGGATGAACTCGAGGTATAGAAACAAAGAACACGTGCCATGGACTTGTGCAAAAGTCTCCTCCCAAGCACAGCTGCCTCCTGTTGATCTCACCCTGCTCACCCACGTGCCATCACAGCACACTGAAGCCAAGACCCCAAGCTCTGTGCATGGCACACTTGTCGAAGCTAGCTGCTCTCTGTTCTCATGCTACAAAGAGGGGGAGAGTGAGGAAAAACAAGGAGAAAATGCACATATCTAGATATTTATGACATCTAAAGGGAATGGTGTTGGTGAACAAAGGAGAGAGGCAGGAATGGATGCAGAACCAGGGAGTTCACAGGCACCGGCTGGGCATGTTCAGCTCAAGCAAGCATTACCCCACCCAATCTTTAGGTAACTACCTTAGCTGAAATGCCACTTAATTTAACACATCCAGGAAACAAAATAATGTCCTCAAGGTCAGGTGAGGCCAGCTTGTTAAGGGCAGGACAATTTTATTTCCTGCTGACTTGCCACCTGTACTAATGGTCCCACCACAAGAGCATTGTCAAGTTGAAAGGAGCAGTCCACAATTCGAAACAGCCCATGATGTGCAACCAAACCATTGGCAGCTTCCTTCCCATGGCTGGTACCATCAAACAGCCCAGCTCCCAGTCCCAAATGCCCACCTGCCTGCAGGGGCTTCTGCTGAATTGGAAATGAGAACACAAATCTTAGAGAAGCACCTCAAAAGATGAGCCTGTGGTTCCCCTGCTCCCAAGCTGTGTGTCTGGTGGTGGGCACCAGAGGAGGGGACTTCCCTTGACAGCACAGTGACACTCTGAGTACAGGGATTTACAAACCACATTGGATGCAAACGGCTGAGGAGCCCCTCTGCCTCGGGTTCCTGTGGCACTGCTGGCACACACCGAAACTCTAAGGTGGCTGGGGACAAGAAAACTCAATCCACTGCTGTTGAGGGACACCTGGGATCTCAGAGCAGCGTGAGCCATCAATGGCTGTGTGGCCACCTTCTAGTGCTCTCCTTCCCTACCCACAAATGACCACTTCCACAAAGGTTGAGGGCTCAGAGAGAAGAAGGTGCTGAATGAAAAACTCCACAGCGTCATCAGGAGATAGGTTCTGCACAGCCACAGGACTGCACCTGGTGAGCAAGCAAAGCCCTGAGGCAATGCCCAACCTGATTAAAATAAAGACATACTCCTCCACATGCTGTGCTGCCTTGTACTCACGCTGTTCCTCCCTTTTTCAGTTTGTAAAATAGAGGAATATTTGCTGTACCTCGCAACAGTCCTGGAAGGCTTAATTCGTGTTTGTGAAGTGCTTTCAGGTCTCAAATTGGAAGGCATGAGAAAGCACAAGTTGTTATTATAATTGCATTATTAAGTGCTGTTAAAAAAAAAATCAGCTTATGTTTCGTAGAATTCAGGTCCTTCTTCAGACTAGCTTTATGTCCCTTGACACATGTATTTGACAATAACCCAAATAGCCTTGATCTTTTATTCCCAGCAGGGTTTTCTTTATACCTTAATGAGGTCTCTTAATCTTTTTTCCGAGGGATAAACACCTCATCTCTGAGCTGCTGTGTGTGAGCCTGGTTTCCCTCTGCCGGACTGGATCTGCTCCTGTAACACCAGTCCAGAGAGGGGAACAGACTGGTCAGGAGGAGTATGGGTGGGATGTCCCACGTCCCTCACAGGATGACACAGTACACTTGCAGATTTGCATTGGATATCTCTAATTTTTCTGCCACTTAGGACATTGCTCCTGAGAGCCATGCCAGGTTTAGTCTCAAATACAGCAGCATTTTTATCCCTCTTGTCCATAGTGCCTGATATTCAACCTTATTTCTGTTTCATATTCCTGGACTATATTTCTATCTTGAGACTCCAATATTTCACTTCCCTTTCCCTTACTATTACCAAATCACTCAGAGATCTACAGCCTTGTTGATATTGACGTTCTCCTCTCCTCAATCCTTCTCTCAGGTTTCCTTTTTTCCTCTCCTATCATCTGCAAATTGCATCGTTTTTATCTTTCGCTATGCTGGAAATCTTATCATGAAAGAGAGACTTTTCTTTTTTCTTTTTTTAATTAGTACTTGGTAATATTACCAAGCTGTGAGTTTATGGCTTTGTAGATCTTATATTTTTGACACTAATTACTCACAAAGGCTTTTAAAGCAGCATTTCAACATAGCAACCGGCATGACTGTAATTAAGTAAGAAGCAGCAAATTTTTTTTTACATTTCAGAGGAAGTCTCTAGCATTCCTGCCCTGTATCACAGCCCAGCCCCTGGTATTGCTCCAATGAACGAGACCAGATGTCGAAAACATATTACTCCCAATGCACACACAGCTCTCCCCACCCTCACCCAAGCCTTTGGCTGATGTATTAATAGTGCTGTCAGCACAGAGGATCCACAGGGATTCACCACTTGCCTATTGCCAATCTGAAGGGCTTGGCTAATTTTAGATTTGTGGTTTCTGCTACTTGTGGGAGAGTGTTTTCCCCCTGTTCAAACCTCAAAGACTCATGTTGTACCAACCACATGACTGCGCTTGATTTATTTCCTCCCCATCATATCCTCACTGGGAGCCAGAAGGAGCACGGAGGGATGTACTGGTTTCCATACTGATGCTGGATGTGCTGCCTGGAAGGTGCCAGGGCAGCAAGAGCTCTCATGATATGTTTGTAAACTAGCTGTTACGGAGATGATCAATTAAAGGCGTCTCAGTGGGGAGAGTTTCATTCCACTGGCCTAATTCATTTTCAAATTACTCCAGGATGCTGCCTTTTACTATTACATTATTTGTTCTGAAACTCCAAATTAAGATTTTATAGCGCCATTAATTTTTATGCAGAAATTACCATTAAAATCAATGTTTTCTGCTTAAAAGTTGACAGTTGGAGATGACTGATTGCCCAGCCTGTTTCCTACTGCTTTACTGCCTTGGAAAGGAGATGTGTCCATCCTCGTGGGCTGCTAACTCTGAGCAATGTTTTCACTGCCCCCTACCAACACCTGAGCACATCCCTCTGAGGGAGCTGTGACATCCTCATCACCATGCGTGTCTCCAGCATCACAGGTTGTTTCCAGCACCTCCTGGAGGATGCAGAGCCGAGGGCAGTGATGGAGCCAGGTCTCCAATGCAGGTTGGAGCGCTGCCTTCCCTTCAGCTCTGGCAGGGAGAGCTCAGGGCAAAGGGCATCCCTGGCCATGCCAGCCCCTCTTGCTGCCTCAGCACGGCCACCCAAGCAAGGTCTGCACCTGGGGTACCCCCCTGAGCAGGCTGCTGAGGTCACTGCCTGCCTGCCCTGTGCAGTCCCTTGGCTGCCTGTCCCCATCTGTGGCCTCTTGTCCTGTGAACAGCCTGAACACGGAATTGTTGGGTGCTTTGTAGGAGCCACTTTCCGACCCAGGGCAGAGGTTCCCATGCCCAGTGGTTACACTGGGCAGTGACCAGGACTGCTCAGGTCCATGCAATTTTACATTTTACACCACATCAGGAGCACGTCACGCTGAGGCTGGCAGAGTGAACAGTAGGGCCACTCCCAGGAATCGCTCCCAGGAATTTTGTTTTCTAATTCTGAGGGAGCCTTCAGGGAGCTGGGCAGCAGATAAGGGGCAGAGGAGAACACATAATAATTAAAAAATCATAGAATGGTTTGTGTTGGAAGGGACTTTAGAAATCAACCAGTCTCACCCCCTGTTGTGGGCAGGGACACCTTCCACTATCCCAGGGTGCTCCAAGCCCCATCCAGCCTGGCCTTGAACACTTCCAGGGATAGGACAAACACAGCTTTCCTGGGCAACCTGCACCAGGGCCTCACCACCCTCGCAGGGAAGAATTTCTTCCTTTTATCTAATCTAATCCTGCCCTCTGTCAGTTTGAAGCCATTCCCCCTTGTCCCATGCCCTTGTAAATCCCTCTCCTGCTCTCCTGCTCTCCTGTAATCCTCCTTTAGGTACTGGAAGTCTGCTGTAAGGTCTCCCTAGAGCCTTCTCTTCTCCAGACATTTTATTTATTTCAAGACATCTTTTGAAATAAACAAAAAGTATTTGCCCATCCTGTGGCAGCCAGAGGGAAACAAAAGAATACAACAGAGGGAAAAAGGTTTGATCCTCTAAATATGAGGAGTATTAAGCAAAACTGAATGTGATATGTAGTGAGTATCTGTGACAAGAGCAAACCGATCCTGCTGTTGGAATATTCATGCAAATAGGAGCAATTTCACTATGATTAAAAAGGCAATTAACTGAAAAAAACGCCAGCAATTTCAGAAGCAGCCTGTGTGTCAGTGAGGCCTCCACACAGTTCTGAACTGACATTTTGCTCACTTTCATATTCCATCAACGAGATACTCACTACTACAGCTTGAGAGTACTAATTACCCCAACTGGAGGCAGATGCTCTTAGAAAGACTCCAACAAAGTCTCCACGAGGCCCTTCATGCACCCTGCTCAGAGAGGGGGCTGTGCCAGCATCCTGCCTGTCCCACCCCCGCTCGCATGAAAGGCACTGGCACAAAGAGCATCCACTGAAAGAACCAGCCCAACCTAAACATTTCCAGCCTGCAGCACAAAAGCGTGCAGGGAATGGAGCACAGGCAGAATCGGAGCTGCTGCCTTCTCCACTGTCTGCTGGTGGGATTGAAAGCACTTTCCCTACTGTGGTCAGATCCAGAATAGGGAGATGCTGATGAAAAATCTTCAATCACCCACGTGATAATCTGCATAGGATGAGTGCAATAGCCAATAATCTCTCCCAAAGCAGAGGGATTTAGAGGTAGCATCTGCTGTTGACACCTGAATGCCCAAATAACTTCCCCCCTCTCCAGAAGAAAGCTGAGACCAACACACTGGGTAAAGTGCAGAACCGCCCATTTTCAGAGCTCTTCGAATCCCAGACCACCAAAGATCTCCATGTGACCACCACGTAACCCAAGTACCTGGTGAACTAAGTGCACACTGGGCTGGCTGTCACCCTCCAGAACCAGGCAATCCATCCCCACCAGCACGGGCTGCACACACCAAGAGGCATCAGCAAATCCTTCCGCAGCGGCTGCTGCTCCATCAGCGCTCCAGCACCCGCACAGGCAGAGCCACTGCAATATGCATGAGGTGGCTTCAGACTTGAGCCCTGTGCAAGCTGAGTGTCCTCTGCTTGTCTTTGATGATTAACTGAGCACCAGGCTCACCCTCTGCTCAGGACTTTCTGTGGCTGAGGTATTTTGCAGTTAGTCAGAAACTCAAATATATTTCCTGTCCAGCAGATACTGTCTACTCTTGAGAGCAATTTTTATTGGATTTGTAATCCCCTTTTCAGTTTTTTCTTTCCCCTTTTAATATTGTCTTTTAAGCCCTTCACCAGGAGTTCACTTTCTGAAGGCCAGCAAGGAACAGTGGACAGAGCCTTTGGGTTTAAAAAGGAATATGCACAGAATGTTAATGCAAGAGAAATAATGCAGCGCTCTGACCCCTTTCAATTAAGGTGTCATCTCCATCACCTTTAGCTGTCCTCAAAACTTGGATGTGCCCTGAAACAAACAAAGACCCAAGAAATCAGTGCTATGAGGTGAACTTGAGATATTTAACCATTTATCTCCACAAATGACATGTGCTGTGACTGCCTTTACTTACACAACCTCTCCAGACCAAAGTCAGTGCCAAGTGCTGATCAAGGGCAAGCAAGAAATGAAACTGGAACTGTTAAACAGAAGATGAAAGGTGCTTATGCACAGGGTCTCACCACAGAAAACTGCAGCCACTGGTACCTGGAGAAGCACTGGCACTTACAGATGAAAAGTGGTGCTGAATGAGGATGGGCCACACTTGCCTGCATAGATATGAAAGGCAAATCCCAACCATCCAAGGAAATTTGGAATATGTCCACACCTCTCCTCCTCAGATCCTGAATCCAAGATGCACAGAAGATGGGTAGGGAAAGAAAACGTTCCTTTTAATCCACCAAAGACTAGGCTGAGAGGCCACATAAACACAGGAGGGCAAGAGCAAACCCCTCACTTTTCTCTGAAGGAAATGAAGGCCCTGAAGAGAGGAGGATTGCAGATGCCTTCGACAGTTCTCCAGCCATGTGGGACTGCATTAAAACCAGGAGAGGCAGGAGGGAGCAGCAGCACATGCTGAGGCAAAAGGCTAAGGAGCAGACTTGGTGTGGAGCTCTAGGGAAGCATCCCTGCAGTCCCCTACTACACCATGTCCTCTTCGTGTTCAGCTGAACAAGACAAGACTTGAGGTTCACTAGAAGCAAAGAAAAAGTAATTTTTAGACCACTCTAGCAGGTGGAAATACAAGATTACAACTCCTTTGTACCTCCAGAGTTTGGATGAACTAGACTTCTCTCCTGTAATCAAGGGTTTTGTGGACCTCTGGGGCTCCTGGTGAAACATGTCTCCAGCCCTGCAGCTCATCTCAGTGCTGCAAAGCCCTCTGCAAATTGAGAGGTACCTGAGGTTCACCAGGGTGCCTCAGCCCCAGCTTAATTAACAGCACTGACAAAGGGAACAGCGTTTCCCTGGCTTGCCAGTCTCTGGAGAAAAGTAACCGAATGAAGTGATGTGTGGAAATCATTTTGTCAAAAAGGAAATGGAAGAAACTCTTTTCTCTTAATTAGCACCACGGGAGATTGGGCTGGTGAGATCTTTCTGGCTGCACTGCTGATTGTGGCTCTGTGGCCCGGAGCCTGCCCTGGGTGCAGCAAAATAACCCAGCATGGACAACATGAACTCCATCGTCCCACAAACCTTCTCTTTCCACCTCTCCTTCGATGACCATTCCAGTGTGATCTCCTTTACAGGTGAACAAAAGCTCCTCAGGTTTATTTTCGTGCTGTCCTTCTAATTCCTCATCTTGGCACCAGTCTCCCTGTATGGAACAGCGAGCAGGATGCTCTAGCCTCCCTGCATCATTTTGCTTTATGTCTGCAAACATCTGTACATGCAATTAGAGGGCCAACTCCTTTTATGTCCCTAAATGAGTAGTCTTAATCACCGCCATAAGAAATTAAACCCTGGCTGGGCAGCACAACTCAGCAATGCAATCCTGAGCCGGGCTGGCACCACCTGCCTGCAGGATCAGCCCTCGGGAGAAATCTCCCACCCAGGAGCAAGCTCTTCAGGCTTTTTCTTCTCCGTGGAGGCATTTTCACAAGTCTAATTACAGGGAAGCAGTGAGATGCTTCCCTGCTGTGCCCAACGCTTTTCAGGGCGCTGAGAGACCGAGCTCCAGGCGCTGGTGCTGCCTCACAGAGATGTTGGTTGGGAGCAAATGGCTGCAAGCTGGGGTTTGGCTGCCCCACTGCAGCTTCCACTGGCACGGCTGAGGGAGTTAAAAAGGGAATTGTGTGATGATATTGTAAAAAATGGTGTAAGCAATGGATGCCTGCATTCCTCCAGAAAGATATTTCTATTCTCTCCTCTCTTCACCTTCGGCTTCTCCACCACCAGCCTTTGGTGACTTGCCCTCTTTTTTCCCCACCTTTCTCTGTCATTTCTCCATCACCACAAAGCACAGACACTCACAGCAAGCTCACTTTCCCCCAGTGAAAACATCCGTGTTCCACAGCCCCCACCAAAAGAAACAGGCCCCCAGAGGCTTGCTGGCATCTCCCTTGGCTGAGGAATCATAGAGTATCCTGAACTGAACGGACCCACAGGGATCACTGAGTCCAGCTGCTGGCCCTGCACAGCACAACCCCATGAATTCCACCTGAGAGCAATGTCCAAACTCTTCTCAAACTCTGGCAGCCTTGGGGCAGTGACCACTGCCCAGTGGAGGAGAGCTGGTCCCATGTCCAGCTCTGGTGCTGCACCATCACCAGCTTTCCACCACCTCCTCCTCCCACCTCTGCCTGCTTCTGCCTTTATTCCACCCTTCCCAAAGCGATCTCTGGCTTCCACATCCACTTTCCAAGCAAGACTCTTCCCTGAGCAACCTTCAAAGTCCATAAGGCCAGAAAAAGTTATGGCAATGTAGTGCATCTAGACCAATGGTAGGAAGCATTTTGTCCCCTGGAAGGGAGCACAGTTGGTTTGATTTGTGTATGTGCAAAATATATTAACTCCATTTTCCACTTCATCGGCCCCGGTGCCTGCATGAAGCCTCTGCCTGTTCTCAGCACTCGGGTCTCGAGGAGTATTTTGTTCACCTTGCCATTAGATTTTATGGCATGCATTCCAGTGACCGTTTTGGATTCCAAAGGAGTGCTCAAAATACACACAGTCCTGATTTTTCTCCTTTAGATTTATGATCTGTTCTTCTGCTACGTAGCTTTAAGTCATTTTATTTCAAGCAGGAATATTTTAAAAGAGTATGTGCATGTCAGGGAAAAGAATTAATTATTGCTCTAATTAAAAGGGCACTGTTGAAAATAATGTCTCTCTTTTCCTGCTGATTTTGCCCTTTTCCCATAAGCTTTACATTTTTGCATGTATATGTTTCTCAAGTAGTTTAAAATTAACAGGGCTTATTTTATTTATGCAACAGTATCAACCAGGAGTTGTGCATCAGCAAAATGCACATTAAGCTGATGGCAAAGGCAAACATCAATGATTTTGTGTAGGTCCTAGCTAAGTAGTTGTTGTTATTATTATTATTGCTGCTGTTGTTGTTGTTATTATTACATAAAATCCTGGATCCTTTAAAGAAGCCTAAAAGGCATTCCCTCTTCCCTGGGCTGCACTTCAGGTTTAAGACTCTGAAATGTGCCAATTAAATTTTGTGACTGCAATGTGCTTTAAAAGGCACGTCCCTGGAGAGCCTCCTTATCCCCGAGCAGCACAGCCTGGCCGTCAGGGCTGGTTGGATGGACCCAGCCATGGCTCAGCTCCCAGCCTGGGGACACCACTGCCCTGGGGTCCCCCTGCTCTGCCTGCTTTCCTCCCCATGTGGCTGGAAAGGTGCCTCTCCTGCTGTCCCCACGTCGTGGGGTCCCCAGGCAGGGCTGCTCAGCCATCTGGGGATGTTGGCTCCGTGCAGAGCTGCTTCCACTGGGGATGGGGACAGCTGGATGGAGCCACCTGGCCCTGGGAGCTGGCGCCGAGCTCGAGCACAGCTATCAAAGATAATGTCAGCACAGCCTACATGCATCTCCTCTTGTTTTGCCTTAAGGGAGAAAAGGTTTCTTTAACCACAGTTTTATGGTAGAGATAGACAGGGAGAGATGGGAACTGCACAAGCCAGCACAGCACTAGTCCCAGACATCTTAAATTAAGGAGGTAAAAACCAGATTAATCCCTGGGAAGATGTCATTACATGAAGGTATCTGGCCATCAGAAAGCTAATTAGTTGAAACCAGAAAAAACCAGGAACGCAAGGAGGGGAATAAGCAGGAGTTCATAGTGGGATGTGTGGAGTGATCCACAGAACCCCAGAATTATGTCACATATGGGTAAGGTTGGAAAGGACCACAGTGGGTCACCTGGTCCAACCTCCCTGCTCATGCAGGTTCCCTAGAGCACCATACCCTGGATTGTGTCTCCAGACAGCTTTCAAATGTCTCCAGAGAAGGAGACCCCACAATGCTCCGTACCAACAGTGTGCAAAGCCTCGACACACTGGAAGACTTGCCAAGGTTTACATTTTAAATCACACAAAATCCAAAGCGTTCCACCCAATCTGAAAGGAAATCCTGACCTCCCAATCGATCACTGCAACTCTTCTTCCAGCAATACTTAAAGGAGAAAGAGAGAGAAGAAAAGGAATGCTGGACCACTGCATAATTCAGCGTGTTTTGACAGTCACCTTCGGGGCATGTCACACTTGACTGCTCATCATTCTCAAAGATGGATATGAAAGAGGCTGGAGAAAGGGACACTGGATGATATAATGAAGAGGCAATTAAAGAGCACAGAAAATGAGAAGACAAACCAGCTGCATCTTTCTCTAATTTATAGGACATGGAGCAGGCAGTATGACCCATCCATACATTTCTCATCCTACGGGAGGGTGTGCACGGGTAAGAAATGATGTGCAGTGTGAGGAGCACAAACTACACGGCCTCTGTTGACATGTCACTTTGTGACACTCCTCCCTTTTCCCAGGCAGATGCTTGTGGAAAACCCATCAGGGTTTAGCACCTTCTCCAAGCACTGATGGTTTAATGAGACACCACGACGCTCACAGTAAATGCAGACTCAATTTTTGCACAGAGCTCGCAGTACCACGGGAATGGCTGCACTAAAGGGTGGAGAGACTTCAGCACAGTGACCTCCACAAGTAGGCTCAAACTTAAACAAAAATCATTTATAGTTCAGAGCTGGTAAAATACTGTCTGCTGGTAATTTGCTGTAGATCCTCCTCAGGTGATGCCTTGGAAGAACAGAGATTTCTCTCATTTTCTCTTTCTAAATGTTCTTCAGGCAACTCTTCCTTACCTTATCCACTATCACCCCCTAGATGCTGACAGTTCACAGTCAAGTGTGTCAAACACATCTGTCTTTCTAAGGTATTGTAGCTGTATCCTGACTGGCTTGATCTTCTGTAAAAATGTTCAAAATATCATAAACACACTGTTATACTTAACAAGGAAACAGAAAACATGGGGAAAGCCAAGGTTCGGTGTGAAACAGCTTGTACTCGAGTATCTTTAAGGTGTTCTCTGCAAAAATACAGATGATGGAGAAAAGAAATCATGCTGGGGAGATCTGGGTGGCTGCCCATAAATCCAGAAGAAAATTTAGTCCCCAAAGCTCTGAAAGTTGCCATTGCTCTCCCTGAAATGAGCAATTGGGTAATCAGCATTAATATTAAACAGCTTGTTCTGAAAAAAAAAAAAAAAAGAAGACAGTTTGAGAGATGCTGCCTTCCAGCACCAAGGGACAGTCAGAAAACCTTGGACTAAGAAATGGGACAATTTCTTGTTCCTGAACTCACATCTGTAGCTATGTTAACCATGATAATGAAGTACCAAAAAAGGGGGGTCGTGCCAGTGGTACCTGTCCCCTTGCCTGGCAGCATCTCAGCTCTGCACTGGGAGCATTTACTGGGTGTGGAAGCAAAGGGCTGGGTCACCCATGGCAGCATTGCCTCCTGATGCAATCTGCTTGGACAGGAGATCCACCTTGAGCCAGGCTCCCTCCTGTTCTGAGTGTGAAACATCAAGTTAAAAAGAAACAGGGAGTCATAAGGGACTGGATATTCCAAAACCTGAGCTCACAAATACTATGAAGATCAGACAATTTTTATTCCAAATACATATAAACACAGAAATATATAAAATACATATCTGTATATAAAACCCCTCTATGTTTGCCATGCCAAGTTTTCCTTTGCTAACTTAAGTCCAGAGCCCTTTAGAGACCATCAGCAAGTAGAGTTTGTGTCAATAAACATGTCACTAAACTGCAGTGCATTAAGTTGAGGACTTTCTAGGCTAGATGCAAGTTCTGTGGCCTCTGGAAAGCAATGCATCTTCTTTTCCCAATAGGATGAATATTTGTTTCCTGACCACTTGACACTAAAGGGAAGATTTAAAATCAGTCTGAAACAGTAAGATTGTCTATTTCGAGACTTACACAGTCAAAATCATTTTGGGGGGAAAAGCTGGAGGCATAGATGAAGCAAAATAAGTTAAGAAGAGCAATTTTTCTTTTTAAAATGGCATCTGCATGCCGTGGCTGGAGCAGTCAGAGGATTAGCATGAGTCCCTGGGGGAAATCATCAGGGAGAGCCACTGTATCTCTCAACAGCCACAACACTCATTCCTACACCCCCATGGATGTTCAGGCATGTTCCACCTATCTCTGGCAAAACCAGGTGTTTCTGTGCAGTCACCCTCAGATGGGTGTGACTCTGGCATGGGGGTAAACACAATCACACAGTTCCCACTGCCCTGTGCAGAGTTCATACACCAGCAAACACGGAGATGGATTCATTCCCTGCCTTTCCAGTGGCTTCCTGCTGGAACCAGTGCCTGTGAGCACCTGGGTTGGTAGAAAAGAACCATCAAAAACTGCCAGTACATGAGAACAGCCTCCCTGGGGAGTGCAGAAGGCTCACTCTTGGACAGTGCTGGACAGGGAGGACAGAACAGTGCAAGCACAGAGAGGTGGGATGCTGGAGCAGAGTCTGCAAAAGCTGGAGAGGTGGCCAGGATGGGCTCCAGGGAAACACGGGGCTGAAGCCAGGGCTGCTGGTGTGCCTGTGCCTTCCCCCTGCTGCCCCACAGGGCACAGGCTGCTGCAAACCTCTGCCAGCTGCAGAGTTCAGGGAAGGTCTCCAAATGGGTCAGAACTCATGGGAGCCCACTCGAGCCATGCTGTCATGAGACAGAGATGTGGAGAGAGAGCCCAGGTTCAGGGCAGATAGGCTACAGGGCTGCTGCTGGAAAGCCAGAGACCACCACAAGATTCCCCAAGATCCTGTGTTAAGGGCAGAGACAGTTCCGGGTGAAATAGTATTTTGTGCCATTGGTGTTTACAGGAAACCTGGAACTAAACTAGGCCTTTGTCAGCAGATTATGGCTTCAGGAGCTGGGCACTTCTGAACGTGATATAAAAATATACTGACTTCTCTGTCCCTTGCTTGCTCCAGTGGCCTTACAGTAGGTGCACTTAGCCCACTCAGCTTTCTTGGAGGCTATTCATTTTTGGCTGCGTGCACAGGTCTATCACAGGCCCATTCATAACCAGCCTGCAGAGCACTTGTGACACCACCAGCCGTGTCCTTGAAAGCAAAGGTCAGCTGCACCAGGACCCCTGAGTGGCCTGTGCACCACCATAACATGGCCTAACACCGTGCTAGGGGCAGCAGCACCGCCCCACAGGCCCCTGGGCCATAAGCCTCGTAGAGCCAAAGGAGACAACGCTCTCTTCCCTCTCTCCCTCCTGCTCAGGGTGCCTCATCCTGCTCCCTCCCTGCAGCCCTGGGCTCTGGGACAGAGCGCATGTGCAGGCTGGTTCCAGCTCCTGCCTGCCCAGCTTCGCATTCACATTATGTCTGCTGCTCCTGAGGAGCCACAGCTCCTGCAAACGCAGCACTACCTGCCTGGAATTGAAAAGCTGGACATCACCACCCCGTCCAGCTCTGCTGACTTATCATTTTGCTATCACCTGTGCCTCATTATGATGCAGTCTCTCGCCAGGTCTTGGCTTTCCTAATACATTCCGCCGCTTCCTGGCTCTGCACCTCTCTCTCCCCTTCTTATTAAACATGGGCTAGATGCTATCTCTCAGTCCTGCTCGCTCGTGCCTCAGCCTCCCTCTATTGATTATTTCCTGGGAGCTCCTGCTGGCTGCTCCCCCAGCACCATGTTTGACCTTCCCCAGGAGGAAACAAAGCCCCAATGTCAGGCGACTCCCAGCGACGCAGCAATGTGAAACAGCCACTTCAGCTCACTCCCGTTTCACAGACAGACAGAGAAAGATGGAAAACTTGCTCAGAAAAGCTGCAAAGGAAAGGGATCAAAATACAGCATTTGAACTTAACAGCTCCTCCTTTGCTCAGAGCTGCCCTTGCATCACTGATGCACAGCTCACTCCAAGTGTTTGCCGTGCCCCAACCCACTTCCTTCGCTATTTTATGGAAATGGTGGAGCTTTTTAACTTGCACATTGACTGGCAGAGAGAAATCCTGGCAGCTTAATGGCATCCTGCAAATTCAACATCACCTGAGCTGCCAAAGGCCTTGTAATGACCTTTCCATACACCCCTGCAAGGATGACGTTGGCACTACATACTAATGGTCTCGGGAATCTTTGGTTTGACTTGCATTTATGTAGCCTTCCCATTTTTAATGCATTCAGAGCAGAGCACGGGGAAGAAAAAGGAAAAGAGGAAAAAAAAAAAAAAAAAACCAAAAGCAAAAAAGCTTAAGAATCACTTGAGTTTCTGCAAATCAGATGAGCTGGAGGGAAATATCCGGGACGTAGCATCAAAGGAGGGGCAGAGGCACAGCAGGAAGGTACAGAGCTGACGGCAGCCCAGCTCACTCACACTGCTGAGGCTGTGCAGAGAGCTCACACACAAAGGGAGGAAGTTTAAATAAAGATGAAGCAGAGGCAGTGACATTGTTGCACGGCCAATCAATGCCACCTCCACCTCAGGGGTCACCTGAGAGAGAGAGACCTTTCTAGTGGCCTTTTCCAACCCTTCCATTTCTCACCAGCAGGTCTTTTCACACTCTTATCAGGTCTATTAACCCTTAAAGCCTCCCATTGCTCTCCTCCCATTTGTTACGTCCATGCACTCCTTTAAGCCACTGCTGACCTCTCTGTTTCTTGCTCCACAAACCCTCTTGGGTCACACCTGTGCTGAGGGCAGCCCTTGGTCTTCTCTTCTTTCAGTGATTTTTTCCCTTTCTCACACTCAGCATAATTGAGCACACTCAATCATAATTGCTATGCCAATAATTGACAGGTTTACTTCTCATCTCATCTGTTTTATCTCTTGGCTCTCTTGCTTAGACATCTCAAAGGCATCTCTCAACCATTTCCTTAAATGTGGACTCAGTGCTTTTGGGGCACTTTGAACTTAGAAGTGCTCAGAAAATCCCAGCACCTTCATCATTTTGCCTCCTAATCATTCTGTGCTGCTTTTCTCCATCAGTACTAAAAACTTCATTATTTGGTTTGGGGTTTTTCTCCTGGAATAATGAACAACCTAAAGGATTAGCCCTAACAGTTAATGCATGACTCCTCTGAGACTGAGCTCCCTGTGCACAGGATGGACTGAGCTCAGTGCCAACAGCCTGGCTGCGAGACACAGACCCCATGGATTGCTCCCTCCTTTGGGCTGAGGGAGGGACTAGACAATCTTATATTTTAGCTCTTTTGCCTGCCATTCTGCTCTAAATGCCTACAAAATGTTGGATGGATGGATGGATGGATGGATGGATGGATGGATGGATGGATGGATGGATGGATGGATGGATGGAGAAGGGAGGGATGGATGGATGGATGGATGGATGGATGGATGGATGGATGGATGGATGGATGGATGGATGGATGGATGGAGAAGGGAGGGATGGATGGATGGATGGATGGATGGATGGATGGATGGATGGATGGATGGATGGATGGATGGATGGATGGATGGATGGATGGAAGGATGGATGGAAGGATGGATGGAAGGATGGATGGATGGATGATGGATGGATGGATGGATGGATGGATGGATGGATGGATGGAAGGATGGATGGAAGGATGGATGGAAGGATGGATGGATGGATGATGGATGGATGGATGGATCATGGATGGAAGGAACCATAAGCATTTACTGGGTCTGACACTGGGAAAATGCACAGCTGGCACCTTCTTAGGGTAGGAGAATCACCAATACAAAGGCAACTTGTATCAGAGAAGAGCAAAAATGAATAATAAAAACTTCCCTGCCAAGCAGCTTTAAGCACCATGGGACACATTTGCCTCTTCCTAATGCATTTCTCTGTCTGTCACTTGCTGGGTAAGCCCGTCTCATGACCAAGAGCATGAACTGCTGTGTGGATACAGAGCCTGTGAAACCATCAGTGTAAAGTTATTCTGGACACCAGAGAGCTGCTTCACTGACCTCAACTCACAAAGACACCGCCCGACATTAACTCAACAGCACATATTTTCAAGCCCTTAAGCTACAAGTCACTTGGCTTCAGCCTATGCTCTTTGAAGGAGAGAACATCTGTAAGGGAGGAAAGGGCAGAGGGGAACCCTGCTGCCTCCAGAAGGTGATTTTATCAAAGGGGGGAATTGAATAGAACTGCAGCTATTGCTGTCTCATGGGCTTGTAGAATTTAGAAAGATATCCAGGTGACATTGTATGATTTAAAAGTTAATTAAACTGAGTGATATAGTATAACAGCCCCAGGTGTTTATTTCAAGCTGCCTGTTTCTGCAGCACTTAGAAGGAATGAACGGGGCAGGGGGAAATCTAATAAAAAACCTTCTGCGTGTTGCATTAAGAAGTAATCACACCGTTAAATCATTCTGGTTCTGGAGCACTTCTAGCACCTTAAAATCCTGGCAATTCTCTCCAGCTCAGGCTCGTTTCCATCGTTGTGCTGTCCTCCTTCCCAGGGCTGGCACGTTTTTCCTTTTAAGAACCCCAGGAGAGAGCTGCACAACCCAGCAGCCGGGGCCTCGTGCATCGGCTGTGCCGGCGGCTACGCCTTTGCTGGAAGGCACATCACATCCCTTCTGAGCACTAATGGAGTGCCTGGACTGGCAGCATCCCTCTCACACGGCTGCTGGGATGGCAGGGAAACGGCCTGGACACAGCACTGGGCATGCAGCAAATGCTGACAAACCTTGGAAAATCACGGGAGTGGCTGGAGGGTGAGGTGTGAGTAGGGAGGAGCAGAAGGAGCCTTAGGAAAGGACCTTCCATAAAATTGCAAGTTTGGGAGAGACTACTTTTCTCCCTCAAAGACATTTTGTATGGACAATGTAATTGTAAGAAATTGCCCAAGGAAGACTGAGGTACAACAGCTTCTGTTGTTTCTTGGGAAGTCTCCCAGCATGGGCATGTCTCCTTCATAGGCACAGATCTTTCCCCAAGACCATGCTGATGGAGAATCCTGTTCTTGCAGGACATTTGTCCCACATGCCTCATAATCATCTGACACCAACAGCTGACTCTCTTCAGAGTTCATCACCTTTTCTTCTGTGGGTTCCAAAGTCTTCTAAAACTTTTGAACTTCAGACCTCAACATCTGTGAATCCCTAGCCAAGCACTGTCTCTGCAGTGTAAATCCAAGTGACATAGGATTTGAGCAAGAACAGGGAGATGGAAGTCACAAGAGTCTGAGATGAGGTAAAAAGAAAAAAAAGAGGTTTCAGTATCATCAGTGTCACCAAAGGCCCTGAGTTATCTCAAAGGCATCGTGTCTAGGAAAGTTCCTCTACATTCTGAGGAAAAGTCCACTTTTCTGCAATTCATCAGGTTAATAAATGATTCCCTCTTCTCCCTACAGCCTCTCCTGTTACCAATTCTCATGCAGCATTGCCAGAGCCTCCTTTCACTATTAATACCACTCACTGTGAAATGTAATTACCAGCTCTATCACAAAGCGTCAGGCACATTTATCCACTGTACACACTCGTTGACTCCAGATCACATCAGTCACTGGCTGGCTTGTTCTGACAACGCTGTCCAAAGGAAAAAGTGTCTGCACAGGCTCCCAGCTAACTTGGGCTGCTTAAGTGGAGCATGAAACTTGTTCTGGGGGTCCTAATTGGGTTCAATAAGCAGATACAAAAACAAGAAGCAAAAAGAGATACTTAAATTAATACAGACTCATAATTTAAATCCAAAAGAATGAACGATGATAGGCAGAGAGGAGTGTTTGGCTGGAGAAGATGGATTAGTAAGCGCTCTAGAAAGCAATTCAAAATGATAGAGTGAAATTAATGGCTCCCTCCTTTAGGCTGACACAAGCAAAATCTCTCCTTTGCTTTATGCTTTAGCTCTCCTCATTATGTTTTGATTAAAACTGATACAAAAGAGCTCACTTATTGTCCCTTGCTCATGGCTTTCTTCTCCTGCCTCCCTCTTTACACCTCCTTGCAGCCGTTTCCAGCAAGCACACAGGATACCCAGAATTCACATTGCTCAGCCCTTTGCCATTTGGTGAAGCTGCAACTCTCACAAAGGGCAGGGACTCAGCCAGATGTTATCAGCTTTAACTTTATTTAAAAATCCTATTAGTTAGAAGAGAAAATAATATACATTCTTACTGATATCCAACTGACTCTTCTATTAAGTGCTTCTAATTCCATGGGGCTAGAGGCAGCTTTTCCTGCCCTGTCTGAATATCAAGCATGTGCTTTGAAGGTGGTACCTTCACTGCACTCAGTATTCTTGGAGTTGTTTAAAAGCACACAGCCTGTGCCTATAATGGGGAACAGATAAAAGGTGAATTTTATTTACTGGTTGAGTGTTACCGTGAGGCTATGAACACTGAAACAGAACCGGAGAAATGCAACTCAAAGTACTGCTGACAAAATAAAATAAGAATTATCAGCATACTCGAAGAGGAAAGAAGTGGAACTGAAAGAGGATTAGTTATGTTAACTGCTTATCTGTCCCTGAGTCTCCAGCATTTAGACTCCAGTGTCCAAAGCCAGCTAATGATCTGCACGCCAGCACTTCCCTAGGCAGAGACAGGCAAGAGATGTCTGTGAGAAACCAAAAAAAATTTTTTTCTTGAGTTAAAAAAATGAAAACAGGAAAGAAGAGCTTGCAAAAACTTTCAGGTTCTAAAAAACCTGAGGATTAAACTGCTGCAGATGAAGAAGGAAATGAGGTAGGCGTCTTTCAATTAAAATAAAGCACAACAGTGTGACCTGCTACGGTGTGTTTGTCCTAGGTACACATCCCAGCAACACCTCCAGCAAATCTCCGTGCTCCCAGGACCATCACAGTGCTTCCTGAAGCCTGCCTCAATCCAAGGTGTTTCTTTCCACCTGAATGGGCTCCTCAATCCCAACCAAATGCAACTGGTGGGGGAGAGGAGAAGGAAACAGTTGAACTTCAAACCTTTCCCACGCTCTCACCATTCCGGTGTCTCTTTCAATAATGATGAATTTGTGGATCATATTCTTCTGCTCTCACACAACAACGATGTTTGATGCTTTGATTCAAGCCCTTTTAAGCGAGATGGTGGCAGATGGCAGGCTACTACACAGCATGGCCACACAGCAATGGCAGCAGGAAGGATTATCCACAGAAACAGTGACTCTTCAAAATCAGAAAGGTGAGGGCCCATGGAAGAGTTGTGGTTTTATTTTTACACCTCAAATCAGTTATCTGAATGCATTATGAATGCTGTAAATACACCCAATGGATATAACAAAAATACATTATTAATTGACACTCATTATTAATGAAGTTATAAATTCACAAGTGATGGAGCCATGACGGTGTGAGGGAAAGGTCATGAATAATAACTGGAGATAAATAATATATGCCCAGTTAGCTCACAGGATACTATGTTCATATGACTGTTGTGCCTCATGTTTATTTAACTCAGCAGTGCATTGACTTTTTATTCTTTGCTAGATAATAAGAGAAAGAATTACAGGGACTATAATCTCTATTAATTCAATGTAACAGATCACAATGGACAGCTGATCCTTCCGCAGGGGTGCTCCTGCATTTTAAGTAATACTAAAATGCTGGACTCCCCCTCTCTTCTCCATCATGCTCTGCCTCTTTGACATCTTCCTTTGCCTCATTCATCCACTGATGAATGGAGAATGATAAATGGAGATGAGAATGTCATAGCAAACCCAGAGATAAACTCATGACCAGCCCAAGTGGCACGTGAGGGTGACAATCAGTGGTGAAATGCCAAAATCTCTGGTGACGTCCCAGTGTGACAAACAGCGGAAGGCAAGCCGTGTGCTGTGTGCACATACAGACAAATTTGTTTTGGTTCCATCTGTTAGGACTAATTTGTTAATTATTAAATAGATAATTTATCATCTCTGCTTGCTTGATCGGTGTTTATTACCCACGGTCTGAGGCAGAGAGTGCTGTGTGAATAAAGATGGGATTAATTAATTACGAAAAGTTCAGGCGACTGCAAACTTGCAGCGACTGCTTCCAGTCCCTGTCTACTCCTGAGCAAAAAGGAGGCTGGGGGATGGAAAAAGCATCAGGAATTCAAGCCTTTGAATGTCAAATTTCCTCCTTTCCTCACAAATTAACCACTGCTGGATGATGAAAAGCAAACTCTATCTTTTAAGACTTCACCTCAGCCCTTTCCAACCAAATTCTCCTGAAAATCCCTGGATCCAGCTAGCCTGTGAATATGCCAGCCTGTGCAATAGGCTGCAGGTGAAGTAAACACCAACCTGCCTAAAGCTACTGGACAGATCCTGAAATTCAGGGATGCTGCACTGCAGGAAACAAGAGCACATAATTCACATGCTATCAACTGCTGCTACAAACACACAGGTAAGGGATAACTTCCAAGGAGCCCAGCATTCAACTCGCCAGCTATTCAGTCTTCTGAAGGGAGACATCAAGGGAAATCAAAGGCAAGAGATGGTAAGTTATTTGATCAAAGACACTTTTAAGGTTAATGGACAGGCCACAAACAGCAATCACGCCTCCAGTCATGCAGTCAGAAAAATAGATACATCATGTTTGGTTCATGGTAGGAAAAGATCTTCCCCACAGAACCCATTCAGCCAGTTCTTTAGGGATTTTCAGGGGAGTTTTTGGGTAACTGTTGCCCTGCTAGGCCTCTGTGTCGCTGCATCTTTGCTCCCTCAATTGCTCACGACCAATTTAACAAGTATTTTGTACAAACTAAAGTTTTCTTGCTAAATAAATTAATTATGACAGAGTAAACAAAAACTTTTTTAAAATGCATGTTTTGATGTAATTACAACTTTAATTGGCTGGTTTAACATTTGAGATTTGATTTAATTTTAAACTTGATTATCCTGTCGGCAGGGTCAGGCTGCCAGAGACACAAACGAGCACTGAAGCCTCTGGCACTCCCTAACCAGCTCCCAGTGGAGCCCCACTCTGCACTGCAGCATTCCTCCAGCCCCCTTCCCTCTTTTATTATTCTTATTTAAGAAAGGAAGATCAAATTCAGGCCAACAGCACACATACGTTCCCTAGCACTCCATTAGTAATTTTAAAATGAGATGGTGGCTCTGCAGCCCTGAGTATTAATCCCAGCTCTGACAGCTCCTTTCCCTAATTGCCTGAATGAAATCTCCACCCCACCCCAACTGTCCTTACCCATAAAACGAGCAAGGATAATGAGAAGCCAGAAAGGTATGCCAGGGAGTGGATAAACTATGTTTGGGAATTGCTTGAAAGATGGATGCTCCAAGCTGGGACAAAGAAAGCCACTGCATTGTCAGTCGTGTGTCAGAACCCACATGCCATGATGAGTCTGATGAGGTGACATCTCCAGCCACCTCTGGAAAAACCAGCCTAAGGTGGGTTTGCAGCCTGATCCCTACTGAAACACAGGAAAGGCATTTTCCTTCCAGCAGAATTACCAAGTTGTTAGTAAATGTTGCCACACATTTCTCTTTCCTGCTTCAAAAGAGCTTTTGCACTATTCCACTACTTCCCAGTAGCAGTATTTGTACTCTCAGGTGCTCTGCTCGTCAGCACTATCCCTGATTTCTCATAGGTTCCCAAATTGTGGAGCTCAAAAGAACCGTAAGAATCAGCCAATCTAAAAACTGATGAAAAGCACAAGCTGGTGAATTAAGCAAAGCAGTTCCTGCATCAGGCTCATAATTACCAGCTGACTTAGAACATTTCTTGTACGAGAATATCCCATCTTCATTTAGACACTTCAAAGTGATGGCAAATCCCCTACGTACTGAGATAAATAGTTCCAATGGCTAATTACCCCTGTTGTAACAAAAGCATTTCCTTATTTCTAATCTTTTCTGGTTTCTACTTCCAGCATTTGATCCTGTTATGTTTTTGTCCGACAGATTAAAGAGCTCTTCACTAGCCAAAATCTCCTTCCCATATAGGAACTCGGACTATGATCAAGCTGCTTATTAACCTAGCCTTTGTTAAGTTAATTAGATGGAAATTCTCCAGCCTCTTGCTGGTTTTAGATCTTGAGGTGAGGCAGGAGAAATAGAGACTGGTCACCAAGGATTTCCCCTATTTTTAGAGAAAACAGGTTAAGATAATGTCTTGATAAAATAGAGGCCCATGTATCATGTGCTTTATGTTATCCATCCCATCTTTATGTCACCTTTCCTGCCTCCTCTTGTCTTGGTATAGGCTGATGCAGGAGGTGGTGCTGGAAGCTGATTTCCAGCTGAATTTGCACATCTTGAAGATCACTGACTCCACCTCAAAGGAGATATAAAAGGAGGGAAGCAAAGACTGAGATGCCAGGAGATTCTGCTGGAAGACCCAAAGGAAGCACAGTACTTTTTGTCAAGAGGCTGCTTGCTAAATCGTCCCCTGTCTTCTTTGAAGGCCCTTTACCAGCTCTTCTCTCCTCCCAAGGCTGCTTTGCTCTCTCCTGCCTGCGTGGCAAACTACCTACACAGTCATCTCTTCCCTAATGCCAATGGGAACTCTTGGACTACTTCTCCCCTCTCCTCCTACTTCTCTCACACACGTGTCTTTTCTTCCCTGTCTTTGCCAAACTGCCTGAAAGAGTTTCTCCCTTCCCTTCCTCCTTCTGCTCCACATCTTCTCTGTGGGAGGACTCACAGGGCTGGTGCTCTCCTCTGCATCCATACAATCCCTCCTCCCAAATCCTGCTCTGAACAGGAGCTGGTTTTCTTCTGCCTCAATGAAGCTTTCTTGGTTCCCAGCACTGGGAATTTACGCAAGCACAGCTCCTGTGTGAAATACTCCAAACCCAGATGTACCATGCCCTTTCCAGCCCTTTGCAACACTCCTGTCCAACTGCTTGGCCTTGCTGTGCTTCTTGCTGCCCTCCGAGCATCACTGTAAGCACCAACACTCCGGGGCAAAACTGCTTTGCTACCAGCAGGATCTCCAAACAACATCATCTTTCTGTGAGTCACTTGCTGGGAAAGGGAGATGGGAACAGCTGTGCTGTTGCCTCAAGACTGATTCCTCTATCCCCGCGCTGCCTCACAGTCACAGAAATATTCCTCCTCAAGAAGTATCTCATTCTGACTTATGCTAACCACTGGCTGACTTCATTCATCATTGATTGTCTCCTCTCTGAGAACCAGAGCGCTGCTGCAGATGCATTTTGATTTGCTTTAAATTGAGTGGTGATGGGGGTTTCATTATGCTCGTGTTAGTGCTGAACAGCAGCGTGCTGGTGGTGAGGGAGCAATGGAGGAGAGGTGGTGGCAGAACAGTGATATCTGGGGGGAAGCAAGGAGAGACATCCACTGACATGCAAATCTAAAACTGGAACTACAGACCAAGAGGTGTTGGGTCATCTAACAGCATTGTGCCCCCATGAATGAGCTCTAAGTGGAGAGAAGGAGGATCCACTTTGCCACATGGAGGAGAAAACAGGAGGGAGACAGCTATCAAGCTGAGGAGGTTGGAAAGAGCTCACTGTTTCATTGTTAGGCCAATCTGATTTGTGGAAAAAAGGCAGACTTGGGAGAAAAGGTTGAGGTCACCTTAGTGTAAGAAAAGCAAGGGAAAAATTGAGGAAAAACTGTCAGCAGACAACAGAGGGTGAATACAGAAAATGTAATTCCTGCCCTATGTTTTCTCTACTGTCTTGAGCACCTTCTCCTGCAAAACAATACCCCAAAGCTCTCAGCAATACTCAGGAAATGGTGGGATTCAAACACTGCTCAGTGTCTGTGGGGTAGGATCCAAGGGTGCTCTCCATGGCTTTCTCTCCCTACAAGCAGTGCCAACCCTAACACACTGCTTCCTCCTGGTCGAGTGGTTTAATTAGATGTGAATTTAGAAGGGTGGGAAGGAACTAATGGCAAGCAGCCAGAATGAAATGAGCCATCCCAGGAGAAGGGTGGTGAGACAGAAGAGCTGGGCTTAGCACTCCATGAGGGGTCACACACCCCAGTGTCCCCTAGACAGAAGACTCAAGTCCTCTCCTCCTCAGAACAAAGATTAGCATTGTGGATCCTGGGCTGCTGGCAGCAGGACACAAGGCTGGGATGGCTTCTGTGTTGTTCGTGTAGTTGCTCTTTAACAGGAACTAGATAAAGAGATAAAACCCTTCCTGGTGAGAAAAAACTACTGCTCGGTGTCAATGATTTTCTGTCACTTCTTGCCAGAACTCTGGGTGAAGAAGTCTGGCCTGGGGACCTCTGGGTGATAAAGTCAGGTCTCGATTGACTTGTATTCTGGCAGTGAATGCTGTCTAGTGGTCTTCTGCCCACTGGCAAAAGACAACTTTTCCCATCAGCTGGGGGTGTGATTTATTGGTACAGGGGTGGAAATTCAATAAAATAAGCTCCTCCATCATCACCTCCCAGCAACTGTCTTGCTGCTCTGCTAATTTCACAAAGACAACCTGAGAAGACACCCAAAGCCCAGCCCCAGTGAGGCAGGAGGCTCTCTGGTACGAGTTTGTGTCAGCACAGTTTGTAAGTGGCTGTCGTGGCACAGCCAAGGCTCCTCTGTGTCAAAAACTCCTGGATGCAGAGTAAATGCAGGAAGCTGTTAAAAGAGTCAGCACATCTCCCACAGAGGCCTTTAGGCAATAGGAGCATGGGGAGAAGAGAGAAACCAGCTCCTAAGAGTTGGTTTGGACCCGTTCTGAGGGTACTATGGACATAAATTTTGATATATTAATGAGTCACAGCGGTCACATAACCCGCCGTTCCATCATTTCCTCCTTTCTAACAGCCCCTTTCGGAGATCTAATCTCAGTAAAATGCTGGAGGAGCCTCTCAAAAGGCCATGTTTTACTGCTGTCAGTCTATCACCGCTTCCTCACGCCAAAGGGCCACGGGGGAATAATCTCTTATCTCAGAGATCAAAGTCCTGTATTAATGACTGGGAGCTGCCACTCATCCCGTGCTCAGACCACCCGAGAAACATGCTGCTCTCCCCAGCTCAAAGCCTGGTTTGTTTGTAGCAGTAGCATTAATCTGGAGGATGGCCTTTCAGTGCAGGCAGTTTTTATTACTTATTTAGTACCCAATATTTATTATTTATTTAGTGTCCAAAATGCAACAGGTCTTCGTGGCAACGTGACAGAGGCAGAGTCCATTCCTTGAAAAGTCTTCAGGCTGATAAAGACCCTAAAAGAAGATGAATGGGGCTGTATGGACAAGGATGGGCTTGAAAAGATAAAATACTCAATTTCTCCTCATTACTCATGCTCACAAAGCTTTTTTATACAGCTTCCTATATGAATGGAACACATGCAATGGGATGGCTCTTTTATTTGGATGCAAAATGGGGGATTGCAGGGAAAAAAGATGGAAGTGGCTGGATGGACTCCAAAGACAACAAATAGGTGGAGAGATGGGAAGGATAAAGATCCAGACTCTCCTTGAGGTACTTGGCCA
Organism: Monarcha castaneiventris obscurior; assembly: GCA_026261815.1. NCBI lineage: Eukaryota > Metazoa > Chordata > Aves > Passeriformes > Monarchidae > Monarcha > Monarcha castaneiventris. The sequence goes on along the minus strand of JAMPIT010000856.1, from coordinate 11,329,767 downwards.
TATTAACAATGTCCAGTTTTCCTCTGGATCCAAGGCTCCCCATGCAAAGCCCATCCTGCTGCTGCACTTCATGTTGGACTGGCTGATACAAACATTTGTCAGCTCTTATCCAGCTTCTGTGGAGCCATGCTATCTTCCTCTTTCCCATATCTCAAAGATAAAATATCGGGAAAGACCAGCTAGAGAACTAGGCACAGCCTTCCTCAGATAGCAATCCATGCTTTTGGACTCCATGAAAACAAGGAGTTGGTCTGAAGCTCTCAAGACTTTTCCATTTATGTGCCAAAAAGTGCTTCAGAAAAAATTCCTGAGTATTTTTCTCTAACTCAGGGTGATGGTCTTCAACCTGTAGATCAGCAGACAGTGTACAAAGATTTAAGGTCAGGAGCAAGAGGAAACATCATTAGGATGTGATGTGGCATGTTAGCAAAGGCTAGGAAATAGAGGTAGGTAAGCCTGAAGGTTTTTGACTTGACAACGATCAGAATTATTATTGCTTTTTTTGCCAAGGAAATCTCTTTGCAATGGTAACTCAATCCTCCCATATATTAACTCCCAGCAAGATTGCCATCAGAGCTGCATCTTCCAGATGAGAAGCTGGGGGGAATGGGATGCTTTTGACACGAGGAGAACCCGCTCAGTGCAGCCCTGCTGGAGCTAGAGGCTGCTCTGCCTCTGCTCCAGACATGTGCCAGTGCACTGACTCTCCACAAAGCACAAATCCAGCACAAAGAGAGGCTGCTGTACACGGGCAGGAGCATGAGCTCATCCAGAGAAGGTGTTACTGCTGCTGGCATTAGGAATGGTGCATGGAAAGCCATCTGCTGGGACTGAGCACGTGCCTGGCCTTGTGAGGATGCTCCCTCCTCTTTGCCACTGCTCTCATCACTGCTGGGCTGGTTTCAGGCAACATCCTCGCACTGGCTGCTGCTCTACAGGAGCTTCAACACCCCATCACTGCCAGTCCCCCACCCAGTGATGCTCATTCCTTCATGCATTCAGGTTGCCAAGTGTCTCCTGACCGTGCTGTCCTCCACCCTGTGTACAGCTGCCTCCCACCCTGTCCTCACTCTGGTGACAAGCCCAAGATCAGTGATGTGAAGAGACCTGTGACCATGCTGTCACTGCCACCTCTCTGCCTCTCAGCTTGCAGATGGAAAGAGGCAGAGGAGGAAGAATAATAGAACAGAAAAGAAAGTCATTGCTTGCAGAAATTGTATTGCTTCTACTCCAAACATTAAACACAACAGCCCACAGCACTCCCCTGGGGACCTACTCCAAATCCATGTGCACAGACTTGGACACTTCCTGGATAAAAGCTTCCCTGCCTGGGTTCATTTCAACTCTAACAAGCCCATTGCCTAAGAGAGAGACTGAGCTAACAGAAGGCAATGTTGGAGGCTGCAGGCCTTAATGGATTTGGGAAGAGCTGGAGGATTGCTAGTCCCCCTGGTCCTCTCTACCAGCACAGCACCCTCTGCTCCCACGGGACAGCCAGTCTGTGCTTTAAAAAGCCTTCTCCAGCATAAGAGAAGGGAAGCTGTGGCTGGGCATGCAACTCTCAACCCCACAGAAGAGGGAGCAGAGCCAGCACCGATGGTAGCACTTAATTGAGGATACCGTAATGCCAGGCAAAACTGAGTGTTTAGCTCTCCAAGGGAGCTGCGTGACCTTTCCTGTGTGCCTGGAGATATTTAGCACTGCACAGTTTGGACAAAGAGGGTTTTTAAAGGGAAAACAACAACAGAAATCCCAGTTGTCTACACCGACAAAAACGCACACAGAAGGCAGAAGAGCAGCAGAAGATTTTCATGCCTTGATGGAGAGACTGCATTTAAATAACACAGAGCACCACATTTCCCCCTGGCTCCACGATGTTGCTTGTTGAAGGAAATCCGTGTGGTTAACCAGGCAGGGAGAACACATCTCTGTGATTTTCACTGAGCTAATGGGAGCCAACCACACCACCTGTAACTTGGAGGACAGCATTCCCACCCATCCCAATATTTGCCTAATAAAAGGTCAGCCCATCATACAGCACCTATTTGCAAAATCAAGAGCCTCTCTCCAGCAGCTAAATGCTTGCTTTGGATTTGGAATGACTGTAATTAAAGTTACATTGTGCTCGGATTGGTGCCAATCACTGCGGAGCTCCAGGCGTGACCCGCCGTTCCCGGCGCCCTGCGCCTGGGCGTCCCACTCCATTAGCCCCAGGGAATTAGCTGTCATTAACGAAGAGATGCACACTCCTTCGTGTTGTCAAACCGCAATCAAGCGGGTCACAGGTGAAGAATAAATACTTTCAGAACAAGCCCAATTACACCATTTACATTTCATTACAGAACCTGTTTAATCCACTGATGGGCTCCCAAAGTTCTTCTGCCTAATAAACAGCATTTCAGAGGAATTAATAGGCCCTGCAAAACATGCTAATTACACTCTTTTGCATTGCATTTGCAATATTGATTTTAAAGTTGCCACTTCCCCCCTCCATTCTCCTTTCCCAGCCCCAAAGCCTTAACTTTCAGCAAAGTACGCTCAAACCAACCTAATTACTTGCGAGTTTGGAAGCTAATGCATCTCTCTTGTCAAAGCTGAGTTCCAGCAAAGGCCGACATACAGGGAGGGATTTTCACATCCATAACTTGTGCAAGTTTCTCCAGACAACCACTGGAAACAGCTGCTGAATAGCAATTACAGGCAGAGAGCAGGCATCAGCAGAGACTTTGCCATAGCAACGAGCCTGGCTGGACCTGCTCCCCAAAGACGCCTCCTCCTCCCAAAGACCAGAGCAGCGGAACAGGTACAATGACAACACAACCACCACAGTCTCATTCTGATTTGAAACCCGAGCTGTTTGATGCTCTCCTAGGCACTGAACTGTTTAAAAAACAAAAGGAAAGTTTATTTTCAAATTGCGGGTCTCAGCTAAACCGTTCGGAAGAGAGGAACAAATCAGCCACGCTGGTGGAACATGCTGGCTGCTTGTTTATTCACCCCGGCTATTCTGCCCAGCTCCTGCCACGGGCTTTCAGTTCTCTTCCTCCTCTACGTGCTCACTCTGCCCTCCTCTCCACTTGTCTGAAATCCATTTTCTTTAATCAGTGGGTTTACTTCCCAACCTCTGTCTTTCTGCACTGGCTTGGCAGCTGTCACTTACCCTTGGGGTTTAATGCCAAGCTTACTGACAGCTCAAAGCATTTGGAGGAGGAGATGGGAGAGGGACAGAGTGCTTGTGGTGTCTCTCTACAACACCTGCAGGTTGTTTAAATGGAGCCAGCCATAAAGGACAATAGCCTGCTGTGTTTAATTCCTTTGCTAACAACGAAGCAAGAAAGGAAAGCCAAAGGAAGGTCTATCAGAAGACAGTGAGATACAGAGCAGCCATCCTACCACAAGGGCTGACACCTACTCCCGCTCCTCAGAAACTCTCACCAATAGTAGGTTTCAAAGGGAAGGGATATGGAAGCAGATACTGCAAGAATGGACATAAGGAACAGTCAAAGTTCAATGAAAACAACACATGCTGCTCAGCCCTACTGTCCCCTTGCTAGGAATCTGGGCACGTCCCCAGCTGCACCGAGGAACAACACAAACACAACCTGTGCCCAAAGATTTCATCTCCTGGGTATCCAGCCTGCATGAGAGTCCCTGCAGCAGCGAGTCACTGCACGAGTCAGAACCGTTTGTGTTTGCCCAGCCATCCATGCAACCCTCTTTGTGAAGTCAGGGCCAGGTGCTCCTCAGTGCCCCAGGAGATCCAGGGAGTGCCCTGCCCTTCCACCGTCTGGCCAAAGAGTGGCCCAGGAGCCACGGCAGGAGAAGCCTCCACCCCTGCGTGCCCACACTCCTCTCTCATGAGAACCTCTGCCTCACAGGAGGCAACGTGTGCAGCAAGAGGCATCCGAGCCGTGTGGGAAGGTTGGCTGTGGTCTTGTACCATTCTACACCATTTATTTATCACGTGGATGGAATTTCTTTTGCCTCTCGGAGATTCTGTAGGGATTTACGAACATGAAATGCTACAAATAATACCTTGGGATCTCTTTCCCCTCACAGGCACCAAACTGGATTAGTTCGTTATTGTCTAGAAAATACTTTGAAGTATCACTTAATGCTACTAATCATGCAGCACCTCTTTAACACCACCTAGCAACGCTAGCACAGGCTGGAAAGGAGATATAAATACCAGCCAAGCTTGGTAATTGCACTGCAAATACATCAATATTTGTCAAGAACTACTCTTAATCTCATAAAAATGCCACAAGAAATCAAGACCTACGAGCAGTTCTGTATCTCTTCCGCAGGGCAGACCCTTAGGCAATGCAACATGTCTTGACAGCATGCTGTGCCCATGCCTGCCTCAGACAAGGGTGTTTTTTTACTGCAAAACCTTCTGACAAACCTTTTACTGCAGGTTTTCCAAAGTAGGGCTAACCCAGACTAGCCCTGCATAGTTTGCAACAGCAGAGAAGATCACAGGACAAGGAGAGTTTGCAAGAGAATGGCTAAGACCATCTCTAATTTAGGCTGACAGAAAAGCAAATTGAGAAAAAGATATAGTCAACTATTTGAAGCTTGGCCCTTCTTAATCATCCACAGAAAGCAAGAGCTCAGTGTTGCCATCTCATTGCACAGGTAAGATTAAAGACAGGCAGGAGATTTTTACCCTGTAGTTACAATGATTAATGTTTCTAAACAGACATATAGTTTGAAAGCACTATTACTGGAAAAAGAAAAGTTGTTGCCTCATATTCTCAACCCACTATTTTCCCTGGGCATTGAGCCAGCGGCTGAAGAATGAGGAAAGTTGCTATTTTAAGAGTTTTCTTGAATTGCAAGGTTTGGTGATGAACATGACTTGTTACCGTCCCCTTTGCCAAAATCAGGGGCAAATGGAAAAGGTGTGGATGAGTGCTCTGCTGAGCACTCAGTCCTCAGTCAGACTTGGAGGAGGAAGGCTGGTGATATGCTCCTGACAGCTCTCCCTCCATCCCAGCCTCTCCGGTGGCACCAGAACAAACTTCACTCCCCCATTGTCCGCAAAGAACCAGGAGCTGCTCTGCACAAGTTTGTGGGCTGCTGTCAAGAAAGATGCAAGAAAATTATTCATAGAGTCCCAGAATGGTTTGGGTTGGAAGGAACCTTAAAGATCATCTAGTTCTAACCCCCCTGCTATGGGCCACTGGATTCAAAGAGCAGGACACAGCAGCTTTGACTTTTTATACAAGATAGGACACTATATAAAGCTACTGGTCTCACAATGGTGACATAATGCACATTCTACAGGTGATCATGCTGGGAAAAGAAGAGGTGTGAGCTTCCATGAAGCCAATGTTCCTCATTAGTTGCTGCAATACTTCTGAGAACAACTCCTGCCAGAGCTGGGATGCAACATGTGTGCTGGCACCTTGCTAGGAGACACAGGAAATAAGTTGGAATAAGTTCCTGCAAACCCAGCTTGCGGTCTGGCTGGGCATGGTGTGTTGCTCTCAGTTCCTATTGTACCTCATCATGCCCCAATGTAATTTAAATAGTTCACTGTGGGAAGTGAGAGGAGAATTTATTCCATAGGTTTTGTTTCCCGCTTAGTCTCGGGAACACTGATGTTGTGAGTTGCTGCTGTAAAACCTCGCCGACAAAAAGCCCAACGTGACCTCCTGCATCCAGGGCTTCCTGCTATTATAAACTCAGTAAAACAGCATGCTGTGTCCTGCCCATGAGGCAGACAGACAACAGACTGTGGTCTAATTAGAAAAGACATGCTTCCCACATTATCCATAAAGCCGCCTCAGCCTACAACTAAGGACAAATAAATAACTGTCAGGGCTAATAAGCCCTGAATCATAAGAGGAGGGAAAAAACAGAAATTGGATCTACTCAGACCTCAGTTATGTGATCACAGAAAACGTGTGGTATCTGTGAAGACAAACAAAACCAGCTATGGTTGAGCCAGCTCCTCTTCAGCAGACTCAGACGTGCTCCACCTTAACAGATTGTGCCAACCCCTTGGCATTTCTCTGAATTTCCAAACTAATAAGAGACACAAACTGCCACAGGTGATTAATTGGAGCATTTGAGCATCACGAGAAGACCTTCTCCATTTCAGCATGCCAGAACACAATAGGAGGACACGAGGAGATATCCAGTGTGGGGAGCTGGAGAGAACAACCCAGAAATGATGAAGATTGTGAGGTTGCCACAAGCTCCTGGGGCCAGCTCTATCAGGAAGTTGTTTAGGACAATCTTGGGATAAAAGATGTTAAAGGGATGATGTCCAGAAGCTTTGTGTGCATTACCCCTTTGGATCACAGCCAGTCATTACACAATTCCTGAATCTAGAGGCCTTCCATTTTGTACTCCCTCTCCCCGCATCACGATAGGAAGGGACAGACCAACTCCAGGCATTCTTCTGAACTCCCCTGGGAGCCAGTTGCGTTGTTGGCACCCTACACTGTGCAATTTTACAAAGCAACTTCCTCAGCTTCTTGCTGTGGTAGAAAAAATTAAAGAATCCATAGAAAGGATTAACTCCAAGTGACAGTTTCCAACAGAACACATGAAGAACAAGTTGGAGTTACCCAAATTGCCTCCGTTTAGTCTCTCCATTCCTTCCTCAGCCACTGAATGACAGCTCAGGAATCTGTTCAGAATTAATTTTCATCAATCCGTTTCACCTTTACGCTCACAGATCCAAGGCAGGGCATGGGCCCTGGACATCTGCAGGGTGTTGGAGCAGTTCCCACTGGGAGCCTGTCCATGCCAAGTGACAGGGGAGCATCCACTGGGACGAAGCAGTGCCAGCTCCCAGCTATCAGCAGCACTGCGAGTCAAACGTCACCGCTCGGGTGCAGCCATGCTTGACAGAAATGCTGGTGTTTCCAGTGCTCTCTCTTGTTTGCTGAGGGGAAAACAGGGGCTGGACTCGACACCAGGAGGCTGCTCAGAGCTTTTCCCACAAGAACAGTGACAGCAGGAGCCACCATATGGGATGAGACAGGGAGCAACTTTGCCTTGGCCTTGTTGATTGAACAGGACTAATCAGGCTGGACTTGGGGCCCATCTGCTGACCACTGATCACAGGCCACAGAACCAGGACACTGCCCATGAGCTGGCAGGACTACAGGCATGGACAGCTGGGAGGGAGCACCATCCACACGCTCCTTGGTTCTTCCAACTCTGCTCTTTAGCACTGTCCTGGAGGGATCCGTCTCTGGAAAGGAGCAAGGCAGTGCCATGTGCTGCTGCTACCTCAGATCACTGATCAGCCTGGAACATGCATCTTTTGAATTAGAGAGCTATTTATTCTAAAAGAAACATCTCCATGCTGCAGAGACTCGATCCTCACAAGGTGCTCCTCAGCTCTTGGAGGCCACCAGACATCTCCTGCTCATGGCTGCAGTGTTTGAAAGAAGCAGTAACCCCTTTGGGAGGGTGTGGAGCCCTGGCTGAGCAAAGGTCAAGGAGCATGGAGCTTCTGCTCTGCCTCAGCTTCTTCTGCCCTTGAGAAAGGTCTGAGCAGGACCCAGAGCCATTCTGGTGGGGTACAAGGAGGCAGCTCTGGAGCATTAAGGGGACATGACCTCAAGAGACACAATCCCCATTGACATGCACTTCATTGCACCACAAAGGCAAGCTCAGCATGAACCAAGGACTCAAAACCCTCCAGCTTTTGTCCCTTCCAATTTGTGGGTGCATCAAAGCACCAGCCAGAAGCTTGGAAGCTGGTAAGGTGGAGATCCATCGTGGAGAATTTGCAAGGCGCACCAAGGTTGCAGATTACAGAAAAAGCCCTAAGCCAGACTTTGTGTAACTGCATCTTGGCCTCCAGGACACCTTTGCATCCTTGGCCCATGCTGAGGTGGCTGGTTGGGGTGCCTGTCCATGCCAGATCCTCTGATTGCTTTCTGCAGACAGCTTATCCGCAGAGAACTGGACTAAACCCAAACTCATTTCACATAGGTCACTGATCAAGAGGGCAGCATGTAATGACTTCTCATCTCTATCTGCCCAGACTGGATCTAAACCACTGATCTACAGCACCATTGAAACTCCCCAGCTTCACCCCATATCCTCAGTTGAAGGACATCTCCTTCCCACCACCACTCCCCTGGTGCCTGTCAGAGCCAGCAGAGCTCTCTCCCTCTGCAATGCCTAAAGGAAAAATTCCCCTTTCATAGGCTCAATTAAAAAGGAAAATCTCAACATCTGCCCATGTGAGTCAGCTATTTCTCTGAATCCCAACCACTTTGTCTGTAGGAGATGGCTGGAAAAAGCAAAACCAGGAAGACAAAAAGGGTTGTGTCCTAAATAAAAACAAGTCCAAACACTTGGGGAAAAAAAAAAAAAAAGAAAGAAAGAGAAAAGAGAAAAAAACCATTTAGCTTTGTAAGGCAATAACAAGCAGAGCAATATGTAGCTTCAAGGCTACATAGCCAGGTCAGAAAACCCTCCAGAGAGAAAGAAGTAGGCCAAAAAGCTCTGATATTAGCTGCTAAATCTGCCTGCATTACCCAAAATTTGTGGGGGAGGCCCCTCTGATGGCTGAGCCAGCTGGCAGCTCTCCTTCGACAGGTATTTATTCCCATGCTGATGGGCTGTGGAAGCAGCTCTCAACTCTCCAACAGAAGATGAGATGTGACCAGGACTCCAAGAGCTGCAGGTGATGCCTCCACCTTCCCAGAACTCACAGACCACATTGGGTCTGTGACAGAGGCACCCACTGCTCCCACAGCCAGCATCTGGCTGCCATCCCTGCACTAACGTGTGCAAGATCTGGGAATCTGGAGAGCAGCAATCCCCGGTCTGCTCCCTCTTGGATCCACTGATGCCCACGGAACAGGACCTTAAAGACCATTTAGTTTCACCCCCCTGCCATGGGCAGGGACAACTTCCACTTTCCCAGGCTGCTCCAAGCCCTGTCCAACCTGGCCTTGGACACTTCCAGGGATTCAGGGGCAGCCACAGCTTCTCTGGGCACCTTCACCACCCTTACATTAAAGATAAAAATTTACCTCTGCCTCTAAAACATGCACCTACAAATCTGGTGTAGTGAGAGATGGCTTTTACAAATGATTTTATGGAGGAAAAGTCTTTGAGGTTATTCATTCCCATCCCTCTCAAGGGAAATCATTTCAATATTATGAGCAACAGCACTGCTGAAGAGAACATGCAAAAAACCTGGAAAATGCCTCATTTTATCAACAGAAGCAAGGTCATCCAAACCCGGAGATGACGACATTCAATATTAATATCTCCAAGCAGGGTTTGAACCTCTTGGTAACCATCCATTCCCCAGAGAAACGTCTTCCAGTAACTTTGACGTGAATTAATTAGGCTTGCACAGCTGGTAAGTGCCATCTGCCTGCCACCACAGTGCTGGAGAGCCCACGGAATGGCAGAGGATGGGCTGCCTCACCCCACAGCACCTGCTGTTCCAGCACCCCTTCCTGCATCCTCCTGTGCTTCACAAGCCCCAGGCTGTCCCAGCTTCCAGCAAATGCAACAACTCAACAAGGCACCGTGCAAAGACAAAGCTGCCTCCTCTCTGACACACTCAACTTCCTCATTTGAGCCCTGGTTTATTCTCATTTCCAGGAACTCCGCTTGTTTCTGCTGCTCCAGCCCTAAGCAGTTGTGTACAACGTTCTAATGAGGTCTGTTCCACTGATATAAAGGGCACATCGACCACACTGCTCAATTTATTTCTGCTTGGAGCATCTAAGGGCTGCTTCTCAAGGAGTTTGAGAATATCTATTAAGAGTCCGGCCCCAGCTGGTAAACAACGTCCATTTCTGGACTGGCACCATCAATCCAATCAGCAAAGGCATTTAAGGACAGGATGTACAGTATTGGAAAATGAAATTACTTTGAAAGAATTCCTCCTTGCTTATTTGCCAGCTAATGACAGAAGCAATGCCAAGCACAGCCAATCTGTGCTAGGGTGTTCAGAGAGACAATCCTTATGCCGAGACATCTTTTTTTTCCTTCTCATCCACCTAAACACATCCCACGCATTGGTCCTCCCCCTCACTTGAGCCTGGGAACACCTCCAGAGGCTTCTCCAGCAGTACAGAAGCAGCAAAATTCCCAGTGCTGCATGATCAGGTGCCTTGTTTTGTCTCCTTTTATAAAATGTCCTGAATTTTGCACTTTTGGCAAAGTTGTGTTGTTGAGTTGTCTTCCCCTTGTAAATATTTGCTGTTGAGAACCATTTGCAATGTGAAACTTCTCTAAGGAAGGGGAGAAAGGCTGATGCTCTGCTGTGTCTGATACTATCCCTCATGTCATCCATGGTGTTTCCCTTCATCTTTTATAGGTACTTTCAAGAAAGACTGGATGATATTCAGCATGCAGAAATACAAAAATAAAAGAGAAGAAAGGCAAGACAACTCAGCAAGCTAAACCCAGAGAGTTATGCCTAAGTTTGGGAGATCCAGGCTTAGTTCCTTGCTATGCCAGACTCCCTACATGACCCTTCTGCCCATCCTACAACTAGATTAACAACATTCCCTGACAAAGGTACAGCCCCACACCCCTCCTGACATACCTGAGAAAAGCTTCCAGAGGGTTTGTCCCCTGCAAAGTCCAGAGGAGCACCATCAGCCACAGCCTTTGGCTGCCCCAGCTGTGTTCCACAGCATCATCTAATCACACCTTGCACTCTGCCCCATCCCTTCTCCCTGTGAACTTCCATATAATAACTGAAAAATGTGACAAGCCTAACTTTAATCATGTTTTAACTCGGGTTGGTATCATTAATCTTGCAGCCACTGATGGGTAATTTAATTAGGGTGCATTTGTAATGAATTACAATCATCATTTAGTGCTATTGTTCCTCACACGAGCAGAGGGGAGTCAGAAAACTGGCACAGTTGATCTTCTTAATTACACTCACACACTATGCAAGGCACCAGCAGCCCCAGCCTTCCAGTGCTGGTTTTACAGATAAAGGGAACTCAGCACCAGGGACCCTCCACATCGAGCCTGGCAAACATCTCCAGGAGTGCTCCTCACCAGCAACTGGTGACTACCAGGCCTGGGAGATGGAACCTTTGATGGAGGAGGTGTCAAACCCTAAGCAAAGAGCTCAGAGCTGAGGCAGAGAGAAAAGTACACAGCCAGAATAAAAAATGGACTTCTTCGTTCTTTCTCACCACCTGTGAACATCTGGCAGACGTTAAGGTATGGCAAGACACAAAATATGAATAAATGGATGTATTATAAGTCTAGAAGGATCCCAACTAAAGGATTGGATGTATTAAAACATGCTCACTTGGTGGTGTTGTATAGTCACACCAGAGCTACAGGCACATGAAAGGCTGCAGTCGCTAATGACGCTCTAATGGAAGAAAATTTGCCCCAGAGCTTTAAATCTACTTCTGCACAACAGCATCAGAAATTTCCAGCCAAAAATGCTCATTTCTGCTCAGCTCCACCACTGCTCCGTGCAGGATGCACGGCAGTGAGTGCCTGTATTTATTTCAGACATGACTTCAGCCTGCAAAAGAGGAGCAATCTGTTGCTGTGGCTGAGAGCCAGCCCGCTTCCTCCTCACCATCTCCGTGCAGAACAGACAGACTCCACCACGGACACAGTTTGTGCCATCCCCCTTTGGCAGCCAGGCTAACCTGCTTCTGAACTAAACCCATCTGAAGAGCTGCTCAACTTCTGTTGCTCTCACTGAGGCGTTTTATGCAAATTTATATTTGTTTATATATATATGATGTGTTTTACACAACAGGACAAAAGGAAAGCAAGCCCATTGTATCTCCTCCAACAAGGTGGTCAGGACCCCTCTCTCTCAATCTCTGCTCAGAAGAAATTTGGATTTCCAGACCTCAGAGCAAGCAGAAGGAACTGCTGCTCCCCATATTCCCCAGCTGGGACACCCCAGTTCTGCCACATTGCTATGGGGAAGCAGAAGTTAGATCAGATTTTTAAGAGAGAAAAGAAACATCAGATTCTGGGTTCCATGGTCTGGGAAAGTGTCCTGAGGGCAACATGACTTCGCCTCTCCCCTCCTCAAGCATATCCACTGAGGCTTTGCAGAAACACCATCTGAAATCACTAAAAGTGTCCCAAAGCGCTTTCTTTCCCCAATTAATTTTGTCAGGCATCATGAAGGACTCCTTCCTAGGTGTGTGGAATTTGCCTGGAAACCAAAGGATTCTTGGGCAAGGCAAAACACTGGGGTTTTGTCGAACCTAGTTTTTAAATAAAGGCTTGGGAAGGAGCTTACCAATTTCGAGTGGCAAACTATGACCCCATGCCAGCAAAATGAGCAAGGAAAAATTATTAAATACATGCACAAATCCTCTGTGGTAGTATAATAAGATAAGAGAAATTGATGTGGCTCAGGGCAGAGGACAACCAGGCCTCTGTTTTGGCAGTGCTTTTTCCAAGAGTTAGCAAAACCTGGATAAAGCACTGGACAGGAATGAACAGAAAATAGGGAACAGTCTGGATTATACAGTAATGCAACTTTTTAATTGGTGGCTTATACTTATCTGAAACATTGTGCACTTTCTTTAAGATAGGCCCAGGAGAGTAGTGAAAAGCATTAGAGGAAGCAAAGAAAGAGGTTTTCATAAATCCTTCAGAAATTCTGGGAAAACTGTATGAAGGGACGAGAAACAAGAGGCTCATGAAAGAGGTCTGTAAAATACTAAGATTATAATAAGGGAAGAAAGAGCACTGCTCTTTGTTCTGAAGAGAAGAACAGGAGAGAACTCAGCTGAAAAAAAATACTATGTAAGGACTTTAATTTTCATACAACATGTATTAATTAACCTGTGCAATCATGGTTGTAAGGGAGCAGAAGCACAGAATTTAATGAAAATTAGAACAGACAACAACATCCCAATTTCTAAATGGTATTTCTGCCATTTCCATTTTGCTTTTGAGAACGGGGTATGGTCAAGAGGAACCTCCTTTTAATCATGTTATTAACAATGCAGTCACTGAGCAGCATTTAATTATGTTTTCCTAAGTCACGAGGAACTTCTGCAGCGCGCTCACAGCTGGGAGCTCAGATGGCAAAACCCTTCTGAGTGACTCTTCCTGGAAAAGGTCCTGCCTGCTCTGCCCCTGCTCTGCTTTAAGGGCAGCTGAGGACCAGGATGGGTGTCCTGTCCCTGCTGCCAAGCACAAAGTGCTGCTGCATGTGGGGATGGAGCACAGTTGGAAACGTGGAACTGCGCTCACCCTTCACCTTCAGCACCAAACCCTCCCTGTCATGTCCCAGCCTGGGACTCTGCCAAGCCAGAGACACTCTGCAACTCCACACAAGGTTTCAGGCAGGTGCCTTACCTGCTCCCATTGACTGCCATTATAAAAGCTGAAAAATACAAGGGGAAAAAAAAAATTCCTTTTATCGTTGGGTTGCTCGCCAAGTGCAGAGTCGGCATTTTTGCCACGTTACCATCAGCATTTCTTTGTCAGTCGCTTTTCTCCACTCGCTTTCACGTAGCGAGTGAAAAGGATAAAATACCTTTTCTAGCAAAATGATTGTGAAGCCACTTCAAATTAGGGGAGGGATGCAGGAGCAGGTGCAGCTCTCAGCTGCTGCACTTGAAGATGATGCTCTTCGGCTGCAGAACCTCCACTGCAGCAGCTCTCAGCCCTTCCACTCTCAACTCTGTGAAATCCTGACTTTTGAGAGCTGACATCACTCAATTATTTTCTCTGCTCCAACTGATATATTTCAGGGATGCACTGGTAAAAAGCACAGAGTGCTCATGAGATGTGCTATCCCAAGTGTAATTTTCCGCTTGTAAATAAATTTTGGCCACCGCCCAGTCTGGGTGGGATGACTGGGAAGCAGCTGATATTTGAAATCTCAACCATAGCATGAAAATAGTCTTTAATGAACTGTGCATCTGAGGGGAAGGAAAAAAAAAAAGAATTGGCTGCAAAATAACAAGTGATAACCATTGGAAAAAAAGGCGAAGCATATGCAGGAGGAAACTCCATTAAAGCAGCAGCCATGCAATTAAAGATGGATGTGGGAAATGTGTGTGTGAGCAGCTCACGGTGCTGCTGTGACCCACAGGCCCATTAGCTCTGGAGCACTGGTAAGCTGATTAGCTCTGGAGAAGGATGATGGCAGAACTCATCAGCTAAGCTTGTTAGCTGCCACACAAAGTTGGTGTACCTTGGAAGCTTTGCAAAGTGATTAGCTCGGGGTGGGAGGAGGCAGCAGAGCCTGCTACAGGAGATGAATAACCCAAAGCAGTCGCTGCGTGGGCACGAGCTCCACGTACAGATCGGCTGCCTGGGCTCTGGCTGCCTGGCAGAGCTGCCAGTGGGATCTGCCTCTGTTGGGGTGTGGGGGAAAAGACACCCATTCCAGGCCACAGCACAGCCTGCAGCTGCCAAATCTGTGCCTCGGTAGTAGCCAAGGTCTGCAGCCTCCTTGCACAACACAGTTAAGCCCCCATGGTCTGCAGGTCCCTCCAAAATCCCTGCCTGCCACGGCTGAGTGTGCTTGGATCCTCACCACGGAAGGCTGGGAGGTGGATGCTGTTCTCGTGCCAGCCCAGCCCAGTTGAATGTCTTCAACTCTCCCCAAAATTCCTCTTGACCAAGTTTACTTTAAATAAAACCAGAGGAGCAGGATAACTCTGCCCAGTGAAAAATGACCATCTTCTCCCATCTGCATTCAGCCTGCACGTTGAGGCCCTGCAGCCATTCAAGAACAACAACTCCTGTTTCATTTGGAAAACAATTTCAACGAGGTTCAGCTCTAAACACCTCTCTTTCTTCTGTGGTGGGATCCCACTTCTGCCACAGAATCACAAAATCATTTTGGTTTGAAAAGACCTTTAAGATCATTTGAGTGCAAGCATTAGGCCAGCACTGCCAAGTCCACCACTAAACCATGTCCCCAGGTGCCACATCTATCTGGTGGGGAATGTGACCTGCACTCCATGCATTTTTATACAGCAAAGTAACCATTTTATCCCAACTCAAAATGGTTCTTACAGCTGCTCCACCTCTCCAAAAACTGCACAAACCTACTTCCACTGCATGTCCACAAGCTGAAGCAAAAAAAAAGAGCTTTGGTCTTCATGCCAGTTCACAATGGCAGCAGTCTTGTACCTACCAGCTCCTGTTTGCCTTTTTTTTTTTTCCTTCTTTTTTCCATAAAAACAAGACAGAGACAAGAATATCTGTGGTGGAATATAAATATTAAAAAAGCTTTAATCACAAACCCCCAGATAATTCAGTCTACATGTGGCTGTAAGAGTGTAGCAAATGTCTATAAGGGTGTAGAAAGTTAATTCTTTAGGGTACAACCACAGAGGGAAAATACATGTTTTAATTTCTAATTAAATGCTTTCTAATTTCCAAGTGCCTACCTGCAAACATTCATTGTGAATGCATGGAGATGTCTGATGCATTCATTAAGTCTGTTTGGTTAATCTGCTTTTACACAAAACTAAAAGAGATTAATAAACTTCTCTAAATGCCCTACCATTGCCAGAATTCATCCCTTTCTGAAAAGCTTTGCAAGATATGATTTGATTAAAAACTTTTCTTCAATTTCGATATCCTAAAGTCAAGGTACTAGATGGCAATCTTTGTTTTTGTTTCAAAATAAAGAAACTTCGCAGTTGCAGAGAAAACATGATGCAAGTATAACCGACAGCTCAAAACCAGATGGCAAATAAAATTATCTCAAAGCATATTGTTATTTTTTACATTGCATTTACAATTTTCAGCACTCATATTTGGCAACACTGCTGTCCCTCATTTTATGTAGGTTAAAAGTGAGAAGCAGCCGTCTGCTCACTTCAAAGTCAAGTATTTACCCCCAGGTAGGATCTATTTATGTGCATTTAACCAACTATTTATAGCCATTTGAAAACAGAAGGTTTTCATGAAAAGTGCTGGCACAGCCTTCACTGTAACAGCGTTGGTAACATGCTCTCTCTGCTCCCACTGGACCTTCTAACTTGATAACTCCTTTGGTAAAGATGAACTGGAATGTGGGGACCTGTGATATTAAAATTTCTTTAAGCAACCAACCCCTCTGCTTCCCCAGATGCTTTTCTGCTGCTTGTAGCAATAAATCTTCCAGTCATGCAGCAAGGCACCAAGGCACTCATGGCTTTTATTAGATAGGCTACTAGGGCTTTGGGAAATATTAATAGTCCATCAGAGGAGGCACAGACACTGATCTCCAGGTAGCCAAGGCAGAACATCTCAGTGTGATGGGGCTGGTGATGCTTTGGACAAAAGCACAGCCAGAGTGTCACCCACAGACATCATCCCCCTTCATCCCACAGATTTATTCTCCCAACTGTCCTTTCTAAGAAACACGACAGTCACACTGTGAGATTTCTAAAATGAGCTCTATCCCAGTCCCTCAACAAAGCAGCAGCAGGAGCAAGAAAAACAATTCATTTCTAGAAGCTGATATTCATCAGCAAACCCCACCTCTCTGCTCTGTTCGCTGCTCCACCACAGCAAACAGGGCCTTTCTCATTCCCAGGCTCGACTGCACAAAGATCCATTAGATAAAACAACATATCTAAATGAGAAATGCAGCAAAAAGAAATGAGTTTAGACAGCTCCTCCTCTCTGATCTGGGCTACAATTATTATGCCCACGTCATGCGAATTCATGACTACGCATCCTCAGCATAGCTCATTTTACCCATTAACTTCAAAATCCTCTTCCAGAGGCTCCTCTCTCTCCTCACCCACCTCTCCAGGTGCCCAACTCACTCATTTCTCTTAACCATCACAGCTTTCCACTGCATGGCCCTTCCCTAACGCAGGTGCTCCTTGGCAGCCACACACACACCTTGCTCTGCCAAGGAAGGCTTGCAGCTTTGAAGTCCAGACAGTTTCACCCATGTGCCCTCCCAGGCTTTTCCCCATGCCAGAAAAGAGCCTGGAAGAGACTTCTGGGAGCAATCCACGCACACATGAACACATTCTTCTTCCAAATTTTTCCAGATGTCCTCCTGCAGGGAGAGCTCCAGAACTCTGGCAGCGGATCAGGACGGGCAGGTGATGTGCCGGCTCTGTCCCTCTTCCTCTCGCCTGCTGCCAGGTTCCTGCTGTGCCCTTCGACCTACCTCTACTCCAATTAACAAAGCAAATGAACCTACAGCCACAAGTGTAAACTCGTGACATTGTGCCAGCCACCACCAGTCCATTTGCTCATGGGCTGCTCCTTCCTTCGATGCTCCTTTGGGTTTGGCTTTTAGGCTGTGAGCTTTCTGGAGAAAGCATCTATCTCCACTTATTTTTCCTACAAGAGCCAGTACTGATGTGGTTAATAATAGCAGCTAACCTTTGGCTGCTAAAGTATTAGCAATGCCACCCATAAAGCTGTGTCATATTTAGTGAGCTGTCAGAGCAGCAGCATCATTAAAAAGCCCAAGCACATAACTAATGTATGTAAAGCACTGCAAGAGATAATCATTTGGTTGGTTGGTGATTTATTCCAAACTGATGGAAGCAAAGGGCTTGGCAGTGAGAGCTGCTGAAGGGAGGGAAGCAGGGCAGGCTAACACTCATACTGGAACGGTCCTACCACCTGCCTTGCAGTAGCAAGTTCTGGTGAAAGCAATACATGTGTTTTTTGAAACTCAAATGACCCTTCATGGTCTGTGGACTCACTCTCCTAATGATTCCTGCCTGGATTTGCAAGCTCTTTTTTTTCCTTCTCTTCTCATTTCACATCAGAGGGATGTCAAGACTTTTGCTGCCTAGTGTTAACTTTGTGTCTGTACACGATGTTCTCACCGTGCTTGCTGGGACCCGCGGGCTTTATAATTAGGGCCGGATTCAAGCAGCACCAAGCACACTTGCAAAGATTTTCTTCAAACCCAAACTTCCCCACTCCTTCCCAGTGCCGTCCCTCCCTCCCTCCCACTGCAGCTCTGCAGGCTAAAGGAGATTGCTGAAGAAAAAAGTGATGCCTTCCCCTCCTCGGCACAGTGAGCCCATCTGGCTCTCCATGGGCAGCAGCACCAGGCTGCAGCTCCCGAGCTCTCCTGGTCCTGCACTACCCAATCTCTTTGTAGCCTCTCTCCCCGTGGAGCTGAGACCCACAGTCCTTCCCAGGAACACTCATTCCCTCTTGCACAGCCACCTCAGCCTCTCTGCACACACATTCCCTCTTGCACAGCCACCTCAGCCTCTGCACACCCATTCCCTCTTGCACAGCCACCTCAGCCTCTGCACACCCATTCCCTCTTGCACAGCCACCTCAGCCTCTGCACACCCATTCCCTCTTGCACAGCCACCTCAGCCTCTCTGCACACCCATTCCCTCTTGCACAGCCACCTCAGCCTCTCTGCACACCCATTCCCTCTTGCCCAGCCACCTCAGCCTCTCTGCACACCCATTCCCTCTTGCCCAGCCATGTCAGCCTCTCTGCACACCCATTCCCTCTTGCACAGCCACCTCAGCCTCTCTGCACACCTGCCCTGACCCTCAGAACCAACCCCAAGCCCCACAGGGCCCAGCCTGCTCGGCAGCTCCCATGGTGGGAAGACAAGACCTGTTGATTTCTGCAGTTTCATACAAGTGTGAATTGATGAGCTACTTCAGGAAGCTAATATTAATTCCTAGAATAACGTGCAAGGGCTGCCTGGCTGATTACCCCTCATTCCTGTCTGCTTACAAACAATGATTACAGTCTAATCTCAGCACTCTTGGAGGAGCTGCGGAGAGTACCCTTCATCTACTGTAATTACGTTCCAGCTCCCTTGGAGATGGAGCTCTTATTCACTCCTAGCATTATCTGCAGTCTAATCTAGTTGGCTGGAATGGAGGTGAAAATCACTCCAAAGAGCTGTAGTAAGCTCTTGCTGTAGCTCCAAAGCCAATAAAGAAACCAAATTGTTCTGTGATGGTCAGACAAAGGCACGGGATGAAGGAGAGATGGATCCAGCACATGGAAAGAGCGAGTGTTGCTGGCACAGCCAACAGCTGACATTAATACCACTCAATGAATCCTGTTCTCTGCAGACATGTTCACCCTGCTGTATTTCCTTCAGCCTCTCAGCAGGATGGAGATACAGCAGACATCTCTGCAAGCTCTTTTAAAAGAAAGCCTTTTCCCAGTGGGACCTGGTCATACAATCTCCCCAAGCTGCTCCTCCACACTTCAGTGAGGCCTCACATGGTACTACGAGGCATTAAGTGTCAAAACATCACCAGCCTTTAGAACGTGATGGCAAGGTTTTGTTGCTTCCAGAAGTTTTGTTCTAAATATCAAAAGTCAAATACAGTATATGCCTGATTTAATCCTGCAAAGGCTTCCAGGCAACTTCACTTGGCCTAAAAACCAATTCTAGGTAATGTGCAGGTCAACAACCTCTAAATCCGCTTTCTGATCTTGTTATTTTCTCCAGTATCTATAGACTAGATATAATGACAAACTTGTTCCCTGTGAGGGTGGGGAGGCCCTGGCACAGGGTGCCCAGAGAAGCTGTGGCTGCCCCATTCCTGGAAGTGTCCAAGGCCAGGTTGGACGAGGCTTGGAGCAACCTGGGAGAGTGGAAGGTGTCCCTGCCCATGGCAGGGGGTGGGATGAGATGCTCTGTAAGGTCCCTTCCAACCCAAACCATTCTGTGACTCTACGAAATGATATTTAACTGTTTCCCTTCAACGTAACTACATTCTACAACATTAGCATTGCTTGCTGCTCTTGTTAAAAAGACACATGTTTTTACACCACCTCCTTGTGCAGGCTCAGCTGAGACCCTCTGCTCAGCCACAGGAAAGACCTTTCCCTCCAAGGCTGTGGGCAGGATCCTGTGCTGCCTTCCCTGGCTGGTGTGGATGGGTTGGGATGATGGTAACCTGTGCTGGCAACCACAGCAAGGGCTGTCCAGCAACCACAGCCTGCACTGACCACTATCCCTCATTCACTACTGCTACAGGTACCTGTGAGAGTGAACACGAAAGAAACTGTTTGCACATGTTGCAATTACATTTTGCCTTTGCTGGGGGAACAGGAACCTACCTCATGAACAAAGCAAGGGCATGAGCTCCAATGATGCCTGAAGCACAGGAGGTTTAACTGCAGCAATCTGGGAAGAGAGACATCACTACCCAAAGCCTGATCTCCCAGAAGGCAACCTGATACCTGGGCTGCCAAAGGTCCTGTGTTCTAATTAAGTGTTAAATCTAGTTTGGTGGTTTTTTTAAATCTAGTAAGATGTTTCTCCATCCTACAGTGCCGTCACTCTTTGCTGTGCTGTAATTCAGTAAGGAGAACAGTTAATTAAGTTTGAACAACAGTGTCTAATGACTTCTATTTAAAGCTGTTCATAAAAAAAATATTAGGAGCCCTTAGAAATTACCTAAATTTGGAAGCTAACATGGTACCTTAAGAGAATAAAACATTATAGTCCCGCACACTTGCACTTTGAAGGCGTTATCTTCCATCCCAAGCAGTGCAGTGGAGAAAGGCATCCCCTCCTGCCCTACAACTGCTTATTTTATTATTTAAGTCATGATGAGACCACCATGAAAATAACAAAATGGCCCTAGATGCAGGGATCAAAATGAGTGCTGGCAGCATCACTGTTAAATGCAGTTCCATTTAAATTACTGTCAGATGCTGGAGCAATGCAGCTGCTTTGTGGAAACCTATGGAACCTGATGGGGAAAGTAAGTAGAGAAGAAAAGAGGTCCTGAAGAGATGGGAAATACTGAAGAGACAACAAAATGAGACAGCCTAGAAAACCAGACAGCAGTCCAAACAAAGCAGGATCATCCAAGATCTCAACAGGAGAAGGCAACCTCACTACAAATGGCTTGAGAAAGGAACTGAGGATATGAGAAGGGGGAACAGAGGATTACCTGTTCTGTTTAACCTCTCGAGATATTAATCCTTATGTTCATCTCTAGAATTCAACAACAGGCACAGAGGTTATGCTGACACACATGATGGCATAGGGACATTGTCAGCCCCTGCACCAGAGGAACTCCAAGAATAAAACACACAGAGATTTAGACACGTTACTGGTAGACGATAAACATTGGAATTAACAGAGAAATTAATAAGAAGATTGTTTAAATATTAGCCTAACTTAGCACAAAAGAGGAGATCTAATGCAGCGTTAACCTCAGACAGACCCTTTGAAAACACATCCTGGGAGTTGTGTGCTCACTACACCCACTCACCAAAGTATCTCTAATGAATTCCCTCCTACCTGGTGTGTCAGCTCTGGAGGGAACCCCTCGAGGTAACTTCCTTCCTAGCCTTGCCTTCTGCTTCATGCACAGACTGGGAGTTGTTTGGATTGCAAAAGGGAAGCCTTATTTTTCTTACTCTTCTTCGCAGAGAAGAAGTGACAAAGACAATTTATCCATCACTGCTCCTCACGAGCATCACAGAGCCATAACACAAGAATCACACCTGATTTATCTTCCACACAGTCCCAATAAAAAAAGACTTCTGGTCTGTCTTGACTTGAACTAAATCTTGCCGACGTAATAAATAGAAACAGTTTCATCCTCCTTTCTGAAGTCAGCAAAGGGACATGCTGAAGGGAGTTCAGTCTTCCCCTGATGGATTCCACAGGTGCCCTGTGATGGGGACACATTTACTTTTGGCTGTCAAAGCCATCCTGGGTGCCATTCCAGCACATAGCTCTCCCTATAACTTGGAAAGTTTGCTCAATTCACAAAATCATCTGCAAGCTCCCTTACCACACCTCTTATCCTCAGAGGATCATGAATCACCAAGGCAGGATAATATTTGAGGACTTAAAAGTATTGAAATTGTTAAAAAGTAAATTAGCCTTAAAATTGGATGTGTATACCAGCAGGCAAGAAAGGAGCAATATTGTAGCCTGACTCCAGGTTTTCAAAAATGAGCCAGAGAATATGAAGCTTAAAACTTATTTCTGTACCAAATAAAACTAAACAAGCAATAATAAACCCCCAGTCAAGAATACTGCTAATAAATAAATAAAACTACTCCCTTCCCATCTAGGAGAATTCCCTAAAATTCTTAAGAAGAAAGAAAAAAAGAAAGAACCCCGAGGATTAGGTTTAATTATTTGGATTCTCAAAGCCTCTGTGACAAAGCACCGCCAAGAAGGCTACAAGAAACTGTCTGAGCAACGGAGCAAGGGATAAAGTGCTATTACAAATCCAGAAACTAACTGAACTAAATTAAAAAAGGAGGTATAACACACGATCAATATTCAACATAGTGAAAGATTACAGTGCCTGTTCCCTGAGGAGCGGTTTTGTCTAACATATTCTTCAGCTATTTGCATAGGAGAGTGAGCTGAGATGTGGTGAGACTGCATATGACACGATTGGTTTGGGGGGCATTGAGCTGACCTTGGCTGCTCTGCCTCTTAGGAGCACTGAAATGCTTCATCTTCACCACGGGTTGTCTTGGGAGAGGTTCACTCGCTTTAGTTACAGAAAATATAAAAACACAGCTGTTTAGCAGCTAAGGAGAAACCTGAGAAAGCACAGAATAATGAAGATATTTACTCTTTTCTTGCAAGATGCTAGGGAAATGATACCCAGAGGAACAGAATGGCAATTTTAAACAGATATAAAAACCTCTCTTTTCTCAAGTCCTGCGTTGACCTCTGGAGCTCACTGTCACAGGCTCTCTCTCAGATCAAGAGTTCAGAAAGTCCAAAACTGAATTAGATACATTCAGAGCAATAGTGGTGAAACACATTTACCAAAGCTTATGAAAAACATCTTTTATAAAGATACCACAGTAGTTTCTCAGGCAAGGTTATACCACGATGTGTTTTGAAATCTGAAAATAAACCATCTCTCTCTGTTTGAACAAGGGTGAAAAACCTCCCTCTCCCCTGCAAGCTATAAAAATTAACACTTCAACAGGAACTTGCACACCAGAACTGGAACACCTGGACAAACTGGCAGAGTCATTGCTGCTCCCAAGTCACAGATGGGGAATGAGACAGCGTGAGGCACTCAGTGGCAGTGCTGGATTGCAGTCGGGGGATCCCTGGATTCCTTGGCTGTGTGCTCGCCAACAAGCTGCTGTATCAGCCAACCAAACAGGCACAGAGAACCTCAGTGGGGAAGAAGAGGAGCTTCCTCAGCTGTTCTCAGCCCCTCACCCATCCCATCCCATCCCATCCCATCCCATCCCATCCCATCCCATCCCATCCCATCCCATCCCATCCCATCCCATCCCATCCCATCCCATCCCATCCCATCCCATCCCATCCCATCCCAGATCCGCACTGCGGAGGAGAACTCCCCGGGCAGCTGATGCCTTCTCCAGCCACCTAGAAACAGAGACTAGACAAGAGAAAGGGAATAAAGGTCGGTGTTTATTTGAAGGGCCTTCAAGGTACACCCTGGGGAGCCAGAGGCTGCCTCCAAAAATGGACCCCAAGATGGGCCCCAGGTCATGAGTTCTTTACACTTTTATAGGTTTGGTTCATTTGCATATCACGGTTAATTCTCCAATTAAAGCCCCAGTTTAATGATGTAATTCCCCTCAGCTTGCTCCCCCCTTAGAGTCTTTGGTTTACACATTTTGGGCCTAGAACAGCCTGGCTGTCCTTGAAGGCAAAGCCTGGAGAGGCTTTGTTATGTCCACCTTGCACGAGAGAGCAGAAATTACAGGCTACAAGGAACTGCAGTGTTACACTCTAAGCAGTACAGAAATTGTAAAATATAAAAGTTAAAACCTAAGGCATCAGAGCCGCCGCTTCCTCAGCACCAGCAGTGTGCAGACGGGATAACTATGGACACTGAGTATGGGATAACTTCCCAAACCCCATTCCCTCAGCGCCCTCAGCTCCCTGTGGAGTGATTTCCATGCAGATCTTTCCAGCAGCAGAGCGCTGGCAGGCTCTGGAGGAGCAGCAGAGCTCCCATCCAATTTGGCCAGGAGCTGCAGCAATGTCCCCTCTCGTTTTCACGCCAGGCTGCACACCCAGGTGGATCACTGAGGCTCAGCCTGGCTGCTGTCAGCTGATGCAAAACAGGAGGTCAACCATGCAAAACAGGAGGTGGGGAGCTGAGGAAAGCCTGCCCTTCATGGTTTCCTCTTCGGTGTCAAGCCAACCCTGTGGCTAGCCACCAGCTCCATCCTTGCTTCCCTCCAGATGACCATATTTGCTTTCCTAATGCTCCTTTGACAGACACACGTCCTCCCCCTGAGCTGTGCATTCCAGTGTCTGCACATATTCACTTATGATTAAAAAAAAAAAAAATTAAAAAAATTAGAAATTACTTTAAAACCTGTAATGGCTTGAGGAGTCTCTAGAGTGAAAGGGAGGAGGGAAGAGGGAACTTGGGTTAATAAAAGCTGTTAATTAGAGTCAAATTTGCTGCTTAATGTGTCAAGAACTAGTGAGTTACGAGTTAATCAACTGTCTGAGTTCCTTGGGAGAGCAATAAAGCTGAAGCCTGAAAATGGAAGGACAAGGTCAGAGCCTTCAAAGGAGTTGTCTTTAAAATTGCTTAATCCTAAGGTGCAGTTTGTGAGACACAGGGACTCCCCCTATCCTGAACATCCTGTTCTATCACTGACCATCAGCATTCCAAGCCTTTCACAGTACAGTCATCCTTCCTTTTTACCTTTTTATCTGCTTTACTTGGGACTTCATAATGTGGGCCAAAAGGCACAGAAAAGATTGGTAACTCTTCGAACCCTTCAGCTTTTTGCTTCTGCTGTTCCCTTTCAAAGGATATTGCAAAAGCCCAAAGCAAAAGGCAGAAAAGAAACACAGAGGAGTTGTAGAATATCCATCGAGCCCTGAGTTCAGAATTACTGTTCCTTGTGCAAGACCTATCAACATCTCCCTACACCGTGCAGTCAAAGGAGCTGGCACAGCAGGAACTGCCTTAGAGAATAAATTAATAAAAACATCAGAGAGGAAAGAGTGAATAAAGCTTGTCAAGAAATGAAGGGTTCGGAGATGGAGCATTTCCCACATTTTAATGTATCTGGGAGATAGAAGGCAAATGATGGGTGATTTACTTTTGCCATTGAACTATGGAAAGATTTAATCTATTTTTACTCCAATTTACTCTTTGCAAGTCTAGCCTCGATGGAGCACATCCTTCTTCCCTGCAATACTCCAGCCATCACGGCTGTGCCACTGCCATTGCTAAGAGGAGAAAAGCTGCAGTTACTGTGGGACCTCTGCCATCACCCAAGAGCTTTCCCAATGAGGGAGGGTGCAAAGGGAGCTAGAAGTTAAATATTTACAGCACAGGATTCCACCAGACTTCCAAACTTCTGCTAAAACAGAAGGCATGAGAAACTTTTTTATTTTTTTGACTGAGGCGCTCCGTTATGAGCCTCCCAGCCAGGCACACACCCAACTCCAACGAAGCTGTTAATTCATGAATGTCATTCATCACTGGGCATTGCTCAGTGTGGGCACCACAGTGGATCACAATTCCCTGCTCTTGCCACCACATCTCCCTCTCTCTTCTCTTCCCTGCACGGCTGCCACTCTGAGTTTTAAAAGAAAAATGCTTTTCCTGAGAGGTTTCTTCTCCTGCCTTGCAACCTCTACTTAGTTTAGGGGGCAAATGTGCAATGTAACTGTTGTGGAGACAACACGACTCCCAAAGGTTGGGACTTGGCACAGAAAGGGAGAAGAACAGATGTTCATGGATTTCATTGCAAAATGTAATTACCCACAGTTTTGAACACTACATACAACATATTCCAGTGAACGTGAAGCAACAGGAAGTGCCCTCTGTGTCCTTGTGGGCATCTTGGGTGCTCCTCCAGATCTCACCTGTATTTTCCATGCTGTTACATTTCAGCACTGCGAGCAGCAGCCTTCTGAAATGTGGGGAGCACGAAGGATCATTTCACATACAGCCAAATAATCTTTTTAGCACTAATTTTCTCGTTCTCTACAACATCCAGGTCCTGAGGGAAAGCAGAGCCCAAAGCTAGCACTGGATGAAAAGATTAGTTGCTTCTGCATTAAGATGGTTGTAATGATTCAGCAACTTCAAGCCATCTTTCTACCAACAAGGAATCTTTGTGCTTCTTCTCTAATCCGATAGTTCAAAGCGACAAATAAAAGAATTTGACAGAAGTCATTACCACCTACAAAGCTGTTGTACATTTGCGAGTACAAATGGGTCAATTGTGCCCCAAACTTGCAGCTTTATTTAGCTGGGGGAATAATCCCATCCTTCTTCCCGAAAAAAAATCTACAGTTTTGCCTTCCCCAACAAGCAGCTCACCTGAAGCATCAGCAGCAGAGCAAAGGCAGTGTCATGCACAGCTCTAGGTGTGATGGTTGCTTCCCAAAGAGCAGGTGAAGTGCACTGAGGACAGTGAGATCCCCTCGTTGTGACAGTGGCCAGCTTTCTCCCATCTGACTCCCCTTTCCTTTAAAACCAGGCATGATAAACTCCAGGAGCAATCAATCCTCTGCTTTTGTTGAAAACTGTTGCTGCACAGAGCAAAATAAACTACAGAAAATCTCAGCAAACAATTCAGGGCCTGAAATTCTTCTTTTCTAACAATTAGTAGAGAGCCTCTGTGTACCTCCTTCCACAGCTGTCTAGTGCAGAGGGAAGTGAAGAGGGTCACAACCTTAATTGTGGACACAAATTGGCTGCTGGTTCTTCAGGGCCGTAATGGGGAGGGGAGGTTGCAGTCACAGATTAATGAGCAAGATTGCACTGCAATCAGGGAACAGGGATGGGAGCTGGAGAGACGTGCTGAAGGCAGGGAAAACATCCCCTAAATTAAACCCCTATTGTTCACCTCATCTCTCTGCCTTGGTGGATAACCCACGAAACTCTGAGCTCCTGCCAGGAGCCAGTGTGAACAATTCCAGAGCATTTTTCCTACCTGTTGTTAACGTAACTGTCTGCGAGTGCACGAGCTTTACGCTTCTTTGAGCCATACCTATGGGAAGGTAAATTTTCTGTAATCCCTGGGAATATCCTCTTCTCTTCCCTCTCCCCAGTAAAATCTATACTGGTTATTTTCAGGTTGAAGGAGTGCAAGTCGCACTGCTGAAAAATCAGGAGTGCAGTACATGACTCCTCAGCACTTTGTGCATCATTAGAGCGAGGTTATTAACAGGATTTGGGGGGCTGAGGGCAACGAGCTCTCATCCCTCTGGAGGATGATGTGTGAAAGCAAGGAAGGCAAATGCAAATTTGCAGAGGAACCATGCTCCATTCAAGAGGTGAATTAGTGTTTCCTTCCCCTGAGACACTGTGGAGATCCTCACACCTGAAGAAAACCCCATGGTCATAAAACCCCTTCCTGAAGACAAATGAAGAACAAGAATTCCACAAAGACAGCAAGACTAGAATCATCAGTGGACATCAACGTTTTGGGAGAAAGAATCTGGGAAATACTGAGTAGGAACTGATGCAATGTGCTTTGAGATCTTCCTTCAGAAGCCTTCGTGGAAGGCTGTAATGGCATCCTATACCCAGTGTGCTGTGATGCTAAATATAGCCATGCCCACTGAGAACAGCTTCAAGTCCTATCTTTGAAACTGCTATGGAGATCAACTCTTCCTTCGTCTCATTAACACTGCTGTAAAGTGCCTGGCACAAATCTACATCAAATGAATATAATTACAGGGGAAAGTACATTGCATTAACTTGTATGTCTGGCCTTCCCTTGCTTTTTCTGTCTCACCGCTGTACACAATTTTGTTTCTATTTTTCTTCACAATTCATCTTCTCTGCCCTTCTTTTCTTCCAGCCTTTCACCTACTCCTTATTTCAAATCCAAAGTTGATTGCTTTCCTTTTTTTTTTTCAAGTTTGATTGATTTATTCTGCACTTACGTAAATTATTTTATACAAGGCATATAAACTGTAGAACTCCCTGCAGAACAACACAAGCACTGCTCCCCATGTAGGTAAGGAGGAAAAAAAAAGTAAAGCTAACAAAATGCTAAATTAAGTAAGAATCTCTTACATCACACTTTAAAGCCTGCCAAATCTGACTCTTCAGATGTACTGCAACAGCAATTTTCTAAGACACAGGTCTTTTGCAGGTAAAAGTCTTTAGTGTCAGACAGAAAAAGAAAGAGAGGTTCTTCCAGCTGCTCCAGCAGGGACTAGGGGATGATGTAACCTCTCAAACAACCAGGCTGCAAGTTGTCAGAAGGTCACTACTGCATGGCCCCAAAACAATGCCATTCTCCTTGCCTGCTATAAAACAGAAAGGCAAGGAAGATGAGGGGAGGTATTTACTTTTCATATCTCATCTGGAACACCTGCAGGACTTCAGGCGAGTGATCTCTGCTGAAATTCATTGTATTGCTCAGTCCATCCTTACTTAATTCATCTCATGAAACCCTTAAATGGTACCCAGGCTACAGGCTGGCTCTCTACAGAGATGGGAATTACATCCCTAATTACAAGATATGCTACTGCCCTAATAATAAATCCTGTGCTCAAGAAGTCCCCACCCAGGGGAACGAGCCTTGACCTCTTTTAACAAAGACTGCAAACCAGTTGATAAGAACATTAAAGCAAGTCCCTGCTCCAGAAACCAGGCGTTTGCTCCTTCCAAGTGCTCCAGGGCTGGCTGCAGAAATGAGCTTTGAGCACATCTCTCTAGCCTGAGCTGGTGGTGGTTGTCTGTCCCCCAGCTGAAACTCAGATTTGGCAAGAAGCATACAGAGGTGCAGAAGGGGAACTAGAAAGGCAGTGTTTCACCTCCACATATTCACTTGTTTTACCCCACAATGCTCAAACAGCACCAGGACAAGCTCAGCTTGACAGGTCCATTCCAGGCACTGCTGGAGAAATTAATCTGAATTTTCATGCATCTTCAGGATGAACCTTCACAACCTCTGGAGATGATGGGCTCCTCTATGAAACACTCAGAAGAACTGGGCCTTGCTAACCTGTCATTATTGCTCCCTGCATTTCTTTGCAAACAGCACCTCTTGCCCTAAGAGCTCTCCCACCTCACACTGCAGCAATCTCAAACTCGGGCCAGGTTTTCTTCTCCAGCACAGATTCGTAGCATTTAACAGCAAACCTTCAATTACCACAGTGCATGACCGTAAAACTTGCTCAACTGGAAATGTTCACTTATTTCTAACCTTGCCTTCAGTTGTCTCCTTTCTTTTGACCCCGAAGCCATCTCAAACAGTATTCTCCTGGAACCTCTGTGCAGCCTGCCTAGCACAAACCCAAACCATAAGTCAAAATGATTTAAATTATATGGAAATATATATCTCTCCTTCAACACCAAACTGGGAACATGGCTCCTAATGGGACATCACTACACATTACTCATAAGGCCAAGACATGTGGCATTTCCCAGGGAGCGTGCACATTCTCCTTTTTATGCCAGATGACTTATAAGCAGCCATCAGTCTTTTCCTTCTGGGGCTGTGACTTCCATACACATAATTTGAGTCCTTAAAGTGAACCCCTTGATGTGGATTCCACCTGCCTCGGAGAAGAAAAAAAAAAATATTAAGGAAAAGAAAAAAAGTCTTGGAAATTTATAGCAACAAGAAACTGGCAGGACAAACTCACACTCCCACTGTGCCAAATTGCAAGTTTAGTAATTCTGTTTTCTTCCTGCTGAGTGGAAGGTGTCATTAGCTGCTGTATTTAGAGACACAGAAAAGGTTCTTGGAGCAATCCCCAGCCTTCCTCTGAACCAGGTGGCTGCTGACCACAGGAGCTCTCTGCAGCTGGGGACCTTCACCTTCATCTGCCTGCAGTCACCACTTCCATTGGAATGGAAAGGAAATAAACAGAGCAAGTGGAGCTGTATGAAGAGAAGCCCTCAGGCTACGCCGTCCTCCTCGGGGCTGGAATTCATCCCTGCACCACCACGGCCACTTCAAAGCCCCTGCTCTGCATAAAGCACTCTTGGGTGCTTTTAACTCCAGAGCAGCTTTCCTTCTGGGAGAGGATTTCTCCTCTAGGCTGGTCTCTGCGGAGCACCCATTGAACCAAATCCTCATTTCTGAAGATTACTACAACAATTCCAAGAATCATCGACTTACTGCGAGACCCTTGGACAGGGAGCACAAAGGCTTTGAAAATGCCCTGTGACCATGCAATGTGCACCTGGGCTGGAGTCTTGTCTGCTGGCAGCATTCCTCCAGGCTTTTGAGAATGTCAGCCCATCAGACCACAAGGACAAACATGCCCATCCACTGCTGGAGGCTTTGCTGGCAGAGGAGGAATGGCAGAGCACGGATGTGGTGGCTCGGTGGGATTTCAGATAAATAAAGATACAAATCCATAACCATAGGGGGTCTTCATGATGCCTGCAAGGAGGAGCGAGGGGAACTGTGAGGAATTGCCCCTTTGGTGTGCTGACTGAGGCTGGGAGCACCCCGTGGTTTCCAGAGCTGTTTGGGATGGTGGAAGCAAAGACCACCTGCGCTGACAGAGAATTGGGAGAATCTGTGCAAACATTCATTATTTATAAGATAGCTGTCCAGAGGCAAATTGCCTGGAATCCATTAAAGGGAGAAATCCCAGCTCCCTCTGGCAGTCGCCTGGCACAGGCCTTCTCCATTGGCAGAAAAGGGAGGGGAAAAGAAAAAAAAAATCACTTTCATTTCTAATTAATCTTCTCATATATAATACTTTTAATTAGGAGGGGAAAAAAAACCCTGTGTGCTCTTTGAGAGAGGAAGGAAGGAGCCAAAAGCGAGGCAGAAAGCTCTGGCATCTTGGCTGTAGTTCAGACCTTGCCTTTAAACCCAAGGAGCAGGTGAGTCCCGGCTCCTTCTCTCCTCATGATGTGACCAGAGCCCCCAACAATTTGGGGGCTGCTCTGGAGATGAGGAGTGGAACCCTGTGTGTACAGAGCTGGCTATGGACCCTGGAAAAGAAAATCCAGGTGAATGAAAAGTACTGGAAAAATGCCTTGGATAGAAACGAAGCAAACTCTGTTGGACACAGCATGGGCAAGACAAGGAGAAAGACCCAGGGAGAAGGAAATACAACCTATACATTAGCTCTTCAAATTAATAGCCCCCCAAAAAAACATTCCTTCCCCAACCCCAAATTTCCCAGCCCTTCTTTTTCCTAATGCCTCTCTTCCCTGCATTCATTATTAATGCCGCTGGGGGTACAGATTTGCACTTCGGTTTCTGAAAAATTAATTCAATGATTAAAATTTCAGTCTCTGAGTAATGAAAGCAGCTCAGGCAAGCTGGAGATGCCCCTTTGCAGTCTGAAGGCCTTTGGTGTGCTGCCCATTTACCCCCTGCATAAGAAGCCTCCCTGTAGACCTAGCTCAAGGGGGAAAATCTGGTAGGAAAAGTTGGTTTTAAGTTGATTAAGTTCTGGTTTTGTGGAGAAGCCGTTTCGGTTTAATACCCTGCCAAATCTGTATTCACTGCAGAGAGTGAACCCCAGGTTCTTCCAAAGCTCAAGTACTCATGGCTTTCCACATGACCCCTTGGGGAAGGGAAAATCTCCAAAGAATGTAAATATTAATCAGTGCTGTACATCTATCACTCACTGACAGGCTGATTGCAGGCTCGGAGACTTTTGGTGTGGCTAATGAAATTTTCTGTGACACTGCGCTTAAAATGAAAGAATAGCAGAGAAAGGTTCACAGAGAAAGACATCATCTCAACTCACAAAAAACATCTATTTTCTCATCTGTACCCACGCTATCAGCAGAAAGAGCAAGACTCAAGGAACCTGTTAACTGGTGGGGAAAGGGCAGGTGACACAGCACCCGCCCCTGGATGGCAATTTCACCTCATTCCAGAAACACAGAGACTCCCACAACAAATTCAGTATCAGCTCAAGGAAGGTCCTTTCCCAGCCTGCAGCAGAGCTACCCTTCCCACCAGCTCCATGTCAAAGCAAAAAGTGGGCAAAAGACCTGCATAATTCTCCACCCTCAACTCCCAGCACTGTTATTTTTATTTATTTTAAAATAAATGTGAGAGGGATGTCAGAGCTGTGAGCAGCACAGGGAGCCGAGAAGCTCAGAACCCTTCTTCAGGCTGAGATTAGAGGAGAGGGCTGGATTTAAACTTAACCATCCCAATTTCTATCCTAAGGTGCTGAAAAAATTAGCAGAATAGAACAAATATACACAAAAACCACCTTGCCTTTTCAATGGCATTTTGCCTCAAGGTTTATTTGGATTTTTACTCAGCGGAATAAAGCCAGCCAAAGTGAACAGAGTCCTTGGGAAGCAACATCTTGGGAATATGGTGGAATCTCAGGGCAGCACTGGCAGGACGCTCCCCACCAGCCAAAGCAGCACTGCTTGTGCTGCCACCATGGGGAAAAGAAATGGTCAAAGAGGAACAGGAAGTTCTGCCAAAATCCTCCACAGGCAGGAAAATAGCAAGGCTGTGAAGCTGAGATCTGATTTTCTCTGAAGCAACAGGATTAGCGACAGCCCACATGGCAGTTCACTGGGGTCAGGATAACTGAAGGAACACTGAGCGCTGACTCAAAGCCAGCTCCTGGATTCAGACGCTGCTCCTGAAATATTTTATCAAAGCAAAGTTTCTAAAACTCTACTGAATTGTGAATTTGGGGGGAAAAACCAAACGTAGCTCCAGAAGAACACATGCTGTGTACATCACCTGCACAGTGCTACCAGGAACAAAAAGCAATGCACAGAAACCTACTTTTTACCACATTTGCTGAAACTTTGCCGGGTGAATGCTCAGAGCATCGACTGCTTGGAAAACTCGCTGCTTTTCTTCCTCAAGATGCAGCTTTGTGGGGATTTCAGAATACGTGGGCTTTTATGTGCTGTTCAACTCTTGAAGCTGTTCTGAGCTGAGCCTTTAGCACTCAGCCCTGTATCTACAGGGCAGACAGAGCATCAGCACATGCAGGATGAGCTCCCTCACAAGCTTTCATGTCCCACCTTGGGACAGGTTCATTCATCTTGCTCGTGGAGTCCAGGTGGTTTTACTGAGCCTGCAGCTATTAAATTTTCCCTTCTGAAGAGGCTCCTGAGCAGGATCCATCCCAACCCAGTGATGACGTGCTGGGGGCACAGCCCTGACGCTCTGCGCAGAGCGAAGAGGAAATGGAAATGCTGGAACAAGCACTTTGGCACAGCTTCTTGGCTGGGCTAAAGGTTTATTCCTGGGATGCTGCTTTCCTGCAGACTAAGGAAAATTAAATTTAGCACTTTGCAAATAAATAGGTTAGGGCTGAAAGGACACTATTTAGGAATTTACTGCACACAGCAGCCTCAGAGATTATAGATCCATCACCGTCTATTACCTTGCTAGTTACTGCTTCCACTCTGTCTATCTTCCCTATTTACAGAGTGGTCCTTTCATCAGGTCTTTTTCTGTTCCAACTTGAAACTGTCATCACTCTAATGGAATTATATGAAGAAAAACAACTTTAGGCTGCAGTGACTGTGCCAAAAAGCCAAGGACAACTCCCGTGGTTCCCCAGGACAGTGCGGTGAGATTCCTGCCTGACAGAGACATGCACAGATGTCTGACAACCTCCTGAGCAGCACAGCAAGAGACAGCTGTTTACACACATGTCCAACACCTCTGGGCCTCCCTGCCACTGTCAGCTGGGCCTTTTCAACACCCAAAACTACAGGAGGCATCACAGGGACTGGCAAACCAACAGCTGATGGCAAACCCTGCTGCAGATTCATCACGGCTCCATGGCACGTGGCAGTCGATAAAGGCACTGACATGATCATAAACCCCACCTTGTGCTGCTCTCCACTCTCTACTTCAGAGAAAAATCATCTGCAGACAGCTCCCTCTCCAGGGTTGGATACGTCCTGGAAATGCAAAGTGACAGCCAGCACATGGAACACCCCCCAGAGCCTTCCATTGAGACAGACAAACCCTTTGCTTAAAGGTTTAAATTTATGACAGCTCCCCAGAATACGGCTGAGATAGATCTACTGTTATCAGCTACCTGCTTTAGCTGGAACAGATTAGGGACAAATTAAAATTTTCAAGTCTCAGTTTGTCGTATTCCCTCCAAGATACAGGCAGACTGGTTTGTTTTCTTCTGGAAGCAGAAGATGGCATCAAAAGATAATCTTGGGAGTTACCAAAGCTGGAGGTCATCCTCAGCTCTCAAATTCCCTGCTTCCCCCACGATGTGATTTAGCTACAAATCCTTGTAAGTGGTCTGACATAAAATACTTTTCAGTACTTCTTCCTCACAGGACATTCTCATGCAATAGGCAAAATAGAAAATACATCAGTTACAGAGGCCTAAAACAGTACTAAGTTTCCTGCTCGTGGCTCTAACCCTCACATGGGGCAGTGGGAATGGTTTCTGTGTGGAGTTACAGTGATTCCTGGACTTGTCTATTTGAAGCAAATGTGAGAACAGGAGAGGTTTTTTTACCATTTCCATGAATGTGAATGAAGACAGTCGATACATTATCAAATCCTTAATATTATCCTTACTATTAAATTATTAGAGCTGTATCCACGTGAAGCATTAATTCCTTAAGTATACAGAATGCAAAGAGCTGAGCTGCAAGCCCTGTTGCTCTGTAGTGTCAGGTAGAAATCCACCAGAATCCCAGCAGTCAGTCCTTGCACAAAGCTCTCCAGGAGGATTTTCAGGGCACTCCTGCGTTCTGTGACTGCTTCATGGACACAGCAATATTAATGGAGTGACACTGCACCAGTGATATGTTATGATCTGGAGAGCCTTCATGGCACACCAGGTTTAACACCCCCTGATGCTGCAAAGTGCATCAAATCTTCAGGAACTGCCACGACTGGATGCCTGATGTGCTTCCAACCCTCTCCAGCAGTAACTGCCTCCAAACAGTGGTAGGATGCCTCAGAGCAAAGTAGAAGTTATGCTCACAGTAGTTATTATCTCTGCTTTTCTACAAGTGGTTTCATAAAAAAAAGAGACCTCTGTTTAGATGAGGGTCTTGGGGAAAACCCAAACACGGCAGAGGCTGGGATCCCATGAAGGAGAGCTGCCTAAAAAGCTTTGAAATATGGGTTCTTATCTTAAGCTGGCAAGCCAGTTTGAGAGAAAGCACATTAACTGGTTTATGCTGTGCCAACTTCATGGCTAAGAACCATGTAAGAACTGAGCTTTTAGACTGTGAAGTGTGGAAGAAATACAAGGATGATAGAGGAATTGTATGGCTGTGAGATGCTGGCTCCTGTCTCACTCCTGATGGTGGCCCTTTGGCTGCCAAAGGGGACCTGTGACCACAACACCCCATTCTCTGCTTCTCACTAGTGCCCCACTCCATCCTTCCCCCTCACCTGCCAAATGTGGTGGGAAAGAGCCAACCTCCCCGTCACCCAAATTGAATTTAGGCTGAAGTCTTTCAGCTGAAATCCTACATGAAGGCACAACAGAAGCATTTATATTCACAACATATAAAGGAGAAGACCTTTATAAGTGCCCAGACACAACTTTCAGATGGAGGCAACAGATGTCCCAGGGCCACGCCAGCAGGAGAATCTTCTGCTGAGTTTCCATACTTGTGAACAATTTTTATACACAAAAACACCCCCTCTTCCCTCCCTCAAGGTTAGAAAAATCTTTTGGCCCATTCAAGCACGGGCAGTAGCTATAACTCCCAAAAGAAGAGATAAGACCTAATTACATTTGTATTTAAACAATGTGCTGCTTACTCAAGACAGAGGAAAGGCAGTGACTGCCACCCACTCCCACTGGTGGCTTTGTGCAGGCTGAGCGGTGCTGCCGTGACCTGGGCACTCACATGCTGCTGGGTGCTTTGCTGGATGTTACAGCTGCACCTCAGAGCTGTTTCCTGGAACTAACTGCTTTTCCTAGAGGTCTTCTCACAAACCTGTTCCCAGAACATACGGGGAAAAGGTGAAGGAGTGGTACAAAAGCCATCTTGAAGTCTCTTGGCAATACTCCCACTGCACGCCCTCTGCACCACCACCCACCCCTCACAGCCAGCTGAACAGAGGCTTCAGGAGTGTCCACGTGGAATCACAAGTGGAGGAAAGGTCCACAGGGATTGCTGAAGTCCCTGGCAGCTTTTGTAACACAGTGATAGCACAGAAGATGCTGTGACAGCCTTGCTCTGGCTGAACTTGGAGCAGACCAACACCTGCACAGAGGCCCAGAACGGACCCAAGGCACAAGAGCTGACCTGTCCCCTCCTCCTGTCCAAGGACAGCAAACAACAGAGGCTGTGGGGCAGCCAGGGAAGATGACTGAGATGCAGGGTCCCCAGAAACTCCAGGCCTTTCCCCCGCAGAAGGATAAAAAACCTCCAGCAATTTCTGCTGCTTTTCATGTGCAGCTTTGAACAGAGCCATATGCAAGCCACCAGCGGGCTGTGGTCTGCTGAAAGGGCTCTGCATGTTCTGCAAAATCACAACAGAGCAGCCAGGGACGGTAACAAGCGTGCTTCAAAAGCTGCTTTGCAAAACACCCATTTCACGTGTGCTGCAGCGAGGCTTGGTATTCCCCCATCGCCCAGGCTCAAGGCACTGCCTTTTCCTTGAAGAGTGCTGATCACACAACCTCTAAGTAGAACATCCTTTGAAACTACCAGAGACTCAAATAAATAAATAAATAAATAAATAAATAAATAAATTTGAAGGTATTTAACACCAGCTGGGGGTGGTAGGAACCCACAGAAAAGGAAACAAGCACCAATGCAGCCCCAAGCCCCCTCAGGATGCCCCATGGGCCCGAGGGATAATTTCCTGCATCCATCGCTGTGCATGAAAAGCCATCTGCCCTGGTTACATCCCCAACCCATCCACATGCAGCTTCCCCACCACAGGACATTTTGAAAAGCTTCTCAAACCCCTGGGAGTCCTGCACCCGGGTGAGAGGGACAGAGAAAAGCAGGAGGTCGAGTGACCTAGACCAGATTTAGCAGCAGAGATGGGAACGGGAATCCAGGAGGGGTTTTGCTTACGTCCCCTCTGCTTTATCCCTTTTGTAGCACTGTCTCCATCTCACAGTGCATAAACACATCCCTGCCAGCCCACACAGCCCTTTGTAAGCTGTTCAAACACAGCAGCAGGCCGACACAGACATCCTCCTCTCCCGAGACCTCCCAGAGGGACACCGGGCACAGGCAGCGACAAGAACAACTCTTCTTCAGCAAATTGCAATCATGCGGGTGCTGGGGCCGTGGCTGGGGGGGAGAGAGGAGGGAGAGGGTTTTATGAGAGCAGGTAAAGCAGCCAGGACCTGCTCTGCCTCCTGCTCGCTGGCACTGCCACCTCTGTGCTGTGCAGGGCTGCCCGGTTCTGCCCCGTGGCACCAGGAGGGGGTCACAGGCTCTCGTTTGGGGCACAGGCACAACCTGCCCCATGCCCACCCCCTGCCCCTCCAGGGCCACACACGTTGCCACACCAGCCTGGATGCTCTGGTTTAATTAAATTCTTATCAGTGACCTGCGCTCCTTGATGGTGCACGTGACTCGCCCCAGAAAGCACAGGCTGTCACTTCTGTTTCATTCAATAAGAGATATTTCAATGAAGGGGATTTGGAGGGAGATAAATTGCAAACTTATTAAAAAAAAAAAGAAGTGTATTCCAGTAATTTTGTTGGTCATTGTTATTGCAGAATCATAGAATCATTTAAGTTGGAAAAGACCTTTATGATCATCAAGTCTGACTGTAAATCTAATGCTGCCAAGGCCACCAGAAGCCCAGGAAAGATGGTGAAGTCCTTCAGCTGGGATGGCTGATGCCTGTCACTGCCTGGATAAGGCTATCAGCAGTTCTGACAGTGATGGGGGATGAAGTCAGGGGAAGAATTTGTGTGGATAACTCCAAAGCTGCCTTTTATCAGTGCCCTGCTCCTTTGCCAAAGGAAGTGCAGAAGGACAGGCAGAGCTCATGCCAGCACAAGGAGGGTGCTGTGGGGAGGAAAACCTGGGAATATCCCAGTGGCACTGCCATGTCCTTGGGGAACGAAGGAGCAAAGGGAAGGGAAAGCACAAAAGCAACTTGGTGGTCAGCAGGTGATGATTATAAAACAAACAGGGAATTGCAGAGAGATAACCTGAAGCTCAGATGGCATCTGAGAGCCAGCCTCGTGTTTCCTGTCCCAAACCAGGCCTGCTTTCATGCAGTGACAGGTTTTGCATGTGCCTCACCAGGTAACACTCCAGTCACTCCCACAGAGAGGACACACCCACGAGCAAGACAAATCTCTGCCCTTCCAGAAAGCCTCACAGGAACCATTCAGGAAAGTCAGGAAAGACTCTGTGGCTGGAATCACCCTCCAACATCATCAGTGTTTGTTACCTCCATGCCTGGGTTTACCTTGGCAGACTTGCAGGCGTGGCAGGAAGGGGAGAAATGGTGCCAACACACTGGGAATGGGCACTGTGCCAGCCTGGCAGGTAACAGGGGTAACATTCCCCAGCCCAAAGGTGCTCTGTGCTACCCACCAGCACCGTCCATTTACCCTCACAACAGTCCAGTGACCCTGGCAGGAGCATCATCCACCTTGTGAGAGGCTGACCAAGAACATTCCCTTTGCTCAATTGGAAGGAGGCTTCAGCCCAGCCTCCTCAGGCCTTTGCTCAGAAATCCTGCAGTCAAAAGAAAACCTTCTGTTAGATTTTTCCACTATACTCGAGGTGACTGGCTTCATTAAAAAGGAAAAAGGAAAAAGCCCTAATGTGCACTAGGGAATAGGCAGTTGTTCAGGGAGGCATATGCAGTAAGAGAGAAACTGTGTAAGGAAAAAAAAAAGCATGATGAAGAGCAATTTGAAGACAGTAGCAAGAATTAAAGTTAGGTCCTAACACAAAACAGGCTGCTACAATATCTGAAAGAAAACTACGTGTGGGAAGTTTAAGGAGAGGATTTGATGCTGTAACACCATAGGTTGTTCAGCAGCTCCTTTTAGAGGCTGCTGATTAGTGCAACCCAAGATGGGTGCTTGCTGACCCTCCCAGGAATCCCAGCAATCATCCAGCAGGAAGGCACAGCGATGGCAGGCACCCACGGAGCTGAGCTGAAATCAAGTCTCCAGCAACCACACGGGCAAATTGAGAACAAAATATGAAAATTAAATCACCTGTAATTAACAAGAATGAGGAGTTAAGAGAGGCCTACAGTCCCTAATCAATCTCTTGCTGCCTGGCCTGCTGCACCGATGAGCCCCATTGTTAGTTCTGATTGTGTGTGCAGGAGTGCGAGACGGTGGCTGGAAGAACAGCTCTCCATGAAAACTCTGATTTCCTTCCCCCCTCGAGACTCATCAAGGGTGAAGAGGAGGAGAGGGGAGAAGATAGACACCCGAAAAGAAACAAACAGCT
Organism: Monarcha castaneiventris obscurior; assembly: GCA_026261815.1. NCBI lineage: Eukaryota > Metazoa > Chordata > Aves > Passeriformes > Monarchidae > Monarcha > Monarcha castaneiventris. The sequence continues at coordinate 11,290,570 of JAMPIT010000856.1, read as the reverse complement.
AGAACAGGCTCCTCCAAGACACTCTGCTATGTTCAAGGAGGAATAACTGAAACTGCAGGTATGCCAAGAATGTGGACTCAAGAATCACAGCTCCCAACAGTGCTGTCAGCTTCAAGATGAAACAAGAGCACTCAGGAGAATAAAAGTAATCCCTGCATTAACCGTCCTGCTTATTCTGAGGTGTACATCATTCACCAGCATGCCCTGGCCAAACTTGTTCTCAGATTATGCTGGAATCTCAGCAGAACAAACTCTCTCTGCACGTTTAACCACACGAGTTTTGCCTCCCCCTTTCAACCAGCAGTTTGTCAGCATCACTTTGAGTCTGAAAAACAGCCTCCAAGTTCTTTCTTGTTGAAGCCAGCCTCATTTCCCTCCTGAAGAAAAGAAAATTAAACTATTACATCTTGTGCACACTGCTGCCCTATGCATCCACAGTGACTGACATCAGAAGCAAGTGCTCACTTTTCAGGTGGCCCCCAAGTTTGATAGTTACAATTTCCCTCACAGATCTGCAAACTAATTCTGTATTTAACTCCTTAAAGAGGTGTGCAAGGATGGTGTGTGCACACCAGCTTTGCACAGCTTTTTAATTTATCAGGTTGTAGAAAAGCTGTTGATTTTATTTGATTTTGTGAGTGTATTACCAATCCAGCAGGACACCAATAAAGGTTTTATTTTGCAGCAAGAAGTGCCAGCCCGGGAGCTGGCTGCATTCTCAAGCTGTGTCAAGATGCTTCTGGTTTTGTTTGCTGTCTGGTATTTTGGGTATTCTCTCTCAAGGAATACAGCCTATCAACCTGGGGATGCTCTTCAATGAACTACTGCTGGTGTTTGGGTTTTCATTTGATAATTTTGACAGAAAATAACACCACGGGTGAGACATGGAAGCAGAGAGAATTCTGTACTCTGCAAGACTAAGCTCTGAGGATATAGAAAAGATCTGTCTAAAGGCAGCCTTTGGCCAGGATTGTTTATGAGCTCAGACACATAACACAACTGTGACACTGGAAAGAGTTTGGCTTAACTTCCTTCCCAACCAATTTAAACCCAAATAACTTAGCATGAATTTTCAAGAAATCTGAGCACTCCTTTCTAAGAAAGCAGAGGAATCTGGCACCAGGAAGATTGCAAACATTGACAATTACACAGGATCAGATCGATGACCTGCTCAGCCCAGGATCCTCTCAAAGTGACCAGCCCCACGTTCATGCTGCAACACTGGAAACTGTTTACCTGAGCACTGAGGAAAATCAACAACAGATTGCTCCCCCTTCCTTACTCAAGTCTTCACTCCCATTTCCACAGGATGAAGTTGAACGTTGCCAAGTACAGCAGCAGCAAAACCATTTGTATATCCAAGCCAAAAAATAAGCATAATGAAGGGGAATTCTCTTCCTAACCTCTACAGTAAGGAGTTGCCTTTACCCCTCCAAGCAGAGAGCTGTGAATGTCCCTGCTTCAGGTAAATGTACATATTTAATGTAAAATTAAATATTGTTATTTGTCCACAAAGATATCTTAACATTTTAGAAAATGCACTGGCCTCCTGCTCTCAGTAGCTCCCTGAAGCCATAGGGTCTATCAAATAAAAGGATTTCTACTCTTTTTCTTCTAAATTGATTGACTTCAAATGCTTTGGCTGGGACTGTGTCCTTAGGCACACAAAAAGACAAAAGCCTGCTATTTAATTTCTTCCCACTGTTTGTTCATTTGTACAAGTGTCTCCAAATCATCTCCTCTTCAAATTTGACCAGTCTTTCTGTTTACTGAAGGACTTTCTTTGTCTGAAACAATTGTCATTGCCTTTCTAAAGACCTCATTTCCTTACTCCCATGCAGGACCCAGCCAGAGACAAGGATAAACAGCACAATGTACACCTGGCCAGGCAATGACAGCCTCATTTGCCATCACCTCATTCCAAGCTGGATAAGCTGATCTGGAGGCTCCCCTGTGATGCTTGTTTGTTTTAACAGGTATCTCTAATGGCTTGTTACAAAGGGAGTCAGAGCAGTTCCTGGGTATCTGATGGGTGGGCTGGTCTGGACACACCAGAGAAACATCACAGAGAACACAAAGTCTGTGCCACGGCTGGACACATCTAATGGAGCAGCAAGGGGAATGGAATACGAACCTGTCAAGTGCCCCAGGAGGTACAGTGAATTACAGCCCACAGAAAATATCATCAGAATCCAAACTCCTGGTGAGGAATGTGTAACAGTGCTTTCCACAGCGTTTAATTGAAACAATAAAAAGGAACAAACAAGCGGGAGCGCGCTGTGAAGCCTGAGATGTGCCTTTGTGCCCACGCACTCACAGAGGGGCTGAGAACCACTGGAACATCCTTCAGGCTGATGAGCTCATCTGTCTCAGCAATAGGGATCACCCATAAATACTGGTGTGGTTTCATTGGAATTCAGTGCTCATTTATGGATGCAGTCATTGACATTCCCAGCACAGCACTGTGATTAACCCTTTCACTGGAGCTGTAATCCCAATTAATGCAAACTGGCTGGACACATACAGCAGGTAGATAATAAGCTCCACGACAGCAACAGCACACCTTGGCCAGGAAAACCAAGCATATCGTTCATCTTCATTTAGCTTTGAAGGGGTTACATTACAGGAGCTCCTACTGCATCCCTCACTTAAAATTAAATGCCACCAGCAGTGCTACTGAAATATGCTTTTAAAGTTTACAGCCGAACTACAGAAGCTTGTAAAGTGCCAAGGGACTTCTCTGGTTTAATTATATAGACCCTGTTCCATAAACTGCTTGAATAGAATAAATACAAATAGCATCCACGCTTTGTGACCTCTCTGGGTTAATGAAATGCACACAAACACCCACAGTCTGCTATGGCTCAGAAATTCCACAGCATAAACACACAACCCTGCTGGAAGCTGTAGTCAGGATTCAAGCCTTCATACATACATGAGAACCAGCTGCCTGGACTCAGCAAGGAAATAATTTGTTGTTTATGTTCTACTACTATTCAAAGCTGCAGTCAGTGGGAATTGTCTGCGATTTACTGAACAGGGAGAACGAGTCTGAAATTTTCTTGTTCATGTTCTAATTAGCAAACCTGCTCCTCTTGTCCAGACAGTTGGTGAGGTAAGAGAGGTCAAGGAATTCGAAAAATCAATAGATGACCCACCCTTGGCTCTAGGAAATGTGAGATCTTCTCTACCTGGTGACACTCAGCTCCATCCTCGGAACATACTTGGGAATAAAGACTCGAGGGAAGTGGGAAGAATGTGTAGAGAGAGAAATCTGTACTTTATTATCCCCTCTCCTGCATATAAGTTACTTATATTGCCATTTCACAAAGGAGAGTTTGCTCCTATTGGAGAGAAGCTCCTGAGCTGCCAACCAGTTCTTGTTCCTGTGGCCAGCACACAATTTTCTCACATTTTCTTAACTTTGTCCAGGCATGGCAACTCTCCTGTGGTGCAGAAAAAACTGCAACTTGTACTGTCCGGCCATGGCATCCAAGAGACATCTCCAGGAGTCTGCTGAAGTTTCATTCATTAAATATTTAATGCTAGAGGTGTGAGCAGAGGTCTCTGGAGGTGTTTGAGCAGCACTGCACTATCTCAACAGAGCACTGTTTTTGGGATTCAAAGGCAGCACCTTAAAAACAACAGAATTATTCTCTTCCCTGGGCACTGAGCATCCTTTTTTTGCTGCCATGTGCCCCAGGTAGTCCAGAATTCTCCTAGGACCAAGCAATATGACTGTTTTGGGGATATTTTCCTAGTTTTACCAAAGATCCTACATGCTGTCTTAGACACACCCTCACTTGCTTTATTTGTTGGGTTTTAGTTGTTTTATTTTTTTTTTTCCTGAGGCTCTAAAATTGCAGAACAGGAAAACATTTGTCCTGGTATGGAGAGAAACAATCTCACAGCCATTCACACGTGGCACACAGCTGCAGGTGTGCAGAAACAGAACTTCCCCATTTCCTGCTTGTAGTGAACACCTCCACAACCTTTCATAAAGGAGATTTGCCCTAGGGAGGATCAGTGGGAGGCAGGTATGATTTTAAGTGCTGTTGTGTTTGCTGTGGAGAAGAAGAAAGTTCTCCCAGTGACCTGCAAACTTGGGCTGCTGGCACTTGAACCAGCATAAAGACAGGACTTAACAGCTTGGTGACTTCTAATGCCTCAGCCCAAGTTTGCCAGCTGGAAGGCAGCACAGCAGAAAAACAGCCCCTCTATCAAGCCACAACCTCACAGCCCACCCAGCCAGACCAGAACAGCACCCGACAGACAGAAGACAGACTGTTACTGCTACTCATCTGTGCTGTTCACATAAATGGCACTTCACAGACACCAGGATGAGTTGCTGCTCAAAAGGGATTCCAATTTACATAAAGACAAGATGATGACACGCAGACAAGCTAGAGGATGGTAAAAAAAACATAGGGACATATATCTCATAGTGAAGTAATGATGAGCCTTGATGGTTACATAAGGTTTTATTACTGAGGCATATAACTGATAATATAAAAAGGTGAAGTGCCAGGCCAGATGCCTGAGGTATTATGCATAGATAGTCTCTTCTCTTTACTCCAGACTTTGATATATAAGTGGAAGACCAGATGTCAAACCTCCTACTTTTTAACAGAAGAAAGCCTCTTTACTTCCCCCACGAGGGACACTCTGCCACGTAGCAGGGGGCAGTGATTTTCCAGTCTGATCCCTGAGAAAGAGCAAACACACCCTGGCACGCTGAAAACCATGAACCCCAAAGAAGCAGGTGCAGCCAGGGGTGCACAGACCTACCTTGAAAAGCAGGCAGTCCCCCTGGTGCTCGGCGTAGATGGAGCTGAGCCGGTACTGGTTCTCTGTGGTGATGTCGATCTGGTAGCCCGTGAGGGTGTAGCACACCTTGCGGAACTCCTGGATCTTGGTCTGGAAAACTTCTTTCAGGCGCTGGTTTTTCAGTTCTGCACTTTCCACTTGCTTCTTCAGCTCTGGGTAAGGGAAGGAAATGGGGACTTTTTTATATGTCATCGGCACAGAGCCCTCGTGCTGTACTTACAGTGCTGGCCAGACGGAGTGAATTCGAAAGGTTAATTAAAAAGCGAATTAAGCAGGCAGAGTAAAGAAACAAGCAAGCTTGATGCTTCTCCTCCCGGACCCAGCAAACCAAAAGATATCAAACTGGGGAATAAAGAAAGCAGACACGTCTTGGTGGGATGGATTTTCCTTTTGCTCAGCCAGTCTTTTAACAACACACTACCAAAATTCAAAGCTATAGCATCCATTTCCCCACGTGCACACATCCTGTTTTCTACACAGAACCCAAGAGAAGGGTGTTCCTCTACACAAAGCAATAAAGTGGAAAAATGGTCCGAAATGCACCTCCGTATGGTCGCATCAGGAGGAAGCTGCCTACAAGGGAAATCTCCTCCAATGGAGGAGATCTGAGGTAAGTGCTTTGATCTCAAATTGACACACTGCTTAGGGGTCCCTCAAGGTTTGGGAAGGGGCTTTTATTGGGATAAAAAGCCCAGAGAGCACCAATGCCTCTTTGCATTTGCTACTTTTACTGGACTAGTCCCTATCAGAGAGGTCCTGGGAGACTGCCTGCCACTCACCCTGCGTTTTATTGCTACAAAGGGAGCTGCCAGTACTGTGAATCCTTCAACAAGATACACAACAATTACCATGAATCTTTCACCCAAGGTGCCTTCTGAGTAATTAAACCTCGGTTTATCATCCCATTAATTACCGAGATTGGCTTTACTCTAATATACACTGGAGATGTCTCCCAAGTCAGTCTGTTTTATCAACACTGCAGTCCAGGGTTAGGAAAAATCCTGACTCTTTCTAACAGCAAACAGAGTTCCTCAGTTGAATACCTCTTTGTCATTCTGAGGTTTAAGGCTTTGTGCTGTGATCAGGGACGTAATTGCAGCATTTGTAGCCCATATGTCTTGAGTTTAGCTAGTTCAGGTCCAGCACTAGGACAGCAGGAACTTCAGTGCAAGGTGACTGCTGGAATATGAGGAATGTTTTTGGCTGGGTTTATAGAGCCCATAGTAAAACATTATCGCTTCCCAAGTGAGCTGGAATTTTTTTTTTTGCTTGAGTATTTGCTGGAAAGTGTTTCCATTGGCCTCCCAGGCATAGTGCAGGGAGGATGCAGGATGGAAACTGCAAGGCCATGGAATTGCCAGTGATTCACCTCTGAGCAGCTGCTGGCACACCAGGAGAATGCCAGTCACCCTTCCTCTCCTGTACTGCTTTAGTTAGGCACTCTGGGTGGGACAAAAGGACACTTCAGTGTGTTAAGTTACAGTGCCCTAAATGCCACTGAGGATGCCCCTGCTCAGAAGTACTTTGGCCTTAATCCAACTCAGTTTAATCCCCAGGCAAGGACAGGAACTCTTAATGGTTAAAGGGAACTGCATGTCCCTTTACTTCTGAGTGAGAGCATCCACACAGGGAGAGTTAACCCCAGCCAGCTCCTCATCTTCAGCTAATCCAGCTCCACTTTCCTTGTGGAAGCTTGTGGTTGTGATGTTCAAGCAATGGCTGCCGTTACTCTGGGCCTCCCCACAGCTGCATCTTGCTTTATGAAGAGGAGCGAGCCACTCGTGGGGAACATCACCAGTTATTTCATTAAAACCCTGCTATACAGGGAAGCCCCCAGTTGTAGGGGGATGTAAAGTAAGTAGAGAATACCCAAACCACCCTGAATGGCCCCAAAGGGTTGTGTCTTACACACAGTCCCTTCTCATGAGCTCAAAAAGGCTCTGTCTGACCACCCACCTTCCCAGTCACAGCAACTCATCAATGTGTGATTAACTCAGCCCTTCTCGGGATTGTTACAACCCTTTCCCCATCATCTTAGCTGGGTCTGGTCTTTGATTAATCAAGCAATCAGCCTCTGAAGCTGGGAGGTTAACGGGTGGCTCTGACCTAGATATTCTCAGTTTTCATTCAGCTAGGCAACTGTTAAGGACAAAATCCTATATATGAAAGTAAAAATTCAGTGACCACACTGCAGTGGTAAATAACATTTCGTCACTGTCAGAGACAGCACTGCCTTTAATATATTGCCCATGTCCAACAGCAATATTTTTTTTCCCTAATAAATGCAGCCTAGCCTTGGAAAAGTAAATCTGCCTCTTCCTACTGCATCTCAGAGGTTGCCTTTCCCAACTTTTATAACCTTGGAGGTGGATGGCACCCTAATTCATTAACTCCTTGAACAGCTTTCGTTATTCATGAAGAGTTAGTGCCTTTTCCACTGTTTTGTCTCTCAGACTTGGTCCTGCCAGTGGCCACCACGAGCATCCTCACCCCCACCCACCAGCACTGGCCTAGTTAAACAGCCCTCTGACTCTGCAACAGCAACTAAGTGATGGCAACTGCTTCCCTCCACTACCCTCAGGGTGAGAAAGGAAAAAACTTTGACTACAATCAGTCTTTTATGCAAGAAATCTGGGGCTTTCCAGTATAACTGAAGTGCCAGGGAGCCTTCAACCCCGACTGCGTGCCCTTGCCGCCTCCCCGCCGCTCCTCCTGGCCCTTTTTCCAGAGCCTGCGGCAGTGCTGGTGTCCTGGCTGGAGGAATTCATCTGCATGAAAAACTTCTCTGCTCGTTAGAGATGCCTCATGTCAGCCACTGGCACAAGGTGCTGAACTCGGGAACTGCTAATGTAGATGCAGCTGAATGTGCCAGCGCCAGCCAGGGGTGGGATAAAGCCTTGTCATCCCTTCGTGACTCCATCAGCAACTGCCCAGCAGGGCTCCCTCAGCTTAGGGACAGAGCAGGACAGAGCAGGAAAAAACCCAAGCAGGCACAGGGACACAATAGGAGTGCCTGAGTGTGCACTGCCCCCAGTGAAGGGTCCATTGAACCCTGACTGTAAAACAGAGATTGCTCTTCCTTTACGCCCAATTAAACCGCAGCCCTCAGCAGCTCAGCCACAGCAACTGCTGGTGCCTCCCTCCCACAGTGTTCATCCCCTGGGAGCGATTCCACCCCGGGCTGCTCCTGGTTTAACTCAGGACAGCACTCAGCACTGTGACTGCTCCCCTGCTTTCCACTGAGGGATCTGCTGACACGACACACCATGAGCAGGATCCACAGAAGAGCAACTCGATAGGAAGGGAAACTGAAACTTGAGGAAAGTCAGATGGGATCCCACTGCTCAAACAAAGCCATTTGAGATGTCTTTTATAACTTTCCACCATGCTTCTGCAGGAAAGAGATTTCCTGCAGGTTTTGGGTGATACCAGCCAGCCCCAGGCCAATGTCTCAGACATCCTTGGGGTGCCTAAAACGGCACAGAATGTCTATTTTTAGGCACTGGGTACCTATGGAGCCTCTCTGCACCATGGATCTGTCTTAGTACAGAAGTGGCACCACAGATTCCCTGCACCCAGCAAGCAGGACAGCAGCATATGCACGGACCTGGGGACAGTAATTAATCTTTCTAGTATGTGCCCCATCAAGTGAAGATGTTAAGCTAAGAGGCAGCTCATTGTTTGCTCTGCATCTGAATTCAAAGCTGTGACAACGCTAATTCTTAAGCCTCACCTAATACCGCTAATTCCCGCCAAATTTCTAGCACAGTCAGGAAAAATTGATTTAAAAGTCATCACTTGGCACAGAGTGCAACTCAGCTGTTTCAGAGCAGTGCTTAAGGCACAGCCACAGAGGCCACGGAACAGAGGGAGATCCTTTTGGGATGGGTCAGGGACCGTAGCAGAGCAGGGCTCTGGTGACAGCACTGATGTGTCCACCCCTTTTATCTACCACCTCCAGAGCACTGGACATCTTGATCCATTCAGATCTTTCCCACCACTTGGAGAATTAGGTTTAATTACATCTTTAAAAGACAGTATTTGAAAACTAGAATCTCTGTATTTAGAGAACCTGTTTGAGTTCCTGTGTTCGACCTTGTTCAGCTTGCACACAACAGGTGAGAGAAGTTGCAGAGGCCATGGATGGGGAAAGTCACACCACAAACACCCTTCATTCCAAAGAAGGGATGCCAAAGCATCTCCAGGTTAACGAAACAAACAAGAACTGAGAAAATAAGCATGAGGTTTGGCAGGCCATGCCTTGGCTGGGGGTAACTACTGGCCTGAAAAAAAAAAATAAAGGAGAACAGAGAGAACAGGAAAATATATAGAAATACTCTCCCATCTCCTTTGTATTCAGGCTGAGAGTATGTACAAAAAGTTACCTGTCCCGAAGAGTTTGATGTGGAAAAAATATCCTCACTGAAAAAAAAAAATCATTAATCTGTTCGAGAATTAATATTGCCAAATGATTAATTCCTCCTAATGATACTGCTTCTTGAAACACCTTGTATTTTCACACACTTACATTGACTTTAATGAATAATTCAAACTATTTTGGATAAATAAATAAAATATGAGTTGGGCTTTTTTGGTCTCATATTGAAAATGTCACTGCTTTTTATTCCATTGCTTTGACACTCCTTACATCTGAAACTGTTGAGAGGAGCCTGGAAATACCACAGCTTTGGCTCTTGCTCCAAGTTCAGCTGGGTCAATCAACAACAATAGCAGTCTCTGCACCAAAGAAAACCAAATTCATGCTTAACCTTATCCCCAGGGAAAGAGGAGGAAACAATGTGACTCTGAGCATGCCAAAAGTGGCATGAAATTAAATGTATCACTCCTCTTTTCCAGGAAAATACAAATCTGTTCTGCCCATCCTCAAAGACGCCACGAGCCATGTAGCTGCATTAATTCAGCTGCAACCCAGCTAATACATATCTCTCTCAGAAAGGTCTGCAGTCCTTTCTAACTCTCCATTAAAGGTTGCTTTCCCTCAGTGACATGTTTGGGGGTCACTCACTCCAACACACGCAGGATAAAGCATTTACACACCAACTCCTGTCCCTGCTCACCTTGCCAGGGTGCCTCAAGATGGATGCCACCCAACACTGCTATGGAGGATGCTGCTTTATCACCAACCCCGCTTTATTTAAACAAGAGATTGCTTCAATTTTGTTTCCAGCTCACAGAAGGGATGCCAGAACCACCTTGTTCACGCAGAGTCCATAATGGAAACAGGGGCTTCTCAGTTCCAAGCAGCAAGGCCACAATTACCTTTATTCTCCCCCATTGACAGAAGCTGCTGCTGTGCAGTGTCACCCCTAAATCACCCCCCTGCACCCCCAAACTGATACTGAATTACACCATCCATTGCAGCTCTGTCCTTCCCACATGAATTTCTGCACCTGGGACCCTTCCAGTCATTCCCCTGCTCAAAGCCCAAGCTGAAATTTTCTTTGCCAGCCTCAGTTTATGAGGAGCAGCGTCTGCAAAGAGTTCTGTGATATTCTGTGAAGGGCACAACATAAAAATAAATTGTATCGTGTTAAATAAAGGCTAATAGGAGAAGAGCTGAACATTTTCCGATGTAGGCGAGTTTACGAGCATTGCTTTTGAGAAATAAAATTCTCTTTGCTAGATTTTATAGGCGTGTTTTATGCCCTGGGGGAGTGGGACCACACAGCCCCACACCACCCCTACTCGACCTTACAGTCTGGCAGCCTCACACACTGCTCTCTGCAAAACTTGCAATTTGTGACATTACAGCCATGAATTATAACTTTTCTTGAAGGTAAAAAACAGTTTTATATTCAACAGACTGCACTGGCTGCTCAATTTGAAACCTAAGTGGTATTTATTTGATCAGTCAACATTGGTTTATTTTTAAACCGTGTATGTACCATATGGTTCAATGCACCTCCCAGCCCCCTCCTCCAGCCACCAGCTTGCCCTTCCAGCAGCTCTGGGGAGAGTTTTCAAAGGCAGCACAGCACAAGTAAAGGTCTCCACCACCATGACCAGCTGCAGCTCTTGCACTGCCCAAGAACTCTCCACAAAAAAAAACATTTCCCAGATGTTTCTCTTCACTGAAGATGGTTGGCTGAAGGCACCATTTCAGACAACCCACGTACCTTTGCACAGGTACCACTTCTTGGAAAGAAGTCCATAGTTAATTATCCTCAGACAACCTGCAGAAAGCAGCAGAGGACACTGGAAGGGTAAGGTGAGAGCAGCAGGACACTGAAGGACTGAGAGAGGAAGCTGTGGAAAAGCATGAACTCTCTTCTTGCAGTACCTACACACAGAACACGGATCAGGATCGAGCAAAGGGTGTTTTTCTTTTCCTCCTTTTGCTAACCCTGAGATTACAGCACCAAGGTGCAAAACTCACAAGCACACCTGAAGCTGGGCAATGAACCACCACTGAGCAAAAGGCTCTCCCAGGGGTTCCCAGCCTGGGCACTGCTTGGAGCTTTCTCTGTCCTTCCTCTCCTTGTTGGCAGAGCAGTTTAGGAGTGGGGGCAGGCAGAAAACAAAAAGTGGGCTTTTGGAAGCTCAGCTGAGCTCCTCAGCCACCCCTGCAGCTGCTCCCAGTGGGGGCAGCACAGTTTTGTGTGATGAGACCCCGGGTACTGCTAAAATCCGTGGCTTTAATGGTGTGAGCAGCCTGCTTGCAGCAATGCAGAGCTCAGTGGGGATGGCAGCACACACCCCAGACACAGGATAAATTAACCTCAGGAGAACTGTTTATTGCCCAAGATGCACTTCATCAATTAGCATGATATGGCACAAACAGTTTGGAAATTAGGGTGGTCACACTGGTCATAAATTGTGACCCAGGCAGGAAGGCATCTCCCTCCAGCTCCCAAACAATGATTAAAGTCTTCCAGCCACATTTCCCTTCCATATGGCAATTACAGCCCAACAGCACTTCTCAGAACAGTGATGTCAGCCAGAGCTGGAGCAAGTCATTAACTTGGGATGCAAAAAATAGCCTCACCTTAAAAACACAAATATACTGTGTCACTTCAGCTTACAGGAAAGTGCTTAACTTCTGCTTCTAGAACTAGCCAGCAAACATCAGGCATAACTCTTCCAGCCTGTATGTTTTCCAGGTATTCTATTTTGGAGTAAAAAAAAAACTCAGTGGGACTTTTCATGGGCTGTACTTCAGGGAAGTCAGGTAGCAAAAAACAGGGGCATAACTCATATCATTGGTCAGATGAAGGAGAATCACTTCTCCACTAAGTTGCTTCCAAGAAAAAGAGTGCTTTGAAACCACCCAAGTGTCTAATGAAAAGATTAATCCTAAGAACTATATAATTAACATATATAATATGCATTGTTAATTAGGCTGGTCTGCAGAAGCACTTAATAGATTAATTTATCCCCTGTCTATCACCTCCCCTGCACTCTGCCATTATTTTGTGTCCATTGGCACATCACTCCTATCAGTACTACCCCAAAACACTGGATGCATTTAAACCTCTGAAACAGCACCCAGCATCTGCTATCAAACCAAATGAGAAAAACAGCTCCAGAAATAGCTGTTTGTTCCCTCTCACAGTGAAGACTTTTTGAAGGAGTTTTAGTCATTCACAGCACAGGGTGGACAATATTCAATCATGCATTGGAGAGTGCTTCACAGTTTATTAGCTGATGATGTTCACCGAAGCTGTGAACAGGAGCTTTCCACCTCTGGCAAGAGATGATTTTGAGCCTTCCCAGGAGCAAAGCCATTCTGCTCTTACTCAAGGAACTTTCTATGCTCAAATTCTGATGCTGAGACTCATGGAAATGCTATTTTGACTCAGTGGTAGTGTCCAAGATTATGTTACTTACAGTTTCTTGTCTCCCTCTGTTCCGTGCACTGCAAATTCTGTGCTCACAACACAAAAAAATTGTAGCTTTGCAGGCAGAGAATCAAAACACAGAACTAACAAATGCCTCAGGAGGTTTCTCCCATGTTTAAAGTCGCTGTCAAGTAACTCTGGTGTAAGACAGGTGCTGAGATGGGGCCAGGGCATCATACAGATACCTTTTAGCTCTGATTTGGGACACACAGACCAAACTCTGAATGCTGCAGACTCCCTGACTGTTTGGGAGCGTGGTGGCCAACAAGCCCTTCTGCCCATGTAATGACTTCTTCCTAAGCTTTACAACCCCATTCCCATCTCCAGAAGTCCCTTTTTTGTGACACTGTGCCCTGTCCCCGAGGTGGGGTGGCTCAGAAAGGTCAGCAAATGGCCCCATGGGTGCTGAGCACAGCCTGTGGGGCACAGCCAGGAAAATGCACAGGCTCCAGCCAGCTGGGAGGAGAGCACAATGGCACTGCAACAGGGAAAGGCAAGGCTCTGCTGCACACCACCTTAGCTGTGATTTTAATGGCAGAAGATTGTGGAGTTTGTTTTAGGGCTTTTGTTCCAAAGGAAATTAAGCTCTACAAAGCCTCCACTTGCTCTTTCTATTCAATCCTTTCCCCCCCCCCCCCCGCCCCGTTTATCCCTTTAATAGTGTTTTGAAGTGTTGGCTCTGCAAATGTATTGCCCTTGGCCTGAAAGCTCTCTGGATGCCAACTAGTCAAACCTTTCCCAAACCCTCCTCCCTGCTCTTTGTGCTCCTGCAGCAGGACCCAAAGGCACTTTGCTCAAGAATCACATCAGATGTTTCCTCTGAGCACTCTTCTGAGTGCCCCAGACCTCCTCTCACAGGATAGCAGGTTCTGGCCTGTTTTTATTGGCATATTTTTCATGTTCTACTTCATTATCTGGTGTCCAATTTATGAAAACAATCCTTTAAAGATGCTCGTGCTGGAGCCTGGGTTCAGCGTGGAGCAGCAGCAGAGCAAGAGGGGAAAAAGGATTTTCAAACAACAGAACTTCAGGATTGTGACACAGATATAAAGACAAGAAAACTTATTTCCCTGGAGCGTGAAAGATGTTTGGAAACAGAGCCATCTCCTGGATAACCAGGCTTTCAATCACGTTATTCCAGCCTCTGGAGCTTGTATTTCCATTGCAGGAGTCTGATATGTTACTATGGACAAGGGAGGGTTATTCCCCTTAACCTTGTGCTGGTGCTCTTGGCCAAGACGTCTCCAAGCAATGTCCACAAACTATGCCAAGGCTGGAGGACACCAAAATCATCTCTGGGCAGGGAGACAGGAAAGGTAACATCTGTCTCAGCCCAAACGCCAAGCCTCCTCTCCTGATCCTGAATTATTCATCACGTGCTAACTTCCAAGCCAGTTCAGTTTTCAATTTTTAAATATTTAATAATTGGGTATTAAATATTCATGCAATTTTATTAGAAATTTTGGAAGATGGGCACTAAGGCTCTAATTGTAAAGTTCATCATTGGGACTGATTGCCTATTCAGAGAGACCTTCTGGCTACCTAGAAAGAAAGAAGGAAGAACAAAAAAGGTAAAACAAGTATTTATGGACCTCTCTGACTCTAAATCACAAGAGAACAGAGACACCTATGCTATTTGTTTTCAAAAAACATCATTTCTTTATGAAAAAGCTGAGAAACCTACACTGGGAACATGCTAGTCAGCTGCAGTCTAAGGAGTTTTTAAGAGTTTAATTTCAGTGCCACAGAGAAAGATGTCCACCTCAGATAGCTGCAGTGGATTTGGCTGGTAAAAGGATCCTCTGATTACAACAAAAATATGCAGTAAGTCTTGGTTGTGATTCGGGGCAGATGCAGGGACAGTTCAGCTCAATACACCCCTAGAAGGACACAGATTCCTCCCTTTTTCTGATGCCTACTCAGAGAGGACATCAGGATGCATGGTCTCCCCTGAGCTGGTCTAATAACTTGGAGTCATTAATTATCCATGGCTGTTTCTCTGGATGTAGCTCCTGCAGAGCATGTTTCCCTCCTTTTCAGCAGATGACATATCTTTAACCCTGACTCCTGCTGAGAGCGAGCCCATGTTCCTGTCCCTCTCTATTATGAGCACACAATCCCCACTGCGATGGAAATTGTATGGTTTACAAAAAGGATGACACAAAAGGCCTGGAATTATATGCAAATGAATGGATCCATTCCTCACTTCTTACCATCACAAGCCTGATTTTCCAACAACTGCATGGGGTAATTTCTGCACCAGCTTTCAAACAAAGGGCATCTCTGTGTTATTAACATCTCACTGTGGCGAGCAGTTTGTCACCTTTCACGAGAATTATCTGAAAAGACACCAGCAATTATTCCCAAGGAGATTATTGGGTGGCTATGTCCCAGCAAAGCAGCTGGAAGCTCAAGAGACATAACATCCACCAGGAAAACTACTTTCTCAAATCAAGAGAACACGGAACAGATTAAAAAACGAACTAACTGGAAACAAACACAAAACTAGTGGGAAAGTCATGCTTGTTGCCTTCAGTTTTGTTCATCTCTATACCAACATCAGCAGCACATCTACAAAAGAAAACTGGAAGCTCCTGATTATGACAGGAGATAACAGGACATTAACTTTGGAGACCTATCCTGGGAAGGAGCTTGGTATGTTATAATAAAAGACCCTGAGGAAGAATGACTCCAGCACCAGCTCCAGACGCAGAAATCCAGCTGATTTCTAGGTCTTGTACCTTTGGATTTTCCAATCATTTTAAACCCCAAGGACTGGACAAACGCAAGACAGCCAAGAATTCTCTTCCTGGGATTGTTGTCTAACTCCTGGTTGTATCTTATAACACAACCCAAGACCCAGCATTTGCTTGGCTAATGTTCATGAACAAAGTGGGACAAAGAGCAGAAGTCCTGTGGAATTCCAAGGAAGCAATTACTCATGGCTCTTGACAGGAGTGAGTAAGTAGGGTAGATTTCAAGACTGAGTCAACCACTCTGATATCTAAAAACAAAAAAAATTATAACAATTAAATAGTGGGATTTGGAAGACTGAGAAAACAGAGATGGACAAATGCAGTCAGCCCACAGCCATCCAGAAGGCTGTATGGACCAACCTGCTCAAGAGAACACCTTCTGTGGATTCAACAAGGCCAGTTTGAATCTAGCCAAATCATCAAGGAGGATAAAATTAATACCACTTTCAATTCTTATCAGCTGAGGGAGTGTGATGGAGGAACAACCAGGGGTGGTGAGCGATTTCACAGCTGCACATTTGAGTTACCTTAAGCAAAGGGAGCAGGACCATCTGGGAAGAACTCCAATCACACAATAATATTTGTGGATAGATCTAGTAAGACAGAAGCCCTTTCTTTTTTCCTAAGAAAAATGTGTTTTATTGGCCTATAAGCCTTTTTGTGGCAGCAGAAAAAAACCACATCCAAATTAGACATTCTGCAGAAGGCTCAGCGTCTTTCTTCAAAGGAAGGCTACTGAAAGAGACAAGCAAAGAGACTTGAGAGCTTGAGAGTTTTAACCAGAGCTTTTGGCATAATTTTGACCGCAAATAATAATAAAACGCTCTGACAGCGGGGGTTTGGGTGGAGAAAAAGGGTGAGAGAAGTAGAAACATATTCTTAATTAAAATCTCATTTAGCAATTTTTTTTTTTAATGTGCTTAAAAATTCCACCGAGGTCACCATTCTGGAGAGATGACAAACTCCTGGGATAAAGGCTGGAAAATCCTGGTAGTCGTGTCACATTTAGCAAGTCAAAGATATGTTTGTATAAGGCTGTAGAGGGCTAAATCCATTTTACATGCCGTATGTATTATTAATTTCTGACAGTGGGCTTAGAAAAACCTAATTCGCTGGAATACGAGCTCCCTTTGAGCAGAGGGAAGCCTTTTCAAAACTCATCTTTTATTGACTGAGTCATTTTTGAGTCAATCTGTCTGCTTTCGGCAAGACAAGAGTTTTAAATCTTCTCTCTTCTTTTCCTCCTTTTCGAGTCATGGCAAGTCTATTAAAACCTGCTAATGTATGCAGCAAGGCCTCTGATTTGAAATGTAATGAATTCTTCAGATAGTGGCAGATTAGGGGGAGAAGATGATAGAAACAGCCAGAGCCGCCAAAAAAAGAACTCTCCAGAAAAAGAGGAGGAGAAGGGTGAGTGGGAATGAGAAAGATTAACCCTTTTTATCCAGAAGAGGAAAATCTTTAGGCTCCATTAATAGAATCAGTCAAAAAAGCAGAACTGGAAGAGGCAGAGCATCTTCAGGCTTGCCTGGGGCTGAATGAGACAGAGAATAAATGAATCTTTCCTCCTAGAGTCTCTTGTAAGATTAGGTAATTCCCAAAGTGAAAAATGAATAACTTAGAGAAAATTAGCTCCATCCATATAAATAAGCCTTCATATTCCAAACTCGTCACCCAGAGCTTCCCAGGCAAATGCCCTGAAACATTTCTGCTGTTGTGTAACAGATGGTTTCCTCCTCCCCCCTTCCTTGGGTTGGTTCCAACCGCAGTATCTTTCAGGTGATCTTGTTTTAGCACAAAAATGAGCATTTTGGGTGTAAATCATCAATCCTATTAGTGAAAGGAGGCTTGGCAGTTTTATTGTCTTTGGCATCTTTGAAGTGCTGGACAAACCTTATGGAGCCACACAAAGGAAAGATTAGCACTGTCTCCATTTTACAGAGAGAGGAGCTAAGGGAAAGGAAGTCAAGGATACTACTTAATTCGACAGCACGGATCTGGTGACAGCCCTGAGAACACAGAATCTGCTGAATCACGGCACAGACCTGGGATATCTTCCTGTTTAACAGGAAAATTCATAGCTCAGCCTTGAATTTGATGGCTTTAAAAAATAAAATTAGCTCCATAATAAAGTTCTAATGAAACAAAACCTTAGAGAGAACAGTCTGATGGAGCACAGGTGACCCAGTGGATTATAATGAAAATTAAGCTCAGCAGAACGGATGCAGGTGAGTAAATGCGGGAGATTGAGAAACTGGTTCTGTCAGCCTAATGTCCCTTTGCTAATGAAAGGCATTGAAATGTTTTAACAACTGAGAAATCCCAAATAACAGAGGCAAAATCCTTCAATTTAACATGCAGCAGGGATACGTCAGCCCATGCATGTCTTGAAGGAGAGACTGTCTCTCCCTACAGATGCAAGGCACTCAATCCTCTATCACACAAGTCAAACTACGAAAGGCAAGAAGTTTTAAGTGCAAAGTTAACTCCAAAGCCGCTGGAGGCAGAGAGGGAGCTGTGGAAACTAAGCATGAGCTGGAAAAAACAGCAGCAGGAAACTTTTGCAGTGGGATACAGGACACAGGTAAAAGTGTTATCTTGGAGGCCAGGAAGCCATGGGACTCAGCCTGGCTTTTCAGATTGCTTCCAGGTACTGTCTGCATTTGCTGGCAGAAACACATTTTCTTCCACCCTGGAGAAAAACAATGGCTGTATGCTTGTGCCCACATCTCCTAAACTCCATCAGTCCCTTGATGTGATCCTCTCCAACTGGGAAGCTGCCTTTTCCCACCTGTCTGTTTGCTTCCGACCCTGACATGAGCGCTGCAGAATTCACAGAGGAGAACTTTTACATTTCCACGTGTTAGTGCTTTTGGAAAGAAGAGGTTGTGCTTGCTTTCATGGACGTAGGCACAAACCCGACCTTTAGCTGGGTCCCAGCCCTGTGATTCAATAGCTGGCACTCGCTCCCTGCATCAGTAATGAGCTAAAGGTTATGGCAGGGAGCAGGCTGCACTCTGGATATACCATTTTTCAGAGAAGATAAGAAACTCTGACCTGGAATGTTACAGAAGAGGTAAAACATTTTCCTGGCAGAGCATTTTTTATTTGGGGCCCAGGGCATGACCCAGGGCTGGGGCATCAGTCCTGTACAAATGCCTTTTGGTAACCACGTTCTGCCTCCTCCACTTTCGAGTGAAAAAGGCACTTCTCACTTCCTGCCACGGGGATGGTTCCTGTGTGGCACTAAGCAGTTCCTGCACTTCACACTAGCCATGGATGCACGTTAGTGGTGGAGGAAGCAATCCCTGTGCAGATTTCCTTTTGCTGTGAGGTTGGCAGAGCACTTTGGGAATCCCGAGAGGCCAACACGCTCATTGCAGCAAGCACCAACTGTGGTAGCAGGCTCAAAGAACAGCCTACCCCAGAATATCACTATTTTTCTACTCCAACTGCATCCTGAATTCCCCCTGCACAGCCTCTACATCCCTTCTTCCTGCCCTACTTGTTGGGAAGATCCTCTTGCTTCCTGACATTGCTTGAACTCTTCCATCTCTCTGTCTCCTAAGAACTCTGCACCAAACACTGGCTTAGTGCAGGACTATCCTGTTTGGAATAAGATCAGTCAAAAAATCCTGTGCTTAGTCACCAAAGAGATTATTTTGGTATAGAAAAAAAACCACAGCACTGAGGTAACCTTGACTCTTGGTTTCCAATGATCCACCCCAGGCCAGGGAGCAAGTGCACACAGAATCCTGATCTCTTGCACTGCAGCCTCCCACAAGAAGGATTCACTTCAGGTTTAGGTTTAGAGAACATTTTACTTGCTGCTGCTGCTGTGGACTCTTCCCACTGAGGTCAATGACACCAAGTGCCATGGAGACCATGCTGCTGGCATGAGCAGCACTGCCAAAATGGGTCAGAGAGGCCTAGGAAAAGTGTATGTTGAGGAACAAGTGAGGAAAGGAAAAAATGGTGCACACAAAAGGTCTGTGTGCGTGGGATGTGCAAGCAATGAGAAACAGATCTACCCAACTTGGCTAAATCAGTGAATTAGCTCTGTGCTCGAAGAAAAAGTTAGCCTTAAAGGCGGTGCTATTCAGTAGCTCACTTTACATCTGGGAAAAGTCTGCAAAAATCCCCCTGCATTATCTCTAGCCTTATAGATTTCTTCTTTTCATCTGAGGCTCAGAGTGGGGATTACCCATTAAGGTGCAGTGGCCAAATCACATTCAATCTATTCTCTGTAAAAAGAAGAAAAAGCTTTGGTCTTGCCTGTCCTCTTCTATCTCATTCACTTCCTATGTCCACATCCAAAGCATTTACCTCCAACTTTCAATAGGTGAATTCAACAGATGAATAGGTTCTGAATACCAAGGGGACACAAAGGATGATACTAAATAGCAATTCTCACTTCTCAATCCTACAGGCTGCATCCCACTTCTCCAGCATCACACAACAAGGGTTCATTTAAAATCTTCATGTAGTTTCTCAACCCAATAATGAGACAGTTGGCAATTTCCAGCCAGCACTGACCAATTTTGATGGGCACAGTCTCCACAGCATCATCCCCTTGCTGCGACTGGGGATGCCACAGTGACAGCAGCACTGGCAGGTGTTGGAACCCAAGGCACACCTCTGGCTGCCCTGGGAGCTCAGGGCACACCTCGGGCTGCCCTGGGGGGTCAGGAGCCCCAGCAAGGGGGTCCCAGACCCTGGCAAGAAGCCCAGAATGGCACCGGCTTTGACCTCAGCCCATGGGAAAAGTTACCAACACTGTGAGAATCATTGCAAAACAAGAGAATGTGAAAATGAGTAGTGGTTTAGTATTTTGCAAGGTAAAAAGTAGATTTTAGGGTTTTTAATATGAGGATGAAGGGTCTAAGATGGAGGATTTTGGATGTTGCCCAGTTCTTCTTCTTCTTCTCCTTCTCCTCCATCTTCTCTTGTAGTGGTGGCAAAAAGTGATTGGTAGAATGAAAAGAGGTAGAAATTCCGTGTCTAGAATAGGTGCAAATGAATTAGTATAGAATAGTAAATAATAAATAGGTTGTGAAGAATGGTTGGATGATGGAAAGGGCACAAAAAGGCCGGGACAGCCCAGGACTGGGCAGTGCCCGCTCGGACTCGGCTGCATCAGATGTGCGGCCGGAGCTGAGAGCTGGCAGAGAGAAGGAGAAATCAACAACCTGAAACAACATCTGCAGGTGTTTCCCATCTGTTGGGGCTCAAGGTAAAGCTCCCCAGAGGTGAAGATAAGAACCTGTATTTGTGCAGAGCACCCAACTCCCACAGGCAGGTTGGGGTCAGAGCATCTGGGCCCAACCACAGTGCGATGCTCAAACATCTGCAGTGGTCACATCTGGCTGCCCCCACGCCTCACCTGGCAGCACCAGCTCCAGCAGATGTGTCCAGCAAGGGATGATGTGACCAAGGGATGCAGCCCTGAGCTGTGCCAGCTCTGCCTCTTCCCCTGCCCCAGCAGCCCCAGTGGGACCCTTACCACGGGGAGTTAACCAAAGGAGTTAATAAGTACAGCTGGAGAGAGGTAATAAAAGCAAAAGACAACTAGAAAAATACCTTTGCAAGCAGGTGAAGCATGTAACTACAGGCAACTAAAACGTTTTTAGCACGTTGAGTTTTTATAGAAATGTGTTTGCTTTTCCTCAACCACAGAAGTCAGAGACTGTAAACATCTGCTTGTTCATGCTGTCTCTCTCCCACAATGTTTTGATTTAGGTATTTTCCTGTAATGTCTGCAACTTAAACACATCAGAATTGTGCCAAGGCTTCAGTAACAAACAGTAAAAGGAATTCAAGGTATTAGAAAAGTGAAAAGCTAATAAAGCGAAAGCCATATAAACAAACTGACAAGAGCCCTGGCATCACTCTGAAGCATTCCAAAGCAGAATTTCCTGAGCTGAAATTACCTTGAATGCATCTTTCCAGTAAAACTGAAATCACCTCCCTTTCAGCATGAGACCTATTGAAGTACTTGACCCTTTGGACATTATAATCTTCTTGGCAGCCTTATCAACAGTTGCTTCAGAAGCTCGTGAGCTGCAAGCCCAGCATGACTGTTTGTCATGGTTTAACCCCAGCCAGCAACTAAGTACCACACAGCCACTCGTTCACTCCCTCTCACCATCCTCAGGATCTCAGTGAGGTTTATTCTGCTGCCTCGTTAATTTTATTTACTTGTGTTTGGATTTCAAAACAAAAAAACCAGTCAATCATGGCGTACTAGGAATTATAAAGATCTTGTGTAATTGGGCTTCTGATTTAGTTATCAATCCAAAAAGATACTCTGCACTAAGAAGTAAAAGATAAAGCCATAAAGCAAGGTTTGCATTACTTGCAGCTGCTCAGATTAAAAACAAAAAACAACCAACAAAACCCAACCAACAAACAAAAAAATATGAGAAAACCTGAAGATATTTTTATTAATGCTTCAGATAACTTAGAAAAAAAGTCACTTAATCATAACGTTGTAAACAAGGAAGTTCTACAGCAGTATTTAAAAGTATCCAAAATTGTTTCAGGAGCCCCATTGATTTGAATTAGGCAGCTGCATAATCACAGGGGCTGCAATTT
Source organism: Monarcha castaneiventris obscurior (assembly GCA_026261815.1). Classification (NCBI taxonomy): domain Eukaryota; kingdom Metazoa; phylum Chordata; class Aves; order Passeriformes; family Monarchidae; genus Monarcha; species Monarcha castaneiventris. The sequence continues at coordinate 11,268,534 of JAMPIT010000856.1, read as the reverse complement.
TAATGAACATTTTAACAGGAAATGTAGAACTGATTATATATATCAAAACAGGAAAGATCCGAATGCTGCAGCAACTCTTTTTTGTTGTTGTTTTGTTTATTACCTCAGTGTGCAGATCCAAACCAACTCCAGAACTAATACAGAACTTACCTGACAGCCCCTCTCCCCTCAGCTCCCAATGCTTCTGGCTGCAGCTCTGATCTTCCTGTCTTGATACATGTCATTAGGCACAGCATTTTGAAAAATAATTAGTGATTCAATCAGATTTTACACTGGATCAAGTGGCTGGAAACTTCAATGCTGTGCTGCAGTTTTCCCTTACCATACTGTAGGGCATGTTATATATACTTAATTAGATAATGTTTATACAGTGCTTTGAAGAAATAAGGAACTCTGCAAGGGCTGGGTCGCATTTTCAGAAAGGAAAAGAGCAGTGTTGAGACAGCAGAGGCACAGAGGGAGAACAAAGCTCTCACAAGCTGAACACCACCTTGTTTTCAGAAAGGTTTCAGGACACCTGAGAAAAAATATGTCAGGAGCTTCCAACATGCAGGCACTAAGAAAGAAACAAAAGTTGTGAAACAGGGGATGCTGCAGAGGCAGTGCAATGACAGTGCTGCTGATACCAAAGTGAGAACAGTGGCACCAGAGCCACAGAGGCAGCAGCAGCTCTCCAGAAGGAAAACTTTGCCTATACCCAAGCCCAGGGTGTTATTATTACCCTCTTACTGCAATTTGCAACACAAGGACTCCGAGAGAGTTGGAGGCCTTGATAAAACAAAATGCATTCCACTCCTGTGAACACTTATTCATAAGAGTGGCAACTAATGGAATAAAAGTATCTGGTTCCCTATTATTGTGAGGCGAGGGAAGCAGGGCTTTTTTGTTAAAGTTAGGGTGCTTTTGGGCTGCATGCTAAAATACTAAAATACACTGCAAAACCCAAAAATGGGCCTTCCTAGGAGGAACAGGGAGCACATGGTCTTCCCCTGACAGGGCACAGAGCAAGCACCAGAGGGGATGCAGAGCACAGAAAGGACAAGGGCCAGGTTCTGCTCTGGATCAGGATGAGGCACCACATAAATCCTTCATCCAAACCTCTATTAAAAGAATTTGGAAAGCAACAAAGCAAGCTGTGGCTAAATCCACTCAGAACGAACAAGAGATGCTGCATCCAGACATTTGGCTCCCTACAGGGCAAGAGGCACAGAGAGTGCTCCAAAGAGTTTCCAGTGAGCAATGAAAGCAAACAGTGTATGCAGGGAGCTTTAAAAATGATTGCAAAGAGAGCCCTGAGCTTCTGTTCTGTGCGTTTTTAGGTTTTTTATTTGCTTATAACTAAATTACATGATTTCTTTGCAAGTCTAATTAAGCAGTTAATTGATGCTGGTGCCCTTTAGCATCTGGCATTTAAGATTAAGTAAATAATGGAGAAAAGTGCACGCAGCACCCAGCAATAATTAAACACAGCAAGGGTTTGTTCCCCCACTCTCCCCCGTTCTAACCTGTTACATATAAATCTCTGAGGATAACTGTCTTTAATAGCCTCAAATACACTTACACACCATATAATGGATACTTGACAACAGTATTTTTCCTCTTAGAGATGGTGGATAGTGCGTGTATCTTTGGTCTTAATCAGGAGCTTTCATTTTCTACCTTGCACTCAGGGGAAGGAGAAGCTTCATTGTGACAACTCTCCCCGACTGAAGAGCAAGTTAAATGGTTCTTCACAGGAACACACTTTTAAATCCAGGACTGTGACTGTTGGCCTCATGTATTAAAGATTTGTGGTCAACTTTTCTCTTTTCCATGTGCTTACTCCTTCCTGATGGACCATTCAGTGTTATTCATGTATTTCCTGAAGTCTGTGGAAATGCAGGCTACGAAAAAGAAAGATTGAGTTATCTAAAATAAAGCTCCAGGGAGACCTTATTGCTGCCTTTCAGTTCTTAAAGGGCGTTTATGAGAAAGACACAGACCTTTTAGCAGGGCTTCTGCAATTGGTTTTAAACTAAAAGAGGATCAATTCAGACTAGGTATAAGGAAAAAGGGTTTTTTTGCAATGAGGGTGGTGAAACACTGGCACAGGCTGCCCAAAGAGGTGGTGGGTGGAAGCATTTGAGGTCAGGCTGGACAGGGCTCTGAGCAACCTGACCTAGCTGAAGATGCCCCTGCTCATTGCAGGGGGTTGGACTAGATGACCTTTAAGGGTCTCTTCCAACCCAAACTAGAATATGATTCCATGATTTTTTACATGTAGGGCACTGCACTGAGATTTCCATCTGATCTTAAGAGCAGAGTTTCCTCAGAAGGCCACACACCAAGGACTGGACACGAATTATAAGACCTACTCCAAGTCTTACACTACAAGAAACTCTGAACCAGCTACAGCAAACTCAGCTTCTGCTGCTCCACCAACAAGACCAGTCAGGAGCATAAGCTCAGTCCAGCAGGTTAATGTGAGCCAGACTGCTTTCCTAATACGGCTTTGATTCAAACTACCACCACCATGAAAGGTTTTTAGTTCTTCCAGAGCTGCCTGATGGAAGGAATTGCTGCCCAAAGATTAGTGCCACAATCTCTTTAGACTCTGCAAGCAAAAAAAGCTTGTGTGGAGACTCCTGCCCACTTCCCATGGGTGCTTAATTAGTATCTCTGGCATACTCAGAGACCTTTGGACAGAGGGTGCTACAGAAGTGGAAAATATTATCATCATTATGCCTGCTCCCACCAGTGCTGGCATCCAAGGGAGAGCTTTCCCAGCAGATGGTGAAGTTGTGAGCACGGCTGGCTTTGGTTATAATTTCCCTCATCACAGACTCTCCTTGTTGGAGCAGCTTCTCTTCTTGATGCCTGAAGAGCAAACCAGAACCTGCAGAACAGGACTGCATCCTGCTGGTCAGTACTGCTGACATTCAAACCAGCCAGCACTCAAATCACAGCAAACTGAATCATCCAAGGGGCTTTCTAATTAAAAAGAGCTTCACTTGGATGGCAATTCTTTCTCCTGCCCGTCACAGTCAGCCCTCCCCTGAATTCCAATCATTAAAAGGAAAAAAACCAAAGAATTAGTCAGCTTTTGTTAAGTGTCAAACATTCCCACTCTAAACAATGAGCAAAACAAGGAGAGGTGTTTAATAGCTCTCAGAGCAACTTTATACCTTCCTAAACACTATTTTTGTACCTCTTGCTAATTGCTTATTTGCCCTGGTTGTATGGATGAGCCTGGCTCACTCCGGCTTTGACAGAGGAGAGCAGCAGCGTTTAACATGCTGCAGGAGGTGTGATATGCCTGGTTCTAATTTTTATCCTTATTTATTTCTGTTGGGGTTAGCAGCTGAGGACTCTGAGCTACCTGAGGCGTAACTAAGATGCCATTAGCTTTAAATCTGTTCCCAAGCGCTGCAAGCAGCCTCTCCATTTGGCTTAGGACATCACCTTGCAGATGAAGCCTTTGCATATGTGGGAACATTTCTGCTTAAAATTCCTCCCTTCACCAAAAACTTCCTAGGGACTCTGGAACAGAAGCACAGGGTACTGCTCCCATCCTCTTTCCTGGGGTTTTTCATTGTAAAATGTGAAGGATCCTGTAGTAGAAAGAAGTGCTTTGAAATGGAAGCGAGGAGTAATCTCTGCTCCTGCTTGTAGCACCATGGGAGTCCAAACACGTTCTGCAGGGAGCTTGCAAACGCATCAGCACCCTGCCCACGTAGCGAGGAAGGGACTCATCGTGGAAACAACCTGACCTGGAGTTCCTTCCCGTGGTGGCTGACGATGGAAATGCCTTTAGCCCACATCTGCTGCGCGGCTCCAACATCACCGGCTCTAACTCGGGATTTATTTTTATCGCTTTTCTAAAACGAGACAGAAGCTTCCCCTCGCCTGAATCCTGCCTCGCTCCAGGGGAGGCATCGTGGCGTGGCAGTCTAAAAGGGGAATCACACACCGGCGTCATTACCAGCCTATTCAGAGAGCCTTTGCTGAATCTCTCAGATCTGCACGGTCGCTTTGATGCCACCAGCAGAGAGATTTCTGATGGCACATCCGCAGTCTCCAGCAAAGGTGCTGCTGCTGCTGCTGCTGCTGCTGCTGCCTCCGGCCCTTCCTTACAGAAGCCTCTGATGTGTTTAATTTGGGTACTTTTTGCTGCGCACCTGTGACGGTGTCTGACCATGGCAGAAAGTAACTTTACAACATCGCATGCCTACCCAACAACCCACCACGCCACAGTCCTCCAACAGGACCCATTGAGACTCTTCTATTCAACAGAGACAGAAACACACACAGAGAGCCAGAGAGTGAAAAGGCAATTTGTGAATCTGATCTCATTTTCAGCTTTTCATCTGTTTGATTCTCATCCATTGAGCTGGAGCTGGTTGTATGTAAGAATGAATATGCTGTTCCCTAATGGAGGCTGGATTGACTTGCTCCTCAGTGGAGATGCCAGACAAGCTGGCACTAAAATGCAGAAAACAGGGAAACACTGCAATAGCGAGGGAAGATGCATCAGTGCTGTGACACACAAACCACACCAGGTAGTTTACTGTAAAGAATGGACTGTTCCCAGATGCTCAGAAATCCCTGATGGGCAGACATGAATTTCCTGCATTTTAGGACTTGCTATGATTTAACGATGCCTTTGCCCCCCTGGCATGAAACCAGCAGCAAGAGGTGCCCAGACCCCAGCCAGCAGCACAGAGAGCACTGCACCTACTTACTGACCTAACACCAGGGTGTTAGCAAGCCAGGTCAATAGGGGTGAGGATGCTAAGACAGGCTTTTCTCCCTTCCTGCTGACATCCTTCTGTCAGCACCACATTCCAAAGGATATCACAACACTACCACATCATCGTACTGATGTCAGTGCCATGATTAAGACAGCAAAGTAATTACAAGTGTCTGCTTTTGTATGCTGATTGCTCTCCAAAGAGATGTTCTCCATTCCAAACAAATCCACCATGGATTAACATTTCTCCTACTTGTTCACCACCCAGAATGTATTTGATTAGAAAAGCGTGATCAAAACTCTGCTTGACCATTTTTCAGCACTTCACCATTTTTCTTTTCCTCATCAGGGAGAAAAATGTATCCATTAGTTAACCTTTTCAAACACATTCTTTTTGTAGTCTAATTCAAAGAAGGATTATAAAAAAATCGTCAGACTCGGCATGTGAATAGCTTTTTGTGAGCACAGGGAACAAGCATTCATATATCAGAACATCAGCATGGGGAGATAAGGGAGCTGTATACTGAGAGCTTATCTGAATGCAAGATCCGCCCTGTGAAACCAGCATAAACATCAAGGACAGAATCCATATATTGATGTAATTCTTAGTGCTACTAGTGCATTTGTGTGAATTTGCAATTAAAAAAAGCTTATTCCTTACAAAGAAAACAAGAAGTTAAAGGATACAATTCAAGGTCTGTTGAGATCAATGGGAATTTTTTTCGTTGCATTTGAATGTAGCTCCCTCTCCCTCCCTCCCTCCCTCCCAACATGTCTACTAGAATATTACGAAAGAAATTACCTGGAATTTATTAGTACTACTTTTAAGCAGACCAAGGATTGAATCCTCAGTTCTCTTAGTCTGCTTTCTGACTTAGTAAATCTAAAGCTCTCCTTTCATCCACAGCTAACATTAAATGTATTTAAATCCACATTAGCTTTGTACCAAATAAAGTCATTGAAAATACCACAAATAGATGCAGGTGACAAATTAACTGATGTAGGCAACATAACTTTGAATTTCCTGACTTTTAGGCAATTAAAATATCAACTTAATTGTTGGATCTGTGTAGCTTCTCTCATTTTAATATGTAAATCAGTCTCTATTACGCTATAGCTCAAAGAATGTGTGACTCTGCTTACTTGATTAGGCTGGGAATTGCTGGTCCTGCTGTCACTATGTTTACACTCTAGTGACAACTTTGCACATCAAATTCACATAATGCAATGTCATCAACTTACTCATCAAATATAAACTTCTTAAATACAGCCGCCACTCTGAAATACTGAACCTTATTTCACTTCATTTACAGCTCCTAAATAATCGGCATAAGTGAAAAGAAAAACTAGAAATTCAGCTACAAAACAGTATTTCCCAGAAAAAAACAGCTTCCCACAGACAGGGAGATGAACCAGAAAAACAGCCCATGCCAAAAGTTATCCTTTGGCTTCCAAATTTTAGTTGCATGTTGCCCCTTTAAAATGTGCTACAAGGACACGCACTTTATTTCTCAGTCTCCACACATTCCCCCTGCCTCGTCTGGGATTCAGCGTTAAGGAGCCCTGATTTATCCTGTGAAGACAGACAGATTTCAGCTGCTGGCCACATATACTTACCTGCAAATTGATATGAGGACTCCAGAGAAAACCTGCAAAATCAGTCTTTTTGTTTTTTCCTATTATGACCTGATCACAACAGGAGAACCATCTTGGATAGTACAGAGTGGGGAAAGGTAAATAAGTTCAGTGTTTTCCCATTCCTGTAATCTTCCCTGAATCCAATAACCATCCCCACCCCCAACCAAGGGGACGTTCACCTTGCCACCACAAGGCTTTTTAAGACTTCCCAGTACCCTTGACACCCCTTGCAAAGTTCCTCCACTGGGTTTCTACCACTCTGCTGGCTCACAGAGGCACCAGGCTTTAATTTCCAGGAGAAACAATACATTGACAAGAGGCAGAGCAGAGATCTGAGGCTCTCCGCTGCCGCTGCGCTCTGCCACGCTGGCAGGCTGGTTTTTCTGATGTCAGGGAAATTGTGTCGGCCTGAATTTGAGACATCAGCACAAGCCTTTCTTCTCAATCCTGCTGATGAATGAAAGAGCATTTTCAATTGTGTACATCCAGAGGCCTTGTGGCACATCAGGCCTAATCAAAAGCTGCTCCATGATGCAAACTGCTGTCAGAGGCAGCTCACAGCACAGCCCTGCAGGAGCCAAAGGGCAGCTGCAGATAACAGAGCATTTCCTTCCCTTCAGGACTAGACAGACCTAGCAGGAGCATCCCAGCTGTCACACAGCCACCAAGGAGGCCACAACCGAGCAGGAAAACACAAATGCCAAAGTTTGCCAACAGTAAAGCTCAACAGGCTGTTGGCTTGTCTCTGGTTGATGAAGAAACCACCAGCACAGAGGCATATTGAAGAACCAGAGGGATGTGGAAGAACTGTGGCCACAAAGGGGGTTACCTTTTGTGTAGCAGTTTCTGTACAGTACAAATCTGATGGTGTTTTAGAAGGATTGTGAGGGTGGGAAGGAGCTAAAACACAGAGACAAGGGTTTTGGGTCCTTCCACAGCTCGTTGACTTTTCTTCTTGCAAAGGCTCTGAACGTCCCCTGGGTAGAAATGAAGGAGCACAGCTACTTCTGGGGGTTACTTCTGTTAGTGAGAACAACTCTTCCACATGGTCACTTTGTACTTCCCTCAGCTACTGATGGACTGGGAACAGGAATCCCAAGTAATCAGGCTTAAAAATACTGTTTGTATCACCAGTTTTTCCTTCACAGCCACATCCAGAAGGAGACAGAACACTCCCTCTTAGCCCAGGTTTCTCTACACATTTTCTCTTGATTTATCTGCTCCCAGAAGTCACCTCTAACCTTGCTCTCTGCCCATCCATAATGACATTAGCTACCTCTAACCTTCTCACCTGCCTCAGCAAAAGGCAGCTTCTTCCTCCTCATGTAACACCACACCTTTACGGTGTCAGGACCGAGTAAGGAAAATGCATTTGCCCAGGAAACCAGCAGCCTTCTCCTCAGCTGTATTTTTTTGCAGTGCTACTCATTTCCATTACACCCAGATTCAAGTCAGGATCAATAAGCCCAGAGAATCTTCTCTTGGGAGCCTCCCTTCTTCATATTGCTACAGAAACCATTGCAGATGTTGTCACAGTTGTGTTTAAATTTGGTGCCTCTCATCACATACACATTTTTATTTTACTTTCCATTTCTTTCTCTCTCACAACTTATTTTTCTGTTTTTCTCTTTGCAAAAATGGTTTTATTTTTTTTTTTCCGGAACAAGGCTTCTACTTCTACTAAATAATTTGTAATCCATTTCTACACAGTGCCTATCAAGAAGGTAAAAGATGCTTTAAAAAAACCCTTGAAGGGCTTGCTGTGGAAGTATTATGTGGGTTCACAGGCTGCCTCTTAGAAAAACAGAAATACTGACTTCTCCAAGAACTTCACATGTGGAATTGGTAGAAAAGGAGGGCAGGAAGAAATCCTGCAGCTTTTTTTGCTCTTTGTGAAGGCTAAGTATAGTCTGGATAGTAACCTTTGACTGACACCGAGTTCTACACATACGCCAGCTACCACAGAACTACTTTACAGAATTTATTACAAACCTCTGGCTCCCTGGACAGCAGACAGAGCCTGAAAGTTCCAGCAATGTCTCAGTGGCACCTCCCATCCCAGTTTCAGGAGAAGCTGCAGGCTTCAGGCATCCTTGGGGGTTTGTTGGGTCAGCAACCTTTGGCCCCCTCGCAGCACACAGATTACACCGAGCTCAGGGCAAGTCTCTGGCTGTTCCACAGACTCACAGGCAGGGCACACTGCTTGCAATATCCTCAGTGCTGCATGACTTCAGATCTGTATTATCTCAAAAAAAAACCCCTTGGGAATCTTTCTGGATGATGAATACTAGATACAATTAAAGCTTTTTTTTTTTAACTGGGGAACATTTCTTCCAGCCCTCTTGAGATACTGGACTTTCATTCAAGCCAGGACACCTGGTTCTTTAGAGATGCCTGCAGTGACTTCAGTAGTGCATAACATTTACTATCAAAGCCACTGTTGCTGAATCAGAACACACAAAACCTTCAAGGTATTTTCCCCTTACGGCCACACTGCCCAAATCCACTGACACCATTTAGGGACTCTGCCCCAGCCACCATAACCCTGTCAATATGAAATACAGGAGATCACAGCTCTGCTAGAGTTATTTATGAAAACAGGTATGTTTAGCAGCACTGCCTGGCTATCTCCAGTGCTGGGCTGAGACAAAGGGATGTGGAGAATAAGGAAGGAAATCAAAGTAAGCTCTATTTAAACTATCAGCTTATTCCCACTCTTAATATACTATTCAGGTCCCAGACTGATCTAAATGTCTTGCAGAAGAGAAAGTAGCACCATAAAAACAATAATAATGAGAATTAGCTGAGAGCTGGAGGGATTGCCCCACGGAGGCTGTGGAGTCAGCACAGGAGGGAGGCAGCTAGCTCCCAGTGGGTCAGGACTGCTGCTAGTAACACTCATCCCCTGTGCTGCTTTCCACACCGTTTGTGGTGTGCACACCGATGCTGTGCAACATCTCGGATGCAGGTAGCAGTAGGGGATGATTTCTTCCCCCATCAAGGATACGTGGCCATCTCTGGAGTGAAAGAGGACAGACCTTCATCAGTGCACAGCAAAGCACCAGAGGCAAAGTCAAGCTCTTTATTAACTTCAGATGAAATTGGGATATGCAGAAAGCAATTTACTGAGATACAGGCAGGGCACAAAGGCTAACATCCTGCTTTTAACTGAGGTCCCTTAACATCTGAAGGCAGCAAATGCCCTGGACCTTTGTGTCTCCTTAGAACAAAGGCAATTCCTTCAGTACAACTGAAGGGGAACTGGCAGGTTAAATGTAAGTGAGAGAAGGATCACCTAATGAATCCTTCCTGTGCTTCAGGAAGAAGCAGGATGAGACTGAAGGAGAGCTGCCCTCTGTGCACTCACCTGGCCCAACGCCATGTGACCAGTGTGATGCTGGGAGCCACTGGCACAAAGTGAGGCATGGAGGCTGCACTTGCACGTCTGCACCCACCACTGAGGTCAGGAAAGGATCCTCCATGAGGTGGACTGGGGTCTCACTCACAGGTGCAGCCCTCATCGTGTGTGGATTCCCCACACAGATGGCAGGAAGCACCAAGGCTTCCAAGCACCAACAGCTCAGCCAACTGTGGATGGAGAACAGCAACTTCTAAATTCCATCTGCTCCTTTTTTTGTCACCTTCTGTACTCAGAAACACATTCATCAGAAGCACAAGCACACTGGGACAGTGACAAATTTTACCGTCTCTGGCTTGTCACTTCAACAAGATTAGATTATTTTAATATTAATTCATTACCCAATTTAAATTCAATTAAATACCTTTAACAAGGCCCTGGCATGGCCATGATGCTGGGGACAGCCCCTGCTGAACGCCAGGTGTGGCATCTCTGTTAGGGCCAAACACCTGCCTCAGAGTGAGATTCCCCAGTCCTTCATCAAGGACCCTCTTTTCCTACTTTTTCCCTAACAAGGGGAAAAGGACACTGAAACCATTGAGATGGATGAACAGCTTTCCTTTTTGGTGGGATTCTGTTCGGGAAAATAGTTCCAATGTTCTCCACAGATGGTTGAAATCAGAGTTGATTTCCCCATCTTCCTTCCTGGTAGGGGTGCCAGCCTCTCTCTCACCAGAAAGAATATTAAAAGCACTTTTCCTCTTTCTCACAGGGAGAAACTGCATGAAGAAGGGAACACTCCAGTGTAGCTACGGGATAGCAATAAATTGTGAGAGCTCATGGAAAATTCGCATTACTGCATTCTTTTAGTCAGGAACCAGCTTCCATGGGTCAGCCATTCCTACCCTCAGATACACTACCTTTAAGATAAAAACACAAATGGAGATAAGGAGCACCTGAAGCATTGTCTCTCATTTTCACTTGTGCTTTGCTACAAGTCACTACACTTCTGTCACCTTCCCATTAGCTGCCACCTACATATTTACTTGCAATGAAGACCCAAATCCATCTTTAGCAGTGCTAGATTCAAGACATCCACCAGGACCCCACAAGGCAAAAAAAATGAACATCTAAACAGAAATTGCCTGAAGAAAAATGGGAAAAAATAGGAAAAGCTATGAAGATGGAAGAAAATAAGATGTAGGCTGAAATATAGAAGGGGCAGTGGGGGGAAGGTGTGAAGAGCACGGGAAAGGGAAATGCAGAACTGGAACAGATTTCAAATCTGTGCAGCAATGCCCTGCACCACCTTTCCAAAGCTGTCACAATCTGCATCCTGGTTTCCGAGGCAGGAGGACTTGGAGCCTCTCCCCAGATGGCTGTTTGACCTTGGTGCTCCCTGCCCTTACAGAACCCAGCAGAGGAACACAACACCCACAGAGGTGCAGCCCATGCCCCGAGTGTGGCTGCCACAGCCCTGCCTCATTAACACCCCCCGAGCCTGCACTGCCAATCTGCATTTTGGAAAAGGATGGGATGTTGTTACAGCTCTCCATCGGAACAGAGACTATGAGGGCATCAACGAGAGGAGAGGACCACTGAACCACGTGGCAAGTTGCCAGGCTGTGCTGCAGCCTCCAGCGGTTATGCTCAAAGAGATTTAAAGTCCAGCATAACCTTGATTTTTAATAGAGTCACATTTAATGAGCTTTAACGTCCACAGTAATAATTTTCTTATTACCTACGCAGGAGTCGGAAATATGATCAGAAAGAATGTGCTGCACTCCAGTCCAATGAAGGGATTTAACAATGGCCAATACATTATTATCAAAACCATCAACATCATTGTCCTTAATGCCTTTTTTTGGTTGGTATAATTATGATTTTGTGAACCATAAGCGTAGCTGTTGCATACCACATAAGCTTGCTGAACACAGCAAACCTGGCTGGCTGGAGGCCACCCAAATCCCTCCTCACCAAGCAGCCAGTCAGGTTATATGGCAAAACAGGACAATAAAATCTTACATTTACCTCTGTCTGTCTAAAGGCAAAATGCAAACTTACATATGACCTTTGTTGTCCTCCCAGCGTTTATCCACTCTCTTCCTACTCTGTTCTTGCTCTCTCCATCCCATTCTACTCTGACACCAGGGACCTCCCACCTCAAAAGCTCAGAGAACTGAATTTGCCTCTTGCGTGTGTCACACGAATGAGCTGGATAAACAGACAGATGGGGACTGCAGCTGGCAGAAAGGGGTGCAAGAAAAACTCCAATTCTTGTTATTTTTGTACAGAAACAGCTTCACAAAACTCACTGAAATCCACTCCCTTATCATGCACAACAAACCTCCCTCGCTGGGGCAGCCAATTGCACAGTGACAAACAGAGCAGAGGGAGCTTCTGCCACACGCTCCCCACTTCACACCTTGAAAATACACTGAAGCAGAAGGCATGTGGCAGCTGTTCCTGTGGGCACAGCTAAGAAAGCAGCAAAGGCTGGATCTTCCATGTCTTATCCAGAGGGAGACAGCGTGAGTTTTCTGGCCACATGTTGCTAAGCCACTGCTGAACAGCTGCTGTACCACACTGCGGATGCAGGATGGAGTCACTGCAGAAATGGATGCAGCTTGCACAGCACACTTGATCAGCTGTCCCCAAACCCACCAGGAGCTCTCCCCGCTCCAGCAAGAAGGCCAAATCTGGCATTCACCTGGCTAATTTAAAGCCAGCTCAGAATAACCCAGTAGCCCTGTGGTCAGTGCTGCAACACCCTCAGCATCTCTTCACATCCCAGTATTTGCAGCCCCCATGCTCTGACCATGCTGCTGAATGCTCCCACAGCAGAAATGAGAGTTTAGGTGTATTTATGGCAATTTGCCCTGTGCATGACAATGATGCATACAAGCACAGGAAATACAAGAAAAAATGCCCAAGATCTTCCCATATAACCTGGCTTCCTAAACCTTCACCCTGTCCTCAAAGAGAGCCATCCACAGGGCTGCTCCATCCTTCAACAACAGCTTTTCCCCATTTTGTTTACAAGAACCACTTCCAGATGCACTCATAGGCACTCTGAGAATCCAAAGGGCCCTCCTGTGACTGTGGTAAACGACACTGAAGTACTTCCCACCCTTCTAAGCTCTGCACCTGATGCTTTCTTCCATCTGAGCTGGTCACCAGAAGTCAGAATGATGCAGCTTGGGACTGGGGTAAAAGGGAAAAAAAAAAAAGCATCACATACATGAGGCTGGAAACACCCTGAAACCCAGTGAGCTGTTTGTTTTCCTGTTGGAATCAAAGGCAGAAGAGAAAACAACTTTAAAAATGCATGCCTTCTGAGCTAATGACAAACCTGGTAACATCCCAGCACAGAGGCACCTCACAAACAGCTAAAAGCAACTGCGTGGAAAGGCAGCAGAATAATAATTCTGCCTAACACATCACAGGAGGCACACGTGAGGAACACATCCCCCAGGAGAGGTGGTCTAATTACTGCAGATGATACCCCAGAGGTTCATTCATCAGTGACAGAGACACAGGGCTGACCTCACCCCTGCAGCCTCTCTGCCCCTGCCTTCCCTGGGCTCACAGGGCCCTGTCAGCCCCCTGGTCCTGCAGCATCAGATGTGCCTGGTACTCAGGGACAGGAGGACAGACAAAGGGACTGGGCAGCAGCATCCACTGCAATTTCAACCCCTAGAACCCAGTGCATTTTGAATTCAAATTGCAATGCAAGAACTAGCCTCAAGAAGTGCTCAGTGGGGGTCTGAGACTGGAAGCTCCTACAGATAATGGTCTTTTTAAATGTTTGCCAAGTGTTTCATGCTTATGCATCTGGTTAGAGCATCCACTCACAGCAGTGACAGAGCTGTCACTTACTTGTGACATCCAGTGAGCTCTTCACTTTATAAACCAGCCCATCTGCACTTCTCACCATCATATTTTTAAGGCTATATAGTACCATAATCCACTATGAGATGCTGGAACAAACACATTCCCAGCAGTAATAAAGTGCCACTGTTTGAGCGATGGGAAAACAGACAAGCTACTTTCTGAGAATTTCGGTTTCATAACAGAGAAAGATGTTTTCTTCTGTGCATTTTCTTTAAACCAGGGCTCTGCCCTTTTGTGGGTCTGAAGTCTCCAGCACTCATTACCTTTGGGAAAAGCTCTGCTCTCTCAGCCTCATCTGAGGGAGGATCCTGACCCCCAGACACTGACCATGTACGTGCAGCTGGAACACACCAGGTTAGCTCCACACGGACCTTCAGTTCCCTTTTATTTTTCTCCTCTCTAACAAATTGTTTTGAGGGCATGAGAGAATTACAGCAATAAGTTCTCCTGGGCTCTTCAGCAAAACTCAATTCTGCCTGATTCCTTGCAGTGTTGCAGGCAATGGGTCAGGCTTTATTGATATCCTCACCTTGATTTTCAGTCTGAGAGTGTGTCTGGAGGTGTTGATTTTTGGGGTTACTGTGCTAAAAAGTCGTCTCACTCAGGTGTGTGAAGGGAAGACAGACTGTACTGGAGTGCCACAGATTCTGTGAAACGTATTTAGCTCGGTGAAAGATGTACTCTGCTTTCACGGAGTATTGAATGTAGCTGTGATTAATGGGGCACATATACACTGATAAACAATATTAATTTGTTTTAAGCCAGGTCTGAAAAGATTTCAACCACTTGCTTCCCTGCAGCTATGAAAGTTATTTCCTGCTGTCTGTACTACCTCAAGGGCTAAACCAGCCCTGAAAGGAAGGAAATATTTCCTTTCACTCTGTCAGCAGCACCAGCCTATGAAGGCTGTTGTATTGGTATTTCATTTATCATGAGCAAATGATAGGAATTATTATTATTTAGCCTTACCACCCACCCTCTGCCACACTGCCACAGGATTGCCACCACACATCCACTCTCTCCTGCATCAAACCAGCTTTTCTCATTTTCCATATAACCACTCCATCAAGCACACTGTCTGCAATGCCTCCATCTGCTTCCGCAGTCAGTTCCTCTGGCAACACGGATGAATAAATGCATCCCCAGGAGCAGAAGCCAGCAGCCTACCTGCAATTTCTTGTGGGGACTGAAAAGCCCCAACTCCTTCCAGATTCCCAGAGATGGAGCCGCCTCCTTCGAGCACCCTGACGAGCTCCCTCAGCCTTTCACACTCCTCCTGCAGCTGCTGCTGCTCCTCCTTGCGCTGCTGCTTGGCCAAACTCATCGGGTTCATGCTGAAATGGACAACTTTGGTTCTGCTGGGGTCGTAGTCGCCCTGGGTAGCAGAAAAAAAACAGAAGCACAGTCAGTAACGAATCCAACCCCCAAGCCCACCCAACCTGTACCACTCTGTGAAATCAAAAAATGCTACAGCAGAAAAAAAGGTGACATTTATGCAGTGGCAAGGTTTTATAACAACAGCTGAAGGCAGCCAAACCCAGTGCTGTTTCTCCTTCTCTTGCTACTCCATCTTTAAAAAAACCCTGAGACAAGGCAAAGAAACAACAAACAAAAATAACAAACCAGAAAAAAAACCCCACAGAAACACCCCACTTAACAGAACTTGCTCCCTGGCTGATACTTCCACACTTAAATTTAACTCCAGAAATGAAGTTTTATAGCTGTATTTAAAATCTCTTGATAGCAGGAGATTATAATGAACACCCAAATACACCCTTGAACTGCTTCAGGACACCCAGTGCCAGCCTGATTTATTGCCCACATGAGCCAGCAACATCCATGGCACACAAAGGTGGAGTCACTAGCAAGTTGTATCAGCTCGTCCCAAGCAAGGGGACAGATTTTCCATTCTTTTTTTCTCAAAGGAAGTTGTATTTACAGCAGTTTAAATAGTCAGTCAAGCCCTAAGATGGTAAATTAATATTCTTTCAAAGCGAGAGGAAAACACTGATGTTTCATCTGTGCTTTCAGAGAGATAATTTTCATATAAACTACAGGAAGCCTCACAACCATAAATGTAGTAAAACATGTGCTAACACTGGCTGCCACGGCACTCTGCCCAGCTGAAACCCTATAGCAGTGCCTGCATAAAAAGCTATTTTATATGGTAATATTTTTCCTTCAATTAAATCTTGGGGCCTAAAGTGATTTTGTAAACATTAATTAACCCTCAAGAGCAGCATGAGGTAAGTATTATCCCAATTTTATCATTTCATTTTCATTAAAGACGTGCTAGAACTTTATGTGGGTTTTTTCCATGCAAACCAGAGCAGAGACTGAGCGACCTCATCCTGCATTGCTGATCATTGCTGGTAAGAGAACCCAGAAGATCCCACTCCCAAACATCTTTTATTGAAAACACTCTCTATTGACAAACTGTGAAGCTCCTCATCAAGCAGTGAACTGCTGAAACTCACTGCCCCAGAGCCTGGCAGCAGACACAAAACTGCTTCAAAAATGGGTTTGACAAATTCAAGGACAACAGCTCCATAACTGGGCTGTGCCAGGGCAGGATATGTGAGCATCTTCCAGCATCTTTGGTTGCTGGAAGAGTCCTGGAGAGCGTGGACAAATTTGTGGGCTCCCACAAAACAGCAGCTTCTATCATTGTGGTCAAAAATGCTCCTCTGGGCTTTTCTTCCCAGAGGAAAAAAAGAAAAAAAAAAAAAAAAGAAAAAAAAAAGAAAAAAGAAAAAAAAAAAAGCGGAGTGTGGTGGTTCCTCACAACTACTCTGAGAAACCAGTTTGACCCCAGCTGTGCATCTGGGTAGGAGAGAGTCACTGTTCCACAGTGTAAGTGCAAGTTACAGAGAAAGGAGACCACATGTGCATATCCCAGGCCAAGAAAGGGTGGGAGGAACCCCCGGAGGTCTGCCCTGGTCCAAGAGCTGACTCCAGAGAGCTGGGAAAACTCAGGCATGGAAACTTCAGGTACCCTTCCCAGCTGCTTGCATTCCCCACAGTCAAGAGTACGTGGGGTCCCAACCCTTGACCATGCACTGAGCGGGTGAGGAAGGTTCTCCTCCTGCCCAATCCTCACTTCAGTGACCCCAGGAACACCTGGGAGGGCAGCACGGGAGGGCAGCACTGTCCTGCAGCCCCTCAGCAACAGGGCTTTGTGATCCCATTTCTGTGGCGTGGCTGAGACAAACCTCCCCTAATTGCCAATCAGGCAATTGGGATCAAAAGAAGAAATAATCCCACCAACAGCCTTCACCAAGAGAAATTCAGGTGAGACCCAAAAGACACAAGCAGCATCTTTGAGATGTCAAACAAGAGGAAGAACAAAACAGCTGCAACCCCAGATCATGAGATGTATTCTCCCCAGCATACACTGGCATTTACAAACCTGCTTCTGTACCCAGCTCTTTACCTTCTCGTGCTATTTGCACTTCAGGGCTCCTCCAGACAGGTCAGGGCACTCCTCACTCTCGTGTTTGTTTTCCAAGGCAAGAGATTCAACTCCAAAGTTTGTAACAGGTTTTACTCTGGCTGGCAAAGATGCTCCAGGTTCAGCTGTGGACCCCAGTTCTCCCTGGGCAGCTCCTGGTGCTTCTGAGCAGCTGGGAAGGGCTCTGGCCCTGCCTCCCTTGCCAAGGTCAGGCAGAGCTCCCAGCTCCCCATCCTGGCTGCCAGCATCATTCCAGCTCCAGTGCAGGGATCACCATTGCTGCAGACACAGCAGCAGGATCCCTGTGTGAGGAAAGCCATGCACATCTGGAGACTGCTGCTACCTCCCTGCTGGGGCTGCTGTAACCCACACTGCACCAGACTGTTTATTCTGCAGGTTATTTACTCTTTCCTGTCATCTATCTGGCCTTTCTACAAAGCCCTGCCATGCAGCTGCAGTGCTTTGGCTCTTACAGATCTTTCAGACCATTTATCCTCTCTTTTCATAACATGCCCCCCTTGAAAATTCATGCTCTAAAACTCATCACCAGGACTCAGCCTCATTTTCAGGGTTCACCAGCTCTCCTCAGCACATCAGTCTGAGGCAAGAGAATCTCTTAAAAGCCCACAGTGCGACGAAGGCAGTGGCAGAATCCATCTCATTTAACATTTCTGGGAGATCACTAACATATTTGCAATGCTACTCACATTTTTGGGCTAGGGGCAGTAGCTTTCTCTTCCTTCTACACAGCACACATCAAACCAGTACATTTCTCCCTACAGCTAAAATATTAGTGCAGCTGGTTTGTATTACAGCAAAGCCTAAAAGAAACCAAGTGAGACAGGGATCCCAGCATGCCAGGCCCTGTACAAACCCCACAGGGAGCTACCACCTAAAGCCCAAAAAGCAGACAGCAAAGCCTGAAGGTGCAGCATGTGGGGGGAGTGCAGGTATGGAAAGATGCAGTCTCTGGTTCCAGATTCCTCAGCAGCACTGTGGCAGAACAGAAAACACATCTTCAGAGCTGCCCCTCCTCACCATCAGACCAAGCTGCCACCTCATAGCTGTACCAAGCAGAGAGTTACTTAAGTCTCCAGGAAATTTACTGGCACTCTCTGGAGTTTCAGATAAATGCAGGAAGCTTTCCATGGGAACGGTGAAGACCAGAGGCAGTGCCTGATGAAAGGGATGGGTCTTGTGTGGGTAATGCAGAAAGTCAAACCAGCAGCACAACTTGGATCGTTTGGAGTGTTTTTCCAAATTTCTGAAGGTTGGGGGTGACTTTGTGTTGTGAAAATGAGTGGTTTAGGGTTGGCTCCATGAAGAGTCATGGCTGGAAACTGCTAAATATAACAGACAGCAAAGCAGCATTAAAATCTCATAGCATTTGAAAGATATGAAACCCTAATGCTGGTAGGAAATCAGGGACTGAAGAAAGCAAACAACATCCTCCTGGAATCCCTTTAGCTCTGGAAAATGTAAATTGCTGTTTTTCCTCTGTCAACTGCACTTCCACCTACAATAAATCAGTCTTACTGATCATAATTTTGTCCTTTTGGTTGTGCAGCAGAAGCCTGGAAAATGGTGTTTCAGGCACTGGGAGAGAAGACTTAAAACAGATTTGCCCATTTAGAAAATAATTTCTAATCTTGGATGACTGAAGAGGAAGACCAAACAGTGGCATTTGAAAGGTGGGCACAAAAGACAGAGCCATGTTCCTTGAACAGGAGCTGGGACTCCCCAAACAGCTGCCCAGGCACAGCTCCAGATGCTGCTTCTGTGCTGAACCAACACACGCAAGGAGGAATTGCTTAGCAGAGTTAAAAAGCATCTTGTAACAAACGGTAACGTATCCCTGGTTTCTCCAAGAAGTGTGAAAATCGTGCTGCAGGTTTGGAAACTTGGCCTGAATGTGAGGTTTGACCAAATCCACTTAAGCTCATGGTGCCTTTATATGGAAATATGGGACATTTGGGGGATGCAATCAATGGGTGACCTACAGAGCTCTGTTAGAAAGCCATCCCACCCCTGGCTCATCCAGCAGGAACTTGGTAGCTTGTTTTGCTCATCAGCACATCGTGGCCACTGCCTCAGACAGCAAAGACAACACATCACTGCCAGTTTCTAAGCAGCATCCTCTCTTTATCCCTGTTTTTCCCAATACCTTCAAAACCAGAAATTGTAGAGATTCTGAAGAGCAAATGACTCGGACTAGAGAGAGCTGCTGGCGTTCATTGATTCTTCTTTTGAGGAGTAACACTGAATGAGTACTTCAGATTTGTCAGAAAAATGTACACAGAGCTTCAATTTAGGGGGAAGCAATGAATACCTTGATTGATTGCAACCAAGCCTGGCTGGCACTTAAAAAAGTGAATTACTCATTCCTGGGAAGCAAGATGTTAACCAGGTGATTTGGTGCTTAAGGCAGAAAAACCTTTTTTTTTTTGGCTCTCAGAAGGGCACTGGACATTTTATAGAGATGATTTGTTGATCCCCCGTGTTAATATACTTCACAATTTGTGAAATAATGTTGTTTTGATGCATTATCCTCAGCTTTCCAGACACATGCCTCGGGGTATGCACAAGGGAAACTCTCTCAGGGACCACCCCATTGCTGCTGTCCCAACTGTGCAGTCACTCTGTGAGACAGACACTGCAGATGCCACACACAAATATTGGCTTAATGCAATATGTTCCAAGCACACTCTGGCAGAACTATTTAGCAAGGCTGGCTATCAATAAACTTTCTGACAAAAGACTATGGAAAAAAGAATTTGCAACAGGGCCAATTTGTCATCTAGAACCGAGGTACAAGCTCAAGTCAGATGCTGCTGCCTCCCTTCTCACTTCCATCTTCCAGCTTGAAAAAAAACCACCCCGGGGAGATAATTGTGCTGATGCTTTGTGTCATTTTTTAAAACTATATTATTGTCAAACAGTCAGCATGTTGGTCTACGTGTTGAAATTACAGCTCAAAAACTTCCTAAGTAATCTGCCCATTAGGGAAGAATCAGTCAAGTGCCAAAGCAATGAATGAAGACAGGACTGCTTTAATCTCTGAAAAACAGAAACTTTTCCCTTAGAAGAGGAGTTGTTTAGAAGAACAATGAAAGCTGCCAGTGACAGCACCTTGAAAAGGGATGAACTTCTTTTGGCATCTCTCCTTCTGGTTGTTTGAAAACTGCACAGTCCCAATTCAGCGACGTCTTTCTCCAGGAGCTATAAAAGCTTTTCTCTCTACTCCACTCACTTTCACAGGCACTCAGGTAAGAATAAAGTACTTAAAACCATGTGGACCACTTTACATTTGATGAAACGTTCAGTGTTTAACAACTCCATTTAAGGTCTATTCATCTGCTGCAGGTATTTCTGATCAGAAGGTAGAGCTGGTAGCAAAGGGAGTAGTCTCCCTTGGTGTGAATATGTTTGTCTAACATCACTAATGAAATTAAAGAAGTCCATACATCCCAAAAAGGCCATCACTGTCAGGATACAATGTCAGCAGGCACTGTGAAGGATTTTCAGCTGACTTCACATCCTCACAGGCTCCTTCTGTTTAATGCTTTGGCAAGCAAAATCATCAAAACCCATAGATGGGGCTGACACGCACTTAAGTACCTCATTTTTTCAGAGTCTTGGTATATCTATCAGCCTTAAAAGACTGTGATTTCTGAGCAGCACAATAAATTCTGGTGGAGCATATGGACAGCTGAGCTTAATCGCTGCTGGCTGGCAACACAACAGCTTGTGCTTGGCCCTGCTGAGAAAAGGCTGGCGATTGGAAGCTCTTCAAGGAAAGGACCATTTCCTCCTGATGTGACTCTCACGCTCGCTGAGAGCCACCCAAACACTGCTGCCTCCTGAGCTAAGGAATTTCTTCCCATGCCAACTTCTTAAGAGAGAAATCTCCAAGGTTTCTAGACTGGGACACGTTATTCAGTACGGGAGAACTTAAATAGAAATGATTTAAGGAGCTTAGTAGATTGTATCAGCTTTAAATGGGTCAGTAGTTACCTTGGAAGAATATTCGAAATAAAGACTGCATCTAGCTGTAGGAGACAGATGGGAAAGTTTCTTATGTACAGATATAAAACACAAAGCATCAGTTGGGGGGATGGTGGAAGGGATGTGCTTGAAAAGCATCCAACTGGCAGCTGGTTTATATTATAGGGAGAATGCTCTTGCTTCCATTTCCTGCCTCTTGCAGGCAAAAGAGTAGCTTAAATTGTAAACACTAACACACAGCAGATCACGGGTGTATGCAGGTGGTCAGTGTCCAAAACTGAACTTCTGAACTCTTGGGCAGAGGATGCTGCTTCACTGCTGGCACAGCCTGGTGGTACACTGAGGTAAATCCTGGGCTAAAACAGAGGTGGCACATCCTGAATCCTCCAAAGATGGGACAAAATGGGACAAAATGTTACTCAAGCTTTCTGGCTGGTCTTTCACTGTGTCAGGCTCCAGCTACTGAATTCTTGCAAAATCCAGGTTTCTGATGCTAGAAGAGCTGACACTGCTTTTGGGGACCTGCAGGTTTATTCCTGGGATTCAGTGCCTGCTCCTGACCACGGAGCTCAAGCTGAAGCACGCCTTTCCCAAGCCCTGGGGTTTCTGGGATGACTGTTTGGCTTTCCTGCAAACATTGTATTTGTGGGCAAACACAGCCACACGGGCTTTGCACACAGCTAATGAACACCCCGTTGCTTCCACTGAGTTATGAAAGCAGAGAAGTCACATATCATTAGAAGTCGTCTTTGAACATGTTTATCTTCAGCTTACAGTTAATGGCTCAGCATTTATGTCAAGAATTGTCTGCTCTTAGTCCTGCATCAATACCCGTCGGAAATTTCACTCAAAGATGGAGAACAAAAAAACAGCAGGAAGGCAAAATTGGAATTTATCACCTGAAAGGCATATGCAAGGTCCCCAACAACTACAGCTCCTGCTGCAGTAGCTTATTAACTAGGGTCTGCCTGGCTATTCAGGTGAGCAGCTTCTCCTGGTCTACCTAAATTTTAACTTTAAAAGCTCTAAAAAAAAGAAAAAAAAAATTGGTTACTCAACTCTCTCATACAAAAGGCTATTGGAGGCATTTTTGTACCCAGTACAAGACAGCCTCAGAAAGCTTAATCCTACCTCAGGAAATGCCATTTTAATGGAAATTCTGTTTCTTGGTTTTGTTCTTTTTGTTTCTTTGCTCAGGCTTGTTACAGTGATTAGAGTAATACCCAAAGTAAACTGCATCCCAAAGAATTCCCTCTGTAGCCAGTGCACAAAGCACAGCACACTCACCCGCCCCAGCTCTCTCTGTCACACAAGATAACCACACCAAGGGATCTTTAAAGCCTGTGGAACAGGAGCTGCATTAACAAAAAATGGATTGCAAAGATGAGACAAAGCAAACTAGCAAATAAGCAACAACCACCACCTGCTCCTCGTACCTTTGCCAGTTTGTGCATGCTTGACATCAGAAACAGTTGGGGGAAAAAAAAAAGAAAACCAGAAGATGCTGGATGTTGGGAAAAGGCTCATTTGTTCCCACCAGGTCTCATGCCGCTTCCCTGCCTTTTTTCTCTCTCCATCTTTTTTTATTTTGTGTGCATCTGCACACACACAATGCTGAAACCTGGCAGCAGAAATTCACTTGGGCAACCTTTCCATCCTTCTCTTAGCCAGTTCTTAGTACACCTGCTACTTCTTCTGCAAAAGGGGAAGATCTTTCCCCTTGCCCGGGTGATGTGACCTCTCATCCACACACCTCGATTCAGGTGGGAAAGATTCAACCTTTCACCTCTGGCCTCCTGAACACCCACATCAGTCATCTCCAGAACAGTGAAGATGCTCAAGTGTTAGCCTGAGTTGTGCCTCTCCATCCCCAGTAACTGCTCCAGCAGCACAACAGATTCCCCATCCTTGCCCTCAGGAGCAATGAATAATCCCCCATTGCCTTCCCCAATCCAGCAATGCCACCTGCAACACCTGCATCACCTGCTCCTCCCACCAAGGCTTCTACAGGGGTTTTTCTGTTCCTTCCTAAGCAGATCCTCCACACTCTCCATGCTCATTGATATTCCTCCCTATGGCCTCTTTCACCACAGCAAATTAGCAATGAGACAGGGAGGTGGTTGGACTTTGGCTGTATCACAGACAAAAAAGCTCTAATCACCCTAATCACGCTGCTCTAACACCAGACCATATCTTCAGGTACAACATGTAACACATTCTGGGCACTGCTACAATAGGGTAATAAAATAAAATGTCTTAGCAGTGGTGCTGAAGCCCTTCAGGTACAGTTTTAAAAGGAGATCTGTTTTCTATACCTCTTTCAAACGTGTTGTTCCCTGGAGGATGCAGGACTGTAATTTGCATTGAGTGAGGCATTCAGATGAGGTCTGGGATGCAAACAAACGTGACAAGAAGGTTAAGAGTCAGGACAGAGAGACATGGAATGGCATGAAGCTGGGATAATCTTAAAGAAAAAATGCATCCAAATGTTCACTGTCCTTTTGAATTGCTGCTCTTCCTTTTATTGAAATGGAAGAAAATCATAGGCTGCTCTAGGATGGTTTGTTACCACCTAGAGACTTGAATTCCAGGGTTTCTACACTTGGTTTTTCAAGTCAAGGATTCCTGTCTTTCCTGAGAACAAAGTCCATAAAAAGTTGCTATTATTTACAGTCTAGAAGCATGCAGAGGAGACCTGTGCTGGTTCAAAAACCTCTGATAAAGACACTGAAAATAAAAAGCACATAGGTTCTGAAAACAGCCCCAAAGAGCTTATAGTGTGAGTTATAAAAAATTCTTTTTCAGAGATAAGTCTTAACTTTATAGGGTGAGAAATGCTGGCTCCCACAGATCTGAATTTCAAAAAAAACGTTCTATCAACTTTCCCATACAAATGAAGAAACTTAGGTTGAGAACATTGTTGAGAGATGTCAGACCAAATCAAAGTTTTCAAGAGAAGTACACACAGTTAGCCAAATATTTTAACTATTTCTTTGCTGCTCTCTTTTTTATTCTGCAACATGCACATACAGTTACTGTTCAGTAGACGAGAAAGACAGGAGATACTTGAAGTGAGGTTTTTTTGTAGTATTCACTCCAATCCAGATATTCAGCCACTCAAAGCTTTCCCTCCTGACAATGCTCCATAAATCTTGCTTTGATGCCTCCACAATTCTGTATTTGCTGCTAAAGTTCTACTTTGGAATGAATTCAGATGGGATTTCAAGGGGAGATCCCAGAGGAGAAAAGCAGCACAAATTGGCTGTGCTAGCCCAGGACCCTCAGTAACCAGACAGGAAGGGAAGAGTCAGAATGAAGTATGACAGCACAAGTCCCACTTTCAAGACTTTATAAAGCAGAGTGAAAGTGCAATGTAATAGGATTTTCCAGTTAATGGATCTCATTAGCAAAAAGCAAAACATCTACGGGTATTTTTTTTCAGATACTATCTGATATAAAAATAAAGATGCATAATTAAAAATTATGTAAAAGCCTACATGGAAGCATCAAAGTTCATCTGAGCATATAAAAGCCTGAAAAACAAGTGACAAGAAGAGCTGTCAATCACGTTGTGCATTTGTACAGCAAACACATGGCACAGGCTGGATGCTGAGGTCAACCACAACAGCCTTAGCAGCAATGCTGAATCTCCTGAAGCCTCTAAGTGCACCAGCACATTTTGATCCTCTAATTTAATGCATATAAAAGTACTATTATATGTCTTTGCACGTCGAATTCAAAGCTGGCAGGGTACAAAGCAAACCCACTGTGTCTGAATGAATGAATGAGCACCCTCTCAGCCTTGGCTGCACCCCTGAGCTAACCCAGCATCATTAACAGATTCCTGCCCTGAGCTGGAAGCATTTCCACTCACAGAGCGAGTCAAGCTCCCTTTCCCATCACACAGAAACTGTGACAGACCCAAGAGCTTCGGAGGACTCGTTTCTGACTGTCACCTCGAGCAGCTGGGCAGTGCCTGAGTGGGATTCACAGCAAATGTGTTGCAGGTTAAACAAGCTCCAGTGCAGCCTCTCCCTGCGAGGGGTTATCGCCTCCCACGTGCCTTCTGCTGTGGCCAGGCAGACGAGGAAAGGAGGAAAACAAAACATGTCCCTGCCACACACCCAGGGGAAGAGCAGCTCCAGCAGAACTGCCAAGTTTTATTCTTTTTGTCACAGTCACTTCACAGTGATGTGGTGGTTGTCTCGCCCCTGGGGAGAGCTCATCTTCCCCAGTATCACCTCGATGTCCAACCAGGTACAGGAGGCAATTCCTCTAGTAATGGATAATTGGGTAAGAGAGAAAAGTGAGAAAGCTTCCAGCATCTCAGAAAAACATGTATCCATGTACATACCATCCTTTGACCCATGTAGTTACCTACATTAGGCACCATCAGGAGTCACTGCAGGTTCCCTTAGATGTGTTGAGCAGGCAGAACCCTCTTGTGTTTGCTCTGCTCCTTCTCAAGTAAGAGACCTGAGTGTCTAAAAAATCCAAATATCGATTCAGAGGGTACATTCTCTTCTATCTCCTCAGGGCAAACAGACAAATGTTTGGTTTTCCCTCCCTTTTCACCATTTGATCAGGTTAATTTTTTTTTTTTTAACTTAAGCAAGTTGTAGGATCCCTGATGAAAAGAGCTCTTTTCCCCTCCTTCAGAAGCATGAAAAAGGTCTCCTCCACCTTCCTTCTCCTCACCTTGTGATGATTACCTTTTAGCCCCAGGTTTCCTCACCCAGCTCCTCAGCTGGACTCTGCTCCCTTAGTCCCTTTGTAGAAGGGCATCGCTTTGTCTGCTTTTATTCCTTGAATATTAAAAGTTTCTACAGACTTGGGATTAACAAACATTAGAGATGTCCCAGGCAGTGAGAACAGGGCTGTCATGGAAGAGGTTGCTGTGCATACAAAGAAACCCTCGACTACAAGAGTCAGCAATGCAAGGAGAATTAAAAAGCACAGTTAAATAACCCTAAATCCTCATGCATATTTATGAACTACATCACATCAAAACTAAATCAATACCCTCACTAGTTACATATGGCCTGAGAAAGCAGGAGCTGGTAACTTGGGTTTGCTTTACCCATTGTACTGACGAGACCCAGAAAGTCTCCACACAGGAATAAATTCCTGGGCTGTGAAGGGGAATTTCAAGCTGTAACATCACAGGGTAAGATGAAGCAGAAGGGAGCAGCCATCCACAGATGGCACAAGGAATCCACCCGGGCCTTGGCAATGGAGCAACATTTCAGTTTAAACCCTTCTATTCCTATGACAAAGAGAAAAACACCTCTGGCAAGAGAACAGGTTTCACAATTTCAGCTGCATCTCTGTAGGTGACAAAAACTACATCCCCCAACATTTCATACCCCGTGTGCTGGGTGAGACTGCTCACATGGGGACTTCCATCAGCACAACCATCTGCTTAAATATACCTTCTTGGCTTCCCCTGGGGGAAAATACTTCTTGGTTGCCTGCAAAGCTTCAATCGCTATTCACGTCTTTTCAAGTAAATGCAATTTGAACCAAAGATATGGGAACATGCTTTAAAAAGTCACACTGGGATCACCAAGCCATTAGCAAAATGTCTCTGTCAAACATGCTAAACCTGACTTACATCACTTCATCCCCAACAACACATCTTCCTTATTCAGGCTTAGACTGCTGCAAAGTTAAGCCAAACCCAATTTGAATCTACCTTGAAATATATTTGTTAGGCACAAAACTGTCCGAACAACAGTGCATGACTTAATGGTCTGAAATACAACTGTCCTGCCTCCAGTTTGATTTTATTTCACTACTTTTACGTCACTGTACTAATGGACTGGAGAGGAACCAGCACATTTTGCACAGAGATGAGAAGGGGCAATGATTTTAAATTTTACTGCCAGGTTTTTCCAGAATTATGACTGCCAGGTCAATCTCTAAACTGTTAAGACCCTACAAAACCTCCTTCAAAACACAGTGCTTCCTGCTGTGTAAAACTCAGCCTCTGATTTTTATCATCACTTTCCTCATTGCCAACATGCATCACAGCATTTTTTATGAAAGAATATGGTGAATGAGGGGAAATCCTACTTTTCTGGTGTTTCTCAGTGAGAACCCAGCTCTCCAGTCTTTGTGTACAATCCAGGGAGGAGAGGAAAGCTCAGCATCACACTACAGCAACCACAACATGCTCCTGCAGTGCAGTAGTTACTTCTTCCCCATTAAGTTTTAATTAGACAACACATGCATGACGAGGAAACACAGCCTGGCTGCAGCTGAGGAGGCATCTTTTCAACTTCATTTGAGCAAACCTGCAAGAGAGCCTTCCTGTACTTCTCTAACCACAGATTTTCAGATGGCATCTTTAAGCACACAATCACTCTGACTTCCAGGGGTCACACCACATTTGCTAAGGAGAATGCAGTTCTCCTTCCTTGTAGCAATTACCTGGTCCTTTTCCATATTTCAGTGACTGTTTTGTTTTTAATGCAGTTTTAATACCTTAAAATTACTGCTACTTCAGCTGCACTCTTTGGCAGTACACAGGGTCTCCAAGGCAGCTAAAGGCATTTATTCTGAGTTACTTTCATGAGCAGAACCCCAACATTGTCTTTGGTATGGAATATACTGACAGAAAGCAGGGATTTTCTGCTTGAAACTGAGACTGAGTAGTAGACAAGCACCTTGGAATTCATCTGACTGAACAAGCAAAAAGTGGCCTCAAGAACAACGATAAAAATCTCAGTTGCATAAATTTAGACATTTTTATCCTCCAGCAGGTCAACAGTGGAGGAAAAAAAAGATCAAGAGGGGTGATAAGGGAAAAGCACATTGGATGTCAGCGATTTCAGAAAAAAATATTATTTTCTGTAATCACTGCGAAAGGAGTACAAATCTCTGCCATCATCTTGCTTAACAGCTCAACAATGCTTACATTTCACTTGAGAGGAAATATCCGTTTTCATTACTTCAGCCCACTCAATCACTCCTCCTCCACTTTCCTCTCCAACTTCAAATCTTGACTCGGATGCATTCACTTAGTGGAGTTTGCAAATTGCTAATCACCCATTGGCAGTATTGATCTGCACGTTTTACTGTAGTCAGAATGAGACAGCACTGGCCGGTGAATAGACTGTGAAGACTGAAAAATGAGATTAACCAGCTCGCCTCATACAGATCGAGTTATCTGCTGCCTTGTTCGCTTTTCATGAAGCTTCCAGAATGCAGCAAACTGAATCTCCTTAACTCACAAGACAGGGCTGATACATAACTCCATTAGAAGAAAAGATCAGAAAAAGCAAGTAACACAATTTCATGGAAAACAGGTCTTGTCAAACAGACTTGAAGAGATTTCAAGTCTAGTTAACTAAGATAACTGTGTTGACATAGCAGAATAGGAATTCTGTAATATATTTGCCTCGGTATCAAAATCGCATTTTCTTTTAAAACCAGCATGATGCAAAATCAGACTTTGCAGTCTGATCTTGGCAGTTTTTAAGTGGCCCAAAAGCTGATGAACTCATAGTGACATTTCCCCATTACTTCCACCATGAGTTGCTTCTTTGGCTGATCGTATGCAGCACACATTCTCTAAGATACATAAGAAAATAATAAAACCTTACTAAAATATGCAGATAACACAAAGGCAGAATTGTAGCAAACAATAAAGCCCACAAAGATAGCTTAGAAATCTGATTGTGCCAGGCACAGTCATTCCCTAGGAATTCAAATGCACCGTGAGAGATCCCAGAGAGCAGAACAGTCTCAGGTACACAACACAGCAGGTACTTTCTGGAAGACAGAGTCTGTGAGAAGGCCACAGTTAATAACCAAGGGTTACCTCTAATTTAATGCTGTGGGGAGAAAAAAAAAAGCAAAACAAGGAACAGCCAGAATCTTTATGTATCATTGAGTAGGAAGGACTAAAGAAAAAATATTGTCCCTGAAGGCAGCACTGATGAGACCCCCGCAGTGATAACACACCCAGGTGAGGTGTGCAGGCGTGAGGGCATTGTTGAAAATTAAGGAAAGTGGTGAGAAGATTTCCATGAATGATTCATGGTCTGAAAAAAACCACATCTTCCACCGAGCAAATTAATGGAAATCAAACTATTTCATTTGCTACGGAGAAGGCAGAAGCAATTTGATCTGGGTTTTCGGTGGAAATCTGACACTAAATGGTTCTTTAATGTAGCAAACAAAAGCATAGAGAGAAGCCAATAGCTTCACTTCACGGTGAAGCCAACAAAATGGAAATAATATATATTTTTAATAGGGATGGCTAACCAGGGAAACCAATACATTGTCTGTTACTTAGTGTCTTTAAATCAATATTTGATATCTTATTAAAAAGAGTCTATGGAGCAACCACAAGTCGCTGGGCAGATTTCTCTTAAAACTACATTTTTGTGTTATATCAGACTAATGGGTATTCTTTTTGGCCATAAACCTCTTAATTCAACTCATTCCACTTCCCCCAATTCAAAAAAAGTGTTATCCAATACTTTTATCCATTCTCTCTCATATCATTAATTCCCCCTCTTACTTTATAAGCCTCCAGACAATTCTGTAACTTCACCATTTATTCCTCTTAGACATAACAAGAACTTAGATGTTATCACTGACAGTTTAATCTTTTTCAAGGAGAGTTTTAATTTGTAGAGAAATTATATTAGAATCAATGCCTCTAAATATAAAAATACTTTCAAATCTATGTTCATTTCAATATTCCAGAGTGGCAGAGCTACTCAAATCCTCAGGTGATGGAAAATCAGAATGACACTTAAGACCCAGCCACTGAGATTGTGCTTTTTTTCCCTAAAGGAAATATCTTTTTTAACAGTCATAACGACAACTTGAGCATGCAGATGCTGATCCATACAGATGTAATCCAGCTCATTGGAAAATTACAAGGGTTATTCAATGATTAAGAGAGCAAAAATTCAGAGCATGGAAACAGATTTGTCACCTGCCATCTTTCTTGATCCCTAGGCTTTATATTAGGGAGTCTTCATCCTGATTTAAGTGGAGTAAAGTCAGTTTAAGAACTACTTTTCTGGGAGATAATGAAGAGAGAAACAAAGATGGACTGAGATGTGAAAGCTCTACAAGTCACGAAACACAAACACACCTCTAGCTACACCACTGCTGATCACATGTGTACACATGGTTTGTAAAATAACCATTCTGCACACGTGTTCACCTTCATTAAAGCCACAGCTTTAGCAAACTGTTTCTTACATTCCCACTCAGCATCCTGCTGCCCCTCCTGCACCCATCTCCCACAGCTGCCCTCTGAAGGCAGCACCTGACATCGAGTCCTGAGTACTTTTGGGGGAGGCACTTGAAGGATTGCAGAGTGGAAGGGGAGGAGAAAAGCAAACACCTTGAAAAAGCACGATTTCCCCCTGTAACCCCATATTATTTCTGCCCCAGCACGCACGTGTGACAGGAGCAACATGACTGTGGTTCTTCATGTGCCTCAAGCACAGGCTCAGACAGAAAAAGAATTTATGGTTCTGCCCTCAGGAAAGATCTGGAACATCATGAGCTGACACACTGGGAAAGCCAGCATCACCAGCCAGCTTCACACTGATTTTCTGCAACAGATAAAACCCAGCCCCCTACTCTCAGGCTTTGTTCCCCCCAGCTACCTCCTTGCCACTGCCAGTAATTCCAACCCACATTACAAAAGCCCCACAGGAGACCATAACGTGGTTGCCTCTCTATACCAGTAAGAAAAAAAAAAATCACAAATATCTCTAATTCCTCAATACATGCCTGGTTTCTCTGGATCCATAATAAGTTTGTCCACATTCAACTTGAAAATACCATTCAATTTTATGAATTCTGCCTGGATCCGTACCAACCGCAAACTCTAATTTGTTTTCTGAATGTTATCTCAACTGTAAGAACTGATCAGTGCCTTCACTTCAGCTCTGCAGCCTGTATATTAAGTTAAACCACACACAAATGTGTTTGCCTCTCTCAAAAGCTGCTAAATGAGATAGTCTCCTATGGAAAAAAAAATGGAATACTTCCAGGCAAAGAACCAGGAGTGCTGCTCTGCCAGGTGAGACGGTCAGCAAATTTTGGGTTACCAGGCTGGGCAGTCCATGGAACCTCTGTGAAGATCAGCCAGCTCTGCCCAAAGAAGTCCAGAGCTGCTCCAGGCAAACTTAACTGTGCCAGAATCTGATGATGGATCAAACCTGGTAGATTTGGACAAGTGTAATAGATGCTCAAAGGAAATTTGTTACTTCAAACACCTTTTTTTTTCAGAATTGTTCCCCTCCCTCTGTGATCTCCAAACCACACTGTGCCAAGAGGGGCTGCTATGGCCACCTGAGCATCTCCTTCACAGCACAGGGGACCAAGTTTCAGGGATATTATCCACAAATTCCACAGAAGTCCCTCACACTCAGTCACACCCACAACTGAGTTGGAAGTGGCATCTCCTCGTGCCTGCCAGACTTGTGCACTGTCAATAACCCATCCCCACAGCCACATCCCCAGCTCTGCTGTGGCACCATCTTCCTCTCCCTGCTTCTGAGCTTTCCCTCCTGCCTCTGCCCCTCATGAACATTATGTGGGAGGTTTTACTTTTCCAGACACAAGCTTAATTGACCAAATATTTATAAATAAGTGAAGAAGAGAGACTTAGCTCTGAGGTTTTGCTTGCAACGGCCTTATTGCTGATTTGAGCTTCTGTCAGGGATGGGTTTTGTGCTACCACAGAGACCAGACAACCTTTGCATTCAGGAGATTACAAACTTGTTCCAGTGTTCCTGACACAGGGTTGGGGGTGAAAAACTACTCAGATTGTGGGTAAATCACTGTGCTGCACTGCCAGTCCTCATCTGGGCAGCTGCTGCTAGTCCAGAGCATTATCACCACCTTAAAAGTCATGTGTAAATAGAGTGCAATGGGTACCCTTAAAGAATAAGGTACTTGAAGGCAGAAGATGAATTAAAATCCAGTTTTTTGTATATTACTTTCTACAAGTGAACTCTCAAGTGCTCAGTCTCTAAGCTCTTCAGAAAGAACAGTAGCTGAAAAAACACAGGGACACAGGGGAGCAACAGGGGAGTGGAGTAATGAGAGATTTGTCTGCTGGTGCCAGCATTTAAAAAGACAAATTCTACTTATTTTCAAACCAGGCAAATATTTTCCAACTCTCTTTCAGGAAATGGGAGCATGCAGATTGACAGTGGACCCAAGGTTGCTTAAACCCTGATCTATAACCCGGCTGCCAGGGGATGCTGCAAGGGATTTGTAACCTTCAGCCTTGGCTGGTCTCTCAGACATGCAGCAGCCTTTGAGCAGCTGTGACAGGCATCCCAAACACCAGAGAGGGACTTGGTGTGGGGGAGAGCAGCTGGAGGAAGAGGATGCAGGTGGTTCCTGTGCAAAGCACAAGTGAAGAGAGCTGAGCAGGCCCCTCCATGGGACCACACTGTTCCTCTTAGCATAAGCAGATCCCCCCTAGGAAAAACAGCAGGAGGTAAGGTAAGATATTCCAGACTCGATTTAAACAGCTCCATCCCTCGCAGTCACATTGACCAGAACCACCTGAAATCTCCATTTATCACCTCCCTATTTTAAAACTAATCAATACCACTGCGGGACAGCAACTTTCTGTATAAGTAGAAAACAAGATGGCCTGGAGCCCTGGGAAATTCTCCCTGCTCCCCACCAGCTCGATGCCAGCTCTGCTCTCGTGTCTGCATCAGGCACAGCCGGGGCTGTAACATGGCCTTAAACAATGCAGCAGCAGCAGCTACTTCGCTTCCAGCAGCTCCACAAGCCTCGAGCCGTGAGTAGAGAAAGAGCCCCCTCTGCTTGCTTCTCCACAGCAGTGTGTGCACGGGACCAAGGGTTTAATCGAAGGCAAGGAAGGAATACGTGGGATGTAGGAGCTGTAAGCTCTGTTATAAACCCGTGTGTGCGTTGGGAGAGTTTTGAAGGGGAGAGTGAACACCTGAGAAACACAAAAAGGAGCAGCCCACAGGCACATGCAGCACTCCAGCTGCAATTCGTGGTGTCGAGGTGGGTAAAAGCTCATGAGAATGTGGGACTGAGTTGAGATGTACTCTGTGGGCACAGGGAGCAAAGTGCCACCAACTGTCCCAAGAGAGTTTTTTAATGTTTGTCAAGAAAAGCTCAGAAGGAAGTTAACTAACCAAGGAGGGTCCCCAAGAGAGAGACAGAGGGTGGCAAAAGTGCAACGGTAGAAGGAAAAGATGGGAAAGAAATTTGTGTGCCCCCTTGATCCTCCTGGTTTTTTTCAGATGCATAATTCCTATGGGTGATGACCTGGTGGTTTGAGTGTCAAGAGCCCCTCTGAATCTTGTCACCACAACAGCCTTTCCTGATGTTACTTCCAGAGGAGATCCACCCAACTGGGAATTAAATATCCTGGCACAGAAAGGTTTTTAAATAACTCTGCTCTTTCCTTCATTCTGTACTCTTGCTAGTAGCATGCACATTAAAAATAGCTGAGGAACCACGCACGCTAATAATACAAACCACAAGTGTTTGCATTAAGTTTTACCGACCTCATATGGAAATCAGCCTGTAAAGCCTGGTAGCCCGTTATATACTATTCAATTACTACAGCAAGCATCCATCCTGTGCCTTTCACAGTGATCTGTAGCCTGGAACAGGTTCATAAACAGCTCGGAAAGGCGGCTGCTGTAGATTTCACTTAACTCCTTATCTATCTGCTTTAAACAGATTAAATGACTATGTCGTTAAAATGCTCGAAGTAAGCCTTTGATCATAAACTTCTCATCATTTTACAGTTATTGAATCTGATCCCTAATGAATCTTATTCTGCCATATTTCTGTCTCTGCTCCCAGCCTCGCTCCCCATTAGTCCTGGCTGCTGAGTCCTAATGTGGCTGCTTTGTATGCCCGACCAGTGCCTCGTACAGCCCTCGACCGCAGCAGCTGATTGCCCAGCCCAGAGGAAGGATGAAGTGCAGGAATTTCATCTGAGGTAGGGTCAGAAGGAGCGAGAAAATAATCCACAAAATACAAACCACACCAAGCACTCTCTCCATATTCACTGCACAGCTGCGTGACTGCAATTCCTTTCCGAGGGCCCCGCGCACCGAGCAGAGACGGGGGCTTGGGCACTGTGCTCTCCAACGTCTCACAGACAAAAAGATGTTTTATTTACACAGAAAAGGGGTACAGGAAAAAAGAAACGCACTGCCGAGATCGAGGGATTTTCTGGCACAGCACACCATCAGATTTTATCAGCTGCAATGAAGGATGTGCCTGATCTCAGTACGTGCAGAGGTGGGGGAAAGCTCGAGGTGTCCAGAAGTGCCCCAGCACAAACAGCAGACACCAGCCCATGTCTAATAAGCACAGCAAGGGGAAAGCCACTGCAGATCCTGGGGAAATGGAGGGAGACAAAACATCCAGTGCCCTGCTCCACACATGAGCCAGTAGGGTTGGTAGTAATCAAGGAGAACAAATGTTTACTGGTCTGCAATGATTGGTACAGATGGGGACCACTGAGGTCATTCTGCATTCCATGTTTTGCTCAATCAGGCTACAAAACCAGCTATTAAATGTGGTGCTAAATCTTATTTCTTGCACCAGTTTAGTTTTGGCAAATCCAAGGGCCCATACACGAGGGCTGGCAGGGTGAATCTGCCATCATTAAGGATGATAAACAGAGAGGGTCTTCTGACCCTACAATAAAGTAGACTTTTATAAAGGTGTTTTTTTTTTCTAATATCAGTAAACGATATCCTGAGCCTTAATATTTTCTCCTTGAGAAGAGGACAACCATGTTCTGAAATTTCAGAGACTTTTTTCAAGGGAAGTTCATTTCCATCAGGCACAACAGCAAGAAAATGCCCAGGAATTCATGTCTAGCTATTGTTCAAAACAATGTAGAAGGATTCCATGGTGAGAGTGGCTTTTATCCTTCAGTATGAGTAGACACAAAAAGGACAACAAGAAAGTTCTTCTAGTAGCCACAGGAGAGGAAAGGTATTGTGCAATGTTACATGAGCACCAAATGTCTGTTTCAGCTGTGAACTCTATTAAAGTCACATGAAAGTGTTAAACTGAATGCTGAAAAACTGCACGTTTGATATGGAAGAGGCCCATTATGTCAACTTGCACAGTCCTTGCCAATGCAGCACGCTGACTAATGTTAATCATTCTGCGTTCTAATTATCTCACCATTATAGCAATTTCCCTGATGATCATCTTCTTTTTTTTTTCTTTTTTTTTTTTTTTTCCTCCCCTTCTGCTGTTGTTCAGTGCTTTTCAATGATGCAGGCTGTAAGGCTTGGACCACCTCTTGGCCATTCGAGTGTTTCCAAAGAACACACCAAAGGCTGTGTTATTATCTCCCCCCATCATTCCCTTGGCTTTCCAGGACATACTCCATACTTTCAAACAAAAGGATGGGAAAGAGGCGGATGCTGCTTTGCTTCTGTCCCCTCACACGCTGAGCACTGGAACAGATTGGCTCTGGAACCCTCCCAGCTGCCCCAGTGCTAACCTCTGCTAGCACTGGTTCTCTGACAGAGGGTACCAGTGTTGGCTACGAGGGGACAGCAGGAACCAGCATCTCTGCTATCGCCCAGCTGGAGTGAGACTGCCTTGGTAATTGCAGCAGAGCAAGAATGGACTTAATTTATTTTCTGCTTTACTCCAGTAAGAGAGAGAGAGAGAGAGAGAGAGAGGCCAGATTTACCCAGTGGCCTCATTCCTACCCCCAGAGCATGAATTACTTGCAGATTTCACAGTGAGTAGATAGAAGCAGGGACACAGACAAATCCCTAGAATCAAGGAAGTGATCGGTCTTTTCTGCCTCATCACCCTCATGTACATATTGTGACATTTTAATTAGCTTCCCTACGTCTGACAGACATCCTGTGCCATGCAGAGAAACCACTGTTTACTTCCTATCTTCACAAAATTTGGGAGCTTTAACAAACCCCATCAAACACCAAAAAACCCCAACCCAGTCCCCTCTCCCTTCCTACCCAAGCAATTCAATTACTTGCCACACAGCACTAAGAATCCATTAGAGAAGAATATATTCTGCATTTGCTGTGGAAATCTCCTGGTGATCTTATCTGTCTCTCAGTTCAAGCTCAAAGCTCAATTGTTTTTCTTCTGCCAGTGCAAGGAGACTTCAAGCAGCACTGAAATCTTTTCAGATGGGGACAGTCGTCTCATCTTCATTTCAATTTTACAAGAATAAGAGAGATTTGTGGATAAACTGAAACAATAAGAGGAATGGCTACAGGGCAATCTATCGGATTCTGAACAGCTTTGAGTTAACTGCTCCAACCAATGAATTCAACATCATCCTGAGCTGCCTGCCTGAAGAAATAAAAATACTTCAGAAGCAGCCTTGCCCAGTTACAAGTTTTCAAGTTATCATTGAGTAAATCGGTAGAAGGGCATCATCATCTCTAACTTTCACACCTATCTAAAGGACTCAGACTATCTTTTTGATCCCCTGGAAGCAGGAAACATCAGTAAAGAGCATTAAGTTGAACGAAATAGCCAAGGAGCTAAAATGGGAGGGATGAAAGGGTAGGCTTAGCAGGAATACACTTGGTGAATTGACAGACAGGTCTGCTTTGCAGCATGTCCAGTGGCTTTTTTTTCTCTAGGACCACACAAAAATCTCCAGATACAGGCAGAGATCTGTCTTCTAAGCAGTGTCAGCAGAAGCATCAGCAGAACACTTCTGAGTGAGAACACTCAGAAGATGTCAGAGACCTTGAGAGAGTAGAAAAGTTAAAAAACACTGACATTCACTCCTCAAACTGCTTGGCTGTAGAAGCCACTGTGTGCCACCATGGCACCACTTGGCAGCACTGGGGAAACCATTTCGTGTTACACAATCACTGCTCCTTCCCCCCATCCACCTGAAGAGGAGGATCCTAAGGAATGTCTCCAATACTTCCACCTCATTCATTTCAGCTTCTGTCAGCCTGAAGGGGACAGTCTGACAACTGCCACATTGCAGCACATCCAAGGGAGAAGCCCCAGCTCACACCCCTTGCCTGTTCTCCCTCCTGAGCAGGTATTTCCCTCCCCACCTGGCCACCTTTGCCATCCCTCTGACCCAACTCCAGCTGGGTTCTGTTGAGCCAATTTGGGTGATATTTCTGTTTTACACCCATCTCTATCAAGTCATGTCTACATTTAAATACATTGGCATGCATTCTAATAATTGTCTGCAAACATATATACATATATAAAAAATTTAATTCCCCAGTGTGGTATTTAAATGTTCAGGCAGCTCCAGCACGTTAATATTAATCATAAGAGCTCACACATATCTAATCACACTTTTCCTTGCACAGTGAACAGACTGACCTCTGAGCAAGCCCTGGCTCCTTGGGAAATAACCTTAAGGTCAGCAGCTCTAGCTGTGATGGATCTAGAGGGAAAGCAGCTCCACAGCTGAGCTCCCTTGCAGACTGCTGTCAACAGCTTTTCACATCCCTCTACTCAGAAAAATGAGAAAATTTCTGTAATTACTACTGATTGCAACTGTGGTAGCACTGCACAGAGAGAAAGAATGTATCCACTGGAAGACAACCAAAAATACACAAGAGGACCTCTAGAGAGCTCATCCTTGCTGCACAGCCTTCATGTTAATGGTTTTTCAAGTTTTTCATCTTACTAGAGCCAGAAGCACAATGAACCCCCTTTTCAAAAGCAGTGTCTTTGTTCTGAAAGGTCACAGTCTCAACTGAACCTCTTCTGTCATGTCCAACATGCACAACAGCTTTCAGGGAATTTTTATTTCGCTTTAAATGCCCTGCCAAAAATGCAAAGAGCAGGCACAGAGCTGCTGCATCATTTAGGAAACGCGGGGTTTAAACACCCATCGGAGGAAGCAGCAGAGCTCCTGATGGAGCTGAGCCCCATGATCAGGTAAGCACGGCTGGGATGGATCACCTGGGATCCTGGGAGCCTCCCACCTTCCTGGAACACAGCTGGGCCTCCCAGACACCTCCCCTCCTTCCTACACACAGAACCCCCTCATGGGGCACTGCTCACTTTTTTAAAAGATACGAAGGAGATGCTCTTCCCACAGCACTTCACTTCTCCTGCCACTCCAACTGTCCATCCTCATTTGAACAGAGCAGCCTTTCTACCTAAATCAGGCATCATCTTCCATTCCACTGTTACCTGTCTTTCAAATCTAGCTAGGAAAGCCGTCAAAAACAATTACTTTTTTTCTGACTTGTCTGGATCAGCGTCTCTTTAAAGTCTTATCAAATAACAGCAAATGGAAATTGAGGCAAATTTGGGCTAGGAAGGGCCTGTATCATGATCTGACTGTGCTCAGGGTTTGCTGACAGAAATGCTCTGTTATTGGGGTGTTACTTCTCCCCTCCTTACCCCACTGGGCACACCACAAGCCTGCACTGCCACATGAATGCTCAATGCCTGCTCAATGCCACACATCTGAGAGACAGAGGCATCTCGAGTTTCCTCCCTGCTATCTGCAGAAATTCTTCAGAGAAAACCCATTTTTTAAATTTAAATCTCTGTCTCCAAGTGTCAAATAGGTGGTAGGTTGGTCTGATCAAAGGGAAGAGTTCTGGGATATGTAAGATAACGTATCAACATCTCAAATGCATGAATCCCCCTGGCAGAGGTCACACAAAAACGTGTTCCTCTGATGCACACCCCCACCAGCACCTCAGCTCAGAGCATCTCCCCAATTCTTCATGTATATTTTAACATCATTTCAAACACTGCCCCCTCTTCACTGTGACAAGAAACAGGCAGAATCTTCCTCTTCCCCTCATCACACACAGAGAGAAAACATTATTAAATTCTGACTTATTTCTTTTCCATAATCTGGGTGACACATCCTGGCCTTTTGTCTCTTAGAGATGGTGTCAAGTTTTACATATACCAAGTAGTAAAGGAAAAACACGGCACCATAACCAGAGTCTCTTTATCAGAAGACTAAAACTGCTGAAGAATATTACTAACAACTTGGACTTTACAAAGCCAGACCACAACAGAAATGGCAAAGACAAGGGCAGCATGAAACTGTGACCTATTACTTTGTTTTAATCAGAAACTCAAAAATAATTGGGTCCAAACAAAGGCTGGAATGGTGATGAGTAATGAAAAGCTAAAAGCCTAATGTGGAGAGAGCTGCAACTTATGGACATGGTACTCATAAAAGTCTGAGAGAAAGCACAAAGCTTCAGTAAACAAACCTTGCGAAGCGTTATTTGTGTTATACAGGTCTAAATGACATTCTTGTTTTGTTTCTGCCACATGGAAGCAGAATTCAAAGCAGCAGAAAAATAATAGAAAATGAAGAAAGAACAATCGAAAATTAATTCGTGCCATTGAATGACTACGGAGAAAAACAAGAAAACTATAAAGGGACAGTCACTCTTATTGTTTCCTGAAACTTTGATTTTTCTTTGTGCAATAAGTAAGATTAGAGGAGTTTAAAAGTGATGTCTCATTTTAAAATGGTTGTCTCTGTCTCCTCAGCCTTGGCTTTCACCCACAGGGTAATTCTGGGGATCAGTGAAACACACAGAGGCCTTCTGGAGTTGCTGCTTACTACTACTTCATTGGCACGGATTGTTAGTTTTGGGGTGGGAATTTAAACACACAACTGAGAGTTTGAATGTGCACTTGTAGCTGGAGTTTATGTACACTGTTGCTCTTTTTAACCATCCAAGAGTACCAACAAGAGTGGTGTCTCTGTCCCTGTACTCCCATGAAGGCAGTGCACACATCCCAGATTTAGAGACCCCCTCCCATGCAACCAAGCCTTGCACGATGCTTAAAACATCACCATTTATTCTGCAACACCTGTTCAGAAAACCAAGCTTTGTTCCAAGCCAGCTTTCCTGTACCACAGGAGAACTGGACCAATTTCCAGCTGCTTGCCCCTGCAGAACACACGTGCTCAGGAGCAGCCTCCTCCTCAGTGCAGCAGCATCCTCATCTGCATTTGGTGCTTGATTTTTCTACTCCAGCATGGATGGCACCTCCTAAAGTTCGTGCTTCCTGTGTAGTAGAACAGAGACCTTTTCCAGCAGGACATTTCCCATGGCCCAGCTCTCCCTGCTTGCTCTGAGCTCCCCGTGCTGCTGCTCAGGTGCTGACACTCAGTGCACTGACCTTTCCTGTTTCGGAGCTGTTCAGGAAATCCAGTGCTCGCCCTTCCTCCCCCCCTGCTCCTCTAATGAGCTCTGTGAGGCCACACAACCGCTGATATTTTCAAGGGCAGTGGCAGGAGAACATTAATGAATTTATTCTGGATTTTCGTGTTAAATGTATTATGCAAATGTTAATCAGTTTCTGCAGAACTTTGAGAAAGGTGCTGCATGAAATAAACACTACGGTGGCAGCTCTGGCAGAAGAATTTATAGAGCTTCAGGTGTTTAATATTCAGTGCGCAAATTCCTTTAAAAAATATTTTTTTTTAAAGGGCATGTTGGTAAAATTTCCCAGCACAAATGTGAATCTGTGCACTTGTGGTCCCTGGTGTTAACAAACATTAGCAAGTCTGTTCTGTGCGTGTCCTTGCTTCATTCGACATCCACTTTGCACATCACATTTATTGGGGCCACTGAGGCCATCACAGAGCTTCTCCTTGAACCACCTCATTACAAACCTACAAGTCAATGACAGGTTTATGCCCCTCCTCTCTGCTCCCATGGAATGCTTCTAATTTCTGTTAATTCTAATAACAGCGACGCATTCAGAATTAACACGTACAAATATTTGCACAGCCCCAGCTAATTCAGTATCACGTAATCCCCAGGTTCTGCACTCCTTCCATTTCACACCAGTTCCAGAACTTCCCACAGCACCTAATCCACATGGCACAAGACACACAGTGTTTCCTCCCAAATAACATGTATAATCCCTTCAGCACAATTTATGGGCACATTCTAGGGGAAGCTCTTTGCCCTCCTGTTCATTTGGGTGGCACTTTAGCACATCCCCTTGGCAGCTCCCTGTGGACACCAGGGACACCCAGCAGCAGAGCAGCTCACACTTAGTGTCACCTCCCCAGCTGAAGAGATAATTGAACTGAAGGTGGTGGAACAGCACAGCTGCTGCTCAGGCCAACCACCAGGACATGCTGGAGGAATCCATGGTGCTCTTCTGCCCCCGGCACGCCACTGCCTTTGCCATCCCATCTCCAGAGCTGTTGGAGCACCAGACTCACTTGGTTCCTTCTCCAATCAAAGCCATCTTCCTGTGTGAATACTCTCCAGTGTTTTGTGCAAGAATTACACACCTCTGATCTGTCATAAATGAATGTCCATGATGTCTGTTTATCACGTTTTTCATTGCAGTTTTGAGCAGAACTGTGGCGTGATCCCCAGAGAGGCCTCTGCCTGCATACACTTGAGCAGATACACTTCCTCAGGTCAGTGAAGACTTGCTGCTGCCTGTGAAATGCAGAAGATAATCTTTGCCTGTAAAAGATGAGCTTCTTGCTGATCAAATGCAGGAGTCTGTGGAAGAGATCACAGATCACTCTGTTCCCCATCCACTCCCACATGTTCCCATGCACTCCATGCACAGGATGAGTGGGGCAGCACAATATGATACAGCCTTCTGCAGTCCTGGGCCTGCACGTCTCTTCATGTTCCCTTTATGGGGTCTCCTGCTGTATGCTCTCAGTTATTCTGCCTCATAATTAAGTCCCTCTGGAGTACACGCAAATTTGTTCCTACACCTTGCCAAAAGCAGTACCTGACTGAAGAGATGCCAAGTGATTTGCCCAGAACCATCTAAAGAAGCCATTTAGAAAAGGAAAAGAAAAAAGGCTGAACTTAGATTAGGTTTTCAATGGGGACCAGATGTGCCACAGAGGCTAACACAGACCTCAGCATGCACAGGTGAAGAAAAAAGGACAGGAAGTTTGTGAAAAGGGAG
Source organism: Monarcha castaneiventris obscurior (assembly GCA_026261815.1). Lineage (NCBI taxonomy): Eukaryota > Metazoa > Chordata > Aves > Passeriformes > Monarchidae > Monarcha > Monarcha castaneiventris. The sequence goes on along the minus strand of JAMPIT010000856.1, from coordinate 11,226,537 downwards.
GGCATGGAGATAATCCAGGAAGAAGACTTGTGAGCATTTGAGAGGCAAATTAGAGAACGTTGAAAGGTTGACTATGTCCTTTTAAGTTTTATAACAGTGTAAATGATTCATTCATCATTCTTCACTGGACACAAAATGAACAGTTAGACTGCTAAATGACCTCAGCTTTGCCTTGGGTTCTTAACTCCGAGCTAGTCACTGCCTGGCTGACAAAGCCCTAACCATAAAATGAGTCATTAATGCTTAAAGAGGAGAAACATTCCCTGTCCACCTTCCCCTGAGGTCCAGCTCCCAGATGTTTTGTTATTCCTTCAAAATACAGTGCTAGAAGGAGACCAGCCCAACCACGAAGGTTGCAGAGATCAGGGAAAAGAGAAACACAGGAATGCTCTGGATGTTCAACACTTCTGTCATTCATGGACATCTCACTCCTGGAGAACTTAACCCAGCAGGCACTTCCCTCAAGGGCACCGTAATAGGGAATTCAGTCCCTTCTATTCTGACAGCAAAATTTAACATAAATTCCAGCTTCTGTCTGGGGCAAGTTTTCTGACGACCGTCCTCACTCTATGCAGTTAGTCAGCTCTTTCTGAGCTTTGAAGTAATGGGCAAAAATCAATCATTTCAATATGTATGAATAACAGTGTGTTTTTGAGAGTGTTGTTGTCTTATTACTGACTGGCAGAAAGGCTAAACACAACCAGTTCCTACTGCGAGCAGGGACATCACAATCAAAGCTGGACAGTCCAGAGTTTGTGCCAAGCCATGACCCTTTCCCACAGACAAACTGCCCTTGTTGGGTTTTGTCTACTCCCTGAGATGCTCTCCCAGTTTTCTCTCAGGTTTTCATGACTGCCAGCATCCACAGGTGATTCTTTTAACTCAGAAACAAGCCAGAAAATACACACTCTTTCCATTTAGCCTCATAAATACACATGCACACGCTCAAAGGGATTAGGCTGCCAGCTTGGCTATTGGGACTAGAGGTGATTTTCAAGCCCAAACACATCTCAGTGTAAAAAAAATAAACCCCATCTTCTTGTCTTTTATCCATGCAGATCCACTTATCTGAACTCTAACTGGAGTTTCATTTTTCTCACCAACCAGCTGTGAACTAATTACGAGGACTTTAACTAGTCCTGCTCCCTCTCCAAGCATATGGATCCAATTAAGTCAAACTGCAGCTGATTTTAATCAATCTTCCTTGAAGCAGCCAACCTTGAAGAATCTCTTCTTCAGCTGGAAGAGTAGAGGAGAGCAGGAAAAGCAGGAGAGTAGTATTTGCATAAGGAACACTTCACATCCGCTTGGTTGCCTGTAAACACAGGGCTCCTAGCAGTAAGAAATGCTAATTGAACACTCCTCACAACTCTTTCCTCCCACTTTATCCTAAAAGCACTGATTTGATCAGTCTCTTTTGTTCCTGGCATCAAGCTGCACTTTTCCACCAGCACCTCTGGAAGATGGTCCAGATCATTTCAGATAACTTAAACAAACCAAGCCTTTTCTCTGAAATCTCAGCCTGCCCACCACGGGCCAAGCACTGGCAGCTCAGGTTTCCTGGAGATGTTTTTTGCTTCATGGAATGTAAGAAAGGTAGAGGAGATGAGATAAAATTGTCTGTATAAACCAAATCCTTTCATATTATTTGAATCCCTCTCCCAAGGCACGGTTTCAAATGTTTTCCTTAAGATAATATCCTGGGCACTGGGGAGGGGCAGCCTCAACCGGGTGTCATTTCCCTACAGCTCTACATCTCCTGTGTTTTTGTAGTCTGAGGTTTTCATTAGCAGTAAAGACCTGGCCAGTGAGTGATATCCATGCTAAAGTCTTTATACCAGTGAAGGAAAATCAATGCAGCCTGCAGCTAGGTGTCAAGAGGCAAGGGGCTTTGGAAGACGGGGTGTGTGGAGGTGGAAAACACCTTCAGGCATAATTCAAGCTGTCCCCACACAAGCACAGAATACAAAAAGATGTCAGCTGTTATATACGTGGCTTGGGAGAGCTATCAGCACCTCTGTTCATCTGCTAACACTGAGCTCAAGGACCGTGAGTCACACACCAAAATCACCTTTCCAGGTACTCCTTGCCCTCTGCCCAGTCCATCAGGGTCCCCTTGCTCACAGAGTGGGCTTTTGTGCAGAAATCAGAAAAAATCGTGTGCCAGAACTCAGGTACAAAAGGATGTGAGAGGAGGAATTTCTTCAAAGAAATGGAGATTAGACATTGGAATGGGCTGCCCAGGGAAGTGGTGGATTTGCTATCCCTGGAGGTGCTTAGGGAAAGACTGGGTGAGGCACTCAGTGCCATGGTCTGGTTGAAAACGTGGTGTTGGGTCCCAGGTTGGAGTCAAAGATCTGAGGTCTTTTTCAACCTAAATTATTCTGTGATTTGGAGACAAACTTTTTTAAAACTTTACTCCTTTCCATACCTCAATACATCCAAACTGATGTTTTTAATTACAAATTATTAGCTGTATCTCCCTAGAGTTCATGCATCACACACAGATTTGTGAACTCAACAGATTCAATTCAGTATAAAGCAGTCAGAGCCTTAATTCTACAACCTGTCTCTTCCAAATTCACAACTTCAGTACATCCCTTCTACGTATATTTTCATTCCAGAGAGCCAGAGGTTTTATTTTAAAAGAAGGAAAGCAGATAAAGAATTGTCAGAAATCACCCTCATTCTACCTGGTTTAATGTCACCTCCTTCTCTTACATCTTTATTTGATTTGAAGCCATGCTTCTCCCCTGTTTGTAATTTTAGTCATCTTCCTCTTCAGTAAAACTTCCTTGTGACCTCTGTAGAGAGTTTGTCTTGCTTTTCTTTCCCTTCATGATACAGACTTTATTTTAACCCATCATTTCCCAATGATTTCTTTCAGAGGTGGGAATAAATGACATGTCAAACTAGCAACACTTCAGTGACCTTATCTGAGTGTATAATGACATTTTCAGCATATTTGCTCAGCACTGATAGAGGAGGTGAATTTCTAAGCTTATCCTTAACTTTGTGGGTTCTCACTGTAACAAACCTTCTTCCAATGTGTTTATAAAAAGAGTCATTTTAGGCTTGGCCTGTCAAGATATTTGATTCACAGGCTGAATAAAAATTGGGAAGGCTGATGTTTTCCCCTCTGAGGAGTTTTTGGCCATGCAGGTGGGCACACACTGATCAATACTGACACTTTAGCATTCAGCTGACATATTCCTGTACTTGTGCTTTCCCCTCTACTCCTTCTCTTTTGAAAAAACTACTTGAGGCATCAAGTTCTCTAAGACACAAGTAAAGTGAGACTTTAGGGATGGGGGGAGCTACCTCCTGTTAAATAAGGAGTTAAAGCCACGTCCTCAGCCTTGGCAAGGGAGATGGAAGAGAACCATTACCTGAGTTCAGCTCATTAACTCAAAGATTTCTCTTTCCTAGACCTGCTACTCAAGATTTGGCATCTCAAGAGCAGTATGAACAAAGAAAGCAGATCTTCATGATGTCTCAAGACATCACAAATCAAATAGGGGATTCCTCTGGTCAGGCCTTCTTGGAAAGCCAGAAACCACTGTAAGAACATGTAGGCAAATGAACCACGACCTGAACTGTAATCTGTTCTGAAACCAAAGCTGCTCCTGTGTTTGTTGGAGACCGAAGCATCCAAACACCAGCCCAAAGCTTTCATCTCCTTCTGATGACTGAAACCCAATTAAAGGGGAGCAGGGTGACAGGCTTCACACTAAACATGGCTCAGCAGAGATGCTCAGCAGCTCTTAGCTCCCTGCTTTATCAAAGCTGTCACTTCTCCTGTCTCCAGGAATGGGTTATAAAAATAAAAATAAACTTGATTCACGTCTAATAGGTGTCAAGATAAAATCAATGGTCTGGCTGAAATCTGGGTAATTTCAAACCTGCAGGTTTTCTACCATGAAGCAGTTTGCAAAAAAAAAAAAAAAGAGGGAAAAATAAAGATAAAAAGAAAGAAAAATTAAGATAATAGAATGCTACATTCTGAATGACAAATTGTTCAGCACACCAGAGGGAAAAGAAGGAAGAGATAACACTGTTCATAGAAGGGTGGGCTTTGATTAAACCAACAGGCTCAGGTTCTTGTTTGCTCCAGAACCTTTCAAACAGGAAACACTACAAAAGCTTGAAGCAACTTCTCTGCCCAGGAGAGCTGCTCCTAGGGTGACAACAAGCTGAACAGCCAGTCCACTTCTCTGCTGCAGGTGCCCTTGCCCTCCTTCAAGGAGGGTGAGATTTCATGGATCTATCCAGAGTTTAAAGCTGCACACGTTCTGCCGTAGAGGACAGCACCAGGAGAAGGCAGAACACACCTCCCACCCTTCTGACTGCACAGCTTCTGCTCTCTGTGTCTGTGGATGCTGCCAGCTCATGCCCTCAGCAGCAGGAATGGTTCCTGGCCTGGCAAATTCCTGCCTGCTGAGGTGGTCTCTGCTTCCATCAGGGACAGCAGCAGAGAGGAGACTTCAATACAAACAAAGCTCAACATTTTCTGATCCACTCCATCCTGTTCAGCCCTGTCTATGCTCCCACTTCAGCGTCTGGGGACAGACAACTTCTAGTGGTGGAGTTACTTAACATGAACCAATTTTTGAGGCTCCAAGAAGAGAAGCCCTGGAGAGAGTCATCCAAAAATACAACTGCATCTGTGTGATTGCATCTGACACCAAACCTCTCCAATGGCATGGTCAGAAAGCACAGGTGTGACAGTGCAGCCAGCACAGGCTGCCCAAAGGTGCCTTGCCCAGATGGAGGCAAGGGAAGCTCCACGCTGGGAGCACTCAGGCACATCTGTTACAACAGCCATGGCACATGGACCACGCCAGGCTCTCCAGCTGCTCTGGACCTCCACATTCCTACCTGCAGAGTGAGCTTCTCCAGCTTCATTTCCAGAGATCTGTTCTCCTCTGCCAGCTTGCTGCGTTCAGCTTCCAGCTCCTCGATTTTCAACCTGGAGAAAAAGGGAAAATTAATAGACTTTGTGTGTCCCTGCACAGTCCCACCACAAATAATCAAGTAAAGCATGAAATCAGAAACAGTATCAGATTATTCCTGCATTCAGTACCACAAAACTGCACTACTGAGGCAGCTAAAACATATGGTTAAAAGTGACATGTTTATATGATGAGAATATAATTTGTAAAAGTATATTAAAAATCTACAACCTGAATATAAAGCAAGTTCAGCTTGGGTACCATCTGAACCACAGACTGAGTCTAGACCATCATGTTTAATAACCACCAACAGCTAAAACCTCCAGGAGGCCTCAAAACTCTTTTTGATCTGATTTATACTTTTGGCCTTCACAACACTCCTTAGCAGTAAGTTCCACAATTTAATTATGTGCTGTATGAAAAATTAGTTCAGTTTGTTTTATACTTCACATGTGATTATTTCACTGAGTGCCCGTTAGTTCTGCTGTGAAAAGTCGTGAATAATTGTACCACACTCCCCTCTCCACACCACAGCACAGGCCTCTCAATTATTTCCTGAAGAATCTCAGTTTAGTCTTCCTTCACATCAAGGATTTCCCATATATTTATTGTTTTCCTTTGTTCCTTCAAGTTTTATATAGACTTTTTGCTATGAAATAAGCTGGAACTACAAACAGCACTCAGATATTCTGTGGTACAACGAGGATTTCTGCTTTATTCTCAACTTCCTTTCCAATAACTTCTAGTATTCTATTTGTATTTTTAACTATGGGGCACCTACCTGATATTTTTAGAAAGCTGTTAAGAATAATGTGACATCTCTTTCCTGAGTGACAACAGCTCATTTAGAGCTCTCTGTTGTGGGAATAAAAGTAAGGGCGTTTTTTCTTATGTGCATGGGCTTGGCAATTATTGACATGCAACTTCATCTCCCGTCTCAAGCAGCAGCATAAGATTTCTTCTGAAATTCTGAATGCTCTGATAAGCTGAATAATTTCATATTATCTCAAACTCTTCCACCTTGCTACTCACAAACCCCTTTTTTGTCTTGGACAAGTTCCCAATTCCCAATCAAAACCATTCTAGGACTTAGTGGAAAAACCCTCGTCATTGTGAAAACATTTGTTCTTTGATTTTCCATATTTTAACTTTGTATTACATAAGCAAATGAATGGAAGAAAAATGCACTAAGTTTTACAAAGTAAGAATATCTTATATTATCTCTGGCTCAGGAAATCCTGGAGACAAGGCACAGAGAAGCCAGGAGAGCCTCCTGGCAAGGTCCCCAGCTGCTCTGTCCTGTTCATGTGGGCACCCATCACTGGCCACCCCCACAGACAGAACACTGGGACAGCCAGACCTCTGGGGTTCATACACCCTTATCAATGCAGTAAAGAATCTCCTTTTTTATTCCATCAAAGTCTCTTTGTGACCTTTGGCTCAAAGCTTTTTGAAAGGTCAAATACATTAGATCAACCACACCAGCCTTAGACAAATGACTGGTGAATCCTTCAGAGGACTCTATCAAACTTGTTAGGCAGGATATAAATATATATATATAAAAGACTGGATATAGCATTTTTGCTTGCATTTAAGTACAGAGTACAAAACCTTGATGCTCCTTCAAGACCCTCCCCTTCCACATGTTAACTTCTTGTACAACTAATACAGAATAACACTGATCTTTGGATTCAATTTTCTCAGGATCCTTTTATCAGAATATTCTTTAAGAATTCATTATATTGCTTAATAATTCTTTTAAATTATTGAAATTAAGAATGAAGAATGCAACCACCTGCCAATATCCCAAAATTATCCAACAGCAATTTCAGGTACAAGGAAGAAGTCATCTCTCCTATACATTTGGCAACAGTTCCAAACTTTCCCATAGAAGCAGGTTGATCTTCATCATGTTCAGCACAGAAATGTCTCCTTTATAAATATGCAGCTTGGATTGTTTAAATTATTTGTAAGCCTGACCCCTGCTGGCAATTTTCAAATATTATAAAGTACCATCTTTTTCTGCTCTTAGAAGCTAATAAAATGATGAGGAGCAGCTTTAGCATTGTCCAGGCCATTAAAAAATATCATCAATAACTTTCAGAAGAGCCACAAAGCTAGTGGGGATGGAGGATGCTGAAGCAGGAGACTGAAAAGGTCAGGAAAAATGGAAATTCGAAGTGGAATTAAGGCTTTTAATGGTGCATTTCTAAATGGATTACAGAGCAGGCCGCAAGGAGAGCAACACTCTTCTCTGAGGAACACCAGCACAACAGCTCCTGAAAGGTCAGCGCCAGAGACAGGACTATCATCAGTACTTTCTCCATTCTTGACATGCTGAATTTTAATTGGGAACAAATTTCTCCCCATCCAGCCTCACAAATAATCTGACACTGCTGCTATCTGCCTGCAGAACTTGTCTCCGCGGTGACGTTTAAGCTCAGGCCTCTCAGTTGCCCTTTGAAAATCGTTCATAGCAGTGCTCAGAAAACACTTCCCAAGACCTGAGACACGGCTGTAATGAGGGTAGATTCAAGCCATTACGTTTTTGTGCTATTTCACCTGCAATTTTAGGATTCAATAATCTGTTTGTGCCCTTTGTGCCTCGCTGCTTAGCAAGTGGTGATTTAAAGCTCGGGGCGCTCCCAGTCAGGCAGCAGATACCACGGAATCCTGAAATGGTTTGGAGTGGAAGCAACTGCAAAAATCATTTAGTTCCCCACTCTGCCACGGGCAGGGACACCTTCCACTATCCCAAGGTGCTCCAAGCCCTGTCCAACCTGACCTTGGATACTCCCAGGGATGGGGCAGCCACAGCTTCTCTGGGCAACCTGTGCCAGGGCCTCCCCACTCTCACAGGGAATAATTTCTTCCCAATATCCCATCTAACCCTGGCCTGTGTCAGTTTGAAGCCATTCCCCCTTGTGCTACCACTGCATGCCATGGTCAAAAGTCCCTCTTCAATTCTCTTGTAGCCCCTTCAGGTACTGAAAAGCCACAATAAGGTCACTCTTATTCTGCCTTTTCTTCTCCAGAACCACCTACTATGTGACCAGCAACAGGCACAGGAGCACCCCTGAGCTGAGGATCACAGCCTCTCCCCCCTGAGCATGGCCTTAGGCTCACCCCTTGGATGGCTGCTCCTTCCCAGTGTCCCAGCTATTGGAGCATCCTCCTTTCCTGACACAACACAGGGCTTCCTGCCATGCTCTGGGCAAGGTCAGCCCACGGAGGCACAGGGCACTCCCTGGTTCTCCTTCAGAGACAAAACCTGCTGCTTTTCCTCTGCTCTGAGGAGCAAGAACATTGCTGTAACCTCTTTGTGCCAGGAGGATTTTGGGACTGACTAGTGCTTTCACCATTTATCCCTCTCCTAACTTATTTTTAACACTGTTAAGTGTCCTGGATCTCCAGTGGGAAAGCGTTCAGAACCATTAGCAAACAGTTTGTGCTATTCCAGCTTTGCTTCCCAGCGCCCTGGGGAACGCTTCCCAATGGCAGAGAGAGAGAAGCAAGGGAAGTCCTGTCTATATATAGACACAGCAAAGCATTTGCAGCTGGTGGTTAAGATATGGAAGTCAAATATTGAAAAATATTTACTGGCTTGGCACTTGGATCTTTTTTCATTTATGTACATTCAGGTATAGGGATGATTGTGTACAGCTTTGGGATGCACCAGCATCCACAAAGGCAGCCTTGGTGCACACAGCACATGCCTTTTCTCTCCAGGGACACCTGCACAAGAGAGGTGATGCTATTTTATCACCAATTTGCAATCCTCAACTTGTTACACATTGGAGTTACCTTCAGGTAGGGAGAACAACTCAAGGCAAATTTGTGTGAGGACCACAAAAAGCAAGGATACAGAAACACCTGGCTACAGCACAATCATCCACCAGCTCAACTTTTGGCCCAGAATGGTCTGGGTTAAAAAGGGACCTTAAAGATCATTCAGTTCCAGCCCCCTTGCCATGGGCAGGGACATCTTCCACTAAACCAGGTTCCTCCAAGCCCCATCCAACCTGGCCTTGGAAGTGGTGTCTATTCTAAAAACAGCCTTGTGCCACAAGGAAGGAATAAACATCTGTTACTTTCTGAAATGTCAACACCATTGTCAAGTTTTGTGATACAGGGAAAAAAGCATTTGAATTCATTGCTGGAGAATTCATGAATTTATCCATGCAGCGGTTTGAAAACATGAAAATATTTAAACTCTGGCAAAGATCTCTTCACATGTCTGGAAGATTTTCCTGTATCAGACAGCTCAACCCAGAGCTGAAGGCTCCATAGGCATAAGGTAAATTGATGCCACCTCCACAACCTTTCACAGGATCAAATTTAGTGCAAGAATACAGATTCATTGGCATTTGCTCAGCCACACGGATTTTCCCACTTTTCAAAACGGAGCTTTATATTGCCTCCACTGCATGTTTCATTATCTCAAATCAGAGGAGGGAATGAAGGAAAAAAAACCCCACCTACAGCCTCGGGTCTCCTGAAATGACACTTGGGAGAATCAGGAGACATCCCACCGTGTGTGTTCAGTCTATCTAAAAACCTTAGATCGTGAGACAAGGCTGCTCCTACTTCAGAAAGGAAAAAAAGGGGCAATCTGTTGGATTTTCAACAGCATCAAGGCACTACAAAAGTCTCTCTCAGTCCAGAGCTTTTCAGTGGAATTAACCAGTGAAAACTATACCCCCCCCATCACCCTTTTATCTTTGCCTTATTGGTTTTTAATGTTCTCAGCTGTGTTATGTGGCTGCCTGTGGAAATCAGCGATGAGGACATGTCTCACGGAGGCCCCATCTGCGAAGGGGACATGGCCATGTGGAAAAGCTATTGCTGAACAGGAAACTACTGAATGGAGCAGAAAATCTATGTGTGGGGAAGACGCTATTAAGGGATCCAGATGGCATTGAGATGGTGTTAGGAGCAGAGCAGACAGAATTCCAGCAAGTGTGACTAATGGGCATTGGCAAGGACATGAATTTCTTTTGAATTACTGTAACTCTACCCAGTCACTAAATCCACAGAAAACATTTAGGATTTACTGGGGTTGTAGTTTGACAGCAGAAAGAAAAAGTTCAGATTTGTTCCAGCTGAAAAGGTCCTTCAGCTGTTGCCACTTAAGTCTTTAGTGAAGTTATTTTAAAATATATTCCTCTTATTTATAGACTCTGAAATACCAGTTTCTGCACATTTATCACCTTCCCTCCAAAAGGTGCTAATGCCCAAATGCTGTACCCTACAGTGCAGGAACTCAGTGGGTTGACCACTGTTTCTTTTCAAAGGATCTGCAGAATATAAACAAATATTATTTCAGAGGGAGCAGCAAAAAGTGTGAGAAATGACAGCATTAGCACTGCTTTTATAGTCTCTCCAGAAACGATGATGCTGGGAGAGAGTTTCACATTTAAAGTTATAAAAGGTCTGACGAAATAGCACTTTGTTCTCAAGAGAAGGAGGAAAAACTGATAAAGTCTTTCAAGTTTCTGGCTGAAAATTTACTTTCCATACTAAAGAAAAATGAGACAAAAGATATATTTTTAAAAGCTCTTGTTCACTCACAGGAGGTGAATACAGATTCAAAGGATTAATATGGATTTCTTTTTCTCCTTTATGTCTCCTCTGCTTTTGTTTTCAGAAGTGAGCTCCTAACCACGGGGTCTGTATGGAAATGCCTGGAGGCTCAACAGTCCATCCCTGTTCTGCACACTCCTCTTGCTGGCTTCAGTTGTTCCCCCTGTTTTTCACATTCCTTCGTGACAGCAGCTAACAGGAGAGGCTGGGCTCAGCCCAGAGGAGCAGACATCATCCTGTAGGTTATAGGATTTCAAAGACCACAGAAATGGAAATAACTCCCTCATAAGCTGTGGCATTTCTTTCCCCACTTTCCAGTTTGGAAGTTTGCATTCTCCCCGCTGTTTTCCCTCAGAATTAGTTTCTGGCAGTGGCGTGTAGAAGGATGGAGGGACAGCGGAGTTTGTGTTGTTCTCCTTAACAGCTACATAAAATTGAGTAAACTGGTGCTGCTGAGGCCCACAGGAGGAGGATGAGCACAGCAAACCCAACCCCTCCCTATTCTGATCCCTGTTCTCCTCCAAACCCCTTCTGTTCTTTAATCACAGCCACCCAGCTCACTGCTGCTGTACAGAGAGGACACATCCAGCTGAGCCATGAGGAGTGTTCTGATGTGGATCACAGCACATTATTCCTGAAGCCCAAAGGACTGGGAGAAGATAGTGGTTTATTCTGTAGTCCTTTGAGAAGGAGCCTCTTCTATGAAGAAAGAACTTGGCCCAGTTTCTTGAACAATGCACAGAAACTGCAAAACAAAGTCCAACCAGACCCACTGACTGCTTAAGTCTAGAAACATAAGAAAAAAATCTTTATGGAGTCAATTCTGCAATGTTGTGGAGTGCTTGAGAGTGCAGTAAGATGTCTGAAGCAGTAATAGAAGCCAACAGTAAAGAAAAAGGAGCAGGGACTGGCTTACAGCGCTCCAGCAGAAAGAGAATGCCTTGCACCAAGTCATTTACTGTTAGAGCTGAGCAGTGAAAAGGGTGATCAAAATCAGACAAATCTCTGTGGAACAGCTCTGTAACTAAATAACCAGCACCAGGGCCTGGGACAAGTATTTGAATCAGCCATAACAACAAGAAGTGGTTCAGTAAAAGATGACAGAAGAAACCAGTTTGGAATTAGAACATGGGATTGTGGCTGCTATGCACCCACAGCTTCAGGAGCAAGAAAGAAGAAAACCCAAAAAATCAACATGAAACAACTGCAGAGGCTTGGCCTCTGCTGAAACAGCCTTCAGAGTATGGCCCACCACTGGAAAACAGCTCTGCACCATCAACCACTGCACTGGGAACTGGCCTGGGGATGGGACATACTTTGTGTGAAAGGTTTGACACCATTTCATGGAAGGGGGAGAGAGATGAGATCAGTAGTCAAAGAAATTATTTAAAAACAAAGAAGGAAAAACATTATCTAGGAGGCTTTAGGGCTCCTGTTGAGCTGAATCAAACACCATGATCCTGTAACAAGGAATTATTTGTGAGCTCCACTCATCCCTGCCCAGGAAATAGACTTTAGTTTAGGGCAGAGCCAGACATCTCCATCCCCACTGCCGAGAGCCTGTCACGATATGGAGTGGTCTGGACTATGTGGGAATCCAGCTGTTCCTCCCTGCACACACAGTCCCTTGAAGCTGCTCAGGTAATAGATGGCAAATGCTGTTCAGGGAAGCTAAACACCAAATAATGAGTCTTGGAGGGGAAAATAAAGAGCCTGAACGTCTCCCAGATGAAAGGGTGCTGCAGCAACACCAGCCAAGGAGGGAGAGGCCAGGGAGGCACTGGAGAAAAACTCTGCAAACCTGCAAGTCCCAGAAGACAGCGAACAGGCTGCTGGCTTTACTGATACACAGGAACTTTATTAATCAGGAGTGACAGGTTTAATGCTGCCAAGTAGGTGCTGAATACTCCTGCAGCAGTGTAAACCTCAGCTTTGAGGGGGTCCAGTGTGTCTTAGCAAAGGAAAAGCTTGAAGGAGCTAAAAAACCCCGACAAAAGGCAAAAGTTGATAGAGACAGGTTTATCTCCCTGAAAAAGGGAAGTCATAGCATTCTATCCTTTAGCAAGACTCAAACATATGACAGAATAAAAAAAGGAGATGTATGCCTTGGGCCTCCAGAACTATTAACAGCACCTTGAGGGAACTATAGGAGTGAGTTCCCAACATTAGGTGTACAGCCCTAAAATGTATTGGAATAGCTTAGCTGAACATGTGTTATTTTCAAACACCTCCCTCCTGCCATGGAACTGGGCTTTCAAAGCCATAAAACAAACTCCAGAGGCAAAGCACAAGAGCAAAGCCATAACATACAGGCCAGTAATTTCTGCTTTCTGCAGGATTCTGCTTGCTCCAAAACCTCGTTTTCAGTCCTATGAGGCAGTCACACTTTATTGTGATGGAGCTGAAAATATAAAAGAATTAAGAAGTAAAACTCCAGCCAAAGTCCTACATCAGCTGAGAATAAAATACTCAGGCTTGTCAGGACCTGATTTGCTCAACTTAAATGAAAGGAACTTTATTAAACATTCAGAAACAGATGAACTTCTCTGCGCTCAGTATTTATTGTGTCACCTGCTTTGCAATGGAAGCTATAAATACTTTAATAAATACATGGAAAGGTTGTTTAGCTTCACTGTAGCTTTTGTAAATGCTCATGTATCCTCTGCTGAAATGCTGTTTTGTAACTACTCTTTCACTGAATCACAACAGGTACCCCTCTGCCATCTCCAGCAATGCACAAGGGGAAACATCCCTCTTTTATCTCCAGTGCTTCACATGCAGCAGCAGTACAAAAGCTGGATTCTAAACCTCTTCACACACATGCCAACAGATGCTGTATTTACAGTCGAGATTTGGTCAAAATAAGAAATAAACAGCAATGCTGTTTCCACAGGAAAAAAAGTCAACAGGGGGAATAGTGATGCAGGAGCCAGTCTTATTAATTAACTGACAGCAAAAGATCCCAAACATTAGAAGAAAAGAACCTGAAGCCTTCCCAAAGATAGCAAAGCTTATAAAGTATCTAAAGGCAGGACAGAGCAGGGGCTGAATGTTTCTGTTCATGCTTCATGGGTTTCTCATGTCCATAATAGCTGGTGAGAAAGCAAAACATGCTCAGGAAAAGAACATCCTACTGCAGGAATAGAAGGAAAATATCTTCTGATCAATGGTACCACCCCACAGCCTGAACAGCAGGCAGCCTATGGACACAGGCAGCCTGTGGACATAAACTTCTCCATGCACGGTAGCACAGTGAGCTCCTGTACCTGCTGCTCCAGCAGGAGATGACAATAACCACAGCAGGCAGTGAAACTGCCCTGGGCATTTCCCTCCTCATTAGGTCCACGAAAACCAGCAGAATGTGCTCAGCCTCACCCTTGCTTTGCCTACCTGAGTGTGTCCACCTCCTCCTTGGTGATGACAGAGCTCTGCTCGGCCGTGCACTGCTGAGACTTCAGGACCTTCACCTCCACCTCCAGCTGCAGGAGAGAAAAGGTGTTAGTTCCTCCAGCACTGCTAAGGGGCACACATGAACAGCAAAGGGAGGAGGAAACCATGAGGTTCTGCACAGATCAGGCTTCTCATTATCCAGATGTGAAGCACAACTTCTCATGTGTTAAATGCCAACACCTCACTTAACCCTGCTTCCCTTTGCAATTCCTTTTGCCTTTCCCAACATTTTCTCCACAATAGATGAGGCAGAGAAAGTTGAATGTTACTAGCAAAGCTTCTGCTTCTCTTACAGATACTTCCCCTATTTCCCCCCATGGCTAATGGGATGTAGAAGACTCTGTGTGGCATTAGGAGCTCACTAGTTCCTGAGATTTAGTATTGACAGTTCAACCCCACTCAATTCCTCCCCCAGAAGAAATGAACCACAGGATTACGCTGTCTTGTCCATGACAGCTCTGAGACACACTGAATCCAAAAGGCTGGGGAATATTTCCAGCCCTCTCCAATATCCACTTCTAGCTCTAGCTGCTCAAGTAGCTCTGGCTGAACAAACTAACAATTAAGAATATTTTCTGCCTCTGGCTTTGTTTGGGAAGGAACTCACAATAAAGTATTTCAAAACTCTACAGACATGAGAACTTCTTAACCAGACTCTGTAATTCCCAGGCTCCCTGACTTGTAGCAGTCTGGATCCCTAATTCAGAGATCAAGACAATGCACAGATTGATAAATTCCATATGTTGCTTGTTTCTAAACCCCTCAGAAAATGATTTATTATGAAGTATAAGCAGAGACAAACTACCTAGAGGATAGTCAAACTTCTGTTCCAACACCTTCTCCCAGCTTAGACCTTCTTCACACACTCATCCTTGAGATTCTGGACTTCCTTTCATCATCTGTCTTTTTACCACCTGTCTACTAATTCCCCTAATAAATCTATTGATGGAAACTACATTTTTTCACCCGGGAGGAAAATAATAAGCAATCCAACCTTAATTATAGATGTAAAACTTATGACCACAGAGAGTTCAGTGCTCAGCATCAGGGAAATAATCCACTAATACACCATTCCCTGCAACAGCATGGATGAGACTTGTAGAGCAAAATCCCATTGCAATGGCAAACTTCTGCATGCTTTTTGCAGAAACTCTCCAATTTTACAAGGAAAAAAAGCATCTTGTCACAGACACTCATATTGCTCAGACAGAGCTGAAGTTCTGACATGCTGCCTCTTCACCCTTCCGTGCTTACCAGAGCAGACAGACAGAGCATGGCAGAGCTGTTGGCAGGAAAGAGCAGAAAATGGATGGCTGGATTACTCTCCCACCCCTTTCTGACACCAAAGGAACAGAGCAGAAGAAAGAGAGCATCAAAAAGATGTTCGAACCTAATTCCTCCTGGCACCCCAAAAAGCCCTGCATTCTCCCCCTGCCTGTCAAAAAACATCCAGGAATAAAAAATAAGCAAAGGCCCACCTGCATCATCAGGCTGTACAAATGTTAATGCATATTAGCTGCCTGATAAGATTATCACAGCCAGAAATGCTTCCCTCAATTTTCTGATTACTGAGCTTATCTCTCCCAGCTCAGCCCATCACAGATGGCTGGGGATAAAGCAAGCACACCAGATAATTCCAGGAATGTGAATAAAAGGTACTGGGATGAAGAGTAGGCTTCAATTCCAACCTACTTCTAGCAGGAAAACACTCATTATGCCTCTGGTTTCCCATGTCTGCTGAAGCCTGGATGTGTTTGCTGTTAGGAGTTTGGGGATGCTTTCTGGGATGAGTGAGGACAGCATCTGAAGATGGAAGGGCTGCTGAGTTATTTTTCACTGGCTAAGAGGGCTCAGCCTCAAGTTTTTCCACCTGCTCACCCACACGAGCAGATAAATCAGAGCTGCCTTCTCAGGGGACAAGGGTGGGTGAGGAATGTGCTGTTGTGATCTGGGGTCTCTTGTGAGGGCTGCACAGAGAGGGGCAAAAACAGAGTGTAACAGGCAAAGGAGACGGGAGAGTGAATGCACATGAGCTCGAGGGAGCTGGTAAGAAGCATCTCACTTGATACTCAGCAGTGACAAATTAGTGCCAGGTACGCTCAGCAGCGGCAGGATGAGATTCCTCTGGGTTTCTAAGAATAAGCTGCTGAAGGAGAATGAGGAGGGAAGGGCACATGGGCTGTAAGGGCATTTTATCTCATTTTTATGTCCTCCCAATTTGGAAGCGACAAGACTCCCTGAACTGAAAATCTGATGTGCCCGAGGTGAGAAGGGAGAGGAGGACACGGTGATATCACTACAGATGAAACTGGCTCGAGCAGTGAGCTGCTGACACGAATCTGCTTCCCACAACTAGGAGTAAAACTACTGGAGAGTTTAAAGTTCAGGCCAAGACACAACTTTGTGCCACAGGAAGTATTGCCATTCAGACCTCCCTAATTGTTTATAAAATAAGTAAAACAATTATTAAATTAAATATTAAATAATTTAAATATTGCATTCAAATTAAATACTGCATTCAAAATGTGTTGTTTCCAGGTTTCATCCCTAGCAATTGTTAGGAAAACATCCCTTACTGCCAATCTCACCGAAGGTATTAAAATATTGAGATATTAAAAATGCTATTTAATTTTATGCTATTAATGTCTTTTCCAGGACAAAAATAGTTAGTTGAGATGAGATGGAGTAGCTTACTGTTGGGACCCAATTCTGCTTTTCTGAAGGCAACACAGTGCAAGACACAAAACAAGAATGACGAGAACGGCTAAAAATAAGGAATCTGTTGATAAAGCCTAAGAGGTGAGGAGCTTTTCAAGACCATTCCCTTTGAAACAGCCTCAGGACAGCTCTGGGAATGGGGGATGAGCACAAAATAATACACCACAGGGCAGTTTGTCCCTTCCTGTCCCCTTGTCCTCTCAGTACCTGTGCCAAAGAACAGCCTCAAGAAGGGATAAGGAGAGGAAGAACCAAACCCCTCCTGCTGCTTTCTCTGCCTAATTCCCATCACATCCCTTTTCCTAAATTAATTTCCTGCCCTGGTCTCTCTTGTTCACCAGATGCCACTTTCAGCATGCTTTTTATGCTCTTTGAACCAACTTACTATTCCCTGGCTAAACTCTTCCAATTTTTATCAATAATTTTATGCAACTGGCCGAGTTAAACTTTTATTGCTTTGAATACATTAAAAGAGTAGAAGTCATTACCAAGCAGAGAGGGGAAAAGGGCTGCAAAAATTACAGCTCACTGCTGTATTCCCCCATTCCATACCCAACGACCCAGGTCAGCCTTGATCTTTTAACTGGCACTGAGAGCAGACAGGGAACATTGCTGTGAAATACAGCGTTGCATCTCTTGTCCTGAAAGCTGCACAAGAGGGACCTGAGGACCTACATCATCTGCAGGAGCTTCAGGGATTATTTCACCCAAGATCAGACCCCCAGTAATATTCCCACCATACGAAATGCATTAAAAACTTGAAAAGAAATCAAGCTGTTATTTTAAAAAAAGTTATCTAAGGTTTTTATGATAAGGCAGAATAATGAGTAATATCAGAGCCCATGAATGAATAAAACACATGAACAGGTACTTCATATTTTAAGGATGTGTTGTTCTCTTCTCAAAATATACTGGGGCCTCTTGTTCTCAACCTAAAATGTCCCCATTTATTCTGAACCTTTTCTACCCTCTTTAACTTCTTAAGCATGAATTCCAGTCCAGCTTTATTGCTCTCAATAAAAAGTGATCAGGACACACACAGGATATAGACTAATTTTAGAATATCCATTGCCACAAATATGGAAGTGCTCCAAAAGATGAAATGCAAATAATTTTTCCAACATAAGTACTGCCATCATTATTTACCAAAGGAGAAAGAGAGGAAGGAAGAACATGGATGGATTTTCATCTAGTATTTAATTATATGAAATCTCATTCTTCTTTCAGCTTTACTTTTAAACCTGCCTGGACAAGATTCCAAGAAGGTGGTTCTCCTCCAAGTGTTAATGACATAGCAAACACCCACAGCAGGGTAAGAAATATGTTCCTCACTGGTTCTCTCTTCTGTAGCAATTATTTAAAGACATATGAGATGACAGGAGAAACAAAATTATAAATTCATCTCCTAGAAGAAACAGAACTTTATTTAGAGAGTTGATTTTCTTGGTCTATTTCTGGCATTTATCATTCCTGACCCATATTTGTCCCCTCCAACCAAGCACCTGCAATGCAGTGGACGTGTTGTTCCTCACACTCAACTCCAGCAGGTTTCAGCATTCATGGAGAAAAGCCTTTCTAGAATATCCCACTGACCACTGCTGTCCACACTCCATCTTCAGAACGAGCCTCACCACTGGTCAGACCGGTCAGCCTTGAAACTTCTGAAAATTTTAATGCACTGCCCAAAACAATGCTCAAATCTCTGTTCAGGTGCCTCATTTTGGGTAATAAAGGACTCAAAATCTAAAGTATTTCAACTCCCTGCCAAAGTAGGATTTGCATGTTGAAAAAAAAAAAAGGGGGTGGTTTACTCGCCCACATCATGTACACACATTTCACAGAACACATGCTGGAGACATACAGTTATTATTTGAATAATGAGTGCATTTTAGTGAGGGGCTGATACAGCAATCTTATCCTGATGAAGTGTGTCTGCACGTCATTCAGCATTTTTGGAGCTGTAAAAAGCAGGAAATGCTGAATCCATTATAAATGTCTAAAGGTTTATTTAACAATGGGCTGATGCAACATCCTTTGAAAGGCCTTCCTCAGCAAAAGAGCTGATTTTGAACGGCAGCAATAAATGGGAACTGAATTGCACAGAGGCAGCATGGAAAGGTGAATTGAGAGGTTGTGTTTGACTACAAGTCTCAACACAATTCAAGGAGCTATTTCAGTACATAAATATTTAAAATGTATGAACACCAAGCAGCCTTGGAAAGGAAGAGTATGCACTAAAATAGACAAGAACAGAAAAAAGGGATCCCGAGTATGACCTGTCCACTGAGGTCTGGAAACCTCATGGCAAACCAGGACCTTGATATGACAGCAATGCCATTTGTGCTTCTCTCCATGGGATGCAGCAGAGACTAAGGAGCTTCTCTGCCTCTCTTCCCACAAGGCAGCACAGCAAGCTTGGTGCTGTCTACAAGCTCATAAATCTGGCATCAGGACAGAAATCTAACACACATGGAACACCAGCGAGTTTAATTTGGGTGTCCAGCAACACCACAGGGTAGTAAGACACCATGGTGAGCACTTCAGAGATGGTTCTGGCTCAGCAAAAGCAGCACCACCTCTTCCACATGCCCACCCCACTGGCATTCTCAAGGGCTGTTCCCCCACAACATCTGCAGAGAAGCACACACAGGGAGAACTAAGCCTCCCCAGATTTCCTAGTGAACTTTACTCTTCTTCAAAAAGTAGGACAGCACTTGTAAAACAAAATATTGCTTGCCATTTAGAAACAGGCTAAGCAACCCAGGATTAGTTGGCTCATTTTCTTGGGAAAATTAATCCTCGATGCCGTTGTGAAACAAAAGTAATAAAGCCAAAGAAAATCAGATATTCAATAAAAAGTGGGTTGGAACTACCCATCTCCCACCTGGCTGAAGCAAAAAATATATTTTTTTTTTTTCCTCTTGGAAGATGAAGGCTGGCTGGATCAGAGTCACCAGTCTCTAGGGGTTCCACCATCTGTAACAAACTTGCTGTGCTTTTATCACTGAGAAGTCAGGGCTATGAGCAACGTCTCAGCAAACGCTTTCCTAAAAATGTACTCGTGCATATATATTATTGTAGATACACACACACTGGGAAATGGACATATGCTGACTTCTGCTTCTCTCCAATACAGTCTGGATTGTGGCTTTTTCTCCTCCTGTTGCAGTAAAAAGAGAGCAATTTTTCAAGTTTATACCAAATGTCATTCTATTTCATTTCCAAATAAAATCTCCCAGAGAGAAGGTTCGCTTGCCCTATTTCCAATCTCTAAAGTTAATACACAAATTTATATTCCTTTCTCCCACTCGCTCCCCTAAATTAAGAGGTGTAATTACTAGGAACGCTTGCTACAAACGAATGGAGTGCCAGGGGAGAAGGAACTGTCAGGGCTGGACGTCTGCAGCAGCCACCCTCCCCTCTCCCCCATCCCTGGAGGATGCTGCTTGTGAGGCAGTTTCTATCTTTCCCATTAGCAGGGGTAGCTCACACACAGGAGCAGATGACAACCTCTCCCTTTCCAGGCAGGACAATCATAAGGGACAAAATTACAAAATCAACTTCAGCCTGCCAAGGCCCACTGGTGCTTGCCAGGATGATTCCCCCCAAACCCACCTTTTGCCTCTCCCCAGCTCTGCTGACCTCTCAGGCAACATCAGGGTTCCTTAACCACAGCAGAGAAATGCAGAGCTGTGATCTAAAAATTCAGCCCCAGTCTCCTCGCTCTCCCCCTTCCCCATATTCAGCACCCTCTCCAAAGGAAGATTGATTATTATAATCAGACTTAGCTCTGACACAGCATTTGCATTTTCAAAGCACAGCATAGTCATTAACTAATTCATCTACCCCAAGGGAGCCTTAACGAGCGTTCACCTCTCTCCCCTCTGATTCCCAATCCGCAGGCAGCCCGCAGCTTTCCTTCCAACCCCTCCCCTCCACATTGTGCAGCACCAGCACAACTTGGGGAACCTCCAGACAGGCTCAGCGAGCCAAACTCAGCCCTGCTGCAAAGGAACAAGAGGACAAATGCACAGACTCCCTATTTAAACCAGCCTTCCATACGTAATCACCATGGTACAGGGCATGGCAGGAAACAGTTTGTTCTGCAAAGTAAGGCCAATGCCACAGCAATCCAAAAATGGCCCAAGCCTGAGCTGCCTGCCCAGCTGCAAGCACGTGAAGAAGGAATCATCATCACACCACAGCCCCCAAAGCCCCAAACTCCTCCTGCACAGCCCATTCAACAAGCTCCTTCCCAAACACCTACAACACACCTTTGCTCCAAGACTTGGCCTCCTGTCCCTCTCAAGTGTCTTCTCACATCCCAGCGTCACCAGATGCCAACCCTCCCCACCCACCCACCTTCCTTGGTGCTGTATTTATTTCTTTTTAGTAATCTGGGATGGGTGCAGGATGTGAGTTTGGAACTAAGCACTACCAGGCATTTCAGATGGATGGAAGCTGGCTCGGAGCTCAAAATTAACAAACCTGGAAAGTTCACGGGGAAGAAGAGCAAACATCTTGTACAAGAGACACACCGAGCAAGGGAACTGAAGATGTTAATTTAAACCCATGAGTTTATTCAAATATAATTACACATTTCAACCCTCGCTCCAAGAAAGGAGCAGACAAGGAACCTCTTCCTCTCAGCCCGTCCTGCCCACGCTCCCAGGCACTGCTGTGAGACCTCACCGCCACTGCTTGACAGCAAAACACCTTGACAGCTCCACGTCCAAAACCCCTCTCTTTGCTCTAGCAGCTCATTCTGAAGAAGGATCACCTAATTTCCATGTTCATTCAGCTCAGAGCTCTCTGCTGTTATCAGCCTCGCTCCACCACTTCCACCAGTGTGGAGATGACTGTTTCCTTTAATTACTACCGAAAGCTCCTCCCAGCCAGGGAGAACAAAACAGCTGGTGTCCACCGAGAGAAGGCAACTCTGGAGTAATTAGCCTTAACTGGCTGACACCTCCTACCCATTACTCCTGGTTAGAACAGCAAAACACAGAATAAGAGCCTGTTTAGGGGACCTGTCAAGGTGCCAGAATGAATGTGCCACATCCCTGCCCAGTGTAGCCGCAGTGCTGGCACAATGGAGTTGTCGGCCCTCGAGAGGAGCATCACACAGATCATTTCTTTCATGCAGGAATAGGCATTTTTGGCTGGAATCAAGTCTTCCAGCAGCTGTAATTTACAGTCAAAGCAACAAATAAATCTGCAAAGATGTCATACCTCCTCCGTGCAGAGTTTGAATACAGTTTGTTTCCTGAAAATATAGCCTCGAGGAGTTTCCGGAGCATTCACTCAACAATTCTCATCAAACAGGAGCTTGTAATCCCACCTCTCACTCCCCCCACCAGTTTTCTCGTTGAAAAAGCATCACATAATAAACAGTCAGAGAAGAATCTATGCAGTTACCAAGCACCTAGGAAGATCAAAGGGGAAAGAGGAATCCAACATCCATTTTTGCTCCTTTGTTTTCTAACATAAATACGGCGGAATCAATCCTGCTTAATACTGTAAAGAGAGCAAAGGAGCCTTCACTGAGTGCTTGAACTTAATCTTCTTTCTCTGGCTCACATGGAGCAACACACAGGCTGTGCTTTTAGGAACAGCTCTCCCGCTGCAGCTCCAGCCCAATTTTGCAGCTCACTATGGCTGGGAGCACTGTTTGCTGGCACATCCCGGCAGGGGCCAGCAGAGCTGCCTGCTCAAGCTGCTCTCTGACCTCCCAGAGTCGGGAAACGTGAGGATGGGGCAAGGGATCCAGCTATGGGAAAGCAGCAGCTCCCCTGACAGAGCCTCCCAGCTACTTTAAAAGGAAGCAGCAGAGCCTTGAAGGAGCCTTGTTCCCCAAACCCTGCCCAACGAACAGGTTAAGTAGAGCAGGTTGAGTATTTTCTAGCTAAATGACCCATCCTGAGCTTAGCCTGTGACAAAAAGCAGTGGGCTTTTAATGTATAAAAAGTGAGAAATCTCTCTCTTGGTGCCAAAACCCAA
Source organism: Monarcha castaneiventris obscurior (assembly GCA_026261815.1). Lineage (NCBI taxonomy): Eukaryota > Metazoa > Chordata > Aves > Passeriformes > Monarchidae > Monarcha > Monarcha castaneiventris. The sequence continues at coordinate 11,203,834 of JAMPIT010000856.1, read as the reverse complement.
AGGTCACAGGGCCCTGCCAAGACTGCTCTGCCCATTTCAGCCTCTTGGGACGATGCCTGCAGGGCCCTTCAGTTGCCAGCAGCAGTCACAGAGTGAAAGGCAAACAGCAATTCTCAAATACCGTATGTTCAGCTCTGGTGCCAAAGCACAAACCTGGCATTTTAACCTTTGGTGAACATGTTCTTGCTGCCACCAACAATAAACTCTGAGGTCCAGCTCAGAGGAAAGGTGTCCTGGATGTGCAGCGATGACATTAGCACTGAACACAGCATCAACAGGACAGGGCCTGGCAGGAGCTCGATTTTATACAGCCAGTCTTTAGAGGTTAATGAAATATTCATAAATAAGTTAAAATTCTCCTGACAAGCCAGATCCTGTAATACAACATAGAGTTGTCAGCCTCAATTAAGCGATTCCAAGGAGGCAGGGCTCTGCCATTCATTATTTACCAAGAGGTCATAGGAAAAATTCTGCTCTATGATCTCCTTGTCTCTGTGGATAAATTGGGTTTTACAGCTCCTGCTGGAGGACTCTGCTGCCCTGACAGACCCCAGCCTGCCACAGCTCCTACCTACCCCCAGCATCCATCAGCCAAAGGCAAGAAACACTGGGAACAAGCTCTTCTAAGGACACTGAGACACAAAAAGACTGAAAGCAAATGATGTAGCGAGCTGATTAGGCTGTCAGTGAAAAGACTAAATCTTGAAACTTAAACTTTTTTTTTAAGCCTTTATCTCCCTTTTTGTACACACAAAGCCAGCCCCAGGCAAGAAGAGAAGTATCCAGCAACCTTTGATCTGCAGGCACATCCTCTGAACATGCCCTCCATGCCTTCCCCCAGATCCCATAGCTGGAGAGCTTCACATCCCCCTGCATGCTCAGGACAAGCTGTGCTTACAGAATTGTATTTCTTGCATCAGATCTCTCAGGATGGTCCTCTTCTGATGCAGGCACAGCTTCCCAGGACTGGGAAAGCAGGAGCAAACTGGTCTCCATCCTTGTCACAAGGAAGCTGTAAATTAGGTATGACTTTGTCCCATCCTAACACAACTGTTCAAGAGCCCCAAGTCTTCCTTTCCCTCTCTGGTCATGCACTGGAACTTCTACAGCTTCTCCAAGCTGCCTTTTAGGAAGGCGAAATAAAGGAGCAAAATGACAGAATCCTAGAGGTACCCTGGACCTCTCACCTGGTTTTCTCAAAGTACTGAACATAATGTAGAGTCCTTGCATTCTCCAGGAAATTTTAGCTCAGTTAATCAAACCAAGTGAGTCTGAGGTAGCCCATAAACATCTTACGGGCTCTGTAGAGATGAATGAAGCCTGGAAAAGCACAATTTTGCATGTCTGTTAAATAGGCCTTTTGTGTCTCCAGGCTGTGCCTACTATATAATAAAGCCTCTGATAATATCCCTGTCCTGCTCTCATTTAACCAAGTAACTCAGATTTTAGTGACAACAGTGACACTGACAAGGACCACTCCAGCTGCAGCATCCTCTAAACAGGAAAATTATTCACTTTTCTCCTCTGCTCAACAACTGAAGAGAAAAAACCCTCCCCACTTCTCCCTCTCCAGTCCTTGTTCCTGTTATAATCCTGCCTGTCAGTACAGCTCAGGTTTTAGGGGCACACCTGTGGCATGGAGGCCACCCCAAACAATGGGCTGGGAATCAGGGCAATGTCCATGAGTCCCATCTGAGCTGGAATTGCTCTCCAGGTCTGGGTCAGATCATTTACCCCCAACCTGGCAGCACCTGTCCCCCAGGGAAGAGCAGCAGGAAGGCAGCTCTCCACTTCAGGCAGCCACATCTCTTCCTCCTGACAGTCCTAACCCCACGTCAGCTCTTATCACCTTGGAAGAGCAAATGAAAACAGTCCTGCTGAAACCAAACGGTGCTGCCGTGTCCCATAAAACTTCCACGTTAATGGATCCAACAGCAGGTTCATTTGTGTAATGGGACTTTTAAACAGACCGTTTATTTCTTTTTAATTTGAAGGGAATGTGCTATGTGATCCCACGTGCCTGGCTAGATTTTTAAAACAGAGATAAACCACGAGAATTGACTCACTAAGTCTCTCCTTCTCACCTAATTAAAATAGCATTGAGATAGTGCAGAGGTGTAATGTGCTGATCACCTCTCCAGCCCACAGGCAGCTCAGATCCACCAGGACCCCGAGGCTCCCTCCACACTCCCTGCTTTGCTCACAGTCACATGCAACAGATGCTTCCAGTGGTGCCACGGTTTTGTGTGCTGAACATGGATTTTCCAAGAAGGAACATGCAGCAGGTGCAGCACACCAACTGAGGCTGTTCATCACTCCCCCAGGCTAAGAGAGGGAGAAAAAAATAACCTTCTCTGTGTACCTCGGAGCTCACTATATTCCTACCCCGTGGGGAATAGCAGGGACCAGTTTTAATGTAGTTGTTTACAACAGGCACTGAGAGTTCTCTGCCAGGGAAAGGAGAAATGTACTCCCATCCCTCTATTCTAAGGCCTCACCCCACCTTCAGAACCAAAGCTCCACAGTTAAAACAAGGGGAAATTCAAAATAGGGTATCAATGACTCCTGCACAATCATCCCCCTCTTCTAACAACTCATAATGCAGAATTTACAGGATCACGTGATAAAGTGAAGGATAATACAAACACTGTGAAGTAAACAAGCAACAAATGGCTCTGCTGAAGTAAAACTAAAACTACCTGACGGAGAAAAAGATGTCTCAGACACATTCAAAACAAACAAAATTCACTGAAGGCCTTGGGTCTAAAAATATAAATGCACAAACACAATTACTGATAGCACAGAGGCTTTACCACAGAGGAGCACAAACTGATCAGAAAGAGGAAGCTCCATGAAAACTGAAGGAACAGCACAGAGTTGAAAAGTCATAGTGCAAGTCCCAAAACAGCTGGAACCCCTTCCTACAAACTGAGCCTTCCTCAGCCAGAAACTCAAGAGCAGGGCAGAGTGGGGAGATGAACTGAGCCCAGGATGAACATCAGCACCATGTGGGAATCGGTGATGGCCTGGATGCAGCTCAGCTCTTCCACCACAGGAAGAGGTTCCTGCCTGTGCTCCATGATCCTATGGAAGACATTTTTGCAAAAGCTACTGCTGGAACATCACCTGGAATAATGTGACCACTCTGATTACTCATCTTCAAAGGAGAGACAGAGAGAGGAAGAGATTTAAAGAAAGCTGCAAGATTCATGAGGAAACTGAAGAGCCTGCTTTAAGAGAAGGCTGCAAGAGCTTGATTTGTTTAACCTAGACAAATGAAAGGCTGGGAGAGAACAATTGTTCTCTATAAATATGTCACAGCATAAATATGAGGGAGGAAGAACAGTCACTGTAGTTTAAGGAGAATATTAGCACAAGAAAAAAATGGATATTAGCTGCACATATATTTTCAGTTGGAACTGGGAAGATTTCAGCTATCAGAGCAGTCTTTCCATGACAGTAATGGTACAAACAACCAAAGCACTTTCAAGAGAAGCTTGATAAATTTATGAACTGAGATATATGCTGCATTTGCCTTTGTTACTGAAGGACTGGACTTTATGATCTAAAAGTCCTCTTCCAGCCTTCTGTTGCTACATCATTTCATTCTGGATTAGCTTCTTTTGCTGTCTCTTTATAACCAGATTCATGCTTTTCAATCTGATTTGAGGAGTGGATATTTCTCTAAGATTGCCTTACTAAAACCATTCACCCTGCTGCTCATTTGAGTGCCACGCTGCTCATCTGTCTTGGCTTTGCTGGCCTCACATTAAGGTGTTAGGATAAAATCTGTCCCATGGGAAGGAGATTTGCTGTCACCTGATAAATCAGTTCAGAAATTATGTAATACACTTTAGATAGATGGAGACTTCCTGCACCAGTCAGTTCTCTCCTGCCCCTCCCAACCTGTTGGTTCTATGGATGTTCCAGCAAAGCTTCATTTTTATTTATAACTACTGTGGTTCAGGCCTCTAATCCCACATTTAATTGCCTTCCTATTACAGATAATACAGAGAATTTACATTTCCAGTAATGAACACCACTTTTGCTCTTGTTCTTGGTCTGTTGTATTTCTTGCTTAATGCTCAATAACTCTTAAACAAGAATTAAATGAGCTCTATTGGCCAGTAATCCAGGGCAGGTGTTTCTATATTAAAGTTCACTTTTTTCCTACTATCATTGGTGTTACCTGTAAATTAAAAATATAGGTAATAACTTTTCCATGTTGCCTTCCAGTTAACTGTAGTTCCCAACTACATCAAGCTCAGTGCTCTCTGAGTTTATTTCCTTCATGCACTCTCCTTTCTGTCTCCATTTCTACTCCTGATAACCATCAGTGTAGGCAGCCACTGACATTTAAGTTAATCCTAAACATTATGATTTCATCAGACTGAACACATGATTGGTTCTTTTAACTATTGCTGACCTGCAGCTCTTAAATAAAGGTCTGCTGTTCTCTGCAGAGGGCTAACCAACACTTTTCCTCAAGGCAAGGGGTATTCATTATATTAATTTTAAGGTGTATTTATTGCCTCTCTAAGGACACTCAGTTTATGCCATTCATTTGGTGACGGCTGCATTCTTGGACTTCAAATCTTCTTTACCTCCCACCCTGCTAAGCAATTCTTCTGATTCTTATATCCATCCTTTTTAATCTGCTGGAGGGTGAAATTTAATTTGTTCCAAAGAGCAGTCTATAGATTTCAGTGCCCACATGGGCCAAGCTGTCTTTTGAAGATGAAAGCCAAAAGATACCCAGAGCACCTCAGGGTAATGAAAATACAGGTGATGCTTTTTTAATACCAAGCTGGCTTCCCTCAGGGATTAATGATGGAGAACAAAAAATCTTGACATGAATGCCCTCTGCTACAGAACCAGGCTGGAAGAAAGCGTAAGATCAGAGATCAGAGCTGTTGCTTGGATGGCAAGCTTGAGCCAAACAATCTCCTCGTGTCTATGAAGGGATATGAAAAAGGCAAACGAAAATTACAAAAATGAACACGTCTTCTGTTTCCCTCCCTCAGGGAAGGAAAGAAAAATAATATAACAAACAAGACGGCATTTTCCACAAATAATATTTTGGTGTGAGTGAAGCTCTCTCTCAGCTTTAGGCCAGTAGAGCACTAAACCAACACATCATGAGAAATGAGATCCTGGGACCACAGATCAGGGAGCTGTGCGAACTCCTGGCACATCCTGGAAATAAAGACACTGTAGCACCAGCCTCAATAAAGAAAACTTCCAGTGCTGGTAAAATTGTCAAAAAAGCACACATTCATACAAAAAAATTGCAAGCAACAAACACTGGGCAAATTAAAGACAGACAAACCCACAGGTCTGTGGGGCAGCTCAGCGACCTGAGCCCTATCAAGAGGAGTGACTCTTATGTGTCTTACAGGCAGGCACTGTTCCCTTACAGTACGAACATGCTTAAACTGTGAATAAAGAAAAATAAATAAGTGAAGGGTTGAGGGAGAGGAAAATCAAAGTTCCATTGTTAATTACACAGCACAATGATAAGGGTAATTTTTCTTAAATCAAAAAATAAATTCTAGGTTCAAGTTCCCTGAAGGATATAAAATATTAGAGGGTTTTTTATGGTTGTAATCACAAACTCATTTCTCCAGCCACTACTGGCCGTGTCTAATTAGGGCAAAGTGTGTTAATGATACAGAGGCACAGCCCAGAGATGTCTTCAGTTGCAATATTAATTGCATTTAGGGAAAGAGGCATGAATTGTGCTTATACAAGCTAATTAGTATGGGTTTGCTAATTAATACTGGAAAGTCAAACTGCCTTTGTCTTGTCAACTGCAATTAACTGAAGACATTTAAATTTCTTCTTTTGTTGTTCCTCCAGCAGCACACTCACTTTTAGTTGACAAGCAATGAGACCCTGCACTGGAGCAGTGAGAACAGCCACTCCATTCCACTGGCACCCCATTTTCCTCCAGCATTTTCCTTGTGCTCTGGCCTGGCACAGGGTTCCCTATCACACACACACCAGCCTTCATCTGCTGTTTTCCCTGGGAACACAACTCCCTGAGCTTGTGTCCTCAGAGGGGAGGCCCTGAGTGTGCAGCTCCTGTTGTATTGAGGCCACGATCCCATCAGATTTACCGCACAACTACTGGACTTTTAAATATTGCTACGTAAAAATGCTCATTTACCAGGGCACCAGAGATGCCCCCACTGATAGAAGGAAACCCACGGGACTCCTCAGTGAGGTGCCATCAGCCAGTTCCCTGCCCCCAGAGCCTGTCTCTTCATTTCCAGTGCCCCAGGGAGGGTGGCAGAGCCAGCAGAGCTCTTCAGGGTGGCAGCAGAGATTTGTCCCTGCACAGAGGTTTGTCCCAGAAGCAGCACAAAGATTCACCAGGCTGCAGGAGAGCACCTGACAGGTGTTTGTTCCACTTCACTCAGAGCCATGGCCCGCTTGCAGAAGAGCTGATGAAAAGCAACATCCACATCTGTCAGCACCCAGAGAGGGACAAACCCTCCAGCATTCCCAGCTCAACATCAAACTGAGACTGGAGGCTCATGGATGAAAGGGATGCAAAGGAAGGCGAGAGGCCAAGAATCCAAACCAGGCAAATAATTTTTTGCTGAAGTGTCAAATTTAAAGGAGTCTGAAAATAAGGCCATGCAGGTGAGACACTGATCTGGAGAGGGGGGAAAAAAAGCTACATAAAGAGCATTTGGCTGGATGGCAGGGAGGACAGTGGGGCTGCTGGCACATCCACAGGAGCCCTTGGCAGGCAGCTATGGAACAGCCCCATCCAAAGGGGCCAGATCTTGTCACCACCAACACTGCAGAAGACACAAAGGGACAACAACTTCCCCTACCAGGGAGCTTTCGACTGGGGATGCAGGAGAACCATCTCCACCAGTGAAAAGAAGGAGCTATAAGGTCAGGTTTTCCCCCAAGAGGGCAAAAGAGGTGGAAAAAAAAAATCTCTTTTCCTCTGCATGAATCAATTTTCCTGTATTTACTGAATAAATGCAAGCTGCTGAATAAAGCCCACACCTCACAATCTGCAATCCATGGTCTAAAGCACCACAGAAAACAGCATGTTCATGGGAGGTTGATGTAAGAATTACTGGAAGATCACAAGACCAGCAATTTTCCACTGAGAAACCCTTGGGAATAGGCACTGAACACTGACTGCTGCTTTATCCTCTGCTGATGGAGGATGCACAACACCAATTAATGCTTTAACACTGGAAGTTCCAGTTTCTCCAGCCCTCTGCTAGCCTGCTTCATACAACAAATTTTTCAAGGCAAACAACTCAAAATCCAGGCTTAATGAGCCCAAAAGAAAAACTTTAAAATGTTTAAGAAAAACTCCAGAACATCAGAACTTTTAAAACATCACAGCAAGTTTTTCCTCTGATACGTCCAGTGAGTGCAGTGCAAAATTGATTGTATAGAATTTGAAACTGTTACAAGGCAGCACCTAATGAGATCAGATGGCAAATAGGATTAATTCAGTTTTCTTTGGAAGCATCATTTGTGGCCTGTGTCACCACAGAAAGCAGCTGGGCATAGGGAAATGTTTGCCCACAACGTGAGACCACCCCAGAACCGGAATCAATTAACGCTCTCACGATGGAAAATCTGATGTTGAAACAGCAAGAGGCACAAATTTAAAAAAAGATCCTAACAGATGTATGGCAACCCATTAACAGCACAGCAGGGGCACCTCATCCTGCCCTTCAGTGCCCTCCTAGAGGTCAGCACAAGTCTGAAAACGCCCACATTGGCACTGCAGTCTGATTTGGATTTTAGAACAGATGTCTGTTTAGCACCTACTTACCAGCCAGTGATGCAGGCCTATTTTTATATTAGTAATAAAATTAATCACATCTACAAGAATGAGTCTCTGCATCTTGGATACTGCTCAGGTTTTCCTTGTGACCAGAAAAAGTTGCAGGAATCCCACAATTCATCCGTTAGCAAAAACATCAGTTCACGAAACGGCTTAAAACTGACACCTCATTTATTCCTGAGGATAAAGAATCATAATTCAAGTCATGAAACTGCACATAAAGCTCCCAACTACCTGGTTTTGTGTCCTTTATTATTTTTGGTCCTTGAGGGAAGTGCCAATAAAACAGACGAACCCAGCAGAAAATTAACAGACATTATAAAAAAATAGTTTGTGGTAATTCCCTTGTATCTCATCTGCCTGTCCTTTGAACACTTGAGACTGAATCAAAGGCCCCCAAAGAAAGGAGTTAATTCAGTATGAAATTAAATGCTTGCTTCTGATCTAGAACTGCTAAGGAGAAAAGGATTGCCAAAAAAAAGGAAGACAGACCACTAGATCTCATCCCACACTTTTTCCAGGTGAGTATGGAGACAAGGAGTGCCAAGACTGGCAGCAGCAACACAAACTTTTACAATGTTTATTTGCTGCTCATTTCTGAATATTTGGAACTGGTCCACTGTTTAAATGAACTTTGCATATTACTGCTCTGTAAAACAACCAGAAAAAAAGGCAGAAATTGAATACTTACCGTCTCTGCTCTTTGCTTGTGGTTTCCCACTTCTTCCAGAGCCTGAGACAGCTGAGCCTTCAAGACACAGGAAAAAAAAAAAAGGAAATTAATTCTAGAATGTAATGTTGGAAGTTTAATAAGACTGTCATCCCCTCCTCCCCTCTCCCCCCAAAAAATTCACCAAGGGCACCATGATTTTCATGGCATTGAGAAGGAATTGTGTTTGTTCTTGTTCTGTCCTGTCAGCATCCCATGCCATGAGACAAACCTGTCCCACAGAGCCTCAACTCTACACACACAAGAAAAACCAGGTTTATTGCAGAGAATGCCACTAGATGAGCCAGCCCAAATTTCAGTCTCATGGGCCAGACAGAACCGTGCCTCCACTCCATTTCTTTGGAAGCTGCAGAAAGAGGGGTCTAAAACCCACCCACTTTTGCCAAGCTTCACTTTGGGGAAGGGGAGGTTTAGCTCCACAGCTCCTGAAAGGAGTGTGTGCTTCAAGTTAACTTCATAGAAAATGTTCTCCTCAAGTCCTAGGGTCCAGGGTTGGGTTTAGAAGCCTTCCAAAATGCTGAGGGGTAAAATACTAAGAAAATCTGCTCTGTAACATAAATCTCCTGAATTTCTGTGAGAAAAGATCCCAACGCAGCATTTTTACTTTTTTTAAAGGGAAATTTGAAATGTAAAGAACCTCAAACCAGAGTAGAAATATCATTTGGGGGGAAACAGGTACTTGACTGAGAAGGGGATCTTTCACAGAGTTTTGTTTATGAAAAAGGATTTTAAACAAAATGAGTATTTAGGAGATGGTTAAGAGAAGCGTCACATAACACATGAGTGCTATTACTTCCCACATCTTTGATTTTCCAACACTCTGCTAGGCTGCAATCAGCCTTTCTCTGCTTAGCAGAAAGCCCAAAAAATAGTCACTAATGACAGAGAAGATAATTTAAACAATGTAAACAAATAAAAGAAATAAAACCAACTTTCCCACAAACTGATTTGTGTGATTTCAAGCAAATATTCATTAAAACCCTCCAGAGCCCCTCAACTTCTCCCCACATATGAAATGGGTCTTTTGAGTGCCACATCCAAACCAGAGACAAACAGCAAGCAGTTTATTACGATGAAAAGCAAAACATTCAGCTTTGGAGGCTAACTGCACTGAAATGCAAGCAAACAAACAAAAAAATACAGCTCAAGTGTTCAGCACAGCAGAAGTTCCATTTTGCAAACAAACAACCAAACAGTTCAACATTTCCCTGGCCCCAGAGCTCAGCGGAAACTGAAAAAGTTTCAGCTTCTTGCTGTGCAGGGCCTGGGATGATGTGACATCATTTGAGGAACAGCCACTGAAATAAGATGAAAAGGGTTTTAATACAAGCCTGGGACCTGGCACAGGAGAATGAAATACACTCATTAAACACTGCAGGAGATGCCAGCCCCAACCAAAACTGGAGTGCCCGGAAAGCAAGCAAAGAGGAAAAAATGAAATGATCACCAAGTTTGATGCAGAAACGTCAGGGAACTGTAAATTTGCAGACACCGGGGAAAGACTTTTCCCCACTGCCACTGAAGCAGGTACAATGACAGCAGCAGGCTGGAGCTGCTTGGGGAAGAATTAGGCATGGCCTCAGAGAGGTTATTTAGGAGAGGTGCTGGCATAAACTTTGCAAAACACCCCAAGACTGACCCCAAGAATATTTTTGATTACAGTATTTTGATTACAAAAATTACCCCAACTGTTCTGTATATTTATTAGCCTTATCTATATGAAGATAACCTTTAGATGGAAACCACCAGCCTATTCTAAACCAGATATAAGAATTACTCAATTAAAAATTACATTAAAAATCATGTATTTTCTTATAGTAGCTGAATTTGAGGGTCAAGTCTCTGTTCACAGAGGCTCCTATGAAATCACAGAGTAACCCACACTGGAAGAGTGTGAATCCCCTCAAGGTTCAATCCCCTGTGGTTTTGGTGGGCACCTGGCACCCAGCCTGGATCAGCCCACCACACTGTGCCAGGCTTTGGTCACCCTCACAGTGTAAATATTTTTATTTATAACACCAAGACAACAGTACCCTAGAAGCCTGTTTAACTAGATGGGTATAAGAGCATTTTAAAGTATAATACCTCCATTACAGTCAGAAGAAAAGGATAGCAAAGACTCCAATACATTTTACTTCAGGAAAAGGCTGGAAAAACCTCTTAGGCAGGACAGAAATAATACAAAGGGATGGGAGAAATTGAAAATACAAGCAGGAAATATGCCATAATTTATCTTATATATAATATGGCTTGGGGAAAATAACCATTTCAAGGTGCTGTGCCAACAGAGACACAGAGAGAAACCTGGACAGCAAGCCCAAGCCAGCAGCATAACAACAGCAGATCAATATGATTTGGAGAAGCAATCAGATAAAAACTAAATCACAAAGTAGGTTTTCTTCATTGCATTTATTTCTAGGCAGCTCATCTCAAAGGGAGAGAGTCAGTAACTGCTGGGAATTCAGAGAGCAGCTACTAAACTTACTAGACCGCTGGAAGAAATGATTTATGAAGATTAAAAGATTTTTATACATATGGTTTGACTACAACTCTCACGCAAGAGCAAAAGGGACATATTTCATGCACTGAGAGCTGTTACAGTGACAAAGCTGGAAACAAGGAGGCTTCCCCAGAGCTGCTGATGCTCTTGGATGCACTCACAGCCTGCAGTGGGGACCCTCCCCTGCCCTGTCCATGCCCATCTTCTCACACAGGTGGGGAAGCACAGGACAAAGCCCAAATTTTCAGCAGGATCCCCGGTGTCTGCACTTGCCAGGCTGTGATCCAGCTGATCTGGATGCTTTATCACGTCCGGTTTGTAAACATCAGCCCTATCCCAGACTTTTTATTAGCTTAAATCAAATATTGAACCTCCCTCAGCTGTTGGAGGACAGCTGCTTGCGAAGTGATTCACTGCCATATTCCTTCCCGGCCACAAGAAAATACAAACTAATCACCAGCAGCATGACAGATGCACACATTTTTAATTATGGAGGAGCAATTAGGCTCTGAAGTTATCCCCATGTCTCACTTAATCAGAGCGCTGGGGAGGAGCTGCCAGCCCCCACAAGGAGCTGCAGAGGGCCCTGAACTGGTGCCTGCTCAGCCCCTGCTCCATTCCCCAGGCATTTGCTGGAAAAGACCTCAAAAAACAGTGTTGTGTTGTTTCTCAGAATCTATCTTCTCAGGAATGAGCTGTGGGGTTTCTGGGTTGAGCCATTTCTGGCCACATCCAGACAAGGAAACCCTGAGGGTTGGGCCTGGGCCATTGAGGAGAGGTGGGGAGGCACAGGGGTCCAGCAGATGCTGGAGCACTTTGCCAGTCCCACCTCAGAGTTCTGCTCTGGGAAGAGCCACGGGGGTAGTGACAGGACAAGGGGGAATGGCTTCAAGGAGAAGAGTAGGCTTAGACTAGACATTAAAAAAATAATCTTCCCTGAGAGAGTGCTGAGGCCCTGGCACGGGCTGCCCAGGGAAGCTGTGGCTGCCCCAGGCCAGTTGGATGGCTCCCTGAGCAGCCTGGTCTAAGAAGGTGTCACTGCCCACAGAAAGATGATTTTTAAGGTCCCTTCCAACCCAAATCATTCTATGATTCCCTCTGTAGCTCAGCTCTGTTTTGGGGGCTTTTCAACTGATCACATCCACCTTGGTATCTCTCAGGAATCTCTCTGTAGGAGAGACTTCTGTGTTGAATTTTCAGGCTACGCATAAAAGTTAACTTAAAGCTCCAAGGAAATTCTCTTTACTTAAGACACATGTTAAATTCCCACAGACCACTGAGCTCAAGCATTAAGAAACCTGATATGCAAACAGATATTATGACTCAGATATACAAATACATCGCAATTCACCCAAAGAAGGCAGCACAACCAGGTAAAGGAAAATCAAGTAGCAAAGCAGGGGGAAAAAAAATCCTCTCAAGTACTCAGTCAATTACTTTCAGCTTTCAAAAAAAGGGTTTGTCAAATCAAAATATTCATCTTACATGACAACACAGTCTAATCTACTGTCAGTGGACTGTCATCCTCAAAAGAGAGAGGCAGGAAGGGGAGAACCTGTGCTCCAGCCTCACTGGGAATCTGCGGCTCGGGCTGAAAGAGGAGCAGGAACGGTTTCCAAGGAGAGGAACCTATTCAGCTCCAAGGAGACATTTCTGAATTGTTTCACTTGCTTCCCTGCATCAATAATTTGTCTTCTGGACCTTCCAAAAGTCAGCCTTCACTGACAGCGCTGGAGGAGGCTGGTCAGGGAGGGTTTAATGAATGAAACTGAAGCAATCTGGTGGTGACAATGCAGTGTTAAACTGACTGCATCCTGAGCACCCCGCTCCGGGGGCTGATGGTGAGCTGAGTGCCCTGAACGATGGGCAAGCAGCTCAAATGTGATCTCCATTTGTAGGGAAAAATTAACTACTCGCTCTCTAATGAACAGTCTTTCTCTACACAACAATACCCTCTGCTCTACAAGCAATTAGCAAATTGAAGCGCTCTCTTTGTGGACCTGCATTAATTTGCTCCTCGATGTGGCACATTAAATAGCTCACAGGTACAGCACAGCACAGCAGTGGCAACAGCCAGCACTATAAAATAAAAGCTTGCTTCAAAGAGTTTGGGAAGCAAAATTAGGCATGCTGTACACAGGGAATAAATCAAAACAACCTTCATTTGGAAACATCATTTTAGTCTTATGCTTTCATCAAAAAACATGATGATCGTAACAGTCACGTTAATACAACGTCGGCACTCCACAAGGGAGAGAAACAAGCAGCACATTCACTACCTCAAATTAAAAAGTGTGGTTTTTATTCTTTCTCATCAGGGTGAAATACCTGAGAACATACACGGCTGCCTGCTCTGAGGTTGTGCTTTCACAGCTCTAAATCCCAAGTGAGAGTCCCCAGAAGGAAGGCCACTTGTTGGAAGGGCAGCACCTCTGCAGGGGAGGAGAGGACAAAGAGGTTTTGCCTGGCAGAGCTGGAACACAGCTGCAAAAAATGGCATTTTTACAGCTCACTGAAGCCCAAGATACCCTTAGAAGTACTTTATATGCAACAGTTGTATGCAAATCCAACTCAAGTGTGATAATTGGCAAATTTAGGTATAATGTTAATTAATAGCTATTTCAAATTAATTAACTTCTAAGATAAATTCTTGCTTCTCCTCTTTGAGAGTTAACACACAATTTAAATTTACAAGGATATATCAGCTACCGATCACAGAACTAGGGAATCCTGGATGTTCTAACATGCCAAATCACTTCAGCTGCCTTGTGCTGGCTGCCCCCCATTCCCTGGGTAATTTCACAGTTACTTATTTCTCTGATTGCTCACAAAAGAAGACAGAAGATGAAGCCTCTTGGATCAAGTTGTATGGCTAAAGTGTGATGTGACCTCTACAGGGTCCAAGCCACCACATCTTATCTGGTGCCATAGGCTGGGAAAGAAGGAAAAAACAAAAAAAAGCACAATATCACCTTTTTCTATCTGATTCAGGAAACGCAAGGCACATAAAGTGCATTGAAGCTGCAGCTGAAATACAGAAGGAAACTTAAAAACATGGCAGCACTCCCAGGACAGTTCTGATAAGGAAAGCACTGACTGCAACAATTAGAATTCAATCCAATGTAGAAACATAAGCACCACTCTGATGAGTTCCATGGAACAACACAGGAATAGGATGAGAACAATCTGAAGAGAACTTTGCAGTCACTAATTACCTCTCACGAAAAGAATGAGGCTCTGGCTTGTGGGGAAAACAGAAGGAAAACTTTGATTTCACAAAAGCCACAGACAGATTACTTCTGGGGGTGGCAGAGACTGAGCAGAAGTAACTCATCAGCCACTTGCAGTCAGACTTCATTTTATTTGCATATTGTGATCCTGCATATTAAAATACTGTGAGAACTGAAATTAAATTTTCATTAGTGTTCAATCTGAAATCTCACCCGTGGGACTCAGCTTTCAACAGTTCATGCATGCATTTCCTTGTTTACTTTAAAGTTAGATATCCATTTATCCCATGCTAGCCAACGCTTGTGGCCTTCAGCCCATTGCACACCATTATTACCCAGGGGCAGCTGCACAGGATTGTTTCTGCACCTCTGAACTGCACTAGAGAATGACTCTGAACTAACTGGTCATTTCTAATTTAACATATTTTGATGCTTTGTAGTTGAAATTGCCAATCTTTCACAAAATCGCATCAGTTGAGGTCACAATCAGAAAGACATTTTAGTGCCAGCCATTGCTAAATAATTTCCTTGCTGCTTTACAGGCTCCTTTTTGCTGCTCTCAAGATTCTCCTGGTTATAAAATCAAATGCACATCCTCTATAAAGTGGGAAAGAACAGCTACAAATAAACTCTGCTGCTGTCTCAAAAGCATCCAGAACACCATGTTATCTCACAGGAGCTGGATTGGAAGTGGCAGGGGGCTCAGCCTGATGCAAAAGTGAAGAGGAAAATTCCCCAACAACTTTTGAACGTGTTTCAGAAATTTAAATTCAGTGAAACCACACTCGCTCTGACTTGCAGAAAAGCTGCAACAGGCAAAGCAGAGACCATTACTTACTGACATAATTTATGAGGATGGGCTTGCAGCTCAATGAAAAGCATGTGTCTCAGGCCACAGATTATGTAGTTTTCCATGTAATTTAATCCTTAGTTTTACCCCAAGCAAGGAAACACAGGAAACGAGAATGCCTGTAAGCCAGATGTCCCACATCTCCAGGGACTCGTGCTCCTGGGCATCACAGAAAACCACAACACCCAGGGACTGAAGGCCACTGCTTTGTCCAGAGCAGTGAGAGTGTTTTCCATGGAAAAAAAACAAGAGCTGCTCCTTCTCTGAAAACCAGTTTTGCACTGGATTTGTGCAGGGAAATGCCGCCCCCCAGTGAGAGACAAAAAGCAGCTGGCTACCAAAATCAGGGAGGAATAAAGCAAAGCCCTTGGGTGCTAAACAAAAAAATGATCCTGCAAATTGAAAAATCGCCAAAGTCCTTGCTATAATTACTGAAAACGCAGGGAAAACATCTCCCCTAGCAAAGATATGGGCTCCTGTCAACACTCTATCAAGATTTACTGGACAAAGGGATAATAACCACACCTTTCTCTTGCTCTTAAGTCTCAAGGACAGACCAATCTCTCTCCTTCTCTTTATGAGACACAGTCACTTCATAATGTCAAGAATTCTTGACAGTAAGCTTATTATAATGAAATAACCCCGAGCTCTCCCTGGTTAGACTATGAGAAAAGGGTGTTAACAAAGTGACTGTGGAACAACTGATAGGAGATGAGGAAGACAGGATTCCAAGCAGAAATTGCCCACATCCTTATTCCTGCAAACCACTTGACCTGGCTTAAACTAAGCTGCACAGTCCTGCAGCAGAAACCTGGCTTTTGTTCCCACTCTGCCTAACAACTGCTTAGAGACCTGGGGCCAAGCACAAAACTCTGAAACTCCTTTCTTTTCTCTCCCTCTCTAACCTAAAGATAAAACTGACTCTGTAAAACCCTTCCAAACCTCTGAACAGGGATAATCTCTGAGCACAAGGTGCCACTGTTGACACAAACCACACCTGATGGGCCACAGCACCTGGGCACTAAAGGGATTAAGCACCGTAAGTGCAGAAGTCCAGCACCAACACCTCCAGAGGTGGCAGCAACCTTGTCTCCCTAATCCTCAAAGCAAAGGTGACCTTCACAGCTGCAATAAAATGTAAAACTTGGAGAAAGACCCTGAACTTCTCTAAATCTATTCCATCAACACTGCTCACATAATCTCCCAGGAAGATGCTGCCAGGAAAGGAAGGGAAGCAAACTGGGAGATGGAAAAATGCAGAGCATTGTATTCAGGAAAGGATGAGTATTTGGAGAGTGGACAGCCCCATGCCAGGCTGAAACACTTAAAAATGAGGCAGGAAAATAGTGGGCTCAGGTAACAAAACCACCTTAGTTTTGCAAAAACATCTCAAAACAAGAACAATCATTTGTTGTTTCAGCCTCTGAGCTAGAGCCGAGGTTGAGGTGAGGCTGAGGGGCAACACCCCAGAGACTCCTCTCTCCCCCTGTTTTCCCTTGATGTTTTTATTCAGCACCTTGCTAAGAAGGAGCACAGAGACCAAAAGATTAGCACAGCTCTGCTGGGAACAATAAACTTTTGTAATAGGTCTCCTTCCCTCCATCCTAATCAAATGGTGCTGCAGTCCCCTGGGGAGAGGATACAGTGCCAAACAAAAAATGTGAGTTTGCAGCTGCTTCCTCAACAGCAAAGGGCAGCCTGACTGATGAAACTCTGCCAAGCCAATTGCTTCCAGCATGACGCAGTCGGCCAGCACAGCATCTCCAGGACACACACAAGTGACTGCAGGATGCTGATGGACTCTCCAAAGGAGTCTTTCCCCATCACTGGAACACTCTGCCACTAAAATTCTCTTCGTGGCCTCAGAGGAGCAGATGAGTGTGAAGATGGAGCAGGAAGTCCTTTCTTTTTTGCTGCTCCCCAGCAAGAGTTTTAACTCAACAGCAGAAAGATAATACACAGATTTTAAGCCAGGTTGAGGGTCAGCCACTAATCTCTTGCCAGGAGTAAAAAAGATTATTAATATATTAGTGCAAGTAAAAAACATTAGGAGAGTACCAGCCCATTCCACAGGGAAATAGCAAATTGATAAAGAAATACAAAGCATCTGGAGGACATTAAGGAGAATTAATTTCACCGTGCTGTGGTCAAATCTCTAAAGGTGAAATGAAGGGATACCAGCACCCAATACTGAAACAGATGCAGCACACCTGGGAACCTGGTAATTCATCACTATTCAGGAGATCTGAAAACAGGTACTGTAAGCAGTTCTGAGATCTGGTGAGCACAATGTTTTCCTCAGGTTGTATTAAGCCCCCTGGAGCTGGGAAGCAGAGCTAGAGACAAGCAGAAGACACAGCAGCTAATGGGAACAGAACCCCTTGCCATCAGATGTAATAACAAAGCTGGTTGAAGGAGGGGGGAAGCAAATGCTCATGCATTTGTTTAATTTTCTGACAAAATTTTAAGCCCAGCTCATTTATTTACTTTTTTTTTCCCCCCGTCCTTTAGGTTATCAGCAGAATGAGTTCAGGCTCCAAAGCCTTCTCCTGATGAAAGCAAACATTAGTACTCACCCAACCCAGAAAAGGAAATCTCAAAAACTAGAAGTGGTGGCAATGTGACACCCAACATCTACCAACTGTCCACTCCTTCCTGTGCATTTTTGCCAGTACAACCTCCCTGGATTTAAGTTCTCCCCAGCAGTTGCCTCCAACTAGGTTTGATAGCTAGAGGGAAAGAAACAGCATTTAGTTCATGAAATCTGTAAATTAGCCATCAAAAATGTTCACTCTTATCCGTTCATCAGAAAAAAATGGTGGAATTACATCTCTACCTAAAAAAACCCTTCTAATTTCAGCCCAATGAGTCAGCACTGCTGCATCTCATCACCAAGAGTGATTCATTGTCACTGCACTTCTCAAAGTCAAGAATAAGGGTATTCACCCCAATTCTCTGTCATCTCATAACTCCTCCGGACCCAGGCACCGTGTTTGCACACAGCACTGCTATAATGATTTATGTGAGTGTGTCACTTTTAATTTAAAGGGATAAAGAGTTATTGTCAGTCTAGCAACCATAAAGCAACATTTTCTTTCCACTGAGCTGACAGTTGAATACCTGGAAAATATTCCTGTTTGCCAAGAAAGGAGAGGGCTCTACAGCCCATAGCCTGAGGGTGTCAGTGCTTCTGAAGACAGGAGTGGATGGCCAGTGCCTTTGGAGAGGGGCACCAGTATTTAGGAGAGCTAAAAAAAGCCTTACAGCGGAGTTAGAATACGAATAAAAAGTCAGACAAAAGCAGTATGGATGGAAAGCCTTTGCCCCAAGTGAAACAGTGAGGAAGAGGGTTTGGGGTATTGATTAGACCCCAAAAAGATGATCAGTAGCTGGATGAAGCAAAGAATATCCGAAGTTAAACAGCAGCACAGCTATGGTGTTCTTATTCAAGTCCCCTAATACCACAGTCACTTTTGATAACCTTTTAACTGCTAAAACAAGGCTACTGAACACCTCCCACTGACCTTACACCCCTGAAAGGGCCAGTGCCTGCCTTTAAGCTGCCCAAGGCTGTTGGCAACTGGTGATGTTGGTGATAGCTCAGAAAAGATGTCTTTAATGGTACTATGAGCTCTGTCCCTAGTGAAATCTCACTGTTATCCCCACAAACACTCCCAACAGGAGCCCTCAGGCATGTGGGCACACTTCCTTGGGCAACTGTTGTGAGCCAGCCAGAAAACAACGTTGGGAACTGAAAATCTGTATTTAAACCAAACTTTCTTTGTTAGCTTGAATCAAGTTTGGTTTCTGTTCTGGTTCTCAGCACCACTGCCTAAGCTGCCCCAGCTCAAAGAAAGGTCAAGGAGGGGTTTCAGCCAGCACTAGCCCTGGCTTGGGAAATGACAGCCAGCGTGGTTTTGGCATCCAGCAGAGCAGTGGGTAGAGTGCCTAAGCCTCGGAGGGTCTCCAACAAATTTCAAACGCTCTCGGAAGTTGCTAGGTAACAACACCCACCCCCAGGCCAGGATTGTGCAATATTTGCTCTGACAAAGCAATGCTTGCCTTGCCCTCGCTTCTGCCCTGGGAATGTGTGTGCTGAGGACCTGTCTCCTCTGCTGCCAGAGCATTTCCAGCCTCTAGTCTGGGTGCCTAGTTGGATTTTGCTGAATAAAGCAAACATTCCATTTTAAACATAGCTATTATAATTAGCAGAAACTCATTGCTCAATTCCCCTTCCAGACAGGGATTTCCAAATGTCAGTGTGCTTAGCACAGCTGATCTGTGCTGGTTGCTCTAAACACAACTGACCTAGGAGGGTCCAGAGCATAAAATCAAATCCTCTTGTGGGCGGTGAGATGGAAAAACAAAAAGGATAATTGTTCTCCTTGAGCCTGTACCTTCATTTTCCTGTACTGTCTGCACAGCACTGTGGGCAAGGCAAGGTTAGCAGAGACTCTTTGACACAGAAGGTATATTCATGCTTGAGGCCAAGCAGAAATTTCTCTTAGAGATTTATACCAGTTTTCTGAGTCAGCCTTCCAGATGACTCTGCCTCATCCTGCTTGTCCTGCCAGGGTATCACAGAATAAAAGCAAAGGGCAATAAGGGGAGAGCAAAAAAAGGGGGGAAACCCCAAACTAGTACAGCTCCTGCTGCTAAAACCATTTTGCAGAGGCTCTGGCAAATGCACAGACCAGTTTCAAGCAGTATTTGCTTTCTAAACCTGGTTTGGGAAAGCAAAAACAACCTTAGTCTTTCCAAGTGATTTCCAATATTAAAAGAAATTCCAATATTAAAAGTATCTTTTCCCAGCACAGACCTCCCCAAACCAAAGAGCTCCCTGCCTTGAAGGAGAAGTGCAGCACTCCCATTTCCAGGTATTGCATAAATCAGTGGCTCCCAGGCTTCCTGCAGACACTTCAGAAACCCTGGCAGAGCTCCACACCTCAGAATGTCCCACGGAGCCAGCAGAACTCCAGCAGGGTTTATTAATGGGGGCTCGTGCAACCTCTCACCTGTGGGGCACAAGTGGCTCACCCACAGCTCCTGCCTCGTTGTTTGGGATGTGCCAGGATAAACCCCATGAAGGGCTGAAGCAGATTAGCACCAAGCTGCTCAATAAAAGGAGAAACCGAAGTTTAAAGGTCACGTGTCCTTTGCAAGGCCACACGGGCAGTCATAATTTACAATTACTGTATTTTACCCCATCAAGTTTGTACTACAAACAGATTAGAGGCAGAATTTGCCAGAAGTTTAGGGGGAAAAAGACTGGAGGGAGAAAAACCCGGAGGTTAACAACCTCTCTATCCAAAGACATTCCTTACACTGAATAAGTAAAAATCCTCCAAGATTCCAAGTGGAAGAAAAAAAAAAAAGTGTAAAATACCCTCAAATAAAATCAAACATCCCTGCACACCATGGTCATGCTCCTGTAACTTCTTACAAGAGGAACAAAACTCTTCTACTTTTATTTGAGAACTTATTCAAAATAAATAAATCCCAATGGAATTTAGGCACACTGTAGAGGCTCCAGCAAAAATCGTAAAAAAAGCAAGCAAACTAAAAAGATCCTTTCTTGGCATGCTCTTGAAAGAAGGATTCACCACATTTCTGATTGACTGCCACTGTGGTTTAAATGAATCAGCTATAAATAGGCAGCAAATGCAAGGCAAGCACTTGAAGGGAACAGCAAGGGGGTTTTTTTGTTTTCTCTTGTTATTGCTTAATGGTCTGTTGGGAAGGAGGTGGCTGACAAGGTAGAAGAAATGTGGTAAAAATATAAAGAAACAGAAAAAGATGGGGTGTGGGAAGGAGGGATAAGGAGACATGAAGACATTCTAATGTAGGAAATGTGCAAACACCTTCCTGCCTCTGGTTTTCCTGAGGAGTGAAGGATCAGGGCTGGGGTTGCCCTGAAGGTCCCCTCACAGCCACAACTTGGAGAAGGCTTTTATGTTATCAATGACTGCAAAGTCAAGCTTCTGTGGGCCACCTTGGACTTTTCTAGTGATTAAAATCAGTTACTAGAAACTGCCTAACTAGAAAATAACTAACTAGAAATTTCTAGTCTTTCTTACATGAGATCCTACATATGAAGTGCAGCCATTAAAGAAAAGCACTGCAAGTGTTTCTGCAGCTCTCTCGTGCCAAGAGCCATCCAAACCAGGAGTGGACTCAAAACAATTCAAGTTAAGCAGCCATCCACATTGTAACAAAAGTGAAAATACTCCTGTCAATGAACAGCAGAGCTGGAGGAATCCGAGTCACACCCAGAGAGGATCCAGTTTCTGGAAAGCATTTGCAGGGAAATTTCTAATAAACTACTTTTTAAATATTGAATAACTGCTTCTGAAAATAGCTGGAGCTTATTTCACAGCTCTTGTTCCAACTGTCTGCTCACTCTCCTCCTCTCTCCCACAGCAAGTCTGACTGCCCACAACATCCCCAGTCTCCAGCTTTCTGGCATCCTTTTTTATTGCTCCTCTTAATCTTATGCTCCTTCTTTCAAGCCTGAAGGAGGCTCTCACAGAATCCAAGGAGCACAAAACCTTCTGGTTTCCCTTCCCAAGGAGTCTGACTAGCTTTAAAGACCTTCTCTAATCCTGCAGAGTATTTCCTTGCAACTCCACAGCAGATGTTGCCAGTGAGCAGCCCAGGATCTCCTCAGAGCCTTCTCCTCTGTGGGGATGGAGGCTGATCCCGTGTCAGCTCTGCACAGCTTTCTCAAAATTAATTGTTTCCTCCTGTAGGGAGGAGGACAAAGCTATCAAAATGGCCCGAAATCCAAATTTTTAAACTTCAGCAGTTACTATCTTCCCCAACTTAAAAAAAAAAAAAGAAAATTTTGGAAAGGGTATGCAAGGGGTACAAGAAAAACCCCTGCAGAGACAGGGTCAGAGCAAGTAAAGAACATCCTTGCACTGCACAGGCCTGGTACATATTCTGTGTTTGCCAGCCATCAGTTTAATTCTCATTGTAAGATCCTGCAGGAGAGGGCAAAGTGCAGGGTTAATCAACCCACAGCTGAAGCCCTTTGTTCATCCACAGAATTGGGCAGCAGGAACAGAAGGGACCATTTCCATATGTTGCTCCATCAGTGCTGCTCAGCTTTGGGCTGGAAGGATTAACTCCAGAGGGAGCACTGCAATTTCATTTTAGCCCTGGTCCATTTGTTTCCCTTGGCCCTTCTGCTGAGACTGCCAAAGATGCCAGACAGGATGATATTTCTGAGATGGAGGTGTTTATCTTCTCTGGGTGAACCAAACAGCAACTCATTTCAGGAAAGCAACCCAGCAACTCCAATTGCTTCTTGCTGCAGCAAATGCAGCCTGACAAGGCAAGAGGTGAAAGTGCCATTGGAAACCTTCGAGTTTCCTCACTCCAGAATGCCTGTTGAGCAAAACCCTGCTGTAGAAACATGAGAGATCTCACTGGCAGGGGAAGGGAGTCAGAACATGTGCCAAGATAATCTCAGTTATTAGCTCCTGCCACACAGGTAACAGGCTGTATTGAACTGCTCCTCCATGGCACAGTGGGATGCTCAGGGCTGGGAGCTCTGCTCCAGAGGCTCCTGGTGGCAAAGCACCATGGAGCACGACAGGAGCTCCCTCATGAAAATACTTACAAATAATAATTGCCAACTCATGCTTCAGTTTTCTTTCTTCTTAACCAAGCAGATGAACAGCTACACACATTTACCTGTGCCTAAAAGTGCCTGACCCCAGGGCAACAGCAGCTTGTTTGTCCCAGGTTGATAGATGCCAAAATAGTGACTGACTCCTCGTGCAAGAAGCCACATAGGAAGGGTACAGAAATGTGCATTTGCTGTAGGAGTGGTTGTATTTGTGCCATGCAGCAGCCTCCAGATATTCATGAAGGCTTGAGTGTGACCTTTCCTTTTCTTAGCCCCCTGTGCTGGCCAGAAAAAAAAGCGTAATCCAAAGAGCAAGTGGAATGTAACAGAAAATAATATCCACAATAATTGCAGTAATGTGTACAGTGTCGATGGGCTGGAGGAATCGGGTACAACGACTGCGGATCTCGCCTGGCCTAAATAAAAAGATGCTCATTATCCTGAAAGGAAATGCCACTTATGAACGATAAGGTCATGCTGCACTGGGAAGATAAATGTCATTTCTCTATACAGCTCTGATGGTCTCACCTACTGCCTTCAAAAATGGACCTAAACAGCAAAGCAATAAAAAGCCTGTAGAATTAGCCTGGGACATTATTGTTTTGAGAGCGTAAAATCACTCATCTAGAGCTCTTTAGACATGCTTTCCTAGGAACACTTATATATGTGTACACATGTATTTACATTGTGCCTTTTGGGAGTAATAATACATGAAAATAATTAACCGACACTTTCAAACAAGCTTGGATGCGTTCGGTACCACGTTTGTCGAAAGAATTTGAGACTCACCATGTATTTTATACAGCTGTACACACTCCCAGGAATTCAATCCATCTGCATAGGTAGTTTTGCACTCCTCACAGGCCCCCCCCCCCCCGACCCCAGGCAGCCTCTGCCAAGCACAATGAGCAGCTCTAAATAAATACCATCCATAATGCCAACAACTTCTCTCTTTTCAGCAGCTCTGCGGGCTGCCATGCTGCAGCTGAGAGACAATTAAGTGCACTCAGATGATCTTTAGGCACACGGCACAGAGCAATCCCCTCGAAGCAGGACGGGCAGCATCCATCCCCTCCGAGCAGGGGCAGCACTGGGGGCCAGGTACCTCCAGCCCGGGCTCTTTGAAGAAGGGGAGTCCCATATTTCAGCACTCTGCAAGTGGGGGGCTCCTGCCGCCTCACACCCACACATGTGCCGGGCAAATAACTGATAAACATTCGTCACTTCCCACCTAGAGGAACAGGGGTTGTCACTGCAGACATCACCCCTGCTGTCCCTACCACCTTCCTTCACGCAGAAGGTCTCAGAACGCTTCAGAAACCAGCAGCTTATTTTGCCAAGGTGGAACTAGATCCATGGAGGTCAAAGGAGCACACATTTTATCTGAGTATTTGAGATAACAGGGGGCTGGATCTATCCTAAGGTTGCATTTTTCACTTACGAAATGACCTCTTGTAAAAGGGAATAAACCAGAAAGTGAAGAACTCTGCATCCATGATCAAAATTGAGAGTACTCACCATAGAATTGCCAAGGGTAGGGCTGGTAAAAACCTCTCTTAGCAATAATACCAACCCATGAAGATCCCTGGTTTAGGGTCTCTGCCATCAGGTCAGTTCCCAAATGCACTGCACAGCCTGGATTTTATGAAAAATTCAGAGTTTGTGGGCTCTCAAGAAATACTTCAATAATTAATACAGATACAGACACTCATCATTTCTTCGTGTATATAAATAATGTACAGTGGTAACCTTTATACAAAGAAGCCTCAAACCCTCTCCCATTACACATGATATTCTACTTAAAATAACCTCTACAAAGTAATTACTCTGTTCACGTTTATGGTTACTGAGTATCTCACTGGGCTTTTACACACCATTAATACCATAACATGTAATCTTTCAAGCTTCTTGTTGATTGCCTTTAACAATCAAAAATATTTAGGTTTAGTAACTCTTCCAAGAATCAGCTTCCCAATGATAAGGAACTGTTTCTACAATTTTCCGAAAAGAAGCAAAGTCGATGCCACAAAAAACTCACATTTGGGAGTTTGGAGTGTGGAACACAGGCACAGGAACACAGACCAGATAAAAATCAATGTCTTAAGCCAGGAATCAGTTCTGGTTTTAATGTGGGCTTGAACAGAACTAGAAATCTGAGCGCCCATGTGTCAAAGCCGCAGCCATTAGAGCCGTTTAAACAAATTGAAAACATAAATCACATCAATATGTCAAATCGATGTGCCGTGCATTTCATAGCCGTGATACTGTCACCACAGCTGGATTCATGGCACGTGTGTTCTCCAGCACTGCCTGTTTTATTAAACAGCATAAATAAAATTCAAAAGAAAAACGTTACAACTTGCATTACAGGGAGATTGTGCCTTTCTCTACAACTTTGCACTTTCAGTTTGTTTTGCTGAAAAGCTTTTAGCACAATCAAAGCACATTTGACATTAACACTGATTAAAGCAAATAGATAAATTGCAAAGCCTCTGAGAAAGCAGAATTGTTCCTTACAATTTACCTGGACCACCCCTGAACAGAGGAGATCTATATCAACAGCTTAGTTTTTATTCACAGCATGGTGAGAACTGCTATCAGCTGGGTTTTTCACTTACTCTGCTCCCAGCCTTATCCAAATATTAGTAGGCTGGTCACATTGAAGTGCAAAAGAAAAAGAGAAAAATAAAGAGAGAATTCCAGGCACCTTCCTTTGAATTCTTTTCACAGTTTTGAGTGGCAATGGTGCCATGCTCAAATTCCTGCCCTTAACACAAACCAGGCTGAGGAAATGGAGGTGCTGCAGCCTCTGGACAGCCCAGGCCATGGTGAAAGGCTGGGTGAGCAGATGGGAGCAAACACAGCTCCCAACGTGGAGAAGTACTGAGGGTGAACAATTATGGATATTCTGAAACAAAACAACTGCAATTGGCACTTGCATTTAGGCCCCATTCGACAAACTGCTCAGGCACTACGCTGAACCAGGCTTTTTAGACTAATTAGTTCCCTGAAGAAACACCTCTTCTACTACTTGTAATTGAGGCCAAAATAAGGAATCAATGGGCTTCAGAAAGAAAACCAAGACAGCAACTACTGTTGTTCTAATTGCCACAATAACCAAAGTATCAGGAGCATTAAAATGGATCTTATAATCCTTGCAAGCTGCAAAGAGCAAGAGTGTTGGGATCCACAGGAGCATGGGAAGAAGGTTCTGTTGGTGGTGTTTTCTCAAAGCTTTTCTGTTTATACTTTATAACTATTTGGTAACAGGATTTCAACAAAACTCTGCAGCTGGACCCCACAGAAACACAGAGGGCACAACTGTGCTGAGCCTATGTGGAGGCCCCACGGGAAACCCTTGGACTCTTTACAGGATGTTCTTAAACAGAAAATAATCACTAAAAATATAATTCCCTCTTACAGGTCAGCATCATCATGAATTGAAAGATGACACGAAAACACTTACAGCTACATACTTTAAATCTTAAATTATGCAGAGATTATGCAATTACTCTGAAATGAAGCACTACAAATCACAGAATTCAAACCCAATGATTACAAAAATCAACAGATCTCAAGTTCAGAACATCTAAGACTCGCAGACAAGAGCTATTTAATGTCATTAATACAACTCAAAGTTAGGGAACAGGTAAAATTTCCATGTAAAACATTATCCTGATGTGTAATCTTAGCTTCTAGTACAGAGACATTTATTTCCTTTCTGGCCAGAACTGCTTGGTTTCCATGGGCTGTTCAAGCTTTCATTGATGTGAGGAGGGGCCTAAAGTAGCAGTTCTAACAAACAGGAGACATTATTGGCCTGAGCCTGATTGCTTCATCGATAGAGCTCAAAAGAGCTAAGCAGCATTGGCCTGAGAACCCCTCTGGGAAACGCAGCCTAAACAAGCCCAGCTTCTAGTTTGGAGAGAAACTGGTCAATCCTGGCCAATTCTCCCATCTTCCCAAATTTTCCCATTCCTAAGGAGTCAGGCACCAAAACATTTCTCTGGTGGCTGAGCCATGCGTACCGCACACTTCAGGAAACTCTGGGCTGGAAGTGCTCTGGAGAATGTGGCACTGCCTCCAAAGAGATCCCATCACCTCATTCCAGAAAGGGACCATATTCCTTGGAAGCTCTTGGGAATCTTGGACCATTCCTGCCCAAGGCAAGCCAGCTGTGTGGCACAGCAGTGACGTGGGCTGTACCTGCACAATCCACATGGGTCAGACCAGTGTTATCTCAAATCACCACACTTTCCAGCCTGGAAGAGATTCATAGAGGTTCAATCTCCAAATTAAACACAGAAAGCAGTTTGTCCTAATATTGAATGTTTCTCTAACGTTGCAGAAAACCAAACAATTCCGCAGTGGTGCAAAGCAACACTGGAAAATGGTGCAAGCTCTAGAAGAGCTTGCCCAGCAACCTCTCCACTGCCTCCCATCCATCCCTCACACTGCCTGCAGCAGCAAGTGATGGAGACCAAGGCGAGAACATGCTTCTGCTCTTTCAAAGCCTTCCCTTTGAAAAGCAGGAAGCTATCTGTTCCTAATCCATTCCCCAAAGATACTTAATTTGCCTCTTTCTGTCTTCTGCCAGAGAGGGAAGAGACATGGCATCACTGCTGTGCCTGTACCCCAAGTCAGCCCCTGCTCCCCAGCTGCAGGAGGGGATTTGCACCACACTGCACAGAAGCAGCTCTTTTATGCTCTTCTATGCTGTGGATGGGGCCACTGCTCCCACTCCAAATGGATTCCTGCTTCCTCCTGCTCCTCCAGCTAAAGACATCTAATTGCAGAGCCTGTATCTCTCAGCACAGGCACGCAGGCTCTCCAGTGTAAAGCATTTTAAAGCTCTCAGCGTCGCATGAAACGCTCTCCCCTGTTCTATTGTGGTAAATATGACTCAGAACTGCACCTCAGTTATCGGCTCTTTCCAATACATCACTAAGAAATAACCCAATTTTAAATCTGCTGTAGGAATTTAGGCACAGTTCATCTGTTTCTCATGTTTCCTATAGCCAGGGACATCTGAAGCTAATCCAAATTCCTTAGGTCAAGCCTCTTTTGTGCTTGGTAATTCGTAACATCATCAGAAGAGGCTATGGGAGGATTTGTTCATACCAAGAGCATTTTAAGTGGAGCATTGTTGGGAAGAAGGGAAGATCTTTCTGTTGCTGGCATCTATCAATCTGCCAGGGCTGAAGTGAGTACTTAGAGCCTGAGTACAAGAGCATTCCCACATCCTCTGAGCATCAAACAGGGACAGCAGGATGATGATATCAGTCTCACCTAGGCTGCGTGTGCTTCCTGCAGGCTGGAGCACTCAGCCAGCTCAGTCCACCCTGAACTCCCTGCACTGGTGATTGTTTACTTTTTATATTTTATCATTATAATTTATCATTACAATTTATCATTACTGCACATCTTTACATAAGAGAGTCAAGATGTGACCCAGCAAGAGAACAAGGGGCACAGTGTCACTGACTGCATCTGCACCAGGAGTGTGACTTTCAGCAGAGGTGACAGCAATGACAATTGTCTACCCCCCTGTCCTTACTGCACTCAAAGTACGTGAGAGCAGCAGAGCTGGAAAACGCTTTTCTGTCCATGCACTTCAATATTCAGCCAAGAGGTAAAAGTGTCCTTGAGGCTGCTGGTGGGTTTGCAGCTGGGGGTATTTTTCTGGGGGCTTGTCCCTAAGGCAGCTTTGCACAGGCTAGAGAAGTTGTGATAGTTAATGGTTCACCCTATGCAAGTTGGTGACAGGACATTCTCATTCCTGAGAATGATGGAGGTTGCTTCCAGTTAGCTGTGGTCCCTGGGAACTGCTGACTTAAAGCCATTCTTAAACTGTCAGAGCAACCACACACTAAAAATAGCTGCAAAAATCTCCCTGTAGTGAAAACAATTGCTGGCTTGTGCAGAATATCTCCAGTGTAAGGAAGTGCCATGGACTGCTTCTCTTGATCAATTACTGACTTTCAGGACAGATCCAAAATGAGGAATCTCCTTGAAAAAATTAAGAGCAACCAAGTTTTAAAATCTAGTTTGACCAAACAAAAAGCCTCAGATACACAGGGACAGGATCTGCTGCAACATCAATTAGCTTTAAGAGTCACTGTCCTTCCACAGGGCAGGATCTGTCACCTTTAACAAATCATTAAACCTCTTGGTGACTTGACTTCCTCATTTATATGATGATTATTTGCCAGATGTTCTCCCAAAACACAGCCACTGGCAGGTGTGAAAGGGAGGGGAGGAAACTAAAGACTCACTGACTCAATAAGGTCAGGTCTGAAGGAAGATGGAACACGTGACATAACAGAGAACCCAAATAATCCATTTTGCAGGACTGCCAGAGAACACAGGCCTGACCTACTCTCCTTTAGCAAAGAGAACACAAATACAAAGGACCTCAGTGGCTCCTGGGAAGGCTCCAGTCTGCCAAGAGATGCCAAAGCAGTTGGGTTCAAAGTGCCATTTCGACAAGGTGTTTGCTTTGTCAGAAGATGATGCTCAGCCCTGTGACTGCTTCAGCAATCAGTGGGAGCTGATGCGTGGAGCATCTCAGCACCATCTCCAGGGAGAGGCTGTTTTCTCCCACGAGCCACAGATAAGATGCTACGGTGACAGCAGAAGTCTGGGCAAGTGAAACATATGCCATTCTGGAGTGGCAGGAAAGCTCCAGTGATTCCAATTTGCTCCTTATGGACATCCAAAGTGAGCAGAGTAATCATCTCACCACTTCTTAAACTTGTCACTGAGCAAAAAAAAAAGGTTGGATGGCAGCAGAGAGGTAAAGAAAGTAGGCAGGAGAAACCTGAAAATTAAAACAAACTCCTCTGTACCTTGTGCACACATGGGAGGAAATGTCTGCGCAAAGCTCCCATCACCACAGAAGCCCCTTTTGCTGTGTAAAGGAGCAATCCACCTTTGAGGGGGAGAGGAAATATGGCAAAGGAGCAACATAAACACAAAGTGTGGATCAAAGGAGAAAAAAAAAGAAGGCAAAAAAAGTGAAAAGGCGCTGATGGGGGAAGCTGGGTGAAAGACAAGGAAGAACTGTTAGCTGCTCAAATTAACATTTTAATGCATTCACCGTAAAATTTAAGCACTTGAAGCACTGGGGTGGCTGCTGAGTAAACCCCCTTGGCAAGGAGCAGACTGGTGACTTAACACCACAAAATCAGCAACGTCCAGGTTTCACCATCAGCAGATGCAGTGCAGTTATCAGGGGCAGGTAACACAGCAATATTTGGCCAGTGAGTTCTGAGGTCACCAGTAATGCCCGTGATGGAACAAAAACACAGAACATATGGCATTTCATGTGCTGAAACTGTCAGACTCAATTAACTGATTAGAGTACATATGGTGCTCACAGACAGGGGAAATCTCTCAATGTAAAAGATGCTGGAGACCACTGAAGGTGTCAGCGTGAGTCTTCCCTGCAAATCTCTCTTCATTAAAGTTTCGTATGGAGCCAGGAGTGTTGTAATAAAATCACTATTAATGCAGTTTTATTTATGATTATCTCCCTTTTGTGCAGCTGGATTTAACTTTTCAAACACCAAACTCCACATCAAAGCTTTTTCACGGGAGATGCTGCATGCACAGAAACTTCATGTTTTGTCATATTTACCTCGAAATTAGAAGCAAGGAGAGCTCAGTGGTAAAAGTTAACCAAGATTGGCCAGAAAACTATTAATGTGACCAGTATCAGGACAAAAATTCACTCTGCCATAGAAATACAGTTACAATTCAGTTAAAGTATTTATAACAGGCTGGCCAGGGACAAACTCATTCCCTCTCCAGCTCTAAAACACACTTTTAAAAAAGATGGTGAGTGACACTTCATTAACCACGTGAAATGGGCTGACACAGCCTGCTTGTTTTTCCAGCCACTGTTTCAGATGACACTTTTCTTTGCATCTCCCCGTGCTTTACAATCAACACTCTGTAAAATGCTTCCTTGAACCTCTCCAGCCACATCAGCCCTGTGGAATGAGGGGCTGGGCTGGGGGCAGGCAGCTCTGGGGAGGAGAAAGCAGCTGCTTGTCCGTGTGTTTGCATGTCCATGCATTACAGATCCAGCTTTTCTCATCCAGCATCAGTGAAGGGGATTTAAAAAGTTCTCCATCAACCTTTCTTTGCCTTCCAGCCCTCGGCCCCATCAGGCTCTGACAGGAGTGGTTCTTCTGCAGCATCACCTCTGGAATGATCTGGGATCAAAGCATCCTGCTGCATCCCAGTTTCTGAAGGTGCCTGGAATCCAAGTGATGTCTGAGGCAGACAGTGCAGTGCTCCCAGCAGCTCTCCTGCCCAGCAAGGGCTGGGGCACAGCTCCCCGTGTCCCCTGACTCCATCCTCCCAGCAGACACTATCCCTCACACACAGCCCCCTCCCGCCAGGGCTTGCACTCTCCTCTCACATTCACAGCTCTTTTAAGCAGCTTCCCACTTCCATTTGCACACCCAGCAAAGAACCTACCAGAGACCTTGTCTCCCTAATGAGTTAAAAGCTGTTGTCTCATCCCAAAATCTTCCCAGTCCCACACAGCTTCCTCCTCTCTCTTGCTGTATTATCTCTATCACTCCATCTTCACCAGAGCTTCCTGACTGCTGCTCAAATGGGAGAAATCTCTCTTTCCAGAGTAAGGAAAAACCCCTGTTAAGAACATCCCTTTTGCCCCTCTATGTTATGTCAGAGGTGGGGTTGCTGGTAACGGATTTGGGTAGCCAGAAGAAACAAGAAAAAATGAAACTATTAAGGGGCTCTCTTCTCAGAGATTTTGTTAAATTAAGTGAAAGAGATTTTGTTAAATTAAGTACTCTGTAGCAAACATTAAAAAAAAGAAAAACACAAAAAAAGGGGAAAAAAATGTGATAAAAAGTCAGAGAAGACAGACATGGCTCCTGGTGCAAATGTTAAGATTTCTGAACAAAGCTGAAGGGCAGAACCCACAAAATGTAATGCAGGAGGATGATTTACCTTAGAGCCTTCAAAGGCTTCTTTAAACTCCAGAAGCTCCTGGAGCACAGTGAGAGCTGGAGCACACAGGGACCGTGTCCCATTGTCTGCTGGGTGCCAGAGGCTCCTCTGTGGGCATCACTGTGGGCACCCACAGCAGCACATCCCCTGCTAACAGGTGACCTTCCTTGATTTCCACATTTCAACCATCCCAGCCTTCCAAAAAGCACCAGCTCCATCCATCACTGCCCTCTGCAGCCACCCCAGGCCTCCCCTGGATCTGGCTGGAGTAGCTAGGCACTGATTGCTTTGCTGCCACGTGCATGATGCTCCAAGGTGAGCTCTCCTGGTTCTCCTGTGCTCCTCTCCAGCTGCCCTCCCCAGCCCATCCACACCTTCTGCCACACTGATTTAAACATGCTGAAATTCCCTTTTCCCTCTCTCCTCACCCCCCTACGGAGGCTGTTTCTGCCACGTCTCAAACAACTGAGGCTCCAAGGTGCCTCATCCCAGCAGTTTGCTCTGTTTGTGAGCTGAGTCATGCAGGTGTCAACATTTCCAAACCTCATGGGGAGGCTCAGCAGAGCTGGGAGGGTGCAGAGCATTAAGTCAGAAGTTATTAATAGCTGCCATCGACCATCTCAGCAGCTTTGATCTACTGGCAGCTGATTACAGCTGCTGCTCCTGATGATGAAGCACCAGGGGTCCTGCCTGTACCTCAATTTCCCTTTCCAGGTTTCCGATTTTTACTGGAACAAAACACTTTCCCCCCGAAATTTCAAAACAGATGGGATTCAGCAGCCAACACTGCAGTCGGAAAGGCAAACACAATCAAGCTGAAGTGTAAAATTTTACTTTGTGAGGGAAGTATCAGGTCTTTGAATCCTGCTTCTAGCAAAGTCTTTGAAAGGCTTAGAGGTTGACATCACACACAACAAACCTCCAGAGAACACAGCTCCTTTCTGAAATTTTCCATGTAGCCCTTAATCCATATCCATGAAAATAAACTTAGAATTTGTTCCCTATAAATAATTAAAGGGGTATAACCAAATGGTTCCCACACTCTTCCATGCTTTCATCTGAAGAAGAAAAGATAATTTGCTATTGCCTGAAGACAACACAGCACACCTGACATATTCAAGGAAACAATTGAGAAAATTTCCCTGCAACAACCTAGAGCCACTGTTGGGAACAAACTAAGGAAGCAGGATAAAATAGCCACCTATCCCTTTATGTCAGCATCATTTAATCCTGCTCTGTCTGCTGGGAAGCAATACAATGCTCAAAAGACAAAACAGAGAAATATTCTGAGGCAGATGAATTCAGGCAAAATTCCATTTTATCTGGGGTTACCAGCTAACTTCTCCACCAGCTTGCCCAAAACTTTGCAGAACTCATTTTCTGAGAAACAGCAACGAAATGGATCCACACCAGGACTGATCTATGCCACACTGTGCTGTTCTAGGGATTTAAAGATCACTGGAGCCAGTACTGCCTGAAATAAGTCCCCATCTCCCAACACAAGGAAAGAGCATTTTTAAAGATGCCAGAAACAGCAGTTGCAGAGTGAGACAGTTCACTCTACGGCTTAAGCATGAACCCCAGGTGCAATTTCTACCAATCTACTCCATTTGAGTTACAGCACCTAAATCTACATGATGATGGAATTAGACATGAAGAAAAACTCACATACTTATGACTATTGTAAAGCCTAATGTAATAAAACTGCCAAGCTTTAAGGACACAGACATATTCCAAATATTTCAACTCATCACCTCAAAGCCCATTCCACTAAGCACAATAGATGAGAGGAACAATTTAGCCAGTGCAGGTTAACATTTAGCTTGCCACAGTCACATTTCAAATTCCAAATTTTCAAAAAGAGAATATATGAATGCCTTTAAGTGATACTTCTATCGTTGGACAGAATGTTTTCTTTCTTAGAGAAAACCTAGTAAAAAGCATTTAATAGTGACCAGAAATCTGTGGGTTTCAGGCCTAATGTCAAGAAGTGAAGAATTTACAGCAAACACACACTACTTTACTTCTTCATGCCTTAAGTAAAGCTGTTGTAGACACAAGTTGCTCACACTGTGTACAGGAGAGCCTTGATTCCACATGTGACAGAGTGAATCACTTCGACTACACCACAGAGAAGACCCCATAGCTGCTACCCCTTCACTTCCCCTTAACCACAACCCTTTCACCACAGGGAGTGGCTGTCCCTCCAGCCACGCAGTGCAGCACAGCACACTCAGCACGCCCAAAGATGATTATTCTTGGCTTCTGCCAGCTTCAGGTGCAGAACAATAACTCGTGGCTCTTATTGATCCTGGACTTTCGAAGCACGAACACCTTCAAATCTGCCTTCTGCGAGGGCAGATCCCGCCAGCAGGCAACTCAATCTTGGGAGGTCTCAACTCCATCACCCCTGGGGGTTAGAGCAGGATGCTGCTTTGTTACCTCCAGCTCGGTGGTGTGAGCGTGCAGCTTCTGCACCATGTCCTCGGCCTCGCGCATGCGGCGGCTCAGCTGCGGCGAGTGCTCCGCCGGGGTCAGCTCGCTGTCGTACGACTCCAGGATCGCCCGCATCCCGTCGCGCTCCTGCCGGGAACAACAGCAAAAAACACTCAGGGATGAAGCCTCGAAATGCACTCCCCGCCAGGAACAACAGCAAAATGTTTTAGGGATAAAGCCTCTGGCCACGCTCCGAGGAGAACCGTCTATGTTTTTGCCCACTCTTCTTTCACGCGGCAACTCAACACTGATGGATGTGCGCTCATCATCTTCGCATCAGCGTCGAGGCACAGATGAATACACAGTTCTAATAAAATAAATGTTGCTGCTGTGAAGACTGAAAAATTAGACTGTGTTGTATCTATAAAACCCCACATCCTTTGCAGGAAGGCAATATGCAGACACTCTAACAAGCAGATGGCAACGGAAAACAGAGCCTGCCTAGAGACACTCTTCTAATTCAACATGGCTGAATGGGTTTCCTCAGCAAAATATTTGGTGTTGTACTTGACATTTTTCCTGCCAGAGTCTCAGCAAAGAAAGAACAGAATTGTCACAACAGAAATGAAACAGATTTGACATCGAACAAAGTGGCTGAGAGCAAATATCCTCAAAATGGTATCTGACTTATCACTTGTTAGATGCTGCAACACTCAGTGCTTGTAACAAACATTTCTTCAGAGGTTAATGTCTGGCAGACGGTGTTTGGCTCATTTCTCTGTCTGCTGGCAATTATAACCAGGCATTTGCAGAGAAAGACAAACAGAAGGATCCTTCTCCCCTCCCTGAGAACGACTTCCCAACTACAGGGCTTGGGCTCCGAGCTAAACATAAAACTTTTTGTGTGGGCTCCTGGCTGAAGTATTCCTATTGCATTCCCAGCCTCAGACAGCACCTAATGCCTCCCTCCAAGGCACTGATGGAGGAGAAGAATGGGGACAAAAGGAAAATTTCAAGAAGTCAGGTGTGTTTAAGGAGGTTACTGGTCACACTGCAATATGCACATGGGGATGCAAAGGTTATCTCCTCCTTCCACATCTAAAGGTCAAAGACTGAATGTGGATAGCAAGTGTCCATGTGGCAAGGGAAGGAGCATTGAAATTCAAGGTGTGACAGCAAGACTGGGGGCACTGCCAGAGGTACAGTGTGTGCAGAGCACGTCATGGACTGAAAGGTCAGCCAAGATAGTTGGGTTGGCCAGCAGGTAAAAGGACCCCAAGACCAAAGGACAGCCTGGGGCTACAGGAATTGGGTTAATAAAATTATAAAGAAAAACAGGTTTTAACATAAATAGTACCGGCAGCTATTACCAGCTCCTAGCCCAGATTTGACTGAAGAGAAATATATTTTTCCAGGGAAACAGTTTTGCCACAGTTTAGAATTGTTCATCTGACAGACACATGAAAGGAAATGTTTCCACGTTACTGAAAAAGAAGAAAACCCAAATGCAGCCACACCTGCCTTGCAATGAACTTGTTCAGCAGAGAGGCAGCAGGATAGGATCTCTCCACCCTCCTCTTCCCCCTCCAGCACCCACAGACATCACCCAGCCTGCCCAGTGCACTCTCCATAAGGCAAACTGCTTTTGCTCAGGAGATTAATTCCATTCCCCATTTACAGCCAAATCACTTTCTAGAGCACAGAAGAGAACATAATGCCAGCATTTAGTGAAGGTATTGGTTTGAGCTTTGCATGTTGTTGCAATTAGATTTGCAATTACAGCATCCTCTCTCCTTCTCTGCTCTCTGAGCTGCTCCGCTGTCCTAATTTTCTCCTAAGCATCATTCACCCATGTGATGATTTACCACTGCTATATTCTCTCCATTACAACAGGGGCAGTCCCAAAATCCTTGGTGTTTTTTCAAAAGCAAACAGGACCCCTGGCAACTCCCATCACACTTGGCCTCCAATTAATTGCTGAACAATGAGGGCATTTGAGTCATCCCCATCAAGATCCCAGCAGCTCCCTGGGCTGTCGAGGTGTAAGGAGGACAAACTCCAGCTTTCATGTGAGCACGGGGAAACTGCATGGGAGCATAACCCTACAGGCTGCCTTTCCCCTAAAATCAACTACAGCCCTTGCCCTTCAAAGCATCTCTCTGAAATGAAGAGTGAACTTCTCAAGAAAAATCACACATGGTAAACACAGCAGAAGCTGTATTAGAAAAAATAAAAGGTGCTGAAAAGCTGAACTAAAGGGTGGCACAATCAAACACTTGATCCTGGAGTTTACTTATCCTCTTTAATTATTTCTAAATATTAATACTGTTAGCGAAATCAATTCTCAGCTTCCAACAAGTGGTCCCCAGCTCCATTTTTTAAATTTCTCCCCATCAAGAGCACTTATTGAAAGCTTTTCCCTCGCTCCTAAAGATCTTGTTCGTTTGGCAGGAAACAGAAGTTCTTGTTGAGAAGTCCTCTGTCTAAAAAGATTCTCTAAAATGTAATCCTAATTTAGTAATTGCTGCAGTATTTCCTCATTCTTCACGACCCATCAAAATCCTCCCCAGGCACTTTCAGATGCCCTTTCTAACCTTATTCTAATACAGCTGCTTTGCTGCTTCCTATCTGGAGAGTCTTCATCAGAATTACTAAAAAGCAGCTCCTCTGGGAATTTCCAAAATTTACCCAACACAGGGTAAATCTCTGCTAACTCCCCATGGCCCTACCCTGTCACAATTCCAGGTGCTCTTCACCTTAACTGGTTTTAAATCAACACCCGAACAGAGATGCAGCTCATTCCAAACATGCAGAATAATAATCTTGATGTTCATTATAAACCTAGGAAATTAATGCCCTACAGCAAACCCTGGTGCTGCAGCTTGCAGCTGTGTTTGAGGAGATGTAAGTTTGAAAAAGAGGAAGGATAGTGATTTTTTTCAAAGGTTGAACAGTTTCCCTTCCTTCTGCCAGCACCAGCCCATTCATCAAATAAATATTCCTCCTACTACTGCATAAGTAACTAAGAAGAAAACACATTTTATAATTTTAACCAGAGACTAGAGCTAATCCCTTGGAAATGTGCTATGGGAAAGAACAGGATGGCACCTCTGCAAAATGCCACCCCTAAGATGAAGCTTCTCCCCAGTCCTCCCACCAGCTCCTGTGTAAAACCAAAATTTGACCTGGCTGACAAGTAGCTTGAAGCTCAAAGAAAGTCCCTTTCTGCAGCATTCACACCCCAGAGTGCTTTAGAAACAGCAGGAATATAAGTGGGCTCATCCAGGACTTGTGGGTTAATTTTAGGGAAAGGCCTGAGAAGGGTTCACATAAGCACCATCATCATCATCATCACTGCATCATCACAAGGGCAGCCCACAGATACCTGAGGAGCACCAGAGCCTGGTTATGGGAAGCCACTGAGCAGTAAAACATAGCCAAAAAACCATGAAAAGGTGTCTGACCTTATATCCATCCGTATAAGTTCAGGCCCTTCTCCTGCTGCTGCTCGTTAGCCCCTCTTCAAACACACACACCCCATTCACCACAGACTTTCTAATTAGCTGAAGAAAAGAAAAATCAATAAGAAAGAAATTAAAGTTACAAATCTAACTGAAGTCAGTCACACACCCAGGGAAAATGTGTTCCTGGGGTAAAGTTTATCTAGTTTCATAATTTTATTGAAATCCTATATCTTCCTATTGACTTTTATCGTTTCAAGCTGGATGCCAGAGTTATCATTATTAGAGTCTCAGTGTTGCTCGCAGGCCTGAGGTTTGAGGTGGCTTTTTTTATTTTTTTTCCTTTTATAAACAAGCTGTAATTGTCTGGTTTATTGATCAATAAATCTTTCAACTGCCTCTCCTCACCCCGCTTCTGATCTGGTGGGTCTCCTGCACCGTTCTGTGCAGGAAAATACAGGGTTGTTGTTTTTTAAAGAACAGATTGTTTTGTCATTAGCAATGAGAGAGCAGGAATTGTGCCGGTCAGTTCCAATAATGGCTTTTTAATGACAGATTCTAGTCACAGTAAAATCTGCTTTATTTCCACACGAGTCAACTCTGGCTATTAATCCCCAACCCAACGGCACAGCTCGCTTGCTCTCTCACTCCTGCACGGGTTAGAGCCTGGCAGAGGAGACAGACTCTGTGCAGTGGAATCAGAATGATATTTCCCACTTGGAGCTTTTTTGATGGTACAGGAATATTCCGAGTATGATGTCAGCTTTTTGTTCAATTAATGATAATTTTTGGGGAATGTTAAAAGGCTGCTTCATTATCAGAAATCAGTGGCAAGATTTCTTCCCCCTCCTCTTCATCTCCAGACTCCTAAATCCAAATTAGTTATAATAAGGGAAAATTTCAAGACTGAAGAAAGACATGGAGCTTCAACATCAAACAGATGCTATTTGCAATCAGGTATAATTTAGCTAACTATTTCTTGTAAAAACACAAATAAAAGAGAGAGATGACTGTGTAACACAGGTCTGGGCTTTCTTGCTTTGAACTCATATGTAGAAAAAGGGAGATGGAAAGTGGGGCTTGACCAGATATTTAACATCAGTAAAATTAGTGGGAGGCATAGAAATACAAGCCAAAATATGGTTAGAAATAACTGCAGAATACTTAAATACATTAGACTGTGTCAGGACCTATTGACAAAATATATTCTTAGGTTACTTAATAAAATTAATCACATTAATCTCTGGTCCATGAGCAACTATCTTTGAGGAACTCACAAATGGCAAGACAGCAACTGAAAATAGGACAGAGGAACAGACCCAACCTTTTAAAAGAAGGATGGAGGAGAAGATACAGACTCTGGCAATTATAAATCACTTCAATATTTTGGTATCTCATAAAATACTTGAAAAAAACATTAACAATCAAATTGCAAGCAGCTAGAGAAGAATTAGGGACAAGAAACAATCAACTGAGCCTTAATATGAATAATATCAAAACAGTCTAATTTCCTTCTTTGACAGGTAAATTGTCTACTGAATAAAGGCAAATAATAAATGCGATAAATCTTAACTCCAGTGATGTGTTTATCAAAGAAGAGAATTACAATTCAACAGCATCTCTGTAATTTGGAGGAATGAGCTTGTATCAGGGTGATGAAAATCACAGAAACAAAGCACAGAGTGGTGTGTGGCAGCAGAGCCACCAGCACCACGGACAGGCTGCAGCTTCAGGGGGAATCTGCCTCTTTCCCAGAGCTCTGTTTGCCCCTTCCTTATGGGAAACACGTGCAGCCCTCTTCAGGCTCAGCAGGATGCAGGGAGATGCCCCCTGCACCCCACAGAAAAGCATCACAGGCAATGTGGACAGGGATGCTGGCAATTAACAGGTTCTGCCCAATCTGAGGGCTGGGGGGTTGGTAAGAGACTGATAAACTGTTAAGCCTTACTTTGGAAATAATGTTCAAGTCCCACAGCTTTATGGAAAGTGTAGGGGAAAAGCAACAACCAAGAGACAGCAAAATCCAGGGAGTGCCAGACCTGCAGGGAGAGCTGGGGCTAAAGACACGTTGGGTCAGACTTTGCTCTTACAGGAGCCACATCCCTCAGCTCCCTCTTGGAGCACTGCTAATTGGCACAGGAGCTAATGGACTCCTCCAGAATGAAAACCCCAAAAGCCCTCACACAAAACCAGTAAAAGTTAAATAACCAGAAACTTCTCAAGCCCTCCTTGCCTTCAGCAGCATCTGTGATCACCAGAAGGCAAATGGTTCCCCCCTTCCTCTTACCACCCTCATCTTCTGTACAAATCATCTTTACACCAAAATTTTCTACTCCCAAGCCTACAAAAAGCTTCCTTCTCAGCTGCAGCCATTTCCCAACATTTCTCTCCGTGGCTGACCTATTTTCACATTACTTTGCAAATCAGAACTGACTGCAGACACATATGTATACACACACCATTGACTTTCTACTCAAGACCTCAATTAAAACACCATTTACCCAAAAAAAAGCCTGTTAACTTCATAAAAATAAAAACATCCAGCAGATTTCACCATCCTTGCACTGACAAGACCATTAGGAAACATTTTTTAAAATATCCTTAATTCTCGAATGTGACTGTCTATATATCAACCCTCTGCTTGTGTTTCTGCCCCTGGAGCCAATGTGAAGCTACTGCAGGAATCTAAAGATGGATTTAACCCACAAAGAAACTTTTCAGATGTGCTGTGCCCTACAACTGAGGCTTCTCCAAGAAAAAGAAAATATTCCTTCTTTTGAAGTCCAAGTACCTCCATCCATGCGTAAGAGGAGCAGGTGGGGAGAGGTCAGAAAGGCTGATGGGCATAACCACAGGCACAGAGCAAACCAGGAACCCCTGTCTGTCCCATCCCATCATCTCTCTGGATGATGGTTTTCATCTGTTTTCTAACACTCTCATAACAGAGCCATTTTCTTCCTAAGGAAGTCAGGTTATCATTCAGGTTGAACAGCAACTTTCCTCCCAAGGCTGTAAGTCTGGAGAAAGCAGCCACCCAAGGAAACTGTGGACACAGTCAGGCAGAGAACACGAGAGAGATGATCAAATACTCATTTTCCGTGCCAGAACGAGGCATTTGAGACACTCCCAGCTTCTCAACCGTCCATTCTTAAATTTTGGAGAAACTCTGCAATCCGATTGCTCTCTTGGCCAGCGTTCAGCTGGCAGCTTTAAATGTGCTCCTGCGAATACCTGTGTATATCTTACATGCTCTTGTACTCCGTAGGTTCTCCTCCTGATTTATGGCCCTCCCTTTCCAACTCCTGTCCCTCTCCTCCAACACTTCTCTGCAGAGAGCTCAGCTT
Organism: Monarcha castaneiventris obscurior; assembly: GCA_026261815.1. Taxonomy (NCBI): domain Eukaryota; kingdom Metazoa; phylum Chordata; class Aves; order Passeriformes; family Monarchidae; genus Monarcha; species Monarcha castaneiventris. The sequence goes on along the minus strand of JAMPIT010000856.1, from coordinate 11,162,834 downwards.
GCCTTATATCCTGGCAATGGACCAGAGCAAATAAATCCACTGTAACTCTTTTAATCCGTCTCTGATAAATCTCCTGCTCACTATCTTCTGGAAAATTGTGCGTGGTCTCTGAAAGCCCCATTTTGCTCACAGCACATCCATATGCCAGCTGACAAGCAATCATACAACTGACACTGCAACAAATTAAATATTATCTGACTAAAATACCCCTGGGGTCCTCTTGCTTCACAGTGAGTTTAACATGTTTAGTTATGTTTCTTAGCCTCCTGCTGCTGTGAAATAATTGTATGATTTTTTCTTCGTTTAGCTCCCCTCTACCGGAACGCTCACTGCTGCCTGTCTCCAGAGTGAGCCTGGCTTTTCTGTCCCAGTGTCTTTTGTCATCTCTTCATTCCAAAAAAGCCTCTCTTTCTCCTCACAGTCCCACTGCTCAGGCAGTGGCAATCTTGTGTGTGAAGGTGCCACAGGGTCACTCATCATCTGACACCGGTGCCTGACACCATGTGCACGGTTCACAAGTGGAAAACAGTAATTTCTTTTTAAAAAAACACCCCAAAAACCCCCAACACACCTTCTTCAACCTAGCCACTAGATTACCATCGCTGCCAGAGGGAAAGCATACAGCTGACAAGGGAATGGATTCATCCTTCCTTACTGGCAATACAAAACTGATGTGTTACTCACCTAGTCAGAAAAAAAAAAAAAAAAGGGAAGAATTTAAAAGAAGGGAAAAAAAGAACGTTTTTGTGATGGTACATGAGATTTTTATGCTGCCAGCATCTGCAGTGCATAAAAATTCACCCCTATGTTCATTCCTTACCCTCAGACTTCTTTTTCCTCCTGTCTGCTAAGTAACCCAGATATTGGCCTCTAAAGCTCTTAACAGCCAGTTTCCTGCCGTTTGAACTGCTTAAATATCATTAACTTGGGAGAAAAGTAAACTGAACTGTACTCAAAGCCTGTGCAGTTATCTCTGCAAGAATGAAGGAGGAGGAATGGCCCCACCACCTGGGCTCTGCTCCTGGGGTATTTGGGCTAAGACAGAACCACAGCGGGGGGGAGAAGCTCTCAAATCACATTTTGAGGGGACAAAAAAAAAAAAAAAAATCAGACACAAGTTCATCCAATCCAACAAGCACATTCCATTGAACTCAAAAGTAATTCCTTGATCCCCTTCTGATGTGTCAACAACTCCAGAAATATGCCAGCTGTGGCTTTTTAAAGAAGGCAAAGAAAAAGGGATTTTAGGTGATGCTTCAGAATATACATCACCTGACTGCTTTATTAGAAAATATTAATAATTTCCCATACTTTACTTAATTCATAAAACATTCCCTCTACTGCCTGCAGGGTATAAAAGATCAGTGATTCCAATCAGAGTTTCACAAATTATACATCACGTTATCTCCCAGGTCACTCATAGCTTATCTGCATTATCTTTATAAAGGATCCTCATGGCAGAGGGGACACAGCTCTTGGCCCTTGCAGCCCAGCAGTTCCTCCTTCAGAGAGGACACCAAGCAGAGAAAACTGAATTAAGACTGAAATCTGGCCCAGTGTGCACCTCTAAACCACCTCTAAATCTAAAGAATACCCAAGTATATTCTTCTTGAAACAATAATAACCATAAAGGGTCATTTCACACCCAAACCATGCTCCCAACAATAAGACTGGGCCAGATTATTTAATCACACCCAGTGATTTATCCAGGGCAAAGCAATGATAGCCTTTATTTTGAACTGAAATCCTATGCTTTCCTTGCATGAGGTCAAAACACTGATTTTACATCATATATGTTTCCCATTACCTACATGATGAGGGTTCCATGCTTTAACTTGTACCCTTTGAAAAGATGAAAGATTATTTTAACACTTCAGTCTTATAAAGGATGGAAACTGCACCAAGCAACACCTCCTAGGCTGTTTTTAATATCAGTTTATTCTCTCACCCAGAGCACAGCTCAGCCAACACCCACAGAAGATGTCTCATTAGCTTAATCAGGAATCACCTTCGGTGTTTGCTCTTGGGCAGCAAGTGAGCACCATGAAGCTGGGCTGATCTTTAACCCTGTGACCTGCACTTCTGCAAGAGTTTTCTGCATTTGAAAAGGAGGATGTGCCCCCTCAGTGCTCAGGAGTGCAGCTTCTGAACAGAGGTTTGCTATGTGCTGGCTCTTGAATCCCACATAAACCTCAGGGCAGGCTGCAGAGGAGCCTATAACCCCTCTGTGTCTGGGATCCTGCTCCTCTTGAGACCCTGACATGGTCAAGAACAAAGCTGGATGTTTAAGAAGCAATTACAAAGACCACTTCAGGCAGGTACTTTACCAAAATTCCATTTGCACCTTCACCTTGGGCTTCTCAACTCCAGAAAAATGACATCTAATAAATACATTTGATAAACAGGCTCTCATTGAAAACTCCTCTGGATACCTTTATTGATCATATAAATATCCAGTCTTTCTGAACCCCAAGAAACTCCTGACCTTGCCAGTTTTCTGGTGGAAATTAATCCCATTACTTCTTTCATTGCTTGAAAATGCATTTTCTTTTATCAGGTTTTAATTTGCCACCTTTCAGCTCCATTGAACATCTTTGTTGTTGCCTTGCACAGACAGGGAAAACAACTCCCAAACAACTTCTCTAAACCGTTCATTCATTAGACTCTGTGCTTTCAAATTGTCACCTCTTCTTCAACTGCTTTTTAAGGTAAACAAGTCCAATCATCAGTTTTCCAGCTTAACTGCTTTCCCAGTCTTTCACACTCTCATCACCCGTGTCTGACTGCTGCTCTCATTCTGCAGCATCTTTGCCTGAACTGGGTTGAGGAGGAAGAAGTGAAGAGAACCAGTGAAGACACAAAGTCCTGGGTCCCTTCCCCACCTCTCTGTGAGTAACAGGGGCATCCTCACCCACTCCTGGTGTGGTCACAGCAACAGGACAAGATGCTCTCCCAAAAGCTGCTGAGCCAGGGGATGACAAAAAAACCCCAGCACATAACCTCCTCAATAACCCCCCCTCAACCACAGCAGCAGAGAACAGAAGAGAAGAGGATCCATCTCTACACCTGAGACAGAACCTGCAGTTCTTGTGGTAACAGCCCACATGTACAAATTCCCTCAAATTTAAACATTTCAGAACTGAAATTTTTACTTTAAAATAGCCTACTAGTTAGTAGAGCTAATTTTAACACTAGCTGCTACTCAGTGAACACCTTCCCTTTAGTATCACCAGGCACTGTAAAATTAATTCACAGACAAATGACATTGCTTTCTTTTCTCTCTCCACTGTCTCTGCAATATTAAGTCAACAAAATCTTTCCTCAGAACTGCACTGACATCAAGAATGTTATGCTCAAACCATTAGACACAATGTGAAGCACTGAAGTCGTGCTTCATTAAAAACAAGTGGAAAAATCAGTTTACCAGAAGAAAAATATTATTTAGGAAAGATATTCATTACACACATCTGAAAAACAATTATGATTAAATGTATGAGACCGAAACATTCATCAGCTGTTAATTAATATTTGACCACAATATTTGCATTTTCAACAAAACCCCATTTCAATAAGGAACAGAAACACACTATCAAAACATCTCCTTTGTTGCAAACTAAACCCTTTGGTTTGTTTTCGTAGTAATGAACTGCCACATTTTGGAGAATGAAACAGACCATCAGCTTTTCTACTTCTGGGCACAGCTTCAAAGTGTACAGAATATGGTATAATCACTGAAATAGCCAGCAAACAAAAGACAGAGGGAAAAAGTCCCTCCCTGCCATGTAACACCACGGAAAAAGCTGGTCAATAGCAAACAATTAATGATGGTTATCCCACTTCCATACTGCAACACATCCACACAGAACTTTCTGGATAATTTTGAGGGACTTCAATTGAATTTTCGCCTTTGCTGTGTTCCACCTACCAGAAAGACAATCCAAAGGATGCCCAACCCACCACACAGGCAGAATTAAAGAATTTTGAGTTTGCAATCAAGTCCTCAAGAAAACAAAAAGGTGAGAACAGACCCTTTTGCACAACAACATTTAAGCACACAACACTCATTGCTAAATTTGTCCCATCTCGAAAAAAGTCCATTGTGATGTGCCAGGAAATACTATCAGAACAACTTTTCTTATTCTAAAGTAAGTTAAAAGTTTAAAGTAAAGTCACATATCTGTTGCTGTATTTGGTTCTTCTGCTTCCATTTGGAAAATACCATTATATTATTTAATAAAGTGCCTTTCAATAAACTGGGCACACTCCTGACTTAGTACAATCTTTCCCAAATACACCTTTATCTTACCAGCCAGTGCTGTAGGAGATGATGCCATTTTCAATGGTGTCTATTATCAGCACCAGGCAGACTCAGACTTGCACAACAGTCGAGGTCTGAAAGCTGCTCAAGATATTGTCCCACCTCCCCAACCTCCCCAGCTCCCCTGGTTTCCCTTTCTCTCCAGGAGCATATTCCATGGAATTCTTCCAGACAGGTTCATGAACAGATCAGACTCCCTTCTCCAGAAGACCAGAGCTGTGATCCTGCTATTGGCCTTGTTTCCTTCTCTCTGGAGTAACTTTCAATTATTTAACAGCATCCTTAACTTAAAGCCACCTTAGGCTGTTTAAAAAAAACCCCCACAATCAACACAAAATCACTTGAATCCACCAGCACACAAAAAAGGGTTGGTTTGGCAATGAAGGGAAGACAAAAGATAACAGGAACAAGTCACACAGCTGGAATTTCTGACCACCTGACAATCCCTCTCCCTAAACTTATTCCAAAAAGCTGTTCCTATTTCACTTGAAACTATTACTTTTTAGACTTGTCCTTATTATTTCACCTCCAATAACAACATTTGTGAGCTTTGCCACATTCAAAGACAGCAGGACAACTGCATTGTCGTTGTCAGTGCAGTCCCAGAGATGCTGCCCATGGTTGCTAATTCTCCTCAGCTTGTTGAGGGTAAAGAAACACCCAAAAAGCAAGTGGTAAGTTTCTTCCTGTCTCCCTGTGCACATCAAGGATGCTAAATGCACACACAAACAAAATCAACAAGCAAGGTCATGCAAAAGAAGCCCTGTGCAAAATACCTGCCTCAAGTCCATGGGAGAAGTAGTACAAATTTTACAGCAGATGTCAAATCTTTTCAACTTTTTCTCTGAATCAAATTAGTTACTAATGAAACAGTTTATGATTAATACTCACTTAAGTCAAGGAGAAAATTAGGGGGAAAGCTATCAGTTGAACATGAGCAAATCACATCGGCTCCAGATATACATAATGAAAAGAGCATATGCAAAGAAAATACTGGTGCTGTGTCTTTAGAAGTCTTCAGTTTCTGACCAGGCTGCTAAAACAGAGTGAACACCAGGTAAGATCCTCTAGTGGCATTTCTGTGACAGAGAGGTGAAGAAGGCACAAGCAGTCGATGTCCCTGTGAAGTACAGATTTACCTTCTGATGATGGATCTTCTGATGGTCCTAGCACCTGAAGCCTCACCAAGGTTTGTATCTCACTGAGCAGCTCCACAAGGTTCCATTCAGGGAAATATTGATCCCATCCACCTCAGGCTGCTTGACAGGACCAGGCTGGCTCACAGGCTCTATCATTTGGATTCCCCCTAAGCCCAAGGAGCAGGATACTGAGGTCATGGAGGGAGGAGAGGGCAAAGCACAGTTCATCCATCCTGTCTGTGCTCAGAGCTGCTGGGGCAGCGCCCTGGCAGCACGAACAGAACACAAAATACCTGCTAGAAATGATCTCTGTGCCTATAAGCACAATTCTTGGCAAAAATTTATCACCTCTTCCTCCAGAGCAGTCTTGTACATATTTGAAGATATGTTTCTCTGCAGTATTCACTAGTGTAGTTCTTCCCTTTTTCCTCTTACTTTTTACCATTTCAGTAGATGGTTAATAAATATCCATTTCTCTCCAACAACTGAGAGGAACCACTCTAGCATCTCTCTCAGTTATCCAGAGCTGACTGCAAGGAGAGCCAGGAATAAATGAGATGGGGAATAAGGACAAGAAATCACTTTGTAATTGAAAACTCAGGGGCAGCCACCAAGCAAAATGCAGAAGACTCACAGAGCCACACTAAAAATCAAAGCAGAGAAGAAATGTCTGTGGCCTTTGATTAATATTCTGTATTTGCACATCCAACAGGTCGCCCCATATACCTAATTTTAACAGCAATCTCTAAAAGCTTTGAATTTAAAGACAAATGTGGTACTAATTGAAAACCCTTCCTCACCAAGCCTGTGGCACAGCTTGCACAAAGACCTGTTCCTCCAGAGGGCACTGAATGGAAACTGTAATTGTATTTAGGTTTGGATGTGTGAGAAGGGAAGGAAAAAATACTGTGAGTTCAATGTGTATGAAGGAGAATGACAAGAAAAGAATAAATAGGTTGAAAAGTAGAGAGCTCTGAAGTTTTCATCTCAAAAGAAAAAAAAAAACCCAACTTCACGTAAAATTTTAAAAAACTTCTGAGGAACAAGCAAATGAAGGAATTAATCTCCAGCTGAAGTCTGCATGCTTCTAAAAGAAGGTACCTATTCAATCATCTTTTTCTTAATCAACAGTTTAATACTATAAACAGAAAAGCAGCAGCATGACAAATGAAGTTTTTAGAGAGAGCTTCTCCCTGCCTCCTCCTGTGGCACCAAAAGGCAAACAGCTGCTCGCTCTGCCTCGCACGCCTCATCCTCACACTGGCACACTAATGGGTTTTCTGACAAGGCAAACTCTAATATTAGACACTGCTCTTATTAGCTCAGATCAGAGGGTGCTGTTAAACCCTGCAGGTACCACACTCTGCCGAGGTTGCTCTCTTTATTTCACAAATCATGTGTAATTGCCTCTCTAATATCACCCACTGAATTGAGTTGAACACAATCATTCTTCTCTAAATTCAACATTCGTGCACTTCAAACACATATATTTCATTCTTAAAGAATACTTTTTTTACAATATAAATACTTCAAAAGCTTAGAATTGAAGTTATTAGACAATTTACCCCACTGATACCAACAGCAAAGAGACACACAAAGGCAACTCCTCCCATGCTCCAAACAGCAATTGCTTTTTCACTCTCCACATGAAGAAACAGGGGGTCTCTGAAGTGGTTTGAAACCCTTATGTTTCAATGAACAGTGTGTGATGGATATGGCTGTTATTTGCAACGCCATAGGAGCACGTTATAAATAAGCCGGTGTTATTTATAAGCAGCGTGTTGTTCTGCACACCAGAGCAGCCCCAGAGGCACAGCATCCCACGGCAAGCTGGCTGAGAGGAAAGGTTTTTATGGGATGTTTGCACAGGCTCGGGCACATGGGTGATCTCTGTCAGGGGCTGCTGGAGCCTGGCAGGAACCGTGGATGCCTGGGAGGGCATCGTACAAACAGCGAGGCTCTCACAGGGGCAGTAAAAGAGATGGGGAAAAAAAGCAGGAGCTGGGCTGAATTCTGAATTCAACATTAAGGAAATTTCGGTGGTCTCTGCTGTGCCTGATAGCAGGCCATTTTAAACAGAGCCAGAAATGACAGCCTGTCTGTGCTGGGGGTGGTTCACGGCAGCATGAAGCGCTTGCTCAGAGTGGACTGAGAGGGGAGGAGAGTTACTCATCACTAATGCTTACTTACACACCACTCTCCCACCAAGCTTGCTAACAGTCTGGCATGCTAATGGACAGCAAAGAATTTTTTTTTTTCTCCCTCTTCTCATCTTCAGTCTTACCCTCTATGTTGGAACCAATTTAATTACTGCTAAATTACCTCCAACAACGCACGCCAAGCCTGGCCCTGTATTTCTTCAAGAAGTGTGATTTTATCCCTTGGTTTCTTCTGCTTTTTCACTTATTTGCTTTTTAAACAGAAGAGATTACTGCCAAGATACCGTGTGAGTTTCGTATTTCCCCACCATTCACAGATGACATTAGTCTCTTCCTTGCTCATTCCTACGGAAACAATGCTGTCTCCTGGCACGTCAACTTTAAAAAGCAAATGCAATCGAAGTTATCACCATGCAGCTCACAAAGAGAGATACCTGCATGATATAATTGATTCCTGTTCTGATCTCACCGGTTAACAAAAATAATTGAATTTGGTACCCTTTTTAACACACTCACACATTCTTTTACAGTTCGAGTTGAACATCCTCTCTGCTTTTGTCCTTGGTCTCATTTTCAAAAACTTTTATCTTTAGTTCACCAATCTAGCACAAGCAGGAGACTCTCCAGTCTGGGGAAAACTGGAGCACAGACAATTAAGGCAGGAGAGAAGCAGGAGGAAAAATGCAGTATAATATATGCAAATGCAGATGTCTTACAAGGACACTGTTATAAGCAACTTGTTCATGAAACTCTTCCACTTAGTGCAGAAGTGCAGGGCTACCTTTATGTTTTTATGCTGCACTTTTTAGCAGTTAATCCTAAAGCAGCCTCTCAGGGGAGTTCAGCATCACCATCTCCTAGGAGGGGGAAACTGGTGCCCCCAAGATGAAGTGGCTGTGGCCATTCACCAGTTTAGAACTGGGCTAAAACACAGAGCTCTGAAGTCTCTTTGGGGATCTTCTCAGTGATTAGGTCATTCTTATCAAAACAAAACAACAAAATGTGCACCAGCTCTGGGTAGGAAAGGATCACTGGCACTGTGCAGCCACTTCTGAGGTGCTGCCTCTCCTCAAGTCACACAGAGAAGGGCAAAACCAGAAGGAAAAAGTAAAAAGAAGCAGAGATAGTAACAAGTATGAACATTCCCAAAGCAGTCCTCTTGCACGTGCTCCAAATTCTTGACACTCAAAAGTCATGAAAGATGTCAGGAGATCTCATTCCTGTCTGTTTTTGCAGAAGAAATGATCAATACTTACCAGAATCAACCAAAATGTGGCTTTGAATTCTAGCAGTAAAAGAGGAAATCCATAGGTGCTCCTTTGTCCCACTATGAGGAGATCATCCCATCATCTCCATGCCTCTGGAGATGAAAATTACCAGTTCTACCTGCAGCCACTGATACTTCATCCTGTCTCTCATGTGATCAAAGGAGCTCAGAAGAAAAGCTTCTCATTTTCTTCCCAAGTCAGCTTTCTGCTGATGGAGCTTCAGAAACATTTTCAAACCAGTTCCGAGCAAAGACCCAGAGCATTTGGTTGGGGAAGGGGAAAAGCCCAAGTCACAAACCCAGCAATGACTTCCAGCAGCACCAAGCCAAAAGCTCCCCTGTGTGTCCATTTCACACACAGGTGAGGAGAGAAGGCACTGCTGGTGTCACAGCCACAAAAAAGCCCCATCCTTCAGCAAAACCAGGGCTGCATTCACAGGCTAACTTCACTGAGCTGCTGAATTTATATGCAGCGACAGAACCATGTAAGGATCAAATAAAATTAATTCTGTCTAATAACAAATTAATTGTCCATGCCAACCCCTAATGTCTCCATCATCAAATGAATTTCCATGTTATTTACCCACCACAACTTCCCACGGGGAAGGAGGAAGACAGCTGCTTAGATTAAAGAGCGAAACAGAAGAGCCTCCTAGACAAAGAATCTTTTCATTTTCTAAATGATTGCTCTACTCCAAAACATCTTAGGAGAAATAATGTTATTTTTTTTATTCTTTTCACAAAACCAAGATGTGAACTGCCTGATTTGATGCTGCTATTTCATTGTCTCACAACTGCATACACCAGCTTCTAGTGGCAAGGAGAGGCTCATGCAGAAATAATGTTCCCATTACAAGAAAAATAAATTGTCAATAGACCTAAGGAAGTTATTTTTCTCAGTTTATATTTTTTGAGGCATGGATCACTGTAGTCCTCACCTTATTTATCGACAACAAGAACATCTTTAAAACAAAACACACTTTATGGGTAAAACGAGGCTATAAATTCTTCCAAAAGACCAGAAAAGTGACATATGCTGTTAGATCCCCACTGCTCTTATTTTACAATCTTATTTTAATGCTTCTAAAACATCAAAAATTGTCCAGTTTGGCTGCACCAGAGAGTACCTCTCAAAATCATCATCTAATTAACAAGTTTTTCTGGGAAATAAAAGCAAGCTTTCCCTAACAGCAATATCAGTGCTCCATCCACTTAAACAATCTACTGTGATGCCTGAGCCGAGGAAATCAGCTCTTAACAAAAAGCTGATTAATTTAAACCTGGGCAAGCCCTCGGAAGAGATAGGCAAAAGGGGAGAAGACAGATTTGGAATAATTCAGGTCTTTGACTTGATAACTCCAACAATTCACTATTTTTGATCAGGTAAGCAGTGGCAAAAGACACAACAGATGTTTTAGACAGAAGCCAAAGTGCTTTGTCACCCAACATACAATTCTTATTTGAATGAGGGTTTCAAAGGTTCTTACTCACAGGGTTATCATGGGATAACCACCCAGTAGCACTTCTGTTACTGTATATTTGTATTTGTATTGGGAAATCTTTGCTACAGAGCCAACAGAAGGACTGGGGTCAGACTTACCAGAGTTCCCTAGGTTACAGAGCAGTCCTACCAAAATTCTGCCCTGACTTTCCCTGCAGCCACGGAGGAAAGCAAAAATCTGTGCATAGCAAAACTACGGGACACGACCCGCAAGAAATCTTTCAACAACAAGCACCATCTATCAAAAGGATGTAATTTATCCTGGCTGCAATGGCTTTTCTACACAGAGAAGATCAGGAGCAACAGAATCACTCTTCCAAAGCAGAAACAAAACAACTTCTAGTTAAGGAATGAAGCAGATGGCCTGTGCAGATTAAAGAGAAGGTACAGAGCAATGCACGAGCAAACCGCTGCGCCCAAATCCCACAGTAATTACCGCAGCGGCGGCGGCTCACTAATGATGCTGTGCCTCTGAACTGGGACAAATTAACACAAAGACACACATGCTGGTGACTTGCAGCCCAAGGGAAGGTGAATATTATGGAGACACAGACATTTAAGGCAATCACAACAGATTAAATGCTGCAAGGTAGAGGCAAGCGACATGCAGTCCCAAGAGGAAAGGGATCCGGGAAGGAATGTGTTCCTCATCTGTCCTAGAAAACAAAACGAAAATGAAAACTGATGTTCTACATACATCCATTGTACAGACTCTTTCTCATCCTACTTGTTTTTCAGTAACTTTACTGTTATTTCCATCGAGCTCCTGTAAAGGCTGGAGATCAGAATCGCTGTCACTGGGATCGATCCTCAGTCAGGATAAACCAAAATTACCTGGCCCAGGGGTTGTGTTGGCTCAAGTGTGAACTTCCATAAAGCAAAACCTCTTGAAACTACATCCCCTGCATTGACTTTTCACTCCCAAACATTGTGAGCTGCCAGAGCAGTACCTCTGGAGTGGATGCCTAATGAACACTGCAGTTTTCCCCACTGAGAGGAATGGCAGCTAACATCCCATCCCAATGAGTTCAGGCTGCTTAGCCTGTGGTAGCAGCTCCTTTTCTTGGACCTGTGGGAATAGAGGTGCAGTTTCCAGCTTGGCTTTTTGGATAGTATTGATGCTGATTATTTCTGGGCTTCAAGATCTGGCAGGCAGTAAGAGTCTTCCTGGTCTGGAGCAGTGGAGAGCAATTCAATATTATTTTGTACTTCAGATGATTTTAAGCTAATGAAGGTCCTATTCTTTTTTATAACTCCCCATGCAAATGTTAATTTTTAATAAACTTTGCCCAAGTAGGATTTAAAGCTTATCTCACAAGACATATTTAGAGCAGTGCCATGGTGAAGTAATTCTGGGAAAAAAATATGTACAGCTGAAAATAGGATATTTCTGCATGCTTGCTTCAAAGGCTACCCAGAGGTTTTTTGCAGACTTGTCGTCAGACTAGTCATTGTGCAGGACTGGAATTATTAATTAACAGCCCAAACCTGTGCCTCTCACATGCTACAGAGGAACACCATCATCACCATGAGCTCTGTGCTGCCCATCAGTGACAAAGACACCTCCAGTGACATCCCTGGATGTGCTCAAGGCCAGGTTGGATGGGACACTGAGCAGCCTGGTCTAGTGGAAGATGTCCCTGCCCATGGAAGGGGGTTGGAATGAGATGGAATGGGATGGTTGGAACCCAAACCATCCTCTGATTCTACAATGTGGGTAATGGAGAGGGTGGGAAGAGCAGGCAGATTTTGTTTCACCTTCACAGGGCTGGAAAGACTGAGCTGATGCTAACAGCAGCATGGGGACTGGGCAAGAGGCTCGAGTGTCATCAGGCCTCCTCTGGTGACAGGATGGGATGGAAACCTTGCAGAGGCTGCTTAGCACAAGCCAGGCTGGCAAATCAGCAGGAAAGAGGAACTCTCTGCTTGGCTGGGAGCCGACTGAAGAGGGCTTTAAAAAGGTGCTGTTGCCGAGGGACAACAAACAGCTTGTTACATATCCATGCTCAAGACCCCATAATCAATTCAAAATAATTAAGCTTAATCATGTGAATGGCAGAAGGACTTCTACACATCGTTTTCAAAACCTGTTGAGCATTCTCTCTTCGAATCTCTAACCCCCACAGCCTTGTTTCAGTCCATCAGAAGTTAATTATGGGAGAGAGTTTCAAAACGCGTTAAGAGCTATCACATATCTGGGGGTCATTTGCACTGAAGGCAGGAAAATGCATTAATGGAAATGGTGCTGTGAGCATCTGAGCTTTCTCTGCGACATTCACAGATTCAAAGACACAACTTATGACCTCTCTTTTCCATCATCGGAGCCATTCAAAAAGCCAAAGCTCAAAAAACACAGTGTTAACAAACCAGACCTCTTTAGTTCTTTCATTTGCTGATTTTTATTTATGTTTTTGTATATGCATGTAAGACTTTAAGTACCATTCCCCCACAACACCACTCTTGTCAGCAACTGCATTCAACCAGTCCATAGAAGTTTCCAAGAGGGAAGAAAAATAATGCTGAAGAGCTCTCTGAAACATCAGGATTTACCTTGTATTTCACAGCTTTCTTGGGACATCTCACTGGGAAATAAAACCTTTGACTTTGGGAAATGAACCCTTTCCTGTGCATAGGTCATCAAGAGATGGGAGCACATAGAAACGGTGCTGCTCCTAAATTATTCATGTTGTTTGCTGCTCTAAGTTGCTACTTTACTTTGTATCTTGAGGGATGACACCCAAAAATTAAACCCAAAATCTAATTTTGGTTTTAGGATCCTTGCCGTGCTCTATTTAAGCTCCAGAAGTCAAAATAACATAAAATTTTGATTAAAAAAAAAGCCACCGTACTGACATCAAATTCTCACCTCATTATTTGAAACTCTTTTCATCTATATCTTTAAAATTACCTTCTGCTCCCAATATCCACATCCATCACCAAGAATCACAAAATCTGAAGGTGAGGATGCAGAATGAAGGGCCTGTGACCCACAAATCAGACATACATAGGCACTGGAATTTTAGTTCCCAAAAAAGATTCATGTTCTCTTCCCAGCAGCAAGGAACTGTTGCATTGGGTTAAATATCTTAGAAATCCATATATTTACAGGTTCCAGAAAAGGGGTATGGCATAAAGTTGCACAATCCACATGTAATGCCTGAAAAACTGAAAGAGACCTTTTTTTCCTCAATTCTTTTCTAGTAAAATGAGAAAATGTGAAAAAAATGTTCAGCCTTAATGGTCACCACTGAAAATATCCATATTCTCAGCACATGGAACCTATTAAACAAATGCCCTTTATGGCTGAAGTGCTCCTGCACAATGTGGCTCCACCATAGTCTCAAAACAGACCAACTGTTGTCACTGAATAAAGAGACCATTTCTTAGACAGCAAAAGAAGCGTGGATCTCTTTCTAAAACAATCTAACAGAAATAAAAATTCCCTTTGAGCATGTGGCAAGATAAAAATTGAAGATTCCACTTGATATAGAAAATAGAAACGTCCCTCACACGAAGTGCAACATCAATGAGTGTCAAGAAAAGTGCATACACGTATCACTGATGGGAAAAGCCTGAGAGCAGTTCTCTCTTTTTCTTAAATGTTTTCATATTCCCCCAAAACCAACACTGAACACATAAAAATCAGGAGTCTTACTGTTTGTCTAACAGAGATGAGCATTACAAATTAAAATATGTTTTAAGCATTGGTTGTCATTTCCATTTGTCAGAGCTCCTGCAAACAACGTTGTGTTGGCCCTGCCAGGGACAGGCAGCCCAGTAAGAGACAAGGCATCTGCTCCATGTGTGCCCCATCTTCAGGAAATTCTGGGTGCTCCCTGTCTTTTCTGAGCACCCATCTCACATTCCCCAACCACAGCAACAGCAGTTAGTCAGCAGAGGTACTGAAACAATGCTGGTTTCCTCTGCTACGGGGAATCAAGAGCAACAACAAGTTATTTTCTGAATGATTCTGACCTGCACAAGCCTTTAGCTGCATCTACCCAGACACCAGGGACAGCTTTTCCCTGGTGCAGCCCAGCTGACATTCACAGAACCACAGCAGGGAGAAAGTCAGCCTGAGGCTTAGTGCACAGCAGCATTTCATCCTGGTCACCCACCAGCCTGGCTAAAGAGAGGATTTGGGATATCAAGTACAACAGAAAACCTCAAACACCCAAATCCCAGGGTATCTCTGGCCTAATATCTCTTTCAGAGCATCTTTTGAGGAAGCTGTGCTATGAAGATGGGAGCAAGCAGGGGATCAGTCGTGGCTTTTCAGTGTGGGTGACCTTCTCCCCCCACCTGCCCCCAAATGAGTCTCCAAAAAAGGTTTTTCCCCTCCCTTTCCCTCATCTTTTAACTCTTTCACAAAATGTCACATTGATTTTCAAGGCCGAAGAACAGCCACCTGACATCTGAGAGTAAGACCATCATGTTTTCCACTAGGAAAACCACAAAAGGCTAAAATGAAGAGAAAGGCTAATGCCAAAGAGCTGTTTCACAAAGGTCACAAGGAACACAGGGACTGCAGCCCCTGGTAAGGGCACTCCAGGTTTGCTAAGCCACTCACTTTGTATGTCACCTGCACACTGGGGAACAAAAAACTACAGAAAACAAATCTGTCTTTGACTGCCCTTGGTCCTTAGAAGATTAATTACCTTCAGCACCCTCAAACTATCTGGACTACCCCCAGCAGCTGACAAAACTCTTTACCTGTACTCAACAATAAAGATGGTTTTGATAGTTTTGTTTAAAAATGCAGACAGTGAGGTTTCTCATTTTCCTAAAGCATTAAACTCCCTCTTGAAGTGTAACCTGAGATCAATTTTATTTCATCTGTTATGCAGCAGTTTTAATAAAGTGTTAAAATGAAAGATATTGAAAAATTACAGGAGAAAATAATCCTCTGAAATAATGTGAAAATGGAATGGGCAAATAATAACTCAACTGGAGCAGAAAACGATTACATCCACTCTCAGTTTGCTTCCATGCTGAGCATCTCCTCTGCTTAATCTTTCCAAGAGGAGGCAACAGAAGATGCCAGTCCCCACCAAAGTCTCTGCTCCCAGGTTTGTACTTCCAGTAAAACTACTCACTCCTTCTGCAGAAAAGAACTTTCCTCTTTAGAACAAGATAGACAAAAAAAAAAACCACATTAAATCTGCCTGTTTATAAAACTCCTTATGTAAAGATACTATAGTGAATGAAGTATTAAATTATGCAGCGTGAGATGTAATGGAGTGAATTATATTCAGTAAGATCACACATTACTGAAAATATGCAAAAAGCTGTGCTGCTGGCTTTCAGTTGTCAAGCTACACACACGTACATACATATTTTATATATATATATATATATATATATTTTCTGCTCATCTCATTATTTTCTACTGTCTCCATGTGTGATAACATGCCCAGTGCTGACACTTGTCCCATTCTCCCTGGAAGACCCTACATTAGCATGTAAATAGCTGGCAGATACGAGGAAATGAAAGCAAGGAATAGCTCTTTAATTAACTTTAATCCTCTGAAAACCCATACAGCAATCTGTTCTGACAGTTTTCTACACGAGATCTTCTTAGGAGGTCCCTAAGTGCTTCCTGCGGATCACTGCCAGGCTGGAACGAGGAGAAAGAATGAACAAACCAGTTTTGGAGACAATATTTAGGCATTTTTCTGCTATTAAATGGTGACTGGTGACTGCCATCTGGCATTATCAGAGCTGTCATTAGCCTGGCTCTGGATGGGAAACAAAGAGATGCCACAAGGAAGGCTCAGCCAGATCCATGAACACACACACGGAGCAGCCTCCTCCTGTTCCTCACCCCACACAGGCTGCACAGCCCTGCCCTCTGGCACACCTTTTCTCAGCCCACA
Source organism: Monarcha castaneiventris obscurior (assembly GCA_026261815.1). Taxonomy (NCBI): domain Eukaryota; kingdom Metazoa; phylum Chordata; class Aves; order Passeriformes; family Monarchidae; genus Monarcha; species Monarcha castaneiventris. The sequence goes on along the minus strand of JAMPIT010000856.1, from coordinate 11,146,574 downwards.
ATAAACACAAAATCCTCAAGGCTGAAGGGTAAAGAAGTTTCCTTTTTGGAAGACTCGATGAAACAGCTCCAGAGCAGTAACCCAAATTTTGAACAGCAAAAAGGCTGGCAGGGTGTAAAGGAGTGAGCTGAAATCGTTCCTCAAAGGTTTACAACTTCCAAATGCAACAAGTGTTACTCATAATCCTCTGTTACAAGGAAATTTCAAACAAATTTTGGTGTGGGTGGGAAAAAAAAACCATCTGAGGATAAATGGAAGGAGATGCAGTGCCACAGATTCTGGCACCACAAGATTGTCAAAGAATTCCCATCTGCGGGTTAGGTTTCAGCTCTGGAAACGTCTCCTGCTGGTGGGAGCAGGTACAAATCTCCCAGAAAAACCACTGGTTCCAGCTGTGCCACGGAGTGACCACTCTGAGGCCACTTACAGCTCCGAGCTGACCTGCAGGACTCTCCAAAGGGATGGACAGAAATTGATCCCAGACGTTACCATTGAGCAAAGCAAATGTGTCATAGAGCATCAGCCTGTCACTACCCACAGACCTGCTTCCCCCTAAGCCCAGCTCACAGCCCCATTCCTGTAACTCCACATTCTCCTGCCAGCTGAACCACACCAAGTATAAAGACTGCATGTCATCCCAATTCTGCCTCTCAGTGTCATTAATGCTGTACTATCATGAGCAGCCATCTCACTTAATTCATCACATCAGATTCCAGGGCTGAGACATACAGAAAATATCCAGCATGGCAACTTCAAAAACTTGGTGACTGATAATGCTCAGAAGAATGAATCCTTTTATGAATATGTGAGCATGAATTTCAATAAAATGACCTTTAACATGACAGATTTCAGCTGAAGAAAGAAGGAAATCTCTACTGACAACTAAATTACTTAAGATGAAGGTGCTCCTAAGATTTACCTTACACAGACTAGTCCTTATACACACTGATCACTAATCCTCTTTAAACTATGCCCTACTTCCTGCAGCTCTGAGAAGTTATGTTCTAATCTGATCTAAATTTTCCAGACTAGAGAAACACCATAAAAAGTGCCCTTAACAGCTGTGAAAACAAATAAAAGGTAAAACTGGAGTAAGTTCATAAAAACATCACTCACATCCACGACTAGTTAGAAGATTGCTCTTCTGGCCATCTGGCAACAGTACCTGGCACAGATAATGCCTGAACTGTGGCCTCTCAGCTTATCTGGCAGCTGATTGCCTCCCTTTAAATAAATATGCAGCCACAAACCAGGCCGGTTCATAAAATAAAATAATAAAATAAAATAAATAAATAAATAAAATTTAATTATAAATTTTAAAGGGGCAAGAAAGGGGGGAAAAAAATCCACTAAGTAACACCCCAAATGAGGTATAACAGATTTGAAATCTCCATCTGATCCTAGAGAGCAGGACCACCCAGCTCCATACACTGCCCACAGCTGCACATTTCCGAGGCTGATTCATCTTCCAGCCAGACAGGAGTGACAGCAGCTGTGATCCAGTCACACTTTTCTGGGAATACAGTGATTTGTTTACTCATTGCAACGCTGTTAAATCTCCTGGGATATTCAGGCACTTGTACAGGGAGAAGAGAATGAGCAGCTCAGAAATTGCTACTTGCAATACGTGAACTTGCAAGAGTATCTCATATCTTTAACAAAATTTGAAAGAAAATAAACCTACCATCCATCTCCATAGATTTTTTTCAACGTTACCAGTTTCATAAAGATGAAAACAAATACAAATATCAAAACACTGAAAGTCACGATGCTTGCATAAAGCAAGAAAAGGTCATGTAAATGTAAAACATAATGGAGAATTTCAAGTAAATAAAAGCCACGGCAACAATATTAATTTGTATTTTAAAGGCAGACAAATTTCAACACTATGAAAACATAAAACCCCAAACAAAGCTAAGATGGGAAGCTCCACGTACAGGGCAATCTTCTATCAGAGGCACAAGTGACTGTAGCTGCACACTCTGACCCAGCAAAGATACAGGCTCCAAAAAGGATCATCACAGCTCCTCTGCTCTATTTTAACCAGAGAACTGTGATAAAGGCAGCTAAATGCTTCAAGAAATTAAACTGTGCTAAGAAGATATAATAATAATAATCTCAAAGCTGGATATTCACCCAAGACCAAAAACTAACAAAGGTGTTAACAGACAAAAGGAATAAAATGATTTATCATTAAAAATGGCTATCCTATTGGAGATACCAGGCAGCAGACATCCTCCTCTGTTTTGAAAGCAGAGATAAGGTTGTTCTGGGAAATTAGAGTCATTGGCAAGGAAGTTTCACCTGAACATTAGGAAAATTAGTTAAGGAAGTTCCGAATTCAAAGCATCTCTTTGAGTTAAGTGTAACAAGATAAAATAGAGATAGATAAGCACAAGCTTTTGTGAAAGTAATTTAAACTGAACCAGTTACCAATTCCTTGAGAGAACTCACAGGAGAGCGAACCAGTGAACACAGGGCTTGAAAGTCTGTTTAAATGACCGAGCATCCCTGGGTTTTAATCATTATGTGAGAGTCAAATACCTGCTGGTACGAGCTGGCTGAGGGAGGAGCTCACCACCCCTCCCTGCCATGGAAAGCAATTAGCAGGAGGCTGCACTGGGGATTAGAGCCAGAAGTTTCCTTCAGGATCATTATTAGAGTAGTGGAACAGGGGCAAACAGCAAGATGTGAGCTGACAGCATAAAATATTCATGTCAGCAGAGTCTAGAGACAAGGGTGAGGCATTCTGGAGCACCTAAAAATATGAATAATAATGGACGAGCAAAGGCTGATAGACTGAGCAAAATCACACACGAATACAAGTTAAGGCAGAGGGGAAAGAAAAAACATTAGATTTCACACAGTGTGCACACAAGCTGCTTTTGCACCACAACCTCCCAGGGGTTTGATTTTGACACCCTGGGAAGCTATGACGTCCCTAGGGATGTGCCAGCCAGACACAGCCTGCAGAGAGGAGGGAAGGGACTTCAGCCACAACCTCCACAAACAAAACCACTTGAGCAACACAGCTCCAGGAAAAAAATCAGTACTTGTACTAACACAGGTTCACCAAAACGATACCAGATGCTTCCAGGATATGACAAGACTCAAAAGATGTAGAAAATCTGTGAAATGCTGATACTAACACCGTGGAAAAGGCAGCATCAGGGAATACATGCACACGTGCTGCAGCAAAGGATTTGCCACCTGAAGGAAGGTCATTGTCACATAGGCAAGGCACAGAAAACTGCAGTCTGTGCTGGGGGACTTCATAAAAACCCAAACATTCTCAGAAGGAGATAGAGTAAAGATTTAACAGTTCTTCCATAGCACTTCTGTTTGACTTGGGCTCAGGTCTTCAGTTATTTCACTCAAGCATCTCTGTTCCCCGTCCTCTTTTATAACTGAGGTAACAGTGCTTTTCCACCTCACAGGAATGACAGAAGGAAAAAAGCAGCTCTAGACACTGAGTACTGCTAAAATGTGAGCGGCGGTGTCATTTGGGTTCCCAAAATAGACAGCATTTAACCTTCATTAGTTGTTAACAGCTCTCATAAGTCTACCAAGCATTGATACTCAGATATTTATAACACATTTAACTCCAGACCAAGTCCCAGGACAAAAAAGAGGAAGGACAGGCAATCTATCAAAAAGGTTGCCACCCCCGCCTTCAGAGTTTCTTATCACTGCTTCTCGGGGGAAAGAACTGCCAGGAGAAAGAACTCATTGGCCTGGATGAATAAACCCTGTAAGTCCCAAAGCTGTCCCTGGGGAGAGCAGCAATTGCGCCTGTTCCATCTGAACAATGCAGCAAAACGAGAAGACACCGTTTTTCTTAAGTTGCATTTGCAGGAAGAATGTGAACTCCGTAATTTGCATTTAATTTTATTAGCCAGCCTTTTAGCATATTGAAAGTTAATTACAAATCAAAACTTTTGCTGCAGATCGTTAGGCACCCATTCATCCGCGTGGAGGCAGAGCCATGATCCGAGCACAGAGAGGCAGCTGAGGAGGAACAGCTTGCAGGTTCTGTCAGCTGAAGAGCATCCAAAACACAGGGAATTCTCCATAAAGCCAAAGTATAACCCCCTGCCCACCAGTCAGGCTCGGCAGGAAGTTCTTTATCTGTTCTTATTACTAATTCAACTGCATATGCCTACTTGGATGTTCTGGCTGCAGTTAAGAGATCCAGTTCCTTCAGTGGAGCAGTTTGGCATCAAAACTTAGCCTGTGTAACTGCTGGCTGATGGGGGCAACAATTCCACATCCCTGGTCCCTCTTCTTAAAGGAAAACCAAGCAGAAACAAATACCTCTGCAGAGGGAGAAGTAGTGAGACTATAAATACTGACAAAAGAACACCCCAAACTCAGCCTAGCTAGGTGAAGTTTAACAAGATCTCACAAAGTCACAGCATTTTGGTAGGAGACAGATTTAGATGAGTCAGCTTGAGCTGGTTGCTTGGAGAGTCCAAAAAATTCGTGATGTTAGGGAGTGAACCCCAACAGAGAACACAGCTTGATGCAGAAAATGCACCAACAGCTGCAGCAGAAGGAGCTTCAGAACCTCACAACTCACTAATCCATGTACAGACAGAAGAAAGCAAGGCACATTTAATTAGTTCTTTATTTCTGGATTCCTTGTGTTACCTGAAGGAAAACATCAGATCCAGACCATGTGTTTCACACCCTTCAGCTTGCATATGCCCCTAGAGAGTTAAATTACAAACCTGGCTATAATTTACAGCTCCTCAGCATCCCATTTAGGATGTTCCCAAGGAATTTTCTCCTCTTTTATGCAAGTAAGAAAGTCAATATTGGAATGCAAGGGCTACAAACATAGCCTCAGGTTAACACCACACATGACAAATTCATGTGCACAGATATTACGTAAGAAACACGTTGCCTCACATAAAAGGAGGGGGTGAGTTAAAAAGCTTTCTAGGGCTTTTTTAATAACTTCTTTAGAGAAAAAGATTCCTGTTAAAGCTTCTGAAGTGTGATGACCATGCTCCATTACGAACCACTCACTGAGCTACCCATGACCTGCACCTCTGTGACAGTTCCAGCACAGGGAGAAAGCAGAGGGATGAGCAGAATGAGACACTCAGCACGTCCTGCTGTACCCCACATGTTCAAAGCTGAAATGGCCACTAAGCTGAGTGGCATTTTCCTGCACAGGATTGTTCAGAGGCACATGAAAGCAGGCAGCTCTCTGCAGAAGGCAATCACCAGGGCTTTCAGCAGAGCTGTGCCTGGATGGGACACCGAGGCAGAGCAGGAATGTGATGCTGCTGCTGCTGCTGTTCCCCAGTGTTCAGGGAGAACAAGGAATGGCTCTGAGAAAACCAACAGCTCTGTGGTTTTAAACTGGGAAGGAAAGGAGAAAACAAACAGATGATTTGCTTTGCATTTCGCTAGAAGCAAACAGAAGAGCTGAGATTTACTTAAAGGACTGGCAGAGTCAACCAGAGATGGGAAAGAAAATGATTCCAGGGTGAGGTCTCCAAGCACTGAGGTGGCAAAGGTCACCCCCAGCCCAGCCCTTGGGTGGGGGCTTTGGTCCATGCAGGCTGAGCCCGTTTAGCCTCACGTGCAGAGTGAGCAAGAGGGAAAAAGGATAATGGACAGGGATATGCGGTGAAAACAGGGAGTGGGAGAGATGTCACTGGAGTAGGCACTGCCTCTTGTTCATGTTCACTTCATGCAAAAGGTCAAGAATTCTCTTGTACGGTGATTTTAATTTTTAAAAAACAACCCCGAATGGTTCACAAGCACTTTTTTCCCTCAGCACCAAACTCTTACATACCCTATCTTAATAAACATCTTCACGTTGGAGAGGAATAAAAGGCATTTTGTTTTGATTTCATTATATCTCCTGAAATTGCTTTTTACTTTCTGCATTTTTTTCTTGTCATTCAGTTGTGGTGGCCCTCACTGAGGGATAATGCAATAACACTTCTGACAAGGTCAGCTTTCCAATAACTTTGCAAATGGCATTTCCCAATGACAAAACAAGCACAGCTTCTCCTCTCTTTGTAATTAATATAATAGAAATGTCAACCTGAAAAGTTGGTCTCCAAAGGTAGTATGTTATCAACAGAAAATTAATTTATTAAAGCCAGAAAGTGTTTCCTTATCTGCAAAGCTGAAAATACTATTTACAGAGCAGAATTCCTGTTACAAGCATAAAACATAAAACTTCTGCAGCTTATATATGTGCCTGAAAAATCAGCAACTGAGGAGAGGAGTTAAATTGCTTAAATTTCTAATTCAGACACTAGATCATTTTGGGAGCTGCACATTCCTTTTGCAAATGCCCTGTAGAAGAACAGCATAGAGCTGTGTGCACATCCTGAAAGAGACATTACCCCACATCCATGTTTATCCTTAATTTAATTACAAGTTCAATGCACAGAACGAGCCTTCCCAGCTACTCTGCCATCCACGAAGCAATAACAAGGAGCTCTTGGTCCTGGACCTGCCTGGACCCATCTACCACATAAGGCAGAGAAAAATGGGAGTGGGAGCAGGGACTCTTCCAGCTGAGGGAAGACTCTGCTGCTCAAAGGCAGCAAGGAAGTAAGAGCATCTCCTCTCCCTGAAGGGGGAATGAGTTCTTGGCCCTGTCCCTGGGAGACAGAGCCCACAGGGCTTCAGGCACACCCCACCCCAAATCTATGAGCTCTACAGTCAAGCAGCCCTGAGTCCTGCCATCCATTTCCTTCTATATTTAGATTTTACAGCTCCTTTCAGGCAGTCAGGAGAAGCAGACACGAGCCCCAGAGTGCCAGGGCACGGTGCAATAACCCACCAGGGGAAGCGTGTTCACGTTTCACTTTAACTGCTTGGTCTCAATTCCTTGCACCCAGACTTGTGGCACCCAAAATATTGACTAAAAGACCAGGCAGGGTGGAGTCTCCATTTTTCCCAGGGCTGCTACAGGAGCAAGTACCTGGGATGACAGAACACTGGAATAAGCTCATGGCACTTTGTCCACACCCAACACCGTGGCAAGCAAAGGAACACATCTGCTGGAATCCTTGCACTTCACTGCCCCAGAAAGCAAGGAGATGCAGACACAGACATGTTTAAACATTACTCTGGCCAAGTTTCCCTACATTTAAAAAGCATTTAATTCCCTACATTTAAAAGCTTGGATGCCCTGCAAGGTTATAGGACCTTCCCAGTACAACCTCTACAAATCAGAAGACTCTTGTGAGATTTTCTTCCCCTCCTCCTGGCAGAAAGCAAGTTCAACATTATCTTGACGTAAAAAACTTTTCTTCTTTTCCTGTCTTGTGCTCACACTTTACCTGTTGATCCCTTTCCAAATTCTTGACTTCAAAAAGGCAGTGATCTTTCTAGGGAAATCCTGAAGCTCTGGATTCATACAGACAAAAAATAAGCCTCATCTCCCCCAGTGTCCCAGATTGGTTCCACCTGAACAGGCAAGTTTACAGTTAATGATTCTTCACAAGTCCTGCCCCACATAACACTAAAAACACCCAGCAGCTGTTCTGGATACTGAGAAACGTGCAATATAATAATCTCATTACATCAATCAAAATTAATTAACTGAAACTACACCAATTCTTCAAACTTTCTATAGCTTCTATGAAACAGTTGTTGACTCTGTATGAAATACTACCCAAACAAATGTGCTCATAAAAGAGGGAACAGCACATTTCTCCTCCATGCAACAAATCATGGGTCAGAGACCATTTCCAAGATGCTTCGTAAAACCTCATTTGACTTCTAATATATTCATCAATTTAAGCAATGCTTGACCTGAGATGTTGTGAACACACATTGAACAAAATAGCCAGTACTGCATGATACTGTGCCAGGAGCAATCCAGAACTCCTCAATTCTCCAGACAGTCCTTCAGTTTTATAAAGACTTTGGGTCTTCATTTGAAAGGATGCTCTGACTGGTGTCTGAGTAGTGCAGCTGTTCTTACCAGAGGCTCACATCACATGTTGAAATAAGCTACTGTGCAATTACTTAATTATCTCTCTCTCCTATCCTTAAAAAAAAAAAAACAAAAAACAAACAAACAAAAAAAAACCACTGCAATTCAACTTGAAGCAAACCCAGTTAATCCAGTTTTATGGCTGAGAATTAAAACAGAGAGAAGTCAGAGATTCAAAGCTGCAGTTCCTGTGGCAATACCACCACTCTAAGAGGCAGTGAGATTAATGCCTTCAAACCATAAGTATCTGAGGAACAAAGAAATGAAAAAAAAAAAACAAAAAACCAACCCTTTTTGTGCAGCTCAGCCTTGCTGGTATTTCAGAGCTGCTGTTCAGAAACCCCAAGCCCCTTCCCCATCCCTGGGTGCTGCCCAAGCCCCTGCCCAGCAGTCAGGTTTGTTCTGCCCGACTTCCCCCAGCAATCACTCCCTCATTCCACCCATCCATCTTCCCGCCTGCTTCCCTGCCAGACCTGCTCAACCATCCTTCATAATTCAGAGCTGAGCAGCCAAGGAATAAATGTTACAGCACACGCATCAAGGGAACTATAACTTTGAATTACCTGACCTGGGTGAGTTTAAATTCTCAGCCATAACATTGGATTAACCTAATTTCTTTTTATTGAATATTTTACCTTTAGAAGTCCTGCAGCCCTTTCTCTCAGAGAAATATGAGAACTGAAGGTCGTATAAATTCTTTTATGGGTATATTTCTAATTTTCATAATCTAACCTCTTAGCAGTGAGCATTAGTATCTAGTGGGGGCAGAACAAAGCAGAATCCAGTCAGTATTCTGGGAAAAAAAGATCACATTTCTATTGTTCTTCACAAATACCTCATAAAATAACATATAACTTTTAACTTTGCTGCATACTCTGAATTGTTATAAAATTTTTAAAAACCCTCTAAACTCGCTGCTTAAATAGAAGTTATGTCAGAGATAACATCAATAAGAATACAGAGGCTGTCCTTGTGCCTCCACCTCAAAAACATCAGATATAAAGATACTAATGAACTCCATATTTTTTATCATTGCAAGGTTTTACCAGATACATAATAAGGCAAGAGAAAGAATTACACAAAACTGATTCCCAGAATATTGCTAAGATAATTTCTATGAGCTCTTTTATGCTTCTAAAAGGGAAAGGGAAGCAAGGCCCAGGAGCCAGTTCATCTTCTGCCTCCAGGCTGGCCTTTTGAACTCACACTCACCATTTCCACGTTGAGAGCCCTCAGGTGATAAAGCTCAGCTCTAGCAAAGCACATCACCTTCCTGCCTCTGTGGGACAAACTCCTGCAGGTACCACAGGGGTACACAAAGTGCAGTATCCAAAGTCAGGGAAAAGGCAAATTTATCCACTAGCTGTGAGGAATTAGAACAACAGATCAGGAGTGAAATATCTCACTAGAGAGGATGCAGGGGAAAGCAAGAAGGTGAGGGCAGACTTGCCCCCAAGCACGTGTGGTGCCCACAGCCTGGGGACAGCTCCCACATCTCAGAGCCAGAGCACCTTTGACAAATGCAGACTGACAAATCAAACAACGGGAACTCTCAGGCTTTGGAGAAGTCATTTTGGAGCAGGATAAGGAAGTGAGAACTCGACAACTCTGCTGCTTTCTTCACTGAGTCAAAAGTGAGTAGGAAACCTATGACCAAATCAGGCAAAGTAAGGAACAATAGCAAAAAAGAAAACCAAGCAGAAGAAAAACAGGCACTGCTCTGGGAGCCCACACCTTCTGACTTTCCAAAATATGAAAATCTCACTTGAGAAACAGGAACATTTTTGGGGTTTGTTTAAAGAGACTTCCTCCTCCCAAATGGTCTTTGTGCACTGCTTCAACACTGCTGCAGCCAGTGCCTTCTACAAACACATCGATCTCAGCTCTCCTTATTCATTCTTTATAGAGGATTCTGCAATTGTACTAGTAAATGATATTAGCAGGCCTCGTGAAACAACCTGTTTCAAAGGAAAATGGCTTGTACTCATTTTATTCTGGAAGACAATTGCCATTTGCTTAATATAGCCATGATATTTTACTGAGGTAATTATACTCTTAGCTATCAGTAACAATTAAACCCTTAGATTGAGGTTGCTTAATAAAGGTCTCAAAATAAATAACACATTCCAAACACAGTATTTTAAAATGTCAAGCATGCAAATAGGATCTTGTAATGAATATAACGAAGCATCAAGTATAAATCAGCACGGAGTTAGTTTGTCACTGTACAAGTGTCTGCAAAATTTGCCATTGGAGTATTGTGGGATTGTGCCCAGAAAGCTACAGAAAGGGCAGTGCTGCAGATGGAACCATTTCAATAAATACTGTGGCTGGTTCATGACAAGGCCAGGGTGAAGCCATCAACACTGTTGTGCTTCTCTAGGGGCAGGGCTGAGTGACTTGGGGAACAGCTGAGGCTGATAAAATTTGTATTTGTTCTTTTGTATTCCCTGTAGCAACTTCCTTGAAAACTCGAGTTAGACCATTCCATTAAAAACTAAATAAAACTCAGAAGCAGACAAATTAGAGGGTAACAGAGGAGAAAAATCACTCTCAGACTGAGATCTAGAGATACTTGAAATCAGGTCAGCAGATCCTAGCAGGCTGTTAGGTATGGAAGCTGAGAACATGGTTTAAAGGTCCTCACAAAGCAGATTGCAAGATGATTAAGAAAGGTGAAGCAGACCAGTGATAGACATGAAAAAAATAAAAATGAGACAGGAAACGTGTTGTCAGAACACATATTTGTGGAGTTACCTTGCAGGGCATCTGTTGCAGGCAAAGAGTGGTACAGCAAGTTACCTCCAACACTGCTACATGTGGAGGCTGCTGCTTGAGCTCTAGAAGGTGGTTAAGTGGATCAGGACTAAAACACAATACAGCAAGTAACTGGAAGAAGTTACTCAAAAAAAAAAAAAAAAGCACAAAAAATTTGGGTTATACAGGGAGAAAAAAACCAACCAAACACAAAAACCCAAACAAACAAACAAACAAAAAAACACAACAACAAAACAACCCCAAAAAAACTGTGTTAAAATAACTCCTCACAGAACTCCATTTCCCTGGAGCACTTTCCACCTCACAGACAGAAGGCTATCAGAGGCCAACAAAAGCAAAGTGTGATATTTCCTTAACTCCAACAGAAAATGCCTATGGAAGCAGTCATCAAACTCCCAAATCCTGCTTTCTCCTCTCAAAACTCAGCACCCTTTGTCCAGTAACCCAGACACTCCTGTGGAAACCACAAACACAGAGCCCTACAACCACCCTGCATCAGACTGAACTCAGGATCATTTTGACACCAGCTCACAGGGCAGAAAATTATTCATAAAAGCACCTACCTCATCTCTGACCTGTTGCTCTTCATTCTTTAAAAAAGGCACCCTACAAGAAGAGTCTGGGAATTAAAATTGATGATGCTGCTGGTAACTAAAAATTAAAATTCAGCAGTGACCTGTTCTGAGCCCCTGCACTCCACAGGCAGTGATTGTCTCTTTGCCTCTTTCCCACACTCATTAATGATCTTCTGCCTCCTTCTGCTGTAATCCTCCTCCACCCCTAACCACCAACCACCTTTTCTCTGAAATTGTTTAACTGATTAATATAATCAAGCTGAAATTAGAAAGACCAGTGCTCAATCTGAAAGGCTGCTGAGTCTCCTTCAAACACAGAGTGTCTTGTCTCCCTCTTCTCAAGGATGCAGGATGGTCTAAGGAAGCACTCACAAAACCTGCCTTGCTCAATCACTGAAGAGGGAGAAGTGGAATTGCCTTAAAATGTACTTATTGGCAGGCATAAAAAGGGAGGTAACTTTCCTGAGTTTATAAAAACCTCCAAAAGGGAGGCACAGTGAGTAGAGGGAAAGGTTTGGCAAGGGTCAGGCTGACAGCAGTTAACAACCATGTGTGGAGCAGCAGCACAGCTGGTGATGCAACAGCACTGCTTAAATGACATCCACAGAATCATGACATGGATTGAGGGAAGGAAGGAGTAGCATAAAAGCCAGGGAAAGCACTGGATGCTGCTCATAGCCCAGAGGAGAGGCTCAGACCTGCCCCAAGTCTGACTGTGCTGCCTGGATGCAGAGCACATGATGCCAAAAAGGTCTGTCCTGAGGATCTGCCTGCCAAAGTGCCTGTTTGCAGTGCCACTGAGTGCAGCACTGACTGCTGTATTTACAGCTGATTTTTCCCATGTCCCAGGAAAAGGGTTAATTCACCTTCTTTTCTGCACACCCAGAACTTTAAGATCCTTCCTTGTGCTTTAAAATCATCCATCTACCTCCTCAAAAAAAAACATAACGCAGGACCCAAATATGACAGAGAAGCCATTGGCATTATTTTAAATCTTTACTGATTACAAAACAAAGCAGATGGCAAATCAAGTCATGAACTCTGCATCTGCCATGCTTAATGAACAGTTTAATTACCTAGTCCCATTTCTGATGCATCTTTGCCATTCTCAGCTCTGGGAGTCACTAATATACTTCACACTGACTGATATCTCCAGGAACATGTGGTATCAGCAGTCAGCTGGAGTTGGTTAATCAATACTTGTTTAATCTCCAACTTTTATGGTGATGATGGCCTAAATTATTGTCTCGATAGAAACAGATTTCCTATCGTATCACATGATCTGGTTGAGAGCTCAGGAAACAAAAGGGGATTTTTTCAGTCTCTTCTCCGGGCAGCAGAGTACCCAAAGGCAGACAAGTGCACAGACAGGAAATAAACCCAGTGAAACAACAACATCCAACACAAGCAGATTAGTTCAGTCCCTGTGTTATGCCTTATATGGGAGCAAGGGCTGCAATTATGGCACTGTGCATCCATAAAACCTACAATTTCGGGAGCAAATTGGCCTCATTTGGAATAAGTTACAAAAACTAACTGAAATTGGGCTTCCCATTTTGAGTTTTGAGCTTCCTGCAAAGGCCTGGCTGCAAAAAGCAGGGCATTTAGTCTCTGGTCAAACCTGCAGCATGTGGTGTGGGCTGATCCCACCCACTCTACAGCTTCTTCAGGTACCTCCAGCAGCTCTGGGCACGGAAGGAATCCCTGCTTTTGGGAGGCACTGAACTGAACATGTGCAGGGGAAGAGCCTGGCAGGTCTGAACCCCGGCAGCAGCTAAGGAAGGAACACAGGAAGGGCTGGTCACAGCCAGGTGGAGGAGAGGAGGAGATGGTGGCCACATCAGAGGTCTTTGGTAGCTCTTCAGTGTGCCTTTATTGCCGAAATCCAGCCTCATTTCTGCTGCACAAGGCCCAGTTGTGCCCTCTGGAATCTGTTCTGAAAGAAATAACCAGAGCTTTCTTTCCATGAAATGCTGACTCAATCAGCTGCTTGCACTCAGATAAGGATTTTCAGAAAGGGTTTTTCATTTTGGGAGGCCTCTACATCATATAAAATTTCCTAAGAGATTCAAATTTTAGTCATTCAGTAGCAGAACTGGCTGTTTTTAACAAGCCCACTTCATAAACAAACACCATGAGTTGTGTGCAAAGCTCTCAGAAAAAGAGAAATACTCACAAGCTTAAGGACAACACAAAAGTCAAATACAAAACTGTGTGAGTAAACATGGCATTCAAAGCAAATACAGCAGTAAATCAAACAGGGAAAAGGGCAGAGGTGGGCTAGGTGCTTCCCCAGCATTTCAGGCATCTCCCAGTACTGCTGTACCACAACTACCTCAGGTACTAAAGCAAAGATGAAAGATTTTCCCAAAACTCTGAGCTAAGAGAAAGCAAAAAGCATGACAGACAGCAAGCCCAGCCAGGCAGATCTCTGAGACAGAGAGTGAATCCATCCCTTCAAACATCAATTTCTGTTCCATCACCTTAAGTGAAGGGAGTGACACTCGGGGAGAAACCTTCCAGCCATCAGTGTCTGAAAGCCTCGGTGGTGCCCAAATCTAGTCTTATGTTTCACTGAAAACATGTAAATCAGAAAACTTAAGTACTGCCCTGATTTACAAGGACATATGGGACAAAATGCTCAACCAGCATGTTCTAAAGAGCAGTCTGGGAGCAGGAATAATCAGGATGCAGCTCCTACACCAGCCCACACTCAGCAGGGGAATTGATGGGGCTGGACCACAGCAGTAACATGTCAGAGACTGGAGAATGCTGCTCCTCCAGTCTGCCAGGGAAGGGAGGTTTGTAGTGATGCACTGCAGTATCCCAGACTGACAACTTCCACTTCCAAGCAGTAAACCAACTGGAAAGGCCCAAGTAAGATCAAGAAAGCCCAAAAGAAGCAAATGAGGCGAGGAAGGAACCAATGGCCAGAGACTCTCGTTCAATGCCCTGAAATGGAAATATGAGCACAAGCAAGACAGACAGAGACTGTGGTGAGCAGCAGCTGAGCATGACTGACAAGTGAGACAGGCAGTCTGTAAGAGCCACAAAGTATTGCTTCAATTTTGAGGAAAAAAATCAGTAGCCACAGAAGTGGGAAGGAATCAGACTGGCAAATCGAGTACCCCCTGAAGAGAGGACATTTGCTACTGAAATATTTGGTACTGCTGTTACCCAATGAAGAACAACTTACTGTTTTCTATTCATAGAAATAAAATAAAACATATTCTAGGACTGAGACTTCCAGGTTCCAATTTGAGCCCAAAGAAAGAACTGTTACAGCATTAAACTTGCACTGTTGAACAGCTCTGATGCCTTTCAGGCCTTGTTTGCTCAGCACACAGGAACTGACTCACTGCCCTAGCAGAGGGTCAAACATACACAAATGCACAAGTCATACTATCAAAAGCAATAGCAATTCAATCATATATATAATACTCTCCCCCAAATTAGATTTTCACAGTCCTATTTAACAAGACAAAGACTGAGTAGAGAGAACTCATCTTTTCCATTCTCAAATTACATAGAAGCACGCTGTAGTACTGATGCCACTAATTAGATGATTAAACACCATTCTAGGTGATATGCTTTCAATGTAAAATAATTATTTTTGACAGGAAATATATTTGCTCAATCTCATTTTAAATCACAATACCACACTTTTTTAAATTAAATGAAATTCCTTCTTCTGATTTTGCATGAGAAGAGCAACCAGCAGGAGAAACAGTGCCAAGGATAGATTGTCCAAGTACCATAATGCATGAACTTCTTCACAAAGGACCCCAGCGTTCTCTGGATGGAATATAAATCTTCAGAGAACAGCAAAGTCCTTTTTCCTTCAGAACAGGTCAGTTGAGGAATCACTGAGCACACTGAAAACCTCCCCTGTCGAAACACAAGTTTATTTGTGATGGTCTGATGAAGAACATTTCCAACTCTTCCTATAGTCCTCTTCAGGGGGAGCACAGCAAACGAAGCAAAGGTTTGTTTTTCCATATAAATCAGGGTACAATCCCTCACATGCCAAAGTACTGTTGTGGTTTTGTCCCCTACTTAAAGAAAAGTAATGATATTTTTGAGTTCTATGACAAAAAGTGTTTCTGCTGAGCACTGGAAATAACAGAGAGAATATTTTAGAAACTATCTGAGAAACTTCCTTCAGGGCTGAGCAGTCCAGCACAACGTTAAGACAGCTGAGAAGGTTATAAAGACAGGTTTTTTATTGGGCTCAGTATCCACCTGTGTTTTATCCAGCCATGGCAGTCCCCAAGTAGAGCACTGTGGAGAGCTGTCTGCTGCTGGGGGCAGGAGAAAGGCTGAGGAGGAGATGCCTTTTCTGACTCCATGGAGAGAGTTTGGTCCATCCACCCTCACTGCAGTGCCTGCCTCAGTGAGAAGCTGAAAGAACTGCTGTCATTTTTCTCTTTGCACTTCTGTGACTCTCCATGGCATCAAACTCTGCAGTCAGAAGATCTGATGGAATATCCTCTTGTAAAGTGGCTGCTTCATGCTTCAAGAGCCCTGCTTACTGCACCATACATCACAGCTTCTTTGGCTCAACAATGACATGGGAATTACACAAAATTGGGTGCAGAGCAATTAAAATCGATCAAAACGCTTTAGTTGACACTGAAAATCAAAGCCTAAAGCTCAGGCACCACAGCTGTTCCTTCCCCTCCTGCCTCCCCTCGTGGTGATGAGCCTGGCTCCCTCTCATGAGCTCTGACTACTGGAGTCTGACCTTCTGCACACGCATAAGCTCATTTACGTGAGCAGCTTTTTAACACCAGGGAGATTGCTCAGATGAGGGAAGTTTTGCAAGGAGTATTCTTGGAAAGTGAAGTAACTCTCATTCTGACTACAGCAAATTATTATTCCCTTTGTGGAAAGAGAGCTCTCAGAATTTAATATAAAATTTTCAATGCTCTGCAGACTTCAGAATTATTGTATAGAATTTCATCATGAGAGTACACCTGATATAGGATGATGCAGACCCCTTTGATATATTCTATAGAAAGAATCTTAAAACGTATTTTCAATTTACTGGTCTAGTGCTTGCCATTACATTTGAACAGACTTCCAGCGTAAGAGGAAGGCAAATCTCTTACTCTCTGTAAATTGTTTTTCCACAGGAACAGTTGACAAGGTGCAGCCACTTCGTTCTCTTTAGGAAAGGAGGCAATGCAGCCAAAGCCATTATAAATTCCCTTCAGTGGCTCAAAACACTCCAGCAACAACATGATTCAATTCTCTGCCCTCACACCGATGCCAAGCCTCAGACAAAGTCACGTTTCCTCAGCACAGCATGAGCCCAGCTGGGGGGAGCATTAGCAGCATTTTAGGATGCTTTGGTACTTCCATTCCAATGAAGTCCTAAAGACAGGTTCCATGTCTCCCACAGCACCCATTATGCAAAGACCCCAGAAGAGTTTTGTAGCACCAGTTATGGAGGTGAAACGAGAAGAAATAGGGAGGGCTGCACCTGGCAGAAAGAAAAAAGGACTTCTCCAAACATTGGCCAGGAACTCACCTTGGTGAGGAGCACCACACGTTTCTGCAGCCGCCTGACCAGCGCTTCCTGGTGCTCTCGTTTCTTCTTCTCATCCAGCAGCTGGCTCTGAACACGCAGGACTTCTTCCTGGAGCTGCTGCCGGGCCTTCTCCAGCATTCGGGCACTGAGAAAGATAAGACAGACCTGTGAGTGCTGCCTCTCAGTCATCAGAGACATCAGGAAAGCCTCAGAGGAGAAGCATCACCATGACACAGGACCCAGTGTCACTCTCATCTTACGGCTGCGCCACTGGAAACCGGGTAGCTGCAGTCTCATTATCAGCTGCTGTCAGAAAAAGATGTGAGAGAAGAAGAACCACCCCAGGGACAGGCTTCTTGTGCAGCACAAGACAATTACTGGAACCTCACACGTATGAAGCATTTAAATAATTGCATATCTGTTTCTAAAATCAATCCATTTGCCTTTGAGAATGTGCCTTGTTTTCAACAAACAACGCACAATCTTGGGTTCTACTGAGTCTTTAAATTTTTTCCTAACAAAGTAGAAGAAAAAGTAGGTTTAATGTGATCTATTTTGACTGACAGGTAGTACTCAGCAAGTAATTACAGCCACCACCTGCACATTGCTCTTGCCAGCAACCTATGTTGGAAGAGAAACGTCTTCCGAGGCCAGGTGATTAGCACTTCTTTTGAGATGTGGACATGATTCTCAATTAAACCAGAATAGCCTGGGCCATCTTCTCCTCAGTTCTCTGTGCAGCATGCTGTGGTGATGCACAATTATCTGTGTGCTCCTGGAGAAGCTCTCCACATGTGCCCTTCAGCCCTCAGCCTGCTGCTGGCACTCTGGTGGGCAGCTGCTCCAAGGCTCACATCAAGCAGCTCATCCCACGTCAACTGCTGGCAAAGCACTTGATCAATAGCAAAATAAAAGTGAAATCACTCCTGTGATTGCTGAGAGTCAGTTCATGACTTAAGTATGACGAGTTTATCCAAGACTGCACTAAGTATTTAATGAGTGAGCAAGACATGAAATAAAAGTATTGCGCACAAGTCAAAAACCCTCAAGCGAGCAGGAAAGATCAAACCCAACATCTCCAGCTTAGTCAGGAACAGAAGAACTTTGTTTCTGTAATGCTAGAAACAACACTGGAAAATTTATGAGTGCTTCTAAGGGGTCTTATTCATCATTATAATTGAAAGAAAAGAAATAAAAATGCTTTTAAATGAAATAGCACTATTGTTAAGGTACTGTTTAGATAGATCCAAAAGGGAATACTTAAAGAACACTTCTAGCATAAATCAAGTACAATCTGTGCTGCTGGGTCACCAAATTGTATTTCTTGGTAAATGTACATAGGAATTCACAAGAATTCCAAAGCAGCTGTCTCCCTACCTCAAAATCCTTCTCTTTGAAAAAAGTATTTCTTTTAAAGCACTGGATGAATTAGAAACCTGTTTAAAGCTCGAGTTCAACTTGGAACCATTCACAGACCAATTTAGTAATTGGGAACTGTGCAATAGTCTCTTCATTGCTGTATTCAGGTGGGAAGGTTCATCACGAGGGCTTCACATCTGCATTTCAAACTGGATAATTGTATTACCAGGGCACCACCACCTCCTTGGATCTGCTTTAATTAATCAGTTAAGAAGGGTGTCTGTGCTGAGAATAACATCTCTGGTGATGGAACTTGCTGTGGCTCAGCCTATCAAGCTTGCAGCAGGTCAGTCCTCAAAACAGGGCAGAAAAGATGGGTAAGACCTGGTAACCTCCATTTCTGCCTTAAGATTCATTACAGTTTGTTCAAAAATATTCCTTTTTATGTACAGGCTAAATATAAGTACAAAATCCTCATTAACTGTGATGTGTTGTAACAATTAAAACCATGCTACAGAAACCTTGCTGTAAATATTTTTTGCTTTATCAAAGAACCTTTGTCCTGATTAGAGTCAGAACAAAAGAAAAAAATGCAAACATAAGATTCATTACTATGACACAGCCAAAATCTCACATTTGATTATTGCAGAACATTTTGATAAGGCAGTGGAGAAATCTTTTTTCTTAATCTCCCAATACTGTGTGTTATTTCTACAAATGTTGAGTGGACCAACAAATGATGATTGATTTGACATTCACCAAGAAAAATGAGATATGTGCTAGGTCTCCTTTTCAAAATAATGAAAAATATTTGGGCTTCACATCTCATGGAGAGCGCAGACACTCAGCCACACACAAAACTCTCAAACTAGGTTGGAAAACAACTGTTTTAAAACATGAGAGAAGTTGAGCAAAGAGAGACAAATGGGCAATTTCCTCAGCCACTGCATGGAAATAACACCTTCATCTGTTTATATTTCAGCCTCGGTACAAATGTGATGCTAATGTACCTAAAATTCAAATGCCAGAGGTGTCTCTGAAAGCAGGGACAATCCTCAAACTCCCCGAACTGACGGTTACCATAGGCTTCCTTCCTTTGGGAGGCATGAAATTCAACTTCCTCACAACTCTCCACACCATGCCAAAGTACATTATTGAGATCCTTTCTTCCTCTCTTAGGACAGATTGGTAATTCTTCCAGAAACTGCACCAAATACAATATGAACTGCCTCTATAAGGAAAAATCCAAAAGGAAAGTTCTATTTCTTATTGACACAAAACAGGATTTGAAAGTAGGTGCTGAGAAGCAAAAGCCTTTAAAGCCAGACTTGTGCACTCTTCTTCCACCCTGATGACACCTATGGCTTTTCAGAAGTAATTGCTCACTCAATATGAGCATTAAAAATAAAAGAGGCACAAAGTTCTCCATTCAACATAAGCTTGGAGAAGTGGCTTTTTTAAAAATCTTTGCAAGTTCAAAGTAAACCTTTTAAGCCTTAAAGAGAAAAAGTCGTTTCTGTTTATCAGCCTATTAATGTTCCTTGTTCCACATCCCAGTGAATGAGATGCCAACATCTTTCTGTTCTGAGCTGTTGAGACTCTTCATATTTTGCTCTTCCCTTCTGTAATCCACTTTAATGCAATCTTAATGATAAAACTTCATTTTCCAGAATATTCTTTGAAAGACTGAGAACAATGAGGGCACACAGTGAATACTGAAGCTGTAAGATACATTTTAATAATCTCCTTCAAAAATGACAAAAGCAGCCGACAGCTTTCCAAACTCCCCCCCCTCCAGTGATCCATAAAACATTATTTTAATCATTCCATCCTTTCAGTAGCCAAGTTACCACCTCAGAGTTATGAAGAAAAAAATAACAGGGAAAGCAAAGAGGATGCCAGAACCAGTCTGTGTATGAACCTGAGAGGAAAACAAGGGGTCCACAGCGACAATTAGAAGAGCAACACTGTCTGGGTCATGTTGTAACTCGGGAGAAGATGAGACACGTGTACCTACCAGGGCCAGCTGTCAGGATGAGATCACTTCAAAGAGAAAAGCAGAGTGTGATGGGAAGAACATGGAGGGAGCACAGAGGGAAAACACGGTGACAGTGCCATTGCACAGAAAAGAGAAACGCGCTGCAGCGATCGACATCCTCCTGCCAGAGCCCAGAAAAAAGGGTTAATGCAGAAGCTAATGAGGCAAAAAGGAGCGAGGGAAATTGTTTTGTAGCAAGACATTTGGATGAAGGAACACCCATTCCTGAAACTTGACAACTCACAGGCATCTCAATGAATCCACACGTACACACATAAACCACAGTGGGAACTGATAAACAGAGGGCTGAACAAAAATGTTATTTTTCATTCCAGTTCCTCCCCCACAGGTTTTCTGAGCAAACACAAAGGCATAAGCAAAAACAGGGTAACTCCAGCATGTCTTTTATTGCCCAGTGGATAGCAGCAGGACAACCCTGCTTGTGCCCTCCCTCACGGATCCTTCCAACCTCCAGTTTCTGACACAGACAACCTCCCCCCTCAGCCTCTGCCTGACCTGCCTTGGCACCATCCAGGATGGGAATTAAAAAGGAAAAACAGAAGCGAGAAGATTAAAACAGCCTGACTTAAATAGGGACAGGACACAAGAAAGAAAAGGTGAGGCTCGGCAAAACAGAAAAATATCTATAGTATGTTAAAAAGGGAAAAAACACCTATTACAAAATGCTGCTGAAAAGACTGATTGGAGCTCTGAGAACACAGCTGCAGAATGGAGCTGCCTAAAGTGGTTTAACACTTAAAGCAGGTAAACAAGAAAAACAACCATCAGGAAGGAGGACTTTAGTGCTACAAGTCAGAGGTTTGGGTGCTAACTTTTACTACAGTAAGATTGGCATCTCTTTCTGCTTCCTTTCCTCTTCACAGGCAGATCTGTGGATACAGGGAAGCAGCAGCACCCACCCCTGCCCTCAAATCCTGCCCTGCTACGGGGGCTGTGGGAGCTGTGGGGGCCAACAGGTCTGTGTTATCTATTTGCTCACTACATTCAGAGAGGGAAATGATACAAAATATGAACATCTTTAGTAGAAATTATTACAGGGGCTATATTTTATTTAAAGCTTTAACTGTGCCTCACAGAGAGCCATATGAAATACTGCTACGCAGAATACTACATGAAACGGTCTACAGAGAGTTGGTGGGAAAACAAGCTTTCTTCTTGCTATTTATTTCTCCCAAGTCTTCAGCAAACTTTGTCTTGGTTCACACCTTGTATTTTCTCAAAGATCTTTTGTATAACTCATCAACATCAGGCTTCCATAAATCAAAAATCATTCAAAAGTAAACAGATCATACATCACATTGCTGCTCGACATACAAGGAAGACTGGAATCAAACTGAATTCATAATGAGGGAACAACGTAAAGAGAATTATATTGCCAGTGCGGCCAGATGAAATGGGTGAGAAGCAGACAGACATTTGGAGCTTTATTGGTACACTGACAATGTTTTATCTGTGAGACAGTATTTAATTTTACTCCCTAGCCAGCAGCGTAACTATCAGGCTCGGAAACGCAGTTCCACCAAAGCGAACAGCTAGAGGAAAGAAATAACACACATTTTCTGCCCCAGCCCCAGCACAATGGCCATAATTGACTGGCAGGAGTTAAGATTTACGAAAAGAAATTCACATCAGGCACCCTGTGCTTGCTTTCATTACAGGGCCAGCACGCTGCAGCACAGGGGGCTCTGCTGGCAGCAGCGACCCAAAGGAGCCAAGCCCAGGAGCACTGCCAAAAATGCACAGGGCAGGGTGGCTCTGCCTCAACAGACACTAAATCAGCCCCTCGGTGTGAGAGTCACAGTCACAGTTCCAAACATGCCTTCCACATCAGCATCAAGAGGAGAATGAAAGCAGTGTCTTAACAAATGAGGAACGTCTGTGGTTTGTTTTGGTTTTATGTGGAAACATTAGGAGTTTCAACATCCATCACTGAATTCTGGAACATCAAGTATTTCAAGGGGGAGATAACTACAGGCATAAATGTCCTTTTTCTAAGCCTCTAAACCTGAAGTGTTCATAAGGCCAAAGCTTCTACTAAAGGCATTTATTTGGTGAATAAAACTTTTACTGGTGTTTAAAAACCACTGAGCCCACGCTGCTGGCTGGGCACTTACTACACTTGAAAATGCTGCTGCCTTCAGTACTACTGGCTACAGGAGCAATTAAGCTGCTGGTTGAATAAATAAAGGGATTAATATTAGCTTATGTAGACAAATCTTTAAGGGCCTTTGGTATGTGCAGATGCTCATGGCTCTTCTGAATCAACAACAAGTCAGGCATCAGTTACACCCTGAGCAAATGGATTCCCTTTGCGGTGCTTGGAGAGAAGCAAATACTAAATGTTCTTAATAAAATGCAAGTAATTAAAAAGCAGGGGTTAAAACCGAGTCCTCTATGATGATTAACACAGCATATAGCCAGTACAGCACGTGTCATCTCTCCCTGCATCACCATTTGCATGTGGCATTTGGCAATTATGGAGGATGGACTATTTTCAAAGGGCATTCACTGAAAAGGATTTTCCACTCCCATTCTGAGACAAGAACAAGTTTAAAGTGTCTTTCCTACACTGCAGAGAGCAGGATGCCCACAGATGCCCTCTGACCACAGACTGATCCACCAAACGAAGCCAAGATGTTCACTGAACCATTCAAAAGGCATTACAGGGAGCATCTCCACTCCATTATTTCATTAGGAGTTCTGCTCATTTGGTCCCCTTTGCAGCTCCTGGTTTGGGTTCTCCTAACAACCCTGGCTAGTGAGGAAGGTCAGCCTGTGGGGAACACGTGGAGTTCCAGCACCAAAAGATGCCAAATGTCTGCTCCCTTCTCCATCACGCCTCACCCAGCTCTGAGCATCCAGCACAAAAGAGTAAAATACTGGAGAAAAGGAACTGCCATAGGAAGGAGGAAAACAAACAAACAAGCCCCCCAAAAACAACCCCAAGGAAGAATTTTGAAAGGAAACCTTTTCTCCAGCCAGGATCCAAGCACCCTCTCTGCAGCTGGCTTAATTTACATCATCTAATTCAAATTCTAAATGCTTCAAAGTGTTATTACACTTTTTTCTTTGAAAACAAAAATGACAACAACTGAAACAAAACTCTGAATGAGAAAATCCAAAGACTGAAATAATTACTAATCAGAACAGAGGCCTCTACATGGGCTGGTGAAGTCACTGGCCAGCTCTACCCAGTAATTTCTCTTCGTGTCGGCTCTGATGAGTTTTATATTTCTAACATTTCATCAATTTGAATCACTAAATTCAATTTGCATTTGCAGATAAACAGAGAAGGAATAATAAATACTCTCGTCTGACCTTGAAGTGTGACACAGAAAATTGCCCTCGATGATTTCATTTCATTCTGAACCAGAATGAATAATGCAGTTGGCCCCACCAGTTACCAATCTATAATCACACTGGTGGGCTGGAGGAACTCATGGCTGTGCCTAAATATGATGAAGAAAGTCAAAACTTCTCACTTTTTTTTTTTTTGGTACTAATCTGTTTTCTGCTGCTCCCTCACTAAAGGGATCAAGCCCCTACCTCTGTCCTTCCCCACCACTCAGCCCCAAAGGATTTCAGTTTGTTGCACGGTCACAAGAGAAGGCATTGCATGGTTTTCTCAACCCAGTTCAGTATTCTGTACTTTATAAAGTGCACATAATAACTCTCCTCCCTCCCAGTAAGCTGTCAAGCCACTGGGCCAACTCTCCAACACAGCCACACAAGCAAGTGGTAACGTGAACAACACGAGTGGCTAAGAATATTTCCAATTTTTGTGATACATTCCAACCAACACTTAGCAAGAGAGCAGGGAAGTCATCTGGGAATAGCATGAGAGCTGAGGAGCTCTAAAGAATAAAAAACTGATAAAGAGGAGTGAAAAAAGGGGAAATTTGCTTGAAGTGGTGAAAGAAATGAGTAGGAGAATGGTCGTGCTGAACCAACTCGTCAGCAAACAAATCTGCCGAAATTCTAGGCTCTTGACAGTTAGATAATGGCTTATCTTAATAAAATAAGAAGGGTCAAAGTGTTTCGATGAGAAAAACAAAACATTAAACCCTCCACTGCAATATAGCAAGTGAGTCCTCACAGACTGGTGACTCATTACAGCTTTGTGAAGGTTCTGCAGATCTGTTTCAAATTACCTTTTCCAGTGAGACCTCATTTCCAATGTGCATTACAGTACTCCACAGTGAAATGAGGATTGAAATGAGGATTGTATATTACTGCTCAGTCCCTTTTTATTTTTTTAATATCTGAATCTAAGACTACCTGAACAAATTTACAGAAACACAATTGTCTAAAATACTTTTTGAAGAACAACTCAGTGATGGACCCCTGCCACAACTCTCACTAAAATCCAAAGCTATGGCTCAGCATTTCAGCATCAGGCTTTTGACAGTGGAAACCCCTCCAGGTTATGTGATGAAAACTTGTCTCAGTTTCCACTAGGGACTCGGAAGAGAATTCGCAGTGTTACTTGTTGACAACAAATAAACCCAAACAATTAAGTGCTACCCCCCAGCATTTACCCATGGGACACTGGCACAGATAAAAGCAAAGGAATGACTGCAGAGTCACTCAGCTATCTGTGACAAGCACTCTGCCAGACTGCTGCTCTTGGCTTTTCTTTCTCACAAGCACCAATTTAACTCCATCTCATATCTGCCTCCTACCTGCTTTGACTCAGCTTATGTCAAAGCAGTCTACCAGGATCCAAGCCATATTAAGCACAGAGTTGTAACAGACCTGCTGATCCTTAAATCCACAATATGGATGCATATTAAGTCTGCAAAGATCTCAGAAATTCCATGACCAAGTAACCTGACCTGTAACCATGGATTTTCCAAGTGCCACCATATCTTTGGTCACAAACACCATGGCATGCTAGTGTAGGATCTTTTCTACCATGCTCTAACAACAAATTAGGATTCACTGCTAACTGCATCTGTTTTCTGCAGGATCTCTGCCTCATTTGCTGCAGAATTTGGAAGATTAATGAAGCGCAGAAATTGCTTGAAGAGAACTGTCTCACATTAAGGCAACTGAAAGTCTCCCAAAAAAATCTGGTTCCAATTCTTGCCTCTGCCAGGGTTCCTGGTGATACCATGACCTTTTCAAAGCAGTCCTTGGTGCTGAGCTGGGCACTGACACTGCTGCTGCAATCAGGAGCAGCTACTCAGGCCATATGAAGCCTCGGGTAAGTGTTTTGAAAGAACACGTTCTAAATATTACATATTCTCCAAAAATAAGGCTACACTTTCTCCTCGGCTTACATCTGGTATTACAGGACCAGCATAAGAAATAACTAATAAATTATTAAATTTCTCTGTAGAAAAGCATTAATAGCTGCTCATTAAGTCAACATAATCCTCCATCTCTGCCAAGTGAAATGAGAATGCTGCATGCTACAGGAAACCAGACTGAGGTGGTGTCTGGTGACTTGAATTTGGGATTTCCTACCCTCTGAGAACTTCACCTCACAACCCTGATCTTGCCTGTCAAGTACCTATTTTCCTCATGGGGAAAATAGTACTTAAAAATATTTTTATAAAACGAAAAAACAAACCCCAAAACATAAAAGCAAAACCACATATCTAAGAACAAGAATGAGGTAGAACAGTAGAGTTAGCTGAAACTGCCCTTATCTTCCTCTAATTTTTATCCCCAAAATTAGTTCAAAGAACCCATAAACCAACACAAGGCAAGGGGAATAAAGCTGTCACCATGGAAGGAGAACTGCCAGAACTACTGCGTTTACAGCCCTGGTACATCAATTCTTCTGCATCAATACTTTTAAGTGTTTAATAAAACAATACTACATTCAATGCAATCTTTTTGTCATGAATACTTATAGAGAAACCAGTTAGGTGGACATGTAAATAGCCTTTATACAGCAGTTTCACGTTTCAAAATCACTAGATGAGCGGACAAGTCAGATCCCTTATTTTGTGGTGAAGCTGTGACAAGGAAATGAGTTTAAAGACATGGTAACCAAGTAATTTTGGTTTTGTATCACCCATGAAAGAAATGCTCTGTTCAATGTAATTTGGTGTCAGCCAGCTGACAAATCACACATGAAACAGCCAAATCACACATTTGGTGTCAGCCAGGCACCACAAATCACACATGAACCAGCTCCATGCTGGAGAGGTAGGATGATAGGCCAGTGTGGATTCAACAGGTGTAGGGAGAAGTTTCTGCCCCCAGCACTGTGGCACCATAATTCATCACTGTCTTGGTTTAAATCCCAGCAGAGCATGACATCATATGGTCTGGAACATCACAGAATGGTTTGGGTTACAATGGACCTTAAAGATCATGTCATTCCAACCTCCCTGCCATCAGCAGGGACACTTTGCACTAGACCAGGTTGTCAGAACCCCATCCAGCCTGGCCTGAACACTTCAGGGATGGGGTAACTGTGCAGAGACACTTGGCAAGACTGATTTATCTGTCACTTTCAGAAATTGTTCTTACCATGGCGCTTTATTTAAAGCAAAGCACCACAAGACAATGCCACTGATGCGTTTATTTCTGCAAACTCCTTTAGGAAGGAAAGACGCAGACCTTCAATGAGAGTTCAGGTGGGCCAGCAAAACAAATTGACAAGAAGCTGGCAAGACCGAAACTAAAACCCCAAGGCAGCAACTGGGAGACAGCTCACTCTCTCTGGAGCTGCCCATCAGCACAGTTAGAGCTGGTCACCCCCAGCCCACGTCCCCCACACTCAATAGAGGCACTTTGGCAGCCAATTGATGGGCTGTGCTCAGCACTTCCTTCGATTGCCAACTGTCTTCCCTCATCATCTCCCCTGCTGCCTCCATGGTACCTGATTAATGCAGCCCATTCTTCCTGGTTATTTCCTTATCGATCACATCCCCTGCATGGGCAAAGGCGTCAATGCAGTTAAGGGCAGGCACCTGCTCAGAGACTTCAGCCTTCGGCTGCTTTCTGAGAGCGAGTTTTGTTCCCACTGGATAATAAGAATCGCTGGTTAAAGGATGTTTTAGGTATTGGCAATGTCATAAAATGTTCCTTGTGTCCTACTTCAGTGGAGCTGACAAACTCTGCACTCGCTGTCACTGGACTAATGAGGAAAGAAGCACTTCTAAAGAGCTTTGGGTACTTTTGCATTGCAAAGTGAAAAGGAGAAAGTAAGATATTTCAGTGATGTTCGTTCCAAAGCCCCATAAAGAGGAAAGAAAAAAGGGAATGTTTCTGCACAATCACTGTATCAAGCAAGCAGCTCACTTATTAATCTCTCCTTCCTCCGCATTCACTGGCTCGGGGGCTTGAAAAGTTGACACTTGACTTGAAAAATGCCAACTCTAAGCAGTTTATTTCCTCTTGAACTTTAAGAGCTGACTGAGACAGAAATGACCTTTAAAAAGGCAGGGTTAGTTCTTGTATGAATTGATAGAAGGATTCTTTGCTTACACAGCACAGCAAGGTACTGAGCAAATCTCCTGTACAAACTCCCCTCTCTCACCAGAGGCGAGAACAACACCGTGTTCCATCAGCCACAGGATCCACAGAACTGGAGGACGTGGGACCTGTGACCCAGCTTGTCCACAACAAGAGAGGAAGAGCCTGATACAACCATAAATCGATGACCTTACACATGCCCTGGACAGAGAGTACACCAATACTCACACCCTGGAGACACCCGATCCTCCATCACAAGGAAGCAGTGCAGACACAACCAGAATTAAGCAGAGCCACCAGCCTGTACCTAAATCCCACCACCAGCCCCAATCACAGAACAGCCACAGAGTCCTGCTGCCACTGGGACACACAGCAAGATGCCAGGACTGCTATTTTGGGACGTCTCCCTGGTGGTTGTGAGTTTGCTTACATCAATCTTTACTGAAGCTGCTGAAAAAGAAACCAATCACTACATGGCTCATTGAAAGGCAGCTTGAAAATGCAAATCAATACCCAACAATAACTACTAATAATACTTGCTGCCACACCAGTAACCAGAAATGCAACTAGGCAGAATATTCTTATCTCAGGTCCACCACACAATTAATACCACCAGATGTCCAAAGAAAGGCAGTTGAAGGATTTTGTGGCAGCAGAGGACAACCTAGGAGTTCTGGTAAAGGAAATTCACCAAGCAAATATCTGGGATGTTATTAGGGATGGGAATACACTGGGGACAAGTAGGTTTAGTTTGCCTGTGTGCAAATGATGAACTTACTGGTACAGTATTTGAAGATACAAAGTGCCCTGCTGAAGGGCATGACACCTGCCCATTAAACTAAGATATCCAAATGATATTTCATTTATCCAGAAAGTGTAAGAGTATTCAGCTGTTTCTCACTCTGTAAGGAAGGCAAATGTAGCCATTTTTGTAACAGCAAAATATTAATGCAGAAGGTGAACAAACTTTCCTCTGCCAGGCAGAAAAACTCCTGAGAGGAGTAGAAATCTTGCCTCCTCCTTTTATTTTTAAATTTATTTTATTTCTAGCCTTGTTCTTCAGCTTCTACTAAGCCATGCTGACTCCAAGCAGTAAAGGACTGATGGAGTTCAGAAATGTCCAGTGAAGTATGAAGTATCACTTTGCCATCAGCAGCAATGAAATGCTTCCAATCTACCATCAGCCCACTTAAGCAGAAGCAGACATCTTATAAAGAGAACCCCATGGCTATTCTGTGCAGGATTTTCTTTTTCCCTGGAAGGGAAATACACATCAAACTCAGCAAGGCAGACAGAAGAAGTCAAGCCTTATATAGTCTAGGTTAACTTATTAATAATGAATCATTTTTGTCATTATTCCTAGGGTTTAGTATCAGGCACTTTGGCAGGGGGAGAGGAGGTGGGGAGGGGTGTTTTGCTCTCCAGTGCAACTGGAGGCATGACAGGGAACCACGGCCTCAGTGGGATATTGAGTGGAAACTCTCAGATAAGAGCTTGGCATCTCACTGCTGGCAGAGACTTAGCAAATTCCTGCACCTAAAATATATATATATATACAGTTATATGTGCAGTGTATAGATATATATAGAGAGAGAGAGAGAACACAGTACTTATCAATGCATATTAAAGAAGAATATCTGGACTGTTTTATCCTATGTGGCACTGCAAGGGTTGCAAGTATTAATTTTTTATATATTTTTAAATACTGTCTGATCTCTCTGATGGGGCTTTTCCTGTGTGTATAATCACAGAAGGTCTTGGAAAAACCTGTTTACTTCTGCAATCCATTAGAGAGACTCCCACTCCCAAAGTTACTGCACAATCACTTCTTTTAACAGTCAATTTAACAGTGTTTAGCCTCCAACTGTTGCTCTTACACACAGAATGCTGCTTTTGGGGCTCTGACTCTTGTGCATAAAAAGGCTTCTTAACATCTTTAGGGCAATATGAAAATATAGATTTATACTGTAGGTGTATAACTGCTGCAAAACAGATTTGCTCAACTGTAATACACATCAAACAACATTAAAAAACAGTAAGGAACTGCCATCTGATTTACATGAGATGTACTTTGAGACTTGTAACTTTTGCCTGAAGGTTTTAATTAAAGCAATTCATGTCCCAGGGCACTTTTCTCGTAGTAAAGTGTCTTCCCCATTCAGCTGCTTCAAGGACTCTGCTCTCTGTGCTTTGGCACCATCTAATCACTCCCATGGGAACAAACGGTAACACGAATGCAGATCAGAAAAACAGCTTTAAATGAAGCAAGAAAGATGAAGAACTAAATGTAAAAGAAGAAACAAATTTGTACCCTTTATACAAGAGTCTGTTAGATCTCTGGAATGACAACAAAAGGGGGAAGAAGGCGTTGGTCTGACTAAAATCTGAGACTCCTGAGTTCTGTCACTGCTTTCTGAAACACTCCCAACATGTGTGTTCCCAGATCTAACTTCCAGCAGGAATCATCTTCAGTCAGGGAATTTTTCTATCTTCGCTACTCTTTTGAAAGAAGAAAGCAGTGATCAAGAATCCACGTTTGGCAGCTCTTCCCTTCGTCATTTAATTCCCTCTGAGGCAGGAGAATTTACAAGTCACAGCCACTTGGGTTAGTCCAGGTATTTCAGCAGAAACGTACCCAGTGGCCCAGAAGAAAAGGTGGGATTTTTCACCAGATTTCATTCAATTGTAAAGAAAACAAAGTTTACTGAAGGATGAAGAAACGTCAACAGGCAACACACAATAAATTATCTTACTAGTAGGTTGTGTAAGTCAGCTTTTAGCAGCATAAGGCAAAGCTAAGCAAGGCTTTTGCTGAAAATGAGGAATCCATCGTTCCCGTAAGGACTTGGACTCAAATACTGCAATAACACACCACTGGAGTATTTGTCAGGTGGATTTATTAACAGAAAGCAGCGCAAAAAATAATTTGCAATTGTTGAAATTCTTGTCAATTTCGCACAAATACCTTAGGCAAATCCTCTCACCAAATTCATCTATGCAGTGAGGGGAAAAGAAGTTTTTTCTAAACAGTTTAAAATAGAGTTCAAGCAGAAAACTGATAATTTTATTGCAAATTCACAAGAAGCTAGTAAAAATACAGAAAATATCTCATTCTATCGACAGCAACAATTCCACCCTTGAATGTCAGCAGAGCTCCTCGTGGGTTGAGTGTCACTTGGTGATGCTTTGCACAGAGCAGCTGCACCAGCTACAGGTGATGCTCCAAACCAAAGAATATTTGCAGGGGCTCCTTTGTATGCAGGTGTCAGCCAGGAACAGCCAGCAAGTGCTTCCCAGGCTTTCTAAATTGCTACAGATGCATGAGGTTGTATATAAAAGATAACTAGCAATATATAAAAGATAACTAGCACAGCAACTCTGTATGGCCTTCATTCTTTAGTCTTTTAATTAACAAAAAAACCCCAAGAAAATAGAAACAACCATTTAAAAAACCCAAGCAAGGAAGACAACAGGAAACAACAGGAGAGTGTAGTAAAGAAACACACAAAATCATCAGGATTTTACAGGAGTTATTTTGTGCACGTCCACTGGCTGAACTGACAGACTGCTAACCTGGGAGAGGTTTTTCTTTGATGTTGTGGCTGTTCAAAGTTACTCTCAAACTGAATAAAACCAGTAAACAACAAAACCTGAAATCTGTTAAAGTATCCAAATATTCTATACTGTAGAGGATCATGCTTTTATGGCATGAGTGCCCAAAAGAGTCAATATTTTCTGATCTTTAGCTAATTCTGTGATGTTCTTAGTATCTCAAAATGAGTATATATTGACAAGTCTGCTTGGAATCACTTAAATCAATCGATCAAACAGTCAATCAATTTTAGTTGAATTCATTAATCTATTTAGAGAAAACTGATTCCATAGCTCCAACTATTAGATGCTGATAGCATTTATATACTTAACAACCTGAGAATGATTTGAAAATCCATAAGCCTGTAATTACTTATGACAAACTTCATACAGGAGTATTTTAAAACTCTAATCTGGCTGATTTTGCTGATCCTTCTCTAGTTCTAGACAACAATAACCAATTCATTCCAAGGCTGTTCATGTTCTCATTTTCAGGACCTTGGTGTTCCAGTATTTGTGTTTCTATTAAGGCAGGACAGTCTAGGGAAATGACTATTTTAATAGTGCTATAAAAAATGTATAGAAACATTTCTATCGATTAAAGAACCCTTTTAAAAAGAATTAATGTTTGTATTTTACCAGTAGTGTTTACAGAATCAAACCAGTTTCACAAGTTCATCTTTCTTTTTTTTAATTGGATTTGTGAAATAGTTCATCCACTTGTGGTGCTGCATATGGGATAAAAGCATTGGAATTAAAGAGAATGAAGGCACAATCCAACATTTACATTGCATTGAACTTTCAAGCCACCACTGTTAACTACAGCACAGAGAACTCTTACAAAGATTTCGTGGGCAAGTGAGTATTTCTAAACCAGATGAGAAACTTCTATTTGGTTTTCTACCACCATCACCCATAGAACAAAGGCTGAGCAAACAGATATTGTCTGTCAGCTCCTCAGAGTGTTGTTTCTTTTTAAGGTTGAATTAAAGTATTAAACTGAAATATAAGATTGTGTCTGAAATGAAAACATATCCTTTCCTGAGATAACCACATGACAACCAGAATTCCAGTGAAACCGTCAGAGAAAAGCAGCAAACCATGACTGAATGCACAAAGTAATGCCTGACTTTTAGATACAATGCAAGAAAATGTCTTGTGACACACCAATAATTCAGGAAACATTTGTACAGTACCAAATGTAAGGAATTTTCCTTTGGTTATGAGGCACCTCACCTCTCTGAGCCCACCTCAGCACATGGGCCTACTACAGGCTTGTTTTGGTACCCAGTGTTTATTTACTCCAAAGCTGTAACAGAAAACACAACTGCTTTAACCTAAGGCACATAAGAGAAATAACTTCAGTGTTGTCCCAAACTGAGGACTAAATTTAACCAGGTCCTCAGCATTTATTTTAAATGTGGGGCACAAACCCAGGTTGCAGCCTGCACGGCCAAGATTGGCACATTCCTGGATTTTAATTTTCATATTGGTGGGGCTTTTTTTAAAATTCTTTTTAATTCTCTAAGAAAACTGCTGGCAATTTGGTTTCAACAAGCAAATATAAGCTTCTTGTGAGGTCTTACACCAGGCTGTTAAGCAGAAAGTCCTGGGTTTAGCACTTGGTGGGTTTGAGCTGGTGCAGAGCAGGGCAGTGACACAAGCACAGGCACCAGGCTTGCTCCATGAATAATACCAAAAGGCAGAGCACCAATATTTGAGTATTCAAACAACTTCCAGTACTTATTCCCCTTTTTCTTCAAGTTCCTATAGAAACATCATAAGCAATCATGTTAAATAGCATCAAATTTATTTATATAAAGCTAATTGC
The DNA here is from genome assembly GCA_026261815.1 of Monarcha castaneiventris obscurior. Classification (NCBI taxonomy): domain Eukaryota; kingdom Metazoa; phylum Chordata; class Aves; order Passeriformes; family Monarchidae; genus Monarcha; species Monarcha castaneiventris. The sequence continues at coordinate 11,113,439 of JAMPIT010000856.1, read as the reverse complement.
AGTGCCTGTCTCCACTGACATCCCAAGACAAATCTTGCAGCCAGGAGAGACTCCTGAAGAGAGAAAAACTAATCCATGCAGATGCCTGAACAATCTTTGCTTGCCTTCATGAGATTACCTGCTGAATCCTGAAAACCTAGATCAATCTGACATCAACTAATTGTGGTTATTCTCACCATCTTTCCAAGTGAGGGCCAGAAAGAAATCATAAGCTGCACAAGTTACCAGCGCTGTGTGCAGTGGAGTTCTGACCCCAGAAGGTAAAATCTGGATTGCTGAGAAGATTACAGGTGTCAGCCTAACAGTTTCATTAGAATAAATTAGTGTGTTTTTGCACAAGAGTCAGTGCGCATTGATTTTTTAAAAAAACCATCAGAAATATTGAGTGTCATCAAATACGGGGCTCTGCTGGTAGCTCTGCATTTTTAAAAATCAATCTGAAAACCCAATGCCTCCAAAAACAGGGCAAACCCAGCTAATACCACATTTAATAGCATAGTAGTAGATCTAAATGCAAGCGCAAAGGAAATGAGACTACAAATAAATATGTGACTATAATAGCTGTAAATGTCTTGCCTTTAGGAACATCCAATTTTCTGTTTTAAAGGTAGGCTCTCAGTCTCCTGTTTGCTCTCCTCTGGGTCCCATCAACTGTGACTGCATTAATACAAAGCTTACTCTGGTCTTAAAGAACAGCTGAGCAGATTAGTTTCTATTCTAATCTTCAAGCAAAGGTTGTATCTCAAGCAGGCTTTTTCCACTCTTTTATGTGTTGTGTACAGGAGACGTGCTGGGCTGGGTTGCGTTTCCTCAGAACAATTCAGATGAAGATTCAGCCCAAACTAGTTTGCAGGAGACACTGCCATTTCTCATCCAGCCCCATCTCTTCTTAAAGTATTTTAAAATCCATTAAATTCAGAGCTCATATGCTTGGGAAGGTCCCCTGACACACACGTGGTCCGTGCAGTCTTACACTGCCTGCAGACACAGCTCAAAAACAAGAGTGAAAATTTCCTATTCACTTCGTATGTTTGCTGTGGATAGTAGTGCTAATTAACCAGAGAGACGTAAATTAATTTCATCATGGATAATTTTGGTGGAAACTTCCAGCTCTCCTGAAGCTGGTTTGTGTCTGGAATTGAGACTAGATCCTGGCATTTTCCACCCTCCATTCTGAATTGTCCCCAAGTGTATTCACTCCCCAACCCCTGTGCAGTGGAGAGTTTGACTGGTGACAAAAACTACTACAAAAATTGCAGTAGCTGTCCCATCTGCTGACCTGTTCAACCTGGAAATACAGCCATAAACAGAAGACTGCTGGCTGAGTGGCTTCAACATTGAATGTTAGTTTAATTATACATTTTACTCTCTAATCTGACGTTTGCATGCACATCCATATGCACATAAAGTCATATTTTAAAGTATTACAGTAACAGTACAGCTTAGGAAAGAGGAAATTGAAGTTTTCAATCAACTGTAAGCTTGCAGTAACACTCAGTTAAACAAAACCACTCCACACATGGAGCCCCACTGACAGCATTCAGCCTCACGTGTTTGTGTACAAACACCAAAGAAAACATTGTTTGTGTTTACACACAGAGAAATAATCTTTGCTTTGCTTCCATCCAAGGCACATTAAGCCTGAAAAGCAAAGGCAGGCACCACAGTGTGCTGACTAGAGAAGACATTTCCAAAACTGCCTCTGAATCAGAGCAATTAAGGGAATTGGATGGTGACCCTTTGAGTCCAATCTGGGACATTGTTTGGATGTGGGAAAAATTAGTGTGAAAGGGGAAAGGTACTTGGTGTTACATCTACAGCCCAGCAAAGCTCTCCTGGCCTGGCTGGTGGCTGGGCTGTCCCCATCATTTTGAGCTCTCTCTGGCTGTGCTCTGGGGCAGTTTCTCTGTGGCAATGCCTTTCCTGGACACGTAACCCAGCAGGATTCCCATCAGGTGGTTTGAAGCACAATTCTTAGGGATCTGTCTCAAAGCTCTGTGGTTCCTGACCAAGGGCTTTACCTGAGCTGGCAGGAACAGAGCCAGTCCCCTGTGTTTCTGTAGCAATCCAGGAAATTGAAATTTTTGGGGAAAAAAGGTGTGAAGTGCTGCTCTCCCATGAGCAAGCTGCTCTGAGCTGTCAGCAGCCACAGCCACAACGTGCAGCTTGCAGGGCACATAACTCTGCCTGCAAGGACCAGGACAGTAAGACCAAGATCCACAGCAGCCAGTCAGTTCTGTCTTAATGATTTACTCACAGTCCTTGATGGTTTTGTCCCTTTTCTCTTAATTTTTTTTTCCTCAAATTGTTTTTCTGTACGTGAAAAAAATTATGGAGTGATTGAAACTGAAGGTAAAAAACCTCCAAATTTGTTAGGTTCTTGCCATGTCAGTTCACCTGTGAGAAACAGTCCAGATCCAATATTCTTACTTTCCAAATGAGCTCAGAACCAGGTTTGAATTAAAACTTTATAACACACAGATTCAGGAATTCCCTTTTTTACATTTCTCATGGTCAGACAGTGCAATGCAGACCCCTTAAAATGAGACAAAAAGCCATTCTATGCTGAAATACTAAGAGCCCTTCATATTCACAAATTCCTCATCTCATTTTTCAAGGAGAATCTCTTGCAGAAACATTACAAAACCATTTTCTTCTCCTTTCATCTTTGTGAAACAGCACATTATTTCCATGCAGGGAGCTGAGGTGCAAGGGCATTAAAATCCAAACAGAGTCATTATGGTGAGTGAGCAACCTGGAGTCATTTCTAACTAAACTCAGCTGCAAATCTCTTGCTTCAGACCACGACACCTTGGAAGCTCCACGGACAGAACAAAGGCTGAAGAATTTCATCCTCTACCCAAACATAAGTAACAAAGTACATAATCCCATTGTAAGGAAAATGAGGCTGAACTGGCAGACTTTGATATAGAAAGAACAGAAATGCTGGGCCAAGCTAAATTACCTCTATAGTTTTTGTACTATGTATGACAGCTGCTAGTAATGCTCATTCAAATAGGAAAAGGATCTCTGATACTCTATTTCCAGTAATGCATTTTTGACACACAGACACTAATTATAAAAATAAGTTAATGCATAGGGACAATTAAGAAATTTAAGCCTCCAGCATATATTACATAATTTCATTCCAAACAGTGAACACTCAGTACCAAAACTCCAAATATTGCAAAATAGAGTGAACTCTTCTATAGTATTTTGAAGGCAGACAAAGAGACATTTCCCTGCAGTCTGAGCTGAAAATTTCCACAGTGACTGTCACCATCCTGAATGCAGGAGGTCCTGTTCTTCTGAGAAACAAGGTGTGTTAAGGAATCTCCCTGCAGTACTAAACAGGCTCTGGTCATCTTGAAGCACAGGAAAAAGCTCGTGCATGTTTCCCCAAAAAATACCACAAATACATCCACCATTTCCTATTCAAATGTCCCCAATGCAAAATACCAGCAGAGGTGACTTGCTTTAAAAAACATCATTCTTAAAATGCAATCCATGAGAAGCCACTTAGGAACACACTGAGCTGTGGGCTGCCAGAGCCAAGTCTCAGCCAATTACCTGTTGAAGCTTCAGGAGACAAGCAATTAACACTGAAGTTACACTGAGGAAGCAAAGACATTTATTCTTTGAAAATAAAGAAACAAACAAACAAAAAAAAACACTTCAAAGGGAAAATTACTCTGGAAAACTAAAGTGCTAAACAACAGGGTTAGATGTTTACTCCATCTTAGGAAGACCTATCACTTATTTTGATCAAACAATCCAGTGGATCATGGAATCATAGAATCATAGAATCACAGCATGGTTTGGGTTGGAAGGGACCTTAAAGCTCATCCAGTCTCACCCCCTGCCATGGGCAGGGACACCTTCCGCTGCCCAGGATGCTCCAAGCCCCATCTATCCTGGCCTTGGACACTTGGATGAGTGTCCCAGGGATGGGGCAGCCACAGCTTCCCCAGGCAAGCTGTGCCAGGGCCTCCCCACCCTCAGAAAGAAGAATTTCTTCCCAATATCCAATCTAAACCTACCATCCTTCAGCTCAAAGCCATCACCCCTTGTCCTATCACTGCATGTCCTTGTCCAAAGACCTTCATCACAGTCACCATGGGAGAGAGGTCTCTGCCAAGTGGTCACCTTCAATCTCAAGAAATCCAAACAGGATATAAAATCTCTGAGGAAACTGGGTGTGCACAGTTAGAAACAGGGATATCTATAGCCTGAAGACAGACTGAAAACTTGAAAGCAATATATTTTCCACTTTCCATAATACTTTGAAAATATTTATTAGTGGTTGTTCAGTTCTTAAGAGTAAATTCCATCCAAAATTGATAAAACAACTCTTTTGTGTTTAGCCATTGAAATATTTTGCATTTGATGACACAGTTATAAATTAATTGCAGCAGGAACAGATCTAAGAAGAAAAATTAACAGGTTCGAGCTCTTATCTGGGATTCAGCAGATCTAAGTTCAAAGCCACACTGAGCCTCAGGCTTTCAGCTTAACCTCAGGCAATTCATTTAACCTCCCCTGTACCTCTATTACTCATCTGTACAACACTGTATTTAATAAAAACGCCACAATGCTTCTTATGTACACTGTTTATGTGATAAACATGCAATAAACCTGGCACTGGCACCTATGTGGGAACCTACAGACATGCACAAGGCTGAAAACCCAGACATTTCTCAACAGAACCTTCAGGCACAAACAGTATTTCCTCTCAAAAAGAGAGTAAAAAGAACCCCATCTCCCAAAAGCCCGAGAATTGTCATAAAAGAACTGTCAGAAAGAAGACAGAGCAAACTTTTCTCTCGCTATCAGTAGCCTCAGTGCAAGAGTACAATAAATGAGAGATATAGGTCTGCAGAAAAGCCAGCTCAGAGGGAAAAATCACCTTAATTTCAGACAACAAAAGAGAAATGAGAGAAGACAAAACCAATTGGTTCTGCTCCCGTGTTATGGATGGGGAAATCAGTTATTCCCTGCCTTTACAGAAGGAGCTGGAGACAACACACAGTGCCTGTGGTTTCCAAAGGGGAAGCTGAGGCGGCCACAGGGCGCTGCTGGTCAGTGACAGCAAATACCTTCAGGAGAAGCATTTTGTATTTTCCACCCATCCTGATGCATCAACTTCTTTGCAAAGGGAAATCTGGACACAGCCCTGGCAGAGGAGCCCAGGATGCAGAGGAGAGGAGGGATTTTGAATCATGATGGCAAAGCCAAAAATAACAATCAGCACTTTTCTGATAACCTTAGCACTTCCAGTAACCTGTGGCCAAGGTTGGCAGGTAATAATACACAGAGGATTTTATCAGATAAAACAGATTAACCTTATGGGGCTGAGCCATATATTAGATTTCCCAGTAAATGGCTGTGATTTACCCATCTAGGAGGGATGAGGAGGGAATGCAGAGCAAAGAACTGCACTTCTGCTCCCTTACAGCCCTGCCACAAAGCAACTTCTGTGCAGAGCTAAGGAGGAAAGGCAGCCAAGAACTGATCAAACAAACCCATGGAAGATGTTCAGACATGCCACTGGAAATAAACCACTTCACTTAACTGCATTTCTTGAAGAGAGAAATCTGAAAAAATACAAAGGCATTTCAAAAGAAGCTACTCCTAACAGACTCCATGGGCAGCAGCACAACCAAGCTGGCTGAGAAAGCAGATTCAGCTGCTAAAGCAAATGGAATTCACATTTAGTTAGTGGAAATCTACTGGATACCCGAGGGTGATGAACATTAAACAGTGTGAAATTTTATTGCATTTTTCTGCTCCCCTCCTGGGATTTTTATGACGATAACCATTTTTTGCATATAAACAGTGTGAGCTCCAAAAGCTTCATTTTAATCGGAGATGTTCCATTAAAATTTAACATGCGCCAAAGGTTTGAGTGCTGAGGCTGCCTTGTGAAGAATGTCATATTTAAACAGCTGGTGAATTAAACCCAGTTATGTTGTGCATGGTAAGGTGACTTGCCCAGCAGGTTCTGAAGCACAGTGAATTCGCTCTGTCGATAATTTGCAACCTATTTGAATATTCCTGGTGTACAGAAACTTAACTGTCTTGTCATGCAGAAGATGGATTTCCTGAACACCCACCTACATTGTTAACATTTGTACATCACTGCACTTTGCACTGAGTACACAAATATTCCGTTTTATAAAGACTGTTGCTGTTCCTCAAAAAAACCTGTTCTCAGCAGTCACTCTGGGTCAGACCAAATCTAATCTAGCCCAGCATCCCATCTTCAACAGCAGCCAAGGCAGATGTTCTTTGGAAAAATACAAGAGCAGGACAAAGGCATAGCAAAACTTTTGCAGGATATTCTCCATGCTTCCAGAAACTTCTGTCTCAGACTCTTTTTGAATCAAATGTGGTACCTTTGTAATAATAAACCAAAATGTATTTTTCTTCCTTTGTTGCTCTCACTCCCTTTTTGAACTTTGATACCATCATGATGTGCTGTTTTACACCTGCAGATTTCATTTGCTGGTCTGCAGTTCCTGTAGCACAGACAGACCCTCAACTTTAGAAAAAACTGTGTTTTCCTGAACACAAAAAGACAGTAATAAGAAAACACGCAAAGGAAGGTGAGGTGATAAAGATGCACATCCACACTGTGAAGAGACAGGCAATTCTTCACTAAGCAGATATCTTACCTGGCTGCAGGAACTACTGCAGAGAAATGAACAAAAATTCACAATAAATTAAATTATTTTAACACATTTTTTATGGGTAGCACACAGCTAACAAATCTCTAAAGAAAATCCCAAACCAGATTACAACGAGGTTTTTATAGCCCCAAGTATCTGAGAAGTTTTATGAGACAGAGGAGAGAGTCAGCAGCTGCATAGAACACCTTTCATTTAAAAGACAGGATAATAAATGAATATAAACACAATGGAAGGAACAAGGAAAATAAATACTGTCTTGTTGTCCTTAGTCATGCTTACAGCTTAAAAGGCAGGTTGGGGGTTTCTGGTATAATGCATCCAAAAACTAACGAGGGCTTGGATTTTAAGCAAGGAAGACAAATAGCAAACAGAAGGGACTACATGAATAAAATGTCTGTGTGTAAAAGGATGGGAAAAACAGACGGGAACAAGAAGCTCAGCACTATGAGCAGCTCAGACTTTAGGTAAAATGAAAAGGTGATAATAAAAGGGGACTGGCCACCAGTGAAATGTGTGCAAAAAATGAACCACGGTTGGTACTGAAATTGGAGCACCAGTCAAGAAATGCTGCAGTCAAGAAGCTACAAAAATCCCTCTGGATAATAAAGTCTCTCTGAACTCACAAAATTTAGAGGGACGTGCTCTCAGGGTGATCACAAAGAGATGGCAAAGCTTACCTGGTACTTCCTGCTTCCTAAAAACATTGCCCCAGCCTAAGGGAGTACTGGAAAAGGGGGAACAGAGTTTCCTCTGCAACATCACAAAAGGAAACTTGGGAATATACAAAAAGGAACAACATTGCATGGACAGAATGTGCCGACACTTTGTAATGAAGCCCCAGCACAAAGCTCAGGGCACTGAGAATTAACAGGAGCTGTGAGAGAAGCAGCACAGGAAACCCTCACCCCAGACTGAACACACGCTCTCTCACTTAGATAACAATCCAAATAAAAGGCACAAAGGAAGATTTCATTCCCACTTAGATTACTTTACTCAAAAGAAAGTGTCTTCCACTGCCTTCCATCTCTGAATCCAGGAAAGAAAAAACACAAATAATTTCTGTCTGCTCTAAGAAAACTCAGAGCAAGCGACTGGAAGCAGATGGAACCAGAAAGTTTCTGTTACCAAAACACAGTTTCCTCTACCTCAAAATTTCTCCCACTGCCTTCTTTTTGTTTTGCTTTTTTGGAACATTTTAGCTACATCTATTGATTTTCCTCCTCCTCCCGTAGGGAATATTCACAGATGTGCAAAGCCACCTCGAACAGAAACATTAGCTGAAGCAAAAAATGAAATTTACACTTGACTGCCTTCTTCAACAATGTGCAATCACCATTTAATAGGAAAATGGAGCAGAGAGCAAACAGGAAGAGGAAAGGCCTGATTAAAACCCACCCGTCCCCGAGCTGACGATCCCCCTGCTACGGAAACACGGCACACACTGAGCTGGGAGGAGCAGGAGCCCTGCACGGATCCCCAGCCCTCACAGCACTGCCAAGCTCAGAGCTGGAGGAGAAGGGCCAGGGGAGGGATTTTCACTCAGGAATGGGGTGGTGATGACCACCATGCATCAGCTTGCTGCCCTGTTTGCTAAGCAAAACAAAGCAAGTGCTTGAGATACCCAGCCACGAATCCTTTTCGCTCGCTAACCAAAGCCAAACCCGCCAGGAAAAGCCAAGAAATGAGCTCTGAGCAGTGACAGGGCCCATCCTTTTCCACCCAAAGACACCAGAATTTGGGCATGCTACCCAAAGAGTGAGACATCTCCCCCAGGAGGAGCTGGGGCGACTTTGGTGGCATCTCCAGCCCTGCCACCTCCTCGAGCGCCCTCCAAGCCAGGCTGTCTGAGAGTGTTCAACTCACAGCACTGACAAAAAAATCTGCCTTCACACTCAGACCACACCTGACAGGTTGATCTCTTTTTGTCGCTATTGTTGTTGTTGTTTTCATTTTCATCATTCATATTACAGATCTCTTATTAATGGATTCTCATTTACACATGTCAGAAAGTGAAAGAAATCACCTAATTACCTGCTTTCCCCATCAGTTACGGAACAGGGCGAACAATTTGCTTTCCACTCCTTTCTCTTCTTTCTTTTTATGTATGTGATTTAGCATCCCCTGTCAGCTGCAAGCTAGAAGAATCATTTTCTAATTATCAAGATTTCTCACACACCAACTTTGAATTATTTGGCTTTTTTTTCCTCTTAAATTAGAAAAATATTCCTTTGAAACAATGTTTCATTTTCAATTGGCTCTAAGAAAAGTCTGAATTTCTGCTTAGCTTTTAATTGATATTCACAATACATTATTAATGACAAAACCAAAAGAATATGATGAGAGCAAACAAGTAAACAACCGCATTTTTGTTATGTTCTGGTGATGTGAATAAAATTATAAGAAAAAGCGTTTAATTTTCTTAAGCTAGGCAGAAACTTTACCTTTTTATTTTGCCAAGTATAGTTTTATTTGTAATATGAGAGAACTTTAAAAACTGCATTTTGTTGTTGGCTTACTGTCTCAGAATGTTAAATTATACATTTACAAGCTGTGATGCTACACAACCAGAACACAGCAAGATAACACCACTGGGGGATGAATGGCTCCCACAACCCTCTACTGCTCCAACCAGAGCAGAAGTCAACACCAAATATTCCATGGAATATCATTTGCCCTGCTGCAGTTGTTTAGTGCTTTCGGAACATCTGATCGTCATAAATCTGCACATCCACGTGGTTTTGCACCTCACCTCCCTCCTGGAGTTACTCTGCCGAGTTGAAGGCAACCAACCCTCCCAGAGTGAACAAACTGAGACATTTCATGGGTCAAAGCAGCTGTAATTACACATCCTAGCAGAGCTCACACCTACAACGGGCTCCTTAAGCAGCTGTCTGGATGGAAATGATTCGTAAAAGAAATCTGCTACCTAAGTGGGCTTCCAGTGCCTCTGAGAGTGAGAAATTCCATTGTGCCCAAGAGAAAATATGCCAAGAAGTAAAGGGCGCTGCTGAGTTCAATTTCACTCCTGTTTGCCCTCACAGACTGAAAATACTGACACTCAGACACATCATGAAGGTGCAGCAGTAGCTGCAGCAGGACCCATCTAAAGTGAAATTGCAGATCCCTTCCAGATCCCTGCACTGATACTACACAAGATTAAGAAACCACTACAGACAATCTTCAGAGCAAAACCTTCCGAGAGAAGTATCACAGGGAAAGGAGCACGCTGCTTACATCTAGAAAACTAAAAGATAAAGATAGGAATTTATCTAATCAGCTGCCTGGGGCAAAACATCTACGCTCAGATAAGTGATGATCAGAGTTTCACTGCCCAGCTGCATGACAGGCAGTATCTGTTATTACAGGCACTGAGGCCTATTACAGGAAAGCTGCATTGAACACTTATGGATCATCCCCCATTTGAAGGGAACGTGGGAAGAACACCAAAAGGAGTAAGAGTGTCTGAGCACTCCAGAGCTCAGGGATTTAACCCAGCCCAGTTGCCAGGCGCCAGCTCCACGTGTGAATTCTGTGTCTGATGTACGAGAGCAACAAGCAAACCCTGGGAAGATTCTGCATGCCAAAAAACACCACTCATTTTCCTCATCTGTTAAAAAAAGCCACAGCAAAATTTACATCGAAGCACTGCTGGGAAAAGCGAGCAGAGTGAGCAGAGAGTGAGCAGAAAGAAGAGGAGTAGCACAAGGCTGGGGAGAATGCCCCAGGTGTGAGCAGCCAAACACAGACACAAAGTTAAGTTTAGTTCTTCCTAGGAGATGTTATTCCAGAGGACAGGGCAATCCAGATATTCAGAATATTATTCAGAATAATTTCAGCCATAATTTATCTCTTGAAAAAAGAATATTCTATTATTTTTATTATTAATAATTAATTGATTATTATTATAATTGATTATATTATATATTAATGATATATTATTTAATAATGTTTTTTTTTGTTTTGTAGTATTAATATAAAATATATATTCTATATTAATTAAGATATTATTATTAAATTATATAATTAATATATAATTATATATAATATTATAATTATATATAATTATAATATAGTTGATTATATTATAATTAATAATGTATTATTAATTAGTTATTATTATAATTGATAACTATTTACTATTTTATATTAAAAAATTAAATGCATGTCAGGAATAAAGTTCCAGTTGTATATTTTATAATCAGTTCTGTTAAGCCAACTGTTTCAGTAACTGACTTCATACCTGGGTAAGTTCTCAACTTAAAAATGTCATTATTTTATTGTTATACATCTAATGCCAAGATTCCCAATACATTCAACATGAAAGACAAGTTCCAGGTCTCAGAAACCAGCTGAATCCAAATCTGGATGGCTGCTTTTGATCAGCAAAACCTGACAGGAACCAGCAGCATCTTTTTTGGTTTTATGGGGGCCTGGGTTGTTTGGGGGGTTTTTTGTTTGGTTGCTTGGGGGTTCTTTGGTCAGTTTGGTTTTGTTTTGCTCTTTAATGTGATGTGGATGCTGGAAGGTCCCAGCTTGTGGAGCATTACAGAGAATCAGCAGCCCAGAACTGGGACTCCTCCCTAATCCCACTCACAGGCACCAGCAGCAGCCACGGGCTGCAACACTTTGATGCTTTCCTACCCACACAGTAGGAGATTTAACCTAATCTGTAAGAAATGAAGTCAAAACGCCAGCAAGTGAAAAGATTAATCCTGCTTTGAATTAGATCCAGCACAATGACACACGGGCCAGCAAATTTTGCAGCAGTGCATGGAGTATTGAGTAACAGAGATGATTTCTCCCTCTACAACACATTCCACTTGGGTTCTCACACCTACAGCATCACCACAGCACCAAGGGTGCCCCACTGCAGGAGCAGCTCTGACACAGGGCACACAGCTCCTGGGTGCCTTCCCTTCTTCCCAGTAACCAGCTCTAATTCATCACTTATTTCTTTAACTCTTAGAAGCAGGATTTATGGTGAGGTTATTTTAACTGTGGAGGGTAATATCAAAATACACACTGGGCTGAGAAAGGGGAAGTTGGGTTTATATCCAGAGAGATATAACTACCGAAGAAGAGATATAACAACCCGAAGAAAATTTAAGAAAATTCGGTTCTGCATGGAGAGCTGAGATGCCATTACCAGAAGTCTCTTCAATATCCCAGACACTGGTAATTAGAGCAGTGAAGAAAAACCATGGAGACCTTGGCTTATCTGGGAGGAAAGTACAAAATTTATTAGTGGATTTGATCTCTGTGCCACAGACCGTGCTGAGGAGCCTGAAACTGCTGTGGTTTGTAATCCCAGGACAGACTCACACTTCAGCACATTGCTGTATATTCCAACCCAGGCAAGAAATTGCAGAGGTGCATATGAATGAGGACAGGCTGCCATCCAGCTGCTCACAACACAGAGGAGAACAAAACTCCCAAGGATGAAACAGGACTTTGGCTTAAGGAACAGAGCAGAAAAATTGCTGTGGGCATAAAGCAGCCCTGACATTCACAGAGAGCTGTACTGGAGCTCCAGACTCTTCCCAAACACTTTAGTCTGCAAGCCAGCAGTATCTCTAGGAATCTTAATAATTCACTTTAATTCTGGCTGTTAACCCAAGAGTTGCTTTGAGGCAAATATGGAGACAGGCTGAAGACAAATGGTGCTACCATAAGGCAACAGATACAACAAAAGAAAAACACACCTCATGAAGATAACTCATTCTCTGGGGGCTCAATCCACTACTGAAAGACAGTATTTTAATTAATTCAGGCAGTTATTTTTCTGCATATAGCTGTTCTGATTGAGAGGCCAGCTCATTGAAAGGTGACAGGACAGGATAATAGTTTAACATTTCAAAAATTCTATTTAAAAACCTATGAACACTCTCAAAAGGACAAGAATTATATTTGTTTGAATAACTGGACTCCCTGCCACAAAGAGGACTCAAGAGTTGAATATATTTTATAATATAGGACAAATAAAAAAGCCCCAAGGGCTTCCACCTATGAGTAATACAAGAACAAATTAAATTGTACAGGAAAAATAGAAAGGAATTTTCTCCTTTCCTTTCTAGTAGGTCTCTGAACCTTCCCTTTATAAAACTGCCCTGGGTGACTGACACTGTGGTTAAGTCCTCAGTCACACAGACAAAAAATTTACACTTGTGTGAGAGAAAAAATCAACCAGACACGGGGCTGGACACACCACTGGCAAATGGAAAAGATCAGGCAGTGGCTTTTCATTCTGAGCCTCAGCACACACCAAGGACCCCTGTGTGGTGTTCTAGGGGAGCTTCTCCAGGGTCCTAGTTAGGATTTAAATTGACTTGAAGCATCTCTGACCCAGAGCCTGGCTGAGAAGCTGCCTGTCCTCCACACACCTGTGGCACAGGAGTCCTGCTCATCTAACAGAAACTCAAGAATCAATCGCAGGCATTGACATGGCATTTCATCATAAATCTGATCTGAACCTGAAAGGATGGTTTGATCATGCTCCTAAAGCCAGATCGATCTGCACTAGGATCCATCTGAAACAGAATCATTTGCCTCGAGATGTTCTAGTAGATAAACTACTGAGTTTTCTAGGAAATGGAATTATGTCTTCACAACCATGGAAAAGGCTGGGTCACACATCTTCTGTCATTTTGAGTTCTTTTTAATGCAACAGATTAAAAGCAGATCATCTTCTATTTCTGTAGTTGTGCTTCTTCACTCATAGGTACAGCTTACCAATTTAGCAACTACAAGAGGCATCTCCACTTTATCTCCTGTTCCTGATCTCCAGCTGTGGAGTTACATTTTCTCCTGCATGAAATACCCAGCAACCATCCACCCTCCTGCCAACTCACTGCTTTCGATGACCATGCCAAAACCAGAATTTAAAAATGATGGTATTAGATGGTAGAGTCAATCTCTATAAGGAGAAAGCAGCCATTTGTTTTGATTTGTGTTTTATGGTTCGTTGGTCTGGTTCATTTTTTTAAACACACAATATTATGTAAAGAAATAATGTATTGTTTATTAGATATGTAAATATATTTGCATGCATACACACAGGAGCATTTACATCATGAATTCCACTTCTTGATCTCACAAGCCTGGGGGATCTGAAGTAAAGTAATATTTATACACTGCAGAACTCCATGACACACACATGGAATGAACGTGCCAGAGAACTCTGGGCTGACAGAGACATCAAACACTTCCAAAGTTTTCCTTCAGTCTGACATGAGCAAAGACAATAAAACCAAGACTACCAAACACAGACCCTCTGACAGCTTCTTCACCCTTAGCCCCAAACTGAACATGTTGGGAGAAATTTTTTTTGTTTTCATTCTATGCCTAGAAATTTTAATAGAAATGTTATTGTACATTTGAAAACAGCACAAACTTGAGGGATTATATCAAATCAATTCCGCTGGGATTTGTGTCCGCTCTAATCCCCTATTCAGTCTCAATCTCATTAACATACCAGGCTTAATTGGCATTTCATCCCTGCATTGTGTCTCCAAAATGAACAAGGTGTAATTATGTTAAAAAGAGCACTTCAACGGTTTTAGTTTAATTCATGTCATTCATCCGCGTCAGAATGAACGCAGATGTTCTATTGCGGGACACAGCAAGAGATGAGCAGCTTTGAAACCACACTTCTGAGTTGAAAACTTTATGTTAAAAAAGTTATTTAAGTGAAACGTAAAACACAGTATTTTCTTCCTTTGTTTCCGTGGCTATACAACATTAACTTTCAAAAGCTGGTTCTGCTTAATTTGATTTTTCATTTTCAAATGAACAGCTGTGTTTAAGTCTAAAAGCCCTTTGTTTAAGCATACAGAGCCCCAGAAAAGGTTTGAACAAAGCATCTTTCTGTAAACACTTGATTACCAGGAAAGGCCTGGCTTCCAAAGTAATCTCGGGGTGGTTTTGCTCTAGGTTCTCTTTTAAAGGAAAAAAAAAAAATTCCATCACTTCTCAGATGTCAAACAACAAAAGCAACAAATGTCTTACTAATTGCATGGGCTTCTTGTAGTCAAGGTAAATAAGGGAAGACAGAAGAGGATTTTCCAAATGGCCATTTTCCATCCTTTCTTCCCTCCTTCCCCAGCTGCAAACACAAACCCACCTTAATGAAAAGCACAGCTAATGGGCCTCATATTTAAACTGTTCAGAAAATCAGCCAATGTAGAGTTTTGTGGTCACATAGGTCCTCTTAATACTGATAGTTCCCAGACAAAGGGAATATTTGTATAAGATATGCTATTTTAATCAATATTTAGGTTGTCAGATAAGAGTCATTTAATATGAATATTATTGAACATTAAGAGAAAGGCTCAGTGGGAAAGCCCAAGTTATTTGCCCAAATTTCCAGTTTCAACATTTATTTTGTTAGTGCTGTACTCCCCATTTCATGGTTCTTGTATGGAAGCAAAAGCTTAAGTATAAATCTCTTTATTAAGATTAGTAAGCGTTCTTAAGTGTTTACAGCTGGAAGTACTTTGGATACTTAAACATCCCTCCCAATTCACCTGCCATTGTATTTTCCCAACTATGAAACATGAAAAATACATCATCTATTGTATAAATGCTGCAATTACCTAATTACATGGCATCAGGTAAATATGTGACAATTTAGAATAGTAGGTAAACGAGTAATTAGGGAATTAAGATTTATTATTCAGAATGCATAATAATGATGACTGAATCAAAGGTGCATCCAATCAAAGCGGCAGCAGAAGCACCTTGGTGGCTCTTAATTCACACACAACAAGTGACTGGAGTGAGATATCCAAATGCACCCTGAGTAATTCATTCACAAACTGTTTTTTAAAAAAAATCATGTGAAACATTCTGGTCAAAATTAGTGTGATGGAAAATCTTTAATAAAAGCACCGACAGCATTCATAAGAAATAGTGATGTCTTTTTAATAGAGTAATAGCAGTTTATGCTGCTTTATCAAAATATGCCATGGATTTGGATATCTCAATGGAAATTCCTCCTAGCAGGTCCTAACACACAACACTGTGCTTTTATCAGCTTAAAGGAAAAGAACATTTAATACTATTGTAGCACTTTGTATGCAAAGTATATCAGTTCTAAGTTACTCTCATTTAAAAAAAAAAATAAAAGAGCTATACATACCTCTGGGTGCAAACTCCATACTTTTAGGGTTTTTTAATCATTTTTATTGAAAATCAAGGTTAGACACTCTGTGCATCTTTTTCCTCCCCTACAATACCTATTTACAAAAGTCATCCCCATAGATGAGAGAAGACATCTCGAGGATAACTCTCTTCCTACAAGTTTTGTGAAAATAAGCAGCTGGTGAGGAGACAATTTGGAATTCACAAATTCATCCTTAATTTCTCTAGTCCCTGATCTAATTGGTTGTGTTGAATACAGCAGCACACATGCTGCTATCCAAAATACTCTGTAGGAAAAGAGCAACAGGGAGAAAAGGATGGTGGTTTTTCAGGCTAATGAAAAATCAACAGAAAAATTAAGCCCAATTCAGTTCAGAGAAAGCTAATTAACCAAGACAGAGAAACCCACAGGAAATAAAAACTGTTTCATTGTTCATGAAAATGTTTATTTGGTCATTCTGATAAGAGCTGCTAAAAGGTCTGTTCAATATTTGAAGTGCTGGCAGTGCTTTTCCCAGAGGAGTGGGACACCTCAGGCCCCCAGCTCAGAGACATTCCAGCTCCATCATCCTGTGCAGTGTAAACCCAAACACAGGTGGGGTCCAGGCCTTCTCTGGACTGAGGCCACACTGCCTGAAGACATCGTTACCCATCACTGATCATGGAATCATGGAATGGTTTGGGTGGGAAGGGACCTTAAAGGTGGTCTCCTTCCCCCCTGCCATGGGCAGGGACACCTTCCACTGCCCCAGGTTGCCCCAAGCCCATCCAACCTGGCCTTGGGAGTCCACAACCCCTCTGGGCACTTCTCTTCCTTTCTCTACTGATGTACACAGAAGAAGCATAAAAAAGCAGGAGAAGCTGAGCAAGGAAAAAAATTTCGAGTTTATCTTCAATAAAGCTGGATTTAATACAACCCAAAATGTATTCACTGATTGCCAGTAATAAAAGTCTGTTTATTCCATGCTACTGTAACTTGGGAGCTAGAAATTATATCCAGCAATACCATTATGTTTAGTATTCAAAACTTATAAACAACATACGACCCTCTGGGCATGGAAACAAGTCCAAAATCTGATCTGTGTTTTTACTACAATGTTGCATTTATGACCATACACTGCAGTCTGAATATGAGCATCTTTAAAGCCACCTGCTGTTGCAAAAGTTATTTTCCATAATTAAATATCTTCATATCAAAGTCATCCAGGTCATCTAAAAACATGTGGTTTTCTCTCACGCACATAATCAAAGTCAGCAAATGCTAGGAAATAAAACCATAAATGTAAGAACACCGGCAACATAATGCCATGAAAATGATTATTGCAAATCTCAAAAAAAGCAAGACCTCATCTTACATCACTGTCTTCATTCAAATAACAGCTGCCATAAACTTGAAATGATCCTCCATGCCAATTGCATATTTTACTATCTTCTGTGACTGCTTTTTACCAGGGTCTAGCATCACATCCCTGGAAGCATTCCAGGCCAGGCTGGATTGGAACAAGCTGGCCTAGTGGAAGGTGTCCCTGGCCATGGCAGGGGCTTGGAACAAGGTGATCTTTAAGGTCCCTTCCAGCCCAAACCATTCTGTGATTCTGTGATTTACCCTGTTAAACCACATCAAGTTCTCGTAACAAAATCCCATACAGCTCATCACACACTGACACTGGTAGTGCCATAAATCAGCCTCTCTTGATGGGAGAGGATTTTAGAGTTCTTGCAAGGAGTTTGATAGACAGACGAGGCAAACTCGCAGTAGTTGCTTCTTCAGAGGGTTGTTTATTTTAGTGTTACCAGCTACTAGCATAGAAAAGACACAGCAGAGCAGAACATGGCAAGAGAAGGCAAGAAAATGGCCCCTTACCAAAATTTCACAGCTCTTTTAAAGGTAAATTAACCAATAAAGACTTGAAATGACAGATATTTTTACTTTTCCTCCAGTGTTCAGTAAATCACTCTGACACGCAGGCCGGAATTCCACATAAACTGCGGAATTTTTCATCCAATTATCCTAAACTACTTTTGCTGCAAAATATGGGGGACTAGAAGAAGAAAGACAGAGGTTAAAAAACTACAAAGTCTCCTCCATCTTGGAACTTTTCCTATTTATCTATTTACTACATTAACAAACCTAAAACTTCTAAATTCTTCACCCTGTGACATCCTTCCATCATATTCTATCACCTAGTTCACACCTGTGTGGATTTTAATTCCTCCCAGAGAGTAGGCAGTTTTCTCCATGGATAAAGGTCGAAAACCACATTGTTCAGGGGGGTTAGTTTCTTCAAAACAGGCAGAGAAATATTTCCTGTACTCTGGATTCCCACAACACACCAGTGAACCTTTGCTGGGACAGGGGACTGTGCCCTCCGTGTCTCTGGATGCCACCTCTCCCAGAGGTTCTGCTCTGAGTTCCCTGAGCAGCCTCTCGCTGAGCACAGGGCTCACAAAGCTGCCACAGACACAGGGAGGCACAAATGAAACGTCTGCAGTGTCTGCTCAGGAGATGGGAGCGTTCCACATCCTCTCACAGGGAGCACAAACACCTCCCTCCGCAGCCCTTCCCCTCAGGTGGGAGAACGTGGGACAACGAGTGACAGTCACAAAGCTCTGTGAAGCCCAGGGAGAAAGCTGCAATGGTTCCAAGACCACTGAAACAGTTCCCATGGTCTGCAATTCACTCCTGCCCTTGTCTGGAGGTTCATCGAGAGGCAAAACTCATCAGCTCAGCATCCTAAATGCCACACACAGGCCCCAGGTGCCAAAGGGAACCATCCACTTTAATGAAAGCTGATTCCTGTGAAAATCAAAAGCCATGCAGTTCAGCTGTTGAAAAATTAATGAACTTGCTCTAAGATTGAGGTAAGAGACTACACAGGTATGCACAGAAAGTACACAGACAAGTCATGCAAATATGGGCTTCAAATAAGAATTTTGAGCTTGCTCTTTAAATATCTAACTCTTAAAAGTCAACTTTTCTAGGATTCAGGGTAATGTAAATATAAGTGCACCAAAAGTTTCTAACATACGGCTGGGAAGGCTCCAAAGCAGTCTGCTTCCCTGTAAAATCAAACATGCTAAACTGGCACCATAAATCACTGCAGAGAGGGAGGCAGGCAAGGAACAGCAGCACCTGAAAGCTTGCTTAACACAGAGCAAATGGAAATGCAGAGGACTGAGAACACCAGTGAGTGCAGTCAAAGAAGGAAAAAAGATCAACAGCTATCTTCAGAAAACACTGAAAGCACAGGGAGACAGGAGAAAACAAACAGCTGTGTATAAAATGATAATTTTACCAGAGATGAGAAAAATGCTTCTTTATCAAGGCACAGAGAATTCCCCTTGTCTCTGAGGAAGATAAACTAGAATACCACCTGTGTGAGCAATATTTTCCAGCAACATCAGCAGGTGGAGCTGGGTATTGAACAGGCAACAGAAAAGATATGGGGAAAGTCAGGTGGACTGAAAGCAAACAGAGAACCACATCTCAGAAGTTTCCAACTACTGCTATTAAAAACAATCCCACCACAGGACAGGAGTCCAAGCATTCCCTAAAATTTCCAAAAAGCTCCAAAATTCAGCTCAGTTTCAGGTACAGCAGCAGAAAACATGAGAAGCAGAAAAAAAAAAAAAATTTAAAAAGAAACAAAGGCATCATTAAATTATAAAGCAAAATATTTTGGCATCAGATATTTTTAGCAGAAGTTGGCAGGAGATGACATTGAAGTAAATCATAAGTAGCAGAACTGAGAGAAAATTCTACGACTAAACAGAATTTGTGTTAATACTTCCTGGATCAAAATTCAAGGAACTGGCAGAAGCTGTTCTGTAAGTCAGTTCTTGGCTACAATTCTGTGTTTATAACTTCTAAATATTTTACTGAAGCTTTCATTATAGGTAACCAAATTAAATCAACAATAGACCAACTGTTCTGCTCTGGAAAAAATGTACCTGGAGCCACTTGGGGATATATCAAAAGTTGAATATGTCATCGATTGTGACACAGCCATATTGGTCTTTCCCTCAACTACAGATCAGGGGATGAAATGCAGCATTCAAAACCTCAATAAATCAATTAAAAGGATATGGCATGATCCCTACAGACCTGAGGGCTGGTCTGGAATGCAAGAGGTCCTTGCCAGGCCCTTCGTTTCCATGTCTGTCGTGGAAAACTGCAAGAGCCCAGCTGCAGAAAGGAAAAGTATCATTCCAGGAAATGGAAAAATCCCTTGGGAATGCTCGGTCAGGCCTCCCCTGGTGTGTTGAGCAGTTCCTGCTGAGAGGAGCAGCAAGCTGGTGATTTATAAAGCTTTTTTAGACATTTATAAAGCTGCTTTTTTTTTTTTTTTTTTTTTAAATGCCATCTGTACTATGCCAGAAAAACTTTAAGGAATCTTTTTTAGAAATGCCACGCAGAATTGAATATAATATTTCTTTAAATTTTAATGGAACATCAAAATGTTTGGGATTCCCCCCCTTCCTCATATGGAAATCACAGTACATTGTTGGGAAGCAGGCTTTCATGGTAGTTCTATTATTAAGCCATCATGAAAAATGTATCAAAGACAGCTCCACAAAACTAGTATTTATTTTCTCAAAAGTGAAAATACTCAAAAAAATCCCAACCTATCAGTGTAAAACCATGCAAAAACACATTCTAACAGAACATTAACAAATAAAACCCAAACTGGAAATGCTGTAGGAACAGAAAATCTGACAAGCTTCAATAGATTACATTCTCACAATATACAAAATTGCACACAACTTAGCCCAGCTGTTTCACCATCCACTGGCTTTCTGCCTGGCCATTTTCCAGGCAGCTCAGCAGCTGGAGTGCCACGAAGGAATGCCCTCACTTCTATATTGGAGTCAAAATATTAATTTCTGGAAGCCACTTTTGCTGTCTAGTGCTGAGGTTTCTGGGGAGAACCACTTTAGGGTGACATCTTCTCCTCACAGGGATCACCTCAGTGTTCTCTGGACCGTCCTTGTGAAAGATGCTCCTCACTTGTAGCAACCTTGAGCCAAGTCCTGTGCCTAAAACAGATGATGGAGTAAGCACTGCTTTGGGATATTTTGCTCAAAAACTCTGAGACCTTCCCCAGTGCCAAAACCTTTCCAGTGCTCTCTGTGAGGCCTTCCAGAACATTCACTTTTCAACCAGGACCATGGGATCTCTGAGACCAGGGTGTGATGTCATGGTGTTTCACCTCTGACAATGCTAAAATTTTCATGACCTCGGAGCAGAAATCATTTAAATTTAAACCAAGACAGGGAAGAGACGGGTTAATCCTTGTGAGATACACATCAGAGTCAAACCAGTGGTGGGCAGAGCTGCATCCACTGGTCTCCACTGACAGAGGTGAATGAAGTCATGTACTTTGACACTTGTTTGAAATGCACGTTTTCAGGCCATATATTCCTAGGAATTGCAACGAGGTCATGGAAGTTTGTACTCCCCATTGCCCATCCCTGTGCTAGCAGCCCCTTGGGAGATGCAATAATCTGCCCAGACAAATCCTGCATCATCCCATGTCTCCTGTGACAGAGCTTGGGCTGGATGAGGTCTCCTGACAGCAGCAAACTCTCCCTGAGTGTGCCCATTTCCTACACAGGCTGCTCTACCTTCACCTAACAGAATCCAAACACATTCCAGGAAGAAACCACAAGCTCCTGGAGGGGAAGGTTGGGAAGCAAGGTGCCACATCTGCAACAACCCCTGCAGCTCACTGCCTGCATCCAAAGCAGCCCTTTGGGGAGAGTGAGGCAGGCCCAGGCTGCCGTGCTGGCTCTGAGGAGCTGCAGAACACAGCACTTTTATTTCAGAGACACCTCCCACATTCTCCCACATTTGGTTTATTAATAAGTCAATGAGGCTTATTTACAGAATATATTGATGACACCAGAGTTCCCAAATCTCCCAACACCCTCTGATCAGCAAGGGCTTTTTTACCTTGCTTGTTATAAATACAGCATCTTAAAAATTAAATAACAAGAAGCCCTTGAAAATTTTAGTGTGCTAGAAAAAGATATTTCAAGAACACACCATCAAGCCCTAGCTTTATGGATGCTGTTAAGAAAACAGTTCTCATTCCTTTAAGGTTTTTTTTCCTTTTTTTTCCATCAGCATTTCTGTCACCCTCCTTTTGCCTGGGACAAAGTACCAAACTGGATTTGCCAGCACAGTGCACACCCATTCCTCAGCTTGGCTATTCTCCTTAGGCACAAACAGCCTATAATCAAGAAGAAATAATAATCATAATATAAACAGCTGGATTCATATTCCCCTCTGCAGACTGCAAACACATACATCTTCTGTAAAAAAAGAGATGAACTCTGTACTTCTTACGGCTAAATGGTATTTGTGTAAAGGATTGCTCCATGCTGGGCTGATGGTTTCACTTCTGTAGGGTATTATTTTGTAGTAACTCTCCTCTTACCAAACCACCTTTTTTTTTACTCCAGATGAGGAGAGGAAAGCACAATAACAAGGTAAACACAAATATTTCAGACTCAAAGATTTAAGGGTTAAATACAACACCTATTTGTGCTTGTGAGATTAGGAAGTGCTGGCTTGCTACAGTTTATATTACTTCATATTCAGTTTATATTAGAAATGCTCAGTGTCTGTTAATACTGTCATGATTTTGCTTCCTGAAATATTCACCCATCCTGCATTGTAGCCTCAGTTTGTAAATGACATTTGATTTTTAGTTCTGCAAATTATACAAGCAGTGGCTCTCACCCTATTTTCCTCAATAACGAGCAATGACTAAAAAAAACAAAGCCATCCACACCAATGGATGGCAGCTTGCAGTCATCAGTTCTCATTTCCTTGGTCAGACAGAGCACAGCCAGTCAGACCACGGCACTAAATCCCTGCACAAACCCTTAAAGACAAGTCTGCAGCCACTGGGAGTTCAGATAAACTCAGTACAAATGATATCTTCCTCTTCTGACAGCAAGTTGTTCCTTGATTCAACACGAGAGAAGGTACAGGAGCAGCCTCGCTCCACAACACAACTCATGCATCAACCAAATTAATTCTGTTTATTGTCTGAGTCTTGAGATTTTCTCTCCCTCTCTACACTGTATCCCAATTAGCCTTTTCAGTTGTCAGAGTCCTGGGTGGCAAACAGAAAACTCTGAATATTGAGGCATCACCAAAATGCTCTGCCAGAGCAGCAGCAGGCTGGCTGAAAACCCAAGCTGCTTGTAGGGAATGTTGGCGGTCTTTGCAGCCCCAAAAAAGACAAGGCAGCCTACATGTCCCTTCAGATAAACTCGAGCTGGTAAATTAGTGCCAAGGAATTAAGGAACTGATTTTAAAGTGCAGAGAAATACTTGAGAGGAGCAAATAAACACAAGCACAAACACTCCTGGGGTGATGTAAACAGTGTTATTTTAACTTCTTTTATTTGCTTTCTTTACACAACAACTAAAATACATGACTATCAACAAAGAAACCCCTGAGTTTCCAGCTCAACACGTCTCCCTGTCTATTTACAAGCACTGAATTATTCATGTTGTATAAGAGTATATACAGGAAGGGATCCATGTATGTAGGAAAACAGAGAATGTCAACTCCCAAGCATCAGAGCCTTTTCTTAGAAAACTATCAGAGAGAGTCATAAACTGTTTAGGCATCACTGAATTTCCGTAAAACTTCACTCTCTAAATTACTTTGATACTTAAAAATTTACCTTATGTTCACAATCTGCTCTAATGCAAATCACATTACTCTGGGCTATAGCTCAGTTTTATTTTTCTAAGCGAGGAACTTTTATTGGCAGTGAAGCCTCAGAGAATAAAACTTGGCCTAATTAGATTGTTCCCAGCGCCTTTCCTCCAGGAGAAGCACGTGCCATGCCCCACAGCCATGGAACTTTGGTGCATTTGCTGTCACTCCAAGCCAAGTTTCACTTACAGCCACAGTGGATCATCACCACGCTCCTGCACAAAGAGCATTTTATGGCACATGAGCCCAGCAGTCCTTCATGGCAAAAGTACCCAAGGCAAGAGCCCCAGGTCCTTGGGCTTTCCTCACACAGCTCTGACAATGTTTGTAAAAGGATGTTGAGACACTTGAACGTGTCCAAAGGAGGGTGACAAGGCTGGTGAGGGGCTTGGAACACAAGCCCTGTGAGGAATGTCTGAGGGAGCTGGGGTTGTTTAGCCTGGGGAAAAGGAGACTCAGAGGAGACCTTATCACTCTCTACAACTTCTTGAAAGGTGTTTGTAGTGAGGTGGGGGTTGGTCTCTTTTTCCAGGCAACAACTGACAGAACAAGAGGACACAGTCTTCAGTTGTGCCAAGGAAAATATAGGTTGGATATTAGAAAAAAGTTTTTTACAGAAAGAGTGATAAAGTATTGGAATGGTTTACCCAGGGAGGTGGTGGAATCACCATCCCTGGGCGTGTTTAAAAAGAGATTGGATGTGGCACTCGGTGCCATGGTTTAGTTTAGCTGAGGTGATCAGACACGGGTTGGACTCGATGATCTCGAAGGTCACTTCCAACCTGGTGATTCTGTGATTCTGTGATTCTGTAACTCTAACTCTGCTGCACCTGAGCAGAGTTAGAGTCAGCAGAACCCCCTCAGCACCATGCTATAGAGCTCCAACCAATGCCAAAGATTTTATGTGGATTTTTGGGGCTGATACGGAAAAAAACCTGAAGCTGTTTTCTTGGAGGTTGAACTAGATGATTGTTTTACGTCCCTTCCAACTGAACTACTCCATTTTATTCTTTTTACAACATTCAAGACTGTTTTCTTGTAATGTACCTCTTAGCAAACCCTTGTCACCATTCCAAAACTATCCCACTACAAAGGCTTTTCAACACATCTCCTCTTAAAATTAGTCACCCACCAGCTACCCTCCCACTTTATTAAATTCCCTCTGCTCTGCAGTCAACTGCGAGGCAGCTGCACAGCCAGAATGATAAATGCCCCAGAAAAGCACACAAGAATCCAAGATACAATGCTTAATTTTGTTTGCTCCTTCGCCCGGAGCCACTTCCTCCTCTGACACAATATTTGATATTGGCTCAGAAACCTCGGATTTCTCCAGGCCATTGAGGGGAGGCTCATTCGTGCACAGCACTGACAGGGAGCTGCAGAGAGCAAGTGAGGACTGTAAACAAACCACATCCTGTTTATGACAGTCGGCACAGAAGAGCCATTTCCCTCCTGCTTGGCACTTCCCAACATGTCACTTGGCATCTCCTCGCTGTTTTGGAAGGAAAGCTCATTAGAAAATTCATTTACTGCTAAGAAATTCTTGTCCTGGAGGACAGCATTTCGAGTGGGAAGCATCAGGAAGGGACTGCAGCACATCCGGGGGTCGGGATGCTGGCGGAAATTGTCAATTTTCCAGGTAAAAGAAATCAGATGTTTCCAAATCGCTGCGTTTCCACATGAAAATAAATGGGTGAGGAGCTGCAGCTCTTCACTGGCTCCTACCACAGTCTCCATGGCAGATGCTGTGTGCTCCAGAGGCCATTTCTAACTAATGGATCTTTCTAAGATGCATTTTAGTCCTATGACTATTCAATCCTGTCCTTCTCTACTAAAATATAGATGGCATAACACAAATTCACCTCCTACAGAACCGACTATTGTTAGAATGCCCTTCTACAATCCTCAGCAGAAGCCTCTCACAGAGAGGGGGGAAAAAAACCCAGCACACATCTTCCTGTTTTCCAAACTATTTTATCCATAATGCCCAGGACTGGATTGAGTTTGGCAGGTAAAAAGTTGGAATTTTCTCTAACAAACTATTTTATTCTTTCCATCAGCTAGCACCAGCACAAAGGATGCAGGCAATCAAGAATGTGACAATACAGCCCTGGATCACACTGGACGTGGGGGTAGGAGAAAGCAGCAGCAGCCCATAGTCCCAATCAATCACAACAGTCCCTTCTGTACTTGTCTAAAGGTGCCTTGAAAATGGGAAATAACACCAGGAGAATGCTGCAGGAAAAGAGAAAAACTTACAGCTGACAATAGCAGTTTTCGAGATTGTTGGAAAAAACTGTGAATTTGGATGGGTTTCGTTTTTTAGATATATCTTAGAAGCAGGACTTTGCTACCAGGGAAGGCTCGAAAACTAGCAAGGAGTGAAATTAGGACGTGGCACAACAGAAACTGAGGCCACAGTCCTGGAGTCAGTGCCAGCCCCACAGGAACAGGATCACCATGGGCATCCCATGGATGGCACCATGCCAGAGGTGAGGCAGCAAGGGAGAGGCAGCAACTCCTCTGACTCCACAAGGCACTGAACAAGTCATTAGACAAGGCTTTAAGCAATTCCTCTGAACAGTCACCTCTTAATAACATTTTAAAATTATCAGATGACTGTGTTGAGTCACTGCAAGTCTATCACACAGTTCCTGTGCTAATTATTTCACTCTGGCACAAAGCAGACATGCAAAACAATGCTCTCAGTTTTGGTAAACATTCAATATTCCTTCAGTAGCCTAATAATCATTTATCACATTGAAGTTCTTCTTCACTAAAGCCAGAAACCTTATGTTTAAATTTAGGGTAAACTGGGGGTGAGGGCTGTCAGTGAAGCAGCTCAGAAGTTACCATTCTTTAGACATTATTGATACACCTTTCACAAGGTAATGCACAATGTGCACAAATATATTTATTTACAGTCTTTCCAGGTCATCATTAAGCAAAATCCTAGGTCTGGAAAAGTGAAGATCAAAGCCTACATACAGTGAGTGCTTACACAAATTCGACTTAATGAGTTTCCTTAGGAGATACCTTAAATCTCCATAAAGACAGGAAAGAAGAGAGAATCCCAAATATCACCAGCAACTCTGGAGAAAACGAAGACTGCAAACCTGGAACTTTGACAAAAGCACCTTGATAAAAATAGTGAAATCTGCAGCAGATGGGTCTACACAGGCACACCAGACACCCAAAAAATTGTATCAAAGATTGAGAACAAACAGCAGCTGGGTCAGAAGGTGTCAGAGCAGTAGAAATGGTGCAGTTCAGGCGGAAAGGCCAGTCTGGGATCTAAAGACAGGAATATCAGATGGACAAATGAACAACACGAAGACCCAGCACATCATTAGTACAGATTTCCTCTATGAAACAGCTAAAAATAGCAGTAAGTTTGCCACAATACCCACGCCTTAAGTACTGCTGCAAAGTCAGAACATTCTTTCTGAAGTTATCCTGGACAAAGAGGAGTCTGTGAAAGAGCAATTAGGAATATTCCAGACTGGGTTCAGCTGCCTGCAGGGAGCTGATCCCCCTGGTCCTGTGTCACTGCAAGTAACAAACCAAGCAAGTGCCTGGCTCTACTCCCACACGGGAAGCAAATCTGTTTACAATCCTGGAATAGACAAATAAAAGAAACTCAACACTAGTTTAACACCCAAAGTTTTCCTCAGTGCACAGAATTAAGAGCAGAGGGGTGAAATGCCAATTGCAGCAGTTGCACTCCATTTGAAGAAGAAACTGAGGGAGGGTCTGAGGTCTGTGTGCAGCAGCAAAGTGCCAGCAATGCACAAACAAGGAGACATCTGATATAAACAGGCATTTCTCAAAGGCAGGAGGGACACAGGCAGAGCAATAATGGGCATCTGACATGAGAAAGGCTTGACTGAAATTAGTTCATCACTGTAAAAAAGCTAACTAGCACCAAGCTGTTCCAGGCCCCGAACAGACAAACTGGAGACTTGATCTGTCTGTATTAAACACTGTGTATTTAAAGATAGTTACAATCTGGATCTTCAGAAGAAAAATGTCATTTAATTGTTATGGAGGGAGAAATATATTTATATCCAACTCCACTGACTTGAATTCTGCACTGCATTGATCCAATCCACTCTGGACTTGGTCTGCTAAATGCCAGCTTTTGATGCAGCTCAGCTACTGCAATCGTCCAGGGAATACACAAAGCCATTAAGCACATACCTCCTGTATTGTTATTTTCACCCAAAAATGGAAACAGAGGCTTAATTTTATACAAGGCCTTCACATCTGGCAAGGGAAGGTACAACCTTTGAAGGGAAAAGAAAGGAGAAATACCAAATTGCTCTTTTTATCATTAACAACCTTTGGAATAATTTGGCAAGGAGTCAGTCCTGGGCTTCTTCAATCCTGTGAGAGAGATTAAAAAGGAATAAAAATAACCTGAATTAACTATACAGGATCAGTGAAATCCAACAATCTCTTGGGAGCTGAACCTCGGGCTCAGAAGAGGGGCAAACAAACGCAGCCCCGAACACCAGCACAAGAAAAAGTCTCTTACAAAGCAAAAGATACAAAGCAACAACTCTCCCGAGAAGATCAACTGAGTCTGAATTTATCCAGGGCTACTATTACTATCCACCACCCTCTCAACCTAAGGGAAACAGAAAGCAATACAATAAATATGCCAATGTTTACCAAGCACTTTAAGAACTGTATGATCTTGTGATGCAAAATGAATCTGTACTGCTTGGTCAGCTTATTTCACCTGTTTAAACTCTGTCTCAGCCGTCTCATTTATAAAAGAGCTTTTGCCAGATACGGGATTTCAAGGCTCAAAACAGTTAAACAACTAACAACCATCAAGCTGTGCTTACCAGAGTCCACTCAGCAAGGCTTATCATTCCTTCCTGTTTTCCCCTACTACCTGCTTTTTTTGGTACCCACTTGTTTGTTACAGCTTCAATGAAATTACATTTCAAACTAATCAAGATAATAACTCCTTTGTGGATTTGTGTTGCAACTGAAACAACACAATACCTCTTGTCTCTGATGGACTCAGGGTAATAAGAAGCCAAAGAGTAACAAAACTACCCCAGAGATAAAATTTAATGTCTTTAGATCTATAACACAAGATTAAGGAGAACTAGTACAGAAGAGAGCCAGGATGCAGCTGTGTGATGTCCAGGGCCTTCCCTCATTTTTGTGGGACCAATTCTTTTCCCAGTGAAACTGAAGGGTGACCAAGGCAGGTATACAAATCTTCCAAGACATATGATGCACCCAGCATCACCTCAGGAAGCTCTCAAGCAGAAAACCAGGAATGTCTCGTTTTCATTGTCTTTCATGGTTCTTCAGCACTAAGTACAACCACAATATTGAGGCACCAGCAGCTCTGAGGAGGAACAGACAAGTACTCAAGTCCTTTGCTTAAACAGCTTGAGCAAAACACACTCATTCTACTCCCACTTTTCTGAAACAAATTAGATGTGAAAAATAAGATGAGGGTAAAGAAAATCCAGCTCAGTAGTGAGAGCACTGTTTGAATGTCCATCCTACAGCACTCCCACTGCAGGGACTCAATAGGGGAACATCTTCACACAAAAAATGCTTTCATAGGTCTGCTTTCCAACAAAAAGTCTGTTTAATTAGAAAACTTCTCTTCTTAGATCCAAGTGAGAAAGATCTGCACACATGGACCTGAGCATCTTCTGATAAATAAAGAGCACATCTGCACAGATCACGTTTTACTTGCTGGCTCCCAAGGATTCTGTGTTTGCCCTAGGCACCACTTCAAGAAATGCATCTTACTGTTTTGGAGATTGATCAAATTGCATTGTTTATTACATTTCACAAATTGCTTTTCTGGGTAGAAGTGATTAATAGATACACTTGTAGGTATCCTCCCCCAGCAGTTTCCCAACAGAACAATCAGAATAAACAGAACAGCATGTTCATGGCTTCTCAAATTAGTGTTTCTCCCCCCACTATAAAACAGTAAAAGTTCACTTCAGAGGCAACATTTCAATCTCCAACAGGTGAGCACACACCCAAGAGCTACTGCAGGAGTTCTACAGCGTTTTTCTTTTTTAAACAGCGGAATTGTATCTGACATTAACAAAGCCAGAGATGTTATGGTAAGACTTGGCAGCATTCAGCACATTTTTAAGGGAACAGACTGATTTTTTAAAAGTCAGCAGTGAAAACTGGAGGTTATTTTTGGTTGCTGGCACTTAGCTCAGCTCTAGCTTCTTGTCACTTTAGCTCCCCATTCTGCCACATGAAGCAGGTGGATCCCAATGGCAGAGGCAGCACTGAGACCACCAGGGAAGGAACCAGAAACTCTGGAATTGTCCCAGAGAAGCGAGACAAGCACAAGGGTTGCAAAAGGGCAGAAGGGAAGGAGGCCACAGAAGAGGGAATATTTACCAGAAATTACAAATGAGCAAGAGGCAGTGCAAGATTCTAGTTATTAATTTGAAATCAGACCCAGTCAATCCCAACCAGTGAAGGATCAAACCTTACTTTCTCCAATGCCTGAACTTTTCCTCTCTTGCTTCTGACCATGTGTCAGTCCCTTGGTGACATTTCTAATGCTCTTACTTGGAACAGAAAGCAAATGTCAAACCTCCCTGCTGTAACCACAACCCTGATGTGAAGCAGGCCATGCAGACGTTTCAGTCCATGGATGAAATGGCCATTTAGAGCCAAAGAAAAAGGAACATTTAAGATATAAGCCAAAGGAATTCAGTTCAAAAATACAGAGTAAATTGAGTCCACCCACTGCAATAGTCTTTTGCAATTTTCTGCTGCAAAGTTCTTTATAATTAGCACAAAACCAAGCATGTTAATCCTCAGAAAAATCAATGGATTCAACTTCGGAAGACACAAAGTGAAATTCTCCATACTGAAATGTCTCTCTTTAGCTCCATAGTCATTAAGAAAAAGAGGGTTTAAGAAAATCAATTATGGTCTTAACCTGCTCAGTCACAGAATGCATGTCAGGAGAAAAATACAAGTCTTTTTAAACAGCTGTTATTGAGCAGGTCCCCTTGCAGGCAGCCTTCTCTGACCGTGTTAAATTACCTTATGCACACACACAACATCAGATACTTCTGTAATCCACAAAACCACCTAACTAGCAAAGCTCAATTTCCTTTGGACTGTGGTTGTACATCTAATTCCTCCCATGCAGTAATAAATCAAACGTCCTCCCACAGCACCCTCATCAGCCCTACATTGCCCACACTTCCTCTCCCCTCCCCTCCCCACACTTTCTTGCCAAATTCTGTTCCTTACGAATGTGTGGGCTACAGAGCACACACACCCTTCTCCTTGCCACTGTCAAACTAAATAGAGCAACCCAGCTGTCTCTGCATTGGGCTGGAGTGAAAGGCAGATCTTTGCTCCTTCCTTTGCACTAAACTCCCTGCCTTTAAAAGACCTGTTCCCCTCTCTGGTGTGACCAAGGTAGCCAGAGGCTGAGCAGGGACAGGCCAATGAGCACCACAAACTCAAAAGCCTAATGAAACTATTCCAAAATGAATTTTTTCTTCTGTCCTTAGATAAAGAAGTTGGTTTGATACCCTAGGAAAAATCTGCCACAGTTCAATCCACTCAGTGCAAATACCTCAGCATCCCTGCGTCTGTTTGCAAAAATGGGGTTAAAACTAAAGTTTTAACAAAACTTTTTTTAGGACAAAAAAGCTCAATCATCCATTCTAAACAGGAATGTTCAAATCCCTGTCACCTACAAAGCAACCTGGTTTAGGGGAAGGTATCTGTGTCCATGGCAGGGGGTTGGAACATGATCTTTGAGGTTCCTTCCAACCCAAACCTTTCTGGATTTTATGCTTTACCAAAACTTCGATCTCCTATTATCTGGAAACAAAGATATTGATCTCAGCATGACATTTCAAAAGCAGATGGAGACTGTCCATGCAGATGAACATGCACCATGTCTTCTCTTGGAAGACACTGATAGATGGATAATCCAGTTAATTAACAAAAGGACAGGAAAAGCTTTGCACAGTTAAATGCCCCATTCAAGTTCCATCACGATTAACAGCTCATCTGTCAGGGTACCCAAAAGCAGAATGTCACTTCCAGCATCTATTTGGCAGAGAATTAAAAATCAAATATCTGTGTGGTCTCAGTCAATGGACTGAGATATGATTGTATGAGAAGCTGACACAAGTCCCTCCTGTGTTTGAACTTGTTCACACCCCAAAAACTGATGGCAGCCCTGAAAATAAATCTGATCACAACACTCTTCCTCTGTAAGGTATTTTAGAGGAATAGCAGCTGTTTGGCCATGATCAAAGATTTCAATAGAAATCACTAATCTTGGTGGGTTTTTTTTTTCCTAAAGAACTGGCTTCTTCCAGCTCTGCTGATCAAACTGTGATTATCAACCTTGTGCACCTTGTCACGTAACATTGGGTAAAGACAAGGAGCCAGAACTAAATATTCATGACACTCATATTGATGACACACATCTGAAACGTGACTGTCTATGCAAACTCCAGCCCAATTCTGAACTCACAACATCTGCTGGCCCCAAAGTTACCTGACCTCCAGCCAGCACAGCCTCCAGCTGCCTACAAAACCTTCCTACTGCCACATTAAGTGTGATGTACCTCACTGGAACAACAGGCCGGAGCTTTATACTCCCTAATTATGTCCTTCACCAATGGATTCCATATTTGCAGAACAACCAGGCAGGAATATGTTTATTGCATGTTTAGGTATAAAGATTTTAAGCCAAATAAAAATGACATTTGAAGCAGGAAGAGAAAGAAGTTTCCTTTGGTTCCTTTCTGCTAAGAAGGTCTCTAAGGAAAGTTTATTTCTAGGGAACTCTTTAGTTTATGCCATTATTAATCTCTAGCATGGGTTTAATATTTTGGCCTGCAGTGCACTAAATTAGGCTCCTTCTTCTTCTAGTTCTACCCAAGTCCAGGACAAAAGCAGAACTTTGTGAGCCAAACTAGGCAGGGCCCCTTTAGAAATGCATGCAGATGCCCATTTTAAAAGAACATTAAAACATTAATCAGATGAAAATTACCGAACATCCTTCTCATTAAAAAGAGCTCCCAAACAAAAGGCGAACTGAAAACTTGGCCCAGTAAATGCCCCTTGCCATTTTTCCCCCCATACCTACATCACATATCTGTGCATAATTAACGTGGTCTAAGCACTCTCATTCACTTCTGGCTTTCCAATATTTAACTAAACTACTCATTTTTCAATTGTCAACCCATCTAAATAACTTTGCCAGCAGCACAGCTCATCTCTTTCATAATTATAAGAGATATGAGGAGTCTCCTTTCATCTTCCAGTGAACATGCATTTAGCTGGTTTCCAAATACCTGCTTCAATTTGTTATCCAGAGCTGCTTCTTGCCCCTGGCAGTCTCCTTTCTGTAATTCAGCGACATGCTAAGGATCCAACAATGTCCTGTTCAGTGGCAGTACAGCACTTATTTTAAGATGTTCTAATTGTTTCCTGATACCAAAGTGTTTTGTCAGCCCTTCAAACTACTGCTACGGATCAGCAGAGGTTTTTTGAACCACTGAACATTAAGAACATCTAAAATGTTTTTTCTTCATTTGGATGTACAGCCAGAGTATCCTTCCAGTGGGCTCCTAACTAACAACTGGTTTAGAATTCTAGTATACACACTCCATTTATTAAGTAGCTTAAATGATCTACAGCCTTTTGAGGCTGGGTGAACTATTATTGCTCAGCCAGAACTTGTTCTGCCTTCCATTTCCAATCACCTTCAAGCTTAAATTTCACTTAACACACTCATTTCCACTTTTAATACGGCCAAATCAAGGGAGCATATGGATGTAGTAGTATTAATAAAAATGGAGGCACTCTCCTCTAATAGTGTGATCAACTAATCAACCAAAAACTCGTAAAGCCTACATAATGAAACATTATAACAGCATTATAAAAGACAACAACCCATCTTTCAGCATTTGACAGCACTGAGAAAAACTAATTACCAACAACACATCACACCAAACAAGAAAACATATTTTCATCGAGAAAGAGTTTATGGCTCCTGGTCAGTGTCTTTCTCCTGTCAACACATCGAGTGGTTTGTTAGCTATTAACTCTCCTGTGTGTTCACCCTTAATGCTGTATTTCTTATCTTACAAACCCTATTGACATAAAATCTCTCTCCACTTTGTACTGAGTCTGTCTTCCACTTCTGCCCTATTAACTCGTGTCAATACAGCAAAGGGAGCAAAAGAAAGCAGCAAAGTCAATACTCATCCATCACATTTCTGTGCAGCTGCTGCAGTGAAGAGGAACACACAACAAAGGAAGTGGCTGCACAGGTCAGAAATTCATCTGTCCAATTAATATGGAGCACCCCAAATATTCAGAGCAAAGACCACATGCTGAAACAGAAGCTGCTCTATCTCCACTGTGCTTTTGCAAATAAAAGTCTCTCACAAGAGGTGCTGTCCTTGTTTTAGGGAAATGACAAGCTGTGGTGGGATCTGCCAGATAGCCCCACTTCTTTCCTATGCTTTTTCTGCCCTTCCTGCAATTGCATTTCTCTCACTAAATCACAAAGTACCTCTGGGAATAAAGGAAGGCATCATCACTGAACACTTAACTGGACAGGATGATCTCTTTCCTCCGCCAATCCCTGCAACAATAGGAACACTAGAGATCTGAATTCAGAACAAAGAAGAAAGCATTTATCAGACAGAATAGCAGAGATTAAAGCGTTTCTCCCTCTGATTGAATGACCACAGTATCACATTCCCTCTGCTCCTGCTGCTGCAGAGGAAGTGATTGAGCTCTGGCACAGGGGCCTTGCTGAGTGAGGAAGGGGGCAAATCCTCTCACCAGAATTTTAATCTCTTGCTCCTGGAACCAGGAAATCATTACCCAGTGCAGCCGAGAAATGAATGCTACATCACGTCCAATGGTCTCCCTGCTGGCAATTTCTACGTGAGAGAGTTTATTTCAAAGAGACTGGATAAGGTATTGCAGACCTTTAAGTTACATGGGACCCATGAAGGGCTAAAAGAACTAAGAGACAAAAAGAAAGAAATGAAAAATAGAAAAAATGAAATTGTGAACACAATTTAAAGACAGATGGAAAGAGCCTGAGTGAAATCTGTGACTTCCACGGTGGAGCAGTAAAACACATTAACTCATCTTGCCAAAATACATGCTGCAAAAGGTATTATTTTAGTAGCTTTTACACACTCCTGGGCTGCACTCAATTGAGGTCTCTCCATTTCCAAGCCTCATTTCTCTTTCCCAGTGGACAATGTTGGGAGTGCCAGGAAGAGAAAAAGGTAAGATCCCAAATGCTGGATTCATTCCCATATGAAGACCTTTGTGCCTGCTCTCCAATTCAGGCTCTTCTGTGCTGAGCAGAGCCACTTTGCACAGGGATGGGCCAGAGGCACAGCTGGGCAAGGTGGGAATGCACAGACCTCAGAGCTGGCTGGCCAGGGCACTGCTGAAAACTCAAAACTCCACCAGTACCACAAAGGCACAACCTTTTGGCTTTCCTTTGTCCCCACATTTGCAAGGACAAACTCTCCAAAAAGAGGATTTGTTCTGAGCTACAGAACTGTTCAGAGCCAGATCTACCAAGCCATAAAAGCCAGGCAGCCCCTGTTACTGCAGCACCTCCTGGAGCAGCTCCGGGGGAGGGCAACAACGATGCTGAAGGGACTGGAGCATCCTGAAGGGATGCTGAAGGGACTTTTGACAGCGATGCTGAAGGGATTGGAGCAGCTCCTTGTGAGGAAAGGCTGAGGGAGCTGGGGCTGTTCAGTCTCAAGAAGAGACAGCTGAGATGGGGCCCCATCCCTGGGTGTCCCTGGCTGCAGGGAGGGCTCTGAGCAGGGCCAGGCTCTGCTCTGGGGGCCCAGCAATGGCAGGGACTGAGCCCAGGAAGTTCCACCTGGGCAGGAGGAAGAATTTCTGTCCTGGGCAGTGCCCGAGCACTCAACAGGCTGCCCAAAAAAAGCAAGCTTTTAGAACAGAAAAATGTGAGGTTTTAAAGAGCAGTGAATTTGGCACCATTTCCTTCTCACTGTCTCTCAAATAACAGTTAAGAGTTTCATACAAGACATCAAATGCAACCAATGCAAAATTTACAGAGGAATGCAGAAAGTCAGGGCTTTCTAATTTTTTATTTATTTTTTTTCCTGCTGTAGAAATCAAGAAGCAGTGGGAAAATAATGCAGATTTTTTTAAAAAAGGAAAAAGTTAGCTATCCAGATATTTGCTTAGATGCAGACAAAGCTGAATGAGTGATGGGATACCTGTACTGCACACTCCAAAATGAATCTGCACTGCCTCCCAGAATGATAAAATGGATGCTATAAAGGAATTATTAAAATAAATTTATTTAATGTGGTTCTGTGTCCAAGTTCTCTGACCATTGGATCATTTGCACAAACAAAAAGCAGACTGATTTATCACAGCTATTACTGCCAGCCTGTAAAGCCGTTCAAGTTTACATTGAGGTTTCAGGTTAGTGGGCAGAGGACTCTGTGCCAACTGTGCCTCAGATGGACACCGTGTTCCAACCCATTGTGCTTTTGTGACATCTTAGACAAACAGATCTAATAATTCTGATGGATTAAGGGGCTTTTTTTGTTGTTGTTTTTTAAAATGGAAGCAGCAAAACAAATGGCCCCTGTTGTAATACAGATCCAAGCAAGTGTGCTCAGCCTCTGGCTCCTCTGTGGCTCAGAGTCAGTCGAATTATGACATCGTTATGACAGTCAAAGTTTTCCTTTAGTGTGGATTTGCTGGTTTGCATTACTTATTTGAAAGGTGTGTAGTGAGGAAGAAATTGGGAGCAGCCTGTGAAGATGGTGGAAGGTCTGGAGGAGAAGCTGTGCAAGGAGTGGCTGAGCTCTCTTGGTTTGTGCAGCTGGAGAAGAGGAGGCTGAGGGGAGGCTCATTGGGGCTGCAGCTCCTCCTCAGGGGCAGCTCCAATCTCTGCTCTCTGACCAGGGACAGGACCCAGGGAATGGCTGGAGCTGTGCCAGGGAGTTTAGGTTGGATTTTAGGGAAAGGTTCTTCCCCCAGAGGGTGCTGGGGCACTGCCCAGGCTCCCCAGGGAATGGGCACAGCCCCGAGGCTGCCAGAGCTCCAGGAGTGCTTGGACAATGCTCTCAGCACAGGGTGGGATTGTTGGGGTGTCTGTGCAGGGACAGGAGCTGGACTCGATGATCATTGTCAGTCTCTTCCAATTCAGGAGATTCTATGATTCTAAAAATTATATATTCCAGCTCCATCTTCTGCAGAAAAGGGGTGGAGTGTGAAGAGAAAAGTGTGTCATTACTGCCAAAGCAGCTGCAGCTGAGCAGAGCCACGTATGAGAGTAAATCATCAATATTTCAGATCGCCACTTTGATAAACAAATTTTAGAAAGTGAGAATGAAAACCTGAGGAAACAATGCAGAAGAGTGAGTCTGTGTGTGTTAATGTCCCCTGAGCCCCCAGCAGGCAGGAGAAAAGGTTGTTAGAATTCTAATTTGATTCAAATTCCTTTTGATTTTGTAGTCCATGCCAATTCTGTGTATATTGTTGCTGGAAAGTGAGCAGAGGATGCTTAAGACTCCCTTACCTTTATGCTTAGCTAATTTTATGGCCCTCCCATATTTTGTAGCTGTAAGTGTCGCAGACTTTATTACATTTAAACTGGTTTTAATATAGTAGGTCATAAAAATTAAGAAACGAGAGGTAGTGTCCACTACAGTGATGCATTTAGTTCAGGGAGGATGTCTGCAAGTCATTGAAAGGCTTAAACTGCAACTCCAGGATCATCTGCTTAGTGAAGCCAGCGCAGAAACAACAAAACCCAACCTGTCACAGCTGAGAATGAATTCCATTGTTAAAAAGAATTCCTCCTTTTCCTTTCATCTGAGGAGCTGGTTTATGCTTTGAGGCATTGATCCAAATGTGAGGAGAGAAGGGAGGCTGTTTCTTTCCTTTTCATAAAAGGTTCAGCAAGTTCTGTCCACTGTACAGCTGTACGTATATAAATATATATATTTAGTATATATATGTACAATATGGTAGAGCTGAGACCATTCCTGGCTGACTGCTCAGGAGCAGCTCTGGTTTATTTGTTAATTGCAATTATTCCACCTGCAACCCAGAAGTCTTTATGATTTCATACATCTGCTTCCAGGAGGTTACTCCTGCTGCATTTAAAAGCTAAAATAGCCTGGGAAGGTGGGCAGTTACTGGGGAATGGTTCCATGGATGTGTTTGACATTTCTTAACTGTTGAGCATTTGGCTTTGAATCTTCCTTCAGAGAGTGGCAAGGCTGGTGTCTGATCTCCACATGGGTCACAGCTTCATTTAATACCTTTTGACATTAAAACTGTTTGAGAACTGATGCCTGTGGTTTTGTCTGTTCTGATTTCATCATGGCTTAACAGTTGGTAAATGTTCCTGTAAAATGTTTATGATGGTTTCTTCAAGTGACAGCTTCAGTTGCCACATTCTGAGCTTGTATCTCAGCAGCTGCTTTACACCAATGTTCACGTTGAGCACAGGCTGCAGTCCTGCCTTACAGAGATCTCTCAATTTCCATCCAGCTTCTCCCTCATCCTCTTTACCTGAAGCAGCTTTAACACATTGAAAAGCACCACATCATTGACCACAAGCAGAAACACATATCCTTGTACACACTTGGGAAGAACATAAATAACATTTACTGTACTTCAGAGAGGCTCCAGTCTAGGTCAGGTGTAAAAGTACAGCAGACACACATTGCTTATACTGCCAGCCTCCTTCTAAGAAAAGCATTTTCCCAAGTCCTGTTTCATCTCTGCTGCAGGACTTCTGTTGGTCCCAAATTTTCTGCACATCACCTGACCTCCACATCAGCCTCTCCTGACACAGTGATGAGTGCTCAGTGGCACAAATCCCAGTGTGGGAATATGTACATGGTTCTGTATTCATAACAATCAGCCAATTCTCATGGATTTTGTATGTTCAATTCTCTCTGTCATGTTTCAAGAATGTGCTTCAATGTCTTGCAGCAGAGACAATGATGGTGGTCTACTTCTTTGAAGTAAGGTAACTAGAGAAGGAACTTACTCTTTAAAAGTGCTGTGGAAAAAAAAGAATTAAAAATTAGCCTGACTGATCAAACATGGTACTGTCTATACCGAGCCCCTGGCTTGATTCACTTCTTTAAGGACGAGAGGAACTTCTTCAAAGTCTGTACACGTTAACAAAAGATGCCACTCATTTTATTTTTAAAACATCAAAACCAATGAAGTCTGAGGCTGCCTGACCAGGACTGCTGGGTTTGCAAGGAGAAGGACACGGTGACTTCTGTCAGCCTCAGTGACAGCTACGTTCTCCATGGGAGCTGCAACCACTCTGCTCTCTCTTGCTCAGTTTTCATTCAGGAATCAGACACCTGTCTCCAGAGGATGGCAAAGGAACATCTACTAAAACTTCATCCAGTCTCACTCTCCTGTGTTCAGTTCAAGACCTTCAGCATTCATTCAGGGAAGATGTGAAGTAATTCTTCAACTTCAACACAAAATTTAGGCTTGCAACGAGGAATTTCTGCCTTCTGTGTGGCACTTAACATTTGAAACAAGGCCCACAGTTCATCAGTCACAAGTTTGCCACTGAGTCACATCTCTCCCAAGGGAGTCAGAATGAATTTCAAGTCTCCTCTGCCTTTAAGTATTGATGAATAACTCTGTAAGTTCAAGAATGTCCCCCATCCTTGTTTATACACAGAGCCCTCACCTTCAAGCAGCAGCTTGGTGAGATGCCACAGCCTGGGTGCTCATCTTTTCCACCAGGAAAAACTCTCCCTGCAGCTCAGAACAAGCCTGTTATGAAGTCCTTCTGAGAAAGGGCACATTCTACAGACAGCAGACCTGCATTCTGGTTTGAGGAGATGACTGGAATGCATTTTCTCTTTGCATAAAGGCATTTCCTTGGAGGCATCAGCAATCCATGCAAATGAAAGGTTTCCAAAAGGTCACTGGCAATATAAAATGTAATTAGCTTAAAAACAACAAGTATTTTTAGGCACTGCTCTGCCCCAGGTTATCTTACTGTTACTTGGGTTTTTATAATCACAGTTATTATCAGCATTTTTTCTCCCCTTTTGGATGTAATCAGGAAAGAAAAAAATCTGACAAATACACTGTTAGAAGACATCATGTTACTCTCAGATAGGTGAGTTAGAAACTTACCACCCATGGCTGTGCATGAACTACACATGATTCAAGGTAACACAGCAGCAGGTGCACTTTTATTAACAGGACACAGTTAAAAAAACCCCAAATAAGTTAATTATGCTGCTGTTAAGTCCAAACAGTTACTCAAAACTGACAACAGATTTTGCCACGAGCACCAACATCCCACTTGGTATCTACAGCTGGCCTTTCCCAGAGTCAGCAGAGCCCACAGAACTCGCAGCAGGGCTCAGGGAACAATGACTTGATCCTAAAGTGTTTGGACAAACAAAGCAAAACTCATTCAGCAGTCACGGTATTGGCAGTTCAGACTTGCTGCTGCACCCGAGTGCCCAGAGGAGATAAGTCAAACAATAGAGCAAAATTATTTTATTGACAGTTTAGAAAATAATATTTTTGGCTAATATAAAATTGAAGTTCTAGTCCCTTAACTGCAAGGCTGACACCCCAGTGCTGAGTCAGTGAAGCACAGCATTTACTGGGATGTGGCTCCAACAAAAACGTGACCTACACTTTGCTTTCAAATTCCTTCTATGAGGAGAAAGTTCATTCTACTGATGGTTTGATAAAACATTCTCCATGTATCCAAACCCTGCTAGCAGAATGAATTGCTCAGTCTCCTTCCCATGGGTGCTAACAGCCCTTCCATCTCCTCTGACACCCGTCCCAAGTGTACCCACCACCTTCCCTCTCAA
Source organism: Monarcha castaneiventris obscurior (assembly GCA_026261815.1). Classification (NCBI taxonomy): domain Eukaryota; kingdom Metazoa; phylum Chordata; class Aves; order Passeriformes; family Monarchidae; genus Monarcha; species Monarcha castaneiventris. Next base: position 11,072,964 of record JAMPIT010000856.1, on the reverse strand, counting down.
ATTGCCCAATTGATTAATCAAGTTAAACTCAGAGCAATTGTTCTCAAGCTGCATTTAGCTCCAGGGCTTTTGCTTCTCCATCAGAAGTGAGCGTTGGCTGTGTGCCCACACGTGTCTGTCTGCTAATCCTATCAGTGGCTCTAATAAAAGGTATCACTTCTCCTTACAAACCTGGCTCTGCTGATTCTTCTGTGAATCATCAAAATGCACTCTGACTTCAACAAGCTCCAACTCTCACACCACAGCAAGATTTGTAGAATGGAAAGCAAGGCTTAAGACCCAGATGAGCAAGTTCAACTCAGTAAATTGGGAGTGTGACACAGCCAGACAAGCTGTTTTACAATTCTGTCCCTGGTGGCACAGCATTCAACAGGAGGGGATGGAAGCAGCCCTGCTCCACACTCCCAGCTACAAGAGAAAGAGCTACAACGTCACTTCAGTCTGGCTTTTTAAGTAGATAAAGGTGCATCAACAAAAATATTTCTGGTTTTCAGAGGTCAGTTAATGTATTGTCTCGATAACAATTTTTACCTCCAATGCAAGGTGCACAAAGAAGGACTTTTTCATTAGGATAATCCATGGAAATGTGCTGCTTTGTCAGTAGAGTCCCATAAAAAAAACCTCCCAGCTTTTTTAAAAGCATACGCTCTATTTTATTACTTGTAGATGCTTTGGACTCTTATGTACTGCAACTGCCATGGGCTAGATCTGATAATCTCTTATTTGTACAGTCAGAAAGGGACACATTTTGGTTTATTTCCATAAATATTTCAAAAGCTTTCTCTGGCTGAGAAACAGAGAGCCTCTTCAGTAGTTACTCCAGTCATAAGAATTTGATTGTTGTTGCCTGAATCAAAGGAAAGCTTGGGGGGGTTGTTGTGGGGGTTTTGATGGGATTTTTTTTGTGTGTGTGTTTTTTGTTACTGATTTCCATCTCTTAACAGTGAGAACATATTTTAAAAGTTATGAATATGGACATTGTTTTAAATATTGAAAATATGCAAAAACAGCCCATACATAAAATATGACAAGGAAATTACATTTTGCTGGAACAGAGTTCTAAACTCTAACAGAGCACCATGCCCCAGCCTTCCTTCTGACCACACATCCAGCCCCAAAAGGCCCTCTGAATGTCACATCCCACCGTAGTTTAAGGGAAAAACAAAACAAAAACAAGTCTCCAGCAACAAAACAACTGGACCAGTAGCTATGCATCCCTTCTGAACCCATCTTTAACTCTATTCCCTCTCCCTCCTAAGGAGAGACACATTCCTGCAACAGAGTGACTGCACTGGGAAACTGTCAGCATTTCTTCTGAGCAACAGGGCATGGCTGAGCCACCACTGCCAGAAAACACACCAATTACTGCTTCAAAGAGACACAGAGAGAGGAACTGACTATAAACACCTTTCCTTTCTGTGATGCCCATGCAAGAGCTAAGCAATTGGTCTGACTTTTGAAATTTAAACAACAACAACAAAAAATTTCAATGAATTTCCTTCAACAAGAAATCTTGTGCACAAGGCTGGAAGAAAGGAGAAAGCACCAGCAAGGCATGAACACAGCCAAGATCTTTCCATTACCTAACATAAGACTTTATCAGCACAATTTCCTAAGAAGGCCTTGCCTTGACTCCTCCAAACCAACTCCTCCTTCCTTAAGCAGATGCCTCAAAAGCATCTGCTGCTTCACCAAAAGCTGCACCAGAGCTGCAGCAAAAGGCACAGCTGGTTCAGGAGGATGCCCTGAGGGCTGGAGCACCTCTCCTACAAAGACAGGCTGAGAGAGATGGGGCTGTTCAGCCTGGAGAAGAGAAGGCTCTGGGGAGCCCTTCTTGTGGCCCTCAGATGCCCAAAGGGGGCTGATGAGGAGGAGGCAGAGGGATCTTTTATACAGGGAGAAAGTGCTAAGAGCAGGGGCAATGGTTTCACACTGACAGAGGGCAGGTTTAGATCAAATGTTAGGAAGAAATTCTTTCCTCAGAGGGTGGTAAAGCCCTGGACCAGGCTGCCCAGAGAGGCAGGGGATGTCCTACCCCTGGAAGTGTTCAAGGCCAGGCTGGATGGGACCCTGAGCAAGCTGGGATGGTGAGTGGCATCCCTGCCCATGGCAGTGGCTTGGAAGCAGATGATTTTGAAGGTCCCTTCCAACCCAAACCATTCTGTGATTCTGTGATTCAAGCTCTCCACAGGAAGAGTTTCCGAAACGGGCACATTCACATCAAGATGTTCTACAGCTTCTTCTCTTTCCTTTCACTTGTACCATTTTTTAGCTAATTGGCTCCAGAATTTATAATGCTGGTGACAGCAGCCTGGCTGTGCAAGGCAGAGGAGGTGGAGGAGGAGGGGAGGGAAGGCAGAGCAGCCAAGGCTGCCGGCACCATCTCCTGTTCTCAGCAAGTTACTGCAAAGCCCCAGCCCAGCTCGGGATGCCGATGCTCACCCAGGCAGCTCAGGGTGTCTTACACTTAGAAATATCACAAGACAACTTAGGAGGTTTTTATGCAGACTCCAGAAAAAGCAGGAATCCAAATATGAAGTGCAGCTAAAACCACCGAATTCTGAAAAGGAGAAAATTAAGCAGTCGAAAGGGGGAGAAATGCAATTACAGCAGAAAAAACTGTGTTTCACCATTAGCATTGCACAATAAGAAGGTTTGTCAGGCACCGGTTTAGCCTACACATGTTCACATCCGTCAGCATTTCCATGATAAATCCTAATTTTCGCCATTGTTGATCACATTGAACTAAAACTTGGTATGCAAGTTTTTAGCACAGATGCTCAAATAAATTATGCACATTAGTCATTTAACTTTCAGAGCAGCAAGAGAAAGCTGCTTTTTGGGAGGGGGGTTGACTGCAATTTATGACAAGTTTTTTTTTTTGCCTTACACAGCTAAAAAAGACAAGCAGCTCACTTCTTGAATAAACTTTCCAAGCAGTATGTCTTTCGTAGAGATGATAAAACTTTGACAGTAGGAGAATATTTATGACTAATTAAAAATGCCTTCCCACCACCACCAGTGATATACTTTCAGTATTTTGCTCTATACATTCACAAGAAGCCACAAAGAATATTAAACACATAATGAAAATACCAATAAGAGCAGCCTGAAGGCAGTAGAGATGATGTGATCCAGATGAGAAATTGTTCAAGAAGCACTTAGTTATGGAGCTGAACAAAGTGTACATGCAGATATGATCAACTGATTGAGACACCCCAGGCCAGACAATCAATTTTTCAGACACAACCATATTCTGTGCAGTATTTGAACTGACACCACTTCACAGCAGGTTAAAAAATCCCATGGAATTCACGTTTACCTTGGTAAAACATCTCAGTGCATTCTGGCTGTCCTCATCAATCTGCTCAAAATAAACAATATCAACAGTACCCTAAAGTACTTTAGAAAAATCCATAGTCTTCAAAACTCCTGTTATTACAGCAACTACAATAGGTGTTCGAATAAATGGGTATAAAAAGACAGAAAATTCATTCTGCATTCTGCCACCAATCTTCCTCTGGCTTCCCATGACTGCCCAGGAAAGCTATACTGCAGTTCCAGCATTACAAATTAAGAGACAAAGCTGTTAAACACAGCCTTGTTTGACTGCTGATGTCTTCTCATGAAACACTTACACAGCTCAGGAGCCACGGTCACTACGGTCATTTTAAGATGCTATATGGGAAGACACAGATGTGTTTTTGGGGGAGAAAGGAACAAAAAATTCTTAACAGGTATGGATATATAGGAATTAATGTGTTTTATTTGCCTTAAAAGCAATGAGGTGCAGAGTAGGCAGGAGATAAGAGCAGAGATGTTTCATTCATGAGGTGAGAACGTGAGAAACTCGTGTCACTGTATAAAGGGACTCAACACCCAGGAAAATACTCCAAAAATTAAGTCCAGACTTCTTGGGCTCCATTCATCTACCTCACCCATGGAACCACCCTGGTGACTTCAGCCCTGATTCCCAAGATATTACCAAACTGACAGGCCCTACTCTTTCCAACTCACATCCAATTTTTCAAGGCATACTGCCACGTTGCAGAGGCAATAAAAGACAAATCCCTAAGAACTGGAAATCTTAAAGCACTACAATTCCCAGAGCTCTGTACAAAGCTTGGCAGCAGGCTGAATGTGTGGTTTTACATAATACTACTGGTTTCAAAGTAGAATATTTCTGTGCTGCTGCCTACTGCACAGCTGAGATTACAATTCCTCCCTTTGTGTTCATATCACAAATATAACATGGATGTGGGGCACTCTTCCTTTGCCCATCAGCCTCCTGTAAATCATTAATTTAATCATAGCATCCCTCTGCTAAGAAAGAAAGAATAATGAAAATAGATAATAAGTTTTGACTTCTAATTACTTCAATAATTCTAAATATCCATTCTGGTTTCTGAGCACTCCTGACTAGTATTAAGATACATCTATTTCATCTAGAATTTTTAGGAATTTTAATCTCCCAAAAGTGAAAGATTTATAGTGTAGCTGTGAGTCATGCACAGGAGAGATGCAAGGCAGATTTCTCCTTCTCTAACTTTTGCAGCGCAGCTCCAAACACGGTGCCTGCTGTACCACACACTACCAAGAACAGCCTGTGCTTCCTACCAAATTAGCTGGTTATTTTTACACATTTTTCTGGTCAATAATGCCCACTGCTACCAAGGGAAAGCTGAATCAGCATCTGAGATGAGCACTAACAAATGAAAGCTATCGTTCATTCCGGTAATAAAGAGATGCACAGACATCAGGGATGTTGTTGGTAGGAACACCCAGGGTCAATCACTACCCTGGAACATGAAGAACTATTAAGAACAGAGTTAAATATCTTCTACATTTTTTTTTTTTTAATCACTAGAAGCGATCAGAGCACTGAACAGAGTGCTCTCACAGATTATTCTTGAATGTTCTCCCAGAAGCACCATCAAATAAAAGGTAAGAAACCAAGTACTAATATTTGTACTGGTTTTGCACTCTACACTCTCCACAGAGCTCCAGGCTGAGAAGATGGTATCATTATAGCTTTGTCTATCCCCTCTAGGCTGCTTTTTTTGGCTTTTCCTACATATTTTCTTTTTAAACAGAGAGAGAATAGTTCCATGAGCTCGAGAACCAAAGTTTCCTGGTTTCCCATGGATTTCTCTCTCCAGCAGTGACTCCTGACTCAAGCAGGCTTCTTTTTCTCATACCAAAATCACACAGAACATGGAAAGCATGGAAATGATGCCAACAACATTAGCATGGTACTCTGAAATGCCAGGAGCCTTTGGAAAGCATGGAATGGCAGAAAGGGTGGACTGTGGTGCTGCCAGGGTGTGAGGACAGAGCTCCCTCAGTGCTGCCTGATCTCCAGGAGCCTTCCTGACAATGGGACATTCCCTGCTCACTTGCAGGGCTCTGATCCCAGACACGACCTCGGGGCATGGCCTCAGGATGTCTCTCCTGGAGATGGAGATCTCACTCCCTTCAACTCGCTGGAATTCATTCTTTTTGAGACCTCCACCATCTGCCAAGCTTGACAGAACACAACTTGCAAGTTCAAAAGTGTAGGGTAGGCACAGACAAATCTCATCTACATACACACACAAAGCACAGTAATAAGCCTCACTTCCTCAGGAAATCAGACTAAAAACAGCACAATCATGAAAAGCAAAGGTCTGGGCAAAATCCCATGTTTTTCAAATTGGAAGCATAAGTCAATGTCTTGGCTAAATTATTTTTTGCCTGCCTATTTTCTGCTAACTATGTGATAGAAAAAAAAATAGAAAAGCTTTGTATCTACCTAATTAGAGTCATGAATAACCAGATGTTGCTCTAGAAGCTTCCTATATGAATATGTAGATCGGTCACTTAATGAGACGCTATCGAGTACCTTCTGCTATAGAAGTGCAGGAAAGATTTGGAGAAAAGGAAAAGCAGCATCTACAGTCATTTCTTCATCATCTCACTCTGTGAAATGAATGCAGAACCTGCCAGCAGTTAATATTGCCCTGAAGCACTGTAAATAAACATTTGTCTGGTATTAGGTACACAGACACCTCCACATATAAATCAAGGTGCAATGTGCCATATAGATGAACAAAGGAAGAAAAAAAAATCCCTATCTAGTCCTATATTAGACATTAAGTGCTTCTTTTGATCACAAAATAACTCATAAAGCCCATTAAAAAGCTAGCACTTCCTTCTCTGTCAGATAAAAGACACTTCACTGTAATTAAACTTCTGTCCAACTTTGCAGAAGATTAGGGGAAGAAGTCTGACAGACTCTATTTGTTTTTGTGACTGACACTCCTTGGGACATCCAAGGAACAGAGAGGTTGGGCAGAAGATTTACAACACTTCTGAGCTAACAGCACTTATGAAGATGGACAGTTCTGGGCTTATCATCACTCATTCATTTTTTTTTTTTACTAAAAAAAATCCCTGCTGCCCTACTCTAAAGCATTTTCTGTTCAGTTGGCAATCTACATTCCCTGGTCTTCAATAGTTTGGGGTTTTATTTCATTTTAAGCAACAACACACACGGCAGGTTGTTTGGGCAAATCAGCTTTACATGATTTATATGAATAAAGGTGGTAAACAACCATGTCTCTTAACAGAACTTTGTGAGCACTTGCAGTGGGAAAATCCTTTTTCAAACACATTCTCTGTGTCCCTTTTCCCACATGAAACAATATGTCAAAACACATGGCTGGGTTTCTGACACGAGGTGATGGGAACAAGCCATCAGCTGCAGGATCTCAACACCAGAACCAAGGATTTACTGCTCTTCCATTTTCCTTGGTGTCCTTCATCCTGCCCAGAACCAACTTCACCCTATGTGTTTCCTTCTATTTGACTTTCCACAAGACCTCTTAAGGTCCAGACTCAATATTACACTCAGACAAGAGCAAAAGTAGAAATGGCAGGGACCACAAGTAACATTTCCATCGTCTGTCTTTCAGAAGTGCAGCAAAGCTGAAGCCATAAAGCAGCATAATTCCTTCACGTGAGCCATCTCAAAGGCCAACATTTCAAATTCTAGAATACTTTGCCAGGATTGTTTTTGGAAATCTCTCCAGAGACTCCAAATATGCAGATAGGAAGCAAGCACAATAAATATGCAGCTTTTCACTTAAAAAAAGTAGTGTCCAACTGCTACATCATTTCTCCATAAGATAAAATCTTAAGAATCACTTGGCTGACCTTCCATATTCCAAACTACAACCACCAACACATTTCAGTGTACCACACCTACAGCAGTCACAGTCAGGGGGAAAAATGGGCTTTAACTAGTGGTGGCTGCATGGTTAAACGGACCCACTAATTAAACACCTTCCTTCCCTCACCTTTTCCTAAACAGCAGAGCAGGTACCCTTTTTGCTATCCAAGCGGCCCTGAGCAATCTTCTTTTGAGCTTTTGAACCCTTGGATTGTTGTCGTTGCTCTGCAGTTAAAAAGCTCCAGAACACTTCCTGCTGCCACTGCTGAAAGTGTAATTTACTCTATTTATACGACTTCTAGCAACACACTCCAAACCAGCACTGAGAGTCCATCACACACGATTAATGGCACTTTCAGCTACATTACTCAGCCATCCTGAAGTTGCCAAGAGAAGTGAGTAGCTGCCCATGTGTTCAGTGCTAAAGTGACCCTCTCCTCTTGCCCCATGCTGGCACCACAGGAAGGTTTTCTCCCCTCAGCAAAAATAGCAAGCTCTGAGGGAGTCTACACAACTCAAACGTGTAAACAATCACTGTTAAAAGAAATTGATTTAAACCTACTGCTCAGGAAATTCAGTCCTGTGGTTCTGTGTCTAAAAGCATCCAATGTGAGTGATGGAGCAAATAGGATATGCATCATCATTTGATCTCTGGGAGGCCTGGAGTCACTGGCAATTGCACAGGCTACACAAAACACAGATTGCAGGGCAGGTCCCCACGCAGGGAAATGCCACTGCAAAGGTGGGGTTGTGGTGATGCTGCCTCTTTGTGGTGGGATCATCCCTATTGCCATTTCAATTACACAAGCACTGGCTCTGAAAAATGCACAGTAACAAATGGAAAGCAGGTCAAGAATGGAGGAGTGAGAAAAAAGAGATTTTCCGTTTAGTGAAGCCATTCGGACAAGGTTTTTACCAGTGTGGTTATCAACCATAACTCCCCATTCTAGACCAGCTACAGGACACTGGAAGCAGAAATAGCAACTGGCAAGTGTCTACCACAGTCACTGAGCAGTGTGGGAAAGCACCACTGGCAATACAAAGCAAGATGATTGCAGAGTAAAGACAGAGAGAGAATAATCAGCTTGCAAACCCCTCCCCACCTTGCAGGCACTCTCCTGCCTGTGTTCAAAAGCTTGGTGATGAACACACAAATATCCACTGCACAAAGACTCCAATCTGCCATGGAGGGAAGAGGGCCATAGAACCCTCTTTAACACTCAAATCTCTTCTACTGAACACATTTTTGCACTGCAGCAACAGGTAAGCCAGGACTATCTGTGATTCTCTCCTTCATTGCCATAAAAATAAATTCAGATGCCAACTTCTGATGATGTTTTCCCAAGCATCTACCAATTCATTAATTTTAATGGAGAGAACTTTTCAAAGTTTTTAGGGTAGACACAAAGTTTGTGGTGTTTGTACTGCACATTGCTCTGTACACATATAACCACCAACTGTATAAATCAAACATTGCACTATCACCACCAAAGACAACGTATTTCAACTAAGGGCAAAAGAACCTGTGGCTGAAAAAAATAACAATAGAAAGCTGAATAAGTGCTGGCCTCCATCACTAGAGGGAGGCATGATCACATATTAAGTTACTGTAATACACAGACAATCCTGAACACAATTATGAAACAAATAAAAGAGAAGACTATCAGCTAAATCTGGAGAAGATTCATGGAAAGGAGAAAATTAGGTTTGCTTCCTTAACAACGTTTTATTTCCAAAAATTCAAAGCCTTCTGCTGAGAACTTTCAAATCACCTGCACTGAAAGGTTTTTAAAAATTCATCTTATTGCCTTCTTTTTAAGCCAGAATAAGGTATGTGATAGAAGAAAGTCAAAATTATCAGTTTCAGAAATGACACACAGCACTGCATCAGGAAAATGTCAGAATTTTAATTTGAGCAGCTTTACAGCCCATTTAACTTGAAATCAAAAAGTAATTTTAATCATGTTTTTATTTTTAAACTAAATTGGCACAATTATATCAAGATGAACAGGCACCACCAAAAAGCTGCTTTTTCAACAGACCCATGGCCATTAATAAATTCAGAAAAAGCACTTCTCTGAGAGGCTGTGAAAAGCGGCCTAAAAAAAAAACCCCAAGTCAGTAACTCAAAGACTACCATCATTCTTGTATTTGATCATTTAATCAGTTGTGGATTTGAGGGCTTGCTTGGTTTATTTTTAACATACAGAATGTCTTTTTTATATTGGTGAGAGTTTTTTTTCCCCCTGTAAACTTCACAGCAAAAACCACCAAACAATTTAGCTGGCTCATTCCTGGGAATTTACATTTAGCTAACCATTTTACAAGTGACTAAACAGTTTCATTAGCAGCAGCAGCACAACCAAAGCTTTTAACACCCAGCTTGAATCCTGCCCATCGTTAGGAAGGCGGAGCCCAAAACACGATCATCTCTTCAACCAAAATGCAGCTCCTACCTCAGGAGACTCATCAGGAAATGCTGCCCAGGTCAAGCTAAGTGTGCCCACCCAGAGCTCAATCACACAGTGTTTGACTGCTTTATATTCAGCATTTTTACACCAAAGGCTGAAATTCTCCACAGTCCTGCGACCCTGCAATGCAAACAGTGCAGGGGCTTTTTGAAAGACAGAGGTTTTGCTTTGAACAAGAACAGACAGAAGGCTCCTAATGTGAGGAATTAAACAGGGAGGGAAGCAAGAATATGTGCACTGAGGGTGAGAAGCACTGTCTGGCACGCTGTGGAACCGTGTTCAGAAAGCCTGTGGAACCAGGGCAGTCTGCAAAGTTTAGCTCTGGCAGACAAATTCATTTCTCCATTACATATTCACTCCCACTGGAGGGCAATGGTTTAAACACCCTCATATTTCAAACAAGCAGCTCACTCCATAAACAGACTGCTCCTCTCAAAGCCTGGCAGTACTTTGCCACCAGAACTGCAAACATCCTTTTCCTCCACCATCTCTACAACCTGGTCCTTTTAGCAGTCAAATCACAGTTCTCAGAGCCCCCACTCCCTTTCCCATACCCAGATGGGTACTTGGCACATTTTGCTTTGTGACATTCCCTTTCCAGATGAAATGGTCTGGGAAAGCAACTCACTTCCCCTTGCAAACACTGTAGCTCATAACATAAAGCTTGATTAACACTCTACTACATCACCCACAGTTAGTTCTTCATCTTTTTCTTCCTGCAGGGATTTCAGTAAGCAAAAAGCCCTTTATCAGTGAGAAAGAATAGAAGGCAGCACAGAAGGCTCCATGGAACAGCAAGGAAATATAAAGAGCTGGTCTCTCCATTTGCAGTCCTTGTTTCCTTTCTCTGTGCTTTAACATAGCAGAGTCTTGCTGCCAGCATCCCCTCCTGGAGTCACTCACCTGTTCATGAAGGTGGAGTTCTGCTCCTTCAGGACAAGCTCCCGTTGCTGCAGGGCCACGATTTGCCTCGAGAGGTCATCAGGTGTCCTATGCAATGAAGACAAAGTAAAAACTTATAACCAATCCTTGGATGCAAATCTCTATTCCATAAATAACCATGAAACAGGTCTCACCAAAAGCAGCCAAGGCAATTTCCTGGGGCCAAACCTGCTGCAGTCCCTTAGTAAGGAACAGCACAGAGCTGCAGCCTGGCCAGCTCACATAAAATCCAAAGCCACCACAGCAAGAGCACAGGATGATTAGTAAGAGGGTAAGAAAAGGAGGAAAAAAAAATAAATACAGACTGTACAATTCAACAGCTCTGGCCACTGCTGAACACCCTCTGAGAGTGCAGAGGTTCAGGTACATCATAGGTGACTCAACAGTGTTCCCACAGAGTTACCAGTGTGCTGACTTCAGAGTGCCTCACACACACCATGACTCGAGAGCCACAGGAGAAAAAAACCCAGATCTCTCAGCTCTGGGTAACACTTCAGATGTCACTGATAACCTTTTCTTGTCAAAGGGATCAGAGACTTCTACAGACCTGCTAGCAACAACTCTGCAGTTGTCAGAAATAGGTTTATTTTTTCATCAAATCCAATGACAAATGCTTAAAGGTAATGGAACGGGATCAAGATAGCTCCAGTCTGGCAGTTCCATCAACAGTCTCTGCAGGAGGAAACTGTTCTTTTGGAGGCCTCTCTTAAAGTCATAAAAATAAGAATTTGTCTTGCGCCACCAGAAAGGTTTTCCCACCCTAAAATAGAAGCATCTCTATCACACTTCCCAAAGGGAAGGAAGCTGGAAAGAGCATCCCTGTATGTACTGGGGATGTGCATCTCGTGCTCCAGCAAGATGCAGCACCCACAAAGGGCAAGAGTGACCCAGACCCTGAAAGGGCTTTTCATAGGGAGCAAGTGGGAAGTCAGTTCTGCAGCAGTGAAATCTGCAGAGACACAATCTATCATGTCCCCCAAAAAGCAAGTCAAGGTTCCACTGCTGCTGGCAGATGAAACTAGGCCTGGTCAGATTCTACACTATTGAATACAGCACTGGAATGAGGCTGCTGCCACTCCAAAAACTGAACAGGGGGAAGTGCCTCTAGCTTGATCATTGGATTCTGACTGAATCTAGGACTAAAGAAGCCCTTTCTCTGATGAAAATATTTTTCAGCCAACTACTCACATCAATAAAAAGGCATCGCTTTTTCTCTTTAATCATCTGTCACTTCCAGTCGAGTGAAAATTACTTAAACACTGAGTTGGTGCAGATAGGATTCAATTTTGGCAATCCCAGCTGAAAGATTCCTGCGTTTCAATTCCAGAATTGCAAACCTGTATCCTTCCTCAGCAGAAAATTTTGAGGCCTCTACTACCACTTGTGTTACATCCAAGTCTTAATAGTCAACACACAATAAAACAGATGGAAGTGCTCTCCCATCAGACAGTGGAAACAAGGATTGCAGCAAAGATTCAGTCAGGACAGGACATCACACTCACTAGCCAAGGGAATTATGAGGAGAAACCAAGACACAACCTGGAGATAGCTTGGCTAAAACATCTGAAAATAAAATTCTGGTAGCAGAGACAAGTCAATTTTAAGCCAACATGCACCTGGATTTTCAAATGCGTTGCAGCATTAAATAACACTTTAAAGTTCTGCAGCTGAGCCTGAAGGGATCCTTAACTTGAGCAGCTCTTTACTGAGGGCTACTCATGGCTGGGCATCAGAGGAAAACACCCCTGGAAATGGACTGGGCACATTTAGTCTGTTTGGCAAAAAGAGACCAATTTCCACAGGAAAATTTTTGTACAATGTAATGCCAAGACAACAAGACTCTGAAAAATGCAGTTCTAAGCCTCTAATAAATCACCCAAATACAGCAGATTTATCATAAGGATAGTCAGTATCTCTGGTCATGTTGAGTGCCAGCCCCCAACACCAGTGTTTGGTCCCTGCATCAATGAAATAATTTCACAGATTCTTCACAGATTCTTTTTTTTTAATGTACAAAAAAAGTGTATCTGCCTTAATTTTTTTCTCAATTTTTTCAGAAATTCAGACCATAATCTATTAGGACTGAGATGAGGAACTGAAATTAATCCAATAGTAAAATGAGAGAGAACTATAAAAACCACAGATTTCTAGTAATGATAGCTCCTGACGGATTTCCAGTAAAAAACAATCATCCTCATCTGTTCAGCCATTCAAACCAACAATCAGCTCCCAATCTCAGTTCCAGCAATTGGCAGCTTTAGGTTTACACTTAGTTCTGGACAATGCTTTATTGGCATTAGATATCTTTTATTATTTTATTTCTTTTTAAGTGGAGCAGCACAGACATACATATATACAGTCAGATATACACAGATACACAGTCAATCCCCTGGAAAGAAAAGTTCACTTTCTGTAACACTAAATCATGTCAGGTGATCAGAGACCTTTGCATGCACTCTGCTGTCAAACACCTTTATTGAGGGGTGTCAAAGCCTGGTTCTGAGCTCTGCACCCTACCCTGAGCATCAGTTTGGCAAAAGCTGAATTTCCACAGCTCCAAGCAGAGGAATGATGCTGCATGCACAATAAAATTAAATCAGAGCTTTCAATTTGAAGAGAATTGGTCAAGTCCCAAAGCACTGCGAACACCAACCAGCTGTAACCAGGCCTCTCATTGCACAAGTTTCTGCAAACAATGCCATGGAAAGAGAGAAATTTGTCAGCATCCCAACACACAGCAGCATGTTCTGGCCTTGAGAGCCTTGGCTGCTGTCTGTAATTTCTGCTAAGCTCTGTCCATTCCCTATGGAACAGTTGATACCAAAACCAGTATTAGAAAGACAAGGAATCTGCTTTAAGGGGATCTTTATGACAACACAGCTTTCCAACACTGCTGGAATCACCATGGCTTGTTGGGGGAAGTTTGAAACCCTGTCCTCACCCAAACAGCCAGAATTCCCTTTCTGAAAAGCTGAGCACTGCCATGATGTTTGCTCTGCAAATCTGCAGGCAGCTTCCTTCCCCATGGAGTGACAGAGCCCATGGAACCACCAAAAACCCCACACCTCGTGTGCACCAGCTATGCAAAAACCTGTACAGGGACACATGGAAGGGTCCAGTTCAGGGCAGTGCTTTTTCAAAACTGATTCATGTGTTTTGTAATCGTAAAGTTCGCATGGACAAGTGACACAGTGGCTTCCAAAATGCAGGAGCAAGTGAAATCACTGCCTTCAGTTGCCTTCTCCTGAGTAAGGCACAAGGAGACAAAAGCCAGAATGTTCTTCCTCTATCCCACCTTCCCCTCCTGAGACCCCCTTTCCTTAAGCAAAATTCATAAAAACAAACAGCTGAATTTAAGCCTAATTTGGACAAGGTTTTCTTTTGCCCTAAACAAGAAATTAGTCCAGCAGTTTACAGCACAGTAAGGCAGGAGGGGACAACACCAAAGCTCTGCCTTCCTTTGAAGCACAGATAATTTGAAAAGAAGCAATTTAAGAATGATGAAAATGTAAAACCAGTCAAATGAAGTGAAAAATTAACTTAATGGGATGTCCAACCAAGTCATACAATGACTTTTAATGCCCACTGCCACACTTTTTAAACTTTTAAGGAAAATGGCTTATGCTCGTTTGTATACCTTTTTTTTAATGTACACAACTGACATTTCCTAGGACCTGGAGGAACAGACTGTGACAGTTACACACTGAGAATTAGCTGTCGAAGTAACATTTAAACCAAGACTCTGTAAGTAGATGAAAATGTTAAAGAAAAACATTTTTAATTTATAATTTATTAGAATGTCAACTTCTTATTGCTTCTATAAAATGCTTCAAAATGCACAGCAAAGGAAGAGTTTTGATTGTAGCTAGAGATCAGACATTAAATTTTAAGTATGGAAGTGCAAGACAAAAGTAAAACTAAAGAGAAAAACAGGCACTTCATCGACTATGTCTGGAGGACTGAGTTCTTCACTGCTTTTTGTTTAATTAAATTTGATTCAAACTACCAAACTAATACCACATTTATAACACTAAATTACTCAGAATTACATATTTTTGGAAGTCTGCTGAATTAACATTTCTCTTTACAGTTTTAGCTCAGTATGAATATACAATGACAGATTTGGTTGTCTCAACTAAGTCATATTACATTGAAATGGAACATTACCAGATTTTTGGCACACTATTTTCAGTTTTACACTTAAACATAATTAACTGACAAGGACCAGAGACAGACGTTTGTATTAAAGTGTTTGTTAAGAAAATAAGGCACAGAAAGGGAGGCCACATCTGCTTAATTCTCTTCTATGAAAAACAACTTCCAGGTGTTTTTGTGGGTTTTGGTTTGGGTTTTTTTTTAAAGGTAATCCCCCAGAAGTATAAAATATTTATTTTGTTCCTTATCTGTTTTTGTATTATGTATAAGGAAACATAAGAAGATTCTGAAATTCTCCTCTCCCCAAGAAGAACCTTTTCTACTTTTACAAAAATAATTTAGTCTTCTTCCTAGGCAGGAAAACAACAGCATCTGAAGAACAAACAGAATGATAACATGACAACAAGAGAAGATTTCTGGAAAGGCAGTTTAGTTGTTGTAAATATTTCTCTATGATTAGAAAGGCCATGGAATGCCTGTAATAGTCTTTTCCTGTATGCTTGAAGTGAGTCTCAAACATCCTCTTTGTATATTTGATCTCCTCAACTGCTTTAACTCCTCTATCTCTGGTTTACAGGACTCCTGTCTATCTCTGAAGCTTCACCAAGTCCAAAAGCAGCTCAGCTCCTGGAAGGACTCGCCCTGCAAGAAAGTTCAACAAATAACAATAATCACAACAGCTCACAGACACTTCCCAGGATACAGCACAGAGCCCTGAAGTTTAATTTGGTCATATTAACTCCATGTTTGCTATAAGAAAGGTATAAACTGCTTAATATCCCCTTCTCCTCAAAATATACATCTCCTCCCTGGGAGCATTCCTTTTCTCCCCTTCCTCTAGAGGCAAATATTGCCACTAAAATCTGGTGTCCAGACCTGGAAGTTCTGAGAGTTAACTTTCACAACAATTCTGCTGCAGAAAAGCCCCTTCAAGTTCCAGTCCCTGTTTGTTCACATCTCCATGCCTACATCCTCCCTTTCTATCCCTGACTACAGTAACTAATCCATATGATCTGGAATCTCCTACACACATTGGTCACAAAAACAAATCCTCAATGTTTCCAGGCAATTAGGACACATTGAAGTGCTTTGTAGCACTTTGATTAAAATGTTTTGAAGAACAGTCACAAACCTTTACTCATTCAAATGAAGGTGTCAAGAGCTGTCAAACCCACAAAACTAAGGTATACCTGAGACTGTTTCTCCAACAAAGTGGCTGCTTAATATTTTATGTACAAAGTTAATGGAGGAAATCTGCAGTGTAAGTGGAAGCAATAAGCAATCTCAGCCTCGGAGGTTCCCTTCATTTAAAGAACTCTTATTTGTGTACAGATAGAATCAACAAATCCAATTGCTCTTTACTAAAGCAAATGTCCCCATTAACCACTTGAAGCAGAAGAACAACTTGTTTGTAGGAAAACATTTTAAGTGTTTATAAGTGCCTTGACAATTCTAAAGACAATTGATACGTCTCTTTTGAAGCAATTGCAAAATTAGCAATTAATCCAATCAAGCCCTAATTTGAAGAGGGGAGGAAAAAAAAGGAAGAAAACTATATTAGATTCTACTTAATAGACTTCTTTGGATTTTAATGAAGAAAGCTTTTTTCCTCCCAAAGTTAACTATATGGCATCATAACAACTCCTCGTTCAAATGTCATTTCTACTTTAAAGATAAAGATAAGGGCTCAACAAGATAAGATTAATCTTACTTTGGAAAAAAAATTCACTATTGGGCAGACGTTTCAATAGTCCAAATTTCCTTCTCATCCCTACCACTGCTCTAAGAGCAAGCACAGAGCAATCCACAGAAACCTGGTAACTAACACACACGCCACACTGGGATGGAAGCTCACGAGTGAAAGGCTTTCAGAGACCTCAAGCAGAGGGAATGTACACACAGCAGCACCAAACCTGCTGATCTGAAAGATAAAAATACTCAGCTTTTGGGTTTGTCACTGCATGCTCAATCACATGACATAATTTAAAGCTTTGAGAGGTCATGGTGAAACAAAAATTTCGCAGAGTCATCAAGAGACCTTCATTAAATGAAACCATTTCTAAGGCAGCAGTAAGGCATTTAACATCCAACTCAAGATACATGGAGTGTCTCTGCAAAGCTGTGAAATATCCTTTGTCCTATGCTTTTCCTATACAAGAAAATAAAGAGTTCTTAAGGTCTTAACCCAACAGATTTGACACTGAAGAAAAAAACACACAAACTTCTAAATCACCTTTCAGGTATTCACCAGCACTAGCACAGAAGTAGTGAAGTTGGAAATGATCAAAAGGGATTTTAAAAATGGCTGTTACTGCTCTCATGCAAACAGAGATATCAGCACAATCTTTACAATCAGAGAAGCAAACGTGTTTTCTCAATTCACAATTTAGTGAATGTAATTATATATTAATGATGACATTGAAAGGAAATTATTGTGGCATACAATTTCATACCTGCTACCCTTAAGGCTTCAAGCACAAAATGTAAACACACTTAATAATGTAATGTTTCATTTTACTGCAGCAGCAAAAGCTATTTTTTTTCCTAATCATGAACTTAAATTGAGAAAAAAACAACAGCTAAAGAGAAAAATAATGCTGTGAAATGAATAAAAACTTCTTCTGGAGAGTCATAAGTAGGGTTGCTTTTCCTATAGTTTCTATTTGTCACTGGAGTTGGAACAAACATTTTGGCAATCTGAGGTTGGGCTGAGAGGACAGCATGAACAGGGGAGCCAAGAGACTTCAAGAGGAGGGTGGGAGCAAATCAAACCAATCTGAAGAACAGAATGGCAGCAGAATACCAATTATGTGGGTTAGAAGCCTTAGATTTTCAAGGCATTTGGATAGTTGTAAATAGTAATAAACAAAAAATTATTATCTGAAAACCAGACTGAAATACAGGGATGTGTTCATCAGAAGCAAACTCCAAACACACAGATGTTGTATCTTTCACAGAGATACATTCAACAGAGGGTCATTAGAAACCCTGAAATCCATTCCAGGCCAATTACCAGGATTATACAAAACTGGTAAAGAACCCTGACAACTAAAAAATGAAGGCAGTAAATGAAACTTCCAGAAGATCAGGCAGAAGCTTCTCTTCCTAACTTCCATGTCAATGAATAAAAGCTTATTCAGAGATGTGCTCCTCACCAAGCTGAGGGCCAGCAGGGAGGGCTGGTTACAACAGAAGCATCTGAAATAAAATATTTAACTCCTTACCTTTCAAATTAGGCAAGAATATCTATACAAATAAACAGACAATTTTACCAAACTTCTGCTGGTTCCATTCTGCAAAGTCACCCTCCAGACATCTGAAGAGACCTGGACCAGCCTAGAAATAGACATCATCAGCTTCTTCTTGGGGAAGGAGGAGTGGGACACAGGGACAAGGCACAAAAATCCTCCAGAACCTAAAACCAAATACAATTTGCATGCATCCAACATGCCCTTCTGGCATAACTTCTAGCCCCATGGAAATTCCCACCACAGAGACATCATTTTTCCAGATAGCCAGGGCTCCTGTCTGACAGGAGAGCTGCTGCTGCAGCCAAGGCTGGCTACTGACAATTTATGTACATTTGACTATTTTACAGATTGCACTGAATTGATGGTCTTGTTCTTTTGACACCTGTCTGAGATAATCCTTGCAGAATATTAATTTACCTAAGTCCTTGTGTTGTTTTCAACATCTTTATTGATCCTGTTGTTTACCCAGACTCTTATCAGCTGAAAATATTAGCCAGCAGTAACACAAAGCCCCTAACCTTGAGCAAGAGGAAATACTATTAATGGCTGGAGACAGGTCCTTGGGAGAGTCTAGACCATATTTTCAACTGCTTTTCTACAAAGTGATTTGACATCCCATATATTATTCTTATTTACTTCTGATTACAATCACATACTTACTCAATCTCACGGCAGGAATGGCCACTTTAAACTGCAACTTTAAGCTACAGGAGAAGTCATTTTAACTGGTTTTTTTTTTTTTAATATCAATCCAATAACAGTCACAGGTAAATTTATGGTAACAATTTTAGAAAGAATGAAAAGCATACTGCTTGTATGTTCAGCTGGAATTCTGAGTTATTCTTTCAGATAGAAAATTGAGGTTAAGCCTGTTGCTTTGATTAATTAAAAACTACCCGAATTCAGTAAAAGATTACTTCAAATCTTTTCACAACAGATGTCTCAGCTCTGCCAGAAACAGAACATAATACATCCAAGTTTCAACAAATGTGAGAGGTTAAAAGCCTTACTGAAAACACAGCTGATAAATGATTATATTTATCATGAAGAACAATAGCAGAACAACAAAATTAGACAATGCCTAAGGAAAATGCTTGCGCTGTCAGCAGCCACAGTTCCTGCAGGGCATTTGTATTAAGATGGCAAAAAAGGCATCAGCTGCCACTCAGGCCCTGTTTGTGGTAGTTACAGCAAGTGCATAAAACAACTGAGGTAGGACTAGATATTCCTAGAAACCAGCCCAAAGCAAGGCCTGAATTTTAGAAACTGAGGCACAAAGACCGCGCAATATGATTAGGGAGTCCCAAAAATCTCTAGTTTGATGTAAGAAAATGAAACCCCACACTGATTTAATAGATGATTAAAGCTATCAATCATAAGCACTGTCTCCTAAATCTTTTGTTTCCTAACTGGTAAAAGTCAAATATCAGCATGCAACACCATTTTAGCGAGCCATACTAATCAGTTAATCCTAAAACATGAGTTTAAATCCCAGCTTTTTGCTTAGCCTAGCCTCATGATCAGCTACCACATCGTTCCCCACCGAGCTCATTTCCCATTCAGAGCCTGTTGCTCAGTTGCTGGTTTTAACAAATCCAGGAGCACGTGAGCCCACTGTGCAGAACCCCCACCCCTGGCTCAGGCCTCCCCACTTAAGGAAGCACATTTCCCACTCAGCTGTCCACGGGCTTCATCCAGGAAAAGGAATTACACACGTCCCCAGACGCATGTAAATAAACCGAAGAAATTTCAGATTTACAGCGCTGTCTTCAAACCCTCTCCCCCAGCTCAGGGAGGATTAAAAAGGACTTCAAAGAAGCCTGAGTTCCAATTAAAACACTGTGACCACCCTGGGGACGCAAAAATATTCTTCTGATTAGTGAGATGCACTCTTTGAACTGTTTAGCTAAAAAAAGCTTTCAGAACTTTAAACAAATGCAGTAATTCTCTCTCATACTTTTTTTTTTTTTGAAAGTTTCTAAAAATTTAATATTCAAAGTGAAGGACAAATAACATTTAAAATGGAAACTTTTATGGAAGCCCATTAGCACATCAGCTCTAGGCATCTCCTAACATGAGACACACCAAGACCTGAGTGCTGCAGTCCCAGTACAAAGCAGATGACACAAGTTGTCAGAACAGAAGAGCCCAGAGTGTCACTGCTGCTGCAGAGGTGGTGGCACCCCTGTGTTCTGATATCCCAATCTCACCAGCCCTCAGAACCACTCTCCCTGAAGGACAGAGCACATCAATCCCACCTCGTTTTGAAATTCTGCTTTATTGCCTTAACATTCAAAGCTCCCAAGCCACACGTACAAAGTGTCTCACATCCAAGTTCTTTGACACATGGTGATAATACAACAGTTACCCTCAGACTTAGCAATTTGCACAGATTTAAATAAAAAGCTCTTCCTGTGTTTGCTGCAAAGAAAAGCAAAAGAAAGAAACCAACTCCCTCCATCCCCTGAGACTCCCACTCCCAAAACCAGAGCTGAATTACATACTCCAAAAGTTTTAACATCAGGAACAATGAATGCTAAGAACAGGTGCTGGGAAAATAACTGAGGCTTAGAGCATGCCAAAGCAGTTGGAGCTAAGTGGGCATAATAAACCTGCCTGTGAAAGCCAAACCCCAATCACCCTCATCCATAAGGAATGAATAATTCATGGCAGAAGGAGATAGAAACAGACTTTAAGACTTGTTCACAGAAAGTGCAACTGCTCAAGTGTAATTGCATTAGATGTAAACAGTGGCATTTCAACAATTACTCTTCTCCTTTTGCCAGCTTGTTCTCAAAAACCCACACTCAGCTCAGCTACCTGCATCCAGCACAGGGTTCAGAGCAGCCAAAAGCAATTGTGGCTTCCCTGTGTCTGCCACAGCTCCTGGGACTGGGATTCAGATAAGGACAGCACTGGGGTCACAAGCACTTGGACATCATCTTGGCTTGCTGCTATCATCAAGCTTTGAACACTTTCAATGCCTGAAGCTACTGGGGGAGGCACTAATAAGATGAGATGATAAACCCTGTCAAAATTTGAAATGTATCCACAGAAGAGAAAGCTCCTATTCTCTCTGCTAAAAGAAACAAACACCCCTTTTCCATACCACTTTCACATCCTTCCTTTCATTCACATTTACCTTCAAGATCCTGCTTCATCATGCTCTACAATACAGAGCTACCCACAAACCAGTTACTTTTCCTTTTTTTAGTGAATGGATGCTCCAGAACCAACCAGACAAGAATAAAAGAATTAAACAGCCTTCCCAAAGACGTCAAAACATCCACCCTCCTGGAGATCTCCTCCTGGCTTCTCCAGGATCTTCAGCTTCCAGATTCTGCTTGCTGCTGGTGTGACTGCAGCTTTGTACAACTGAGGAAAAGGTGCATCAGATATTCCCAACTCCCCAGATTTCACTGGAACTTGATTGGGAAGATACTGCAAAGCATTTATAACCCCAGTGTAGAAGGGAGTCCTATTTATACAGTAAGTATTATGTACCTGAGATGCTAAATGTGTCTTCAGACAACAGTTTCAGAAAGCACAAATGAAAGCTGCAGCCATTAAACCACAAAATAATTTTAAGTCACTGGTGCAGAGCTCCCTTACTCAGCTGCTTTCCTCCAAAGCCTGTCTGAATTCTCAAGCTTTCCTGTTACATTACCAAGACAACTTTTAATTTACTTCAACCATTCTGGTTTATAACCTGAGCACATGCCAGCTAAAAGTATTCTCCAATCTCAGCTCATCTCTCCTTCCTCTGCTGAGCCACAGCTTCCCTCATAGAACTCCCCACTTTAGAAGCACCCCAAAGAAACAGTGCCAGAAATCCCCTTTTCTTGTAGAACTTGATACCACCAATATGGTTAGTACTAAACCTGTGCAAAGACAGGATTAAAATGAAAGCACAAAAGCATATGGAAAACAGGTCCCTCTGTACTTGAAAGCAACTTTGCAAATGCAAATGCTTACAGAACACTTGGCCACATGCTGAGCATTTACTCTTTGCAGAGTCATGTACCAAGACCAGGATTTCTGAACTGCCAAAACACCTTTTTTCTACCACATTTACTGTATTTTTTTAACAAGAAGATAAAATCTGCATGCAGCACATGACAGAGAGAAGACACTGTTAAAAATCTTTGTAACTAACGCTTAAATGGGCAAAGAGCTTTTTGTAAGCCTGGGTAAGAGGATGACTGGCTGAAAAATTAAGAAGTCACATCTTCAAGCTGTATTTTTCATGTAAGGAGATGAACTCTTCAATCGGTGCAAGAAACACACAGAAAGGTTCAACAGGTAGGAGCCTTCACATGAAACCAACACCACTCTGCAAGGTGCACCAAGTCAGCCAAGCAGACACATCCATCACTGGCACACCATTTCCCAGAGAGGACTTGCAAAATCCTGAAGGGATGGGCACAATTACTGAACTGAAAGATTCAAATACATCCTACAAAGAAACCTTTCTGCTGCAAACCCAGGGAACTACATAAACAATCCCAATTTCCATGTGCACATTCACCAGGCTCTGTAAAACTATCCATTTTTTAACAGGTTTAAAACAAATGCTCCAATATACAGCTCCTCAGAAAGGAGAAACCAGAGATGCCTATTGATTAGGTGTCAGGGCTACCTCAGGAAAGAGAGAAAGAACATCATAGTGGAAACAAAAGTTGCCCACTGCATCCTCCCTTCAGAAAGCACAAAGGCTTTAAATACATGAAACCAGCTCAACTGTGTAGTTACCCTCTGAAAGGCCGTCAATTACCTAAATTGGGCTGTGTGGCAGAGAGGAATAAAAATGAGACAGGGTCAAAACAGCTCTGGAATTAATTGGGAGAGGAGAGGGTATATTTCAAAAGAGGGAGAGTTTTCATTCTCGCCTGCCTTCCTTCTCCCTCACTCTCCAGCAATCACCAGGGCCCAAAGAGACAGCAGAGGAAGATTTCATTAATAAATTTATTTCAACTTTCTTTTCAATGGCGCTAAGAATGTATGCAAATCCATTCATAATTAGGTTTAAAAATTCCATTTCATGGGATAATCAGACTTCAAAAAACTCAATTTTAGTTTTAATCAGATTTTAACAAGGATATTAAGTCCATTTCGTTCAGAAGAGGGAGAAACGGTGAATTTAACACAAAATGTATTCAAGCTTAGCCCTGGGAGATAATTAAATAAAATTAATTTGGCAAGGGTTGTCTGTAAATGGAAACGCTCCAGACAGCAGAGCAGGTTCCTGAAGGAAACAAAAGCAGTTCATTACTGTACAAACAGATACAAAGCTTATTGTTCAGACAGAAGAGAATTGCAGCTCCTCCACAACAGCAGGACAACCTGAGCCCTTGAGCTGCCTCTGACAAACGCAGCAGTGTGTGGAGGAGGAGAAGGTAGTTATTTCCCTCTTGTTTCAGCTAAGTCCCCACTCCCCTAGCACAGCAAGGAGGGAAAATGCAGGGGACAGCATATACAAACCTAACAATTCCAAATTACTAAGCACAGAAAATTACAAGAAACAATCCACTGAGAGACAGCTCCTCTAAACTACGAAAACCCACGTACAAACTTGAGGCTGTCAGCAAGATTCAGCAAGATATGATTCTGTCAAATTCCATTAAATGATTTAGTCACACGGAGAACTGAATTCCAACTTAATACCAAAATCATCCCATTCTCCTTGACAAAAGCCACAGACTGATACAGATGCTAAAACTTTGGTAACTGTCCTGATGCTTGAATTCTGAAGGACCAAATATTGATTTTGTAGCCCTTATAACCTTAGACTACAAAAATGCAGTTCTTTTAACACTGTATATCAGATGTGTCTGACACTTAATTATTTTAACATCACAGTGGTACCAGACTATGAAAGTCACTCCTGGTAAACACTCAACTCTGCTGCAGAGTCAGATCTTCTGGTTTAGATTTTCATGATGCATATTGGTTAAGGGTTTACCTAAACTTTCCCCCAACACTGGGCACTTTTAAGGTTCAGCTGGAACCAGTGCTGGGCCATCTTGTCCAGACCAGGCTGTTGTCAGGAACAGATGAACCTCGAGGCCCCTTCCATCCTGGTATTCCACAAATCTGTGAAAATCTGCTGACCTGGACACACTATCACTGAAAGGAACAGAATGCAAAAACCAGACAGATATTTCTGGAAAAGAAAAAGCTATTTTAACTATCTACCTACAGTCAGATGACACTGAGAAACAGCATGTTTATCTTTAGCAGCTGTCACGAGCCATCCAGACAGGAGCACGTGCATTTCCAAGACCTAGGTCTACTCAATTAGAAAAAAAAAAAATCAGATAATTTTTTCACTCTTCCCCTCTGCCAGCCTTGCAAATATATCAGTTATTACCAAGTGCCAATTGCATTTCCCCTTGCCAGCTACTTGCAGACAGGTGAGCCAAAAGGTGTTGTGTGACCTTGACAAGTGGGCCAGCTCTGCAGAAGGCAGGTGATGTCTTTGCCAAAGTCACACTGGAAACCATCAGGCCTAAATGAAAGGCTTGTCACAAAATAGGCTGGGTGCCATCAGCCTTGGCTGCTACATTTGCAGAAAAACCACCTGAAGCCACAAAGCCTTATCTCTGGGAGTACAAAGAGCACTGAGTCAAATGTCATTTGCAAACACGGTAGCAAAACTGAGTGCAAAAAGCTCCTAACTAGGTTAAAGCATCATCTTCTAATGGAGCCAAGAGTAGAGCTGTGAAGTATTCCCAAAAGCTGTCCCAGTTTAACTGGATGAACAGCTGACTTCTCTGAGGATGCAGATACTGAGCACATTCTCAGCCAAAGCCAGATACCCCATTTCTGCCCTGCTTAGAAAAGTTAGCAGGATTTCAAGCCATCACTGAAGAGCTTGATGTGTATCACAGCAAGAGGATGACTGTTTCATTAAAACAGAAAATAAATCAACTTGGTCAGCAGGGAATAACTCAAGAAATCCAGACTTTTATATTTCTTCCTACCCAAAAGATTTATCTTCCCTTTTACTACACTGTTCATATCACAGTATCTCTGGAAGACAGTTTAAACAAGTAATAAGAATTCAAAAGCAATTACAACAAGAACAACTTGTGCCAGAAAGTGGTTCTTGCAATAGCTGCCCATTACTCCCTGCAGAGACATAGAAATTGTTAACTCTGCTGACAAGAGAGTTGAGAAAAATGCAGAGACAGAGAGAGAGTAAGGACTGAGTCCAAGTGCTACTAACAAAGCAGGGAAGAGATGCTCAAAATCTCAAATCTATACTTTTCTAGAAAAGCCCAAACTCTACCTGTGTTGGAAGGTTAGGTTCTGTGGCAGATCTGTTCCTGCTTATACCAAGAGGCAACAAAAGTTGAGAGCAGCTTCACTGCTGCAGAGGTTTCTACCACATTATTCAAAATGTATCACCCTCTTAGGAGAACTCCACTCTGCAGGACACAACTTGATTAGAATGAACTCATTTTGCTGCAAGGTGATGGCCAAAAGATGTGCAGAACATTTATTTGACAGACTAAGTTTTGCCAAAGCACTCCTAGAATTTTCCATCAGTGGCAGGGAGGGAGAGAAGGTCCCGTGCACCTCCACCTCTTACCTGCCTTGGCTATGTGGGAGAGCTGGCATGTTTTATCTCCTTTCTGCTGAGCAGGCCTGGCTCCACTTCCTACAAGCTGCTCTAACCCCACTGGGAGCTGCATCTGAAAGCAGGAGCCCCGAGCTCTTATTTCAGGTAAGCAGCTCAGCACTTTGCTAACAACCTCCAGACATTGGTTCTGGGTGCTCACTAAACACAGGGACCCACTCAGCCCCCAACACCTCCCATCTTTGCTTCCACAATGGGAATCTTTCCCATTATCCCAGCCCCAGTGCTCTCACCAGCCTGGTGCAGTGTTTGCTCTCATTCAGGCAGCTCACTTCAGGCTGTGGGTTTTGTAGGTTAAGACAAAAAACACTTTTCATTTTGTCTCAAACAGAAAAAGGCATCATTTATATAAACAGCAACAATTTAGGAAGCTCACTGCTCTCTAATACCTTACAACTTTGTTGAATATTGTTTCAAAAAAGAAAGATTATAGCTGAAAGCAAAACATTTTTCTATTTATTCTCTGCACATAACACATAATAGCTGCAATCTGCAAGAGTTTTTACTTTTTAAAAGGGATGGATGGGCACCAACTAAAAATCTTTATGCTTACGTAGAATTCATACTGATAAGAGTTAACAAACTTCCATTCTACAAAATAATCTGCTTCGGGTCTTGCATGTTACTCTGGATTTTTCTATCTAGCCCAAGATACCACTGACACTGACCAGAAATGGATGAGTAAATAATCCAATCCACCATGCTAATTTCCATGCTATGAGTTATTTTAAAATAACAAACAACACTTACATAATCACAGCTAGTCCAAGAGAACCCTGAGGCACTTATCACATTAATCTTTTAACTCACTAACATTTCAAGTTCACTGTGCCCTTTAAGAAATATTTGAAAATATTGTGCTGTGCTTTTGCTACTCCAAGCCACATGAATACTTCTCTCTTCAAGCAATGCATGGACAAATACTTTGCAAGAATATTCCCTTTTATAAAGTAGCTTGTGAGGAAAGAGAATATAGCCCAGGTAAAGATAAGCTTTCATCAAAAATATTCACTGGGAAAGCAGTCCTGAGGGAGGAAGGATTGGAGCTTCAGGACAAAGCTTACATAGTAGCATCACAGGGCATGTAAGCAAGCTTGTCAGAGCAGCAGCATTTTAACAATGCTAAAAAACTGAAGCACTGTAATGTTCATACATTTCCAATTTCCTCCTGCCCCATGTTGACATTGCTATGCTGGCTGTTAGGTACAACTAAAACTGAAAATCAGACCTTTCCTGGCTGATCCAGCACAGAACTCCTCACTGCACTGATGACAACCCAAAGACAGATGATTAAAGCAGCCCCTTCCTTCCCAGCTACCATCAGAAGCAGCAAACCGTGCTCTAGGCACTGATGAGGTTAAGCACTAACCAGGAGTGAGTCACTCTCCAAACACCATCAAGATAACCTGCACCAAACACACTCAGAAAAGCTGCTCAGATGATACAAATCATATTTTGGTCTTATCAGCACTGACAGATAAGCTCTTCTTAATAGTTCAGTGCATTTTTCAGCAAACTGCTTATTTGTCAACATGAACAAAGGTCAGCTGCTCTCACACTTCATGTCCCTGTCCACAGGTTTTGTTCTGCGTGGGCAGAAAGATGGACGTGGTCTGCTTTTGCTCACTAACCCCAGCTCCCCTTCCCCACCTCCAGTTTTCAGAAGCCTGGTATTAAATAAAGCCTGCAATTCCAAACTAAAATGTACTGTTCCCTCTTCCCATTGTTGAGCCCATTCCCCTGCTTACAGATTGGCACATTCACATGGAAGTGGAACTGTAAAGAACATTACAGTTTAGGTCCTGTCTAGTCCTTTGCTGTTATGAACTCATCTCTACCATAACCTTGTGGAGCAGTAATTTGGATACTTTTGACTCCACTGGAAGCTGCATTCAGAATTTCAGTCTTTCCAAAAGTAACAACCTCCTTTTAACTGCATTCATGGCAGGGTTACAGCAACTTGGTTTAAATGCCAGTGCAAGTCTTAAGGATAGCTGGTTCTTTTTCTCACCAGTATGGATCCCCCTTCCTCCTCCTCCCTTCTGTCCATGAATTTCCTGGCAGCAATTCCATCTGCCACCAGACTCTGCCAGAGGCTGTTCCATTCAACACTCAGTGGGCTCTCAGGCTCCTTCCAGCAGCCACTTTCTGCATCTGTCCCCCACTATCTTCCTCCACACTGGGTGACCAGAACTCCAAGAAGCCTCTCCCAGGCCATCTACAGAGGTACTTGAACATTTTCACATCCATGGCAATTTTTCTCCTGGTGCATCCTCTGTGTGAGAATGAGCAGCCACTGTAGCAGGCACAGGGCCCCTCTGGTCCTTTCCACTGCATGTGCTACATTTTCCAAAAGAAGTTTGCATTCAGCTCCCAATTCCATGGAGCATTGTGCTTTGTTTCATTGAATTTTGTCCCACTTCTGCACTCTAATCCTTAGGGTCACTCAGTTCTGCATATCCAGCTTTTGTGTATTTATGAATCCTCTGAACTTGGCATCATTAGCCAAGTTTTATCAGCACACACCAAATTTTTGCACCAAAACCATTAATAGAAATACTAAATAAAGCAGATCCTAAGGCTAATCTTTGAGGAATTCTACTTATCCTTGCATTTTCCTTTCAACAACACTGAATCTATCCCTGTTTAAACAATTCCTATACATCCTACAATTCTATTAATTTCCATCCTCTCCCCCATGGTTTATATTTTCCCAAGCGGTTCCTGTTTCAGTCAAGTTCAAAGAAATAAGATTTATTGTGATTTATTTGATAAGATAATCAATTCTCTAGACAAAGAAAGCTGTTACATTAATCTGGCACAATCCATCTTGGTATTCTTGATCCAAGGAAGAAGGGAGATTCCTTGCCCTGCAGCTAAAGGCCATGTCTAGGAGTACAAGGGAGCAGCACATACAAGAGCTTGAATCCTTACTGAAGCATTTTGTTTTGCTTCTGTTCAAAAAAGGCCTCTACATTTAGAGAGGAGTTTTGGAAAAGGCATTGTTCTGCTAAAACAAAACCATCCCCAATATGCATGTATGGGATGTGCATTTTTGTTTAAAAGTTCCCCTGCAAAAGCAAAACTTTGGGGGTAAGTGAGGGATAATAAATACACTGCACATCTAAGGGAGAGGGGAGGCAGAGCACGTCGACAGCCCCAGCAGAAAATTTACAGCTGAAATACTGAAAGATGCTAAAATGGAAAGGGAAAGGTAAAATTAAAACTGAGCTGGAGATTATAGTGGTTATTGGGTTTTTGGAAACGATCAAATGATAGGCTGAATAAAAATCAAGCACAAGCATTTGAGCTGTCTGACAGGAGCAAACCATCCCCTCGCTGATTAGTCTGTGCTATTTAAATGATAATTTCACTTTAAGGCAAACAGGGCTGCTTAATGCAACCTAAGTGGCTCTTTATAAGTGTCTGTATTTTTGAAAGCTTCTCCTTCACAGCAGAGTGAGCAGCGAAGTTCAAGCCATTTACACATAACATGGGTCACTACATGCTGCAAGGAGCCAAGCAGCTTCTACCCAACTGTTTTCCAACAGTGTCAAACAACACTGGCAAAAAATGCAGCAGCAACTCAAAATGAAGTGTCTGACTGGTGAGTCCCCCACGGCAAATGAAACACATGCAATGGAGCAGACAACACCAGCAAATATTTCTAACCCACTCCTGTTCCTAAAGGAAAAAAGAGCCTTAAGTTTATTGGTTTGGGGAATGCACCCCATATTCAAGCTGCTCTATATTCTGACTAAAAGAGTCAATAGAAGAAGTAGTGATGCTTTCCATTAAAAAATGGTCTACTGACATCTTCACTTCCAAAATAAAGTTCTTACTCCCCTAGTAAGAATGGTCCATCTTCTCTTTGATGTCATTACTCTCCACACAGTCCTTGTACTCAAATACTGAAGTTGCTCAAATCATCCTTCACCAAAGAAGATGGACAGTGTGCTGAGCTATTGCTCAACAGCTTTTTCTGTCTCCAGAATGCCAGGTCTGTGATCCTGGGAAGACAAACTCTTGAACTGTTCCCAGGCCTTTGAAATGCAAAGCAAGGACAGATATATTTTTGATCTGAGCTTGCTTACTTCTCACTCTGATTATGTGATTATACATTACAGCCTCGCTCTGCCTCAATGTCAGGTGCTCATCCCTTCTATTTTACACTCTTCCTATCTCTCCTTTAGCCTCCAGACTTATTACTCTGATATATTCAAATGGAAATAAAAGCACTAATGGCAAAGGAGAAAGAACACTAATATTTTTGAACATCAGAGATAAGTACAGCATTCTTTGGAGAAAATTAGTATCAGATAGGGAAGTCTGGCAGCAAGTTTTGCCCAGCATTTCAGTGAAGAACTGTAAAAGACAGACCTACAACACTTTAAGATACCTATGAAAGGTGGTTGCTTTATTAAAACTAGGTGGATCAACCCCATGAGAATGGGAGAAAACTAAACTCTGGTTAAAGCACAGATTTGACATCACACTTCCAAGCATTACATTTAAATGCATTACTCCCAACACCCAAACACGGACTGAAGTCTCCCAAAACTGCATCTGACTGCCCTGAAGCCTGGAGCTTCAGAATTTGAGATTACAAAGGAGCATTTTCTCCCCACCAGGCACAGTAAGTGTTCTGTCAAGGAAAGCTAAAACCTAAGGCAGCGTGGAAAGTGAAGAATAAGGTACATTTTAAAATAAGAGAGCAGAATAGTGAAGAACAGAAGAGCTTAGGGCAATACTCCAGCATATGCTGCATGTCACATTCAACAGGTGACAGCTTCCTCCAGGACTTCTCTATGCAAAACTTGGTGGCTTCAGCACATGCACAATTAGTGTAAGACAACCACAAATAGTTTTCTCTTTAAACCTGAACCTCACTTTCTGAAGCCAAAGATGCCCTTTGGAACTGTTCAGGCACTTCTCCCTCAAGAAGCTATTAAATGCTGCTAAGGCAGTGCTTTCATCTTTCACACAGGCTAAGTCCTACAAATACTGAGCACGTAACCTTTATTTCTGTATAAACACAATGATTACCCTCATCATCCCTTCCAACCCTGGCTGCTCATTGCCACATCCCCTGCCCTGCTTTGGAACAGCACAATTATTTATGCACCAACGCAGGAGATCTGATGAGGAAACAGATCGGGAATGGGATTGCAGTTTCCCATTCTACGTTGCTTTTTGCTATGCAGGGGCACCTCTTTCAGCTGCAGAGTTCACAGAACCAGAAGGTACCAGGTATGAACAGAATATTTTAAGACAAGCACTGGAGTCAGAAGCCCCAGGTGAGACAGGAATGGCACAGCTTCTCTAAACTGGGACTAACTTGTCCTGGCAGAACGATGCAAGGGAAGTTCACTCAACATTGATCCCTGTGCAGAAGCCAGGAGAAAGCCCTGTTTTGAGGGATTTGAGGGAATATTGGTGACCTGCATACATTGGCCCTCTTCAGAGAGTGACTTCTTCAGCATTTCCCAAACCTTCAACTTCAATGGAAGGCGAAAAAGTAACAATGAAGTGCAGCACTGTGCCTGCACAGGACAACAGCAGATAATCTGTCCATGAGGTAAGCTGAGACCTCATAACTACAGAAGTTTCTCTAACAAGCACAGTGCTTTTTTATTGTTGCTCTGGTTTTTGGTGCTTGTTTGTGGTGGTTTTTAATTACTTGTTCCCCCTACACAGCATTTATCTCCCTATTGGGTGCCCTGGGAATTCCCACTGTGAGGAGACAGTTTGTTTTACACTGGGAACCTTGTAAACAGCAGTCATGCAAATTTCAGTCTGTTCACAGATCATAAATTACAACTATTTCTAAAAAACTGAAGACATAGAACATGAAGCTTCAATATCCTCATACTGTGCTAATCCTAATTTGCTCCTCCAATTAGGGACACAGCTCTAAAGCTGGGGGCCACCAGTGGCCAACCCAGACAAACCAAACTCCTCACCCTCCCCAACAGAGAAATTAGCACTGCAGTTCAGGTCAGTGGTACAGTTACAGAGGGCAGCCAGCACCAAATGCTTTTAATTAGACCGATTTCTTGCTTGGTGACAAAAGACCACAAGGCTACAATAGGCTATCCCATAAAAATATTTGCTCCACCATGGAATGATCATGCCAGAATTACAGCGTTGCTGGAACCAGCAACAATAATCCCCAGTCTTGGCTTGATTGGTTGCAGTTAATTAAGTATCCAGAGTAACATGAGTAATTCAAATTATTTCAACATGCACTACTTGTATATCTGTCAACAGATTTTTTTTAAACCAGTAACCACTTACTCATAATGGACATTCAGAGAAAGACAAATTACTACCTTGTGAGAAAGAAAAAGATTATGAGCTTCATTCACTACTGCAAAGATATTCAATGCCTTGGATGGAAGAGAGTGCACAGTAGCTAAGCATAGTTAATCAAGATTCAAAAAGGAAAGTAGAGAACTCCAATATTCTCCTTTTTCTTCTATTCACTGAAAAAAAAGAGCACTAATCCACCACTAAATGCAGAATCAAGAAATCCGATTCCCCTTTCCCTCCCTCTCTCCTCCCTTCCCCCAGCTCCAAAAGCAGAATGTGCATAGAAGGACTTCCCGTACTGAGTGTAGCACCTGGGTAATTATGAATTACAACTGTGCAAACCACTGTACTAAATAGAGATGCCTGCCACTTAATTAAACCCTTTCTTAGAGAGGAAATGCATACACATTCACACTATCTCCTCTTCTTAATTGGTCTCAGACATTGCAGGAAGTTAGTCCCCAAGATTTGTCAGGCAGCCAGCCCACAGATGTTTCAGAAAGAAAACCAGGTCAGCATTACCAGGTTCACTTCTTTGGCTCGAGGCGACAGGTCAGCAGATCAGTGTCTGCTGTCTGCAGCTGGCAGCTCCTACCAAGGGAAAATGGTCCCTCAGCACTGGCCCAAATTCCTGCCAAATGTGCACTTCCCTTGGCAGGCCTGGCCTGGCCTGGCTGGGAGCTCCCCAAACAGCCACGGCAGCTCCATGAGCTCTCGCTGCTGCAGTCACCCTGAAGGGCTCTGTGGGCACTCCCCAAACCCAGACTCCAGTGAAGCCCAGGGTGCCTCTGGATCAGCCTCTGGGTGCCTCTGGGTCAGCCTCAGACCTGCCTTACACCAGAACCACAGTGGGACACCACTCAAAGCACCCAGGCCCACGAGCAGAGTCCCCGTGCTCCACACAAGAGTCCAAGCACACTTCTCTTCCCTCTGACACATCAGCCTCACCTCTAATTTCCACACTGTATCCCACAGCCCTTCAGAAAAAACAGCCCACATTTCCATTTCCCTGATGGAAAAAGCTGAAATGATTCTGAGAAGTTGCATGAACAAAATCTTTTGTTTTTTCCCCACACATAAACACCAAGCCCGAGCTGACATCACCATCGGCAACAGAAAACAGTGCTCCAAAAAGGAAATACTGACTTAAATAGGCCATGATCAATATATTTGATCACCAATATAAAATAATTCTGCTGTGTATACAAAGATCTTTGAGCCCAGCAAGTGAATTTGTAAAAACTTTATACTCATTACTTCCATTTAAAAAAAACACCAAGCAAAATAACAAGCAAAACCAAACCCTGTATCATACTTTACTATTTATTATCTCAAAAAAGAAAAAAAGGTTGGACTATAACTCCTCTGAAGCTGTTGTTTGTAGCCCACCTGGCAGTCTTCACCCGATTGTGTAACTCTCCAGCCAAATTTCAATCTTTCAAAACTTGCAATCTTCTGCCACTTACGGAATAACACAAAGACAAATTTAGCAATAAAACTTGTCAGCTGCTATCAATGGCTATCAGTACCTTCACTATCTGACTTACTGCCTCAGCTTTAACAAATACCTGATGCACATCCTTTTGCATCACTCACTACTCCAGGGTATATCTATTTACAGAGAGCAAATCACTTGCCTAATTCATTAGAGGACAAAAACAATATCAACCAAACACAGACAAACAGCAGCAAAAAAGGCTTATTTAGATTAATAGCACACAGAACAAGAACCTTCATTTTTTATTTGGGCATCTTCTACATGCTGCAGAAGGGAAAGTCCGAACAATAACAGTGCTGCTCTGAGCATGCAATTTGAGGGCTTGGGGTGGGGAGAAAAGAATCAGTCTGTGAAGAACTCCTATTAAACAAGACAAAATGAAGAAGACATGGTGTAAACACGAAGTTTACAGTCAGTTAGAAAAACACTGTTTCATATCCCATTAGAGAAATCTGCACAAACCATTTTCCTAGCAAGTTACAGCCCTGAGCGCTGGGCAAGGAGACGGTGACTGCATGCAGGCAGCATTAAAGAGAGTTTAAAAGTTGTGCCGGCAGCGATTTGGAGTTTTCCTGCGAGCAGCTGTCCCTCCCCGAGGCTGAGGGATGCACACCGGGCTGAAGCTCCCTGCCGCTGCAGGAGAACGGGCGCCATCGCGTGGCATTTCTGTGCTTCGTCACCCCAAAAAAGCCACTGCTGCTGTCACCCAAAACCTCCCCCAAGTATTTTTCTGTTAAAATATATTAACTGTGTTAATATATTTTAATTATAATATTTAATTATATTAAAATTATAATAGTAAAATATTTAAAATATTTAATTATAATATAGTATATTATATTCTATATATTTTTATATATATAAGTTGAGGAACTGCCTGGAAAATATCTCTAAGATAAAAGTCCAAAGCTGAAAAAACAACCGTGTGTGTCATGATTAACGTGGTTTGTCAGTGATGATGGTCAACAACTCAATTACTCAAAACACTGGATTTTGAAGAAAGACAAGCTACATCAGCACATCCTGGAGAGAAAGAGTACAAGAAGCTTGTTTTCTCAACACAGCCCTTTCCTAATAACAGTCCTAAAAAAGCCATGTGTAAATATCCTTCTTTAGGACACTGCCCTCCAAAATAAATAAGACTTTCGACTCACAGAGCAAGAATTTTAACATTTTGTGCTTTTTTCCCCTTTCCAGATGAAACCAATTCTACAGCAGAAATATCAAGTCAGAGCAACACATGACAAAAGTATGAAAACTCCTGGCAGCATAACAGTAACACACAAAAAAATCCCCATCCACAATAAAAATCAGATCCAACTATACTGCAAAGTAAGAAGTCAAGAAATCCAAAGGACATATAATTGAACACAAGAAAGATGACACAGGTTTATAATGTGTACACATGAACCATATATAACACATATGATGACTCCTATTTTATTATCTGGCTACTGTTCAGCACAGGGATAT
The DNA here is from genome assembly GCA_026261815.1 of Monarcha castaneiventris obscurior. Taxonomy (NCBI): domain Eukaryota; kingdom Metazoa; phylum Chordata; class Aves; order Passeriformes; family Monarchidae; genus Monarcha; species Monarcha castaneiventris. The sequence goes on along the minus strand of JAMPIT010000856.1, from coordinate 11,038,010 downwards.
TTTGCTATAGAGCTACAGCTGGTTTTATTTCCACTGTTTATGAGAGAGAGAAAAGCCCAGGAGCTTACAAGTGGAATCCAGAACTAGCAAACACAAGATTAGCCAGAGTCAACTGTTAATGAACTTGTTTTCCCCCCACAAGGTGAAGCATTATAAACACTCTTCCATTGTCACCAAAAAGAGACCAGTACTAAAAACAGTAGGATTACCACTACACTCCTGAAAGCTGCACCTCCTTCCCAAGTATTATTACATAAAATTACACTGCAAGGGCTGATCATAAGCCAATCTGACAAAAAGCCTGCTGGGAGCAGGCAATCAGTGAACAGAAACCACTGAGAGCAGACACTGAACAAGCCCTGTGGAAGTGCTGGAGGAAATGAAAAATCATCCTCTCCTAAAACACCACACACTGCATGCACTTCCCTTACATCCTCTGTAGCAGTGAAGAACCTGGTAAGAAAAGATGAGAAATCCTAATTTATTCCCTTTTCCCTTTCTTATCTAGTTATTAGCAAACAGAACATTGCTCTGGCTCTTTGGGACAATCAGCCAACTTGTTCCTGTTTCTTTTCTACTATGAGATGGGCAATTAACTCTTCTCAAACTTTCACCAACAGCATTCTCCAGGATCCAGCCAGGACAATGATCTCTCATCATCTTCATCACCCTGACCAAAAATTTATGTAATTCATGCTGTAAGAAGTCTGAGCAAGAAAAAAAAGAAAGAAAAAGAACAATAAGGGGGGGAGGAGAAAATCATCCAGTCCCACTTGCCTCAACTGCATGAAAAGATGATCTTTCTCAAGAGCAATTCCCCTTTCTGTAGGAGAAGGTGCCATTAATAGCACTAAACAATATGGCCCAATCACAAAACTAGCACTTCACAGTGAATATTCTGATTTTAAATGAAGGAGTTATTAGACTTCAACAGGCAGAATCACTTGGTTCCATTTCTCTCCCACTGTGAAATTACCTCGTTAAACCTTTAACAGCTTGAGGTTAAGTAAAAAGCTTTTACTCCAAAAGGTTTTGTGAAAAGGATTCCTACAATTTCTGTCCATACCTTACCACAGAAGACTTAGCGTAATTCCATCTTCATCTAAATGCAGGGATCCTCAGCAGAAGCAGGAGAGAACCTCAAGCATGCTACCTACTGGCATGCCTCTGGAAAATGTTCATTATCCTCATTAAACAGAAAACATTGAGAAAATTAAGGGGGCTTCCCCAAGTTGGAATACATGGATCTTTCATATGAAGCAGTGATGTCTCCAAATCATATGTACATATCCAAACATTCCTGCTTCCAGACTATCCCAGCAGTGTGCACACACAGCTCTGTGGCTGGGTTTGTGCAATAAATGGAATGAAGAAACAACTGGCAAGAGCTGTACATGTTTCAGCTTTGACCCAGTGTGAAAGGTGATCAGTGCTCATATCAAACAGTTATTTACAAAGAAACGTCTCCTTTTCAGTGTAATAACGTTATAAGTATTTAGAGAAAATAAAGCAGTGTTAAAACACGGCACACAAAAGATTCATATATACACAGAACACCTTCTGCAGCAGAAGAAAATGATCAGAAATTGCACTGTTTCCAGCACCTTTTTATACCACATAAACAAGGGTCTTAAAAAATCTGGTTCACTGCTCCAGATGTCAGGAGGAGCTGTTAAATACCAGCACACAGACCCAGCTGGTGTTACAAAACACAATGGGGGGTGGGTTTGACAAAATAACTAAAATAACAACATTTCTTCAGCTGATTTAGGGAAGGAAAGTCACAACATGATCCAGCAGCTAATTTTGATGTCCAGATTTCAAAGGAAATGGGTTTACAACAGTTTGCCACAAGTAGCACACATTCTCTTCTCTGGACATGTAAAATGCTTAGAAATTCACTTATTAAGCAAGCAGAATCACTAACTAAAAAAAAAAAGGCAGCTATACACAAGAAGCTGAAACAAGAAGTTTCAAGAATTCAAAACTGAGCCCTGGCTTTAGAGACACTGGTCAAGCTGATTTGGTGAAAAGCATTTGTGAGTTCCCAAAGTTACTTTAAAAAATGTGTATCTTATTTTCTTCTCATATATAATAAAATGTACTAGAAGAGCATGAAGAAAGGATAGCAAGAAAGTATGACCAACACACTGAAGAGATCACTCAGAAGATTTAGAGGAAGTGGTTTAGAAGTCTTACTTCCCTCCAGAGCTGTGAGCACATACCTGATATTTAAGCCAGTGCTCTGGTCCAGTTTCTCCCAGCTTTGTAATTTTCCCAGAAGCTTCTAAAGTGAAGATTAAAAGTAGAGTTAGGCACAGACAAATGTTCTAGCAGCTCACTTTCCAGAGTTTTCTCATAATCTTCCATTCAAAGTCAATGTCATTCCTTCTCCTCCTGTGGATTTCCCAATCTTATCCAGCACTTTTGGTTTGTCAATCTCCAGCCCTGGATATCAAGGTTCTTACCACACACCTCTTTGACACCACCACATCAGGACAGAGCTTGATGCCAAAAAAAGCCTTTCCAGCAAAAGAAAGGTTAAAGAGAAACATCAAGGCTAAAATAGACACTATGACATTGTTCTTTACACAAAATCTCCAGCTGAACAGTAAATACCCTTTTGCCTTTTACACCTTCCTTGCCATAACTCCCCTCATGCTGACTTTCCAGTTTGGGAATGCCTGGTTCGAGCCCATTAATTAAAAGAGGTGTCATATCTTAAGTAACCCAATACAGGAAGAGCCTAAAAAGTCAGGACAGGCAATAAAGGAAACTCCTGTTCTGCTCATCCACCAGATGTTCCCAGCTCCTCACCTCATTTTCCAATTCCACAGTCACTAGCTGTGCTTGGACTTTCTCATAGCGTTCCAGTTTTCTTTGGAGACCTTCCACTTCCTCTTTAAGCAAACCATTGTTTTCTTTCATTTCCCTGTGGTGAAGAGAAAGACAATTACTAAAAATTCATGCAACTCAATTCCCCTTCACAAACTTCCAGATATACAGGAATCCCAAGGGAATCATGGCATTGAACATTCAACTGACTCACTTCTATAACCTTCACTGCAAAGCCCCCACTACAAAAAAACCACAGTTTTATTGAAATTGTATTTTTTCTACTTGAAGTATCATCCTAATTATGCCCAAACAAGCTGAAGCTTTGTGTCTGCTTTACTATTTGTCAAAACAAGGGTAACAAAAGACTCCAAACTCTGCTGTTCAGTCTGGCAAGCTGTACAGACCTGGGCTTTGGAGCACTGCTTGGTTTTACTTCAATAGAGGTGTAGAAGGGTGAGATAAAACTCTACAAGAACAAATGACCTTTAATATGTGGATATATTTCTGTGCACAAAAACCAAGCAGGAGAAAAAAATTCCAAGATAAACAATTTACAATTATAATTAAATAATTACAAGACCAAAATCTAGGAAAATAACTTAATTTTGGAAAAAAAAAGTCTGGTAAGATGACTCATTGTAATAATTGAAAAAAAAACCAACAACAAAGAACAGCAAAAAAAGAGCTTTAAGGCAAGTTATTTCACATTACATTGAATTTAATTTTCCAAATTGATTGCCACTTTGGAAATTCAGAAAGCCCTACCAAGGGCTATATCAGAGTGCTTCAGAAACTTAAACAAAACACCTTCTAAAGACTTCTGGAACAAAAGGCCTTTAAAATAGTGGTAACAATAGCTAAGCAAAACCAGTTATTAAAGAAACATTCAGCTGCCTCTTTTCCCTACAGGAAATTACTTCCCCAAGCTGTATGGAGTTTATCACTACCTTTAAACATTGAATTGTGCTCTAACAAACCGAAATCACCGCCCAGAACAATCAGTGCACATTCTGAGGCTCTTGTGTTCAAAATTCCTCAGATCTTGTCACATCCTCTCATCCAGTAACCACCTCGACACTACTCAATTCCTATGCAGTATTTATATGTAATACTTTAACTTCCTTCAGAACTTTCCCACGTGGAAACCCTAAAGAGGAATGTGAAAGTGCAGAGAGTGCAGCTGTAGCAGGTACATCCCTCTGAACTTTCCCATGTGGAAACCCTAAAGAGGAATGTGAAAATGCAGAGAGTGCAGCTGTAGCAGGTACAGAAGAACACAAAATAACCCTCAACAAGTGAACCCTTTTTTCACCTGAAGTAGGCATTTTCCTCCCTGAGCTGGCGCAATTCACGCTCCATTTTTGGGAAGCGAGCCAGTTCTGCCTTCATGTTCTTGACAATTAGAGCATCATGTTCCTGCTGGGACAACTTCTGCTCCAGATCCTGGAAAACATGGCATGAGAACAGGACAGCAGTGAATAAGTTGGAATTTGTAAGAGCTATTTCTACACTGAACTTTTTAAGTTCAAATCAAGCACTTGAATGAAGTTGGAAGGGAACTCAGGAGGTCATGTGGTCCAATCCATGCTCAAAGCAGGGATGACTCTTGTTGCACTTGTCACACCTGGGCTGGCCTCTTCTCTACACCCTCTTACCCCAAGTTCATAACAAAAAACCCTCAGTTACTCATTAAAATGATCTCTTCTATCAACTGAACCAAACCTGTGATTTTCTTGTCCTCTATCCCTCCATCAATGAAGTGCAGAGAGAGGCATTTGAATGGCCTGCAAGAATTAGATACAGAAACACAAATCTGCATTTTAACATTATAGTATATGTTGGGGGTTTTTTTCCACTAAAAAACTAAATTATTTAAGGCTGTGTTGCAGACTTATATCCTGTTTTCCATCCTTTCACTTCAATGGAGAAAGTCTCCTCTTACTGGCACTCAGGCTGGTTTTACAGCAAGGCAATGCCACTGGCAGCACTGCTCAAACCAAACTCTCCACATCTCCCTCTGCCAGGAAGACAAGACAAAGAAGATACACTCCCACCAACCTATATGCTCATTTGGAAGAACATAAAGCATCTCTCTACTCACATTTAAGTTAGTGTGGTTTTGAAAGCTTTACAAGTAATTGCACTTCCTCAACACAACTGCAGAGGAAGGATTTTCTGGGAAGCAGAAAATAACTGTAGCTGCTGGGCTCATCACACACCATTTGAAAAAAGATCACTCTAGAAGCAGTCTTTTGCAGAGCAAATTTGTGCTGTGGCACAAGACCACAAAGAGCATTCCTCCAGAGCACTGCACAAGGATATAAATCACCTTTCCATAGAGAAAGCATCATTTTTTTTCAGTCAATTGATACAGAAAAGGCAAAATGTCATGTTACAGCTAATTGTAGATAGCCTGGTCCACCCAAACTCAACTCCTGCTAGCAACCAACTCAGGTACTTATATGACAAACTAACCTTTTACTTCTGCAACAGCCAATTTTTTAAAAAGCAGCATTGTGTTCTTCCACTGAAAGAATTAAAGTCTAAAGGTTTATATAGGTCACAAAGTTTCTTACCTTAATCTTCTGTTCATATTCTGCCAGTAAGGACTGGCTTGCTTGCAGTGTCTGGATTTGCTGACTTGCCTCCTGCCATTTCCTGTTGGATGAAGACACAAGAGGCACTTGAGCACCCAGAAATCAGGTACCAGAAACAATCCACCTTCAGAAGTCCCTGACAGAGTCAAACAGCACTAATAATGTAAATGTTACTCTTATATAACATTCTCTCTTTCAGTTTCACACTCGTATCATCTCCCTCTAATTTAGAGACAAAAATATCCCTTCATTTTAATAAAAATATGTATGTTGAGAAAAATACAAAAATCAAGCCACTTTAACTCTGAAAACAACAAATATACAGAGTAAACAAAACTTCACAACTTTGAAATTGAAGAGTTGAAGTTAGCAAGCAAGGAAAAGCATACCCATAACTTTCAATTACCCCATCACTATGATTTAAGGTTTGATATTTTTGTTCTGTTCAGTCCATAGAGTTCAGATCACCCTTTCCCACCCACATGCCTTCTGTTAACTCTCCACCAGGAACAAGAAACATCACTGAGATTTAAAGCTCAAGTTTGTGGGGTTTTTTCCTCAAGGTACAATTAAAGTTGCACCTCAGAGTTGGTTTCAAACAACAGTTATAACCTGCACACCCAGATCAAAGAACCCCTTTGAAGAGCAGAAATCAAACGCTGCTTAAAGTTTTCTGAGTGATGACAGCTGCACAAGACTGAAGTTCTGTTTGCCTTTTTCTCCCTACAGTCATTCATCCCTTGCTTACTTTTTTTCAACATCCAGCTGCTCCATCAGTTCCTGCTTCTGAGAGTCTTGGCTTGTCATCTGCATCTCTTGGTTCATTATATTCCATTGCAGCTCTGATATTTTCCCTTTCAATACAGTGATTGTCTGAATTAATGGGGAAAAAAAAAAGCATAAACACACAAGGCTGTGACTCTTCAACCTGGATATTATGGATGGTGACAGAAATAACTTTCAACTAAAAAGTACTAACACAGTCTTAGAAACAATCCCACACTCTTGCAAACCTTCAGACCTGCAAACCTACCTCAAACAAAGGCAAAAGAAAGAAATTTTTCACTTTCATTTGCAATCCAAATTGTCATTTACATTATCTCTTAAATGGATGACCTCAAACTGGCATGAAAAATATCAAACTTTAGTGTTAGATGATTTTTTTTCTAAATACTCTAAAGAAAAGCTCACAGGTTTGTTTCCAATAGCTATTACTCAGCTCCCTGTAACAGAGAAAAAAGAGAAATATCTCAAAACATTACAGATGTAGGGTGTCTTCTAGACAGAGAGACAGGTCAGGTTCTCATCTTGATACTGATGGAGATGGAAATAAAAGAACACAGACACAGAAAGGCAGCACACATCTTTTAGGTGGGTTTAGTTTCTCTCATGTACCATCACTGTCTCCCTGGTTTTAATCACTGGTAACTGGAACATTAAATCTGTTTACCTGCTTTATCACTTAGCTACATTTCCAGTGACACCTAGGCAGGAGCAGGGCTTAAGCACTTAGTGGCTGCTGATCCACAACTGGTGCAGGAAACCAAATTAAACAGAAAAGTTACAAATTAAATAGCTGAACTTAGCTATAATGATATCTGAGAAGGTTGAGAGTTGAGAAGCAACCCTTATTTGGTGAGGGCATCCAAATAAACTGAAACTGTTACCCAAGTATTCATTCTGCAGTAAAATGCACTGGCATTTAAGACACTTCAGGAAGACACACTTTGTTCCTAACACTGGTCTCATCCACTCTACTGCTCTCCCTACTTCCCTGAGCACTTTCCCAAATTATCTCCTCCATCACTGTCCCTTTCTTCACACTTCTGAACTCAGATGCTGTATTTTGCCTCACACTTTTTATCTCCTTCTCCATATCAGCTTGTCTAAAAAATCTCTTCTCCTTCTGACCTGCTCACTTGTGTCTCAGCTTGGTTTGGTTCTACACTTTGACAGGAAAGTCACACACCACCAGGGTTTATTCATTTCCAAATGATGAACACGGTGTTCCAGTTATTTTGTTTGAGGGTTTTTTAAATCAAAAAGGGCATTTTCAAGTCAGAAGAACTGCAAAGTCACCTGAAGCTATGGATGGGTTAAAAATTACTCTGTTCTTACTTCATTAGCTTCGGCTAATTTGCTCTCCTTCTCTTGCAGCTTCTTACTCATTGTCTCCATGCTCTTCTTGTAAGATTTGTTCATCTCCATTTGTTCTTTCAGTTTATTTTCAGCCTCTGTTTCCCTCTCCTGGTACTGCTTTATGCGTGTGAGCAGCTCCTGGTTACGGTCGGCCTCTCGCTTGCCAAGGGAAAAAACACAAAGACACATAAGAAGAAAGCAGCAGAAAGGTGAAGCCATTTTTCCTTCTTCTGTCTTCATTCCTCATTACTGTGGTCACCAGTGGTCATTGCTTCATCATGAAGCAAAGTTACTCAGACCACAGCTTTAACCTAGCAAGGACAAAAATCTTATGAGCAGCAACTCTATGGAATTAGTCAAGGAATTACCCAGGGAAATGGAGCTGGAAAATTAAGAGACCAGATCTCCCAAATCTCTTACATGAAGACATGACTATGAGAATACAGCTGTGGCTTCACAGACTCCACTGCACACTGTCCAGCAGATCAAAGATGAAAACATTCCATCTGCAATGTAAAGCTGACCCACGCACAGCAAATTGACTTTCAGAAACTCAGGTCTCAACAGTTGGGTTAACAAGACAAACTTCCCTCTGCAACTTCTGGAAATGAGGCCATTTAAAAGAAAACATTATCAACTAATACAATAAATATTTTTGCAGTCTGACAACCTTTCATAGACCATTTCGGTTTATTCCTACCACAAATTGATTAATACTTATTGAAAAAATGCATAGTAAATTGCTTTGCTAATCAAAGCAACTCGAGACACGGATTTGCATAGCAAGCAAGGATTATGCAAAGCAATGTGAGGTTCCTAAAACCTTTATCCACATGACTTGGAAAAACACAGAATCTGAGCAGGGTAATTACCACAGTGCTGGATTAATGCTGCTCCCTTTTTTTGTACCAGTATTTCAAGGGTTTCTGTGACTGACTCAGCTACATTCCCGTTTGAACTCTTCCTGGCTTAATCCCACATCACCTGACTTCAGAGGAAGGAGGAATTTAGTCAGTGACTCCCCATTTCACAACCACACACTAAATCTGTCACCCAGCATCCTCACAAAATACACCAAAACACACTTATTGTTTTTTACAGATTTCTTTTTCCATAATCACCCACATATAAGACTTTTATTATGCTACAAAAGCCACTGATCTACAGCTTATTTCAATAACATCATTAAGCAAACATATGTGGGCAGAAAAGCAGAAGCCAATAAAAGCTGTCAGTCCCTGAGCGAGGCTCACTGTTTTATCAGGGCAGGCTCTCTTGCGTGACACTGCATGGCTGGCACTGCTGCCATTCCAATTAATTACAGCCACACAAACTAAATGCTTGCAAAATTGTGCCAGCACAAGTTTAAACTCTAATAGGAGAAAAATTATAATATACATGTGGGAGAAACAAATAGCAAATCCCTTTTGTTATTGCTACCCATGACAATTTCAGGGCTAAACTAACAGAACCCAGTGATCAGATCATCAGTCTGTCAGCCTAACGAGGCTTCACGTTCACACTCTTGTGCACATCAGCAGGTCAGTGCAGTGCACTGAGAGGGGATCTGCAGAGCAGCTCTGCAGACCTGTTGGTGCTGGCAACCTGACACCCCCACCTGCAGTAAATGCAAACACAGCAAATGTATTCCAGATTCACTGAAGTCCTGCTCTGAAGACAGTGTCAGTTAACATTTGGAGAACACCACGCTTGCTCCTGGAGTGCACCTTTCAGTTTAGTTTCACTCCAAAAAAGAGTAACTGTACACATTCTGAGACAGTCCACTGCAAACCAAAGCACAGCACATGACAAGTGGAGAGCACATCCCTGAACCAAACAAAAACACCACTGTAAATGCTCTCCATGTGTTCTGGCTTAGGCCAGTGATGCCAAGCCATGTGCAGACATCCCACTCACCTCATAGTTCCTGGCATTGGTGTTAGCTGCCTTCTCCAGCTCGATGCGAGCTCGTTTGTGGCTCAGCTCCATCTGCATCTTCTCCCGTTCCACCTGCAGCAGCTGGGATTTGGAGTGGATCTGCCCAGCCTGTTCTTCCAGCTGCCCAGTTCATGTGTGAAAAGGGACATTGCACACCATTAACAGCACAGCAATACCATCCTGCCTCCCACCCTCTACTGCTCAGCTGACATTAACTCACCACCTTACAAACTATCACCAAATCTGTGGTACTTCTCATGCCAGCTGCAGATGGGGAAACCAAGAGTTCAACACCATGCTCAGAAACCCACATCAAACCAAGGTGAATTGGAAAGAAAGTAATTCCAGGTTCTTGAGTCAAAATTTCTTGATCAGACTCTAGATGCAGTCTGACAAAATCTACTTCTCTATCTAAAAAGTTAATTATGAACTCCCCAAGCCTCATAAAAGAGCAGCTAGCCAAGAAGCATGGATCATGCTCCCAATAAAATGTAACTGTTGAGCAAAATAACACATTTTTCTACAACCTCTACAACATTACACTTAATTTTTTCATTCAAATTATCTGAGAGCACAGACAATACTAACAGAATTCCTCAGGTCCTGGTGATGTACATCCAACACAGTTAATGGAGACTTTAACCAGAGAGAGCCTCCTCCAACTACTGCTGCCACCAGAGATGTAACACAGACAGAAAACGCTTAAATTTTTGTCAACATTCCAAATGCAGTCAGATTTACATTAAAAAAAACCAAGCTTATTTTGTACCTAGAGGCAGAAATAGACACTATATTAAAATACAGAATAGATAAACTTCATTCCAGTCTAATAAACAGTCCCTGGGATCTAAGATGTCAATTTACTTTTTGCTTTATGAGCCTGAAGCAGCTAACAGAAAAAAAAGTAAATAACCCAGGTGGATACAAACAGAAGTGGATAAGAAAGCACAACTGGTTTGCATATCAAAGCCACAGCACAATGCAAGGCTCCTGGATGTGTCCAGGCGAAGAAGCCTTTAAATCCTGAAAAAAGGTAACAAAGTGTCTTACTAGAAAAATGTTAAGATATAAAGCTCCTTTGTTCAGCAATATGAAAACAACTTATGATTTAATTTCCTGAGCTGGTTCACAGATACACCTAGCAGGGAGTAAATTCAAAGGACCTTTCTTAAACTTTTACAAAACAGAAATACATCTGTTTGACACTGAAAAAAAAATTAAATCTATTCTGAAAAAGATCCCAGAATGCTGACAGCAAGCTTCCTTTATTGAGTGTGTGTCAATTTCAGAACGCCAATTTCAGAAAGAACAGCCAGATATGAATGAAATCAATCCCAACTCCTGGAATCAAAAGGAGCACAGGACCACACTGAAGTGGTACTGCAGGAATCACCCAGATGAGGACTCCTCACCTGCATCCTCTGCTGGTACTGCATCTGTAAGGAGCTCTGGGATGATCCTGGTGTAGCCAGCCCAGACACCCCCTCCATACGCTGTGAAATGAAATTGTTGAGGGATCTCAGGGTGGAGAAGACAGTGGTATTATTTTCCAAGTCCTCCATGGCTCTGGAAATGAACAGAAAATTATCAGCAAATCATTCAGAGCAAGCTGCTCTGCTAAAGAGGGATCCATCACTGCCCTGAGGAAGCACTAAACACGAGGTCTTCCAAATTACAGGGTAAAAATCAATCTGCAAATCACTGCTGGGATCCACAGAAAACATGACCCTACCCAGGCTGAAGTCATAGTCTCTGAAATAAGAAAAAGATGCAAGGCAGCCTTTTCTTCTTTGACCAAACCAAACTCCTTGTTGCTCCCCCTAACTTTTGAAGCTGATGGGAGCACAATTAACTTCACAGCAGCAGCAAACCCTTCCTCCTACACAACTTATTTCTGGTTTCCCAGAAGCACTTTGGACTCTAACTTCCACCAAGAAGTCTTCCCAAGTCCACTGATCAATTGAGTGAAACTACATCTCATTAGTCATGTAAAAGTTTTTGCAACTCTTCCTTCAAACTCAGAAGGGTACTAACTAAAAGGCCAATGATAAATCAAGCCTGGAACTCAGAAAAGCCTGCAAAGTTTCCCAGATTTCAGGAAGCCTTAAGTGAGTCCCTCCAGTGACTGCACTCTCCATATACCCCCAGAAACACCGAAAAAGGTCCAGGACCAGGACAGGCAACCACAACATCTACATGGTTTGTACCACAGACAGAGGTACTTGGGGCTATCTTCGGGCTCCAGCATCCCCGGGGTCACACAGCAGTAACTATTTGGATTTACAGCACTAGGAGGAGGCACAAGAGCAGCGCAGCAGCAACAGATCTGCCAAAACACCAACTGCGCACTGGAGTGCCGGCTGCACCCGCCAACAGGTAGCTCCAGCAAGCCCATCCTCACACCCACCACCAGTTCAGGCGACACGCAGGTGTGTGACCCGGTTCAGAGCCCCCCGTGCCCAAAGCTCCCTCAGGGCAGCGAACACCGGCAGCGGCGGGCGCGGGGCAGCTCCGGCACGGCGGGGCTCACCCGCACCACCGCCCCGGGGGGGAAGAGCGGTGTGCGGCAGGCGCGGCCGGAGCCCTCCCGCCTTCCCTGTCCCCTCCTTTTGCCCGTCCTTCCCCTCGTTCCCGACTTTCCCCCGTCCCTCCCTCAGCCGCTCACCGCCGCGCCGCGCGCCCCGCTTGGATCTCCCTCCTCGCCCCGGCCGCGGGATCTCGCGGCAGCTCCGCGCCCGCCTCTCGCGAGAGCGGCGCCGCCGTAAGGACGGGATTAGGCGCGCAGCACTCCCCGCGTTACCGTAATGGCCCGAGAAGGCGCGATGGCGGCGCCCGGCCCCCAAAACCGGCCCGCGGCCTCCTGCTCCGGCAGCAACCTGAGAGCCATAAACCAGCGAGCTGCTCGTGATGAGACAGGCCTGGGCGTCTTACAAACAGCCTCTCGGGTGATTCATGCCACCGTCAGCCTGATAAAAGCGCTGTTCCATATCAAAGTTGTCACTTTCAGATACGGCGGCAAAATTTATTAGTGCAAAGAGATTTCCGGCAGTTCGGTCATTCTTCCTACCGGGATCGCAGGTACATCTTGTGTTTTCACCTGAAATATGAGAAATACCACCTAAAACATGACTGAAGACACTGGGGAGATGATCTGCGTGGTGAAGACCCAGTCCCACCGCCACTGACTGGATTTATGAGTGCCAGGAAGCAGCAATTCCTAAATACAACCTGAGTCTGTAGGAAAGGCAGCAGAGCCACGGGTTGAACATTCCCGAGCCAGCCGTGCCTCTCACATGGCTGTGTCTCACATCCCACATGAGGATGCACATCCCCATGTGCACAGAAACATCTGTTTTCACACATGCTAATAAATTGCACCAGCTTCCAAAAGGCACTGAATGGGCTCAAACTCCCCTCGCTGTTTCCTCACGTTCTGACAACCACCTTTAAGGTCAGCCTCATGTATGACAGCATTAACAGTGAAAAGATTTTCAAGCACGCATTAAAAACTCATATAATCAGCATTTTATTTTCATTTCCACTACTCCAGCCCCAGAGGTTGCCTTTCAGACTATTCCTCTCCATTCCCAACCATTTTGTCCACAGGTATTTGAAAAGCCTGATGGAAGAGTAGCAAATTTTCCCAGGGTCTTAGTGGTGGGATTTTTCTTTAAACACCCCACTAAACTCAGATTTCCAATCAATGTCTGAGAATCTGCAGTTCTTGACTTTCATTTCCCTCTGTACAGCCTTGCCAAGAAATAAGATTCCGCAGAGTCCTTCCGGCTGGCCTGAGGCTTTAGAGTTCTCACATCCTGGAACTGCTCCTTTAGTCTGTTTTGCAGAAGACGGGCCTCGGATCCATCCCAGAATTTACAGAGCATCGTTCCTTTCGGCTTTAGAACGCTTTGGCACATGTCCAGAAGGCCTAAACACAGCCTGATGAGCTTCTGGTGATCCAGGTCTTTGATGCCTGTTGCGTTGGGTGCCATGTCACTCAGGATGATGTCTGCCTTCCCCAGGGGAAGCAGGCTCTGGATCCTCCTCAGCGTGCTGGGGTCAGCGATGTCGGTCTCCGACAGGAAAACCGCTCCTTCCAGAGGAGAAATCCGCAGCAGGTCAACGCCAAGCACGAAGCCAATGGGGACAGCAGGATCTGGAAGGGTGAGTGACACAGGGAACACTCAGGGTGGCTGCAAAATCCTGCACCTGCACGAGCTCTGTGGCAGTCAATAAACAAAACCCATCCCCTGCCACAGCTTCCCGTCCCCTGGCAGTTTGCTGGGTGCATCTCTATGGAGGGTTGGCCATAAACTCATCCATTCAAGACATGAAAACTCAGTTTGGATAAGAAAGGGGGATTTTTCTTGGTTTTCTGCTGTTCTTTCAAGGCTGACAGTCCAGAAATCCTGGACAGCGGTGCAGATTATAGCACCTTATCTTGCAAATATTAATGGCTTCACCCACATAAACCATGCACAGCGGTTGCTTCCATTTTTCAAGAAGGGAAATAATATTCCAGATAAGCCAAGGTAAGTGCTGGAGGTCACACCTGTTTCAGAAGTAGATGAAGGGATTTTCCCCACAACAGCTAATCAGAATACTAGCACTACATGGTAAATTTTGTTTCATAAACACAATTTCTCCAGACCGTAAGATTTACTAGGCTCACCCCTTCATGTTTTTATCAGTGACTCTAGCATTTGCCAGTACCCATGCTCCCTTCCCATACTGTTACCATCATACTATTTCCTAGATTTCATAGTATTTAGATTCCATAGCATTTCACAGATCTCTTGCACCCTTCAAGAGCATTATCATCCCCATCCTGCCTGCCAAAAAATTGCACTTACCAGTACCTAAAGCATTGACCCTCTCTACAGCAACCTGGCTCCAAGCACCAGGTGCTGCTCCACAGTCAAGAACAGAAAGTCCTGGACGAAGAACACAGAGCTTGTCATCAATTTCCAGCAACTTGAAGGCACTTCGGCAACGGTAATGCTGCTGCTTCGATGCCTTGACAAAGGGATCCTTCAAGTGCCGCTCCAACCACCTCTGCTCAGTTCCAGTTTTCCTCAGAAACCTCACCGTGGTGTGCAGGCATCTGCTCATCCAACACCAACAGCTGCAAGGAAGAGAGGCGAGTCAACCAGTTAGTACATAACCACTCTGTATTTCAAAAGTCTCTATAATAATTCGTTCCAGCCACTACAGGCAGCCGGGGACGGTGTGCAGTCTCCCTGGCTGGACACATTTGAAACACAGATGGACACGTTCCTGTGTCACCCGCTCCAGGTGACCCTGCCTTGGCAGGGAGGTTGGGCTAGATTGGTCTCCAGAGGTCCCTTCCAACCCAAACCATTCTGATTCTAAAAGGAAGCCGCCAAATTTGAGATTTTTGGCACCTTTACTTATCAGGTCCGACCACAACAGCAGGGCCAGGTTTTGGATGAGGCCTCACGTGTTACCCTGAGCTAAAGCGGGGATAGAGATCCCACTCCAGCTCCTGCTCTGGTGTTTTAAGGACACGACATGGCAGAGTGATCCCAGTACGGTCCCGGGCTACCTCCGTGAGCCCCTCGGAGGACCGGGGAGATGCCCGAGCTCCTGCAGGCTCCAGGCAGAGCAACCAACAACCACGGCCCCTGCCCGGGCGGAACCGCCGCACGGCATTTCCAGCAACCGCAAACCCGCATTAACCCATTGCCGAGGGAACCTCCAGGCGCCGGCACTACCCACACCGCACCATCCCCCGGGTGGGATCGCCTCAGCAGCCCCGCCACGCACCGGCCGCCGACAAAGGCAGCCCCGGCCGAGCCCGCCATGGCCGCCCCAGCCCGCCCCGCCTCTCCTCCCCTCAGGGCGGCCGCGGGCGGGGCGGCGGCGGCGCGGGAAGAGCGGGGCCAGGCCGAGGGAAAGCCGCGAGTGTGGGGCTGAGGTACGAGGGGACAGCGATGGGGGTGCACGGGGGTCAGGGATTCGGGATGGGGGTCAGGCATTTGGGGAAGGGAGGCCGGGAGGCAAAGGTTCGGGGAGGGAGTGCTGAGGGCGATGAGGGGTTCAGGGTGGGAGTTTAGGAGGAACGAGGATTTGGAGAGAGGGGATAAGAGATTTGGGGAGGGGTTTCTGGGGGCTCAGGGATTCGGGGAGGGGGTGTTGAGGGTGGTCGGAGAATCTGGGGAGGGGCAAGGATTTGCGGAGGGGATCAAAGATTTGGGGAAGAGGTGCTGGGAGCCAGGGATTGTGGGAGGGGGTGTTAAGGGTGGTCAGGATTCGGGGAGGGGCTTTTGGAGGAACAAGGATTTGGGAAGGAGGGGATCAAACTTTGGGAAGGGGGTGCTGAAGTGGCAGGAAAGCAATGGTCAGTGGGAGCGTTGGAGAAGCAGGTACTGGGAGAGGCACCGAGGGGACCGAGGGTTTGGGGACCGGGCATGGGGCAGGGCTGCTGGGTGTTTCGGGGCTGAGGGGCTCCGTGCACCCCCTGGGTCCCCTCTGAGGGGCGCCGGGAGCCCTTGGCACAGCGTGCCCGCCTCGCCCCTCACCCAGGAGCCCTTGGCACAGCGTGCCCGCCTCGCCCCTCACCCAGGAGCCCTTGGCACAGCGTGCCCGCCTCGTCCCTCACCCAGGAGCCATGTACACGTCCAGACTCTTCACCCTGGTCCTGGTGGTGCAGCCGTCCCGCGTCCTCCTGGGCATGAAGAAGCGCGGGTTCGGTGCCGGGCTGTGGAACGGCTTCGGGGGAAAAGTGCAGCCCGGGGAGAGCATCGAGGAGGCTGCCCGCAGGTGAGGGCTGGGCCGGCACCCCGGGGACAGGTATGGGGGCACAGGTGGAGGTGTTGGACCGTCGGCAGTGGGCTGTGGGTGGAGGTACCACGGTCATTTGGTCAGTGACACCCTCGTGTTACCCACCGCTGCAGTCATGAGCCACCTACCTGCTCCACAGGTGATGAGGGATCATCCACATGTACAGAGAAACAGGATTGCTCCCCCTTTGTCATCTGCAAATCTTTAACTGCCATCCAATCTGTGAGCCGCTGGAACTTCCTGTGTCCTCCCTCCCATCCCCTGGACTCTGATCTCAATTGAGAATGAGTCTGTGAGTGGTGGGTGGAGGTTCTTGCACTCCTCAGAGAGGTGCCGGGTTTAATTTTGGCTATATAGCAGAATTACAGCTAATTTAAATAATAAGTCAAACTGCTTAATGTTTAAATTTTTAAGCTGTTGAACAGATGCCACCTTCCAGTAGCATTTTTAGTACTGCATGAAAACTTTAGGACAAAATAGCAGAAATTCTTAGGGGGCCCTTATGAAAAGCCCTGTAGAAATTTATTATTGTATTGTATGGTGACATTTTTAAGTACTAATGCTGAGTTGGGGAATTGAATTTCATCAGTAAAAAGGCACAGTGTAATTTTTGAAACCTTTAGTACCGATTTCTTGTAGTTCTTTCATCTGTCTGGTCATTAAAACAAAGTAGCAGATCACAGCGGAATTGCTAAACTCCTCTAAAAATTAGGTACCTTGTTCTTTACCTGAGTGTTGCTGATACAAAGCCACACTTTGCCATCTCCTCAGTTTCTGATACGTGCCCAAAACTGCCCTTGCACCTGCAGGAAGACTGATGATGGTGTGCTCAGCTGGTACCCAACAGCTTCTGCCCTCAACAGCCTCCTCAGCTGTGCCAGCACAACGGCCCAGGCTCTGTGGTGAGCTGGGCCCAGAGACAGAAGGGTCTCTGTGCAGGTGTGCTCCCAGCAGCACATGGCCTTAACCTACCTGACACTTCATCATGGCTTTTCGTGTCATTTATCATCTCTGAGTGGAGGGAGGGACGTGAGTTTTGTCACTTAACATTTGCTAGGCTTACACTGCCGCTGGCTGTGGGGTAAATCTAATGGTTTAACGTAGCATTGGATTTCCTGGGTGTGTGGTTACCTGTGCTGGCCCCGAGTTTGACACCAGAACTTCTGCTCACACAAGACATCAAGTGCTAAAATTTTCATCAACCCAAATGCAATGTGGCACAGCACAGCCAGCACCTGCTGCTGGGGACTGTCCCCATCCCTTCACCTGCAGCTGACTCCAGAATGATACACCCAGTTCCTGCTGAGGTCAGCTGGGCAGGAAGCTGTTCCCAGAGCCAGGAGCAACTGGGCACACTGGCCACCTTCCTGGCTGGAGCACTGCTGGTGCTGGACACGCTGGCCACCTTCCTGGCTGGAGCACTGCTGGTGCTGGACACACTGGCCACCTTCCTGGCTGGAGCACTGCCTGTGCTGGACACACTGCTGGCCACCTTCCTGGCTGGAGCACTGCTGGTGCTGGACACACTGGCCACCTTCCTGGCTGGAGCACTGCTGGTGCTGGACACACTGCTGGCCACCTTCCTGGCTGGAGCACTGCTGGTGCTGGACACACTGCTGGCCACCTTCCTGGCTGGAGCACTGCTGGTGCAGTGCTGCCTCAGGGCACAGCTCTCCTGCAGGAAGCATCACACAGCCCAAATCCAACTTCCCTTGTACCACCTCTGCTCTGCCCTGGGAGCTGAGGTACGAGGCTGTGGTTCCACACTGCTCTGTCTCAGCTGGGCTGGCAGAGGCAGCAGGTGTGAAGTGTCCTCTCAGCACAGGTAGTTAAATATTAAGCCAAAACATGAACTAAAGTTCCCAGTACCAGTAAGGTTTCCATCCTCTGCTGGGTACAGCACATTCCCACAAGCACCTGGGCAGCTCCTCAGTGGCACATCTTGTAAGGGGAGCATTTAGTGAACGAGTTATTTCTAATCTGCCACCTGTAATGTTTCCACTTGTTACACACAGAGCCGAGCAGCTGATGGATAAATTGCCTGGAGAACTGCAGCAGTGTTGTGCTTTGTTGTTCAATTATCAGTGCCTGTAAAAGGAGGCTTTTAGAGTCGTTGCTGGAAAACTGCCTCTATTTTAGACATAGCTTCTCAGAAAATAAACTAAAATTAGCCAAGACATTAAGTTGAATTATAATTTTGAAAGATGGCATCCATGAAATCAATGCCAAAGAAAGCTGGAACCTTAAAATCATTTCCATTACATTTTAAAATTGTTGTTACTGCCAAATACGCAACTACATTAATTATTAACTTTAACTAAAGATACAGTTTCAGATTATTCCTTTTTTTTGTACATTAGAAAAACCGTGACTAACTTCAAGCTGTGCTGCTTCTGTTAGAAGGAAGTAAAAAAAAAAAAAACCCTGAGCATAGAGCATAAAGAGAGAAAATAATGAATGTGCTTCAAGTAGCTGTGCGTGGTGGTGTGTGGAAAAGAGCTGGCACAGCTCTCCAAGTGCTCTTAAAAGTCTTGCCTTCTGGCCTCTCGTTATGCTCAATGTGCTTCCAAGGAGCAGAAAGGCAAAGTTTGCACAATTGCTTTGTGTTTTTTACATTGCATTTGAATGGGAACCGGAATTCTCAACGTTCTGTGGGCAAGTGGTGTTATGGAGTGTGTAATTTAAGTCAGCCTCAGTTTGCCTCAGAAGTAGCTGATTGTGTAGCAAGTATTGATAGCAAGTTCTTTCTGGTGTTCATTACCTGCTTCCCCACAATTCTAAGATTTAGCCTGAAGTTGGCAAAGCCTTTTTCCTGTCTAAACGAAGTGTATCTTGGAGTTCTGAAGCCATACCCAGCTACAGTCACATGGCTTCATATACCCACTTCTCAGCCACCTCACAAAAGACCTGCAGGTTGCAAGGACTGTAAATTATACTAAATGATCAGTTTTCCTGAATCTTCCCTTTCCAACCTGGACTGTTCTCCTTCCAGGCTCAGGAACATGAAATAACACACAGTCCCATCTGACCTGGCTCCCCTGTGGTGTAGTAGACTCGTGGCTTGGCACAGGTCAGAACCCTGCTCCCTTGTACAGGTGCAGCTTTCACCTTTGGTGCACTGGAAAGGTTTT
Source organism: Monarcha castaneiventris obscurior (assembly GCA_026261815.1). NCBI lineage: Eukaryota > Metazoa > Chordata > Aves > Passeriformes > Monarchidae > Monarcha > Monarcha castaneiventris. Next base: position 11,018,563 of record JAMPIT010000856.1, on the reverse strand, counting down.
GAATGTGTGAGTAAAGTTAATGACTGCATTTTTGTCCTCCCACTGCTCACTTTCATGGAAAGAAGCCTTTTTTCTTGTGCAGGGAGCTCCTGGAGGAGAGTGGACTGACTGTGGACACCTTGCAGAAGATGGGACAGATCACATTTGAATTTGTAGGCAACTCTGAACTCATGGACGTTCACATTTTCCGGGCAGATCATTTCCATGGAGAGCCAACAGAAAGTGAGGGTAAGTGGCTGGTGGGGGTGAAGGAAGGATGTGCATGCTCTTCTGAGCCAGCATTGCTCTTATGAAATGGAGAACTATTCATGCTAAAATGCCTCCCAGAGGGAAGGCAGCTGGGCTGCAGGGGGAAGCTGCTTGTTGACCAATATTCACAGTGTAGGCAGCAAAAATCCATGAGGAAGTCCCATGTGCAAAGTTCTTTTGTTTTCTGCCACCAGAAATGCGGCCCCAGTGGTTTCAGCTGGATGAGGTGCCATTCCATCACATGTGGCCAGATGACAGCTATTGGTTTCCCTTGGTGCTTCAGAGAAAGTTGTTTCGTGGCTATTTTAAGTTCCAGGGACAAGACACCATCCTGGAGCACAGCCTGAAAGAAGTGGAGGAAGTTTAAGAAAGCAGAAGCATTCAGCCCACGTGCTACTGCCCACACTGGGCTACAGCACCCCAAGCATGACTTATGAGGGTCTCTTTGCTCAGCTCTCCAGGAAAGGAGACATATTTTGCAGGTCACTGGGAAGTAATGAAATTAAGGGGGTTTCTTAAAAGCAGAAATAAAAGTAACAAGATTTTCCATGCTGTGAAGTCCCTGGCTGCGGTAGGCTTCAGTGGTTATGTGATCACAACTATTAAAAACTTAAGCGTTAACCCTTTTTAGTGGCTTAAGTTTTTCCCTCATGGGTGGAATTTTTTTTTTATTATTATTATTAAAAATATTTTTTTTAGTAAAAACATGTGTTGTTCTGTTGTAATGGTGCTGTGAGAGCCTCTACAAAAAAGTTCAGACCAGAGATTCCTTCAGGATTCTCCAGCTGAAGGCAGTGTGAGGTTATGGGAGTTAAGAAAACACAAATCAGAGGTGGATGTACAGCCCTGTCTCAGCCCAGCTTTCACTGCTGCAGCTCCTGCTGTGAAGTCAAATTATTTGAGCATTTCAGGTAAAAAGATGCTGAACAAATTCAACTTTCAGCAAGTCCCTGTTGGAAAGCACCATCCCCTAGGGCTGCACACTCTGTCCCAGGGCAGGAGCAGGTGACTGCTCAGCACTGATGTCAGCCCAACTCACCTTGGTGGGCAGCAAAAGTTTAATCCAACCGTGCCAGAAATAACACATCACATATGTAACTTCTTACACAAGTTTTTTTTTTTTTTCTTTTTTTTCAAACACTTTTACAGACATATAACACTTACAGATAGAATCTTGGAATGTCATGTAGGATCTGTAAACATTTCCAGTCTACCAGCTGTAGTAATAGTTCTTTAATTCCTGCATTTGGATAAAGTGCTTCATACATAAGGCTATTTGAGCAAAGCAAAGATACAGGATATTCCAGGCAGGCAAAATTCACACCCTCTGAACTATGTTTGTTTCTTGTCTCCCTCCAGCAGTTCTGAAAAATTTATACCACTCAAAAATATCCTTCTTCATCTGCTCAGCAAGCCACAGCTCAGACTCAGGAGGTTGAAATAACACCTTAAAACCTTACTTTTCCTTTTATGTTGCACGCTTGAGTTATTTACAGAGGTTTTGATACCCACCTCTGCTTCTAACCTGGCAGTGAGGGTTCCTGGCTGCTCTAACAGAATGGCTTTGGGCAAACAGAAAAAGCACAAAAGGACAGGCAGCTTTTACAGAGTGTAGGACCTTACTGCGTGGTAGGAAAGGGAATGACTGGCAGCCAATACCTGTTAAATACCTTGCTTTATTTCCTGGTGGAAACTGTAAATTGCTGCATGAGAGACAGAACGTGGCAATCACACAGAATTCCTTTCTGTTCCTCCAGGAGTTTGGGTAGGAAAAGAACAAGCGTGGCTCAGGCCTGCACTTCTCTGTTATCCCCTGTCTGCAGTCAGGTGAGTCCTTTCAGGAAGGTGCTTTCCCCAGCCCTGATTTTTAGCTCATGTCAAAGAGCTGGGATGTTACTGCTCCTGCTGCCGTGACACTGACATGGTTTAAGGAAGTTCTGTCCCCAGCTGGTGATCTTGGTCTTTTAGTAAACAGCACAAACTGAAGAGTGTAAATTAGCCTGTTACAAATTCCAGGAATTACACCCTTGCATGGTCAAAGGAGAGTTAAAAGCACTGGAATGCAGCAAGGCACTATTGAACATGTTCCAGCTTAGGAGGAGCAGCTTGCCAGGAAGATGGAAGGAGAGCAAAAGAAGGATCAAAGATTTCAGGTATTGTAAATAGAGTTTTGAGCCTTTCAACACGTGATACTGACAAAAAGCCTGGATATTCCCACTTCACAGCTCCAAGTGGAGAAGCCCTCAGGAGTGACAAAACAGAGAGCCCTTTTCAGAGAACAATTTTCAGGCAGGCAGCCTTCAGGGTCTCAGGTGTTGACTACCCTGGCACCTCCAGGACTGCTCTGACACTGAAGGCTTTTCTACCATCACTCCTTTGAACACATGAAAGCCCCCTGACCTCAAGCACACACAGAAAAGCTTCCATTCACAAAAGCACATTAACACTTTGGCACTACATCTTCCAGGAGCATCAGATCTCAGGCAAGGCAGCACACACTCCTCAATTAGTCTGGCTTAGTTAGTGTTTACTGCAGAAGGAGGGAGCATGGAGGTGTGGAGGAAAACTACAAGTGTTTTCCTCACATTGGCTAGGGCAGACAGCTGAAGTCAGCTTGATGGATCCTTGGAGTCCCTGCTGCTTCACTCTGGAGGAAGGAAAATGTGCTTGATGCTGCCCCTCCAAGTCTGGCAGATCCATAAACTGAACAGAACAAAGACAGTAAGGAAATCCCTCACACATTGAGGTAAACAAACAGTGCTATTTGCACACTGACCAGTCCCCCAGAAGAAAGGTTTGCAAACTAAGGGTTGTATGAAATAGTGTCTGCATGTGTTTAGGAATGATACAGAAGCTTGACAGTCCAGTATGAAATAAACTCTGAAAGTGCCAGCAGCTGGATCAGCTTTGAGAATACTGGGCCTCAGTTCTCAAATACCTGGTGAACAGAGTAAATCCAAAACAAGAAAAGCCCACCCCCAAAACTCTCCTCAAAGACACGAGGGCTGACAATGGAGGAATGGGTATTTCTCAAAATAATGTAATTCCAGTTTCTTTACAGGTCCTGTGGTGTGTCTCTGTCATTGTTACAGTCTCTGCACTTGGACTGTAGAATTTGTGCTTGAAGGAGAACAGGAAAGAGGAGTTAGTCTAAAGCCCTAATGTAATTTTGATTTTGCTTTTTGGGGGGTTGTTTTTTGATTTTAAATCAAGTTCAAAATGGTAATTTTTTTCTAAAAGTGAGAAGTGTGAAATTCCATTCAGGCTAGTCCTCTGCAACTGCTCCCATAGAACATTGCCCAGTCAAATTATCTATGAGATCCATCAGAAATTATCAGATCTTGCCCCAAAACATACAGTATTTTCTCAATTTCACTGTTCACCACATCAGGCAAGCAAAGATAAATGAGGGAGGATGGGTGCTGAGACTAAGGCAGCCATAACCAGCCAGCACCTTCTGGTAATGCCAGGAGTGAAGAGCATGGAAAAGTCTGGTAACACACTTTCCACACCTGAGCCGCAAACCATCTTCCTAATCAAGACAAGGTCAAGCAGAAAAATCTGTTGTGCCATGCTTGAGATGATATCTTCTTTGTAACTGGACTGTAGAAACATTTTCCTCCCCTGCCAGTTTGTTTTGTGAGCAGAATTTCTTCTGCATCACTTAGGAAATCTCTCAGAGAGAATCAAATCTGTCACAGCCATTTGCAGTTCATCTGTCTCACTGGACAAGGCCCATGTGCAGGAGGAAAAGTGAGTTAACATTTGAATTGTTGGAAAAAGCTCTTAATGCATTCTGTGCAAGGTTGGCTACACACTGCTTAAGGCCCAGCACTCAGGGAATTCACCCATATCAGTGGATTTACTCCATTTTGAGGAATGTGAGTAATGGTTATTCAGTCTCCTGAAACTGGGCAAATAACTTATCTTGCTCCTAGCTGAAGAAACTAATCCAGAATTTCTGCCTGGGCTAGGAAGAGTTTCATGTTGCACTGAATTTTCTAAATTAAATTAAAAAAAAAAACCAAACCCAAAAGCAAAACAAAAAAGCTTTTGTGATTGGAGGATTTAAATACACTTCCTGATAATGAGGAAGTTCCCCAGTGGGAAAACACTGCAATGGTTCCAGTTTGACAGCAAGCACTCATCCTTGTTAACGTGCTTCCTTTTTTACCCATTCAAAGAAAATTCTAAGAATCCAAGTCACAAATTCCCCTTTGGAAGCTATTTTGGCCCCAGAGAAGTCAGATTCAGGGAGTCCTGTTCACGCAGAGTTTTGCTGCAGACGTTTGCAGTTTGATTATCAGTTTCTCAGGAGGATGTGCACCATTTCCCCTGAGGTAACACGACATGCACATTCTCCCCCTTTGCCTCCCGAGGGAAAGTCACTGGAGACACAAAGTGGAGAATGTTTAGTCCCTTTATCACAACCCTTTATCAATAAACTGATTTGAAAACCCCGTTACCAAGGGCTGTGGTGTTTTTAGAGATGAGAACTTTCACTTAATTGTCTACTCTCCTTCACAAACAAACACATTGCAATGCTACCCGCAGCCAGGAAGAATGACACTAACATCCTGATAATACTGAATTTTTGCTAAAGACCTTTATCAGCACTGTGTTCCAGCCTGCTGGTGTAACTGGATACTTCTGATATTACACCAAAGAAACCACCAGCCTTTGGGTCAGCAGCTCTCCAACAGACCTCAACAGCTACTCGCCAGATGGAGGTCAGAACCTCCAGAAGAAATAAACAAGCTACCTTGTAGCTCTTCTGCTCCTGTACTAGGAGTGGTTTACATTTAAGGAGTGTTTTAGTAAATTATTTTCTCATTTATGCCAGGTAAACTCCTCTGAGTTCCTGAACCCAGTTGTCTTTGGCCCCAAACTGAAAAATATGAGTAAGTCCCCAGGCTGCCCTGCAACCATGAAGGGAAACACACTGACAACATAGTCCATCCAGCACTATCAGGAAAACCCCTGTCACACTGACCCCTGCCCAGCTGGGTTACAAAATCCAACCACTTCATTCATTTTGTGCTGAAGTCTAGCAGTAAGAAATCAAATCCAGACACCTACAGTGGGATGGGGGATGGCTTTCAGCTTTCCTTATGCACACACGTCCCTAACACAGGCCCTCCAAGGCATAAAAGGCAGTTTATCTCCACTACAAGCAAGTGCTTCAGCTATCCTGTTCATCTCAGCACTTCAGAGACGTGCAGAGATGTGTCAGCACAGCTGCAGATAAACATGATTGGAGGACTGTTAGTACAAGATGCAGAGGCCTCAGCAACAAGACTGCAGCACTCGCTGTGCCAGGCCATATCCCGACCCCATGAGGAGTGTCTGCAGGATAATGAACATCAGCTCTGCCCCAGGGCATTGCAAAATTACAAAATTGTCTCTATATCCATATGTTCTGCCCCACATCCAGTCTGTCTAAATCAGAGAGCAGCTCAAAGCAGCAATATTAAAAAAAAATAAAAATAGCTGTTTGGAGGATTCCTTGGAGGTAGAGGTCCCACCCCTTCGTTGACTGCCCTTCTTGCTCCAATGTGGGATGCTCGGAACATTAATTGGAAAAGAAGTTTCCCTCTGGAGGTGACAGTGGTGGAGTTGGCATACTGCTAGATCCCACGAAAAGGCAGCTCAACTTCGGCTTCAATTCATTCCAAACTTTACTCATCTGTCAGTGGAGAAGGAGAGAAAGCAGACATGAGCAGGTAACAACCTCACCACACGAATTCTAGCAGCAGTCTCAGGTACTCAGAATCACAACACAAACTTGCTGAAGTATTTTCAGGAAGTTCAGTGGACCCAGATTGTTCCTTTTAGGCTGGTGCTATGTGCAGCTCCCTGAACATTTTCCTGAGCATGTATAGAAGGGAGATTTCTCTTCATCATATCCCTTCACTGAAGGGATGGAAGGGAGCTGAAGGAGAAGAGACTTTTCTAATATAACCAAAGCAAGAAAGTCTGTATATGGGGAATATTAAAGGCCATATTTAGGGTTTAACAAAAGGGAGCTTCTAAGTTTTAGAGCAAAACCCAGGAGGTTTTCTTGTCATACAATTTCTGTGTAGCACAACAAAAAAACAGATTAATCTAGAAAACACATATCATTCATTACAGAGTAGAAATTTAATAGTTGGGTCTTTTTCAACTACTCATAGGGCAGGGCTAGCTACAGATGAGAGAAGAAAAGAAGATAAAACTTGCTGCAAGAAGATACCACCTCTTAGAGGGGTTATAGGCCAACCTTGATCCTCACCCCAAAGCAGAAAATCCTCAGGTAACATTTTAAGTTATGAGAGAGCCCAGCTGCACAGATGATTACAGGATGAAGGCCAACGGGTGAGAACAAATCCATTCAAATTCTCATTCATATTCTGGGAAAAAGGACACAGTCCAGAACTCACCTCTTTGTGACCCTGAATCTGGGAGTTGACAAAGGCCCCCAGAATGTGAGATGTGAGAGGCAGGTAGATGTGGATGAGCTGTGTCTCCTGATGCAGGCAATACAGGGAGAAGTAATTCCTCAGCTCCATGGTTATGATTGCGTTTTCTTGCTGCAAGAAGGGGAACTCAGTGACCAGGAGGAGGGTGCCAAGCACTTACAGCAGGAGAAAACAGCATTCCAGCAATTCAAACACAAACCAAAAACCTAAAACAGGCAGTTCCTGGGGTCATCTGATACAACAGGAACTGCCCTCTCCATCACAGACTGCTGCTTCCCACAGCTCCTGCAAGTGATGGGCTGCCAGAGAGCCAGTACCAAGTGTTGAGGAAAACAAACACGTTTTCCACGTGGCACAGCAGGCACAGCTCAGATTTCCCAAAGTACAGGCTGCCCTTTCGGTCCAAAAACTCTCTGCAAATGTGACTGAGCTACAGAGCAGCACCATCACAGAGCCCAGTCCCACCCTCTGCTGCTCTACCTCCACAATCCGAGACTCCAGTTGCTCCACTGATTCTGGTTCTTTGTTCTGCACAGTGGCACTCATCATCTGCTTCTTCATCATGCTGTACTTGTGCAACGCTCGCTGGTGCTTGTGCAATACCCCCTTCTCGTGCCTTTCACACAGGTCCTTTATGGGAAAAGAAAACAACAGGTACGTAGTGGGAGCCAAGAGTCAACAAACACACAGTCAAGTACATCAGGAACACACACACGTGGTCACACTTCATGTCCTGTCTATGCTGCAGATTTTTGCTCCTTTGCTTTCAAGAGGGTCAAAAAATGCCGGTAGTTAAGAATTTAAGAAACAAAACTGCTTCAACCCAGGCCAGTGAGCTTAAGAGGCAATCTGGAGCATCACTTCTGCCAATATTTTGGATCTTATCAGGCCTCTTATCCTTTCTGACCTTCTCAGTATTAAGTGCTGGCAATTAATTAAAGTGCTGGCTCAATAGTGTCCTTCAACTTCAGTCCCAGCCTGGGAATGTCAGGAGAGGCTGCCACACACAGCTGACCAAAAGATTAGCATTAACAAAATCCTTTCATTCATAACTGGACTAATGTCTCCATGAGCAAACCAGTAGTAACCTAGTTCACTGCTCGGACTCAAAAGCAGCCAAATTTTTAAATTTGGCTCAAAACCACTCATATTTTTAAATTCCTTGCAGAGTTTGCTCTTTGGCAAGTTCTCATCCTCAGACAAGCGGATCAGGAGGGCTACAGAGCTCCCTGTGGCCAATAGCTACTCCCTTCCCTCTGCCAGATGCCCAGTTTGCCTCTGAACTGGCCTCACAGACAGTTTTCCATCCAGTTGGCGTTACCACCCTCTACAGAGCACAGGCTTGCTCTAAACAACTTTCTTGTTGGCAGAAGAACAGCAGAGCTCACTTTATAGGACTGGAGTAAATCCAGGAAAAGGTTCAACTTCTCCACCACATCATTCTCTTCCTGTTTACCCTAGAAAACAAGGAAAAAGTACATTTTACGTAAGCCTGGCATCACAGCCCTGCACCCCCCCAGAGCACGCAGGCTCTCACTGCACTCTCCAGGGCACATCAGTGCTTACACAACTGCATCAAAAACCTCTCTGATGGCACTGCAGCGTTTGGTCTTCAGTGTGCAGAACAAAGACCTGAGGCAGGAACAGCTTTTCCAAGTGACTGATCATTAGAACAAGAGGAGTTGGTTTCACAGGCCTGCGTGTCAGTCCTTTCAGCACACTCTGCCTGCAATTCCTCACTCTTGCAGATTCCTCCAATCTTTCATCTTCCCTTCCTACAAGGTAACTAATCCATTAAAACTCTGAATACCTGCATGTTCCCCATAATAGTTCGTGCATCAGAAGGCAGAGATGAGACACCAGGACAAATTTCACTACCGGTTTTTTTATTTTACAAAATACTCTTTTCTTCCTGGATCAATAGAGCTCTCTGGAGCGTAAACTCTGGAGAAAGAGACCTGGCCTGACTCATCTACAAAAGCCCACTGAGTGTTTCAACACAATGCCATGAAGAGCACTGAAGACAAAACTATTACTTTTCCTTCACAGACTGTCCTGTTCTCACATTATTCTGACAGTCATTACCACACTGTACACTTAGACAGGAATGTGGTGCTTCTGTCTGAATGATTCTCATGTAATGTTTAAGTACGTGAATGTGAAAATTTGATTCAGAGGTAAGTTATTCTGGGTGCTCTGTAGCAGATTAATAAGATGGAACACAGCACTTTTGGACAGCTCACCCTAGTAGGGACCTTAACATGTGCAGTAACCATTTAAAATTAAGAAAGAAAGCAGGTTTTTCCCTCCTTTCCCTTGCCTGTTACATTTTTTCCCCATTTAAACACAGCCCAAGTATTTCACACAAGCTTGAACAAGCAGGCTGGTAGTTGAGGATGTGAGCTTGGACTGCAATCTCCCTCTTAACTCTTGGAGGGCTTATGTCCACAGAGCTCATGACTGAAGATGAAGTTTAAGGCAGCAGTGCCCCTCATTCATGTTACAAAAGGAAAAAAGAAAAAAAAGTCTCACCTGCTGCACAGCCTTATCTGCCAGAAGTGCAAATTCAACAGACAGACCCTTCAAGGCTTGTTTCAGAGTCCCCCATGTGTTGTTATTCAAAGCAGCCCAGGAAGGAAGTGGGGTAGTGTCTGAGCCCAAAGCACTGGAAGGAGATAAGCAATGGTCACATCTAGGAGACAAATCCCACTGAGTAAATAAAACTTATTTGCAGAGAGCAGTTCAGAGTTTCAAATCAGTCTAAATAGCTCACAGTGCTGAGCTACTACTGCCCCATCCCAGTGCAGTTAACTGTGCACGTACTGGGGAGAGAGACAATAACACAAGTACCTGAATGTGAAGGTATTTCTGGTTTCTTTCCTCACACTCTAGGGAATGCAGCCTTAGTGGCAAGCATGCATTTCCTCCTTTCACAGAAGGAAAATTGATTATGTCCTACAGCATGCACTGAAACATCCATTTTTACTGATGCCATGATGAATTTTGTCTTTTCTTTTATACCCCTGTTATACCTTTTTGCACCTTCTGTATTCTTGGTGCTTTTTTGCCTACATTCTTGGACTTGTTTGTTAAGCTAAGAGATTAAACATTTTAGAGGCTTCGTAGTTAGGGTGCCAGGGTGCCCAGAGCCCAAGGTCCTCTCCAGAACACATTTTGTAAACTAAGCTAGAACCATCCAGGGGAAGGTTCCTTGGGAGGGGGGGCTCATTTGAACCTCTCATTGGGGAATATTTGATAGATATGCTAATTAGTAAGACCTGGAATGTAAGACCAGATCTAGGAGAGAGGGACTTTGCAGTGGGGATGGGGGGGTGCACAGAGGTGTATTCGACCTGTTCGTGGTGCACCTAAGGATCCTTACAATAAATACCAAGGTAAAACCCTTTCTCCCCTTCTAACCGTGTTCGCCTCTTGATTTTTAAGACGAGGAAAGGCACGATTACCAGACCATTTGCTGGTGAACTTGACAAGAGTTTTGGGTTCTAAACCAACAGTAGAAACATTCACATCAGCAAAGCCTGCTCCTCCCAACCTACCTGAGCTCCTTCCCGAATATGAGGAGGTCAGAGGCGTTGTCGATGGCTCGGGAAGCGATCCTCTCCGCACGGTCCCGGAGCTTATAAAAGCTGTTATAAATATTCCTGATCAGCTCCCTGCTGGCAGCAAACTGGGCCTGAATGTCAGCTGGGAGGAAGTCCTGAAGGAGTACAGAGGGATTAGTGGTGGATCCATCAGAGGCACACCACAGTCTGCAGAGGGGGACAGGCTTCCCTCTTGTGCTCAGCCCCTCAAGCTGTGCTCTAACACCTCTGCAGAGATCAGCTTCCCATTTGGGTGTTCAAGTCAGATGTCACACAAGTAGCCCTAATCTTCAGAAGCAGAAAGAGGTTCAAATACCCAGTGTAGACAGAGTTGGCAAAATTTGCAATTCTACTATGCAGTTAAAACAGGGTTTGTGAGGTTTCAAGCTCACAAGTTCTGATCTGATCCTGCTGGTAACTCCCAGCCCAGTAAAGTCAAGCATGAACTGAAAGTTCAGCTTTTTTTTGACCAGTTTATCACTGGTAAAAGCCTGAATTAAGCTCCAGTTGCAAAACCTTCTGCAAGCATTGCAGGAACCTGAACAACAACTTGCTGTGAAATTGCTCAACAAACACAGTGGATGTGTACTTAAAACTTGTCATAGCACTAATCACTGGGATAAACAGATATATGAAGAACTTATAACTAACTTTTCCATAACAGTCCAAATTGCTCTCCCACAGGGAGAGAACAACAGAACGAGGGCATGAGCACAAGGGAAAGACATCAGTCTAGATATTAACTTTTAAATTGTGCAATTTGTGCGTTTGTTTGTTATGCAAGTACAAGTAATTATAGAGAAACATGTTCTGAGCGGGATTCATTGGTTAATCTTTATCATATTCACAAGCTAGAATTTAGCTAGAAATATCAGGCCCTTAAGAGTCAAAAGTTTAATTTCAATAAAATTACAAGTCCTTCAAACTCTGGAAACAACTGTCTCCTACCTAAGGTTTCCATCACTGCACAAATGCCATAACTGAAGCACTTGGAGAACAAAGCCATTTAAACCAGAGTAACACGTTGCAAGAAATTCATATACATACCTTGGCCTGGGTAGCTAATCTGCAAGTCACAAATTCATCTCCTACTCCCTGGACCAACTCCCTTAGCTTATTCTGTACATCCTGGAGAAAATACAGAATCAAATGAGCATGAAATAACTAAGCAGCACACAGGCAGTTCACACAGGTCTCAGACACATTCCAGCAGTGAGGCACAACTCAGCAGACAGCTTTACTCAGGTAAGGTTTAATTTAAGGAAAAGCATAACCTCTATTCCCCTAAGAACAGTTATAATTTTCAAAATACTCCACTCCTGGCATTGAGTGAAATTACCTTCCACCTTCCACTGTGGAAACACCTACTGAGAGAAAATTCTCCTCATCACAGGGAGCAAACCCGTGTGGGTTAACAGCAATTCTGAACGCTGTGCCCAGCGAGGCAGTTACAGCAAGACATGCAAGCTCAGGACTACTGCTAACAAACACTCACTGAGCCACTGAAGGACAGAAAGAGTTTCAAGAGCACATCTTCTGAGAAAGGGGGATGTCGAGCCACCAGGTTTATAAAACGCTTCAGCGCTCTCCTCCTCGATTCTATGAACTCCCGATCAGCTGCAGGAAGAAACACGGAATTTCAATTAATGCACCTCACACTACAGCTCAGAAAGGAAGGAGAAAGCACTGCAACAAAAACCAAAGAATGGTTACCTATAGCCTGCCAGCTCCCAAAACCAGACCTTTTAGACTGACCTCCTGAACAAATACTCCACCAAGCATTCTTTCCCTCTTACCAAAATCCAGCACGCATAGCTACAAGTGGTTATTTCCACAGGGGGGGTCAGGGAGGAAGGATAAACAACCAAGCCTAAGGCCTGAAACCTCCACTTAACAAACTATGGGCCTACAGAGATTCTTCTTCCTCTGAATCAGTTCCACAGAGGGTATCCCAAACTGTTTGGGACTCCTGGGATCAACATCTATCCTTTTCATGCAAGATATCAAAAAGTACTTTGGAAGACTTGCACAGTAATCTGCAGTACATCCAGCCAGAGTCTTCACCTGTCAAACTAAAAGAATTCTGCTCCTCTTGCTGAAATAGGAAGATTTTCAATCTAGCAATAACTGCAGTAAGGCAGTAAATCAGAGTTCCTGGAGTTTTTCAGGAACAATAAAAAAATAAAACCAAAGATTAAAGGAAAAGAAAACAGCATAGAAAGAAATTAAAGGAAAGCTCTTATCCATGACAACACTCTTGTATCATAAAGCATTATTACTCCTTTCCCTCAGTTTTAAGCTGGCAGTTTGCTGGCTCTGAGGACTCTCAGAGTGATCCTCAGTACAGCACCACCCCTCAATTCATTTTTCTGCCACTGGCGTTGCAGATCTTGATTTTGCTTTGCTCACACTTAACCTGCATGGACATTTGTGAAGTCGTGTACACACTTCCCACAGGATCTGCCCCAGTTGGCTGCCGTGCTCCAGAGGAGCAGAGCAGGTCATCCATCTCCACCTGACAGATGGAGGGAGCAGGATCCCCACTGGGATCCATGGAACTCAGCAGAGGAGCACACCAAGGACAAAGCACAGAGCTTTGTCCATCTGGCTCTGGGACTTGGAGGCTCCAAGAGTCACCCATCTCTACTAATCCATCAAATCCTGTGTCCTGTGCTACCATTTGTCAGTCCATGAATCTACTCAGAAACAAGAACTACCCGTTCCCTTTCCTTTTTCCTGTTTGCACTTCCCATTAGGCCCATTCCCACAGCTCTTCTATGGGCAGTCACTGGACTCAAGGCAATCAGCACTCTCTGCCTTATCACAGCTTTGCACTGTATTAGAACTGTTCTCCTAGCACAGTTTGGGAACTAATCCTATCAGTTTTTTTCCTAAAGTTATGATATGTGTGGGAAGAAAGGCACTGGTGAATGCAGGGAAATATCAACACACCAGCAATGCAAGGAAATAACAGTCCCTGACAAGTGATAGATACTGGGAGCTTCTTTCAAGCATCCTCTCTCCACTGAGATTAATCAGAGCTGGTGTCTTTGCTCACAGGTGTTGCATGAAGTGGAAATTCTGGCTGAGAACACTGAATCGGGTTAAATTCAATACATGGGTTTCACACCCCCCCAAAAAGTCTTCACAGTTCACATTCCATCATAAGAATGTATGACCATTGAAGCTTTTCAGGGTATGATTTTGCTTTCTCCAGTTCACTGTACACCCTGCTCTGCTCACTGTTTACCAATTCTGCTTTACTGGAGCAATACATGGACTCCTCAATTGAAACCAATTGTTTATTGAAACACAGTGAGCTTAGCACTGTGGGCAGGAGAGAAGACATTGAAAAGCTCGTTCTTTCACAGATAAAGTATTAAACAAGACGGGATTCTACACAGTTATGCAACATTTGAAATAATACACGCTCAAAAAAAGCATCAATATTTGAGATTAATGAAAAATGTTCCTGAAGGAGCTTTGATATGCTTTCTGTCTTGGGATACTCCTTGGTTTCTAGTCTAACAGCTAAAGCATACTTGAATGAACTGACACTGGTTCCATTTAGGCTGGAAAAGAACTTTTAAGGTCACTGAATCCAGCTGTTAAACTAACACTGCCAAGTCCACCACTAAACAATGATCATCACAACCTGTTCTTCCAAGAAGCAAAACCTGCAACTCTGCCGTGCCCTTGCGCAGAATTACACCTAAAATCTTATTAAGGAAAATCATTAGATACTGAAATTCCACAGGAAGAAACCCCACTGAAATTTTGCATTAATATCTCACCTATAGGAATTTCTAGGATGGCAATAATTCACACCTCCAAATTGTGTATTATAACCTCAAAGCTGTTGTCTGAGCCAAGCAGAACCCAAGATTTACAATCTTTTAAACATTTCTTTTCAACAGCATCACCTTGATTGCGCTTGCACCATGAAGCAAAACCCCTCCAGTCAGAAATGAAGATGCAGCTTTACCTCCCAGCATCCTCTTTGGGGGCAGTGCTGGCACCATGCGATAGGGGAACTTCTGCAGCAGCATCTCGTGGAACACCACAAAATCGTTGTATCGTCTGTACACCGAGCACTTGAACCTCTGCAACGAAGGAAGGGGGAGGAGAAGTCCAAACACAGCTTAGACAGCAGCACTTGCACAACTTTTTTTTGGTGCTGCCTATACAATTTCTTCACTAGCTCGAAACAGTTTGAAATATCGAGCTACCTACACCGATTTGTTACAAAACCATCCAGTTTTCATTGCCATACACCTGCTTTTGTACAGAGCTCAGGTTTCAAGTGAACTTGCAGACCATCCTTCACACCCAGGCCAGGAAGGCCCAGTGCTACTGCATTAAAAGTCAGCCCACACACAACTGGTGCACTCCAAACCAGCATCATCCAGCACATCAAAACCACTCAAGACTTTGCCAGCACAAACTGCAAAGACATTCTTAAGAGGACACATTCTCACCAAGCCCAAAGCCTGTTCACATTACCTTGCTGGAAACCTCATATTCCACATGTTTCAGAAAAAGGCCCTTCTTCTCAGGTATAAGCTCCACCTGTACACTATCCTTGCTCAATAGCTCTTGGAGGGTGTGGGAAAGCAGCAGTGGATTTCCCTGGGGCGTCTGCATTAGAAACTGTTCCGGTTCCCTTGGCTCATTTACTGGAGGCTTTGCCAAATCTAGAAGACAAAAAGGGAAAAAAAAAAAACAATAGACCTGATAAGATACAGTAAAAGAAGTAGCCTTAAAATATTCTGTTCCTTTGCCTGGTGCTCCCAGAGTGGTGCAACACAGCCAGAAGCCCAGCCAGGCCACTCCCCAGAGGTTATGCTGCTTCACACACGTTCCCAAGCCCGGTACCTCCCTGCTCACAACACCCAGCAGCACCAATTATATCGAGTCAGAGAGACATCTCCACTAAGCAAAGAATCACAGGCCAAATTTGTTCTGTGAATCAGCTGAGAGGCCTGCATTTCCTGTCTGTCCAGCTCCCACCATAGCAGCATCTGCCAAAATGAACGAAACCCTTGCTCAGCACTTTTGGATCCTGCCTAGAACAACTCATGGAAGGAAAGGAAAAATGTGTCATTTTACTGAGCTGCGGAAATCTAATCCATTAATTTTGCACATCATTACAAAGGAAGGAGACACTTCATTTGACATAATTTTATTAAATTCTATGACAGTGTGCTACAGTGAGCGTGAACTACAATAATTTACTATGCCAACATACTTCAGTTCCAAAGCAGAGGGAAAAGGCTCCTAATAAGGGCTACCAACCTAACAATTCCCCAATCACAGCAAGCTGTGGCAAAATCTTCACATTTACCTATTCTATTCCACTGCTGGTAGCTGGAAAACAAACAGCTTTTAACAGTGAATTTGGCCAGAGCTGGGCAGCTTTGGACAGTAACTGATTCTCAGACAAATGCAGAAGTGAAAAAAGATGGCTCATAAGAATGTGGCCCCAGAGGACAAATGACATCAAAGAAGGGGCAAAGCTGATGACTCAGTGCTCTCTTATCAAGTGCCTGACTGCAGTTTATTGTCTCAACCTGACTTCACAACTACATCTATTACGTGACTGTAAACTAAGCTTACATTGTTTTTCAAAGCAATCCTTTCTTTTCCACCCATTCCACACACAGGAAACAGTGTGAAAAATGAGGGTACAACCCTGAAATCTCTTCACCCCACACCTGAGTTCTGCTCTCCTGAGTTCAGGCTGGAGCAGGTAGGTTGCTTCCTCTCTGTAAGAGGCATATTGTGAAGAAGCTCTTTTGCAAAGCAAGTCAAATCCACTCATGGAAGGTACCTGAAAAGCCAGGCAGGATTCATTATCCCTTCCTTGCCATTGTGCAGAAGTCCTTAAAAATATCTGCAATTTTGAGAACACAGTAACACTACAGAAGCAAGAAGCGTTTCTTTAAGCTTTGATACATAGTTCAGAAAGTTGTTAACTGTGTAACAGATTAACTCAGGGAAGATAAGAAGTCATATCCTTAAGTTGAAAGCCCTGACCTCCTCCTGATAAGGATTTCCCACCTGCTCCTTCATGTGCCCTAGGCCCTGATAAATGGGGAAAACAAGCAATCTTTAATTCCTCAGATTTATGACTTCATAACAGACACTTTGCTATCTGTTCCATAAAATGGCTTAATGAAACCAAACCAAATCCAGGACAAATGACCTTATCCCACATGCCTCACCAGGCTTCAGATTCCTGCTAATGTGACTCACAGAAGCAAGTCTTAACACCTCTGCTTTAATAGACCAATATATCACCTGCTAACCCCACCTATGTAGCAGCTCCTAAAAATTTCCAGCTACCTGCCAGAAATTTTCAGATAAATAATTCAAGCTAATTCAACGTTGACATGGGATACTGCTGGATGAAGTGATAATGTCTGTAGAGCACAAGGCATCCTGGATATCCACAGCAGCAGTTCTCTGGGTGCCCACCCTCATAAATCTTGGGTTTAACTGCTCGAGGCACACCAATGAAACACCAACATGACACAGCAGATGTTGTTACTCCTCCAGTGCACACACACACATCCCTACACAGAATTCCAGAGCCTTCAGTGATGCTCAGCCACTGGCCAACGTTGAGGAGGCCTCTCCCAAGGGGGGCTACTCAAAATGCATCCCAGCTACTTCCCCAAGCAGTGCCAATCTAACACAACATCTCCTCCTGCCTATTGATTCACTGCCTCTGCTTCCCATCTTCCTGCTGGACAGCCAGCAGCACAAACTGGTCCCTGAACTGGGGCTCAGCACTGCCTGGTAAACTACTGAAACCCCAAGGGCAAGAGACAGGTATGAGGAGAAAAGTGGTGAAAAATGAGGGTGAACATGAAATCCCCAGTGTTTCGTCTGTGAGTCCCAGAACCAAACTGATGCTGAGGACTCCCAAGTTCATTACAGATCTGAGCCCCACTGCCCAGTAAGAATTCTACAGAGTGATGCCCCACCAAGCAAGACTCCACAGTCCTTTGACAATTCAGCCACGCTGCTCTTTTCTAGGTAATTCTTCCCCAGTTTTCAATCAAGTTACTCTCTAAATTCGCTTTCTAAAATTCACCGACGGGAAATGCCTTCTCTTTATCAGCAGTTCACACTCTTGGCTCTCCCTGAAATATTCTGTAGCTTCTTTACATCTCAACCTTGTCTAAATGTGTGAAATCACACAAACCAGACAACCATGCAAACAAGTTTGAATAATTACTGTTTAATTAATAACCTCAGCGTGTCTGGTATCAACAAGACAGTTACTCAGAGTGAATCTACACCCACAAACACTGGTCTGAGAACACAATAAAATGACTTTGGAACAGCTGTTAACCTGCTTTTAGGAACTGTTTATCATGGCATTAACGCTAACCCTACAGAGCAATATATACCAGAGCTATTCTTCAGCCCATTTTTCATTGTACTTACTAAAGAGCCTATTTGGGAACAGCCTCAAGAGCCCTGGCCAGGAATGGTGGATAATGGTGGGAACTCATTGGTATGAGCTCCTGTGTGCAGCCAGTAAAAGGATTTACATGCATTGTAACAGAACACTTAACGCTTCCCATCACGAACTCTCTGCTGGAGAACAGCTAATTTTGAAAACATTCCCTTTGGTTTCAGCAGATCATTTTCTAGTAAAGCTTATATAGAGAGAGCAGCAAGTGGATACAGAAATGAGGTATGGAATGGTCCCCTGGAACACTGGGAAGCAGACAAAATAAAAATCAGCTTTTTCCTACGAGCTGGACTTTTGCTACAGCAGTTTCCCAATCTGTTGCCAATAAGATATCAGGAAGTGGCCTGGAACAACTGAAAACAAGTTGATAAAAAAGTTAAAAATAATACACATACATATGCAAACAAGAAGACAAGACGACAAGAATTAACAGTTTGAAGAAGCATTCAAAGCATGGCCCAATTTTTGTTTGGTCGTAAAAGAAAACAGCTATGAAAACACTGCATAATACTCTCTTTTTTTTTTTTTTTCTTTTTTTTTTGGTAGTGTGTCAGGTAGCCTTTGGACTGAAGGGAGTTGAGAAACTTACCCAGAGAACAACTGCAATAGAAAATCTCTCTACTTCATACCATGTGTTTCACGCTTTAGTTAGTGCTCAACGTTCATTACTCCACTGATACAACTGGGCAGCAATCTGCCCTCCAGAGTTACCAGTTTCCTCCATCCAAATTTCCAAAACCATGCATTTATGAAAGCCAGAGCAGAATTCCAAGTACCTGGATAGCTGCACAGAGGTTTTACATGTGAGTAAGCACATACAGTAGAGCAATGCTGGGGCTGGAAGCACAACACTGATTTCCCTTCCCTGTTTAAGCTCTGTCAATCAAATTTGGAGGCCTCATCTCCATCTTACAGATGGCTGATGCTACCAACTCTTTATTACACCAGGTGCTAATCTGATAAATTTATTAGACATGCTTAAGCAGATGGTGCCACAGAATTAGTTGTTACAGTAGTAGCTTATTTTCTAGAAGGAGAAAGGAGCCTGTAAGGAAGCAAAACCTTCAGGAAAAACAGCTAAGAGCTCTCCATCATCACAGGCCACAGTTGTGTGGAGCAGAGGGGATTCAACCCACAGGAAATGCAAGGGAGTATGAAAACTGACTGGTTTTGTCCACAGATACCTCAGATTTCTCCCTGGAAAAAATGAGGGCTCTACTACCAACTCCTGGGCCAGGAATACTAAAGCAGCAATGTAAATATCATTCATCAGCATTTCCCTTTCCTTTCTGTTTTCTCATGAGAAGCCTCAGGAATTATGAAAATGCCTTTCCCCCTTATTGTGTCACATTCCTCCATAATTCCAGAATCCAGTGTCCACATCAGCCTCCCTGAAAGCTGGTGCAGATTTCAACTACAAACTGAAATAGATTCCCCTCTTATTTTTCTTTTTTAAAAATATTGCATAACTTGAAATCCCCTAAAAAAAGAAAAGAACAACAGAAGTCCCCCCCAAAAAAGGCAAAAAAACCTTTGTTCCTATTAAAGGCTTAACATATTTTTTGAGACAACTTGTTTGGGTTGTTTTGAAGAATTTAAGACCCTGCAGTTCTTATTTAAAAATAAGAAAAGCAGAAGATTCAGTCTAACAAAGCTAAATGCTGCACAGCTGTGAGTTCAACATGGAAGGCAGGTCTGTATTTCTTACTGGGTAGGAGAAAAGTTATCATACTTAGCTTCACTCTAATTAAGAGTCTCCTTCCTTCTCCTTCCCACAATTCCCTTGTAAATACAAAGCTACCCAATGCCAAAACGAGATAAAATAGCACACACACTATCATAAAATTAGATGCTGGGAAACAGGCTCCAACATTTTGTTTTTCTCCTTAAAGAAAAACAAAACACCACCACCACAGCTTTCTCAGTGCAGATGTCAAGTATGTACCCTGCACTAGTTAGCCTGGGTTTTCTGGGGGTTTTTTCTTTGGTTAGGTTTTTATATTTCCCTTTGGTTTTGAGGTGTTGCAGGTAGTTTGGTTTTGGTTTGGGGGTTTTTTTTGGGTAGTTGTTTGGGTTTTTTTTCCAAGTAAGTTCAAGACTGTTATTCAGCACTTGGTGCTCTTAAAGATGAAACAGAGCACTTATGCCACAACTCAAAAATAGGTGAGACTATTTAAGCTTTATTTAGTAATAATTAAAAAGCCCCTGAATTTCTGCAGTCCCCTGCAGCTGTAGGGCCTCTTAGCTCCTTCTCAAACTACCACAATCCCATACTCCAGCAGAAAAAAACTCCAACACCAACTTATCTCCTCCCAATGTCACATAGATTTATTGTGTGTAAAGAGCTAACCCTAAGCCTAGCGCCCTGTCCTTTAACCATGCTGTTAGATCATCAACTGATCCACCTGATTTCCCAAGTCTGGGAACCAAAGGGACACATTCCATTCACAAGTCAGCCATGAGCCACAGCCCCCAGCTGGAGCAAACACAATAAAGTGAGATGGAGCTCCTTTGAAGAAATAACAGGATTAGCAGAGAAAAATCCATCGAGGAATGTGCCCAAAGATTACAGAGACAAAAAGTCAAATGCTCACTAGGGCTGGCTCCCAGCGCTCAGTGGATGACTGCAAAGCTATCATTTTTCACAAAGACGTTGGAAGTGTAAAAATTCACACCCAAAAGTGTAACCCAGCAAGCAATAACCCAAACAACTACTCCCGGAAACTTTCACAAGGACATTTTACATGACTACAAAACTTCCACAACCAACTGTCCTTACAGAGGTCAAGAATATCCCATGAAAATAAACAGTTTATCTTTGTTTTGTTTCTCATCTTCCTTACACGTTTCTCACCCTCCTGATTACGCTGGGGGAAAAACTTGATGTTAGCATTTAAGCATTAAAAAATGGCATTGCCACTGCAGACACTACAGCCTCCCAATGGTCTTTTCACACATTTTATAGTTAGAACAAGCTCATTCACATCCCCAGTCCTGCTGAAAAGCAATCATTAAATCTCTCCTCCATTTGTACCAATTCCACATGCCTGGAACTGGTAAATTTTTCTCCATCAACCTGCACCAACCCATAAAACTTGAAAACTGTGGGGGAAATCAGTGTTCATGTGCAAATTACACTGTCTGTAACCTGTACAGCCTCCCACGGGCTGTACACACAGTTAAAGGTTTACCAGCAGAAGAAAAAGAGACACCTCACTCCCTACACAGCCAACACACCTGGATTAGCTCCCTGCAATCTCTGCAAAACAGACTCGCATGGAAGTAAAAGCAAAAGGGAAAAAAAAGTCAATAAAAGCCACTCTGCAAGATTTACTTCAACACAGTAGACATTATCCTTTTTTCTTCTCTCTTTAATTGTATTAAAGTAGTTTGAACTCTGCAAAATCAAGAAGACAGCATTTGTATGTGCTCCCTTAGGGGGGCATCAATGATACCTATCAGGACTCCCCATTACTCTGCATATTTCATTCCTCCCAAAGCACTCACTGACAAGCTGCTGATCTCCAAAAAAAATACATATAGGTGTGAAACTTTAAAGACCTCCGAACCTGCATCATGATGCTAGAAATAAAAACATTGCTGCATTCACAGCATTATTTATCTTTAGCCAAAATCATTATATACCCTCTCTCAGTGATCATCATAAAATCTTTGCCAAAGAAAACCAAGTTTTCTAAAGAAGGCTGAGTAGATCAGAAAGGTACAGAAGCACCATCACCAGAAGTTAATCAGCTCAAGAATACTTGGAGACAACTGTTTTTTCTCTATAAGGCTCCTGAAGCAGATGGTAAACCCATAACAGACATACCTGAGCAAGCTCTCTCTTTGGTACAGTAGGACATTTTTTCCACAATGGCTGCTGTTCAATATGTTACATCAGTCCTGGACAGAAATATTCCAAAATAATTTATTTATAAGCATTATCTGCATCAGGAGCATCACAGGCCTAACAACAGCACACTCACGGTGGATCTTGAATAAAATCCAACCAAACCATTTTTCCCTGCATTAAGCTTACCTACTCATATTTCTTTCCAAACTGAGGGAAAACAAAAAAAAAAAAAACAAAAAAACAAAAAAAAAAAATGCACAGAGCAGGTACAAAACTTCAGCCACTTCGAAGAGAACTTTAGAGAACACTCTAAAAGTTTCCTTCAGTTTAACTGTTAAGGACTCTAACACGTTATTCCCTCCATTCACCCAGGAGCTCCCTCCGCCTCTCATTTCGCAACAAGCGCTGGCAGTAGCTGGCTACAAGTTTCTTCATCCAGACCCAGCCGCACGCCCCTAAAGCTGCGGCGTTAGGAGCCGGTGCTTTCCCCGCTGGATGCGCCTCGGGCTGGGCTCGGAGCGGCGGCACCGGGGCCACTGAGTCCTCCGGGGCGGGCGGGGAGCGGGCACGGAATAAACTCGGTCCGGCACGGGATAAACGCGGTCCGGCACGGAATAAACGCGGTCCGGCACGGAATAAACGCGGTCCGGCACGGGATAAACGCGGTCCGGCACGGGATAAACGCGGTCCGGCACGGGATAAACTCGGTCCGGCACGGAATAAACTCGATCCGGCACGGGATAAACGCGGTCCGGCACGGGATAAACTCGGTCCGGCACGGGATAAACTCGGTCCGGCACGGGATAAACTCGGTCCGGCACGGGATAAACGCGGTCCGGCACGCAGGGAGCGCTCGGCCGCGTGACTCCCCCCGGGAGAAGTTGAGGACCGCGCCCGTGGCCGCGGCCAGCCCGCAGAAGGGCTCCGGGGATGGGACTGTCTATAGCCACCGGGCAGGTAACCCCAGTGCCCGGGAGCCGCCGGCGCTGCCGCTCCTTCCCCCGCGGGGCGCAGCGCACCGGGAGCCACCCCCGAGCGGCACCGCCGCGGCCCGGCCCTGGGCAGCCACCGGGCTGGGGCCAGCGGGGTCCCGCTGCCCCGGAGAAAGAGAGGAAAGAGGGGAAAGAGGGGAAAGAGGGGAAAGCGGCGGCGCTTCCCCGCAGGTTTTAGCGGGGCAGCGCAGCCCCGATGCCGGCGCGGAGCCCCGTCCGCTCCCCGAGGGGCCACCCGCATCCCGCATCCCGCATCGCCCCGTACCTGCGGCCGTGCCCGCCGTGCCCGCGGGCGGCTCTCCGTCCATCGCGGCCGCGGTCATGTGAGGCGAGGCCGGGCCGGCCGCCCTCCCCTTCCTCCGCAGCGCCCGCCTGTCGGCGCGGGCGGGGCGGGCGGGCAGAGCCGCCTCCCGCGGGGCCGGGGCCGGGGCCGAGGGGTGCCCGCGGTGCCGCGGCTCCGCCCGGCCCTGCTCCGCCGGGATGTGCCACATTCCAGCGCTCGGGACACCGCTGCGCCATCCTGGCCCCGGTCAGGCAGCACCTCCGGAGCGCTCGGACAGGCTCCGGCAGCGGCAGCGGCAGCGGCAGCGAGCGTCCCCCCGCCGCTGACGGGATCGCTGCGAGCGCCTCTGAGCCGCTCCGGATTAACAACGCATCTCTCAAACATCTTAAAGCGTGTAAGAAGTGACCGGCTCATGGGCTTAATACAGGATTACTCCGAAATAGAGCTGCTTTATGTTTTGAAATCTGAAAAGGATGGTTGTTGTGAACTTCAGGGAGGCTTTCTTGTGCGCTAGGAAAAGTAGATAAACTGTTAAGCCTCTGTTGAGGCTTTTACTGTGGGTTTCCAGTCACAGAATGAGTTGGGTTGGAAAAGAGCTCTGAAATGATCGAGTCCAGCCTACGACCGAACACCACTTTGTCACCCAGACCATGGCACTGAGTGCCACATCCCCTCTATCCTTAAACACCTCCAGGAACGGGGACTCCCCCACCTCCCTGGACAGCCCATTCCAATGTCTTGTGAAGAAATCCGTCCTGATCTCCAAGCTAAACCTCCCCTGGCACAGCTTGAGACTGTGCCCTCTCATCAGATTAATTACTCCAAGTCGGTTTTGGTATATTTTCTTTAACTGGGTTCCTTTCCCCATGGCATTTCTGCTGCCATCTAGGCAATTAATCAAGTTTCCTGTGTTCAATAATTCTTTATATTTTGCATGCATCTGGATTTTTGGTAGATTTGGCAGAAATGAACACTAAGCTATTCAGAAAAGCACAGAAATAGGAACATTTGAAATGCAAATACACTTTCCAAAACTGCATAAAATTAAGAACTGGATGTATGAGCACCTCTCATTTTATTAGTGACTTTTTTCCCCACTTCCTGTACTTTATTAGTCAGGAATGATATAGTTGACAGTGGTGAAAAATAAGGCACAGTGATTTTCCTGAAAACACCATCAGACAAGAAAAAATCTTGATAGATTCTGGACCTCCAGCTTGACATGTTACAACTCATAATAATGCTTTATGTTTTCAATGTCCAAAGTATGGGATGCATTCACCAATTAATATTACTGATATTTCTTAATCATGGGAAGCTAAATAGTCACCTCCACTGTATGCAGAGAGAACTAAACCAGAAAATTATGAAGTGAGAATTATTCCAGGGGTAACTGTGACCATCATGCACGCCTTTGGAAGTTTTTGTGCTGCTACAAAATGTGAATGAGTCGAGTGATTCTCCTTTTCCTCCTCCCTCAGTGCTATTTCAGCTCAGTCCCCACGAGCGTGGGTGCAGACGAAAGCTGTGTATAAAATTGAAAAAGCATGGCATTATTTAAGCTGAGAGGCCCTTCAAATCATGTTTGTACAGCAGCCGAGCAGAGTTCTGCAGGCTCAGCACTTCTGAACACCACAGGATTTTTCGCCTATATAGCATTTTTTGAGAAAATGAATGGAGGAATCAACATGTTCTCATTTAGCTATAGATTTTTGATTGGTCTGTACTTAAGCTAATAGCATAACTATTTATTTGGTATAAATAAGATATTCTCAACTGAAGATTGGAGTCTTGAAGAAAAATACTGTGAAAAATAATTCAATTGCAGAAATAATTTTTGAACGGGGCCAGAAAGAGTCTGCCTGACATAAGTTATTGAACACTTCTGTATTTGCTGTAACTGCAGCAAAAGCTTCTGGAAAACCTTCAGCATAAAGAAATCATAAATGATAGGGGGAAAAAAAAAAGAGAGCACATCATAGAATCACAGAATGGTTTGATTGGAAGGGGCCTTAAAAATCATCTTGTTACAACTCCGTGCTGTGGGCAGGGACACCTTCCACCATCCCAGGTTGCTCCAAATCCTGTCCAACCTGGCCTTGGACACTTCCAGAGATGGGACAGCCACAGCTTCTCTGGGCACCCTGTGCCAGGGCCTCCCCACCCTCACAGGGAACAATTTTTTCTCTAATCTAAACCTACTCTGTTTCAATTTAAAGCCATTCCTCCTTGTCTCTCTCCATCTTCCTTGCAGGCCCCTTCAGGCACTGAAAGGCCACGGTTAGGTCACCCCAAAACCTCCTCTTCTCCAGGCTGAACAATCCTGATTCTGCCTTTCCTCCAGGAGAGCTGCTCCATCCCTCCCATCACCTCAGTGGCCTCCTCTGGACTTGCTCCAAGGGCTCCATGTCCTTCCTGTGCTGGGACCCCAGAGCTGGATGCAGGGCTCCAGCTGGGCCTCACCAGAGCAGGGCAGAGGGGCCAGAGCTGCAGGTTCCAGGTGACAACAGCAATGCAGAAATAGGTCCCTACCCGAGGCCCTGCCTCACAGTGTGTCATTCCGGGCACGTCCTGTCAGGATTAGATGAAATTTCATACAAGAACTTGCTTACTCCTTCAGAATTCAGTTTAGGAAACAGAGCTGTCAGCTTCACTATTCTCAGATCACCTGCATGCGATGAAATTCATGAGGCACGGCTGGTTGGAGAGTGGTGTTATAAAAAGCCATTCCTGCTAGATTTCTTCCCCCACATTTCCCATTGATTAGGAGTTTTGCATGTGGAATACTTAAAGGAGCAGGCTTCAGCTGCCAGTGCTGAAATCTTTGATTTTAAAAGTTGTTCCACTCTCCCTCAGATTGCTGAGTAAGGACTGGAAGAAAAAGAATAGCACTAAGATAGGACAGGGACTGAGGGGAAATTTCAACAGAGAAAGGAAAGGGAGAAGGAAGGAAGGAAGAGCAGATAAATCACAAGTTGCTGAACAGTACAGGAAAGTACAAAGAGCAGCACGTGCAATGTCAGGAAAAGGGGAATCCAACGTTTAGATCCACTGTTTAACCCAAGTGACTGGAAAAGTGCAAACAGGAAGAAGGGTAATTGCAGAAATTGCACATTCCAACAATACAGCCAACTGCGGGAGTGGTGGAACAAAAGCAGACCTCGTACACACTCCTGGAAGAGCCATGGAATACTGAGGACCCAGCTGGGACCACGGATTGAGCAGCAGCCACGTCCTGCCTCACATTGGGAAAATACGGGGCTGTGATGGCAGGAAACAGCAATTTCTGTTCACTTCAGCGTCAGTGCTGGTGCTGACTGGGAAGTCGGAGTGTGGTCAGCTACCATGATACAATGAGGGGAAAAAATAGCTGCACAAAGTGCCAGTCATCATTTCCATTCAGTCGGGCTGCCCGAGGCTTCAACAGGGAATGGACACGCTCAGCCAAGGAAATTGGAGTGGAGTTCGGATGCCATCGTGTGACTCCCTGAAAAATTACACAATTCCTTAAACATCTTCCCTCATTAGTTTGACAAAACATGGAAGACACTGCAACGTAAGACAAGGTCTAATTTTAAAATGCCATGTACACTATCTGCCCCGCTCTTTTTTTTTGTTCTTTTTTATTTTTTTGCTGGCATTTTTATTGTTTGTTGTGACAATCGATTGAAAGTAATGGGATAAAAAAATAAAACCAGAAGTTCTACTCAAAATTCACAATGTTCGTCTCTTAGGTGGGGCACAGATTATTCTTCCGAGATCTTTTTCCTCAAAAATTGATACCTCAAGATGGTATCGGAGGCAAATTCCATGTTTACTGAGCCACTCTGAATATACTGTATTAGCACATATGCTGGGAAAAGTGACACTACCACTTATTTTCCATCTGCCTGAGGTGCCCGGGACAGAATGCGGTGCTTTAATCGGTAACCAGCGTGAGAGATGGGATCTCAGTTTAGGGATTATCAGTCTAGGAACCATTTAAAAATCATGCTAAAACGCCCGGACTGTAAACGGCGACCCCTCAGATCACCCTCCTTCTGTGTCCGACTGCTCGGGAGGTCACCGCCCCTTGAAGGCCCCAACCGGGCCAGGCAGAGATGCCGCGGCACGGCCGCTATCATCTCGTACCTCCCGAGAAATGCTGTTTAAACCCCACAGAGGTCACAGTGGGGGTAAAACAGCGCTCGGAAGCGGCCGGGACACAGCCCCCGCCGCCGTCCCCCTCAGCCCTCACTGCCGCCCTCCCGCCCCGCTGATGTGGCGCTGCCGCCGGGCCGTACCACACCGCCCCGCCGCCAAGGGGGGTGCTCTGACCCTCCGCCCTCGCCGCGCCCGGGCACAGCCGCTCCGATCTCAGAGCAGAACCGCGCGCCTCCCCCTCTACACCGGCTTGGTAGCGCCCGCGCGCGCGCCGACTGCCTGCGGGGGAACTTATGGTGAACGATTGTAGGGGGGGCAGTAGGGTGAGTTTCGCGCCAGTGCGGTGCCCTGTCGCCATAGCGCTGTCCTGTCACCGCCTGCCCGGCGCTGCGCAGCGACACGCGCCGAGCGGCCGCCGCTTAGGGAGGTTTCACAGGGCGCCACCACAGTTAAATGTAATGGCGCCCCCCAAAAAATGGTTCGTCCGGACCCCACCTCAGTAGGATGGAAGGTGGCGCCATCTTGGGCTCAACCACAGCAATCAAGAAATAGGGGTGCTAAGCCTGCAGTGCGGTGAGAAGGTGGCGAAGCCGCCGCTGGCTGAGCACGACAGCGGCGGCAAAGGCGCCGGGATCGCCTGTGTGGGGAGCGGGGAGGAGGCGGCGGCGGGCAGGAGCGGCGGCGGGGACAGGGCTCCCCCCCTCTCTCCGCGCGCGCGTTGGTAGGCGCCGGCGCGCGCGGGCCGCTGGGCCTGGTGCACATGGCCCGGCCGTAGGAGCCGCCCCGCCCCTCCCCCGCCTTTCCCCGCCGCGCTCCGGACGGGACCGGCACCGGCACCGGCACCGGGACCCCGCGGGCAGCGCAGCACAG
The DNA here is from genome assembly GCA_026261815.1 of Monarcha castaneiventris obscurior. Taxonomy (NCBI): domain Eukaryota; kingdom Metazoa; phylum Chordata; class Aves; order Passeriformes; family Monarchidae; genus Monarcha; species Monarcha castaneiventris. The sequence continues at coordinate 10,990,627 of JAMPIT010000856.1, read as the reverse complement.
CACAGCACAGCGCCCCGCGCACCGCGCCCAGGCCCCGACACCCGCCCGCCGCCGCCGCCCCATGCAGGACACCGAGGAGAGCCCCGCGGCCGCCGCGCCGCCCGGCGCGCAGGGCCCCGCCGAGGAGCCCGAGCACACGGACGCGGCCCCGCCGCCCGCGGAGCCGCCGCAGCAGCAGCAGGAGGAGCAGGAGGAAGACGACAAGGAGGATGAGGAGGCGGAAGGAGGAGGCGAGTCCGAAGCTTTGCCGGGGCCCCCCGAGCCGCCGCCGGGCGCTGCTGCGCCGCCGAGGAGCCCGAGCAGCCGCCGCCGCCCTCCGGCCGCCAGAGCCCCGGGAAGGCCGAGCCCGAGCCCCGCTTGAGGCCGGGCCCGAGCCCGCGGCGGAGCCCCGGTCCGAGCCGCCGGCCGAGGCCGAGCCCGGGGCGCGGCGCAGGAGAACGGGGAGGCCGCGCCTGCCGTCCCGGCCGAGCCCGAGGATGAGATCTCCTTCAGCGACCCCGAGGACTTCGTGGACGACATCAGCGACGAAGGTGCGGGCCGGGAGGAGCCGCGGGGGCCCCGCAGATGCCCGGAGCCGGGGCCAGGCCGGGGAACGCTGTGCCCCGGGTCCCCTGGGCCCCGCAGCGCCTCCGCCCTGGTGCTGGGCAGCTCCGGCTCCTGGGTGCGCGTCTGCATCGTAGCTGTGCTTCACAAAGGATCTTCTCTCTGAGTTATCGCTGCTCCGCACAACGCCGCTGCTCTAACATCTGCTGTTAAAGGGGCTCTAGAATCGCTGTTACACCTCAGATGGGGGCTGCCCTCTCAATGGAAGCATCAGCTCGTCTCCCTTCCCTTTGCCTCCATTAGTTAAACTCAGCTGTAGAAACAAGTTTTTAAGTGGTTGGAGTGGTCGTTACAAACTAGTTTTCATCGTTCTGGGTTTTTTCCATGCACCCAGGATGAAATCCGTAGGGAAATAGGGTTTGAGAAGAGTTACTGCTCATGAAGATGTGATGTGGGTACTTTGTGACAAGAAAATAGGGAAGAATCGTTTCTGGCAGTTAAAAATGTCAGCCCAGGCTCTTTTAAAAGTAGTGGATATTGACTGCCTTAAAATGGCAAAGCTGTTTAACTGCACAGACAGTAAAGGTTTTATACGTGGGTTTGCCATACAGAAGTTAGAACTCTAATTTGGTGTTTTTCAGATGGGTCTTTCTAGATAAATTCTCTTAGCTTTTGTATAGCAAAGGTACTTGTTTCCCCGTTATTTGTTCAGCATTTGTGCTGTTGTAGGGTCTCGTGTGCGGGTATCCTGCATGCTGTAGGGTCTGTTACACGTATCAAAAGATGGATAAAGGAAAGATGGAAAGATGTTTCTAAAGCACAGGACTGTAAATCAGCCAGTTATCTCAACTGGCAGTGAAATACAGGTGCATTCTTGTGTTGCAGTCCTTTGTTTAGTTTAATAAAACACCAGTCAAATATCCTAGATTAAGGAAGTGTTTGCTGTTCTCACTTTAGCAGTCTGTGTAACAGCTCTTGGAACTTTTGCATTTGTTTCTTAAGGAGACTTTGGCAAAATTGCCTGGGAGTTGGATTCTTTTTGCTGAGTCCTTGCTTAATACACTTTGTGTACATCTGATGTTCAGTTCCTTCTTAGAAACTGGGCATGTTTTCCATCCCCACCTATTCTATTGTTAATTAATTTGGTTAACTTCTCAGCTGTGTGAAATCCAGTGTTAGTGGCTGAATTACAGCACTTAACTTTAGTCACTTGCTGGTCTGGCTTTCCATCTGTGTGTATTGCTTCTTGAGCTTCCTTATTCCTTTCCCATTATTCTGGTGCCCTCTTGAAGGAGAAAAGCAGCTCAGTGTGACCAAGCCAAGGTTCTTTCAATGCTCATCATAACACAGCTCTTCAGGAACACCTGTGGGATGGAGCAGCTTTAGGACTGGAACATCTCAGAGCTTTTACTGCCACTTTTTCCCCCCTGAGTGGTGTTGGCATGGAAGAACATCTGATCTGAGTTAAAGCAGGAGAAGGGATGTGTTGGACAGACACTTAGGTACCAGTGAAGCTTTAGTTCAGATAATGACAGTGGTCCTTAAAATGCTGCCAGCTGAAGATAGCCCTGTACCCACCACACCCTGCTTCCCTCCTGGCTGCAGTAGGAGCTGGCTGAACCAGCTTCTTAAGTCTTTGAAGATTCCTGTGTTCACAATTTTGAATTTAAGGGCACAGTGTGGGAATTTGTCTTCAGTTTTGATTCAATGCAGAGTGTTGCATTCCTGCCCAGGAATTTAAACATGCATTCCTTGGCCTGTCTGTAGGCCTACAGAGTCTTTTGTGAGACGTGGTTATGAAAAAATAACGAAAAGAGTCTTAAAATCACCCTTTTGTGTTTTACTTTGGTTGTTTCCTTTTGCTTGTAGACTCCTGTGGAAATGTCCTTGTGGGGCATGCTTTCATTTTAAATATTTTATATTGTTATTTGTAGTTCCTACATGCACATGGAGATCATCTTTCTGAGTGATAAATACTACAAACAACAATATTCTGTGGATGCTACATAATCTTGGTGGTAATGGACTAAACATTTGTGAAGCACATTGCCCCAGACCAGAGGGAAGCTTCATGTGTAATAACCTGTAGAAGCTTAAAGTTGTAGAAAGCAGCTTTTCAGTAGTTTGAAATTCAAAGTAAGCATATTTCTCATATTTCTTCATTGCTGGAGATCTTTCCAGTGATGTTTCTGGGCAGAAAAATTTCTTGAATTATGAAACCATCAAAAATCTAATGTCTTCAAAATATTAGCATATACAACACATTTTTCCTAGTCTATGCATGCTACAGGTAGTCTGACTCTCCAAATTTTGTCTAATTCAAAAGTATGGTGGTATGAACTTATTTTTTGTATAGCTTTATGTTTTATAGTGATCTTCACATAAGCTTAAAACTTACTGCAGACACTCAGGAATTAATATGTTTGAAGAATATCCAGTGTGAAAAGACAGATGCTTGTCTTCACAAAGCTTAAATATGGCTTTAAGTGTCTTGCCTTAGACCTTCATTTTTGTGCTTAATTAAAGGTTTAGATGGAGTGTGAGGTCTTAAGCATAATTATAGTGATGCTGAGACATGCAGAGCTGCCAGTATGGTGGATAGTTTTGAATTATGCTAAAACTTGTGTAATTTGGGAGGGAGGTACAGATTATTTTTATCAAAGTCATCTGGTTATAATTTGAGCAAGAGGACTGGTCAGAGGTCAGGTAGTAAATCATGCCTTTGTCTGTGCTATTGTCAGTTTTGAGGACTTCATGAGCCAGTTTCATCTCCTGAAAAAGCTGATAGTGCAAGTGTTGACAACCTCAGTGTGTAAAGTATTTCTTAGAGAAAGACTTTGAGAGTTGGGTGCCTAAAGTTTGCCATGGAACCACAAAATCCTGTCACTTAGCCAGGAAGTGCTGTTGGGATGTTGTGCATTCACTTCAGTTGTTTTTCTGCCAGAAGGTTCATTCACTACCAAGTTTCTTAAATGATTCTTGAAATTTCTTGACATTTGAAGTCTCTCTGTTCTCTTACTTTCACTGTTCTTTACACCTCTTTCTCCTTGATGTGACCAGTGCCTTAGTTTCCTGTCTGTCTTGTGTTTGCAGAGCTGCTTGGTGACATCCTGAAAGATCAGCCTCAGGAAGCAGATGGAATAGACTCGGTGATTGTAGTGGATAATGTGCCCCAGGTTGGACCAGACCGACTGGAGAAACTGAAGAATGTCATCCACAAAATATTTTCCAAGTTTGGTAAAATTATCAATGAATTTTATCCGGAAGCAGATGGAAAAACAAAAGGGTAAGTCATGATAACTCCAATTGGGAAAAGGATTGGAACACGGCTCTGGCTTACCCTTGATTGTTAGTTGTCAATACTTTATGGCCAGTTTTTATGGTGACCTCATAGTCCTTGTCATCACCTTCTTCTACCTCAGCCTGTGCAGTCCTGATATCATTCTCAGTGACAAACAAGTTCCTGAGGGAACTGAAAGCTTAATAGCTCATTAGGCTCCATAGTGGAGTGTGGTAGGGATTAATTATGGAAACATCTTAGCTGGGTTTGGAGACAAATGTCTGTGCAGTACAACATGAGGAGTTTTTTCTCAGTTTTCTGCTATGGTTAGTCAGTAAGTGAAAGGTCCTCTTGAATTAAAAACCTGCTAGCAGTGGATGTACTGTTTATTGCAAAATAGACCGTCAGTATCTGTAGCAAATATTCCTAATATTGGAGGAATCCATAGCTTAGAAGGCGTAAAAAAATCGAGTTTTCTGGAGTGGAGGGATTATTGATTCTATAAGGTCAGTATGAGAAGCATGAGAAAATTATTCTCTCTCTTTATCTCTCTCTGAGACACTGTCTGATGGTGTTCAGGATACCATTGGTTTTGAGTCTGCTGGGTTCCAAGCTTGCTTGGATTAAGTGGCCAGAAGGAAGCTGAGCTGTGTAACTGGAAAACAAGAGTGATGCTTTGAGATGCCTGTGACAGCAAGTTCCCATTCCCAAACAAGATCTGTTATCCAGCTGGGAAGAGCTGTGGATGTAACTGCCTGTTCCTGGCTCTCATTGTTGTCATGGTTGTGCTGAACTTGCAGTCACCACTGGGTCTGGCCCGTTTCAGAAAGGATATCAGATTAATTGAGGTTAGGCCCAGACAGTTAAAACGTGTGTGTGAGCCTGTGGCCAGAATGGAGATTAATTGCTATTGACCCTAATTGGTTAGGGACAAGACAAGAAGTTACCTTGTAGATGCACTGTACTCAATTCTTAATTCAGCCCCATTGTTTCCTCTTTATTATGAGCCTGTTTTGTGGCCAGCAGTGTCTTCTACTTTGGTTTTCCTCCCCTGTAGGTACATCTTCCTGGAGTACATGTCCCCCTCTCATGCCGTGGATGCTGTCAAGAATGCAGATGGATACAAACTGGATAAGCAGCACACCTTCAGAGTCAACCTCTTCACAGACTTTGATAAGTGAGTGCAGCAATCCTGTGTTACCTGTAGATTTGGGGATTCTAATCCAGAGTGCCTGCATGGAGTGTAACCAACCAAATTGCTCTTTCAGGTACATGACAATCAGTGATGAATGGGAAATCCCTGAGAAACAGCCATTTAAGGATTTGGTAAGGAATTTTTTGAGAAGTGGAAAGAATATTCAGCTTAATATTAAATGGTTACTTCATTGCTAGAATATCCATATAAAAATAGAAAGGATGTGTTAATGTTGTTGTAAATAGCAGTGCTGATCACATACTCCTGTTCCTTCATGCTCACCATCATGAATTGATGGGAGGAGCTCAGTGCTTCTGCTTAATAGTTGCACGTAGTATAAAGCTTAATTTACTCTTATTATTTAAGAGTAAATAATAATTTCGCACAAGTTGTTTAAAAATAGATTTTCAAAAGCATCTTTTTATATATTCTAAATTGTTCAAGGCAAACTTTGGTGTTTGTTACCAGTTGGTTTGTAAATAGCGTGGTGGAAGAAAGGATAGTTTGTTTTTTCTTTAAAAACTACATACCAAGTGACTTCTTGTTTAAAATAAGTATTAAACATCATCAAACCACCTTGAAGGTCCACCTGTTCATTGTGTATTCTCAGCCTTCAGCATCCAGCAAGTGGAATTGTTTAATTTCACTTCAAAAACTTGTTTGCCAGTGGTAAGACCCCAAAGTTGCATTCTCTGTTAAGACCAACTTCCACCTGCCAGGTAGATACTAATTTGTGGAACTTACTGTCTTAGCCTTTGGCTCACTAACAGTGTTTTTGCCCTGTTTTCCTCAGGGGAATCTCCGATACTGGTTGGAAGACCCTGATTGTAGGGATCAGTACAGTGTCATCTTTGAGTCAGGAGACCGGACATCCATTTTTTGGAATGACATCAAGGAACCTGTTCAAATTGAGGACAGAGCAGTGAGTGTCCTGGAAGTGCTGGAGATTGCAGATACACTGCCAGTCTCCTTCATTTTATGACATTGCAGCTTTTGAATTTAAAAAAAAAGTCTTTTTCCCATTGCTGAAATAATTTTTTCTTCCTTGTGAAGAGTGGTGAAATCACATCCTTTAGAATTAAATTTAGCTGCTTAGGTAAGAGAACTGTGGAGTGAACTTTTTGGAGTTTGTGGTGGTGTTTGTTTTTTTTTTTCTTTAACTGGTTTATGATGCCCATTAGTTTCCTTCGTCTCTCTGTTATAGGTGATTCAGAAAGACCTGAGAATGCAAAGTCAGAGTTTGAGGAGCACTATTCATTCGAGCTGAATATGTGCTTATGTTTGCTGCTTCAGATGACTCCTTGCTTTTGTGCTGACCACAGAGGTGTTAAAGAGGAATAGCTGGTTTGGTAATGGCATAAAAGAGGGAGAGTTAGTCTGCCTGGCTGCTGCAGGCACTGGACTTGCTGGGAACTGTTAGGACCCAGGAGCATTTTCCTTCATAACCACTGTGCATTACAGCAGAAGGAAGTTGGCTCTGGGATGGTGAGAATATTCCCTCATCACCATGGTCTCTGGCTGTGGTCTGTATTGCTGAGACCTCTCTAACTTAGCTGAGTGCCCAGAGCTGTGTTGTTCAGAAATTTGAAATACTTACCCTTACTTCTGAGAAGAGTATGTTCTTACCAAGGCTGAAAGAAGGAAACACAGGCTGCTAGGTGGGTTTAATTGTTACTACACAAAAGATGGCGCTGTACCTGAAAAACATCTTTGGTGATCTGTAAGTTGGAAAGGTCTGAACTGACAGTTTTCAACCTGAGGAATAGGTACTGTACGTTATGTGCCTGAAATTAAACTCCACCATTAGTCACAATTATCACAGATCCTGAGATCTTCACTTAGTTAAAAGGGATTTACAAAATGTTCTGCTACAAGCCACGCATTAATTCTTTCCCTTTTAGGAGCACAGCATGAAATTAAACTTCTTTGTGTATCTTTTTTTTTTAAAATCCAGAGGTGGACAGAAACCTACGTCCGTTGGTCTCCCAAAGGCACCTACCTGGCTACGTTCCACCAGAGAGGCATTGCTCTGTGGGGTGGAGAGAAGTTCAAACAGATTCAAAGGTTTAGTCACCAAGGAGTGCAGCTTATTGACTTCTCACCTTGTGAAAGGTACAGAGCGTGACACTGCTTTGGGCTAAGGGGTCAAAAGCATGAGGCATGAGTAGCATCCTCCAAATCTGGAGTGCTGAAATTAATTCCTGAAGATTTCTTGAATATTAAGGAGCTCTGGAGAGAAGAATAAAATACTTTCAGGACTGAGATGCATTTTCTGTTGATGATTCTTAAGTAACATATTTAGAAGCAGTTGGGTTTTATGCTTTATTGTATGAAAAAGATTATTTACCAGGGGAGAAGTCCAGCATCCCTGTAGTTTGGGTTGGATAAGGTCAATGATTTATGGTTTGAAACCAGTGTTATTCTCATGTCAAAACTATATAATAGGTAACAGTGTATTTGGTGAGTTCCCCAACATCAATGTTCCCTTGTAACATCAATATGGAAAGACTTGCACATAAATCTAGAATCTTTTTAGCCAGAGGAATAACAGGGAAGCTTTCTCCTCCTTTATCATCCTGTTCTTATTTTTCCCTCCCCTGAAAAATCCCATTAGAGAAACTGTTGTTTCAAAGTGTCTGGTATTTAAATACTACTTGGATGAAAGGCTGCTGGTACTGACATATTAGATGAAGTTTCAGTAGTGAAAAGGATTATTTCTTTTGTAGGTATTTAGTGACCTTCAGCCCTTTGATGGACACACAGGATGACCCTCAGGCTATCATCATCTGGGATATTCTGACTGGCCAAAAGAAGAGAGGATTCCACTGTGAAAACTCAGCTCACTGGCCTATTTTTAAGTAGGTTGAAAAACAGAATTAGAGAGTTGTAGTCCCAGACTTCATTTAATAAAAAGGCAGTTACAATTTACTATTTTTTTTTCTTGCTTAGATGGAGTCATGATGGTAAATTCTTTGCTCGAATGACTTCAGATACCCTCAGCATCTATGAAACACCTGTAAGTTCTGCCTTTTTTTGCATAATAATGAGAGTAGAAAGTATGTGTTGAAATATAAGAATGTTACTAACCTGAAAATCCATCCTTTTCTCATCTTTTAGTCTATGGGTTTGTTGGACAAAAAGAGCTTGAAAATCAATGGGATAAGGTGAGTCTATTCCCTTGTAATCCTAACTGTGCTCTTTAGCTGGAATGTTTCAGTCTGGGGGTTTGTTATGGTGAGAGGAATCTTTAGACCATTGCCTGGAGCAAACAGCCTTACATGTTGAGGTGGTCAAATAAGCCAAAGTGGCAAAAAGAAATGGAAAACTTTCCATTTGTTGATGAACATACTTGGTAGATTCTGTGCTTTGAAATCCTCTTTGTGGTACTGCTTAATGCAGGGTCTAGTTTGGGAGTCCTGTTCCTTGTCTGCAAAGGAACCAGACTGGAATGCAGTTTCTTAGGGAATATCTCCCTGACAAGGGGATTGTGCTGGCTCAGAGCAGTGTGCTGTGTCTGCACAAGACACACTGACTCCTCTGAGAGTTTTTAAAAGACATCTCTGTAAAGCAACAAGAAAATCAAGTGTACCCAGGTGCAAGAAGATGGTCTCCATGGTAATTTATTAGGGGTTTTTTTGGCTCATTTGTTCCTAGATCTTTGGCATTTACTCTGTGTGTAAGCCCTGCTTTTTGGTGAGATGTACTGATTGGATAACATTGGTGATATAGCAAATTCAAATAGCTGCTTAAAAATCTGCTTTGGTATCGTTATGAAATTGCCCTCAGTTATGTGTCTGTGCCTGTCTTTATTATTGAGAGTTGATCTTTGTCTGCAACATTCAGATACAATGAGGAAAGTGGTTTCTGCTTCTAGTATCTCTAAGTAAAAATTAAAATGGCATATTTTTAATTTTGTTCCTGTAGAGACTTCTCATGGTCTCCAGGTGGTAACATAATTGCTTTCTGGGTGCCTGAGGACAAAGACATCCCAGCAAGAGTGACTTTGATGCAGCTGCCTTCTAGACAAGAAATTCGTGTGCGGAATTTGTTCAACGTGGTAGATTGTAAACTGCACTGGCAGAAGAACGGGGACTACCTGTGTGTGAAGGTAGACAGGACTCCCAAAGGCACACAGGTACATGGATTCTGATTTTATTGGGAAAATTTGGTTCTGTCTCATGCTTCCTTTTCTTACAATGCTGCCTTTTAATTGAGGCAGTGTAAATTGTATCATTGGAAAGCAAAATGTATGTAATGTTTGCATCCAGGATTTGCTTTGACTCCAGTGGCCTCTTGGTCTCTGAGAGGTCTTTGCCTCACTTCTTCTGCTCAGAACTAAGCAGCTGCTGAACAACATGTAGGTCAAGCTGTATAATGTGCCACATGTTCATCTGTCTTAATGAAATATTATAACAGTCTAAAAAAAGATAAATGCTTTTGTACAATTCTGAAAGGTGTTCTTCATCAGAACAAATTTGGGATATTTTTTATAAGGAGGCATATTGTATTTATGTGTTCTCATTAAAGGAATAAACCTTGACTCACTCTCATCCTGTGTCCTAACAGGCTAATTGTGGAGTTGTCCTTCTATGCCTAGTGATAACATTATTTACTCTGCTGTTTTTGTGCTGGATAATGAGCTGGTTTTGGCCTTTACAGGGAGTAGTGACCAACTTTGAAATATTCCGCATGAGAGAGAAACAGGTGCCAGTGGATGTGGTGGAAATGAAAGGTAATGCCAAATAGTTCCTTACTTTTGAGCTTGAACTTTGTACAGATGCTTGTGTTTTCCTTAGAAATTCTTGTTGGCACGTGACATAACTGGGACTTTAACTCTTTGGAAAAGAGCTGGATTGTTAATGTTTCAGAATGTCTCATGTAAAAATGAGAAATCAAAACTTCTGGGGCTTCTCATGCTTGTGACTGACTTGGAAAATGACAGAACTGAAAATGTGTTATTAATAAAGGTGGTAGGGCTGACAATATGAGTGTATTTTGTAGAAGATGGAAGACTTAGAGCTATAGTTAGAAACACTTCCCTTAACTCCCTGCACTTGCCTTATCAACCTGTGTTTTAAAAGAAAGTTCTTTAAAAAGAACCTTATGGGTTCTCTCTCTTCAGTATCTTGGTTTTCTTTGGTAGCTAAAGAAAATCACAGGTTTGTATTGTCCTTTAACAGAGTTTTGGCTTCTCTTGTTACAGAAAGCATCATAGCCTTTGCTTGGGAACCCAATGGAAGCAAGTTTGCTGTGTTGCATGGAGAAACTCCACGAATTTCAGTTTCCTTTTACCATGTTAAAAACAATGGGAAAATAGAACTCATAAGTAAGTGAAAAACAAGTGAAAAGTGCAGATAATAAGCGTTTTGCATGGTAGAAGATGCAGTAAACTCAAAATTGTGGCTGTTTGTGATGTCTTGTGAGAAATTGGTGGGGCTGATTGTAAGGTAATTGATGGCATTGGATTGAGATCTCTCTGAATTTGCCATGTTTCTTTTCAGAAACATTTGACAAACAGCAGGCAAACACGATATTCTGGAGTCCCCAGGGGCAGTTTGTAGTGTTGGCTGGCCTCAGAAGGTGAGTGTTGCACAGGTTGCTGAACAGCACCACATTCATTTTAAATAGGAAAAGAGCTACAGTATCTCACCAAGAAGTGTTTGGTGTCCCTGTGAATGTTCATTGCTGTAATCCTGATAGAGCTGTGCAAAAGCAAAGGCAGAGCAGAGATGCAACTTCATGATGTAGCTTAGTCCTTTGCAGCTTTCACTTCCTGTTTTTGCCACATCAAATGAGGAATGCATTTTTTAACAGAAAAGTGGATATTTAGAAACACCTTTCATCTGTTCAGTTAAATACTGACTCTGAGCCAATCCAGTCTGGACATGTATGGGGCTCTTGTGATGCATTTGTTGTCACAGCCTAGTGCCCTTTCATGGGCAGTACCTGTTAATGACAGTGCTGCTTTGTGAAAGAATTATCAAGAAAGTTGCACTTTAGAGCAAGTGAAAATTGTTATTAACCAGCCAAGAAATACTTGATTTCATGTGCTTTCAAACAAGCACTGCTGTTCATCTTAGCAATCTTTCCTTTAATCTCTTCACTACTCTAAGCATGTGATTGTTAAACTTTGGCTGTAGCTTGCCTAGAGCATGTTTTTACTGTGACTTTAACCCATTTTGTTTGTATTCTTAAAGGTCACGGAACACAGAAACAAAAGTTTCGTTCTTAGGTGGTGTTTTGTTTTTATGCACCACGTCCCTTTCCAGCCACAGAGACTTTTACCAACCTGTCTCTTGGCTGCTGTGGGAATTTGTAATGAGGAGCTGTGGAGATGCAGCTTGTGAGATGCTTTTAAAACCCCAGGCTATGCTGGTGTGTAAAGCAGTGTCTTGTTTTGCTGTGCAGCATGAACGGTGCCTTAGCATTTGTTGACACGTCCGACTGCACCATGATGAACATCGCAGAGCACTACACGGCCTCGGATGTGGAGTGGGACCCCACGGGCAGATACATTGTCACCTCTGTGTCTTGGTGGAGCCACAAGGTACTGCTGCACCTCTTTTCCCCACCCCTGCTTGCTCTTCCTGTGGTATTGGAAAGGACTATTGATTAGGAGGAGAAAATGAACACCTGTCACTGGTTAAATGACTTAACCCGCACCACAGTTTTAAACATTATTAAACATAAACATAAATTTCTGAGGACTCCAGTGTTAAGTTAAAGCTTATCTTGGCTGAGCTGGTGCCCTGCTCTTCCAGGTGGACAATGCATATTGGTTATGGACCTTCCAAGGCCGTCTGCTTCAGAAAAACAACAAAGACAGGTTCTGCCAGCTGCTCTGGAGACCACGACCAGCTACCCTGCTCAGTGAGGATCAGATCAAGGTAGGGTATTCCAGGGACTTTGTGCTGACACGGGTTTGGTGTATCAAGCATACTTGGTTTGCTCCCTGCACACTTGGTTTGCTCCCTTTTCTTGAGGATGGGACTTGTTACACAACTGCCTTTTGCCCTGAATGTGTGAGACCTCGCTTCTGGGAATGTCTGCAGATATTAACTGTATTATAAGCTCAAAATAGAAATGGTCACCAGTTGTTCTCACAGTTAGGGTATGATGAAAGGGTATAAAGAAGAGTAAGATTGAATTTTGCTGTTCAGACTTTGTTAGTTGTATGTGTACAGAAGATCTGTAAGCCAGGAAGAACAAAATTATAGTGAAGGGAAATTGCCTGGCAGAGAGAGGTTTTTCAGAAAGGCATAGCCTGCTTAGACCTACCAAAGGAGTTCTTAGAGAAGATGATGGTTGTAATTGCTAGTCTGATACTCCAGTTGAAATAAAATTTCCTGTTTCACAGCAAATTAAGAAGGACCTGAAGAAATACTCCAAGATATTTGAGCAGAAGGATCGCCTGAGCCAATCCAAAGCTTCAAAGGCAAGTCACTTTTGAAATATATTATAGATTAAACTCTTGTAGCTTATCCTTAATTGGTAGTAGTGATAGGTAGGTTACATTTCCTGTATCACACGTGTTCATTTGAATCCAGATGGTTAGAATTAGTCCAGTGGGTAATTCAGAGAGGTGCTGTTGTAAAGAGTCTGGAGGGGAACTGGTATTACCTCATTAAGCAAAGGTGGTAACATTTTGGAGTTCTTAGTGTGTTGCTGCATTAGCCAGAGTTTAAAATAAGAAAAGCTCTTTCAATTAAGGAAAAAAGCTCACCAAAACAGCGTTTTGATTGTAGAAGAGAATCTTTTTTCTTCTGAATGAGTAGCAGGTGTTTGTGAGAACAAAGCTAAGGCATGCCTGGGGTGTGGGTTTGTCTCTGTGGGAGGTTTGAGCTGCCCTCGGTGCCCCTGCAGGAGCTGGTGGAGCGGCGGCGCACGATGATGGAGGAGTTCAGGAAGTACCGCAAGATGGCGCAGGAGCTGTACATGGAGCAGCGCAACGAGCGCCTGGAGCTGCGCGGGGGTGAGGCTCGGCGCCGGGCAGAAACGCCTCCTGCGGGGCCTCATCCCCTCCTCTTCTCCCTCTGCTTCCTGCTGGAGCCAGTCCTGTGCTCTCTGCAGTTTCTTTGTGCTTTCTATCCTGAATCCTGACAGGATTTAAGGGGGAGAAAAGAGGCATTGGCTTGACTTTGGGGTAAAACTGTAGCAGGAGACAGTAATGCCTTGATTATCCCTGAATAAATTTTGCATGTACTTGTTATGATTTAAAGCACCAAATACCTCTCGTTTCACTGCTGCTCTGAGGACTGTTTCTGCCAAGAGCATCAAATCATTCCATTGCTGCCTTGTTTGATGGGTTCAGTGCTGGTGTTTTCTCCATTGCAGGGGTAGACACAGATGAGCTGGACAGCAATGTTGATGACTGGGAGGAGGAGACTGTGGAATTTTTTATCAATGAAGAAATTATTACCCTTGCAGAACCAGAGTAATTAATAAAACTGTGGTAAGAAAACTCTCAGTAGAGAGAAACTTTCTGTCAACTATTGCTATAGAGCTGATAATTTGCTTGAGAGAGTTAGGTCTGTCTGTTGCATTGGTGAATGTGTTCTCTGAATTGTTGGTTTGGTTTTCTTTTTTTGTGGGCAGAGGAGACAAAAGCTTTTTTAAAAAAGTAATTGCAGACAGTCAGTTTTGTGAGTTGTACTGAGCAGAATACTGTGTATGTCCTGTCTGGCCAGAGAGATCAAACCCACAGCAGAGTCAGGGTCAGCCTCTGAACACAGTGTATTGCAGAGGCTGTGAGTTCTGTCTGAGTAGGAATTGTAGTTGGTATGAGATAGGAATTTTGCCTCATGGAAGATTTGTGTGTTAATCCAAGACTAGATGAAGTTTAAATACTGTATTAAAGATTACACAGCATTTATCTGTGGGCTGATAAAAATTTTGAGATGATGTTTAAATATCTGCATCAACTCACTGTTTTCTAGAAAAGCTGGATAGAGTTCAGGTAGTGGCAGATTTTTGTGTACTGACTGTCGTGGCTTGTTGGTGAAATATTTTATTCCATTTAGTGTTTTTCCCAATTCCTTCTTGTGAATTCATATATTTTATGTTGGTGATGGAGGCTACACGCAGCCCCTGCTGTGGAAAATGTCTTTTAGGGAGCTTGACGTTGTATTAAGGAGGAAAATGTGATAGTGAAGTGATAGTGAAGACACTTATAGGATTTAAAACTTGCAGTGGGTTCCTGCTCTGCCATGTTTAGGATCTCACTTAAGGAAGAGGAAAGGGGAGACTGGAAATAGGCACCTGTAAATCACCCTGCAGTTCCTCAGCCTCCAGATACCTAAAGAGCTCATGTGCAGCACATGCCTCTTGGAGCTGTAGGAAAATAATAACCTTGATACCTTCGACTTTATTTGGGTCTGGCTTATCTGTGTTCCATCCATGGGAGATGTTTTCATGGAAGGAAGAGGGAGAGAAGCTGCTTTACTGTATGGATTTAAACCACAGGAGTTTAGGAAGAGGTGAAACACAAGCTGGTGTAGCCTTTCACCAGCTCAGCTGCTGAGGTTGAGCTGTTTGTATAAAAGCACAGTAACTAACTCACCTCTTTTTTTGGTTTTTCTGCAGCTCCACTAGATCTTGTGCTGAAAAGAAGTTTGTTTGTTTTCCGAAAGCCTGTATCAACTTTGGAATTCTTAATCCATATTCTTGCACTCTGGAAGGGTGGATGCACCAGATCTTCTCCATTCTGACACATTGTAGTGCCTTTAAGTCTTGCTGCCTGCTGCAGTGAGATACTGGAAAGGCGCTGCTTTTAAATTTATATTCTCTTTTTTTTTCTAGGGTTTGATTATTATTTTTTTTCTTTTTAAATCCACTACTACCAGTATTTACTTCCCAATTCCCGTGCAGTCCTTGCCAGCTGGCAGTTTTTGCCTCTTGCCAGTGAGGTGAGATTCACCAGTGCACCCCTGTCTCACACACACCATGTTTGGGTTCCAGGGCTCTCTCTGTGTGCCAAGGGCATGGACAGGAGTTGGTTTGGGTTGGGGAAAAGTCACCAGAAGCATTTTTCGTATGATGTGTTTTAGTGTGCTGAAGCAGCACTACAGTGGGCTATACCCTCCTCCTTTCAGATTGTGAAAGGATGTCTCCCTCAAAGAGCTGAATATGGAAATAAAAGCAGACCTATACTAAAACCAGGCTGGCTGCGTGTCGTTTGTAGGGAATCTTTCCCTGAATGATCAAAGTCAAACATCAATCAGTAATAAGAGTGTTTGCTGTATTGGCTAATGATTCCTTTGGATTTTTTCAAATCTCGGTTCCTCCTGGCCCTTCTGGCTTTGTGTTGTGGTTGGTTTGTTTTTTACAATATGGTACAGCTCATTAATCTGTCACGTTGACCTGTTCATGGTCATGGAGTGACTGGAAAATGACTGGATTCTTAAACCATTTGCAAACTGATAAAAGCCTCAGGAATTATGGGGTTACTGTGTCTTATTAGTGAAAATTGCAGACTTCTAGAACAGTGCTCTGTCCACATGCCTTTTGCTCCCTCTTAGAGTACCTGGGTCCATTTCCAAAGCCCTCTGAGCTCAGTAGGGAGATTGCACTCAGAGCTGGGGCAGCAGCTTCTCTGTATTTATATTTATGAGTAGAACTGGATATTGCCAGAGCAGTCAGTGAGAGAGGTTGGCCTGTTCCTTGCCCTTGGAGAACGAGGATGTTCCTCTCATTTCCTGGACTGGGCAGGGAGATTGCCAAGGTGAGCACCCTTGACTGGCTTTCCTGAAGCCCAGGGCTCACTTGCACAGCAGGGTGGGACAGCTCTGCAGTGGGAAGCCCTCTGGGCACAGGACAGCCCCACTCAGCTGCAGGTGGCCAAGGGACAGGGATGTTCTCTGCACTTCCTTTCTCATTAGGTAAATTTACTGGGATGGCCAATGCACAAATGCCTCAATTAACTTCCATGTCCTCTTCAACACAAAGTTTTCAAAATTATTTTCCTGTAAATGGTACTGACTTAGTGTCAACAATTCACTCTTTAACCAGTGTGTGTTGTTTTTCCAAAAGTCTGTGTTAATTTCCAGTTTTCTGCATTTGTTCATTCATAATCCACACAGTCAGGTACAGAGTTGATTAAAGTTTACTCCACAGTATTCCCCAGCCTCATTTCTCAACTGAAAGAAATACTTTCTAGGAAAACAGTGCAGAAAAACTTAGGGCACAACAAAGTTCTCTGGTGATCATAAAATGGTTTCAGTTGGAGAGGATGTTAAAGCCCATCCAGTCCCACCCCCTGCCATGGGCAGGGACACCTTCCACCATCCCAGGGTGCTCCAAGCCCTGTCCAACCTGGTCTTGGACATTTCCAGGGCTGGGGCAGCCACAGCTTCCCTGGGCACCCTGTGCCAGGGCGTCCCCAGCCTCATGGTAAAGAATGATGGCTTGAACTCGCATAGCAGGAATCATTTTTATGGCCCTTGGGTTGTGAAGAGCTGACTTCTCGAGCATTTTCTAAGTCACAAATTGAGCTGATGGGTTTTTTGCTCCTGTCTCCATGCAGTGAGGGTTTAATAGGCTACTGTGTTTTATTCCTGGCTGTGTTCAAAGTAATGAAATGTAATTCCAATGTTGAGTAAATTGAGTTCTCTTACAAGATGTTTCTCTGAAGTGCAGATCATCAGTGGAGGAAAAGAACAACATAAAAATTGCATCCAAAATTGCTCCTGCAGCAGCTCTGGAAGCTGATGAGATCTTGTACTGACCAGCAGTTCAGGCCTTTTCTCATCTAACACAGCATTTCTGACATCACTCCCTTCAATTACTTCATCTTTTCTCTTGTGCTTCTTACTTCAAATGCTTTTTGCAAATTACGTGCTACTGAAATTGCTTTATGGGAAGGTATTTGGTAAATTATCCTCTTTGCCAAATCTTGGAATAGCACTGGGAGGTGGAGTAGGGAGGAAGGCTCCTGTTGGATCGAATCCATCTGTGTAGCTTCGAGTTCCCTGCCACTGTTTCTCAGCCTGTGCCTTTGCAGGGGCTTCAGAAGGATGGTCAGAGCAGAAGCAGGTTTGTAGGTACTGACTAAAGCTATGTAGGGTGGGGAAAAAGGCTCCCACAGCACTTGTACCTCCACTGAGTGCCCATAAAGGGTCCAGAATTTGGGTGGGAAAGGAAACAAACCTTAAGCATTAAGATAGTATCTCTCCTTAGTTTTGTTTAAGTATTGTATTAAGTATTTTTAATGGTTGTTCTTAAATAGCAGGATTAACTGGACTAATTCATATAATCCTGGGCTAGTCTTCACTCTGTCTTTATTCTGAATTTGTAATAAATATTCTCATGACCTTTTAACCATCTACAGCCCTTAATGCAAACATCACAGAGCAAATTTTGGTCACTTGCTCTACTAAGTTTTAACTTCTTAAATTCTAATATTTTTTAATTAAGCCTTGCTGTAACTTTTATGAGCTTTGACTCCTTTACTGTCAATAAAAAATGAATACAAAGGATGATCTCCTTGTGGTTTTTTTAATGGGTTGTTGTAATGCATGGACTCCTGGTGTTCCTGGGCTTTCTGGTCCAGTTGTGGGGGAAAAACCAGACTTGCACAATCCATGCATGACATGATTTAAAGCAGCTGTGTGTAAAAAACGTGCAGTGGGGTGGGTGAGGCTGGGTCACCTGGCAGGTGCTGCTGGTGTCCCCTTGGACAGTGATCCTCATTGTCCCCATCTCTTTGGGACCTGAGTGACACATTCACAATAAGCAGCCAAAAGCAGCTGGGATTAAAGGCCTGCCAGAGTCCTCACAATTCCTGCAGGGCCTCAGCATCTCTGTGTTGATCTCAGTGAGAGGAATGCTTTGAAAATGTAATCCTCTCCCAAGTTTTAACCTTCAACCCCGTGCCTCTCAGTTAAACTGAAGCATTGCTCTCACAGTGTGCTGAAACAGGATTGAGGCAGACACAGAAACCTCTGCTCTAACTGGAATCGCTTAAAATAAAGTCAATAATATGTGGAATACTTTGCATTCCTCTGTAATGCAAGGAAAAGCCGTAGTACTTGGTGTGACCTGGCTCCACATGCTGCTCATTTGGGTTTGTTTTCTTACCCTCCGTGGCTGGGGCTCCCAGATGCAGTGATTAACTGGACCATTTTGGAGTTTAAGGCTGTCCAAGAGACTTGCATGGTCCCCTCCACCTCCTGTAGAATTTGGGATTATGGTGTACAGGATAATATTTTTAAATGCTTTTAAGAGATGTGGGAATGAGCTGCTCATAGCAGTGTCTCTCAGCCCTGTTTAGGGAGCTGATAAAACTGCAATTAACTTAATTCTTGTGAATATTAAAAGCTGTCCAAAGCTAAGGAGCTCACCTGGTACCCTGAGATGTTCACAGCAAAGAAATGTTCCTTTGCTGCTGCTGGAACTACTCAAAATTGTCTGTAACAGAGCTTGAGACTGGGAGCTGTTGGTGAAACCCTCATTTAATTGGTACATGGCTTGTTATTGTGGAGAAAAATCTGGTTCCTATAGAAACTAGTTGCTTGTGACTGGTGGGGCTGTAGAACAAGTCTGTTTTGATAAGTGCTTGCTGGGTACAGCATCATTCCTGTGCATTATGAAATGTTTTAGCAGCATCAGCTCTTCTGCCAGGAGCTGCAAATGGGATGTCACTGTGTTTTATGAAAGTGAAAACAGCCATGGAAAGGTGAAAATAGAATTTTTCAAATCTCTGTTATTATCTGAGGTCCCAAAGGCAGTTCTTTAGTGGGATTTCAAACAGACCCTCTGCCAGGCACACAGGTTTGGGACCGTGCCACTCACCCAGAGTGAGTGAGGGCCAGAGCAGGACCCCAGCTTCAGGGGGCCCAATTAACTCCACGGCAGCATTTCCTCTGGGGCTTCACCTGTAGGTTAAACAGGCTTGGATACACGTGCTCTTGTCTGTTATTAATGCTGACAAATAGGTTGTGCCATTGTGTTTTAAATCTTTGAGTCAAATCATGTCTGTATTTCAAACAGAGCAGAGTGTTTCTGACTGTTTGAGTTGTGGCACAAGGCACTGGCACTTAATTGCTACTTTATAATCGCTCCAGTCCTGTGATGAATTCCAGATGAATTCCAGCTCCCGAGGAACCCTGTGGGACTTGCACAGATTAGGGCCAACTTGCTCTGATCTGGTTGAACAGGCTCATAATGATTGCTACCTGGGATTAAACAAAATGGGTACTTAGTGAAATGCAATTCCCTTTCTTTGTCATGGATAACTTTAATCGGTGTTTTGGGAACACCAGGGGAATCTGTCATTGTGCTCAGCCTTGTGACTGTGGGTACCACGGTCCCAGACCTCCAAAGGTTCCCACTGGCTGCAGCAATGACACGGCTGAGTTCACTCTGCCACCTTCCCTGTCAATCAGCCCGAGTCCTGCTGTGTTAGAGACAGAAACAGAGGCAGAGGGAGGAAGAATTTGTCAAGACAAAAGTGCAAATTATGGGAGAACGAACTGGTCTAAACTTTATAAACTTCATTAAACTCCCTGGGCTTTAAAGCTTTAATGTTTTGAGTTGGATCAGCGGAAGAGATGCAGCAAGAAGCTGCGACTGTGGCAGGTTCTCGCCCAGAGCTGAGCCCTGCTGCAGGGGGCTCTGGGTGGCCTCAGCACACGAAAGCCACCGGAGTCTGTGTGTGCAGGTGGCCCTTTGCCCTCAGTGATGCTGAGGCTCGCTGCCTGCAGAGTGGGAGAGCAGGAGAGATGGGTGTAGTTGAGCTCTGGGGCTGTGCCTGGGTGTAGGTGAGCTCTGGGGCTGTACCTGGGTGTAGGTGAGCTCTGGGGCTGTACCTGGGTGTAGCTGAGCTCTGGGGCTGTGCCTGGGTGTAGCTGAGCTCTGGGGCTGTGCCTGGGCACAGGTGAGCTCTGGGGCTGTGCCTGGGTGTAGGAGAGCCCCTGTGATGGGCACCAGGGACTCTGCTGGGTACCCTCTGCATGGGTCACCACGAGCCCCTGGCTTTTCTGGTTCACGTGCAAGCACTTGCTTTCAAATCCTGCAGAACTCCTGCCTTTCCTGAGGCACACCAGGGATGCAGCTTCCTGTGCAATGGAACTTCTTCTTTTCCAGTTCTGCATCTTCCACCTCTTGCTCACCTAAGAGGCAGGACTTGCAGGAGGCTCTGCTTGCCTCTTCTACATTGCTACATCTATTTACATATTTTTATTGTGCCCTTGTTATTTACCTTCATTTTTGATGTAAATCCCATTATTTTTTATTGTGCTTCGGCTGATCTTTCTCTGAACCCTTCCTGAACACACATTAATTCTGTAATATATCTTGTCTCCACACAGCAGTCACATGATAGCAGCCCTCAGAAGCAAAGAGAGAATGAATCTCTCTTTCCCCTTTATGGATTACAAATGTAATTTTTGTTTAGCACTTTACCTGTGAAAGATCTTTTTTTTTCTTTTCTACTTTAAAGCAGCCATTAATCTCACAAGGATATCAGCTTTATTTTTATACAGCTTATTCAGACTTGCATCATCTTCCCCAAGATCTATTTTCTCTAATGGAAATCTGGGAAGGAAATGTGCATTACATTAGTCTGAGTAACTTCTGTCTATGAGAATGCTTTTCTCTTAATAATGCAAATAACTGTAATTATGGAAGCAAATTAATTGACTGGGCAGTCAAAGTACTTAAATTTCCTGGTGTATTTTGATTTGCATTCATGTTCCCTGCTATTTTTACTCCCAGCTGAACTCATTTAGAACTGCTTCCGTCTGCTTATTAATCCTAACTCAAAATTGACTCTGCTTGTGCCTTGTTATATTTTAATGCCTCCATGAAACAGCAGAAGATTTGTGCTTTTAGAATATTGCTGGTTAGACAAGCCCCAGATTGGAAGAGGAAGGCTCTTGGACGCATGGATGCATCGTGTGAGCAAAATCTGGCTACTACATGAGCTCAGCAAGAGGGGCCTCAAAGCATTACAGGACAAACTTGTGAAGGAAACTGGCTGAGCTCATTCTCCAGGCACTGCTCCTGCCTGTCACACTTGCCTGTGCACATGGTTACGTGTCAGTCTGTCTTATGCAGGCAAATGCTGCCACCAAGGACAAACCAGGAGTTCCCTTTGGAGTTTGTTCTTGTGTTGCTTCAGGTTTTAAGGCCTGAGCTGGATCAGTGAAAATGAAAGAATTAAAACAACAACAACAAAACAATTCTGGTAATTGAAAACTTGCGTATCAAAGAGATGCTCTTTAGACACTTGGAATTCAGTGGGAAATGCAAAAGAAAAGGAAACCCCAAAGTTCTGAAGTTTCCTGAACCCCATGGGCACCTGTCCTGGACACTTGTCTCTCTCCTGGGGCACCAGTGGGGTTATTCTGTGCTCTAATTGCTTATCTAATGATCTGTTTACCTGAGAGAGCATTAATTCTGCTCTGGAGAAGGAGGCACAAGGTTGTCTGTCCTTCCCTTGTGAGCCCTCTCAGTGGAGGAGGAAGAAATTCATTCTCCACAGTAACTATACACTGTAATAATCATGTACTACATTAAGTCCCAACGGACTGAAAAGAAACAGAACCAGTTCTGTAACCTGCTGCAGCTCCCTTCTCACCTTTGTTTTTTCCTTACTAAAAGCCAGA
Organism: Monarcha castaneiventris obscurior; assembly: GCA_026261815.1. Taxonomy (NCBI): domain Eukaryota; kingdom Metazoa; phylum Chordata; class Aves; order Passeriformes; family Monarchidae; genus Monarcha; species Monarcha castaneiventris. Next base: position 10,969,005 of record JAMPIT010000856.1, on the reverse strand, counting down.
CATGGAATGAAGTTTCTGTCCTTGAGCAATGCAGGTATTTCTCTCAGTCCTTCTGCACAAAAAGGCTTCAGGCAATTTTGCTGCTGAGGAACCTAACTATTTTCTTTCACAGCTCCTCTGTGTGAATCTTAGCTGAAAATGGAGGTGAGAGGTGCTGTCCCTGCCTCCCTGCTGCCCGGGGTCTGTTGTGTCCCTGCAGGCACCGCTCTTACCCAACACCAGGGACCGTTCCGCTGCTCAACGGCCCTCCCAAGGATTTTGCAGTGCCCCAAATTGCAGAAGTTGCTACACCAGTTGCAAAACCCAGTCTGTCGGCCTCAGCCCTGTGTGTGTGAGAGCTTTCCAGTGCAGCATTCATCTGGCCGAGGGATGGTGCTGTGAGGAATCCCAACAGGCTCTTAACCAAACCCAGACCTAATGGCTCTCCCTCTGACTTTATCCCATATCAGAAGGTGGCTCTGATGGATCCAAGCCAAGATCCAGATGACATCTTGTGAGCTAACAGATCTGAGGAAAAACATTTGTATTAGACATGGTTTTTGATCACACAGCAACCCAGGTAACAGCCTTCCATTTTTTTTTTTTAAAAGGCTTAACATTAGAATTGTTTTCCCTGCTTAGATAAATGTTTTTTGGCAGGTGAACAGAACTGCACAGCCCAGAGGCCGCTTGTCACCCAGATAAAAGGTGACAGTGCTGAAGGTGAGAGGGCTGTGAGGGTTTTCCTTTTGCCAGAGCAGTGGGGGAGACGTGTGGTGTCCGTTCTGCCTCTTCCTCCCCCGCTGGCCCTCCCCAGGGGTAACACACCTGAGCAGGGGTGAAGAGCTTTGCCTCCCGAGGTCTCTGGTGTGTGAGGTCACTGTCACGTTGCTGGCTCTGTTGCTCACACAGCTCTTCCCTGTGTTCTGTGGTTTTACAGGTTTGTGAAGGGAGCTCTGGTGCCCTCGCTGAGCCGTGTTTTGCAGACGGGGAAACTGGGAGGATTTAATCAGCGCCAGCATTTTATGATCACCACGATGTGACTGCAGCCTTGCTTCTCACAGCAGTTCAGCCACCTGTGTTCTCTTTCACATCAAATTTCACCCTTGTATGCCATCTAAGACATTTTTGGAAGCTCAGTGGCACTTCTCAATAAAGGAAAGGTCAGGGAGTGAATTTACTCCCTTCTTCAGCAGACACAAAAAACCCAAAGCATTTCATGTTCAGAGTCCAATAAAATAATCATATTGAAGGATATTTCTTTCAGTAGGCATGTTGCCTGCCGTTACAAAATTCAATAAACCTCTGTGCTTTTGTGCTCATTCTGATGATGTATCAGAATTCAAACAGCTTGCAAATCCTTCCAAAGCCCAGGAAATTTCTAAAACATAGTGAGAAAATCACAGGGAATGTAATTAGGTATAGATCATTCAGACAGCTGTTGTGCCTGACCAAAAGTTTGTGGGTTTTTTGACTGAATTAGAGGAAGTATATGTGTCCACAACAAAAAGCCTGGTAGGAGCCATTTCTGGCTACAACGCAACCATTTTTGCATACAGTCCAACAGGTAAAGTAGTCCCTGTAGTTGTACTGCTCCAGATGAACAAAATACAGCTGTAAAAACCAGAAATATAGAGCCAATTAAGTGCTTACTGTGAGGACAAGGTGAAGAATTATAATACCATTCTCATAGGGAAGTACGGACCTCACTTAAATGCCAAAGTAACAGCAAAGCTGCCGTGTTTGAAAAGTCACTTAATTGAGGCAGGATTCAGTAGAGACAAATCTTCCAATTAGGAAGGAGGAGGTGATAAGGGCTTCTGTGTGATGCTGGAGGCTGATCTCAGGAGAACAGATGTAGCTGCAGAAAGCATTTACAGACTACAGCTCTAGCTGTGAACACCTCGGTGAGCAGTTCACCCACCTGGCTGCCCGGCTGCCAGTCCTCCTGTCACCCTGTTTGGATGGCACACACTGCCTCTCTCCTCACCCAGTGTCACTGTGGGCTGAGACACCAGAGGAACTGGAGGAAATTATGAGGTGAAGGACAAAATCAACAGGGAGCCAGGCATCATTTTTTGGGGACACTTGCTCACGTGGTACTTGGGCTTTGATGCTGCTCTCTATGTCTTTAACAGGAACAGGAACAGGAAAGACCTGTGCATTTCTGCCTCTCAGAGGTTTAAGAAAGGAGCTTCTATAGGGTTAAAGAAATTCTGTAGATGTGGGTCGTACATCTCTAAGCTCGCAGGTGACCAGTGAGTTTTTAAATTGACTTAATGCCTTTGAATGTTTCATCCCTTTCTATATGATTTGGCTGAAATTGGACAATAAATTTTTGGGGGCAGAAGGAAGGAGGACTGAGAGTGACTGTGTGCTGTCATAAGTTGTCTCTCCCTTAGGAAACCAGAAAGGTTTCAGACACGCTTTTTGCCATGCTGGTTATTTTATGGATACTTTACAACCTCATTTATGAACCTTGCCTCAAGCCTTGGTGCTGAGCTCTCACTGCTGCTGCATGACAGATGTGTTTTCTAGAGGATAGTGGGAAGGAGGAGAGATGGAGGGAAAGGCAGGCTCCTTTCGTGAGCAGAATTGAGAAGCTGCCAGTGCATTTGTGTAAATTGCGATTTTCTTGCAAAAATTCTTCTTTTGTAGCAAGTTAATTACTTATTGATTTTACTGTTGATGGAGAGAGGGCCTAATGAATGGTCTTTTACCAGCACTTCCTTCACTCCTAATTGGGATTCTCCACCAGAATCTCAATGAACTGCAGGGTACCCAGCCACAGTGGTTGCCCCTGAACAACAAAACCCTGTCACATCCACATTAACCACATCAACATTGCATCTCTCCAGGACTCCTTAGGGGGCAACAGCAGGACTGTTATGATTGCACGCATCAGCCCAGCCAGTTCCTCCTTTGGAGAATCTCAGATGACCATGATCCATATCTATCGAGCACAAACAGTGAGACACAGGTACCAGAGCAAACAATTCCCAAGAATGTGGGGCTTAGAGAATTAATGAGGGTGGGGAGGCCCTGGCACAGGGTGCCCAGAGAAGCTGTGGCTGCCCCAGCCCTGGAAGTGTCCAAGGCCAGGTCGGACAGGGCTTGGAGCAGCCTGGGATGGTGGAAGGTGTCCCTGCCCATGGCAGGAGGTGCAACAAGATGGGCTTTAAGATCCCTTCCAACCCAAACCATTTTATGATTCTGTGACTAAAAGATTGCAAGTAGAAATAGAAAATGCAGTGGGTGAAGAGAAAGCCAGTTTCAGGAGGGGTAGAGGCTCAGTGTGAGTGAGAGAAGAAATGCAGAGGAAGGGAACAGTGGAAAGCAACTTGTGTGAGTTGTAGTTGAGAAGAGAAATACGAAGGTGAAAAAAAATGGAGCAGAATAATGGAAAGGGAAAGGATGATGTGGCAGGTATGGATCTGGGGAGATCGAGCAGCTGAGGGCAAGGGCTGAGAACCAGGGAGAAGGAGAAAAGTGCAGTCAGCCCTAACCTCGAGTCTCTGCAAGGTAAAGCCAGGAGCTAGAACAGCTCTAGGGTTTCTGGAGGGAAAAGAGCAGGAGAGGAGCTGTGTTTGGGAGTTGTGGTGGTGCTTGTTGGGTTTCTCATGGCTGGGGAAGCTGCCTCAGGAATGCCTGCAGAGGAGCAGAGTGGGAAGCACAGTCCAATGGGCAGTGGAGGCAAGCAGGGGAGCTGAAGTTGTTTTTCTGCATGAGCCTCTCTCTGATGTACTGTGTGAGTCTGGGTATCGCCCTTCTCAGCATCTTCCTCAGCCTTAGAACGTGTTAAATGTCACAAACCTGCCCTTGAAAAGAGATTTGACATCAAATGCTGGCATTTGCTGGGGGGAGTCCTGTCTCTCGCAGAGAGGTGACCGAGTTTGTAGCCTGTGTGTGAAAAACGAGGTTCACTCTCCTGTTAGGATTGAAAAGTTCAATAAAGGACAATAAGGGACAAAGATAATAAAGCAAAAGTCACAGCACTGGGTGCATTGGTGCTCAGCCAAGAGCACACCTGCTCTCCTAGGGACTCCCTTTACATACACATCGACTTATTACATATTCATAAACAATTATACATATTCAAAACCCTTTCCAGGAATAGTTCAAGATGGAATGTAGTTTTGCTGTCTCGCAGATCGCTGTGGGGAGAAGCCTTTTGACAACACATATTCAAAACCCTTTCCAGGAGCAGTTCATGTAGGTCTCCTGTCTTCTTGGAACCAGGTTGCTGTGGGGAGAAGCCTTTTGGTGACATACATTCTCTTATCTGGTGCTGATATGCCACAGCAGGAGTCCAAGCAAATAGTTCATAAGCATAGCTATTTTTAAGTTTTTGGTTGAATGAAAAAAAGTATTAAAAAAACCACATCTTCACAACCAAGCTACCTTATGTAGCATCTATTTTGTAATAAAGCTATTTTATATATATATATATATATATATATATATATATATAATTTATTTGTGACAAAGCCACTGTTACGAAAGGTACTTTTAACATCACTTATTTTAACATTTGCAGAAAGCCAATATTATAGCATCTATTTATCACACTGCGTCACTGCGGGCTCTGAGGCTGTGTCAGGACACCGAGCTCCACTCCATGGTCCATTGAATGCAATTTTAAAAAAAGAAAAAAATAGAGACGGGCAGGGTGAAGATTTTAAAACACTGATTGTTCTGCCCCAGGGATTGTTCCTTTTGTCAGTGAATCTGGCAAGAAATGAAATAAAAATAGTCAAGTTCTCTGACAGACTAGACATGAGATATAATAGGCCTCTGCTACCAACAGCCAAGGTTATTTCTAGATAACAAGCACAGAAAGCAGATACCTTTTTCCTTTTGGCGTGTGCAAAGGCAGGAGAGATCTCCCTGCAATGCAGTTCCCCCTTCATATTCACAAAAGCATAGCAATGAGTCCTAGTTATGGCTAATAATGCAATCATAAAGCTGTATGAGAATTCTTCAGCATGTGATGAACTTGACAAGACTGCAGAAAGAAGCAGAATCCTATAGAGGAGTGTCTTGTAACATGTGGCCTGGTTCCAGCATAGTTTTGGGGGAACTTCACAGAATTTCACCTGGCCTGATGTCAGATCAGAAATGTCTTCTGCAGCAGAGAGGCACCAATGGCCTGAGGCACACAGCAGCCAAGTAACGAACACCCTGAGGGCACAGCTGATCGAGGCTTTCAGGGAGAAAACGGAGATGTGTCACTGCCTGATGGAGCTGGAAAACACCAACACTGAGCTGCAGGCACCTCCTAACAACTGCTGAGTGAGTCCCTCCTTAGCTTCCAGCATGATGTGTACTTGAATCTCCAAATTCACCAGGAGAAGCTATAGCTCCATAAGGCAACCAGCACATAGAGCATCGAGTTTAGGCTCAAGACTAAAGTATAAATGGGAGATGTCTCACCTCTTTTGGTCCTAACTCTGAACTTGTGTTTTAAGGGAAAAACTGGGTAGAAGCACAGACTGGATTGGTCTTTCCTGGTCCAGTCACTCAGTGCTTGTGAAGTGCTTTCCATTCAGATGCAGTGCCTCTAGGCATGATTCCATGCCAGGAAAAGCAGCAGCATCCTCTTCTTCTGGATAAACTTTTAAGTAGATGTCAATTCCCTATCACTAGTCACCCACCCAATGCCTCTGTAAATTTTATAGAGTCATAGAATGGTTTGGGTTGGAAGGGACCTTAAAGATCATCCCATCCAAAACCCCCTGCCACAGACAGGGACACCTTTCACGATCCCAGGTCGCTCTAAGCCCCATCCAACCTGGCCTTGAACACTTCCAGGGATGGGACAGCCACAGCTTCTCTGGGCAACCCTCACCCCCACCTCACCCTCACCACCCTCCCAGTAAGGAATTTCTTTCCCAGTAAGGAATTTCTTCCTAATATCTAATCTAACCCTGCCCTCTGTCAGTTTGAAGCCATTCCCCCATCCTGTCACTATATGCTCTTGTCAGAAGTTTTTTTCCATCTTTCTTATAGACTCCCTTTGGGTACTGGAAGTTCTGGTTCTTTAGGATTTAGGTCATTTATAGCTAAAACAATCTTTAGAACATTAAAGATATTCAACAAGCACCTGTGAATAGGCAGTAATTTGTGTTGGGGTGTTCTTTCCATGAAAAGATCACATAGGATGCAAAGGGAGGAAGGCAATTGTGTTCTTTTGTGTTCTTTGTCCAGCTCCAGAGCAGTCTGGACTAATTAATTCTGCTGTTGTCATGGAAGAAGAGGCCGGACAGACACAATGAAAGGCTATGCATCACCAGAGCTATGTCACTGTGCCCCAGAAGTTCCTTTTCTTTTTTTTTTTGCTGGCAGCTGGGAACCAGAGAAGGCTCAGGGTGCATGCAAGGATGATATGCTAGCAAAGGAGGAAACACTGAGGAGGAAGACAGAGATGTCACGGATTCACCTGAACCTCAGGAAGTTCCAGCAGCAAGAGAAGAGATCAACCTGCTGCTGGCAGAACAGTGCAGGAGGGTGGCCCTGAAGGTGAGAAGGGGAAGGTGCCCTTGGGGTTGCCAGTCTGGCCTCTGCCTGGTGGGTGCTTGAGGGCAGGATGGCAGCAACACAGCTCAGAGGTTCATGTGGATTTGTGCTGGCACCATAAAAGCTGTGGGGCACCTGAGTGCTAAACACTTTGGGCTGCTGAAGGAAGCAGCTTAGGAACATTGATGTTTGCACCCTGCCTCTGTCCCTGTGGTTTTTAGGATGAGAGAAAAGCACCCTCTGAGCTTGTGCACGTGTAAGTGAGCTAATTCACAGAATCACAGAATATTCTGAGTTAGGAGGGACCCACAATGATCATTAAGTCCAACTCTTAAGTGAATGGCCCACACAGGGATCAAACCCACAGTCTTGGCATTATTAGCACCATGCTCTGACCAACTGAGCTAATTCTTCCCATGTTGAGGGTTTGCCATTCACTGGTTGTACATTGTGTTGGTAATTACTTTTAGTGATTATTTTTTGTGGTTCGCATTTGGGAGTTCCTCTAGGCAAGGGCTCTGCATCTATATATATCTGCCACGACTGAAATATGGTGGCTGGTAGTAAAACAAGCAAAATAAAAAATTCTTTTTCTAGATTTTACTTTAATCTCAGCGTGATGGAGACAGCAGAGAATTGCTCAGATGCCTTTGTTACCCCAAGAAGCTGAGCTGCCTTGGCAAACCCCTATCTGTCTTTTTCAGACAGAGCTGGAGCAGCACTTAGCAAATACCAAGGAATAAGCTTCTCAGATGGAGGAGTTTTTCCCCAGACAAATCACTAGTGAGGATCAGCAGGAGGTGCTAAGGCTTCTCTGCAGGGCCTGTGAGTTTCAGCTTGGCAATACAGAGCTGCAGTCAAATGCACTGTACAGGGAGAATCTATTGTGCCAGAAGGATTTTGTGATCCAGTAACTGCAGCAGCACATGCTACTCTGCAAGAAATTATTCAGCAGCAGCAGATGCTGATAAAAGGTAAAGCAGCACCTTTGCTCCTGCTCTGTCCTCATCTCCAGGCTTTGTTTTCTGATGGCAAACTGGAGAAAAATCTATCCAGTAAACATTGCCTTGGATGTCATTACTCAGTTGTTCTCAGCTGTTTCTCCAGGAGTCATTTTTAACTCTTCCTCCCTATCTCTGCTCCAGCCCAGAACATTCCTGTCCCAGAGACACCGGTGAGGTTACACTGCCTGCACCTCTCTGAGCTGGAGGAGGGGGTGCTGAGCTGCCTCAGTGACATCCAGCATGCTCAGGGTAAGGCAGAGCAGCCTCTTGGAGAATCAACCTGCCCCATGATGTCATATCATGGCCATGGAATCACACACACCCAAAGCCTGGCTGGGTCCTGGTGCCACTCAGGAGCTGCACAGTTTATTTCATGAACATGTTGTCTCTGGAGCTTCACTCAACAGAAAGGCAAAGGTGAGATGGCCAAACATGCAATGTCCCAAGTGACTGCTGAAGGAGACTCTTATCCAGAGACCTCTGCTCACTCAGGGCACAGTTCTGAGGCCTTCAGACCCTTCCCACCAAAAAGGAAAGGTGCTGCTGGCTCCTTTGTCTTAGGAAAACTTGTGTGTTTTGAGACAGTAAGGGGCTGCCAGGAAATTGCCAGTCTTCAGCAGGGAGTCCAAGCAGCAGCATCTCCTGTTTATTATGATTGTCTGGAATGAACAGGGCATGGAGTTGGGTTTCACCTTGAATAATACACTTAATGTTAGTCCTGTTGTTACATGAGAAATTATACTACTCTGAGTGACCCTCTACAGGAGGGGAGCAAATAGCAGGTGGCTGGAACTCTGTAAAAGCACATGAGGTATCCAAGAGTGTCTTTGTAACACCGACTGAGAAGGGGCTTTATAGTGAGAAAAATCTGCTGAGGATCTCATTCTTCCCTCTTCCTGCAGCCCCACAACAGCCCTTCTCTGGAAGTCAGTCAGCATCTGGATCCTAATAAAGATGAGATCAGAAAGGGTGTGCCTGGGAACGTGAAGGATATTCCCTAGGGGGTGAAATTTGACATTCCCTCCATCACCCTTGAGTCACACAAGTACTCTTCGTTATTATTGAGCTTATTCTCCAGGGCATGGGGACCTGGCAGCTCTCAGCCAAGTCCACAAAGTGGGGAGATACCAAACTGGAAGGACCTCTAGAAACTGAAATCTATTAGAAGAGTTTTCTGGTATATTGCCCTTGCAAATCAGGTCTGTTTTAGCAGGAGCCTTCTCTGCAGAGAGGGCTATGGGACAGGTTTCAATTCACCTCTGTTGCCAGGCAAGATTTTAAACCAAATAAAGTAGCCAAGATAGTGAGGATCAGGGGACAAAATGAATTCTGAAGTATTCCTTGCTGTGTTCTTTATCACCATGTTTACCAGCTTTCTGGCTTTCCCCACAGCTTGACAGCTCTCAGCTAGACATGTTTCATCTCTCCCTGTTGATAAGGGGTCTGTGCTTTCATCTGTTAACCTCTTGGCATATTCTGTTCACAGTGGCAGTTACAGATCATCTAAAATGACACTCTGTAGGAAGGATGGTCTCTGGATACTCATCTCAGCCCAGCTTTCTCTGGTTTGCCAGAAAGCTCAGTTCTGCGGGTCAGTGCGGCAGGAACTGAATTCAAGGTACGTTTGTCGTGGAAAGCATCCTGCTCTTGTGATGGCAGAACATGCACAGCAGCTGAACCTAGTGCATATGAGGAAGGTAAACCTTGGCAGGCAATAAAAACACTCCTAGAGAACTGGCCTTGGGTTTAAAATGTAGGAATTAGCTAAGAGGCCAAGGTTTAGCTGCCATCTCCAATTTAGACTCTCCCTCTGTGTGTCAGCTGTGTCTGGTGTGTCCAGTGGAGTGACGGGAGCTGTAACTAAAGATGCAGTGAGCAACCTGGTGTGAGGCACTTGTGTTGACCAGGATGATCACCTCCTTTTGTGCCATTCACTGATGACTCTTTGGTGAAACTGATTTCATTCAGGACCCTGAAACAGGAGGGAGAGCTGGGAGCTCATCAGTTTCTTGTTCACTGGCTCACTTATTTTGTAGCCACAGCTCTGTATGGGAGATACACAGTCAGAATGGTTAACTTTTGATTTACAATGCTCTTGTTTATTTTGGCTAGATATTAGCAACTCATACACAGCAAAATGCTTTTAAACTGTGCTCTGTTCCCACTGTTTATAACAAAGTTCTCCCTGCTCCCAACAGAGGGGACTTCACTCAAGGTACTGCCAATAGGCAACACTCCTGCAAGCACCACCCAGCACAGCAACGTTGGTCATGTCAAAGGATGGGACCTACAGAAACAAATGAGTGCATGAAATATCAGATTGGCTCAGGAACTGTGGAACTCAGGAACTGTGACACTCTTCAGCACTTGCTCTGATGCAACCTGATCTAAAAGAGCTGTAAATGCAACACAAATGGTCCAGTTGTGAAATCAGTCACATGAGTAGAGGTTTTATAGCCAAGTTTTAAGTCTTTTTTCTTTCCAACAGATGACATGGGCAATGGTCCAGAAGGAGTTACACTCCATCTCCCTCTTAGCCAAAAATAATCTCGTAGGAAGAGAAAATAACATTTTCAGAGGTGTTCATAACCCCAGTCTAATCCATATGTGAAGGACCAAATTTAATCTGAGTTAGCCACATGCCAACATACTGCCTTCCACTGAAGGTGTCATCTTGGGCTCTTCCTGAGGCAGTGATGTGCAGATCCTTGGCCTTTGCCAAACTCACCCCTCCACAGCCTGTAGCAACCTGTCTCTTCCCCATTTTGACTGGCAACGAGACCCAAATCAAGGTGTGAGAAACTTGACCGAGTTCTTCCTCCTCCCTCTCTTGCAGGACCTGCAGATGGTGCCAGCAGTCGGCAAAAGCCACAGTCAGTCACCCATCTGAGGAGCCAGCCCAGGACTGAAGAGAAGTCACCTGGGGAACAGGACTCTCTTTGGCCCCAAAGGATTGCAATTTCAAGACTGCTGGAAGTCGAGGAAGCAGATTCAGAAGTGTGCCTTAAAGTGTATTTTAGCTTCTGTGTCATGGTGATGAAGAGCAGAGGGAAGGCAAGCAGGGAGGAGAGGAAGCTTACGCACTTTTTCTGTATCCCTGCTTCAAGTCTTTGCTCTGTACTGTGTGCTCTAGTTGTTTGGCTTCAGTTTAAAACAAGTATGGTGTTAACAGAGTCCAAGAGAAGAGGAAAACCTCATTTTCCCAGCAGTGTCCATCTCCCAGAAGATGTCAGCATGGAGCCCAAGCCGCGTTTCTTTCCCAGGGCAAAAGTGTGGATGCCACCCATGCATCCAAAAGGCTCCCTGACTATTAAAACCAAATGTAAATGCCTGAGAAATAGCTTCCCTGCTTTTTTCCCTGTGTGTTGCCGTGAAGCTGGGAGGTGTGCTGCATGTCCGGAATGCTGTTTGGGTGAGCAGATGTTTGGCTGTGAAAGCAGCCAAAGATTGCTCTAAGCTCTCTTCTATCTACAGAGCATTTCGGATCTGACTGCAGACAGAGAGGCAGCAGTGGTGATAGGTGAAGACCCTGATAAGAATTACTTGCCCAGAGGTAAACTGTGGGAATGTGTTTTTTCTTTTTGGAACAAGCGTCTTCAGGTGGCAGCCTTCTCCATTAAGGGGCTTTTAAGATATGCTGCCAATAAAATGGTTCTGATAATTGCATGGAATATTGACTCCTTTCCCCAAGCAGAAGTGACTTCCCTCCTCTAAAGCGACAGTCTCGGGTAGGTTTGGGCATTTTTTCCAAATGGATGAAGAACCTTTTTTACAGCTGCAGCACTTGCAAATAATTCTCCTGTGTGCTGTTTCTCACTGGGTGACACTGCACACACTCCTATTTCTCTATGCCTCTTGCTTTGCTGTCGGGAGGATGAGGGATAGTTCACTCTTAATTACTTGTATTTATAAATGTCTTAAGCCCCTGAAGTGGGGACGCAATCAATGCAAGGGTGTGAGTGGGTGTAGCAAGCAGCCCATTTTCCTTATGAAACAGAAAGCAGCAGGAAGAAGTGTGACAGTGAAGTGGAAGGTCAGGATCACTTGTCCCCAGCGCTGACTCTTTTAGATTAACAAAGATAAAAAAAGGACACACAGATAAAATAAGCACAGAGTGTGTACAAGATAAACTTGTGCCAGCAGGTCCTGAGCCAAGACTGTATTTACAAGACCTCACGTGACCTGCAAACACTGCGGGACCAAAAAATGAGGGAAAAAGCAGCTTTCCAAGCATATACATCTCTGCTAAATACCTTTGGGCTGAATCACCACGAAAAAGTTGCAGCGTTTGGAGCCATTTCAAGTGAGCTGAATTGAGCCGAGTGCCTCAGTCTGAGGCTACATCTCCGAAGGGGAAGTTTGTGTGACAAGGAGTTTGATAATTTGCCATGACTGTTGTGAAGAGTACAGAGCCACATGATGTTTAGACTTCTCTGTTTGTAAAATCTACATTTTAAGTCTGTTAATTTATGTAAAAGCTGGGGCTTGAAATCTTGGAGGTGGAATCTGTAAATTATCACTTTTAGGTTTGATTACTGCTGGAGATGATGCTGCAGCCCGTGTCTTGTGCAAAGGGGAACCTTGCTCACTTTCAGTGCTGGGCTAATGTGATTTTGATTCACTTCTTACCAATCACAAATAAGTAGAGAAGCAAAAGGAGCTTAAATTGTCCTGGGATTTTTCAGCAGTTTTCTAGCCTTACTGTATCCAGTTATTTAGACTTTGCTCCTTATAATGACTGCTGCCCCCCCGCAAGCTTCCAGGACATTAAATACCCACACAGGGCTACGATGCGCTAACCTGTAATTAGTTTAAGGAGCTTTAGGTTAATTTTTACGGAATCAGGATTTTTAGGGTTGGACCTCTGAAGATCACCTAGCCAAACTCCCTGCCAAAGCAGTGCCACCTAAAGCAGGTGACACAGGAACGCGTCCAGGTGGGTTTGGGATGTCTGCAGGGAGGGTGACCCCCCACCCTCCATCCTCTGCGCCCCTCCACGGAAAGCAGTTCCTCCACATATTGAGGTGAATCAGTTTCAGTGCCCAGCCATTTCCCCTCAGGCTGGGAGGCTGCCGGGGCTCCGCAGCCCCGTGAGGAGCGGCCCCATCCCCGCCGCCCCCGGGCTCCCTCAGGCGAGGGCGGGAGCGGGGCCGGTGCCGCCCCTGGCGGGAGGAGCGGCGCCTGCGCGGCCCCGCGGGGACCCCCGCGCGCGGCGTCTCGCGAGAGGCGGCGCCGGGACCGCGGCGGGAGGAGGAGGAGGAGGAGGTGGGGGAGAAGGAGAAGAAGAGAAGGAGAAGAAGAAGAAGAAGGAGAAGAAGAAGAAGAAGAAGAAGAAGGAGAAGGTTGCGGTGCCCGGGCGGGAGGTGAGCGCGGGGCCGGGCAGGGCTCGGGGGGTGCCCGAGGAGCCGGGCGGGGCTCGCTGAGGCGGTGCCGCCCCGGGGCCGGGCCAGCTCCCGGTTATGAGCGCGGCGTGCCCCCGCCCGTGCCGCCGCTCTCCCCGGTGCCAGGTAGGGCTCGGGACGCGGGGCTGCGGCTGCGGGGGCTCTGCGGGGCACCTCCGCTTCTCCACACACGCTTCTCCACCTTCCCGCGGTGCCGCCGGGCTGGACGCTCCCCTGGGAGCTGGGGGGATTTAGCCTGGATTAAAGGAGGACCGGCGGAACCTCATCGCTCTCTACAGCCACCGGGAAGGAGGTGGTAGGCAGGTGGGTGTCGGTCTTTTCTCCCAGGTAGCAAGCGCTAGAAGAAGAGGAAGCAGCCTCAAGCTGAGCCAGAGAACGAGCTGTCCAGAGAGGTGGTGGTGTCCCCGTCCCTGGAGGCAGATGTAGATGTGGCACTTGGGGTCACGGCTTGGTGGTGGACCCGACAGCGCGAGGTTAATCGTGGGACTCGATCCTAGAGGTTTTTTCCCAACCTTAATGATTCTGTGAGTCCCTCCAGCCCCGGTGCTGGGCCTGAGGCTTGGCAGCGACCGAGGGATGAGCGGCTGCGAGAGCGATCCCGGGATGCCGGGATGCAGCCGCCTCCCTTCGGCACAGCCCGGCTGCCAGCGCTGCTCCGCAGGGATCCGGCCACAAACACTGTTCTTCCAGCCTGAACTTCACGTGCAAAACTTCACTGCAGAGCTCAGGCTGAAAACTGTACCGGAACCAGGTGTTAGTATGGTAGCTGCCACCAGTGCGGGTGTCGGGGTTGGCACACAACAAATGTCCCCGGGTGTTGCTGGCCCAGGCTGCAGCACCGGGGATGCCTGAGGTCCTTCCTGCGATTGTGAAGCCAGGGATGGTGTGTGTGCTGGAAGTTTGTGACAAAAGTAATGGATGAACAGGATGTGCTGTGCTTTGGGAGTTCCCTCCTGAAATTGTGACAGCTTCCAAGTGTGTATATTAAAAAAGAGGCGGCCAGTGCTGCCAAGCCTGTACAGACCAGGATTTGTGGCAGCGATGGGAGACAAGGTGCTGCCAAACTGTAGATTAGAATGTTCTTTTGCTGGTCTCTAACATGTATGTGCTAAGCTGGGGTGCAACATCCACTGCGTGGTTTTTTGCTTATGGTGTGCATTTATTCCAATGGAAGTATTGATGTCATTAGATGGGTTAAAACTTCCTTGCTCTGCAAAAGAGGCTGGACAGAAACAATGTGTTGAGTGATGGCCAAGTGCATGAAATTTGTTTCTTGGTGCAGTCTGCTTTGACTGGTGGGGGCTCGTTCTCCTGCACCTTTAGGAGATTAAATTGGTTCCACTTTTCTAGAGGTTGCTGATTCCCTAAGCATAACTGGTGTGTGCCATGATATGTGAGTATGGAAGGCTCCATGGGTCCGGTGATTCCTGGTGAAGGGCCCCAAGGGAAGGTATCCTTTTGAATTTGGCGGGGGTTTTATGTGTTTTTAAAAGTTCTTATTCCACTTCTTTCCGTCTTCCTAAGCAGGCAAAATCCAAGTGAGCTGCCTGAAATCCTGTATCTTCCCACATTAGAACAAGTGGGCACTGGAGGAGTTGAGTTGGTGCTTAGTGCAGGGGAAAACACAAAGCAAGAAGAGATGGGATCTGCACCCAAGACTTTGGAGGCACGTTTCTTTCAAAACCATTGCTGTTCATAGAGAGGGCTTATTGTCCCCTGTGTCTGGCACATGCCTTTCTGTAAGCTGCTTTATTTTCTCTAGGCCTTACTGCTCCTGTTAAGTGAGCTGGAGTTACTTTCTTTTGCAAAGAGAGGCTGGAAGAGAATGTAATTGTTGCATAAAGCCAAGAGGAGAGGAAAAAAGAGACACAGATTACTTAAGCTCTTATCTGTCTTGAGAATAAACAGTTACAATTGGGCTGTGAAGTGGAAATAAGGTTTCCAAACCCCCGAGGAGTTGCATCTGCAATAGCTTTTGCAATAGGAGTGGTGGGGACACATCCCCCGTTTCTGGTGTTAAATGAGAGTTTGAGAGGTGGTTATTTGACACAGCAGGGAGTTTGATATGTCGTGGGACCAGTGACCTCAGACCTCAATGTCTTTCTTGGGCCTGGGATGGGGAGAAAAGTCCTTGGTTCACACCCAGGCCAGGTTCAGGTTGGAGATGGTCACGGGATGGCTGCTCAGGGGACTCTGTAGGGTGATTGTAGCACTTGGTCCACTTCCCAGTTTGCCAGCACCGTGTCACAGAGGCAGCTTTGTGTGGATCCTGGTGCACGTTCCTGTTGGCTGGTGACTTTGGGTTGAACTTGAATGTAAATTCTTGGCTCTTTCTGGAAGCTTTTCCATTTGATTCTGGCAAGGGGAGGACAGAGACACATTCCCTCCAATGTGCATAGAGACCTCTAATTTGTGCTTTCACTCTGGTGTCCTTTATAAAGTGCTCAGGAAGGGGATGGGTCATAATCAATAGAGCAACTCTTGTTTTCTGCAGCGTTTTCCTCCTGAGGGGGGAATTAAGCTGTCTTACTGCTCTTTTCCAGGATTCCTCTCTGGCACTGGCAGAGTTAATAGAAGTGGAGTCTTTCTGATTCTGTGCTGCTCGCTGCTATGTATGTGTGTGTCTTGGAAAAGCCAAACTCTCTGGCAGGCCTGCGTGCCGTGTCCTGGAAAGCAGGCTGGAGCCCTTGGGGTGCACTTGGTAAAGCTGCACTATGGGGTGGCTTTGATGAAGATCCCTCTTTCCATTTGCCCCGGGAATGTGAATGCCACACACAGTGTCCAGTCTGCCCCTGTTGCTGCTGCCAGCAGGGTGATCTGTCCACGCCTGGCTGGGACAGCTTTGCAGGAATGCTGGGAGGCTGCTGTGCTGCCCAGAGCTGTGGCAGCTGCTGGATATGGGGATGGCAGAAAAGGATGCTCCATGCAGCTTTCCACGCTTGCTGCATTCCAGCCAGCCTAGAGGTCTCAAGCAGCGCTGGAAGCACGGCGTGCTGGGATTCTGTGCGCAGTGGGCACCCTATTCATCCAGAATGGGAAGCAGTCCCTGCCCTGAGCAGCTAAACAGGATCAAAAGCAAGAACAGATCTGGGCAAAACTCAAACCCAGAAGTGTGCCAAGCAGGAGGCTTGGCACTGTCCCTCCATTATCTTCTGCTGCTGGACTCAGATGCTTGGTCTGAAGTGCTGACGCACATATGTAATTTGCCCCTTCTTCAGCTCTGTGCTGCTCTCTGGGTGTTTCTTCTTAGATCTGCTCCATCTTCAGCCTTGACTAGCTAAACACAGAATTACTGCTGAGTAATACCTGCTTCTTGCTCTGCAGAGTGTAAAACGTTATGTCTGCAATTCTTCCAGCTCCTCTTTGCAGGCAGAATAAGAACCTGGCTTCAGGAAAGGCACTTTTTGGTGTTGCCGTGCAGAGCCTTGTGTTAGGCTACAGCTCTGCTGAATTTATGGCTCTCCCTACTTCCAAATTGTAAATAAATATAGCAGGGTGGAGAAACCATAAGCCTTCGGATATGTGTTCTGTGTCTTGGGACAAGCTGACCTAATACTTTGACGTGTAACATTATCTGGTATTGTTCCTGTTTGTTACTAAATTCTTGTCTAGTGTTTGAAACCTAGACTTGGGTTGTTAAAACCTGGCACCCCTGAGACACAAGCACAACCATGCAGGGGACTTTTTACCAAGTCATTCACTGCAAGGCTGCAGTGAACTTCAGAGGTGCTGAGCACCTTTTCCCTAGGAATGACAGAGCTCAGCACTTTTGCATATCTGGACTCGAGTTCTTCTGCATCCCTGTGCAGGGTGGGGTTGGTGCTGTTTAAGGGTGGTGTGAATTGGCTGGGGAGCAACCTCTGTGTTTCAGAAGAAGAGACACCCAGCCTCGTTTAAAAAAACTTTTCAGGGCAGCTTGCCATGAAGTGGCTTTGTTTTCAGAGCTGGTGTTTGCAGGATTTGTTCTGAAGTCATTGGAAAGATTTGGGATGTCTGTGGAAAGAGCAGCTCTTGTTTTTATCTGTAGCTCCTGCTCTGTGTTTATAATCAGAGCCTGGGCTGTGCTTCGAGGGGAGGAGGACATTGGAGTGACTACTTGTAACTCTTCACTTTGCTGTGTTGTTCTTCCCTGGCTGTAGGCACTGGCTCCTTGCTGGCCTGGGGAGGGATCAAGGCTGGTTTGCCAGCCTACCTCTGCACGGAGCCTTGGACCAGAAAACATGCAGCAGGGTGGGGAGATGGGTCTTCCTTAAGGATCTTGCAGGAAGAAAGGGGCTGGGAATCACAGGAAGCAGACAGCAGTGAAAAGATGGGGCTGGTTGAAGCAAAAAAACCAAACCTGCTGCACCCCTCAGAACAGATGGTCTGAGCTGCCCCTTTAACAGTGATTTCTCACCTGTCTTTGGTGCTCAAGAGTTGTTAGTGTTGAGTGTGATAGAAATATAAATTACATTAAATCAGGAAAAGAGGTCTTGACTCTACAGTGTCTGGGCACGAACACAGATTTACCAGAGCATCCTTAATCTCTGAAATAATTCAGTTAAAAGTAATCACTCCTTTATATTTTTTTTTGATGCACAGCTCTTATCAGAACTGTATCCCTTTGCGGGGGGGTTGTAGGAAAACTGTTTGTGTAATCTTTGTTCCTGGGAAAATGAAATAGCTACCAGGAAAGGTTATGGAGGTACCACCTACTGGGTGCCTTCACACAGGGTAGATAAGATGGTGTGTTCAGGTCAGTGATGTTCTCTCAGCAGGCACTTGCTTTAACCACTGAGGCAGTGGCATCTTCAGCCCTGTATCCATAACTCCAATAAGGAATTTGTTGTCAGCACAGAACACCTTCATGCAGAGATGAGACCACAGTGTGATACCACAAGCTGAAATCATGGATTGAGCCTTCTTTCTTCTTGTGTGTTAGATAGTGTAAAAATGAAGGAGGTCTGAAAAGTAATTGGCTCTGCATATTTTCTGTCTATGGTTGTATATTTTAATGCTCTCAAACTTGCCTCTGTAAGCTTAGATTAGATTAGATTTGACTAATTTTTTAAAATTTAAACAGAGATTCTCTTGAAATCACCTAACTCCAGAAACCTGAGGTTGATAAAAAGCCATGATTGCTATGAAACTGATAAAATCACAACACATACCTGCTTTTGGCCAGCCAGCTCTTTTCCACAGTCTCTATGGATACCTCAGACACTCACAGCTCTCCCCATGTGGAAATGGGGATGGTCAGCCCTATGGCAAGTCTTGATTGTGACAGATCATTCTCTCCAAACCAGAAGGATTAAGGGTTCAACTAACTTTTCTTTCCTCATACCTTTCCAGGCTCCTGCTCTGCAGCACCATGCTGGATCCCAAGCCTCACTCTGCAAGCCGGAGGTGAATCCAGGTGAAAGCCAGCTACCACAGTAGGTGTCAGGATGACCAAAGCGCGGCTCCTCCGTCTGTCTGTGGTGCTGGTCTCCATCTTCATGATCCTCCTGATTATTGTGTACTGGGACAACGTGGGAACGGCTCACTTCTACCTGCACACATCCTTCTCCAGACCCCGCTCCCCAGGAGCCATCGCAGCAGGTGAAGACTGGGAAGCCTTGCCAGACGTAGATGAATTTTTGGCAAAGCTGCTTGGTTCGAGCCTGAAACAGAACAGCTCTATCCCCCGAAAGACAGAGCAGCTCGTTGTCCAGGGCTCCAACAAGCCCGTGGTGAGTAACTTGGAGGAGAACGTGCGGGGCTATGACTGGTCTACACACAAGGACAGGAACAGCTTGGACCAAGAGAAGCTGCAGGTAGAGAGGCAGAGAACACTGCGGGAGTTCTGTGCCAATTCCAGCTTCACCTTCCCCACCAAGGAGCGCTCCTTCGATGACATTCCAAACTACGAGCTCAACCACCTGATTGTGGACGACCACCACGGCGTCATCTACTGCTACGTGCCCAAGGTGGCCTGCACCAACTGGAAACGTGTGATGATTGTGCTGAGTGAGAGCCTGCTGGACCAGGGGGTCCCTTACCGGAACCCTCTGGATATCCCCCGGGAGCACGTCCACAACACCAGCACCCACTTGACGTTCAACAAGTTCTGGCGCCGCTACGGGAAGTTCTCCCGGCACCTGATGAAGATCAAGCTGAAGAAGTACACCAAGTTCCTCTTTGTACGAGACCCCTTTGTCCGCCTCATCTCCGCCTTCCGCAGCAAATTCGAGCTGGAGAATGAGGACTTCTACCGGCGTTTCGCCATTCCCATGCTAAAGCTCTACTCCAACCACACCAACCTCCCCACCTCCGTTAGCGAGGCCTTCGGGGCGGGCCTCAAAGTCTCCTTTTCTGACTTCATCCAGTACTTACTGGATCCCAGGACAGAGAAGATGGCCCCCTTCAATGAGCACTGGAGGCAGGTTTACCGTCTGTGCCACCCGTGCCAGATTGACTATGATTTCATCGGAAAGCTGGAGACGCTGGATGAGGATGCTGCTTATTTATTGCAGCTCCTCAAAGTGGACAGGCTGCTTCGCTTCCCACCCAGCTACAGGAACAGGACTGCCAGCAGCTGGGAGGATAACTGGTTTGCCAAAATCCCACTGGCTTGGAGGCAGCAGCTCTACAAGCTTTATGAAGCAGATTTTGTACTCTTTGGCTACCCCAAGCCAGAAAACTTGCTTAAAGACTGAAAGTGATTGGGCAGTGGGTGTGGGAGGGAACATCTGAAATACCAAAAATGTTTAAAGCCTCCTCATTTTTGCTCTTAGCTCCCTTCCCAACACAGGTTGGTACAATGGAATATATTTTTTCTACTGCTTCCCCTTACATTTTTGCAATAATGCCAGAGTCCAGGGTATTCCAGCCAGCTGTGCATATGCAAAAAATGCCATTTTTTTGGGTTATCATTTGTTTTTTGTTTTTTAAAATGTCCCCATACTTTGCAATGGGTCGCTGCCCTTGGTCACTCTGCCAATCGTGTCCTTCAGTAGCTTTTTATTAATACTTTTTAAAAATTAATATATTTAAGATATTTAAAACAAATCATGTGTCGTGGCAAAGGAAGGGAAGGAATAAAAAAAAAAGTAAAAGAAAACCCCAAGAAATTATATACTTGCCTCTGTGTGTTGTCTCAGGGCTGCTGTTTTGGAGGTCCAAGGTTTGCAGGGCACTTGGATCTATCTGGGGGCTGGGATGCTGATGGTGCCAGGTCTGCTGGTGGTCACTCCAAGCTGCACTTAATGCAGTGGGAGGGTCAGTGCCTGACTCTGCCAAACAATCCTAGAAGAACACCTGCAGGACTCTGGTGACCCACTCTGCTCACAGGTGGAGCGTGACCCCAGGTCCACAGGAAGGAAATGGCATTGGGAGCAGTGACAAGTCCTGTGGGGTGTTTTGGGGCATGCAGGTGGTCAGCACAGCACCTCTGCACTGCCTGACCTTTTGGCCATCTACTGTGGGACTCTGCTGTCCACAAAGCTGAGGTTCAGCCCTCTGTACCTTGCTAGTGTGGAGCATTCCCATGACATGTCCTGGTCCAGGATGGTGCTGAAGTTCTTAGGGGCTGTGGGCAGCCAGGGTGGGCAGAGTGTGCTCCTGGATGGATGAGCTGGCCAGGCCCTGGTGATGTGCTGCTCCATGTCCTGGTCACTGCCCTGTGCAGTGCAGGGCCCTTGAGAGCTGTGCTGTGTCCTCATCATCCCATCACTTTAAGGGGATGTGGCAGAGATGCAGCTTATCCCTGGGAGAGGAAGATCCAAAAGATTTCTTTCGATAAGCAGATGTCAAGGTGAACTCAAAAGTTTTTCTGTTTTCAGCATTTCAGCTACTGCTTGTGACACCACATCCTCATCCACTGCCTTTCTGCTTATTCCAAATGGCTGATGCAGATTTGATCATCTGCCTTGCTGGGACCTGCTGCAGGAGTGATGGTTCCCACTGTGCTGGGAGCATGTGGGCTGCTTCCCAAAGGAAATTAATGCCTTTAGAGACTTCTTGTGTCTCATCAGCTGAATCTGCTTCTCACTCGCTCTCTGAATTGCTCTGCAAAAACTGTTTGCTTAGCAGATTAGGCAGGCAACTCTTTCGGAGCTGAAATGCCTAATTATTTCCCTGGACTGTGGATGGTATTGGTGATTAAGCTCCAGGGTCAGGCCTTGGGAGACAGCTCTGTATTTTGGAGTTCTTTATATTGGCCTCAGTTTCTCTCCAAGGCCACCAGCAGGTGTGACTTTTCCTCCCTCTCTCTCCTTGCTTCCCCAATTTCTGCACAAGTACATCTTGGCACTGCATGCTCTTCCTAACAAATATGCTGTATGAAGCTTTTTAGCCTATAAATGAGAGGTAATTGCTGGTAGTTATACTCAAAACAAAGGGTTTGTTTCTCATCGTATTCACACCACTCTCCTGTAATTTCTGCGGGGATATTTGCAGTTTAAATGAGCCTGAGGCCGTTGTCAGGGTCTTGGTGCTTAGCTCCTCATAGCTTGGGGAAAAAGGAAGTGCCTGTTTCTGAGTCATTATTTAAAACTAATAATAGAAAAGTGTTGATCTATTCAATTTTTTTCCTGGTTACCAGTTTAATTGCTGCAAAACAGAAAGATGTAGAGTCTCGTCTCCTGTAATGAGTAATCCCGGGAGTCTCTTGGTTCCTGCTACATTTACATTTCTTCAGGGCGGGTTCATGTCACTCTTCAAAAACACAGTGTGGATGTTTTCATCTCTTGTCTTTTCAAAGTGTTTATTTTTTCCTCTTTTAATTTCCGTGTAATTGATGTTTGTTATGTGCAGGCATGGGGGGCTGGGGCCGTGGTGCAGATGCTGTGCAAGCTTCCTCCCAGCTGCTTCCCCTGCACCTCTTCATCTGCTCCTCTCTCTTCCTGCCCCTCTGAGCAGTGCTTGGCTGCTGTGTCCCAGTGCCACCCTGCAAACGGGCTGCTGCCTCCCCAGCCACACTTGTCCTGTGATTCATGGCCATGGCAGTGATGTCCTGGATGTGCAATGGGCAGAAAAGGTGAAAAATGGCTGCAAAACCCACCCAGCAGCTGCTCCATGTGGTGTGAGTGTATCCTCTCCATGTGGCTGCCTTGTGATTTAACAGCCATAGAAGGAAAAGGTTTTTCCAAGGCTCCCTTCCCTTGCCGACGCTGGCTAGACAGGAGAGACTTGGAACACACTTTCCACATCCAAAGCTGGATGAAGTGAGTAAATTCCAGCTTTATGTGCTAACACCACCCTGCATCACACTGAGGTTCAAAACACCCCATGTGTGAGTGTGAGCAAGCTGCCTGCATCCCAATGGCTTCATCAGCCTCCCTGGGAGCTGCAGTCAGGGGAATGTCCTGACAGCATGAGGCCACCGAGGGCCCTGTCTTCTTTACTTTCTCTTTTTCACCTCACCAAGCCCAACCTTTTTTGGTATCTTAGACATTTTAGTGCTTGCAGAGCTGTCCCCAGCCACCATGCTGGGTGCTCTTGGCTCTCTCCTCATTTTCCATTGCCACGCTTCAAAGCTCTTCCCGGGAGGAGCAGTAAAACTCCGCTGGGGAGTGTTCATGTTGCAGTGGTTGGCTTCTGGATTCAAAATAACTTGTTCCTTGCTGCTCCTCCCTTTTGAAGCCCTTCTTCCCCACCCTGCCACCACTGTGAATGTATTGTTAAGAAGTCAAAGGGGATCCAGGCTGTGCTGAGCTTTGTGGTAAGACCACTGAGTTGCCAGGACTGGGATGTAGCCTCTGGCTTTGGAAATGTGCATTTTTTGTGGGTTTCTTGCTCTGTTCTCATGATGTGAAAGTGTGTATGTGGGGGGGAGAAGGACAAAGAGTTCAGCCAGCCATGCTTCCTTCCCCCCTGGTTTCCTAAAGGAGTTGGAATTTGGTATTTGACAAATAATGGCAGACAGAATGCATCCATGCTTGCCTGAAGTCAGAAGAGGGCCAAAAATCCTGGAATGTAGATGGTTATGATGCTAGTATCATTTTCATGAGGGGTGGAAAATGCTTTGAAGCAGGCTATTTGTGTCTGAATAAACCTGGCTTTGTCATTTCATGCTCAGCCTGCAAAGTTGTGTCCTGTTCCCCTCTTGGCTTGCTTTTCCCTGGGGTTGACCACTTGGCCAAAGTCAGCACGGAGTCTCTAACGAGGCAGAACTGATGTGCAGATGCAAAAATAACCTGGGGTTTGACCAAGATGTTTCCAGCTGGGTAGAACTGAAACCAGCTTTAGTGCTTGCTCAGCATCAGAGCCAAAGTCTTTACACAACCATTGAGCAGATTTGGTCCCTCACTGTTTGATGCCGGATCCTCTGGTGGAGTGGGATGCATGTGACCTGGCTTTGCAGCCCCTGTGTCCTCCAGGAAACGGCTTTCAGCTTTCAGAACTCCTTGCTTTTTGAGCAGTGACATGACTTTGCCAGGGTAGGGGTGTCCTTAACACATGGGTACCTTTGCATCTCAGTATTTTTTTGCCTTAACCCTTTAATTCGCTTGTGTTTGGGGGGACAAAATTATCGAGCCATCACCCACGGACAACATTCACCCTGGGACAACGTGTGAGATGAAGTGTTTTGGCTGTGTGTTTTGCATCCTTCAAGGTGGCACAGGGAGGATGGAGGGGCAGGGGATGAATGGCAGCATTGAAAGGGTGGTGAAGAAAAGCCAGTTTGTTCCTTCTTACGTAAGCTGGACCTTCGCAGCGCCCGCAGGGGAAAGCCGGTGACTTGGCAGGGTGCTGCGGGGCTGTGGTGCACAGCGGTGCCAGGGAGGGTGTGGGGTGTGGTGGCTCAAAAGAAAGTCGTGTTGCTTGAATTTAAGGGCTTGCCCACGCTGGTCTTGCTCAAAAACCCTCTAGTCAAGGGCAAGAGGGATAAATAAAGCAGAATTTAATAAAGCCATTGATACCTGGCTGTTTGGGAAAGAGATGGGGAGGGTGGGTGGTGCTGGCTCTGGAGCTGGCACAGTGCAGCTCTTCTCTATCCTTGATTCAATCAAACTGGGGATCGAGCTCAGACTGTGCAGGCTGAGGTCTGTCCTTGCAGGAGATGGGCAGCATTTGCCCTGGGGGCTGGGGGAGAGTGCCAGGCCGTGCTGGGAGTGCTGAGGGAGAGCCCCGTGCTGGGATGAGAGCAGTGAAGGGAGAGCCCCGTGCTGGCATGGCAGGGATGCTGGAGAGCCCTGTGCTGGGACAGAAGGGATGCTGGAGAGCCCCGTGCTGGGATGGCAGGGATGATGGAGAGCCCCGTGCTGGGACAGAAGGGATGCTGGAGGGCACGGTGCTGGCATGGCAGGGATGCTGGAGGGCACAGTGCTGGGATGGCAGGGATGCTGCTGGAGGGTATGGTGCTGGCATGGCAGGGATGCTGGAGAGCCCCGTGCTGGGACAGAAGGGATGCTGGAGAGCCCCGTGCTGGGATGGCAGGGATGATGGAGAGCCCCGTGCTGGGACAGAAGGGATGCTGGAGGGCACGGTGCTGGCATGGCAGGGATGCTGGAGGGCACAGTGCTGGGATGGCAGGGATGCTGTGGAGGGTTGGTGCTGGCATGGCAGGGATGCTGGAGAGCCCCGTGCTGGGACAGAAGGGATGCTGGAGAGTCCCGTGCTGGGATGAGAGCAGTGAGGGAGAGCCCCGTGCTGGGATGGCAGGGATGCTGGAGAGCCCCATGCTGGCATGGCAGGGATGCTGGAGGGCACGGTGCTGGCATGGCAGGGATGATGGAGAGCACGGTGCTGGGATGGCAGGGATGCTGGAGGGCACGGTGCTGGCATGGCAGGGATGCTGGAGAGCCCCTGCTGGCATGGCAGGGATGCTGGAGAGCCCTCTGCCGAGACGAGAGCGATGCAGAAGCGCCCCGTGCCGGGACGGGAGCGATGCTCGGCCGCCGGCTGAGCCTCTTCTCGCCGCTGTGTCAGGGCGGGTGCAGCCGCTCCGCAGTGGCCCATTCTGAAACCCATTTTGCGTTCCTGGGCTCTGACAGACGCCGCTGCCGCTCCCCCGGCCTGGCTCCTGCGGCAGCCGGAGTCCGTCTCCTGCTCCCGCTGTCAGCAGCAGTTGCTGTCACGGATGAGCAAAGGCGATGAGCAAAGCACAGCCCAAAGGACGAGCAAAGCACAACCCAAAGCCACAGCGCGGTTCCTGCGCCCAGCAGGAGCTTTATCTGTGCAACCCGTGCTGCAGGTGAGCCTGCCTCTGAGACTGGGAAATTAATTGCTGCCACTGAATACTAAAGGCTCTGGAAGGAGATGATTTAAAAAAAAAGACAGAACCATAGTATCATAGGCTATCCTGAGTTGGAAGAGAGCTGCAAGGATCCTTGAGTCCAACTCTTAGCCCTGCCCAGAACATCCCCAAGAGTCACACCAGAGGTGCTAATGGAGAATGCTGTGGTAATTTCAGCAGACTGCCCCAGAGGGGAAGCTGGGCAAGTAAATGTGACTGTTCATCATCACCGTTTGTACTTTAGGGCTATTGCCTTTTATATCTGGCTTTTCAGGTGTTGGTGTCCTTGCCATCTGGGCTGTGAGGTCTGGACCTGGTCTGTTGCATTTGGAGAGACACAGTGACCCCCAGGCTGTGATGGGATGGAGGGCAGCAGGAATTTCTCTCGGGGGGGTTGATGTGAACCCAGAGACTCATGCAATGGACCATGTTTTCCACCTCAAACCATGAAACAGAGCCAAGGAGCGTGAATTTAATTATCAGTGGTGCTAATTGTAGCTGTGAGCTGTTTGGTGAGCTACTCAAGCTGCCCCATTTGTCCTCTCTAAAGGGGGAGTGTTAGGCACCTGTTTTCTGGAGGGCTCCTGGGTGTGAGCTGTGTCCACAGGAGGCCTGGAGCTCTCCAGGAGGAGCAGTGACCTGGGTGGGAGTGCTGGGGTAGAGTGCTGGCAGTGAAAGCCATGCAAAACTGCCTCAATCCAGACATGTTTTACCATGGGCTTGGTCTGGAAGCTGCTGGCACGAGAACTGAATCGATTCAAGGAGTGCACATGCTTTGGAGAGCTCAAGTGCTCATATGGGTCCGTGAGCAAAACTCTGCCACAGAAATGCAGAGGTCCCAGCTCACCATCCTGCTCTGCCCCTGGCTGCCTTCCAGAGGAAGAGGAGGCACAGAGTGTACCATCAATCTGAACAAAATGTCTTTCTTCATCCTGGGAAATGCTGGGCATTCTCGAGCAGAGTGTGCTCAGCCAGCTGAGATGCCATTAGTGGGGCTGGTGTTTTTCACCTAATGAGGGGGTTTGTAATTTTGTCTCAGATTCTCATCCTCGGACTGTGCCAGTATCAAAATACTCCCAGTCTTGCCCAAACCATGTGTTCAACAAATGAGGGAGACTTTTCCTCACCCACCAGGCAGCGCCTTCACGAATTCCATGTTTTATCCCCCAGGCAGATGGATCACACGCAGCTTTGGCAAAGCCACATTTTGTGGCAGAGAAGCTGCAGTTTCAGTGTTTATTTCTCTGTCATTGTAGGAATTCAAAATGGATGGAACAAAATGCCATTGGGACTGACTCTTGTTTTGTTTGGACACTACACAGGTCTCTGTGGAAAACATGGGAGGAGTGCAAGGGACAGAGAAGAGCCAAGAAGATGTGTTAAAAAGGCAGTGGTGGCCAAAAGAGTGGTCAGCAGGGAGTGGAGCAGGGCTGGGGATGTGTTTCTGAAGGATAAAAAGGGTGGGGAGAGTGGAGGGCATCTCTAAACAAAATGGGGATTCTGTGGAGTGGGTAAATGCTGAGTGAGAGGGGCTGCTGAGAAGCCAGGTGCCACCTGCTGCAGCACAGAGACCTGTCCTGTCTGCTTTTCCAGGGGGGAGTGGGGGCCAAAGTACAGGAGAAAATAAATAATTGAAAAATTAGGTGGGGAAAGCTTATTGGAATGAAGCAGGCAAAATCCAAGGGGTTCTGATATGTGATGTGGGGACCAACTATCTGAAATTCCTGTGTCTTTGTGAGTGGTGGTGGGGGTTGCAGACTCGGACCAAGAAGTTCTTTAGAGCAAACTAAAAAGGGTGGTGGTCTAAGGTTCTGCTTGCCTGTGCTGGGGGAGGAAGGCTTGCAGCTCTACCAGCTGTCAGTCTCTGCAATGTCCACAGGGGGTGGAAATGCCAGAGAGATGGTGCCAATGACCTTTCACATGTTATTGGGCACTTCTGTCTGTCTCCAGTTTTTCTTTCCCTCAACCTTTGCGTGCTTTATTGATTTCTGACTGCGTATATTTTTTTCTCTTGGGTAAATCAGAAGTATTTGTCACCTAGAATGATCATGCTGAGAGGATAAAGCTTTTTACAAAGCCTTTGGTGACCTTTAGCTAATGGCAAATCAGTGAACTGAGTGTATATAAGCATTTCCCAAGTGCTGGGTGTTGTTGTGCACAGTGGGGGACCCACCTTGGTATGACACAGCTACCCAGTAGTAGTCTGGGCATGCAGGCCTTCCGAATAAAGGTTCTTGCTTCAGGTCACCATGACCTAGATTTGTGTTTCTTCATTATCTTCCCTTGTATTTTATGTATTTTGAGTGTATGTGAAGTCAGGTGTCAGAACCAATCCACAGTCCTGGGCAGCTGAACACATCTGAAATGTTTAAAAAACCACATTTTTGACGGAGTGAAATACATGCAAGTGGTGGCCTTCTGTTTCCTATCAGCAGAGGATCATTTTTGTGGTTGCAATTAGTACTTTGCAATGGATTGTCGTTTCTAGGACATTTCTCTTGGAATTCTAGGACATTAACCCGGTTTGTTCATTAGTTCCCCTAAGCAAATCCCAGGAATGCTTGTGCTGTGCAGCCACCAGGGTGCTGAGGGTGTGGGACAGTCAAGCTCTGCTGGTGGCTGTGGATGTCCCTGGCTGCCCATCCCTGAGCCTGCTCACTTTCATCCTCATCCAGCTGCCCTCAGCAGCCAGAGAGTGACCCCTCTGCACGTGCACCCTCCAGTTTCCACTGCACTGATCCAGCCCCTGGTAAGTGGGACTGGGAGCTAATCCCAAAATGATGGAATTGGGATGGTGTGGGGTTTCCCTCTGCTCCTTTAGACGCCTCAAGTCTGAACTTCCTGGATTTCTTGGATTCTCAAAATAGCATCAGGTTTCCCTCCAAGCCCTGCCAGCTGCAAAAAGAGAGGGAGTACAGCCTGTGGTGGGCAGTAAAGCTCGTAGTGTTATTCCAGAGATACTCCCAGATAGAAGCAATTCCTGGATTGATTTTGCATCATACACACAGATTTTCCTGGGGAAAGTGAGGGTGCTGGGAGCAGCCTGAAAACAAAAGCCCTTTGCAAGACCAGGACAAGCTGTGTTTCTTTTCCACCACACAGCACCAGGTAGAGGTAGAGGCAGAGCAGCAGGATGAAGCTCCAGTGTGGTGAGGGCCCTTCATGAACCAAAATTGGGTCAGCTTGGGACCAGGCCCTCAGCACAGCCATGGCTCCAGGCCACAGCAAGATTTTTGGGAAAAAACCTGTTTAAAAGAAGAAGCACAGCATCTTTCATCAGCAAGTGAGAATGTGAATTCAAGATGTCAGGGCAGGTTCCAGATGCTGTTGCACTTGGCGTTTATTACATTTTTTAGAGCTTAGCAAAAGGTCAGTGTGCTTGGACACAGTTCCTGGCTTTTGAAAAGTCTGCAGGTTTGGGATTGGTGCTTTTCACTTTATTTTCAGTAGGAAAACTGCCTGCTTGCAAAGTTTGCCTTTGGAATTGAGATGCCAGTGAAAATCTAGCTCTTAATTTAGTCTAAAAAGACAATGAGAGACAAGTTTTTCTGGGGGGAGGAGGGTGGGTTTGGGTTATTTTTTCTCTCTCTCTTTGTTTTTTCCTCTAATATTCAGGAAAAAGCTTTCAGTATAGATTAGGCTGCTGCTGTCAGTGTTAGCTGTTTTTTTCTGGCCATGCTGATTGGAAGGAAATTTCCAATACAGCCTAGTTGCCAGAAATGGATTCTTTGCTGGAACATTTTGGTTTAAATATTCCGACTTGCTCCTTGCAGGGATGCCACTTAGTGCAGGAACACCCAGCAATTGGCTGCCTCGTTCTTAACTCTGAGTTTGAATTTTTCTTTATTTTTATTGGGGTTGTTTTTGCTGGTATTTGCTTTGGACAAGCCTGTTCCCACACTACGGAGATTGTGATGCCACAAGCAAGGTCTTTCTGTAGGATCCTTTCTTGGCCCTTCTAGAGCTGGATGTTTTGCTGGGAGTGGAGTGCAGTGGCAGGAGGAATTCCATCAGGATGGAGTTAATTAGCTGGTGAAGGACCAACATGTGGGCAAGGTGTTGGAGGCAACCTGGGTTTTCTCTCATCTTCTGATCTTCTTGGATCAAAGCTGGGACTCACTGACCTTGGAGGTCTTTTCCAACAAAAATGACTCTGTGATTCTCCTTTCTGGGAGTCATTAGACGCCAAATATTTGCCTCCAGGGTCTCACGTGGTGCCTTCCGAGTAAAAATGGGGAAACTACACGTGTTTGGCTTGATCTGCCTGACCCTGGCAAGGCATTTCTGAGGCCATTGTGCTGCTGCAGCTCCCTGCCCGCAGCTGCAGGGCCTGACAGCGTGGGGCTGAGGCATTGCTCCCCTCAGCCCTGCTCACACAGTCACCCACAGATAGCAGGAGCTGCATTGGGATTTGTTTTTCTTCTTTTCTTGTTTGGTCGAAAGCAACAGGGGATTCTTTTCCCCCCTGAAAGAACAGCAGTGTTTGGTTTGAGAAAGGATGAGGTCAAGAAGTGGCAGGAAAAGGCTGTCTCATTGTGTTTTCGGTTGCTTGATTGCTTTTTTGCACCTGCACCAGGCTTCCACTGGTGAGAACTGGGGCTTCTCTGGGCTCCCAGGATGGTGCTGTCGCAGAGGAAACATCTCCCACTCTCCAGCCACATCCTGTGTTTTCCTTCTCACTCTGTCATCACTTCACAGGGAAAAATCCCGAGCTCACGTTGCACATTTGCACAGCCATCCACCCTTGTGCTCCCGGCTGCTGTCAGGATGGGAAAGTGGCAGCCACCAGCAGCAAAGGGATTAATTGGCAGGTGATTTTAAGGGCTCTCTTCCCATTAAGGATGAACCTCTTGGTTTTCTCCAGTCTGTTCTCCGCAAATAAAGAGAAATACTGCAAAATGAGAAGTTTAAGAATACAAAAGAAGAAAGGAAGAATAAAAGAATTTTGCAAATGAAAGGCTTGAGAGGAAAAAAATTTGAGAATTAAAAGGGAAGGAAGAAGGAAACAGAATTGACAGGTCACATTTCTAGGCTGTTTCAACAGCAGTGCAATTCAAATAAATTCCTGTGTGTGTGTTGGAGCTGCCTTTGCATTGCCTTCCCCAAGATCAGAGACCACCAGGAATGCAATTGGGATGCAAGGCTGAGAGGCAAAGGATTTTCCATTTTTGGTTCTGCAAATGAGTCGTGCTCTGACCTTCAGGGAGTCACTTATCTGCTTCCTGCCTCCAGTTTTACAGAGGTTACAACTACTTGCTTCTACTGATTTGGGAACACTTTTGGGCCAAACAGAATGACAAAGAACTCGTTTTAAGTTAATGGCTGCAACAATTAAACGGGATCAGTTCTTTCCCACCCTGGGCTGTGGTTGCATGTCCAGTTAAGCAAAGAGTTCAGCTGCTGCTGCAGCACCTGCAGGGAGGGACTGACCCATTAAAAATCTCATTTTGCTGGACACCTTGTTGAGAGGCTTCAGTTTATGCTAGTTACCCTTAATCTGAACCATGTGGAGTTGATAGGCTGGCGTGCTGCAGTTGGATCCTTTCCTGCTGTGCTTTTCAGGGATGTGCAGTACGTGCCTTGTATTGGCTCCAGGGCACCGTGCACAAGATTTTCTGCAAGCAATGGTCTCTGCATTCTAATAACTCATTGGGCAGGTGGATGGTGAGCTGACATCTGTCCAGTCCTATTGGCACCTCCATGGTTTTGCTTTGACTTAGGAAACTGCAATGTGAAGCAGGCTTTTTTCCTGCCAATTAATTTTTTTTCTAGGGTGTTGTTGTTCTTTTTTCTTTTCCTATTTCTGCTCTGCCTGTTCTAAAGGCTGAAGTAGGTTAGCCCCTCTTCTCCTTCCTGCTCCCACACAGACGTATTTTGGAAAGTACCACAGCCTCAAATTTGCAATCTGTGCAGTTTGAGTGTGTCAGATACTCCAGTCTCTAACACCAGCTATTAGGGCTGTGTTTAGTCTAGCAGTATTTGAAATAAATTTGAGCTGGTGGAATGTGAGAGGACTTTAGAGATTGCTGGAAAAGAAAAGTTGTTCCAAGAAAACCCATATACTCTCAGGAACCCCAGAGGCAGCAAGAGAGAGATGAGAAATAAGTTATCTATAGCCCAGGCAAATAAAATATTCTTATTATAACTCCATGGGCACTCTGCCAGCTCTCTGCAAGCAATATTTCCCTTTGCATCTTGCTTTGCCAGTTAATTGGACATCTATTATTTCATGGTTTCAGCAGGAAACACAGCCTGAGTGATGACTTTGGTACCCAGCCCAGTGCTACTGTGCACTTTCTGAGCCCTGAATTGTGGAAAGGCTTCCAGTTGCTCTCTGCTCCTTCTCCAAGTGTGTGTGGGAATTGTCAGTGCTGCTTGGTGACATTTTCTAGGGACAGTGGGTCTGTGACATGTTCCTCCAGCAGACAGCTCTGAAGAGCCCATGATGTTCAGGGCCCTGCAAGGACGGAGGCAGCTCCTCCTTCCCCATCTCCTGCTCCTTTCCTTTCCCTGCCTGGGCACCAGTTTGGCTGCTCCCTCGGGGGCACGGGGGCAGCTGGAGGACAGAGCCACACACCACGTGCAGGGATGTGGCAGCCCAGGGCCAGTCCCCAATGCCCAGTTCTCTCTGCCAAATTTTTTCAGACAGTTTTATCTAGAAACCGTGGTGGAAGCAGCTTATATTAAGCTGACACAATTTCTTTTTTTTCCCTGGCAAGATCCTGATTTTGTAAACAAGTTTATTTACCCTTCCTGCCCAACTCTGGGGTTATCCACCCATGGACCAGAGCCTGAGCATGGTTTTAGCTGCCTGCCCGGATGCTCACGATGAATTGTTTGCTGACAAACTTCAGACCTGCAATTACTCAGAGAAATTATTCAGCAAATAGTTTTGAATAATGAACCCCTTTGAGAAATTTGAGTTGTTTTGCAGGCAGATTCCAGACAGAGAACATGCTCAGGAAGTCGTAGCTTTCAGCACATTTGCCCCTCTGTTTGCCAGGCTGTGGAGTTGGCAAAGCATCCTTTTCTGATACCTTCATGTAGGATTAAAGTGCTCCACCAGACTCGAGTGATGACCACTGCTGTGACAGAGCTCAGGCACTCTGGGCCCCAAAATCCCCCCACATCTCCTCCTTGATGGTGGTCTCAGTTGCTTTTTTCTTCCAGCCCAGCTTCCCTGGAGCAAGGCAGCAGGGATGTCTGCATCCATACAGGTTACAAGCAGTGCAAAGCATCAGGGTTTGCTGAGCTGGACCCTGCCTGGTGTCACCCATTTTGCCCAGTATTGCCACTATGATCTGCAAAATCAGCACCTTAAATTGCTGCAGGGCCTTCGAGCCAAGGGGCTGTGGAAGAGCAGAGTCAGGAGAGGCCCCTGTGAGAATTCACATCCTGAGAGCTACAAGAAGAGGAAAAAGCAGCTTTTGAGGTCAAGTATCTGTAGGTTCATTCCAGATCCTGCCTGCCAGTGAAGCCCAGTGCAGGATGTTTTATAGCTGGGGAAGGAGAGCTTCTGGCAGGGAAGGCCAAAATGAGTGACACCACTTCACAGCTGAGCCTCTCGGTCCCTGAGTCCCATCAAGGGGCTGATCACTGTGGAATAAAAAGATGGCACTTGCCAGCAGGGAATAGTGAGGGCAAGCAGCTGAGGTCTTGGCTCATTTCTGGGCAAGAGGCCTCCAGTCACCTGCTCTGGACTCTGCCAAAACAGTGAATGAGAGAGGGCAGAAGCTGGTAATTAAAGGACACAGGATTCCAGCCCCTCAAGGATTCACCTTAGTGAATGCAACATCTGCACCTTTTCTACCACGAAGGGGACATGAGGGGAGAGTCAGGGCATGGAGAGGTGTGGGGGAAGCACATTGCCAGAATGGTTGGCAGAGGTTGCCCAGACAGGCTGTGGATGCCCATCCATGGGAACCTTCAAGGACAGATGATGCCCTGAGCAACCTGGTCTAGTGCGTGGCACCCCTACCCATAGCAGGGGGATGGGAAGGAAATGATATTTAAGGTCCTTTCCAACCCAAACCAGTCTATGATTGTATGAAATGGCCTGTTCTGTGTTTTGGAGCTGCCAGAGGAGGAGGATGGCAGCGCTGCCAGGGCTGAAGGCTTGAGACATCCGCGGGCCACGTGCCGCACGTTCCCTTGACCCGTGCCTGTCGCAAGGAGCCAGCGCATCTCTGCAAAGAGAAGTGGCTGTGCCCTCACCGGGGCCGGTGTTTGCATATTTGAAGCTCTGTGGCCACAATCTGTCAGCGGGAGAGCGGCAGAGGAGGAAACAGCTTCAGACGCTCGTACGCAAAATGTTCTGCCCAAAGGTAGGACAGGAATACAAATCACCTCCTCTCTGCCTCTCTCTTCTGGGCTCTGCGCGCTTGCATTTGCAACTTCTGCATATTCAGCTGCGTTTGAAACACTCGCCAAAGCTCCCGCAGCCCCTTCCTAAAGAGCCGAGGTGGGAAATTCCCTTTCTCGGGATGTTTTGCCACCTAGTGCCCAGCTGGGAAATCTCATCCGTCTGCGCCTTGGGGAGGCAAAAGCGCCAGGAATTACTTTCTTCGGGACAACATAAATATTTTAGGAGAGCAAAGTGATGCAGGAGCCTAGATTTAGGTACTTTGGCGGGTCAGACTCATTGGTAGCCAACAGTGCATAGCGGTATCTCATTTCTGACAATAGGCTTCAAATCCTAGCATTGTTTCACTGCTGTCACTCCTGTTCCTCTGGAAAGGTGATGCTGGAAAGAGTGAAGAAAGGGCAGGAGCAAAGAGCTTCTGACCTTAGGGATGAGTATCACAAAGGGCAATAGAGTCGGATGTGAAGAGAAAGGACAGGGATGATCCAGAAGAAAATCAGGCAAGAAAACAAGTTTCATCAGTCACCTGTTGGGGTCCCACTTGGTTCTCTCACCCTTCAGAGAGCAGCTTGCTCCTGCTGTCCAAGCGTTTTATAGATTTGGAGCTGCTGGCAGAGCTGAAGCTGTGAAGAAGAAGCCCTCTGCCTTGTTTCCAGTGGCTGAGAGCACATCTCACTGCTGTTCTCCTGCTCAGGAGCTACTTGGAGAGATGCTGGGGATGGACAGGACAAGCCTGTGCATAGCAGGCTGAAGGATTGTCAAATAGCAAGGGAACAATGACACTACTGACCCAGACAGATCCGAGCCCAGAGCAAACTCCCTGTGTGCCTGGAAGCCAAATAAAATCAGCTGGGAGGCCAGACCCACGATGGGTTCTCTCTCTCTGTCTCTCTCTCTCTGTCTCTCTGTCTCCCTGTCTCTTTTTCTCTCTCATTGCTATGACAGGTTGCTGATGATGGAGAAATGCCAGTTTGGTGGAGAAGGGTGAGAAGGCAGAAGGCAGAGATGGAGCTGAAGAATCCCGGGTTAAGCAAAGCCTCCAGAGCACCCTGTTTATCTGTTAGTCAGTGTGGCAGCTCTCACTCGCCACGTGCCCTGCAGACAGGGCATGAGCAGCACGCACAGCAATTTCTGGCATGGGGGCTTGGCATCTCTCACCATCACCAGGTTTCACTGGGAAAGGGAGGCTTGGAGAGCCACTGTCAGAGGAGAGTTCCAGCTGCTGTGAGGGGCAGCCTTAAAACATCCCTTGGAAACTGAGGAGAACAAACAAGCAGTGTCTGGGCAATGACTTGGTGCTTTTTGTAGCCAGGAGCTGACTTAGGAGAGAAAGTCCTGCCCTAAAGAATGCTATCCCAGGCATCCTGCCTGCATCTGGAGGATGCTCTGGAGAGACAGACTGGGTGTTTTGCCACCTCAGGGGCCGGTCTGTCCAGCTCTGACTGCAAGCCAGCATTGTCATGGTATCGAGCACCGTGGCTGGTTCAGCAGCAAGGACAGGCAATTGTGTCCACGTCCTTCTGTCACTTTGTATTTGTGCTGCCCAGTAATCCAGCATTGCATGCAGCTGATGTGACCCAGCACTTTGAGCTCACAAGGATCAGATTTTCAAAGCTATCAGACTCCTAAATATGCCAATAGGTGACTAATGGCTTCTAAGTGGACTATACTCTGAGAACCCTGAGACATACAAAGGGACTGAGATAAGACAGGAGTGGGATAAGGCTTTGTGTCATTTTAATAAAAGCTGCAACTCTCAAGTGTTTTGAGAGAATGTGTCTAATGTCTAATATTAATTTCTAATGAAAAGAAAAACATGAAAGAAATGCCTTAAATATTTCAATGACTTTATCGATTGGTATTATAAAGTATGTATTACTAAACCTTGTTCTGTTGTGGTTCTGCAGCAACTGATAAACAGCATCTTCAGCAAGTGTCCTCATAAGCTGGTTTTTTTTTTTTTTTGTATTCTCCTACTTTGTGAAATTCAGCTCTGTGGAGCTCAGCTTACCCCTATCTATTTATCTGAAGAACAAAGTACCAAAATATCACTGTAGCAGATACACGAATCGTCTCAAATAATATCCTTCTGATGGGCTTAAAAATAGAAATAAATCATCACAAAACACGGTCACCATCAATGGCTGGAACAAAAATAGAACCATTGCTACACGCTTTTAAAATAAATTACTATTCAAATTTAAATGTCATCAAAAATCCAGTTTTGCTGTTTGCTTTAAAAGCTCAGGTATCAGAGGAGTCTTGGTCAGAGCAGAGACAAAGCCTTTCTCATCATAAAAGAAAGCTGATGTAAGTAACAATATCCGTGTCTCTGACCTGTGACAGACACCAAACTGGTGCATGAGGAAGAAACTGCAGCTCCAAACCATGGTGAAGTCAGCAGAAAATCTTTTCCAGATTGTTTTTATCTCCAGCTGGGGAATGTGGTGAAATTTAGAATTCCCTCATGCCTCACAAAAATTGGTGGTTGAAGTAGCTCGTCTATAAATAATTTAAGTTCCATTTATATGGAATGAAGATTCCAGTACCTCACCAGGTCATCATAAAGACAATCAACAGCTCCTATTCTGTTACATCACAATTCCCTGTGGAAATCCCCTTTTTTTGTCCTTGAGACATGGTGTGAAGTCTTGATGTGAGCAGGCGTGGGATGCAGGGCAGCAATTCTGCTGAGGCATCAAGGAGGCTTCAAAGCTGCATCCTAAAAAAACCAAACCTCTCAATTTGCCTGTGCCTGGGATACGTTACAGAAGCAAGGGAATTAAATTAAATGGTCTTTATGGAGCCCAGAGAGTCAATAATTTTAATGCTGGGTTCTTTTCAAGCTGGTTTTCAATTTGTCATTACTCTTTAAATGGCTGTGCTTACGGAATGGTGGAATTCAGGTAAGGGCTAGGAATCCTGGGCTGTTTCCAACAGAGCTGCAACAAGACAAAATACAATGCACCACCATTTCAGATAAGCCAGAACTCACTCTCAGGTAACTGGAGTGTCTCTAGTGCACGGTGACACCCCCAGCTCTCATCAAAACCTGGGGCATAGGAGTACTAATAGCTTTCGGTTAGGTCTGATGAGATATCACATTGCAGCAGCAGACCCAGGAAAATGCATGACTTCTATTAATTTTATATCATCTTAAGGATCTCTGGGCCAGCTATGTCGTGGAGAAGTGTGTTATTTCTCCAAGAGCTGCAGAATCTGTGGTGGTGGAGATTGAAGCCAGGCAATCACGTGTTCTGGGCACGTATCTGAAAACAGCCTTGTGAAAAACTTGGATTAGTGTTAAGCAATTTAACAGAGGGCAATGCCAAATTGGCATCATCTTCTTACAATTGCTCATGACTTTGTCTTACTCAGTGACTAGCACAGCATGTATTTCTCTAGGAACAAGGTGTGAGTGTTTGGGAAATCTTCATATAACCTATGGAAATTGGAAGGAAAAGATGAAGAACGTGAATTCTTTATGTGGATGCTGTGAGGTCTGTTGCTGTTGAAGGAAGGTGCTGAGGTGATCTCAGTGAGTGCCTGGGAGATCGGGGCTTGGGAGGAGGAGTTTTATTGGAAATCCAAGCCCAAGCTGACCTTGGGGAGGTGGGGCAGCAGGGCATGGGAAGCCACCCCCCTGACTGGGGGCTCTCCTGTGTGCCAAAGATGGGCCACCAAGGAGCACAAGGATGAGGCACCACCAGCTGAGGGCGAGTCTGGCAGGGATTTCTGTGAAGTACCTTCGCCCTTTGTGCAGGCATTGTGTAGGCTTGAATTCAAACCCTTCTTCTGAGCTGCCTCCACACCCTGCACTCTTTGTGTCGATTGAAAGAGAGAGAGTTCAAAACCAGTTACTTACCGTTTCTCTTTGGATGTCTTCTTAGGTTTATATTTCTTGGATGAGGGAGGAGAAACGGGCACACAGAATTTCCTCGTTGAAATCTGGCATGGGATTCGTGTGTCCTCGCCAGAATGATAATACAGGTATCCTACTTTGCTATTTTCTTTGAAGATGACAGGAAAAGAGAGCGTGTGGACAAGGCTTTTTCTGGATTTTGCAGGTGCTTTTGCACATCCTATACCCTGACAGTCCCTCATCACACCTTGTTCTGCTCTCTCGTGTCTGCTGGACACAGCAAAGGACTCCGACTCCAGTTCCTCCGTGTCTCAGCCGTTTCTGTGACACCCAGTAGATGGTGCCACCAAGTAGCACATTTACACGAGTAGTTTCTTATCGGAGGTGTTTTAAGTTCACTTCAATCGCTGCACATGTCTTAGGATCCTGCTGAATTCCTTCCTTCCCCCACTACAAAGAGCTTTTCCCCCAGGCTTTGCATGTTGTCCCAGAAAACATTTATACTTGCGTTTTTCCCTATTTTCATCATGCCATCTAATTAGCATAATTTTTACTGTACAAATATTTAGAAAAAAATAAGCCCAAACTGTCATAATCAATTTTGGAATTTATATCATTTCCCTGACTTTTCATGTTTTTTTAGCAAAATTCAGTGCTCAGATTCTTTTACAGGGACAGAATCCATTGTTAGAGAGCTCCTGTGAAACGAGTGGTTCTCATAAGAAACGTTAGGAGTGAGCGAGTGCTCGGAGTCCTCGGTCACGTCTTGAGAATCTTTTCTTTCTTTTCAGCCCCCTCAGCAGCACATTTGCAAGATTTGAGAGATTCACGGACTGTTCTGTGCCTGGCCAGGCTGGAGGTTTTAGTAACTCATTTCTTGTAACCAGAGCTGGCAGCAAAGGAACAAATGGTGAGCTCCATTTCCATCTTAGATGTCTTCTGCTGCACCAGCCCCCAGATGAGAATCCCTCCTGTGTAGCACAAATGCTTTGATAATTCAGGCTGTCAACTTGTCTGCAAAAGCCAGGAAAAGAGATATGAGGGAAGGCTCCCCTGTGGGTAAAACGCAATACTTAATTCCTGATCCTTTGTTTGCTTTTTTTGTTGGAAGTTTCACCTGTGGAGCATTTGGTTTCTGTGTCTCAAAGCGTAGCTTTCCTTTTGCAGGCTGTTTAAATATTTACCTCCTCTGCCCTTCTCATCCCACCAGATGAAGGGGACATTTATCCACATGCAGCCTGGAAGATGCTTATTCTGAAGTGAGTAACAAATATACTCTGTTTAATAAAGACTGGAGTTTTCAGTCTTTGAGAACATGTATTACAGCCTCAATTTGGAATAGGTGATGAGGTGATTACTAAACCCTGGTTGCCATGGGGAAAGGGAGGAGGGTGATTGCTTTTTGATGGAAGAAACTAAGAGGCACCAACAGTAACTTACTGCTAATACACACTCAAGGTGCACTTGGCATCAATGCATCTGGTGGGGAGCAGCAGTCAATCTTACTAATGTCTGAGGAGTCAGCTTTAGCAGCACCAGTTATTGATGCAGAAGGTCAGCTTTTTGTGACTGGTCGTTCCTTGCAGCCTCCCTCGGGTTTGGTGGGACTGTGGGAGTGACTCCCACCAGGGCAGTTGATTGAATTTGTGAGCGGTTCAGGGGTACTCACAAATCAAGCAGACATTGGCCACCTGCAAACAGGAGTAAAGCATCGGCACAAAATGGGATCTGGAGGCTGAGGGGTTCCTAACAAGGCAGGTTATTGAGCTGGTGTGCTGGAGAGCAGCTCCTGCCTTAAAATTCCAGGGGTTTACAAGGAAAGCTGCACGGTGTTGGGGGACCAAGGATGCCCCAGCTGAGCAGTGCGTGCCAGAGGGTTTGTGTCTGTGTTTTGGTGCCTGGAGCACAAGGAAGAGATTGGCTCCTTGATTAGATACGCCAGGCTGGACTCTTCCCAGCCTGGATAAAGCTGCAGTAATCCCTCCCCAGGAAAATCAGTCAGACAAGGGGAATATGAGAAGGGAGTGAGACTCTGGCAAAGCAGAGGTGACCACTTTGATGCAGACCCCACGGGCTCCACGGCTGCTGGTGGCTGTGATACCCTCTGCCAGCACCTCACAGCCCTTGGGGAGGCATCCTGACACCAGCACCTTTCCAGGGCACAGCTTGGTCTGGGAAAGCAGCACCAAACTGTCTGGGATGGGGCTGAGCAAGTCTTCAGGAGCTCGAGAGTGACACAGGAGGGGCTGGAGCAGGTCGTGGCTGCTCTGTCTGCTGGTGCTGAGGAACTCTGAGCACCTTCACCCTTTCCTACCCCCCTCTCCCGTAGTGTATTTGAGGGCTGCTCTTGGTGTCTTGTTTCTCTCTGAAAATGGGGAATATTTTGGGTGTAACTGTTGAAAATATGGTTGAAGTTCTGCTTCCTGTACCAGTTGTCCCCCAGTATTTCCGAGGGGGTTCCTGCACTGCACACATGCAGCAAACCAGCCTGTTTTCCCTGGGTCACTGTGGATTTTTCACCTTGCTCTTTCTCCCTTCTTGGGGCTTTTCACGTTGGAAACAGCTCCCAGATAGCCAGTCTTTGGAATGACACTTCTCTTATCATCATCCTTAATGATCAGACAGTGGTGGAGACACATCACTGTAATTGTGTTTGTCTCCTTCACCGGATTTTCCTTGTAAATTTGTTCCTTGTATTTGTTTCTGGATGGCAGATGTGTTAATGGCTGGGCAGTTTAATGTGTTTATCTTTTGTGTGCTGTATATTTTGGATAGAGAAGCAGTGAGAAGAGATAAGCGTGAAGAAACCACTTCTGCATTAATGCCAGCAATTCTGACATTATAAATATATATGAGAGAGTTCCCGTGATTATATTTTAATGTTTTGTTTAATGCATTGGCTCTCTGGGGACAAAACAAGAGAAAACCTCATTTGTATAATTTAAATGGCTAGCAATAAAAATAGGAGCAAAAAAAGGACCAATTAAATAGCCATGCTTTCAAACACATGCAGATCCCATTCCCTTTGAAGGTCCAGTTCCTGCAATGGAGCCTGTGTGGCTCCAGCCCCTTCTTTCCTGGACAGTGGCCACGGGCTGTGGAGCTTGTGGCATCAGGCTCCTGGCACCTCCTTGGGGATGGCAGGACTGGGGGAAGTCAAATCTCAGCTCATGTGATGTTACAAGGAGGGCATGGGGACCATTTTGCACTTGAGAGGCAATGGAAAGGACAGCAGGGTCTGCCAAGGGCAGTTATCCTCCCCTTCCTCTGGGAAGCACAGCAGACCATCCCATAGTAAGAGGCAAGGCATATAAAATAAGACAAATTTTTGTAGTCCCTGTGTTGGTTGTTTGGTACTCGAGCAGCTCCTCCTAGCAGAAGTGCTCACCTATATTTCCTTAATTTAGGTACTTTCTTGCTACTTCACAATCTGTGCTGTTTCCAACTCCATCTGTGTCCAGCTCTTTGTCCAGGGTTGCTCTCCATCATCCCACCCCTTTATCTGCAGATTTCTCTTATCCAGCACAGCATGCCAAGGAACAAAAAAATGTAACTCCTAGCTTTTCTCACAGCTGAGAAAAGCACTTGGGAAAAAAAAAAGCCCCAGCAAACCTCACAACAATAATGTATCAAAGCATTTCCCATGGGCAAAGGCTGCTGGACCAAACATGCTGAAGCTTATCAGCACAAATGAAACACTGCTTTTCTCTTTCCCACTCCTTTTGAGTTCTCTCACCAGCGCTGCACATCCCTGCTCCCACGGGGCAGGACACAAACCTTCATCAGAAAGTGCCATGCCCTGAGAGTTTCCTCCAGTCACTTCTAATTGCCAGCATGAGAGGAGTCCCTGGGTTACGGCCCTCATTTCTGTGCTACAAGAGCAGGCAGCAAAGATTGCCTCTGGTTTAGCACTTTCAAGTCTGCAGATAAGAAACTGAAGGTCTCACTGTCCAGTTGTGTTGTACCTTTGCAGCCAAGCCAGCCTGGAGCAAGGAGCTTTCCACGTGTCCTGGCAGTGCCTCTCTTGGCTTCCCCTGGCTGTGGGCATGGAGGAAGGGGAGCTGCTCCATCACCACTTTCAGACCCCCACATCCATCACTGCCTCCCCGTTTTCCCAAGTTTTGCTTTTTTGCTTGATGGAGCAAAAGACTGGGAAAGAGTTGTTTGCTGTTTCTAGGAGTTCTGGCTTCCAGTTCTGGCACTGAGCCTTGCAGAAAAGCTCTGCTGTTTCCATGACAAATCTGGCAGCTTTCTGGCTTCTGGGCTGTCATGCCTGGACTTCAGGAAGAGAATTAAGGAGATGAGATCAAAGAGAGTGTTTTGTTATTTGAGAGCAAAGACTTTCCCATCCCACTCAGTCTTCCCACGCTGTGCTTGCAGATGCAGAAAAGTGGCTGCTGTAGGTGTTTTCCTTCCAGGATGTGTGTCTGTAGATCCATTTGAATCCCCACAGTTGGTCCTGTGTGGCATGGTCTCAGTTAAGCCATGAATTTTCATTCACAGCCTGTGATCACAAATATATTCACCAACTTTTGGAGGGACCACGCTGTTCTAAACTTGATACGCCTACGCTGTTATTGGGAAGTGTATTCATATGTAAGCATTCCTTATTTCTGAAGTCTACAAGAAAAGCCCATACAGATGGATTACTATTTATTCTTCATTACCTGAATTTTTGCTGTAAGAAGCTGCACATCACCAGGACTGTGTTGTTCCCAGCAAAAGGCAGCCTCAGGAAGGGGCTTAAAATCTCTCCCACCAAATTGCTGGAGGACTCCCTGGAGGACACAATTGCTCATTTTGGCCCCTGACAGTCTGTGTGGAGCAAGCAAATGGCTAAAAAATATCCAGCCTTGAGACCTGAGGGTAATGAAAGCATTAGAGAGAATTTCACCTTTCTGCAGGGAGAGAAAAGAATACATTGCAGCTCAGACCTCTTGGAAAGAACTAATGTGGTATTTATTTCAGATATAAATTTGACTGTATAAAAATGACACCTTTGTGCTCAGCCTGTGGTGCCAGGTCCAGCCCTCACTTGGAAATTAGGAGTAGATCCATTAAGGCTGTGGAATTACAGCAGCTGATGTGACAGCAGCCTCACCTTGGCAGTATTTCACTCCCTGTGCGCTTCACTCTAATCTCCCGTGGGTATGAATCAGAAGAAACTCTG
Organism: Monarcha castaneiventris obscurior; assembly: GCA_026261815.1. Taxonomy (NCBI): domain Eukaryota; kingdom Metazoa; phylum Chordata; class Aves; order Passeriformes; family Monarchidae; genus Monarcha; species Monarcha castaneiventris. The sequence continues at coordinate 10,926,511 of JAMPIT010000856.1, read as the reverse complement.
CTGAAGCCAACAGTGGTGGAGAGGGAAGGAAAGAGAAGCATGATCTGCATGATTTTGGGGAGCAAGGAGCCTGGGCACACTCTCCTGCCGCAGAGGAGCGGCATCCCCACTGCTGAGCTGGGGAGGTGGCATCAAAAATGCTTTTGCACAAATTCTTGATCCCTGCCTCGTGCTGCTGCGTGGATACACCTCTGCACCTCCTCCCTGATGCCCCAGGTCACCACGCAGGGCTGGTTCTCCTCCCCCAAAATCTGTTTCCCTTCCCACTCCCAGAAGAGCAGAGTGCAGCCTTGCCCCTGCCGTGAGGATTTAGGAGGAGGAATTTGGGTAGTTTTCCATTAGATGTCCTTTCCTCGATGCATTTCTGCCAGGGGTTGTGTTATGTCCTGCAGGACAACTTCCCACCTTCGTGGAAGCTTCATGAATCAGCCCACTCCAAATACCAATCTGTACTGGTTGTGCAGGAACTCATTGTTTGCTCCCTTGCCACCAGAGCCTGGGAGAACATTCTGACACAGCAGAACTGCTGGATGAGGCCTTAGAAGCTCCAGGTTCAGTTCTCAGCTGAGGGAGGCAATTAGGGAGGTGACAGAGTCACAGTCCCTCAGCAATTATGCTGCATCTCAGGTGCAGGTACTGCTTACCTGCTGCTGGTTATGCACAGTCATGCTGGAAAAGGTCTTCCTCCAGGCATGTGACTTTGTGAGATCCTTGGGCTGCCTCTGGTACTGATTACAGCAGATTTAATAGTGTTATTAGTTTAGCCAGTGAGACCTTTATCAGAAGAGATTAGCAGGTGGATGAGAGCTTTAATATCCTTGGCAGATCTATTTCTCCCCCAGTAATTGCCTTAAGATGGTTTTACTTCACAGTCTGGACTCTCTCTCCTTCCCTCTTTTATCTTTTAGCTTATTTCCTGAATGTTTTGCCACATTTTCCTTCCTTACACTAAGAAATATCAGCTCACGACTTGTGAGCACCGGGTAATGGGATACATCTGCCTAAAGACTCATTCATAAAGCCCTTTAATTCAGCAGCTCCATTCTGGTGGTGAATGGCTGAGGACAGGAAAGCGGGGGTTGACTGAAAACACCTCAAGTGGAAAATGAAGAAAGGCAGAGGCTCTGCAGCACCTGGGGCAGCAGCCTGCACAGCCAGGGGTGCTGGTGCTTTGTGCTTGGAGGTGCTGGGCCAGAACAGAACAGCCACCTCTGGCAGGGGCAGGGGGAGGCCACTGCTGGCTGCTCTGCAGATTGGTTGGCCCCAGAGAGCCTGGCAGAGGGCTGTGGCTGGGAAGTGCCTGCCAGGTAAAGGGATGATTTAAGTTTGGTGATTTTATCCTACAGTGCACACAGCATTTTGCGCTCCTCGGTGTCATAAAACCTCACAGAGACAAGGGTAAGGCATGTGAGGACAAGTTGTTAATTCCTGGATCTTTCAGGTGTAGAAATACTTCATGTGTGTTTTTTAAAATAAATTATCCTTGGATAATTCACCCACCCCTCAGTGTGCAACACAAACCAGTTGTCTTAGAGTGCAATGAGTTAAGAAGGAAAAGGTTGAGCGTGGAAAACATTTAAAATCAAAGGTCACATTGCAGCTCCATGAAACTTCCCCTTCTCCCCATGGGGTGAGGATAATCACAAGGTAATCAGTGCCCCCTGCTCTGGCAGTCCTGAGCCAGCTCCTCACCAGTGCACTCTGGGCATTGATTTCTTCTAGGGGTGTCTTGCAATCAGCAAGAGACACCAAACAGGAACACTCTGGTGAAGATTCCTCACTCAGAAAAATCTTCTCTGCAAGTGCTGCATCCATCTTTTTTGCTGAAATATTTTCAAATATTTCCTGGTTGTTTCAAGCGAAGGAGGAAAAAAAAGTCCCTAGATCAGGGCAGTCAGGGGCTTCCTTCAGGGTCTGGCAGAGGAGCATGGGGGTGGCACTCACATGAAGCTGCACTGACTTTGCAGCTGTGTTGTGTCCGTTCTGAGTCTGAGGGCTTTGCCTAAAGGTGTTTAGCGGGCAGAGAAAGCAGCTACTGCAGTTCCTGTGCCCCTGGGCTGACCTAACCAGTAGTCATTCATCCCCAGAAATTTTGGGGAAGCCTTACACAATCCCTATACGTGCCAGGCAAGCAGTGCTTTCCTGGAGGCTGGCTTTCCCAGAGAGCTCCACCAATCTCTTTGGTTGTACCTGCTCATAGCTGCTCCTTTATTTGCTCTTCTAGGGGCTGCCAGTGATTTATTTTCATGACAAACATAATCACAAATGTAAACTGAGATGCACTGTTTTTTCATAGAAGATTCACACCGATACTTCTCTAATTCTTTACGAGGGCATCACAACCCACTGGAAACCCAGGCAAGTCCTGCAGCCTCCCTGTTCTTTTAGATATTTCATGTCAGAGGAGCTCAGGTGATGCTGTGTGTGGGATGTGCTGTGGTGGAGGGAGTGCAGGAGGAATTATGCTGGGGCTGCTGGAGTTGTGGATAACTTGTCAGCCAGCTTCCACCCTATTTTGAAGGCCAGCATCTGTAAAAAAAATGTGTAAAGTACCAGCAGGCAAGAATTCTCCTTTGGAGGGCGTTCTTCTGTCTGGGATGTTGCAGTGAAAGTGCTGACCCCTTGAGAGGGCTGATGAATATTAGAAGAGGGATGGATCTGTTGGTTCTGTTGTGTTGCACTGGAGTGGGCACCATGCACCATCCCCTGGGGCTCCTCAGCTCTCGCTCTGGAAGTGCCTGAGTGAGCATTTCTCAGCCTGCACTGTCAGCATTAACGTGCCCTACCTCCAGGTGACTGCATCTCACGAAGTTTCACCATTGATCAAATTATTCCAGGTCTGAAATCATCCTCTGCTCTTGCCTCACTCTTTAACAGGGAGGGTTTTTTCATAGGGGTGTAAAAACGAGGGTACTGAATAGCCCAAAGAATGCTCAGCCTGACAGCCAGCTCCCAATGATGGCTGGTAGCATGTCCTGGCAAGGAGTAAGAGTGGAAATTACAGGTTATAAACCCAATGTTCTCTAGGTCAGAAGTTTCATCATTGTTTTAAATAGCTGCTGATGGCCTTTTCTGCTGTGAACAGTCTGGTCTCCTTCTGGACACTTTTTATTGCTTTTAGCCCTCACCACCTCCTCCTGTGAGCCCACAGCGTGAGAGGAGGTGCTTCTTGCCCTTACACATCCTGTATAATCCTTTCACTGGCTTCCCCTGAGTATTTTGTTATAAGGAACAGTGATTCATCAATCTCCACACGAGGGCTACGTAGCAGTCGTGATTGCACCTCGATGATACCTGGTACAAAAGATTGTCTCTTTTCCATCTCCCCCGTGATTCACAGAAAATAAACCTGTCGCATCTTTGAGGCAGTGCTGACAATAGGGGAACAGATCATGGAATGTGCCTGAGAGAGTTGCTGAACAGCAGCTGCCTGTAAGTCCTTCCTTACCACAGCAAATGGATTGAAGCACTGGAACAGGCTGCCCAGGGCAGTGGTGGGATCCCCATGCCTGGAGGGGATGTGGCACTTGGCAGCATGATTTGGTGGGGGCTTGGCAATGCTGGGTTAATGGCTGGATCCGATGATCTTAGAGGTCTTTTCCAACTGAAATGATTCAGTGATTCTAAGTAAAGCTGTTTTAAACATCCTGTTTCTGTAATGTGGTAAAATGCCTGTATTGATTTAAACAGCAAAGCAGAGAAGGAAGACCCGTGGGGGAAGAGTGGGACTGGGATGCATTAGCGGCATTGCTGTGGGAAAACATCGTCCTTGAGACACCTAAAGTTCACATTTCCAGTCTGTCTGGGTACATTTAGAGAGGAACACATTTCCTCAACCACACACTGAGTGCAAGACATTGGGCTCAAGCTGCTATGAGGAAACCATCTGCACTCACCAGCCAGAGCCGTGTCTGCTCCCGATTCCTCGAAGGACCAGGCATCCCTTTAATGCCTATCAAAGCACCTGCCACCTGAAACAAGGACCTTGTGAGGCCTGGAGGGCACTCAGATACCTTGTCAGCCCTAAATATAAAGAGATCTTTTATCTGACAGGAGACAGAAGAAGCCACCTTCCCAAATGCTGAGTTTTCACCTCTCTGGGATCCAGGATGAGTCAGCCAGGAACTGCTGCGTTCCACAGACCTGTTCAGGTTAATAAAATCACTGCCAGAGCCCGGGCAGCTCGCAGGATGCTGTGTGGCTTCCACATTGACGTCACTGCTTCTCATTTACCCTTGGGTGAGAGTGACCGAAATCCATTACTACCTGGCAGCCACTGGGTAAAGCCCTGCAAAATAAATCAGCGTTCTGCACAGCAAACAGGTGTCTGCAGCACAAAAGGAGCCATTGAGATCAGCAGGGCAGGAAGGGATTTTTCATCAGGGGAGTGAAGACATGAATGGGTCATTAGAGCGAGGGGAATTCACAGGCAGAGAGTGATAACAGGGAGGAGCAGGGGGAGATTTCGTTGTGGAGACGGTGGAGAAGTGATTGGAGTGCGGGGGATAGAGAGGAAGCAGCCAAGGAGACAAAGAGGAGTTAAGTGAGCAATTCGACTTTATTATAGGAAAACAGGGACACTGAACAAAACTGGAAAATACATTTAGAAGTGTGAAGAGGACGTAACCTTGCCCAGTGGGAGTGACTTTTGCCACAGTGAATCTCAGCGGTCAGGAGTGCTGTGGGTGCTGTGGGAGGAAGGCACGGGCACCTGCATCAGGAGGGGAAGGCTCAGGAGAATACAGTCCCTGGTGTTTCTGCCTCCATGGAGGGTATAGAGACTTTCAGGCTGGACCCAGGCACCAGCTCATGAATTCAGAGGAAAAAAAATCCTCCTCAGGGATATTTTAAAATATGGATGTCTTGCATCTTTGACAGCATCATTTGACCCTGTCCATTTTCAGAGCCAGGCCACCACAGGGAATGGAGCTGGTCTGGCACCTCCATGGTCCTTTCATTGTAGTTTATTCAGGGCAGGATTAAATGCACTGGTCAGGGCAATGTAGGGGTTACAATACTGTGTTACATTTGGTCTGGGGATGGAGAACATCTTTTCACAGACGTGGAACCAGTGGGCATTCAGAGCGAGCTTTTGATGCTCCTCAGTCTGCCACAATTCGCCAGCCCTAAAAATATGCCTTGAAAGAGAAAATAAAATCTCTACAGGCTTTTCTCCACAGCTACTAAAAGATCAGGCAGTAGGTACACTCCTATATCACCTGCAAAAATGCAGATGCTCTCATCTCTAGCACACATAAAAGCCATAAATCTGGGCAGTTGTAATGTCTTGTTCGTTGATATAAAGAGAATACAAATTGTGGATGGCACTGCCTGGTAAGGAGGAATCTTTCACTTCCCAGGCAGATCATTGTTAACATTAAATGCTATTGAACGATCATTACAAGGGTTAGGTTGAATGGCTATTTTCTTGTCTCTATTTTTTTGACAACAAAAGGCCCCCTGGAAGGCAGCAGGATTTTATATGAAACTTGGATTTCCTTAAACATCCTTCCCTTGTTCAGTAATAACGATAATAAAAAAAAGCCCCCAGTCATCAGAAGCCTGAGTTCCTTTAAATTCAGAATTCTCTCGCAGGGACACTGCTGAGTTCAGTCTGGGCTTTGCTAAGAGGACAAACTGGCTGTGCCAGGTGCTGGGGCACAAGCAGCTGGGCACGGGCTCTTCTGGCACAGGAGATTCTGCACATCCCCTCACTCCTGGCATTGGGCAGGGAAGGGGCTCATCCCTCGTATCATTCCAGCCTTTTGGATCTTCGTTGCACATTTTTTCCCTCCAACCTGTTGCCTGGTCTGTTGTGTTTTCTCTCAGATCTTGGGGAGAAAGGTCTCCTTTATGCATACAGATCCAGCGCTCAGATCAGCAGAATGCTCAAGCTTTACTGGAGTCTTTCAATGCTAACATAATAAAAGTATACAATTTATTTATCAAAGTCTCCTTTAAAGGAGAAGATGGACGAAATAGGTTTTAACCTACTTGTGATGCTCAGGAAAAGCAAGCACTTTGATTCTCTCCTTCCCAGACAAATAGCATTGCATTAGTTGTTTCTGATTTTATTAGCTATAAACCACTTTCTATTTTTATTTTCACATGCCATTGACTTTGTTTGGTACAGACACAGCTGAACAAGGTTGGTTTTTCAAGTGCAAATCATGTTAATAGATGCCCAGTTCTTTCCACTCCACACACAGGAACAGTGCTGTAAGAAAGAGAGCTGATGCCCCAAAAAATATTTTCCTGTTGCATTTCCTAAATCACACCTGAGGCCACATTTATCCCTTCTGAATTCCCAGATGTGGAATGGTGATGGTTGCTTTAGTACTTCTGGCACGGTCTCTTCACATAAGGAGAATTTATTTGCAGGGAGGAGTGAAACAATACGAGCAGACAATGAAATCTCAAGTGGTAAAGTGTGTGAAATTCTCCATTTACTATTTACTTTTTATGATGCTGTTTCCAGCTTTTCTTCACTGCTTGCAACTACAACTGATGGATTTGGAGCAGAGAGTGCCTCTTACCGCTGCTCTTCATCAGCAAGTGTGAGCAGCAGCAAGCAGTCAAATCGTTGCTGTATCCAAACAGCATCTCTGCATCCAGGGATGGAGCTGCAGGGAGAGCTCACTCGTTGGGAACTTGATCTGTCTAATTATGTGACTGTTGACTGGGCAACGGGCTGCACATCCAGTTGTCCCCAGTAAAAATAATTTGTCTTAAAATTTCATCTGACTTAAAATACATCATCTTTTTATCTCATTACCTGTTTTTTTCCCTGTCACAGCATTTTTGAACTGGTATCGAGAGTTATTAGAAGAAAGCTCTTTTCCATCTTTAAGACACCGGGTTCAGAAAGATCTCTAGAGTCCTTAAATGCAGATGAGGGTATGAGCAGCACATCCTGAGCAGAATTACAAGGAAGTGTTCTCACTGGAGACAGTGTTCAGAGGTGGATGCTGGCAGGAGTTCAAGTGTCCACACTTGTTCTTATGGCCATGACTTCCCTGACATCTTCTGCCCATGGACGGGGTGGTGGAGGGTCCTTTCCTTGCAGGGTCCACTGAGCTCCGGTAAGAGAGCAGCTCTGGGACTGAGGAGTGAGTTGTCCCTTCAGACAGAGAGAAGTTAAAGAGAGAGACCATCCTTTGGTGGTATTTGCTCTTCATTTCCTTGGCTGACCTGTAGAGGTTCCCAACAAAGCAATAGCATATAGGGTTGAGGCTGGAATTGGTGAGGCCAAGCCACTGGGCAAAAGGTCTGAGCTGCAGGATCCAAGGAGAAGGAGTCACATCCTGCAAAGATTTGGGGATGTTGAAATCAATCCAGATGTCCATCAGGTAGACGGGCAGCCAAGAGATGGCGAACAGCAGGACCAGGGCCACCACCATCTGCGCCACCTTCCTGCGGATCTTCAGCCTGGAGGCGGGCAGGGATCGGTTCAGGGCAGAGCTCTCCTTCAGCTGGCTGCTGCGGCTCCACAGCCGGCGCACCGTGAGGAAGCAGATGACCATGTTGAACAGGACGGGCAGGCAGTACAGGGCGCAGAAGAGCAGGAAGTTGTAGGCTTGCTTGAGCCTCTCCTGAGGCCAAATCTCCCTGCAGATGGAAAACACCAGGGGCAAGCCCTCCACCACCCCGATCTCATCTCGTTTGTTCATGAAGATGAGGGGCATGCATATCCCTGAGGACAGCAACCACACCACCAGGATGGTGCTGAGGATCCTCTTCTGGGTGAAGAAGGAGCGGGCGTTGAGCGGGTTGTGCACGCTGTAGTACCTGTTCACGCTGATCACGGTCAGGCTGAGGACGCTGGCAGAGACAGAAACAGCCTGGATGAAGGGCACTGCCCGGCAGAGGAAGTCCCCGTACACCCAGGCTTTGTAGATGAGGTTGCCCACGGTGATGGGCATGCAGATGCACACCACCATGAGGTCACACACCGCCAGGTTGATGAGGAGGCTGCGGGTGGCGCTCAGGCTGGACACCCGACTGCGGCGCTTGCGGGTCAGCACCCTGATGGACATGATGTTGCCCACGAAGCCCACCACAAAGGACACCAAGTACATCGCTGTGAGGCTGATGGTGACAGGCTCCTTCGCAAAGAGGAAGAGCATCTTCTCCAGCTCTTCCCATCCCAGCTCCTGGCTGCCGTTCCAGAGCCCGCCTTGGGTCTGGTTCTCCTCCTGCCAGAACTGCAGAGGGTCAGGGGGGGCCCCGGGTTCTGGGGGAGACGAATCCATGGCTGAGCACCCCCCACCCCGGGCAGCCTGGGCTAACGGGGCAGAGCCTGCTGCGCTGCTTCCAGTGCTCCGGACATGGCGAGCTGGGATCAGCCCCGCCTGCAAGAGAGGGTGTGGAGAGAAGGGGTCAGCGGGGGCTCGGGGCAGCGATCGCCCTTCACGGGGAGCTGCCGGGCCAGCAGCAGCTTATCCGCAACTTAGTTAAGAAGCGGCCGTAGCGCGGGGCGGCCGGGCTGGGCAGCGCGGCACCGGCACCGGCACCGGTCCGGCACCGGTCCGGCAGCGGCGGCGGGGCCGGCGGGAGCCCCTGCCCCGCCCCGGAGAGACTGGGGGGGCAGGGAAGGAGCCCCGGTCCCCCCGCAGCCCCCGGTCCGCCGCCACTCCCCCCGCTCCCTCGGTCCCTCACTGCCTCCTTCCCCGGGAAGTTGCGCGTCCCGCGGCCGCACTGCCGGACCCTTGCCCCTGGCTGCCCCCAGACCCCCGGTCCCCCCCGGTTCCCCCCGGTTCCCCCCGGTTCCCCGTCTCTCCCGCGGTCCCGCGGAGCGGCGGCACTCACCGGGCGGAGGGCGGGCAGCGCCGGCCGGGCTCCTCCCGCCGGCAGCTCTGCCGTGGCTGTGTGCGTGTGTGTGTCCGTGTGTGCCCGTGTCCGAGTGTCCGTGTGTCCGCGTGTCCGTGTCCGTGTGTCCGTGCGTGTGTGCGGCAGCAGCGCCCGACCCGCCGCCACACGCGCGTGCTCGCACCCACGCACCCACCGCACCGCCGGCCCGGCGCGCACACAGACCCGCACAGAAACCTGCACACAAACCTGCACACAAACCTGCACAGAAACCTGCACAGAAACCTGCACACGCTGCGCACCCCGCACGGAACCCCGCACACCCCGCACACAGCCCCGCACACGGCTCCTCACACGGCCCCGCACACAGCCCTGCACACGCTGCGCACCCCGCACAGAGCCCTGCACACCCAGCACACGCTGCGCACCCCGCACAGAACCCCGCACACAGCTCTGCACACAGCCCGGCACACCCCACACAGAGCCCTGCACAGAGCCCTGCACAGAGCCCGGCACACCCCGCACAGAACCACGCACACAGCCCCGCACACAGCTTCGCACACAGCTCTGCACATGCACACGCCCCCGCACACCCCGCACACAGCCCCGCACACCTTGCACGCCCCGCACACCCCGCACACAGCCCCGCACACCTGGCACGCCCCGCACCCGCACACAGCCCGCACGCACAGCCCCGCACAGAACCACGCACACAGCCCCGCACACAGCTTCGCACACAGCTCTGCACATGCACACGCCCCCGCACACCCCGCACACAGCCCCGCACACCTTGCACGCCCCGCACACCCCGCACACAGCCCCGCACACCTGGCACGCCCCGCACCCGCACAAAGCCACGCACGCACAGAGCCCCGTTCTGAGACCCCCGCGCACGCACACACGCGGACCCCGGCAGACCCTCCCCGCGCCCCTCAGCGCACACGCACGCCTGCAGACCCGCACGCTGTGTGCACACTCCCCTTGCACGCTCTCGGCTGCGCGCACCTTCCTACAGGTGCCCCGCACACCCGCGGGCACCCTGAGCATCCATCGCTCCCTCCTCACCGCCACCCCCCGCACCCACTCCCGCACCTCTGCGTGGCCGCGCCCTCTTTGCACCCCCAGACCCATCCCGTGCACCCCCCCCCCCACACGCAGGTGCAGCTCAGCCCCCGCAGCCCCTCCGCACCCCAAGAACACACACACACACCCCTCAAAGGAGCCCCCCGCCCCTCCGCCGCCAGCGCTGGCTGCGGGTCCGGCTCGGGGTAGGCTACGCTGGGACGGGACGAGCCGAGCCCCTGCCCGGCCCGGCCCGGGATAGCCGCAGCCGAGCCGAACCGTGCCAGCCGCCCTTCCCTCCGGGAGCCAAGAGCCGGCCCGGCCGTGGTGCTGAAGGAACAGCTCCAGCCGGGACGGGCACGGACCAGGCAGGGACCAGGCAAGGGTTGGTACGGTCGTGGATTGTTCCTGATGGTCCCTTCCTCCTCCTCCTCTCCTGGGGTCCCTGGGTTCAGCTGTAGCAGAGCGGGGAGGGGCCCGGGCGCTTCACTTTAACATCCCCCACCGTCCTGAGCTTCTGGCAGATCCCGGCACGCCAAGGGTTAGACCACCTCAGGTGTGATGGTAATTCACCCGAACCAGGAGCACTGCACAAAGAAACCCAACTTCTGGTCCTTTCTGTTAAACTGAAGGAATGGGGAAAAGGAATGGTCATGGAAAAAGTTGCTTGAGAAGTTGAAGGGCTCGGCTGGGGAGCAAGGTTGGTTTGTAAAATGGAACTTTTGACGGGAGGTGCTCAGAGGATGCCAGTGAATCACAGGGGAAAATGTTTGATGAAAGGAATTGGTACCTCTGCCTGAGTTGTTTAGTTTTTATTCTCTTTCTTTGCCTTCTCTGAGGGAGAGCAAAGTAACAAATAGAGCCCAGTGGAGGCTGCTTGCCACTGAATGGTGCATGCCCTTGATTTCACTGGGAAATTCCCCATCCTTTTTATTCTATGCATGGAAAAGAATAAAATAAATATTTTTGGTCAGCCTTACGTGAAATGAAAGAAAGATCAGTGGAGGAGCTACACTGGGAGGGGGGGTGGCAGGAGGATGTGACCAGCCTGCAAACCTCTCCTGCGTGAGAATGCATTTGCTTGAAGCATGGAACTACTCATTCTCCTATAGTTTTGTGTATGTGTATTTATAGGGCTTCAGAGACAAACAACTTCCACAAACTAATTGCAGAGCATTGCCCAGAGCACAAGGTACACATTATTCCATGCAGTGAAATGCACGGCTACTCCCATGGATACCTAAAATCTGCTGCAGTTTCACAGCTGTTCCATGAGCAAACAGATCTGTTGCAATGAGGCAACTACAGAGAGCAGCCTTGGAGCTGGCAATCGGAAATCTCCACGTGCCCGAGCCCTTGCCAGCCTCTGCCAGCCTCCCTATGGCAGACCTGCCATTACACACAGAAAACACAGGATGGAGGGGTTTAAGTCAACATTTTTAGTAGGGTATTAACAGAATACAAAAGAGAGTGCAGAAATGTGCCAGGGGTTGTTTTGTTCGGGTAGTTGCCTTCCAAATGTTCAAGCTAAAAATGCATTTAACTTCTTTTTTTTTCTCCTTGGTGCACTTTATTTGTGCATGATTTACTGCTGAGGAACCTTTAGGACTTCAAGACTAAACTACTAAGTTAATAAATGGTTCAATATAATTAGAATGAATCTGCTTTTGCATCCATTGACACAACTCACAAGTGCCAAGTCATCTCTAGCAGCAAATGACGAATCCATACGCTGTGTGCAGCTGACAGAGAGGACAGGGCATTGATTATAACGAGTTCATTGATTCTAACAAGTTCAAAGTCACCAGACAGCTCAGGATGGGGAATCTCCAACTAAAAGAAATGCCGTACCCTTTTCACATCGGTTTGCCTCTTACAGAACAGCTTTGAAGTGGAAGCTAAATAAAGCCCACTGGAGAGAGGAGCCATCCTTCAGCAGCAAGGGCAAGGGGCTGGGCTGTGATCACACAGCAAAGCGCATCAGAAATAACCCACCAGTCTCACTGGAGTTACAGCTGTGAGCAACTGACCTGAGAGGAGTGAGTCAGCCACTTTGGGGCTTTGCCAGAATCTCAAAAAACCTCACATTTCCCATGCCAGCTACATGTGCCCAAACCTGCCCTGCCCACTGCGCATCAGAGTCCTGGGCCAGGGTAAATTTAGCCTGGCAGCCTCAGCACAACCTCCCTGCTCCCACTGCAGCAGGAGCTGGGTGTCACAGAGCCGCAGTGATGCTCTGCCTGTCCCAACAACGGGTGTAAATTCAGGAAACCCTGAGGGTTTTCCAGCTCGTGCTGGACACTGAGAGTGTGAAGGTAGAGCAAATCCTCTGGTTGTGCATCTACTTACAGCAACTCACGGGCTCTCCCTACTCAAACTTTTCTCCCTGGTACCCAGGCTCCCTGCCAGGATTTAGGATTTAGGGAATACACAGCCCTGCGTGGTCCCCAAAGCACCCGCATCCCTGACCTCTGTGTGATGGCTGGCACCCAGCCAAAGGGCTCTTGGCTCTCTTGGCTCTGTCCCAGTGCACATCCCGACGTGCCTGATGTGTCTCAGCTGGCACGGTGTGAGGTAGAGGCCTGTTGTGAGGCTGTAGCTGCTCTCTCCTCCTGTGCTAGCCCAGCAGGTAGGTGGGACTGGCTCTGCTCACTCCATGCAGATGAAACAGCATCAGGGCCTGTCTCAGTCAAGCAGGGCTGCATTGGTGCCACCAGGACAGACTGCCGATGGTGCTGCTTGTGTTAGGTGAGCTAGGAGCACGTTCCAGGCTGTTAGCAGTGAGCACTGGCACTGGTGAGATTGTTTCCCACTCGATTTTGCCGGGAGGTGCTGTTCAGACTGCCCTTGGAAAGCACAGGATAAAACCCAACTTCATGGCCGCTTACCCCTTCTGCCCCTCAGTCTTTCTGAGGGATGGCAGGGACACGGGAGAACCTGGGGATTAGGGAGACCCCCCAGCCCTCACAGCTGCCCCTGTGCTGTGCACAATCCTTCCCCCTCCCAGGACCCTGTTGGGATGCTGTGAGGGAGCATTTCTAATGCTGAGATAACCACAAGTAACACCGAACCCTGCCTCTCTTGCCATCAGCAGAGAGTAACAACATCACCGTGTGTTAACTCACATCGGATAAAAAAAACATCTACTCTTCTCTGGGACATTTTCTTACAAATCTCTAACCCAGCAGCAAAACTCCCCAAATCCTCTGTGCCATCGGCCCGGGGATCTCTGAGCCGGCTTTGCCGCTCCCTCTGCTGGTCACTGCTCCAGCCCCGTGCCAGCGCTGCTCCGGCACCGCAGTTTTGGGGGGGACACGAGCTATTTCTGGCCCCATGGTCCAGCTCCTCATCGCAGCTCTCGTGTGACATTCACGGATGTCAGCGCTTTGATGCTGCTGTGAATCCAGGAGGAGATAAGAGGCCAACGCTGCTCACAATCAAAGGCAATACAAAGGAGATGCCAAGTGCACTTCAGATTCTTTGAAAATAAAACAGCGAAGCAAATAAAAAACATCTGGGAATTGATGTTTGTTGTTTGTAATTACTTCCATGAGAGTGGAAATCTTTGTTCTCCCACTAGTCTTCCCTCAATCAAAGAATGAAACATTTAAACTATCTCCAGTGTCCTTTTGAGGATTTTAAATGGAGAATGTGTGCATTTTTATGCCTGAGAATGTTCACTGGTCTGCTTTCATAAACAGATATGTGCCAAATTCCATATCTTCTGTCCTTTTTATTGGATGCCTTTTAGATTGAGTGCTCCGGAAATGTAGTGGCTGAAAGAAAATGATAATTTTGCACAGAAGAATTTGTCTAATACAGTGTTCACCCGCTCAAGAACAATGAAACACCATTCTGGCATTGGACTGATTGAAAAATCTGTCTTTCAGATGTCTTTCCTTGTGGTTTGTACAGAAATTCAGGCAAGTAGCAGGTTGGGAATGCAAGGCTAAACCTGCTCCTGCAAACCCCCTGTTTAAACCCAGGGCCGCACCAAGTGAACTTGACCCTCTCCCATTGAATGGAAGATCCTACATGGATGTGTAATGAGTAAAAAGTGAGTGTTTTAAGGAGAAATCAGTGCTGTAGATCCCTAAATCACTGCACAAATTTACAGAGAAGATTCTGAAGTGAAAACGAGCATCAAGTCAAGCCTTTGAGAAGTTAAGAGAGCCAGGACTTGGCAGAGGAGGCAGCTGACACCAAAGCAATCCTCTAACACTGCCTGCATTCATTCAGCCCTTCTCTCCCTGGAGCTGTGATCTAGGACCATTTGAAGCAATAATGGGATTTCCTCTGTGCCCATGTTCTGTGAGGTGCTCTCACCCTCTTGCTCAGTACAGGCACCACAAACAGGAAATGTTTAGAACAAGACTGAAAACAAAGCCCAAATCAAGCAGATTTGGCGACTGAGGAAATCTAGTGGTCTGAGCAGGTTTCTGGGGCTCCATTTCATCCTGTTATGACTCCAAGCAGTTTGCCACTGATGCTACCAAGGAGTGGTGCTGCCAGGTGAAGCAGCATTATGAGCAGGGGCTGTCAAACCCTCCCTCCACCCTTCTACCTGCGCACTCCACATTTGAATATCAATTCATCTTCTTTGGTGCTCTACACCCAGGTGCAACAGGCTAATAAAGGGCTTTTTAGATGACAAATCTTCCTGGGTTTCATCAGCTGATTGCCATCTGGGGGAAGTCTGACAAAGGCTTTAAATTTGCCACTGTTTTGCCTTTTCCCAGCTGCAGAAGCTTGTAGAGGAGAAATGCGGGGAGGCAGGAAGGAAAGGCTCTGCAGAAAAAAAACCACTCTCAGGGCCCAGATCTGCTAGTGTCAGAGAGGAGATAAAGATTTTAGAGAATACAATAGGAGGGAGTTTGTCTTTCTGAGCAAGATTACTTACTCTCAGCCTAGGTGATACTTTGCCAGTAGCTGTCACAAAGCAGATACCTCAGGGATCAGGTTGCAATAAGACTTGGAACTTGAGTGCATTTGCAACAAGGGCTTAGTGATCAGTCAAGTGTTATGTGTTTAAAAATCAGCTTTCCTATATTTCATACTTGCAATCAGGAAATTCTTAGGATTTGTGCTCTCTGGATTCAAGAGAGGATCGGCTGGGAAGCAGGGAGAGATGTGGTTCTAGTTCTGAATGTTCTCCAGTGTTTTGACAGTACAAGATAATCTGTGAGTTGTTACTTATTTTCAGCAGCCTTTTAGAAGGAATCCCCACAACTAAAGAAAACCAGGCAGGCAGAGGCATTGAGGGGCTGTTAAACTCTTGTCAGGATCAGTTGCAAACTTTTTTCTGCCAATGCCTCACCTCTCTGTGTGCAGTGACTCATGTGGAAAGGCTCAGGCAATTTACTGGAAGTACAATCACTGCCCTCTCATCACCACTGACTGCATCTGTCTTTCTGCTTCCAGTGTGTGTTCACAGCACGGAGTAACTTCAGGAAATGAAAGCTGACAGTAACTGCAGCTCAGTGCAAAGGCGGAGGAGGTTATGAGGTGAAATAGCTGCATCTCCGTTTTGCCCCCTATTTTTGAAACCAGCAAGATTTTTGTGCCACAGATCACACAGCAGTTGCTAAGTCTTTGGAAAAGGGATGTATTGAGTAAGCGGAGGAAAATGAAGGGTTGGTGGTGGTTCTTTGATCATTGTATGGGCTGGAGCATGAAACAAGCTAAAAAAATGCTGATTAGTAAGGGAGAGCACAGTGATGGTGTCTGAGTACAGGTGGATGGAAACTCCTTGGGCTGCTGAGCTGCTCAGCAGCCCTGGGCCTCACTGAAGACAAGGGGCAGACTCAGCTGTGCAGCCTGGAGGGGTCCAAAATAGGGCCTCATGTTGGTTCATTAAGGCTTGGGGCAACACCTTTCATGATAGATCATGAAAATCCCACCCAACCTACCCAAGAGCTGCAGGGTGAGAGCACCAGGCTGGAGACAGAAGCACCTGGTTCCCTCCTTTCTTTTCTGCTCTCATTTCCTGCAAGTGCCTTGGTTCCCTCACCTGCACAAGGGTGTTGTGATAGTTCTTTTTATAGTTTACTTGGATCTCTAGAAGTGCTTTTTAAGACCCCAAAAGTCTTACAATAATGTGGTGGTGCAGGGGAAACATCCAAATCTCCCTAGGCTGTTGTCTTGTGCTCTGCTAAAACTGGAGATTTGGCTAGTGATGTCCACATAGCTTGAAGAAATAACATGATAAATTGCATCTAGCTTTGGCAAGAGGGTCTTGGACAGACTGTGGGACTGGAGCGCCAGCAAATCTGGGCATCAGGTTAATTTCTGTCACCCTTTCCTCAGGCAGCAGCGATGCACAATAACTCAGCTGCCAAATAAAGTGATACCATCAGCTTCCATTTCTTCAACTCCAGAGCAGAGCCTTTCTTTCAGAAAATAATCCCTCTCCAGCCTTTCATGACTGGAGCTGCTACCTGCCACCATGCATACAAAATCAGGCCTGGGAGGTGTGCTTTCCTGACTGAGCTGGCTCTGGGTGGAGGTGCTGTGTGTTAAAATGGCTTTACAAACCTCTCTTTAATTGCAATGAAAGAAACATCCCTGTGCTTTCCAGCAGAGACTCTTATCTAGCTGCATCCTGGGGCTGCCTGGGGCCTCAGAAATGCCTCTTCCCCATCAGAACTGAGAGTTCCTACTCCTTTCCTCTGTTTTCCTCACACTCTTCAGAAAAAGGCAGTACATTTGCCCTCTGTGTCCCTCAGTCCTGCCAGCAAACACCTGTGACTCCCAAGCTTTTAAAGAGTTTGACAGCCCATGGGGGTTGAATAAACAGCCTCTGAGATAAGGACTCAGAGATGCAGGCAGAAAGTCACTGCTGATAAGGTCTGCACTTCTAGCAGGTGTTTCTGCGCTGGGAAAACAGCCCTTGGGGGATGTTGGAAATTAGAGATGCCACAGACAAGGGGCCAGGGTCACTGAGTGGCACCACAATGCGGCTGCTTAGCAGGAGTGAAGATCTCTGCTGCAGACCAGCTGCTGTCCACCAGGAGATGCCCAGGGGGGCATCAAAATGAGAGGAGAAAGGGAATTTTTAGTTAAACACCCTCCTCCTGCCTTTCTTCACCAGAGCTACCTTCTAGCACTGAGGAAGTAGCTAAACCCCCAGCATCAAATTTGGTAGGTTTAGGGGTTTTTTTGTACAGGGGTGATCATGTTGAAAAAAAAGCCATCAAGTCACAAAGTGAGGATGGGGCAGAGGCAACCTGTGTGACATTCTTGTTTTTTAGAACTTTCCTAAAAGTTTTTGTCACTGCATTGACAACAAGTCCTTGCCCTTTTCCCCCCACACCTTTCCTGCCTCCAGGCAGGACCAGGCTGATACTCAATTGTCCCTTGCTAAGGCTGGCATGGCCAGTGTCAGTCAGTCAGTCCCACGTCCCCAGGCTGCTGCTGTGCTGGTGAGACGTGACTGTGGCTGATGTGGGAGCTGTTTGCTCACCAGCCTGTGAGGAGATTGTTGGAGTTTGCTGCTGGGGTGTGTGGTGAGTGCCAGTGCTGTCAGTGACACCGAGGAGCAGCTCTGATCAAGCATCAGTGGACACTCCACAGGAGATCCGTGAAATTGCCAGAGGGGACCTTGGCCTCGGGAGTCCTGGCACAGCTCAAGCACGAAGGATTATGAACCTGACTTTCCCCTCGTTGATCTGGGGATGAACCAGAGCGTTTCTGAGCTCTGCAGTTCCAGTCCCAATGAGGAGAACTGGTGGGAAAGGGAGAGCCCACGTGGGAGGTCATCACTTCAGTCAGCTTTTCCTCCTGAGAGACATCTCTCTTTCTCAGGTATCCCTTCCTGGTTTGTGTAAGCCTTACAAGCGGCAATTGCTGCTTTATTTGCAGATCCTGACTCCCCATGGGCAGTCCCCATCCCATCCCATCCCATCCCATCCCATCCCATCCCATCCCATCCCATCCCATCCCATCCCATCCCATCCCATCCCATCCCATCCCATCCCATTTCAGCAATGTTCTCTCTGGAACATTCCAGCTGGCTCCTGTGCTGCACTTGGCCACAGCAAAAATACTGAGCTTGACCTTGAGGTTGGGCGGTGAAATTCTGGTGGAATCCTCCGGAGCTGTGCCCCCAGCTGCTGCAGCCCCTTCCCTTCAAAAGGCAGAGGCCTACTCTTCAAAAATACCCCTGGGCAAGAGCTTGTCTCTCTCAGTTCTCCCCGCAGTTTCAACCCCCAGGTCATGAACAGGAAGACTGATTGAAATTTGGAAGAAGGATTAATTTGTTCCCCTTGATCCCCTCAATACCAGCACATGATGCCTCTCTGCAAGTCTGGTGTGCCAGCCCTGCTCCGGAGAGTTTAATTGACCATTGTAATTGCAGGGCTTAATTTTTTTTCTGGAGTTTTTCCTCAAGGGACAGATGAGGGTCACAGACTTGGAGGGCATCTCATTCCCCACAGAACTGTGCAAAACAGCTATAAACAGCCAGCCCTGAAGTTTTGCTGCCAGCAGTGCTCTGTAGATTCCCAGACCTCTCTTGATCTGCAGCCCCCTTCACCCTCAGCCGTGTTTTGGCTGGAGGAGGCAGCAGATAAAACCCTGAAGGCAGCAGCAGAGCTGGGGATGTGTTGGGAGAGATTGGTGCAGATGGCAATGGAGTGAGATCAGCTGCTGGCAGGAGATGGGGGGGATGTGTCCAGGAGTCAGAGCATAATCTCTGTCTCTGCCTGATTTTTGTGGCATCTCTTTATTTATTTGTACTTGAAATGTTTTTGCCTGTCTGTCTGTGGTCCTTTGCACTTGTTTCTGGGGAACAATGGAATTGTGGGGTGTTCCTGCAGCAGTGGCTATGGATGCAGCTGGTGGCCATATAAGTACAAAGTATTACCCTTATAAATCATTTCGTCACTTTTCCTCCATGAAAAATGATCTGTCTTTATCAGCCCCCAAAAAAGCACAAATAGAAAGAACAATTTCTTTCAAATGCTGCTCAGCATTATCAGATGGATGACACAGAGATCCCAGCAGGCCTGGAATTGTCTGGGTTTGTGCCTGTTTTGCTGAAGGCATGGCCATGAGAGCAAAGTTTGTTGAAGCCTTGAGTTACATCATGACAACCAGAATTTGAGTCGACTCCCTCGTCCCAGTGATGATGGATTTATTTGAGGCTGGAGGAAGTCTCACCATCTCCAACTTTACTGACTGGCCATCAAGACCACTGCTATTTCCAAAACATATTTTCTGTTATTTTTGAGGGGAAAAGATACCCTTTGGCACAGTTTTTTGTTCCCAATGAGCCCTTTGCTACAAGAACAGGATGGTTTCCCGTTAGAGTTCCTTATAGGCTGGAAAAACACTAGAAACCTCTTAAGAGATTCATAAATGTCAGGTTTGTGGAATCATGTGTTGTGGTTTTCTACACCCACCTCTTCCTCACAAGTCCTTGAAACTGTAAATAGAAGGAAGTTTTGGGGATGGCCAGTCTGGGGACTAAGAAAAGGCTGGAGCAAAGCTGCAACCTTCAGAGGTCTCACCCAAAGGCAAGGATGGATCAGGGCTCACTTCTTGCTGAGTGATTTCTCCTCGATGGAAAGGACTGGCAAGGCAGGACCATCTTTGCCTTTTCCATCAGGAATGTGCTCTGTCTTATGCCTGAGGAGCAGAGGAATGATTAGAGGGCAGCTGTAATTGCATTTCTGGAATAAGTTCCTGTTCAGATTTAACACTGTGACATTACGCTGTTTATGATGCGTGTTATTAAAACAAAGTGAAAATAACATCTTCTACTCTGCTGTGGCCTGGGCAAGGAGTCAGAGAAATGGTGTGCTCCAAGGAAGAGGCTGGAAAAGAGAAGGGGGTGCAAGGGACAAGCGGATTGTTTGAGAGACTGCTAAAAAGGGTCAGAAAAGAAAACAATAAAGCAGGGAAAAGCCAGAGCCTATCCATGCACATCCCCAGGCACTTTGTTCATTCTAAGATTATCATAATTTCAAGACCTTGGTTTGCCCAGCTCCTGTTGTTTCGAGTCCAGTTGCATTTCTGGTGCATGATGGAGGAACCATGTGCTTTTATGTGTCTCCTCAAGCTCTTGTCCTTCTCTGACACACTACAGCACTCTTGGGGTCTGTCTGAGATGCCTGGACTTGGCAGGACTAGAGCTGAGCAAACACCTCTCAGCTGGTGAAGGGAATCCCTGGCAATACCTGGTGATCTGCCTACAAGGGATCTTCACCTTCTCTTCACCCTCAAAGCAAAATGCAGCATTTTCCCAATGCCAAAATCACACAAACCTCAGCCCTGTCCTCCTGCCCAGTGCCCAGCCCTTGCTCCAGGTGCCTGGATTGGCAGGGAATAAATGAGGTGATTGATCTGCCAAGGGAGGGATGTCACAGCAAGGATTTCCTTGGCTGATTTTATTTAGGCAAATCTGGTATCTTTCTTACCCAGCTCCTGGAAGGAAATGTCCCTTTCCACCCCTAATATCCACATTCACCACGTGGCCAGCTGAGGACTGGTGCTCACTCACACCCTACTCTTGGGCAAACACAATTTCTAAGGCAGCATTCAGGTGTCCAGACTACTCAAGATGGGTTTTGATGTGCAGCAAAGAGGATCAGACCTACAAAGCCTGCTGTGCACCCTGAGGTGTAGGGGCAGATGGTCTTTGATGGGCTGGGCTACAGTGAGTGACATGGCTGGGAGATGTCTCAGTGGCTGGTGATGGGAATGCCCATCCCTTCTGCTAGGAGGACACATGGCTATCTCCCTGGTTGGTGGTGGCATGTGGAAATGGGGAGGGAATGATCCCAGGCTGCATCAGGAGCTTAAGGGGGAATGGTCTGTGAGAGAGTCCCAGCTCTGGTCTCTACTAAAGACCTCGTTTGGTGATTTCCACTGAAGAAATGTCAATATCATTGAGAATCTGCAGCTTGGTGATGGATGAAAGATTCTTCTGCCGATGCTTGTACTGCAGGACTTTGTTTTCGTTGATGAAAATGTGGAAATAGTCCTGGTCAGAGTAGATTTCAACCTGAGAGAGAGACTGTGTTAGGTTCATGTGGCCTTAGTGGACCTTGTTTCCACGATGTCAGTGAGCTTCTGGATCTGCCCACCCACTTCAAATCCTGCCAGAGCTGACACACAGGCTGCTCACCCCCACTCTGGGCAAAAGGAGAGCATAACTGAGATTTTTGTTTCATGATAACAAAATCTGGTGGTAATGCAAAGCCTAAACTGAAAACAAACGCAGCATCCAGGGATTATTGCTGGAGCTCTGTACGTCTGTGCCAGAGCTGGTTATAAATCACCAGGCTATAACAGAATTCCTAACAGGAGACAAAGCCAGAGAGGGGATGTTGCTGGGTGTGGTGCTGGCAGGAAAGGCAATGGGGAGCACCCCAATATTGGCTGGGTTATTCCTGTTACACCTGAGGAGACTTGTGGGGTGACACAGGGTTACCTGGAAGGGCTCCTTTGCTTTGAAGGGGAAGGTGTTGTTAACCTCTTCCTGCCCCCAGTGGCTGTTGAGGAAGGAGTTGCAGACGATTCTGGAGCTGCAGAAGCGAGGGTTAAAGTGGAGAGCGATTTGGTCTCCAGGATCACAGAGCAAATTAATTTCAAACCTAAGACAGTGAGAGAAAAGTGATGGCGAGCTGTGGAGCGATGCTGCTGGCCCTCGTGAGCCAGGAGAGCTGTGAGCAGAGAGTGTCCTTACATGCTTGAACTGGAACTGGTCTCGCCCTTGACCACGATGCTCCATCCAGGACAGATTCCCTCTGGGTGCAGGGCCTCGAACTGCAGACAAGGAGGAGAGGACAAAGCAAGGTGGCAGAGATGCACTGCCCCACTCAGCCCTTACACTCCTTTCTCACCTTTTCATAGTCATCTTCTTTCTCTCCCCTTCCCACACAGGCACACTCTCTATCCCTGTCTTTTACTCAACCCTAAATAATCTCAGGGACTCTAAACTGATAAGAAATCAAGTCTCTGTGACATCCAGTTGATGAGGTGGGATTTGTTGTCCCCAAGGTCTTTTGTAAAGAGCTGAGCGGGATCAGAGAGCAAAAATTAAAGAAGAACTTGAATGCCTTCATTATTGTCAGGACACAATGATATTCTGCTTCTCTCTGCACCTGAGCAATACAAAATCTGAAGCAGAAAACTTTGTGATGCTTTGAAGCAGAGGAACAGGTGTAAAGTGACATCCAGACTGAGCTCATCCAGCACTACATGGCTGATTCTTCCCCCAAGTTCCTGCCTGATCCCCTGTTCCACGTGCTCTCCCCATCTCCAAGGTTAAACTTGCATAAAATGAGCCGGAAAATGCTCCTTTCTGAATAATTCATAGTTTTATTAAATAACTCATTTTAATAAGAAGTTCTTGCCATTTCACCCCACTTCTTTTTTTCTAGCACTCTAACAATCTTGCATTTCTAAGCATCCCCTCTTTCAAACTTATTGCTCACATTGGAAGAATTTCCCCAGCCTTGGCGTCTCCACTGCCAGTTGTGTGCCTGTTTCTCCCTTCCTATAGCTCAGAACTTCCATTCCCCCGTTTCTTTCTCTGTCATGAGTTCCTATTTCCAATGTTTTTTTGGGATATGCATGTTTTTGGGCAGGAGCTGAGATATTTGGGCAGGAGTTGGTGATGGCCAAAGTGCCTGGCTATTTTAGGGGGGCAGCTTTGGGACCCCCCACACGGTCACTGAAAGGCTCTGAGCAGTGTTCACCCCTGTGAGGCACAGGCAGCTGCTGGAGCCAAGTTTTAGTTTCACAGAATGACTGGTGATGGCAGCACCCAGGTTCACCTTGCCTCGGCCCTCAGTTTTTCATCACTACAGCAACCCCAGCAAGAGACATATCACACACAGGGAAAGAGCCTTTCCCTCTCTGCTGCTGGCTGTCCCAGCAGAAGGAGGGCAACACACAGGTCTCAGCTAAAACCCTCCAAGTGAGAATTGCTGCCATTGGGACAGCATCGCCCCAGACCAGTTGTGGTATAACCAAGATGAAAATCCGTCCTGCTGCCCGCTACTGAGCACCACGAAGCTCAGTTTTGCAGTAGCCTGGACCACACTGACAGAGAGGAGCAGCACTGCAAGCAGCACCCCTGTTTTTCAGGATTTCTACCTGTCCTGCCGCTCTCTGCTGCTTTCCTTTATCCCCTCCCAGACCCGTGCTGTCACCCCCGCACACCCAGGCAGTGCCACATCCCGTCCCCAGCGCTTACCCGCAATGCCATCACTTACCCGCAATCCCATCGCTCGCCGCCTCGCGCTGCAGCCCCGCCTGTGTGCAGGGCCAGAGGGGTCTTTATAGGCACTGCCGGCCTGCAGCCCACGTGTGAGGGGATTGGCATCACCAGCGGGCTGAGGTGTCCTGTCAGAGCTGCCGGGCACGGCCGAGCTGGGGAGCAGCAAATCCTGCTGAGCCCGGCAGGGTCAGCCCGTTCAGGCGTGAGGGGCTAATCCAGCCCTGCTGCTGCCCTCACTGCTGGGCTCGGTCGGGATGGAGCCGTGTGTGGCAGTGATCCGGGGGGGTCAGGTGTGTTTGAGGTGTGAAGGAAGGATGGGGACTCCCAAAGCTGAGGGAGATGCCATAAGTCATGTCCACCTCAAGGTTCAGAGAGAAGGGAGGTGGCAGAGGAGGGATGGTGCCTCAGACAGGGGCTCAGCTTCATCCTGACCATCAGAGATTGCTTTTGCTGCCTGTTTTCTTTTTTCTCTCTTTGTGAGTCACAGCCTGGCCTGAAATGAGCTGATGCCAGCTCTGTCACAGCCGCTTTTCCCCCTCGTGGTGCCCCGGGGCCGGCCAGGCTCGGGATGCTGCTGTGCTGAGCTCAGCATGCCCCGGCTCCGCGCTTCCCTTCCCTGCTGGGGACAATGCAGGGATTTGGGAGCAGGGTGAGCGAGCCTTTGTCCAGTATTTCCTGACATGGAAATGCACCAAGAAATGAGCAGCGTTGAAATGAATTTCAGTGATGAGGTGTTTTTTCACGGGCAGTCAGCGAGTGCTGCTATGAAGCAGAGCCGGGGAAGGGAGGCGTGGTTGCGCATCCCCTCCTTTCCACAGTGTAAATGTCCTAAAAACATTAAGCACTGTCCCCACCCCTGTGTGCATGGGAGGCTGTGATGGTCCTTGGCTGGTCCTACAGGAATCCAGGGCTTTTGTGGTTAAAACCCCCAGTGCTGGTGTTATTTAATGTTTGTTTTATTTCCGGCAGATAAGCAGAATGATAACTACTATCCCAGGCCCCGGTGCCCTTGGCAGACAACTAAAAATGCAATTCAGCAGACATAGAAGCCAGCTCTTCTCTCTTAGGGCTGAAAAAGCCGAGTCCCAAGCCAGGATTGGCCCGTTTGGACTCTCACGAAACCAAACCTTTGCGAAGCTGAGCTCTGCCCTGCTCTCCTTGCCCAGCTCCCGGCTCTCCAGGAGCTGTGCTGGGGAGCAGGAGCAGAGCTCTGTGCTACAGATGGCAGCATTGGGTCGTGCAAGGGAGCCGTGAGCCAGCGGCAGAGGTGCCGAGGTGGTGTTGGAAGGACAGGGACAGGACATCCTGGTCACTCCCTGGTGGCTGAAGGATGATGGACTTTGGTGTCTTCAATCTGTCCAGCTGCATCTTTCCCCTTCTTACGACCTGAACCCCACATTGTGCTTTTGCTCCCCAAATCATCACTCCCTGCTCGTTTCTGCTGCCTGCAAGGGTCTGCAGGGAGAAAGGGCTGCTTTTGGGATACTCGCAATGATGGTGGGCAGAACCAGGCAGAACTGCTGTCCTGCATGTAGGAAAGGAGGGGTCTGCAAGGTAAATAAGTGTGTCAAGTTTCTAATAATTATGTTAATGATATCAGTGGATGGGGGAAGGCTTGGGCACTGCGGGGCAGGTTGTGTTCAGGCAGGCTGAGCTCCTTCTCAAAGGGGGAGTGTGAAATTCAGACAGGTCTCCCAGAGCCGCTTCCCACCAGACCAAATCAGGGGCTGTGATTTCCCCAGTGCACACCTCCGTGCAAGGCTTCTCCAGACTTGCTCATCTGCTGCCTGGCA
The DNA here is from genome assembly GCA_026261815.1 of Monarcha castaneiventris obscurior. Lineage (NCBI taxonomy): Eukaryota > Metazoa > Chordata > Aves > Passeriformes > Monarchidae > Monarcha > Monarcha castaneiventris. Next base: position 10,901,620 of record JAMPIT010000856.1, on the reverse strand, counting down.
GTATTTATACCTTCTCTGCAGCCATTTCAGCTTCTTGAGGGAATTCCTAAAACTCCCCCGTGCAAACAGGAGTCAGCCCTGGGCTCCAGCCATGCTGCCTTAGGAATGTGTTACCCCAGGAAGGGTTTGGGACATTGCTTTGCTGGCTCCCCCCCATTCCCTTTCCCCCAGATCTATGGCTCTGCAATAATTCCCTGCTCCTCATTGCTCTGCTTGGGATCTCTCTCCAGCACTGCTGTCCACGAGGGACTGGCCATGTCGGTGCTCTGCCAGGGCTGGATGGTGTGTCTGCTCCTCCAGGCTTAGTGCAGCAGAGAAAATAACTATAAAACCCTTTCGAGCTAAACCTTGGTGCCACAGTCTGTAGTGTCTCGTTATTTCTTCAATCTCACCCTGCTGTGCTTTATGGAACTGGCCAGGAGAGGGCTGGAGAGTGCAGGCAAACCCCCGAGATAAGTTATAAGAAAATTCATACATAGTTCTAACTCTAACTCTAGAAGAGTCTGATGCAACACCTGCTGCTGCTCTGGGACAGGGGTCAGTGCTGCAGCCTGAGCTCTCACTCTCCTCCAAGGAGACTCCCGGCTCTCCAGCAGCTGCTCAGCCCAAGCATCCCAGGGCAGCTCATCAGAAAGCACCAAAGGAAAACATCACACCCTGTAAGGTGGCAAGAGAAACAGGGGGAGGCTGACACCCCGGCACACGCTGCTGGGGGCTGGCTGAGCCTCCTGCCCCTCACTGCGGTGTCAGCCCCGCTAACGAGAGCAGCCTCGGCACTGGCAGCTTCTGGGAGCTGCGTGTTTGTCAGATTTTCCATTCTTTGGCCTCCTGCTAGCATGTCCCATCATCCTCCCAGTCAGGCACTGGTGCTGGGGAAGAGGAGGGTACGTCCTCTCACCCAGCAGCTGCCTGGCTGTGGAATTCTGCTTTTACTCTTGTGGCTGGTAAGAAAAGGAGCCTGGTTCTGTTCCGGGCACTGCTGTGAATGTGACTCATTGCAAGGGACGTCTCTGCCTCTCGTTGCTCTTTCCCCACACCGGTGAAAAGGGGGAGGTGATCTCACCCCTCGACAGGGCCATGAACCCACACAAGTGCAACCGAGGCCAAGCCTGGAGCTGCTGCTGTTCCCGGCACAGCTCCTGCTCCTGCTCAGGACTTCCCTTCCACAGCTTTGAGGAGCGGGGATGAAAGGCAAGGGAGTGGAAACACAAAGCATGCCTGGTTTATTTTATTTATGACTGGCCTCTGCTTAAAAGGAAACCAGCATTATCAGTCCCAGCACCGCCAGGTCAGATGAGTAAATGAAAGAGGAGGGTTTCGTTTACGATCGGGAGCTCGAGTTTGCTCTTATATGGGCATCCCACCAGGCGCTGCCTGCTGCCACCTTGCTGCTGCTCCTGTCAGGGGATGGCCAGGCTCAGCCAGAAACTCAAACGGGGTCTTCCAGAGGTGAAAGTCTTGAGGCAGAGAGTGGCTGAGATCAGGCTGTACCTACCCTTCCTTCTTTGGCTCAGGGCATGTGCTACGACACCAGGTCCCTGCTGCCAGCACATCCCAGCGGGTCCGTACCCACACTTGCTGCAGTTACCCTGCCAGCCTCGGTGAGCCATGACTGTCCTTTCCTGCTCAATTCCCCAGGGACAAGCTGGTAAAACCATGTCAGAGTAGGTCTCTTTGCCCTCACCAGGGACTCCAGATGGAAAGGAGGGGTGGGTTTGGGGCATGGCTGGTGCTGGTCCCTCACACATCGCTCCTGCTCTGTGAGGTGTGGGCAGAAGGTAAATACATGACCTGGCACAGGCTGGCGTTTAATGCCTGGGGTTTTTACAGCCAATATGTGATCATCCGTAAATAATTGCTCTGCTGTATATGCAGGGACCTGATTTATCCTGCTCCTCGATGATACCTTCCAAACTCCTCGGGGAGACATCTGTCTCCCTGTTCCTGGTGATTGATGAGAAGGAGGAGAGCTGGCACTTGGCCCCGTCGTGCTCCTTGGAGTCAGCCTGTGGGTGTACTGCGTGTCCCTCCATGGTGGTCTCTGGCTCAGAGCTACAGCAACGACACATCCCCAGGGGGTGGGGTTTATGTATGAACTCTCCCTGCTCGCTTTAACGTTGAACCCCTGATTCCTGGAGAGTGGTGTCAGCACTGTCAAATCCCCCTTCATCCCCCATCACTAATTCTTGCCAGTTCAGAAGTGCTTCCCAGCGGCTACCCAGGTGAGGTTTGTCTCTGGGAGCCATGCTTCCTCTGTTTGAGCAGATTTTATTCCACGTTGAATGATTTACTGCCCCAAAGCAGAGTGGGGAGGATGGGACACATCCCTGGAGGGGCTGCAGCTTGGCCCTGCGCTCTGCTCCGGCGCTCGGCTGCATGCACAAGTAACAGCACGACCATCTCCTGCTGGTGCTCCCCCTGCAAGCTCCGTGCCAGCCCCTCGGCCAGGGAGCCCACGTGGCAACAGGCCCGAGCACGGCACAGGCGGGCCACGCTCCACGAATCAAAGCCTCCCTCCTGCCCCGGGCAGCAGCGCGTGGGCTGGAGCCGCAGTCGTGCGCCCGCAGCTGGGTTTGGAGAAGGTGCAGAGGAGAAGGAAGCCTGGGGTGGTGGAAAGAGGGAGGGAGGCAACCTGTGAGGTTTTGGGGATGCTCTGGGGTTCAGGGAGCAGCCTGTCACAGGTGTCTCCCGTGCGCTGGAGCCCTTCTGGCTATTGGCAGGTTTCATGAGGACTGTTCGGGTCTGGGGGACATTGAAATTTGTGTAGCCCTGCTTTTCCACCATTTTCTATTGAGGTTTACTAACATAAGGAATCATAGGCAGTTTCTGACATCATAAAAACATTTCCATGGCTATTTTTGATGTCCCCATCACCCCTGAAAGCAGTTGTCCCACAGACTGGGTCCTAGAGATGGTCCAGTTTGGGGTCAGATGGTGACTGACACCAAAGGAGGCAGAACAACCTGCAAAGAGAAGAAAGCAATGAGACTGTCAGTGTCACAAACCTTTCAGCCTCCTCCAGCCAGTTGCTCAGCCCAGCCCTGAGTGACCTTTCCCAGGCACAGAGAAGTGCAAATAATACCCAGGACTGAGATGTGCCAAGGCCAGAGACAGCACAGCCCCTTCCCAGCAGGCAGCCAGCCCGGGGAGCTCTGTCCAAGAGCCACCATCCAGCAGGGTGGCAGAGATGGTGCTGCCTCCAACCAGGATGAGCAGTTTTTCCTCCAGGCAGACCAGTGGTGGTCAGCACTGGGACACAATAGATGGCATCATGCCAGGCTCCTGGAGCTGCTGATAGAAGTGTGAACTCCACCCCAAGGAGATCACTGGGGAGCTCAGAAGGGGTTTGGAGGCATTTGTGGGCGAGGAACTCAGGGTTTGGTCAACAAAAATGGTTTAGGGACTGAGAGGCTCACAGCTCTAGGATCTGGAGCATGTCCTTCCTCCACCTCTGAGTATTTGACCCACTCCTTGCACCACCACTGCTTCCTTCCCTCGGTCCTGTTGCACGGAAGCCACCACGGAAGTCCCCTGCCCTGCTGCATCAGAGGGACAGTGGCAGTAGCAGAAGGGATGTAGGGTCAGCTCCCCCTGCCAGTCTCTGGGAGAAGGTGGGATGACACAGGGGTGAGTGATAAGAAGGACGTTTTTAGCCTGGCAGGGCCTGGCACACATCCAGAGGTACCAATACCAGCAAGACCCCAGATATATCTGCTTCAGGCCAGCCAGTCAACAAACCCTTGGGCTTGGAGCACTGGTCCCCTCCCCATGGGCTCTGACCTTTGCTGCTGGTGGCTGAGGAGAAGCTCTGGGTGTTGCAGCAACCTACAAGAGGCAGCTGGGGAGGAGGATGCAGCTTTTTGCTATTTTGGAGAGCAGGGAGGAAGAGGAAGGGCTGCTAACAAAGACCGAAACTAGAAAAATGACGACGATGACAAAAAAGCTGCTCCCATTTAGGGAACCAAACACATTTGTTTCCTGATGTGAGCAGGATAGACACACGAGAGGCTCACATTCCCATTGCTGAGTGGCAGCTCCTCAGGTCCCAGGGCGAGGGTGGGACTGTTTCAGCTGGAAAGCACCAGAGGCCCTTCCAGCCCCCTCAGTCCCTGACCTGCCCAGGGGCTGGGAGGTGCCTTTGCCCAAATGTCTCTCTCCTTTGCCTGGCTGCCCCCATCCTCTTCCCCAGTCCAGGAGTGGCTGCTTTGCTGTCACACCCCAGAGCCAGTGACTGTACTGGGGGCAGCCAAGGAGGTGGTAGCCAATGGTATCACATTTTTTGGAGGTTTTGGGGCTCACTGTGATGCTGAGGAATGAAGAGGGAGAAGCATGGCCTTCCCTATAGCCATGCCTACTGCTGCCCATCCTGCTGCCAGCCCCTCTGGAGCTGGAGGAGCAACAAGCCCACCTCCCCCTGGTCAGCTCTGCTCCTCTCTGCCCCTTCCTGCAGAGAGAGTCCCTGACCCCACTCCAGCTCCTCATTTGCAGACAGTAAAATTGTTCTTCTTGAGACAAACAAACAGACAGCCCCTGCCCCAGGGAGCCTGTGGTCAAGGCAAGGAGATGCCATGTTATTTGGTTTCTTCTCTATTTTCATTTTGGCTCTTAGACTTGCAGATGGGCTCCAGCCACAAAGTCTGGAGGCAGATCCAGCTTCCAGAGACTCCTGATTTGGGTGGAGGCTGAATCCAGGCTGTTGATTTAGTCCCTCTCTATTTCTGGTGCTGGGTTTATACATAATTTGACTCTATACAGTTATGGATAGAAGTAAGCAGAGCGTGAGAATTTCAGCAGGGAGGTGAAGGGATGCTTTATGAATGAAACATTTGTTAGTGCGAGGTTTCAGCAAGAGGAAGGGACAAAACTGGCAGGAAGAGCACAGCGTGGGGGGATGCCACGGGTCCTGCAAGGGGTTTAATCCACAGAAGGCTCCACCCAGACCCACCCACGCTTTGGCTGCAGTTTTCCCACTCACAGAGCAGCTCTGGGAATTGGGGTTGAATCCCATCTGTATCTCAGTAGCAGCTCAGGAGAAGCCAAGGCACACTCAGGACCTAAGGACAGAGCTGCAACTCCAGAATGTGCTGTGCCCATCTTCCCTGCTCCTGCCATGGCTGATGGTGGGTTTCCAACCCCTCAGGGCTGTGGGGCAGGCTCAGAGGGAAATGCCATCTGCTGCAGTCAGGGGCAAAACTCCCACTGATGGAAAAGGACGAGGACTGCAGGGGTTTGGCCTCTGTCTTCAAGCGAGGGCTGTGGTAGCTCTGACCTGCCTCAGCACTTCATCAATCCTGCTTTGTGCTTGATGTGGATCGTAGCCTGGGGAGATGTTATCCAACCATGACTCTGCTCCTCACATCCTCTGCTACTCCTCCTCCTCCCCCTTTAGATCTGTCTGATGGGAGAAATTATCTTGTTTTCTGGAGCTTTTACCAAACTGCAAGGGGTTTTCCAAAACATCTGGAACAACTCATGGAGCTGGAGTGGAGTGTAACGCTGAGGGTGGAAACAGGGTCATGGAAACGGAGGCACCCTGTTAGATTAATGCTTGAGAGTGACACTTGGGACGGGCTGGGTTCAAACCCTCACCCCACTCACAAAGGAAACCAGCTGGAAACAACAGTGAGACCTTCTCCATGCCAACACTCTCCTCTGGGTCCTGCTCCCTGAGGGCCATGCCTGGGGAAGGACCCACCTCAGCACAGGGATGTGGCACCGTGCTCGGAAGGGCAGCGTGGGTGTTTTGGCCTCCCAGACCCAAACCCTGCTCCTATATTCAGGCTGGGAGGAGCTCCAGAAAGAAGCCAGTATTTTGCAAAGGGCAATGAGGCCCCTTGGGTTATTTGGAGGCTGCCAGCTTGGCACCCACCACTGTTGAAATACTGAGATGGCTTTGAACACAAAGCAACATGTACTTAATTAAAGGAGGGGTGTAACTGATGCCAATCCCAGAAAATGATGAAAATAGACCTCTGCTAACTTCTTCATTCCTACAGGGCTGGGATTTGGACTGATAAAGAGGATCTTGTCAATGCCACAGCCTTGGCTGCGTGGTTTGACTTGGCGTCAGGCTGTGGTACAAATAGAGCTGGAGCTGAGTCTACTGCTCAGATAAATTGACAAATTCTAATGATGCAAACCTATCACAGCTCACCTGATGGGAGGACAAATGGGACTGGGAGGTGCAGCTGCCCTGGGGATGTGTGTGGGGTTCACAGTGGGGTTGCAAAGTGGTTGGTTCTTGACCCTCCCTAGTTTTACCTGTTAAGTGATAAAATAAAACCCTTCTGGTAACATTTTTAGACAGCTGCTAAAAAATAAGCTGGATCACTCAGCTTGGTGCAAGCCAGAACTGCCTCTTTTAGTACAACCACAAGGAGATTCTAGGAACAAAAAGGGAAGGTGTGATTTACAGAATGGGACAGCCTCTCTCTTGGAAAGGAAAACATGTGGAAGCCACGGCAGAACCATGACTTTTAGCCTTACTTTAGTGGGACAACCTCTAGAAATGTTTTTGTGGTCCCTCGGGGGTAACCCAGGCTCCTGGGGCCAGTCCTCAGATTAGTGATTTCACAGTAACTCTGAGTCCCCTCAGCTGTGGGGGCAGCCACTGTCCTTGGCTGTGGTGGGGTGAGGATGGAGGGTGGATTTCCTGTGGCTGTGACAATAGGGTCAGAGCAGGGAGGGCGATGTCCCCAGCTCTGGTGTCCCCTTGCCAAGAGCAGGGTGGCACAATGGGAGTGTCCAGGAAAAGAGCCCCAGAAGTGATTCAGGGCCTGGAAGTGTTGCTCATGCAGACAGGGCGGAGAAGCTCAGTTTATTTTGTATTATTTTTTGTTATTTATTTTAGCACTATATGTTGAAAAGTTTTGGCTGATGGATGATGATATCCCCAAATATCAGGATTGAGATGGGAGAGGGTTTCCTGGGCCAACAGGAAAAACAGGGTAAGATCAAATGAATGAATACAAAAGGGTATAACTTTGGGCTAGAATGAACAATAAAGTCATCTGAAAAATTTAAATGGAGACTGGAACAGCCCATTCCCCTGCACTGATTGCCATGAAATCTTTAACTTCTGCAGAGAATATTTGGGAGTTCAGGGTGAGGGATTCCTGCATGCTGCGGCTGTGCCTCCACCTGCCAGCCCACAACAGGCTGGAGGGTTTTAAACTGAGATTTAAACACTGATGGCCTCAGGCTTTCCTATCCAGGCAAGAAAACAAGCTGTGAAAAAGTAAACATGTCACTGAGGAATTTTCCTTTCAGATGGGTTGATCTTTCTGAGCTCAGAGAAAGGACACAAGGAAGCTGCTGTCAGACATGAGGATACCAGCCTTGACTTCACAAATATTTGAATAATATTTGCTGAACTTTATGTGTTATTCCACAAGAAGTTAAAAAACAACAAAAAAAAAAAAAAAAAAAAAAAAAAGGAAGAGAAAAGGTTTCCCTGGAGTCTGCCAGATGTGATTCCCTGGGATAACCTCACTGCTCACCCCAGGCTCAGCAGCTGCTGTCACCACCGGCTGCACTCACCTCAGCACCCCTGGATGGAATTCCTGTGGGAGCAAAAGCTCCAAGAGGGGTGGTGACCCATGGGACACCGTGCCTGGCACAGCAGCAGGAGACCCTGCCCCATCTCCATCCCACCCCACAGACACCCATGGAACGCTGCCGCAGGGATGGGCGCTGTCCCTTGCTTCGTGCACAGACGGGACATTGTTGATGTGGGACCTCCCTCAAGGGCCTCTGCTGTTGAGCTGCCTCTGCGGTTTCCTGTATTTGAACCCCTTATCACAGCCCTGCCGCCAGAATATGGGCTGGGGAGGGTGAGTTTTATGGGTTGATAAGGTTTTATTGCAGCCAGACTTACTGATGGATGTCTGAAATAAAGGGGTGGGGAACCTGCGGAGACGGGGTCTAGGCAGCTCCAATTTCCACTAAACTCAGTAGTCTGGACACAGGTTTTAAGTAAAATCCAGGCAGTTTTGAGTCCAGCTCAGGCATACCTGGGGAGGTCCATGTCAGAGAGCTCCAGGGCAGCTGCAGTTTGTACCAAGGAGTTGGGTTTCACTGAAACATTTATTTCCATCCCCTGGCAAGAGGAAGCAGCCACAGGGATGTGGTGTCTGCAGCACCCTGTCCACACCTCGGCCCCACAACACACCTCAGGAACCCCTCAGAACAATGAGGGCTCTCCACTGCACCCCACTAGGCCATCCCACTGGATATGGAGCCATTTGCAGCCTCTTCTGCCTCAGTTTCCCTCTCCACTCCACACACTTCCATTGCAGCCTTCCCTCCAACGCGGGCCAAGATCTTCTCCTGGCGGCCGTTCGCATTTAACTTTTCCTTAGCACCAGATTAGAAATAAATTAAACTGGCCAGTAATGACTTTGCCAGGTGCTGACTCCTTCTGCACCTCAGCTCTGAGTGTGCCTCTGTGTGCGTGTGCACAGGCGACAAACAATGATTAAAGAGGCTCTTTTAGTCCCATGACTAAGCTATAATAGAAAAACCTGTGTCCTTCCCGACAGTGACCAGCACGGGGGGAACAGCTCTCTGTGAGTGCTCTGCCCCTGCTCCTGTGTAGAGGACAACGCTGTGGCCACACTGGAGGGTTTTCTGATCTCTTTTACCCCAATGAACACACAGGGAACATCATGTCTGACAGGAAGATGGCTCTGTGTGGTCTCTTTAAGCTGTTTGTGGTCCCCTGTGTCTGTTCCCAGCTGGAGTGGCTGCTCCCAGGGTGCTGTAGGGGAGGCTCTCACCATTCAGTTCTCTTCCACCTGTCCCTGCTCAAGGGGATGCTGGTCCATCCAGGGATGCAGGGTGATGTAGAAGCTGCAGTTCTTGGGAAAGGATTTGTTTGCAAAGACTTGAGCCAACCTCCCCCTAAATGGTTGCTGTGACCGGACCTCCAGCATAGAAAGCCCCACAGCCAGGGAGCCTGGTCTCCGTGATTTATCCATCAGTCTAATAGAAAAGTTACCTCCTTATAAACTTCACCTTGCTCCTGCCCAACCAAACACACCAGAACCTTTCCACACCAGAACCTTTCCACAGTATTTCCTCTACTTCTGAGGTGGCAGATACCAGGACGTTCCCCTGGCTGCTCTCTGAATTGCAGGGCATGAACAAACATCCTCAGGAGAGATGTTGGACACTGGCTGTGGCTGTGCTGTCGGCATCCCTTGGTCCTGCAGGATGTGTGACTGTCCTGGACCCAGGGCCAGGGAGATGAATTAGGGACTTTTGGGACCTGGGATGTGCTATGGGAGCAGCAGGTCACAAAAACAAAGCAGCCCACAGTTACTGTTGCTGTCTCTGCAAGAAGGGACCAATTATTTCAAGTATTCTGGGCCAACAGATACAAACTGTGGCCAGACACAGCGCCTGCCCTGCGGATGTAAATCTATCAGGAGTCCAAGTGATGGGGAAAGGGCTGATTTCTACATTTTGGTTGAGGCCTCTTCCCAGCACAGGGCTTTAAGCTGGTGGCTCTTCCCAGACCCACCACATCTCAGCAGAGCTATGCTCTGCACCTCTGCCACGCCGCAGCCGGCCAGGGGATGGTGCTGAGGAAATTTCAGCTAGCAACTCAAGTATTGCAGTAAAGAGAGAAAACACAGCAAGATATTTTCTTTCCTCCCCCATACCTCCACTCCCGGGGCATCCCTTCAGAAGCTTCGTTAGTGTCGGGGGAGGCAGAAGGCAAACGCCGGGAGTGGGCTGCCCTTTCCCCTGGACCTGCCGCCTCTGAATCGCCCTGGGCTCGCAGCGCTTCCTGCAAATGCCCCCCTGGGCCAGCCCATCCCGCCCTGCTGCAGCACCCGGCGCTGCCATCCCCGCTCGCATACAAAGGAGGTTGCATCATAACTGCTTTTTAAACTCTGAGGCTTTTGAAGTCAAAGCCAAAGTTTGTTTTTACGCCTGATTCGAGCCAAGTCCCTTGTTCCAATGTTTACGAGAGTCTCTTTGGTTAGCAGGAGCTCACCTCACCTTTATAACAGTCGGGTTATCTCAGCAATGTTTGTCCAGACTGGCAAGAATCTGGGCTCTTGAAGAACTGAAAATCAAAGGAATCTGGGCTCTAGAAGGACTGAAAATCAACGTCATGAGAGACACCAAACAACAGCTCTACTGGAAGACTTCCAGCTCTCTCTTCAGCTGCGGCCGAGATTATCAGGATTCCCTAGAGGGGAAGAGACATATTTTGAGGATAGACATCCTTCAGACGCAACAGGGAGAACCTCAAAAACAGGGCTTTGAAGTCCACAGGGCGGGGATGGAGTCGGCTGCACCATCCCTCACCCCACAACCACGGCTCAGGAAAAAGATGCTCTAAACCGGGTGGCAGGGACCCGCAGCATTGCCAGGAGCAGCGGGTTTGAGCAGGGAGTGACTGTTCCTCCACTCCTGGGCTCATTTCGGAACTGTGTAACCACGGTGAGAGCTCCGGGGTGGCACCTCGCTTGCTGGCAGCAGCAGGGCACTCCCTGTGTGCTCTCTGCTGAGTATTTGCAGGGCAGCATTTCACAGGCACCACCCTGGCTGTTCACAGCATCCCGGTTTTCCCCAAAAATCAAGCAGCCAGGCCGTCTGCTTGGAATATACATCCCGACTGAAGGGCTGAGGCTGAGCTGGCAGCAGGGGGAACCACCACCCCCAGCAGCAGAGGAGCAGGGAACGGGCTCAGTAACCTCAACCCAAATACCTCACCCCGGGCACGGAGCACAGGAGGCGTTCCGGGGAAATCTGGGCCGGCGGATGAAAGCTGAGTGGTTAATGCAGCGTCTTCTCCGAGCCGACTTTCCAGTCGCGGCTTGCACGGGCTTCCTTGCGGACATCTGGCAGATGGGCCAGGAGAGGAATGTAATGAGTTGTGCAGATGGGAGGTGCCGCGCTCAGGTTGCAGCCGTGGGGCAGGGAGTCAGTGTTTTGTTTATAAACACAGGCAGGATGATTAAGATAAGAAGGGGATGGTAATTAAATTAAATTAAGGCTCTGGAAGTCGTTAGATGAGCCTGAAAACATCAGCAGTCGCTTGAATTCCTCGTTCTGCCGAACAGGAGCTCAGTGTGATGGAGCATCAGAGGGTGACGGGGGAGCAGGAGACTCTTTCATCAGCTCAGCGGGGAAGGGATGGACACAGTTATATCCAAACAGGGGAGCCAGGGGGGAGCCAGGTAAAAGGGAAGCTCCAGAGCATCAGGGGTGGATGGGAAACTCCACAAAGTTTCTTCCCATTCCCCCGGGAAAAGCATTCCCGAAGCACGGATAGGGAACTGAGGCATTGTGGGATGAAGGGATGAGGTTCCCACCAGGATTTTGGTACAGATGGTGCAAGGAGGAGAGTTTTGCAGAAGTCAGTCGGGTTGTGAATGTCCCTTCACATCCAGAGTGTCTCTGCAGATGGTTGGGAGCCTCTTGGTGAGAAGTGGGAAGCAACCAGATGAGTGGGGCGAACAGACTGGGAAAGGCAGACCTGGGAGGCATTTCTTTGCTGAGGGGGTGGCAAAGCCTGTCACCCACTGACTGAGGGGTAGGACAAGTTTAGAGAGAAATTAGTTAGGAAGTGTGACAGCTGAGGTACAGGTTTTGGATGGGTTTATGTGTCCAGCACGGAGGCTGCAGCTGTACCTGTTGTCAGCCAAGACAAAATGATGCTGACAAACCCACTCAGCACTGGGGGCTTCTCTTCCCAGGGCTGCTGGTTTGCAGAGACATCCTGTGCCTGTTTATTTTTCTTTCCTGCTTGCAGTGGCCCTGATACACCTCCAAGCCTTAAATACTTTCCCTGCTGCCCACATGGGGTAAATTGGTCCTGGGAGCTTTCGTGCCTCTTTGGGAAGAGGGAATGGGCTGAGAAGGTCTGGATGCTGCAGGGCAGGCAGGGTGGGGGGCTGGGGCAGCTCAGGAGAAGGATGTTTCATCAACATCCGTGACCCAGAGACTTAGGTCTGCTGCTGTCCCGGCTTGAGAACCTGGCCCCAGAGTACATGAGGTAGAGACATGTGCTTTTTAGCTCAGGAGCTCTTCCAGCTGCTCTCCTGGTGCCAGCCCCTTGCAAAGGGACCTGTTGGGAAGCATGGAGGAAATACCAACAGTCCTTGCAGCATTAATCATGGCCAGGATGATGAATGCAAATAAAAACCTCCTTGGATGGATCCTTGGAGAGGGGGAGAGACCCTTTTCCCACCAAATATTTGCAGGGTGGTGGCTGATGGCGGCTGGGCTGAGGGAAAGGCTCTCTCTCATGCAAGTGCCAAGGGGAGAGCAGGTAACTTATTGGTGGCTGCATGTTTCTAATCAGGGGAGCAAGGACCCACGGCAGCCCTCAGGCAGAGCATCCTGCTGACAGCCCCGAGCCAGAGCACACCCCACACTCCAATCTCTGCCCGACACCCTGGGAAACCATTGGCTCCCATCCCTGCCAGAGCCCGGCTGGGCATCAGGAGCTGCGGGAAGGTGACAGCTTGGTGTGATGCTGATGGAGAGGGAGGGACCACCCCGCCGAAGAGGCTGGAGCAGGCGGGAGGATGGGTGACAGCTTTTAGGGAGGGGTCGCTGTGTTTATGTGGTTGCTGCAGCCCTGTTGGCGTGGGTAGGTACATCCCATGGAGCAGCCAACACACTCCCAGAGCGGGCTCGCTGGTTTGTATTGACAAACCCTCTCCAAGGTTTTTGGTGCCCCCAAAGGCCTTTTCCCTTCCCTCGGGGCCGCAGGGAGCGGGCTGGCACTGGGAAGGGACGGGAGCGCACGGGCTCGGGGCCAGCATTCCTGCTGCTGCTGCTCCTTGTTCAGGCTGCGAGCAGCGACGAGGCACAAGCGTGCCAGGGCTTAGGGCTGCATGGCCCAGGGCTGAATTCGGCTCCCGGCACGGGCTGTGGGAGCTCAGCATTCCCTGAGGAGCAGGAGGCACAGATCCATGGCTCCAGGAGTGCTCCAAGCCACAAGCACTGGTCCCTGTCCTCTTCCTCGGCAGTGGGACACCCCAAAGGAGGTTTTGCCCATGCAGTTCTGCCCTGCTGTGGTTCCCGGGGCAGGCTGAGCTCCCCATGCAGCTCCCCGAGGGAGAAGCTGATTTTCCAAACACCCGTCTGGGGCTTTGGGCGGAGTATGTGCCGGCTTTCGTCTTGCTGATCTCCCCAATTAGTCTCCCATCTCCTTTTCTTCTCTTCAAAGCACTAAGCGTCATTAATCTGTTTGGGGGATTAATGCCAGGCTGAGCTGGGGAGGACGGTCCCGGCCCTCTCACACACACAGCCCTGCACACTAATAGTTTTGCTACCCCGTCACAGCTGTTAAGGCTACAAAAGCCCCGAGTAATGTGATCTCCCAGGGCCCTTGTCCACAGAGGCCCAGGCACCCTGGACCCTTTTGAAGGCAAGAATGTGGCTGAGCATGACCAAGTTTGTCCCATTGATGGCCTTGTGCTCTCCTTCCCGACCATCCAAGCAGGAGTTAACTATGCATGAAGAATTGGATCAGCCAGTGGGACAGCCAGCCCCAGTGCCCCCTTTCTACCCTCCCAGCTCCCACCACCCCACAGTGTCTCAAGTTCAGGGGTGAGCAGCCCAAGACCCGGGAGAGTGTGCTGCATTGGTGGGCACAGAAGGGTTTAAACCAAATGCAGGGCAATAAGCTTGGCATAAATTCCAGACCTTTGCCCATGGTTGTTTTCCCAGGAGACAATGAGTTGCACACACGCTGGAGGAGAGGTCTGACAGAGCAACTGCCACGTGCCGTGGAAAACTGACCAGGTTGTTTGGGGACGCAAAATGCATCCCTGTGCATCACTTACCAGGACCCAGGGACGCCTCCAGGCCCTCAAAGGTGATGGGCAATGGCCACACATGGTACAGGAGGGCGCTGGTTGCTCTGTGGGCTGTGGGAGCCTTGCTCCAGGTCTGAACGTCCTTTTCTCTTACTCATGGCAAGGGTGAGAGAGCAGTGCTTGCTCCAATGCCCTCCCCGGTACCCAGGGCTGGGGTGCTGTGCCCCACGAGAAGGGAGCCCAGCTGTTGTTTCAGGCACTGTCTGCTGGAGACACTCCAGTTTGGATTTCAAAGCAGCTGCCAGCTCTCTCCTTGGATCTGAGGTGGCTCAGTGGGATCGGGCAGCTTTGTAATTTGAAACAATGGGGTTGGGGGGGGACTGTGCCGCCGGCGGCCCCAGCCATACAAGGAAAGAGGATCCCACTGTGTGCACAGCCCTGCATTCCCCATCCTCCCCCTGCCCCAGCCTGGGACAGGCAGCCCCCAGCATCCAGTGGCCCCCAAAGCACTCGATGGCAGAGGCCAGAGGACGCTGAGATGGGCATCAGGCACAGCCGGGTCCTGTCCCTCCTCATGCTGCCACAGGTTGGGTTTGGGTTTCTCTACCTCTTGTTTTGTACACGGTGTTGAAACCCTACGCCAGGGCGGGAGATGCTCGGGGGAATTTGCAATGGCAGATGGTGGGGAAAAGAGAAAAGGACGGAGAGCACTGCCTGTGGGCACGGGAACACAACACCCCGGGAGGGAGTGTGGAGTGAACAGCCAAAGGTGGCCAGCCTGCAATGAATGCTTTTAATGTCAGAAATGCAGAGGGCTTTCCTGCCTTCCCTACACACACACACCTGCAGGCCAGGAACAATCCCGCTCCGGATGCCTTTTTCCTTTCTTTCTTTTTCTTGCTTTTGCTCTCTTCTCCCTTTAAAACAAAGATGTTTCTCCAGATGCACTGGTCCCCATCCAACAGATCCCTTTGTCTTGTCGCTTTGAATTATATTTTCTTTGTCTGCATTCGCCATCCTCCCAGGCTCAGCACTGGGTGTCTCATTAGGAGCGAGATTCTGGTCAGTGGTGCCAAAACTCCTTGCAATGCTGACGCAGAGGGATCCTTACTGCAGTGAAGATGCTAAAAGCTAAATCTCAGCCAAGGGAAGACTGTAGAATGAAGTCAGAGTGGAGACATGCCCAAAGGGAATTAGGAAACTTTGGGATGATTTTAGGATTATAAAAGGGATGAAGAAAAATTACAGGAGCAGAGCCAAAAGACTTCTCAACCCAAGCATAGAATTTCCCATGCCAAATGTGGCAGAGTCCCCCGGCTTTGTGGGGCCACGTGAGCCTCCTGTGGATGCTGTCCCCAGGGAGAGGCACAAGGGCTGCTCTGGCACAGGCCACACGCAGCCCTGGGTGATGACAGCTCCTGCTGTCCCCTGCCCCAGGGCAGGGCCCTGAGTCAACATCCCTGGGTGGGATGCCCTGAGCTGCCAGGCAGGCGGGTCCTGCTGAGCAGCCCGGCTGTGTGCTGACTTTACTCCCGACCTCAAAGGGCATTTGGGTGCTCAAACTCAGACTCATTCCTTCCAACTGGCTCAATCTGGACTAGAAAAAGAAATGAGCTCTCCCCGCAGGCCTGCCCTCACTTAACTTTGCAAGAGGAAATTTTCTCCCAAGCTCGAGGGACTGCAGGACATTTTTGATGTGAGGAAGATATGGAAAGCAAGTCTGACCTTTTCAACCAGAGAAAGGCTGTTTCCCCACAAGTCTGTGTCACCAAAAAAATGCTGGGTTTTATTTTCCTCCCAACGCTGCACTGAAAACAAACATCCAAACCTCAAACTTTGCTACAAAGCATGGTTGTCTCTCAAAACCAGCTCTTACCCATTTCTATGCGGCCCTGCCTCCTCGAGCTGCTCCCGCCTCTCTGCAGGCTCAGGGAGTGTGGTGGGATCAGCCTGGGAAGTTATTTTGTTCCCACCAAACACCTTGGCTAGCGTGGAGTCCTTTTATTGCCAGAATGTCACTCACACTGTGCGTGTTTAACACACATACCAGCTGCCTCTTTTCATGCTACTACTCTGACAACGAGGGCTGAGCTCTTCCCAAGCTCACAGGAAGATGGGCTCATTTGGGGACGTGGGATGTAAATCCCCTCGAACACTGCATATATTTGCATCTGCATCTGGTTTTATCTCCCCTCTCACACTGCAACATTCCCCTGCCCTGTCACGTTGGGGAAATTCAGTGCATCCCTCACAGGTTGAGTTTGGGATTCTTTTTCTGCTGTTGGTGACTGGTTTAGTTTTCATTAATTTTTAGGGTCCTATAATGACCAAACAAGGACTTGTTTCCATCAAACAGTGTGACTGCTGCTCAACCACCCCATGGTCCCCAAACCAGCCTCATCTGGAGTGGCACCAGCTCCTCAGGCATCCACAGCGTGGCACATGCATGGTGCAAGCCCTTCCTCAGCCACCGTGACTGTTTTCCCACTTTAGGACATAACAGAAGATCCTTTCAACAACATTTCCTTTGAAAAATAATCCATCCAGCTCTGTTTTTGGAAAGTGCTCCATGCTCTGCACAGGAAGAAGTTAATTACTGTCCGGGGGGTGAGGGCGTGTGTTCTCAAATGTTTTAAATGTTTAATTTTCTTGAAAGAAAAACCATCTCTGATCTCTGTTGGATCCTCTCCCTGTTTATACAGAGGGCTTCTATTAGCAGGGCCAACAGTACATCCCTGACCGCCACGTCCGTGTCCTTTTCTTCTTCCCTCAAAACAGGAACCCCTCCCAAGGGGGTGTGTCCCACCTCTCCGTGCACCTCTCTCCAGGGAGCGGGGAGGGCCCGAGCCCTCCCGGCAGTGTCTGCTCCAAGGGCTGCTCCATCCAGACCCTGAGCTGTGCTGAAATGGTCTCTAACTGATGCAACTTTTCCTTTCCTGCCCATTTTCCAGGAAGGTGTGGAAAGAGTCATGGGGTGAGCCCCCTCCCAGCCCCTTCCAGCGAGGAGGACCAAAACGTCACCGAGACCTTTGCTGGTGGGTTCAAGCCAACGCCTGCTCACGTCAGCTGGGGATGGGCCGTGATGAGGAGACATCCACAGCTATTTCAGATGAGGTTTCAGGCAGAGGGTGTCCCACAGGCATCCCTGTCTCCCCATCATGGAAGAGTGTTTACAATAAGGACATCAGCAGCTTTGCTTAGTCCCAACCTCCTCTAATGGGATTTGGGTCTCTCCTACATCCCATTTGCACCATGGATGGGCACAGGCTCCCAGGCCCACCCAGAGGATCCCAGTCATTGGTTCCCAATTTGTTGATGTCATTTCTGGGTTGCTGAGCATCTCTGGCATGGAGGCCCTGGGGAGATGAGCTCTGTGGTGGGGCAGCCCTCAATGCCTGGCCATGCATTGCTGGCCAGGACACCCAGAGCTGCCCATTCCCATGGAGAATCGATTTCCTTTTGTTTTTGCTGCTTATCTCAGCCCTGCTGGTGCTGCCTTCAGTGCATTGTCAGAGGTGCTAATTTAATGCTGATGAGAGGATAATGAGAATGGCCATCAGTGTAGTAATACCCATTTGATTTTTAATTTATTACGGTAAGGAAGAGGTGACTAAGAGGAAGGGCTGGGGACAACGGTCAGGGTGACCTAAGTGTGCATGCTGTGACATTTCCAGGTTGTGCTGGAGACTGAGGTGGGCAAACCCTGTGGGACTCTGGATTTCAGAGGTTGTTCCATGAAGAGCTCAAGGCTGGGGCTGTCACCTTTTTGGGAGATGCACCACATGAATGATTGTGTGGGGTGGATGATGGTCTCAGGATCTGATCCACTTCCAGAACATCTGGGCTAGTGTTCAATGAATGGGGTCCCGTGGGAGAGCAGATGGACATGGTTTGCTCTTTGTCCACATGTGTGGACATGGAGGGGATTAGCTGTGGGGCTGCTGAGAAATGGAGAAGGTCTTTGGCACTTATTGCTGGGCTGGAGCAGGGGGGATGTTGGACAGGTTGAGGTGAACAAGTGGGACCCTGAAGGCTCTGCAGCTGGGTCTCATGACTCCATCTCCTGGGATGACTTCAAACCTCTTCCATCCTTAATTTTCAGCTATCAAGTTCCTCTGGAGCCCCTCTGCCAGAACACCTCACACCCGTGTCTTGTGTGCTCAAAAGCGTCCTGCAGCAACCAAAGCCCACAGCACCTTTCTGCAGCAGGCTGGGAGCACAGTTCAGCTCTGTGAGCTGAGGGACAGCCTCAAATTGCTCCTCTCAGCTGCCCTTCTGCAACGTTATCCATATTTTGGTCTCAAAACCTCCATCCTGTGTTCAGGATAAGCCTACCTCTGTCTGCAGCAAGCAAACCAGGCTGCTGCACAGACTGCATCTGTGTCCCGTTGAGAGTGTGTGGATGGCAAAGAATGCTGCAGGATAAATGGGAGATGGAGAGGATGGGAGGGAGAGGAGACGGCAGAGGGCCATGCTGGGAAGGCTGTGGGGGCTGTGTGTACATCCAGCCAAGCCCACGTGCTGCTCTTCACACTGAGAACTGCTGTGGCTGGAGGAAGGGGCTGCCTGGGGAGCACTCAGCCTCGCCTCTGCTGGGTCAGGGTTCCTCACAGCTTTATTTTGGCTGTGGGGGCGGCAGCGATGCTTTGCGGCGAGCTGTTGGGTGGCTGGCGGGGCTGGAGGAGCACCAGAATGACTTTATTTTGGAAATATGTCCCTGTGGAGCACTCAGTGTCCCTTGGTTATCCCAGCCCAAAGCAGGCCAAGCCGCTGGGACCTGCTCTGCTCGCGATTGTACTCGCCCTGTCTCTTATCGCTGTGCTGGGAAAAGAGCTGGCGAGAAAGGCAGCCAAGACCCCGTGCGCTCATGTTCCCTTTGGCACGCCCGAGCCAAAGGCTGGTTTCTTTCTTCCTTTCTTTTTTCCTTTCTTTCCACTTTCTTTCTTTCCCAGACACATTTTTCAGGTTGACAGAGCGGCACAGAGGACGAAAACGTGGTGGGGCTTTGGCCAGGATTGTGGAGGGGAAATGGTGGAGTGGAGCTTGGCAGCACGGAGTCTGCTGTCGGGCCAGCCGGGTGCCAGGCAGGAAAGGGCGTCCCCAGCCCTGCTTGGAGCAGGACGAGGAAAGGAAAGGGATGGGGACAGAAAGGGCAGAGTGGCGCCCGGGGAGGGGTCACACCAGGTGGGACAGTGCCCGGCTCCCCCTGGGCAGGTTGTGCCCTTCAGCCTCACAGTGGGCTGCAGAGCAGGGCTGGGGGGACAACGTGCTCCTGGATCTGGCCCAGAATAAACAACCTTCTGCCGCTGGAGAAAACAGCTGGCCTATTTTCCAGGCGGACCGGGAAATGGTGGAGCCTTTTTCCTCTGGCCATGTTCCAACAGGGAGTTGTAGCAGCATTAACCAGCTCTGGCTGGATGGGAGCAGGGGGCCTGTCCCAGGACTGACACTGGCTCCCCAGGGATGGGAGGGGGCTTCTCCCATCTTGTGCTTCGGCACTGTCCCCACATTTCCTGCTCTTACCGTGTTGACCATGGGTCTCCTTGGATGCTGTTGAATAGGGACTCTCTGCATTGAGTCCTGCTGCTCTCTGGAGGTGCTGGTGACCTGTTGGAAGAATGAATGGAGCAGGAGATGGGTCTGGATTTGCTCACTCATCTTCCCACGCACCAGGGGTGAGGTGGTATTGCAAACCATGGGGTGGAAGGACAGCAAAGTGCAACCTACACTTTCGTGAGGAACTTATCTTTAAGGAAGACACCTAAAGAACCACCAACTCCATCACCTAATAGAATTATTGTTGCCAAAACCAGAGATTTCCCCTCCTGACAAGACATGGCAGCCCTGTGAAGTCCCCATGTGTTTGTACTCTGGGATAGAGCCGAGCTTAGCACAGACATGTGAGGGAATTGGCTGCAGACCCCCAGGAGTCAGCCATAGGATGCCTCCTCATGGGAGGACCAACTTAGCATAAATATTTAGTAGCTCCAGTAAATATTTAACTTCTCTGACATGAGTGAGGATGGAAAAAACAGGCCCTGGCGGGCAACCTCGCAAAGCCCCTGGGTGAGAGGCTTCAGAGAGCTCTTCCCAACTCTCAGCCCATTGTATGGGCTTCTAGGCAGGACCTGGCTTTCATTAGATGTGTGTGCAGAGCCTAACGCAGGGAGGCTGTGATCTGGAATCAGACCATTATAAAAATAGCATGCCCTTTGCATGAGTCAACAAACACCCGCTCCCAATTAAATGGGAACGTCATCCCTCTGAGGTTCAGGCAGGCACTTCAGCTGGCTCGTGCTCGGCATTGTGATCATCTCTTTGGGCATTTCCAGCTCCTGGGAGGACAAATTTTTTAAAGGGTGGGCACAAATTGTGCAACCGAGGAAATTCTGCTCTTCTTTGCTCTTGAGGCTGCTTAATGCAGACGTCAACATTCACGGAGAATTTTTTGCCCTTCCCAGCTGTGGATGGCACACGGTGATTGTGGTCAATGCAAAATGCCACCACTCCACTGAGGGATCAGGAATGCCTGGAGCAAGAGGAGACCTGCACGCCCTTTTCCGGAGCCATGCAAGCCAACCCTCTCATCTGACGCACTGAACCTCAAAATTTGGTTTTCATCATCATTTCCTCTCTTTTTAGTTGAAACACCACTGGCTGAGGGGATGTCCCACATGTGCAAGATGCTAGAAAGCTCTTGTCCCGTGTATCCAGCTGCCTGAGTACAGTGGTCTGGGATTTCAGGAACTGGCAAGTGGTCACAGAGCTCTGTCACAGCTTGTTTTATTTTGAAGAGCCAGTTTTGCACAGCGAGACCTAGAAACGCTGCCATCTGGTCGGATGTTTCTGCGCTAATATTAGTGCAGCTAAATATTTGCATGTGGGCCTCTTTTAGCACTGGGGCTCCCAGAGGAATATGGGCCACGTTTCTGGGGTTTTTAATAGAAAGCAAGAGAGGCCAGGAAGTCAAAGGAAGAAAAGGTGTCAGAAAACACCAGGTCAATGGAATGGGGCAACAGGGGCAGTCCAGCATGGAGAAGAGTCCTCCAAAGGCTCTGTGAGGCCAGTTCCAAGGGATGCTGTGGGACTGGTGTGGTGCCACGTGGGTCTGGGCTTGGGTGAAGCTCTGCCTCGTGCGAGGGAGGAAGCCTGACAGGTCAGCAAAGCTAAAACCACTCAGACTCATCCTTCCCGAGACACATCGCCCGACACTGGTTCTCTGAACTGTGGTTTCCTGATGCAGCTGTTTGATAAATATTTATCTCTGCTCTATTGCAAAGCAATTAGGACGGCCTCAGAAGTGGGTTTACTGAAGAGGCACCACAAAAATAAGACAATTTGGATAATGAATGTATCTATTTATTTTCCATTCATAAGGGCTCTCCTGGAAGCTCCTGCGGAAACAGGCATTTCCCAAAGCTTTGTGTATCTGCACGGTGCCGCACAAAGGTTAAAATCCACATCTCTGTTGTCACTCACCTCCTGTTGGTTTTGCCCCAGTGTCCACACACTGAAGCTGCCAGCTTGCTCCAGTACAAAGGAGAGATGGACAGCCTCTAATCAGGCCTCTGGCTGCAGTTTGGGAGTCTCCAGTGTCCACACGTGCATCTCCCTGTGCAGGCTGTTGGGTAGAGCTGTAGGTGAACACTCACTAAGAGCAATTAGGCTGCGAGGGCTTGGTTTTTGCTGCAGAAATAAAATATGTTGCTGTACCAGGAACAGGTCTGGGGTTCTCATATGAGGTGCTTGGTCATGGGGAAAACAGTGGAGGGATGAAGTCTCCAAATTGAGCTCATGAGAGAGATGGGTTTTAGTCTCCTACTTTAAGCTCGTTTTTATCTTCTTACTTTCAACATTGCCCAGGACAGAGAAGGTGCTGGGTCCGTTCCCAGGCTGCAGATCCCTACAGTGCAGGGTGGACACAGGCAGGTTCCACTAACTGCTGTGGGGTCAGATCAGGGGTCAGGCCCCAGTTTCCTGCTCATGCCTACCAGGAGCTTGATCTCATTGCTGTCCCAGACCACTGCTGCAGGGTTGCACCAGGACATTCCTCAAGTGCTGCTGTCAAACACGGCTGTATTCCTGAGGATCAGCCTCATTGTCCCATCCCTGGAGAGACCAAGGGGTTTGCACATCCTTCGTGGAGGGACTGAAGGGTTTGCACAACCTTCGTGGAGGAATCAAGGGCTCTGCTGGCAGAAAAAGGAGCTGGTTTTATGGACTTGTAGCACAAACCAAGCGAATCCTCCACGTGTCATGGCCAGAAGATTAAGTGGGGCCCAACTCTGGGAGGGGCGACAAAGGGACAGAAGAGGTTGCTTTGTTGGATTTGGGAAGAGGCAGCCACTGCACCCTCCTTTGTGGAGTTGCCGCCTCTTGCATTGCTTTCTTCCCCTCTCCCTTCAACAGGTTGCTCGGCACAAGCCTCCCCGGCATTCAGGGCCATCCCACCCCCTCCCCACAGCCCATCACCATCTGCTCACCACAGCCCAGCCCAGCCCAGCCCAGCCCCGATGCCTTGTCCACTGTGGATCCACAGCCCTTTGTGCCATTTTATCCCCTCGGTCATAACTCCTCCACCACTTGCCCCTCGCTCCCTCCTCCTTGCCTGGAAAGGCGAGAGGTGGGAAGGGAAAGGTTTCCCCAGCTCTGTGCAGAAATGTTCAAGTGTGTCAAAAGACAAAGCCTGTCCCCTTTGCAACCCACCAGCTGCTGCTGCCACAAAAGCGGGGAGAGGAGGGGGGCCAGGAGCGTGGGGGGCACTTTGTGACCCGAAAGGAAAAACCTTGAGAAAAGAACAGAATAAATATCCCCTCCTTCCGCCCCTTCTTAACAAGAGGGGACAGAATTAAACACTTTTGTTAAGTGAGGGGCTGTCCCCCACACCAGTTAACACGGCTCCTGCGCCCTGTCCTGGTGTCGGACTTTAACTCACTCTGTGTCGTGTCTTTCTCTTCACGGGCAGAAAATTCAATTAGTCTCGAGCAAATGCCTTCCTAAAGGACACAGAAAACGAAAATAAAGAGGAGAAATCTGCTTTCATCCTGTACAGAAAGAGGCTCTGGGGGGGAAAATACAGATTAGGGAGATAAAGAGGCAGGTTTAGGGCTTTGAAAAGGAGTTCTCTCTTTCTCTTCTTCTTTTTCTTTTCTTTTCTTTTCTTTTCTTTTCTTTTCTTTTCTTTTCTTTTCTTTTCTTTTCTTTTCTTTTCTTTTCTTTTCTTTTCTTTTCCTTTTCTTCTCTCTCTTCTCTTCTCTTCTCTTCTCTTCTCTTCTCTTCTCTTCTCTTCTCTTCTCTTCTCTTCTCTTCTCTTCTCTTCTCTTCTCTTCTCTTCTCTTCTCTTCTTCCATCCTTTCTTTTCTTTCCCTTCTTTTTGGTTTGCTTTCTTTGTCTTTCTTTTTTAACTCCTCACCTATCCTCTCTCCCTCTCTTGCTCTTTCTCTCCTGCAGCCACCTGATGACCAAAGCCTGATCCCACACACCCCGCTGCTGAATCAATCCAAACCCCTGTGTAAGCAGAACTGTGTTTGTCTTGCTGTGAGTAAGACTCCAAACCAGCCCTGGGTTTTTGCCTGTCTATACAGCTCCTCCATCCAGGTACAACACTCCCTGACTGCCAGGAAAAGGGAAGGATGGGGAACACCTCCCTGTTGGGCCACCCCCTCTACAAGCCACTGGGCTTGGGGATTTCAGTAGGAGCCCCGGCAATTCGTGGCCACTGGAAACCAAGGGGAACATTTCCAGCGGTTCTGCAGCAAGGAGCAGCTCCCTGTGTGCTCAGGGCTGAGGCTCTGCAGGCCGGGCAGGGTGCCAGGGGGGCACGGAAGGGCTGGTGCCTCCTCCACGGGGCACTCGGGGTTTATCGCGCACGGCGAGAGCGGCGAGCGTTTCCCGGCGGTCGCGCTTCCTGCCCTTGATTGCAGATGCTGCTCTCTAATCACCGCTTCCTCCCCTGCCTCTCCCCTGCACCAGGGCTCAGGGCTCCCTGGCAGCCCAGAGCAGGTTGGCATCATCCCATCCTCCGGGTTCACCTCCCACAGCTGGATTCCCCCATGTTGTTCACCTCCTCCTCCTCCTCTTCCTCTTCCAAGAAGTTCCTCTTCGTGTGCTGGTCTGATCCTTGGCTGCCAATGCTCTGGAGCAAGGGCTGGTGCCTGATATTGCTGCGTGCCAGAGATAAGAGCTAATCTCTCTTTTATGGTCATGAATAAAACTTGCAGATCAGAGTCTCTGTGCGGAAATCAGGACCATACAAACCCTCACGGGTGGAGGGAGGGGGGCTGGCAGCACATCCCGTGTACTGAAGCTGTTGTTTTTGTGTGAGCCTGCCCCTACCGTGCACCAGGCTTCACTGGCAGGGAGGTACAGCTCAGCAAGCACTGGGCAAGAGGGGCCAAGTACGTAGGTGAGGCAGAAGGCTTCATTTTTTGACTCATCAGGGGCTGGGCATGGGGAGTTTACCCTTGAGCCTCTCCTGAACGCAGCCCTCTGAAAGGTACGAGGGGGAGACAGAAAGAGAGGCACTGTGCCAGATGAGAACCTGATTTTGTACTGAAATAGCTCACAACGGTCCTGCACCGAGATTTTAAGGCATTGACTATGTCTCTCAAGGTCAAGCTTTGGAAGGGAAAGACTCCACAAACAATGCAGGAATTGCCTGGAAGCGAGAAAATTTGGCTGTCCTTCCTTCCAGCTGTTGCCATCTCTTTATGTGCACCCAACATCTGGCAGAAAACTGGAATTTTTAGCTTGCATCCTTCTTCCCAATGTCTCTCCTGCAAGCTCCCTGCCACACAAGCAGTGGATATGCTCGACTCCTGCTGGCACGGGCTTCGTTGCCCAGAGCAGAGGGGATGATGGACTGGACTGTTTTTAGGTTGCTTTTGGAGATGAATGTCCTTTCATTCCAATCTTTGCCAGCTGGAAGGAGGATAAGCCAAACAGTCTGAAGTACCAGAGGACAAGACTGTGTGGGATGGAGTGAGGAGATGGTGGAGTCTCCAAGAAAAAGGGTGGAAGGAGAAAAAGTAGGAAAAGAGTCAGGCTGTAGACTCAGAGGCAGGAAATCAGTTTGGAGTCAGGGGTTTGTGTCCTGGTTTTTGCCTGTGCACAGGCTTCCCCCAGGTCATCTTGCTCTGGCTGAAAGCTGGAGGGGGGCTGGTGAAGGAACTGCTCAAAGCCAGTAGGGCAGCGGCTGAGCACTGGTTAATGAGTTACTCGCTCATAGCCCCGAGCTCCTGTGAGCTGCTTTCATCTCTGAGCCAAAGGAAAGGATAGATCATTCTTCAGCAGCTTCCTCTGCAACATCTGGGCTCTGCAGGAGCTGGCTCTGGATCTCTGGGAGCAGCAGAGCAACTGCAGCCTCCCGGGCATGGGATGCTCATACTGTCCAGTGCCGTGGATGCATCCAAGGGATCTGCTGGAATCTGAACATAGTCTTGGTGCCACCAACAGCTGTTGCTGTGGCCCTGATTCAAGTTTTGGATCTCTCCAACATGGACAACCCAGTGTGCTCCAGCCCCCTGTGCCCCTGCTGATGTCCCAGACTGTGCACTGGCCATGGCTTAAACAGTTTAAAGAGACTGATGGCAGACACTGCCTCATGCCAAATCACTCATGGTTATCCATGAAGTCATCATGGCCTCCTTGACCATTGCCCTGGACTCTTGTCTTCCTGAGGTCCTTTATTCCCTCACTTTAAATAACAGGTTTTTTTCCTGCTCTCCCTCCCATAAACAGGGCTACCAGGCTCCACATTCCAGGGAGAAATTCCCACTCCTGTTCCCTTCATGGTCTGATGAGACAAAGTAGAAAAAATGGTCAGAGGGGAGAAGAAAGGAGCTGGTTTTGAAATGAATAGAAGCTGCTGGTCAGGCTGCCGCTGAACAGACAAAGGCTTTCCAGCGTGTAGCTGCTTGTCTATGCAGGGAAATTAATTGGAACAGCTTTTCCAAATTAGCTGCATCTGATGATGATAAAAATAATAAAAACAAATAGTGGATTAAGTTAAATTAGGAAAAAGCAGCTTTATTCTGGAATAGGCGTGTCCACATTCCAGCATATTTTATTCCACAATAGCAGCTTTGCTGTGCTGCTCTGTGCAGGCAAGCCCCGACACCAGCCCTGTGCACGCTCCCGCTCCTCCTCTGCAGGGCAATCCTGCCTGCTTGTTCTCCCCTCCTGCTGCCAGAGGCCCCTTCAGATTTTCTCCTCCAGGCTGCCATTTTTCCAGCACTTTTCCCTGCTTGAAAGTCCTCCAAGAGCCTGGTCCAGCCTGTCTTGTGAATTTTGATGTTTCTTGTCCCGGTGAACTCCGCCCCCAGCCCTTCCCAAACATGTGTGTGACCCTGCTGCCCCTGATCCCTGCAACAACCTCCCATCCAAATTTGGACTAATTCCCACTTTGAAAATTCACTTGATTCCTTTTCTTAGCATCCAGACCTTTTTTCCCCTGAAAGCTGGCTCCTGGATTGCACAGGCAGCTTGTCTGCCTTGGGCTTAGCTCCTAAGTGACATCTGCACACACATACAAAAATCCCAGATTTATTTTGGATGGGGAAAGATGAGAATTTGGCACACACAGCCAAACTGCGACCTCTCTGACCACGCTGCATTTGCAGAGCCTGGTTGCTGGATCTCATTTCATTGCTGCCAATTCCATGGGCTCAGTCTCCAGTGGGGTGAGCAGGAGTGACTGCACTGACCGTACAGAGCTACAGCATCTTATATCAGATTAGGATCTTGCCCTTTCTGTTAGAAGAAAGACATAATTTTAATTATCTTGACATGTTTATCGCTGTGAGCCTGGGCCCGTTATCTCCACGGGTTCATTCTCAAATGTGCAGAGCTGCAAGGACACGATTGTCTTTTTGTAAAATCCCGCTTGAGGTATTTCTGCAGCTGCACTTTGTGTCAAAGGATAAAAAATGTGCAGGGTGACTTTCCTCGCATTGTTGAGCAGGAGTAGCTGCTGTTTGCTGCGAGCCATTGCCTACACAATGGGGCTTCAGCTATTACAGCTAATTTATGGGGCTGCATGTGTTTACCCTGTCAAACTGTCTTGTGGGGAGGGTTTAAAGACATCAAAAAAGAGGTTTGTGTTAGTTTCCCTAAAAGTTGCTTTGCTGTGTGGATTGAAGTGCAAGAGCTACTGGCTTGCTGTGTGTCAGGGTGACTCCTGACCCCACCCAGCAAATCTAGGACTCACCCCAGAGCCACCCATCCGCTCATAGGAGCTTGTGTGATTTAAAGAGTTGCCCATTGTCACTCAAACCCAACTACCCCATCTCCCTTGACAGGGTGCCCATAGTAAAACCCTATTGCCTTTTTTACTTCTTTGGCCTTTATATCACCTCCACAAAGGTTTTCTTTTTTTTGTTGACATTTTTGATGTGAATTTGAAAAAGACTCTAAACTTCTGCTTTGTGGTCTGCTTAGTTACCTGCCTGATTCTGCATCCATCTCCCTCTCAGACTGACCAAAGTCATCCTGCAGATTTCCTTCCCCCTGTTAGACCAGCTGGGTAGTTTGCATCAGATGTAGTAAATTCCTTGTGAATTATTAATTGTGTTTATTATTTGCTACACCAAAGGGCCCAGGCATCCTAGGCATGGGGTCCTTGACCAACGCACGGAAAATATTCTCTCTTTCCCACCAAGTTTTACGATCGAAGAACAAAACACAAGATAACTGAGGCTTGTCAAAGAGCCCCAGACCACAGTGTCAGCCAGCCCTAAATAGTCCCAGCATCATCAGCAGGGCTAAAAATAAATCTAGTGAGGTTTTTCATTATTATACTGCCAGAATATATCTTCTCTAGCGTATGACCTTGCTCCAGCCCCATTCCCAAAGTTGCCAGGAGCAGCCTTCCCTCTTCCTCCTCTTCCTCCTCTTCCTCCTCTTCCTCCTCCCTGTCCCACCACTCCCATCCCCTCGGGGAGCTCCTCCCACCGCTCCTGCCAGCCCTGGGGTCCCGCAGGTTGCCGCAGCAGCAGATGGCAGCCACAGGGGCCAGGCCACTTGCCACACCGCCCTGGCCACTGCCTGGAGCCCCCGCTGGCCCCGGGGTCTGCCTTTGTTTGTCTAATGTGGCCCAAAAGGCTGGGCCCCGCTCGGGTGGCAGCTCCATCCCGGCCATGCTGGTGCTTTCCTGGATCACACTGCTGACCACTAGGGCCGGGAGTGCTTTCCCCCAGACAGCAGCTTTTGCCACATTTTCTGACTGGGTCTGTAGAGGTCAAGGCAGAGCCCAGTCAAACCCAGCTCCAGCAACATGGGAAGGAATAAGGCAGCAATAACCCGTCCAGGATAAAAGCTCTGCTCCTCAGCAAGCCTAGGATAGCATGGAAGTGGCTCAGGAAGTGGCTGGAAGTGGCTTTGTCCCCTTCACACCTGTGCTCAGCCATTTAGGACAACTTCTGCATCTATTTTTCCCGTCCTGGTCCATGGGGATCCATCCTGGCCTCTCAACCCAGTGCTGGGTGATGAGGGACCTTGCTCAGGCAGGTGCAAAGTGCAAATGGCAAAAGGCAGAGAGACAAGTGAGGGTGGCAATGAGAAATTGCTCGTGGTCACAGGGAATGTTCAGGATCATAAGAGCACACTGTGATCTGTAGCTATCAGGAGGAGGTTGGGGAACCAACTACAGCAAGCAGGTTATGAAAAGGAGAAAAGGAACAATGTGGCCAACGATTTTTAATTTTCCTACAACAATCAGGGGAAACTTATCTCCAGACTCAGGGTGCAAGTTTAATTTTACCCTTTTCTCTCCTTCCCATCATTCAGTGGAGCACAATGGCAGAGACGCAGCCTCGGATGTTTCTCCTTCCCCTGAGGGATGCCTGCTTGCTCTGGTGTGGCAGAGCCCATCTCCTGGGATAAATGCCCTAATCCCAGGGCTGGCAGAGGAGATTCCCGTGGTGAGCTCCTGTCTCCTGTGCCCTTTCATTCGCTGTTCTAAGCGGGAGCATTGCAAATCTCACCAGCGGCGCACAGAGCTGCCGTGCCAAAGAGCTGCTTGGTTTATGTGCAGCACACAAAAGCAGGGACAAAACTAAAGCTCAAAGCAGGGACATGCCATGCCCAAGTCTGCTGGCAAGGAGGGGACACAGGCTATAAGTCACTCTGCTGCAGTGACAAACCCGATGGCGGCACAGAAGCAGAGCTCAGTCCCTCACAGCTTCAGGGATGATTGTCCAAGGGAGCCTGGGGATGCCATGGGGGGCACGGAACAGCCCTGCCAGCCCCAGGGCCCATCCCACGGCCAATGCAAAGCGTGACACCGTGAGAGGGAAGCCGTCAAGAAGCAAACCCACTCTCCCCAAGAGCAGAATTGCTTTCATAGCTGCACCCCAGCACTTCCCAGCCTCTCTGTCTTTTCCCTAATTAACTACAGAGCTTTTTTAGATTTTCTTCCTTAGGGTAAAAAAAAAAAAAAAAAAAAGAAAAGAAAAAAAAAAGAAAGAAAAAAAAGAGGAAGAAAATCAGAGAAGAATGCCATTTTTGAAAACGCCCCCCGCCTCCGCGGGCTCGCACGGATTTGCAGCCCCACGGCGGCTTCCGCCACCGCCCGCCCCCGCAGGACCCCGGCGCTGCCCGGCTCCCCCGCACACAGATGTGGGCTTCCCCCGGGCCCCCGGCGCTGCGCTGGGAAAGGCCAAACCCGCCACGGTCCTTTCACAGCTCTGTCAAGAGCATCACCTTCCCGCTGGGGCATCCCCCGCATCCCTCAGCGTGCCGCAGTGGCAGCCCCGGGCGGTGGGAAGCACTTTGTCCCCCGCTCCATCTTTCCTCAGTAGGAAGGATTCCCGGTAAATAAACAGCAGCTGTTGGTGAACTGGATCTGAGGCTTTTTCCCATTCTCCAGCCGGAGCTGTGATTGCATCCAGGTGTGGGGAGCCGGGGCCGGAGGCTGAGCACTGAGATGCTGGGACAGATTTGGCATCGTTCCGTTTGAACAGTGATGGGATGTCTCGGGGCTGACCCTCAACACTGAAAGACAAGACTCTGTGGGGTGAGAGTGATTGTGCCTCAAGCCCCGGAGCTGTCTGCCGTAGGGAGGCAGTTTTGGGGAGCTCACAAGGCTGGTCTCCATCCTCAGTGCCCTCTTGTCTCGTTTACCCAGCTGTCACATCCCTCTCCCCAAGACACGGTCCCCATCACGTCAGGCTGGACCAAAGCCTTCAATCTTGTTAGAAACTTGGCTTGAGACACAGGAAACCAAACTCAGTTTCACTTCAGTTTGGTGTTTTCGGATTTTTTTTAATGTTGACATAGGTCTACAGATCTGAGATCAGCTCGAGTTCAAGGCCCTTTGCAGTCTGGTCTTCGTCCCTGCCTGGGCAATACCCTGGGGAGTCTCGGTGTTGCCTCTGGGGCAGGTGGCAGCCCCGGAGCTGTGGTGATGCTGATTGAGCTGAGGAGTGAAAAGGCTCATCGTAGCTCATCCTCCATGGTAGCTTTGTGCTGTCCCATGGGGACCAGTGAGGACCCACAAAGGCCACGGGTGAAAGTGCAAAGCTGCATTTTCAGTCGCTGGGGCGGGAGCTCAGCTGCAGGGGAAAAGGACCAGGGCGGCCCAGGAGCCACATCCCATGGCTGCACCTGATGCTGCCTCCTTTCCAAACACTCACAAACTTCCCACCCTGATGGTGCTGACTCCTCCATCAGGGACTTTCTCACACTGGGGCACAAACCAGAGCTGTTGTCCCTCTGAGATGCCAGTGCTCTCAGCAGATCCCAACAAAACACATCCCCATGCCCACTGTTCTCCTGCCACTCAGGGGCTCTGTTGCCTGCACTCTGCGCCCGCCCTGGCAATGGCACGGCAGGCTCGGCCATGAATCACTGTCTGGCACGGACAGCATCCCTCTCCATACCACACCTGCCACGCTGTGGTTCGCCCTTCCCCTGGACAAGTCTTTCCCCCTCCCTTTGAGAGTGGCTCTTTTCAGCTCCCCATGGAAGGAGCCTGTTCTCCCGGTGATGGATTGCACCTGATTTCAATATCAATGAGGCTCTGCCTGCACAGCTCCAAGCAGCCTGTTTAGCCGAGGTTTGTTAACAGGATCACCCTCCTCCTCGCATCCCTCCCTGCCGCCTCCTACTCTGCTCCGAGGAGGCAGTGGCTGATCCACGCTTGGGACTGGATTTTCCTGCCAGCCAGGCAGGCAATGCTGGTGACAGGGCTGTGATGCAGCAGACTCAGGGATGGCCTTGCAGTGGGGTTTGCTGAGGGCTGTTCAGAGAAGGGTGGTCAGTATTGGGCATCCACTGCTGAGCATGCCGCCCGAGGAGACTGATGTTGCCATGGTGCCTTCTCTCCCTCTCCTGATATAAAAAGAAATGAAAGAGAAGAGAAAAGATGATCCTTTCTTTTCTCCCGCGCTTTTATCTCCCCCTCCAAGGCTGTTGCTTTGAGTCCTGTGTCGAAAGCATGCATTGCTGAAGGAGCCAGAGGGAGCCATAAATTCAGGCGACCCCGAGCGATGCCTCTTGCCCCACACCCCATCCAACCAGGGGCCTTTGTTCTTCCCACTGGCTGCAATTTATGGTGCTCAAGCCAGGGCTGTTCCCAAGAGAGCTGTCACCCTTGTCCCCAAACTGACAGACAAGCCACCAAAGAGGCACCGAGTGTGTTTTGGCAGTGCAATACCTGCTCTAAAAACAGCAGCCTTGCTTTGAGCCAAGCCCAGCCTGAAGGGATGCCCACTGCTGTGCATGTTGTATGTCCCACAGGGATCAGAGTCATGATGACAGCCTCCTGCTAACCAGCTTTTCAAAGCTATCCTGTGATTTGGAGATCCTCAGCTCCATTCCCACCACATGGGCCAAAGGGGTGTCAGCATCCCTGGGAGGTGCCAGCCTGGCAAACTGCTAACTGGCTCCTGACTACCAGGCTGCAGTTCACTGGGAGCATCCTATGGGCTTCTCCAGCAAGAAAAATCCCCTGCCATACTGATATCTTATCTGGGAGAGCAGAAAAGGCAGAAACTCTACTGATATCAACCTCCCACACTGAAAAAGTGCAAGTGAAATCATCCCAGAAAAACACATACTTCCAAGCCGTCCTGGCTGCCACGTGTGGTCAGATCAGGGCCCAGACGAGAAGAATGGAAAGCCCCATGGAAAAGGTGAAGAAGTGATGTGAGTTATTCATCCAGCTCTGGCTGGCCCAAAGGGCAATCCCCTGGCTCTCCATGTGAGTGCAGGACATGTAAGTCTGTGCCTGTATCCTGGGGGATCTTCCAGAGCTGCTGAGCCAGAGGCAGCATCTGTTCCCCCCTCTCCTCTCCCCTCCCCAGGGTTTAGTTGAGCTTCATGTCATGGAGAAGAGGAAAAGGAAAACAGAGGGCGAGGGGAAGCAATGCAAACTGTAAAAACAGTGAAGGACTTCTCCAGTGCCCTGGGGAGCTCAGGAATGGGAATGAGGGTCTAAATTTTCCAATAGGAAAAATAAACTGTCCTGACGAACCAGGGAAGTGAGTCCCTCTGGATGAGGTCAAGACAATCTGGGATTTTGGGCCTGCCAAACAACTGGTCCTGCT
Organism: Monarcha castaneiventris obscurior; assembly: GCA_026261815.1. Lineage (NCBI taxonomy): Eukaryota > Metazoa > Chordata > Aves > Passeriformes > Monarchidae > Monarcha > Monarcha castaneiventris. Next base: position 10,869,288 of record JAMPIT010000856.1, on the reverse strand, counting down.
TTGCAATCGCCTGCCTTTGTCCTTTTGATACCTGGGTTTGTGTCTCACTTATCTGTGGCTGAGTTTTGGGCTTCTGTGGTTGTTTCTGTGCTAACGCTGCTCCAGGGATCCAGGTGAGAGCCTGTGGTAATGCTGGGATAACGCCACAGCCATCCTGCACCGGCTCTTACCAGGACCTGGCTGGATAAACCTGACCCCCTAAACACCCCGTTGCCCTGCTTTTATTCATGACCTGGCATCTGTTGTCACACAGAGCACGGCGTGGTGGCACAGTCGATCACATTGCCTCCCGGCCCTGTGGTGACACCCCATGAGCCAGGGGAACGGCTTGGCTTCCCACCATGGTGCACGTTCACTAGGGTGCCTGTGACAGCAGCTGAGGTGGCTGTCCAAGCCTGGCTCTCATCCTGCTGACAGAAGCTGAGATGAATTTTCCTCTCTCCGTGGCTCGCATGGCGACAGCAGCTGTGAGGGCACGGGGACGTGCCTTTCATATCGGTCACCTCTCCTTCTCTTGATGACCAAGTCACCACTCTACCCCTGGACTTCTCTACCGGGAAAGGATTTTGCTGACTTTTTGTTGAGATTCACTTCCAAGACTGGGGCTGAGCAAGCAGCTGGGGAGGTGCCAGAGCTGCTGCTTCGCAGCCCCGCTCGCCGCCGGGGCCGCGGGGGCTGTTGGCAGCGAGAGGAGCAGCTGCGCATCGCGGAGCTGCAGCTCGGAGGTGGATGTAGGTGGGGCCGGTGGCGGGCGGTTCGTGCCTTGGGGCTGCTCTTGGCTGCGGTGTCTGACAGCTGCTGGCAGGTAAGGGCTGGCCGGCAGGATCAGCGCTGTCTGAAACGCAAACGCGCACCAGAAAAAGGAGCCGGGGGGCAGGGATGGGCAAGCACGCTGGAGTCTTCTTGACAGCTGGATTTCCTGTGCCTGCGCCAGCTCCCTGACGCAGGTCTCTCCCCAGGCCCCGTGCAGCTTCTGGGGCCGCTGATCCCCTGGAGGTGAGGGACTGGAGAAGTCCAGGATGCAGCGAGGGGTCTGCAAATCTCTCACTGTACAGGCAGCTTTCGGCCCAGGGCTCCCTGATGGGAAGGGACCGCAGGGAGCAGCAGCTTTAGCCCTCAAGCAGAGATAGAGTGTGATGGAAATACTCCAGCAGGCCTCCAGTAGGAAGGTAAAACCTCTTCCAAGCCCAGCTCCCTGCAAAGGTTCCCTGAGGGCTCGGCTGGAGGCTGTGTAGGGATCCAACCTCGCACGGGTGAGACGTGAAGATGCCTCCTGCACGCACTCCACTGCCTCCCGCCAAGCCACAATCCACAAAACAGAAGTAACTGGGATCACACGAGCTGTACCTCTGTGGGTTTTCCAAGTGAACTCCTGGGAAGGCTAAATAGTATTGATCTCTCCCCTTTCTTCTCCAGAAATTCCCTATGTCTATGGGTTTTTCCATCCAGCCCGCACATCATGGCAAGGAGTCTGGTTTTGGTAGCTCCTGCCTCCCCAGTCCATTTGTAGGAAGCATGAGCATAGCTTGAATGATGCTGCCAAGTTGCACCACGTGCCCATCAAGCACTTTTGGCAAGTTCTGGAAGTGAGTAAAACGTGGGACTGACATGTATAGAGACATCCGTAATATTTTCCCGGGCAGCTCTGTGGCATGCAGGGCATCAGCATTGTGGTTAATTAAACTGCGGTCTCCACAGCAACCGGGCAGGAATAGGAGGAATTATATATTTGCTTTTATTTATAGTGGCAGCCTTCATCCTGAGATTAAATGGGAACCAGCCCCTCTCCCCTCACACACAGCGGCTCTGGGGCAGCTTCTGCAGCAGCAGAGGGAAGAAAAGGCTGCTTGTTTCTTAAGATGCCCTTTGCTATTCAAGTTCCTTCTACGTGGTTTTATTCAGCTGCATCTTACACCAGGCATCAAACAAGCCCCAGACTATTATGTACTGAAAGTTCTCCCCGTGGAGAAAGCTGCTTGGATCCGCCTTGTGTTTTCCAGTCCATCTCCCCAGTGAGACATGCAGACAAGTTAAAACAGGCAGATTTCGACAGGGCCCAGAAAGAGGGTTGTGAAGGATCTGCCAGGCGTGGAAGGGCTGCCTCCCCTTGCTCCCTGTCCTTCCCAGTGGAAATCAGGAAGGCTGCTGCTTTCCAAGCTCCCAGCAAGGGGGTTTTCTCCCACACCAGCACCCACAAGCCCCATGCCTTTTTGGCCAGTCCCTGGCAAGAAGGAGGAAATTTGTCCCAGGGGTGGCGGGGTGGGGAAGTGATGGGGATCTACACAGGGCTCCGAGCAAGGGTGGGGACTTCGCTGCTAATGTGAGCTGAAGGCTGGTTAGGCAAGGGCTGCTCACAGCCCCAATCCCTGAGAGTGCTCTCTCCCTCCTGGCCCCAAGGCACCCCCAGGGCTCGGGAATAGGGGCAGGGTTGGGGCACCTCTTTCCCCAGGGGGAAATTCTTCCGTATCTAGAGCTGGAGAGTATCCAGTGGCCAAGAAGTCCCCCAAGGGTAGGTTACTCATCTTAGTGATGAGCTTTTTGGTTTTCTGGACTATCTGAGGCTCCAAGAATTTGCATCCAAGCCTGGCAGCAGCGTTTATTGACTAAATTACCCCAAAAAAGGGAGTTTGCGGAAGAAAGAGGTTTAGGTGAGAGGTTGGACTAAGTATGGAGGAAAAAGGAGAAGAGACAGTGAAGGAAAAAGGGGAACAGAAAAGGGGAACTTTGTGGGGTGAAAAGGCCTATTTTAAGGTTCTTTGGGGAAGAGGACCTTCACCTTTATCCAGACCAACCAATTACGCTGTTTTGAAAATTTCTGCTTACAGAAGCTTGGCTCGGGAGCTGAGCTGCCTCTGGTGAACAGGATTGAGTTCACTAAAAAATGTGCCCTTTTGTAGGGAACCAACAATGTGCAAATCCAGGACAAATGCAAATGCAGGGCTTCAGCCAAAACAAGGGAGGCAGATCATTTGGAAGATGTTGAAACATCTTGTTTCAACATTTTTTTCAGAACAAAGTGTGCTTTTTTTTATCTTCTTTATTTCAAAACAGCTTTTCCTATTTGAACAGTGCTGCAAGCCGAAAGAAGAAAGGTTAAAAAGGTGCAAAGGGAAGGAAACATTGTGGATTTGGTTGGAGGGATGTTTCAGGTTGAGCTGAAACAACTTTTTTTGACATCTCGCCAACTTTTTTCCACTTGGTACTTTTTTGGCACAGACAGCAAGCTGAGAAACCCCATCAGGCAGAGCACCCCTGCCAACCAGCCATGGAGTCTGCCATGCAGCCACCCCAAAAATACCCTGCTGCTGCTTAAAATAACCCACTTTCTCCTGCTCTCTGCCAAATTTTCAGGGCTGTGAGTGCAGCACCGCTCGGTCTCTCTGCCTGCTGAGGAAACACAGAGGGAGAAGAGCAAATTCTCGGCGGGGTCAGAAGTGCCCCCGCGTCCCCGAGGGGAGCCAGCTGCTCCATCCCAACCGTCTCCCACCTTTCCCGCACCGCTCTGCTTTTCCACTGGAGCATGAGAAGCCCAAGCGGACGAGGAAGAATTCGGCCCTTTGTGCGAGCTGAATGCGGGCCATGTGTTGCGCTAATGCTGCCGGTGAGCCCACCCCGAGCCGCGCATTCAGCCCTAGATTAGCGCAGCTATCAGGACACATTTAGATATGGACGATTTCCTCCGCCGTCGCCGGCGAGGGGGGACGGAGTGTGGGAAAGCTCTTCCCTGGGAGCGGGGCCCTTCTCTCGCCCATCGCGGCCCCATCCCAGAGCCGGGGGCCGGGTGTTAATCGGATTCCCACCGCGCCGGGCGAGATACGGCAGCGGCGTGTGACCTTCCCGGAGGTGCGGGGCGGCGGAGGAGCCCTGTGGGAACCAGGGCAGGGAAGGCTCTGCTAGAAAGGAGGAGGCTTTTCAGGGTTCAATAGTCAAGGTCTTTTCCAGCAGGCCACTCGCATCCCACCTGTGATGTCCCCGGCTCGGGGCGCAGCCCCACAAACAGCCCAGCGGAGCGGAGCTGTGTTAACCCCTGGTGGCCTGGCTGCTTGGGGATTCATTTAGAGGGGCAGAAAACACGTGGGGGAGGGAGGGGAGAGGCAGATACCTCACCTCAGTGGAAGTGGCATCACCCTGTGCCTGTCAATAGTTTGAAAGCCTCCCAGTGCAGGCAGGAGAGCTGGATCCAGGCTGGGCCAGCGGCTCCTCACCTGCTGTCATGGGCTTCATAGTGCTAAAGCAGCGTGCAGATGGCACATCCTCACAGCCCTGACCTTGCCAGCTCTGCCCAAAACTGGGGTCCTGCACGGGAACACCCTGCCAGGTGGGACTGATGTCCCCTTTCTGCTACTGGGGGCAATATGGGCAATACCGAGGTAATGTGTAGTCTTCCCAATTAGCAGCATGGCAGGGGCTACCAGACAGGACTTCCAGCTCCCTCGCTGTCCTAAACCCGTGCTGTTTGGGGCAAATGGATGTCATGTACTGTTGTAAAAGGATGGAATTGGGAGCAGCGTTGTGCAGGCTGTGACTGGGAGGGCAGAGCCAGGCTGGGCCAGGCACCCAGCTCCCCACACCGGGAGCAGGGGCTGTGGGGGCACTGCTGCAGGGTCGGGCTGCAACAGGGACCTGTGGGCACACACGGTCCCTCCTGCCCCCTCCACCCGAGCCGAAGCACCTGGAGCAAACGTGGGCAGCCCTGATTGATGCCCCAGGTACGGACACCATCAGGGTGGTATCGGGATGGTTCATGGAAACCTTGGAGCAGGCTTTGGGGGGATGGGGCTGGGTTGGCTCGTGGGAATCGGCTGTAACGGAGAGCAAACCCCCGCGGGGACACTTCCAAAGCGAGTGCCAATCCTGCCACCTCCTCCTCCCACCCCCGCGGCGCCTCCGCGCCCGCTCCCGTGCTGCCTGCGGACCCCCGCCGGCAACGGGCTCTCATTGCCCACCTTCCCAAAGCGGGGAGGAAGGACGGCAAACTTCACACCAGAGTGTCAGGCAGGCTCCCAGGACACCTCCGCAGCATCCTGCCCCTCCACCCCCGTGCCTTCTCACCCACCTCCTGCTCCTCCCTCAGATGTCGCCATAAAGACATCAGTGGCAGTAAAGAGGTTAATGCGTGTGGGAGGGGGAAGCGGGGGAGAGGGAAGCGGTTCCCATGAACCGGGTCCAAGGCTTATACAGCCTCCTTAGCAAAGCAGAGCATCTGGCCCTGGGGTTCATTTGCCCCGGAGCAGATGGTCCTGTCCTCCATCCATGCGGCCGGGCAGGCGGGCGATGGGCTCTGGCCGATGCTGAGCCCCAAAGAGCCTTTTGTCACTTGGAGATTTCGCAGGAGATGAGGCTGAGCCGCACGGGGGGAAGGGAAAGGGGCAGGAAAGAGGTGCCTGGGAGAGTTCTGAAACTCTCAATCTCAACAGGCTCCTGTAGGTGTTTCTTCCAATATAAAAAGCCTCCAGAACTCAGCGCTGATCCCTTAACACAGAGCCCCCATCTTTAGCTGTGCCCAGCTCCAGCTCACTTCTGTCCAGTGTCCTTCACTCAGAGTGGCACTGGGACCTCCTGGCTCTCACCCTGTTGAGTGCACGGGCATCAGTGTGGGGAGGAGAGGTGGCTCTGGTCAGCCTGCCTGGGCACGTTGCCTTGCTGGAAGGAGGCTTGGCACGTTCAAAGCCACATGTCCGGCTCTGCCTGCCTTGTCACACTGCCTGAGGAGGCTCAGCTGGGAGCTCCTGCTGGGAGAGGCCTTGGGGAGAAAAGTCACATCTTCTGTCACCCCCTCAGGTGTTGGTGTCCCAAAGCCTGAGCAAGCCCCGAGGCAGTGGTTTGGGGATGCCCTGCCCACAGCAGAGAGTTAGAGCCCCCAAACCAGCTGCTACATTCATTGTGCTGAGCAAGGTGTTTGGTGAGAACACCTTTGCCAAGGATGCTGCAGAAAAGATTTATGATGGTTTAAGGATGTAACCAGAGCTCAACTTAGTGGGTTCCTGGTTTCCTAAGAGGAATCTTCCTCCAGTACACAGGAGGTTTCCGTGCCTGGGGCTGCTGGACAAGGCACAGTCCTGGAGCAGGACTTCAGCATTATATTCGATGTACCAGGTGTGAATCGTGGCTCTGGTTTGTTTCCTTTCATGTGTGACATCTCTCTGTGGTGTCTGGAGGGAACTCAGGGCTCCACATCCATCTGCACTGGAGAACAACCTCCTTGCTTATCCCCTCTGAAGAGAGAGTTGAACTTCCTGATTTATCCATATCTGGGCTTGCAATCTCTAACAAAACAGTTCTGGGCCATGTCCTCAGCAGCTGTGACATGATTGTTGTTACCAGATTTTTAAGCAAACCCTCCCTCCCTTTGCTGTCCAAGGACTACAGCACTTTCTCATCACTTCTCTTTGTGCTGGAACAGGATCCCTGAGACAGCCCCTTCCAAATTTCTGTTCCAGGTTTGAGGACCTGCGATCCTTCACTTGGATCTTTCCCCTTCCTCAGATGACTTTGCATGGTGGCACTGCTTCTTTTGCCTTCTCACCAGCCTCTGAAAACCATAACGTGTCCTCAGTGATGTTGGATGTTATGCAATGGTTTTTAAAGACATCCCACATCACTGGGGATTTCTGGGATCTCCTCTGCTCAGGAGAAGGAGGAGGAATATCAGCTGTTCTGGCTCCTCCAGGCTTTCTCCTGAACCTGGCCCAGAGACCCACCTGTGCTGCAGCTCCTCTGGGTGTTTGGAGGTGGAAGGAAAGCTGAACTCAACAGGGAGGCCAGATGGACCTCCATCATCCCTGCTCTCCTGTGGAAACTGGATCTTCCACTGGCCCTTTGCCAAGAGTAAAGAGAATTGATTAAACTGTGATTTTGCCCACACTCTCCTCAGCCCTCCAGGTCTCTGAGCTTCCAGGACAGCTGTAAGTTATTCCAGGAAAGTTTATATCCTCCCATCCTGCTGGGTTTTCCTACCTTGGCTCCACCATGTCCCAAAGGGAGGACAACACTAGCACAGACCTTCCTCTGGAAGCCTGTTTACTGGAGGATGGGAGTAATTTTCCAGATGTGCTGGAGGGAAGTTTCTTTATCCAGGGACCTGCCCATCGTGTGTTTGTATCCCTGCTAAGGCATCTTTTCCTCGCTTGGAGGATGCTGGGCAGCCAGCCCGGCTCGCATGAGCCTGGACCTGCTCCCAAACACCTCTGCTGGGGCCGTGTCTGATGGGCTGCACGCTCCTGCACGCGGCACGGGCTCGGCAGCTGCGGGCAGCTGTCCCCACACAGCGCAGGGGACACCACCCAGCCCTGCCCCAGGCTCACTGCCGCCTCCCCAGCTGCTGCATGGACATTTCCACCCACCTAAGAACGTCCCTCCCCATCCAGGGGCATGGCAACAGGTCCCGTCATCTCCAGAAACTCGCGTGATTTCCCACCCAACCCAATGTGCTCAACCACGTGGAGCTGCAGAGGCTGCCTCATGGCCTGGCAGTGGATTGCTCTTCCCAGAAGAGGTAGCCAGGAGCCAGCTGGGAACAGAGAATAATAAAAGGAAACACAACGAGCTGAAGTGCAATAGGAAGTGAGTGGCCGAATGCGAAAGACAGCAGGGGAAAGTCAATGGCAAACAGCTGTGGTGCAGATGCTGAGCAGAACCGAAAGCCTCGGCTCCGTGGGCAGGCCATGATGAACCAGCAGATGCAGCTTGGGATGAGTAAATTGGTTTATCACTGAGGGAGAAGGTCATTTGTCACCTCAGGCAAAACCAGTGTGTCACAAATGGGAAACTGCAAGTTCTCCTGGGCATTGCACTGCAGCACAGAGAAACCACAGACGATGCTGAGGAGAGCAGCCAGGACACTGGAGGAGCAGGCACTGGGCAGGAAGAGAAAGGTCTTGACCCAGCTACATCCCATGTTTAGGTTTAAGCAAGTAAACGGTCACATTCATTTTCAAGTGCTTTAATGTTTTATTAGGACTTTAAAAGTGTTGAAAAGCCTGTGTGAATCCAGAGCAGAGGCTCGGCTGAGAGAAGAGGGAGGAACCAATCAGTCAGCACGAGAAGGCTGGAGATAAGGGATCACTCAGGGACTGGTTTATATCAGAGGCTTCACTGGGGTTACACAGCTCCTCAGCGTGAGGAGCCAGAAGTGGCTCTGCACGGGCTAAATGCAGTCAGTATCTGTGCTAAATCAGGCGTTTTAATGGCATCGGGGAGGGGCGAGTGCTGATTTCTTTGAGGAGAAAAGACACTGCACTCTTCTTGGACTTGTCAGAGCTCTAGATGTCCCATCCCAGGACAGGCAGGGTCATGAAGCGGCCAGGCTCTGTCTGTGTTGGATGGACATCCTCAGGTGGGACTCCTGGCAGAATGAGCTTGTGCTGCAGCAGAGGCCAAGGACCAATATTTCTTCCTGTGTCCCTGGGAAGAATTTAGCATCCCTAAAAATCCCTAAGTGCAAAAGGCAGTCAGAGATGGGCAAGCACCTCCTATTTTGTGGGCTGTAGGTGCTTTATACCCAGGATCAGCTCTGCCTGCCTGTGCCAAAAGGGGTATGGGAATGAGTTGAGACAACCCTGGACTTTCCTTTACATTTTCCCACGTCACTGAATTTTTGAGGCTGTTGCTACTCCCCCAGCACAGAGCAAGGGATGACAAGTGTTGTTCTCCTTGCGTTGCCTCCTCCTTGCACATCCAAGGCACCAACCCAGCTTTGTACCTGCTGTACCTGTCACTGCCCATTCCCTGCTGATCCCTGTGCATGTGTGTGCGTGTCCCCCCCTCCATGGGCTCAGGGGTGCTTGCCAAGGGCACAGGGCTTCCATCCATGCCTGCTCTTTTGTGGACATCCGAGCCCCGAGGAGAAAGCGCCGGGCAGCAGATGTCGGCTCAGCCTCCCCATCAGAGCTCGGTCCCTCTGGAGCTCGGGAGGAGCCGCCCCTGGCGCAGGTCGGGAGCTGCGGTGCCTTTGGGCATTGTCCCCCCGCTCCGGTGCCGTGCCGGGCCGCGGGTTCCCACAGCCGCCCCACAATGCAGGCACGACAGGCTCCTCTGGGGACAAAACCTAATCTGAGAGATACCGGGGCTGAGAAAGCTCTTCCTCAAAAAAGACGCAGTCAAAAGCTCCTGGATGCCCTGTGTCCGCGGATACCCGATACGCCCGCCCGCGGTGTGATTACCTGCAGGCAGGCTTTGTCCGCTCCGGCTCCCCTGAATGTCACACTTGTTCCCAAATACCGGCGGGGAACAATGTGGGGGCAACGCAAGGAAAAGCCTCCTCTGTCCCTCCCGGTCTGAAAGTAAATATCAGATGCCGGTGGTGAAGGGGAGGGAGGGGAATGGCGAGAGCAGAGACAAAAAGGAAAAAGCCTGGGGTTGAGAAATGCCTCGGTGAAACTGGGTCATGGCTATAGGGTGACAGGCAGAAAAGGGTCCCTGTTCTCGGGGAGGATGAGCAGATGCCTCTGCCCTGGGGCTCCTCACTGCTGGTGGCCTTGTGAGCTGACAGGGCTGCAGGGAGCCGAGGAGAAGAGGAAACACAGCCATGTCTGCCTGTCCCTCCTGCCACCCTGTACTGTACTTCATACAGAGTGGGGTGCTTGGATACTCCCAGAAATCCTTCCTGGGCTCCATGAAGGGCAGCCATGGTGAGATCCAGCAGAAATTGGAGGGCAGTGAGAGGTGGTGGGGTTGGCTTCACTCTGCCACAATCAGACCCTCCTCATGCTGCTGCCACCATGGCAAGAGACACCACCTTCATGGGGACAAAGAAGCTCCATGGAGTCTCCTGCAGGATCTCCCAGGTTTGCCCAGCTTCCAGACCGTTCACACTGCACATGGATCTAGTAGCCTCTTCCCCACAAACTGCCCAGACATGAGCTGGAAGCAATCTGATTTTCCATCCTTATCTTCCCTCCCTGCTGCTGGTGAAGTCAAGTCCTCTTCAGCCCCCTCCTTCCTGTAGGCCACACATGGATTCTTCCTCTCTCAGCGAGTCCCTTTGTCCCTTGGAGGGGATGTGTGTCCAGCTGAGTGTGCTGCTGGGCCAGCAGAGTGGTTGCTGGCTGTCCTGTGTCCTGTCTCAGATGGAGAATTGGCTGTCCCAGCATTCCCATGGTCCCTGGAGCTTGGGCAGCACAGGCAGGAGCCAGGCTTTATCAAAGGCTTGCTGGAAAGGCAAACAAACTCAGTCACGGATGCGGTCACTATTCTCTGTGCGCCCTCTTCAAGCAGCTGCAGGACATCCCCATTCTCTTCCCTGCCTGAGGCTGGAAGGGAAAATCAGCTAAAAACGCCTGTTTATGTCAGCATGGCTGTCCTTGACCCCGGCAGCCAGGGGACACTGACCCCAGCAGCAGGTCTGGCCAGGGAAATGGGGAAGGAAAAGATGTTTTTCTAGGAATTCAAGCTCTGACCCAAACTCCTTGATGTTAGAGGCAGTTTTTATCAGGCTTTGGTGCAAACTTTTAACAAGCCACTGGGAACATAGGAGGAGGCAGAACAGCAGGAGCAGAGGCAGAGGAACCAGAGAAACAAACCTGTCCAAGGGACTGTAATGTTCCAAGATCCTTCATTCTACAGGTAACTGAAAAAAACAGACATATTTCAATGAAATTGGAGGAGTGACTCAATACTCTGTAGAATCCTAATGGGAGATCCCTTGTGAGGTCCTGGGAGCAAGGCTGGAGACATGCCAGAGTGTCTCCTTGGAACAGGGGATTGGTAGGACGGGTCAGAATGGGAAGTCCTCTGGTTTGAGCAGTGACCCACTGAAGAAGCCACCGCAGGGACAACTGCTGAAACCACATTTTGGGGGGACACAGAGGTTCATGCCTTGCAAGAGTTGATGGAAGACTTCCTGAGAGGAGAAGACAACCCCAGAAGGGGCAGCCCCATCTATTGCCAGATGGCCACACAGGGAGTGCGACCTTATCTCACGATACAACAAGATTTACTCTGCTCCTTTTGATAGGACTTCGATTAAGGCTTCCATGCAAGGGCACTGGGGGTTCAAAGGGCTGAGGGGACAACACAGTGTAATTAAAGTCCAGATTCTCTTGGCTTCAACCAGAGATTTATGGATGCTGTTTGTCTTAGAGCAAGACTGCTGCGAACACCCGACTGCTTGTGACCAGACCAGAAAGACAGAATCCATCAAAACCGCCGAGCTGAGCTGAACTCCAAACAAGCCCCGAGACCCCTGGCACCCGAGGAACCCAAACAGACCGTGCTGGCAGTGCTCACAGGGCCGTGGGTCAGTTGGCAGAGCTCCCAGCGCTGTGCCTCGCGCTCCGGACGGGATGAGCTCAGCCGGGAGACCAGACCCCGCCTGGGAGGACAGCTTGGGCGTCTCACGCTCGCTCTGACAGCCAGACAGGGCCAGTTTTATGCTCATCCAAGAAAAATGGCTGGGGTGAGTGGATGCAGCCACTCGTTCCTGGTGATTTTTGGGTGATGGCCTCAGTTAGGGTGGCTCAGCGGGGCTTTGCTAATGGAGCTGCATCAGCCTGGAAGGGCTCCGTTGGAAATAAAGCTCAGCTGCAGGTGCTGTGAAGCAGGATTTGCAGCTCAGGAGCCTTTGGTGGATTGAACTCACCACACAGAGCAATTTTAACCCAGCATCAGGCCAGGGATCCCTTGCCACCTGCGCACCTAAGGCAGGAGGATCAGCAGGGGCTCATGTGCTCTGTGGACTCTCTGCCCCTGGGAAGCCTTCCCGCACTATTTTTTGCAGTGCTGACCTCATGGCTCCTATCAGCCTGCTCTTTTCCAGCTTCCTCTCCCTGATATCTGGCTTTTGCTCCATATTTCCTCATGTGTTGAGCAATCACCTTAAGCCTCTCTCCACATTTCTAGGATTCTTGTTTATCTCCCTGCATGGCACAGGGCTCTGACGGGGCCCTGCTTTCCTGTCCTGCCTGCCCAGTTCCTCTGTTTACCTATAACACAAACTGGATTTGTTTGCTTTTTCTTCAATGCAAAACAACAACTCAGTGCTAGGAGGGATGTTTTCTTCTCCCTTTTCTACTGATTTCTCCATGGTCCCAGCCATCTTCTCCAGGTCTTACCACCTGCCAAGGGCTTTTCTTCTCCCCTCTCCATAGGCAATGTATAAAATTTCTGCAGCAAACAGAAATTCCCATCTTAGGGGAGCCTGGAGTATCCCAAAGGCTCTAACTTGTCCCATACTGGCCACTATTGTTTGCAGGGATATAAAGACTTTGATCCCAATGGGACACAGAAGGGAAATGAAAATTGTTTTGCCACCCCCACCTCCCTGCACTCCTCCAATGACCCCTCTCCCCTCCGTGATCCCACACTCCCCCCTCACAAAGCAAATTCTTCCTGGATTATATTTTAATATCTGCAAAGCCTCAAGTTTGAAAGAAAAACAAACGTGAAACCAGCTCATGTGAAAAAAGAAAGATGGCCTCTGTCACTCCTGAGAGCTGCTACAGGAGCGACGTGGAGGGATCAGGGTGGGCAGAGCTGACAGACAGGCACTGTGTTAGACCCGGGATTGGGGGATCAGGATCCTAAACTGGAAAGTGATGGTCATACAGTGCAAGGAGAAAGGATGATGACAGCAATCTTGGGAGCTCAGCTTTCTTTCCCCATCAGATTTCTGACTCATATCCCTGAGCATTTATGCGACATACTCCTGGTAAAAGCAGTGAGGTGGCACTGCGGGGTCTCAAGGATGGGGACAGGGCACCAGTGGGAGCACGATCCTGCCCCCTGAAGAAAAGCCTCTCTGCAGCAGCATCCCACCCTGCAGAGGCTGGGATCGAGCTGGAAACAAAGTCTTGCTGTTGCCTGAGCTCTTCTCTTTTGCATTTGACCCAGTTTGGGGAAATGACAGCTTGTGTGTGCACAGCCCTGGCCGAGGGAGGCCCCAGCCCCGGCTGGCCCTGGCTCAGCACTCGGGCTCCAGGAGCCCCTGCAAAGCCCTGGTGTGTTTTTCTGTTTTGCAAAGGGATGGGGTTGTTACGAAAGGGAAGCAAGGTGAGAGATAACGATAGAATATGGTTTCCTCTTCCCTCTCAGCTGCCAGCTTGACTCCAGCCCAGGTCGGTGGTGGAGGACGCTGCTGCTGCTCCATGCCTGTCCTGCAGTGTGTCCAAACCATGCCTGGCTGCCAGCCCACTTCCTATGGGGCAGGTGGCTGCATCCTCTCTGTGGGCTTGGCACGCTCCCTGCGCCCTGTTCCAGAGGAGCAGCCAGCAGCCAGCTCGTTCCAGGATAAAAGCCATGTCGTTCTGAGTGTAAAAAACAGGATAACTGCTGATTGATGTCCTCTCTCCACCTGAGTGGGCAACCCACACCTAGGATGCTATTCCTAGATGGAGATTGCGTTTAACTGGATAATTGGGCAACACCTGAAGTAAACCCAAATGAAAAGTCTTTGACCACATCCTTAGATGTGGTCCTTCAAGGTCAGGGAATGGGGCATTGAGGGCACGCTGTGGGACAAAGGACAGCAGTTGCTCTGCAATAACAAGAGGAGCAGTCGGTCTGTCGAGGACTTGTAGTTCCTTCCAAGAGTACAAAACGCGTCGCCTCCACCCTTCCTGATGTAAAACATTATGAGCCATGGGGAACAGGAATAAGGAGTTTCCTCATTTTTTGCTCCCAGATTTTGATGATGATCACTGACCTAAGCTTTTTCCCAGTGGTATGCAGCGTTACTGCTCAGGTCTCCACCACATCTTGGCTTCCCAGCCTACAGAATGCTTGCTTCTTGGCTCATTTGTTACAGCAGGGTAAGTGACACAGGCTGTACCCCACAAACTGGGACAGCTGCTCCCAGAGCACTGAGTGCAGGGCCAAAATGGGTTCTTTTCTTCCCTTCCAGACAGGAAAATTAATTTCCAATATTTTGAATCCCTGTCCTGCTTTGTGTAAGTAAAACCAGCTCTGAAGAAAGGTTCTTGACCTCTCTGGGTGCTGCGAGCATCTTTCCAAATCCCTGGGGACCTCTTCACTGGGCCCTGTGCGTGGGACAGACCCAGGGGACTGGGGCAGGGCCACTGGCTTGCACTGGCCAGCATGTCCTACTGTCTCCTGAGTCTCTCAGGCATCCCATACACACTTGACAGCGACTTCAAGGGAACTGCTCAAAACCACATCGAGTGACCAGCACTGGGTATCTCGGTGTGATATTGCAGCACGTGGATGGAGCTGGCAATGTGCATGGGCTGGGGGTTAGTCCCAGGCTGAATATTATCTGGAGGTTTCTCTGTGACTGACTGATCTGAGGAGAAATGCTCCCAATTCCCTTGTTGCCACATGGATTTGTTTGCCTTGTCTCTGTTTTAGGATTTCAAATATTCTCTTCCCAAAGGGATCATCTGTTCTTGGTTAGCTACCTCGAGGCTACCCCACAGCTCTGGTGGATTTCAATGGCTAGAAGGACTTGTCATAAAAGACTCTTAGCTCCCCAAAGGCTTTTAAAAACCACATTTTTAATGAAGTTTAAGAACTGGATCTGAATGCTTCTGAACAACGTGTTCCTGGAGCAGCTGGGCTGAAACCTATTCATGTTGGAAAACCGTTGCTGCGTGTGCCAATATTGCAAGAGCAAATATTGACTTACAAGTATTGCATTTGCATCTATGAAGAATTCTCTCTCCCTTGTTCTAGTATCAGTCCTTTTCACCTGCAGCCTTTCTTCTGTATAAATTGCTGCTGTAAATTCCAGTGTTTGTTAACATCCTTGTCCTCAGGGTGTGGGTGTGCTCTTCAGGCTTTCATGGAAACACAAAGAGAAGATTGCCCTTTTTACACTGGGACAGAGAATTGTATTTTTTCTGGAGAATTTTTGAAGTTTGGGTTTCCTGTTTTCAGTGGTTACCTTGTCTGCTTATGGTTGAGCTCTGTGTGACTAATTCCTCCTTCACCTGCAGTTGGGCAAAATTATTCCTATTCTCAAGAGACCTGAAAGATGAGACCCTTGGGTTGGGAAGGATGCAGAGTCCAAGCACATCCCTCACCCCTGGGGCAGCTGGAAGAAAATGCCTCCAGCCACAGGTGTCTCAGCTCCTCTGCCCACATGGCAGTGGCAGCCCAGCAGCAGCAGAGCGAGTTCCTGGGGCTGCTGTGCAGCCAGAGGAGGCTGGAGCCAGGTTCACTTGGAGATCTGTGCTTTGAACTGTGCGACAATCTCTTCACACTGATCGGAAATGATTGTTCTGAGTGCCCAGACGCACCAGGGTACTGCTCATAATACTGCTTGTAAGGCCGAGAGCTGCTCTGTGATGGAGGCCACAGAGCAATTAAACCTGCCAAGTTCAAATTGCATTGCAGTGACCCTGAGAGCTCCCCTAGGGGATGAGGGGTGGCACAGGCTGGGGAACAAGGAAGGCTGGTGGCTTCTTGCTGGTTGCAGTGACCAGAGGAAGATGTATTGATTGGCGGTGGAGGAATCCCCATCTCACAGGGACATGAGACTCCTCCAGGAGTTACAGATCAGCTCCATCAGGGTCCAGCCTAGACGGTGCTGTACTTCAGTCAGGTCATGCATTTTAAGTGGCTTTCCCTGCCTAGGAAACTGCATGCCCTGGATGAAGGCTTCCCAGAGGATGCTGCAGAGCAAGCAGTGCCCTGCAAGGTGGATGAGCAGAAAGGGAAGGGAGTGTTAATAGTGAGCCCTCAGCCCTGCTTACAGCAGGGGGTTTGACATCCCCTGCAGCACAGTGCTGGGCTGAGGGGCAGCAGAGCTGCTGTGCTGTGCCTTGGGGAGACAGTGGCACCCCTAAGCAAACCCTTGTCCCCCAGAGGGGAGGGGCTGGGGCCCTGCAGTGTTTCTGGGTCGCTGCAGTCTCAGAGGAGCTATTCAAGGGGAAAAACACATGCACATTCCTGAGCACAATTCCTGAGCACAATGGAGCCCAGCGCCAGACCATGCTGTGGTCCAGGCGCATCCTCGGAGGAGGACGAAGCTTTACAGGAATACCTGAAAGAGGAAGACTATAGTTAAACTTCCAGTTCCCCCAGAAGGTGGAAGACAATGAGCAGCCATCAAAAGGCATTTCCTGCCCATCTATTGTTTCCCTCTGTGAGTCCTGAGCGTGCTTTGCACATGGTCTGCAAATGGACAGACTTCCTAAGTATAGCACCAGGTGAAGAGCTACACACGTGTTGTGTGCCAGAGCCCTGGAGCAGTCACTGAGCAGCTGGATGAAGGTGTTTCTTGCAAACATTTGTGGCTGGCAGCGTTTCTCTGTCTCATGGTTGGTCTCACCAGCCTCAAGAGCCATCACAGTCTCCCTCTCCCATCCCCAGTGCCTGCACAGCTTTCATCCCACTGGAGGCTGCTGTGGAGCAGGGACCGTTCCCTGCCCACTCACCAAGCACACAAAGCACGTCTCGTCCCCAGGTTAGGGCACCCGACCTATCCTCCATCTCTGCCACTCTTTATCTCATCCCATTTCCTGGCCCCAGCTTTTCTGTCCTAATTAAATGGTAAAAACACGTGGGATCCAGGCCAGGCACGAATGGTCTCAGCAAAGCAATTAGCCCTACGTGAGCGAGGAACAATTAGCGCGGCTCTCTGGAATTTGGCCATTGTGCGGCTCATTGTATATTTTTGCCTTAAAAGGGGGCCAGCGTGTTGGGAGGAGAGCGAGGGCCCCCATTCGCAGAGCCGGGCTGACATTTGCACTATGTTAGTCATGCTACATGTCAACATTTTTGTGAGCTTTCCAAAAACAGAAATTCTAATGGGATGTTTTAATCCCATCTTCACCCCCGCACGTCCCCCCGCCTTTCCCCCTTTCAGCTCCCACCTCCCTCCTCCTCCTCCCTGCCTTGCACAGCACTAATACCATCCCCTCTCAGCTTTGGCTCCCGGAAACCAGGCGAAGCCAGAGCGGCGAAATTCCTATTTAAACTTGTATCACATGAAAAATGAACTGTTGCTTTTAATCCCTTTCGCTATGGGAATGGGAAGGGAGCAAACAAATTTTCCAGGGGTGCAGTGGGGAAGGGGCTTTTGGAAACACCAAGGCAAGCTGGGGGACATGGTGGGTGAATATTGACTCACTCATCTACCTTTGAAAAACCACTCAGCAACTAAATCAGGACACTCCAAGGGCAATAAGAAGACAAGAAGCTGTGGGGGCCCAGAGAGAAGCCAAATTCCCCAGGAGCAACCAACATTTTGAAACAGCCTTTGCAGGAGCATTTCAAGGCCAGAGTGACACACATATCTGATCTGGGTCGGATGCAGAGGGTGTGCAGGGGAGGCTGTGGGACCTAGCACTGCTCCAGGGGCAGCTGCAGGCACTGAGATGCTCGGGCCTGAGCAGGGAGTGAAATGCATCCCTGATCCTTCTGCCTGGCTCCTCCCCAGGAGGTTTTGGAGACCTGGAGCTGCAGGTAGCTGTGGTCAGGAAAACAGTGGCCAGTGTCCCATCACAGAACGGGACCAGCCACTGCATCAGACATGGACAAAAACATGAGGTCTAGGGAGTTATTAAGGCAGGTGCTGGGCTGGAGATGAGCACTGTGCAGGCTTTGGCTGGGACAGGCGCTGGGAGCATCCTGCTTTTGGCTGCTGTCCCTTATATACACATATATAAAACAAAACTATGTAACAGTTCTGCTGTTGCTGTAGGATGGACATAGGGTTCACTGGGCCTTTGTCCATCCAGTCCAGCCCAGTTTGAGATTCGATTCCTGCCTCCTCCTTGGGGTAATCACCAAACACTTCCCCTGACATCAGCTTCTGGCTCCTCTTCAGAAAGGCAGTGGGGAGAGAGGGACAGCTCACAACAGGAACATGAGAAAACTTGGGGCCAGAAAGAATGAGAGGCCAAAAATTAAAAGCCAGGAGCTGCAAGCTCTGCTGACCACACCTCTGGAAGGAGCTTGGGCCAGGCTGGCCATCGTCTACAGCAAACTGTGATCTCAGCTTGTGCTCTGGCTCTGCCTGTACAGAAGGACACGTCCAGACTGACACGTGCAGGCTCCATGCACAGCCCACGGGGGAATCTCCCAAACAGGCACCAGCCCAGGGGACAGGGACTGTGGGGTCTCTGCCAGTGCCACCTCTTGGGAAACTGAGGCACAGCGAGCTGAGCTCAGTCAGTGGAAACCTGCTGCTGCACTAATCTCTGTCTGTGTGTCTGTCCAGCTACCTGAGCACTGCTGAGGGCTCTGGCTCTGCAATATCTCATGCAGTGCAGGGTTACCAGTTGCAGTCTCTGCTTATTTCATTATTGTCTTCTTCCACCCCATACCCACACTGCCAAGTAGCCTAAGCTGTGTGCAACAGCAGCTCTCCAGCCCAGGAGATGTCCTTGGTTTGCTCTCAGGGCCAGCCCTGAATGAGGCACCTGCAGCCAGGGCAGCTGCACCCAGCCTGGCATCCCTGGATGGCAGCAGTGTGACCCCCCATGGCCCAGCAGGTTTACCCATGAAGAGGAAGTGCTCCTGCCCACCAGCCCAGGGATTTTGGGGTGACAAAGCCAGCTCTGTGAGGATAGTCCTCAGCTGCCCCAGGAGCTGCTGTTGGGAGGAGAGAGATGCACAGGCTGTGGGAAAGTGAGGTTACATCCAGCTGGTATTTCTAGTTCAAGTTCCTTTTCCCTCATGTTTTCACCTTCATTCCAAGGTTTTAACATGAAAATTCCATGCCCCGAAGGGAGGAGTGGAAATCTCCCCTTGCACACCTTACACTGCCGAAACTCCCCTGAGATCAACCTCGACCATGAAGCACTGAGAGAGGCATTAAATCAGCAGTGGATGCCCCACCAGCCTCCCCTCTCCCCACATCTACCTCCCCTCCCCTGGGCTGAATAGGGAGCATGAGAAACCAGGCTGGGCAGGGACGGCCCCGTGCCCCTCTTTCTTTCAGGATCAGAGCATCTATGGGGCCGCTTGTGTTCCCCCAGCTCCTCTCCCCCCGCAACATCGGGGGCTGTAATCTGGAGGCAGTGGGCCTGGAGATGGAGAAAAATGCAGGAGTGGGGAGGGGGAGACAGGGACCGTCCCCTCCCGCCACCACCACCGCCAAAGCCCCAAATTCTTAGACCTGGAGGAGTCACCACCGAATTCCATTCAACTGACAGAAAAGAAATCAAATCCTTTTAAAGAGAGCCCACTTTCCCCGCAAGAATGCTCCCTCGGCCTTTTGTTGCAGGGCTTTGCTTGCTCCCAGCAGCTCGGAGGAAGCTGCTCCAATACATTAACCAGTTTAACTTGCTCGTGACCCCCTCTGCCCAGCGCACAATGAAACACTTCGCCCGCTTTTCTCCCTGCCTCCTTTTCAGGAGCTAAATCCCCCGCTGTTCCCTGCTCGCTGCCTCTCTCACTCAACCTTTCTCAGGCCTCTGCTTCAGCCCCGGGAAAATAATGACGCTTTGCATTTGTATAGCTCCCGGCCCCGTGGGATCTCTCAGTGCCCTGTACGGATCGAATCGTGTCTTCCCGCCCCGCCGAGGGGACCAGCAGTCCCCAGAGGTGGAGGGGAAAAGCGAAGTAGGGTCTGAGGCCACGGAGGGTGGAGGGGGCTTGCGGCAGGACCTGGTGGTGCCAGCCCTGGAGCACATCGGGGGATGATGGGCGTGGGGAGACTTCGGCATCGGGACATGCATCATAAGCGTTCATTGCTGGAGATTTGCGTTCTCGGCTGAGGGATGCGGCCATGCTCTTCGCAGCCACCTCAAAGGCACTTCCAGACCCCCTGCAACAAGGGCAGGAAGGTTTTTTTGTTCCGAAGGTGGTTAAAAAAACCGCGATAGATGAAAAAAAGCTGAGCCCTTGCCCTGGCCGTGAATAGCGGAGCCTATCAGACAATGGGAAGTTAACCAAACCCCGAACGGGAGCGCGGGGTTCTGCCGCGGGGCGCTGCCGTTTTCCTACCAGTAATTGATGCAAAGTCTCTTTTGTGCTCTCAGAAAATCCCAGAAAGAAAAAGCAGGGGGGTGAGAGGCAGGATCCAGCTCCTGGGCCGCCCTCCTCCGACATCTCCCTCCCAAACCTGAGCTGCACAGTTGGAGCAGTGGCCGCCCGGCCGCACGTCGGGGACGAACCCCGTTAAATACCCCCGACAATACGACAGCGGCGAAGTCGGCGCCTGACAGAGCTTTTAACCCCTGTCCGACGGAGCGCGTAAATCGCCCCGAGCAGACAATGCAGCTTTGCAGCTCGAGCGCGGCATTTCTCTCGGATGACCCGAACACTTTATTACTGGGGATTTATTAACCATTTTTAGCAGGCCTGAGAACCTGGGAGCCTCTTAGGGACCACCTATTGAGCGCCGGGGTCAGGCTGCGAGCAGGGGCGATGCGGAGAGTTTAAACCAATTTAAACCGACCTAATACCACGCTATGGTTGAAAGGGAGATGCCCCACGTGTAGCTCCAGCCCTCGGTTTCGTGCGGGGCTGAATCCAGCTATCTGCAGTGGAAAACTAGTCTGGAGTTTCAGTGAAGTTAATCTGAAGTGGGAGTGATCATATCCTTGAGATTTGGGGGATTCGGGCAGCAGGTTCTGTCTTGGAACTGTCCCTGTGGAGTCAGGCAGTGTGGGGAGCACATCACCACCCTGCAGCCTCACACCTCAGCGGGGTGGGTTACGGACTGTGTCCAAAACGGGATCCTTTTTGAGAGAGAGAGAGATGTCCCTCCTGGTCCAGCCTCGGCATCCCTTCTGCAGAGCAGCTGTGACAGCATCCCTCTCCCCTGGCCCTTGTATTTATGGGGCACACAAATTTGTCTGATCCTGCAGTCACCCCTGTTTGGCTTAGTATTTTTGTACCCCAAAAATTGTCTGAATGCCGGTGAACCAGGCACCAGACGTTCCTGAGACCACCCTCCCCATGCCCAATTCCTGCTGCCTGTCCCTCAGGCACATCCTGTGCCCGCTGAGGGGCGAGCAGTGTGGCTGCTCACCCCATCGTTTCCCCAGGGGAGACAGTGCCTCGCTGGCGACACCCACGTGGCAGGTGAGGACCGAGCCAGGAGGCCAGGCGCCTGCAGAGGAAATCTGTGGAGATGCGGCCAGCGGCTGGACAATCCCGGAGGAGTCTTGTTCTGGCAGGACAATGCTGCTGGAAGAACAACTTCCCCCCGGCGCTGGCCCAGCGGCAGACCCCGGGGTGGGTTACAGGCGGTGCTGCAAGGCTGGGGCAGCCCTTGTGCCGGCAGTGGGGGCAGCACGGCGGCTCTCAAACCCCTGCATCTCTGGGGCCGGCGCGCAGAGCCCGGAGCACACAGAGCCCGCATTGTCCCTCGCCCCGCGGCGCCGGCCCGGACCCCAACATCTGGCCACGGCCAGAGCCACAGCCAGCGCCGGGGCTGCGGGAGTGGCAGAGCAGCTGGTCGGGGGAAAAGTGCCTTTCCTCCCCTTTTGGCTCCTGGAGAAAGGGGCTCTTTCTTCATTCAGGGTTTTGCTGCTCGGGCTTTTCAGCTGCCTCTCGAGCCGCGGTTGCTGTGCCATCGGGTTGGAGACAAAGGGCGCCCAAAAAAAAAAAAAAAAAAAAAAAAAAAAAAAAAAAAAAAAGCAAATTGGAAGGCTGGGCAGCAATAGCGGGAAGTGGGGAGTGTGGGATTCGGTTCCTGTGTTTGTACGGTCTAACTGCTTTTTTTTTTTTTCTTTTATTATGGGAGGCTTCTTTGGCAACTCAGGTCTGTCTCCAAACATGGGCAATGCCCTGCAAAACCAAACCCCACAGCCTCCCCGAGCATTTCTAGCCTGGGATCATGGTTCAAGTGCTGACCAGGAGAATGTACAACCTAAAATCAAGAGGAGGCAAATGCTGGGGCTTGCCTGAGGAAGCAGTTTCCCTGCTTCATCCTGCCTGGTATTATGGTATTGTTTATCCAGTGCCAGAGATGAATGGAGCACGTGACAGCAGGAAAAATGCAAGTTGGACAAGGTCCCTGCCCAAAAATGCAGCAGCCCCTGATTATGGCATTACATTGCAGCCCAGGCCCAAACCCAAATCAGCCTCCCTGTAGCAGCGCGCTCCCTGGGAAAGAAAACCCCAAGAGCTCATTGCTTGCAGAGACAGAGGGTAAAGGGGGAAAGTGGCCCCGGGATTCGGCGCCAGGAAAATATCTAGCTGGTGGCACATCCAGGACCAGATTTCAACCCAGTTTTCTCTTTCAGCCACCACTTCTCCCACTGTCTGGCTGGAAAAATGGTGGCTCATTTAACAAGCCATCGTTATCATGGTTAGTGATCACTGGGGGCAGGGCCTGCTTGGTATCTATGTAGCATTTATTTTCAGATATCCCAGAATTCTGGGGCTGTCCATCAGCTTCAAAGCACGGTGCCATGCCCGGGATGAGGTTGGTCAGGTCTGGGAGCCTTTCCAGGTCATCCTGAGAAGGAATGGGAACAAACCCTCCTGGCTCCCTGTCCTCAGATTTACCCACCAGAATGAAGCTTGGTGGAAGCGAGAGGAGTGCTGTGGTTTTGGGGGGACTTGGTGTGTTTGTTTTCAATTACACTTGGCTTCAGAAGAGACTGATGGGATACTGCCCGGACTTTGGTCAGGCTGGTCAGCTTTCTGGAAACCTCTTGGACAGGGCTGTGAGAACATCTCGGTGCAGGGCTTTGGGGAAGGACAGCTCGGGATGGGCGGGATGGGGAACGCACCTTTTGCTGCCGGACAATGCTCAGGGCGTGCTGGGGGCTACAGGGGAGCAGAATATCCCCATCCCCGGGTATCAAGGGGAAGGGAGGAGGAGGAGATGCCGGCACCCTCTCCACACCCAGCCGTGCGCTCCCGGCCGCGGGCAGGGAGATGCTCAGGGCAGGGTCCGGGACCGGGCAGGACGGGGCTGGCGGAGCCGGGACACGCGTAGGGGCTGGCGGGGAGGCGGCGGGGGTCGGAGGGGCGCGGGCGGTCCGCGGGCAGGGCCGGGAGGTGCCCACGCCCCGCGTGGGGCGGCCCCGGCTCCGTCCCTCCCCGGGCGGGGCGGGCGCGCTTTAAAGGCGGCGGCGCGGCGGGGGCCGGCGGTGGCGGCGGCGCGGAGAGGCGAGGAGCGGAGGGAAGGAAGATGCTGAAGAGCTGCGGGAGGAAGCTGCTCCTGTCCCTCGTGGGCTCCATGTTCACCTGCCTGCTGGTGCTCATGGTGGAGCCGCCGGGGAGGCCGGGGCTGGCCCGTGGGGAGGCCGGCGGGGCGCAGCGGGCGCTGCAGAGCCTGGGGGCGGCGGCTGCCGTGGCCCCGCCGGCGGCGCAGGGGCCGCCCGGGCTCCGCAGCTTCGCCGATTACTTCGGGCGGCTGAGCCGAGCGCGCCGGGAGCTGCCCCCCGCCCCGCCGAGCCCCCCGCGGCCGCCGGCCGAGGACATCTCCCCCCGCGATGTCTTCATCGCCGTCAAGACCACCAAGAAGTTTCACAAGGCGCGGCTGGAGCTGCTGCTCGACACCTGGATCTCCCGCAACCGCGACATGGTAAGGGATGGATGGAGACGGGGGTGGAGGCGGGGACGGTCCCCACCGCTGGCCGGGATGGAGCGGCTCGGGACGGGCTGCAGCCCCCGCGTCTCCGCCGCGCTCCCGGCCCTTCGTCCTGCGGGACCCGGGTGATGCTCTGACCCAGCAAATGCCACCTCCTCTTCCCCTTTCCCCCATATCGGTGAGCCGGGTGGTGTTCTGAGGCTGGCTGGGCTGCTCTGCAGCCAGCTGTGTTTTCGGGAGAGTGAAACGCAGCGTTACAGAGTGAATTTGGAATGGGTGAGTGATGTAGAGAGCCAGACCTTGGCTCCTCACACTCAGCAACCCCCCAAAACTCTGCTCTGGGGTACTTTCCACTGGGCACCTCCCATTGCAGAGCCGGCCTGAGTTGATATCCACTGGTGAAACCGAGGCACGGTGCAGGGGTGCAGCCCAGGCCGTGGGTGCCACAGCCCGGGTCCGGCCCCTGCAGTGAGGTGCCTGCAGCTGTGCTGCCCAAAGGACACCCGGTTTAGCAGCCAGGGGCTGGGAGAGTGCCGGGATGTGCTGAAGCTCTCGGTCCCCTTGCAAGGGACTGGGCAGGACTGGAATGGCCGGGAGCTCTTGCGGGTCTGCACCGGCTCACCCACACCGGGGCAGTTCCAGTGAGTCTGGTTCCTGACCTTACTGATGTCCTGCCCAGTCCTGGCCGTCCCTTACTCTCTCCTTCAAGTACTGAAGCAAAATTAAAAAGGAAAAAAAACCTGTTTCCTTAGGAAATGTGCTTTGCCATTTGTTCTTAAGACACTTTTTCTGCCCTTAGACAGCTTCCCAAAAGTAAATTATGTCTGGTCCTAACCTTTTCATCCTGCTGTCTTCACGTGTTTCCTCCTGGCCTGGAACTGGCTTGCTTGCTTGCAAACTGTTTTCCTTGGAAATCTGGAGTGCTTGAGGGTGGAGGCCATGGGGGAAGGATCGACCTGTGCCTGCCCTCCTCACCCAAGTCTGCTGGACCTTGTGGGGTCTTGGCTCTGGCACTGTACCCCAAGCATTATCTTGCTATTTTTTTTTTCCTATGAATAGTGTTCCTTTTTTTTTTCTTTTTTTGCTCAGGTTTCCTGGGCTTGGCAGTGGATCTGCCACTTCTCCTTGGTCCAGTTATTTAATGGAAACCTCTTTTATGCTCTGCTGTCACTGCGAGGGGGCAGTGAGCGGTGGTGGGGGGAAACGCTCTTTGAGCACCTACAGATGATCCTGGGAATGGCTGCTCTTTTTTTTTCTCCTCCCTCTTGTGAGCTCCGGCTTTCTTCTAGGTTTTTTTTTTTTTTTTTTTTTTTTTTTTTTTTTTTTGTGCTTCGTTTGTCCGTTTGGATTCCCAGAGCCCCAAGGCTCGGCTCTCACGCTGTCCCCCTGGGCAAGCTAACAAAGCCCCTTTTCTCCTGGCGCAGAGAAAAGGCTTCGCAGCCTCTTGTGTGGCACTTTCCATGGGAACGAGGGAGCCGGAGCTGGCCGTGTCCAGGTCAGGTTGCCTAGAGATGAGGGCCATGAAGCCAGGGGGGCCGCAGCCCGGCGAGGTGCCCGCCTGACAAGCCAAGCCGCTGAGTGACGGCTCTTGTACAGCACTTGAGGACAAGGAGCTGCCGAGAGAGCTGGAGGCAGCACAAACTCCTGCGGAGCGGAGCGGGGCTGCGGGGACACGAGGCACAGGGGATGAACCCGCGCTGCTGGAGCTGATCGGCTCCGCTCTTCCCACGCCAGCCCAGCCGCTGTCCCTGGGAAGCTTTGAGGCACCCTGGGCTTCCCCAAACTTGGCACCCGGTTGGGTTTTTTTTGCCTGCAGAGTGTGGGATTGGTGCTATGGGGCTCTTCTCTCTTGCTTCCCTGCAGTTCCTGCAGCTCTTCCTTGCCTGGCCCCCTGGTTTCCATCGCAGGAGGGTGATTTGGTGACAGTGGGGCACTGCCTTTGCTCAAACGTCTTTCTTGGTTTGAGTCAGGCCTGTCTCTGCTCATCGTCTCTCACTCTGGTTTCACAAACGGTGCTCAGGCATGTGAGCTGCCTCACCAACATGGGGAAGTTCCTGCTCAAGGGCTGAGAATCTCCCTTGCCTGATGCTGCATCTCTTTCTCCTGATCCTTCCCTCACTCAAACCCCAGCCTGCCTCTGGGGCAGAAGGGATGCAGACACTGCCGAGAAGGGGTTAAATGCAGCAGGTAGCTCCTGCCTGGACCCTGGCAGAGAGAGGGAACAGCTATTGTGTCTCTCCTTGGCTGCTCTTTGTTCTGCCCACAATAGTTCCTGTTTCCTGCCCTCTGTCACCTCCAAGACACTGCAAAGGGCACCCCCTTCTCCTTCCTGCCTCTCTGCACAGGGAGAGCACATCCCTGTTCCCTTCTAAATCTCCTCTTTGGGTTGCACAATCCAGGCCGGACAAGCTGCTTTTGCAGGGGAGTTATGGGTTTTCCCCTCCTTTCTTTGGGGAGAGTTTCCAGCTGTCTGAGTATCCTTAGGATGCTGGAGTGTGGGCTGGAGAAACTTTGCACTTGAAAGGAAAGAGAGGGGGGAGGAAAATGGCCATTAAGCAGAAATCCTGGACAGGAGCAACCCCAAGCCCACCGCTTTCTTGCCGAGCCGGGTGATTTGCAGCGGCGGAGCTGCCAAAGACACATCTCGTGTCACTGGGGTTACCCTGAAGGCGGCTGGGTGTCCCCGGGGCACCCCAGAGGCATCCAGGCAGCTCGGCACACGCCTCGGAGCCCGCCAGGGCTCCAGCCCGGGCCGCCGTCCCGGCAGCGTGGGATCCGCTGGCTGCCTCCCGCTCGGCGGCGCGGTAATTGCAGCCTTTGAAAAATTCCTGCTCTCGGGGCAAAGGGAAAGCGTTTGCCTTCCAAAGAGCACGCTCCTCCGATGGCGGCTCCCAGATTTCTCTAGCACCTTGGCCAGGGTCCCCACCCACACGCCGGAGTGTGCTGGCATGCGAGTCTCACTCGTGCTCCCACCAGAGCGGCCGAGAGCAGGGACTGCTCATCCCAAACCAGCCCCAAGCGCAGCTGCCTCCCCCCAGCCCTGGGCTGTGTGCCAGGGCCCGCTGAGCCCTGCTGGACTCGGATCGTGTGTGAGGGTCCCTCCCTGTTGTCCCCCGGGGCAGCCTGTGTGGGTTTTAGGGGTGGGGGCCCCCTAATTGCCTGTCCCGAACGATGCTGCTGTCCTTGTCCATAAAAGCCCTGGAGCCAGTGAGCGGCGCGTGGAGCACCAGGCGGGAGGGTGGGGGACCCTTGCCACACAATGAGCTCATTGTTTGTGAGGAGGTTATTAAAAAATTATAGCATTTAAAATTACAGTGGAGGATTCTTCCTCTTGCCGAAAGGAGCAGGGGGAGGAAGGGCCCGCGGCCCTGCAAGCCCCTTCCCCGCCTCTGCAGGTCCCAGCCCCGGGATCCCGTGCCAGCACAGACCTGCCCCCGGTCCTGGGGAAAGCCACCACCAGGGAGTGGGCATGCTGCCATCGTGGCACCGTGTGCTGGCCCTGCCATTGCGGGGACATCGCCATAACACTGCTCCCAACTTGTTGAAACAGGTGCGGATTTTCCCCCCTAAACGCTGAGGCTGGAGGGAAATGAACATTTGCTGTGGGGGACACAAAGCTGGGCAGCTCTGGCAGCATCCTGACCTGCTCCAGAGCCCCTCGCCCAGCTAGAGACCGAGGCTCCCCAACCAGCACTTCTTAGCTGCCTCCTTTCCTCTGCACCCAAGTGGGGCGGCTGTGAAAAGGGTGCTGGAGTGCTCCATCCTCTCCCAGCATGGGGAAGTGAGATGTGGCACAGGGTCAGGATTTGTGCACTGCAGGGTCACGGGGTGTCCGCCTGGCTGAGGTTCCCTTTTTTGGTGGGTGGTGCTGGTGGGATGGTGGCAGGCATGGGATATGCTGAGAGTTTGTCACCCTGGGAAGTCACAGAAACACTCGGCCAGGCAGCACAGAGAGGGCCAGGATGCCCTCGGGGTGGCCCTGGCTGGTGGGACACCTTGTGCAGCACCCAGCCATGAACAACCCACGAGCTCCAGCAGTGGAGGGGAAATGAGAAATGAGTCACCCTGAAAGGAGAAATGAAGGGGAGGAGAAAAAAAAAAAAAAAAGAAAGAAAGAAAGAAAGAAGCTCTCCCCACGGGTGAGGAGGAGGTGGTGGGGGCTGCCTGGCTCCTGGTGGGCAGCTGGGGGTGGGGTCTGACCCCGTTCTGGCCACGGGGATCCCGGGTGCCGCTCAGTCCCGGCTGCGGGGCCGTGCATTGTGCGGGGCTGTGAGGAGCGCTGGCAGCTATTGTTCGGGAGGGATTTGGCATCCTGTGTTTCTTGAGGCTGCAGTTCTGAGAACAATGAGGTTTCCTGCAGGGGCTGGGGGGCGGGCAGTGGGCCCTTCCTCTCTTGCACCCTGCAGGAAAAGTTACAGCAGGGAGGGTCCAAGAGGTCCTTTCAGCCCTCGGTGCCATAGCTGGCACAGGGGCCAAGTGGGAGAGAGGTGGATAGAAGGGCTGGGAGTGCTTTCTGGCCCTGCTGGGTCTGGAGGTGGTGGTTTATAGGTGACAGCTCAGGGATATTGGCTGCAGTGTCCACTTGCACCATGATAAACTGGGCACTGCCCTTATGTCTGGCAACCCACATGGGAGATGCCAAAGGTGTATTCATGTTTTTCACTTGTTCTCATCCTTCCCCAGCCTGTCCCCTCCCAGGCTTGTCTGTCACCTCTGCTCCTCTCCCCTGCAGCCCCAGGTGAAGGGCCATGCAGGCAGGGTGCATCTCCCCTCCAAGAAACACAAATTAATTAAAAAATTAATTTAAAAATGAAGCCTTTAATTGTTTTAGTTTTCATCTAATGTCATGGTGGGGTTGGGAGGGATGTGGGAAACCTGTAAGCCCCCAGTAGGTGCCCACATGGGGTGACTTGTGGCTGTGGGCCCTGTCCCACTCCCTGAGGTGCCACCTGGTCCACCCACCCCAGGAATATTACAGGGAAGTGTGTGGGGAGAGGCCAAGAGGAGATGCCTTGGTGGGATGAAGCCTTTCGGTGCAGGCCAGGAATAAACAATTGTCCCTGTGGTCTATTTATAGAGGCTGAGTGCAGGATTAGTTGTGGGGTTATTTTTGGAGCAGCTGAAGGCAGTTGCTGGACGGTGCTTCTGAGCTAATCAAGCAAACATTTTCTGTCTCGCCTGTGCGGAGGCTGCGTGTTCCCTGGCCCCCTCCAGCGAGGCTGAAACCTGGGCTGGAGTGCCAACCCCTCTGTGTGACGGGGTTGTCTGGGGCATCCTTGGCCCGTGTCCTGCTGCCCTCGTACCCCAAGCAGTTACCTGACCCCTCCCTGAGCGCCTGGGGCAAATGGGGACCAGCAGCCGTACCCTGAGCTGGTTGGGGGTGACACCCCCTCCTCTACACACAGCACTGACCTTGTCCCACCCCAGTGCTGTGTCCATGGAGCAACCACGGGCATCCTTGGCCCTGCAGCTGATGTGTCCCCGTGCCCCAGCTGTCCCTGCTGCAGCAGCAGTTCCCCATCCCCTTGGCTCAGAGCCTTCCTGACCTCTGTCCCTCCCCACAAGCCAGGCTGCACGGCAGGCTGTGCATTTGTGAGAACTTGCCTTCCCACCTCCTCCATCATTTTCCCCCCCACTTTTTCTTTTCTCCTTTTCAAGCCCCAAAGGTCACTTGTAGCCCCGTCCCCTCCCATTGAGCCTCGCTGCAGCTCGGGGCTCTCCGCACCAGCCCCGGCTGGGGACCTGAGCAAACAGGGCCGGGTTAACCAGTGCAGCTGTATGCTAATGACCGCTGCCCGCTTAACTCTCCTCGCTGAGTAAAGTCAACCCCACTATTGTACCCAGCTCCTCAAACAAGCCACAAAACCCCAGCGCGTTCCCGGGGCCGGCTGCGGGGTGGCACCCAATTTCCAGCTCACTTGTAATTCATCATCCCCAGCGCTCCATCGTTCCCTCTCTGCTGCCTCCTGCCTTCCCCCCCACCAGTCCTTTTGTCTTTCTTCCTTTGCCCTTTTGTGCACGTCTGGTTTTTAATAGCGCTTGGCAGCTGGTTGTGGTTTCTCTCCTCCAGCTTTGTTTGCTGCCCGCTGATTGATGGCGATGCCTTTCCCACCCCCTGCTCTCTGCTCCTGCTCCTCGTCCTTCCCCAAATCCCAGGCCCAGAGCAGCCCCTCCATTCCTCCTTCCCGGGTGACATTTGCCAGGAATTAGCTGTGTAAATAGCGGAGTGCAGCCGGGCGGGCAGCGCAGGGGCCCGGGAGGAGGTCGGGTGCTGCCTGGCACCCAGGATTGCGCTGGGACGGGGCAGCGGGGCACCACCCCCTCCTCGGGGCTGGCAAGTGGCACTCACTGGCACCGTCTCAGCCCCCTTGGGTAGGACACAGCATTGTGCAAGTGGCCAGGGCCAGCCACGTGCTGTTGACACAGGTGGGGACGCTGTTGGGAGCCGGCGCCAGGGGCAAACACACCTGCCTGGGCGGCTGCTCGGCATCCCCGGCCACGCGTGCCGGCTCAGCCCTGAAATCCCTGCTCTGCACCTGCTCCCCTCCGTGCCCCCGCCTCCCCCCGTGCTGGGGACAGCCCCTGTGGCCCCCAAAATCTCCCTGCCAGCTGCCGCTCCGTGCGAAAGGCAAAAGGATGGGGATGCTCCAGGAGGGGGCTGGGGATTGCTCCCAAGGGGAGCTCGGCACCTTCTTGGTCTGAAGCTGGGTGTGTTGTGTGGGTGCCCAACTCTGCTGTGCCCCTTGGGGTTTTGACGAGGGGGAAGAAGTCGCCATCAGCATCCTGGAGGGACTGATCCCAGGTGCTGCCCAGGGGTGCTGTGTCACATCCAGAGCCACGTGGTCTCAGCCCCTCGGTCCTCAGAGGTGCCTCGTCTTCTCTTTCAGACCTTCATCTTCACTGACGGGGAGGATGAGGAGCTGAAGAAGCAAGCACGTGAGTCTGTGGCTCTTGTCCCTTTGTGTGTGTGGCCTGGCCAGGTCCCCTGGAAAGCTCCCACCTGTGGAGCATGGCTGGCGTGGGCCCTGTCCTGGGAACTCTGGAAAAGCCCTTGCCACAGGAGCCTGGGTTGAGAATGAGGCAATTTGTTTCACTGACCATGCTTAAAGCACCCTGTGCCCAGGAGCCCCACCTGGGGACAGGTTTCCTTCCCAGTCAGCCCAGCCCCTGCCCTGCATGATGCTGCTGGGGATCACAGTAACAGGATGGGGTGCCTTTGCACCACTTTGTCCCTGGGGTGAGCTGGGATTGATGGCAACGTGGGCAGGGTTTCATGGGAGCACTTCCCTGGCAGCTGTTCTCAGGGCTGGGGTTAGCGTGGTCTGTTCTCCCCAAGCAAATGATTGCTTTTCAGGCTGGGAAGTGATTGATTTTGAGCTGGGCAAGCATCATAGGACAGGATTTTTGCTACCATGTCCTGGGGAAGCTCAGGGCTCACAGACACTCCTTCACCCCCAGGGTGGCTGGTGCACCCTGGGCAAGGTGGCATAGGGTGGCATCATGCTTAGAAGTGGATAGGGCTGAACCATGGTGCATCTGCTGCATCCACATTCCTTGTTCATCCCTTCCCTTCTCTCACATGGACACAAAAGACATTCCCCCAAAAATCCATCATTTGCCCAAAACAGCATAGCATGCAGGTCACTGAGCACTGGGATCATCCATGAGTTCCCATCCCCCTGGCACACCTGGGACACGTGTGGTGAAGCGTCACCGTTTGAGTGCAGGGGGAGGTGTGGGATGCACCAATGCTGGGTTTTGACCCCTCTTTTCTCCCCGCAGGAAACGTCATCAACACCAACTGCTCGGCTGCCCACAGCCGCCAGGCCCTGTCCTGCAAGATGGCCGTGGAGTACGACAAGTTCATCGAGTCCGGCAGAAAGTAAGCGGTGTCCAGGGCTGCTGTGGGGGGCAGCGGGGCTGGAGGGGGGCAGGACAGTGCAAACAGAGGCCATTTGTGGCTTTGGGGTTGTATCTCAGCGTGGGCACTGGGGAGCTGCCCTGGTCAGGTGTGACACTGCTGTCACTGCAGGTGGTTCTGCCACGTGGACGATGACAACTACGTGAACGTGCGGATGCTGGTGAAGCTGCTCTCCAGCTACCCCCACACACAGGACATCTACATCGGGAAGCCCAGCCTGGACCGGCCCATCCAGGCTACGGAGAGGATCAGCGAGAACAAGATGGTGAGCGTGGGGAGAGTTTGGGGCTGGCCTAATTTGGGCTGGGTGGAGAAGGAGCTGTTGTCTCACGGCGTTGGTTCCCCTCTCTGGCAGCATCCTGTGCATTTCTGGTTTGCCACGGGCGGAGCGGGGTTCTGTATCAGCCGGGGGCTGGCGCTGAAGATGAGCCCTTGGGCCAGGTAAGAGCATTGGTGCTGCTCTCCCATGGGGACTCCTCGTGGTCCCCGGGGCACAGAGAGGTGACATTTTTGGGGATGGGTGCTGTACCATGTCCCACCACCTTTGCCTTTCTGGGGATGTCCGCAGGGAGCTTGGAAACAAGCTGGGAAGGGCTTCAGTTCCCCCAAATTGACTTTTAATTGGAGCTGGGCACCCACTGGCCAACCCCAGACCCTGCAGGGTGCCTGCATCCCCTGGGCTTTGCTCCTCTGCAGCCCCTCTCTCTCTCCCCGCAGTGGGGGTCACTTTATGAGCACTGCAGAGAAGATCCGCCTGCCTGACGACTGCACCATCGGCTACATCATCGAGTCTGTGCTGGGCGTGAAGCTCATCCGGAGCAACCTCTTCCACTCCCACCTGGAGAACCTGCACCAGGTGCCCAAGTCGGAGATCCACAAACAGGTACCACGAGTTGTCACCTAAAAATTGGGTATCATGGCTAAGATATTGATTGGCATGTGGCCAAAACATCAGAAGAGGGGGAAAGCCCCACTGGCCCATCCATGATGCAAAGTGTCACTGCAGGCTTTGGGAAATGGGGTGAATTTTGCAGCTCCCCTTGCTTCTGCTTGATCCTTATGGCCACGTCGGCCACTTGACCCCCCTGTGCTTGCCCCGCAGGTGACACTGAGCTATGGCATGTTCGAAAACAAGCGCAACTCCATCCACATGAAGGGAGCCTTCTCTGTCGAGGAGGACCCATCCAGGTGAGATTGGGGGTCCCTGTCCCCCCCAAACCGGGCGCCGTGGGGCCGCCACCGTCCCGTGCTGAGCTCTGCTCCTCTCCTCCGCAGGTTCCGCTCCGTGCACTGCCTGCTGTACCCCGACACGCCGTGGTGCCCCACCAACATGGTTTACTAGGAGGCGCGTGTGCCCTCCAACCTCGTCCCGAGTTTCCCCGGTATCCGACGGGCGTGCGGGACCTGCGTGCGGGTGTGTCGGTCCGGCCTCGCCGCCAGGCGGATGGACGGACGGACGGACGTCGTTGCTGTGGTATTGCACAGTGTGTGTGTACTGAAGGCTGCTGTGCGGCCCCTTGACCCCTGCCCTGCCTGCCCGGCTGCCCGTGCCCGCTGCCTGCTCCGGCCGGGAAGGTGGAGAGGGACGGGAACTGAGCACTTAACCTCTGGGCACCCCGCGGCTGGCGGGCCCCACGCCATGCGTGGGGAGCGGCCACAGCACGGGGCCCTGCCCCACCCCGGGCTTGCTTCTCCTTGAGTTTTTTTTTTTTTTTTTCCTTTCAAATGTTAAGTTTTTTTGGTGTGTTCTTCCCTTCTTTGCATCTCCCCCTGCATCCCGCTCCCATAACCCCTCACCCAACCCATCCTCTCTCCCAGTCCCAAAATCTCAGCAGCGAAGCTCTGGCTCCCAGCTTGGATGAGGGGTGCCCGTGAGTTCTGCTCCCCGGCTTGGCAGGCAGGCAGAGCAGGCAGAGGCGGGCAGGGAGAGCCTCTGGCCATGGCAATGGCTCCTGCAGGGTGCTGCAAAGCTGCTGGGCGCTCGACAGCTGCACTGGAGGGAGACAGTGGGGTGGGCTGGGAGCTGCTGTTGGTGTTAACTCCATTTCCCAGAGCTCGCCCCACACGGGTGAAGCATTGCCGGCAGCATCGGTGGGTGAACTATTTATAGAGTCGTGTAAAGACTTTCTATAAATACAGGCGTGGGAGGAGGGCTTTTCCGGAGCTGCCGCCGTGGGATGGGCACCGTGTTTGTACAGGGTCTCCCTCCAGTGCTGCCTCCCTGCTGCTCGGGCAGCCCTGCAGCTCTGCAAAGGAGCACCTCGAGGTCTGGCCGAGGGCTGTGTGGGTGTCCCCTGTGGGGCTAGAGCATCCTCCAGCCCTGGCCTGGCTGAGGGTGCTGCCCAGGAGGCACCTGACCAGCCGGGCACCTGCCATAGGCAGGCAGCATCTCCCGACCTGCCCATTGTGCTCTCCTTGATGGAGAGAGATTTATCCAGGGAGGGAGAGCATCCACCGAGAGCTGCCCTGCCTGCCAACACCAGCCCCTGGGCTGAGCCAGAGCTGAACATTTCCAACTTGAAGCTGAGTGAAAATAGCCCATAATGGGTGTGTTGTAAATATGTTATTGAGCCAGTATTTTTTTTACTGTGCCTTTTTTTTTTAAGAAAAAAAACCACATTGAGAAATATGTAGATTTTAAAATGCTTTTTATACGTTTTCTGTGGATCAGAAAAAGAAAAATCCCTGACCTTTGATAATCTGTTTAAGAAAGAAAAAAATTTGCGATGTCTTGTAACTATCACTTACCTTAATTTATATGTTCCAGTATCTGGAATGTCACTCTGTGCTTTTTGTAACTAGGATGTGTTTAAAAGCAATAGATGTGGGAAGGGGAACCAGCATGGACAGTGTGTTCTCAGGGACCTGAACCCGATTGCTGCCACGGGGTTCCCGTGGGAGCGGTCACCAATAAAGCGGCTTTTTTTGCTGACCACAGTCACCTGGTCCCAGGCTCCGGCGTCTCTTTATGGATGTGCTGCTCCGAACACCCCTTGATCCCCCGCAGATGTTGTCACCTCTGGCCGAGCTCTCAGGCCTGCCCTGAGGAGGGGCTGCTCCTGCATCCCTTTTTTTCCCACGGGTACTGGGATCCTGCTGGCCATTTGCATCGCCAGGGTGTGAGCGTCCTCTCCTCCTTCCCCTTCCCAAAAGGCTCGCACAGGGCTTGGCACCTCAGGGCTGGTTTTTCCCAGGCTCAGGGGTGGGAGAGGAGGCGGTGGGGATGAGGTGAGAGCCGGTTGTTAGCAGGGTGCTGTTAACAGCCGGCGGCCAGGCGTGTGCGTGGGAAGGTTGGGGGCTGCAGGGGAGGAGCCCCTTCCCTCCCAGCCCTCCCTTCACCCTCTCCACCACAGTTTCAGCCAACACCGAGCATCCACCTGCCAGGAGCAAGCCCCAGCTTTCATGGGCTGTGGCAGCAGTGTCAGATCTGCCCCCCCCCGACTCCCCAAACCAGTCCTGTTTGTGCCACTGGTACCAGCTTCCACCCGCGCCATCCCCTCCTCCCCACCTTCCTGCAGAGCCAGCACTCTTTTTTTTTGTTCTTTTCAAGGCACACTTTCTTACTTCACAGTTTTGCTTGAATCTCTGGGTTATCAAGGGTTTGGGCCTGCTAAAAATACAGCCTGGCAGGAAGTTGGCGTGTGCTGAAGCAGCCACCCCTCCTCCCAGCACCCGCTCACCCTTCAGACAGCCACAAAAACCAAAAATCCCCCAACCTCTGCAGCCCATGGTGAGGTGAGGCTCTGGCTGCTGTCCCCCCCTCAGAGAACCAGCATTGCCCTGACCCAGCCACCCCAAAAAGGGCCCTGGAGAAAGGGGAGGGTGGATGAACAGCAGTGCTGCCTTCCTCCAGCTGCCTGGGGCCAGGGATGGTGTGCTGGGTGCAGGGTCTGGTGCCCCTCAGCCCATCCCGGGTGCGGGGTCAGCGAAGGGCCCTGCATCAGGCACAGGAAGTTGTGACACCGAGCCCCGTCTGCTCCCCCACGAGTTTTCCTATTGCTCACGGGCTGCGGTTTCGGCAGCGTGGGCACTTCCCAGCAGCAGTACTGTCACCCTCATGGAGCCTGACCCTCCCCTGGCACCCCAGACAGGATGGGGAGATATGGGTTACATACCCATCGA
Organism: Monarcha castaneiventris obscurior; assembly: GCA_026261815.1. Classification (NCBI taxonomy): domain Eukaryota; kingdom Metazoa; phylum Chordata; class Aves; order Passeriformes; family Monarchidae; genus Monarcha; species Monarcha castaneiventris. The sequence continues at coordinate 10,833,850 of JAMPIT010000856.1, read as the reverse complement.
GGCACTCGGCAGCCAGGGGTTGTGGCTTGGGGATGGGATGCTGCTGCAAGGAACAGGAGTCCCTGGCAGGGGTAAAGGCTGTGAGTATGCTGGGCATGGTGCAACATCTGAAGGGGGCTTAAAAAGTAAAATAAATACAAATAAAAATTTAAAAATTAATAAATAAAGAAATAATTGAAAAAAAATCACCCCAGTGAGCCTTCAGGAGCGGAGGCAGGCAGCTCACCAGCCCTCCAGTTTGTCTCCCACCAGGCTCCCAGCCTCTCCCTCCTCCTTTCCCTACTCGTGGGCCGAAAAGTAAATAAATACACGCATTAATAAACAAAAGGAAAACAAAAGCAAAGCCTGCTGCTCTCGCATACTTGGCAGGCTCCGCAGGCCAGGCTGCTTTCATCTGCGCCCCGGCGCTGGTGTGGGACGTCCTGTTTACTCTCGCCCGCTCGCGGCAGCTGATAAGGCAGCTGCACCTTTTGGAGAGTCTGGTGCCTGCTGATGAGGTGGGGACAAGTCTGGCTCGCAGGGGACACTGCCACTATGGAGGGGCCACTGCTGTTGACACCACCGTGCCCAAGGGATGCTCCAGCACTGTGCCTGGCCAAAGGCTTTCCCCATCTCTGGGTGGTTGCAACATCGAGGGCAGAGTGTAACATACTGGTTTAGTCCTTTTTTCGATTCCCACCTCCTTTTTTTCTTTCTGTTTAATTTGCATTTGGGTCACTTGCAGTCCCAGACTTTATGTGAGTCACTGTGTTCCCAGCCCGGCTGTGGGGACTTTCACCAGGGAACGTGTGCACGGCGATGGGACAAACACCCATCCTGGTACTGACAGCAGCGAGAAGTGCTTGAGACTTGGGGTGGGAGGGCAGTGTTGGGAGACAACAAAACTTGTGTGAATTGGCTCCAAGAGCCACTTCCAGCTGCTTTGGCCCAGAAAACTGGAATATTTGTGGGAAACGAACATGAAAGCATCCGAATGGCAGGGCCTGAGCGATGCATGCAGCGCTCCAGCTGCAGCTTTGGGAGTTCCCTGTCCCAGGGCTGGGTGGGAGAGTGCTGGGACCCCCATGGGGGCATGATCTACATCTCACCACCTCTGTGCAGCTGGAGGTGACTTAATCCACCACCAGCACTGTCTGTCTTGGCGTGAGGGGCTGCAAAGCCTTGCAGCAGAGAGTGATGGCTGTGGGATGGCCGAGACTCAGCACTGGGATGTGCAGAGTAGCTCTCAACCATTGCCCCTTTATTTTTTCACCCTTCTACTATTTCCCACCCGTGCTTGACATGCAGGTGGTTAAAATAAATAACTCAAAAGCCCTACAAAGTTTATTTTTCCCTTCCTGACTTTTAAGACCAGCCTTGAATCTATCAAAACCAATCCCCCTTGCCCCAGAGCTCCCAGCAACTGCTGTTTCTGGTCTCCCTCAGCTGCCCAGTGGGGCCAGTTCTGCTGCTGTAGCCATTTGGCAAGCCAAGAGTGGAGGAGGAGATAAATTGAGCATCTTAAAAGCATCTGGAAACACTTCCCATGATGCTGCCAGATGAGATCTGCAAAGCTGCGGCATCACCGAACAGCCCCGCTCCCAACCCCTCCTTCCTCCTCCTCAGTGGACGTGTCCCCCCTTCATCCCCCACCAAACCAGGGTGGTTTCACCAGGGAAACAGTGCTGGGTTTGTGCCTGTCCATGCTGAGTGGACAGCAGCAGTGCCAATGCACAGCAGAGCAGCGTCACCATGGTGCCAGCACTGGGTGATGCTCCAGCCATTTCCCCATCAGCCTGGTGAGTCCCCTTATTCAGGGTGGGCTGTAGAGTTAGGAAGCCCTCGGGGAGCAGGGGGCCATTCTGGCTCCCTGTTGAGCAACCCAGCCCCAGGCCCCAGAGATGATGTGTTTGGAACAGATCATGAGCGGCCGGGTGATTTATGGGGTGCAGGCGCCAGGTTCCGTGAGGTTTGCTTGGTGGGAAGAGGAAGCGGGTGGGAGAAGCACCAGCATCTGCAACACCTCGCAGTGAGCAGGGAGCTGTGCTTCCTCCCACTTCCCTCCACGGACTGGGAGGGATTAAAAAAATCCCTGAGCAGGGATTTTTTGCTGAGGTCATTGTGAGAAACACGGCCTGCTCCAAGCAAAGCCTTCCCTGCCTGCAGAGCCGAGGCAAATGCTCCTGGCAGCCATGGAGACATCGGCTGCAGAAGGAAAAGCCCTCTGCTCCTGCCACCACCCATCCCCTCTCCACCACGCAGCAGCACAAGGGCACAGCAGCTTCGTCACTGTGGCCACAGCCAGGCCACCCTCTGTCCCTGCCTGGCCACTCCAGCAGGCGAGAGCTGCTGGAAAACGAGCTGGGAGATACTGGAGTGCTGGGACACACCAAGCTGGTGCAGGTCAGGCTGGAGACACGGAGTGAGGGGGAGCCCTGGATGGAGCATCCCCGTGGCTGCCTCTGCTCACAAACCCTCCCGACTGCCAAGCACAGGGCTCCAGCATCCCCACGTGGTCAGACTGATCGGAGTCTCCCGTTCGGGGTTTTCTTTCCAGCGGACGGGCCAGTGGACACTCAGCTCTGTCCTGGCCCCCCTCGCAGTGCACGGAGAGGACACGACCTCCTGGAAGCATCTCAGAGTGGGGTGGGGAGATGGGGTCATTCCTTGGGAACAAAGGTGCTTCAGGAGGGGTTGGAGAAGATGAGCTGCAATTTCAGCTGCCTGCTGCCTTCCTGGACTCATGGGCAGTGCAAAACCCACTGGACACTCCTGAAGAAACGCAAATGCACTCCTAAATGCACCCGATGGAAGGAGCTGGCCAGGCCAGGCTGCAGCATCAGCAGCAGGTGCACAGTGCCACGTTCAGCAGAAAACATCACCTGCAGTTTGGGCCATTTCCCACCCCAAGAGGTGACAGCAGATGGGGACCCACAGCCAGGAACCGTGGTCCCACAGCCACCAGCTCTGCCTGATGGTTTTCCACCCGCCAACCCACGGGAGCTCCCGGAGGCAGCGCTCGTGTTAGCACAGCTCAGCACACCACAGAGCAAATACGTTTGAAAGCATCTCCCCGGGGCATCCCTCCCTGCCTTATCTTGGAGGACTGAGATCTAAGGGACCACTACTGAAGGCTGATCTGAAGGCGAGGTTTATTCAAACACATACTTCACCCTTCCCTCTGTTTTCTCCAAGCCTTGGATGGCTCAGGAGAGAGCCCTGCCCTGCTCCCGCTGGGACTGGGTGCAGTGCAGAGGGTGAGTGAAGCTGCAGCTTCTGGGGGTGGCTGGAGAACACTGGGAGAGGTCACCAGGCAGGTGGCCTTTGCATGTTCCCATCCCTGGTGGAGTCCATAAACCTGGTAAAATATTTACACTGATGACTCTGACAGAGGCTTTATTTTCCTTCACGCCGTGAGATTCCCTTGACTGCTCCAAGTCCTTTTAGTGCTTCAGAGAGCAAATTTAATCATCTCAGGGATGAAGACAGAAAATGTGGGTTCTTCCTTTAGATGGGAATGAAAAAAAAGAGGGGAGACACATCTGCCAATTATTAGTGAAGGGAGGAAAACTGGTGTTTGTTGAGATTCACAGCCATGAGGGGGAAAGTCACAAGGAGCCCTTTGTGGTTCTGCACTGGACCCACAGGCAGGACTTGAGAGCACGAGTGTGGGTTTCAGCCCATTAAAAAAAATACATAGCAGTTACAAAGAGAGAGTTGAATTATTGTTTATCCCCACACCTAGGAAGGGAGGGGCTGAGGTCAGGGCAAGAATAGCACAGGATGGGGGCAGGAGCCCCGTGCCTCCTTTGACTGGCAGGATCAGGCAGAAAACAGATGGGGAAAAGGAGAGGAAGGTAAAGGTTTCAGTTCACTGCGTGATAGCGATGCGGTGGCGGGCCTGTGATCAGAGAACTGCACAAAGAGAACTAAAAAGAAACCCACCATACCCTGGGGCAGCACTGAGCCAGGTGAGCCCACGCTGAGTTTCATCTTCTCCCAAAGAGGAACGCCTTTGACAGGGCTGAGCTGGTGGGGCACCAGCCCCGGTGATTTTTCCACACTTGTACTTGTGCTGGTGATAATGAACCACTTGTGTTTGCTGCTGCTCCAGTGGGGAATAATCAAAGCAGCAGAGGGGGCTCAGGGGGTTAAAACACACTGGGCACAGGAGAACATCTCCCAGGCTGATGTGTCCCATGGCTGCTCCAGCATCTTCTGCCCCCAGGTACAAGGACACATCCCCACAGCAGCCACCAGCCCAGCCCCATGCCCACTCTGGGAGAAAACACAAATCAATTACCAGGAGCAATGGTTTTAAATTGTTTATTTTTAAAACATGAAACCCAAGCTGAATAGAAACCACAGAAATTACATTTAGGTTTTTCTGTTTAGTATTTGCAAACCAAAAAGTTACAGTAAAAAATAGCTACGTTACAATCAATAGAACTACAGAATTAAAAGTAAAGATACAAAAATGGGCTCAATCCTCTTTAATCCTCACAATTTAAAAACATTTTGGGTAAGTGCAGGAACACTTGAAAGAAACTAGCAGGTCCAAAGTTTAAAAAAAAAATTATATATATTTATATATTATATATGTATATAAAGTGGTATGATATACAACCATTATGGTTAAGAAGAAAAAACAAAACAAAACAAAACAAAACAGAGAAGTTACAAAAAGGCCAGGTACATGTTCACCATTAGGTTTCTGTGCACAGTGTCCAAGAAAATAAACTTCCCTCTGAATGATGTGAATAAAACTCATGGGGCCTCCCGTTACCAAGGGACCTGAGGCACGCGACGTGACGGCTGGGCAGCTGCACCCAGTGCAGAGGACAATGGAAGAAATGAGGCTTTTCTGGGACTTCAGCAGCCTCCTGGGCAGAGGCCACTGGAGAAGTCTTGGTGTGAGATTAGAGGAGGAACAGGAAGGAAGGAGTTGGGAATTGCATAGTGAGGAGCGATGCGGTATCAAATATGCAGAGCACCTAAGAGCTTCATGCTACAGTTATCCTCTTTAGGAAAGGAGCATTTTGAACTTTCTGGTTGTACATCAATTTATGTTCCACTTTGTTCATGCAGCCACAGGGGCTGGGTGAGCACCCGGGAGCTCCAGGCCACCAGTAACCCATCCCTTCTCTCCCAGCTGGGCAGCACACTCACCATCACGGCTTGGCAGGGATCCCACACCCCCCTGAAAGCACAAATCACTCGTCAGCCATCTAGGAACTGCTACCAAAACATCCCACGCTTCTGCTGGGCCTCCTGGAATGCCCAGGGAAGCCATCCATAGCACGCACACAATTTCTGGAAAAGGGGAGGAGGCTGTGATGAAAGGAGGTACAAACCAAGCCTTGTCAGGTCTCTGTCTCAAGGCATGGGACTGACTCCTCGATACCTCCCTGGAGGGCCTTTCCCCTCCCACCCAGAGATGTTCACTGAGTGACACTGGCACACTTGCCCAGCTGGGGAAGACCCTGGCTTCTCCTTGGACCCCAGGTCAGAAGTGCTTCAAAGGCAGCTCCTCTCCCGAGCTAAAGGAAACCCACCCACCTCATCTCCTCCCGAATCAGGGGGGTGGCGAGGATCAACAAGCCAAGACACTTCTCTCTTCTTCAAAGGGCTCAGAATGGTATTTCAGTGGCTGCTGGGAGGAAGAGAAGGGGGCACCAGAAGTGGAGGCTGGGTTTGCTCCCACAGGCACCCGGACCTTGCTCTGACAGGCACCCACCCTCTCCTGTCTCCCACCACCCTGCAGCACCCAAAGCTCTCGTGAGCAATGGCTGAGCAGCTCCCTGAGAAATGGTTTAACTCTCAGAAAGGCCAAACTTTTTCATGTAGTTTCAGGGAATTGCTATGGAAATCCTAACTTAGGATCACTTAAAACCCCATGCACTGTGTCCCCCTCAAAGCACTCCAATGAACATCCCTTGCATCTTGGCTGAGATGACTGTACACGGAAAATTAACACCTATCAAATGGAGAAAACTTAAAAAGGACAGGAGGGGAAGGGAGCACTCCATCCTTCACATTTGGATACATGGATGCACGCTAAAAATCTTAGCTTGAACCCTTTTATCAGCACACAAAATGAACTCAGTTTAATAATACATACAGGATACAAACACTACAGTTATAATTCCCAAGACAGCACAAGAAATTCACAGCCAAGTCTTGATTTGTTTTCCTTTACAATTACAATGCAGTCTTGAACACTGGACACAAGAGTCCAACATGCTATTTACATTTCACATTGTGGAGATGTTTGTGTGCTTGGAAGAGTTCTCAGTTCCAAAAGAAAGTGTCATTCACACATGATGATGCAGTGGAAATAAACCAAGCCAACCAGACAAGCCAATGACCACATTTGTGCTTCTGAAAAGGTAACATGAAGTGTCTTCACCGATGCAGTCACCTCCAACCGGACAAGCTGCCGTCCACTCTGCAGTCAGCGAGGTGTCCAGAGGCCAATCTCAGCTCCCCTGACTTCTGGACCCTTTTTCTAGCAACCAGTAACATGAGAAATGTCCGATAAGGTCAGCTGGGACACACCAAGTGATATGGCCTTGGCATTTTGTCACATTAAAAACAGAGAGACACAGATGGAAGAGAGAGAAGTCTCTACAGCTTTACCTCCTGCAGCTTGAAGAGTTTGGACTCCCTCAACCATGAATGCCATCCAGAACAGATGAGTCTTCGCCAGATAGCACCTGCTGTTCACCCGAGAGGGAGGCACAGAGTCTGGGAGGTCTTGGCTTTTCAAAGTCCCCTCCTCAGACCAAATGTGACCATATGGATGAGACTGATTATGTCGCAGCCATAAGAATAGGCAAAGGCCATCTGTTCTTCAGCAGATCCATTCAGACCAGCCTGCAGAAATGCCACACTGTTGCTCAAGGTTCCAGTAAAATAAAAAAGGAAAAAAAAAAACCAAAACAAGTAGTAATAATAATAATAATAATAAACCAAAAAGAAACCCATTTGTCTGTGTTTCCTATCCAGCGCTCTGCACAGCATGCAGCGGGGCAGCAGAGTTCCAGGATGCTTTACAAAAGTGCAATATCCATGTCAAGTAAAGGAAGTGCTGGCTGGACACAGGTACACCGCTCCCACCGCAGTCACGTTGTGCTGGCCTCCAGAGAGCAAAATGGTATCTCCATTTCGTTCTTTCCAGTTACATGTTGAAGTCACAGAGCACATAATCTCCACAGCTGTGCCTTGCTGCGAGCCCCAAACACTGCCAGAAGATGTTCTGGCTGTTGGAAGTGGCTATGCCAAACCTTGGAAGGAAGCAGGTCAAGGTGGCTGCTCCGTTAGGTGCTGCAAACAAAGGCATTGGCTCACTCCTGTTACTGTGTGGCACAGCCAATGCCACTGAGACAATTCAGACCCAGCCCAAAGTGCAGTCACACGCAGGTTCAAGGTGCATTCTGTGTACAAAGAAGTTGGGACACAGAAGCACTTGTTTTCACAGGGTTCCCCACACCCTCCAGCCTCCAAAACACTTGCCTTCCGCCAGTAGGACTGGGCCACAGATTTCAGGGCAGCTCCCCTAAAACTGATGATGTGAGTAGTTATTGGAGCACATCCTCGCAAGGAGGGATGATGGCAGAACAACTCAGTCTTAATAAGGATTATATGGCTCTTGATTCTTCCTTCAAAGCGAGGGAAAGGTTGGGGTTCCCCCCAGAGAGCAGCTGGGTGCTTGGGGCCCCGCAAGATCACCACACCCTGCACACCCACAGCTCCTGGTAGGCTCTAAGACAGGATGGAAACCCTGGGGCTCATGAGCCACAGTGTCCCTCCGTACCACCTGTGACCACGTTTCCCTGCCCTTGTTTGATAAAACAGAGGTATGTTTCAGTGTGAAGCCCATCCAGTGTGTCTGAAAGGGCATACTCAGTCCTGAGCAAGAAAATCCTGCTTCCAGAGATTTATGGTGAAGTGTGAAGTTTTTTCCCAAAACCTTCTCTTCCTGTCTGTATGGTGATGCCTCCTCCCTGTCTCTCACTCCTTTGAATGGTAACAGCTGGCCTTGCAGTTTAGTAGTGGTTTCTATCTTAAGAGGAGTCTCAAAGCTTGCTCTGCCATAGAGCTGGTACCATTTTCCAGCAGATCCCATGAGCCTCTTTAGCTGCCTGCCAGGAGCAGTTCCCACCTCACTGCAAGAAGGCAACTGACTTGAGTAAAGGCAGATTGGTAATTCTGTGCCCCAAACAGCAAACGTGGGGTAAACAGACGCCGAGTCTGAACATCACTGAGGTGACGATGAACTGCCTCTGCCAACGGCTCCACTCCAGTTTGAGAGATGTTTCCCACTCAATTTCCTCTGCCAGTTATTTAATATAAATGCTCAGCAGCTCTGCTAAGATGCCCCTACTAAGAGGTAAAAAGACAAAAAGGAACATCAGTTACCCTACTGAAAGGGCAAGTACTTGACAGTACCTCCCAAGAGGCAGTCTCCTCTTCCAGCAGGAAGCTGTCAGTGCCCTTTGGAGCACTGCTCTTCAGTGGGAAGTACAGCACCAGTGAAGGATGTTGCCCTCTGCAGGCACCCAGCTGCCCCTTTGCAAGCCTTGTTCTGCCTCACGTCTAGAAAATGCCTTACATGTGCATTAGTATGGTCAGATAGTGGTTAGCAATGTGCCTTCAAAAACTAAACAAAATAAAACAGAATAAAATATAAACCTGTTCTGACAGTCACAATGTTGTCGTCCAGGGTTTCTGACTCTAGAACACAGAAGATACACTGACAAATCTTGTGAGTGTGTTAGGGCTGAGGCTCCAAAAACCTCCTTCAATGCCATTTCAGCAACCCTGTGCTGTAGATTATGATTTATAAAAAAGGAAAAAAAGAAAGTCCAGCAGAGTTCACAGGTCACTCCTGCAGGGAGAGTTTGCATTTGCTATAAATCCACTGGTGCTTCCAGTTTTTCTTGCTTTTGCAAACTGGCTGTCCCATAAGATCTAGCATCAGAGAGCCAAAACTCTTTAGTGCAAAAATACCTCCCATAAAGTCTTATGAGTCTTTCCCTGGAAAAATTTGGCACCAAGTGAGTGGCTGGCTCCTGTTTGATCTGTGTCGGCCTAGGAAAGGCAGCACCCAGAATGCCATCTGCAAATACCTGGGCTTCCCTGATGGAGCAGAGAGGTCAGGTCCAGAGCAAGGGACAGGGTAACTGACTGGTGCTGGGCCCCCCTGCTCCTCCTCAAGAATTCACATGATAGATAAAGTGGGAAAGAAAAAGGCATTTTCTTAATGGACTTAAAAAACAACAAAAAAAAGTTAACCAGGGTAGTGACATGGTTTGCTCTTCTAGAGCAAATTCCAGTGGATATGCAGTGACACCATGAGGCAGGAGCTCCCTCCTCCCCCACACAGGGCAGTGGCCCAGAGGATTCCCACCGAGACGCTGTGCTGTGCATTCCCTCAGCATTCCCTCGTTGCACACCAGGCACAGGCACCAAGCCCTGCTTCTTCGGTGCCTGACAGGCTGCTGGTCCCACTGCACAAGTGAAGAAGATCTACCACCATCTTTCACCAAGTCCCTCTTGGAACAGAAGGGGGGAAAAAGGGGGCAGAAGATATTCACCACCTGTTCCTGACAGGCCTCTGGCAAGCCGGGCCGTGGGCTGGGTTTCCTGCCCGCTGCTCTCAGCCTGCACACGTTTGCTCTCTTGCACATCAGCTACAACAAGGTGAAGGCTTAAATTCAAAAGGAGCTTCCACTCAGTGGGTAGGTAGCAGGTTGGAAGGGTGGTCTGGACTGGAGAAACAGAAGGAGCTGCACTGGATTTTGGGCAGAACAGCAGGATTGTTCTACGAGGACAGCACAGGGGCACAGCAGTTGGCACATTGTTTAGTCTGACTGCACGCGTGGGTTTTGTTTTTTGTTTTTGATTTTTTTTGCTTTTGCTTGTTCATTTTAATGCACACTGCCAGCATCTGGACGAGGTTGGTTGGTGGCGAGGTATTTGGCTCTCATGCTGGAGGTGTACTGGAGAAAGAAAAGACAAGACAAAAAAAACAAAACAAACAAACAGAAAGTTAAGTCAGAGTGACTAAAGTCACGACGGAACCACAGATTTCTACCACTCCTCAGCACAACATGGTTGTGTATTTACAGCAAGCATCTCAAGGAGCTGCTGGCTCAGTCTCCCAAGGAAAGTTTCACAAGTCACTGCATAGTTCATGCTGAGTAACATTCTGCCAGTCTGCTGCATGGGTGCTGGCCAGGTCAGTGCAGATGTGCTGGTGATTTACCCAAGCTCTCTAAAGAAGGAAATCCAATAGCCACTAAGTCAAAACATGACATATGTTGCTTGGGAGAAGAGAGGGAAATGGGAATGATGCAGATGTAAAAACCCACCCCACACTTTCATCCTCTCTTAGTCATGTTACTGCTTTCAACCATGCCAGAAAAGGAGGTTGAAAAGAAAATGGGTGCTCACTGCATCTTCACATTGCATTTTACAGCAATGAGGGCATCAGAAGATGGCACATGCCATGGATGGGCAGCTTGAAAGAAAAGGGAAGAATAACAAAATGATTTATGCCCAAGAAAGAGCAGACCCTATCAAGCTGGAAAGAGGCTGTCATCAAACAGGATGATATTAGCAAGTTATCAGGTGGGTGACAGCCCACTGTGGCTTGGGATCCAAGCTGTGCCCTGTGCAGCAGCAGATGAGACCCCAGCGTGGGGGTGAGAAGAACAAGTCAGAGAGATGAAGGTTAGTTCGATTTGGAGGTGGTGGTGCTGTTCTCATTTACTTTTTTATTCTAAGTAAGGTTTCCAATCCTTCTAATCCAAAACAGCTCCCAGAAGCTACTGAGATAACATCATTCAGCTTTGAATAATGAGCTGAAAAACACATAAATAATATCCAGCAGTAAGAACAAAACTTTGCCTCTTTATGCCAATGCATTCGATGTTTTCTGGGCTCTGCTACCACGATACTAACAACCAAGCAATGAGGACAGACATTTCATTCCTCCTTTTACACCCTCTGGAGCTTGAGTAATTCTATAATATCCACAGCTTACTTCCCAAGAGTGCTCTTCAGCATACTGACTTTTTATCACCTCTTAAACTGAACCACATAAAATAGCCAGTTAAGCTGGCAAAGAGACAACTGAAAGGCAGTTCCACACCAGGAGGTATGATTGATCTTGCCCCCTGAGAAAGAACATTATGAGGCATCTTTAGGCTCTCAAAAGCTCAGCTGTCCATGGGGGTTTTCAGAGAATTAACAGCATTTTATCAGTTTTCCTTCAAAGACTGACCTGGGTTGAACCTCTGCACAATAGAAGAGAGAAACTGCTCCTCTGGCAGAGCTGATCCCATCAGCACAAGATGAAGACACCTGTGGCTTATTTGCACACTCAGCTTTTAGTGTCTTCCATAATTGGAAAACTTTTTGCAGAACATGGATCTTAATATAAAACTCTGGCCCAGAAATGGCATCTATATTTAGAAGACAAAGGGTACATCTGTTCTTTCTAAGATGTATTTTTTGTCAGCGAGAGGGCAAAAGACAGAAAATAGCAAGCTGAGCTACTTTAATGACAATAATCTATACAGTTTATTAAATGTGATTACTGTTTCAGAAATAAAGTTTAGGACATTATTAACACGTAGAATAACCCCACAGGCTCAGAGAGGTTTAGAAGTCAAAGAACTTTCTCACAGAGTAAGTAGGGCACATTTCAGGTAGTGCAACGCTGAAATTACCAGCCAAGCCTGATGCTAAGAAGAGGGTCTTAGAAGGAAAAATGCATTTGATTGCTCATTTTCCATTTGTATTCTCTACAGTGACATGTGATAGGAGATCAGTATGAATAGAGAACTTTTGCAGGTGCTAAAGTTTTGTAAGAAGTATTTAGGAAAAAAAAATCTCAGATAATGAAAGGTTATTGTTAATCTTTCTGGACAAGTCATACAGGTTCAGCACACAACATGCAACATAAATTTTCTTTAAAGCATTAAAATCAAGAAGAGCACTTGATGAATTGCATTTCAAAGATGTATAAAGTACACCTATCATGGAGGGAGAAGTTGAAAAGAATTCCCTCCTTCCTCCAAAAAGAAAAGACCCCACAGTTGTTTAAGTGTCACTAAAACAAAGTAACCAGGAAAACAAGATCTGGACAGTCAAGCAGAGAGCATTTTACATTCAAACCTACCTGCAGAAACACCACAAGGAACAAATCAAGACTCAGAGTAGTCAGAGTTAGGGCTGATGTTCTCTCCTTAACTCAGGATTTTTGCACCTTTGTACCTCTTCCCAATACAGTCTGAACCAGTTAATCTTTCTGTTAAGGGCATTTTTAATGACCACGGTAAGTATGATTGAAACCTGGCAGCAGAGAGCCAACACTTCACTGTGCACCTCTCACCAGCACAGCTCTATCAGCAGGCTCTGGATCTCAGTCCCAGCATCCCCCTCCATGCACAAGTGCTTTCTCCACATGCTGCACACTCCTTCCTCCAAGTCCTTCTCTGCATCCTCTGCTGGGAAGCAGAGGAAAGATGCTGTGGAACACACAGGTCCCAACACCTGGACAGGCCAGCAGATGAAGATGTACCAGCAGACACTTGCCACTTTGGATATGAAACCAAACTATATTATTCATAGTTAAAATAATTGAGTCTTCAGTTGGGTTAAAAAAAAAATAAAATCACTAGGGTCTTTAACTCCTTTAAAAAGTGATTCTAAAGACAAAAAGCTTGAGCACAATTCAGACCAAGGAGGTCTGGGACTCCACTCTGAGGCCCAAAGCTGTCAGGTTCACAGTTGCATTTAGTTTCCTTTAAAGAGGAGCTTTCATAGAAGGTTAAAGAACACGCACAATTCAGTCATTCTTCCAGCACGCTCACTGGAAGCACCCATGTGCCTATACACCCTCATTTACCCTTTCAAAAACAGCACAGAGGACAAGTTTCAACCCATGCCTCCACCTCACTGTCAGCTTCCCTAAGAAGGGCACCTAAAAGAGTTCTTGTTACCATTCCTGCTGGTCTCTTGTGCCATTCAACACAGCACCCCTCAGTCACTTACCAGCCAGCTCTGACAAACACAGCTGATCACACACAGGTTTATTTTTGTATTTCTCCAAAGAAAATAAAAGTCTCTCCTTCACATTCAGCCTTGTTGAGGGTATAAACTTTCATAGGTGTGGTTTGCCAGCACATACTAGTTAGGCACTTGACAGACATAGCCTGGGCACAATGGAATCATTGGTTGCAAAAAAAAAAAAAAAATTTAAGGGAATAATCAGTTCGTTTTAGAGGCCACAAATTCTACTGACTGCTGTGAGCTCCATGAGTACTTCACAGCTAACTAAGCTATGCTGAAGGATCACTTACCATATGAAACCATGACTGAGTACAAACCATTTACTATTTGTGGTTAAAAACCCATGTGTATTTCTCTCGAGCTACCCTGACTTTGATTTCCTGCCAGAGCTGTTCAGGTAATCCAATAAAGACCAAAGCTTCTGGATTCAAGTTCTGAAAGGTTGATCTCAAACAGCTAGAGCACAGTAAACACACAGGGTTTGGTGTTGTTATGTATGGGAGGTTCAAGATGCAGGGAAACAGCTAATTCTAGCCAGTGGGTTGTGAATTCAAAGGAACTTAAGTTTTTCAAGTCAAAAGAACAGAGCTTCTGTTGGCTTTGTTTGTTTTTAAAGCCTTGGAAAGAATGCAGTGCCTTTTCCACAGCCCTTCAGAAAGCCACATTAATCTCGGGTGGGACCATAGATAAACAGAAGACAGTGCAGACTGGGATCAGGTAATGTTTCAGCCCAGGGGTTTCAAGCCTAGAATGAAGGCCCTAGAATTTCCCCACCCTCACCAACATTTTATCTCATGGAACAGATCCACCTACCATCGCTACAATACCACCTGCAGGAGCAACAAAGCAGAAAACCCACCACAAGCTGAGGCCCAAGAGCAGTCTTAGCAAGACTTAAGACTGGAGAAAGCTGTGAGCCTTTCAAGGGTGCTGGCACCATGCTTCCAGACAAGGCTGTTTGCGTTCATGCACCATGGCAGAGGCATCAAGACACCCGATCCAGACCCTTCCCAGCAGTCCCAAGGCAGGCAGGCAGCGAGGGGCAGCAGGGATGCAGAGCAAGCACCAACAGAACAGAAAGGAATCCAGGGCAAGGCTGACAAAAGTGCCAACAAGAACAGCAGAGAAGAAGGAACAGCAGCAGCTCTATGGACACGTATTTCTGGGAAGAGAATGCAAGATATGCGTCACAGACTGCGAGAGCCAAAAGCCACGGGCTCCCTGCTCCCACTGGAACCAACAGCTTCCAGGCACTGCGTGGCTGTAGCTCCCTGGAAGGAGCACTGTCCTTCACACCACCTGAGTTGTCTGGTAACCCTATTCATACCCTGTATTTAACCAAGCTAATAACCCCCAAAAATGCAGACCACCTCCTCTTTCTGTGGGCATGTGGCTTTGTCATGAGGGAGGAAACACTTGGAGAGCACCAGCGACTACAGCCCATGAGGAATTCAGACAGTGAAATGGTGCTAGGAGGGCCCTGCTCACAGAGTCTGTGGGACGTGGATGGGATGATTCAGACACACACAGAACAAACAAAACAGTAAAAGGTTTCGAAACAGAATGAAACAGATCTTAGTGATCATATCTGGACCCTTAGGGAAGCTTTTCTTCTAAAATTTGCTCCTTTCTGACCTTAAACATAAGGATAAAAGGAAAAGCTGCACACAGATCTGACAGGCATTACAGTACCTCTTCAGGACAGCTTAAAATTAAAAATCCTATGAATGAGCTAAAAGCTTGTGGCAGGTTGGTACTGATGGTTTTGGGCACATGGTGTTATGACTACTAAGGACAAGCAGAACAGCAGTGGGGTTCAAGAAAAGGCAAAAGCTGAATTAAGACAACCATTCCTGACTGATGTCCTGCTAGATTGGTTCTCTTTACTTCTAGAGAATGGCTTCCTGTGATGGGAGAACTTCTGTTCTGCTTTTGAAGCACAAGGTTGTTTCTACGTTTGAGCAGCGCTCAGTACTTGATGTTCAAGCTGTTCTCAAGTATGGAGTCTGAGCTGAAGCTGCTGTGAGGTAGCTTTTGCAAGGCATGGGCACCTGCAACCCTCACAGTGTGCACCAGAAGCCTCTGGAAGGTTGATACTGCTCCTTGAGTCTGCACCAGAGCCAAAACGGATTTTCATTTTAACCCTTGGCAGGAGGGAATGGGTGGGAGGTGCAGAGGGGAAGGAATGTGAAGAAATAAAAGGCACTGGCCTGGGATAAACAGTGCAGGGGTGAAGGGAACGGTTGGGAGTGGAGAAGGGATTGAGCAAGAAGGACCTTTTTTTGCAGTACCTGTTCCATTTGCGGGCGCTGTTACCAGTATGTCCGTGCACTGTCCGAGGGCTTAAGCTGCCAGCTCATATGGCTGCTACTGTCCATGGCAGCCAAATACAACTGTGATGACGCAAGAAAGAGAGAGAAAAAGAGAGTGCAGCCTCAACGTGCATGAAAAACACAGTGCAAGCAAGTGAAACTGTGGTGTGTGTCAGCGACAAGGTGGGCTCTACAACCCTAAGGGAATATCCCTGTGGCAAGAAGGAGAAAACAGAAGGAATGAGAGAAGGAAAAACACAAACAAACGAACAAAAAGCCAGGAAAAGTAACGGACAAACAATGCAGCAGGATCATCACATCTTAGTTTTCACCATCTGTTCACAGAAAGCTAAATGGAATAGGTCAGCTCTGTCTACCCACCGGACACAACCTACTTGGATGGTTATCTCCCTCTCCTCCCTCCCAAAAAGAGGCAGGGATGTGTGCATTGGTATTCCCTTTTCATCTCTCTCCTCCCACAGACAATTTGCTATGAAAAATTACCACTTCTTCTGCCTCAGTACAGTCTCAGCCACCTGCTACGGAGAGCTGCAAACATGAAAATCCCAGAAAAGCCTTTCCCCTGCCAATATGAGAATAGATCGTATTTTTTCTTTTCTCCACTGCCTGTCTACTACATCCCTCCAGGAAACACGTTTATGCTATAGCCTGGTTCATTGTCTCATTTGGGGAGAAGCTCCCTTTCCTATAGGTGCAGTGCTGCTCCCTCATCCTCCCCAGCTCCTGCACTTCCCCACAGCCCACACTGATGGCTGCCAATTCAAGTTACTCTGAAGAAAACAAAAAAAAATCTTCATCTACTCCCAAACCCCAGCCTAAGGCACCAGGACCCAGATTCCCACTCAGGGAATTAACACAAACAGCTACTGAAGAATCAGGGAATTCTTGCCTCACTACAGCCCCGTGGAAGGGAATGTGCTTTTTCTGAAGCAGAAGAGCTGTAGGGCAAGGGGAAGCAGGACACTGAAGAAACAAACACGTGCCCTGGCAGCACCAGAGGGACAGTGCCCTTCTGCCCTGGGGAGTGCCAGCAGTGCAGCACCTCAGAGCTTCTGCTGAGAGTGGACAATGAGAGCAGAGCTCGCAGTCAGAGCACCAGGGGTCAGGACACCTCTTTGGGAAGGGTGGAAGAGGTTTGGCCAAGGACAGAGACAAGGATCAACTGCACATTTCCACTTCCTCTACAGCAAGATGAACTGGTCCTCTTGAAGTGAAACCATCAATGTGATGCCCTCTTTTCCACCACATTTCCTACTCCTTCATCCGCCAACCTCCTCTTCCTCCCCTTCCCATCAATCTGGACCAGGCACCACAGAGTGTATTTTCTTTACCTATACCTGAAGACTGGTTGATCATTAGGCATTTCACTACTCATCCTCTGTAATCACACCACCAAGTCAGTGAGCACTGGGATGGAATGTTCTCCAGGTTCTGCTGTAAATCAGGCTTACAGGATCCAGTGAGGGAGGGCAAGATTAATTTAGTTCTTACCCAGACATGAAGGCAAGCCCACGTTTTATCCATCGTACAGAAATGGCTATCAGGCCACTCCAAATACCAAAACCTTCCATGAAAGTTTCTTTTTTTCCTCCATAGGAAATTAAATACAGAAATAGATTTCAAAGAAAGTAAAACAGTTGTGAAAGAAAGATTTAAAAAAAAAAATCTCAACAAAAAAATAATACAGGTTTCATCCTACCATCTCTTTAGGGCAGATTAAGGAGAGAGGTTCAGCAATAACTCTGAATTTACAGTTTGAACAAGTTTCTTTTTAAACTTGAGGAACCAATGCCACAGATAGCAAGTACACTGCATGCAAGTGAATCATCCTGCTGAAGTCACCCATCAAGATACTCATGCACTTCAGTGGTGGCAGGACTGGGCCCATAGGATTATCAGTGTTAATTGATTGAGTTTTAGTCTTTTCACGTGCAATGCCCAAAGCAGCATAGCAGGGTTTTATTCTCCATGGCAGGCGAGACATGGCTTGTCTGTTCAAGCTGCTGCCATTCATGGGCCAGATCCTGTGTTTGGCTGCACAATCAGCTCCCTTGGGAGTACACAGGAGTGGCAAACGTGTGTTCCCCAAAGTTGCTGAAGCAGAGAAGAGCAGTAAAGAGAGACTTACTGAGGGAGGTGGGGACTCCCGGCCAATGAGCGGGGTATTCTCGCAACGGGGGTTCTGGAAATTTGCATTCTGGCTCCTAGGAAAGGAAGACACACATGGTAACGGGGCACGTGCCATGCTTCTCTGGGGACAGTCTCTGATGGGGACACAGGACAGAGCATCCTCACCCCCAGAACTACTGTATCAGGTCAGTCTCCTCCAAAGCTTTTCTTACAGGCCAGGTGGATCCCCCTTTTTCAGACAAGGGCATAAAACTATCATCATTTTCCTCAGATTGGACACTATTTTTACATTCTTACTCAGACGGGCTCACAATGAATCACATCAAGTGATTTAAAAATAGGTCCTTGTGAAAATCTGCCTCCCTGCAGGATCAGAGCTGCCAAGTGGCAGAAATGGAGATAAAATGAGGACAACGTCTAAGGGGATAAACAAAATGATGTGGCAACCCAAAAAAAGATGGGCCCTGATGACAGTCCAAATGTAATCAGGGTTAGGCACTTCTGGAGAAAGCTCTGAAGATCCCACCTGGACTAGGTAGCTCCAAAGTGCAACAGATGTCAGAGCTGACTGCAAATGCTGTAGAAAGAGAGAGCCTACAGGTTTTGTCTTGGCTCTCAGTCTCTTGGGAGGCTTCCTGCAAGACTGCTTTGCCTGAAGAATTAAGTCTTCTCGTGATCAGAATCATTGTGTAATAAGAAGCCCAGACAATACTTTCCTACTTCTTTTCTTTAGGCAGTTTCCTGAGTCCTGGAGCACAAAGCTGTTCACATTTTGGAGCATGCTGTCTAACAAAACTCTTTCTAGCGCAGCACTTTCAAGCTATTCCCTTCTCCCATTAGGTGCCAACCAGAAAACAAAATCCTTCACAGCTTTTTGGTCAGAAGTGCCAACCTGGCAGCACTTGAGCCAAGAGAAATGAGAATGAAGCAAAGTGGAGAAGCTCCTTGTGGGGATACTCACATGTACTCCGTGACGGGAGCATTGCTGACTGTGTGTGCTGCTGCTGGAATGCTGGTCTCACTGCCATAACTACTCCCACAGCTATAGAGGCTGGGCATGTGCACTCTGTACAGATTATCGTGTGTCTGTCTGCTCCCTTGAGCAGCTGATTCTTCTTCCCCATCATCATCTGAGCCTCTGCAAGAAGGAGAAAAAGTTCCTCTCCTAGAACCCTACAATTACCCCACATGTGGGGTTTGCAGGGAACCATGGTAATCCTAGGAGCCTCCCAGTCATCTTCCACACCTCCACGTTCATACCCGTTTGGGATGCCTCGGGGTGGCAGCGTGAAACACAGCCCACAGCTCAGTGACTCAGACCTCCCACAGACCCCATCTGGAGGTGCACACTGCGTGATCCCCTCCAGCCTCCCTCAGGGCTTGGCAGGCAGCCCCGCTCTGCAAGTGCCCAGTTGTACAACCCAAGGATGGATGCACATCCCAAAATACACAGCACTAAAAAACCCCAACAAACAATAAAGAGGGGCAATGGGGAGGCAGCACCATGAACCCCACAGAAACGTCCTTCAAAACTGCAATCTGTGTCCTTCCATTTCTTGTAGACGTGTCCAAAGAGGTCTTAAGGATAAGTCTCTGTAGACTCCTCTGAGCTCCCATTCTGTTTGCAAAGGGTCTGCTTCAGCTTCTAGCAAAATCACAGATGCCTCTACAGAGACTAAATTGCAAAATTTGTGTCTAAAGGCTTCATAGTCTCAAAAATGCCAGGATTTTAAATCAATGGAGAGCAGAACTGTTTGGCAGCTGGTTCTTTCTGCCTTCCCATAGCATTCTCTTGCCCCTCCTGTATAATACACACTGCTATTTCATCTCCCTAATTAGGGGGTGGAGCACCAAGGTCTGAAATACATTTAAACTGCACTTAACAAAGCTAGTGAAAGGTTCCACACAGCATGGACATCACTAGAACCTCCCAAACATCACCTGCAGCTTCTGCACCACACGGTGGCACTGAAGATCAAGGAATTGCAGCCTGCACAGCCTCTTACAGGAGATAAAGTACGACATCCTCCACTTCCCAGAGGGAGGCGAGGGGAGAAATGGTGCTCCGGGGAATGCAAGAGGGAACCCTTCAGTTCACAGCAGCAGCCTGAGCCTGCTGGGGTTGGCAGGGCAGGCACCAGCCCACGGGGAAGGCAGCACAAGACATGCCACTGGGTAAAGCTTTCTCCTTCCAGCAGGCAGACTGCTGTGCTCTGCATGGTAAGGTCTCTGCAGCTGCCTGTGGAAGATGTGAGGAACCAGCCATTTTCTCAAGGGCTATTCTGACACTTCCCAAGGCCACTTCCCTGTGGGCACTGCAGGCTGGGCCAGCCCTGGCTTCCTGCTATTGTTCAGGGAGTTTTTTTTATTTTACCACAAAAATCAGGACCACAGAAGAGGTTTTGCTGCAGTCCACTGCTCTTCTGCAAGAGTAGAAAACCCAATGCCATTTTAACAGCTGCATGTGGTGCAGCAGCCAGCCAGTGACAATTTGCTAAAGACTTACTGATCAATGTGGTTATCATCATTAACACCAGTTCCAAGTGTCTCACCTGCTCATGCTATTGACAAGACAGTTCCTGCTTTCAATTATCTATGCAAGTCAGTCACCTCAGCATGAGCAAAGCTAAAAAGGCAAGTGTAAACTGCTTCTTATTCCAATTCTCTTTGCCATAGTAAAACAAATGCCCCAAAGCACCATAAGAGAATAAGAATTTTAGAGAGAGCAAAAGTTCAAGCATTACCTCTGTGTCAGAGCTATAATCATTCATCTGACTTGACCCACAGTCCTACAGAGTGCTCAATACTCTGCACACAGAATATTCCAGTGCAATAAGGTTCAGATGTTAGTATTAACCACAGCCAGAGCAAAACACAACAATTTTTTTTTTTTTCCTGTTAGACCTGTGCTTATAAAGCCTCATCCCTCACTCTCCTGGGATCATGTGGGAATGAGCTCCATATGCTCATGGGCACAAATCCAGCCAGTCTTCACTGGGAAAGAGCTCAATGATGCTACAGGATCTAAACCCTCTCTGTACCTCTTCTGCTGCCAAGTGTGTGGGACGCTGCAGACAATGGAACTGAACATGAGGGCTGTGACAAAGGAGAAGAGAACCAGGTAGATGAGGCCTTCCACTCCATCATAGCAGAAGCCTGTCAGAGCCTGGATGTAATCCTGCAGAGAGAAAGGAGCAGAGTTTCCTGATCAGTGCAGAGTTAACATTGAGCTCTAACTCAAAAGCCCTTCTCCAGACTACACTCTCTGAAACAACTTAGAGACATCACACTCCCTTTTCTTGAACATATTTCTATTTTAATTTCAGGGACTCAAGTATTTTTCATAAATGATCTAAACCCTTGTTTCCCCTCACGAAGACCAGCTTGGATTTAGACACAGAAATATTTTCAACCGCCCACAATCAGACTTTAAGAGGAACAAAAATAAACAGCCAAGGCCAACTTGTCCATCCAACTGCAGATATATTTTTCATTAATCTCTCAGCTCCCTCACAATGTCCCATGCCCAAGAACAGAAGCATGAACTGTGTCTCTGCCTTTAGAGAGGCAGTGAGGAAAACAGCAAGGCCATGCTACACTGCAGCTCCAAGGCACTGCACTCCATGGGAAAGGCAACAAGTTATTTGCTGTACACAAAACCCCCAAACCTGAAGGCCTCTATGGCTGCAGCTTGTAGATGTATGAAGGCATGTTATCTAGTTTTCTGTGTTATCTTTAAACTGAAAGCTAGCTTGACCCAAATTCTCATTCCGCTTTCTGCTGAAATCAATAAGTAAAAAGCTGTTGTGCACTCTTCTGGCACACCAGAGAACTCCAAACCAATACAGGCTCTACACCCCCTTTTTTCCTTCTCAGCTCCAGCCCAGTTACCAAGAACTCACCAAATGCAGACTCCGACAGTCTACTAAAGCTGTCAGCTGCTGCAAGTTGATCTCTGTTGAATTCAAAACCTCCTGGATCCGAGTAAGATACTCCTGCAAGCAACAAGCCAGTGATTACTGCAAGGGATTGCTTAGCAGGAGCTGATCCTGGGCTCTGTACGAGGTTGAGGGGAGCCACAAAGACAAGGGAGAGCAAACTTGAGGAGAGTTACCTTGGAGGTGGGGTGCTCTCTGCTCGCTGACTTCATGAGTTCTGACACATCATCCTGCATTTCTACCAGAGCCTTGTGACTTCCTGACAGCTTCTGCTCAACACAAAACATGCAATGTTTCAGCAGGTCAGGCCACATGGACCAACAGATCTCCTGGGAAAAGACTGAAATCCCATTTCCCAAATATTGAAGCATCATCTGCATGAATGATACAAATTCAAGATGTCCCAACTGACATGAGTGCAGCTGCAACAGGGTTAAGTTTGACTTTTACCAAACTGGAAGAAGTACAGACAGAGAGAAGGGAAGAACCAAAAGGAAAAAAAAAAACCCAAAAACACAAACCCACAAACAAAGAACAAAATACATACACAGAAAATGTACACACAGCTGGGGCTGGCTCTAGGACAGAAGGGAAGGAGAAAGAAAAGACACAAAGCATTCAAGTTCTCACCACAGAACACAGCTGGATTTTTTTACTAAATCAGACAGATGAGAAAGACATAATGTTAACAGTAGAAATTGTTTGTATTAGGGTGCAGCCTTCACATCCCTTTAAAGCACCATGAGAATTTCTCATGCAATAGCACGTCAGGGAGTACATGGAGCAACCAGAAATGCAACAGATGGCAGAGGTGCATCAAACCACAGCCTGAAGTGTTCTTACCCCACCCTTTAAAACAGAGGAAGACAAGGTTTAAAAAAAATCCTAAATATAAACGGTGAAGCAGCTGGTGTCTGCCAGATGGTGGGTGGTGTGGGCCTGCTCTGGCCTCTGATGCATACAAAAAATTTTGGAACGGGCTCAGGTGCTGTTCTTCTGCCCCCACACAAAAGAATAATGACTCACATTTATACTTCAGGATAAACCCCTTGGATGTTCAAAGGTTTGTAAGAGGCATCTGCAAAAACCACTCCTTCACCCACAGAAGTGGCTGCATTTTGGGAGTGGAGTGTTACCACTGTTTAACCCAAAAGAACCCTCAAGAAGAGATTCAAAGCAGGAATTACAGAGTTTTCCAGCCTGGCACTAATTGTGGTGCTGTCTCCACGTTGCTGCTGTTAGACAAGTGCCTTGTAAACAGAGGTACCACAAACAAAGCCATGGCTCTCACCACCTCACACACAGACCCTTCTAAGGGGGCGTCCTGGGCCTGAAGCTGTGTAGGTAAAGTTGGAAAAAACTCCTCACTCAATCCCAGTGCCACCTCCTGCACAGCTGGGAAGCAGCTGCCAAAGCTTTACCAACAGCCAGAGCTCTCCCTAAAGCAAACACCCTGTAACTGGCTGCTTGCTGGCACCCAGAGCACTTAACCCACACCCTGCAGGATGAGGAGAGCCAGGGCTGGAAGGAGGGAGGGTGCTCACACTCACCTGCTGGAAAGGGTTGGGGTATCCAGCACTACAGGTCATGTAATAGCGGAGGGTCTCTGGGAAGACACAAGAGAAGAAAGTCAGGCCAGGTACATCGTTCCAGCTTTGCAGGATTTCTGTGTTTTTTTAAACCAGTGAAAGGCAACAGGTCTGGCTCCACTAAAAGTTAGATGGAACACAGTGATGCCTTCTCCAGCCACCTAGAAACAGAGACTAGACAGGAGTAAGGGAATAAAGATAGGTATTTATTTGAAGGGCCTTCAAGGTACACCCTGGGTGAGCCAGAGGCTGCTTCCACAAAAAATGGACCCCAAGATCAACTACAGGTCACGAATTCTTCACACTTTTATAGGTTTGGTTCATTCACATATCATGGTTAATTCTCCAATTAAAGCCCCAGTTTAATGATGTAATTCCCCTCAGCTTGCTCCCCTGTTAGAGTCTTTGGGTTACACATTTTGGGCCTAGAACAGCCCGGCTGTCCTTGAAGGCAAAGCCTGGAGAGGCTTTGTTATATCTACCTTGCACGAGAGAGCAGAAATTACAGGCTACAAGGAACTTCAGAGTTACACTCTAAGCAGTACAGAATTTGAAAAATATAAAAGTTAAAACCTAAGGCATCAACAGAAAAAGTTTTATTCAGAAGTTGGCACTACCCACCACATAAACCTAAGACAAGACATCCATCTAGGACAACTCCAACTACAGTACACCGAAGACACTCATAAACTTCCAGATAAGTCTGTCACTGTGCTCTGCTAACAGCATCATTTGTTTCCATGCTTGAAGACACAGCTGTGTTCCTCTTCATTCAGATGTGTGTGAAACCAGCCTGGTGCCCCTCATGAGCCCTCTACAATACTACATCCACTGCCAGCACACACAGATTACAAATAGCAGGCTTTCCCCTGCCATCCTCAATAACGTTATCAAGGAAGGGAGCTCTGAAAGACTTGATCACCCAAAAACCTTTAGATTATTCCTCAAACATTTACAGTTCCTCTTCAGATGAATATGAGCATGCCAGCTCAGCAAAATCAAGGATGACGTTGGCATGGTGAAGACTACAAAAGCCCTAAAACACACAAACCCTCTGCATTCCCCCTCCACCAGCATCTTTTCCTCTGTTCTTTTTAATCTCTCTGTAACTTTCAGCAATGCATATTCCAGGCTGCACAGCTCTTCTGCTGAGTCCCAGTTCAGAAATCAGTAAAAGGCACAACCAGAAGCAAGCAGAGCCATGAAGGAAGCAGAGCTGCCTGTATCCTGACTCTGCCATACTTCCCATAAATATTGAATGCACCTTTCGGCGAGGCAGCACGCTGGAGACCAAGTGCTACAACGCAGCCTGTCAGCCCCTGGGTGCTGCCAATGCAACCTGACAGCTGTTATTTATAATTCATTAGCCTACTCTGGGGCAGCTCCTGCCAGCTGCTCCATCTCCCTCCCACCGACTCTGTCTCTGGGACAACTCACGTCTCCCCAGCCAAGCCTCTAAACAGCAATTAGCAAATTCTGGGCAGACAGGAGGGCAGCAAGAACCGCTTTGTGCCTCACTTTGGGCAGGCCACAGAAGTGACTGCCCACAAGTGCTGAGCCAAGGAAAGGGCTGCTCCTCCCTGGCTCATAAATCACACACAGTGGCTGTGTGAAAATGGATTAAAACACACCTGCACTGAGAGAACAGCACAGCAACCCACAGCATCACACATGGTGACCCAAAGGAGCTGTGATCTTGTCACCTTTTTATTTTAAACCAACAAACCACTAAAAGTTTCTCTTAAGCTGCCACAGTGGTATCAAAGTTTACATCACCTTTTTAAGTGCAATAAGTTGCATGACATCCTGCTAATGCAGAGCTCTAGAAAGGTTTCTTGAGGGCCTTCTGGATCGTCCCTGGTGGGCAGATTAGAGATGAGAGTTCCTGATACCATAGTTTGCAGCTTGTAAGCCCAGGATAAAGATTGCTGGTTACAAGTGAAGCAAAAAGCAGTACAGTGAAATAAGTGCTTGCCTTGCTTCACCCTGGAAGGCAGGATCAACAAGGATTCACTGTGGTGGCACTGGCTTTGCTGCTGACAAGTGTGACACTCTGCATAAAACATGCTTCCCAAAAAGGCACAGCAATCAGGAGCAGCTTTCCCCTGCACTGAACCCGAGCTGTGGTGCTTTAAATCTGTGGCTACAACAGGCAGTGAAGCTGCCTTAAGGTGATCCTGTACTGCAAAGCCTGGAAATTGAGAGGAACGTGTCCCCTGCCTCCATGCCATCAGGAAAAGAGGAAAGACTCTTCACCTGCTTTAAACCTGGTGGAGGCTATCCTGTACATCACCAAATCTCATATTTCTGACCAGAAAACAGCTACACTAATCCATCATTTGCACTCTGCTAACAGCTCCAGGCAATTTCTTTCTATAATTATCTTTCTGATGCATTTTCCTCTCAAGGAAAATTCCTAAAGGTTGATCTGATTTTTGAAGCTGGCCTTTAGGCAATCCAGCTCACAGCAGAAGGGTTAGGTGGGGTCACATCTGCAGCTGCCCATGCCTGCTGTTGCTAGCAGCAGTCCTCCTGACTCACTCTTGGTGCACAGGCATTGTGGGAGCAGAAGGCAAGGAAGGGAACTACCAGAAATGCTTTATTTTTGCAAAGTCTGTTTTTCCTAGAAAGGAAAGTAGAGCTTCCTACTAAAGACAGCTTCAGCTGCTAGAACTACTTACTGCTTCTGCAACCATGGAGACTTACTACTCACTTCAAAGCCCAGCCAAAATGCAAAAATGGCATTATGCACCTGCCAAAAGGCAGGGAGAAGGTCTGTAGAGAGCAATCAGAAAAAAAGATCCTAGTTCCAAAAAAAAAAAAAAAAAAATCCTCACACCTAGAACAACTTTTCCCAGCTCTTCTTCATCTCTAATTGAG
Source organism: Monarcha castaneiventris obscurior (assembly GCA_026261815.1). Classification (NCBI taxonomy): domain Eukaryota; kingdom Metazoa; phylum Chordata; class Aves; order Passeriformes; family Monarchidae; genus Monarcha; species Monarcha castaneiventris. The sequence continues at coordinate 10,807,918 of JAMPIT010000856.1, read as the reverse complement.
CATTCTCTTGGCAGTGCTCATTTTACCTATACACCCAGATGAGGCTGTCTCTGTGGGCTCAATGATCAGAGAAAGCTCCTGTGGTGTCAAAGGCAGGCAGCTGTTTTGGCTGCAGTGCCTTGCCCAGGTAATGTGTTCTCCACCAGGAGTTTTGTTTCTCTAAGGCACCAGTCCCTAAGCAAAGGGAGGTATCTGCAGAACATTTAATTTCTCTGATACATCCTACTCTTGTATTGGTGAAAGCAAAGAGCTTGTAGCTGTCCCACTTGCCCTCCACTCAAAGCTCTCTGCTAATCAGGAGTCCAGCAAAACCAGGCAGGAAAGCAGCTTCTCAATGCCAACATCAGCTCAGCAGGATTCTCAAGAGAGCTTCTTTGGGCAAACTCTTTCCTGCAGTGTACTCTGAGCTCAGGTAATAACTGTGCAGACACCAATGCCCCACCTGAGGCTTTGTCCAGACCTTACTTCTAGAGAGGAAACAGAGGTGCTGATGGTGTCAGTGCTTTGGCTGATTCAGCTCTGGGCTTCTAAGATGAGATTGCATCAATGGGAGGCCAATTAGGAGGCTGGGCATGACAAGAACCCTCCCTGCTCATATCTCAGCAGCTAAGCCTCAGCATCCAGCCTGACCAGCTCGGCTGGACCAGAGCTAAAAGGCTCCATTATCCATCCCCTGAGGTTTACAGCTCCCTCGGATGAAGAGAGTGGCTGTTCACCATGCAGATTCCTGGTAAGAGAATCTGGAGAAAGCTCTTCCTGTTGTTTAGACAGATTGTGCCTTTTTATTTAATTTTATGCAACAGGTCATCTGATAATAACATAATATCAATGGAAAAGAATGGGACTAGAAGATGGCCTCCTGCTTTGAAAATAAACATCTTGGCTGCACCAAGTCTTTTTACTAGCAGCAGGAGCTGATTATACAGCCACTGTTCAACTCCATTGGCTTTATCTCAGTTAATGAATACAGGATGAGTTAGGCACATACATCAGCCTCTTCTGCAAAATTATTTAAGTATTTCCTTCTCCAAGAAACCTGCATTAAAGTTCTTTGCCTCCCTTTTCTCCCCCCATCATTTTTTTACTGCAGCACAAATTTAGCTGCAAAACAAGAACATCTCCTCTCTAGATGAAAACATGACAGTAATAATGCACTTAATCAGATTATTCTCAGCTCCATTAATTCCATTTAGATTTGAAAACAGCAATTAATACATAAACAGGAATATTAACATACTAGTTGCCCAGTATTCAACTCAGTTATTTTTCCGTGAAAACTACAAAACAACAAAAAGCAAAAAAAGCAAAAAAACATTGCAAATATCAATGGCTCAGTCCCAGTCTGAATGTCAGAGCATAGAGAATCTTACAACACATTGTATGTAATAACAACAGCTAAAAATAGTGATTAAAGAGAAAAATCGACCCAGCACTACCAAGCTTTTTAGGATTACCCACTGATTTTTATATACTCAAAATGAGATGGCAGGACCCAGCCCAGCACTGGCCAGAAGCAGAAACCTCAGCAAGCCTCTCAGCCCAACTTCAGCTGAAGTGCTTCCCACAGCAAACGTGATCCCTACATCTGTGATATCCCCATGGATTCCTCTTCCATGATCTACCTGAACCCCTCCAGCCACTCACACTCTCTTTTAGTGTTGTCTACACTGCTGTTAATGTTGGACAACATCATCCAAAGAGCAGAGACAGCAAACCAGAGGGTATAAAGCACTGGAGCCAGGGCCTTTCAAACAGGGCCTCTTCCTCAGAGGACAGCATCGATGCTGGCTCCCAGCTGACTGCCCCTGTCTCCTGGAGCTCATCACTCTCATTGGACACACAGCCCAGCTGATCACAAAGCAGCTGCTCCAATTTAAAGCCAAGGGTTTCTAACACTTATTCCAGACTTTTAAACAGGTTTTATTGGGATTAAAGTGTAATTGCCACACTGCAGTCCTCATGTCTTCATTTTATTTCCTGCTCAGATGCACAGGAAGATCTCAACACTGGGGATCAAGAGCTATTTCCATAACTTCCTGACCATAAACTATGACACAGCAGTGAAAACCCACATGGGAAGATTCAATCATCTCCCAAGCAGCTGCCTGGTGCAATGGCAGGCTCAGAAGTTGGACAGATTTCCTTCTGGAGAAAGGACAAGGCGCTCACCAATGCTCCAGGGTGCCTGGCAGCAGGAGCTGATACACTCAGAGCCCATGGAGGGGCCATCCTTCCACCCCAGGCCTGTGGCAGCACCTGCTCTTCCTCCTCTTCACCGTTTCCCTCAGCCCCAGTCACTGTTATTTATGGAGCTCTAACAACTGTTCTGTGGTGCTGCTGCAGGAGCAGAGCCTGTTCTCCCTGGGGGAGCCAACTGTCCCTGCTGGGGAATGAGGAAGGAGGGATGGAATGTCAGCCCTGCACTCCCTGTGAGCCTCCAAAGGAATGATACTGATCAATGGAAAACCACAGGGGCCCAGCAGACAGGGACAACTGAAATGGAGAAGTAGCACAAAGGGGCCTTTCTTTAGCTTCCCAGGGTCAATCTAATTGTTACCAAACACGCTCCAGAGCTAATCTGGGTTAACAACTTACCACAATTTATCACAGCTGGCATTGGCATCAGATATTTCCCCTCGGCCTCACTGACCCACTTGTTTCCTTGAACAGCCAGGAAACCAGCTTGGCACCTGAAGCCACATCTTTGCCACCTTCACAGCCAAGAGAGGATTTTCATCTCATGCTAAACAGTCATTCTCTTCCCTCACTACATTTCTTTGTTGCAAAGAGAGCTGCCTGGCTCTACCATCTCCTTCTCAGGAAATCAATAAATAAGGCATTCCAAAAATAAGATGCAGGGTTGCAATATCAACCTGTAGATATTCTTTTACACTACATTCTGCCTCCAGACATAAATGTTTTTCGTTGTTTCCAATCCCTGCATCCTCAGCCACAGCTACACACCTAATTTCCTACCAGTTGCAGAGTGAGAGACAGCATTTGTCTAAGCACAGACCTTCTGCACACACAGCAAAAGTTCTCTGGTTCCACCAAATAAGAATCAGAAAAAACACAAGTCACTCCTTTTACAAATCAGCCTTATTGCCAATTTGTGTTTTCCCATACACAGAACTACATAAAGGAACTATTGGGGGAGAGAAGGCAGGAAAAAAAAGTTAACTTTGTTAACTAAGCAGCACACTCAATCCTAAAAATACTTTTTCTTTTCAGCACTTACTGTACCTCTGCTGGCAGACACCCAATCAGTTTTTGTTAAGCCATGGCTCTGAATGCCATCTTTGCCCCAGTGAGGTTCAAACTGGAGGCACCCCTCACCTCACCAACCACTTCAGTCTAAATTAGGAGCAACAAACCCCAAATATATCAGTGCTTCAGCTGGATGCCACTGTGATGCAAGCACATGCTTTAAGTGGAACGGGACACACAAAGCAGTCAAAATACTGCATTTATAATGGAAAGGGAAATTCATACTTCTTTGTGGCAGTTTCCATTCACTTACCCTTCAAAGAGGCTACTATTTATAGCCACCATTAAGAGAAAAAATTTATATATAAAACTGTCGATAACAGATATAAAAATAAGTATTCTAGATTCAGGAATACAAACCCAAGAGCAAGTTTTAAAAATGACAACTCAAACTTCACACTGCTACTGCCATGGTTCTGTCACTTAGGAGAACATGACTACATTTAAAGCAAAATAATCCAGGGACTTCTGTTATTCCATCTTATCAGTTATTTCCACCCAAGGGTTGAGGCAGGAGAAAGGCTCTGAAGGTGGTTCTGATGCACACATGTACACTTTTGACCAGAATGCTGTTTTTTCCAGAGCTCCACACATTTTGTTTCCCACTGTATGCCAGCTCCTCTGTTTCAAGCACAGCCTAAAATCCTCAGTCACTGCCATGCTCCTGTGGGACAGCTGGAGCTGCAGAACCCTGTGCCAAAGCCAGTCCCAGCACTTACCAGCACTGAGCACTGCATTCTCCTCAACCACTTTGGAGACATAAGCATCAGGGTTGATACAGAAGTCACTGGAGCCCTGGATAGATGGAAGACAAAAGGCAAAAGGAATATCAAAGCACACGAGCATCAAAGAGCAGTTGAGCCAGGTTAACATCAGGGAACCTTCTATTCTAGAGGTGTTTCAGATGCTGAAGTCTCTCATCACCATCCCCAGCAGCACTGCTTTACACAACCACAGCAGTGCAGGAGTACAAACCACTGCACCCCACCACGGAGAAGGAGCAGCTCACACACTTTTCCTAGATGGAAATTATTAGGATGGTTATTTAGACCAGAATATGCTATAAAACAGGCACAGCATAACATTAATCTGGCATCTGCTAAACCTACAGCAAGGGGTGAATGGGATTTGGATGTGAGCCACTTACCACAGCGACAGCCAGCTCCAGGCCCAGGGATCCCCAGCTGACAATGAGGGCAAACACCCCAAGCAAGCACACCCTGTAGGAGACAGGCAGATGGCAGATGCAGCAGCTCTGATTTCAAGCAGTTCCTTTCACAAGATGTATTATTTGGAGTCCAAAGCAACTACCAAACCCAAGAAATTATCAACCACTGACTGTATCTTCAGATAAACTACCCTGTTTTAAACATCATGGGCAGCAGCAACCAGGAAAGTTCATGTCCATCTGTTGGTTACCACATTACCTGCCCTGGAGCTACAGGGGAAGGGAGAAGCAGGGAAGCAAAGTATTATCCTGCTTCTAGCAGGAAAACCAAAGGCACAAAGACACAGAGGTGGCTGTAGGGGAGGTAGACTGGCAGGAGGTTGACTACAGTCCCATCACTTTCACTGTTCCCATTCTGGACTTCAGTTTCCCAAAGATATCCAAAGAAAAATACGCTAAATTAAAAAAAAAAAAAACACCACAAAACCAGACTGATCCGAAATTGGAGAAATCTCTCCTGTGTCTACAATAAATGAGGTTGTTGGGTGTCAGCACGACACAGCTACAGATGGTGGGAGGGAACACAGCCCCTGCTAGGACACCTTGGTTCCAAGCTGGTGCACCTGAACAGCTCCTGAGCATCCCACGTAGCTCCACGAGAGAGACAGTCACCTGCAGGCAAACAGCTTGGAACAACAGTTCAGGTGCCTGCCACTGCCACGTGAATCCATCTCTGCACAGGTTTAAAGCCCTGCTCTGACAGCTGGACCTCATTACTGATAGAAATGGTGGGATGTGTCTGCTGTCAAGCAGGCACAAGGCAGAGGGATGACAGAGCAGTGGCCTCAGTGACACTCAGGAGCACACACTGGTGGAAAAGGCTTTTACACTTCCCCAACCAGCACATTAGCTTTTCACCCTTGCTGTCAGTGTGAGTGGTAGAGATATTTAGGTTCTAGTGCTCCTCAACTCCCTCAGGTACAGGGCTGCAGACTAATAAGCAGTTTCATTTTATCTGTTTCTATCTTCAAAGAGACACTGGCTTGCTCTCTTAGGGATGCTTTTTCCCTCAGGCTTTGAAACATAAGTAGATCCCTTCCCACCCACACCCTGAACAATACAAAAACCTGTTCATAACCAAGACATTTTTTATTCAAACCTAGTACAAGCATCTCTGTGAGGAAGGGACATATCTTTTTTCTGCTACATTTGTCTCACTGAATACTAGAGGTTTAAAAAAATAAACCTATGGGCCTCCACTAAAAAATAAAACCCATCCCTCAGTTTACCAACTTGTTTTAATTCCAAATAATCCCTATTCTGTGAATGGATCTATGCCTCATCTTGCAGAAGTAAGGGAGTTTCACCAGACTGACATCTGTGCTGCACTCTGAAATGAGACACTTAAGAATTTATTATGCCTTTTCCAAATGGATGCAAAAATTATCAGCCATGGATCAGCAAGGTTCTGTGGGTTTATGACATAAGGACAACACAGCTTGGTGCCTCCAGCTGAGCATGTTAATCAATAAGACACATTTGTTGTTTTACTTTAAATGAAGATGACTGGGTCAGTAACTGATTGCTTGGCCAAAAGATCTAAAACTGGCATTTCACCATCTTGCCTGGCTGTGATACACTTGTTTCTTTATGCCATGTGCTCCCTTTAGGGAATGCCTTAATATGAACTTCTGGCTAACGGGGAATGAGATTCTAATTTAAACCCTGGGTTTGCCATCTGTGCATACACTTGGACTTTTGTCTGTAAAACCTGCCAGGTATGAAATCATCTGGTAAATAATAAATCTGAATACACATTCCAATTATTAATGGCATCAGCACGAACCAGGATAAACCCTTGGCCATGTCAGTTATCAAACTGTCACTATGTTTATGATACCAGTATCTCTGCCAAATATGCCAAGCTACAAGACAGGGAAAGGAAGTTTTTTCCTGTAATGTGGCATTTTTGGTGCTTTTGAGAAACAGACATGCATTAACATTGCAGTACCATGGCAACAAGACTCCTTCCATAGCTGTGCAAACCACTGCTTGTTCTCAGTTTAATGTTTCCTCAGGTGTGACAGCCCCAGGTAACACAAGCAGAGAGTGACACAGAAGGCAATGCCATCAGGTTGTGCAGACATATGCAATGCTTATCACCAATTAACAAATGCCTTCCCAACTCTAGAGGATTAAGGGGAGCTTTTTAGAGCCTGTAATTTTAAGGAAGAATGTTCACATTTTTAATCACCCAACAACTGGAGGCTTCCAATGCCACCCGGTGGAAAGCAGACTGACCTTTGATGAGAAGGCAATAAACACCAGTAGCATTGCATTTTATAGCTCAAGAACCTTCCTGTGAACATCTCTTGGATGAAGCCTTAACTATTTCCACAGAGTACAATGTCTCTCTACTCAGAGGCAAATTTATGATCAGTTTCAGATGTCCTTGACATCAGTTGACAACAGGCAGAGGTTCCCACTGTATTCACCTGACTTTCCTTATGCCCCGTCCCTGGGTCAAGACTTACCCCATAAGAATGGCCCTGGAGTTTCTAATGAGCCCAAAGAGCACCAGAAGACATATCAGGACATGAAACAGGAGCAGGCCCAGGTATCCCAGCCACCTGCAGCAAACAAGAACATAGTCTGCAAAGGAAAACTGGTGTGTAAAAAGCACAGATCAAGAAGCTATTGTGATTTATGGGGAAAACACAGCCCTCCTCTTCTCCAAAACCATCTCCAAAGATTAATCTTCAGAGAGCTCTGGGTATTTGTGGGACTGGCAGTTGAGGCAGGTAAAAGCATTTACACAACACACTCAGTTACTGAGAAATGAGACTGCTAGTGTTTTCTAGTGTGAAGTTACACGCACTGGTCATCATCAGAGGAAGAAAAGGCGTTGCAGCTTCTTCAACTTCCTAGATATTTGTTAGGAAATGCTTCTGTTATTTATTCCACATGTTTGGATAGAAATTTTCTTTTGTGGAATACAACTGATGCAATATCTTACTAAATATGTTTAATAAAAAGGAATGTTAGGGTGTGGTTAACTTACAGAAGTAGTGGCATTTTCTACTCTATTTAATGTGTTCTTTACACGCTCATCAGGACAGAGCAGTAGCTATATCTGGTTTTTCCCCCAGTGCTAGAACACAAACTACAGATTTTGTATGTTGAGAATAAGTTTCTCATCAGTTGGTAATAAAGACATCTAAGACAAAAAAGCAGTGCATTTTGATTTAAACTGAATGCAGTCTTGCTGTAAGAAACAAATCAGCTGCGTGGGCCAAGAGCACCTGCAGAGATACAGAGAGCCTTTGGCTCAGCCATCCAGAACACACACGTAATTTTTGCAAAACAGGCCAAAGCAGATGCTAGGACCTCTACACTACAGCATGCTACACACCTGTACCAGTCATAGAGGTCAATCTGAATTGCCAGCTCCTCCAGAGACAGCTCGTCATTCTTCCAAAAGGGGATCTCAGTTGTTTGCCTGACCAGATCATCCAAGAGACTTTGCAGTTTCTGGACAATATGCAGGTAGTCTGTCTGCTTCTTGAACATCTCCTCCAGGACGAGCAAGTTTGGTTCCACTGTTTGGTTCAGGGCCACTGCAGTGTCCAGTACCTATAGTATGGGAAACAAAAAGGGGGATGAACAAATTAAAAAAATATAATGAAAGTACAGGAAACCAGGGAAGTAAAAGGGAATTCATTCTTACTAGCAAGTCATGGACAGCTTCCAGATTACCAGTTCTCTGTCTTAAGAGCCTCAGACTGCTTACCCTTCAGAAGCAACTTAAAAGCATCTATAAGGGAGATTGTTTGCAAGTAGTCCAATGATGGCACCTCAGCTGAGCCTTAACACATGCACGCATTTTGCAGCCATCAGGTTTGCAGTATGATACCATGAAATTAGAGATAGCACAGGAACAACCAATGGTACTAAAATGCTACATTTTGCTAAGATTTGTCTGCTTTGGCCTGCCTCCTCTTCCGGGTGTGGAAGAGAGAGCTGATCACAAGCTGTTTTTAAACCTAGCAAAGAGAAGACTTCATTTAACAAGCTGCGTTCGCTTTGTTATTTTTAGAAGAGCGGAAGAAATCACCCCGCCGCTAATGGAAATTTCAGCACATTCTCTGAGCCCAGATACGAAGAGAAAACAGGAGGAGACACAGGCACAGGAGGATTGGAGAGGAGAGGGGCTGAGTGAGGCTGCTGCTTGCCACGGGCCCCGTGGGGCGGTGCTCACCCGGTCCTGGACGCCGGCCACGGTGCGGTTTGCGTGGCGCAGCGAGTACGTCAGCCGGTGGATGCCGTCACTCGTCTCCCCATTCCCGTAGAAGCCCACGGCAATTCCAGCACTGCGGGGACAGAAAGCAACAAAGGGCAAGAGGTAAAGCTAAAAGGCAAGTGTGCAACGCAGGGCTTATGGCTACAGTGCCTGGGTAGTGACTCCGGCACTTTCCACAAAAATGGAAGCTGGGGTCATCCTGCTCCTCAGCAGCCACTGAAAAAATGCACCTGTAAACATTCACAGCCACCAAGTCTCCATACAGCATCCATATGGCGAAGAGCAGAACACAACACACGTTTAATTTATGGTAAAATAATGAAAATCTGTTAGAGAACTCTTTGGGAGCTCAGGTCCAGCCATGGACAACCACAATTCCAGCCAGGCAGCTCTCCAGTGGCTTCTGCAAGAGCTACCATTGCTGTGCCAAGAGACACGTGCCTTCTCTGGATGTGAAATACAGATTATTTTGTTACATTTTTTTAAAGCAGGACACAAAGAGCTTGCTTTGACTGCTTGCCCATGGTGGTGGTTTCTCCAGATACATTTTCCATGCCCTCTTCTCTACCCTGTGAAATATCTATGAACATTATCTTGATTTATCTTCCCATTAGAAACATTTGTGTCACACTGATTTAAAGTACTGGGAAGGGAGGCTTAATAACTTACTGGGACTAAAGGCTTATTTATTTTTAAAGCAAGCGAATTTCAAGCTTGCAGACACAATTCAACTCCAGCTGCTTAGCAAATTACCACCTATCAGCTGATTTTCCATAACTGTCCACACATATCAGTCTGCCCCAATTATGAAGTAAACTATATTAGCTTAAGCCTCACTTAAAGGAGGAAGATCCTGTAAATGTGTTGCAACCAGAGGATTATCTCATGCAAGTCAGCAATACTTCTTCTATTAAGAGATCGCTGCAGGAACTCACAGTTCCTCTTCCCAAGCCCATATTTCCTAATAATAGAGGAGGAAAGAACTTGTGAAGGAATCACACAACGAAACTCAGGGCAAACAAACGTTACCAAGACACAGTTTTTCTGTTCTCATGTTATATTTAGCTTGAGAGCACTCAGGATCTTTTCTCAGAAGGTTCTCAAGACACCAAGGTTGTGTTTGTGGCAGTGCAAAGGAAGGTGATGATCCTGTTGTAAACCTAAAGTTATTCTGGATGAAACCTTTAGTTCCTTCACAACAACTTTGTGTACTGTTCCTGCTCTCGGCTCCTCTCCTGCAGGGAGACACATCCATGCCTCCTTTCCTGGGCTCATCTGCTTCAAAAGACTGAGCAGAACAATGTAGTTCACCTGGTCATATTTCTCCTTGTACGTGACAAGAAATAGAAGCAAAGATCATGAACGGGAAGCAGATCCACTAGGAAAATCTGTGTCAGCCTCATGCTTTTTCCACCAATTGAATCTCCATAAATTATAGAGAGCTTGGCCCATAAAAACCTCAGCTGAGGAGTCTTCTAGGGACAAGAGGCAGCCTTCACACACAGAAAGAGAGGCAGCAGCTACCTAACTAAATATTCAGCATTAATACAAGAAATGGGCCTCTTTCTTCAGGAACACCATTCCTCAAACATTTTCCTAATGCAAATTATGCTGATAACTAAGGAGAGAAAAGCCCTCTGCATTCCTCCCTGGTTGCAGCTATTATCAGAGCTTGATAACACATGCCTGGGGTGCACGGGGGTGGAGGGGATAAAAAAGAAACACTCCCCCCTCCCCTTACAGTACAGAGATTACAGATGCAGAGCTATGCCCAGGATAAGGCAACTCAGCATCCCATCACAGAAATTGCAAAACCATGGCTTGAATTTCTCCTTGTCTTATCAGAGCAAAGAAATTCACACAGACCCTTTCAGCCTCCAGAGCTGCAGAAAACGTTAACAGTGGTTTCTACCACAGGCACCAAATAAATTCCAGAACATTCTTGACATTGAATAGGCAGATCTGACCCCTTTAATTAGCGAGCAATTTCTATTCAGCCTGTTACAGCTACTAGAAGCCTATTCTTTCAGCAAAGACTTGGTAAGTGCCCAAAATCTGCTGCTTGGCTCTCAGTATTCCCAGCACAGTGGCACTGTTTTGGTGGGAAAAACTCAGAAACAGCACTCTGAAGTAGCAGCAGCCACCTTGTGCTGCACAGAGAGGTACATCAGCCAATTTCCTCAAGGGATCATCTATGAAGTGCTGGCAGTACAAGCAAGTGACTTTAAACTCGTTTTCCTGTTGGAGGCACATCTACCCCAGCAGTTTTCCAGAGGCTTCCCATCCTGCCCAGTACAAACCACAGCTCCCACTGCCCCAACCCTCCAGGCACAGCCACTGCTCCTGATAGAAAACACTACAGCAGAAAAATTGGGATAAAAGCCATTTAATGCAGGTAATAAACTCCTCTAGACACGCGAATCACACATTCACTGCGAATTACACAAAACGCGTTAATTATTCCATTCCTGCCCAGCAGAAGCCAGCTCTGCACTCACACCCTGTGCTGGCAAGGGCCACTTACACAGCCAGCTCTTCCCCTAGGAGCAAGCCATACAATTTTGTAGCACTTCCCCTTTCTATCAGGGTAGAGAGGGAAGGAAACCATCCCACAAGCCTGGGCTGGGGGCAGCTGTGCCTGAGGAGGGGGCAGAGCTGAAGGGCAGGCAGGGGGGAACTGCTGCTGCTTAGCTTTGTTTGCATTTGGCTTCATCTAAATCCAATAGTTGTTTCAAATCCCTGCCCACACACACTGATATGAGTTGCTATTGTTTAAAGCAGATTTAAGGATTTACACTAGTTTTTAACTACCTTTTATATGATTAAAGGAAAACAGAGGAGCTCCTTCTATTTAAGTGCATTCTTTTAAAATAAAAATAGATCAACTCATCTTAACCCAGCAGCATAAGTCCTTGAGGTCATGATAAATCACAGGGCTTCTTGCACGAACCCTGGAAGGCACAGTAGCCTAAGATAGAGCAGATCCTTCTCCCAGTACAGGATGACAAAATCATCACCCAATGGAGAAGGCTGCATTTCTGTCACACAGCCTGGATACAAGAACAGCATTCCTGAATGACATAGCTCTTTTCCACCCTGGCACCCACTGGAAGATACTCCAACACTTACTCAGTGTTCCTATGGGAAAGTCATCTCTATTTGTGCCATTCTTGCTTCTGTTGCACTCCCCTCCTAGTGCACACACTCCTCTCTCCTCCCAAATCCACACTGTCCCATCCTCAATTCCTCCTCCCAAACCCACCTTTGTCAGTCTCCTGTCACTTCTACTACCATCACCACCTCTCCTCTGCTTTCCCTCTCACTCATAGTTTTGAACAACATCTTAAAAATCTATCTAGCAAGGTCTTACAGGCCATCTAAAATGTTCCTGCTATTCAACACTGCACTTAAAAAGCTGCTTGGCTACTCAGTAATTTTGGCAAGTTTTAGGAAACCCACTTATTTAAGTCAAGAAAAGACTGCACTTCTGAGCTTAAAGCTATCACCACCAGTGCACACCCACAGACACACAGGACATAACCAGCTCTTTGCAGAGTTACACAAGGGAGATGGAAGAGGCGCACGCCAGGATTTCTATCTTTTCCTACAGATACAACAGTGTGATTTAAACTCCTGCAGGTTGTACACACACTTCAGGATCACTTTTCAGCAAGACTCAAGAAATTCATGTCTGGAGAGCAGCTTTCCCACTGTTTGTATGCAAGAATCACATGGGCTTTAGACACCTCAATAAAGAGCCAGAAAAGACACATCAAGTGTAATTCTGGATTTGCTTGCAACATGACCTGCAAAAAACCAAAAAAAAATTCTTCTGCATTTGCACATGATGAACATCAGAGCATTAATCTGACACAGAGAGGATATATGTGCCTTCTGGTGATGAGATCCTCCTGCTGTAATACCCACACACACACTGTGACCCTCTGGGTACCCAGTCATCAGTCTGAAAAGATGAGCACTAGCCATTCACATCACATCCTTTGAAATGAATAATCTAAATACACCAAGTCATCTTTAATTACAGGAACTTCATAAGAAGAGCCCTTTTTAGACTTCAAGTTCTCAGGAGGAATATTAATTTGTCTGTCTAATTACCACCTTGCACTTTCGCACCAGGGGAAAGTGCTATTACTGGCACTTGAAAAAGCAAGTTTTTAGCATTTATTTGCACCCATTTCTTTCTGATACCCTCTCCACAAAGCTTTCTCCCCACCTTTGGAGCTGAGATCCCTTTTGGGAGCATTAGGGTCACCTAACCAGTAGATGAGGTGGTTTATAAGACAACTCCCCATACACAGAAACCAATCAAAATTGGTAAGGACTAGAACTGAAGTAAGTGTTCATGGAACAATCTGGGCTAAGCATTCCTGAAGCTTTGTAGCTGGAGCAACTGGGAAGCCTCATTAGAGACATTCTGTTGGAGAGCTCCCATTAACCAGTTATGCCTGTGCTGGCTCAGCATTCTCCCTGTTTGGAGTCATCAGGAAACAGGGATCCCAAGCACACAGCAGGACTCACAGCCCAAACAGCCCCCTGGGACTGAGGAAACCTAGAGAAGCACGTTCCAGGCACAGCTGGACTTAACCAGAATTAACCAGTTCTCAGCTAGGAAGACAACAGTCCACTTCCAAGTACTCAGACAGACCAGACCTGCTGCTGGTTGGAACCTCTCACTGCTCCAGCACCCAAACAGTGCCACAAAATTGCCTCCCAGGTCAGGCTCCTGTCAGATCAGCTTTGTACCCCATCAGGGCAGCTGCTGCTCTGGCTCTTCTGTTATGTGTGACACACAGCTGGGATAGGATAGGATATATTGGGCTAATCTTTAATCTGTGCTAGCAGGAATTCCCAGGTAGACAATCCAACAGTTGGAGTTGGCTTGTCAGGAGCTGTAGCTGCATTCCCAGGCACACACTGAGCCCAGAGTGCCACGAGACACTGATTTGAGGGCACTGTGGCATCCAGCTGCTGTAGAGAGGCAGAAAAATCAACCTCAGCTCTGCAGGAGAGCAGCAGCACTTGGACAGCACCTTCCTCACCATGATGGTACCAACCTGCTCTTGCTCAAGCATGCTGATTTCAGGGAGGAAATTAAACAACTAATTAAAAAGGTCAAGAAAAATGATCATTCAATGTCACTGTAGGTTCAGATAGAACCTTACGTTATGAACCTTAGTTTTCTGCATTTAACACTTGCAGAAATAAATTGTACACCAAGAATGAGAACCAGTGGTTCAGATTTTGAGGAAGCCTCAGCAGCATTCCAGCTTGCACATTTGACAGAGTCACATCAAGTTTACCAGAATTTATATGCTGCCCTCCCACTTTTAAATTATCTTACACATGCTCTGGAGAAGTGCAGAATACCTCCTTCTCACCCTTTCTACAATCAAAAACAAACACAACTACCACAAGGCAGCAGCTGCCTCGGTCACATTTGCTGCATAACAATAGCTAACAAGGGCCTGTAGCAGCAGCACAACTATAAATAGCACCAGCCAGAGCTTCTGCAAGAAAGGGTGAGGACCACAGCTCTCTCAGTGGATTGGAATGGATGCAGCTGAAGCTCTTAAGGTCACTAAAATAATGGTGAATGAGGCTGAGATTTCTTCTTGCAAGTTGTCCTGTGGTTTGCCTTTTCACCCCAATCAGTAAAGCACGGAAGAGCTCTTTGCAAACACAGCAACACCGACTGGTACACAAGGTCTCCTCCTCAGCCCCTGCTTCTACAGGCAAATCCACCCCCAGCTGCTAAACTCACCACAGAATGTCTGCTCTGCACTGTTTGTTCCAACACTTCAAGGCTTTGCTGCTCTCCTAAGTGAGTGCCTCGAAAGAGCAGACACACAAATGCATCAGCAGCTCAGTCTGGCTCCCGAGCAGCTCAGCCTGGCCTTCAAGGAACACCTCCCGAGGGATCACACACCCCACCCACAACCCATCGGCAGGAATGCCAAAAGTGAACCACAGGGCACTGCCAGATCCCCTTATCTCATTGCTCCCTCCTCTCTGACTGGGGGATTGCTCCCAGACCTGCCAGACCCACAAAGCAGCTGAGACCACCTGGAGCCTTAGGCAAGAGGAGATGATGCTTGGAATTGCAAAGAAACACAAATTGAGTATTCTGGATGTGTGGCCCATATTGAGCACTTTCCATTCTCCCCAAGCCGAAACAAGATTAAAGGCTCCTTCCTTGCTTGCATATCTGCAAACATGTCCCTGCTTTTAGGTGTCCCATCAATCACTTTTGGGGAAATGATCTCCTTTTAAATTCTCCTGCACCCATTCTCCACTAATTACTGATTTTTTTCTTGTTTTTCAGCAATCCTTCTTTCTATCTCACCTCCAAAATCTTCTGTTGGTCAGTCATAACAGGAAACACTGCTGACCCTGGCACCATTATTAGCAGCCCTTGGAGATGGGACATTAGTGCAGATGACAAAATGCAGCAGTGTCTTACACAGGCTACAAAATCTGAACATTCCCTCCAGTTGAATACCAATCCTTCCAAACCCAAAAGAATCATCTGTGTCTCTTTCTTCCTAATCTACTCTCCCACACATAGTGATTCTTTTTGGACACCAGACTCTGAGAAATCTGCATTTAGACCTGATAAATATTTCAGCTGTATCCATCCTGTTTAAGCGATAAGCTCCCAAGGACGGAGGGTCCTTGATTTATCACTTGAGAAGTATCAAAGAGCAGGACATTAGCAATTCCTTTTCACATTGCTCAAACCACCAGGCAGCTCTGCAAGTGGTAGAAAGGAAGGAAATACATTACAGATATTTAAAAACACACATACCTCAAATGGAAAGAGGGATTATTGCCAATACTCGCGAACTAGAGAGAGAGCATTTGGAGGGTGAGGATGTGAGACAGGGTGCACCAAAGAACAGGGAGGATGCCCTTGGCTTGGGCTGTGTTGGAGCCCAAGGCACACCTCGGGCTGCCCTGGGAGCTCAGGAGCCCCAGCAAGGGGGTCCCGGACCCTGGCAAGAAGCCCAGAATGGCACTGGCTTTGATCTCAGCCCATGGGAAAAGTTACCAACGCAGCGTGAGGCATTGCAAAACAAGAGAAGGTGAAAATGAGTAGTGGTTTAGTATTTTACAAGGTAAAAAAGTAGATTTTAGGATTTTTAATATGAGGACGAAGGGTCTAGGATGGAGGATTTGGGGCATTGCCCTGTTCTTCCTCTTCTTCTCCTTCTCCTCCATCTTCTCTGGTGGTGGTGGCACAAAATGATTGGTAGAATAAAAAAGAGGTAGAAATTATGTGTCTAGAATAGGTGTGAATGAATTGGTATAGAATAGTAAATAATAAATCCGTTGTGAAGAATGGTTGGATGATGGAAAGGGCACAAAAAGGCCGGGACAGCCCAGGACTGGGCAGTGCCCGCTCGGACTCGGCTGCATCAGATGTGCGGCCGGAGCTGAGAGCTGGCAGAGATAAGGAGAAATAAACAACCTGAAACAACATCTGCAGCCGTTTCTCATCTGTTGGGGCTCGAGGTAAAGCTCCCAGAGGTGAAGATAAGAACCTGTATTTGTGCACAGCACCCAGCTCCCACAGGGCCGTACCTGCACACGAGGGTGGCGATGATGACGCACCAGGCCGTGCAGCAGCAGTCAGCATTGAGGTGCTCCTCGCTCTTGCGGTGGCGGCAGCAAAGCCAGAACGAGTAGAACAGGAGGAAGAGCAGGTCCAGAGCCAGGCAGGAGAGAGCGATGCCACCCAACAGCAGCAGGGCCTGCAGGGGACAGAGATGGGTGTCACATTTGGCCACAGCAGGGGAGGCCAGCCAGGGCCCGGCAGCTTGAGGGCTCTGCAAGGCATCCCTTCAAAACAAGTCATACCTTCAAAACAAGTCATACCTTCAAAACAAGTCATACCTTCAAAACAAGTCGTTTTGTGGGTTTGGCACATTTTTTTAAATATAAACAGGTGATTTTTTTCATCCCGCTTGCTCCCCTCGCTCCATCCCCCTCAATGAAACCACATTCTGTCCCTCAGCAGTAAATAGCTGAGGCATTTGGTCTGTCCCAGCCTGCAAACAGCCTAAGTTAATCAGAGGGTTTCCTCTTTACTACTGATCACAGGTCAGCAGATTTAGAGAACAAAAAATAATAATATAAAAAAAAAAAATAGTTCAGCCAGCTGCCTCTATCTGTGCAGTTTTTTAATCTTCATGAATAAATATGCAGGCTTATTCATTAGAAATCCAAGTGCATGAGTGGGTTTGAAAGGGGGTGGAATTTATTACACATGCATGAGATTGATTTTAAAAAAATTAATCTCCATGCAATGCTTCTGTTCAAGGTAGACCCAGAATAAATGCTAAACCCCTCCATACACCATCCACACATATAGGTACAACAAACGTGGATGCTACAGACACACTTGAAGCAGTCACAAGTTGAGTTAGTGTGAATTATACCTATTTCTAGCCATGTTCCTGGAGGAAAGGGAAGTTTTAAGTGCTTAACTCCCTTCCAATTTCTTTTTATTCGAAAAATCCTGGTTAAAATCCAAAAATGCACACCAATTTTGTTAAATAAAATTTAAAAAATTAAATCCATTCTAACACCATATTCTAGCCACATTTTCCCACCTGCATGAATCAAGCAAAAGGATACTATTTTATCCATAAGGTTTTTTTGATAAATCCTTGGTTGTGGTGACAAATGCCAACTTACTAGAAATGATTTAAATATCTGGAAAGGGTCCAAGTCACTTGCTGCTGCCCCAATATTGGGAACGCAGACATAGATCTGTATCAGCTAACCTAGAACAAAGGTTTGGGTTTTCAAATCAGTATCTCTTTTCCTCCCCATGCAGAAACTCCTTAAAGAACATTTATATGCTTCCTCCTGATTGAAACAACAACTTCCTCCTGATCAAAAGGAATACAACAAAGAATGCTGAGGTTAAAGCAAAGAACTTTCACAACTGGTGGCTGTTTCTGACAGGGTCTGGTAGGAACTTGCTCTTTGTAGGCTTTTCTTTCCCCCCTTTCCCCCGCTCTGCTCCATAGGTACTCCCTGCTGAGTGATTATCCTGGCAAACGAGCCACACAAGGCCCTTCCTAGCCAAGAAACGTCAGCCACACATAATGAGGTCCACACCAGTTAAACCCAAGTGCTGCACCACAGATGCTCCACGTAGCTTCTTGCTCTTGGCTTCCCCAGCCTTTAGAAACTCTCCCAAAGCCCACTGAGAGCCCTGGGATGGGGGGAGCTCACAGGTGCTGCTTGCCCAAACTAAAGAGCACAAACTCAGTCCCCTTGTGCAAAGAGAACTCTGGGATCTTTACCAGCCAGGAGCGGGGGTGGAAGGGAAAAAGCCCAATCCCCCTTTCCCATGCTTTCTCCAGATGCTGCGAGCGCTGCTTGAGCTCCTGAGCAGAAAGGGGCCTCTGAGAGGGAAGCTGCACTCGGAGCCCCACATTCCCCCACTTCTGAAGCCTTGCCATGCACGAGCACTCAATGCTAATTTAACTAACACATTCGGCATACCAAAGCTCCTCAGGGATACTCTTTATTTTTTAAACACGTCAGGCTGCTGTAAGGCAAAGCTTTCCTGCCCCGCTCGCCTGCACTTCTTTCTTCACACCCTCAACCCTCCTGCACATGCTAAAAGGCATTACTGCTGGAAAGACAAACTCAGCTGAAAACATCCTCCCAGCAACTCTTTTATCAGCAAAAAATCCACACTGCAGCTCCAGATGTAGGGGAACCACCCCCATTGAAAGGAAATAAAAAATTTTTTAAAAAGGAAGAAATGGATATTAAATTGCCAACCAGCAAGCAACCTGAAGTCCTTGCTTTGAAGGGACACTTAATATATGCTTTAAATTTGCATTTGGCCAAAAGGACTTGGCTGGCCACTATACCACAATCTGCATTTAATTTTCCAGAGAATATTTGTTTTCCATTAATGGATATGTGCCATGACAACAAGTGAAATCATCCAGCAGAGCAGTTATTAATCTTTCTGACTGATGAGTGAGTTTAGGACCCAGGGACTGGCTGGCAGTGAAAGCCTGGTCACAGCCAAAGATATTCCTCTGCCTGCTTGTCAGGATTAAACTACAGTATTTAAAATAGGGGGGTTGAGGCTGGATAAACCCTTAGACACTCTATCCTGCAACAGTAAATCTGGGACTCGGTTATCCAAGGCCACATTATCCCAAGTAAATGTAAAATTATGCACTGGGCCTTTTGCCACAAAAGAGCATCAATTCGTCTTCGAACATTTGCTGAGCTATCAGAACCTTTATAGCAAATGATGCATGAACTGCCCTCACAGGAAAATGGAGACAACTTGGAGGAACAGCATTTTACCACTGCACTGACACTAATGGCAGAAGTGGAGACAGAGCAGTCCCTGAAAACGAGAGTAAATCCAAGTGGTATCTGCCAGACTGGCAGGAGAGGAAGCTCCAGCGTCAGGAAGCACTTTCAAAATAAAAGCTGCACACAGGGAAGTAACCACAGGAGCATTGCTAGCGTGGAAAGGCACCACAGAACCTGAAAGCACTCGGTGCTGTGCAGGGATGGTGCTGCACTGCTAACAGCCTTTCTCAGCTCCAGCGTGGGTGCTGGGATTCACCACCTCCACAGGAGTGAGATGCCAAAAAAGGGGCAGAAAACATCTAGATCCTCGTGTACAGAATGGGGAAACAAAGAGCACAGCAAAAACAGTCCCCACAAAGCTACCCAGGGGCTGGTCATCTCTTCCACATGGTATGGTGTTGATATCATTCCTAAGGATTTACAGGTAGATGAGCCTTCAGTTTGCTCAATCCCTGCTCTCCGAGACCCTGCCTTACGTTACTGGGGATTAAATAAACCAAGATATAGCCTTGTCTGCTGGATGAAAAATCCCCATGTGAAACAGCCTCTTTCAGCTTGCAGGTTCCAAAGGGTGATCCACACCACAGTTACCTGAATGTATCTATGGACTGTGCTCCTGGAAGGCTAATTTTAGCTGCTGAAACTGCACTTAAGGGAGGATACTTCATCCCACCCAACCGATGAGGTCAGAAAGAAAAGAGATCTACATAAGAACATAAGAAAAGGGATATACAAGATGTATTTACTTCCTTAGAAAGAGGGAAAGCCTAAATAAAGCCACAAGGCACCACAGTGCAGGAGGTAAACTCTGGGTTGCATTCATGTTAAATGTCAAGGTTTATACCACTGCATTAAATGTTGTTTGCTCATCATCTGACTTTACAGAAGAATATTGGCTTAGGGACCCTTCTTCACACCACCACGTCCCCTCTGCCATGAAGATTATTTGGCACAAAAAGAGCTGGCAGCAGACTAGGTTTAAGAAGTTAATTCTGAATACACAAGGGCTCAAAACAATCCAGGTGTTTATCAAGTACAAATTTTACCAATCTCGATTTATCCAACTTCCAATTACCACATTCTTTAAACCTTAACTGCACTAACAGCAGCACAGAATAGTGAGAAGCTCTTCATATGGAATAGATGATTGCTATTTTACTACTAGTTAGAAAGTCTACTAAAACTCCTTAAGAAACTTGAGAGCAAAGCTGAAACCTTCAGGTGGTTCCTGAGAAGCACTGCAGTTCCACTTTTAATCTTCCATCAATGATTTGAAAGGTATTTCATCTTAAAACCTCGTAATTTCAGCCCACAGAACAAAAGAGCTACAGCTTTTGAGCAGCTCAAGAACACAGCTGTCTTAACCATTGCCAGATTGAGAACGGTTTACCTTAGTTTTTGCCAAAAGAAAGCTTTCTGTTGAATCTGCAGCTAGTATTCTTTCTGTATTTCCATGCAGCGACTTGAGATAGTGATAATAAAACAGAGAGAAGAGGTTAAAGGAGTGTGGGAAGAGAAAAACGTTCACCCAGAAGAACAAATGAAGCAACCTGGGCTGCTGCCAAAGGAGCACTCATCTCTATTTATTCCATGAAGGACGGAAATCATCTTAGCAAGAAAAGAAACTGCTGTGGGATAGTGTCATGCCTACACCACTTCCTACACTGCTTTTTTTTTTTCTTCCAGACTTCAGGACATCTCTCTAAAAAGCTTCTGTACTCACACATGATAAGCAGCTATGTCCTACCAAACTAAATGATTTTTTTTTTAAAAAAATGCTGGCAACACAAGGAACACTCTGACCTCCTCATCGACTTGCTCTGAACATGCTGTGTGCTCAGAGACTTGATTTTCAGTACTTAAAAAAATGCTGTACGAGGTGTTTGTTGAGATACTTGAGTGTCTCAGGATGTCACTCATCCCACAGCCCCTCCAGAAGGGTAGGGAACGCAGCCAACCACATCTTGGCCAATGTGATGTGGGGGGAGGACGTGGAAAGCACTGCTGATGTCAGCACTAAACCATCCCTATCTCCTCACGGGGTACAGGCCTTCCCAGGCCAATTACTGTGCTCAGCACTGTGGAGGAGCAAAGCTGGGCAGGAAATGTGCTGTGGAAGAGGCTTTTCCCACGGTAGTGAGATGAATTCTCTTCCATCAGGGATCCATCCGCAGCAGGGAAGAGCACCATGGAAACAGAGAGCAGGTTCCACCGTCTCATCCCCTTCTGCAGCTCCTAGAGGAAGCACACTGGTAAGGGAGGGCAGTAGATTATAGATATATTTAGGGCAAGTCCACACTGGAGCAAGCAATATAGGCCAACACTTTGCCTTCAGCTTTTTTTGGCTATTGGCTTTCCCTTTTGGAAAGCAGGAAATGCCAAGGATTGTGTCATGCTTTTTTTTCTGTCTGTTTTTTGTTTTTTTTTTTTTTAAACACCCTAAGACAATACAGCAGACACATCAGAAAACAAACAGATCTGCAGCTAAAACCTCTCCTAGCATGACTCCATTGCTCAATTCCATTTACCAAGTTGGTTAAATGAGCAGGCCAGCTTCCTCAACACTCTCTATATAGGCATGGGCATTACACAGTTACTTGGTATTAGAGCTGTGAACTAAAGCCACTTTAATTACAAATGAGTGTTCACACAGGGTTTTAATGTAGTTTAACTAGAATGGGCTTAATTCAGTGTAGTTTAATTCACTTTAGTGCATTTAAAGTGGTTTAACTAATCTGTTTTGAATTTATTCCTCCAGTTAATTCAGATTAATTTCTCAAGTGTAAGCAACAACTAAGAACAAGGTTAGGTTGATTAAAGATTGATCACAATTTCCTCCACACTAACATTGTGACCCCTTATTTCATAATTAAAGACTTTCAACACTGCCTTTATATTTGGTCCAATTTGCAGAAGCCAGCAGTGTAGAGGCCAAAAAGACACAACTTGCTGATCCTTGGCTTATTGCAGCAACCAACTCGATATAATCACTGCCATGGTTTTGGGAGCTGTGGTTGAATAACACATAGCTCAGGTATGTCTGCACACCTCAACTTCCACAGCTTCCAAGGGGCAGGTGCTAGAATTAATCAGGTGCTAGAATTCATCAGAGAAGCTCATATCACACACCAAAGAGAGATAGCACAGAGTAGAAAGGGCTTGCTTAACAACTGGGTTGGATATTTTTTCCTGCCCATGAATGCAGATCTAAGCTGTGCTAATCAGCAGTGAACACTGGAGTCCTATTGGGTTGAAGTCAAATAACAATCCATTTATTCCCTTAGTTGTTACCAACTCAGCAATCTCCATCTTACACAGCAAGGAAACATTCCCAGAGGTAAGGGGGTCCTCTAAATTGGATGTTCTTATCCCTAGTTTCTCCATAATGCTGGCTGAAAGCCTCTGTGCACTACAGCAATGAAAAGAATGAGACACTCTCACCAAATTCCGTTTCCACTGACAGGTCCCCACAGACTAAATCTTTATTAAATGAGGCTTAGCTCAGAACTGGCAGCTTGTCAAATGAGCATTCTCACTGAAAAGGCGGATTTCCTTTCTGGGGATTCTGCAAATTCCCTTGCAGGACTCTAAAAAAAAAACCCACCACCAAGGCTGCATCAGTGTCCATGCAGGTCTTTGCCCCAAATCCCAGACCAGCAAAACATGTAAGGAATCCTCATGGGAACAGGCCTCCAGCTGTAGAAGGTTATTTCCTCCTAGTATTCCCAGCTGGACAAAGTTACAGCCATTAGTTAACTTTGTTAAAAGGCAAGACTCAGATAATTATTTGGGATATTGAGGTGAAGGGCACCAAAAGGGTAGCTGGAGGAATTTGGCAGGTATCCCACACCACTCACAGCCACACTCAGCTTGCCCAGCTCTCCCATGGCAGATCCACAATTCCACCAGACATTCCTTTCCCACATCAGATTAGCTCACACATTCCCACCCAACAGCGGCTCCTCTACTTGAGGTCTTTTAGAAGCCACTTGATTTCCTTGGTTGGACAACTGTATCAATCCATTAATGCCTTAAGACACAGGCTCCTCACAAGGACATTTTCCAGCAAACTGGATAATGGAAAGAAACCCCATGCTACAAAGGAAGTATGAATTTAATGGTCCTACAACTCAGGGCTAAGCAAGCACTGCCTGTGTTACCTGGCTCGTGCTCAAGTGCTGGATAAATTCCCATGCCAAGACAATTCCCCAGCCCCAGCCCTCCATCAGGAGCTCAGCTATGCTCCTGCAGGCCTGGAACTCCCTGAAGGCAAGATGTGGCACTGCCTGCAGGCAGGGACCTGGGCACACTTGCAGAGCCCAGCATGTGAGTGAGGCAGCACTGGTGTGTTTTAGAAATGAAAAAAAAAAAAAGCAAGCAGGAAACGCTTAGGCCTGAAGCCCAGTGATTTAATCCAATTTCCATCCTTTTCTCCCTACCCCCTCCAACAACGTGCACTCTCTGAGACAATACACTTCATTTAGAGGGGAAAAACATGATCTCTCCTAAGTGCCTGTCCTTACACTCTATCAAGCCAAGTACTGGGACACTGCTTTTTTTAATCTATGATGGCCATTCATGCTCTGGCACAGATAACAGCCTCAAGGATTTTCTTCCAAGACCCCAGCTGCACAGAGTCTGTGCTTTACTCCACGTTAGCTGCTCTTCAGCTATTGCTGTTCCTTATTAGATTTGGGTTTCAAACCCAAGTGTTCATCCCGCTCCTGTGAATTTTAAGAATTCCCTACAAAGATTGGGCCTTCCAGTAGAGGAAGCACCATCTACAAGTCTCCTGTTCTTCTGCAGAACCTAAACCCTGTCCTTTGCAGCAGACATGGCACCAGTTCAGATTAAAAGCAGTATTTAGGCTCACAGCAACTTCTTGATCTTCTTAAGCATCTCTTCTTAAACCAGACAACCAAATCTGAACTGATCGGCCACTATGGGGTTTGAAGACACTGAGCCCAATCCTCAGCTCTGATGTCCTGGCAGGGAGGTCACTGCACAGCTGCACACACCAGTCACCAGTATTTTGCTGTTTCTGTTGGGGACAGGATAAACAAGGCACTGGGGAGGGAGAGGAAAGAGCACGGAAATGAGCAGAGCCACCCCAAAGTGGAACAGAAAACAAATACTTGTCCCAGTTGTGGAAACCTTCCCAAACCCATCAACAGTTAGCCCATGCCATCAGCACGGATGGCAGTGTTTCCATGAGCATGACTGCTGTAGAAAACGTGGTTCTGCTCCCTTCTGCCATTATTTTACATTATTTTGAACTTGCTGGTTTGTCTTCAGGCACCATTTTAATCCCATTTATGTCTTGAGAGTTTTGGCGCTGAGCATCTACAGCTGCATGCTATAAACTCGAGCATAACATTTGCTGCACTGAACCACAAAAGTTATACAGAATAACAGAAAGAGAATCCAAATTGGAATGGAAACTCTTAACATCAAATCGTTACTAATGTTAGACTTGAAAGGCAACTTAATGTTGCCTTTTTTTTAATGTGTACAACTTGTTCCATATCATTAGCACAATGAAGAGGTCTTTTTCTAAACTGCAGCTATTAGGAAAATGTCTAAGTGAGAAGCTCTAGCACACACTTCGGCATTTGGAGGCACCCGAGTTTAAAAAAAAAAAAAAATTAATTAGAAGGAAAAGAGATATTTTCTAGCCAAGATTACAAACCCACTGCAAATGGCTTCATAAACTGCTTTTATTAGCACTGAATGGACAGGAAGGTAAGTAGCAATAATTGGGCTTCTGCATTTATGTGCCAGTGATGGCAATGGATCATTTTGGTGTACTCAGGTGTCTCTGACAGGGAGATCCACATCCAGTTTGACTTCAGGTTGCAAACTGAGCACAGTATTCAGAATAAGGAGTGAGAAGTTTTGGAGCAACATGAAAATAACCAACAGGAAAACAACAGAGCATTGAGTTTCCATAATATTGACCCTATCCAGCTTCACTGGCATTTGTCTACACAAGTGAAGCAGGTCAGAAGGCTGTTTACACAGCAGAAACTTAGTGCAGCTCATCATGCACCCTAAGCCTGCTACAGGGTGAGGGAAGCAGCACTCCTGATTACATTAGCAAATGACACTGGTCTGGCTGCCCCGAGGACTGACCTCTGCGAGGGGATAAAGAACAAAATCAAAGGCACACTGCCCTACATCTCCAGAAAGTCACGGCCCACTGTGCTACAGCCAGCAGCCCACATGACATCTTCCTTAAAATAATTTGTGTTTGAAGGCAGCTTTAATGCAGTATGTCGGTCATGTGGAGAGGCCATGAAGAGCTGGGAAGGGGCAATATCCCATAGGGACAGCTGCTGTGAGCTGGGGAAGGGAGAACAGAGACCTCTGACCCATCTATTGACTGTGGACCTGCACTGACCTCCTTGCACAAACAATGCAAATATGCCATTTAACTGCCAGACACAAACAAGTGCCACGCTTCTCACCATAAATTCACTCCAAACTGCCTCTTTCAAGACTACTACAGTCAGAGTTTAAAAAAAGAAATAATTAAAAAACAAACAAAAGAAAAAAACAGGGGAAAGAAAGGGAGGAAATCTCTTCCTTCAACTTAAAACTGTACCTTTCCTTCCCACAAAAGAGGCTCCTTCATGTGCAGGAAACATTTCCATATCAAGTCTTCCTTACTTTTATTTTGGGGTTGAGTTGCCTTTTTTCCTTTTCTTTCTTTAAAGAAGAAAAAAAAAGCTCTCAAAAAACCCCTCTGGGACAAAGACTACCAATATTCACTATTGAGAACCTTCAAACCCATGAAAAAAAAATGCCATAGAGGGACTAACGGAGGAAGCAGATCAAAAAAACTCTCCAAGCTAGCCAAGACCCACCACAGTCACAGCTGGAGCCCGTGTTTCTGCACCACTGACAACACTGGGAGCGTCATTAACCACTTCTCCTCAACCCATGCAAGGGAGGCTAGGGAGCTAAGAAAGGCCTCCTGCAGGCTCCTTGCCAAATGTGAGAAGGGATTAGGGCCTCCTCAGGCTGCTGCCCTGAAGGGAAATGCAATCTGAATAGGGAGTTTTCTTTGCAGCTCTCCCCTCCGGCAGTGCAGAGCTGCAGATGGTCCTCACAGCAACCAGGGTCAAGCTCCCCCTCAAGAGCAGCATTCTGGTGAGTGGTCACTGCCTCACCCCTCTGCTTATGCTCCCCAACATCATCCTGGTAAAAGGGGAGCACATGCTTTTTAAATTCACCTCCTGGATGCCATTCCTGAGTGAACGGGGGCTCAGCTAACAGCAGATGCACTTAGAGAATAGAACCCTCGCAGTCACAAGGCAAATCTGATGCCCCAACACATCAATCTCACTCTGTGGCTCTGGTTCTGAGCAGCTCTTCTTGCAGCTTCTTCATTTCCCCACGGGGTTGGGGGAAGAGGGGAATCTGTCTCCTTTCAACTGTTTCAAAGCTGTTTAACTCTCTTAGGGTTTGCCTGCAAAGCTGAAAGCTGTCATGGACCACTGGCCTAAAAATATTTAAAGGACTTGGTTTATATCAACTATTTAAAGACAAATATACCTCACTTTTAGCTTCCTTTACCATCAAGTTTGGGAACACGTAGGACACAGGGCTATTTGGCTGTAATAGAGGTTACATCAGTTAAAAGGAGGAGGTGTTAGCCCCACTGTGTCCTAATAGGATTTTTCATTAGTTGCTTTGCTTTCCCAGGACATACACATCATATCCACTAGAAATCAATGCATTTTATAGGTAATTTAATACACACAGAGCCTGCCTTCAGAGATCCTTTTATCCTGCTCATGAGATCAGTGCTGGTAGGATTCCTCGAGTTCCTGCACTGATATTCATTCATTCAGCAATTCTTCTGAACCACAGAGACTGATTTTTCAGGAAAGTTCCCAGAGTTCTCTTAGAGGTTCTGCCTGCACTTATGTCATGGCTATATTTAAAGAAGGAATCCCACTAAAGTGGTTTATAACGTGCTCTGGCAGGACACTGTAGACAGAGCTAAATCTTATTAAGCTACTTAAGTTGCTTTCCCCCTCTGAAGTCATCTGTCAAATGCTGGTCCTAGACATAACAGCCAACTATCAAACTAGCTTATCAAGAGTCATGCTTAAAATACCAAACTAAACTATAAAATGCAATCATCACACACATGAGGAAGAGAAACTGGGGCAGTGTGCTGTTCCAGTAACCTCCTGGGATCCCAGAGGGTGGAGAAGGCTGCTGATTAGCTTTTCATTACAGTTAGATTGTAACCCACTTGCACACCACTGGACTTTATTAAAGAGAAAATAAGAATGACTGTGTCTTTAATGTTAGCTGTGACTGTATGGACAATACATGAATGTAGGGCATACTTTTAAAATAGAGTTCACACTAACAGGGCAGGAGGGGGTACCTGGGAAAACAAAGCACCATTCAGCCTTAACTCAGCACCCCACAGAGAAGGGGGAAAGCAGCATTCATGGTTATTTCATCTCCTTTCCCAGTAACTTGAAAATAAGCACCACAGAGTTCTGAAAGGTTAATTCCCATAAATGTTAAATGTCCACATTTAAAGCTCCAGCTTTATAGCATCCACTCCACTATGTCAACACATTACTGCTGCTGTGTCAACACATCACCGAGATTCCAGAGACAAACCTCAATTCCACAGATTCCATACAATAGTAGAAAACAATAGGCTGGAAAAGACCTCTGGAGGTCACTGTAGTGCAACCTGCTGCTTAAAGTAGGGCTGATTTAAGAGATGGGGTTGCTCAGAGTCTTGCCCAGGCAAGTTTTGAGTGTCATTGATGCTCGAGTTCCCCAAGCTTCCCTCAGGCCCTGCTCCAGCACTATGAAGAAAAAAAGCTCACAAGTGACTGCACCCATGTTCCATTTCCCATTTCAGCTTGAAGTTGTTGTTGCTTGTCCTTTTGCTGGGCACCTCTGAGAAGAGCCTGGAACCACCTTCTCCAAGTCCCTCCTTCGGTTACGCAAAGGCTGCTCTGCAAATGACAGATCTGTCATTTCTCCTTCCCTGCTCCAGGCTGAAGGGTCCCAAGTCTCCCTGCACAGGTCAGGCTCTGCCCATCTCAGTGGCCTTCCCCTACACATGCTCCAGCCCATCAGCACCTCTCCTGCCCTGGGGCCATGAGGCAGTCACACAGCATTTCTGCTGGCACACAACTGGAAGAGTCCGTGCACGTGAAATGGCTGACGACCCCATTTCAGGGCTACTTTCAGCTTGCTTACAGGGCTGGGCAAAGCACAAGCCTTCAGAGCTTGGATTTGACTGCAGATGCATGACCCAGGCCACCTGACAGGGTCACCAAGCACCAAGAGGTGACAGATCTCCCCCACACCGGGCAGTCGCTCTGCAGGCACGAGAAACACAGCAAGCACCACCAGAGCCTGAGAGAGACTCAACAGCCTGCACGGTGTTCCTCAAAACAACACAATGAGACAGCTGAGGGGAGAGAAGAGGAAAGGTAGGGAAAGGGGAAGAGCAGCAATAGAGAAGTTACATGTTTCAGACTGAAAACAAGGCACCTCAGGAGTGCCCAACTGCATGGATGCTCCTGCATACCATTGGCTGCTGCCTTCCAGAGCTGCACAGCAACGAGCCCGGGAGGTGGGAGGCTGCCAGCTCGCATGAGAGCTCCCTGCTCAACCCCTCCTCCGCATCCCCACAGCCCGGCCTGGCCAGCACCACCGCTGCTCCAGCTCATCCTGCCCAGCTCATCCCAGTATTGATCGCCTGTCCCCAGCCGAGGTCGCTCAGGGAGACAGCCAAAGGAGACAGGACCTTGGTTAAACAGATGAGCAGCCACGCCAAGTTATCACAACAAGAACATGCTCTATCTTCATCCACGGCTCAGGTTTTCCTTGAAAAGTGGGAAGGCAGAACTGCAGAAATAAGGAGGGGTGCAGGGGAAGGGGTGAGATGTGCAGCTGTGCTTGTGCCTGACACAGCTCAGAGAAGTGCTGACACCCAGAAGGGATTAATACTCCTCAAAGGCAGCACTACACAGCACAAGTGCTGATTCTGTAGGTGTTTCACTCCATTAATTTAGGAAAGTGAGGGAGGAAGTGGTCTCTACAGAGAAAGCTGCCCAGCCTCAGCTTCCCTATGAAAGGGCTCCAATCCCAGGGTTCCAGACCACACCAAAGTTCACAACAGAAGATGAAAATTCTCACAGAACAAGCAGGAGAGAGTACAGAAACTGACATCATGTGGGAAAAAAACTGATCCAGCTGTTGGGCTCACCACCTCCAGAGCCACAGAGCAGGTCATGAAGCCAGCTATGGATGCAGAGGAGCAAAGCTGCCTGAACACCACAGCTCACAGCAGGAGAGCTTGTTACAGCTCCCCTCTTGCAAAACAACCTAAACCAAATCCCCATTAGACCCAAGCAAAAATTAATCTAAGACACAGAACTCGAATGCAATGATTTGCAGGCTCTAGGACAAGAAAGGTCTCGAATTCTCTCCATCCAGACCCCAAATCATTATCTTCCAGGAGCACTCAGAGCCAAGAAAGAAATTAACTCCTCTGCCCTATTTCCCAGTATGTGCAGGAGAAGCTCCTCTTCTGAGCAGTCACTATCGATCAGGAGCCTCTTCTCAGACAGTGAAGCCCCTCAGTGCTCACTCTGAGCTTGCCCCACTCCCTGAGTGAGCAGGGGGAGAGCAGCAGCACCTCTCCCTTTCTGCCATTACACAACTGCACTTACATCAATTGTTTATGCAGCCAGGAACACCTACCTGCCTCCCACTATTTATAAACCAAAAGCCAAACCACTGCAGAAACAACTGTGTTTTGTGTCACTGCCTGCCCTAAATTGCCTGCCCCTCAAGCTGATCAAACAGCACCGAGGCAGATGAGAAGCACTAGCATGAAGTCAAATAGATAAGCTTGGCTCCTGACGACCCAACTCTGCACTGAAACGGGAGGCCCTGAAGCAATCCATGCTGCCAGCTCTGTTGGGGATAGAACAAAGAGCAGATTTAATATCTTAAAGACAAAACCCACAGATTTCCTGCACGCAAACATACCCACACCCATTGCTGCTACGGTTGTCTCAAAGAGGGAAAAGCTCCAAGAAATACAGCACCTTCACACACTTTCTTGTCAAAGAGGAGTAGATCCTGCCAGCCTACTCAGTACTAAAACAATTTTAAAAGTTTTTAGGGACTATGTGTAAATTAATTTCAAAATCTGTCACATCTGCTGTTGGTTGCTTTCAGCAAAACTACTTGTAAAGACATTTGATAAGCAGAGAGCTAAATATTAGATTTCTTTATTACTTGGCAGTAGCCAGAAAGGTCTGTAATAATTCATATGGGCACAGTTCTTAAGCTTATAAATTACTGTTATTTCTGAATCAACTTAGTTTTACTTCAACAAGAAAAAAAAAAGAGGTAAAAAGCATAGTTTTAATAAGTGAGATCTCCCCAGTTTTGACTTCCCTCATTAACAGCTGCCGCTACACATGAAGGTGTCAGACATTTTTCTTTCTCTTCTGCAATATCACAGCTGAACATTTAGCAACAGAAGAAAAACAAGAAAGCCACCATGAGAAGTTGTGGCAGCTGAGCCTGTGATGGGTAATGTGGCTGTCCCTGGGCTCAAGCAATCACTCACCCACCACATCACTCGTGTGGTCTCTGAGCTGGAGACAAGGCCACTCTTACTAGAACAGCCAGGAAAAGGAAACAGTAGGTAGCACAGCTGCTTCCAAAACCTGCCATTTACCCCATCCACAGAGGGACAATATCCAGGTTTTCCTCTATTTTCTTCTCCTCCTACAAAAAAAGGCTGTAAATCCCTATGTCCTCAAGTGAGACTGACTTTGATATCCACTACACAAATACCAAGATGTGTTGTTTAGGTGAACTATCCAGAGGTCATCATCTCCCATCTGACCTGCTGGAGCAGCGAAGCACAGCGGACACAGCTCCACACTAACAAGCAAGGCTATTTCTGCTGCTGTGCTTGATGATCAAAGCTTTTCCCTAAAATAATAAGATCCCAGGGGCTCTAAGACCAGTTTGGTAACTGCTAAGATGGGAAGAAGACCCTTCCCTTTCAGGATATTTAAGATGGAAGCAAACACCACACAAGCTTTGTGTTAAGCTGATGCACAGCAGCATAAGTGCCTTATTAAAACCTGCAACTAACTTAATCAAGGAATTCTAATATTCATAACTGAACTTAAAAGCACTGCCCTCTGGGATACTAGAGAGTTTCCCCTCAAAGACTGTTCACCTCATTGACAGTCGTGTTGCTTTTCATAATCATGTTCACAAATTCAATCAAGCTCCAGATAAAATCTAATCAAGTTGGACAAGCTGAATTGCAAGGGCTGTCATTTCAAGTCCTGTAACGGGAGGTCAGCTCAAAGTAAGCCTCTGATGTCCCAGGACCTGAGCAGGATTATTTCATGTAGTTCATTGCTGTAGGCACCAAAGATCATTTTAGCTCCCCAAACTATTTTTAATACTCACTCTAGTGGATCATTTGATCTCTAGACAAGCTAGGTTTAGTCTTCAGTCCTTTTTGCTCAAATCCTCAGTGATTTCTCCAGGCACAAAAGTGGCTCCCTCAGGTATAGAAAAGAACAGCTATTCACAAAACTTCATTATTATAATTGTTCTTCAACTGAAGTTCGTCCCTCTGGAAAACATCACCATCCCTGAGAACTACTTCTAGTTTGGAGATCCTGACCATCCCAAAGCAAACATAAAAGCACCCAGACTGCCAGGGCAAAGTATTAAGGAAGACCTCATTATTCATATTTAAGACCTGCTGGTCACTTCAGTCTGCCCTCTGCCCCCTTTTCCTTCTCTTCCCTCAACTGAAAAAACACAATTTAAGCCATAGTCAAGATTTAGATGCTTTGGCTACTCCCCAGAAAATAGGCATTAGGAAAAATTTAGTCCCACAGAAATTAAATAAGAGAAGAAGCCCTTTTATAATTCTTCAGTGCAGACTAAAAGATTCAAAAGCACCAACATAACTTATGATCTTGAAAAAAACCTCTTAACTCTTTTGAATGCGGGCTGATATTGTAAGAAAAAACCCCAAAAAACTATTCAAGTGGTTCTTGGTTCTAAAGTTAATTTAAAATTCCATCCATGGAGCCTGGGAATAATTGGATAACACTTAAATACCATACATGATCAGTGTGACATTGCAAACCAATGTGACTGGGGTTAGAGCATGTCCAGCCATAACCCACGTGTGGCTGTCACCTGACTGCCTCCCTTCTATTCACCAAGTAAAAATCCTTGTTCAGACTAATAGATCCGATGCAGACTCAAGGCAACTCTCTCAGTGGGAGTGGTGTTGATGGAAAAAAAATTGTTTCATAACAATATTAGTCACAAATTCTATTACAACTAAAATCTTAGGAGGAGAACACCACTTGTTCCCATCATCATACTTCCATGGATAACAAGACAATGAATGGTCCCAGTAGCCAAATTCTGAACGCTTGGAAAGTAATTATTTCTCAGCTACTGAACAGATAAACAGAACCACCAAGTTTCCAGCCAACAAGCCACTCCCCTTCTTCCTCTTGTTCAGTATGTGTAGCTCAGGCCATTTCCGATTTTGATTCCAGCAGGAAGAGCTATTTCAGCCAGTGCCCAGAAATAAGAAACCCAGAAACCCAGACTGACTGGCTGCACTGCATTAAAAAAGCACTTGGAAAAAAGGCCACTGATTAAAGGGAGGCTGCCTTTATCTCCAACACACCAAACATCTGAAAGGATGTTCCCTCCCAGACACTTCAGTGTATGAATCTTGGTTCCCTTCCTTTTTTTTTTAAGTAAAGTCTCTATAAAATAAAAGAAAGTGTTTGTTCATTTAACTGTTTATCCAGCCAGCATCAAAATGAAAATATTTCTACCCTGTCTCCACTCCAGGTTGGTCCCTGGTGACTATCTCCAATATTTTACATAACAACATGTCTTTCTAGAAACTAAGCTCTAGGGAAAATGAAGAAGTAAGGAAGCTCGAGCCTATTTATCAGGCTTGACACTTCCTACCGGAATGCAGCACTAGAAAACCATTTCCCTGACAAATGGACAGGCCTGAACTGAGTCACACAGCCCTGTACCTCGCTTCCAACCTCATTACTCTTCTAAAGAGCTACAGCTCTGAAGAGGGCTTCAAAATGCAGATGGACTTGCAAGAGGGAAGCTTGCAGGGAAGGTGAGGACAGGAGCTACATTACAGAGAGAGCTGAGCTCCAGTGAAAAGAGTTATCCGTGCCCCTGCTCGCCCAGCTGTGAGGTGGCATCACATCCCCACCTCAGACACTGTCTCACAGAACGGCCACATCCCATTTCACAGGTCACATCCAAAGCTTTGTGCACATTGCTGAGGAGCAGATGCACACAGACCACCCAAGGAGAGCACCACCTCACCGATAATCTACTGCTGTAGAAGGGAAAAATTGATCGCCTGCTCATGTGGCAACAAGAACAGCTCAAGACTGTTAAAGTGATGGAGAGTATGGTCTTAAGGGCAGAGAGAAACAAAGAGAGAGTAAGCTCTGAAAAGGATGGGTTGAGGTTAGCACTTTAAGAGGAATATTCCCTGCTCAGCTACAATTGTGCAGGTCACAAATTAACCAGAAATAAAATGCCATTACAGACCCCTTTCACCAGCAGTCCAGTGGGTTATTCTATTTGCTGTCAGCGTTGTTTCTGAATCCAAACCAGAAAGAAGCCATAAAGGGCAGGAAATAGCTCATCTATAAGCCAAAACCAGAAGTGCTTTTTTTCCACAATGTTTAAAAACAGCTATGGTTTAGAAAAGCCTATGGAGTCATATGAAGACCGAAGTCAGCCAGCAACCTTTTATTTGGTTCCCTATTTCTGCCTCTTGATTCAGCACTCCAAGACATTCCAAAAAGGAGACTCAGCACAAAGCCTGTTGTGCCTCACACTTTTCCACCCAACTCTTGGTGCTGAAGCACCATAAAGGCACAGGGACTTTGTTTCTATCCCAGGTTTATGTCAGGGTTATAACAATTCATGTGCCATGAATATCCAGTGCTTCGTGCCTGGGTCAGATGCTCAGTCTGGTTCACTGGGCAGCTGCTCAAACACCCTGGCCTCTGGCTAGCAGGGGTGCTCCTGTGCATACCAGGCCTAGTTACACTATAACTGGAATCAGACCTGCCTCTGAGCTGCTGTTAAAACCTGTTTCCAGCCTGGCCAGTTCCTTGATTTAATCACTGAGCAGCCCCAGAGTGCAAAGTGTTCCAGCCACCCACCTGGACCACGACCTCAGGAACCACAAACTTCCACTTCACATAGGTGTGATTAAAGGGTCTAAAGCTGTGAGTTTTATTAGGGACGGAAGAGACACATCAATGTTAGAATTCCTCCATGTGAGACCTCAGATTTAGGTGCCATTTACACAAAGACTCAGTGTTGAAACTATAATTTTGCACTATTTCTCTGCTGATGTGTTGCCTGTAGGTGCCTATCATAAACAAACATCCATGTTCACAGCCCAAATCTAATTTTAAATCGTGCTCAGTATGTTAGAATGCAGTACTATCCATTTCTTTACCTTGTTCAACGAGCAATATAAATGCATTTATTCCAAAAGGATGCTGAATGCAGTTTCACCAATACAGGTCTTGGCTCTGCAGCACTGATACAGCAGTGCCATTGAATGGGAAATCAGGACCAAAAAAAAGTCTTCAACATCTTTAAAAAGTAAAGGAGACTTTGAGCACACAGTTACAGACAATGCCAGAAAGCTCTGGTCAGAATCTCCCTCCCCATAATGTTTTAAAAATAGATTTGCAACTCTGTAGAGAAACAGACCCATTTTTCAAAGATTCAGATCACAAGTACAAACCTTGCAGCAAAGCTTGGGCTCCATATAGCTGTGTGATTTCCTGGGGTTTCAGTGTATACACAGACAAACCTAAAGTCAATTTGTTTGCATGGATTTCTACAACATAAAGATGTTTGGGTTTGATTGTTTGGGGGTTTTAAAAACAATTTCAAAACTCTCATTCAACTTGCAAGGAAAGTGACAACACTAAGTTTTCTCCTGGGCTTGAGTATATCTAAGCACCTGCATCTTGCAAAAAGAACCTAAATAAAAAACCACCAGCAACAACAAAACACTCAAACCACACAGGACTTAAGAACACGCAGTTTATCTGGGTTATTAGAAAAAACAGTCTTTCTAAACACAGCACAAGGGAGGAAATATTTTGCAATGCTCCACAGCTCCCGGAAGAGTGACCTCTTCTAGCAATAGCCCCAGCCTGTGCACTGCAGGCTTGGACACCATCAAATCCTTCTGCACTTTACAGATGCAGAAGAGGAAGTGGTGACACTTCAGGCAGCCAAAGCTTTCCTTTTAAATCCAGGATTGAAAAAAGTGCAAGACAGCAGAATTATAAGTTGCTCGATCATAATTCTAGCAGGAAACACTCTGCTCTTATCAGCATTGCTTCAAATCACCCTTGTTATGCTAATCCAGTAACTTGTGAACGCTGAAGCGCCCTTGATAGAGGACCATTGTGAGAAAATAGTCCTTCAACATTTGTTTTCATAGCAGCTACATCTGGGAAAGAAATTACTGCAAAGCTTCTACCTCTCAGCAGAACACTACTTGGCTCAGTCTGAGAGGCAGAAATGCAAAGTCCACATGCCCTGTGGAAACTTCAGCTGCTTAGAGCTTCACAGACCCACACTTGTAAATAAGTGCATCCCAGCCCTCTGCACTGAGCCGTGCATCCCTCGGACACAACCACTGAGCAGATTTCATTACCTGGGATTGCTGCTCCAGTCTGGCCTAGAGTAGCAGTGCCAGCACAGCAAGCAGCTCCCCTGTTCCTGTCACACCCGATAAGCAGAGAGGAAAGCCTTGATCCTGACATGCCTTCAGCAGGCAACGCTGTTCTGTGAGGACCATTCCAACACATGACTCACATAATGCTACAAGGTGCACTAAACACCAGCTTTTGTCTGGGAAAAAGGTGAGCCCCACAAGCCAAAAGCAAAATTTGTGTCTCTTAGAAAGGGCACTGACTGCAAATTGATTTCCCTTCTTGTGATAAACTTACCCCTTTGCAACCTTTCATTGTGTATTTCACTGGGAAATTTATGCCACTTTGGACACTTGCTGTTGATAATGGAGACTTCCCCCACTTCTCCTCCTACTAAAAGACTATTCATCTCACAAGTGCAGTTCTGCATTCTGAAAGCATCACATCCTCCCACCAACAGACAGCCTCACCAGTCAGCAGTCCTGGGCCTTTGACCTTGAAAACCTTAAACACACTGACGCCTTCCTTCAGAGAGGCAACAACACAAGTCTCTGAGGACAAAACTATAAAGAAGTAGAAGGAGGAAGTACATTTTCTTTCACATCCCAAAGTGGCTGATAGCTCCCCCCTCACCGTGTATCCTGAGCTGTTCTTCCCACCAACTCCTTTTTCTCCTGTCTCTACCTAGGTGTGCTGAGATCACTGTATATATTGTGTATTTCTGTGCCTTCTCAATGCTACCTTCGCATTAATAACCAATGCTTTCTATCCACGAAGAATCACAACAAGACAGAAATGCTACAGTAGACAAGCTTGACAAGCCAAGCCCAAGGCGTTGCACAACCAGCCAACAAACCTCAAGGAAGAGGCTTTTTCACTCCAGAGAGCTGCTGTGGTCACAGCCCCGACAGCACCTGCACAAGAGCAGCCACCAGAGGAGGATTCAGCAGCATCTCCTGAAGAGCAGGCTCCAGTGCTCCTGACCACCCAATCCTCACTTGGCCCTGGAGGGACTTGCACTTCTAAGCCACAAACCAGGCCCTTTTTCTTTCTCCAATATACTCACAGCTACTGACTGGCACATTTTGGGTTACAGTGTGTTTCGGAATGAAAACCCAGGAGCACAGACTCTTCAGTCTGCTGTTTTAAGCCTCACATCTCAGGTTGGAAACACAGCCCACAACATTCAAAGTGGAAGTACGAGGATGGATCCAGCAAAGGAAGAAGAAATCCAATGGATAACAGCCAGCTGCCTCCTCCACTTACTACTCTGCACTCATCTACTTTGGCTCTTTGAAGCAACACAGAGTCCTGGTCTGGAAATTCTTGGGAAGAACTATTTAACCCAGCCTCCCACACAACATTCAGGCCACAGCCATTGCTAGCTGAGCAATGGGTCAATTCCTGCTGGGAACAACCCCTGTGGTTCCTCTGACTTTTGGCCTACACACACCTTGTGGTACCTTACCATGACTTTTGTATGTTTGCAACATCACCAAGGTTGGCCACTTCCACTAACAACAACACAAACAGCATTTTTCAGTCCTGCAGGGAATACTTACACAAATTTAAAAATTAAATTAGGCTACGTAAAAACAGCTGTTAGTGCCAGATCAGCATTCTCGGTAAGAGGTTCCAGAACAACAAATGCAGAAGTACATGACATCACCTTTTCTTGCTGCTGTGGTTCCTGAAACACATTTTCATCAAATCTCCACCAGGAACTGGTGCTTAGTTACTTATTTGCTATTTGCCTGCTGTGTTTACTTTTATTTCAGTGTCTTTCAGTTCACTGCTGCAGCTGGATGGACTTTCAGTCACCTTATCTTGACCAGTGAACCACATTCCTTGGCTTTACAGCAACCTTCGGCGCTAATACCTGCAGTTACCTTCGTGGCTAACTCTGCATCTGCAAACAGCTTTTCTGAAGCACCAAATACCCTGTTACAAGTGCAGATCAGCAATTTGCCTGTTTGGAACATTATCACAAAGTGGGATTCACCAGTGTGTAAAGCAGGAAAACCCCAGGCCATGTATGAACTCTCCCATAAAGGTTGCCACAAAAGGGAGCCAGGTGTAACATTTTGCATTTTGAGTAGTTTTATACATATTTTTAAGCCAGATTGTATCATATATTCAACTTGCACTTGAAATATCTCAGGCTTGAAAGGGAATCTGTCTTTCTATTCCTTATAGACAGGTATTTTAAGCCTCATTTGTGAATGTATTTTCAATGAGCATCCTAATCAGGAACCTGCCCCAGTGCAGGACTCGCAGTATCTCTTACTGAAGCTTATTCTCTAGTCAGGTGGGGCTGCCAGACCTCACTGATTGCAGGACCAGCAGTAAAAATACAATAAAAAGAAGAGAGTCGTCCTCCTCAGCAGTTTTATATCACTGCTAGTGATCAGGATCCCTTTCCACAAACTCAGCTCTCTAAAAACACCATCACTACAAAAAGTAGTTCGGGCAACAGCACAGAGTTAGAGCCGCTCTGACCAAGCCCATTAGATTAGTGGGAAACATTATCTTGATTCCCAACCTGGACAGAAAGCTGGATCTTTGACAAGAGACTTTTCACAGCACTTAAGGGCTGGCAGCAGTTGCCCAGAATTCTTCACCCTTTTAGCAGGTGTTAAAGCTTCTGGGAGAGAGCCAAGCAGTGCTTTTGACTGACTGAAGCAATCGAGTCATTTGTTACATCACCCAAACACTGCGAAGAGTGAGAGCAATTCACTAGAAAGAAGTTTTGAGCAGCCCCATGATAAGATACCCTGAAGCCACAGACCAAATATCTTCAATAACTCCCGTGTTTTCATGCTGCTTTTTATTGAATGAAAGCAAGTGGTGCATAAACTGCAGAACAAAGTAGAGCAGAGCAGCTGCTCAAACACTCCCACAAAGCACTCAGTTACTGTTCTCACTTAAATCTATGCAGCATAAAACCAACTACAATACCACTGGCAGTAACTGTGTGCAAGTAAAGTAGTTCTCTTTCCTTTATGGGTCTGCAGAAGAACATTAAAAGACACTGTCTTCTCCGTGGAAGGAGCTAAAGACAGAAGCTTTTGATTTTGCTGGTTCTTCCCATCATCTTTGACGATAAAACAGCTCCAGTTTGTACTAAAAGAGAGAACAAGCTTGAATGTGTATTGAGAAAGTATTTTAATTTAACTCTACAGACAGCATTAACAGGGAAAAACGCAGTACTTTATCACAGACAAACCTTACCCTCAGCAGACTGGAGGATAAGTGTCCGTGATGGGGCAGTGGAAAGAAGGAAGGCAAGGGATGGCCAGAACGTGTCCCTGGTGCCTTCAGGGTTTTAATCCCATTAGCTGAGACAATGCAGCCTGGTGCACTTGTACCCTGAGATCAGTAACAGGCTCTCTGAAGGGTTTACCTTGCCTTGCTAACGACACAGATTCACCTTCTTAAGGCTTTGTAGCATTAGCTTAAGGACACACCACACACGTGAATCTGTGCCCTTCCTCCTCCCCTGTTCTCTGGTGACACAGCCCCTGGGTGCCACACACACATCACCATTTACCCTGCTTTGCTCCATGATAACGAGGGTATTTACATGAGGGGGAACTTCCTTCCTGAATTCTTTGTGCCTCCATCCTGTCTAGGTGCCATAATCCTGTTTATGACATGCTGGTTGCTATGGAAGTGATTGTATTGTCACTAGATTATGCCCTCAGGTGGGAGACATGTAAGGGAAGGCACATGAACAGGTTTTTGCATACATTTAAAGACATTATAGTGCAATCCCACATATAATGACTAGGAGTTTTAGCATTAGCTTCCAGACACAAAATATGACCATGAGGGATAGCGTGGCAGCAAGTTTTTACTTGGTTTTCTCCTAAAAAATTAGATTTTTTCATTTTCCTGTCACTGGCTGCCACTCTTTAATTTGAGACAGTGCCCTACAGCTGAACAGTACAGTCCCAGCCACTTTCCCAGGCCCCTGAAAATACTTCTGTGCTCAAAACACTATCTCTGAAGATCAGGGTGAAAGAAGTGACAAGATCATGTAACCAGGCTCCACAACTCCAACTGCCCTTTTGTTGATTACTGTCTTTTATAGAGCACGGATTTAGAGAGCAGAAGCAAGAGAGACAGATCGTCTCAGATCTGACACGCTCGGTGAGACGCATGACTAACTCGGCTTGAGCCAGCAGAGCAGGGCAGTGGACGTGCCTGGAATGTGTAACCCCACTCAGAAGGCTTTTTACCTTCCACAAGCCTGGAGGGTTATCTGGCTGCTCCTGGATGGTAAATACATGACAGCAAAGAGTGCAAAGTAAATAGCCTAAAGACCCCGTTCCTTGTGAGCAGCTGGGAATCACACAAGACGCTTTCCTACCTACTGAGACCCCGCTCAGCAGCACTGGAAGGTGTTCAGATCTTTACAGCCAGGATTGTGCAGGAGGCAGCACCCCAAGCACAGCACTGATGGCCACATGCAGTGGCAGCACCATGCCCCCAGCTGATGGTATGTGCACACCTGAACTCCTCCTCACCCACAGCACAGTTCCAGCCATCAGCTCGCTCCTCTACAGCAGCTGAAATACTGTCCTGGAACACAAAGAGCCACACAGGCCAAACCACAGGTGTACCAAGAACAAGATTCTTATCCCAATATAGTTAATGTTTTGAATACAAAAAGAATGCACAACTTGCAGTTAACATCAAACTCTTCACCGTGCAGTACTTCCTTACCGCAGCGTTAGAGCAGCGCTGCGGTTCCGTTTCACACGTGTCCTGCTCTTCACAGGAAAAAAACACGCCTCAGTGAGAATAAAGCTGAGGACAACAGCAGTTTCCAGAAGCTCTCAGCCCTGTTCACAGTTCACCATATTCACAGCACAAGGCCATGACCATGTACTGACCAAGGTCTGAGTGCAGCTACACAGAAAATACTCAGGATCTCTGTTTTCCCAGGAGACGTGACCAGTGATTTGTTGGAAGGCAACAGCATGTCAAAGGCTAGCTGAGCAGAAACCCAAAGATAAAAGCCTAGTTGATCACATCCTCAAGGATGACAGCTTTGTAGGACTAGATTTAGTATCAAAGAAATGCTGATAGATGCGTTTGTGAGTAGGAAGTAAAGAACTAAACTGCTGGTGAATCCCATCTGAAGGCACAGATGTTAGAAAAGAAGCTCAACATTCACTACATCTGACAAAGCAGCAAATTTCACTTTGACAAAGAAAGACAGACATGCCTGGTTTGAACTTGAACCTTGATGAGCATTCAAAGCCTATCCTTGAAACCAGTTCTTCCTTAGGAGCCTTATATTTCATTTATTGCATCACATAATCAAGATCACCCTTACTGGAGGCAGCACATGTAAACCAAACCTAATAATCAAGTTAGTGATGGAAGTCCTGCCCATAGGCTATACCTGCAGAACTACATTTCACCAGTGGTATTTGTCACTGCTGTGGTCCAAGAGGTACATCTCCTCCCATCAGCAGAAGATGATTCAGATCTATCCACAAAAATGAACTTGGATCTGCAGAGGCCATTAAGAGGTGGGTCAATCACAGGCAGAAGATGTCATATCTAGCAGCTAACTAGCAAATGTATTTAGGACAGGAACAAGACAAGCAGCCGTACCTGAGAGCAACATTTTCCTGAGAACAAAATTAACAGCGATGAAATACTATAGCAGCCAAATGAATCTTAATAGCTGCAACAAATTCCACACAAAAAAGGTTGAAAGGGCACTGCAGTGAGACACACGTGACCCAGCAAGCAGTTGCCTCAGTAAGAATTTCAGACATGGGATACAAGCACAGAGACAAGGAGAATTAACATGCCAAGGGGGGATTAGGGTAACCAGATCCCTCCATACCTTCTCATCATCCTCTGCTGGGAGAGGAGGCAAGTTCACAGCTTGTCCCTTCCTCCTCCTTCCCTAACCTCCACATCACCCGAGGCAAAAGCTAAGCCGCACTAATAAAAACAGCAGAGGCAGCGTAAACTGTCCAACCCTGTTATTTACACCTCAGCAGAACGCTCCTGGCATCCACCATCATTCACACGGCGTCTCCAAGAGCCGCCTGCCAACGCAAGGACCTTGGAAGCACCTCCCAGAGCGTCACTTGTCCACATGGAGGATCCCGTCAGCAGCACCTGACGTGTTTTATATTCACCATCTTCAGTTTGCCATTTGATATTGGAAGCATTGAAAATGTTGAAGAGCTCGTGTTTGAAGACGTTTTTAGTTTGCAGCAGGTCAGGCTGAAAAAGCTCAAAAAAACCCCCAACCTCTGCAGTGATCAAGAGGTTCACTGCTAGAGTACAAAACCTGCCCCAGAGCATGGGCTCCAAGACCAGCCAAGAAACTCAACAAGAGTTGTACTTATGAGACTGAAGGGCAATTTTAACCTTGTAGATTTGCTGCTCCTGCTAATTTGTCTACTCAGGTTGATCCAACATTTGTTGTCCAACCTGTAAGAGTTTTAAATATAGACATATACAAGGAAAGGCCAGCAGACCCAGCATATCTGACCTCAGAGGCCAAGGATGAAGCCCTGTCCTACCCAAGTTCCAGGCACTACTCAGTCTCCTAAACCAACAATAACCCAGACTGTGTGGGGAGAGGATGGGAAGGACAAACAGAAGACAGCAGCCACATTTTGAAATACAAAAAGGCACACAAGAAGTGTTGTACAGTAGTTTTAAAATAGCACCCTCATCAGAAGTAAAGACTTCTGTTTAGCTACAGGAGTGTCAAACAAATCATTCCATCCTCACTGGATGTACTATCTGTGCTTTCCACTAAATCCAGACAGAAAAAGACCCAAAACACAGCTGATCCATTTTTTCCTGCCACCTACTCCAATTGAAACAGTTTCCCTCTTAAGGGAACACGAACATTAATACTTGCCATTGCCTAGCAGCACCTCTGATTTACCCTTGTGCAATAGCTCCCATTCTCTCGAGTCCAAAGTGCTCATTCTAACCTTACTCAAGTTAAAAATCCTAAGGAAAAAATATTAAAAAAAGCATATCTATCTCTTCAATCATATCTAAGCCCAGTGGCAGCCAGCTATCTCCATCCCTAGCCTTTTCCTAGGTCTGTGCCTTTCTCTGGATTGCTTGCACTTGACAGCCTGTCAGTCCAATGCTAAAAGGAGATCATATTTTCAGGGTCTGCCATGGCATTCACAGAACTACAAGTAGAGATGCAATGGGGTAGAAATAACAAGTCTTTCCCTGAAATTCTTTCAGCCTTCCCTCTAGTTCTTCTTCCACAAAAGAAAAAAAAAACCTATGAGCATTTCAAAGGTACCAGAAACAGCACAAGCTTCTCTCAGAAGACCCCCATCATCTGTTGCTGGGGGTCAGCTGCACAAATTAGTTCTGAAAATTACCTTGTTTCCCGTTTCAGAAACAAGAAGAGATTACAAAATCATAGAAGTTCACTATTGATTTTCTTCCCCCAGAAGACTCAGAAAAAGCACCTGGTACTTCTCATTGTAGAGCATTCATTCCCTAACTTCCCAAAAGCAAAATGGGCGCTGTGTGCAATGTCTGCAAGTGTTCTTGTTACACTTATTCCAAAAGTGTAATTCCCTCAGGTTTAAGACAATATTCCATATTATGATAATATTTTCATTAGATTCTCCTTCCTCTTTTCTCTCTTTGAAAGTTACATTATTACACCTCCCAAAGGAAAAAAAAATATTTATGAGCAGGACAGCTCCACCCTTTCCTCTCAGTTCAACACCACAAGGCAAGATTCAGCCAGAGGTCAGTCACAACACACCCTCAGCTGCTTCTTTCATTTCTATGCCCTTGCATGGTCCTCACCAAAAACCAGACCTAAGAAGAGCTCACCATATCTGCATTTGCCAAAAATCCACGATTTCTGCAATTGATGCAGCACAGCTTATTACAGCTGCAAACGTTCCTGGGCTCTGATAATTATAAGCCCATGGCTGGGTGTCTAATTAAAGGAGGAATGAATTAATGAGTTTTACCAAAGGCTTTTGAGTCACCATTATAATTCTCACCCTTAATCGGCTGCAGGACACTCAAAGGACACCGTGAGCAGGATCAAGAGCAGAGAAGGGGGGGATAAACCACCCGCAGCTGATGCTTCCCCCATCACGTTCCTCTCCAACATGTCACTGTC
Organism: Monarcha castaneiventris obscurior; assembly: GCA_026261815.1. Classification (NCBI taxonomy): domain Eukaryota; kingdom Metazoa; phylum Chordata; class Aves; order Passeriformes; family Monarchidae; genus Monarcha; species Monarcha castaneiventris. The sequence continues at coordinate 10,763,852 of JAMPIT010000856.1, read as the reverse complement.
ATTCAGACCCCGACAGCCAGATCAAACCCAGCAGGAAAACGCCTGGGCTTTTTGGACAGCTGAATACAAAAACGCTTCCTGAAGCTGCCACAAAGCACACAGCAGCCTTTGAATGCCGAGAGCGGCGAGATGCCGGCGAGAGGCTCCGCAGAGCGCTGACTCCGCCACTTCCATTCATCCCGGCCCCAGCCCCCACCCAGCGCCAACAATTACAGTTCAGTCCCAGGCTCCCAAGGAGGCAGAAATTGAAAACACGTTTTCATTGAAGCACAGCTTGAATTTCATGAATTCCATTACTCCCGGCTTTCTCAGCATTTCCTGGAGTGAATACTGTAAAAGCAGGGAGAAAGGGGATGGGGCGGGCCATAGGTAAGGCAGCAACCCTGGGTCACCCTTCTGACCAAAACCAGACTGGAGGCGCTTTGCAGTGAGGATGCAACAAAGGACTACTCCGAAACTAAAGAAACTAAGTGTAAACGAACCACAAGTTTAAGGAGGAAATAAAGTAACAACCTGCGGGAGGCCTCGGAACAGGCACAGCCCCAGCGAGAAGCATCACAATTTCAGCAAGCAACAGAAAGCATCTCTTCGGCAAACTGAGGCATTCTTAGCTCCTACAGCAAGTGTCAAAATTACCAGTTTATCAGCTACAGGAACTTGAGCACGCTGTTGAACTGCAAGAAAAGCTCACTCCAGGGAAAAAGCGATTATAATCAGAGAAAACAGGTAGCACCAAGCAGCTTTTCCACATGTACAGTTGTAACACAATCAACTTTGGAATTATTCAGGTGTGCTAATTAACACCCTATGGATAGCTTTGATACCATTAGCAACACTTTTAATGTCTCTGTCACTGACACCATCTTCTCTCTTTCCCCAAGCCCAGCTTGGGCCTTATCTTAAGGAGCATTACATCATCTACTGCACCAAGGCCTCCTTGTAACAGACACTATTATGCAACTGAAGTGCCTCCATTTGGATTTTGGCGTTATTTTGGATTTCGGTGTTGAATGGAAGGCTTGTTTAAATTCCCTGCATGAACAGCAGCATTTTACAGCCTGAAAAGGGTGTCCGTGCACAGACACCAACACTGGCATAACAACGCGTCTGAATGTGTTACACATTTGTGAAACATCCATTCCCCACATTCCCTTTTCCCCTCATCCAGGAATAAGTCCCGCATTGTTAGGGCTGATTAGCAATATCTTTCATCCCTAATTTCACACTACAAAGGGCTTTCATGCATATGCACGTGTGGCACCATCCGGAGCCATATCAGCCAGAAAAAGCATTTAGCACTGACCGAGGAAATCGCAATCCGAGGGTGCAGCTCCAGTTTAAGTGAAGGTGAAGGGGAGTGTCAGCTTTTTCCCTGGGTGCTTTACAATGCTGGTCTTACCATTGACCAAAAAACGCTCGTTTTTTAAAATAATAACTTAAAAGAGGGCTGGCACACATTACATCTGCTGAAGCAAGCACGCTGATAAGCATGTGAAAGCACACATTTTTGCAAATGTTACCCTCCTCTCCCAGTGCTTGGAGAAGGGAACGGCACAAGTATCGTGACCGAGTTACACCAACTGCTGTGGCCATGGATTGCACGCTAACCTACTTTTCTTTTTTCTTGCAAGAGAATAGCCTTGCAGCCTTAGCACACAAATGACTACTTTGCAAAAACGTGCACATTTGCAGTTTACCAAACCCTAAAGCTCACAATTACAAGATCAGATTCAAAAACTGTAAGTGGCTCATTATGCAGAAATCTAAAAAAAAAAAAAAAGAAAAAGAAAAAGTTTGAAATGAAAGCCTTTGCAACATGAAAGTGCTCTGTGTTTTGCTCTTTTCTAATTTAGCTAATATGAAAACAAAAAAAGAAACAGTATCAGCATGGCTCTACCCCACAGCCACCATTCACTAGATACCTGGAGACCCTTTCACCATGTAGCAAAACTAATTTCTGGTTTGAGAATAAATGTAACCAATTCCTAGTTTTTCACCACTGCAGCACAACATCAGTCATCCCTTCAAGTGGAGGAAAGGAGAGGATTTCTAACAGTGATGACTTTTTTGTACTTTCAGACTGTCATATGAATGCATCCCCAGGACTAGAAGTCTTGCATGAACTTGATCCTCCTTGATTTTAGCTCATCTGTCTTGTTAATCATCGTCATCAGCTAGAACAAAGAACTGGTAGGATGACATACCCAGAAAGTACAGACAGCCTTGCCAACAGAAGAGCAAGGTTACTGGGCTTGGATACTATTACTATTATTATTATTATTATTATTGTTGTTTCTATTATTATTAACTCCTCAGCACACATCAATAAGTCCCTGAGTATTCTCAGTCTTATTCATGTCTTAAAAGTGAAAACTGAGGTTCGGTACGGAAGGTAATCCTGATAATATTCCAAAATTACTCAGGTCTCATCTCAATCTTCGAGCAAATAAATTCCCAGACATCACGTCCCTTCCCCCAGCTATGGGAATCACATTCAGTTGAAAACAAGCCAAGCTCTCCTACTCGCTCAAGGGGAATGGGAAATCTCACCATAACTGCTAGAAAGGTTACTACAGGAAGTTAAAACAGAAACAAGAAGAGAACTGACAGTCACCAAAAGGTTAATCCAAACGAGGTGCTGGCTGCCCTCCACCCCAAGAAAATGAAGAGTGAGCACCACCTTACTCACTGCTTGCTTGCAGCCACCCAAGCAAATTCACTTGACATCAAAGACGGTAAAAGAATGACTTCAGGAGAAGCTTTGGTCATCACAGCTTTGCCTTCAGCACACCCATCCTTACAGGCACAGGAGTGTCCCCTGGAAGGGGTCACACCAAGGTGACCAGGCCAGCTCTGCCACAGCTCAATCTTATCAACACAAACATCATCCACTCTGGACTTCACCCTTTCCATCAGTAAGTGCTGGTGGGGGAAGGGGAGCAGGAGCAGAGGGGTAAAATTAGCCTTGTCCTAGAAGAAAACGGAGAGGAAAAAACCCAAACCAAATAAAACTGAAAGAACAGAAAAAAAGACAGATATTCCAAGGGATTGGAGGGTGCTTGTTCCTCCAACTGTCTGTTCTGAAGACACATTGCAAGAAACCTGATGTGACACAGGCCCATAACTTTCCTCTCTCTCACACTCAATGGACAGGTTTTTGTTTACAGGTTCAAAAATAAATATAATACCAAAGTACAAGTAAGAGATCAAGAAGACTTGTGGCACAGCTCCTTAATCCACATTCAGAGCCTTGGGATTAAGTCAGAGAAAGCACCTGACTTCCTACCCTTAATCCCCACAGTCATGCCTAATGGGATATGTTCTTCTGGGTGAGAATTTCCCACTTTCCCTAATAATGAAAAATAAAGAGCACTAAAAATCCACACCAACATCTGCTTTAAGCACTGCTTGCTTTATTGGATCAACATTTAAACAAAGGCACTTTGTTAACCTGGAGACCACAGATGTTCCTCTGCTCAAAAGGGCATTAAGAATTTAGGGGAAAAGAACAAAAAGAGACAAGCCACTGTAAGACTGCACTGATTCTGCTTACCCCTTTCTCCAGAATGCTAGAGATCAGGTTTGGCAGGCAAGGAGTCATATGGTGTTACACTCACATAGATAAAAATGGAGGATTCTCAGGAAGACAAATGTTGTGTAGGTGCAGAAGCACCAGGGTGCCAGTGGCTGGCCACCACAACCAGACACGTTTTAAACTCTGGTTCCACTCTTCCAGCTGAGACCAGCATGGCACCTTCAGAGCACCACATGCTGCAAAAATGTGTCTTAAGACTGGGAAGCTCACCAGGCTGGGCACCAGCATCTTCTCTGTGCAGGGTTAATACTTAGGATCCTACCCACAGGAAGCGTGGTTTATATCTTTGCATACTCACTTGCATCTCCTTTCCTCCACGCCCCACAAGGTGTTTCACATTTCTCCAAGACACCTTTTACCCCTGTGTACTCTGCTAAAACCATACATTTAGAACAGTTGGGTTTTGGGTTTTTTTGACTAGAGTAAGGTAATCTACAGCCAGCGTTTCCAGAAACTGACAGTTCTCAGGAGACCATCTGAAAACGTGGCAGCACAGCATGGGTCAGCAAAACAAAGCAAGGCTGCAGACAGAAAGCTGGCAAAGGTGGACTTTTTTCCTCTCTGTGCACCATATGCTGCTGCATGACTGGATGTAGGGACAACAGAAAACGTTGTACGTCTACCTCTGGTAAAAAACAGCCATCAAAAATGGTCTTGGCTCTACATTTTTGGTTACTCATTGTGATGCAGCTCCTTAGTAAAGGCTCTTCCAGATCAAACAGAAGAGTCAGAGTACAGCACCAATTTGCTGATAGGAGGCATTACTGCATGGTTACTCATGCAGCTGAGACTGATGAGTAAAGGGAAGAAGGAATTTACCAGCAGTTCTTAAAAAAATAAAAACAACTTCAATTTCATCCGAAAACATTGGATTCTACTAACAGGGGTCACTTAACCTTTCTGGAAATACAAGCAAACCAGTGCTACAGCAGGATAGCTGATCAGACCTTGGAAGACGTCCATCTATTCTTGAAAGAAAGAAACCTTCAGTCCAACCCCTTTAAGAAAGGCACATTACCCTCTGACTTTGAGCCAACTAGACAAAAACACGTCATCCAGCTTGACTTATACACATGTTTCCAATTTACAGAAAGACTCTTGGTTTCAAAATTGAAATAAGATGCCAGTACAGTAGAGGAAGTTCTAAAACAATCTCTATAATCCAAGTTTTTTGGCAGTTTGGGCTCCATCGTGTTTCTCCAGCCAGACGACATTAGCTGTTATGTGTAGGGAAACAGCCTCACAGAGCCAGAAAGTACCTGACAGAATTAATTCCTTGCTGAACCTTTGGCTATGGGTTCAAACACACATGCCTTGGATTAGAGTCTGCAAGCCAAAGAAAGGGAAGGATCGTTGGGCTTACACAGCACCTTTCCCTGCTGGATCCCCTCTCAGCACATGTACAGAGGGAGAAAAAGAACATCACGACACAAAAGCACTGATAGATGTATGATAGGAAACTCCTGGGTGACAACACTGAAGAGAGAAGCTCAAAGCCAAGGACTAGAGCATGTCCCTGCTCTTATCGATGCTTCCTTCAGCACGATTCTGCATCTTAATTGGTGTGAATCAATCATCAGTCATTCTCCAAAGCACAAACAGCTGCCATTACACCTACTACCCATGCATCTGCAGTTCTGACTCGTACTGAGAAGGCACGAAGTGGTGCAAGGGAAGAGTTTCAAAGATGCTAGAGAATTTTTCTTTATTCTAGCCTGACACACGCACGTGACCTACGCGTTTACCTAGGTTTGTGTCAACATTGCCAGTTTCCAGCAACAAAGAAAAAGCAGAAACTCCAGTCAAAGTGCTCCATGGCTTAGCTTTTACAGCCTCTTTTCTCCTTCACTGTTCACAGGGCACTTCTCAGCCCACAGTCAGACTCCAGAGCTAAAGTGTTGTAGTCTTCTTTTCTGTCAGCACACAGACACCCTGACTGGAGCAGATATTCCATTACCTGTTGTTGTGCTGTATTACGAAGCTATTCAGCTTTGCTATTTCCTTTGAGCACGTGACCTCCACACTACCTCAAGGCTCTTAACCAACTCTACCCTGAGAAAGAAAGTGAATTCAAAGCCATGCAGCTAAGTCAGTCACAAGCAGAAGTACTTAGATTGCTAAACAAATTAAACCAGTGACAGCAGCAGTCTCAGGGCCATCTCACTGGGCCAATCAGCTGAACTGGAAAGTGGACAGTACTGGCAAGATCATCATCATTTGTTCAGCAGCAAAAGGCAGGGAGACCAGAACTGATATTAGCATGATGCTGTCAGAAGGAACAGGAGCTCTGCTCCATTTTTACATTCCCTTCACTCCAGAATTTGTGACTCACTACACAATGAAAAGGCTTTGCAGAGCACTGCAGTATGACTCAGATGAGAACACAGCCAGAACAAAGCTGTTCATATCAAGATATTTTCAACCCCAATGATTCATGGGAGGATTAGGAAAAGAACCGGTCTGATAAGATCCTCCGTAGGGAGGACTATGGAGCAAGTCCTGCAACAGCACACGAAGGCAGCTCTGATAGGACTCACCAGCACACCAAGCCCCTGCAGAAGAAGGATCACAACCCCAGCTCATTCTACATGGAGGTTCACCTCAATTCCCCCAGAAAAAGAAAACAACTGGCTGCACTGCTGTCCACAGCTTGTTGTGGCGGAAGCAGAGCATCTGAAGGACATCAGGATACACATACATTTTTAAACAATCTAGTCCAGAGGGGAAGGATCTGTTCTGCTCCTCCATACTCACACTCACTGTTCTAACCCAATGCAACAAGATACGCTGTGCAAGAAGATAAGGAGTAAAGTAATACCAAGGGAGAGTGTTTTAGGGCCCGACTCAGGTGAAGAAGGTATGCAGCCAAAATCTGCAGCTGCACTGATCTCAGCCCTTGGCAGCAACACTGCCATAAGCATTTCTCATGCTCTCAGACAAAAGGAGGAAGCCCCGGTAGGTTGGTACACAATGGCTGCAGCCACCTTGAGACAGCCCAGTGCACAGCAGGCATTCCCACTGCTCTGGCCAAGGGACTACATGGGCCAGGACAGCAGAAGCAGCCATGGGATCCACATCCTGCTAGACATTCCCCAGCACCCGGGGTCCCAGAAGACTTAGCAAAGACCTAGACTTCAAAGACTGGCAGTGAGTGCTTATCTGCCTGCCTTCAGAGAGGTTTCAGGGCACAATCGCTCAGCTGCTGCTTCAGGGGAACAGCAGCTTGGCATTGCACTAATCCTCGCTAGGCAGAGGTGCAAAGCCTCTTCAGGCAGCACGTCCTCACCTGCAGCAGCACGTGGCACTGCAACAAGTGACAGGACAACCTGTAAATCCAAGCCACTGCATTCCACTTCTGCTCGGAGCGGAACGTTCAGCTGATGCACAATTTCAAAGCCCACCATCAAACCATGAGTACAAGAAACAGGTGGGTATTTACTAAGAGGTTACTAAAAGAAAGAGTTTCATAAGGAAAGTGATGCTTTCCCTTGGTAATGGGTTGGGAAATCTTTTCTAGAGAAGCAGTGAAGAATCAGGAAGGGTACATTGTTTCCTTCCTCAAAACACGCCAGAATGGGACTGGACACTGAGCCCAGCTGTGTGTTTATTTATAACAACAGTCCAGCTACCCGATGAACTGAAGTCATGGAGCTGAGCAAAGGTAATCCTTACTACAGCTAGGGACACCCTGCCCTTACCTGTCCCCAGAAACATCATCTAGCATCCCCCACTGACCTCTCCTCAGCCCCTGGGGAAACCAAATGCAGCGTGTAGTTTAACAGCTCATAATTAAGACTCAGAGTATCAATCACTAATGGAACAGAAAACAAAAATACACACAGTTTCTGCCAGTGAGACCTACAAAGTAAACAAAAATAAGCAGATATTAAAATTCAAGAATGGACTTCCTAATTTTGAGGATGTATATGATCTCACCTGCTAAATACAAATGGTTCCTAAAGATAAGGGAAGACAATGCCAGCACAGGCTGCAAACAGAGCAAAAGGTGCAAATTCATTAAAAAAAAAAAAAATCAAGAATTCAAACCAAAAGGCCTTCAGAAGCATTTAAAGCACAAGAGCATTACAGTTCCCAGTCCTGGATTAAGTTTCCCTGTTTCACTGCATTAGAATTAATCTATGTAGCTACGAACTCCAGAGTCAACTTGCAGAGCCACAGCAGCGTGGTTATATAACCACGACACTGATAGCACAGGCTGCATTGCTGGAGCCTGCTCACTACCCCTCACCAACACCAAAACCAGCAGAGCTGCTGCTGCTCAAATCATTCTCTTGATGACAGACACCTCAGTAATCCAGACATTTGAGTTTGGATTTGATAAGTTGTTTTGTTGTGAGCTGATGTTAAGACTTAAAAGGCCATCGACTGCTGTGTGAGAAGTCCTTAATATCATCAAGGGAGGGGAGGCAGCTACCCAGGAGGAGAACAGCAGAAGGCTTTAAGTGGGAATATGATTATGGTAGAAAAATTATCTGACAAACAAACACAACCCCAGATTGTTGCTAGGAATGCTTTTAAGCAATTTAAGTGAAAACTGGTACATCTGCTGCCTATTCAAAAGGTCACCGAGTGCTTATTTCATGATAACACGCTCCCAAGAAGATCTTTCAATGAACTCTTAACTTCTGATCGCCAGGATCACATATCCCTTGTTTTAGAGGCAGCTACCCTCTGAGGTCATGGAAATACAGTTCAGCTGCTGTGCAGCGTTACATCTGCATGTGGCCATCTTGAACTCTGCTAAGCCAAGGGAACTAAAACAAATTAACAAATTGAAGCCCCAAAATACAAAGTTAGCTCAAAAGTCCCTTTGATTTACTGCTATAAAGATGTTTCCTTGTACCTACCCACAGCTCTTTAAATACATCTCTCACATTTTGCTCTAGCTTCAGTCCTCAGATCTGTTCATCTGTTTAGAACAAAAAGCCAAAACATACTGCTTCCTAAAGTGTTTCTAATACCTTCTACTTCTAGGATAAACAAGAACTGCTTAGATGCCTTAGCCTCCATGCCTGTGTGCATGATAGCTGGCTGTGTATATAGGACACTGCAAGTATGTTCAGAAAAGCAAAATGGTGTTTTCAAAACCAGAGACCGTGGCAAAACGAGGCAGCAGAGTCACTGCAGCTCTGTTCCAAGATGACAGCAGAGAACACAGATGTTGGAGCACACAGATTCACTCCACAATCATTTTAATTACATGCCTAGCCAACCAAGCACAGGATACAGGCTAAGCAGCATTAAAAAAAAAAAAAAGCTGCACACAAGTATTCTGCGAGCATCCTCCTGTGCACTTGATGCTAACGCCGCTCTCGTGCATTAAGTCATCTGTTTTCCAGCAGGCAGGCAGCCGGTTTTGGAAAGGCACTGCTGGCCTCGCTGCGGGGCTGGCGGCATCCATGGGGATGGTCAGCGGAGCCTGCACAGGACTGTCACAGCCGATGGGGGGCTGGGGGCAGGCCAGGGGCACCCGGCCGGGACGGTGCCTTCGCCTGGGCAGCGCTGGGGCTCGGCTGGGGCACGCACCGGGGCTGGCTCCTGCCCCCTTCCAGGGCTCACTCCGCGGTGCGGGTCAGCGGGCACGGTGGTATTCGGTCGAAGGCTGAGCTTACTGATCTCGGAGGTCTTTTCCAACCTTAATGATTTTATGAGTCTATAATTTCACCTTCCCCCAAGAAGAGCTCGGGCTCCGGCCGGCTGGGGGCGGTGGGGGCTGCTGCCCAGCCCGCCGGGGGTGATGCCCTCCGCCCCAGCGCAGCCAGCGGGACCCGGCACCCGGCCCTGCGGGGGGACAGCGGGGACACGGCACCCACGGACACCCACGGACACCCACGGACACCCACCCGGGGAGCCCCAGCGGGGGCCGCACGCCCCCTTCTCCTCCTCCTCCTCCTCCTCCCCCTTCTCCTCCTCCTGCCGGGCGGGCCGAGCCCCCGCGCTCCCCGTGCAGCCGGCGGGCGCACAGCCCGCACACACAGACAGACAGACAGACAGACACACAGACAGACCCCGCGCGGACCCACCTGCTGGTACTCGGCGTCGTGCGGTCGGAAGTCGGCGGCGGTGAGCTCCCAGCGCAGGCTGATGTGCGGCAGGCGGTGCAGCAGGCTCACCCACCAGGGCGGCGAGTAGCTCACGCCCGCCATGCCCGCGCCGGCCTCACCCCGACCCGCCGGCCATGGAGCGCCGCCCGCCTCACCCGCGCCGCGGCCGCCGGCCCCGCATGGCCGGGTCCCCCCTCAGCCGCTGCCCGTCCCCGCTCCGCCCGCTCCCGCTCCCTCTTTGTTCGCAGAGAGGCTCCGCCGCCCGCGCCCGGCGCCGCCCGCCCGCTGCCATTGGCGCCGCCGCCGCCGCCCCGCCCCGGCCCGGCCCCTCTCGGCTCCCGCGGGCCGGGGTCGCTGCCGGGCCCCTCTCGGCTCCCCCGGGCCGGGGTCGCTGCCCGGGCCCCTCTCGGCTCTCGCGGGCCGGGGTCGCTGCCCGGGCCCCTCTCGGCTCTCCCGGGCCGGGGTCGCTGCCGGGCCCCTCTCGGCTCCCGCGGGCCGGGGTCGCTGCCGGGCCCCTCTCGGCTCTCCCGGGCCACGGTCGCTGCCCCTGCCGCGCACCTCGGGTGTTGCGTTTGTGTTCCGACAAATACCCCGGGTACTTAGCGATAGCCCGTTGCCGTGAATCGCACACGGCCCTGCAGTTCTAACGGCGGAAGGTGCGTTTTGGATTTAGCCTAAAAGCCGGTGCGGTAAAGGCAATTTGTGCCACATCGAGTGGTAAAGGCAGTGCTAAAGTCACTTGTTATTAGTCCCTCTTGAGTGCATCTCAACGCCCATCCTAAAATACAGAGGCAGCAAGTCTGCCCTTCCTGAATTCACGATTCACAGAGGCAGAATGTTATCCAGCACTCCCTTGACCGGGCACGCACTTGGCGATGGCAGCAACGGGAGCACACGTGAACATTAGGGAGAAGCTCACCTCTCACTGTGTGTCAGCATGTGGGGAAAAATAATAAAATAATCATTTGAACAGCGTCTTGGAAACTCTCTGAATATCTCAAAAAATGTGCAGATACAGCACTTGAGGACATGGTTTAGTGATGAACGTGGTGCTGGGTTGATGGTTGGACTTGGTGATCTTGGAGGTCTTTTCCAACCTGAATGACTGTGACTCTGTGAACATGGTGTCTGGGCACAGGGCCACACGTGGCAGAGGGTGGGCGTCCACACCCAGCACCAAACCACATCCCCACCCTTCACACCAAAACCTCTCCCTCCAAAGGAACACCTAAGCAAACCCAACCACTGCACGTTCCAGCCCCTGGTGCCACTGACGACACCAGTGCCTTCACTGATGCACTGTTCCCTAGCACTGCCTGCCCCAGACTGCCTTGGTTTGCCCAAAACCCAGGGGGAAATTGCTAGGGGTACCCAGGTGTCTAAAGATATGGATAAGCCCTTCGTGTGACTTCCAAGTCTGCCCTCCACCTCTTCAATGGAGAGATGCAGTGCTCTGGTTCAGCTTCCACCCTTCTCTCTGCAGGTAAATGTTTGGCCTCATCCAAACCCTGACCCAAAGCCAGTGTGTTGCTTCATCAGCTCTAAGGGACCTACAATTCTCAGCTTGTTTTGACAACATCATAAATCAGAGCCATGAATTAAACACCTGAATATTTCAGCAATGACAGCATCTAACTGCATAACATCACGGAGCTGTGCATGTGGTGGGCTCCCCACAGAGCCACTCACACACCATTTTCCCAAGGATTATACTCTGACCCAATGGGAAAGGATTTTCATTTCCTTCTAAACAGAACAGAAAGTATTTTTAGGCAAAAGGTAAAAAAGATGAATATACCTTCTCAGGGGATCATGTCAGAAACAAGTAAGTACATAAATACTCTGGATAATGCTAGGATAGTGAGGCAAAATAGAAAAGATAATGATAAGCAGCAGCAATCCCAAATTCATTCACTTCATTACAAAGATTGCACTGCTCCTGTTGCAATTGCAAAGTATAAAAATATTTGCTGTTTTCTTTTAAAATGAATGGAACAAATAATTCAATTCTTGCTGTAAGTATGCAGTGTTAATGCAGGAGTTCCTAAACTCAGCCAGTCTATTCAGACCATCTCCCAGACTTTCAATCTCTCCATCCCAGTGGCCCCCTCCCAGCCCTGCTGCTGCACACCTCACCCATTGCTGATTGCTCAAAGCATTGTCTTTTAAACACCACTCAACAAAATTTGGGGATGGAAAGGGAAAAAAGGACCATCCAGTCCTCTAGCAGACTTCAGCCAAATGATTTCCAGGTCTCGCAGGCTTGAGGAACTCTCATCTGTTTAGAATTAGAAACTGTGATGGCCCTTGGAAACTTAAAAAATATTGGAGTGCTGTGTATCCCACTGGAAATAAAAAGGGTAACACCAACTGGTTTTTTCTCCTAAATGGTGGCAGATCAGTAGACATTATGGAGACACCTCTTTTGCAAGTATGATTTTATTCCTTTTCCCAAATGCAGCCGGGATTTCGTAATTCACATTGTCCTGACTGATGCATTTTATAAATAAGGAGAGCAAAAATGCCAGAATGGGCCACTTAACCCCTTAGAAGAAAATAAACATATTTCTGCTGATGTTCTGAAATATAACATCCACTTTAATAGCTTTTGACTAGGATGGGATTTTCATGAGTATTATCAACACAGCTAAATAGAAGCCTTATCACTCACAAATAGCATTAAGATGCACGTCAGAGGGTTCAGAGCCACACGCTGTGTGCACAAGTACAAGATATACAAGGGTACAAGATACAAGACCTCAACTCCCTCCAGCTTTCTGAAAGAAAAGGGTTTATTTTTCTGCAGGAGGACAGCTGAACATTGGCCAATTTTATTTTCTTTCTTATTATTTTCATTTTTTTCACAGTGCCAGTGAGGAAGAAGAAGGAATTATCTCAAGGCCCAATGGTCTAAGATATTTCACCTCCAGTCGTAACAACCCAAAGACAAGGAGCAGAGAGACCTCGCTGAGAGCAAGAGATCTCTGCATAAGCCACTTCTGACACAGAGTTTATGCAATTTGGTGCTAAAACGCTCAAGGCTGGAATCTGTCCTGCAGATGTTACTGCAGCCACGGGCCTCTGGATGGACACAAAAGCCCCACCAGGCTGCAAGTCCCAGTACCTCTGTCAGCAAGTGATGGACATGGGATGGAAGCAGAGGCACTGCACCGAGATCTTGTTTGACAGGGCTGATGTAAATCAAACTGAACAAAATGGTTTGGAATAAATGAGAGGAAAAGCTGGATGCTGTTCCATGGGGTTGGGTGTTTGAGGCACTGTGAGGGGCCAGGGGTAAGTGGGAAAGGGAGCAGCTCAGCAGTGCTGTGGGCATGCTCCCCTCAGCCTCCTGCTGCCGAGACAACTGGATTAAATTAGAGCAGAATGAGGATTGGGGATTACAGAGAAACAGAGGCATCAACAGTTTTCATTTCTCCCCCACAATTATTTATAATGATATGGGAAAATGAAGAGCAGAATGGATTCAGCAGACAAGGAATAAGAGACAAACCACAGGATCCAGCACTAGCCATACTTTCCATGGCACTTCTGCCTGTTGTACCACATCACAAAGAAGTATCTGCAATTCTTGGATGTCTAGCATCTCTCATTTGATCCTATTCAGATAATTCTTGATTACATGACAACAGGTCTGTTATCAAGGCTCTCATGTTTAGATTACAGCAGCCTTTTTTTCCTCCCCACACAAATAGGTCCGCTCTGTTTTGCCAAAGCAAAATGAACAAATGAGACACTGTCGTGACATCCCAGGAATAAAATCTAACAGTAAATCACCCTTGCATGGAAAGCAGTTCTACAGTCAAGCAAAGCAAACTGCAAATGTCAGCTGGTTTACTGGTAATCCTGCTGAAAAGTAACCCAAAGAGCTGCATTAGTGTTTGCTAACTTGCTCTGACAGTGGCTTTGCTAAAGAATCACTGGACAAAATGGGCAAACGAGAAATGTTCCACATTAAAGACAGCAAAGATAAAAAGATTTAAATCTCCAGAATAAGGCAGCCAGTGCTGTCCTCCATCCTATTGAGACCACGGGGCAGTCTGCAGAAGCTCTCTGAGAAATGCAGCATTTTGCACTCTTCACAAGCTTCTGATTCCAGACATCCCTGCTGCTGAAGTGGTACTGGCAATGAGAGCACCTTTTAAAACAGCAATCTCCAAATCTCCCTGGCTTTTCTGATTCACTACAAAATTAAATAATTCAGCTTTTAATATACTGTGGAGCAAGGAGTCTTCCCCTGACTGTCAAACCCAATCTGTGCTACGCAAGGTTTTAGCCAACAATACAGATTTTTAAAACAACAACAAAAAAAAAGGCAAGTTTGCACTCCAAGTGCCAGCAGATGGATGAGTTACCCTCTGGAGACTGGGACTAAATTACGGACGGTCAGGGGGAGGTCAGCGAGAGAACCGTGCCTCGGCACTCCGCTGCCACTGTCGGGCCACACCTCTGCCTCTGCCCTTACACCCAGCCCTGCCTCCTTCCCGCTGAGCTCAACTGTGCCTCCATTAAAATTACCCTTCCTCTCCTCCCAGGGTTTCCTCTGCAATTTTCTGCTCAAAGTCAAAGGAAATAACAAAGCCGGGGCTGCTCTCCAGCCTCCCCCACACATCGCTGCCCCCTCCACAGCAGCTCGGGCTCCAGCCTCTGTTCTTCCCAGCAAAGCCTCATTGCCAGGGAACTTCCCAGCTCACTTCTCCTCCCAGCTTGAAGGATTTCCCCCGAGTGGAGGCATCTGCAGGCAGGAACATACATTTGGGTTTTCATGACTTTCTTCTCATGTCCTCCCAGGGACATTCAGGTTTACACAAAGAATAGTCACTACCAGGGCCAGCATAAAAAGCTTTAAGCCAACTCAAAGAAGTAATAAGAAAAGGTTAATTCTCTCATTTCCAGTCCTGAGGCAATATTCTCTCTCTCTCTCATGTTTTACTGGTCTTTTTAAACTCAGTGAGTTCTAGGGAAATGGGTGGAAGATGTGGAAATCCTATTGCAAAAGCACCTGCCCGCTCTTTTCCCCTGAGAGACACACAGAGAACATTCTATTATTTAGTTAATTGCAAAGAAACAATTACAAAGGAACTTGGCAAACTCTCTCTAATCACAGCAAGACCCACTGCAGTCCAGTAAGTTCAGCAAATTAGCAAATAAGTGAACATAAAAAGGAAAGAATAACACAGCTCAAATTGCACTTTGTTCGTTTGTTTTGTCACTCTTCGTTTCTATTTAATTATTTAAGGTATTTCTTCATAACATTCTGGTACATTTTGTATAATAATGAAGGTTTACTAGCATGGAAATGCAATACGTGGCTATTAAATATCTGCCGAGAGAGGGAAGAAAACTGCCAATTCTCTGAGTAGATTACAGAGAGCCTGTTCAGGAAAATTTCCAGGTTAGATAAATAGAAGGTTCTGCCACAATTTGTATAAGTTCCAAATAAGGATTATTGCTCGATAATGGCAACGTAAAGCAATGTTTGTGCAGAACGTTGTAACTTGTACTACAGGCATTCATGGTCAATCCCATTTATTAAAAGCTCTTCTAATTTTCCATGCATATATCTAGAGGCCATTCAAGCACAGCCTTTTTTTACAGCAGCACTGTAACCAAGTGACAGATTTTACAGTATTTCATCCCTAAAGTCATATTACAGCAAAGATTTTCAAGCTGTGTTACATTACTGAGGCAGAGGCTCAGCTCTGCAGAGCTGACAGGCTGAGGAGGGCAGAGGAATGAGATTGGGTGTGGGATTATCTGGCTGATAATGAGGGAGGTAAGACAGCCCTTGAGGATGGACATGATGTCCCTCCTGGTTCTTCCCAGACCATTTTGAGCACCAAGATTTTATGACACCTCTGTTCACACTACCAACAACAGAAGCCCTAAAGGGGCTTTTGTGGCACCCAAAGTGTCTGAGGCAAAACCCTCCCAAAGAGAGGGGGAGCTGGGACAGTCTGAGCAACACCTTGAGCTGGGATGTTGTTTCAGACACAGCTCTGGTGAGAGGAACACCACAAACACTGTCCTGCAGACCAGGGGGAGCACAAACACTCTCAGGTTTGCAAAGGGTAATTGGGAGAGCCAGGCCATGGGATGGGCAAGGGGAGCAGGGTGCAACTGCAGCAGTGGACTGCAGCAGTGTCATTCCTAAGAACACAGCAACACTCACTGCTCAAGGCTGTTCCCTGAGCACAGCAAGAGTGGTTACTGATGGATGTAACCAAGAGCCAAAACCACACCAAAACCAGGGCAGGCATTGGGAAGGTGATGCCAGCACTGCCTCCACCACCATTTCCTTCTAATGTTACTTCAGCAAACAGAAGGAAACATCAGAGGAACTGATGCAGCACCTGCCCACCAACCATGCCTGAAAATCCTCCCCTAATAACCTGGAGTCTGACATGGAAATTTTGCTCTTTGCAGGTCTTAATGACACCCATTGAATGAAACTTTTTTTTCTCCCCTTAAAAAGTTTGCATGAGGAAAGCAATTCATTAGCTGACAAACCTACCACAGAGATGCTGCAAAGCTTGCAGGAGTTAAGGGCATTCCAACTTCAGCTGAAGACAAATTATGGTTTAATACAGCTAAGTGTGAATGTTTAATTGCTTTCAACTGAATTCAAGACTAGTCTGCTCCAAAAAATCGTACCAAATTTTTCCGTTCATGCCTCATGGATTACCTCTAAGATTTAAAACTGAAGTTTTTCCTAAGAAATCCAGAGAATATGCCAGTAAAGCAGAGAGGAAAGAATAAAAAAAAAAAAGAAATTTAATTAATATACTCATCAAACACAGATTGTTTCATCTTGCACTCTCATAGCTGTTGTAGTCTGACACAAAGGACTCAGCTTGACAGGAGGATGACTGCAGGATTCCCATGTTTTCACAGCAGTTATCAGGGTCTTCTAAAAGCATAAAGCTTTTTTTAGGGAGTCCTTAAAGGCTTTTTCAGTGGACCTGGAAAAGAATGCCCATGTCCCAGTTCCTTCCAGAGCTTCACAAGCAGCAACAATAACCGAGGTGGGGGGATGCACTGTCAGTAAAGTGGACACCTGAACCCTGCAGTCTCCTGCTCTCCCTCAGCTGCTGCCAGACCAGTTTTTTAAAGGAAAAACCCATCACCTCTTTTAGTTCCACCAGGCTTTGGTCAGGAACACTGCTCATTCCTGATGGGACAACCTTGAACCTGTACTGGAAGAAAGAAGAAATTTCACACCCTACATGTTTCAGAGTTATCTTGTTACTGTCCACGAAGGAAGTCAAGGGTAAAAAGTCAGCCCAGATGCAAAAAGAATACAGGAGCATGCAGCAGAGGCCAAAGGGGCAATGAAATACAGCAGCAGCAGCACAAACACATCAACATGGGGTTATAAACTTTATTTCAAAATTCAACAATTCAAAGAAAATACATTGCAATTGTTTTCACTTTTCAGAGATCCCAAAAATAAATTACATAAAATACTTGCACAGTTCTAAATATTAAAAAGATCATAAAAATTAATGGTGCTCTCATATGCCAAGATTAATCCTTTTCCATTTTGACTACATTAGAAGTTGCCAGTGCAGGGATTATTTTTATAGCTATGCAGGAAACAATACAGTTTTCAGGTCTTGATGCCTCAGTAAAGATTTACAGGCACAGGCACTTAAGGGCAAAAAGAGATCAAGAGAGATAATGTCCCATTAAAGTCAGATCTCTGTACTCACACACAATTTCCAACTAAACACTGCTGTAAACTGCAGAAGGTTTTAAGTCAGAAACATTATTCCTTATCGACAGAATGGAAAGTGTGCTTTTAGATTACATAGGGTACAGGGGAGTTTAATTTAAATTCAAGACCTTGACACCCCCACAAGGTTTCCAGGGCTTTCTACAGAGGCATTTGTCAGAACAGTGTGTTTGTATTGGGACTATCTTGGCAGGTTTGAGCCATGCTGATTTTTACTGTCCTCAGCTCCCTGTTGAAGAAAAATGCCATTTATCCAAAAATTAGCTTTTTCCTCCTTCTTTGTGCCACCCTTCTTCCCAGATTTCTGGGTGCTGGCATTCAGATAGATAACCAGAGAACAAAACCTAGCATCAATCACTGCTCCCTTCAACACATTCCATCACTGAGTACAACAGAACAACACACAGGGCTAACACTGTGGAGGTTTCTCTTCCTCTTGTACCACACCAAACTTCTGATGTGTAGCAAGCCCATAATTATCTTCCAAAGTAAAGGTATGAGTTTGAAACCCAGCTCAAGGTTAGTATCAGATTTTTGACAGCTAGGAGATAGCAACCCCAAATTTAGGAAGTTTATACACATTTTCACTCACCCCAAGAAACGCTTGCTCCTTTTCACCCTGATTTCTGCCTGTGCCTGGCTCATCCCAAGGTACTATCTCCCCTTTATCCCAGGATTTGTCTATTGACAGTGCTACTGCTGGTCACATGCTCAGGTCAAACCCAAGTCCTTCTGCTCTGTATCAGCTTCCTAATACTGTTATATTGCTCAATACAGCACCATAAAGTAAAAGAATGTTTTCTTTATTGTATTTGCTGCCCCACTATTTCCCTCTAGGATGACAGCTAGAAGTATTTGGTATCAGTCTTGGTCCTGACACATTACACACTCTCCCCTTAATGTGCCAGAGCTCATCTCTGGTTACCCTCTGGAGAGATCCATGACAGAGTCACAGTTACAGACCTGAAATATTATACACAACAGCTCAGTCCAGCACTGCTTCCATTTAGCAAAATGACCCTTCTTCTTAACATGACTTTCAGAAAAAGAGGGAAACAGATCCCAGCTTCTACCAAAAGGATTCTATCCCTTTTATTTCATGTATATTTTTCTATCCTTCCTGCAGATGACAGTCATGTGACCAAAGCACCAGCAGGAAAAATTTACCCATTGGGAGTGCAAATGACATTCTTCAGACTGCTTTGGGTATGGAGAGCTCCCAAAACTGCCTTTGGAAATAGCACAGGCAGCATTTCCACCGATGGGATTAAATGAAATCAGCTGCATTGTGCTGCAGCCATCCAGTTTCCTCTTTGGCTGCAAGTACTGGCACAAACCATGATAAGCCTCAGATAGTGCTTCATTGAAATCACAGAACTGAGACAGCCCTGACTTATTGGTATTCTGAGAAACAGTGGGGACTGATTTTTAATTTAGAAAAGAAAAGGTGATAAAAATCTTAAATATAAGAGTGTGCTTTCTGTTTACAGGAGACTTTATTACTCTTTGATGACAAAGAAACCATTAATGTTTCCAGAAAACCTTCACTGTGTGCCTGTAAAATTAAATTCCCCTTTCAATAAGTATCATGATTTATCTAGTTCACCTCAAAAAAACCCCCCCACACATTTCAATGTCTTTGAAGGATGTTGGTACGACAGCAGGACCTATCCAGTCAAAAAGTACAGGCTGCAGAGAAGATCAGGGAAGACCCCTGTGATTATCTCCTCCACAGCCCACCAGCTCTTTGGTCTTTCCATGGGTAATGACATTGTGAGTGCTTTTTCTGGATGCAGTCCTAATTTTTTATAATCCAACCTACAACCTCTGTTCCCAAACCAAGCTGCATGGATTAGGTGTGAGCAATGTAGGCAGGTGAACATTCCAGACAGTTCTATCTCCTATGTCAAATGTTTTCACACAAGAAGAGCTGACCCTGCAAAACACTTGTCATTTGTGATTTTTTAAGCACAAAAAGCACTCACAAGGGTATCCCTTCACAGCACACTCCTGCCCTGACAAATCCAAAAAGCTGATGATGTCATCAGACATTTCAACACAAAGCAGTCCTACACATATCATCATACACACACATGGAAAAGGTCAATAAATAAGAAAACCCAGCTGATACAGTAGGTCTAGAATAGCCCTATGACAAAGAAATGGCTTTGTAAAAGCCTTTACAAGGTCTGCACAGACTGTAAATGTTCATTATAAAAATAAACAAAAAAGATATTAAAATATGATACAGTAAAAATTTTAAATAGTGAAGCACAGATAACAAATACCAGTTGCAGCCCTTTGCATACACAGGCTAAAAACTGGAGTTATGTCATTGACCACTTTCTGATTAAACAAATTATTTTAGTTGACCCGAAACAAAACTGTTCAACATGAAATAACTTAAGGCTTTATTGCTTTCATTTAAATTTGGCATTTATAATCCACATTGTGAAACAAAACATTCATAAAGTGTTTTGGGTAAGTTTTTAAATCCAAACTCTCTGTGTACCAGGAGGGTAAGGTTAACAGTCAGTCAGTGGCTTTTAGCCATAAAGTCTGCAGAGACAACGTACCAAAGAATTAGTCATTCATGGCTGAAATCATGCCAACTGTCATTAAAAAGGGGCTGACATTCCCCCCTTTTCCATCTCTGATATGCTTGATCTTGGTACAAATAGTGGTGCTTGTGAATCAAATAATTCAAGATCACCAGAGCCTGTTATCAAACCTTAGAAGTGGCTGTAGCTTTTCTTCACCTGCAGCAAAGGAGGGACAACAACAACATCATCAGAGTCGTCAGAGTGAGCCTCATCCAGGGGCATGGAGGGAGCAGAGGAGGACCTGCCTGCAATGATTACAGCAAACGAGGTCATTAACAAACAACACTGACCAAAACAAGCCCTTGTGGCAAGTGTGGCATTCTCTGAGCCATTAAGTTTTCAAGCTTACCTGGAGTCACCCAGTTGTGGATGACTCTGATCTATCTTTTCCTGCATGGAGCTATTTCTGTTCCTCTTTAATGAACCAGAGTGCACAGCAAGGGTTGAGCTGACACACTGACCATGCATGAGCTGTCTTATTGCCTTTAAATATTTGCAAGGGGCTACACACACCAAGTAAAGCCATTTGATACTGAAGCCATGGCAGGTCACATTTATTAAATGGCCAGAAAAGGAAAAATTGACCAAAGCTTAAACAAAGCAGAAAGGTCACAATGAGAACTTGACTCAGATATAGATGGAACAAAGGGAAATAGATACAAACAAAGGTAGAAGCTCTCAGTCACTGTCTTTAACCTTTACACATGTAAAATACCCAAAATATTGTTCACATGCTGTTCTACCATAATGAAAATAAAAATAGTGACCACACCATTGGGGTCTTTCCCTTTTTTTTATTTTACTTCTTTGCCATTTTTCTGGATGTGTTTCTAGGCATCTCATCCATTCCAATGTTTGAAGAAGTGTTCAGGGTGTGAACAGATATTCCTAATTATTTCAGTGAACACTGGACAAGCAGAGAGGTAAAATGAATATGTACAAAGTCCCTGACACATGAAGAGCAGAACCAGCAGCTTATAACCCCTGTGCAAGAGATGTAGGAACTAAATCATGACTGCTATTAATACCTCCTAGCACAATATCCTCCCCTCAGCTATTAATACCTTCTAGCACAATATTCTTCCCTCAGCTCCACTTATTTTTCAGTCTCAAACATAAATTCTCCGAAAAGACTCTCCCAGAGAAGAAAACAAATCAAGAGAACCTGTGGTAGAATGAGGAAACAGGCAAGAAGCCACAGTCTGAGGTTCTGACCTGAACTGGAGGGCACACAGAGAGTACTACCCAGGGAGAACAGACCTGCCATGGGTCTTGTAGCAAAATAAGAGATTCCTGACACAGGAAAAAGATCTCCTGGTATGGAAGAGCAGGCATAACACAGAAATTGGAATGTGGAATAAAGAAAAGGGACCACAAGTGGCCCACAGATAGGAAAAGAGTGACAGACAGAGCCTGTGAAAGGCAAGGGGGATGCAGGGAGGGTATTACATTGGCCTCAGCCTACAAAAGCAAGGAAACACATCATTTTCTAGTTAAGTGAAATTCTTCTCTGCACCAGCCAACAAATAATGTCAGAGTTTTTCAGGGAGATTTATGAGACAGTAGTACTGGAGATAGGGAGGAGCAAAAGGAACTGCCAAACCCAGGATAACCAGAAGAAGCAACTCCAAGAATAAACATATTATACACGAAACAGCTTAACATTATCCAAATGACTCTTGCTTATATCCTGCTCTTGACATATGAGATTTTCTTGTCCTCATTTTCAGTTTGATATCAACTTTATCTTTGTGCTTGTGAAGGGTAAGCACTGATAAGAGTTAAGGGTTATATGTAAATTCACTATGATTCCAAAAAAACCTGAAATGAAGTTAACAGTTGCAGCCAGAGTGGTCAGTAATATGCAAAGGGAAACAGTGCCCTTAATCAAGATTGCTGTGCATGTACAGAACATATTCTTCCTTCCTGTCACTCCCCTGACAGAACAAAACAAAACAACAAGTTTCACAGACTGAATTGTTAATATCTGTTTCATTTCATGGGAAATAGCAGAAATGGCTTTATAAAATCTCCAGGTTCTGAAGGCAAGCAAAGCAGCACTGAATAACACACTTTTCTTTTAAATTAATTTTTTTCTTTTCCTAGAAAATACAGAGACATCTAACCTGATGCAAGCAATGAATTATAAGTCTGCAATGCCAGATCAGGATTATACACATTTATTCTAGCAGAGGTATAAGGTTTTTCAAAACACATTTTCATCTTCCCCATTCTTCTTAAAATAATGCCAAAAGGGTAGTGAATTGAAATGATTTATTGCAATATAGACATTGACTGAAGGCTTAAGATCATTTTAAGACCTAGAGGTCATGAAATGCAAGTTTGGACTTGGGACAAATGAAGAAAGAACTTGTTCAACAGCTGCATGATTTAAAGCTAGAAGAATTTGATTGCTTTTAAATCACTCAGCTGCTCAACAAGCTCCTTGTCTCACGTCCTTTCCAAGCTGCAGGATGACCACTGAAATCCCAATTTACCATCAAACCCCCATTTTGCCAGTGGATTTTTGTATCAGTCATGATCTTGGAATGGCAGGGCTGGACTTTTAGTTAACTTTAGTTTAAGCTACATAAACCCACATGGCAAACAACCAAACAGATCACTGAGGGATTGCATTTACACCAGAATGCTCTCCTCCCTTTAGGAGGTTTTTCCCAATTCATCTTTTGGGAGAGTTTGGTTAAACACTCCAGGGCACCAGGACCTAATATTTGAGAGAGCTCAGTGCCAGACAGTCTCTTGGGCAGCTGTGCAGTTACAGAAGCACATCCCCAGTGTGCCTCTCCACAAACCACCTGCATACATTCTGTCCTCATCCCAGAGTTTGAAAACATCTCCCACATTCATAAAACCAGCAGCAAACAAAACCTGCTCTGCTCCCAATCGCTCCTTTTTGATATTCACCAGTAAAGGCCTCCAAGGAAGAAAGTTTGAAAGTATGGTTTCCTCTCTCTCTCTCTCTTCCAGTATAAACTATTCCAGAACTTCTTCACTCATCAACTCGTCATCATAATCTGCAATAAAACTTAGCTTAGGAGACTTCATAGCTAGACAATGACTGGGCTCTGCTGGTATTCATATGAGTGTACCAGACTAGCTCCATCTTACACTCCTCTTTGGGTCTTAGAAGGACTAAGCATATTTAAGGGATTCTTCCTCTTTGAGTAGAATTTCACAACTGATTTGCACTGGCTTTTGAGTGAGCATGCCAATAATCACTACTGCAGTAGAGCTCAGGCAAAACATGGTGCTGCAGCACTTTTTTTTTCTGAATACTATCACCAGACATCATTAAAGTCACTCAAAACTCAAACATTTTCAGAAGCAAGTACTACCTACTCCTTCACAAAGTAGAATGTGCCTCTCAACATGGAAATATGGAACACAGTGAAGTTTCTTAAACACACTTTCTTCCACTGAAGTGTTACCTCTGTTTTCACAACTCCTGCAAATCTGGCTTATTCCCCACCTATCTTAGAGAAACAGCCTCACTGCTTACAGCATTCTCTGTCTCTGAGCAAGTCTGCAGGGACTGGCAGCTTTTCACTTACAAAAAAACCAAGTCAGTGTTTCTCAGGTCACACTCAAAGTTGCTCCTTTTTTCCCCAGCTGGTCCATAAAAGCCTGAAATATCCCACTCTGGACAGAACCAGCCTTTTTCAATTTAACTTCTTTGAAGCTGCATGTCTAAGGCTGTCTTATCTGCAGCATTGTTTTGCCTTTCTTACTCAGTACTTCCAACATCCTCCTAAAAGCCTCTTTGGCTTTAACTCCATCTTCTCACAAACAGCAATAAAGAACTCAAGAAGAAAACCAAATGGCACAAGAGCCATAAAAGAGACAGATTTTCTCAGTTTGTATTACAGTAGTACTTGCTGGCAAGGTTATCCAGGACTTCATTTTTCCCCTTACTGCAGGAACTGAAGACTGCTGAAAAAAACGTGACTAAATGCACATGGCTGCCTAGGATGGCTCTTTCTAGCAGATGTCTGTCTGTCTTCTGCAGAAACTAAGTCAGGGTTGTGGAAATGCTCTCGGCTTGTCTATGGCTGAGGGCCCAAAATGTGATGGGAAGTACCATACTCCAGCTAGAGGCTGACAAGGAAGCAGAGAGGCAATACAGGGGAACACCATGTTCCCTCAATAATTACCACTCACACCAGAGAGACCTTCCAAACCACAGCTGGGACAAACACACAAAGCACTGTGAAGAAGCTGGTGCTGACACTGTCAGAGCTTTTAATTTTTATGTAGGGAACTGCACGTGCCAGTAGAAGCAACATGTCACCAAATAAAGCCACACACATGGAGTACAAAGATGCACTTGCACATGTGTGTGCACATGCAGATGTTCTCTACAAAACTGTACATGCACCCACTCAAAACACCCAGACTTCTGAAAACAGGGGAGGGAGATTACCAGCAAGAGGAGAAGTGAGGACTGAAGGTCTCTGGAGTGCTGCTGAGACTGGTTTCTTCTCTGTGATGGGAACTGCAGGATCTGCTTTCCCACTGGGGGCACTGGGCACAGAGGGCCTGCAGAGAGACAGAGCATGAGGCACAGAAGTGTTCACAGGGTGTGCTGGAAAGCTTCTTGCATTGCTGCCTTATCACCTGCAGCAGTGAACCCAGACACTGAAGTGAGGGGACAGCCATGTAACTCTCCTTGTAACCATGGCAGCCAACATTAAAAACTTTCAGAGCAGTAAACCCTGGAGAGAAAGGAAGTATTTTTCAAGACAGAGTCACCATAAACTTAAGCAGTAATCAAACCACTGCACTCTGCCTGAGCTAAGTCACTTGATGGAATTCTAGCTTTTCCCTCTTCTTCTTCCACACAACCCTTCACCTGCACTTGTCAGGGCTGCAGGTTCACACATTAAGCAAATGTATCAGCAGTCTGTGTGATAGCAACAGTAACCTTTCCATTCTAAAGAGTAATTATTTCACTTTTACTCACTGCTATGGAAGAGAACATGCAGCAGGAGAGGGGAAGACTCCTGCTGCCACAAAGCTCCTTTTAGTTGCACATCTTTTGAATCTTCTCAGGAACAAGCTCTCCCTTGTCTTTTCTGTAACAATGGCCTTGTTCTCCTTCTCTGCCAAGGAACCCACACTAAAATTCTATTCAAAAAATATTCCTCTCCTGTAATAAAAATGATTTTGCTACTGCATGTTGCAGAAGTACTTAGTCCTCACTCACCTCTCCTGAAGCAGTCCTGTACGTGTTAAGTGAGCCCTGAAAATGGACTGGATGAACGTCACATTCTCATCTCTCTCCTTGCAGTCAGAAGAAAAGCTCAAGGAGTCTGACGTGGAAGACAGGCAGGAGTTCTGCAAAGCAATCAGATTAAAGAAAACTGACCTTTCACAGATTGCACACAAGCTTGACAGAACCTTTCAGAATCTCACTCTTGACTGTGTAACTGGCAGTAGAACAAACATCCCCATCTTTTGGTCTGCAGTTTTTAAGGTTCTGTAAGACTAAATCAGCAGGAAATGCAAATCTGATCATCATATAAGCTTTGAAGCATCAGCATTCAATTAATGAAAGAGCAAACACCTGCAAGGAAAGTTCATTTATTTCCCAGGAAGGAAACTTTCTGAAGATTAAGGAGGTAAGAGAACCTTCATTAATGGATTTATCTTCTGCTTGTATCAAGCCAAGTATTCAGTCCTCCTACACTGGGCCAGTTTACCAGAATCAAAGAGCATGTAAATTGCAATCAGATGGACAACCTGGATGGAGAATTACAAATTAACTATAGCCTGCTAAAGGTCCAAAGGATATTTATTTAACCTGGCAAATGATTTACAGAAACTGAATGCTTTACTGGTAAGGAAATTTTTTCATATTTTGAACTAAATAATCTGGAGCAAACTGGACACAATAGAGGACACCAAGCCTTGGGCTGAGCATGTCACACCAAGAGCCCTTTACTTTTCAATCCAATAAAAGATGCTTTCCAGATTCTTATTTCTGAAGTTCAGTGAAAAAAGTTTATCTATTACTAGTGATTCAGTAGTTTTCAACCGCACTCCAAATTAAAGAGTTAAAGGGTGTGTTATCTGATGGGAGAACAAGGATAAAAAAGAAGACCTAGTTACACTCTTACAGGCCACAAGGCTGAGAAGTTACAGCTTTACTTCTAAGAAAAAGTGTGAACTACAGAAAATAAGAAGGGAAGCCAGGGAATGAGCTCAGCATCTTTCTAGAGTTACAGTGGTGTTGCCAACCAGCACATTAAAACAACCTCCAGGTGATCAACAAATTAAGCCTGGAACTAAAGTCCTTTACACTGCAAGATAAACACAGAGTGATGCTGGGATACCCAGGTGCCCCCACAATTACCTGGGTGTGAGACTCTGCATCAGGCTCCCTCTTATCCAGCAGCACTTTCCTTCGAGCTAAATGTCCTCTGAAGGCTGCCTGGAGCAGAACAACTGCCTGCCATGGAGAGAAGTAGCCATTAGCTCCTCTGAAAGGTAACTCACAGACATTCCACCTTCAGGGCCAGCTCTGGGATTTAAATTCCATCTGGGAGGTGTTCAGGGCTGATCCTATCAAATGCAGTGAAGTTCAAGCTGCCAGCACCAGTCTGTACTGCACTGACACAGCACCATGCTCCCATTCCCACATTCGATTCTGGCTCTCAGAGGGCTCTGAGATGCTCTGCTACAATCAGAAACCAAGCCAAGCCTGGCACACCTTGTGGTGATGACACAGAATGTGAGGCCTTCCACTCCCCTCAGAGATTTCACTGGGTTATAATCAACAAAAAAGCACTTAGAACAGCATGTTTGTGTCACATGGTTAGAATTAGTTCTAATTTCTGAAAGTGGGATTTTTTATGTTCTGGAAGAAACAAAGGTAAGATGCTACATCGTGCTATTTGAAAAAAAAACCAGTTTAATCAAAATCTTTCTGCAAAAGATTTATCAAGAAGTGACTTTGTGTGACAAACTTGTCAATATCTTCATAATTCTCACAGACATTTCTCCTTAGCAAAAGTTTTCAAATCCTACTTCAAATTTTTCTGAAGATGCATCATAATGAAAATTAAATCATGACTAGAATTATCTCATTCAGAAAAACTTTCCTGTCTGTTGGTATCAGATTTTGTTCAAAATTTTCAGAAGCTTTCATTTTGCAGAAGGCACCAAGTATGGAAAATTGGAGCCCAAAAGGCAAACACTGACAAAATATATGAAACAAAATCAGGATGTCAGAAGGAAGATTACAGCCAGCCTGAAGAACAAACATTATCGTGGTAAAACATCTTTGAAGTTATTTGTTTGCACTTTGATGCAAATTAAATCTGTTGTACTGTTTTGTTGGGTGTCATAAACACACTCACCTCATCCAGAGCAATTGCTTCTTTCTGAAATGAAAAATGTCCATGTTAATGCCACAAATATATAAAAGTTGTAGCTAATAATGATTTTCCAAATTTTCCCAAGAATTAAAAAGCTCAAAAACACCTGTCCCAATCCTTGCCAAACTCAAGGAAATAAAATCTTTTAATCTTTCAAGATATGTGGATAGATGCTAAAAAAAGAGATTCAGAGAGGGATGTCCTTGCTGTTCCCTGATAGGAGAATCTCACCTTGTTTTTGTACATCTTCCAGCATGTCTGGATGATTTTGGCTGCTTGCTCTTTCCTGTGATTTTCTTTGCCTGTAACTGTGCAGACTGGTGAAGCCTGCAAAGGAGAATCTCTGGGTTAGTACAGCAAAGACACAGAGCTGTGAGGGAACAGATCACAGTGACTTGGAAAAATCAGCCCCAGAGCTCATCCTGCCTGTAGGGCAGAGGGAAGTTCAAGAGGAAACTCTTAGTTCTGAACCCTGCTCATGCTCAAACTCATCATGGAGATGACTCTTGGAGTGAAACACATCCCTGCCCTGCTTCCAGCCCTCAGCAGGGCATGGGAATGGAAAAGCTTCCATTTGCACACACTCTTCTTTCAATGCATTGCTAAGGCTCTGCTAACCCACTGCTTTGTCACTCAGCAATGATTTGTATGTTCCCAACAGACTGAGAACAAACACCAGGTTACCTCATTTTGCAGTTTTTCTCCAGGAAAGACAAGTATCAATTAACCAGGGAGGTCTCTAATGCCTCATCCTGGCAACTGTGGCCCCATAATCATCTCCTTACTCTTACTGAGAGCTGGCCATTGTATGACACCAAGCTTGTGTAAGTTGGCATAAATCTACTCTTCTATCTTAATGAAATTAATTAGAGGAAAAAGAAAGAAACCAAGAACAAAACAAGATTTTGTTCCAGTAATTTCTCCTGAGGTGTGGTTGCATATTCCACCTCTCACTATTTGATCCTTTTGGTCCCTAATTATCCCACTCTAATTGTCATACCTCACTTGCCAAACAAAAGTTAACTGCAAGTTTAAAAGACTAATTTAATTTGTTGGTGTAAAATTTTAACTAGAGGAACAAGAGATTTTACAGACTCTGAAAAAAACCTCTTGATTCTGTGAAAAGGATTTATTTATAACCTAAAACCGCCGAGCTACAGGCTTAAGTTTAGCAAATGGATCATGTCATATTAAAAATGACAACCTACCATTAAAATGAAAAATTGGTAGGAACTTAGTGATAATTACAAATAATGGGAACATTTCAATAAATGGATGGTTACTGGCCAAGAATATATATAGTCTGCAGAGGGAAAAAGGAGCTGTTTGTTGGCTCTTTTTAAAGACTCCAGTTATTTGGTATTCAAAACATCCTCTAGCATCCATGAGCCTGTAACCCACAGAAGAGAATCTACAGAATGGCACAGTATATCAGAAACCAGAACCCTCTTAAGGCACTGGACATTTTTATTAGTATTTTTTACTATGTGTATTTCAGGGTCTATTTATTTTTAAGTGCAAATCAAAATCCTCAGTAATAATTTCCAAGTAGAATTTAGTGAAATGAGATGAACATGGCCACAGTGCCTCTGAAAGCAGCTCTGCAGTGCCCATCCATCTCTACTGGCCAATTACCACACCTGGAAGAGGGACAGAAGATTGAGATTGTATCAGGTTTAGACATATTTCATAAACCCCCCAACAGGTTACAGAGCCACATTCAAGACTGTCCATGATTAACAGAAGTACAAATATATTTATTAGGTATCAGAAAAACCAGAAAGAAGAGGTTATGAATACCTCAGCTCTAGAAAAACTTCACTTGAAAGTGAAGTTCACTTACTTATTTCATTGTATTGACATCTTCCTTAAATCTTGACTCAAATATTATGTTCCATCAGCAGCAGAATCAAAACCCCCTCAATTTCCATGATGATTTAGTGTTCTACATCCTGTAAATCTTCCCACGAAAAAGCACCTCACTCCCATGCTAACAGAAAAGCAAGTGAGTATTTTCTGACTGGACAGCACTTGTGCCCTAAGTGACCACCTGGCCAGCAGAAAAACACTGAAAAGGGATTTTTATCTTTTGCCAGTCTGCCAGTGAGCACATTTACCTGTGTCTCCATCCTTTATCTAACTGTCAACTCCTACAAGGCCTCCCTCCCTCCACAAAACTGGACTGAAATTAGGTATTGGTGTCAGATGCTATAAGAAGACAAAAGCAGCCACAAATTTTTAATTTTTTTAAGCATTGGGAAAAGCCCCTAACACTTCAGAGTTTAAGTCTTTTGCAACATTACACTGAACAAGAAAAAAAGCAACAGCAAGGCAGAGAATCATTAAGAGAACAGCTTCAAAAAACTCCCCAAGTTACAGTGTTAATTACTGAAATTAATAATTATTCCCAACAAATATTTGGAGTTAACCATCATTATCTCTATCACAAGGTTTAATGCCTCTCTGAAAAAAAACACAACTAGCAGCTCTTTAGACCACCAGCTCCATTTGAAATCTATATCAGGCACAAGGGAAAAGGAAAAAAACTAACAAAAATGTGGCTGTACCTTATTAAGCTCTTCCACTGTATCTTCTGCCATTTTTCTTTTCTCTTCCTCCAACTTTAACTCCAGTTTCCCTACTTTCTGTGTCAGGTTCTGGATTTCCTCACTATGGTTGGAAAAGCAAAGATATTTATAGCTTATAGGAACTTTCTGTTGACCCTGTTTTGAAAATACTGAACCTATTACATAACACTTGGCTGCTTTGGGTTTGTTTTTTAAGGGCAAAGAGGGAGACTGCTCAGGATGATACCTGTTCTCATAGTAACAATACATCAATTCTCAATCTGTGATAGCCTTTTATTAAAATTAAGAAGTCTCAATGTTACTGTGGTAGCCTTGATACTATTAATAATGTATTCAGATCTGCTACAGTTCCATATTTGTCAGTCAACGTCCTTTCTCACAAAACAATACTGAAATCACTTTTTTTCTGCCTCTCTTGCACAGGGTTGTCACTCACAGTTATGCAGGATACAGGGAGTAACTGGAATGACACAGGGGCAATGGTCTAGAAACAGAGGCTAAGGTAAAGGGAGTACAGCTTTTTCCTAGAGAAAAGGTGTCTGAGCCCAACACAAAAGCTTTTGCCACTTACCTTATGAATTTTTATTAAAATTTAAATCTTATTTCTACTATACTACTTAGTCTTCCACTTCCTCTAAAAGCACTCTGTAGAACTCTTCCCCTAGTAACTTACTCTGTCCCTCCAAAACACTTCTGCTTAAAAGAATCCCCAGCTTCTTGCAGTTCACATGAACTCCTACAGATTTTGAGCCACTTCAAAAGGGAATTATACTTGAAGAGATTTTTTTGGTTCTGAAAGGATCTATTAATACAAAATGTTTTACCTTAAAGTCTGCTCTTCTGTACTCTTTTCTTCCATCTTATTCTGCCACTTCTGCAGCTCCAGCTCCACTTCAGCCTTAGCCTGCAGTAACTGCTTCATTTCTAACCTACAAAAGTACAAAAAAAATCTAAGTGATACTTAAGACATTTATACTTCCACAAAGTAGATATTTTTCCTTTAAACTTCTAAATAAATTGGGTTGTCTCAAATTTGTAAAGTAACTAAATGTTTAATTTTTCCTTTTAAACAAAACAAAGTGCATGTCTGTGCTCACAGTGCTCAGATTAACCTGCCTCAAGGCCCTGACACACCAAACCAGCCCAGGCAATACAAACTGCAAATCAATCACTTATGGGGAGAACAGAAGCCACAGCACATCTTAGGGCAGAGGGCAGGTTTAAATGGAGAAAGTGGGAGATCAGGACAAAATATGTTGAAATAAAAACCCAAACCACACGTAAATTTTCACAGCACAATATGAGCAAGAAGTGCTGCATAAACATATAACCCTTCAAAGAGTTTTCAGTGTGGTTGGCCGAAAAATAAGCCTTGAAAAATGTGCTAGAAGCAAACAGAAATTCTCATTTTCCATCCTCTGGTTTTTTTTCTGCAATGTAATTTTATGAAGCAAGTAGGATTAGAAAGAAGCTTTTGAAATAAAAACTGAAGGGATTCTCAAAATTAATTTTCTAGCTGAAAATGTGAAGTACTTATTTCATAACAGGATCAGAAGTAATGAAATAACTCACACCTCCAGAACAACATCCCAGACAAGAATCACACTTACTCTTTACTGAGTAGAAGATTCTGAAGTTCCTTCCTATCACTCTTCAGTTTCTTCACCAGCCTTTGGAGGCGACAGCATTCCTCAATAGGGTCTAAATGTTGGGATGCTGGATGATCCAGGTCTACAGAAGGTGAAGATGACATAGCCTGTGATGATACTTGTGAGGCCTCACTATCAGCTGATGACACCCTGCTGCTCTCCATGGCACACACTTTCTAAGCAGGGTAAATTTACATGGAAAACACAAAAGGAAATTAAAATTAAATTTAGCACAAAATAACTTTATTTAGGCCATGAGAAAAGATCAAATGGAAATGAATAAAATGTGCATCTATGTCTAAAAAGTATGATAAAAGAAAACAGGGAGGGAGGGCTCATGCTACAGGCAGCAGTTTATGTGTATGAGGCAGAATGCACAAGGCTGGGACACTGAAGGACAACAGACCATGAGCACAAGGCAGTGGTTCTGCATTTTCTGCTCCCTGACAGGTAAGAAAACCACTCAACTACGATAACTTACTTTTTCTAGATCCGAAATCCTCCTCACCAGCCTCTGTCTGCTCCACTCACTGTAATCTAAACACAGGAACAAAGCTTTAAACATGGAACTACACCCACAGGGCAACACTGTGCTTGCTTTTTGAAACTCCTGGCCATATCTAAAGACCATTTAAAGATCTCTGAACCCCAGCTTCAAATATCTATCAATGAAAAAAGCAGAATGGGCTTAAAACTAATCAATATAAGCCATTCACATTCACCAGTTTTCAACAACTGAAAAACAGTTTTCTGAGTGAAATGTTAAATTCTCTACCAATTCCAGTTTGGAATTCTCAGGGACAATAATAGAGGAAACACAGGTTTGACTGGAGAAATCAGAGAGAGTCCTGAGAGAAGGTTCTCATTCCAACTTTGCCACTCCTGGATCTTCACCTTTGTAACAACTCCCTTATATCTACTTTTGTGGGGTCCTGCTGTCCCACATCTTTCAGATGTGCCCAAATCCCTTGCCCCACATTCACTGATTTTCCAGCACATACTTTTTGTTTTACTGGGAGGAGGGGAACTGCTCAGCACATGATCCAGATCTTCCTTCAGCCTCCGATTCTCAGCCTGCAATTCCTTGATGTTCCTGGACAATCTCAGCACAGCAGCATTCAGTGCCTTTAGTCGTTTTTGGGTGTCTCTGCCCTCTGTACTTGGAAAAGGGGTCAAAACCAGAAAGTTAACTTAAAAGCAGAAAACAAAGAAGCAGCATTAAAAAGAGTGCAGCAGCCTCACTATTCAAGTCAGCTGGCTGAGTTGACAGCCTCAGTTCCCCTGTAATAACATTTCTCAACATTTTTTACTTGGAGAGTTACCTACTCTTTTCTGAAAAATCATGCAAAGACCATCTTGCTCAACACTTTCACAATTATTTTAATTTGTGTCAAAGAAAAAAGATAGCATGAAACACTGAAAATTCATTTATTACTTTTACTTCCTCCCCCACTCTGTTCCATCTATGCACAAACCAGGGCATTTGTACGAATGTCATTTATCTTATTTTCTGTTTGTTTTGTTAACCAAACTTATAATGCTTTACCAGCACTCTGAGAACCTCTGATTTAAAAAACACTTCAGCCAGCTGTGAGACTCCTCCAAAAAACTGTCCAGCACAGAGAGCCAACCTGGAGGCTCTGAACTGCTTTCGTTCACTACCAACCATTGAGACTGGGAGAGAGAGAGAGAGGGATAGACAGAGATGGAATAACTCTCAAACAAATCCAACATCCAAGTGCATTTTCAGGTAACTGGGACTGCTGCTCTACTGTAGAAGAAACTATCCTTGTGTCTATAAACCCCAGAGAGACTTGAAACAGATTTGAAGAATACAGCTAATATGGAAATGGAAGGCATCAGAAATGGGAAAGCCTGTTAGGTGTTAAAATGACTTTAATTATACTACAGGGATTTTAAATTTTTTTCTAATAAAAGAGGGAAGAAATCTGAGCTTCTAGATGTGCAAAGTTGTAAAGTTTGTTCACAAAACAGGTTTTTAGTGAGATGAAATATTTTTCCTTTATTGCTATGAGAAAATTCTTAAAAACTTACTTCTGGAAACAAAGGCCTGAAGTAACTGATGGACTTAGTTTTGCACAAATGCCACTGCCAGTGACAACCACAGAACAGTTTCTGAAGGAATCTTACATCCCATCCAGTGGAATAATCACAAGATAAAAAGGGAGACAGCCTACAGTTAGCAGATCAGAGTGAAAAAGCTGAATTTTTAGCTGATCTTTTTCGAAATTAAAAGGAAATCAAGAATAAACCAAACAAAATAAGGCTGTCCAGATGTCACGAATGATTATTCCACAGCTGCCCCAAGCAGAAGGGAAAAAAAAGAGTAAAAACCAAGACAGAACACACCACCAGAACAGGACAGTGACAGAAATGATAGAAATCATAACCATACCACTCAATGACATTATTTTAGGTTCATCTAAACCTAAATAAAAAAATTTATTTCAGTCCATTTTGAGGGCTTGAAAAGCTAGTTTCTAGCTACAACTGGATACTATAGCTTCACATACAAATAACCATACTTCAATATTAACACTGGAAAAGAGGAACCAAATGCCATTCACTTCAGACAGAACTCCTGGAGACAAGCATCATGAAAGAAATACTCTCAAACAACTCTTACAATGTGCCAGAGTCCTGACCTTCAACATGATTTATTATTTCAGTGCTCAGCCTCTCAAGCAGAGACTGACAGTCACGTAATGGAGAGAGACTGCCCTGACCACCAGCTTTTGAAGCTATGAATAAATGAGGATGAGGAAGAGACCTGATGACTTATTTTCACCTGTAAATAAATTAGGTGTGATGGCTTAGAGCCTCGAGAGGCTGGTCACTGCAGGCCTGAGCCAAAAGATTTATTTTTCTTTAAAAAGTGGCAAAGCAAATTGTGGTTTTCAATCCATGAGTGACAGCAAATTAGGGAACAGGAGCAGTATAAATAATGACCCTAAAGAGTTCTCACATGTTTCTATCAATCTAATTAATTACACCCAATGTTAAGACAGTTGTCTGTACTTAACACTAAGAGGTCAAGTGTATTTTGAAGTGGTGTGGTAACGAATTTTACTATCCTACAAGACACTCTTGCCCTCCTCTCAGCTCAAACAACACTCACTTGCAGTGACACTTTTAATTTGCTCTCTTAGTGAGGTTTTGTCTTCTGCCTTTGCACTTTGACTTTTACTGCCTGTATAAAATGTTCACTCCCACCACCATGTCCACATTTGCACACCAGTGACAAGCACTGGAACAAGCTCCTCTGACAACAGCTTACCAGTCTGCATCTCTGTACCAAAGGAAAATAATGTTTACTCCAAGAACATTTTCTTTGCTGCACACACTCTAGAGCAAGATGCAGAACTGACTCAAGTGTGAAATGCCAAACAACCAGGGAGTTTGTTTCAATTACCAGTGATGCCAGAATAGGTGTGATTATGAAGGAAGATGTAGCAGAGAGAAATTTTCAGTGCTATAATGTACTTTTTAAATAGCTCTGGTATTTTTCCACATCCACAAAATGATCTATCTACAAGCAAAAAAAATGTGACTAAGACATATTTCAAGGCTGTGAAGCCAACCGAAGCAGTACCAAAAAGCAACTCCAGCAATCTAAAGGACAAAAACTGTTCCCATGTATTTTTTTCCCATGTTTTCCATCAGTTAAAGGACACGAATGATGTATCAAACAGGCATGCAAACATTTGCCTCAGAAGAATTAAACATACTTTTTCCTCATAGTCTCAGACTTGGCCAGGAGGACTTGGAGGCGATGAACCTGTGAAATACAGATTCCATTATGAAGCATTAGCAAGTTCAGCTTCCACACCAACACATTTGTTCATTAGGTGAAAATCAGAACAAGACTCTTTGGGTAGTAGCAGAGCTAATGATGCCATCACAGAAAATCAGGCTACTGTTATATTTGCTTCCATCTCAACACTACACTTGTGGATGTAGAGTGGGTTCTTTATTTGCCCTTTTTCATTAACGCACTCAGCTTACTGAAGAAAAACATTTTTTCAGTACATCCAGCTGGAGTTATGTGAGTATCTATGAAAACCTACCAATGACAGGTGCTGCTAAGGTGTAAGAAACCTGTCCTGCATGCACACTGAAGGAGCTGTCACACGTACCTCTTCATAGTATGTTTCCATGGCTAACCTCACTTCTTCCAAATTACTGGTCTTCATGTCTGCCTGAAATTCACTGAAAATAGAATAATACAAAAAAGAATCCAGTCAGATCAGCAAAGTCACTGCAAGACCTGGTGGCTCACAATTTCTGGGTTTATAATTGCCAATACGTTCTCGGGAGCTTATTAAAATGACTTAAGGAATAGAATACAAATGAAAAATAACATGGATTTCCAATTCTCTTTATTAGCTCATCCAGTAAAAGCCTCTACCCCCCTGCCCCCTCAAAGTCATACTTAATAGTGTTGTCTTTCTCCTTGCACTGCTCTTCGAGCTTGACAATCTTCTGCTTTAATCCAGTAACCACCTACAGAGATAACAAAGAGCTCATGAGTCCTTGAATAATCTGTTTCTTCACAGAAGGTCTATTCCTGTCTGCCCTGTCTTTATAAATTGTACCTAATCAGGTACACTTATTTCTACATATTTCAGTACTTAGTAAATCATACACATCTGCTACCCAGTGCAAAAGAGAACACTGATGAAATCAGATGCTTGATTACATAACCAGCTTAAGAATATGTATACACAACCATAAAATAAAAACATTACCCATTACCATGCCAATTTCAAGGCAGTAAACAATAGGGAGAATACTTCCTAAACAGACTCAAGACAATGACAAAGAAAGCTCCCCAAAATAATGTTAATTCTAGATCTTTGTTACTGACTCCTTACCTGATTACAGAGATAAAGGTTACATGATTCCCTAATTGATTATTCTTTCTGACCTCATTGTATTTGTTTAGTAGTGTTTCATCTTAGCAAGAGGAAAAAGGACAAATGAATCAGAAAGTAATGAAGACACTCTCACCCATCCATTATCAGTTTTCTTTTCTGACAGAGCTCGTGCCAGCTCAGAGCCCTGCAACATAACACAGACAAAGCAAGTGACCAACTCTGCTACTTTCTTCTACTGCTGGCTCTTTCCATAGAATTTTCCAACCTACTCGACTCCACAGTCACTTCACATTCCAACAGCTGAAATTCTGAACTCCCTATGCTCATAGCTTTCTATTAGCACATTTCTCCCAAGATGTAGGTCTGCAAACAGTAAGTGACAGTCACAAGAAATTCAGTAAGATTCAAGTCTGACTGTAACCACAAATGCTTCTTGTCAGGGCCTGACAAGGCTGCTCTTCTGCCTCCTGCTCAGGTCTCAGGACTGCATGAACCCATCACCCTGCAAGAGGTCAACTCCCTTCTACTCCCAGGCAAAATACTCAGAAAGTGGGCCCCTAATGAGACAGCATTTTCATTTTACCTTCAGGAATTAAAGGCATCTGTGCTAAATGAACTTATCTGTACTGCATGGCATCATGTTCCTTTGAACTGAGCTGCACTGCTGATCTGAGATACACAGACCAGAACTCCCATCACACCACCTCTCATATTCCAGCTCACCACTCCTAGGAGTCACCACACTACAAACTCCTACTTGTTTGCCCCACTTTTATCCCCACAAGAAATATCCACCCTGGAAGGATCCAGCAGTTGTTCAATCTGTTTATCCTTTCTGTTGTTCTCCTCTTCCAGTCGACGGAGCTTCGTTTTCATTCGATCTCCCTCATTCCTCTGAGCTTGTATCGTCTAAAAGAGGGGAGGAAAATCTTAAGCACATTTCAGGATAGGAAGACACAGAGTTCTCACCTGGAAACACATTTTGATGTCAAAACCAATCCAATTATGATAGCAAACATGATGTGAAAAAAGAGGAAAAAAAATGCCAAAGCACAAAATCATCACAGTAGACCAGAGCAGCCACCAGGACAGGACAGCTTAGGGAGGAGATGGAGGAAAGATAAAAGGAAAAGGTCTAACAGAAAGGCAACCTTACACAAATCATCAACCACAGCCAAGGTATTTGCCTATAGGTAACCCCAGTGTTCAACAAGCCCAGTCCTCCCTCACCTGTCATACACTGGCAGTAACCTCAACAGAAAACCTACTCTGACCACATCACACCAGGAGAACAGTGAAATTGTCTTAGACAGACACAAGTTTTAGTTTAGCCTTACATTACAAATGCAGAAAATGTGGTGGATGCCCCAAGTTGTAGAAACCAAAGTATTCTGGATCATTAAGGCCAGGACATGTACAGGTGGATAGGGCAATGCCATGACTTTTTATGCAAGGATCAGAAAAACTGTACCTTTTTCAGTTCTATAATTTCATCATACATATCTTCCTTCTCTTTGTAGTCAGGAGTTCCAGGAATGTAGCCTACAGAAAGGGGTATGTAAAATAAGTAGATCCAAAAGAGGTATTTTTAACCAACCAGAAACCTTACAGTTAAAGAGAAATATCTAGAATAGCACCGAAGTGGAAACTAGGTTTTTTTTCTTTCCCTGAAGAAGAAAAATCAGCAAGAAAATTAATTTTGGAAATGGAGGTGAAATGGAAATGTTACTGTATGAAACTTTTGCCAGATTTTGCAGCCAATTTTTTTCCTAATTACTTCTCTTCTTTGGTGCTACATTAAAATATCCATCTCAAGAAAGATACAAACTTTACAGAAGACTGCAGCCTTCTCATCCCAATAAATCCATTTTTCTATTTATGCTTACCATGTACAAATGCATCACCTTGTAAAGTTGCCAGAAACTGTGTATTACCAGTAAAAGTATAGGTGTCATTTTAAATGGAAGTGGAATTTTAAAGTTTACAGTTCTCCTTTAAGAAAAGCAGAATAAAACTTTTAAAGTTTGCTCTTCTCATAAAACTCATTTGATTTTAATGTCACAACCACATGATAAAACACTTTCTAGAGAAGAAGTAAAAGGAGTCAATTACATAGAATTTCAGGCAAGCAGATGGTTTCTATCAATGGTTCCTAAACTATGTTTTGAAGTCACAATAAATTGTCTACAGCTGTCCCATTGAACCATATTATATTTGCAACGTTTTCAGCTGCAAATGCATGGCAATTTGCAAAAGTTCTGAAAGCTAATAGTGATTCATTGCTCAAAAAAAAAATTGGAAATCCCTGCCTTAACCAATTTATGAATTTCAAAAAGTATCTCATGGATCATATTTTGACACATATATTTTAGTAAACTAAAATGGCTCTTGCTTTACTGAAGCTAAGATCTTAAGCAATGTGTGTTTTTAGAGGGGGAAAAAAGATCATTCACTTTTATCTACCACACCATTACAGCATTTACCATTACTGGAAGAACGAGAATGTTTTGGCTTTTTCATTCCTAGAGCTTCCTTCAAATATTCTGGAGTGCTGCTGGAAACATTAGCTCGCATATGCCCCGTGTTAACATCTGATTTCAGAGCATGGCTCATTCCTGCCAACAGAAATGGAACAAAAATGTAAAAATCAGGGATAATTGTGAATTAAATTTGTGGAGTTATTCTGAGCAAATGCAACGTGGAAAGCTACAGATGCTGTTAATTATTCCCTCTATAAATGCCAATGCTCAAGATCAGATAATTCCAACCACCCAAATAAATAACAGTGCAATGAATTCCTATGTAGCCTTTAATCAAATACAAATCTATTTTTAATAGTTTATACGTTAAGCTGTCCACAACAATGAATTTTATCCATAAATGCCAACAACATTTCTATACTAATACCTTGTTTCAGAGATCCCAGCCACATCTGCCTTGGGTTTTTAAGAGCTGCATTCTCAAAACAAGCACTGCCTGTTCCCTGCAGAGATCTCCAAGCTGCAGCTTTTTTAGGATACAGTTGTGTGCTGGAGCTGTAGGGAGACTCTGCAGCAAAAGAAAATACCTCAGTGTTGCCTTCAAAAGCTCAAGGTAACAAAAATTCTTGTTGTCTTGTTCTTCAAAGGTCTCAGACTCAATCCTATTACTTACAAAAATAGAATTTAACAGCATATTCTGTACTGGATTATATGGAGCAAATGGGGCAGTCACAAAAAAAAAAAACCCAAAAAGCAAATAAATCCACTATAAAGAAAAATACAATTATAAAAAATGAAGAGGCTTAGAAAAATGCATAGTGATAATTGTATGACTCAACACATGTGGGAATATTTACATGTACAGTTTGGATAGGCATCATTAAGATACCTGCACATCTAAATGTTTTTATTAACGACACTTTAAGGTAAAGCCTTCTCTGAAACATTCAATGGAAGCCTAAAAAGGAAGGTAAATAGAAAAATACAGCAAAAAAAATAAACCCCAGAAAAAAAAGACATAACCAGTATTAAAACTGCAGATCTAATAATAATAACAACATTGTACTGTGAAAAAAACCCAACCCAACCCAACAAATGAAACAGAGAACTGTTAAATGTACACACCGAGATCTGTGACTGCAAGGGAGAGAGCTCCAGTAATTCCAGAGTCTCTCTAAACAACAAGTATCAGCATTTCTCCAAAAAGACAAGGAGAAAAAGAAATTCAGAATGGTTGCCATCAGAAGGCATAACATGAGAAAAAATGTTATTCATGCTGGAGAATCAGGAATTACAACCAACCCATAAACTTCAATATTTTAGCCTACACAAGCTGGAATTCACAGGTTACTGAACAGATCTCAAACAGGTGTGCTCTGCACACAGCAGTGAATAATTCTGAAGAGAACAACAAGATGTTGTCTCAAGCAAATCTTCCAGTTCCTGTGTCCCACAAACGTATCTGGTTTTGCAATTGCAGAATAAAACATTTTGGAACACTTACTTGGTGACTTTGGAGGCTTGTGAAAAATCTTCTTCTTTAACTTCTGAAAGAGAAACAGATTCTTTTATGTATTGAAAATATTAACTCAGAAGATTTCACTATGTCATCTCAAAATTGGCTTTAATCTCCATTTTCTATGGAGACCTTTTGTTCTAACAAGACAAAACCTTTTCTACAGAAAAGAAAAATAGTAGCATTAAGCATATGCAGATTTGAGCACAGCAATGGTCACCAGAATGAAATGGTGCCAACTGAAGTATGATTATACAGATAAATTGTCATTTCTTGCTCAGAACACTACAACCTTTCCCATCAATATTAAATATGACTAGCAGCAAATTCCAGATGATCCCAGAGTAGAGGCTGATCTGTAGAAGCCTTTAGCTAAAGGAAAGAGTTATTTGATTCCATTAAAACTCTCTAAAAGGATTACTTAAGCCCATAACTTGACAGAACAGCAAAATAAAGGCAAACATCATTTGCAGCCCCAGTGCTGAGAATTCAGAAGCCAGAATTACATCTGGAATTAGAGGAGGTTTGTGAA
Source organism: Monarcha castaneiventris obscurior (assembly GCA_026261815.1). Classification (NCBI taxonomy): domain Eukaryota; kingdom Metazoa; phylum Chordata; class Aves; order Passeriformes; family Monarchidae; genus Monarcha; species Monarcha castaneiventris. The sequence goes on along the minus strand of JAMPIT010000856.1, from coordinate 10,722,776 downwards.
TCAAGCCCCATTCAGTGCCACTGTTTGCTCTCCTCTCTGAGGGGTGCTTGGTGAGCAGGAGGCACCACACAGATGCAGCAGGAACTCGAGAGGCCTTTTGGGGCATTAATCAAAACTCACCATTTCTGTATCTGACTCGCAGGTTATCACAGACAGGCTGTCATCTCCCTGGGAAACAGAGACAGGACATCTGCTACTGAACAGCTGGTTATAATACACATCCAGAAAACTTTTACAATTCAATAAATTCAAATAGTAACAACCATTGCATTGCTCAAAAGTCAAATGAGCGAAACAAGAATTTTCAATTGTTTAAGATAAAAATAAGCCATTTCTCAAAAACGCTGAAGCCACTGAAAGATGGTGGGGTTCTTGCTGCAAAAGCCAGCATCATTTGCTCTAACACAAATGGTTTTGGGATATGGTGAAAGTCACTTCAGAAATGAACCATCACAGAATGGTTTGGGTTGGAAGGGACCTTAAAGATCACCCAGTTTCAACCCCTGTGCCATGAGCAGGGACACTTTGCACCTGAGTCACAGAGACTTGGCACTGCAGCTCACAGCATTTCACCAGCTGAACCTTCAGCTGGTTCTGCATGAATTTCTCCACCATTTAAGCTGCAACTCACTCAGCTGTTCCCTTCCTCCCTCGCTTGCCCTACCCTTGCTATGCTAAGGGATTGTTCAGTTCCTACATTGAAATGGAGAAGTGATCAGGCTGAGGGAAAAAACCTCAAAGCCAAAACTCAAAGGTGACAAGTTTCCCTGCCTCTCAAATGCAAACATATCCACAACTGAAGGATAATTTCCATTTAGCTTTCACATTATCTGGATTCTGCCCTCACAGAAAGACCTTTTCCACTTGCTGCTGAGTCCGTGGCATTCAGCACCAATCTTTGGACAGATGCTGAGCTGTGTCTGTAAGAGGCAGGGGAGGGGATGAAGTATTTTTGGAAACCCTGGCTGGCAGAACAGGAGCAAAGTTAAACAGCCTGCCCTGCTGGCTGAGAGCAAGCAGGGATGTGTCCTCACACACCAGGCCATACGGTTTTTCATTTCCTGAGGCAATGCTCCTTGCAGCATACAGATTAATTTTGTTATTTTAAGGCCTCTCATTCTGAAATATCTCTCTCCATAACTGCAGCTATCATGTTTGGGATCAGAGAACGTGGGGGATGCTTGGCCTTGATAAACGGTAACAACAAAACATTCATCAAGACACAAACATGCAATAACAGCCCCACCACTGTCCTTGGTAACCTTCAGAGCCCCTTTGCTCCTGCAGAACTGCCCCAAGCAGAGCCACCTACAGCAGGCAACCAAAGAATGTGGGGGCTCCCAAAGGGGCTCCAAACCTCCATCTGGCTGCTGAGGGAGTGGGAAACAAACGCCAATACAGAACCACAGAGTCACAGAATTATTTAGGCTGGAAAAGCCCTTCAAGATCATTGAGTCCAACCTATGACTGAACACCACCCTGCCAACCAGACCATGGCACTGAGTGCCACGTCCAGTCTTCCCTTAAACACCCAGGGACGGCAAATCCACCGTTTCCCTAGGCAGCCCATTCCAATATCACCCTTTCCGTGAAGAAATGCGTCCTAATGTCCAACCTAAACCTTCCTTAGCGCAGCCTGAAACTATGTCAGCTCTGTGCCGTGCTACGGTCAGTCAGGAAGGCACAGGCAGAGCCCAGAGTCCCGCGGGCTGGAGACGGCAGAAGCCACCCCATTCCCTCTCCAAGCCACCACCTCACCGGCCTGGCAAGCCCGGGGGTGCTCCAAGGCTTTGCCCCGGCATCGCGGGAGCGCTTCGTGAGCCGAGCCCGGGCCGAAGCAGGCCTACACCCGGGGCCTTCTCCTCCTCCCCGCCGCTCACTCCTTACCAGCTCCCCCTCCGCGGCCGCCTCGCCGGCCCCCCGGGCCATAGCGGGAGAGCGGCGGGAAGGCCTCACGGGGCGGCGGGGCCGCGGGGAAGCCCTCGGGCCGCGGCTGCCGGCTCGGGGCTGGGGGCGGCCATGGCCCCCCCGGCGGCACTTCCGGGTCGCGGTAACCATGGCAACCGCCGCGCAGGGCCGGCGCCCCCCGGCGGCCCGGGCTGGCGGCGCATGCGCAGCGCCGGGCGCAGCTCGGCCGGGCCGCGGAGCGCGGGTGACACCAAGCGGCCCCGCGGGGCGGGAAATGCCGGCGGGCGGCCGAGCGGCCCCTGCCAGGGCTCATCTCCGCTACCGGGCCGGGAGCTTCCGCCCGAGAGCTCCGGGACAACCCTCGGCAAGCCGCACCGCCACCCTGCCCACCGCGAGCACCATCCCGTGCCCACCGCGTACCCCCGGGGCGCGCCCGGGTCACTGGCCACGCCCCCTGCCGCCGCTGGCCACGCCCCCTTTGCGACACTCGCGGTGCGGCCGCGCCGGCCCGGCTCCGGTGGCGGGGTCGGGGTCGGTCCCGGGATCGGTGTTGGTCCCGGTGCCCGTCCCGGTGACGCTCCCGGTGTCGGTGTTGGTCCCGGTGCCCCCGGCCATGTCCGACCCCCAGTCCCGGTTCGTGGCCCGGGCTCGCCGCCGCTTCGCCATGACCCGCGAGTGCTCGGTGCTGCTGCCCGGCGTCTGCGCCGCCCTGGCCGACCCGCGGCAGCCCGGCCTCGACGACACCTGCCTGGAGAAGCTGCTGGACTGGTTCCGCAGCCTGACGTGGTTCGGTGAGTGCCGGGGGCCGCTCCGGCGGGACGGGACCGCGCAGGAGCTGGGGTTGGAAGGGACCTCTGGAGGTGATCCAGTCCAACCCCCTGCCCAGGCAGGGTCAGCTGGAGCAGATGACACAGGAACGTGTCCAGGTGGGATTTGGATGCCTCCACAACTACCCGAGGTGCTGTGACACCTGAAAATGCTGCGGGTAAACCCAAATCCATCAGTTCTAACAGCTGGCAGGGGTTACCTTCAGCTCAGGGAACCGCCTTAGCGAGAGAGGACAGTGCTGGCAGTGACCTGCTGTTCTGTGGCCTCTCCTGGGCAGATCCGACTGCGGAGCTGCTGCAGGACAACCCGTGTCTGACCGAGCTCATCAGCTCCGTGCTGGCCCTGCCGGATCCCAGCCCCAGCATCCTGTCCTTCACCCTGCAGCTAGCTGGGATCCTCGCCTCTTCCGAAAGCCGCTTCCAGCACCTGCAGGTGAGTCGGCCACCCGGGTACCTGCTGCTGGGTGTCTGTCTCCTCCCTCTATGTGGATGAGCCCTGAAAATGTGCATATTCTGCTTAGTAAATTTGTGGGGCTTACATGGAACAACTCGGCAAAAATGATATGATAAAGCCTGCAATCACCATTCCTGTTCACTGCTCATGTGAAGCTGCTTCTCACCTGTGTCTCACCCCAGCAGGACTGTGAATGCTGATGTGTAGTGCTTCCCATTTTTAGTTCAAGAGTGTACGGGATAACACTACTTCAGTCACTGCACAGTACTGCATCCCAGGACAGGTCCTGTAGATTTAAACTGCACTAACAGCTGTCATTTTCCCTCCATAGTAGGTTGACAGGAAATTTCTGATTCCCTGCAAAAATGCGGGAGCTTTTTAAAGCTCTGCTTTCTACAACAGGATACATTTACAGTATAAAACTCAAAAGGCTTCATTCAGGGAAGAGATGTGTACGGGTGTATAGAGCAGTGTAGGAAGGATGTTGAGATGCTTGAACGTGTCCAAAGGAGGGTGACAAGGCTGGTGAGGGGCTTGGAACACAAGCCCTATGAGGAATGTCTGAGGGAGCTGGGGTTGTTTAGCCTGGAGAAAAGGAGACTCAGAGGAGACCTTATCACTCTCTACAACTTCTTGAAAGGTGGTTGTGGTGAGGTGGGGGTTGGTCTCTTTTTCCAGGCAACAACTGACAGAACAAGAGGACACAGTCTTCAGTTGTGCCAAGGAAAATATAGGTTGGATATTAGAAAAAAGTTTTTTACAGAAAGAGTGATAAAATATTGGCATGGTTTACCCAGGGAGGTGGTGGAATCACCATCCCTGGACGTGTTTAAAAAGAGATTGGATGTGGCACTTGGTGCCATGGTTTAGTTTAGTTGAGGTGTTCGGACATGGGTTGGACTCGATGATCTTGAAGGTCTCTTCCAACCTGGTGATTCTGTGATTCTGTAATGGAACTGATATACTTAAGTTGTCCCTTAGCACCTGAAAACAAAGCAGTTTTGGCCTTGAACCACTCCAGTTTGTCCATCTGTTATGTTTAAGCGTGAGATTCTGAAAATTGCCCATTTTAGTGATACTTCTAGCAACAGGAGGTTTCACTACAGTACTGATACTCTTGACTTGGACAGAGCAGCCCCTTTGCTCTCTGTTTACTCTGTGTTCTGCTCTGGCCTGGGCAGGAGGAGCTGCTGGGGAGGCTCTTTGGCCCAGAGGGGCCACGGGGCAGTGCCTGGGAGGACGCGTCGGTGCGCAGCGCCTGGGTGAAGGGTGTGCACAGCATGGTGCACCACCAGCCTGCCCTGCACTTCCTCTGCTCCACGGGTGAGTGCTGCTGGGGCTGGGGTTTCCCCAGATCTGCTGTGTCCCTGCCATTCCAGTCTGTTGCTCCAATGTCAAATGAGCAAGACGGGAGTCTTTGTTTATTTGAGATTAAAATAAGCCGTTTGTCAAAACCACCGAGCTCATTGAAAGATGTTGGTTAAGTTAGCTAAGCATTAAGTTAATTTCTGTTAAGTTAGTTATGCATTTTGTTTTTTCCTCCAAACGCTGAAGATGGTGCTCTTTATAGAGGGGAAAGAATCTTATAAAATTGCCCTTATAAAATCAAGAGCTATCTGTATTCTTATTTGTAACTCCTACTAAAGGGTACATTTCAGCATGATTTTAGTGCAGAAAAACTAAGCAGAGGCTCATTTATCTCTTAGTGCTTGCACACATCTGCTATCCTGGTGTTATGCAGGTATGTAAATTCTGCTGTTAACACCAGCTTTAGATCCCATGTACAGAGGGGCCTAAAAGACTGGATTGGTATTAAGGTGCAGCACATGCTGCTGTCCATGGGATGGAAAAGTGGTACTGATAGTGCTGCTCATCTTTTTCCTACTGGTTATGTCCAGAGATGGTACAGGCTCTTTCCTTAAATATGCACTGAGTGTGCTGTCGACTCTCCTAATGTTACTGATGTTATATTGAAGTCTGATCCTGAGTTATTAAACCCCTGAGGATCTGAAAACAATTTTATTTTCTTCTTCTGTTTGCTTGTTCTTAAGGACTGGCTGACTTTGAGTAGACACTACAAAATAAAGTATAAGAAAACCTCACCACCACCATTTAAAGCTGCGTGGTACCTGAATTAGAGTCATAAATGGTGGTTTTTTCCTCCAGTGACTTGTTTTGTTTTCCCACAGGAAGCATGGATGTGATCTTCTCTCTGCAGGGGGATCCCAGCCTGTTTGTGGCTTCAGCTGCCAGCCAGCTCCTGGTGCACATACTCACCTTCTCCCTGGAGTCTGAAACATCGAAATCTGCCGGTGCAAAGGACTCTGACTGGCCAGCATGTGCCCAGATGATTGTAAAGCACATAGAAGAGTCACTTCAGTCCAGCTCTGCCTCTCACATCGAGCAGTCACTGAAGCTGTTGAGCAGTTTGTTCAGCAGCTGTTTTGGCAGTTCTTATGCTGCATGGACTGAAGTCCTTTGGTCAGACATAGCAAAGCAAATCGAATCCTTTCTGCTGGAGGAGCCTGTTCAAGCACAGCCCGTGCTGGCCAATCTTCTGCTGAATGTGGCACGGTAAAGATCTTCTGGCACCTTGGATCTCATGCTGAGATAGATCTGGTTGCCACCATATGATGGGTTGCACTTACACTTCTTTCTTCTCAGGTCCCCTGTGTTTTGTGGCACCGAAGGCAGCTTTTGGGCATTAGTCACTTCTGCTCTGGAACACTTAACCCCAGTACAAGCAGGTCCTCTGGCAGTGGGACTTCTGAAGCTCTGCAAATGGTAGGACTTAATGCAATGAAATTTCTGCCCCATGCGGATGTTTCTGCTCCATAATTCCACTTTAGGTAGTGAAAAAGCACCAGGAAATCACCAGATGAATACAGCACATACAGATACGGATTTACAGGCTAAGTAACACTCTTGTTTTAAGATAGAAGGACACTCTTCTGTTGACAAGCTATGCCTTTCTCTCAGCCTCCTTACACTAAATCCCATCTTCTATTTGCATAGCTTGATAAAGCTACTCCTAAATTCCAGTGCCACTTCTCCTTGGCTTTCAGTTAGCAAGGGAAGAAAGCTCAGATTGTGATACTGCTTTTGTTGCTCTGTCATTGCTGGCTTGTTTAAAAGCCTGCATGAAAATCATTATCCTGCTCAGCGTTTGGGGGCAGGTATTTGGGAAGGAATTGAAGTGTTCTTGTTTTGGTAACTGCTGTTTCCTCCTTGAAGCCCACAAGATGTCAGGATTCAGGCACTGACTGTTCTGCTTCAGCCAATGGACTGTATTTTGAGAGCAGCCTCCCAGCCTCTGGAATATGCAGGTACAGTTGTGGCAGAAAAGTTAGAGGCCAGTCTGCTTGCCAGTATTTCAAGTGTCTGGTGCAGACAAAACTGGAGGAAAAAGAGTAGGAGAAGTCAAGGACAGTGGCAGTGTTTGTGGTAAATCCTACTGCCAGCTGCATTTGAAGGGATATTCATACTACATCAGCTGAATATCTTGGTTAACTTTAAAAAACACAGTCTTTTCTATTCACTGACAACCTGAGCTCTCCCCTTCTTTGGTCCTCTAGGTTTGCTGGATGAGTCTGTTAGTGATCCTGTCACTGTTGAAAGTCTTCTGTCCTCCAAGACATCTTGTGCTGGTCTCCTGTGTCAGACCCTCACTCACCTGGAGAAGCTGCTGTCTCTGGTAACATTCAGAGAGGGAAATAAGCCTGGGAACCAAACTGATCCTTTAAAGACAGTGTTAAGAGTCTTGCAAACTTTCACAGTAGAGCAGAGTGGAGGGGAGTTGGCAGTGAGAGTTTCTGTAGTTTAAGGAAATTTAGCACAGTAGACTCTACATAGGAAAACAGAGGACAACTGAGGCTCATGAAGAGAGACTGCACTTAAGTTTTAAATCTGTCTTGATGAGTTTTGCTACCATACCTTACTTGTATTGCAATTATTGATCCTGAGAAGAAACACAAACTGAACTGCTTTCCCAAGCAGTGAGAAGAATCTCCTTCCATCTCTGCAATAGTTCTTGGAAGAGAGGAAATTAATTTATTTGTACTTATTGACATTGTGGTACCTCAAGAACCCACTGGAAATTGCAATTTTTGCTGCCTTCTGACCAAAAATTGTTCTGTACTTGAGACTGTTGCAGGAAACTCTTTTCTCTTTTTTTCTTTCTCACCCATTAGAAACATTTAAGAGTGGATTTACCCTGTGTGTCCTTGCTACGCTCTCTCATGACAATTTTGCAGTTCTGCAATGGCTTCCTGAGCCCAACTTCTCCTCTGGGAAGCACCATAAGCCGGAATTTGATCAATTGCTTCAGAGTGCAAAAGTCAGCTCTTGATGTCCTTGCAGCACTCTCAGAGAAAAAAGGTGAGTTCATCTTTGCTTTCTTATCCAAAACAGTTTTACAACCCCGTGTCTTTCTGTATTTCAGCAGGGATTTTACTGCTCCATCTCTCAGTATTGGTCCTTTGGGTTTGTTTTCTCTGTTTCAGAGTGTGACACCCTCATAGGAAGTCTATTTGATGTTCTTCTGGCATATCTGCACAGTCCAAACACCAGCCCTACTGTGAGTATAGAACTAGGGAGAGATCCAAGTCTATTAGCTTGCCCCAGTGGGGTGTAATTCTGAGAAATGGTCTGACCACAGTTGTTTCTTAGCACACTTTGTACTAGAATATATAGGAGACTTGCCTTGTCCTGGGTGGCTTGCAGAAAACAGCTAAAATTCTAATGAGCAAGTAACTGACCAATACATTGAGAGTTCCTGAGAAGACAGGAGCCATCCTGTCTCAGAGTAGCACTGACATTCTCAACTTGACATGGCCATAAAGTACTAAATTCTTTTTATTAAGGGGGTTTGATTTCTTGCTTTGTTTCGTTTGAGTGACTCCAGTGGCAACTGCAAATCCAAAGCTGGAGGTACTAGAACTTCGTAATACTAAGCCAAACACAGGGATTTTCTAGGGGTTTGTTAGAAATTATTTTTAAGCACCATTTATTTGTGGCTGGCTTCTTAGTAAGGAGGCATATGCACTTGTTTACTCTGAGAATTTCTCTGTAAGTTTGAGGCTAAAATGAATTTTACCTTTAAAGGCATAAAGGCAACACCACCTCCTCCTGTAGTAAAGTAAATCTGCTTTACATTGCTTCAGGTTCTAAAGAAAACCTTTCAAGCTACATCCAAGTGGTTGGTGCACTTGCAGGAACTGTCCTCCAACAGTCAGTGGCAACAAACTGAGAAGATTTTGGAAGGTAATGAAGCTGTTCCAGCTGGGACAAGCAGCAGCCAGTGGCACATATGAAATCTGCCCCTGCCTACCTTTCCTGCTCAAAGCACTGCATTCACTTGTTCACAGTTACATTGAATTTAAGTTTAGCTGCCCAAATAGTGCTTTGCAGAACTCTGGGAGAAGCACACAGCAGCAGCTAAAGGGATTGTATCAGATGAAATGGTGCAGAGTTTGTACAGTGGGTGTTTCAGTAAGGCTCGTTGCCTTTCGTGTCTGTTCAGGTTTGTCACTTGCCTTTTCCAGATGTGTTTCTGGTGCTGCAGAAGCGTTTGTGCAGTCCTTGCTGGGAAGTAAGAGATTCTTCCCTGGAGTTCCTCACTGCCATGGTTAAGTGCTTGAGAGGTAGGTGCAAAGATTTAACAGTTCAGATTGGAGGAGTATTTCTTTTAAAGCTGTGAAAGTCAGTTGGGCTGGTGAAGCATCTTCTGACCTGTAACTGGAGGGCTGAGAAAAGAAAGAAGTGTCAAGATTTTTACTCTTAGATCATGATTAAAATCTGACAAAAATATTAATAAACTTACCCTGCTTTTTCTGTTGAACCGAGATTGCTGTCCCTGCCTTAATGGCAGTTTTGGTGAGTTAAACTGAGGGGTGTTGAGACGTGTCTGTCAAGGCAGGTGACAGTGCTTAATGGCAGATAACACTTTCTGGTTTTCAGTTTGCTCTGCAGCAGTCTGGTTTCTTTCAGCAGGCTGGGGGCTGGGCTTTAGGAGGCTAAAAGCCTAGACCTGCTTTACATGCTTGGGATTAATTACTGATTTTCCACTTTGCTGGTGGCTCAGGGTTTGCAGCAGGTAGCACCAAGGCAATGCTAATTTTCCTACCGTAGCTCTGCTATGTTGGAAGAGGGGGGATGTTGTCGACTGCTGTTGTCCCCAGGTCACAAAGGAAGCATCCAGCACACTCAGCTGCATTAGCACTTTACCCTCCAGCCACTTCTATTTTCTCTGCCATGTGCCTGACAACTGGAAAGGAAGACTGTTTTTTCCTCCTTGAAGCAAAGGCATAAATTTGATGAGGCTGAAACCATGTCCTCACTTGCCTGCAGAAAGTTTTTTCTTGCTGCTAAAACAACTGTAAATGCAATTTTCTAAGTTCTAGTGTCTGTCAGGGCTTAACTAAAAGCTGCTGGGAGAGGGGGAGCCTGACACAGAGCATCTGTGCTCTGGTGAGCAGCTGCGTGGTCCCTGCAGGCAGTGTCCATCCTTGTATGAGGCAAGGAACTGTTTGCATTGGAAACAGCTTCGTGCTCGGAGGAAGTAAAGTCCCACTTCCCTGGCTTGCTGTCTTGTTTACAGACCAGAAGGAGCTGAGGCAGTGTCTCCTGTCCTCAGAGGTGCTGAGGCTCACAGAAAACCTGCTGGAGGATCCAGAGAGCTACGTGCGAGCGAGTGCTGTGACTGTGGTGGGACACCTGGCCTTCATGACTTGCTTTGCTCCAGAGTCACCTGTCACAGGCAATCTGTATAACAAAGAGGTAGGATAGCTCCTTCCGCATGAGCAGAACTACCTGTAGTTTCCTGCTGTACTGCTCATAACTTTCTTCACAAGTTACCTGCTCGTGCAGGCAGATTGCACAAGCAGTAATGACAAGATTTTTTACCTTTGCTGTTCTTGTTTCTTTGCGTGTTCCTCTCCTCACTGTGCTTTCTCTTTTGTCTTTTTGCATCTAGAAAACTGTAGCAAAGCTTCAGGAAATCTTGTCAACAGACTCAGAGGGCTTTCCTAGGAGGGCTGTGATCAGCATCTTCACCACATGGCTGAGAGAAGGCTGCACAGGTCAGCTGGAGGATACAGAGCACTTTGTCTCTAGAGTCATCCAGACTGTGGAGCATGACTTAGACTGGGAAGTCAGACTTGGTGGTTTGGAACTGGTTGAAGTTTTCTGTAGTCAGACCATTTGCCAGCTTTCCCAATGTCCCTATGCTCCTGTCTCCTCTGCAGCCCCAAGTTCCCCCCCTCAGAACGAGCTGCTGCAGGTGTTCTGTCGAGCAAAGCTGTTTGGGTTTTTGTTCCGATCTTTGTGCGACTGTGACAAACCCGTGGGGCAGAGAGCCTGTGATGTGCTCATTGGCTTAAGAGGTCATTTCTACCCCATGAGTACTTTGGAGAATCCACAAGAGATTGAAGATTCACCTGCAGGACGTGGCATTGCCTGGTTACAGAGGACACTAAGGCAGGGTTCTCTGGCCCAGAACTTCCCCACGGATGGTGGTGATGGGGTGGATTTCCAAGATCCGGAGAGCATGATGTTAGCTTTGGGTGCAATAGACTTACTGGAGCTACATGATGAGCTAAATAAAAGTAGTGACCATGTGGAAGAAAGCCCTCAGTCCCTCTTACAGGACATCCTTGCTGCTGTGGGGACCATAGAGGATAATGAAGTTGACTGTTACTGAACACAGCTTTTGCTCTTGAGGGAGCAGTGCTTAAGCAGTTTTCCTCTGGAGGAGGAGGATGGTTTTGTTAGCTGTTAAATGGGTTAGAAAATCTTTGCTTTAATACTGATGAGTTTTTTTTGTTAAAGTGTAATTTCCAATAAACTGTTACTTCTTTTGCAAAGTAAAAACATTAAGAATGGCATTTGTTCTTTTCTTTTTAAGTTGTTGTCTTTTAAGAAAGCACCAGACTGTGCCTACATAAGGAAGCATTTTAAATAAACAAAGGAGTGACTCAAAACAAGCTGTTGCAGGCTCCTTTTAGAGCCAGAGTAGCTAAAACTGATGGAGACTGGTTTTAAGGGACACTTGTTTTGACCTTTCTGTGTTGTATTCTAAAAAGAGAGCTCTCAGCTTCCCTTGTGCATTTTGAGGTCTAGAGCAGAATGTGGCATTTAAGGAGTCAAAAGCTGATCATCCTTAGCATTACAAATTTTCTCCTATAGATCACAGACTTGTTTGATCTCAGCAGTGACACCAACATGCTGACTTTGGCTTTAATTGAAGCCAGAAGCAAGTCCATTTTGCTGATTTTTTTTCAAGTGCCTCTATTTTTCATTCCTGAAGTACTCAGTTTCTGACTTCTGAGAGAAACTGACACATTCAGCTTTTTCAAGATGAATTTGATCTATGATTAGTTTTGGTAATAATTAGGAAACTGCAGCCATAGTGTGAATGGCAACATGATTTGCTGAGAAAAAATGGCCAGTTTTTTAAAAAATTGGGGAAGACTGCGGTTTGCAACTTACCCTATATCTTGCCATGTGCTAAGAAGCTTTCTGCAACCTGGAAAAAAACCCAAACCAAACAGTACCTTTAGCAGTAGATCAAACCATGGTGTGTTCTTTTCCAGCACTGAGGGGTTACTGAGCATCCTTTATCCTCCTGCAGCCCGAGGAGAGGCAGGAACACAACACTGATTTTAGGGCAGTGGAGGCTGTAGCATCTAAAGCAGTGAAGGGACTTGTACAGCCTCCTCCCTGCAGCTGAACAATGGGGTGAGATGTAGTTTGGGTCTCCTGCTGCTGAAGCTGAAGGTTTCTCTGTGCCTTTTGAGGAAAGCAGCACGCTTGCCTGTTGCTGTATGCACAGCTTTATGTGTGACAGAGCCCTTGGGTGTTGTACCAGAAGCTGGTTTTAGGAGAGACTAGCTCTGCTTCTGACACACAATTCTACCTGAGCAGGGTCTACAGCTGGCAAAAGGCAGAAGATACTAAAATTCAGGCCTTTTCCTGCCACTGCATCCATCTCAGAAATGGAAAGGGTTAGTGAGAGAGCAGGGATGTGCTTTTAAAGAAGTGTGGAGTGTTTGTGGAGTTCCAGCAGTCCTGTCTAGTGAAGGCACCACAGTTCCAAAAGCAGCACTCTGTGTTGACAGTAGGTCAGCTGTGCTCCAGGAGAGGAGACAGGAGGTTGCTGGGTGAACACCTCCCTCCTGTTCAGTGCTGGAATTCCTGTCATTTCAGAGCTGTGCAGTTTAGGAGACTCCAAGGAATTATTCAGATATCAGCAAATTGAAAAAGTGAGTTGTTACAGAAGGAAAACTCACTGCTTATTACCAAGGTCTCTCAACTCCCAGACCTATTAATTTTTCATGGAACTCTTTTTTTCTTTTTAATCAGCTGGGGTGAGGGTGACATTATGTTTGCAGCATCTGCCTAATTGCAGTCCAAAGTCATATTTATACATTTGTACACTAAAAGTCAAATGTACAACAAACTGTATCTTTAGAAGGGATATTCAGGGACTTGTTTCCACTTTCATTAAAAACAGGCCTCCACCTCCAGCAGCTCTGTGACAGTGCTGACTCTGTGTTTCTGTCCTGAGCTCCCCACTTGGCCTTTTGTTTTCTCTGCTGCTCCAGTGACAGTGGAGTGCCACTGACACCGAGGTGCTGGCACTGCCATCCCACACTTATAACTGGGAGAAACAGGGCCATGGGCATCTGGGCAGTGTGTGGGACAAATGCCTGGGACTGGGGTGATTAAGGGAGATGAAAGCAACCTTTAAAAGTCCACAATTCTTTCTACAGAAAACAAGAGGGTGCGATTTTTGAGCTGGAAATTTAGCTGCCAAGTTTATGATCACACACCAACATCTACTGTGTGGATCATCCCTCAGGCTGGGACACCCTCTCTAGGATGCCCGTCTTCACACACTTGAGGACTCATACAAGCCCTACCCCACTTGCTTACACTCACAACTTATTTTAAACACACTTCTTACCTTCCCAGACTTTTTTGCACCTCCACAAGGTCCTTATCCCAGCCACACAGCTTCCTGCTGGGTTGAGAATTCCACTGTGGGAAGTGTTGCCAAGGAGCTGTGGTCATGCTGCACCTCGGGGAAGATTTGGCTCCCAAGGAAACAACTCTGAGCAGCTCTGGCCGCCCCCAGGTGCATCCTGAGCATTCACTTCAGCAAGTGCCATTGTTACTTACCCACTTCACAGCACAGCAACAGCTCTCCCTCCAGAAACTACCACCAGTTCACTCCTGTCACACAGCATAGAGGAGGAGGGGGCTGCCTGACCTGCTCTTATGGACATTTTGGGATGGATTTCTCTGGGAACTCCAGCGTTCATCCCGTCAGAGCTGTAGCTGTACTCAGTTCCTGCAGGAGGCTCAGTTCCTCCTGAGAGTTTTTCCAGCACCCACAGACACACAGAGCTGATTCTGGCAGAGGCTGTAGCCACACATGGGCCTCAATGCAAGAGGCAACGAGGCTCAGGACTGTCCTTTGCTTCTAAGTGGGCTGTGAATAGCAGGCAGGAGCAATACAGGTGGTATTGACACAAAACATCACAGCTTAAAAAAAAAATTGTATCTCTGGTGGCTGGTGCTGTGAAAGAAGAGAATTTTAAAGCTCATTTCAGCTCCTTATCTGCACAGGGGCAATGTTGTGTTGTCTGAGCTGCACACAGGTAAGAAATTCCTGGAGTTGCTTTCAACACATTTCAACAAAGCTCTGAAGAAAGGATTTATCCTTGAACTGCTCAGACTCAGACACTAGAGAGAATAAGCATCTTTGGCTTAGCCCTGCACTCGCAACGGCTTTATGAAAGCTGCCAAAGAAATGGCTGTTAATTTTCTGGTTTAATACACTAGACATTTACAATACAAAGAATATTCTTTCCGTAATTATACTAATTGCACAACTTAGTCAAAAATGGGCCATAAATGTCTAAGGCTGTTGCTTCAGCTTAGATATACACGATCTGTGATTACAGATCAATTTGTGCACATCTTTGCAATTCCTTCTGTCCTCCTCTGATAAAATTTGCTCTACCTTTCAATACATATTCATCAAGGCTTCTAAAAACCAGTGTGCATTAGAGAGGAAATTCATCAACCAGCTTCACTGCAGAAGATCTCAGCAATTTACAATGGAAAAACATACCAGTAGCAGCAGCAGCTCGGTGGTCTGTCTCATTTCCCCTCAGAGCAGTGGGTTTTGTCCTCTGCAGAGAAATAAAGCACCACTTCAGCAGGGCCAGCTCTCAGCCTGCATCAGCCACGCTGCTCCAGAGGCAGGACAGGTCCTGCCTTTAACCTTGGAGCCAGCACACACAGAAATGGGATTCAAAGGGGCAGTGAGTGTGTTCATCTGGACAAGGCAGAGCAGAGCTGGTGATGTGCAGCTGGGAGAAAACACATCCTGGGCGCTCTCCTAAACCCCAGCCCCGATGGAAGGGGGATGAGCAGCCCTCACCAAGGGTCCCTGCAGAGCTACAGGTGCAATTACACAACAACTTCAGTTAAAGCGAAATGAAATTAAAGAAAACAGTGTTTCTATCTGTGGTATCAACACCCAGCCTCTGCTCAGAGCACAGCAGCTGAAAGTGTTTATTTACATAATAATAAACTTACAGCAGGGCTGCAAAGATGCCTTTCACACCTCTGCCTCCAAAACAAACCCATCCAAACCAAGTTAATCCCCACTTGCCTGGTTGTTAACCTCCATGCCAGGGCAGGAACCCAGTGTCTGGGACAGAGGGTACAGCCACCTCTTTGAGAGACATTGCTTGGTTAGATCAGATCAGGTGTCAAACCATGACCTTTAACAGTTCCTGTGGAGTGTTACAGCTAGGTCTGACCCTTTTCCCTCATTGTCAATGCAAAATATAGCTGGGCATTACCCTCAAGCGATAGAGATACCTTCAATCTTCAGTTGTCCCATCTCATTATCTTTCACTCCTCACATTTCCAGCCTCCCTTGACCCCATATTCCCTGAGCTCTCAGGCTGGGTCAGAAGAAAGGAGCAGGGATCTGGTGCTGCTGTGCTCAGGCACATCCAGGCTTGCCCAGGCTGGTCCCTCATTTCTGCACTCAGAGCTTTGGCCTCAAAGCAGCTTCTGGGCTGGGCTGTGAGCAGCACGGAGGAGCTGCAGAGCCAGGTCTGGCAGATGGTGAGTGCAGGCTGTGCATCCTGAAACATGGCTTGGCCCGGCCAAGCCAGCCCCTAAACAAACCCTTATCAAGCTGCGTTAGCCATCACACATGAAATCTTCTGATTTAGCCCTTATAGTCTAGGGCACAGGTGAGTCCTAAAACCCATCACTCTCGATAACAAACACCCTTATCGGGACTGATCTCACCATTACAACTCTCATTACGTGCCAACAACAAAAAAGCTGCAGTTAAAACACAAATGGCAGCGGTTGCTAAGTGACAACATCCATACAGGCTTGTCACAGCCCTGAGACAAACAGCTGTGGCTGCACAGCAATCCTGTCTTGTCCATGTAACTGAGGACAAAAATGCTGTTTTCAATAATGCTGTCTAGTAACCTTAACTTTGACCCCACACAGTATTTTGTGCTTCAGGTTCTGACAAAAAGCCCTGTGAAAACAAGGCTAAAGCTTCCACTGAAACCAGTTGAGGTGAATTTGATTCAAAATACCTTTAATACTGCATGCTCTTTCAACGTATTTTCTTCCCAGCGAAGTGGTGTATAAGACAACAGCACAGCTTTCTCAGCTAAATGGCCCATTTCTGAAAACAGGGAGCAGTGACAGTATTTTCAGTGAGGGTCATGTGAAACAACAACAAAATCAACAAAAAACCCCACCTGTAGGCTTTTAAAGGGAACCTGTGGGCTTTGTTCAACACCGAAGCTTTCTGCAATATTTGGAAAAGATGATAATATTTCAGATCTGTAAACAACACTTATCCTCATAAATAAGGTATTTAAACTGTAAATTTAAAATTACATTAGATGATGGCTGAGTCGTTCAGGAGCCTGAGATCCAGCAAGGCACATAGGGGTCACTTGCTCCAGGGAAAGCAGTGGTGGGATCAAGGTATTTAAACACCATTTAGCCTGGGTGAAAATCCCTAGAGCAGAGAGACCCTAATTAGCACAACTGGCAGCTCAGTGCATCTGAGGAAGATAATTTAGGGAAAAAAAGGAGGAAAACCAGTGTTGCACCAGCTATAGGCAGCAGTTCACTCACCCCCACATGCTGCAGTAAAACCTGTTTGGGGCCGTGCTGGCAGCAGAGACAAAGGGACGGATCCATCACTGTCCTGTGAGCAGATCCGAAGTGACCAGGGAGAGGCAGCACCCGGGTGCCCAGTGGAGCAAGAAATGCACCAGCAGCCGTGCCCAGCTCCGGGCACTCCAGCACCACATCACCTCCTGCTGCCAGCGCCCTGCCCCGCGCGCCCTGCCAGCACCACAGCTACCCCAGCAGCAGCTCTCAGAGACTACTGCTGCTAGCTACACCCTTCCCGAATGAATTCTCTTCTGCTCCACCCCCGGGAGCCTCAATTTCCAGTGCCAGCAGTAACAGATCCCACCAACAGCTCTGAGGCGCTGGCGCGGTCAAGGCTCACCCGTGTGGATAAAGCCAACTTGGCTGTTGCCTTTGGTCACTATCCCCATGTCAACATAAACAGTTGTTTATGGTCACTATTCCCATGTCAGCACAGTAAACACTTCTATTTTGCACATTACACCAGAGTAAAATGTGGCATTTTTCCCCCCCCTCTATATTTTATCCATAAACACAGCACTTCTTCTGGCTGCCCTCATTCCTCAGATTGCTTCACCACAGTCAGGAAAAGGAGCGTGCCTGGCAGCGGTGTTAAAGCCCTGTGTCTCTGTTCTCCAAATCCTGCAGCACGGGGTGAATATTGCAGTGCAGACAGAGGTCTGACTCTCCAGCAGCATTAAACCAGGCAGCTCCAAGGTGCAGTGTGCTGTCTGGCTGGCTGCATGGAAGGCACGCTCTCCGTGTGTGCTGGCGGGCACACAGCTCAACCTCCCTGCTACCACAGACATGGCATCAGCGAGGGGATGAAAAGAGAAGCCTCCTGTCACCCTAATTCCTGTTGAGAACTTCTGCCCCGTAGGGATCAGCCTTGCCTTCCTCCCTAGTTTGGGAGCATCTTCTCCGCCCTTTATTTATTTCAGCGAGATCAAAGATTCATCTCCATGGAAACGTCTGAGCTCAAAGAGTTTCTGCACTACAGCTTTGCATCCTGCACGTAGGGTTTGGCACTGTTTGTTTGAAACAGAAGCTTTGAGATGATCAGCAGTCGGGTCTCTCCAGAAATGGTTTGATGAGCAATAATCAATAACATGAGCAGTGTGGGCATGTGTGTCAGTGACACAAACACTGCTGAGTGGAACTGCCTTTCCACTGTGGAATCTGTGGCCCATGAAGAGCACACGAGGGACACTGATGTGACTGCTCTTCAGCAGCTGGCATTTTGTCCCCACATCTGAAATTTGGTAGCACTTCCAGCAGACCAGAGCCATGTGGGCAGAGCTGCTGGATCCCACCACTGCCCATCCTGTGCTGCATCTCATGCCTCAGAGGAGATGCCTGCAAAGCTGCTTGGATTTACCCAAAGGAAACAGTGAGTGGCCCAACACCCAGCCCAGCAAAGACCTCATGAATTCTGCATTCAAACTGCTGCCTCTAGGCCAGCAGTGGCTGGGGCACTGGGTCTGTGTCATCCCAGTGATTTCCCTCCCAGTAGCACCAAGCTCTAATTCCTTCAGTACAGTCACTCCTACAACTAGTTCCCAGGAGAGGGAAAAAGAAAAAAAGCTAAATAAAACAGACATGTTAAAAGCTATTTTTGTTCCCTTTTCAGCTCACCACATGGCCACACAAACTGTTAAACTGTTGTTCTGGGGGCAGGAGCAACCAGCCAGGGGGAAAACTATTCAGACATCCACGGCAGCTGCTGCTGACAGAAAGGGGCCGTGGAGCTGCAGCCTCGCAGGAAATCCTGAATTCTACTTAACTCTCACGTGAAGAAAAGGAGGACAAAAAGGAGTGAAACAGAACTCATTTGCAAGACTCACATTTCCACAGGCATGTCCTAGGAAGGGTGGGCCGGGAGTGGAGAGAGCGCAGGGCTGCGTTAGCACTGGAGCAGAGCTAACAGCATCCACCTGGAGAGCATCAGCCAGCACCTGGGGCAGCAGGAAGCCCCCTTCTCTCAGCACTGCCAGGGGCACAGATTCTGCTCTTGAGGAACTCAGACCCCACCTCACCACTGCTTGAGGCAGCGCAGAGCCCCAAGTTGCCCATATGCAAGCAGAATGTGATTTTTATAATCATATTAAAAAATTTCAGAATAGCAACTGTGCAGAGAGCAATCCAGCTGCCAGCATTTAGCCTTATCCTAGGGCACAGGCAGAATACGCCAGCCATGAATTAATACTGCATAAGCTGCACCATGCTGAGTTTCATGGCTTAATTATAAAAGAGAAAGCAATAATCAAGGGATCTGTAAGGCTAATAAATGTTCTGAGAACACCAAATGTGACACCAGAGCCGCAGCCAGTGCGACAGGACATGAATGCATTTAAAAAGCACATTAATCACACCCCGTGTATTAATTCACAGTTGGTTTCCAGTGACAGCACTTGGCCCTTAGCCGCCTTTGTAGCATCACCAGGCTCAAGCAGATCCTCGCCCAGCCCAGAGCAAACTGGGCTGTGGTCAATTGCTGAGCCAAAAATCACGGCCAGGCGTCAGCCCGAAGAGACACAGAGATGAGCTCTGACTCAAGGCTCTGCAGCCCTGTGGTTCTCCTCTGCCTTGTGCCTGAGCTCGGTTCAGTGCCCACACCTGTGCTGTTATCTGGAGGTTTCTGGGTCAGTGATGTGTCCACCCGGCTGCCCAGCACGAGTCAGCTGCTGAAGGACAGCACAGGGAAAAAAATCAGGCAAATTCTCCAGTCACCTCTGCAGCAAAATACTTGAAAACGCTTCTGTTTCTCAGCGCCTCCAACTATCTCTGCTCTCCATCTCATATTTCATCTCACTGCAGTGTTTTAATTAAGCAGGGCTTTGCCTCTCAGTCACAGACCTCCCTCCTTCTAAGGGGAGAGCCTGTTTCAGATTACTGACCATGTGGAACTTGATGTCTCTGCATCCCAGGGAAAACTGTGACGAACCTTAAAACTGAGGTGCCACCACCAAGAACCTCTCCATCTGCACTGTCACACAGCAGTCCCCAAATTCCTGTGGGCTGAGATGCCAATGCAGGACACGACCCAGCCCTGAACTGTTGACATCAGCAAGACACTCCCTGAGCTGAAATGCTGCAGGACACAGTGCCAGACAGGGCTGCATATACAGAAACTTGAAATGCTCCCAAACATCCATTTCTACCCAATAATTCATTGGAATCAGAAAAAGTTTCCTATCTGCAAAGATCTCATCCTCTAGCTCTCTACAACGGGCAGCTCTTCACAGTTCTCTGCCCAAAGTTCTATTATCAAAGATCTATTTCAAAAGAAATAGCTGTCCTTCTTCCCTTACTAATATTCCCAGATTTATCTATGGCCTACTTAACACCTCCTCTGAAACCAGGAAGCAAAAAGCTATTTCTGCTGGACTCAATAAATGGACTCTGCTGAACCCCAGGGAACACACAGACCAGATACCAGGCTGAGTTTACATCCTGGGGTGGATTGCTCAGGCAGCAGCCTTCTCCTTCCTCAATGTTCCTAAAGCCTAATCAGGAGCCAAGAGGAAGACAATAATAAAAACAAATAAATAAATAATCATTCTGTGTATTCCCCAGATCTTCTAAGCCAGGCCAAACTTGTACACTGAAGCTGCATTCTCCTGGCTGTAAAAATATCTATCTGCCCCCTCTTCTGCCTCTGCAACCATCTGGGGACCTGAAATTGTGCTTCCTCGTGGGAATGAATCACGGAGCAGCCACACTGGCTTCCTACAGAGACACACAATCAATGGGAAAAAAGTGAAGAAGACCCTTAAATTTTCCTTAGATTGGCACAAGATGGACTTGGACCAGCCACTGCCTAGACATGTGGGCTGATGTCTCAAGAGTCTCCGACTCCAGTCAAAACTCAGCTCATAGTACTAGAAGCTGCCCAGATGCACATGAAGCCTGAACTAGCAAATTATTTGCAAATAAATCGCTCCCTTTCATCCGCCCACAGATCTTCTGCCCAGTGTTTTCATCTTCACTCCAGAGCTGTTCTCTTTTTCTCTCTCTTATCTTCTCCCCCAGCATCAGCTGTGGCAGCAGATTGCACTCACTAATCAAAGAGGGGCTGGGCTCTCTCTGTTTGTTCCTTCAAGTCTGTGGCACTGCAGTAGCACCAGCCAAACATTTGCTTTCATTAAAGCTCCTCCCCAAGCTGCCAACAGAGCCTGGACTGTGCCAGGACACAGCAGAGAGGGACAATTTTGCTGGTCTGGTGCTGCCTTAGGGACACTGATGCCCCCACTCCATCACCTACCAGAAGGTGCCTGCTGCTCTCTGCTTCTCTTCTGCCACCTCCTCCAGAGGGAAGGGAGCTGTCCCTCACTGCTGCCTCGGGTTTCTCAAGGGAATCATGGAAAACTGCGAGTGCCACACTCACGCTGCTGTTCATCCACACCTCCATGAGGTTCATCCGTAGGGATTTTTAGGGAAGGATGATGGATGGTTGTACTAGTTTGAAAATGAACCAGGGGGAGATTGGAAGTCAGAACTATAATTTAAGAGGAAAATTAAAATACATGCGACAGGACAAGAACAGTGACAGAGTCAGGATACGACCTGACACCCTTTTGGTCAAGGTGGTGGTAGCAGTCCAGATGAAGCAGTGATCCTGTAGAGGGGTCTGGTCTTCACCTGAAGGTCCAGTGGTAGCTCTTGCTCTCTGGGAATGCAGCAGGTAAGGGCTGTTGGCTTTGTTCCAAACCCCAGATTAGATCCAGGTGGGTGGGAATGCTCGGCTCCTCCACCTGGGTGGAGCCTCTACCAATGGGATGATGATGTCACTCTGTGAGTCTCGTGGTGTGTCCTTGATGGGCCATTAACAGATAGCCCCAGGGGGGAGCTTATCAGGGATGAGTCATCCTAGGAGATAACAAACACTGCCCCGCCCAGTTTAACAGCTTGTGCAGGTGATAACAGAATACATACATCCTTAAACTGTATGTGCCTGTCTTTGCATTTAGAAAAAAATCACGTGACAAGACAGGCTGCAAAACCCTGGAGTTCTGATTGGATCAACAGCAAACAGAAAACTTGAGCAGATCAAGGAACCATCCCGATCCCCACCAGTTTTATTTGCATCTTAATATAAGCAGTCCAGCTTCAGGAGTCACTGAAAAATCCAGTCTGGGTTTCCCCTATTCTGTCCTCCAGAATAAGCCTGGGGTTTCCCCTGAATCCATTTTGTACTCTGGGAAAATCCAGTCCGGGTTTTCCACATTACTGAGTCAATTCCAGACTCTGGGGAAATCCAGTCCGGGTTTTCCAAATTACCGAGTCCATTCCAGACTCTGGGAGAAGTCCAGTCCGTGTTTTCCAAATTACTGAGTCCATTCTGGTCTCTGGGAAAAATCCCATCCAGGTTTTCCAAATTACCACGTCCATTCTGGACTCTGGAAAATCCAGTCCGGGTTTTCCAAATTACCGAATCCATTCCGTACTCCGGAAAAAATCCAGTCTGGATTTTCCCAATTATCGAATCCATTCCGGACTCCCAGACTATCCAGCCCGGGTTTCCCCCATGCCGCACTCCGCGCACCTGCCTTTGCCTGATTAACAGAGCCGTTAATTAGGGCAGTTTTCACGGCGGTGCCGCCGGTGCGTTCGGAGCGATGCAGGCCCGGGGCACGCAGGCTGCAGCAGTGACGGTGTCACCCCGGGGCTTGCTAACCCTGCAGCACGGCACGGGGTCAGCTGCCCGCTCCCGTGGCCACCGAGGCTCCGGCAGGACATTCTGCTGGCCCTGGCACGGCCCGCGGTTGTGCTGGATGTGCAGGTGGCATTTGGGCTTCCAGCACCACTACACCTCCTGAGGTTGTAAAATACATTTTTTTTCTTAATTTCAGTTTATGTCACTTAGGGACACGCTTGAGTCCCAGCCAGGGTATTCCTTTTTCCTCCCATCCAGGGATGGCAGAAATGAGGGATCAAAGCACTGAAGAGGATCAAAACATGAAAGGCAGAAAAAATGAAGCCACGAAGAAACGGGAACAGAGATCCACTCCTTTAATGTAATGAACCTTTCCAAGAACAGATAATATTCCCGAATTAAAGGACATCGTGGGACACAAAAATACATCCAGGTCATGTGGGAGCGATGCCGTGAGCGAGGCATCAGGGCGAATGCAAACACGGCTCGCAGGGCGGGGATGGCACCAGCCACCGGCACAACCAGTCCCCAGACACCCGCTCCTCGCCCAGCTCTCATTAGAGCACAGATTAAAGGCTTGCCACCCCCCGGCACTGTCGCGCTGCTCAGCCCCTGGCTCTTTTGGGAACGCGCTTCCCAAAACGGGGGCTCCCTGCGCTCCCGCTCCCCTCCCAGACTCCAGCGGCCGAGCGGGACCCGCCACCACCGCCGCCGCTCCCGGGCCCGTCCTGTCCCCGCACCCCGTGTCCTCTCCCGCACCCCGTGTCCCTCCCGCACCCCGCGTCCCGTCCCCGCACCCCGCGTCCCCTCCCGCACCCCGCGTCCCGTCCCCGCACCCCGCGTCCCGTCCCCGCACCCCGTGTCCCTCCCGCACCCCGTGTCCCTCCCGCACCCCGTGTCCCATCCCCGCACCCCGTGTCCTGTCCCAGCACCCCGTGTCCCATCCCCGCACCCCGTGCCCCTCCCGCACCGTGTCCTGTCCCCACACCCCGTGTCCTATCCCCGCATCCCGTGTCCCCTCCTGCACCCCGTGTCCCTCCCGCCCCGGGTCCCCCTCGCCCCGCACGGGCCCGGCCGCTCTCCCAGCCCGGCGCCGCGGGCGCTCCCCGGAGGTTGCCCCGCGCCCCGGCAGGAGGCGGCTCTGGGCGGCCGCTCGGCGAATCCCGGGGCCGAGCCCCCCTTTGCTCCCCCTTTTTTTTCCTCCTCCTCCTCCTCCTCCTGCTGCTCCTCCTGCCGCCGCCGCCGCCGCCGCCGGGCTCCGCTCCGCCTCGCCAGCCCCGCGCCGGGTGCCCCGGCCCTGCCGCTCCTCCCGGCCTCCGCAGCCCCGGCCCGGCGGGCGGTGAGTCCTGTCCCTGTCCCCCCGGGCAGGTCAGAGGGGTCGCGGGGTCGCCTCATCGGGGGAGGGCACGGCCAGGAGGGAAGGGGGGTCCGGGCGGTCCCGGCAGGCTGGGGCATCTCCCGGGGGATGGGCATCGCCCCCGGGGTGACGGGCACCGCTCCGCGGGTGAGTGTGGCCGGGGTCGGGGTGCTGGGCAGCCTTTTCCCGGCCACGGCATCGCTCCCCGGGTGATGGCGGCCATGCTCGGGGCATCGTCCCCCGGTGGCGGCGGGTCACGCTTAGGGCATCCCCTCCGGGGGCTGGTGACCGCGGCAGGGGCATCTCCCGCCGGGGATTAGGGACTGCGCTCCGGGCATCATCCCCACGGGCTCCGGGGTCCTGCCCGGGCACTCTTGGTGCACCCTGCCGGGGGTTTGCGGTGCCGGGGGCTGAGCTCGGTGTTCGTGCTTGGTGCACAGTCCCAGAGTGGACTTGTTCCCTCTCTGCACACCCACCCGTGGGACTCCCGCACCGGGGACCAGCACCAACAGCCCATTTTCCACATCAGCGGGGCCGGGGGTGTCCAGGTGTCCCAGGAGCAGCACCTGCTTCTGCAGCCCTTCCAGAACACGCCTCGTACGCAGCAACCCTGCGGCTGGCAGAGCTGGTTGGTGATCAGGGAATAGCCGGCCCCTACGAAATCTTGGGTTTGGGCTTTGTCTTTGTCCCCCCTAGACCTGCTGGCTGTAGTAGTACCTTGGATCCCCCTCCTTCTCCTTGGCTATAAAATGCCCACAAACACCCCCGACCTGGCGGCACCACTTAAAAAGCGCTTGATGTGTTGGGAGGAGCAGGCACCGCGTTCCCGTGCCTTTATACCGCGGGATGAGCCACTCTTATAACGCCCGTGCTCCAGGGAATACCCACCTTGAGCTGTACCTGTTTGGGAGTTCATCCGTATGGAAAACGCAGCCGCTTTCCTGGCTAACACCGGGGTTGTCTCGCAGAGACCATTTAGTCTGTCTAGACAAGTATGATGAAGAGCAAAGTGCCTGGAGCTGTGAGTGATTAGAGCTCGGGTATCTCTGCAGTGCCACGTTTGTTGTGCAGCTCTGATAGACGCTGCTCGGTGCTTTTGGGTCTTCGGTTAGCAAGTGCACAGCACGCAGACGTGGATTGTGGAGGATTATTTCATGTCAGAGCCAGGGAGGGAGAACACAGCCAGCCCTTCGTCACATGTGTGCATGGGAGAAGCATCCCAGGCAGTTTAACCAGACTGAAATGAGCAGAGAAAACAATGAAAATGGTGAATAAACGGGTGATGAGGGGGAGGAGGGGGAAAGGCACATACTGCCAGCTTACTTTCTAAAGGGTAGCACAGAGAAGTTCATGAGTGTTTGTGTGACACTTAGAGAGCCTCAAAGAGCAGGCACTGAAAAATAGGGTAGCGCTTTGTACGAGCATAGAATAAATAAAATCCGTAGAAGAGAAGGCTGAAACAAGGGATAATGTATGTCCTCAGTGCATATTAAAATGAAGCACAGTGTATTGGGAGAGCAGGCTTTAAAATAAAACAAAATCAAGGGCAAAGTGGATGTGTATGTGTTCTTAAATACTTAAGAACACTTAAATAAGAATATTTAAATAAGGACAGATGGAGGCATCTGCCTCCATCTTAGGTGTTTAAGGACCTTTACAAACCTTGTCTTTCACCTTGCAAACCTTTTTTGCATATTGTTGAGCTGTCCATCTAACTCGTCCTGCAGTCCAGGTTAATTAATGAGGCAGATTCCTGGGAGGACAAACTTCCAGGACCGAATCTTGCAGCAGTAACACATCAATCACAGTTCCAATAGGACAGGCAGATTCTCCTCCTGTAAAGGCACATGTGAATCCCTGAAGGTTTCCACAGCACCAGGAATGACTCTTCTCGAGACCATCTGTTTGTGAGCCACAGACATATTCTAGAGACACGGCACACAAATATTATTGGGATCTGGCACTACATGAAGCCAGAAGGCTTTATCTGAGTTTCTGGGCTGGAACACACACAGATCTGACTCAGTGCTTTGTGGCCCTTTAATGCCAAGCAAACAGAGGATGCCACAGCCCCACGGGGGTGCAAGCAGAGGGATGAGCAGGTCCAGAGTGGATTTTCTCTGTGAGCAGAGGGGATTGATACTGCAAACTGCTGGGTATCTCAAAATACTCACATTTCAGGTCTGAACCTGGCCAAAGGGATTTGGTGTGACCCCAGAAGCTGAGCCTGCTCAGCAGGCAAAGCCTGGCTCTCTGTGAGGGGCTGTTAGGAGCTCCTCGAGGAAGGAGCTGGACCAGTGAGAATTTTATTTGGAGCAGAGCTTCTCAGTCAAGGAAAACCTCTTTCTATACATGTCAACAAATAAATTGAGAAAATTGCTTTCAGGCTGTCGTTGGTGCAATACTGGGAAGCACTGGGAAGGAGAGGCTGATCCTGGAGCAGCAGTAGCAGACACCAAGTGCAAATCTCAGGGAAAGAGCTATTAAGCAACTGGGGCATGTGTTGATAATTAGTTATCGCTCGTTATGTTTGCTCTGGGCTTTTCATTTCTGTTGACTGGCAATGAATTTTCTGCACTATCACTGCTTGTTTACAGTACAGCACCTAACAAACGTAATTAATCAGCGATAAGAGACCCTGCTAATGTCCCTCTGACATCCAAAGAGCTGGGTTAAGTGTTTGCCTCCAAATACTGCACAGGAGCTGAGAGGGGAAGGGAACAGAGAGAATCTCCTGTGCATCTGCAACCTGCCTATGGAAGAGTCAGAGTTAGAAATGACTTACAAGTTGGCTTATAAAATAAATAACTTTAGAATGACCAGCTTAAAAAAGTAAATTTAAAAAATTACAATCTCTGCAATGTTAGGGTCAAATGCTATACAGTACCAAATTAATCCATTATGCACTGAGTGCCCTTTCTGGACCTGTACAACATGGAATTTCTGCACACAAGACCGTCCCTGTCTTGTCAAAATATCCCAAATTAACTCACAATGTATGATATTGCCTCGGCCTTTGAGAATCACCGTTAGCCCCAGGCATATCTATCCAAGAAAGCAGTGTCAATATATTAGAGAATAAATGACATATCTATGAATTACAAACAGAATAATTCATAGGTAATTTTCAATTACAGGGAATAATTTATATGTGTCTGATTTGCAAAGAGAATAATTGATGAGTGACCTGAATTACACATGAAGCACATTAACAGGTTACTGTGGGAAAGGGAGTGTACAGACTGCTCAGGTGACACGTGCTGAGCCTGGATTTTGGGAAAACACTCCCCATGAAAATTAAATCTGTCAGATTCCATAGTAAACAGATTTGTGGACTGTGCCCAATCCATCCTAAACCTCTGAGAGGTGCTGAAAGCCAGACACAGAGAATGCATTGGAGGTCCTGCCTTGTGGAGCACCACAAGCAGAAAGGCCACAACTGGGCTCCTACAACAAAAACCACTGTGTGCCAGGAGCACACAAAGAGCCCAGTGCCAAAACCTTTGGGTCCTTTGTGTCTCCTGTGCACTGCGTGGATGTGATGATGGACAATATCAAATATGCAAATGACAGAAAAAAAGAGAAGGGTTTCCATGAACTGGATGAGATTTCTAGCACAGGCTCCTTCCCTGCCCCTGGAGCCTGCAGGTGCCAGAGCACGAGCACCTGCTCCATCCTGCACAGGGACATTGCTCCTTCCTGTCATGGAGTCACTGAGGTTGGGAAAGACCTCCAAGATCATCAGGTCCAACCTTCATGGACTTCTTATGGTCCAACACAGGTGCTCCTTGCTTAGGAAAAATTACAGTGTTAGCAAATGTGAGATGCAATGACAAAACGTGTACTGGGAACAGGATGTTTTCCTGATAGTAGAGAATGGCATGGAAGTGGATGTGGAAAGTGCCTCCAGTTGCAGCAGATCTCTACATTATTAAAGCATTTTCTCAAGTGCAACTACAAATTATTCGAATTTTAAACAAAAAGAGTTAGTTTCTCCTTCCCAGGACTTACTGGCCAGGTCCTACAGCTTGTCACTGAACAAGGGGCCAAATTAGCTTCTTTAGAGGCAGGGCATCTTCTGAAATACCTGAAGAGCAGAAGGATGCATTGGTGCTTCCACTTCTTCATCTCCACCCTGGCATCTTAAAAACTGAGTCAGGAAAGAAACTATCCAAGCCAAAGTGCCATTCCCTCCTGAGGCACTGCCCCAGGGAGTTACACCAGGCACTCTCAGCACAAGAGTTAAAAATTATAAAGCCCTGTTGCTCCACTTCAGTTAATGAAACACCATATCCATAAATCAGACCAAGACAAATAACATCTACTATGGATAATGTTGTAAAAGAGCTGCTTTTTTCAACCACTAAAGTTGGTCCATAAAATTTTTCTGAAGCATTAATTTTCTTCAATGAAATATTTTAGAAAGGCTTACTGAAGAGAAGTAATTGTCTTGGATTTGGAGAGTGCAGTGGGTGGCTGCTGTTCTGTTGGAAGCAAAGCCAGACTCTCCAGGACAAGGAGGCTCATGTCACTGCAGACTGAATTCCTGCAAATGAATCCCTGTGCCTGAGCTTTTGAACCACTGAAGCGTCGTCATGGGCATCCTTGGGCATGGTGAACATCACAAAACACCCATGGTCACAGCTGGGGGAATGTCTGGAGCTGGGTGAATGTCCCCTTTTAGGAAGCCTTGGGAAACAATGTATATCCCATAGCTTTGGGCTCCCACTGTATTCCATGAGGGACCCTGGGGGAAACATTTCCTACAAGACTGTGCACTCATTGTGTTTGCTGTCACACACATCCACTCTTTGCCACTTCCCATTTAGCAGAGAAAAATCCATACATTTTTTAACCAGCTGCTTCTCCCCAGACTGACACTCCAGTTGTTGCCTGGAACATTAATGAAGGCAGCTCATGCTTCTAGAAACTTTAAAATTTAAATCCTTTAGCATGATCAGCCTCAGCCTGGGCCAAGTGCAAAGTCTCTTTCCTGACTTCCCTGGGAGCACTAAGCAGGCAGCAGCTCATGGGATCACATCCTTGGGGAGCTGATTATTGCTAAAGGTTTCCCAGTGAAAGTTCTGCAATCTCCAGGAAAATGACCCTTGTATTTAAAGGTTGTCCAGAACAAATGAAATCTCGTCCATTAGGAAAAGGCAAATCTTCACCCTAATCCAAGGCAAAACTCCTGATGACCTGCTGGGGTCAGACTCTCACTTTGTCCTCCCAAATCTGGAGGCAAGTCAGAAGAGTAGAGATTTGTGTCACCAAGTGCAGAGCAACCTCACACAAGCTCTTGCTGCTCCCTGTAAAAACCAGCTGGAGCAATTTGGACAATTTTTGGCAGTGAAGAGCTGAGAAAGTATCACAGATTTTTTTTTCTAAACTTTCACTGGATTAGGGCCCTTGTACCACTTCAGATCCCCCCGTGCCACCTGCTGTCAGCCTCTAATGTGAGTGAAATACAAAGCTTGCAAAAATGAAAGAAAACTGCTTACCCGCTCCCTCTCCAGGCTACACACCCTTAGAGACAAAAAAGATCACACAAAATGAGCCCTTTTAAGGACTACCAGTATATACACAGCTCTTCCCAAGGGTTAGATGAGAAGGAATGCAGCGTTAATTTTAATGGGCTGCCACTTTCCTCTTACAGTGCAAACCACCTCCGCATAACTGAGGAAAGGCTTCAGCTCATGTTGGTACTATTTTTTTCAAATATTGAATTTTCTTAATCATATTGCTGTCCTCAGGGGCCACTGAATGCCACTTACCTGGCAGAACTAGGCTGCAGACCTACTTAAATTATAGACTTAACCAGTTCCTCCTTAAAATATTTACTCTCTTTTTTTTTTTTTTTTCTGTGATTGAATGCTGCTGTTAGAGCAGTGATGGTCAGCAGCTGATGCATTTAGTATCCACCCAGAAAGCTTGTCTGGCTCCTTTTAAGTTACTATTAACTCACCTAGGAGAAGATAACAGTTATTCCTAGAAACGCTGTGGTTTTGTGCATACATACCCTGAATTTCTCATTCTGCTGTGTACAGGTGGAGCACTTACCTGTGGTGGGCAAAAAGCCCAAAGCACTGCTCCAAAATGCTCCAGTTCTGCTTGGCATGAACTCCTTACGAAAAATTAGTGTCTTTGGAAAAATCCAGACACAGATTAGTCACAGAGGCTCTGCTTTTTTTCCTCCCCTCTCCCCAGGGTGTTTACTGGCACCTCCCCAAGTGCATAAACTGCAGTGGGAAAAAGGTGCTTGACTTGTGCAGCTTTGGAGAACGCTGGCCTTAGAAAGGACCCTGGAGAGGACATTTACAGGATGCTCCAAATTAGCTTCTTTGTGCTGCAGGCTTTCATTTGCTCTTTATTTACCACTTGACATCATCCCCAGCGTTGCTGATGCTAACACAGTGTGACATGAAGCTATTCACAAAGGGACACGATGGCAATGGGCCCAATCGTGTCCTGCTAGAGAGGCACCACCAGCACAAGCCAGCCTCGCACAGCAGGTCCCACCTTGGCCGGGCAAACCTCCCCAAATCCTGCAGCCTGACAACAGCACTGGGAGCCAGCAGATGCCCTGGGATAATACCCAGGAGTAAAAGCTGTTAGAGGAAATTGTCAATAGTGAGCAGCTGCTTTCACTGGTGTCAGGTAAGTCAGAAGTTCAGGCTTCTGATTGACAGATAAAGACCGATATTGACCTCTTAGCTCCTGACATGGATCTATTCTAAGGAGTGTGGTTTATCCCAAGCAAACAGAAGCACCACCTTTCCACACCCTACAAGGTCCAGTGCAACCAGTTGCACAACACTTTCAGGATAGAGCACCAAAAAGTCCCCAAACGAGCCGAGCCATCAGGTTTACTCCAGACACCCAGCAGCATTTTGGGGCTGTGCATTCTTGAGCACCATCTGCTGGCACAGGGTCCCTGAGCCAGCGGCACTCAGGGGGATCTGGCAAACTCTGTAACCACCACTCCCACACCAAGCGTAGGGCTCCAGGCCGGCGCAGGGCACCGTCTGCAGGCTCCCATCAGCTGGGATGCTGGAGCAAACTGCTCTGAGGGCCAAGAGTGAGGAGGTTTCCCATCCCCGGCGAGGCCGGGCGCTGATGGCCGTGTCCCCCTGCGCAGGCCGTGCCCCCGCCATGCTGCAGTGCAAACACCCGCAGGAGTTCAGCTTCGGGCCCCGCGCTCTGAAGGACGCGCTCATCTCCACCGACCCCGCGCTGCAGGAGCTCTACGCCAAGGCCTTCTCCAGGGCCGAGAAGCTGTTCCTGTCCGAGGCCTACAACCCCCAGCGGACGCTGTTCTGCACGCTGCTCATCCGCACGGCCTTCGACTGGCTGCTCAGCCACCCCGATGCCCCCGAGGACTTCGAGACCTTCTACCACGCCATGCTGAGGAGGAAGCAGAACTTCTATCGAAAGCACATCTACCTGCAGCCTATAGGTAATGGGGGAATGTTCACTGGGCCGCCTGGAGAGACACAGTGGGGCTGTGGGTGGTGCTGAGTGCTGCTAACACCCTCCTCTAAGGACTCACCTGCAAATGCAATGGCCATAGCAAAGAAAAGCGTACGCCGCAAGGCTCTGCCATGCTCCCAATCCAGAGTCACAAGCCACGAGGGTAGACCTGCCACATGAATGGTATGTGTGCCCCTGGGTGAGGCTCGTTATGAATTTATGCATATATGTATATTAAAAATATGAAACGATGCTGGAAAAACCAGCATTTCTGGAGGTCTATCTCTGATGGTTCATTAAACACAGCCACCCATTCCCACGTTAATCATTCTGCACAACTTAAACAGGAGACAACCTTCCAGCATATCTGCTCTGCTAATGAGAGCATACTAATGCCTTGAGCAACCTCTCAGGAAGAGCTCCCTCTTCTCCTCTATATCCATAACATCCATAACCACCCAGAAGTGTCCACCACACCCCCAGGTAGGCAATTACCTCCAGAATGAACCAGCCTGCCCCGTCCCCAGTTGCTGTGGCCAGTGCCACAAAACCCCTTGAGACCCTAATGTTCACCCTGGCTTTAAGGGACTGATAATGAGCTTCTCTCCTCAGACTTAATCGAAGGGCCCGCGGGACTCTCGCTGCTGGATTCCCTCCAGAGCTGTGTGGAGTCTTTCTTCCTGGGTCTGCGTGTGAAGTGCCTTCCCTCCATCCCAGTCTCTTCCATTCACTGCTGCTTCCGCCACAGCCGGGACTCGGACAGGGTGCAGCTCCACGCAGGTGAGGAAGGAGCTGGCAGCAGGGAGCCCCCAAACACACCAGCCTGGCACACGGGCACGAGTTCTCCCATAGGAAATGCCTGACACAGCCCTTCATTGCCTGAGCAGGGAGGGGATGTGGAAGGGAGTGAAAAGGGAGAAATCCTGTTCCCATGGTAAGCCCAGTGCTTTGAGGCTGGAAACAGGAATAAAAAACAAAGTGATTTTCATCATATTTTCCTCTGCTGTTTGTATTTTCAGTGCTATTACCTTTAGATCCAGCTCTGCAATGTGATCGGATCAGCTCTGTGGGAAAGCTCTGTTGATTTGGTGCAGTCTGAGTTCTCCCATCCCTTGTCCAGAGCCAAAGTAAATTATTGGCCTGGGTGGTGCAGGGGGGCAACTCACAGGCCTTTCATGATAGGAAATTTGGGTTCAAGTGTCACACAGCTCCCCAGGGGAACAGGTTTGCCAGCTGCCAAACTCGCACTAAGCAAACATCCACCTGGAATGAGCTGTTTGTGGGTACCATGGGCAGCACATGCTCAGCACAGAGCCAGCACTGCAGCCCTGGGGCTGTTCCAGATCAGCTCTGAAATGCCTGTAGGGGAATTCTGCTCCCACGTGCTCATTTCCATGGGTTAGTACTGAATTCACCTGAATTTCTGCTTTAACTCTGTGCTCAGCACCACTTCCAAAGTCAAGTCTTCTCCAATTTGAGGGATGGGTTACACAGCCATGGTTCTCCACCCGAGATGATGAATTCAGCAGCTCTGCCTGCCTGTGGCTTGGATTACATCCTCCTCCCCATGAGCAGCAGAAATTCTGGCTCTTTGTGCCTTCCAGGGATACTTCATTTAAATTAACATCTCTCTTGTATTTGTCCAGATGGGATCCTGAATTTCCTGAAGAACAACAAGCCCATGGATGCCCTGTGTGTCCTTGGACTCACTCTGCTGGACCTTTACCCATGTGAGACCTGGAGCTTCACATTCAGCAAATTCCTGCCAGGACAAGGTGGGATTGGTGTCCCATGATGATCCAGCACAGCATGTGAATAAGGCAGCACTCTACCAAAAGCCTTCCCTGGGAGACTAGAACAGCCAAACCTTATCCTTAGCATGTTAATCAATCCCTGATAAGAGGAACTAGATTTTCCCAATTTAAAATTAGGGGGATCAGGGCTCCTGATCCAGACAGAGGTAACTGAGGTGATACAAACCTTTTGGGGGGTGGATCTCATCACACCCTGTGTGCCCAGCTAGACCCTGCTCCCACAGCTATATTTTCATGCTGCTTAAGGTGAGAGACAGTTGTAAAAGAGCAGATGCCTGACTTGCATTCCCCTCTCTTCACAGAAGTGGGAGTCTGCAGCTTTGCCAGGTTTTCTGGGGATTTCCCCCAGGCTGGTTGTAGCAGCTTGAACCCACCCACGCAGAAGGAAGAGCTGCGTGAAGTCAGCAAGGAGGGCAGAGACCGGACCTTGCAGTTCAGTGCCCAGGAGATGGTCCAGTGCTGTAAGGTAGGACCAGCAATCTCCTGCAGCCGTGTTTCTTCCTGTGCAGGGTTAAATATTTCAGGCCAGGGCATAATCCAAGCTTCAGCCCAGTGAAGCAGCCATGAGACTGCTCCCAGGAGCACAGGCAATCACAGCTAAGTCCACACCAAATTCAGACACAGCTTGCATTTTAGTGCACTGCATAGACAGCTCCTACACCCCTTGCCACTGGAGCAAATGACAACATCAATTATGGGGAGGCTACAGGACCTGCCTCATCACAGAATCACTGAATGGTTTGGGTTGGAAGGACCTTAAAGACCATCTTGTCCCAAACCCCTGCCATGGGCAGGGACACCTTCCACTAAACCAGGTTATGTTGTAGAGCAGCACTGAAACAACCCAGCCCAGCTCCCAGGCTCGTGCCTGGGTAATCCTGAGTGTTCTGCTTGTCAGGCACAGCAGGGCTGATACAGTATTTGGAAGTTAATGAGAACACCTGATGGAGCTGTGTGTAACTAATGAATGGCTGGAAAGGGTGACTCTGTCTTCCTCAGACATTGGCACCTGCAAGGGGAGGGGTCCCTGTGCCAGACCTGTCCCATGGATGGATGAGAATAATACCTCAGCCAAGTTTGCACACTATACACAGATGCCCTTAAACCCCCCTCACCTCCAACACATCCTTCATGAGTGCTGTCCTCCCTCATCCCAACATCTGCCATATTCCAGCTCTGCTTCCAGTGCTCCTGCCAAAACTGGCCCACACAGAGCAGTCCCACCAGTACCTTCAAAGTAATTTCCCTTTGCTCCCCTGGTTCTTGCTCAGGATTTTCTAGTTTCAGGTCTCTTCCTGTAATAATTTCAAATTATATTAAGTGGCAATGGGAGGAGGAGAGGAATCCTCCATCCTCAGCCTTTCCACAGTTGCCAGTTCCCAAGGCAGTCATGCTTGGCCAGCTGACTCCAGCTCAGTTTTTTGCTTTGGCACAAATGCTGATGGAGTCTGTTCTGGAAGGACCCAGATCTGTTATTGCCAATAGCTTCTTACACATTTCTCACACAGGCAGTGTTGCTCTTTTCGGGCCCCAGTGGGACTGGTTTTCCTCCTTAAAAAAACCCCTAAAACAACAAAAAAACCTCCAAACACACTGTCCTTTGGGAAGAGCAGCAGCAGCACTGCCCCACAACTCCAAACACGCTGCCTACAGGGCTTCCTACATCTGCCTCACCCACACCCACCCTTCCTTCCCCACAACACAAACATGGAACTGGGAAGAGGCAGCCAGGTTCTCTTATCACCTTGGCAAAGCCTAGGCGGGAGGAGCGCCATTGCTGAGCAAGAGGTTGGTTGGACCATCAGGGAGCAGGGAACGTGGAACAGCAGAGCAGGAAGAGGAGGGGGCAGCAGAAACAGGAATGACCGTGCACTGCTGTGATCTTTGCTTCCCCAAAAGGTGACCTGCCACGAGATCTGCCACCTGATGGGGCTGGGGACGTGCCGCTGGCTGCAGTGCATCATGCAGGGCGCCCTGAGCCTGGACGAGGCCCTGCTGCGGCCCCTGGAGCCGTGCCCCATCTGCCTGAGGAAGCTGCAGCACGTCGTGGGCTTCAAACTCATCGAGCGCTACAGGGTGAGACCCCATCCCCCAGCCCCTCCTGGAGCAGGGGCAGGAGCAGGGCGAGGACAGGGGGGCTCAGCCCAAACCTCAGCACTGGAGGGTGAAGGCAGGAGCTCTCAGGAGCTCTCAGTGCAAGGTGCTCACACCTGAACACTGAGGTGTTGTACACGGGCTCTGACCAACAAAGCACTTTGCACAAGCTTTAGGGCTTCTGGCTTTTCCCAAGGAACACTGCCACAGTCAAACCACGCTTTCCCACTGCCATAAACAAGGTGGGGAGGGCAGGCAGATTGCAAGCAGGGGCAGCAGTGAGCGCAGGGATTCCTACAGCTATGCCCTTTCCTGCACCACCCGGGATTTTTGCCTCTCTGTGGCTGCTGGGAACAGGGAGGACATTGTAACTGTGCACTTTGCTGCAGTTACTCTGCTCTGTTTAATTTTATGAGAAAGGATCCCAAATTATTACCACTAATAAGTGGAGGGTCCCAGAGTCATCTTTTGTCTCTTCTGTCCCACCCACACAGCTGCTAATGCCATGTTTAGACTGATCAGGAACAGCGCTAACGCACTCTTAGCTCCTGAAAGGGTTTGCTACCTCTGCTGTCTAAAAAGCAGGATTCATCTGCCAAATGCTTGATGGAATAGAAATAATGTCACCATTCTCACTCAGCATCCATCTTCTCCCTGGTTGTGATTCCTGTCTGACACACATCATGCTCAGAGGCAGGATTTTCCACGACTGCCTATTTTAAAGTCTGTGGGTTGTATTTGTAACAAGATATGAGCAGAATGAGAAAGGGGATGCCTCTAGTTTCATTCAGCTCAGAATCAGATACACAGAACATGGCAAAGAGTGTGGGGAAACACACATTTTTTGTGGTTTTCCTACTTATCTGTGCTGCTGCCAGACCCTCCTCTGACTCTGGCTGTTTGATCCCTGCTTCTGTCTGAGAGGTGTCTAAATTGCCCAGACCACCAGAGGAATAAATCCTGCTTTATTTAAACACCCAGCCTGTCAGCATCCAGCCAGTGCTTTCTAGAAGAGAACTGCCACCTGCATCAAGCTTTTTTAGAAACATTTTTGCTTTTACACCTGCAGCAAACACTGCAATTGGCTCAGCGTCCTCTGGTGACAGGGAACACAAACCTGAAGGAATGATACACTTGCCAAATGTCACATCTGCTTCCTCAAGAAGGCAAAGCTCAGCTAGATACAGTACAAGCTGGTGTAAGAGAGCTGTGATAATCTCTGTAAGAGGCTTTGCCATAATGTTGAGAGGAGACATAAATGCCAGAGATGAATTAAATAGTTAAGGAACCTGACAGAAGAGAGCAGAAAGCATTTCGAGACAATAACAGAGAGCAAAGTTAACTTGCCAAGCACGTTAAGTGCAAGTCTGAAGTCACATTTCCTCTTGGAAAACTATCACAGATCTCCACCTGCCAGAAAACAGCTTCAGACACTCACAATAACTGCAGGAAATGCCAGACCCAAGCTGTGCTTCAGCAGCAGCAGGTAACACTGCTCAAATCTGCAGCTGAGACATGGTTACGGGCAGAGGAGCACGTGGGGCAGGAAACAAATCCTTACGCAGCAGAAAGAGTCCCTCAATCTATGTATCTGAGTTGCACTCACAAACACACTCCATTTTTTCGTCCCAGCTGCTTAATCCAGCATGAGTAATCTTGAAAACTGAAAGCAAGTTAATTCTCCTGGTGTTTCCCCACCACAATCAACATTTCCACATTTCCACCTGCTGCTTCTGCAGCATCCCAGGCTGTCCTCAGGGGCTGGATGAGTTTGCAGTGGCCACACACACACAGACAGCAGGTCCCAGTGACATCCTTGGGGTGGACACCCACTTCAACTGCTCTTGCCTGCAGGTAAACAAAACCCACACAGAGCTTATCCCTTCCTGGTTAAACAGGAGAACACAAGAGGCTGCAGCCCTTCAAATCCACTCAAAGCTCAAATGAATAAGCCAACCAAAGGATGAGAAACTGAAGAGATTCTGGGAATTCAGGTAGTGATCTTGAGTTGATCATCCCCTTTTTTTGCCTTGAGTAACCCAAATGCACTGTTGGAACATCTGCATCTCCACAGCCTTTTTCCTTCTTGGGAATTGGGCTAAGTAGCAATTGGGATTCCTTCCCAGATTCACTGTTCTTGGGAATTCAGAGCCATTACAAAATCATGGGCTGCTTGCAGCTTTCCAGCAGCTTTACTGTCCCCTTCCCTAGCCCAGCTCCCACTGCAGCTTCTGGAGCTGCCTTTGTTGGATAAACCCAGAGGGAGGGAAGGGCCACTGGAGGTGGGACGAGGCAGGAGAAAAGTTGTCCCCTTACAATTTTTCTTGCCCCAGAGGGAGGGGGCAGGGTGGATTAACTAAACTGAAAGAGTCCACTTTATTCCTGTACAAAATTCTTCCCCGAGGCTCCACGCTCAGACTGAAATGAGAAGCAGGGCCGAATTCTCCCACCCACTCAATTTGAGCTCTTTATCCTTTCTGTCACTTGCCTGAAGAGAGAGCAATAGAGGAGGGGAGGGGGAGGGAGCAGCGGGGTGCTGTGAGAGAAGGGAGCTCGGCAGGGCTGGGCATCTCCTGCCGGCTCCTCAAA
The DNA here is from genome assembly GCA_026261815.1 of Monarcha castaneiventris obscurior. Lineage (NCBI taxonomy): Eukaryota > Metazoa > Chordata > Aves > Passeriformes > Monarchidae > Monarcha > Monarcha castaneiventris. Next base: position 10,685,392 of record JAMPIT010000856.1, on the reverse strand, counting down.
CACTGCAGCTCCCCCTGAGCTGGGCAGGGACGGGCCCAGCTCTGTGCCTGGCACACCATGGGGACAGCCCAGGCTAATCCTGTCACTGCTGAGCAACTGGGGGCTTTGCAAATGGATCACGGGGAGCTACAGAAAGTAAAGATGAAGAAATGGGGCCACAGGGGTGTGAAAAACCTGAAAAACACACACACACAAAAAACCCCAACACTGTAAACAAGGCAGACGAGATCACCTTTTACCCAGGGATGACTGGGGTTCATTCCCTAAAGCATAAGGAATAAATGTGCCAGCAGCAACCCGTTATATGCCTCATTGTGGCATTTAATATTTTAAAAGGAAATTGTCTCAGACATTTTCCTTTCATTAATTCTTTCCTGGAGCCAGCCTTCCCACTTGTTCATTTCAGCTCGGGAGGGGAAGAGCTATTCTTGGGAATAAAGCACACGTTACCACAGGCATCTACAACATGATGAAATGCAATTCTTCACCACTATCTCAGGAGCTTTTATAATGACACAGTTTCCTCTGGAGAGGCATTGGTTTGCCTCTCCTGGAGACCACATTCACACAGCAGGGAGCGATCTGGTGCAGTTTTCTCTAACCATCTTCTATAATAAGGCAGATAAAGTCCACATCTGACTGGAGGCACCTCTGCCACAGTCTGAGAAAATGGGAAAGAAAAGCTCCTGCTTTGTAGGGTCACCAGGAGTTACCTGACCCCATCACCTGGCAGAGAGGACCGTGGCAGCTGCAGCTGAGCAGACAAAGACAAACAGGTTACCTGGCAAACACTGGGAAAGTGTGGAAAAAACACTGGTGTCTCTCACCCTCCACAATGAAACCTTTCTCCTCTCACCACAGAAGCTCTACGCTTGGACTCAGACTGTGCTGTCCACGTGGCCAAGGCAGGAGTCAGCAGAGCTGTCCACCTCAGAGGACATCCTCCCGTTGAGCTCCGACTCTGGGATGTGCTGCGAGAACGACTCTGAGGCCGTGACCTCCCTGTCCGAGCCGCTGACCCCTGACACCTGCAGCCAGGGCCTGTCCATGGGGCCGGAGCTGGAGCAGGACGAGCAGCCGAGCTCGCTGCCGGAGGCGCAGGGCCAGCCCCAGCTCCCGGGGCACGCCAAGGCCACGGACACCATCAAGGATTACGAGCTGTGGCTGGAGATGTGCATTGCTGCCCTAGAGAGGAACGTCTCTGAGGAGGAACTGGCTCAGGTGGACAAGGCCGTGGATGCCCTGGCCAAATGGGAAATGTTTACGGGACAACTGCCCGCTCTGCGGAAGGACCTGCCCTTTGCTAGGGATAACACCGGGCTACGCAAAGTTCTTGGAGACAAATTCTCCTCCTTGCGGAGGAAACTGAGTTCCAGAAAACTGTCCAAAGGGGAATCATCCCCTCATCGCTGGCGGTGGGAGGACAATTAGGCTGGGGCTGCCTTGGGCTGGCTTTTCTCACGTCACTGCCCTGCTTCCAGCCTGCCTCACCCCACGTTGTTGCTGTCTGAGAGAAACAGCAACTCCCCCCAGGAATAAAAGGTGTTTTGTTTTCTGAGATTGCTAACATGGTTCTGATGTGATTGCTTCTTCTCTAAGGGTTTTTCCTGTGGTGGTCTAAGTGACACCACCACCCCAAACCCACCTCAAGTCCCAAGTAGGTGTTTTTATTTTCTTGGTCTGAAGTTGGCCAGGATGAGGTCAGCCAAGTCCCCACTACAGACTGAACATGCTCACACAGAAGCTTGGGCCATCTGAACAAACATGCAAATGAAACCAGGGCAGCTCTCCCACACACAGAGCTCTCCTCTGCCTAGCACGTCAGTCCCAGGCACAGATGAGATTTCTCCCTGTCCTCTCTCCCTCACAAAGACTCAGAGTGCTTTGGTCGCTGCCCCATCAGCTGGAGGCTGTGCTGAGCACAGGAGCGCAATCCAGGCTGATTGACTCTCATTATGAGTTGGGGGGAGATGAAGGAGATGTGAAAGAGTAAAGCAGAAAGATGCTTGGCAGTAAGGCAGAGAGATCCCTGGCAGCTCGGCTGCCCCAAGGAGCAGCGTTAGTGTGACGATTGTCTCCTGGCGGACTCTCAAGAGGATCTCCAGAGCTGCCTCAGCTCCAACAAAACCAGGCTTGGAGCGTGAGCTGGAACCACTCACATCCTCTGTAGATTGGCACAGGAGAGGAAACCTTTGGAAACATTCACGGACTCATTGATTATTAATGTAAAAGAGGGAACTACACGTGCATTCCTCTTTCTGCCTTGGGAAGTTTGCACCCTGGCCCTTCCCTGCTCTGTAAGGCCCTCGCTGAGCAGGACCGGGCGCTGTGCTGGCACCCGGAGCAGCAGTGCCTCCCTTCCCATGGCCAGAGCATGCCGTTCCTCTCTGCTCCTCCTGGCTATTTATAGCCAGAGCTCAAGAGGCCGATGGGTTCTTTGCTCCTGCCAGGGGAAGGCTGACCCTCTGCATCCCCTGCTCCCTCAGCCCTGAGCACTGATAACGCTCCCGCAGCTCATGGACACCTGGCTGAGCTCCAGATTTCTCCTGCCTAAAAATATCAGCAGGTAGGATCAGATCCAGCGCAGCTGGGAGAAGGGAGAGGACGTTTCCGTCCGAGAAGGAAGCAGCTTTGGCTTTCCGGAGCACTTGCTCTGTGCACTTTGAGGCCTCCAACCCTGCAGTGTGATTCTGGAGCAGGAAGCAAGAGGATAACTGGAAGATACTGGAAAAACGCCGGAGATTTACACAGGCAGGTGAGTAAAAGAGATGGTCTTGCAGTAAATTCAGCTGGATTCCGGAAACACCAGCACTTCACACCCGCATGATTCATACCGGGAGAGAAAGGGAGTTTGGCTCCGGGACTGATGACGGCAATTCCTGGAAACATTTTTCCAGGCTGCGCGCCTGGACCGGGGCGGGCGCGGAGCAGCGGAGCCGCTGCTGCCGCCCTCTCCTGGCAGCCACAAAGGTGACGGGTTCTCATCCAAGACATTCTTCCCAGCAGCAGAAACTTTCCAAACAAACCCCGCTTGGATTACAAATCCGAGTTCTGCCCCCGAACTCGCTCGATTGTTGCCTGAACACATTTACTATTTTAAGCAAGAGATTACTCTCTGTTCAGCCTTGTTTGCTCTTCCTTGGTTCCAAACTCAATTATTAAGCTGAACTTTAGAAACCTTCCAGAAAGAGGCTCAGGATGACAATCCTGCCTAAGGGAACAGAGGCAGCTTTCCATCATAAAATTCCAAAGACAACAGAGGAATGGGGTGGCACAGAAGGGCTGGCAGAAGTCACAGATGGGAGACTCTTGGCTTACGTTCGTGCTGCTGCGAGAGCAGGAATTTCTGCTGAAGAGCTGTTGGGACTACACACAGGTATTTTTGACACCATCACTGCCAGAACCACCACTGACCTGCTCAGCTTGTCCACAAGTGCTCCAGGTAAGACATAAATGAGATGGCAATTCAGAGCTTCACCTGTGGGCTCAGCAGTGCCCACAGGCAAGAGGCAGCTCCGCAGTAAGAGGCAGAAAGTGGCTGGAAACACTTGGAAATCCTTCAGCAGCTGGAGGAGAGGGTCCCTGCAATATTCCACTGCAGGGTTTGGTCATGTGAAGACATTCCCGTGGAGGGGCTCCCTCTTCACGCCAGCAAAGGTTTCCAGTGCTGCTGCAGCACGTTAAGCACAGGGTCTGTGAGCAGCTCTTTGCCCCAGCCCACACCAGTGTAAAGACTGGAGGCAGCCAAGGTCACACAGAAAAAGAAGGTTATAACCAGAACTAAAGCACACAGGCACAGTTCCTACTCCTCTCTCCATGTACCAGAGTTGCAGGGGGGCATAAAACAGCTGACACAGGAATAAGTAGCAGACCAAATTGAAGATAACTCCCTAAATAAGATTTCCTGCATTTTAAGCAGCGTGTTCCTGGGGAGATCCTTCTGCTTGGAAAGGTGTGGGAACATAACTTGCAGCTAATAAGCTGCTGAGTAAGCTGTGAAACAGAAATACAGATGAGATAATTCGGAGTCACTTTAGAAGGCCAAGCTGTGGATCAACCATCAGCAAGGAGTGTAGGGTGCTCTATGTATAAATCCAACACCCTGAAGTCACTTGCAATGCAGCAGCCAAGATTGGGCTGGTTACAGAAGGCCCAGGAACTGTTCCTCTGTGGGGCAGGCAGTGGGCAGGAGACCTGGGTGCTCCCTGTGCAGCACCTCAGCCACAGCCTGGAGAGCCTTTGGCAGAAGACAGGCAGGGGAAGGAAGTGGGCACTCAGATGGGAAGGGACAGCGTGTCCCAAAGGAGCACAGTGCCAGCAGCCTGCCCCAAGCTCCCTGGGCATGGCTCAGGGCTCTGGCTGGCACCGCTTGTGTTTCTGTGCCCTGTGACCTGGGGGTGCCTTGTGGGGACAGGCAGATGATGGAGGAATGAATCCTGCACAGGACTCACCTTCAGGAGATCCCCCAGCAGACCAGGCACCTCCTTCCTGCAGCCCTGCTTGGTTTCCCTGGAACATCCCTAAGGCACAACACAGATCCACGTTAGACTCCTCTGGCTCAGAGCACCTCCCAAACCACACCATCCTGTGGCCACCTGGAGCACCCTGCACCACCAGAGCAGCTCAGGCACACCCTCTCTGCCCCAAGCTCAAGGACACTTGTTTTGAAGCAACTTCTGAAGTCTAATCCTGAACATAGTAAAAACCAGTCTTTTAATAGCTTTACGAGCTCATAAAGACAAATATCTTCTCCCAAGAATAAACAGAACATTCCACTCCTACTCTGAAAAGACGGACTTGCTGTAGCTGAAGGGAGAGGGGAGACAAAGCAACTGCCCAGATGATAAAAATACCCCTACAACAAAAAAACTCCATGCTCTTTACTAGTTTGGGGTGCAATTGCCTACTGTTGTAGGCAATTGCAAGGGTGGGAGAGGAAAAACCAGCACCTTCCACAGACATTTCATTAGCATGATTCAGCCCTTTGTGATTTAACAGTGGCTGTGACCACCTCTCTCCCCTAAAAATGGTATTTCTCACTGAAGTCTGCTTCTGCTGAGCAAAATTAAGGCTTTAAGGGAAAGCTACTTTTGGTAAAAATTCCTGAACACTCGTCCTAATTAACTCTTCCTGCCTTAACACCATGCAGCTTCCCAAGATGCCAGTCAGTCCTGGGAAGAGTGGCAAGAAATTTGGTATTAGTAACTGAGTAAACTTCCTCTCAGGTCTGTGAGGATAATGAGATACCAGGCTGGAGCTAGAAACCACAGGGATTTATTTAATTTCTCTCCTCAAAGAGTTCTAATGAATGCTTAAATATTACTATAACCACCCCAAACCTTACACCTTGTACACTTGAGCAAAAATACAAGCTATACTTTGCATTTTAGAGCAGCCTCTCCCTGGGGAAAGAGACATGTTTTCCCTTTTATCTTCAGTGTTGGATTACTGAAATTGCTGAATTGAAGAGAAGAGATACTCTGGTTCTGAGTGGGGAGTTGTGCTGATCCTGGGAAGGTAATTCCAAGTTAATACATGGAGTTTAGGCTCTCCCTGGGGCACAAGCACTCACTGGCACTGAACAAGACAAACCCACCTGCAGAACCAACTGCTTCAGCTCTGCTCTCATGGAGCAACATCTGTGCAGCCAAGTTATGAAAGGGGCATCTCACAGGAGCACCTGGGCCCCAAAAGGACCAGTTTGCCCCACAGAGCTCACCAAGGAGATCCCCTGGAGCTGCTGCTGGTGCTGAGAGCTTTTCAGATTAGTGATCACACCTGGGCACCTTCTCCCAGAGCTTACTGGATTGGCAATTGGTCTGCCCTTGTTTTCAGAGATGCAGAACACTGGCAATACATGTCACCTGGAAGTGCTCAGCAGCTCCAGGGACAAAGAGTCAGCCATTCCCAAAGACTTGATGCAGCTGAAGTGCTGCATTTCCAATTATTAGTAGAAAGGACAAAAAAATGCTCCATGAAGTATTTTGAGTTGTGCACTGCCAGTGAAATTGGCATTAATAGTTTACACAAGAAACAATCAAGACTAGCCACAAAAATCTGCCAGATGTGACCTTTTGAAGCGAGGGAATGTGAGGAAAGGTTAATGGCATTCCTGAGGGCTGGAGCCCGAGTTCTGGCAGCAGTGGTTGCCACGGGATGGCAATGCTGTGTGACAGGGACACTGGTGACCCTCCAAAGGCTCTGCAGTGCTCCCAGACAGGGGCCTGGCCCTGGGAAAGCAGCAGGCACAGGCCCTGTGGCTATTTATTATCAGATGCTGCCCAGCACAGAGGAATCTCTAACAGGTGCTCCCATCTCAACAGGCCCAATTATCTTCCCTTGCTGAGCTTAAAATGCATAAGCAAACTCCAGCCGTGCCTGCCCTCCCACTTCCCATCAGTGCTAATGCCCCAGTCAGCCCCAGGAATGCCACAGATGAACGAGTCCCAAGTTTCACACAGGTTAATGTGTCACCAGCCTGAGCTCCTGGACACACTCAGGAAGGATGACTCCAGCCAGGAGTGGAGAAGTGGGAGACACCTAAAGGTTGCAGACTGAGATTTCATGGCATGGCAGCTGCACTTCAGTACAGCCCACACTGTCATTTGTCCAAAAAGCACCTCTCTCACAGAAAAAAAAAACGTAATAAAGAAAAAACGTCGCTTCAGACTCTTGTTGAAAGACAAAACCCATAAAGAACAGTATAACAAGTCAAGTTTTAATAGATTTATAAAATTCATATATACAAAACAGTAAACTAAGTCACCAAAGCTATAAAATACACTTTTTACACATCACAATATAATTTTATCTAGTACACAGTTTTCATAAGTTGAAACTATTACAGCAAGTAGCTGCTTCTATCACGGATGCTGTTTTGGTGCTAGAAAGACACTTATGTGAGCAGTCTGGGACTGTGCTTTTACTTTATGCATTTTCCACCTTCTTTTAGTTTGTCACTGTTTTTAAAGTACTTTCCTGTGAATTGTTAAGAAAATTAAGGCTAAACTCAGGCCTTTCTTGCCCAATGTAGTGAACTGGTTTAAAAAAAGACTGATATTGCATAGTATGTGTGTTAATGCATAGGCACCAGAGAGCAAGTACATTGCAGAATAAAAGATATAACATCACTTGGCTTCCTAAGCTACGTGGTCATGTCACAGATAACCAACCTGGTGTTCTGTCAGTTTGCTTTTGTACATTTTGATTCACAAACAAGACAACTCCTCACTAGAGCAAGAAACACCAGCACTGCTGTTCAGTGGAGTCTCCAGAAATACTTTTTAATCTGTATCATCAATTCAAGCCCATTCCACATTCCAGACAACACACCCTGGAGGAACACTCCCTGTCCTACAGAGGGTTAATGGCTTCAATGCAAACAGGAGTTCTAACACACCTCTCCAAACCTAAGTCCACCGACCACCTTCCCCAGACTCGTGAGCTCCCAACAGATCCTTTCTCCCCCACATCCCCCTGCTCCCTGCTATCTCCTCTCAGCCTTTGTGCCCAACCACCTGCACAAGAGATTGATGGGAAGTAATAGCAGAGAAATTGTGCTACTCAAAACCTGTCACTTCCCTCAAAAGATGCTAAGGTCCTAAAAAATGTTGCTCTCCATCAGTTGTAGTTTCTAGTCAAACAACAGAAACAGCCCCTTACCTTCTTGTGTTCTGGTATCTTGAAGAAAGTTTAAGTAGTTGTCAGGAAGGAGTAAGATGCACTGGCTGGCCAGAGATCTGCATACTGTATTTTAGTCAAAATTGACTTTTAGCACCCAGTGATGAACAGATAAGAGAGACTTACAATGGCAGGGCCAGCCTTGCCAGCCTGCTGCTCTTAATTCACAGCCAATGGCTCTCTGGAGTCACTCAAAGCTTTTGGGTCAGTGCACATGGCATTTCACTTCAATACAGTCTTCAAGCACCATCAGCTTTTGGGGGATCTGTTCAGAAACTAGCTCCCCTCTCCTGCTCCCCTCCAACATACTTTGGCTTCTTTTTTTTTTACCAGAATGCCCACCTTGGAAGTCAGTGCTGCTCTTTTTTCCCCCTCTGACTATTTGCACACCAGACAGAAGATATGACCTTCAGTCACAGGCCAAGAGCTGAGCTGTGACAGCTCCTCCAGCCAGGCACAGAACCACCAGCACTGACGATCTAATACCTCCACACTCCCCACCCAGTAAGAACACAAGCATATCAACACACAGACAAACTTCAACACCGCTTTCCAAATGCCATTAGAAAGATAAAAACGTCAAGAATCGAGCTAAACTGCCCAACCACCAAGATGAGCAAAGAGGCAGCATCACCTGGTTAGCAGAGAGGCAGTTTCAGCTCCAAATCTCCTGGCTTTACTCATTTCCATCTATGTAAAAAAAGATTAATGTTAAACAAAGAAGTGCCCACGTCACAGCACACAGCAGAGATCACCCCAGCTAATTACAAAACAGGTATTATTAAAAAGCACTAGGTCTTGCATTACCAATTATTCCTCACTAGGCTAGACAGTCCTCACCTAGAACTGTGTGGAGTCAGCATTAACTCGGGCCTAGTCTGGCCCAGACCACGCCAGTCTTCCTGATCCATAATGGATGCTCCCTAAAAAACTAACTGTTAAAAGCTCATTTACAGAAGTAGGCACAGATGTTTTATAGTTGCTACTGAAACACCCCACCCACCACTTCGTGTTACAGAATTAAGAGTATGAGGTAAAGAGTTGGCAGTGCTATATTAAACCCCTGACTACACCACGTGATTTTATACTAGAAAGAGAATATAGAAAAGAGGCTGCTACTAAACTTACAGTTCTCATCATGAGATCAGTGTTTGGTTTACTTGACAAACTGCACTGTGTGGAGGTGTTGCTGCATATTGTGTTTGTCTCTCAAGCTGGTACACATCAAATCACCCATCAATCCAGCAGGTACTCCTGAAAATTTGATGACAGAAGCCAAGCTAAGTCAGGTGTCAAAACTTACTACTGGACAATCAGAGGAGCCTTTCAGAGAAATCCTGTAGGTCCATGCACAGAAATAAAGAAGCACACACATAGAAAAGACTCCAAAACATAAGTTAATATAAGTTAAAACATAGTTAATACAAAGACAGCCATCTAAAGGCAGCAGAGGACTTGTTTTCTAGAATGCTGTTCTGTGGAAGGCAGCTGTCTGTCACTAAAGGAAGCTGCTGGTTTCTGCAGTGGTACCACGTCTATTTACTGCTTTAATTCCACGTTTCTTTGCAGATCACAGTAACCAGGATGGGTGAATTCCCAGAGGGAACGAGGCCATGGGGATGGGGGGCAGCACACAGACAGGATGGGGAACACTCCAGAGGCACCATTTTTCACACCAAATGCCACTTTAGCTGTCCTGTTTTTGTCTCCAGTGCCATGAACCAATGAACTCTTCCTACTCCATTTCCCTACAGTTTCTTTGCCATTACTTTCTCTGCCTGCTTGGCTGCAGTGCAGCTTTAGCTGCCTCAGAAGGCCCGAGGATGGTCATCTTCAGGAGCTGCTTCATTCTTGTGACATGCCTAGTTCTAGCTTTTACAGAGCAGCAATTAAAAAAATTAAATATATTATCAAGTTAATAAGTCAAATAATCTATGCTGCTGTATTAAATAAAGTGAGATCCATTCTTTGCATGAAACTGAAAGCATCTTTCACTTGTAAAATTGAGCAGCCAGTAATTTCAATTCCATAACCACCATTAATTAATTTTCAACATTAAGAACTCTTTAATTCCTTCCAAGTGACAAGTGCCTATTGAATATGTCACTTCCAGAAAACCACTCTTCCTTTTTAACTCCACCAAGGCACCTTGCAATGCATCTAAGGATTGTTCAGAGACTGACAGCACTGCAAGCTGCAGGAATGGTACTGACTGACACACTCTATTAGCTTAACATTTGTTTTTGAGGACAACAAACACAAAGTAGTGTTGGATAAATTACTCCCATTTAATTTTTCTACTTAAACTCCAAGATTACGTCAGTCTCTGCCCCAAGCACAGGCTGCAAGAGCTTCCTCTCTTTGTCCTCGGGAGAGACAACCCCTTTGCAACACTCTGTCACTGACCCCAGCTGTCAGAGCAGGGACAGCAAAAAGCTGCTTTTTTCTTAAAAAAAAAAAAAAAAAAAAGAAAAAAAATGTACTTGTTCAAGGTCTCCATCTGATGATCATCCTGCCTGTGACCCATTTCCTGACCAGCCAAATGAACAATAAACCTATAAAGCTAACAAAAAAAGATGTTCTCTCCAGCTGTGTTTACCTGCAAAGTTCTCCAGGATGTCACTTAAAATAAAGTTTTCTATTTGTTTCTGGTGACAGGACTAAGCAACCAACCAGGCCTGTCCTGAAATGTGTGAACAACCTCATCTACCTAAGCTCTGCTTTAGTAATTCACTGATTTACCACAACACGACTTTCTGGCTTTATTATACTACAACTTACTTTTAAAAAAAAACCCCAAAACCACTCAGCTGTGGCAAGAAGAGGAGCATATTCTGCAGAGAAAGCTGACACTTCAAAAAGACCCCCACATCCTTTTCACTCACAGGCCAGCTCCTTTGCAAACCTGGGAAGTGCTTGACTTTTGCAAGGAGTTTCCTGACCTGGGGTTCCTGGTGTGATCCATCATTATCCAAACCTGACAGAACTCTGGGCCCACAGAGCCAAACCACTGATTTTCATCTGCAGGCTGCAGCCCCACACTCAGGCCCATTTCATCAATGGAAACAAGAAAGGCAAGAATGGGCCCAAGGTGAGCAAACTGGTTCCCTAAAACTGACTTAGTGTGCAAAACTGCCATATCATACAAAAAAAAAGCAGCTTGAGAGCTCGGTGTGAGATCTCTCATGCTGTTTCTTTTCCAGATGCAGATTTTAAGTTACTTAAAGTATAAGTTGCATCATTAGATCTGTTGAGAGTTTTAAATCCATAAGGTGACTAAGGATACAAAACCATGGATGAGTATCAAGAGAAAAACAGAACAGGAAATTCCATGCTATGCCTCCCAGGTAGAACTACAGTAGATTCAGACACCAAACTGAGGTAATTCTTGAGAAAAAATACAGTTGAAAGGGAATGTTTAACTAATTTGAGAAAACAAGCATTTCATTAACCCATCTGGAAAATTCAATGAAAGAATAAAGCTCACGGCAAACTAAAACTAAAGTCAAGTCAACCTAGAAGCCAGGTGAGCCCACAACTGCCTCCTCTTCCCCAGTGCCTTGTGTGAAGTGAAAACCACTACCAAGAACTCAGAGAACATCTGAAAGCTTTGAAAGCAGCCTTAGACTTCAGCCAGACAAATGGGCTTAGAGAAACCAACCTTATGTGATGAGTAAACTTGTTTGCATCACACCGTGGTGAAACATTTTCCTTTTCAAATGTAATAATCTTAAGATTTCCCCCCCCATCTGAATATTAGTCACGTAACATTCTTCACCTTCAAGGTTAAAAATTAATAAATATTTAAAAGACAGAGTTGGTCCTGGCAAAATAAGACTTGTTGCAAGGAAACTAATTCCTGTTTAAGTTTGCTCAAATTTAAGTTAGATCTTCCCATCTGCAACTTCTCAGCTGCTTCTTACCTTGATTCTGTGCCTGTTACAGGCATGGAAACAGCCACAGCTTTTCCACTCTGAAGCCTGCACAAAGAAAGCCAGGCTGCATCAGGAAACTACACAAAAATACTGATATGAACATCTGCAAGCTTCAGAGGGGAAGAAACATTCCAGATTTTATCCAAATTAACATGAAAGGACAACGGAACAGGACTTTTCTTTGACCACATTTCCCATGGGATTACCAGCTGAAGTAAAACTTTGCTTGTTTTGACATGCCATTACAGGCTCAAAGGGGATAAGAACTCCAGGGAATCTGCTGACTTTTTATGGGTACAAACAGCCCTTCAGGTTTTATTCTTGGACAAGAACTATGACAAAAATTGCACAGTAAACTATGTGTGAGTTACCTAAAGGATAGCACTACAATATCCTCGGTTTGTCCATGTACCCCACTGTAGCAGAAAAGATTCAATGTCTGTACACAGAAAAGGCACCTGGCAGAGATTGAGAGCACAAGGAAATTCAGAGTTCACATCCAAATTATTCACAGCCTCTTGCCCTTTTCCACACAAACCACTGCCCAAAAGGGGCGACTCCAAACTTGACCGTGCTCCAAGTTCCATGTGCATCCCTACAGGCTGAAGATCCCATTAAGACACAGATTAAAGGCTAATTTTACAGCAAGGTCTTGCTGTCCAAATACATCAGTGCAGCTGGAAAGCTGGGATCTCCAGGGTGTTCAGTCTTCCTACAAGGTCAGCTGTTGGGAACTAATCAAGCAGCTGCTGTGCTACCAAAACCTTTGCTTAAGAGTTTAATCAGCTTTCAAACTTTTGAGCACAGATGAAGCCCTGTCACGTGAGACACTGAACCTTCACAAATGCTGCCCACTGTGGCTGTGAGGACAGTGCTGGCTTGCCATGGAGCACATCTCCCTCGAGCACCCACTGTGCAGACACATGGCTGGGTGCTCCAGCACAGGCTGCTGCACCAAGGGAATCAGCTTGCCCATGATGTAACACCCTCCACGCATAGTGCAAAATAAACCCTTCTCCACATCGGCGAGGCCTTAACTCCCCATCCCATTTACTCCAACATGAGTTTCCTTACACAGTTTGAGACTTCTGCCTCAGGAGACTCATGCAAAACCTTCAGACAAGAGCTGTGCATCCACCTTGGGAGGTGGATTCTAGACCCTCAGCAAAGCCGAACACGCACACAAGACCTGGTTATATTCCTAAGGGTTAAGAATGGAACTTCCATTAACATTCTCCAATACAGCTGCCAATCTCATCATGTTTAGATTAGTTTGATTGATTCAGCACCTCCAAACTACAAAAAAAAGGCAGTTTGTACAACTAGAGTCTCTGAAAAATGAGCGCATTCATTTGAAACGTGTCTTCCATCCATGGTTTGTCAGAGATTTCTCTTCTCAAAGAAGGCAGACGGTGGTTGTGTCATTCAGCGTTCCAAACTCGGTACAGAACCTACCACGGCCAGGTTTCAGTAGTGTTTCTAGTCCAAATGATTCAGTAGCTAACATCAACATGACTCCTCCGGCCTATAGCTCCTCTGTTTGGACTGGCTAGTGTACAGCATTCCTGAGCCAAGGAATTCGCATGGGTCCTACGCCGCATGCAAGGGCCAGAAAGAAAGGATAAAAACTTTGATCGAATCCTCCAGCGACATTTCAACAGAGCAGGGGCTGCTCTCCTTCACTGCAGCATGATATCCTTGAGGTTCTCCTGCAGGATGGTGTCCTTGACGGCGTGGAACACGAAGCGGATGTTCTCCGTGTCGATGGCCGTGGTGAAGTGGTGGAAGAGGGGCTTGCTGCGGTTCCGCCGCTTCCTGTCGAAGCACTGCACCAGGTAACGCTGCACGTCCTCCAGACGGTGAGGGTCGCCCTTGAAGTCCGAGAAATACTTCTTAATGCTGACAGTCTTTACCTTCTCGATGAGAAGATCCATCTTGTTGAGGAACAGGATAATGGAAACGTTAAAGAAAAGCTTGTTATTGACTATTGTCTCAAAGATGTTCATGGACTCCACGAGTCTGTTTGTGCGCCTGTCTTCCATGAGGACCTGGTCGTATTCACTGGAGGAGACCATGAACAAAATTGAAGTTATTCCATCAAAGCACTGGAACCATTTTTGACGCTGAGATCTCTGTCCCCCTACATCCACCATCTTGAAGGGAATTTTTTTAATGATAAAATCATGCTCTACTATCCCCTTCGTGGCTTTTCTGGCCAGCAAAATATCTTGTTTGCTGGGGAAATAATTCTGCAAAAGAAAGGAGAGAAGCGTCAAAAAAAGTCCTTCAAAAATGCTGGCTAATGCCTGAATACTGAAGTGATGGCTAAAATCACCAGGAGCTGCCTATTTAAATCATTGCATGAAGAATGAACACTCAAATTTAAAACACTGGCCTGTTGACCATTTAGTTCAACACTTTGTAAGCAGCTACAGAAGATCCTGAGACATACGAGAACAAAAATAAAGGACTAATTCACTCCTTCACATTTTTATCCTTCAAGCCTCTTCGTTTAAGGCTGAAGTGTATTTTTTCATTATGAAATTCTTAGCTGCAGTGTTACTGCCACTTAGGTACAATAAAGCAGATCAAGTCATCACTGAAAGGGTTTTTTTTAAATCTAGTTTTTCCACAGTTCATTACTCTTACAAGGACCATCTTGAAAGCTTTAGTGGAAATTCTTCTTCCAGGTTCACACTCCATGACCATGAGTACAGCACCAGATTCTACCACAAGCTGTGGCCCAACCTACCACTGCAGAGAAATCTATTCTTCAGAACCTTATCACTGTTACTATTTAAGAAAATCAACCCTTTCTCCTCCAAGTCTCCAGAGAGACGTTTTCATCACAGGTTTTGAATCCTACAGGTGCCAGGAATGGTTTTTATTTTGCTAAGGTTTCATTCTGCTGCCTTAAGTAGCACCAGCCATCAGAGCATCAGGAAAAGTGAATGAGATCCAGAGACTGCATAGAAGGGCTGATAAAATATGTGCACAAATACAACTTCCATTTGTTGTCTGTCAAAAAAGATTAAGCAAATACTAAGCTTCAGTTTCATAAAGCTGGAGTTTACTACTTGTAGAGAAAGAACGCTGAAATTATTTAATGCATTATTATTTAAAGAACCAACCAAGGAACCCAACCAAACCCCATTAATCACAGCACACTCAGGCATTCCTTGTCTCCTGGAGCTCTCTGGTTCAGAAGAAGGTTTCTTACCAGCTGACCAATCCGATCCAGGTTATCCAGGAAGTATTTCACCGATTCACCCTGTGGAAAAGGAAAGACATGGGAACTAAGCTTGTTTCTAGGATAGCAAATCCAACACAACCAAGGCCTTCTCACTTTCCAACGTGCACTGAGGTCTAACAGAGCAATATCACCAGGTCTGGAAAAATCAAAGTTGAGTCGAAATTTGAACAAATGCTCCAATCTATCCAGTAAATATTTACAATAAAAAAGAAGTGTTATTAAGTCAGTTCTTTGACTTAAAGAATTAGGCTTTTTCTCCTTGCAAGATAAGTGCAGTTAACTGACACTGTGTGGGAGTAAAAATGAAACACATTTATAAGAAACCAATGTATTTTGTTTAAAATTCATAACAGTGAACAAACGCATATCCTAGACTGGCTGGCATATCTTTAGAAAAGTGAAAGGTTTAAGTCACCCACAATTTATGATGATTTAAGCTAGACTGGCTTGTCACAAACAAATGAAAAAAGGAACATTCTGAAGGATCTGCTCTTCTACAGATAGCTTCCCTTCTGGGTCAAAACTTTTAGTAACAGATTTGCTCATCTTGTACAAAGTCCTTTAGCAGTTATATTGAGAAGAAAATAGGAATGTTTACAGGGAAAATGCTTTCTTGTGTGAAAATTTATTCTGGTGTAAGAGGATTTGGCCCTTTATCAAACAACCTTGCCCGTGTGTCACACTCAAATCAAGGGCCCCTTTGCATTAGGGGGGACAAGAAGCCCTGCAAGTACTTTTAAATAAGTAACAAAACTGTTTTCATACAGTTTTAGACTAGTCTGGGGTGAAACTCTCCTGCAAACACTTCCCTTGCATGCAGAAGAAATTCAGTAAGTCTTCCTCATTGTTCAGTTGTAGCCACATCATGAGAATGAGCAAGTGGAAAATCCTGCTGCCTTTTAGTGATTTTAGGCAGGAAAAGCCATTCTTTATCACAGAGCAGGGCTGTCAGTCATGACCAAATGACAGCAGGTGCCCTCACCAAGTCACTAAATCAGAATGGAACTTTCTCCATGTACCACCCTGGACTCCAGCTGCAATATAAACTCTTAAACCACACATCCTCCTCTACACCATGGGCCTGAGACAGCAGCACAGAATTATTCCCCCCAGTACAACTGTAAACAGATGCCAAGACAACAGTTCATTGTGAGGAATCAGACTGCAGATCAGAGGATTCAGTGTTGGACAAGTACACACTCCCAGCATAAGGCACACACAAAAGGAGCTGCAGCTTATTATTTCCTAACATTTAAAACTGGAAGTGTCTTTTCATAAAGGAGAGAGAACACATGGATTTGCAAAAGACTACCATGTATCAACAAAAGATTTACAATGGATTGCTAGCAGAAAAAAAACCACTTCTTTTTTTTGGGGGGGGGCAGGAGGGGGGGAGAGGGGAAGTTTCCAAAGAACAATTGCTCTAAGAGCTTCCTTACAATCATGAATTTTCATAAGGTGAAAGTAATTTCCTGTATTTTTTGGCACTCTGTGGATCAGAAGAGATATCACAGACTGCATGAATAAGAGAAAAGGGCTTCCTGTACAGCATTAGTCATGTTCAGGGGATGGGAGAGCCCAGAAAGAAAAGATCACTGAAGCTACAAAAAAAACCCTTCTCTATCTATTGTGCTCTGTCCCACACAGTGCCTTCAGATGTGCAAAAATACTGCCAAGGGGCCATCTCTGATAGAGATTCTTCCAATTTTCTACCCAGTTGCTGTAAGAGTCTCTGCCTGTCCATCCACCCACCCACGCTGGGGCAGGGAACAGCCATGTCCCTGTGAAATGCAGGGACACACAGGCAGGATCACCTGATTTACAGCTTCTGCCTCCCCTATTTCCCACCCCACACATCCATCACTCTGACATTCTGCACATTGATAAGGAGGTAAAAAAATAAACCTATTAATGGAAAAAAATACACGTTCATTTCTGCAGTGATTTAGGGAAAAGAGACTTCTCTAGGTTCTTATCCAGCTCTTCCTAACGTTGCAATTAAGCCACGCAATTTGTTCAGGGAAGTTTTAAGCAGCAATGGAAAGCACTGGAGTGCTGGGTAACCAAGTCAGGTGGCTGGAACAGGGGTGAGCACCTTATGCATGGTCCAACAGATCTGAAGGGAATCTGAATATTCTCCTCCAGCACAGAATCCAAAGGCATCCAGTACTTAAGTCAAAATATCTGTTTCCAGCCAAAACAACAAATCCTCAACAAGCTCCAGAGGGTTTGAAGTTAAACCCTCAAAACATTAAAGCCCACAAACATGAAGGGAGGAAAAACACCCACCAAAAACCTCCCCGAATAATAACCCCAAACCCAATGCACACACTCAAAACCTCCTGCTTTAATGATTCCCTGACTAACGATTCCTGTGTTACATTCCACGGAAGTGTGGACTCAGTTCCTGCTCCGAAGGCTTCTGGAATAACCTTGTTCTACATCTTAGTCAGATTCACAGAAAACTGGGATGTTCTGGGAAGCACATTGAGCTCCTTGAGCCAGCACACAACTGCACTGAGCGTTAACTGACTTGATGAGTAATATTTAATGTATTAAATGAGGAAAAGATGGAAACTCCAGGTTTCACAACTGTTTGCTATTAGTGTTTTCAATTAGAACAATTATGCTAACTGAACATTCCTTTCTAGATCCATTTTTTCTCGTCATCCAGGGAAAATAGACAGCAATATTAATTGGATCTAGAAGTCAAATTTATTTAGCTTTATATCAAGCTTAAATGCACTTAAATGGATTTTTTAATTCCACTAATAAATTATTATTTATGCAAAGCTGTCTCATCCTTTGCTATTATACACACACATACAAACAAGTGCTTATGCATATAAATGTATGTATATAAAAATACACACACGGTTTATAAATCAAAGTAGATTTTCCATTCAAGGCAAATAATTATCAAAATAAAGTATCAGCTGCCCCTTTCGTGTCGAAAATATTTTTTCTCTTCAAGATATCGACCACAAAGAAGCTGGTTTGGCTTTTTCAGTGCAAATGTTTAGTGTTTCTCCATTATCTATCTGGCTATTCAGCTACATTCAAAGCTGGCTTAGCACTTCAAGTGCTCTCCTCCTTCAGATCTTAGCCAGTTATTTCAGGTCCATGACCATGACTTCCTATAAAAGTGTCAGCAAATATTTGCAATTGATTCATCAGATACTAAAAATATCTTTACGCACATCGATGACTTCAATTTCAGTATTTTAATGGTTATACTGGAAAAAAAAGGTTATTTTAACATCACAATCTATTTTAAGCTACACTTGCAAGCAGCAAAATAGAAATGAAAGCTGAAGTTATTTATAATATATGTATATTTATACCCTCTACGTGTATTTATACTATGTGTAAATACCTAAATATAATCACATCGTGGTGTGTTCACTTAAAAACAAACAAAAAAGATCCAGATCAGATCCTTTACAGGCTGATGTTGCAAGAAAATCTGGCAGCTCCAGAAACTTCCTCAGATCAATGACGTTCATAGAAGGTTGTTCAGCTTCTGCCTTTCAGATTTAGAAAGACTCACATCTTGCATTGTCCTAACAGCACACTATTTCCTTTAAAAATATTCTAATGATAATAATAAATAATGCTCTTAAAATATGAGAGACTATTTAATTTCAACCAGCACAATGAGATAGGAAGCCCTGTTCTGTCACAGTCCCAGCAGAGTCTGCCAGTGTAGATTTACACACTGACATTTCTTATTTATTTTATTTTTAACTAGTAGTCTGCCAATTCATTTCACACCAGGAAGTTACAAACCAGTTAACTATTTTTATGGATTTTCATCCCCCTTGATAATAAATCAAGATGTTTCAGTGGTGTCTCCTGCACCCACACCCCGTGTTTTACGGGACAGCTGTGGGGGAGGGAAGTGACCTCTGAGTTATGAGTTTTATGGAACTCAGATGGTTCTTTTTTAGTGCACCAGGGTACAGCAGTGACCATTGGTGTTCCACTGCTTGCTCCCCACACAGGAGGGACCCAGGGCTCGGGTGATTCATTCAGTCACTGCTCATCTCTCAGTTCAGATCCTCTGAGCAACAGCTTTGCCAACTGGGCCCAAGAGAAGGAGTAAGAGATGCTGTTCCCATTGTTCAGAAGGATGAGTCACTGCACATCTGGGAACTGGGGGAATCAAGAAACACAAACACGAGGCCTGAGACAAGCCCACAATGTAGTATCGCTATTGGGTTATTTTTTTAAAAAATTGTTATTCTTTTAAACTGGCCTATCTGCAGTAAAAAGTTTGGTGAAGCCAGAGAAAATAGTGCAATTTGTTTAAAAACTGACTGGTGGGGGTGAAAGGGAGGAAAGTTGAGATGTAAACATATACTCCTGCTTCCTGAAATAGTCCTCTGAAACTTTTTATATGCTAGATTATTTCGACCACAGCATTCTCAAGGGGCGAAAGCCATGAAATAAAGAAATTTTCAATCTACCTATTTTGTACTATGTGAATGCCATCTTACCATTAGCTCCAAATAAGTTCCCATGAAAATAACTGATTGAATTCAACATCCCTGTCCCTTCAGGCTACATTCAGAGCACATAGGAAATCTCCACAGAGAAACATTATAACTAATCTGGCATCACTTCCTTTGCCATTGATAGCCTCATTTTGGGCAGAGTTCCCAAGCAGTATTTATTTCATGAAAATAAATGCACAGCAATCATATGCAGATTACTTTAAAATACTCCCAGAAACTCAGTAACTGGACATGTTCTGCAAGGCCAGAATTTATCAACTTGTCACTGTAACCCTCAGTTATTCAAAGTCAGCATTGGTCAGATCATAAAGGACAGTGAAATATCCCATTGTCCAGCTCCCTAAAATACTGGCTCATTTCAAACTTTTCCTTCTGAAAAGCAGTTCCTCTAAATTCTGCTCTGAACTAAAAGACTTGAAAGGGGACCCTCTGTTCCAAATTGGCTTTTTTCCTTTCCTTGTCCCAAGGCCTTTTTGACATAATAATTATTTAGCCCTTCCTGATCATTCTGTCTCTGGCTGCTAAATTTAGAGTGCACAACTTAAGGCAGACCTGTCAGTCTTAGCTGGTTTCAGATGATGAATTAAACCACAGAGGAAGGAAACGCTGTACTTCAAGGAAGCATCTAACACAGATCTAACAGAATTCCCATAATACAGATCTAACAGAATTCCCCTAATACAGCAAAACACCCCAAGAAACAGATACTGCAAATAACTACCACAAACTTCAGCAGAATCTGCAAGGTGAGAGAACAGTGACCTGGATAAAACATCACTGTGGGTCACCCACCCTCTGCTGAGGAGCTGTAAAATATTCAGCAGTAGGGCTGAGAAACACAGGAAATCCAGGAGATCCCAGAAAGACGTTTGGGAATCTCCCAGCTCTGAGATCTTGGATACACAAATGGGATGGACTTAAAGCAGTGACACAATTTATATAAGGAATCATTCCATAATGGCTGCTGGAGACACATACAGACAAAAAGCAAACTTGCAAGCAAAATCTTCATTTTCAAACACCGAGATCTCCTCTTTTCCAAGTTTCCTGGGATGTCAATCACCTGTTGACTGTAAGGGGTCTGAACGTTACCATTTCAGATGTTTTATAAAAGCAAGAGGCCCAAGGGAAGAGCAAGGTTACAAAATAACCAGACTAGTGTTTTAAAATGTTGGAGGTGTTAGATCAGCCAGGTTTTTGGGTACTGAAATTAGAACCAAAACCTCACCACCCAAAAGCAATGCAGAAAACTCTTTCCTTACTGAGAGCTACTGGACACAAGCAGCAGGTTGCCACCCTGCCACCTTCACACACATCCTTTGGAAGCAACCAGGCTCAGGCTCTGCACCCTGCTTCTGTCCAAGGCCTAAAATTCTCCTGAGGGGCAGCTACAAACAAACAGCTCCCCCTCCCCAAGCCTGCAGGCTCCTTCAAGAGATTCCTTCTAAATCTCTACTTCTATTCAGCCTCACTGCTAACAGGGCACGGATTTACTGCAGCCAGCAGTGTGTTCTCTCCTCTCTGACAGCTGATGAATTCAGTATTATTTTCCAAGGAGGTGAGCAAGTCTGTGCTTGTTAAGAACTCCCCCAGAGGATGCTGAAGTAACCTAAATTGCCCTGAAATGCTGATGCCCACTGGACACTGCAATTCTGTTCTACAGAATTCTACATCCTGTCTGGGCATCGAAATTTATTGACACAAGACAAACATTAATTTTTCATTCAATCACCAGCTCCAGTGCAGAGACCAACCACTTCTCCTTATTTAAGCTGTACAGAATTCCAGCTATCAAATCTCTCCAGTGTTATTTAACTTCCTCCTTAACAACAGACTGAGCTCCTGGCTCCCATCCAGCAACTCCAGTGCTTATCCAAGTTGCTGCTATCTGGGCCCTACAAACATACCAACTACAAAAAAGTACCATATGCTTCCAAACTTCTAAAAATTACCTCTCCTTTCTCCTGCCTAGTCACACACTAGGTAGGTATCAGATGTTGAAGTCTGAGAATATTTTAAAAATTCATTATTTGTCAGCTCAGTACAAATAGGCAATGGAAAAAATTGTTTGCACACATCAGGGTGGGTTTATATAAAGTCATCCTACATGACACATGCCCCAACTGTGCTTTGCAGCATATGGATAATAATAGCTGATAAATATTTATTTAATTCTCCAGAAAAAGTTTAGGCTAATCAGAGCTTCCACATCAGTACTAAGATTTGTGGAATCCTGTGACTGAAATTCCAGCCTTGCAGCTACGAAACATTCAAACAGGAGCAGAATTCTTGGGCTGAAGGGCAACTCTTAACATGTGTTAGCTTTTTGCAGCAATCAAATACAGCAATTCTTTCTCCCAAGTGCTACAAGGGAAAAACAAAGTTACATTTTTGTCCTGAAATTCTAGGTATTTCTACATCAACAGGATGTAGATGAGATAAATTACTTTTGGACTAGGTTAACAATTCTGTCCATTTGTCTCAAATATGCACACCAGCAGCACTGCCTCCAGGAGGAAAGGAATTTTTGTTAATACACTAAGGCAGGCTCCATCCTACACTAAAAGCTTCAAGAAACATTAACAAAAAAATCCCTGTAATTTTGATTTTACTCATACTTACTGTCGTAATCACTGCTGTTCCTGCTTCACAGATTTGCAGTAGCTGGAAGAAAAACAGGTGCCAACAGCAGAGAAAACAGCACGGGCCACAAACAAAATATGAAGTTGCACAGTGCAATACAAACGTGCTAAATTTTAGCTTTAAAAAACCATAAATCTAGCAAAATCCTCAACCAAACAGAGCTGCACATCAGCCAGTGATTCAGCATGTCCTACCCTTCACTGACCAGCAGCTAGCAAGAGTCAGGGAGAGGATGCAAGGGGATATAAACCAAATTCATGTGGAAGAATCACAGTTATGTTTAAACAACAAAAATAGTCCAACATCAGCAGCAAGCCCAGCTCAGTCCTGGCATGACTGGACGCCAGACCTACTCCTAAGCATCCCATGGAAGGATTCCTTCCTGTTTCCCTGCCAGCTGTCCAAGGGAATCCATTGTCTGTGAGTGCTGCCAGAGTCCTTTCATCTCCCACGCCGGAGGCTCTCCGTGGAGCCGAGCGAGCCCACGCCAGGCTCAGCTTCTCACTGAAGGCACAGCCAGCTCAACACCCCAAAGGCAACTGCAACAACTCTCCTGCCACAGTTAGAACAAAGTCCTGAGCTGTAGAAGGAAGGATGGATCCAAGATTCGGGCCCATCACCAGTAAATCATCCCATTTATTCTCAGTGGGCAGGTGCCATGGAAAAACGGGCATTTTCAAGTAATACAGCAGAATTTAGAAGCAACTGGATGTATTTACATCCCCTGGAATGACACACAATCCCGTTATTCCATGACTCCAGGCCCGTGCTTTGCTCCCAGCAGGTCAGAATGCAAACCTGAAACTTGCTTTGTTTACAGGAGACATCTGCAGAACCAGAACAGACAGTGACAAAAAAAAAGCACCTTCTGAATTAATCTAGTCAGTGGTACTGACTATCTGATCAAGACTAAATCACAAGTTTACCAGCAAGTTTCCCTTTCAAATCTTATCAGATCAAGGGATGAGAAGTAAATATCTTAGATCTTGTGGGCTGAAAAAGCAGCTAACACCAGCCATGAGAGAATGTTGAGCTTGGACTTTTCCATGGCAGGTGGCCAGCTGGAAAGCTCAGCAACTTGGATGCACTCACAAGAGGCATAACCTTGAGTATCTTGCAGAACGATGCTTCCTGCTCCACTTACACACTGAAGATTTGCTGCAGTGTCCTAATGCTCCACTTTCTGGGGAAATATCAGCTCAGACACGTTGTACTGAAATTTGTCTGTTGTTAAATGGTGACTATAAGGATTGCAAAGCATCACTTATCCCTCATATTTTTTAAAATTTTGTTCTAAATAAGATTTTCTTATTTTGTCTGTGTGTATACAACTGAGACATTTTTAGATGGGCAGACTAAAATGATGGTCTTGCAGAACTCAGAAAGCTGCTCAGTATCTGAAAGTAAGATTTTAGGTAGAACCCAAACACACCTAAAATGCAACCTAAGTCTTAGCTGCACTCAGGTGTGCTATTCAACAGTTTGATTCCTAAAAAATCAAGTGTGTATAAAATAGAGTGCAGAAAGAAATTAAATTCCACCTTGCTTAGATTACTCTGAAGTTGTGCCCCATGCCCATTACCTCAGCACTTGGCAGGCTCAACAACAGAGAACACAAAGCTTGCAAGTCTGAGGGAATCCTCAAGGCAGCTTCATATCTGATTTTCAAAAATCATTTGCCCCAGAAACAAAAACTTCCTTTTTCAATAAAAGTTGGGTATTTGTTAATTCTAAGAGACTTAGAACTGACCAGCTCTGAACTCTGAGGTGCAGCTTCTGCCAGCTGCTCCCCTGCCTGCCTTCCCAGTGCCTTTCCAACCAGTGGAAATTCTCATCCTGCTCTCTGCACCTCTCCTCAGCGCCTCGTGCTCCTCCACTTACACCAAGACCTGTATCTACCAAGTCTGACCTTCACACACACCTGTAAATCCCCCAGATCATGCTGCCCCATGCCAAGAATACTTATTTCATTAGTTCCCAGCTGCATTTTGGGTCTGTGAGAGGGTTTCACCCAAGCTGTGACTGCCCTCCCCACAACCTCATCTCTCCTGCTCCAGTGCCAGTGACAGCACCGTGTGTTGAGTCCAGCTGATGAATGAACTTCAAAGGACCTTTGGTGACCTGAAATAAACTTCAGTTTCCATTCACAATCAAGTCAAGTTTTCTCTGTGATTGTATTTATAGGCATTATCTTGCAAGGTTTTTTTATCTATTCACATCAAACCATATCAGCTATTTTTTCCTGATGCCTGTTTTGGCATGAGGAGGAGAAATTCTCCAAATCTGCACTTAAACCTTTACCCTATTAATACTGCAGTATGAAGATTTCATGCAACCTAAACTACTTTTAATTTAATTTCAGAATTTGTTCTCTTTCAGGTCTCAAAGCAAATCTAAAGATGAAATACGTGATTAGAAATAAGCGACAGCTTCCATCCTCAAGGCATCATCTACACATAGAAATTAATCAAGCCACAGTGGAAAACGAAGTGAGTTTAACAAACTTTTCCAAGCTGTTGAGCAGACTAGCCTATAAAAAAAATCCTAATTAAAGCCTCGGTCACATCCTACTGAACTGGAGAGAGGGCAGCAGTCCAGCCACGTGGATGGCCAGCTGAACTCCCTGCAACCAGGAATGCATGTGCTGGGCTGGAAGAAAGAAGACAGAAAAGAGGATATAGTAGGTGGCTCTTTTGTCTCCTGCCCACATCTAACACCATCACTGATTCACTGCTGTACTCTGACCAGACTGAAACCACACGGATCAAGGTCTTGAATTCAGAGGTGAAATTAAATGGGAAAGAGTTCCATCAATAAACCAGTGCTTTTCCAGTTTGAGATTTTACTGAGTTTTCCAAAGTAGAATTAAGCAAGTATCAAGGAAAGCAAGTCAAATTAAGAGCTTTGGGGGCGGGGTGGAGAGCAGACCTTCTAAGGACAAACACCAACAGTTTGTTCAGGAGGAAAGCCAAGTGAAGCACAAGTCTGCCACAGTCTGACTGCAGGAATCTGTGTTGTGCACAGAGGAGACATTTGAAAGGTGTCAATAAATTACTTCTCAGAGCAACATGTTTTCCACTTTCTCAAACAGAAAATCTTGCATGATGTTTCCAAGAAGTTTTTGTGCCCTCCCCCAAATCCTAAGTCAATAATAGAGCGAAACAGGTTTACTCCTCAGAGCTGCTTTAGGTATAGCTGCAAACTCATGAGAAGGTGGAGACCTTTGTGACAGAAGCCTTCCCAGCAGTGCAGCTGAGAAAGAAGTGAAACACTGAGCTGACCTTACCCTTCTCCTCTGGGAAGGGAACTCAACAGCTCTGCTCCCTCCACCAGTGTCTGCTTATCAGCTGGTTGGTTTGTGGCACTTTGGAGCACTGAGATATTTCCTGGAACAGTATGGCATTCAGATGCATCTTAAGTCATCTGATCTGTAAAACCCTTCCCTGTCGCACAGCTACCACTGCACAGAAACCCAGAAGCCAAAAGTCAAACCCTGTTTCTTCCTTTCCTCTGCTCTCCTCCTCCTCCACACTCAATACCTCAGAAACAGAGCCTGGATTTGAACAGTCCATGAACACTTCAGATACTCTGGTAACTCGGAGCACTAACATTGAAAAAAACGGATCTCTGAGGTACAGGCATCTTATTTTGGCATCAGGAAAGGAACCATTGCTTGGGAGAAGGATCAGTGAGATAAAGACACTGCCATCACTCCTTGACAAGCACCAGGTTAAGGCAACTCGTGTGATGCCCATTGCTTTGTTCCTTCCCCCTCAGCTGTGCTCAGTCACCCCCAGGCTGCATTCTGCCTCTCCTCTAAGAGCAGCCTACAAAAAACCCACTTGTGCCAACATAAGCAAGAGCACAATGCAAAGCAGAACTCCCCAAACCACCATTTCCTATTGCTCACTGGATTACTCTGTCCCAGAGCTACAGCCCAAGGTAAGCTGAAGCTAAGAGTGGTTTGCATTCAGCAAAACTCTCCATGTTTTAAGGCAAAACAGGCTTGTTTGGGGAACAGCAGGGGAATAAACAGAAGAACAGCAGGTTAAAGACATTACAATCTTTTTGAGAAGTCATTGCAAAAAGGTCAGGATCTGGATAGGTAGCAAGGGTACAACATCACAACCTGAGCAGGTTACTGCTGCCTAACCATCCTACCTGCATTTTCCTTTTCATCTTTCTGTCAGGTCCCATCTTTTAAAAAACATGGGCTCATTAACCATAATTCACTGTCAGTGTGACAAGCAAAGAACAACTTCAAGTATCTGTTAAGCATAAAAATACAGAAGATATGCCAGTAAGACTTTCTCGTAAAAACAGACCTAGTTTTTAATGTTTTGCTTATTTGTTCATCTGCTCTTGTTACTTGTTCTTGATCCTACATAGCTTACAATAAACTAGGATATTCAGGAAAGCCTGAAAGCATTCATTACCCATTATCCTATTAAAATCAGTGGCCCCTTTGAAAAATTCAAGCCTTAACCTCTTACTGCTTTTTTCTCAAGGGAATCTTTTAGAAAAATTTTTAAGGCACTGAAAACACCCTTGTTGGCTGTTCCAGTTCTAGGTGAAAAGCACAAGGTTTGGTAGCAATAAAAAGCTGAATGGGTACCAAAGGAAAGCTGAATCACTACAAAGAACATATAAATGAGGTACAAAAGGCTGACTTGTAAAACTGGAACTTTCTGAAGTGCACTGTCAGCACTGCTGCTCCGAGCAGAGAGCCATGTCAGGGAGACAGGCTTAACAAAACCAGTCACCTCTTCTTGGGCAGTGCCTCTTTTTCTCCCCCAATTTCCTGAAACCAGCCACAGGGTCAGAAAACTGCAAATATAGCACACAGCAAGCAGCAAGAACTCCCTCTTTTCCTTCACACAGCTAAGACAGTCCTTGCTGGATCTTTAAGTAGTGCACATTAACTTTCATACAACAAAAACTCTGAACTCCTGTATCATGGGAACACAAATGTAAAAGTCTCCTTTTCAGTTGTATCTTTGAGACTGAAGGGATGAAACCAGTCTGACAAGTGGAGCCTTTCCACTACAAACAATATTCTTTGGTTTTAGGCAGATAAACATTAAATATATGTCTCTGCATAATGAAGTATTTTTGTAGCAACTAAAATAAAAGTTGTCCTTGTGCTACCATGGCTTTAAGCTACACAGATGCTCATTACTGAATACTTGAGTTCTCTCCTGCTTCCACCAAATTTCAGAAGGAACCCTTCATTAGACTCCCTTTGTCATTCAAAGGGTGCACCTTTAAATGTGTCTCACTTCTCAGATTTCTGTAATACATTTTCATTACTGGGAATCTCTAAGGTGATACTAGTTGCCAATTTCAAAGTCTGCTGAATGACTGAGGTCCATTAAAAACTTTCTGAGTATGAAATTAAACAGCATAATCAAAAGCTGAAGGCTGCTCACTGGGCTGGATTTGTCTCTGCCCAGACCTTTCCTGCACACTAGAAAGGGATAAAGAGATTACTCCAGTGGTTTGTAGCTGCAGTTGGGTACTGGCTCAGACAGCCTGAACTGAAAGTTTCCTTCCTTGTTTCTCACAGCATGTGCCAGCATTTCTTGATGGGAATGCAAAGATTAATTACAGCTGTACTTGCTCTGAACAAATCCTCATATTCAATACAGTCCTGCAAGATTTAGAGTAGCACTAATTAGGGCTTAGAACAACAATTCTGCAAAGACAAACACACCGAGTATTTTTTCTAATTATTTTATGCATAATAAAATTAAAGCTTCTTTCCAGAACCAAGGTGGCATTTATTCTCAAGAGCTGGGAGCCAAAAGGACTTTTCCAGCCTAAGAACATTAGATTTAGGGTTTCAGTGCTGTTGTTGAAGGTAAGACATCAAACCATAGCCACTTCCATCCACATACAGAGAGGTAGGGGTGAGTAAAAAAATCTTTTGGGACACCCAGACAGTTCTCTAAGGGGCTCAATTACTAAGAGGTAAAGACAAAAAAGTCTGTACTTAGTAAAATACACATAAGGAAAAAGAAATCTTTCCACCAGAAAAATGGCAGTCGTTAGGCAAGATGCAAACACTTGCAATGAATTTTCACCATGGGAGCTGTAAATATGAAGTTGTTTCTCTCATTTCTCTTAACCACACCAACAATGCAGTCAAGATGTATTGGTTTCCAAGGGCTAATAGCAAACAGTTCCTACAGGAAGCTTTACATAGTACCAGACTTTTTAATCTGCCTCCAAGAACCTGCAAATTAAAGGCAGGGCCACACTAAGTCTGAATTTCAGCCTTTTGGTACCCATCGAGAGCAGAGCATTAATGAAGTGCATTAATTGTACATCTTACAGACTTTAGAGGTGATTTTGCACCAAGTTTTTGATCTTTAAATAATGTAAGAATTTAAAAGTTGTAGAGTGCTCGGAATTCACAATACAGAATAGCAGGACAGCCAGTAGCACAGCTCTTTTTATTCAGGTCCATCTCAGCTCCCATATGGTAGGCATATCAATTTCTTGTTATCCACTTATTTATTATGTATGATCTGCTCATTACTTTCCAACTTATCCTCCCAATTCCATGCAGGCTACATTTCACCCAGCTGTTGCACTTTGTCACAACCCAAGGTCAGGAGAAATTCATGGCAAGAATCCTTCTATTTTTCCACAGAGCATTTACCACTCAATGCTTGGTTGAGGCTTCAGGTAGGTACAGTAACAAACTGCTGTTCTCCAAGACTTTTCCACTTACACTGTTTTAAAAAAGTCATAATTCATGACCTTTCTGGTTCTTCTTATTTCTCTCCAATAGCACAAAGTATTTAAGAAAGGCTAATGACTGTTTTACCCATCACAGCTTTCTAAGGTTGGTTCTGCCTCAGAGAACAGCTCCTGTCACTGGGAAAAGACATTGCAAGAGCAGGTTTTGCTAGAATTCAAAATGATTTGCAGTGATTCCCTAAATGGTTGTGAATCCAGCCTACTTTAAATGCAAGTTCTTCTCACCTCTTGTTCAATGGCACTTAAAGCAAAGCTGAGAGTACCAAGTGCAGCACTCCTTCCTGTGGGTGACAGCCAACATCTCCAACTGTGCCTCCTGCTCCAGCTCAGTCCTCAGGCTGAATCCCTGACTGTCAAGGCACACTGGCACAGCCAAACCCCACACTGCTCCAGGAGCTCTCTGGCGGCAGCAGGCCCATTAACATATCTCATTGAAACATTTATTTTTAGAATATTGCAAATAGAATAGGAGACTGAGGATTTAACTTCTGCAGATGCAAGCTGAAGAACTCTACAGCCTTAGCCAATATCCACAGAATTTTGTGTGACCGTTTCCAGCTGCATTTTGCTTTGTTGTCTCTCAATTTTTAATGAAACCTAAACTATAACTCACCGACTTTCACCTCCTTTAACAAAATGCCACTTCTGTTTGAGGGTTCTTACTTGAGACCATGCTCTGAAAAAAATTTTCCTATTTGGTCATAGAGACAGGATTAGGAGCCAGGGACTCCAGCTGCTAATCCTTCCTGCTGCAGAGCAGCCACCATGCTTTGCAGTATTACACTTAAACAAGCAATTAACTTCTCCTGCTGTACAGAGATGAGTCTGGCTCCATAACCCAACCATAAACTTTGGAGGTTTTGGGACTGGAAACAGAACTGGAACTGAGAATTTAGATCTAGATCTTTGGCACTTAATTGCCATCACACTGGCCTAAAACCTTGCTCAGATATTTAACTAAGAAACATCTTCATAACTCTCCCTTCTGTACAAGTCCAGAGCAGGGTATTATTCATGCTGCATTGATAATGTCTGCAAGTCCGTGATCTTTTGGGTTAATATGACATCTTTTGTCAGATAAGGCCAC
Source organism: Monarcha castaneiventris obscurior (assembly GCA_026261815.1). Classification (NCBI taxonomy): domain Eukaryota; kingdom Metazoa; phylum Chordata; class Aves; order Passeriformes; family Monarchidae; genus Monarcha; species Monarcha castaneiventris. The sequence continues at coordinate 10,655,512 of JAMPIT010000856.1, read as the reverse complement.
TGTTTCAGAATTCTAACATAACAAAACCAGATTATAATGGACTCTTATTGTATTATCTATATAAAATACAGCATTATCATTCCTTACATGTACTAGCTATAATTCAGACAAGCCTATTTACCATCCACAGCTTCACAATTAGCTTTAAAAAAGAAATAAATCTTATGATATTGTTAGAAACAGATATACTTGACTTTCAGCACTAATCATATGCAAATACAAAAAATTAAGGCTCAGCAACAGCAAACATGAGTTTCTGCACTGCAGCTCTACTGTCAATCTCTTGTTTTGTAAAAAAATTTTGTGGGTTACAGTGGTATGTCCTATCCAGATCTAGAAAAGAAAACAAAAAACCACGTAACTTCCCAGAAATAATTTAGTTTCACAGGAGTTCTGCAAGCTAGGAAATACCCATGCAGAGCTCAAAAGTAATTTGGCAAAGAGTTGCTGCCTAGTCCCAATTACATGCATTAAATGCTAACAAGATTTCCCAGGCTGGCACTTTGAACAGTGTGGTTATTCCCTTTGTACATCTCACCAGCATTGGTCAAGCCTCAGCGGATTTCACTGATGAAATATGAGAGTTTCACGGCTCTGGGGAAAAAAAAAAATCATCCTTGCAGAATAGGCAACATTCAGTCTCTTGTGTAAGCTCATATTCAAACAGTAGTTTGCAGAGAGAAGAGCTCATTTTTGTGTTACAGCCAATTGTATAAGCTGGGCTCGATTTGACACTCGGTATTTCCTCAAGTGCATCAGCAAGTGTTTCACAGCAATGCCAGGCACAAGTATTCCTGCATTTCTGGGCTGTGCCATATGTGCTGAAAGAGCAAATTGCCCAGAAACATGCTTTTAGGTCTGGCTCTACTCTGCCATTGCATCTTGAAGAGAAATAATCAGTTGGAAACTTCATACTTCAGGATTCAGAAAATCTCTGCTAAAGTGCACTGAAGAATTCTCACAAAATGCAGCCCATTGCTGTAGATTTCACTGAATATGTCACTTCGAAAATCACCCACTTCTCACATTAAGTCAGTTCTCTGCTGCTCTATCTCTCAATTCACTTGGCTTCAGTCAAATGCTGCCACAAAATCTCCCAGTGCCTCAGGGCCAACGTACAGCCCAACTCCTGATTACATCACTGTTGTCCTGAGCACTTCTGTACAAAAATAAAGACATTTAAGCCACACTTTGCCTACCCTGAATCACGAATTAGTGTGAATAACTGGTGCCTCCCCTGCACACTGCTCAGAACACACAGCTGCCTGCCTGGGAGGCTGTGAAGCCATCACTCCTTGCATGGGGAGAATGCAGCAACAAAGCTCTCCCACCCCAAGGAGCAGGCTGCTCCCTCTGCAGTGCTCCAGTGCACTGACAGTGCCTGTCCTGGCAAGCAGAATTTAACCAATTCCAGGGGCTGCTCAAAGGAAAAACAACAAACCCCATAGTTAATTCTCAGGGTAGTGACCCATGTCCTATTACAAATATCCCCCAATTCCCCCTCACCTCAAACACACAGAGAATGGTGAATGAATAGAAAAGAAAGGGTCCTTAAAACATTTTCCAGAGTCTTCCCACATCCAAGGCTTCAGAGGCTCTCAGTATTTGAAGTATTAATGGAAGCGTTCCATACAATTCCCTGTGCACACATCTAAAAATAGCTACGGACACAGTAGTAAGGTTTTTGTCTATATTTGCAAGAGTCTTACTTCCCTCTCAGGAACCACAACTTCCCATTAATGCTGACATTTATTTTTCCTTTTAAAAAGAGCTACTAAAACACCAGAAAGTCTTTTAACAGTGCAGAGAACACCAATAATAATATTAATACATGGATAACAACAATTTCAATTGATATTCTGGTGACGGATCATGAACATATTCTCTATATCAACAATGTCAATTTTGTTCTAAGAACTGATGAAGCCACATGATGGCCTTGGCAGATCTGCTCATCACTATACATCTGTTCTGCCCGTGACAAAAATATAATTTTTTTTCCCTGATAAGCCCTATTTGTCCCATCTTTACCCAGCATGACAGCAAGCACACCAAGATGCAAGAAGTCAAAAGAGTATCTAACCTTGTGTCAAGACTTTTTGTTCTGGACACATTAGAGAAGAAGTGAATGGCTTCTCACATTCTCACACTAGAGACCTGAGAGGATGGAAAAAACCCCCCTAAAAAAATCCCAAACCACAAAATGGAACAGAAACCACATGACCAAAGCAATTTCTATCTTGGCCTTGGTCTCCACGGTTTATAGCATAAGAGGAAATGTCATTTATGGGTGAAAAAGAGCCTGCAGATACACACACCCAAACTCCCAAATACACCCAAGGACTTGTCATTAGGCTCAAACTGAGGAAGCTTCCACCCTGGCAGCCAAATCCTGCTGGAAATCCCATTCCCAGTGGGATTTGTCTCCCCCTGCTGGTAATGGGGGACTTCCAGCCCCTTGCCCAAACTACCAGAGGCACCCTCCGAAGAACAAACGTTACAGGACATTTGGAGACTCGCGACCAATGTATTCCTTTCCAACACACAGACAGAAAATGGGGTGGGGGGATAATGAGGGCAGGGGAGAAGGGAGAAAAATCCCATTCTGATTACAAAGGAATTCCTATTCCAGTAGTTAAAAAACGAGGACAGACGTGACAATGGAAGCAAACATACAATGAAGCTTTTGTCCCCAAACTACTTGGCTCCCATACAAGGAACAGAGGAACTTGGGTTGGTGGGGACTGGCTGGGGCAGGGGAAGAGCGAGAGGCTGATGTTTGTGAAAAGAAAGCAAAATTGGTTAGTCTGCTTTAAGAAAGGCTGGGAAGACAAAAGCAAAAAAAAAAGCAGCCTGCTATTGTAGAATCCACCCACTCACTTCTGAAATGCTCAAAGACCCAGACAGGGATTTACAACCAGCACTTGTAGGCACTGAGTATGAAGCAGAAAACACTCAAATGCCCAGAGGCAGCTTCTGTGGTGCCAGAGAAGCAGTTTTGAGATTGCACAGGGTTATGGTCAGAGCCGTTTTCTTTCAACAAGTTTGTTACTGCTGAGTCAGTCACTGAGCTGGGCACTGCAGACCATAGGAAGGCACCTGCACACTGCAATTTTCAGCTCTAGTCAACCAACCAACACGTTTTACTTTTTAACAGCCACACAACTTCCTGGAGAAACAGAGCATTCAAGAGCAGACCAATAATACTATGGCTTTGAAGCCAAAATAACAACAATGATTAAAAAAAAAGCTGGTGTTCAGTTGACTGCAAGACCAGGGTGAAGAAAATGCCAGTGCTGAGTGGGGTTGTTTTTTCAAACAGTGTCAAGGCACATTCAGAAAGATGACAGTAATGTAAAGCTGCAAAATTTTGGTGATCATTTAAGAACTATTTTAAAGATAATAAATTCAGTTGAAACCAAGCATATTCCATTAAATAGCTCGCTTATACTAGGGAAGAAAGAGAGTGCTGATGCAGAGGTTTTCTTTAGCCTGAGTTAAAATCAGTTCAGAAAAGATTTATTTTCTCAGAGTCCACTATATCTGGCTTCTATTTATTTACACAAGTCTATATCCAGCAAGGGTTTAAACTAAATGAAGGTATGGGTTTATACATACCATATGCAATTACAAATTAGGCATCTCCTTAAACCACCTCTTTCTTTAAAATGTTATGTAGTTTTAAGCTTTTTTTTCTAAAGGAATGGTACAGTTGCTAATTCCCATATACTCAGGTAATCAGACATCTGCTGAACTGAGAAGGAAGCTATGGAAACTTGTTCAAGTTATTACAGTGTTAATAATTTGTTTAATCCAAGCAGCATTTGTATCATTGAGACCAATGTACTACATTTAGAAACCTTTTATGCAGCCAAGTGCTTTTTTTTCATTACAACTGAGGCAATTTCTAATCCCCTGGTGCTGCAGCCTGCACAATAAAATAACAGCACCCAGATTTTCATGTTGCCAGTGCCACAGGTGCAGGACTGGGATGGAGTCACAGTGTTTTTGTGACACTCATGGCTGCACTACTGACAGGGTAACAGCCCTGGTGCCTGCAGCAGTTCCAGCTGCCCCAGTAACACCACACAGGTTCCATCAATGGCATCCAAAAGGATGCACCACGGAACTGCAGCATGATGTTGGAGATGACAGCATATCAAATGATCACTTGCATGCCTTTCTGCTTTGTTTCTGTGGGGCTTTTTAATTTTTTTGGTATTTCCTGTTTAATCCTCTAAGCCAGGGAATGCAGAGGTAGGCCTACTACTTTTGGAACGCTATTTATTCAACAAATGGGACTTTTTTTCCCCCAGTTTGATACTCCTTTATTGCTAACCAGTACAAGAATGAACCTCCCACATGATCCCCATCTGAATCTCCCTCTACAAACAAAATCCATGCTTGACCATAGCATTTCCCAGGGAAAAAAAAACAAACAACCAACCTTAACAGGCTGCTGATGCAACTATTGCTTACTACACTGGATTCTCTTAGCAGTTGTTTCATGGTAAATTCAAGTTCCCTGTGGCACGAACCATCTCTTTATTCCACATTTGAACAGTGCTTAGAACAGCAAAGCCTGTGTCTACAGATGCTAGGAATAATGGAACAATTAATCCATCCTCTCTCCCCCTGCACATCCTTCCCCCTCCCCCAGTGCTGTAACATGGAAATTGTTTCATTTTTAGCCTAAGGAAGTGAGGTTTATTCAATCATCCTGTGACAGTTTCACTTTGCCATTTCATTTATTCTTCACCTATTTGGCAGTCTCATGATACTTCAGAGACAGATTTCAAAGATATGCAACAACAAGACTCAAACAGGCATCTTATTAGTAGAGACAGACGAGTACCTAAGGGCTGCAGCACGAGTTTAACTACAGCACCAGAAACTAGAGAACCCACACACAGAAGCAGCATCAGGGAATAATCAGAATTTCACTATTCAATTTCTCTAGTTCTCCTTCAGCTGTATCTACCTCCCTTGTGAAAGAATCTAAAAAAGACTATACAAAGCCATATTTCTATCCTTTAACCACTCTAATTAAACAATGATAACAGTAATTGTGCTACCAGGTTGTTTGGATCAGTACCTTGTTCCACAGAACAGGGAAGAAAAGGAGAAGAACAAAAAAATCCTCTCCTTCTTGTACATATGAAGGACTGGATTATGAACAGCTGTCAGAAACATATCCCATACCAGAAGTGCAGCTATTCTGGCACAAGAGCATGAAGACCTAACAACAAGAAAGCAGGGAAGAGAGCACATTTTTACGCTCACTGTCATCTTTCAGTTGCTTATCCAAGTTTCACTTGCAGACGTCAGGATGAAAAGAAACAGTCAGGGAGCAGCAGCCGGAATGGGTGTTGCATTCACTTCAAAAGAGCTGCATGCAGGAAGAGTTTGCCAGTATCAATACAGTGCAAGCTGGCAGGACTGGAAAGTTACAAATTAAGTGTGCCTTCATCAGTGACCTACTATGAACAGACCTGCTGAGCTGCTAAAATATTTTCAGTTCAACCAATTCCTGCCTTTTTTGGTTCCTCTTGCTCTTCCAGTTTATCCAGTCATGTGCACTTTTCCACTCCCTCTTAGTGCCATGTAGTTTTTCAAGTTTGGCTCCAATTACCACTTCTTTCTGCTGCTGAAGCGCTCAGATTTACAGCACTCCTACAAACAGCTAACAGGGTGGCTCCATCCTGCACGTAGCAGGATGTCTTTCAGCTGAGGAGAGATTTATACAGCAGAACTTTCTCCTGCCACCGCAGAGACGGATGCACTCACCAGCTGATACTCGCTCCGACGGCTGAAGGCTTCCTTGATTCCCGAATCCCTCCAGAGCACGCCCAGGGCAGGCACATAGAGCTGGAAGGTGGCTGGCTCGATGGGCATTCCAGCTTTGTTCTCAAAGGCCATCAGAAACATTCCATGCTTCTCGTTCTCCGTGTACTGCCAAGGGATCCCCAGTTTGTCCCGTGCGTCAACCAGAACCCTGCAGCCCTAAAGAATGATTCAGATAAGAAAAGTCAGCGATAAAAAGATTAAAGTGTAAAAGAACAAGGACTTGAAGGTACTTGAAGATTATTTTTTTGACACTGTTCTGGTAAGACTGAATTCAGGAGAGAATTATAAACACTGTTTATTGCAACATCTCCAACACAAGTAAGATAGAGCCTGCTTCTGTAAGCAACTTAGCCACAAAATATTTCCCCAGGTGGAAAAAGTATTAGCGGCAACAGCTAATGGCAACAAGCAGTGCTACCAACAGATAATGAAAGTAAACATCAATGAGAGTATGAAAAGTGTCTGGGAATTAAGAAAAGTGTCTGGGAACTAACGTGTGATCATCATAGCTGTAGTTTTAAAAGTAACACCATGCCTGAAACCATACTCCTCCATCTTTTCCTTTGCATTTGGGTTTTAGACACCAAAAAGGACATCCCAGCTTTCTCAAGCATTAGGGAAATCAGAAGAGCATTAGAGGACTGAAGACATTGCATAGATTCCAAGCTACCAGGCTCATGAAAGAGATCCAGTTTTCCCTCAGAATCAGCTTACTTTTTGAACTTGCCACACATTTAAGCAATATGTGACAGGGAGGTTTTGCTACTCTAATACTGCAAAGAAAAAATCTGGAAGCAAAGCTACCTAGTTCTCAAATTCAGTTCAGGATTACTGAGCTGCTTATTTTCACATTTTGCAGTTTTTATGGAAACTTAATTTCATATTCATGGCAATAAGCCAAATGCATGAGGTTAAGGAAATTCTAAACTTCAGTCTTGAATCTAACTTCACCTGCAGTAAATAGCTTCCAATGGCCAATATTTATTTCTCAACAGTGAGCTCCATTTTAGCAATGGGTAGAACTGCTAATGGTGACTCAGCATCCCAAGTACCACTGAATTCACAAGTAAAATCTGTTGGTTATATTGAATTACTTTTCTCATTGTGTTGATCTTTGGATTTAGAGATAGGAAATAAATAAAATAAAAAAATCTCCAAAACTGGAGTTCGGTTTCCACAGCTATCCACATGAGCCTCCACATTACTGGACTGATCTCTCTTTTTGCATATTTTAAGCAATCAAGACTGCATGTATGTTTTCTTAACACTTGAACCTTTCTGCTCTCCAGTCCTTTAGCAGCACCATACAACAACAACAGTAACTCCCCAATAGCAACTAAGATTAGAGAGGGAAGTGAGAAGCAACTTAGTGGAGTGTCACAGCATAGGCATTCAAAGAAAAGTGTCGTGGTTGTCACTATCCAACAGTGCTCCTGAAGTGCAGCTTCCCAAAAATGTAAATATTTATGATTCTCTACTGATTGTTACTTCTTTTTATAGAGAATATATCTCCACAAAATCATGAAAAGACTAAAATCAAATATATTTACCAACTGCTGCTTTAAATCCCAGACATAACCATTTAGTAACTCCATCATACAGACCAAAAGCCAACTCTCATTCCCAGCTGCAGAGTTCATCTCTTTATTAAAAGAAATCTTTAGATTGTTATGTGAATGGCACTAACAAACAGAGGCATGAAAAACCCACGTAGAATGCTCTGTCTCTGAATTGCAGATGCCTCCACGACATCTCACAGCTTCAGACACTTTCACAAACCATCCCTTGCACACACCCCCATCCTGGCTGCAACTGAAAGGCAGGGTCAGCTCCCCACTATGCCCAGTCAAGAACTTGGGGGATTTTTCCAGAGTGTTGTGGTGACTGAGACCAGCAGGACGCAGTTATTTCTAGGTGTTTCGTGCCAGGTTTGTCTCTGCTCAGTGAGAATTGGTGTGTATAAAATGGTTAGTCAGTGCTGTGTGGGGACAGTGATCGCCATCTCCCTGGCCACTTCCCCATGGATCAGCATCCCCCATGGATCACTGTCCCCCATGGACCACCATCCCCTATGGATCACCACCGCCATCCCCCATGGATCACCACCCCCATGGATCACCAACCCCATGGATCAGCATCCCCCATGGATCAGCGTCCCCCATGGATCAGCGTCCCCCATGGACCACCATCGCCTATGGATCACCACCCCCATGGATCACCACCCCCATGGATCAGCATCCCCCATGGATCAGCGTCCCCCACGGATCACCATCTCCCATGCACCACCACCCCCATGGATCAGCATCCCCCATGGATCACCACCCCCATGGATCACCATCTCCCCATGGATCAGCATCCCCCATAGATCAGCGTCCCCCATGGATCACCGTCCCCCACGGATCAGCATCCCCCCCATGGATCACCACCCCCACGGATCACCGTCCCCCATGCATCAGCATCCCCCATGGATCACCACCCCCATGGATCAGCATCCCCCGTGGATCAGCATCCCCCATGGATCAGCATCTCCCATGGATCACCATCTCCCCATACTGCCCCAGGCCCTGCACAGAGCTCCCAGACCACACAGCTCTGACCTTTCTCCTGCCTGGGCTCAGTTCTGGGGCTGGTTTAACTCTTCTCCGCCTCACAGCCACCACAGAGCACCTCAAAGGAATGGCTGCAGCACTGCACAATTCCTGCTTGGATAAAAGAGCACTGGCAGCTCAGTCTAAGTGCATTTCCCCACACTGCCACTCTGACTTTCCCAGCTCCCGCTGGAGACACAGAGGTTCTCAAGAGACTGTTTGTTGTTAGGGAAAGTTTCATTATTTGTGTGGAGAAAACCACAGGACAGTTTCAATCAAGGGCGTAGAGACTGCTCCAGTCCCAGAATAGTCACTTATCTGCTGGCTGCTGCTTGTTGGAAATGCAGGTCTGACCCTCCCAGAGGCAAGAGAGGGAACTAAACTTAGGTCCCACAGAGCCTGTGGGAATGCATTAACTACTGTAATGTCACCCATGGGGAGCATGTGGCATCAGCACCTTCCTCTCACTGTTCTAGAGACAGAGATGATCCCACCAAGTCACAGGTGGAGCCCGATCTGGGACAAAGGGATGCAGTAGTAGGACAGCAGCATCAGCACTGACAAAGAGACACACACTGAATGAAGAAAATAAAAAAAAAAACAGGAGAGAGGCTAGCAGGAATGCTGTCCTATGCACACCCACAGGAACTGCACCTCTCAAAATTTTTATTTACACCTGCTTCAAGATGTGTATCTAAAATCAGGATAAAAAGTTTTACATAACGAGCAAAATAGTTAATGTTTCTTCCTCCCAACTCTTAGCAGTTAAAAGTGTGACTCAGCAAAATGCCCAGGAAAGTGAATCTAAACTTTTCTCCATCTCTAGAAAACAGTTCCATAAATGCTACAAACAGATGTCAGAAAGATGAGGAGAAACAGAGAAATCACTAAATTTAGATCCTATGTACTGCTATTCTCACATCTCAGACTTACTGGTAACACTGTATTTTGCAACCTCACTGAGCATTTGATAATCCTTGCCTCATTAATCTGCAGAGCAAGCTACCATAGGAAAGGTTTCCTCTTACTGGAAACACAAGCAAGACACTTTTCCTACCCCTTTCCTGACAGTTTTTCTGATTTTCTGCTACTACAGAAAATGTCAATTCACTCTTTCATTCATAAGGCTGAACACCATCAATTACCATTCTGTTTTCAAATTTGGAATATGGAAAAAAAATGAAGTAACAACTTTAGATGTGAAATAAACTTCTGAACACTTCAACTAATTTAAAGCTTTTATGCTGAAGGACCCAGAATAAGCACAGATGGAAAGAATTAGAACTCACAGATAAGGATAGTGTCAGGCATTAGAAAATAGCAAACCAGCAGCATAATGGAAGCACCAGCTAGGGAGGAAAAAATAGGAAATTCTCTGTTCTATTCCTTTCCTAGTAATTTTTAATATATTCAAGTCACTGCATAAATCCCTGGCATGCACAAAACCTGAATGGAATCAGGGTAGATGAAAAAGGTGTAAAAAGAGTGTGATGTGATCTAATTCATGAAGTATTGTATCTTACACAGAAGAAAACACTAAATCTAGAAATCCACAGATTCAAAAAAAGATAACTAAGGCATGGTACACAAAAACTTACAGAAATTACAAACCACTTGCAGAAAGGAAATAGACAAAGACTGTTTTTCTCCTTCCTTTTGCTAGACAAATATGATTTATCAAATAGCAATTCAAACTAAAAACCTACACACCCCCGGCCAGACAAATGCATTTACACAGGATGTTGGCCAAAAGCATAAATGGACTCAAAAAGCCATGAAGACAAATAGGTAAAAGGAAAGTCCAAAGAGGACTATTCGATTACATTCCAGATGCAAATCCTGGCTCAGGAAGTTTCCAGAACCAAAGGCTGCCAGTAACTGGAAGAGCACACCAAAGGATCACATTGCCTTGTGCTCGTACCCGTTTTTGGTTGTGGGTTGTTTTTTCATGTCATAGACAAAGCCCGAGCTCCTCGGCCTGACACAACACAGCTGTTGGAGCATTTTGCTACTCACCAGTGGTAGGAAGGTTTTATGAGCATTTACACAAATGCTCATTGCTAGGACTCAAATATATTTTTTTCTCCTTCATTTTTGAAAGCATCCTAGCTTTGAAAAAAATCCAGGTTCTCTTGTATTTTTAAATAACAATTAAATGAATTTGTAGGAATTATTAGAAAGGTTATCACGAGCTAATGTCAATCAAAGCCAGAGATGTTGGCCAATACAGGAAAGGAAGTGTTGCAGTATCTGAAGAGCAGCATGATTTAAGCACATCTTACATCTGCAGTTACACTGCTTCATAAAACATTCGCTTTTTAAATTATTCACATACTCCAATACTTGGATTCACCATCCTTAAAACCTCACACCTTTCACCAGATGGACCAACACAGAGGCCAAGTGAACACCCCTCAGTTAAGCACCACACACAGAATTGGCACAACAGGTTTGGGGGCACTCATTCACAGGCAAGGCCAGGTTCTTCCATGCACATGCCAGCAGCCAAGGGATCAAAAAACACTGATTATTCTCAAAGATGCAAACCTGCTCAGAGTTTGTATACAAATAGAAGAGTCTCCTACAGCGCATTTTCTCAAAGTAATTTTGGGGAACTGCTGCTGAGTCTGAGATCACAGACCCAGTAGTAACTATTACACATTAAATACTACAGCAGCTACTTTTTACACTTTTACCATTAATACACTGTTTAACCTCATAGCAACCCCCAAAATCTCCAGTGTCTACAGATCAGTTATGGACTTTATTGTCCTGAGAGAAGTGCTGATCACTGCTGAGCACTGCCTGGGGGACTCCAGGTCACAGCTAACAGGCACTGCTGTCTTCTCCTATGGCTGCAAACCAACAGGAACACTGCAGGCACAGGGAGATTCAAACGTGTTTCCTACTGCGTGTTTTTCCTCACTGTTGTTGACAAGGAACTGGCAAAAGTCTGGGGATCTCATCTCACAGAGACCAATATAAATCTGAGCTACTGCCAACAGGATTGCTTCCACCTCAGCCTGCAGATATTCCTTGGAGCAGGAGGAACAGTACAAGGTGAGGCAGCCATAGGAACACAGGTTCGGATGCACAATTATTAAAAATAAAGTTGTCAGTGTTAGCAAATATAATCATATGCACTGTTTGTAAATTGCTGTCTGGAGCACTGCAGAGAAGGTGACCTACTACAAACAGAGTGATAGCACGACAATCAAGATTTTTACAGCACACTATCATAAAAGCATTAACAGAGTTTTTCTTTGATCTGTGTTCTTGGAGCATTACGGCCAAGCAGTGGTAGAGAACCCAAAGTTATTCAGAACAAGGTTTCACATTGCAGAACAATCAAACTACAAGGTACCATCCAAAGGGGCATCTTTCCTGGCAGTGGAGTTCCACCCTGTCTTGTCTGATAGGTTTGTCATTTGCCTGAGCCCACAATCCAGTGAGCAAACATCACTAAAAACCTGGCCATTTATATAAAAAGTGATTCCCACTGCCTGTATTAGTTTGCTGTGAGGCGAGACATAAGGGCAGGGATGGGAACAGCACCAGTTGGCCCAGTTAGACAACGACAAGGCTCCCCAGTTATGCACATCCTTTCACCACTCACAGATTCCAGTACCACCCAGGTGAGAGCAGGGTAAACAGCAAAGATGACCTAGCTTCCAGCCCAACACACAAATAAAAAATGGGAACAAAGGCAAAGTGTCATTTACCTAGTCCACAGGAACACAAATATTAAAAAACATTTGGATTAGCCACTGAGTCTCTGGATTGGGAGCAGCAGTGATGTCTGCTTGTCTGGAAACTCTGAAAAGAGTCCTTGTCTTTGACTGAACCCAGCAAAATGACGATAAATGCAGCAGAAGGAAAATACTCAGTGCAAACTTTACTTGTAACTCAGCACAGAGTAGACAGAGGATGACCTCAGAGATGACGACTGCTGCAGGACCTCACAAAAAGTTCCCAGTTAATGCTTCCAGACTTGTGTGACCAGCTTTCTCCTTGCCCTGGGACCATCACACCAGGATCAGTTCACAGTCAGTTCAGCTTTCCAAGAGAGCACAAGCAGCATCTGCAGTTCCAAAAGCATCCCTGCCATGCTGCCCCCATGGGTTCATGTGCTTAGGCAGGGCTTTCAATGCCAGGGTGGGACCAGCTCCCCACCTGCACTAGGCTGAAAAACCCCAGGCAAGTGGTGCAAATTCATCTGAAAACTCTGCAGTCTCCATTTTTTTTCAGCTTTTTCCACGTTGGAATTTGCACTGAACTTACTTTTTCAGACAATGTGCACTAGAGCTTGCTCCCAAGTTTTCCTGTAAACATTTTTAACAGTGTAATTTCCTACTTTTTTTGCCAATACTGTTTCCAAGCTAATTATAAAAATACACGTAGAGTCAACCAAGTGAATATAATGTATCCTCCCAAATTTAGTCACTCCAATGACTAAACTTTTGTCTGGAAGACATCAAAGTATGTGCCTGCAGTCTCCAGGGACTAAGTCATGTTCTGCAATACTAATGACTACATCACAAGAGCATTGTGAGCTCCATTTTGGAACAACTATGAATATTTATCATTTACTACTGACCATTACTCCTCTTCCAGTATCTGCCATGATGAAGAGAGATGGCTGTCTCCTAGCCCAACCAAGAGACACCCCAAATGCAACGGGACCACCAGAGCTGATGGAATTTACATTTAAGACATAGAAAATACTGGAAAGTACTAACTGGAAGTTAGTAAGAGGAGCATAGATTAAATGAACCTGGAACAACGAGATCAACAAGACTCATCAGGGATTTTTGTCCTTTCTACATAATTTAGTGAATATTATTTTCCTTAATAAAATAAGCTCAGAGCAAAGATTATCAGAATTTTAAAGCTGTTACAGTTCTATTACAGAACTTCTGCACTTGTATATTATATTTAAAGGAAACGGTTCTAATTAACCACAATTACTATCCTCTCCCCATCATTCCTCTGAGAAGAAGCTGTTCCAGCAGAAAGGAGATTGACACTGTCCTGAGACCAACTACTCAAAGAGCTGAATCACAGCTCTGAAGTAACAAATGGAGTGTCACCATCATCACCTCCTAATGGGTTTCCAAATCCATTTGCATGTAAACCCAGGGAAGTGTGGAGTAAAGATAACTTAAAGAGTAACCGGGGTTTACATGATTCATTCCCCCTGAGTTTTTAGGCTTCTGGAAGTACCATGCTTACATTATAAATGGGCAGTAACTTGGTCACTTGCAAGTGTAGCACCCAAACAAACCGAGGAATAATCTGTTTCCATAGCCCAGAGTTTGTGTCTGGTTTGGCCGAAACCTGAAGGCTGCAAAAGAGTTTTCTTGGTTTGTTTGTTGATGACAGGAGGTACAACCACCTTACTTCAGCCACCATAAACACAACTTAGGTACATTCAAGGTACACAGAGTCCCAGCAACAGTCTAGATTTAGTATTAATTGCAGAAGTCTAAAGGTCTTCTTAAAACTGCCTTCAGCACAAGCCACTTATTTTGCTTCACTGCCACTCATATTCCTGCTATCAAGGAGAAATGCTCTCAGGTATCCCTCGGGTATTGCAGCTGCACTCAAAAGTCCCAAAGGACTGTTCCTCAAAGATCTTTCATGTTCAGAATCTTTCCTTGTTTTTGCCCCACTCAGAGCTCACAAATGAAATTACACATAACTTCCTGTGTAGTCCTTCCCTCTGCAATTCCAAGCTTTTCAATTCTGTAGTCAATCATTACAGTTCAGGCCACAAACAACAAGAAAACACTCATGGATGTATTGAAACCTTGAGCTGGTCTTTCCATTCTCAACAGGAAAACTAACATTACCAAAAGAGCTCAACAGATTATACTTCAGGCTTTTAAAAGCTGAACTTTTTCTCTCTTCAGATGGAAATCTCCTAAACAAGCTGGCGCAAGTACCACTCTGGTGCTTGTAGATTGCTTTAATTATTTTCTTATGCAACTAAACCAGGTTTTTTTAAGCAGCATGATATTCACATACTTGAAACAAAAAAACATTTAGACAAGGAACATCAGAGTTGTGACTCGTTGAGTGTCTGAGCTCTTTAACTTTTATCAAAGGAACCGAGTAGAGCAGCAAAGGCCAACCCAGCTGTTTTGGATGGAAGGTATCAAAAGACTCCTGTAGCCACAGTTGAAAAGCATCAAAATACTCATGTAATACAACCACACATTGCTAAGATTTGAAACTTAAGGTACATGAAAGTTTTCCAAGCTTCTCTGCATAGCCAGGAGTCACCTTAAAATTCAGCCCTCGGCAGCCACACAGCCCTGTCCTATGCACTTTCCTTTTCCAGGTGGGTGTGCTGAAGTCCTGAAGCCTGTGTACTCATACCAGAACATTAACACTACTGCTTTTCACTTCCACCATCAAAAAGTTCCAAAAAGTTACTTTGAAACTTAGCCTTGATTAACAAGCAAAACCCGAGTTAACTGATGACTATTTACCTTAAACCAAAGCAAAACTCCTCTATTTGAATACCATCCCACAAATGCCAGAAAAAGCTAGCAAGGCCCTGAACCATCACCTGTACTAAATGGAAAAGTAAATTCTGTATCATAGGTTTATTTTGCTTCAGCATTTTGTTTCTAACTAGGGTTTCCCCAAAATGGGAGATGAGAACCAGACAGAACAGGGTAAGCAAAGAAGAGAGCATTAAGAAGATATCAGAAGAGCAAGAAGGTGAAAACTCAAAGTGGAAGCTGACACTAATGTCAAATTACACTCAGCACTGTTATTTTCAAAGAGCTTTCACATTGTGTTCTCTGAATCAGTTTCTTCATTCTCCATAAGCTGTACAGTTGCCTAAATACTGCAAGAGGCATTTTAGAAATACCCAGCACTGCTAAGAGAGTAGGAATGCTCCTCCTTCAGAGAAGTTTAGTCATGGCTGGAAAATGAAAATTGACCATTTAATCCCAGAGATTTACGCTGCATTTCTAACTCAGATCTCAGTGTTGCAGAAGCTTAGCAGAACCATTGTTTGACCATGCTGAGGACTGTGTGCAAAAAGGGGCTAAGGTTGCTGCAGCTGCACTCAACAATGTCACACAAATTTATATGCTACTTGATAGGATCATTTCCACTTCACATTGTCCACATACAGGATGATAAAAATTCATCTGAGATCTTTTACTGTCAGTTATACACATGGTGATCTTGGCTTCGTTAAGTCTTAGTGGGTGATCACTGAACTTCCTGAAAAAGTGAAAAGAACCTGTAGTCTAAACACTCTGCTACAGAAAGAGCAGCAATCACGTGCACTTGACAATTTACATTGTCAAAGAAGCTAAGTAAGTTTACTTTAAACACTGGATGTTTATCCACAGAAAAAAGTTTAATGCAAGAGAGTATTACACAATTACCCTAAAATAAATGTACTGACAACACGGCTCTGTTTTGAAAGCCGTTATTCTGCCTTGGTATTTGATTTCTTCCTGATGATTATGGCAGAATATCAAGGTGTTATCAGGTTTCTTTCTGATGAGCAAAAATGCAAACAAAACATTTACTGCCTTCCCACCAGAAAACTCTTCTAGTTCCCTTAGTTTGTTCTCCTTCCTTCTGCCTACTTTTTCCATAGTTACTATTCCCAAGCCATTCCCCAAAAACGTATGGAGGGAGTGTAAATTGTGTTTTTCTATGCAAGAGCCCCCTGTGTCATCTGGAGAAGCAAGGGAAGGAAGAGTCTGATGTACCTAAAGGAGAGCCCTAACCTAACCTTAACACTCCCAAATCACCACCTGCAAGGCCAAAAGGGCAATTGATCTGCTGAACCATATTAACTCAATTTAAAACTACTTCCAAATTTTATTTTCAGGATCCAAAGACTTTAAAAGGTTCAACTGACATAGTCCAGGAAGTGCTGTCAACTATCAGAACACCTGACTGCTACCTCGAGGACCTGGATTCTACTTTGAATGCTGCAAATCTGCCCAGAGCCAGCAGCAAACAAGTGTTTCAAGTGTGTGACTCTGCCTCCCCTACTACAAGAAGGAGACACTTTCCAAAGCATGCTAAGTTCTACTGCTGAAAGCCCTACACCTTCTGCATACATAAAATATTACATCATTTTACCATAACTGCTACTACTTAGACAACTCAAAGAGGAAGGAGACTCAGATTTTTCCATTTTCACAAACTGCTTCCCTAAAAGCTTTTGCTACTACTTGAAATTAGTAGCAGTAAAAATTAAATCACTGGCAGGGCTACAATAACCACTAAGACCTAAAATGAAACTCCTTATTTCTAGGCATATAGATTAAAAAACATCATAACACTCTCTTTGCTCACATAGCTACAATCAGAGAGAAGCTTCTGAATTTCAACTTTCATGGAGTTAATGGGCTCCAGCCTGAAAATGGACAAAAAAAAAGGAGAAGAAAATTAGACAACAATTTTCCTGTTCATTAACAGAAGTGAAAGCCCTTTATGGAATAGCAGCATTCTTAAAAACAAGAGTCATTGTATGCATGCACTTATTAAGTGCACATAAAGCTTCTATTTAAACACAAATCTGGAAACTCAAAAGTAACTCGTTATCTTTAACTTGCACAGTTCCCTTTCCTTTAACTTTGTATGAAATCTCACATAGCCTCACAAATCCATGCCCACAAAAGAATGGAGACAGTCCTACAGCAAAATATAGGCAGGAAAGCAGCATTTCTTTTAGGGAAAGATTAGGAAGAGAAAGAGAGACACTCCTGAGTGAGCTTTTTATGTATCTTCAGGTATTTTCTGAAATGTGATTGCTTCTACCTGCACAGGGCATCAAAGCTTGTAACCCTGAAAGAAACAGAATTTGCAAGGTTGATTTTTTCCTAATTAGGGAAATTCTGATCTGTAGACCAAAGGCTCTACCAGCAGGTTTTATGTTCTCCAGTCAATAGCAAAATACACTGCCAGCACTATAAAGCCCGCACACACACTGAACAAAAACTTTCCTGCAAAGGCACCAAACCAAAGTTATTTCCATTCCAGCTCTAGGTTTGATAACAGCCCTCAATGCCCAACTCTGCGGGCCTACACTCCCCCATTTCCAAAGATGCGCCAAGGACCAACCACTTGCAGCCACAACATCCGTACGAGGACCCTTTTCTTGTCCCATCTCGAGGTACACAGAGTGCGGATACTTTGCAAAAGTAGAGAAATTCCTCCTCATTTCTTCAAATCCTGAAGTTTCTCCAATTCCGACTCCGAGGATGCTCTCATAATGTTTTTTCCAGAAGGCAGGCCACACCTATATCCTCTTTCCTCTGCGTTTCCACAAAGCTTTCCTCAATCCCCTTTGCAGGGGAATTTTTCTTGGAGCCTTTTTCCGGGAAGCTTTCAGCCGGCGAAGGCCGGAACCCACATCCCCCGCAGCACCAAGGTCCCCGCCCTCCCGAACACCTGCACCGAGACCC
This sequence comes from Monarcha castaneiventris obscurior, assembly GCA_026261815.1. Taxonomy (NCBI): domain Eukaryota; kingdom Metazoa; phylum Chordata; class Aves; order Passeriformes; family Monarchidae; genus Monarcha; species Monarcha castaneiventris. The sequence continues at coordinate 10,637,625 of JAMPIT010000856.1, read as the reverse complement.
CTTCCCGGCAGGAGGGAGCACCGGGAGCGGGGCAAGCGGGGGCCGAGGCCGCCCCGGCCGAGCTCCCGCATCCTTTTCCGACGGCGACTCGGGGCACGGCCCCAGCCCCCGGCGCTGCGGGATGCGCCGGCCTCCATCCCCCCTCCGCCGCCCCTCACCTTGAGGATGTTCTCGTAGATGGTGGCCCGGAACTCCAGCAGCGCCTTCTGGTCGAACTCGCGGCCGTGGATGATCCGCATCTGCTTGAGGAAGGTGGACTTGCCGCTCTCGCCGGCGCCCAGCAGCAGGATCTTGACGAGGCGGCGCACGGCGCGCCGCTCCCGGGCCAGCATCGCGTCGATCTCCCGGCTGCGCCGCCGCGCCTCCCGCTCCGCATCGCGGCTCCGCTCCTTGCCGTCCCTCCGCGGCTGCTCCCCGGCGCGGCCCGCGGCCTCGGCCGGCAGCAGGCAGCGGCTCAGGGTGCGCACCACGCCGGACATGGCGGCGGCGGCCCGGCCGGAGCGCTCACAACGCCGCCGCCGAGACCCCGAGCTCCGCCAGCATCGGGCGGAGGCCGCCGAGACGCTGCGGCCGGGAGGAGGAGGAGCAGCCGCAGCCGGGGGCTACGGGCCGGGACCGCCCATTCCCCGCGCCGGCTCGGCGGAGGGAGGGAGGGAGGGAGGGAGCGGCCGGCCGGGGAGGGGCGGGGGCGGCGGGGCCGTGCCCGGGAGGGTCGCGCCCGCCCCGCGCCGCTGTGAGGGGGCTGTGAGGGGCGGCGGGGCCGCGGGCAGCGGGAGGCACCGGGTGGGGCGGGGCGGCTCCGGGCACGGCACCGCCGCCCGCGCGGGGAGGAGCCCGCGCCGCTCCTACTGGGCGGCAGCGCTGTCGATCAACGCTCCCGTCCTCCAATTGGAGCAGCTGGCGCGCGGGGCGGGGCCAGGCGGGTGACGCGGCTCTGGGCAGGGCGGGGCGGGCGGTGCCCGGCGGGGGGCGGGGACAGAGGCGCGAGCACCAATCGGCGGGGAGAGGGCGTGGCCTCGCTGCCGGGGGCGGGGACGGAGGGAGGAGGCGGGCGCACGGCCCGGCCAGTGACGTCACGGCGTGCCCGTGTTCTTGTTCGTGACGTCACGGCCTGTCCGTGTTCTCGGCGTGACGTCACGGCGGGTCCGGGATGACGCGAGCGGAGCGGCGGGGCCCGGGCGGGCGGTGCCGGGGTGGGGCTCGCACCGTGAGGGAGAACCCAAGTGGGGTTCATTCCCTCCACAGTGACCCAGCGGCCAGCTCATGCAGTGACGTAAGAAACGTGTCATCGCTGACGTCATCAACGAGCACACGCCCATGGCCCTGCAGCATCCGGAGATCGGTGCTCAGCCGGATGAAACTGCAGAGGGATTGCAGCCCTTGGCTGACATGGGTGTGATTCCTGGAGCAAGCCGGTGCTGGGCTGGCGGCGAGGTGGGGATTAAAGTATCAAAGTACATGTTTGAAAGGAAATCCCCCCCCCGGTCTCGTGGTTAGGTACTGGAGGGAAAAAACCATTTTGGGAAGCAGCTGGTGTGTGATCACCGAGCGGTGGCTGGGATCCCAGACCTTCTGGCTGCAGAATGAAATCATAAAAGACAGGCACATGTCCTCTGTTCCACGAGATTATTTGTCCTTACTGCATTACTTCTGTCTGTACTTCCAATTATTTATGCCATAAACATCTATTCCAGTTTAAGTTTGCAATAATTTATCCTCCCCAGGCTTGCTCCAAACACCGGGGCAAGTGACACAAGTATAGAAAGCTGAGGGAAACTACTGGGGTGACTGGGATTTCACAGAATATTAAGGATGCTGAGAATCTCACTGAATGGTTTGAGTTGGAAAGGACCTTCCAGATCATCTCATCCCACCCCCTGCCATGGGCAGGGACAACTTCCACTATCCCAGGCTGCTCCAAGCCCTGTCCAGCCTGGCCTAGGACATTTCCAGGGATCCAGGGGCAGCCACAGCTTCTCTGGGCACCCTGTGCCAGGGCCTCCCCACCCTCACAGGGAAGAATTTCTTCCCCATATCCAATTTAATTCTGCCTCTCTTCACCTTAAGGCCTTGTCCTGCCACCACAAGCCCCTGTCAAATGTTCCTTCCCAGCCTCCTCGTAGGCATTGAGACATCTCAAAAAAGTCAGGGAGTCACAGATTTAAAAGAAAACCAAATCCTTTCAAGGAAGTGAGAATCCTGTGTGAGGATCAATCCCACTGAGATGCTATTGCCAACTCTTTCCCAAGGTGCAAGTGCATTTCCCCATGGCAAGAAGAGGCATTTCAAAATACATTTAGATATTGGAAATTTCAAGAGACCAGCACAAGACGCTTAGTCCTGAGCCATTCACTACAGAAACTTTCTTGAACAGTTTCACTTCCATGGCGTTATCCTTTAATTGTAGTTTGAGACCCAGAGCAGCCCATCCCACCCGTGAAACGCTGCTGCAGTTCAGGAGTTTCCCACTGGGTGTCACGATTGCCCCGTCAGAGCCCAGGAACAGCGGCGGGATGGAGACAAACAACCCAGCCCCGAACCCCCCGTTCTCTGATTTTCGCAACAGCTGAGCACTCAGGACTCCCGCTGGAATCCACAGATGTCAAACTGCCTGGAAATCAGGCCCTATGGAGCTGTGGAGTGCCCAGATTGGCGTTTTCTGATTAGCTCGGTTTCTCCTGCCCCACTGCCTTTGTCTGTGCCCTACTTGAGGTCCTCTTCTGACTTCGGAGGTGCTGAGGGGTTTTGGCAGAGAGTTCAGTAACTGTGAAGTCCGACTCCAGCGACAGACCTGCTTCACGTGGGAGAGGGAAATTGTGGTGTACAATAAACTAATCAAATAAATCAGCTGCCAGACGTCCTTAGTTCTCCATGCATTCATCCATGAAAGCAGCTTTCAACAGCTCCCATCTAATTGTCAAAAGAAAAAGGTCCACCCCTCCCTCCCTCCATCCCTCCATCCCTGCATGCCCCGCAGCACTGTTGTTCCTCACGGAACCATTGGGAAGCTGCTCCCGGAGCGGGACAAAGCAGAATTCTCTTTGCTCCTGCAGCTCTGGGGCTGGTGCTGTGCCCAGGGCCGGGCAGGGCTCACAGTCACAGACAATCCCTACTGATAGCCCTGCACAGGTTTTGTCATGAGAGACAGGTTTGTACTCAGCCTCAGGGAATTCCCTTTCCCCCTTTATTATCGGCCCAGCTCCATGCTTCAAGATTTCTGGTTCATCTCCCTTCTTTGGGCTTAGACTGAAATTAAAACAATTTATATTGCTACAAAATAAAATAAATCAACATCAATTACTTCATTTTTCTCTTCTTTTACTTTCTCCGTTTTTCACTTTTTCCCTTCTTTTTTTCTATTTCTACTCTGTTTTCTTCTTCCCTATCTCTGTTTCTTCTTGTAACTCCTGTCCTCCTTCTGCTGATTGTGCAGCTGCTTCTATTCCTCCTCCTTTCATCTCCCATAGAGAGAGGAAAAAGACTAAAACATGGAAGAGAACAGAGAACTGGAGGATAGAAAGACAGGGCAATTTCCCCCCTTGGCTACAAGCAACTGAATTATGAGCAGAAAGATGGGGAGCTCTTGGAGGAAAGGCTGAGGAATAAAATTCTGGGGCTGTGGCCCTGAAAACATCTGCAGATTAAAGCTGGAAAGGTGTCTGGCAGCTGGAGAAGGCGGTGGGCTGCTTGTGCTTGAAGTCCTGACTGCAGATGGGAGTGCCAGGAGGGGGCCCAGTGGGAAGGAGCTGCTGCCTCTGAGCTGAGGGTGCAGCTGATGGACTGTGGATTAAAAACTGTTTGCCCATACCTGGGGCTGGGCTGCTGTTTCCCTGAGCTCCACCAGACACCATCACTGCCTGGAAGAACGTTTTGCTCAGTGAAATTGGGAAGCAAAGAAACCACAAGGAGGATTTGCCCCCACTGCAGCAGTAGCACCTTGCAGCAATACCAGAGCTACTGCAAATGCAGTCAAAACTCCAGAGCTTAGGCAAGAAACTGGAGATCTTAACAGGACAGCAGGGAAAGGTGTGCAGTGAAGGAATCACCCAAGGTGATAAATCACCCTCCTTGCGCTGGGTGAGCAAACTGAGTCAGAATATTGAACTGTTGCTACCACAGGGCAGGTGCACTCCTGGCTTAGCCTGGGTGATTTGGAGATGTCTGGGCCCTTGAATTGCTCATTGTGCATTCAGGCAGCAAAGCTTGTAGATCTGAAAAGCATTTATGATCTAAACTCCTTTCGCTGCTCCTCTGTTGAGACTGTGACTCTCTTTGCCTGAGGAGGTGCTGGAGTTTATGTGCACTTCAAGCCTTACCTAAGCTGGTAGTTTTGTCGTGTTAAAAGTGCCATGTTCTGCTTATTGCATTCTCGAGGTTTTATATGGCTTTTTCAATGGCCTTCTCTCTGCACACTCCCCATGGCAGAATGAAAAAGTGGCGAGTGGCAAAGGGAATAACATTCTCCTGCAGAGGAATGAACAAGAGCAGTTCAAACAGATCAACCATTTTCTAGCAACATCATTAAGTATATGGGAACCTTCTGGTACTAAAGTATTATTTTTTTGCTGTAGGTATTGAACCCTTGGCTGGTTGTTATCTGCAAGACTTTATGATCCCTACTCTATTCTCTTTCTGAGAGATCCCAATTTTTTGAAGTGCTTGCAGTCTTAAAACTCATGAAGCCAAAGAAAACTGAAGTAGTTTGGTACCTCTCAAGAAAAAATCCACTTACTATTGAATTTGTATCTCAGTATTTGCCTTGTCCTTTTTAATGCCACTGGAAAGGCTGAGAGAACTGGGTTTGTTCAGCTTCGAGAGAAGGTTGAGGGGAGAACTTATCACCATGTTCCAGTATTTAAAGAAGATGGAGACTCCCTTTTTACCAGGAGTCACATGGAAAAGATAGGGAAAACAAGTTATTCCTGGGGAGATTCTGATTGGACACAAGAGGAAAATTTGTCACAATGAGAACAATCTGTCATCAGAATAACCTTCTCAAAGAATTGGTGGATTCCCCAACATTGGACACTTGTAAGGTTCAGCTGGGCAGGGTGCTGGGACATCTTGTCTAGACCAGACTTTTGCCAAGAAAGGCTGGACCAGATGATCTTTGAGGTCCCTTCCAACATGGGGAGGGATTCTATGATTTCAGTGTATCCTGACTTTTAATGATATTTTCTTTCCCCTTTGAGAGCTCTGTGAATACAGAGGCTGCAGAACCTTTGGTGCATGCTGTTTGTGAGTTCTCTTGCAGTGGATTCTCTTGCAGTGGCCCAGCCCAGCTGCCACCAAGCAGCAAAAATGCCAAATTATGTCAAAGCAATTACTACTGCTTCTCTTATTAAATTGGCAGCCACTATTTTTTCTTTTCCATGTGGTATTTTCATCTTCTGTCCCACAGAAGACACATTACTCATATACATAAAGTATGGGAGTTGTGACACTTCATGGAGTTAATTTTCAGTATTTTCAGACTGCTTGACAGCAGCCTGTTCTCCTTCATTACACACCAGCCAGCGAGTGGATTAGTTTACTTTCAAAACACAAAACCTCATATTAATCCACAAACAATTAATTATTGAGAGAAGACAAGCATATTTTGAACCCAGCCTGTGACTTTCCTACTTATTTCATGCAACGAGGCATGATCTGTGTAATTCCAGGCATGTCCTGCCAAGCATTCTGCAGTTCTTAGTGAAGACTGGATATTAGGAAAAAAATCCTTTCCTATGAGGTCCTGGCACAGGTTGCCCAGAGAAGCTGTGGCTGCCCCATCCCTGGAAGTGTCCAAGGCCAGGTTGGACAGGGCTTGGAGCAACCTGGGATAGTGGAAGGTGTCCCTGCCCATGGCAAGGGGTTGGAACCTGATGGTCTTCAAGGTCCTTTCCAACCCAAACCATTCTGGGATTCTGTGCAGTTACTGTGATTACACCCCAGGATGATGAACCTTGGTTCTGGGAGTGAAGAAAGATCAGAAATTGAGGTTCTGCTCCAAGGTGTTTCCTCAGAGGGCACAGAACCTGGGGCTGTGAGAACCTGAGCGGGGCTGTCTCAAGTTCTGAGTTCTAAATGTGGGGACACCTTCCTGCAGCAAAAGGGACAGAACAGGCTCATGCTGGCTCAAGTGTTCTCGGTGTACAGAAAAACCTGGCATTGCAGAAACAACTTAAAAGCAGACCTAAGTCCTGAAAGCACTTGGACCTCTGATTTTGAGCACAGAAGGCTCCAGCAGTAAGTAGCTTTGTCAATTTAGGTGCATTTTGTTTAGTCATCCATGTCATAAAAAGTCATTGGAAAACAAGATGAGTGACATTAAGAGAGGAAAAAAAAGGGCACAAATCTATAAATTGCACAAACAAAGCCAAAGCCCTGGGAGCAGAACCTCACACATTTGCTGCCAAGCTATGTCCATTTTTTTCTGCATTGTTTTTAAAATGACTTTTCATCTGGTGGTGCAGAGCCAAATATCTCCACGGGTAACATGTATCTCCCCAAACTCGTCGGAAATTAGCAAGCCTTAATAAAATTTATGCATGGCTTGCTATTGCAGTTCCACATCTAAAGGGAAAACAGATGTTCTCTTTAGTTATTCTCTTCATGTCCGAAGGAAAGCTGTTGGTTACAGTTTGTTTTTAAAAAGGCTGGTGCTGAAAAGGTTACAAATGATGCAATTTTTGCAATCCTACTCCAAGACTCTCTGTGAACCTGAATTGCTGAGGTGACACTTGCAGATGCCTGTCACCCGCTTACCAACCTCATATTTCTTAACACCTCCACTTTAGGGTGAATAAATGGAACAGAGTTCCCAGTATTTGCCTGAGATCACTACCAGGCTGTGGGGCCAGGCTCTGAGTCTGAATCCTCAGTGGAGTTCCTCAGCCTGGGCTGGTTTCAGAGGTGAGGCAGAACGGATGGATGGTGCATCTGAGAAGTGTCATTGGACCTGTCACTGAAGGGGCCTCTCAAGGCTTCAGCAGGCAGAAGGGAAGCCTTGATTCCTCATCTGCCTCACCTGGCTCCCTTCACTGAGCACACGTGCACCCTGCCCACAGCATTCCCTACTCACACTGCAGATGGGCAATCTCCCCTCTTCCCATTCTTACACAAATATGTTCAAGATGTGCAAAAAATGATGTCGGCACTTGCAGTGAGTGTTTGCCATCTGAAGGAGTTTGCCCCTGCAAACATGGATGCATGTGTGCACATGTATCTGAAATCTGTATTTTAATTTGCAGATGCCTGTCAAACACAGAGCCTTTCAAAATGCTAATATTTGTTTGTTTCTACAACGTATTTATTCATTGCTCCCTGAATGAAGGATCTCAAGCCTTTTTTATTCCTCTGCAGCTACCAAATGGACATTGATATAAAAACCTTCTCCCTATCCACAAAAAAACGTGCCGAAAGAACAGCAAATGCAGTAAATTGTAGACATTGGTTTAATACCCTAAGTGTTTATTCAAACAATCCTTTTTAGCCTGTGAATATTCATGGTCCTACAGATAATATGGAAGATAAACACTCACGCCACACGTAAATGTGATGACCAGCTAATTTAGGAATTATTGCTCTACCAAAAATGGAGAAGGAACAGGCTCTGTCACTAAAAGAAACGATAGCAAATGATGCAAAACCCAGGTGGCAGGAATGCAGAGAAGAGCTGGCAGGAGCTAACCAGATGAGTGATCAGCATTTTATTCAGACAGTGTTTCAGCGTCCACCCAGAGGAGATTAAGTATCCTGTCCTCTCAGTGCAGAGAAGGAGAAATAAATCAGGTTTTACCACAAGTAGGGTGGCAGGGAGTTAATTAGGAATGGAAAAAATATATTTCAGTTGGAAAAGGAATAAAAAATGGACAAACGAAGGAACTGAAATACACTGAAAACATGTTGGAACCCACCTGGGAGGCTGACTGAGAATCCTGCCCGGGGATCTGCAGCCACAGGGGACTGACACAACAGGTGATGCCGACAGCTCTCTGAAAGCTGCAGTCCAGCAGCCAAATGCTGCTGCTCTGAGTTGTTATATGAAAGCAGACATTTCCCATAGCCTGTCTCATGTCAGAGTCTTTCCAACCACAAAGGAAAAAAGACAAGGTTGCATAAAGAAACAAAAGAACCTTCGTTTTCTTCTTAACGTAGTTTTTAAAAACCACAACCCTTGTTAAAGTCAACAGGAATTTGCTCCACATCTCTTCTAATTTGCCTCCCAGGATTTGTGCAAAACTAGAAGATGACAGATTCTACTATTAGAACAAGCAAAACTACACCAGAAAATTAGCAGAAGCCACAAGCAGCAGAGCAGTGGTGAAACCACCTTATTGCCCTGTGTTCAGTGATTTCCATTAATGATTTAACAGTAAAGGTCAATTAAATGAGTGGTAGATACTGATACCCACTGGCCATGGCTCTGCTCTGTGTTGTTGGAGCACATGGATACGGATATGCTAAAGCAGGAACAGCTTCCAAAGGCAAGGCACCATCTCCCCCCGGCCTGATCCGAGGTTAGATGTGCCTGGGGCATGTTCCTCTGCTCCTAATGAGGATCAGTTCCAAACTAAGGCTGCCAGTCCCCTTCTGTCAGCTGAAGGACAGCGTTTCTAGGAGGGGTAAAGGCTTCTGTATCCCTCTGGGATTAAACCCCGGGTACCAGGGGGTTTGGGGCACGTTGCCTTGCAGGAGGCAAAGTCCTGGCTGCCAGCTGAGGGGTGACACACACCTCTGTGGAAAATGGCACAGGGCCTGCTCCATGCCACTCCAGAGCCCTTCTTGCCAGGAATGCCGTAGGCTGCAGGTCACTGCTCAGGAGGAAAGGCTGGGATGTGAATGAATGCATGAACATGGCTTCTGGCTGAAATATTTAATCAACGTGGAAGTGCCACCAGTGAATATCAGCATTCCTCATTTTGGGTAAAAGCTGGGAGTCACATTCCAACAATATATTCAGAAAGCATCAATATATTCAGATTGCATGGGCTGATGCAGGAGCACAGGCTGTGGTCAATCACCATCCTGGTAATTTAGGAGAGTGCAGAAGAAGGAGTGCTGGCTTTTGAGTGTCTCCATGTTTGTTATTTATACACCGTGTCATCTGGAGCTGGTTGGTTGCTTGTAGCTTTGGGCTGACAGTTCCCTGATTCCAAAGGCAATTCAGCCCCTGACATAAAGCAGAGGAACAATGCAGAGTTCCTGTAAAACAACAGTGCTCCCCCCACTGCTGTCAGAATGCAGGGATTAGATGCAGAATAATGCAGTCCCTGATCAAACCTGCAGCTGTAATTCAACCTCTGGACAGTGCTGATGTCATAAATTTGGGAAGAAAGTGCAGCTCAAGCGATTTGTGAACAAGAGCTGGTGAGTCCAATTGAATTACAGTTGTGGGAGCAGCCGGGATCCCCCTGCACCGAATCATTACTAATGAGAGCCAGAAAGTGATTACTTACAACTTTAATGAAATTGAATTTTAATTTATAACCTTGGCTAGGAGAAGGAAGAAACGTATACTGAATATTTGGGGGTGACAAGGCAAAAGTAAAAAACAGAAATCCAAAATATACGGATGGACTATGCATTCTCCTGGAAGAGAGAAGATAAAATTTTATCTTCAAAAATAAATTCACATATAAGGACACAGTTGTGATACAGTGAGGACTGAAGAAAGCTATTCTATATCACAGTTCTGATGATGAAAGACCTCAGAAAGAAAATGCTCAGTTGTGTTTTCTCTAAACCATTTATGATGCTCAGAAGAAGGGGAACTCTTTAGCTGATTCTCAAGCCATCACTGCCCATTATTTTAGCATAAAATCAGGAGGATGGTAACCACAAGCACCACTGACATATTCTAATCAAATAATCCCATGGAACCCTTTCTGAGCAAGTCTTCCAATTTCAGCACTGAGTGATTCACTACTGGAAGGAAAAGCATAATTAACATTAAATACTGGTTTCAATAGAATTCTGTTTCTCGCTGCTTCCCATCACTCTGGAGGTATCACTCTGCTATTTTAATACCCTTTTTAATATTGCACCTTGTCTGCTGGTGCTACAGTAAGGCCTAGGGAGGTTAAGAAAAGTGGTTTATGAAGTTTGTCTCAGATATGGAAATGTGAGGAGAGAGAGAGAGGAAAAACACAGAACTTGAGTGGAGGAGCACAAAATGGATGAATAAGGCAGAACTTGTGGCTCACAACACAGACCACACAAGTTTTGCAACTCAAAATATGAATCTGCAATTCAAGGATGATTAGGAAGGTGTGGGATGTGTTGTGGAAGGTCTGAGACATGGGGCTTGCAGCCAGGGTCACACCAATCAGGCAGGGTATGGAGAGGTGCTGAAAAATGCTCTGACTTTTGACTTTACATTTATTTTACAGAAGGTAAATCAATATCTCTTCACCCCAGTGCACTTGTGTCATATGGCTTTCTGTTACAAGGTGACCAGGGCTCGGACATGTCTCTTCTGAACTGAAAACAGCTTAATCCAAAGAGATTTTTTTCTGCAAAATATCTAAAGCACTGTATTACTTCATGCCATGGGGTGATGGGATCCAACCCAGTATTTTATGTGCAACTTGATTATCAACAGTAGAAACTATTACTACTGAAACAGTAAAACATGCAAATTGAGTGGGAATTCAGTGCTATTTGCACATATTAAACTTTTGTTAAAAGGGGTGGTATTAAAAGAAGATTTGCTGGACAGGAGGAGGTTTTCAAAGATACAGGGCGGGGTTCTACTGGGAGAAATGTCCTAAGAAGGGGCGGCTAATAGTGAAAAGCCTTCAAAAATTCTTCATAAAATGATCTCCCATCAAAGTGTATTGTGGTGCACACTCATTTACCCAGCCTCACATCCTCTCATTGATGTTGGGAGCCGAAGCTGTTTCCTGCCACCACTGGAGGGAGACCTCATTCCTCCAAAGAGCTGTAAAACTTCTGCTGCCAGACTGCACTTCAGTAAGGAAGAGTGAAAAATAATCCGGAGAAATACAGCTGCTGAATTTGATCCAGGCTGGACACGGTAAATCACAGGTTCTAATAACAATAATAATGCAGCACGAGTGAAACAGTGCCAGATTAACAGAGATGCTTAATGTTTCCTCTCTGATCAATACTGCTCAAGTGAGTCTGCTCCGGGTGTCTGAACTCAGTCCTGGTTAAACCCACCACCATTCCCCTCCCTCCTTCCTCGCCCCCTCCCCTCACTCCCAGGCTGTGCCTGCAGAAGCCATTTGTGCTGTTAAATTCTCAGGCTGATATTTCCTAACCCTTTATCTCACTGTGACCTTAAGTGTGACCAAAAAATGTTTCTGTCAATGGCATTATTTTCATTTTCACTTAACCCCTACTGGCCTAGTGGCCTATTTTACAATCATTCAATTACCCCCACTACTGCTGAAAAAAAAACCGACCAGGGACAAAATAATTATTTGGTGTATCTCAAGGTCGTTGACAGCAGGAGGATAGGGAGCCATCAGGCAAGGTCCAAGTCACTCAGGCACTGTTGGCCCAGTGACAAGTGCATGGCTGTACTTCAGAGAGGGGCCAGGACATACAGCTCAGCTCTAGAACCCCAAAGCTTCTGCTGGTGGAACAAAAGAAGCAGTTCTGCTAGGAAAAAAAAGAAAAAAAAGAGCAATTTTCCCCAATGCCATGTGGCATGTTCCCAAAAGGATGCCATTGCACATGTCTGTATAGAAACATTCTGCTGGGTGGTGGCACACGTGTTTGCACAGGTACACACTCACCCACTCTGCCTAAGTTAGAAAACAGCATCTCAGCAAGACAAAACTCGTGATAAGAAAGAAATTCCTGTCTGAAGGAGTCTCACATTTCCAGTAACAGTGAAGGGCCCACGGAAACTTTCAGCTCAGCTGACTGTCTGTGGCTGGTGTTTTGAACTTCATTGATGACACGTGCTACCACCTGAGAGCTGCCTCCTCACTCCTCAACTAGGCTATTTCTAAAATTAGTGCAGAAAACAAGGCCTTTGTTTAACATATATTCTCATCACCTCCCCACGCAACTGCATCTGACACCTACAGCTGCAGCCAACCATGAGTTTCCTGTTGCACTCACTGAATGGGGCAATTTCAGAGTAAATATAGTTCAAACACTTATAAATCTCTAGAGTGAAATCCCTGCTGTGCTGAAAATAGGAGCTTCACCACAGATTTTGATAGTTTTTCAGTCAGTTTTAAAGTTGCTTTTGGTTCTCAGTGAGCCTTGTTACTGGCAAGGGGACGATTAATGTGATCTTACAGAGTGTGCCACCCTGTGTCTTCCTGCTGACCCACACGTCAGCTTCCATAAAGCACCACGGCCTTCCTGACAGGAATCATCTGCTCTGCCCTCATGGCTTAGATGTGCTGGCTGGAGATTGCAAGATCCAGCTTGTGAACAGTGACCTAAGACATTAGAGAAGAGATAGGAAGGAGCAGGAAAAAAAACCATAATCACCATCAACTCCATTAATTTTACTGCAGGACAAAACCTCCCCCTGGTACAACCTGCTCGTCCCAGCCCAAGCACAGGTGCCTGTTCTGCAAGTCTGTACCTCCCATCTGCTTCAGCTCCAGCAGTGGTTCTGGCCAGTGCTGAGCATTTGTAAGGTGTCATCTTGGAGAGATAATTTGTGCTCGGTATCCATGATTCTCATGGATTTCCCGAGGACTCCACCTGCAGGACTTCACACACTGGTGGAGTCTCATTATCACAAAATCTCCATATGCTGTTTTATAGCAGAGAAGGTCATGACTTCGTTGCTGGAAGAACCCACTGTTCTGACTATCACCACAGAAATAGAAAGAGCTAAAGAGAAGAGAAATTCAAATCCCTACCCCTACTGCACAGTGCAGTTCAATCTTCCTGAGGCATACAAAGTAAATAGTAGTAATAAAATGTGATAGGAAAATCAATTGGAACAAATGAAGCACTGTCTGTGCTGTATTCCAGCTCCTCTGTCCCATTGTTACCGCTTTGATTAATAAACAGCAATCTGATAATGAGCAAATCACCTCAGCACCAGGATATGGGGAAGCTAATGCTGCAGACAGGCTACAATGACAAAGCTGAATCTTCCCAGTGGAAGGTTGTGTTTGGAAGATGCTGGGTTGCAGGAGGCTGGGTCAGAGACACCACGGCCACCACAGGACAGGCTCAGGGCAGAGCTCTTTGGGAGAGGGGCTGTTCTAAGCCACTGGATTTGATGTTATATTTATAAATGTGCACTTAGAACCAGGCATCAATTTTTCACATTCATTTAATAGTTTACCCCACTGGCTTTCTCTAGGGTGCAAAATGAAGGCAACAGCCCAAAATTGGCTCTTAAAACAGTATTTTAACAATACAGTGATGTTAGTATAGGGAACTCCAACTAGGTCAGAGTCGATATCCAGCTTAGTTTCTTTCTGGTGCATATTTAGATGGAACTGAATGCTAATGGAATTGTGTCCATTTCTGCCAGGAGTAAATCAGTTTAATTATGAGTTATTCTTTATTTCTTACTGTGTTTATTTCTTTCCTGTTCTTTCCAAATGTTTCCATGACCATGGTTGGAGATTGCCTTGTGCAGCCCTGCCTGAGCAGTGTCCTGATGTGCCCTGATGCCTTCCTGAGCACTTTGTTAGGAGTTACTCTGGCTGCTGCTGTTTGAGCGGGGGGTTGAACTTCAGCAAGTGTCAGGGCCTGTTTCTGTCTCCTTGCTGTTTTGCTAAGCCCTGGTAGATGCAATCACTGCAGGCTGTGCCAGAGATCCTTGTTAGTTCCCCACCTCTGTGAGCAAAAATTATCAGATTCACTGACATTTCAGACACAGAGACGAGGAGCAGTGTACATAATTGATGTGAGACCACTGGTTGCGGGGAATTTAAATCAGAAGTAGGGAGCTGTTGTCCAAAGAACTGGATATACCCAACACTTGTCATCAAGGAATGGTTCCAAGAGCTGACTGCTGACCACGAGAAGGCTTTTCTAGCAGCGTGGGAAAAAGAAATTAATGGGACAGGGGATAAAGGAGAAATCTTAGTTCTAAAGTGGAATTTTTCCAAATGCTACAGTGTTAAAATGGCTATTTTGGCAGTGCCCTGAAAAGTCAGGATGGCTGCTATATCTGAGGGAAAGACAGGTGGAGTGGTAGCTATTGCTGCTCAGATCGCAGCAATTAATTCCCATATCCTCTGAAAACAGCAAGAAAAGAAAGCTACATCCCACGTCTCTTCCACATTCCATCCCAGCTCCACTACTTTGCTCTACTTCCCATTTTCCCTGGTGGGAGCAGCCTGATCCTGGTCCCAGTCCGGGTTCCTCATCCCTGGGATGATGCCCCTCTGTTCTGCACAGGCTCCTGACAAAGCTGCAGTGGATCTCTCCTGTGTTTCCCCCCAGAACCTCTCACCTGCAGGCTGCTCCTGCCCTGCTGACAGGACTGGGGGCTGCAGGTCTTTTCCTGCCTTGTCTTTGCCCAGGCATAATGGGGATCCTCTGAAAGAGCCATCTCTCCATCTTTGTCTTTCTGCATCTGCACTTTGGAAGAAAATCAATATTGCTGTTTGTTGCTAAATTGTCAGACAGCTTTTGATGCTAATATCTGATGAAGCAGACACGCTGTTGTAGATAGTTACTCTCAAACAGGTTCTCTATCATCTACCATCTGCTTTTAAAAGGTCTTTTTTCCCCTTTTTTCCAGTGACTAATGGTGCATTTAACCCCGGAGAGCCTCTGATCTGAACATCAGACAGTTTCTGCAGCACAGGAACAGAAAAGAGGAGGTGGGGGAGGGAGGGTGGATGAGCTTCCTGTTGTTCTAACTTGGCTTACTGGTAGGGTTCTCAAATCAAACTAGAAATCTCACCACTTAAGGCAAGCCCCACTCAAACCCTTGATCCAGCTGCCAGATGGCATCACCCCCTCACTCAGAGTCTTGAGACAGAGCAGTGCAGCCCAGGGGGAGCTGGGCTGTGCCACTGGCCCAGGTGGACAAGTGCCCTCAGCTCTCTGTCACCTGCTCCATCCATACAAAGGCAGTGACAGCACCTTCTTCTTAAAGAAGCACTAGTTCTGCAGGTAAAATCTGCAGGGATGCCAGGCCTTCTGTTTGCTTCTGCAGCCTCAAAATTTACAAGGAATCAATGAAAAGTCCATGAGAACAGATTCCTCAGTGTTTGAGTGCGGGGTTGTCCCTGAGGGTCAGACAGAGTTTTACAGAGATATCAAAAGTGATGCTTGGGATCATGGCAGAATTCTGCAGTGCCTGAAGGATATGGAGGAAGTCTCATGCCACAGTCTTTCAGCACTGCCTTGGCTGAATTAGGTGTTCTTCCCAGGAAAGTGTTGGGCAGAATGGTCACCCCAGTAGCTGCAGGTTCTGTGTGGGCAGGACTGGCACAGCAAGGTCACTGGAACTCTTGCTGTGCCAGGAGGGTGTCCCAAGCTATGACTGTGCTGCCACCCAAGCTGCCATCGCTCAAGAGCCCCTATTCACTGTACCTGAACCAAAATTCACACTGGATTAGGTCTCCAAAGCCAAAAGGCACATGGCCTTGGATCCATGGGAGAGCCTTCTTTTTGCTCTGCAGAGGAGCCTGGAAAAGCATAAGGTTTTCCTGGAATTACAGTTTCAACTGACACCCGTTCCTGAATCTTGTGGTGCTCTGGTGAGGGACCTCTGGTGAGGGACTGAACCAGCCCTTGTGGTACACAGGGTGCAGAGCAAGCAACTCTGGAAAGTGAGCAAGCAGGAGAAAGGGAGGAGACAAGTGACTTACAAGCAGATAATCACAATCTCCTGTTTGACAGTTTGTGTCTCTTTGTGAGGTACTGTTCAATTCTCAGAGCTGAACGAGAGCAAGGGAGATGGAAACTGCACCAAAGGGGAGCACATTTTCATGGTCTAAGCTGATTAAGGCTGAATGACTTGGAATACACAATACAAATAACTGCAAAATCCAAGAATGCTGCTCTCCCAGAAGCCCAAAACTCCTGTGTCTTGCTTCTCCACTCTCCAGGGAACAGTTTAACAACTGCTGCTTAGACAGCCCAGCCCAGGCAGAGCTGAAGAAGCTGCGAGCAGCTCCAGGGCTCAGCAGTGCCCAACTTCAGCGTTGTACTGAGCTCTCGAACCCTGGGCCATGAAAATAGCTTGGCACAGAGAATACACAAACCTCTAACAGGTTTACAGGCATTTTTCCAGCTTTGGCATCTATCTCCACTTCAAGTTTGTAGGCATAAGCCTGCTTTGTGTGTGTTCCTACCCCCCTGCAAATTGTGCTGCCAGAGCTGTCTGTGCTGCAGCCGGACCGATTGACAGCTTTGCCTCCAGCCAGAATTCTGATTCAAAGGAATATCCAATTCTGTGTAATAAAGTTTGCATGAAATTTTTACCTGCAACAATTCCCCAATGTGCTGAACTGCATGATACTGACTTATACAATACATCATTTTAGCAGCAGAGTTAAACAAAATGCAAAGCCAGACTCAGTTTGATTCTTCTCTTGTGATCACAGACATAATACCACATGTGAGAGCTGCAAGCCATTACTTCCATTATTTTGTAGTATAAAAATATCAAATACAAGTGTTTCAATCTAATCAAATGTTTAAATGTGGACTTTTAAAACTATTTCAACTATAAAAATTAAAAATTAACCCCAAAAATGTGTTTAGATAAAAGATTGAAAGTATGTGAAATATTGAAAATGACTGCTTCAGTATTATTGAAATATTTTAAACTTTTTAAAAATGAAACATTAGAGTGGAAGAATTTCCACAGACATTTGATTTAGATGAAAACATATTTTCTAACAGGACAAGTTAAAAAATTTCCAATTGCATTTTCTAGTGGGCAATTTTTCAATGACATTTTCAGAAGAACGATCTGCATGTGAAAAATTTCCCAACAAGCTCTTTGAGCTCTTAAAGGCAAGAAGAAGTAGTTTTCAAATAATCCATTTTGAAAGGCAGTTATTATTCTATGTTTTACGCCTTTTACAGCAGAAGCAGCAGACCAAACATAGGGCAATTTCTGGGCTTTCTGTTACCTCCTTTCTAACTTAAAATACAAATTGCTACAAAATGTTCCCAGACTTCAATTAAAAACCATGAATGATTTTAAAACGGGCTGTGCTGTGAATGTTGCTTACCTTAGGTAGGGATGTACACCTGGGATCCACCAATGGCAGCTGGGCCTGAGCTCTGTGTCCAAGCACAGCCTCCTGTTCCAGCTCAGGTCTGCAGCTTGAGTCTCCCTCTTTAGACTGATTCAGAGAATGTATCTGAATTTTGGTGGTACCTGCAAATCCAGTCATTGCCCCCAAATCTCATATCAAGTGCTGTCTAAAATACAGAAACAACCAAAGAATAAATCAGCATTAAACTTGTCCCATTCTAACCCTTTGATGAGACCAGAGGGAGAATCTGCGTGAGATTCCATTGTGACACTATTTACTGGGAACATGTACAACATTTCCAATTCCCACTTTGTTTTCTTAATTGTTGTTCCCAGTTTTTTGACCACACAACCCCTACTGAAGCTGGCTATGCCTGGTGGGCTTTTGTGTCTGTGCTGAGGCCAGGTTTGTGTGAATGGGATGTGCATGTGAGGAGGGATGTGGCCTAAGGTGATACCTCACAAGGGAGATTTAGCAGAATGGAAAATACCACAACAATCTACAGCCCAAATTCCAAGCCTGCACCTCAAATCTGCCGGTTCAGGACTTGGAATCCACACTGATTCCAGCACTCTGACATTTACGCAAAATCACAGCCTCTTTTCAAGATCTGAATGTATTTCAAAAGGTGCAGGGGGTAATTTCCTTCAGTTGAGAGGGACAGCTCTTGGCTCCAGAGCAGGAGCATCTCCCAGCCAGTGTAAATGACAGCAGCCCCTTTTGCTCTGTGGCTGTTCTGCAGCTCCACTCCAGCTACAGATCTGCTCTTGGAGTTCACACCCCGAAGTCAAGAGGGAACAGAGTTTTCAGTCCTTCTCCACCGAGTCACAGAGAGATGAGGCTTGTGCAGGCTACAGCACACAGCTGTGCCATGAACTGCACTCGACAGGGTCTGGTTGCTTTGTATCACATGAGCAGACAACCACAATGCCCTGTAGTGTCTGCAGAGCTGGGAATTTACAGATACACTTGGATATGAGAAGAAAAGCCTGTTCCATACATCCATTACTCTCTTGTTTCACAGAAATAATTAGATCTCTTGTTCTCTGACTCAGTATCTACTTCCACTTTTCCCATAAGGTGGTTTAGCTGTCCTAAATTACAGATCAAAGAGCTAAATGCTAAAGGCCAGGCTAATTCTCTCGTTTCTCGCTGTAGCCTATGAAAACCCCAGACAGTTCAGAGGGCAATTCATCTCACCCTCAGATAGCCATCTCCAGTAAGCCAGACAAACACCTCTTTGGAGGTGTATCTCTGCTCACTGCAGAAGGAACCTCCTCCAGAGTTAGGCATATGCCTTTCCTGCGCCAAAAGTGAAGTGGGACAAATCACATCTGCAGCTTTGTCCGTGCAAAGAGACATAAAGCTGTGGGCAGAGGAGATCAGTGCAGAAACAACCGTGGCATTCTGAGCTAGCCCGTCCCCTCTGCCCCAGCAGCCATCTGTTGCAGCAGTTCTAGCAGATGGCAGCGATCCCTGTGGCACAGCCAGTGGCACACGGGCATCCTCCATGCGCTATCCGGTGAGCAGTCAGCTGGTGGCTCCTGGAGGCATCTGACGCTGACCTGGCTGAACTTTTTGCTGAAGCAGCTGAGAAATGTTCCTGCAGTCCCTCCCATTGCTCAGCTGTGGACTCAAAAGCTTTCACAAGAGGGGCAGGAACAAACCACAGGCAGCTGTTACACAAGGTTGCATTATGAGGACATTAGGAATGAATGCAAAATGCTCCTGGAAGGCTTAGTTCTTCCAACTGATGCTTTCTTATTTCTGCTTGAGCTACAGAGGATCTCTGAAGAATCATCCAATTTGTTCTATATATACCCCAACTGGTTGTTATTCTTTGCCCTGGAGGGAGTTGCAAATTGTGTGTGCAGGCTGTCCTTTTTGAGAAGAGATTGCACATGGAAGTATCCCCCTGCTTGCACAGTCCAAGCAGATGGCACTGGGCAGGTAAAGACCTATTCTCTGAGAAGTGCTAGCTATGAACATTCTTTCAAACATTAATAACTTGAGAAACACAGCAGCAGCAATTAGATGTAAAGTGACATAAATTACTTCTTGAAGATTCCATTAGTTAAAAAATGATGTGCATAAAAGAGAAGAGCATAAAAGAAAAAAGAGCATAAAATAAAAGCGCAATCCCACAAGCCAATGTGAACTGACCCAGTCTACCTGAGAGACACCCACAGCAGAAGTTTGTTGCGAAGACTAGGGAGCAGCTAATCTAGTGAAGGCAACCAGACCAGATGTTTTGTTTAGATTCTGATCGTTTTTTTACTGCCTGCTGCAAAAATCAGCCCACATCACCAAAATGGGGGACTGGGGATGAACGCAGAAGCAAAAGTAAATTTGTTATTAAATGCATTTTAAAATGGAGGGATATGGCAAGGAATGAAGGATCTAAGGACAATGGGATGTACAACTCTTCATCTGTAGGTCAATTTTTATTGCATTTCAGATCAGCAATTGCGCGAGTCATTATTATCGGGTCAGTTTTATTGGATCAATTTGGCAATCTCAGTACAGCGTCTAATGTCGAGAGGAAAGATTTCAAAGACTGAAGAGATTTAGGAGTCTAAGTCACACTCATGAGCAGTGGAACTTAAAACTCTCTGAGGACTTAAGTGCTTTTGAAAATGGGACATGGTCTCCTCAGCCCGACACACTTCTGGAAGCATTACCCCACTTGGCCACAGCACAGCGTGGTGCTCGCCCGTCTCCTCGCTGTCACTCACGGCACACAGGTCAAGGACTGAGTGGTTCACAGCAATTACTGGCTTATGGAATTCTCCTTTTCTTCTTCTCAGAACAGTCCCTCCTGTTGAGAGCAGGCATGTTGGCAGGCAATGATGTCGTAGAGAAATATTTCAGTGAAGAAACAGAGAAACCTGTTGTCCGGAGAAGGCATTGTGGTATTTTCCATGAGTAAAAAATGTTAAAAACTGAGAGATGCACAAATGAACACGATGCAGAGGCATGGATAAACTAAATGAAAGGTTGGCAGATCTGGAAAGATCTATGTGCCACTGGGACAGTGAAGTCTGTTTTCCTGTAAGTGCCAGGACTACAAAGAAAACCTGCAAAACTGTTAAATAAAGTGGGGTTTCAAAAGGAAGGGAAAATTTTCATTTTAGTTAATGCCAGGAAGAATAGCTATTTTCTTCTCTTTTCATTAAAATGGCTGTGGAGAAACAGGGCGACAGAGCTGCTCTGGCCATCAGCAGTCGTGTTGCTGCTGCTCCCAACCAGCCTCCAGCTTCCTCAGCTGGGTATGTTCAGAATCTCACCTCAGGGGGGTGTGGGGCACATATCAATTCCACATCCTGAAGCCCAATCCCCATGCCTTATCCCTTTCAGATTCCACTTATTTGGTCTCATCAGAAGTTTTCAATGAGATAAAAGAGATCCATATTTTAAACATAATAAATTACCCCTAGCTCCCTCTCAAGATCTTTGTCCTCATGTGTTAAACAGGTGCTGTTCCTTAAGAAATGCCAGCGGATCAGAAATAGTGGTGGTGGCTGTGATCTGCCCCCCACCCTGGATCCCAGCATCTGAGACACTGGCTCTTCAACACAGCTCCAGTTCCATTCCAGACATGCATCCTGCCAGCAGGAAGTGCCCAGCCAGCAAGGGTGAAACAGGAGTGAGCTCTGGGCACCTCATCAAAGAATTCTGTGAGCCCCTGCTCCACCTGGATGTGTCCTTTGCTCACCAAAGAGCTCCATGTTACTTATGGCATTTTATAGCTGATCCTCATCTATCCAAATGGTTTTCCGCTGCTCTTCCCCGATCCTGTCTTTTATTGTCCTGATCAGATCCTCAATGCTGCTCCATGCCTCTGCCTCCACAGAGGCATAAAGGCAAGGCAGTGCTTCCAGTTCTTTCTCCTTCAAGCGGCACATCCGTAAAAACTCATCCTCAGCCTCTGGCTTCGGCAGCAGTTTCCTGGATCAAATGAGCAGACCAAAAATAAATGTCTTGCATTCTAAGTTAATCCTGTAGTCCCAGCTGTTCCATCAAGAATTTATTTTCTCCTAACTACTTACAAGCAATAAAAGCAGTGAAGAATGCAGATACTCCGGTCTACCCTCCCGTTACCTCCATGCTGCCCCCAAGGAGAAATACTTGCTATGGGGAAACAATTTAAGAGCATTGAATGGAGGGAGAGTGCAAGTGTTTATGAGCTCTCCTCTTCCAGCTTGCATTACCTTAAGAAATGCTGTGGGAGTGCTGAGCACGGAGAAAACCACATTTTCTTTGGTCTCATCCTCCCACAGTGCTCATTGCCACCAGTGACAGTGAAAGAGTGCCAGATTTGGGGAATTCCTGCTTTCTCCGGCTGTAAGATTTCAGGGAGGAGTCATGGGAGGAAATAGTGCACATAGAAGTACCAGATGGAGAAGGAAGAGGTTCTTTATTTCTCTCGGTGAGAACATTATTGGACTCGAGAATTATTCACTGAGTAAGACGGAACATCAAATATGCAAAAGGTTTGATATGTTACCTGAACCTCTTGATGTTTTTCTCTGAGACTCTTATAAAGAGAACAATAGGATATATCTTGGCTTTGATTAAATCCTTTGTGCAGCTTATTCCAGCTTCCAGGAGACAATGCTTGTTCTAAAAACAAAGTCATAACAGTGTCACAAAGGAAATTCACTGCTGTGGAATCTCAAGATAACGGTATCTATCCCTTACGGGGTCATTTGGAAAGCTCTCTATTTACCATTGTACTGATTTAAAACCTTTTAATCAAATATACATTTAAAGTCCAGCTCCTCCTACTGGTTTAAAACTAGTCTGTCAAATAACAGCTGAGCTTAACAGCTTTCTAAAAAGGTTTAAAATGGAAATGGATTGCTCTAAAGATGAAAAGTATGATAAAATACCAGTTTTACATACAGACACAAACACACAGACTTGCTTTTTGTTCAGAAAGAACATCCACTGCAACTACTTGTGAGAGAAAAAAACATCACTTTAATTCTCCTTTTTTTCCATGCTGTGCATTAAATCTACTCTACTTGACATCAGATCTCTGTCTTGGGCATTGTTATCTTTCTTCTGTACACCCCTGTGTCTGGGTTTCAGGCTTCCCTTTCCTTTGTCTAGGTCCTTGTATCTCTCACTCTCTCGTGTATTCATATATACTTATGATATGAAAAGGAAATGAATAAAGGATGGAGCACAGAAAATGAAAGGATATTTAACTGCATCTATGTGGGTCATCACAGGGAATGAGGGAGAATATAAAAGGATATGGCTGAGGATGGGAAAGGAAAAGAGCGAGCACAAACAAAAAGCCATTTGGTGGAATAAATACAAATCTGAGATTGAAGGAGGGCAGGAGAGAGAACATGCAACTATAAATTGGTCAGTCTCCTATGCAAGACATGGCAGAGAGGTTCACAGAGAGCCCAGAGAAGGGACACAGAGGACTGGGAGCACCTTGGCAGCGACAGCCTCGATGTTGGCAGGTACAATACATTCGTATGTGTTCAGATTCTTTTCTCTGCTGAAAATGACAGTCTCCGTTCTTTGCTTCCTTAAGAACTCTTCCTTTGTTACAATATCTAGGAAGAGATGTGGATGGGGACAGAATCAAATTTACAACAGCAGAACACGTAGAAAACTATCCAGTAGTACTTCACATGGGATGTAAGGATGGTTCAGGGAACGAAGATGAGCAATGAATTGTCTTAACAGCTGCCTCATTTCTTCCATTGAATTCAATTAAAGCCTAATCTGATCACAGCTGAGCATCTCAGCTATATCCTACACCAATGAGTCCTTGGGCAATTACTACAACACTATGAAGGCATTAAATTAAAACAGTAAATACAATTCCAGCACCTAATGTTATATAGTAACAGTTCAGGGATGGAGGATGCTGAGAAGTGCTAAAAAAAGAAGGTCTCTTTAGCACAGGATCCTAAAACAAGGATTTAGTGTTCCAACATTTGTGTTTAAAGTTTCAAAAAAATTTGGCTTAGGTTGCAATGTGTGATACCGGCCCCCTTGTGAATTGCAGCTCTACATCAAAGCTTTTGTTTTATGTTGCAAGACAGGGGATATTTATTATAATACTTAACTTCCCGGGTTCTCTGTCTGGATGACTGTAAGGCTGCATAGTATGCTGTGGGTATTCAATATTAGTGTAAAAATGAAATGTCAGCTCTGTTTAATGCTGGGTTGTATACAATCCTGCCCTGCAGCCATCACGGCACTGCGTACTGCTTTAATAGTAAATACTTAGCATGGAAGAAAATCAGTCTTTCCAGTAGATCAAATGCACAATCTTCACAGCTTGGATGAGACAGAAACCTAAAGTCGCTCTAGGGAAGATATTCCTCATAATAGCAAATACTAGAAACAAATTAATCAAAATTTCACATTGCCTAGATATGCAGTATGCAAACAGTATGCAAACAGAAAGAGCACTCACAGCATTTCAGTCTCTGAGGGGCAGCCTAGCAACCACACAGCATACACATGGATAATATTTATAGACACAGAATCTCATAACCATGTGTACTGGCTGTCTCAAAAACATTCAAATATCCCAGATAGTCTCAAAAAGCAGGATTTACAGCTACACATCACTCTGATGTGACTTGAAGTACCTCAAGCAACTCTCACATGTGCATTCCCCTACGTGTGCACGCATATATATGTTTGTATTTCCTACACTGAGGGTTGACAGTCACGGCCCTCTTTTATCCCATTACCTGGCTTGCATATGTTGAATTCCAGGGCACCTCCAGAGTTGAGAAGCTTCTGCACCAAGGGCTTGGCAAGCATGGTGGGGGTGAACAGCACAGGGCGCCTGCGCTCGCAGTGGATGGGTCTCACCAAGCTGTAGGGGATCAGACTGAGCTTCTTATCGATTTCACTCTCGGAATCCAAATCTGAGCAGAGAACAACACATTTATCCTCTGGGTTCCTCTCCATCAATATTTGGAGAGAAAAAAAGGGAACACACATGAACCAGAAATGGCATAATTAGTCATACTGGTCCTCCTTCCCCTTTTGCTGGGGTTGTCTTTACTATACTCACAGCACTATGATGTCCAACCCAATACTAAATAATTCAAGTGCCTTTTGCTTTCAAGAGATTATGTCTTAACCTCTTCAACACAACATTTGCTTGGAGACTTTCTGCTTGTTAGCTTGACTTACTCTAAGTTAAATGTTTTGGAGCAAAAGGCAAGAAAGCACCTAGGAAGAACTGCCAGTCAAAGGGACATTTCAGCATCCTAAACCTGCCCGTGAAGGCTTAGTGCTCCAAGCACTTTTAGCACAACCAGTTTTGGTCACAAATCCTGTTGAACTTTTACAGAGTGGACCACAAATGCACGACCTATGATATATTCCGTAGCCATGCTGTTATGCAGATGTTTATGTAGGCCTTTGTGCCAGTGCTATGTGTGTAAAGGCTGTTTTAGATCTGCACCTTCCAGTTTATCAGGCAGCTGCTTCTTCCCTTCGGAGGAGCTCAGTGCCAGGCCCGAGGGCCAGCCCGTGACGATGCGGACCCGCTCGTTGCTGTTCATTCGTTTGTATTTGTTCTCAGACCGACTGACAAACTAAAAAGGTGAACAAAAAAAAGAGAGATTTGACCCTCATTCCTTGCATTATTTACCCTCCCATGTATTCATCAGCTGACACCCGTTAACTACGAGGTCTGAATCACCTATGTCTATCAAAGACAGGACTCCATGGATCTGTGGACTGAATTCTAAGACTCTTTAAATATCATAGATCTGTTTCAGAGCATGTGTTAATCCCCTCTGGGATTTCTTGTTTTGTTCTCTGCTCTTAAGAGGCATGTTTTCCCTTCACAGAGCTCCCTGCTCTCACCAGTACAAGCACTGATGTGTACATCATACCCAGAGTATGTGCACAAATGTATCACAGGTTATACCCAAACTGCCTCTTCTTTGCTCTGTCAGAGAGACTTAAAAACTCCCAAATGGCATCTTTTTACAGTCATTTTACACAAGAAATAGGCTTCATGCTTTCCTTCCTCATCCACCCGACTATTCCTCTATCCAAACATTAACTCCTCTTCCTGTGTATTTGCTAACCTTTCACAACCACCTTCCTTCACAAGGCTTTATCTTTCACCCACAAGTCTCTGTCACACTCAGTCACTGGCCCACAATTAAAGGACTATTTTCTGATGGAGCCCTATCTCACAGAGACTTGGAGATTTGATCCAGCCCATTGGATTTGTCCTTATGGTACAAGCAAAGCACATTTCAGCCTCTGATGGCAGACGTGGGGTTCCTCAAGGTACATCCATAATGGAAGCCATGGTCTTAAAAACAAACAGCCACATCACAATAGAAAACACAACCCATCCTTCTCCTTCATGCATTAAATCTCTTTTTGATAGGAATAAATTCCAATACAACCTCTAGACCTGAGCTGGGATTTCTGGGGGAATTAGGATAGCCTGAGAATATCTGCTGTTCAGATCCACTATTTCAGACATTGCACTGAGGATTTGAACTTTATTACCTGTAAAATCTGGCCCAAAAGAAAGCTTGCTCTGGACAGGCGAGGGCTGGTTTTTGGGTCGTTCTGTGGGGCAGGCTCCTCTGGCTGCAATGTATTCTAGTAAAAAATAACACAGGAGTTTTTCTCCCCCACCCTCTTTTTTGTATTTTTTTTAATCATGACATTTGGGAAACAAAACAAGCTAAAACAGATATTTTATATTTCCAATAAAAGGGGATAGTGATTGATACCTATCCCAAATAAAATGTTCTAAACAAACTGTGGACACAGAGTGGCCTGTGCTGAGAAACACTGCTTTTTCACTGCTCTTCACACTCCTTTGTTCACAGACTGCTCTCTGCAACTAAGAAAGAGGTAATTTCTGCACCAAGGAAGAGCATGCACAGCTTTTGCTTTCACAAGCACCTCTTCCAGTGATCTCTGTCCCTTTGATCAGTGGGGATGCGAGCACAGAAGGAATGTGTGACACTTGACCTTGACTGAAATCAAGCACAAGCACTGTCTACCTGTCTCTGCAAAAGTCAAAAGCATGAATGTCTCCCAGACTCTAAAAATAACTCACAGTAATTAATACACTGGGAAGCTAATTTTAATTATGTAAAGATGGAGTTTTGGGGTCTAAACAAAGAAAAATCAAATTACTTTTAGTGATGGAAAAGGAGAAATTAGAAGGGCTGTTGTGTGTGAAGGCCTGATAATCCCAATTTTCTCCACAGCATCTAGGCTGGAAGAGACAGGTCTTTCTAAAGCGGGACAATAGACTCTGTGGTTTAGAGGCTTGTTGCAATTGGAGAGAAATAATTCTGATTATTAACTCCAAGGACACAGCTTCTTTCTCATGTGTACATGAAGATGCATTCAATGTTTACAGGCAGAAAAGCATGAGAAGGGTAACTAAAACACAAAACTGTTTTGACTTTTAAAGTGCACTCCCGCATAGCTGGAAGGGTTAACAGTGAGCCAGAGCTGGGTCCATTCCCAGGGGAAATATTATTTAAAGCAAACAGAAGGTGCCCATTGCTTGACATAATCAAAACCTACAGAGAATGTAAACAGGAATTTCTGTAAAATGATGATGAAAAATGAAAAATGAAAAATGAAAAATGAAAAATGAAAAATGAAAAAACAGTAGCAGGGGAGTATGAAGTGTTAAAAAGACTTTGTTTGTGGATACTCACCCGCAGTGCCCAAATGGTATTGTAGGAGTTTTCTGTCTCATCTTTGCTTCCTCTGTGCATCAACCGCTGCAGCTTCACCAACAGGAGTTGCTGGGCTCTGAAAGAAAGGATGGAATCACATAGATCAAGATATTTTTGAAACCACTCACAAGATAGCTGGATTGCAATGGGTCTGTGCCTACAGGAAAGATTAAATAGAAATAGCAGTGAGGACTGACTGAACCATGCAGTAGAAGCAGGAACAATGTAATTTGGAGAACTGCATTGCAGTTAAGGATTAAAGAATACCCATGGAATATTTGCATATGATACTTTTTGAGCAACTCACTTTATTTTTTCAGGTTAACATCTGGAATCTCCTTTCTTAAGTTTTATAGCTCATATTATAGTTTAACATCACCAGACGTTATCTCAAAATTTAAGACACAGATACATTTCTCCTTACAGCTGTGATTAAATTCCCTGTTTCTAGATCCTTGCTCTCAGTCGTGGTCACTCAGCATCCCCCTCACCTGCTGTAGCTGGGAATGGTCCCCATCTCCAGGTCCCTGTCAGTGAAGGGATCCACCCTGGCACACAGCCACTCACACCTGCCCTGGTACATGGTGTCGAGGATGTGGACGATCTCATCACATTTCACTGACAGGGAGCAGCAGTCCAGCTGGCTGGAGATGTTCAGGTTCAGGCGGATGTGAAATGAGTCCCCTGAGGTGATGAGCCCTTCTTCCAGCTCCGACAGCAGCTTGCGGTACCCTGCGGCAGGGAGGGAAGGGTGAGGCAGGATCTCACACTCTGCTCTTGCTGCATTCCCGGCCATCCTCTGGGAGAAGCCACAGCACAAACTCCTGGGGCTCCTCCGACAGAGGTTTGTACTTCCAGAGTGCTGCCTGCAGTAGCTCCAGCAAGATCATGGGCCTGCACCTCAGAGACACTGATGGGGCACTGCCTCAGGGACAGACCATGCTGCTGCTGTCAGGCCTGTGGGAATATTCTCATTATAATGCTGCTTTTAGGTAACTCCATTCTCAGTAGTCCCCACATGACCTGTGGAACAGAGAACTCAGCAAAGACGCAGACACAGCTATAGCTCTGCCCTCTAAGTACACTGTGAGTTCTGCCACCAATTTTACTGGCAAGCTATTCCCCTTATTAGCTCTAATTGGCACTCCCAGAATCTATAACGTGTTTTATCTGCAGTTAAGTGATGCTCAAAAAATTGCAATAGTCTTTTCTACCGTTGAAAACATCAAAGAAAATCAAAGGCATCACTTCCTGTGTGATCTATGCAGCTGAAATTCTCTAACCAGCATAAAAACACGAACGCCCATTTATACACACCAGTAAAGAATGAATTCTGGAATGCAATTTTTGACCCATTACCTGAAATTATCATTATATGCCCTGAACGCTAAAATCAGATTCTGTTCACCACACATGAACTCCAGCTGTTAAAGATAAGATAAAGCCACAAAGGTAATAAACAGGGCAACTCCATCAGGTAAATGCTAAATCGACCAGCTGGATAAAGATCATTCAGCTCACCACATTGTATTGCAGAAAACTGTACATAAAAATAAGCTTGAACGTGTTTCATGAGTCATGTTGCTATCGGCCACCATGTAAATTTTTCAGAATCCTGTTGACATGCACATGGGCTTTTTATTTTCTCAGTCACCAGGCTAAAAGCTGAAACAGTTCCACAGAGGTGCTGTCATTAACACCAGTGGCGTGCTCCAGATTTATCCCAATACAAAGGATATGCTGGTCCTGACACTCTCTTCCAGACAAGTTGCTATAGCAGACCTGGGACTTTATGAGATGAGAAATACTTCTGGTCTTACCTTCATGATTTGATTTATACTGGAGTGTTACTGGACCACTGCACCTCTGAATTGTCCAGTGAACTTCTTCCTTTGTGCAAGTATCCAAGGGAACACTTTGATTCTCCCCTTTAATGCAGCCCTCCAGCTAGATATGAAAGAAATATTACTCTCCAGTGCAGGTTCAATATCTGAGTCAATTATACCATTTTTTTAAATGTCATAATCTTCTTCTTATTAAACAATGCAGACACTTTGCTATCAGGACGTAGATTATGTCCTAATTATATAATTATTTTTCTCTCAAATTAGGAATGCTAGCAGTCAACAGAACTGCAGCACTTGGACAATCCCAGCCTTCCCTGGGAGTAAGGAGTGCAGGAATATAAATTGTGGGAGGTGTTTTTTTCCCCTTGGAGGCATTTTAATAGGAAAATGGTCTGGGAACATTGGCAATGGAGGGGGAACTAAGTAAAGAGAAACTTGGAGGAAGCACTGTTGAACTTGTGCTGATGGGATGCCAGGGACAGCACAGGTGGGTGGGCAGACACCCAGCGCTGCTTGGTGATGATTTCATGCTCACCAGGAGGATCTGGTGTCCCTCCCGAAGGCCAGCTTTCTCTGCAGGGGACCCTGTCTTGACAGAGCTGATGAAGCTGCCCTTGTCATTGCCCCCGAGCAGGGTGATCTCTGAGTTGAGGCTGTCCCCGTTGAGTGTCACGCGCTGGATCGTGTGACACGAGCTCCTGATGCGGCCCACAGACGTGACAGAGGGACGGAAGGGTCTGCTCCATGAGAGGAAGGGACAGTTGGTTATCTCACTCTGAGTTAAATGCATGTATGATAAATGAGAGATACAGAAATAAACCTCCAGCATTATCAAGCACTAGCACCCAAAGACTCTGAAAGAAATCCTCCTCGTTACTGCACAATTCTGGAGAAGAGCATCTGGATAGATCCCAAAGCTCTGGCACCTCTGAAAACTCAGTGTACAACAGTTCTCCACTCCGCAAGCTCTTGCAGCAAGATAGCAAGATCACAAGGAGAAATTTAAGCCTTTAGAACATTTAGTCTGCCTTGAAGATTTTGAAATTTGAGGATGACCTTCATGGGTTTACAGGACATGAAAGGGCTCCAAGATAACGTTATACTGCTGCCACCATAATCACTCCTGCCGCTGTAACTTCAGCAACTAATAAACAGAGAGTTTCTACCACAGCACCCTTTCCTCCCATGTAGGTAAACTGGCATCTCAAATACCTTTCCAGAGAGAACTTTCTAAATATGGAGTTGACATGCTCAAGCTCATAGGCATCCAGGCCTTCTGACTGATGAGAAGAAGAGGAAGAGTGCACTGAAGGAGCTCCATGTGACTGCCTGTCGTGACTGTCATCTGGAAAGAGTAACAAGAATGATAATGAGTCCTAGATAAAGTGACAAAGATGGAAAAGAGGAAAATGAATTTTAATTGATTCCAGCCAAAGCTGAAGTAGGAAATTCCTCATGCAGAGGCATGAGGACATGGCACAAGGAATGGCACTCTCATAGAACAGAAAGTGGGAAGGGATCTCTGGAGACTGTCTAGTCACAGGTCAATGCAGGGTCAGCTCAAGGATATTTCTCAGGACTTTGTCCAGTTGGGTTTTGTTATCTCCAAAGATGAAGAGTTTGACTAAAACTCTCTGGACAACCCTGTTCCAGTGTTTGACCCCCCTCATGGTAAAACAACTAACCCTTTTCCCACTTAGTTCTTCAGGAATGACTGCTTTCCCCTTCTTACCACTGGTGACCCTTTGTTTTCTTGATTTACTCACAGATTGTGTGTCCCATTTTCTTAGAGCAGGGTTGGTTATCTGACAGTCTCTGTAGCTGGGCAGCTGATAACATATTAGCTCATATTTCAATTACACGATATCCTCTTGCTTACCATCCAGCTCCAAAGCATCACATCCAAAGCTGTCATTGTCCTCTTCAACCAGGCTGGAATTAGAAACAAAGCATGAGATAATGGGAGAGAGAGAAAGTTGAACACTTTCCAGCTTTCAGCAGATTTCATTAAGTTCTGAAGGAGGAACTTCTGTGAAAAAGGAAGATGTTGGAGGCGTTGCATCAGGCAATTGTGCAGCTGCAAATAAAAAAGCACGTAACATCCTTGAGGGTGCAGGGGAGATACAGAACAGGGCAGGAAGACAACATGTGTCAGCCAGCATGGGAAGCATGTGAAGCAGCAAGAGGGCTCAGAAGGAAGAATTGCCAACAGCAGTGAGGGAATGAAGATCTCGCCAAGGACAAAAGGAAGCTGCTGACTGATGGTTTGGTGTGTGACCCACACCACACTTGGTTCACATGGAGATAAAGGGCTGCACAAAGCCTGCTGTGCATGCACTGCACCATGGGGGTTTTCCACGACAGCAAAAAGCTGGAAGTTCACTGATGGACAGAGTGAACGCAAGGTAAGTTACTGAGGTGCAGCAGTAAGGAGTAATTTATCTGCTTGATTTAAAGTACTTGAAGCATTTTACAGCAGTTTCAGGGTACCTTGCCTGGCTACTCAGGCACCTGCAGTACAGAATGGCAAAGTGCTCCAGGCTTTTTCACAGGAACTGCCACAGCTCTGGTCCCAGCCCAGCTTGCAGTGACACAACCATTCCTGGTAGAGGTGACTGGATTGGCTGGCCTTAAAACCACTCAAGATTCTGTAAAATTTTGCTCTTACAGGTGTATTGGAGCTGTCCAGCCAAGAGAGTGATCTGTCAGCTTCACTAGAAGGACTTCATTAAAGCATGTCCTTTGGTTGCAAAGCTGTTTAAATAACAGCTTGTTGTTTTTCCCATTCAGAATGATTTGTAGGTCTCCTGTGGAGCTGATATTCCTCATATTTGGCTTTAGCTGAAGGGTGAATTTTTGCAGCCAGGCTGCAGAGAATCAGCTATTTTTACAGCATGCATAAGCAGGGAAATAATGTACCTTTTCCTACATTAAATGATGATCTCACCTTTTTTTTTTCACACAAATTAAGATGAGATGAACTGTGGAACCTGCAACTTGGCTTGCAAACAGCAATTATTCTGGATTATGTTCACAAGTAAGTTACAAAAATGTATCATGCTAATTATAAAGTTATAAACTACAGTGAACTTTTGGGCAGGCTCTTGAGATACTTGACTTTAGGGATTATCAGATCAACAAAGTAAACCCACATTCAGACCTTGTTCCAGGGTACCTCTTCTTTCCTCATGAAGAATATCTAATATGAGGAAAAAATTCAGATTTCAGTACAACTCAGTCTTCCAGTGCCTTAACACATGGAACAGAACACAGTCAGAGTTACAGTGAAGTAAGTCCACAAGATGAATAATCTCCATGTAATCTCTACTGTGTTCTGTAATACACTGCAAATATTGAAAGGTTCAGGCATGCCAAAGGCTTCTCAAGCACCTGAAGCACAAAACATTCAAATCATTAATAAAAAAACCTTTTCCTCATCTTGTAATACAACACACTTTAAAAAGGGAGGACAATGTAGGAGAAGCTAAGGGAGACTAAAATAAACACTGCTTAAAGCCTCATCAGCCTACAAAATTACGTGAGAGAACCAGCTGAAGATGGCCTCAGTGGAAAGCTGTCTTGCAAAGCTGTCTTGCAGAGAGAGGCAGAAGTGGCAATCTGCCCAAGATCAGATTGTTTTGAAAAACATAAAAATCTGAATAAAGTTCTAATAAAGATGAGATATTAAAAATAGATCTAATAAAGATCTAAACTCTCCATATATATTGCTTTCTTCTAAATTGGTCTACTCTGTTCTTTTCTCCTTCTGCTTGGGACCTTCAGGGGATGTATTTGTGTCTCCTGATATTTCTGATGCAGACACTGATGCTATTGACACCACAACACAGCATGTCTGAGTATCACATTGCAAAAAACCTTTTAGAAAAGGGGTCAGTGCCCTTTAGGGAGCTGTGAGGCAGGAGAGGTCTCTCTCCTTCCTGCCACCAACTTCCCACTCACCAGCTGATGTGATTTCACTGCCAGGGGAACTCCATGGGGCCCTGACCCGACAGAAGTGGAAGCTGCAGCAGAAGGTGAAGCCAAGGGCAAAGCCTGTCTCTCCCCTCCCTGCTCTGCTGAGAAACAGACCCTGAGACTCACAGAAGGCACCTCCCTCCTCCACTTCTCCCCTCCACTCCTCACAGACATGCAGGCAGCTCTGCTCTATTTCAGCAGCTTACAGAGAAGAAGGGGGGGCTTTGAAAGAAGGGGAAAGAACAAGGACACAAGGGCAGCATGGAGCTGAGGGGCAAAAACTGAAGCTGGATCAGTGTACGAAGGTAGAGAGAGCACTTTCTCCAACAGCATCAGTGCCGAGTGATTCCAGTCCTGTTTCTGTT
Source organism: Monarcha castaneiventris obscurior (assembly GCA_026261815.1). NCBI lineage: Eukaryota > Metazoa > Chordata > Aves > Passeriformes > Monarchidae > Monarcha > Monarcha castaneiventris. The sequence continues at coordinate 10,604,545 of JAMPIT010000856.1, read as the reverse complement.
TCTGTCCATTACAAAGTCAGTGCTGCAGTGCTATCACTGTGTCATTCATCCCGGCTGAACTGTCAGACACTCCTGAGTGGTTTGGACAAAATGTGGGATGAAGGGCTGCAGCCTCGAGAAGTTTAAGTTAATTCTGGTGCTTTATAGAGGCTCTTCAACCAGAGGCAAGCACAAAGACCTCAGCAGCCCTTTTCCCCTTGTCCTTATGCCAGCAGGCTCAGGGCAGGTTTCCCCACGTGTGACACACCTGCAGTGAGGGGTGTCCTCTTTGCAGCGCCGCACAATGGAATCGTTCCCGGGAGGCTCGGGCGTGGTCGACATGATGCTGTCGTTGCGATTCCGCAGGGTTTGCTTTGAACGAGAAACCAAAAGGTTTCAGAAAGGTTATCTGGCTGAAATGTGCTCTCACCTCTAACTCACAGCAGCATTAGCAGGGGTGCTCTGCACTGGCCATACTCTGCACTGAGAAGCACACACAGAAAAAGAAGAGAAGTTGATTCTAGCTGTGCAGAATCCAAGAGCACTCATATATCCCAGTTTTTAGCACAATGCACAGCTTGTGTGCTGGCACTGCACCTTCTCCTGTGACCACAGAACTGCCTGATTCACTAAGCCATTGTAACTTTACCCTTGATGTGTGGTGTATGTGTTGCACAGCTGACATAGGAGGAGGATGAAAAGCAGTATGTGTACTTATATAAATATATATATAGTTGGAATGAGACAGAAAAATACAGATCTTCATATATTAAATAATTAATCTTCCAGTACACTGGAAACTAAACCCTGAACTGCACTAGAGGGAAGACAGTATAAGTCATCTAAACATTCAACAGATATTCCAAAAAATATTCCTAACCCAGCTAAGCTTATTACGAGTGGCAGCAAGTTCTTTCCTGGCTATTCTTGAGTATAATTTTAATTTCCTGGGGGCAGCATTTTTCACGGTGTTCTAGAAAGATGTTTTGTTCTTTGTTATTAACACTCTGCAAGAGCACTCTCTCTATCTGCCTGTCCTGCTGTGTCAGTGCTCACATATGTATAATGGAATATCTACCTTGGAAGATTATGGGGGATACAGCAAGCAGGGAAGAAATGGTTTGACTATGGTATGCAGAAATTTCCAACTGTGATCTGCACCCCTTTTCTCACTTGCTGTTACTTATAGACAGGAAAAGCATTATAGAACTCAAAAACCCCTTAAAAATTTCTCCGATAAGTTAAAAGCAGCTTTTAAAGCAAATCTTTTTCTTCTAACAGTAAATGTTAAATGGCATAAGGAGACAGCAAGAGGTCATAAATACCTCTGAAATATCTTTAAATAAACATAAGCCAATTCTGTGATTTTGGGAAAGGCTAATAGCATAGTTCTAACAAAATGCTGGTAAAAGGATTAAGGGAGCTTCTGACAAGGGCCTTGAATGTGATCACAGCTGGGATGCTGGGGAAGTGCTAATACTGAGTTGTGAAAGCGCTGAACCACATTAGGAGAGATGGCTGTAGACAGGCAAGGGGCATCCTTACAATCTTGGTGACTTCACAGCTGCTGATGGAGTTACTGATGGACACAGAGGAGCTCGTGTCCGTGCGGCCGGTGCTGCCCTCGGCCCCGTCTTCATCCTGTGCTCTGACTGCTGCACTCACGGGCCACAGGGAAACACAGACAGAACACACCAGAGAGAAGCATGTCAGAGCATTCAATGCAGAGTCTTTCCCAGATGTGCCACTGCACTTATGTTCTCCTTCCATTTCAGCTGATCTTGTACTGGATAGGGGCCGCAGCCACGCTCCTGCCCTGCAGCTCTGGCTCCCACACCTTCCCTGGCAGTTCCCGACAAAGCACAGAAATTTCCACCCCTCTGCACAGACTCCTGCCCACTTTGTCTCTCAACTCTGTCCTGGCCATTTCGATAGATCTGTGAATGCTATTGGACAAATAAAGAAGGATTGTTTCATTAATTTATGTTCTAACTTCATCACTTGAACCAGGCTATCTGCAAGGCAGGCTCATTTAATTACACATTTTTACTACAAAAAATTTACAGCAAGGATCAAGAAGCCTGAGATCCCTCTGCAGCCCCAGCTAACAGAGTGAATGTGGACTCCTCCCCTTCCTCAGCACCTCGGATTGGCACTAATGTTGCACACTGCCTGATAGCAAAGCTGCTGTTGAACATGGAATACCCTGGAGCAGGAGCTGTGTTTCCCATGGTATTTTGTCCAACAGGGGCACAGTGTCACACACAACAACTGAAGGAAGTGCTGCCTCTGATGGTGTTCATTTCGGGGATAGTGTTACACAAATAGGAGGAATGAGGAGTAACTCAAACATGAGTGTACAGCAACGAATTTGGTAACTTGGCAGCTGGCTGGGGCATGGGTCAATCCCCCTCTCCCAGCCTTTGCAATACTTTAGATTTAAAATTAATTCTCTTTTGCTGAAGGACAAAGGAACTCATTAGACAATCACTAGATTAGGGCCTTTTCAGCTTGAATGATTTTTCCAACAGCAAAAAGAGAATGATATAATGATTTTTAGTACAGATGTTACACAAATGACTTTACAACTTTTGTAAACTAAATGGAAAACTGAGTAAACAGAAAATTTAGCTAAGCTATGGGATGCACATTGTGTGCCTGTGGAGGTATCTTTGGATGGAGAGGACAGTGAAGGAGAACACTTGACTACTTTAAATTATTACATTGGTATCTGTGAGAGAAACTGGGTTTTTTACTGACTTAGACTTAGTTAAGAATTTCCCTGGCTGGCATATTTGCTAAAACAACTTAAAGAGATTAAGTGAAAGAGACAAAGCAATGGAAAAGGAATAACGACATGGGTGCTCTTTCTGACCTTGGAACTCTGATGTTTTGTTCATGCTGACAGGGGATTTAGCTCTTGGACTTATCTAAAAGAAAGAGGACAAAAATCAGCACAAATGCAGAATATTTGCTACACACTTTAAACCAGATATTTTTACCACCTTTTTTCACTCTTAATGTTGCAATGTACTTGCACTCCTTTAAACAACAAGACCCAAAATTTTGAAGATATTTAGGTATCTAAATACCACAGCAGTGATGGAGGGTTAGCTACCTGACTACTTTTGAATGTCTGGCCCAAATGCATTGCAATTTCCAGATTCTGCTGAGGAAACAAAGAGACAAAAGGTGAAGTGGGTGCCTTGGGACTGGTTTCAGGCAGCTGTTAATACAACAGGCATCCTTTTGGAGTGTGCAATGTGAAAAATGCAGCTCTATCGCCATAAGTAATAATGACAGTCAGAGCTCAGAAAGGTTATGAAGGGCAGGGAGAATTCAAATGCAGATGAAAGGAAAGAGAACCTCAAAAGCCAGAATGTTAGATTTTTGTGGGGTTTTTTTACAATTCATGAATACAGCATCAGATAATAGCTGTGTGAATGCAGCTGGTCGGGGAAATCATGAACCTAACTCATGCTATCCCCTCCTGTTAGGGGTGAGAAAATTGCCATAATTTAATTCTAAATTAGATAGTTAATTTTGCTCTAGATTGTGTCCATTTCTTTCTATTTTTCCTCCCAGCTGCTGAAAGCTTTTCCTCCAATGCTTCTTTTTTCACCTTCAGTGTGTGTTGGACCTCAGGCGTTATGTCATTTTTTTTTTCCACTAATGTTAAGGAGGCAAAGAATCAATTTATTGACAACGCTCCAAGAATGTGAATGAACAGCCGAAGCAAGAAGAAAACAGAAAATGGGGAGAAGGGATAGAAAACAGTCTATAAAGCCTGATTATATCTGCTCCTCAAGATGCAAATCACCACAGGGAAAAAACTGACAGCTCACTATCATACACAGATCTATTCTTATCTTTACAGCAGTTTCAGAGGCACTGCCACAACATGTGTTATGTCTGATAGTTCTAACAGTCCCTGCTCTGTGTCATTCCAGCCTCAGATTCAGACACACCTGGATCCCCTTTAGGTTCACTCTTCTCTTGAGACGAACTTGATCAGGCAAGAAGAATTTGTTGTCTTCTGGAGAGTCTTCAGAAGTGGAGGAGTCATCGGCTTCCTGACCATTGGCTTTGGGGCCAGAAGTCCCAAAGGCCTGGGAGATAACGGTAATGGGAAGATTCCGTGGCAAACTCTAAAGATCACAAGGGAACACTTTTACTTCTGAGACCAGATTGGTGCAACTCATGACCTTCCTTTAGAGCAATCTGATTGAACCTATTGTGACTCTGTGCTTCAGCAGCTCGTGTAGAATGTGGCTTCAAACCCAATCAATAATTTGGGTTGAGATTTGTGGGGATTTCTGTTCACTGACTGAATCCTGTTTCACTCACATTCCTAAAAATATTTGTAGTTTCTAATCCAGTGTAGAAACCACTTGGTTTTCTGTATTTCTTTCCTTTCCATTTAACATCAAGCTGTGGAATGGCAGCCTTTGGGAAGGCATGTGCATGACAGACAATTTGAACAACACTATAGGAAAGAATTCACAACGCTGACATGTAGTTGGAGGTGATTTTTTTTTTTCCAGTTAATTCATGGAAAGAATTTAAAAAGTCCCCTCTCCCTTGCAGACCAAAAGCAAATCTTAACAAAAGAGATCATGTCTGTCTTGCTCAGCCATACCTGGTCGAGGAAGTTGTTGTCCTTGGAGAGGCGCCGGAGTTTGCACTCCAGGTTGACGATGCACGCTTCCTTCCGCACCACCTCAATTCGGAGCTCGTCGTTCCTCTCCTCCAGCTCCCGGATCTGCTTCCTGTATTTATCCTTCTCGATCAGACAGTGGGAGTACTGGGTCTGAGCCTCATCGCGCGAGCGGAATGCCTGCAGCGGGGCAAGAAACCTCTGTGGCACTGGCCTGGGCACCAGACCCTCCTCCTGCTGCTTTTGTTTGTGAGCTGCTGGCAACAGGCACTTTGGAAGCGCTACCCAGTCACCCATTAACACAGCAATCAGGACCAGGATGTGCCACAGCAGCACCATTAAAAATTATGATGATAAGGGTGGTTCATTTACATCTCCCTCTGTGTTGGTGGGAAAATGTCCCAGAGTGCAAATGGGGTGACTTGACACTGACATAAAGCCTTGCAGGAGCTGTTGTTAAGATGCTGGTTCTGCCTGCCAGATGCTGCACTGTGGAAACAACCCAATATTACCCTGTGTTTAATTACCGTAATGTGAATCCCAACAAGTAATTCTTTTAACTGCTTATTTTATAATGGTATTTTGGGCCCAATTACCTACAATTCCCAAAAGTGACACAGAGGAGATAGAGGCTTTTGCCATTGATTTCCCCCACTTTAACTGTGAGATACCTGGTCCCGCTCCTTTTCCACCTCCTCCAGCTGTATCATCACAGTGTTCATGCGGTGCTTGTACATCTCACAGTCTTTTCCTAGTGTTGAGCACTTTAACTCCAAATCTTCTTTCTCCTCAAGATACTGGAAATGACACACTGTTAACCACCACCACTCTCAGAGGCGTTTTGGGCACCAGCCTGAGATATTCCATCTCTCTACCCTTCCATTTCTCACCTTGTCTCTCAAGTCCTCCACATGACGAATCTCCTCTTGGAGATTAAAGATCTTGTTGACCAACTCATGACGATCCTCCAGTGCCTCCTTACGGTCGTGTTCCAGAATATCCAAAATGGCTTTGTCTGAATCTGGCAAACCCCTCTTGTCAGCCTGAGGAAAGATGTTTTTTAGAGCCAGGCCAGGGAAACAGAAAATAGTTTTGCAGGGAGAAAAGTATCAAAGACAGTAACAAGCAAGAGGAATAGCAAATGAACAAGATACTGCAATGGGAAAGCAGGAGAAGAGATGGACATTTGTTCATATTTTAAAGCATTGTCAGAAAAGATGAATAAAATCTGTCTTTCTGTCAGAATAATCTGATGAAGGAACTGTTTTACTGGTCTATTGTACTGCCTGTAATTTGATCCGGTTTGGATGCAGTGACAATTCTTCACTCCAAGTCCTGCATTCAAAACTCTTTTCTATTAATCAGCTCTCACTGAGCACAAGAATCACCCTTTTCCAAAGAGCAGGGCCTAAGAAAATATTCAGGAGAATTTTTAAGGCATGCACAGGCTTTGCAGGGCTGTGCTCAGAGAATATTAAACATGCCTGGAGTACCTTGTACCACTGCTTCATTTTCCACACTGTCCAGGAATATAATTTCTTTCAGATTTAAAATCAAAAAGATTACCAGAGCAGGTTCCAACACATAATTGCCATCCAAAATTAACCATAAATGGAAGATGAAAAAAGCATAAAATGCCAGCAAAGAATATGCCATATTTATTTTTGAAATACCTAGACTGAGTTGGAGATTTCAGGGACATTTTGGTTATCCAGTATTTCTAAGCATACCTAAGCATTTCTAAAACAAACTGGTTCAGTTTATTTACAGTTTTGCTTAGGAGAATTTAAACCCTATTTTTAGCTATTTCTCTGTTTCTTTAAGTGCTATAAGATCATTTCAATTAATATAAGATACCTACATGGACCAGAACTCCCAGAATCTTCTATCCTACACTCTTTTTGAACCTTTGAATTGGATTTGTGTTAGAACTTAGAATCATTAGGCGCTGCTAGAGGCTACAGCCATTTCTGAAAGGCCTTCTGTTGATAATTTTAAGTGTCATTTTAAAATGCCACAAGCCTTTTCCAACAAAGTGCTAAGTAGTCTCACATATATCCCATTATTTGGCTAAGCTCTAAATGTGCTGCACACCATTTGTTTTCCCTACCTGCACAAACACACGTGTTGAGCTCCCGGTGCAAATTACAGCAGGGTTCTACAGGGCACCCTGGTGCTCAGTGACCACTCAAGTACAGGAACCTTTATTACCCTCTGCTTCATTACAACCTTTTGGCAAAGATCTGACAACAGCCTGACACAGGGTACACAGAGCCACTGTCAGAAATTTCTGGGCTGGCTGTTTAACATAGCTTTGTAGTGACAGGCTGGTACAGTGTTCAGCAATTCAACTCTGCATTCTTGAAGAGCCAATTTCTCATGTACACTTGATTTTTTTAGAGGACTATTTTTGTAGACCTCCTCCTCACGCATGTGTCTGTGCAGGGAGCACTCCAGGCAGCTGGGAGCTGTACAACCAGCCTTCTTATTGTTCAAACTTTGTACTTATGCTGGTTGTAGCTTTGCAGGCAGAGGTTTCAACCAACACTCCCTGCACTGTAACTGGAGTATGTGTGAGTTTGGATTTAAGGGCAGCAATCTGCTTTTATACCTGAATGATGGACTGCAACTCCTGGATTTTAGTCTTCATCATCTCATTTTCCCGCTCCAGCTCCAGAACCTGTTCCTTTTTGGGTCGGTTTTCAATATCATTTTTCAGCTTCAAAGACTGGTTCCTCTCCAGCTTGCACTCCTCTTCCACCTTGTTCAAGCGATGCTTCAGCTGGTCAATCTAGAGCAGCCAGGGAGAGTGGAAAGGAGAAAGAGGACAGGAAGGGAATCCTTCCTAGCTCTGACATTTAGTGCTCTGAAAAAGCTCTCGCTTCCAGGTGAAAACATAGCAGGAAAAATAGTTTAAACTGTGAATGCTAACGAGGAGTTGCTAATTGAGTGCTGAATGTCCACAACTGAACCAGTGAAGTCTCAAGTACAAACCTGCTACTTGCCAGCTGTAACTCATATGGGCTGATTGTGAACATTTAGAACACCTGGACTACAAAAAAGTGGCATGTCCCCAATCCTTCAATAAAGAAAGAGGTATGAAACAGAATGAACACTTAACAGGCTGACCAGACATTGTGCTTTTTGCACGTGGACTATTTGGATCAGGAAAAACAGGAGAAAATTCAGGATATGTTTCTGAATAAACCCTCAGCAGCTGTAGTGCTGCTGGACAACTGTACCAAGATATTACTAAGGCTAAAAAAGTCAAAATTATGTTTTTAATAAGCAAGTATGTTTTAAATTTTGTTTTTACTTGTATTCCATTAATTCATTATCTGCCATTGATACACCTCACTGCAGTTGGCATTTCTGTACAGTGATGGCTCCAATCATCTGGTTAAGCAAAGCAAATGAGAGCTCTACACCTTTCTGCTGTCTCATTTTCCCAGCTGCCACTGGCACTCTCCATTGCTGCTGCTGACTAAAGCACCCCAGAACATTTATCTCACCTCCAACTGCAGGTCTCGGCTCCTTATCACAGCCATGCTCTTCTCGTCACTCAGCTGGGCATATCTCATGGCCAGATTGTAGTTCTCATCTTTCACCTTGACCAGCTCATCGTTGTAGTTGTTCCTCTCCTCCTTCATCTTGTTGTATCTCTCCTGGAAGGTCAGCAGCTCTATCTTGTTCAGCTTCAGCTGCTTTCGCTCATCCTCCAGCTGGCGGGACTTGGCCAGGAGCTCACAGCGCTGCATGTCCTTTGTCTTCACCTGCTGCTGGAGCTTGATGATCTCATTCATTAGGAAATGGGTAAGGCCTTCATGTCCCTCCTCCACTGAAAATGTTTGAGCAGCTTATCAATGTCTACTGAAGTACCTTATTTCAGTTAATTTCTTAATAAGTAGGATCAGCAGAACTGAGTAAGAAACAAGTGGCCAGAATATGTACAGAGGTGCAGAATTTGCACAAATTCATACACATCTGTATGTCTAACAGTACAAATGTTACACAGCACACTGGTATCAGAATCACAATACACACACATACAGCTTATCTAGATAGACGACAAAGCCTTTACATTTGTCTTGTTTCAGCTGAGCCTGTGGAAATAGCACAACCTTTGTAAAATTGTGCAAGTACAATTAATCTGAGTGCATCAAATGTGCTGCACATGTGTAGGTCATCAGTGTAATTTAGTTCACTGTTCCAATATAGCTTCTCCTGAGATTTCTGGCAATGTCTATCATTCCATTTGAAGCTCTTCAGCTTCATTCAGACAGCTGGGATGTCCCTTTGCTTTATCTATTACCTACCACATTTTGCTTTGAAGGGGACTGAAAAGCTGCAGAATGCTTCAAGATTAGCTTTTATTAAAATAAAATCTCTCCTGAAAAAAACCAAGCCAGTCTTCCAAATAGTCCTTACTTCAACAGGCTCCTTTGTGATTGATTCTACTCACCAACAATAGTGGAAAATCTCCGTGTAGGTTCTTTCCCGGTCACCAGTTTGTAGAGTTCAGGGTAGTAAAACTCCAGGCTCTCTAAGAACACCACGTAGCCTCTCTGTCCCTTGGTGTGGAGGATGTCCAGCAGTCGGCCTGGGTACAGACAGCAGAGAGGAGACACATCAGCCCCACCAGCAGCATGAGCAAGTACCACATCCCTGAAGTCAGATCTGCCTAAGGTTCATCTCTGCCACAGCAAAGAGCTGTGCAAAATCTGGCTAATTCACAGAGTTCAGCTGAGCCAATAAAATAATGCCACCAATTCTATATGCCTGTGCTGATTGTTATTCTGAAGGAGTAGAATGGGCAAACTGGTCTCTGGAAATTTCAAAGGACAAGTTATTCAGTTATTCAGTTATTCCTTTACCAGGCAAGGATGGCAGATCCTCCAATGACAAATCATGAAGTACTGCAAGATAGCTGAAAAGCTGCCCCTGCAATGGCACTGGCTGCTGCTCATGTTAACTGAAATATTTGCCAAGGCTTTGATGGGAATTTGAACCCCATGAGTTCCAGTCTGCACCGCACTGGAAAGAGTCTTTGTTATCAAAATAGCAGCAGAATCCCCACTTACCTTAAACCTCCTGGAAATAAGATGAAGGGTTTTCATTTGATGATGTGTAACTCCAGACTTAGCAAAGCAAAGCTATTCACACAGGGATGCAGACAGACCCACTGACCAGATAATTACCTGCTCTGTTAATTTTGGAGGGCAGCATAAGGGAGTTGAGCACCTCATCCTCGTCCTGCTCATCGATGACTTTGCACTGCCGTAAGTAGGGGGTCAGTTTGGCTGGGTTGATGTAGCGGCTCAGCATGTGCCTGTTGCACTCCACATTCTCCCACAAAGCCTCCTCCTCATCTTTCAGTGTCTCCAGGCCGTCATCCATCTCTGGCTCTGCTCCTGAACAAGGGAAACAATTGGCAAATGAACACCAAGCAGGAGAGCTTCAATCCCGGTACTCTTTTGTACTTCCATGTCATCTGGGATGAGCTCAGAACCACTTCTGACTAATGCTGAATTTGCCCAATATTGAAGCCATTTGAAGCACAGCCTGTCCACAGCTCATCTGGGAAATGACAGTTCACAGAAGTGCTATCTTGAGTCTATGAACTATTGCTCATCACTCTCCAGTGATGAATCTGCACTCAGCCAACTCCACCAAGGTCTCTACAAGTCAGAGGATCCCTCTGCTCAAGAGAGGCAATGGCAAAGGGCACAGAGCAAGGCAAGAAGTGAATGAACCTGCAGAGCTCAGAGCAAAGACAAATGCAATTGCTGCAGGCAATGAAGGCTTTTATCCTCACCTCCTTTGCTCCTCTGAGCTGTACTGAGGTGAACCTGTGCAGATGTGATGAGCCAGCACCATAAGTGACTGCACACAAGAACAGTTAAGGCAGGTCTGTGTCTGCAGCTGGCTGTGGATGCACTGAGGGGTGTGAGTACAGGTACCTGGGAGCTCAGACCTTGCCTTTCCCTGCAGGAGGGGGCAGGTAACAGCGTTGTGTCACCGCAGTCTGAAAATGTTCTTGACTCATGCAAATGTTGTCACACGGTTTCTGAGTGCTTGCAAAGCAATTTCCTGCCAGCTCCTAATTTGTACCCACCTCATTAGAGAAGGTTACATGGCAGGTTACAGTGAGGCAAGAAAACTTGTACTGAAGTTAAAACTAAAGAAACTTTGCAGAAAAAAAAATCTTTCCTTCTTTATTTTGTGATAAATATTAACTTTTCACTCAGTACTATTTTTGCATTCTAGCTTTCACAGAACCTCGTGATCCAGGTGGCACGTGGAACATAAGCTTCTATTTCAAGTTCAGAGACCCTGGTGGAAGAATATGCAGTTCTTGGATCATATGAGAGGAGAGCTGTGCTTTATGAGGCTTTGCTGGTAATCAGTAACTAAAGACCTCAAAAGCAACATGTTGTTTTTCTCAGCTTCCAGCTGTAGGAACTGGGGAGCAGCCTGTGCTACACGGAGCATCCCTGGGCAAAACCAGCTCATAAACTGCACAGCCAAGGGCTATTAATTCCTCATTTTGAAAACTAAAGCCAAAAGTGCTAATCTGCTAAATAATGCGTTTGTCAGTGTTCTCACATAATGAAATACAGAATATTCCTACAAAAACAATGCATGCTCTCTGCTTGATGCTTTTAAAAGCTTTCCCAATTTGTCAAAAACCCTAGTTGGGGTTTCAATATCTTTATGAGAAAAATTTGGATGGTTCTTCACAGTATGGGCAAGTTAAGGGAGTATTGCCAGGGGCTTTGTTCCTCCCCTGTACTCCAGCAGAGTTCTTTTCTTTGCAGTTTCACATCCTAGGAGCCACTCGCTCCACATTTGCTTTGATGCTTGCATATGGATTCATGACTCCAGCGACTGCTATTGAACATTCTGGGAGACACAGCAGTCCTCAGAGGGACAGGAAGACCAGGGCAGTTCAATGGGATCCAGATTCATGGGGCAAGGCTGTAGTTAGGGGAAAAAACTCCCTGATCTTATGAACTCCACACTGGCTGGGTGAAATTCTCACTGAATGCCAGTATTTATGTGTGGTAAAAATGACACTGAAGCAATGAGCAGAATAAAGGGAAAACAATAGAGAAAAAGCTTTACAAAGCAGGTTGCAGTGGGAGGAATGCTAAAGGGGAAAGAGCTTCATCTGAAGTCCTCACACATTCTCATGAGCCTCATTCTCCACCACTTATTCTGGAAGTAAGTGTATTTCACTTCAAAGGTGAATTTAACAAACGCTACATAATTGGAGAAGCTGGACTTTGGGGAGTAGAAGGCAGTGAAGCAGAAGGTCACACAGTACCTCAGTCAGCTCACAGCCCCAGCTATCCACTGCAGCTGAAAAAAGGAGAGTCACAGGCCCTTTAATTTCTGGGAGCGTACCAGGGAGCTCACAGATGGACCTCAGAGTGCAGAAGAAGCACTTGCCTGAATTTCATAAAATGCAAGATATCTTGTAATCTGCTGCGCTGAACCAGAAATTATTGCACACTGTCAGCAGTTCCCTCAGGACATTAGTAAGGGATTTCTCCACTAAATGATTCAAAGAAGAGTTCACTCATCAGCGTAATTCTCCACATGAATATGCTTTTTTTTTTTACCTGACATTAAAAAAAATCTTTATCAAATAGTCCCTTGTGTATGGGCATAATACATCCATACTGTTATTTTGGGAACATAATGTTTAATGAGAAAGTAATAAGTATATTGGATGGGTGGCTAGGAATTTTAAAAGGAGATTTCTGGTAGCAAACCCCTGCTAAACACAGTCTATTATAAGGAGCAGGCTCTGAGAAATGACATTTAGTGGGGTGGTCCTTCACTGCCACGTAGGAATGTCAGACTCTCCCTTTTGCTTTCCTCCTTGGAATTCCACCTTGGAAGCGCCCTGCCAGAAGCACAGCTAAGCTCTGTTCTAACTTCCCGTGCTGTCCATCAGCTCCCAGGGGTGTGTAACAGGTATTTCTCCTCCCCTTCCTGGAGCTTGAGGTGTTGCCTTTGTTATGATTCTTTGGCCAGGCTGGTCTAAGAGCACAACTCCCATGGAGCTCCAGTGTCCTGTGGAGCTGTTCCAGAGAAAATAGCAATGAACAGCTGATATTAGTGCAGAGCCCCTCCTACTGAGCAAATAATTCTTTGATTTAGTGTTTAATATAGTGTTGAATAGGAAACAAAATGCTTGCCATTGGTTGAAATTTTGGTGTGCTGGTCAAAAACCCAGATGTAACAACTGAAACTCAGTGGGAAACCAATAAAGGTCTTGTATTGCTGGCTTTAATTTTAGAAGTTTTTTTAGCAGTACATGCATTTTCTAGGCATTTAATAGCCCTTATTCCCTGCTTCTGTCCTCCCTTCCTATGATGATATTGCAGAAAATTTGTTTTCACCTAGAAAATTAAAAATGACAGATTTAAAATGTTTTCAAATGTGTAATCACTTATTTAATCTGATCTTTATTACCATTATCTATTTTGTGATTCCAACACCTCTTGAGCTGTAAACTAACACATCCAGGAGCTGTGATATTTCATAGAAATACTATGGCATCCGTTACAAATCACAGTTGTGAAGTCACAGACTTGGACTGACTTCAACAGACATGAAGCAAAAAGAAATCAGAAATCACCACAGCAGTTAAAAAATTGCTCTCCTGCTGCTCCTTTCAGTAGTTAGTATACAAAATAGCTTTTAACTGCAGGAGAGCTTAATCCAGTAATAATCTCAGCTAGTTCCATCTATTTCAAAGGTCTCTGTAGATGCAGACAAATAAAAGAGAGAATCCCTTTTTACATTAAAAGGAACATTCTGCTCCCCTTGTCTCCTTTTCTCTCTCAGGGACTATCCTTCTGCTGGCTGTTACACACAAATGAATTGTTCTGTATGTTTGCTGGTTTTCTCGTGGTGTATTTTTCAGCTGAACAAATCACCTTGCAGTTAAAGCTGCTCCCTGTTCTCACTCAGACTCCACACTCTCATATGTCAGTGACACTCTCCACTGATCAAGGGAATAAAGCCTGCAGGCTTTAGACCCAGGGGTTCTATAAAGTACTCATCATCAGGTCACATCTAAAGCTTCATTTTTGGTTTTTTGTGCTTTGTTTGATGATGGTGCAGAAATTAACCCTTCAGCTGTTTAATTATTTGCATCCCCGTGCTCTCCTTTCCTGCCAGCCTGTCAATACTCAGGATTGCTGTGTAGCCGACTGCAAATGCAGCTTTCAGCTCAGGTTTCTGATTTCCTGATATCACCTTTGTGAAATATGAAAGAAGGGTTTTGTCTTCGTACTGAGAAGCAGAAGAAAGTTTATTTTGGAAGAGGTAATCTATTGGAATGTTTTGCATTTCTGCATTTGTCACAGATGCTCGCAGACTGGCAGTATTTGAAAAGAAACCACAGCACACAAAATGTTTTGCATATTATAAGTTAATAAGAACAGAATTTTATGTTAAATGCTAAGTATGAAAGCATTACATATACATCATCATATTTTAAACCAAAAATAAAGATGAAAACAACACTCTGTGTATCTAATTATCCTCAACAATTTGAGAGTGTTGTTCTACATCCTCTTTCTCTGCACATCTCCAGAGGCCGTGGGGCAATGTCTTTTCTCCCCGCAGTTTGTACAGCACCTCACATGACAAAGTGTAACAACTGGGTGATTTTCTCAAAAGCTGCTTGTGTGGATATGTGCAGATTCGCAATATCAGAGAACCACAAAACCACAAAGGGATTTAGAGCTATTTTTACTTTTAGAGGAAAGTCACAGTTTAAAATGTGATAAGGAAATTATATTCCTTTGCTTAAGGACAGGAGAGCTCTGTGTGCCCTCCAGGCTTTCTGAAATGCTGAATACCAGCAGTTTCCAATTATTCTGGCTGCTCTCTGGATGTTCTGTGGTACTGAAAACCACTTTTAAAAGGCTTAAACATTGATAAAGAGGACTAAATTTGATTACCTATCCTTGCAATTTTTTCGATACAGATGTCTAAATCCAGACTCCCAAGGGAGATGAGACAGTGTCTTCATCTGCCTTTAAGAATTTGCACTTTATATAAATTCTTCCTACCTCAGTGTCCCCACCTGAAAACAAGGCTGGCATGGGTATGTTTATGACAAAGTAGGACTTGTTAATTAGTGACTGCAATGCACATGGAACCACTGAGATGGAAAGTCCCCAGAAAAATATTTATTATTAGTGCAGTTTTATTACTTGAGGCTGTGCAGGCCTCAGAACACTTTCTGAAGGCAGCAGCACTGTTGAGCAGGCTGGGCTGTATTTCTGTTTTGGGTCATAGTGATGCACATGAAAAGAACCATTCTGTGTATCTCAGAGCCCCTGCTTTATACAAGAGATTCAACCAGCTTACTTATTTCAACAAAATATAAAAGAAAAAAAATTGAGTAAGAGATACCAAAGCAATAGAAGAGCAAGAAGCTTTAAACACAAAATAGGATTATTTTTGCACAAAAAGGTCCTATTCAATTCAATTGAGTCAATCTTCCTGTTCCACACAGCCTACAAAAGAAACCCCAAACACCAGCAGACCTGCAATGCTTCAGGGAGGTAAAGCTACATCTTTGGTAGCTAACATGAGAAGTACTCCCATTTTCTGAATAGAAGAGAGGAAGAAGGAAGCAAACCAAACTCCCTAACTGCTTCAGAGACCTCTGGAGGCATCTTCATCTGGCTTCAGAAGGGAGAAAGAAAATTCCCTTCATTTTCATAACTATAAGCTCAACAACCAAGTGACAGAAAGAAATGAAGGATTCTATTCTAATACTCTCATTCAGTACTTCTGCCATCTGAAAAAAAAAAACCAAACCAAGCAGTGGAATAAATCAGAGATTTATGTCTAATCACTATTCCTGTCCTAACAGAAGGGGGGTCAGAAGAATTAATACTCTTGGAACTCTCTTTAATTATCGTTTTCTTTGTCTTTATTTACTTTCCTAAGAGCAGATCCATATAAAACTCCATCTCAGAAAAAAAAAGGAAGGGTAACTCATACATAAAGCACGGATCAGTTATTGGTGGTGTCAGTCAGGACACCCAACAGCTTGCTTAGAACCACCGAAACCAGAAAACACCGTGCAGCAAAACCAGTCAAGTGTTCAATATTGCCTAAGAGCTGAGCAATGAATGAACTGAATTCCACACTTACAGCATTGAGCTTTTGTGTATTTTGAAATTGCAAATGAAATTCTATATAACTCCTATTGCTTTCTGGAGGAAAACACTATTTACACATTAAGAACATTATTTTGCCCCATGCAATACTGTTGCAAAGACCCCAATCAGTGCAGCAATACTCCTTAGGAGCCTGTAACGATTTCTGTTTCATAAAGGGCTGAGACCTGTGCTTTTCCATTTCACACCCTGCCTGGGGCAGTATCTGGTGTACCTCTTCCTCGAGTCTGGCAGCTTTAGAGGCTCCAAGCTCCCATCACCTGATCTCACAGGAAGGAAGTGACTCATTTTGCTCAATGGCCAACTGACTGCAGGTTGTGCTGCCTCGAACAGGCAGCATCCAATCAGCTTTGCTTGTAGCACACACGTTATTGATAATAAACAAAGACAATGGAAAAATCCTCCTCTGCAAATAGCTGAAATGATGTTTTGACAACTGTCCTTTTCTGTGTGTCACTATTTCCTACAAACAATGAAGCTGCTTCCAGCTCTGGCAGTAACACACAGTTTAAGCCCTACTGAGAGAGGAGCAAATTTTGGGGGTGGATTAATCTCACCATTTTGAATTAGGCATGAATTTAAAGATCCAGTTCCTCTCTAGTGCTCTGCTCAATGCTCTGCTCAAGACTCTTCATTCCACCACTTTATACTTCCACCTTGGAATGCTCTCCAAAGATTGGTTTCCAGGCACCCTGAGTCTTGGGTTCCCTCTGGGGTCCATGGAGAGAGATTTGTCCTCCTGATGCCAATATCTACACTGGAGATTAGATAGGTATTATTCTGTTTTCACATATTGTTTGAGAATCTGATACCCAGGTTTCAGAAACTGCCATACTGCCATTATTCAATGCTAATATGCATAAATGAGAAATGAGAGATATGAACAATGAGACATGCAGAAAAAAAGTGAAGAGGGGAGACAGAGATGAAATTTCAGAGTGAAAAATAATGAGGTCGAGGGAAAAGGAAATATAAAAAGGGAACAGGAAAAAAAAAAGAAAGAAAATGAAAGTGAGGAACAAAAGTGAGACCGAGATGAGAATAGGAAAGGCCTTACTAAAGGCAAAGGCAAAGAATGTGGGAATAAATAGGGAAGGACCTTCCACAGATCCTGAAACATTAGAAATCAGTGTTACTTCTGAGCATGCAAATCAAGATAATGGCAGAGTAATTAAAATTAATAATTTACCACAGGACTTCAGTGCATCTATTTTAAAGGATTTGCAAAGTAGCAGTGGAGAGCTGAGCGCCTGACATTTAATAAACGCTTTAATCTACACATGCTCCGTCCTGTTCCGCATGGTGATGAGGAGGGCAGCAGAAATCGCTGTGCTAACGTAGTACAAATATGTTTATATAGTTGCCCTTTTGTTCTGGAGCATCAGCTACTGACACAAGTATTTCCTTTCAACTAATGTGTGCTAAAAGCCAAGATCTAAGAAAGAAGCTGTCATCCTTGGGCTGCCGAGGCTCATGAGAATGCTGGTCCAACAAACGCCTCAGGAGTCATTACTGGGTCCCAGGTTAATTTTTTCTTTAGACTGACTCACTTTGTTTTTACAATTGATAATGAGATTCTCACCAGCTCAGGAGGAGGAGGAGGCACAGCTGGGGGCAAGTCCTGTGTGTTTAGGAGGAGTGTTGAATTAAAAATTCAAGTTGCTCAGAGATGCAATTGGCTTTGATGACAGCAGGTTAGGTCCCAGTAAATGTGTGCTTGAATTACAAACCCCAGCGCATCCTTTGGTACAGAGAGCTGGTGTTTGGGAGGGATCTCCACAGACTGAGCTACATAAGAACCTGGTAAGGACAAAGGTTCATTAACTGGTACATATGAAACCCGCACAACCCTGGCACAGACAGCCTGATTCTTATCAGTGCTGTTAACATTTCACTTCTATTAATACAGGTCACATCAGGAAGAAAGAAAGAATTGTAGCTCTGCCAAACAAAACTCCTACTTAGTCTGTTTCTTGAAAAAATTGTCACTTTCTACAAACTCTTACATTACAGAACTTTAAAAAATAACAGAGACAAGAACACTTTCCATCTAGTCAGATAATGACCCTCTGTAGGTGATACTCTCATCTCCAGACACTCAAAGGATAATGCAGAACACATTCGAGGAGAGGACTGCGCTCACTTAATCTCCAAATTCGGAAACAATTGACAGTAAATGTGTAGGCCATTCTTAAAACAGAAAAGGTCACACTCCAATCTTGAATACTGTCAGATAATCTCACTGTAATTCACCATGGCCAAGGAAAGTTTGAAAATATTATTTCATATAGCAAGCTTTATAACATGGTAGGAAAATAAAACAGAGATCTATATGGAGAATCGCAGAATCATGGAATCTTCTGAGCTGGAAGAGACCCACAAGGATCAGCCAGTCCAGCTCCTGGCCCTGCACAGGACACCCAAAAATCCCACCCTGTGCCTGAGAGCTGTGTCCAAAAGCTCCTGGAGCTCTGGCAGCCTTAGGGCCGTGCCCATTCCCTGGGGAGCCTGGGCAGTGCCTGACCAACATTTGGGCGAAGAACCATTTCCCAATATCCAACCTAAACCTCCCCTGACACAGCTCCAGCAGTTAAAGAATCCCACAGCTAGTCACAACACACAAAATACAAAGAGAAGCAAATAAGAAGCCAACTCCCCTATTAAGATCAGTCTTAACAAACTACTCCAAATACATGAAAAACCACCCCTGTGCAAACTGTTTACTACACTACAAGAGCAGCATGCACTGATTGTGATGAGAATGTGATTCAGTTAAACATTTTAAATATTCCACAAAGGTATAACAGCTCCCACCAAGCTCTGTGAAGACTTACCCAGTCATGTTGAGCTTCTAATTTCCAACAACATATCCTGTTGTATCAAATACTGGCTAGTCTCCTAAAGGTGATGACTCCCATGGTTCACACATCCATTTTGATCATTTTATGTAAATGCATAAGTTATGTAGATAGACCAGGTATCTACACCCTACTCCTTTTTGTGACCTCTTTGTAACCATTACTTTAAAACAGTCTCTAATTTTAAAGAACAGACTGCTCTCCTGTAGCTCCACTGTGGCTGGAACAATGTCATACATACCTTACACAACCAACAACTCACTGGAAGAGGTGAGCTTCACTCCTAGCCACGGTCTGCCATAGTCCTGGATGCTCTGCTCATTGGCCACATCCTTGCACCTTGCTCAGAGCTGCAGGAACATCTCAGCCAGCAGCACACAACACACACAGATGACAACTGGATGCCATTTGATGGGAAAAAGCCTACAATGAATCACAGCAGCCTGGCCTAGGAAGGGCAAAACCTCACCAGGAATTTGGTATTTTACTCCTTGCACATGGAAAGAGTTGTGCTTGTTTTATGAATAGATCTTCCCTGCTTGTGCTTTCTGGTCACCTCCTCTCCTTGCTCTGTGCCCTCTCTCTTTTTTCACCAGTGTTGTGGGGCTGTGTCACGCAGCTCCGGAAACCTACACCCACCACCCTCTCTCTCAGACTTGCAGTCTATATATAGCAGGCAGAAAGGCACTGGGGGCTGCCTTACTTCCCTTTTCTTCTGAACAGAGCTTGTGGGTAACTTTCAAATGTGACACCGCTGCTGAGGAAAGTCTCAGAGGAACTTCTCCCACAGCCATGGAGAGCTGGGGGCTCTGCATGGAGCAGGAAGGGCCTGGGGAGAACCTCAAACTGGTCCCTTTTTCCTGCAGAGAACACGGCTGGGTTTCCTTAACCATCCCCTGTGACCAAAGGCCTGCAATTAAGAGCAGGAAAGCAATCTCTGCAAAACAGAGAGAAAATTCGCTCTCTGTCTTCCAGAAGGGCTCCTGTAAGTCACTTCTGTAGCAATCTAAAGGAAAAATGGTCTGTTTGTACATTGTCTGTCCATTATTTCTGTAGTGGTAATGTCTCCATGACCTTGTCTTGCTGTCTTGGGGAGCAGATAATGGCAAATACTTGGCAATTCTGTATTTTCGATGTTCAAAGCATTGCAAGGAGGAATTAAGCATTTTCTGTTTTTCTCTCCATAACTAAGCCCATTGCTCTGAAGATAGAGAATAAAATACTGTAAAGCTTTCATGTGGAAAATTTATCCCCAGAGAATTAACTAACCATGGGAAGAGACTAAACTCTGGTCTCATCAGGAAACTCTGGCCAGTTCAGTTCATGGCTGATGTGTATTTTTTTGAAGAGACCAAAGAAACAAACTACAAAAAAAGCAATAAATCTGGCTATTTGTTTTCACCTGGTGTGGTTCTTGACCACGAGTCAAAGTAAGAAGAAGTATGAGAATTGTATTGAATCCTCTGCTGACTGTGGAAATAAATATTTTTGAAAATAACAACTGTAAAGTGATGCCAGAATTACATTCCATCTGTGAACATCCCAGCCTTTAAGGATGGGCAGCTGCTATTAAAACAGCATCTACAAAAACTACTACAAAAGCAAGATTTGCAGGATTATTTGCACCCAAACCCTGATCTTCAGGAGATGTTTAACAGTACAAAAGGTGGTAACCAACTCAAAGTCAGAGGACGTTTGTTTTATTCTCCCATCTTAAGCCTTGGAGCACAATAATTCCTTACAACAGGCTGACAACAAAACCATTTGCAGAATGTGCAGAAAAGCCTTTGTTTTAAATGCAGTGCTAAATGCATTTGTGTCTGAGGTGAGGTTACACACAAGATGAGCACAAGCAAATGGCTCCCACGCGTGAGGATTGATTTCCCCTATTTCTCATTCCTGCTCCAGGGCGCAGCTCATAATTAGGGTCAGATTTTCTAAGAGCACAGGTGGTATTTAGGCATCCAAATAAATGGGCAGATTTTTGCAAGCCTTGCCTCGGAGTGTGGGATAAGGTGGTGTTATGAATCACAGGGCTGCTGAGCGTTAAGCACTTTTTAAAATCAGGGCTTCTGTACATACTTAAATTGAAGTTGAGTGCTTTCAAAAATCTTCTCACAACTGGAACATTCTTCAAATTCTAAGTATTGGAAAAATGGGCCTTTAAAGCTTTGTGAGGTGCTAATTTTTACATGAGTAGGGAACTGCTCTCTATAGCACCTATAAATCTGGCTGGCAGCAGTATTTAAGTAGTTCTGGTTCTCTAGTGTTGTATAAACTCTCCAGCAGTGCACATTCCATGGGGAAGAGGGCAGATGCTGTGTGCCAGTGCTTACCTGTGTTAATTCTAAGCTGTGAAATAAATATTTTCCTAGCTAACAGGTGATGACAAACATTGCTGATGCATCAATCTCTTTTCAGCATATTGTTTCCAGCCACAACTGAGATTTGAAGAATTAAATGAAATTTTAAGCTTTGAACCCTCTGAGACGTAATAAAAGAAGGGTTCTTTCTACATGACTTTCTACGAGGAACGAAAACAAATTTATTTTTCTTATGCTCAAAAGCTAATACAGTGTAGAAACTGTATGAGGTTTTAGATTAGGCTCTCCTTTCATCATTAGTTGCTCTATTTATCTTTTTTTTTCAAAGCCGGTGAGTTCAGCCTTGCAGAATCCATGCTGCTGACTCAGCTAGCTGAGCCAAAACTCATAAAAATCTATTTAAAAAAGGTCCAATGATTTTATTTTCTAATCGTAAATATGAAATTTAATTAGCATCTCATTGCTAACGAAGTCACCATGGAAGACAAGACTGAGGAATTAGGCACAGGGATGGAACATCAAGCGTAAGACAAAGCAACTGTTATGCAGGAGCCAGTTTAACTCCTGCTTTTCTCCACTCACGTTTCAGATTTATTAGGAATGATGGACAGGTTTCCTTCTCTGAGAGCAAGGCTCTTCTATCCTCTCTGTGGCAGTAATTAGTCCAGCATGATACCCCATCATGCGAAACACAAAATAACAACAGATAAGGTTCACTCTGGATTAGGAAAAGAAGCAAGGCAGAGCAAGTAGGATCTGAATTCAAAATCCTGTTTTGTCATAAGCTACTCAGGTCAGCAAGTGTTTCAAATCCTGTAAAAGCAATAGACTCATCAAATGAGAAAAGAACTCTCATTATTCTCCAGGGTACTGCAAACATCAGATAGATTAAAGGAATTTTTTTAAACGAAGCAGATGGAGAATTTAAAAAACCTCTTCAAATAGGAATGTGTCCAGCCTTTTCATTATTAGCAGTTTTAGAAGCTGTGTCCTAGGCTGACATCAGCACTGAGGTCGGCATTACTGGGTGGAATTCTGTCTACTGGGAGCTTCCTCTGCCACCTTCTCCCTGAGTTCTCGAGAGGTCAGGAGCTCCTGCTCTGGCTTCACCCACCCAAGTGTGCAGGAGGGGGTTTCACAGGTGCCTTTCGTGCACAGCAGCACAGTTACCTGAGCTGCAGGCAGGGACAGGCGCTCTCCTGGTGCCCCACTCCGAGGAGCACAGAACACAGAACATCACAGGAGACGGGACTCAGTGCAGCATGGGCAAGTGCTGTGGGAGAGCTCTGCAAGGGCTGGGGAACTGCAGTAACCACAAAGCTGTGCTTTCTCCCCACACTCACACTGAAATTGTTCACAGCAATCAGTGTGGGAGGAAGTGTTTACAGGACCTTTCCTGTGAGCAACTAATTATTAATAATTCCTGGATTGCTAGAAGAGCTTTAGGAGTAACTCTGTGAGTGGGCAAGTCCCTTGGGTGCTCTCAAGGACAACGTTCTCTGGGGTAAAAAGCAGTTTATTAGTGGTGGTCCTGGGTATTTACATACCGCAGGACAATTTCATATCACTGTTACACGATCAGTCACTTGCAGTAGCGAAGAGCCACGCCCAGACGTTATCACCAAGGCTGGGGTAACACTGCACATTTTATCACCAACGCTGGTGCTGAGGTGAATGGTGGAGTTGAGATGAACTGAGCAAGGGCCAACAGCTCTCTTCAAACAACTGATGCACAGCCCCTGCTATCTTCAGTGGAGTGGTGATGGAAGTCTCTGTAAATCAGACTTATCCCAGTTCAAATTCCTGAAATAACTCTGTTTCTTTCTAGTATTTTTGATGCCACTTATTCTAGCAAGGAAAAAAAAGGGAATTAAACTTTCTCACTCCACAGTTAGAGGGTCTGAAATGGATAATTCTGGTAAAGCATATTTTTAAAGAATAAGGCAAGTTTAAAGCAATGGCCATATGCTCCTTTTGGATTCTTATATGCAAACTTTTAGCACTTAGCCAAAAATGTTGCTGTTCCTTTTCAGGACAGAATGGTCCAGCTGGTGGCTCAAAATCCACATTCAACCATCAGAAGGCACTCACTCCACTCACTGGTTTTTCTTTGGAGGAAATAGGGATTGTTGGTTTGGGCAGCATATAACTGTACAGTTTCTCTTGGGCTTGTGTAAGGCCAAATTTACGGTAGAACAAATTTCTGGTCTGAGGTTACAGAGTTCACTGCCTCCACATGAGGGGAGAGGTGAGGTGGGCAGGAACCACTTTTAGACACAGACAGCATAATACAGAATGCCAGGATGTGGCATTGCCCAGCCCTCAGAAGCTGATGCTCTGATCTGAAACTCAGCACAGCAACCAGAACAGCCTGGATTGCTACAGCCAACTGTCTGCGTGAAACATTCTCCACAAGAGAAAAGAACTGGAAGAATATCCCAGACAAAAATCTGAATTTTTTTAGAGAGTTTAGATCTTGCTAAAGCACAATGGCCTGTCTCTGCTTTCAGGCAGTTTTTTTCATTTGCTGTGCTTGGTGCATTGCTTCAGCTCCCTCAGTCACAAACTGGAGGTGAGTGATGCCTTCAGCTCTAAAGTCTGCTGTAGAGAGAGGAGTTTGCCAGATGCCTTCTCTCATCTGACAGGACCCCCATGCATGGGCTTGGAATCAGAATCAGAGAGGAGAAGGAAAGCAGATATTAAGACGAGTGAGGGGAGTCAGATAAACTGGTATGGCTGAAAGGAGAGAGGACTTGAGATGTCCTGTGAGGACCAAAGGAGCAGTAACAAACCAACCTCTGCCTTTTCTCATGTTCTTTCCTCACAATATTTGAATGTTCAAATAATTTTCACTGTTCAGTCCCTTTGTGCAGACTCTACTTGATCTATGCTGATGGCATTGGTTATTCAATAGCCAAAGTTTCTAAATTCATTCAAGATTTCTAATACTATCCTGCTCAAGTAGCTTTGGATTTCTGCACTATTATCATGTTGCAACCATGCAGTTGCAATGAGTTTACATTTTTCTGCATTGCAGCACATACTACAGTGTATCAGGAGCTTGTCACTGAATCCACAGCCTTCAAAGGGGCATTCAAATTCCGATCATTTCTGCCTCAGACCGAGTGTTTTCTAGTTGTTCCTTGCAGGTGAAATATTCTTCCTGATATTGTATTCTCACACAGCTTCTAAGGCCAACATGGAGCCAGCCCCACGCTCCCAGGTGTGCAGCCTTGCTGGGCAGAGATTCAGTGAAGGTGCTGCTGTCAGTAGCATTTAATCCAGCAAAACTGCTTGGATGCTGCTCTCAGTATGGCAGTGGATGAGTCACAAAAACACCATTCTGTAGTGTAACACTCCTTATGACAATATTCAAGTATCACTTTTCCTTCAGGCCACAGACTTGCAGATTAAAAAACCCAACAGATTCAGCATTTATAGCCTTTCGGGAAATGTAAAACTCCTTCACTTTTTTTGAACAACTCAAGCAAGAGGAAAACACATTTTTTTCGATCCTGACACAGAAGTTTAAACATTTTTGGTTTCATACTACCCTGGTATCTTTCATGGCATAAATTGCAAAAAAGAGAGAATAAAAGACAGAAGGAAATTAAACCTTCTAAAATAAAACATGTTAGTCTTGGGTCTTTCTGAAAATTATGTAACTGGAAATACAGGAATATGTTACTGGAAGGACGAAGCACACACAAAAGATTCTTAAACAATTAAATTTTGAGACTTACTCTGACTTCCTTTGGCAGGAGCTGTAAAAGAAGACTAGTAGTGTAGTAGCAGGGAAGTATCTTACCTTAAGCTTGGTTTTTTTTTTCCTCAGGCTCAGCAACAGTAAAGAAGGTGGGAAAAATTTATGGATTTTTCTCTTTTCCGTCACTGCAAATCATTAGTGAAAAGAGTTTGATGATCTCACTAACTACCTCATTATAAACTACAAAAACCATATGGAATGTAAACTACCTTCACATGGTGCTCAGAGACACGATTTAGTGCCGGACTTGGCAGTGCTGGCTTAACAGTTGGACTCAATGACCTTAACGGTCTTTTCCAACCTAAATAATTCTGTGATTCAGAAAAAGCCAAGCAATGAGATGCAGGAAGCAGATGCTGGATAGACACTATGACTTGTTCTTGTAAAAGACTGGGATGCACCAGTAGACTTTGGAGAGGATCCACACAAAACTGGAAGCAGGGAGGAAAGGTTCTTTTAAACACAGATTCCCTGCAATGGACCAGTTTGGTCAGCAAGTAGTGTAGGTCACTGGTATTTGAATTGAGTTGTTAAAAGCCAAAAGCCTTCAAATGATCTTATAAATGTGATAACTTTTCAGTTCATGATCAAAGAGAAAAGTTTCAATCACCATTTTCACTGTAGCTGGAAATGTACTTGGTGTAAAAAGACTTGAAACACCCTTTGTGTGTTTTCCCAGTTCCATCAGGATTCAGAATCCCCAGAGGGAAATATTTGAAAGGTGTCTTTATTAATGTTTCAAATCCTGGAGGAATTTATTTTTGTGCTCAAATATATTAAATGTGTGTAACAACCTATTAAGTGCACTCACTTGAAATCATACACTGATTTCAAGCAGGGGCACAGCCAGACTGGAGGTGTTTATACACCTTTCGAGCTACAAAAATGAACTCGAAACAATCCTTCAACTGCTAACGATAACCATATATGTACTGCTACCATACAGATATTCTGCATGCAGGTGGAAAAAAAAAATCCTTATCCCATTTTAAACAGAAACCTTATGCTACATTTGGTCTTCAGCATCTCAATTACAACCTAAGGAGAATTTGCCCAGTGCTCAGAGGGCCAGTGGGAATCCTTTCCTTGGCTGCACTGAAGTTGATTCCTCCCCTGAACTCCAAAAACCAGGGCTGGCTTGAGCAAATAACAAGTACCTTTGTGTAAGGCCAAGCTGGCCTCAGGGACCAGAACAAACACATCCCTTAATACTACACCAAGTTACTTCACAGACAAATTCACTGAGGCAACAATTACTACAAATAATATCACACACACAGCTGTATATACATTTATCCTTTTGCCACAGCATTTCATTTGACATTTCTGATAGATTTCCAGTGAGATTTGACAAGTTTCTCTTTCCTCTTGAGCTGCTAAACAGATTCACTGAAGCAGACAGCATTAGAAAGTAATGCCCCATCCAGCCCTGAAGATAAAATAGGTTTTGCAGGACTAACGTAACAGGAATATTCTCCTCACCACATGTTCAGCACTGGGGCAGACAGTGTACAACACATTGCCAATTTAGGGTACTATTAGTAACGTACTTTTGTGAGCTGTGAAAAACCCACCCTGAATGTTTGTCTTTTGTATATGAAAGCACAAAGTTCTTGCCTGCTGGTAAAATGTTACATGTAGATCACTAAGGCTGTGAATTCATTGTACTCATAAGCTATCACCCTTCCTAGGGCCCAAATATTTGGCAGAAGGTTATGAAGGGAGGTGTTTGCAGTCAAAGTTCAGAGATGTTCGTGTTTAACTTAAGTCAGTGTGCAAACCTCAGCCAAGGGAATCCACTGCCCAGAGCTGGGACACTGTGACAGGGACTCTGGCAGAGCTGCTGCTCTGTCAAACTGCACTTTAAACAGCCTGGCACTGCATTCTGCTCTTGCCTGGGAGGAGCACAAGTGAGAGGGTGAAATAGGGAGAGAATACAGACGAAAGCAGCAGAGACAACGAAGCTTTTATCACTCATTGGACGTGTGCCACAGACACCAATTATATACATTTGACAGCAACCATTATAATTCCAGAGTCCTTGAACAAATCACAAGCAGAAAGGTTACCTTCCTGAAAATGTTCATTGCCATTAAATAAGTGACCCAGACTAGAGGGTGAAGGCAACGCTTAAGAGAAAATTTGAGGGAAGGGTGGAGATGGAGAATCTTATTACACGTAGACCTGTAAAACCACATCATTTGTTCTGAAAAAGGAATTGCAGATTCACTGCAGATGCTGGATTCGCAGCAAAGCAGACAGTGTTCTGCAAATGCAAATCCTGCAGACAGCAGTGGCAAAACAGACAAGAGACAAAGATTTTTTCTCTTGTATCAGTGGCAAAACTTGACCATACTTGGTGGGGTTTATGGTTTTACCCTTCAATTTGAAAATCACAAGGCCTAGTTCCATATTTCTTTTTAAGTTTAGATTGCTGTGGAGGCTACTGCCAAAGAAAGCTGCCATAGGTCAAACTCCACCATCAGTTACACAACTTAATGACCATATCTAAGTGAAAGATTTGTATTTCATGAAAGATGTATTTCAATATCAAAGAGAGAGTTGAGCCATCTGCTAACAAGTGGGTAGCTAAGGTTCTCTATAAATTTCATCCTCTGTGAGCAATCATTCCATATATCTGATGAAAACTTTCACCAAGCAACTGTATAGAAACCAAGGTCATTTGGTATATGGCATTCCCATATCTTCAGCACACTGGGGATGCATCCTTCTAGAGAAGGTCCAAATTGTCTTTAATTGGAACAAATATGTGCAGTCAGATGGTTCTCTCTTTTCACCCTCATTAAAAGCTAATATTGTTCTCTTAATTCAGAGTAAGTCTAATTGGAAGTAACTATTTGCATAAGAACAGGGTGTCAAACACATGATTCTGAATTTCTGTTCTGGAGTTGGCTCTCTTGATACAGCAATTTGCTGAGTAGAATAGAAAGTTTCTAGGCTCTTTCCTGCTGAAATTTCACCTCTGCCAGACACGTGATTGAAGAAACTGGACATACACACACACAAAAATAAAATTTCTGTCTCTAGATCCCCTTGCAAATGTCACAACACACGTTTGACAATGTCCATTTTTAACTCAACACAAGAAAACTATGTAATGCAAAAGAAAAAGGAGGGGGGGAGAGAGAGAGAAGAGACATTGATCCAATTTATTTCTGGGAGACATCAAGCCTTTACCAAAAGAACCACTAATAGGGGCAAAAAATACTGACAAAACAAGGCTCAAAATCCACAAGTTGGGTAGAATGACTCAAAGGAATATAGATGCTGTTCCTATCACAAGGTGAGTTGCAACAGAGTAAGAGTCATATTAGACCTGAATGTATAAAATGAAAATCTCTTATTTTATTGTTCTAGGCTTGTGGACTTTTTGAAAGTTCCAAAAGGCAAAGATATTGTAATGTACCTGTTTCTGTATTCAGAAGAGAATGCTCACAGCTCAAAGGCCTTTCTGAATCAGAAAGGATATCTTATAATTGCAAACATAAAATTTAAGCTCCTTTCACTCATAAGGAGATGGACAATTTGAGAGAGCAGGACAGATTGCTAAGAGAATTCTCCCACATAATAATTCTCTTACTAATTCAGTTGAGTTTAATAAGGGATCCTTATTCAGTTCCCAAAAGACCACATCAGAACATCCGTAGAAATAAATCTTCAGCCTCAACAGTCCTTCTTGAGAACGTGAGGCTAAAAATCTTCATCAAAGAAATGCACTTATTTGTCATATCTGATTCAAAGCATACAAATTTAAGCAAGGAATAATACCAGATATTGTCCTTGGATGCAGTTTTTAGCCATGCCTGATCTTGGTGACTCACCAATATGTCTGGTATAAAAGACATGAGCTGTTTCCAGATCCTAGGAGCAAAGTTTCTCCCACTACAGCATTAGAGTTGAGAAGTTCTACCTCTGAGACTTGGAATCCCATAGGAATCAACAGGACAAAAACTAAGCCAGAGTCAGATCAGAAATTCTGCTGTGGGGAAGGAATTCCAGAAGTTTATTAAGTTTAGTAAAAAGATTTATGATCAACTAGAACTATTTTTTACAGTTTTCCAAAGGCATTTTGCATTGTGCTCTCCTATTTTTTCATCTACCTTCAGTGCCATCACTAAGCTCTTCCTCTGCTCTGCTGCATATTCTGCAGAGGAAAGAAGAGCTGAGAGACTGCAATACTTCCTCTGGTTCCCCCGCAGGCTGGCAGCAGGGATCATAAGGCAGCAGTGCAAGCCCATCTGCATCAGCAGTTCCTCCCAGTTTGAATGCAATATAAAGATAAAAACAGATAGAGAAACCTGGTGGAGAGTTGTGGTAAGGAGGTAGGAAGGAGTGGGATGGCAGAAAGAGAAGGGACAGAATACACAAAGTCAGGGCAGGCTGTATTTGAGAGTGGAGAGGAAGACAAAGGGGGTTACAGGTGTTAGAAAATGCTGTTTGTGAGACAGAAAGAAACAGAGAGACAGGATGACAGTGGTTATTTGTTGTGAATGACTAAATGTGAGTCTGAGCACTGGAAGGAAGCTATGCAAGTGTAAAAGTCTCTTATTTTGGGATCCATCCCCAAAACTGTAAATGTGCAAACCCTGCACATGTCCATGGAGGGGAATGACAGGGAAGAGACGTGTGTAAGGACAGCCCAATGGAGATGCAACACCTCTGTCTGGCCAAAAGGAACTTGCCAGGGCAACAAACCCATGAGAGAGGGGATGGAGCAGGAAGTAGGAGCATGGGTGTGAAGCTGGAGGAGCAACAGGAAAGGGGAACACAAGAACAAGAAGGAACTGACAGACGGGAAGGAGGGAAAGATAAGAACTTGAGGGAGGATGTACAGTCTATTGCACAGGCATGAGAGAAGGCAGAGGGAAAGGAAAGGAACGAACAAGGGAAATATTTGTCACACAGAAAATACTCTTGATGAATAAAAAGCATTAAAAGATGGTGAAAAAGATAGTAAGAGATAGAGAGGGTTGAGAATAGAATAAAGGAAGTGAGAAGAACGAATGAAAAGAGGAAGAAAACCAAATAAGAAAGATTTTACTAGTTAACAGAAAGCATAAATCTCAGTGAAGAGATTTAAAGAAAGGGCTACAGCACAACATACTATGGGCAGCAGAATTTCCCTGGAGACCAGTGCTGATGATCAGTCCTTCATCTTCACTCTCTAGACCTCCATATCAACTCTTTCCCAGTGCACATTTGCACCTCCAGCTACAACCTGTCTGCCTCCCTGAGCTGCAAGGATCAGCGCATGCAAAGTACCAGACCCGTTGAGGGCAAGGAAAGCACGGATGGAACCATTTTCAAAGAAACTCTTGAATATCAATGCAAAAAAGGTGAAAGTGGAACTTGCACTGACCAGGGCCAAGAGCTGTGGTAGCCAGCAGGGAGGTGGAGCTGCTCTGACAGCTGCTTTCCTTACCTTGGGTGCTCATGAGTGACCGGCTGTCTCGGGCAGCTGCTGTGGGCTGCGCTCTCTATGTCGCTTCCATGCAATTGTCTGCGTCTCTCCAGGAGTCTTGGAGAGGTTATTTGTGCTCTGCGGCTGTTGGAAAGTAAAGGAAACACAAGGAGTAAAACACCCCCTGGCCCCCAAAGTGCAAAAGTTTCGGAAGAATCAGCAATGAAGGAGGCTGGGGCACTGGTGGCAGAAACGAGCAAAGAGCCACACAGAAAGCAAGAAAAAGTGTGTCAGAGACTGGGAGGGGCGGAGAAGGAAAATGCAAAGATCTGACAGGAAACCAGACTATAAATCTGCTTCGGGTTTGAAAAAAACACATTTGTGCTCCCCAGCGATGGAGCCTGTTTGCAAATGACTCTGCAGGCAGGTGACAGCAGAGCCCTGTTGCAGCAGGCAAGCAAATCAAGAGGCACCATTGCCCCTTCCCCAGGAAGAGCAGTGGGCAGAGGTGGAGGCAGCGCAAACGCCCGGCTCAGGCACAAAAGCAGCGCGTCTCCTCTGCCTCACTTCCAGCTCCACACACTGCCAGGGCATGTTTGCCTCGGGCACACGGGGATGTGCTCCGTGCCAGCCCGGCTGGTGCTGTGCCTCTGCCAGCACAGGGCAGCAGCCTGGTGTCTCAGGGCACTTGCTGGTAGAAAGCAGGTGGGAGAGAAAAAAGAGTGAAAGAGCTGAAGAAAACAGTTTCAAGAATAACCGTTCCCGGCAGAAGGAGTTCTGGGTTTTCCCAAGGTTTCAAAGGTTTTTCATTAAAGCATCTATTTTATTAGTAGCGTGTTTTGCTAAAATGGTGGTCAACAGGGTTTACTTTATGCATTAGATTATTTTGCAGTTAAATGATACTTCAAGCAATATGTTTCCAAAAGGAGTCTTTGCTGACACAAAGAAGCTGCACTATCTTGTATTGGCTTCAGTGTTGGATTTCAGGCTTAAGGCCAACATGAAAACCCAGCCCGTGGTGGGTCTCACAGAGAACATTTACCTCTAGGCTGCAACCACGAGTCTCCTTACAGCCAAGCCCACAGGAGCAAAGTCACTCAGTTCCTGCCCTTGCTGTTTTCCTGGTCCCGCGGGCCCAGGAGTCACCATCACTTCTAGAAACGTCCTTCAGTGCTGCTGTCACCCTGCTCAGGGACCCTGAGGCTGAGCCCCTTGCTTGGTGTGCTGGTTCTTGTACAAGGCACAGGTAGAGATCTACTCCCAGTCGCTCCTGAGGCTTTACCTTTGCACTGGGCAGGTGTGCACAAGTGAAGCCTCCCTGGAGGCAGGTCCTGGATGTGTGAGGATCAGAGAGAAGAACCCTTGAAGAAAGGATGAGTGTAATAAGGATGACTGTGTGCAAGGGTGAGTGCAAAAATCACCGGTCCAGCTACAAATGCAAACACATCAAATTACAGGAGCAATAAGGGGGAATTCGAGCAGAGTCACCCACAGGTTTTGTTGCCTGGAATGCCTTCTGCTCTCTCATGGTATTTGCAAGGTTCAGTTTTTCTTTGAGGGTGACTAGAAAAAACAACAATGTATATATGGGCATGGGCATGTTTTTATTTCCTGAGAGAAAGTAACAGAAATAAAATCAGAAACATTAGAAAAATAAGCATAAGTGACCTATGGGAGAGAATTCAGGAATGTATGTTGGGGGAAAGCATGATGACAGTAGTGGAGTGAGAGAATAAGAAAGGAAAAAATATTTGGTATGAGAACAAAGAAAAACAACAAATGGAAAATAAGTACAAAAGAACAGTGGAAAAATTATCAAAGGATAGAGCAGCGTCAAAGAACAAAATAGAGGAAGTGAGGAGATAGAGTGAAAAGAAGAAATGTAAAGAAAATAGAGAAAACACATGGCTCAAAGTGTTGCTACAATAACACATAAAGTGTTCTTACCAAACTGAAAACCAGAACCCTGGAAAAATTGTAAGAGTACAGAATATATTCCAGGCAGCAAAATGTGGTGGGCAGCTCTGCTCCAATCCTCCCTTCTTTCTGCTCTAATTTCACATGTTTGTAACTGTACGTGGACATGTGAGGGTCTAAGTTTATCCATAGCGATGATACTGAAAGGGACTCTGGAAGCAATTCCAGTTCTCTAATCAAGAGCTCAAACACTAAGGAAGGCAGGGATTTCTGTCTCCTGCTGAGCAATAGCAGAACTTGCTACTCCCCTACCAGTTTTTTTTCCAGTAAGGACTATACTGTGATGTGCTACTTATATTCTTGTGCAACTTTACCAAAATTCACTGCTGAACAAACTTGGAGTTGCATGTGGTGAGGTGCAGGAAAACCTCCTGCTTTGAGCAGCCAAAAACATCTCGTGTGACAACTGCAGAGGTGAGGTTCTGCAGTTTCTGACTGGGGGAAAGTCAGCCAAACTTTAGGGGAAAACTGTGAAATAGAGTTATAAGAATCATGGCCGACAATTCTTCCACCAAAACCAATACAAGTCACTTTTGAGTTGAGATTTCTGCTGCTTTCACAGAGGAAGCTGATTTGTGCATGCAACAGAGGAACCATTTTAAGCACAACCAGAGAAACTAACTCTGCTGGCAGGAGGCTCTGTGGCTTCACTTCAATTTTAAAACCACAGATCTTCCACACATGGTTCCTAACCTGAAAGGAAAAACATGCTAAAAATTCAAATCAAGACTCACCAAGTCTCATTACAGCTTTCTCCTTCTGTCCTTGATTTCTTCAGCAAACAGGGTGTCAGCCAGCCCACTCTGAAACTGCCCTGGGGAGCCAAGCAAGGGGTTTGCTATCATTTGTTCCTGTTCCTGCTTTTGCTTTGTTTAATGCTGATTACAAACAGATCAAAAAGTAAGGTAACTGTTTTAAAGATGATGCCACATTTCCCTGGGCCTAAAGTGACGCTCTAGAGATGAAGCAATTATCCAGCAAAGCCCGAGCAGCTTTAAGGAATCTATCACAGAAATCAAAGGACCTAAAATTCTCATAGTCATAAAGGCTTTACTGGCAAACTGAGATTAGCTGAGCAGGATACAGTCATCAATCACAAAGCCACATGTAACTGAGTATCAATGTTCTTTTATAAGAATTTACAATCTTAATCCCAGTTTTCAGGTGTAAAAAATTCTCTCAAGCTATAAAAGTGTTATGGTGAGGTTGCAGTTCCTTGAGGCTGGCAGACTGAAATGTGTTTCACACAATGTAAGTGTAGAAAATAATTATGTTCTATTAGGCTACCACAAAATGAGAAAATTCAGATGCATCGCCAAAAATACAGCAAAAAAGCTGCAGAGTTTGAGTAAGGGGCTTTCCTGGCCCAAATTCAGGGTTTAGGAGTCTGACTGGTAAAGTTCTAAGCAAGAAATGTTCCAATTTAATTTTTATTATTTGGGGGTGAGAAAACTGAATTGCCTCAAAAAAATACTGTCTCTGTCCTCTGTTTCTTTTTTTGTAATAATAATAATAATAATAATAATAATAATTCCACTGGAACTTTCAGTTTAACAAGCTGTTCAGTCAATGGGTAACAATAAACAGTACTTTTTTGTTATTGTTGTTGGTTATGGCTTCTCAGATGATGCAGGAAATAATAAATTGCACCTCTGCTTTCAAAGGAACTCTCCTCACCTGAAACTCCCCTGGAAGAACACACTTGGAATGTTTTCTGTCTCGCTCTTTCTCAGACACTTCAGAAAAGAAGAGCATATTTAGTTCCTTCCAATTGGTCTAATTCTGCAGGATCTGAGCCCTGGTGGTACAACCTGAATTTCAAATGCATCTTAAATCCTTTGGTGGTGCTGAACCTTCCCTTCCTCCAGGCTTTTACTTTGGGTTCCTTGAATAAAAAAGACAGCAAAATGTCAAGGTTATTTCATCAGGTGATCAACCAGTGGAGAAGACTTGGAATCTTAGATACTCCTCCCCATTTTTGCTGGCCTCCTAAGTATTTCTCCCACGGGTAGCTTTCACAGCAGAACATCGTTATTGGGGCCTATAGGGAAAGTTTCTCTTCTTTGTCCTTCTGTCTGTCCCACAGGAATCGTATATAATTCCTATGGGAATTAACTTCCCTCGTTGTAAGGTTCCCCTTGCACACCACAACTTCCTGCAGAAGGTCTTTTTACAAGGTGATTCATCAGCTCTAAGTCAGAACTGAAGCTGCTGAAGAGTTTTAAATATCTGCAGACTGAAGAGTTTAAAAAAATCTGCATTTGGAAGTAAAGAAACACTAAAATGTCCAGCTCTTAATCCTGCTGCTCCTTTTATTCTGTTCCCTTCTTCTCCCAGGAGAGCCATCCCAGCCCATGAGGAGACTGCCCTTGACTCCTTATCAGTGTAACAGTCCTGAAAATCCCTGGATACCAGAAACGCATTTCACAAACTACTGATTTGAGAACTAATATATTGCATTTCTCCTGCATGCCTGAGCACAGCAGCACCGTATATATTGTTAACACAACCCTTCCAACTCTTTAGAGCAGAGAATCAGAAGTATTAAATATTTTCCCCTTTTTACATATTTTATATGATCAGCCTTGCTCAACTATCCTTAGAGACTATCACTCTTACTTAAGGATGCTCACAATTTATCATTTTTCTCTGGAGATCTGACTTCCAGAACAGAAGTATTTCCCTATTCAATTCACCAGCCTGTGCATAAGCAGCTGTTACTGTTCATCTGCCTTTTCTAGGCATTAACATCAAAAATGCCCCTTGATCTTAAAAAGTGACACACAGCGTGGTTTCCTTAACACCTTTGGGGGTAATGGTTTAAATCCAGCAGGGAAATGTTCTCATCTATAGGTTTATGATACACATTTAAACAGTGTTTCAATTGCCTCGACTATGAAATAAGATGACAGCCAAACATATATCAGAGGGGAACAGAGAGCATAAAATTCCCTCTTTCATTTGACAGTGGTGGGGCTTACGTGGTTTTGCACAAAATGTACAGTCTCTGTCAAGTTTGACAGTATTATGGCATTTATCCCAGTCACCTGTTAGCATATTCACCCATTGTTGAAAATTTGGGCTCAAATCCATTCTGGGATCTGGATTCACAGACCAGCCCTCCACTGTAGCAAAGAACCCAGACCTGAGCTTTTGATAGGATAAAGGTGAATAACTTTAAGCTGAAGGAGGGTAGATTTAGATGGGATATTGGGAAGAAATTCCTCCCTGTGTGGGTGCTGAGGCCCACAGAATCTGTGGCTGCCCCATCCCTGGAATTGTTCCAGGCCAAGTTGGACAGGCCTTGGAACAACGTGGGGCAGTGGAAGGTGTCCCTGCCCATGGCAGGGGGTAGAAAAAGATGGGCTTTAAGGTCCTTTCCAAACCAAAGCATTCTGGGATTCTACAGTTCTGTCGTTCTATGACCAATTCTGCCCCTTCTTGAGGCCAAAGAGAGGGAAGCTCCAGATTCTGTGATGCTCTTTCCAGAAGAGTCAGAGTTAATTAAGTGGTTATTCCAACTATTCTCTTTCCCTTACACATACATCATTCATCAAAATTGGGTATGAGCCATAGTTCAGGTGCTTATGCTCTTCCATATGTTCTTAACTACATGTCCATAGGGCTTAAAATCCAAGGATCTTTAAACCTTCCAGACAAATGATTTAGTTTCACAGCAACCAATGAGTTATATATTCATATCCATCCTCAATGGATGATGAGACGAAGTATTGGAGAGATAAAAAAAGAGTATTTCCCCTCTCTTGCAAGTGGTAAAAATAGTTTTTCAACATAGTTCAATGTTTTGGTCTATTTGAAAAAAAACAAAACAACACCACAACTGGAGAAAGTTAAGAGATCAAGGCAAACACTTCTAAAACAATATTTTTTTCTTAAAATAAAGAGGGACAGGAAGAAATACAATCACTCTTATGGAAAAAAGAAACATTGATAGAATTCAGATCATTGTTGTCCGAACAAATACTGGAAAAAATAATTTTAGTTCAACAACTTCTGTTAAATTCTTTTCTAAATAAAGTAATCAGTCCCATATCTCTTCTTTTGCTTAAAACACAAGGTCACCTTTCCCCATTTATGTAATAGTAGCACTGTCAATATGTATTCTAAATATTACTCTGAAGGATTTAATGTATCTGGAATCTGAAGGATAATCTATCAAACTTGAAATTCAGTAGATGCAAGGAGAGGTGGGTTACTTTGTTTGTTTGTTTGTTTTAAATTGGAAATGTTTCTTGTCTTCTTTATAGGTCAGCATTTATTCCAATTAAAAAAGTATGCATATTTTAATAGAGACAAATTGAAAACAACTGCAGAGTTTTAATGGCTTGCATTCTTCAACATTTTATCTTTTTGAATCTATACAGATTCTTTAAAAGGTCAGGAGGAGGAAAACTTGTGCTGAGAGCACAAGATACTTCACAGAAATAGCAATGTTAGGGTTAATTAATAATATGAACGATGTATTTTCTAAACCAAGAGTTATATATTAATCCACGTAGCTCGAATGGTAAGGGGACATTTTTCACAGTTTAAATATCCAGGGAATGCAGCAGCACAGACCTGGAAGTTAAGGATTTTTACCTTTCATTACAGGTCTTCTGCATCCACTGTGATTCACAGAATCCACCAGTGCTTCTGTCTCCTCATCTGTAAAGAGAACCAGGGCACCTTTGAACTTGAAACTGTTACATAAATGAGATGTGTCAAAACCAGAGCATGAAACTCCACGTGAGCATCTCATCAGTACACATTAGAAAAGCAAGAATTACTGT
Source organism: Monarcha castaneiventris obscurior (assembly GCA_026261815.1). Classification (NCBI taxonomy): domain Eukaryota; kingdom Metazoa; phylum Chordata; class Aves; order Passeriformes; family Monarchidae; genus Monarcha; species Monarcha castaneiventris. The sequence goes on along the minus strand of JAMPIT010000856.1, from coordinate 10,567,553 downwards.
ACTGAGTCACACCTAAGATCCGTCTCCGCCAAAAAACAGGAACTGCACATTCCCAAGGCTGGAAGCTGAAGCCATCCTTACAGAAATAGAGCTTCACTGCAGGAACAGGAGTTGGTTCATTACAGAGGAGAACAGAGATAAGTTTTTGAAATAGGAATTTGCCAAAAGCAACTTGTGCTAAGCCAGTAATTTGATGGAAAAGTTATCAGATCCCAGGGGTCAGACTGAGATATTACCATGTTATGCCTTATTTCTCCTTATTGTTTCCCTTAAATAGAACAAGCTTTAGCCAACATCACATTCAGAGTTATTCTGCCAAAACAGCAATGATCATTTCTGAAAGCAGAGGATTCAGAGGCGGGTTATGAACATATAATGTTTTCCAAGCAAGGGAAAGAGGGCAGAAGCAGCAGGTAGTGGAGAGTTCCTGTGAGGATGAACTGGCCCCTGTGACACAGGGCACAGCCCGGAGCTGACAGAAATCTTGATGTCCCACTTGATCAGTATGTGGCATTTCTCTATGACTTGCTGCTTACAAATTATTTTTTCATCTTTGGATGTATTTGTTCTCCCAGGCTCTCATGTTCATTTTCTTTTTAACTGTGTAGTTCCCAAGGGAAGGACTCTGAGCATTCCTGTGGAAGAGCTCTTAGGATGCATATAAATAGTGGTGATATATCATGGCACATTTTACATATGTGAGATTAAACATAGCCATAAAACTATATGAGTGCTATTTATTGATCCATAAATGAATACCTGGGTTGGAATCTTTAATATTTCTCTTTGAAACAATAGTGTAGGTGTCTGGAAGCTGTGCTTCCTCACTGCATGACAGGTCTGTGTTAGAATATTTAATGCCTTTACAACTGTAGGACTTTCACTTCATTCCAATACCTAGGTACCCACACTCATTACAGGCCATGAAATTTGTAACAAACATCAATTCACTTGTCATTCATGGAGTTACTTCTGATGCACCTGATGTAATAGAATGCAGATAACCCATCTCAAAATAAGTAATGGAAGCGAAATTAATTCAAGCACACATAGGTCTAGGTTTTTATCTGTAGATCTAAACTGCCACGATTTTAATAACTTCTTAAATTTATTACATTAATAGATAATGATATCTAATAAAACTGAAGCCTGGTTTTATGAGACATTGCACTAATTACCCGATTTGATGTGTTAATCACTTGATTCTTGTGTAAAACATACCAGACCACTGCTGAGTTTACTGACCCCCATTCATTCACAGAAAGGTGCCTACATTATATTTTGTATAAAGGAGAGAGAGGACAGAGAGATGGGCACGGTCCTTTCATATAAAACTGAAAAAAATTGTCTAAAATTTACAGCACTGCATAGTGCTTTAGACTTATTTAAGAGTCTAAAAAGTTTTGGCGAGAACAAAGAAACCATATTGTCTGTTTCTGAAAAGACATGAAATTATGCATCTATGCTCTTCTGGCTCACCAAAATATGAAAAACTGCTTATAAACTTGCAGGCTTAAACTTCCAGAGAGTAAAACCTGTAAATTTTAAGAAACCCCAGCGACTTCTAAATTGGAATTTCAGTGAGACAAAGAAGCAATAATCTTAAAAGTATTGACAGAAAGAGGGAACTACCATTTCATATCAGGATTTAGGGAATGATGTGTTCCCCTTGCAACTGCGGTATCCAATTCTTATCCTTACACGATGAAACAAACTAAATTCTCTATTCTATCATGGATCTATTAAGCTCTCTCTCTACACCAATATAACGGAATCTTGAAAATTTATCCACAACAAAATAATTCTTTCTCAAAATACACCAGCAGACAGCTTTTTGCTAATTACATCCCTGTTGTTAGGGCCTGGACTGCCTTTCTCCTGAGCAGAAGTCATGCCTGTCTTGTACCTCAGGTTGTTGTATTTCTCTAACCATGAGAAATGAAAGCATCCATGGAGTGTATTTGCTCTCACTGCATTTAACCACTCACTAATGGGTGATTCAAGGTTTGTTAGCATCATCCACTTAATGAACAAGACAGGACACTTCCTTCAGGAATGGTCAGCAATCCATTTCTGGCCATGCAAGGTTCTCAGGGGAAAAGTCAAGTGTTTGAACAAGACTATGGTTTGGGTCTTAAGAGATTTAACAAATCGACAGCAGGCTGTCATGAAGGCTGAGAGCTGCTTGGAAAACCATCAGTCTTCCCCTGACATGGCAGGGAATGGGTTTCCTATAAACATTCTCTGAAATCTTTGTCCTATTCTGTTACAGAAGTTGAAACAGGGAATCTGATGTTTTCCCGTTTAATTTATTTTTTAATATAGAAGGTCTAGAACATGTTTCACATTTGGGCACAGCCTGTGTCTGGAAATACAACCAAAGTAACTAAGCAATGATGTAATCAGAGTGATTAGGCAAACAGGGTTTGGAGACGAGGGAGGAGCAGTGAACATCAGTTTCAGAAGACTTCACTCTTGCGATATGACAAAAATACAAGGTGTTAGTGGCCAACAGGTGAAGATCTGCTGGCCAAAAGCTGTGGCTCTCCAGACTTCTGTATGGACAAGGAAGCAAAAAAATCCTAATGGAAATGGAAGGATAATGAAATTGTTTTAAAAGTGATTTCATACACACAGAACACTATTCTGGTACAAAAACTATATATCAGACACTGGCCTAAGGTCTTCCTGTGAAATACTCTGGTACTTGATGGCTTCAGAGAGAAGAAAAGGGATGACAGCAAGGAAGAATAGAAAGCTCGTAATTTGAAGGGAATAAAAACGCTCAAATCTAAAGGGAATAAAAAAATCATACATGAATATTGCACTGGAGATGATGAAAGGACAGAAGGGAAAACCAAACCTTGGACATGGAGTGTTGGTGCAAGAGGCTGCTGAGCAGGTGTGGAAGGATCAGTAATGGTGAAAGCACAGATATACAGATAAAGGGGAGATTTTGTTCTGATTTCTTGAAACAGACCAGGAGTTCGTTTACATTTCTAAAGACTGTGGTAGTGTTCTGCTTTCAAAAACAGCTGAGAAACAGACATTTGCTATCAATAGAACTGTACACTGCTACAATACCTTCATCTTGGGTTCTCAGCAGTCACTGCCTCTCCCAAAGAAAGCAGCTCAGTAATATTGACCTATGCATGCAGAAAAAACAGGACTTGAAATTTTCCAGCACAGCCACAGACATTTTCATCAGAGGCAAACAAGAAGTGACCTCACAAGACTTAGCACAACTTGATCCTTATTACCTTAAAATTGAGGTCCAACCTTTTTTCCATATAGGAAACCATTTCCATATAAGAAACCATTGTGGATGACTGAGGTATAAGAAACAAAACAAGTATGATAGTGAGTACCAAAAGCCCTAATAAAGATGAATTAACAAACAAGAAGATGTGAGGAGAAAGATTAAGATGATGATACAATGCTTTCAGCAGAGGCTTTCACTTTGCTGAGTCTAGTCTAAACTGACAGCCCTGGCTGGGAGCCAAAAACTCAAGTGTTCAGAGGAGTGGAGAAGGAGAGCTCACTTTTATATTTTGCTGAGTTGAAAAGTGTCACTTTTCATTTTGCTTTTATAGTTGCTGGAGACCATTACTGCTCAGGCAGGATTGGCTTTCCCTGCCCTGGAGAAAGTAAATGCCATGTGAGAAGGCAGTAACTGTGTGGTTTATCGGCTCATTACATGGTACCCCCACAAAAGCACTGCAGGCTCATCCGCAACGCTTCAGCTTCACATCACTTGGGTGAGGCAGTGTACCAGGCATGGCTACTTTTGTTTATATAACTCTCAGCAGCATTACGACAGGGGAGCAGGAGCACAGTGTCTGCTCTGACAAGCCCAGAGGAAGCAGGATCATGACAAGAGATCTTGTAGGAACTTGCTGTCCTTGAAGAGAGGAGGGGGTGATAGGGAGAACTATCAGGAGATGTAGTGGAATGTGCACATGGTATAGACACTGGGCAAAACTTATTTCTGGAATAAGACATATATATCCTGTGAGGGGGTGAAAGTGATGCAGTAAGGACAGATTCTTTCTGGCATGACCAGAAGCAGAGCAGGGAAAGGGGCACTACAAAGCCCAACTGCTTCTTTTTGGTTACAGAATTTAGATTAACCTGCTGTGAGGTTTCTGAAGGAGGAGACAACTGTGGCTGTGATAGTATCTCTCTTTTTTCTAATGAATACTCAACGCTCCTGTGGATGGAAAGAAGAGGGAGAGGAGGCAGCACCCAGCTGTGCTGCTGGAATGGTCAGAAGCAAAGGGTAACTCATTCTGTCATGGAGCAAAAGAGAGTAAGAGAAAATCAGAATATTCATTGTCTGTAGGTTCAAGGGCTGGATGGCACCAGGGTTGTGAAGTCAGACACTGTAGGATCAATGCACAAACACAACCTGCTGCTCTGCAGCTCCCTGTAATTGAGGCAGCTGGCAATTGTCCCTGGAAATAGTGCACTGTTATAATTAAGAAGACTAAGGCAAAGTTAGTGTTTTGGATCTCAATTCTGCTAAGTCTCACGTAGGTTCTTCATACTGGGAACAGTCCTACTGAAGTATCAGTGCTTAAAATTAAGGCCATTAATAAGTCTCTGCAGGATCAGAATCAAGGATTGTATTTTTCAATCCTGTGTTAATCCTGGAAAGGGGCTTCATGAGAAAGACATTAGAATAAAGTAGACTTCAAAGCATATTCCATAAATTCTAAGATCCTAGAACTCATACAGGCTGTGCTATTCATTAACATTTCTGGTCTTCCCCAAAGTCATCAGAGATTAATATGATTGCTGCAGCAAAGGGCTACAAGTACTATAGAGAAATAAAACATTTACATACATATAAAGCCAGACTAAATTTGATTGCTTTTGCATAGCATCTCCACGTTTGTATTGATACATTTGCTATCATAAAGTGGGAAAAAGAAGACTCTAATTTCTCTGCATTATTTCCAGTGCTGAATCCATCAATAGTGTGAAATATATGTCATAAACAGCAGTGAAATCCAGCCTTTCATCCCATCAAGGGTAAGACATTAGCCAGATTATTATCAATGCAATGACACAGAGCAAAGGAGAGGGTTTCAGGTGGGGTTTTCACATGAAAGGTAAAAAGATTCTTTCCATGGTGAGTTTCTGTGACTGTTTTCACTGCCTCCAGCAAGTTTCATCAATTCCCACCCCCCATAACAGATATCTTCCATTACCTCCACACGGATGCAGAAAGGGTTATCTCATACATCACCTTTTTATTCAGGTAGTTAATGACTTCAACTAGACTGAGAGTACTAAAATTAAAATGCAGAAAATTCGACTGGAATGTTTTTAGAGTTTACAAACTCACAGGAGCTAGCAGAGTTGAAACCAAAAGTGAACTTCAAGGCTCTTTACAAATTGAAAGATGGATTAAAATATACTTCAGCTAATTTCTTTTGTATCTACAGTAGATTAAATTATCACACTTGGTTCTTTTTGAAATTTTTTTTCCTCCTCCCCAAGTTCCCAGCTCTTTTCCTTGTTCTTGCATTCCATTCCTTAGTTCCCATGCAAAATTATATAAAGAGGTCTGTGGTCATTTAAGAAATCTTTGCCTCCAAACCCAGGTCCTCATTTGTTTGCCAGTGCCAACTTGAGAGAGCAGGCAATGATGTGAAAATGTGGAAGCAGAGAATGTGCACACGTTGCAGTTTCAAACTTCTCGTTCCTGTATGTGCTCAGTCACTCGCAGCCTTCGCTGTCCCTGTTTAACTTCCCCAGGAACAGCAGTGCAGCTCCCCCAGCTGCCTTGGTGTTACTTGTTCTGTGCCATCTGCATGTGTGACAGATTTATTCAGCCACTCACACAGCTCCCAGCTTTGGCCAGGAGGATGAGCAGCAGCTTTGCTCTCCTAAGCAGAACACTTGTACAGTGCCCAGCTCGAGGTGCTCGGCTCTGATCTGCAGCTGTGTCACTTCCATCTGACAGCACCAAGAGACCCCAAATGTCCAGATCACGGAGTCTGTGAGTGCAGTTGTTCCACACCACAAGGAAACGGGAGCAAACAGCACCTACAGTGGTCAATCCCCACCGTACCCAGCTGGTGTGAGAGCTGCACTGTGCTCTGCTACTTCAAAAACTTCATTACTTCTACGAAATATGTTGCAGCACATTTAACAATGCACTGTGAAGGATTATAAATAATTAAAACTAAACCATTCATGTCAGAAATAAATGAACAAAGCCCATTTTGCAATGCACCATCCCTGATTTATTTTTATTGCATTCATTTAGCTCATTTGTTAATTCTCAAAACCCAGCAGTCCGCATAGAGTGGGTCTCACACACGGTAGGGAATGCTAGTGAGGTTGTGTCTTCTCTCATAAAGGACCAGATCATTTTGGGTCAATAAAAACCATATAAAATACAGAAAATTATCAACCAACTGCTCCTGGATTTCACACTCTGTGTTTTCCAAGTGTCTGCTGCTCTGAACATCTCTTTTTAAGAGCCTTATCTGCACACTGCATTTGCATGGGAGTACAAAATATGCAGAATCACACTCCAATTAGAAATAATTTTAAATACAGCTCTGGCTAATATCTACCCTGTGAGCTACTGATATTACCTTGGCTGCTCCCTGACTTCCAGTGGGCTTGTTTGTGAGCATCATAAATAACACTGCTTCTTTTTAAAGCTGCAGTTTCATGAGGTGAGGATTTCTTTGGGGGTCCAGATTATGATAGTGGGGATCAGACATTCTTCCATTATTGCTGTGCTATTCTTATTTTCTGTCTCACTGATATATTTCACAAAAAAAGCTTTGATCTCACACAGAAGAAGATAAATAAGCATATCATCTCAGATCTACTGCAATATGAACCCATTATATAAAAAAAAACCCCTACTTTTTTGCTTCATCGTATTTTAAAAGAGATTCTGTGTGGAAACATATGCAAATCTATAAACAATTTCGTATATTAAACACTGAAACAATCCCTCAATGAAATCGTAATGGGCTTAAACACTACTTACTTCAAGCTATTTTACAACAAATATACATGCACCTGCAGCAAAATACAGTTCTGGAATAATATTGGACCCTTCCAGTTCCATTCATTTAATCACAAATCTGGGTTTGTCTTTATGGCTCAGTCCCTGACAGCAGCGACTCCTGTAAAAGAAAGAGCTGTTTGGGCTTTCTTTGCTGGAAGAATGCCCAAAGAATTTGGAAAGCTCAAACTTATGTGAGAACCAGGAGAAAGCAGAATGTCCATCTCTCTTAAGTGTATTTTCTTATGATTCTGCCAAAAAATATTTCAAATTCTATGCATGTATTGTTAATACTATGCTTAATTTAGTTCATACTATTCCAATATTAATTATCCCACAAAATTTTGCAACCACTGCAGAGTTGTCTTTGGTGAAATTTCATAGGTTTATTGATTGCGTGTCAATACTTTAATCATAAAGAGTTTCACAGATGGAATACTTTAAATCCTTCCTAAGGTTTCCATGTGCTTCTCTGGGCTATTTTTTTCTTGCCATTTAAAGAGGAAATGCATTCTCAGAAGTTAAAATGGATTTGAACAGGTAAGAAATCAAAGGCTTTGCTTCTATTCTTATCTTTTCTATACTATTCTATGCCGTTCTGTTCCATTCCTATGCTTTTCACAGCACTGGAAGTGGAGAGGTTTGTAGACCCAAGTCACTGCTCTTTTCTGGGAGTTTCCCTATTCATGAAGCTGTGGAATAGCCCTGCCTGCATTCCAAGTGCACCACAGAAATTAGAGCATTTAATCTTGCTGCCTATTTACAGCAAAAACACCTATAAAAATGAACAGGATGCAGAATTATGTGTCATACCCTTTAGTTCTGAGAACAACTTGCTCTCACACCCGATGTTTCCCAGCACAGGCAGCTCCTGATGCCTGGGCAGATCACCACCTCCAAGTGTGCTGCTCCCAGCACGGGTATGGGCTCACAGACCCCTACAATCTGTAGAACAAAGTGTGCTCAGTGTGGCATTAAAAAGAGTTTGAGACAAGTGTATTCCTCGCTGACAGGAGTCCAGGTGCTCCCCAGGGATGGGGCTGTCCTGCTGTGCCAGGGGTTTACACAAGGAGGTGCAAAGCGCTGAGTGTTTGCCGAGTTGAGGTCCAAGGAGAAGGGAGGAAGCAAATCTTTGGCTCTAATTCATAGTGAGAGAGGAGTTTCTGCACAACCTCTGCTGTGAGAATCTCGCAGGAAGAGCAGCTGAGCTCACCTGAATCCCTCAGCAAGAGATTCCTGTGTCCACACCTCCACAGACAGGACTGGGACAAACACCACTAATAAATAAACAAATCCCCCTCGTGTTCAGTAGGATGGGAACAGGCACTCACTGAGCATGGGCCCGGCTTCTCCCAGAATGTACCACACTCAGGGGCTGAACTTATGCACATAATGATTATTCTACTCCATTCATCTTTATGCATGAACTGGATTTATTTTATTTTTCTAAGCCATTATTTAATACAATAGGCAGTGCAGAAAGTAAGAAGCTAATACAATCACTTCTGCTGTGTACTGCATGCTTCTCTGGCTGAAAATGTAAAAATGTCAGAATGCATGAAGGATTTCAGAAGTGTCACTAGGTCTGTTTTGCATGCAAGAGAGCACTGGAGAAGTTATTTTATTTAAAAATATATATTTACCCCAAATTAAATCTCTCCTACTATACCTTCAGTACTCAACAACTAGTTTTCAAAAAAATTCTGATTGGTTTTAAATATTTATAAGTAATGCAAACCAAATGATTAACAAGACTCAGATCCAGACTGAGATGTCTACATGCACAACAACTTCAACCTGAGCAGCCTTGTCATCCCTGAGCTTTTAAACAAATGTGAACAGTTAAGGTGCCTCCCAGTTCCCACCAAAGGAACAGCTGTGAAACCTGTTTTGCATTGACTGATGCTGCAGAGACCGAAATCTTCTCAAAGGAGCCACATTACAGCTAATGCTGCTCAGTTTTAAACCTGAACACCCCTTATATTTGGTATCTCTTACTTTCCACCTTACACATTATTTTCATCAGAGAGAAGCAGCTACTGAAGGAACTGTAAGTTGAGCACCGTAAGTATTTTTATAAGTGTGAACTTTGTCAGGGATTGCAATTCAGTCTCAATCCTGGGGAAACATGTTACTGTGATAGTTAAATGATGCCATGACTTTTGAACCAGCAGCAAGTAAAGCAGATTATGTGATTCTTCCTCTTGAGATGGAGAGCAAATAGGCAGAGAGCCAGTCATGGCCATGGTAGGGCTTACTGGTGCCCTTCAGCAGAGCTCAGATCCTGTTTGCCCACACTGGCAGGGCACAGAGGGGCAGCTCCATCAGCCCCATCATGAACAAGTGGCTGGAGGCCAGGAGCAGGGCTGGGATGCAGGAGACACTGAGACCTCAGATCCTGTTTGCCCACACTGGCAGGGCACAGAGGGGCAGCTCCATCAGCCCCATCATGAACAAGTGGCTGGAGGCCAGGAGCAGGGCTGGGATGCAGGAGACACGAGCTCAGATCCTGTTTGCCCACACTGGCAGGGCACAGAGGGGCAGCTCCATCAGCCCCATCATGAACAAGTGGCTGGAGGCCAGGAGCAGGGCTGGGATGCAGGAGACACCGAGACCTCAGGCTGGGATGGCTGTTCATGAGTGCCTGAGCCTCTCCAGCAACAGGCAGCAAAGAATTAACACCATCACCAGAACAACGATGACTCTTTATTATTGAAGAAACAGTATTTTAATCACCCCCTTTTTCTATTAAAACATTAACAAAAATCCCCAATAAGTAATCTGCATTTCACAAATGACAGTGACCTCGGTCTGCTGCTGCTCCAAACACGGCTTGCTTTAGGGCAATGGGCTCTTAACAACCGTCAGTTTACAGCAAATGAACATTTATCTGATTTTTTTTTTTATTCTATTGTATTGTATTTCTGTAATGGTGCTTGAAATTAACATTTTTACTCTGTTTTTTTCATTTTTTTGATCATTAATGTAGTAAATTATACCAGCAAAATGACTACAACAGTTTCATTTGTGTCCTAAAAACCTATTAAGTGTCTGAGTAGAAATTGTGGAGCTTTTGGAGGTTGGCTGTCTTATTTCTAAGGTCATACTTGGCCTATTGACCTAAACCAAACTGACTCCACCTCAAATATTCACAAGAAGAATCTTATCAAATTAAAAGCATGAAGTGAAAGAGGAAAATAGAGCCTAGACACACGGTTACATCATCAAAGCTAAAATTATCTGTAACTAGTCAAAGTGTTTCAGAGATCTCCATTGGCTTTTTCTTCCTGGGAGGCCTCTGCTGTAGTCTTCAGATTTAAAAAACCTCGTAAGTTGAGGTATTCAACAAGCTGCTGGGTATAATTTATCTTACTTTAATTTATTGGAACATGTTTCTGTATAGCTGTTCTTATTTTAACAAAGACATTTTTTAAACTGGTAAAACTAAATGCATATTTAATTTATTTCACCCGGTAAAGAATCCTGGAGAAAATCAATTTCCATTTACAAAGGTATCCCAGCAGGCTGGATGTCCCATTACTGCAGTATTGTGCCTCTTACATCCAGGTTTATGTGACACATGCTATCGTTTCTTCTCCATGATTCTATTACTTCTGGAAAACTATGTTAAAACATAATATAACATATAATGTGACTTCAGACTGACAAAAGCTGTGAAAATCATAGGTAGTGCTGATCACTGGCAGGTTGGGTGACAGAACACCCCATGATCAATGCACACATTTTCATATTTCTGCCACCCCGTGACCAAGCAAACTTCTTGTACCTCACCATCACAGCCACTGAGGTACTACCAACAGCAGTTTCCAATCTACTGGGGCATGCAGTGGGCTGATACTGCTGCTGTGGTATTTACCCCAATCCCAGGACTGACAAACATCCATTGTCATGTTCCCACAACAGCAGTGACTCCGTGATGAGCTGTTCCCCTCTGAGGTGATGCTCTCAAAATCAGCAGTGATCCATCTCACCCTTCCTTACCTAAAGGCCACTTCCCCCTGCTTGGATCGAGGAGTGGGACTTTGTGTTCTGATATTCTTGCACACAACATTTTGCAATCAATGAGCACAACTTCAGCAGGAATGCTGATTTAGGTGCTCACAGGCAGACCCAGGAATTACGAGGGCTTTTTCTGGGACTGCAGTGTGCACAACACTGCAATGAATAATGCTGCACTCCCCAAGCTGGCATAAGAAATGGCTGTAAAACTAATCACCTCCTAGCCCAAGAATGACACAGCTGAGGATGCCTTTGCATCCTTGATTCATCTGATGGTGTATGTTGCCCCTCAACCACACTAGCACAGGTTTCAAAGGGAATTTAGGGAATCAGATGCCCCTGTTTCACTGAAGTTCCAAGGAATGTAGGTCTGCACGCAGTTTCAGAAACTGTTGAAAACTATAATTCACTGTGTTCAATTATATAACCCTTTTGTCCTACTCAAGGATGGATGGTGCTTACTAAAGTTATGTCTGAGCAAACGTAATCAAGTTCTCAAATTTTAGTATATCCTTGAATCCCATTTCCTTTAGCAGGAATGTAATGAATCTCTGTTCTGATGAGGTGTTGATGTTTACTTTAAAATAATATCTGAAAGCAGCAGAGAAAACCAGCTCACATCTAAGTACTTTCCTTTTTGGAACTGCAAGAGGACTCAGAAGTGAAAAGAGGAAGACAAAAAAGGTGTATTTTTTAAGAATGCATGTAACAACCAAAGGCAAAAAGAATGGAGATAAGATTTCCAAACGTGGATGTTGTCTCTTGCTTATTCACAGAATTAGTATGTAGACTACACAATAGAAATACATTTGTTCAGTCTAAACACTTCATTTGCTAAGGCAAAATAATTGAAATTTGGAAAAGGAAATCACAGGTCAGACAGTGACAGCAAACATTCCTGTCCGTGGATAATAACCTACCCATGTGACAGGAGACATTCAGTTTTTATAACCTGGATCTATGTCAGGTGACCGAGATCAGAAAATAGAGGGCCATTTGTTCCTAACTCTTCTTTGTTGCACATTTTTTACAAGGTTTTAACCTCCAGCAACTCTGGGATTTGAAAGGAGGAGGTATCTCCCTTACACAATATCCCTACATCCCACATCAGACTAAGAGTAAATTCCAGCAAGCCATTAGCTGTGTGTAAATCAATAAAAACCAAACAAACAAAAATAAATCCCAGAGACCAAACATATAAGATCAGAATTTCCAAGTACTTGCCTGATTTATAGACTCTCTTTACTAATTCTGAACCCAAGCCTGTTATCAGCCCTCGAGCAGTGCATCAGGAATGCCACACAGCCACCAGTCTTTATCCTTATCTTCATCACCATTTCCCCTCTGCCACTTCAACACAGCACAGAAAAAGCAACAACTCCTCTAGTTTTGAATATCACTACAGAAAATTTTGCTCTTTATTTGAATATTATGTACTGGGTTGCTGTGCACAGATTTGTTGCTACAAATATGGTTGTTGTCTTCATGTTTCATTCTTTCACAAGCTGCTGTTAAAAATGCCTTAAGATGCCCAACAGGAACGGCTACAGTGCGTAAAATACAAACCACAGAGAAACTGCAAGGTGTCCTGCAGTGCATGTGTGTGCACACATGGAACAAAGAGAAGGCAGGAAGTACTTCTAGAGCTTGTCCTGTTGGAAGACTGTGCTGCAGCACAAGACAAGGTGATGCTGTGCCATCACTGCACAAACCTGCACAACAATTCACCAACACTGTCCAGAGGCAGCCACAGCAGGAGGAGCTGCTGCAGCAAATTACTACAAGTTGAAATGAATGTGGAGCTGCACATGCTGACTTCTTCCAAATATAGCATAAGAGTATGGTTTTCCTCTACAGATCTCTTTGAATAGTTATGAGAGGTTCGGGCTTCTTGTGAGCAGTCACAGAGCTTTGAAAATGAGTATTTTTGTACCATGCTGCTGGTGATAGCATCTGTGGAACAATGTCATGGCATATGCCACAGGAATATAGCACTGAAATCAATCAACAAAGCCTCCTTCTTAACATGCTGGGAAAAAAAAAAGGTGAGACACAAATATTTCATATTTAGAATTGCATATGTTCAGAGCAGGCAGTTCTTCAGGCGAGCTGTGCTCAGGCATCTCCGGCTCTCTGTGCTTTGCAGAGCTGCTGCAGCGCTCCTGCTGCAGTTCAGCCCCGTGCCCAGAGCTCAGCACACACAGCCAGCACCGAGGGGATTCACCTCTCAGGAGGAGAAGGCAAAATGCCTCCCTGCTCCCAGCATGCAGATTGCAGAATGCTCACATCCAAGACTGAGTTGGTTCTGTCCATGTAGCATCCTTCATTGCAATGCCCGCTAAAATATCCTTTGGCAGGACTCAAAAAAAAAAAAAAGCTGTCACCTTTCTTTTGGCACTGAGGTACCTTCATACTGCTAGGGACGCTCTGAGGGAGTGATCAGAACAATTAGGACATTATTAAGTAATGAAGCTCATACAGCATAAATCGTCTTCTCCCTGATATCTGGGTCTCTGAAATCTTATCTTCTCAGAGGATGAAACCAAATCCCGTGTCCTCAGCTGTGCTGCTCTGTAACACACCAGACACCAGCACTTTGTGGCAATTACTATTCCCTGGAAAGCTGCTTTGCTGTAGCTGGAATGCTCAGTATGTTTTTAGGATATGCTGAGTCCATATCAAAGGCCAGCTTGGATGGGGCTTGGAGCAACCTGGGATAGTGGAATGTGTCCCTGCCATGGCAGGGGGTTGGAACAAGATGAGATTTAAGGTCCCTTCCAACCCAAATAATCCAGTCAGTCTATGATTCTATGAAATCATGTGTCCTGCTGGCCATAAGCAGGGAGAAAGTCCCACAGGAAAAGTTTAGGAAGCAGAGGTGGGGTAGTGCAAAGAGGCATTTAATTCAAATGCAAGGGGTGGGGGAGGGCAAGAGCTCATTCATGAACTTTCCTCCTGCTGTCATCCCAGGTTGTGTAAATATTAGCTCTGTGAACTGGAATAATGGCTCGACTGTCTGAGAGGATGACAAATGACAGCGAAGAACTGGGTCAGGATCAATCCCTATTTGCATACCAATTAGTTAATGTTCTTTCTTTTCTCACACAAACAGAGGAAAGGGTAACATTTCTCACTTTTAGAATAGAAAGCTTCAAATGTCTTTCATGCAATAACTTGTGTTGTATTTTTAGAAAATTTGTTTAGGCCTCAAGAGCTCTGCTAAAACTCCATAATCCTGATTTTAAACTCATCTAAGTCCCAACTTCATCAACTCAGCGAATGTATCTTGTACCAGTCACCTTTCCAGTAAACCCATGTGCTTAGCAAAGGGGTTTTTTTCTAGCTCTGGAGCACTCACTCCTATTTCTCTCCCCCAGTGCTTCTTTATAACTCCTGTATTTTTCAGTATATTCCAAGAGTGATGTTTGTGGCTTTCCTCTTATTCAGGCCATAGGCCCTCTGTCAGCACAGCAAACCCCAAACATGTGGCACTCCTGCAGATTCCCTCTTTGGTCATCATTAAAACGGAGCTTGGATTCCACCCTGTTTCTGTGCACAGCAGATTTATGGTAGAAATTACAAGAATCATTCATCTTTTTCAGGTTTATAGTGGAGCTCACTGCTGGACCGTTACCTCTCTTAAAGAGGCTACTTGCAGTAAGGAAATTGGTGAGAGGAGCAGCTAGATGGAAACTTTTATCATTTGGACACTGTTCTTGTCCTTATTGATCCTTGCCTTAGTTGAGCCAGTACCCCCAGCTCCAATAACACCTTATTTCTAAAGAGGGCAGAAGCCTCAGAGAGATTCAGAATGGTGGATTAGTAAAACAGTCACTTTCTAGGCTTATTTCTTCAAGTATTTTAACATTTCAAAGAATTAATTCTAAATGTTTTAAGAGCATTAAATTAGTAGCTGTAACCTGATCATAAATTAAACATCTTCCTTCCCAATGCAAAGTGATGCCAAGTTATTTGTATACATATTGTTTGTTTACACTCAGCATCAAGATATTCCCTGGAAGCTGATTTTTATTGCCCAAAGAATCTTAAAAGACAATACAACTTCCATACTAACTAATCTCGTATTATGCCTTCATCAAGCAACTTGAGCATTTCTGGTCATGCACAAACATCCACCCAAACCCATGAAATTTTAAATGTAAATAAATATCCCCAAATCCACATAAGCAGAGCACTTAATTCTCACATCAGAATGCAGATAGGTGAGAATATATGTGCAATCATATCCAAGTGGAATTTCAGGTGATGTAAAAGCTTAAACTAAGAGCTGTAGCCAAATGGAGGGATCACAGTAACCCCAACTTCTCTCTCTTCAGGCAAAATGGAAACTCAGAGTTCTGGTCATGCTCATATGCTAAGCCTAATGCTATTTATTTATTTATTTTACTTTTTAAAAATACAGTACACTTCAAGTCACATCTGGGTGCAACCCCACTGCTCTAGATGCTGTATGGCCATATGGCTTAGCATTAAGACAGAGGAAAGCTAAAGTGAATTGGACATAAGGTCAAAATTTAAAAAAAAAAATTATGTGTGCCCATGCTGACTTCCCTCATTATGGAAGGCTTCTTCCCTATGCTTTTTAAACAAAACTTTTTAAAAAAACTTAAAGCTTTTGGACTTCTTTCTCATTCCAGGGACATTCACTCCAGTAGACATTCCAGGAATATACTTCCTTTGATTTCATTAGGAGTCATCCCCAGGCCAACAGCCAGCAACACAATGGATCCTTCAGATGTCATTTCCGCAGCTCATTCTGTTATTAATGAAAACTGGAAACGAATTCCAACTCGAGCAAAGTCATCCCAGACTCTACTTTCCTATCGATGCTGAAGTGCTTAGAGAATAAAAAATCCTTGTTTGTGAAATCCCAGGTGTCTGTCCAAGGTGCAGACCAGTTCTCTGGAATTTCACATCAGCTGTCTGGGAGCTGGGTTACACAAACTGCCTGTGTGCACATTCTTGCCTAAGGTGAATAAGTAATAACAACAGTTAATTTACCTATAATTAGCACCTCACATGACAGCTACATCCCACTGGAATAAAAAAACTGACAAGTCAAAGGAAGGGAGCTTGGGAGAACAGGAAACAGAAATTTAAATTGAGTTGGGTCTCTGGAAATCATTAGCTATTGGAATGGGATTGGCTAAAAGGTTCATAGGTACAAGTAAAACACTATTCCATATCAATTGCTCCGTTTCCTCACCTCAGAAATTGGTTGACTCAAATTCCACAGCCCTCAGAAACACTCAGCCCTGTATAACAATCCTACGTAGTCTCAAGCATGTTTTTTTTTACAGTTTTTCTACCCTTTTACATAAATCCTACATCACAGCCATAACAAAAATATACTTTCTAACTGGAGAAAATTGAAATAATTCCTTTCTTATTGAGCCATTAGTTTTTTAAAGAGCACAAACAACAGCCCTTTTCTAAGCATTTGGAGGCTTTCACAAATATATGTTTATGTAACTCACATTGGTTTCACTGCAAGTTGTGCATTGAGTACCTGTGTGCTGGTTTGGGCTGGAGGAGAGTTACTTCTCTTCACTGAAGCTGGTATGGGGCTGGTTTTGGGATTTGTGCTGCAATTACACAGTCAAGGCTGCCCACCCCAGCCCACCAGTGAGGAGGCTGGGGATGCACAAGGAGATGAAGGAATGCCTTGGGTTGCTTTGTTGTGTGTGAGGGTTTTGCTTTACTTATTAAACTGTCTTTATCTCAACCCACGAGTTCTCATTTTTACTCTTCCAATCCCACCAGGGATGTGCGTGAGTGGCTGTCTGGGGCTTAGCTCCTGTCTGGGATTAAGCAACAACAACTTGGGAATGCTACTAAATCAGTAATGAAATCCATACCAGGCTCCTGAAGACACCCCTTGCTACTGCCCTAAACCCAAAGATTCAGAAAGCTCAGTGGTTTCCAGCTGACAGAATATTTACAGTATCTCACCCCTAAATGTCATTTTATTGCATTCTTCCTGCTTCATCTCCTATAAATTAAAAGATGTGTGATTAATCACTTGCGCTTTGGGTTCCACACACGAATTCATGCCCTGCCAAACCCACAGCCCAAGTGTGCCACCTAATGGCCCCGGAGTCAGGAATGCGCCGATCCTACAAGTCCGGCAATAAAATCTAAGGAAAGCATCGCTTCACTTGTTGAGGTGGAGGTGGAGCTTCACCATTATTTTCTTGCAAGACCTACCCACCACATTTCCCCAGAAATTCTGCAGGTCAGATGAAATAATTGCTTTAAGGCACCTCAAAATGTTGAGATAAACAAGCATTTGAAAGTGACCATGAGGTTAAAGAGCTCCACAGAGCTTTAGCCTCACAGCCAAAACCTCATAGGCTACAAGCTGCACAAAAACTTGGACATTGCCTGGCTGCCTCCAAGCCTCAGTGCTAAATGATCACCATTTCCAGTGAAGCTGTGGTGAGTGGCAACAGTGGATTCAACCCACTAAATGAATGTGCTATTTATCTGTTGAAATACTTACAGAGGGCAAGCTTAATTTAGCTGATATCATCTCCCTAAAATGCAGTCCATAGTCAAGAGAAGTGTGTGCCTTAAGAAGTATCAGGGAAAAAATTACAGAGAGTTGTGGAATAAAATTTGCAATGGTGATACATACAAAGAGAATATAATTCCATTGTAAAATAAATACCACGGTAGCACACATTAATGAAGTTGTCAAGCAAAGTTCTTAAAAATACTACCCAACTAAAAATACTGTTAAGGAATAAAAAAGAAATACAGATGTAATTAATTCATATAACATTTACTATTGGGAAGCATAGCTACTTTATAATCATTTACAAAAGAAAGCATTACAAACGTGGGGCAGAGGTTATAGATTAAGGAAATGAGTTACTGATTTGGTTATGTACTCAGAAGCTGAACACCAGGAAGGAGGCTTGGGATTTACGTTTACATTGCTTACTGTCACTCTCTGTTTTCTACTGCTTGAAAAGGAGATTCAGAAAATGCTTACATTTGCACGGGATTAATGATTTATTATAAACATAGTGTGCCAGCAGATGAACGAGGGATGGAAAATACTCCTTGACATTCAAATTATTTTCATATGTACTCAATGCTTCCTTTTCATTATCATTAACTAATAATGTAAAATCTAAACCTAAATATTGTTAGATACAAAACTGTATGCCAAGACAGTGTTTATATTATTTATTTTGAAATAATTTATAATAACTCCCCATTTCTTTCCAAATATGCCTGAATTCTGTGCCTTTCCTTCCAAGCTCTATTTCACCACCTTGCTTGCTTTAGGCAGGATAAACCATATGAGGCTTTTGATTCTGATAAATTCATCCACAGTACAAGATTGCTTTCTCTTTATCTAATGTTAACAGTAGTGAAGAACAATTATATCTGTTTTATGGAGCTGTAGCAATACAGAATATCTCTGTGATACATAACTGTGGTGCCTTAGGAGGAGTAATTACTGAACAAGTGCCTTGACTGTATCAGTGGCACAAGCACAGCAACGAGGAAATGCTTGTGCCTGTGGTGGGCTCCCACAGACCCCACGATCCAAGGTGTAATGGAGCTTAAGTCATAGTTAAGCACAACAAATCCTAACAAATATATTATAGTTCTGGAAAGAGATTCTATCGTTACAATTGGATGGTTTCAGATAGCTTGAGCCTGAGAGAAAAAAAAAGTATCTTATTTAGTGAGGTATTTACAAACCCTGCAATACACAGCTAAATTTATGCAACTGTCATCTAATTTGTTTATGATTTGCTTACAGCTGCCTGTTAGCAGCTGGTGAGATGTGCCAGCCATGTGGAGATTCCAAACTCCAGTGGAAAGGGCTACTAAAGGAATGCCATGTAGGAGACCATCAAAACGGGGATTTTAGGATACATTTATATCCTTTAGTCCAACCATGCTATTCCTGAGGTAACCTCCCACCAAATGTGCCAGCAAACATGAAACTAATCCTTCCATTGTGACAGAAGCACCTCTATTCCATGGGCTTTCATTTCCATTCCAGAAGCCTTCTGGGAATTGCCTGTGCTGTACAGAACTGAACTTGTTCATCAAAGGAGAAAGCTTTGTGAACAGGAGAGATGGTCCTACCAGACAGATTTGTCTGTCTTTCTAAGATCAGAGTTGAAGACATTTTTCAATCAAAGTGTACTTTTTCAGTTTCACTGCCAAATTCTTCACTTTCTACCATGGAAGGAGATGGAAGGATATGCAATAGAAAATATTTCTTTCTCTTTTCCTGTAAATTCCTGGTTTCTTTGCCATAATGCTGAAGCTGGTAGAACACTCTGCTTGTTGCTTAAGCCAACAGGAATAGGAGGATGAGGCAAGAAGGAGCAGAGTGAGAGTAAATGGCAGAACTAAGTACTTGGGGTTTTACCTCTCTTTTCCTCAATTCTCTGTATTCATGCTTGTACAATTCCACACAGAGCCAGCTGACCCTGCCCACCCAGAGCTGGAAGGTTCTTTTCATTTCAGATCTCATTTTTCTGACAGGCTGCCAAACACAGAGAATGTTATCTCACAATTTGTCATCTCAGGACTGCTAGTGATGCAACAAAAGGAAAATAAAGACAGAAAATAGCCAAGAAGAATACAGGCACTCCCAGCCAAGACATTTCTGAAGAAGTGAAGTTTAGAAAAGGTATGGTTCATACACAGTGCTTGTCACAACCAAGGCTGCTCTGTGGCTGGCTACATTGAGGCTGGGAATGGCTGTTGCTCATGGAGCTCTAGTTATTTCCTTTGCAGGGAAAAGAACAAGACACCCCTCCTATCCCATTGCTTTCCTTATATGCTGTGTTGTGCAATCTGTATATGGATGATGCTTTTATTCCATTTCCTTACAACCAACACTGACCAAAGGACTTAGTTTTGATGGATAGTTATCTCCATTGCAGGTGTCAGTGATTAGCAAAGAAGGAGTCACTCAATGTTTGTAGACACAGCCTTTCCCACTTTATTTGGAGATAAACTTCCTTAATGTATGGCGCTCTTAATGTGTGCGTATAGCTTAAGACTGTAATTCTGTATAAATATTTAAATTAAATCAGTGGCAGCTTTCTCTAGTGACGAAATATAAATGAAACTTGCAAAGAAAACAAAAAACCCCCAACGCTTTCACTGAACGCTACTGAAAACTACATAAGGTTTTTATGGAAATTTTTCACACCACTCCCCCTCTCATTTCTTCCTGTCATATAAATAATTCACCAGCAAAATCCTCATTCTGAACAAGAAATGAAAAAACTAAATAAACAGGAGATCTAAAGATATGTATGGGCCCTGCACAAGGTATAATTTTGTTTTGTTTTGCTCAGCTAGGTGGGGAGTTGTTAGCAAGCCCTCCTGCCACGCTGGGACGAGAGGGGGGACTGCGAAACCTGCAGATAGATAAAACTGCTGGAGAGGCTGGAGTCTGATTTCCTTATCAGAGTCAGAAAGTTGGCTGATGCAAAGCAGAGTGCAAACACTCACCTATTGGGTTTTAAGCATGCAAAAAAGAAATGGTAATGCGCAGTGATGCCTCTGAGTTAGAGGCAAAATAAGTCACTAAAGCAGGTGAATAATTTGAATTTGACATAGCTGCCAAGGTAGGGGAATGGCCCAGGTTCTTCCTATCGACAACAAATAGTAGATTTTCCTCCATGCCTATCATGCTCCAAAGATTTTTAAGTGAAAGAATCTTGTTATCTGAATAATCCAGTTTTAGCTCAGTGGAACAGAATTTGCAATTATAGAATGCTGCTGTAAACCTTGACATCACTCATGTAAATGTCATTCATCCCAACGTGATCTGTAAGCTTAAAAAATATTTCCAAAAGCAGGATCTCAGCACTTTAGGGTGAATCTTGCTTCATGTGCTTGTTGAGCCTGCTGATCCTTTCAAGACTATTCTTCCAGATGGGGGACACTTGAGCATCTTAGTTTGATAGTTGGATAGTTTCTTTCCAAGAGAAAAAGGGAAGGAAAATTGCAAACCATTTCTCATTCTCATTATGAGCTTGCCTGGGTGCACATCCCATGGCACCTGCACTGCTCTGTCAGCAGCCTCTGTTTGCAAAGAGCAGAAGCCCCATTCCCACTAACTTGTACAAACATTGCTGTCAGTTCAGGGGAAAGCCTGCTGAGATTTCTGAATACAATAACATGCGTAGTCATGTTAGAAATTCTTCCAAGAAAGCAACGATTTGCCAGCATTAAAAGTGGCTAGTCCTGTATTTCACTCACCCTTCCCGTACCACCTTTGTGGTACAGAGAGCAGGTGAGCAGGGGTCCCTCGGCTGCAGGAGGCTGGTGACTGCTCAGGAAGAACAGTTCCTTGCCCATCAATAGCAGATGGTGCCTGGAGAGCAGGAGAAATATTTGGCAGCATGTCCTGAGAGCAGCCTGGGATCCAGAGTGCTCCCAAGACACTTCAGCCAGCCTGGCCAGCCCAGTTCAAGCTGCACTTTGGGGACAGCATCTCCAGGAGTCCAGGCCACTATAAACCAGGCACTGAAATCTGGGGGGACTCTCAGTGCTGCTTTCAGGAGAGCCCTGTATGAAACCTGAGCACAGCTGTGCCCGTTAAGCTGTTATTGGATGATCATTAAAGGAAAGAGAATAGTTCTCAAACAGAGGTGAGATGCCAGCAGGAAGCTCCTCTTTCAGAAATAAAAGACTGATGCATCCTGAAAGTTTACTCTAGTAAAGGAAAACAAGGGAAAGGGCAACCCAATCACATCTCTTGATGTGGTTCCAGGAAACTGCAACATAAAACATGTATGAACACGGGATTTTTATCTATGTGCCAAAATATAACATATAATAGTGTCCTGTTTTACTTATGGCTTCAGGGTGCCCTAATTGCAGCTTTCCAGTACCTGAAGGGAGCCTAAAGAAAGATGGAGACAGACTACAAGAGTGTGGAGTGCGAGGACAAGGGGGAGTGGATTCAAACTGAGAGCAGATTTAGATTAAATACATGGAAGAAATCCTCCTCTGTGACGGTGGGGAGCCCCTGGCACAGGTTGCCCAGAGAAGCTGTGGCTGCCCCTGGATCCCTGGAAATGTCCAAGGCCAGGTTGGATGGAGCTTGGAGCAACCTGGGATAGTGGAAGATGTCCCTGCAACTGGAATGAGATGTGCTTTAAGGTCTCTTCCAACCTAAACCATTTCATGATTCTGTGGTTCTATGATACTTTCATGGTAAATTTAGGGAAGCTGATGTCATCAAAGGGTAACTGTCTTAACATCACGAGAGATGTGAGGGGGCATGTTCTGTCCTATGTACTTCCAGACAACTCTATTTATGTCAATATGTTTGCAAAAATGTTACTCTGCATAGAATTTGATCAGCAATTTATAAATGATCATGTGCTGGAGTCTGCAGCTGTGTTGAGCTGATATTCAGCTGCTTTATTGTGAGCCTCTGACTCTGATATGAATAAATACACCAGTGACAGAATTCACAAGCAGTGTAAACCTCAGGGGGACTGCAAATGGATTTTCTTGTTTGACATTTTTTTTAATCATTCCAATCTCCTTTATTGGCAACAAAGGATTTTCTGGGAGGAGGAATACAGAAAGACCTTATGAAAATATCATCTAGGTATTTCTGAAGTTGGGTTTTCAAGCAGCCTGTTGCAGGGTGGTTAAACTTACCTCACACTAACAAGTTCTGTTTGTGAAGATCAGATGTGAAGAAGTTTGTGGCAGAAACAAAATAAAACCATTATGAAGAAGATTTTGAATATTGTGGAGTTTTTCTGGAATTTCTGGAGGCAGGGTCCCACCTTTCTTCTCCAGGCTGATGGGAACAGAGTACACTCTTTGCAATTCTGACTGGTACAGTTACAGTTCAGTCCCATACACTGACTGGGATCATTAGTCAATTCTATACATGGAGAGGGAAAATATAGGGCATGTCTAAACTGCAGACAATTGTGTGCTGAGCATCCTTTGTTCTCATCTGACTACATAATGAACCAGCTGTGATCCAGAGGCACTCGGACATGCTGGGGGTGGTGATGTTTCTGTTGTTCCCAGGCTCTCGCCCTGTCGGCCCTTCCAGGAGAATGGAACCAGCTTGGCTGTGCCACGCCAGGGCAGAGCAGAAGCAGAGATGATGCCACAGCTCCCTGTGCCTAAAGATGTCTGTGGTCCCAAACCTGCCAGCCCGTACTGGGTCAGAGATGGAAAAGCTGCCAAACGCTGAGATAAAGCATATTCCTGCCACTGGAAAAGGTTTTTAAAATCCAAGGCAAGTTGTCTCACATTCATTCCACTGAGCTTCAGAAAGGAAGGAGTGAGTGAAAGGGGGAATTCAGTGTTACCTGGTTTGCATTAGCATATGTATGATTTACCTTCAAGATCAGTGGAAAGAACAATGAATCTGTAACTCTTCTTTAACATCAGTATGGAAAAAAACACAAAGGTAGGCATTTTTTTTGCTTCAGACAAGATAGTCTTTCTAGGTCAGAGTTGTGGCTTCACTGCTTAACCGAGATGCAGAGAATTCAGGACTAATCAAGTTCTACTGAAGGGAAAAGAAATGTCTGAACTGAGGACTGAAAACTACAGATCAAATAAAACTAAGTAAGGTTCCTCTTTTCCACCAATGAGTTTAAATTTTGGTCCAAACTGCAGAACAATAGTTCTGAGTACGGAATTTTGAAAACAAAGATGAAGGCAAAACTTATTTTGCAATTTCCTTTAAATGAATCCACTGATTCTACCTTCCAGGGCAGCATTAAACTCTCGTGTTGCTTAACCAAAATCAAAGCTTTACTCATCACTATTATCCCGTAACAAACAGAATGTGTTAATACCTGTCATTGGCATTTCTAAATAGAGAACTGCATCATTATGCATTGTTTGAGCTGCCAGGCTCACATTGCTATTACAGCACTCCTGTAACCTCACACAGTAACAGCAGTGATGTTTTGCAAGATGTTTTGATATTTGCAGACCTTAGGAGACTTTAGTAAAGGTGGTGCTTAGGTTAGATAGGGAAAAAGAGTGCAAACCCAGAAATGTTTTTCTTCATTCTAATTTAATGTTGTTTCCTGCTCGACTCTTGCAACTTTTCTGACATATGAGAAATGCCTGGAGGAGGCCAGTCTGTCAGCAAAACAGCCAGAGACAAATTTATTTATGGAAAGAACAGAGGTACAGTTAAAAAAGAAAATAAAAAAATACTCCCCTTTGAGAGGAGATGGAAAAGCAGGTATAGACTAACAAGCCTTTCTTGATCTTTCCTCCTTACTTAAAAAACTGTCCTAAAGAAGTCAGACTTGCAACACTCAGAACAGAACTGGAAATTGCCATCCAGTGTCTCCCAAAGCTTCCTGCAATATAATACCTGCTTGCTTAGGGACTATTTCCCACGTTTCTCCTGTGTAAGAGAGCAGTTCCCACACACAGCTGGTGATATTCACTGGAGATCTACGAGACTCAGATTTGAACTCCAGTTTCAAGCTAGGGGTTTGATCCCTGTGTCAGACACTACCCCATCACTGCCCTTAATAATGGCTGCTCTGGCTTTTTAGTCTCTTGAAAATGTTTTTGAAAGACTGGAATTCTTCCCTTCTGCCTAAATGTACTGCCAGGCTTTTTTTCCTTATAAAAAGTATGAAGGAATTGCAGAACAGACATGATATGGATGGTAAAATTACTGTACAGGGTAGTAAGACATTATGAACAAAATCAAATTTCCTTTCTTTAGCTAAGGCAGTCCTAAAATGAGCTTGGACAACAAACACATTCTACTAAGGGAAACCATGACACATTGTAATGCAAATGTATTTATAATATAGTTGTACTTAAATCCATGAGTTAGCTATTGGCATTTACCGTGAGTGCCACTGTCTCACTTGGAACTGCACCTACTGACAACAGTATAATTTTATCTACAGCCTGTTTGCAACATGGGCAGCTTTGTTGCAGGGAAATGCATTCTCATATATTCCTTTTCTCAATCTATCTTTCTTAGTCATTCACACCATATAAATGCTTTTGGTTTCACACGTATCTCTTGCAGCATACTAATTAAATGTTTCAAAAGGCTTTATCCATGGTTAAGTGATGATAAAATTTTAATGATTTAATTAGCAAGCTCCAAGAAAAAAATAATAACGAACAGAGACGGGTGCTTTTAGTGGCTCTTGCTCTCATGTTACATTAGAAGCACAGGAAGATGCAGCATTCAACACCACTTTTCCTCATGCGCCCAGCAGCAGAGAACATGGTCTATATAATGCTAGAAGGGAAGTGTGGAGCACAAGGCAAATGAATTATGCCCGTTCTCAGCTACATATGTGAATGGCACTCCCTCAAGGAAAGAGTGCAGCTTTACGGGGGGAAAACAAATCAACTAGCATTTGTTCCCTAATTTTTGAAAGCAACTGGGAAAAAACCCAATAATAATTTCAGAAGATGCACTGAAAAATGGCCACTTTTAATATTTCCTCTTGAGTTTGTGTTTATCTTGTCAGTTGGCCCCTTTTGTCTCCCAGGGCACTGCATTTAGGGTTTGGTAGAGCTAAAATTCTGTTGTTCTGTATTATAGGTTGGAGAATAAAAGCTAATTGCTCTGTGTGAATAACTTCCTATTCCAATTTAGAATGTATTCTTCTGCTTTCCTCTCCACCAAGATTAGCCTATTATGAAAATCACTACCCAGACACCACATATCAGGGACAGAGACCACAATACCATGGCAGTTTGAGCCTGCCTCTGGGATGCAGCCATTCTAATCTCACTTGGCTCTTCCCTCCCCAATGTGATGAAGTTGGTTACAATATTCCATTTCATATAGACCATGATGCCCTATGCTCTAATTCACATACTGAATATCAAAAGGAGATTAAAGGTAGCCTGGATTGTTCCCTCATTATAAAGCATCACTCATTCAAAGAAGTTAAACGCATCAATAGGCAGCTGCTCCCTCAGCACGGTTCAGAGGGATCAACAGTACATGGAGCTCTGCTTTAAGAATTAGAGATGAGGGCAGAGCAGAAGGAGGGCTCAGAAAACACGCATTTAGCTGCAATTAGAATTGCAGCCCATTGTAACATAATCATTGTTTTAGTTCACAAAATTTGTGGTTGGCAGCGATCTCACTCTGTCAGCCATCACTGAGCCTGCTCTGCAAAGACCAAGAGCAGTGCTCAATATCAGCTCTTGGCAGAAGTGGTCACCATGCAGTCACTCAAAGCAAAGTGATATCTATATTCTCATCTCATTATCATTATTCTTCTCAGCCAGGATCCCCAGTAAGAAGACAGAGCTGGCCAAGCTCTGCAGAAGGCTCTGCACACAGGATAATAAAGCTGTGAAAGCTACGTGCAGAAGGAGGGCACGACACAAATGTGCCCTGCAGAGGGAAGGCAACTGATAATGGATGTAGTGAAGAAAGTGAGGAAAAGTGAGGATCTGATCCCAGCTAGTGAAATTCTGCAGAACATGTGACTCTCTAAGAATTTTGGTAGTACATAGTGTTTATTCTATGTTCTGGTTCTTATAAACTCAGAATATGGGCACTGCTCAAGCCTTTAATCTGCAAATCCCCTGGAGCAAGGATTTACTTTTGTATGTGTAAGTCAACCTCTTGTAAATCACTGTGTACAGCTAACAACGCTATCAACGACTGCAATAAAAGAGTGCTAATGTGGGTGGCTGAGGCACTGGGAGAGAAAAGTTGCAGGGAGCAACTGTGCAACTGATGTGGATATGGAGAAGCACTCGAGGTCAGCTTCACATGTTCAACTTAAAATTCAGACTTGTTTTTCAATGCCTAGTTAAGAAAAAAATTTTGTGAGCTGTACATATCAAAGTCCCATTCACTGGGCATCTTTGTGATGCTCATTTGTGCGCAATAGGCTCCACACTTTATTTGACTTCCTTCCTGTAAATCTGACTAACCAAAGATGACCTGTACTGTTGTAAAGCACTCGAATTTAAATTGCTTCACAAAAGCAGGTTTGGGGGACAGAAAGAGGAGCAAAGAATCGGAACCATTCACTCATTAAAAGGCACCATCCATTCACAGCTGGTATTTTACAGCTGATGCCTTTTGTTTTCTCTGCACAAACAAACTGAACAAGGAAATCAACAGTTTTGAACTTTGTGCTACACTGAAAGCAGATATGGAGAGTTCTGCCCTATGTCAATTTAAAACAAACCCCAAACAAAACACCACTAAGATCTCTTACAAATAGACTTTAGAGTTTTTCAATATTTAACTGCAATAATTTGAAAGAGGTGCAAAGTACCTCAAATCTAACATGCAAGTATACCAGTATTGTAATGTCCTTGCTCTTGCAAATGTCAGTGAAAACTAGGGATGGTGATTCAAAGGGTGAGGGTTTTCCACACTTCCCGCTACTACAGAGTGCAGCTATTTTCCTGGTAAAGCTATGGGGTATTACCAAAACTAACAACAAGGGAAAACTTGTGCTAGAGACATATGAACAGTTTGGTTAAAATCTGGATAAAAATTATCATAGGCTTCTAGGAAGCAAAGGTCTGTTTAAGTCAGCTGTTCTTGCCTGGCACCTCTGCAAATTTGCCTATGAGGGTCTTCAAAAGTTCCTTGATAAAGATTAATTAAGGAAGAAAGAGTCTATGTTTGCTATCTCTTAATTCTCTCAAGCAACGTAAATGTCTGAAAACACTGTGAGATTGGTTTCAGCTCTTTTTCAAATAGAGAAGCTTCACTGGTGAGATGAATGGTCAGATGTGGGCACAGCCAGGAGACAAATCACAGTAACCAGTGGCATTTGCTGTACAGCTGATCAGCTGTTAACAACTAAACTAGACAGAAGCAAATCTTCCAGCTGCAGCAGTACCTCAAAAAAACTTCTACCAGGGATTCTTACATTGGTGTGGCTGTAATAGAAAGTCTATCAGTGTTAAAGTTATAAGTCTTGCTTAATTTAGCTACAAAAATTTGCTGGAGGCAGAGGTTTGTAATATAAATTTTTAGCCTGACAGCAATTTCCACTTTACACATTTTGAAAACAAATGTGGCAGTGTTTCAGTTAGTGGAGAACGAATAATGTTGTGGAAGTCTATCTGTTAAAGGAGTTGAGAAGAAGAAGATTTGCACATTTTAAAGCTGACAAACTCCCATTACTATCAGTGCTGACATGTGCTTGGTTAATTCATGCTTTACCAGAAACTGCCAGCAAGTCAGGAAATGTGGAATGACTACAAATGTTTCACAAGCATTCACAGTGGCAAATCATGTTGGAATGACTTGACCAGTTTAACTAGGAACATTTAGAATATATTACAGAAATCCTTATGAACACATACCTGTGGTTACTTTTGCTCTTTTGTTCCATGAGTGTCTTATAATTTTGGCTGTAAATCTGTCAATTGCTACTTTTCAAACACTCTGGAAGTATAATAAGGCATCATGACAGTACAAATGACAGTTCTAGATAGAAAACATGAGGCCAAAAAGAGACAAAGAACCCTGGATATGGGGCAGAGGTTCATTCAATTCTGGAAGTGCAACAGAGTGTGATGCAAAGCACAGATCAGTGTGATTCCAGAAATACCATGACCCTGAGAGTACCCATGTGTGCACAGTTCCAGGCACACCAATATTCATTTGTCCACAAAATAGGCTCTAATAAATCCTGATCAGCAGTTGTGCCTGCTCTCTATGTAATTAGCATTAGTGTGCTTTTCACTGCCCAGGACTGTCATCTAGAATCCTGTAGATTACCGCTTTCCATTTCCCCTCCAGTATTGTAATTTCTGCCAAACTGCCTTCATGCCAGAGAATATAGTTGTAAAATGATTAAAGAAAAAAATAAATGAACAAACTCATCATGTTTGATTTTAACTGCTTTCCATGTTCATTTTGTGATACGTGTTTCTCGCTCAGGCTTTGTGGAACCACTTACCCCAGGTACGGCCCTGCAATCTCCACTGCACAATGGAAAACTGGCTTGCAATTATTGTCATGAAATTGGAAGGATGGTGTGAATTTCCATAACAACTTAATGGATGTCGGTTCTTTGTCTGACAAGCAAGTTTGTGCTTCTTTCTTAGTAGATTTACCAATTAACTTCCTGGTAATCTGCAATAGCTTGGAAGTGCATGTGTTTTATACAAACTGAAAGCAGAGCCTCTCCCATCAAATCCATGGAATCCACTGCAGTGCCTTTTAACCAGCCCCTGGGAAAATGCAGGGGCTCACTGGATGCTGTGGAGCTTAATGCACCTGTGCTCTGGTGGAACAAGGAAATAAATTAATTGCCTCTCAATGGAAAATGCTCTAGTCTCTGATTCCTGATAAACACCTTTTGCTTCTAAGGTTATTTCAACTGAGTAGATATGACTTAGAGAGAGATGTTCTCCAGGTTATGTTGGATTAACACTATTCCAGCCACTGTATGGATTAAGTGTGCCCAGAAACAAACTGGAAGCCAAATAGATCTAAAAAGAACAAAGATAATTTGCTTTACCAAGCAGCAGGACAGTAGGATTCTACATTAGCTGAGACTTCAGAGTGATCTTTTAGTATTGCTCCACTGTAGATTACAAATCTACAATTCTGGACACAACAAAACCATGGATAACTGCAGTGGAGATGGCTATCACTAAAGCTCAGGAAGCAAAGAAGGTGATGAAGCAGGACAATATTTCAAATACTGTTTTAAATAAGTATTTATTCTGCAAAAGTTTGAAAAAGTTTTCTTAAAAATAATTTCCTCGATTTTCATTTGAACAGAGCCATTCTGGAGAGTAAATTCAATCATTAAAGTGCAAGTCTTGCTTGGTATAAAAATCTCAAAGCAATCTCAACTGCCAATTTACTGCTGATAGCTCTGTAATATGTGACTTTATAAAGCATTGTCCAAGATTTTTAAAATTAAGTATTTATACTCCTAAATCACTCCTGCCTGAAAAATACTGGGTATTCAGCAATTTTGAAAATCATGCCTTTGCATGTCTAAATATAGATGTAGGATGTTCTTGATGACTAAAGCATCACAGAATCCTTCTCAACTGAGAGAGTAAATATTAATACTACTCTGAGTCCCCGTTCATCCCTCTGCACAGCACTTGGAGATCTTTGGATGAAAAGAGTTACACATCCATTAAAGGATCTTCTCCAGAACTCAGAATATTTAAGAGCTCTGTAAGCCCATTCCTTCTTTAATAGGACTTACAGCACATGCTCTCCAAAGAATCTATGTGCCATTCCCTTTTATACATTGGCAATTGGAATTCTGTCAACCAGAGTTCTTTTGCCTTAACCTCCTCTTCATTCTATTTTTGTTTTTCTGTGCCACATTTTCCTCTTATCGACGGATGCTGTAGCTGCACTAAAGAATGTGCACTTTTAATGGAAATAAAATCACTTTTAACTTGCTAGCTATGCCATCTTCACTTCATTAGTTTCTGTACATAGGCTGTTGCTTATTAATTGTATGTATCTATTTAAAGATAGTAAATGCTGAAAAATAAAATACATGTATGAGGCCTGGAGCAAGTGAGAAAGTGAAATGACAGCAAGACAACCTTCCAGCAATGTTCCAGCAAAAGGTAGGCTCTGGCTTTTGCTGCATATTTGATCTGTCCAGAGCACTCTCATTTATCAGAACAGCTGGATTACAGCTCTAGTGCACTATTTTTTTAAATAATGGTGCATTCATTCTAACCCTATTAAATAAACAAAATGAAACTGCTCTTTGTGATGGCAAAGGGTTTAGCTTCTTTTTCAGAGGCTTTTCGTTGGAACTAGCAGGATTGCTTTTTAGGGGAAAAAAACATGCCTGTTTTGAAAGGGTCCAATTAGCAAGTCTGGGGATGCTCAGCTTACAGTGCTGAGTGAAATTGGAGCTGGACTTGTGCAAAACAAGACTCCAGTCCCTTGCTCACTGGATAGAAAATGTAGTCATCTGAGAAGCAGGAAATAAGAGGAACAAAAAGGAAAAAAGAGGAAAGTGGATGATAAAACCCATTCTCCCCACATGTTTTCATTTATAGAGTGTCATAAAATCCTGCTTAGAGGCTTTTGTTTACTCTTAAGCCAGACACTGGAGTTTTCCCTGAACATTCACTATCCCTCAGTAGGACTAGTAATACTAATTTTTTAGAGGGGCAGAAATATTTCTTGTTGATTTTTATGAAATTCTTGTTTTTTAAATATTGGAAATGATGCACAAATTGATGAGTAGTTTGGGAATTTCAGAGCAAACAATTACTTTCTTTTTGTGCAAAGGAGAAGGAGAAGAGGAAAATATGCAAGATTAGTCAATATATGAGAACAGTCCAATTAGTGCCAATGGAAAGAAAGGAAGTCACATGATAATCAAACCTCAGTATTACAGATCAAAGAAGATCCTAGAAAATTCCATGAAGTTGTTCTAGTTTAATCCAAACCAAACTCATGCCAAAGCTTTCAGTTGCAGTGCAGACATGATTTTCACACACAGACATTTGAAATGAAACTGTTCTCCCATTCAGCATTAAACTCCAAAACTTATAAGGATCTGCCAGCCTGTATTTTCTGTTTTGCAGTGGCAAATAATAAACCAGGCCTACATATTACATGGAGTACAGTGACACAGTTAAACCACCAATTTCAATTATAAGCCTGTTCACTGTTGTCGACCTCTCTAACCATCTCAGCAGCATCTAATATATCCTGAGGTCTCTAAAGAGGCTACAATCAAAACATTGCAAAAAAGCAATCAGAAGGTTGTGTGTGAACAAAAAGCAGCCAGGCAACAACAAGCCAAAATATACCAAGCAGAGCTGCAGCTGGGGGCTGCCTTGGTGCACAGGGGCCCAAGAGGGAGAAAACCTGCAGGGAATCTTTGGCAAATTATGTCCCCAAGGGATGTTCCCCAAGACAGCACAAAACCCACAGAGCAACCTCCACACCTTTCTGGGACTGTCACACAGAAGGGAGTACAAAAGCTAAGAGCAGCATTGTTCTTAGCACTGGTACTGGCAGCTGTGCAAACACAAGGAGCCATCTGCTGTCATTTCATAAGTGCAGGGGTGATCTGGGACAGCAATGGGCTAAAAATATGATCTTCCTAAGTAAGGGAGGTTGGCTCAGTTTCTAACATTTCTGTCAACAAATCTGTGGGCTAGGTCATACTCTTGAGACATTCCCGACTTAGTTTCTGCATGGAGGTGTTATATCAATGGGCTTTATGACCATATTAGTTAAGCCCTCAGGACAATGATTGCATTTCATGGATCTTAGGGGATGATATGCTCCAGCTTGGCTTTGCGGTAGACGCTGAACTCCTCCACACCAACCACTCTAAAAGGACAACACACAGAAAAAAAGAACAAATAGTGTATTTGTGCAGCCTAATCTGCAGCAGTGTCCATGTAAAATCCACACACTGTGTTGGGAAGTTCTGCTTTGCTGGCACTGCCTTGCATTTTGTGTCAGGGCAAACGATGCTGTGTTAAAAGCATTGCACACAGTGTTGCAATTCCTACTACAAATACACCGTTATCTCGACCTGTCTATTCACTGCCACTCCACCTGTAGGAAATGTTGGCTCCTGAGGAAGAGCAGAGCTCAGCAATGCATGGAAAATAAAGCTTTGGTTGTTTATAACATACAGCAAGAAGTCACTTAAGTATTATTATTTCTTGTCAGTGTTGTCTTGTAGAGATTACAGCAAACACTGGCTATGTATTTGTGAAAACAGACTAAAAAATGAGGTACATAATGGAAAATCATGTCATACAAAGGAAAGAATACAAATTTATAGACCTCAGAAAGCTAAAATTCATGGCCCACTACTGTGACTTGGTACTTCCATGCAGCTTTGCATTTCCAAAGAACTGTACAAATTGCCTAATTGATCCTCATGAATAATTTACTGTTTGAAATGACCTGTAACCCTTGCCTTTCAGTGTATCACTGAACCTTCTGCCTTATTTTAAAACTGTGGATTCTGCAAGGCATACACATAAGCATGTTTTAATCATTTAATGGAATTTCAGTTGGGCAATAGTCCACTACAATTTAGTGGAAGTGGACTCATCACAAACTACTTGTTGATTCCTCCCCATGATGAAGTGTTCTACTCACATAAATAAATTAAATGCTTATCTAACTGCCTTGAATATGCTACCTTTGCATGTGCATTCTGTGTGGATAAGTATACACATAAAATCCACAAAATCCTTAATTTTTTTTAAAAAGCACTTCCCCAATAAAATGTTGTGAACCTCTCGTTAGTATCATTGTGACTTCTAATGGCAACACGTAGAAATCATTGCTGCAGTGAATCATTGGCTACATGAACTCTCTCCACTAAATCTTAGTCCACAATTTCAGCAGAATTCAAATAAAGGACCAGACATTTAGAGAGAAACACCCACAACTACAATGGATAGAATAAAGTTAATTATCAGGGATACAAACTCCTTGTGGTGGCTTTTTCTAGCTATCACCAATATATTTTATATGTGCAGATGTCTGATAGATACAGCCTTGAATGAACAAGCAGTTTTATCTGCCATGGCAATTCTTATCTTCTTAAAATGTAGAAGAGTTTTTGCAATATTCTCTGTGAAAGCCCAAATCAATTGGAATCAAGTAGCAGCACAGTAATTATATTTTTGTTTAAAATGAATGTGCAATAGCATCAGTGGCATTAATAATTTAATTTAATCTCTAATCTGATTTTAATTTTTATTATTAAACATGACAGTTGTGTGCAACACACTTAATTCACTTTCACTTAGTTGGTACCTGAAATGTAATAACTGTGTTACCATACAAAACTTTTTATATGGCATTCATCACTTGTTCTTTAGTGCACTGTATATTTTTTGAGCTCCATGTATATTTTAATAATGCTGAGTAAAAAATTTATAGGAAGCCTTTTTGCATCTTTTCAAGCATGAAACTGCCTTACTACAATGTGCATAATGCTATGACATCTCCAGAATTACATAGACAACAGGGCAATGTGCAAATACAAAAGCAAAAAAGAGGAATATTCTACCTCATGTTCATATAATCCACAGATTTTTCCATTAAACTAAAAAATTCCTTGATTCTGTCTTTCTCCCTCCTTTCTACACAAAGGCACAAACATGATTTCACACGCACATAGTTTCTTGAACTATAAACTTTTTCCACCTGCAAAGTAAATTATAAATTATAGCCCCTGAGGGCTAACTACTGATATTCTCTTAACACACATGGCCAATAACAATATAGAGTTTCATGGCTAAATAGTAACCCTGTAATTCCATCACAGGCTCCTGCTGCCTGTGTAAATTGCTCTGGCTTTTATGATGCCAGCATCACACCTTCTTTGGAAATGCAGAGTGGGATTCAGACATAAAACTTGTTTTATTGTACCAGTACAAGGACTATAAGGCAGTGTCCACATAAATGTTAACCCAAGGGGAATATATTCTTTCTGGTCAGAGCTGCTGATGCAGTCCACCAGGTTGAGACTTGTTTCCTGAAGGAGGGAAAGGCAGGTACACTTACCTTACACTTTAATGCTAAAAAACGAGACAAAAACCATCTTGGATCAAAGGTCACCTTTCTCTTCTTGCTCTTGCAAGGCCTGGTAGTTTTACTGGGAGAAAAGGGTGTCAGAACTCTGGCAAGCTCTGTAATGTAAGGCGGCACCGTCCCCATGAAGCTGAGTTTTCGTGTGACATATTCAATTTTCATATCCAGCATAAAATTACAGCTGGAAACCCATATGCCCACAAGTTCAGGGAAAGCCTAAAGGAAACAAGTGGAAAAGAATTAGGTCAGTAAGGAAGGGAAGAAAAACAGTGAAAAGGGGGAGGCAGGTGAAAGGAGTAAAAGAACATTTATTTCCACTGCTGTGGATTTTTTTCTCCATAGGTCCTCCAACAGTCAAGGTTCAGAAAGTGTGATGTGCTGTGTTATAACATCAGCCTCCTTCCAAACACATCCTGGCATTGCCAGCTGACACCACAGGACAAATGTGGAGGGCAGGGACTTCAAATATCTTTCAGAAAGAGTGTGATACGCTAATAACAGATTCAATACATTTTGTGCTTTTTTAGTAAACATTAGGTTTGTTAGCCTACTACCAGAATAATAATTCTTCTAATGAGGAACCTCTAGTGAGAGGAGTTAAGAGGTTCTTGCTGCATGGACCCTACTTGGTCTTTTAACAGTTAGAGGAGATGAAAAAGATGGCACTTGGCACAGTTCAATAATTTCACTGTTTTCTTTCTTTAGGAGTTCACACTGACACCCTACTGCTCTTCAGGGAATTTTTTTCCAGGTCAATTCCAACATAACACTTCAACATCAGCAGAATTAGCATTGTCTGTCTCTCACCCTCCCTTTCCCAGTGACCTTGGACACTTATGATAGAATCTGCAAAATCTATAGAAGGGGGACTACACTGAGAACTGTGATCACCAGGGTTTTACAGAAAGTTTCCCTGAATATAAACGGATTCATACTTCAGATTAATAACCAAGGAGAATGAGTGATGAACAGATGCATTATGACTGTTGCAATTGAGAAACTGAAGCATAACTAAAAAAAAATGAAATCAGGTTAACTCTATGTGGCTACCATTGTGGTAGGAGCAATGGGAAGCACAGCCTTGTGCCAGATAAAATATCTCTGAAGGGAAAAGCATCACTCAAACTTTATACAGCTCCATTCATCCTGCCTGTCTTTGAGGGGACTGAGCAGCTGACCCACCATTTGACCTACTGAATTGTAATTGGAAATACATATCTCTGCTTCATTTTCTGTAGGGATGTCTGTTCAGGGTCTCATATTGTGTCCTAAATCTGAAGACACTCAGGATACACATTCTGCATTTAAATATCTTGGGTATTCCACACAAATAGAATAAATTTGTACCTAAATTGAGATAAATCTGATTATGTATAGCTTAGACCTCACTCTCACTGCCTGCCACATGGGTGCAGAAAGGACTGTAAAATTGCTACTGTAAAAAATATCAGGACTCCACTGAATCCTACTGAATCTCTCTCTCTCAGTATATGTGTTTGCTTCACACAGGCATGAATGACTACGAAACCAAGAAGCAACAATGACTGGACAATTAGTTCATCTGCAAATACTATTCCCCCTGCAATTCTTGTTTTCTTCAGCACATGCACTTACACATACAGACCTGATAGAAACATGGCAGAGAAAACCTTTCTTTACCGAAACCAATCTTCTTTCAAAGCAGGCTCATAAGGCAGACTTCCTAGCACATATCAATGACACAAATTGCCGTGTTTCACAGGTTCATGGATACCCAGTAAAGAACTTTCAGCTTTATGTCTAAGGCAATCACAGAATCATGGAATATCTCAAGTTGGATGGGACCCATAATGACCATAAATTAATTCCCTGCTCCTCACAGGACTACCTGAAACCAAACCATATGACCAAGAGTGTCATCCAGATGCTCCTTGAGCTCTGACATCACTCATCTCTCTGTTTCATAGCACTGTTTCCACTTTTGTGTGAGCTAATATTTTTATTTTCTTCCAGGCCTGTGCAGAAACAAGTGAATCCCCACTGCTCCCATTCTAATCTAGTGCCAGCTGTTTCACGTAGCCTGGCTGTCAGCCAGCCCCCGGATGGGTTCTGCTGTGCTTTGGGTGAGCAGAGGTCACCGAGTGAAGTCCTGGGGAACACAAGCACATACTTCAATATAAGCTTAGCAATAGAGCTCCAAGGTAATTGAAGAAACATTGCTCTTTCCATGTGCCTCAAGACCATGAAGGTGAGTTGGCCTCAGTAGAAGTTCTGGGGTTCTAACTGGAAAGGCTTAAGTTTAAGTTTTCCACAATTTAGGGAGTTATTCTGAACCTGTGATTCTGTTGGTAATAAAATTCCTCTGTTCTTCTCTTGAAGTATATAGACAAGATTCTTTAAGTCTCTGATGACTACAACACTTTTAAATAATGCTTTTTCTCTTGCTTCTCCTTTTCTGCTTTAATATTTTTAGACTCAAAATGTCTTTCCCAAGGATGCAGAGTGAACAATGGAAACCTCATTCAATCCAGCTTGCATACAAAGATTGACTTTGTACCACTGACACCGTAACAGGTTGATGTCACTAAAATTAATAAATTCCATCCAACAGTTGGACCCTAGCCATGGAAAAGGGTTATGAAAATGAATGATGTAGCAGATGTCATATATCAGGGTAGGAAGAGTCATTGTTTTCCACTCTACACAATGCCCATGATAACATATTTCGGGAAGGACATCCGATTATCAGGAGGTTTTCAGTGCATGTGAAAACTGGGCAACATGGTCAAAACTGGCAACTTAACCATGTCTCTAAGTTTATAAGAACTATGTTTCTAAGCATATTCTCTCTCTTTATAAATACCATTAACCCATTTTTCACACAAACTCAGAAAGCCAAGCTCTGAATTAATTATACAAATACAGAATCTACCAATTTTGTTTCCTTGATTATCCGAGGTCGGTGGGAACATAAGGAGAAACTAGGATAAAACTGAGCCTTAAAAATTACATTAGACTCCATCCTTATGCATAAAAAAAGCAGAAGGCATAAGTACCTCCTGGGAAATTATTATCATAATATACCCTTCCAAAAATACAATTGAAATGGACATGTAGATTATTTTCTACAGCTGCATTTTTCAGACTAGCATAGTATATAAACCCACTAAATATTGTCAGGTTTGCCCTGCTTTTTAAAGTATGGACTCATTCCATGCTACCACATCTGAACCAC
The DNA here is from genome assembly GCA_026261815.1 of Monarcha castaneiventris obscurior. Taxonomy (NCBI): domain Eukaryota; kingdom Metazoa; phylum Chordata; class Aves; order Passeriformes; family Monarchidae; genus Monarcha; species Monarcha castaneiventris. Next base: position 10,529,726 of record JAMPIT010000856.1, on the reverse strand, counting down.
TTTAAATAGACAGATTATTGTGCTTGGCCATTTTTGTGTAAGTTATTTGCAAGTAAGACAATTATAAACATCAAATTATGGCCAGAAGAACAGGCAAGCCATCTGAGCTGCACACAAACACTATTTTATACACCGAGTTTCTGAGGCATTTCCTTGTTCCTAAAGCCACAAACTGCAGGATTAGAGGAAAGATGGCTGGTGTTTCTTACTGTAGAAAGAAGTCAATTGTGTCATCCGAAGGAAGAGCTTAAGCAGCGCTGATGAAAAAAATCAAGTCATTTTAGGTTTAACCATCAGAACGCTAAAACACTCCAGCAGTCAAAATTCTCGGATTTTTTGTTTCTTTGTGTTTTTTTTAACTGGGAAAAAATGTTCACTCCTGATGATCCTAAATGTCTTCCATCTCTTTGCAATGAAATCACCCAAAGATATAAATAAACTATTCTAAATAAAGTTCAGACTGACTGCAGCATTAGATATGTCTATTAATGTATGTGACTGTCAGCCAAAATAAATTAACCTCCAATAGAAGTCATTTTCATAAAATTAATTATTCCAATGTCAGCTAAAAGAGTCAGGTGCACTCTCTCTGCTCCTTCACCTAGACTTTTTGATGAACTTCTCAAATAGGCTGCAGCTAGAAAAACTTAAGAATAGATCTATATTTGAAGGATTTATTTCGTTGTTCCTCCTAGGCTGTGAGCTTGGTTGTTAATTTTTTTTGTAAGTAAACCAAAGGATCTAGCAAGAAAAAGAAAGGATTACTGAGCAATTTATATATAGTACAACAAAAATATAAGGGGAAATTCAATGACAGAATGAACATTAGGCCTCATGGACTAGAAATGGGACTGAGATGCTGGCAAGTATCCATAACTCATCTCAGGGATTCAACTTTTGCCACTCTTCTGAAAATTTGCCCAAATTTAGTTGCTGTAAATCTGAAAAACTGAGTTTGTATAGCTCAGTGGAGACTTTGATGGGAATTCCTGCAGACCAAGTTACTGCGCTGTCCAGGTGGACTCTGAGCATGTCCAATATTCATAAAAGAAAAAAGAATGTGCTTACAATCCAGCTTCATCTAAACGAGTGTTACAAACATGTTTTCATTGTAAATATGAACTTAATGTAGAGGTCCTTAACTTTAATTTTTGCCAGAGTGACAATGATGTTTCTTTGTAGCAGCACTCTTAAGTAGGCTGAAGAACTCTAAGTATATTTTCCTCTCTGTGTGCGTTCTTAAGTTTCCTTGAATGGCATTGCTGACAGACCATTCAGTCTCCTTACTCTGCCTCCATGCTTCAAAGATCAATTTAAGCCCAAATATACTAATGCAATTTTCTAGCTTGGTAATTCTTGGGTTTGGACTAGCTATTACATTTTCCTGACATACACATACTTCTATTTGTGTGTTTTTAAGGATGCTAATATGTATTCTCAAAACCGTTTTCTTCCAGGCTTAGTATTTTACATGTGGGGTAACAGAAACTGCTTAATTAACATAATGAGAGTTTGTAAGGGATAGCTGAAAGCTGGTTGTGAAGCGGTTTGTCCTCAGAGCAATTTGTGTATAAGAACACACATTAAACATATGGGTAGGGAAAAATCATAATGCTCTAGGCAAGGCTTTGCTGTGGAATAAAGATCCATCTCCTTCTGCCCAGAAACACAATAGTTTCCTAACATCACGACATTCCAAGAGAGAATTGGAGCATATACTATTCAATTTTACAAAACTGTTGAATTGTGCACTTGAGACAGTAAAAATGGACAGCAAGATAGACAGATTTTTTATTCCAGCAAAATTATTTTGTGTTGATATTCTGTGTCCATGATGCATCCAAATAGCTGCCCTGGGGCAAGACCCCAGTGCAATCAAGCTGTCAGATTTAACGTATATATTCTATGAAAATAACTTTAATAAACAAATTAAAGATCATGACTACTTGCAAAGAAGGCTGTTTGCTCTTTTACTGGCAGTTCAGACATTTTTTACCTCTAAAATAGCAGGTAGGCATCAGATATTTGGAGCATTAGTTTCATCACCAGCAGGATAAACAAAATAATGCTCCCCAGCCTTTAAATCCTTCTCCTGTCTATGTCTTAACAAATTCAAGACATATCAACTACTTGTACTGTCAGTATGGTAGATGGAGTATGAGTGCTGTCAATTTGTTGGAATAAACCATTCCATGCACACAGATCCCAGAATGCAGCTTCAGGTTTACCTGAAGTGAATAAAAAAAGTTTTGGTGAAATGAATATCTAACTTAGCAAAGTGTAAATTTCAGGCCACAAAAATAATATTTTCTTATTGTAGAGCATTTACATGCTCTTAATTCATTTGCATCACAAAGGAATATAATTATTTTAAAGAAATAGTCCCTCAACATCTTAAGGTGTTGGATTCTGCTGTTGCTCTGCTTAAGCTGATACAACTCATCTGGAGATAAAATGTAACTTAAAAAAAGAATATTTTAATTTTTTGGTTGCTATAATTTTCCAGCAACAAATATCCAGCTGTACTGTATTTGTCCGGGCACTCAAAGGAGAACAAAAACATGAATTACAAGTGGGATGTAAGAATTTCCCAACTTTAGGTATTTGGGTTTTGTTGGTTTTATAGATGGGAAAATACAGACAGTGAATAGCAGTAAAGTTTTGTTTTCTGGAATAAAACATGGAGTCAGATTCCCAAAGCACTCGCCTTTCTCAGAGAAATGAGAAAACTGGAGCAGTAACAACCACATCCTGTAGGTTCAATGGACAGCAATGGTGCAGAGCCCTCCGTCATTTGGATGTTGTTATGGGAACTACAAAATCAGAGATCCAACAATTGCAGGCATCAGTAAAAGATGCAATTTTTCTCCAAATTCATTTTTGTTGGTCACTCTTCTCAGCGCTAAAAATCAATAGTACTCGATAACGAAGCCACGTCCACTCCTTTCCATGTGATGCAACCCATGGCTTATATTTGATAACAGACTAATCTAAAACCTTATTTCCTCTTCTGTGTGATATTGTTGAAACATTTTAATTCTAGGCTCGAACACAGCTTTCTAAATAACCTGCATTTGTTTTTCTCTTGTTCTGAAATTAGAATAGTCTATGTCAAAATGACAGTTTAGCAATTAAGGCATTACTCAACATCAGTAAGATTACAAGGATTGGATCCTTAGTATGTCTATTTGAGGCATGAATTTGCATGAAGTGGAATAAAAGAAGTAACAGTTCAACCAAACTGCTGAACACATACCTAACTTTAAATGCATTCTTAAATACTGTGTAGCATTTAGGCCACAAAAATATAACCAAGCCTTATTCTGTAGCAATATCCAGTTTACAAATTAGTGCCCTATAAAATCAATTTACAGTAAGAGGCAGTCATAGTAAAACACAGGCAATATAGACTTTAATTAAAGCAAGACTCTAATGATGTCATCAGTAAACTACAGTTTGTGCTTTGTAAATAGCAATTACTCCAGAACTGCAGAATTATTAACTCAATCCTATTTATCTGCTCCTTGGTATAAAGTTTTCCTTTTTAAGCCGTGAGTTTCAGTCCATCATGACTTTAAACAGCATAAGCATAATAGGGACATCTAAATTCAATCATACACAGAAAATAAATAGAGGCCAGTTTCTACTTCAGTCATATTGTAAATATCGAGTAACTGATTTCACAGGGATGAATTGCAGAACAATTCAAAACACACAGAGTAGCAGAATTCTTATTAATTGCTATTCCCCTTAAACCAGTATTGATTCCAAATGCTTACATACATTGGGACACATCTATGGATGAAAACTTCCTGATGTTCTGTGTGTGTGTGAACATGTGTACAAACTTCACACTTTGCTAATTTTGTGTCTAATTAATGCGCGACTTGCAAACCCATATCTTATAATTAAAGTTCTTTGTCATTAGAGACATGCTTCTAAGACACTTCACAAATATGTCCAATTTCATCTGCAAAGAATGACAGACTATAAGCAGCACATTAAGCAATTTGAAAATCACTTGGGAAAAAAATCAAAACTTAATTACCGAGTTCAAATTATTGAAATTGCTCATGCCAGTGTTAAAAAAAAAAACCCCACAAACCCTCGAAATTCTCCAACAGAAACTATTGACCACTTGTGTAAAGCTAATCTAAGAAATACAATTTGTCTTGAGGCTTTTCTTAAGAAAGCAATAATTTAAAACTGTGCTGGTCCCCAATAAGTAAGGCTCCAAGACAGTTTTGATCCATTGATGAATCCTTCCTAATATGTTCCCTGAGGTACAGTTTTCCTAAATCTATTAGACATTTACAGTCTTTCAGGATGTGCTGCCTGAGCTGCTCTATCACACTGTATTAACTTGACAAGGTAATGCAGCACTATCTTTTACTTCCATGGAAAGAACTAAGGTTTGACCTTGGAACTACTAACAACAGTTTATTACCCCTAACCTTACTAGAGGGACATTCTGACGTATTCCTGCAAATTATTGCCCCTGACATGTGATACACATTAGATGCATAGAGGAAGTTATATAGAGGGGTTACTCAGGGCAAGATCCCAAAATAACAGTATTATTTCTACCTAATACTCAGTTCTCCAAAGAAAGGCAAAACAAAACAAAAGCAGTCCATGATGGTCTAGTAATTTATAAAACAGCTACCAAAAACCCCCCAATTCTCATTTGTTGCTTAGTGGCTTCTCTAGGCTCTCTATGAGTATGGAATCATGGCACTGACTCCTTTTGGAATCATAATGGATCTTGAACCCCAGGTACAATCATTCCTCTTCCAGAGTACACACTTACATGTTTGTGGTGGTAAAAGGAATGTCCAGGCCCTTGTCCCCTGTTGTGCAGTGCCCTCTGCAAGAGCACCCTGAGTATTACTGCACTGATACAAAGATCCCAGCTACACTGAGCACAGTTGTAAACCCTCCCATGCAACAGATTTTGTGAGTTTATGCATCACAGTAAGCTTCCAGGAAAAAGAGTTATTTGTGCATTAATCTTCATCTTAATAACCCCTTTGCGCCAAATAAATTAGCTATACTTAGCTGTGTCATAAGACGTTATACTGCAATGTGCTGGAAGGAAAGCTGCTCTTCCATTTTTCTTTTTCAGAATTACTCTCCACTGCAATGTTTATCAGGGAGCCAATGCAAAGTATGACTACTCAGCACAGGGGCACAACTAAAACAAGGGTTCTTTTTCACCCTTTTGATATTTTTCTAGGGACAAATTTATGGATACTACTTAAAAATATACCTTGAAGTAACTTAACCCAGAATAATTTAAAATGCTTTGTAACTGAAAAATTCTACTTCTGAGATATTTCAAGCAGCAGTTTCAGATGTATTGTTCTTTCTTTGTTCAGAGGTTTTGTAATCACTATTTTACAGCATTTTAGGATGCCTTTTAATGAGTTTTTGCCTAAATAATGAACGCTAAGTGACTGGAAGCCCCTGGGACTTGTTAGAGATCAAGCAATAACAGTGAGCAAAGCACAATGTCTCCAACCAGCACACCAAGCTCTGCTCCAGGTGACATCCACTGAAACCAGAAGTGTCTGCTTAAATTAAATCCTGAAGAGATATTAATCTGCTGCAAGTTAAGCATGTATATATTACTGCTGTAATATATAGGATTTGTCTCTTGCCTGGAGTACATGCACTTAGTCCTTGCAGTATTAAGGCTTTATTTTGGATTTGTATCATTATGACAAAGGGCAGAATTAACCTCAGTATTATTTAGCACAGATGTATATAGTGAAAGTAGAAAGGCCACAGCTACGAAAGCTTTTCTTGATCTACTACAACTCCCTGAGACTTCAAACACCCATAGCAGGATTCAGACTCCATCCAGGTATTCAACTGATTAAAGCTACTAATTTTGTAAAAAATTAATTACAACCAAATGAAAGAACTCTCTGAACATATGGTTTTGAGATTTGCCAACATCCAAGGCCAATTTATTTCTTGTTAATCTAGATATGTAGGATTTCTGAGACAGTGTGTAAATCTCCTTTTGAGAGGTTGGAGTTAAGAGTTGAGAAAGAAAAAGCAAGATGTGACATTGTTCAATGAATGTCACAAAGCAAAGTTTCTCTTGTCATAAAAAAGAAGTATGGAGACTCCAAACTAACTTTTTTTTTGCCATGCATTTTAGAAATAAATGTAATTGGAAACCCTTTTTTTAAGATTTAATTGCAAACATCCTTCCTTGCTGGCTTTGTTCTTGTCACCAAAGCAACAAACACATTTTATTCTTGACAAGTCTCTCAGAATTTGGAACACTTTCTGGTGTTTTTGTTTTCTTTCTTGCACATTAGAATAATTCTTTGGCTGCTACTGTGATCAACAAAGATCTCTGGATTCAGCTGAAACCAAGAACGGTCAACCACCGTGCAATAGCAACTTCCTTCCCTGACTTCTCCCTGAAACTTAAGAGACTTCCACGGATAAAGTCAGAATTTTACCCCAGCTTGTGAGGCAGCTGTTTGTCTAAGGTTTGATTAAGCAATGTTGGTTTATATTGCAAACTCCCAATAATTTTTTAAGCTAAATCATGTACACAAACATATTTTTTTTAGTAAGAATATTAACACAACTATTATTTCTATTGGAAAGCAATATTGAACATTAAGAAAAAATGTAATTTGGAATAGCAAAAAGTCTATTTACAGATTATTTTCTAAAAAAGTGATGTCTTCTATGGACAGAGAGGCCATTGCATTTCTAGGTAAAGAATGTACCATTCCAGTTACCAACTGGAATAGTCTGAGTGGATGGATCAGGCAACCTAAGCTGCTGAACACTGGCAATAAATAAAACAAGTTAAACTCAGTGGTGATTATTTCATTTCAGATGTTAAAAATCTCTTAAATTCCAAACTCCAGCACACTAGAGTTCATATTACTCAGGAATTATGACATCCACAAAGGGATTCATCATTCTTTAGTGTATGTTCTCTAATTTCACACTTTCAGTTGCCTCAGCTGGGCTTTTTAAGTGTCACCATAGAGATGCAAATTCACTGTTGACAACCTCTACTCTTATTTGTGGTCTGAAATAATTTAGCATCACTTTTCAACTGCGGACTTCTTTTTACGTCCCAAAGCATGCCTTTCCTGACAGATGAAAGATGTCTCAGAATGTCATTCTCCAGGAAGGATCCTAAATAACATCAAGCCTAAAAATAGATCTGACAAAGTTCCCCCAAACACACACTTCTACCACACACCTTTCAACCCGATGATGATTTTTGCAGTTTGTTTCAGTTTATCATTCCAGCCTAAAGGGCTGAACATCAGATAACCCACTTGTTTTAAAAACTGTAATCAGGCAAGACATTACGGCCAAATGAAGTACATTAAATGAAACAACGGGACATTTTCTGTCAAGGCTGTGATGTCATCCACAGCACCAGTATTCCTGTTCAGTATCTGTTTTCCATAAAAAACAGATCAATCAGCACTGATTGTTAATTTTGTTTCTCCTGTTTCCATCTTAAGCAGTCTGTTAAGTGCATGAGAACTGATCTTCAATTAACATGTCTGGGATTACTTGTGGCGTCATTAACTTTAAAATATTTACACAACATTGGGTTTTCTTTCCAGTCTTCTGGAAATTTTATTGCTAAAGAGACACTGACAGTTCACGGAACTTGTTCGACAGTAGTTTTAAGAATCCATGGTATATCCAGGCATCATGGAATATAAAAATAGTATTTATATTATTTAAGCATTATAAATTTGAAGGTTTTTTGCATTCGTCTTGGTGACTCTTTTAAAGTATTAATTTTGACTGGCAAAGAAATATATTGCTATTTTTCTACAAACACAGAAGAAAAATACACAACCTCCCATCAGTTCCTTTTGCCCTTGTTATTTTTATTTAGGCTTTTAAGGTTATAAATTTCATAACTGAGTTCAGTTGTGTGGGAATGAATCCAAGTTACAACTCAATATTGAAGTTTCACCCTTATCTACTTAAATTTCATCCTTGTGAGGGGGCTTGAAAAGTTCCTCTATAAGACTGTCAGGAAAAGCAATGATAAACATTCTCAGCAAAACAAAGCAGCTCTTATTCTCATCCTACATAGTCTCTGATCTGGAATCCACTACAGTTCTGGCGGAGAAAAATGGTAACAACACATAATTATCTTTGGTTTTTCCTCCCTACCAGTGAAAACCAGAAGTAGTGACACCAAACTGTATAGAGCTGCAGCAGGTGAATAAACATGCTGGATCAGAATTAAGTTCCATCTCTTTAGGGAGATCCAGACTAAGCTGAGCTTTTCTTACTTCACTGTCAAGGCAACAGGAGTCCTGTTCTGATCACCGAGTGCAAGTCACCTCACTGTGCAGTTTGTACCTTTTCCTCTTGGACCTGTGAGAGCCCTGTGGAGCTGCTCCCAAAGGGAGGTCATATTAGAGTAATCTTGGAATATTTAAAACCTGAAGATACACGTACAAAATCAGGAATGAGGTCAGATTTAAATACTAATTGAAGATTTATAATTTTTTTTTACAGTATATTCATTAAAAGAGCAAAGAGGCTGCAGCATTACTGTATTGCAAATGCCACTCAGCTTAAAGTTTATAGTTTTCCTTATTTTGCTAAACTCATTACTAAAACAAAAATCTCCAACCTCTTGCTATACTAAAACTCTGTGTTAGCAGGATCACATGTATGTATAAACCAGCTGCAAGAATCAGTTCATATTGTAACTCACTAACAATTATTTTTAAAGTGCATTTATATTCATCCCATAGAAGCATAGAGGATTTTTTTCCATTACTGTGAATTATTTACATCAGAAGTGTTGATTCACGAAGCTCGGGTTTCATCAAACTTGACCTATGCGAAACGCATGCACCTGATGGAGTTCTCTGAACTATTGATTCTCCTGCATCCATCTGTCTCACACTCACTGTGCTCTGAGTACTCTCTGAAGAATAATGCTGGCATCTGTTTTAAGTATAAGCTTTCTAAATTACTGCATAGATGCATTACAGAGTAGTTAAGAAAAATCAATGGTTTCTGTGTAAATAACCACAAAGCTTTCCTACTTTCTTTAAAACATAAATTTCTTCAATAAAGATTGTTTTATTTTATTTTTACTTTAATATTTCTCCTTTACATCAGCTATGCTGTCAAAGCTATCCTGATATTCTGCTGCTGTTTAAATTTATCACTGGTGTGAACTCCTTTGTTGTGGGTGTTTTTTTCCAAGGAATATGCATTTCATATTTACGTATTACTGAAAAGTAATAGTGAAAAGTGAGATTTGGGTTCTGAATCAAGACCTTAGTACACATTTAAATACATTTTCATGGCTTTCCTAAAAATGGTGCAAGGGTGTCACCCAAGTGGATCACTTAGAAAATATTTCAGATTAGCCTTTTAAAATAACATTTAATTGCTATGGAAATTAAGATAAAATGTCTGTAATTAGTATGCACTCTTCCCTTCTGAGCACAGAGCAGCAATAATAACCTTGAGCTAAAGCTGTAAGAATGGTGAAATGTACTGTCCGTGCCCAAGCCTGGATTTCTACAAAATTAATTTCTGTTAGCAGAATCATGATAAGAGACCTGTGGAAAGGAAAGCTCTTCAGTGCTAATCTGAACTCTTGTCCTGCCTTGAACAGATTCAAAGATATATTATAATTGCTTTTGATCATCTTAAAAAAAAAAAAAAGAAGAAAAAAGAAAAAAGCTCAGAAGAAAAGCAAGAATCACAGAACTGAGAAGAGCCAGTCTAGAAAAAGCTGTGAAGCACTGAGTAGATGCCAGTGGAATAACAGTCAGTCAAGAGAAGGGCTGAGTCGATGTACACAAGGATGCAGCCAAGGAGAACAGTGGTGACAAATAAATTATTTTGGCTGCTACATATAAGAACCTGCTGGTCAGAATCTCTGCACCAGATATCTGGCAAAAAAATATTTTGGGACAACATTAATTTTATGCCAAAATAGCAGTACTTGTAAAAACCATCTGGCACAGTGGCTCACTCACATTAACCCTCTTATTTTATCTCCCTGAACCAACAGTCTGGTCCATTTTTTATTTTTGTAAACCAGAGTTACAGGATCTAAAATTGATGTCTCAACTTCAGTCATCAGTAAATCTGGAAAATTCTTGGCTACACGACTGTTCAGGCCCAAAAGATTAATGAAGTCAAAATGTCCTTAAAAGACAAGCCATGGTCTCATTATGCCAGAAGAGTATCTGCTGAAATCTTCATAGTGGCAGATTCCTCTGCTTTTGAATCATAATTTAAAATACTACTAATCAATATATCTTCATGTCCTATGGAGGAAAAAATAATTTATAGCTAAGGTGACCAATACCTTCTATTTATTCTTTGCCATTTAATGACATGTTTATTTTTATATGATGGGCAAATGGCAGACTACAGTAGCAGCAATGTGGCCACGATATTCCGTTTTCTCCCCTTTTGTAAGTGGAACTGCTCAAGCCCTCATGGTAATTGTTTTCATCCTCCTTCTTGTTATCTGTTTATCACACTGGGATTTTGCTTTTAAGGCTTTTGCATTTGAGTCATGTCAATCAATTCAGAAAAATGTAGGGTTGTAATAATGAACTAACTCACCACATCCAGCACTTTGCATTTCTCAATTACAGGATCTCAACAATATGCTGTTTTTTGGAATATGATCTCCATGTATACATTTAACACTGTTCTTCACTATAATAATGTAATCCTGTCACAAAGTGTCTAACAGATGTCTTTGCTTACTTAAGACAAGGTGTTTATATTGCATCTGAAAATAACCCATACCCCCGACAAAAACAGTCTTCTGCATTGTTCAGGGATTGCAAGAAAGTAATTTAGGACTTCATAATATCTTTGTGACTAAGGACATGGAAGACAGTAACCAGTTCACTAACCACTGAACTAGCACCCTCTCTGGGAGAGACCATGGGCATATTACAGAATCTTAGTCAGGAAATTTAGAAAATTGTAATCAACGGAAATCACAATGGATCTTGCATTGGGTACAAGGACGTCAGTTTAGGATCTTGTGGGGTTTTTTATTTGTTAGGTTTTTCACACAAAAGCTATTGAAAAATGGAAACCACCATGAAATCTAATCTAGTTTCAAAGTGTTTAACATTTTACATCCTACCTGAAAAACGTCCTGCAGAAGCAGTACTTTTTAATGTTACGAATGGGTTTTGATTTAGTTCCACAAAAAGAAAAGGAGCCGGGGGAAAAAAGAATGCAGCTAACACCACACTCCCTACAGTCTGATGTATTCTCTGGAAGTCTTCTGCCCAGTGTGCTCAAGTGTAAGCTGATGCATTAATGCATTTCATTGGTAATATTCAGCTGCAATTCAGTAGATTTCTTTTGTGCTTACGGTTTCAGATTCTGCTTCATTTATTTTTTCCTGATCAACTAGAAAGTTGAGGAAGTCCCCAAGATGGCACTCCTAAGTACAAAGGTTAAGTTCAACGGACACATTTAGTCTTTGTCCAAAGTCTGCCCCAGTATTTACGGGCAATTTCAGACCGTTCTCAAAGTGCTCAGGTCACTCATGCCTGGGGCATCATCAGAACCATGAAAGGGCGATCCCGGCAACCCATGGCTGGGCAGCCAGACCCGCTGGTGTTTGAAGGCACAGACTTCTTAAGAGAAGATCTGTCTCTACATTCCAGCCCAACTTGTCTGGAGTAGAATCATTACAGCCCCTGTAGACTTCCTCTGGCAGGCTCTGAGAATGTTTTCAAACGTCTACATTTCAAAAACGCAGAACCTGTTGTCTTGATCCTTTATGTTACTTCGCTAACTCTCTACTCCATAAAACACAGCAGGGCAACATGGCTGGGTCATTGTGAATTTCTTCTGATGGCTAAATGGGAAATCCTATCGTTACCTTGGGATAATACAGGAGATGGGATAATTCAGAAACCACGTTAGCCCCTTGTCCTGACTGCACAGACATTGCTTCCATAAGCTTAACTGTATTTGAGCATAAATACAGCTGTGCTACAGCTCTAGCAGGATCCTTCTCAGGCTCATAAAAGCCATGAAACATTTCAATATATTCATTCTGCCCTCATCTTTTACCGCTGTGCCTTAGAACTGCGCCTCGCCTGTTCCCACACTCCTGAGCACAATCATATTAAGCAGCAAGAGAGGGAATTTAGCTCTGAATTTGCTCACATTTCTGAATTTAAAATCAGACCTAAGAGGTACATAAATCTAATTCTAATTTCTTTTATGTAAATTCAAACCACATGGAGAAAACAAAAATTTGTCATTCTGTTTGTTTGGGGGCTTTATAAACTGACACCATATTAAGTTATTTAAGCCCAGTAAAATTTAATGGGAGTTATTCTTGTTCTTGCAACAGTGTTTGCTGCAGGAGATACTTCCAGAAGTGTGGTGAAGTCATTGCCCAATGTCTCCCCTGAGACTTCCAACATATAATGGGATACTTTTTCCCTTCTCTTCCAATGTTTCTTACCGATGTAGAAGCATATTTACCTGACAAAAGCAGAGCAGCTGGCTAGTGTCCCTTGGGAATATACCCTTGTTAGGGAAGATTTTAGCCCCCTCCCAAAAGTTCATTGAATTCAGGTTGATTTAATATGCTGAAAAAAAATTCCCATTTGAAAGAAAGTTACTTTCTACTTGCAAAGTCATTGTTTTCTAAAGCACCGTCCCTCTTGGGAGAAAAGGAAAGGCAATATAAAAACCCTCTGGGACTATCATGTGGTAGTCAATAAAATTGCTTGTCCCGAGTTTTGCACTTTAAGCTTTTGAGTGAAGGAAAATGGAAGTGTAGGAACAACCCATTAAACTGTTTTCAGGGTTCCAACAAGATCTATACCTTCCGTTCAGGGAATTAAAAATATTAATTGTTCTACATTACTTATGATGAAGACCTTACTAGAATATTAAGTTCTATTTTGCCTGTCATCATGTTTATATTGGTCTCCATTTAATTTTCAAAGGTTTTGGTAAAGACTTTTTCTTTCCCTGTTAAATTTTCCAGGTAGAGTAAATCATCATCAAAGAAAGTGTGCTGACGAAAAACACCACATAAAAAAAATCCCTGATTAATTTTGGTGGGTTTTTTTCTATAACAGAAGAGAATGCAATACAATTACTTGTCTTACAGGACTAAAACAGACAAACAAAGCATAACAATTACTTGGCTAAAAACCATCCCATTTGGTATAATCTAGACCCCCGTTGGGTACCACCCATCAATGACTGCAAGAACCAGAGGCTGCATGAGGAGATACAGCAGGTCCCAACAACCTCCTGCATTGCTCAAAGACAAACAAACAAACAAAAAACCAAACAAAGCCCCCCAAAAAATCAAGCCTTAAAAAGCATATGAAATTATATGCATATGAGAATGCTCTGTCTATAGGAGTGCAGCTAACTCCAATGGTTAGAGTCAATAAGCTGTACCCCAGAAGATATAAAGTATAGTAAAAAAATTGGTGAGATTTTCCTGTGGAAGTAGTTTCATGATTCCACTTTCTTGGCTAGAAGGCTGCCTTTCATTAAATGGCCTGTCTTGAGTAGTGGAGCCTTTTCTTCCTTTCTCTTTTGTCTCATTATCTCATCGCATTTACACCTCATTTCAAACCACAACAGTCAAAGATAAAAAGACTTCTAGCCTTCTTTTTTTCCACCTTTAAATAAAACTAACTACATTTCTTCTTTTGTTCCTGTGCTTACTTTTAAAATTCCTGAAAACCCATCCTTTCCTTTTTTTCTGTCTTTATGACCATCAGATTTGTTGTTTCTGCTTTTTCGGGTGGGTATTCCTGCTACATGTTCAACTGTTGCATGCACGTAGGAGGGAGAAGTGGTAAAAAAGCTTTCACTAATCTAGACAACAAGATTTCAAGTAATTTTTCGGGTATGAACATTATTATTAAGTATGTTTACTGTAACCAAGGTAAACAGAAAAAAACCCAGCCCTGAATATTGTCTTCTTAGATATGCTCATTGTTAAAAACAAGGAAATAACAAACTGCAAACATTTCACCCGAAATGTCAAGTATAAAAGACACAACCATATTTAAATAAGAAAGCAAGACCTGAGTGATGAAAATAGGTTACTTTCCTATGTTTATGTTTGTAGGTTACCTTCCTATGCTTATGTCTGCCCGCTGAGCAGATAAAAAGGCTACGAGGAAAACATGTTACTTTCAAAGTGCAACAAACTTTCACTGAAATTGAGCAACGTTGCAGAAATGAGCGTTTCTCCTTTGTAGCACCTTGGTTTTAACAGTTTGACAGTGATTCTTTCAGCAGACTTTTGACAATTCTATCATAACCACTGCAAATTGCCTCCCTTAGAACTTGTGAGGATGCACTGAGGACTTTCTTAGATATCAAACTAAATTTGAAATCTTAAACTGAAATTTCCGTGAGCAGCCCTATGCTCCTTTGTTAACGGTGCTTAAAAAAATACCAAAACAAAACTGCCCAATGCACAATTAAATATGCTTTCCATTTCCAGTTAAGGCAAATCAGTCCCACCCAGAATTACTGGTTAAAGAAAAAGAGTTTTTTTCACGCGGCAGTAAAATAACTACTATTAATGAAGCAATGGGAGTTACAAAGAGATTGTTACTTCCTTGAGGTCAGTTCTGAACACAATCCGGGTTCAGTTTGCATTGTTCTCAGAACGGACGTATTGCAGGGAAAATCATAAGCACTGAGTCCTGATATGTGTAGATAATTATTAATGTGGTCTATGCACAAAAAAAGGAAAGTGTGACGTGAGAGGCACAACAGAATCGCTATTTTCACTTTATTTACCACAAGGAAGAGGCGGCTGGTGAATGCAGCTCATATCTCGTACCAGGAAAAGGTGCCACAATAAGGAGGATTTAACTACAGCAACTTCTTGAACACACGAACAAGCTGGCACACAGAGGGATAAAGGGTGGGCAGACGAGAGATGTCATAAAACTTAATAACCTGTTGGATACTAGAAGAAGCAGGGACTGGCGTAGGAGGGAATCTGGCAGACAGATGTACCTGTGAGATAAAAAGGGAGGGTCAGGAGGAAAAGCTGCCCAGCAGCTCTGGATGCTGGCGGATGCAATGGCTCGGAAAGGCAGCTGAGGGGCAGGTGCTGGGCACAGGAGACACTGCCACGGAACCAGGGAAAGTATTCACCTGTGCTGGGGTGCAAACTGTGAAGCTGCTTTACCTTTATCTTATGCTGTAAAATAACAAAGGCTTGAGAAAAATGTGCTTTCTTGGGTAACGCACCTCTGTCAGACACCCATCACACCGGCTGTTAATAACAGAGGAAAATGACCTTGTGTTTGATGTGATAACGTGCAGTGTTTGCTGCACGGCTCCATCATCACACACCGCCTGTCAGAAAGGCAGAAGGAGCAAGAGCCAACCTCCAACTTTGGCTCTGCCAGCCTGCATCCCTCACTCCCCTCACGGGGCACAAGCGCACCGAGCTCAGGAACGCGGCAGCACCTCACACCTCAGCGCGCAGGGACGGGCTGAACTCGCACCTCGGGGCTCCCTTGGCTCTGTCACCGCATTCCTGCTGCTCGCGGGGCGCGCCCGGCATGAGGCGGCGGCGGCGGCCCGGCCTGTCCGGGCGGGCCCGGTGCGTCCCTGCCCGCGGCACCGCCGCGCCTGCACAGGGGGCGCTGTTAGCGCGGGGACGCGGCGGCGGAGCGCCCCGCGGGGACCAGGGGAGCGGGGATGGGAACGGGAACGGGAACGGGGAGAGGAACGGGAGCAGGGACAAGCCATGGGGCCGCGTCCCCTCAGGCCGGCGCGCGGGGGGGGGGGGGGTGGGGAAGGGGGGCTCGAGACGCCGCGCCGCTCCCGCCTTTGCCCTGGCGCGCGCGGCCCCCTGCGCGCGCTCGCGCTGCCCGCCTCATGAGCGGCCCGGCCCGGCCCGGCCCGGCCCGGGGGGGAGCAGGGCAGGTGAGGGGATGGGGGCGGCCGTGCTTGTGTGTCCCCCCCATTCCGCGGCTGCCGAACGTGCGCTAAAATACCCCCCTCCCGCCCCCACCGCCCAGTCCCGGCAGCGGCACACACGTACAGACACACACGGGTACAGATAAGCACGCGCGCACACACATCCACATCCCCTCAGCCCCGCGCAGGATGCGCCCCCCTCCCTCCCTCCCTCCCTCCGCAGCCCAGCCCAGCCCCGCTGGCGAGGTGTAGGTCAGGGGAAGGTGGGCTGAGGCGCTGTGGGCGGGAGAGCCGTGCGGGGAGCCGGGAGGTGAGCCAGCAGCGCCGCTGCCGGTTCGGAGGGAGCCGGGGGGGAGCCGGGACGCGGGGCGGGGACGGCGAGGTGGGCGCGGGGGGATGGCGGGGGGACGGCGGGGGATGGCGGGGGATGGCGGGGGCATGGCGGGGCCGCGGGCAGGGTCGCTCCGCGCTGCCGCCCGAGGCGGCGAGAAAAGTTGAGGCGGCTCTCGGGGGCGGGGGCGAGCCGGCGGGGCTCGTGTTTGATCAACTTCGCGCTTAGGTGCTTTGTTTTTAACTCGCCTTTATCCCGGGTGCACTTCTTTTATAACTACTCCTATTCTTTCCTTTCTTTTAACAAGGGGGGAGGGAATCTCCCACGAAAGTTTTCCCTTTACGGAAGGCGGGACTGAAACAATACCCGTTGCATTGTTCAAATGTAAAAACCTCCAGCGCTTGCTTTCCTTTTTTTTTTTTTTTTTCGGTTGGGTTTTATTGCCGCCGCCGCCGCTGTTGTGATCGCGCTTTCCCCCTTGTGTTTACAGCGCCTGTGAGGGAGAGACGCTCGGAGGAAGGACCGGGATCCCTGGGCTGCATCAGCACGGAGAGCAGAAGCCCGGCTCAGCAGAGCTGGGAGGATTTCACCTTGTTGCTGTTTGTTTCGGGAGATTTTCTCTCCCCCCCGCCCCGGACACTGTCCAGCTGAGGGTTTGCTTCCTTGCTGCGTCCACAACCGGCCCGAGAAAAAGCGCTTTCCCTGTTAGAGGTGATTTTTGTCGTGGTCTCCCTGGAAGGAAAGGATCGGCACCAGCCTTCGAGGAGGGAGACAGGATCAGCTGAGGTTTTCCCTACCCCCCGATGGACGTGAGAGTTCAAGTGACACCGGCACTGGCCTGTGGCTGACTGACTGCACAGCGAGCTGGAATCACAGCCAGAGCTGCTCGATTTACCTGCTCGAGGACCCTTCAAACCCTTCTATTGACGATAGAGATTTGTATCCCAAGGAAAATCGGATTAATATAAACTATGCAGAGCTTTGCGGGGATATCTGGAGACTACTCTGTCTGCATGGCTAATCTTGAAATTGTCTGAAATAAATCCTTAGCGCAAGGAATAACGAGATACTTTCAATTAGTTTTTTTTTCCTTGTCGCTTTTTTTTTTTTTTTCCCCTTGTATGAGAATTTAACACTTCCATCGCAGGGTTTTTACAAGAGAATGGGACACACGCTGGAGAACTCACCACGCTTCATGAAAATGACGGGGGTAACAGTTTCCATCAACGTTGCGGTATGAAAGGTTCTCTTTGGATTGTCTGCTGGTGGCTAAAATGGATCAGTTTCTCCCTGTTCCTGTTTGCGACGTGTTGAAGGATCCGGATTTACTGAAATACTGACGCCCATGAACTTACTCCCTCTCTGCTGAAGGCATCGGATGTGACAGTGCAGAGAAACATGTGTTTCACATTTCTGACTGGTTGTTTTGGTGCAATCAATACCTCCACAAGAAACATTGACTTAGGTGGCGACTGTCATAGCGGGAGGCACACGGAGCGCTGCTCTCGGCTTGCAGGAGGAGTGAGCACAAATCAAAGAGCCCGCCGATCCCGGCAAGTGGGGGCTTCGCTTCCCCCCAAAGCGCGGGGCACAGGCTCCCGACCCCGCACAGAGAGCCCGGCCCGGGGGTGCGGAATGAGCGATGACCAAAGCGCTGTCAGCAGTGGCAGCCAGTCGGATCGGATGGGGATCAGTGAGGCAACACCGGTTGAAAGGAAGGTGGATCGCGAAATTATTGCCCGAAGGAATAGCAGGCGAGGCGGAATGATGATAAAGTTAAACTTCTGTTTCATCTTCTGTCGGGGATGGTGGGCGTTTCTGTTGCTTCAGCTCCACATGTTGCAAGCACTGGCACAAGGTAGGGCTAGAGACATTTTTGTTTATAGAAATGCTGCATCTGCCTTCTGAGAGGAAGGGAATCTTGCTCGGGTTCAGAGAAACCCTTTTACTTTTATCCTTATCAGAGATAAACTGCAGAATTCGCACTGAGCTGATTCATGTAGGAATGGTCGTTCCTTACACACAATCGTTTCTTTATGGAGCAGGGATTTGCAAACTGTACGTACATGTTTCTCTCCCTTTCTAGCCCTATCCTTACCCCATCCCAACCTCCCACGGAGAACAAAATCCCTATCAGCAGCAAACCTGCTTTTTAAATTTACTTAAATGCATCCGTGCTGTTCTTTCAGGCAGAAAAAGAGTTAACTGCTGGTTTTGTGTGTGTGTGTCTCTGTGTCTGTGTGTGTGTGTTTAAAAACACTGTGCTCTGAGATAAGTTATTAGGAGAAGGGGAGTCATAAATCCTCCGACTAGAACTAAACCAGGCATGTAAAAGGAATTCTTTAAACATATGAGCACTATTCTATGTGAGCCTCGGTCTCAGCATTGTTCATTTCTTTTGGATTGCCAAGTAACATTTACCCGAGACAAAAACTGCAATTGATTCGTATCTGAGCATTTCCACATCAGAGATCCTTGCAGTCAAATGAGTCACTTGTAAACGAAGGGTCAGAGTCGACCAATAGACTTTAAATACCAAGTGTCAGTCACTTTGCATGTAAATTCCCTTCTCAAAAAATTGCCAAATGTAGCCTAATTCTTAATAATCCTTTGACAGAGTAAACAATAAATGGCAGGCAGAAGCATTACAGTTGGCTGCGCCAAATAACACGCTGAACAAACGCAGCTTTCACTTTCTTTGCTGGGTTGAGTTTTATTGCTGTGTGCATTGTCTGGCTGAAGTGGGGTGTGCTGGACAATGCAGAACTGTATCGTGTGGGACCAGGAGTTAGTTATTAAAAGCGGAAGTTAATACTCCATGAAGGGGAATGGGCTTTGTGTTTTAGCTCTTTGTTTTCAAGTATTTCACGGGGAACAACGGTGCATTCAGTTGTAATAAGTGGCTGGGGCTCGTGTGTTGAGGAAGAGGGGTTGGAAGCCAAGTCTGCTGTAGTTTGTCTGCTCAGGGTTTACTGCTGCATCCTCGGAAAGTTTGGAGCCGCAGGATACAGAAGAGATTTAATCCAGTGTTTTATATGGACTCCACCCTCATAAACCTTTCTCAGTGCTTTGTTTATGCTGTCACTGCTATTCCCAAATTACTTCTGCTGAGGCCTGCAAGCCCTAACAGGGTATTGTTATCCTGGAACAAGCCATACCTGACATAATTATCTCTGCAAATTAAAATTCACGTCACTTTTTGCTCTTTTCTTTTGGTAGTTGTTGTTGATATGTGCCAATATGAAGCATCATGTTGGCAGATAAATGCTGATGATTCTTGCTGTTTACATTAAAATGAAAAAAAAATATAATAAAAGGTAGTTTTAGGTGCCAGGGATTCAGGAATCATTTTAGATGCCATGTAAAGCAGTTTTTCTATGGTCAGTAGTAAACTAGACATTTTACTGGATTAAAAAGTGAATTGAAACTTTCGCTTAGTACATAGTAGAGCATAATTTTTCAACAGTATATTTCAGATTACTCAGCATTTGCAGTAGTGTCAGTTTCAGGTACTGTATATCTCAGGGAGTTATGCAGTGTATACAAACTATCCCCAAAAAAAGTCCTTACACTAAGTTAGTTTTAAGTAACTGAGAGTATTTAAGGCAAGAAGGGGAAGGGAAGAGAGTAAGATACATTATTTCTGAAAAATATTCGTGCAGATGAAGGTATGAAATGTAGAAGACATGAAACAATGAAAGATAAAACAACTATGTAAGGCAGAAACAAAATACATTAAAATTTTTACATAATGATGAAAATTACAGTTAGTCCTCTTAAGAATTATTTGACACATAAACCAGTGTGGAGGTCTTAATGTAGAGGGCTTTCATTGGGATTTCACAAAATTTGTATTAATTTATAACTTATGGGTTTTTTGCACTCTGAATTCTAATGGATTCTAAGACATTCATCATTTTTATGCAAAAATTTACTTTAGAGAGAAGATGACAATTCCTATAAAAGTTCTTCATGAAAATGGAAATTGTGCTACAGCCACAGAAGTTTCTAATGGAATGATGTGGTCATATGCATGAGAGAATTACACGACTTCAATCTTTTTATAAGATAAAAAAATTAACATTCTAAATATATGGGCCATGGCTCTTCTGAATGAATCAGAATACAATGCTATATCCAGCTAATGCTTCTATAATAACTCTTCCAGCATTAAAGACGTAAGTCTTATTTCAGGCATGCTGAAATGCAGCTTCTTCACTTGTAGGAAATAGATCAGGTAAAGTTGTTGAGATCAAGTATCTTATACTGCAAGGTGAACGGAAGAAATGAGTTTCAGCTGCAACAGGTTGGTTGAGTATTCTCTAAACTTGAATTATCATCCATGTGAAAGCTGATCAAGTAGTGAACTGTAGACAAAACCACTTGTAAATTCATTTTGTGCTCAGCTCTTCAGCAGTTCTGTCTTCTGGCAGTTGCGTTACGTTATTTCAATATAAAATATATTTGATTTCTTTTTCCTTTTTAAAGGGAGTTTAATTAGTCTGAAATGTGCAGTGGGTTGTTGTCCTGAGTAATAAAGGATTCTCTTCGAACCTTAGTGTTGTTGTGCAGACCTTCTCACCATGGGAGTGACTTCTGGGTGGAAGAGTTGTACAGAAGACAAAGGTTGTGGCCTGTTCCATGAGCACAGCTGGGAATGGTGTTCCCACTCCTGTGATGGCCAGGGATCTGCACAGGGCCCCCTCACACTGGGGGTCTGACTGCATTGGCCTGTCTCTGAATGGAGCCTTGTCAGAAAAATTAACCTTTAAGGGTACCAAAACTGTTGCACATTCCATTGTTTACTCAGCTCTTTCTGCCTGCTGGCCTCTGCCACCAGTCCTCTTTTCATGGCATTTTTGTTAAATGTGAGTACAAGATGCTAGTTAGCCTCAAGTCATCGTGTGTCATCAAATAGTGATGAGATGCTAATTGATAATCACTATAATTATCAAATTAGAAATTGTGAGGTGATGGTGGGAGTGAATCATTTGGCCCCAGTCGCTGCCTACTGTACTTAGAGGAACATCCTCCTGCAGAGACGTCTGGCCCAGGGGTCTGCATGCCTGGGCAGAGTCCTGGGAATACACAGAGCTCCTGCAGGATTGGAATTTATTCCTTATGTATGAGATTAACAAACACTGATGCCTACTGAGGTACAAAATGTTTACTAAACGACTGGAATATTTGTATGGAAATAGAAAAATTCTGCTTATTTAAATAGGTTGGAAGTTGCTAGAGGCTACTCTACATGCATCTTAATGGATTTAAGTACCTTCCCAATGTCTCTCTTTTGTTGAGGAATGAAAGAATACTTTGAAAATATATTTCTTCGGATTGATGGCTGTTGTTCAGAAAGATTTTAGAATAGATAAAAGCAGTGCAAAGCTTTAAGCTTCTCCAGCAGGAGCCTGGTATCTTTAAATATTAAGAAAGAGAAGCTTGTCTGATTTTTCTTAGTTTTACAGCAATGGAACTGTAATCTTTTTATGTTACTCAATCAAATCTGTATTCAGAATTCTACAAATACCTGAATGTTCATTTAAGGTGGTACTGATATGCACCATGCTTTGAAAGAAGCCATGAACCAGTAGATGGATAAAAATGTTTCTGGGGCCCAACTTCCTTAATTCAAATACTTGATCTGGTGTATTATAAATTTGCTGATGGTAAGAAGCCTTTTCAAGCAAATTTCAAACTGCATTAGGTGCAGAGATGATAAACAACTTGCATAGAGTATTTGGTTGTTAGGAGGATGGAGAGATGGTGAAATGTTAGGGCAAAACTTACTGGAGAGTGAAAAAGATTCTGAATTACATGTAGAAGGAACCATTTCTAATTCAAAAAGACTCTCACTGTTTATTGGATACTCAAGATTTTGTATTGGCTTTGCCTTTCGTGTTTCTTTTCTTTAGATGAGCATTTTAAGTATGTGCTAGTTTTTAAACAGTTGCATTTTTTGTGTATATAATTATAATAATTAAACAATTGATTTGGAGGAGTAGATCCAGGCCTAGTCTAAATAGAACTGGGGTGGAGACAGTTGGCGTTTTCTGTGGCCAGATCATGCGACTTCTCAATCTCTCTACTGTGGTAACTCTTGGTTTGCTTTGTATGTTTATGTTTTGCTGGAAAAGCACTTATTCTCAAGACTTCTCACAGCAAGTTCAAAGAGCTGTGAACACATAATATTAACATTCCAAGTGCAGTGTTTCAGATGATTCCTTGAGAGTGCAGTGTAATTGTCCTCTTAGAGCTGAAGGGAGACCATAAGTAATGGATGTTTATCATCGTCGTGTTCCTGTGTTAGCAGGAGATGCTCAGACCAGGAATGAGCTGGGTGTGGAGAGTGGCTGGGGCAGTTCTGCTCTGTGGCCTTCACCTCACTTAAGAACAGAAGGCAAACTTCTGTCCATGGCTCCTAGTCCTTGAAAAGTTGTTCTGGAAGGTTCTGCCATCTCTGTGCATAGTCATGTATTTTGAATAACAAAGGAAAATGTTGCCTAATATTTTAAAGATTGATTAAACAAACCATATAAATACTAAAAAACAATCTCAAAGTGAATTATTAGAAAGCTGTTAGGTGAAGGGATTGGGCTTTTGTATGTCTCAGAGGGATTTTTTTTATTGTCTTATTGTTCTGACCACCATACATGTACAAGTCTGGAACGCATTCTTGACTCAAGGAAAAGATTTCCATGAATTTTCAACTTTCTGTACAGCTTTACCTGAACATCACATTCTGGATGGACTGGTTATTTCACCCAGCTGGACCTTTTTGCTGTGATGAATCTGTGGGCTGACTAGAGGCAATTAGATTCCCCATGGAGCAGAATCTTGTTCATGCTGAGTTCATTACAGAAATAGGCCTTTCCTCCTCCCTCTGCATATGTACATACATAATATTTCTTTAAATAGCTTTTAAGGAACAAATTGATGATATGTTGATATTTTCAAGATTGTGTTTTCTTGACGTTAAAACATATGAAACAATTTTCATAAGATTTGTGCAGAGATTATAAAATGCCAGAAGTAAGATACCTTTGCGTCTTTGATGCAAATTCTTTATGCACGTGCATTATGATTAACTTTAAATTGATACCTATTATTTTTCCTGTCTACACACTCAGAACTGACACCAAGTACTGCCCACTGATCAGTTTTTCAGTATTTTGTTTTCTTGTCAGTGCTTGGCTCCATCTTTCATTTGCTTGAAATGTTTTAAATTCAGCACAAAAAGACTTTTGTGTGAACCAAAGGAAGAACTGTTAGCAGCTATAGCGTGGCATTGGATTAGACTACTTACAGTTATTACAGCTGGAAAGCAAGTAATTGGTGAGATTTGGGTTCTATTTCTGACTATCAAGTGAGTATTTTCTAGTGAATAAAGACTCTTTGCTGCACGTGCCTCAAAGATGACCCTTCACCACCCATAGAGCTCATGCAGAACAAAAATGTAACTTCATGGAAAGGCCTGTTCCCAAAGAACTTGGGTTTTCTGAAGTTATATCTGCCCCTGGAGTAAAGTAAGGCCTTGCAATTCCTTTCCAGATATGGCCTTTGGATTGTCACAGCCCCAGAATGTTCTGTAGGAATTAGTTCATGTAGCACTTGCAGGTCTGAGTTCAAAGGGTGACATGGTTGAGAAGGGAGGAGCATTTTATTTTAAAGTGATACCAACTTCACAGCTTTTAAACATATATGACTGGATTTATAGGATCTGCTCAAGGCACAGATTCTTGACTTCTAGATGTATGTGATATTTGTGTATCATATCTTGAGCATTTGTGTTTTTGGTTTACCAAGAGAGATTTTTTGTTCTGCCTTTGCTACAGAAAATAACAAATCTATTCCTGGAATAGACACTAGTCTGTTGCTAATCATGTGTTATCAGTGAAATCCCCCTGAGGTGTAATACAAATGGCACCCTCACAAAGATTAGAAATGTAGATCTAGGCTTTTTTAGGGGATTATTTTTAAAGTTAATTTTCAGCTGTTCAGCTCCCTGAACTAGCTCAGAATGGTGTCACGCAGGCGTCAGGGACAACGCAAACGAGGTGATGGCAAAGCCTGGCCGGGGCATGACCCTGGCAGCCATCGTAAGATCAGCTTAAACTGGGAGGGAATTTTCCAACTGTGACAAAACACAAGGGAATGTATGTGGCCTGACTTCTTACAAATATGCGGAGGCGTCTGCTCCTGGGGAGAAAACAGTTGGGTGAGGTGGTTTAGAAGACTTAACTTCAGGTTTTTTCTCTGAAAGACCTTTTCAGTGAGTTTCTCCCTCTGTTGGGTGCAGTATTCCTAACCTGAGTTTGTAAGGTAGATGCTAAATTTAAGTTAAAATCGGTATCTCAATTCTGTAGGCTGATGATAGGAATAGAACTTTTTTCTTAAAAAACAAAAGGAACTTTGTTGCAAATTCCACCAGTACTACTTTTTAGTGTTTGTATCTAATTCACACAGATTCAGTAGGTAAAAAAGGGTGGTGTGAGCTCAACAACTCTTGATTAAAGGAAGTCTTTAACACCACTAATGCAAGATGTGGAAGTGGATTGTATAATCTTACGTCACACCATTGAGATAACTTTTAAAGTGTCATTTTTATAAACAATAAAGCATTAGAGCTTTTTATGCAGATAACGTGATTCTTTAATCCTGTTTTTCTCATTTCCATGCTCTGTTGCTGCAGCCTGAAGAGAAAGTTGATTCTGGTAGATAAATCAATGTCCCTTAGGTCTCTTTAAACCCCTTTATGGTCTTTTAAGCCCTAAGCCATATATTTTTCCTAATAAACTCCTTGGTCTAACATGTTACCTAAAAATAATTTGTTGGATATAGCTCTCTTGGACCAGAAAGTAGAGAATAATGATAACATAGCTCCAGTATGTGCTGCCAGAAGGGTCCCACATTGATTCCAGGCTGCAGTTGAAGTTTGTAACTCATTATTACACAAAGAATCAGAAGATCTTGTAGACACTGTTTTCATGCTCATATTTGTCAAGTTTTGTGTACTTATTAGCTGATGATGTTGTGGCTTTGATATGTGGTTTTGGCACTGAGTTCATAGGAAATCAACTTAGTAGCAACGTTACTTTTTAGGGGAAGGTGCTAAGGAAATAATGGAACTATAGTGCAAATATTTAAAATGTTTAGACACTTAGAAAAAAATGTATTTTGTTAAACTAGTGCTGTTTGCTCACCTAACATTTGTGTCAAACGCAGAGTCAGTACTAATGCTGTCATTGCAGTCTTCCTTGTGCATTGGGGAATGAATGTCCCTTGTTTCTTATTTCTTATCTGTCAAGAAGTGCAAAGGCCATTAATGACTAAATACTTCTGAAGTAACTAAATGGTGTATGATTATTGGAAAAGAAATATATGGTGCAATGCCATACCTGCAGTTCAAAGATAATACATTTATCATAGCATGGAACACATTTCTGGAGTATTGAAGTGGTTGGGAGGAGGTGAAGGGAATTCTCATCAGTATTTCTAAATGTGTGTATTGATAAGTTTAAGTCCTCTTGAATCTGTGTTTGTAGAAGGGGTACAACAAACTTTTCTTGCAGATCGTTCATGACTGTTTCCTTTCCTTCAGGATGAAGAGGTTGAATAAATCCAGATTCTACCTATCACGTGAATGTAACATTTGCAAACCTTTGTGCTCTCTTCCCTGCTGTCCCTGTTGAGGAGAAACTCACTGGCACTTCTTTATGCTGTGATGCATAAAAAACTTCTACAGTAGCTTTGGTGACAGCGCTCTGTTAATGCTGCTGTCCCATGGTGAGGGCAGTCCTGTTGTTTGTGTGTACACCCATCTGTGCGCCTCACTCCTCCCTCTGTTGTCTTTATCCCTTTGTCTCAGGCTGCCAGAGCCTCTGCCCCCATGTGCTTCTGGTCTCAGATTAGTCCTCCTTCATGCTGTTGTCATACAAGTGATGCCTCCTACTAGGGACAGGCTGAGGAGGGAGCTTAAACCCTCTGATTCGCCACGTGCAATGTGGGACAGATCCCGCCGTGATCCTCTCACTGGGCACAGAGTGGCTTTTCTGGGACACTTGCATGGTGCTAAGCAGGGCTTTTGTTGTGCTGGAGGCCTTGTTGAAAGCAGATGAGCAGGAAGATTGTTTAATGGTAGATTATCTCAGTTTTCTTTTTAAATGTTAGCTAAATCTAAGAGGCAAGAGATCAAGAATAGGAGCTCCTGTGTTCCACCTTTTGCTATTTTTATTGCCATGAAGACATGAGATTTGTTTTGAAGATGGAGTAACTGGAATTAAAAACCATTTTAATGCCGCTTCAAACACCAGGTTCTAAGATAAATGCTATCAACTAATTTCCCATTTCTCTTTAGAATTTGTTTTGATTTTACAAACATAACTGTTTACTTGTGAACAACATCAGATGTGTCTTAAATGAAGAAAAATATGTGGATTATTGATAAATTAGTTTTTTGCATTGGCATGTGCAACCATAATTTTCTAAAATGCCATATTTAAACTAGAAAGAATATTATTTTCTTTTTATCCTAAATTTCTTGTTCAAGGTTATGTGTTGCCTTCTCTCATGGAACTGCTATGCAAGATACTTAGCTTTTAAGAACTAATGAGAAGTTGGTGTTTTGTTCCGGGGTTTTTCCCCTCTTGAAAAGAATACATATTTTATATAGTAACTTCATAAAATTAGTGGACTGAGAGAAGGTGTTTCCTGTTCACAGAGCCTAATAGTGCTAGTGCTCATTAGCCATAGAACAAGGCTAAAATTTCACTTTTAGGTGTTTCGTTTCATGGAAATGGGAGAATAGGTCAATTGACTCTAGCTTAATTCAATTACAAGATAGGCCAGTGATGCTATTGTTTAATGAGATCATCAACAGAAAAATTTCAAGTAACTCTCAAATCTCCCATTCATAAACAAGTTTGAAGCTGCAGTGAATAACAAAGCAAGATTTATATTTTGAAAACTTTTTTTCAATCTGTTTATGTAGTATCTAACATCTTCATTTCAAGTTTCTCTATGAGTGTTGATAGCAATCTTACTCAGATTTAATTAATTATATATGACTTATTATTAGCATTTAATGGGTCAAATATTTAAGCATATTTTTCTGAATCTTCAGTTGAGGATTCTGAGTCAATGGCACTCATGTCAAACTCAGAATTTTAAGTGCTGGTAATTTAACGTTACATTCTCTATGTAAATGCATCATAATTAAAATGATGCCTTGTCAATCCCATTCAGGTTTCTTGTGAGTATAATTTTCAGCTTTCATATACTGGATGTAGCTCTGTCTTCTGCTACCCAAAGCCTGAACAAGACATATTTATGGTGTACTGGTGTCAGTAGAAACCTGCAGTGTTAACTCTTGTGCCTGTTTAAACTCAAAGAGTGAAAATCTTACTGCTTCTGTTAAGGAAATCCAGGTCAAATCTAAAACTTAATTTTTTTGTGTTTTCCAAATTGTTGAACTCCATTATACAAAAAAATACTGGAGCAGCCACTTAGAAAAGACAAGATGGCTCTGCAAATGATCCCATGGGCAGAGATGGACACTTTTCATCCATACCACTGACAAGTGAAGTCAAAGTTTTCATGTAGTATATAAAAAAGAAGGTGCTGAGTAATTTTGGATTTCCACACTTAACACGTGAACAAATATTCTTAAATGTAACAACAAATCTTGAAAGAATTATTGGTGTTCTAAGTGTCTTTCCACAGAGCTGCAGGACATTATAAATGCTGACAAACCAACTTCTGTGCAAATGTTCACTAGAGTGGAGTAAGTGCTAGCTGTCACTTTATTAAAACTAATGGCATAATTACTCATGTTTGCTTGAAATTCATTGCAGCGTGAAGTGATTAGGCATTGGTGCTTTGGTAAATTATGGCATATTGCACATTTTTCATAACCAATTAGTGAGTGTTGGTGCTGGGCACGTGCAGTGCACCCAGTTGTCACCCATTTCATTAACATCCAGATCTGTGTGGTTACCAGAAGTCTTCTGTTGGAACTTTTAACGTGTGGCAAAGACAGTGGGGATTTTATATAAATAAATAAATAAATAAATAAATAAATGAAACTCAGGAAAGACAGCAAATAGGTACAAGACAAGATACAAGTTACAGAGATACAGTGCAGTTCTGAGGACATGACTGCCTTCCTTGTCTGAAAAGCTCCCCAAACCAGTACCAGTGTTGCCAGATACAGCTTCCTCGTAATTCAGTCAAATCTTGTATTCTGAGTGAAAGGCAAATGTTGCCTTCATACATATTTGCAGCTCTCAGTCACTCTTCCAGACATCCAGCAGTCTCAGCTGTCTCGAAATTCTGGAGAAGTGGCTATATGCTGGAAAAACCGTGTGTTTGCCTGCTTGTTTAGATGCATCAAGGCAAATAGAACACCAGACACAGCTTTTCAGAGCTCATGTAGTAAGTTGGCAGTAGAATGTACTGCACATATGAAGAGATGCCTGTAGTGATTGATATATTGGGATTTTTTGAAGTCTTCAGTGTGTTCAAGGCTTCTGAAGTCCTATTTCTGATGCTGGTCAGAAGTTCCTTTATGGTTCTGGTTTTTTGTAGACAGTATTTTTGTGATTTAAATGCATATGTTGCTGAATTTCAGATTTCTAGGCATGATTTGTGTTTATGACTTGTTATGGTTTAAGCCCAACTTGAAACTGAGTACCACGAAGCCACTCCCTCCCTCCCTCACCAGTGGGATGGGGAAGAGGATTGGAAGAGTAAAAGTGAGAAAACTCATGTGTTGAGATAAAGGCAGTTTACCGGGTCAAACAAAAGCAAACAAGGCAACACAAGGTGTCCCTTCACCTCGTCCCCTCAGCAGGCAGGTGCTCAGCCATCCCCAGGGCAGCAGAGCTCATTAACAGTGATTAATGATGGCTTGGGAAGGCAAACTCCATCATTCCAAATACCCGCTATTCCTCCTTCTTCCTCCAGATTTACATGCACGACACTGGATGGTCTGGAATATCCCTTGGGTCAGCTGTGTCCACCCCAATTCCTTGTGCTCCTCCAGCCTCCTCGCTGGCAGGGTGCTGAGATGTCCAAAAGGCCTTCACTCTGGGCAAAAGCTGCTCAGCAATAACAAAATCATCTCTGTGTTATCAACAATATTTTTTGCAGCACAAAACCAAAACGCAGCCCCCTACCAGCTACTGTGAAGAAAATTGACTCATCCCCAGCTCAAACCAGCAAATGACTGTCTGTAAATGCATTTTCATTTTGTACCTTGTATATTGACTGAGGGAAACTGTATGAAATGGCATGATCTTAAATGGAGATCTCGAATCTCATAAATCTGCATTGTGAAATGTAATTGTGTTAGAGGCAGAACACTTGTGGTTTTTCAATTACTTAGTGGTGCTTTTTCATATCACTGTGTGTGAAGCAGTTCTGTCAGAAACAAAGAGTTCAGAGCTCTCAGACGTACCATCTTTGAAGAAACAGCTAAAGGCAACAGGTTTCAAGCTCTTTGAAGCCTTTTCTCTTTGAGTCCTTGTTAAAGGATGGTCTCATAACTACTGGTCACTCACTAAGTCTGTTTTTAAATTTGTGGGAAAACACATGAAGCGCATTATTACATACTCATGTAGCACAGAAAGGTTTTATATTTTCCCTTATATAGTGCACATTTGCATTTTATAACTTGCAAAAGTGAATTGCAGTGAACTCTTTCAGTAGGAGGAGATTAATGACCATCTCAACTAATGGAAAAAGGAAGGTTAAGATTTGTATGACTTAGTTGAACATGATAACAAATGTAATTATACTAATATAATAACATGATGTAGAAAAGTAAGAGATTTTAATTTTAGCCTTTATTCTGTTGAGCTTACATGTTAGAAACATTCTCTGACATGGTGCTTTATACTTTAAACAGTTTTGAAGAGTTCCAAGCTTTAAATATTTGTGTTGCTGTTACATGATTCTTAATTTTCCTTTAGACGTTTAAAAGCTTCAGTTGTGTTGGGATGGTTTTAAAAGTTGTTTGGTAGAAAAATCAATGTATACAGTGGGGTTTATTAATAAGTGTTACTGAGGTTACTCAGATTCATTTCAATGAGGTTCTTTAGTGTCAATGTGTCAACTCTC
Organism: Monarcha castaneiventris obscurior; assembly: GCA_026261815.1. Lineage (NCBI taxonomy): Eukaryota > Metazoa > Chordata > Aves > Passeriformes > Monarchidae > Monarcha > Monarcha castaneiventris. Next base: position 10,499,317 of record JAMPIT010000856.1, on the reverse strand, counting down.
TCCGCTTCTTACTGTCACTCTGATCTAAATTTTTTTGCACTTAAGCAAGTGGGGGGCATTCTGTGTGTGAAAAAGGATGTGCTTCAGCAGGTTTCAGGAACACAAAAATTGGTCTGTCCCCTCACTCAGATTGGTAATGGAACTAATATACTTTCCAGGTAAAAAGCCAGTTGAACTGTAAGGATTTTATGATTAAATACTTGAATTTTGAGATATATACCTTTCATCACAGTTCTTAATAAAGCCAAGGAGTCCCATGTTCTGGTTGCAGTTTTAGTTTTGTGGGTTTTTGTTGCTTTGTTGCTTTTTTGGGTTGTTTTATTTAGTGTCATAATCTGGCTCTGTGTAACAAGTTTAAGAAAATAAACAGAATCAGGTTGTTGACAAGATCAAAACCATGACAAGTTTTTTAAACAGAAATTTTGTTTGAACCAGGAAAAGACAAGACATGAGACAGTATCTTCATAGGTATAGTAAGGAAAAAAATGTAGTACGTTTTGACTAATGTTGCTTATCAAGTTGCACAGAGCAGTGTGATAGCTCCTCAAGTTAGTAAAATACAGCCATAACCTTCAATCTTCTGCTGAAGTATGTGTGAGCTATTTAATAAAATTAGATATTTTTTCCAAGTCTTAAATCTTGCTAGTTGTTTACAAAGGTGTTCCAGACAGAAACAGCAATGCTGAATTGTGGGTTGCATTTCCCTGTACTTGGCTGTTCCGGGTGTGTAGATCCCCTAATCTTAAAAAGGCAGTATTTATTCTAAGCTCTGGACTTTCCTTTAACTAGATGCAAAGGAAAGATGTGTTCTCAGTAGCACAAATATTTAGAGTTGTCTAGCTTTTAGGTATTTCAGAGTCCAGAAAAAACGCAAATAAGTAAATGAAAAGGATTTCCTCTAGTTGCCATGATTTTAAAATCACTGATAGAATTCAAGATATTTCATTACGTATCTTTTTTGTTTTTGTAGAAATCTCTTCTGGTAAAACCAAGCATTCCCAGAGCTTTCCTTTACCCCTGCTCCTTTTTCCTTTTGCCTGCCTTTGATTGAGTTTCTTGGTGCTGTTGGGTTGTTTTTTAATTTATTTTTTTTGTAGCTAATGTGAGGACATTGCTTAGCAGAACGTTTTCTCCTGTGTGGGAGAAAACAGAGATATTGCATAAATGGCTTTTTCCATGCTGGAAAATGAAGGATCTTTTTTGAGTTCTTATCTATAAATTCCTGGTACCGTCCACCTGGGCAGAGAATAGAATACCTATCTCACAATTGTGAGGTACAGGGAAAAAGAAGTGCAAAAGGAGAACCAGCTAAAAGCTGTGGGCTCCTGCAGAGGGTTTTCTCTGAGCAGGTCTCTGGGGGCCGTGGAGGGCAGAGCTCTGCTCTGATCTGAGGCCTTTGCAGTTGTCTCTCTCACCCTGGAGCAACTCTGGTGCCAGGAAGTCTGGCCTGTTTATCTAAATCCACATGGAATCTTTGGGATTGCGTGGAAGCCACAAGTTTCTGTACATCAAACAAGGATTAGTGTTGTTGCACTTCAAAATTGCACGTCCAAAAACTTTTAAAATGGTACCAACTTAGCACAGACCATCTCCTGGATCCCCTCTTTTTAACACTTCCAGTTTATAACGCTGCAGGTAGAAGAGTTTGATTTGACTCCTGTGGTCAGAAGGGCAGTGGAATTCTTCATCATTTATCTTCTACAGTGTCTTGATCACTATTTGACCATCTTGGATCCTATTTTCTCTTCATGCATCAGCTACAGAATTGTTTATTAAGTTCTGAACAATTAAACAATGCAAACTCATTCAAGGCAAAATAATTGAAGCAAGTGCTGGTGGAGCACTTACACAATGTCAATATTGCATTGATATTGCAAATATCATTCGCTCATTCATTTTTTGTATCTATTTGACAGCATGACATAATTTAAGAGAAGAAAAATAGATTTTAATTAGCATATTTCTGTATTACTGAACAGCTAATTAGGGAAATTAAAGTACTTTCTCAGCTATGAATAGTACGTCAAAAGAACTGTGCAACAAAAATACTCTTGTAGCTGTGCTGCTGACTTCCTGGAAAGTACCCATTTAATTCTATTACAGATTATTAGTGGTGCATCATAAAGTGAGAGCGCTCTCAGCTGAAGTGAAGAGAATTATAGAGACAGAAGAACCAAACCTTTGAATGTGGTTTGACCAGAGTTTGCTAAAGACTTTATTATATTGACTAATTCATAGAGCAGTGCTAACAATACAAAAACCTGATACTTGTGGCCTTAGATTTTTAAAATGAATGCCACAGTAATGGTAAAAATCAGCCTCATCATTTTACAATTTTTTTTTGGTGTTTTTAATTATTAATTGAAAGCTATTTTTAGTCAGTTCTCACATGTTGAAAACCTTTTCTGAGAATTTTTTATGAGGACTCTTGTATAACAAATCATTTTCCTACTAGGTAATATATATATTTAACTAGCATACAGTTTTCTCTGGCCAGCTATTCTAGGAAGAGATTCTTCACTGGAAGCATGGTTAAACACTGGAAGGGGCTGCCCAGGGAGGTGGTGGAGGCACAGTCTCTGTTTCAGAAAAGAGGATGGCACTTGGTGCCATGGTCTGGTGGTCAAGGTGGTGACCAGTCAACAGCTGGACTCAATGATCTCAGAGGTCTCTTCCAACCTCACTGATTCTGTGATTCCATTTTGATATTGACATTAAATTTGGTTTGCTAAATCATGTATTAGCAGCAGAAGGAATAAAACAAAATTTGTGAGGAATACATTGAAGTTCATGTTGGTTCCTCAGCCTTGCAGAGAGTCACGTCTCTGGGAGGCAGACAAATATTATTCTGGCTTTATTGCTGCTCTGAGAGTTAATGACCATAATAACGATAAGCATTTCTTGCTAATTGTCCACTAGTTTTGGTTTTAATAACATTTTAATTTGCATATTGGTCATCTGCTGAAAACACATGGTTTTAATTGTTCATCTTCAATTAGCATGGCTTTTCATATTTTTTGAATGGGCTTTAAAAAAGTTTAAAAAGTACTGGTTTAAAAAGTTTGTCAAAATGAATTGACACAGAAATGTGAAAAAATAGGCTTTTGTAAAAAATACTGGGTTTCAGTTATAACTAGAGTTCTAAGTTTAGTCTTGCCCTACCTGGTTTTCAGCTTGGAATGTTTTGGGCCATTATGACCATTACCAGATTGACTGACTTTTTTGTTTTATCTTGGACAAAATGGATTATTGCTCAGAGCCTAGAATTACAGTTTGAAAGGATAAATTATTGATTGTTGGTGTTTTACACAATATCAGATATTACTCTCTCTAAGATCTTTCCGAGAGGATGGGATCTAATTTCTTTGATCTCGTAAAAGTGAAGTAGAAAAGCAACTTTAGGTTGATTTGGGAAAAAAATGCTTTTACAAATGAAAAGATGTTTTCATATTTGCATTATTTAAAATGCATTTTTTGTCTTATAAATATGCTAATCTTTATAAGCTGCTTCTGGTATGACATATGGTTTGTAATTTTCAGTTCTTTGACATCAACCTAGTTTCTATTACATAAAAATATACAATTGGCAGGGAAAATTAGTATGTTCAATGGCACCATCCTTAGAAGACTTTTGAGAAGTATCTGGGGTATTTATCTGTGTTATAAGCAGACAGATGTTTGAAGAGGTCTTGGAGGTTCTGCTAATTGTGTGTTTGTTCCTTCTCTTTGGGGCTTGGTCTGATGGAAAAACTGCAGATAAATACTAGAGAATAAAAGAGCAAAGCTCAGTTTAACATATGTTTGTATTTTAAGTAGTTTTGTACATTAAAAAGAATATTTAGCTTATAAATAATAAAGATTATTTTCTCAGGGGGATGGAGCAGTGTCAGGAAAGAAAAAAAATCGCAAAATAAGTTTAAAAGATTGATTGAAATGACCCCTTATCTATCAAGCAGGGCTTAGTCACAGATATTGTGTTAGGAAATGTGGGAAAATTAAATGATAAATTCAAATTCTGTAGGTTTTTACTATTATAGAGCCAATGAATGAAAAGCTTGAACTAAATTAACTAAAAAAGCTACAGGAAAAAAGAAAGTTACTTTTCCCACCATACTGCTGTTTACATGGAAGGAGATTTGTCTTTCTTTTATCCTTTTTTGGAATCTAGTCTATGAAAACTGTCTGTAGATCTCTCTCTGTTCCCCGTTTTACAGGGCTGTGCAGAGATCATTTCTGAATTGAGAAGCTGTCTTGGGTACCTTGGAATAATCTGGCAGTAATGGTGCAGAGTTCAAGTGGGAGGTCCCATGGTCTTGTCCCTACCCTCTGGACCACGTGTACAATTTGAAATATTCCAGCTAACCTTACATGCAAGATTTTCTACTCCTTGTTGAAAACAGCTGCTGAGAGTCTCAAGTGCTCAGCTCTTCTCAAGTGACACTGAAGCTGGGTTTGTGAACTGCCTACAGCAGATGTCAAAGGGTTGGATTGACCCATTTGTTAGATCTTAAATGGTAGAATATGTTAAAAATAGTGGCTTTTACTGTCAAGTGTTTTCTATTGAGCTTAGCTGCAATTAAATGTTGTTATATGTACGTTTCTGCCTTCTCTTACAAACATTTTCTCTCCATCTTAGCAACAAGAGAGGTATTTGTTAAGCCAAGGCAAGAGAGCTCCAGGCAGTTTGACCTCACTCGTGGTGTGAAAGGGTTCTTTGCTAGAAATTGATACTGAAGAACATTTCCAAGAATTAATTCATAATTTTTGGTTTTGGAAGGCTGCTTTGATTATGTTTTCATTTAGCTAGGTCCCATCCTCAAATCATTGAGCAATGATTCCATACAATTTTATTAAAACTAATGAAATAAATACTCTTTTCATAGACCAAATTCAGTGGGGTACTTCAGCGAAAGCTTAATTTCAGCTACATGAGAAGTGATATTATTGATAAGTCAAGCATGCTTTACCCTACTGAATTATATCACTGCTTGTATTGAAAAAAACCCTCTCAGTCATTAGAGGTCTTTCATAATGAGAGATTGCTGTAATTGTTTCTTACTAAATGAAAAGTTTCCTATTGGTCTTGCTTGGCTTTGTTTGCTCTAGATTTTTTCTTTTTTTGAGATTTTTGAGTGATGTGCGGAATTTCTAGTACTTTTGGGCCAGTAGTTTAGTATTTATACAAAAACTGTCAGGAGCATCCCTGAAGTTTTAGCACATGTTTTTGTTCTGTAGTCAGGGCACCTTCTTTTTTTGTACTCTAGTATCTCTAGTCTTGTACCTTGTACTTTGTATCTCTAGTCTTGTTTTGACTTAGCACAAAGTGGTCTGCATTTAGTAAGGTAAAAGCTTCAGGTGGTCAGAGTTAGCAGCTGTCTGGAGTAATTCCATTTGGACTGACAGACTGTGAAGGTGTGGCTGTGCTCCACCTGCCACCTTTGCCTCTCTCAGTGTACACAGAGGCCAGGTTTGCGCCTGTCAGGGCCTTGGGGACATTGGGTCACAATTTCCCTGACCACCCTCCACTCACACCCTCTACCCCATGGCCCCCAGCTCCATTTCGGCTCAGGGCTGGGTGTTTGGTCCTTTCTGTTTGGTCCCTGCCTGCTGGAGGGACCCCAGCCCTGTGTGAGAGGTGCCTGCTCTGGATGGGCCCCTCAGATGTGCCTTGTGCCTGGTGCTGTCCCTGTGCCCATTTCTGTCTCTGCTCTGCCTGGGTGTCACTGTCCCCTGTCCTGTTCTGTCTGGGATTGTCACTGGGCTCCACTCCCTGTTCCTCTCTGTGCTCAGGTGCTCTGGGGCTGCACCTGGGTGGGGAGGGAAGTCCCTGCCCTGGGCTCACCGTGGCTCCTGCTCTGCTCTCCCTGTGGGAACAGCCAGCCCTGGCTGCTGCTGGACACCGCTTGAGTGTCCTGTGATAAAGAGACTCCCTCAGCAGTGGCAGCCAATCCTCCCTTTGTTGTCCTGTTCCATCAGTGGCAGGAATGGCAAACACAGCTCCCTGCCTCAGCTACAGTTTCCTGGCACCAGTTCACCTTCCCAGCCTCTCACACCTGCCTCTGAGCCCCTTGCCTTGCTGGAGTCTCCCTCTTCCAGGCTCACTCTTCCCCCCATCGCCATAAAGCTGTGAGCTTTTTGTGATCATCTGCTGCTTCATGGCTGAATTAAATATGTTTAATTTTGAGTGTGGTTTTAAAAGATAAATTAACTAAAACACAGTGATGCAGATGCTGCAATTCCGTGACTCAAAGAGAAGAAGAAAGCAGCGGGGCCAGAAGGGGATTCAAAGGTTCAACAGTATATTCTCCTGGGCTGTGGCAGGATCAATCATACCAACACAATTTCTGACAGATACTTATTTAATCTGTTTTCTAAGCACTTCAGTAAGGGAGATTCCAGAGATTCCATTGTCAATCTGTTCACTATTTAACTATCCGAGCTGTAAAACCCAAATTTTCTTGAGTTCAGAGTCTAATTGCTTTTGCTGCTACCAGTACTCCAGATTGCTAAAGTGGATGGTATTTTGGACACCTGCTATCTATAATCCTTTTCTGTTTCATGGGTTTGATGAGCCTATGCTGCTTGCATTGAAATTTGAAAAGAACGGAACTGAGCTGTCCTTTGTTAGTGAAATAAACACATATCCAAACTGTGTCCTCAAGAGATTACTCAGCCAAGTTTTGGAAAACTGCTTGGAAAGTCATAAGAGTGCTGAGGAAGGGTTGGCAGTTAGGACTTCCATTTGAAAAAAACCCACAACAAAAACACCCACAAGAAAACAACCTTCTGTAGGCACTGGCACTTTGGCAGCCTTCAGTCAGAGTGATGGTGGATTTTTATGCTTGTTTCAGACTTGATTCTCTGCAGTCTGGTGTGTTCTCTGTGTACTCTCATGTTGAGGTCGGTCACCTTTCAGGGATGTCAACGAGAATCCTTTAGATGTGAACTCATTTGCTAAGTCAGACACCCCCAGCATTCCCCTCAGTATAAATTCCTTCAGATCGCTCAGCTGGGGAGGAAACACCATTAACTTATTTCTTGAGACAAAACTGAGTTGCAATAGTTTGGTTTTCAGAGACTAAAGTCCAGCTTCCTTCTTGCTTTATAGTAGTTGCATTAAGTGTTGCTTTTGCAGGACTGAATGCTTGCAGGCTAGTTACAAAGTAAATATCTTGAAGTGTAGAAAACATGGGAGATTTCAGAGTTTAAGGAAATATTACCTGTGGCTCAAGCAAAATTCTATTGCTTTTTTAATTGGACTTGTAGGGTTTGAGTTTTTTTCCCCAAGGAAATGCCAAAAGTTATTTAATTTGGAAGAAGACTGCTTGGATGTGCTTAGCTTCAGGGAGAAGGAGGAATTTTTATTGGGGGAGGGGAAAAAAAAGGTGTTCGAGTGGGATTTAACACAACTGAAGTGGACTTAAAGAGAAGAGCAGGAGTGTAAGATTTTAGGATGGGATTTTTTGTTTAGATAGGATCTCATACTTTTGCCAAAGAAAGCTCTTTGGGGGACCAGAGTCCACATTTCAGGACAAGGAGATCAGAGACCCAAGGTGTGAAGTTTGCAATCCTGAATTCTCACAAACACTCAAGAATAGAAGAAAAGCTCAAAGGAACTGACAATTGGAAGATAATTTTTTCTGCTCATCTTGTCATCCTGCATCGCGTGACTTCTTTTAAACTGTGAAGTTACTTTGAGCTTCTGTTCCCAAATCTCCTGGAGTTAATAAGCTGCATATTAGGCTGGAACTCTGGAAAAGAGCCGTGTCAAAGGATCTGCAGCCCGTGGGTGTCCTGAGCCACCGGTGGGGCCGTGGGGCTGTGCCACCCACGGAGATGCTACAGCCACGGGGAAGGTTTGAAATCATCGCAAGGAGATGAACAGCCAGTGGTGGGGCATCATCGGTCGAAGGCAGCCTGAAAGGCGCTTGAACCGAGCGCGGCGATGCCGGGACAGACCGGGGGTCCCTCGGCCATGCCGGGACGGGCCGGGGGTCCCTCGGGACGAGCCCGGAGCGCGGGGCTGCAGGGGCGGTGCGAGGCCGCGGCGGCACCGCCAGAGGGCGGCAGAGAGCGGCGCAGGCAGCGCGGGCGGGGCGGCGGCGCCGCGGGGCGGGAGCGACCCCCGAGAGATCCCCGAGAGATCCCCGAGAGGTACCCGAGAGACCCCCGAGGGATCCCCGAGAGATCCCCCGAGACACCCGAGAGATCCCCGAGAGATCCCCGAGACACCCCCGAGAGACCCCCAAGAGACCCCCGAGAGATCCCCGAGAGATCCCGAGAGACCCCCGAGAGACCTCTGAGAGTCCCCCGAGAGATCCCCGAGACACCCGAGAGACCCCCGAGACACCCCCGAGAGACCCCCGAGAGACCCCAGACCTGACCCTCGAGAGAACCCCGAGAGATTCCCGAGAGACCCCCGAGAGTCCCCCGAGAGTCCCCCGAGAGACACCCGGACCGACACCCGGACCCTCCGTCAGCCCCCGCCCGGGACCCTCCCCGCAGCCCTGGGTGTTAACTGGTGTTTGATGGAGGGCATCATCCCCGTCCGCGCACGCGGAGCGATGCGGAGCAGACGCTGCTCTGGTCCAGCCCTAAGACCGCAGGATCCGGCCATGGACCTACGGGAGAATGTCTGGTGTAGCAAGTGCTCAGTGAAAACACCTTCGGTGCATTGGATGAGGCTACGCGTGTTTCAAGTTGGGAAGATGAAGGATTTGATACAGTTTAATGTATGAATAAGAACTTAAAATTTGAAAGAGATCGCCGAAGATGATGGTTTAACATTCCTTTTCCAGTTGTGAAATGAATTTTTCTTCTCCCTTCAGTCCAAGAGAAGTATAGGCTAATCCAACAAATAATTCAAGATAATCATAATCCATTTGATTTTTGTCAGAAAAACACATTTTATTCAGTTTTCATGTTCAACCTGTTGGAGGATTTGATGAGCTAAGAATTACAGGAAGCTTTCTGGAAAAGTAATGACTTGTTGGCTATTCAGTTACCATCTCAAGACAAAATGATCCCAGAAAATAGCCTGCACATTTGAAGGAATATTTCATGCAAGATCCTCTAGTACATTCAGTATACAGCTGAAGCCCCAGTAACTTTAACAGGGTCAGGATTTTATGGGAACTTGTCTTTTGTGTTATCCTTCACAGATCTCTGGCTGTCTGGTAGAAGCAGGAAGGAGATACACTGCAGTTTATCTGCCTGAATAGTGGTGTCAAAGTGAGCAAAGTGTTGTGCTTGGGAGTTCAGTTCAATTAGTTTAAAAAATAGTTTGTTATAGATAAACATCAAAGCTGTGATTTTTAAGAGACCCCAACCATGACAAACTGCATTTATCCAAAATACATCTGTTTTCCCAAATATCTTGTGTTTCTTAGATAGTCACCAGGTATCCAATGTGATTACCTATGTCCTGCCTTGAAGTAAAGATATTGATGTTAAATGAAATGGTTGAATAGAAATCTCAGCTTCAAAACAAATCAGGAGGGTTTTTCTTTCTGGTAAATAGAATCTGAAGCACCCAACTCCAGGTACCTGTAGCAGGTGATGGACCTCAGCCTTCGCCTACTGGAGGATGAAGCAATACTTCGTGTGTGGCTGGTTTGCTTTGTTAACAGGAATAGGTTAGTCACATCACTGGGGTGGATAAGAAGGCTGAGTAATTCAGCCTGCTGGCAGGAACTTCCCCTGCAACATGACTTGTCCTGTTTTATATATAATAGACAATTTAATTTGCCTTTAGATTGGTAGGGGAATTTTTCTCAAAGTTCTCAAAGTTGGGATTTGAAGCATTTTTTTTTTTTATGGTGTCTTAATTTTATCAGTATTTAACTAAACTAATGTCTTCGTGTTTTATAATTCCAGTTCCCTGATTCCCACACAAACTTTCACTTTCAAGAAAAACTCTTTTACTCAATTGTCTTGGAGTTCTTGGTGTCTCTGTTTTATAACAGGTATTTGGGCCCACAATGTTGTTTGTCTCATGGCCCTTCCCTCCCTTTGGTGAGGAACTCCAGGATGCATTGCTGGCTCTAACTAATCCCCAGTATCCCCAGTATGCCCAGTATCCCCAGTATCCCCAGTATCCCCAGTATCCCCACTATCCCCAGTCCGTGTGTGTCAAACACTTACCTTTCATCTGGAGAGTCAAACAATTTTTCAGGACACACAGCCAGCATCAAATGGCCTTTCTTCCCTTGTACAGGAACATTTTAATCAATATAATAATAGTTTTTATAAGTTTTTCATTTTTATGGAAATATTTAGGAGCGTGTATTTCAAACTGTAGTGTATGGAATGCTTAAGTGAACTCCTCACCTTTAGGAAAATTAAATTCAGAAGCCTCAAAAGCCTTCCGCAAAAGACAGTTTTAAAGACAGTTTTTCCTAACCTTTTTAAGTAACATCACAGTGCTTATGAAAGCTCTTGTTTTCAATAGGAATTCTGTTGGTATCTAACCTGAGGATTTTTCCTCTCTACCAAGAGACAAAAGAGGAAGAAAGCCTGGGTTTGCCACTGAGTTTTTAATAATGTCTGTTTTTGCATTATACCTCCTTGACATATCAAAGCTGGAGCTCTCCTGTGCTCTCCAGTCAGTCAGAATGTCTTTGAAAAGCAGTAGAAGGTGGTTTTTTTGGGTGGTTTTTTTTGTGTTTTTAAATGTGATAGCACTTGGCACCTTAGACGAAACTTGGTGTGGTGCAGTTCTACATTTTCCCAGTCTCCATATTCTCGTCCTTAACTTCTGAAGGAGAAAGCATGAACTGACTTCCTCGGTGTTTTCAGGAAAGCAGTTGAGGGCAGGAAGGCTGGGATATTTTTGAAATGTTACTGAATTCTTTAACTTCCCAAGTAAGGAGAGGATTATTAATAGCTGTCTGGTATTCATGGTGCAAAGATGATTCATGTATTGGCATTCTGAATTTTTACTTTACAGTCCTGAAACTGCCTCTCACACCTGTGAAGGTTCTGGATATTGGTTTTATCTGCCTAACTTACCAAATATCTTGTGTCTGCTGGCAGTGTTCCACGGAATTCAGCATCTCAGATTCACATCATGCTCCACTTTTCCAAACACATCTTTTTTGAGTATCGCATGAGTGTGAGACCATGGAAAAATTTATTATAAAACAACATAATATTTTTTTTCTCTAAGTTTAATGCAGGGTGCTGTACCAATGAAGAGGTTATAAAGCAGTGTGTGTTTGAACTGGGAGCAGTGGCAGATAGCAAAGCATAATTTTGTAAGAAATTAATATTTAGAAATTCAACATCAGACAGTTTTGATGGGTCTTCAAAATTTTTTTGTCAAAAAAGTATGTATTTTAAATCCAATACACTTTCTCTTTTGTTTTCTCATCTAGTGGGTTTCTTTGGTGTGGTGGGGGTTTGGGGTTTTCTTTGTTAGAGTGAAGCTGACAGTATTAATGAAGTGCAGAAGCTAATTTGCTGTATTTTGTCTGAATTTAACCTGGTATCCGCTCAAGTGAAGAATTAATCTTGGATATATGATGACATATAATAGTGTTTCACTTGGGATCAGTGCAGCAACATTTCTCTTATTTAATTACCATGTCAAAGCAAGGAGAGTGGTCTCCCTTTTCATGTGGTGTGGTAAGGTTATGTTGTGAATTTTTCATGCATACAAATCTGAGCATATTGCTGCTGCAGGATTGAGAAATCAGAGGGCAGAGCACAGTGCTGGAGCAGGAAAATTAAATATTTCAGTGCTGAAATTTTCACTCACTCTTTGCAGATGGAGAGGAGCAGATAAGTGTGTTGCAATAGGGAAGGATGCAGAAGTGAAGATGAGAAGAAATAGTCTAGAATAGAATAATAGCTTGTAATTAAAAGGGGAGGGAAAGATAAGGAAAGAGATTAGGTTCATAATTCTGGGATATTTTTATACTGGATATTAAATTTGTGTTTACAGGAAGTATCCTCACAGTCTGAGTGGGATGCACTGTTGGATCTAGACAGAATATTCAAGATAGAAAATTATGGGCTAAGAATCATTTTCATAGCTAATGGCTGTTTATTTTTCTGCAATTAGTAGTTATAAGGATGACGTTTTTGTATGTACAAGCTGCTTGCCATTTTTGGAAAAAGAAATCCTACAATTTAAGCCGTGCAATCAGACCAACTTTCTTCCTTCAACTAATGCCTCCCAACACTTTGTCACAGGATTCAGATGGAAAATTACTACTTTGCATTGAGGCCTTGTAAAAACCAAATAATGCTCTGAAGTCTTCTTATTTTCTTTCTTTCTTTCTTTATTTGTTCAGATTAGTCCTGCTTGAAACACCCATTGTTGTGACAGCAAAGAAATAAAAGAGGGAAGTAGTTTCACTGCCATTTTTACATATGCAATAGCCTTTTGACTGGATTATTTACAGTTTTCTGAACTGGTGTACAAAGGCAATAGTCCATTTATGGATGTTTTAATTTCGGATACTTAAACAGATTAGCTTTAAACATTATTTCCTTCTAAACTTAATTTACCTGAGAATACATGAGATATTCTAAAGCAATAAAAGAGATTGTTTTAATACTACACAGTTGCAAGCCCATTCCCTAATTTCTTAACCTTTGCAGTCATGAGGTGTTGTTGGGTCATTCAGAGTGGGCAGAGGAGTTATTAATGCCCTGTTTAATGGTAATTGAGACAACAGAAAACACTGCCTCAAGTACAGGCTTTGTGTGAGGGGTAGTTTGAGAGAAAAACTGTGGAATTTTGTGTTTCATGAGTCTGGAAAACAATGCTCACTACTGAGTTCCAAAAAGAAAGGCTAAAAATTGCACTTTAGTTCAGTCTTAAACTTAGTCAAGCGTAAAAGCTGAGGATAGCTCAGCTATGCACAACTGGTGCTTGAGATGTTCAGAAGGTGATGGAGTTGAATGGATCCGTGTCCCAATATTCTCTGCTACCTAGGAAAACAATTTTCCCCATCCCTTCTTTCAAAAGGCCAAAATCTGAGCTGAAATATGAAAATTAAAAAATAAAGCCATTCCTTTACAGATGTTTAGGAACATGTGGTACTTTAGTATCCTCTACCCACTCTTGAATTCCTCTGAACAGTAATTGTAATGTTTGGGAAAAACCTAATGAGGCCAGTTTGAAGTTATTTACTCAAGAGTAGAGTTTTCTGATAATCACTCCATAACATGCTATTACTACCACTTTATAGACTTTTTATTGAATTAATTTTTACACACCAGAATTGTTATTACAATATCATACTCAGTTCACTTGTTCCTTGAGAGCATTCATAGTTGTGCTGGCCATAATCACAAAAACTAGAACTGGATTAATTGAGTTTTTTTAAGGTAATTGCTCTGTTTCACGAGCCAAATTGTGAAATTTGCAACTCCCGAAAAATAGTATGTCATAGAAAAGTTAAGAGAAACGTCAGAGCTCCAAACCAAGATTAAAGTTTCAGTGGTTTTTATGGCTTCCAAGGGTGTTGCTCGATAGCCTGGTTGTTAGCTCTAAGAGAAGGGAATTGGTTTCCTTCATTCAAGGGGTTTGTGAAATGTTTATTTTTCAACATGGGAATTATCAGACAGGGCTGGATTCCAGACAGCTGGGCAGATGGTTCTTTCTTTTCAAATTGGGTTGTGCCAACAAAGAGAGACAGCTATACAAATGTTAACCCCTAAGGGATCGAGAAATCTCTCTCAATACCTCCCCTCCATCCCCCCTCAACTGTCTGTTTGAAAAGAAGAGCAAAATAGCAATTCTGATCTAATTACTGAATGATATTCTGGGTTTTAAATGTAAGTTTTCAAACTTCGCCTTTCCAAAAATACTCATGTATAGAAATGGAATGGAGTTGATTAGCTGGTGTTTAGCATGTGGTTGTGTAGATAATGAAGCATGAAAAACCCAAATTCGCCTCAGGTCATGTGTGTATCAATTGCAGCATCATGGAGATGCTAATATATATTTAAAAGAAGTGGTTACTAACTTGCTGCAGAACTGCTTTGTGCATGGACTGCAAATAGATGTATTTTCTGATGTTGGAAGTAATTTGGTTTATGTTCTTTACCAAGGCTGAGTTTGAAGTCTAAAATTATTTTTGAAATAGACATAAAACCTCATGATCATGAATTTTAAGAATCATAGAAATCCTCTCTGAGTGTCAGGATTTAGTGTTTTCTGTAAGGTAATTATTTAAAAGCAAAACTTTAATTGTTGAACCTTTAAAATAAATTTCAGATGCTATTCTGTGTGCGTCCAAATTAATGCTGCTTTTATTTTCTGGTTTTGAAAATAAGAAAGCAGTTTTCTTATCTGTATTTTTATGTGGGCTTGTATTTAGATAATAAAGGCTTGACTAACAGGTGTAGAAGGGAAATTTAATTTTCTGTCAAGAAAGAGGAATTCTGAGATATTGCAGACAGAACAGGCAGTTATTGTTTGCCTTTATTTGCAAAACAGAATAAGAGAGGGAAATGATTCAGGCAGAGGTTGATGGAAAGTTTAGTGGCTCAGAGCAGGGGGTTGTGTACAGCAGCTGAGAAATAAACAGAAATAAATAACACTCGTTCCTCTTCTGGAGCATCCACTCACTGGGTTTGGAATAAGCTACTGCAGAGCCCTCTGAGTGCTCTACAGAGCCTCAGCTCCCCTCCTTATGCAAGGAAAAGCATCCTTTGTACCTAGAATTGTTTGTTATAGAAACATTAGGTAGGAGAATAATGTGACTGAAGGACTCTGCAGTTCATCAATGATGTGCATTTTAGTGCTCTTTTCAGGTATTTTTCCCCCATGGCTTCCATGATGTCCAGGTAAAATTGTTGAGGTGCAATTGCGGAGCAAGACACTGTGATTCTGGTGTCCAGCACGTGGCTGGACTTCTTAAAAAGCAAAAATAATAAAAATAATAACTTTCTATAGCTGTCATAAGGTGATAGATCAAGATCATATCCGAATTTTGATGTCTCTGTTTTGAGAGAGTAACCTTGAGTTACATCGGTCTTGAAAGTTTTTTTGAGCCAAATAGCTTAGGAAAATTGTGACTGTTGTGAAGCTTAAAAAAATAGCTGCAGCCAACTCTTCAAGGTTATTTCACAGTTAAAAGGTAAATTTGAAATGCTGAAAACAATTAGCATGGTGTGGAAACTGCAAAATAATCTTACATAAATGTTATTTACTGTTAGTATGAGAGAGGAGGGCTTACTGTCTAATTAAATAATGATATGGATGCAAGCTTAAATGACATTATGTATGTATACAGCAAAGTTTTTTTGAAGGACAGATTAAAAAAATGTAGTTATTAAAGTGTTATTTACAGAAATTATGCACAGTACAGAACATAGGAGGGAATTTTCTAGTTCTAGCATCATGTTTGTTATGTAAATGTACAATTGTCATTCTCACTGGTACCTGAGTTTAATGTTTCATTTAAATTATCTTTCAGTGTGCTGGTTTTCCATTTCTGGATTCTGCTAGCCTCACTAACAGGGTGTATATATCCATAATATATGAATTATAATGTGGTAGGAGTTGAAGACAGCAGGGATGGCTTGTCACACCCAGCCAATTATTGAAACACTAAAACCATTCTGAATTGGTAAAGCTCCTGTGCAGTGTTCATACTCTCTTGGCTTCACAGCAGGGAAATCATTCTTGTACCATTTGGGTGTTCCCAATGTCCCAGCTGAACCAGGTGCTGGGGGTAGATTAGGCAGGCAGCTCTTGGATACTCTGAATTCCTGATTTCTGAAGGAAGTGGATGGGCTCATACTACTGAGGTTTGATTTCACTTGGAATGTGCCCACATTTCACCTCCCTCTTTACACCTCCTAGAATATTTTCCAGCGGCGTTTTTGTTCCAAGCCTTCTCTTACTCTGAGCAGCACCAACACCACCAGAACTTTATAAGCTCCAGTAAAACCTTTCTAAGATTTACCTGCTTTGTGAAGAACAAACAGTTGTACCTGCAACAGCTGCATCCTCAATACCCATGTGATCATTTCACCTTGATAAATTAGCTTTTTAAAAGGTGTATATATTTGATTGAATTATTTTTTAATGGAGGTTAATCTGCTCCAAAACAAACTTGAAGATATCCTTGGATAGCATCAGATTGGGCTGGAGGAGAGGGAGAAGCCCTGCCCTGGGACTGTGCAAATGCTCTGTAGTCATTACAGTTCCTCCAGTTCCGCCGCAGTGCCGAATGCTCCCATCAGAGTACCAGGAAAAGGAGGAGAAAAGGAGGAGAAAAGGACACCTGGGGAGGGTGAACCACTTTCTCAGATCATTTTCTTTAATACGGTAAAAAATTGGCCTGGAAATTACGAAAGGTATCTCATATTGAGGAAAACATAAGTGGTTGTTTTTTGTGCCATAACCACAACTGTTACTTGTACCTTTTTAATTTACATATTTTGAATTTACTTTAGTAGAAGATGAATCCTAAGAGTTCCATCAGCTCATTTCCAATTTTATTTGGTTATGTTAGGTGTAACTGTGTGTTTATATGTAATGTAAGACACATTATAAATGCTAATAGATTTTTTCTGCTAGCAGGTATTTCAACACAAAATGTTTTCATTTTGGATGTTCCTGTATCCTTGCTTGAATATATAGGATCAGCTATACATTGTCCCATTAAAAATACTGGAGTAACTTGTGAGTATGACTAAAATAGAATTTAATGCAATACCAAACATCATAGAACATTATTTTATTTCCAGATAGTCTTAGAGTCTTAAATGACTTCAGCAATCACTGAAGCTTTTCTTTTTTTGGACATTTCTTGCTGCTGGACTGTTTTTATTTTTTTATTTAAACAGCCAACTTGACATTAGCTTTGGTCTACCCACTCACTTCTGACTGCACAAATGATTTCTGCAAACTGTTGGTGTGCAGTAACCAGCAGAGAACCTTCGCCATTCCTCACTTGTTTTCAGTCAGTTTTATTCTGTGTATGCAATGGATCCATTGGCTGTGAGAGCCTTTTTAAATCAATTTGTGTCAACTCCCTTGCACTTGAACTTTTCTCTTCTGCTCTTGGTCTATGGTGAAAGAAAGAGTCAGGTGAAGTGAGTAGTATTCATTTACATTCAGGTAGTATTCATTTATGTATATTTTTTTGTTCCAATGCTGCAAATAAAGGAATCATTTTGTTGCTGATGGAGTAGAGTTTAGGCCAATTTTTGTAGTGAAATCAGTTAGTTCAGGGCAGTGTATAGCAATTTACATTGGCATAGCCTTCTGTACCTAGAATAATTTTGGCACCTGTAGCAATCACTAATTGTATTTGAGAGAAAATCAGGCATTTTATTTCTAGATTATATTTTTAAACTCCTTATTCTCTAGTCTTCCACATTTGTGAAGTATTCCCTGTTACAAGCTTTGGTTTTACCTTATTTTCCTGTGTGATTGTTACCAGGAGTCTCTAGATTTTAATTTCTTTGATCTATCCTAAAATATTGAGAAGAAGCACCTGTGTGTTCTTAAATAGAGTGGCAAATTTTTCCTATTTTTTTTTATATTTGTTTTCCTACAAAGCTTTGGTTGGAATCAGGAGACAGGTGGTGGGGTGAGTTTGGTTGTTTTTCTTGAAATCATGGAAAAAGAAATTTGTGTGTTTTCTTCAGTCTTGGGAAAATTATTCCTTGATGTTGGGAATGCCTGGTTGGGTGATTTTTCCATAAACACCTGCTTGTTCAGCTTCTGAGACTCCACTCTCAGGGCTTATCCTTGGCCTAATCCCAAGAAATTGGATGCTGCTCTTGGGTTACCTTGTTAAGACACAATTCTCAGTCCAATAAGCAAAAATTAGAGAATACTTTTTTCAGACCCTTAGTTAAAAATAATTAATAATTTTAAGTTAAAATCTCAGATGATATTGGTTTGATGCATGTGTGTCTCTTCTGTTTTTCATGAAGATCAAATATTGTGACAGCAATTGATGATTGACTGTATTGTGAAACAGAATTTAAACTGATTTTTTTCACATCTGAACACAGTATGAAATTAGGACTGTTCCTTAGAAAAGCTTTCAGTATACTGGAGAATGAGAGAAAATGGAGTTTACTGGACTGTGCTGGCAAGTCAGTTAGCAGGAAAGCTAAAAAACACCCTGTGCCCTCCAGGAAGGAGCCTTGACCTTCAACCAAGCCAGCGTGACGCCTTTCAGGCAGCTCTGTGACTGGCAAAGCACTAATGAAAGGTTTCTCTGTACCTTGACTTTTCTGTAACCAGGTTGTCAAGTGGATGTTTTCCCTTTATTTGTATAATTTCATGTTGTATCTCCTTTTTTTTTTTTGTGCTGCTTTATTTAAGGCTCTTTGAGCATCAAGACATGATGAACAAACTGCTTTGTTGTAAATAGACCAAGACTTGATAAATATAAAGGGAGTTTGATTTTATTTTTTTTTAATTATACGAATAAAACTGAAAAATAATAATTCACCACACTCTTACTGTGCAGAAATAGCAACCCCCTGGACAAGGGAAAGGAAAGTTCATGTCCTAGGGTGGTTTTGATTGAATACATCTAAAAATAAGGTCATGAAAAGGAATAGTGTCAAATCAAGACTCAGCTACATTTCAAGAAAAGTAGTTGTTTTCATTTGATGGAGCTGTAAGTTCATGGAAGCTTTTAATCTACGTGTACATTCAACATTCTCTGAGTTATCAGATTGGCCATCTGTGGATCCTTTTCAAGAGGATCCAAAAAGTTAAACATCAAATATGTTGAATAGCAGACAGACCAAATTATTCATCTGCAACCTGGATGTTAAAAAAAGCCCCTCCAACTTCAAAAGTTTTGTCATTTGGTAATGTGACTTTTTCAGTTTTGCCATAGGTGTGATTTTTGTCACACATTAGTTTAGTGGACTTTTTTTTTTAAATTGCCTCCTTAACTTTCAGTGAGGGATAAGAAGGTATGGAAATCCATATGGTTTTAGTTAGGTAAGTGAGATAAACCTAAAATTATTGTGTGCAAATGTCATCCTGTGCTAAATTTCCACAGTTTTGACATTACACAGAGAGAAACATTTTTGGGGAGAAGATTATCCTATTTCTGTCTGTCTTCTGAAATGTTAATGGTAAAAGGAAGGTTGTTTCTGAGCAACTCTTGATCTCTTAAAAATACAATTACTTGGAAAAAAAGACCCAGGGAACACATTTTGTGGAGAAGTGAGACACATCAGGAAATACCATTGGAGCAAGGGAAAATGTCAGTTCTAACACTGCTTGGGTGCCACTGGCTCTAGCTCCATGGATTTCCATACATTTCCTTCTGAGGTTTTGTGCTGAATGCTGGAGAGTCTGGGTGAGGAAGAGTGTGATGCTCTGAGGTATTCCTTGGAGAAATCATTTGTGGTGGTCATCACAAAATCATTTGTTCTTGGAGGACAAAGATGTCTGAATTATCTACACAGAGTCCTGATTTGTCCCTAATTAAGAATCCAAATACTGCATGTTGCTCTTCTTGGGGTGTTCCATCAGACTTCACTTCTGCTATAAAAAAATAAAATATTGTTATTAAGTGTGCAAACAGTCCAGGAAAAGACCAATAAAAGCTAAAATGAGATATGATAAACTGGAAGCCCAGGCAAGGTTCAAACTATGTAATTTTAGGGGAGATTTTTCCCCTCTTTCTTTGAAAAGCCTGTTATTTATTTGAGTGTGCGATACAAAGTTGGGTTTTTAATGAGTAGTTTTTGGCAAAATGTTGATTTTATTACTATTTAAAATATCACAGGGTTCAAAAGGAAAGCACTTGTTCTACTCAAGTAACAAAATTAGATGAAACTGTTACATCTCAGCAAAGGACACAAATATATTTGTTGAGAGAAAGATTTCCTCTGAAGAGTGCAATCTGACAAGAAAATTAATTCATCCTTGACAAAGAATCATGAGACTTTGGCAGCAAAATGTCTTAAAAAATGGAGATCTTGAAGATGCTTTGTTTACAGGCAGTGAATCTGTTCACCTGAGCCAAGTGCTTTGTTCCTGCAATCAGAGCAATCCTGAGGAGAGGTGGAGAGGAGAAATTCCCCAGGCAGGCAGTGTCATTTTCCGTTCCCAAGGGTTTGAGTGTACAATCAGGGGGAGAATCATCCAAGAAATATGTTTTGGTCAGTAGAAACACAGGAAGTCTGCAAGTCCTTTGCCTGTTTCTCCCACTTTTCATTCCCTTCTTTTAGTGCAGTAGAGGTCGTTAAACTTGATTGTGCTGAGGAGAAGCTCAGAGCCTCGGTAAACACATGAAACTCCAGATGTGAGGGAATATCCTGATTTTATAAAGTCACCTGCTGGAGGAGCTGAGCTCTGCTGGCCTCTAAACACAAAGTCAAATGACTCTGTGTAACAAAAATCGTGTCAGGAAGGTGCTTGTGACACTTGATTGAAGCCCCCTGACACTGCACGGATCCAGGATTATTTGAAGGTGGGGCTGAACAAATGACAAACTTGTTTCTACATTGGAATAAATAATTTTGTTTTACGTTGGTGCAAATTGAAAGAGAATTTATGTCTTTGAGTGGTTTCAAGATGCAAGAAGGAGGGACTATATGTGAGTTTGGTACAGCTGCAGTAAAGAAATTGTTAAAAGTGTTTGTTGTAGAGTGAGGTAGTCAAGGATTTGTGGGAGTATGAAGCTGCTGATTGCTACCTGCTGGCTCTGGAGTTTGTATTTGAAGATAATAATTAAATAGGCTTCCTGCCTTAGGGTTCTTTACATTTATGGATAGATATAAATGAATAAATTGCATCAACTTCTACAAGCACAGTGAAGAGGCTACAACAGCCCTGATCCTGGGACCTCAGAGGTTTACATAAATATTAGTTGGCAACATGTGATTAAAAAATCTTGGGGCTAGAGGCGTGGGTTGGGAGGGAAAATTCATGTTTCCAGGACATGAGAGCTTACTTTATGATCAACAGTGAGTATTTTAACTGAACTTAGCACTCATTTCTTCCTCACTCGTAGTCCTAACTCAATAATAATGTGATGAAAAAATGTTAAATATATAATTGAATTATTGCTCCTTATGATTTGCTGACACTCAAAATGTCCTCTCAGTCTTCACTGGAAGGCACTGGTACTACTTTGTAAGAAATTCCTGGTTTATATACCTTACATATAAATATTTTGCATGTTTTAAAATATGTTTTTCAAACTTAAGAGACTAAATCAAGATTAATTTTTATTTATGTGCGGCAAGTCACTGCTGCTCAGCAAGTGTTCTGCCTGATAGTGTGCTGATAACAGAGGAAATCAGGGTCTTGTACACGTCAGTAATCTGGGAATGAATGTGCATTTCACTGTGAAGTGGGCAAGGGCAAAAGGCAGAAGACATAGTGGGGATCAGATCTGGTTGATTGTAGCACAAAGGAAAGGAAGGTAAAGAAATGAGCAGATGCAGGAAAGCCATAAAAGGTCACAGGATAAACTCAAGTTCAGAATATCTTGCCTTTCAGCAAAACATTTCACTGGGTGTTTACTGGAAGGAGATTTTCCTTGTTCAATTTGAAATATAGCAAAGGTAAAGGAAATTGGTGACTCGTTGCTTATAAAGGGATTCTGTGGGTCAGTCCAGCACTTTGCATTGTCTGCTTAAGGAGGGATCCACAGAGGTTCATCAGACTGCAGTGCTGATTTTAGTTACTTAAAAATGTGGAAGAAGGATGTAATTTTAAGTTTGAAAAAACCTGAAGCCAGCACACCTATCATATTTGATCTTGTGTTAACCTTTAAATCAACAACAGAACCAACAAGATACAAGGTGACAAGCTTCAACCTTTCTGTGTTGTTAATTTTGGGGCTTGAAACTCAACATACAACTGTACGAAAATGAATTGTATTGTATTGCTTGGTCAGTAAAAAGTGATGGCCGTAAAGTTGTAAAATGCAATTTAGTGTTTTAATAGGAAAAATTACTACAAATGGTATTTTTATATTCCATAGAAGAGAATGCCCATAGCAAATCATGGATCCATTATTTTCTCTGAAAATATCTATGTAGTTGATGATTCACTTTTAGTTATAGTAGCACTTAAATATTTTTTACTGTTATTTGAGTAATATCTCAATTGGGTTTTTTATTCCTGTAAGGTAAGAAAAAAGCTGTTAAAGTCTGTAACTTAAATTTTTGCTGTTATTTTTTAAAAAAAGCCAAGGCAATGTTCTCTCTTGAAACACTTTTCTAATGAGGTCTAAGCAATGCTTGTTTCTCTCTCCAGTGAATTTCAGTTTTATAGAGAATCTTGAAAAAATGGCACTTTAAATATGAAATGGAAGACCTCAGTTGGTTTCTTTTCTTGTAGGATTTTCTCCAATTTTATAGTATCAGATCTTCCCTTTCACATCTTTGAAACCAGACAAAAAGGCCTCCCCAACCCCCCACCACTTGTAATAATCTCTTGAGCCTGTAATATGATGCTTCTTAGTTAAACTCTAAGGTGATGTGTTTGCCCTCTGGTTGCCCTTAAGCCATTTGAAAATATTTACACATTGTTGCTGACCTGCAGTGTATGAAATGGTCAGTTTTCCGCTGGTATTTATATAATCGGAATTAATTGCTGATCCCTTGTGTTTTGGATGGATGTCTGTATGTGTCAGAGTGCACTCTTGGAAAGTTCAGGTCATATTCTGCTTAACCCTTACTAACAGCCAGTGATACCTTCCTCTGAGTGTTTGCAGCACAGAATAATCCCAGCCTTTTGGGCTGCGTGGATATGAGGAAACAAGTAGCTTCTTGTGTGTTTCAGTATTACATATTGACACATTGATTTACTCTCCAGTTTTTTACCCAGAGAATTTTGCTGTCTTTCATATGCAGCTCTTGACAGAGCTGCTGCTCTCCTGTGTTTCCATCCTTGCTCCAGTTGGGTTGCAGAATTTTACAGGAAACATCACAGTTGTTTTTGATGCTTGGAAAAATCTTGCCAATGTTTTGAAACACTTCTCCAAAATTTGCATGTTACATCCGAGATCGTTTCAGCTGTTGCTTGTTCCGTGGAATAAACTACTAATTCAGTTTTATAGATCTTGCAACTATTTAGGTTTAAATTTCTATTCTCTCTGCTGCTTCAAGGAACTAGATACTACAGGAGAAGGGGCTCTTTTTTAAAGTAATTGCTGCTTTTACTCACTAAAGATGTTGAGCTGGAAATTGCTGGTGTTGTTTTAATTCCATGTTTATTCCAGTGAGCCTGGTGCTCCAGTCCTGGAACAGTGGCTAGGGGCCTGATTTTATATATTCTTTTTCACGATTAGTAACTTTCTCTTTCCTATTTCTATACTATTCTATTTCTAACATGGAGGCCATTTAATTTTCCAAAGTAAATCTGTGTAGTTCTGTTGTTTTTGTTGTCTTCAAGTCAGCTGATGGAATCCAGGTGGCCTGTGCCATGATATTGCCACAAGTGGTTTCCCTTTGTTAGCTAAATTAGCATTAACACAGTGTCCTTCTGGAGTCCACACTCATCATTTATCTTCCTCTGGAGTTATTCCTAATCCTCTTTGGGCCCCACTACTTATGAAAAGAAGTAGGAACACCATAATTTAATGTGCTTTAAGATTACCTTTCCAAAGTAGTGATTTTAACATTTCAGAGCATTAATTTGCAGAGGTGTTTGAAATACGGAGCACTTGGGTCTTATCCAGGTTGATCTGTGTCTTATCATTGGAGCTACGTTTAGTGAGCTGGTTAAACTTGGTGTTTGCTGATCTTTTTAATGCCCATCACTTCTACCAGGGAGCCCCATTAAGTCTTCTGTATAATGCTCTTTGTACAATAGCAAATTTGATGTGGAAATGGAGCTACCTCTTGTAATAGATCCCAAAGGCAGAATTTTGCTATGAAGTTGTTATATGCATAAATAAATAAAAAAAAGAATAAGTGCAAACTTAATAGAAACTAATAGGAGGGACAACACAAAAAGTCATGTTTAGTTTTATGCCTGTTTCCAGTCTTTCAGTGTAAACTCATTGATTTCTCTCAAATTAGTGTCTTCTGCTATAGAACCAGATGTCATCTTCACATAATTATGTATGTGGGCTCTAAATTCTTTTGGAAACTGTGTTAATGACAAGATTTAGTTCTTCAGTTTTACTGTATGATGTACTAAATTATATATTCATAGGGATATTAAATTTAGATGAGCATTCTCTCTGGGTTCCTTTACCCTTGTTTACACATCCTGACTGCTCTAAGGCCTTGAAGGATCCTAATCCAGCTCTTGAGCAGGTACTAATACCCAGAAAACAAACTGGCAGGTAAGCTTAAATTTAATTTATTACAGGAACTGCGAAGGGTGGAAGTCCTGCTGGTGTAAATATCATGTTGTGCATGATCAGGATTCCTCCTCTGCCTGGATTTTTCTTTCCTGGTGAGATAGGTTATCTATCTATCTATCTATCTATCTATCTATCTATCTATCTATCTATCTATCTATCTATCTATCTATCTATCTATCTATCACCTAGCTATTCTTTGTGTATGTGTATTTTTCTGATGCATTTGCCCATGTTTCTGGACACAGCTCCTGCTTGGCAGAGCTGGGCTGCTCCTCACTGGACAGTCCCAGGCCTGTTCTCTGTGCTCACTGCAAAAGCTGATTTTACTTGTGGACACCACTAGACATTTTGTGCAACTTCAGTTGAAACTGAAGTCTGGGTAGAAAGTAAAAATATTTTAGGCCTCTGTTTTATGGACTTCTGCCTATGTTTGGGTGGTACCTACTGAGCAAGTTCAGAATTTCTAGAAACCCTTGAAATTCCTGCCTGTATTTGGTGCAATGGGTGCCTGCATCTTTCTGCAGCTTACCAGAGCCAGCTGTGCCCAATAACTGAAGTATACGGCCCACGTACTTCACATCTTAAATTCTTAATTGAGGTGAAAGATGACAATGAATCACAGAAAACTTCTGAAGGAATGCCATATAATTTTATTAACTATGAACCAGTATTTCTATGGAAATGTAGGGCCTGAGCCTTGTGCTTGGCAGATCAATAATCACTCACTGTGAGCACTAAAGTCAGGTCTGGGGGAAGAAACATCCTTGGATATTTTCAGGTTTCATGGCTTGAGTCTGATATTTTGGCAGTGACCCCTGATATATCGCTCTTCTATGAAGCTCATCTGTGTTAGTGTTAATTTTTAATGCCACTAATTAACCACAATCTAAGGTTTTTGTACAGCACATTGTACATCAGTTTTGGCAGCACCACGTTCTCTAGATTCAAAGAGTGAAGAACAGGTTGCTCTGTTTTACAGCTTTGCCTTTTGTTTTGAACATTTGTTTATAATTGTTCCACTAAGTACATTTATTTTTAAAGGATGCTTTTTGCAATCCTGAAATGTGATAATTACAGAAGCCACACAGCTGCATGAGGTTTTCATAATTAATGCATAGACATATACAATAAGCCCATGATAAAATATGTGAATAACTTTGTGGAGTTTAGCATAGTTTTGACCTTCTAGGTACTAAAACATTATGTTTTCTATTCCTGCTTTCATAGCAAATTCTCATCATATTCTCTAATTACCTTTTCTTACTTAAATATTGGCATTTGCTGACAATGACAAGCCACTTTAGAAAGTAAAGTAGATAAACAGTGGCGTGATAACAGTGATTTTGGTTACAGACAGAAATCTAGTGAAAGCTTTCCATGCATCATAATCACTCCAGCATGGTTTTAAAAAGCTGGGAGCTATGGGAAGCAGTCTTCAGCTGTGTGTGGTTATGGAAGGAAGAAAAATAGGAGTTGAATATTAAGAAATCTCCCCTTCTAGTACCCCTTTGTTGTTCATGGGATGCGCACGTGCAGGTATTTCACTTGAGAGTAGAGAAAATATCTTTTTAGTAGAAAGAACAAATGGCAAAAATACTGTTGTAGGTATTTCTTTTTCAGATTATTCATTTAAAAAATACATAAAATAAGCAATATCTGATTGAAATACTGGAAGCTTGAAATTTAGAATTTCTGGAATGTTTATCAGTTTTATTCTTCAGTAATTGTTCCATAAGTGAGATTGAGCAGCAGCATTTGCTGAATCTATTCCATCCACTTTGCTTCTGCCTCCCCGGACTCACCTTGGCCCTGTGAATGTGTTCCTACAGCTATTTCTGGGAGTACGCTCTGAACTGAATCAGGAAGCTGATTTGATTTAATTATTCCCTCATTTCTACTTTTTTTTTTTTTCTGTTCCCAACCTGGATTAGTTCCCCAGTCACATTCTCAATGCAGCCCTAGAGACAGTTGTGAAGGGCAGAATGGGGACAGGGATGGGGAGCAGAGTAGGAGGAAAGGAAAACCCCAAAGTCAGCGTTGCTGCTGAGGAGAAGGTTTGTGCAACCTCACCCTTGTTTTAGGTACCACGGGTTCCTTCAGTAATTACATGTTCTGTAAGCCAGTTCACAAGGCTTGCAGTAAAACAGGAATTATCAATGAGTAAGATTAACAGCAGCTTTTTCATACTGCCATTCTGGTCACACGTGAGAACTGTAAGTATAGGGAATTATTTCACAAAAGAAAAATCACTTTCTGATCACAAGGAATGATTAAAAACTTAAAACAGCTTAAGCTAGTTTTTTCTCATGACTTTTTTTAGAAATCCACAGCTTTATTTTTCATTTAAAAAGGTGGTGAAAGCCCCTACAAGTATCAATCTTTGATAAATTAATATACACAAGTACAAAATCTTTAGTAATAATTAAATATCAGCTACCTGTAACTTAACTGAGTAACTCTTGAGTTAAACTCAGTGGTTATATTGTTAATGCCCCTAAAATGAAGTGTTGGCAGTGTCTTAGTCTTTCTGCACATTCAACTGCCTAGAAGTCAAATCTAATATTAATTTGAGAGGTGGAAAAGCCTAAGTTTAACATTTGGCAGAATTGCCATTGTTTATATGAATTGTTGGAGTTTTCTATTATAGTTTTCCTGAAGTAAGATTGAATGTTGTGTGGAAAGAAATTACCAGGAAATTGTTATTGAGCTGAGACAAAGGGGCTGCAAAGGTCATACATAAAAATATAATTATATTTCTTCAAATGAAACAAGAATATGCCCTGAGAAAGCAGAGTAGTTTGAAATATATTTTTTAAGGTAGGTATAGTTCATGATGACAATTTTGACTTCAACAGGAATCAAATGGATTATTTTTATTCTTAAGCCATTTCTTTCCCCTATGGCCAAGTTTTTCAATACAGAATTTAGAAGGTTCAAGACACAGATCCACAATTGTTGTGGATCTATTACAGTTTGTTCAGTGGATTATATTGAACTGCCCAAGAAATGAAATTAATTCGGTGGATAGCTCAGAATCCTAATTTTCCTTCCCCACTCCCAAAATGCCTAAGAGCATCTATCAGCAATGCATGTTCTGGAATGTTTTTATTTTGGAAAACCATATTAAAGACTATTAATTATGCTATAGCAGAATTTTGGCTTGCAGTTTTTTGCCAGGAAGTTTGCAAAAAGCCAAATGGAGAAGCGGCTTCACGGTTGTGTTCTTTGTTTGCTAAATGTGGTGACCCAGCTGAGCTATTACAGGTGGTACAGACAGAGAAGGAGCAGAATTGTGGGGCTGAGCATTCCTTCTGTATGTAAATAGCACTCACTGCAGCTGCTTTTTTAGCTGATAACTGTGATTACAGTTTAGGAATGGCAAATTGAATGGCGAAATCCAAACCTGGGACAGAAAAGCGACTGTTCATAGGACGTTTGGGGTTTTTGTAGACTCAGAAGGACTATTGCCCAGTTCGCAGTATTATTTAAATTTGTACTTAAGACCAGCTTTGGTATTATAGAGGAGCTAAAGGCACATAAACCTTCCAAATTAGTCCCTGCTTCCCTTTTCCTTGCCCTTCAGCACTGCTCCTACTGTAGCATCGTGGCCACTTTCCAGCTTCCCTACCTGCCTGAGGAAGCCAAGTGCTGTACAAGAGCTCTGGAGTGTTATCCCAGCCCAAATGAGAGCCCTGTGCTGGGGGCCAGGGTGTGCAAAGCTCAGCTTGCACTGGGGCTGTGCCTGATCATTCTCGTGTCCCAGGGAAAGCAGCTGGACCAGAACATTTTAGGAAAAGCTTAATGGAGGGACTAAATCACAGTATTTACTCAAGTGTTGCTAAATTTACATCTTTAAAAATGGGTCTGAAAAGGCCTCCATTTAATTTCTGAGAGTGCACTTCGCCTATTATCTTTTGTGCTGTGTTTTTACACAGTGGGGCAGAGTCCCTTGTCTGATGGGGACTTCTGTGTGCAGGGATAATATAAGATACTGAAATAATGAGGGAAGTGGATCTCCTTGGGTACAGAGAGCAAGTTCAGTTTATATTTGCTCTTAGTGAGAAATTCATTTACATAAATACTTGTTCTCATGTATTTCTTTGGAATAAGTAAAACTAATGATCAGTTTTAATTAATAAAACAGTGAATTGTTTTAATAAATTCTCATAATAAATTTCTATATAATATTAATGAAACTAATTCTGGTCAGTATTTAGTATAATTGAAGTAAATATTCAACTGTTCTTTGTTTATTTCTCAAAAATGGAGAATTAGTGCCTGATCCTGCTTTACACCTCTATGAAATGATCTCAGAGGTGCTTTCCAACCTAATTGATTCTGTGAAATAGGTGGACAACACTAAATTAGATTGTAGGGGTTTTTAATAATTTAACTTGTGTGTGCTTCACATAACAGAAAATAGCTGCCTAATCTGCAAGTCAGTGGAAAATTCACTCTGTTGTTCCAGTGTAGTTGCAGTGCAAACTTCAGTACATCCCTAATTATGGAGTCACATAATATTTGCCATCAGATCCGTTTGTCAACTCCATTTGCTGTCCGAAGTTACAGATGTCAGGAATTTGTACATGTCATCAATTCATTTGTCAGAGTTGTTGTACGTTAACATTAAAATCAACTTTGCTAATGCTGACATCTAAATTGCCATCTTTAGGTTTTACAGTCAATAACAGATTTCAATTAATTCCATGCTGATCTGAGATGTTGTGGCAGGCTGATACAGATACAGGGAAGTCAACACTCCTTTATACTTGCTTCACTTATTGGTTTTCTTCAGAAATAAATCATAATGAAAGCGTAAAACAAAGGAATCCCAAATGTAATTTCCACAAGTGAAGGCCTGTGTTGATGCTGGAAGGATAAGAAAGAACTCCTCAAGTTGCAGCATGAATTCTGATTTGAAGAAAGAAAAAAAAGGGGGAAAGTGAGCAGGAAGAAAAGAAACAATTTTACCCATAATCTGTTATTGTAAACTTACTAAATTGTTACTCATTAGATAGTGAGCACACAGTTTGGGAAGATTATTTAAACAAGAAAGCTAACAGCTTCAATTACATGTTTCTTATTTCTTAAATGAAGATTTAAGATTGTTAGCAGGTTGTTATTTGTATTCATGCCTCAGTACAAGACACTTTTAATTAAGATTTAGGATACTGCAAAACACCATTTTGAATCATGATGTTTTGAACAAATGTTATATTGATCAAACAGAGGAAAAGAAAAACAAATTTAGTAACTCATATCCATAAGATTCATGATGAGCATTGTTAAAAGGTAACTCAAAATGAAGTTTTATGGTTATGTTGGTTTTTGTTGTTGTTTGTAACTGAAGTTGTGCAGTTGGAAAGTCCCCAACTGGTGAAAGGCTGAGAAGTGGTTTTGCAGCCTGAGACCCAGCTCATTCTTGTCAGTTATCACTTGAAAGGCATCAATAGCTGCAGTATCAACAGCTGCACTCCCAATGAATGATGTGAATTTGGCCAACCACACCATGCCCAAGTCCTTTAAGTGTTGAGATAACGATCACTAATTTCTTAAATCCGGAGCAAATGTAAAAGCTCTGCTAGAATTAAAAAAAAAAACAAAAAACAAAAAACAAATATTTAGCAAGGCTAACTTGCAAATCTTTCTTCGAAGTGTAAGGAAATTGACTTTTCAGCTTGACTGTTTAAAAATGTGCAGACAAATCAGTAGATTTGTTGTAGTCTATCTTTCTCTGGAATAATGAGGTCAGGAGTTTGCAGAATGTCACGGGTTGTTTCTATGTTTGTGTTCTGAATGTAATTCTATCAAAGTTGTTATTTATGTAAAGTTCTCCATAATTCCTGAAAAAAACTCCAATGAAAAAGCCCCACCAGCTCCAAGTGGCTCTGACGCACAGGGAAGGATGACACACAAATGGAAACTCGAAGTTGTTTTAAAGACGCCAGACTATATTTACACTTAAAAATGCACTTGTGCAGTTGTAAAGTTTGAGGTTTATTTTCTGCAGAAGCCCAGGTGCTCATTCCGTGCTCACTGAGCTCTGCACAGGGCTCACAGGGAATGTGCTGGTTCTGGAATCCTGTGCTGGACCATTCCTGGAGTGAAGAGAAGGGGGTACCAGTTGTAGGTGTCACAGGAGGGGTAGAGATCTCACTGCTCCTCATTTAGAGATTTCCTGCCTTGTGCTTTTCTTCTAATGGCAAAAAAAATACAAACTTAATACTTGAAGTGTGGTCTGCAAAAGATGTATTAGCCCGAGAGGAGAACAGTGCAGTCATTCAAATTCTTATTTTCTGTTTCTCAGTATATTTACTTTCCTACCATAAAGGACATTTATGGATCATGGGATATTCAATAGTCAAAAACTGGATGGGGAATTGTCTGGGAAAGCTGTCAATAAGGTATGGTACTTGTTTTTAAAATTAATAATTAATGAGTGAGGTAGTAAGAGGCTCTTAAGTGGGAATTAAATTCTTCATTTCTGTCAAGGCCCGTCTCTGTAGCTGAGGGAGGAAACAACAAATTGGAAATTGCTGTTATTATAAGCCCATGTGTAACTTCGTTAAGGAGAAACTTTTTAAGTTTTAGTCACAGCAGTTCCCTCAAAAGTGTCTAAACACCGCTGCAACGTCCACAAACTACTACAAAAAGATGAAGCCAGTCCATGAATAATCACAATATTTTTTTGTGCCTTGGTATATAATTGTGCTGGATGAGGCCTTACATGCCTTAATACGCCTTCCTAGTTGTGTTGGGAGCAAGTTAGGCTGTATCTAATTAGAAGTTAACATAGCCCTGATTTTGTAAGGCAAGCATGTGCACGCAATGAGCTGATGTCTCGGGAAGGAAATGACAAGTGCACAAGAGCATAAATCAACCTCTAGCTGAAATCCCTTGTTTTTCAGCAGTGCATGAAGGCTCTATAAAAAATTTAACCCTGAAGTAGCTCTTAGTTTTTAGATTTTTAGAGAGAGAATTTGTAGCTGTGCAACTTGTGAATTGGCTGAAAAGTAATTCAAGATCTTTCAGTTTGTGAAAGGTAGGAACTCGCTGTCGTCAAATGTGGTTGATTTGCTTAAAGTAGAGGATTTGTACTTGACTGGAGTGAAGTGAGCAGCAGCCCTGCACTGATTTGGTGAGCAGAGGAGACCTGGCATGTTGGTAGCAGAGAAAAGGATCAGTAATGTAAAAATATGTCTTTATTAAACTTCAAGTTTTGAATGGAACACTCAGTGAATATTTTAGTATTTGTCTTATCAATCACTTCTGCATTAAGTCTATAATTTTTGAACTCTGAGGGTGTGCATTGAGTTGGCTTTTTGAACCTAATGAATTTTAAACAAACAGAGCTAACAGGGAATAGCTGGAGTAATATTTACTTTTTGTTTGATGAATTACCAGGATGGGGGTGCTAAAAGGTATCACAGTGCCAGTGGTTTCACTACCTTTGTGTTCCTTCTGTGTTTTTATTTGGAACTCATTAGTTCCTGTTAAAGCAGTAATTAGGTTTTGGATGCAGCTGAAATTCTTAATTCTTGGTGAACCCCTCCTGTGGTTTTCCTGCCTCTTTATTTCAGTGCATTTTAGTTTTATTACATGTCTCAGCAACCTGGTGTTTATCTTGTGCTTGCTTAGGCTTCAAATTCCATTCAAAACTATAGGTGTGTTTGATTTGAGAGTGGAGTTTATCTTTCATGCTCCTTATTGTGTGAAATGCGGATGTGGGAGGCTGGAGTACCTTCACAATTCCTGCTGCTGCAGGATCTTTCCTCCTTCATTTCACATGAAGTACTTCAGGCCATTTGTGTGGCAATGGAAAAGGTGAGTCTCTGAACAGCTTGCCAGGATTCCTTTTTCCAGCTACTCTTGTTGTAACTCATTGTTTTATAATCCTTACTGGTGAGAATAGACCAAGGACATCTGATACAGTTACTGGTTTTCTTTGTGCTTTTCCACTCTTTTTCACATTCACTAACAAACTATTCTAGTAAATTGCTAAGATCCTAAACCTCTGAAGTCCTTTAACCCCCTTTCCCCCTTCCTTTTCTTTTTTCTGCCAATGCCAAGGTAGCAAATCCATTGTGTGGTGTCATCGGGTAGAATCTGTTTTTTCCAAAAACGAGAAAGAGCTGCAGTTCTGGCTGACTCTTTCTTTGCAATGCAGCTTCATCTCAATTTCTTTAACCTGGAACTAGCGGCAGATTCTCCATGCAAATGATGTCTGGCACAGGTTTAGGGATGTGGCTGCCAAGATTACTGATGGGGTAGATGGAGAGCTACTCTTTTGCCATCATTACACAATGAACTGTACCTGCATGTTCGTAGCAGCCTCCTGCTCCTATTTCTAGGGACATGGGTTGAGTTTCAGGCAAAACTGTTGTTATCCAGCTTAAGCAAGTTGAAAAAACATTCTGCCTGTGGAAATACCTTAGGAAAACTCTTAATTTGAGACTCCTGATTGCTTTACATTATAGCAAAAATTGGTTGGTTGATTTGGGGTTTTGTTTTTTGCCTACAGTAAACCTTTTAGAGATTTTAAAAAAAAATATTTTTCACTTTCTCTGAGAAAGAAAACTAGATTGGACCCCAAGGAGCTACACACTGCATATAATAAAAAATACCTAATATAAATGGTAAAGCCAGTTTAAATGCTTTCCATGTTGTTACTGGGCCATAAAAAACTATAATAATCAGAACAAGCACATTGTAAAAGCAAACTTGTGTTCAAAAGAATTCCTTTCTCTCAGTTCAGTAATTGTATTACTTAGCAATTATAGGGAAATCCCTTTTTGTTTAAAATGGTTTAGAAGCTTGAGCTAATCCTTCAATGGTCTGTGGAAATAAATGGAGGCATAAAAAAATAAAGGGATTCATCCAAAACTGGAGATTAATGACAGTCAGAACTGACAATTAAGTTGGAATTTTTAGTCTTAATCTCAGATCCTGTTTATTATTCTTCTATGTTTTTAACATTAATAATTGATACGTAATATTTGGTGTTGGATTAATAGAGAAGGGTATGAAAGCTTGTGGTTTGGGCAGATAACACACAGGCAAGTCTTGCTCTTGGGCAGGAAGCTGCGAAAGAACCGCTGTGGTTTGCATTGCACAAGGTTTTGTGTGAGATGTTGGTGGAGTGGGTGGTTTGCCAGATTGGGAAGGCATTGCCAGTGATGATTAAAATGGCAGCTGATATCCTTCATACATCACTTCAGAGGGTACCATTCTGGCTAAGAGAGATTTAAAAATAAGGGCATTTCAATGAACAGTATGGCACTTGCACATCCTCCAAGTCAGTAAATTCCCAGTGTTCTCCAGCATTTATAAATAATTTAGGCTTGCACTGGATGTCATTGCACACAGGTGTGGGCACCTTGCTGCAGTGCCACCAACCTCGCTTCCCCTCAACTGGTCATCTGAAATACTGCTCAGCTGAACATACTTTGCTGTGAACAGAAATCATACTATTTAGATAAAAATTTATGGCAAGATGACTGATTTTTTTTCTACCATAAAGTTATCAGGAATTTAATGGTAGCTGACTTACCATGAGATAAATTAAGATGATAGTTTAATAAGCACAGATTAACTGGCATGCTGTATAGATATCTGGAATATCTCCTATCTCTATTGTCATGAATTAATCTCAAAAATGCCCCATGCACTTCTTGTATTTATAAAGAGAGATCTTTAAGTGATTCTGCCTTCTCCCTTTCAGTGTTGAGGGGTGTTGTATCTCGGTCATGGCAGTTAACCTTGTGTATTTGTTTTTGCTCATATTTAACTTTCCACTGAGTTTCATTACAGTGGCATGATGAAAATAAATAGCGAGAACACAAAACACTTCGCTTCTCATTAAAATAAAGGAAGCTTGAAACAGTGATGGGAGGACTGTGGCTGGGTTGCTCTGGAGCTGTGAAGAGGAAAAGCTTGGTGTATAAACTTGTATAAACTTGCTGGGGTAAATAATAACCTGCATCCTGGCAGCTTTCAGGTTGTGTGGGGCAGCTAAGGAAGGCCATAATAAAGTGTAAACCACTGGGTTTGAAGTCTTTTGCTCTCTGCCTGACAGCTGGCTCAGTGCTGTGTCTAAAATGCTGTAATTTGTGAGGAAGACCACTCAGTGGTCAGGAAGCTGTGAGAGTTTCCCCTGCCAGCCTTTCTCTTGCCGTGTTCCCCAGAGCCCGGGGAAGCCCAGCACTTAGGTTTAACGTGTGATGACATTTAGAAAAACAGGTTTAGAACTGATGGTTACAGTTGTCCTTGTGCAAGGAGACTGATGTATTTTTCATGGTCTTTAATAATCTCATGAAAAAATTAAACTACCTCCTAAGCTCTGGGCTGTCACATGGATCAGGTTCTCCCCTTTCCCAGGCACATGAAGCAGCTCTCTGTAGCCTGTCCTGGAAGTTCGGTGCTTGGAGTGCTGTGGATCTGCAGCACACTGAGTGCAAAAGCATCATCCTGAGGAAAGTGACAGTGCTGATGCAAGATCTTTGATCCTCTCTCTCTCTAACTGCTACAAGATGTTCTGCTAAAGTATGTGCTTCTTATTTTGTAAAGGCAGGTGTTCTGCATTCCACTGCACTCGAGTGTTCTGCTCATCCTCCACAGATAATGCTGCCACTTCTTAAAATAAAAATAATACTGGAGAACTTAGAGAATTTTCTCCTTCTTCTTTTTATTTTTCTTTTTTTTTTTTGCGTCTCCTCTTTCTGTTTCGTGGTAAGAGATTATTTTCTAAACCTCTTTCATACTGGCATCTCTTCATATCCTTTTTCTTTCTGGAAAACAGGGGACTTCAGGAAATTGTTATTTGAGAACAGACATGGCAATGGAGATGGCTGAAGTCAGATACAAGAAGTTGCTGCAGGTGCCCTGGCTGTGTTATAACTCACTGTCACTCCAAATTGCTTGTTGGAGAGTTTTTATGCTTAAAACAGTAAAAATAATAACAAAAGAGGAAGTTGTGGCTTGTCCATGCCTTGCAGGCGCTGTGCAAGGCTGGTGGAGTTTTGTTTTCTGATGGGGTTTTGTTTTCTTTTGTAGAAAGAAACTCCCACCTCCTCCCTTGGTTTGCTCCTGCCACAAATGCTGCTGGCAGTTGACAATCTTTGGCTCATTCTAAATTCCAGGCAATGTTCTTTAACACTTCAAATTTAAAGGATGGTGTCTAATTTTCCTTTTATTTATGGAAATTGGTTTGCAACTGGTTGCTTTTAAGTAGCAATGAATTCAAGTGACCAAGGGAGGTAATAAGGCTGACTTAGCCATTTGTAATTTTTATTTTTCTCATTCTTATCAGGAAAATTCTCTTGCTAGTACTTTCAGAGATCTCCCACTGAGATCAGGCATTTTAGATTCCCAGTAGGAAAAGAAATATCTCGATAGATAGAAAATAATGGATTTTTTCCTTTGCTTTTTTTTTCCCCTGAGGGAGAGTAAGAGGAAAACTCCAACGGCACCAAGAGACTACCTGCATAATGCTAACGATGCAAAATCCTGCTTCTTTGTGGCTTTTTCTGTCAGTTTAAATTATATTTATGTGCAATCTCAGTATTGAAAGTATATATGTGAAAACAAAAGTGGTTTAACTGGCAAGAAACTTCAGCTCCCGCTTTGCAAGCAAATGAAGGGGAAGTTCAATTATAAACTTTCCATTTAATAAGCCAGTGATGTGGTATTAGTTTTCTCATTTGTGTTGGACGTAGATGAAAATAATTATTATTACTGGCAAAAAAAAAAAATTATCCTTTGTAGAACTTGCATTTATTTAAAAAAACCCACAACCACAATGTTTTTTGATGTTGTTAATGCAGAAAGAAAAGCAGTTCTAAGTAGAGGCTTCCTTGACTTTGTTTTGTAATTTTGTTACAGTTAATGTAACTACTTTTATTTTACATCAACTACTCGTGTTTCAAGATTATTCAGTTTGATAGTGGCAAGACCAGATAGTCTCTGTGAGTGTTTGAAGTAGTAATTACAATTTTTGTGCCTCAGGGGGTTGGCATCCTTGAACCTGAGATGGTTTCTATCAGTGTACTTTTACTTCCATGTTAAGAAATTCATCAAGTATTTTTTATTTGTTTTTGAGGCAAAATTTCTCATTTATTTAGTAAAAACCCTAGTGACAGAAGCACACTATGAATACTGTTTTGCTTTTGGTTTTGTATCACGATTGCAAGTTCTACATCTTGTTTTATGGAGTAGTGTGATTTAATTTAGAAGTGATTTATTTTACTTTTTTTTTAATGCAGAATTATCTATAGTCTGTTCTGCTGACCTTTCACAGCTGTTTGCATAGAAAGTTCAAAAGATAAATCTTGTCATACACACTGTGACAGCCACTTTGCAATGCAGTGATCCAAGAAAAGAAAAGTATTTTTTGGAAGTGTTTTAGAGGACACGAAAGAAAGAAATGAGTAGGGACCCTCAGTCAAATGGATCATATCATAACTTCAATTTGTACAGCAAGGCAGAGATTGTGACATCTGAGCTCTGCCTGGGCTGTGGTGGTGGCTCGAGGAGCCTGCGTGGCACTGGGTGATGCAAGGTGTGGTGATCTCGGGTTCTTTGGTGGCAGAACTTCCTTAAAATGTTCCATCCAAATGCTGCATCATTTCTGTTTAATCCAAATGGGATCTTTCAGAATTACATCTAAAATCACAGCTTATCAACGAGGCTGTAAAGTTTTGTGGCTTTTTACTGTGGACAAAGGAATGTGATGAGCTGCCTTCCTTCTGTTGTGGTCTAGGATTGCAAATGATTCCAAATTTCAGTATGAATCCACACACCAGCTTCTCATCTTTAACTTTGAATTCCTGAGTCCTGTTTATGACACTGATGTTCAAAGACTTGTTTTGATGTTTGAAGATGTGACTTCTGTATATAATGAAATAAAAATTGGCTTCCAAAATTTCTGTCAGGGAAGAAGCCGAATAGAAATCACCTTTTTATAATTAATCATAAAAATCTAAAAGGAAACCTGAATAATACTGTTTTAAATTACTGTAGTGGAAAGTGTTGAGTGTTCTGAATACAGACAGGGATATGAGGGGCATTGAGATTTTGTTAATTACTCAGTGCTTTCTTTGCAATCAACTCTTGAGGGAAAAAACCATCATTGTATGAAAAAAAAATATGGGTACTACCATAAATTTTTTGGGGGAGAAAGGAAGGGGCTTGGAGACAGAAATGGGCTTCTGTGTGATAAAGGAAATTTTTTTAGCTTATTCATAAGTTTATGTTTCTTGTTCCCAGCATTCAAGGCCTCCTAATTTGAACATGTGGGGTCATCAGATGGAATCCCTCTCTGTCCCTTGGCAGAAGATTTTAATGTGTACCCTGTATTCTGTTCACCCACTGTAAATTCATGCAGGTGGTAGAAAAGTGTTTTCTGAAGCAGAAAGTTATCACCTGCTGAGGAGCAGGGGCAAAGGTGAAAATTGTGAAATCAAATATTGTTTTGTTGCTGTCAGTGCACTTAATCCCTCCATGAATTGCCCATGGTAAAAGAGAAGATTTCTCTCAGTGATCACTCTTTGTTTCTGTCCAAGATGTGGTGCAGCTGATGGAGACGTAAATCACAGAGCTACAATGTTGCTGAAATTTGCTTGCAAATTACTGTAATTAGTACCAAATTTCCTGGAATGCTCTTCCAAGAAGAATACTATTTGTAATTCTGATAGTCAAGACATACCCACTTGTTATACAATGCAGCAGAACAATTTATTATTAATAATACGTTATTAACCACAAGATGTAGGAAGTTAGATCTTATTTCCATCTGCTTCTCCTACCTGAAGTTACCTGCAGCATTTTTTATTTTTCCCTGTCAGGGAATGTTTTATTTTTCCAATCTAGGAATGCCATGCTCAATAAAAATTCATTTACCCTTACAAAGGTTAGGGTATAAGATAAATTGATAGCAATAGTCCAAGTTTCAGTCCAAATATGTAATTACATAAAGAAAAATAATATGCTGCATATTCCTGAATTTATTAATAGTATTCAACTTTTGCAGCAGCAGCTCTAGTCTAATAATAGTATGTAATAATCTAACATTAATAATAAAATATTACATATTTTAAGCATTCAAAAATGCATATTCTGACACTCTACCCATGTACCCGTGGGCAGATGATGATGTCTATACAAGTTTAGGAATTTAGATACAATTCCTTTGGATCTTTAATACCCAATTTTGAATGGCAAAACTCAATAATTATCAGCTGGATAGAAACACACAAGCAAGCGCAGAACTCCACCCTTTTGGAACAGATTTATTGGAAAGCAGCACATCCTTTGAATCCTGCTGTAGGATTAATTGGAAAAGCTGTGGAGCTGTATGGGAATGTAGAAGTCAAAATCAACCTAATAATTCATGATGTGTCAATAAAATCCGGCTTGGGGAAGTAAATGAGAAGCAGTGCAGTTCCTGAGATGGGTTGACTTGTGTTACACGTTAGAGAGCAGAAATAGAAGGAAACAGAATAGAATAAAAGGAAATGTACAATGGTTGGTTGTTTGTTTGCTTGCTTGCTTGTTTTTTTACCCTTGCTAATGCAGCGAAACAGCTTCAACCTAGTTTTTGGAGATTATTTTTGTGGTTATAAGGTTAGAAAGATTTATTTTTAAATGAAAACTTCAGAATCTCTAGAAAATATTGCATCTTTCAAAGTACAATTTTGGGGTCAAGTCATGCACTTGGAACATAAAAATGCTTGCCAGAAGGTGTAATTCTTACTGAATTCTAACCCTACTTTAATTCTGCTTTGACTTTATCACTGCCATTCATATTTGGAATTGATGTACATTTGTGCCATGTCAAAAATAGATGAGAGTAGTTTTGCAGTTTTTCTGGGAAGAGCTGATCTGTTTTTCTGAAAATAATGCTGATTGTTGTTAATCAACTTGTCAGAACTGAATAGTTTTCTTCTTTATCAAAGTGAAGAAAATTGGGACACTAAATAACAGCCTGCACGGAACTAGGACACTCTGTTTGGAGACACTGCTCCAGACACTGTAGAGGATTTTTTTGACAGATAAGCTGTGTGCTTAAAGAGATAAATGTTAATCTAATACATTGGAAAACAGACAGATTACGGGGCACTGCCATGCATTCGAATAACAAGGCTAAGTTGTGTGCCCCAGCTGAGTCTGTGGCATAAAACTCCCCAAACTTACTCTGAAGCCCATGGCAGCAGCTGGCAAACTCTGTCTGGTGGGCTTTTGATACATGACTCCACACTCAGCTACCATTTTTAATACAGGAAGTAATTTTTTTTTAATTGGATGGTAGGGAGTTGGAAGAAGATGAGCACAGAGCCTCTTTTACCTTTGTTCTCAGTCAGAATTCTCTGTCACTTTTTAAGTTTCCAGAATAAACCTTGTCTGTTCTTACTCTGCCCAGAATTCTGAAGGTTGGTAGAGCTGTACAAGCTGCTCCTTGGTACCTCATCCAGGGTATGGAGATGAGCTAGGGGTGTGTCTGTCTTTGGGGTGTGCTTCTAATTGCTGATCCAGTAGGATATCCTACAGTGCTTTTTATTTTACTAAATATTAACAATTTAAAAAAACCCGAGAACTTGGTTGATCTCACTTCTCAGAGTAGTAGTTCTCTCATCTTTTCCTGGAATAATTTATGAACATGTGGATACACAAAATACAGCAGTAATTTTTTATTTTTTTTGTAAAATACAGGGCAGTTATAACAGATGTAACAGGAGTAGCATTTTGGCTGTGCAGCATCTTAGAAGCAAACATTGTAGAGATAAATTATAATGTTCATATAAATACATACCTGTCTAAATTTAACACTGAAATAAAGATACAGTTGCCTGAATAAGTGACTGGATTTTTAAAGATGCTGCACAGTGAGAACTCACTTTGACTGAAGTGCTGAACTAAAATCACAGCACCACTTCTGCATTTCCTCGTCTTACTTCACTTCACTTCAAGATCATCACTCTCAGATAATCAAAATACACGAGTGTTTGGAGGACTGGAGGTGTATCTTGATGTTGTTTCTTGGGCTTGGGCATAGATGTTTGAAAATCCTGGTCAGGTTCTTGTCTGCAGTGAAATGAGATAAGCACAAGTTACAAATTCTGGTTTGTTTCTGGTTAATTGGACATTTAACACTGGAGTACTGTTGCACTGTAGCATTTTCTGAACTTTACTGTTTGCTTTTAGAAAGCACTAACTCAACTTCAAAAGGCTTGTTAAATGCAAGTTTCTCAGTAATTTTAAAAAGTAATGTAATATATTAGAACTTAAAAAGAACCTTGGAAAGGTAAAAACTTCTTTGAGGAGCTGCTTTTGATTCTGTTGGTAGCTTAAAAATGATGTTCAGGCTTCCTCTTGAAGGGTTCTCATTAGGATTTATGAAATAAAATGGTGGTGGATACTGTTGTGCCAATTTTCTGCAGAATATTTGGTGAGCATTTCTAATCTGCAGATTCATAGTTTCCTATTTCTACCTTTAAATGCTTATTTGCAGAGAATATTGAATAGAACCATTAGAGCTGAGGGATTTTCTTGTACCACAGTTAAAGATCTTTATGTAGCCATCACCAGCATTTCATCTTGGTACATAAATCAGGGAAATAGTCAATATACTGAACAAATTGAAAAGATGTGAGAAAGTTCATATGCCATTCCAATTTGATCTTTAACAAATGATGTCTATTATAAAAAAAACCCACACTGATATTACTTCTTGCAACTACCTTGGAAAAATGGTGTTGACTTAGAAATATTAGTTTCTGTCACAAATGTTATTTATTTTTCCTGCAGGTAGAACTCAGGGTGCCAACAATGTTCTGGTGAAAGTTAAAATCACTCCTATGGTGACAGCAAGTGACAGATTTCACAATGCTGCCTTTTTTAAAGATTTAAAGTTTCAATTTTAGCCATGTATAGAATAGACTTTTGAGGGGTGACAGAACTCCAGTTCTTGGCTTGATGTAATTTTCAGGAGAGCGTTTGGCTCCAATGTGGTTTCCAGGATGCAGCTGGATTTTTCTCTATTTCAGTGGAAGAGACCAGCAGGTTACAAATGCTCTCATGGCTTTCTTTGCTTCTGCCACATAACATTCCCCTATTGGAGGAGTAAAGTGATTTAAGGAGGAGAGGGAAGGAAAAAAAGGATATGTATATATATTTTTGGAGCAAATATGTCAGTGTTTGATGTTTTCACAAGGTATGCTACATTAATTATATTGTATAAAGAGTATAAATATTTAATATGGACATTAATTCTTGAGTGACAAAAATTGATCTATTTTATTGCCTAAATAAATTCGTGGTAACTGACCTTGTCTGAACTCTGACTAGCATCTGAGAAATGATTATTTGGACCTGCACATCCATCCCAGACTGGAAGAGCTTATCTTAGAATACATTATTTTAAGCTTATTTTCAATTTTGAATAAGAAATAATATACTGAGTATATTGTTGGTGCACAAGATAAATATAAAATATTCTTTCTTATCCTGAATACTCTTTTCTAGACATTCAGATTTAGTATTTTCATGGCCTGCTGACCCTCCTTGCTCAGAAATATTCTCAGACTATTTTTCATTAAGTGGCTGCAGATTTATTTCAATTGATTGAAGCTCATCCCTAATTACAGGTAATCATAAAGCAAATTATGATAAGGAAAAGGTATCATTTAGTTGGACTATCAATCATTCTTTTTTAGTGTATTCTAATTAAATTACCAACTGTTCTTTCAGAAAAAGTCCCTTGTAATAGGCATAAATATCAATTACATTGCATGTTTGTTGACCTGTTTTTGTCTCTGCATTTCTCTTGTTTTTATATACCTAAACCTCCATACTGAGTGCTTTATTATTTAAAGGCAATGTAGTGTGGGCTACTGGGAAATTAAAAACCACTAAATATTTAATATGTTAATTGTACTGTTTAATCTCAAAAGAATTTGGAAGTGTCTCTCTCGTTTGAGGCTGATTATTTACTGCGTGCAAGTAGAAAGCTTGGAACACATAATTACGCTCTGTCATGGTGAAGAAAATTACTAGTGTTTTAGGAGGTTTTACAGTTTTTTTGGTAGCATTAATGGTCTCAGTTATTAAAACAAATAAAAAGAATCCTCCCCAGGAATTACACCAGCTCAACCTCCCTCCCAAAAACCACCCAAACAGTGAAACTACAAAAAAGCCCAAGTAGACAAAAGAACCTCGCCAAATCTGTTCAAATGTCCATGTTAATATTTAGCTGCTGCAAGAAATCATGGGTGGTAATTGATTGTACTGTATGGCCCAAAGAACTTCATGGTAAATATTTTATTGAATAAAGCTTTGTGTTACAAAAGGACTATTCAGGTTGTAATTATCAAGCTAAAATCAATATCACTTTCCCAGACCGGTGCTTTAAATGTAGGGGTATTCTTAAATACAAAAGTATAATCAATAAACAACCGGACATTTTCCATTTTCTGTAATTAACTCTATCCAGTAGTTTTTCAAGGGATCTTCTTTCCGTGCTATTAATAAGAGCTCTTCCCCTCAAAGTTACTAAATGGACTTAAAAAGCCTGGACAAAATGATGTTTGGGTTGAGAATACATTTAGTCCTCCACTACTCCACTCTCACTTCCTTGGGTGGCAAATCCGTCTGTCCTCGGTAGAATGGAGCTGTTGGTTTTTCTTTTTGAAAAGATAAATATCAAATGAGCTTTTGGACAGGAACGGGGCAACGCTCTGCTGCAGTTAGAGAGAAAGCCCTTATTTATTAATGAACCTATATATATTATAGGTTCATATATTATAGCCCTTGTTTATTAATGAACAGCTGAAGATCAAGTTTATGAACCTTTGTGGCTGCTGAAAGCACAAAACGTTTGTGTTTGGTACAGATTGGGTCGCACCCCTTTCCCAAGCATTAATTTCCCTGGTGCTCTGGGAGTGGCTGCTCAAGGGGCTGAGACACAGCTGCTTCATGAGAGTCACCAACATCCACTCGCTTTACATTCACTGTGGCAGCAGGTGGGAATTTTTCAGGAATTTTGCAAGTGTTGCTGCCTGTCCTTCTGGTAAAATCTGAGCTCCCTGTTTAAGGCAGGAGCTGCAGCATCCCATCTGTGCAGCAACCCCACTCCCAGCCCTTCCCAATCCGTGTTGTCTTAAATTTCCCAGTGCCTTGCTGGCCCTCCTGCTGCTCGGCTCAGACTTTTCCATGTCCCTCCTGCATGACAGAATGGGAACAAGGACCATGGAGCTCCAGAGGTGTGTCCCAGGTGCTGATCAGAGCCAATCCTCGCATCCCTCACCTCCTGGCCACTCTCTAAGCAGTCTCACCTTTCATTTCATACTTCTCCCTAGAAGGAGACAGACAGCAGAAAGGGCTCCAGCTGTGTGCAAGGATGAGGCATAATCAAGACTAAACAGGTTTAAACTATCTCTGTTGTAATAGCCTCATGTTCTTGATGAATTGGCACAGCAGGATGTCTTTTCTGCCTTGATAAAGGGTGCAGCTGTTATCATTATTGGTGTGATTGTTTAAGAACTAAATTAAAACTTTACGTCATTTTAGATGCTAAGCAAAGGATTCCTCAATGCTGGAGATATTTTATTTAAAAACAATAGTCGTAAATATTCTGATACAAGGCTGAGAGTAATATTTGCTTTGAACTTTGTATCAGTGAATGTTGCTATCATTCGGACTATTTTGCATTAATCAGAATTTGTTTTAGAGTGAACAAGTGTGAAATTGTTGTTTTGAAAGATGAAAAGTTCTATGGTACATTTATATTCAACAAGAATTACATTTCTTGTATAATAAGTTACAGATAATCCATATACTGTCTTTTAACCTGGAAGGAAATTGTTATTTCTCAGAATAAGCTCACTTTACTTCCAGGAATGACAAAATAAATAGCTAAAATGCGGGAAAAAAATCTTTATAAAGTAGCCTATTTATTAACAACTTTTAAAGGCAAAGCCATTAGAACTCTGGGGGGTTTTTTTAAGATTTAGTATGAATGCAGTTCTGTGAATAG
Source organism: Monarcha castaneiventris obscurior (assembly GCA_026261815.1). NCBI lineage: Eukaryota > Metazoa > Chordata > Aves > Passeriformes > Monarchidae > Monarcha > Monarcha castaneiventris. Next base: position 10,455,013 of record JAMPIT010000856.1, on the reverse strand, counting down.
ACTTCAGTCTCCATAAAACCTGGGTGACCTGTCTGCTGGTTCTTCGTGTTCCTGTTCTTATGGAGAAGAATTCCTGCCTCCAAGGCATTCAAGATACTTCCCAAGAGCCACCTTCCCAACTGCTTGCCCACCTGGCTTAGGAAATGGCAAATAAAGTGCTCTGGTTGTTGTTTTTAAGAGAGCTGGGCTGTATTTGTCAATAACGTAGAGGCTCTGGGTGTGAGAGCACAGCTGATGCCGAGGGATTTGTGTCTCTGAACACCAATTTGGTGGCGGCCCCGGTGGCCTCACAGCGAGGTGGCTGCACAACAGGGCCATTTGGGCTATGTGCAAGGAATCCCAAAGGAATTGTGGAAACTGGGTGCTTCCCGGCATCTCCTTCACTTTGCAGAAGGCACTGATTTAGTCTGTGAACATGATTTCTGCTAAAGACCGCGTTTGAGTTATTTTATTGCGGAGTTAGTTGAATAAATCTTAATACAATTTACCCCTATCCCTTAATGAAGTTTTAAACATCCTTATGAGTCGTTCCGTTACCTGTACAGCCGTCTTCTAAGGATGTGCTTAATTGAATTTATGTCAGATGGGATTTAAAACTTTCATAATGTATGCAGAGTAAGTGTAATAGGTTTTGCTTTGGAATATGATAACCGAGGGACATTTTAATTCCTCAAGATAACCCAGCTTATATAATATTTCTGTCTCAAACTGATGATAGAATCTTCAGTTCCTCTCTCTTCCCCAACCAAGAAAAAAGATGAGAAGAGCACAAGATGAGTATTTTACAGTGGCTACTCCATTTACATATATTTCCTGCGTGTAGGAGCATAAAGTTTAGAAATGTCTAGGCAGGCAGGATGCTTGAAGAAATAAATACAGTAAACGCTTTTTAACAGTTCAACATAAATTTGATGTACCTGACTCAGTACTGGAGTGTCCACAGTTTTTTGCATGAATTTTAAATATGTGGTTACTCTGGGGATGAGAGAGATTTCTATTGGTGTTCTTTGGGATGCAGAAATAAGGTATTTTTTGGAAAGATGGAAAAGAAAAAGAATTCCTCATGCTTTTAATACACTTTTAACCTTGGATTTTTTTACTAAAATCACAGACAATTTTACTTGAAACTAAGAATTCTTCATTGCAGATTCAAGTCCTCATAGAATTTGTTGATGACAAGTGGAATTCACAGCAAACACTGACACGTGCATAGACAAGGCAGATGGAAAGAGGATTTTAAACAGATCTATTCTTATCTTAGGTATTATCTATTAATAACTTATGCCCCACCCTTTTGGGCAGTGGGATGGAGTTAATTTTCTTTGCAGTGGCCCAGATGGTGCTGTGTTTTGAATTTGTGGCTGAAATGGTGCTGATAACCCACCAATGTTTTGGCTGTTGCTGAGCAGTGCCTGCCCAGCGCCCAGGATTTCCCTTCCTCTGCACCCTGGGGATGCAGCCAGGCAGCAGATCCGAACTGGCCAAAGGGACACTCCATCCCATAAAACATAATGCTCAGCAACAACACCCCAAACCTAAAAAAACACTGTGGGGAGGTTGCCTCCCAAGGTGGCTGTTGCTTAGAGACTGGGGGGCACCACTCACCCTGTGGGTGGTGGTGAGTGGTTGGCTTTGCATCACTTGGTTGTTTCCTCTCCCCACTCCCCTCACTCCTCTCACTCCCCTCACTCCCCTCACTCCCCTCACTTGTTAAACCATCTTTATCCCCACCTATGAATTTTCTCACTTCATTCTCTGCCTTGTCCTGCCATGGGGAGACTGAACAAGTGGCCATGTGGGTGCTTTGCTGCTGTAGGGGGTCATTCCATGACCTACAGGAAGAACAGGGAGGGCAATAAAAGAACTCTTTGATTTTTAAGCACCAGAATGATCTCGTGTGATACGTGTAGTCCACTATCTCATTCACTGGAATTGCTCCACTGGAGATGCTCACATCCTAGACCTGGCAGGATTTAGTTTTCATCAAACCAGAAATGTTGTCTCAGCCTTTTTGTTATAAGTTACAAGATCCTGCATTTATCCTTGGAAGTGTAACCATCATAATTCCAGTTTGCAAGGATAGTGGAAAAGCTGACCCTGCCTGTTACATGTGTTAGATATTATTGGTCTTACTGGTGTTGCAACAAAATGTGTGTAAGGCCTTTTTTCTGAGGAGGCTTTTGCATTAAGAAACTTGCATTATTCCTCTGATGGTAAAATACCCAGTGTGGCTGGGGGTATTTGTATTCTGCTGTGGATCACTGCTTTGTATTGTTTCCCTTTGTTAATAAGCAGGTAAATATTTCCAAATCAAAAGCTTGCTGCTGAGCTCATTGATCTTTGGGAAGCCTTTGATTCCTGACAAAGGGATCATTGTAGCTACAATGTTTGAAGGAAAAATTCAAGGGAATTTGAAGTGTGTGTGTCTCATCGTGCAGCTCACACATGGTAGCATAGTGTACCATTAATTTTAGCTTCTTTGCCAAAACGGTTATTGAATAAATAAGGATAAATTTCCTTTCTATTTCTGATCAATCATAAAAGCCTGCAATTAATATACAATATTGAAAATAGCAGAAATTCTAGGTTTAAGTATTTTATGCACTATAAAGGTTACTGTTTCTCATTGATTGTTACTGACTTTCAGACTACTGGCCTTGCATGCTGAATTACTTAGGCTTTTTGTAAGAAAGCATAGTTAAACTTGAGTCTTCTTTTGATCATAGGGCAATATAAAAGGCTGGCAAATATTATATTTTATGTATTGGTAAAAGCCTATCCTTACTACAGCTGATCTTGTGTAAGGTTAGCAGTGACTCAAGAGAATATTTGTTATGTTAAAAAGAACAAAAATCATCCTCACCTTTTATGAATGTGTGTGCATTCTAGGAGTGCATCATTTATTGAGGAGACTGAGGCATTGTTTAATATCTTTATGAATGATGAGGAAGAAATGTGATGACACTGGAGGCAGCCATGACTTACACAGTTCCAGGATCTGCTGAAGTGAAAAGCATCTGGTTCTGTCACTGGGACGTTTCCACAGGTTTTGCTTTTTATAGAGCTTTGAAGTCAACAAATGTTAAATTTACATGAGCAGGAGGGATCCAGGTTGGTAGGAATGAATTATTTGACAATTCCATGGAGCTGTTCTGACCACGATCCAAGGGCTGAATAAGTTTTACTTATCTCTGGTTTGTCATGCATGTTGATGTGACAAGATGACATCACAGCTGAACTCTTAAAATATTGTGGTGATTTGAATAAAACTTGAAAGAAAGTAACTGGAAAGTCAAACTACTGTCAAATTGCTTAAAGTGTATACAACAAACTTATCTGTGTTGCTTTGAGTTTTCAGAAACTCAGGTTATCATGTTTGACATTGCTGGAGCAGTTTTAAAACACAACATCATGGAAAAACTCCTGAATTCCCTTCTTTTGTATCCTGCCTAAAATCACAGCAGAGAATTTTCCTAGGGGAGAGTGGTAAATTCCACTCTGGTGCATTTTTATGCTTCCTTTCTTTGGTTTACATGGTGTATTCCTGATTTATTTATTCGTGCTTATCTGAGGAGTGCTGTGAGCTGACAACTGACTCAGCAGGGAGGGGATCACAATAATCAGAGTGATTTAGCAAAATAAAATTTTTTTTGTTTTTCAACATAAATAAACCAGGTTAATCTACAGGAAAATCATGTGAGCCATCAGCTTGGAGTTCACTCACTAGCAGCCTGCCACACATCGTCTTAAGTGTATTTTTCTGTGCTTCTTCGAAGGATTTCTTAGACCTGTTCCTTTTTCAAATTCCTTCAGTTGACAGTGGCTCCAGCACCTGCCACAAGGGCCGAGCACCAGAAGTTAAGTCAAGCTCAGGCCCTGGGAGATGGGAACTCAAATCTCTGCGTGGTGTGAAGGAAGATGAGCAATGGGGTTGTGTTATCAGAAGGACACCATGAATTTGTATGCTGCAATAACAGAGTGAAAGCTCATGGTGTCTCCTTCCCTTGCTCCCAGCTGGGGATGCAGCGCTGTCCTGGCAGAAATCTGTGACATCCTTCCCTTCAAGGCCCAGCTCAGTTCTGGAATGCAGGAGGAAGACATTAAAAGAAGAAGAAACAAGGAACTTCTGTGATTTTCCGTGCTGTCTTTCTTGTAGTTTACTTGTTTCAAGAGTTCTCTGAACCCCATAAAGATCAGCTGTCCTGTAGAAGCCATTTAATAATTGCATCCAGAGTCCCCATCTGTAATTTTTGTTCCCCCTGAGATTCCTGTGCACTTTCGTGCTCATTCTCTGGTCTTGCTGTCTCGCACTTGATCTCTCTCTGTTGCAAGCTGAATTCTCAGTTGAAACGTGATGCAATGAGGTAAAAGCCATCAGTTCTGGGAGAGAAGGAGCTGAGGGACTGAGATGGGTTCACTCTGGGCTGCGGAGAAGTTTTGTGGGTTAACGACGAGGTTGTGGAGCACAGATGCCCCAGGGCTGAGCTGGTGTGAGGAGCTGTGACTTGGAACAGGGGTGAGCTACTGCAAACACAGAGAAAATCCAGCAGCTGCGCAAAGAGACAGGCACATGGATACATTTATTTTAACCTAGATGGCTCCAGAACCAGAGAAAAAGGAGAAGCTCAAAAATTCTGCTCTGGCTTCAAATTTTAGGGTAGTCCAAGGCGACTTCCTTGCCTGTCACACCTCTGGAGCTCACAGCATCCAGGCTGTCATATAACCGGTGCTCAACACCCTGCAGCTCAGGAACAGCCTTTGGAAGGTAAAATAAATATCAGCCACGTCCTCCCTGAACTTGGGAACACTCATAAAGCATCTGTTTTAATTTCTCTTTTACTTTGCTGGCATATGAACGAGGTTGCAAACTGTCTTGCAGAGATGGTGTCAATGTGTAACATTAGAAAGTGAACAACAAAGTCAGCAATGCATATGGCACAGGTTGCTCAAAATATGGGTTAGTCTGGATAAGAACCTTTCCAATGGGGAGGCCCTGCTGTTTTCACTCTGCTGCAGTGCATAGCCAGGGTGAATTCGGTGAGATATTTCCAAAGACAATGAATATTATCTTGTTTTTCCTCTTGAATATAAGGAATATTTTAGAAGAGAAGCACTGAATGACAAAATTCCCGTTCAGAGCTGCCTGAATTGTCCCCAGATTTTTCAGTCTTCATAGCAGTCAAAGACTTTGTGCTTTGTGGATCATACTTGAGACTGAGTGCTATTCCAATAATGAGGTTAATCTCACCATTAAAATTAACTGTGAAGCACCATGTTTACTTTGGGATTAATTCTGAAATGTAGGAGTGTGTCTATGATGTAGGAGATGTGTTATAAATAGTTGTGCAATTAATTCTGATTAGTCATATGGGGTTTTTTTTAATTTCCCTAGTAATACTTACTAGTAGAGGTTTTATTTAAATCCTTTCCTACTTGAGTCTTCCACACGTTGTGCCAGCCTTGGTTTTTCTGGAGTCACTAACAGAACAGAGTAAAATGCAACGCAACACTCAAACCCCTACTCACATCATGTCTTTATATCAAACTCCAGGCAAGCAAAAGAGAAGTGTGTTCCAGGTCGTAAAACCACTGCTCTGAAATGGTTTCACACACTTTGACCAGATAAATACACAGAAAATTTTATTTAAAGCATCTTCATTAAGCCCAGGGAGATTCAGAGCCCAGTACTATGCAACAGAACCCTTCTGCTCTGGCAGTGTGCTGGGAATGCAGTGAGGAGATGAGCCAGCCTGTGTCACCCTCCTGCAGGGCTGTGTCCCTGGAAAATTCTCAGTTAATAGAATGGCCAGCAAGGAGACCTGGCCCTCTGGTTAAGCTCCCAGACATAAATCTGGCTGAATTCTACTGTGACAGTCAAGGCTTGTGAGCTCTTTACATGGCTGAGGTTCGCTGAGAGCATTCTTAATGCTTTGCTCATTTCTAAGCTTGTGTGGTCTGTGAAATGAAGGGAGGGACCACTCTTTTACAGTTCTTGAGGGAAGCTTGGGAAGTTTTAGTTAAGACTGTTGTAATGGAGTGGTTTTTTTAACTTTAGGATTGATGTAAAGAACTGCAACCTCATCAAGTACATTTTGGCCTATATAGAAAATAGTCTGAAACTCCCAGTTACTCTTAGTAAGCACTTTGCTTTGTCTTCATTTGGAACCCGTGGTGCAGTTTCAAGGAGATCTGTCAGGGATCCTGTAGAGCTGTCTCCTCCCATTTATCAGTTTAAACAGTGCTCGAAAAAGTACTCCTGCTCATCATTCAGGTATTACTTCCCTGTTCTAAAAGCAATTCTGATGTTTCAATGAAAAAGTTGCTGCAGGACCTTTCACCAGATCTCCAAATGGAAAAGCTGGTGGAAGGGAGGAAGCTGGAAGTGCTCATTTGAGTAGTGCTGATATGACAGCAGAGCTTGTTGTGCTGATCTTGGAGTGTTAAGGTCACCTTTCATCACCTCAGAGCTTTAGAATAAAGTACAGGCATGTATGGTGCAGGAACTCACTCTTGAGGAGAGAATTATGTAACGAAAAATGCAAATGGTTTTAGTTAAGGAATAAACACGTAACAACACACCCAGTGCAGGGAATGTAAATAAGCTGCTCGAGGATATCTCAATGTCATTTGTTTCCCTGGCCCCACATGAAGGGCATGGGCTGGCTCTGGTGTCCCCCATTCCTGGTTGTGCTGCACCAATTCTCCTGCTCCATCTGGAAAGGATGTTTTTGTAGAAGGAGATTTTGGCAGCTGTCCATGTTCGGTTCAACTTCATGGCACATGCAAAATTGATTCAGAATCGCTGTGTGTGACCAGGCCCTCGATGCAGCACAATTGCCACTGGCCTGGTGAGCTGGAGATGCACAGAAAATGATGACACAAGTGTTGCATAAATGCTCCCACAGAAATCCGGGGGGAAATGAAGGTAAACAGCACATGGGAGCCTCCTGAGGACAAATGACAGTGCTCAGTTTATAAGATAATGTGGAGATGAGGGATAAGAACTGTTCAGATGGTAATAGTTGATATGTGATTAGAATTAGTTTGTTAGATTCCCATTATGCTACAAAAAGACAGTTTTAATTGATTCTTATGAAGCACTGTATATTTTTTTTGTTAATTGTTTATATTAAATGCATAGTGAGGTTAATCATCTGCTCAGTTGATTTCTTAATATCCTGAGGGATTTTTTGCTGTTGTTCTTTAAATATTTGCTTAAGCAGTAGTGCTAGAAATAAGAAACAAAAGGCATTTTATCTTGAGCAGAAACAGCACAGTGATTTGAATTTCGCATGTTTCTTGCTCTTTCGCAGCAGTTGTTGCTTTCATTAACACAGTTCTTTATTTTAGAGAAATTAATGCCAAGTACAGCGAAATTCCACAGTTGGCGCTTAACTCCAGGGTAGTGGAGTTAAATAAACAGAAAAAAAAAACCCAACCAAAAAAACCTTGAAGTTAATAGTCAAGATTTCTTATTCCATCTCCATTGACCTTTTTGAAGGTTTTTATACTCTGTTCTGCTGGCTGATTACTTAGGGATTCACTGAGCAGTTTCCTTGAAGGCCATTCTTTCTGCTGGCCATTGGCATGAAAATGCAGCTGTCTGAGTGAGACCTCTTTGATCTTCAGAGAGCTTTGTAAAGATAGATTAAAAGCAAAGCTATCAGGCATTTTTTCTCAATGCAAATACTGCCTGTGTTTTCAAGTCAGACAGTTTTAGTGGGGGGGTTTGGGTCGGCTTCTTTGCTTTTAGGGAATTGTGATTTGGAGTTGTGATCACAGTGTTGGTTTGTTTTTTTTTTCTTTAAACAAAACCAGAAAATATATGAATGTGTGTTGTACCCTTTGGAAAGAAAAACAAACAAGAAAAACCAATGCAGTTCTCTGTGGAACATTTTATGTTCGTTAAAATCCAGTGGGAGGATGAATCTAGTACCCTCTGGACAAAATTATGTTTAAAGAGACTTACAAGGGGCTTGATTCCAATAAAGTAATTGAAACAGAATATGTTTCTAAGCACTTTTTACTTTATATTGAGGTACTGATGTTCAGATAAATAAAAATTTGCTCTTGCAAGTTAAAAAGAGTCTGCTATGCTTACAGACTATATTATAATTCAAAACATTTAAATGCTATATTAATTTGCAGCACACAAAATTACATTTCCATTATTTTTTTCTTCCTTTGAGACCACACATTTGTATTGAAATTTCGAACAACCCGTGCTCCTGTTTCCCCTGAAATCAGTCACGAGATCCAAATACCTGTTGCTACTCCGTGCCAGAAACATGAATGAAACCAGCTGCTCATTGAGTGGAAAGAGAGGTTCAAGAACTTTTAGGTTTACCTGGAGGGTCAGGTTAAGTCTATACAACATCAGATTGGGGGCTTACAGACCACTTCATGTGATCCAGCTGTTTTCTGAGTTCCTTATGTATCAACTGGAGTTTCCTCATTTTCCAACAGAAATCCTTATTCTACTCAGCTTAGGATGTTTTGGTTGGTGGCCAAACAGTGTCACCCTCTAAAGGCTGGGGTTTGGCAGATGAACTTTCCTCATCACTGGGAATTTACCACTCTTTGCTTAGTGGTGTCTCCCTAGCTGAGGTGCAATGTCACAGGGACGGTCCTGTGACAGCTACAGAAGCAAATAAATACGGCTCAAAGATATTCTGTTTTGTCTTCCTGCTTTTAAACCACATCTGTAGAGCTTAAAAATATTCTCCATTTGTTTTTCTGACAAAACCAATGTAGTTTAATCAGCTAAATCCATCAGCTTATTAATCAATCCCTCTAAATCACAAATAACTCACAACACTGATTGAGGTACGATCTTCAGGGGTGCAGTGTTACAACATTTCCATTTTGAGGAGCAGCCCCTGAGATTTTGAAAAGGAAATATTTTTAATACAATAGCTGTATTTTGCCTTGGTTTATCTGATACTGTTGCAATAAAATTGCAAGTTAGGGAAAGCTGATGATCTTTACTCACAAAAAAAGGTTTTATTACTTCTAGTATATTACAGGGTTTATTGTCCTTAGTGTTGCTAATTATCTAACAGAACTATTTTGATTTTCGTGTGCAAGTGCTTACTAATTATTTTATCATGAGAAAAATGAGTGGGGTCCAAGTGCCCTATTAATTCATTTCAGCCTGAAAAGTTTTTTTTTATAATTAGTTTGGCAAGAGGAATGAGCGAAATTAGCTACTAATGAGAAGATAAGCGTAGTAATCTTCTTGTGATATAAAACTGTGATTGTCAGTAGGTAGTAATAGGAACCGGGAGTGTATTTCATGGGACCTTACTTGGTCCTGTGAAATCATTAACATCATCTGATATCCTAAATTGGGTTATTTCACACCTGCATCTCCGTCACTGCCTGCTAACCCTCCAGCCACAGATACCGATAAGTTTTTTGCTAATTAGAGAGTCATTAATGAAGTAAAGAATATGAGCAATCAATTATGGCTTGTTTTAGTAATCCAAACAAAAACTTAATTGCATAAATTTGTCATGTACTTTCAAGTTTTGACAGTATATTTGTGAAACATGGCAAGAATGTCAACACTTTGTAAGTAGCAGGTGTGACCTAGACAAGTTTTTCTCATGTTCAGTTGCAAATTGCTTGACTTGTGATATGCAGTGATGGATTAATGGCTTATTAAAATCCTCTTCTTTCTGTAAACAACAGCTTCCCATTTCCTGTTCTGGTTCATTATAGTCACAGCATTTATATGGTGAGGTTTATGATGAATGACTTATGTCTCTCTTCCTTTTTTTTTTTATTCTATGGATTTACCTCTTAAACCAGTAACTTGTGAACAAAGTTAAGCCTTTCCTCACCGCTCACTTCAAACTTGAATGTGCTTTTTTTATGTAAAAACTGCATTTCTTGTGTTTTCTTGCTCCATTTCTGCCTAGGTCTCTATGATAAAATAAAACTTCATGTGTATTACCTCTTATTTACATTTCTTTGCATTTCCTCACATTAAAAAGTAACAGTCTCATGCCAAAGCAATAAGGCTCAAAGTGAAATAACCTTGCTGATGAATAAACATGATGTGGGAGAAGGTTGCTGTGAAGATATTGCTGGATATGAAGTTGGGTGAATTTGTAATTGCGCTTTTTCAATTTGTCTCAGAGGTAAAAATGAGTAACTTTTGTATCACTGCAAATAAGTGTGGCTGTGATGTGAATATGCCAGGAATGCTGAGAACTTGTAACTTTTCCCATTTTTCAGAACTCTGTGGATATCTAGGTACACAGTCTCAAATGCATGTCAATATTTTCCTCTAATAAGTTCTTTCTGCCATAATTTGGATGCTTAAAAGGATTTCACTAAGGGTGTAGGTAAATAAATACAAAAATTATTTTGAGGTCACGACACACTGGTATTGCTACTAACATCTGGAAGGGATTTGTACAGCATGAAGACACTGTTCTGTGGTGGATTTATTAACCTTACTTTTGTTGCTAACTGACTAAGACACAGGGGAGGATGATGTTCTTATCATTGCACAGTCATTTTTCAGAGCAGGATTTCACACTAAAGAGCTCAGGTGAGAACGAGACAGCTTGTTCTGAAGCAAATGCCCAGAGCTGTCAGAGGATGTTGGTGGTGTCCTTGAGAAAATGTCTTATGCATCAGTCCTTGCCTTCAAAAAATCTCTTCCCAAATAGTTCTGTGTGCTCAGTGTCTGCTGGGGATCAACACTGGGACCCCTGACAGAAGCTGTCTGGTTTGGGGGTTATTTTGGTCAAAGGAACAGTAGATCTGCTTTCTGTTCCAAAAACATTGTGTCACTTCTACATTGTCCCAGGTTTAAGGAAACCAATTTTGAAAATTACTATTTAAATATCTAACAGTATTTTTCTAAGAATTTCATGGTTTGAAGATTTTGATTTTTTTTTAAAAAAATGACTCGTTTCTGAAATAAAAGGTAGGCAAAACTCTAGAAAAGCAACTTCTCTATTTTTAATGAAGCTGTATCAATTATTTACCTGGGAAGTATGAGGTGATGAAGATAACAAAGGGGCATTAAACCATGAATACTAAAAATGAGACACTGCTCTGTCTTTTAGCTAGAGATGCACAACAGAAATCTTAGCAAATTGAAAACGTCATAAAATATTTTCTTACATGAATATGCTACACAGGAAGCTTGAAAAATGTTCTTCCCTTAAAGCCAATTATATCCATGGGGTATGAAGCAAAAACAGTTAAAGACCTAATTGCTGGGTGGTTTCCTGTAAATGCCATTATTTAATTATTTATTTATATTGAAGGAATAATCAGGAATGATACACTATGCATTTCCATCTTGCCTGTATTTTCTTCTTGTAATATTTGGGTTTAGGCTCCAATTAGCTGTGAAATGTGCCTTCAGTGAAATTACCACAAACGTAATTTGGGCTTGTCAGCAACTGCTTAATCCTGTAGCTGCTGGGCTGCCTCAGTGAGGCTCAGCAACTGAGCTACTAAATGTGTCTTGAAGGGGCTGGGAATAACTTAGGTTAATATTCCTGCTCATCAAATGGCAATTAGAGGAAAGAATAACGATTCTGTGCACTTCCCCTGTTATCATTCAGAGGACAGCTGTCTGTCTTGCTGAGGTGTTTAAAGATGTTTGCTCCTTTCTTGAGTTATCACATCCCAGTGTGAAAATAGGTATTGTATCACCATTTTTATGGCCTGCTTGTTTGCTTAGATGGGCCTAAAGATATTATTATAGGTTGTCTTGTTTTCTTTGCCTCTCGCAGATCAGATTTTTGAGTACAAATTTGTTTGTTCTAAAACACCAACAAAATTGATGGGTGTTTATCCCCAGAGAAAATAAAAGTCTCTGCACCATTAAGGGTCCCTACTGTGTTTGTCAGGCTCCACACCCCAAGCACAGGCTGACATCCCTTTCCCCTAGAAAGTAAGACACTCAGAAGAGCTGCTGCTCTTAAAAGCCCATCCTATAAAATAAAAACTATAGGGGTAGGAAGGTCTTCCAAAGCTGCCAGACCCAAACCTTTCACTGCCAGCTGGTCAGGAAATCTCATACAGTTGTTCTGTGCAGGTTGAGCCAGAGCAAGGCAGTATTCGAAGCAAGGCTGTGCAGTATATTTTTCAATAATCCTCTGTTGAAGCTGCAGAGCTGATTGGTGAATAAATACAGCAAGGTGAGTGTCAAAGACACGCTGTGTGTTCAGCTCACCAAATGCAAATGGAAGGATGGGGATATGCCGATGCTACAAACGGGATCTGGCCAGCACCACAACCTCTGAAGACTTCATGGACCCAGTTTTATACTTCACACAACACCAGTTTAGCCATAAACAGCTCTAACAGCCCAATACTCAGCATAAGGTAGCCCCCAGAGGATGTCATCCAGTTCTTTCAGGTTTTCCAAATCCCAGCAGCCTTTTGCTCCTGTGGATGTGCTGTTATTGGTACCTGAGCACAAGCCTGAAGCTGTGCTCACATGCAGCATTGTAGCACCAATAAATCCTCTCCTGCCAATGTCCTTAGCATTCCAATCCCAGCTTGGAAATCCCCTCTTACATTGGAAAACTGAGACACACAGTGTGGAGAGTGCCTTCAGCTGTGTCCTCCCCAGCTGGGACCTGCTTCCACAGAGTGCTTCAGCTTGTCTGGCTGGGATCAAGCTGCTTCCTGTGGCCCGTAATCTTCCTGAAATTTCAAGATCCTATCAGTCTTTTAAAGTGACTTAAGCCACTGATCTATCAAGCAATGTTTCAGGATTATACCTGCTGAATGCAAGGGAATAAGGTTATTGACTCTAGAAAATACTTTATTCTTTTTCATTTCTGTCTCCCCTGCACATCTTCTGCATCCCCAACCTCTCCATTTAATAAAGTTAAACTACCTTTTGTGTATGAGCCTCATCTCTCCACCTGTGAACGAGTACTCAAACAGTTTTCTTTGTTCAAGTGTCACAGAAAATATTTTTTCTTAAATTCCAGCTCCACTTCTCTTCCTGTGGAGAGAACTATATTAGGAAAGCAACTCAGAGAAGAATAGCATTTCCCCTTTGAAAAGCTCTTTGTGGTTAATACCTACTGAGGAGCTGAAATACTTGTAAGATATTTTTTTTCCCAAAAATAAACTGAAGTAAAAATAAAACATTTTTCTGCCCTTTGGTTAGATGCTGTATCTTAATACTGACGGTGTGTTTAGTACTTAGTGTCCTCTGACCATTATTGGGCCCTAGACTGTTAAAATTCTTCCTTGGGCAGAAGAAATTAACACCCTATAATATTATATTTATGATATGATATGATATATGATACTTTTTAACATGAAGAAATGGGAGATTAAAGAAAACCTGGTTTGTTCAGGGCAAATAGGACCAATCAGTGGTAGCAACATACAACTAGAAAAAATTTTGTTTTTATCTTGCTTTATATTGCATTGGTGATTCATGGAAGCACGAAGTGAAGTAAGAAATTTATATGTATGCTTACCAAATTGTGTGATATTTTATTTCTAAAGTATTAGGAGAGAGGGTTAAATCAAAACTTCAACAAAAGCAATTGAAATCAGTGGCCATAGCTGTGTGAACCAGAAGCTTCATTTGGCAATGAAGATCAGCATGAAATGTGTTTTTCATGTTTTCAGATCCTAACCACACCTAACGCTGCATGCAGGTGACGAGCCAGCCCCTGGTGCTGTCTGCAGGCCGCCTGTGCTGTGGGGAGCCCTCAGCACATCATCCCCTTTGTTTAGACCTGAGTTTACATTTCAAAGCTGTGAAATCAAAGGCAAACCTTTCTCCCAAATTTAGCGACGGCGTTGTATATTCTGAGGTAGTTTTCATAAATTCCTCTGAGTGGTTTTTACGCTCTGCCTGCTTTCAGTGCTTCCCTATGATGTTCATGGGTGCTCAGGGAGGTGTTGGGGAGGCCTCCTGTGTTTCGTGTCCTCAGCACTTGGGAATCATCTTCTGTCCCTCCACCCTGCTCCCATGAAAAGTCCTTAGGCTCTCCTCTCTGTCCAATGGTTGCTCGGATGCTGTTCAAGAAGCTGTAAATTTAGAAGGCTGGATCAGTGGGACGTATTTTGTTCATTTTGAAGTGGTAATTTTAAATTTCTGCACAGACATGTTTATACAGTATGAATAAAATGGCGCAGACCCATCATTGCCTTAGAAGGCATCCTGTTGACTGCCAGAGAGCCCAAACACTTTCTGGTTTTCTTGGATGAATTTTCTTCATTATTTCAGAATTTTTTAGCTGTTTGAAGTCAGTGAAATGAAAAACACCAGTCTAGTTCAGTAGTAGATTATTTTGCAGAAAATTGAGCAGCTTTGGAAATTTTAGCCAAAGTGTTGCTGTAATTCTCTCAGACAAGTCAGAAAAGATGCATCAGTCTCTTACCATTTTAGTAGGTGAAAAGTAGAGGAAATGTTCTAACTAATAAATGGATATTTACTTGTCCAAGGAATCAAAAATTGTCTTTTTGGTATTCTTCTGCTGGGAACTCAAAGCTGGGCCTGAGAATGCATTTTCCTGGAGAATTCAGTATTCTTGTTATCAAGGAAGGAACCAGCTGAGCAGAAAATAAGATTTAAATGATGATTTAGAGTTTGAGATTAGGACACACAATGAACACCTTTCCTAGCTCACATGCTCCTCTAAGACTCTCTAGTTTGTATGTCTTAAAGCTTAACAGTCATGTTTTATTTCTGATTATGAATCTAAAAGGTTTGCAGTGTCTGTAAATTTGAGATATTTTGTATTGCAGACACATTGGGTATTGAAGGTTCTCTGCTGTTAAACCCAAATAGTTCAATAAATACATGGCAACTGGGAACACACACAAAACTTTCTCTATTAGCTGGAAATACTAATGAGGTTTTTCAACAGTGTTATTACACCCATGTACTTAGGAAGTGTAGCTCCCCTTTGCTTCATATGTGGTGGGAACATTTATTAATGTCAGAGGATGTGTGATCCTAATTTCTTGTTTTCATAGTTTCTTTTGTTCTTTGCAACAATGAAATAAAGAACATGAAGGGAAAACAATTTTATTGAGTAATTTACTGTATGTAAATTATGGAGTAAGCGTCCCATTCAAACAATCTTTGAATATTTAAAACTGCTTCTGTGGTAAATTATTTATTAGTACTCAGGCTATTAGCACAGAGCTACTAATTTTAAAATATCTTAGGGGAAAAATCCACAGATTCATCAGTTTCTTTTCAGTTGAGTCATGTAGGTTCTGCTCCTACTAATTATTGTATTAGGGAAGCAAAGTAAGGCTCTAAGGCTATCAGAAAAAAAAAATAAAGGAAAAATAAAGCATGGATTTTAATCTGTTACGATTTAGTTCTTTTAACAAAAACTGACATTTAAACACCAAAGAAAACATCTGGGTATTTCCAAACCTTCTTTGAAGACAGTTTGGTTCAGTTACTTGATTTTAGAACTGTTCAACTTTGTATTAATTCCTTTCCCCACAATGATGCAGCGTATCACCGTCTATACAGTAGCAGGAATGCTAAAAGCAATGTACCTTGGTAATCACTGCTATTCTGGAGCGAGTTTTTGGAGCAGCAGGAGAGATGATTTTACAAGTGGCTGTACAATACCAGTTATGATATAGCAGGAACTTGCAATTTCTGTCCCCTTCAAAGAGATGACATTTAATTATGGTAATGGCTTTACTGATAGCTGATACACAGTATGGTGTGCATTAAAATTATACCATCTGTGAGAAATTACATCCAAATGTTGTTTGAAAATAGAAGGCAAGAAAATACCTCCCCACGGGGGAAAATTGTTGGCAAACTCTTCTGACTAACGGCGTAATGCAGCGGTTTCATTTCTTGTGTCTCTCTGCGAAGGTGGTAAGAGATAATTTGACAAATGCTGTCAGATGTGGTAACCTCCTGTAATTCCTCCAGTGCACATCCTAATCCTGGTGCTCTCTCCTCAGAGAGCTGTGCAGGGTGGGCAGCGTTTCCCCACTGACAGATGCAGTGACCTTATCATGCAGACAGCTCCATCCAGAGTGACAGCCCGGCCATCTGCCTCCTATTGATCAGAATTGATTTAAAGAAAGTGATCCTCCAAAGCTTGGTGCTGTGGAACCCTGAGCTAAATAAGTGTTTTATGTGGAGGCCTTAACCTTTAGGGTGTTTTTCCTCTCATTTCAATCTGATTTGTAAAACACGATCTGAAAACATGGCTTCTGGTGGTAAAATGCTATTGTCTTTCCAAAACACAGCGTTGAATATCTGAGGCAACTCAAATCCCAGAAAGATAAGAACAGAGCTGGAGTTCACCACGGTTGAGATAGCAAATAACTGCTCATTGGTCCTGAAGAGTGACAGGATCTTTTCAACAATTTTCCCTAAAAGATAAATATTTTATCCAGTTCTTCCACTTTACCTATTTTCACATAAATATTACACATACATAGATATTTCTGTCTGCAATCTCACCATTTCTTTCAATATTTCAATAGCTGTAACTAACAGGCACAAATCGGTTGAATATTCCTGAGTATTTTACAAACCAGAAGTAAATACACATTATTTTATTTGTAATGTTCTTCATGATGAGGATGGTGAGGCCCTGGCACAGGGTGCTCAGAGAAGCTGTGGCTGCCCCTGGATCTCTGGAAGTGTCCAAGGCCAGGTTGGATGGGGCTTGGAGCAACCTGGGATGGTGGAAGGTGTCCCTGCCCATGGCAGGGGGTTGGAACTGGGTGAACTTTAAGGTCCCTTCCAACCCAAACCAGCCTGTGATATTCCGTGATTTCTATCTGAAACCTTTAAAAGCAGATTAATTTAAAGCTGTGTGTCATTTGTCTAAATAGTGTTTTATGTGTGCTCCCAGTGGAAAGACAACAGCACATAAAATCCTACATCATGTAAATTTCTACATGCAATGAATTACACCTTTTAAAGGGGTCGTTAGCTGTGCAGAGGGAGCAGTTCAGGTCGGGTGGGTGGCTCCAGAATGAATGCACAAGGAATGAAATAAGCATTGGTGGCCCCTCGATTCGAGAAGAATCTGAGACTTTGGAAGGGCAGGGGTTTGGGGAGTACTGCAGTTACTCATCCCAAATGCCTGGCTTCAGGTTATGGAGGTGCTCTGAGTGCTTGGCTGTCTGGGCTGAGTGACTTGGGCATGCATTGTGAATTTTAAGTGAGAGTAATTAAGCAAGTATTAATTGTAGGTTATTAGGCTGTGGATGAATCAGGAGGAAGGTGACAATCACAAGGCACGCTCTGTTCTGGAGGTGATAAATCTGGGGGTAGCAGTGCCCGTGAGACTTGTGTCCTGAGCTCCAGATAAACCCTCAAGTGTGAGTAGCCACACCGAGTATTAATTCAATAAAATACCACCCCTTACAAAGATGCCCCCACCCCCTGGGTTATTTAATCCATTTCCAGGGCTTACTTTTACATTCTCATCCAAAAACTGGCAACAAAATCCTTTCACTGCTGCTTCATCTATTCCTTGGGAAAGAGAGTGACCTGGGAGATCTCTGCAAACATTGTTTGTCTTAACCATGGAGAAAAGGGAGGGGATAGTCCTAAAGGACATCATTTTGAGGCTGTCTCGAGGCTTCTCAGGAGTGCAGGCAAAATACGCTTGTGCAAAAATAAAAGTTCTCTGCAAGATAAGGTGGGTGGTAGGAGGCAGGTGACCTCAGAGGGGTTTTAGGCTGGGTGTGAGGAGTCAGGTGGGATATTAAGATGCTGTCAGAAGAATGAAACATGGGAAATGAAGGGTCACGTTATGAAAACAATGGGAACAGAACATCCTACAATGCCTGTTAGTGTTCAGGAAAGTATTCACTGCTGCCTCTCACATGGGCAGGTGCTCTGGGTACCACATGCTCAAAATATTTTACTTTGCCCCAAGCAGTCAGTTGCCAAATGTCAGTCACCTGTTTTGCCTGGGCCAAAAGTCACCTCTCATCATAATCCTGCTGTACTATATTGCAGTTCTGCCAAAAGGTTTATCTGTGTGTGGATGTCTGAAGGTTTTAAAAGGAGATAACTGAAATCACACAGTGTAGTGTCAGTAGGGATGGCACCAAAGGGGATGGGATTGAAGCAACTGAAGAATAAAACTTGCAAGTAAAACATAAAAATATCTGCAAGTCCCAATGAAGTAGTGTTAGTTTCTGAGATGGCTTGGATGGCTAGAAGATGATTTATCTATCTTCATTGAGAAAGGTTTTTAGTAGAAAAGATATTATTTATAATTTGAAATGCACGGAATCAAAGATGATACAGGAGTAATCCAGATACCAGACTCCTCTGAAGATCTTCCAGTTGTTTTGATATTTTTTTTCTTTTTGAAATAAAGAAACAAGACCTGGGAAAAACAGCAGTGGGTAAGGAGAAATGAGGGTGCAGTAGGATGTCCACTTTGTGAGGAAGGTTGGACATACCTCCTTGTGGAAATTACTGACATTACTCATTTGTCTAAATTGAGTTAATGAGCACGTAGAAAAGCACTCAGATTGCGCTCAGTGGCTGGTAATTGCCTGTACTCAAGGTTCTCTAGTTCTGCAAAGCCTGGAACTAATACCCCCATGCTGTGACACTTTGTTTTGATTGTGCTCTATCATCAGACTAATCATTAAATTGGCCATTGAAAAATGAGTAGGAAAATAACATTTGGTTTTAAATTCTTTTGCAGAAAAGCATTCTTAGTCACAGTGACTGGGTAACTTAAACTAATATGAAATTCACTTAATTCTTATTAAAATGAAGTATTTCAATTTGCCTGTGAGGAAGAGGGTGGAGATTTCTCCAGCTGGGTTTAAAAGGTTTGTGTCACGCAGGTTTTTATTGTACAGATGCTATAGAATGAAAAGTTCAGGGAAAGATGCATCTTGGTGAAAGAGGCCAAAGAGTCATGAAAAGGAAAAGCAGAAGTTTTACTCTTCTTTGAAGCAAGATGCCAATTACTTGTAATGTGGATAAAGGCATGAAAGTGTCTTGAAGATCTGACAGAATCAAAGTCTGGAAAATAGAGCTCTGAGAAGATGGTATTTTTCAATTACTGTTAATCCAACTTCTGTTTGACTTGTAAATCAAATGTCTTTGTATTGATTTGCATTACTTCTTGGAGAAGCTTGTATTAGGTACTTAAGGTACCATCAAATTTTGGTCAATATAATAATATCGATCCAAACACACTTTGTTTGTTTGAAAATTAATATTGCAGTTTTCTCTGGCTTATCTATAAAGACCTCAGAGAAGCTACAGTAATTTGTGTCACTCAGTCACCTTGGTGGTCAGCAATAACCCCAAATCCCACAGCATTTTGTGGGATTCTCCAAAACACCTCCATCCCAGCCATTTTGGAGCAATTCCATTAAATTGCCGGATTCTGGCTGGATTTCAAAGAGAAGATGGCTCTGTGGATGTGTTGCAGGCTTTGTGTGAAAGGTGGGTCTTGTCATCCAGCTGCTCTGATTTCTGGGGAACGCCACGGAGGAGTTTTCACGTAGACAATCAACAGTGAAGAGAGCCCGTTCCACTCTTCCATTTGGCTTCCCAGGATTTTACATTTTGCACCCAACTTTGTCTCCCACATCCAATATTGCTTCTTATCTTAGAAATTATTGGCCTTTATTTCTCAGCCTGAAAACACTGTGAAGTACTTTAAAACATGCAAGAGTGAAAATTATTAGCTAAAAGCTAATGTTTTTTGTGATCACGTCCTTTTAAAACGGCTTTCAGTAGCTTCAGCTGCATGGAGTTCTGAATACTGCACATTTGGGGTTTGGAAAGGCACTTACTGGGGTTTAAGGTTTATTTTTAGAGATAAATAAATGTTGATAACATTTTCTGAAGATTGCATGGACTCACTAAATATGCATTTAGTTTGATAATGGTAGGCAAGTGTTTTTGGAAGCCTTGGACACGTCTGACTTTCTTCAGAAACATTGAAGTCACCATTTTTTATGACTTTAAATAAAAAATAAGTTCTTTAACGATACAAGAACAGCACAAACTGTTTGGGGTTGTTGCTGGGATTTTTTGTCACTCTTTTTTCAGTTGCTCGTTATTTTGTCATCTGTGTTTTATGGTATTTTTGAAAAATGAATAATATGAAGTCTCCTCAAAACTAGTAAGTTTTTAATTAACTGTGTATTAAGACTCTCACGTTTATTGCAGAATGTATTCTGACCTGCTATTTAAAGTTTTAGGCATTTTGTTTTGGGTTTTTTTTGTTGTTGTTCTTTTTAATATAAACTTGTATGTATGGAGTAGAGTGCCTAAAAATACAGTGTTTAAAACCCCCACACATAGCCTGTACTTGTTTCCTTATAATTCCAATATTGATAACCATGCTTAGTGCATTTTTGGGATATTGATGGCATTGGTTTACCTCCAATGTTGAATTTCTGGTAATTAAAATTAGAGAGCATTTTTGGGAAGTTTACTGCAATCGTGTCCTCACTTGCAAATGATGAACGCACATAAAATAAAATATTTAAATGCTACGTAATTGCTGGGTTCTTGACTCAACTCTTTAGTTGGCTCTGGGGAGAGGGAGTGAAAAAAGGAAAAATGTTCATTAGGGCTTAGGGATTCAGCCTGGTGTATTAGGAGGAATTGGATTATTCGGTTTACAGTGTTCTTAACAGATTCAATTTCAGGCAGAGATAATTGAAGTGTCGTCAGAGCTGTGTGCATCACTAAAACATACAGGGAGAGCTGCTCCCCTGGGCTCTCTAAAACAATATAGAACAAATGCAGGAGCTTTGCAGGGATTTAACTGCCCTCGTGCTGAGCCTGCTTTAAAGTACATTACAGCAAACTTCGATGAGTGCAGTTTCCAGAGAATGAATATTTAGATTGTTTTATTTTATTTTTGAAGGAAGCTGTTTGACAAATTATTATTTTTATTCAATCTAATGCCCAATTGTGAATTTGTAGCAAAATTTCATCCGTGTTTCTGATGAGTGTATTCCTAAACCTCTCCACATTTCTTTCTTAACGTTCCCTAAAAAGTCAGGTTTGAATTTTATAGGAATTTTTAAAATGCAATGAGTGACACCAGTGGTAAAAATGCAGTTTAATTGTATTAAATTAAATATGTATTTTTGGGAGAGATCTGTTTCAGAGTCCTTTAATCCACCAAGCTTGCACAGGGGTTTGTGTCCCATTTGAGGCAAGTTCCTGCCCCAGTCTCTGCAGTAAATCCATCACTGCCCTGTGTCTGTATTTGGGGGATGTCCTTTCAGCCAGGTTCTAATGTGGTGCCTGAACTGATAAACTTCTTCTCTGATGTCCTGCAAAATGGACTTAATCATATTTACTTATGGTTACACTCTGGGGAGCATTTGGAGAGGCCTCTCTACAGTAACATGTAGCAAAAAAAAAAGCCTCCAACAACAGGAATGGAAATTCTGTGAGATCAAGGTGGAGTCAGGGTGCAGCAAAGAGTTGAACGTTCCAGGACCATTTATGAGAATTTTACATTTCAAGGTCCTGTTGATCCTGGCCTGGCTGATGTGAGTGCAGGAAAAGTCACTTTCTCATGACCTGCTCTTGCAGAAATCGCAGGAATTTCAGGAGAGGTGCCGGCAGAAGCAGGTGTGACATAAGACAGGCAGGAGTGCTAAAATGTTTAAATAAGCTTTGGAAAAGTCAGCTGCTCATTTGGTTACTCGGAGTTGCTTTCTAGCTAATGTGCTGTGTGTATTGCAAATATTTTAGTTAATTGTGGATCGCCTCTGTATTTTATTGGGTTTTATTGGATTTTGCATTCTCCTGGGTCTAAAACATATATAATGTAAGTAGTTCTCATGAAAGTAACTATTTTTCTAGCCTGTACTTCAGAACATAAATGTTTCTTACGAATTCTAAGCTTTTTACTTAAAAAAAAGAAAATCCAGCAGATTCCCACCGTATTTATGTATAATGGACATCAGCAGGGATTTAGTAAACCATTGATTTTTATTGTTCTTTAGCTCTGAACATGAGGTCATTAATTTGTATAGAAACCAGAAAAATATTTCACATTTTATAGTGATTTTTACAACTTTTAAACAAAATTTTATGTTCCATAGAATTGAATTACTTAATGTATTTTATGCATACAAAGATGTAAGGAAAAGCTTTTTGATATCAATACAGAAAATCATCCACTAGGGCCACTTCAGAACCATTTTAAAGGAGATTTTCATAATGAAACAGATTGTTGCTTTTAGAAGGCTCCTTAAACACTGCTCATCCAGACAGAGAAAGGCAGGGAGGAGAAGTATTAAACTCAGCACTGGGTGTGATATCCCAGGGTGTATTACATCTGTAAGCAAAAATACCTCAAGTGTTGGTTGAAGTTATTTTACCTTTATCATCTTTCTTTTTCTTTAATTATTGAAGTAGGCAGGATTATTATTGCAGAAGCTAAACTGATTTAAATGATCACAGTTAATTCCGTATGAGCTTGACAAGGTAAAGGCAAAAAGGAATGGATGCACAAGATAAAATTTGGTGCTTTGTGCTGTTTTCAATTCGCTGATTTCAAAGCACTTTACCAGGATTAATATTCTAAGCCTCCACACAATTCCCAGGAGGAAGTTAAGCATTATTCACATTTTCGAGATGGGTAAATGAAATCCAGAGAGGTTATAACCTGTACAAAGTCACACAGAGGCACCAGGCCCCTGGAGAATGAGGGAACAGACACAGGAATTTTTGCATCTTGTTACCTGCTGCTACCCTGTGAGTAAAAGATCACTTGGAAGATACAAAAAACGCCTTTGAGACTCAATAGTTTAAGTCACTTTTAACCCATTTAATGGATTTGTAAGTAAGAAGCAGCAGTTATTTCATGCAGGTCTTTAAATCCTAGTGAGCTATGTCATATTGAATCATATCTACAAAGGAAAGGCTGCAAATACCGGAGGATCCTGGTTCATTGGCACTGAGGTGAAATGTCATTCCTTCTGGTGCTTTGCTCTGCAAGTGCACTGAGCTAGGAGATGAAAAAGCCTTTCTAACTCTTCTTATTACACTTGGTATAGCTCAGAATTGTAGTTCACTGTGGGGACAAAGAGATCAAAACAATGGGAAAACTGGGGCAATTTCTGTTTCTTTATTGCAGGGTGCAAAATAAGGAAAATTGTTTGTACCCCCAGCTGCTAAATGCAGTTGCTGGCAAAAGGAAACTGTAGAGTTTGGCAGGTGGGTTTGGAGTGGCTGTTGTTGTTTAAATATGTATATTTCTATATAAACACATTGACATTAATTGCCTGTTTTCCTGGACGTTGGTTGGCTGTGTGCTGCCTGTACTTTTCTAGCTGTAATGCAAAAACCCATGTGTTTGTATTTGCCTTCCCCAAATGCACCTCGAGATTCCACACTGATACCATGTTGGGGTTTCCTTGTGGGGACTCTGGAACTGTATTTTTTGGAGTTTGTGTTTGAAAACTTAAAATTCAGTTATGCGTGAAATGTGTAATATTATTAATGAGCACACTTTTACTATAATTAGTGATGCTCTTCAGACATATTGATTCATCTGCTAAGGGGATCAGATTAGTGTAGCATGACAGTTTTTCCTGGTCTGTAGCAAAACCAAATAAGCGGGATAGAAACTTGAGCTTTTATGGAGGTAGGATCATGCTTGGAGAAATGAATAAAACAGAGATGACCTTTGAAAGTACTCACATAGAGAAATTAATGTTTTCTTGATATCTCTTCATTTGTACTTCTTGTTACAGGCTCGTTATTCATCAGAAATGTTTGGATACTATGTGGTATTTCTTTCAAAGTTAAGTATACAGAAGTAGCTGAATTGAAATAATAATAATAATAATAATTATAGTAATAACACTTTGCTCTAGGGAAGGGAACCTTTTGCAAATGATATAATGCTTTCTTGGTTACCTTTGTGTTTCAGGATGGATAGGGTGTTATTTTTGTTATTTAAGAAAGAATAAAACTACCTGCATTAGAACACTTTCTTCGAATCTCAGTAGGGATTCTTTTTTTACAATACCTTGTCATTGATAATTCTGTCTTTAGTTACAATGCAATGATTACTGAAGATGCAGCTTTGCTAAATACCCAGTACTTGCTGAAAATAAAACCTATGAGCTGTCCAGCTGACTGCAAAAGAATTATTTATTCTACTTTTCAAATTAGTGCCTAATTGGCAAAAAAGAAAGGTATGATAGTGGGTGAAGAATCAGCTGTTTCTCCTCCAGAGCTTCCAGGGGCACAACTGATGCTGATGTAATTACAGAGGCACCTTGAACAGGAGCACCTTGGAGGAAAGTGTTCTGCTGATGTCAGGCAGAGGCAGGGAGGTGGTGGGTGACTCTTGGGAGATGATGGCCCTATTGCCATGGACAAAATTACAAATTTTTCAGATGGCAGAACATTCCCTTCGTCAATGTCATTTATATAAAAGACCTTCTAATGAGAAGAAAAACGTGTGAAGTGAAGGATGCAAAGTCTTGAGCAGCAGATTCTGCCTGGCACTTTTTTGGCTGCTGAAATCCAGGTTTACAAAGACTTGTGTTTATCAGTGGCCCCTGACAGGCTTTAAACTCTAATGTGTCAGGAGTAACAAATAAGTAGCAGACAACATCAGAGGATGCACCAACAGCACTATCAGGGGACAGCCCCCAGTTCCTGCTTTGGGAGATCATTGAACTGACCCTGAGGAGTTTTGCACCCCAGCTCAGCTGGAGCTCTCCCAAGTCCTTGTGCAGGGAGGAATCAAAGCACCAGGTTCACATTCAGCTGCCCTGTCATCCTGTGCCTCCTGCTTCTGTGTGCAAACTGATAAAATCACATACCCTGTGTGTGGTAGGAGCTGTGTGGAGCACCCTGGTCCCTCAGGAACCAAAGGCTGAAATTTTCAGCTGTCACATAAAAATTCTTTGTGATTCATTCTTGTGTTTGTGTTGAGCCCGTATTTTACTGTGTGTTTCTATTCTTTGTGAGTACAGCTTTTACACAGATTCTGATTCCATGTTTTCATAATGACACAGAAGCTGCTGTGTCCAGTTACTTCGCACCTCCTTTCAACTGGTGATTATTGCTTTTTTTTTGAGAGATAGGATTAAAAATATTTGCCTACATTCACAATGTCAGTGATTCATGTTAAACATGGCCTTTTATGCTACAGCTTCAGCTGTACCTTTCCTGGTACCAATTTCATACAGCTGGTCACTGCTAACGTGGGTATTGCTGTCAGCCTGGTATTTAGGTCTGAAGTGAAAGAAAAATGTTGCATGTCACAAAATATGAATTTTTTCATTGAGATGACCAGTCCAGGGGTGGGAGGAGAGGCTGAGTGATATCTGTGCATTACAAGTGAGCAGCAATTCTCCAGAAGCCTTTCTGCAGAGGCCAGAATACCCTGTCTGAAAGACAGGCTCTGATAGAAGAGGATTTGTTTCCATCATGGTGTAGTAAATTTATCCTTGGGGATAGCGGGAAGGAGGGGTTCCACCAACAAGTGTCTGCCTTTCTGTCAAGATCTGATTAGTTGTGAAATTACAAGTAACATTTTAGACATGGTTACAGTAAAGGTTACAGGCACTCTTGGATCTGAAATTTCATTTTAGAGCAAAAGGTCCCCAAGGGCTGGTTTAATTTATTTAATTACATTGTACAAGACTAGGGTAATAGTTTTAGATGGAAGTATAAGCACCAACTTCCAGGCAAATTTGTAATATAATTCAAAGTGGTAAATTGCAAAACACTTCAACAGTTGTGCTTTATGGGACAGGATGATACAAGGATATGGATTGCAATTATACATGCAACTGTAAGTCTTATATTAAAATCATAAATAATAAACTAGGAAAAGTAATTGCTTAATTGCAGTGGCAGCATATCTCTCCTGAAAAAGTTGTGCTACAAAACTGAATTAAATGTCCCAGGAAGCCTCAAGGCCCTTATAAGTATTTCTTATCCCCCTTGGTACTTTGGACAGAGAAGATGGGCGTTAAATCTAGTATTTGCATAAGGTAATTCTGTATCAAAATGTTCTCTGACTGTAGTGCAGGGAGAGTTATTGTGCTAGTTCTGTCTCTTCCCTTCTTAGGTGTGTCATGGGATGGGTAAAATTCCTTAAACTTTCATATTCCCCTCACTGCACACCTTGTGTAGTTCTTCATTTCACTGTTCCCACTTCCAGCTGAAACTTTGGTACCCTTTTTCTTAGGCATGATGCTTTGGATGTTTTTTTCCCAGCTATTTTACCACCCCAAGCCCAGCTGAGCATTTACAGCTGTTCCCTTGTTGGGTTTGTGATCAGCAACGCGGTGAAAATGCCCCAAAACCAGCGTCCCCAACAAAGTGTTAATCACTCATTGCTGTAAAGGCACAGAGATCACACAGCAAGAACCAGGAAGCGTTAAAGAAATACATCAACAGGTCCAGATCCTCCTCCTGCCATGATCTTTCTTTGCCAGCTCTTTCGATTTACCCTCAAGAAAGCTGTTTTCGACTCTCTTGCTCGACGTAGTAAAACCGCTTGCTTCGGCCGTGCCGTTCCCAGCGTGTTTCCTTTCTAATCAGTCAGTTTTGGCTGTCACTCACAGCCTCACGTCTGATTACTGACACAGCTTCAAGGCCAAGGCTCCTCTAATGCCAGTCATTGCTAAAGCTTGACAAAGGAGATGGATGACAAGGGTGGGGGCTGGCAATAAATTGGAGCTCTGTATCTGCTCTTTGCTGGCCTGACTTTTATCTGACACTCTGTTTTACAGTCCTTACATTAAATCTTTTGATCCACAAATATATGGTACATCCATCAGAAGTTTTCCCAATTTATCATGCATGGCCTTATAGCTTTTTTAAAAAAAATCGACCAGGAATTTCACTGAAGCCTTCCTTTAAATAAAGGTGCCTGGACACTTTGCCGTCAGTGTTTGTAAGATCAATATCCCTCTGAAACACAGCAGGCATTTCCCTCTGTTTCATATTTAAAGGCTAGTTCTGTTTGTTTCTCTATTGATGTGCTACTTTTTCATGGTTTCCATCTTGCATATTTACTCTTTCTGGCAGTACAGCAGCGCTGGGCTTTGGTCAGCTAAGGTACAAGTGATGGCTCATGTAAGACCTCTCTTCCCCCGAACAGCTCCCGGGGAAAATTATTCCACCTGAGGAAAAAGTACATTGCAATTTAATATCCAGATTCTTGTTCCTGGAAAAAAAAGAACAGCAAAAATTACATCAGATGCCGGTGGATTTTTCTAGAAGAAACAAATCCATTTAATGAAAAATGTTAAAAATGTTGAAAATTGAGGAATAATGCCAAATTTTGTTTTCTCCATGTAACTATCTTTGCAGTACTTCCATTTTTAATCTGGATATATTAATTATTGCAACAGAAGTAATAGTAACTATAGAACTACAGTACAACTTCTTTATGCTAAAACTCAAACGTGTTTTCTGTTGAAGGACAGAGTGAAAATCTGAAGTGCTGCTTAGGATCTTCTCCCTGGCTTCAGAGATTATCAGACAGTCTTCGAATTTTAGTTCTTTTAATCATTTAGCACTAAAACCATTCCTGATTAGCACAGAGTTCTTTGGATGATTCTCTGTGTTCACAGACACAAGAATTTAAATCTGCAGGTGGCTCACCAATATTCAAATACCTATATTTAAATAATTCTCTTAAAATATTTGATTAGTCTTGCAATGTGCTGTTTAACATCAAACATTCACTCAATGGATATGATAATTATTTGAGCTAATGTCCTTTTTCCTTGGAAAAGAAGCTTTAACTGTGGTGAACTGTTCTGTTCTGTAAAATATATAATTTCCAAATGAATACAAAAAAAGTACATGTGTAGGGGCTTTTTGGTGGGGTTTTTTGGGTTGTATTTTGATGGTGGTGGGTTTTTTCTTTGTTCTTAAAATATTGGCGATGGGGGGTCAGAGAGAGAGGGAGGTTTCACCGTATTTTTTTCACGTTTTACCACATATTTTTACATTTACCACACAAGACTTTGAGCTATTTTTCTTCTCTCTATCATTTGAACTTTGATGTTTTGAAGGACCTTTTCTTCCAAGCCTTATCCATCCTGCTGTTTAACCTTTCTGGCCCCTCTAATATGCTTCCTTACTCCAGGCAGTTTTCCCTTCAGAGACAGAATAATACTGTACAAGATTTTGTCATTATTATGATAACACTTTAACTCCTGAAATCTTGTTGTAAAACAGGTCTTTTTATGGAAGCAACAAAATCCAAACTGTGAAAAGAATCCCATGCTTCTATACTAAACCATTAAAATCTAGGTAATTCCTTGATATAAATTTAAAAATTTGTTTAACATACCACAGAGAAGGTTTAAAGCTTGGAAATAGCTCATTATCTCAATATCACTTGTGGAGTATTACAGACTCCTTAAGTTATTAGCAGAAAGCAGATTATTTTAAGGGTAAAAGTCTTCATAGGAGCTAATTTGACAGAGCTGTTAAAGTTGATAGTTTAGTCAAAAATAGTTAAATAATTGGGTTTGTTTAAGAATACGGTACAGACAGGAAAATAATTTGATTCTCATTTATCTAAGATAGAAGCAAGCTTTAGATTTGGTGGGGAGTGAGGGTGTAGGAATGTGGAGGGGACCTGGGTTATGTGTGGGGCTGGGGAATGCTGCTTAGGGAGTCAGGAATGAAGGGGAAGACTTTGGGGTTATTGAAATTTGAAAACAGGGGGATTTCCTAGGCACAGACGAGTCCATGGCTAATTGGACTTTGTTAATTCCCTGGCAGGCAGAACAATGTCCTTGCTTTACACCACCTCTCAGTGCTGCACTCGAGGTGAAGGAAGCTGTGTTTGTCACTGCGTTGTTTTGCTCTCTTTAATTTATATCAGGATTTCTTGCTTGCTCTAATGAATGAACTCCAGCTGTTGAATTCCATATGGGAAATGCAGCCAGCGTAGCTCTTCCTGACAACTTGTGCCTGTGCTGTGAAAGCTGAGAATGAATCAGCATGAGAGATCTGGGAATGATAGTCTAACATAAAACAGATGACTGTCATCTATTATTTGGGTGGCAAGGGGAGATAAGAGGGAGGAAAGTTTGCTTTTCAAGCAGGGTTAAAGAAATGAATTTTATATCAGTGCAGTTTGTGGCTCTAATTTAGAAACAATTTACAGTCACTTGGGAAATTCTGTCTTCTGAGGTGGATTTGAAGTTGTGTGCTTGGGAGAAAGGAATGGTCTTAGGAGCTTCCAGTGGCTATGGAAGCTGGGAGGAAAGGGAAAAATTTTTAAAAGAGAGGAAGAAACCAATCAAAAAACCTCACTTGTCTGCCTCTAGTAGTTACTGCAATGAAAGTAGTTAATGGATATCTGTGTGTATCACCTGGCAATTTCAATCTGTGCAATAATAAGAAATAACTTAGTTTTAGAAATCTCTGTTTTCTATTTCATTCATGCTTGTTTTCCTCTGGTTTTAAAGACACACTAGCTGTCATCATTTTTTTTAACCAGAGATAGCATGAACAGAATGTAGTTGAGTTCCTAGAACCCTACTTGTATTTTGGAATTTCCATGGAAAATTCTGGATCTTGGGTTAAAGCAAAGAGAAATTGTGTTGTATATTGGGGATTTTAGGAGAATTCAAGACAGAGAATCAAAATTCTTGTGAAAACTTACCACAGTGCTCCTTGCTACTGCAGAGTATTTTCAGCATTTGAGCCAACGTTCTTGTAAGAATTCAAGTTACATTTCTGGATCTTTTTCATCTCAGACACAAGTGCCTGCTCCGGGACAGCCTGATTCAGATTGTTCTCCTTCTCTTTTTCCATCTCCACAAAGCTTGAGCTACCCAGATTTCACCCAGTCTGGTCCTCAGCCCCTCTCACCAGGCCTTTTTTGTGTTAAATGGCCACCATTGTCTCTGCTGAGCTTCTGTTTCTCTGCAGTTTAACTTGATGGAGCTGGTTTTCCTACAGCTTCCACATGTTCTCCAAAGCATGGGAATCTTTCAGGTATCTTCAGTTTTACTGCAGCTTTCTTCCAAGAAGTGACAGTCCTACATCCCACAGACCCTGTTGAATCTGTGCTGATTTATTTCCCTATGGATTCATTTGTAATTTCAACCCTTGATTCTTAATGGAAAAATGGATTCTTAATGTGTCCATAGAGATAAATGTAGATATTTTACAGTTTCTAATAATTGTATCAGTAGAGAGAAGGATGAACTGTTTTCCCTTAAAAAGCTTGTTTAGACCAACAAAGGTTCCCATGAAAGAAAAGAGAGAAAAAAGGGCTATTTTCAGTGTTTGGTAATGAAGAGAGGGTGAGTGTTAGGAAAGATGAAAGCATTAAATGTGTATCTTGTTAGATAAACCTGTATCACTGTGCTGGTGTAGCTACTCTAATTTATTTTGCCTACGTGTGTTTACTTTTTATGGGGTATATCTGGCTGCAGAAAACTTTTTCTTAAGTGTTTGAATTTTGAGCTGAAATATTTTATGCTGAGCCATGCTTGAGGGTAAATTTTTTTTGAAGGTTTGAATGAGAATGCATAGTCCAAGAGAAATATATGGCAGAACACTATTGCCACAAAAAGATGAAAAACTGCATCAATTTAGATGAAGTGCGACAATTTAAAATTATGCGTGTGCCAAGATTTATTTTGAACTCATGGAGCTTATTTTCATTAATGACCCAACTCTGTTTATTGGAAGCGTGTGATATTAATACTTTATAATCTTATCCCTGATGACACCTTCAGAATAGAAGAGGAGATTGCTCTTTTTATTTGCGTGGTTGCTGTGGGTATTTTTGTTCAGGGCTGGAGATGACTCTGAGCTCACTTTCAGAGGTGTCACGAGGGCTGAAGTGCAAAGTGGACTCCTGATCCCAGGTGGCTGAGGCTCAGGAGATGAAGCAGCCGTGGTTGTTTGATGCATCCCGTAGGTTTGTTGGTGCTGGTCGGTGTTTGAGGGCACAGTGGCATTGCAAAAGGATTGTTGGAGGTAAATAGATCAGAAGGGAAATGTGTGAGCACTGATGCTGGGCTCTTTCACTGAACAATGAGGAGAAAATGCACTTTTGAGTGGTTTCTTGATTCAGGTTTTCAAATTCTATCAGCATGGGGACTTAGCAACAAGACTCCCAATCAGACCATGGTGAAATGAGCTGTGTTCCCCCGAGGGGTGGAGGAGAAATGGGATCCATTGAGGTTTTATCCTACAGGATACACACGGAGACGTGACCATGACTTGTCAGGTTTTCAAAAGTCATTTGTCAATAGTCCTCTTGTGAAGGCAAGAGTCAGAGTGTGGCCTCCTGCAAGAGCTGCCATGAAAACAATTCATCTGGAATCTACTCATGAGAAATGAATTAAAATTAAATTAAAAGAAATTGCCAGTGAGCCTCTCTTGTTTCTGGGTTAAAGATCATTTCTGCCAATGTATAGATCCCCTGAGACTGAGAACTACACCATACTTCAAAAGTTCTTCTCTTTTCTCCTTTTCTGCTTGCTGGGTGCATTTTATATTTGTTAACTGTAAGAAAATGAGGAACAACGTAAAAAGCTCAACTTCTTTGACTTCTAGAATTTTGGGGGCTTGTGCTTCAGTAGTGTTTTATCATTCCACTTCTCTTTTATAAAACAGTATTTCTGTTATAAATACAGTTGATAAAATCAAAAGATCATTTTCACTTTTAAATCTCCTGAGAGAATTTAGAGCTCTCAAATTCTCTTCCACAATTTAAACTAAATTTTCACCTTAGAAGTTTGCAGATTCCTTCCATTTTGGCTTCCAAACTGTACATAGCTGCCAAAATAGAATTAATTAATATTTCCTTTGAACCTCAGTGTGCACCAGAAGCACTCATTAACAGTAAAAGGCTGGAAGTTGTGCAATAGCTGCCATAGATTTTGTAGTTTCTTTATCTCATATATTGATATCCAATTTTAAGGCTCAATAAAACCTGTTAGTGATGGGGATACTCTTGTGACACGAGAGCAGCTGTTATCAGGCAGCAATTTGCAGTAAACACTTGTAGTAAACCAAGCACTTTGCCAAGATCTCTAAAAAGTCAGTCTGGAAACTGCCTTCCACAAGGGAAACCTCAGCTCAGAACTGCACGGGAGTTTGAGTTTGGTGAACTCGATCCAAACCCATTTTCAGTGAATGGTGTTTATTGCTGCTTGCTGAGGTTATGTCACCAGAGCAAATCAAATCCTTCACTCTTTTGCCTTGTTCTAAGGAAAACCAGAGTTTTCCCCAGGAATGGCTCTTTCAAGAGTTTCAGCTAGCAATGAAAAATAGGATTAATTACCTTGGAACACGGGCATGTGCCATTAGTCATGCAGTGCGTGGCAATCTGCTTTTGCACTGGTTACTCCTGACTTCAGCTCACATTCTTTTCCCTCTGTGTAATTTGTATTTGTTTGGTTTTTCCGTGTTTTGCTTTTTCTTTTTTTTTTTTTTTTTACAGCTGGACATTCTGACGGGAATACAGGAAAGCTGGACTTTCTTTTTTTTTTTTCTGAGAATTCCAGGACGCTCAGTGGGAACCACATGCAGCTAAAATTAAACAAAACAGGGCGTTTTGTCCATTTGAGAAATACTGTGTGCATAAGATAGATGATAATAAGTGTCTTGTTTATCTTGGCTATTTTGCTCTGCCAACCATGCAGGCAGAGCTGCAAGGTGAAGGTCCCTCATCCATAGATTTAATCTTTCTTCAGTTCAAAGCTTTGTAAGTAAAAGCAACCATCTGGGCAGGACAGCTGCTGAGATCCCTCTCTTACAAGCGTGGTGCTGGTGCCAAAGGGAAGCTCTTTGCCCTCATATCATTGTGCCCTCATTAAAAAAAAGCAGCCCAAACCCATTCTGTGTTATCCTTGGAATCCATTGAATGATACACTAATTCCTCTTACAATTAGTCTTTGTTAGAGGTTATTAATAGGGAGCCTCAATACATAGAGTTCAGTGCATTTTCAGCCAGGGAATGGTTAATAGGGAGTTGGTTTTGACATTTGAATAATTTTTTAAATGTTGCTTTTATCAGTTAGTTCAACTGACCATTCATTCATTCATCTATGGGCAAATCACAGAATGACACAATTACAGCAGTTGGTTTTTTTGATCTCTAGGATATATTTCTCCTCTGTAAATTTTAGTCTGGAAAAGAAGAAACCTGAGAAATCAAAATAGAGAAAAGTACAAGCATAAGGACATATATTTTCTTGAAAGAACAGGCTTTCACTACACAGAAAAAACCCTAGCCCAGGCATTATCAAAGTGAACAAAAATAGGAAACGAACAGTGCAAGAAAGCAAAGAATTGTTTCTAATATACTTGGCTGGTATTCATTTCAAAGGCACAAGAATAAAGTTCAGGTACATTTAGGAATTTATAATGGAAATTCAGTTGCTTAATGATGCAGATGATTTCCAAGTACCAAAGGGGAAAAAAAAAGCTAAGGCTATCTCTTTTACAATGCTTTTCCCATGTCCTTTTCTGCAGTATTCTTGCCTTCTCAGTATCTGTCTTTGAAATCAATTTCAGATGTCAGGAAAAAAGTTAAAGATGTTGGCAGTAGTTGTCACGGATCAGACTCGGATGTCTCATTAAACTGAGCAAAGAGAGAGTGAGAATCACCTTTAATTTTCAGAATGGTTGGTCTTTAATGTTAAACTGAAAGTGATTGATGCCTTGCAGAGTAATACGTGATAATATTTACTGAAACTTCTCTTAAATATTTGAAGATATATTTCTGTGTCTGCCTGGTAGGAATGATTTCAGTTTCCTGTGTTCTTCTTTCCTGGCTGATGGCCTCTAAAGTGAACTTTCAGAACAAATGTAGAACAAGTCAGGCATACCCCTGTTGTGTTGATAATATCAACTTGACAAATGTATTCTGAATTTTGCCTGCAGCCATTAAAATGGAAAGCGAAGTCGGAAGTGTTTTATGGGAGGTTTTTTTTATTGCTTGTACCAGCAAGTATTGTACTGATTTTGTCAAAGGAAAACATAATTTTTATAAAGCACTTGCCCTATTGACTCCCAACTAGAACAATATATTTTAATCCATCATGATGTTATTTTTACCACTTCATTGTTTTATTTGCCATTATTATACTTTTTCTGTTTACTTCTAAACTGATATAAACTAAAAGCCAAAAGTCTAAACTAACTAAGTATTGTGTTAATGCTAATTTAGGCTGACTGTTTATTAATAGAACTTGCTTTCTATAAATAGTATAGAGAAATAACAGAGGTTGTTCTTGAACTTTGCACACACAATTGTAATGATTTGGTTGTACACACAGAGGAGAAGGTCAAATCTAGCTATGTTTTTTCTGCTGTGTATGTAACTTCTTTTAATTTTATTTATTTTTGTAATAAATTGTATTCAAGGTACTTTATAAATATGAAATAGAAGGATAGATATCATCAGCTTTTGCCAATATAGTGGGTTGGCAAAAAGCACGTGTGGAGAAGTGTCTTATGTAACTTAACTTCTTTAATATTGAAATAATCAGTTTTGCTGTGAGGCTGCGGGATTGGCCTTTGTCCAATGAACGTTTCCTGTAACCATGAAACACGTTAATTTAATGTGTTTGCCCATTAAAGCGGTGTCAAAATAAGTACCTGTGGAGTACTGCTAAACAAAGACAAAAACAACTAATTTGCTTCTTAATGAGCCAGCAATAATGCACCAACATTTCAGTCTGTTTGCTCTTAAGGCAGCCAGGGGCTCTGGAGGAGGCTGTTTCAGAGGTTCTCCTCCCTAAAGAAGCCTTTTGAAATCCATGCTGGTGAAAGACATTTTCATAAACTGTATCAATGAAAGCTCTGGTTGTGAAAAATGTGTGAATAGGGGTATTTATGTGATAAACCCTTAAAAGAATATAAGAAGAATATATCACATAAATGACAGTTGGGTCAAACTGTTTTTTTTTTTTAGCAATTCATAGAATTGTAAGATCACAGAACACCTTCCACTAGACCAGGTTGCTCCAAGGCCCATCCAACAGGGACATGACCTGGACTTTTTTCTTGTTTTTGGCTTATTCCCACAATGGTGGGAGGTAAAGCAGAGCAAGTGCCCAGGAGGCTGCCCTGTCACCTCCCTTACTGGGACCACTGTAATTTCTGCTGTGCCAGAGGAGGGGTGTTCTGCCCTGCAACAGAACCTGCAAAATTCACTTTGTTTGCAGTAACGTGTCAGAGCATCACCACAGAATCACAACTGTGTTCTGCTTCAGTGACGTTCTCTGAAATAAATTAATCTACAGAAATCTTTTCTTTTGTCTGTTAAACAAATATCTACAGGCTTTCCTTTGTTTTGTAAATCTTTTAAAAGTTAAGAAGCCATTTCTGGGTGTTTCTAGAGGACTTTCTCTGTAACTTGTTTGTAAAAGTTTTTTTGGCTGTTAAAATTGGAATGTTTTTTCATGTGGCTCAGATATATGGTTGTATTGTAAAGCTTTAGTTTGGAAGGACAGGAATTATACCTTGATTTATTTTTGGTCTTGTGTCTAAAAATGTGAGGAACTTCAGAGTCAGAAGAGAGAGAGCAGAGTTAAGTATTATTTGTAAAGCTTAAACCTCAGACAGCCCAGGCTGTTTTCCAGCTGGGCTGGCATTAAGTGCCTGGTGAAAGGTGAAGGTAACTTTGTTGATCCAGTCTCACCTATTGCTTCTCTGAAACAACTTAGTGCTCGTTACACAAGAACTGCTCTTTGTTTAAAAATAACTTGAAGTTGCCAGTCCTTTCAGAGAACGTAATTATTTCCTCCGGGGAAAATAACATGCCTTATCTACTCAGAGAAAGCATTTAGGATGCCCTTTCCTGCTTTCTTTGTCCTGCAATAATCTGCTTTTTCTAGGAGGAACATTTCTTCTGTCAACATTTTTCTCTGGTGTTGCTGGGTGAAAATAAGCTCAGTGTGTGTCATCCTGTGATGCACTCCTAGTAAACTCGGGTAATACGTCACCTACATTTGTCCCTTTCTCCCACACAGTTTAATAAAGGAAATTACTCTGATTAATGGCTTTTAGATTTAACAAAAAGCACTGTTTGGGGTTATACATCCATCTGGTCCAGTTTCTGAATTGTCAGCTTGATGATGTATGTGGATGTATAGAGCAGGAGCAGATGACTGGAGGGACTGGGGAAACCCTGCAGAGAATTGAGCCAGCAGATTGTTTCCCCCAGTGAGCAATTTTATGGAAGTTGTAAACCCGCCCAGGGCTCACCTCTTACAGGATACAGAGTGCTCATGAATCGAGCTTCTGACTGATTCCATACTCCTTGTGGATATACGTCTTCATTATTGCCAGCTTGGCCGGGTTCAGAGCGAGGAGCAGAGCTTTGCTCTGCGTTTGTTTGGTGCTGCTAAGCCGGGCTTAGCCAGCCTGTCTGCATTCACTGGACTGGGCTCCAGCAGGACCATCAGCTGCTGCTGCCTTGGATTGTGTGAGAGCAGGATTAGGCTCCAGTATGGTCAGTGCAACGTGTAGGGTTTGGTAGTTTTCCTCCCTGCCAGGCTGTGCACTGTGGGCCAGGGGGATGGGGCTAAGCCTGGTGTTGTATTTCTGCAAGTGAGCCCCGAGTGCTCAGGATTCCATCTCCTGGCCAGCCTCTCACAGGCTGTGCCTTGCCCTGACTCACAGTTCCGAGTAGGACACAGGGGTTACACTCACACAGTTCCTGCTTTTCACTTGGATAATATTTTCTCATCACTCGGGTTCCTGACAGCTCACACAAAATCCTGCCAGGAATACAAACCCAGGACCCGAGGCAGCTGATCCTCCTTCTCTTTCGTACCCATTCCCCTTAAACAATTTAGAAGAGTTTTTGTGAAGAGAAGTCTTTTGCTGGATTATTTTAAACAAAATACTCAGACTCTGAAGACAATCTCACGACTTTTTTTGCATTAACTATCAGTCTCATTGAAGGTGTTAACAAGGTCCTGCAGGACGTATGTTAGCCAGTAGACTAAGTGGTTTCTTTTTTAGCTTTTTGCTTTAAAAATGTTGGCTAAATAGAATTCCAGCTTTTTCCAAAGTTGGAGGGCAACTTTACAAACTACTCTTTGACTTAGACTCACCACTGTTTTCAGTTTTTCCTTTTTGTTAATTATTTCTTAAGCACGCTAAGACAACTTGTAGTCATTGCTTGTTACTTCTCACAAATATTGTCCAAAGGAGCAGAGCTGATGGAGTAGAGCTTTCTTGTACTTCACTGAATATTGTGGTGATATAACAGAGGTGTCTTTCTGTTTTCTAGTCAGATAAATTGCTCTAAATATTAATGATTACATGAATTACTTCCAAAGGATAACACCTCAAGTTTACATTCATTACCTTTTGTAACTTTAAATTGCCCATCCTCATGACAATTTTTAATGCAAAAGGACGTTTTTTGTCATTCTGTGAATTGGAAATAACATTTCAAGTAATTATTACTTGTGTCCTGAAAAATCTATCAATAATGGAAGGAAAACAATTTCCCCTTCTATTTCAGTGCATGATTATACATTCTGTATGTATACACACTTCTGATAATGGGTTTTACTCAATATTTTATTGATTTACTACAGTTACACACAGAGTAATAGCTTTCAGTTCTTTGGGATTTCATAATTTTAATATACTTTATGTCTTTACAAATGGGACAAATGAATAATGAGTATTAGTTACATTGTGACCTGTATATCTCTTCAAAATGGGCAGGTGCATCAGTACTGGTTCTTAGCATGGTTTTTGACTGAGTGTTTCTTTTATTGCAGCTCATAATGGAGGGAATGCAATCTTTGAAGCTGATTTATGACAAGAATTTTACTTGTACATCCTTTAAAATTTCAAGCACATTAACTGTAGCATGTTTGCAAATAATAAAGTAGGTATCAAGTACACTTTGATGGTTTTTATCACCTTATTTGTATGTTTAGATGGAAGTACTGTGTGCAGAACATGGGGATATGGTACTTTAGCAAAATATATTTGAAGTTTGGGAGGTGCAATTCATTGCTGGTGTATCCTATAGGATACATAGATTTAATATAACAGTTCTGTACACAGAGCAGTCTGCTACTGATAGCTTCAGGCCTTGGCATTAAAAGAAAAAAAACCCCACAAATCAGCCCCAAACAACTCCCAAACTCCAAAAAAACGCCAAACTTCAAAAAACCCAAACAAGAAGAAAACTTTTCATACCTTAATAAAGTTAGGATGTTATTTTCAAAACACTGTTTAAGTTCCCTGTCTGCCTAAATGGAGTTTAACCCTGTCTGGCTTAAAAATAAATCTTTTATTTTTCCTTTACATATGCTTTTGATGTATGTCATCCATCAATGTTAGCAAGAACAGTAAATGCATTGATCTATTGCTGCACTTGACAAGTTAAATAACACTTTATGTAAGAAGTATTGATTTATAAAATCCAGTACATGTAATTAACATTAGAACTGTCAAAAGTTGAAAACAGTATTAACTTGCTGCTTATTTATAAGGCAAAGAAAATGAAATAAAATATCCAGATTAATCAACCAACTCCTTTTCTTTGCCTTCAGATATGTCAAACTCAGTTATGTTTTCTAGAACGGTGATATGTTTCTTCCAATTTTGACAAGAAGAAATTACATGTTTCATCAGTATGGCTGCAAATAATCCTATAGGCTCTAGATCTGTGTATTTTCCTTGAAGCGCTGAAAGATTTCCACTGGGGTGGTTCTGAAAGGATTTGGTGTAAAAGACATGGCAATAAGTGGTGATTTTTGGGGAAATGATGGTGCCCAGTTTGTGTGAGGCTTCCAAAGAACCACTGATCCATCCTGTTGGGAGTGTCTGCACAAACACCCCGAGAGCTCTGCTAGGATCACTCTGCGCTTCTGCCTCCCACCAGGTGCCTGTCCCAGAGTTTGCTTAAGATGTGGGAATATTTCAGCTGAGTCCTGTGAACTTTGGGCTGTGCTTTGTTGGCATTTCTGTCCTAATCCAGAGTCACACAAGGATATGAACAGTCCTGTCCCTGCTCAGCATAATGTGGGCTTCTGTGCTCACCACCCTCCAATTCAGTGACACCACTGAGATCCTTTGAGTTTTTTGAGGCAGGCATTACCCAACTTCTGAACCTACTTATTGTCGCCCTGGTTTTCACAGTGCTCCATGTTTTTACTTTTGTAGTAAAAGTTCTCATGCTCTTTTTATAAACATAGCTCTTGTTTTTCTAACTGGCTAAGGATGTTTACTGAACTTTTAAATTGTTGTTCATTCTTTCTCCAAGGCGGAGAAAGGTGATAGACTGTGTTCTTATCCTATAAAATGCTAGAGGTGTTAACCTCATCCACCAATGTATGATTGTCTTAGAAAAGGTATAAAAGTGTGATAATAAAGGTAGGCAACCCCTTTTGGTTCTGCTCCGTGGTCTCCTTTTGGCCTCTGCTCCGTGGTCCTAACAACCTGCTGCCTAACCTGCTGTTTGAGTCCGCGTGTTCGTGTCCAGACACTGCGACAACTTATGTCTTTCAAGTTTAAACAACAACAACAAAAAAAAATTACAAGTTACATTTAAACAAAATAACAATAGCAGTGGACAGTAGACATTGCTTTTAACAAAGGTTTGAGCATGAATCATTTCCCCTCCAGCCCCTTCCATCAAAAGAGAAGTGTTTATATCTTCACTGGATATTCATAGCTGCTTTGCTATTTAGAAACAAATTCTCCTTGAGAGCATAAATAGGTGCCTGCCTTGGCTTTCAGGTCTGGCAGTGCCTTTGCTGTTCCTTTGTTTCCTCCTGCTGCTCTCGTGTTTCTCTTTTGGTACTTCGAGACACTCCTCAGCTGTTTACCTTTTTGATTTAATTTATCTTCTGCACACTGAGAATGCCCCTTATAGCAGGGAGGAACTAGAGGAAAGCACATTTACGTTTTCATCTTTTCTCTCCTGTTAAGTGTTCTGTAGGGTTTCACCTCTCCTTCGAGCCCGTGTCAGTTGGAATATTTAGTGGATATATTTATAAATTGCTGGATAGATATCCGTGTGATCAGGCTGCCCTACAGTAGTTCGAGATCGTAGACTATGTAGCAGCAACAATAGCTTCCTTTGTGGTTAAAATAATGAAGGAAATCCTGCTATATTTGGATTCTCTTTTGGCGAGGCA
The DNA here is from genome assembly GCA_026261815.1 of Monarcha castaneiventris obscurior. Lineage (NCBI taxonomy): Eukaryota > Metazoa > Chordata > Aves > Passeriformes > Monarchidae > Monarcha > Monarcha castaneiventris. The sequence goes on along the minus strand of JAMPIT010000856.1, from coordinate 10,414,909 downwards.
GCTCTGCCTTCCACCTGCTGTGGGCCGAGATTTAAACACTAACAACTTATTTCCTCGAGTCTCTGAGTGAGGCTCTGTAAACATCACTGTATGAAGAGAATATGAAAAGCACAGAGGTTGTGCTTTGATACCAAATTCAGAGGCTGGAGGTTTCTTTGGAGATTTTGTTTTGGTTTTCATAGTTAATGGGTTCTCTTTCATTTGCCTGCTTTGTACAGAGATGCCTTTTTCTTTCAGTGCATTTGTAAATTTCTTAAAAATATCCTCCTGAATATTAAAAAAAAACAAAACTGGAGCCTTTATTGTGGATGAACTACACTAAACATAATTTGACAACATCATATGTAGCTTTTTGATTTTCAGTCTTGCAGCAGGTAATGGCTTTAAGCTGAAAGAGGGTGGCTTTAGATGGGATATTGGGAAGAAATCCTTCCCTGTGAGGGTGGGGAGGCCCTGGCACAGGGTGCCCAGAGAAGCTGTGGCTGCCCCTGGATCCCTGGCAGTGTCCAAGGCCAGGTTGGACAGGGCTTGGAGCAGCCTGGGATAGAGGAAGGTGTCCCTGCCCATGGCAGGGGGTGGGATGAGATGAGCTTTAAGGTCTCTCCCCACCCAAACCATTCTGGGATTCTGTGATATTCCCTGAATTCACAAAACTATGAATAGTGGTTGCCTTACAATAAACCAATATCATTTTTTGTGCCCTGACTGAACTGATTTATTACAGGTGGTCAGAATGGGAGACTAAAACATGAGGTGTAGAAATTAAATGGGAAAAGGAAGCCTTAGTGGGATTTTAGGTTAATACACCAGGAGCTGCTTGAGGCTCAGTTAAAACGATATCAGCTCATTATTTTTTTTCCTCCTTGGCTGGTCTGCTAAAGAAATCAACTTTAAGAAAAGAATAATACAATTGCATGTGGGAACGTCTTTCTTGGTGTATTTGGGGATAACTGAGAGAGGTTTATGTTGAATTTTAATGGAGTGATGTTACCAACCACTGTCTGTTCTTTGTTTTTCTGTCAGAATCCAGGTCCTATAAAAACTCTGCTGTGGTTCTGGGGGCCCTCCTCCTTTCAGCTCTGTTTTGAGTATTTTTAATAAAACTTGAGAAATCTTTTCTCAAAAGGGAATTCTTCAGGAAGTGATTGTGTAGTGAATGAAAGGATGGTCTTTAAATAGATGGCAGAGTGTTAGGGAGTAGATTTTATGAATACAAAGAACAGGTTATATTTAAAGACTTTTAAGCAGTCAGTGATAGTAAGATTTTCTCTTTTTTATCATAAAAAATCTGCTCTGGCTTTTTTCTGTTGTCTCAGGATGCAAATGGGTTTTTGTAGTTCATCTAAAGCTGTTCATAGAGAAAAATGGAAGAAAGCTGAGAGAGATAACAGGAAATGTTTGTGCCTTAAAACAGGGAAGAATGGTTGGAAATATTAAAACAGGTTTTACTGTAGTCACTTCATGGTGTTTATCTTAGAATTATAGGAGTTTTTAAAGGAATGAATTAGGATGTTTGTTCTTTTAAGCAATGCTATGTGTTAGCCAAGATTTGGGAAAAACATTTGGTCTGTTTGCATCAAGAAACGAGGAGCAGAGAAGCCAACTGGAGTCTGCAGTGTCATTTAGGTAATTCTGAAATAGAGAAGTGATGCTTCAATTAGAAAAAAAAAAAAGAATTTTTAATTAAATCTACTTAACTATCAGTGTGAAACACTCATTCTTGCCGCTTGGGACTCCTATTCTATTGAATTGTTGAAAGCTAATCATAACTATACATTACAGAATGTTTAGTTTTCCTCTTGGGATGGACTGCAACAGGTTTGCAATCTTTAGGTCAATATTTCCTCCATCCAAATCAAATATATGATTGGCAATTACCCAATAACTAACTTGCCAATTAGTTATGTGAGCTGTTCAAGGCAGAAAAAGGAAGTTACCCATTGAAATCTTGTCTCCCTGTGACTGTGCATTTAAAAGAAATAAATGTCACTTATTCTAGAAATATGTAGGCTTCCTCACAGAACTTGCTGAGTCCTAAAACAATTTAATTCCATCCCCAATTAAACCTTTAAAAGCACCATCCATCAACCTCAGCTGATATCTGTATTTGCATTCAGGGATTATAATGGAGATACCCAAAAAGAAGGTTATCTTTTTAATCTCTAGGACGACAGAAATGGGTAGTGTGGGTTCATTTACTTGATGTGTGAAATTGAGGAAGAAAGACTGATTTAAATACAGTTGCTTCAGTACTCTTCCAATATAAAATCAGATATCATCTTTGATGAAAGTTCAGGAAATCCATTTTGAGAGAATGCTTTATACCATTGTGTGAAAATTCTTCACTGCTGCAGTATATTTGAAAAATAACGTGATATTTTAATGAAATATTCACTATGATGCATCAGTCCTTTGCAATCGAGGGTTAGAATGAGGTAGTAAAATGCAATTTAAATTTAATTGTTGTACTTGGTGATTTATATCACACTTCCAACCACAAAAATTTGAATCTCAAAGATCCAATATTTTGGATAAAATAGACTTCCTGCAAATCAGTACAGTTAAAGTGACTGAATGCTCTAATGTATGTTTGACATTGTTGACAGTTTATGAATAGATCATATACTAACTTCCCCGGCATCCCATCAATGCATTTTAGAAGGTTCGAATTCAAAAGAAGATTGATTCAAATATATCTGAGTTCAATCTGACTTTCTGGTACATTTCCCAGGATTTACCGTGTAATAATTCCAAATTCATACGCCATATAATCTATTGAAGTTCATTTCCACAAGAGAATACAACTTGCATCCAGAGCTAGCACATGTATGCATGTATATCAGAAACTGTAAGATGAAAAAAACTGAGATAGCAAGACTAAAAGATCCTTTTGAAAAGGAAATAGAGAAATATCTTTTCCATACCCAACTTGGGAATAAGAAGAAAAACCATTTTCCCAGGAGGCTGCAGTTCTTTGCTGTCAGAGCAGAGCAGCTCGTGCTCGACTGTTTGTGCTCAGCAGTGTCACAGCTGAGCTTCAGCCTGGTGTTGAATGGGGCTTTGCTGCCCATAGCTGTGCCTCCTTTCTGTGGGTTACTGAAAAGATTCTTCCTGTCTCGAGTTTGGTTTTCTTGATTTCAGCTGCCTTTTTACCCTGCTTTATTACTAGGCATTCAGTGCCCCAGACAGACCTTTTGGGATACTCTTTCCATGGCAGTCATTGTTTATCCACCCAAAGGTGGCTCATCTCTCCTCTCCTGGCAGCCACTGAGAACAAAAACATTTCTGTACTGTTGATCTTTTCCTGGGCTGATCATTCAACCTCTGCTTCATTTTCCTGGAGAATTCCTCAGAGATAATTCTGTTCTTTATTTTCCCGTGTCAGTTGATTGTAGCTTTAGAAGCATGTGAAGAAACAGTAACGTGCATCATGCTTTGACTGGAGATTAATAGGCTGAAATCAATAGAGGTGTGCTGCTTCATAAACCAATTGTGTTTTTCTTTTGAGTTTGAAAAATGTATCTCAGTCAAAACTGTTTTCAATATTGAACCTGTAGGGCCAACTGAGCGATGGAAAGGCAGCTGCTCACCTGGTATTTGTTAAGTGATTGAGCTGTATTTGCTCTGAATTGCTGATTTATGTGCAGATTGATCTACTTTTAATATTCAATATTAGCTCACCTAAAAATGGCTTAAAAGTAGAGATGCATAGCAAAGACAAATAGCAGTGGCCGTGGGGATCTCTTGACCTGCTCTCAGCACTCCCTGCATTTTCCTTCCTCTGAGTGTTCAGGATCACAGAAATTGATTTTTTTCAGGAAGTGGGCACCTGATTTTGCCTGTAACTGTTGGTATCCAACACTTCTGGAGAAAAAAAGCTGAGATTTGAAGAGGGTGGTTGCAGTGGGTTTTGCTGATGAGGGTGATGTAGTACTTCTCTGGAGTGTTCTAACTTTCCTTTTCTCTGTAGGGTAGAGGTTCCCAAGATCAAATTGTGTCTTTAATTAAAATTTATTAATTCCTGAGGGATGGGACTGTGTAACTGCTTTCAAGATCTTGTAAGACCTTGTAGTGACTGAAAGATCTATATCATCTGACTTTGCTCTATGGGTTTTACAAATGCAAGCTCTTCAAGGGCTAAGAATCATTAGCCAATCCTTGTTAATTTGTTTGTCAGAGGGAATGTTTGAGGTCCCTGAGATGGTGCTCTCCTGTTTCTGAAGTCATGCTCACTCATGCAACCCTTATGAGATTCCTTGGGTATTTAATGAGTATCTAGTGTCAGAATTTTTGTTGTCATTCCAGTCAGTACAAAGCTGTCCAGCCAGGCTGCCTTTTCCTCTTGCAGGTCCTGTTGCAAGTTTGTGCCTGAGTGTGATTTTCAGGGAGAATGGAGGACGAGGGAGCTTTCAGCTTTTCTGTGGTGCATCTCATCTGCCAGGGCTGAGGACAAGCCCAGAGCAGAGGACAATTGCATCCAGCACCATTTTGTGTTTAAATGTCAACATTAGTCCAAAAAAAAAATCCTCTGGGTTTTGTTGAATTTAGTCCTGAATCTTAATTTTCAGATAAAATCCATCTAAGCTTTGCATATACCAAGGAAAGAAACTGGATGGGCCAATCCAGCAGTGAAATGGAACTCAGGCAGTTCAGAGGTGCAGAAAAGCAAAGCAGAGAAGCTGTGGAGCAAATTTACAAATAATTTTGGCATATTCAATCCTACTCCTTTTTGAGATTTGCATTAAAATAAATCCTCAGCATCCTTTTAAGGATACAAGTTGGGATGTTGGCGAGTTTGGTGAGCAGACTTAATGAAAATTTACTGAAGCTGTAAATATACATGTGCCTACAGGTTGGCACCTTATCCCTTTGCTCCTTCTTGCAACTCAAAAAATTCTTTAATTGCTATTACTTTTGTTTTTAAATCAGCATTGCTGAAGAGCCAGAGAGGCTGGAAAAATTAATACATTTAGAAAAAGCAACAGTGTATGGCATGAATGCTTGATTCTTTTTTTTTTTTTTTTTGTAGGCAGACAAGTATTCTAGCCAAGAATAATAATTGCAGTATTTTATTATTTTTTGTTTTGTTTTAGGACTCAGATAGGCTTTTTATTTGTATTTTACTCTGTTCTTGAAGAGTACAAAACAAAATCTGCCTTCCTGGCTTTCAAACCCTTGGTAGGCCAAGGTTAGCCTCCTGGTGAGCCCTGTCTGTATTTAATCATTAAATGCAAGTATCTTATACCTATTAACTGCCCCCTTGTGTCTTCCATCCCTCAGCCAGTTATTTCTTTCCTACAGCTTCCCTTCTGAGATGGCTTTGATATTTTCCCTGCCAATTTTCCTGTTTCCCTGGGATGCTGTATAACAACCAAACTTTTCCTCGCATGTCCAGTTTTAAATTCTGTTTTCCATTTCAGCCTAAAGCTGCAAACAAAGCCCAGGGTGCAGCCCTGGTGTGATCCTGAGCCTGAGGTGTGAGCAGCCCTGTGCTGCAGAAATGCCAACGTCATCAAAGCTGCCCCTCTGCATGGAGTCTTTGCTCCATGTTTTATTTTCATTTCTGCTTTCAGGGAATATTTAGTGAGCTCTGATTGCATAATTGAATTTGATAAACTGATGGTAGGTGATTGATGAGAAAGTCAGGAATAAAGGATTAGAAGATAAAATTACTTCAAGGGTTTAAGTAAATCTTCCAGAGAGCCAGGGTAATTTATAAAGCATGATATACTCTTTATAAAAATATTCCCATAGGTCTATTAAATTTTAGCTTCTAACAGAACTGGATTGAGTTTTGAGAATCATTTTCATGTAATAATGGCTTGATTGTGATGCTTTAAATGGGAGATAGCTCTGAGTGGGCTGCAGCATCGTTGGGTTTGTAATATTTGAGTGGGAAATGTAAGGCTGAATGACAGACTTGTGGGCAGCACTTTGCCTTCCAAATACATCATTTTTTCTTGGAAAGACATAAGTTAGGAGTAAGTGGATAATTCAGAGGAAGTAATGAAGGAGGTTGTGCTGCTGAGTCTGTAAATCACTGAAAACAAGGATCAACAAATGACTCGGTTAGGTGCAGATACCACTTTCACTGAGCTCTCCCTCCGTGACTAAACTTTCTTCAGGGAGGAATAGTTTAGGGAACTCATTCCATGAGCCTCTGTAGGTGAGCAGGTAAATGCTGTTTGCAGGGGGCTCAGCACTAATCATTTCACTGTACCAGTTGGGCCCTGTTATCTTCCCCTGAACACCAGCACTGCTCCCAGCTGCTGCTTTTCTATCTCCAGAGGAAGCCTGACACCTTTAATCTTTCCAGGGTAGAATGTATGAAACTCCCTTGGGAGACTCCCCGAAACATATCTGAGGTCGTTGACAAGATTTAACATTTTCTCACTTGTTTAGAAATGCCTTTGTAAAAATTTGCTTTTCACTCTGGCTAAAATAACTGTATTTCACAGGAACATCCTTAAACTCCAATTGAAATTTTTCTTTATAACATTTAAAATATTGGTTGATTTTACTAGTTAGGAGACAATGAGAATTGGGATGATTTCACAATAATTGCAGTCGTTAAAACAAAAACTAAAAGAGAAGTTTTGCAGAATGTATTCTCGGTCATGTAATAGCGTGGAGAGGAGTAGAAACTATCCTTGGTTTCTCTGGGAATATCTGCTAGTTTGGAACTGTTCCAGTTTTCTCATATGTTGAATTGTTGCAGCTTCCTGTATAGCCAATTTAAAGAAGACACTGCTGATCTGCACTCATCATAAATCAGTTTGTTTGAAAGACCGGTTATTTAAAATGCTACAGATCAGAAAAGGGCCCTACCCCAAATACAGCTTTTAATTCAGTTTGTTGGATCGGATTTTGTGTGGTAGTTTATAAGCATTGCTTTAAGATTATGTGCTTTTTCTTTCTGCATAAATGACTGTGTTAAAATCTAAAAACTCAGGAGACAATTTGTCAATCCAACTCATCAGCTGAGGGGGGAGCTCTGGCTGATTTATGGCAATTGCAGGAGATACTTTGGCACCAGTGGGCCTGGGGCTCCCTGGCCAGGCTCAGCTGGAGCCCAGCTCTGCCCCGGGACACTTTAATGATAACGATAATGGTGATAACGATGATAACGTCTGCGCTGCCACGTGCTCTGCCAAGGCACAAAAATTCCCTGAGCAGAGGCAAAGTGAAAGATAAAGGCCTGGAGACGCTGACATTCCCAGGCTGGGCTCTGAACCCAGTGGAACACGAGCCCACTGGGCAACCATCACCAGCACCCCTTGCCCCGAGCTCCTGGGGCCATCAATGATTCTGTGACCAGTGGGTTCAAAAATTCCAGCCAGCCTTGAATAGTACATGAGGGCACTTCCCTCCAAACTGTAAAAAATAGGTTAAACTCTTTAAATAGCAGGTGTAAGAATGCCTGAGCCTGTCTAAAATAAATTCTAAAAGGAAGGTTTGCAGTTTAACTGAACCGTTACTTCCACTGGGACAACATTTGTGTATCTTGTGTTTTTTCAGTATTTTATATATAAAGTACACACACACCCCCTGCACTCTTTAAACAGAGCTCTGTATTGTCTACCTATTGAATATTATTCATACTTTGTATTAAATCTCTGAGTATAACTTCTGTGTTTTATGTATAATCATAAAATCCTGGGAATCTTGCAGGCCAGGTTGGATGGAGAAACCTGGTCTAGGGAAGATTTCCCTGCCCATGGCAGGGAGTGGAACTGAGTGAGTTTAACATCCTTTCCAACCCTGGCCATTCTGTTAATTTTGGTTATAGAAGGTATTTATATACTTCTAAGATTAAGCCCATAGTTCCTCTGTAGTTGCAAGTAGAAATTTGACTCAAAAAGTGTGAAAACCTTCATCTTCCAGAGGTGACTGGGGTAGATCTCCAGTAGGTGTGGACTCAGAATGAATCTGTATTTGAGCAGAGCTTTGGCAATTCAGCCATCAAGAATTTTGCTGCTTGGAGTGTTTTATTTGTGATACACAAGAATTTGAGAGTACATGTGACCCTTGCATATTACTGAAGTACCCTAATTCAAAATCTGTTAGTAGCTTCAGGTAATATAATTTAACACATTTTGGTTGGCAAGAACACTGAAAAACACATTAAACTTTTGAGGTGATTTTTTTCTAAATTCTTTTCCCTATCAAGAATCTTCATTTACCCTGAGACTTTTCCTGCTGTGATAATCATTTCTATCCAAGATTACTCTTCTGGTTTCTATTCAAGAAATAGAAAAAAAAAAAAAAAAGAAAAAAAAACTTTGAGTGGATTTAATCCTCAGAAAGGAGAAGGGGTGGAAAAGCCAATAAGGCTGTTCAATGCCTGCCACAGCAGACAATGTTGGAATTCTCGTGTGGAGAAAGAGTAAGCATGGACAAAAGCTTGTCTGAGTGGGAAAGGACAAAGTTTATCGAAATCTTGATAATTCTGCCCCTAAAATAAAGCTTAGTTATGAATGCACCAGCGCAAGCCTTAACTGAATCCTGTTGTTTCTTGTTTTACGATGACCATGTCGAGAAGAAATGAGCTAAATATCAGTAGTTTTCCCCTGTGTTTTCTCAAATAGCCTCCAAACCCATTTTTTCCTTTGTATTTCAGGGGATGTTGCACCATTCTTCAAGACAGAACCAGGCTTGCCCCAGACCCACCTGGAAGGAAACCGCCTGGTCCTTACGTGCCTTGCCGAAGGCAGCTGGCCCTTGGAATTCAAGTGGTTGCACAACGACAGCGAAATCACCTCCTACTCCAGTGAATACAAGTAAATCACATCTATTGAATCACCTTCTCCAAGGGTCATTGCAAAAAACAACCCCAAACCAAACCCCACCCCCTCGATTTCCCAACGCCTCCAACAGCTTTGTAGGGCTTCAGGGTTTATTATTGGGCTTTGTAAAGAGATGAGATGAGATTCCTTTGCTAAAAATGAGATTTGTCACTACAAAACATGGATCCTAACATGGAATTTTTCAGTCCCAAAAGCGCCTTTTGCTGGAGATGTAACTTTTACCTGTGTTTGCAATAAATAGGAGACACGTTCCTTAGCTAAATGTTACATATGATGTGTGAACTCATCCTTGAACAGAGCAGAGCTCTCTGGGACTGCTCGTCTCAATCAGATCTGGAGGAATGTGGTCTGTCTTAAATTCCACACGAAACTTTCTGTTTCAATTCTAAGAATGCCAAAAGGGAGCCGAGAGTTTAACAAACTGCTCTTTAATGATTGTGCAGTTTGCCCCCAGGACCTGCCTCCTGCCTCCCTCCCCATCCCACAGACATTCCATCAAACAGGAGAAAAGCCACAGTGTGGCTTATCAGAGCTCCTTCCTGCTGATAGGCAGCACATGGCTGGCCAAGTATCAGCGTGTCAGACAGCCAAGTTTTGTCTGCTTTTCTGTAATGTGGGAGGATTAACTGGGTTTTCTCCATGCAAATGGAAATTTCTGTAACCTTACAGAAATTTAATTTTTATGCAACTTAGCTTGGAGCTTTCAAATTTTGTAGAAATTGCCAGGTGAGTTCAGAAGTTGTGAGAGGTGTACAACACCCGTACCTTTTGCAAACCAAGCTAAATACTGCATTTTTGGGATACATGGCTTAAGGTAGGGAAAATTGTGTGTGAAATTACACTCTAAGTGTATACACTATAAGTGTATAAAAATGCAGATAATTATATAAAAGTTCTATGTTACACAAGGAAAAACCCATAATTACTTTTCTCAAAGATTTTTGAAATTGTATTTTTGATTTTATTTACATTTACAAAAGCAGTAGGGAAAAAATTCCTTCTAAATGACTTTCCAAAACTTCTGGGGGTTGTTTAGCATTTAAAGTATTTAAAAACTGTGTAAACCTAAACATTTAGATTTATATGATGTTACCTAGAAAAACAAGACTTTGGATTTGGATGAGCCCTCTTCGTCCTGAGTCCCTGCATCTATTAATGGTTGTTACTTTCAAGCCTTTGGGATGTGGATTATGAGCCACGTGCACATAAAGAGGAGATTTGTGAATACTTTCTAGAAATTGAAAAGATCTCTAATAGCCCAACAAATCACAGAATGTTTGAGCATCGCTTTGGGCAAATGCCACTTGTTTTGATCAACAACAGCAGAGTCAGCTGTAGTGGCTTGGTAGAAGGAGCTGAAAGCAGCCCTTGACCATGTAAGATGCTGAGAGAGTGGGAGGGAAAATGGTGTGGGAGGACAAACACATGAAGGTGGAATGAACAGCAAGCAAAGGTTACAACTCCAGCCCTGCAGATGTGCTGGGTACTGGGAGACTGACATTTCATGGTATTAGGAGAAACCCGAGTCGGAATGTGTGACATTTTGAAATAAGATCAGAGTGCTGTGGTATTTCTTAAACAAGTGGACATCCTAATACAAAATTGGAATTTTACTGTGTTGGGTGTGGTTGGTGTTTTGGTTTGTGTGTGTGCACATACCTGCAGCCAGTCCCTTGTTTCTTAGCACTGCATTTAATTTATTCTTGTGAATGTCAGGTCATGATTCAAACCATATTTATTAATTCTGTGGTTTTTATATTGTTCTTCTTTCTATTTCTAATTAAAAGATCTGGTGCAGAGGAAGCTGCTGGTTTATGATAATAAAATAACATTGATAGAAGATATTAATTTAGAAATTGCATCCCTACTGCTACACCACAGTCAGAGATCAGCTAAACAGGATTTCGATTCTATAGAAATGCAAAGCTTTAAGCTTCAAAAAAATGGCATAGGTGCATTAGGATGAATGAAAGCAAGAGAAAGATATGCTCAGACATAAAAATTCCAGTTGTAAAATTTAACCTTTGACCCCGTAAGAGTTTGCTGTGCAGTTCTCTTGGGTAAATAGACTGTTTAAATGCACGAATCTTCCCTGAGTAAGTGACTTCTGCTGCAATTTGAATCATCAATCAAAGATTTTTGGTAATTGATATTACTTAGTGTGTCTCAGTTAAAGTAATGTCTATATTGTAACAGGCTGAAAATATATTATTATAACACCCCAAGTGAGTGAAGAACTAATTGGAGCCTTTGCATTGTGACACTGGTGACCCTGGAGGAGCAGCTCGTCTTTGTCTAACGAAGCTGGTTGTGTGCACAGCCTGCCTTTTACAGTGACTGTGCATACACTGCTTTGTGTTAGGAATCTATAAAACAGCATTATAAGTTCTTTGTGATCTGAGATACACGTTATGAAAACAAATCAATGCTGCTGACTCCAGGAGCAGTTTTGGTTCTGTCTATAAGTTAAGAGACTTTCCTGTTCAGGCACTGTCTTTTTTCTGTTTTCTCTTTTTTTCCCCCCTTTGTTTTCATTTGAATTAAGTTCAGGACGAGGTATGTCTTTCATATTTGCTTTTGTGGCCTGAGTATATTGATTTATTGGAATTTAAGACACTAAGGTTATGTCTAAGTAGCCACAGTTTTCAAACAAATTACTTAAAAGTATCTGTTTATTATGTTTTTAACGTTAGACACATTTTAATTTTGATTCTCTGGTAAAAAAATTAGATCAGTTGATGCATAAGTCTTTTGTTAAAAAGCTTGAGTAGATAAAAAAGTAACATGAATATCTAATAAAGTACATTTAGCTTTAATTCTGTATCCATAATTATAACTATTAAATCCTGTAGCCTATAGCTTCACTTTTTAACTCTTAGGGCATTTAAAATTAAAACGAGGGTTTAAATTTTAAATGAGGAGTGAGCTGTAGGAGTTAGCTGGGATTTCCCCTCAGGTGGCTGATGCCACTCCTGAAGCTCACTGCAGAGGGGAGATGGAGCACGTCAGGCTCGGGGACACTCCCCTTGAAGCTTCTCTTTTCCGCTTGTCACTTCCCATCTCTCTGCAGAAACTTCCCCAACGCCAGGTTCTGGTTGGCTGTGCCATTCAAAATGAGGAAAAAGTCGGGGCTGACTTTCCAAAGTCCTTGCAGACATCCCCAGAAACCTCAAGGAGCCTCCTGGCATCTCTACAATGGCAAGATCTATGTTCAGAGTTGGAGTGTAGACAGAAATAAAGTAAAATTATGTCTTGTCACTGTAAGGAATTGTATTAACCTTCGATTTCAATTCATTCTGGGGAAGAAAGTCTTATTTAGAGCTTAGAAAGCACTATTTATATCCCTTCTTGCAGATCAGAAAACAAGTGGAATGGGGAAAGCATAGCACAAAAAGCAATATTATGACTGTTAGGTCAATAGAAAAGCAGGTTTTAAAAAAATAGCAAGACATATGAGGTGCATAAAGACTGTTTAAAATTGTAAACACAGAATCAGGAATTCCATTAATATTTATCCCTTGCCCAGGTTTGCAATTTTCAAGTTAGTCTCACACAGCATAAACACATGTCCTATCTCTTTTTTTCACTTTTGTTATTTAATCCTTCTAATTTTGCTTGCTGTACCTGCACATTATGCCCAGTAGGTCCACTGAGAATCCAGCTGCTCTAGGTTTTGGCTGCCTTGGAATTTCCAAGGTAGATGGGATTTTCACTGTAAATTTTTAAAAGATTTTCATTTCTTCAGGCAACATGTTAAGAATGTTTCCTGCTGAAACTTTAATAAGTCAGAAAAGAAAACCAAAGTAGGACACTTCTGATCTAATTGATTTGTTTTGTCCTGGTGGCAGCAAAACTAACTCTGCATTACTGTCCTAGTACAGATGAATACTCAGGAAGGAAGCCTTTAATTTTGGCTTTGTTTAATAGAAAAGCCAATGCAATAAGTGTTAGCCAAGTAGGACACTAAATCTTTATGGGAGGAAGAAAGATTGTTAATGTATAACTATTGGGTAAAAAGAACTGTAAAAATTAATTTTCAGTATTTGTCAGAATCTTCCATTTATTTTTTTTCTTTTTTTTTATAATGATGTTTTACAACAATCATCTGCCTGGCTGAGAAGGAAATTATTTTCCAGGGAACTAGAGAGGCCTTCTGTCCTATTGATTTCTATCCTCTGCCTTGTATTTTCACCTGTTTTCTCACTCCATTCCCCGTGGTGAGGCTTGTCAGGCAAGAGGCAGCAACATTCCTGGTTCAGAGTCATTATTTGTGTGCTGGGATTGCTGTGATCCCACACAGGGCACAGGCTGGCATCTTCCTTTTCTTCCTGGTGCCAATTGCCACAGCCACGGGAGGGAACGTGCTGCTGGCTCTGGGGAGGTCACAGCAGTGCCCAGAGGAGGTCACAGGAGTCACAGCTCCTCTCCATGGGCAGCCAGGGGCTCCTGGAAATCCCAGGATTGCTAAAACTTGGCCATGGTGTTGGGCTCTGGTTTAGCTCCCTGAGCTTGGTGGTGTGAGCCATTTGCAGGGGTGCATTTTGTGATTACAGCCTGAATTCATCACACCAGAATCTTCTGCCTCCTTTGTTTTACACTCCCTGATCCTGTTCAGATATTAAGCTCTGCACGTGGGTGTGTACAGTATATTTGAGTCTAAGAAGAAATGTTTTCTTTTAGTGGAATTAAATTTTGAAGATTAAAATTCAGCAGTTTTCCTTATCTTCCATAAAGACTTTCATTAATCCTGCCATAATATCTCCTGAAGGTGACTGGGGGAATATGCACTTGTGATTAATGTTTGTTTAATGCAGGATTATCTCTATTATTCATGTGTTTTATTCCCATTAAAACTGTGCCTATCAGCTCATTTTCATGTTGAGCCATCAGATGTAGCTGAATGAGGAAGGTGAGATTAGTGGCCCAGGTGTCTGTGTGAGCACAGTGAAGGGCAGAGCAAACACAATGCACAGCCCACGGTGGCACTTCCAGGACTGCTCTGAGTTTCAGTGGTCACAAAGTGGAGCTTTCATTGGAAAGCTTTGATATTTCTTGCAAATCTTCCTGATACCCACACTCAGTCTTCTTGTGGCTCCTCAGAACTAATTTCTTGCTTTGCCTTATGAATGAAGGTAGAGAAAACTAAGGGAAAAAAAATTTAAGTCTGTCTTTCATGTGAATTTTTGCTATACTTGGCATTTATCATACACAGAACTTAAGATTCAAAGGTATTTAATGCACTTCTTGTTAGCTGTTTTTTAAAAATCTGGATAGAACAGACAATATGGTAACCAAAGGCCTGAGATTGTGCTGCTTGTAAGAAAAAATATAACAAGCATTTAAGACAGAGTATAAAACAGGAAAAAGTGGTGTCTAATTGTGCCTTTTGCCTCGCAGGTACATCATCCCAGCTCTGCAGAGGGCCGATGCTGGCTTCTACCAGTGCGTCGTGAGGAACAGGATGGGGGCACTGCTGCAGAGGAGATCTCAAGTCCAAGTGGCATGTATGTCTGAGGGGGGGTCACTCGGTGCTCATTAGCTTCTTTTTGGGTAAAAACCCCAATGTATGATAATATTTGTTAGTCTGAACAGGTGCTGGATGTCATATTTAACAAATTTTGATATTATTGCCGCACAAGAAGTTTCATACTTCAGTTCTCATCTGGGAAGCAGCTCAGAGCAGTGCAACACTGAGTCTTTGAGCTGTTCAAAGCCATGAAAATGAGATTGTTTGGGGATATCTGCAGCATGAGAGAACTGTTACAGCTCACCCTGAATTCACAGGGATTAAGCAAGGCCATGCAGCACAGAACTATCAATCAAAACAACAACAACAAAAAGTCCAGAGGAAAGCAGCAGCATCTGAAAGGGAATGGGATGATGGGGATGGCACCAGGAAGATTTCAGATCATAATTTTCATGATACAAAATCAACAGTTTCACAACAAAACGTCAAAATTCTGTTCTCAACCCCTTTCTGAAACAAACCCCCCCAATGTTTGCACCACTTCAGTTTGGACTGTGCAGAATTTTTGAAATCCAGCTGCCATTTGGAAAGGTTAAGTTGGTTTTCTCAGGAGTTTATGTTAGTGAACATGACATAGGAAATTATCATATACTCTTGATTTAATTTTTTTCAGTTAACGTAGAGAAAATACAATTAAAATAACTTTTTTGGAAATAATAAAATTAAGCCTTATCCCTTCTCCCAAGTGAAAGCATAAAAGAAATTTAAAAAGAGACAGATTTGTGTGCTGTGCCTAAGATGTCTCACACATGGATCAAATCTCTCCTCAGGGTCAGCAACTGGAAATTCAGTAGTAGTAAATGCCACTTGATAAGTGGAATTTAGAGAAATTGAATTATTTATTAGATACCCAATTTGAAGGAACTGATTCAAGTTAATCAGTAAGTCAATGAGGGAAATTACATGGAATTTCCTGTGTTTTAAAATAAAACCAGTTGCAAATGGTTTTGTGTAAGCTTTGGTATCATGTCCATCAGTTTACTGCATTACAGTGGATTTTGTTACTATATCTGTAATGTCAGTAATATCAGTAATTTGATGTTTGGTCTCTCTATTGTTTTGGAGCTGCTGGGAGATAAAGTAAAAATAAACTGCTGCTAAAATGGGGTTTTCCTTCCCTGACCTCTGCCAGCCCTTGTGTCCCTGCTGTCTACAGACCATGGGCTCACTCTGACCTGGGTCAGACCTTTGCAAATCCTTTTCCAAATATCCCTCTACAGTTTTAGTGAATTCTGTCGGGTTCTGCTGAAAGCTGGTGCGAGTGAACAGAACTTTGAGTGAGGTGTAGGGTGAGCAGGGGCTTCAGCAGGGAAAGGTGAGGGTGAGATGCCTCTCCCTGTGCAGCTCTGAGCCCCTGGAGGAGCCCGGATGCCTCTGGAAGTTGCATCTCCGGGTGTGGTTTAGGGGACAAAGGCTTTGGTAGCAGCCCCAGGGAGAAATGTGCCCATTTCCTCCTGCATCCCACTAATCACTGCTGCTCCTGCACTGCAGTAGAGCTCACACTCCCTTCAGGCTCAGCAGGAAAACCTGTTTGTGCAGCTGTGGCCTGGGAGACTTCTCCAAAACTTCTAAAAGAGCAACAGTTCTTTTGCTGGGCTGTTGAAGGAGTTCTCTCCCAGCCCCTCCCTGCCCAGCTCCCTCCCCAGCTGTGCCAGCAGTCGGACTGGCACAGTGCAGGGAGCAATTCCTGAGAGGTCCTTGTGGGAACAACTGTGAGAAGGAGACACAGGAATACTTTTCTTGATTCTTCTGCTGAAGAATTCTGTCTCCTGAAATGACAGCTTTATTCCCCTCTGAAGGAGGGGAAGGTTTGCAGTACAGAGTTTTGTCTCTCCAGGCTGCTTTGTGGGTGTGTTTTGCTGTTCTGGAGAGAGTAAGTGCAATTGGTTACTTTACTTCAGTTTTAGTTTTCCTCCCATTTAATTTGTAGACCTGCATTGCTGAATGAGGCTAAAAGGTTCTCTCTTAAATCTGTGTGAATTAAGCAGTCTATTTATCAGTTCATTTATTCATTTATTTTCACTGATAAAGACATTGAGGCAAAGCAAACCAGATCCTGTGTTACTTGGGACATCTTCGGTCTCGAGCCTTTGTGACATAAATGGCTTCTACAGTGAAATTGCCAGTCAGATTCACACTTCATTCCTGCAGACAAAAGTGCTCTACAAGTTCTAAAAACCCTCTTTCTCCTTCACTCAGGGTACCTACTGATGTCACATGATTGTTTCCTGTGGTTTAATGTTTTTGATTTAAATTAACTGATTTAAGCTGTGTGGATGTAGTGAAGACCCTGATATTTGATCATATATTACTTTTTGGTTATTCTTCAAAACCTATCAGAAAGCAGCATTCCAAGAGGTTCCTAAAATCGTCTTAGCAACTCATCAAAACTTATGGGGAATTAAATGTTAGACATTTAACTCAGAAGGATTCACAAGCAATGATCTATTTTTGCCAGTGAGTAGAGGATGCTTCCCAATACACTTCAACTCAAGATCTCTAGTGAAGAATTGAAAGGTGTAATTATAATGGCACTCAAAAAGATCTGAGGTATTTTCCATGTCCTAGATATCTGAAGTAGCAGGGAACTTTTTAAATAATTTAATAAATCTTCTCAACACATGCTAACATATTACTTAACTGAATGGGAACAGATATTTGCGAGAAAACTGCTGAGTAAATCTTAATTACAGGATGGGCTTAAAAACTCCTGGATTGTGGAAACTAAAATAATCATACGACAGTGAAGTTAATTAGATCCACCTCCGCAGTTTGAAATTTCTTTTCAAGTAGCTGATCTGATTACAGTTGTAAGGAATCTGGAGCAGCAGAGGAAGTACAATGCTGATTATGTCTGAATAAATAACTTGAAAATCACAAAGATGATTAAAGCTTCTTTAAAATACCATGTGTTTTTAATTTCTGCTCTTGTTCTGTCTCTTCTCATCTCCTGCCATTCACAGAGCTGATAGTAGCCTTCTCCTTTCTGTGTCCTTTGCATCCCTCTCTGCAGCACAGAAATTGTAGAGAACCCTCTTGCCCTTTAAAAGGAAAGGGAATTCAGTGACAGGAGCTGGAATAGTTCTGGGCGTGTCAGTTTCCTAGTTTAAATCAAATTAAAATGCAGAGAAGTTCTTTGGAGGGTGAAGAAGAGCCTACAGCCCCGTTTATTTTAATGGATAAGAATGTGGTACAAAAGGCAAAGGAAAAACAAGAAAAAAACACTCACTGAATTTTTCCAAGGTCTCCCCAGACACCTGAACTTGCCTGTGAAATAAAGCCTGCAGAGGCAGAGGTTCTGCAAGGGTAGTTTCATTTCTTCCATTAACATTTTTGTTAAAAGCAGCTCTCCAACACTGGGGGTGCACTACTGACTTGGGAGTGCCGTGCCAGAGGAGCTGACAGCCCCCAGCCTGGCTGTGGCCTTGGGGCTCCAGCATCCTTTTGGGGTCCTTGCCTAGGTCTGACTCTCCACTGGCCTGGCTGCAGTGGAAGAGCTGCATCTGCTTGTGTAGGTGTGGATAAAGAAAATGGTGACTGAAAAATGGACACATTTATATACACCATGAGCATCCCTTTGCATTGCAGGGGTTTCTTTTTTATTCTTAAGGATTTATTAAAAAAAAAAAAAAAAAAAACAAAAAGCCCAACCAAACAAAAAAGCAAAGCAAAGAAACCTGCATTAAAATGTTATTTTCACCAAAAGCCCTCAGTTACTGCCCAAGAGCACAGGGGCCACGCAGGGCTGCTCAAGGATTCTCTGCCTGTGTGCAGCAGCAGCGCTGAGGTTTCCTTCATGCCTTGTGCTCATCTGCCCCCATAAATGAAAATCCAAACTGTCCCATGATCCACAGCGTCCCATGAGTAAATATCAGTGCCAGTGGCTGTGGGGAAACACGGGGATTTCTCTGTCCCCTGGAAAGAAACAGGGAGAAAGACAAAACCTCTCATTTTTTTCTTTGCAGACATGGGAGATTTCATGGACACAGACCAGAGAAAAACAGTGACTGAAGGACAGGCTGCAGTTCTGAACTTCCCACACATCCTCAGCCATCCAAGGCCCCAAGTGACGTGGTTTAGAGACGGGCACAAGATTATACCAAGCAGCAGAATGTAAGTCGATTTAAAGCTCAAAATACACCCACCCTAAAATATGATTAATTATATTTGATAACACAGCTTACATTTTAAGTACACTAATTAAGGTTTAAAGAGAATAAAGTAGTCGTGTTCATACTAAGTTTGAGATAAATTGCTATTTTAAGACCGTCTCTGAACTTCTAAAGCAGTTTGACAAAATAATTCATGTGGTTTTAATGGTCCTGGTGCAGCATAAGGGGCTGGATGTGCAGAATGTCTGCGCTTCCTTCACGCTGTTCATTTCCATGATACATTTTGGGAAAGGAAATGTTCATCTCTCAATTACGTTTACTTGAGTGCACTAACTTAATGAATTCTGAGGTTTTTCTCCTTTAATGTATGAATCTGTGGGGTTTTGTTGCAGAGTTATGCTTAGTACTATTTTCCTCACAATAAAATTCCAGATACAGTTTATTATTTTCATTATTTTTTAGCCTACAGTGACAGTTTTATTTCTTTTTTACTAATTAGCAGCTCACCCCTAATGACACAGTACTTCCACTTTGATTAGTTATTATCTCAAGGTGTGCTCATTTATCCTTTTCTGAAACAGTTATGAAGCCATCCCATGTTTTTATCTGCACAGTTTCATTCAGAGACTGAAGGGCTTGGCTGTAACATTAAAAAATGTGGATTAAATCTTGTCTCATTTATTAGAATGCTGTTGAAATGCCAGGAATGTTGCTAGTTAGTTTTTAACTGTGCATTACATTTTTGTGAGTTCAAAGGGATAGATGTGCTAGCAAGTGATGCTAATGGGATATTGCTGAGATCCAGGGCTGCTGAGGCTTTAGAGTTCATATTAGAAAGGGAAAACTTCTCTTAAATTTGGATTTTGCTAATCTGTACAGCATATTTTATTGCTGCTTATGTGCCTTTTTGAAACCTGAAAGCTGGTATTACAGTAGCTTTGAAACTGTTAAAATTAGTATTGCAGGGATGTGAAGAAACTGTGTAATAATTTATGAATAATTTAATAGTAATTTGATGGGAAACAGCTGGAAGATGAAACAATGGGTTCCTGGGCAATCTCTTGAAGAGAGCTAAGTGACAAATGCTGAGTTATTAACCATTAAGGATCTACTTCCTCCACTTCTGCCGCATTACAAATGTTGTGTTGTTGATGCTGAGAATACACAAATCAGAAATTTGCAGATGGTGACAAGGCCTCGTTATCCTGGTGTCTGAGAGTTTCCTGGGAGCCCTTAGAGGGGACAGAGCGCAGTGACCAAGGCAAGCCTGCAGTGCCTGAAAATGAGATTTGCCTGAGTTCTCTTACAGTTTGGGAAAATCTCAAGTGGAGCTGTGGATGTCATGTATTTAATAATATAAAGATCCTGATTTTCACCTGCAGTGCTTTACTCTTGCCCTTACCCTGTAGGGATTGCTGGGGTAAAATTACCTGCAACACTGGCTGCAGCAGGGCTGAAATACACCCCAAGCTTTCCATATAAATTCCATTTCCCTGGCCAGAAATTTTGTCTAAAAGGAACATTTGAGGACATTTCTCTGGCCTGTGTAGGAATTTGTGAGTGCTTCTGCAGTTGAAATACCCATGCTGGAACTGTGAACCTCGTTGGGAGTTTGATAGATGGTGCACAGTGAGTCTGATCAGTTCAGCCAGTGACAGATTTATGGTACACATACCAATCATCAGAGCACTGTGTGCAGTAGGTCTCAAAATATGGAAAAACCAGAGAGCATCCACTCACATCTTGCTGTCCATGAAATTTGGGAAGTAAATATGGCAGCCTTATAAATACAGGGAAGCTGAGATGTGGAGAGGATGCATCTAAAACTGTGAGAAATGTAGAAATATCTTATGGGAGCTGTTTCTTACCTGTGGAGCAAGTTGTGCATTTCACTGGTTTTTGTGCACCAGGAGCTATCCATTTCCCTGATCAGTTTAGCCAGTGATCCAGTTAGGCTGATGCATCAATCTCACTGGATCTCCTGCTAAACTGATCAGGGAAATTGATACAACCACCTTGTAAGATGCTCTTTAATCTGATTAAAAGTACCTTGTATTGCTAAATCAATATAAAGCTTTTTTAATGCTCTTAAACAAGCTTACAATGATTTGGCTGAATCAATCAACCATAATTTCGTGTGTCAGCTGTAATAATGATTTCTAGGAGTGACATTGCTGTGGTGCACAAGGAGTGAGGACATAAACAGTGCCAGAAAATGGGGAGAACAGTGGTGGTCATGGTGAAATTCATTCAAATGGTTGGTCAAGTTAAGTCTTACTCATGCAAAAACCTTAATTTACATGTACTTAACACTGCACCGTTTTTATGCCATGAAAATAATCCTCATGTTTGTGTGCACAGAGCTGCTCTGGCATGGATTCATCTCACTGATGTGGGTACAGACTTGTCCTTAGGTGAGAGGTACAAAAGATCAAAAGTAACACTAGTTCTGAGAATAAAAAATAAGAAATTCTTACGACGTTTCAGGAAATGTCATTTAATTGGCTCTGCAGTGAGGTTTCCCTAGCAGGTTTAGGGCAGTAAATGCTGATGTATTTCTCCTTCAGTGTGTACCAGTATGTAGGACACTTATGGGGAGGGGCTCTGCCAGCATTTCAGCATCTCTGGGCAGCCTGGGCCCAGCCTCCCCACCCTCAGCAGGAAAAACTTCTTCCCTACATCCCCCCTCTTTTAGTTTAAAACTATTCCCCCTTGTCCTGTCACTACGGGCCCTTGTCAGTTTTTCAGGATGGGGGGAAGAAAAGATTCAGTGGATAGCTTTGGTTTCACCTATTCTCAGTCAGGATGGTAAATCCTGCTCTGAGGGTGTGCATGGCTGGGACATTTTCTGGGAGAAAGTTTCCTTTGGGACACAGGCAATTTTTTTCAAACTGCATCCTCTATTTAATTTAACTGCTGGTGTTACTCATGGTGGAATTTTGCAGCAAATAACCACATATTAGTACCTAATCTAATGGTGTTGTAATATTTTGTTAAAGCCTCCAGATAAAAAGAGGAACAGGATAAGTTGCTCTTAAATGAGTGGGCATGTAAAATCAACAAATCCCTGTAGAATATAAAAATGTGAAGCAAATGGCCTGCACATACTCCTGGGGTTGTTGTTGTAGTTTGTGAGTTAAGGCAACTAACAAATCTGCAGCAGAGTCAGTGGGACATGATGGTGTCTGTTTAAAAATTTAAGTCCTAAAAGTCACTGTCATCCTCCCCCCTCGCTTAGTGCAGTGTGGGTGTACATTCATTTTGGCTTTTATGCATTCGCTGTCACCAAAGCCTCTGCCTGGTACTTTCAAGAGGTGTTTCTAGAATAGAAAGAAACTCTGTACATGCTCAAAAGTATGAAGTGGAGAATTGGAGAGGAAGACCAAAAGATCAAGAACAAGAGAAAATGAGCAAGGAGAAGAAATAGGGTTTGAGCTGTTTGTTATTATTCTACATTCCCCAAGAAGTTCTAGAAGAGACTTCACATTACACCCAGACAGATTCATTTCCAAACACACCAGCAGAGAAATGTGGAGTTTCAGCTGCACTGTTATCCAGGGTCTTGACTGATGAGGTGATTTTGCCTGTTTCCCTGCACATCTTACCAAAACCAGCAACTCTCTAAAGGTGACTGCATCAAAAGAAATTGCTACTCTGGGATGTCAAGTATTCAGCTTGCCTTGCCTGGCTGTACTTCATCAGGCTTAAAAGCAAAGCACATTTAACTTTCTTTACACGAGCACAAACAGTACCTTGGAGAGGCACAAAGGACAGTAGCACCATCAAGGTCTGCAATTGCCTTTCACTTGTGGCATTGAGGAATTAAATTCTTAGTACTCTTA
The DNA here is from genome assembly GCA_026261815.1 of Monarcha castaneiventris obscurior. Lineage (NCBI taxonomy): Eukaryota > Metazoa > Chordata > Aves > Passeriformes > Monarchidae > Monarcha > Monarcha castaneiventris. The sequence continues at coordinate 10,392,621 of JAMPIT010000856.1, read as the reverse complement.
GAGGATTTTTTACCTTTCTCTAAGTGAAGCACTTTTCAGAGAAAAGGTTCATTCCAGCCATCAATTCATTTAATTCACTTTCTTTAACAAGAAAACTTCTATGCAGACATTATTACTGTCTTCATTAACTTCCTTACAGTGAAACTGCTCTTCCCCATGTAAGCCGCAGTTACATGAATATTAACTCATGTCTTTTGATAGTGGAATTATGTTTGAACAAAGCTGCAAAGTTCATTTTTGGTGTATAAAGGCGCTTCTGGGGTGTCCCTTTCAGCAGGATGGACGTTTAGTCACTTAATTAACTCCTGAGGAACCAAAAGCCTTCACAGATGCCCTTCATCCCACTAGGCAGGGATGCTGAAGTGCATTGCCTTTAGGTGCACAAGGGTTAAAATCTGTGTCTTGCACTCAGATCATTCATTATTGGATGTATTTGGTCATTATTAACTCTTAATTAATTAATTAATTAATGAAGTTGCTGGCAGATTGTGGAAATGAAAATACATTAAGCACGAGCAACTGTCTCATATGACTTGCTGTGGTTTTGAACACTCACAATGTCTTGCAAATAAGCAAAGCTGGTGCAAATTTATTAGACATTTGTTAAAGTAAAGTTGTAAATATATTAATGGCAGCCTCAAAAAAAAAAAGTAGCTGTAGCTAAGTAGGCTTTAAAAGATGAGAAAAATTAAAGTATCTAGGAACAATACATCAAATTTGGGGCTGATAATAGCATTAGATTAGGTTTTGCTTTGATGATAGCAGATGACTTAATGTGCCATGTATATATTTTCCACTTTAAAACAAACACCACTTCATTTTTCTATGAGAAGTTCTAGTGGCACAGTGCATTTCTCTGCAAAAACCAGCCTGTCATACAACTTAAGCTAGTTGCACATAATTACTTTTCACATACACTGGATAATACTTTCATTAAGATTGTGATGATTATCATTACTGAACAATAAATCCAGAGACTGTCAACTCTGCAATGTATTAGCTAAGCAATAACTAAAAAAATAAAAATTTGCAGGTCTCTTGTCTGCTGACATTTTGGAGTGACACCTCTCAGCAGTAAGAGATGTGAAAAACCTCTATAATATTTAGTTTATCTGTATGTACCTTTCCCAGGCTCCACATTAAAGTCAGTACCTGAAAAAGAAGAGTATTTGGTAAAATTAAATTATTCCCCTAAACTAAAATCCATCACCACCCTGTAATTAATTTATTTAACCAAACTTCTGCATTGAGTAACTCAGTTTGGAGGAGCAGGCAGCGCCAGGAATCATCTTCCATCGAGTTTCACTGCTGTCCCCAAGGCCTGTGTGGGTATGAAGGACTGCAGGGAAATCTCCCACCATCTCCTGGAGTGCTCAGTTTGAGGAGCCCTGGCGCTGTCAGGGCTCTGTGAGCCTTGCTGTCTGTCAGGGGCTGCTGTGGGCATCACTGTGCTCAGCAGAGGGAAACAGCAGCCCCCCAGGGGAAGCAAATCCCAGGATTATTTCCCAGAGCTGTTTGACTTGTCTAGATCCAACCTCGCCGCTTTCCTCTCTGTACATGATTTGTTTGCCGCAGGTTTTAAACATATGTTTCAGAAATTCGTTTATTCACACCTCTCAGCTTGGCAGGTGAAGCTCCCTGTGTTGGTTTGGTGAGGGGGAGGAAGAGTGAGGTGGCACCTGGGGACCGTGGGATGCTGAGGGCAGAGTGGGTGGGAGCAGCCCCTCGGAGGTGGCAGAGGGACAGCAGAAGGAAAACATTGCTGCCACAGAAAATGCCTTTCAGCAAGGCTCATTTGGAAGGGGATTCTTCCCGGGAGAGGCACTCGGGCTGATGAGATGAGAGGCACAATTTGGGATTTGACCAATATGTTCCATTACAGATTTGGACCACAAACCACAGAGGGTTTTGTAATATATATTTTTTTCATAAGCCAGGGGAAGTTGCTGCCATTACAGTAGCACTGTAAAATCCATATTTTTTGCTAGGAAAAAAGTGGATTCTTGGAACTAATATTGTATTTTAATGGGCCTCAGCTGCTCACAGTATCTTTCAGGACAATCTTCAGTAGCTGTAAATTTCAATAAAAATTCAGAGATCGCTGTCTAAGAGGAAAATCTGACTGTTGGATATTGTTTTTCCTATGATGATTGCATATAAAGAACAAAATCATTTTATGTACTACTACCCTTATTAATCATAGATTTGGAATTTGTAAAACAAAGGCAATGGAAGTGTCACTAGAAGGAAACCTTTTTTGCTCTAAGTATGATTTACTTATCACAGCTTGCAGTAGAAATTGATTTATGAGTTTGTTGCTTTCTGGAGACAAATGTACTTTGAGAAGGAAAATATGGACTGTGAAAGAAGTGTTAATAGCATTACTTTTTGAAAGTGAACTATATACTATTTTTTAAAAACCATCCTCAATCTAGAGGTGGGTAAATATGAAGACTCATTGTCATCGTATTTTGAGGCTCACTTTTTGCATCTGCTGCATTTTCTAATGAGAGCTAAAGATGCTATTAGGGACAAATCATGAATATAATCCTTTAATAACTAATGTGCTTTTGTGGAAAACCATTTTTCTGTCAATCTTTGAACTACTCTGCCTACAAATGGAAATATTTTAATATGCAGCCAAGATAAGACTATTTAAAAGTGTCGCAGTCATTCTTAAGAGCAAATGTGCAAAAGAAAACTATTGCTTTATGCTTAAAAAGTGGCAATTGTTCACAAATCCCCAGGAACAGTTTATCTCCTGTGGCCCCTCACATATCTCTGCTTTTATGGAAATAGATGCAAAATGCTTGTGACTTACCAAATACAGCAGAAGGTAATGTCTTATGTTTACCAATCAACTTTTATTAATCAAAACTGACTGAAGTAAAGCGTATCTGTCAGTACTTCTGACTGCACTACAAAGGATTGTTAATTTTCTTCCTATGCAGAAAAGGACGAATTCTGTCTTGCCTTATGATTCCAGTGGCTTTTTATGTGATGTGAAAAGGTGCTAAGACATATAAGTTTGTAACTTTAAGATACAGGTTTATGTGGAATACTTTAAAAGCCTTTCATTTTGGCAGATTTACTTTTATAGTGAAAAGTGTTGTGCGATTCAGGAAGAAAAAAAAACCCCAAAACCACAGAACCTGGCACTCTGGGGATGTATTGTGGCTTTTGTGGTTGATTTGCATCAAGTCTATTTTGTTAACAGTATTCAACTTGAATTTAAAGAATTTGCTACATGGGAGCAAATGTGGAGCAGTTTTCCATTAATTAGTGCTGCAGAGAGAGGCAGGAGCTGGCAGCCTGTGCCTTATCCCGGGTGCCCAAGTGCTGAGTGGAGCTGCTTTGTGCTTGGCCTTCACCAAACAGCTTCCAAATGAGTTTAAATACCTTACAAACGTGTCCGTGGGTCAGTCTGATTGGTGTGAGAGGAGGCATTTCTGGCTCTGGTGAAACTTTGCTGAGGCACCTTGCATTTAGAAGGAGAAAACAACCGAATTCTGCCAAAATTTGTATGAAATCTGTCTGCTGCTGTTAGTGCTACCTTTTATTTCTTAATACACACCATGGCTATTTTTACGTATTACACAAATCCCTTGTTTTACATGAAAGGACCAGCTGTAGACACAGACAAACAAGCAGCTGTTTATTGGGGTGAGCACAGCCACCACTTGCTCAGCTTCACTCTCTTTGCTTTCCTCTCTGCCACTTGAGTGGGGAAGGAGTGGGATAGACCAACCTGATTTTCATCATAGCAGGCGCAAAGGGAAAGGATAAGGAGTGGAAATGCTGGGGGAAATCTTTTCCTTCCCTCACCTCTCAGGAGTGTCAATGTCCCGGGAGTGTGGCCCTCACTCTTCTTTAGTTTCTCCCCAAAAGATCTTGCTGAGCTTCTCAACCCAAACTCCCAGCAAACCCCACTGCCACTGATCCATCCCAGACCTGTGTGCCCCCTGGAACTCCCCCTCCAGCCTCTGGAAAACTGAACATTGCCAGCATTTTATTTCTGTTTGTTGTGGCTTATTTGCAGAATCAGGACCTAATGTGTCATTGAGAAATAACACAGTAGAACAAATATCCAGCAATTTCTAGCTTGAATGTGCCTGGCTCCTTGAATTCTCAGAATTGAGGTCTAAAGGAGACCTTATTTAGGAAAAGCACTTGAAAGCATTGCATCTGAGAGCTGTTCAACAACATTTTTTGTATCTTTTTCAAAAACCTCAAAGCCTATTCACTTTATAAAATAGGGTTTTGCTAGATTTTACTCAATGATTCTTCAAGAAACTGCATTTGCTGTTGTCATTCAGCAACCACCACCATTTGCAAGAATTTTAACAACTCTGCTGCTGCCTGCCAGCTGCCATGTGTTCCTTCCCTGCTCCCTGCATAAAACCTCCTCCCTGCAAGAGGACTGCAATACTTCCATAGTAATCACTAGTTCAAATCACTGATTATTTTAAAACATCAAATCTCATTTTTGGCAATCCATCATCTGTTTCCATGGGAACTGAAACTGGCCTCAGCAGCCACAAGAAGCAGAGTTTATTGGGATACTTACATGTTTCAATGGCTGTTGTTAGACAGCTGCATTTTCTGTTTACCCAACACATATTGCAGCAACAACCTCATAATACACTTTTAAAATTCTATGTACATTTCATTTTAATGCATTTATGTCTTTATTCATATTTTTCACAACTTAGCAGAAATGTTATGATGGAGGAGAGGGAAATGTCAGTAATTTCCATCATATGCAGTCAATATTGGAGGTTTCCATCAAGGGTCTTTACTACTGTTTTAACTAGGGCTGCGACAAAAAGGAGTGGAAAAATGCCCTGCCCTGAGGGGGCTAAAAATAGGTGGAGGCTCCCATTTTTCAGGTGCAGTATTGTCCCCTGGTAATCTTATCCCACAGTTTCTGCTTTCCAAAGTCTGATTTCCTCCACACCTTTTGCCCCAGAATAACCATTTCCCCAAGTCTGCAGCTCATCTTTCTGCTCCAGAGCTCAGATTTTCATAATTCTTGCTATTTCACCACCATTTATAAACCCCATTGGTTAAATCAGCAAGGAGTAGCAGTGTGAATTTGAAAATGCTGTTTTGCTGTAGATTTGTGTGGAGTATTTCAGTATCAAAGAGAGTAACTGGGCAACTAATTGAATATAGTATTGATAGGAATATGTACCAGCTTTGTTTCTTTTCTTCCAACTGCTTTAGACTGGAAATCATTATTCTGGAGTTTGATATCATTTTGGTTCAGAAGTGAGGCAGCCATTTAAGACAAATCTCAAATCTTGAAAAGCTGTTTTCCTACCAGACCTTATATCAAACAAACAACCCTGACCTTCTCCCATCTTCTAATACTGCTTTTATCATCACGGGGAAGTTGGCTTACAAGGAAGCATTTTGGGGCAAAATTAATCATATTTACTAATAACCATGCTGGAACTAAATTGAAGATGATTTGTCTTGCAATAGGGGGAGAGAGGGGACTGTTAGAGTCTCCATCTAGAGCTGAGGTACAAGGAGAGAAATGCTGATTTTTCCAGGCTCCCAAACCATCTCTAAGGAATTTCCACTAACATGAAGCATCTCATGAAGCTGCTGCAGAATGTGGCAAAACCACTGCCTCTCTCTGGCAGCTGCTAAAGCCCTGGATTTTGGTTAAGTTCAGATAAATTAACTGTTCTCAAATAAAGTGACTCTGTTCCCTGATTTGTTGGGTGACCCCACAATAAAAGAATTCCTAATTCTGCTGCAATCTCATCAGTCTTTGTATCTTTGGTTGTGTCCCTTGTCACAAACTCTTTCTGTCCCAGATCTAACCTGGAAGGAGGTTCATGGAAGTGCCTTGAAATTTCTCAGTTCTTGTTTCTTTCTGAGCTTTCACAGGGCTGATCTCAGATCATGTAATCACTGGTGCAGTATTCACCACAAAACCCGCTTTCTAAAAAAGATATCTGCCCTCACATCTTTGTGTCAGAGTATTTATCAATAATTTATTCATGTTTAGCATAATTATGAACAGTTCAAGCTGTATTTTCACACAGATGGATTTTTCTGCACTCATATGTAGTTAAAAACCTGCTGCACAAGGAGGATGATAAATAACTGGTAAGAAGTGGCTGAGGGTGCACAGCAAGAGGATGAGAGCAGAGAATATTGTGCAGCTGCTTTGCTGGGATCTAGATCTGGTACACCCAACTCTGCTTTTAACAGCATTATTTTAAGAGTAAATTAATTAGTTTTAAAGAATTTTAAATTTATTTTAGAAGAAGCAACGAAAATACCTTGAAGAAACCCTGTAAATAGGTCTTTATTGTATGTTGATGATTTAAATATTCCAACACAAGAAATAAACTTGTGAAAAATATGTCATTCATCATTTTATAAACAGGGAGTTGGCAAAACCTTCTTGTTTTGGAGAAATAAAGAGAAGTGTTGCTTTAATATTAGAATGCCTGATAGCTTCTAATCCATAGCTGTCAGTGCTAATTTCACTAAATAAAAGACTTTATGGTGCTGAAGGTTCACTAATCAAGATTCAAGTACAATTCCAGTTGTCATCCTCTTGTCTCTTTGGGAAACCACTTTGAGTCATGAAACAATTCCTGAGTAGAAAAAAAACCTCCTAGGATAAAGTAGAAAATCGAGTGTGTAAAATACACTTTGCTTTTTCTCGTGAAACCTTTAAGGTGATGCTGGATGGATAAAGGATCTGGACACCATACCTGAATTTTTGAATTATTTAAGCAAAATTATTTCATCAGTAGGAAAATTTCTGATTCAGGATCAGCTTTTAGAGTTCTCTTTTCCTTGCTGGGAGGTTTCTGTCAGTGAATTGTGGGGTGTCTGAGTGCTGTCAGTTCCTCTGAAACCTGATGCACCCCATGGGATCCACTTAATCTGCTCCAACACGTCCTGTGACTGTTAGGTGTGAATTTTAATCATTTCTGTAGTAAAATACTCATTTTCATCAAATGCAGCACATTTTTGCTCATTCGATAGGTTTGTTTGAGATGGCACAGATGGATTGCTCTACACCAAGAGCAAAGACAATTCATTCCTTTGGTGCACTTTGGTTTTTTGGTTGTAACTTGTGAGGGTAAAGAGCACCTGCGCCACGTAAAACTGTCAGAGAGCACAGAGACAGACCCAAGCTACCCAGACAGCTGCCAGGTGATTTCCTAATCATTTAAACTTTTTATTTCCTAATACTTCATTTACACCTCTGAAATAACATAGTAATAAAGCCTCCCTTTGTATCACATCAAAGTGCTTTTCCACAGGGTTGCAGTTCTTACTCACACGCAGGTCTTATAAAAAAAAATCCATTGGGTCGTTCCTCGGATGCAAATGTCGAATCTCTTTTTTTATAAATTGCAAAAGGGATTTAGCAGAATTATGAAAAGGACTCTGGGCTTGTGCTTTATAAATGCTAATATAAAATCTAGTATTTTAATAAGTTTTTTAAATTTACATCTTCGAGTTCACCGAGGGAGCTTTGAAGGTGCACCCTCTCCCTTTGACATTCGCTTTCTGTTCCAACAGTTCCTACTCCTTTAATCGAGTCACACTTAAGAAGCTCTTTGTACTTCAATCTTTTAACCATTACAGAGGATCACAGAAGATCTGGTTGCCCTCTGATTTGCATCAGAATTGTCCTGAGCCATTTTGGTGTGTGAATGGTTCATCTTTCTCTTCCAAATCGAGCCCAGAGTCTGCATGATGAATGACAGAAGGAAATTGTCTGGGGTTTGGGGTTTGGTTTGTTTGGGGTTTTTTTTACCATGAGTTGTACCAGGGATGTGTTCAGTGGATTTACATAAATGTTCATTTGTGTGTTTGCACTCGAGCTTTGGAATATTGCAGCTCCTGGAAGGTTTTCAAATCAAATGCTCTGGGTGCAGGTAACCACCTCTTTTTCCTTTGGATCATTCTGTGTTGCCATGCACACTTATCTTTCTGAAAGCTGAAATAATGGTAAAGGTAATGAAATCTCATGCTTCAGGGCATATGCTAATGCTTACAAATCTATTTCACATTTTGTGAGATTAATTAGTTAATATGTGTACAGCATTTAGAACATAATTAATTTTAAATTTACGCCAAGTATTGCTACAGACGGATCATCTGTGGAACTCAAGAGTTAATTTCTTCTGTATACACTGTCGAAATGAAGAACAACATTAATTTTTTACATCATCTGTGTTTGTTACTGACAGATCATTTGTCCCACAAGAGTAACGTCTGCTACATTTAGTTTGTTTAAAGAACAACTAATCCTGGTTAGTTGGATCATAAGATCACAGCTGCCTGAAGAACTTTGGGAGGCACTTGGAAATGCTTTGGATTCACTCTTCATCCTCACACTGGGAACCCTCACAGTGCAGATCCAGGGCTGCTTTTTCTTACAAGGGTGATCTTCTATCCATCAAAGGATCAGAAGTGGCTTGAGATGGATGCTGCAAAATTTCCAGAGCCTGGAAAGGAGGGTTTGTATTGGGAAGATGAGATGTGAAGCTGGAATATATTCATGTAGTGGAAGTTCACAGACAGAATTTTGAATAGTCCTGCTAGAGTGGGGGGAGGAAATCAAACCCAACCAATCTTCCCTCTCTGCTCCTTCAGTGCAAAAAAGGTTACTCTCAATGCACAGACTAAATAAAAGCAAATCATAAGAAAATGCTTTCAAAAGCTTGTTCAGGGTTAATAACCTTGATTGAAATTAGGGGAAGGGCTGGACTGCTTTCACTGATCATTTTAGTTTTTCCTCCTCAGAAGGTGAACATAACTTAGCTTTGTTACTCAATCTGTGTGGATTTCCACTAGAAAAAAAAAAAGACATGAATATAAGATTTTCACCCCATATTATTTTTAATTGGTAAAATAGCTCAGAATGAGATTTGTAATTGGCACCAAGTTGAACTATGTTGAAACAAGCATTTCTTACGAAGCTTATTTTCACGGAGCCTGAAATGGTTGATACTTGCATTTCATGTTGTGCTTGTTTGTTTTATGATTTTTCCTGGAACTATGTTTGCTGTCATTTGCAAACAAGAGAGATCAGTCTGTTATTTACTGAGGCTGAGTAAATCACAGAGTATTATCCAGTTAGGAGACAGTACACAGAGTAAGCAGATCAGGAAAATGTATTTCAATGCCAGCTTCATTAAGTTGATAATCATCTCAATATATTCCCTTACAATTTCAACAATTAGTAGCCATAGTTTTCTTCTCATGATTATCTTTAATCAGTGGCACAAAAAAATCCCCAAGAAGAATTCCATGGTAATTGGAAGCTTCCAGAAAAACGCTCTCAATGTGTGGAGCGTTGCAGCAAGCAGAGTCACAGGACCCAAATTTTCTGGTTGGTTCTGTGTTCTGAGGAGAGGAATTCATCCCAGGAGCTATAACAGCAGCTCACCTCTGAGGAAACACCTTCATTTCTGTCACAAACCATATGTTCCTTCAAAAAAATAGGCTTGTTGCCAGATGCCAGAACAGCAGGACATGGCCACATGCAGAGAGCTGTGGTGGCCACGTTAGGGTGGTGTCAGGGTTTAGCATTCTGTGACTGCTTCTGCTCCCTGGCAGGATTGTGGGGAGCTGCTCCCATCTTGAAAAGCACTTGGTGCATTCTTAGCTTTGCTCACACAGTAACTTTTGTGCTGGGGTTTCAATTTTTGCTTCTGCTGGCTTAGCCTAAGTTTTCAAAGGTTTTGGTTTTTTTTGCAAAATTTCTTCAGAATTTTCAGTAATAGACTAAAACAAATCAATAAATTTATTTACAGAATATGGAAGTAAACAGTGCCATAGAGAAATCACCATGGAAGAAATACCTTCTCTGGAAATTCCCCTGAAGTGGGAGACAGTGAGAAAAACCTGGAGCTGCCTCTCCCCTGTGCCTGTCTCCTCCACAGCCCCAATAAATGCCTGTGGACCTGTCCATCCCCTGGCCTGACCCAGCCTGTGGTCACAGAGTCAGTTTAGGGACTGGCTGTACAGGGAATCCCACCCTGACTGTGTCCAAAATCCATGAGCTAAAGCCACTCCTGCACTCACAGAGCTTTGCAGTTGCAATGTTAAACATCTTGTGTCTTGAGGAATCTGGATATTTAGAATGATAGCATTTGTTTCAGAAGCAAAATTCAACAATTCAAAACTTCCTATTCATTTCATTCCTGTCTAGCAACGAAGAAGAACCTCCTATTTCCTTTTATTTTTCATAGTGTCTTGTAATTGAAGAAAATATTTTCAAAGGTGTCCAGAGTTACATATGTACATTAGTCTGGCTCGAATAGAGTAGCTGGATTCTTGATTTGAGTCTTTAGTGAGGAGCGAAGCTCCATGAACACCTTTTGTTCATTCCATGCAGCTACTCAAGGTATATTATTATTTTTAGTTGACTTATCGATTTTAAATAGATGTTTAGGTGAGATAGAGTGTTACAGTATGTTTTGTAACGTGTCAAGATTTGCTGAGAATCATCTGAATTGATCACACCCAGAATGAAATACACTGATAGAGCGTTTCCATGGCGATTTCTTGTTTTTCTGATCATGTATTTTAATTCTCCCTCTCTCTCTAATATGTTAGACAGGTTGTTCTCGCTGAAAGCCCATGGACTGCAAGAAGCTTCAGTATTTTCCTGTGCTCCCTGCTGCTTTGTGTATTCTGTCACTGGCATAGTCACTTAATTATCTGACAGGCAATAACTGCTCTCGGAGGGAGTAAAAACAACTGTTGAATTCATTTCTAAATTATATCATATTGCTCTGTTCGAAACCTCTTCTAAATAAATGTTGAGGGTAGAACTATTGATGTGATTCTTAAAGTTTAAATTTCAGTTAGTTCAGATCATTTTAAATAGTCCTTCAGCAAGAATAAATCAGTTTTTATGACTTATAACTTTCAATTACCATCTTCGGAGGGAATAACAGCGCGTTTCAAGGAGCTGTAAAGTACAACAACAAGGAAGTGTTGCTGTTCCATTTGTGCAGGCTCTGAGCTCCTCTGGAACCTGACAGGAGTTTTTTGTGAGGAAGCACATCCTAGAGGGATCCTCGAGTGTGTCAGTCTTAGGTGTGGCTTTGATCTCACAGTTGAGCTTTCACCTGGGGAGCTTCCTGACGAACCTTGGGGGGGATGGATGATGCTTGACCTACTTTGCTGTGCTTCAGCTGCTCCATACGAATGGTCTGAGAATCTCAAGCTGTTGCAGCCTTCATTGATGTGCCACTGAATTGCCTGGAAAGAGGTTTCCTCTCTACAAATTGCCAGCTGGTGGCTCTGATGGAGAAATTTTTAATGGAAATTCTCTCTGATGGAGAAATTAATAGCTGACTCCATTGCAAAGGTGTTGAGCAGTGCAAAAGCTTTAAATTGTAGCAAATTTGAGCTAAATCTAGATGTGGACCTATTGTTAGGTCTTATTTAGACGTAAGGGTTCTGTACTTAGAAAAAAAGCACAATGGAGTTAGATAGGTGGTTAAGGAGAACCCACGCAATGGTGGGGAATAAATAGAAGCCTTACCTGCTAATTGATTTTAGATGAATCCAGCTGATGGGTTCTTAGCTGAAAATGTTGGGTTTTAACAAATCTTTCAGAGCCTGGTAAAACCCAAAGGCTTATGTGACTGCTAGAACCTCAGTGCTTACAGAAACAAAAAGGATGACTGGAATGGCAATCTCATTAGAGGCCATCACTCCTGGGCAGAGGAGCTGAATGGCTCTGTTGGCACTGCAGCAGCAAAAAATGGTAAATTCATCCTACTTTAATTCCTTAGTGTCATTTACTGATTTGTTTCTGCCTGAGCTCTGGTTTTGTGTATGCAGATTCAGCTAATAAGATAGACTTTGGAAAAAATGGAAAAACTGGGGTAATTTTTCTCTCCTCCTTTTCTGACTCTCTTGCCTGATGTTGGCACTTGCTTGAGTAGCTGCTGTTGGGCACAGAGAACGTGTTGCTGTCACTGTGGGGTTTTTTCTGCTGACCCAGAGCTGTACCAGGTAAATTACCTCCCCCTAAGTCTCCCTTGGTCCAGCCTTAAGTTGATGGGTGCCAGGACACAAAACAATGCCCATGTTCATTTTTGGTTGCTTAGGGAGCTTTTCCTCTGACCAATTACACAACACAACTCTTGAAACTGTTTTACTGGATTCATTATTTCTGCTCTTGCTTTACTGAAGCAGAAATGAGGAAGCAACAGTTTTAAAATCTTGCCTGAAATGTTTGGCTTTAAAGCCTTTCTGCAGAATCTGTTTCTTGTTCTCATTCTCTGGCCTCCTCTGTAGCATTCAACACGTAGGAAACTATTTTCTTTTCTGCTATGATAATGCCACATTCTATGATCTAAGGATTTTTTTTTTAAATAAAGCCTTTACATCTTTTTTTTTTTTTTGCACTGACACAAAGACAGATCAATGAAACATATGAAAAAGTTGCTAAATTGGTAAATACAACATTAATTCCAGGGCAGCTCTGTTATAGACTGACCTGATGTTTTTCCATTTAAACTTAAGAAAGAAATTAGCATAAGTAGAAATAAGATGTGCAAAGGATAATATTTTCTCAGGTGAAATCCCATTTGGATGGTCAAGCATAGAAATTTAGTTAAAACAATGCTGTCCTCTAAAGCAACTTCAATGAAATGATACAGAATCAGAAAAATAAAAGTCTTGAACAGTAGAAATATGAAGAATTTTATAGTACCAAATATATTCTTTTTTCCTTCCTTCACTGTTTCTGCCTTTCTTTCCCTTTTTCGCTCTCACTTGCAATACATGGATTGTAAGATTTCATCATTTGCTGCATAAATAGGCATTTTACATTTTGTAGATGAGGATTATTGCAAAAAACCAAAAGGATTTTCTGTACCTTGGGCACTGACAAAGCAGGAAAGAAATCCAAGCTTGGCCAGCAATTTAATGATACAGAGGTGGCACTTTCTCTGGTAGAAGAAGAGTGTTTGATTCCAGGAGTTCGGGATGGCAAAAACAGAAAGTCAAAACTTCTTTTAGGAACTTTCAGGGTTATCACTGGACTCTGTAAACTTGATTCAGAAAGAAGGCAATCTATGCTTCTCTTATTTCTCTTATTTCTTACATCTTTGCTTCTGGGCTGTTCCAAAAAGGACTGAGTTAGCAAAGGTTCCCTGGGTGTTGCACTGCTGGTGTCCCCTTACAGATACAGCTGTGCATTAGTGATGTGGGAATGCTTATACCTGCATGTTTTATACCTGAAATAAACTGTCCCTTCATCACTAAAACCCAGCCTTTTCTCGGGGTTAGGATTCACCCATCCCTCTACAGATGTTCCTGATAGAACTCCTTACACATTGTGGCTTTTGCTGATACAGAAATGCCTTGAAATCTCTAAGCAAATTTACTGACTTGAGAAAAATTCTGAGCCTTTGCTGACAGAAGTGGCAGAAATGTCCTGAACTCTTTTATTCCACTGTACATGGGCTGAAGCATTTTCCCAATCTGGCCCCTGATCACTGCTGTGAGCTGATTAAGGTTTAATGTGTTGTGAAGACACTTTCCTCGGGAGGGGGATTAGCTGTGCATCAATCCCTAGCAATAACTCGTGAATCATCAAAAGAGGCACTGAGCAGCCATGTTTAGCATGGGATATTTTCCTGGGTTAAAACACAGTTCATCAACTTCTTCTTCTCTTGAAGGGATTTCCAACTTTAGCAGTTCCCTGGGTTATTTGAAGGTCAGCCCTTGAAACCTCCTTCCTTGGTCGGGGACGAGCAAATGGAAACACAAAACTAAACAAAATGGCGTTTTTCTTTGGAGGAATTTATTGAATACTTGTAAAACTTCATCCAAACCAGCCTGCCCAGCAGGTTTGGGGGGGGATCCTGCCCCTCTGCTCTGCTCAGGTGAGACCTCACCTTCAGAGCTCCCTCCAGCCCTGGGGTCCCAGCACAGCAAGGATGTGGAGCTGCTGGAGAGAGCCCAGAGGCCACAAAGATGGTCCAAGGACAGGGAGCATCCAGCCTGAAGAAGAGAAGGCTCCAGGGAGACCTTAGAGCCCCTTCCAGTGCCTAAAGGGGCTCCAAGAGAGCTGGAGAGGGACTTTGGGCAAGGGCCTGGAGTGACAGGAGAAAGGTGAATGGCTTCCCACTGCCAGAGGTCAGGGACAGATGGGATACTGGGGGAGAAATTCTTCCCTGTGAGGGTGGTGAGGCCCTGGCACAGGGTGCCCAGAGAAGCTATGGCTGCTCCATCCCTGCCCAAGGCCAGGCTGGACACTGGGGCTTGGAGCAACCTGGGATAGTGGAAGATGTCCCTGCCTGTGGCAGGAGCTGGAACTGGATGATCCCTAAAGTCTCTTCCAACCCAAACCATTCTGGGAGTCTGAATACTTCCATGCCTGATGATTATTTTCTATGCTAAATAGCAAAGGCATCTAAGATATTATTAGGTAAAAAATTCTAGGCAATGTTATATTTACTGTTTTCTTCAGGAGGAAGCCTTTTGGACAGTGTGACTGAATTACAGTTTCTTTAAAAACAGAGCTTGTAACTGTAATTAAGTGTCTGAAATTACAGCAGTCGAAATCCAATTTCATAAAACATCAAATGGAGTCTGCCTTAGAGTGCACTTACACCACACTAAGGAAGGGAGTGGAATGAACTCTAAATTTTCCATTTTTTCTTCCCAGCCAGAATGTTACAATAAAGCAGATTTGCAAAATCTCATACAGAAGAATTCCATGGCATGTGCTCACATGACATGTGACTCCAGTGAGTGTCAGTTCTTGTTCTTGCAGGAGGAGGCTTCACCCAGGCAGTGAAGATAGAAAAGGGTTTGATTACCAAATCCCAGTATGAAAAAGGCTTTAGATCCAGAAGACATTTAGCAAAAAGAATGTACACTGATCAACATCTGGAGACAAATAGGGTCCTGCAGGAGGATGTTAGCTGCAAAATAAAAGCAAAGAGGATAATAAATGCAGATTATAAATAAACAATAAGATTAGAGAAGACATTTCAGCTGTAAGCTCTTCTTAGGGCTATGAGAAAATATATTCTAGTTTTTTTCCACAGCCTGAAGATGGTCTCATAGCCCAAGTGTCATCTCCTATTTGGCTTTCTTTCCTAGTGCAAATTAACCCTTCATTCAGTGGTTTTACGCTCTACACTGACGTTGAGTTACATGAAATCTTTCTATTTTTAATTTCAGCAACGCTCTCTCAGTAGCTTTCTGAACAGTCTTAAGTAGTTAATGATTTCAGAGATAAATGGATTGGCTTACACCATTCATTTACAAATGCAGTCAAGATCAGTAAGATGTACAGCAGGATATAATTACCATCAGTGGCAAATGTGCTCATTGTGTAGCTTCGGTTAAGCCCCAGAGCAAGATTTTTTTTGACAAATTTGTTTAGAATGAAATATCTTGAACAACTTTACTTCTGCCCTTCTCCAAATCCCTAATATCTAGTGAGTCCCATTGATTATCTGGGTTAAATTATTCTTTTATTAGAAATAAGGAGTAAATGTATGATCAAATGGAAAGAAATCACAGATTTTTTTTTCAAAAAGTAGCATTTCCAGTGAATTTTGGTGCTATCAGGGGGTTTTATATTTATATACTTTCTACTTTTTGCTTTCTCATGGAATAAACCAATCAATATCCCGGGAGATTTTTCTCGGTCTGTGAGTAGAACATAAGAACCGTTTGTGAAAAGCTTTATAACCTCTTTCCTAGTGAAGGATCGCTAAAGAGGTTTCCTCTGCTGACTGACATTCCTGGGAATGTGTTTTTTAAGCTCTACAAGAGTGTCGTGGCTGTGATAAGGAACAGGAACGGGTCGTTTGCTGTGGTTGCAGAGAGACACCGCTGCTCCCTCTGTTGAAGGGCATTGATTTTCCCATTTTGTCTTGCATCATAAGTAGACATTGAGGAAAAAGTACCACTCAGTGATTGTTTGCATGGCAAAGCAGAGTTGAGATGCTTTTCATTTAAACAGGAATCTTGTTGCTGCATTGATTTTATCTGACTGCTGTTTGTTCCTGTGCACAGATCTAATGTATAATCAGAATCGCTAAACAGGGAACACAGCAAATCGCATCAGGAGCTGTTTTACAGTGGCAGGAAGTATAAGGTCACTATTTAAAATTGTACCATAAAATTTGGCTTTAATTTGTCCAAATAGGCATTGAAAATGTGAACAGTTCAACAGTGTGGTGACCAGGAGATGAAGATTCTGAGATATAGTCACATTTTTTTCCACTTAAACACCAACTGAAGATTTCTACGCCTTCTCTTCATGTCAAAAATGTCTGTTAAATTAGGAAGACTTTTCATCTAAATACTTTAATCATTGTAAGTGTTTGCATTATAGTCAGAGATTCATGTTCAAATTGTCACACAGAATTATTCTGCTGAGGGAAAACAGAACTTCAAATAAAATTTTGTAGCCATTTGCCATCTCAACCAATTCTTCATGGTTTTCATTTTAATCTCCTGGGAAGAATTTTCACTTATTGAATAACATGTTCTTACTGTTGCATCGAAAAAACTGGATCTTCCTTCATTGAAAGCAGAATTATCCCCGCTCAGGAATCTGGAGAGTATCTAGCCAGTACAAATGTGATAAGTGCACTAAATTAATTGTCATTCAGTGCCTTCTAATACAGCAAAGTCCTTGAAGGAGAGTGTCACAGGAATAAAGGAATAAAGAACTGAAAGTAAGCAACCACTTAAGAGACAACGGAGATACATTTCTCATCCAGTTAAAAAGATGAAAACCTGTTTGCAAGGCTTCATTGGCTTTTAAGAAGAAAAGCCCAGAATCAGAATGAAAGATGATGTGCTAAGAAGACTTAAAGAAGTGGAAAATATTGAAAAGTGCAGCAAAAAAATACTAGGATTAATTTCCAGCGCTGATAATTATTTTTTTAATAGTCTTCACCTTTTTTTCCGGCCTTACTATACAAATAATTACTACTTCCTTATTGATTCTTACATGTGTCAGTTTTCCTTTACCTTCCACATTTTTTCTCTTTGTCTTTCCATCCATCATTTCTTCAGTCCATCTTTCCCTGTCTGTTTTGAAGCCATAACCCATAAATTGGCCTTTCTTTCAGGAGACTTTTCTGGGCATTAGATCATACTTGCAGTAACCAGCCCAGGAGAAGTGGCAAAGGCCCAGCTCACCTGGGAGCTCCCTGGTCTATTTTTGCTTTGCCACAGACCTTTCTAGAGATTTTTTGGTTTCCTGAACTGCTTTTTTTCCCCCAGCTAAGTCAAAAGAGGAACAGAGTATCTTTGTAAGACTTGTCACCACGGTGCTACCTGAGTAGTGATGTTCCAGCCTTCCTGTCAGGCACCCCAGCTCCCCCAGGAGTGCTTTTCATCCATGGGTTTGTGTCCTTCAGAGTGTGCCCCGAGTTGGTCCAAAGCAGATGAGGAGCTGTGGGCTCTGTGCAGCGTTTATCAAATTGCTCTCTGGAATGTGAGCTTTTGTGTTGAAGCAAAAAAGGCAAAAACCCAGTCTCTACTGAAGCTTCTCTTCCCTTGTCCTGTCATTGAGTTTCTGGCTGATGCTGGAGCTCCCTGCGAGCCAGGCACAGAGGCCTCTCAGGAGGAGGAAAGGCTGGAGATAATTTGTGCAGCTCAGGAAAGGCTGGAGAGAATTTGTGCAGCCAGAGGTGCAGGGCAGATCTCAAGAAACTCCCCTCAAGAGCTGTTGGCTTAACCTCACTTCACACTGCAGATGGTTTAACTCTGACATAATCAAGGGCTGCTGGACTTCCAGTGGCTTCTTTGCCTCCTTTGGGATACTTGTTCCATGACCTGTTTTGACTTTCATCTCCTACTCTCTCCCAGGCAGGGTCAGCAGTGCCCTGCTCTGCTCCTCGCTTTGTCCCCATCCCAGAACCAGCAGCACTTCTGCTCCAGCGCTGTCTGGCTTTGGAGAAGTTCCTTGGAAAGTTTCATCTTAATATTAGCAGTTCTGAATCCAAAACTGCAAGCACACTTTTAAGGGAGAAAAAAGCTACAGCTTTTTTTTTTTGAGGATGATGGTCCTTGTTAGCAATCTAAAATAGGAACTAAAGGTTGTTGTGAGATTTAGAAATGATGCATTTGTTCTTTCCTCACTCCAGTTGCAAACTATAATGTGTAGCTTAAATTATTTTTGTTATACATAATTATAAGCCTTTGGTGACAACCTTGAAGATAAATCAGTTTATATGATTTGCTTGGTGAATCGAGCAGATTAAGAGGATACACAGAGTCAGCTGTCATGGCTCAGGTGACTCGTGGAGACTCTCTAAACTGCAGTAATTTGACACTTCTGATCATCTGTCTGTGTGCTGAGAGATTTGTGAACTGTCCCATTGAAACTGGAACTGTAAACATGGAAGGATCAGGGTGACAATGCAAATATGGTGATGCATGAAATGACATTTTTGAGATCTGTATAACTGGGGATGGTTTAAAATAAACACAATAACTCCACATAATTTGAGAAAGATTAATGTTAGGGAATTACAGCCACCAGCAATTACAAAACCCAGCATCATAAATGGATGAAGTTATATAGAAATAATAAGTGTATCAATAAAGATGAGAAAAATATTGGTAGCTGGATCAGCATTTCTGGAAGGCTGTTCCCAGCTAAACAGGTTGCTTCTGGTTTTCTAATGGGTATGTTTATCAGCATTATTTCATAGGTCTGGAGAGCAGAATTCCTCTTTGATGGGGTCAAATATATTGAGTTCTGGAACAGGCCAACAAGTAAATGGTGTCACAGGATGTTAGAAGGTGCACATAAACCATAATTGAAATGAAGGCAGCCAGTTTCTGTAATTTTAGAGGTCAGTTTGGCACAATCTCCCTGCTCCTCAAAGCACTTCCTTTCTGGACAATTTCTTCCCTCGTACTGCACTGGATTTGAAGCGGGAAAGGGGCTAAACCAGGCTCCCTAGAGATGAGCCTGGAGGCAGCAGAGTTTGAGGGAGGCTTTGATAAGGACCTCTTTGAGTCTCCTGTCTCGGGTCAGGTGGGGATGGAGATCCATGGACACAAGGGGTGTAAATGGTCAGCGCCCCTCACTCCAGGAAGGACACTGAGGGGCTGGAGCATGTCCAGAGAAAGGAACAGAGCTGGGGAAGGGTCTGGAGCTCCAGGAGCAGCTGAGGGAGCTGAGTGTGTTCAGCCTGGAGAAAGGGAGGCTCAGGGGGAACCTTCTGGCTCTTCACAACTCCCTGACAGGAGGGTGCAGCCAGGGGGATGTCGGGCTCTGGTCTCAGGGAACAAGGGACAGGACAAGAGGAAATGGCCTCAAGTTGCACCTTGGGAGGTTTAAGTTGGATATTAGGAACAACTCCTTCACCAAAAGGGTTTCCAGGCATTGGATCAGGCAGTGGAGTCCCCGTCCCTGGAGGGATTTAAAAGACATGCAGATGTGGCACGAGGGGATGTGGTTCAGAGCTGGCCTTGGCAGAGCTGAGTTAATGGGTTGGGCTTGATGATCTTAGAGGGCTTTTCCAGCCTAAATGATTCTGTGGTATTAACTTTCTGATGGTGAAAGTGATGGAATGAGAAGCAGTACCTTTGAAGCTTCCAGCTGTCATGATGACAGGTCTGCTTTTTCCTTTGCATGTTCTGACATGTTCTCTCATTGTGCTCAAATGCAGTATGTTTTCATTTACTTTGTGACTGAGATTCACCTTCCTGTGCATCTTCACAAAGGGTCTATGTAGATGAATTTCACATCTTGCAATCAACTTGTCATCTCCTACAATGAGATGATAGAAATCACAGGAATATAAATATCATTTGAACGCTGTGTCTTTAGCTGATGTAAATAAAAGATCATGAAGATAAAATATCAGCGCTAAGAAATTATTCTAAGTATGTATTATAGAGGCTCAGAAGGAGGAGGGGTGGTGGGCTGGAAGGGTTGCAGGCAGGTGAAGGAGTGAGGCCAGATGTGGATTTTAAGGAGAATGAGGATATGTGTGAATCAGGTGGTGCTGGTGACCTGCACTGGATAATTATTCTCAATTTGCAGTGACATCTAACAGGAAAATGACTGATCTGGTGTAGGGCTGCAGTGACCCTGAGCAGGTGCTGTGTCTTGAGGACTATTCACAAGTGAGGGGCTTTCTGAGAAAAGGAAACTGCTTCAGGGTACAGCTCCCATTAAACAGTACCCCAAAACCACAGTGGTAAATGATACCCATCATTCATTTCTGCCTTTAGTCCCTGTTCATGTTGGGCATCACCAGCTCACAGAGGTAAGAAGTGCAACTGGGCAGACACTGACATGAGTGTTGTGGCCAGAAATGTGTAAAATTCCACTTCTCTTGGAGTGATTCAGCACAGACATTCTGCAGAAGATACTGCTGGTGAGCTCAGAGTAGAACTTGAGTGCTTTTATTGATGTGAAAAAACACAGACGCTTCATGTCTTTCTTTCTTTCTTTTTAACATTTAAAATTGGTTAAATGAACCATGATCAGATGCAGTAATTAAAGCACACTTTTGGCATTAGTGTTCCTTCAATGACATTCGTAACCTATGGGAAAGGATGGTAATTTTTTCATCACTAACTGATTGTCATTCAGAATAAGGGAAAAAAAATCAAAATTAGGTTTTCAGTGGAGTGGCATTTGATGAGGCTGTTGATGAGCCTGTGTTTATCAGCAGCTTCCTTTGCAAGATGTTGCATCTTGTAGGAGCATTTTGGTTTTTCCTTCTCGGTTTTTTTGGTACTTCAGTTCCAGTCCAGTTTTGAGGTAAATGCTTCCCAGCTTGAAGCAGCTGCAGAGCACTTACAAACTTTATCTGTTGGCATTTCATTGCTGGCTGCTCCTACAAACTGTTGAATGCTTTTAACTTGGTCTAGAAGTTGAGGGAGTTCAGGAGTTTTCCATATTGAACCCTTTATTAATCAGGTTAATAGAAGAAAACCAGTGTTCATGAAGTTGCTGCAGTTTACTAAAGAGCAGGTGGTCAGTAATGATGTCAGAGAATGGAACATTATTTTCTGCACATGGAACATTTATCAACAAAAAGGTCAATATATTATAGTAGTTAATATATTATGGTAGTTAGCATGTGATAGTAGTTAGTATATTATAGTAGCTACATGCAGACATCAATAGCAGAATCAACAAGAGCTAAATTTACTGAAGTGATGGAATGGTGTTTAGTCAACCAAAGCACCCAAGGAAATCTCCTCTTTATTCCTCCTGATCCTCCAGAACTCAGGACTGGAATGCACACAGGACAGGTGGCCAGAGTAATAATCTCTTAAAATAGGAATGTCCTTATTTGCTGCTTTAGGAAATGTTTGGTACACTGAAGTTTACATCTGACTTTCAGAGTAATTTTTCCAGGTAAACACAATTCCTCAGAGTTAGACAGATCAGAACAGCTTCAGTGTTCTGCCCAGATGGCCATTAAACAGAAGAGAGCAAACACTGACTGCACTGACAAAACACATAACAGGGTCGGGGTCAGTTAGGATTGAGGTTTATGTGCACTTTCAATAGGTTGGTGTGATTTAAGAAATTCCTGATTACAGGAGTGTCTCTACCATGTGATATTTTGCACCTTCTTTTTGCTGCCTGTGGCTGTTCAGCTGCATTTTAACTCTGGGTTATTTGTGTGTGTTTCAGCTTTCTCTCAGAAACTCGGTTCTCATTTTGATATCCTATCAAGATCAGCAAGAAAAAATGGCAGTAAATTCTTACTTTTGTTAGAAAGCAGCTCTGAACAGATTACTTGGCTCACAGGGATGTTCAAGCCAGAGGCCTTTTTAGTGAAAGGACAGAATAAAAACACTCTCAGAGCTGGAAGAAAATTCAATTGATGCTTTGAGATAGACTTCAAAAATTCACCTGCCTGTTAAAAGAATGTTTACATGGAAATAGGGGCTGGATTAATTCTGCTACTTTTTCAGGGATCCAACAAGCATATCTACAATGTTTGTACAGGAAAAAAAGAATCAATGGATAAAATTTAGAAATTAGGACAGTCTAATGCCATTCCTTGCCCTTAGTGCAATCCTTTCTGTGCATGGTTACACTGGATTTGCTGCAATGGTGGTTGAGGGCCTGGGTGAACCTGACTGACACCTACAAGGACATCCTCCAAGCAGCCATCAGGTCTTCCCCACTTTGAGTGTTTTGCCATTAACCTCTAGCCTCTCTGGTTGTTGTGGATGCTGCCAGTGACTCAGGTTATGGTCTGGTGCTGTTTCAGACAATCCACGCTGTCCCTCTTCCCCCAGCTGCAGCTGCAGGAGGACACAGCTCTGCACTGTGCCTTGTGTCGTGTGTGCCCAACCATTATCATCATCCCAATCACCTCTCATGGTGCCAGGTGCCTGGATTTTGGCAAGGGATTCACATCTTGAGGGGTAATCAATCTAAAACAGGTCGAGAAATCTAAATCCAAGTGTCTGCATGTATCCATGCAAGTGAAAGCTCCTGGCACAGCTGGTGCAGATGTGTTCTGTTACCAAGCTGCTCAAACAAGTGAGCAATTAAGAAGCTAATTAAAGAGGATGAGAACAAACAGTGAGGGTACTAACTTCTTTAATCAGGCATTTAATTTGCCTCTTCATATGGGCATGTCCCGTGTTACAACCATTTCATGTTATTGCACATCTCACAAGGACCAGGGTGAGAGAGACCTGAAGGAGAGACCTCAAGGACTGAAAGGGAATCTAAGTGGGCACAATTTACAGTGTGTTAAATATAACTTCTGATGTGGCCTAAAGATCCTAAACTTGCCCTTGGAAGCCAAGGTGTTTCTCCTAGTCTGGGTACATGAACAATCAGCTTAAAGGTGACCGTGTCAACGGCTGCATTGTTCAGTTCCATGTGAAATCAATGGGTTTTTTTTCATTTCATGGCTGACACCAGGGTTGTTTCAGGAATACCGAGAGATGTTCAGTGTTTTTACCTCATTTACTGCTGTAATGGCAATGTGCAGAAGGGATTCCTCCACCATTCCTTTCTCCTGTAGTTTTTCTTCCATGCATGGGTATTAATATATGTAGTGTAGAGAAGCTGTACTTGCCTTATCACTCTCAGCTCTTATTCTCTGCAGAAGGAGAACAAATACCATGTTTACAAGTATGTTGGTTAATTAGTTTAAATAAATGCATCTCAAATTGACCTTACAAGACAATGTGCGGGTAGCAATTAAAATAAAATTACTGCATTGTTTTCATTCCAGCTTCTGCAGATATTTAACAGTTTAATGTTCTTACTTTTCTATACCATGGAAACCCCTTGGCATCGATGACACTGTGATGTTGCTGTGGCCTTTGTTGTTGTGAGAATGCAAAAGCAAACTGAACATAATGCAGAAGGAAAAAAGTGGGAGCAGAGAATATTTTATGGGGCATCATTTTATGATTCTGCTCCTCAGAGCGTTGTCAGGTGGCCTCATGTAAAATCCTCCACAGTTTAAACAAGAGCAGAAATCATAACAACCATTATGTCTTATTCAATGCTTGCCTTTTACGTTCTGTGGTTAAATTATGTGTTAAGAATTCTTTAAAGAAACATATTAACGTATTTATTCCAGGTTGCTGCTTAAGGTCACCATAATGTAATGTAGCTACGTAGGGGAAGCTGTGTTAAATTCCAAATACCTTTAATCTGCAGTGTAATTAGTTTGATTAAGACTGGTTATCTCTGTTAATTAGCATATCTGTTAGAAGCATTGACTGAAGTGCTTTTCATGATCACAACCGGTTCTTTATGAATTTAGAAATTATTTCCTTGTGTCTGTTGCTGGGTTAACTGGAAAAAGATCAAATCTCCTCAAAGCTGTGAGACACTGTCAGTGTGGAGCGAGCAATTCTCCCAGAAGAGCTGGCAAATGATGAAAAGATGAAGGAATGGGATTTGTTTAGTTTTAGAAGATTAGGAAGGAACATGATAACATTTTCTAGCACATATTAGATTATTAAGTGGATGATGTTCAGTTCTTCTGTGTAGCTGGTAGGGAAAGGAGACAGAACAAGAAAATAAATGAGCATAATTTATTATAAGGGAGATTTGGGTTAGGCAAGTTTTTCTAACCAACAGAAATAATGGGTGCTGGTGCTTTGCTGTGGGAAGAGCTTTTGACAAGGCCTTTACAGGTAATTTCTGTAAATATAAGACAAATTTCTCTTCGTGATAACCCAGGTATTTCTGTCAGGCCCTAAACTAGAGGATTTATCCAGATGATCTCCTGTTATTGCTCTAGAAATAGCTGATCCTGTGATTCATGGCTCTCTGATTAAGAGGAATTGGTTATTATTCGTAGGCAGTTCTTCTGTCAGAAGCTCGGGGTAGGAAATTTAGAAGGGCGCTCGCTTCCCAAAAGTGCTGAGTTCTGAAGTTATTATTTTATTTATATCTAATGAATAAAAGGCTCAACAAGTCAACTGAAAGGAGAACAAGCAGATCCTTTTTATTTTTAAATTTTCATATCCTGAGAGCATAATTAAATAAACGTGGTTTGGAGGAACCATATATTTTGTTATTTTGGATTTAATAAAAATGGACAGGCTCGGAGCATGTAGCAAAACGCAGTGCAGGATGGTACTTTGTAGATTATTGCTTGAGGTATTGAGCATGTATAGAAAGTTTTTATTTTTCTTCTGTTGTATTATTGAGAGGGTTTATGAGGTGCTTTACAAGTTTCTCATGGTTGAAAGGCTCAAATTGACTCTGCTAACTTACCTCCCATGAGATTTATTCTATACTGCATAGGGTAGTAAATTTTTACAATCAATTTACTTAATTAATTTAGTAGATCAATTTATTTTTTTCTGTGATGTATTCCTTCAAGGGCTTTAATTTTCTTTCTGGATTTTTTTTTCTTTTCTGACTGTGTTTTTTTTTCCCAAAGCTTTCATGACTCTCACTTTGATATTTATTTACTGAATGTACAGACTTATCACTTTAATACATTATTCCTTTGTGGTTCTAATGGATTAAATTAAAAATACATGTTAAAAAGTGTTGCAAGTTGCATGCCTATTAGCACTGCCCATCAGGTGCTGGGGGAATTTTATGGCTCTACTTTGGAGCCACGAGTTCATGTTCAAGAAATTCAAACGGCTTTGGGTAGGAAGTCACTTGATGTTACGTTTTCTCAAATCTTTTTTTCCTCCCATTTGATTTCAATTCTGAAAATGTGTTCTGCTGCACTGTAAAGTTGCATCATCACTGTTTTCCCTGAGTAGGCTTTTAGTTTTCCAGCTGTAGAGCAGTGATAGGAGGAGGAGGTCAAACGAACTCCTTCCGTCAGGTCTGGGATGCACTCACAGGTGAACTCTGACTCAAATGTCTCTGTTTTGGCTTCTCTCTCTGAATGACAGCAGTGCAAGTTTGTGTTGAAGCAGTAAGAATAAAGTTCTTGCCTCTTAAACAGCAATCCATTCAATATGGTTTGAGATTTGTAAAATAGCCCACCAGCTTCCTTGTGATTTCTTTGTACTAATTCATGTTAAATCACATCTTTTTATCTAATTTGTTTTATCATTTCATTTTCAGTTTGTCCTTTCCACCGCACACCAGGTTCTTTCTCCTTTTCTGTCCCTTCACTTCCTCCCTTCCCTGTCCTACAGTCCTGCTCTTTGTATCTGTTTTAATTATATTTTTCTTATGATACCCAGGGCCTGAATGAAGTTTTGTTTGCTTGTTTGGAAATTAAAACAACCCATTTAGCATCTTTTTTTTTTTTTTACCAGTTGTGGTCAAGGGCATTTCTCCATAATTTTTAATTGCTGTGTTTAATAATTACTGTCTTGAAGGTACTGAGAAGATTCCTATTAATTAGCAGACAAGATGAACTATGTGCATGGCTGGACATCTTTTTCTCCATTTGAGAGAAAGTGGTTTTCTTGACTTCTCTAAACCTTGCCTGCCCAAAATCATCAGGACACCATCCAAGGAAAACTTGTAACTTGGCTAAGCCTGCCTGGTTCTAAACTTGCATGTGATAGATGATGGCTTTCATATAACATTAGCTTAAAACATTAAAGGCTTGAGAAGCATTTCAATCAACTTCAATATTTCAATTGATATGCCTGAGTAAGCTGCCAAAGAGTATTATTTAGGCAAATCCTTTTTATTTGGCTCTAGGAGAATGAGTGCCATTGATGAAGATGGATTTCCTGCTTAGTTTATGGCTTCAGAAGTTTGGAGTTTTACGACTTGTGTCTTAAAAGTCTGAAATATTTTAAAAACCCAGGTTTTTTAAGGAATTCAGTCACAGATTTTGTGCAGGAAATTGCAGGTGAAGTTGGGCTCTTTTCTGTCTAAGGCAACACTGACAAAAACCTTCTTGTCCCAGGACAAGATGAGCCTCCAGCATCTCAGTGGAAAATGATGCCTTGTAAATAAAATTTCACTGCTACGAAAAGCAAAAACCAGTTTACATAAAACAAACCCTCTCCTATAACAACCTTTCTACAAGCATCATGTTTACAGAAAAATTTCCTGGGAAACTTTAGGCAAGCATGTGGCTGAAAAACATTTATTTATGTGAGCCATCTGTCCTGAGAGAGAGAGAAAGAAAACTCAGAACAAAAATCTGATTCAACCTAAGTTTGAGCATTTCTGTGACTTGGATGGTGCTGCAGCTCCTGGGGTATTTTCATCACTGCATTCTGAACTGGAGGAGGGGGGTGGATGCTCCATTCTTTTCTTCCTTGGGCAAACTTTGTTCTACTTTTCTGCCAGAATAATTTTAAACCCACATCAAGTAATTTAGCACAGATTAATCTCTCCCTTCTATTTAGGGATCTAGCAGACTGTTGTAAGTAGTGAGGAAGAAAAGCTTTTAGAAATGAGACCAGAAATGCTGGCTTATTATGGAGTGAATAATTTTGATCAGGTGCTGGAAGCATTCCACCAGCCCTCTCTCCACAGCCCTCTGAGATAAACTCATGGAATTTTTTTTTGCTGGGAGGATGACATGGGAATAAAACAATTCTTTTCCACGCTGTTCCTCCCCTCGCCTGCTTCTCACCAACAAAGTTTGGTTATGCAGAGATCACTAACAGTTATATCAGCATGACCTGGTATCCAGGCAACCCAAAACCTTGTCAGCTTAACAATACACAGTGAAGAACTCCAGGATGATGAAAGCTGAGAGGCTCGTTTGACAAGATAGCACCTGTTTCACTCTGAACAGCCAGTGTTGAAATAATGATGGCATTAGTCAGGGGAATACAAGAGGTTCAAAAGGGTTTTTGTGACTTTGAAAGCGAATGGCAGCACAGGGAGCTGTCACTAGTTTCCTCTTCAGAGATGGGTTGCTATGCCTGCTGTTTATTTGTGGCCAGTTTTTGTGAGGTTTATGATTTTATTGCCTCTAACGGCGCTGAGTTCCCAGCTCTGGCCAGGGCAGGTGTGCCTGGGCTGAGGTCTCGGAGGTAAACAGAGCCTGCTCTGTTCTGAGCCTATCCAGCAATGTGAATTATCATCAGCCATGTGACAGCTGCTGTGTGTGATGACAAAGTGATTGCACTGCTGGCCACGAATTTTTAGTGAGTGCCTCTCCCCCAGGTGTGCCAGAGCCTGTCAGTTGTCTGTGTTACCTGGTACACTGAACACTGACTTTTCTCCTGCTGGTTTTGCTGCTCGTGCCCGAGGTCAGCCCATGATCTCCTGGAATGAAGAGATGCAAGGGAGCGAGGGGAGCATCCTGCAGTATGAAAGTGGAACATGTGCAGAGGGGACTGAAATGATTCAAAAGACTGAGATCTGGAGAAGCAGGAGGAAACATGAAAGCAATGTACAGCAAAAAGAGATGGGGAAATTATAGAAGCAACTCAGTAGGGAAGCAAAATATGTAAAATTGAAATATTCAGATGGTGGAATAAAGCAAGAGTGGTACACTACAGTGGGAAATGATAGGAAAATGAATTAATCAGGCAGCAGCAGTATCACCTTAATGGAATTTAGTTAGGGAGACTGGAGGGGCCATGAGAGATGTTTGATGGCTTGAGAAGCACAGATTCAGAGGATGTCTCCCTCCTTGTCACTCACTGATGCTCAGTCAAGGCTGTGAATGACCAAAATCATGTCCACATGTTGACAGTTTGATAAAATGTAAGAAATGAGTTGATGATGTGGGACTCTCCAGCAGATAATACTGAAAAAGGTTTTAACTTGAACTTGCAGCTATGGATATGTAGGGATTAAAGCAGCACTGAAAAGCACCACATTCCACCCAGACATTATAATCTATCTAATTACTCTTTTAAATAATTTAAAAGATCAGTACAAGGGGTAGTAAGCAGTGTACTGAATTGCAAATTAAGCACAGAATGGAAACATGTATTGAGCAGAAGGGTGAAAGAGTGATAATAAACTCCCATGTCTCTCTACTTCACTCTCCTTTCATGTGCCTCTTACTCAGAAACGTAAATAAGGAGAAAGTGTTTTATCTCCAAAACTTGAAACTGGAAACTTAAATAAATTGATTTATTTTTCAAATGGAAAGAATGAATGATTTTGCAATCAAAAGAACATTGAGATGAAATAAAAATTTAAAAAGCCCTCAACTTCCCACTTCCCCTCTTGCTGTCTGTCACCTCCCTTTGGTTCCACCCTGTCCCACACCTTCCTCTTTCTCTGACTCTGCCCACTCCTGACCTGCAGAGTCCCTCTGGAAGCTCATGGCTGATTCCCGCTGGAGTTGACAAGAGGAAGGAATGTCTTGAATCCTAAAAAGTTTTGATGATAATGTGAAGCTGGATGGAAGGGAGAGGCCAGCAATGCATCCAATGTGATAAAAGCTCCAGCCCCTTTTTAGGCATTTGAGTGCCCCCCTGGGAGCTCAGCCTGGGGCTGAGCTGAGCTGAGGCTCTGTTAGTTCCCTGCTTATGGAGCTGATTTTGCCCTTCTAACCTGCTACCCAGGCTTCGACTCTTCTTTCCTACTTTAGTGAATTTTCTTTTTTCCCCTGTTCTCTGTACAGCCTGAACCAAAGTTGTCTTTCATCAAGCAGGGGTGAAAATGTAAGTGTTGGACAAACAGAAATTAGAGCAGTCAAAATTTAGACATTTGCAGCCCAAAAGGGTCAGGGAGGTGAACAGAAGCAGCTGAAATATTCCAGCATCGAGACAATCAGGAACTGAAAAGAGTTTGGAACAAAATGATCCAGTGACTGCACATACGTAGGAATGTCTGTGGTTCTATCAGTTTCTTAAAGTTTGAAGTAAATATAATAATGGGCAAAAATGTCTTAACTTTGTGATTTTGCATCCTCTGGTAGAGGTTCCTATGACCACGTGAGAGATCTCTTGTCGTGTGCTACTAGAAAAGCACCCTGAGTGTCTTCCATCACCCTTTAGCATTGTCAGAGGAAGTCTAATAATAAAATTCACCTGCCCCAACGTGTCCCCTTCCATCTCAGGGACAGAAAAGGCAGTGCAGAATGCAGGGGGATTTCTGACAATTTTTATGTGTTTGAGGATGTGCCTGGACTCTGTGTAGCATTTCCCATTTTCAGTTTTAGTGGCAGAGCAGAAGGTTATGGCAGTCCCTGGGTTTGGAGCTAAAGCTGATGTGACACAACAGTTCTCTTCAAATTAGCACAAATATGTTTTCTTGCAACCATTTTTTTGTATCTTCCTATCCTTGACTAAAGTAAGCTTTAAAAATCCTTTTGCCACACATATAATGGTAATTAGTGGTAAAACAGTTCTTCAAACTTTAAAAGAGTTGAAATTTAAGTCTAAAGAGATTAGATACTAGAACTTCTAGAAGGAATAAATGGATGGAAATGAAATTGTTGCTTTGGAACTTGATGATGTGGTAAATCTCAGTATTATACTCATTGATATCAAAGATTTCTTAAACTGAGCAAATTGTAAAGATTTGCTTTTCTCCTAGAGGGACTGGATTATGATTGTCTGCTATTTGGGGCTGGGAAACGCTGAACAATTTCAGGGATAAGCAAAGAGAAGGGATTTTGTGGATGAGTTTGCAAGCTCTCCTGTCTTTACTGGACTCAGTGGAGCTGCAGGAACACAATTCTTCGCAGTGTTGGGAGCTTTGAGAGCAGCTTAGGATGCAGGCAGCTTTATGGATCTGCATTAAATTTCTTCTGATAGAGGAGACAATGTAGAAGTCCTGTGGTAAAAAGAATTAATTTAATTTGTTTTGGAAGCCTGGCTAAAGAAGCTGAATGTTATCAATAAAACAGTCTTTAGAATTGTGATTGAATTTATGGGATAGAACAAAAAGAAATTCCACAGATAGATTCTTGACTAGTTTTTCCTTGGCTATTCAAAGAAAAAGAAAAGGAAAATAACATTTTTAGAGGAATTCACTGTTTCCACTGAGCTAGAACTGGGTCAGTCTGACAGTATTGATCAAATGGCAGAGGACTGAATTTGGTTCATTCAAATGGATGCAATGCAGTCTCTATTTTGGTGATGTTGAACGTCTGACACATTGATGGGCGCCTTTGCTTTATTAAAGGGATGGAATTATTTTCAAATAGAGATAGGTCAGCTGCTGAGTTTCACAATTTTTCTGCCCATTTCTTTGCTAGATATGGGACCATTAGAACAGGTTTTGGCTTTCAGCTTTTATACTTAGGAATGGATTCTCACATTTTATGATGTAATTCCATTTATAGCCATATAAAACTTGACTATCTCTTTAAGATTGGAGAAACACATTTTTTGTCTTTTTTATAGCATTTTCTGGTATAACAGTATTTTTTTCACTATTTATTTATAGAATCATAACAATCAAATGGGAAATCTGAAGTGGAAAACCTTGGAGTAAATCTTTGTTACTAATTTTCTGTAGGCCAAAGAACAAACACATCCATTGACAATTAATTGGCTGAAACTACAATTCTCAAACAATCCACAGGCAGTTTAAAGACTTTACTTTGAGAGGGTTTGTGGGTGTTAGGCACCTTTTAGGCTTCTAATGACTGTGAAAGATAAGAAGGTTGGAGTTTGTCCATCATAGATGTGATGACATCACTTTTCTCAGTGCCAGAGCTGATGTTCTGTACTTGAAGACCAGAATCTTGCACTGCACAAACAGGTGAGGAGAACTTCCCTTGTACAGAAAATCCTGTCAGTGCTTGCAAGATCAGCATTACATCCTTGGTGTTTCATATACATTGGTAATATAAAATATGCAAACTAATTTTTCATCCATCTCAGTTTGAATGCTTGGTGGGCTCGTGCTTCACTAATCTGCTCCATCTCAGACATACACTCCAAATATCATTACCTGCAAACTGCGTGTCCTCCCATTCCTTGGATGTTTTATTTTAAAGATTTAAGATTAGAGAGTTAGCGGGTGCTGTGGGGATGGAGAAAAATGTTTTTTTGATATTCAAACATCTTTTCCCAGTGCAGCTGATGAAAGCTTTTTCAGAATCAGTTCTTTCTGCAAACTGCCTTCCTGTGAGCCTCACCTAATTCAGAGTGAGACAGGACTAGAAATCTCTGACCCAGGAGTTTGTTAACTCTGCTTTCATCTGGTTCTCTTTTGCACAAAAATAGCCCAGAAAAAATTTGTCAGATCTTTAAATCCGAGCATTGAAGATTGAAAGTTGTCTACGCTGTTGGTGTTACTTCTCGTTGGCATCATCGGAAACCACTGGAAAGAAAATATTTGTCCATCTTTTGGGTTTTTTGACCCAATTAAAAATCTGATTTTTTAAGGTCAATAGTTTTGTGAAGAGCTAGAATGAGCCTGGGCAATGCATAGAGCAGAGAGGTGTTTCACAGAGATTTCGTTTGTTTTGGTAAATGGTGACAAGGCAAATGCAGACACCAAAGAAGAAGGAGAAGGCAGACACCTTTCCCTTGGCTTGTGCTCTGAAAGGCAAGGTGGTGGATGGAAGGAGGTGTTGCCACCATGAGTGGGACTTTGAGGAAGATCTGAAGATGGTTCTGGGTTCTCAGGGGAGAGAAGCCAGACCTTAAACTTTCTGCTGGAGCTTTGCTTGAAAACCTAATATGCAATTTCACAGCTGGTTTGTGTCGTTTTGCTGAGTTTTTAGTGAATCATTCTGCAATCTTAGAAATGCATTCACTGTGTTTTTCTGTTCTCCTGTTCTGATAAATCTTTGACTCAGTCAATACAGTGAACTGGGAACACAGAATCATGGAATGGTTTGGGTTGGAAGGGACCTTAGAGCTCATCCTGTTCCAACCCCTGCCATGGGCATGGACACCTTCCACTATCCCAGGTTCCTTCCATGTGCATCAATGGTCTTCACTGCAGTAAAATACCATCTCAGTTCTGTGAGTGTGCTTTGTTATTGCTCCTTACAACATTTTAATCCAGTCTGGAATCTCCCTATGGGATGGGAGTGGGGAATGGTGGCCACTGGCTCCTGCATTCCCCTCCTGTAAAATCATACTGTGCATAATGGAAAAACAGGAATGTATTTATTTAATATGCTTTTCTCTGCTGACAAAATATGCCTCAATATGTAAACAGAACCCTTAAGGGTGTAGTATCATATCTACAAATATTTATTCAACCTTAAAATGCTTCTTTTCTTCTCTTTTAAGCCTTTTCCAAAATACATTATCATCTTCAGTAGTGTGTTCTGATGAACTGTCAGTTAAAAGCTGGTTTATGACTCTTACCTTTCCACTCATTTATTCTAAATAAATTACACTACTTCTAGTTTTAGTATGAATTTATTCAGAAGTGATCACTGAAGAGTAAGACTTAGTAAATCTTTCTTTTTTCCCAAAAATGTTCACCTGACCCTTGTTGTTTAGTCAACTATTGATTCTGTCTTTTCTTTTGTTATCTGTATGTATTATTCACACAGTTCCTAAATCTCTGCCTGCACGTTAAAATTATTCATAATTAAACTCCAGAGAGTTGATGAAACTAAGGATGCCTAAATAGATGTGGTTTTCCCCAGTTAATACTCCCATCCTGATTGACAGTGATAAGATTACTGCCAGGATGCTGATTACAGCCAAAAACAAGCTTGAAGAAAAAGACGCTTTGGAAGGTGCCACAATGTCAGCTGGGAAGTCAATTTAAGTTACACTTTTTTAAGATTTGGAACTACTGAAGTAAGCATTCTCCAGAGACTGACTGGGCTTGTTTAGAAATCTTCTTGAGTGCTAAGCTGTGCTGAGAACACAGAAAACATAAACTGACCTAAAAAATGGCTGGGATATAAACTGGACCCTTTTGTTGTTAATGGGACAGTGGGAACAGGACAATTGTTGACAAATTATATTTATGACTGAGAAACATTTTTCTGGGAAAGACTGGGGATGTTTTCCTGTGCCTGAGGTCTCTCCTACCTGCTGGGTTTGCCTATGGGCAGGCAAAGCTTTATCTTGTATGTGTATATTGTTAATATTTCTTCCAAATCCTGGACCCCCTGCTAGATGGACCTGTTTAAAACAGAGCCTTCAGCAGGCAGTGCCATCGGTGTGCATCCTATGCCCTTACCACAACATGAGTTCTCTTTGTCTGGGGTTAAAAACTCTAAAGACTGATTTTGCTGAATGTCCCACTCACGTTCTTTCCCAGTCCTCAGGACACAATTCTGCAGGGCACAGGCAGCAGAACACTGATCCTAGCACTGCAGTGCTGCTGTGTGTTTGCAGTAAGTGCAGCTTTCACCTCAGGTGTTGTCAAAGGGACCTGGGAACGTGGTGTAAAAATGGAGATGGGATTATTTAGGCTGTGAGAGGTGAGGTAATTCTTTCTAATCATATGTATCCTTTCCTGCACTTGAGTCACATCCTGCCTTAAACCAGAATTAGGTGCAGTATAAAGATTGGATATGGAAGCCAGGTGGGACTGGAAATGTGCAGTTTGCCTTCAGCCAGGACTTATTCCAGGATGGCTCTAACATGTCAGAGAGAGACCAAGGTGATGGCACGTCACTGCCTGAATCCTTCTCTAGCAGATACTTGTAATTTTATTAACCATTTTCCCCCAGCTGTAAATACCATCATTGTCAGAGCAGCTGGAAACGTGAAGAGCAGCAGAGAAAACATACAATCTTCTGGAGTCTGAACAGAAAAGCTGTTACTTTGAAACTCTGGAGAATACAGGCTTGTATTGTATAACAGGATTACTCTGCATTAACTGAAGTGGAGACACTGCTCGGCAGCAGCACTCTGCAGAACAAATAAAACATCATAAAAATAAACTGCTTAAAGTTCTTGCAAGACGGAAGCTTTAAGATAAAAAAGAGTAGTAATATAGAGGAATAATTTATTGGTCGACTGCATCCTTTTCCTTATTGAGACTTGTCTCTCAGTGTGCTTTGACAGAA
Organism: Monarcha castaneiventris obscurior; assembly: GCA_026261815.1. Classification (NCBI taxonomy): domain Eukaryota; kingdom Metazoa; phylum Chordata; class Aves; order Passeriformes; family Monarchidae; genus Monarcha; species Monarcha castaneiventris. The sequence continues at coordinate 10,358,317 of JAMPIT010000856.1, read as the reverse complement.
GGTTTAAACAGAAAAATTACATTGCTGCATAAATTATGATCTTGGCTCAAGGGAGTAAGCACAATACACTTATTGCAGGATATAGTCTTGTCTTACAAAACTTAGTGTCAAAAAGAAATTACCAATCAGTGTTGATTACAGCAATGCTGTATGTGTCCCTTCCAGCTCCACACCTCTGTGTTGTCATCTTGCACATATAATTTGTTCCTAGACAAACAATTCCTTCCCCACCAGCAGCTTTCCGTTTCCTGAAAGTTTACAACAAAAATGTTTTCTTGCATGAATGAAGAAGGATTTCTCATGTGGGATTCCTGCTGCTTTGAAAATAGATTTCCTAGTGCTGGTAGGTCTTGTACTGCTGATGGTTGTGCTGCCATGGAGGCTTATTCTGCTCTTTTCCTCTTTTTTCTTTCAGTGCAATGCAAACCTAGAGCACACTGAGATTCTCTTCCTGACACTTAACTACCACAGGAATGGCTGTGGTGGTGACTTAGTTATTCTTCTGGCACAGTTGATAAGAAACCCCAGCTACATTAAGCTGTTCCTCTGATAATGACTGTGATGAGGAGAGATAGAAGAGACTAAAAACAGTCCTTAGAGTTTTGTTGACTGATTTAACCAAAATGCCACAGGACATGCCTATAAGGAGCAATGAAAATATAAGTGAAAAGTAATTCACTTTTGAAAAAATAATTTGAGTACGTGCATAGTAATAGGGCTCCAAAGATCCATACTAATGCAGGTATAAGGCAGGGCAGCATTCAGGGCTTCTGAAATATGAGTTCCATGCTCAGGACTGTGATGTGAAGAATTTCCAGGAGTGAAGAAGGTGGCTCAGAGGTTGTGCTGAAATAATGGACAGGGCAGACAGTGATGCTGCACAGGTGGAAGCAAGCAGGACTCAGGTATCAGAGTCTTTATTGCTAGCGAGGATGAAAAAGAGGCAGGAAAACAGCTCAGCTTAATGTTCAGCTTAATTTTTGAGTTTTGCTATTTATGATCATAAGTCATATATCTTTTCCATTCCAAACAACAATTGTCATCAGCGTGGGGTTGACAGATTTATGTTTGGTTTGCGGGGTTGACAGATTGATTTGCTGTATCTTGTAGCATCCTTTTTTAGATTAGAATAGCATTTTATATAAAAATAATGAGTTTATAATTATATAACATAAACAGAATAAGGATGAAGGGTCCATTGGGTTTCATTACTTCAAAGTGCTGCAATGCTTGCACATTATAGACGAAATTTTACCACTAAAAACAATTCACATGAGACATTAGCAGGCAGGAATACAAAGTAGCTAAATGCTCTTAGACAAAGGTATCTGTTTGTTTTGGAGGCTTAAACTTCCTTGACACTGAAGAGAATTTGGCATCCCTTTTGAAGAGGAGCTTTTAGTACATGACACTTTAATAGAATACCTCAGTGAGTTATTAAATTAACAAAGACAACACTAAATTATTGATGTTCTTTCCCTCCTCCCTTTCTCTTCTGTCCTTTCTCCTGAACTTACCCTGAATATTCACTTTTAGGAAATAAACATCCAATCTGTCTTGCAATGAGGTTCGTTGTCCATGGGTGAAATAGATTTTGAATAGAAAAAGTGCAGACCTTGAGGTTGCCAAGTTGTCCATCTTAGGCTGGAGCAGCAGCTTGCATTAGGCCTGAGCTGTGTAAAAAGAGCCTGTGATAAATCCCTGCTCTGCTGTGGGTGTGCTGGAGCCAAATCTGTCCTCTGTGCTGGGGTCTGAAGGATCACAAATGATCCTGAGGGGCAAAAAGTGGGGACAACATCAATGCTCCTGTAGGGGCAAAGGTGGTGTGCAGTGATTCTGGTAACACCAATGCAGTATATTGAACATTTTTAATTCAGGCTAACCTCTAGAAGCTGTTGTTGTTATTTATATCCTAGAATTATATTATACAGCACTAGAAAATTTGAAAACACCTCAGTAAATCTCTCAGCTGAATGAAGTATGGTCACTTCTTAGGAGTGTTTCTCCACTATTATAAAATAATTCTGTGCAAGAGCTAAGCCATGTGGTGGAATCCAGAAAGCCTTTGATGACTGTGAACCCAGCAAGAGATTTTAGTCTATGCCAGAAGGTGAACAATCTTAACACTTGTGGGAGGTGATGTGTAAAAATAAATAAAAGCACATTTTTTCCATGTGAAACTGCCTTGCTGTAGTAGCTTTCAAAGTGAGCTGCTTTTCGGTGCTGCTCATACTTTCCCAAACATGTTCTCAAATAGGATGGCTTTTTATCTCACATCAAAATACCACATTCCAATGACATAACTCATCAGTGAGAGCTGTTTTGGCAGGTTAGGTATGAAAGGGGCTTTTTAAGTAGACAGAGCTGGTGTCAAAAGCCATCTCACTTTGGTCTGATGTGGAGAGAAAAAATTGTTTTGCCTTAAACATCTGGAACCTTTTTCCTCTTTTATGTTTGTTTGTTATTTGGGGGTTTTGCTTTGGTTAGGTTTTTTTTTTTAACCTAATTATTTGTGGATTTGTTTTACTAGTTGGAACTGGAAATTGTGCAGTGACCACTAGGACATCTGATACTCTTCCTCAAGGCATCTCAGCCTTCCACTCGTACTGGACTGCTTATTGAAACATCACCTCTTTTGTTTTGAAGACTTTAGATCTTGAGATATTGGTTTAGTTTCCCAAATGGAATTTTAATTAAATGGCCATATAACTTGTTGAAGATTATGACATGGAGCTGTAAGAGGTGATTTTACAGAAAGCAGAAGTTCCTCACTTGAGGTTCCCCAAGAACTGGATGTGAGTGCTGGGAAACTTCAGCCACTGCACTCTTGTGTCTGGGTATTCTGGGTCTGTAGAGTGTGGGGATGTGCTTAAGAAGAAAAATCAATGGTTTTTTGAATCAAAATTAAAAGTGAGAAGGGTATCATCTCTGAGTCTAAGATGTACTTGAAATATCTGAAGTTTATGCAGCTGGTTTTTCATTCACAGTGCACAGAGCTGTACCTTTGATAAGCACACACTTTGAAACCTAAAGGTCTGAAACCTTTGAATATTCCTTCCTAGGCTGGACAAGGCTTTTGATTTTAATAGAGCTGCAGTAACGATGCAGAACATAACCCCTTGTTCTCATGTGTGATACAATCCTCTCTGATCATATTTGTTTAATATTCTGATCGTGCAAAGGGGTAAATGGTCTTGACTTCGTTTAAAGGCAGGAATTGTAGCATCTGTCTTTAATTACCTGACAGCATTTTCAGGATTCTTTTTAAATTCTGCTGTAAAGGAATGAGCGTTTACAAGCAGGTTTGGGCTCCTTTGCCACATCTCCTTCACACGGACTGTCTGTAACAAGCTCTTCTCGCACCTCGTCTTGGGAGACTTCATTTGCATCCCTAATAGCAGCTTCCAGGGCTGCGTGTCCTGCACATCTCCCGGGGTGGGAACGGCTGTGCTGAGCGGGGCGGTGGCTGCCGAGTCATTCTCATTCCGAAGCCAAAGGATGATCGAGGAACCCTGGCAGCAATTTAGGGGAGTTCGTGTGCTGCGCCTCGGGCAAACACTGATTAATGAAATGGCCCAGTCCCTGAATCTGCTGAGGGAGGCTCTTTGTGGCAGATACATTGTGTATTTGGGCATTAATTGTCTGCAGTAACCAGAAAGTTCCTGATACTTCTGTAATTATATATATGTATTATATTATAAGTGCCAGAACAGCCAGAACAGGTCCAATTCTTTCCACATGGAACAGGGTGGGATATGGAGGAAATGATGCTTCCATCCCTAATTTCCCAGCCCTGCCCTCTGTAGTAAATACACCATATAAATGCTATATATAAAAATAGATATGTAAAATATCACATATTATATACACTATTACAGTATATTTATCTGTGCTCCCACGATGAGGTGAGTCTGACCAGTTTACTCTGGAGTCAAGCAGCAGTGTCTGCTTCTCAGAAGCCAGATGAGCTTTTGGGGCTTCCTGGCAAGATTGCTGTGCCACAGTTGCTTTCCAAACAACTGTAATAGAAAGAAAATAAATGTTAGAGGAGCACAGGAAGCTTCATTTACTGCAATTCATTGCCTGTGCTCCTTAAAATCAAAAGCTAAAAGGCCTAGCGACCAAGGGAACTGTGATACAGGATTTATTCTGACTAACTCTGCATCTCTAAGAAGTAGTCCCTAAATCTGTAGCAGTCTGAGCCGTTCCAGAGGCAGAGGGAGCTGATTCAGCAACCAGCTTAATCCTGCATTTAAAATGAATCGGGAGTTTACTCGCAGTTATTGGGGAAATTAGGAGGAGCTGAACACTCCACACTTTCTGAAGTGCCTAATTAAAAAGGGCAAAAGGGACATGTCTTGATTTTGTGACAGTAATAACATTTTGGCTTGTCTGTAAGACCAGCTCTGTGTTTGCCTTTCTTCTGCATGCTCTGATCAATATCTGTGAGCCAGAGCAGTCACTTGAGTCTCTGCAGAAATCCCCTCTCATGCCTGATATTTCTGCTTCCAGCCTGGAAACTGAATTCCTCTCAGCACCTTTAACTACTGTATCTCAGTGGGTGCACATGGGTATGGGTGGGCTTTGCCTCTATCCTTATAGATTTGGGACTTGTCTTTTGTAGGCCACCTTCCACATGATTTCCAACCTGCAGGTTTTGGATTTTAAAGTTCTATTTAAATCCTCATTGATTAATTCTCCATTTTTCATCTAGAGCCACAACTCCAAATTTTACTATCAGAAACTGAGTTCTATATGACACCCTGTATGAGATTTTGAGAGTTATCATGACTTTGTCAGATGCTAAATTCAGATTCATAATTCAGGAAGCAAACATTTTTCCTTAAGAGAAAAAAAAGATACTTCCCCCCCCCTTCTATTATTGTTCCAAAATAAGTTTCCAATAATTTTTTATATCACACTTAGGTAAGTTTTTCCTGTAATATTTTATAGATTAAATCCTTTCCCATGTAAAATTCCCAGTGATGGCCCCTTTATGCGTTGGTTAAGTAATTGTTTCAGGAGATGGGAGAGAGTGTTTTGACTTTAACTGAGATCAGTATCTTTGATCAGGAGTTATAAGGGGAGTTTTTGTGAGAAAAAGTTTTAAAAAGTGTAATTTTTTCTAGATGGGGCTTCACTTTCATCAAGTAGAATAACTTGGGCAGTATTGCACATTATCAGCTGTGGATGGAGATGCTAATTTACCTGGAGATTTCTAACCACCACTCCACCCTCCCGTTGTATTTTTTCAGGCTAAGATATACTGCAAAATGCTACTGAGAACTGCAGTACCAGATCTAAATTTACACTTATCTAATGCAACCTGTTTGCCTTCTGCCTAATTTATGTGTGTGACTTAAAAATATCTTCCCATTTGCCCCTGCTAACGCTGCATTTTTTTAATTCCAAGTCAAACCAGCCCGTGGGGGTTTATAGTCATAATGCTTTGTTTGGATGTTGGTGCTAAAAATAAATTTAAAAGGGGAACAATAAAACAGTGGCACTGACTGTATTAAACAGAGTAATTTTAAAGAATGAATGCATAAGAAAGCTACTTATTCAAGGCCTTCCAGAAAATGAACTACTCAAATTTATTTCCCACAGTAAGAATCTTGGAGCAGTATCTTCTCAGCAGCTCAATTGCAAGCACCAGAAAGGGAATTGGAATCCTTCCACTTATGAAAACTAGGGATGGTCCTATCACACAAGATGCTTTCTGTGGAATGCAATATTTACCATACATCATCTGAATTTTTCACATCTGTGAACTATTTCATTGAAAATAAAATCAAACCCCAACACTCAAGCAAATCCTCCGTTTTGGAAAGCTCCACAAGGACAAAGTGAGCAGCCTCTGTTATGGCCATCCCCCAGCGCTGCTCAATAAAACCAAATTGCCACGAGAGCAGTAAACCCAGAGCTCTCACAGACCCAGCTCCAATATCAGCAGTATCTAAAGCACTGGAAGTTTTACAAGTTTTAAACTGAGTTATCTCGGGTGTACATTCACATTCCAGCCCTTCGCTGCGTGGAGTCAGAATTCCTTAATTGATTCATCGTCTCCATAAAGAGAGCAGCTAATGAAGATTTCCTTATCTCGTGGAGCCAGTGCTTTTGCAAAAGAAGGATCCCAATTTGGTCTGTCCTGATGCTTTGAAGTTCTGAGTGGTGCTGGTGCTGCAGAGTGACAAACGGGATATTCGAGGTGACTACGGATCTTTTCCATTAGACTTGGAGGCATAAAAGAGGCTCGGATGAAGCAACAAGTTGGAGCTGTGAGTTTAAAAATTGAGGGAAGGAGACAAATCAAATTTATGGCTTGGTTGAAAAAAAATAGTTTTTCTGTATTTTTAATCAAATGGATTTCATATCAGTACGCTGCATAATCTAAGAATTAGTTCTCCCTTTTTACATCTACTTCCTGGAAACCCCTGATAACTGAGATATTTTTAGAGCACGACATCCTTGAATTAGCAGATTTTTTAGAGTTCTGAAATTACATTTTGCAATTTGCTCAGGTATGAGAAAGATTTTACAGAAACAAACAGTGAAGATAAATCATTGAAAGTGAAATATTCTACAGTTCCCTAATGTAGGAAAGATAATGATGCCATTATTTTGTCAAAGGTGTGATTAGAAAAATCCCTTTTCCATTTTATTTCCTTTTTCATTTGCAAATGTACTTACAAGGGTAGGGTGTATGTGCTCATAAATGCACAAATATCCAGTACAATTTTTGTTCTTCTTAAGGTAATTCTTAGATCCATTAAATTTTTATGATTGGTACACACACTGTGCCAGGTAATACATATTTATGAACGGTACACACAGCACCAAGTAATATGCAAAATATTCCACAATTATCTACAAACCTTTAAATATCAAGTGGTGGAAGGCCATGGAACAGGCCAACCTCAGATACTACAAATATTACAGATGGAAAATGTTAAAACATTCATTGCTTTGCAGAAACAAAACAAAAATATCACTTCTGTGACCCCAGACACCAAAGCTGACCGGGAAATGGAGAGATTTTGCAAATAAGATTGTGTTCAACATCTTTTTCTCAACACAAAAGAATTCGCATTCCTGGTCCCAGAGCACTTGGAACTTGCTTGAAGAAATTCTGCAAACAGCTAGGCTTGTATAAATGGCCTCTTTATATGCATTTAGTTACTTTAGGTAGTTAAGTCTACTGAAGAATGACCTGAGTGTGGAATTTGCATTAATATTCAGTGTATGACATACCCAGGTGTTCTGGGGGCTGTGTTGCTTCTCTGCTGCTGTTTTTTCCTGCATAGAACTACATTGGGTTTGCATCAATGTTTTAATGGTTTGCATGACTCTAAAGGAGGACATCAGCTGGCTTCTTCTAGTTTGAGAGCAAGAAATGGATGGTCAAGGGACTCCAGGCAATGCTGTGGAGCACATTCCTGCATGGATCCTGTTCTGTTGTACCATAACCACAGAAAAAGAGCAAAAGTTCTCTTCATAGCTCTCCATTCACCTCTGTCTCTCCATTCCTCATTCTCTAGAGCAGGGAGAGGTAAAGCCTGGCTTTCAGACAGGGGTTTGGTGTGTTCTGCTCTGCTGGGTCACCCAGGACACACAGAAACCTCTCCCTGGTTCTCCTGTTCTCCATTCCTTCTGTTGTGATCTGGAGTGTTACAAAGCATGGGATGAGGAAACCTCCTATTTTTATCAGCTGCTCTAGCAAGCACTGAAATTACTTCCTCAGGAGCTCCCAGAGCCTGGGATTTACCTTGGGACTTGTGTTGGATAGCTGGAGTCCTCCAGATGGAGAACTGGGAGCAGCTGCAGCACAGAGCAAGCAGCAAACGCTCAGGGCTGGATTGCCATGGAGGCCTGGGAAGCATTATCAAACATCATCGCCCTTGAGGTCCCCTTCCAACCTGGGAGCCTGCAGTTCTGTGATTTAGCTTCAGTTTTAAAAAGTGAGGCATGCATTGAGGGGCTTAATTTAGTTCACATTAATTTTCTTTTTAGCTCAATATCCTTTCAAGGCCACAAACCATATCCTGGGGATCAGGATTGCTCCCTGGCTCGCTGGAATGATAGAGCCGGCGATGTTGCTGAGGTAATAAATTGGAAATAAGTAATAATAAAAACATGAGAACATCACAGGGCTTTTGAAAACAAGCAATATTTCATCTTTATTACATATATAACCATCCCTCGTACTTGATGTCATAGCTTAAATATTTCTTAATCAATTGGACAGGTGATCTTTATCTAGGTTATGTGGAGAACCCACGGAATGATTTTGGAATGGTTAGCAGTTATCCTGGGGAATGAATGCAGGATGTGGGCTTGGGATGCAAAACACCAGGAAATGTCATGCCTGTTTTTGGGAACGGGAAAAAAGAAATATGGAAATTAAATGTCAGTCAGCTCACCTCTCATTCATGGAAAAATACTGTAATAAGCAACCAAAAGAACTAACTGTAATCTCCTAAACAAAAAAGAAAAGGTCATTTAGCAACAAATATATATTTATATGTGTGAGGACTGGGTTGTGTTGGACTCCCCTGTGGTTGGTAGATACGAGTGGAGCAGCCGATGTCACACATCCTCATTTCAGCAGGGCTTCCAATACTGTCTTGTGGGTTGTAAGAAGGTCTGGTCTGCCAGAATTTACCAGCAACAGGTTGGAAAACTGGGAAATTGTGCTTTGAGAAGGGTTAGCAGCAGCAGTTCCATGCAGTGTGATTTGCAAGATTCCCATCCTGACAGGATGAGCCAACCAGCACTCCTGGAAGCTGCTTCTTTCTGCTTTCATTTGCAGTGATTAAAAGGTGGCTCTTTGGAAAAAGTCAAATTTTGAGCAAAGCCATTGGCAATCTTAAAACAGCCCAGAATGCTGACCCCCCAAAAAATCAATAAGCTGTTTTAAAAGTCAGTATTTTCCAATGTAAAAACACAGACACATCAAGCTGTGCTCTCCATTCAGGTAAGGGCAGAACGTGCAAAATGCCACAAATCCATTGCCAATATTTACTGTTGTAACGCCTCAATGCGTGCCAGAAAAATCTGGTAATTTTTCATTTATATCCTTATAAAATACTGAAAACTCTGTGTCTGGCCAGAGGCAGTTCAGCAGAAACTCCTGTGCTTTCTGCTCTGTTGGCACTTAGTGACTCTTCCTTCCTGCCGCTCCTTGGTGCAGAAATGCATCTTTGCCTTGTTACTATGAAGAATGTTTGCACGTATCCAAAGATTTTCAGACTCCTCAGAGACCTGCTGCTACTTTTGATGGGGTGTTCATACAGATGATAAGACAGAGCAGCTGCAGTTGACCACTCACAGGTTACAATTTGTTTTCTTGAGGTCAAGACGGTGGAGTGTTGTTCTAAAAACTACTGAAAATTGGCGTGCAGTGGCTGCAAACACACAGGTTCCAAGGCTCTGAGAATTAAATTTGCAGAAGACTCACAGAATGTTGTCCATCTCTTTCAACTGCAGATCCTTAGGACAAAAATTATGTGTAATTTTTTCTTAATACGTGAAAAATACGTGTATTTTAAAGACATGAAAAGGCTCTGAGTAAGCATATAATCATTAAATATTCGCAGTGTACAAGGTTTAATGTGCACAACATTGAATACACCAAAGAATAATGCCATAATTATAGCTCCTGTAATAATTATGTTTTATTGTGGCTTCCTTACTTTTTACTCCCCAGTTGGCATAAGCTTTTAAGCAGATGCCTTGGGTTTGCCCTTTGCAGCTTATAGGCAGATCACTGCTGTGTTGATTCTGCAGTCAGTCAGCTATTCAGCAATCTCATTTTTCTTTTACTGTTTTGGCAGAGATGAAAAGCAAAGTTTTTAACCTTCCACTTTCCTGGTACTTATTCAACTGTTGGAAGCCAACTTTAAAGCTTAAATAGGAGCACAGGCGTATCCTCACGGCAACACATTATTTTTCTCCCCGGAGTTCTCGAAGCAACTGACTGAAGAATGAGATGCAGGCAGTGTGAAGACACAAATGAAGGACTAGAGTAAAATGTAATTTGAGTGGTGTCTTTTTAAATTAACAATGGCTGAGGCTCTGCAACACAGACCTTCCAACAGAAACTTGCCCGTGGATATGTTACAGATTTCCTGTTACAGGTGGAATATCTATGGAATATCTAGAGATATATTCTGTGGAATATAGAGTAGCTGTAGATATATTCTATAAATATAATCCGTAGCATATTACATTCTCTCTATATATATACACTTCTGTATATCCCTTCTGCAGATGTAGAATATATAGAGGTATATTCAATATTTATATAGAATTTATACCCTGGGATCAGAAGCTTGAACCTGTAGCCAGGCATGAAAAAAAGTTATGTAAACGTGGATTTCAGTTCTGCATCTTTGTGCTCTGAGGTGCTGGGAGTTTATTTGGTTTTATATTTGTTGGTTCCGAGTTAAATGGTTGCAGAAAATAATGAGAATGTGGAGTTACAGTTGTGTTTCAGCAAATTTTTTGTGACCTTCCTTTTTTTCAAACAAGCTCCTGGTTGAAAGGAGTCCCAAGGACCTGTTTTAAATCTACATTAAGTGGATGAAATATGGTTTAAAGCAATGCAGCATGGAAATGCAGAGTTTTGGGGGTTGCTCATCCATCTTCACAGGTCATCTTGACATCATCCTTTACATTTTACTGCTGGCTGCCAGAAGTGGGTGCACTGGCAGTTTGTCCCAGGGCTGGGACACGAAGCACAGCCTGAGCTGTGCATGCACAGAGTCCCTGCTGTGTCCCAGGCTGGAGGTGTGTGCAGCAGGAAAGTGTGATGGGTGCAAGGACAGGATTTCAGGGGGCCCAGTGACTCTAATAAACCTCTAGCTGCTCTCTGTGGGAAGAGGAGAATTGTGTTATCTAGGAAAATGCTTTATATTAGTGTTGTTCTTGCCATAGAGAGTACCAACAAATATTATTTTGATACATCCTTGAGGCATCAGAGATGCAGCTTCTGAGTGACAATAGAAACATAGGAAAAAAGTTTCCTTGCTAAAGTGTTGGAATTTAGTGAAGAGTTTTTCCCTTTCTGTCTCCAGTGCTGTTGGAGTGAGGAGATTCTTTAAATCCCTGTGCTGCTTTAGGTGGGAAAACTCCTAAAAGTGCAGTGGTGTCGGTGCTGCCTCTGCTCTTGAGAGGTAACTCATGTTCTCTCCTCAAATATTCCTTTTCAGCTGCCACTCTGCACTGAAGAGTAAAGAAGGAGGAAGGAAAAGGAACACGTTACATTTGTGACCTTTTGGGTGAAGTCGTCTAAACCAAGCAGGCTGGAATTATCAGTAGAGCAATATTGTTAGGTCTTAAAGCTTGATTCTGGCATGATAACAAACCCTTCCCTCGTGTAGATGCTACTGGCTCATTTGTGGCACCAGGGAACAGAATTTAAAGTGTCTACTTCAAAAACCTGGGCTGCTGAATGAGCTGAAGGAGGAACTTCAGTGCTTGAGTTGACAGAGGGATCAATCAAGAGGCAGCTCTGACACCTCTCTCGAGATGTATCTGTGTGTTTTAGTGGGATGTGTGCCCTCTCTCCTGCTCATTCTCATACACAAGCACTCAATTAGACACGAGCTGTGCCATGGCTCCCTTTTTCCCTGTAGTCTCTCTGACTTTGCAGAGTGTGTGGAGCTGAAGTGTAGGCTTGTATGGATTGTGGAACTCTGAGTCTGTCTGTGGAATGTAATTCTGAATTTTAGCCTTAAATTACAATCCCTGGGTACCTGTTTGGCTTCTTTTCTGGGTTGAATATTAACCACTTGAACAATGTGCTTTTACTGCCTTGAAGGAAGCGAACTCTGTGAACTCATTTGTGCCCTTTGTATAGAGATCCTTATCAAGAAATGAGACTTAAGAATGACAAACCTGCAGGAGGCTGTCTTTCAGTTCCTTTATCATTAATTTAGCAGGACTTGTTGCATATGGCTATTTTTCTTTTTGTTTTGCATGATTCAGGAAGTATAACCAAATATGTATTTTATCTCTTAGTTATTGGGTGAAGAACATATGGGGGAAAACAGGACATTTACCTCCCCATCCTGCATGACTTGTTCCTTATCTCTTATTTGTTACCTCTGTTTTCAAGACTTCATTCTGAAGTTTGTGTGTTGTTATTATTGACCTCATGGCTCTGGCTCTCATAAAACACAAATTTTTCTCTTTTTTGTACCATATTTTCCTCTTAGGAGGTAAGAGGTTAATTTTTCCATTTCCTTTAGCAAGGTAGCCAGCGGGGTTTATTTGAGCATTGTTTCTATTTTCCATCTTTCGAGTTCAGTAACAACAGGATTAAAAACTTGGAAGTTAAAAATGTAGACGTCTGTCTAATTAAAGGAATTGGCTGTCAGGGCTGTATTTTTTTTCTCATTAGCATTCTGTTCATTCTGTTTTCTTTCCCTATCTCCCTGTTCCCTACACACTCAGCTTGTAATAAAAGTTGGTTCTTGAATGTAAAGAGCGTGTTAATGCACCTGGGAAAAACATGTACAGGAAGGAATTGGATTTGTTTCCATCTAACCTAGGTAAGATAGACTGGAATGTTCCAGTGTTTATCTTTCCAGTAATAATCAAAGGCTCCTTTCAATGCTCATAAGGATTATTTAAGAAGAAAATTAAGTAAAATGTATTTATTTGTTTGTTTTCAACAGAAAAACAATCTCCTATTTTAAGTTTACACCCCTGCAGCCAAGTGATAAGGGCATTTTAATGTTTTCCTGCATCTATCTTTCTATTTTTATGTGTGGCAGGATTAGGGGAGAGCTGATGCTGCCGCTGCGTAAATGTGAGCAAGCAGAGATCCTCATTACAGGGCAAAGTGGATAAAAAGAGTCAGTAACTGAAGGTGATGGAACTGTTGTGTCTACTGGCCATTAACTGGGTAATAGAACCTCTCCTCCCGACGAGGGGAATCGCAGGGAGCAGCATTTTGCTGCGTTGCAGGAGCAAATCCCTAAAAGCAGGAAAGTCTGCAAGTATAGAGATAAATACATGGAGACAGATTGCAGCAGAGACTTTGGGGGCATCAGAGGTTTTCTGTTCTGGTCCAGCTCTCCTGTGGAATTGCTTGCACCGGCAGGGTGTGGAGCACTCTGTGCCCAGCCCCAGGAATGCAAGCTGGGCTGGCATCACTCATGCCTCTTCCCCAGGATTTGTGAGTTCTTTTGCCACAGAACTCAGCCCAGTGTTTCTTCAGCACTGAGAATAAAAACACTCTGCAAAGCCTCTTTTAGCCATAAAACCAAAGATACTATGCTGCATCTCCTGACACTTCAGTGTTTCCTTGGCCTGCTGATGGGCACAGTGTTTATGGATCATGCAGCAAATGCAAACAAGACAGGGTTGGGAATGCAGCCTCTCTATTGCTCTTCATTAGAGGGAATGTGTGGTTCTTAAAGCTTCAGTGTTGGGAGGGAGTTGGAGTTCTTCACTTTTTATTTCACCTCTGGGACTCTTTCTAAAGTAGAAGTTGCTGTCATTCCACTGGAGGACTGGCCAGATTTACTGCAGGAGCTTTGGCCTCCCGACTTCCTTAAGCTTTACAGCCAGGAGTCCTGAATATATTTCATTGCTCTAGGGCAAGGAAATTTGTGTCATTAGACTCAGAAGTCAAATATGCAGTAAGTCATACAAAAACACCTGTGTCTTGATTTCAAGTAATTTAAAAATCAGTGGAGTTGAGAGGGTACGTGTGTGCCCAGATTTGGCAACACCACCCACGTTGAAAGCATAAAAATCTGTATAGTCCTGTAATCATGAGCCATTTACACTTGAGTTGGCCACTGAAGTGTTCTTGATGAGTTGGAGACAAGGGCTGAACAGGGTTTCAAGCAGGACATACAAAAGCATCGCAAAAAAGAGCTTTACTTCAGAATGTCTAAAGCCTCTGTTCTCAGGCACTCTATTTTAAAAGATGCTGATGTTCACATTGAGGTTTCACAGATTTTACTATCGGTAGTGCTACTTTGCCTGGGACTGGAATCAACAAATGTTTAGGTGCAGATTTAGTCCTTTTTATCTTCTGTTTCTTACATAAACCTTCACATAAATTTGCTTTCCACCTTTCAGAATTCCGTAGCTTTGCTACACAGCAGCTTTGTGTATGTTTGGCTCATTAATTGGAAGGAAGTATTTCTCCTTTTATTTCCAAAAAATTTTCCACTTGTATTCTTTTTGACTAGTAATGTACCCCTATCTTAAAAGATAAAGTGCTATTGTTAGACCAATATTTTCCAGTATTTCACTGTGCTGTTTCACACACTATTGACAGAAAATCATGTTTGGGCAGAAACCACAACAGAAAATGCTGCTGTGATGTTACACAGTTTTCTGTCCATTCCATAGTTTCCAGTGTTTGGCTTCATATGTTTGTTCAACATTTGGTTGAATGAATCCAACCTAGCTTTGACTTTATGGCTGTTCATGACAGAAATAAGGAGTTGCTGCTTCCTTTTCAATTTCTGCTTATTTCTTCTCTTTAACCAGTGATTTTTATGTTTTATTGTCACAAACTTTAAGTGCTTGGAAATGTTTGCAGTATGGGCATTAAAAGGACATTAAAAAAAGTAAATCTGTTATTGACTGGCTTGAAGTTTCTACTGCTGAATCACTGTCAGTAATAACCAGAATTTTGTGGAGTCTGTTTGTTACTGAGTGCATCTGTACCCAGTATCACGGGATTCTGCTGAAGGAAGTTGTGCAATTCCATGAGTTACTGGAATTTTGGTGTTTGGAAAACAAAGCTCACCTGCCCCGTGTGTTTAGCTCAGGAGATGTTAAAGCAGTTGAACACCAGTGCTTTGCCTGAAGTTGTAACCAAATGCCTGAGAGTCAAACTGAAATGCAAGGGGAAGTAAAGAGTATTAAGGTTTAGCACTCACATAATCTTCTGCATCTTTTGAGTGCCAGAGGTATTAACCATTTAAGCCTCTAGACAAATTTTTTCTGCGTAAAAAGAAACATATACATGCATTATCCTTCTTCTCTCTTGGCAAAACGTACAGACTGAAAGGCTGAATAACTCACCCAAGGCTACATAACCCAGCCTGGGTGTACCTGGCTCAGGGCCTGTGCTGAATTTCTGCTGCACAGCAGTAGTGTGTGAGTAGAAGTGACCCCACAAAATCCTTATTTTGATGTAGACAGCAAACCTAAGGCACTGTGTAATAACCCCGTATGATGAATCTGCAGCAGTAGCACAAATGCTGGTCTTGGCAAACTGCAGTGCTGTACATAGATAGTGTTTGCTGTTGTATCGATCCCTGCCTCTAAATCTTTAATTATCTTTCATAGTAAAACCTGTCTAAATAAATTGCTGTGCTGCTGCTGCTCTTTGGCAGCAGCAGAGGTTGATGCTTGGGTCAGTGGCCACTTTTTACCATATCCTTTCTCTTTGTTTAAAGATTTGGTGCCATTAAAAGGAAGGGTAATAGATCTAAAAACTAATGGGCTACCAGACTGTTAGTCCTGACGTACAAGAGTCCCTGCTACAAGTTATGTCTTGTACAGTTTTTCCTGTCCCCTGGAGTGTTTATTATCACCTGAAGGAGCTGAGTGGCCAGGTTGCTGCTGTTCCTCTTGCTTGTAGAGCAAGTGTGGTACACCTGGATATTTATTTTGCTGGTTTTAAGCTGGAGATATATTTTTTCTGGCACTAAAAGGAAACCAAAGCCTTTGATTCATACAACAAGAAGTAGCCACTGCAGGTAGTGGCCTCTTGAGGTCTTCCAGCGGTGGGTTTCATCTTCAGTGATGAAAATCAGCTACCATTAGGTTTGCTGGCTGCAGACAGCAGCTGTCACTGCTCTGTGTACCCAGGACATTAGTTTTAAATATACTGATGTCATGTATTTTGCTGCTGAAGGACTTTTTTTCATCTGAGATAACTGAGCAAAAACACTGACCCGTCCAAGATTTGGTATTTTATTTCCAAATGGTGTGGCTATTTCAGCTGCTGTGATATAGATTTCTGAGCCCCTGAGACTAGGTGTTCTCATACCTAGCTGTGCCAAATCTCATTCTCAGCTACACCTGTGTGAAAATGGAGATGGTTCTGAACGAGATGCGTGTGAAATCAGGAATTAAAAAGACAGAAATGGCACTGGGGCAGATTCAGGAACATTAATAAAGGAAAGTTGGGAGCTTTTAAGTAGGCACAGTTGTGGCATGTCTAAATATGTGTTAAATATGCTGTTAAGAGGTTGAAGTTTCCTTTGTCATTGTTGCATGATCAATTATCCCTTCAGGGCATGGCCCTGTGACAGGGCCGTGCTGCTGCTAATTTGTTTTATAGTTAGTGCAGTTCACAGCCATGGCTTATGTACTCAGAATAAAAACAAATGTGTCTCAGTGAAGTAATGGTATGAATATACAATATTCAACAGAAAACTCTTCCACACTTCACCACAAAGCACTAGAGCACATACCATTATGCTGACATGTTTTATCAGAAATGAAGATATAATTTAATAACACAAGTTTTCCTTCCACAATGAAGGAAAGGGGAACAAATCAGTGTTTAAAAACACCCACAGCACCTTGAATAATCAATTCAGGAGAACTATCATAAAGTGAAGCAATATTCATGTCTGTCTCTGAAAATTGAACTATAAAATCCCAAATGACTACAAATAGTCTTTGTGCTTGCTGTCAGTGAAGTCAGCCAGCTGTGTAGATCAACAACCTGTGGTACTTTTTAACTGCAATGTTTTGTTTAAATAACCCATTTGTATTAAAAAAAAATTACCAGTATTCTTCCTCTCCGTGGTTGCCAGCAATGTCCATAGCAACAGCTGGTGACGGCACAAGTGGAGTTCAGGGTGTTGATTTTACCATAAACTGGAGAGGGAAGAAAAATAGACACCCTGCTTACAAATACCTTGAATGCTGTAAGAGTTTTATAAGAAAAGGAGGCTGGAGAAAATTGACTTATTTTATTCTGAGCCTCTGCTTTCTGTTATTGACTGAGATGTGTATTTTGTCTTGAAAGCCTGGGGTTTTTTTTTTCTATTAGCCTGAGAAGTGCTGCTGCTGGCGTAGCACATCCAGCCACACCTCCGTGTGGTTCAGCAAGATAAAGCCCAGGAGCTGGGATTTAAGCACCTTCGAGTTCTTGTATCAGCTGCACTAACTCTTGCTGCTTAAAATGTAATAATATTTAAAAAAAAAAACCATAAACAAAACCAAAGGAGCAAAGTTGTGTGATAATAATTAAGCCGCATTAAGTAAGAACTGAAGCTGCTGAAATCCTAGGGAGGAAAAAAAACACATTTTAACATAAATAGTGCACGTAGGAATATTATTCCTTAGTTTGTTGCTCTAATTCCTTACCTCTGGACTGGCAGATTGTAAGCATCTCTCTCGTGATCAATTATATAGTGATTATCTTGGGTTTTGTTTTGTGGGGTTTTTAGTCTCTAGATAAGTAATTGCTTGATATGGGCGTGATTTTAAAAATATACATTTGGGATAATTCATCTGAGCATCTTTTCTGGGAGCTTCTATCTCCAAAGACCAAAAATAAGCTTTCCGAGGGCGAGCTGCTAAGATTTTTATAACAAGACTCAATATTTAGCAATTCTGCTTAAATCTGAGATACTTTTTTGTAGCAGGCCTGTATGTACATGAAGATGCTTGTGATGAGTAGGATTTTTTTTTTTTTGCTTTGAGTGTTCTCCTGCACGTCACATTCTCTGGATGATTCCTTGGATCAGATGGGTGGCAGAGGAGGAGAGTGGATGGTTGTGATACTGTTTTGGTGCTGTTTGGATTCTTCTTGGCTTACCCACACATTTAAATCTAACAGCCAGGACTGAGTGGAGGCCATGCTGGGTGAGAAATATGGTTATTTCTTAGATTTCCCAGTGATACTGCTGTTTGCACACCCCCTTGTGAGGTTTGCCTGTTGCTCAGTCACTTATTCTTTCTCAAATACAGTGTTTTGAGCTTGTTCACTGAACTGCAAACCTCAGTCTTGTGGAGAGGCTTGAACAGGTCTCCTGCATTTGTAATTCTGATTCTGTCTTTTGGAGTCTTTGGGACTTTATCAGCAGATTTAGTAAGTGAAATCTATATTCAGTCAACAAACACCAATGAAAATATTAAGCCAGGCCAAAGACAGACCCTGTGGGTTTCTACCTGATCTCACTTTCCAGTCAGGTAGAGGATCACTGATGATTTGTCAGGTGCAGTTTTGTGTCCATTTCCTTTCCAGCCTTACACTTGCTCTACACAGAACAGATTTAGTGTAATGTGTTCATGAAGAAGCCCAGGGAGTGATGCCTGCAGCCTTATTAACCCAAGACCTTGCAAACCCCAAAACCAGAGAATAGGGAAGCCAAGCATAAAACATGGAAATTCTGCAGTTGCTCTCAATTCCTCCTGGAAATACATCTGCTAAACGCATCAATAGCTGGTTGTCCTTCATTTCATGATAGTGTTTGTCCTCTGCCTGGACATTAGGATTGTCTTGGTTATTCTTGTGTGACCCTGGGATGCTTTAATGACTAGAAATCCCAGTCACTTCCCAGAAACACACGTTGTGCCCTGACATAGCTAGAGAAGCCATATATGAACTGCCCTGATTGTAAACTCAGTGTAGTTGTACTTAACATTCAATGCCTGTGTAAGGATAAAATTTTTTGTTAATAGATGGTTGATTTGCAATAACAACGTACCTGGAACCTGAATAATATCCCATGAAACTGCCATCCAACCACAGCTCCTGGTGCTCTGTCCCAGTGGAGGTGCTACTCTGCAGCACATACACAAATAT
Source organism: Monarcha castaneiventris obscurior (assembly GCA_026261815.1). Classification (NCBI taxonomy): domain Eukaryota; kingdom Metazoa; phylum Chordata; class Aves; order Passeriformes; family Monarchidae; genus Monarcha; species Monarcha castaneiventris. The sequence continues at coordinate 10,339,515 of JAMPIT010000856.1, read as the reverse complement.
TTTTCCCCGTGATTGAGTCCTGAGAAACACAGGCTGTTTGTGGGAGACACGTATTTAAATAATTTTGATTAATAATTCCCCCTCAGCGCTGGGAGAGGTGAGGGTGGTGAAGAGCTGGCTGGGTTAAGCTGTGCATGCACAGGGATCCCCTGGAACAGCTGTGTGTGCAACTGCAGCAGAACCCTGCTTTTCCAAGAGGGGAAGCCCATGGGGGAGCTCTTGCTGTAATTATTCTGTTATTACTCCATGATCTCTCCCTTTTCTGTCAGCATCGCTGTTACTCCACGGTGTCTGGGTCATAGTGAGATCGGGCCTTGCTCTGTAGTGTGGACAAAAGTTTTTGAAAGGGGAACAGAGGCTCTCCAGTTAAAAATATCTGGTATAGAGGGATTGATAATCGTATTAGCTGGGGGTAATATTGGAAAAGAGGCTTTCTGAAGGCCTTTGTACTAAAATATTGCATGCTGGCTCAGGAGCAGATGGTGCCTTCAGAGAGAGAGCCTAATCAGGTTACTCTGATTTTCATTTTATGTTTTTATAACCCAGTATTATCTACTTTTTGTGTAATCTGGTAGACTAATAACATAACAAATATCTAACTTTGGGGAATTATCCACTTGTAGAGTAGATTTTGGTATTTTCACATAAAAACATTATTAATCTAAATCCACCTATTTGAGATACTGAAGGGTTCATTCTCAGCATTAACTCCAAAACCCTTCTCTTAAAGGCCATAAGAATGGCCCTTTTGAAAAATTATCTTTACTTGTAAAATTCTGATTCATGTTCCATTGATTTTAACAGAAGAATTCCCATAAGCTTTAGATCAAGCTCAGAGATTATTTGCAGCAGAGTTTATAGTATTTGGACAACTTGAAAAGGTGCAATTAAAAATTCCAGTCTGTACAGAGTCATGGAATGGTTTGGGTTGGAAGGGCCCATAAAGAAGATCTATTTCCTGTGCCATGGGCAGGGATGCTTTGCTTTAGACCAGGTATCCAAGTGCTCAGTTCTGGCTGCAGTGAGTGGAAGTGAAGAAGCCTCAGGAGGTGCTGTTCTCTGTTCTGATGTGTGGAATAATGGGCTGCGTGATTTGTGTCCATCACTGCTGCCTTTTCCCATCCCCTCAGTCCACAACCTTCAATTAAAAGCATCTCCTAAAACCAATTTGTCATCAAAGGCCCCCCTCGCCTTTGCTTTGGGATCAATCTGGTTCTGCCTCATTCTGCTGTGGTGGTGAAGGTGCCACTGAGATGGTTTTGGACATGATAACCCTGGACCCACTGTTAGAACCACTTCCCACTGCCAGCCCTGGCCGCTGCTGTTCCCTACAGGCTTCAGCCGAGCTCCAGAGAAATCCCAAAAATTCTTCTCTTAAAAAGTGTGCTTTAAAATGCTCCTTTCCTACACTTAAGAAATCCCAGAGGATCAGTCTGCTTAGTTTGCTTGCTGCTTGCTCCCACCTCGAAAATGTTAGATTGAGTTAAGTTCGATAGTGCTTTAAAAAAAGCAATATTTATATTTTTCATGAGTCCCGCGCTGGGTATGAATTACTGACAGGTCCACTCCATCTGCTGCAGTCATCTTCATCAAATGTGCTGCTAAACTGAGCACCCAGGAATCCGATTTTCCCTGAAACACCAGAGTGGTGCTGTCAGAATTTAGAAGTTATATCAGACAATGAAAACAAACAATAAGCCCAGGAAAACACGTTAAGCCAATTCTCGGGGTCTCTGTGCAGCTGTAGTGCAGAAAGTGGCTGCAACCCTGGTAAGGGCTGGGCCCTGGAGCTTCAGATGGTTTAGAAATGTTGGAATTAATGAGTCCTTAAAATGTGACTGATTGATTGATTTTCCTGATGCATGAGGCTCATGCGTGATCTAAATAGAGCTCCAGAGCCTGGGAGGGCTCCTGGCTGGCTCCGTACCTGCCTGCACTTAATGAACACAGGACGTTCCATTTCTCACAGAACTATTAAGATATCAATAACTCATTTGGGGAGTTTTAATCTAACTTTGACCATGTAATTGATGACCTCTAAGAGTTGCCTTCAGGAGTTGCATTATCTTCTAACTCTTTTTTTTTATACAAATTAATATCAAACTTTTATGGTTATGTAGATTAATTTCTAAAATTTACTTACTTTTCACTCACAAATGGTAAATTTTGCTCACACTCCAGTAAAAATTTGTATTATAATGAAAAAGCTCCACTTCATTTTCAACAATTTCCTTAATAAACACCTTTTCATTTCCTTTGGTTTGGATTATTATATAATGAGTTTAATGGTTTAAGTCTCAAAGTTTTCAGCCCATTTAATGCAGCTAGTAACAGTGTTCATCACAGCAGTATTCAAGCATCACCTTTAAAACTCTGGGTGCAGTTGTACCTGGAATCAAAGCAGCCTGAAATATATTTCAGTATTTTCAAAGAATCTTTCTAATGCTGCTTTCTTTAGTATTAAAGTAGAAATGAGTGTGAGTGTAATTGTCTTGTAATATTCAATTATTAGCACTGCAGTGGAATTTTATCTTTATTTGCTCTATCAAATGTCTTATTAATTGTATTTTATATCCCCACTCTGTAAATCTATCACAGTTTCTTTGATTAATTTTCTAAATCAATTAAACTAGTAGACTTTCACTGAATAATACAAAAAAAAACCCATACTGTGATTTTTTTAAAGTAGTTTTTATAATAAAAATTGCCAAGGAAGATGTTGTAAACAGGATTTTTAGGTGATGTGTGATGACTGATTTCAGAGGTGAACATTTAGCTTCATTTTTCAGCAGGTTTTTTTTTATGATTGTCCGGAGCAGAAGTCTGAGGAGCAGCTTAGGGAGCTGGGGGGGCTCAGCCTGGAGAAAAGGAGGCTCAGGGGGACCTTTTTGTTCTCTGCAATTCCTTTACAGGACAAGAAGAAACGGCCTAAAGTTGCACCAGGGAAGATTTAGGTTGGAGATCAGGGAAAATTTCTTCACCAAAAGGATTCTCAGGCACTGGCACAGGTGCCCAGGGCAGTGCTGTAGTCTCCATCCCCTGAGGGATTTAAAAGCCATGAGGATGTGGCACTTGGGGACATGGGTCAGTGGTGACCATGGCAGTGCTGGGGGCATGGTTGGACTCCAAGATCTTAAAGATTTTTCCAGCCTAAATGGTTCTCTGATTCCATGATAGCATTACAGAAATTCAGGTTTCTTTGTATCCGCGTCAGAAAATTAAAATGTTATGAATGAAACGCCTGGCTTTGAACGTGGCCGTGTTCTCACTGTAATTTCTTATGCCCTCCCTATGTATAAAAACCACTATGCTGCATTAGGAATGTGTGATTTACACTGCTCCTGCAAATGCTTTTTCAGAGCAAAATAGCTGTTTATTATTAAGGGTAACCACCCCATGCTAGAACAGGAGGATGGAATGCAGAGCTGTTTATTATTGACTGATTAGTGCACAAATGCTTTGACTCGGTGCTGACTCTTTCTGAGCCTATTGATGTGTGAACTTGTTCCTTCCAGTATAATAATTTTATAAGTTGTTTCACCCTCATGCTCAGTGATATGTCTAACAGCACAGCTGAACTCAGCACGGCTTCTCATCAAGTATTAGAAGTGAAGGGAATTTCCTCCTCCCAACCTTACACTCAGATTTCCAAGTCTGTGCCTGTCCCAGGCTGCAGTAGGTCAGCTTTTTGCTCCACAGGCTTTCCCTGGAACTTTACATCTGCTTTTATCTTACTGGTTTTTCCTGTGGCCTGTTCAGTCAAAACCTTGAATATTTACATGTTTTCTCTAGGTTAATCCTTTATCTTTTATAGTCAAGAAAAGGTCATCTAATCCATGTGAAAAGTACGGTAGCCAAGTGGGTAATGCTGCCTACGGGGGAGTTCACAGGAACCTCTCTTGTCCAGCAGCCCTAAGAGCAGAGCTGTGTTAGACAATGCCATTTATGACTCCTCCAGGCCCACGCAAGTTACCTACAGGGCTGTGCTGTCCCACCTGCTTTGGGATGAATGAAGAGCCCTCCCTGCTCTCCACACACACAGAGCATCTCTGCTACAGCCCAAGTTATTGCCTCTGATACGGTGATAATCGGCGATGCCACAAATGCAGAGCTTTACCTTTGGAGGTTCTGCTGCCTTTGATTTTTACTTTCTTATTTCAATGAACTGTGTGTTATTCCTTGAGTTTCACTTTTTCATAGGCTGCCTTTCACTTGTTGAGGAGGTTTTCAATAAATCTGGCTTTGCAGCACCCTGATGATTGCCAGGACTGTCGTCACCCCACAAAGATGCAGTTTGCAGCCTGGTGGTCGCTGGTGTCATTTGCTGTGCCTTGCATAACTTTTATTGCCATTTAAGCTGTCCCAGTTTCATGAGTTGTGGCTCTTTCTGTGTGTCCCCATAAACATCTTACATGATCTAAACAGAGAAAAGGCCTAGAGGCATCCGAGATCTTTATTTCCTGTAAGTGTATTTGAAATGGGGCTGGTTTTGATTTTGCAACCTCTCGATTTATATGACCAGCGAATATCGTATCAGGCTGTCAAGTTTGAAGGGTTGCATGGTTTTCAGCTAGTGGATAAAATTCTTCTGATGGTTTCAATGTGATCTTTCTCTTCCCTAAACAGAGCCATCACTCTGGAGAACCAGCTGGTGATCCTGGGGACAGCAGTGACGGATGCAGGAGGTTACTATGTCCAGGCAGTCAATGAAAAGAACGGGGAGAACAAGACCAGTCCCTTCATTCATCTCAGCGTAGCACGTGAGTATCCAAACTGTGGAGAATGTGCTGTCACACTGGGGCTGCAGACAGGACTCACAAAGGCTGCCCCAATAAAAGGAGCCTTGCTAACAAAGGATTGGACCTTTAAAGGAGGTCAACGTTTGCTTCTTGGTTTGGAGCACACTGAACTCCTTGTGCAAAAGAGTGGGTGTAAGAGACGAGATGCCCTCCACAAATCACCCTCAAAGCCCTTTGTCTGGTGGTTTACTTCGTGCAAGGCAGGTACATGATGATATCCCTCACTGTTTATTGTGAAGTTGTGATTATAATTTCTTTTTAATGCAGGTGTTTATAATGTGTTGTTTTCCATTGTGCCTAAGTAAACAAGTCATCCTTCTGAGTGCAAATTTATTTATGAATCTATTCCCAGTTTATGGCATTATTTTTACCCGGAGTTATCACAGAGTCCCAGGGAACATGCATTTCGTTGTTATTACTTATTATTTTACATTACACAGGTTGTGTTAACACCACCACTACAGAGATATTCCATGAGTGGGTTTTGCAGTGGAGCAGAGGGAAAAGCAGCAGAGCACCGGGGTCAGGGAGATGGCTGCACACTGGGTCTGCCAAGGTGCACATTCAGCAGAAACATGCATGTGCAAACTCTTGTAAAACATCCAGTAAACCTGTTTGTATGAAAAATTAATATTCTAAACATGTGGAATGGCTTGAATCCTTGTATGAGGCACTTGATAAAGGTATTATTTATGTAGCAGTGAGAAGAGGGAGTGTGATAGTGCTGTGGGAGAGGGGAGGTTCTTTGTTCTGCTTGTAGAGACAGGGAAGAGGTGATGAGTAAATCACTGATGGCAGTGGCAGCCCTTATCATTTGGGCTTCTAAAAGATGCAGGGCTCAGCTCTAGATCAGTGGCGTGATGAGATGCCACAGATCTCCTGATCTTGGGTACCATTAGATTTGGGACAATCCCTGTTGGGTCGTTTCCTTACAATAGCAAGTCTTGGGAGTCAGGGTTTCTGGGCAGGAAATCTGGGAAATTGCTTTTGGAACTGTGCTTGTGTTGTCAGAAGTTCATCCAGAACATTACAGACCTGTGAAACATTTCATTTCTAAGAAACAGTGACTTTTCTGCTAAAATTTCTAATTGGATTTCTAATTGGATTTCAAGGAAAGATGTTCTTAGACAAAGATAGGAAGCCCTGGTGGTGGGGCTGGGATCACTGGGGGCAGCAGCTGGAAGGTTTGACAGGCAGCAGGAGACACAAACCTCTGTTTTCTTCCAGACAAGTATCTAAACTAAATGAACTGCTCAGGGGTTTTATGTGTATCTTTCTGAAGTGGAAATAATAGTCCAAATCCACTTGTGAATTCTGGCTGTACTGTGGCATGTGGATTGTAAACATTATTATTTCTGACAGTATTGAAGAGGTTTGCTAACACTTTAGTAATTTCATTTTTAAAGCAAATTTGTGTTGTTTGTATTATGTGACCAATAGCATACTTCCCACTTTAATTTCATGTCTTAATTAATGCCAGAAATAGTCTGTGATCATGCATGCATAACAAGTGCTATGCAAAGCAGAAGGTAATATGGGCATATGGAAAAGAAAACACTCCAAAATGCTCACAGACTTGATACCATGAATGCAAAGTCTGCCTGGAATGTGGCAAATAGGAAAGATAAAATGGATAAAAGAAAATGAAGCATGAGACAAGATGGAAAGCCAAAAATGGATTTGCTTTTAGAATTAATGTCAGCCAATGAGGTTTTCAAATTGACACCTTGATATCCAGGGTTATTAAGGCTGCGTGTGTATGTTGAAGGAAGGCACTGGCTGCAAGGCATTGGAGTCTGTAAAGAAAATTGCATTAATGTGGTTGTTCTGAACTTTGATCTGGGGAGGAAACATTAATTTCTATGTAATGTATCACATAAACATTTTTGCTCCAGTAACAGAAAAAAATCAGGCAAAAATATAGTCCTGAAGCAATATGCAGAGAATGGTTGCAGAAAAATGACATGTTTTGGAAGAGTAATAAAGAATTCAAGCAGGAGGTTGGAAACAGGTTGTTAAAGGTAACGCAGATGAGGAAGATACTGCATTGACTTGTCACTGTCTGAATCTTATGGGATGTTAGGAGTGATGACACTTGTAATTTTCCATTAGGACATGTATAAAATTTAAAAACAGTTTAATCAAAATCCAATAAACCCCAAGTAAAGCGGAATAGCCAATCTCTGTGCAAGTAGATGATATATTAATTATTGAGTACAACCTTGCTGCATGACTCAGCGTGCACACTGCCACTGATATTGAGGGCAGGAGGAAAAAAACCCTATAGATAATTCCCAGGGCAGCCATTCACTGAGAACAGTGTTAGATATGCACAGCTCGTTATTCCTTGAAGGAGACCGGTGTCAGATTTGCTTCAGCCTGTAAGAAAAGCATATTTGCAGAATCATTCCAACAGCTGAGAAAGCTGTAAGCTGTCCTGTTCTGCTCCAAAGTACAAGACTGACAGCAGGAGAAAGGTCTGGCTCTGAGCTGAGCAGAAGATGAGTTACAGGGCCTTATATTGCAGATTAAATTCATCTGTTGAATTGCGGCTGAAGGTAAATGGAGCTTGAGCATCTCCTGGAAAATACACTGAACTGTCCTTCAATTAATGACTATATTTGATACATGTGATGTGAAGAGATTAGAGGATGCTGAACATGTTTCAAAAGCAGTCCAAAAGCCCCAATCACATTGAATTCTCTCATGGGGCTCTGAGTATTAATAGTAAAGACATTTTGTTCCTTGTCAGTCTAAACTGCAGCTCACGGAGTCCAACACTGCGAAGTCTCACACCCACCCATCGCCCCTGATTGCAAACACGCAGGGAAGTTGGGAAACAGCTCCCAGAAAAAGCCTGCAGGCTTGTCAGGGTTGCTTTGGCTGTGCTTGGGTTTGCTTTTCTCCATGTTCTGGGGTTGGCCACCCATGGAAATGAAGGCAGCAGAGTGCCAGGGCTTCGGGGAGCGCTCAGCTCTTGGGGACGTTTGGGTGTTTCAGGTGCACGCCCCATCCCCATCACTGCACCAGCTCAGTCCTTACACACCCTCTGTGCAAAGGCACTGAAGATTCATTTCCCAGTAGATCTGGTCACTCTGTGAGCAGATCCAAATATTGAGCAGTGTTTTTCCTCAACAGCTGAGTCCCCAGCTTGGCTGAACACCCGGGTTCTACAATCCTGCCCTAAGCCCATGTGTCTGAATGTGACACGGCGTGAGGCCCACCCAGCTATGCTTGAGAGCCATGGGTGTTTCTTTCAAGTGGACTTGTTTCCACTGATTTCAGGAGGATTAGATCATCTCTGAGGTGACAAGCTCTGGGGAAATAAAAATTATGTCCAACAGGCAGCATATTGGGAATAACGTCACATCTGAAATTAGTGTGAGATGTCATAAATTAGTCCTAAATTTAAAATGTCTTAAAATGAGTTGAACTGTGTACTACACTAATGAAAATCCTGCCACTTTTTTATTTTTTCTTTTTAACCATATGTCAAAGCTTTCATGTAAATAACACAAATTTTGGCTTGGAAAATCAGAAAGTCTGAAAGTCGAGAGTTTGGCAGTGGAAATAGTGACAACGCTCCTTTTGGGTTTTAACTCAAATTACTCACTTACTCCTTGATGAGAATTCACTGTTGCTGCTTGGGAGGGTTTCAGTATTAAGTCCATTGCTGGAACTTCCTAACTTGATTGGAGTGGTGTGAGAATTAGTCTATCTCTGGGCTGGTACAAGCTTTTGGGATGTAAATACTGCTCTTCAGTAATAACAGTTGGAAAATCCTAAATGGTTTTTTCCTGCTTCCATCTATTGAGCAATAGGTTTGATGATGGTGTCGTAAAGGGATCCTCAATTCTTTCGGCTTTTTCTTTCCTGTGGCCATTCCCCCGCAGCCAGACGTGCCCTGCAGCACAGATGGTCAGGTCTAATCCAAAGGATTGTGGCTTGTCAGGGAATAAAGTGACATTCTTTGATCTTACCAGTGTTGGCAGGGCACCTAAAGTTTGAAGTGTGCATTCAAGTAAGGCCATCCTAAAACCCTTATTTCCTTGAAGGCCATTCTCAGTGTAACAGCTAAATATCTCTGAAACTGCATCACAACTCTTCTGGTTGTGGTATGGAACTTAAAAACAAACAAACAAACAAAATCCAACCAAGCAAAAAAATCCAACCCCCCAAATCTCCAAAAGTAATGATTAAAAACCCCATGAACCAAAAGCCCCCAGAAAAATCCAAAGTAAACCAGAAAAATTTTCGCACATGGTACTTTGCTGTTGGCTGTGCTACTTTTGCATGAAGGTTTTTTGAGGGTAAGGGGGAACAGGGATGTTTAGAGCTTCTTAATGAAACCATGAGAGATTTTAGTATGTGAGTCAAGAGTTTAAGTGGGTTTATTGGAAGTGGTGGGAAAAAAGAAAGATTCATAGGGAGCTTTTCATTGCTGTGAGGAGCTGGCTGAGCTACTCCCTGCAGGATACTCAATCCATGTCCTTCCACTTTATGGTGTGATGCCGTGGCCAGACTCTGGAGCCACGTGGGAAGAAGTTGGCAAAGCCCTGGCGAGATATTTCCATTACAGACTTCAGTGCAAGGCTTTCTGTGAGCACCACTGGCCTACTCCTGGAAACTTTTAAGGGTGTGTTTGCCTTTTTCTGAGTCCGGTTGAAGCATTTTATGAAAAATGTGGGCCTCAGTAAATGATTTAAATGGCTGGTTTGCAGGAGGTGGGTGTGTGTAAGCTGTTGTGACAGTTTAGATACTCCTGCCTCAATTGGTTTTGCGGTGCTAATCGTCCGGAACTGCAATTCAGGGCCTTGCTCCTGCACCTCCTTGTTAAGCTGTGAAATATTGAGATGCATGTCGCTCCAATAGATTTATTAGTAAATTAGATAGTCTCCAGACCTCTTGGTAACACCAGGAGATACAGAGTGTTCTGCAGCCTGATGTCATTTTCTGATGCAGGCTTTGTGAAAACAGAAAACAAGATTGATGAAAATTTTAAAAACCTTGCCAGCCAGCATTTCTGAAGAGTCAAAGATAATAAAGCCAATTATCATTTAACGAAGATAAATTTTTCTCTTGGGCACTGGCAATGATTAAAAAAAAATAAAATAATAGGAAAAGAAAAAAGTTGGGGATTGAAAATTAAACTCCTGGCTCAGTTGCCTTGCAATTAATTTAAAGTATGAGGGTGTCATGTTGTTCTGCCCAGCTTCCACTTGCAACCAGAAGAATTTTATTCTGTTATGGCAGACATTGACATGAAGCTAAATAGACCCTGTTTGTCCCTGCTTGGTGCCTATTTTGTTCTTCAACTTAATGTATCAAGACATAAATTTTACAGAAGGCAAAAGTCCCATTTCAGGCTCATGGGGACTGAATTTACCTCAAAGTTCTTGTTTGTTTGGTTTTCTGCTATAAAGGAAAGCTCTCATGATTGCACAGGACGTTTGGGTCACTTTTAGTGTCTGTAAGAATGAAATATTCTTTATGTTGTCAGGAAAGAGGTGGGGGGGAAAGTGCCCCATTACCTGGCGGTGTGTTTGATAGGATGTTCCTCTTGACATGCTCCTGTCAGGTGTGGTAAGAAGATAAGTTTTCAGAAGATTCTGAGCAGACATTTTCCTCCCTAGAAGAGAGCATTTCACTAACATGATTTTTCATATTAACCATCAGGGTTCGTTCAAGTCAGCAGATGCTGAGGATCCTTCATGGATATGTTTGAAGCACAAAAGGCATGAATTTTTCATAGCCAGTCCCAGCTTTCAGGTATAGGCAGGAAAAAGGAAAAAAGGAATGGGCTGGCACCCCCAGGGAACAGATATTTCTGTTCTGACGTCAAATTCACACAAGCTCTATAGACTTGTCAAACTGGTTTTAGTTCATGCCAAGAGAATTGACTTCTTTTAGCCTCTCTGGGTCAGTGCTGTAGAGGTGAATTTAGCACTTCTATGATGCTTTTTTCACTTTTTGGTGTTATTTCAGTGAGGGAAAAAGAAGGAATATGGGATGAGATGAAATTGCATTTCTGTGCCATGACTGTACCTGCTTGCCCGAGGCTGTGACCAAATACTGGGGAAGTCCAACACAGCACAGCCCAAACCTCTGTGAGCTGGTTTTAAGCCACTCTTCACATTTCTTTCCCATTTCCTCAAAGGTTTTGCTCTCTCTTTGTCAAGCAGGATTTCCAGGAAGGATATCGTGGTGGGGTTCCATGAGTAAATGCAAGCCTTTGGCTTTGAGTGACACTTAACATTTGACCAACGCTTCACAATCCTCTGTTATCCAAAATGTTAATTTGAAGGAGACTGTAGAAGTGTTTGAGGTTTAACACTCAACTCTAAGGACACATTCTGTGTAAAAGCCATCTTGAATACCCATGTCAAATACTGTCAAAGTGCTTTTTCTTCTATTCTTGCTCTATTCTCAAGGACGCACATTTTAAATGGAGATCTTTTTTCTTATTTTGAGAATAGAGTGCAACTTAAACATGCATTTGAGGTGTATGTATGAGTTTAAGTCAAACACATTTTAATGTAAGAAAAAGGACTAAATTGAGTAAGTGTTAAAGATTCAGGTTTGATATATTGGAACAAATGTTAGTTTAAGCTTTATCCAGAGCTAGGAATTTCAGTGGAGGCTGATATTCTCAGTGCTTTACCCCATTATCTGCTGCAAAAGTGACACTGTACTGCAGTGTAGACTGATTTTATATGCATTACAAAGAAGTAACAGATGATGTTCAGGATTTATCAGCCTTCTTGGACTCCAAATTTCACTGTTAGCTTTTTCTAAAGCATCAGCCAGATCTCTTCCATAATTCTCTACGTTTCTTCTCCTTAAAGGAAAACTTTGCTCACTTTTAACTGTAGTGATAGAGAAGGAAATCTGTGGTTAAAATGATAGATTGCTAAACTGCAGGAGTAATAAAGGTGAGCCAAGAAACCTCTGTGGCAGCTCAAGCTTTTTTTTGAGGGGGAGGGGATTCCAAATATTCTACCAGTGTTCTTCCTGATAAATAGCAGACATATTCGTTGGTCTCCAGTTTGAACTTCCTATGGACTATTTTTGATAAATCTTGGTGCCACACATGGTGCATCTGCTGCAGCCTCTGCCCCAGGCAAGCAGGGTCTCCTCTGCTGGTTGCTTTTGACCTGGAAAGATGAAAAAATGAACTTTCTGTAAGATTATTTCAGTCTTACTATTAAAGAGAACTTAAACAGCCTAAATCAGCATAAAACCTGCTCCAATATCTGGCACTTAATTTTCATCATATCGCATCAACAAATGTAATGAAGCTTTAAATGCGTGGTTTATGGGAAGAATAGTTATTTCCTTTTCTCCCAAGTGCAACAGAACAACCCTGTTGTTATGGGGACTCCTCACTGGCTGGTGAAACTACAGAACTGCACCCAAACTCAGTGTCTGTTCCCTCAGCAGATGCACATACATTATGCATGTTCCTGTGAAAAAAAATGGCAAATGCTGAGGTTTCTATAATCAAACTTATTATTTTAACATGGCTTCTTGTTACACTTGTCTGTTTATAAGGTTTGAGGGGGGGTTAGAGTGTCTGTGAGAGATCTGGAATGCACACACACACAGAGGCTCCAAATCCTGGGTTGTCTCCTAAACCCTTTATTTATATCTGACACATGCAATTAATCTCTCCCTATCTCTAATCACTTTTGCTATTACATTCATCGGAGTGATTTGTATCCTATCTCTGTCACTGCTTGGTAATTGATATGTGGAGATAAGGGATTCTTAGAGGACACAAACAAGGAAAAGGGAAAATTGAATTTACCTTGCAATCATTTTATAAAATGTGACACCCATCAATTATACATGCCATCCAGGAAAATGCCATCTTGAACAAACTGCGATGATTTGTTGGAAGATCAGCAGAAGAGAAATGCCAGAAAACTTTTCTAGACAGAAAAGTATTGCTGGTTCAACAGACAGACTTTTCAATCTCATTGGTCCACCTATAGTGTTTTTAAATAATACTGTAGAATTTACAAAGAAAATCTCATTTTTGATCCGTGTTTTTCTCCAGTCAATCTTGTACTAATACTTCAGAGCGGAATAAGATGAAAGGGAGCTGTTGAAATAAACATTGTTTTGATCAGACATAAAAAGATGATGTTGGTTACTCCAGATTGAATCATCTTTCATGGGCAGAAATGGTAAAATTGATAGTATAATCCAATTCCAATTTAACCACGTTCTATCATGAACATATTTCTATTTAGTTTCTCTTTTCCATTTCAGCGCAGTGATAAGTGAACTAATTTTCTCACTCTCGTGTAAGTACTTTGTGCTCATGATTAGTTCTAATTGTTGGCATGAGAGCAGTAGCTCCTGTCCATACTTGTAAGTTTAAGCACTACTGTGGGATCTCGGAAAAGCTTTTTAATACGTACTGATAATGCCATAAAAACGAGTATATAGATGAATAATATCATAACAGTAATAGAAATCATAAAACTGAGAAGATTTAAGTCAAACAACATTTAGTGTTGGCAGCTTCCTGGGCCTGTCAGTCTGGCAAACAGTCTTTTCCCTGGAACTATTTATTTCTTTATCCTGTACACCCCAGATCCAACTGCACTGTGTAAAAGCTCCCAGAGCAGGCAGAAGCCCAGTGATTTGTAGGCATTTGTAAAGGGCTTTGCATTTCAGTTCCTGTAAGGATCATAATGCTGCAGCTTTAGAAGGAACAGCTACTGGAGACTGGTGTATCAATTTACCCCTTTTGAACATTAACTCCTGGTTTCTTATAAGTCCCTTTCTGCTGTGCCAAACTCCTGGAGTTTTCCAAGGAGCTGACTTGAAGTATTTTGCTTTGATTCCCATCTTTACACAGTGGGATGTATTTAAAGTATAGTTCTCATTTATTTTAAGTCGCCAAACCCTTTCTGAAGGTGCTTTTTACTGAGAAAGTAAGAGCCTGTAACTTACTGAAGTGAGCTTGAGCTTAAATATGCTATTCAGAGGAAAAACAAACAAACAACCCCCACTTAAAGAAAAACATCCAAGAACTGGACTTTGGTGATTCTTGTGGGTGTCTTTCAACTCAGATAACCAATGATTCTCTGATCTATGGCTGTGATAGCTCTGTCCTGGTCTGCAGTGAGACAAGTTGTCCTGGCTGGTCTGTGAGGGAGAGAGGAAAGAGACACCAAGCTCTTGCTTAGGAAAACAATGATAAGTGTTTCATTTCTTATGAACCAGATAAATTTGCAGCCTGTGGGGTGTTTGGGTTTTTGGTTTGTTTTTTTTTTTTTTTTTTTGTCACAGGAGAAGGAATTTTATATTTGTAAAAGAAACAATCTAAGAACTATTCAACAGTATTCTTTAAACTATCGTGTTAGGCAAGCTTGAAATGTTTTCTAAACAATCTAGATAAGGAATAGTAAATATGGTCCAAACAGATGTTTAGTAGAGTAGGTTCTGCACCGAGTTACTGCAAAAGCCTAAATATATCCTAAAGATCCTTGCACGTGCCAAAGGTCTGCATGGCAAAGCTGCCCTCCCTGTGTCTTCACAAAAGCTAATTTTCATCTCCAGCTTTCACAGACATATGGTTGCTTGAGGGTTATCATTTTTAAAGCTCTTTGTAATAAAGATGTTTTTAATTTCTTCTCAATATACATCATAAAGCAGGAAAATTGAATAAGAATGGAAAACCCTCAGATGTCTCTCTCATCCTTCTGCCAGATAGACATGATTTGTCCAAGTAATTGTGGGAGCGCAGACAACAGCCTGGGTATGGAAAAAAATGAAAAAATAATGATTACAACTGCAACCCAAGCACTGGAGAGTCAGGACAGGCAAGATTCAAGGTCATCTGTACAGCCATAAATATTCTTTTTTAGATTTTAGTAAGGACTTGCTATGAATTTTAAAGTAATTTAGAATAATTGGTCCTTCCTATCCCAATTGTAATAGGAAGAGAAACTCAGACCTGGCCATAACCTGGGCTGCTTCACCTGATATATGTAAAGGCTGCATTGATTTCCTGTCCCCACAGCTGTACCATGGGAGCTGTAAATTGCCAATCCAGGATGTTTGTTATCCTTTGGTTTTGTACTGCTCTGTTTCACATATTGTTGTGTGCAGCTGGGGAGTGGTTCTAGACATTGGAGCAATCCAAAATTTGATTTTTTTCCCTATAGACTGTGCTATAAGGTGATGAAACATTGTTTTCTTTCCATGTGCAGACTTTTGTCAACATTTTCAAGCCCTTAAAAAAGGCAGAGTTTGGGATTATGGATTATTTTTGAGCGTGGATAAATCATTCTAGCTATGGAATGTGGGAACAAAGTTTTACAGCTCCTCTAATAGTGGAGAACATCATTGTTAAATAGCATGTCTATAAAGGTCTGCAAGCTTTCTGTGATAAGAATGGAGCACAGCAACCAGGAAAATGCACACAATGTCCTGGTCTCCAAGGCCCTATTTGTGCAAAATCATTACTAAATTTTGTCCAGCTATGTTTGCTGTTAAGTATCTCTACAAGCTGAGGATGAGTAGCTTCTGCTGTTTGTGTGTAGGGAAAACACTGCAGTGGAAAATGTGTTGGATAAAGCAGGAAAAACAGAGTAGTTGTGTCTGGTGGTTCTTTTTTATTCCCCACTCATTCCTTACACACTAAGGAGGGATAAAAACAAAATTTTGCTTTTTCACTCCATGTGGCTGCATTTTGTTCTGTCATAAACCTGACCTAGTAAAGACTTGGTGAATGCTTAAAAAGCCAGCAGTGCTGTACCTTCTGCAAATTCTGGGAAAGGAACTGCAAAGCCTGTGCTGCCTTCAGCCATCCTTGTGGATTTATCAGGTATCTGTGAGTGATAGTGTCAGAGCTATTAAAGAAAGTAATTGGTAGAGAGTGATTAAATTGCAGATGGCCTTTTCAAGGTGATTATGAATATTAAATCAAGTCAGTAAAAGCAAGCTAAAAAGGCCCATGAAACCAAAAAGTGAATATGCTGAGGATGATGGCATGAAAAGAGGCTCTTGCAGGCATGCCAGGCTCATTTGACCACCCCAGCCCATCCAGCCAACCAAAAAAACCCCAGCAAGCAAGAAAATTCAAGTGGGTGCACGGTATTAAAGGAGGTGGAACTAAATATCTCCTTTTCTAGGCTGTGAATTCCTCTGTGCAGAGAACTCAGTGCATCTCACTCCTCTTTTATGCAGAACGTTACCCCAGGTCCGAGGCTGTTGTCACTGAGCAGTGATGGCTCTGCAGGGTGCCCTGTGCCAGGCAGTGCTGTGTCATTAACAGCAATCTTTTCCTGTTCTTTCCCAATTGTAAGTGATTATGACAAATGTTTCTTCACCACATTGCCCTGGAACAAGGCCAAGAAATATTGTAAAGTGACTTAATTTCATTTGGTGATCTTCATCTCACAAGGTAAAGGTTATACAGGAGTTCTTCTTTTGGCTGAAAAATCAAAGGTTCATTTTGTTCCATGATTTAAACCTGAAACTTCAGATGCAAACGGAGATAAAGAAAACTGAAAAACAAATGTCTTCATTTTGAGCCCTGCTGACTTAATTTTAATACAAGTGCAGAGTGCTTTCCCATATGTCTAAATAGCTTGTGAACTTGGAGCCTGAGGGTTGGTTTCCTTGTGCATATTGTGATTATGGACTCATCACTTTTGGACCAATTTCGTGCTTTCAAATAGAATTTGGTATGGTTGCTTATACTTCAACATATTATTGTTGTATTGATCTCAAATATCCTGCTGACCTATCTAATCTGCTCTTAAACAGTAAAACACCATGGGATTGATTCTGAAGATTTATATAAATGTGCTTTGCAATTATTATTTATTATCTTTGGTGCAACAGAGGTCATTTTTTTTAATCATTTGAGGAGCACTTTTCCCTTCAGACAATATTTCTGCTTACCTGAGTTTTGTGGTCATTGTAATGTCAGTGGTTTTGTTGCATATTGATTCTTCATATAAATTAATATTCTTTCACTTATGGGTATTCTCTTGGTAAATTTGATAGAGATTTCTGCTCATCCCACTACAATTACACGGATTTCTAACCTTGTTAGCTTAGGAACTGGTCTGTGACCTCTGTGACAAAAGCATCTCTACCTCGCTAGCATTGTAATAAACTTTTTGTACTGCACAAGTATTTTAAAAGCTTTTCTAAAAATTGTTCAACTTGATTGCTTGGTTGATTGCTTGTCAGTGCAACAGGTGTGTTTTTTAAGGGAGAGGAGGCTTAACCAGATGTTCAACACTTCCCTTTAACTGTGGAAAGACAAGGAATGCAAATAGCCAATGCCCAAGATGTTATGGGGAATTAAAGATGAGAAGGGTTTTCTCTACTGAAAGAAGCACTGAATTAGAGTAAGGCAATATTATGCTTTTCCACCCTCAAGATGACATTTAAATTTAGCTCTTCTCTAAATTTTAACTCAAGAAGTGTCTTGTACTAAATGTAAGCACAGCCAGTGGGTCCAGGCTACTTAATATTGAAAGCACCTTAATAGAGTTTGGATTAACAGTTGCCACTTGCTTTTGGGGGAGGATATTGATCACTTCTTTCCTGTGATTGATGTGGTGCATTTTAACTTGGAGGGCCTGGGGTGCTTTTAAAAGTAGTACTGTGGGCCATGGCATCATCAGCAAACACAGCCCTGCTCTGGAGGGGGTGAGGAGAGGAAGACTCTGATTAAATTGTGGCTGGCAGCTCTGTGTGCCCACTGCACAACAGGGGGATTTGCACCTCAGAGGCTAATGGGGTGAAATATGGAATCTGGCAGATCTTTTAGGACTCGGTAGTGACTGCTGAGCTGCTGAGCATAATGCAGAATTCATTTTGAACAAACAAGTCTGGGGTGGTTGTGCATTTTTGTTGTGGCTTGTAACGGTGTCACTGCAGTCAGCTAGGCTACTTGAGGAGGGCTTTTTTGGATGATTTAAAGGTGGGGAAAGCAGTGGAATTCTTAAAATTCACAGATAAATCTTTTTTTTACAAGGTTGTTACAAATGCTTTTGGAGTGTGTTTGTAATGGAAGAAGTGACAGACCTCTAATTAGTGTGGCAGCATGAGGCTGTGGCAGCTGTGAGAGGGATGCACTAACACTGTTTATCTCCAGTTTATGGCCAGCAGATGCAGGTAGATAGTGTTTTTCTTGGTTCATTCTTTCACTGCACATACAAGAGGAGGTGTTTTTAATTTTGTCAAAATATTTCTGAGTTGTGAGACTTAAACACACAAGTTATGAGTTTGCTGTGAATAATGACCAAGCTGTTTTCCTGCAGCCTTTGCACACTCTGGTTCTTTAAGGCAACTTCCTTTGAGAACTGCATTTTGCTGCTTTTAAAGCAATAAAGCTATTTTCTGTGTATTTCAAGTGGAGGCTTGTGAAGTCAGCTGACAAGGCTTTATTGCAATTTTTAAAAGACTGGGTTTTAACGAGTCCATATTCAGTTTGTGTGACTCAGGTACTTGATTTCAGTTTCACTTCACAATGTCACAAACAACTTTGATGACTTTTTAGTAACTTAATACCATATTTACAGATGCTTCATGGCTCAGCACAGCAGCGGAACGGGGAGCACAAACCTCATTTGTGTGTTAATGCTGGAGATGGTGTGTTTGTCATAAATCCTCATCCTTAACTGAGTGGTGTTCGTTAAATATTCATCAGAAGAGAATATGAATTACCTGAGCAATATTTGTGGCATAGAAGTTTGCCAGTTGCATCTTTTAATAAGAATCTTCTGAAGTAAATGTAACCTTTATGGTGAGGCATAAAGGTGTGTGATCTGTAGAAAGTTCTGGCCGTGAGTGCAAACAGCAAACACCAACCCTGTCTGTGCTGCCCACCCTTCTGCCTGCAGAGGAAATGGTCCCTGGAAAAACATTGGCCTGTATTGAAAAGCTCTCCAGCTCACTTCAGCATCCAATTGTGTTGGTCAGACACAGCTATTACAAAAACAAGGGGGAACACAGGTTTTATAGACAGTGTGTGTTGTAAAAAATAGGATGTTTTGTGAAATCTGTCAGCTTTTGAAATATAGGACAGAAGCCCCTCTTTTTTCTTTTTTTAAGGGCACAGTGGTGTGTTTTAAGTGGTCTCCATGTCCTCAAGTGTAGTGAGCCTGTGGTTAGACTGAGGCAAAGGTGAGCTGAATTGAACGATCAATTCTGGGTGAAGAGAGACATCAAAGTTGTCCAATGCTCACTCTGACCTCTGCAAATTCAGCACTGGGAAGGGAGGGGCTTGTCCTTACAGCCAGAGTTGTTCCTTTTGATGAGCCCTTAAGAACAATGTCAATATCTCTGCTTTTCATTCTTGATCACCAAGAGAACTTTAAAATCTGGAAACATGCAAAGCTCCCCAGAACTGCATAATAGGGAATATAAAATCTCAGTGAAAAGTGTGGATCCTGATTGAGGGAAGGAGTGCATTGAATCAGAAAATCACATCTGGCTCGGAATGCATTGGGTTGTAGATCACAGTTTTATGAGTTTGCAGAAGATGGGGACAGTTTTATTTTTTACTTTTTTTTCTTCCCTCAAGATTGTATCATTGCAATCCTTTCAAAAATTGCAAAGTAAGCTTAAGAAGAAGTAAGAATCCTCTGTAAGTCACAGCAGGTTGTATTTTAGGCAATTTTCATTTTGCCGTTTTCCTCTGAATTTGTCAAACAGTGAAATTTGAAACAACATAACCAAGTTGTTTATGCAGTTAAGGATTTATGGGAATGTGATTCTCATTCACAAGGGGAGTGTGTGCGTTTGAATTCCTTTTTACAATATGCCACCATGATCCCGAAGTAATTCAGAGATTGATTTGTAAAACATTCTGAATCAATTAAGGCTTTAATCAGCAAGTGGCAAACTTCAGATGGCTCGTGGACTAATTTTACCATCTCCCATCAACATGAACCTAAGCTGGAAAAAGAAAACAATTAAGAGGATGTAATTATCTGTCCTGATTACTGAATTAGAAGAGTTTGTGTTTATTCCATCGCTATGCAAAGGGAGAAATCTGCTTTGAAAAACAATTTGAGGCAGCCACTAAATTGTCAAGGGGTTGCAGGATGCAGTGTAGATGTTTGCTGGGCCAGTTTTGGAAGGGGTTTGTAATCCACAGCTGTCAGACAAGTTCTGGCTGCGGAGCTTTGGAGGCTGTTTGCCAGCAGCTGTGTGCTGCACCCCGCAAGTCCTAGTGCTGAGAGGATTTTTGCTACCTGTGCTTAAAATTAGTTTGGATTTTCAAGAGTCTCATTTACAGATCTGTCTAAGCACATCTCTGGTCCCTATATCTGGTGATCAAAAAAAAAGAAATCTTTCTAGAAGGCAGGAAGTGATGTTTAAGTTCCCATATGAGAACAAACTTTGCAGAAAGCAGGGATGGAGGAGCAGCCCTGTGTGATCAAACGGTCTCATTACCCTGTGGTTGTACCAAGCAGAGTTACTTCAAGTCATTGGTGTTTTGCTTGACATCACATGAGATAAACTTATGGAAATACAGCAAACTACTACATAATTCTTTCCCAAACCAGACTTTCAGATTTGGTCGGATTTTTATTTTCAGCTTAGCAGAGATAAACACAGATTTGTGATAGACCTTTACTTGCCCTTTAATATTGTCCCAGATGTGATCAGAATCCACAAATTGCATAAAACCTCTCATAAACCCCCAGCTTACAACACTAGTGTAATTTCTCTTGGAATATTTAGCAGAATGTTAATCCTGACATATTTAGCTGCCATGCTGAAGGATTGTTGCTGCACTCTGCAAAGTTTAGAATAAATGCCCAGAACTCCAATGAGTTATAGGTCAATTACAGTAATTGGAAGGGAAAGTAAACAAGAAACCTTAGTAGTATCCAGCAGGAGCGATGCCTTTATCTTTTATTAATGAGCAGTAAACAAGCCTGTCACCAATCACTGACTTTGAGAAATGTGCCATATAACTTACTCCTATAAATGGTATCATTTCTATGTAGTATATGTGTCTCTGGGTAGTACTGGGTTTATTAAATACTGTTGAACAGAATTTTCAGTTGAATGAGATTAAAACTGTCATGTTAAGAAAAATGAACTTTATTTAAGCAGCAAGAGATAAAGCTGCCTCATCACAGAACCACGGAATGGTTTGGGTTAGAAAGGACCTTAAAGATCATCCAGTTCCACCCCCTGCTATGGGCAGGGACACCTTCCACTATCCCAGGTTGCTCCAAGCCCCATCCACCCTGGCTTTGGACACTTCCAGGGATGGGGCAGCCACAGCTTCTGTGGGCACCCTGTGGCAGGGCCTCCCCACCCTCACAGGGAAGAATTTCTTGGTGTATTTGAAGGACTGAGCAAGTTCAGGCTATAACCAGGTTTGGATGCACAGTGCAGATGTGCTTTGTTCTCAGAACACTCAGCAGCGTGGGTGTTGCCATGGGTTTGCAAAAGTATCCAGGAGCATTATGAAGGTGTTGTGGATTTACCATGGGAAGGGAGTTGGCTGTGCTGTGCCTGTAGTAACATTCTTATCTTAGTGTCATCCAAAGTCCCTGTTTGGTGTTAGGATAAATATTTGAGAGGAACTGTTCTGTGAAGAAGGGAGTTCATGTTATTCTAGCAGTTTTCCATGCAGGTTCTTAATACAGGAAATACAGGGACTGAGGAATCTTAGTTTTAAAAACGGAGTTTCTCCAGGCATGTATCCATTGTGGATTCCTTTGGGTCATTGACCTGAAACTCTTACTGATCACAACTATCTTGAAAACATTCTAAAAATTCCTCTACCTCTTCATAACTATCATTTCTCATAGGATTCAGGAATTATTGATGGAAAGGATCTATGTGAGCAGGGTGGCTGCAGCAGTGTTTCACACAGGCTGAAGTGTTGAAGGAGCTGAAGAAATGTCCAGAGCACGTAGTTCAAGGAAGGGAGTAAATTGCAATAGACAATGAACTGGTGGGAAGGAGGGATCTTCTGCCAGGGCCAGCTTCCAGTCCTGTGTTAATGGACAGGCAGAATTTGAGAAATGTCATCTAAAGAGATGAAAGTTTCTTAGAGAAACCAGCTTTGAAAGACTGCTTTTCTAAAAGCTTGGGGGAAAGGACAGTCTGCAATCAGCCTGCTCCTCTGGTAACCAAAGGGCAAATAAATGTTAAATCTGATTTCCCCCAGAGACAATGAGCAGATTATTGAGAATGGGGACTTTATTCAGAGCTGCTGCCTCTCCTGGTGAAATCCTATCAGCAGGACACGTTTTTGCTTACCGCCACTTGCCAAGGTTTCTTTATTTACCAGCCTGGGTCATGATGTATGTGAACAGACATCTTGTCTACAGGAAACCCAGGTGGGCTCCCTTCTCTCTCCTTTCTTCTCCTACTGGATGCAAAAGGTCAGAAGTAAACCAGCAACAGGAATTCTTGCTGCCAGCACAAGATGCTCTTGACTATGCCCACATCAGTACCAGAGACTTTAATTTCCTTTACACTGAACTAAGGTTAGACTCGCTGAAAGGTCATTCTCTGTGCAATAGGGTTTGTTCTGCCGTTTGTTTTATTTATTGAAAACAGCCTCTTGGCTGAGAACAAGGTTGTTTTCCCTGCTATTGCCTCCTCTCTTCTTAAGTTGCTTTTGAAAGGTGTTTCATTACTCGCTAAGCTCCAAAGTGATTTTTCTGGTAGGGATAATATCAACTTGCAAAACCTTTGAGCCGGGAGTGTTTTTATCTTAGGACTCCAGTGGTTCTTGTTGCATAAAGAGATGGTGACATTTGGAAGTGACCCTGTCTTTATTAACTCAAGCTTTGAGAGAACCCTGGAATTATCCTGATCTCTTTCTGTCAGCTCCCCCAGACTCTGGGGATAAACTGGAGACCAGTGCTCTCATCATACAATTTTCTTTGGAAGGTCAAGTCTTTTCTTTAATCAATTACTGTTGAAAACTAAATTTTAAATCTTTCACTTCCAGCTGGTTCAGATTTTTGGCTTCAAAAATACACGGGTGAAGAATTCTATTCCAAAGTGAATCAAATTTCCTTCCTTATAACTGTGAGAACTGTAGAAAATCAGGCGTTGTTAAAATGCTGTCTCCTCTTCTTGGCATTCATTTTCATCTGTGGTCAGACATTGTCTGTTTTAGGCCACCTTGGGTACCTGGGTACCCCATAATTGTTAAAGAAACCTCACTCTCCACCTGTGCATGGGAAGATGTTGAGGCCAGAGGTGTCTCTGAGAAGGTTTGAGGTGAGAGACCTGAGACCCTCCTTAGAAACAGGCATAGGAAAGTGTCTCTGGCAGGTGGTCTTCCTCCTCCTCATTTCCTCATTTCCAAAACATGATTTTTATTTATTTTGTTCTTTATTGGACTATACCAGATAGTTTTCAAGGTAAACATATGGGTTGATTATGAATTAAAAACAGAACTAAAAGCAATTCAAATGTGGGCTTTTTCATGCAACCAGGACAAAAATTGAGACCAACAGAATATGACAGCTTTAGGATTATGGATGAGTTGGGTTTTCGGATGATGGAGCTCTCCGGGCAGGCATGGGAGGATTTTGTTAGATATTGGTCTTATTATGTAATTCACTAAATGTGTTTATAGCTCCAGATGGCTGGATTTAAAAATAAAAATTAATAAATTATCTTCAAACCCTTTGAGTCCCTTGTGTGTAGCCAGGTATATCCAAAGCCTTATAGAGAGAAATATTTATGGGCTGCTATGAAAGGAAATAGATTTATTTTAAAGACTCTCTTTGCTCGATAAAACACTGCAGAAGAGTCCACAAGAATTGTCAAATATTTTGGATGTTTTTGTAAAAAGGAGCTTATTTGGGACTGACTGATGTTCTTGGGTTTCTGCTTTCTGATGTAAAAGTAAAGTAACCTGGAAACTGTATCTGGCAGGGAAAGTGTGGCCTTGGATTAAAGTGATGCCTGGCGATGTGAGGGAGCCTTCTAATGAGGATCAGTTTGGCTCAGGGATCGTTTTGTTCAAAGTTAGAACCCGTCCATGTTTGACATCTTTTATGTTGTAATAAATATTGGCTGCTGGGGAGAAGCCTGAACGCTCTCCTCATGCCACCCAGTTTGAAAATAATTTAAATAGAATATAACAATGTCTCTGTATGCTCCAAAGGGAACAAAGACAGATTTTTCTCTCCCACTCCATTCCACGGATGGCACTTCCTCCCATCCTCCTGAGGGCCAATATTCCTTAATTAAATAATGAAAAAGGGCCTATTCAACTCCTTCTTTTCAAATCAAATGTCCATAAATGAGAGATTTGTCTGCGTAAGATGCAAGCACAAAACCCTGAGCAGAGCTGATAATAACCCCGGCCGAAGTTCTGAAAGGAGCAATCCTTTGTTCCCACGTCGGGGACGGGAGCTCTGACTCCTGTGATTTCCAACCTGCCAGTTCTGTCTCTCTTAACGTGGCTTTTCCTGTTGCTGTGCAATTATTCCCCTTGTTTTTCTTTGCTTTTGCTGGGGTGTCAGGCTCTGGAAGCAGAGACAAAGGTGGAGGGTGTGTGCTGGGGATGTGCTTTGTTCCAGAGTCCGGGGCAGCTCTCTGGGTGTCTCTAAAGCAGGAAGGGACCTCGTTGTCCCCCGTGTGACCCCTTGGTGCCATTCTGGCCCCGCTCACACCAATGGCCAGGCTCAGTCTGTGTGTCCAGCCGATAGGTTTTGCACCATCTCTTTTTGTTGGTGCTTAATGCAGCATGTTCCCTCCTCTTCCTCCCCTCCCCTGGCTTAAAACAAACACTGCCAGGCCCAAAGGGCTTCTCTTGCTTTTAGGAAGTTACAGCCTGAGATGGAGCAGAGTGGTGATCTGATTAAGGTGATTAAAACCATATACAGAATGCATAATTAACCTCTGCCCTGGCTGTCACGGGGAGCTGATGCTGGAGCTCTCTCCATGGCAGCAGGCGTATGCTCTGTGGCTATTTTATTTTAGGGTTTTTTTCCTGGAGAACTTTAATCGCTTGAGATAAAGAGCCAGGAGAGAGAGATCAGGGCTGTATTAATCCTCTCAATGGCTTTATAATTTCCCCACTATTCTGCTGCTGGTAATCAAGAAAAATAATGCTGCCTTAATCCTGGACGCCAAGGTCAGTCATCCCTGAGCCTTTTGATGGGAAGGATGTCATTATGGAAAGATTTTTAATGAGTGTAATTTTCCTTGCCTACTTTGGGACTGGCAATATGGACGTGATTTCTTATTCCTGGTGGAAGAATATTTCTTGGCTGGAGCAATAATCATCTGATTTTGATCATTGCCTAACAGCTGGCTGGGGCAGCAGGACAGACAAAGGCTGTTTGGGGAGGTGCTGGGGACAGGGGCTGTGCCCAATCAGCCGGGGCTTGGCCACAGCACCAGAGGCACTTTCTGGGATCAGCAGGTGAACAGGAGGGCAGGAGGATTGGAAAAATTCATGGAAAGAACATATGCCCGTCCTCATTAGGTCTGGCCTTGCCAGGCAGAAACTGGAGCCTGGATTATGTTTCCTGGTGTGATTTCAACCTGCCACAGTTTTAGTTCTAAAAAAACCCCCCTCCAACTTCAGAAGTTCTGCTACTGAACTAAATGGAAGAAGTTTTTGTCCATTTCCTGAAGGCTGACGTTCGGAGCACCTCACGAAGCCGCCGCTGTAAATAACGCTGCTCACCATCACGTTTAACTTAATTCTGCAAAGCTTTCCAGATTAGAGATGGTGAAAGATATGCCTGTCACCGAGACCAAAGGCTAAAAGTGCTAAAAAGGCAGAGCTGACACACGTACAAAAGCTGATGTTAATGGTGGGCTCATCTCGTGAGGAAACGGATCAGCCGTGTTTGTGTTTGGAGAGAAAAAAGTGTGAGGGAATTTTCAGGTTTGTCCCTATAGCCAAGGTTTGGGTTAATCCTGGGAGATTATTCTGTGTTCTTGCTTCTCACATTCATGGTTGATAACATCTAAGGGGTATGGAATGTGCAGAGGATATTAACACTTCTGCCTTGTGCAGAGCAAACCCTTTCTTCTGGGAGTCTCTGTGAGGAATTGCTAATTTTTGAGTCTGTTTTTTTGCTGTGTTACAATCCATAGCATCCAAACCACAAAGCCTCCTATTTATTTAAAGTCATGGGGAGTTCAAAAATAACAAACAAAAAGAAAACACTGTTGGATACTCCATTTCACACAGATTCAGAATGCCAGTCTCCATCGTTGCTGATTTCTTACAGAAAAATATTAAATGCAACTTAAATGCAAACACACACAAAGAACAGGATAAAAATCCATCTTCACATTTTCACTTAATCCAGTAAAAGCAAAGAATGCAAAGGAAAAGGCTTTACTGCAGTTCTGTAAAGTTTAGTGCTGTTGTACAGGAGTTGTCTTTCATGGCATTGATATTGCAAATATTACGCAATATTTTTGCCATTGATATTAAAAATATCACATAATTAACCCTATCTTGTGGGGATGAACAAACATCATTATCCAGGAGACTCTTTGAGATATAAGCATTGGGCTAAGATGAGGTGCTGTCAGGCAACTTGGGTTTTCTGGCAAAAATATACATTGTTTTATCTCCCTGCTGAAAGTTTTTGGATTGTTTCACAGCAGTCATTTTATCCAGAGGCAAGATGAATTATATGTTCTACAACATCCTTTTTTTTTTTTTGGTCTTGGGGAGATGCTGTTTTACAGCATCACAGCCAGAAAAAAAAGAATCCCTAATGGTTTTTTGAGTGATATTTTGATGTGACCAAAACAAATGACAGTTATTCTGCACAATACATTTTGAATGCAATGTTTTCGAGAGTAGATAGTATTTTAAATGAACCCAATTATAAAAGTAGCTGAAATATTTATAGTGCCTGACTATGGCTGGAACACAGCTCTGCTGTATTTTTAAATAATGCACTTCTCATTGTCCCTGTCCTTCCATATGGGGACTAGGTACTGGCAGGCATTATTCTTCTTTCCACAAATGCACGTTCCTTTAGATTTGTTTTGGAATGTGGAATGGATGTTAGCAGTACTTAAGGTCTTGTACGGGGCATGGAGCTCAAGCCC
Source organism: Monarcha castaneiventris obscurior (assembly GCA_026261815.1). Classification (NCBI taxonomy): domain Eukaryota; kingdom Metazoa; phylum Chordata; class Aves; order Passeriformes; family Monarchidae; genus Monarcha; species Monarcha castaneiventris. Next base: position 10,312,654 of record JAMPIT010000856.1, on the reverse strand, counting down.
CAAAGAGCTTTGATTTACAGGTTTTGTTGTAGAAGCATCTTAAACTATAAAAAAAATGTATCAAATGCACAAGTCCTGAACTCCAGAATGACTTCCATTGAAATGTGGAAGTTGCACTGAGCAGAAATGATGGCTGCTTAGCCTGGTGTCACCATTCTGATAAACAACAAAAAGGGGTGTAATTAATGTTTCATCAGGGGGAAAAAAGATCTTTTAACCTAAATTTCTCTGCTTAGTGATTTTCACTTTCTTTCCCATTGAGAAGCAAATATGACTGAAAATTCAGCTCCTGCTTTGGATCCCTCCCTGCTGGAGAAGTGCTGCTTTAGGCCACAAATACGGGTCACTTGTTAATTCCTCAGAAGTGCCAGGGGCCAAGGCCATCACTGCTCATCAAATTGATTGGGTTTGTTATCAAACAAAACAAAGCATTTTCCTGTTTTCCCATGGAGTTCTCCTTGTTTCTCAGAGGTGCGAAGAAGCTTCCTGAGCTTTCTGCAGTCATTAACAGAGACTCAGGCAACCAGGGTGGCTTCTTCCTCCCATTGCCAGCCTGGAATCTGGTTTATAATGGAGAAATAATGTTCCTTAAAAGGAGCACTGTGGTAAGGTAACAGGCTCTGGCTGGATAATTCTGAGGAAAAGAGATATTTCTGAAATACCAAAAATACTGGGTATTAAATGGCGTGACTAATGCAGCACTCTGCTTTTGGCCTGCTAATTTCTGATGCAAACTGATTAGTAATTAAGTCAGTCATTACTGTCTTGCCAAAATTAGGATGGCTAAAAAGAGCCATGTTTATGCTTTACTTCCCTCAGGTAGAAGATGAGTAAACAGGAAAACCGAAGTTTTCTCTGCAGTGCTTTATTAGGGGACATACTCTTATATCAAGTCCAGGTTTCAAGTGTTTGCAGCTGCTCTCTTTAATTTCCAGTAGTGAATATAGGTCACACATCAACAACCTGGTGATCTGAGAGGAATTATTAGTCACAGAATCACAGGAGGGATGAGGCTGGAAGGCTCCTGTGGAGTCCAGCCCCTTGCTAAAGCAGGTCACCTCCAGCACTCTGCTGAGGGCCCTGCTCAGGCACGGTTTGAGCATCTCTGAGGGTGGAGAGTCCACAGCCTTCTCCAGTGTTTGATTATCCTGGCAGCCAAGGAATAAATTAAATCTCCTTGTGCTTAAACAGAATTCCTTGCGTTTCATCTCGTGCCTGTTGCCTGTCTCTCTGTCCCAGGGCACTGCTGGGATGATAATATCAGTTTACAGTTGTTTTCCCTGCAGTTTGTTATGGAGACAGTGGGCGAGGCTCCTGTTGGGAATTGTTTTCCCACTGCCACCACCCGCCGAAGCCTCTCCTGTACCCGGATGCTGTTGGCAGCATTCAGCACTAAAAGCAAAAAAAAAAAAACAACCCATAATGAGCTGTGCCCTGCAGAGTAGTTATGTGGGATAATTGCACTAATAGACACTGGGTTTTACAAAGGCTTTTGCAGATGAAAATATAGGGCACATTAGTGAATAAATCAATGGCAATACTTTAATAGACTGTGGCTCTGATCTTCACTCAGTGAAACTACTTGATAATGACATTTTGTTCCCTATATCATTTCAAAACAGCAGCGGTTCCATCACAATTGTAATGACTTTGATAAACCGTTGCATAAGTGGAAGGTTTGAAGTTGGACTGCTGAAAGAATGTGGGGATTTCAGCATTTCCATTAATACCCAATATCCCACCAGCAGCAGGAGATTTGGATGTTTGCCATGTGGGATCTTGAGCAGCACAAATCAGGTGCTCCAAAGCCTTGGAAGCTGCAACAGCAACAATGCAAGGGCCTCAAACATTTATATCTTTGTGTATCCACTCTGATATAATTCGAGTTCAATTTACCTGTCAGTGTGTGAGTAAGTAAAACTGGGGTAGATCTGAAAGATGAAGCAATTAAAGTCCCAATATTTTCTTTGAATTTAAATAGCACTTATCATCCAAGGATCCCAAAGCAATTTCCTATTATTAATAATAAGGCCTGATTCATATCTAATGCTTTTCATCAGTATTCCTCAAAAGTCTTTACCAAGATGCAGGTTATTAATTCCAATATCAAAATGAGAAAACTGATGCACAGAAAGATAAAAGTGATTAGCCTAAAATCACTTAGTTAGAATCAGGGGCAGAAACAAGGTTAGAAATCACATTTTGTAATTCCCGGTCTCATGCTCTTCTCACTTAACAAAATTGACTTCTATATGCAACACAAGGATAATTATTTTATGGAATTTATAAGAGCTGGGTCAAATAATTTCTATTAAAATACCTCAGTATCTGTCTTCTTCAGGAGACAGTGGTGTAATAAAGTAAGGCAGAAGCACTTAACAGATCAAAATTGATCTGCATTGCTCTGTTGAAGGATGATTATCAGCAGTGATTGATTTGGGTGGTAGACCTGAAGCCCAGGTGTGCTGATCCTGGAATATCAGTGCAATTTGCACATATCGTGTATTACTTTGAATTTTTTGTGTTCTCTTAATGAACAACATTCAGACTTTTAGAAAGAACAGTCCCTTTCACTCTGACCCAGTAATCCCTGGTATATGACATGATGCACTAGGCTTTTTTATAGAAATGAGGGTCAAATTCTTTAAAAATAAACATGTAAATCAAGAGAAAAATGGTGTTCAGATATCACTGCAGGCAAAATATTTTATTATGGACATTCAGTTGAAATGTGAACACCATATCTGGTGGTCTCTGAACAACTTTCCCTGATGCTACAGACAGAGAAGAAAAGACAGATCTTGCTTTATTTCCCCTCCCAGAATGCAGTAAAGTACATAGAGGTCTTTGTTCCTTAGATTTCAAGCTGGGCACAGCTATTTTTGGTGACACAGAATCATACTTTTTCCTCAGTATTTTGCTGGTAATGAGAAGTCATAGTGGAATATCTGTATTTTCGGGAAGTATTTGAATCAGCTAATTTTTTGCAATGTATTTTCCTCATTTCTTCCTTTGCTGGACTGCACTGACTGGTACCTACCAATTATGGGAGAAATAAATATTCCTAAGTTCATCACAGTGCTATTTGCTTGCTAGTGGCAGCCAGCACACAATGAAGATTTTTGGAAGAATCTAAACACTGCATTGGAAATTATAGGGCAGAGAGTAGAAACCAGAAGAATAAAATGCTGGAAATTATCTAATGAGTAAAGAAAAGCATCACTGACCTGAGTCTTTATGGGTGTAATTCCCATCAATGCTAATGGGCATTGTTGATATAAAACCCATCTCTGCCTTCCACCCTCCCCATTCTCCCTACACACATCACCCAAAGTTGAAATTGCAAAATAAGAAGAAATTATTGGGAAAGAATATTTTCTGTGGGCTGTTGAAGTGCTCACATATGGATTTGCAAGCCATATTTTAATTGTTTTTCATGAAATGCTGAGAAGATAATGGTTTGTCCAAGCCCTAAATTTTGCAGATAAACAGCCTATTTTAATATGCCATGATAATGAAGTTCCAGTATATTATGTGATAGTGGTGTTAATATTAAACCTTTTGGACAAGAGGTCATTGTATTTTCTATGTTGACCCAGCTGAAGTGGCCTGACAGTGAAAGCAGAGATTCACCTGTGGAGGTTTCAGCCCAAATCTCAGTCAAACCTTTTATTCCAGCATAATTACTTTTCTCTTCTGCTTCTTCCCTGGGACCCACTGATCCCCACAAAACGATGATTCTCTGCTGTAGGTCTCAGCTAGGGAAATGGCAGAGTTGTGCTGCTTGCTCCTCTTCCTGGCCTTGGTGTTGGCACCAGCTGGGCCAGGCAGCTCGGGTACAGCACGTCCCAGGAGGGTTGTGGGTGCCTCAGTGGTGTTGGCTCCCCACTGCTTCTGAGAACCCCTCCCAGCTAGGAAAATGACAATCTCAGGGTGCTAATTATCACTAGTTCAAGCTTTGAAGTCTCTCACGAACACAGCAGTGAGGAGAGGTGTTTGGGGCAGGGAGGTGATGCTCTGGATAAAAGCGTGTGATCACCCCCCGTGGTGAGCGTGCTTTGGGAGATGATGCTCTGAACATCTTCATACACAGGCTGTGCACCAGGAACACTCGAGAATGGACAGAAAAAAAGGTGAGAAAACATCGCTGAAAACTAGGTTGGAAACTGCCTGCAGGGTTTGGCTGATGCAAGGAGGACATCAAGGAACTGGTTCTCCTCTTCTTTGTACCAGTTTAACTTTATTACCCTTGTTGGAAATACTTTGTCGTTTTATAGAGAATGGTTTTTAACTGAGAGTTGTTTGGGGTCTGGCAATTGCAGGGAGAGGTGCAGCTGTGTGTGCATTTCTTCTTCTTCAGAATCAGCATCAGGATGTGATTCTGCCAGGGGACCCTGGATAAGTGTAGATCCCCATTTCTTTTTTATCACGAGTCAGTACCAGGCAGCAGATCCACTGAAGCATCCTGGGCTGCCTGAAATTCCTATGAAAATTTCACCCCGTTCCTTGTAAAGCTAATTGCCTTGGAGTAATTGGATACAAATTAAATTAAAGGCTGGAGAAACAGGGTAGCTGGAGGTTAGCTTTTGTTTTCCTGCTTCTGAGGTATTTTTATTCCACAAAAGTGCTTAAGGAACAAGACTCGGAGTGTGTGTGTGATTTGTTTACCCAGAGTGAAGCCATCCCTGTTAGAAGCTCTGACAGCCTCTGTTCCATCCCAGGTGTTCCCCTGCTCCCTCGCCTACCCATCACCATGCAAGGAGTTTGCTCCTAATTGACACATTAACTTGTATCCTGGACAGGTTTCATTTGGTGGGGCTTTGGTTAGCATTTTGAGACTCCAGCAGCTTGTTTCAGTGGATCTTGCACTTCTCCCTGCAGAGCATAACAAATGCATGGCTATTAAGCTGGGGTGGTTTCTGAGCAGGAAGATCTAGTGTGTGTGTTTGGGCACTGGGGAGAAGCAGAATGCTTGGGGATTCTCAAATCACAGCAACAGCAAATGCTTGCAGGTTGCTGTGACAGGCTCTGCAGATGACAAGAACACCAGTTCCAATGAAACCCTGCCACCATCATTTGTGGAAATCCTGATTACAAATTTCTTACACGAAGCCCTTGCTGTGAACATTCATAGATTAAACCAGACAGCTCCTTTTCGAGTTTTACTTCATCTTTGCTGTGTTTGCTCCTGGGGCCATCTACAGCACATTTTCTGAGATTTAGAGAAAGAGTGAAAAATTACAGCGCATGTAGTGCCATAGGAACATTCTTCAAGATACTGATTTTTATGAAAAAGGGGAGAGAGAGGATGGATTGAATGCCAGTCTAGTTATAATTGCGACCACAATATTTTTCAAACTAGAGGTATTGATTGTGTCCTTGAACCAGCAGTGATTGTTTTTATGAAGCTTTATATTAACTATTAAAACTATTTTAATATGTCTTGGTCTAATTAGATTCTTCTATAGATGGCAATTAAGCAAAAGGGTTGCAGTCAGTTATATTGATGTTAGATCAAAGTCTTGCAGCAGTGCTGAAGTTAAATGCTGTCAGCAGTGCTAATCTCAAAATCATGTGCATTATTTATTGTGGGGTTTGTGTATCACTTGCAATCCAGAATTGCCCTAATCATGCTATGGATGATTATAAGTAGAAAGTGTTTTACCTTCTCTTCAGTACAGGTACTGTTGTAATGACACTTCTACAACAAATTGAACAATAGTTTAAGGGCTGGAATGAGGAAGGATTGTGCATCTCACTGAACTTTCATGTGGACTTTTAACTGGCTGCATAATATGTACTGATTAACATTAATGTTAGAGCAAGAAATGTTGTGGAAAATGCAATTAAAATTATATCATGCTGTGCCATTTTCTATTCATTCCTGGATTATACTTCCTGGATCCCCAATATCCTCCAGAGTGTGGATTCAGTCCTCATTCTGAAAGAAATCTGAATCCCTCAGTGTACCTGTGCTGTAGTTCTGTTGGATTTTCTAGGGGTTGCTTGGATGGACACTGGAAAAATTTACTAATCCTTTGAGATGGTCAGGAGAGTGAGAAGAAGATTCTCTTTCCTCCTGGGGTACATCAGTTCAAAGTTGTGGTTTTTGCTTGGTGTTGAGAGGAGAAATGTCTGAGACTCTTCTGAGCCCCTCAGGGAGAAAGTCTCACACATGTCAGTATTTGGGCAATTGTGAGAGGATCAGGTGACAGACATTGTGCCCTACAACAGTGGGGGAAGGCTTTTGTTTGATTTCCATGAAATAAAAAAGTGAGATTTCATGGCCAAACCGGGCTGTGCAACAAGTATCTTAAATTAATGATTGCTGAGCATTAAAGAGCCATTTTTGAGCAGGGCCTGGCTTTTTTTGACAATGACACCAACTTTTGAAAATTAACTTTTACCTAAATAGTGTAGAGGCTTAAAAAAGCGTTGCATGTTATATTTCTTACTCACAGCATCTCTAATCAGCACAGTGAGGGCTGGGCTGTCTCACTGGGTATTTGTCCACTGTATTGAGCTGAGCATCTTTTCATGCTTGATAACCAAAATGCTGGTTCTTCTTCTGTTCTGAGATGCAATTTTATTACATCTTTTTAAATTCCCTCTTATTTACTTGTTTATAACATAGAAGCTGAGCCTGTTCTTTTAGTTATAAATGCCTCTCAGAGGTACATCCCAAACTGTGTTGTAGGTACGTGAGCTGGGAGGTAAAGTTTCTTTGAAAGCAAAGAAAGAGAGGAGACTGTAAAAATGAATATTTTGGACTCACAAAGAGCTGCCCAAGAATGTTGTTAATTTTCCCTGAAAGTAGCAGTGGAAGAAGTGTTTGTTGCTGTGCTGTAGGAGCTGCCCCACACTGTGCTGCATCAGCAGCTTTCTGGGGAGAGCGCAGCACTTTGTGCCTGTGTTCAGCAAACAATGTGCAGAATTGCAGGATTCGTTTTTCTCCCATTTCAAGAGACAAAACAAGAATAGACCATCCCACTGAATTGGTACTTCAGCCCCCAACAAAAGCCTTTCGTAGCCACCTCTCACAAAAAGCTTGTTTCTCAAGGAGACTTGCAGACACCCGGATTGTTCTCTGCCCACAGAGGCGTCTGTTTGCTGGTGAACCTGTGTGTTACAAAGCCAGTCAGCATGGTTATAATACAAGGCTCTAGGAAGGGAAACTCTTGATATCTTAATTTTTTGATGGCATTAATTTCTTTGCTGTAAAATGATGGTGTTGCAGTAAGATCCCCTGTCACCCCAGCCGTGTTTCCCCTTCTGTGCTCTGTTTGCTCCTTGGATTTGTATCCATTTCACAGTTGAGGTCCTGTGTTTCAGCCCTTTCTAAAGAAATGCTTTCTGTGCCTTTTTGGAAGTGTCCAAGGCCAGGTTGGACAGTGGGAGGTGTCCTTGCCCATGGCAGGGGGTGGGACTGGATGGGCTTTAAGGTCCCTTCCAACCCAAACCATCCTGGGGCTCTCTGATGAGTCTACAATTCTTCCCCAAACCTTTTATGCTGCTCTTGGTTTCCTTAATACTCAACTGCAGGAAAAAATAAAGAGGGATTTTGAGAACTTTTTGGTATTTTAAGTACATGACTTACCAAAGATTATTTTTATGGATAAGTTGATAACACAGAGGCTTCTTTTATCTGATCTTTCACTTTTTGCTATTGGTCCTTCACACCAGTTCAAGTAACAAAAGCAGTGCTAAGCTCCTTGGATGCTTTAGCACATATCCTCCTTGAAATGTCGATCACTTCTGCTTCCTTGCCACCATCCTTGCTTGATTTCCTATCAGTGTAATCAGCCTTTCAAAGAACACCCACCTTATCCCTATTTCTTGGGGTACCTTTTTTACTGTTCCTCTTAATTTCTTTGATATCTATCAACTGCTTGTCATCCACTTTCAAAAAATCAGATTTATCTTCCCATAGCAGTCCTTGCAGATCCCACCACACCTCTTCCTCTCATTCTTTGCTGACTCCCCAGAGAATGTAAACATGCTGCTTATCCCACAGGATGTCACTGCCCAGAAGTTACTTACTGTCATCTTCTGAGATCCCTCATATTTATGTTGTGCCTATTATTTACAAATTCCTCTTACTTTTAATAGTCTTGTGATGATACAGCCTTTCCAATAAATCCAAAACTCTTGTCTAAGCTCTTAACAACTCATATTTCAATTACTGCAATGCCTTCTCTTCTCAGGTATTGCTTTGACCTTTACCCTCCCATTTTGTGTCCTGCAGTTTGTCTCCCTCTTCCTCATTTTGGAGGAGATTTATGACATCTCCCATCATGGAGGCAGCAGGGAGAGATCAGCTCCTGGCCCCCCTCAGCCATTTCCCAGCCAGTTACCTGCTTGTTCAGTTTTCAGAGTCTCACCTGTGCTGATTCCTATGCTGCTCCTGACTTATATTCCAGGGAAAAAAACCCTAATCCTGTGAATCTGCCTCATTAGTGCTACAAAATGCCTTCTGGAAGTGTCTCTGTGCTGGGATGCCTACAAGAAAGTTTGAGCGTGATCCAGCAAGTTAATATGCTGTCAAATAGAGCTAAATAATTTCCTTCTGCTTTCTTGTTTGGCTGTATCATCCTTGGGAGGGGAACTTCTGGCTTATAACTTGCACTGCAAGATCTGTGAGGCAGTGACTGTTTGATTTTTTGGGATGAACTGTTCCCCTGTGAAGCCCTGGTCCATGTCCTTGACAAGGCTCCATCCCAGTTTGAGTCTGTCCCGTGCTTTGAGGGGGAATTGCCCTGATTTGGGGAGCACAGCTGAGATATTCTCACCTAGGTGCAGCTTTCTCTCAAATCCATGAACCATTTAATTGCTCATTCTCTGCAAATCCCACCAATGCAAATTCCTTGTTATTTTGGGCTTCTGATTTACATGAAGCTTCATTTTTCTTTGCATGCCCACGTTCCTAAATCCTTTCTTTCCCTTTTTAATCCTGTGTCCAGGCAAGGCTGGGTGTGCTACTTAGTGCTTCGAGTTCTGTTCTTCTGTACATGCATCTGTTTCTTATTATTGTGTAGATTCTACTGCAGAACCGATTTTTTTCAAAGATGTATTTCATTTACTTTCTAAAATATTTTCTGATGTTTTCTCTGATGGAACATTGTGTAAAAAATATGACTTGAATAGATTGTATACAGAAGTAAAGAGAAAATACGAGGGTATGACAGACTGCAAACAGAACTTTGCCAATTTAACTGAAATTTTACAGTTCTGTAACTCAAGAAATGCTTTGGATCTCAAAACTGAAAGGTTTTGAATAGCTCCATAACAGCATCTAATTGCTCCAGCTATTTATAAAAAAGAGAAATTGTAAAACATCGAAGTTCAAAAGTGAGCTATTGCACATGCCCAACAATCTTTTTCAACAATAATTTCATAATGATTTTTAGCTTGAGGACTTTGTGCTGTGCATTTGTAGCAGCCAAATTGACACGATGGAGTGTAATAGCTCCAGAGCAGCCATTACAGTCTGTTGGGTAATTAAAAGCTAAATGGAACGTTGAGAAATGATCCGTACAATGGGATTGGTTAATTTCTTCACTTTTGTAGATTTAAGTCACTCAAGATGATGTTACCATTTTTTTGGAATGGGTTTATATTGTTTAAATCACCATGAAACCCAGTTCAGCCTCAATGTGGTGTTAAGGAAGACATCAAAGTTTCTTGGTGTAGTGAATTTCTTCACTACAGTAGTACATTATCCTTCACACAATATAACATTATCTTCCTCCCATGAAATACTTCCACGCTTTTGTTGTCCACTGAGCTCATCATGGAGAGGATGTTTTATCTGGAAATTCCTAAGAAACAGAACTTATTTATGACTGCCAGCACTGCAGGGACACAGCAGCAGTAAGAGGCTTCCCTTTGGGGTGATGTCCCTGTAAACAGAGCACAGGCATCCAGGAGCATTCCTCAGCTTTTCCAGAGCATGGCCTGGGCTGGGCTGAGAATTGGAGAGGTGGATGTGACACCCTCATTGCTGCTGTGTTTGTGGTGCTCCATGCAGCTGTAAACAGCTGTAGCACTAAATGGGGAGGATAAGGAGATGCTCCGAGGGCTGGAGCCCCTCTGCTCTGGGGACAGGATGAGAGAGCTGGGATTGCCCAGCCTGGGGATGAGAAGGCTCCATGGAGACCTTAGAGCCCCTTCCAGTGCCCAAAGGGGCTCCAGGGGAGCGGGAGAAGGACTTGGGACAAAGGCCTGAAGTGACAGGACACAGGGAATGGCTTCACACTGACAGAGAGCAGGGTCAGAGTAGACATTAGGGTTTCTTACTTTTAATTGGTTTTAAGCAGCATTAAGTTTATGCTTAACTTAAATCTCCTTCTGACTCCTACACTTTTCTTCTCTACAACTTTACTTCTCCTAACTAAGCAGTTCTTGCTGGTTGTTGTCAGTTCATTTTGTGGACCTGTCTGTCTCAGCTCTGCCTGCTGAAGGGCCACGTCGTGTCTCTTTTATTGATTCTGGGGTCCCCTGAGACATGCTCACCCTGGTAATTCAGCAGCAAACATCCTGCACCTCCATCAGAGTTTGCCCAGAACAAGCTGTTTCTGTTTTATTAGGCTTTATTAAGCTGCGTGTTTCTGCTGATCCATAGCCTGGACACTTCAAACAGGCGTCACGGTGATGCTGCCGGAACTGCGCTTGACAGGTGTTTTTCAACCTGTCTAGTGTTAGCTTGGCTTTTAAGATCATTCCAGACAGCTGTTGGAGCAAAAATTATGCTGCAACACAGGCCACTGGTTAGAGAATCCATATTTCAGGATGTAACAATGTTAGGTGTGCATTCAAACTTGTTAAAACTCTTCTTGACTGTAACTACATTTAAAAATGGTTTCGGCCCCGGTTACAAGCCCCAGAGGGAGCAGGGCTTTGCTGTCTTGCTCCTTCAGGGCAGCACACACTACCTGCTCCCCGAGTTCTTGCTAGCCTCCAGAATAAATGGTGAATTAATCTTGTGTGACTGAGAGAAACTTATGGTACATGAAATTTAGAATGCTGTCCAGACCCTTTCAGAGAGGCTTCCATCTCTTTCAGACCTCAGGCTTTAGAAAATTGAACCAAAGGAATATATGTTGTACCTCTGACAGAACTCCTGTTGTTAACTATTTCTCATCCTTTAATTTCCCCGAGTCAATAGCCCGGTGTGGATGCAGGCCAGGGCTTTGTGGGGAAAGCTGCTCTGAGGGATGTGGCACCTGTGCCACTGAGACAGTCACCTTCATCAGCCTGGCCCTGACCTTGCTCACACTCCAGCAAGGGCTGAATCCCTCTGTCTGCATTATCCTCCCTCCCCTAACAGCAGTCCTTGAGGAAGCTTTCTCCTCAGGCAGGGAAGGGCATTCTCACCAATACGTAACCTCCTTGTCTGGTTCTTCACTCACAGTAATTGCTAAAGTTGTAATTTTAAATCTGACTGGTGGTATCAGAAGGCCAACTACATGGTGTTATGTGGGTCAGGACCTGCAAATCCCAGCATCTTAATTTGACCTTTGGCAATTGACTCTGTGCTGTTTTATTCCCCATCTTTTCTCCTTAATTGCAGCCGCAGCCGTGTCTGGCTGCTATTACAAGAACTGAATTAGAAAAATGGAAGAAGTTATTCCATGGTGCTTTGCCTCTCGAAGTAGCTGTTTAACCCTGTGATTTTGTTAGAGCCATGCATGAAATCTATGCCTCTGATGTCTCTTCTGTCATATGTACTTATAATGCTGAGAAAGAGCACTCTCAAAATGATGATAAAGGGAAAGCTTCAGAATTGTGATAATTTTGACACATCATTACTGTGATTGACACGATAAATAAGTCAGGTCATAAGGAATAATGCAGTTCTAAATCCCCAACCACATAAGCTTGCTGAGAGGGAAAAAAGGGTCTATTAAATTTTCTGTATAGAGATTGCAGTCAGTGGTGCATAAACAATACATTCTATAGCAACCTGTTCATTGCTCAAGTTGTTATTGGCAGGCACTGTGGCATTTCTACAGTCATTAAAAGAAGCTATCACTATTAATCTCCAGTCTCAAGGCAGACAGGTTTAACCTGAAGCTGATCATCAAATAATGGTAACAGATATTTGTGCTTTGTTGAATGCTCCCTTTCATCTTCGGATGCCTTTCCTGTAATGTAGCAGGAAGGGCTGAGGATTGCAACCTTCATTATAAAAGTTAGTAAGTTAATAATGTGATTTTAAAAAGGTTTTTCCCCCAGACCAGGGGTATTTGTGAAGGGGACAAGTTTTTACAAAACAGCAGCTCATTCTATGCATTCCCTAGCATTTGGGGCATTTCTTACTCTCTAATTTTCAATGCCCTTGGTCTCATGAAGAAACCTCACCCTTGAGCTTCCCAATATTCCTCCATTCAAAGGAAAAGCTTTTTTCTGAATTGCTGAATCAAGGCTTTAAAGTGATGTCAAAGAGCAATGTACTAAATAGTAATGTATTTTTGTTCCCCTTTTCGTGCTGGTGGCCTGAGGAATTCATCCCACCCTGCAGGTACAGCTGTAAGTACAAGAGCACTTGGGAAGGGCAGCTGTAAGGATGAATTCATCAAGTTCCTTCCTTAGAAAGTGGCTCTTGAAAGAACTGAAATAATCAGAATATTTTGACTCACGTTCTCTTTTGCTTCCCCTTACTCAAGGAAAATTGTGTTTCCCTCTGGGAAAAATACAGGAATCTGTCACCACAGACAAATGGGAAACTGTGATTCATAAAGGTTAAGGGGAGAAAATTCAATTTATTTTTCATTCTTCCTAAAGAGAAAGTCATATCCCTTCTCAAATATCCCTTAACATCCTCACGGAAATAGGATGACATCTGTCGTTCAAGCTCTCTGAGTACTCTTGTCCCAGTTCCAACTTTTGGTTGTGGCAATCAAGTGATCAGGGCAAAACAAACTCATCCCAAGTTATGCCTTCAGAAACCATTTTTATGTGCAAATACCAAAATTGCATTCCTGCCCTGGAGACTTCCCTGGTATAAATGATCTTCAGAGCATTCAGTGTCACCAGGGCATGGAGCCCCCCAGAGATGGGCACAGCCCTGGCCTGCTGTGTGCTCACCCACTCAGAGGGTGAGCAAAGCACCAGCAGCTTTACCCAGCCTCTCACTGAACTCCTTTGCTCTGTATCGATCACAGTGGTGGACACAGACTGGAAATCAGTTCAGAATTAACAGTTTAGGTCCCCCCAGCAAGGGTCGTAGTCCCAGGCTGTCTGAAGGAAGAGTGAGCCAGCCATGGACAGACAAATCCACAGTGACAGGGCAGGGCCACCTGATGGGTGCAAGGCTGGGTGTGAGCACACCCCCAACACCCTCGGCAGGGAACAGCACCTGGGGTTAAGGTGCAGCTCTGCAGTGGGCGAAGGGCTGGGGTGAGATTTCTCAAAATGCTTTCTCACAGAACTGTTTGAGTTGGGACCTTAAACCCCATCCAGTCCCACCCTGTGCCATGGGCAGGGACACCTTCCACTATCCCAGATTGCTCCAAACCCTGTCCAGCCTGGCCTTGGACACTGCCAGGGATGGGGCAGCCACAGCTTCTGTGGGCACCCTGTGCCAGGGCCTCCCCACCCTCACAGAGAAGGATTTATTTTCAATTTATAATCTGAATCTACCCTCTTTCATCTTAAAGCCACTACCAGGAGTTGATTTAGAGTGTATGACACTGACCATGTCTGTATCCATAGGGGAATTGGGAAGGCTAAGAGATGCTGTTGGATTTTGGAAGGGCTCAGCTCAGGGGGTTGAGGATCATCCCCTGCCCAGGCTCCTTTCCTGGCTGGTTGCCAGAGAAGGTGGTGATTCCTCAGTGACCTTCACACCCACTGAACCCATGCTCTGCAATGCTTCAGACTGGTTTTCATCTTGGCTTTTTAAACTTTTTAATGTGTTGGATATGTGCATTTGATGTCTCAGAGAAAGGACAAAAATACGGCAGAACACAACTGTGGAGATGGAGGAGCAGGAAAGCAGGATTTTAACCCTGGGATGGAACCTGAATGGCCTTAGCACACGTTCTGATCTGGGCTTTAGACATCCATTTCTAATGCTTTGTAACAGATAAAGCTCAGCTAAATTGGTGTGGTGACACGTGCCAGAGTCTGCGGGCAGCCTGAGACAATAACTGAGAAATGCAAATTGCCTGGTCTGCTCTCTCACTGCCACTGCCTGTGGTAAAACCTGGGAGAACTCTCTGCCTTTCCCCCTCTCCAGTCGGCTGCTGACCAGAGATGCTGTGAATAACTGTCCAGCAGCAGGATTTAATTTAGATTGCCACATCCCATTAATGAATTTTCCAGCTGAGGACTGGCCTGCAAAGGGACTGTGAGAAGTGGGACAGCTTCAGAGCCTGCAAGATTCCCAAGGGTTTGTATCTTCTTCCAGCTGTAGACTGGAAAGAAATAAAAAAATCATCTTTCCATCTTGTATTTGAGTGTAACCTAAAGCATTAAAAGGTTGTAATAAACAGGTCAGATGCACCTGGTGCAGCCTAATTTCAGTAATGTTTGTCCTCGCCTCATTTTCACCACACATAAAATGGAGGTAATGGTTCCTCCATCTTCTGTAGAGGTCTCTGGTGTGCTGGGAGAAGCAGTTATTATTTTTCAAGAGCACTTTCTACTCCTTCTGCTTTCCAGTGGTAATAAACTGTACTTTTTAATGGTAGGAGTAAAGGATTTGTGCAGAAATAAATCAGCTTTTTTAAATTTTCCACTTTCTCTCTTTCCTGGGTTTTACATTTTATGCATTTGTATGCACAGAGAGAAACCAGGAACAACAGAAAAATTGTTAGCAGTTAAAAACATTTGTTTAAAAGCATTTTTTGTGACTGTGGTTCTCCTATATTAAAAAAACAGATTTGTTAGCAATGTGCTATTTTCTCTTGTCCTTTACATTGGCTATTGCCATTAATTATTATGAGTGGTACTTGTGATTCACTATAAAATACACAATTTTATGTCCACCCTGCCTGTATTGAGGGAAGGTTCAACCATCTACCACAAAGTGAGTAGATAACAAGGATTTGCAGAAGTTTCTCGATGTCTCTCAGAAGTTTGGTTGTTTTTGTCCTGCCTGTGGTTGCACACCTAAAATTTGTAGTGAGACAGAATTTGGGAAATGCAGAGAAACACGTAAAAGCCCACATTTCCAGAGCATTGGGTACACGTTGGAGTTGAAGCTTGTAATCTTTTCCATGCATGTTATTTAAAATAAAAATAAAAAAGCAAACCAAACTGCCCCCCAAATCAACAACACAACCCCACCTGAGGTCTGTCACTGCTTGCTGGATCGGGGCTGAGTGGGAAGCACAGAAAGCAGAAACCCAGAGCAGTTCCCATGTTTTGGGAAACAAATGTCTTTATTGGATGCATGGAATGCTCAGGAGATGTCTGAAGTCTCTGCCCTGTGTGTGGGACATGGGAGAAGGGGCTGCGGCTCCCAGAGCCCAGAACAGCCCAGGTTCTGCACCCTGGGACCACGAGCTGCTCTGCCCTCTTCACGCTGGGAGCTGCACCCTGGCCCCAGTTCCCTTCCCGGCCCCTAATTCTGGGGTGCAGTAGATGCTTGAGTGTGAAGAGCTTTATTTGTACCCTACAGTGGGCTCTGTTACAGAGTGGCATTAAAGCATTTTGCTGAAATACCAAGTGATCCTTTTCTTTCTCAGAAGTGCTAAGTGAAAACACATTGATTTTTATTTTCTTTCAGCAACTTCAATAGCTCAAGATTATTACTATTTTTAAGAGTGATAGAGAAATGTCAAAAATGCTTCATCTGTACTTTTATTTTTATATATCACCAGGCTTTGTGTTTTTCAGGGGTTTTTTGTTTGAAGTTGCAGACTTTGGGAACAGGACAGAGAGATTATGGTTTATTTCAAAAAGCTGCTTCTATTCCTGAGTCCTTTCAGAGATTTTGTGGTTCAGTAGGTAACACGTTTTATTGTCTTAAATTCAGTCTATGCCTCAAAATTCTTTCTCTCCTGAATAGCCAAATGGTCTGGCACACATTAATCTCTTATCTATAATAACATTTTTTGAAAGGAAGGAGGGGAGGGAGACGGAGCAGTTCGTGACACTCTGTAGGGTGCTGGCAGCAGCCTGGCAGAGAGGCCAGCACCAGCTTTTGACACTGCACATGCTTTATTCATTCAGTATTTCCTCCCTCTGAAGGTGAGTGTGGATGCACTGAGTTTTCAGGACTAATCCCACAGCCAAAAACCTGGAGAGAAGTCACCGAGCAGAAGGTGGAAAACCAGGTTGGTGCTGTAGGTGTTTGTGCATCCCCTCCCAGGATCCAGGTGCTGGCTGCAGCCAGCTCTTCCAGCCTGCCTTCCTTTCAGCTTTGTTTTACCTGCTTGGAGTAATTTTAATCTCCTCTAGATGCATTTTATGTGTGTGTATAAGTGATTCATCCTTTCTCTCTCCGTGGAAGCACTTTCAGGGGATTGCGTGTGTAGGAGAGAAAGAGAGCGACAGGTTTTGGGTCTCAAGTGGACCCTGCAATGTTTGGTTTCTGGTTTAGCCTCTCTGACCCAGCCCATCTCCATCTGGAGAGCAGAATCATATTGTTAAGGGTTACTTTTGGGGCAAATCTGAATAGAATGGGTTAATTAAGTCGGAACAATGTTGTTGTGTTCTGCCTAATGACACGTTGCCAATTTATTTCAAGCTGACAACCCAAGGACGTTCTGGGAAGTGACAGAATGTTTCTAAACCTAGGGGTGAATTGATGTCTTTTTAAAACAAAATGAAATAGATGTTCCTCGTATTTCAACAATATAGAAATTCATGTCTCAGACAATGCTGAGTTTTCTAATGTACCACTTTATCTTTCATTTATTCCCCCTAATTTTCCTTATTAATTGTCATTCTGTTGTGACATCTGAGTGTCATATTATAATGATGAAAATTTCAAATAAGGAACAGCACGAAATGCGAAGCTTTGGATGAGCTGGGAGTCAAGGAGCACCCTGTGGAAATCAGCCTATGGTTTTTATCACAGCAGAGAGTTCCTGGCATGTTCTGGCTGTTTACCATCCACACAGGCAGAAACTGTGACCAGCCCTCTTTGAGAGGGCAGGAAGTCAATGCAAGACTGAGAAGACATCACACCCTTCAACTCTTCCCTTGGCAGGGCACAGCAGACAGGAGGCCCTAAGTACATTAATGCAAAGAGCATTTGTACAGGCCAAGCAAGGTACAGCTAACAGTTTATTTTTAACAATGCTGGCACTACCCAGACTGCAGAAATACCAACAAAGAGCCTGGAGTAATAACTTTCCTTTAGATTTCTTTTTACAGGACTTGCAGCTTTCTCTGAGCAGCATTTATGTACTGGGTATAAATAGGCAGCTACAAAACCCCATTCCACATCCCAGAAAAGAGAGAGGCTGGTTTATTCTCACTCAGAAAATTAAATGCTTATCCATCTGTGGAAGTATTTTTGAATGGATAAGTTTGTAGACTTTCTTTAGCTGGGTTATTGTTTGCTCTTTTGGAACATTTTTTACTTTCACAGTTGTTTTGTTCTTGAGACACAGGAAATGCAGCAATGTGTATTTTTCTCCCTGCTGAGGTCTGAGACAACCTTACATTATAAAATAACCAGAGATTGATAATCACAAAGACTGCAAAGGGGAAGCTGCACTTTATTTAGAAAAAAATATCTGTGCTAGAAAGGGGAAACAAAATTCTTTCTTTTGTTAGAAAAATAGTTCTTTGGATTCTGAGCTCTGCTCTGTGCATGGTTTTGTGCTTTTTTTTTTTATTTATTTTATTCTACTCTAAATATTATAAATGAAATTTTATTTGGTTCTGAATGTCCGTAACCTGAACAACTCTACTTCTATTAAGGATTGTCTCCCTTTATAGAAGACAGTGGAGAAGCAGCATGATATGGTCAGGGGGATGGAGAACTTTAGACCATATGGAGTGGACCTGAGGCCCCTGATAACCTATTTCTCAAAATATTATTCTGACAAGTCATTCCATATGTTTGGTTGAGTTAGCTGCTGGAAGAAGGCTGTGGGGTATCTTCTTGTTTTTCTGATCTGTTCTCTTTATGTAAAGACTCGGAAAGAGCAGACCTTTGGGAACAAGGTAGCAATCTGGGTCCCAAAACATGTTTCTCAGATGTGTGTGTGTGTGTGTGCAAATATATAAAAATAGAATGCAGCAAGAGTTGACCTTGAGCTTAAAACGCTGCTCAGTGAGTGCATCTGGGTTTGAAGAGTTAAGTTCAACAAGGAAAGCCAAGAATGCCTTTTTATTTCAGTGTTATCCTCTCTGTAGAAGGGCTCTCCTTTAAGCCTTCATGAACTGTTCCCAGCCTGTGGTGTCTGGGATCTGAGGTTAGGCTAAATTAGGTAAAATAGGTAAAATTTGGAAGGGTTTTTGTATTTCTTTTAAAGTTCAAATGATGTTTATATGCGGCATGTTTTAATCTCAGTTCTTAGAGTGGTTTTTCTGGAGAAAGCTTTGCCAACACTTTGCTTATCCACCACCTGCAAATATGGACTTGCATGGCTTTGGCTGAGTGTCCCTCATGGACATGGGAGTGGGGCCCAGCTGGTGGCCTGGGCACATTCCCCAAATAGGGGTGACACAAAAACCCCCTTTCCTTGTGAAGGGCAGATAAACTGTGGGACACTTCCAGCTTTGTCTTTTCCTTCTTCTCTGAAAGGGCAGGTTTAAAGTCTTTACTCTTGTAGGAAGATCACAGGTTTTTGGACAGCAGGTACAGGAGATACCCAGGCCTAGGGAAACCTCAAAAATCCAATTGTATTTATCATTTGCATGTGTTTGCCAGGTATCTAATAGCCAAATCTGAGTTGATGCTAGAAAACTCCAACTCTTTTTAAACTTGGAGCCTGTCTGAAATTCAGTGTTAATTTTAGCCTTATCAGGACTGTTTGACAGATGACTTTTCTAACTCTTTAAAACTATCACCTCTTTTAAACTAAACGAGGAGAGATTTAGATTATATAGGAAATTAGGAAGAAATTTTTCCCTATGAGGAAGGTTGGGAGGCCCTGGCACAGGGTGCCCAGAGAAGCTGTGGCTGCCCCTGGATCCCTGGAAGTGTCCAAAGCCAGGTTGGATGGGGTTTGGAGCGGCCTGGTACAGTGGAATGTGGCCCTGAACTGGATGAGTTTTAAGGTCCCATCCATCCCAAACCCTTCTGGGATTCTGTGATCAGTCTGTGTATGCAAGTCTCTGCTTCCCATGTGATGCACCACAATATCAGGTTCATTTCAAAACTGCTGCAGCGAAATAGATCTTGGGAAGTCACATGTGATCTGTGAATTGCACATATCTGCTTTATCCTCTACAGAGCGTATTTAATCTTCAGTCTTCCCTCTGAAAATAGTGGTTCCATTATTGTTGTCATAGAATAAATTGTTGAAGGCATTTCTTAAAGAATTTCCCCCAAAGTCACTGCAAATGGTTTTCTTTATTTAAGTCCAGTGAAGGATAAGATTTATTTTTTTTTAGTTGTTACCACCCTTTCATTTCTAAGTAAGAGGAAGAGTTTCAGCTCCTTACAAGTCCAAGAAAAAGCAACTAGATTGTCAGTTGTGTGATTTTATTTGTGCCAAAGTAAGGAGTTAAGAAATACATTTATTAAAAAAAAAAAAAAAACCAACATGAAGCCATATGCAAAGATATATTCGTAAATAGAAGGCAGCATTTTATTATCTCTCATTTTTCTCTCTTTTCTGTTCCTTGACATTAAACCAGGATCTGCTGGTGACAATGGCAGCCCCTGAAATGGCAGCAGCTCTTGATCCCTGGGACACAGCCTGTCCCCAGCTCAGCTTTCCTCCTTCATTTCTTCTCTCAGCTCGTCTCACCATGAGCTTGCATTTCTGGACATGATTATTAAGTGACAGTTTTGGTTTATTTAACATCCAGCTACTGATGAGTGGTTTATTAACCTAGATTTCCCATTATTAAGAAAGCAAATGGTAAATATCCAGGTGTGTGAAGCATCAAGGCTGCAAGACCTTAAAAGTTTGGGTTTTGTCCTCAGGAGAAAGTGAGTCTTGCCTTGTGCTGCAGAAACCCCTGCAACCACTGCCAGGCCCCTCAAACCTGTTTCCTCCTGCCAAATGAGTGTCTGTTTATGGGTAAATGATGCTTCTCGTGCAATGCACTAAAGTACATCGTAAAAATATACAGCCTCTTAAAAGTAATTCCCACTAATGAGTTATTTTTAAGTCTTTTTAAACATAGGCGTGTTTTGGGAGAGATTTGAGGTTGTGCAGCCTGGAGAGGAGAAGACTCTGGGGAGACATTGGAGCATCTTCCAGTGCCTAAAGGGGCTCCAAGAGAGCTGAAAAGGGACTGCTTTGGACAAGGGCCTGGCACAACAGGACAAGGGGGAACAGCTCTAAACTGCCAGAGGGCAGGGTTAGATGGGATATTGGGGAGAAATTCTTCCCTCTGAGGGTGGGGAGGCCCTGGCACAGGGTGCCCACAGAAGCTGCCCCATCCCTGGAAGTGTCCAAGGCCAGGTTGGACAGGGCTTGGAGCACCCTGGGCTAGTGGGAGGTGTCCCTGCCCATGGCAGGGGGTGCAATGAGATGAGCTTTAAGGTCTCTCCCCACCCAAACCATTCTGGGATTCTGTGATTCCATGGGAAGCCAAAGGCTGTGGGCCCTGGCTGCAGTGCAGCTGCTCTGCCTTTTGCCTCCTGCATCCCTTTGAAGATGACTCTGAGGCTAATAGATTCCACTGCCAGACCATGGATATTTTTCCCCCTTTTAACTGCTGTTGAATAAGATTACACACTCTATCCACTTATATAGCCGGTATTAAAGCTATCTGGTGAATTGAAAAGCCACCTGAGTGTTCTTTAGCTGGAATAGCTTGAGGCTATATATTTTTTCATGTTAAAAGCTCTAATGATGTGCTGGATGATAAGTTTCCAGGCAGAAAGAAGCCCCTCACTGTGCATGGGGGAAGGTCAGGTCAGTGACAGAGACTGAACTTCCAAATTGCTCTTTTTGCACGAGGAGTTGTGAGAAGGGAATTTCAGAGTGTTTGAGCAGAAATTTGGTCTGCTTTTGAATTTAGCTGCTGATTCATGGGGAGCTGTGTAACTAAGCAGTGGTTTAATTTCCCTAAAACCACGTGGGACAATGCTAGAAATCTATTTCTGAGGTAGTCCTATAATACAAAGTGGGTCTGTAGACCTCAGGAAGTAGAAAAGAGAGAAATTCGCCCCCCAAACAGCAGTTGCTGGGTCACCTGCACTTAATGGCCTGTAGAAAGAGAGGGAAACTAAGAAAAAATCCACATTTCCCACCCCTGTCCCCATCTTCAGAGCAGAACTGGTGGGCGATGGGCTGGAGAGGCTGGGTCACCATGGACCATCCTGGCCTTGCTGCCTCTCCTGGGGCACTTTGTTGGTTACAGAAATACATTTTCCATCTTTAAATCAATTGTATTTAGGCCCCAGCCTCCCATTGTGCCCAGGAGTAGACTCTAAGAACTCTCTATAAGGTTTTAGACCTTTTCAACCTGTATTTTAGACTCAGTTTTATCCAATAAAATATATAGATCTCCTCTTTACTGGAGTATCTACACACAAAGGGGTATAAATCATCTTGTGCCTAGAGCTGAGTTCTCCATTAGTCTTTCCCTAGGGCTAAAACTAACAGCACTTGCAGCCTGTGTGTAAGTCCTTACAAAGGGGGGAAGAAAAGCTGTTTAAAATGTGGCTGTTATTTGTTTAAACATTTGGAGACATTTATAGTGTGATGCTGGCTTGTTTTTTTTTACCCTTGCTCCTCGTCTTTTGTTTGTGTGTTTTTCAGTGAATCCTTCCAGGCAAGAAAAGTTTTGCTTGTTTAACTTAGTAAAATGAAGACTGTGAAAGAATAGGATTGTTTTCTGTGAATGCTTTAGGATGTAAACATCACAGAGGGAGAGAGAGCAGCTCTTCAAGCTAAAGGACAGCTCTGGCAGGAGAACTAATGGAGTACATTGGCCGTTTAAGCTGGAAATTAGGAGTGTTTGTAACAGATTGAACAGAGCAGCTCTAGGAAGCTTTCCAAGCAAAAAAGGATCTGGTCTGGCTGAATCACACACTTTTATGGGTTAATTTCTGTGGGTAACTTCGTTTTTCAAAGTTAAATGCATCAGAAGTATCATTATGACATATTCAGACAACCACACAGCCCAGGAGAGGTGGATGGAAAGGGAGGGAGGGGAAGGTTCTCAGCCTTTATGATGTGGCCAATTCAGACAAAATGAATTCATTGCAAGACTTCCTCAACAGGAGCTGATGAAAACTTTTCTCATTGCTCCTTTACCATATCCCTCCTCATACTCTGGGTCTTTAACTTGTGATCTACTTGCTGTATATTGTTCTGAGTTTTATTATTTTATTCACCTTTTTTTTTTTTTTTAATTTTGCTTGCTGTGGAAATGCATCCTGTTCTGCATTTGTTCTGATGTGGACAAAGCTTAGTCACAGTGACAAGAGTGTAATGAGTCAATAAATACAACCGACCTAGATCATTCACTTGTTTTGCTTGAGTTTTGTAAATCTTTTTCATATCTGGTGTTTTATTCATATGTTGTGATGTCTGATGTCTGGTTCAAGACGAGGGCTGGATATATAAGATTTCACTTGCTGTGATTAATTCAAACAACTAGGCTGTTTCTTCCCTATAAATTTGATCCACAAAATTAAGTTTTTATGCTGCTCCTTATTTACTTTTTTAAGTCTACAGTGTAGTTTCTCAAAAGTTAAGTGAATTATCGTACTACTCACATATTTGAGGTGTCTTAAGACATCCTTGGGTACTGAAAAGTCATAATTTTTCATACGCCAGCTCTTCACCATTAGTTTGCTAATTATTTTATAAGTGTGTAGGGTTGACTCAAAAAACTCCATCTGGAGTTTTTATGGTCTTCATAAAACTAAACAAATATGACCAAGAAGCCTCACGGGAAAGTCTCTGTTATTTTTCTTTATGTCTAGAAATCTGAGCAGAGACCTGTGCAGTGACAGCAGCGTTGTATTTCCCTTTCTTTGAAAATAAATAGTCCTTGCTGGAGCCAGAGTGGGAAATTGAAACAGTAACTTTGATTATCTTAATGTGCTTTTATTGTATCAGCTCTTAGCAATCGCTCCAATAAGCAGGGAACCAACAGACACAGGTTGGGACAGAGGTTTATGATTGAGAACACACTTTCTTTTCATTATTTGCATAATGGTTCTCTCTGGTGCCTGCAGGTGGTTGTCAGCATTTGCTTTTCTGTTGATCGGGCTCCAATTCCTGTTGTGCATCTTTTGCTCCGAAGGGGAAGGGAAATTAATCTATTATTGATCAGGATCCAATTCCTGTTGTGTGTCTTCTACTGGAGAGGGAAAGGGGCATTAATCCACTCTGGGTTCATAATTCAAACCATCTGCAGGCTGTACCTGGGAGCAGGGAGTGTGTTCCAACAGGCAGTTTGTATTTGTAAGGTCTTTTTTTTTCCTCTCTCTCCCTCGAGCAATCTTGAGATACCCTGGGATTGTCATTTCTCCTCTTTTCTCATATTCTGTGTCACAGGCAGAGATTGCACATTCCTGATGCCATAATGTTGTACTATATGTAATATTTTTGCTATTTGTGTTGGCCTCTTATCTCCTATCCTGCTTTTTTCTAATAGAGGTGTCCATAATTTGATAAGATGAAGCTTTGCATGTATCCTGCATAGTAATTACCAGGCATTTCTGCATCCTGCGCAAGCCTGGAAGTCTGTGGGAAGTTTATGGTGAAATTTTTCTAATAATTTTCTCCCAGGATAACTTAAAAATGGTTTCAAAGTTCTGTTTAAGTACTCGATTTCTTACTAGCTTGAGGGCAGGGTACTGATGATCTCTTCTGTGACGTGTTTTTCTTGCATAGACAAATTTCATAATATGAAGAAGTAAATTTATTTTTGAGTACTGACTCCTGGGGGATCCCTTCTTCCCTGCAAGCTGGACACTGAGCAGTAATTGCAGTAATTTACAGTAAGGGTAGGGATGAGGGGCAGCCAACCTCACATTCCAGGCTCTTGATTATTTGCACAATCCTCCCTGCTCCTCCTGCTCGTGGTCACCTTGTTTGGATTAAGCTTCTTCAGAGGGTTGGGACCTATAAACAAGCCTCAAAAATAAACCTTATCATTGTGCTCAAGCCTGAACTCAAACTATTACTTCTTTTCAGGAGATAAACACTTTCTCTGTTTCTGTTGAGGCTGGCTTACCTCGTATCTCTGTCACATGAATTTGAGCACCCATTGAAATCATGCACTTAATATTCTGCACTGCAAATACAGACATAGATAAACTTTGCATGTCATAATGTAAAATCTGGGGAAGAACTTAATGTTTATGCATTTCTGAAGGGGAAGGAACCTATTGTATCTCCAGACATCCAGCCTGGGTGAGATTTCAGTTCTGTTGGGAAAATTAAGCACTGAAGTGGCTTTGATAAAGTCTGTGATCTTTATAAACTGTAACTCACAGTATTTAAAGTTCCCTGTACCTTTCGTGTCAATACATGTACAGAGATAAAAACACTGTTTTTCCAGAGATGATAGGGCAGTGTACATAATTATTGTATTTAAATAACAGATTAAAATTCTACAGCTCATCAGAACTTAAAAAAAATTCAGTGTTACAGGGGCCTTGAATGGGTTTCATTCCTGGTCCGGCAGGAGGAGGGAGGGGGAAGTTCAGCAGGCTCAGTGATGTGCAGCCATACACAGCCACAGGTGATAAAAACAAATAGACCGTGCAAAAGTTGTTCACTCTTTCTTCTTCTCTCTTCTCTCAATTTATCTCTGCTTTGTGGGGGATTGCCAAGTTCCTGTATTCCGTGGTCTGGAGAGGAGTTTATGTTCAAAGGGATGGAAAAACCTCAGATCATCTCTTTCCATTTTCTCTTGCCTCATTTTTTTTCTCTTTTTTTCAGCTCTTTTTAAAAAAAATTAACCAAACAAAAGTTTAATATGGAAAACATTACATCAATGCCAATTTACCTTAATATATTGGGCTGTAAATGGCAGCAGTTCACCAAGTGTTTCATGAGCAGCTGGGAATGGCAACTACTGGAGGATTGGAGGACAAACTCCTGTCCTGAGTCCAGGCCTTTGGTGTTCCCACAGTCTTGCCTCGAAGACTGTTTGGGGTCAGTCCTGAAAGCCCTGCAGGTACTGGGCCCTTGCAGATCCTGGTAATAGCTCAGACAGTGATAAATGAGAAAGTTTGGAAGAAAAGGGGAGATTGGAAACGCTGGGAGTGCAGTGGCTAAAACAGATAGAAAGGAAAATAAAGCAGCCCGAGCTCTCTTTTGGAGAACAGTTCCTGCTGGATTAGGACTCTGCCTGTGGCAGTCCTTCTGTCCAGTCATCTATTAAGGGCTAAAATCAGAGTAAGAGCACATCCCTTAAGTGTTTCTCAGTGTCACTCAGCCTTGTCTCTGCAGCCGCCCACAGGTTCCCCCCAGATTTGCTATGTGGGATAGTGAGGCATCCCCTGGCTGCAGCTCTGGGGTCAGTGCTTTTCCCTAACGTTGCTTTGCTTTTTTAGCTGAGAGAAGGGTTCAGAAAGCAGATGGAAAGGAAAGCAGGCCTTTTGTTTCCAGAAAGATAGAATATAGCTGGGAATGGTGGTTCTCTACTAGTGGATTCATCTTACTGTAACTCTGTTCCCGTGTGCATTTGTATTGCTCCCCCATTTCGTAAATGGCCTTTAATAAATATTTTCTTCAGAAAAGCTGAAGTTCAATCAATAAATTAAAGGATACATTGGAAGTTGGGCAGTTCTTAAATAGTGCAAAATGTGTACGGGCCCATGGGATGGAAAGGGCCGGGAAATGGCCACAGATGAGAGCAGAGAAGCTGAGGGAGGGGAGGAGGAAAAGGAAGAGCTGATGAAATGGCAGAATCCTAGAAAGCTCACCAACAAAAAGTCTGATGAAGTAAAGAAAAAAAAGAACAGCGAAAAGGAGAAAAATTCAATTGTTTTCGACAAAGGAATTTTTAAAGAAAATGTCTGTTTACTAACAATGACATTCTGCATTGGATTTTCGTGTAGCATCAGTCAAGTAAAATCACATCTGTGTGGTGCATGAGGAGGCAGGAGAAGGATGCAGTGGCTTTATTGACAGGCAGGATGAGAAGCTTGGGAAGTCTGGGTAGCTGTTCATTATCTGATTGTTTGCAATAACTCTCAGCCTTCCCCAGCCTGATGGAAAGCTGATCTGCCACATCCCATCATCCAAACAAAATCCCAGTGTGGCTTATCTCCATTAGGATCCTGGCTGCTCTGACACTCCAGCCTGTGGATTTCTTACAAATGGGTGAAGTTTTGAAAGGATGAGGCAGGCACAGGTCCCAGGCTACAGCCCTATTGAGATTTTTTACTCTAAATAAAAACTAAGACCCTCCTTTAGTGTTTCAATTAGCCATAAACCAAAGCTGCAAACGGCCCTCTGCAAAGAATGTCCCTGTGGAGCTTGATTTGGCAGGACTGGGGCCAGAGTGAGTTATGGGAGGAGATTTCTTAGTGCTGCAAAGGGAAAATTAAACTGTCTTCGAATATGTAATAGGAATATTTGTGCTTCCTCCATAGTGTTTAGGTAATACTCGGAAATTTGGTTGTTTTCTGTATGTGTTTGTCCTGTCCATAGCTGACCTTTGCAGGTGCATTCCTGGGAATCCAAGTTCTGACCATTTTGATGAGCCCTCTGTCTCACATCAGTATCAGTTCACTCACAACCTTTAGCAGCAGCCTGCTTTTAACAGATTTGTTTCAGGGATGGTGCAAATTAAAAATAAGCACATGCTTTGTTTAGGTTCTTGTTACAGTCAGTAAGAAATTTAAGAAACCACCTGGCTGCAGGAGGGGGAATGTGCACTTTTAGTTCCTTTCTTATCTGCTGGGTGCACACAGGCCTCTCATGTGGGGTGATGGGGGTGAAAACAAAGCTGACTTCTCCTCTTTGTCTGGCTTTAGTGGGGAGCTGATAAGTCAAACAAGTCGTTTCCCTCTCTTCCAGATGGAGATAAGGAATGATTATTGCCAAATTAGTCACTGGCTTGTTGATCTTTCAGCATTCACTGTTGTAAACCTTCATCTTGGGCTGAAGTGGTGGGGAACAGTGATGCTGAGGTTATTTCTTCTCATCAGTTATAAGCTTCTAATCTGATCAGCTCTCGTTTTCTGGTTTTTTGTTTGGTTTTTTTAATTACTATCCGGAAAATTTCTGCCATTAATACCTATATGGAAATCTTAGAGAATAGATTTGCTACCTGATGGCATCGTATTCCCAGGAATGGTGACGAGGAGGTGTAAAATCCACTAACAGCTTGTGTTTTGAGATCTCGTGTGTGTTGCATAGAGATGCTGTGTCAGGTTGACAGAGCATATTTAGGGGAAGAAATGAATGTATGCTTACACTTTCTTAAGTACTATTCTTGAATGCTTGAATTTATTCAGAAGTGTGGGTGGTATTCTTAAAATTTCAAAAGGATGCTCCACACTTCCATCTCCTGTACTACACTAGCTGCTGTCAATTAGAAAAACATCAAAAGGTAAAAGATTTGACACTGAGAAATCTGCTAACCTTGTGAACTTCCTGAGCCCCATGACCAAAGCCTTTGTCTTTCCAGAAAGTGAAATCCAATGTCAAGTGGCTTTTGGCACGCTGGGTATGATCTAAGCAAAGAATCTTCTGTTCATTTTCTGTTGTTTAGGGAATTACTTCAAATTTTAGGGTTCATACCTTGCATTTCTCAATTTCCCATTCTGCTTAATGGGCATGGAGTAGCCTCTTGTGCAGAAAACGTTTGATGAACTGGCTTGCTTTTCCATCAGTTTCATTTTATTTTCATTACTTTTCCCTGTAATTTGTTTATTGGTTTCTATATCTTTGAAAATTTTATTACTCTGTTATTCAAGCTAAAAAATAGCTAATTTTTCTTTCCTAAATGAGTTGCTTGAAGCAAAGTACCTATGAATACATGGGTATTTTAATTCACTTACTAAATGCATACAGAGAAAATTTACAAGCTGCCTTTTTACCATTTTTTAAGTGTCTGCTGACTGTTGCATAAGCTAAATTATTTACAGTATGAAGCTTCACAAAAGAGTAACAGATTTGGGTTATTTACTTTCCTGATAAGAAAAGGGGATTGAAGTTGCTGTGATATGCTGCTTTGTTAATTTTATATTTGTTCCCCAGTGTGTAAAATCTTTTTAAAGACCTAACATGAGTATTGGCAGACTCTTTTGAAATGGTATGGAAGGGGTAAGATTAAACAAAACATGAAAAGGTCTTAAAAATATAAGTCAGCAAGAGTTTGATAAAAATAAAAGTGCTCAACAATAGAAAACCTTTAGGATGCTTAATTTATTTGCTCTGTCTTTGAGAACATTCCCAGACGGAGGGCAGGGGTCAGTCCTTGGGGGTTGTGGGGTTTGGGCTGTGTGGAAGCAGCGCAGGGAGCGCCATCGGGAGCGGCGCCGCTGGAGATGCAAACCCGTGGTGGGGCTGAAGGGAGAGGCTGGCAGCAGTGCCCGGCACGTGGCACCCTCACCGTGGCAGCCCCGGGTGCCACGGGGGCCTCACCAGCCGTGTCTGTGCCCTGCAGGTGCCCCCAGCCCCTCGGACAGCGCGGGCCCTGCCATCGTGGTGCGCCCGCACAACGCCAGCGTGGTGTCGGGGAGCAGCGAGGCCACCCTGGAGTGCGTGGCCAACGCCAGGTATGGGAACACCTCCACAGCTCTGTCCTTTCCTCAGAAGGACAAACGATTTTATTTTCATTTTTTAAATTATTAATTTGGAGATTGAAGCAGGATGCTTGTTCTTCAGAGCAACCTTATGAATGATCTTGTTTGTCCAACGTTACTGAATTAAACCCATTGATTTTTCCGGCCCAGTGAGGATCCAGGCAGGGTGGCTTTCCTGCCTGATCCTCACACAGAAAGGAAGAGAAGTGCTGTTCAAGCAGCAGGCGTTATCTTATGGAAAAAAATTATGGTTGGGGTTAATATTTCAGCTGTTGCCTATCAACAGCAGAGGTGATACTGTTGAACAGTTGATGCTTCCCAGTAAATAAACTTAGTGAGGATCTCCTATGAGGTCATTTCTTTCAGGCACTCTCATTTTGCAGTGATTATTGCTCAACTGTTCATCATGCACTGTAATACAGCATTCACAGCATTCCTCCTAGGTTTCCATCTAGCTGGCCTTGAACAGCTTTGAATTTCAGTGGAAGTGAATAGTTGAAGTCCTTGGGTGATAAGACCAACTGATTCACTTTCCCCTCTGAGGGCAGAGATGTTCTTGATATGATTAATATTGTTTTGGTAATTGAGTTGTAATGAAAGCACTTCCCATGCAGCTGATTCCCATAGCAGTATTTACTCCTTTTGCTTGGAGAAATCAAATTATTAGCACTTAAGTTCTATTGCTGTATCAATTAGCTGTACTTGCATAATGCCACTTGAGTAGTCTGTAGTCCTTGATGTGCAGAAGTTGTATGTGCATTTCCTTTCTAACAGTGTGTTTTGGGGATAGAGGAAGGCTTAAAAAGAAGTTTTATAATCTTCAATATGATATTCCTCATGTGTATAAATACATATATGCACACATAGATTATTCTGTAATATATATATATATATGTTTTATGATTTAATTCTTGTATTTTTTGGCAGACCTCTTGAGAGGCTGAGCGTGACCTGGAAGAGAAATGGAATCAAGATCACCAGTGGCATCAGCAGCTTTGGGAGACGCCTCACTATCACCAACCCAACCTCTGCTGATGTGGGGATGTACTTCTGTGAAGCCAAACTCAGAGAGAGCACAGAGGAACCAGCAAGAGCAAAAGCTTTCCTTTCTATATTGGGTAATTCTCAAGGCAATGTGTTTTTTAGTAAAAAAGGCTCTGGGCTGAGGTATAATAGGAAATAAAATTGATATCTTAATATTTCATTGACCTTACATTTGAACCTTTCTTCAGAGAACAGAACAAAGGAGGTGAAGCAGGGTTATCTTCCAAATTAATTCAGCTGTTCTTCTCCGCTAATATAAATTCATCAAACAGATTTTTTTAAACACTGCTGTGATTGTGAATCCCCTCTGAAACTATACATTTAATGGGAATTTTGAGAAATACAGTACTAAAATCCTTAATGGGCAGCTTCCCTATCTTGGCTTTTAGGTGCATTAAATCCTGATTAAGTCCTGGCTTGCTTACATCCAGTTTTCATATGTCAAGTGCCTTTATTTTTGAAAGACAGCTTTTAGGAGCACTCCTGTGCCTCGTGTGCTGCAAGTGCCAGTCAGGGGCCAAGGACATTCTGCAGGCACAGAGCAGTGCTGAGGCAACAGGACAGAAAAGGAAATGCCATTAAAGCAGCTCTGTTTGCTGGCCCTTCAATTCCCAGGGAAACTTTGGAATTAATACTTTAAAAGGGGATATTGCTGCCCTTTCCCTGCCTGTTTCCACCACCACCACCACCTCTTCAAGTGCTGCTGTAGGGAGGAGGTTGGAATTTGGAAATGATGGCTCCTGGCATGTCATGATCTGATGAAATTCTGCACGTTAGCACAGTGCACTCAGCGTGGAGTGGTTTAGGACTTTTAGACTAAAAGAGGTGTTTTAGACTAGGGACACTGAGATGGTTTTAGCCAGAGCTGGTTGTGTAAAGTCAAGCTTTTACCTGTGGGAGTGTCTGGGGGAGGTTGCAGCCCTGGCAGTGCCACCAGTCCCAGTGCTGCTCAGGGTTCAGGCACGTGCACCCCCAGAGCTCTGCAGAGGGAATGCAGCCCACAGTTCTCTACATCCTTAAGCCTTCTGAAAACACAATTTTAAAGGCCTGCTGTATGATCTGTATTCTGCTAAAGCAATTTGCAGTAGCTGTTAAGTGAGGAAGCAGCTCTTCCCTCTGCAGAGCTCCATTCCACATTCGTCTGTAGCACTGTGTCTGTTACATTTAGCACCTGCTGGACAAAGTTTGGTTCCAGTCTTTTTCCTTGCCCTCTGTTTCTTAGAGTTATTACCTTCCCTTTAAGGAGCAGAGATGGATTTCACTTATTTATAGGTTTGGTTGGAACTCTTCCTTATTCATAAGATTTTATTGTAGCTGGTTTGCCTTTGTGGCTATGATGTCAGATCCAGCCTAATGCAATACTTGAAGCAGCCTCTTGGTTAATGTGAAAGATTCTTAAATACAGTTACAATAAAACTGAAAAATAATCACTGGGGAATCATATTAAACTAGCAGTGCTTTAGTAGCTTACCTACTCTCTTATTTTTAAATGTTTTATTTATTTCTTATCCAGTTTTAGGAGGCTGTCAGGGAATGAAGTTATGAAAAGGTCTGTAGATAAGAACAAGCAGATGAAAGAAAGCAGAAACAAATTGGTTACCAATTACTTTTATTTCCTTCTGATGGAACACGACACTTCAGATGCAGGTGTTTACTCAATGTGTCAGCAAAGCCTGATAGATTTCTTTATTTATGAGTTTCTTGAGCTGCAGGATGGATCTCTAATTCTAAACAGGGAGCCAAATCAAAGGATTAGTAGTTAATGCATAACTTATATTCAGCTTTAGAATTCTTGGATGGATCTGGCTGTCATTTAATTAGTCAAGGGACGGGTTCTAGAGGAAAGTGCAGACAAGATTCAAACCTAAGGCTTTCTGCAGTGTATCTCTCCTAGTCCGTGGGGGCAGTACTTAGAGAGAATCAGGAATGCTTGTCCATTTGCATGCATAAAATATTTGTAGTGTGTATGTGCAGATTGGGAGCTGATAATGAGCTGTACTTCTTGGGAGAATAACACAGCGTGGACTTAACGAGGGGTCTTGACTAACAGGGTAAGGAAATTGCCTTAAAAGAAGAGGTTTGTTTTCAAAATGGGAGAAATCAAATGCAGCCCCTCACCAGCATGGCTGTGAGAGCTCCTGTGCCTCAATAGAGAAAAATATTTTGCTGTCAACAGGTGGAGTAGGGGTAGCAATAAAAAGAAGCATCAAAGATGGCACAAGCACTGAGTTAATCAAAGCTTTTTTCCACACTTGTCAGTCCTTGACTTTCCCAGCAAAGAGCAGTCGCACAATTTGAGTGTGGCTCAGATGGTGACCAGAGCCCTACCAGAAGGCAGTGAAACTTAGAACAAAGGCATCAGCTCAACAAATTACTGTTTTTGACCTACAGTATTACCTCAGAAGTTTTTCTGGATGTTTCTGAGAGTACTTCTCTGTCTATAAATTAAAATCACAATAATATTTGAAAAACCTGAATCTCCAGTATATTAGAGTGGTACTGCGCAAACAAGAAGAAAATCCTCTAGCTGTGTGCTGCTGCAATTTTCTTCTGAATGTGGCAAAGAGCTCCATGACATCTTCATATTGTTCCAGAAAAGATAAACTGAGGTGGTTCCAAACCTTGGTTTTATTAGCTGCAGTTGTTATAAATTTTTAAAGGGTATCATGTTCCTCGCTTGGCAGAGTAAGAGTTTGGGAAAGATTTGTTGCAGATTAGATAAGAGCACATTTGTTTTATCACTAACAGTTTGAAGATTAAGTAATTTAAAGAGTCTTCCCATGAACAAACCAATTTGAAAGCTGAGATAATCTTAAATTCTTTTGCTCCACTTCTGCAAGTTTTGTTAGTGACAAATGGCAATAGTCACTTCTTAAGTGACTGTTCTACAGGAAATTATGAATTTTAGGAGCTTAAGAAAATGGGGAACAAAACTCTTCCACTGAAATCCAAACTGCTCTTTAAATTAAATGTAGTCAGAAAGTAAAACCTGAACAAAATGAGGAGAAAAACTGTTAGAAGGGCCTGGTGTGATGAGGGGTTGTACAGAACTGAGGGTTGAAACCTTGTTAGTCTGTCCAAAGGAATATAAAGGAATAAAACAGAGCCAGAGTAGAGGTCTTCCCTTCTTTTGGATAATTTTTGTGCTCAGAGAACTACATCAAAAGACATTCTCATCCTGGGAGAATTCAGTTCTGTGGGACCATGGGATTTGGGAACACATTGGAAAAGTTCCAGTGTGGGCATGAAGGGCCCATCTGGCTGGGCTCTACCATGGGCTGTGGGGCTGCCTCTCCCTCCCTGCTCTCCAGGAGTGTCCACATGCTGAAGGGTCTTCCTGGTGCACTGTGGCTGCTCAGGAATTTGCATTGAGTGTATATAGAACTGTCAGAGCAGAATTTATCTCCCTCTGCAGCTACAAGCACCTCAGTGCCCCGTGCTCAGACCTCTGGAAACAGCAGCTCTCGTGGCTCCAGCTTAGACACTTTGAAACACTGCAGATTCTGTCTCTGAAAGCAGTGGAAAGAATTTTTCATGTGTGGCGCTTAAGAGAAAGATCCTGATGACTGTGTTCATCTACTGTGTAAGAAAATAGTAAGTTTTCAGGGAAACTATAATAGGAAATGTCTTTGGACTCACCTAATCACAGTTTGGGCTCAAAGGAAAGAAATATTGGCAGCTTTTGATTTGTGAAGCCTCAGAAGTTGTGAGATGGACACAGACTTGCTGCCTTTGGCCCCAGTGCAACAGGACCCATCCCACAGGGAAGCAGTGGGACTTGTGGGCAGCCCAGCTCTGTCTCTTGCCATTCCTGAGAAGTTCTTCCTCCTTTCAGCCCTGCAGACAGGACGTGTTCCCCGGGCTGTTATTTCAGAACACACAGGCTGCAGCTCGCAGTAGGGGTAGTAGCAAGACACCACACGGATCTTTTCATCTCTCTCTGTTTTAACCTGATACTCATGCAAAGAAAATTCCTGCTCCGAGGAGCCTGCTGTACCTGCATCCACAATGGGGCTTCTCTCCCAGCATGCCCAGTCTGATCTTCTGTCTGGAGCTACAGACTTTGTACCCACAAGGGGCTGTCAAGCTTCCAGTTCCTCTTCCTTTAGAAGATATTCACCAAATAAATTAGTTTATGGTAATGCTGGAGGAAGGCTTCCATGTTGAAGGCTCGATTTTCCTCTTAAATATGCAGCCCTGAATTTCTGAGAGATGCAGGAATTTCAGCTTTGGAGGAGCCCCTGGGGCTTTCTCTGTTCTTTCTGACTTTCATGTGTGTATCTAGGATTAGGTCACACAACTCCAGTGCAGCTTGAAGGGTATGTAATGGATGCTGACTGCTATCTTTTGAATGTTAAAATCAGTGACCATGTAACTCTGCACGGGGAAAGTTAGAACAGGATCAATTTTTGCAGGCTCCCAAGGGCTTTTCTGAGACACATCTTTCCGGTGATGTCTGGAGTGCAAAAAACCCCCCAAACCCTCAACAATTATTAAAAGCATGCATTTATATTCAAATACTCTTTTCCCCCCTTGCCTGTACATGGCATTTTAGTGAAGATCAGTCAAACACCAATTCAATATCTGAACAATGCAATATCTGTTTCTTTCAGCCTAAAGTGAGCTGTGGCCCCTCTCATTGCCACACACCACAATGCCAGCAGGGTGAACTTGGAGTATTGGGTCCTTTCTTCTTCTAACTATTGTGATTCTATAATTTCCAAAAAAAATTGAAATGTTTGATCTGATACCAACAGATTACTGTCATACCTAAAAATTGCTCTGTGTGGGGACTTGTGTCTGGCATGTTATAGGCTTTGGAAGATGTTACAATTTTGCCACACGTATTAAATTTCAGCACATGATTATTGCCTGCAACAATAAATGTTAAATTCATACTGTGTGATTCAAACCAAGCCTTATAAATATGCAGTGGAGTCATATATACAGCCAGCCAGAATGCCCCCTCAGAATGCCATCTGACCCCTATAAATAGTGCTGCATTTTTATGGCCTCCTTCTGACAGTCATTCACCAGGTGCTGTGTAACCCAAATTCAGATACTCTGAATTTCTCCCTTGCGGTAAATGCTGATCACTCAGGCCCTCAGGCTCAAAACCTGATGTGCAGATGATACATCTGACACCTCAGAAAAGTGAGGAGCTGAGGTTTCTGTTGTCCAGCGCCCGTAACTGGAGCTGTTTCCTCCACAGCCTGGGTTCTATTGAATCCACAGGACCTTTAGAGCATCCATCCTGCTGGTGAATGGCAATGGATGTGCAAGAGCTGCACAGTTGCATGGAAATTTAAACTTCTGTACTTGGAGGGTGACAGAGCACTGGAAGAGGCTGCCCAGAGAGGCTGTGGAGTGTCATTCTCTGGAGATGGTAAAAACACACCTGCAGCCTGCCCTGCAGGAACCAGTTTTAGGAGGGGGATTGGTCTGGATGACCTCCACAGGTCACTTCCAACCCCAACCATTCTGTGATTCTGTTCGAAATCACTCTTTTATTTGCCTCAAAACCCTCAGGTTATCCCTACACCAATAGTTCTGGGATTCCCTCATTCCCTGCACCACCAAGTCTAATTTTCCACATATGTTAGATTTTGCCACAGCACTGTTGTCCATTCTGGACCTTCCAGAAACCCCTTATGAATTAGCCTTGGCATCCAACCCAGGCTTGTCTCAATCTCTAGTCAGTACAGGCCACAAATGGCAGAGTTGCTCCTGGAAGGTTTTCTGTATCAGTGCTTATCTCTCAAGAATAGGATCTGACTTGTCTGTGGGCAGCTGTTGTCTCTGTGTCAGGTGTAGCATTTGGCAGAGCTTCCAGCTCTGGAGTGGCTGTGAGAACAGAGCTCAGCAGGCTTTAGTCTAGGGGAAAAGGTGAGTCTGGGCTTCAACACTGGAAATCAAATCTGTTGGCACCAGAAGTCCTCTGGGATCTGCCTGTGGCCTTTAGATTGCATCTTTCTGCTGCTCCTGCTCTTTTTCTGTCTTGTCTGTTTCTGTTTCTCCCTGCTTCTTTCAGAAAAAGCTGATGTGAGTCTTCCTTTTAGAACATCACATCCCGTTTGCTAAGTGACAGTTGTCACTGACTTCAGGTTCTTTGTCACGTAATTCATTGCTTGATACCTGCTCACCTAAGCATCCCTTCGTGTCAGAAGTTTCTTGGAGGGTGACATAACAGCCTGTGGGGGATTTAAAGGAAGGAGCACAGGTTGCAGGTTAGGATTTTGGGAGGGACGGTGGGAAAGTAAATATGCCAGGTGTAACTGCAGGAACTGTGCAGCAGCAGCAGCACACAAATGGAGGTCATGGAACCACAAGCATCTTTGAGGTCACATTAAGTGCTTTGCAGCCGGACTGAAGGCCCACGGTGAAGATAAATCTGCAAATTTATCACTGGTGTGTGAGTATGTTGCTGATCCAGGAGAAAGTTTGAGAGCTATCTTGGCTGAAGGTTGCCAAGTTCAGAGATTGGCCCGTTAAGGGGAGAATTCTTTATAAAAGGAAAGGTGCAGTCTCCCTAAGCAGCTCCCTTAGCAGAAGATAAACTTGAACCTCACTGACTGGAGAGGTATTCACAGAAGAAGCTCAAACTTAGAAGGGAATGTCTGGATTTCTGAGTGTGTCTGGATGCTCTCTTGGCCCAGTGCTGCTTTGTTCTCAGCCCACAATCACATCAAATTGCCATAAAGTGAAAGATTCCAATTTTATTTTGAGAGATGGACGTGTGGACACTGAGCTGTGTGGCCACGGACAGGACACACAGATAAGGACACAAGGCTGAAAGTCTGGAAATTAAAAAGTTCACATCCTGAGAACTGGACTGCAAGGAAAACATCAGGCAGGGTTTGGAGGATGGTGTGAGAGGAAGGAGTGTGCTCAGAGTGAAAACATGGACTTAGATGAATTGCAGAGGACTCAGCAACTTAGCTGATCAAACATGGCAAAGTGTGTGCCATCAGTGAATTTCAATTAAATGTTCAGCTTTTCAATTTGTTGTTGAGATTAACGCATGAGATCATATGCAATAAATCACAGCTTATTATGCATGTTTATTAATAGCTTTATATTTAGGCAGTGAGGATCAATAATGTTAACACATGTATATTATTAGAATATAATAAATCAGGTAGCTTGTTTTTATTGGTTTTGCTGGGTAAACAACTATTGTAGGCTGTTTGCAACCTCCCCTCCTCCCCTGCACGGCGTGCTGAAGACTAATATTGATTGGCTTTATTTGGAATGAATACAGAACTGTAATATCCATTGGTGCTCAATGAGACCCCAGTTCTGTACACCCAAGCAAGTATTTTATTGTAGTGAGAGGGAAGAAGTGCTGGGAAAGGGGAGTTTCTGATCTAACCTGGTGCCTCCTGATGTCACCCCTGTGCCACACTTGCTACACTGCAGGTAGCAACAAGATTTTGCAGGAGAGATTTATATGATTTTGATTTTATTTACTAAAATGCTGATGCCCTAGCAAATAATATAACCACAGGTCCTCTTTTCTGGTCATGTTTGGTGAAGAGATTTAAGAGCAGGTCAGCTCGGATGACCTTGGATCTTGTAGCTTCCCACGTATTTTAAAACATTCTCAATTTCCTTAAAATGGAAATACAAATATCTCTGTTTCATAAGATACGTACATTGCCTTTTCTGTGTTTTCTAAAACTTACCAGTGAGTTTGGTTATCCTACAAGAGAACTGTATAATCGAGTAAAATCCTTCTAAAAACAGTACTGGGATGATAATTGCATTGAACAGACTATGACAGTCTTTAGTAACCATGATAATAACTGCAACCTTAGTGCCTCTGGGACTTTGACATGATGCTCTTCAATTTTATGCTGCATAGAAGAAGGAGTTACATGCCAGCACACTCTGCAATTTCTGCAGTCTGGTCTTTGTTTAATTAAACATCTAATATCTTTTCTTTAGCCCTAATGATAAAGTGGGGATTTTTATGATCATTACTATAACTTCAATTAAAGCATTAAATCTGTTTGCTTTCATGAAATAAAACAGTTGAGAGGAATTTCTTTTAATTATGCTGCACTTGTCCTCTGATGTCGACTCAGTGACATGCTATGGCGCTTTATTTGAGGCGCTCATGCCTTGCTGAGGTGAAATGCACTTTAGATACTGAAGCAAACTATCCTATAAAATGCTACACTGTAAATATAAACCTTTATAAACCTCTTGGGAGGGCCTTCCTAAGCAGAGAATTAACATCTTCCATGATTCAGTCCTATAAAATGAAAAGTAGCCCCTGCTCTGAGTATTAATTTGCAGTGCAAACCCCTAAATCTTTACCTTCCATTGACTCAGCTCTGGAATTCATACTCAGCATAGCAAAACTTGTCAGCTTTTGTTTATTACGCTTTTACTACCAAAAAAAAAAAAAAAAAAAAACACCACCTCCAAATAGAGACAAACTTGGACAAACTAAACAGTTTGTAACCCCCTATATCCAATACAACACCCGTGGAGAGATTCTGTGATGAATATATTTTTAATCTGCACCTGCTTTTCATTCTGCTGTGGCTTTGCTTGCTGACTTTTGTTTGCTTTCTCCACCCTCAAGAGCCTCCGTATTTTACGGCTGAACCCCAGAACGTGATTTTGGCTGAGGTGGAGAAGGACGTGGACATCCTGTGCCAGGCCATGGGTGAGTCTGCAAAAGTGTTCCAGCCTGGACTGATGGCATGTGCATGTCCAGTCTTGAAGATATCATCTTGTACAAACCATCTTTGTAAGCTTTTAATGTCTAGAAGTCTCTGTGTTATTGCTGATTATCACAGGTAAGGAAGAGGGGGGGCCTTTCCTCTTGGAGAATGGGGCAGTTCTTGTAATTTAATTTAGTTTAGAATAATGCTGGCACGTTGATGTTTGTCTGTGGGGAGCACAAGTCCTCCTCCTGTCACTCTGGGATCCTGCCTGTGCTTCAGAGTTGTCACTAGACAAGAGATTTTAATATCTTGAGCCAGAAAATGGGCTGAGGGAAAAGTGTGGTTATGGAACCCGTCATTTGCCATGCAAACAGTCATTATTTTCAACAGTTCCACTGCCCTTTCTTCTAAAACTTAGAGAACTTTTATACTGAATAGAAATGTCAGTAACTCTGACATCTGAATGCAGTTATGAAATCTGCAGGAGGACTAATATAGGTGGTTTTTAATTGGCAGGTGTTTTATTATTATAAAAGGCTTCAAACGTCTAGAATTCCACCTAACTAAAATAATGTTTCAAGTTGAGTTCCACAGAAATGCAATCACCACCTATTTCAGCACTCTGGTAAGGTAGGAGACATTGTCATGATGTGTTTAGAGCAGGTTTCTCAAAGTCACCAAATTTCTACTTGACTCCAGCAAGGGACTGAACGTTTTGTTGTCTCAATTTCCCTGGTGCTGAGTTTAAGAAGCAACACACATAAAATACCATGAGATCCTCAGGGGAAAAGATCACATCCTTGATTTAAAAAGCACCCAAACCTAACTAACAGCTTACTTGTGTGGTGTCTTTCTCCAAATCAGAGCCAATAAAGATGTTTTTACTGCGTGATTATGTTATTGCCACTATGATTTAAGCATTTTTCCTCCTATTTTATGTAGGAAGGAGTCAGCACTGCTATTCTAGAAGGAATCTTTGCAAACTGTGTGATAAGAAAGTGCATGTGTTAAGGGTGCTCTTGCTGATTTGCAATTTCAGAAGCCTATGATGAGATCTCTTACAAAAAGCTCTTATGGAAATGAAGCTATCAGATGATAAGAGACAATGTCTTCTTGTTAATTAATAGCTTTTCAAGCAAAACACAGCAGGACCTGCTGTCAGTGGAGTTCTCCAGGAACAGATCTGCTGTCTCAAATGTTTTTCATGGATTAAAAAAACCCAACAAGACAACCCAACCCAAAACCTGGAGGAATCAGGGAGACCTGAGGTTGACTTCAGCTCTTCCTTCTACCCTAACTCTTGCTTGGAGCAGTTTAGTTCCCAGGGGGGTTGATGGGGCACTCATAACCATTCTCAGTGGAGATATGGGAACCCTTATTAGACAAAATTAATTATTTCTGC
Organism: Monarcha castaneiventris obscurior; assembly: GCA_026261815.1. Classification (NCBI taxonomy): domain Eukaryota; kingdom Metazoa; phylum Chordata; class Aves; order Passeriformes; family Monarchidae; genus Monarcha; species Monarcha castaneiventris. The sequence continues at coordinate 10,272,720 of JAMPIT010000856.1, read as the reverse complement.
TCAGCTCTTGTAGTGCACATCTGATTTGCTGCTGCACATGGTGCAGGAGCATGAGAACCTGTTTCCTTGTGGATTATTTTGCTGAGTATCTATAACACAGACTTACAAGGGGCAGTACTAGAATTAAACACAGAGGAGTTTTGATCCATTATTGCACAAATCTGGCAATCGCCAGCACTTAAGGAGGGTAAATGAAGGTTGCTGCCTCCCTGCTCCGAGCTGGGAGAACGAAGCACTGGGGAAACTGCAGAGCTGCCCTCTACCTTTGCTAAAAAAGGAAGACAGATTGTATTTCCCCCAGCCCCATCAGGTTCTGTGCACAAAGCCCATTTGCCAAGACTTCGTGCACTATGAATGTGTGAGAGACAGATTAATTTCACAGTATAAGCAGAGATTAACTGTAAATAAAATTGCAACTTGCACGGAGCAGCTCCCTGCTCCCTGTAATGGAGTTTCAGTGTATCAGGCTGCAGGAACCAGGCTCTGCTGTTTATCTTCCAGCAGTGGCTGATGCTGCCTGAATGTTCAATGGGTTTCCTTTAAATGCTCTGTCTTATTTGCTGGTGGAAAGTTTAGAGCTGCAGGCAGTGGTGGTGGTGTCTGGGGAGCGCAGTTAATTGGACTTCAGCTCTACCTGTTTAGAGAAGTGGATGGAAGAGATGCTTTGGGGATTCCCCAGTAGCTCACTGGGATCTAGAGGAGGCGCTAAAAAATAAATAACAAAGATGACACAGTGAATATTCTGAGCCTTTCATCGAGGTTCTTAAGTTAAATTTGGCAGAGAGTCAAGCAGCTGTTTCACAGATGGAGGAGCTGAGCCTCAGGTTCCATAAGTTATTTGCCCAAGGTTACAGAAGTGGCAAAGCCAGAACCAGCATCTCTGTTTCCTGCCTTCCCTTCCTCCCCCTGACACTAGATTAATTTGTCTGTGAAAAATGAATAGTGCTGCACACAACTGAGAAAGGAGGTTATTTTATTTATTACTGCCAGTCTTTTAGGCCACTCTCACCTCTCGAGCTGCAGGGTCAGGCTGATACTGCTCGGAAAGGTAGAGTGCAAAAGGTCTATAAAGTGTGTTCTCTTCATAATTTTTTCACCAGAAGTTGTTTAGAGAAGAAAAGAAGCAAAATTCCTTTGGGGGTGTGTGGAGAGGAAAGGTTGTGGGGTGGGTAGAAGAGGAAGAGAAGAAAAGCTGGGTTGAACCATTTTTACAGCCAAACAGGTAGCAAAATTAGAAGGGAGTGTGTGTACAACTTGGAAGACAAATCTCTCTGGGAAGATCACTAAAGCCCCAATGAATGCTGCTGACAGGCGTCAGAGTGCTCAGATAAGATCCTATTATTCAGACTCATAACTTTGAGTGGAGGAAGATACCCATAACTGAAAAGTAGAGAGAGAAATAGAGATGGTAATATTCAGTTTGTCAGCTGAGTTGGTGATAGGAAGGTGTATCTCACAGTGATTATAGGATTAGAAGGTTTGCCAATACTGTTAGTAGAATGGGATTTATGGAATGACACCAGTGTTAAAGGTTTGAGTGTTCTGAATGCAGGATTTCATTATTTCCTCGGTGCCTATCAAGTCTAATGTGTGGGAAAATGGAGTTGCTATTATTTAAACTTGAAATCATTTCCAGGCTTCTCAGCATCAGGAGAACTATTCCATTTTGCATCATCTGTTTCTTCATTACTCAGTGATAATTTGTATTTGCCCAGGAGGATTTTCAAGAGATGAATAACACTCTCACCGAGAATTGTGAACATTGAAATTTACGCTAATTCTGTATATGGGCTGTTGTATGAAATTTAAATTATGCCTATTGCGAGCTCCTACACCACGTCTATTCTCTATCAGACAATGCACTCTACATAGTGCGTTTCTTCCTGAGATGATTATCTGCATTATGAGTACATTTTATTTTATCAGCAGAACAAAAGCATCAGAGGTGATTGAAGTAAATGATACGTGTTTATAAAAGTAACAACAGCAATTGGATGTTGTTTTTTAGTCGTTTCCATACATTGTTTGTACATTGTTTCCAGAGTTAATACAGCTTCTGTCTGTATAAAGAGAATAAGTACACTGAGAGAAGATATGAATGGAAGTATAACACAGTAGTATTTAACTTTGGGAGTTTTAAAATTGTAATGATGATTATATAGACCTTCCCATGGCACTTTAGCTCTCAGAACATCAAGTGACTCCAGCATTGCAGTGAAATTCATTGTCTGCAGATGCTCAATTCAACAGTGACATCCCATCCTCTGTGCTTTGGTGACACGCTTTTTTTCTATTGGGGCAAATTTCACTCACCCATGAATTGAAGTTCGTGGTCTCTTACCTTATTACAAGAGGTTGTGTAGGTCTGAGGTTTTATGTGAAATCTGTTCAAAACCACCCCGAGTGCTGTGTTCAGCTCTGGGCCCTCACTTCAGGAAGGACATTGAGGGGCTGGAGAATGTCCAGGGAAGGGTCTGGAGTGTAAATCCTGGGAAGAGCAGTTGGGGAGCTCAGCCTGGAGAAAAGGAGGATCAGGGGGGACCTTCTTGCTCTCCACAACTCCCTGAGGTGAGGTTGTAGGGAGATGGGGGTCAGACTCAGCTCCCAGGGAACAACAGGCAGGATGAGAAGAAACGGTCTTAAGGTGCGCCAGGGGAGGGTCAAGTTGGACATCAGGAAGAATTTCTTCCCAGAAAAGGTGATCAGACATTGAGGAGGTGCTCAGGAAGGTGATGATCTTGAAGGTCTTTCCCAATCTTAATTACTTGGAGATTTTCTAATCACATAAAATACCTGCCTCACTTCTGATCTCTGCAGACAGCCCCCAGCATTTGATCCCAGAAGGGATTTCTGGGATGTAAAGATAAAACATTGTCTGATATGAGCAGTGGGATGAGAACAGCTGTCAAAGACTGTTCTAGGCCCCTGACATCTCTTGAGGAAAGGAGAATCCTACACTATTTGTGTATAATAAATTTACAGCCACTTCATCCCAGCTGACGGGGACATGACAGCAACAAAAATATGTGTGAAATAACTGTGTCAGGGTTTGTGGAACATGCACGTGAAAGAAAACAGGAATAAATGGGACTGTAAGTTTTATCTAGGCTAGGAATTTTATTTCTCTTTATGCCTGCTTTTTTTCAAATAACAGGTGAAGCTTGAGACTGAATAAAAATAATAACAATTTAAAGCTATCCCATTGTTGGCAACATATTGTTTGTACATCGGCTCAAACTAAGCTGCTAAATTGGGACTCAAGTACAGCCATGTGAGCACTTCATTTTTCATGTGTAATTTGCCATTTCCTTTGTATTTTAGCTATCTTAGCTACAGTAGCACAGAGGAATGTGATTTGGGATGGAACGGTCTTACAGGTTGTATTGCCACACTGCCGCTGTTTAAGGAGCATGATTCTGCCTTTCAACACCAAATTGCTCCAAATCCTATTTTGTAGTAGCATGAAATATGATTGGGTGAAGAAAGTAATTTGATAACATGTTTTCTCAACATTCCTCCTTCAGCGTTTGCTGGTTTTATTCCCTCGTGTCCTGCAGTGCGTTATCACCACTGATAATGCGAGATGCAGCCTTCATTTATCTAAAGCAGCTCGGGAAAAAATATAAATAATTGGCGTAGCAAGACGGGAAAGCAGGGATATGACCATAAGAGCGCTTTGCAAAGACTGACAGCGATCTGTTTGTTTGAATAGGTGTTCCCATCCCCACGCTGGTGTGGTACAAGGACTCGGTGCCCCTGAGCAGGCTGCAGAACCCCCGGTACAAGGTGCTGCTGAGCGGGGCGCTGCGGATCCACGCGCTGCGGCCCCAGGACGCCGGCATCTTCCAGTGCTTCGCCAGCAACCAAGCTGGGGAGATCCACACCTACACCTACCTGGATGTGACCAGTGAGTGAGGAGGGGTGGCACGGGGTGCAGGAGGTGCTGTCCCTGTAGGTGACCCCACACCCATCGCATTTCTCTGAGCTGCTTTAGTCTGACCCACAGAACCCCGATTTCTCACCAAGTGTAGCTGCCCCAGGAAACCCAAAATGCCCCTGTGGCCTTAACACGATCTGCTGAAGCCTGTGGAAAAGCTCTCCATGACATCAGGAGAGGTTGAGGTGAACCCCCCTATTCCACGCAGCAAAAAGAGATCTTAGTAAAAAGAAAAAAAAGAAGAAGAAAGATTAATTGTGAAGTACTTCTATCTTTCCTTCATATTTCCACTCTAATGTAATTCTATCCTGAAGCTGAGCTACTGCTTCATGATCCTGCATGCTATCATTTTATTTGCCTTTGTCTGCAACTGCATTTAGTTGGGGAACAGAAAGAAAGTTCAAGTTAAATGTCGTTTTTGGCCAAAAAGTCAGATTAAATGGTTTTGTTAATGAAGTGCATGCTTCTCTGCGGAAGAATTACAAATCCTAGTAGTCTCTTTTAAAAGTGATTATTAACAGTCATTTCTGTAATATTAAACTTCTCCTCAGGAAGCTGATTTTTAGCCCAAGAGCAGTTTGCACAAACCGACCAGAATTCCTACTGGCCTCAGAAAATAAATCAGCCCCAGTTCAATATAGATCTAGGAAACTGCAGAAAAAACCTGCAATAAAATGCAACTGGGGAAAAATAAGAGAGAAAGAAACTTAGAAAATATCTTGGATAAGGCTCAGGTTCTAAATTCTTTTGGCTGACATTTAAGTTTCAAAGTTAATGCCTTTCTCAAGTTGCTTTTCATCTTAAAGAACTCTGTTATTAAGATGAAGGAAAATAGTTTTGTTTATCTAGATTTCTCAAGTTCCCCCCAAACACTCATTTTGAGCTTTATCTTCCTTTTTCTTTAACCCATCTTACTTGTACAGGTACAAACGCTGATAGATTTTTATTTTCTGTGTAGGTAATAAACAGGATTAGACAATTCCTGGGAGATGAATAAGAAAAGGTTACATTCACTTCTGTAAGGTTTTCATGTCTCATGGTCATGTCCTTCTCCATGATCAGCTCTATAAAAGTGGATGCAAAGTAGTCCATGATAATAGTTAAAGGATCTTTCTGAGAGCCGATGCACTGAGTTTGTTTGAATTTTTTATCCTAGACATCAAGCCAGCCTTTATCCAGCCCCCAGAGGACACCACAGTCACCGAGGGCATGACTGCGGTGCTGACCTGCAAAGTTTCAGGGGCTCCACGACCTGCCATCTCCTGGAAGAAAGGTAGCCAGTTATTCACTTGTAGAAGAGCTGTAATCCACATTTTCCTGTCCATTCCTGCTACGGAGACCCTGTGGATCCATTCAGTGCCCATTTCCCCCTTCCCCCATCCCACGAGCAGCGGGTTTGCTGTGGGGCCGTGTCGCAGCTGAGACCGGAGGGTTAAGAAAGACTCAGAGACAGGAATGCAGTCCAGCAAATAGATGGAATTATTTAATTAACGAAGGACGGGTTTTTATGTGTTTAGTTCTCTTAGTGTCTGCCTAAATGGCAAGAGGTTATTGGACCTCTTGCTAACTACTTACCAGAGTGATTGGTCAGTTCTCACATCATTCATTGTCCTAGTCGAGATCATAACAATTCTAATTCTATTTGCAGGTGCAAGATAGCAAACTTGATTTACAGAAACCTTATCATGTTTTGCTTAGTTCAGCATGAGAAAGACAGAGCTTTCACGAACTACTGCAGAGAGCTGAAGAAATCCTCTGCTGAGGCTTTTTCAGCATCCATAGGGCCGTTGTGAGCCGGCGCCTGGGCAGGATGGAACATTTTGGAAGAGCTGGAATTGCAGTGCCTGATCCCTGAGCCCGGCTGACACTAATCATCTCCTTGCCCCTCGTGTGTTCCAGGAGAGCAGATCTTAGCCAGTGGCTCCGTGCAGATCCCTCGCTTCGTTCTCCTCGAGTCTGGAGGGCTCCAGATAACGCCCGTGTTCCTGCAGGATGCTGGCAATTACACTTGCTGTGCAGCCAACTCTGAAGGAGCTCTGAATGCTTTTGTGATGCTGACAGTGTGGAGTAAGGATAATGCTTTGTTTAAAGTCTAACTTTAATCAAGTATTAATCAGTTTTTGTTGTACGCTCAGGAAATTTTCATAAGTAATTATGCTTTTCTCGTTAATAGAGATACTTGTATGATTTAATAGGAATAATGTGTCTATTTTAGGAAGCCTATCACAAATACCCTTTTTGTTTGGAAAATTATGCATATAAATCCCTATTTTGTGAAAGGAAGTGTATTTAAATAGAGCTTCAATCACAATTACAGTTTTACTCAGGTTTTGCTTTGGCATCTTGCATTGCAAGTCAGAGCTTTTAACTTGTAGATTTGGCTGTTTCCAGGTGGTTTCTGCCTCCAGGAGTGTGCAGGCAGCACAGATCAGTCTGTGCTGGTACTGAGGCTGTGCCCACAGTTACAACAGACAGGATTTTCCTCGTATTTTTTTATTTTTTGTGACCCTGGGTGCTGTTGAAAGCCAAATCAAAGTGCAGCAGATTTCAGCTAATCCTTCATGCTACAGACCAGTGTGAACCTATGAAATGGTTTTGTCATTCACCATTTTCCCTTGATCTCTATATTTTTTATTTCTTCTGTTGGGGAAGAGAATCTGATCCAAGAGGTTCACCTGTGTTACTCCTAAGTGAATTAAATTGAAGTGTAACATGGTTTTTGCTACTCAACGTACAAAATAATGATCCATGAGCTGGGACTAAGAGCAACTAAAATTAATGAAGATGATGAGGATTAATAGAGAAGTGTTGTGGCCCTCTCTCCTCTCCAGCACTTGAAGTACTGATTATGCTGCTGATGTGTGGTGCATATTTGGCATTTGTTAATCCCCAAAATCTGCAAGCTAAATCAGCCACATTTTTCCTTTTGAACTTGGGAAAACATTTCTGGCAGGAACTGTAAGGTATTTGTGTCATGTGGCCATTGTATTTATGTCTTACTGACAATATAGAGTTGGTATGGATATCAGGACGGTGTATATTGAATAATATCCAGGATCAAGTAAAGGAGATCCTTCCTATTAATTCTCAAAGCTAGGGTTCTTACATTTATTAAAGATAGTTCCTGTTCATTGTACTGTATGAGGAGAAGAAATGTGAAAATATAACCTGATGTTTGTGTGGCAACAGCACCGTTATAAATCCAGAAGTCTTACATAGGTACACCAGGAGTAATGCCAAAAATTCCATGCTGTTAGAGTCAGCTTTTGATTTTGCTGATGGTCCCTCCTTCTCCATGTGTGAGATATCTCAGTAGATGCTGATTATCTCTGTAGGGACTTGGGACTTATTAACATTATCCACATACCTTCCATGCTCGCCCTGCTTGTCTCCCTGCCTCAGCTGATGCTCTCTGCTGCTGCTCCTGTGTGTGACACATAATGGGGGTCTTTCACACCGGATCTGGTTGCTGTAGTTACAGCAATTATTGTGTTCTGAGGCTCCAGGAGGCGCTTCAATAAGGATCTTCTGAAACATTTGAGTAAACACATCTTTCTTATATGGAAGATTTTTCTACCAGAAGCTCCTCCTCTGTCCTGGAGTTGATGAGGTTGTAGGGTGCCATTTAAGTTCACCTCTTTCCCGGTATTTTTCAAGGGCGTTCTTCCTTGCACAGATTTTCCTTGGTGTTGTTTGTGTGGCTCACTGCTCCAAGCACTGTGACTTGTTTCCTGACTCAGTGCTGTCTTCCACATCCTCGTTAAGACTTCAGGGAGTTGCCACAGACACTTGCACAAGCCGAGGGAGAGTTCAGAGAGCTTTGCCATTCTTCTCCTCTGGGCTCAGCTCGTGCCCTGTGCTGCTGTGGCTCCGTGCACCCCACAGCGTGTCACCTGTGCCACAATGACTTTAGAGGGAGGGAAGCCTTCGCAGCAGAGGCTGGAAGAGCAGTGGCCTGCTTGCTTTGAATGACAAAGGCTCGCTGGCTGCTCTCTGAGTGAATACCCGAGTCAAAAGGCTCTAATTTCACCTGAGCCGTGCCTTGTGCTCCTTTCAGATCGCACTTCCATTGTCCGCCCTCCCGAGGACAGCACGGTGATCAAAGGCACCACAGCCACGCTGCGCTGCGAGGCCACTCACGATCCCAGAATTTCAATCAGGTTGGTGGTGTCACTCCTCGTTTGCGTGGTTCATCCCAGCTTAATTTTATAAGCCGTATGAATAGCGTTAGGTGAAAAGTTTCAGGACCCCAGATTTTCACACCAAACCCCTGATTACTGCATTATAAGGTTGTACACTGTATCATTAATCATATAAATCCCATCTTCCATTTCAGCCTTATGTATTATTTACAATGAGCTATGTTCCACTTCATGACTTCAATATAGCCTTCCATGATTTTACTGTCAAGGTTAATACACTATCAATAAAACCAACTTGTCAGAGGCTGATACTTAATGAGAGTAAAAGCCAAAGAGAAGGAATAGGATTTCAGAAGTGTTTACTCTGGGGTGCATAAAAGCCACACAAGAGACGCCCATGTTTTTGGAAACAACTCAATAACTTGGGCTTATAGTCTGTTCTAACTGCGTAAAGGAAACCAGAATTTGTCTGGACAGTTAAAATTTGCATTAGAGCATTTGGAGGAAGCTCAAAACTTGAAAATAAATTTGCCATGAAAATTAATGTAGTCTGAAAGCAACACAAATGAAATAAAATGCAAGGAAGAGCTTGGAGAGTGCTCGAAGGGTGAACTGCAGAAAGAACTTCGGAAAGAGAAATAGGGGTATAAAAGCTTCAGTTAGAGGTGGGAAATTGTGAGTCTGTGGTCTCTCCACACCTCTGTGACCTGTTGGGAGGTGTGTTTTTGATAGGTGAGCTCCAGCAAACCTTCAACAAGTTTCTGATTGTGGCAGTCCAATGTTACAGAGCCTTGGCAGAGCTGGGCCAACGCCCACCATTAACTGCAGAGTTAACATTCTAGTGGGGGTGAACTTAAAAGCTTGGACATTTATGAGTACTTCATCTTTTCCTTGTAAAATATATAATATCTCTGATGGAATTACATTTTTCATTCTGATCACTTGATCTAAAACTTAAATTTGTAAAAGGCACTGCTCTTGAAAGTAGCTGCAGGGGCCTGTCATTTTTAACACGTGATTGAGAGGAGCTGATACCTTCCAGCAGAGTTAAATAAATCTATGCTGGTGTTCTTATGGGTAATCAATAACTGAAATATGTAATACTCAGGTACCTTTGGAAGAAGGACAGCGTGGTAATAAATCCATCCAGCAGTTCCAGGGTCACGGTGGAGGAGGACGGAACCCTCCTGATCAGCCAGACGTGGTCGGGGGACATCGGGGACTACACCTGTGAGGTCATTTCTTCTGGGGGCAACGACTCCAGAACGGCTCGGCTGGAAGTGATGTGAGTACCCCAGCTGAAATGCTCACTGCACTTGCTTTCAGTGCCTCAGGTGTTTTTCTAGCATTTAATTCTAGGTGATCTGGAGAGTCGGAAGCTCTGCTTTTTGGTGCGGGGTTTTTTTTAAGGGAAATTAAGCCTTGTTCATTGCTAATGGAATTGCCTTGAAATACTCTGCTCTGATCTCACGGCTGAGCCTGCTTGGAGCAGGAGTTTGGACTGGAGACTTCCTAAGGTCCCTTTAAACCTGGATCCTTCCATCACCCCATGCTGTAGGGATTTCCCATAAAGCCCAGATGCTGTGCTGTGGTGCCAAGGTTTGGAAGCAAGAAAATGTTTTCTTCCTTTTAGTATTTTTTCTCTGTTAAACATTTGTCAGAATAGCTGGTCCCTGGATGGGCATTGCTTACTCTTGCATTCTCTTTATACAGCATTTTCCAGGAAAAAAAAAATTTTATGTATGACTTTCTTTATTCCTATGGATCTTTAAAAATAAAAACAAGAAAATGTTTAAAGTGCCATTCAGTTCTGGAAAAGGATTATAAAAATGTCATTACAGGATTCCATATTTTCTATTTCTGTCATTCCACTGGGGTGAAGTGCACTTCCATTTTATTTTTATCACTAAAAGCAACAGCTGTGGGTTTGGTACAAGTGTGGAGCAGATCAAATGAAAAAAAAAGGTAATGTTTTATGTAGAGTTATTTATTTATTTATTTACTCGAGTTGTGTAGCATGCTTTAATTTAACTAAAATTGCATCTGTTTCTGCTGGTCATGCCTGATGTCTCTGAGAAGATGGCAATTGTGTGGTTGGCAGTGTAATGAGTTCACCTCTGAGATTTGCTATGCAGAGGGCTGTTTGATACAGCATTATTCTGACAGTGCCAAGGCTCCATCAGATGCCCATTTTCCGAGAGCGGTCATACATTCTTTTTCTAATTAAGCACTCCTCAGCTCTCCTCCCGGAGTGCATTTTACTGCTGGTTGGAATCCAAGAGCAGAAGACAATTCAGAATATATTGCTGCTACATAACCACGCTCGCTGTTCTCCGAGGCGGTTTTTGAATGGAGGGCAGAAAATCATGGAGCAGACTAAAAAGAATGTTAAAGCTTGGACTTTGAAACAAAGCTATAAATATGTGCTAAACACTTCAGCAGCGGGATGGTTTCCTAATGCTGAACAGCAAAAGCTGCCCTGTGCAGCCCAGTACAGCACAGGGGATGGATTTACTTGCAGTTCCCCACTGACCACTGAGGAGTTTCTTTTATGGTCCATAAAATCTGGACTAGAAGCTGGTTGGGAGAGGCTCATCCTGTGTGCCCTGCTGAGGCACCCCAGCTGTTCCAGCTGTGCTGGCTGGCTCTCCATGCACTGGCTCTTAATCCTGCATCTCCACTTCCTCTGATGTTCTACTGCTGATGGCCCATCACCTGTTTTTCCTAGAGGAATTAAAGAAATCTATCACACCCACTCTTTCAGAGGAGTGGAGTACCTGATAAGTCATTCAATAATACCTTGAGTTGTGACATTTCATTTCAAAGCAGGGCTGCAGGTAGTGCAATACTGCCAGAGAACATTGCATTTCCTTGCAGCTTTCATCATTATCGTTTGGCTCAGCAGCACAGATCTGCAAGGAAGAGAGATACATGATACAACAGGGGTGAAATGAAGAAGAAAATATGTGGAAAGGAAACGTCTGAAGTAAGGCTTAAATTAAATTCCAGCTTGTATAGGAATGACAGATCTATAGCATTCCCTGTTCTCCGGATGATTCCCTTGTGCAGAGCATTAACAAACAGGGCATGCACGTTCCCATCGATGAGCACTTACACTTCAGTGCCTTGAGTAGCACTAATGTCAGACAAATGTTCAAAGGAGGCCTCTCAACCAATTACAGACTGGAGCAGTCACCAATGGATTATATTGTAGCCCACAAAGCCTTGCCTGACAACTCCAATTGTCTCCCCACCTTTTTCCCCCCAGGAACCAGCATGTTCCTCCTCTGCCTCTGTGCCCATCAAGAGGAATTTCTAAAGGCACAAATAAGTTTGTTACTCATTTCTGTTCAAACTGATTCAATTGAAAACCGGTGACCTTCAGGGTGACTTTCAGTTATTTAATCTCTGAGTGGTCCAGTTTTCTAATCTCTGGAAAGAAGGAAAGAAAACTCTCTCTTCCTTTGCCTCCCCTTGCTGGAAGCCAGGCTTGGGGAGAAGGGTGGTGTTCCTTGCTGGAAGAACCTGCACTGACAGCACAGCACAGATACATTGGTGCTGCAGGCAGGATGGATCATCTTCCTCAGCACAAAAGAAGAAATAAAATATTTGCAAAGGAAAGCCAGAAAACTAATGAAGAACTTGCTAAAGTGCAGACAAAGGTTACCTTGCTCATCAATTTTGCACTGATGGTACTTGGGCACAGAAACTAATTGCTAGTCAAGATACTCAATTCATTCATTTGTCTTCCCTCTAAATGTGTTTATTCTTCATGTACATCACTTGGTTTGATTTGCACAAGGTAAAACATTTGCGAGTGATGTTTCTATTCTGCAAGAGATAGATTTTAATTTTACACTGACTTTGCTTTTCTCCTAGCAGACTTTCTCAACTGCGTACCAGAAACGTTTGGTGACGAGCCCCCCGCTTCTCTTGCATCCCTCCAAGTCATAGGGTTTGATCCTGAAAGTAATTGCATGCTATGAAACATCCCAGCTTCATTTAGCTTACTTTTATAGTCCTGTAAATACCATCCTGAAATACATACAGAGGGAAAAAGGCCTGTTCCTAAAGCTGCATAAGCTGAGTTATCACCATGTATCACTCACCTGATGGGAAACTGTGCTGATTCCGTCTCAAAGTATCCTGAGGATTCTCAGGATGTATAAAAGATGCAGAATTACCACTATCTGTGCCTGATGATACCCACTGCTCAATATCAGCCCGTCTGCAGCCCATGCTAGAGGATCTCTTTGTTGTACAAGTGTGACTGGAAAGTATGGTAATGCTGCATTGTTGGAAAATCAAAGCCCTGTACAAGCCTCTGTTATGTCACAACATATAGTAAAATCTTTTAGGCTCTTTTTCTATGCAAAAATATGGGAAGGACAATGTAATACAAAAATAGGCAATTTATTCCTGGCAGCAAGTTCATCTTCTTTCAGCTCCCTTTCATCAGAGGAAGAACTATTATTGTTCTGTCTTCTTCAAAAGCAGGAGAGGGGAGCTAACCACTTATAATAAACCCCAGTGGGTTGCCAGGAATGCACAGTATTGCCTTTGTCAGCCATCTATACATGAATTTGGATACCCTTTTTACTGGAGTATTTATAATTGCTGCTTTTTCCAATTTCTTCCCAGTATATCCCATCAAAAAATTATTGCTATAATTAAAACCAGTATGACCAATGCAGGGTAAGAGATAAAAATGATGTCCCATGGCAGACATAACTTGATACAGATCCCACATCTCTTGGTTCCCATAGCCCATCTCTTCTCCTTTCTGTAGGGAGCGAAAGCAGGAAGAATGTCAAACTTGAAAATAAATTATTCTTTCCTCACTGGAAAGAAGGCTTCTATTTTTCCAAGCTCTCTATTGAGATGTCATCCAAGAAGCAAGGTTCACTGCTGAGTCTGAGTGAGCTTGATACTCAAAGGAGAAATATCGCCCAGAAATGCACTCGGAAATAAATGCCATTGTGTGTGCTTGTCATTGAAGGTATAGCAGGAATGTAGGTGTTTTCAGCAAAAAGAAAGCATGAAATTCAAAACCCTTTTCCAAGTCATCTCTAGATCTGAGCAAATTGAAATGGGAAATAAATCTGTGCACTCTGGAACGTGGCAACCCTTTAATTCCAAAAATTCAGCACGTTACAGACCTGTGAGAGACAAAGAACCTCAAAACTCAGGGCTGCCTCACACGAATTCTTCCTGTGTTTATAAATTGGAGAGGACTCTTTCTCAAGAGAAGCTCCAAAGTCCTGAGCAGCAGTTGCCTTGTTTGTTAACTGATAATTGAAACCATTACAAACTTTGAGGAGCAGAGCCACGGGGCCACGCTCCCTCCCTGCCGCAGCCCGTGCCGTTACCGGCTCTGGAGGATGAGCAGACCCTGCTCCTGAGCAGACCCTGCTCCTGAGCAGACCCTGCCGGGCCCACCTGGCTCAGGGAATCGTTCATGAAACAGGAGCAGGGCTTTTCATAAACTGACAAGAAAACTTGTTTAATCTCCGGTGCCTTTTTAGTAACCCCCTCTTCAGTCACAGTCTCTCTAATTACCTGCTGTTGGACCGTTTTTCTCAGAAGTCTCTCCAAACCGTGTCTGGTTTATTTTCCTCAGCAAATAGTCTGCTTTTAGCTAATTTTATAAAACACTGTGTGTTTGCTGAGTGAATTTTTCAGCTGCCCTCTGGCAGCGATGAGCTGACTCAAAACATTAGGGTTTCTGTTTTGAGCATGTATCATCTGCAACTGGCTAATATTTCTCTCCCAGATTGTCACAATGACTTCATGTTCTTTTCTTGCAAATGCACTATTTTAATTGCTTTGTCAGAGTTCCCTCAGGTCACCTTGGTGGCAATGCCATTAACCCTGGGCTTATCTATCAATTACAGATTTTAAAGTGTCCATGGACATATTTTGCTATCACACAAAACAAGTTATGGAAAACTTGCCTCTGTGCAACCCTTCAGTATTAGAAGAGTGAGGTTTTAAGATACTCTATATTGAAAAACTTCCATATATTTCCTGTTGGGGCTTCACTGAACAAAAGAAAGATAATGATGCTGGAATTACACTTGCAGTGTCTGGTCAAGGGCTTGTTCAGTGCTCTGGGTGTTACTGTCCTAAACCTCATCCAGCACCAGAAGCTGACCAGTTCTACTCTGAGGTTCTCTTCACCCTGAGAAAGGGTTGAAATTAGAATTCTCTGCAATTATTTCTTGGGTGTTAGAAGCAAGGAAAAGTAATCCTCTTAAAGGAAAAATAGAAGCAATGATCTCTTTGGGGAATGTGAATATTCATGATGGTGGTACAGGTCTCATTTATCATCCCTTCCACAGGGTATGTGGTAGCAAATGAGAAGGATACGAAGCCTAAGTGCTTGCTGATGTAGAAATTACCACTTATTAATCTCTGCTTTTGTATACCCCAACGAGAGAGGGACAGTCCTGTGCTGAAATGTCTTTGTAGCTTTAAATATTTATTTCTGCCCAGGTGTGTTTCCTAGGCACTTGTTCTGTCTGCCTCGAGGGGTTTAAATCTGTGAGCACCATCTGTTGCTGTTCAGCATGGACACGTTTGGGTAAAGACTGGGATATTTGTGGTGTCCTGGATGGAGGCAGCACCTCACGCTACTCAATCTCTGTCTGAGCAGAAAGTGCCCATTTCCTTGGTGCTGCTGCAGATTGTCATCGTCAGTCTGAGAGAATATCAACTAAACCCAAATCCTGAGCAAACAAAACACCAGGTTTTAACTCAGTTCGTCTGTTAAAAAGCAGGGAGAAGAGGATGTCCCCTCTTCTTCAAAAGTCTTCTGAGTCTTGTGCACTTGGAAGAAGAGACTGAGCTTTCAGTCCTTCTTAGTTGTGTAGTCTCTGTCTTCAAGTGAGCTGATAATTGAGCCTTTCTAATGTATGGGAGACCAAGGACAGTAAATGCACACCTTGAAAATACCCTGAATATACCGGGAGTGCTCCTTTGCTGCCCAGAAAAGCAGTTTCTACATGGGGATAATCTGCTGTGGGCTCCCCCTCAGCCATTCCTCCCACATTGCTGCTTCTGTGACCATCATCCTCCAGAAGGAGCTGGAACCACAGCCCCTCTCTGAGCTCTTCCCCACAGGGACTGGTGATAAATGAAGTGGGGACTGGGACTTCTGTGAGCCATGTAGCAACAAGACGTTTCACTCTTCCCTTCAGTAATTACCTTTGCCAGCTTAATCACAAAAACTTTTCCAACCAGCTTGCCTAGGACATAATGATAAATTGTGGTGGAGGTTTAATGTTTATTATAATTTAATGTTTCATTCAAAATTAAGCAGCACACTCCTGTAGTCCCTGGGTAAATGGCCATATCTTACATGCCCACACTTTTCAGTGACAGCCACACTCTGTCTCGCAGGGCAGCTGCCCTCCTGCTTTGTTTATATGTCCCCCTCTTCCCTAAATGTGTTTATCCAAAACTTCACTGTGCTGTGTTCAAAATCTGCTCCCTTTGGGCCCACACGTGCTCCTTGCTGGGCCTGATGTTTGTTTTAGCCCAAAAGTGGCCACGTCTGGGCTGTCAGTGCACGCCCAGATAGGAGTGAGAACAGTCAACTTAAACTCCTCACCATCAAGGCATCTCAAGCAAGCGATTTAATGAAGTTGAGATCTGAATCACACCCTGAGGTGTCATTCCATGTTTACTACAGAAAGAGCCTGGGGTCACTGTGCTGCTAATTTGGTTATGCATTTAAAGTCAAATGAGACGAGACAAGGCTTTGAGTCTCAGGTTTAGCCTTAGGAAATATCAACCCCTCTTGCCTGGAGAGAGGTGGGCAGGGAAGTGCCTTCTGTTTCTGGTGCCTCATTAGCTGTGTGTTTTTCTTGCCACTCTTTGGCTCTTCCAGCAATACTTTTTTTTTTTTTTGGTGCTAACTCCACAGTGTGTATCCATCAGAAACACGTAAACAAAAGCATTCACGGCTTTAACAGAAAAATAATAAAACTATTGTCTGGCTCTCCATATGTTCCTCAATCTTCCAGCAGAAACAGAAATCCAGGACATATTTATTGTTCTGGCTTGGAGCCAGAGCCTGTATTTACTTTTGTGAGTGGCTGAGGAGTTGCGGTTTTTAAATAACTCTGAGCCTTCAGTGGCAAAATACATCACAACCAGGAATTAGTGAGTTTTTAATTTAAGCATGTGAATGCCCTCATGGCTTTCTGCTCTGGCCTGAGCTGTGGAAGGGTCACCCTCAGATTTCCTAGGGAGGAAGGGACACTGAATGAGTAAAAACTGGCCCTCCTTGCTTTTCCTTCAGTCTGAAATCCTCATCTTCCTTAGGAACCAGGATGACAAGTAGCAGAAATCATGCTCAAGTATAATGTTGAAGGGCTTTTATCTCTTCAAACACATCAGCATTTAAGGGTTGCAGCAGAATTTAGTGTTCTCACTTCACCATGCAGCTCCCAATTTCAGCCAATGGGTACAAATGAAATGTTTTTCCACAAATTTCCTTTATGTGGAGAAATTACACATTTTAATTGAGCTGCTGTTTTATTTTTGTATTTGAAATGTTTCATTTTGTATTTCCATGGGGTTTCTGCAGGCATTTTCACTACATTTTCTGGTTGGGTGCTTCCAAAAAAATCCTTATTACAGGGAGGAAGGATTCTACCCATGACAGGATAAGCCTGAATCTGTGAGTAAATCAAGCTGTTCTGTAGCCTAAGAATACATATGGTAATTTTGATTAGTAGCTCTGTGTGGATAGTGTCAATGTCTTCTGCTTCCTTGAGTATGAAAAATTCCACGTTAAATCATATCTCCCATGTGTTTTACTGTTTACACGTATCACTGCTGTCACATTGTAGGACATCATTGTAAGAAGGGCGAAAAAGTAAGAGAGGAAATTTATTGACCAACTCAGTCAAAAACAGGATGAAAATTGGCTTTTTTCCACATTTAACAACATGTCCATTAGCTGTTCTAAGCATCAGCCTTGGGACTTTGAGCATAATTTTTATTTCCCCCCCCAACAGGATAAAATTGTGAAGAATTCCGAGATGTCTTTCATTTATTTAATTGTACCATAGCTGCTGGTGGTTTTATATCCATCATCACACGGGGCTGAAATCATCTGCCTTTAACTGCCTGCAAGACTGGAGCTGGATGAAATGTGGATTAATTCTTCTGTGTTGGTTTTTTTCTTCTCTCCCTTTCCCTTTTCCTCCCCAGTGAGCTGCCTCACTCCCCCCAGAACCTCGTGGCCACCCTGAATTCCTCCTACAGCCGCAGCGTGATGCTCTCCTGGGTGCGCCCCTTCGATGGCAACAGCCCCGTGCTCTACTACGTGGTGGAGCTCTCTGAGAACAGTAAGTCCAACACATCTCAGCTTCACGTTGTTCTTAATTATTCCTTCAGGCTCACCTCTCGCCAGAGCTGCTACAAAGTGCTGCTGCAGTTTGCTAAATGCGAGCCAGCCTGCACAAAGTGGTTTTACACTCGGCTGTTTGCACATTGGAAGTGTGAAATGATGAAGAAGACTGAGATGGAGGGATTATTTTACAGGAAAGACTTAGTTCCACCTCTAGTGTTGCCAGCCAGACTTGGGGCACAGCAGCTCATTCCTTACTGAAACAGCAGTAGTCAGTTTGCTCCTTCCCATGGTTGCCTTTTTCTCCAGTTTCATGGATTTCTTGGTGCATTGAGAGCCCCAGTTTCCCCCAAAAGATGCAGGCAGGGTGATAATTCAAGGAACTGATGGTCTAACAAAGGAACAAACTTGGATGTCAAGAGGAACTGCTGTCTTACCTCTCTGTGGGCTCATATATTTTCTTTGCTTGCTGTAGATTATAATTTTACACCCTTCCTTTAGGCAGGTGGTTGAGGATGCTTGAGTGCAATCCAAATATCTGACTTGATGGGTTACAAAGCTGGGCATTGGGGATTGCCACTTCCCACAGCTTTGTCATGCTGTACACCAGCTCCTCCGTGGCTCTCAGTCTGCAAGGTTATTCAGGGACATTGCTAATGCCTCTTTAGGAGTTGATGGAAAGATGAGGTTATATGGAAATTGGTCACCTTGGCAATACTTTCTAATCTCTATCACCCTAGGAGCTGGAAATCCAAGCTGAACAATTGATTCTTGATGAAAAAATTAAGAGCATCACTTTTTGTGACATGTGGAAATTAGTCACTGCATAACTGAATGTGAAACAGTTCTGATTTCTGATTATCTGGAGAGCAGCAGTTTGTTTTGTCACACAGAGAGCTTGAGAGGAAACTTGGGCTTCAGATCACATCCAAGGCTTTTGCTTTGCAGGCTGGAGTGCATAACTTCTCAGATGTGGAGGTCCCAGAACTGACGATCTTGAAAACTCTTAAGCAAAGTGCAGGTTTCTAATCCTAGCAGAAATCCAAAGTCATGCCCTGGACTGCTGTCCTTAAAATAGTTCTTTTCAAGCAAAGACTCCTGATGTTTTTGTAACAAATGAATAAGAAAATCCACAATCCTGCACTCGTACTCCTCCTCTACCTTTTTATCACCACCTTCCTTTTTATTTTCCCTCTTCTCTCCTTCCCTCCCATAACTATGGGCCAGTAACTGCCTTTACACTTTTCCCTCCCAGTTCTTTTGCCCAAGGATGCTACCCTTCTGCTCCTTGTTTCCCAGTGGCTTTGTTGATGACAAGTGAGTGAAGCCCCAGTCTGGGAGCATGATGCAAAGGTCCCAGAGCTGTATTTACACAGAGGCAGCACAGAGGGAGCAGAACACGTGCACTTATGTCCTGCAGTGTCCTGCATCCACTGGGACGAATCCCTAAAAGAAAAGGCAGTTCAGTCAGTGCCAGGAGAATCATGGAATTGTTTCAGCTGGAAGGGACCTTAGAGTTCATCTCATTCCATCATCGTTCTTGTGTCATGGAGAAGGTTGGAAGTCCTTCAAGTCCTTTCTACCAAGGATGCTTTGCAGTTGTATAGGAATGGGGTAGATGTGCCATCATTTTAGAATTAATTCACTGAAATTTGTTGAAGGCTCAGCCAAAATCAACAACAGGTCTTTGGAAAGCATGCAAACAGTGCCTGAGAACACCACAGGATCCTGTGAACCACTGCTCACTGTGTGATAGATCAAATTATTTTGGCTGATGTCATTGCAATCTGCCACTGAGAGGGTCTCATTGTCCCAAAGCACAGGTCTGTCTCCTGCAGCAGCTCAAAGCTGCAAAAGCCAGACACAGGCCAGGTTTGCTGAGGATTGAGCATCTCAACTCCCAGATATATTCCAGGTCTTGCTGTCCTTGAAATTGTTGTCTTTATTTACTTTGCTTTTATGTGTAATGTCTCATGGTTGCCCACAGAAGTAGGACAGACAGGAATCTGAGCCCTTGGATATTCCACTGTTGCTGTGCTCTCTTGTTCCATATATACAGAACAGCACAGCAGTGTCAGCAGTGACTTTGGTTTGGAGCTCTGACTGGAACATCTGCACACCGTCACTGGCTTTGGTTTTTATTTTCCTGAAGTGTTTGTTTTTCAGTCATTTTGATCTCAGTGGTGTTTGGTTAATATTTAGCTTCTCAGGAAACCAGCACCTTCCCTTTGTTCCCGGCCATCCCAAGCACTGCTTGTGAGCAAAGCTGACGTTTGATGTTGTGTAGGTGAGGCTTGGTCTGATGTGACTGTGCAGAAACTCTCTGTGCTTTTCAAAGACAGTTTCTGTTTGGGTTGTGTGCTGCAGAACCCTGCTCGCTGTCAGGGAGACAGGGAACACCTTCCATGAGCTCTGTCCCTGTCACAGCAGAGCAATGTGCCTCCCATCCCAATCCCCCTTTGCTTTCACACATGTGAAGGTGGAGGAAGGACATCAGGATTATGATTTATTTTCCAGTTAGCAAAGCTGCACAGATTTTGTTCTTAGTTCTGTGGAGTTTGAATGTTTGGAGTTTGAGTGTTTCAGTTACAGGTGCCGAAATGTAGCCTTGTTTTGTTGCTTTATTTTTAGGTGTTTTGTTTGGGATAACTCTCTCACAGCTTTAGGATCCATGGTAGGTTCTGAAGCACATACCATAAATGAATACACAACAGTGTCTGTCGCAGAGAAATAGCTGAAGAAGGTTCAAAAGAACAAGTATAAATTTCAGGGGTTTAATTACCAGCTGCATTAGAGGGAGGCGTGTCACTCCACCTGGCATGGATTAGAACTCCTTTTCATTAATATCAATTCAGAAAACAGATACAAAACCCTTATTTTAATTAGAGGGGGAAAAAACAGTGGCAGATCGTGCACATAAATTGCTGGGAATATGAACGACTCTAGCCACCTAATTTTTAAAATTAATGTATTTGGCACAATGCAATAATTCTCAAATTACAAGTATTCACAGTAGACTGTGTCTGTGGGTGACTTGAGACATATGGCCTTAAACATTTGGGGGCAAATTTATAATCTAATTTGAAAAACACAGTTCCAAAGAAACACAGTCATTAAGTATTCCTGCCCACACAGAGTCAAGAATGTGAACCTTGATTTGAAATAGGATTTTCAAATAAATAGCACCATGCATTGCTGTCATTTGCACTAATATAATTTTGGGTGTTTCATGACCTGTTTAGCCCCATTGCGATTTACCTCGGAATTCCAATGAAGTGTCTCCTCATGGAGTTAGGAGGGGATATGCTTATTTTATTCCAAAGAGGTCTAGACTGAAGGAATTAATCAAAAATATTCTGAATAGTCTTTTAACTGAAGAAATGAATTAAGACTTATAGAATTCTGCTGAGGACAATTAAGATAAAAGCCCATTTTTGTTTTATTGTATTCTGGGATATCTGTGCTGTGTAAGGTAATGATATAACTCAGATTCATCACGTTGTGCCAATGAGGAGATAATAAAAGCTCCTGTGGAAAGCATCTCTACATGCTTAACTGAAACCTGTGAATTGTCACCCTGAATTTGGTAGGGATGTTTAAATGGCAAATATTGAACTCATTGATAAATCTTTGCAAAAATCAAAGTAAAACTGCATTTCTCATTATGATTGTGACTCATCAACATATGATAATGTTAAAATACACTTTTTCTCAGGCCACTGGTAGACCTTGTATACGTCTTACCAAACAAAGGATGAACCATTTGGCCTTCATTTCGATTTTTTGCAATATCATATTGCTACAAAGGTTTGGAAGATGAATTCAGTGAATTGCAGCAGTACAGCAAATTCCTAAGCTGCCATCTATGCAAAACCCCCGGGAGAAGGAAAGAGATGGAAATGTGTTCCAAACCTGCAAAAATCAGCTTTCTGCTGTAGATCTAATCAGTAATATCAAATTAGAAATGATTTTTGGGGAATTTGCAATTAATGCATGAACTGTAGGGTAGACAGGGAAATAGAGAAGAAATGCCTCTTGGCACATAACCAGAGTTATTGAACGCATCACAAGCGCATCCAAAACTTCATGACAGAAAAGAAAAGTAATTTCTAAAACCCCAAAATGACATTGTAAACCAGAGAACAGCCTGTGAGATTCTTCATTTCCAATAAATTAACTTGGAGAGGCAATCAGAGTTAATTCAGAATGCCCAATATTTGTAAGACGACAGACAGCTCAACATGGAAGTTGTTCAGACAGAGGCAATTACGGGGGAAGAGCAGCAGAGCCCAGAGTATGTTCTGGGCAGCTTAAGTTAAATGAAGGATTAGCAGACTCTGTTCAGTCTAACAGGGGCTTATTTAATAGTTTGACCTGGCAAATCTTTTGTCACCATGGAGCTTCTCCAGGCTTCCTGGGACAGGTGAGTGACAGCCATCCCTGGAGGAGAGGAGAGGCGGTGTTGAAAATTTTATGGCATGTTTCCCTTGTCAGAATTGCTCTTCTCCGCAATGAAACGAGCTGCTGCACAATCCTGGGGTTGGCTGTGTGTATCTAAAGAGGGAGATCCATTTTTTGAAGTGTTTTGTTTATTGATTGTGGAAAAAAAAAGACTTGACATTTAAATTTTAAAGATACCCTGCACACTCGGTGTATCCAGGGCTCCAGGAGTGAGCAAACGCTCCCCAAACCGCCCTCCTCTCTGAATCAGAGTGCCCAGGAGATGAATAGGCTTCGTTTATATTAGTTTCCAGTTTAATCTCTCTTCCTGCCAGATCTTTTATCTTCCACCAGGAGAGGAAAAAGAATTAATAAAGTATTCTACAGATGCAGCATATAAACAGAGCAAAGCCCCAAGGTGCTGAGGAGATTAATAGGGCCTGTTGTTGAATCAAACTGCTCACTACATTGAGCTGCTTGGGTTAAGCACTCTCAGGTGGTGTTTACACTGGCAGTAAACAAATGGAATGCTCTAGGAAACGGACCACTGCCCAAGGAGCTCCTACAAGGGTATTTCACTCCCCTCTTGGTGTCTGCTCTTCCGTTTTCCTCAGGAAGTTCCTCCAGGCACCGCACCAGGTCAGCCATACCCTAACTTCAGCTTTCCTTGATTTGTTGCTGTGCACTCTGGCCATAACGAGGCTGTTTGGGAAGTCTCAAGGGAAGCCTGTGAACAGTCAGAAGGAACTAGGGTGCAAAAAACTCCTAAGCAACGCTTTTCTAGATGGCACAGGTGTGCTTCCTCTAAGGGCTCTCTAAAAGAAATTCAATGTTCAGCTAAGATAAATTGGCATCAAGATCTTGCAGCCAAAGTGGCTGTTGGTAAATCAACAGTTGGCAAGGACAGACCTTGACTGCTGTGCGAATGTCCCTCTCCAGCATTCCCAGTATTCTGCTGTGTCAGTTTTCCTGTTAAAAAAGACTATTCTGGCAAGGCCCTTACTGGAATAAATACATTTGGAGTAATTTGAAGATGCAGTGTTTATAGCCCAACTGGCATCACACCCTCGAGGACTTAAACTTGCTAAGGAGTCTGCCAGAAAAGCACAAAATGAGTGGCTTCTGTCTTGGTGTGAAGTTTAGCAGCCTTCCACGTTCGGGACATCTCATCTTCATTTTCAGGCAGACGTTGAGGTGACCTGCCAGGAGCCACGATGCACTTCTGATGAGCAACATGCACAGACAACGTTGCCAAAATCTACAGCGAGCTCCTCAGCAATTTCCAGAAGTGTTAGTAATTTTGAGCAGGGAGCATGAAAACAGCTGGTATTATTTAAAAACTGAGCAAATCTTCAAATTGGCTGATTCCACTGCTGTAGTGTTGCAACACAGACCAAATGTCACCTCTCCCTGACTATTTCAGTCATGACTTCAGGGAGAAAATGTGACACCAGGCTATGGAGACAAGAAGTCAGAATATCTAATTTTCAACATGTTTCATTTCTGACCTCTTTGAAAATTTGTAAATGCAATTTGGGCATCAGAGGAGCTCGATATGGCAAGAATGTGAACTGACAGCGAGGGGTTTAGAGAGCTGCCAGGGCTCTTTCTACCAGGGAATCTTCCTAGGACAATTAGATTCCATGCTGAATACTATCACTAGGAAAAAAAAAAAAAAATTGCAGACACATAGAATCAGCAGCAGAAGCTTTCTCAGGTCTTGCAGCAAAGGGCTGATTTGGCAGAGAGAGTCACGGTTCTACACCTGCTTGCAAGCTGGGTAGGAAGATATTCCAAACTGACTGTGAATTTCATTAGAATCCTTCCACCAGAGCCACTCATGGGTGTGGTGGTGTGATGGCCTGCCAAACAGATGGGTTGTGAAATACACAGCCCATCTGTCTTTATCATGCTTGTTTCCTCTTTTATTAAAATGTTAATGAATATAGTTTTTATTTATTATGCCATGACATGTGCAGCATCACTTTCCAGTAGACAAATGTGCAATCTGCATAACCGTGTGGGCTGACAGGAAGGTTTCTTCTGCTGAAAAGAAACTTCTTCCCAAAGTTCCTCTGAGGGAAACAAGCACAAAGAGCTCTGAGCAGTCAGAAGCGTTTTCTCGCTTCTGCAGGGCTTTTGACAAGCACTTTCCTCTTTTTTCTTTTTTTCCCCATGCAAATTTTTCCACCAGATTCTCCCTGGAAGGTTCACCTGTCAAACCTTGACCCGAAGATGACCGGAGTCACTGTGAGTGGCCTCACCCCAGCCAGGACCTACCAGTTCAGGGTGTGTGCAGTGAACCAGGTGGGAAAGGGCCGGTACAGCGCTGAGACCAGCAGGTAATGACAGTCAGTGTCTGTGTGCTAAAGGGACAGCAGCCTCAGGAGGGAAAAAGTGCTAGTTGAGAGTGAAGGAATCAAATAATCTTTTGCACAAATTTTGAGAGATGGAGAAGTTGCCATTTCCCAGGCCTCTGGAGAGTGCTCTGCAGCTGGGCAGGAATTGGGGATGATGGCATTTGGGGGATGCAGGAGATCAGCACTTCATGGGAGAGGTGTCCTCATACTTCCAGAGTATCAGTCGAGCAGAATCTTGGAAATGATATTTTTGCTCTTGGGCTAAGCCCCAGCAGTTAGCCCGGGCAGGAGTACAGCCCTCACCCTGTCATGGCAATGTCATTTCTGGAATTCACCCAGATGTGACAGAGAAGGATGGCTTCATCATATTTAGTTTCAAATGCATCCCCCTTCTTCTGTGAACCAAAGCTTGCTGCGAGCTTGAATTGCAGAACAGCTGAACTCTAAATGGCTTTTTCAAAATGTGGGAGTTTGATATGAAAAATATTGAAAGAGCTGAAAGAAACAATTTGGAAGGAGTCACAGACACTGGACCTGAGCTCTTACTCATTCAGGCTTGTAATCTTTTTAAAGAGTTGTAGCAGCCTGGGTGATTCCAAGAGAATAGGGTTACCTCAGCTGTCTGTCTTGTTGCTTGCTTAACTGATTTCCTATTATGTTGATTTGTTGTAACTATTTCATGCATGTCTTCAGCAGTTTGATCAGCATTATATTTCTTTCTAGTCATCAGACTGTGGTAAAAGAAAGTGGTTCACTTGGAGTGGATACAGGAAATAGACTGTTATTTATGATTTCTTTCAACACCCATGTCCATCACGTTCTTTTGTACTCAGGTTGATGTTGCCTGAGGAACCCCCCAGTGCACCCCCTAAAAATATTGTGGCCAGTGGGAGAACCAATCAGTCCATCATGGTCCAGTGGCAGCCTCCTCCTGAGAGTGAGCACAATGGAGTTCTTCATGGCTACATCCTAAGGTAAATCCTTTCCTAACCTGGAAAGCCCAGAGGTAGGTCCAGGAATGCACAAGGGAGTTCAAATGGTGTGACTTAAGAGTGTATAAAAATCCATCTCTAATTGAATTGAAGATATCAGTTATTGTTTGCAAACACCGAGGCTGCCCCGGTTTGTTAAATATGAGAAGACAACGACTCTTCAAGGGGTCACAAGGGTGCAGCCACTTAAATTCTGGCCTAGAGAGTCTGGGGGCTGCATCAGCTGCTCCAAAGCACCAGCTCCCTGTGGAGACTGACAGCATCTTTTTATTCCATTTCCAAGGGGAAGCAAAGCACTGAGTAATGCAAGTGTTCACGTGGGAAGCCGGTGCAGTGCAGCCTATGCAGATGTATATTTGCTTATTACAAGCTCAGCTCCCTGCTCAAAAGGTTAATTAAATTTATCAAAGGCACAACAGGGCTCCTGCCTATGGAGGAGCAACAAAAGAATCAATAAACTTCAGTTTTGTGCCAAGCAAAATGGAGAGGGGGAATGACAGGTCAGATGCGTCGTGGCAGACCTTGGTTTGGTTTTGAAAATCAGCCAGTTGAGTAAGATCCTTTCAGCCCTGTCTGTATTTATTAATGAGAAACACATTCAGGCAGGTAACTGGGAATCCTGCATACACCCAGTCTGGCTGCTTACACAGGATTCATTGTGTTGGAAAAGGTGTTACCACACTTGGGAGATTTTGCAGAGCATGCCCCTTAGGTAATTTTTTGGGACTCAGTATTCACTCCTACCCAATTCCACTACAGCTTACTGCTCATCTGGCATCCTCCATACCCTGCAGTGCTAGCAGCCAGCTAGGGCCACACCTCCAGTGAGGGAGACATTACCTAAATTAGAGTTTTTGTGGGAAACTCCCAGCCACTGACATATTTCCAAGTGATGGTTACAGCCTCCTGTGGGCAGGCTGCTGACATTTTTAATACAGCGTCCTGCAGAACTGTAAAAGAGAACTAAATGCTGCAGTTTAAATGCCAACATCCTGTTCATGCTGTGCTCCTACTTTTGCTGGCATGGATGGAAAGGCTTTTGTCATGTTAAGAGTGCTGGTGAGCTCCCAAAATAGCCCTGGAAAGTTCCCTCTGTCTGCAGTTAGAGCTGAGTCTGTTCATGTCCTTGTCACCTGCACAGAGCCTGTTAACAGAGGTGAGCCCCTCATGTGAGTGCTGCTGGGGCAAGGTTTGAGAGCTGGGCTCCGTTTGAGACCTGTGCCAGCCATCAGTGAGGAAAGGTGTTTTAACCTCTGGCTGCAGAGAGATCTTTGTCCTGTGTCTTGGGTACCCCTCTGCACAGGGTGCAAATGTTTGTACAATTCTTCCTTTCAAGCTGGTCTCCCCAGTGGGAGGATCAGTCCCTCAGGTATTCCCAGTGTCTTTCCCAGTCTCAGCATCAAGTCCTTTAAAAAGCAATCCCACAGCCTCCTACTTCTGGCAATCTGTGCTGTTTCCTCCATAGAGCATTTCCAATAATGGGTAACTTTGATACTTTTACAGTATTTATCTGCATAATTGATCCCTGACCTTGCTGTAATATCTCTTTCCATTTTAATACTGATCATATTCATTATGCTCAATCTGTGAACATTTTTGGTGTCTATCTGCTTTGTCTTGATAACAGAGCAGAGAAACCATTTATTCAACAGGAATTGAAGATTATCACATAAAAGCACAACTGTCCCAGGTAATAAACCAGGCTGTTCTTCCAAGTTGAATTGTGTGGTCACAGCAATATGCACTGAAGAACAGTGCTCCTGCAGAATCAGGGTGCAGCAGAATGAAAAGCACCAGGCATCCCAGAGACCCACAGCTCACGACATGCAAGAGGCTAAATTGATGGAACACCTGATCTTTAAAAGTGAAGGTGCACTGCACAAGTCATGTGGAGTATACATCAAAGTCCATGGTGAGAAAAATCATGAAGACATGACATTTCTGAACTGGCCTCCTTCCTCTGCACTTTTTCTCACTGCCAGTATTGCATTTAGGGGTCTGTCATGCTAACAGCATAACAAATTAAATCACAGGAGCACAGACACCTTGTCTGCTGGGCAGGAGGCAAAACATTGCTGCACTAAGAACTGACTTGCCAGGGAGCACACACCCTGCACACGAGGTGAGAGAGAGAATGGGAGAGCAAGAAATTCAATAAACTCAGCTGAGGGCTGGTATTTCTTTATTTCCATTTATATTTCATAAATGGAGTCACACCAGTGTAGCATTACAGATATTAAGTGAGCTAAAGGATGGTCAGCAGCAGAAAATAGGGGCGTTGTCAGTGATTAAGAACTGATCTCTTTATAAGAAGAGTTTAGAACAAAAAATCTCTGGCTGAAACACATGAAGTTGTCTAGTCATAAACCTTGCACCAATTTAACTTTGATGAATTTAAAATCTCTCTGTAAGATGTCAATGGAATTGTTCTGTGTCAATAAACTTTTGGTGATTGCAGTGAAGCAAAGGACGGGTAAGAGTGCATGAAAGTTGTGTGGTGAATAAAAATACAAATGTTCCCATATTTGTCTTTTTCATGGAATAGTAATGCCTTGTGTCCCCTATTTGGCCTCTGTGTTTCTGATTTTTTGTGAATTAGCATATTGTGAGCATCCACTGTACCACTTTCCTAAAGGAAGGAAAACAAACAGTATTATTCACATTCACAGATTTGCAAGGTTTGTTTGTTTTCTATAATTTAGTTCTACTCTGTAGTTTGTTGGCCTGAAGAGACACATCAAAGGGGCTCTGTTTTCTGGAATACAGTTTTTACATCGGAAAATATATTCAGTGTTTCAGCTTCTCATGTCTCAGCAGAAAGAGTTTCAGGATATTTACCACCCATCTGTGTTTGACACAGCCCTTCTCCTGGAATTCCAGTGTTTACCCAACCCTTCAGACTCAACTGTATTCTATCCTTATTTTAATTATTCTGTGAAGTTAATTCTGGTGGAAGCCAGGGGTGCCAATGGCTGAGATTCCAGGAGGTCAGAGCCCTTCCTTTTCAGATTTCAGAAGTGAAGGAATAAACCCATTTCTCAGGCTGATTTACAGCAGCACTCTGATAAAAATCACATCTGGGCTTTTTTTTTTTGTACTAAATCACAGCTTTTACTAGACAAGCCACATTTAAAAAGCTGTGATTTTTCTGCAACCATAAAACGGGATAAAATACCCGTTTTGTTTAGCCCTGAGCCTGTAATCTCAGTGAGATCAGATTATAAATACTATAGCAGTCAAACATGATATGGTCTTATCAGGACTTGCTGTGTTCCTCCTGATTATTTTTCATTATTCTTGCTAAAATTCTGCTGTAAAACTTTGCATATTGCCTCTCCCCAAAGGAAGCTATTTTGCCAGTCAGGATATTTTCTCTAATTGATACCATCTAATTAACCAGCTAATTTTTCTCCCCATATGGTAGGTATCGCCTGGCCGGCCTCCCGGGAGAGTACCAGTACAAGAACATCACCAGTGCAGAAATCAACTACTGCTTAGTGAAAGACCTGATCATTTGGACTCAGTATGAGATCCAGGTGGCATCGTACAACGGAGCTGGGCTGGGAGCCTTCAGCAGGCCCGTGACAGAGTACACACTGCAGGGAGGTGAGCAAATCCGACCAGCACCTCCTCTGTCATCCCACAGTTTCCTTAGGGGACGTGCTCCCTGGCAGCCCCACCTTAGTGCAGGAATACCAGACCCCTTGTGCTGGTTTTGGCCAAAATCTAGCAATTTATCCTCTGGGAGAAAGTCAGGTCACGACTACCCTTCCCCCCACCAGGTTTGGGAAAAAAAATTCCTCGAAGGAAGGTGAAAGAGATAAAACCTATTTATTAACAAACACACAGGAAAAGGATAATGATACTAAATAGTAAAACCCCTCGCTATAACGAGAAAACCTGGGAAGAAATTAGAGTCCTCTTATAGGTGTGGTCCCTCCTTCTCAGAGCTGGCGTGGGGGGTGGCCTTAGGCCCCCTTCAGGCCTGAAGAAAAGTTCTCCTGATGTGTTCTGATGTTGCTGAAACAGTCCAGAAGAGAAAAAAAAAAAAAGAAAAAAAAAACCTCACCAAAGTCCTAGGAAACACACTGGAAAAAAAGGAACGGAAAAAAAACCCAAAGAGCTGGCTGAAGAGACAGGCAGGGAGCTCTCTCCGTGCTCCTGCAGCCAGAGAACGCAGAGCCATCTCTATCTCTGTGTCCTTGGGAACTTGCTTTGAAAAGTTCTTTGTTTTTTTCCTCCCCTCTCAAGCTCAGTTTAAAGGCACAAAATTAATTTTTCTGCATAGAGCCGTGCTAGGGGATCCACATCATAGAGTCATCCCAAGACACCCCTGAACAACGAATCAATTTGATTACAGAAGAGTCCATTTATTGTTTACATTTCTCCATTCTTATGCATTTCTGTGTCATTCACACGATCACACATGACCCGATTGGACCCTCAGCATTGTCCCTGTGCCCTGCATGCACCCCTCAGGGGACCTGATTGGTTCTAGTCCAGGATGGTTCAGTCCCTCTTTATCTATTTTCTTGCTGTCTTCTTATTCTGTCTTCCAATGTCTTCTTTCCCAATTTAGCACTTCTTACATTTCTCAGGCCCTGATAAGGGTAACTGCACAGAACTTGGCTGGGGCCCCTCTGCCAGGATTCTCATGCCTTGCAACACCTTAGACCTTGGGAAATGAATGGTCACTTCAGTCAAATTTGATCGACAGCTTGGAGCAGGAAGCACCTGCAAATTTCAAATGCCTGAGCGGAGCCGAGTCTCTGCTCTATCTCTGTTGTAGGAAAAGCTGGGAGTGAAGTCAAAAATTATCTGTTTTTGTTGACCCTCGTGATGACGTGTTGCCACGCTTGCAGGTCAGAGTCAGCTGCAGCAGAAGGAATAAATAGAAATGCTGATGAGAGCTGGGGTCGTGAGGAATGGATTTATGGGACCTGTGACAGCCGAGGGCTGAGGTTACTCTGCCAGGAGAGTTAGAGAAAATATGGCAGGGAATTGGTTTTATCATGGCCAAGGAATGCAAGATGCTGCATATGCAATATAGGAGACAGAGTGAACCAGCTGCATTAGTTCTGATAATCATAGAACACCTTGTTTTAGAAACAGGGAATAAATTGTAAGGAAAGAGTAGGGAGAGAAATACAACCTGTGGAGAAAGTGTTCTGAGGCATTTCAGGAATGGTGCAGATACTTGCAAAGGGGAAGATAAAATGATCTTTAAAGCCTTGATTTTTTATGCTACAGCTCCTCCACACTTTTCTAAGTGCTTTAAGAAGAGTGTAAATTACACCAACAAAAGGATATGTAATTACTTTTTACAACCGGTGTAAGGCATGTTTACACCTCTAGATTGGTATAAAAATCTGTAGGATAATTAAGTGCCAGGTCCTTAAGGCTTCCATATATTCCCATAATTGCAGGGTTGTGCTGGATGCTGAGCACTGGACAGTACATGGGCTCTACTTCATTGGTCATGAAACAATTACACTGTTTTAAAAACTCGCAGATTTACAGTGCATCAGGTAATTTTCAATCAGAGAAGAAGATGCAGTTGTTTGTTAATTGTTACTAGGAGTATGTTATAACACGATTAGATACAGTTTGAGGTGTAGGGAGATCTTTAAGAAAAGATTATTCATATGCAACACTAATTAACCACAACAACTAGAGAAAGAACTATCTATATTTTGTCTTAGGGCATGTAAAGTCTCATAGTTGAGAGGAGCCTAGGCACACTCAAGCTCATTCTAGAAGTATTTATAGCAGACCTTGAAATGTTTTTCTTGAAGTCTTCTCCTTGCACCCGGGATTAATGTTTTCTATCCCACTAAAGACCTGAGCTCTGCAGAGAATTGGTTTGCACACAGAATTTGAATCCCTTTTGTGATTATGCTTGTAATTCATTACCTTGTTTATTTGCACATTTTAAGCTATCATAGCACCTTAACCTTCCATCTATTAAGGCCCAGGTTTGGACTTCACACTCTTTTTTCTTAAACCCTGTAATTGACTCTAATTTCCCTTGATATTATGTGCAGTTATTATCATCCTTTATTGATTGGCTGTCTGTTGTCATTTATAAGGGTATAAATCCTCTGTTATAAATTAGGTGTAGTCAGTCCTGCATTCATGTTAATCAGTAAGAGTGTTTAGACTGCAGGCCAACCTGCAATGGCCTCTTTGGCTTCATCTAATTCCTCAATGCCGGGTAAACATAGAATAAAAACTATATTTTATCAGGATATTCCTGATTTATTTCATATTGGTATTTGCTAATAGCTGTTAATAACTAATTCATGGATGTTGCCACCTCCTAATGAACCTTGCTGGGTTCATCAAAGGCATATGTCCTGTTTTAAAAAGAGTTTGAAGCCTTTTTATGTTTAGAACTGAACAGGGAGACTGATAGGTATAAATACAATTTGAAACTGGATTCATATTCAGTCTCCATATGTAATGTGCTACTGTCCCAGTCCCTGCTCCTTTGTGTTTATTGTAGTTGGGAAAAGACAGGAAAATCCAGTGACTGTTCCTTGCTCCAGAATGTTCTTCCTAAACCAAACCAGCAGGAGTAAGAAAAAGCCATGTGTAAAACTGCCTTGTAAATCATATTCTGATTTTAATATGAGCAGAGATAAATGTCAAAGACACACACTCCCATCCATCCCCCTCTCCTACAACCACACCACCACTGCCTCTGCTCTGACACGCATTAAATGATGTGAGCTGTGCTGGCAAGGACCTGTCTGTCTGCAGATGAAAAATACCTGCAACACCTCATTCTAATCAAGTGTGCTGTGCAGCCAGACCCTGGGAGGAAATGAACCCCGGGAGCAGATCAACCCATTGGCAGGAGCACATCAGCATATTGGCACCTTTGTCATAGGGAATATTGACTGGCCATATAAGCTGTGGATTTATACCAGGAGCTAGTCTATTAATCCCTTATTAGTCCTCTGGCATTGCTTTAGCCACTGAAAACTAATCAGCTTCTCCAAGCTCCTCGAAAATCACCAACTTCCAGAATGCAGCCAAGCTCACAAGGTGCTGAGGGATCTAAACTTGGAGGAAACTGGTGCATGTCAGTGAGATAAAATGTCAGAAAGACTTACTGGCAGAGCACTGAACATCCCAGCACGGGGGTCAGACAGGTTGACTGTCTCTAAAATCTTGAAAGTCTTTTCAGAGTGATATTCAGCCTGATCCTTTGATGCTCTGTATATATAGGTCTTTCTTCATCAGAGTTTCTCCAGCTGTTCCTTGCTTTGATGTTACTTTTCACAGGGATTTGTGCCAGCCTTCTGCATAGGGCAATTTTACTTATTTAAACAGTGTCCTGCAGGACTTCTCGTTGCCATATGAAAACCTGAAGTTTCCCAATACCTTTTCATGTAAGAATAGCTTTGTGAAAGTATAAACACCTTTCTGTGGTGACAATATTGTCTCTGCTTGGTACTGTTGGGCATGTTTACCTTTTTCTGCAGGCTGATTTGATAAAGCAGCAGCTTCCACCCCTTGCTTTGGGTTCTGTCCCTTTTATCTCACCTCTGTGAATATTTCTGAACTTCTCTCTCTCTTTGATAAACTCCCACCATGCCTCAGATTTAGGCAGGGCAAGGTTTCAAATGGAGACATTGCTTCCATTAGTCTCTTCAGTGACATTAACCCACTTCTGTTTCTGCTTTTAATGCCATGTCTTTCTTTTGAGGCATGTCCTAAAAGCCAGTTTTACATCCTAAAGCTCCCAGATCTCAACATGTGGTTTAATGTTGTTTTGTTTTCCCTTCTGTGCCATGCATGCACACCTTGCCAGCCCAGGAATGTCTGAGCAAAAGCCCTGCCTGAATAAAAGAGTGGCACAGTCACCAGACCTAGTGAGTCTTGATGGTGTGGAGGGAAGGATAAAGCAAGAGGAATGTGTTTAGCCAGGTCTAAAGCAGATTCTTCCTCAGGCAATAAGAGATGAATCAGAGAAGTTTATATAACTGAGGTGGAAGAGCCAGAGGAAACCCAGTTAACTGAAAACTTCCTGCTTTATGTAGGAAATAATCTTGAAAAAGGAATCCCTGAATGCAGAGTGTCCTCTGCAACCATTCACTTTTATCTCTGTGAAAAGATATTTTCCTTAGTTTTCCTTTGGGCTTTCTTGGCACAAATGTCTTAAAGATCCTTGTTCACTTCCTTTGGGGAACCTCCCAATAGCCTTGGAGCACCCGTGGCTGTTTTGGGCCCAGCTGCTCCTGTGCAGAAGCAGGCTGGAGTTGCAGTGGCTGGGGTTTTATCTTGCTTAGATGTCATTTGCCATGCTTTTATTTTATTTTTAAATGATTTCACAAGGTGGTGAAATTAGCAGTTGTCTCGGTGAGGCCCCTGGCCCCCAG
This sequence comes from Monarcha castaneiventris obscurior, assembly GCA_026261815.1. NCBI lineage: Eukaryota > Metazoa > Chordata > Aves > Passeriformes > Monarchidae > Monarcha > Monarcha castaneiventris. Next base: position 10,239,101 of record JAMPIT010000856.1, on the reverse strand, counting down.
TTCCTAGTAAAGAAATAAGATCTTGTCTGTGTGAGAGATATGCAAGAAAGGAAGGAGGCGTTTCCCAGCCACAAGAAACCCGACTCATCGGTTAGTGCCAAATCTCACACTGCTGAATTTCAGACTTCAGATTTTCAGATGTGTAGAGTTACAAAGACCACTTTTCCTACTCACCCACTGCTGTTCAGAGCACAGCCCAGAACACCAGCTGGGAGCAGAGGCAGGAGGCTTCAGAGGAGGAATTGCAAACCTCCTCATCCCCAGCGCTCCCATGGGACGTGCAGCTCAGCACCTCAAGCTGGCGCATGCAAGGAACAACCAAATCCTCACCTAGAGGAAAACCTGCAGTCCCACAAGCCTGCCTGAGACAGGCAAGCTGCCACCTCGAAGGTGGAGCCTTTTTTCCAAGGCCGTGTTGAAGATCTATATTTAGGAGCAGGAGTCTGGCCGTCAGAAACTCTGTGAGATTTACATGCTGTTTGCACATGGCTAGAGACAGAATAATTACATGTACACATGCTTAACCTCCGTGCCTTCTCTCCTCTCAATTATCCTGTCAGTGAAACCCTTTTAATGGTTTTTATCTAGAGTGCTTCCATGACCTTTTCTACTTGGAATGCTGTACATTAACCCACAGTCCCGGGGGCTGAGCTCTCCGTAGATTTCCATCCACATGAACTTTATCAGGAGGAAAGTAACAGTTGGTTGTGTCTGACCAATTTGATCTGCAGCTCTGAGATGGCTCCCAGATGGATCTCCACTGTGAGATGGCTTTGGAATACTTGCAAACGTGATGAAGCACAGGTTTAAAAGCTGGGAGTGTAAATACTTGGGGATTACTCTTGAAACACCTGTTTGACATTGGCAGCCTCTGTACAGCTTGACAACAAATTTGTAGGAAGAGGACATAGATCTACCACTAAATTAGAAAATCCTTTGTGCAGACAGCCACAGCTTCAGTAAGTTACTCTCCATGATCTTGGAAAAGTATTTGAGTTTTGAAGAGACCAGAAGGTCAATTCTGATTTAGCTTCCTTCAAACTTCTTTTCTTTTTTAAATGCAGAACTGCTCAGATGCCCAAGGAAGTCTTTAATATAGGACATAAAAGGAGAATTTTATACTGGCACTTTGAAGTAAATTTGAGATTATTATGCCAATATTTTACTGATTAAAAATATAAAAATGTATTACATTATGTCTTCTGCAATATAATTAAGCTTATGCATATCAGATGGACAATGTTCTTTCCATCTTTTAAATGTATTAATTGACATGCAGATGTTGATTTTTCAATAAAGATATCCAAGGGGGAATTGTGATATAAATCATGATTTTCAATGTTCTGAAGGTTTTATGCTTTCTGTTCATAATTTTTAGCATTTTTCATATTGCAGCAGGTACTTGCTCTGCTATGACCATATATTCTTGTTTCAGGAAATTATCTCCTAATGAACAAAAAATATTTCCCTTTTTAAAAGAAATAACTAATGCATTTGGTTATCCACATTCCTAAAACTGTAGTAAACCTATCCTCAAGGGTTTGCCTGAGTTTTTTTGAGGAATGTGAGGACCACAAATGAAAACTTGGAGCTTGATGATGCTCAGCTTTAGCCTTCCTGACAGGAGGAGATTAATCTATCAGTGATATCCTGGTGACTTTCTGATAACGAAGTAACATGAAGACATGTAATACAATTTTCTTTTGCAGTAACAAATCTCAGGCAGTTGCAGTATCTGAATATGCAAATATGCAGGAAAGTAAGAATTTTGACTTCTGAAAAATTTTATGCATGTTAACCATTAATTATATGAGGTATTGCACACAAAAGTAGATTCAAATATATCTTGTGGCTCATAAACAGTTTCATCAAGAATGTGAATAAGAAAAAATGCATTTAGTGGGGAACTGTAGCCAAAGCAACTCATTATGACTGTAGAGCAACTTTAATATTTATGACTGTATCTCAGGATGATTTGGTGAATCTCTTAACTACAAAAACTTTATGATGTCTACAGGTCATTCAGATAATAGTATAACCTTCCAAAAGCGCACAGGGAATTATGATACATGGCAGGAAGTAGGGCCTGGATTCTAATGAAAATTTAGAGTACTATCAGATAAACTCTGCTTCCAGAACTCAATAATTATGCATAGTTCATAAATTGTGACATCAAGTTTTAAATTAGGGCAAGAAAGTTCTGACTAATACACAGCAACTGAGGTTAAAAAAGTGTGCAGAGCGAAGTTGTGGAGCCATGGCAGAATCTTCAGGGAATTTTAGTGACAGAGAGGGCATGGGAGTGGATATTCTTGTCATTTCAAACCTGACATCCTGGAGGATTTCTCCATTTTTCTGTGCTGATATTTCTGGGCTATGCATGTCTCTGATAAGTGTGAACTGTCCTGTCTTACTGTAGTGTGTGCACCAGTTAAGAATAATGCCCATTTATGTCTCTTCCAAACAAATAATAACTTTTAGTGGGAAAAGGGGCAGCTTTACATTTTTGAACTTCTTTTCTTCATTTCTTTTCCACACAAAGACCCATCTTCCGAAAAGTAGTTTGAGATTTTAAAAGTTTCTGCCCTGGTTTTGAAAAGTGTGGAGGAAACCACCATTTCTCAGTGGGAATTGTGGACACTCCTTAGAAGCACAGATCATTGGGCTTCGGTATAAATTCTCCCTTGGAAGCAGAAGGAACAAAGCCTTGCAGGCTTCAAAACCACTTGTGGATAGTTCCTCTTTCATAGAATACAAATGCACATGGCTGTCAATAGTAATATTTTTGAAGCGTTATTAAGCTTATTTTATAGGGTTTAAAGTGTCTTAGTCCATTTTTTTGTACTCAGATAGCAGTTTTCTTCTTAAAATTACTATAAGCTTGATAATTTCAGAAAAAATAGACCTGTCTATTAATATTCTTTCCTCAGAGAACTATAGAAATGACATCTTAAAGCAGTAAGTTGAAGAAATTGCTTGGAATGAGACATTTTATTAAATGGTGAAATATTTAAGTGCTATTTTTGGTTGTTTGAAGGCAGCATGCCTTTATGTTCCTTGCTTTCTTTTGTATTGAGAAAACATCTGTCTAATTAAATCCTTGGCATAAAATGTCTATGCAACTTTTAGTAGATTAGAGGATGTATTGGCTCAGGATATATATAATCAATTCAATATACATGAATGCATATCATATCAAGATAAAATGAGAACATCTCCCAATTCCCAAGAAGAATCTTCATTGCATGTGATACGACTGTTCCTAATTCTTTAAGCAGCAGTAAATAATAAACAGATGCTGTTGCCAGATTATAATTCACAATTAGAACCTTAATTGTGCAAACTCTCTGTTTTCATGTCTGATCTGGGGAATTGAGCAGCATTAAAGGACTCAAGAAATTTCTCTCAGAAACTCTTCATTCTCGGTGCACTCATGGATGACTGAAAGAGCTGTGCTCACCTATCCTGATGTGGCTTCTGCCTCAAGTTTTTCTGAGAAACTCCTCTGCAGGGTATTAAGCTGCAGAAACCATTTCTTCTCCTCCCCTTGAAGGAATCTCCAATACAGGATGAGAAATTAACCCAATTACCCAGCTTTCCAAATCACTGCTGTTCCAGGGGAAGTGCATCCCTCTCTCAAGGCTGTTATTACTCTGTGGCTTGCGAGTGACTCTCAGTGGGTTCTGTGCTCGTTTTTCTCCTTTTTCCCCTCATTCCCTCTCCTCTCTGTTTTGTTTTGTTCCCTCTCTGCTGCCCGGGAGCAGTGCCCACAGCTCCACCTCAGAACGTGCAGGTCGAAGCCGTGAATTCCACAACCATCCAGTTCCTCTGGAACCCTCCACCCCAGCAGTTCATCAACGGCATCAACCAAGGGTACAAGGTGAGTAGAGACCTCAAGCAATGTTTGCTCTAACAGTCCTGGTATAAACCAGAATTTCAGTCTGATAATCTCTGAATCTCCAAAGTGACTCTGTGTTCTCAGGAGTATCTTCCATGGGTAAAATGAAGAGAAGTGAGCAGTTGTTGCTCCTCACAGGGCTTGGAGCAACCTGGGATAGTGGAAGGTGTCCTTGCAGGACATAGCAGAGGTTGGAACTGGATGATCTTCAAGGTCCCTTCCAACCCAAGCCGTTCTATGATTCCAATATTTGCAATTTATGTAAGTCCTGAAAAGGGAATGTGTCATAGCCTAGTGATGCCATGATGATTTTTGTCTTTTCTTTTATACCCCTGTTATACCTTTTTGCAACTTCTGTATTCTTGGTGCTTTTTGCCTACATTCTTGGACTTGTTTGTTAAGCTAAGAGACTAAACATTTTAGAGGCTTCGTAGTTCGGGTGCCAGGGTGCCCAGACCCCAAGGTCCTCTCCAGAACACATTTTGTAAACTAAGATAGAACCATCCAGGGGAAGGTTCCTTGGGAGGGGGGGCTCATTTGAGCCTCTCATTGGGGAATATTTGATAGATATGCTAATTAGTAAGACCTGGAATGTAAGACCAGACCTAGAAGAGGGGGACTTTGTGGTGGTGATGGGGGGGTGCACAGAGGTGTATTCGACCTGTTCGTGGTGCACCTAAGGATCCTTACAATAAATACCAAGGTAAAACCCTTTTTCCCCTTCTAACCGTGTTTGCCTCGATTTTTAAGACCAGGAAAGGCATCAGTAGAAGTCCTTATACCTTTGTCACTTTCCTGGAGAGTTTCCAAAGCCAGAGAGCAATTCCACATCAGTTTGGAAAGTCACCACAGGCGACATGTCATTGTGGCACTGAGAACCAACCTTGAGGGTTCTGTTTATGCTAATGCAGGATCACCGTTCATTTCACTGGGAACCAAGGCATCACACTAAATATTTGCCTTGACTTTCCCACTGTGATGATCTGGGAGATATGAGAATGTAGAATTTATTAACCAGGCAATAGCTGTTATAGTGCACAGAGCAGAGAGTGCTTAACAGAGCCTCTGAGCAGTGGAGTGTTTGCTGAGGAGCTGGGTGGGGTGGTTTGTTCCTGCTTAACAGAGCCTCCATCAGTGGTTCAGCAGTCAGGGCGTAATAAATGAAGGGTTTAAAAACTTCCATGGAGAGAACAAAGAGAAATCCTGCAGGAATCTCAGAGGAAGAAAAGGGAAGACAGGTGTGGTTTATGAGCAGGGAGGAGCGAGGTTGATCTGAGTGTTGGGTGAAGGCACATGGAGGGGTTTGAGGAGGATGCTGTAGTTTAGAAGACAAGTTGTGAATTAAGGGATTGTACATGGACTTGAGATGTTTCAGAAGACTTGGTCCTTCTCTAGGAATGTCCCAAATTGACAGAGAAACTGAGACAGACACAGATATGCATGGGAATTTTGGTATTTCTGTCCAAACCAATGTATTTGTCATAAAGAGCAGCAGTGGTTTGAGAATCCCACTGCTAAACAACTAAATACATGTAGATGTGTGTCTGCTTCTGGCAGAGACAGAATCAGCTCTCAAGGCTCAGTGACTGGCAGGGCTGCAGCACGATGCCCTGAAACCCCAGCACAGAAATAGTACTTGGCTTCTGTTCAAACTCTGGAGAATAAAAGCACTTTTGGGGTTCAGTGGACTGCAGTGCACTATAATTTTCTGGTCCAAGTCCAAGCACAGTGAGCCCAGATTTGCAAAACATTTATTTCAGATTTTCATTCTCTGTTGTATTTAGAGTTTCAGTGTAAGAATCCTTCATCTCATGGCAGAGCTACCTCTAATTTATGTTTCCATTTCTTCAGCAATGATATAAAATAAGTGAAATTGTAACTTGTATCTGTCAGTGGCCAATGAAAACTTCTGAAATTATCAAAATTTGGATTTCTTTGGATTTCTTTGATTGCAGTAGATTGCCACAGCTTTACCATCCTGTTTCCCCAGGGGTTGGGAATTGCAGTACAAAGACTGTGTGAGATCATTTCTGTCACTTATTTCTACAGAGTAGCTTTGTGTATGATTTATAAATTTCTAGGGGTCAAAGCCAGGCCTTTGCCTTTCTTAAGGATTAAACCCATTTTTTCCTTTAACTGACAAAATTGTTCACCTGTATTTTCTGCACGTTTCCTCACGAACGTGAAATGAAATGCACTCAAAAAAGAGTTCAGTCCTCCAAAGTTATAAACGCCAATTATAATCCACAGAGGTGATTTGGAAAAGAAAATAAAACTTACTATCCTCTTCAACCATTTTACATTTTTATCTTTTCTTTGAAATTTATTTGCATTTCAATAAGTTGTAAAGTGCACCTTCTCAAATATGAAATATTCCTAACAAAATTACCCCTAATAGTCCCCTAACTGAGCTTTCTGGTTATCAGAGACTCTAGACATTGGCTAAATGTGTCAAATATGGCTTATTAATTTCAGGTATCTATTCATGTTTATGAGCCTGAAATCAATACAAGTAGCACGATTTACACAGCCCTTGAGTCAAGCCTGGAATTTTAACATTCTCCTGTAAGCCACACGATGAGGATTTTTGGACAAAATAAAAATTTCATAAACACTTTCAAGTTTTAGACCCGTAAGCCTTTAAGGTGATTTCAAAAATTGTTTCAAAATTTCAAACTCATTTGCCAAAAATGAATTTTTTAAGTCCTCATTTAGGTACCTACACATGAGGTATTGCACTCTGAGATATTGATCATGCAGAACATCCACTGAGATGAATGAAACCTGGAAGACTGAGCTCCTCTGACAAGCACCCTATTTTAAATGCATGAAAATGTCTTCAGGAGTCTAACTTTTGGGACTCAGGTGTTGAAAATTGTAGTAATCATCTTTACAACCATTTTCTATTCTTTCTGTAGTTCCAGAACCGCTTGAATCATTCACAGTGTGGGTGTCCCCAGCCCACTGAGCTTGGAATGCTCCCAGCCTGTGAGGCAGGGCTGCTCACTGGGGTGCTGGAGGGACTCAGGGAGGGGAAAGGGATGCGTGTCCCCATTTCTCTCCCTCTGATCCCAACAACCTCCCCAGACAGTGGGATCCTTAAAGAAAATAAGATAAAGCATTTATATCAGAGTAGCACTGAAAATACTTTTCTTCCTTCAGCTCGCTTTCAGCAGCAGAGACCAGCCAGGCTGATGAGGCAAAAGGCTCACGTCATGTGAATAATAATCTCCCATAATTCTGGCACAGCTCAGTAGCAGCCATGGAGAATTGCAATGCTGGTGTATCCCCATCAGCAGTGAGTGTTACAGACATCCCTCCAGTACCACAGTGCTGCATCCATCTGTTCAGCATCAGAGCTGACAGTAGTTTAACAGCATTGCTTGGTCCTTCGCAATCAGATTAAGATGGTTTTGGCAGCCAAACCCACTTTGATTCCAGATAGACACAACTTCTAATGAGATCTCATCCGTGTTTGAATTTCCCAGCTCCTGGCGTGGCCAGTGGACGCTCCAGAGAGTGTGACCGTGGTCACCATCGCCCCGGATTTCCATGGGGTTCACAGTGGCTGCATCACCAACCTGAAGAAGTTCACCACCTACTACACCTCAGTGCTGTGCTTCACCACCCCGGGGGACGGCCCTCGGAGCCCTCCCCAGCTCCTGCGCACCCTGGAAGACAGTGAGTACCTGAATTTCTAAATATCTCTGCTTAAAACTTGACCTCAGGTTCACATTCACTCTGCAATCTCTTCTCAAGTGACCTCGTGTCAGATGAAGACCTCAGCCAGTTTTCCATGGGTGTTCTCTTAGCCTGTGGCAGATATTTGATTTTTTTTCATTATGGACTAAACCTGGATGAATTTTTTTGCATTGCTGGTTAGCTAAGAGCTCCATAGTCTGGTTCAGCCAACACACAATGCATTATGTCTGTGAATCCTTGTGCTCTTAAATCCATGTTCAGGCACCCAAATAAATATGAATTGATCTTCTTAGGAACTGAGGGCTGGAACTTCCTTGGAGGTCAATGATTAATTTAGGATTGTTTCCTGCTGTTAGTCAATATATTGAAAATGTCTGTATCGATATTATACTGCAGGTGTTTGTGTGAAAGAACTGGGATCATAGCAAGGCAATATATTGCATTCTGGAAAACTGAAGGCAAAATGAAATAAAATGAGCTGGATGGTTTAGCATATAAATTATTTCCTGCGTCAGAAAAAGGTTTGGTCTCTGTGGCCACTTGAAGTTGTTTTCTCAAGACATATTTGGGCCTATCAAGTGCAGCGTGTGTCTAATGCAGATAAATTGCAGTGGCCCTCACAGCCAACTGTGTCCACAGTGATCTTGGCTCTGGCCAGTGCTTTGGGAGCATCATAAACACTGCTGCACATTTGCAGGTTCAGAGCAGAGTAAAAAGTGTCTAATTCATCCATTAAGGTATTGTTTTTAGAAATACTACTCTGCCTTAATAGGGACCTTTCAGGTTAGTCAGTGTTCCCATAAAGAAGAATCCGATCGTCATTAACATTCACAGGAGCGATGCTCAAAGTGCTAATCCAATTTTTCACAAGATACTTTTGAAGGAACCTGGAGAAAATTGCTTTCCCATGGATTTTCCTGGTGTGGTTGGTCTCCTCTATGTACTAGAACTGTGCCCCAAGAGCTGGCTGTAGGCTTAAACCAGAGGTAGGAATTTAAGGACCAGAAATCTGTGAGCCACTAATCTGAACTCCACCTTTTGTATCTGGGGTGAAAGCAAAAGGTGTGGTGGAAAGAGAAATGTGCATTAGGTTCCTGTGTGCACCACCAACTTTTTTGCCCATTTTCCAGAGGAAACAAAGATTTAGCCAGTGGTGGTTTGTAAACATGTCTGTTGAGTTCATCTGTGTGCTCCCTCTGAGCATGGTTGAACCCCATGGTTAATCTCAGTGAGTGCAGAAGGGTAAGAAACCAAAGATACAAAACTCCTTGGATTTCCCAAATTTTAAACAACTGGGAAGGGGAAAGAGAATATTAATATTTCTGCTGAAGGAAAGGCTGCAGAAATGAACCTTAAATGCTTTCCACAAAGTGGGAGAAGGGGCAGAGTCATTGCCCTGTCTCATTGAGGCTATCTCAGGGAAATGTTGGGATCATGTGCCATTTTATACACAAGAGAATTCCATCTGGAAACATAAACCGAGAGAGAGACAGACTTGTATTTTCTAGATAATCTGAGACATATCTTGGTGTGTCCAGCTGTATGCTGCAAGGAGCCTCAGCAGGAGGGATGAGCAGGGTTGGTTTATTTATTTATTAATCCTGCAGAATTTCTTCCCTGGGTGTTCACAGCGATGGAGGAGTTCTGTGCAGGATGGTGTAATGCATCATGGCAGAGAACTCCTTGAAGCTGAGTTGCTTCAGGATTTATGTGGTGGGAAAAAAGATTTGAAAGGCCTGTCATTCATGTTCGCAGGTGATCATTTTCTGTCTGTGTGGCAAAGTTAGGCAATCCTTTAGGAAAACAGGGATCCGTTTGCTGACGAGCTGCAGGTCACATAAAACCTGACATCCAGTCAGAAGCACTCCTGGCCTGCAGTCACCTTCACCTGTTTCCTGATGACATTAAAATTGGGCTGCAACTGTGGGGGCTGATTGGAGCAAAGCTTTGTGTGTGGTTTCCATGTCTGCAGGTCCCAAAGAGTGATAATTGCATGCTCTTGTTGGGCATTCCTGGGATCACTACTGGATCAGCAGTTCCTCTGTGGTGCCTTGACTATTGGGTACTGCAGAGTGGATTTGGAAATTTTCCTCACTGGGACTGCAGAATCACAAATGGGATTTGAGCTGACCTACTGTCAGGGTTTGGGCTTTTTTTGTCATAGCTGGAGGGGAATGGGAGGCTGGGCTAAATTGAAGAGGAAACAAAACATGAAATTGCAGACGAGAAATTGCCAACTGATGTCAGTGGAGCTGGAGGATACTCGGGCAGGGATCCAATGACAGAAGCACAGTGAATATAAAGTGAACAAAACCTCCTTTTTCCAGTACATCGATTGAGGACAGAACAGCATTTGGATCAAAAATCAGTCAGGTTGTCTTCCTTGAAGATCAAAATCGAGGGAGGATGGCATATTCTTGACAGTCATTCCATTTTATGCTCTTTCATTGCACACTGGGGAGCTGAAATTTTTAAGAGCTCTTGAGCTACATCATAAAAACCCTTTAAAAGTTTCACACACTTGTATTCATTTTACAGAAGACAGTTGCCATTATGTTGGACATTTTTAGAGTTGTTTTGAGGGAATTCATCCAAGCAATGACTTGTGACTCTGTCCTTGCTGTGACCTTGCATAGGGGAAAGGCTCCTTCCAGGTGAGGGGATTGCTGATAGTGTTTCTACACAGAACAGTGCAGGTAAACACCTCACAGGTATCCTTGAGCAAATGCTATTCAATCTCCTCAGAGCTGGGATGATGACTGGGTGAAATAATTGACATGATGATAGCCAGAGCATCTCTTCCCACCTTGCATTCTCCTCTCACCAAGGTTTTCAGCCTCCCTTAGCCCTGGCTCTGGGGTGTGTTTCTCCATCCCTGACCTTGCCCTGTGAATCTGATCCCAGTTAAGTGGGGTTATTTACAGCTTTCCTTTTCTGATTTGCCAGAGCCAGGAGCTGTGGGACACCTGAGTTTCACCGAGATTCTGGACACCTCGCTCAAGGTCAGCTGGCAAGAACCTGTAGAGAAAAATGGCATCATCACAGGTATCAGCTGCTATCTCTGCTTTTACTTTTTTTTAATTCAGTGTGTGGGGGGTGGAATGTGTTATTGCAGTGAAAAACTGTGCAGTGGAACATTTAGGGAGAATGTGGGCTATTGCTGGTTTCCTGGCCCCTCCTCTGGGTAATTGAGATGTCACCAGGGAGTGTTACACAAAGTACAGCTCCAATTACTGGCAGCTCATGATTGTGGTTACTGGAAAAGCAGTTTGTGTTAGAAATCAACTCCCCACAGGATGTCTGGTCTTGTTAAATCCTCCGTGACCTCCACCTGCGTTACTGAATTTTTGGAAATTTGTGAGACGGTGCTTGGCCTTTGCCCCAAGCGTGGGGGGTCCTGACACAGAGTTCACAGCTGCAAAGTCTGGATTGGCATTGCTGAGGTTTGCAATCAAGACCAAGCCTGAAATCAGCAGAATCCTTCATCTGTGATCAAGTGGTCTGGCTGTGGACTGCGTGACAGAATTTGCATGTCATTACTTAATCTGTTATAAACCGTCACAAGGGTTCAGAACTCTCTTGTTTCCCTTTGATGAGTCTGCCATTTGACAAGCTATTTATCTATTTACTGTATGCCAGTGTAGATACAACATCAGCAACTTCATTATTTTTCATAAAGGAAGCTATAAATACTTGAGGAAACCTCCAGTTCTTATCAACAGAGGCAATATTGTTTTCAGATGGGAAACTATTGCAGTTGCACAGGATGGGCATTCTATTTAACAAAGGCTTTCAAGGTTTTGAAGCATAAAAAATGCTCCCAGATTTTAAATTGCTGGAGATGGTTGGGAAGGGAGAAGATCATTTCACATGGATCAAAGTATTTTGGGTTTTGAGCATTGAAATGTTTAATTTTTTTCTAAATTGTGTTACCATTTTTTTAAAAACGCATTTTAGGAGTTAAAAAAATCAGATTTTCTGATCCTTGCCCGTTGAAATGTTATATCAGCCTAATTTTCTGAAGCATTTTAACTTTGACAGGTGTAATTATTTTGATAGGTTTTCACTTGTCAGTGGTTTCCTCTGTGTGTCTGTAATGTGCACCATTTGTAGCTGTGCGCTCCGTGCTGTTTGTGGACTCCTCATGCAGATCATCCCCGGCCTCTCCACCACGGAAACCTGCCTGAAATATGCACTGATTTAAGTGGTTTGAGAATAGAAACTAATGACTCCTGAAAGCAGAGCAGTATTGATTCAGTGAGGATGGCCAAAGCCTTTCAAGCCCAAGTGCTTAAATTTAGGTACCTCCATCCAGGATGATGTAATACTGATCCTTGTTCAGCAGCAGGTAGCAGCTCTGTGCTTGGTGTTGCACAATTACTTTGCTAAAAACAAGCTGCTGCCTCCCAGAATGGGTTGAAACCTGATGGAGCCACATGATGGGCTGTGTTATATTTGGGGTAAATAGTTTCAGAAGGAATTACCTGAAGAAGTTCTCTTATTCGGGACAAAACACCAGTGTGAAAATGCGCAGCAGAGTTTATAAGGAAATAGAAACCTCCTTAATGATGCAAATTGCATTTGGGATAGAAGAACAGCAAAATTGCTCATGCCCTAAGCACCTCAAAGATTTAGAGAGGGCTACTTGGAGATCCGTGTGCTCAGGGAGGCAATTATTCATCATTTCTGCTCACTGATGTCTTCACTGGACCTTCTTGCTCCCTGTACGGGCACTGGGAGGAGGGAAGCACGGAGTGGGTGCCTGGCAGCCAACCTGCTCTGGGAAATTGCCCATTACTCTTGCTGTAAATCTCAGTATCTTCCTCGTTCCCTCAGCAAACATTGATTTATGAGGATCTGGATGTGGACGGACAGTTTGTGATTGGGTGTAGTGCTCTCGTGTAGAGAATTTACTCCGCATCAACAGAAAATTATTTCTGAAACTCCTCTGGTCATTAGTTCCCGTTGGGCAGCGTCTTGTGGAGTGCCAGAGCGTGGGGGAGGGATCTGTGGCAGCTTCCCTGTCCTCGCTCACATCGGAGCCAGAGGAAACCCTCTGGAAAATCCGGCTGCGCTCCCCACGCACATTTCTGGCAGGGATGGCTCTGGAACACAGGGAGTGCATCTGGAACACAGCGAGTGTGCTCTCACCAGCCACATGGCCCCGAGTCCTGCCCATCTGCCTCTCAGGGTGGCTGAAGTGCTACTTGGGGCTGCAGTGCTTGTTCCTTTCCTTCAGCACTTTTTTTTCCCTCTGTTTTTGTTATGCCTGATTGCGTTTGGCGTTGTGCTGCTCGCTGTGTATGTACAGATTTTCTGTTCTCATCTTTTATATGACTGGAATTTAGCTATACATCTGGGACTGAAATCCCCGACAGTAAATACTGCCTCTTTGCCTTTTCTTCAATTTACACAGAAACTCAGGATATTTTTCCTGGTGAGCATTGGTTTTTTTTTTTTCAGAAAATAAATACACAGGGACTATGTGCCTAATGGGTGGGAAAGCTGGGTCTCATCCTGTGGTCACAAGGGAGAAGAGATAAAATGTCCAAAGAATAATCACCAACATTTGATGTATAACCTAAGCTTATCCAGATGGGAGAGGAGATATCTCAATCACTGAAGATTGTCTGGTGCATGCTGAATGACACTTTCTATTGTCTGTAAGCAACAAATGGATAGAGGGAGCATTAAAAGTCCCCTGCTTATCTTCCTCTGGTTATTTATTGTCTGGAACAGACTGGACCCACAGCTAGTGAAAGAAAAGAGTGTTTGTGATGGTCCTTCTGCTTGCAGCTCCTTCGTGTCTCTTCACTGAGTATCAAATGCAGGGGACAGTCAGCCCCCACCTTTCTGCCCATCCTCTGTTAATTCAGGCAACAGAGCCCTTAAATTTTGTCAGCATCTTCCTACAGATTACAATCCTGTCTGTGCTGCATCAACTCTGGTCTGGCAAATGGCTCTTAAGCCTTTTCAGAGAGCATCAAAACACCACAGTGTTTCTAAGACACCGGTAAATTACTGAGTTAATTAATTCCCACTCAGACTCTTATTTAAAACCAGTTCCAGATGAGCGTTCAGGAGTTTTTCCCCACCCCCTTTGCAGAGCAAAGTCAGAGGAGCATTTGTGGAACTGGAATTGTTGAAGCATCACCTCCCTTTATCACTGCCCCCTCACCTGAAACATAATTAGTGACTGTGTGAGCAACTGAGCCCATTTTCATGCAAAATCAAGTTAAGATGAATCCCTGTCAGTGATAGCAGCTCACAAGAGAGGACAGAGAACGTCTCACACCTCTCTGACTCTTGCAGAAATATTTGTCTCACCATGCTTTTGGCTCATGAGATGATGCTTTCTTGATGATTAATACCATGAGGGATATTGCTACGTCAATTCATGTATGTTAATCAGCTTATCATGTCTTTTTATTTTTAAAAATTTGAAAAAAAAACCCCAAACCCTCAAGCCCTCCAACTGGCTCCAACTGCTCTGAATTCCTCATCTTAGATGATGGGAACAGGAGCCCAGTAGGGAGTTTCTCTAGCCAGTTTGCCTTGTGCATGGTTCACTCAGTGGGATTCCTTTCTGTTAGTCCTTTTCACTCACTTCAAATTTCACAGGCATTCAAGAGCTATGTGTATTTTTTTTTTTTTTCACCCTCTGAGTCAAATCACAAAGAAAGCGGCAATCAAGCAAACTTTTCAGACACGCTCTCTGGGGACTGGCACAGTGAGGTTCACACGGGTTCAAATGAGAATAAAGTGGGACTGGGCAGGAGGAGGACAAGCAGATTTGGAGGTAAAATTGAGCAAATCAGACAGTGGAAAGTTTCAAAAGTTCTTGGAAGGCAAGTGGTTATCAAAGAGATAAAAAGGAAAGCCTGGTTGTGATAGAAGAATAATATGGAGGTCAGGGCAAGCGCAGCTTTGGACAATGCATTGGCTCCAAGATGGTTTTGAAAGAAAGGATAATGATTCACCCTGCTGAAGGATTTCTGCAAGGAACAAGCGGTGGGGAGTAGAGGTTTTTCAGTTCCTAGAAGATTCCCACAATGTTCCTGCCTGATTTTTATTGTCAGATTTCTAAGCATTTCTAGACAGGCAGCAGTGAAGGTTACTTGAGCCTGCAAAGGGAGAAGCCCTACTAAGCACATGGAGATTTTTAATCAGGTGTTCCAGTAGATGTTATCTTTTCCAGTGTTTCTTCCTGTTTGCTTTGTAGAGTTCACAGAATGAAAGTCCACCTTTCCGTCAGGTTATCCCCAGGTTTCCAGGCCATTTCATAGAGAGCTCAGGAAAAAAAAGACAGTTGAGACCTCGTGTTCTCCTGATAGGGACGTACCCCATGGGGCACCTGCATCAACTGTTTATTGGAAATAATATTTAAAAAACACTTGGGTATTTTAGCTGGTGTTTACTTCAAGGAGGGCTTTTTTTCTACTTATAGAAGCAACCACAAGGAATGGCACAAGGAACAAGGACCCACCACTGCCCACAAGCACGCGCAGGAATCCTCTGGGTCATTGTAGAGCTGGGCCTTGGCAGGAGAGCTGTGTCTGCCTGACGTGTGGGTGATGTGTTTTGCAGGGTACCAGATCTCCTGGGAGGTGTATGGCAGGAACGAGTCCCGCCTGGCCCGCACCCTGTCCAACAGCACCCTGGAGTACAAGATCACGGGGCTGTCGTCCCTCACCACCTACACCATCGAGGTGGCGGCCGTCACCGCCCAGGGCAGCGGCTGGGTCACCTCCTCCACCATCTCCTCTGGAGTGCCCCCAGGTTGGTGAAGCTGCAGGAAACAAAGAAAATGTGTTGGTTCTTCATGTTTCTGTGTTCCAAAGGTCGCAGGTTACTTCAGTTCAGCAATAATAAAAATGATTTTATTTGTAAAGCACCGGAATTCTTTGCCGCGTAATTTAGATTTAATTTTTGGAACAGACTGAAACGTTAACGTGAAGGCATTTGCAGTTTGAAATTTCCAGGAAGTTGAGGATGTTTAACACAAATACAAAAGGAGTTGTAGGTACGGCAATGGAATGGACAAAGTAATAAAGTGGATACAACACAGAATCTCTTGACATTTACAAAGTGACATCAGAATGAAGCCTGAATCAATTCAAAAAGTGTTGCTTTGGGGCAAGAAATAAAGTTTGGGTGATATTAAAAGGAAAAGGATTTTCCATGTGGAAGTAATACAGCTTATGTCAACTATGAGTGTTTCACTTGTACAGGGAAACTAAAATCTTATTTACAAGAATTTGAGGTTGTGGCCTGAAAAAAGATTTGGGAAGAGGCAGTTCTGTCCCACATTGTCTGAATTACCATTTGGGCACCTGTATATTTACCCTTTTTACATGTTGTTTTTAAAATTCTACCCTCCACCCCCCCAGTATAGAAAGCAAACTAAACAGCCAATTCATACCTCAAACAAGCAGTTGCAGTTAGTACAGAGGTTATAGAAGTAGAATTTCCCAAAGTGGAGCAGTTATTGTTCATCACTGAGGGAATCCAGTTTTTCTTTCTCTAGCATTTTTGAACTTTTCTGTATGTCCTGAGGTATGTTTGCCCTTCTTTTCCCTAACCACAGATAATTGTGACAAGCTGTAGACTGGATCAATGCCATGATATCTGATGGCAGGATGCCTGCCAGATAACAGCATTATCCCACTTGGGCAGGGTTGGGTTATCGATCGTGATTCCCACAAATGTGAAGTAAGAACCAAGAAATACTGGGTATTTGTGCATACTTGAAATATATGCCAAAAACCTGCCCATTTTTGGCCTGTTGCAGTTGCACAGAGTGCAGCATTATCATAAAATTACAGAATGGTTTGGGTTGGAAGGGACCCGAAAGATAATTTATTTCCAACCCCCTGCGGCAGTCAGGGATACCTTCCACTAGATAATTACTGATTATAGTAGTTATTTCCATTTGTTATAAATGCAGGTAACTATGGGGAATTTATTCTAAACACTATATTTAATCTCTTCCCTGGACTTGGTTTTGTTGTTAATTCAGATGATATTAAAAATGTAAATGCCAGTATAATCTTGACTGATGGGAGGCAAAGATCTGATTGGGGCTGCAGGTTTTTCCTCGTAGGAGGTTGCCCTCTTTATTTGCTACAGGATTCGAAAAAAAAATATCTACTTTAATCAGGCATCAGAAATGCCCTGGGAAAACCCAGATATTAGGGGCCAATATAAATACTCTACCCAAAACTTCAAGTCTTTTCCTGTTGTATGTTCTCTAAGAAGTAAATAAAAAGTATTGTCATTCAATTCCGGGGAAACAGAAGTGCAGTGGAATTAGGTGACTTGGCAGACCTGGAGCTGGGAAGTGCCTTCCCCCCAGGGCCATCAGGGTTTGTTCATTGGGAAGCTTCTCTAAAATAGTACCTGTAATTCTGGAGCTGGGCTCTTTCTTTCCTCATTTGATCTGTAAAAATGTGGTGCATGCTCAGAGCAGCAGAAATAGTAATGCTGTGTGTTATACTCTACTAAAAATAAAAATAACCACAACTGGGGCAAATAGGGCCCTTTTCTCTGTGCTTTTATGTCGGAAAATGAATGTCAGCTTGTGTTACTGACTCCTGGACAAAGAGTGTTTCTATCTCTCATTTACTTTTCTGCTTCTCCAGAACTTCCAGGTGCTCCAACCAACCTGGTGATTTCCAACATCAGCCCTCGGTCTGCCACGCTTCAATTCCGCCCAGGATACGATGGCAAAACCTCCATCTCCAAGTGGATAGTGGAAGGCCAGGTATGTCCCTGACAAAATTATCATAATGAAGTTTCTGAGGGGGTAAAAAGAGTCTAACCTAATGAATTCCTCTTGGGATTTCAGGTTCTGCTACTTTGGGTCAGAGCTCCTCTGTAAATGGCCTGGGGCAGCTGTGCAGGGGTCCTGGGAAGGTTGGGATGCAGGGGGATTTGAGAGACTCAGAGATGTCCGTGTCAGTCAGAGAGAAAAGGGTCAGGTGAATGCTGGGACTTCTCTCCAGAAGAACAAGAGAAAAATGTGTTATGTAATACATATATATATTGTGTGAGAATGCTTATCCTTAAATAATTCACATGGGTTTTTATGTTCAGAGAACACCACGTACACCATAAACAGCACACACAGCAGAGCTTTAGTCCATCCATCTATTTTAAAAAGGATTTGAAGCTTGTGTTTATGTTCTGTGAGGTGTCTTTTCAAAAGTTTGGAATTATTATCTCAGAGATTCAGAGTATAGGAGGAATTGCACTGAACAGTAAAAATACCATTATTCATGAGATTGAGTGTATTTTTCTATCTTGTAATGGAATATACCAAGGTTTTCTATCCAGGCCTCTAGATATGAATAGGATGAATTCTCTTCTTCATCAGCTTTAAACAATATCCCTCTTTCTGCTGTCATTGTGCCTTGGAGGAGTTATATGTTCCTCATTTGTTCTCCTGACAGATGAGCTTTGCTTCTTCCTTTCCACCCACAGATCTTTATAAATAATACAATCTGTTTTTAAGACCAAATGTTGGACTTCTTAAATCACCGTCACCACTTAGACATGTTGATACAATCACTTCACTTGGTAATGAGATTGTTGTGAACAAGTTGGTACATTTTTTGCCATTTATATACACATTATGGCATATTACAGAATTAAACACCAAAATCCAATAATATGGTGGCTTAGCACATTCTGAGGAGCATTTTCCTGCTGGAGCACCACACTGATGTTGCTCAGAATTTGTTAATTCAGTGAGTTGCAGAATGCTACTGAAGTGAAGCAAATTTGAATGCTTTAAAACTGCAGTGATAATTACCGTGAAGTTCATCTGCATCCTTGAAAAGCCCTGGGTACAAACAGAGGTTTGAGCAGTCCTCGGTGTGCAGGGAGGGAAGGGAGGGTCTTTCTTGTTCACAAACCCTCACCCATATCTCTAGAGTTGCTAGAAAAGTCCAGGGGTTCTTGGTTCTGATAGATCCAGGAATTATTTGCTCCTTTTGGGGAAGGAGCATGGCCAAGTCCTTGTGGAATCTGGGCAGTCCTTTCAACCACAGCAACCCTGCAAGTTTCTCCTGCACCACACCTCACTGCTCAACTTTAACACAACACAAAATGTTGCTCCTAGTGGATTTCAGGAAAAAATAAAAATTCTTGCTCACCTGATTAATGAAAATCAGTTCAGGTATGCAGAGAAATCGGTGAGTCCTTAAGGATATAGCAAATCCTGTTTCCAGGATGACAGCTGCATATAATCCTTTGTTCCCAGCCCCTGTCTGCCAGCACTCCTCTCAAACTCCTTCTCTCTGAAAGTGCAATTTCACAGCACTTTCAGCCAATCTAAAGCAGAGCTCTCATTGTCCTGCTCCAGTTCCCTCTCCCCATCCCACTCTACCAAGACTTTTCCTCCTGCTGCCTTCTGTGTGCACTGACACAGGATGAGACCCAGAGCTGCTGGAACTTTGATCCAGCCAAGAACAAATGAGTTTCAGACGGATCAGCTCTGCACAGGCCGTGTGTGATCAGAACATCATCGTAAGGGGAGAGGGTGTGAACATGGCAATGGGAGCAGAGATAAGGGCAGCAATGCCTCTGTCTCCACTTGGATCCAAGCTGCCTTGGACCTACCCACCTTTCAAAGAGACAAAAGCTTTTGCAAAATTGTTTTTTGCTGCCAGGACACCCCAGTCTCCATTTCTGACTTTCATGTGGTCTGTTCTCAGCTGGGATTTGTCCATGCTGGGATGCAGGCTGCTGTATTTTAGCATGGACAACCAAAATTGCTCCCTAGGACTGTGTTGGATTGAAGGGCAGTGGTTGCACAATACTGAAATGGAGGGAGGGTTTTTGTCCTTCTGGATCTTTCATTCACTGACCCATGTACAACTTTTAATAGCAGGGTTAAGTGTTTCCTGCCTTGGCATTAAATTAAAAGCCACTTTGGTTTTGCACACTTTGATTTTAAAGCTGATGGTATTGCCAAGGGATAGGATGACATTTAGCTATAAAACACTAATCTGTAAGTTGGGCACTTCATCTGTGTCCCTCCCCCTCTGTAAGCTGGGCAACACCTTTGTTTTGGACATCCTTGATATTCAGAGTCTTCTCCTCCATCTCTGCTGGGAATTTACCTTTCACTCTCAATGTCTGACTCCTTACAGACAAAATTTAGCTGTTTTGTATTCACAAACACAACCAACCTGCCACCAACGTGTTTTTCTTCTTTGTTCCTTTATTTGGCAGAAAGCTTCCTTGGTGAGGGCAGGTCTAGAAAATGTTCCAAGTGCTCCAGTTTGGCTGAGAGCCATTTTTGAAGTCTGATACTTCATGAACAATTTGGATGAGAAACACAGCTGGGAATTCCAGCTGACGTGAAATTTTGTGCATCTGGCCTTGGTTTCTGCTTTTTGTGCCTGGGTGTAAATTCATGGGAGGCACTGTGGAACTAATTCTCAATTATGTCAATGAACATGAGAGATCAAGTCTTTAAGAATTTAGTGTTGGTAGATACTGAAATATCAAGCGTTAAAAATCCCATTTCTGTGTTTCTAGTGAAGGTACATTCTGTACTTTTGAAGGGATTTTTTCAAAATCACTAGATTGTTTCTTTTCCATCTTTTTTGTCTAGACTCAGGACTGGAGGAAACTGGATTTCCAAACAGAGAACTGCAAAAATGTACCAATGCCGATTAAAAAATACTTCTAACTTTTTTTTCTGTTACATACAGCATAATCTAAAGGAAAGAGGCTCAAATGTAATATAAAGGTTCCACTGACACTTGTTTAGAGGGACCAGCAGTCCCCCTGCCTTGTGGCATTGACACTCACAGATAACTTGTTCTTCCACAAAGAAAAAAAAATCAGTGAATCCTTCCAGCCATCCTGTCCTCTCAGATGCAGTTAGAGCATAGGTTGCAGACTTTTTTTGGCAATTTTCATCCAAGAATGACTACAAATCCCTGCTGGTGTTCATGTAGTTTCATGTTTGCGCTCTCTGTCTGTTGCAATCCAGTTTCTTGTTTTTCTTGTGTTGGATTTTTCCTGGGATTTTGTCAGGAAAAATGTGCATGAATGGATCATAGAATGGTTTGGGTTGGAAGGATGAGGATCTCCCAGTTTCAACCCATCCTGACTGTGCCTTGGTGGGTGCTCAGTGCACACCATTGAGCTGATTGCAGAATCTGGGATAACTTCTGCCCAGTCTGGTGTGTTTTGCTGGTGTTTAACATTATTTGCAGGCAGCACAAGACCTGCAGAATGGCTGAAAGCCATTTCTGAAGGGGTGTCACATTTCCTGGAGCCATGGACGTACGGGCTGTTATAGAGAGTTTTGCTTAAAGCCTTTCTGCTGCTTTTAGAGTCACTTTTGTATGAATGTCATGGCGAGCAGGAGCAGTTTCAAAGTGCTAAAACCTTTAAAGTATTATCTCTGTGTTCCCTTCTAAAGCTGTGAGTTGGGAAAGAAGTTGCAACTTTAACCATGAATTTGTGTGGTTTTGTGGGTGAAGTCAGTGACCCAGATAGGATTCATCCATTGCACCAGGTGATTCTCTGGGCGTCCTTTTCACTTCGGAGCTGGTAAATAAAGTGTCTGAAACTCTGACAGTTTTATGCCCTTGACAATCTCTAAATCAAAAATGGCTGAATCAATGTAAGGATTTAGCAAGAAAAAAAATTGCACCCAGGCTGACATCCCCTGAACCGAATTTCTCCCAAAGCGATTTCAAATGTGTGAGTTATGGACCTCTAAAACGAAAACTCTGACACATCTTGAACTATAGTAGGACACAGGGTACCTCTATAATGTACAGAAACATTGTGTTTGCCTTTCCTGCAGTTAGTACTTCTTAACTGAAGTTTTGGAGGCATTGCTGCCTTACACAAATGATTTTTTCTTTCCAAATTTTAATTTTTGAGGTTGGTTTGTTTTGGTTTTTTTTAAGTCAGAATTCTGCAACTTTGCTCATGCAGTGCATTCCATCAGAAAACGTTGAGTCATTTTATAAAATATGTAACATTTTCCTTTTAAGAAATGGAGAAACTAATGCATGGGGAAGTAAAAGGTTCTGACATCACTCCTGATATTGTTTTATACTGTCTCATTCCTGCAATAATTAAGGAATATGCCCTTTTATTGGATGTATTGCCTTGGGAGCAGCTGAGGGATGGGAATGAATATGTGCTGAGCAGTGATGGCTGATGGCTATCGAGCATTCTGTGAAGGGTCTCAGGGGACAGAGGTGTTTTAATTGTGGCAGTCCTGGGGTCCCTGGGGGCTGTGGCTCTGTGGCACAGAGAACTGGGAAGGCACAGAGTGTGTTCCTCGAGGAGTTTTTCTGCTGATGGTAACAGAAAAGCAGCTGGTGCCTCATCTGCCTCCCAAAACAAAGCACCCACGAGCGTGTGTGATCTGTCAACAAACACCATCCTGCTCTGAAGTGTGCATACATGGTTATCCAAAAAAACAGCTACAAGAAAGAAGCCTTTAACTTCACTTGATGTTCTGCAGAGCGGCTCAGAGTGGGCTCTCTTGCCCCTCAAAGGACTCTTTTATCCCAACCACTGCCCGTGGTTCTTTCTGCCCCGTGGGAATCCCTTTGTACTCTGATTCTTGAAACTGATACGTTTCCTCTGATCTGACATCAGAGTGTTTCAGCAAAAATAATTTCCTTTTCCTTCCAGAGCCTGAAACTTGGAATCTGCTGCAGATTTTGGGGAACTTAAAAATATAAAGTCCATCACTAAAGGTGTTCTTTTAAGGGTCACTTCTGAGAATCCATCCATCCATCCATCCATCCATCCATCCATCCATCCATCCATCCATCCATCCATCCATCCATCCCTCCATATATATAAAATACATAAATGAAACTTCTTTTGAGCAACGTGGACCTAGCACAAGATCCTTAATGTTTCCACCTTTGCAGCCCACCAGAAAATGTCTTACTGAGTCAATGTCAGCCCTGCTGGGCCGTGTGGTCCTTAATGTGTATTAATGACCTGCCTGCTCTGCGCAGCAATTGCAACCCGTGGGCCTTCTTTTTTTACTTTTTCCTCATTATTTTGTCAGGCAAGAAATATTTCAAAAAGCTCTCACTTAGAATACAAAAAAGACAACTTAGTCACCACTGGAAGTTATTTGCAGCCTCCAGAGCACTGTGGATTGTTGCTATACAATTACTGCAGCACCTGGAGGTGATGCTGTTAAGTGCAAAATTTGCAAAAATAAGCGTTTGCCATAGACTTCCTACAGTATTAATAGAAGACTCATTTAATAAAGAGTGTTCTCTGTCTCCAAGACTGAATTCAGCCCTCTCATCCTTTCTTTGTTTGTGTTGGGCTTTTCTTTCTTTAAAATGTCTTTATCAACTCTTCCTTCTCCAGGTTCAGTTTAGGGATGTTCTGTTTTACCCTGCAGACTTGTCTCAACTTGTTTCCCTTCAGCTTCCACATCCATGGGCTTCACTACAATTTATGGAGCTTGGTTAGGACTGGAAATTTTAAAAGGTCCACAACCTTCACTACCATCTACTTTATATCTTGTTTAGTGTGTGGCAGTGACCTTGATCACCACCAAGTCTGAAAGGCCCATCCAGACCTGCTCAGCCACATCCTCCATGGAATCAGTGCTCTGCTGGGAAGATCAGAGAGGCTTCTTTCCACAGTGCAATGCAGAACTTATTTCTCTGGCCTAATTTTCTTTGTGTCGTTTCCTCATGCACAAACATAAATATGCAGCACATCAAGTCCTGGGTGAGCGAAGAACTAAAACATCTATAAATAAATCAGGCTGCTTCTCCTGAAGGGGGTAAAAAAAAAAAAGAAAAGAGTGAATGAAACCTAATTTTCTATTTGAAGTACTTGGGGTATGCGAGGTACTTTGGGCTGTGGTGCCTATCGAGTGTTTGACAGCGTCTGTGGCTGTAACTCGTACACAGAACTTGCAAGGGATCTGTTTAAAAAGATTAAAGGAAATAGCTCTTTACACAGTGGGCTGTGAGCTTCTGGAATGTGTTGCCACAGCAGCCTGTGGGAGTAGATAGTGTCAGTAGGTTCCAAAGGGATAAGGGGTCTTCGTGGATAATAAGTCTGACTAGACCCTGAAGGGAAGAGCTGCCCAGGTACCCTCTGCCATCCTTCAGCCCCTGGCTGTGGATACCAGGGCAAGGGAATTGGGCTTCACCCACCCTTTGTGGCAGGGCTGGAACACCAGAGGAACGTGCTCAGTGCTAGGGAACTATTCCAGGGGCCTTGCCTGAGCTCCCCTGGGTTTCAGCACATCCAAAGTGAAGCCTGGCTATCCACCCCTCCTCTTCTCCCCTTCTCCACACTCCTCCCATGGCTCTCAGGCACAGCCCTGCCCACAGATGCCGTATCTTCCAGGTCAGGCTCTGGCTTTTCTCTCATTCCCTGTTGGCTTCCTTTTAAGTCCTGATTCATCTTCATTTAATCTCCAGAAAGCTGCATGGAAAGCAATGCTCAATTCTCATCAGTGTTTAGTCCCTTCTAGCACTGCTGTGGCTGAGGGCCCATGTTGGGCAACATGTTGTGATTAATTAATACAAAGGATTGCCCATGGAAAAGTCTGGTCTGAGTGCAGAGCAGCAGATGAGGTTAAAACACTTTTGTTCTTTGACTTTGTTCTTGTTTCTCTGTCTTCATTTCCATGGCATTTTGCCTCCATTGAGACTTACTTAGTATGCATCAGTTCCTGCAAGTTATTATCAAGGCTATTTTTCATTCTCTTATATTACTACTTGATACTTTTGTATTGTGGCAGGAAGATTGAATGGGATATTATCGCTCTCATGGTGTTTTTTCTGGAATGGATCTTATCACAGGATCTGGTGAAGTCTCATCAGGTACAAGGAGACTTGGCTAACTTAGCTGTGTTCTCTCTTTACAAATAACTAGTCATATAAAAATTAGTATTAACTGGAAAATGTGTTTAACGGCGTTTGTGCTTCCACTGCTGTGATGACACACATCGTAAAAGAGGTTATATATATTTATTCATATATTTACATAGGTACATAATCTACTTTGCATTCCTTCCTATCTTCCCCTTGTACAGGTTGGTGTGCTGGGTGATGAAGAAGAATGGGTGACTCTTCATGAGGTGGAGAATGAACCTGATGCTCAGATGCTGGAGGTACCAAACCTCACTCCATACACTCATTACAGGTAAGAACAGCAGGTAATTAGCTGCAACGTGGGGGAAAAAAAGGAGTAAATAGCAGCATGGAACAGCTTTCCTAATCAGAGACATCTGGCTGGGTTTTATAATCTGAACAAAAGGAGAAAGTTTTGCTGTTTTTATAGGTTACACTTAAAATTACTAATCGGATATTGTTAATTGTAATTTACATACAATTCAGTTGATAACATTAAGAAGGAAATTTAAGTGCCCAGTGAGATGTTTTTACAAGTAACTGCTATGCTGTGATTTCCCTCCCTGAAGGGAGCACCAGTGGAACATCAGCCAGTGACAAATCAATTGTAGCTAAACTGGTGCAAACCTGTAATTACATATTTGCGTCAGCTTAAACATCACTTTATTGATTTAACTTAATTTGGTAACATCAGTTAGATGAAACCTTTGTTTATAGGAATTTACCAAGTTAAGCTTAATAGATAAAAGCAATGCCTAAACTGATTGAGGTGACTGTGCATTGTGGGTGCACCCCAGTTAAACAAGATTGATTTTTAAATCAATCCAATCCAGGCGATGCCGAGCTATAGACAAGACTGGAGAATTTGAGGTACTCAACCCTAATGAAAAATACTTTCATGATCCAGCTTGCTAACGTAGAGGCTGGTGAAAAGGAGATCCAGTGGCAAGAGTTAAATCAGCCCTCTAGAAACTTGTCCATTTTGTGCTGGCTGAAGGGGCTATTACCTAACCCATGTGCTGTTGTAAGCCAGGAGTAGGTGCAACCAAGGAGAGCTCACATAATTTACACCTGACTCAGTGCTGGCACGTTCATTTTCCTCCCTTGGTCACAAACCTAGGAACATATTGAACTTCTCACTAACTCTCCACCCAAGTGTTTTAAACCTCATCTTCCAGAGCTAAACGTTTTACTAAAAGGTCTTTGAAAATTTTTGTGAACTTGAGCAGAGATTTCTGGTGCAGAGGTTTAGGGAAATTATCTTCAGGTTAAGAGGATTTTGCTCTCCTCATAAAGGGGGATCCTTAAAGCTGAAAAGGCAGGGGTGGGCAGGAAAGTGCAAGTTGTACCCACAGTTCAAGGTTCACTGTCCATGAAGAATAAGGAAAACTTGCACACCCAGGCATGGAGAAACATCTTTGGCATAGCAAGTAATGAAGGAGAATATGAGAAATTTGGGGGATTGTGTTTTGCCAGTTGTTAAACCTTTTGGTTTATTTTATTCTTGCATCTCATTTCTCTGTTGTATTCATTAAATTCTGGAGTGATCCCAGTTATGTTGGGATCTTTCACACATCTGGTTCCCTTTTGATTTTTTTTCATTTTAAGGCAGCTCCTTGAACTTTGCCTACTTTTTTCTCTCCTGCACGCACTTTTAGGAGCTTTTTTGGTTTAGCTTCAGTGTTTGAGCAATTTTATACAAATTTTTGAAACCTAGAAAGCTGTTGCCAAATGGATTTGTTGTCCCCTGATCAGCTTCAGTCATTGCTCACTGAGGAAACTCACCATGAGAGCTGATTATCAGAGCAGATCTTTACAGGCCATTCTTCTTTCCTGTATTTTGGGCCAGTGTCTGAGAGTGAAATCAGGACAGTATTTGTTTAATGTGTTTCCTTCAGTGCACTTTGGAGAGAGATCAGAGCAGGTAAATAAACACTGCTGTGTTGACTGGCTCATCCTTTTCCCAGGCTCCGTCATTAGGTCCAAAAATGAAGTGTTTAATATGAGCAGGTCACGTATTTATGTGCAAATGCTGGGTGCTTTCAATTGCTTGTGATGGCTGAGAGCATCTGAAATGTACAGCACATCTTAATTATGTGGTGCTGCTTGTAAAAAAAGATTTCCCTAAATCTTCTGTGACCCAATGAGGATTTCTATTGTAGAAGAGATGGTTTCAAGCAGACAGGGTATTTTTTAAAGATGCATATCCATATTAAATAACTTAATCTTTCTTGTGCAGGAAGGCTGAAAATGCAGCACAGGGATAAATCAGCCTCTTTCAACAAGTAATTGAGGGGAAATGTTATCGCCAGTATATTTTTTATATTGACAGGGAATGAGACTATCCCAAGTTTGATATTTTAATACCTTTCTGAATGCATTGTATAAGTATCGCCAGAGAAAATCACTTACTGCCAGCATAAGCTCATCAAGCTTGGTATAATTAACATAAATTTCTCACACAAATACCTAAGTTTCTAATAGACCCTAAGCTAATCTCATTTTCATTTTTTAAATACCTGAGAGGATCTGAAAGCAGTTACCATCAAGCATTCAGCAGCGACTACAAAGGGGACCTGCGTGCAGCGACCTCCGCGGAACGTTTAGAAAGCCCCTAATTTGTATTTTTCCACCCCCTCCTCCCGCCCCGGACAAGCGAGGCAGCGTTCCCCGAGCCCTGACAGCGGCACTCGCTGCCTCTTTCCCCCCCTGCTCCAGGTTCCGGATGCGGCAGGTGAACGTGGTGGGCCCCAGCCCCCTGAGCCAGCCCTCGCGGGTCATCCAGACCCTGCAGGCCCCGCCGGACGTGGCCCCGGGCAGCGTCACCGTGCGCACGGCCAGCGAGACCAGCCTGTGGCTGCGATGGGTGGTGAGCAGCTCGAGGGACGTGGGGATGGAGGGGAGCTGGGGATGGGGATGGGGCTGCTCCCCAAGGGCCAAGCCAGCCCTCCCAAAGTGCCTCCTCTTCCTCCTCGCGCTCAGCGCGAAGGAGTAACAGCCAAATTGTTTCCTTTTCCAGAGTGGTCGGAAAGCCGAGCCTTGCCTTAAGTGCCTTATTAATCAAATAAATTGCCTACTGCCACTGTTTCTGCCACTTCATCGGGGGAATGTGCCTGTGTGTAAAAGCTTGGCTTTGAGGAGCTCCAGGACCACGGGCTGGGTCAATGTGTGGGGCAGGAATGGAGCGCTCGAGCCAATTTGCCGCTTCCCGGGGCTCGGTTGTTTGCTCTGTATAAAAAGGTCCCCAGGAGGTGCATCCCGGCCATGGGCAGCGTCCTGTGGTTCCCAGAGCTGTGGTGCAGCAGCAGCAAGGCTGACACTCCTGCGGGAAGATTGCATTTAGCTGAAACGGTGTGGAATTATGCGCTAAAATGCAGAGATAAATGATTAATTGCGAAGATGCGGCAATTGCTGACATCGCTGTGCCCCTTCGCCTGTCTCAGTTACCTGCAGAGTTGCCACGTTGGGATTTACTTGGCAATTAACCTGCTCCAGAATGGTTTTTCTTCACCCCTGTTAGGCAGAATTTTCCACCGGGGTTACTGCGGTGTGAAGTTGATGAAGCACAGGTTTCCTTTTGCCCAAATGTTAGCTTTTCCATGCATAAACTCATTATGGCTGGAAGTCAAAATCAGGCTGGGAACAAGAGAGTTTTTCTCCTGTTGGAAAGGAATAATTTGAGTTTCTCAACAGGACACTGCATTTAATTCTGAGCCTTGCCAGACTAAAACATGAAGCTTGAAGGTGTCACCTCACTACCCACAGAAGAGACGTCACAGTTCCTTTGCTAGGCCCCACAGAACTCTGTCATGGATTTTCTGTGGGAATATCCATGCCCATGTTGGAACTGTCTCCAGACCTACATATCTTCCATCAAAATTAACTCCAGGTCATTTTAAGAGCCTTTAAAACATTAAGATTGTGCTGCTTGGAAGCCCGTTCTCCTTGAGTCAAACTGCAAGGTTCAGGAGGAGCAACAGCCACATCTAAAAATGACCTGATAAACGCTTTTCATGCTTAATAACATCAATATTTGAAAGTGTTTAATCTCTTTTATTTTAAGACCTGCAGGTGAATCTGTTTTCCCCTGAGAGCTGGGAATTCCTCCCTTCCTACAGAATGAGGGTCACGTTTCTAGCCCTGCATGCCTGCAGGGTAGAGTCTTCTAAGCTGTGAAATGTTAATGTGTATCCAGCTTTCCCAGTGAATCAGAACCGAATCTCAGCCATCCGTGGCATCATGTAGTTAGTTTTACAGCAGAAAAACTCCAAACTTCATGAAGTAGGCTAATTATTTCGTATTTTAATCTCTGAAATTGCTTGGGGAGTTAGAATACTAGAATAAATCTCTGCTGATAAATGAGTAGGCAGAGAGTCACTAAAAAAAAGTAAAAAATGTACGATAAATGAATTTGTCACATGCTCCAGCAATTTATCATTCATTTCCATAATTAATCACAAAGCTCTGAAATATATTGTATTCATACCATCTCTGTTGATACACCCACAGCAAATGGTTTGGTTTTTTGACCAAACCTACTTCGCTCAAAATTAAGGTAAAAATCAAAACAAAATTCCGCAAGGTAAAAAGGTAAAAAAGGTAAAAAACAAAAGGTAAAGGTAAAAAAGGTTAAGGTAGAAAACAAAACAAAGCAGCACAGAAACGCAGAGACCACAAAGCATAAACCAGAAAATCAACCTCTTGATGTTTTTTGCCTTGCTATGGCCTCACGTGGGCTCAGGCAGCCGTGGAACGTGGCGGGGAAAGCCGAGGCCGTGTGCTCTGACGGGAATGTTGTGTTTTCCTGTGTCACCCCGCAGCCGCTCCCTGACACGCAGTACAACGGGAACCCCGAGTCGGTGGGGTACAGGGTCAGGGTGTGGCGCGGGGACCTGCCAGCCCCGGCCCTGCTGAAGGTCATCGCCGACCGCCTGGCGCGGGAGTGCACCGTGGAGGAGCTGCAGGAGTGGACGGAGTACGAGCTGCAGATCCAGGCCTTCAACGCCATCGGGGCAGGGCCCTGGAGCGAGCCCGTGAGAGGTCGGACGCGGGAGTCAGGTGAGTCCCAGCACTGCGTCTGCTGGCATGGAAATCCCAAGGAATCCACCACTTTCTGCCCTCTTGTTCAGGTCTTAATGTTTTGGTTTGGTGTTTGGATGTTGGGTGGGGTTTTTTTTTGCTTGCTGAGCCATTAAATCTGAAATGAGATGGAAAAAAAAACAACCTCAAGATGCACTGAAGGCAAAAAGGCATTCGAAGGGTTATTTCTGGTTTTTTTCCTACCCTACTCTCATGCACAAACCTGCAGGTTTTCATCTAAAGCAAACAAAACAACCTCTCCTCATTTCTGCCCCAGTGTGGACAAGGAGAAGCTTGTATAGAGATTTTCTGGCTGAAGTGCTCTCTCACACCTCCTCTTCCTCCCCAGCACCCCATGGCCCCTAGTCCTCCCCTTTTCCCTCTCTGCTTCTAGGCTGAGGCACATTTTCTCACAGCTGTGGTTACCTGAAATTTCACTTCAAGCACCAAATAATTCTAAAAGGGCACAAGTCACGTTAGAGAGCTGATTACACAGAGAGAAATAAAATAATTACCTGAACTTCTGATGGCATGTTTTCAAACCTGCCTTCCAAAATTGTGTGTACAAGGCTGTGTAGACATAACCTACTCAGAGACCTGGAGCAGCAGGGCTGTATTGTTGAGCTGAATTGTCCAGGCAAGCAGAGACTTCAAATATCAGAAGGAAAGTGTCACTCTCAGGCAACAGTAAATTGCTGTTAGCTCAGGAGAACAGTGAAGGCACGTGTGGAAAAGCTGCTCTCTAGCTGTTGACTTCCCCAAAACTTATTTCCAGACCTACCCTGCATGCGCCTGGGAAATGAAAAGTTATGTTGCAAGTTAGAAACAAAGTGACATGTTCGGTTTAAAAGTTTAGTAATAAATCTCTTCGTGACCTTTATTTACGCAAGGTTCAACGCTGCTATTTTTTCCTGGTGTTTTTTCCCGGTTTTTCTTCGTTAAAGAAGTTGTGGGATTTAATCCTGTGCGTGCCTTACGTGTGCATGTCTGTGCCCTGCAGTGTTCCTTGGTGGGAAGCGAGACCAGGCACGGCAGGGTCTGGTCTGCTGGTTCAGATAACTCTGCTTTGAACTAGCCAGGGAGGAGGCTAAACAAAGTCATCCCCCTCCATTAAAGTGTTGCTCTTTGGGGAGGAGTAATTGCAAAGCGATTGCCGGAGGTATTTTAAAGAAGGCTTGTGCTGGAGTTAGAGATAGCATGACCCAGACAAAGCAGTTCTGTATCGTAATAAAAAGATAGCACGTCCTCCACTTTCGCCTCTCCGCTGCTCTTCAAACACTTCTTTTGAAATGTAGTAAACACTAAGATTAAGTCATTTCATAAAACCTTAGGATTACAGTGCTCTTGCTCAGCATCGAAAGATCAGAGGTTACACGTGGATCTGACATTTTCTCTGGCAGTATTAAGAGAAGGTTGACTTGAAACTGATTGTGGGAGGCACACAGAACCCGGGATCAAAATAACACAAAGCTGTGATCTAGGCCATAAAGACTCATTTGGTTTTTTCCATGTGTTTTCTTTGATACTGACATCTGATTTCTTGCATAGAGCAAGTCAGGGCTTAGACTTTTGGCTGTATCTTCTTAGATTTAGAATATACAAGATGTGCTGGCTTAGCAGCAAACTGTATGTATGAAAGCACTTCAGGGAATCTGGAATTAACCTGTATGCACAGTCAAATGGGGTTAAAATGCAAATAAAAGATATTTAAAGCCGGAGAGAAAGGTCAAAGCACTTTTAGGTCTGCCTTCAGAACAATAAGAAAAATTCTGTTTATCGCTTATGTTTCAAAGCACTTCAAAAGCAGGTGTCCTAAATACATCTTTTTCTGGTTTTTTAGATACAGAGTCTCAGGGAAGTTGGTTTTGCTGGTGCTGGGGACTGTAAACATCCCTCACAGCTGGCCAGTGGTGCTTTGGCCACGATCATGTGGTGCTTCATTGGCACAGCTCCTGATTCCATGTTTTACACCATCCAAGGGGATAAGGAGTAGAGCCCAGGCACTAAACCAGGTCATGGTATCTGATGGCAGTGCAGCCACTGGAGCCCAAAATCTTTACTGAAAATAAAGCTCTGTTTGAGTATTTGTTTGTTTTTGGTTGTGCAATCACAGCACTGATAGTTGAGCACAAATGCCAACAACAATAGTGGGGCATGTCATTACAAGTACTCACTGATTTCTGAAGCTCTTGAATATAAAACAAATTGAAAGCAAAGAAATTACAAGAGAATAAATAATGCTGTAGGTTTTGGTAACACAGGCTTGAAAACCAGTTGGGAAATCCTATAATGAAAGTCTGGGATAGGGTTGCAAGCAGCTGAAGGTGGAGGGAGACAAATTAGGATTTTTAAACAGGGCAGGTTCTATCAATCCAAAATGTTTTCATAATGTTAGAAATTAAATAGCTCATTAAATTTTACAGTGTAAAATAACTGCAGAGTAACAAGCTCAGTTTCCACTCAATAAATTGACAACGACAGTAGGTCCAATATAGAGAAAGCAAGAAAATGCAGAGACATCTGATGTATTAGAACAACCTTGGCAGGGCTGCTTCCTCTCAGACACAGACCCTCTTCCTTTCAAAAAAATTCATCTCAGATACACCTAACCCAGTGCCTTAATGGATTTTGTGCTCTTAATATTCAGCTACATGAATGTGTACACTTGTCTTACAGGATGAGCTACTGTAGGAGCATGGTCACACATCTATGGCAAGGATCAATCTCCCGATGCTTCGGGGGCTGACCTTCACAGAGCAGTTACTGTGCTGTGAAGAAGCATCTCTTGATAATTCAAATGTGGTCCAGTGTCACTGGGGGAATTTGTCAGTTTGTACAAGCTGAGAATTCGGCCTGCAGTACCTAATTTTATAGGCAAAGTGGATGTGTGCTGCATCTATGCTACTTTTGCCGTGGACCTTGCTGGAAATTTGCACTTCTTAGCTGACGTCAGATGTACAATGTGCCACTTTAATTTTTGCTTTCAAAAAGAGTGAGGGATGTGCAGCTAAAACGAGCTGCAAAAATGCAGAGAACCGCTGCATCCCACTCTCTAGCTTTCCTAGAAAGCCAGAACACAGACTAGCTTATTAAAAGCTCCTTTTGGCCCAGTTAGAGACATAAAACGACATAATTTGCTGTATATCAGATGTGGCTGTGTCAGATGTAGAAAGAGGATGCGGGATTTTAGATGCCAACGCGGATAACCTTAAAAACTTGAGCTGTTATTGAAGTTCCAGTGCAAAGTGCCAGTAACTCTGTGATTCCCTACGTTTGATCTCCTGAAGTGCTCCGTGCTGGCAGTTTGCTGGATTAGCTCATCGTTTAGTTTCCGTGTTTCCGGTGCGTTTTGTTCAAGCTCTGGGATTTTTTTGGACACTGTTGCTTGGCTTCTTTGCTGTTCTTGCAGGTTACTAATGAGAACTCAGCTTTTTGGAGCTTATAACAAAGTCTTCAGTGCAACTGTTTAAGGAAACCAGCATTAGAGAAGGGAGCTTGCAGAGGAAAGAGGGATTATGTGCCTCACTCACTAATTAGTCTTAGCAAACTATAATTTCTTTGAATCACAGCTTCCTGAGAGAGGAGATGGGTCAGAGAAATGAAGGTTACCTTTCAATTCACTCTTCAAGGGTCGATCAAAGTCTGTTACTTGATAAAAGACTGGCAACAATAAGATCCATGAAATCACTTGCAGGTCCTGAATTCATATTAGAATAAAATTCTTGACACTGAGGTGAGAACTGAAGATTTAAAGCTCACTCAATGAACACAAGGATTTTTGCCATTCAGGCATTCGACTTAGATTCCTTTCCAGTGAGAGGGTGCATTCAGCTTGTCTGTCACTGGGAATTGAGAGGGGTCTGAGCTAATGAACCTTCAGACAGAGCGTTCTCTCCCTTGTCAGCTGTCCAGTGCCCCCACCAGCAGTGTGGCCATCCACACCTCAAAGCCAGGATGCCCTTGGGGCCAGCCTGGGCTCAGCCTTCACCTTCCGTGAATTCAGGAGAGCTCATGGCTGCTGATCAAAGAGGAAAAGAAATACTTGTAAAATAAAGTAACTTTTTCACTCTTGAAAGGCCCCAAACCAGATAAAATAGAAATAAATGTGGCTGGAAAGGGCTTCTTTCCTCTACACATCCTGGTTTCTTGCGACCCACCTCCACCCTTTCTCTCTCCAGGAGTGATTCATGTGGGAGTAGCTCTTTGTGAAGATCTACAGATAAAGTTATGGCAGCTATCCAAAGACATTCATGGCTCCTGGCAATCTATTTTCCTTTAACATAATTATATCCTTGTGGGGGATAAATCTGGGAGAAGACTTAAAAAAAAAAAAAAAAAAAGACACTTCAGTGTTGGAGGGGAAAAAAAATTGGATTTTAGTCTGCTGCAGTGTCGTGGATGGTGCTCTGTTTCTCATGCCCCAGATAATTGATATCAGGGAAATTGTTTCAGAAATTACTATCTCTGCTGTTAACCTTGAGTGCACAGGGGTGGGGGTGCCACCTTTTTGGGGTGGGTTTTTTCAATTTTTATTCATTCTGGTGTCATACTCATTATCTCATTCATGTTGCTAGGAGCTTCAGGAGCTCTCCTCCAAAACAGCAGATCTGTTTTTTCACTCGGACAGCCAGGAAAGCATTCCTTTGGCAGAGATTTGGGCTGCTTTTTGTGATATATTCAGGCCCTAATCAAGCCTTACTGCCCCTAAGTGCTTGTGTAACATAACTTGGTGAATGTTCCCTTGAGGTCTGACAGGTGTATCAGGATTTAGAAAAGATTGTACCCTTCAGATGTTGGAAATGCCACAGGGGAAAAATGCAAAAGGGCAGCATAAAAAGTGAACTCTTAAAAATAGCCTCACATCCTGCTTCCATAATGTGACATGCTATTAAGCTTGCCTACAAAAGGCTGCAGTTGTGTGGTTCTGCAGCACTTCCAGTTTTAATGGCATGGGAAAATGCAAGTTTGCTCTTCTCTGGAGTCAGAGAAAATTACAGTGTTCCTGTGCCATCAGTTCTAATGATGTTTCCAGTTTCATAAGAGCCAATTTTGCAACATAAATGAAATGGGCATCTCTCATTGACACCGTATCAATCCCTGAAAATACACCTCGTGTTAATGCATCCATCTCTAATTGATGTATTGCAAATGTTGAGCGCTATCACATCATCAAGAGGCTGCAGAGGTTAAAGAACTTCTTACTGAAGTGGGAGTGCAATCCAGGGGGGGAAATTACTGCTAGCTCTAGACAAGATGCTATAATTTCCTTTCAGATAATATAGGAAGCCACAGGGGCATAAAACTTCTTGTTAGAACAGATTGTGCTATAAGATAAACTCCCATTCAGAGAGATTTCCAGCTTTTGGCATAGGGGGTAAAAGGTATGGGGAAGAAATAATGGGAGACAGGCTTCAGGAATTCAGGGAGAAGTTCAGGAATTCAAACTTGGTTCTAATTACTGCAAATATATAGAACTTGAAATTTATTCATAGCTGTCAATATTTACTGTCTGTCTGTAGACACTGATAAGTATTAAATGTTTAGCTCTTTACAAACATTGTCATTTCTGAGATGAACTGGCAAGAAATTGTGAGACAGGCTGAAATATAAAGATGATGTAGAATGAATACAAGAGGAGAGATTGTCTAAAACGTATTCCAGCCCTTTTGGGTTTGAATACTCTTCTATGGGATCCTGGAAGAATCTCAGGCAGGAAGGGAGATGGAGCAAAATGATCTGATATGTCTGACCTATTTCTGCTCTTTGGCAATGCTGTGTGGTTCCAGTTCCCTCTGCTCCTCCTGAGAATGTCTCTGCTGAAGCCGTGAGCTCCACCCAGATCCTGCTGACCTGGGCAGCAGTTCCTGAGTCTGAGCAGAATGGTCTCATCCTGGGCTACAAGGTATGCAACTGCAGTTTCATACTCATTTGATTTTTAGTGCATTACCAGGATACGATTTTGTATTGTTACATATTATTCACCTGCTGGATATTGTTATTATTCCTAAGTCAGCTGGAGAAGACACAGGAAGTGTGCTGGCTTTGAAAGGGGTGGTTGGTGAATATAATCTCATTTTATATTGGGTGACAAGGAGGAATCTCCCTCTCTTCAATCCTCATGCAACAATCCCTCTCCTTCTGTGTCTCATCTGCATTTATCCTGCAGATCCTTTACAAAGCAAAGGATTTGGACTTGGAACCCAAGAGCCAGACAGTGAGGGGGAACCACACGCAGTCAGTGCTGCTCTCTGGCCTGAGGAAATTCGTGCTCTACGAGCTCCAGGTGCTGGCATTCACCCGCATTGGGGATGGGGTCCCCAGCTCCCCAGCAGTGACAGAGAGAACCAAGGATGATGGTGAGTTTAAAGGTCATCAAAATAACCATCTTCTTTGATCCAAACTTTTAACGCTGCTTTCTTTTATTGGTGCACGTGTAGGCAGCAAATACTTGGATTTTAGGGGGATTTTTTTTCACCTTTGAGCCCAAAGGACATTGGCTGTCCCTGGTATAACTCAGCAGTATCCCCCTGTAGTGGTTTGAGGTTGAGGATCTGGCAAAAGCACAGAAAACCAGTGTCCCCTATTTCCTCCTTCCCTGAAGCTAATGAAGAGGAAAAAACTTATAATATTGAACTCTGAAGTTTGGTAGAGATAATTTCTATTGAAGACAATTTTAGAGCCCAATTATGAATTCCTATTGAAGTTCAATCATGCTAAAAAAAAAAAAAAGTGCTGCAATTGAAAGCAATAAACAAATCTGGGTCTGATTGGACTTGAAGGAAAGAGATGGAATTTGCAACTTCAGTAATCCACTCTCCTTTTTTTTACCCTCAAAAGGATAAGACATTGACCTTGAAGATGATCCCACCAGCTTCCTTTTGCAGCTGCCTTCAGCACTTCCCAGGGGGTTCCCAGGGCAGTTGGATGTGCTGAAGGAACCCAATCAAGCACTCCTTGAGCACACTGGTGTGGTGGAAGCGTTTCCTGCTGGTGGAATTCTACAGAATTTTGGTTCAGCTCTTGAAATATTTTTTCGCTTTGCAGATGCTAAAACTGCTTTTACTTTCATTACCTTTTAAGGAATAAATAGGTTGAGATCAGTGTGAGAGGCTTCTGTTTAAGTCTCTCTCTTTCTCATCAAAATCTTTTCAAAATAATAATGAAGTAAACATTGGTTTACACAAGCAAATTCATTAAGGTAATTTGGTTTGCCTGAAAACACATTCAGACTTCTGGCTTAACAAAACGGTTTCCATGCAGTGCAGGGAAGGAAGGAGTGGGAGCATGCAGGGTCAGGAACAGGGACAACAACTCCCTGACATTTTTTTAGCCTTTTTCTCAGCATACTCCCTGTGTGGGGACCTGGCTTTTCTTTGAAAGGAAAAATAAGGAAAATTGCTGTTAGCAGAACTCTGCAGGGAGAGAAAAAGCACTCAGTGAAATGTACATATCAGGCTGTAATGAGAAATACTTAAAACTGTTTGTTTTGGATAACCCCATTATAGCAGTTCCCTCCTTAAGTGCATGTTGGCAAATGAAACAAATTGTTCTTCCATCTCCATACCCCTGACATAAATATGTTGTGTCTCCTCTGGGCTCAACTTAATTAAAAGTATCACCAGGAGTAATGCAGGTGGAATTTGTGCTGAAGGGGAAAATTCATGGATGGTAATGCGTGAATTAGCATCTCCTCACCTCGTGAACCTGGGCTGGTCAGTGCTGTCTGCCTTAATGCACCTCTCACCTGCCTCGGGTTCTCCTGCTCACACCTCAGTGTTTGAGATGCAAATGTAAAGTCAGGAAGCAGTTCAAAGCTGGTGCTGATGACACAGGGAGGGGGTATTATTGAATTCCAACAGGTATGAAGTGGATTGAGCTATATAACTCCCTGTAAAGGCAGCTTGGTGTCTTGCTTCCTAGTGTATTCTCAGTTACACCAGTGGTGATGCTGCAGTGAAAAAAACCCTGCAGAGCTCAGAGCTCCTGGTGCAGTCAAAAACCACTGCAGGGGGCTCTGCTCTGTGCTGTGTTTGGTGTCTGGGGGTGTTGGAGGCCTTTAACCGTGGACACACTCCTCAGAATAAATGCATATTATGCACACACACAGGCGCTTCCAGCCATTATTGGAGAGACACGTCTTGGGCTGTAATTCTGTGCAGGGGGAGCAGAACCCTTGTGATCCCTGTGCTGTGCAGTGCTTGCTGCCATGGCCTCTGTGTTCCCTTGCAGCCCCCGGGCCCCCCGTGAGGCTGGTGTTCCCCGAGGTGAGGCTGACGTCCGTCCGCATCGTCTGGCAGCCACCGGAGGAGCCCAATGGAATTATTCTGGGTAAGATGGAGCAGTGAACCCTGGGCTGGGAGTGGATGGATGGATGGATGGAGACCAAAGCAGGCCACAGCTGTTGGGTTTTCCTGTGCCTTTCTGAAGAAAAGAAAATGTGCTGCTGTCAGCTGAGGGGCTGTGGTGAGAGGACAAGGCCGAGTGGCTCCGTGGTGTGGGTTTTCCTGAGCCAGAATTCGGTGTCGCTCAAAGCACTGTGTCTGAATGTCATCTCTCTCTTCCCATCTGCATTTGGGTTGGTTACCTGTTTGACTGGCTGTTGGGAAAACTGCCTGGAGACCTGGGGTTTTCCCACCTTTGCCAGACATGCCCAACATTTCAGTTTCACGTCTGCTTCCATTTTATTGCTTCCTTTGGATAATATGTCTGACAAGTCACAAGGAGTTAAATCCTGTTTGACCTTTCATCAAGTGAAAGAGAGGCAGCAAGACACAACAGGAATTTGTAGAAAACCTTCCCACCTTCCTGCTCTCATAACTCTTGGGTTGCCTTTGCAATATGTGCACCAGCCACTGTTGCACTTAAAATGTGAAGAATTTTACAATGTAAGAATCCATTCCTGCCTCTAAAATTAACGTAGCTTGTAGTTACCAAGCAATTTTGTGTTCTCTGCTGGTGCTGAACACATTTTACAGTAGTTCTGGCTGATGAGTAAAGATTTGTGTCTCAATTCTGAGATCAGAAGCAGAAGCTTTTGTTTTTTTCTAGTACTCAGTCTGCCAGGCCTTTCTGCTTCTAATTTCACTGCCATCATTCATGTTCACGTGTAGTATTTTACCAATATTTCCTAAAGCCTTCTTTCCTGGCTATATGGTGCCTGCTTCAAATGCTCCTGCAGAGGTGGTGTTGCTTTAAATACAGACCTAGTCCTGCATTGCACTTAAATCTTAAGTCAAGAACTCCAAGTGTTTGCTCAGGTGTGTAGTTTACCAAAGTGATCCTGGCATCTGAAGACACAGGAAAATCATCAAATGGCATCCGAAGGCAGACGCTGCAGGATTTTCTGAGCACGAGGAGGAGTCTGTGTGAAGCTTGGCAGTGGTGAGCTGCCAGAGATGGATCCACGCAGGGTTTCTCTGCAGCTCAGGGAAGCTTGGCTTCCAGGTTGTCTTGTGGGTTTGATTTGTTGCTTTTTTTAAGGAACTGTGTGTCCTAGAACTTGCTCTCAGCAGAGATTGAGATTTGAGTCACAGGATGTGGTTAAGGAGAGAAAAAAATCATTTGATAGGAATGATGAGAAAGCACAAAAGACATTTTGCTCCCCCAGCTGTGTTCCAACCTCTCACGTTGCTGCACTTTGTCGGCCTCATTTGCTGGAGTTGCTGCAAGCTCGGAGTAGGAACTCTCCTTTATTTTGTCTTTGCAGAGTTCTCTGTGCAGTGCATCCCCTCCTCAGCTGGTTCTTGCTCACTGCCATTATGGTGATGATAAAATCATACAAAGGCAGGGTAGGAAGGAAAGGGAAAGGGTGAATCTTTGGCATGTTTAGCATGTAAACTGCTGTTTCCAGTGTCCCTCACAGCCCATGCCCAATAAGACATCCCAGTATACTTCATACAGTCCTTGACTACACTGATGGTGTAACTAAGCTGGTTTATGTCCCACTGTTCATTCCTGCCCTTTCCCACAGTACACGTCCAGGTCAGCCAGTCCTCCTTTTACAAGTACGTTAAGCTTTTTCTCTCTAAGTGTGATAATTTGCAGATGCCTTTATTGAATTTCATCTCACTGATTCCAGACCATCTCTCTTCATTACCCAGATCTCTTTAAATGACACTCATGTCCTCTAAAGTGTGCACAGCTTGGTTTCATTGCTGGAGTTTGCAAGCAGATTGGCAATTCCATCAGTCAGGTCATTAATGAAAGTATTAAACAGGACCAGACTCATTCATGAGGTCTCATGAGAGCTTACAATGTCCTCCCAGGTTGTTAGCAGATCATTGGTAACAGCATTTTGACTTTATTTTTTTCAAGCGTTCATCTCAAAATGTGTGGTATTTTTCTTAGATTCTATTATTCTATTTGCTTTTGGTGGGACTGTGTGCGACCATATTAAAGCCTTACTCAAAGTCAACGTGGGTCGTATCTACTCTTCCCACCTGGCCAATTACACTGTCAAAATGGAAAACAGATTATTTGATATTTATTATTTGCTCCAATCAAACAGATATTGGCTGCTCCTTGGCACGTTATTATCCTCATGGATGCTTGTATATTGACTCATATTTTTTTCCAGGATCTTTCTGTGTATTGAACTTTAGTTTGATTTGTCCATAATTCCTTTAGCCGGTCTTGCCTCCTTTTAAAAGATAGTGCACTCTGTTTGCCCTTTTGTAATGTTCTGGGATGTCACCTGTCGTCCACAAGTCCTAGAAGAGAATGGCTAATTATTCAGAGATGGCTCCATCTCTGCAGGGCAAATTTCATCAGGCCTTTCTGACTTGATTACATCCAGCTTAACTAAATATTCGTTAACCTGTTCTCTAGTCCAGCCTACATCCCTACTTACATTGTTGTCACTTCTAATTTGTGTGGAGGATCTTGTCAGCAACGGCTTCTCGTTGTGTGTGCAAACGAAGCAATGGAGGTATCAGCCTTCCTTCCCTCTCTGCCTCACCTGTCCTGTGCTCGTTTTTTCTTCCTGCTGGTTGACCTGTCCTCCTTCTCTCTCTCAGATTTCTAATGTATTTATGAAATCTTTCTTATTGCCTTTGCTGCCCTTCAGGTGATAACTCACTTTGCTCTTTGGCCATTCTGATTTTGTCCCTAGGTGCCTGTGCTGTCTATTTATACACTCCCTTAGAGCTGTGCCCTGTTTCAACTTTTTGTCCACTTCACTTTTGATTTTCAGGTCATTAGTGAGCTCTGAATGCAAACATATTGGCCTCTTAACATCTTTTGTCTGCATTGGGATAGTTGTACCATTTTTATTTGTCTCTTAAAATGGTCAGCTAACCTGGATTCCTTTTTCCCTTAGAATTCCTTCCCAGAGGGATGTTACTTGCCAGTCCCCCCCATCCACGCCTTTGAAGTCCATTGTCTTTATTCAACAGCTCTCACTCTTTCATTTTTTCAATGGTAGAAATACTGAGGTTCCTGGAGGAAGTAGTTAGCTGTCAAAGAGAGAAAAAGGGAAAATTGCTCACGCTGGGATCTTCTGTGATCTTTCCTAAGAAGTGAGCTGTGCTTCAAGAATAGATTAAAAAACAACGTGTAGCGTTCTAAGGAAAGGTTGCAAATTTTGGGGGTTTTGTGGTTTTTTTTTCCCCTGTACACTTTTTACATCTCATTACTATAATGAACCTCCAAAACAGCACTGTAACCCCCTGGTCAACTGCACCAAAGTGGAGTCCTTGGGAAAAATAAGTGAACATAATTTTGTGCTCTGCCCCTCTATTCACTCATGGGGCTCGAAAGAAAAACCACTTGCTTTCCAAGAGCAACTTATATTCAGAGCCTTTGAACTAATGCTCCTGCTCTGCCTGCCTTGTCCTCTGAGTATACACGCACCTTTGCAGCTAACATTTTTGTAATCTATATAAAAACGTGTTCCAGCATTTCAGAGAGAGATTAGCAGGATGAAATACTGGCAGGCACCAAGAGGGAAAACCACTTGTTTGTTTGTTTAAATATTTTACTGTGCAAGACTGCTAGATATTTCCCTTTCTCCTTCTGGGAATGTTATGCCAACCATCTGAGGCTTCGCTCTGTCTTCCTCTCTGCACTCAGTTCAGCCAGCACCCACATAGTTCCTTTAAATACTATTAAAGATAAATGAGGTATTAATGTGCATATGTGCACTTCAAGCTATGAGCTCCCCCTGAAAACGAGAGCTCAACCCACATCCTTCCAGGCCCTGGTTAGTATTCCTCACGGTATCCTCATATTTAGCATTTACCTGGAGCTTATTCCAAAAAAAAAAAAAGTGTAGGAACTCCACCGAGAATTAGAACCGCAATTGGATGTAATCCATGTTTGCAAATTCCTATTTTGATCCCGGGCTGCATTTGCACACCCGCTGGCCCTAAAACAGATAAGCAGGAAAATCAACAAACTGGGTTGCTGCTCCGCCGCGCCGCGCGTCACCTCGCGGTATCGCTCGGCTCTCCCCGAGTTCTGGGACAAATTAACAACTGTTTGTATCTCTGCTGCACCGTGGCCCGCACCAACGGGTGCTGTCACTTCTTCAAGGGCTTTGTATGGTGATGAGCTTGAAAGCTTTTTGATATTCACGGGGTGTTGTCACCCTCCTCCTGCCTGTTCGCTTTGGGGAATCCAGCGGCTGTGTTGCGGTGACCGAGCGTGTAACAGGCAGCTCGGGCTGCTGCCATTTGCTGAGTTTGGAGAGTGTGCACCTCGTGGGACTGCTGGCACTTGTGCAAAAAATGCTCAAAAAGATGCTAAAGTGAAAAATAAGCCTAGTTTTAGTGAATATATAAACTCATGAAGACTTGGTCTTTCAGGGGGTTTTTTATGCTGTTTTGGCCTGGCAAGCGGCAGGACTTCCAACAGCAGAAAAGGTTTGGGATCTAAAGCTATATGGGGAAAAAATTAAGAAAATAATATGAATTCTTATTGACCATCCACATACTTCACATTCTGTAAGACACTCCTTTCCCCAAAAAGTTTGCTCTGATCACCTTTTAAAGGTTATACTTTCATTCATAACCTTTGATTTTTAAATTTTTTTTTTCCTAAGATATCTGCAACATCTTATTGTCATAATCTAGTAAGGAAAGGAAGCTGCTCATTCCTCCACTGCAGCAATTGCCTGTTATAGCCCTCGAGCATACATTAATTTCTCTTTGAACACTTTCCATTTACCTCTATTGATTTGCCTCGTTTGATTTCACTTAACATTTCCTTTCTTCTCCTATCCCTTGTTGCTGAAATTCATCAACTTAATAATTTTATCTTTTTGATCTTGCATTAGCCTTAGTTATTATCCAAGCTGTAGTTTAAGTACTGAGTCTTCTGTGCCACTCAGAAAAAGTAAAAGTCATGATTTTTATGGCAGTCTGTATCCTCATTGTCCCAAATTGTCTAGCAGGAGATGTAGGGGATAAAAATGAAGGACTTGGGTGTCTTTCAGGTGGGTTGTAGGTAGCAATAAGAGCAAGCTGAGTTCAGGTTTTAAGGTTGAATATTTGCCTTGGAATCAGACCCATGGAAGCGTTGAGTTTCTTAGGAAATCTGTTAAGCTGATGGCTCTGGTTGTGTAAACTCAGGAAAACAGATATTCCCCCAGACTTTCAGCCAACACAGCAGATGTGGGAGAGGACAGTGAGAGCTGGTGCTGTTTTTCAGAGGGATGCATGGAAAGGGAGTTTGCAGAGCCTGTCACAGAGACAGGCTGTGACAAGTGATTTCCTCTTTCTCATGGCTAAATTAGTTTTTCGCTAGCCACAGACCCACTCTTATGTAAGATACTGTAATGGCCTAGATATGCATGTGTTCCTTTGCCTAATCTGGGCATGTTTGTAATTGCTTTCCAGCATGAGTGCTGCCATTTAGCAGTAAATAGTTATCTTTCTATTCCCCCCTTACATTTTAACTACGCTTCATATTTT
Organism: Monarcha castaneiventris obscurior; assembly: GCA_026261815.1. Classification (NCBI taxonomy): domain Eukaryota; kingdom Metazoa; phylum Chordata; class Aves; order Passeriformes; family Monarchidae; genus Monarcha; species Monarcha castaneiventris. The sequence continues at coordinate 10,195,626 of JAMPIT010000856.1, read as the reverse complement.
ACAAAGGTTTAGAAAAGAGAGGAAATTACTCGACAAGGATATGTCCCAGATATCATACTTATCTTTTAATAACTAGATAAATCAACTTTTCTATTCTTTTAATATTCTCTGTTTCCCTCCAGGTCTTATTCTTTCCGTCTTATGTCCCTTTATCAAGCTGCTTTAGCCATCTTAGTTGCTTTTTCCTTCATCTTTCCTGGTTCTGTAAAAATTTCCCCAGTGCTTTTCTTTGACTATTTTTCTTCCTTGTTAAGATCCTGCACTGGGGTTTTCACTCCCACATTCTTCACATCAGTATAAACAAAAAAGATCATATATATCAGTTCCTTCTCCCCATTGCTGTCTGTCTTTCTGTGGACTTTTAAAAAAGATCAAAGTATTGCAGCATTAAAGATACAGAAATACTTTGTTGAAATATATTGGACCAGTAATGGAAGAACTAGTCCCATGGATAAAAGGAGATAATTTGCAGGTGAAAAAATGAAATGTTGAAAGTGTAAGACCCCAAGACTTTGCTGGGATCGAAGCACACTCAGGAGCACTGAAAAATCAGGACACTTTTTAATTGATTAGAATAGAATAGAACAGAACAGACTACTCCAGTTGGAAGGGACCTACAGCAATCATTAAGTCCAGCTGCCCGACCAGTTCCATGCTGAACAAGTTACAGCATTATTAAGGGCTTCATCCAAATGGCTCTTACACACAGACAGGCTTGGGGCATTGCCCACCTCTCCAGGAAGGCAGTTCCAGGGTTTGACCACCCTCTCTGTAAATAAATTCTTCCTCTTGTGCAGTCTGAGCCTCGGCTGAAGCAGCTTTGAACCATTCCCACACAGTCCCAGGGAGATCACAGGACCAGGAGAGTTTGGGCTAGCAGCAATCTTTAAAAGCTATCTGGTCCAACCCTCCTGCCATGGACAGGGACATTCTCAATTAAAAAAGGTTGTTCAGAGCCCTGTCCAACCTGACCTTGAATGTTTCCAAGGATGGGCAGCCACCACCTGTCTGTGCCAGTGTTTTACCACCCTGGTAGACCAGCACCCCCCAGGGAGCTGCAGAGAACAGTGAGATTGCCCCTCAGCCTCCAGATTAGACAAGCCCAAAGTCCCCAGGCGCTCCTCACAGGACATTATTCCCAGCATTTGAAGAAGTCTAAATCCACCCAGCTGTGGAAGTGCTGGTGTAGGAATAAACCAACCACAGCCTGCGGGAGCTGGGGCTGAAGCCACAAGTCACTCCTCGAGCTGCAGCCATGGCTGTTGCCCCAAGTCTCCAAGCAGCTGCCAGACAAAAAAAGGACAAGGAAACCCTGGTGCATCATCAGTGGCACTGTGAGAGTCGGCACAACAAAATTAATGCCATCTGTATCCCAATTAAATTCCACTGTTTGTGGCACTGTTTGCCACATGCGAGTGGCATCGATTCCAGGGACTGCAGGAACTCCAGGCCTCTTCTGTGAGTGGGAATGTGGCAATTGGTGCATATTCACAGTGGGAAAGAAATGTCATTGGGTTTTCTCTAATAGCCATAGGTAAGATCAGCCCCTCAGATTTCATGCACTGATCTTCCCAAATGAACCACGCCAGGTTTGGCTCCCCTTGGTCTTGTTACAGCCAAGATGTGGTGGGAGTTCAGACTCTAGCTGGGATATTAATTCCATGAGAAAGAGATGGCTCAGGTGCTGCAGACCCTTTTTGTCATGCAGAGGGTGAGCAGAGGGTTGGCAGAACTGTGCCGTGACTGTTTTGTTTTCAGCTGGTTTGATTTGGATTTGTTGGCTGCCCTCTGCCCTGTGTAACTCCATGGAGCGTTTAATCATACATTCAGCTCGGGCAATAAAACCCCACATCAGTTCTGCTATTAATTGATTTTGGAAGTCAGCTGCTGGACTGGAAGTTACCACTGAGCTCCAGAAGTGAGAGCCTGATTGAATTGCTGGGTTTACAGAATGGATTTGAACATTTGGCAGACCCTCTTTGGGGGACAGTTGTCGCTAGTGGTGCGTAGGAACCCTGGAAGCCCTCCTTGCACAGTGGAGTCATTAATAAGCCAGGCTAAACTGTGAGCTCTGGTTGTCAGGCAGGCTGGAATGGGGGTTATCACTTACAGGCATCAGCAAAATTGATTATCAAGACCCGCATGGATGAAGCAGGACCACAGAGCTTGCAGGCTCCTTCCTCGGGCTCTGGGCAAGGGCAGCGCTGCTGAATGACAGGAGAAGGGTGGCTTTATTGGCAGTTCTGGCACTCGCTGCTGAGGGAAAAGCACGTGCAGAACGGAGGAGCAAGCCTTGACTGGAGCAGTGTGAAGGCTGCATGGTTTGGGCAATCCAGCAGCTGGAGCTGCAGCTGAAGAACTTTGAATTTGAGCCAGCACTGAAACTGGGAGAGGGCAGAACAAACATCCTGTGAGCGTGGGTTGGAAAGCTGGAACTTGATCAGGTGACACATCACACCAACTCTGCTCCCTTGCTGTCCAAAAAGGTACCAGTATGCCCAGGGAAGAGTAAACTGGCTTTGCATCTTGTTGGTCTAAAGGATGGAAGGCGAACTCAGTTTCAGGGCAGTTGTATCCAGCAGACCCTGGTGTGTGTGATTTCCCTGGTAAGGTTTGTGGCACTGCCAAAGAGCAGAGCTTTATAACACCAAAGGCAGTAAATTACTTTCTCCCGACTCCAGATAAGCATGTAACTAGGATAAACAAATAGTGCTGGTGCTTTTTTGTCCCTGCTAGAGAAGCCAGCTGAGCCTTTTCCCCTCTCTTGCAGGGTACCAGGTTGCCTACCGCCTGGCCAGCAGCAGCCCCAACAAGTTCACCACGGTGGAGGTTGGCTCCACAGTGCGGCAGTTCACGGCCACAGACCTGAGCCCAGAGTCAGCCTACATCTTCAGGACATCTGCCAAGACCAGGCAGGGCTGGGGGGAGCCTCTGGAAGCCACGGTGATCACCACTGAAAAACGAGGTAATGCTTGCAGGCCGTGGGTTCAGGGGATTTCTGTGCCTGCCCTGGAGCCCGCGCCGCACTTAGGGGGATTTTAACAGCAGGCTACACCTCCTCCTTCTCACCCCGTAAACCTGCCCCAATCCATAGCAACATCATGATTTGAGAAAGCAAGGCAGACTTTTATGAGACACAGTTCTTCTAACCTGCCGGGCTGTTGGAATTGATTTTTCCATCAGCTGCTATATTGGCCATATGCAGCCTCCTTTTGCAGTCAGATGGGGTTTTTTTTTCAGCTCTCTCGTTTTCTAGAAAGATTGCAATCTTAAGAAAGTAAGTGATGGATGAATTATATTGATTAGGGAACGCAGAATGAGAGGCAGTGGTGTTGCAGAATTTCTCCATGGCTCCTCCATTGTGCCTCAGCCCTGACCTAATGTGTTTGTAATTACTCTGGCCTTTCGCTGCCACACGCTCGAGCAGAGCCTTTGCATCTGGATTGCCCAGGCTTTTTCTGCTTCTTGCATCAGCCATGAAATGGTTGTTTGCATCCTGACTCTCCAGACAAATTCTGTTCTGAGGGGAATCTACTAGAAGGTGGCATTTATATGTGTGTGTAAATGATGCCAAATGTAACAAAATGTGAAAGACAAGTAAGGTATTGCAGGATCTGCTCTGCATCACTGCTTGTTTTAAATGCTTTGGCTCAAGTAACTGCTCATCTCTCCAGTTTTAGAACTGATCTGTAGAGCTGCAGTTAGAAAATTTGCATTTTCTATTTGTGCATGAAGATTTTTAATTTTTTTTTCAATTCAGAGCTAAAAGAGGATATATTGATGAATATGTTGGTGGAGAACAAGAGTGTGGGTTTTCCCCTGGACTTGCACATAGGTCATGTTCCACTGCAAAGGATGTATCTGATCTCTTGAGCAGGCAAAATCAAAATAAACCAGGGCAACTCTACCAGCACCACTGGGGTTTGTGCCACGTGCTGCTCTGACCCATTGTGCTGTCTGGATATTGATAATTTTTAGGAAAAATTCTCCCTCAAAAACTAGACCCATACAATTCCCGTGACTCGTAAAAGTCACAGTTCAGAGAGGAGTACACCCCAGCAGGTCACCAGGCCAGACCTCCACAGACATCTTTCAACTGGTGTTAGAACTTCTGCATGTGCTTGTGGGCCTGCTCTTGGTTCTTGCCCAAGTTTTGCACTATGATGCAACCAGTGATATTTACTTAGCATTCCTAAAATGTGCCTGATAAACAATTGTTTGTTTAAAGTCCTTTCTACACCTTGCACATCATTTAATGCAAGAGTAAGGATTTCCCATTGTATTTGCCCACAACGCCTTCCTTATTATTTTCCTCTGACACTTCTAGGAAGAGAGGAAGTTGGTCTGATGTTCACCTACCACCAGCAAGAGCCCGTGAGGTGCATTTCAACTACTCCTGGCCTGTTTGGTTGGGTTTAAAATTTCCTCTGGCAAAGCTCTGTGGGTCATGTGCAGCCTTCCCAGTGCATAACAGTGCAGTCCTCAGAGAAAGAACCTCTGGAGATGTATTAGAAAACTGGAAGTGCCTCTGCTAAAGATACTGTCCATCAAAGGGATTTATCAGCTCAAGGTTTCTCCTGCCCCTGTCTGATTGCTGTCAAAGGGGAGGTTCAAATCCTAACATGTAGAAGCTTCAAAAAAAAACCCACCATGCCAAAAAAATGTGAATTCTCAAAGCTCAGAGCCTCTCCTGCTCAATAAAATGTGCTCGGATTCCCCAGACTGTGCACAAGGATGCACAATAGCTCAAGGCAGAACTCCCAGCTCCGCTGCAGGAACAATGACCCCTTGTTGCTATCAGTGCTTTAGGGTTATCTTGAGTACCCAAATCACAGCATAACATGAGCCCTTTCTCTTTTTGATGGACACCTCTGCTGGGGCTCTACGTGCTTTGGAACCACGAGTTTACTGATCCCATATAAAGTGTAGAGACAACAATGTGTTTTCTCACATCAGCAAGAATGATAAAAGGGGATGGTAAAGAAATATATTCAGTGCAGCTATTCTGCTAACAGGAAATTAACCTGAAACTGTATACATGACAGTAAATATTCTAGAGTGAATATGTTTAATTCCTGTTAATAAAGGTGTATTTAATATCCTCATAGTCCTTGATACTAAGGTAGACAGACACCAAAATTCCCTTGAAAATTAGCAAAACTGGTCACTCTTGCCCTTGTAAATTCCTTGCTTAATCCCAGTATAAATCTTTACATTTTGCAATGATGTCTGTGATTTATAGATCCCAAGTGAACTTGTGGCTGTATTCTCCAGAGGCTCTGCTGCAGTGCTTTGAGTCTACACTTCAGAATAGTCAACACCAGTGTTCAGGGCAGAACTGAGTCAAAGATTTAAATGTAGCAAGAAATTAAAAGTAGTCCATAGAGTCGTGTGGCCTGGCAGAGTCAAACCTTACATTCCTGCACAGACAGCTCACCTTAGCGTTTGCTTGTGGCTAAACTCCCATAAATAAACTCTTTATACTAATGGGTTTGTACAAACAGTCAGGGAGTATATCCTGCAACACAGGAGATTTTAAGATCTCCCATTAGCAGCAGAAGGAAACCCAATCATGGGAGACTGACTGCAAGATCTGACCTGCCCGAAACTGCAGAGTTTAGCAGCAGAATGTATAAAATCCCTGCATGACTCTCCCTCCCTGGCATGGAATAACCCCGCGTCCCTGTCTGCGCCTGTCAGTGTAAGGCACTGACCTTTCGCGTCGTGCTGCTGCTTGCAGGCTGCTGGCACCCAGGGCTTCCTCCAGCTAATAGCTTACAAGTCTTTGGGCACTGATGTCAGCGAGAGCAGGCTGCAGAGAAATGCCAAAGCATGCAGGAAGTGGTTTTAGGGGGTGGCAGGGAAATGAAGCGCTGGCTGTACGGAGCCAGGAGGAATCAGGCAGGCAGAGGTGTGTTTATGGAAACAAGTGCTGATGAAGTTGAATTGAATTGCTTCTCAAAAGCAAGTCACTGCGGTGTCTCCAATCAATTTCTGCTTTATTACATGCCACACATTTTAATCAGAATCAATAATCTTCATGATAAACAATTAAACAATTATTCCTCACTCTATGGAGTTTCTCTATTGAAATCGATGGAGTGCAGAGATGCGGTGACGGGAAAGGAGATCTGTAATGAAACGGTTGGGGGCTGGCATGCTTACACCTGCATTGCCATTCCCTGCTCATCCCAGAGGTGTGAGGGTAATTATCCTGGAGAGATCTCCCTCAGCACCGGCTGGTTTGACTTTGCAGGTTCAAGGTAAAGTGGGTAGGAAGGGAAGAGTTGGGGAGCTGTGGAAGGGACCTGTAGCAGGTGCTCCAGCCCCAGCTCTGTGCTGCTTCCAGGCTGGGGTTTGGAAGCAGCAGCACCAGGAGCTGCTGATGGCTCCTGGTTCCTTGCCTGGTGCAGGAATTCATCATCAGCTGTGTGTGCTTGGACTCTGCAACGCAACAGCGTGTTCAGGTCACCCTTCCTCTTCCTTGTGCTTCCACCCCTTCCTCTTCCTTGTGCCTCTGCTGGGGCAAGAGGACCCTGCATAGCACAGAGAGAACAGAGTCCCTGGTACCAAGGAGTAAGAGCAGGTTAAAAGTGAGCTGATTTACACACAGATTCTGTCAAAAGAGCAATTGCAGCCAGAGGTACAACTGAATTTCATTGCCTTGCTTTGCTTGGCTGCCAGTCCTGATGATTCTTCTTTAACCTGCCAGGTCAAGATCCCCCCAAGTTTGAGGTCCACTGTGAGGAAGGTTTATATCCTTTGGTGACCTTTGAGGCAGGGAGCTAAGAATCAGTTTTACTGCTCCTCCTTGCAGTAGAAGGTTAAGGCATGGAATGGCTGTATACTTCATATGGCAAATCCCAAAGTTCAATGCCCTGTGGCATTACCAGTGTGAAAATCTGACCAGGCTGTCACATTTTATGTTGGTTTGAATTTCCTCTCAAAGCAGCTCAATTATGGTTTGGTTGCAGAACGACCAGCACCTCCCAGGCAGGTGATGACCCCTCAGGGTGACGTGTCCTCACGGAGCCTGGTGCTGAAGTGGGTCCCGGGAAGCGATGGATCGTCACCAATCCGATATTTCACAGTGCAAGTGCGGGAGCTGCCAAATGGAGACTGGCAAACCTACTCCTCCTCCATCAGCCACGAGGCCACGTCCTGTGTTATTGAAAGGTACCACGTGATCCCAGGCTAGCATAGAAATTCCCATACTTTCCCACTAGTTAGGAAACCAAAACAACCATCGCTCAGCTTCACAGTCTTTTTGGGGGAGAGAGGTTAAGTGAGGCCACTGCTTCCATTTTAGAGGTGGTGTTATGAACAGCAGTTGAGAGATTTGCTGAAGGTCATGCAATAAATCTAATTAAAGTTGGACTGCAGTGCATCTTTTTGAAGCCTTTCCTGGAAGCTCAGCACCACAGATAACACTACTCAGGCTAAATCATATGTAGCTACACAGTGCTCTGTAAAATACAACTAGTTAAAAATCCTTTCAGTAGTGACTGATGTTAAAATCCACTCTGAATGCTGCATTGCAATTATCTCTATATAAGCTTTTCCAGATGAAATGAGAACCATTTTTATCTGTATTTTCCATACTGAAGTTTGTAGATAGCATCAGAATGTTTAAACTTTGTTATTCAGGCTTCATTATATCCTCGGCAATACTGGTGTAATTAAAGTCCTTGTAACATCAGCAAAAGTAATTGAATGTCTACGAGCAGGTACTTGTTTTGCTGTCCATTTCCTCTGTTGACGAGCCAGTACAAATCAGATTATTTCTAAAAGGCCGTGAGCTTTAGGAGAATCAGGTATTCCAAGCATTCAGATTCAGATTTTTCGGGTCTGTCACTAAAAGCATCGGTGGCTGTGGTATATGGCAGCTCACTGGTCGTGTGCCAGTATCTTTCCAGTCAAAACCTGTAAAAACAAGGAAACCATCTATGTCACTTAGACTTTACATTGGCATGACTAAAAACAAAGGCTCAAAGCTTCACATTATTCAGATTGCTGTAGGTAAGTAATTCTGTCCTAATAGGGTGGCACTGCTGAAAGAGATTTCGCCTCCCCCTTGCTAAAAGCACTTTCCTGTGGAAGTCCAGAAGAGTCGCGGATGTGAGAGTGCTGCCCATCAGAATGCATTATCCTTGATGTTTAATCATTCCTTACAAGTAACTTGGGTTTGTAGTCAGTGTTACATCTGCCAGTGGATGGTTAGACACTACCAATTAATTAGTGAAATCCCCCATAAGTTACAGCTCTGCATTTCAAGCCTCTGCCCATGACTCCAAAGGCAGCCTCCCCGTCACCTCCCCTGCCAAGCCGAGACAGAAGCATCTTTGCAAGGTTATGTCAGCTGGAAATCACTCTTTGCATATCTTAAAGCACCACGTAGATAAAAGACCTGCAGGGAACCTGTTGTTGCTGTCTTTATTAAATAATCCAGGTAATGGCATTAATTTGGGATTCAGCAGGAGCGAAATGCACTGATGGAGTGGTGTGGTGTCGGGGATTAGTCAGGAGCTGGCACTCTGAATTCCAGTGCCTGCTGTGCTCTGCCCAACCCTGGGCACGTCTCCTGCCTCCTCCCCACCTGTGCTCCCAATCCGTGCTCGGAGCATGACCCAGATGGCTCTGGAGGATATCTCAGCAAAGCACCTTGAAAGCCAGGCTTTGCACAGCCATGCAGAACTCGGATAACAAGCCCCAGCCGTGGGCTGCTCCATGAGCTGCAGCCTCACGTCTGTTTTCTGGTGCCCAATTCAACGACGAATCCAGGAGTGTTTCTGGGAACTCAGGGCAGGGGGCATCTGGGAAGGGGCTGATGGCAGCAGGGGTGGGAACACCTTGGGGGAAACTGCAGGGAAAAGGCGATGGGGAGAGGAGACAAACTGCTCAGTGGCTCTGGTTGGCAGCGGGCAGGTTCTCTTCAGCTCTGGCTGGCAGTAGAGGCAAGTTGTGGTGGGGGGGGGAGAGATTTCATCCCTCAGCTTTCTTTTCCCCATTCCACAGCTTGAACCCGTTCACCTCTTACAAACTGAGAGTGAAGGCCACCAACGACATCGGGGACAGCGACTTCAGCGCAGAGACAGAGGCAGTCACAACCCTGCAGGATGGTAAGGGAGGAGTGAGGCACACTGGGGGCATCACTGAGGGGTGGGGGCTCCCCAGGGCTCCTGGACCCACTGCAGGGTGTTCTCCATGGAGACTGGAGTGCAAACCAACAGCCAAAGCAGTTTTGTCCACAGGAAGTTGACACAGGTAGCAATGAGATATGGCTGAATTAACAGGCAGCCCTAAGTGTCCTGCTGTGCCCTCTGATAATGAATCATACTTTCAGGAGTCTCAAAATGGATTTAAACTTCGTTTGATTGGCTTCCAAAGTCTGCACTAACCATTATCTTTGCAGAAATTGAATAATTTACAAGAGAGCATTAAAAATAAATGTAGAACCCTGCATACATTTGAAGAAGTTTCTTCAATTGTTTTCCCCTCACAATCCACATCAGTCTGCAGTATGGCAAAATTGCTGAGGTATAAGTAAGAAAGAGTATGAAGCTCCTGGAAACATGAGCATTTAATCCTGCAGATCAGGACTAATAAACTGTGAATGACATTGACAAGGCTTTTATTTTTAGCCTTAGAGATCAGCTCCTAATTCCTTGATTGTATAAAGTCAATGCCTGAATGCAGAAGTAGCTCTGATGTCTTGAATGGAGAAGGGAACTCTGCAAAGTAGGAAAAGCATCAGTATGTGCTTTTACCCTGGGAAATGGGGTATTACTGGGATACACACATGGATAAATATAGATATTTATGGGTGTTGTGAGGTGGGGGTCAATCTCTTCTCCCAAGTAACAAGTGGTAGGACATAAGGAAATGGCCTGGTTCCACCAAGGGAGGTTTAGATTGAATATTAGGGAAAACTCCCTCACTGAAATGATTCTGAAGCTGCCCAGGGCAGTGGTCGAGTCCCCGTCCCTGGAGGGATATAAAAGCCACGTACATGTGGCACTTGGGGACATGGGTCAGTTTTGGGCTTAGAAGTGCTGACTTAATGGTTGGACTTGATGGTCTTGGAGGTCTTTTCCAACCTAAATGATTCTATGGTTAGATAGATAGATAGATAGATAGATAGATAGATAGATAGATAGATAGATAGATAGATAGATAGATAGATAGATAGATAGATAGATAGATGGATGGATGGATGTGGTGCTAGGAATTATCCAGGATTCCCTACAGAGCAAGGAGTGACGAGTTAGAAATGACACTGAGATATAAAAATAGGAAGCCATTTTGCAAAGGAATGTGATCTTGCAATCAGAAGAACAGAGGAGAGAGCTCAGGAGCATGGGAAGCTAAGCAGGAACCCAATGTAATACCTGACTAATGTGCTACACAGCCCCTTAAAGGCATCCTGACTCTCCACCTTCTTCCACAGCAGCGGCAGCAGGGTCGGTGCAGGCTGTAACTGATGCTAATGAGGCAGCACTCCCTCAATTTTCAGAATTTAAAATTTTATTTTAAGTTCTCTTTGAATTTAGCTACAGTGGATCCAGAGTTGTGCTTGGCCTCCTCGCAATACAACAGGGGAAGAAACTGTGAAAGCTTCTCACCTCCTCAACAAACTGAACATTTATTCTGCTGAGCAGCCCCAGTGCTGCCACTCGAGCATTGCACTGTGGAGGGCTGGGAACTCCTGATAAGCCTTTGCTTCGTGCCTTTGAGCTGCTGTGGGGTGTCTGGGAATGCCACAGGCCTTGGGCACAGGAAGGGGTTAACCTGTGGTAAATCAAGCTGTGCTGACTAAAGTAATGTGTGACTATGTGACACAGACTCCTAAATTCAAGGTGGGCTTGCCTCAGCTGTGCCAAAAACTCTCCTGAAAAATCTGGGAGCAGTTTTCTCACCCTTTGGAACCCGCACCCAGCTGGTTTAACTTCCTTTCAAACAGGCACCCGCTGGTCTGTGAGCAGCTGGCTGCTGCAGCTTCCTCCAGGTTTATGCCCTCAGCTCTTCTTAGTCCTGCTCAAGCTGCCAAGGCCACAGGTAGAGCAAGGGATTTGAGAGAAGTGCCTGGCTTCTCCCTGGGTTCCAACATCCACATCCACCATGCTGCTTTTGAGACCCACCACGTAGCACCTGGGATGGAGGATTTCCTTCAGCAGTGAAAAAAAAGAATCTGATGAACGAAAGAGAAGCTGCCCCTTTTCCACCTTCTTGCTGTAACTGCTCTTGTTTCCTTTTTCTCTTGTTTAGTTCCAGATGAACCACCCAGTTCTGTGTTAGTAACTCCCCACACAACTTCCTCTGTCCTTGTGCAGTGGCAGGTAGGTAAAATGAAAAATTCTGATGCTCATGTGAACAATTTTTTGGCTGCTTTGACTTGTTGAATTTCAGGGTACATGGCCAGGGACGTTTTCTTGAGCTGGAAGTATTGTACTAACACTGAAGGACTGCAGCTACTTCCTTATTTGCCTGATCTAGCATAAATTTTAGTGATGAATGGAGATTTCTGGCAGTTGCTTTTACTTTGTGCCCCACTGTAGCCATGTCCAAGATGGTTACTTGTCAGATTCTCCTGCCCTTTTGTTGATATCCATAGCTGTGCATCTCTACACAGGAAACGTTCCACGGAGCATGGTGTTGGTAAGATCAGGTAATCAAAAGCTCGCTCTGGCTCACATCATGCACAGCCTCCTCCTGCTGCTGAAATGATCAGAAGCCTGAGATCAGTGCCTGAGATCCCATTCCTACCTCTGAGGAGCTCCACATGCCCTCTTGGCTCTTTGAGAGCGCAACATTGAGATTTCTTCAGAGAAGAGCAAGGAAGCTTGAGCTCTCTGCAATCTCTCTGGGCTGGATGGGGAAGTATTTGTGTCAAGTCTGCATTTTATATTGGCATTTCCTCTGCCTTCCTTTATCTCTCAATCCCAGCCTTCTGGGAGATGCAGGAACATTTTGTGACCTGGTGCCTGAGGCTTCTTTTTGCAGAGTGGGCATTAACAGAGGGACCCCAGTGGGGTTATCCATAACCCATCCTGGAAAGCCTCTGCCCACCCCACTCCTGAGACAATGTCCCCCACACGTAATAAGGATGGCTTTGGACAGATTGCATTATGGTGAAAAATGTACACATGCATTTACAGTACAGATGGGACTCCTTGCATTTCTGGAAGAGAAATCCATGGATGAGGGTCTGTTTATTGCTGTGCAGCAGCACTTTGAAATCTGCCTGGTCGTGCTGCTGGGTGCCTGGCCCCAGCTCACGCAGGCTAATCCTGAGCAGCAGCATTGCTTACAGCATGTTGAGCAAATAGGAGACATGTTGAGCAGTTTTACCAAAGGAATTATGGAGAGATGCAAATCTACCTCCCCACCTGCAACGAGAGCCCCCAGCAAAGGGAAAAGAAGTACAGAAGGAGAGGACAAAGAGGATGTGAGGCACGATGGACCACGGAAATAAACATTCCCCCAGCTGACTGATTACTGGTGTGTAGTTAATGTGAAATAGGTGGTTGTTTAGGTAATTGGATGCTTTTCATTTCATGAAAGTGAAATGGGGTTGTTGTGCCAGAGCCATCTCGAGGGAGTTGTGGGCGATTATATGTCATTACCACATGTATATTAATAGGTCCTGGTAATTCAACCGTACTATATTTTTCAAATAAACAAAAATCTTCAAGTCCCACAATAGCCTCCAATTAAGAGGAAGTTTCACAGCAGTGTCTAAGAAATAATGTAAACTGAAAACAGCAGTCAAGCTAAATGGGAGAGTGGATTTCCAAGCAAAGCTAAATTTTTAACTTTGAGCTATGTTAATAATTCACAAAACAAACTCTCCATGCACTATCTGGGCTTTCAGCTGCTTGGTCCAATCAGTCCATTATTTTTAAATTTAAAGGAGGAAGAAAATAAGTAATTTCCAGTGAGGTCTGTTGTATCAATAATGCAAGGTTATTTCAAATGTTCTGGAGGATGTTACACTTAACATCAGGATCATGTACTGTTCTGCTTCTACCTTAGAGATAACAATTATTCAAACTTACATTTCGGTCTTTATTTATTTATTTATCTTTAAACAGCACAAAAATGTTTCTCTTACTTCTGTACAACATTATGGGCTGCCACTCATAACCATTTTACCTAGTTCAGCAGATCCCCCAGGCCTTCCTACAAAATCCTAAATAATCCATTACATCAAAAGCCGAGTTTTGTCCACAGAAGACAGATAGGAAGGGGAAGACCTGACCTTTTAGCTGAGTACCCTTTTCAGGAAAGAATTATCATTTCCATGGCAAAAAGAGAGACAGTTTGCAAGCTATTTATTTTCTGAGCTTTCCTGTCCTAAACCTCAGGGAAGGAAAAAGTGGGGAATCACATGATAGCATAAGGAAACAATGTCTGCTCTCAAAGATCAGTGTTGGACCACGATGAGAAATTAAGATTTACCTGTTAGGCACTTACATGGCAGAGCAGGGAGTCACAGTCTCCTCCTCAGCTTTATCAGGATTTTCCTTTCAAGGTTCTGCAGGATATTCCACTTCAACTTTTTTTTTTTTCTTTTTTCTAAATTTAAACAAAGTTTATTAGTAATTAAACTAGGAAAAGTCAGAGGGAGGTGAGGACACTGCTGTGCTGTGGAGCCCTTTTCTGCAAGGGCACCATCAGGGCTAAAGCAACTTCAGTGCAATACAGAAAACAGAAAGTCAAAAGATTGGAAGAGAAAAAAGATTAGGAGAGAGATGCTGATAAATCCCAGTAATCTCATCTCATCTTCTTGCACAGGAGAGCATTTCAGCTGGTCCATGAGCAGTAACGTCGTGGGGCAGCCCTGGAGAAACCTGGCACTTTATTTGGTCTTTTTTCTTAGTCCCTTGGACAGGGGGCTCTCAGCCTGAGACTAGGGAAGGCTGTTGTACCAGAGCTTGATATATTTGCCTTGTAAAATGCAGTCGTAGAGGGAATATGATTGCCCTTTCTAAAATACATCACAGGAGTAAACACCCCACAGGGAGAAGAACAATTTAACCCAAAAGGCAATGTTAGCACAGGAACAAATGGTTAGAAACTGGCTATGAATTATTTAGATTAGAAATTAAACCAAGGTTTCTAACCAAGTGGTGAGGCTGGGAACAGCTTCCCAACAGGAATAATGGGAAGCTGAAGAGTCAGGTCCATTTCTGGTGGAGGTTGTTCTGTTTGTGAAAGAAGTTTTCAGCAGGTGGGGTTCTGCAGTGGGCAGGTCCCAGCCCTGATGATCCTCGATGTCCCTCACAATCCCTCACAGCCTCATCCTCTAATGCAGGTGCCAAATAACAGTGCAAGGTGGTCAGAGCTTTGACAGAGAATGGAGCACAATGATGAGCATGAAACAGTGATGAATAACAGATCTCCATCCAGGCAGAGCAAGTGAAATCTTGGGACAATTTGGGTTGCTTTCAGCAGGCTCTGTGCAGGACATCTGCAAAAGAAGGTGGCTTCTTGCAGGAGCAGGTTCTGCCCCTTTTCCTGGTGGCTTTGTAGCTTCTTTGTACTCTGGTTCATGTAATTTTCTTTTTTGGTCTCCATAAACTGCAGTCTTTCTACTTAATTCCTTCAGCCCTCACCCAAAGCTGTCCCTGGCACTGAGACAGGACAGTCCTCTCCCTCCTTTTGCCATTGTAATGGAGTAATGGAAAATTCATGTCATTTCTGGAAGCAGAATGCCAGGTTATGGGGCATTACCTTCTATTGTGACAGTGTTCCACACCAGCAGTTAATTTTTACACAATGCTTTTCCTCAGTAAAGTTCTCAAGGCTGGTAGGGATCTTCCTGAATTAAAGGCAAGATCATCATTAAAATCCTTTTCATTTATACTTTCAGCCCCTTAAATTTCAGTCAAAGAATCTTTAGAAGATAAATGGCTCAGGGCATCTCTTCTTCTCTGCACTTCTTAGCCTGCATTAGACTCAGGAAAGTAATTTTTTTCCCAAACATGAGGAATCCCTTTGCATGTCTCTATTTAAGCAAACCACCCAGACACAAATCTCCTTTTCAGTGAGCCAGCTGTGTATCTGTGTCTGAAGGAGGATGTGAGGGGCTGCTGGAGATGCCTTGCTGAGGTGTTATGTCTTTGAGCATCTCCCAACGTGATGCAGAAGGGAAAAAACTCGTATTTGAGCCATGCCATGGCTCCCTGTGCCAAACTGCTCCGAGCTGTTGTGGAGGAGGCCTGGGTTTTCCTCTGTGCACACACCAGAGCCCATCACACTGTGACTCCTCTCTAAATGCCTGTATGAGGTTGTTATTAGACCTTGTTTTGTCTTCCTAATCAAAGCCAGAACAATTTTTATTATCCCTTTTTATTTTCTCATATGCCTTTCAGTAAAATAATGCCAGATGAAGACTGTCCTGTGATCAGCCCCCAAGGAAAAGAGCCACTGAAGAAATGGTGTCTGTGACAAAATAATTTATTTCTTTTTGGGAGCAGTGAAACACTGTTTGGCTGTTCTAGTGCTGGTGGAAAGCAACCTGCATTTCCAGGGGGTGCTTCTTTATACCCTTCATCACACCCAAGTTTCTGTGGGCCAAGAAGGAAAGGAGCTTGGCTCTTGTGGATTTTTCAGTCAAGAGCCTTTTGCAATGGCCACAGCTGAGTAAAATCCTCAAAGCTGCCTTTAACTTGCGTTTTGCCAACCACACAACCTTCAACCCCGTGCATTATTAATGTCTGTTTTCACCAGAGCACAGAGCCACTGCCCCTGCTGAGGGATGTTTGTTGCCTGCACATCTTAACCAGCCTGTTCTTCACGTGGATGTTTTTCAGCCCCCCAAAGTGGAGAGTCTGAACGGGCTCTTGCTGGGATACCGCATCTACTACAGGGAGCTGGACTACGACACCGGGCCTGGGACAGAATCCAAAAACATCCAGAACCCCTCAGCTTTAAGAGCAGAGCTCACACGTAAGCCTCTAGTTTGGACCCTAAAATATCCCCCAATGGTAACCTGTCATTACAGCAGGCACTACATCCCCTCTTGCTCCATGGAAATAAAATGTAAGTCTAAGAGTGCTGGGAATAATTCAGGTTTTACACAATCAGCCCAAAGATGCTGCAAAATGCAAGTAACTTCAGTGTGATCAGCATTGTAATGGTCTGTGCT
Source organism: Monarcha castaneiventris obscurior (assembly GCA_026261815.1). Taxonomy (NCBI): domain Eukaryota; kingdom Metazoa; phylum Chordata; class Aves; order Passeriformes; family Monarchidae; genus Monarcha; species Monarcha castaneiventris. The sequence continues at coordinate 10,179,476 of JAMPIT010000856.1, read as the reverse complement.
GATCTCTGCCAGCATGCTGGAATTGATGGTCTGTCCCCCACGTACCCTCTGATTTCCTGCCTTCCACTACCTCCAGTTCATATTACCCCGGTACACTTTGTTCTGCCTTTAAATGAGAGACACTTCATTTTCCTCAGCTGGCAACTTTTTCCTTCCTTGCTATTTTTTCAATTGTTTTTATAACTGACATTTTGTTTTTCTATCTACGGTATGAGGAAACAGCTGAGGAGAATTTTTAAATGGAATTTTTATAATTTCAAAGTGCTTGTCCATATTTTAGAAGAAAATAGCGAAGATGAGCAGGAATTTTTAGGTGCCTGCTTTCCATGTTAGTCACTGGGATTTATGGCTCACATGGAAAGAAGGTGGAGAGGGAGAGGAATAATAGAAAAAATGAAAAGGCTTTTTAGATAAAGGCTAGAAAGGAAATCAGAGGGAAAAATAGGCAGAATAAGATGATAGGATGCAGACGTGACCACTCAGTAGCTTGAGAAATAAGGTCCAGCAGAGAGATGTGCTCATGGAAGGACCAGCTTTTGTCCTGTTTGATGTCACTGGAATATTCAGAATAAGATAATACTCCAAGAGCAGCAGAATAGGGTTGAGTGAGACGATTTTAATATCTTACATCATCTGCCATGCTTTCCTGAAGCCATAGAAGTGATTTCTACAAAAGCAAGAGTGAATTTTAATGAGGGTGTGGGGTAAGTGGGTGCTTTAAATGTAACATAAGCCCCTAACTCTGACTTCACTTATGTGATCAGAGCTAATGAGACCTCTCAGACTGTGCAGCTTGAACCAGGACAGAGTAGAGATGGAAAGCTCTTGTAGGTGTAGGAATGCAGAAGGGTTTTTCCTCAGACAAAAACTGAATGACCGACTGTGTACATTATGAAATAATGAATTTGGATGCTCTCACAAGCCGGGGAGCCTGTGAAACCAACCAGTTTCCTCTTTTCCCTCTTCTTGTCTGGCCCTGCAGCAATGTTCCTAATCACTGTAGAGGAGAAAAAATGAGCTGTACCTCTCCAGGGAGTCAAGAGACAGAGAGAGAAAGGGGTGGAGACAAATGTATTTTAAGATAAATTCCCCTCTTTCTCCTCATAATTTTCACCCTAGAACACCTCTGTTCCTCACTGACCCGCAGTTTTGCACAGCTTAGCATATTATTACAATTCACTCACAGCAGGAATATTGAATTCTTTAAGTGAAACTGTGGGAAATCAAATTCACACTTAAAGAAACAGGTCCTGCCCTGATGTAAGTGTTCACTTTGTGGCCCACGTTCCAGCTCTGTGCTCTGCAGCTCTTCAGGTTTTAAATTTTGCATCTCGAGAAATCAGGATGTAATGCACCACTGAAAGCTTTCACCCCTAGAAATCATTTCATTGTTACTCATTTGTTCTATTTAATCTAAAAGTCAGAACATCTTTGTGTTGTGTATTTGTGAGTTCCTCTGTTTGAGGAGGAAATGAAACAGCCCCATGTGAGCGAGATGCTTTCGATGTGTTACGAGAGAGTGATGTGATTTTATTGCCCTTCAAGGTATAGTCCTAAAGCTTAAACTGTGTATGGGTGTGCTGCCTCATTTGCCTCTGTCTCTGCTGTACATCATTTGCAATAACTATTTCCTTGCACTGTAACAAGCTTTCTGCTTTGCTTACCCTGAATAGCCCAAAGCAGCTTCAAGACAGTGAACAGCAGCTCTGCATTAACGACGTATGAATTAACACGTAAGTGCACATTGCCTTTGGATGAGACTCTTTGTAATGGTTCAAAATGCACCATGGGCAAACTCCTGTGGCTCTCCTCCGTGGCTCCAGCAGAAATCAACACAGATTAATGATTCTGGCTTTCTCGAGTTTCTTTTTCTTTAAGCCTTTGCTTCCCCTACACCCAGAGACATCGATGATGCAAGTAGGTAGCTGTTGTAAAAATGTGGCTGCTGGGAAGGTAAAACATTATTGACTGTAACAGCCCAGTATTGCTGATGCCAAATGAATTTTGATTCACTTGCTACATATTTTGCAGTCCATCTGAGTTTAGCTGTATCACATCATTAGTCCTATGATTCAAGCATTGCGGTGCTGGGGCATTCCATGGAGTACAAGGCCAATTTAGAAAGGGCCCAATGAATTTATGTGCATCTCCAGAGGTGTTTTCAATTGGAAATGAATAAAATAACATTCGACAGAGTTAAAAGGCAAGTTGCTTTGTGGTGATGATGGTTCACTAGATAGGTTTTGCCCAAGGCTTTTGAGTCACAGATTGTGATGGGCTAAAAAAAAGAAAAAATGAAGCCCGATCCCCACTGAAAGTTGCATGCATGAACTCTCGTGTTCCATTTTCTTCCACATCCAGTTAACACTAAAATCTCCCTTGTGACTTCTTGTGGCAGAAAATAAAGTTTCCCTGTGCGAGCTGCCCAGTACTAGACGTGTGAGTCTTACTATTGTTTGTTTGTGAGCTCAGCACTGTTATTTCTGATTTTCTTGCTCCACGTTTTGCAGTCCATCCGAGTTCAGTGATATCACATTAAAAAATCAGGGATGTATCAGATATCATTTACAGTATGCCCCAGACTGGGGAATGATGCTGAACTCGCAGTCAGATATTGGAGCACAACACTTATAAACACTTCTGTGACAAACAAATTAGAAAAACTTGCCTAATTGGATTTTTTGAACCTTACCAAACCAATGGCATACTGTCAGCCCCTGAGTTAAGGGGATTCTGATTCATAGATAGCAGGGAAAATTATTGGCAAAGGGAGAAATTTGGACCTCTGGCCATGCGTGTCTTAATTCAATGCTCATTTAAATAGGGCAATTTATATTATTGATTGCTCTCTTACTCTAATTTCCCTGTTAAGTGTTGTAGATGATAAATATATCTGTTGGGATTGATTCTTTCATCCTGAAAATACAAAATCTGAAACTGCTCGGGCGCTGCCTCCCCTAATGACGTTGATGTGGTTCTGCTCCACCCTCGTTGCATCTGTTAATTACCCACAAACAATTGGGTTTTCTGGATTTTTTTCACGCTTCTCTCGCTCTCCTGCCTCATCTGTCAGAGTAGTTTCTCTATGTCAGCAAATAAATTCGTTGCCTGGTGGCCAAATGGAGTCCAGCCTTCGAATTCTCCTTTCTTGTTGTGATTGATGGACGGGCTGTGGCCACGTTGGAGGAGAAGATACCCATGGAGCTCCTGCAGTGGGACCCCAGGTTCCCCACTGCAGGTGTCCCTCTGCCCCTGCTTCAGCTGTGCCATTCTAGGGCAGTGCAGTTGCCAAATGCCCCCCTCTAAATGAGCATTCCAGGGATTAGGCAAAGGCTAGGCAGGCTCTTCCTTACCAGTGCACATCAAAATGAGACCTCATGGTGACATTCAAAGCCAAATCCTGCCATTTTCTGTCCCTAAGAATGACCTAGAGATGTTCCTCTAGGTAGTTATCCATAAGAAATGCGTGTATTACAAGAGAAATCATTATTCCTCTTACTGGAGTGACACTGTGAGGAAACACAGGAAAACCCTGCCATTTCACCACAAATACCTTTCAAAATGATGCAAACACTGCTGTGATGTGTGAATTCGGGAAGGACTGAAGTAGACATTGCACTATTGTGCTGTCCTATTGCCATGTTTCCTGAGAGGCAAGTCTGGAGATACAGAGGTGTTAGAGTCTAAAAGATAGCTGTAATGCAGTATAAATGATAATGTATAATGTTAATCTATAATATTTTACTTTTTCCAGAGTTGAAGAAATACAAGCGGTATGAAGTACTAATGACAGCATATAACATCATTGGTGAGAGCCCTACCAGCACACCAGTGGAAGTGTTTGTGGGTGAAGCAGGTAGGTGAAAAGAAAATTAGTTGATTTGCCTTTTTTTTAAGTACCAGCATGTTTTAGTATTCTCCAGATAACATTCAATAATTGTCCAGGAAAGGGATTATTTGAAAAATTCCCCAGTCGTTATTGCTGACAGTTTTCTGTAGCCCCCTCTCCTGGAATAGGCACTGACAGTTTCTTGCCATTGGAAAACCAGTTGGTCTGCAGGAAGGAGGGAAGAAAGGGCATTTGAAAGAAAGAAAAGAAAATATTTTTGGAGTTGCAGGAGGATGACTGTTCATACCAAATTAGCTTGAGGGAAAAATTGACTCGAGCTAAAGAAGTGAAAAGTGGAGCACAGGAAAGCCACAAGGGAAAAGAAACAAAACTACAAAACAAAGGAGATTGGGGAAGCTGGTTCTTTTATTTTATAACTCTCTGTGTAGAGACACTGCCTGGCACCACACCTGGCTGTAGTTTGGTGCTCTTGAAGCGAGAAGAGACCGTGCCTGGTTTGATGCTGGCTTTGGGGGCAGGCGTTGCGTGCTCCCAGGAACGTGCAGACTCTGTCACTGCATCCAGCCCTGGGGAAGCCAAGGGTCAGTGGCACTGTTCAAGCCTTTGCTTACTCTGGATCTGGTGCCCGAGTCCTTTCTGATCATTTTAAAATCCCCCCACTGCAAGGCTGGAGGTGGAAATCAGGACAGAAGAGTTGAGCAGACACTTCTGACTGCCTTGAGGAACAGGTGGTTTGTCAGAGCCCAGATAACCCCCAGCCAGGCTGTCCCCTCCGAAACTCCAGCTGGGAAGGGCAGGACTGGAATAGCTGATGCCTTCCTCCAGCCCTGCCAGCGGGGCCGTGTTTATGGTGATCCCAGCTGGAGAGAGGCTGGCACTGAAATCCTCGTTAGTTATGGTCTCAATTTCTGCAGCAGCAGCGTTTGAAGCTCGGAACAAGGGGAGGCAGCTCGACCCTCCCGTTGCTCAGCCCAGCAACAGAGCTGATTGCACTTTGTTCCTGTGTCTCAGGGCTGTGGGAAGGAGGAGCTATCAAAGCCAACACTAACTCATTTTATTATTAGTCATTAAATATTCTATTGCTCAAAACTAAGCAAAGCGCATTTTTTAAAAAAACTCTACTGCGCATTTTTTTAAACTCTGCTTAACCTTTTAATTTCAAATATGGTGCAACATTCACCATCTTTCTTTGAAAACATCATAAATTAATCAGAGCAGCGTGGTCTGGGAGAGACAGCTGGCAATATTTACATTTTTTTCTAGTTTGCTGCTGCTCCAACTTACTTCTGCAACTGCAGCAAAGAAAGTCCCAGGTGGAGCCAACTGTATCTGGCTTCAAAATACATTTTTGTTTCAGAGCTAAGTATCTCCCTGCCGCAAATGGAGCCAGCACATGACTTATACACATGTACACAGCACGGGAAATCAGCTGGGGAAAACAAGGAAATGCTGTTATATCATGTCTTTTAATCCCACAGTCCAGATCTTCCTATCATAACTCAGAGAACAGGGCAATGGGAGGAGACAAACTGGAGAGGACACTGAGATAATTACACAACCCCTGAGTGTCTGAAGGAAGTGGGGCTGGAATTAGATGAGCTTTAAGATCCCTTCCAACTCAAACCATTCCATAATCCTGTGATATCCAGGAGACCTTTCCCAGGCAGGGCTGGGGTGTCTGAAGTTGCAGTGTGTGACTTGGCTGTTGTTTTAGAGTTCCTGGATTTACCTCTGGAAAGGGACCATCCAGGTTCACACAGCAGAAATGATGAATGTAGGGTCTTCCTGCCGATTTTCACTCTTGTTGTGTGAAGTTATTACACTTTGTTATACAACTGCCTCTTCCACCACCAGAACTGGCTGTGATTTATACTGTGAGTGAAGTGATTGGAGATGGTATTGCAATTTAAGTTTTAAATTGATTTGTGACACCTTTGAGTTAAAGTGTGCTGTGGAAATACAAGGTTTTTGTTGTTATTGTTTGCTCAATGTTCTTACCCACGGTAAAGGCAGTTAAGCAGCAAGCTGGAAAAAAATGGGTCTGCTCAGCTCCAGCAATGGGGCATCCAGGTTAAAAAGAGAGAAAAACTTCCCAATAAACAACAGGCACAGCATGGGGCACAAAGTGAGTGAAGGTGGCCAGTCCCTGGCCTGAAGCTCTCAGGTAACTCATGTCTCAGTGCTGTTAAACGGGGCCTTGTTCTGCCCTAAGCATTGCAGTAATTCTGGGAGGGGGAGAGCATTCCTCTCTGGCTCGTAAAAAGGGATATACAGCCTTTGTGCCTTTGGGGAGCTGTGCTGGGCTTAGGCCAGCTCAATCAAAATACCCATTTCTGTTGGGTGTTCCTGTTGCTGATGGTTGTTGTGCTGTTCACCTTCTACTGAGTGATGCAGAAGGAGGAGTGTCTGTGATTCCTTCCTTCCCTCTTGTGCTCTCCCCTGTTAGATTTGAAGATTTTCCTATGATCATACCTGGATTTTTACAATAAAAGTTCCAGTAGGTAATGGAACCACCTGAAAACCTTGGGGGAAAATGCCATTAAAACCAACCTTCTGCAAGTTTTGCCAATTAAATGAGCAAAATATACCCAACTGGGGAGTTTCTGTCCAGCCCTGGAGTGCTCTTGAGCTGTACTCATGCACCCAACTGCCCCCTTGGGCAGCCTGAGCTGGCCTTCCCTGCCTCTGACTGATGGGCAGGTGGGAATTTTGGGAGAGAAAAATGGGCCAGATATGAGTAAAAGGCCTCTGTATCCCAGCTTGCCTGGTGAACAGGAAAGCTGGGTGCCAGTGGTTTGGATCTTTTGGGGGTTTTTTTAGTGGTGAGTTTTTTATTTTATTCTACAGGTGGAGGAAATGCTTTTCCTTGTTAGAGTAGCCCATAAAATCAAAGGCTCCATTTTGAGTTCTGCCTGGATATTGGCAAAACTCACTGGTGTGGAGAGCAGATCTTCCCCGAGATGGTAGAGTGGGCTGGGAGTCCTTGAGCTCAGCACAGCTGGGAAGGACGTGCTGCCTGTTCAGTCTGAGCAGAGCCCGTGTCCTTCCCCCACCTGCCTCAAGCATCTGGATCCTTCTCCTCCAAGGCCCAGAAGATCCTCTAACGCTGCCTTTTTAGAGCTGGCTGCAGCTCTGCCCTGCTCATTAGAGAACCATGTGCATCTCCTGACAAATGACAGAAAAATTGAAAGCCACCACTTGCAGAAATTAGGAAGGGAGTCGCAGCCCCGCTGGCAAGCCCCCTTTTCGCCTTGTTAATTCATTTAACAGTTCAGCTGTCAGGGATGCTGGCTTTGATTGGGGAGGCAGCGAGTGTTCAGTGAGAGGCTGGGTACTGATATTCATCCCAGCCCCAAACGCAGCTGCTACCAGAGGTGCTGTTCTGCTCCACTGAAATTAAGACTCTGTTAGAGCAGCCACTTTATCAAGAGCATTATTCTACCAGGTTGCTGTCACTACCTGATTGTGTGGGGGGCTCTGGAGTTCGGGAGACTCCACTACCTGCATTTTAATTAAACAGAAATCACAGGTTTGGGCCAGATGTGCTTCACCTAATTTGGGAAGGTGAATAAAGTAAAATGTGGCAGTACAAATCCTGTGCTAACGAGCCTGCAGCCTTCAGTGCTTCTCCCATATACTGCAAAGCTGTTCTGGATGAAAAGTAGAGGAATTCATCATTTCTTCCAGCAGCTGTTGCTGGAGCAGAGCGAGTGTGTGTGGAGAGGAGGTGGCACAAGGGGTAAAGTGCTCCAAGAGACATCAGCCTTTAAACAGGTTGTAAATCCATTTGTGTGAAGAGGGGAGTGATGTGCGTCATTATAACTGATGGTGACATTGGTGACCTTCAGAATTCACAAGAACTGATGAGGCTGGGTTGTTGTTGTTGTTCTTTTTAATGATGATCTCTAGGAGCTGGTTCCGTAATGGGAAAGGCAAGGAGTAAAAAGAGCTGGGAGACAAATCCCTTTCTTTAGAAGTCCTCCATTGAAATGCCACTTTGGTTGTACCATCATCTTTCAGAGATTACCTGGCCCTCTCATTTTCTTCCAAGTGAAACTGTAGCTTGGAAAAGAACAGGAATGGGACAGAGTGATGACTGCCTCTGACCTCTGTCTTCAACTGCTGAATCTACCTCTTTGTGAAAAGCTAGCAGACACCAAAGCAAATTTCTTCCTATTATCTGCAATTATCTTCATCTGCCCTCCTGCCTGCAGCTCCACAGGTGGTCCTGGACTTCACAAACTTTATTTTATTCACTTGTAGCTGACACAGGGAGGCAAGATCTGCTCTGTCCATAAGGTCAGGGGAAGCACTTGGAGCTGCCTGGCCATCTCCAGCATTTTGCAGGCCAGAGACAGAAACCACCTGGAAAGCTCCAAGACTAAAAATAGTGAAACAGGTTTGGGACAGAAAAGGCTACACTGAGAGAGCGAGCCATGGTAAGGACAAAGGAGCCTTGTAAGGAAGCAAAGACTGGACTCCATGTACTTGGCTCCCCTTTAGAAACTGCTCCCAGCACAGAGCTCTCGTCCCTTCTTACCTGGTTATCTGTGCTGGGGCAATGTCCCTTTGTGCTGAAGGCAGGGAAGGTTGGCAGGACAAGGTTGCTTTGCCCTGGGGTGCTTTAATCTCTTTCTTCAGGCCTCACTGTTTTGCATGTTCACTCCAGGTTTCCCCTGTGGAATCACCTCCCCACCACAGGTCGCTTTCTGGAGAAGGGGGTCCCTCAGCACTGCCTGGGGCCCCCCTTTCTCTTACAGCACAGCAGCTTTATCTCCTCCCCTGCCCCAAACACGGCGGAGGAGCTGCTGTGTGGAGTCCCCTGTGCCTCCTTGGTAACAGCCTGCGAGAGGAATGACAACATTGCAGCGCGTTGGAGCTGGCAGCCTCCATCCTGCCGTGGCCCCGTGGCTGTTTCCTCCTATCTGCGGGGGCCACGTGGGCTGGCTGTGCCTGTGCAGATACCGAGCACGCTGCTGCTGGCACTGCTGCAGGAGCCGGGTGGGCAGTGCCATCCCAGATGCCACTGGAGGAGGGAAGAGAAGGATTATCATGGCCATTTCACATTGCAGCAGTCTAAAACCTGTCAGCCATGGGGAGAGTATCTTCCCTCGAGAAACAAAAGGGGATGGAGGGAAGCTATTGGGAAATAGAATGGTAAATAAATTGTTGGTTTCATTTGCTCAAACTTTAAACAAAGAGCAACTTTGGCACTTTAAAAGCACCGAGCCTTTGAAATAATAGGGGGATTTGCCTTTTAATTGCTGACGCCTCTGGACATCAGCAATAGGCTACTTTTGGGGGATGGCAGAGTGTTTGAAACTGGTTGTCCTTTTTCCCTCCCCTTTAAATTTAAAGCAACTGCAGAGCTGTTCCAATGTCATGCTTGGTTCTGGATGAGCTTTACCCTGGTGTTCTGGGAATGCCTTGCTCCAGGAGCGACACTGGGTTGCCATCCGGCCCCCAGTGTCTTTCTCTCCAGGAAGGAGAAGGTCTCCTCTGAGCTCAGAGTTCAAGATGCAAGCCACATTCTCCAACGATGTGCTAAAAGGCAGAGAAAAGTCAGAGCAGAGCAAGAAAGGCAAACGGTAGGAAGATGGAGAGGAAAAGAAGTGGTGAGACCTTTCCTGCTTGGATTGGGCAAGCTTTTTCCAGCTTCTCTTGGAAACCAATTAGTCTGTATCCCAACAGCATCCCATTTCTGAGAGCAGGACTGGCCACTGGGCACATCCCATCAGTGCTTCTTGGTGGATTTTAAACTTCTCCAGGTTCACTCTGTTCTGGGGCTCCACTAAGGGCTTGTCTGCAGCAAGTCCAATTTGGATTTGTTGTTCCCATCAATGCAGCTCCACTGGAGGTAACAGGGGTGTTGATAGCACTTGGCTGTGGGATCTAATCCTGCAGGGCTGTGGCAGAAGAGTAAAAAATAACAAACTAAAGTGTGCCCACATTAGAGCATTAGTCACTGCTTGTGTGCTACTGGTATTGCTGCAATGCTGGGGAGTTATGGAAATGAATTTTCTCTGTAAGCCTTGGCTCCCTTTTCTACTCAAACTGGCTGTTTTTTAAGGGTAATTTTATATTCTTAATCTGTTTACAGATGATGCGATGGTTTGCTAATTAGACTTCCAGATCTGGTAGCTTAGCTCGGTAGCTGCTCTTCCAATGGCAAGGCAGAAAGTAACCGTGCCAGTGTGAGTCTGTGGAAGAAGTGTCCTTAATGTCAACATGTCAAAAAGACATCCCTGCAGCTCTCTGGAGACTGAAATCTAATGTCAAGGCAGAAGGAAGCAAAGTCTGAGAGTCGTAGTGCTGTCAAAGCAAGTTATTCTACCATATAGGAGAAGGAATTTTAAGCGAATGCACTGGAAAGCGGTGTCCAGATTGAGACATAGATTTGATGGGCTTATTTGACATCTTTAATTCTCCATTGACAGTCCAGAAGCTCCCTAAAATGATTTGCAATGTTTTCATGCTGCAAGTAAAAGCCGAACGCGCGCCTCATTAACAGCTCATTAAGTTGTTAATATTGGTCATCAGCAGCCTTTGGTACAGCACAATGCTTTATGCAGTGCGGCAGCTCCTGCTTAGCTCGGGTCTAATTGCCTCTTTTTATCACGTCTCAATGTAGGAAAGATGTTTCTGTCCAAGCAAAAACATCCGCGGTTTTTGATGCTCTGCTCGGCTTGTCGCTGGCTGTGGCTGGAATTGCCGGGCAGCGCTTCGCTCTGATGATGAACTCACAACCCCAACCATTCGATGCTGATTTTCTGGTGCTGACCGTAGCCCGAGACGGGCAGACTCCCGTGCCCAAATTCATCATGAGGGCTCGTGGCTCTGCGCTGCAGTCGGTGGGAGGGGAAGGACAAACGAGCGGCTGTGCTGCAGTGTTCCATGGCCTGGGAAGAGCCGAGCGCAGGGACATCCCTGCACAGAGCGGAGGGAGGGGAAGCCTGATGGTGTATGCAGAGCTTTACTGCACTACCAGCACAGCTACCCCGTTAAAAGCAGAGGAATTAACCTTCCTTTCCAACAAAAAAAAAAAGAAAAAAAAAAAAAACATGAGCAATCAGTGGTAAAGTCAAATGAACCAGAAATTGCCCTGGTTAAAAAGTGGGGAAGCCCCTGGCTGATGGCTCCTATTCCAGCAGACGCAGGCTGGAGCTGGAGTGCTTCTGACTAAAGGGTTCTATTTGCAGCCAAATTTCTATTTCGCCTAATTGTGCAGTCCTGCTCTGCTTGTTTGCAGTCATCCTGGGATATGTGAGCAAAATTTGTGCTGTAAGTATTTTCATATGGGCCTCAACTCCCGTGGCTTTGCCTCCTCTGTACAGCTTTGCTGTGAAGCCAGCTGTGGAGAAACACAGTTGGTTTTCTTCTCTGACATCTGTTTGCTGTATCCGTCATCAATCACAGAACTGGAGGCTTTTCAGGCTGCCTGTTGTAGACTTAAAACAAAAAAGTTGCCTTTTTTTCTTACGAAAGTATGAATTAGCAATAGTCAAAATATTTTGGCCACAGCAGTCCAGACACTGAGATGATATGGGGGTGTAAACCCACAGTGACGATCTCAGGGATGCAAAACAAAGAAAGAAAGAGAAAACTCTCACTGAGAGTCAAGAAAATTTAAATTTAATCTCTCTCGCCCCAGGAGAGCAAGAACACAGTCTTCTGTGGGCTCCCTGGGGTTCCCTGACCATTGCAATCTATAAATCCTGAATAAATCCCTCGTGGGGGTCAGCAACCCAAACTGGCATTAAAGCCACAGCGAAAGGTTATTCCGGGGGCAGATCTCGCCTGTGCCCTTTGACTTTTTTCTGGTACAGCTTTTGACATTTGGGAGATGGCAAACCCAGTGGAGATTATTTGATCTGCTCTCTTGGCTGCAGTGGAGCAGGAGGAGTTGCTGGTGCTGATTAGACTTCAGTAGGTGCTGCCATTGCTGTTGGTGGATGTGAAGTGGGTGCTTTTGTCAGCTGCCGTGAACTTGTGGTATTATGGTATTCAAATGTGGCATTAACAAATTATAAGAAGTGGAACATGACTATAAATAGAAGAGGAGGAATTTTGGGTCCTGGAGAGTGTGGGGAAATAATCTGAAATCAGTAATTTTGCCTCTCTAATGGGTAGAGAGTGCAGGGCAGTGCTTTCCCATCCTCTACTGCTCCCACTGCCCATGAGAGAGGATCAGACCAGTGCATCAAACACACAGCAGCTCTTCAGCATCCCATGAACAACCTTCAGCACCTCCTGGGGGCGAATCCTGCACTCATCAGAGCTGACACTGCTCTCCTTCCGCAACTGGGTCTGCTCTTTGACAGAGAAAACCCCAATGTGCGTGGATGTAAGGGAGAGGGGCTTCAGGAGCTATCCCTAATTTGCATGGATGTAAGAGAGAGGATTTTAGCTCGCAGGTTTGTGCCTGTGTGTTTGTTTGTGCATACCTAATGCTGTCAGGCTCTTGCTGTTCCTGCTCATGGCCCATCTCTGCTGACTGATGGGCTGCCTGCCTCTGTGTGATCATATCCTTGTTGACATGAAAGAAATAGAGGGAAAAGCTCATTTTATTATTCCCCCCCTTCTTGTTTTAACCACCTGTACGCCCTTTGCAGAGGCAGTCTGACAGTTCTGTGAGGGCTTTACTTTCGGGCCGGGCTCTCTCACTCCTTTGATGGATAATCTCAGTATGCAATCTGATAGCCTGGTCTAGGGTTGTGTTTGCTAAGTAGAACTGTGGAATTCAGCAAAAGCAAAGTGTGTAGTTTTTGTTTGCAGGCTCTTCCACAGCACTGCTCTGCCAGGCTTGCTGTGGTTGCAATCATGGTAACCCCTGCATCACCCAGATCCCAACCCCTGAAATTCCCAGACTGCACATGGCTCACTCACACGGGAAATCCAAACCCCGCTTTAAAAGAGTAGGGATGGCAACAACAGTGTTTTCACCACCACTGGAAGAGATGGTGAGGAACAGGATGAAAATACCTCCTCAGCTCAAAAACGGCACTGGCGAGTAAACCCCTAACTCTGTGTCCATGGAAAAGATACTTCATTTCTAGTCCTTGTTTCATTTCAGTTTGCAGGAATTCAGTTTGCAGGAATGTCATCTCTCCCTCCTTCCTGCCTCCACCCCCACCTCCCTCCTGTGTCTCTGCAGGTGCTGACAATACCTGTGCCAATGTTGGGAAGCTTCCCAGTGCTAAGCAAAGAAGCTGGGGATGTTACATTCGGGGATCATTTGCAGCTGCTTTAATTTATGTTTCTTCATGACTTTAACACCCTTTAAAAATTTGATGTGGCAAAACACAGCTAGTGTACTAAATATGGTATACAGAGAGAGCCAAGTGTTTGCCTACCCAGATTAGATGGCACAGAGTAAAACAATTGCAGGTGTTCTGGACTCCCAAAGTCCTCATCCTGACAGCTGTTCTTTTCCTTCTCTTCACCCTTTCTTCTCCACTAAATTGGTTTCTATATTTTGTCTTTCTAGTCTACATCTTTCTATTTTTTGCATTTTTTCTCTCTCTTCTTCAGCGTTCATGAAGGTGGGAGAGATGTTTAAGTCCTTTTTGTGTTCACTTCCATTGGTACATGAGGAAATGTTTCCATTTCTCTTACACTGATCTATGCAACTGTGTAAATCAACACATACATCAACAACCCTTGAAAAGGGGCATTTCCTGACACCATTTCGTGTCTCAGGGTGTCACAAGCCTGACAAAGTTAATGCCTGGCAGAGCACCGGCTCTTGGTGCCAAATTGCTGTGCCTGAGTAAGAGGTTAGGAGCACTCAGGCCCAACGTAGCAAATGGAGTGTGTTGGAAGGGTTAAGACCCACATCCCTGGAATGTGGCTCTGCATCTCTTAGTGCCTCTGAAAAACATCTGAGTAACCACAGAAAGCACAGCCGACGGAAAAAACACCGACTTCCATCACGAGATAAAGCCCAGCCTAAACCAGCCAGAAATTAGTGGGAAGCGTGTTTTACATTCTAAATATAGCTTGTGCTGCTCTGTCACAGCGGAAAGCAGCTTTGCAGTAGCTGGTTTGGAAGCACAATTGACTAATTGTTATTGAGCTAACGGGCATCACTCACGCAGCATCCTGATGGCACCGAGGCTCTGCCGCACGGGGAAGCTCCGATCCTCCCACCGCTCTTCCCCAGACTCTGTAAGAAAATTGCCAAGAAACACTGAATATTTTTCTCTCATGCCACTTTTCCTTCATGCAAGGAGTGACTGCAGGCATCTGCAGATCCACGTTTTTGGTCATTCCTGGGACGTGCCATCCTCACATTCCTTCTCTAAGTCCATACTGCAGGAAAACCCCTCGTGCTCCACCTTGCTTGTTCTGCAGATCAGTCTCACTGTTTTATCTGGTGACCTTCTGTTTGTTGGGTTGTGTTTGGCTTTATAATCCACTAAACTATTGCTTATCTACACTGTAACTTGAAGGCAGTGGCTGCTGCTGAAGAAGCAGCAATCTCCGTGTCACTGCAGGGGTGTAACTTCAATACAGCGAGGATGGTTTAGGTTAGAATATCCTCTAAAAGAATAATATGAGAGTTATTTTATGAGTTATTGTTATGTTATAGATATCTCTATTTTATTTTTATTTTTAAAATATGGGTATTACACAAACCCCTATTTTAAAAGCTGTTAGAGAGGTGCTGGCAGAGTTTGTGTGGGAATGACAGCGCAATCTGGAAAGATGTCAGTGATTGAGATTACATGAGCATCTAACCAGCGAGCTGATCCCAGTGTGACACCGGAGGATGATGTCTGAGCCTTCTCCAAACCCTTTCCAGCCCTATTTTCCATGCCTGTGTGTTCCAGGAATGAGTCTGTAAACTTTGGAGGCTCTAATGTGGAAGATTTCACCATCAGTACACACTGAACCGAGTATTACCATGCCTTCTCCCTTGTTAATCACTAGGCAGGTAAAATTACAGCTGATACTCAGAACATGCTGCAACCACCCCTCCATTGTAATGTGGAGACAGATTAGAGGATTTGGGGGCCTGGAGCTGTGTCTTTGTTCTGTGTTTATGCAGCACATTGTGCAATGAGATTCTGGCCTCTAGGTGCTAACACCAAAATGCAAACATATTGATTACTGGGGAATAAAGGCAGGCATGTTCTCCAAGTCATGCTTTGAAGAACTGGGGGGGGGAAACACTTGCTAGATAGAAAAGGATCAGAGGTCTTTAAAAACAGAAATTTGCTTGGGATTGTTTGGGATGAAGCTGATGCACAGGAAATCTTCAGTCGCTTTCACTGCATTTTTCTCCTCATTTTTGGCCTGCGTGTTTATTTAAATGGCATGTAAGCATCAAGGAATCCTGCCCCAAACTTGTCGGTGAATGTCCTGACAGTAATACTGCTACTGCAGAAACTATTAGAAAACCAGTAGAGGAGAAATCCTCTGCTCCCCAGAAACTGGAGCAGATACAAGAGCAGTGAGGGATGCTTCACAAAACCAGTTATCAAGTCTGCCCAATGAATCACAAGGATTTGTAGCCTACCTGTGCCACAGAGCATCGTGGCAACTGTCACTGGGAAAAGGAATAGTAGTTCCATATTGATGGAAAGCTCTGGGTGCCACACAGCCCAGAGAACAAATATCCCAAGCGAGAAGGGCTGAGGTGAGCCTTCTGCAGAGCAAGGAGCTCTGGAGCAGGGAGGCCACCAGGGATTTTAAGCACCTTCTCTTTAAAGGTTAGAAGCATTTGCAAGCTCAAATTGCCTGCAGTGTGAGCAGAGCCTGCTCAGTGCGGCTGGGAAATGAGGGCAGTGATATGTTTAAAAGTGGATTTAGATGTGTAACTTTATTTATTGGCTCATTTTGACACTCTCACCACGTTTCTGGATAGATTTGTTGTCTTTACGTGATCCTGCCAACAGCAGCCCAGCCCATATTTGTTACTATTTGTTACTAATTACTATACAACCTGCTTAGTCTTTCTCCTTACGTTTTGGCTGAGAGAGAGTTTCAAGGAGACCATCTCAAAGGTAAATTGAAATCAGATAAGAAAAGAAATGTTTACAAATATCTGCATGAGATTCCAAGGCAGGATACGTGCGCAGAATTCGACCTCATGAGTACACAGATGTTTTTTTCAGGTAAAGTGAAGTGCTTTCCTCCTGCCAAGAGCTGTGTTTGGACCCTCGGGGGTCTGTGTCACTCCTGCTATAGTTGATAATGTCACTAACACCTGAAGCAGTGTGAGGTATGCAGCTCTAACCTTGCTTTTTATGTCTTTGAGATTTCAACAGCCATGAAAAATTCCGAGCTCAGTAATCTTGAAGTGCATTCCTAGAAGGTAAAAAGCCTTTTGCATTCACCTTTAAAATGCACTTGCTTTTATTGGCACAGGCTATCCATATATTCAGGGAATGGTTTGGGATTGCAAACAGGTAGGGTCTTCAGGGATGTGTTTCCTTCTTTTTGAAGTGTTTCACTTCACCCTTAATGGAACGTGCTGTCGGTGCAGAGCCACATCAAGCGTCAGCAGCACTCCTCTGCTGTCCCTCGCTGTCAACAAGAAATCTGTGCTTAGAGGAGGAGGGACACATCAGCCTTTGAAAGTTGAACAGAGGGACAGACTCACAGGGCAGAAAACCAAACAATTTGCATCTCGTGGAGGCTCTGAGGCAGCCAAGAGAAATGTCTTTTTCCACACTTTTTTTATTTCATTCCTCCCGTCAAATTTTCCGCCGCTGTGCCAGTGAAAATGCAGCTCCAGCAGCAAGTGTGTCAGTGCAGAGTTATCACTGGCAGGTTTTAACCGCTGTGGTTCTCAGATGTGCTGCATGAAGGGGCTGAGGAAAAGCAGTGTTTTTCTGGCAGCGGGTTGCACACGCCATCTCCTCTGATGATTGCATCTCAGAAGCAGCATTTGTTCCAGGCTGGCACATGGCATCCCAAGAAAAATGCTCTTGTAGGTGCTGCTTCAGACCTGGGTGTTGAGAGCACTTTGAAGCTGTCAGCTCAGGACAGGCAGTGGTGTCACTCCTTAGAAAGGAAATACACTGCAAAAGCGACCCATTTTCCTCTGTGATTGTACACGTTCCTGTTTCCCTGAGCATCTCATCGTGGCAGATCTCCGGGATGTGTTTTCAGCTTTGCTCTCTGTGATCAGTTTGGCCTCGTGCTACGGTTTGTGCTGTGAGAGTCTCAAAATCTTGAGGTTTTTGGTCCCTAACAGCGCTCCCTTGCACTGAGGGCATCCAGCCAAGCGATGAGCACAGGAGGCAGGGCTGCAATTAGACAAGTGCACCCTTGTGACCAAGCTGGGTTTTACTGATGGTCACTGCCCACCTCATGCATTCACCATCCAGCCAAAAAAGAAACAAATATCTCACAATAAATAAAGAGTTTTAACCGAGCCCTGGGATAAAGGCTATTTTCAATTTTACCTTTCACGTTTTAATTGTATAGCAATAATTTTGCAATAGAGTTGCCGATGGCAAACATGCAAAAGACATTAACTTTATTTATGTTTTGGATTATTAATGTGGCTGTTAAAATTCCTCCAGTTAGTTTTGATTGAATTGTTTTTTTGTGCGATTCTGTCGTTTAATGGAGCGGTAAATAAGAATTTCTGATAATGAGCCCAAGCATCTGTCACAACAACCTGGCGCTGGTTATTAACATTTCCATTAACGGCAGGGTGGGCAGTGATAATATGGAAACCACACAGTTAGAACAAAATAAATAGTTGGTGTCAGGCTGAGTGGGTGTTAATTACTTTTTTATTTTATAACTCTGGGGGGAGGGAGTATTGGTAGAAAAGTGTGACTTATGAAGGTCATTCTCTCTTAAGAAAGAAGTCTCTGGAGGAACAGCTAACCGGGGCTATCCAGTGCAAGCGGTGAATATTTTATCACTTCTATTTATGGCCCAGAAAGGGGCACAGAGAAAAGAGACAACTTTCTCAGGGGGTCTGGCTGAAGGCTATGGCACTGTGAACACAGAGAAAGGAGAAGTGGAGCCTTTGCCTTGCTTTTCTCTCCCCACTTCTGGAGCTTGACCAGGACACGCTTCGGCACCTTTTCTGTGAACAGAACAGGAGCTGTTTTGTTAAAACCTGCCGGAGGCACGGACAGCAGGTCGGGAGAACAGAGCGTCCTCAGTAGCTGCTGGGAAGGAAAATCCACCTGCACCAAGTTGGATCCTGATAAAGGCAGGGATGGAGTGACCCAGGTGCACTCAAAGATTGGTTTTCTAGCACAGCACAATGCAAGGAAGAAATGCCATCAGGAGCCAAAGAGGGCCTGTGTGTGCGTGTGGAGGTGTGATCAAAGTGGAGCTAACAAGTAGCAAACTAAAAGTCATTCTGTCATACATGAAATATTAGCGAATAGATTAGCAGCTTGGCTGGGTTTGGAGGTAGTTTTAGGCAGTATTTTGGCCCAAAATCTTGCTGCTGAGTGGGATTTGGGCTGATGGTGGCAGGGGCTCACCAGGAACAGTCGATTAGGAGCACTGGCCACTGCCAAAGGTGAGCCCCAAACTACCAGGAAACCAAAATTGTCCTTTCTTTTCCAAAGCTGCTGGCAGGATCGAGTTGATTCAGTGTCTGAGCCAGCCTGCGTGGAGCAGAGCACAGCCACGTCCCGAGGCTCAGCTGCTCCTCACTCCTCTTGTGCTGAGACATCCCGATGATGCAGATACCCCGGGGCTGGCTCACTGCTGACTTGTGGCATAAACAGAGTCTGCCCTGGGTCCTTCTGCACATGGAGAACCTGGATATGAGCTAATTCTGCTTGTCACTGTTAATTCTTCTGTCCTCTTTCCTCCCTAGCACCGGCACTGGCCCCACAGAACATCCAAGTCAACTCCCTTTCTGCGAGCCAGCTGGAGCTCACCTGGGACCCCCCTCCTGCTGACAGCCAGAACGGGAACATCCAAGGCTACAAGGCAATCCTCCCATTCCTCCTGTTCCCATTTATCTTGCTTGGCATTGCTATTTACTTGTGAGAGAGCTCTACAGAGTGCAGTCACCCTCACTGCATAAGGCAAATTAAAACAGTGCTCAGGCTGCAGTAGGGAACAGCAGCAAGTCCCAAAACCAAAAGAAAGAGAGTGAGATTGGGAGAGGGGAGGAGAGAAAAGGGAGGGTGTGTCATTATTTATGGAGAAGGAGAGCATGGGGAAACAGAGCATGCAGATAAGGAGGCAGCTCCACTTATGCAGGCAACATATCTGCTCCAAAAAGCAACGCAGATACACAAGAGCTGGGGGCAAGAAATGTGTTGAAAAAAATTAACTGAGCTTTCCCTCCGTCAAATGTTACAAGCCTTTAGGAAGAGCAGAACTTTCTCCCAGCTAGAAGCCTGAGCCAGGTCAGATTTTGGAAGCATTGCTTCATTTCCTTAACTTTAACTAAATTAAATCAGAGTATTAATTGCATTTGGTTTGCAGGAGGTGAGCATGTTGCAGAGACAGGCTGCTCAGCACCTCCAGCACTAGAATGGACCCTCAGAGAATGGGAATGGGCAAGTCTACAAACACTGGAGCTTGGCTTGGGTTCAGTGTCTGGCTCTGCCTCTCTCCATGAATTTAGATCCATAAGTGAAGGAAAGCCAAGCCAATGTGAATAATCTGGCATCCCTTCTTGGCAGTAACAAGCATCCTTATATATCAATCCCTGTCCTTTCCCTTTTGTACGTATATAGATGGCTTCAGCAGCTTGGCGTGGAGAGCCAAGGTGGAGTCTTGCCTTGGCTTGCTCTCTCCACTCTCTGGCTTGCTTTGGCCTGTTGCAATGCTCTCGCTGCCAGGCCTGTCCAATAAGTAGGGCTGGCACCACCCGCTTGGAAACAACTTCTCCAAAGCCTAATTTTGTGGCATCAGGGTAAAAATTATGTAATGGAAAAAGGGGGAAAAGCACCTCAAGGAACTTCAGGGAGAATCTTTGTTACCCTCTTCAGGAGGGCATTTTCCTGGGTGTGCTGTGAACAGCAGTGGTGTGACTGCTGTGTGTGCAGAGGGGAGTTATGGACCATCAGGGTGCCAGTGCTGACAGGCAGCTCGCATTGAAGGGAGTATTTAAACTGACTTCTCCTCGCTGAATTCTGGCAGCTCATACCTGCTGTCATTAGGCCATATTCTTCAGCCTGTGCTCTATTTTTGAGTGATGTACTCAGCTGCGTGGTCATTGGACTCAGGGGAGTTTGCCAAAGGAAAAGATTTGGCACATGCTGAAAAACCTGAGTACCCCAACTAACAGAGGAGTCCAGACAAGATTACACCATCTTCTGGACATTTTTAGATGCAGTGCCCAGATATTTTCTTGGTGTAGGATATACTAAAACATGTGACAGGATGAGAGGAAATGCCCTCCAGCTGTGCCAGGGGAGGTTCAGATTAGATATTAGGAAAAATTCCTTCGCAGGAAGCGTGGTCAGGTATCACAGAATCACAGAATCACCAGGTTGGAAGAGACCTTCAAGATCATCGAGTCAAACCCATGTCCAAACACCTCAACTAAACTAAACCATGGCACCGAGTGCCACATCCAATCTCTTTTTAAACACGTCCAGGGATGGTGATTCCACCACCTCCCCGGGTAAACCATTCCAATATTTTATCACTCTTTCTGTAAAAAACTTTTTTCTAATATCCAACCTATATTTTCCTTGGCACAACTGAAGACTGTGTCCTCTTGTTCTGTCAGTTGTTGCCCGGAAAAAGAGACCAACCCCCACCTCACCACAACCACCTTTCAAGAAGTTGTAGAGAGTGATAAGGTCTCCTCTGAGTCTCCTTTTCTCCAGGCTAAACAACCCCAGCTCCCTCAGACGTTCCTCATAGGGCTTGTGTTCCAAGCCCCTCACCAGCCTTGTCACCCTCCTTTGGACATGTTCAAGCATATGGGAGCAGCTGCCCAGGGAGGTGGCAGAATCACCAAACCTTGAAGTGCTCCAAAGGCGAGTGGATGTGGCACTTGGGAGCATGGCTTAGTGGCACACATGGGGGTTGATGGTTGGACTCATGACCTCAGAGGGCTTTTCCAACCTCAATAACGCTGGGATTCTCACTGTCCCAACAGATTTATTACTGGGAGAGCGACGCCCTGAACGACACGGAGAAGGTGAAGGTCCTTTTCCTCCCGGAGACGAGCGTGCGGCTCAAGAACCTGACGAGCCACACGCGGTACCTGGTCTGCATCTCTGCCTTCAACGCGGCCGGGGACGGCCCCAGGAGCAGCCCTGCCCAGGGCAGGACACACCAGGCGGGTACGGGACCTGGGCCTGCTCACCCTGCAGGGAAATGGGGGCAGGCAGGAGGCCACTGCTCTTTGGATTTACATTGTAGAGTCTTAAAAGGGGGAAAAAAAGCATCAAATAAGTGGAGTGTGTGGAAAGGGAGTGCCACAGCCAAAATGAGAACGGAGTGGCAGAAGGACCAGTCCCTAAACTAAGCTGGTCCAGAAGGAAACACTCTGTGGCTCTGTTTCTGGTTTCTGCTATCACACCTGGAAATCAGAAGGAACTCATCTCCAGTGCCTGGAAGTTGCCCTGACAGTCCTGTGAGACAATTAGCATGCTTTTTAGAATTCCTCCCTATTTTTTTTAAAGCTGGATCAGCAGCCTCCCAGTCGGGCTGAGCAGTCCCTGTGCTGGATGTGCTGGCAGTGGTCTGGCACAGGGTGAAGGCAATGCCCTTGGTGGTGGCTGTGAAGAGGAAGTGGCTCCCATAGCACCCTTCTGAGGCCCCTTCCATTCCATGCCCCACCTTGTTTGCTGTGGAGGCTCAGTTTTGCAGCTGCCTGTCTGTATTTTTAGGACAGGCTGCGTTTCTGACTGATTACAGGACATTTGGATACAACTGACAAATCCCATTCTCAGCTTGTTTCCTTTAGATTTAGGCTGGGCAAATAAAGCAATGTTTTATAATATATATGTATATCAGATTGACTGCTGCTGCTGCAATTCAATCTGTGTGCAATCCTTTCAGCACCCAGCGCTCCCAGCTTCCTGGCCTTCTCTGAAATCACTTGCACTACACTCAACGTGTCTTGGGGCGAGCCAACAGCAGCAAATGGAGTCCTGCAGGGTTATCGAGTCGTCTACGAGCCTCTGGCTCCTGTCCAGGGTAAGAAAGACCTCTGATCATACATATTCATGGGGAAATGACACAATAGTACTGCAGGACCTTTCATCTCTGCCCAATTTCCTACTTGCTCTCTGCCGTTTCCTGAGAGAAGCCAGGTGGCAAAGGGTAAATAAAACAATTCCACTTTTGCCAAAACGCTTCAGCGAGCCATAATATTGTGGAATATAGCTTTTGTCTTGTCTTCTCTCATTTTCTTGCACAAACTATAGTCTGTGTGATTTGAAAAGTCATTTGACAGCCGTCATTACCTGGTCTGGGCGAAGAGGAAGCTCAGCCTGGGAGTGCCTGATTGTATCCACGCTCTGCCTCTGAAACTGCTGAGTAGGCTCCATCCCAGAATAGTTGTCAGGCACATTTGTGTTGCTTATCACATCATGTGTCACTTCTGTTATCACAGAGATTGCCCAGGCATCAAATGTGCTGGTCATCACTGGTAGCACCTCTGCAGTGACAGGGGAGGATAACAGGACATGGTTGTGCCTCTTCACACGGAGATTTCAGGCAGCATTTTTAACCCAGCCCTAGATTCCACTTAAACCACAACAATGTGCTGGCCACAAAGGTTTCATTAATTTGCCAGAACAGCAACGGAGAAGGATTTGGCAGTTTCTCTGAAAACAAATGTAAATTCATTCCAAAGGTGAATTAGAAAAGATGACAAAGTTTGTGGATGGACTTATTAATATTTTTATATTCCTGGTAGATTGCCAATGGTTCAATAGGATGTCCAGCTTTGGCAGCGTGACAGCAGGGAGAGTAATTTCAGCCATTGCCAATCCATTTTAAACTATTTTCCAAAGAAATAAGGATATCAATCACTTGCATTTGCTTCTCCTGTAAGGAATAATGATCTATATTGTCTGAATATCCATGTCTCATGCACTGAGAAAGTTAAAGTCAGGATGGAAAACACCAGAATAAAAGCACTGTCAGCCTTTACTGCTGGCAGGTCTGAGCACAAAGAGCTCATACAGGAAGCATTTCTAATTCTGACCAAGAAATATGCACAGGGTATGCAGGAGGTTCAGGCTGGTCAGGCATTTCCTCCCTTTTCTTCATTCCTACACAATGTTTAAGAATATATTTTTTCCCCTGAAAATATGGAAGTGTCAGATCACATTTTCTCTGCATGCATTTGACTTAACATCCTTCAGAACCTTTGTTGTCTTTTCTTCTCTTCCCCACCTCTGCCTGTGTTGCCCCTGACTCCACCTTGTCTCTCCTTCCCCTCTGGAAGATTTCTGATGGCAGCAGGAAGGTTATGGAGGGCTCTTCCTCAGATGCAAAATTTTTTCCTACATTTATTTTCCAGTCTTTACCCATCTTTTGCTTTTGTGCCAACATTTTTCTTTCAGCAAACATATTTATTCTCCTGCCATGGAGAAGAATCCATTTCTTGATGCCATCATTTTCACAGATTCACAAATATTCTAATTTGGGAAGGACCCACATGGATTATCAAGTCCAGCTCTTAAGTAAATGGCCCATATGGGGATAGAACCCACATTCCTCCATGTGAGCACTGCAGTGCAACAGCCTGGATGGGCTGGATCCTCTTTTGGAGCTTTTCTCCTTCATATTTTAGCTTTCCACCCATCCTTGATTTTTGGCTGGGCGTCCTCCCATGGTGATACCTTCTGCCTTCCCACTCACAAGCCACCACTCACCTGCCCATTTTTCCAAGCTTTCCAGCAGCGATCTGTTCTTTAGCACAGTCTTATCCCTGTTTGACCTTTTATTGTTTAAGCTTCACACTGTTATGTTTTACACAATAATAGACAACAAAATTGCCCCAGAGCCTTTTTGAACAGTTCTTTTTTTTTTTTTCTTTTGCTTTTTGGAACATAACTTGAAAATGACAAATGCCTCCTGATTTGTCTCAGAGAAATGAAATAGTTCACCTGCAGAAGGAGGGAGCACTTTTACTGCTTCCTCGTTAGCCAAGGAAAGACTCCCTGAGTTATAAATTGTATCTGGGAGAAAACTTTGAACAGAAATCGCTTGGACATTACTCTTAATTTAAGTGATTAAAACTGAACGCATCATCTTGATTTGCATAAAATAAGCATCTGGATTGAAAACATCTTCCTCTGTGTTTTTTGGAAAGATAAGCTAGCAAGCAGCTATTTCTAGCTGGAAAAACCTTCTCCTACGTCCTATCTTCTTGGTTTGAAATGTGTCCTGTGTATCTACAGAACCAAAGAAATGCCAGAAAGACTTTCTAGATTTGAACTTTGTATTCTGCAAAATATTTTATAAATCAAATTCTTTCCATTGACTTACTTTTAGAAAATTTCAGTGAAAAGCAGATTTTGGTTTTCAAACCACTCATTGCCCCTTGGTCCTTTAAGCAGCATTGAGAACCTAAAGGTGAAACTAGCTGTGAACCTGGGTGAAGGAAACAACTCTGATTTTAACTGATCCCTGTACAAAAAATTCTGAGAGAGGGAGAAGAGTGAAACACAAGTCACAGCTCCAGCCTTGTTTGAGCTCCCAGTGCTTTGGTTGCATCCCCTGTTGCCGTGGCATTTGTAGCCCCAAGGTCCCACTGAGCTGCACGTCCTTCACTCTGCATCCACGTGGGGATGGTGGACATGGCAGGAGGAGATGAATGGAACAAACCTGGCCCTCGTTCCTTCTCCAGACCATGTTGCAGGTTATTTGGGGGAAGCAGCAACGGAGAAATGCTTGCTTAGGAAGCAATGTGGAATGTGCACTGCTCTTCGTTTACCTCCTCCTTTCTTCCCAGAATAATTAGCAAAGTTACATGGAGTCTCTTGGTAATTTCCCAGTTGTGTTGTAAGGTTTTTTCCTTGTCAGTACCCACTTATCAAGCTTAAACTCTAATTATACTTATCAGTGCTGAAAATTGCCTATTATCACTACTTAAACTCCTGCTAATTGTAAGAAATACTTTCTTAGCAAACTGCTAGATAATTTTACTTACCATCTAGATGCAATAAGCTCCACTTGATTTCTATTTTTGCACTGAAACTCCCTCTTATTTTTTCATCTGCGTGGCGGTTCCAGGGGTGAGCAAGGTGGTGACTGTGGATATTAAAGGGAACTGGCAGCGCTGGCTGAAGGTCCGGGATCTCACCAAGGGCATGACCTATTTATTCCGAGTGCAAGCCCGAACCATTGCCTATGGACCTGAACTGCAAGCCAACATCACAGCTGGGCCAGCAGAAGGTGAGGGGAACTATAAAAGCAAATCACAAGTCACAAATCACTTCTACAAACACGGGGCACCAGCAGGGAATGGTGCACTCAGGGCTTCACGTGGATTTCCAAGCCAAGGAGAAGCTGAGTCAGGGGATGTGATTCAGTGTATTTCACAACTGCCATGAAAAACTTGTTTCCTTTTTTTTCCTGAAACCTAGAAGTCTAATGTGAATAAACAAAACACTGTAAATAAATCATAATGCAAACAGGCCAGCCAGGGATTTCAGAGCCACAGCCTGACAGCGCAGTGCATTATTCTGATTGTGCTGCTCTGCGGTGGGAGTCAGAACTGGAGTAGCTGCCGAAACCAGCAGAGGTTCCTGGGTGCAAAACCAGAAAGAATTTACAATTGTTCTCTCCTGACACGTTGGCTTATTCAGAGAGAGAGATCTGTGGGTTTCCTGCTGTGCCAAGAGCAGCTGCAGGGCAGCGTTCCCCACTTGGTTCAGCGTCGGTACCCAGAGCTGGTTTCTTTATTTGATCAGTGACTTTGATGAACACATAATCCAACAAGGTAAATGCCCTCCAATGATACCAAACCTGTCAGGTAAGTCACAAAGCATATGTGCAGTTGTGGTTTTTGGTTCTTTCCCACTTCCACAGTCTAACTCTCACACCACACCACAGACAAGTGTAGATCAGGTCTCCTTTCTAACATGGCCATGGCATCTTCCCAAACCAATGGGAAGTGGATGTCCCCATGACTCTCTCCATGAACCTCATAGGCTGGTTTCACCTCTGAAATCAGAAATAGCAGTGGCAGTGGGTAAAATGAGACTCCTTTTTCCTCCTGCCTTCTTAACACAGGTACCTCATTCTGGGGGCTATCCTGTGTAGGGCCACGAGCTGGACTTTGATGATCCTAGTGGGTCCCTTCCAGCTCAGGATAGTCTATGATCCTGTGGCCTGTAAACCCCATGGATATGTAACTGCTGGTACTGGAGCTAGTGAAAAAATCAGGTCAGTAGCCCATTGAGCTGGTTTGTGTTGCATATTTGTGGACCAACACCACAAGATAATTTTTTCCCCTCTCTCAGTAGAAGCAATTCATGCTGCAAATTAATGCCACCTTCATTTGCTACTCTCTTTTCACCCCTCAGGGTCTCCTGGCTCCCCTCAGGAAATCCTGGTGACAAAATCTGCTTCTGGGCTGACGCTGCAATGGACTGAGGGAGATTCAGGAGAAAAACCCACAACTGGCTACATTATAGAGGCACGACCCTCAGGTAAGCCCTGGGAAACAAAGGGAGTTTGACAGCATCAGTTCCCTTCCCTCAGTCCATGCTGAAGTGGAGAGGTTGTCTGTCATCCTGGAAAGGTAATGGGATTTTTTTGAGAGAACGTGTTTCCAGCCAGTATTAAGCTGTTACTGGTTTATTATGTGGTTTAGCATATTTTCTCCTCTTTAGGAGTAGTCACAGAAAATTACCCCGACTGCTCTGGCTTTCACTGTGCTACATCACTGGAAAATCATCCAACAGATGAACTAATATAGTTAATAATTAAAACTCATTTAAATGCTTACAGCATCTTTCATGCACAAGGACTAATAAGTATTTGCAAGCTGTATTTTGAGGACCACAGATAGAAATCTGTCTCCTTCTGCAGCAGAGCACAGCAGCTAATTACTATTTTAATGTTAATAATAGGGCCAGGGCTTCAGCAGCACATACACATTTCTTCCCCCATTTGTTCTGCAGAGAGGGTGTTGAGGCGGGGGGAAGGAATCCCCCATCACCACAGTTTTTCTTGGTGCTCTCCCAGAGCCCCTTTGCTTCTGGGATTTGCATCTTAGTGAAGCTGTTCTCTGCTTTTTCCAGAATATTTCCCACTCGGACAAGGTAATTTTAAAAGTCAGTGTGTGCTCCAGCCTGATCGCAGCTTGGTACCCCTCACAAATTCAAAAAGCATGGATTTCCTGGGAACTAAGTCATTAGGGAAAGCCAGTGGGTGCTGCCAGGCCTCTGTGTAATCTCCCCTGATATCTGCCCTCCACTCTGACAGGGAATGTTGATAACCATTCTCCGGGTACAGTTTCTGTGGTACATCCACCCGCTCCTTGTTTCACATGGGCCGTGTCTGAATGTCACCGAGTCAAAAGCTTTGCTCAAGTCAGGATAGATGATGTCTGCTCTTTCTCCTCTATTGACAAGGTCTGCTACTCTGCCACAGAAGGAAATTAGACATGATTTATACTTGACATACCCATCTTGGCTGCTGGTTCTTTCTTTTTCACTTCTAGGGGCTTGCACACTGCTTGATTATATATTGATTAAATGAATGCTTATCTGTTTGATTATATAGAGGATCCTGCTTCTTGTTTGTGTCTTGAATGTAAGGTTGCATTTAAAACCAATGATTTTAATTACATTTAACCAGACCAGTAACAAAATTATTGAGGTCATCACTGAAGATGCAGATTTCCATACCTGCATCTGAGAGAATTTGCTCTGTAGAGAGGCTCTGCTCTGATCCTAAAATTTCTTTCCTATTTCTGTCATTTAAATTGACAACTGTTTTCAAAATAAAAGCAAGGGAAATATGTACCTTCTCAAAGCACTGGGGTTTCCCGGAGTGATCAAGTTTGCTTTTAATTACAGTCATGACACTGCTATGCTTCTATTTCACCTACATCAGCTAGTTGAGTTCTGTCCTTATTTCTTCAGAGGTAGAAAATCCTTTCGTATTTGAACAGCATTGTTAGGTAGCAAGTTAAACCAAACCTGTTCATTTAAAATCACTTACCAGCTTACATTTCCCCCAGACAGGTTTTCTTTGTGAGTCAGACTATTTTAGGGGGAAACCTGCAGCCCATGTACAGATTGTCTGCAAGCTTGGAAACCGAGCTCGAGCAAGTGGTGCCACTGGAAACTCATCCACTCGACTCCCCATTGGATGTGAACAAACATTTCACAGCTCATGGCTAAGGATGTAGGATTTGGGGCCCACTCTTCTAGAGTAGGAAGAAAATAGTCCCTCCAAGGCAGGTCTGAGCTGCATTAACCCTGGGTCACTTCTGCTGGCCCCACTCCACTGATCCTGGAAACGCACACAAGAGGTCTTATTCTCCCGCTCTTGCAACCTGACTGTTGAGGCATTTAATTCCTCTTCAGATTATTTTAATCCTATTCATGCTGCTATAGCAAATGAACTAGGCATTTGTATGCTGGATTCTCATCCTTCGTTCTGGTTGCAGCTGTAGGAAGCGTGAAATGTGATCCAGGAGAGGAGACAGACTAATTGGAAGATTTGCTTATTCCACCCAAGCGTCGGCTTCCTCTCTGTGCTGCTTTTCTTCTTCATCTCTGCACAGAAGAGTCTGAAATCTGAATTACGAGCTTAACAAAAGCAGGGAACTAATTCCTCCTGTCAGGGCTGGTCATTCAGAGCAACTCCTGTTTTAATATCATTCTAAGAATTTGCTTTTGCATGTTGATTTATATGGGTGGTAGAGAGTGGATGGGAGCAACCTTTGTTTTTAAGGAGCTGTTGTTCCAAGAGAAGAGCAGTTGACTTGTGCTCTCCACATGAAATCAAGAAAGGAAAAGATATTTCTCCTTCTGAGGTCAAAAAAGGGGCGTTGAGCAGACAGATGAAAAGCTTTAGCTTGTTGCCAATATTTAAATGCAATACCACTACCTTAGTGTTTCACATCTCAAGTGTCATCTATTATAGGCCTCATTACCCCAAACGTTAAATGCTGTATCATCTCATTTTCCCTGCTGCAGTTCCCTGCCAAGACTCTTCCATCAGAGTAGGAGGATGGCTTTCTGTCAGAAATGGCAAACCCTACTCCCTTTTGTCACTTCCCTTCGAATTTTTTGGAGCCCTGCTGTGTCTCCTAGGGCTCCGCTGCCCTGCTGGGTTTAGCAATGGTGGCAGCAGGCAGCTGAGACTGCTCATTTGATTTCCTTGTTTCTCTGCTGGGTTTATGGAAGGTGACCAGGCTCGCTACCTCCTCTGCATTTTGAGTGCACTCACACACAGGGATGAAGCAGGCAGACCAATACTTTTTTCAGAGTGATCTGTGCTGGAGGAAGACATTACAGAAACAGAAGAGTTTTTCTTTTCCTTCAAATTCTCTGTCCTTGGAGAAATGGATTCCAGTTTAGCTCCTTGTGCATTACAAGAAATGCAATTAAGCAGGCTCTGTCTCTGCCACTGTAAGTGTTCCCCAGACATCAGCTGGGCTGGCTGAGGAATGGGGAATAGATTGTGCCCTCAGCTTTTACATACAGAGCAAAAGACAAATGGCACAGCGACGTTAAGGTTCCAGTGCTGCCGGGAGGAATGGAGAAGCTGGCTTCACCTTTCCCAGCTCCAGGTCACATCCAAAGGTTCCTGTCACTGTGCTTTACTGGTGGGCATGTGGCCTGTACATTCCCAGCAGTCTCACACAGAGCTGCCTTCCCAGTGACCTCCGTCTGCAAGGGAGGTGTTTGTGTAACTCCCTGGGGACCCACGTGCCAGGAGTGGACCTGGATATGGAGCTGCCCCACGAGACCTCCATCCATGGATGGGCCTGTGCAGAGCAGCCCTGTAGGTGCTGGGTCAATATCTGCCTCACAGGATCATTCAGATTGGAAAAGGTCCAACCATAAACCTGACACTGCCTCGTCCACCACTAAACCACATCCCTAAGTGCCACATCTTCCTGGCTTCTGTCACCCCAGAAAAAGCCTCCCTGACCCAGGACAAGTAGAGGGAGATTTCCTCTTCTGCTTCCTCTCCCCACCACGATTTTGGACTTTTTCTGCTTTTCCCAAGCAGGGGATGATGTCAGGCAGCTGGAAGAGAATTGCACCTTAATAGAACAGTCTGGATTTGAAGGGACCTTAAAGCTCAGCCAGTTCCAACCCCCTGCCATGGGCAGGGACACCTTCCACTATCCCAGGCTTCTCCAAGCCCTGTCCAGCCTGGCCTGGGACACTGCCAGGGATGGGGCAGCCACAGCTTCTCTGGGCACCCTGTGCCAGGGCCTCACCACCCTCACAGGGAGGAATTTCTCCCTGATATCCCATCTAACCCTGCCCTCTGGCAGTTTGAAGCCATTCCTCTTTGTCCTCTTACTCCATGCCCTTGGAAAAAGTCCCTCTCCAGCTTTCAAGATGATGAGTTCCATGAAGGCAACAGACACTTTGGGAAAGAACCCGTCTGCTTGGAGCGGGAATTGTCTACCTCATAAATGCTGGGTTTTGCTTCCCACGCCCTGAGGGCAGCTCTCACTTCAGCTTCCTTTCTGGTGTCTTGAGTAGTGTTTTTCTGTTTTCTTCCTTTTCTATTTATTTTTAACCAAATGAGGGAGCGCAGTGTCAAACATGGACACGAACCAGCAGAAGTCAGTAAATTCAAAGTGAAGGGTGCAGCTGCATCCCCGGCATCTGCCATGGGGCCTTTTTCGCTTCTGCTGGCGAGCAGCACACCGGGGCTGACAGTTTGTCAGCCTTCACTTCCCATTCTTGTCCTTCCACTGCTTTGCATGATAATCCAGCCCTTTGCCTCTGACAAACACAGCCATGTTTTAATTGTGTCCTCTGTAGGAGGAACACCAGTGGCATTCAGCCGGGCCTTAACTCTCAGCAGCTTCTCCCCTCATAAACCTTCTAATGTGTAATTAGGAGGGAGCTTTATGGCCCAGCTCTCCTGCTCCGAGAGGGGATGGCTGGTGTTTAAAACCCAAATAACTGACAGCTCTCCATGTCCTGGGTTGTCAGTGCTGGATTTAGCGGAGCTGGGAGCCTCCCTTGCTGAGTGACAGCTTTATTTGGCATGGAGACCCTGATTAATGGCCTGTAACGCCAGGCTGGCCCACGGGGGCCACGGTTGGCAGAGCAGCTCCTCTGTAACACGGGCTGGACACGGTGTTAGGGCAGAGGTGGCTTCACCTTCCCCCATCACGGAGATCCTCTCCCCGTGCCTGAGCCTCAAGCTCAGATGGGACAGAGGCATGGAGGCTGGGAGGTGAAAGCAAATCTACCATCAGCAGGAGTAAGGATGGGGCAGGGCTGGGGAAACCCGGACAGAAACAAGGAGCAAACAAAAGTTTCTCTTTTTTTGAGGAGCGCTCGCTTTTCCATCTCATGTTTAAGAGGCTGAGTGCCCAGTGAAAGGCAGTGGGGAATGAAAACGGGGATGGATGTTACTGAAAAGGAAAAGCAAGGGCAGCCTCCCTCAGGATTTCCCTCTGAGCCCTGCACCTGTTGGGTGCTGCAAACTTTGCTCTTCTCAGTGGTTTCTAAGAGTTAAAACCCAGCCCGTGTCCCAGCCACGGCATGTGCATCTTTCCTTGCTAAACTGAGTGGGAAATGCTGTGTATGGTACACTAACGATTTTCTACTGAACTTAAAGGCCAGTCTTTGCTATCACAGGTGACCTTCTAATGAATTCTCTTTCAGCTGAACTTCTAACATTTAGAGCACATCTGGTTTTGAGGATGGGGGAGAGGTGCAGTGAAGGAATTCACAAGTGTTTGTTCAATATTTAATCTCAGAGTTCACCACTGGAATAAAGTGATTTTTTAGTTCAGGCATATCTGACTGTGATCGCTGTCTACAATGAGGGGTCTGGAATTTCCAGATGGATATAAGATAAATTAAGAGAGGCTCTGTAATTAAAAACTGTGTTGGCCACGGCTTGGGAAGCCACAGGCTATCCTGTGCGTGGGGGTTAGCAGTGGGGAAGATGTAGGACATCCCTCTTCCCAGGCTGTCTTCTGACCACTGTAGCTGCATCAGCACCTCTCTGGGACCCCAGGGATAACAAGCTGGGTCCCATTTTACAATCATTAAGGTTGGAAAAGACCTCCAAGATCATCAAGTCCATTAACTCAGCACTGACAGTCCTATCCCAGAGGAAAAAAACGAAGTTTTGACAAAGATTCCTTCAGTGAATGAAAGGGACATGGGCCAGTGACTATGTGGCCATGAGCCAGAGCATCTCCAAGTCCCTGTGAGACAGAAATGCCTCTGAAGAAACCCTACAGCATCCTGTGCTGCCCCACACCACCACCACCACAGCCAAGGGGACAGAGAGGAGGAAATGCAATGTTGACCTCTCAGGGGTGGTTTTCCCAGCTTACTGCAAGCTTCACAGAGCAGTTAAATTTACACTTCTTGGTCTGCTGGGTTTTCTGCACTGTGCACTCTGATAGGTTTGAGAAAATGAGTGAGAAAGTGTCTGAACAGTTGTGTTTGCTGTAATGAGTGCTGAACATTCACTTTTATTGTTGCTTTTTCTTCCCCTATTTAAGTGGCTTTCAATGCAAACAAATTGCTTTTCAGACAATTCACAATGGGCTCAAATTCTCTTATTGCTGTTTACAAATGTGTTTATGAAAGCTTAGGCAATTCTAGCAAATATGGCAATATTTTATAGTCGTGAGATGCATCTTCTGAGTATCGGTGGCTGCAACAATCCAACTTTGAAAATGCATCCCTCACTCTACCCTCTTCAGAGAAACTAAATCCCAAACTCCCTCTTTATTACATTGTAACTTTATGTGGTAGAAATAATCTCAGCTTCTATTGCCCTGTAAAAGGGAAGTCAATATTTTATCTCTTGTTTTATAGCCATTGTAATACCCAGCTAATACATAACAATGGTACATTATGATAACTTCATTATAGCCTGATCATGCTGGTGAATAATGTATTGGTCCGAATTTTAAGCATGGCAGGAAAATTACCTATTTTTATTGTTCTTTGGTGTTTCTCAAATGCAGCTGGAACAATAACATTGCAGCCTGCTTTTTGCATCCGCTGAGACTGCCAGTGCTCCCGAGCACAAAAGCTGCAGTTTGGGGGCTGTTGCTCACTGTGTGTGTCACCAGACGTGCAGCACGGTGCAAACCACTGAGCCAGTATTTACTGGTGCCAAAGCCAAAACGTTCACATGGAAATGCACCTGCAGTGTTAATCAGCCCATCTTTGCTGCTATTCCCCGTGGCACAGGAGCAGGCTGAGGGCCAGATCTTGCTCTGCTACACCAGCACAGCCCTGGAATCACTGCAGTGACTCCAATTAGGTTACACTCAGGTAAAGGCAAAGCAAATGAGAGCAGATTCCTGCCTCACACTGCAGCAGAACAAGTCACTGAGGGTAACACTGCTGGCTCCTGCTTTATTGCTACCTTGATAACACCTCGAGCTACCGAAGTCCTGCTGCTGCTCGAGTCTCACAGTGCACAGGACTCTTTCAAAGCAGGCAGCTCTCACACTGGAGTCGTGTCTGTGGAGAGGTTATCATCCTATTCCCATTGCTGTGGGACATGCAGGGAAAAACAGACATTGCTGGAACAGCTTTGATAGCTAAAGGTAAAAGCCCAATGGGATGCTTGTGAGGTCAGGTCTGTGAGAGCTACGCTGGGTAGGTGAGCTGAGGGTTTGGCCCCACACACAGACAGAGACTCCATTTTCTCAGTGGAAGTGCTGGGCACCAGTTGTTACTGGGAAAAAAATCGGTCAGATTAATCTTTGATTCCTGCCCTCAAAATTTTGGAGTGGTACTTTTAGTTATAGTTGGTTTTGTTCCTACTGGTACCAACGTCCATCTCTTTGAAAGTTCATTCCACTGCAGTCAAGTGAGTGTAAGGTTACAGGTGTGGATCAGGGATGGGAATGGTGCCTGGGCAGGATGGCCAGCAGGATCAATGTCATTGTGGCTGTTGAGAACCAACATTACCCTACCGAAACACTCCCATCACAATGGCATTGTGCTTCTAACTTCAACAGCTTTATAAAAATAAACAAAACTCCCTTCTGTTTAAAACTGCAGAGCACAGAGTGCAGCACCAGCTCTGTGCCATGCAAAGGACACAACACTATTGCCATCATGGAGCAAACAGCACTCCAGTGACACCGGTCCCCTGGCACCAGTTCACAAAAGGCCACATGGTGCTTCCCAAAATTTATATCAGTCCAAGCCTCACTTGAGTTCTTCAACAGCAAAGCAAATTTTGCACTGTAAAAAGCAGGCAAAACCTTTGTGATTAGGACTCGTTAATGTTACTTTGGGTTTACCTGATCTGTCAAATGACAGATGTGCTGATGGGTGACCTTACCCCGTCAGGAGGGAGTGGCAGCTGCTCCAGCCAGCTCAGGTCACTGTGGGTGCTGCTGCTGATTTTAGAGACCCCTTCCATCTGGGCTGTGTGAGAGCCCAACCATAAATGCGTTCACAGATGGGGCCTGCAGGGCGTTCTGACATCGGTGTGTATCACGGGGCAGCCTCCAGGTGAGCGTGTCCCTGCCCGTGGCTCCAGCACACAATTAATGACAGCCTCTCTCACTGAGCAGGTGGAAGTGCCAGGCCACACAGCTGATGCCATTTCTCTCCTTGCTGCTTTCCCAGATGAAGGACTCTGGGATATGTTTGTGAAGGACATCCCTCGCAGCGCCACCTCCTACACGGTGGGCCTGGACAAACTCAGACAAGGCGTCACTTACGAATTTCGGGTGGTGGCTGTCAACGAATTCGGCTATGGAGAACCAAGTGTTCCTTCTGTGGCAGTATCAGGTAATCATGGATGGTTTTTTAAATGTCTTTTTCAATGGAATTTCCTGAGGCTGAGGGAGAAGAGTGGAAAAAGAAACAAACCGGAGTCTCTAGTAGCAGCAAATAATCAAGGGCAGCTTGCTTTCACTCGGTTTAGGGTAAAACTGGAGTAATACAGTGGTCAATAAAGGTTTGTAATTACAGTATGTTTGATTCTCAAGAGGAAAAATGTGCATGTGCCATTTTTTAAGCTTGACAAAGAACCTACTCAGAGTGTTTATGTGTCAGATGTCTTGTCCTAAGACTAATTTCCAAAGTCTGTAATTTGCTTTTTCTCAATTCCAAGTCTGTTGTTTTGTTTGCTCTGATTTCTTTTTTTTTCTTTTAACTCTGGGCTCTCTGGTAAATATTTTCTGTGTATTTTTGTATCTAGCTCTCACAAATACAAAAGTGTAATTTCACATTATTCCTGATAACCCTCTGCACTGGCAGTCCCAGTCCAGTGTGATGCCTCCAGTTCCCCTCCACCAGAACAGTTCATTGGTGATGCTCCAGGGCTCTTCCCACTCTCCCTGCTCCCTTCTGCTTATTCCCAGTAAACAGGGCTATGACCTAACCATGCTTCCCAAATCCCTGTGAGCAGCCCAGCCCTCTGGTTTTCTGAAGGGACTTGAATACCCTGAAAAGCGAATTCCCCTCAGCTTGCCAGGGCTGGGCAGCTGGAGTCCCTTGGCCCGTGGTGAGGGGAAGGACCTTGCCCTTGGGAAGGCTTTGCTGGGTCTCCTCTTCCCCCCCGCTCTACTCCACATTGCTTTTGAGCCATAGGTTTCATCCTTGCTGCGTCAGCAAAGACAAGGGGAATAAAAGAAACCTGATGGAGCGGCTTTGTGATTCAAAATTCTGGAGAGTCCTGAGAAGCTGGCAGTGCTCCAGTATCTGGAGTGGCTTTTATCTCTTTGCTGCTCCAGTGAAAGGCAGGAACACCATTCAACAAGTCCCCAGCAGGCAGGAGTAGCAAGCGCCGCTCTCGCCACCGCGGCTGCTGCGCTCGTCCTGACACAATTAACCACTTACCCCGTGAGAGCTTCCATGGATTTCACTGCCAGTGCTACCCTTGCTTTTCTTCTTCGGGACAAGGGCATGGACAACCCACTTGAAACACCAAGAGTCAGTGTTTTTCCTATGTGTGGTTTCACAGAGGCTGTAACACAGTGTAAAGGACCAGCAATCATGTCAGTCTTTCCTCTGCTGGAAGACATTATTCCTCTGGAGCAGGGCATGCATCTCCTTGTGGTGCTTTCTATAAATAAACTGCTTGTTTGTAAGTTCTCCACTTGAACAGAACTATTTAATGCACCTCTTTTCGATGCTTCAGTGTTCCTCTCAAATTGCTGCATGAAAGTAAGAGGTTTCCATTGAGATTCACAGTCATAAAAGTATAAAGCATTTTAGGCTGGCCACTTCAGCTGGCACAGGGAGGTATAAATTGCTCTGAATCTACTCAGCCCAGCATGGCTTGTGCAGTTTGCCTTCAGGATTTTATTGGCCTGGACTGGCCTCCTAGCAAAGAAAGAGCGTGGCTGCTTTCCCCTGCTGCAGAATACCCAGTGATCTGGAACCAATTTGAGCTCGTATCGTCAGGCTTACAACAGAATTTTATTCAGATCCAGGCTCAGGACAGTCAGAGAAAGAGGGAAAGAGGGTTTGGTGCTAGTGAGGGGTTGAGTTGGTCTCCTGGCATCACCCATTCCTGCCAGGTGGTGTTCCACCTTATGGACTACAGGGAAATTATATCAACTGCCTGTGCTCAGCAGCTGCACTTTCCCCAAAGCTGAGAGAGCTCAAGGGAGGACGAAGAGAATATCACTGCAAGAAAACAACAATACTTATTACTTTAAACTAAGACTGGCAAGGTAACTCCAGAAAGGAGAAGTTAGTGTCATTTTGTGTTTCCACTTGAGGTCAAATGGGGTGAAATGCCCTGGGATTGCACAAAATCCAGGCAATTGAATTGATACCCCTGTGCTGCACATCAGGCTTGGCTCAGCAGATGGAGAAGTGATAGAGAGTAGCAGTGAATGGTAGAAGCTGGAGTTAATGGAGGCACTGAAAGACACTAAACCAAGTACTTTGTTCCTTGGCACTAGCTGTATTTTTCAAAGAGGCACTGAACAGCATTTTGACAAGGCAAGCCCGCCAAAAAGTGGAATAATCATGGGTCATGGCAAGTGTGTTGGTGGTTCCCTTGACCCAGGGAGTGCTAAGCCTGCCATGCTCAAGAAATGTAGGCGTGCAGAGCTGTGGGAAGAAACCTGCCTCTCTTCTCTTGGTGATAACTTCTTCTTATCTAAGGGCCTCTGGAGCTGCTCCAGGGCTGTGAAAGGTGCTTGTGGAGATGGAAATGGTTGCCCAGAGAAGCTGTGGCTGCCCCATCCCTGGAAGTGTCCAAGGCCAGGTGGAACAGGGCTTGGAGCAACCTGGGATAGTGGGAGGTGTCCCTGCCCACGGCAGGGGGTTGGAAATGGATGAGATTTAATGTCCCTTCCAACCCAAACCATCCTGGGATTCTGTGCTGGAGCTGTGATGTGCTCCTGTTCTCTGCCATCTTAGAAGGGCAGCAAGCTCCTCAAGAGTCTGAACCTCTGTCTCCTGAGCACGATTGTCGAGTCATTGTTCACTGTGAGGAACAAGAGAAACATTTAAAGGGGCATAAAGAGGAACTGTTATTTGTTTTCTGCTCTTTCAGCACAAACAGAAGCCCCTTTCTATGAGGAGTGGTGGTTTCTGCTGGTGATGGCTCTCTCGAGCC
The DNA here is from genome assembly GCA_026261815.1 of Monarcha castaneiventris obscurior. Classification (NCBI taxonomy): domain Eukaryota; kingdom Metazoa; phylum Chordata; class Aves; order Passeriformes; family Monarchidae; genus Monarcha; species Monarcha castaneiventris. Next base: position 10,141,981 of record JAMPIT010000856.1, on the reverse strand, counting down.
TCATCCTCATCCTGCTGGTGGTGTTTGCATTGGTCCTGCATGGCCAGAGCAAGAAGTACAAGAACTGCAACGGAGGTAAGGCATTGTCTCTGTGCTGTGCAAAACTCTCAAGAGCTGTGGGAATCAGAAATATCTTTCCTTTGAACCCCTGATTTCCTCAGTAGGGACTGTCTTTAGAGCTATTTTGTTTGGCAGAAGACTTGGAGCTTTTTGCTGTCTGGTTTGGTAGAAATAAATGGCTTTTGCCTGTAGCCACAGTGGATCAGGGTTTGGACACTGACCAGCCATGGGCTCAGACAGGGCAGCATCTGGAAGTCCCAGGGACTGCAGTAAAAGCCAAGGAGTCTGGGTCAAACACTTGGCAGATAAAGAATAAATAAGGAATTAGCCGAGACTTTGTTTAACTTTGTCATAATTCCCTGATAGATGGGGAGAAGGAGAAAGATTCTGCTTCTCCATGGCTGTACCACTGTGGATATTCTAAATCTCTGTGTGTGAGGACTATACCACAATTCCTTTATACTGAGTGCCCTGCATGTCACATTCCTTCCCTAAGCCAAGCTGCAGTTGCTGGGCTGGAGGCCAAGCAGCCAGGAGGTGTCTTGGTTATCTGGACCTGTTAGACTTCAACATATAGTGAGCATCAAGCTTTGAATTTTCCTTCAGTTATGATTTTTACCAGTCTCCTTTCTTGAAAGGAAACAGGAGCTACCTGCTCTGTAACTAGGAATGTTAAACAGTCCCCTATCAAAAAGCCTCGTTCTTGAGTTCTGAATATTGTTTTTACCTTTTCTTCTCCCTACATGATAAAGTCCTGGGAGGGCTGTTCACATGTGTATTTCTCTGATAGCCTCCTCCACCTGCAGCAAGAAATTGCTCTGATGCCAGGAGGTGCCAGAAAAGGCACATTAATGAGCAGGATCAGGTAGATGGGTCTTTGCACTACCTGTTCTTAGGGATTAATGTAATGAAGTCTTCCAGGCAGTATTTAGTAATTCAGTCCCAAAGTGAAGATCTTCTCTTTCTTTGTAATTCACTTCTAACAAGTGTTAGAAAATCAGATTTCAGTCCCACGAGATATAAGATGTATGAATACCGTGGCATTTTACCAAGTTAATACTCTTACATATTTGTATGCACAGCTCATAGGAGATCCCTCATCTTCTTAGTTTTACTGTGTGTTTGGGGGACAGACATGAAAAGGCAGGTCTGACCCACGCTGTCAGACATCCGTGCTCACAGAGCCTTAATGCAGCACTGAAATTGAAGCAGAGGACAAAGCACCTGTCTGCTGCAAAGTGGCAGCCAGCCCTTCTCCCTGGGACACGAGCTCAGCTCACACCTTCGGGATGACAAAGGATGAGCACGGCCGAGAACAAGCTCCTGCTAGATTTGATCACAAGAAATAATCTACTGGGCTGTATTTTCCTTCTTCTTCCCATCCCGTCCTTGTTCCTCCCTTACATTGTCCAGTGATTTCTCCATTCCTGATCCTCATTTCAGCTGTGGCATCTTTTTCCCATTTGCTATCCCTTGCCTTTCCTCTTGCTTTTTTTCCTGCTTTTTTTTTTCCTCTCTCCTTTTCCTCTTTTTCTACCTTTACTAGTTTTACTTTCTCTTTCTTTGCTCCAGTCAGCATGGAATGGGATTCACAGCACCTGATTTAGGGCATCTTCAGTGGCCACCTAAATTAGATATCTTGTTTCTATTTATAGTCAAAAGCCAAGAATAAGCACTTTTGGAGCACAGTTTATCTGTGCTATTTTAGATACTGACCTCTGAATGAAATCCATGCATCCATCCATGACTCCTTTCCCCTCTTTTGACTTCCTTTGCCCCTTCACATTCCTGACACCCTCCTTGCCTTCACTCTGTTCTCACTTGCCAGTAAGAAAGGTAAAGAGAATTTCAAATAATTAATGATGTCATAAAACAGAAAGAAGGGCAAGTTAGCTCCTGCAGTTCTGTTTGGGGGAAAAGTGCTTCTGTTTCAGGTGAACCTTTCATTTCCTGGCTCCAGGTAAAACCATCTCCAACGTGGAAGAGTCAGTCACCCTGGATAATGGAGGCTTCACTGCTCTGGAGCTCAACAGCAGACACCTGAACATCAAGAGCACCTTCTCAAAGAAAAATGGAACCAGGTAAAAAGCTGGGAATGCTGTGCTTTTGGAATGGCTTTTTTCCAGCTTCAAGCACTCTTAAATAGGCAAAAGGAAGAGACTGAAGAATCTAGGGAGGACTTTAACACCCAAGTCTGTGCCTCAAGCTGTGATTCTGGCTTCTAAGCATGATTTCATTAATTCCAGGGAAATTACAACATCCCAAACATGCACCCTTTGTATTTCCTAGGTCTCCTCCTCGCCCAAGCCCAGGGGGGCTGCACTACTCTGATGAGGATATCTGCAACAAGTACAACGGGGCTGTGCTGACCGAGGGCTTGGGCCTCAATGAGAAGCCCCTGGAAGTGTCAGAGTCAGAGGTAAGGATTTCCCTCTGCCTCACATTGCACAGACACTGCAGATTTTCATTTCCGTGCTGAATCCTGGCAAGTCTTTGAAGTCCCAGTCCCATACCTGCATCCTGCTGTGTGGTCACTGTTTGTCTGTCTCGGGGATTTTAAAAGGTTCAATTCACCAGGCTGTTTGCATCACATCTTAAAATTAAAATATCAAAGGGAAGAATGACAAGCAGGACTCAGCCAGGGCAGATTCCAGACCTGGCCTTGGCAGATATTCCATTTTCCAGAGTCAGTAGAAAGATAACTGCAATCAGTCAGCCAGTGTGTGCTGACCTCTCTGGAAGGGGCTGCACACCCCCTTCTGCCTGTGGGCTGCAAACTTGGAGCGCTTTTGGGCAAACACGTACGTGCTGCAAAATAACCAGCTACTGTCTGGGCGAGGTGAAAGGTGAGATGTGCTTTGGATTGTTGCTCTGACTGGAGTGTGGGATGTGGTTTGCAGTTTCAGAGCTACGGCAAACCCCACGATTTAGAGGAGTGGTGTGAGCAGTGACAGCCACCGCCTTGGTTACAGAGGGAGTGGGTGGGAGTGAGTAACTTGCCAGGGAGCACATGGCCATGGCTGTGAGAGCCCAGCATTCAGCTCTCTGAACACCCCAGCCTTGCCTTTAGGCTGCTCCCCACGGAAGGTGGGTGTATGCCAGCCTGATCCGTCTGGCAGGGCTCCATCTTGTGTCTCGCAATCCCTGTAAGAAGGAAGAAAGGACTTGCTGTCTGTGAAAGTCCAGCAGTGGCCAGGGGTGAATAGACAGACTTCAAAGGAGATCCAGAAAGGTAAATCTGTCTCTAAAATCAGATGCTGTCAGCTGAGATCCTGACGAATCAGAACTGACAGCGCAAGAAGCGAGCAGTGGGCCAAACCACGCCAAACCTGACCCTTCCAGCAAGAATAAATCACGAGCAGCAAGTAGTGAAAGAAGATGACAGTTTTCATCTGTAGCTTTTCTGCACCTGCAGCTACAGCTGCTTTTCCTGGCTACCTAGCTCTCACCTCCTGCTAATTACCACCGACAGCCTGCTGCTTTGTGCTGCCCTGTGGCCGACCCGTCGTGCACGCAGCTTTCCTTGGTGCAGCTCAAGCTGCTGTCTCTGCAATGCTCCAGCATTACCCTCCAGATTAAACCCACAGTGCTTTGGTCATGTCACTGTAACAACCCAGCATTAAACCTGTCATTAAAACAGTTTGCTGAGCATGATCGTGAATTTAGCACTGGCACCTTTTGACATTAATTTCAATGTCCCGTGTGGTATTTCCTGGTAATGTGCAAAAGCCTCCTTGCAGGGTGTCATTATTGCCTCCTATATGCACTGTTTGTACAGCAGAGAAGGAAGCGATTTTGGTGGGTTTTTTCTCAGGCTATTGATATTGTTTATTTACTGTGTATTGCTGTCGAGCCTGAAGGTCTCAGTTGAGATTCTGGTGTTTTTGTGAATGTGGGTGTGCATGTGAATATGTGCACAAAATATGCCTCCTGTTTTTCCTTGGGGCTTGGATATGCAGCCCGTCTGTATAATGTCTTTGATGCTTGTTTGGGTTTTTTTGTGGTGGGGAGCGCTTTCAGTCATGAAATGTTAATATGCTCCCAGTAGAGGTAGCAGTAGGAGATGCTGCCTTTTGATCAGCCTGAAAATGCTGTTTATGTTGGCAGGTGCAGACAGGAGGTGAGGGTGGGTTGGGGCAGAGGTGGGTAAAAATGATTGACCACTCTCTTTTCAAGTGTTCCTGTACCTATTAGCTCTTCCTGTTTGTCTTTTATTTTCTTTTTGTTTCTGTTCTCAGAGGAGATCTTAATAGACAGGCTGTGTTTTCTGAGCGTTTCAGATTTTCCATCTGTCTTAGCAGGCAGAAATGTTTGGCATTATATGAAGAGTTAAAGATATCTTCTCATGGAAGAGTTCTCCCCAGGTTTGGTCCTCTGCAGCAGAGGGTCCTGATGCTGTTTTCCTCTAATACATCTGTGTGTGGCTCTCAAACTCCACTTAATGTGACGCACATCAGGGCAGGCAGGGCCAAAAGCTGTGCCTTTGCCTTCAATCCACTTGTCACCGTGTTAATGCTGAGTCTTACGCCTGTTGCCTGAGGTGTCAAGATTTTATATGGAAAAGAAGGAAGCTCACTGGCTTCAAATCTCCTGGGGTTTACTGAACATGAAGAACTCTTGGGCTGACTGACTGCACTTAAAACACAGCTGCCTGGGAGCGTTCCTCCGAGCTCCCTCCTGGAGAGGAGAGCCACAGAGAAACAAAGAGGAAATCAAGTAGGACTCTTAATATTCATAAATCAAGTGGTGAACTTACTCCATGTCATGAAAGCCAAGCAACAGTAATGTTAATGAGGTTAAAGAAGTTTAATTGGCAGGTACAGAGCAGGAGACTGCTATGAGTGTAAATTCTAAATGATTAATAATAATAGTAGGCTTTTAGTTAATGAGTCAAGTGGACAAGGCTCTGGACAGATAATCTGAAAAAATTTGGTGTTCACCATGTAGAGAAATTTGATGATGTATCTGCAATGTCATCCAGCCAAGGAAGAGCAGGGAGGAGGGGGGAGGCTGGTGCATGTTTGTGTGTTCTCACGTGTCCTTGTGGTCTCCCAAAAACTCCTTCCAGGAGAAAATACTCTCACAGGCTGCACACGTTATCAGTCAGTGCTGGATGCTCTGGTCTTCCCGCTGCTCTCTGGCTTTGGCTTTCTCAGCTCTGTAGGAAGGTATTAATTTCCACTTAACACTTCACAGAGATAGGGTTTAACTTGCTTCCAGTAAAGCTCTCCAGTGATTTTGACAAGTTGGGCACTATGTGGAAACCAGCTGCAGGTGACACATAAAATAAGAGTTGGTTCCCATGTCCAGAGAAATATTTTGCACACTGGGTTACCTTGTCTCTTTTACAGCATATTCATTTTGGGTCAACAAAAAAAATCCTGCTGTCATCTACATTTTTAGAAGTAAACTTACAAAGCAGTTTCTTTTGTAGTCGCTTAAAGAAAAGATAACTGGAACTGTTATCAGATATATTATCAAATTTCCCCCTGGATAAGCCAGCCAACTCTGGTGGCTGAGTTGCCTCTGAGCAGCACTTGTGCATTTTGTGCTATCAAAAATATACCTAAATAGCCTCTCATTTTCTGTATTTGTTGTTTCATAGGCATCCATGCACCTTTGGTTGACAGTCTGTAATGTCACCACACGCCCAATCACGCTCCAGCCTATGGAGGTTTCCAAGGTAACACAGCCACAGTCGCAAGGAAAGGAGAAAACTGAAAACAAAGCAAAAAGCCCTGCAGCATTTCTATTTACTCAATAGTTTAAAAACCACTAAAGAGTAATCCTCTGGTTTAAGCTGTCTATATTGTCATGCTAAACAGGTTTATCTTACTTCTTGATTTTCATCGGGGCTGTGGAATGCCGGCTTAGAGAATTCCTTGCTGATAAAGGTGGTTATTGGAGTCTTGCTGAGAGCAGACCTTAGGAGATACTTCAGAAACACGGACAAAATAGTCAGTTCCTGCCTGTTCTGAAAGAAACACAGAAAAAACATGTTATATCAACACTAACAAGCAGCTTATCCTTTCCAGTACCAATCCTGATGATGGTGATGGCTGAAGTTACTGCAGCTATATATGTTTCATGACAGTTCCTTCTGAAAGGTACTGGCCTTATTTACACCAAATTAGTGTTCCCTTTCAGTTGGTATAATGGACTAATTAGTGGACAAATTATCAGCAAGTGGTATTGTTTTAACTTCCCTCTTTCAGTTCATGGCAAGTCTGAGTGTCACCGTATTTCAAATGTTAGCAGCTCGTCTGAAAGTGTTCCCGGGACTTTTCCCTCTTAATTATGTTGACTTCTGGCAATCTTGGAAGAACTTGGCTTAGGAACAGAAATTATATTACTTTTGTGAGTGAATGGTTTTTTGCTGGTGATGGACAGAGCTGAAGTGGCTGCATCAGTACTATTACACCTATGAAGTCGTGTCACGTTCTTCTGGATACAGCTCCTTTGCATTTCTCCTCAGGGCTTCCAGCCTTTCAGTTGGCTTTATGATCCTCTGTGTCTGTGAGGACGTCAGGAAGACTCAGAAAGAGCCACTAGAATTTTGTGGGGTTTTTTTTTTCCCTCATGCTTATGCCACCTCAGCTCAGCTGGGATCACTCTTCAGCAGGGCTCTGTTTCCTTGGGAGGAGGCTGAGTGTGTCCAAGTCAGTAAAAGGGATGGTGGATTGGGGAGGGCAGTGCCTCATGCCTTTGATGGAGAAAGCACATCCATGGTATCTGGAGGAGTTCGCACCTCTAGGTGCTGCTTCTGGTGAGTGATCCATAACCTGGATGCTCAGGATGAAGAGACTTTTCTTCCACACCAACCCCAGGCATTTACCTTAAAATTACACTATGGACATGCAGCATAATGTTTGGAGACTGACACAGAGTGCAATAACTTGTTTCCTGCCGAGTACAGAGGGAACCAGGGTCTGGGGATCTTTTGGTGAAGTCGGCTGTCTGCAGCCGAGGCCCAGCCTCGCTGAGCTCCTGCTCAGGGGCTGCCAGGCCCTGCCATGCTGCCACATCTGCAGCCATCCATGGCAGCTCTGCTGGAGCCCCTTGCAAAAACAGGGCAGTGCTGGCAGGATGCTCCTGGCAGCAGTGCCAAGACTCTGGAGCTGCTCTCTGCACCCACTGGCTGTGAAGTGGCCCAAATCTGGGGATATTCCAGGAAAGCTGCAAAAACCACCTGTTCAGGAAGGTCTTTGGAGGGAGTCGGGTGTTGGCTTCCCAAGCCTGGCAGCTGGTGCAAAGGAGTGTTTTTCTAGGAGATAGGCTTGCTGTGTTCCTTCTGGAATAATTATTAAATGCTGGTAGGGCTTTGTTGTATTAGTAATTACTTGTCAAAGCACCTGAAGCTTTTCATTCTTAAAAATCAAACAGTACATAATTCCTAAAGAGCCGAAGCCTGGGTAACAGTGGAAGGGAAGTTTTGCAAAGCTGTAAAGAGCTGCTTTGCTCACTTTTGGAAAGCCCTGGGAAAAATTTCTCAGCTCTGTCCATCACCCTCTGTGCTGGAAAATGGGCACGGAATAGCAGCTACCTAAGCAAAGAAGTGGGATGATGGATGCTGTGCCCTTTTCAAACGATGGTTCGCAAGGCATTTGAGGATTGTTCTTCAGAGACCATTAAAAAGGAGCTTTAGAGGAGGAGAGACGAGTTTCGTGGCAGGCAGGATCAAGAAGGATGTGTGTTTGCTGGGTGGTGTCATAGATCAGAACCACACCAACCTTTTGAAACTAATTGCAGCAACGAACGGTGACAAGCTGCACTTACCTGTCTCTCTTGTGTGTCTTAGGCAGCTCCTACTTTGATATTTAATTGCCTTTACAATTGGCTGTGCAGATTGTTGAGGGGGGGAGGGAAAGGAGTGAAAGCTTTTTGCAGAGTCTAACCGGAGGTTTTGAGGGAAGGCGTGAGATCTGGAAATGCCTGGGTAAATGTTTGCGGGCTGGGTGGGATGGGGCTGTTACTGGTGGGAACATTAGTGGGAACAGAAGGAAAATGTGCGCTGAGATTCCATGGCCGAGGCTTTGCCGTGGTCCCTGCGCTCGGCAGAGATGTACAAGCCCTCCGTGATTCCTCCAGCTGCATCCCAGCAGCAGCACTTCGGAGGAGGGGCAGATGCACGGAGCTTATCTGGTTACATCTCAATAGAGCTCCCGCTCGATATTGATGGGAGCTTTGAAGCTCTGCAGCCACCGTGCATAAATGTTTCAGGGGTAGGATCCGCTCTGAGCGCAGAGCTGAGGCTGACTCATCCCAAGAAAGCAGCCCCTCCTGCCTGGAAGCTCTTCTTTCCTAGATTTTGCATTCTCTTTCTTCTGTCGCCGCTGGTTGTGTACCTTGTACCACCAGTAATCAGCTGGAACATGCAGATGGAGTTATTTGCCTGTAAAAAAGTCTGATTTTACTGAACTCCCTTCCAGTTATATAACTCATTTTCAATACTTAACAAGGCTTGCAAGCCACACCCAGTGTCCTGTGCAGGTGGCCTGGGCTGGCCATCCCAAACATCAGCCTGGCTAACCAGTGTTTGTGTGGAAGGCATCCCTGCTGGCCTTGCATCAGAAGAGAGATGCTCAGTTGTAATTGCAATATTTCTGATTGGGATTGAAATTGTTGGTTTCGCTGTGACCTCTCTCCACTTCCCTGCATCTTGTGCCCAAGCAGGAGCTCCTGGCTGCCACTGCACCGTTCTGCAGGGAATTAGAAGGGATTTCTCCTTCACTTATCATCAGGGGACTCTCTAGCAGCAAAGTCAGGCTAAAGCAGAGACCAGTGCTTATCCACAGCCCTGCTTGTGCCACACTTGGACTGCCATCCCTCTCCCTTAACATTACAGCTTTAGTCAGCCGGTGATGCTGAACTTGCCTCTCATTTCTTTGCGAGCAGAACAGGCTAAAAAAAAAATCATCGACGCTAATGACCGATTATTTAATTGTATTTTTCCTGCTGCCCCAGGTCACTGACTCAGATTACGAGGACGAGCTGCCCAAGCACTCCTTTGTGAACCACTACATGAGCGACCCCACCTACTACAACTCGTGGAAGCGGCAGCAGAAAGGGGTGAAGCAGCACCCGGCGTCCTACAGATACGAGGAGTGCACGGCCAGCGAGACAGAACCCTATTTCCAGACTGTCATCACGACACAGAGCTCAGGAGGGGTGTACACCCCGACGGGACAGCCCGCGCCCGGCTCCCGGACTCCAGTGACAGGATTCTCCTCCTTTGTCTGAGCGGGACAGCCGCAGCGTCCGCGAGTGCGGGGCCGGGGCGCTGAGCTCTGGGGGACCTCTCCGTCAGGGTAGAAACGGATGGGAACACACCTGAGGCTGGGGTTGGTGTTTTGGTTTGGTTTTTTTGTTGGGGTTTTTTGGTTTTTTTTTTTTTTTTCTGAAGACAATCAACTCTATAAAAACACGGAGCTGAACTTAGCTGAACCTTTGTTTAAGAAAAAAAAAAGAAAAAAAAGGAATTCTGAACAGCGATGATTTTAACCACTTGTGAATAGTAGGGGTTTTTTAACCGCTTTTTGTAACACTGCTTCAGGAAGCAGCTCCCATGCCCCTCTCCTTCCCTCTTTCTTTCTCTCCCCTCCTCCTGTCCCACCGCTCCCAAACAAGCAGGTGAATTCCCTAGATGCAATGAGTGACTTTGTGATGTGATTTGAAGAGAAAACATAAAACCTCCCAGGCTCCTTTTTCTGCCTTTTCCTCTACTCCTTTTTTTTTTTTTTTCCCCTCTGTCATCAAGGTCAAGTAGAAAAACAGATAAGGGACACATTTTTAAGTGAAAAGCAGACACCTTCTCTCTCCTCACCGCTCCACACATTAGGAGCACTGGCTGATCAACGTAGGTTCAGATGTGTCACTGTGTCTGCTCTAAGCTCACTGCTGGTGTATTTACATTGAGTTACTGACCTGCTTTTCTTTCTCCTTCAAATGGGACCTGCTGCATTCTTTAAATATTCCAACTCCAGGGCCTTTGGAAGAGGAGATGGCTCAAAAGAGTGCTGTAGGCAGTAGTGGGTGAAGCAAGTGGGAAGAATTCAGATGTCAGGTCAGTTTATTTTTGGTGTGGCTCTAATCCTCCTTGTGGACTGCGTGTACCATTTGAATCACTCATTTTTTAAAAGTCAAAGGACACAACCCAGCAAGCCAGAGGAATTTTTCAATTAAAATTGCAGTGACAACCTAGAGAGTTTACTAATTGATGAAGGTTTTGATCATCAGAGTTACCATGCCCTGCCAACAGAAGTTGAGCATCCTTTCTCACCCACACTCTGCAGTTCTGCTTACTGGTCTGTAAAACAGTACACAGTGGCAGGGTTTGTTTGATTTTATTTTTTTACTACAAAGACACACCACACAGACTGGGTGAGTTTTGGTGTCCACAGGTGCCTTTTATTGATTCTTCAGCTTCATATCTGGGAGAAGCAAAAAAGTGTCTCCAAAATAAAGCTAACCAGGTTTTTCAGGCATTGGGATCATGAATTACGTTGTGCACGTTTACAGCCTGCTTTGTGCACTTGAAACTACAGCCTTTGGAAGGAAAAGAGGAGATTTTTAGTTTATTTTCCATCCTTTTGTACAGCTCACTTTTTGTTTTCTTCTTTTCTACCTTTTTTTTGAGTCTGTCATGTTTAGCAGCAAGTTGTTTACTCACAAGGAAGTTGTCAGGCGTTGAAAGAATCCAAGTCCAGCCCTTGGATGTAGCAACAGTCCTGGGTCACCAGACTTTTTATCATGAGTTTAAAAGGTGATTCTGGAAGTAGGAGAGTCCTTGCCACGCCAGGATCTGGCATTTCCTTCCAGGTGGATAAGCCAGGAAAATTGGTGCTTGCTAATGTCCTGTCAAGGCTCACGTGGGCATTGTCACTATAGAAAATTGTCCCTGTCCCAAGGGATGTGGGACATCTGCGGCAGGGGGAGGTGGTGTCTTCAGAGCAGCTTGTTGAAACCAGCCTGCCCAGGGGGGCTGGCTAGGAGTGTCCTGGTGGCCCCTCACCAAAACAGCTGAGGGCCAAGGGCCAGCTCAGCCTTGCTGACTACCTTCCAGTGCCTCTTGCACGGGGCAGACGATCTCAGAACTGCTTCTCCTCTTGGGCACTGCCTCCCAGCGCTGCTGCTCTTGGTGCACGCAGACTCCGCATAGCTTTGGCACTGGATTGCTGTTCCTCTCCAAAGGTTCCAGGAAGAAAAAGTTCAAAACCAAAAACTCCAGTGGGTGTGTTTAAGGGCTTTTGAGTTTGGGATAATGATCTGCAGCTCATTAGATGGCAAGGGACACGCAAAGACACGGCTGAGCCAAAGCGCTGTGAGTCATGCCCCTCTCTGCACCTGGGTGGGATGTGTGTGGGATGGAGAAGGGGCTCCAAAGAGGATGACTTGGAGTGTGCTGTGAAGAGGAATGCAAAGCAAACAGAAAACCCACTGCCTTCTGTGCACTTTGACTGTTCTCTTAAGCCATATGGACTTTGCTTTAATTACTGAACTGCCAAAATTTGTTTTCAGTCCGCGTTTTTTGTTTCTTAGACGAAATTATCTACGTGACTCTCTGATTTGTTTTCCTTTTCCTTTGTCATTTCCTGCATCAGATTACATATTTTATACATTGTTTTTATACATTTGACATAGCAATGCAACAGCTCTTAGAATTTTAATGGCACTTATCCAACAGGTGTAAGAGGTAGTGCTGCAGGAGGAGCCCTTCAAGGACCACTGAGGACTTTAGGGATGTAAATTAGTAGGAAGTACACAGAACACTGAAGACTTTGCTCCAAAGGAAAGCATAGCGTGAGTAACTCCACATCTCCTGAATATTGCCAGATCTCGATTGGTGTAAGGTGCAGTTACTCCCTGGGGCTGATCTGATACCACATTGAGCAAAAAAACCCCAAGAAAGCCACGGGGAATAAAGAAAACGGACTCTGTGGCCACTGCTCCACTGAAGGACAACATGGGGAGCAGCACGATGTATACAAAGCGAGGAGAGACTGCTCCTTTTTTCTCAGAACCAGCTGCAACTAAAAAGCCTGAGCTTGCTGAGGACCTGCTGAGTTGGCTGTGTGGCTCTTTTCTTCTGACTGCTGCCAAAATAACAGGTTAGGTGTGATTCCTTTAGGACCTGTTGATCCCAACAAAGGTATTTCTGTTCCATTCTCGTCCACACCATTGTCACTCTTGGTTATGTTGTGTTCAGGAGTTGGCTTTTCTGACACGTGGGTTTATTTTCAATAGGCAGTTGTAGAGTGAGGAGGTGCAGTGCCCTGCTCAGCCCTCAGCTGAGCACGAGATGTGTTTTCTGCTGTGCAGGATCCTGTGTAGCTCCCTGTGTGATGCCTCCACCTTCTTGCTAACACACTCAACTTGTAAAATATGGTTAATAGGTAGGTTTTATTTACTTCACATATCAGGGAAATTGTTTTATCTGGAAGGAAATACTCCATCAGTTAGGAAGAAAGCTCCATTTCATTGCTGCAATCTTTGGGAATTGCAGCCTTGAAATACAACTTTTAAACTCTATTTGTCATATTACAGTAACTTCACCCATTGAATCTGCTTCCATTTCCATCTTCCTGTTTAGAATAGTCTTGAAAAAAGAAGGCTTATGTTTAAAACGCCTTCTCAGGATATTTTATTTTTATTTATTTATTTCCCTTCCCCTGTTTCTCAGGTCTCTTGGTGACTGTTAGTGAAAAATAAAAGCAGCATCATGAAATGACCAAGGGAGAAATTCCAGGGAATGGTTTAATAGGAGCTTGTTTTTCATGCAATAGCCATAACAATATCCAGTCTCCTGCAGGTAAAAAGTGCCCAAGTCTTCACCCCCTGCCAGGGCTGAGATGACACCAGCCACCACTGCCAGCGATGCTCCCAGCACCAAACCTCAGGCTGTCCCTCTCATAAAGCACCTGCAAAAGTGCACACATGAAAGGAACTGTGCTGTTCCACCCCACTGCGAGTGGAGCATTTTATCCCCCCAAAATCCATGTCACATGGGGTGTGTCCCCACCATGGCTCACATCCTTGGGTGGAGTATTTTCTACTCGCACTTTTAATGCTCTGATGTTTGGGCAGGGCCAGTGCTGTGCAGGTAGAAATGGCAGTGGTGACAAGGGACAGGAGAGGGCACTCCTTTGTTTTCATCAGTGACAGTTTCTGACTCCCTACCCTGGGAGTCACTCACGTGGAATGCCTTCCTGGGGAGGGCAGGGAGAGGTGAAAGCACAAAGGGTTTCATCAGCATTTACTAAAGGAATCACACTTTGGCCAGCGATCCCACTTTTGGGAGCAGCTGGCATGACTGGAGAGAAGAAAGAAAAACACACAAAAAAGAAACTAATCTGTTACCCAAAAGGATTTTCTTCCCCTCTTCATTTTGAGTGTTAGAGCCAGTGATGTTTTGCAGATGGGCCAAGATTTCATTTTTCCTCCTTATACCAAGGTCTCTGCCAGAAGCTGCTGTAGCAATTGTTTAGACTAAATATCTTGACATGCGGATGCATTTATTATCCTTGCCATTGCGTCCCTCAAGAAATCCATTGGGTCATCCAAAGATTATCTAATCTGCTTTCCAAAGGGGAGGAGAAGAGGTATCTTTATAAATACAGAGCACTGGTGTTTTCTCCCACCCACTGCTTTCAGGGCAACTTGTTGAAGAGAAATCCTTTTAGGAAAGGAATTTATTGGAAACTTTAAAAGAAAGCAAACCACCACATAAGAAAGATAATCTCTGGCAGAGGCATTAGAAATCTTGAAGTCCAGAAGCCTGTGATGTGTAAGAGTGACCATGATGCCAAGACCTCCTGTGTTTACTGATCTCCTGTATCAGTAGCTGCCAGAAGGGCACACGCAATGAGAGGTGATGTTTGGAGAGGAAGAATCACAGAGCTGCTGGGACATGGGCAGCTTGTACTGCAGACAGCTTTACTCAGCCTGGAGTTCCTGCTAGTTCAGTCACATTCCTTAGGTTGTTTTTATAGGCTGCTGCCAGCACCTGTGGAATCCACACATTATCAAGGTGTTCCTAGAGGCTACGAGGTTACCGGAGGTGGGGAAAGGTTTGTTGGTGTGGTGTTCAAACAAAGCCACACGTGTGGTGCTGTGGTTGTACAAAACCCACTGAAACCTCCTTAGGGAAAGCCACCCTTGAGTTAGGAGCACGTTCACCCCAAGACTGAACACGATGGGCCTGAAATGGCTCCACCTGACAAGTCATAGAATCCCAGAATGGTTTGGGTTGGAAGAGAACTTAGAGATCACTTTGTTTAAACCCCCCTGCTATGGGCAGGGACACATTCCACTAGACCAGGTTGCTGCCAAGTCCCATCCAACCTGGCCTTGGACACTTCCAGTCCCTTCTGTTCTTTGTATTTCTGTGTTCCTTTTGTCCTCCCCCAGCCTCGCAGACAAAGAAAGCTGCCTTGCACTTTGTGTAGGTGTAGAGTTTGCTGCGCCCGATAGCAGAGAGCCACAATGGATAAGCACACACATGACACCTGGGACAGGTGAGGTATGTTTGAACAAGGAGTGAAGTACCTTTGGCACTTGAGATTCAGGTTCTGGCTCAGAATTTTATCTTCTCAATGCTGCCACTTGCCCACTTTAAACGGCCTTGGGGCCTCAAGACTTGACAGGAAATTCATTATTTCAATGCTGTTTGATCACTGTGCACTTTCTTGGGGCTTGAATCACTGGATACAGAGACAGGAGTGGGGTTACAGAGCTTTATATCAAGGTGTTTTCCCATTTGTGTCCAATTCTCTAGATTTGGAACTTTCTGCTACCACAGAGTGGTGGCGTTCTGCAGGTGGGAAGTGCCACCAGGGCACAGAAATGACACTTTGATGTCATTTACACCCCTGGGGCCTGTCACAGTACAGTGGGAGCTCTCAGGTAGCAGAAAGGTGCAAGAACCCCATATTGTGGTGAGTTTGTAGCTGGTCACTTTGCCTCTCTTGGGCTGGGGTCTGTCCTCTGATTTGGTATCTGCTGTCAGCTTAGGGGTAGGACGACCTCGCAGAGCTGTGTCTGAGTTACCCGTCGGTGTGCTCCGGTTATCGGATCATTGCTTTTAATTCAGTGTCTCCTTGGAGATTTGCCCTGGGTTTTTGTTCCACACCTCTTGTTAGCCTCACCTTCGCCACTCCACTATTTTATATGAGAAAGTTACTTCTTCTTTTGCAAACTTGCTTCTGATTAAAAGAACCCTTTTTGAAATTACTGTGTCCTTGGTACATTTGTTCTGTGGAAGGGAAAAAGAGTATTTTCCCAGACTCTTCTGTTGCAGAAGTTTCTGGGTGCCTTGCCAGTGTGCTCACGAGTTAATAGCTCAGGACAGTGAGAATGTAACACGGACTGAAATTCCTCACTGTTTGCTCTGGACTGTAAAATCTTACAACCCCTGCTGCTTCTCAGCTAAGCTGACACTCTCAAATAGTTTCCACACAAAATTTGATCAGTCTTAAATATTTTATTAGTTTGCAGCAATAAACTTCCTCAGATCCTTAGTACTAGAGAGTCAAAACCCACTCAGAAAAAAAAACCCATGGGGGCCAACATTTTTATGCCTTTGTCCCTTCCCCAGCAGTGTTGTAGCAGCCATTAATCAGTTCCCACAAATGTGCAGATGTTGGGGAGGCAGGACCAGATCCCAGCTGGGGGAAATCAGGGCAGCTCTGTTATTCCAGGGGGGTTGGTTGTGCTTTTCACCCACTGAGCATCTGGCCTAGAGAAGAAAACTAAACACAGTCAGGTCAGCTACAGCTCTGGTGGGAGAAATGAGGGCGAGAAATCAATGTTTTCCAAGTGGGAGAAGGGAAGAAAAAAAATAGTCAAACTGTGAAGGAAAGAACTCATATTCTCCTGCTCCTGAAAAGGATATTATAAATAATGCAGTGCTGTATAAATACAGGCAGCCCTTTGCAGCTGGGAGCTTGTAATAACCCAGAGGTATCACTGTACCCATTTTGAAGATGAAAATCCTCCCGCCACAGCATTTCATGAACGAGACATTATCTTGCAAAATTGCCATAAGGTGCAGAAGTGCTTTTTCGAGCCCATTTGGCTCCAAAGTGTATCATACTCCAGCTTCCAGCCCTTACTCTTCTCGGGACGTGTTTCCCCCACACATGTTTTTGTGGCTAGGGATGGAGCACGGACGTAAACATGGGAGTGGATGGGAAATCTGCCACGGTATTTGTAGCCTAAACAATACCAGAGAAAACAGATTGGCTTCCCGCCCTGCCCTGAACAGCACAAGCAGTGGCTTGACTGAATCAAGTAATCTGGGCTTTCATTACTGATCCTTTTCCTGCTATTTGTCTCTTTTGTTCCCTCTTTTTCCCTCTGCGTTTTTGCTCCAGGGATATTTATTTTTCTCCTTGCTCCTTTTCTGTTTTCTTTTTGTAAGCCTGCCTCTTGTTTTTATTATTTTTCCTCTCCTCCTCTTGCCTCACTAATTATTTTCGTTTCAAACCTGCATTTCCCACAAAATCAAAAGGAACTTTATGTGAACACATGTTTCTGTTGGGTTTTTGTTCACTTCCACTGTGGTCCAGGAGTTCTTTAGCTTTGCTGTCTTGTTTACTTGGAAATGCTGGGCACGTCCCTCCAAGCCAAGGCGGTGTGGCCACTGACTTCCCAGCTTGGTAGAAACCTTCATTAAGTAGGCAATTGGCACGTTCATCACCATTTGTTAACGAGTTACGATAATCCTAAATCAGACGAGGCTGACATGTGAAGTCATTCTTCGAGGTTTTACAAGGCAAATTTGTCAGCAGCGCTGAAACCTGTGAAGTCTTGTGGAATCAGAGGAGCAGCACCTGCCTGTGGAGGAACAAGGAAGGTGCAAACCACGGTTGTGTGACAAAAATGTGTTCAGAGGAAGATGGGACCAACACCCAAGGTGTCATTCAAAGGTAATTCCCTGCTTTGTGCAACTTCCAAGGGGTTTCGTGCACCCTTCATGCTGATGACACCCACCCTAGAAAAGCAGCTGGAGCAAAGCCACGGACTTGTTCTTTTCTTTGAGCCTCCTTAATCGGAATTTGTGCCCTCTGTGCACTTCACAGAAGGTGTAGATAAGGGTAACAGGCAAGTTGGGGGAAAAAGGCTGTGCAATACAGCCTGGGGCCTCATGCCAGGAGTGACAAAATGCCTGACAAACACCGGTGACCTCACCACAGCCCTGCCAAACTGGGAAGGATAAATATCCCACCTTTGGTAGGAGGAAATTGAGGCACAGGCCAGCTTTGCCTGTGGGACAAAGCTGCAGTCTGTGTGGCTGCTATCAGTGTGCCAAGTGGCCTTGACTGCAATGTCCTCAGCACAGGGCAAAGAAAACACATCTTTCTTACAAAACAGCAGGATGAGTTATTTTTGGGTCTTTATAAATTGTCTGTTTTCCAGCACTATCATTCTTACCCTACCAGGGGAACATGACTGACCTAATTAGAGTCTAATTCCAACACTACAAGGCTCAACTTGTAAATACAAACTTTTTCAATCTTGAGTTCTTTTTTATGTATGTTCAAGTGCATCTGATTGGTATGAACACCCCAGAGGTGGGGGGCAGGGGAGGAGCAGGGCAATGGGAATCATAAGAGAAGCTGAACTATGGGAAATTTGGTATAAATGAGGGCAAATTTTCAGATGTATTTATGACACTGACTGAATCTGCTGGGAGACTCTATCGTCTGGGATTAAACCTCACATAACCTGATGGAAAGTCGGAAATGTTTCATCCCCCACCGTGGGGAGGACTGGCAGAGGAAGGATTCAGTATTTCAATCCTCTGTCCAGCAAAAAACATCCAGGGTGATCAATGAGGACACTTTCATTGATCCATAGCTGTCTCCACACCACAGAAGAAATTAAAAGGTGAGAGAAAGATGCTTGTTTTCAATGAAGCCCATTTCACAACGCCAGCAAGGGTTAATCCAACCAGCCAAATGCTTGGCTTTAGCTGCAATAGAGAAATCCTGTGAGGCTGAGTGATAAGCCTCCAGCCAGACCTGCTTGGATTCTCAAGGACTGTGCCTGAACATGTTGGGGATGGCTCACATCCAGCAGCTGCTGATAGGGAGTCCACAATGCTGAATGAGTCACGAGCCAAACAACTTCATCCCTGCCCTGAGTGCATACCCAGAACATGTCCAGAAAAAACATGCAGAACCCAGGCACTGGAGACAGAAACAATGGGCCAAACTCTGCCCTTGGGCAGCCATGTGGCTCCGAGCGCCGGGTCTGGCTGAGCAGAGACCCTGGCTCCAAAAGAGATTCCAGAACACTGGACTGTTTCTAATGTGTGTCCTTGTGAGATAGGGTGGGTTTGGAGGTAAGGGGATGGTGGTAGAAAGGGCTGCACGTCATGTGTTTAGAGATGATGGCTTCAGGGCCGTGTCATGATTTTTGTCTTTTGCTGGCTTGACTTCTGGGTTGGAAGTGGCTCAGCAGAAATTGAGGTCATTGTAAGTGGTGCAATGACACTTTCTGGCTGCTTCATGCAGTGAGACTGAGCTACCAGCTGGGAGGCCTGAAAAGCCAGAGAAGTTCTTCTCTGGTACAATGTGAGACAGGCAAAGGAGAAGCTGTCCTTGGAGGAGCTGGTGTCCAAGCATGAGCAGGGAGTGCACACAGCACTGCCCCCTCTGTGCTTTCCAGAATTGGTTTTGTACTTTAACACTGGCTGTGGCTTATAATTTTCCATCCTTGCTCAGAAATTATAGAGGAGTGAAAGGGAGATGGGTTTCAGCTGTCGACGCTTCAGGAGCATTCAGCAGCATCGCTGGATGAAAGGAGCAACGTGGTCTTTCTGCTCTGCAGAGGTCTCAGAAATACCCAGGCATGAAGTGCTGTGTGGTTTTGGGCTCAGTGAGAGGGAAGGCAAAAGCTGGTGCCAGCCCTTGGTCCTTCCCTGGCTGCTGGAGCTCTTTGAGGATGTCATACATCTGGTGCCTTCCCATTTAGTCCTTTCAAAAGGCTCATTTGAGAGCACGGTTTGTAAGGAAGAGCCAGGAATAAACAGCTCATGATCCCATTTGTGGGATGAGAGGAAAATAAGAAGGGAATTGTTAAAGATGGTACAGTGAATAAAAGCCTGGTTATTAGTGGGGCTGACATTTTGCTGTCTGTTAGAAAGACTATGTGTGTTACAACTTTTCCCATAGTATATGGAGGAAATGAAAACCTTCAGGTCTGTAACACAGCAGCTAACAAGAGCCTGAGATGCAGCAGAGTGTTCAGCTCCTGGGTATGGCCTTCCACCAGTGCTCTGCATTCATGCAGGACTTCTCTCCCCTTGGCCTCGTTCAGTCCCACCAAGCAGACAGTAGTAAAATCACCTCTCCTTCAGAAAGAACCCTTTAGTTAAATTTTTTGTATCTCTGTCTATCTTGGAGCTTTTAGAAACTGAAGTTCTGCATGAGGTTTAATATCATCCTCTTTGCCGCAGTCACCATTCTCCAGTGGTCTAAGGTGCATTGTCCCATTTTTAAGTGACTACAGCCAGACATCACAGTTCATGTCTCCTTCTGTTTGTGTTAGCCATGGTGACCATCAGCCTTTGGACCCCCACACATGTCAGCTTCTTGGCCACCTGCTCCCTGCCAGCTCAGAGGAGTGCAGGGTGTTGGCACAGCAGAGGGGTGCTGCGCTCCAGGGTGGCACAAACACAGGAAGAGCACCCAGTGCACGAACTCCCAGCACGCTGCCACTGCAAAGAGGAGTGGTAGATAATGGGTGAGTTAATATTGAACTGGGATTGCTGCCGAGGTGGCACAGCAAGAGCAAACATGCCAGGGGCCACCGCAGTGCCAGGGATCACGTGGTGGCCAGAGGGCGAGCGTGGCAGAGCAGGGCCATGGCTTCAGTGCTGCCCAGGACCAGCAAGGCACACCCTGAGGTGGGGGAAGAGGGTCACACTCAGTTACTCGTCCTCTCCCCAGGGCATAAGAATAAATAGTCTTTTAATAGCACTGTGCACATCACCGGGGCTCCAGCCAGCCTTTTTAGAGCCCTTGGGATTTGTTATTAATGGGGAAAGCAGTGGCACTGTGTTGGTGTCAGTAAGAAGGGCGATGTCAGAGAGGCTGAGGCCACATGGGCTTATGACCCAGAGGAGAACTTTCCTTTTGGACCACTCGGGGTCCTTCATAGGTACAGGTTTGTAACCCGGGAAAAATCCCTAGGGCTGTGAACCAGCTCTGCCTTCTAATATATAACCATGCCCAGAGACCAGCACATCAAAGAGGTCACTGGCATTGATGTGGCTCCTACCAATGGGGTTTTCAGCAGCTCTCTTGGAGACATCTATTAATAAGTTATTACCTGAAATGGGAAGGTGGGGGGTGGGGGGTGGGAAATGACAGTTTTGTGAAAGAGGTGAATTAGAAGCATTGATGTCAACTTACAGTCTGCTATTTTTCACTTGTTTTAGCACATCTGCTGCACAAGTGCAATGGGGGGCACTCATCACTCCCCTTTTCCTACCATAAGATGTTTTTGCTGGATCACCAGCCTTGGACAGAAAAAACTTATGTAGCCCAAATCTGGGCAACTTTCTTCCATTCTCTTAGACAAGGTGGTGGGATGCTGCAGCAGCCCCTCACGTGCAGCACTGTTGTGTGATTTGCTTGCCAACAATGCTAAACCCCTTTAAATGTTGCTAGAAAAATGATCTGGAGAGCCTTCCCCTCTGCTTTATCCCTCCTGGGTGCCATTTCAGTGATAGTCACATTAGATAAATAGTCTCAGTAAGTACAGAGTCTACCACTACATTTGGTCTAAAGGGCTGTGTAAGGATAAAAGCATCACTTTAATACACGCAATTTGTATAAATTATCTTTCAGTGAGTGTTCAGGATGGCCCCACCTGCAGCTCTGAGTCATCACAGCAATTTTGACTGGGAGGTGGACATTTTATCAACTATGATTTTCTCAAATCTAGGGAGCTGGAGAGACACAGCACTTCAAGAGACCTGCAAAAAAAACCAAACCAGAAGACAGATGAATAAGGAGTTTGCAGAGGTTCACATGGTGAACCATATCTCTAAATAGTAAATTGCTCCCACTCAAACTTGTTTTGGACAAATGAATAATTGCCTTGTATGCAAAGATACTTGCACAGTTTATTTACATATTTTGGAGGCTAGCTAGCATCCTTGTTCT
Source organism: Monarcha castaneiventris obscurior (assembly GCA_026261815.1). NCBI lineage: Eukaryota > Metazoa > Chordata > Aves > Passeriformes > Monarchidae > Monarcha > Monarcha castaneiventris. The sequence goes on along the minus strand of JAMPIT010000856.1, from coordinate 10,120,748 downwards.
CCAGTTCTGAAGTCTGTCTTTGCTTCAGTTCCCATCTGAGAGAGAAGAAAATACTGGACCACAAACCTGCTTCCCACTGAGAAATCACAACAGCTGTTAGAAGATGTTGGAAAATCAAAGGGTTTGTGTGAGAGAAAATGCAGCTAATCCCAGCCAGGGAGTTACTGCTCCAGCACCTGGTTTCTCCTCCTGCCTCTCACTGCTGTTCTTTATGTCCTTCTGGTATGGGACCCATCAAGGAGAAGAACCAGCCTTTGGATGCAAGAGAAAGGATAACTCCCCGAGTACAATTGCTTCAAGGTGTCTTAAAAGGGGCAGATCCCATAAAACGGAGAATAAAGTTCCTGTCACAGCAGGCTGCTAGAGCTCAGCTCTTCAGAGCAGCCTGGAGAAGCAGGAATCAGGGATGTGCCTCTATAAAATGGTTAATTGATTACTGTCAGCCAGTGATTATGTGAATCATTAAGCACATCGAGGCTGTGCCACGCTGGAGATGTCCGAGACGCTGACCTACCAAGACTGGCAGTGCTGCTGCTCAGCTCCTCCTCATAAATGTGGAGGTGACTGCTGGACCCACCGGCAGCTCAGCACATGCTACTTGTGTTTTATGAGGCAAAAGAAATGTTTGGGCAGAGGCAAAATCCGCCTGTGGGGAGAGCCACGTGAGATGTGACTGGCAGGTAATTGCAGAAGCACTTGGGTTTCTTTAAGGCTGAGTGTGTCAAAGGCAGAAGAGTGATGTCTGATGCGGGTGAGTGTTACGTGCACAGAGGGTCCTTAGCTGGGTCCGTGTGGCTCTACTGATATGTTCAGGGAACACGGAGAAGGGGACAGTGCTGGACTGAACAGAGGAAGAGGTTTGTGGCCCTTCCCAGCGTGATGGGAACAAAGGACACCACGTCCTGACCCATCCCCACACCTGCCCACCAGCACGGGATGTTTGCATCCGCTGGAACTAACCTGCCCAGAGGCTCCAATGTGTCCCCATACACGTAAAGCATTTCCCATTTCTCTGGCAGAAAGCAGCCAGTCCCGTGTCTGAGAGGAAACGGAGCTGCCTAAAGCCAAATGGCATCATCTTGTGCAACCTGAGTGCGGCGAGAACGCTCGGTGCAGAGGGGATGTGGGGAATCCATCCGATCCAGGTGGCACGGCCGGGGAGCCCTCAGCACCTGCTGCCCACACGGGCCTGCCCTGGCGGCTCCCTGGGGGCGGCAGGACACCGCAGCCGGCGCTCCCAGCAGCGGGGCATCAGCCACGGACTCCACAGGCACGACTACAAGTCATGCTGCCACAGGACTGTGCCTTTCAGAGAATCTGCCCGAGGGCAACGAGCCCCTTTCAGCCTGGGCAGGTGTTTGGTGCAGGTCTGTGTCCTCCTGGACCTTAAATAGGCGCTACAGGACACGATCCATGGAGCTGGGAGAGGAGGCAGAGGGGAGGTGCAGACACGGACACCCTCCGGAGCTGGAACAGGCGGGACACGGGAACAGCTCCTTGTCCCTCCAGAGACAGCGCGAGGAGCTCGGGGCGCTGCCGCCCTTTGCTCCGTGTGAGCAAACCGCCCTTTCAGCGATTCCCAGCGCCACGGGAGCGGGGACCGACACCCCGGAGCCGGGGGAGCCGCCCGGGGCCCGGCCCTGAGGCAGCGAGCGGGCGGGGAAGCGCCGCCTCCCTGACGTGTGGCGGGCCCAGGCTGCGGGCGGACAGCGGGCACCATGCAGCTCCTGCCTAGCCTGTCCCCCGTCACCTGGCTGCTCCTCATCGCCTTCCTGTGCCTCGTGGCCCTGTAAGTAGAGGCCGGTCCCCTGGGCAGGGCAGGGCAGGAGGAGAGCCCGGTGCCAGCGGGGTTCGAGTGAACTAGCGCTGAAAGCACCCGGGGGCCCCGCGCTGCCCTCAGGGCACAGCGAGGGCTGGTCAGGGGGGCTGCGCGGCCCCGCTGCCAGCGGGAAGGAGCGAGCTGGGCTGGGTGGGAGATTATAGGAAATCCTTGATTGTTTTTTTGTGTTTTTTTTAACTTTTCCCAAGGAGGAGTAACTTCCGGGTGTTTAAAGAGAGCAGCGCCCGTGGCGTCCTTGGTCTGTGCCAGCTGGGAGCAGCGCAGGGTAATGCCGGAGCTGCTGCCAGCAGAGCCCCCCGATTAAGTGGTTCTGTTGGCAAAACTTCGGCATATGTGGCTCAGGGGAGCTGTAGTGAGCTATGCATTCAAAAACTTAATTTTGCCGTGGTAATTTATGTCCGTGCCGTGCCGTGGCTGTAGCGCGGCCACCTGAGCATCGCAGGAGGTCTTTGCAAAGACAAACGCAAGGGCAGGCCTCAGCTTCAGAGCTGCGAGACCTCTCCTGAGTCACAGTTGTCTGATCTGGGTGACTAAATGAGGCCCTGAATAAAGCCCTGAGGTGCCCACGTATGCTGGTTTTCCTAGGCTGGGCTGCAGCTCCTTTCAGCCCTTGTCTTCTGTCAAAACATACCCCAAGTGATCCTGCATTTACTGCAAAGAGCATCCTCAGCAGGGCTGCTGCTGGTCCATAATTTCAGCTTTCTCTGAGTGACAGGAACCAGTTATTTAAGCAGTTTCCGTGCTTCAGGAAGAAGCATCTTCTGTTTTCATTGCATAAGTGCTTCTCACCTGCTCTTTGCTTGGCAGCTATGGGATATGGCCCTACCGGACCTTCAAGAAGCTGGGCATTCCTGGCCCACGGCCTCTGCCATTTGTGGGAACTTTCCTGGAGTACCGGCATGTGAGTACCAGCAGCTGCTGCTCTGTAGTGCCTTAGATCCTTCCTGTGGCTGGTGCTGTTTTCTCCATTCTTTGGGCATCTCTGTCCTTGATTGGGTCAGGTGAAAATTACAGTTTTAGGTAGGAAGCTCTCTGGACACACAGAGAACGTAAAAGTTCAGGCTGACCTGAATGAGTTTGTGTTTGCTGGGTTTACATCATGCACGTTGCCTCTTAGTAATGGTTTATTGAGTGTTACGTGTCCCATAAGTTTCATCGTTACATGTGACATCAGTTAAAACCCTAATGGAAACAAACTAAAAATCCGTGTTCACTCCAGTTCAGTAACTGCAGAGGAAGATCATTTGAGGACAAGGCAGCAGCAGCAGCTCTTAACTTGTTGAGCTGAAGGTGAAAGGACACCCTGGGATCCAGTTCTGCCTCCTAACTCTGCTCACTAAAACTTTGTACCCTGTCATACCTCATCTTCGTTACATTTTTAGATCAGGTTGGCTGGTGGAAGTTGAAAGTGCTTTTTTTTTTTTTTAATCTCTGCTCTCTTTTTTCTCTCCAATGCAAATGTCCCCTAAGCATCTATGTGATGCTTAAGAGGACCATGCACCTCCCAACCTCAACCTCTGCCCCTTAGAGTGGGGCTGTGGGATGCACTGTGCTGCCAGCTGTGACCTGCTTTGATCACTTTTCACTGGCAAACTGTTCATTTCTCCTTTCTTCTTTTCCAGGGAGTCCACAAATTTGATGAGGAATGCTTTGAAAAGTATGGAAAAATCTGGGGGTGAGTTTCTGCAGAACAAAACTACAAGTTTGGGGTGCTCCACAGCCCCAGAATAGAATGGGGAAAGGCACACCACTGTCATGTGTCTCAGCACTGTAATTCCAGCAGTGACAGCCTGGGAGAATCAAGGTTCACCACTGGGAAAGTCTCCACCCATCTCTCCAAGTCTTCTCTCCTGCTGGGATTTCAGTGTGGTATGGGGCTGGGATGGTGATGGCCAGTTTGTGGGGTCATTTGTTTGCAGAAGCTTTGAAAATCACCTCTACTGCTTGGTGTCAAACTGAGCCTCCTGCCTTTGAAGCTGCTCTTCTGTGTGTCTGGAGCAGAAAGGAAGCTGCAGGCTGCCACGGTGTTTTTCATCTTGCTCCCTGCTTCTCCCAGAGCTGGGGCACAAGCTACCTTTCAACCTGCCTCCCTGCTCCCTGCACAGTGCTGCTTTTGTGTAGGGGCCTCTCTCTTATGCTTCTACTGAGAACCTCTCAGACCAAAACAAAATTGCTCTGCAAAAAAATCCTGGGAGGCTTCATGAAGCCTGGTGCATTTTTTCTGAAGATTAAATGCTTGCAAGCTTCTTGAAGATGGCAGCTTCCCTCAGCTGTGGCCCAAGGCTCCCTGCCCTTTAGCCCACACCATGACTTTTAAGTTTTTCTGTCTCTGTTGATTGGAAAATGGAGGAGACAGATGAGTTTTTCACCTCTCAGTGCCTTGTAGGCCAGGCAGGAAATCTCTTTCCCCCACAGGTGGGCTGTTTGGTGTGGATTTCTTGTCTCCAGCCACGAGTAGTGGAAACAGCTCAGACAGCCCGAGTGCAGGGGGTCAACATCGTGGCAAAAAGCTGCCTTTTATCTAAACCCACACAGCTTTGGCAACTCTTCAGTACCACAGACGATTGCTAGAAATGCTCATGCTGCCCATGTTTGTCACTGTCTTTCCCTTTCTCCTGTTTCACTGCATAATAAAGTTGCAGCCTCGTCCTTTCAGCTGTTTTGTCAGAGGTGACTCAGGTGGCCCAAACCAGTTGTGCCATGGCCAGGCTGCTTTTGCTTCCATTGACCATGAAGGATGAACTGACTGTGGGTTTCTTTTGGCTTAGGATTTATGATGGCAGGCAGCCTGTACTGGCTGTTTTGGACCCCATCCTCATCAAAAACATCCTGGTGAAAGAGTGCTACAATGTTTTTACTAATCGCCGGGTAGGTACCTAGTCCTGTGCTTTGCTGTCCAGTACAGAGTACATGCAGCAAGAAAGAAGGAGTTTCTTCCTGGTTTCTGTTCTCCTCTGGGCCCTTCAGCAAGTGCTTGCTCTCTGATGTGCCCCAGTTTACTGATGGTACCAACATCAAAACGCTGCTAGGGAGGTGTAGGGGCCACTCTGGCTGGGGCATTGGGCCATCAGCCTGGATGTGCCCCAGGGCTGATGTCATTTATGACTCTTAGACTTTTGTTTGCATTTGTGTTTACTGATTGAGGTAGAGCTGTCGTGACATCAGGGGCTGAGTCAACACTCCATGGAAGGCTTCTCTTTGCATTTCTGTCATGTGGAAGGGGGCTGTAAACATTGTCCTGTGTCCTGTTCTCCTGTGCAGAACTTTGGTCTGAACGGGATCCTGGAGTCGGCCGTCAACATGGCTGCAGATGAGCAGTGGAAAAGGATTCGTACCGTGCTGTCTCCAACCTTCACCAGTGGGAAGCTGAAGGAGGTAAAGCACAGGCCACTGGTACTTTGCATCAGTAGCTGGAGGGAGAACTGGGCTGTTTCTGGGTGCAGACCTTCCCCTCAAATGGGGAGGTTGCCCTGTTAGGCAGGACCACATCCATGAACACCTGCATTGTTGGTACAGTTCACCAACACAGTGTCTGTCTGCCATCCTGGGGAGGGAGGCAGGAGAAGGGGGTGGGGGATGAAACAGCACACGAGGTATTGCAAGCTGAGGCTGTTGGCCCTATGGCCTGTGTGTTCATCCTGCTAAACACATCACTCAGACCATGGCTGCCCGTTTTCCATGCGCCCAGGAGCCATGTTCACTCCCAGCTGGAGTGGATGCTTAGCTGGAATGGGAGCTGTGTGTGGATTTTTGGAGGAGAGCCTTGCTCAGTCCTAGTCAGATGAGCTCTCTGGACAGTTTGTTAAGATGAGAGAAAGCAACAACTGAGGCCTGGAAATGAGTTTTCCCTTGCTCGCCCTTCCCCCCACAAGCCCTACATGGCAAGTGACAGATGGCAGCGTGGCCCAGCCTTGTTTGGTGGCAGGGACAGAGTCAATAGTGCTTTCTGCTTTGGTTTGCATTTCAGATGTTCCATATCATTAATCACTATGGTGAAAAACTAGTGAAAAACATTGAGAAGAAAGTGGCTAATGATGAGTTCGTGGCTGCAAAGGAGTGAGTAACTGTGTGAGGCTGACAGCAAAGGGTATGTATTCAGTGGAGGGAAGAGGCTGTTCTGGAGAGCCTTTTCTGTGCTGCAGCATGGAGCCCTTGTCAGAAACTCCAGAGCAGTCATGAGCATGGCATGTTCCTTTGCAGTGGGCTTGCTGTGCTCTGCTTTGCTCAAATGGGAGAGGTGGGCCCTGTTCCCCATTTCATTTTACTGGGGATGCATTTTGAGGAAGGAAGCATTTTCCAGAATTTTTCCAGAAGGTGCACAAGATGTTGTATTTTTGGATGTCATTTTTGCAATCTCTATAGATGAAAATCAGAATATAGTGTTTATTACCCTGGACTGCAGTTCAGTGCTTTCCAGCTGCAGCTTAGGTTTTTGAAGCTGAGAAAAATTGGGGGAATGAATGCAACTGGGGAAACTTCAGAAAATACAATGATGGCTACTGCATTAAGAGAGATTCCCTCTCATGAGGATTGTTCCTAGATGGGCTCTTATTTACTGCTGTGGTTGGGCTCATCTCATTCACTCTTTCTTCTTCTCTACTCAGCATTTTTGGAGCTTACAGCGTGGATGTGGTGACCAGCACTTCTTTCAGTGTCAATATTGACTCCATGAACAACCCCAATGACCCCTTTGTCACCAACATTAAGAAATTTCTCCAATTCAGTTTCCTAAGTCCTATGTTCTTACTCTTAGGTATGACAAACCTCATCTCATACAGCCCTGAATCGATGTCAAAGGTGCTGCATTTTCTGGTAGCTCCCTTAGTATCTTTTGAGTCCTTTTTGCCATATGGGAGATGCTCAGCACTTTGCAGGATTGGGTTTACAGTCTCAGATCTGCAGAAATATTTCCCCAGGGAAACCATAGCCAGGATTTGTACAGCCCCTGTGGGTCTTGGCAGCATCCTGCTGTGAGCAGAGACCCTGTTTGCAGAGATGCTGGAGAGCTGCTTTATCACACAGAGCTGCACTTAGTGTGGTATTGTGGTCATAAAGTAACATATGGAGGAGATTCTCTAGTGCTATTGCATCCCACCCCTGGTTAGGTAAAAAGAGATGGAGGCAACAAAAAGGGTCAGGGCAACATCAAAAAGGCAACATCAGGGTCCAGATGCACTGCTCCTTCCTATGCTTTGTGCCAGTTCTGACTTTCTCGGGGCCCCTTTGAGCTCAAGTATATTGGTCTCTTCTTTCCTTCTAGTGTTGTTCCCCTTTGTTGTCCCTGTGCTGGAAAAGATGAAGGTGACTCTGTTACCCTCAGACGTCATGGACTTCTTCAAGAATGTCTTCACAAAAATAAAGAAGGAACGTGAAAAGGGCAGCAGCATGGTGAGTCCTGCCTAGGTGGCCTCTTCTCTTCAGGAGAACTCCTGAGTACAGGAGGGCCTGGTGGCATCTTCAGAAGCTGTGGTGTCACCTGCTCTCCAACCCCACCAAACCTGAGAAAGGCCAGAACCACGCCCTGCTTTTGTGTCCAAGTGGAGAAAATATCTGTGTTCATAGAGGGTCCATAGTCCAGACCTCAGCCGTGAGCTGTGAGTGGAGCAGGTGTCTCAGCAAGGGACTTGTGCTGGACAAAGTTTGCCTCCTCCTCATCCACATCTTCTCTGCCTCTGTTTCTCCCCAGGATCGGGTGGATTTCCTCCAGCTCATGATTGAATCACAGAACTCACATGATGGCTCCAAGTCTGCTGAGACCAGCTTGGACAAAAGTATGTCTTGAGATGTGTTCTCCCCTCAGCAGAAAGCAGTAGTTCCTTAGCCATTTAAGAGGGAAGCAGGGAGAGGATTTTAGTCGTTAATCCCATGAAAGATTCAAGATCTCGGTAGTGGGGCAGTAGTGATGTTTATCACAGATCAGCCATATTTTTATTGTGTCCCATTTCCTGGGATAAATCCTGAGCTGTGTTTGTGCAGCAAAGAGTGAGTGTCTCCTTACCCCCATTTCTTGTTTTGCCTTCTCTGAAGGCCAGCAATGTTGGCTGTGTATCAAAAAGCACACAAAGCACAGATGCTGTGTGTACCTTGCTCACCTGTGAGCTCACCTCTGTTCCCCATCCTAAGTAAACTAAGAAAATAATGGTTCAGCCAAGGCACAGTCCCAGTCCATCAAGGCAGGATGCTTCTAAACTTTTGAGGTGCCAGGACAGGGTATTTGTTGGACACCCTGCACTGCATCCTGCACCCCTTTGTGGTACCAGAGGGTAAGCTGGATGTTTCCTTTACCAGCTGTTACGTAGCTAGGAGTAGCATTACCTAGACTGATGACTGGGATCCTGAATTTCCAAGGCTGACTACTGTAGTTTTCAGCTTCTTGTGTGTGCCTCTATGGCTTTTTTCAGCATTAAGTGATGAGGAGGTTCTGGCCCAGGCTCTTATCTTTGTCTTTGCTGGTTATGAGACCACCAGCTCCACCCTCAGCTACATAGCCTACAACCTGGCCGTCCACCCTGACGTGCAGCAGCGACTCCAGGACGAGGTCGATGCACACCTTCCCAACAAGGTAAAGCAGGGTGGAAAGATGCTGGGGTTGTTCCTACCTGTGCCTTGCAAACTTAGGTTGGAAACAGAGTGGCAGAGGTGCTGGCCCTGAGATTCCCCCTTCCCTGGAAACGCTGGGGGGGGGGTGGGAGTTGCAGTGCTGTGTTCTCAGCTCTCCCATTCCTCTCCCAGGCCACTCCCACGTACAACGCCATCACTCAGATGGAGTACCTGGATATGGTGGTGAACGAATCCATCCGGCTCTACCCTGTTGGGGGCCGGCTTGAGAGGGTCTGCAAGAAGACTGTGGAGCTCAATGGTGTGACTATCCCAGAGGGAATGGTGGTCTTGATCCCAACCTTTGTGCTGCACCGGGACCCGCAGTACTGGCCAGAGCCAGATGAGTTCAGGCCTGAGAGGTGAGGGTCTTGTGGGGGAAATAGCTGCATGCTCCACCTCAGCCCTGGGAGTGGGAATGGCAGCAAAAGTGGAGAATGCGTGATTATAACATTTAAATTAGGCATTTATCATTGTCTGACATCTAGTCCCAGCATTACCGTGAGGGGAGTTTTATGATCTACATCCATAAACTGTGCATGGAATTTAATTAACTGCATTGAAGGGAGCAACAGTGAGAGCAGCTCCCAGCAGCTGTAACACTGAGGGGTTTATGGCCAGATATTAAAGCAAGAGCCACTGGGTGACTGGCACAATGCCCTGCAAATCAGCAGTGGAAGGGCAAAGATGGGTAGGAAATAAAACTTAATTTTTAACTCAAGTTACAAAGCAATCTTTGCTTAGGAGCTCTGTCAGACCCTGCAGAATTAGGCAGTAGCCCAAGGCAGACCTGAGATACCATGAACCTGGGAGTCTTCAGGTGGCCATCAAGACGTTGAGGCTTGGTCAAGAGAGAGCAGGACCAGACCTCTGCCCTGGTACCTGGAGCTGAAATACCCCTGGAAGCTAATCCTAGTGTGTGGTGACCTTTGTGACAAAACTTGGCAGCAGTATCAGGCAGAAGCACCTATGGAGCTTATGATCACCTTGTGTTGAATTCAGAAGGAAACACCCAAATGGGAGTGCTCTGGCAATGGGCCAGGCTACACCAGTTGCTCCAGTAGCCACATCCTTATTCCAGTTGTCAAACTGGGCATGGGTAGCTGGACAGGGACTATTTAGAGCTCACTTGCCTTGCTGGGAGTTCATCAGAGAGATGTGCTGATGTCTCAGTAGTGAGATACTTCACTTCTGACTTAGCACGGCTGAGGTTTGTACCTGGACCTTGTGCTCTGGGAATGAAAAGCTTTCTGACATGAAAACTAACTGATCACTAAGAAGTATTACTGAAAATGCTCAGTGGCAAATTTCTCTGTGAAGCTGATTTTTCTTCCCTGTTTTTCATGATGAGGAAAGGAATGGGGCTGGCATGTCTCAAAAGCAGCCCTGCCTTTAGTCACGCAGGGGGAGAACGTCTTTGTGTTCACTCGGTCCTTTGATCTACAGGGAAGCTGTGGAGCTGTAGACCTGTGTGGTTTAGGGTTTGAAATCTGGGTTCAGTTTCGGAGCTGAGAGGAAGTTCTGAGAAAAGAGTAGTTACGAAATCCATTAGTGTATTTCAGGTATTCCCAGGTCACCCAAAGCACCTGGATTTGCACAACCAAATCCAAGCAGTAGGATGAAAGCAGAGGCATAAGGTATCTGTTGAGACAGAAATAAGGGACTTAGCTGGATTCTTCTAATATGCACAGAAACACAAAAAGCTTTTTGCCTTCCTAGACCCCTCATCACTTCAGATTTGGAAGCTGACACATCCTGGAACAGTAGTTCTTGCTAACTTGTTTTTTTTGGTTGTAATCAGGTTCAATAAAGAGAACAAAGAGAGTATTGACCCCTACACCTTCCTGCCATTTGGTGCTGGCCCCAGGAACTGCATAGGGATGAGGTTTGCTCTCCTCATCGTGAAAGTGGCTGTGGTCGTCCTGTTGCAGAACTTCTCCTTCAGAACCTGCAAAGACACACCGGTGAGGATGTGGGGTGATGTGTCTCATTATGTGCTCCTTACTCCCACTGAGATGGTCCTACTGTTTCCTGGGAATAACTGTTTAAATCTTCTCAGTTAATTTTAAGCGGTTCACCGCAAGTCACTGAGACTTTTTTTAATTCTCTAGAGAAGCATATTTAATTTTGGTGGGATGTTTTAGGCTGAAATCCCTGAAATCCTGTGCCTGTCTTCGGGTTCACCTAAATTGTGGGGTGCTCTCTCCCCCACAGTGCACTGTCAGTCTGTTTGACCCAGCTTAGGAAGACCCTGCTCCAGAGAGCAGGAAAAGAACATCCCCCAGCCCATGCCAAAGCTGTGCTTTGCAACACAAACACGGCTATTCTCTGTGGGACATCCCAAGACACCAAAATTACCTCTTATGGGCCAGGGCAGTCCCTAAAGGGTAGCAATTTTCAAACAAGCACAGTCTGGGTTAAGTTTGAATTGGTGACCCTCTCCCTCTTTTAGACTAAGCAGAATCCCACCAGGCTTTGGTTTTACCCAGGATTTGGTTTGTGCCCAGTGTATGCTGCATACAGTACTGATGGGATGGGCCTGGCAGGGTGGGAGCGTTTGATGTGAAATAAATGCAGGAGCTGTTGGAAATGATGTGTCAGCCCAGCCCTGCTGAGAGCACGGCAGCTCCCTGTGCCTCAGGCAGGCAGCACTACGGTGTTTCCAGCCTGACCCAGCTCTCTGCACTCACTGCTGCAAAAGGCTGGGCCATCATTACAGTCTGTTGGTGAGGAGAGCTTGGGAAATCAGAGCACAGGGGGCAACAAGTCACTCAAAGGACGTTTGTTGTAAGAAACAGAAAAATCCTTATTAAATTATTACTTGGCACGGGTGCTCAGCTGGAATCTCTGCAGATTCAGATTGCAGCTCAACTAGTAACCTGGAGGTGAAAGACTGTAATAGTCCATTAACAATGCAGTGACCTATCCACCCTCCCCCAAGTCTAATGACATTTTTCTAGTCCTCTGCAATCCATAAAATTGATTCTTTTTATAACTGCCTTTAATTAAAAGGAGACAAGTTAAATATGTATTGTATTATTGGTGCCCATAGGTTTATGGGGCTCTTTCAGCCCTTTTTTCTACAGAAGGTGTCATGTACATCAAATCAGAGTGGGAGGGAAAAATTCATGCTGGAACATCCCTTTGGAACATGTATATGGAAGATGCAGCCTCTTCTCACTGCATCACTGATGGCACACTGGGATCTAAGCCATATTGCTTAAATTTCCTGGATCAAAGTTTACTGGGCTGTGGGGTGTGAGTGTGGCCTGTTGGGCTTGGTGTGTCACCCTCGTCCTGAGGGAGAGAGGAGGAGCTGGCATGTGAGCAGCATCCACTGGTGGGGGAGACTTAAAACACTTCCCTCCCACAAGATGACTCCCTCCAACCCCAGCTTTAAACATTGCTTCTAATGAGATCCCCAGCCTACCCCATGGAAACCTCCTCATGTGAGGATGCTTTTGCTTTGGAACTCGGTCTGAGCAGCGATTTTAGTTTTGCTCTTCCTAGAGAGCTTATTGCTCCTCCAGCTCCCATTATGATTGAGCTGCCCTTAGCACTAACACACTTCTGCATTAAACAAAATGGCACTGCATGCCCCCATTTAGCTGCAGCTCCCTGGGTGGGATTTGGCTGCTCTTCCCCCCACGTGCAGCCTGTTGATCAGTGCACCGAGCTCTCTGTACTGTCCACGTGAAAGCCAGAACTCACCAACCAGTTTATCCAAGAGCTGAGGGCTGTTAAACACCAGCTGGTAGCTGCTTTTCATGGGCAATAGTGATGCTCCTGCTGTAGCTACACCTGTGAGCTGGGAAATGCATTGAAAACAAGTGGTAGCTGGGATGTGTGTGCGCTGTAGGGCTCCTGTTGTCCTGTCTGTCCTTTCTCCCAGCTGACGTGGCTGTTCTGTTGTTTTTTCCTCCTGCTCAAGATCCCACTGGTCCTGGACTCGAAAGGTTTCATGCAGCCAAAGAAGCCCATTGTCCTGAAGATGGTCCCCAGAGACCAGGCTGACCCGAAGAAGTGAAGAAAGCAGGAAGAGAGCCAGAGACTCTTCATTTAATGGTGCCTCCTCCCCCTCTTGAGAGGAGACCAAGTTAATGTGTGCGCTGCAGGAATGTCAGGGGTGCAGCCCCCCCATTTCATGGGGGTTTGGCCCAGCACAATTACATGAGCATTATCCTAATGAACACGAGCCCCAGGTCCTGCTGTCCCCAGTCACAACAGGCATTTTGCAAGACCATTTGCACTCGAGTTATCTGGGCATTTTTTTTCCTCTCTCTCTGAAGAGGCACTTTTCTAAGCAATTTGATTCCAGATACTGTCAGTCTCTTCTGGCAGTGTAATTTAAATCAAGATAGGGAGAGCAAATTGCACATAGTTAAGTAATGCTGCCATTGCTCCTGTTCCCAGTGCCTGCTGGGTGACTCTTGTGTGTCTTCTGGTTTTATTCTCCTGGGAATGCAGAGTTGTCCAGGGCTATTTCCTCAGCTCTGTGCTATGACCCTGGCAGGTGTTAAAATGGTCATGTCCTTACAGGACTGAATGCCTGCAGCAGATTTTCTGATGCTGATTTATTTAGATTTTGGTATGATTTTAGATGGCTTTTGTGTGATTCCAAGTGCAGATGAGTTAACTGGAGGAGCCCAGAGAGAAGCAGTTATTCCTAACGACTGGAGATTTGTAGAGTGGGAGAGAAGTGTCCCACGTGTTTCCTGATTGTTTGCTTATTTTATCATGGGCATGCAGCCATCTCCCATGGAAGGGATTGTCAACACAGGCACCATCCATACTGTGATCATGACACCTTTTAGTCTGATTTATGTTAAGCCACTGTAAGACCAACGTAACTAAATTAATAATTATGCAGGGTGCAGCACTGAGAGCCTTCAGATGTCCTGGACAACCCTGTCTGGAAGCAAGGTGCCTTTGCCTATTGAGAGCTTCAAAATCTTGCCAAACTTTGTAATTTTTGTACAGTCTAGAATTTCATATTATTCCTCCAAAATCTGCTGCTGGAATGCTAACTGCAATAAAAATAAAAAGTTCATTTACCTTTCCTGTGACCAGCTGATGCCAGTCTCTGCTGCTGTGCTTTCTCCAAGCACAAGTGACTCCATCTGAAGATCTCATAAGCCTTTGGCCAGGTGACAACATCCCATCACCTCTCCCAGCTGGATTCCTCCTTTCTTTGGTGGGATCCTCAAAAATCAGTGCTGCAGAGTGGAGATAGAAGCTCTCTTGTTCAGTTCATTCTTCTGCTGTCACCTTGTGACACCACCAATCACTGGGCACGTGGTCCTGCTACTCACAGCCAAGCATTTGTCTTGCTGTGAGGGTGGAGGGGTTTGATTCTGCACAGCAGCTGCCCTCACACAGGGTTCAGAGTGCTCTCTGTGCTCTCCTAAACACTTCATGCACCTGCTCCACCCTTCAGTGTCTTCTGCTTCAGAGCTGTTGGATTTTGGCACTGGGTGAAGTACCTGCATGTGCATATACATCCAACCCACTCAGTACATTATATAATGGTGCTTGGATTCCTGGGAGATGAGAACTCCTTTTATCCTGGATGAATGCCTGTGGGTACCATAAATCCTAAGAGCTGCTCCTGGAGGTGCAGAGTTGAAGGTACAACAGCCCAAAAGGACTGTCTGAGCAGAGTCATTTGATGGTGTGAAGTGATTGCTATTGCAAAAGGAACTTTATTCACTACGTAGCAGTCTTTATATTCTTTTTTATAGAGGTAGATAGATTATACGTGTTATTATATATTCTTTTCATACTTACTTTCTATATTTTTTAGGAATTGAGTAGAAAACCTCAGAATAGATACAATAACCTTTCTGCAGCAAATTAAATTCCACAGTTAAAGACACCCTTGACTGGAAGTGTAGGGGAGGAGTGAGGCTGCTTCTCTAGAGAGTCATCAACGAGCTGGGTGAGAAGGTTAGAAAATTCCGAGCAGCTCAGGCTTCCCCTTCTGCCCTCGTCACCTGCAGCACTTTGGCCACCAGTGTACAAAAGTGACAATTCATCTTTGTTTTCAGCTGTTGCTGTCCCCTTTTTCAAAGTCAAGGCAGGGTGTTTGTGACAGCACATGGACAAAATGTACAGGCAGTCAGACCCCTGGAGGACAAACAGCTGGAAAGTGCCTGTACCATCACAGTGGTTCATAAAAAGAGGCATGGAAAATCCTCAGGTCTCTGCCTTGAGAGGTGACCGAGAGATGAGGGTGACAAAGTCACCTGCAGTGTCACGGGTCAGGGATGAATTAATAACCTTGCTGGGGCAAAGGCCAGAGCTTGCCCGGTAGCAGGGAGAAAAGGGTTCTGCCTCTTCACCCCATGCCCATGTTGGAATTAATCACTCACACAGAAATGTCAACACTACGGGAAAACATCCTTCAGGATAATCTCTCTCACAAAGCTGCTTAACATTTTGGAAATATACAGTTCACTTGAAGGTGTCATAGGACTTCAGCCCCTCTCATGTCTGTTCAAAGGCATCTTCATGTGCTGCACCCCATGCCAAGGGAGTGGGGAGCAGAGCTGGGCTGGGAATGCCACTGTACCTGCAGAGAGATGGACACAGCACTGCCTCATCTCCTAGCACCTGCTTGGGGTTCTGGCAAGGGACAAAACTGTTGAGTTCTGTCAAATCTGATCTTTGTTTTGCTGAATTTTGTACTTAAGAGCAGGAAGCGCACACCTCTGTAGGTTCCCGAGTGTCCTAGAGGGAGGTTTGCCAGCTGATTTGGCTTTGGGGAGTGGTTTGGGACTTGCAGAGGGGGGAGTGGTTTGGGACCTTGCAGAGGGGAATTGCTTGGACACTGAGAGTTTTCCAGCAGGTTCAATACCTGGGATGCTGTTTCTTGAGTTTATTCCAGACTGAGCAGCTGTCTGGGAGATGTTTGGTGTCAGCCCTTTCTGTTCTGATTTCCAGAGGTAACGAGCAAGCACCACTCCCCCATATCCAGGGGAAATGGAGATGTGCTCCTCCACAGCCCTGTGCCTCAGTTTACCTGCACCTATAATTTTTAAAAAATTATTTACACTTAGGCAATATGGAAATTTGATCTGTGTCCACCTTATGCCATGCTGTAATTCAGATCCCAGAGTGAGCAAACTGGTTTCCTTTCAGAGGGCACTAAAGCAGACATGCTTCAGGAGCTCCCCCAATATGCTCCAGCTGCTGACACCTTGAAGCAAGTCCTCCACTCCCCCTAGGAAACATCCAGGATGATTATAGGGCCCTCAGCATGAACTCCTCTGCTCTGCAAATCCCCCTCCTATAACAAAGCACTGCTTCCCAGAGCAAACAGGCTTCAGCTCAGCACCAGCTCCTTCTGGAAGGACAGTCCCCCCTCGAGTGGCATCACTCCAATCTGGTCCCACTCACTCCTGCTTCAGTTATTTAGGCTTCTTTCAAGCGAGATCACCCCCTTGCACTTCATAGCGTGCTCCCTCTCTGAATTGCTGTTGCTGTGGGCTCACCATGTGCTCCAGTGCTCCCAGGGCCAGGCCCAGGAGGACTAATCATGCCTGCCACAATTTACAAGAAACCTGGAGCTTTCCTGCCCCTGACCCTGCCTTGCATAGAGGTTGTCTGTATTATTGCTGCTGGTGCTGTACTGTACCTGCTGCTGAGGAGAGACAGGCCTCCAGACACCCATATTGAATGCTCAATTCAGTTAAAATCGATGGGATAATCAGCCCACAGAGTCTGCCCAAAGGTCAGAAAGCAGTGATTTTTTCCTCCAGCAACTTTGGTCCTGAGCTCTTGTTTCAGTGTGAAGATTGCAAGCAGAAGCACTTGAGCAGGTAGGTTATCAAAGGGCTGAGAGTGCTGGTGGTTAGCTGACAGGCTGATGTAACAAGGGCCTATGAGGTCCCCTAAAACAGGGAGGAAAGTTCTTGGCAGCGCCTGTTTCTCTAGAACGAGCAGGAGATGGTGCAGGGTGAGCTGGTGCCCTGCAATCCAAAATGCAAAGAGCCTTAAAGAGGAGCCCACCAAGGTGGAGAAGGAGGAGGATGTCAGGAGAAGGGGGTGCTGTGGGAAGGACCAGGTAGGGATAACCCTTTTTTCTCACCTCATCCCCCAAATTTCATCCCCCGTCTTGTGTCTCCTCAATCCCACGTGTGCCCACAGCAGCCGTCAGCAGAGCCAAAGGCCACAGCAGTGGGAGGACCCGTCTTTACCCCTTTCATCCCTCCAGCACACGTTCTCTAGCAGCTGGACACGCGACATACTGCGGGCTGAATTTGCAGAAACCCTTTGATCTTTCATTTTTAAGCTCAGTGATTCAATCCCCCACAGAGCCAAGGTAAACGGCGGCGATGCCGCTTCGGTGGGCTCAAGGTTCCGAGTCAAACAGCAGTCGTTTAACCACACTTCTAAAGCTTGTATCATTTGAATGTCATATGTCAAACTGATGCTACTTCCACTGAAGGCAAATAGCTGTTTATTCCCCTCACAGCTGCCCAGCAGTCTGACATTCATTACCGAAGCCTTTCAGCTGCCAGGGATTGAAGCTACCTGTAGGAGTGCGTCTATCAAAGCCTTCCACCTCTTAGGGGTTATTCCCTGTAATACCAGCTCATGCTTTTCAGTTCAGGCTCATTTTACAGCGGCTGTAGTTCTGCAGTTGTTTTTTTTCCCATGTGTGAACAAGGTCAGGCATTGTTTTTTGCCCGTTCCCTCCCAAATTATGTCGTTAGCTCATTTTTCATGGCTTCTCCTGGGTTCAGGCTCGCTGTCACTGCGCTCCAGCCCCTGAGGTTTATGATGTGAATGTTCCACGGCTGTGGGCAGCAACCAGCACACAGGACTGCGGTGCTGGTGGTCCAGTCGTGACATCTTGATGCTGCTCAGCTCTCCTTGAGGCCAGCACTGCGAATTCTGTTTCGGGGACACAAGTTCATGCACGAAACACCTGATATTTTGTAGTTTATTAGACACTAAAATGTTCAATTGGCTGCAGAGGAGTTTACAGAAGGGAAAAAAAAAAAAAAAAAAGAGGCAACAGAGATGATGAGATTAGTTTGCATTTAGACAGTGCCCCTGAACCTCACAGAGCAATTTACACCTGTGCGAGGAATCTGCGGAGTTCTATTGAATCAGACCTGGGGCGTTTTACAGCCACTTTGCACGAGCATAAACGGCAGCATAAGGTGCAAAGGAAACAGCCGGCCGGACAATTACAGAGCGTCTTCACACGCCTTATTAATCCTCATTACAGCCCTCCGTGCTGACACTCGGCGTCTTCCCTTCCCCGAGCAGGGCCAGCGAGGCTGTGGAGCCAATTTAGCCACCTGCCAAACTCGCAGGGTCTGACTGCTGCTATTGACGTGTCCTTGGTCCTGGGGAGCTGGATGCTCCTTGCCAGAGCCTGAGATGCATCCTGCTAAATTACAGTGATGGAAATCTCGGCTGCCTCCTGCCTTACCAGGCTTCCCAGCAATGTGTGGTGTTGTGCTCAGCTCTATGTAAGTCTTACTGTCCAGTTTTTCTCTTCTAAGCTTAGCTCCATGGGTGTCTCAGGAAGGTGGGGTGGTGTTCATCCAAAAGGTGAAACGCAGTTTCTTGCCTGTGCTGATGCACCCATGAAACAGCTCTGGATGCTGTGTGTGCATGCAGAGTCAGGAGCCCCAGGACACAAGGAAAGGGGGAAAAAAAAGAATTATTCAGGTGCTGTCGGAGCGAGGGGCTGGAAGCGCTGCCAGCACGTGTCTGAGCCGTGCCTGTGCACTCAGGTTAACGACCCAAAATACAGCTGCCAGCACCGCTCTGGCTACAGGGACATTTCACGGGTGCTGGGATTGTTTGCTGCAGCTCTCACGTTTATGGCTGTCAGTGAAACTCCTTAAAAGAGAGCAGCTACCCAGTGTTTCTCAGCACTCCCAGAGCGCTCGCCCTGGTTCCCACTCAGAACCTCCTGCTTAAAAGCTGATAGACCTCAACTTTTCCCAATGCAGATGACAAGAAAGACCTGGAGAGTGTAGAGCCATGCAGGCAGGAGACAGCCTGAACAGTTAGACCAGTTGTACACAGTCGTGAGATTAGCTGTGTAATGTCCTTTCCTGGAATCTTATTAATGTTATCTTATTATTTCATAATAGATTTAACCCGTGTGCTAGTGCTGGCAGGCTGTAATTGGGCCTTGCCAGGGAATTACTCATATTTTTCATTCTTGAAGGAATGAAGAGCGTATTCGGTTATGCTAACGACCTCATTTGTGTGGATTCCATTCACTTGGTACGTCTGGCTCGTGAAGAATTGCAGCCAGAGTGATGATTTCTCACTCCAAGTAGGCGTCGAGGTGTCTCTCAGCAGATGCTCTCCCCTCCAGATGCTGAGTTGATGCCTTGCCGTGTTCGCCTCTCCTCTGGCAGCTGCAGACTCACCCAGAGGTGGGTTTTTTTCAGCACACGTTTTGCTGATGGTGATGTCTTTCCCTCTCAGTGTCTTGGGGAGCTGCAGGAGCCGTGGAGCTCTTTGAAATGGAGCAATGTTATCTATGGCTGCTTTATAAATCCTTTCTGCCTGTTTAGTACCCCTCGTTTGGGCCTTGGGCCGCTGTGCCTACCCAAGTTCTTCACTGAGGGTTTTTTAACTCTCCACAGGGTATAAATGATAGTTTCAGCTGAGGAGAACCCTCCTCCCCACACTTACAATTACTCTCTGTGTGCGTATCAAAGCGCACGCAACATACCCACGTCAATAAAACCCTTTCTAATTCTTTTTTATCCTCCCCAGGGGAGCCCTTAGAGCCCCATGGAACCTCGAGCAGCCCTTTAATTCCTCTCGCTTTGGTCCCCGCCGCTGCTCGGGGCCTGTTGTTGGAGCAGCTGTGAAAAATGCTGCTCCCTGATGGAGCAGAGGGGGGCTGCTGAGTGACACAAAGCTTTACCTGCCCACGGGGACCCGGCTGCCTCCACAGCCTTTTCAGAAATGTTCCCCTGCACTTGTTTGTGAAACGTCTTTATCCAGCCAGGAGAAATGTCCCTTGAAGTCAAGTAACCAAATAAATAAATAACAGTCAAAGACAATCCAGAAAGGAAAAAAAAAAAAAAAAAGGAAGTTTCTAGAGGGAAATAAGTGATGGATTGAAAGAGATTTGAGGCTGTTGTGTCGTACAACTCCGTGCACTATGTGACAGGAGAGAGTCCTCACTGCGCTGCTTCCTGTCTTCTGCTTTAAATGAAGTCCTAAAAATGCTGATTTAAAAGGGTTGAAGAAACAAAGTGAAATAGTCTGATGTAGAGTGTGGATGTTTTTTAGCCCTTCTGAACTTTTTTCATGATATAACTGCCGAGGCTGTGTCAAAATAAAGCTCCTTAAGTGAGGTGCAGGAGGGATGCAGGAGCTATGAGAAGTTTTTCAGTGTTCATGCACAAATCTGGGCAAAGAGAGGAATCATTTCACTTCCCACATAAAATAATGTCCAACAACAGGAACCCTGACCTGGAATTTTTCTTTGCTTTCCAAAGGCATCCCTGAGCGGTCTGTGGAGAACAGAGGGAAATGTTGATTAATACCACTGTTAATGAAAATAAACACAGGCTAACATTCCAAGCAACATGATTTCTTAAAGCATCCAAGGATAGCAACAGATGCAATAAAGCAGAAATTCGCTTTGGCTGCCAAGGGATAATGTTTCCTACTTTGGACACAAGCCTGGGGGGGAACATACCACTCTTAGCAGAGCGGCCTGTGACCTTGAGGACCTTGTAGGTTTGAAAAACCATCATCTGAGACCTGAATGATCCCAAGGGAAACTTCCCAGCCCCTGTGAAGGGCCCAGTACCATCTCCTGACCTGCCTGGGACCTGGATGCTCTTCCTGCTCAATGGAAATGTCCATTGGCTTTTTCCATCTGTCTATTTATCTCATTGATTTGACCGAAGGAATCATGGGATTGAAAGAAAATTAATAGTTCCCAGCCCAGCCAGCTCCTTATTTTGATTCATTCCATTCTTGTCACTTTGAGTGAGCTAAATAATTAATTGTGTTACCAAAAATTATTAAGGCTAATATCACACCCATTACACTGGCCAATTCCAACAATAATGTTGGTAAGAACATCTAAATAACCTGATATGTAATTATGGTCTGGCTGTTCAGTGGTGTGCAGGTTTGGGGCTTTCTCTCCCTCCAAATTTTGGCCAGCCACATTGATTAAATGAGAATTTCTTATAGCTAGTGTTCAAATTATCAAATACTTGCCTAAAGCAATCCCATTGATCAAGTGTATCATTTGTAATACAAATGTTTTTATTAGGAGGCTTTGTTCAAGATAAATGAAGGATCAAATTAACTGGAGATTGGATTGAGTAGAAAGTGCTGCAGCTGGATAATTTCAAGCACTGAGGCTGAACATTTCTTTCAAATGATGAGAAGTCATCAACTAAGTCTTAATATAAAACACACAAATGCAGAGGCACTGCTGCATCGATTCCTTTCATTGCTGTGGCACTTTTTATCAGAATGCATTTGGGGTTTGTAAAATAGGCTACAAACCCATTGTCTCACTGCAGCCAAAGCAGGCTGAGGGTTTAGTCTGGCCAGAATCTGGTGTGCCATCAAAATGCCAACATGCACCAAAACCCGCCTCCTTCTCCCTCATTTTTAATCCCACTTCTGTTGCCTTTCTTACCACCCAATAAAACTCTGCTCTTAACCCACTCACCTCCTTTAATCCAGAACAGGGCAATCATTTTCCTCTTTTAGGAAGGAAAACCACTAGAAGAGAGCCAGCAGGAATGTTTAACTATTCCAGCAGTCGTTGTAGCATGGCAGGGTCTGGACATGACTGAGAGTTTATCCATGGCCAGCCAGTGGAAAATGACCACGGGAGTGAAATGCTGTAAGTTCATATATATATACATTTTAATGCAGTCTGAATTAGAAAAGCTATTTGGGATTATGGGGTTTTTTTGGCTGCCATGTAGAGCTGTAGATGTTAAGTGGTTGCTTTTTGAAATAACTCTCCCTCCTCTACACCCCGCTCCCAGAGCGACGTGTAAAGTGTTTGCTGATCCAGGAATTACAGATGTTGGAGGAGCTGCTATAAAGCCTCCCAAGATTTACATCTCCTCCGTGAGGTTTCTCCACGGGCTGACTTCACAGGGAGAGGTTTCACAGGCGCTCGGGATCCTTTTGAATGTGTCTCCAGAGGCGTTTGCAATAATCGGAGGAAATCCCTGGAAGCCCATCAGATAGAGCACACAGAGTTAGGAAAGGAGCAGGGAGGTCACTCAGTCCCCGTGGAAAAACTATTTTTGGCTTATTCAGGGACACAAAGCCAAGTTTTCAACTCACGCTGAGCGCTGGCTTCACGAGCACCTTCAGATGCCTGCAGCCTCATCCCAGCTCCAGTTTGTTCTGGTTTAGAGCATGAAAATAAATGTAAATCTCCTAAAACTGCTGGGTTTCTTCTGAATTTGAGGTAGAGAGGACAAAATCAGCTCTTATACCTGGATCTGACCACTCCTAATGCCCAGTGTTCCGTTGATGTGCGAGGTTGGTGACCACACAGCTTTTAGGGAGAATTACTACTTTATTCATTTCTTCAGTGAAAGAAGTAATGGGCCCGGGTGGAATTACAGGTGGTAATGAAAAACAGAGACTTGTTTTTCTCCGATATCGCTTGTGGCCACTTCAAATATAAATATATTTATTTACGTGTGTGTGTGTATGCAAGTGCCATAGGTATGTACCATGTATTTACGGCAGCTGTACGAAGAATTACATCTATATATGTTAGTTATGTTGCATCCATGGTTTGGAGCTGCAGGCTCTGGGCTGTGAGGCCTTGTATTTTGCTTTTATGCTCTGGCAATAATAGCTTTTGGCTATTATTTTGGCTGTGGCCAATAACAGCTTATTGCCCACATTGTAAGATTTAAAGCCTGTGACCGTTACGTTTGCTGAAGGAGACTTAAACTTCCCTTTGGAAAACTCCAGTGTATTGGTGCAAGGTGTATTTTCTCCAGGAGAACTACAGCTCTTGTAATAAAAGCAAGCAAACAATCACGTTTATGACTTGTATTTAAGGAGGTGGGGAGTGAGAGCAGATTAACCCCTTTGTGCTGGAGCCAAGGCTGCAGCACAAGGACATCACTGCCCTGTGCCCAGGAAAGGGAGGGAGGAAAGCAGTGACATGGATGGATAATGGGTAACCTTGTACGAGTCAAGCAATTTCATTTCTGCAGGGGACCCGGGGACTGAAAGCAGCACTAATGCTGATTAATCCCCCTCCTTCTTTTCTGTCTCCCAATTTTTTGCTGCTCCTTCCTTTCAGCTGATTTCTACTGTGTGTGTTTGTCACGACACCTCATGCTCCATGCATGGAATACGTGATAAATCCTGCCTTTCTTAGCCTGTATCACAGTTTAGACCACTGTGCTTATCTCTGCTAATTCTCAAACAACAGCTGAGAACAATTCTCAGCTACGTAATTACTTTAATTACTCTTCTAGTAATTTACCACAAGATAATCTAGATTCTCCATCAGGCTTTTGGTGTTGTTTTTGTTTCAGGTGAGATTTTGCAGCACTGCATCCCTGTTTGGTTCCCAGAGCTGGTCTCAGAAGACAGGACCTGATGGGATATGTGCTGTCTCCCACCTCTTTTCTCAGCCTGGTCCTAGGTATGAGGCACATCCCATAAAGTTCATGCTCCTCATAACTCCCTTGATTTCAGGAAAGCTGTTCCAGCTTGTTTTCATCAGGAATTATTGGTTTGGCTTGGTAGGTAATTTGATTTCAAGGGAGAAAAGCATGATCTAGGCTTGGAAATGACTCATCTTTGGCCACCCAAACATTACAACAGCTCTTTGACTCTTTTCTGTGTTGGGAAATCTCAGCTGAGCTCAATGTCCTGCCTCTGCCTCCAGCATCTCCTGGAAAAGCCGTGGAAGTGAGTCATGGGTTGCTTCATCCCCCTAAGCCGTTAGTGGCTGCTGCTGTTGCAAGAAGAGATTTCCCCATCTGGGGCAGCAGCTGGGCTGCTGTGTGCCTGTGAAAGCAGAGGATGTCTGGGAGACAGGCTGACAGTCCCAGGCAGGAATGAGTCTGAGGATGGAGTTTGGCAGGAAAAGCTGAAAAGGAGAAAGTGCAGAAATTGCGGGAGCAAAATCCTGATTTTTATCGTGTCGTTTTCAAAAGGAGGGTGATACTTCTGGGGCATGTGCCAGGGTTTTCAGTACCTGGTTTTCTTTTCCGAGAGCCAGACAGGGCTGCTCAGCAGGCAGAGTGGTGAGGTTTAATTGACTGGATTCAAGGAAAGGTGTTCCCAGTTGCCAAGGAGGTCAGGCTGGATATGCTGGGTAAGAGCAGGCACTACTCATCATCTGTGTTCACGTGCAGTAAGAATGGCAGTAACAGGAGAGCTAGCAGAGGTTCTCCTCAGGATGGAACAATAAAAAATGTATGGTTTGGAACAAAATTGTTTTGATTTCTGCCAAAAGTCATGGACTAAGAGCTCTGTCTGGGCAAAGACACAGTAAACCTTGGCTGGCTGGTGTCAAGCAGAGGTCTTGGGAGAGCCTTTAGTCAGGCAAGAGGTTGTGAACTCTTGCAAGGAGGAGCAGCATCTCTGAGCACTGAGGCCCAGCCACGTTGTGTTGGAGGCCAGCGGGTTTCAGACTTGGTCCTTGCTGTCACAGGAAGCATCATCTCAGTGCTGCTGAGGGAGATTTTACATCTGACTTCAGCTGGGACGAGCTCAAGGATTTTGTTTTTAAGCATCCACTCCTTCTGCTTTACTGAAAATGTGTGCAAAGATTAAACATGATGAGGAGTTTGTATCCAAGGGACTGATATTTTGGGTGGGCTAAGAAGCGTAAGCACCTTTCCCTCCCTGGGGTGTGAGGCAGGCTGGCTCTGCCTCAGCTCTGCCTCCTCTGTGCTGGCCAGGACCACGGGGCAGAACAGAAAATGGTATCACCACCACCATGGCTTTTGGGATTTATTCTTCTGCTTTCCCTACAGACCCCTTCAACTCCAACTCCAATCCAAAACAAGTTTATCAAGCATCATCTCCAGAACATCCATCAGCATCCAGGCATTGTGTGAGAAATGACTTGTCGGGCAAAACTACAGCTGGCATTCGCCTGTCCCGATCCATCTCCTGTCAGCACTCACACCCCTGCTGACAAACTGAATTTCACCTTGATTTCTTCTTCCTGATAACACAGATTAACCGGGAGCTGTGTCATTTTTTTGTTTGCTTTGAGGGCCTGAAGAAGGAGTGGTGTGACAGAGGAGATACAGATGTTGTCTGAGCTAATCCTGCCCTCCTGGCCAGCGACTCAGACCAGAGTTTTGCTGAGACACCAGAGGTACCAGTGGCTTCTGCAGGACTTTGGGCACAGAAAATGCAAACACTTGTGCCATTGTGCTGCTTTAATGCTGTTTTCATGCCTCCCAACCAGCACCTCCTCCAGGCTCACTGTCTCCATCTTTTCACACACAGCACGTGGTGGTTGGCTGAGATATTTCTTGAAGGGACTCTTAGGAGGTCCCTGAGCATCTGGGTGTCCTTGTGTGCAAGGCAAGGACAGCCAGCCCCCAGCTCAGGCAGGCAAGAGCAGAGCTGGTGGCTTCACATCCCGGAACAAAGCCATTTGTACTGTGCCAGGCTCAGATGTATCGCTGTGGATGCATTCATCAGCGAGCAGAGATCATTCCCCCTCACTCTATCCAGAGAAAGAGATGTAGGGAATGGAGGCTCTGATGAGATAAATGGTTATTATGAGGTATAGACATTTTTAATTAGCTTCTGCAGACACTACCACACTGCTAATGAGCCCTTGCCAAGTTTCCTGTGATTCCTCTTTACTTTTTGTAACTCTGTAATAGTAACAATATAATCATTTTCTCTAATAACCATGATAAAACCCAGATAATCCCTCTATAACTCCAGCATAAGCTTCGTGTAATTAAATCAGTTGGTGAAACATTTTTGGTCTGAAGGATGGAGGAAAGCAGCACAGCTCTGCTGCTCCATGAAGAGTATTCCCCACATCCTCCTGCCCCCAAACATTGTAAATCTGTACAAGATTTATGAAGCACAAGACTGGAATAGGGTTTAAAAGGCAAATGGTTGTGTTTGGATCTCAAACTACCCCATTGCTGCCAAAGCAGAGGCCAGAATTTTACCAAAGCAGTGAATTTGGTCCTGAGGGAAGAGCCTGACCTGTGCTGGGTGGGCTGGGGAGCAGGAGCTCCCAAAGCAGGGAGCAGTTCCCAGATGGGTGGGGAGGTGTGAGAAGGGATGAGGGAAGGAGACCTCACAGGAGCCCTGCTTTCATCTGTGCTCTGAAAGCGTTTCTCAACATTGCTGAGAAATGCAATTTAGACAAATAGCTGGCAGCCCCTAGGAAGAGCTGATCCAGTTGCTCATCTTCCACTGCCCTGCTCTGATTGATGTACCCCAGGTGGTGCCATGCCTGCTTATTCTTTCCTGCTTTTTCTTTCAGTTAGGAGACAAGTTTTTCTGTAATTACTCCTCTTTTAAGCATTTCTCATGCACAAGTACACACACAGTGCACAGGAACAGCCTCTCTGCACTCTGGCTGGGTGAATAATCACAGACCTGCTGCCCTTTCTCCAGGAGCCTGGGGATGGGGAAGCCTTTAGTGATGCTGCCTTTAGATGAGGATCTTGCTTCTTACTTTCCTGACTCATCTTTAAGCCCATGGAGTTTATTGGCAAGTTCAAGAGACTGGGCAGAGAAAGGCAGCAGCTTCCTGCAGCTCTGCCACAGGCCAGTTCCTGCCAGGACTTCTGAGCAGAGTTTTGGAAAGCAAAGCCATCCCAGCCAGTCCTGCCACAGTTCCTCATCCCACAGTTTCACAGTTAAAGGGGGTGGGAAGATCAGCAGAGGGGAATGAGCTTCCAAAACCCCCATCCCACATTTCCTGGGTAACAATCAATGCTACAGTGGGGCCCAGCCAAGGGGGCAAGCCCAGCTGGGAACAGTGCAGTGGAGGAAGGTGAACTTGTAAAACAAACCTGATTTCACTCACTGAAGCCTCACTGAAGCACCAAAATGTGTCCAGAGGTGGCTCAGGGCTGTTTGTGGTGACACAGAGGACAAGAGGTTCTGGCTGCTGCCTCCCCAGGGGCCAGTGACCTTCTGCTGGGTTCTCAATGAGCATTTTGTACCCATTAGGAGCTGACAGTGATTGGGATGTTTTGTCTCTCCGCCTTCTCCTACACCTCCACACGAGTCATTAAGCAACACTTCAACTCCTCTGCTTTGTGTCTCTGTCCCCTGTCCCCTGTAATGGCTTCATTCATCAGCCTCCCCTTGTTTTGGCTGTATCAGAGTTGGTTTTTTGTTCTGGGTGCATGAGATGCACTGATGTCCATGGCCTGCCAGCACAAGGCAGGCTTTCACACCTTCTTCTTCCAGCTTTTCTTCTCTGTGGGTGCTCCCACACCCAGATTTTCCTTTCTGTGCTGTGACCTCCTCACCTCTGAGCATCTTTCTTGTGCCTTGGCTTTAATAAGCGACCACAAGAAGAGCTTTGGATGTTTTGGGGAGCTCGTTCACATTTACCCTTCTAAGGGAAGGACTAAGGAAAGGATGTTTATGGAGGAGACAGTGAAATGTGTTGTGAAATGGATTCAATGCCCTGAGAACGAAACTCTGTTAAGAGACAGGAAAATTCTAACCTCACCAGAAATCTCTGACAGCGTTTGGACATGTTCTGGTTGGTAGAGCATCCAGATTTTACTGTTTGCAGATTGGGCTCTCAACTGAACCAGGTGCTGAACAAGTGCTTTCCACAGGTCACTGAGCCCAACTTTATTCTAAATAGCTCCAGCCCCAGGCCAAATTCACTCCTGAAGTAAATGGACTCATCTGTCCCCCCGAAAGCCACATGCCCTGGCCAGGTCCATCTCCTGCAGCAGCCTGAGGCAGCAGGGATCTCTCAGCAGGGTGGTTCCTGTGGCAGCCAGCCTCATGGAGGGTTACTGCCTTTCTGCTCCAGTTCCTGCCCCAGCTCGTGGGAGCCTGCAGGGACAGTGTGGTGCTTCAGGGGACGTGAAAGGACAGAGGAAGCTGTCCTGGTTCAGCTGGGACAGAGTTAATTTTGTTCTGAGTAGCTGGAACAGTGCTTTGGGTTCAGTGTGAGACGAGTGTTGGTGACACCCATGGCTGAGCTGTTGCTGAGGGGAGCTTACCCCAGGTCCAGGACTCTTCAGTGCCTCATGCTCTGCCAGTGGTGAGGTGCCATGGCCAGGAGAGGTGACCCCAAGTGGCCAAAGGGATATTCCTACCTTAGGGCACCATGCTCAGGGTATGAACTGGGGGACTTGGCTGGGCATCGGTCAGTGGGTGGTGAGACCTGCACTGTGCCTCCCTTGAGTCTCCTGGGATTTATTCCAAACTTGGACACCCCCAGACCTCAACTAGACAGGCCCTGAACTCTCAGGCAGGGATTTCCTCTGGCTGAGGATGGATGAGGGGCTCCTGGGTGGGGATAGGCAGACCTTGACCAGCCTCACCCGGGTTCTACTCCCCATCCATGGGCCCAGAGCTCATTTAAGCTCAGCCTGGTTCTGCTATTCATCTCCTGAGCCCAGGTCTCCAGTGAAAGCACAGCCATGCCTCACCATGGACCCCCAGCACCTACCTGAGGAATGGGTAGGTGCTTTCCCCCAGCATGATAAGAGGTTATTTTGCTTAAAGATTAACCTGGTGGGTTTGTGACTCGTGCTCTGTGGGTTTGCTGGAAGGGCTGCAGAGGGGCAGTGAGTGTCCAGGGAGGGGTGGGGACAGCCCTGTGCCCCCTGCCCAGCCCCAGCCCATGGCTGAGCACCACGGCTGCTGCCCTGGGGTGTGGATGAGCTTTCCTCAGCTGCACAGGCTTTGCACAGAGCCGTGACTACATCAGAAACTCCGTCCCTTCAGGAGCTGATGTTTCTGGATGTGAACAAGTGTGGGACCTTGGTGGCCCCAGGCAGGGGCACGGGAAGCTGTGTAATTCCCTTCTTGCCCACAGAGATCCATCCTTTCCTATTTACTGCTGAAGATTTTTCATTACAATGTTCTTATGATGCTGTAGGGCTGGAAACATCAGGAATATAAATCAGAGCCTGTCATTCACAGGCATCATGCTTATTTTACATTAATATATGCTTTCTGTTAAAATACCATGGATTCAGTTGTGAACCTTGGCTATTACCAGAAGCTTATTGCAATCATTTCCCTTCCCTTTTATTTATGCACATGAAATGCTGTGTTTGATGATGAAGTGGTTTCTGACTGAAGGGATCAGGATGTTTGGGTAGTCACAGCCTGTATGGCCTCTGTGCTCTGACTTTGCAATTTTGTTGCCTCTGTTCCCCTGGGTTTTATGTCTTTTCGTGCTGGTGAAGGGAGGGAGCACAGAGAGCTCCTTCTCCACTTCACTTTAATGGCTAATATGAGACTGCAGTCTCACCCTTAGACTGAAAATCTAAGCAGAAAAAAAAATAATACAAAAGGTGTCTGTAATTCTGGAAGGATTTGAGGGTTTCTCTGGGGAGGCTGAGAGCGGGCAGTCCCCTCCTGCCACCTCCAGCATCCGTCACCTGTGAAATGCTCCTGAGGGAAGGCACAGAGAGGGACAGGCCTTGTTATCCTGGGCTGGCTGGAAGGAATCAGAAGGGAGGTGTGTAACCAAGTGATGTTTTTCATCTGTGAGCCTCCAGCTGCATGCCATTCCCAATTATCCAGGCGTATCCATATGGATGTGCCATATGACCCCTGCCAGGCTGGGGTCAGCTCAGCTGGAGCCTGGCACGGCTCTGCTGCCATCCCACCCCGAGATGGGCACGGGGGGCTCTCAGAGCCTGCTGGCAAGGAGAGCAAAGCTCTGTCCTTGAGCTCTCCTTACACCAAAACTTCATCCTTGAGACGGGAGAGCAAAACTTTGTCCTTGGGATCTCCGTGGGCCGTGCGCGACTCCAGCGCTTTTGGAGAGTTGGGCAAAGCCTGGAGGAGAGCAAAGGCACTGATCTCCTCCAGAGCCTTTCCTCCCCTGATGCTTTAGCTCAGGTCCGTGGGCAATTAGCTGAATTCCAAGCAGACAGGCCTGGGCATCCTGCAGGATCAGTGACAGGTTTCCTGCAGGGCGTGAGCAAGGATGCTCTGGTTTCTCCGAAGGGTTTTTGACAACCAGGATTATCCTTTGGATGCAGTAAAAGCTCTCATACCCACACAGCACCCATCAGTCTGATCCCAGACAGACAACACAGGCTGCAATCAGAGGGCATGCACATGGGGAAGTGACCCTTCATACTGATAAACCTTTGCTGGCAACAGGAAGGTGGAGGAGGAGGCTTCAAAGATGCTTTTCTCCCCAGTTTTCCAGATTAGGTGCAGGATCTGGGCTTTATAAACTTAACAGGAAGATCTGCTGATGGGGTATGAAAAATAGATTAGGTGTTTTTTTCTATAAGCTTCATTTATACTCATTAGAGTGCTGCAAGTAATAATACCAGGAAATAGATTTGCAGGCAGAAGTATGATTTTTAAGTTAAGGATGTTCATTTAATTTCAGCTGTTGTCTCCTAGATGTGCCTCCTCCTAATGCTCTAAATAGCTCTTCTGCCTCTTTGATGTTTACACCCTTCAAATGCATAAAGACAGTTCTCTACAATTCCTCATTTTGCCAAGCAATACATACTTAGTGCTTTTCATCTCTCTCCATAAATCAATCCCTTTCCTCCAACAGGAGCTAGAATAGGATTTTTTCCCTTATTAGATTTGTACTGAGAATTTCTTTTTTCAGAAACAGATAAATGATACAAGGTTTTTTCATGACAAAGCATCCTATCATATATTATTAGCAAACACTTCCACAGTAGAAGAGGAATAAAAATAGAAAGTGGGCTATAAAAAAAGAATGTGTAGCAGGATAACATTTAATCTCACAGTATGGTACTGAAAGTGGAGCATTTCCCCTCACATTTCTTTGCAGATCTTCAAGGAAAGATCCAGGAGGCCTCCTCAGAAACGCTTGGCATCTTTTACTTAAGAATTTCGTTAAATTCTGTGTGATCTTTGACATAGAGTTAATGAATTTTCTCCTTATTCAAAAAGCCCACCCAGTGCCTGTGGTGTGTTTGAAGCTTCAGATCCTTCCTCCTGGCTCAGCTGCTGCTCCCTCTTCCCAGCATCTCAATGTTTGTTGGTTGTACCCAGTCTATTCCACAAAACTTTAATTGAGAAACCACCTGAATGATTAAAAAAAAAAAAAAAATCTCAGATCCTGCTTATCCCCAAACCAGAATTTTTTATTTACTGATTTGTGGTGGAAGCCATCAAAGTTGAACACTTTGGGGTTCTCACCTGGCAGGCCAGGCTAACAGGTCCATGATGTGCAGCTCAGATTTCTCCCTCTGCCAGACCCTCCCCAGGGATCAGCCCTGGGACTGAGGTGCAGTGGGATGAGGTTTTCTGTGGAAAACAGCCCTTCTCACATTCCCTGGATTTCTGAAAGCAATTTTGGTTGAAGTCCAGCAACCCCTACAAAAAAATGGATTTCAAATGAAATTACAGGTGAAAGATGAATACTCAAATGGACATTTTCAGCAGGTTTTTGCCAGGGAGAGCTCAGGGCTCTGGAGATCAGGCTGCTCTGGGATGGAGGCACGTGTGGGTCACACTCGGACTCGTGGCCAGCAGAGAGCCACTGATTCTTCCCTGCCTTGCTCTTCCAGCTGTGAATAGGAGCAGTGGGGAAAGGAGAGGCTGATCCATGGGTTTATTTTCTTTCCTTGTGGCTCCAGGGGTGAATTGGAGAACAGGAATGCTCCCCTGGGGCAGAGCAGCCCAGCAGGGCCAGCTGCTGGTGCTCAAACCCCACCTGGGGGCCAGTTCAGAGATGGGCAGGAGACAAGAAGGTTTAAACCTCCAACGTTTTGGTGATTATATAATAAATGTGGCAAATAATGAGCTGTGCAGCTGTGGTGTGTGTTTAGGGAGGGAGCCTGGAGGGAGCTTCTATCTCCTTACAAAGGAGCAGGTGCTGCAAACGAAACCAATATCTGAAATTTTTAGCAAAATTCCAAAGATCTTCTCTGGAGCTGCTGCCAGCAAGCAGAGAGAAGGCAGAAAACCCAACACAAAGCCAACGTGGCTTTATAATAAACAAACCAAAGCGGTGCCAGAAGTTGTTGTGTGCTGGGGTTTGTGACTGTGCAATTTAATTTCTCATTGTTCTCGCTGTCCTTAGAGCCAGGTCAGCACAGCAGAGGGTCTGAGCACTTCCCTGGGGCAGCTGCTGCTTGGACACCCTGGCAGGTCGCTGCCTTTGGAATCTCTCTGCTCTCGTTGCAGAAACTTCATTGCTGCCACCTTGGGGCCTGCTGGGTCCCTGGGAAGATTTATGCTCCGGCATTTTTGGAAGTTTGGCTTTTGCTAATTGAAAACAGCTTTTGAATGTGTTTTGCTCTTGGTGGTGGTTATAGAATCATGAATTGATTAGGTTGGAAAAGACCTCTAAGATCAAGCCCACTACTGAATCGTGTCCCCAGGTGCTGCATCTGCACATTTTTTTTCAACATTTCCAGGGATGGTGATTCAACCACTTCCCTGAGCAGCCTGTTCCAAAGCTTGACAACCCTTTCCATGGATTTTCCTTTTTCCTTAATATCCAACTTAAACCTCCTCTGGAGCAACTCGATGTGATTTTCTTTTGATCTATTACTTGTTACCCAGGAGAAGGAATATCAATAACTAAGTGTGGTCCCTCTCAGCCAACCAAAACTTGCAAGGTCAACTTTTGAAACTGGAAGGCCAGTGTTTCAAAAATGCATGGCACTCTTTTGCCCCGTTCTAGTTGTCTTTCTGATATGTGCTTGAATGTTGCTGTCCCTGCACAGGGAGCTGAGAACTGCTCAGTTCTTCTATTGCTCCTGGAAACAGATTTCTGTGACTGCTCCTACTGTTGTTGTGTGGAAGTTCAGCACAGCAGGGAGCTGGTGGTGGGGAGGTTTCTTATATTCAGCTTGTGGGTTAATGAAAAGCCCAAGCTGGCCAATTCTATGTAAGTCACAAACCTCCCCCCCTGAAGATGGCAGTGGTTTTGGTGTTGAAATGAGCACCGTGGTGGTGCTGAGCAGGGAAATGCTCCATGCCATGGCCTGGGCTCTAAGCTCATCACCTCAGACACTTCCAGGTGGATCTCTCAGCTGGGTTTGGAGAGTCTGTCCAAAGGCTAAGATACCCTGCTGCCCTTTGGGGGTGTGTATATGCACACAGATATAAACACATGTGGCTGCTGCATCTGTAACAGCCCTGGCTCTCTGTCTGCTGCAAATTCTGTTCCTCAGGGCAACACTTAGTCTGTGAACTCCCTGAAGATAAGGCTGCCTTGCTGAGTGTTTCCAACACTCCTAACCCTCCTGGGCTTTCATTTCCCAGCTGGCTTTTAATGTAATGTAAAGATTAGAAATGATATCTTCCATTAAAACTTTATTAGGTGGCTCTTCCACTTAGGAGAGCGGTTTCGCTTACTCCCAGCCGAATGAATTCCAGTCACTGAAAGCCACACATGAAAATGCAGGAGGGGGAAGGAGAAAGCCACTTGCAGTCTTGAAAAGGTGAGGGAAAATAGAAGTAGTTTGTTCAGTGGCCTGAGACCCCTGTAGCTCAGCACAGAGCCCGGGGCCAGAGCTGCACTGGGCACAGGAGTGTGAGAGCCAGCATGGGAAACACTTCCCTTCTTGGCAAGGGGCACCTGAAAATGCATTTTTCCCACTTGTAAATCCTGCAGATTTCCACTGGAGTCTGTTACGATCTCTGGGAGCACCAGACATCTGCTCAATCCCGGGGATGTGGCTCAGGCTGCTGGTGGGGTGATTGATGTGTGGTAAGCCCCGAGAGCAGCCTGAGTGGCAGCAGCTGACCTTCCTTGGAGCATCTGTACTGCTCCTTGCCTTCCCTCTGGCTTTTGCTGTGACCTTTGGATACTGATTGATCCCAGATTAGTGCTTGTTAACAATAAATAGCCTAAAATTAGGATACAAGTAGACAAGTCCTGAAAAGGTTGGACAAGTTCGGGGCAAGTTAGTGCAAGACTCTGCTGGCCATGCTGGTCGTTTGCCTTTGTGCTCCATGTCCCAAAAGTCTTTTCCATTTTTATCACCTCCAATTTCAAAGCAAGACCAGCTGGACAGCCCCAGGATGCGGGAGCTGTGGTGTGGCACCTGTGCCCCCTCAGCTGGGCTGCACAAAGCCCTGACACAGTCCAGGGGATGAACTGGAATTTATTTTCCTGGGCTGTCTGTGGTGTGGGGATGGAATCAGTATTTTGCCGAGTGAAGATGGGTAAATGCATCGGGCTGTGCTGGACTGGCTTCAGCTCATAAGTGGCAGGGAAGGTTTTTCATTTTCCCTTGAGCAGTTATATTGTCTTCCCCACTCCACTTGCAAACTTGTGGCTGCACAAGTACCTCAGAGTGGGCTTATACATTATATATATAAATG
The DNA here is from genome assembly GCA_026261815.1 of Monarcha castaneiventris obscurior. Classification (NCBI taxonomy): domain Eukaryota; kingdom Metazoa; phylum Chordata; class Aves; order Passeriformes; family Monarchidae; genus Monarcha; species Monarcha castaneiventris. Next base: position 10,086,820 of record JAMPIT010000856.1, on the reverse strand, counting down.
TGTGGAAGCTGCAGGCCTTGGAACAAGGTGCATTTGTATCCAGACATTGCACCCAGCCATGCAGGGAAGCCCAGAGAGAACATCCCTGAACATCTGCTGTGAAATGGTTAAATAAAAACTTTGTTCCGAGTCATCAAAGGTATTTTGAGCATATTTGCAACATTTTCAAGCGTTCAGGAACAAAACAAAACAAAAAAAAAAACCTTGGAGGGGGAAATTATCTGTGTCATGGGTGATACAAAGCTGCACCAGTACCTATAAAGTGCCCCAGCAATACAAGAGAATTGGAGTAATGAACAGAAATGCTCAGTGAGAGCTTTTTCCATATTTTATGTTAATCATTAGGTTAGAGCCGAAATTAGCTTTAATTGATATTAAGAGTTGAAAAAATGAATCCTCTGGGGAATGAGTCTCTTTAACCTTTAATGATGCAGTAAATAAAATATCCTGTCAACATTTGTGCAACAGTAAGGGCTTTCAGAATTCCATATCTGTGTTGTGAGCAATTCAATATGTCTAATTCTCTCCATTACAGTAGAGAAAAGTGATGTCGTTGCATAAATTCAGCTGCAGGTTTTCCATGTTTCCAATCTATCTGCTCATTCCCCACACTGGCTTGTTGCTTCTAGCAGGGAGATGGAGAGAGGAAGGAGGGACTGAGATCAATCCCAGGCCTGCTTGTGCTGCCTTTTCCACCTGTGTCCCTTGACTTGCAGGCTCCTGATGCCAGAGAAACTGTGCCTCAGTCGAGGTAAAAGGAGCAACGCTTCCTCTTCTTCCTTTCAGGTGAAATATGCCAGGAAATGTTTCATTTTTCACTTTAAAGGCACAGCAGAATTGCAAAAGACTTCAATACTTTAGGGACACTTAGTTTGCTAATAGTCAGAACATTCTTCTCTCTGTCAGGGCTCAGCCTGGTGTTGAAATACCTCATAACTGACTTGGTGAAGCACATGAAACATTCCCTCACTGTGAGCAGGAAACCTGTTTTTCATAAAATCCATTTGGTCATTGCAATCAACTGGAAGCATTACAGCATTTAGGCAAGCTAGGAGTGAGAGTGACTCTGCTGTAGTGAACTGGGAGACAGAAAACAAATCTCCCCACTCAAAACCACCTTTTGTCTTCCACCAGGACTGATGCAACAGCAGTTCTCATCCCATGGGATATAAACCTCCTTAGGGGAGTTCCTTTCTGTGTGAAGGGGAGTATATTTCTGCATATTTACAGAAGTTCCTGAGGGATGCTGCTGTTTCTCTGGGTGCGAGTCTGTTACACTGCAGTGATGTGAAAATAACTTCTCTGAGACAAGGTTGTAAAGCATTGGAGAAAAGCATGTGTGTTTTAAAACGCTGGTGAAACATCAATTTTCTTCACTCTTTTTTTCCTTCCTACTTGGGGTTTGGGAGGATTAAGGTAAAGAAGAGAAACAGAAGTGTCCCCACAATTACCTTCTACCTTACACTGTTTTCTTTCCTCTCATGAGACCCGGCTATTTTGGGACAATTCAATGTCCCAGGCCTGCTGAGGATGTGTTGAAACAGTGCTCAGCACTGGAACAGGCTGCCCAGGGCAGTGGTGGAATCTCCATGCCTGGAAGTGTTCCAAAAAAGTGTTTGTGGCACCTGGGGACATGGTTTATGTGATTTAGGGGTGAGCATGGTGGTGGGTTAATGGCTGGATTTGATGATCTTAGAGGCCTTTTCCAACCATAAAGATTCTGTGATTTTATGAATCAGCAAGGAGTCCAGATAAAATAACTGTTTTATCAGCAAAAACCATTCAAGAGGTGAGTTAAGCTGTGCTGTGCCTGATTTAAAGTGGAAACAGCCAAGCCAGTGAAACCTGATGGAGGCCCAGGACCAGCAGACTCCTGGCCAAGTCACTTCTGAGGGGCGACCAGCAAAGCAGTGGGAAGTGCTGGGAATGATGGAGGCAGTCCTTATAGGCAAAGTAATTTTATGGAGTTAAGACACGGAGGATCTAATTTTCCTCTAGAAGACTCATTACCACGATTTTGTAACACATTATTTATGGGCTGTTATGATAGTCCTGGCAGGTCATAATTGGCTGAAGCCGGAAAATTAGTCACATTTTTCACATTTGGAAGAATGATCTCTACAGTTGCACTTAATGACTTCATTCCCGGAGAGCCCCGTGCAGGGAAGGAGCTGCCTGGCCTGGGGTGTGGCTGGATTAACCCTTTGTGCTTCTGGGCACCCTGCAAAGGCACCTGGGCTTGCTCATCAGGTGCCAAAAGGACTTTTCATAACCTCAGAGAAGCTCTTTGGCATGTAAGTGATTTGCTGCTTTGGTGATAGCTTCCCCTTTCTTTCCCTTTCCTCTACTCTGAGTTAGTTTTGCCTTGCACTGGATTTCCTGCAGAAAAATGCCTTTTTTAAACTGATTTGTCCATGCATTGCACTGTCCCCATCAGAGCCACTGCAGCATCACAGTCAGACAGGCCCAGCTCTTCCAGGGATGGTTCCTAACCCCTGGTAGGAGATGGGCAACAGATTAAACTGAGGCAGGGCCTCATTGGCAGCACTCCTAAGAGCCTTGCTGTGTACACAGCACAACCCAAACAGTCTATCACAGATGATGAATCAGAAGGGAGCACTATAATTGTTTTATCTGCCTTTTGGGACAGCACAAGCTGCTTACTCTTGAATTAGAGCCTGGTGAATGCTGCTGTATCTTCCAGAAAAACGGACAGCTTTGATTTGGGGATTTCCAGTGAGGAGGAACCCACTGTGCTGTTGCCTGTCCACTCCCAAACCCCTGAGTAGTCACTGGTAAGGAATGGACCTGAATTGGTGCATGAATTTGTATTCTGTGGGATTGCAGCATTTGGGTCATGTCGTAGTTTTGTCTGCTAGACTAAAGAGAAAAGCACGTTGCCACAGGAGAAAATTACAGCCCTTGATGCAGCAAATAATGCCTTGGAATGAAGGGTGCCAGGAGAAAGTTAAGGGGTGACTTGATTTGATTTGCAGCTTTTGTAGAAACATTTCCCATTTCACTAATATCTGTTTTGGTTGTTGGTAGGTGTCAAGACCAGCACAATTTACTGGGGTGTGAAATTCAGGCCTGAGAGAACTTCCCACCTGCTTTGTGATATTCCCTGTTTAAATGGTCAGGGATGGTGTGAGCCCTTGGGTCAGAGCATCCTGCTGATGACAGGAGCAGCTCAAAAACCCATCACCAGCAATGACTAAACCCCATCCATGGCTCTGGGAGGAAAGGCTCAGCTCCAGGCCGTGTGCAGAGCATTCCTCCAGGAGCACTGGCCCTCCTGCAGTGCTGTCCTCTCCTCCTGGGAGCTGCTGCTCTCTCTAATCCATCCTCTGTCACTGCAGCATGGGAAAGGGTTGGCCAATGCTGAACTGAAGGCAACCTCTTAATCAAAGTAAGAGGTGGGAGCTGGAGTGTTTGTAAAATACCGTACAAATGGGAGGGTTTGATGGCGTTAAATGAAGGATCAGATTCATTAAATTAAGTGGAAAGCAATGTACATGGATAATTTCAAGGGTTGAGGCTGAATACGGGTTTTAAATAGGAAGTGATCAGCCGCTATACACAACACAGAGCAGCTCTCAAACATTTTTAATGACAGTATTTGTACACACTTTAGTTTAATTAACACATGGCACAGGAGAGGGTTGGTAACTAGGATGTGTGGTCTCACACCAGTCGTCTCAATTAGAACACATGAAATTTCAAGCATCGATACACCCAGAAGAACAGCACCCGTCCCTGCCCAGCGAGGTCTGGCAGTTTGAATTTCCATCACACCTTGTTTTTCTTGGATGTGGCAGTAATTCCTTCCCTCCAGATGGAGAAGTCCCCTTAGAAGTGGATGATCAGCCTCTCATTTGGATTTATTTCTTGTTTTCTGCAATCAAAATTAAGGGGACTGTGTATTGTCACTGCCCAGTGATCCACGTTACATTTCTGACAGCTATGTTTATTAGTAAATATGTAGTAATTGCTTCCAGAATTAACTGGAGCTGCTCCTCTGTGTCTGTTCATGTAGGAGAGATTTCCTGTGATGTGTGATCCCTTTGCTAGCACAGCAGTCCTTGGATGCCAGGGGACCATGGCTGGCTTTCAGTTCTTGGCGGGCTCGGTGCTGGTCCGGGGCACCAACTTCAGAACAATCGGCTTCTCTGGTGCTAAGAGCCCCACTGAACTCAGCTTGATGGGGATCTGCAACAATGAGAGGGAAAACACGGGTGGAGATGGATGAGTTAAATAGGCAGAGATGAAAGGTTCAGGCAGGACTGGGTCCGTGGTGCCTGTGAGTGCAGAGCACCTGGGGTCAGCCCCCGGCTCCTCCCGTGAGAGCCTCGAGTCCCCACGTGCTCCTCACCTGAGTCTCTTTGCAGGTCTGGAAGGTGAAATGCTGCAGCAGGGAGGCGATGGCGACTTTCAGACTCAGGAGAGCAAACCTCATCCCGATGCAGTTCCTGGGACCAGCCCCAAAGGGCAGGTATGTGTACTGGTCTATGGACTCCTTGTTCTCCTTACTGAACCTGGAGGATGGCGTGGTTGGGGAAAAGAAATGAAGGCAGCAAAACCACAAAACCTGCGTATCTTATTTATCCAGGGAGCTCTCACTGGTGCCCTGCAGAGCCCTGTTTGGGTTTTTCCTAAGGTGTCTCAGGGCACCCCAGAAATCAAGTGCTGTGACCAAGCCCTTGCCCAGGACAGGGTGGGGTCCAGTTTGAGGGTTTGATTTTAATTCTGTCCATCCTGATTAGTAGAAGCTGGAAGCATGGTGAAAATCTAGGAAACATGCAGTCCCAAACTGCCTGATATTTCCTGTCTGTGGTATTTAGTGAGAGAGGAACCAGAAGCTGGTTTTTTTAGGAGCAGCCTATGGCTTCAGTTTCTCTGGGAATGAGAGTTAGGTATCAGTTACAAAAATAACCAGCTAGGGAAGGTTATCCTTGAAAACAAGGAGGGAAGGCAATTCTGGAAGGATCAAGTCTGGCATATTTAGAAGAAGCTTGTATGAAGGGAACAGGTTCAACAAGGAGGATTATAGAGGATGGCCAGCAGTTACAAAAACTCCACATTTACCCCTTCAGGAAGCTTAAAAACTGGGTACGAGATCCTATGAGGTATCAGTGGTATTCTCCCAATAAGATTATGTTGTTTGAAACCCTGCTTTAAGTGCAAAGCTCATTTTCTTCTTAAAATGACATTCCCACGAGCCTGCAATTTCTCATTCGTATTGTTTGTAAAAAGATAGGAAGAACACCATTAGGAAGCTAATCAGAGATTAATGCTTAATTACTGAGGGAAAAGCAGTGTGATATTTCTTCCCTTCCATTAAGCTTTTTGTACCTTTCTGGCCTGAACTCGTCTGGGTTGGGCCAGTACTCGGGGTCACGGTGCAGGACGTAGGGTGGGATTGTGACCACAACTCCTTTGGGAATGGTCACTCCGTTTATCTCCACGTCTTTCTTGCAGGTTCTCTCAATCCGCCCCCCGAGGGGATACATCCGGAGGGTTTCATTCACTGTCATGTCAAGATACTCCAATTTCGTGATTGCTTCGTACGTGAGAGGAGCCTGCAGGACAACGGGAGCAAGGTGACCACGTATGTTGGCATCAAAACTGCATTGTCCTAAAATGACTGCGGAGACCAGAGTGGTCCCAACCCCCACTGCCACAAATTTGACTCTGACTTGCTGAAGAACAAAATGCAAAGGTAGAAATTGAGTAGTTGGTTTCATTTTTCCTCCCCCCCGAGTTATGGAAACGCCTGGAAATCCACATCCCCTTGTGCACGGGTGCAGAGTGTGGCAAATGGGTTTGAGCAGTGGGGTGGCTGGAAGGTTTCAGCTGTTGAAAGAAAATCACTGCAGGGCTGAGTTGTGTCTCCCAGAGCTCTTGGAAAATCCATGGTGTTTAGGAGCTAAAGATTTCTCATTGCCCTGACTGAACCAGGGTCCCCTTACCTTGTTGGGCAGGACTGTGTCGATCTCCTGCAGCAGCTTTTGCTGCACATCAGGGTGCAGGGCCAGCTCGTAGGCCAGGTAACCCAGGCTGTTGCTGGTGGGCTCATACCCAGCGAAGATAAAGATGAATGCCTGGGCCAGGACCTCTGTGTCGGTCAGGGCTGTGGGGAGATGAGCAGAAGCAGTGTTGGCTGATGGTCTCAGCAAGGACCAGGCAGCAGCAGGTGCTGTTGAGGCAGGTTGGCTGCAGTTGTTTTCTGATTACACTTCTATAACTGCTCCGCCTGCCTGGAAAAATCCATTTTATAGAGGAGGCGGGTGATTTCCTGAGTATGAATAACTGACATGGCAGTCCTGCTCCTGGACAGGGATCTTAGCCCTGGTTCTGGCACTAGGGGATGGAATTCTGCCTGGAGCTGGTCAGTGGAGATGATGGGGACCTGGACACCTCCCCATATTCTCCTCACTCCCACAGTCCCATTCCCATGATGAGGATTTGGGTGTCGTTACCTTTATATGAGTGATTTGCTTCGTTGTTCCCCTCTCTGTCTGAGTGCTGGGACTCGATCATCAGCTGCAGGAAATCTACCCTGCCCTGAGAGGGAAAGCAGGAGAGTCTCTTTGGTGACAGGTTCCTTGGAGGGCTCAGATAAGCAGATTTCACAGCCTAAGCACAATTTTTAGACTGAGAGCATCCCCAAAATGCACACGACTTCCTCACTGAGAAACATAATGCTTGCTTTTTATTTTGGAAACCTGTCTGTCCTATCCATTAAGCCACTGGGTGGGAGAAGAGTGTCTTGGGTGAATTTGGGGAAAGGGATCCAAACTCTGAAAGGCAGAATTTTGTCAGGAAGCAGCTGCAGTTTTCGAAAAGCAAGAGGGGAAGGCACAGCCCTAAAGGTGATTTTGCTGCTCGTGTGCTGCTTACTCTGCACTCTCTCATCCTCTGCCTAATCTTCTTCAGGGACTCTCTCACTCTCTCATTACAAGTGCTGCACACTGAAGCTTAGACCAATTCTGCTGAGCCTTTATCTGGATTTAGCTTCAGATCACGGATGTACAAAGTCCCCCTGATTCTCTGCCAGGACGGGTCAGGTGGAGCTTTTCTGACAGTATTAAAATGAAGTGTTTACACTTGAGTAGGCTCAGGGTTTTGTTGAGTCATTGTACTTTGGCTTCACCTTTGATATCATCACCCTAATTATGTCTCACTTCAGTGTACTTTCTGCCACAATTGCTCTCAAATTCCCACTCACCTTGTGAGCCTCCTTTTCACGTTCCTGCTTAATTTTGGCGATGGATCTCATGAAAAAATCTACAGCATCACTGGGGAAGAAGCTTACTCCTAGCTTGGCCAACAGAGGAGTAAGGAATGGGAAAACAACTGAAAAACAAATCGAGAATTAAATTGCACACTATAAATAAACCCCTAAATATCCTTATATCAGATAGCTGTGGATGCTACTGGGAAATTTTTCCTTTTTAAATTTCTTTACCTGAGAAAAGCATGGACTTTGCCTTTTTTCCCTCTGTTTCATTCCCTTGGAATAGTTTTTGTGTCAAACAGGCACAGCCAAGCTGAGTATAATAATTCCTTTAAGGGAAGACCAAGGCATATTCCACCTCCCATTTCTAAGGCTCTGTTTTCTAAGGACAGGTTACCTCTGGACACAACAGGAATGTGGCTCAGAAGAGAAATATTGAAAATTCTGAATTCTTTTTTTCAGGCTGCACTATTCACTGCCTTGCTGCGATCATGCAAACATTTTCAAGTCCCCTTCAGAGTGTTCCTTGCATCACAGAAACTGGATCTTCTTCTGTCTCATTTCATAAAATCTACAGCACCAGAACCTCCTCTATGCACAGATCCCAAGTTTCCCTGGGTTTCAGCAAAGTCTCTAACCTTAATTTAAGGTCCATTGCTGCTAAGCTGCTGCATTGGAGGAAATTGTATCTAATTACAGTCCCCACTCAGCACTCTCTTCCAGAAAATGCATTTCAGATAGCACTGCTCTCCTCAAGCCTCACTTGCTTTTCAATCTTCGAATAATTTCCCAGCACTTAATTGGATATTTCAGGGTGGTTCATAAGTTTCTTGCACTGTGGATGCCAAAGGTGGAGGAAGCTTTCCCCCATCTCTTCCCCAGGGTTTCAGCATGAAGCTCACAAGGAAATGATGAGACAAGGGCCAGTTGGACTTCATTCCTAGCAAGGGAAGTTATCCAAGCAATACCTGGAGTCACTTACATGACAAGATGAAGACTGGGTCAAAAAAGTCAAACTTGACCAGCTTCTTCATCTCTCTGACAAAGGGGTCTTTGGGGTTGTTCATGGAGTCAATGTTCACACCAAAGGAAGTGCTGGTGACCACGTCCATGCTGTAGCTCCCAAAGATGCTGAGGAAAGGTGATAAAAAATAGACTGTGGTTAAATATTTGGACTGAGTGTATTTTTTCCTCATGTCTATATGACATTCAAATATAAAGTCTCATAAGACCTCCTGCCTTGGGTTGGAAAAGAATATTGAATATGTGGTACTGAACAGCACTTACAGAGAAGGGGACAGATTTTTAGAGAGCTTTGGTTTCCAGCCTGCACAGGTTTTGAAGTCAGACAGATTTCCAAGGATTTTAGAACGACATGGAATGGGTGAGTAGAAGGACAGCACGTGGAACTTAGCATGGTAACCTCCTGGGGAGGGGTGGCACCACACCTTGCCTCAAACATGCCCTGAGAGGGGTCTTGTTCCACCCAGCACAGCTCCTGTTACAAACTGTCCAAGCCTTCCCCTGGCAGGGTTTTGGTTCAGGGGGAGCTTTGCTGCATTTGTGCTTTGAATTTGGGGGTGCAATACACAGGGTTTTGTGCAGAGCCCATATGGAGGGCACAGATGAGGCAGAAGCACTCAGGGCCACTCTACAGCCTCAGTCCCCCCAGCAATGGGGCACGTGATGGGCGAGCGTCCCACAGTGTTGTGTGGGGCAGAGAGGTCAGCAGCCCCCATGTCCTGGGTAAGGAGAAGGTGCTGCACAGGGATCCTGAGTGTATGCAGGAAAAACTGGGGTTTCCTGCCAGTCCTGGAGTTGTCTTGGATCTGTGGATTCACAAAGCTGTGCTGGAGCATTCCTATCTACCTCTAGGAAGTTTCCTAACATCCAAATTAAATTTTCCCCTCTTAAATTTCCAGTCAGGCTTTCAGCCAGCCCCATTCCTCCTTTCAGAGCCCTGGCTGACCCAGGGAAAGATCTGCATTGCTGGTTGCCAATGACCCACAGCACTTTTAACAAGGTTTGCTCTGCCTGCTGCTCTTAGCAGCTACTTACTCCTTTACAGATATTGAGCTGTCCTCTTTCGCTTGCTTTTGAACATTCTTCACCAAAACCTCCCCATAGTGCTTCATTATAGGGAACATCTGTAACACAAACCAGGCATGATCACTCCAGTACAGCACACTCCACTCCTTTGGACAGGCTCATGAAGACTACAGGGAGTTCCATGAATATTTACAAATAAGATCTCTCCGCTCAGGTTTTATTTCAAGACTTTTCTGGTTTCAATTAGGCATAAATTAAACAGCCCAGCTTAGCTGCCAGGCTTTGACTATAAAGAAATCAGGCCCCCGTGACAACCTCAGCCTGAAAACACTGCCCACTGACTTTGTGATTTAGTCTGTACCTGCCCCTCTGCTTTACCTCCTTTAGCTTCCCACTGGTGAAGGTTGGAGAGAGCACAGTACGGAGCCTTTTCCAGTGCTCATCCTCGGCTAATGAGATGGCGTTGGTCAGTACCCCTGCCAGATCCGTGCGCTGCAGAGCAAAAACACAGGGTGTTAACCCCAGAGAAGAGAGCAGCCTCCTCACAGGGGTGGGAATGGGGCATGCAAGCCCCTGCCCGGGCTCTTCCAGGGGCATTGCTGCTGGCAGCAGGCTGTGGCCTGACAAACAGCCCCTCTCCAGCCACGCATCCATAAATAATCCCCTTTCCCGCAGCAAACCAGCTGAGAGGTGCCATTCCCAGCCCCAGAACAAGTCCAGTCAGCCCAACACCTGCCTGTCTGTGTGTCCCCACCGTGTGCCATCCCTGCATCCCAGCTGGGGGCACGGGTGCATCCCTACAGATCCCTGCGTGCTCACACAGACCCACACTCATCCACATACACAGATCTATATAAATATAGGTGTGAGAACAGCCTTTGCTCCCTCTGCCAGCCCCGGTGCGCAGTCCAGGCTGTAAGGCAGGGGAACAGTGACATGCAGTGGCCGTGTTCAGCAATCCCTGTAGTGCAGCCACTCGTTCCCAAAGGATGCTTGGCATGCCTGTCTCCTCCTGCATTTTCCTGGATTCTGTGGTAGATCACAACCCTTCTGCTCTTACCCTCCTGTTGGTGAAGGTGGTGTAACAGTCTTTGACCAGCACAGATTTGATGATCTGGGGGTCAGTGACAGCCAGAGTGGGTTGCCTGCCATCGTAAATCCTGGTGGGGGGAGAAGAGGAGGCAGGTAAATAACCCCAGAAAATTGAAGTGCAAGGCTTGGCTGATGCCCACGAAACAGAATATGTTGAACAAATATTCTTCCATCACCAGTCCTGCTGCTCTGTTGTCTGAGTACAGAAATGTAGAAAGTAGAGATGGAAAAGGACTCCCAGACCTTTCCCCATCTGGTTTTGTAAATGATAAAGGGGCGTAAATACCTTCCAAATTCACTGGGAAAAGAGCAGGGCTCAGTTGCTCAAAGGAGCAGATACTAAATGAAGCAAGTGTCTTCACTTTCTCCCCTGACTCTCTGTGTTTTTCCAGGCACTTAAACACATTACAGTATTAGAAGGAAACTTGTTCGACCCCTTTCAGGCTCTTGAGTTGGGTGTCTGGAGACGGGCTGACAACACTGAGACATCCTTGGAGATGAAACTCAGTCCTTGTTTTTGTCTTTCTAAGCTGCCAGTTCTGAATGCTTTCTGGAACAGATGTAGATTAAGCTGATTTGTGCACTCTCCCCCACTTGTGTAAAGACACATTTTCCAGACTCCATTTTTTAAAGCTGCTGTAGGGACCAGTGGCTGCATCATAGAGGATGTGCAAGGTTGCAGCCTAAGATACAACATCAGTGATAAAAGCTGTGGGAGGAGGTGTCTAGAGCAGAACAGCTCCTGCTGCAGCGGGTGGGGATCAGCAGCACGAGCAAGTCTTTGGATCAGCTCCGAAGGGAGTCACTCACATTCCTCCGCTGCTTGTGAGCCAGAGAAACCCAACTTCCCAGTTCCAGATCCTGCTTAAGTAAACAGTTCTGCTGATGGTTTTGTTAGGAGCAGGTGAGGGCCTTTTGTTACCAGATTTAAACTGGTTTTCACGTCACTGGTCAGAATAGTTTCTGTGTGATGTGGCAGTGGCACAGCCCTGCATCACCAGGCTCCCATGAAAGCCACCAGCAGCACCCTGTCACTGCTGTTCTCATCCTGTTGGGACTGTCAGGGCTGCAGGTGGAGAAAAGGGAGCTTTCCTAATGAAATTTTTCTCCCCTTCTTACAGATTCTAGTTTTACTCTAAGAAGAGATCAGTGGTTCACACTCACCCCCAGACCTTCCCATATTTCTTGAAGCATTCACTGTCAAATTCCAGGAAACCCTGTGGAAACAATTTAACAATTGTCATGGACTATCCTGGATTGAAAGAGACCCACAAGGACCATCCAAGTGCAACTCCTGGCCCTGCACAGGACAGCCCCAAAAATCCCACCATGTGTCAGAGTGTTGCCCAAATGCTCCTTGAGCTCTGGCAGAGTTGCTGCTGAATTATCTCAGAGAGGATGTAGTGGAGGGGATGATGTTGGAGACGGTGGGTGAGGAGGAGTAGCTCTAAACTGATGTTCAGAGCTGCTTTAAGAGCTTTCCTTCCCTCCAAAGCCATGATGGGGCGTAAATGTACGCTGAGCTTTGAGTGAGCTGTTTGCCAGGGCGCTGGCAAAGGGCAGATGGAAATCAGCCACCCAGGAGTGCTCCTTTGGGGATGCCCCTTGGTCTGTGCCACTGAGCCTTATCCCACTCTGGCCTTTGCACAAGCCCTGAGTGACAGAGGAGCTGGCGTTTGGAGATAAGTTGTTGTCACTGTGCCGTGCCAGCAAAGGCAGGGGTTGCTGGAGCCAGCAGAGCTTCAGTCACTCACTTTGCGATACTCCAGGCACGTCCCAAAGAAAGGCAGAGGTCTTGGCCCAGGAATGCCCAGCTTCTTGAACAATCCAAATGGCCAGGTCCCATATCTGTGGGACAGAAAAGGCAGCAGTGTTACATCACTGGGGTATGAGCTCTCCTGAACCTGGAGGCTGCAGCAACATCCCTTGAGAGATGAGGGAGAGGAGGCTGATCCAGGAGGTGGGAAAAAAGCAGTCCAAGTGCAAATTGTCCTGTAAAAAACTACTTAATGAGCATGGTAAGGCTCACACAGAGCTTCAGAGGGATCCCTTTGGGGTGGAAGCAATTGTTTTCACCAGAGCACCTGTGGAGACAGCATCTTGAAGTCTTTAGCAAAAGTCCTGAGAGGAGCTCATTGTCTACCAAAGCAAAAGGCAGAAAAAGGAGCTGGAAGAAGGAACACCAGGCTTACATGTTTTTATTGACGAGAAATCAAAGCAGTGCCAGAAATTATGTCCCAAACAGGGCTTTTGTCAAACTGCACTTCAATTTCATTTATTGTTTTCCCTCCCTTAGTCCAGCGTTAGCTCAGTGGAAGTCTCGTCTTGATCGTTTTCTCTTTAGATTTTATTGACAGCCTTGCAGATTTCTCTCCTCTGAAGCACCCTTCCTGGCAGCTCTAAAGTTATTGCTTCTACCTTGGGGCTTTCTCTTTCTCAACAAGGGCCTGGGCTGCAGCCCTTTGAAGCTCGTCTTTGGCTGTGTTGAAAGAGCTCCTCAAAATATTTGTTTTTAGTTAGTAGCTGCAGCTTCCCAAGTGAGCAGTTCATTGCAGAAGGGATGTAAAATGGGGAAGGTTTGGCAGGGGATGTTATCAGAGATCCTCTTCAGGCCAAGAGGCAGCAGCTGCTCAGGCAGGATCTTGGGGATGCTTATCTAAAAAGCCAAAATCTAGGCTGGGACTTAAGGGAGGTGTCCCTTACAATTAGCAATGCTTTTTTAAATTCTGGGGACCCCAAATGGGATCAGTCTCCCCCACCACAGCTTGTGCCAGAGCACAAAAGCAGATCCCACCTTATGGTCCGAACAGGGCAGGTGAAAAATGGGGAGCTGGGTGGATTCAGGTGAAGAAAGGTTTCACAGAGCTCTGTTTGTCAATGTTTAATCTTCTTTGTCAAAGGTTAATTCAGTACTAGGAATCAAATGTTTGTGGATTCTCATTTGTAATGTTTATAGGTAGCCAGGGCTGTGGGAGGACCAGGAAATGTCAGGCTGGGCTGGTTACAAAGCCCAGAAATACTGCAGGAAAACAGGCTTAAGCCACTTGAAACATGGCCAGGAAAATGTAGTCTAACACTCCTGCAACTAAAATGTGTCAGGGTTTTCTGCAGACTGAAAAGGACCATTCAGTGTAAAGCCAAAGAATAATCATTACTTCTTCCCACCATGGATGTGAACACAAAATGCCTGATATTCCCTCATGTGTGAACGGGAACAGTGTTGCCCCAAGTGGACAAGAAGCATCTAAAGAACTTCTCTGTGCCAATGAGCAATGAAATTTCTATTTCAGCTCTGATATCAGAGCACAAAGATCTGAGTTTAGTCCCTTTTGCCACAACAGAATTACAAGTGCCCGCAGAATGTGGAAGTCTGGCAACCAGCAATCTTAGATGGCCACAGAGTTACTGAAATATGAGCATCTGGGTCAAGACTGAGGGTGGCTTTTTTGGTTTTGTTGTCTTGGTGTGGTTTGGTTTGGGTTTTTCTTTTTAACAGTCAGCCCCAAACAGGCTTTTGAGTGATCCAAATCACAGGAAAAGGTTTGAAAAATGTGGCTAAAGCTTTCTGAGCTTTGCCAGCAATGCAAATGGGCTGTGCTGGTGTGCACCACATCAATCGCTGGGGTTTATGGCTGGCAGTGCCCTGCCTCTGCCTCAGGGCTTGTCAGTGCTGCCCCGTTTGTCAGGGCAGCCTCGCTGCCCGTGGAGACACTGTCCCAGCAAAGGGGTTTTGAACCAGCCCTGCTCTGCTGCGGTGCTGAATGGCACCAGCAAAGCCAAGGAGAGCATTTCCTCACTAGCAGGGTTCCCCTGAAGCACTGGGGGGACATTTCTGCTGTGGGTTTTTGTCTGGGAAGCCAGGAGCAGGTGGCTGACCTTGCTCTGTTCTGCTCCTTCCCCCAGCACGGGTGGCTGTGAGGAGGGACATGAGATGCAAATCAAACCTCTGCAAAGGTCCTCTCCTGGTCCAGGTGCCCGTGGGGAGCATCTTACCTGGGCAGCAGGGAAGGAGTCAGGAGCAGTAAATCTGCTCCTATGAATATTCTTTCCCTGGTACCTTTGTGCTGCTCTCCCCCTGTGCAGCAGGGTCATCTTCTGCTGGCTCTCCTGCAGTGCAGCCTCAGCCAGGGAGGCACAGCTGGATGTCTGTGAAAAATAACCTAATGGATCAGGACCCTGACTGAAACCAGCACCCTGCTGGTAACCAATACCTGGCATCATTATTATTCAATTATTCCTTTGATGCTTAGCAGCAATCTCATAACTGAATGGGAGTGCTCCAAACCTTGGAGCAAGATCACACACCTGTACAGTCTTTAGACTTCTCTGCTACGTCCCAGAGCCTGGTTAGATGCTGGAAAACTGGAAATCACACCTACTGTTTGCTCTTCAGCAGATTAGTTGCATGAAAGTGAACAATGGCGAGAAGAGAGAAATGGCAGGAGCAGAGAATCAATAAAGAATATTTTACTCACGCTAGCAGGAGGGCCACGAAAAGAAGCAGAAGGGCCCATGTCTCTGTAGAGAAAGAAGGTAGAAGGTTCATTTCAGTTCTTCCCTGATTGGCTCTGAGCTCTGCCTTGACGTGCTTGTCCCACCTCTGTGGGAAATACGAGTGCTTCACACTGTGCAATCTTTTTTATCCAGTCATATGATTTAGGGGCCCTCCTTCTGTCATGAAGGAGGAGGAGTGGAAGGCAAAGGTAGAAAAGTCTGCTAATCTGAAAAACACCATTCATGTGATAGACAACTGCCACGCTGAACTGTCTAAGGTTCAAGTTATTTAATGCATATGTTGCCAAACATTTCAGCTGGTTTCCCTGTTGTACTTAATAACTGACTTCCCATTGACTCATGCCCCTGGGCTCCTACACCAAACTAAATAAAAGCAGGTTACAATGAAAAGGTAAATCCCAAAGCAGGTGTCAGGGCTGGTTCGCAAAAGGAAAAGAGAAGCGAAAAGGTTATTCATATATTGTATGACAAGATCTTTTCTGGCAGATGAATCAACTTTGACAGAATTTAAGATTTTGTTTGAAATATCTCTTTCTGTGTTGTGAAGTGCAAGTGCTGCCTGTGGTGGGTCAGAAGCAGTTTCTGACTAAGGCAGGAATTTGTCCCCTGTAAAGGCTGTAGAATTCCAGTCCTCCCTGTTTGCTGGCCTGTGGCCAGGTGTTTTGTAAGAGAAATGCTGTCACTCCACAGCTGTAAGCAGCTGAAGTGCCACCCTTTCCACAGCACCACTCACGGGTCGCAGATAAAACCCACACCCACCCTTCTGCAGCAGCTGGGGGAAAGGCACAAAAAGGGGAAAACACAAGTTTTGTACAGGCTCTCCAGTAAGAATGGTGCTGAAAAGCAAGAGCAGGTGTGGGGGTGCTGAGAGGAGATAAGATGTGGAGAAAACTGGGCTGTTTGAGTGGTGTTTGTTAGTGGGGATCAAGCCAGGGCAGGAGGCTCTGTGGTTTGCATGGATGTGCACTACAGCAATTTCAGGGCTTCATTCAGAACTCCAAAATGAGCAATTCCCTTCATATTAGCAGAGCTGCTGTCTTCAGAAGGGACTTCACTGTCTGCACGGGAGGCAAGTAGGTGGGTGTTTTAATTTTTTGGCACACAGAAGCCTCATGTCTGTGAGGATGTGGCTGTGATTGATGCTGCAGAGACTGAGCAGCAGATCTCAGTCCACAAGGAGCATTGTCTGCCTTATCTCAGCATTTGTATCTCATTTCACCTTCTCCCAGCCTTTGCCCTGACCTTTGGAGACAGATCAGTTGTAGATTATTTGGTAATAAACACAGTCTGCTTTAGTTTGACGTGAACAGACAAGTTCATGACACAGCTCTCCAAGCCTGTGCTGGGTCCTGCCTTTCTGGATTCAGAGATGTTGCAAGAGCACGTGGTTCAAGAGGTGCTTTCCCTTCAGGAACTGGTCACAGCAGTGATTGGCGCCCCAGGGTTCCTCTTTGCCCACTTAGCCTTGAAATTTGAGTTTACTGGACACCAAATGTTTCCAACTCACTGTGTTGCAAAATAGGTAAACGCAGTTTATTCAGGAAATAGGATTGCTGTAGGGCCCTCCATCCTCAGTGAAAATGAGCCTCAATCTTTATCCTCTTTTAGCCATTTTTAGGGGTAATCATAGTCTCTGGGAAAATTTGTATGAAAAACCAGAGGTGCAAAGTCTTGCTGTGGTTTTGCATTGTGACCTGATGATCTCTGCCAAATGGACTGTGCCTATTGACACCAAACAAACAACACAGCCCCACCATCCCCTCGAGAAAGCTGATGGATAAACAGAAAAAACCCTGGGTGATGAATCCATGCCAAAGGAAAGTCAATGACCCAGGAAAGAATGACTGATTTTCACACGTAAATCCAGCTCAGAGCCAGTTCATGCCCAAATGTGCACTCTATTGAAACTGTAAACCCCCAAATGTGGTGTCCCCATAGCTGCTCGGGGGTCCCTTCACCCTACCAAGTCCTTTATCACGTCTTAGGCCTCACCACCACAGGTTTTATGCCCATGCTCTGCTTCTCCTGGGCCTTTTGAAGTCCACTGCATCCCACCATGGGTTTAGGGGAGCCCTCCAGGTGTCTGGAGCAGAAGCAGGGTGCTCAGAGGCATGAGAAGGTGCAGCCCCACATTACAGGAACAGCCTGCTTGTGACACCCCCAGTCCCATTCATGGGTGACAGTGACACACACGACGCTCACCCCTTGTCATTTAGGCTGTCACTGAGTTTCCAGGATGGTCATAGGCTGAGGGTGAGAAGTCAAAAAGCCAAAATTTGCAGCAAATTCAGAAGAGAACAGAACTGCTTTCCCATTTCTAATGCCCCTAAGAAGCTCAGATTAATGGATTAATGGCTTTCAGGAAAGCAAAATAACAATGCTTTATTTGCAGCATAACGAAGGGAGTGCTGCTAATCCAGGCTGTGAACAAGGTGTGATGAGCAGGAAGGATTTTTGTGGAATAATGACTGGGGGCTGGGCAGAAAAAGAGAGGAACGTGTATTTCTTTCACAAGCTGTGAAACCAAATGATGCAGGGTTGGAAGAACATCATGCAATAGCAATTATGACTGGGGCACAGGTGTGGAGGGGAATGAGCAGTTCAGAAGAGAACGAGCTATTGGGGGGAAGAAAAAAAGCCCCAGTGGGTAACATTTTGTGTTCCTAGTGAAAAGGACTGTGTGGGTATAGGGAAGGCCAGGCTGGATAAGTCTGAATCTTCAGGTCTAACTCATTTTCAAGTGTGATTGTGAAAGAGGTTCTCTTGAGATACTTTGGGGAGTTGGTTTTAGATCCCCAGGGCTGGACTCTGCAATGCCACTCAGGGTATAAATATTGCTGGGAAGTTATGTCATTGTGGAGTACTTTCAACTCTCTAGATACAGATCATAAAACTTGCTGCTAATCATGCAGAGCTCAGCTAATCTCTGTATGGGAGAAGGCAGATTTCTGCTCTGGAGAAACACCAAACTGGCAAGCAGTGACACGGATTCAGCTTCACTGCTGATAAGTAATTTAAGATATTCTGAAAGAACAGTTAAGAGTAACATTACCTTGGGTTGAACGAACCACATTCATTTTGTTTAACAGAAGTGTAAACAAAACCCAAGTTTGTAACTCAGGCTCATTTTTCAAGAGGACAAACCAGTGGAATTTCTCAGGACCTTCACTGTAGACTGTCTCTAACATCCTTTTTGAAGTCAACAGTGCTAATATGATCAGCCAGTTATATGTCAAGAGACTTTCCACTGCCTGAACAGCTGCATTGAAAGGACGCTCAGAATAAATCAAACAGGTTGGAAGCGAAGGAGAAAAACAACAACAACAAAGACTTTGCAGTCCAAGGTCCACTATTCCATGTTTTTATGTTCTGGCCATAAGATCTTCTTGCTTCTGTGCCTGACTCAGAGCAGCCCAGTGCTAGAGCACAGTGACTCACTGGAGCCCAGTTAAGGGGGAGCCAGCATATCAGTGGCACTTCTCACCCCTTTAGGGAGGTGCCCCCAAACCCCTTGGTTTGTTTAGTCTGACTAAATGATAGCTGGGCTGGAAGGAGGCTGCTATGAGAATAAATGCCAGGTAGAAGAGCTACTGAATCAAATTATGATGTTGGCACAGAGACAGATGGGAATAATCCAGCCACGAAAAACTGCTAGGCTGGAAATGAGCACAGCCCTGGCCTGGAAAACTCAGGAGTCTTCCCTTCACAGGGTTAAAAGAGAGAAAAAAAGGTCAGATAATGTAAAATGAGGCGAGATAAGGCAGCTGCTGGTGGGAGGAGGGATAATACATTAAACTTACAGAGCTCTTCTGCTAGAGCAGTGCAAGGAGATCACTTTGTGCACAGACAGAAGATGTGGGGAGGCAACTATTTATTTTCCCTGATACACAGTGGTTTAGTTACCCACAGAAAAATATTTCATAATGAAGGCTACATTTTTTTTTCCGTGGTGAAAATATTGATACACTACCGCTGGGAAAAAAAAAAAAAATCAATGTATTTGGAGGGTTCTCTAATGCTACTTTATGTAGTTCTGTGTATAGATGACTGATACCCTCCCGCACATAGATTTCCTTGGGATTTAAAAAGCTCACAAAAAACCTCAACAGAAACGTAATTAATTCCCCTGGATGTTTTGTTCCATATACTGAGCTTTGGAATTACACAGAAACTAGGACATTTTTCTGATGTTTTTTTCAGTTAAAGTAATATCCCTGATATATCCCAATCTTCCTTCATAATCTTTGCAATATATCATTATATTTCTTTTCATTCCAAGAAATGACAGCTACAAAAGCTGTATGAAATCTGGATGGCTAATTAACTCTGAGCACTGTATTCTTTTGCCCAATCCAATGCAAAAAGCCTGTTCAACGTTCTTTAGCCTTTTAGAATGAGTTAAGAAATAATAAAATACCCTGGCAGCTCCACCCATGACTTCTTACCTACAATGCAATAAAAGACAAGGTTACATCCCGCAAGGGAACGGTAGCAAAAATCCCAGGCAAATGCAAATACAGGTGAGGGACAAATGCAAATGTAGGTGAGATGTATTTCCAGTACAAGGTGTAAGATCATGCTCTTCCCTGGATATTTTAGGGAGGATGCTTTGATGGGGAAACCGCATGAGAGTGGTGCTTTGTTGCACCGTTATTTTGGCAAAGTCATCCCAAGAAGTGTCTGCACACGTCAGTGCCCAGCAAACTTCTGCTTTTGGGTGTCAGAATTCTGCTTTGGGGTGTCAGAATTCTGCTTTGGGGTGTCAGAATTCTGCTTTGGGGTGTCAGGTCTGCACTGGGATGTCATAACCCGCTGAAGTCAGGGCGCTTGACTCATTCAGAGCAAGGGATCTTTTAGAGGGTGACAAATCATCGGGCGTGTGAAGGACTTTGTTATGCAAAGCAGGGCCTGAGATTGTGCCCAAGGCAGGAATAACGTCATGTCTCCAGTCGTGTCCCTGCCACCACTGCAGCCTCCCACAGGGTGACCTGCTCCCGTTAGCTCAGCAGGCCCAGCTCCACTGTGGTTGGAGTTGCACAGTTAGTAGGGACCATGAGACCCCAGCATTTGTAATAAATGAAACCAGAATCCTTTCTCAATGTGTTTTACAGGCCACAGATCACTTGGCTCCATCATTTGACACGAGGCAGTTACTCTTTGGTGGCTGGGATAGATGTGGCAGCTCTCCTGACAAAGATGTGCCAAAGTGTTCCATGTCAGGGATGTGACACCTGGAGGGTCATGGAAAGGGCTCTGTGTGATAACAGAGATAGTTGGGGTTCAATGCTTTTCGCCTAAATAGAAATGTCTCCAAATTGCCACTCCCTCCATCAGCTACCTGATCTGCTCCTAGCAACCTGTAAAGTTTGAAAAGGATTATCTTGGCGTTATTTTCATATCATGTGTCAGTGCATTCTGGTATGTTCTTTTTCTCTTTAGTTTTCTAAACAGAAGTTTCTCAGGGTCTAAAGTTTCAGCCTAAATTCAGGTGCTTTTTTTTTGTTGTTATTTTAAAAACCAGTCCCTAAAATTATCTTACGTGAGCAGAATACAGGCTTGTTGTTTGAATCACTCTGTGATAGCTCCTTTTGTATTTTGTATTTGTGTTAAGGTAGTCTGTCAAAAAAAAAAAAAAAAAAGAGAGAAAAGAAAAAAGTTGGATCATCTTTCTTTATTTCAGATTCTGAGGGGTCAAAGGAATTTAAAGTACTCAGTGGCACCGACCTGGGTCAAAGGGTCCTTAGAACTGGCTTATCTGAACTCAGAGACTCACACGAATAGGTCCTCTGGGACGTCACAAGTTCTGATCTCAGGTCTGGGTGTAAAAACCTTTCTCTCAGCCTGACTTGCCCATGCAGTTTGCCTGGTTGAATGTTTACCCAGTCACTAGATGATGTGGTGATGTTCACCTCACTGAGCCTGGAAATCCCTGATAAAAGCGTGAGAGAGGATGAGTCCCACCAGAAAAATTTCCACCAGTCCCAAGAAACTGGGCATCTGGTTTCTCTGGAGCAAGAAGACTTTTATTTGCTCCTTCTGTGCTTTTATGCCATTTTGTGCCCCTCTGGCTTCTGACTTATCCACACCAGCTCTGTGTCCCTGGCAGGAGGCACCTTGCCTGTAGGCAGAAATGCTTGGCTTGGCTCATGGGGACATCTCCAGCCCCAAAGCCCCCGATTTTTCAGGGACTTATTTCCAGAGCAGGCTGTTCCAGCCGTTCTTTTGATCAAGGGAGAAGTTTATTTTGGGGAATAGTTTGGCGTGTGCTCGCCAGAGCGCTCCGGCTGTGGTTCCACGCTGCTTGGTACCGACACCTCGGAGATGGATTCAGGTGCAAACCTGACAAGACACGAATAAATGGCAGGGACAGAAATAGTAGCTTTAAAACACAATTATTCCCTCAGGCTGATGCTCCTGCCCAGCAGCGTGGCAGGTTCTCAAGGAAAAAGCAGCGGGAGGGAAAGCAGCTTCAAAACCTTTCTCTGAAGTTTCATGGCCTCACCCTGCAATCCTTACACACCCTAGAAATCCTTACATCTGTGACCTGAGTTACCAGTGCTGAGTGCCTGAGTGGAGAGTGGGAATCAGATGTTAATTAAGATATTGATCACTACAAACTCTTCGGCCAGTGGCCCTTGTCCATCTCCATCCTGATTTATGCATTTCAAGAAGAGCCACTGCTGAACCTCCTGCCAGTTCATCCCTTCAAAGGGATGGTTCTTGGTGGCCACTGCTCTTAATTTTCCATGTTAAGTGTGGGAAGGCTCTTTGGAGCCTTCACATTATGCTTTCCTCTCTCCTGCTCCAACACCAGCAGCAATTCCCACTCTTCCCAATAACCTTCAGCTTCCCTGTGCCTCTATGTATAACAAAGGCAGACCTTTAAAATGTTGGACAGAGACCCAAACTGAAGGGCACCGTGATAAATTCTGGCAGTGGTTTGACATGATGGGAAATTCATTCCTCCCACATAAATTATTTTCCTGTGCTTTTCAGGCTTTAGCCTTTTCCTGTGCGTTTTCAGCAATAAACAATGAAATATGACATTATTTACTCGTGAAGCACTAATAATGTGTACACATCATAAAACCTGAGGCTGCTCTGGTGAGCTCCCTGTCACAGCATAAACACAGAGAAGCAGGACGTGCTGGGGACCCCGTGCAGGGACAGGCACCTGTCCCAGCTGCTTCCCTGCTTTATTCCTCCCTGAAGCATCACTTACTGCAGGCAGCCCAATTTATTCCCTGCTGACTTAGCTCCCCAAACACATGGCACGCCCTCTGCTTTAGGGTTCATCTCCCTTTATTTTATAAACATCCCTGAGCTATTCTATTGCTAGCTGACCTGGCTTGTTTGGTGACACAACCCCAGCTCAGCAGGAGCTGGGATATGGGATAGAACCTGAGCCTTGCTAAACCCCACTGCAGGGCTTGGGCACAGCTAACTTAGCATGGCTGGCTGCAGGGGCGAAGCATCCGAATGGATTTTCAGCATGTGTGCATGGATAATGCCATAATGAAGTCCAGATGCTTGAAGTTTTTTGCATGATTTTTTATTTATTTCTTGAGGCCTTTCATGTTGATGTGGCTTGACTTTGTGTCACTGAGCTCTGGGTTAGCTTAGCCTGGCTTTGCAAGTTCAGAAATAGCCATGTCCACGCCGTGTCCCTGGATCCACTCAGTGTCCTTGGCACTTGTCCTTGGCTCTGTGGGCTGGGAGCTGGCTGCATCTGCAGCAGCAGCCTCTGCTTGGAGAAGAGGTTTGTGGGATGTGTTTATGGCATCCCACCGGTACCATTTCTTATGGTAGGCCAAGCCAGGGAAACTTTAGATTAAATTAAAGGTGAATCCTGGGATGCCTCAGGGTGCTAGCAAGGCTCTGAGCCTGGAGGGATCCCTGCAAAAACCTCGGTGAGGACTTGGATTGACTGTGTGGGGTATCCAGGCCGTTGTCTGTCATCCATTTGGGCTTTGGCAGCGTGAGGAGCAGGGTTTGCCTTTGGACCCTTCAGAATGCCTGGGAGACGAGAGCTGGCAGCGTGGGGAGCCTGCCTGAGAGCAGCGAGGAGGAACCTGGCCTCCTCCAAATAGGAGGCAGCTTTGGCCCTATCTATTATCATTATTGGAGCTGTCAGCTGCGATTCAATACAGGGCTTCAGACGGATGTATCCGGGCCAGCTTCCTCACTGCCTTACCCCAGCACGAGGAGCCAGCTCCAGTCTCATTTGTGCTCATTTAATCCATTGATTCCCCCAGAGTGAAGGGTGAGGAGGGAGGCAGCAGTGGGCTCTGCAGACCGGAGCTCAGGGCTCTGCCTTGGCTCCACCACCTCACCCTACATGGGCCATTCCCAGGAGGTGATAGGGGCACTTGGGGTCCCAGAGGCTTTTGGAACCCCAGAACAAACACACAGGGACAATTCTTCCAGAATTAGGTCTCTGGGAAGCTGGACCATAACCCTCTCATTTTCTGATCTCTATTATTTTCCCTCTGCAGTACATTCTTACAGCTTGACAGTTTTGCTCCATCTTAAGGTTGTTCTGAGAAAGGGAGACTGTTCACTGTTTTAGCAGAAGTCAAGCCTGTATTTCTCTGTTTTCCAGCCCATTCCACAGAGCTGTGCAGCAGTCAGTCTCAAACAAGCAGGGCCATGACAATTTTCTCATATAAAATAATGTGTCAGAAGTTAGATCCCTGTGGGGTGCTGAATTACCTCCAATGTCTATGCATTTGCATAGAAAATGAGAATATTCAGGAGATGTAGTCAGTCTGCTCTAGGAACAGAGCTAGAGTTTGCTGTCCAGATTAATTAAAGGGCTTGAGATACTGTGAATGTGATTACCTCTTCTTATCTTGTTCCAAAGTCCATGCAATATCTACAGCGTTTCAAAGTTATATATGTTTTTAAAAAAAATCAATAGCAGTGGAATTCTCATTATCACCTACCCACAAATAAAGTTGTATGAGAAGCAGAGGAGGGAAAACATTGGTGTGGGAACAAGCTTCACCTTTGAGTTTGCAAGTGGATTTTCCCTTGTAAGTAAAACTACTGAAAATCCCAAAAATTTCTAATTGCAAAGCAAACCAAAAACCCCATAAGCCACCATTGTCCCCCCTTGTAAGTGAGGCTTTGAGAAGTGGTTTTCTGAGTACTCAGGATTAGGTACTTGGGGTGAAAGAGGTGCTGGGTTTTGGTTTGGCCACCCAATTCCAGCCTGCAAATACTTCAGTATCTTTTTCTCCACGGCCAAGGAAAGTTTAAGATAAGGTCACCACAAAGGACCTGGTAGGACCTCAGGAGATAGAGATGAGTCTGTTCTCTGCCCTCAAACCCTCCCTTCCCCCAAGGCATGTGGATCTCAAGTAATTACTGTTCAAATTAATTGAGAGTGCAGCATCTGAGCTGAGGGGAGCCTTTATACCTGCCAAGGGCATCTGCTGGTGGCTCAGCCCCAGGCAGCTGGGCTGGGCTGGGCCTCTCCAGCCACAGAGGGCTTCAGGCTCTGCCTCTGCCATCGTGGCTCTTCCAGAAGGCACCGGCACAGCCCGGCTGGCCCCGGGGCTGTCACACCCTGCCACCTGCAAGCAGCAAGGTCAGCAAAGTCCCCAGCGCCCTTTCAGCCTGGTGTGATAAAAACACAGTCACGAAGGCTTTGTGAGATGGCTCCGAACAGGATCTGCCCTTCGTTATCCAAACGAGGTCGAATTTGTGCCAGCGCCCCGCCGTGAGTCACGGCAGGCTTCGATTGGGATTTCTGATTCCTCAACAAGGACTGATGAGGCTCTCCAGTAGCTCCCATTAATCTTCTTCCCCGTGAGCTCTGCGTGGCTGCAGCTGAGGAGGTTTTGTATTTCATTTGCACAAAAGGTGGCGGTGCTGTGGCTCTGACAGCCAGGACATGGATGGGAAGGATCTCGTCTGGGTTTTGGATTTTGGGGCAGTGCTTTGCCATACCTCAGCAGCGCCTTGCAGGAATGCAGAGAGAGGTCTCCATCTCTGCTTGGGAGATGTGAGACAGCTTCTCCAGGGATGTCAAGGAGCTGCTGCTCACTGGGCATCTCATCCCTGGGGAATTGTTAGCCTGGCAGCAGGGCAGCTGACTGCCCACCACATGATACCAGTGTCCCTAAGCAGCAAAGCCAGCCGTGCTTTCCAGCTTGGGAGGCTTCTTGCTCCAAGTTGTGTGGTTTAGGTCTCTCCTTAGTACTTCAGGAAGCTTTCAGACCAATTAAATCTTTAATGATCACTCCCAGCTCTTTGCACAGTGGCTTTACTTCTGCCTTTGTTGCAGACAAAGTGTGTCTGTGTATAAACTGCCTCACACACAGCCAGAACAAGCCAAACCTTTCTCTCCCTGCTCCCTCACTCTCCTCCCCAGACCCCGCTCTGCCAAGGAGAGCAGAAACCAGCAGCCCTGTGTTCAGAGTCCCAGGAAGCCGAGGGAATCAGTTTTCTATTGAACCTTTCATTCTCCAGATATCAAAACACTTTGTGGAGACAGGGCCTGTAGGGAAGCAGAGCTGCTATTTATGTGATCAATAAAAAGTTTTACACGGAGCCTTGGATGCTCACAAAAGATGGGAAAGAATGTAGCTGAAGCGGCTCTTCACATGAAAACAAGATGTTTATTGGTATTGAAACACCCTGCTAGGCTGAAATCAGATGCCAGCGATGTGAGCTCAAGCCAGGCTGGCTTCTCGTTGTGGAGGGGAGAGGAGTGGGCTGGCTTTTTGCATAGAACTCGCTAGAATTTCCCTGTCATTATGTGTAATAATAGAAGGATAAATGCACAGCATGGTGATAAGATTGAGGCTGGAGCCAAGGGGGACAGAGCCAATAACTTTTTATATATTTTCTGCCACGTGAATTTTTCACACCTTGAACTACTTTTCCTTGATTTTCTTCTTCTTCTTTTTCTTCTTCTTTTTTTTTTTTTCTATTGAGGCAACAGCCAATAAAAGAAACTAATGGGTTAGAAACCACGTAAGCAATCTCCCACTGAGCTTTATTCCCCACAGGCTCATTGCATCAAAGGGAAAGCAGCAAAATAGGGCGACCAAATGCTACGTAACAAAGAAAACAAGTTGGCTGCTGCCAGCTCTGTCCCCCACACGGGGCAGGTCACGTTGCCTGAAGGGGCTGTTGGCCTTGTGGGGTCGGGGCAGCCACCTGGGCTGGGGTGAAGAAGAAATCTGGAGGCTTTTCACAAGGCAGCAAAGCTCCTGCCTTTGCTCTGCTTTCATCGCTCCCCACTCCAAATGCAAATACATCTCTCCAGCTGCCCCACTTCTTCCTGTGCCACCTCCACACTTGGAGATGAGGTTTCTTGCTTGCTGTGATTCCTCTCTCGCTGTGTTTGAGCCCTGTTTTCTGGCTGGAAGCTGCACAGACACAGTTTATCCTGTGTACCTCCTGCCTGGCCCTTCATCAGGAAGGGTAATTTCATCCCACTTATTATGTCTTGTTCTCCTCACTCTACCTTACTGACCTTAGCCATGTCCAGTTGGCAAATCCAGGCCTCCCATGCAGAGCAGATGTTATTCCCACCTCACCTCAAGCTTACCACGCCACCAGGTTTTGTTGTGCTCTTAACAGCACTTGGCAATTTTGCTCCATAATCATGGGATCAGCATCCCATAATTTAGCACAAAACCAGGGTACAACGTCCTGGGGAATGAGACACGGTGGTAAAACACGGACTGTCCTCGGTGCTTCCTGGGGGATGTCAGCCCTGAGTTTTGAAAGCAATCTGGAGGGAGCAAACGCTGGCCACGGCACACAAATGTAGGCTGGGGATAGTGCAGCACTAAATCCTGTGCTCTGGGTATGAAACCTTGCAGTCAGAGCAGAGCAATAGCAGCGACACCATATGCAACTTTATCAGGGCTCAGAAAGTTGGAAAAGAGGCTTTATGAAGGATAAACTGAAGGCTTTTGGTGAAGGCTCATCCTTGCTCTAAATCCTGCTGGCTTCACAGCCACAGTTTGCTCAGTGGGGTGGGGAATGCAGCTGAGTGGGTCTTGCACCCACCACCCCAGCAGCAATTCTCGCCTCTGCCTCTCTCCAGAGATCTCCTCTCCCACCCTGTGCAGCCGCAGCTGTGGAGCTGCTCCTAATTTCCTGTGTTACCCAGTCACAGGCAGTGCTGCTGCAAACAGCCTCTGAAAAGAAACGGGGGAAGAGCATTAGGAGATAATAAGTCTTATTAGCAGCTCGGAGAATCTGCATTTTAGAGTGAGAACCACACTTAAAAATCAGGAGAGACAAAGGGGCGCCTTGCAAAAGTGAGTGTTGCCTGGGCAACATCAGCATCTGCATCCCCCCCAGCCCTGTGCTTAGCAAATATCCTCACCGTGGTCCTTCCTTCCATGCAGGCTCAGATTTACACTTTGCTCCCTCTCACTCACGTCTGCATCTGCCTCCCTGAGATGAATGCACAGGGACTGGCACACAGAGTCTACATATGCTGCTGGCAAGGAATGAATCTTCCTTCAGCCTTTCGTTTTGTCTCTCCTGCTGTGCTCTGCAGAGTCCCAGGTCTGCTTGCACACAGTGCAGGCTTCACCCCACTCCCGAGCCTTCAGACAGAGCTGGGTGCACTTGTGCCCTCCTCTCATGTATCCGGCTGTGTCTCATCTCAAAGTTACATTTATGTAGTAGTTAGGCTTGAGGACAGATGCTTTTCTTCTTTTCCTGCCTTTTTTTTTTTTTCCAACACTGTAAAAGAAAAACACACTCATCTTCCAGAGTTGGGAGTTCTCTTGACAGCAGAACAGTCTGATGGATGTGCCGAGACATCATTTCATCAGAATCTCAAACCATGAGGTTGGCTACTGCCCTTCATTCTTGTCATTTGAATCTTCTTGATGTGTAAAATCACATTAAACTCCTGTAAGAGAGAAGTGCTGCACAGCTCCTTGTCAGAGAGAGCTACAGTGGTTCATCCATCCAGTCCTGGGACAGCTCGGGTGGATGGGAGCTCTCGGATAGTTCACTGAAATGAAACAACAAAGTTCTGCAGGTACCTGATCCTCCTCCAGCTTCACTTTCCAAAGGAAAACAAGGACAATTTCTGGTATTTATTGTCTGCAGTCTCCTCCACACAAATCCTTAAAATAGTTGCGTTTTCCGTTCATTTTGCCAATGGCAAAAGGAATTTGTCTCTCTTACACCTTTTACTCTTCTCTGATTGCTGGAGGATTTTTTAACATCTGGAGCAGCAGGTTGGTGGCCAGATTTTTGAAGGTGTTTAAGCATCGACAGATGCACCTGAGTACCTGGAGGGATTTTCCAAAAGCATTTTGCTGTAATTGCTTATGATATTCTTCACTTCCTATCCTCATCTCTTCCGTAGCATCCCTATTCCTGCCAGCACTGCGTCTCCTACTGCAGACCTGAGCTGGATTTTGCTTCTTTTCTTACTTTTAGTCCCCAGAACTCCAGGGAACTCTGCAAAGAGAGCAGAAAAATTTGCTGCCCATGGTTAGATTTGGGTAGATTTTAGTGTCCTTATAAATACCGATGGGACGATGAGAGGGTTCATGCTTTCATTTACAGCAGCAGAACTTCAGTACAGGCAGAGTCTTATCATAGATGTGAGGTACAGAGAAATCAACTGCCTGCCTCCTTTGAAATGCAAAATATTCCTGTGTTGCAACACGATGGCTAAATTTGCCAGTGGATTTTGAGCGTTTGTGTGGTTTTTTAATTTACAGAGAGCTTCCTTGTCATGTTTGCCCTCTGCTCTGGGGGTCATGTTTGTGTTGTTATTAATAGCCAGGTAAAAAACTGAGCGAAATTTGCAGGCAGAGCTGCAGAAATTAGCGATCTGAGCTGGTTTGCTCCGCCGGGACAAGCTGCAGGAGCCACCGCAGCCCAGGGTTGTTATTCCAGAGCAAAGAGGCTGCAATTTGCATCCTGCAGTGCCATCTATAGCGCAGCGCAGAGCACAGCAAGCCACGCTCCAAAATCACACCACAACCCCAAAAATAAACCGCAGCAGGCTGTGGGAGACCTCCGTGCAGTGAATTAAATTGGCAATTTAGGGGCCATGGCCCATGTTGCGTTGGGCTGGATGGGAGTGGAGGTGTGAGTTATCACCTGCCCTCCTGCCTGGCTGACCGTAATTTTTTGTGGGCTTTGCAACACAATTTCATCCCCTTCAAATCAATGCAGAAATGGCCACTTTTCTCCAGGGGATAGCTCGAGATACACCAAATCAGAGGTGTGAAACCAAAACCCATTTTGACTCTGATGAGCAAAGGGAATTTCTCTTTATTTTTGATTTTTGAACCAGATGTTGCTTTCATGCTCTGAAACCTCTGAAACAGCTGAATGGATTTTCTTCAAACTCCTCACATGAACAAAAATTCACCTTTGGGCTGTGAACAAGCTTAAGAAATTGGACTGTGATGGAGATTATTTTTTTCTTCCCCTCCCCTCTTCCTTTTTTTTTGATTTTGAAAGTTAAAAGGATCCTAAAATAGAAGCTGAGAATTGGATTAAACATCTCTCTGTTAACTCTTAGCACTGCTCCAAGTGTGCAATTATCATTTCTTAAGGTGCCTGGCTCCCATCCTTCTTAGACTTCCAGCTGCCACCTTTTTTATTAACATAACTGCTAGAATAATGTTGAGGACCAACCCATCTCTGGCTCAGTGTGAAGAGGGAGCTTTGCTGAGAAAACTATGAGAAAGCCCATGTTTGGCCCAAATTCATGTGCCTCCAAAACTGACCTGTGAGACTGGGGAAGGAGAATGAGATCACAGATGGGGAGAAATCCCACTGTGCTCCTCGTGACTCACCAGCATCCTTTGGCTGGAGGGGCAGAGTGGGGCAGTGCCAAGTGCTCTGGCCTGGGCCATTTGGTACTGAAATATGTCAATCATGAGACCTGCAATGTTAACAGAGCAGAAAAATCGCCCAGTTCACTGCCAGGAATGAAGAAACACCTCACAGACTTCTTTCCTGACCTAAATACGGCCAGAAAGGGACATGAGAAATAAAGGGTGCAGTTATATCTATACCACGTGTAGTTATCTAAGAAACCTTGTAACACTGTGGAAATCTGAGGTTTGTTCCCCCCAGTCCTCTGTTTTCCAAGATCAAGCACAAGAGCAGCTTCAACAGAAAGAGTCATAGAATTGTGGAATTATTCATGTTGAAAAAAACCTTTAGGATCATGGAGTCCAATCATTAATCCAGCACTGCCAGGCTCACCACTGAAACACATCCCTAAGTCACACATCTACGCATCTTTTAAACATGTCCATGATGCCTGATGGCATCAGTGGGAAGCTTCATGGGAAGCTTCATTAATAATCTTGGGAAATGCATGTCTACCTTATGACAGTATTGTATGGGAATATCCAGGAGTGCTGGATGCTTGAGGAATGTTTTCACTGACAAAGGATGAGAAAAATTATCATCTCCTGCTCTCACCACTAATTTTCCACACCCCCATTTGTGCTGATGAAACGTCTTGCACCAGTAACAGAGCAGACAAAGTCCTGTGTCAGCACAGGAGGAAAGCAGGGTGGGATTTGTGAGTGTCTGAATGAGGGATTTCAGTCACCCAAGAGTGCTGGAGATGGAGGGGGAGCTGTTTGTAACTGCTGGAAAGGATTTGGTGGGAGCAGCCCTTCCTGTGGAGGAGCAGGACAAACTCTGAGCAGATGGATGTGTTAGTCAGCTTGGCCACTGGCTGTTTCAACAGAAAATGATGTGCTAAATCAAGCCCTGGGAAACAAATTGCACACTCAGAGTGGCTGGAAGGCTGGCTCCTGGCACAGACAGCTGTTCTCAGCAGAGGCACATCCACCTCCTGCAGGACCTGCTGCCAGGACCTGCCTTTGGCCATGCTGGATGGAAGGAGCAAAAGGCAGGGTCACAAGGACAGCCACAGCCACGAGGGTGCTGTGTTTGCTGGCAAAGTGTGTGTGTGTGTTTCCAGGGTTTCCTCTAAGGAAAGTGCAGCACGGGGCTGCCTGCTGGAGGGTTGGCTTGGGGTGGAAGAAAAGCAGCAGATTTGCCCAAGAAAGGACTGGAGGCCCTTTGGGCAAGCCAAGGTATTCCTGGAGAGATGAGATTTGGATTCTGGGGGCAGCATCTCCTGCTCTCGAGCTGAAGGCAGGATGGGCTAAACCAGAAACTCCCTTTAGCCTCTTAGCAAACAAAATCAGCAGTAACCCCCCGCTATTTACACCTACAGTAATTCCTCCCAAAGTTCTTGCAAGCCCAGTTCAATTTTCCTTTAATTCCTGTGTGTGTATCTGCAAATAGCCGATTACTTGTGCTAGACCCTGCCAATAAATTGTGTGCTTATTTGTTTCCCTTCCTTCCAAAGTCGGTTTGCATTAAGCACCACTGCAGCGTGAGCAGGGGTTGAGGTAACGCCTCAGTGGCCTCATAAAACAAGTTCTTATTGAGCATGGCCTCTCTTTCTCACAAAATGAGCCCTTGGAAGATGCAAGCAGCTGGAATATGGGTATTTTCATGGCCATAAAAACTTCATTTCACTTTTATTGCTATTGAAAAGCCCTGGATAGGTGCATTTCTCATCCAGCTGATTAATCTGAGGTTAGAGGCCACCACGGCAACAATTACACAGATACGTACCTCTGTGCATTTGGAAGCAGCGTATCTCAACCTCTCTCCAAAAGAAAATCAAAGGCAAAGTGTTGCCAGCATGGAGACACAAAGAATGCCCTCTCTTTTTCATCAGAGACTCCAGCGCAGGCTCGCTACGCCCACTTAAGGCTCCTTTCAGCTCCCAACGTGCCTCTGGGTTGCCTAGCAATCCTAACAATATTTTATGAGGCCTTATTCCAAAGGCACATTTTGCTAATGCTGAATTTTAGATAGAAGCTCTAGGAGAGGCACGGAGGAAGCCTGAGACAGTATCACTCCAATTTATTACAGCCAGGATGCAAGGGGGAGGGAAAATAAACTCTGAAATTATCACGCTGGGCATTTAGCAATAAGGTCTGGCATCAGAGCCTGGGAGCCAGGGCTGCCAGGGGTGGTCCCTGTGCCATGGGCAGCACAAATGGGCATCTGTGGCTGTGCCCAGGCTCCAACCAGGCACATCCCAAAGGGAATGGATGCTGGCAGCCAGCGTGCCTGCTGCAGGCTTCTAAGCAAACCTCGAATGGGAAAAAATGATGAGGGAAAGCAACTTTTGGGTGAATGGGGCAGAAAGGATTCAGTACAAGCAGCGGTGGTACCATCCTAATGCTGGGTGCCTCCATTGCCTGGGATATCAACCCAGGGTGAGTGGTGCTGGGAATTAAAGGGGCTGAAGGGACCAGGGGCTCCAGGATGGCTTGGAGAACCTGGAGGGAGTTAAGACCTGCTGGCATCCACCCAATTTCTACTCTGAGCTATGGAGAAAGTAAAGGTACAAAAATCCATAAATCTGTTTCAAATCACTTTCTCTCGGTTTCTCCCTTTCTAGCCCCAAGTGAACAAATAACCCCTCAGAACAAGCCCTCGGGGTTAGAATCAATGTTAGAGCCAACATTTCTGAAGGCTACAAAGTCCCTATTTTTATCTTTTAGTTTGGCTAATGCAAACTTTGCCCATAACCCAAACTTTCTCTAAGTTACTTTTAATGGTTGGGGGTTTTAAATCCTACCTTTGAAAAGGAAAATAACATCCCAAATCTCGTCAAAGATTACTCCACAATAGTGATCTCCTGTTAACATAAACTGAATTCGATTCAACCATTAAGTTCTCACATGATTATTATTTTGTTGATGAAGAATGACCTTCGGTCAAATTCAGCAAGAATTTCATTTTTGTAAAACATGTATTTATAAGAAGAAAATCAATAGATATGTTTTCATGCTTTCCTATTTCTCTCTCTCTTTTTTTTGGAGAACTTTTTTCAATTTCCAGGGTGCACAGGTGGGATTTTTTCAGCAGGTAAACATGTCCTCTCCTTCCTGCAAAGACAGTTCATCATCATGAGGGAACTGGTGAGTAAAAAGTGCTCCAAACTGAAGTGAGACACATCTCATCGATTCTTTTCACTGGCCAAGCTGAAGGACAAGTAAATTGGATTTTTAAAACCCTTTCACTTTTAATACAGTATGGAATTATCAGTAATGTGAGTAGCAGTTTATAGCAGATGTTTTTCTAAAGGTGACAGTGGGCCCCAATGGTTGTAAATCCAGGGTTTCCCAGCCCTTACAGCAAATGTCCTTATGGCACCAACACACCTAATGAATGCAACCAACCAGAAAGGGGAGCACAGCATGGGAAAAGTAGAGAGTTTCACACTTAATCCAGGATTTTACTGGGAACCATCACTAATGCTGGAAATATAAACAGGAGTTGGGTTTGCTCAGTGCTTTAGAGGTGTCTGCAGAACAGCAGGATATTTTTAGGAGAGTCCCTCCTGCAGCATCTGCTCCCTGCTGAGAGGCTCCAGTGATCCCAAAAGATGCTCAGATCCCACTGAAAGCAATTATGGTTTACAAGTGCCTTTGCTAGTCCCTACTTCAAGGATAACCCAAAGCCAAGAATAGATCACAGCAACTCAAATTTCCTCTATTGGGATGCTACACAGAGGCTGAAGTCCAGGGCTGCTCCCACATGGATCCCTGGACACCTTGGTTGTGTCCACATCTGGGCACTGGACTCCTCACCTCTGCTCTTGGTCTCCTGTCTCTTACTTGAGAAAAAAAAGAGCCACAAGAACATCAGCTAACACATCATTCCTTTAGTTCTAATCCATCCAAAAGAGTGTTCACTGTGTACATGCATCCCTTGGATGCTCCAGGCAGGGAGCCTTGACAGGGTGAGGAGGGCTGGATCCAGACATTTTCCTTATTTTCCTGGCATGACTTGGCCCAGTGGGGCTTTTTTTGGGTTTTGTTTTTGTATTTGGAAGGGAAATTTTTGATATCGAAGAGGTTAATAGGTGACAGCTGATGAAAAGAGAAAAGGAGGCTGCTTATTTTGGGGGGAGGAGGGGAATTTGTCAAAGAAGCACCTGCACGCAGCCATTTCCAAATGCTGGGATAATGCAGAGTCCAGGCTGCTGGGTCATGGCATAGAGGTGACGTAGCAAAAAGGCCACTTACACACACAGCATGCTGGGTTTGGAACCGATTCCAGACTGCCCTGACCTTCCCTGTGTGGTTTATGCCTGTGAAAACAGAGGAAGGATGCTGGGACCAGGTGTGACCACCGTGGTTTTGGCAGCACGTTAGACTGGCTGCATCTCACAACAGATGCATCATCATAGGTGTGGGTCAGGATATAAGATTTGGGATGGTAAACATGCACATCCTGTGCTTTTTGTTAAAATGTTTTGTGAAAATTCTGGGCAAGTTCTGTAGCTTTTCTGTCTCCTCTTGCTTCTCAGGCAGGTTGTAAAGAAAGATATTTAAGATCAGCTGCTTCCAACCCTCCAGACAATGGATGGAGCTTGTTTTCAGCAGCAACAGGCACTACATGGTGCAGTTGCTCATAAAAGTCCAAAGCCATATTCCTTTTGGGCTGAAATGCTTTGTGTTTGGTATCAGATTTTATACTTAGTGGTTCAGTTGTTTTCAGCTGTTGAAAAGTATGTGGTGATTTTTTTTCTCTTTTTACATCTATGGATGGTGAAAAAATGAGATCATTCAGAAAGAACTACAGCAAATACTTCAGACCTGGCTTGTGTTGTGCATTTCACCCAGGTCCAAGTTTCAAGCCAAAATGAAAGTTAAGTTAGCTAAGCAGGTTTAAAGCCCAAAGCACACAGAGCAGTGTAAATTGTAAGAATTATTTTAACTGCAACCCATGAAATGGTATTGCTTGTGTAAAAGTATCTTGACAACAAATAGTCTTGTTCAAGGCCTTCCTAAGTGGGGCATCACACATCAGACAGGCACTGGCTTGGGTTCCACAAAAGTGACAGCATTTCTGCATGGGGAATGAGCAGATCATATAATATCTTAGGGAATGGCAGAGTCTGGGCATCAGATGCTCCCAGGTCCTTACTGTATTTCAGAGAGCTTGCTGTGAAAATATATTCTTGATAAGTGTGATTCAAAAAAAATCTCTCTGAAGCCTAAATAAACTGTGATAGAAACATTTCAAGCATGCTGGAGTTTACAGTAAACAGGATCACAGCTGATTTAAAAACGAAAAAATTTCATTACTACAGAAAGCACAATCTCTGCAGGCTGTGCAGCTCTTGGGAGGGAGCTAACAGACACAGCATCTCGTTTAGCCCTATCTCTGCAGGCACCAAGGCTGCTGCTCAGCACCCAGCACGGGGCACACAGCACCTTGCAGGAGGCAGCCCTGACAAGCAGGGTTTGAGCGATGCCCCCTCGCATTAGGTCCCGATGTTTGCCTGTCTTTTTATCTCTCTGATCCTGCTCCCTTCAGCTTAGCAACCTATTGGCATTGGGGAAAAAATGGAGGGTTTGTATCCTTTGTGAGCTTTAGGGACTGTGAGTGTTCCCACCATATTTCTGACTCACTGGTGTTGTTTTCTTCAACCTTCTGAAGAAGAAAGAATTCCTCTATCACCTCCTCCACAGGCCAACCCTTTCCTATCAGCCCATTTGGATTAAAACCTGGCTCAGAGCCACCATGAAAGATCTGTAAAGTTGTTCTGACCGAGGGAAGGTATTTACAGGTGTCACAGAGGGGATTAGGCTGCTGCTGTGTTCCCCAAACCCTCAGTGCCAGGTCACATCCTCAATACCACTGCGAGCCTTGCACGTGTCCTCCCAGTCAGAGATCCATGCCATGGATGCAGTTTTGGCAGGCAGGGACATTTATATGGTTGTTCCAGATCAGGCACGAGGGTCATCACTGAGAGACATAAGGATCAAGCTTAAAAGCACAGATCCTGCAACAGAATTGAGAAAACAGGTAGAAATCCCATGGGAAGCTGAGTTAGACACCATGCAAGTGTGTGTGTGTGTCAGACAGATACTGTGATGTGCCTGAATATATTTCAAAACAATGAATTTTATTTAACTTCTTGCAGCCGCTTGGTTAAGAAGAAAATCCTACCAGACACGTATAAGTGCAACCCCCTTTTTGTTCCTGTGTCACATCACAGTGATTTCCCTGAGACACAAAGCCGAATTAAAACCCACCCAGCTGGAGAAAGAAGTGAGGCTGCTCCCGAGCCCAGGTGTGCTGGGGAAAGCAGCTCCACAGATACAGGGCACGTCGCTCATCACTTACACTGCTTCAAATCAGTTTGGACAAAAACCACAACAGCATTTAAAACCTACTTGATGGCTGAGGGAAGGGAAAGGAAAAAGTGTTGCAGAGAGATGGGCTGGAATTTGAGGGAACACTGCCCTCTTCTTTTGTATTTTATCGAAGTGTTTGTGCGATGCAGGTGCTGAAGTCTCTGCTTGCTTGCTAATGATGCACACTTACATCAGTGAAAGCCTTATCACCATTAACCCCATTAGATTGGCACCATGCTCAGGAGAAATGCTGGACTGGGCTGGCACAGAGACAGCAGTCTCTCTTTTCCTTAGAGTAATTGCTTTCCTTCACTCTTCTCCTCCTCCTTCCCAGGTCAGGGCTGTGCACATTAGGCTGCCTTTCATTGTGAGCATCAATGTGGTGTTGTCTGGCTGCTGGGTAAATACATCAAGTGGCTCCCACCCAGTGTGCAGCTCTCATCATTCCTTTCTGTCGAAGCTGCTTTTCAGCGATGCTTTGGTCTGGGGGTAGAACAGATTTCCTGCAGTGCTGAAGCTGGGCAGATCCTTTGCTGAACTGGGGCTTGATAAATATGTATTCAGTCTCACGCATCAGAACGGTGAGCAACAGCCAGATGAAATGCCATAGAAATGCAGCATTTCACTTCTAGAAACTCAGTGTTTCTAAGCAGACGCCATCCAGCAGATAAATGCAGAAACGTGCCCTTTTATCACTGTTTCTGCAAGACTTGTGTTTGCCCAATGTGGTGGTATCTGGGTGACCATAACAACCCATTACATTCATTTGCCCACAACTGATAGCACGAAACAGATTCTTGCTGTATTGAGGCAGTCAGCGATGACACACAGCCAAACAAATATTTGACAAAGGACAGTTGGGTTTCACACCACTCTCTGAGTAACCCTGACTCTATCCCAGCTATTTTCTGCTCTCACAGCTGCTTTGTTTGAATGTTTGATTTCTCCTCCCAGTTCACGTTGTCCTTTTGCACAGAGAGGTGAGGCAGGGCGGCATCTCAAAATGGCTTAAGGTGTCTCTAAAAAGTGCCAGGAGGGATTATTTCTACACGTGCTTGTGTTGGTGTCACACCACAGTAGTGCCTGAGCATGGTTCTGGCTGGAGCAGCACAGTTTGGATGGCCAGGGATGGCCAAGGTGCCGTTCCCACATCCACATCTCAGGTGGCACAAGGACTGTGCTTGGCTCCCTACAGCTCTTGAAACCTGGCCAGCACCTCCTGGC
This sequence comes from Monarcha castaneiventris obscurior, assembly GCA_026261815.1. Lineage (NCBI taxonomy): Eukaryota > Metazoa > Chordata > Aves > Passeriformes > Monarchidae > Monarcha > Monarcha castaneiventris. The sequence goes on along the minus strand of JAMPIT010000856.1, from coordinate 10,049,494 downwards.
CATCCGAATATTTTGGTAGGCAACTCACAGAGTCAGGAAGTTTGGCCACGTCTGCTGACACATCCATCTAAAACCCTGCCGAGGAAAACAAACCACTATAAAGTCAATCCAGCCATGCAGGGCGAGATAAACTTAATTCAAACAATCTTGAGTGCGTTTACATCAGGCATTTACACCGGGGCAGCCGGCTTGGCTTTAAGCAGGATTAGCTGACTGGAAGAGCACAAAGCATTCCCGTGGCTGAAGGGCCCTTGGTTTGATGCTGTTGCAGGGCAGATTAGAGCCGAGCAGAGCATTGGAGGCTGCGAGCAGAGCCCTCTGTTAAAAGCTTAGGGAAAGGATGCCGCAGGCAGACGGGCTGCTGAGACATGGTGCTAAGCACAGCCCACCAGGCAGCTCAGAGGAATCCTGTTTCTGTACACCACTTGATCACGTTGTGCATGAAGCTGGGATTTATCTCGGCAGTGGTGCTGGCTTAAGCAGCAAATGCCACTCAGAAGAAATTGCCAAGTAGAGAGGAAAAGACTTGTTAGAAAAAATCTCATCAGTTGGTGTGGCAGGAGTGTTCCAGTGGCTGCAGATGACCATGACACATGCGGACATGCCCACTGACATCACCAGTTCCACAGCCCTGGAGCAACGATGCTGCACTGGCTCTGCCCTGAGCAGTTGGGAAGCCTTTGAGCAGGGCAAGGATCCTCACAGCCAGCCTCATGTGTCAGCCCTGGGGTTATTCCCTAAGTGGAGCAGCAGAAATCTGTAGCCTGGATTGAATGTGGGAGCAGTAACAGGACCCAGCCCTGCAGTGACACGTCTCTTGGCCCCACATCAGACAGCCACACGGGGCTTCTCCCCTGCACCTCCTGTGTTTGGAACCAGGGCCCCACTGCTGCCCATGGGGGGTTGGCTCCTGCCCTGACCCAGCCTGCCCACAATGTGTTTTCCCAGGCAGCCCTAGAAACAGATACTGACAACATCTGGTAACAGCCTCACCCTATGCCTGGTCCTTTCAGGGCCCTCCTGCTCAAATCTGGGATTTTAGAAAAGCTTTATACATGAACTTAAATCTCTGGTGCTGCTTTCTCTTTCTCTTCTAAGTTTTTTTGACAGGTCGGGCTGCTCTGATACAAGGTGTCACCCTGCTTGCTGCCACTCAACTGCCTACCAGCTTGGGTCCATTTTCAAGCTCAGGTAACAGCACACTCATCCAGGGGTGGATGGAGTAAAAGCTGCTCTTGTCAGGCAGCATGTGGCTCTGGCTCTACCTGATGGCCACATTTTGCTTTCTAGCCACAAGCAGTTTGGGGCAGGAGAGGAGCTCAGGCAGACAGTTCTGATCACAGCTCAGACCACCTCCCTCCTCCCCATTCCCCCTCCATGGATGCCTTTCCTCCCTCTCCTGCAACCTTTTTCTGTGCCCAGCTCGGCTGAGTCTCGCTGCAGAGCTGCCACTGGTGTGGAGGAAGTGGGATTGGTGTTTTGTTAGACGGTGCTTTTCTCTCTTCCTCTCGGCTGGTATTGAACTGCAGAGGCAAAGAGCACTTACTGAAGACAGTGTCTCGGGTGAGATGTCTAACGCAGGTCCCAACTGCTCAGCAGTCATTAAACATCTCAGGGAAGATGTTCCAGGAAGAGGGATGTTAACCTTGTGGTCCTGGACCGATTCCAGCTCGTTTAATTACAGTTTTCATCGCTGAAATTTGCTCTGCACTTTTGACCAGTTATGGGATTTTTTTTCCCCAACTCCTTGAAGCTGTTGAGCAGCCTTGCTACGAGCTGACACATTCCCCACACAAGCTGAAGCAATACAAAACTACAGCTGCTCCCTCTCCCAAGTTTCTCAAATTCCTTGTATTTTCTGATTACTTAACTATTCAGGATTCTGCAAAGTATCACCAGCTAACCTATACAGACACATTTTATCTGTTTAATCCGGATATATGTATTTATGGATATGTATGTATAGCGCTGAATATACATGAGCCAAATACATGCTGTTTTGGGAAAGACCATGACCTTTATCATTAATATAAATATAGATAGAAATATAATATATAATCATACAGAAGTATAAAAAGTAATTTGAAGAAATGCTGTAATGCAAGCTAAAAAACCTACACAGTCTCTTATAATGAAAAACGGTATGAGTATAAAGCTATATAAAAACACTATATGATTACATACATTCATATATGAGTGTATATATTTATATATATTTATAAACTCTATAAAAGTGCATTAAGGTGTTTCAAACCTCACACCTTTGTGTGTGTGGGATGAATCTCCCCCTTCAGCAAGCCTTGGCAAACAGTCCAGGGTTATTAAGGAAGTGTTCAAGGCCAGCTTGGATGTGGCTTGGAGCAACCTGGTCTAGTGGAAGGTGTCCTTACCCATGGCAGGGGTGTGGAACTGGATGAGTTTTAGTGTCTCTTCCAAGCCAAAATTCTGTGATTCCATGTAGAGGCAGCAAAAGGCCACTGAACCCAGCCCATGTCAGAGACCAGACCACAGCCAGAGAATGGATGTGTCCCTGCCCCACAGAAAGCCTGGAGCAGGTTGGTTTGGGCTTGGGGCATCTCTCCAGCAGAGTTGTTTGTGAGGTGATACGGAGAGAGAGACTCTTTGTTAAGAACTGCAGTGATAGGACAAGGAGTAATGGGTACAAATTGAAAGAGTGGAAACTTATGTGAAATATTATGAAGAAATTCTTCCCTGTGAGGATGGTGAGGCCCTGGCACAGGTTGCCCAGAGAAGCCGTGGCTGCCCTATCCCTGGAAGTGTCCAGGGCCCGGTTGGACAGGGAGCAACCTGGGATAGTGGAAGTGTCCCTGCCCATGGCAGGGGCTGGAACTGGGTGATCTTTAAAGTCCCTTCCAGCCCAAACCATTCTGATTCCACGGAGAGGCAGCAAAAGGCCACTGAACCAAGCGCATGTCAGCGACCAGGACCGGCCCGTGGGGTGGACCAGCCGCTGCCCGCATTAAGCGCGGCTCCCCGTGGCTCGGGGGGTTGTTCTGGCGGCGATGCGGCCCCGGGGCCGGCACGGAGCGGTTTAACCGCCGGGCGCCGCCGGCCCGGGGCCGCTCCCTCACACCTGCCCGCGCTGCGCTGCGCAGCGCTGCGCTGCCCGCCCTGGCCCGCAGGCGGCGCCGCGCGGCCGCCGTTGCCGCCCCCGCCCCGCGCCCCGGACCGCGGCGGGGCGGCCGCGCCCGGCGGAGCTGCCGGGGGAGGCAGCGGCCGGCGCGGCTCCCGCCCCGCCCCGCGTCCCCGCCATCCCCGCCCCGCCGGCCCCGCCCCGGAGGCCGGCACGCTGGCTCGCTCGCTGCCGGGGAACATGGCCGAAGTCGGGGAGGACAGTAGCGGGGCGCGGGCTCTGTTAGCGCTGCGCTCGGCGCCCTGCAGCCCCGCCGCCGCGCCCCCTCCCGGGCCGCCGCCCCCGGCCGCGCCGCCCGCCGCCTGCACCGGGCCGGTGCTGGCGCGGCTGCAGGGCCGCGAGTTCGAGTTCCTCATGCGGCAGCCGGCCGTCACCATAGGCCGCAACTCCTCGCAGGGCTCGGTGGACGTCAACATGGGGCACTCCAGCTTCATCTCGCGGCGGCACCTGCAGCTCAGCTTCCAGGAGCCGCACTTCTACCTGCGCTGCCTCGGCAAGAACGGCGTCTTCGTGGACGGCGCCTTCCAGCGCCGCGGCGGCCCGGCCCTGCAGCTCCCGCCGCAGTGAGTGCCGGGGGCCGGGGGCGGCGGGGCCGGGCCCGCTCCGCAGGGCAGGAACGGCCCCGGGGGCGGATAGGGACCCTGTGTCCCGGGGAGGGGACGTGGGGCTGGGCGGAGCGGGAGCTCCTTCGAGGAGGGGCGGCGAGGGGTCCCTCGCCCCAGCGAGCAGACGATGAGCTGCCTGTGTCCCGTGCAAGGGAATGTGGGTCTGCCAGGAGAAGGGCCTGAGGTGATGGTGAGGGGCCACAGCTGATGGAGGAAACAGGGGTCAAGGATGCCCCTGCCCACCAAGGGTCTGACGGGATGGTGAGGGTCTGCCTGTGAAGAAAGGTGGAGGGCTTGAGATAGCGGTAAGGGATCCACCTGGTCCCGGAGAGCCTGAGAGGACAGTGAAGGTCCCCCCAGTTGAAGCTGGTCACAGTGGGTGGGGGACACTCACCTGGTGGAGGGACATCTGCCTGTTGACGACTGCGGCATCAGCAAGGGATGTCCTCGCCTTCCCGGCCTTGCTGCCGTCCGTGGCTGAGAAAGGGATGATGTTCATTGGGACTGGGGCTGCTCCCTCTGCGGGAACCATGTCTGGGGGAAAAGTGTGAAGAAGTGTGAGCCCCCCGATGCAGGGTGTCCTCCATGGTCATCGTCCTCCGTTCCTGCCTGCAGACAGACTCATGTTCAACTGGTGGCCCTTAAGGGTTTCAGAAAGAGAAGAAGGAGGGACTCTCAGTGGGCTAAAATGTGCTACACCCAAGGCTTGTCTTCGTTGGAAAAGATCTAGTGGAAAAAGTTGGAAACCGCTTTGCCAGAGTGCTTACTTAAGGGTTGGCAAGTTAGGCGTTGTTCCTGGTGTCTCTCTGGAGCAGCAGAAAAAAGGAGTCAGGCCAGGCTGGGAGTGATGCTGCTCACCAGGACAGCAGGTGCCCAAGGTGTCTTTGCTTCCTTAAGGAAGGTGCAGAAGGGTTTGCTATGCTACCAGGGTCTGTGTTCTGTTAAACTCTCTTGCAGAAAGAAGAACGAGGTTGATGTTAAGCTATTTCTTCCTCTGAAAACATTGTTTATGGTTGCTGAGTACTGTCCAGCAACTGTAATGCTTCACCCCAGGGCAGCAGCGTTGTAGTGGTGGGTGATGTAATTCCTGTGTGCATCTCCTCAGGTTGTACCAGACAGATTGTGCCCAATGCCCTCTCTTAGTGAAAATGCGCTGTAAAGGCAGGAGATTGGGGGTTTGTTGTTTGTATAAAACATCTCTTTTCATCTGTCACGTTTTGGCTTTGGTGCTGTTTACCTCCAGCACCAGGGTCCTGGAGTTATCCCACTCTCAACCAGCCTGTCGCTCAGGGGAGGGTTTTTTAATTACTCATTTCCTCTGCAGGCTGCTTCATTTTGTACTTAGTAATTTAGTTATAGCTCCCTAGCTGCTCACTCTCTGAGGTGTTTTGGTTCGTAATGTGTTTCATTTTCTATAAGAGATGTCCTTTAGTGTCTTTTTAATTAATCTGGCTTTGTTAAACAAGACCACCTGAAGCCCTGGGCACTTCTGTTGTCATTCCCTCTGGCTCTGGTATCTGTGCAAGCTCTCTCCTCCCTGCCATTCTGTTTCTTCACTTGGTTAATCATAAGCATTGTGACAGAAAACTATGTCAAGCAGCGGCCTCGTTGCTTATTTCTGTCCCCTTTGCTCCTGACTCCTGGAGTGGGAATGGCAGCTTTCCTTCTGTATCCCTTTAAAGGGAGGAGTTTAATGTACACTTATGAACTCTACACAATAAGGCATCCTCGTAGCTTGGCTGCTGTTTGAGCTACATAAATAAACTTGGTGCTCCTCCCTTTCTGACTTCCAGAGTAGGAAAATGTTTTGCATCAATCTAGAGGAATTTGCCCCCTTGCTTCTATCAGGTAAACAACTCCTTACTGGCCAGTCAAGGGTTTGTAACCCAGACCAGGAAGAAGAAAATCTTGTTGAAGCTTGGTGTAGAGTCTTGATTGAGGCTTGAAACTCTGCTGTTATCTCGTTATCTCCACTCTTGAAAAATCAGACAATTCCCTCCCAGTCACCCTCTCCACACACACACACACAAAAATCTCCTCTCCCCAGTAAACAAAAAGTGCCATTTCTTTTCTGTAGAGAAGCCTGTGTGCTTACAACTGCCAGCTGATGTCAGGAGGACAAAGTGAGAACAGGTTGTAGTACACAGACTTCACACAATGTTTTCTGCATATTGTGGTAACACTCCTGCCCTGTTTGATACAGCCACACCTTCTCCGTGTACCAGCAGGATGTACAGTTTATATTAAATTTCAGGAATTAATGATCATTCTATTCCATGTTTTAGAGGGAGAGCCTTGTGATGTGGGGAGCTCTTGCTGGTAATATTCTAAGAACCAGTTGTTTGAATGGTTGTCCTCCTTTTTTCCCCCCCCCACACCTGTAAAGGATGGCAGAAATGTGCCAAGTGCTGTTTGCTTTGGACCACTGCAGTCACTGCTGCTGTTACATTACAAGCAAAGGAAATGCTTGTGCATCATGAGATCATGAATGGAAGCACAGGGTTCCAGGAAAAAGTGTCTTTCAGTTGTAGTTCATACAATTCACTAAAAAATAGTTGCTGAGATCATAAATTCTGTTTTCTGAGGTTCCTTCTCACTTCACTATTTCTGTATAAAACTTCTCTTTTCTAAGTTTTCTAAGTTTAGAAGTAATTCCTGAAATGTACAGAAGATCTTGTCAGGAGGGGTGGGGAAGGGAGGAGAGGGGGAGTTGGAGAGAGACCTCTCTTGAAGGCTGTACTTACCTCCTGTCTCAACAGCCCTACTCAAAATCGAGGGCTTTTGAAAAGCTTTGTATCACTTCCTCCATCAGCGTGGTGTGTGTGGATTATCTGCTGTAGCCAGGATTTTACTGCTGGGCAGGAGTATCATATTCCACAGCTGTGTTGTTATGGGAGGTTGTATTTCACAGATGTGACGACGTAACTACACCGTATAATTAAACAATAATAACCAACAAAGAGGACATTTCCTAGAGGTTAATGACAGCTAGGAACAAAGTGGGTGGAAGAGTGGAGGGCCTATGGTACAGCTGAAGATCCTTAATCAGTTTAATTAATAAGTGCCACACTACAGCAGACATTACAAATATGAATCAAGATGAAATGATGGAAGTACTTACATCAAAAAGAAGTGCTTCAAATCAAATTAAGGATTTGCTAGAAACTCTTTTTATAGCTTATGATTTTTTTTAGCTGTGCTGCTGGGAACTGGAAATCTGTAGATAAATATCTGGGTATTTTTCTCTAAGAAAGAGAGGAACTCAAAACGACCAGGAGGATATGCACTAGATTTTACAAACTATTGATACCAGAAAAAGTGTAAGATAGAGCAGGAACCATTAACTGGAGTATTTTTTTCCTGTTGAAGACAGTAATTTCTTCAAATTTATGGTGTAATCAGGTGTTTACTGGATCAGGTTAATGATGAATTATTAACTTTTTCTTTGTTGTCTTCAAAATTGACTCAGTTTTAAAAACAATTGGCAACAAGAAGTTAGGCACTTCCAGTAACTAAAATAAGCATTTGTTTGGTTATTTATTTATTTTATCCCCCAGAACAGAAGGAACTGTAACAGTTGAAAGTTAAACTTGCTAACCTGAATTTTAAGTAGCTGTGAGTCAGGTCTTCAGATGCTCCTAAGTACAAAAGTTCTATTGACTAAAACCTGCAAATGTTGCTTGAGCGTAGCCTGATAATAGCACTTGAGCCTTTTGAACTGTGAGCTCAATAGATTGGAAAATGATGCTTGTCTGGGAATGTTTCATGGGATATTTGCTTATTGCTTCTGTGACCATTTAGAATTTTTGCAGTAGCGTAATTAATGGAGCCTGAAGTTGGTGTTTTTCAGTGTAAATGGATTCTTTCAGTATGAGCTTTCTAAGCATAAAAACAAGTTTTTAAACCTGTAATTCTTTTAGCATTTAGGAAATAAATGGAGGAGCTTTTTTAGTTTGAGAATAAATACAGGGGAAGTAAATGTATGGATGTATGAAATCATGTTAAAACACAGAGTTAAAATAAAAAAAATTATATATAAGCCCCATTATAAATGGAAAACTTACCATGCGTGTCAAGTTTTATTAAGAGCATGCTGCTTTTTTTATAATGGGATTTTTCTAGGTGCTCAATAAACTTGACAAAAATAAATAGTCCAATACCCTGACCACACACCAAGGTGCTGATCCTGCAGAATTTTACACATACATTAATCTTTCCATATTGTGAGTACACAAGTTCCCTATGGTGTTTGGGTAGTGGGGGTGTCTCAGCAACTGGGGTTTAGTAAGTAGAAGATGGAGAGGTAGATCCACTTTCTTAGGGACATAGCTGTACAGTCTGTTCAGAAACTCGGCACTAATTCAAGTTAAAAAAAAAATGCCATATTCTAGAAAAATGGAGATGTGCACAATGCCATATTCTAGAAAAATGGAGATGTGCACATGCACTGCAGTGTTTTGGTGTGTTTTGTGGCACTAATTCAGTTAAAAAAATGCCATATTCTAGAAAAATGGAGATGTGCACAGTGCACTGCAGTGTTTTGGCTGTACAGTCTTTTAGCCAGAAAGTTGAGGCACTAATTCGAGTTTAAAAAAATGCCATATTCTAGAAAAATGGAGATGTGCACAATGCACTGCAGTGTTTTGGTGACCTCACCAACCACTCGAGCTCCATTCTTGTGGTTGGAGCGGTGCCATCACGGTGGGTACAAGGGAGGGTGTCCTTACGTCTGGGGGCAGCTGCACACCCTGGGTACACACACTAAGGAAATGCTCTGACCACATAACCACGACTGCAGAACTAGTTGTTTCTGAAATGCTGCATATGTATGTTGTCTCTGGTAACTCCTTAGGTAGTTTTGCTTCTTAAAGATTCCATTATCCGCATTTGCAACTTTTTTCTTTTTGTTCTTTGTTTGAAATACGCTGTTTGCTGTGCTATGGTGGTTTTGCTAGAAACCCTTTAAAGATTTGCTTTCTTCAGTGCTTCATCTTGTATTTTTCATGCTCTTACTTAATTTCAAAGACTCTTTGAGAACAGGTTTTTTTGTTGCACAGCAAGATGTGATAAAGGATTACCTGATTTTAATTATGGAATTCATGTCAAGTAATAATTTTTGGTTAAGCAGCTCAATTTGTCATGAGTTATATTAAACGTTTAAGGAAAAGTTTCTCTCATGTGAAACTGCTGCTCAATTTGTTGATTCAAAAATAGCTGTGCTGTAAGTCAGGTTGTGAATATAAACTAAGGTTATGCAAAACTCAGTGTATGTCCTTATGGATTCTTCTAAACCAGGCTTGGTTCAGCTTAGCTGATGTGTTGATTATGAAAAGATTAATCTAACGAGAACACGCCACACTTGTCTTGTACAGTTTTGTGTGGAGTCTCAGCTATAAAGTCATTAATGTGGATTCAAGTTGTGCTGGTGTAACTTCTTTATGCTAGCAAACTCTTAATCATGGCATGTATCCTTAGGTGACTGTGGGATCCTTCCTGTGGGTGCTGTTGTGTTTTCATATATTTTATTTCATATAAATCTAGAGGATGAATGAGTGTGAAAGTTTTTGCTTTTCTGAAAATGGGGACTAAAAATGATGTAATTCATAGTAATTCATATCTGTAGTAATTCATATCTGTAGTAATTCATATCTTAGTTATTTTGGTGCCAGCTGTGTGAGCATACTCACTGTAGAGCATCTGTCCTGGTAACAAATCAAAATAATGCTGTTTGCTTTTTTTTTACCCCCCTCCCCACCTCCAGAAAACGTGATAGGCAGCCTTGCACTGAATCACTGAAAGCATCAATGACAACCAGATTAATGTGCTTGTTGTCTTTGTAAGCAAGCTCCCAGTGACTGCTCCGCTGGCCATTTGGCGTCAGAGCTGTTCTGTGGGACGCCAAATTCTCTTGCTCGGTGTTGCAGTTTCCTGGAGGAGTAGATGTGGCAACAGGATGTTGGTAGAGAACAGGAAACTACTTGAATTTGCCACTGATGCCATGCAAATAAAGGCTTATTGCTGGCCCAGGTGTGGTAATTAGTGTCTGTTATTGAGAGGAGTTGGTGCAGGGGTGGCAGAGAGCGGGGCCAGAGAGGGTCTGGGGGCTGCTCTGTGGCAGCGTGGGGTGACAGAGGGAATGGGCTGGTGAGGTGCTTGTTAAACCACTCTGATCTGACAGTGCCCTCCAGCTGGCTCTCGTGTTCTGGGGGGATCTCTGCTCCATATCAGCTCCTCTGGCGTGTGGTGATTTACTCTGAGCTCCTTCTAGCTCAGTGTCTGAGCAGTGTCTGGGTGTTCTGCCCTCAGAGCCAAGGGGCTCCGTAACCAGAAATGCTTCACAGACCAAGCTTCACCTCACTGCCAGTTAGACATGGATGAGACAGCTTTCCTTTCCAATCCCAGTGGCAATGTGGTTAAAAAAAGAAAAATATGCTTTTGGGCTGGTGATGTTAATGAAAAGGGAGAAATTTTCTCATTTGCTTCTAGTACAGATTGTTTCCTTTTCCTTAATAGCCATCCAGAGCGCAGGGGCTTCTCTCACATGTAGCCATGCCCAGCACCAGCTTTGCTTTACTGTCTTTGGTTCAGTCCCTGTACATGCAGGAGTTTCTGAGATTGCAGGCTCATGACTAGGATATCCTAGTAAAGAAAGAAAAGTATGGAATTGAAATGTGCTGTAAAGCTTAGTCCACAGTGTATCGGGTGGTGGAGGTCTTTGTTCTCTTACAGTTGCATATGCTTTGCAACAAATGCCTAAGAAGTCTCTTGAGCTTGTGCAGTGTTTTCTGACAGGTAAACTTAGGTTAGAATGTTGTTTTATGCATCTGAAATGGCTGATGGGCTCTTAGGTACCTGAATGCAAGACTGAACCCTAGGAAAATGTGGAGCTGAAGGCCTGGGTGTCATTTTGCAGTGATTTTTTTTTTTCTTTTTTTTTTTTTTACAAATATGTAAGATGAAAAAGCTGAAGTATTTTTTTCTGTCTCCTGAATGTGGGCTATGAAAAGACATCTTGATGTACTTCCAGACATGGTTAATCGACTAATTGTGAGTACAAATTATTGTCTGGTCTTAATGCATTCACTTCAGTCAATAATTCAGTATTAATCACTGAACTGTTTTTTCAAGTATTTATAAGTCTCCCTATTTCAGTTGACTGCAGACTCCTCATAAAAGCAGATTGATGAGATGCTTATAGAGCAGATGAATTTCTCCCTTAAGTAAATGTGAGTGAAAATTTCCATCCAGTTGTATATTCTGTGTTTTCATAGTACAAATACAATTTTACTGATGCCTATTCACTCTTGTCCACAAATGTTTTTTGCTAGTAATTCACATCTTTGGTTTCTTCAGAACAGCTCAGTAAATGCATGTGTGCATTCCTTCTGCATGGCACTTAATTTTTATGAAATACATATTTTATTGGACAGTAAAACATTTAAGTATCTTAATGGCCTAATTAATACTCTGTATCCACTTCTGTCATGTGTATTTTGCTCTTCGTTATCCTTCTGCTCCTTTTTCATGTCCTCGTGCATTTTTTATCATAAAAATTTCAAGCAGTCTTGAGAGAGCAGTCTATTACAAGGCTGTTCTTTGAATATTCAGCAATTCTAAGATTTGATTGATAGTCCCTTCCCTCCCATCCTGTCTATTTTTAGTAACTTAAAAGCGAGTTTAATTTCTTGGGTTGTCGTTTGTTGTGTATGCGCAATTTACTTTGGTGGTTTTCCTCCCTCCTTTAAATGTACCAGATATGTAATTTTCATGTTCTTTGAGGACATCTTGACAGTTGGGGAGAAATAATGTGGAAGTTAATTGGGAGCTCTGCCTTAGCTGAAGGAGTAAAGATGGACAGTCTTTGTCTGGTTCTGTTAATATATGCTGTGTGATAAGGATAGGAGGAGAAGTGGAAGGAAACTTTCAGCACACTGTTAGCACTTACTATCCTGCTCCAAGAAACTTCTGGCATAAGAGCCTGTTTTCATGTACAAGTACAATCCACTCCATCTTTTAGGACAGAATGAGGAGACAAAAAGCCTTGCAGAGGTAGTGTAAGCACTGTGGAAAAGGATGTCCCTCCGTCTCTCTCTGAAATTCATCATTGGAGCTGTACCCCTTTTTTCTGCTTCATGCCACTTCAAGGAGAGCCTTGGGAAATCTTCCCACACAAACTGTTCTAATCTTCTATCTCCCTTCAGGCCACATACAGAAGCCACCAACAGTTTGTCTAAGCAGGACTGGACTCCCTGCAGAGCCAGTTTGTGCACTTGCTAAAGGAATTGTTCTTGAGCAACTTCAGGCCTTTCCTCTCTCGAGGGCATAAGAACTCTGGACTCTTACACACTCGGAATCCTGATTGTGTGGGAGGAGAAAAGGACTAGACACAGAAAGCAGATTTTGTTTCTACCTGATGGGTAGACCAAAAAGGATTTTGCTTTTCATATTCAGTTTGAGGCGTAACCCAAACTAGTAAGGGTAGCCTCTTGGTGTGGGAGATGTGCCAACTGCTATTTATTTATTGATCTTGTTCCTTTTTTTACTTGTCTCATGGCTGGCATCAAGTGGTGCTGGTGGCTGCCTGCCCACCATGTGTAAAGGGGTGTTGACTGTCAACAAGGCTGGCAATTGGGTGGCTTTGCCTCCTTCTGCCTTGTCCATTCAGCTGGATAATTACTATGGCTCTTCTTTTCCCATGTCTCCCTCAGACACCATCTAATGAGACAAGATAATGAAACTGTTTTAGTCCTGGGAAGACCTGCAAAGGAAGTCAAAGGCTGGTTGCTAATGCCTTTATGGAATATTAAGGCAAGCACTGAAGTTTCCTTCAGGCATAGGAATTCTTAGGAGAAAATTCCTGATGGTTAGTGGTTCAATAAAAGGATTGTTACCATTTTTTTGGTGTGTATGTTGTGTAAACAAGGCATATGCAAACTGGCTGTTGAAAATAGGCACAGTCGAGTAATTTAGACTTGCACATCATTTGTTTACAATTGTCCCAGAGCTACGCTCACTGCAAACAGCCACGGGATGAAGTTGGGAAACAAGTTTGTTTTGGTGGGTATTGATCCTGAATCTGAGATCTCTAGTCACCAAGTGGGTGCATCCCCTTCTCCAAGAGGCTACAGTTTCTTCTCAGTTTCTTCCCGCTTTGTTCTCCATTGCAAGAGTGAGAATTCCTATTAAAAAAACCTATAGCAGAGAAGGGCCAGAATTCTGTTCCCCAAAGAGCTGATACTGCAAACTGTGAAGTTCATATAAATCTTCCAGGTAAGGTACATCCGTTAAAGGAAAATGTTTCCCTAATTCTGTATATTCTATTGAAGCAAAGGAAAGGGAGTATTAAATTATGCCAGTAATATGACAAGGTACCTCTCTAAAATTTTCCTAACTTAAAAATAATGAAATGACTGTGGTGGCAACTTCCACATGTGCTGCGTTTTGCAAGAGTCATTGTCACTTCAGTTGGTTAAACTCTTTGCAAGGATTAAACCCCTCAGCACAGTTGTATATACTGGCAGGATTTAAAATACCTTAGAAATCTTGTGATTGTTTTAGATTGTTTGCAGTCTTAAACCATGTCCTGCTAGGTGGTCTTTCACAAGCCAATTCAGTGCATCATCATCTGAATCAGAGTAAAATTATTCTCATCTTTAGTAGGAGGGAAGGTTGTGCCTGGGATTCTCTTTTAACCTTTATTTTAAATGTCAGTATTTGGAAGGATGCAGGTGGATGTCACTTTGTAGACACTTGTGTAAGAGTCTCTGTGTTGTCCCAAATGTTTATTTGGCTCTGAGTCTAGAAGTTGTCAGCTTTTAAAACATTTAAACTACCCTCAGAGCTGTTTTAAAACAGTAATCCTGGCTTCCTCTACTGGGTATTGAATGGATTGTGAAACGTCTTCAGAGGGAGTGGAACGGACTTGTGTGAACATTTTGCAAAGTCTTAACTCCATATGGGTAGTTTTTTATAATGTACATAAATAGTACATTAGCTTTTCCAAATCACTTTCTAAATGAACTGAACCAGCCTCAAAGGAAAATACATCATAGTCATGCTCTGCATGTTAGAGCCCTCGTAGAGAGTCTGATTGAATTCAAAGGTTAGTACCATCCCACACACAGGCTTTTTCTGGCATATATATGTGGAAATTAGGACTTTTTCTGAGCTTTACTGAGGTGATTTTGTTTTGCACAACCTTCCCTAATGTGTTTATAGGTAGTTCCCTGGCTTTGGAAGGGTGAGTCTGCTAAATGGCTTGTGAGACCTTTCAAGGTATTGGGCTGGCTACTTGAAAGCAAACCCTACAATGATGAATGGCCCATTAGAAGAAAGTTGATGGCATTGTAAATGAGATTTTACATGAGAATCAAACTGCTCTAGTGTATCCAGCAAAGATGCTGAAACAAGCGCCTCTCTCTGAAAAGGTTATTAGGAGATTTTATGAACTGCTATTTTCAAACGGTTAGTTTTCCCTTATTCTCCAGGGTATGAAAATTTCCCAAGAGTCTGGATACTTGTAGTAATAAAGGAAGAGTCTTCTCAAGGAAATGGGAGTTGGGATGAAAATGGGGATAGAACTGAAGTTGCTGCTTGCCTGTGGCAGCAGTGGCCAGACTTGTGTGGTGAAAGGAGCAGGATCTGCAGCCAGCTGGAAGTTCCATGGCAGTTAAGCAAAGATTTAAAATTCTTGGTATTGAGTGAGTTATGGAAATGAATAACCAGTGCTTCTTGTAGAGGCCAACTGTGGCCCTGCAGTTAGTTCCATACTGTCAGTACATATTTAATTCTTGGTGTACTGTTTAATTTCTTATTGAAAACAGAACTCTGTGTAGAAGCTGGTATAGGGAAGTTCCTCTGGGCGTGGGTGCAGGTGGGGCTTTTTTTGGCACTGAGGTAGGTGTTAATTGTGGTTTATGATTGAGGGGGAAACATAGTTGAGTGTTTCTGCCAAGATGAGCAAAGAAGGAAAATAGTTAATATTGACCTTTTTCATTTTAACCAAGATCAATGGGACCAGCAGAGGCTTGGAAAGCCTCTCAGAAGGGCTCTTGAATTTCACAGAAGCAGGGAAGGAGTGAGAGGTGGTGGCAGAGGCTGAGTCACTTCTTGTGGTCTCTGCTGTGGTAGAATGGAAGCCAGACTTAGGTTCTTATCTTAAGGTTTATCTTGGAGCAGGGAAAAATTGAGTGTGAATGGGGGCTAGGCAGCCTTTTCTGGTGCAGAAACCCTTCACCAGAAAGTGGGTAAATGTGTATTACAGAGCTGGTGTTGAGCATTTCTGTGACATCTCTGAAAAGCAATGTCAGACTCACTGCCTGGTGCTGCCAGAGTAGCCACAGTCCAGGAGTCTTGAAGCAGCCAGGGGCTACGTGTTGTCATTGGGATTGGGAGCTGTGGTTTGGCAGTGCTCCCTCTAGGACTGGGGAAAGTGGGAAAAGAAAAATCCTACAGGAAGGTGAAACACATCAGACCTGTGAGCCCTTGCAAGGGCTGAGCTAAACGTGCTCCCAATCCGAGACTGTGCAGTGTCTGCCATTTCAGCCTTACAGTGTAGAATTTGATGTCTGAGGAAGGATCAGTGCAGGACGAGGTGGCCAGAGCAGAACATGGAATTAAATGTCATTCTGCATTGTTTTGTAAGAGTTGCCTTTCATTGTGCACTTGAATTAACTTAGTGGGACGGCAAGTTACCATGGGGGGTGGGTGGACTAACCTTGTTTATCACTGTACTATATTTTTCCAATACCATAAAACCTTGGCTGCTGCCAAGCACACACTTGAAGTATATTTATCTCCACAGAGTGCTTTTCTCTTTGAAACTTCTGTTCCACTCCATAGTTCTGCCAATTTGATCTGGACTTCAGCTTTGTTTACTGGCTGTTATCTGGTGGGGTTGGGATTTTGTTTTGGTTTGGTATTTTTCATTTGAAACATCTCATTGGGATCTAAAATGAAGCTGCTTTAGAACTGAACACTTGGATATGATACTTTTTTTTTTACCGGTGTTGTCAGAGTGACTGATACAAATGAAGCTCTGTGTCCTCTGAATAAGCCCCAATCTTCTGGGAATGAAGAGTCCTCCAGGGCTTTGTGGAGATGCTACCTTAAGACACGTTTTAGCTCTCTTTCAGAGCAGGAGTGACAAGTGTGATGTTGATTCTTCCAAGACCGACACTGGCTGAACAGGGCTGAAATCCCCACTTCCATGCAACCTGTTTTACAGAGGTCCACAGAGGCCAGTAACGACTAGAAGTTGTTCAGAAGTGTTTGAAATATTAGATCTGCTTATTCTGTCACCCAGTCCAAACAGCTACCCAACCCCATGATAAACGTGGTTAAAATCCCTGGAGAGATCCTGTAAATCCTAAATATACATTTACCACATGAGCAAGGTGGGCTGCATTTGTAGAGAGAAACAATTGATCCTGTTGCCTCTGTGTTGATTTTTGTGGCTCTAGCATGTGTGGTAAGCAGGAGAGGAGTTAATTTTAGCTTGATTAGCAACACAGAAGGGAATCAAGATGACTGTTGTAAATGGCAGTGGGATGAGATCAATGAGGGTAGTTTATTTCCATGCATCTAAGTGGGTGTTCTAAGCAGTTTAGTTTTTCTTTTTTGTTTGTTTTTAAGAGAACCAAGAATGTTAATGCATTTAGTCCTTGAAATCCTTCTGGGGCTGCAGTTTTGGATGCTTTATTGTTGTTGCATGGTCATTGCTTTAAATGAACACCGGGTGCTTGTGTTCTTTGTTTCCCTGCTCTCTGTTACCTGGCTCAGCAGCAAGTGGTGAGTGATTCTCGGTACTGCACTCTCCTTTTTTCTCCTACTCACCTTTGTTTATATTCTGGAGCATGTTCCCAGCTGTTTATGATTAAACATTGCTCAAACAGCCAGGTTAAGATTTATTGACACAAAGGAGGCTGGGAGGAGGGAGTGGCTGGCTGGTCATCTGTGTCTACTTCCAGCTGATGGTGATGTTATTGACGTTGTCCACGTGTCTGTGCAATGGCTGTGGTGTGTCACAGAGGCTGCTGTCCAAAAACACCAGCGAGGGACTGATCCCTGTCAGCACAGCCTTTTTCCCTTTGTGTGACACAGTAAAAGCTCGAGCACGACACTTTGTGTGGGTGATGCACTCCTTTCTCTTCAGCTTGGCCTTCTGGAAACATCCCATGGCTCTTGAGGAGGGAACATCTATTTTTCTCTTGGTGGGAGAGGCTTGCTGATCTCCACAGAGAGAAATCAGGATTTGAAACATGCTAAAGGGGTTGTGACCTATAGGAGTTTTAAGCAGTTATCCTTTTAAAAAAGACATCTTGAAAAACAATGCTGCTATATGGAATGCAAGGAAGTTCAAAATGGAAGATTGGAAAGTGAGCACTGTTTAGGAAAATAAATTAAAATACAGAAATATTAGTGTTGAAAAGAGACTGAATTTAGTAAAAAAAGCCTTGTCTGGAACTAAAACAATTTTTTTCCTGGCCCTTCTTAGCTATGTACAAACCAGATAACTATTTAGCTTTTGAAGTGTCTGTATGTAGCATGTTAAGTTTTGGTTATTTATTTTCAAGTCACAGATACTGACAATTTTCAAGTTTTAGGAAAAAAATTAAAACACAATATTGACAGTATACTAAAAAATGAACAGATTGATCAGCCTAACATGGAAAGGGATTTTTGCACGTATAAGATTTGATGATATAAGTGAGATACACACACGTGTTGCACGTAATTTACGTTTTCTCTGAAGATCAAATATTTCTTGGCTGGTGCAGAAATGGTTAAGATAGGATCTAGATCTCCACTGGCTGGAATACCTGATTAGAGCAGCCGTGGTACACAGGCTGTTGTGTGCTATATAGAGTCTCTTAACTCTCCTTATTTTTATGTATACAACCACACACACAACGAAATAAACATAATAGGCTTGCTGTGTGTTACAGATGGTATCAGGCATCTGCAGTGCTGATAGTGAAACTTTCTGGTGCTGGCAGCCAACTTCATTTAAATAAAAGCCTCGTCTGCTCTTTGTGCCAGCCCACTTCTTCGGTGGCAAACTTTCATATCAGGTTTTTGATGTCAGGCCACTCGTTCTGACACATGAAACACCTCCCTGTTCCCAAGCTTCAAAATAAACAGCAGCTTTATGGTTAATTTTAGCTTCTAAGGACATCTTACTAGATGTTCTCTGCAGGTCTGTTAACACCCCTGGGAATGCAACTGCAGGGCTTTTCAGCATTGTCGTTGTACTGAGGCAGAATAAATGAGAGAGTGAAACTGACTGGCAGAGTGTGGTGCTGGGTGAAGACGTGGTTTCCCATATGACACACAGAAAAAAAGTTCACTGTAACTTAACTGTGCTCAGAGACATGAGGTTGTTTATAGTAAGGACTGGACAGCAGTACAGAGCAGCTTCTGTAATGCTGTGGTGGAAGTGGGGCCAGAATTCACCCTGGGGAGCCTTTAATAAAAAAAATCAAGCAAAACCCCTACCCAGTATTGATCAAAAGGTAGATGTCATTGATGCTGCAGGTTAATTTATATTGATGTAAAATCACATCTGATTTTTGTGGGTGTAGACAAGACCTTCTAAGGCTCATACATTTAGCACCTTGGCAGACTTGAGTTAGATCTGCACTGGCTGTACTCCATGAAATCTGCCCTCTGTGCTGCTGACCTGCAGTGTGCTGGTGTGCAAAGGAATAGGAGCACTCGGGAAGGGAGCAGGAATTTGTCTTCTGATAGCCAGCCCTGTGCCCAGCACTCCTGGTCTGGAATGAATGGCATATTTTGAAGCTGACTCCAATGTTTTGAAATGTGAAGCTGAGGGAGGTACAATTACAGCACCACCTCTTTGTTTCTCTGTGCCCTGTGGATGGGCACCAAGTAACAACCATGTTGTGTTGTCACAAGTATTTAAAAGGTGGCTTTGGTGGTGGGCTTCAACAGAGACCCTTCACCTTAATGGTGTTTGTTATAAAAGCCGAGTAATTATATTCTTTTGATTATACCAAGGCTTGGTTTCTGAAATCATCTTGCTTATCATTTATCTGGAAATAATTGTCAGGATTTTTCTGGATCCATTTTAATATAAGTTTTAGTAGTTGAGGCTTTTCATGTTCTAAATAGATAAGTGAATTAATCCCTAGTCAGATGTGGATTGAGTTTGGAAATAACTGGTGATTGTGATGGTATTTTGAGAATATCCTTCAGCTTGTTTTTGCAGGCAATAATGTGAATGAACAGACACTTAGATCTGGCTTATAGTTGCTGCTGAAAAACTTTAAGAAAGGTCACTTTTGAAAACGCACATTCCTGACCATTTGCACTTTGATGGCTTTCTGGAGGAGATTGGAGCAGCTTCTGGTAGATAGGGGTTATTTTTGGCATTGGACTGAGCAGGATTATTATAAGATGCATCCTGCCAAGCTGGGGATAGTAGAATCTGGAGAAGACCTGTTGATAATGTTAATTCTCCAGGCAAGGCAGCAACTTCAGAGGGAGCCTCCTGCTATTCCTGCTGGCTCTCCATTAGCTGATTGAAACATCCTTCTCAGCAGTTTTGGCAATTTCTCCCCGTTCTTCTATGAGATGCTATTCTGATACTCCATGAATTTATTCCCTGACCTTGTTGCAGTGTTTCATCACACTGAAAAAATGGCAACTATAATATCTTACCTAGTTTGCTCTCTTTTTCCCTTTTCTGCACTGTTTTACTCAAAGGGAGAGAATCCAAAAGTGAAGCTGTGTTTTATGTCTCAATAATTTTCAAAGAGTGAGTTCAGAACATTATTAAAGAGATGTAAGGAAAGTAAAATAAAGACATATATACAAAAATACAGCTCTTGATTCTTGATTCTTGATTCACTGCTAATTCTCCAGTGTGAAACAACCTCCAGTGTTCTCACTTGAATGAAAAATTAACTCAATTTATCCATTTGCTCTGTGACAGCAATTAAAAGGATTGCTAAGAAAGATATGAAATTGTGGGAAAGATGTGTAGAATAAAACGACTGTTGAAGTTTCACAGCATGATATCTATAGTGCAAACCCTCCTGAAGATTTTACTTTTAGCATCCACTTGTTGGAGCTTAAAACCAAAATGCTCGTCTTCTATGTGCTTTTCAAGAAGGTAATACATAAACCCAACCAGCATTTTGTAGTTCTTTAGGTTGGGCTTCTGAGATCTCTTTTCCTTTTTAGCCTTCCTTATCAGCCTGGGGGTGTTTATGCTCCTTCCCTCCCACCACCTGTTTGGCTGAGTTTCACTCGCTGCCTTTTCCTGGGATGGGCAGTGGCTGAGAGCTTGCTGTTCTCAGTGCTGTGAGGGGGGATGTCTGCAGGGACTGAAGGATCACAAATGTTTTCTGTGCACATCTGTGTGTGCCTGCTGCTGGCAGGGAGAAGAATCCCAGAAGTTTGGCCAAACTTTGCTGTGAACATTGCTGTCTTCAAAAGGAGTTTGCTAAAATAACCTGCTTGAGAATCTGCCTCTGTGTGGAAGTGTTTCTCAATTTGTTTGAACCTTGATGAAATGGCAAAGAGGGAAGCCCTGTGCAACTGTGCTCAATAGAAACATTCATTACAGCTAATTTACTTGGTGCTTTTAAGAGACATAGCTATTCATAAGTTGTGGTTTTGCCTGATGTTGCTGGTAGTATTTGTTTTAAGTAGATACACTTGCCTGCACATGCTCTTTGCCCATCCGAAATCTTGTCTGGCTGTGTTGGAAACCTTGTTTTAAGCTTAGTGATTTGCAGGGTTAGGCAAAGCCCAGTGTAACCTGGGTGTCTTCTCATTAAGGGAAAAAAATCCTTTATCGTGTGTACAATTCCAGCTAAACAGTAACAGGGAGCATAAAGAAAAGGTCTTGTTTGTGACAAAGAAATGGCAATTTTGAATTTTCCTGAAGCATTGTCCTTGTTCAGCCATCTTACTGCACTTGCTTTCTCAAGGCTGTTCAGTGAATAGGCTCAGGAAGCACAAAGGTACTAAAAAGCATTGATTTTGCAGCATGCAGAGCCTGTGTATCCCAGCTGAGATAACCACAATCCCACTCCTGTTCCTGCAGACGGGACCTGCCAGTTGCCATGGGAGGATTGCCATGGGTACATGGCCACAGGAAGCTCCTGTTGGAATGCAGAAAACATTTTTGGTCTTTGTTTTGTCCACTTGTGCACAGCTGAGTGACTTAGGGTTTGAAATAATTAGGCTGAATTAAAAGAAAAATGGTAACGTCTCTTTGTGATTCAGGAAGTTTTGAAAATTTCCAGCCTGAGAGTATCAGCATGTGGCTGATGTGATTTGCCTGATAAAGACCAGAGCTTTTCTCAAAATGAATGAATTGCAGTTTGTTTTCTGAAAGGAGAATGCAGTGTTTAGATCATGTGATGCTTAAATCTTGAGTCTGTGGTTACATGCTCTGTCTTTTTTATAGTCTGTTATAAATCTGCAACATTTTTGCTGGTACCTTCTTCTTTCCTTCCTCTGCTTGATATTTTACCCCTCCAGCTTCTTTGTGTTGGTGATGCCATCTGGAAGGCAAGCTAAGGGATCCGATCTGCCTGGCAACTTACTCCCAACAAAAAAGGAAATGGATAATTCTTCCAGCTACCTGGTTTTCCTTGCTGTGCAGAGGTTTGGGTACTGTTGGCACGAGGGTGGTACTGAGAGGAAATGGCAGAAGAGAAGGAATGGTGGTGGAGTGAAAGAAACGCCTCTTACAGCAGACAATCAGATTTAGATTGTGTTAAAATAAATCTACATGAGATTGAGTAACACAATTGATATCTCTTTGGGGACATTATTTTTAAGGCCGAGGAAACCAGTGAACCATCCACGTGATACACAGAATTTTATGCAGTTTCCCATTACTCATCCCAACAAGTCCAGGAAAGATGAGGATTTCCAGCTAACTCAGATGCATTTCAGGGGAAGGAAAGAAAATCCTTCCAGTGATCTGGAATCACAAGGTAGTCGATAATAATTCCATTGGATCAGGTATGAGGAGTTCCTTATGACTTCAGTGTGAGCTTGCCTTTACTAAAACTGGGTTTACATGATTTCTAGTACAGGAACAATACCTAAGGCATGGATAAATGCCAGGGACCCGAGAACACTGATGTTCAGCTACTTGAGTATCTGGTGGAACATGGCAATGGAAATAGTTGGGAATTGTTGGAATAGTCTTTTTCCAGAAAAAGTTCCCTGCAAAAGAAAATTTAAATTCATGAAGTAAAACCACTGTCATTTGAATGGAACTAATTATTTCAAATGTGAGCTCACTCACATATGCACCCAGGGAGTTCTGGTTCAGTCTTGGCTGACAGATGAACTCCTTTGTGTATCTGCAGTGTTAAGCATGACAGCATATATTAAATACAGTGAGTGTGCTGCAAAGCATGCAAGGCAAGTGATTTGTGAGCTCAGGGTAACTCTGAGGTTAGGAACCAGTCCTCCAGATCTAAACTCATGTGGTGACTTACAGAATAGTTATGACCAAACATTACAATGGGTTGCTCTGTCACTGGAGCAGTGGGGGAGATCACTGTGCTCCTTTATTTGCAGATGATCTCAATATTTTTTAAATCTAGGTTTCTGTCAGTTATGTTACAAAGAGTAACAGTGATTTCTCTAGCTTTTCCTCTCACTGAACAATAGTGGATAATACCAGAGGCGTTTTTGCAGGGAGCTCTGCAGTTTCTTTCCTTGTCCTGCTGCTGTTTGGCCAAGTGCTTGTCTTGCTTTTCTTTCAGATTGAGTTGATTCATTACAGGAAGAACAAATGTGGATTCTGGACTTCACTACTTATTTGCAGACCCTTTGCTTATCTCTTCATGTATACAACAAATGATTTTACCAGCCATGAAGTATTTCACTGTGTGTTTGATAAAGGACTTTATGGGTAGGTCTTCAATAGGATTTCTGTGCTAAAACTGCTCAGAGCAGTAGAGCAGTTGAAAGGGAAATAGCAAGTGCTGAAAACTCTTTACTTTTAGACTGCAGTAATCTCCAAAATGAACCAAGCACTCTTACAACTGTGGCAGTTACACTGCGTGTCCCGTAGCCTGTAGAGATGTGTAAGGAGAAGCATTATAGTGACTCTTAAATTGCCATGGTGATAAGCACATGCTTGTTTGGGGATGTGTATTTAGACTAAAAAAGAAAAAAATGTGTCTGTCTTCTTTCCTCCAGAACTGCCTGTAGTCTCAGTGCAATTGGCTTTTTTGTTTGGAATGCAGATAGCACTACCCAAGTGGATGATATAACTGTTTTCTTATTGGTATTGCTTACCAAGTGCTATTTACGGGAAAAGATTATAGGGTAGGGAGTGGAACAGGAAATGCTGGATGATTTTATTATTATTATTATTTTATTACAGAGGAGGGGTGAATAGTACCTAATCTCCAGTGACAGCTCAGACAGCTTTCAGAGCTTGTTGTATGGTTTTATGACAATCATTCAAACTGATACTCATTTTAATTCACTTGTGATTGAAAGGTGATTTTTGTACTTGTGCTTTTGCACACCTTGCTGCTTCAGACAGCTTAATTCCAGCAACATAATCATTTTGAGCAAAACACTTGTGTTGATTATTCCCATTGGGGTGTAAGGGTCGAGTTTATTTTTGTGAAGGTAGAGAACATTGATTTGGTTTAGTTACTGAAATGGGAGACATCCTTCTCAATATTTTGCAGTTGAAGTGTTTTGTTTTGTGCTAGGTGATGCAGTGAGGCTTTGTGCTATAGAAGGGCTGAAGTTCTGAAAAGCATTGCTGTCCCTGGGCAGAGTGCAGCATCACAAAGCAACAAGTCTTGGTCAATAAATACTCCCAGATCAGCTGTTGCAGAGGTCACAGCAATTCTCAGAGCCTTGTTTTTGAAGAAATTAGAATCTCAGGTATTTCTTGTCTCAGTTTGCTTATCTCTCTGTGGGCAGACCTTCGGGGCTTAGATACATGTTTAGTTAAGTGAAGCAAACTCTTATCTTTTTCTAACCAAATTTAGTTTCATTTTTGGTGCACAGGTGCTTAAACTTTCCCAGTGAGTCTTGTATGTTGTCCAAGGCACGTCCTTTCACACTGCTTCAAAGGGTTTTGTGAATAGGGAGTGGATTTAGGATTTTCATAGATGCAGGCTTGTGGTTCTTTGCTTAGCTGGTTACAGAAGATGAAGAAAATTGGTTACAGGAGGTAATTGAGCACTTTTCTGTAATGGCTGCTCTGCACAGCACCTGCACATTGATTGTAGCCTGAAATTTTGGTATTTATGGTACACATTTGCTGAAAGGGTGACAAGTATCCACCTTGCTCTCCAGTAGAATTATGTCAGGTATCTTGAAATAGCTGGTAAGGGTAATAGCCTGACAGAGATGACTGACAGCAAATCCTGACTTGTGCGGAGAAACACAACATAATTTTAGAATTTTGTGCGTGGAAATGGTACTGTAGTCTTTGGGGTGAGCTCTGTGTAATTGGCACAAAACAAACCATTTTCAGAGAAATTACAGGGGACAGAAACATCTGTTTTGTGGGGGTTGTTTGGGATTTTTTCTCTTTTACAAGGGTTTTTGGGGGCATTCTTGGTGAAACTTTAGCTAGTAATGACACAGTTCTGTTTCGTCATGATGTGCTGCTGTGACTGGAGCTCTGGCTGGCCACCTCTGCTGAATCCAAGGTAATTACTGATTGTAGAGATAACTGCCTCATCCTCAAGAGTTGGACTACTGTCCCTTCACATGACAGAATCACAGAGTTGTTTAGGTTGGAAAAGACCTTTAAGATCATTGAGTCCAACCATTCCCCCAGCACTGCCAATGCCAGCACTGAACCATGTCCCCAAGTGCCACATCTACACAGGAGCAGTGATTTACCCACTGCCTTGGGCAGCCTGTTCCAGTACTTGGCAACCCTTTAGGTGAAGGAACGGTTCCTAATGTTCAGTTTAAACCTCCCTTGGCACAGCTTGAGGCAGTTTCTTCTTGTCCTGCTGTTTGTTAGCTGGGAGAAGAGCCTGAGCCCTCCCTGGTTGTGCCTTCCTGTCAGGGAGTTGTGGAGAGCAAGAAGGTCCTCCCTGAACCTCCTTTTCTCCAGTCTGAGCTCCCCAAGCTCCCTCAGCTCCTCCTCAAGGACCTGTGCTCCAGACCCTTCCCCAGCTCTGTTCCCTTCTCTGGACACACTCCAGCCCCTCAATGTCCTTCCTGAATTGAGGAGCCCAGAGCTGGACGCAGCATTTGAGGTGTGACCTCACCTGACAGTGGGACAACCACTGCCCTGGTCCTGCTGGTCACAGCAATGCTGATACAAAGTCAGAGTGATGGCAGGAAAGACTGAGATACTGATTGTCAGCAGTGTGGTTACAGTATCTGCATGTTTAAAAAGGAAAGGGGCCCTTGCACTGAAGGGAGACAGTCGTGCTTAAGCAGGTTTTTGAATGAAACCTGGGGCCTGTGGTACCATCGGATTGAAAATGTAAAAAGTGGTGTTTTTAACAGAGCACCTCCTACCATGTTTCTTGCTCGACCTGCATCTCAGCACTGTACCACAGATGCTACTGGTGCAGTTATACCCCCAACATTCAGGAATAACAGGATTTCATAAATTATGGTGAGATAAAGTAGACAAAGATGGTACCAACTTGCTGATTCCAACGCATGTGTAACAGTTCCAGCTTACTTTTCTGGTTATTCCTTTGCATGATGAACTGGAATGTTTATATATAACCTAACATACTACATTATGTTATATATATAACATAATATATAAAAATATAATTCCAAGTTTTATATATACATTGTATATGTATATTTTATGTATATGTTTCACCTTGGCTTTCTCATGATTTGTCTTCTTTTTGTCACTGTGCTTTTCCTCCGTGTAAATGTACAAGCATAAATCCAACATAGTTTCCTGCCTCCTTTTAAAATCTTTAAATAGCCTTTTCTTGCTGTCATGGAGCAGATCTTAGCAGAAGTCATTTGGTGTTAACAGCACTCAGGGTGCTTTAACAAAGAAGTCAGTGACTGTAATAGCTTCTATTGAACCTGGTACTATGTTTTGGCAAATGCATCTCCGTTCCCTTTGCATCTGTGAGTAAAAGGTGCTTTGAGGAGGAGGAGAATGTCTGCTTTTTATAGAGCCATGCAGGGTATGCAGTCATTCTGTTGGGTTTTTTTTCCCTGACCATCCTTCCTGAAGTCTGCTGTAGGGTGACTGTTTATGTAAAGTCTAGTGTTTCCTAGCACATTATTTTCAGGCTCTATGTAGATGAAATGCTTGTGGTCACTGTCACTGGTTCACCACATGAAGGATGCCTTAATTGCATGGGAGCTGTGCTGTCAGTGGGAGGAGCTCGTCCAGGAAACTTTTGGAAAAATCTGTCTTGTGTAAAACAAGCAAACAAAATTCTAGCAACATCTTTTATGTGACTGTAACCATGTGTGGAATGTGTACTCCTTCTCTTCCCCTTGGTCTCCAATGTATATATAGCATGCATTCAGCCCCTGCTATGGATTCTGTACACTCCAGCAGGCAGCACGGAGCCAGCAATCCATTCTTCTCCTGCCTGTAATCTAAGAAGGCAAGAATTGTTTCTGTGCAGTTTGTGGAGGTTGGGGAGGCTGTTTGTGTGTCTTTAGTTTTAACACAAACTAAAAAAAAAGAAAGCTTTCTATTCTCACTGCCTTGCAAGGCATCGTAGAGAAATTGGAACCCTTTCCCACAAGGAATTGATGTATGTGCCATACTGTGAGTTCAGTCCATATGGTTTCTATGGCCAGGGACTGATTGCAGCACGTCCCTGTCTGTAGCAGGTCATTGAGTAAACTTAGCAGATCTGTAACTGAGGCAGGCTCTTCCTGCCAGTAACAAGACCAAAGATTTTGCAGACCATTAATTCATCCATCTAATCAACTGGAAATTTCAGAGGTCCTTGAAAGAGTTGCCTCTTGGGCACCCTTGGAAATACCAGTTAACTTCATTATGCTTTTTATGTTGAGTCTAATCTATGCTTTCAGATTGATCTTTTTCTCATAATGAAAATGTTAAGCGGGAGTAAAAATTGTTACTGCATCTTTGATAGGAATCATGCAACATGGATCAAATAGTATAACTCAGTTTAAATAATCTGAAATATATACAGTAATCTTAAGGAATGCATGCTCAGTTCTGCTTGGGTTGTCTGTCTTGTCCTGCTTATCTTCTGTAGAGGTGTAATTCTCAAAGGCTTAAGTCCTGCACTAATGTGCCTCACTTCTAAATATCTGATATAATTTGAGTTCATACTCATGGTTGGAAAGAGGGTAATTAAGGGAACAATAGAAAAGCTCATTAAAACTGTATTCAGGTTCAATGTAATGAAAAGTGAGCTTCCTGTGACAAGATGACTCCAAAATCATGTTTTTCTGATTCCTCACTGACACAGTTCCCCAGCATTAGGCTGTGCTGATTTGAAGCAGTGGCTTGGGCTGTGCTGGTGCCCCTGTTTGCATTGCTGTGGTGGTTGTGATAGACTGGAACAATAACCTTAATCCCAGGCACCTTCTCACCCCTGAGGGAAGGGAGGAGTTCCGCAGGAATTTACAATCTGCTTTGCATTGCATTTCCATTTCTTGGGTCTCAGGTTTTTACATCAGGAAAAGCATAAATTCGGCTACATTACCCCCAGCTTGGCTTTGCAGGAAGTGTCAGTACTGAAGCCAGCACAGAGCAGGCTGCAGGACTTTCTAAAGCTGTGAGCACCCTTGCATATATCCCTGGTTTTCCTGGGACTGGTTCCTTACAAATCGGCCATGTTCGTGCTAGTTACCATAATCCACAAAAGCTGGTTGTACATCCTGGGTTCTGCTTCAGTGAACTGGGAAGCCTGTCTGTCTAAAAACAAAATCACAGCAGCCAACAAATTGTTTGCTTGTGTAGTCAGCCCAGCCCAGGCTCTGTTTCTCTCCCCTGGTTGCAGCCTGAGATTGCGGCTAAATCACATGGCTGGATCAGGGTGGCTCTGGGGAGGCTCACACTGCTGCCTGGGCCTTTTCAGCACGTTTGCTGCCTCAGTTTAGACTTCACATTTCAGGTTGACTCATGATTTTGGAAAAGTAACAGATTTTCTTGAGATTGCCGCACTCACAGGCTGATGGGACGGGCTCTCACAGTGGTTTGGTGCAGGTATCACCTTTTATCTAACATTGCTGCAGCATCAGTGAGTGTAGTAGAGTTAAGGAGTTATTTTACCATCACCTCAGAGCAATTTAAGAGATACGGATCTTGCATTACTGGGTCCTTCTGAAAAGGAAGGCTTAAGTGGCAGTGGGATAGAGTTCCTTACTGCTCTGAGGCTGCAGTGGGGGATCTCCTAGTCTCAGCAGTGCTGCAAAACTGCCTTAGGGCTCTGTGCAGTCAGGCCTGTTGGTCAGCAGCAGGCTGGGGTTGCACTGAACACTGTTGAACAGGGACAGATTTGTCCTTGACTCAGATGTTGGAAAATGCTGAGCAGTTGGTGTTACAGCAGAGAATTCCATCGCTCTGTGACAGGCAGCTCAGCTTTTCCCTGATAAGGGCTTGAGAAACGATGCAGCTTTGCTCATACTGGTTTTGAGCCTTAGTCCATGTGATGCTCATTGCAAATGTGTGTACTTTGAGCGTCTTCTCTTTAAGCAAATACATGTAGCAGTACAAAGCTTAAAATCCAGGGCAGTGGCTCAACATCCTTGTTTCAGGTTCATCTCAGGAGGTTGGTGCCTGCTGCTGGCAGACACTGCAAGGCATGGACACTGCTGTTTTGAACTGTGCCTTCGTTGAGTCTGCAGGGAACCCTGTTTAGAAGGGTTAGATAAACACAATTAGGCTGCATTGCCAGCAATGATGTTCTTATTTAATGCATTAATGAGTGCAGGTGGCAGGACCTCTGAAGTGAATTAAATGCAATGCAAACTCCTGCTGTACTAGCAGAGCCATTGTGAGCCACTGAATGCTGAGCCAGCTCATTTGAGAGATGAGGTGGGAGATGGGAATGAGCTTCCCATGCCCGAATGATAATTTTGAGCATTACCTTACACCACAACCTGCTCGTGCCAAAGAACCAAGAGCAAGTGAGTGTGTTTTAGCGCTGCATTTCTGTCAATAGCAGCATAAGGTAAGGTGGTCACAAAAAACAGACTGACTTGCTTGTCACCTTGTTCTGTTACCTGGTAGGATTCAATAATGCACTGGTTAAGAGAATTCTGCTCAGCCCACACCAGCACTTACAGTGCTAGAACAACATCATCCAAATCCCTTCTTTTCCTTCCATAGGCAAGATGCTGGAATCCAGCACAATTACTGTGCTCTGCTGGCCTTTCCCACGGTGAAACCTGGTTTTTATTTCCTGCTGCTTTAACCTTAGTATCAGTGAAATGATCCCTGGAAAGCTTGTATTGATTGCACATGATTGTCTAATTAAAGTGCAATAAGAAGAATTGCAGAACACTCGTTCTCACAGCCCTGTGCTCATTGTAGACACTGGAAATTAGAAAGCTTTCTGTTCAAATATGGAAAATGTCAGTGCTTATTTCCTTTTGAATTTCCCAGCATCTCCTGAAGGCTGCACTTGTATGGTTTTTTGTTTCCTAAGTAACAATTGGAAAGAAGTGTTACTTAGAGAAGAAATGAGGCCCCATAGGCTTGCTGGGGCTGTATTCTAACCCTGCTAGCTGTAACCCTAAAGCAAGGCACTTCTAAATGAATGTATTTTAATCTGAAACCTGCTAGATGATCCTTTAGCATCGTGTGCACAAATATAAATGGATCTCAATTATACAATATATAGAGGCAAGTCTTTAAATAATGCTCTCTTGTCTTACCTGGAGGTTGTTTGTTGCTCTGTCTGGACTTTATGGCTGTTTTGCTCCCTGTTGCTTGTGGTTTGATACTAGTGACTTGGATCTTCCTGAGATGTGTGCAATGAGCTAATTAAAATTAGATCCTAGTCCTTGATACATTGCAGGAACCCAAGGGATTGTTGTTACAGGAGTGCATCTTGCTTAGTCACTGATTGAATACATGGCCTTGAGGAAATCACTGAACTTACCCAAACCTTCAGTTTGCATCTAATCACTAAGTGATCCATGATTCACTGTGATGTATTTACAGAGCTTTATGAATGATCAGTAAATCAACCCAAGACACTGGGCAGAAAGATGCCGAATGGTGGACTTCGAATTCATTCATGATTCATCAGTTGCATACAAAACCTCTTAAATACATTCAGTATCATGCGTGAAACTGACTTTTCCCTTTCTTTCCCTTCCAGATGTACTTTCCGATTCCCCAGCACGGTTATAAAGATCCAGTTCACATCTTTATACCATAGAGAGGAAGTAAAAGAGGAAGCCTCAACGCATCCCCTTCGGCCACTTTACCCTCAGATATCACCGCTGAAGATCCACATCCCGGAGCCGGATCTCCGGAGCGTGGTCAGTCCCCTCCCATCCCCCACAGGCACTATCAGGTAAGATGTTCATTCTCCAAAATGTGTCCTCTGACATCAGTCTGTCAGCCCTGTTTTGTTTGGCATCCCTGGTGCACGAAATGCCCCATTAAAAAGAACTAGTTAAATCTCTGATGTTCAAAACGATGGAAGACTGCTAAAAAACGTTATGGTGACTGGCAGTAGGGCACAAGGGTTTTGTTTAAGAGCTCAGAGGGTTCAAGGAGAAGCGTGAGTTTAAGTTTCACACTATAGAGTTACATATAGAGTCTATCTTTGGCAGTGGAATTAGAAATATTTATTGAGAGCTACCTATATGCATGGAGAAAAGAAAGCAGGCATATACTTTCTATCTTAAGACTGCCTGCTTTATTTTTATCTCAGTAATATTCTGTTGTTGCTGGGTGGTGCTGCTGTTATCTGAAGTTAGGCACAAGGGTGGCCATTGACACGTGGTTTCCTGGGAATGGAAGGAAATGGGGGTAGGATGCTGACCATGTACCGAGGGGCTGTAGCAATCTGAATGTACATCTGGGCAAGTATCCTGTTTTGTAAATGATCTGATAGAAGTAAGCTGAACATCAAGTTATTGTCTGGAATATTTTCTTTTCTTTTTGGCAAAGACTTGAGGTTACAGAATTTCATTGAAATATTTTAAAGTTAAATCTGTTACTTGAAGTATAATACGTTTTATAAAGTAAAGGAGACTCATAGTATAGGGTGATGTATTAGAATTCTAAAACATGTGAGCATCAAAATAGCAAGTGTGCCTGGTAATAGTAGTAGCCTTTGGGTTGTTTTCTTGTCTGTACAGTTGTAAAAAGGTATAATATGCAAATCTCTTCTGACAGCACTAATTCAGTGAGTAGTATTCAAATTTGTATGGCTGAGACTGAGACTTCAGTGTCACAACGAAGCCGGTTTGGGTTTGCGTGATCTGGATGTTTGTTTGGGTTTTTCCGACCGTCTTACAGAGCTGCACAGATGTGCAGTGCAGATATTCTAGAAAGAGGGGGCTGGAGGTAGCTGTGGTTTTAGTCCTCTGTTCAGGCACTGCTTTTAGTTTATATTTAACCTTCTCTTTTTAGATGAAGCTTGTTGCTGGGAGGGGAGGGGGATGGTTCCTTCGCCAACATATGGTAGTTAGTTTCCATTCAGTCATCTTGTGCAAAGCAGCACAGTGTGGTTTGTGTTACTAACAGAGGCTGTATCTTTTGACTCTGGCATGTGCCTGCAACTGATATTTGATTCCCTGAGAATGTTTCTTTTGCATAAGGAGAAAGTGGAAATAGTAGTGTTGAATTGTGCTCAGCCCCTAACGCAGTGTTTACTAAGGATGATTAATGATTGCATCCGTTTGTCTTGAGCAGAAGCTAATCCAGCCAAGTCTTCAGAAAACCTCAAAAGACATCTGAGGTTTCGCTTGCCAAAGCCCTTTCATTTCCGAGTTCCTCTCACAGAGGAGGGGCTGACACGTTTGTAAACATCCCTGCTTAGCCCCTTCAGCCTGCCCCTCTACCCCAGCAGGGTCTTGCAGCTCTCCCCTGTGGGCCAGGCTTTGGGAAGTGATTTGGGTGTTTCTGCCCGAGAAGGGAATGCTCCTTTGGGAGCATGTAGCTATGTATTGTGGCCATCTGGCTTCCAGGACAGCTCTCTGCACTCTTGGTGGCTTCACAGTGCTGGGTGAGCCTGGCACAGTGTCCTCTCTTCCTTCCCAAAGGCAGGGCTGGGAGGGCTGGTGGAGCTCAGCGTGGAGCTCAGACCCCTCTCCCACTGTGGCTTTGGGAGGTGGTTGCTGGGTTCTCCTCCTCCTCCTTCCTCTCCCCCTTCTAGTATTTACTTTCCTAATTTGGTGTGTTTGCCTTGCTCCTCCCTGATTGGCCCGTGGAAAATTATTGCAGTTTGGAAATCCTGGGCAGGGTGAAATTTCCTTTTTGGAAAGTGGCTCCCGGCCCCCTTTTCCTGCCTCCACCCTGGTGTAGGGCAGGGGCTGTACCTGCACTCTCCCTACCAGATGCAGCCCTGCCCTCCTGTCCCCCAGCCCTGCTTTGCCTCCCTGTTTACACTGCAGTTTGCTTCCCTGCAGGTTCTCTCCTGCAAGCTTCTGGGTTTTTTCCAGCCTATTTATTTTCTCTCTGCAAAGTGCAGCGCCTAGAGAGGGAATGAGGTTTAGTTAAACAAAACCAAACCTGCCACCCTCAGCAGCTTTGCAGAGCAAGATTCCTGCTTACTCCTGGGGAGAAATGTGCTCACTGTTTTCTCAGCTAGGTGTTTTGTCTCCAGGAGGGGCTGTGTGTGGATGTGTTTTGAATGCTGTTGTACAGCTGTAAGGGAAAATGTTGGTTAGCAGCATGCTGTGAGGGTTACAAACAGGCATGGATTATTTCTTCCTGCTTTGAGTTCAAAACTCCTTTTTATAAAAATCAGACTTGCATGTTCCAGAAAGGAAAAGGCCACTGTGGTTTTAAGAACTCAGTAGAAGCAGCCTGCCATTTTGCATAACATATGAAAGGGCAGAGTAGCACCAAATTGCTTCTTAGTAGGTTCCAGGCATAGAAAAGCTCTGTGAAAATCATGCAGGGTTTGGTTGAATTCAGCTCTGCCTTTTGGGAGATAAAACAGTCTCACAATTTCAGGAGTTAAGGAACACAGCCTGTCAGTACATGACTTTTTAAGTTTCTGCACCTTGGGTTTGGAGGATCTCTTTGAGGGGCAGTGGCTCCACAAAGTTCCTCACCTATGCTGCAAACACTTGCCTTTGCCTGATTTTGTGATAAATGCACAATATCTACATGTATGTGACTCTCTGTGTTGCAACCCAGTCCCCAGGGGGGCTTGTGCTTGGATTATGGTCACATCCACAGAGACAAGGTGTGATGCAGGACTCTATTCCTAGTCTCAAAGTCTTGCTGAATTGGAGTTCAGATTCACAGTGTTTAGTTTCCTTTTGACTATAGTCCCATCAGTGTTAATGGCCCTGTAGCAGTGACTTAACTCAGTTTACCAAGTAGCATCTCTCTGCAGCCCTGCCCCTCAGAGCTGGGGTGGTTTTAATATTTATGGAAATTAAATTGTTTCTCTGTACTTGTTTCCCTATTCTAAGCAGCAATTATGCTCTCAGATTATATAGATAGATAGATAGATAGATAGATATACACACACATACACACACACACACTGCAATACAGAAATACTAAATGTCCTACTGTGGAGGTCGGTATTATTATTCATATTTTACAACTGCTACTTCTGGCTTATCTCTGTACCAGAATAACTTCGGGCTTGAATGCTTTGTCTTGTACTTGTTTGGGTTTTTTCACTGAAAGGGCACGGATTCTTAGCTCACATACGCAGTCTTTATCAGTAAAAAAAATTCTTTGACATGTAGGAGTAAGAGTCCTTAGGGCTTTGTGAGAACCACTGCTTGAAAAGTGCCTGGTGAGGTTCAGTGTTAACAGCTAAACTGGTACATATTTGTGTGTGAACCCAAATTTGTATTTTAACTGGTAGTACTTAATGTGCCTGCCCATGTTTGGCTGTTACAAGCAGGGTTAATAACTAGTTTACAATGTAGTTAATGGTATGAATAATAAAAGATCAACTTCTTTTGTTCTATGAGCTTGATTAGTAAACCAGAAGATGTGAGCTGAACTGCTTGGTTTCATAAGCTATGGTCCTTTTTCACTGAGAGAAATGAGTTCAGTAGCACATTGCATGCTCTGATAGCGGATTACTCAGAGGTAGCTGCAATTATCTTGACTTAGCCACCAACTTGTTTTGTGGCCTTTAACAGGTCATTTAAATTCATTGTCTGATTTTTATGCATGCATAGTGTAATTACTACTTCACAAGCGTGTGTAGTAGATAAATTATTTATTGAGCTTTCATTCGGTAAAGCTTGACAAGAGTGTGTGTGAGCCATGTTCCAGCAGACCTGCAAACGCTGGCTATTCTAACTTGACTTGGAAAGGGGGGGAGCTTTTTAATAGGCTCTAGGATAGCCATGCACTGCTGTTTCACAGCTTTGGGATTTACTCTGAACTCGCACATTTACTCTGAAGGTGTGTAGGGGGAAGCTGAATGAACCCTGGCTTCAGTGGATGCATTCGCTCACTGGAGCAGGATGCATAAATATTCCCTGCTCCATTTCATTCAGGCTTTGCCTCTTCCCAGAGCACTGTGAGCCATTGAACTGAAACGCCGCTGAAGAGCTCCAAGGCAGGTTTTTTGCAGGCTCTTTTGCATCGTCTCAGTTATACATTACTTCCTGCACTCAGGCAGAATGCACAGCTCAGGCAACTCCCACAGTTGGACAGAGTGGTGATTATTTTTAATCACCCAAGTCTCCAAACCACAAGCCAAGGAGGGTGATGCATATACATCACATAAGAGAAGCAACAGTCTATGCTGGACTGGGGAGCTCCTACGCATGTTTATTGCAGATAATGGACCGTGTGCTAGAGGAGATGTGCCAAGCCATGTGCTGGAGGAAGGGTTGCAGATGCCACCAGCTACAGGAGCACTTCCTCTTCCCCAATGAGTATGAAATGTTCACTGAATCCACAGTTGGAATGAAGTCACTTCCTCTCCAGGGGAACCACTGGAGCACTGACGAGTAATAACAATTTCACCTTTTGTGGATAGCTCACTTTCTCTCACTTGTGGCTTGTTCAACAGCTTTGGTTTTCTTCAGCATTAAGCAGGCAGGGTGGCTCTCGGATTTCTCCTTTCACATCAAAATCCAGCTTGGTTTGGCAGTCTCACCACTTGTGATTGCTTCTGAAACCTGTCTGAAACGTGCAACTTGCAAGGACTTGCCTTTCTTTGAGTTACGATTTTGGGGCTAGGCTGGGGAAGGTGAGAGCAGTGGAGGATTCTCAGCCATTCTTGCTGATTGGTGTATCGTGGAAAGGCTTGTTTCGCAAGTCCAAGGGCTGTACTTTGACCTGATTCTTGCTTATTACACATAAAAAGCGTCCCTGTATCTTCATGCCCTTTTTTTTGCAGGCTCATGAAGTGGAGTATTGGGGTAGTCAGAGATTTGTGCTATTTCTCTAACCACAGTCCTTGTGCCCAGGGCAATGCAACTCCAGCTTGCATTCGAGGAAGAGACCTGGGAGAATTTTAAGAGTAATTTTTTTCTCTGTACCCAACAGGGGCTTAAAAAATGCCCAGTCAGACTGGAATCTGCATACTGGCAGTGTTGCCTGGGCTGTAACTCTTATCCCTGCTGTGTCTCTGTACCTGCTTCACCAATGTGCACATGGGAGTTTCTCAAGGGCACTGCTATGTGCACACCATATCCTAAACCAGCAATGGCTTTGTTCTTCTTTAGCAGTGCAGATTCCAAGTCAGGTGAACAATTTTTTATGGGATACCAGGTAATCTTTCCTCTTTGTCATACAAAGGATAGGTGCTTCTTCCATATACCTGGCTTAAATTCAGCCTCCATAGCTCGATCCCTCGATTGAGTAATAGGGCAACTTTCCTGCATTCTAGTACTGCCTCTACTTCAGGGGAAATTAGCACTGGAATTTGGGAGTGTTTCTGTTTCCAGATTGTTCACAGACTTGTAATATGACCGTAAATAAATAATGTAAGCACTTGTTGCGTCATTTTTATTTTTATTACCCCCTAGTCCATAAAATATGCCTAATATTGAGAGACTGTGGAAACCTTTATGGGAGAATCTCAATGTGCCCAGGGAACAGATCCATCTTAGCAGTGTTCTGCCTCAGACACGGGTATCTTGGGGGTCATACAAGAACACAGAAAACAGAGTAATGCTGACTTAGGTGTAGTTTGCCTCCTTTTTCTTGGACAGGAGACTACCTCGGAGCAGGAACTTCCTGACTATCTGTTTTACAAAGCCCCTGATGGCTTCCCTGTTTTTCCCCTTCCCCAAGAACTTGTGTACTGGCCTTTTCCATTCACAGACTTTATCATCAGCCCTGTCACTCCACAGTGTAGCCACAGAAGTAGAAGCACTTTCTTTTGTTTTGGACGTGCTGCTTAGTTTCGTTTTGTGCTCACCACCTCTTCTATTGCAAGAGGCCAGGAGCTAAACACTTCCTCTTGGCTTTGTTTTCATAGCTCTGTCACTTTGCACCTCAGCTTCTGTCTTAAACAATTTTTTCTTGCATGAAATCCATTCCATATCTCCAATCGTCCTACTTATCCCTGTCAGTACCTTCTCTGGATCTGCTCTATCCTTTTTTTTTTTTTTAAATTAGAGTAGACAAGCAACACAGAGTGTCCTGTGTGAACCCACCATGCACACACTGTGGTACGTCCTATTTTTGCAGGCTGATTCTTTGGTTAAACAAACGAATTGTGGACATTCCAATAGCAATGCAGCACGTTGTACACACTCTTCAGCAGCTTAGAGTTAATTGCTGCTAGCAAGTGCTGTGAACTTACAGGCTGGGTTCCTCTTGGCAGGAGTTGAAAGTGAATTGTGGTGCTACAAAGAACGTTCAAGCTCTGTGTTTAAAAGGCATCCTGCCACTTACATGGCTGAGTGTATTGCAGACACTGCCTTCAGCCCTCATCTTTTTGGCCTTCCTGCCAAAGAAGGGTTAAGTCTGAAATGGAAAACATGCTGCAGAGGACTGGTGTGATTCAGCACGTGGTTGTAGTCTGATTCTAAAGCTGAGTTCTCAGCATGGTATTTAGAGAACTGTGGCTCAGTGGCTGCCTGCAGTCAGTGTTTCAAGTTGAGATGCTGAATCCTCGGTGGACATCAAAGATCTCTGGCATTTGGGGCATTAACCATGGTACCATGGGATTAAGACTGTGGGTAACTGAGGCTGGGTCGCTTCCATGCTCTGTGTGTCTTTCAGTGGTGTAAAACACTTGCTTCCTCTCCAAAACGCTCTTCCATAACAGGCAATCTTAACCCAAATTAGCTTGGATTGCTTGTAAGCTAAGTTTGCCAGCATGGACAGTAAGCATGGATCACAGCAGTGTGTTAGGATGTCAGAGCAGGGTGAAATTGCAGACCTAGTTGTGCTTTTCTCAGTGAAAAGTTATAGTATCAACATGGATCAAGTTATGGCCAAGTATTGATGCAATGTTAATAATATTCAGCAAATCATTATTACTGTCCTTGGAGTTGATTTTTGTTTTATAGCACAAACAGGTGTTTGTAGGGAAAAACTCTTTGTTTCATAATATTTTTAAAGGGGGTGTGAGTGCACGCAAGCATCCCCGGCCAGCCCCAGCTCTGGGTGGTGAGGAGAATTCCAGGAACTCCAGGAAACTGATGTCACTGCATTGTGTTTGCTTGTTTTCTTTTGACTGCACTAATGTTTAATTTTAACTTAACCCTCAGAGGGGTATTTTTAGTAAAACTGTTTCTTCACTCCTTCTGTCCCATGTTGGGAGGGGAACAGGTTGTGTCTCCTTGTTTTTTCCAGTAGTCAGCTCTTTCTGCCTGCCCTCTGAAGAGCTGTGATGATTGACTGAGAGCTTGAGCACTCAGCAGCATGTTACCCTGTCTGTGCATGGAGTGGCTAAATGCTGGTGTTTGTTCTGTCCTCACATCTCTTGATTTGATCATTGATCCAGGCTGAAAGGAAGCAGATCTACCTGGACAAAAGGGCTTCATTCTGATAAAAGATTAGTATCTCTTCCAAATCCTTGGCTCTTGCTGTGGTCGTCCCAAGAGGCAGCTGCTTCTTTAGGGGATGATCATGATTGTGTTCTTCAGCGAGTATCTGCTGGGAGAGGCTGGCTTTTCTAGAAGTTATTAACACCTTAGTTTGGAGGGGCTTTGTCAACACTCCAGAGAATCACAGCCCTGAAAGGGATGGGTTTCTCCCTTTGGGTTTTTTTTGTTTGTTTTTTTAAGCAAGAGATCGTATTTAAAATTCAGAAGCTAGAGCTGGAGAGGCAAAAACTGAGCTGCTTGCTGTGCTGATCTTGAATAAAGGAATAAATTCTTTTATCTATTTTTATTTATGTATTTATTAAAAAGGAAAAGAAAAAGCAAGAAATAGAGCTCTGCAGAGCATGGATTTATTGGAGAACTTTTCTCTCTTCCATATCTTTGTCTTGAGTTTTGGCTGCTGTCTCAGTGGTTTGCTGTTTGTGTATTTCTGCAGACAAGCAACGAAATCAGAAAACTCTGTTTCATCCTATTCCATTTCTAGCCCGTGTGTTGAAATAATTGCTCGGGTGCCAAACACAAAAAGAATCGCTGTGTTTTTGGTTTGTCATTGTTTCATGTATGAAAATGGCTTTCAGTTGTAATTATCTGCACATTATAAGAAGTGTGTATGTGAAGAAGCTATTGAAAAATGACAGCAGAATAATTAAATTCACACCAGCTCCTCATGTGAATACTAAGACATCAAGAGTGTCTTCTGTGGTTTAGTATTATCCACTTCCAAAGCTTGGAGTAGCAAATTTTCATTCATTTTCCTGCACAAACAGGTCTCTCCTCTTTGAAAGGCTGGGTAAGAAATGCCTTTATCTCTGGCAGAGGGGGATCTATAAGTATGGGCTCACCAACATTATGTACCTTGCACGGCCTGAAAGTTCTCCCTTCTGCTGTGCTTCTGAACAGCATCACCCATTAATGCCAAGGACTATTGGTGGGCACTGAAAGGGTTACCAGGTGCTGTACGAGGC
The DNA here is from genome assembly GCA_026261815.1 of Monarcha castaneiventris obscurior. Lineage (NCBI taxonomy): Eukaryota > Metazoa > Chordata > Aves > Passeriformes > Monarchidae > Monarcha > Monarcha castaneiventris. The sequence goes on along the minus strand of JAMPIT010000856.1, from coordinate 10,010,639 downwards.
TGGTATATGGGACAGGGGTGAGCTTGGGTTCCCTGTTGCCAGGGTTTGTTGTGGCTGGATATTTCTGCTGCCTTTTCTCTACCCCCCCACCTCCCCCCCCCCCCCATCCTGTAATTCACTTTTCAAAGAAACCAGTCGGGGTTGTGCTGAGCTCAGCACTGCAGCCATTTGCAGAGACACCACAAGGAGTAGCAGCACTTCTCTGTTTACAGGCTGGACTGTGGTAGGAAATGGTCATTCCTTACACTGACAGATTGCTTCTGCACCCAAGGTATTGCCCACTGAGCAAACAAGGGTTGTCTCACTGCTTCCTCTCCATCCCTGTGTGTGTGGGGGGAAGAAGCTGTCCACACAGTCACCTTTTGAGGAAGGGACCATGTTCTGTCTTTTTTTCATACAGCATTTGGTGCAGTGCTCTGATGGGTGTCAGTTACTGTGTTTGTTTGTGTCAGTTATTGGGCATTTTACCAGTAAGAGGATTGTTTATGCCAGTTTTACTGAATTCTAGTTCCAGCTGTGAGCTTCAATTTGCATCTTTTCATACAATTTGAACTGTTTGTTTTGCTATGTAAATCTTCTGTCTGTTGGTTTGCTTTCTTGTTTAATGTTTCTCTGCTCCTAGAAGACATTTGTAATCCTGGGATTTGGCTTTGCATCCTGCTGTTCTGGCACTGCATCCCTCAGTTCTGGACAGCACAGGACAAGGGAGAGACAGAAAAAGGGAACTTCAGCTTCCCAGACTCATCCCTCTCCTCACACCCTTCCAGGCCAGGTTGGATGGGGCTAGGAAAAACCTGGTCCAGTGGAAGGTGTCGCTGCCTATGGCAGGGGGCTGGAACAAGGTGATCTTTAAGGTCCCTTCCAACCCAAACCATTCTTTGATTCTGTGATCCTTCCAACCCCACAAATCAAGGACGTGTGGTCCTTAGACAAGCCTTTCTAATTAGTTCTCATCTTGTAGCACTCATTTCTGTGTGCCTGAGTGATACTGCAAATTATAGCCCCCTTTTATGTGTTTGTAGCGTTTTATCAGCTTTCACAGCCTGTGGTGCTCAGTCGCCGTTCCTGTAATGCCATCTTGTGGTGGCCCTGCCACTCTGAATGTGCCTTTTCCAGCCAAAACTGATGTTGGGCTACCTCTGTGTGTAGGCAGGGAGTGCAGCTCCACTTTGCTGGCTGCAGGAGTGTGGGGTGAATCAAGGAAACCCCTGTCCCCAGCTGTGTGGTGTCAGGGTATGGTCTTGTGAAGCTCAGCCGTGGTATTAGACAGGGACCTTCATGGCAGATCCCTGCTCTGGGTGCTCTGATACTGTAGAAGAACTGTCTGTTAAAAGGATTGATTAAATATGATCTGTGTTACAAGATTGGTGTGCTGTTCATTCACAAGTCATAATAACAAACTATTCATTTACTTAAATATTCACCCCGGATACACCGTGTGTTGTTTGAAGTTTTAAGTGCTTCTCTAAACACAAAGGAGTTGTTTAATACTTTGAAACACTGCTCTGTTGTGATTGCAGGAAGTGTATGTGGCAGGGAGTGTCAGGATTTTGTAGGAATTCCAATTTTATCTCTGGTGGGTTTTTTTTTTCAATCTGTCTGGGCTTTGGATAAGCCACAGGGGCAAAAGAAAGGCCACTGCATCTGCTTCTCCATGACCAGAGAGCTTTACTGTACCTTCGAGAGTAAGAACTGCATGCTTTGTTAATAAATGAAGTAACAACTGTATTTTTTTTTTTTTTTCTCCAGTGTTCCCAACTCCTGCCCAGCCAGTCCACGTGGTGCTGGATCCTCAGGATATCGTTTTGTTCACAACATTACCTCGGATCTGCAGCTGGCAGCAGAGTATGCAGCAAAGGCAGCATCAGAACAGCAGGCAGATGCATCTGGCGGGGACAGCCCAAAGGTTCACACAAACATTACTTACCCAGCAGTGCTCCTTGGGAGGATTATTAAAACCTGGGGCTTTATTAGTTCTGGTTAGAGCTCAAAGGGGTTTAAGAACACCCTGGCCGTAAGGGTGCTGTGTGTAGTGTCCTCCAGGGGCTTAAGGTCATTCCTTCAAACTGTCCTTGGCTTAGTGGTAGTCTCTGCTTGCTTAGCTGCCCAAAATGTATTCAAATGACTCACTAAAGTGTTTAAGCAAGAATAATTTTTTTTGCTTATTTGATAAATCAAGATCTCATAAGGAAGAGGCACATAAAATTCAGTGTCTCATTTTCTTCTTTTAATTAATGGTATTTTGCAAAACACAGTTGGAGAAAGCAGAAGCAGGGGAAGAAGCCAGATCCTTGTCATGAGAAGTCTGTAGTCAGACTTTAAAACAAACATGAAGGCCTGTCAAGTAGGCGTTAAACAAGGAGAGTAGCAAGTGGAATTTAGATTAAAAAATAACTTAGAATGATAAAATGTAATTTTGGTGATCTGATCTTCAGATCAAAGTTAAAAGTTCCAGATCCAAAACCACCTGATTTGGGATTGGGTGGAGGAGCACACTACTAGATAGCTTTTTTTTGTAGACTTAATTCTCCCTCAAGACAAGAAGGGCTGTTCTTGATGGAGTAATGCGAAGAGTTGGAAATACGAGATCTAGCAAACAAATTAAAGTTCCTAGAATGAAACAAATCCTGCTGGAGTAGGGAAGGGATGGGATCAGGTTTCATGTTGGGCTTGTTGCTCGGAGGAGGGCTGATAACACACTGCTTGAAACCTTTGAGAGTGTGGCTGGGCAGAACTGAAGGCTTTGATTCATGAACACAGAAAGCAGTGAATGTACCTATACTCTCTATTTCTTGATTCCAGTTGCCTGTCTTGACCCTGTTCCTTGTGCTGGTGTAAGCATGTGTGGGAAATTCAGTGGGGAATGGAATCAGATTGAAGTTGGGGTTTGTGTATGTTTGTGGGGAGAGCAAAGGAGATACTTTCATCTGGCTCAGCCCTACAGCTCTGTTTGCACACAAATGCTTGTGCTAAATGGGGTGGTGGCAGCATAAAACAGCAATGGGAGAGCTGATGCTCTCTTAGTTGCCTCACTGCTCTCTTGGCATCAGTGAAAATTATAACCCAGTGTGCTTTTTAAGTTTAGGTTGTGGTGCACTGCACTGTAGGAATTCTTTGTTAGTGACTAAATTTTTGTTTGGTTTTTTTTGTTTGGTTTTTTTCTTGCTTAGGATGAATCCAAGCCACCCTATTCTTATGCTCAGCTAATTGTGCAGGCTATATCTTCGGCACAGGACAGGCAATTAACACTAAGTGGGATCTATGCCCACATTACCAAGCATTATCCATATTACAGGACTGCTGACAAAGGCTGGCAGGTGAGTTCTTGGCACTGACAAGCTTTTAAACTACTTTGACAGGGCTTATCTGCTTTGAAATGCATTTATTAAAGATTTGGGGCACTGGGAATAGAGCTGCTTTGACTGTTCCCAGAGTGAATTTGTTTAACACAAGCTGACTAGTTCGTTTGTGGGTGATTAGGGTTTTTTTTGGAATACATTGTAGGGCAATGTAGTGTGTTACTGTTGGGCTCTCTGGTTCCTCTTTTTACGCTGTAGTCTTGTCTTCCATTTTGTACTTCATTTCCCTACATCCTTGCTGTCAGTCACTCCTCTGCCCAGATACTTGCTTAATCCTTCACCTCACCTTTGTTTGGCATGATTTGTCCAAAGCAAGGATATCCAGCCTAAAACTGAGGCTCCAGTTTTTAATCATAGCACCTTAAATCATTACAGATGTTTTGTTTTCCCAGTGTATCAAGTGCATTGCCTAAGTCACAGTTTGCAGGTTTTGAATTTGAGTGGGAACCTGGGAAACTGTGAGTCCATGCACTCCTTGTGGTACTCAAGGAAACCTGACCAGCTTCACAGGAGAGTTTGGATGTAGTTAACACATGCTAAATCAAACTTCAGTGTTCACTTGAGGCCTGCTTCCAAAGTTTCAGGAACCTCAGCTCCACCTGCTTTCAGACTTTTTCTTGGCATCACACCTCTGCCATGGGTGTTGTCATTTGAATGTAATACACTAATACAGCTGCAAAGGCTCTTGCAGCTGCTGATTTCACTGTATGCAACTGGCAGGAGCAGTACTGCTTGGTGCACTTTGAGTGCAGTTGGAATAAATACATTTCTGCCTCCCTGGCTTTTCCCTGCAGTTCTAATTAACTGTGGAATTCACTTCCTGCCCTAACCTGCTCAGCAGAGTTGTGCTTTGTGAACCAGTTGCTGCATCCAGCTTCAGAGAGCTGCATTTCTGCGGGGAGCAAAGTTGCCTTTTTCTCTCCTCTCCAGTGGCATTGTAAGGCTTCACCAGTGAAGAGATTGTCTAAACCTGCTAGAAAAGGTTTTGTTTTGTCTGGAAAGTGGAAGAGGGATGAGTTTGTGCCCACTGAGGCTTGCTGAGCCCTTCCCCAGCCCAACAGCCGGCGCAATGCCCTGTAAGAGGGCTGTTGCAATGGAAAAGATAAACAGTCTTGTCATCATCTAGAGAGCTGCAGAGTGCCACACAGCTCATGGATTCCTCCCAGAGCTGGCTGAGGGCATGTTGGCTGCCTTGCATTGTGATTACTGCGAGATGCAGTGTCCTCTAGGGCATGTTTGGGCACCCTGGTAGTCATTTGGCAGGTGAGCAGTTAGCACAGGCTCAGGCAACTTTTTCCGCTTGCTGAGAATAAAGCCTGTCTTTTGAGAGAGTTCTGATGTGGTTTACAGTGATTTCCCCCTGCCTCAGCAAAAGCTCTGCTTTCATGGCTTTCCACAGAGAAGTCACTGCTCTGCCTGGCTCCAGATGTATTTAAGTAATAGTTAGTACCAAGCAAACCCAGCTTTCAGCTTGGTTAGGAGAAACTCTGACACTTTCCCCAGGTTTTCTGCTGCTGTTCTCCTGTGACTTTGGAGCTGTGTGAGTTGAATGACTTGTTTCTACCTTCAACACTGATTCTGGCAGTGTGGATTTGTTTTTCCAAGCTGTGTGGTGCAACCCATTTGTCTTTGTTACATACTTCTTCATGGCAAAATAATCACCTCATTCCTCTGCTTCCTGCAGAATTCCATTCGGCACAACCTCTCCTTGAACCGTTACTTTATTAAAGTCCCACGCTCCCAAGAGGAGCCTGGAAAGGGCTCCTTTTGGCGAATTGACCCTGCCTCTGAAGCCAAACTTGTAGAACAAGCATTTAGAAAAAGAAGGCAAAGAGGAGTGTCCTGCTTTCGAACACCTTTTGGGCCTCTCTCCTCCAGGTAACTTCAATTTCCTCTCATCTCTGTGCCAAACTCGTTACAAAGAAAATAAACTAAAACTTCTCCTGAAGTACAGTGAGTAAACTTTGCTGCTGTTTATAGTTTGAGAGGTGATATAGTTAGTCCTGAGGCATAATCTTAAAATTGTTCTGACTTAAGTGTTTAACAAAAAAAAAATCCAGACTCAAACTGCAAAAATGCATCAAATAACGTATCTGTTTTGGCATCATTTCAAAGAAATTCAAAGCAGTTATCACTGGAGTAAGTGTTTTCAGATGCCAATCTCTGATTTCAGGAAAGCTGTGTTTAGATGTGGATTAGATCATAGTGGGAATAACTTCTGTGGTATTTAAAACACTCTCCTATAGGGAAGATCGGGTTGATGGTGGTTGTCAGCAGTGAAGCAATGGGAGTTCTGTGTGGCTGCTCCAGTCAGCTCCACTGCCTTGTGCAATGACAGCTTCTCTGAGCCTTGTAGCTATGAGGAGAAGACTTGAAATTCAGCACTAGCTGGAGCAGTTTCATGGAACATTCCTCCCACACCTCCTATCTTCTGTCTGTTAAAATGTGGAGGAAACAGAAGGAGATTTTTTTCAGCTTTTTATTCTGGTTTGTCATTAAAGAAATGTACAATTCCTCACATGTTTAGGGCAGAGGTGGGAACCAAGTGGTTGGAGAGGGAGGCAACAGCGAAAAGGGGAAGCAACTGCTCTGTAAGCATATGCAGGGCCAGACACTTGCCTCTACTTGCATCTTTCTTCTTCTCCCTGTCACTCTCAAACTCTGACAAAGGTTCTTTGGCAATGATCTGAAGTTGTAAAACTGATCTGAGCATGCAGCATTTGAGGTTTCTCTGTCAGCAGTGGGTCTAGCAATGAAATGTAAACCCTGCTCTGAAGGGTCCAGTTCCCTTCAGCGAGGAATAACACAACAATGTTTGGTGCTGGAGTGTTTGTGGGCTCACTGTGTACCTTTCAGCTCTTCCCAGCAGGAAGAATGTTGTGGAGGAAAGGCTGTATTGGTTGGTGGAGACAGGTCACCCCAAGGCAGGCTGTCCTTCCTAGAGAATCCTGTACTGGATATAATTCTGGGTCTCTGTTGCTGTCTTGTAGTCAAAATGCATCTGCACTTGCCAACACTATGTTTTGGTGTTTCAGGAGTGCTCCTGCCTCCCCTACTCACCCTGGCCTGCTGTCCCCTCACTCTAGTGGCCTACAGACTCCAGAGTGCCTGTCACGGGAGGGCTCACCCATTCCACACGACCACGACTTTGGGTCAAAGTTAGCCTCAGTTCCAGAGTATCGGTATTCCCAGAGTGCACCTGGTGAGTAGCTCTTGTTCCAGAGGGTGGCTCTTCACTTGCCCCACGTGCCATGCTGAGGACTCCACAGGAAGGCTTCTGCAGTGTGTTATTGGAGGATCCAGGACTCTCTTTCCACTTTGTTGTTAGAGACTGATGGTGCAAGTACAACTTCAAACCGTTTTTCTTACTACTCTTTGGAGGGGCAGAATGTGTAGAGACACCTGATCTAACCTTGAACTAGGTGGCTGTAAAGATGTGACAGCAGAGTAGCCATGGCAGCACACAGCCCACTTGCACTCATTTACCAGCCTCTGGATAAGATCAGCTTGGGTACACCGAGCTCTGGTGCTGTGGCCAGGGCCTGGTAAATACCTGCTTGTCAGCTGTGCTGACCTGAAGTGTAGGGTGAAGTTGGAAGGCAAAGCTCATTAAGGAAAGCTTGGTTTGGGGGATTTTCTTAATGTTTGTTAGGGCTTTTATTCACAGAAATGTGTTCAGATGACATGTAGTGGTTTTGTACATTAGGGAGGGGAAGTCTGAAGGTGGTATTTTTGAAGCCTTGAATTTTTTTTTCTTCACCTCTGGCCTTGCCAGTGCTGAAGCCTTGAGTAGACTGGAAGTGCACAGATGAAATAAATGGTGTTCTTTTTGCCTCTCCTGTTAATATGTGCTTCTCTCTTCTGTTCAGGATCTCCAGTCAGTGCCCAGCCAGTGATTATGGCTGTCCCTCCCCGACCATCCACCCTGGTGGCCAAACCAGTGGCCTACATGCCAGCATCAATAGTGACTTCTCAGCAGCCTTCGTGCCATGCAATCCACGTAGTTCAACAAGCTCCCACTGTCACCATGGTCCGAGTGGTGACTTCCTCTGCAAACTCTGCAAATGGGTACATCCTCACAAACCAGGGCACAGCAGGAGGAGCTCATGAAGCTGCAGGAGCAGTGTTGGACTTAGCTGGTGACCACCGAGGTAGCTTTTCACCTCCCTTGCTACTCTGCTAATAAGTCTTGAGCAGGCTTGGAGGGGAGAGTGGTTGAACATTTTCACTCACTGGGTACTGAGCCCTTAAAAAAATGTTTCTTCATTAAACCAAATGAGAGCTCATCCATTTTTTGTCTCCATGAGCAGGACAACTGTGCTCCCTTGTCTCCTGGGGAACAAAGCTAAGAGACTTTGGAGCCTGTAAAAACATGTAGTGCTTAAAATTTTCTTATTATCATAGAGCCATCTGGGGTTGGAAGGTACCTTGAAGATCATCTCATTCCAGCCCCCTGCCATGGGCAGGGATACCTTCCACTATCCCAGGTTGCTCCAAGCCCCTTCCAACCTGGCCTTGGACACTTCCAGGGATGGGGCAGCCACAGCTTCTCTGGGCAACCTGTTCCAGGGCCTCCTCACCCCCACAGGAAAGAATTTCTTCATAATATCTCATCTGTACCTACTCTTTCAGTTTGAAGCCATTTCCGCTTGTCCTGTCACTTCATGCTTTTGTAATTACCCCCAATACCAGTATTATGCCTGTATATTGGCTATGAAAGTGTCTGCATTTTCCAGCCAAAAGAGAGAGCCTGGGAAAGGCTGCAGCTCTGCTTCAGGATGGCCTTGTCAATAAATGACTGAGCCCTTAACTTCTGCAGGCCTGGATTCCTAGAGGAAAGCATGTGCTTCTGGAAGTGCAGGCAGTGCCCCATTAAAGGAATCTTCAAAAACCAGTTAGAACAAAGGCCTTTTTTTGTCCCTAAGCTGGAAATTCCAGCCTTGGGGGATTTAGTGAGTTAAATATTCTCTTGCTGTGATCTAGACAACACCTTGTCTGCTCCCCATTTCAGAAGGTCTTAGTGCTACAAGGTCAGTGTATGCTGGACCAGCAGCAAGGCTGGTTTCTCTGACTGCTTTTATGTGGGCAGTGGGACAATGATCCCTCTCTAAGGGAAGGAAAAAATGACAAAGAGCTTCCCCTCCTGCAGCAGCAGGACCACTGGCATTTTTAAAAGTTTAGCACTGATTATCTTGCTTGAGTTTCACTTGCATTCTCTAGAAATTCCTGTCTCCATCCCATACTCGTTCCTGAAGCGCTAACAGTTGCAGCTGCCTGTCACCTGCTCCCTTCTTTCATTCCCTAGTTCTTGCTGTTGCATGTTCCTTCCCTACTTATCCCACTCATATCCTTTTCTAGCCTCTATTTTGCCTGGTTGCTGCATTTTCCTTCATGAACTCCCTGTTTTCATTGCCTTTTCTCTACGTATCCCCATCAGCTTGCCTGCAGGTTTCAGCTCAGTGTTTATGTCCCATCTAACTCCACTCTTGTGTGCAAATGTTAAAATGGGAGAGGCCTTCTTTTCCTACAGGACTAATGAGATTGTGCATCCTGCCCTCTCTCTGAGACCCACAGAGCCCCTGGAAGAGTGGTGTTCCTCTCCTTTCCTGCATGCCTGACAGGATGCTGTCCTGTATCTGTTTCCTACCTGCTAAATTGACCCCTTAATTATCCTGGGAAGTGAGAAAAGTGGTTCAGTGCTCTCAAGCAGTTGCCTCTGTCCAGGAACTCAGCTCTCCTTTTTTATTTTTTATTTTTCCTCCATCCTGTTTCTTTTTCCTTTACTTCCACAGCAAAAACTGGCAGTTGTGGGAAGACCTCCTTGTAAATCAACCTCCATGCTGGCCTGACAGCAAGCCACTGCAGACTTTTGGCTCCAGGCATTGTTTAAGATCTTAATGCCTTCTCCTGCTGTGTGGTATTGAAAGTCAGGCCAATTTGTTTGAAATTGCAAAGTAAGCTATGAGATTTGCAGTCCCTGCTGTCCATATCACAGCTGTGATGTGCCAGTAAGGGAGGTGATGGCTTTTTAGGGCAAAGGGTCAAATTGATGGGTTTGATTTTTTTTAAATTTTTCTTGTGGCTTACGCTCTAAGAAAAATGTTCTTAATATTGATAGAGTAAATGCGCAATAGAGAATATTTCAGTGTTTCCTAATACTCATTCTGTGGTGCTGAGGTATTGTAAGCCTGGGGTGTGTATCCCTGTTCAAGTGTTAATGAGAATAAAAGCTGCCTCTCAGCCAGGGCAGTGACTGGTCTTTGTCTCTTCTGCTGTCCCGCAGGCATGGACGAGAAGCCAACGATCGCGTTTGCCACGATCCCCACGGCCAGCCGTGTTATCCAGACAGTGGCCAGCCAGATGGCCCAGGGTGTCCCTGGGCAGACTGTCACCATCCTGCAGCAGGCAGCTCCGGTGGCCCTGGGGCAGCACCAGCTCCCGGTGCGGGCGGTGACCCAGAACGGCAAACACGCCGTGCCCACCAACAGCATCGCCGGCAGCACCTACGGTGGGTGTGCTGCCAGCTCCTGGGCTGGCAGTGCTGCCCGAGCTTAGCGGGCAGGGTGGAGAGCTGCGAGGGTTTTCTCTTCTTGCTTACTGTGTATCGAGTTATTCCATGTGTCCATCTCAAAGGTATCGCAGTTCTTCCACTGCTGGGGCTGTAAATGTCAGTGGGCGGTATCCTTCTGTCCAGCTCTGCTTCCTTTCCTGGAGGAAAAGTCCTACTCTCTGGCAGAAAAGCCCAGTGTCCTTCCTTTGCCCTTGGCTATGCAGTTATTACTACTGAGACTCTACCTCTTGAGGTTACTTGTTGAAAGTGTCAGTGATTCTTGTGGAGAGTCTGTTTTCATTTATTTTCTCTTGACCAACAGCCTTTGCTTGCAGCATGCCAAATAATAAAATTTCCATGGTGCTCTTTAGATCCTGTGAAACATGACTCTGTAGAGTAATAAGAAAATAAGATACTTTCCCATCTTAAAGTCTTAGAGCCTGAGAGAAACAAGATCTGTTTCACCAGGTGAATGAATGTAGGATTTTTTGTATACATAGGATGTGTTCTAGTCATTTGTCAAGCGTAGTGTTCTGCAATTCCATGCAAGCCATGTCTTGGCAGCCTCCTCTTCTTGCTTGCTCAGCACCTCAGATTTTATTCAGTTGGGGATGGGAATGTCCAGGTTTCTTATGGTTTTTTTCACTGAGATGGCAGGCACTTCTGCTGCCTCAGGCTGGTGCTTTTGGGGAGTTTGAAATTAAGGGCACTGCTGGGCTTTGGATGCCCTTCATGAAGGTAGGAATGTTTCTACAGAATTTTCTGCTGCATCTCTTCACCGTTATCACCTGGCTTGCACTTGAATTGCAATCTTGAATAGATCTTATTAGAATGATCAAAAAATGATAGTGATAAGGTTTTTATGCAATTATGAGATATTAATAGATCAGATAGGCCAAGCTTCTACTAACCAGCAGTAGTGTTTGTCTAATATAGAATCAGACAGGTTTTTATTTAACATTTTTATGTTAAAATATTTTAATCTCACCGAACTTTTTAACTCTCATCAAACTGGGAAGTATTCCAGTTGCATCTGAGGTTTTTTTTGTAAGTGGCAGTAAATTTTCTGGTTCACAAAACAAAGCCTGAGTCTCTTGACTCTCATCTGTACCAAGTTAACTTCTCTTCATCTGCGTGATTTAGGTTCTCTAAGTCACTAAGCTGTAATTGCTGACTGCCCTCATCCTTACCCTATTTTTTCCCCCTTCATCCTCTTGATACTCTACAGCTTCCTTCTCATGCCTTGATAGAAGTTACTGGGCTTTGAGGGCCTTTGTTCTGTTCGCTTTGTTTATTTATCCTAGGGCTCCTTTTTCATGCATTTAGCAGTGAACACAGCACTGATGTTCAGTCATTCCATCCTTTGCAAATGAGTCTGGAGGGCAGAGGATGTGCTGTCTCATGAGTCCCCTTTGGCTTCCTCTCTGATTGATGCAGAGTCCAAAAACTGCATGTGTTTTGTTTTCCAAGCAGTGGTGTGTGCCAAAGTCAGTGTGTAAGCACATTCTCTGTCTGGAACTAGGAATTGTAGACATTTTTACAGAGGGTTGCTACTTAAATCATCTTTTTTCTCACCACTTTTGTTAATGGGAGGGTGAGACCTTGTGTCAGTACTGCAATACAAGATTGGAAGCCAGAAATTCCTATGTTCTGATCCCAGTTCTGATGGGAACACATGTGGTTGTCTAGGGTGAGCTCTTTCCTGCCCCTTTTACAAGTGAGATGTCAGTACACTCAGTATTTGGATTCTCTTTCCCAACAGCCTGATTAGTTCTTCCTGGGCGAGCAGGGCTCAAGAGAGCCTCTAAACCTCCAGATAAAAGGCTCAGCACATGGGTGTTGAAGTTCTTGAGAAATTCTCTGGCCACCTACAATCAGAAGTACCTCTCAAAGAGATGGGCTGTAATTTTAAGCAGAGCTTGATCCTCCCCTGCTGGGGGTGAATACTGAGCTAGCAATGCCTTGTTTGACAGAGGATAGGAAGAAGGAAGTTCTCCTGTGAGAGGGGTTGGTGCTGGTTTGGTAAACTTGAAAAGCTGAGGTTGTGGAGGGAGAGGGAAGGACAAGGCAAGCCAGGTTTTCAGAATGCACTGGAAAACACTTGACCACGTGCCAGCTGTCGCGTTTGACAGTGGGGTTTTGTTTTCTTTCTTTTCTTGGAATAGCAAACACTTGTTCTGCTTCATCCCACTAATTCTGCTTCTCTCTCTTTTCCTCCTTCCCAGCTCTTACAAATCCACTGCAGCTCCTTGCAGCCCAGGCCAGCTCGTCCACTCCTGTTGTAGTCAGCCGGGTCTGCGAGCCAGGGACCGAAGAGACGGCAGCAGCCTCCTCCAGTGAACCTGAAGTGAAAAGACCTCGGATAGAGGAGCCCAGTGGAGCAGTGCCAGCCCAGACTGGAGTCATCACATCCACAGTGCCACAGGGACAGACAACCAGTGAATGAAGAACCGGTGGGAGGAGCTGGAGTGATGGCGGGGTGGGCATGGGATGGCAGGAGCCCTAAAGCAGCTTTCACAGGAAACCAACCACAACTGTAACAGCTCAAAACACAGCTGAGAAAGAGCTCTTTTAAAAGGCAGATTTTTCAATGGGAGGACAACAGCTGTTAGAATCACAAGGTGCCAAAAAGAATGGAAAATCCCTCCCAAGAACTCATATCTGGAACTCTGTTCTGTCTCTACTTATGGGATATTTTTTCCTTTTTCTTTTTTTTTTAAGATTCAAAAAAAAATACAGACAACTGATTGTATGACTTCTAGGATATTTTTAACTATCTTTTCCCCTTTTGGCTCCAAGGGGATGGGATTTGCAGTTCAGAATCTAAAGGAATGTAATACAAACACGGTCTGCTCCCTGGAAAGAAAACTCCTCACGTTCTATGCCTTAATACCACGCTTCTGAGAGCTTTGAACCACAGGACCATTTTAAAAAGGTCACCTAAGGCAATCAAATGCTGAAAGATGGGTGCAGTATCTCTCAACAACATTAAAGAAACATGGTACCAAGCTTAAAAAAAAAGGCAAATTATTCTGGTTTTTTAAAACAGAAGATTCTGAATATAAATGCTTATTTATATGGGGATTCAGGAGGAAGAGTTACAGGGCTCAGCCACCTGGGTTTCCAGATGCAATTTCTCTCCATTCTCTCTGAGGGAGAATAGGATGACAGAGGAACTGTATTAACTTGGTTCCTGTAAAGATGTTAAAGGCGTTTATATCTTCAGTGATTTCTTACAATTATTCATCACTTGCTCTGGACAATAGCCAAAGTATCTTGATGCCTGAGGATCACATGGGGAAGGGTGTCTCCGGGAGGTTCTGTGTGCATTTGATTGATCACAGCTTGTGTGGAGCACCAGCTTTTGTTCAAATTAGCACTGTAGGTAAAGGCATGGGCAGTGTCTTTGTGAACTTGAGAAAATACTGGTTGATGTTCTGCACTAAAGCAGTCATGTTCACCTCCTGCTGGTGATGTGGTCCTCAGCTTGATGGACCATGGTCAGGAGGTCAGAGCTGACCCTATTCCATGGCTAACAGCAAAATTCTGTGTTACTCTTCAGAGAGGGAAGTTTAGGGCTTGGATGAGAGGCAGCAGAGGTCATATTGTGGTTCATGCCATTTCTGTCAGGGTGTAGTAGACCAAGGCAAAAGACTTCTCTTTTATTTTCCATGTGGCAAAAGTCACTGGAGGTCTTAAAACTGTTGTACCAAAAGGAATTTGGAGGTTTCCTTTCATTGCTTGGCTCCCTCTCCCATCTCTCCTGCCTTGAGGACCATTTGGGTTGGCCAGTAGGAGGAGGCCTTTACTCAGACTGTATTCCAGGCTCCTCACCTAGTACAAGGATGTCTTTCGAGGAAGGCAGATTTTGCTCACTTCAGCCACATGGAACAGGGAGTGCTTGTGACACCTTATGACTGGCAAAGAAATCCACCCCTGCCTGTAGCCTCCAGCAAACCCCTTTGCCTTTACACCCTTTGCAATCCCCTTGGCTAACATGTCTTCTGGCAGCACAGCAGAGATCTTTTAATTTAGCAAATGTTACGGCTTTGCTTATGGCAAGAGAGACTTAAGAGGGGTGGGCTGTGCCTCTGGTGGTTTGTCCCCTGTCTTTACAAGGCAGAGAGGCAAAACCCACTGCACAAACATTGCAGAAAGCCTTCCCCAGTGTGCAGTACATGATACTGTCATCACATCCATGGGGATTAGGGCTAAGGCGCAGCCCTTCAGCGCCTGCTGGAATCTGGGAAGGAAATCCACAAGGTAACAGCTGGCATTGCTTGTTCCCTTCTAGGTTTCCTTTGTCTTTGCCAAATCCTATTCAATAGCCAAGTCCCACCACTTGAATAAAACCCAGACACGTTTAATTCTCAAGTCCATTGTTTTGTGAGAAATATTTCTGAAAGAAGGAAAGAATTTCTTGGTCTCGTGATTTGCGGTTACTTTCTGTGGAGAGAGGCACATAAAATATTCATGGCAGATCATTTATCTCAGCTGGGCTTTCAGAAATCAGGTGTGTGCCCTTAGTGGCAAGTTATTAGATGGGATTTTAGTACTTCGAAATGGTTTTGTGAAGGAGGATTGTTAAGAGACCACAAAGTAATTGAAGCAGGCTGGCCTCCAGCTGTCCCTTCTCCTGCTGGGAAGGTGAGGTGTGGCACAGCAGAAAAGCACACGGATTAGCTCTGTTTTCTGTAGCCTTTTCAAAGCCAGGAGTCAATAAAATGAACTTGAAGGCAGAAGGCACAAGTGAGAGTGCAGCACAGCCTGTGATGAATCATGACTTTCGGGTGACTGCTGGTTTAGATACAGGCACGCCTCTGAAACAGCCCCGAGGCTCGGGAGCGCTCGGAAGCACAGGAGTCCTTGGGTTTCCAGAATGCTGGGTGAGTCAGAGCAAGATGAAAAACCAACTGAAAACTCTTCAGGATGTGGAGCTGCCAAAATTCTGTGGATTTTTTCTTTGCTGATGCTTTTATCTTGGAGAGTCTAAATAATTAGGCCCTAAAGTTCTGTAAACTAATGCAGCACCACAGGAAGACATCAGCTGAGTGACAATGTTTTCATCCACCGTAAAGCTGCTGCTTTATAGATACCTCTTGCAAGTCCATCATCAGGTTGCATGTGTGGATCTGCCTCCTGAGTATGTAAAACAGAATAACACTTCCTCTCTCTTCCTTTCGTGGCTCACAATGCCTGCTGGTTCAAATGGGAGCTGAGGATAAGCAAATATCTTTGTTCCGCTCACCTTTTCTGCTTGAGGTGTCTGGAACTTGTCATTTTATCCTGTCAGAGGGTTTTTGCTTTATCAGTCTGCTGCATCCCCACGCTACTGTCGGAAGCAGTCCTGCCACTTGCAGATTTTTTGGTAGGTTTGCCTAAACATTGCTTGGTACCAGGTAAAATAATGGTTCTTGCTAAATCGTGTTGAGACCTGTGGAAAAGTGTAGTCCTCATCCAGAACATGTGAGATGGAGACATCTAGTTTCAGGCCTCCAGATGAATTCTTTTAACACTGCTCAGTCTGGAAGACAGCACCATTCTTTTTACATACCAGTCCTGATTCTCCAGGCTGCAGAGGAGTGAAAATTAATGTGGTGGTAGAATTAAGTCTTCAGCTAGAAAGAAAATGTTTACCTTAATGGTTATATGCCGTACTTGGATTATTTTAAATTGATAATCTGACTTGTTTTTGTTGTCTAAAAAGTTGATTACATTAACTAAACAAGGTGTGAGGGGAAGAGGAGGAGGAGGCTCCACTGGATTTTCTGCTGTGTAACAAAGGTCAAGGCATATTGAATATTTAAACTGTGATAACTTAGACCTGGGAAAACTGTAAAGCCAAGTTCTTAATGTGTGAATTCACTTTCCACCATTCCCTATTGATTTTTTTTTCACCTTAGGCAATGACATTGACTAATTTTACTTTGATCACAGTTAGTTTATAGCAACTTTCTTTGCCCTGGTTTGCAAGAGTTGAATGCAGTTGTTCTTTGTTTTATTCCACTGGAATTCCATGTTGTTTGTCTTGACCTTGGCTCTTGTGATACAGAAAGCTTTTTAGAGAAAGATCAATTTAATCTGATTTAGTGATAACACAGCACAGTGCTGAGCACAAAATTGAAGTTCATGATTAGCTCATATATTCTTTTCAACTCCTTTTCCTTCCCATATTCCTCCCTCCCCCATACCATTAGTGCTGTCCCCTGTAGCATATCCAGTCATTTTTATCCACTGACAGGAGCAGCACCTTGCATTAAGCTCTGCCTGAGGACTCAAGGATGAAAACACCTGTGGAATACATGGAGCTCCAGAGCAGGCTGAGAAAGGTCAATTTGGTCACCCTGTATTAATTTTCATGCTGTGTTCTAGACATGTTGCTGTTGGGCAGAGTTTATTCAGGAGAGTGTTTTCAGAGAAATGTTAAAGCTTTGTAAGAGGAAAGAAATAAAAGCTGAAGCCCTTACAGTGCTTCTGCAATAAATGTCATGGTCTGGCATCAGATTTTGGGGGGAGTAAACTTGATTTTGCATGTTTGGCCTTGTGTACTGACTTAGAGTTGTCATTCAGAGTTAATTTCCACATTTTTTTTCCTTTTTCAGCTGGGAAATGCCCACAATGAAATAAAAACTTGGAGTACAGAAGGCTGGGGACCTGTATCTGGGCAAGGGAGAGCATCTGACCTGAACTTTCTGGCAGTGTGGTGTGGAACACTTTCCCTGCCTGCTGGAGCTGTTCAGTTGGTGTTGGAGCTTTGCATCTGGGTTATCAGGGAGTGTTCCCAGTGAGATATTTGGTATCCCTGGTGTGTGTAAATGAGTGGCAAAATGTAGGGTGAAAGGAGAAGTGTTTCGCTGCTATACCTGGGTTTGGGGATCTTGGATGACAAGGATTTAACGTAGCAATAGCTCTGTACCTTTCCATAGAGAATCCACTCTGACCACACAAGGTGAAAACTTCTCAGCAACATGAGGAGAATTTCCCATGCAGCTGCATTTGTTCCTTGCCTCTGTGAAGAGCCCAGCTCTGCCTCTGCATGTTGCAAATAGGCACTTGAAGATTCCAGTAGGATTTTCCCCATCTGCTTCCTTGTCTTAAGGCTGAACCAGCCTGGTTGTCTTGGTCTCTTCTTGTCCATCTGGTGGAATTGCTGCAGAAAGGTCCCTGTGAGTCTTGTTCTGGGAAGCCCAAAGACAGAGACATGATCTGGAGAGTGCTGGATGGATTGGAAGAGGAATCCTTTTCCTTGGCCTGGTAGCTACACTTTGCCAGTACAGCCCAGTACCTGTTTGGTCTCCTGCTGCAAGACAAGTGTGAAGTGCAAGGAACAAATCACAGAGGGAACTGGATTGCATTTGTGCAAGTACAACCATGTTGTTCCTCATTTCTGAGGGACAGTCCTAGCTTGGGTCTTTTTGAGCAGGAAGCAGCACTGAAAGATCCTGATCACTTTTAAAAATATCTGTACTTTAGCTTATCAAGTGATAGTTTCAATCCAGTGTGGAACTTGCCTTGAGTTTCTTACCTGATACAAAATCTTTGAGGTTTTTAAAGTCCTGCTGCTAATAGGTTGGACTAGGGCATTAAGAATGAACCTCTAAAGGAACAGGACTTGCTTCATAATTTTGCCCTTGCTGCACACTGAGTTTTTGAGTTTGCAAATGCCATCCTGCAGCAAATGATCTGTCTTCTCTTGCCAGCCAGTCTCTTGGGCAGCTCCTGTTTCTGCTCCTCATCAGTTTTCTGCCTCTATTTGTAGTTATATCTGTCAGCTCCAGAGTCCTTTAATCCAACTCCTAATTTAATTCCATTGCTTGAAGGTCTGCATCTGGTGAGGATTCTTGTGTTAGGTTGCAGTTACATGACTGAACAATCTGTTGTATAACTTTTTGTGTCCTTCTGGGTGAAAAATGATGCCCAAGCTGCTACTACTATAGCATACACTACTGCTGGAAAGTGTAGCTTCCAATGGAGCCAGCTGTGCTGCAGAAAACTGTTACACTACAAGGTCATCTGGATTGCTGGAGCTGATGGGATGGGGAGGTGATACCTTCTTGCATGTTGCTCTGCACCTGATCAAAACATGGCTGGGGCATCTCTCTCTGGGCTGCCTGGCAGCTGTGGGGCTGTGATTTGTTAGATCAGCATCTCTCTCTGCTGGGTGGGTTGTTTGCAGGACAGTGCACGTGTTTGTGCACACAGGTGTGGATATATTCACAGACCATAATCAGCAGTGGGAATTTCCTACCTGTGAGGGTGGGATTTCTCTGTTAGGGTGTTGTTCATGGGGCAGTAATATACCAGGGAGTGTTTTACTTTGGCCTGAGCAAGACATTTTGAAAAATACTTGGTTTTCTTGGAGCACTATATTTAAATTCCAAATTTTGCATCAATTTTTGACGTTTGTATTTATATGTTCAGAAAATTCTTTTGATACCTTTTCAATTTACCAACACTGAACTAAAACCTTTCAGAATGTATGGTTGGTCCTCTCCTTATGTGTCACTTTAAGTTTCAGAGCATGAGGGTAGTTGTGCCAAATCTACCCCTTTGCTCTCAAGACAGAAAAAAAAACATTGACAATTCATGGGTGGCAGCTAAGGAAGAAACCCTTTAAATATTTTTTTTTCAGAGAATATTAAATTAGATCTGTGTAAACATAAAATTTATATTTATTAATGTGTGAGTGTGTGGGCGTGTGTGTCAATATAGATATATAAATGGTCCATGACTATTTCCTTCTCTTCAATGGTACTTAAACAGACTTTTGTGCAGTGTGTTGGTAAATTCCTGCACCAGGCACTGACTCTGAAAGAACGATGAACCTATTTTTGTAACGAATGTGAGCAGCCAGTGGAAGCAGCTTTACTTCAGTGATTGCTTTCATTCCTCTCGCAGAGCAGAAGAGGCAACTTGGTACTTGCATCTTCCTTGTGTAGGATCCCTGCTTCTGGCTTTGTCCTGCTTTCAGCAACCCAAATCCACACTGCTTTTCTGGCAAGAAAACCCCCCAAATAGCACTAATGAAAGCTAGCATCCTTTCTTGTCTGCAGTTCTCTCTAGATGCAGTATCAGGGAGTTCATTACAGATTCTGCTCTGTAAGTAATGGGACCTTATTTCTAACAGAGGAGATTTATGGGGGGTCCACGAGGATGCTGCCAGGCTGAGGAATTCCTCCCTGTCAGGTGGCTAAGCTAACACTGGGGCACTATGAAATAGTTTCTTTTCCTCCGTGGTGAGATCATTTTCCTTTTATCATGCTTCTGTCTCTTTGTGGGGTGAGGTGTGTCTAAATCCCCTTAAAAACAAGCACAGAAGAGTTTTTCTAATGTTTCCATTCACAGGGAGTAAATTTTACTGAACTGGCCAAATTTCAGATGTGGTTTAATTCCACAAGGATCACTAAATTCACAGAAGGGTATATTTTGAACCATTTGGATCTTCTGAGAATAAAAGCAAGTGATACTTGACTTCCTAATTGCTCTTGCAGAAGCAGAAATTCGCTATGAGGATCTGAGTGAAGGCTTCACCTCAGCAGTCAGTGGCTGGTGATGGGGCTTCAGTACTTCAGGGAGGACAGGTTTGGTGATAGGAAAAGTGACCAGAATAGGAGCAGTGAAGGGAAGCAGCTTTCATCCTCATCCAGCAGAAAACAGCCCTTGTGAAACCCAGACTTTCCCTAATACTTGGTTGTTGCCTCGTGTCTGCTGCCAGGTTATGCTGTGATCTGAACCTCTCTGTCCTGCTTCTACCCCACCTCAGTTACACTTAAAACAGTCTGAGACAGAGCCTTCCTTAAAGCTAAGGGCAATGGTGTGGAGAAATGTCTGGTAGCTGAAGAAAAATGAGATTTAAATGGAGCAGAAAAAGTGAGAATTCCTTCTGTTTCACTGTCTTGCTGCTAAAAGTCTGGTGCAGAACATCCTGATGTTCTGCTGATTTATATGCTGCTCTAGGGAGGTGGGCAGGCTGCTAAGTTGGCTCTGTAGCAATTGAATTATTGTAAACCTAAACTTGCTTAATCTCTCCTTTTTTTCTCCCTCAAATGGGCTTGAAGTAGAGGGAATTGTAAGATCTTTTTGCTTTAATAAAAAACAGAATGTTAAAAAAAAAAAAAAACAAACCAAACTCATTCAAATACAGTGATACAGAAAATGGCTTTAAAATGCAAAAATCCTACAAGACCATATGTTGTGTTGGGTTCTGGACATGCTGTTTGTGCTGAGACTGGCCTTGTCCAGCCTGCCAGCCAACCCCCACGTAGCCAAAAAGAGCATTTTAAGAGTCTGTAGCTATCCAAAGGACTGTTATCCAAAGGACTGTTAAAAGCTGTTTAGGGATAAATCAAAAGCTGTGTGTGAGCAACGGATGGTAAAGCTGGAAATTCAGATCCAACTCTAAATAATTGCTCTAAAAAAAAAAAAAATAAATTCAGAAAAATCTGACTCTCCCCCTGTTCTGCAGATGCTCATTCCCACCGAGTCCCCGGGGAAGGCTGAGAGGAGAACCTGAAATACCTCAATGGCTTCACAGAAGGGTTTGCTACAGAGATCTGGGCCAGCCTCACCCCTTTCACCTTGGTTTGGCACTTATTTTATAAAATAAGAAGGTGATGGAAAGGGGAAACTAAAGCCATGCTTGCATTTCAGTTCCTGGTGTTGCCTGTGCAAGACACCTCCAGCCAGATGTTTTGGGGTTTGTGGGGTTTTTTTTTTTTTACAGCTGATATCAAAAGTTGGGATTTTTTTTCTTTTTGTGACTTGTTTTCGTTATCAGTGCTTTTTAAAAAGCAGGTGTGTATCCCAAGGGGGAAGCTCCGTGTGGGGCAGTGGATGTGAAGTTCATGTTCTTTCTCTGGCACTGCTCCTGTGAGATGCTCAACTGCACAGGCAGCCGTGGCTCCCACCAGGGTGGGATCCTGCATCCGAGGAGCAGGACAGGACCTGCAGTTCCACATCAAATGGGATACAGTGGTTTTGTTTGTTTGTTTTTTTAATATAGAGCCATACATTTTTAAAGTAATTTGAGATCTGAATGTGATTTCTAATGTATCGAGAACGTTAATATTTTAAAGCTATAACAAAGGTTTAAATTTCTACTTTTTTTTTTTTTTTTCCCCATTTATTTTGACTGTTCTGTTACCTTAATTTGATGTATGTGGTTGGGGAATGTTGCTTCTCCTCTTAGCATTTGTTTCTATAACCAGAAATAAAATTGTATATGAAAGAGAAAATGCCCTGAATTTGCTTTTGGGTGACAGACTTGGATCCTTCCAGTGTAGCATCCTAGGGGGGGTTGAGTTTCCTGTGGCAGTGAGGGGACAGTGTGTTTAATATTTTTTCCTTTTATGTAGGAAGGAAGTCTGTATCTGCACACCTTGCAGTGTTTAGAGTTCAGACACCCCACTTTTGATCCCTTGTCAGTTATTTGGGCAGCTGTTGGCTCGCAACAGAGTGAACATATGGACGTGTGTGTTTGAGATCCGTGATGCTTCCCCTGGGGCTTATAAACTTCTCCTCCAGCTCCAGCTTTTGTTTTGTCATGAAGTGAAACATTGTTATTTTGAAAGTTAAACTATTCCAGTGCATTCCCCTGTAATTTATAGTAATTGTTTTCATTTAAGCATATGAGGTCAGAAAACAGTACTTTATCTGTCTTGTAGTTAGACTTTTCCCTTCTTTGTCCTCCTAATGCAGCTACAGTTTAAGTTCTGGGTTTATTTTGACTGAACGTTCTGAGCTCCAAAATTAAATAGGAGTATCTTTTAAGTCCTGAATTGACATAAAGTAGCTGTAACTCATAGAATTTTAGAACCACAGAATGGTTTGGGTTGGAAAGAACCTTAAAAATCATCTCGTTCCAATCCTTGCCATGGACAGGGACACCTTCCACTATCCCAGGCTGCTCCAAGCCCTGTCCAGCCTGGCCTTGGACGCTTCCAGGGATGGGGAAGCCACAGCTTCTCTGGGCACCTTGTGCCAGGCCCAGTATCCCACCTAACCCTGCCCTCTGGCAGGGGAAGGCCTCCCCCCTTATCTTGTCACTCCATGCCCTTGTAAAAAGTTTCTCTCCATCTTTCTTACAGTCTCCCTTCAGTTACTACAGGGAGGAATTTTTTTAGTTGACCAACTAATTAAAAAATTAATAACACAGTACACAGTGAGCAAATACATTCATCCAGATTCCTTTTGGGGGGGTGTCTTTTAAAATTATCCTATCTTTGGCTCCCCACGTGCTGCTGCTGTGCTGGCTGATTGCCCAGGCATGGTGTTAATGAACTTTAATGCCAGGAGAGCACAGGGCAGGGAATTACCAAAGGGCAAAGTGCCAAGTTTCATCCCCTGGCATCTCCTCAGCATGGTGGTGAGAGTTTCAGCCGTGTTAGCAGTCGGGAGAGAAAGTCCTGATGGATTTTTAACTTCTGGGAGTGCTGAAGACCTGAGCAGCTGGTTTGAACATCTCTTACAGTTTTGGAAAGCTCCGTTTTATGAACAGGTTGCAGGAAAGGCTGATACATCACCTTTTACCATCACACCCGTAGAAGCCCCAGCTCCTCTCAGCCGTATAATGATGTTTTCCATACCTCTGGGTGCCTAGAACTGCTCCCCTTCGTTCCATGCGGGATGGCTTCAGAGGCCAAGCTTCTCCTCAGCCTTCTGAGGTGAGGAATAACAACAGCAGCACCTCAGAACGATCCGTGAGCAGCCACTAGTGATGATTTTGGCCACACCTCGTCTCTGCGAGCCCTTCCCGTTAGGCGGAACTTTGGTGCAGGAGCCGCCGCGCTCCCCCGGAGCCCGGCGCGGCGTACCGCCCGCCCATGGGGGGCGGCTTTGGCCGCGTACCGTGGCACAGGCAGGGGCCGGGGCGGCGGCGGCGGGGCCGGGATGTTCACGGCGGCTGCCGAGAGCTTCCTCAGGCAGGCGAGGTGCGACGGGGGACGGGGGGACAGCGGCAGGGACCCCTCGGTCCGGGCGGGGCTCCTGGCGGGAGGGCCGCGGCTAAGCGGGGAGCCGGGCGCAGGGGAGGGAGGGCGGTGGGTACCAACCCTGCATCCCGGAGCTTCCCGAGAGGGCCGGGAATGGGGGCCCGGGCATTCCTGACAGCCCCGACTCCCCCGGCAGGGAGATCCAGGAGGAGGAGCTGCGGAGGTTCGCCGCCCGCGTGTCCGCGCTGCTGCAGGGCCCCGAGCCGGGCCCCGAGGCCGTGGATGGGCTGCAGAGGCTGCACCTCACCGTGGCCGCCACCAAGTACCCCCGTAGGTGAGTGGCCTTGTATGTCAAGGAGCAAAGCGTTACCTTCTGTGGTATGTGATACAGAATAATTCGGGCTAAAATTTTAAAGATCGCAGCATTTTGCTGAGGCTGAGAAAAGCACAAACGGGTGCCAGAATTATTCTGGACCGCCAGAATTGTGCTGTTCAAGAGGTTTCTGTCTGAGTAAGCCCCGGCAAGGTGCATCCTAATTGCATTCCACAGGTAAGCATTTCGTGGGATTTCCTCGTCTGGCAGAGCTCCAGGATGTGTGTGTATATACAGAAATATGGTTCCAGGATGGATGTATAAGTAACAATAATATACTTGCACCAGAAACTGATTCCAACAGCAAAAATCGACTACTGATTTCAGGAACTGTAGTCAGACGTGGTGGAAAAAACAGGAAAATTATGTTGTTGTATTGAAAAGATAAAACTAGCAAAGAAGAAAAAAAGTATAAAAAGACACCTCAGAGAAACCACAGCTGTGACCAGGTGAGAGTGGAACCAACAGAGGTCAGAACTCAGCTCACCCAGCACCAATCGCCTGGCTCGGTGTTGCTTTGCTTTGTGGCTCTTTCCGAATTTTATACTTTGATTATTCATAAATTCTCTTAAATCATAATATTGATTAGCTCATTTATAACACCTTCCTAACCAAAAAGAAAGGAAGGGTGTGGGTTAGGGCTTTAAAACAACACCCTGCCTTGAAAACCCTAAGTTCAATATAAACTCCAGGTCCCTCTTTGCCTTTCACACCGTTACTAAGCAGGAGGTGCCCATCTCCTTTTGCAGCAGGAATAACAAAGGTTGGTGTCACCGAGCCCTCTGTCAAACTGCATTCAGAAATGAAGGTGATGAGATGGCATCGGTCACTGTCAAGGGGGATCCTCCCAAAGCCAAAAATACACAGGAAATAAACATCTGAATCTTTTCTTGCCTTGCAGTGATGTTTACTGTGACTCTTGCAGGCTCGATGGCAAGTTTGTGGAGCTGTTGCAGACAGTGCTGTGCTCACCCAAAAGTCCTGAGCAGATTCAGGTGCTATGTGCTGCCATCCTGAGAGAGATGTCACCTTGCAATGATCTGATCCTCTCCTGTGATGAAATTCAAGATACAAAGCTCTTGAGCCTGGTATCCTCTGTCCTTCTGGCTCAGGTAAATGACCTGTCAAGTCAGAGATCTTCCTTTGTCCATATGGATTTGCTTTTTGATTGTTCCCTGCTCTTCAGCTCCTCCCTGAGCTCAAGGAGAGTGAAATTCAATTGGAAATATGTGGAGAAAAAGCAGAGGCATTTCAATGTTCGTTTAAGGAATCTCATTATTTTGCTTTGCATGGGAAAAAGAATGGCAACGTTTTTGTATGTAGCACTTAACAACAAAAAATGCTTAAAATTGTAATGTTTAGACATTTTTCATTAGCAAAAATGAGCCTTTAGTGCTGGCTGCTGGAATAGATTTCAAATCCAGGCTGCTTGAACATGGAAAGCAAAAGATTTTAGAGTGAATTTACTACTGCTTCTTATGATATTGGCTTTCATGTTCACATATAAAAAATACACATAGAACCTATAAAACATGTAGGGCTGTAAATGCAAATGACAGTTCAAAGATCCAGATTCTCCATGGAGAGAAGCAAACACAAGGACTTTCCTCCTGTTTGAGTGCTGCCTGGGGAACAAGCTGGAAACTTTTCTTTTTCCTCTCCTTCTTTTACTTTTATTGTGCCTGTTAAAGGTAAAATATTTTTCTGAAACTTCTCGTTCTGAGTTTCACTGTGTGCTTAGAAATGTCCCCTATGTTTTCTGACATTCATCTGAGTCTACTTAACTAAAGGAAGTGAAACAGAAACCAGCAATGTGCTTATATGCTGCTTTACAAAGCTTCTCTCTCCCATATCCAGCCTTGAGACTGGCCTGCAGTTCCACAATGTAAAGCAGCCCTGTAGTTTGGGACCTGTGAATTCAAATTGCAGAAAATCTCTGTAAAATGCGATAAAATCAGCTGTGCTGAGGGTTCTTTTTGTGTTTGACTTTGGTATTGATGCCTGATGGAAGAGATTGGTGTCTAGTGATGATGGATTATCTGTCTATCTTTACCTGTGCTTTATTGTTCAGGGAAATAAGGGTGAAGTGGCTGCTGTGGGGCAGCGTGTTGTGAAAGTCCTGGAAAGAAGGCTGCCTGAGGGTCAGAGTGCTCGGTTCCTTCTTCCTGTCCTGGCAAATGTCATCAGCCTTTCACCAGAATCTCTAACAGAAGGTAAATCCATAGGAAGGGCTGAGATTGCCACCTGGCTGTGAGCTGGGTAGTGATCAGAAGGCTCTCAGTTGGAAACTGCTGTCAAAAGTGACATCTCTGCTACAAGGAAAGAGAACTTACTGGGTGAGATGCATTCCACCTCACAAAACGGACTGGGCCTTCCAGTCAAATCCTGCCCAGGGGTTTGTGTAACAGGATCATGTACTCTAGCTGAGGTCTCCAGATGCAGTAGGAGTGTGAAACTGTAGCTGAAGAGCATCAGGCAAAGAGAGGGAGAGAAACAGAGATGTGTCTGTGCATATGGTCAAGAGAGCAGCAGGAGCAGCTGGAGGTGCTCTTCGTCAGAGAGGCAGCACTGAATGGGTAGTGGTGAGTTAACCTAGGAGATTGTTCCAAGCTTAAAATGCTGGGGAGCTGTGAGCAAGGGTGAGTTTCTGGGAGTTCCCTGGGAGGTTTGTGTGCCTTGTGCAGTGTGCAGGGGAAGCTTTGGGGAGGATGTTGGGCTGGGTGCGTGGGCTGGCAGAACAGGCAGGATCACCTGCCCCAGCTTCTGCGAGTTCCCAGCGAGGGATTTGTGCCTTTGGCTGCAGAGCTGAAGCCAGACACTGCCTGAAGTGAGTGACAGTGTTTTTGCACATTCCTCCTAAGAGCAGCTGTGGATGGAGACAAAGGAGCAAGTATCTCTTGAGTGATCTGGTTCCAGCACTCACTCCTGATGGAGGCAGTATGAGGAGTGCAGGACACCCACCTCGGGGTTCCAGTTTCTTTCTGGATTGCTGGACCAGAGAGTGATCTAGGCTGGAGAAAAAGCACAGCAGTTGAGGGTTAGCAGGGACATGTTGCAGAGGCTGCTTCTCTGCCCAGTCTAAAAATGACCCTGTTGCTTCCCTGGTACAGAGCAGACCAATGTTGTCAGTAAAAAGCTGGCTGACTGGCTGAGGTATGCAAGCATTCAGCAAGGAATGGCTCAACCCTCTGGAGGCTTCTTCTCCAGTCCCAGAACCAAACAGGTGAGTGCTGAGTTGCCATAGTGACCTTACAGGGGTGTTTGTTAGTCTGTTACCTGCTGGTTTGGGTTCCCAGAATCACCTTCTTTTGGAAAATGGTAGCTTAGAAGTGCTGCTGTTCTTCAGCATTTTTGTGGGATATGTGGTTAAGACACCTAGGAAAGCAAAGTAGGGGGATTTACAGCTCTGGGATTTAGGAGTTCAGCTGTAGAGCCAGAGCTTTTATCCTTGAAGTAGTTTTAAGAGAAGAGTCTCTTAGTGACCGTGTAGTTCAGAGTAAAAGGTGAATGCCAACGAGCCCAGTGTCAGAGTAGCAAAGTTGAGTGTTTCAGCTGGGGAGGAGGATCCAGCACAGCTGGCTTTTCTCTCTCTGGATACCTGCCCTCCTGCAGGACCCCAAACAAGGGCTGCTTATCTCCTCGGGCTCAGTGGGTTTTCCCTGCCCTCTTACTTAGCTTTTCCCTGTGGCTCTGACCTGCTGCATCTTTTCTCTCAGCCTGCTCCTGTCACAGAGGTGGATGGTGCTGTTGCCACAGACTTCTTCACAGTGCTCTCAGTGGCTCAGCACTACACACAGGACCAGTGGCTCAATGTGCACACCTTCTCCATGCTGAGAAACTGGCTGCTGTGCTATGGGGGCAAGGAGCTGAACACCCCTAATCCAGGTAGGGATTGAAGGTCTGCAGGCCACTGTGCCCCAAAAGGGCTGTGTGCTCTCAGATGTCGTATGAGATGGCTGCATCAGCAGCCCTGCAATCTCCTCTCTTTCAAACGGATTAGATATTAGGAAGAAATTATTCCCTGTAAGGGTGGTGAGGCCCTGGCACAGGTTGCCCAGAGAAGCTGTGGCTGCCCCATCCCTGGAAGTGTCCAAGGCCAGGTTGGACAGGGCTTGGAGCAACCTGGGATAGTGGAAGGTGTCCCTGCCCGTGGCAGAGACATTGGAACTGGATGAGCTTTAAGTCCCTTCCAGCCCAAACTACCCTGTCATTCTGTGATTCCAAGTGACAGGAATGTGGGCAAGAGTTCAGAGATCTTGGACTGGAGCAGGGAAAGTTTGGGAAGGAACATCTCTAAACCTCCTGACTGATACTTACTGATCCTTCCTTGGGGAATTACTTGTTTGGTGAGTCTCCTGTTTTCAGGCAAGGCCTCATGGATTCCTAGGAAGGAGGGCCTGAGTGATGGGAGACAGCATCTCCTTGGTATTCTTGTAACATTCCCTTCTCCCTCAGCCTCCTGTTCTTCACTCTGCACCCAGGGACAGTCTTTGTGTTGCTGGGCTACTGTGTGTGTGTGACATTGCCTGTGACGAGCTGACACGTGTGATGTTGATTGTGCAGATGACAAAGCAGGAAGGGACAGGTCTGGCACATCCATGGTGTCCCCTGCAGCCACGGCTGGCCAGCTGCTTCCCCCCAGGGAGCGTCTGCAGGAGAAAGCCTTCGAGTACTGCCAGCGCCTCACTGAGCAGAGCAACCGCCGTGAGTCTTGCCATGAGCCCTCCTGGCAGTCCTCTTGGTAGTGTTCTCCAAAATATTTCTGCTTCACTGCATGTTTGGGCTGGGGTCTCACTCCCTGGAATCCACAGTTCGGCTCCTAGGGATAGGGCCTGCTGCAGCTGCTGGGGCAAGTCACTGAACAGCCCTGAACTGGGGTTTTGGGAGGGATTTGGAGGCAGCAGCCAGGTTCTGCCTCCTTGATTTGCAGGGGAGGCTGTGGGAGTTGGTTCTGATTGGCCTGAAATGAGGATCAGTGTATGTTCCTGCCTGCCCTGAAGTTGGGGTTAGTGCTCAAACTGACAGCCTCATATTCCTGTGTGGCCTCAAAGCTTAACTTGTGCTCATTTCTCTGGCAGGACCCCTGAAGAAAGATGATGGAGACCTGCAGAAAGCTGTAAGCACACAGAGGTGGGGCTGAAGCTCTGGGAGTTGTGGCTTCCCCCACTCCAATCTTACTCTCTGCTCTCCTGCAGTGTCTCATTGAGGCAGTGACAATCATGGACATCATCTGCAAACAGGACTCCTCCTACGTGTGCCGTGCTGTCTCCTTCCTGAAAGTCCTGCACAGCAGGATCTGTGGGGATGCCTCTTACGCCAGAGCACTGCTACCCATTGCTCAGTTCTTCCTGAACCACGGTAAGTCTTCAGCTCCCACCCCATCCTCCACAATCCAGTCTTGCCTACTCCAGCACAGCCTTTTGTCCTGGCAGTTTGCTGCCTGCCAGAGTTGGTAATTCCATCTCGCCTGTGCTCTGGTATGGATGATCCCACCCCAGGAGACCCAGGAACTGGGGTGTCCCATGCTCTTTAGAGAAATATAACCCAGATCTCTCTTAGCCCCTGGAGTCCTGGCAGGGCTGCTGGGTGGGCTGTGCTCAGCAAGGTGCTCTGTCCTCCCAGGCAAACTGGCAGCTGTGGACTCGGATGCCATCTACAAACACCTCTTCATGGATATCCCAGCTCAGCTTTTCCACAACCCATCACTGGCCTTCGAATTTGTCCAGTTCTGCAAAGACAACAGCCAGCTCTTCACAGACTCCTCCAGCATATTCAGGCAGAGCTTCCCAAATCTCTTCAAGGTACAGCATGTTGGAGCAGCAGAGGGGAGAGCCTGCTTCACATTCCTTTCTGTGCCCTAGAACTTCCTTTGTGCACCCCAAAGCCCACCATGTGCCTCCATGGCAGTGCTAGGGAGAGCACGGGCAAGAGGGACTGTTACAAAACAAGTGTGGGTTTGAAGGGGAGGAAGGTTCTGGATGTGTTTAACACTTCCAGGAGAGGAGAGTCTGGGTTGGCAGGACTGCAGAGGGCTGGGAAGCACAGTGAATACAGGACACAGCACTTTGTTTCTGGAAAAGTTTAGTAAGTTGCAGCTTGGCAGCCACTGAAGCAGCTGCCAGAGGCCTGTGTTGAGCTTCTAACAGGCTCCTGGGTTTTGACCAAACCCTCAGACTTCTCTGGTTTTGCTTTTCAGAAGTGACTTTCCCTTCCCCATCCCATCTGGTCACAGCGTGGAGTTGTCTGGGTGTGTGATGGAGTAGCAGGGATAGTGCAGCAGTTTGTGCTTGTTCCTTGCAGCTCCTGGCGTGGAACAGCCCACCCCTCATCTCTGAGTTTGTAGACCTTCTCCCGTTTCTGCTGGATGCAGGCACAGCCATTGAGATCTTCCATTTGCTGCTTGACCTGCCCTGTTTGACAGCAGCTCTGGACATCCAGCTGAGGTAATGCACCTTCCCTTCCTCCCACTTGTTAATCAGCATCTTGACACTGACCAAAGCCCAGCACACAGTTGTGAGCCTCAGCTGTCACAGAGCGAGAGCCATCACTGCAGTCAGGTTAACACAAGGCTGCGCAGACGTCAGCCCAGTTTTCCTAGTAATGTGTTGTACATGGGAAGAGAAGGTGAGCAGCTCTCACATTTCAGTACTGGACTGTCTTTGGGCCTCAGGGAGCTGTTGCCATTCCCCTCTCCCTATCCAACTCCAAATGGTTGCCACATACTTGAGGCTGCCATGAGCTGCTACCTCAATACAGAGGTGTAATACCAATTCTTCCTTCCCTGCTCTTAGCCCTGGTTTTGGCTTTGTTCCCCTAGAGACACATAGAATTTTCTTGCTGAGACCTTAGGAACTGTGAGCTTCCAGGAGGATGGGGTAGGACTGGAACTGGCTATACCTCTGCTCTTGTCCTCCTGACATTCCAGCTCTATCTGCAGTGCTTAGAAAAGAGAGTCATCCTAAAGGCAGATGTTGTTGGGCTTGGATGACTGAGGGATACAGAGTGCCATTTTCCCTTTCCTGGGCATGACACAGAAGCAAGTCTGGAACTATTGCCTGAACACAGGGGGCCTGAGCTCCTCAGGTTGGCTCTCTGGCTTCCAGAGGGCCTGGATTAGACCGACTTGCTGTCCAGTGTTCAGGATCCCAGCTGTGCCCTGGCCCATTCTCAGGGTGCATCACATTCTGTGTGTTCCCTGCTAGGGCAGCTGCTCTTCCTGCCTCTGAGAAGGCCGGCAGTGACCCCGCTGGGAAACCAGCCTCGTGTCTGGAGGCCTTTCGCCATCCCCTCTACAAGAGCACGTTCCAGTATCTCCTCCGCACCAAGTCTGCTCCTGAGGATGCCCCGCAGAGGTAGGAGCCTGCCTGGAGTGTGGTTCAGCCATCCGGCTCTGGGAGGCAGCACTGGGATTATTGGGAAAGGCACAGCCACTCTCAGTTGGCGTGAGGTGGATTTCTTTTCCCTGTGTCAGCTTTGCCAGCGCTCAAAGGCCTTGTGGGGGATCGGGAAGGGCAACTGGGAGCAAACCTTCAACAGTAACTCTTTTGCCCACAGTCTGGTTCCACTTCGGCAGCTGCTGGGATCCCTGGCTGGCAGCCCAAGGGTGATGCAGTGTGCAGAGACTGTCCCTGTCTTACTGGAGCTCTTTTTCAGGGTGGTGGCAGAGGTAGGTCCTTTTGGGGGGGAATTCAGTTCCCAGTTGTGCCATGGGGATCTCTTGTTACAAAGAGCAGTCGTAGAAGCAAAACTGTGAAGATGCTGCAGCTTTCAGAGAGGGGTGCATGAGGGGAGGGTGGGATTGATACTGGCATGAACCAGCACTGAGCTGGCCACTTCATGCAGAGAAACAGAAAAGCTCTGTGGTGCAGCATCAGGTTCACTCCGTGCTCTCAGTCAGCTCTAAAGGAGAGAGGTGAGAGCACAGTGTGTGCTTGATACCTACTTTGTGCACTGCTCCCCTGATGGATCAGGCAGTGTCTCTGCCCACTGTCTCGCCTGCCTGGTTAGTTTGGGTTTGGCTGCTGGAAGTCACTGGTACCGCTGAAACAAGGGCTGCCTTTCAGTTTGCAGATGGGTCTCTGATAAACCAGCTGGTGGTGCTGCTGCTGCAGAGGAGTGACCAGCTCTATGAGATCCCGTCGTTTAAAGATGATGTGTACAGGTGAGATGGGGTGGGAGGCACAGCCCAGCTCCCAGCCCTTCCTCCTGGCATCCCAGGGCAGCCCAGGAGCCTTTTCAGTTGTGGCCCAGTCCCCGCTGTGACACATCTTTGAAGGGTGCACAATGGAGACTGCACCTTCATGGAAACTTGCAGAGGGTACAGCCCAGTGCCAGTGGCTGGGTGCTGCCAGCCCCTCCTGGCTCTGGGGATCACCACCTTGCCCTGGTATGAGCTGTGCCCTCCTCTCTGCTCCAGGGTGCTGAGCTGCCAGCTGGCGATGCTCTGCGGGCTGCGCCCTGCGCTTGTGGTGGAACTGTCCACGGAGATCCTGGAGTTCTCGGGAGCAGTCAGCAACATCCAGAGCAAGGAGGCCATCTTCACCCACATGGTGAGCAGGGCCACCTGTGCTGCCCCCGGCTGCTGCAGCTGCACTTTGCAGCTCACCTTCCCTCTCCTCCTCTGCCCTAACATTAGCTAACCTAATTTTCCATCCCCTAAAAGTTACTCAGTTCCCTTTCCCTGTGCTCCCTTCTGCCCGGGCCTCAGGTGTGGGCTGTTGGCGAGTACCTGTCGGTGTCCCACGACAAGCGCTGCACAGTGGAGCAGATCACGCGCTTCTTCGAGACCCTCGAGGCTGTGCTCTTTGAAATCACCCAGCTCCGGCCACAGGCCAGCACCCCCAGCTGTGCCCCCCGTGCCATCAGTGTCCTCATGGCCACCTTGACCAAGCTGGCAGCCCGCAGCCAGGACTTGATCCCCAGGTGAGCACCAGCAAGGGGTTGAAATGTGCAGATTTCATGCATCCAAACATGGGTGTTAATTACTAATTGAGTCTGGCAACTGATGGAACCTGAAGAAGGGCAGAGGTGAGCTGTGGAGGGGTACAGTTTGGAGGAGTGGGATTCATCTGCTGACCAACACTCTGTCATCTGCATTAGTTTGTTGGAGTTTACACACTTAAGATGTGATCTGGCTGGGTGCAAAGGTCCTGCTGGCTGATATCCGTGTCCTTCTCCCCTTCAGAGTGTCCATGTTCCTGTCCAAGATGAGGACATTTGTGCAGAGCCCTGCTGTCACCTCTGTTTACTGCGAGGAGGACCTCGAGGAGCTCCTTATTCGGGCAACTGAGCTCATGAACCTGCTGAAAATGCCCAGCGTGGCTCAATTTGTGTTCACCCCACCTGTGGCCAGCACACGGTTTCAGAGGGAGGTGAATGACTCCCTCCCTTTGGCCCTCAGGATGGTCACCCAGCTCCTGGAGCCAGCGCCAGGCTCTGTGCCAGTGTGAGGACAGGAGGTTTCTGGAATAACTCACTGGACACTGCTGACACTCAAGGCTGAGGCCCTGATCTTAACTGGAAAAGAGAAACAAATGATTGTGAATGAAACAGAACAGGAATAAGGAGAGCTGAGGATGCTCTTCTGGTCTGAGGCTGTTTGTATTTGTGTCCTAGTGGCTGTTGCTTTTTTATCTCCTAAGCTTGTCTTATCCTTTCCTGGTGAGTATGCATTGAAAATCCTGCTGGATTTGTGCAAATGTTGCAGGAGAGTGAATTGCATGCATTAATGCCCTGCCAGCACACCCTGTGCCTTTGGAGATGCACTTCTTCCCTCCCTTCCTCTGCCTTGTTTCCCCTCCCCTTTGCTCTCACTACACCTGCACGTGCTGCTTTTCTTGCCTCTCCTTGCAGCAGATCGAGCAAAGGCTGGAGCAAGCAGGAGTGACTCCATCACATCTGGGAGCCCCCACTGCTCTTCTGTCTCACCCTCAGAATGAACACAGAGACATCCAAGAGACAGCTGCCAG
Organism: Monarcha castaneiventris obscurior; assembly: GCA_026261815.1. Lineage (NCBI taxonomy): Eukaryota > Metazoa > Chordata > Aves > Passeriformes > Monarchidae > Monarcha > Monarcha castaneiventris. The sequence continues at coordinate 9,977,460 of JAMPIT010000856.1, read as the reverse complement.
AGCAGGGCTTAGAGAGATTTATTGATCCAGTTGATTGTTGACACAGAGCATTTCTTAACATCCACCGTGTCCGACAGGCGCCATGCTGTGCTCAGTATCTGCACCAGAGCTTTATACACATCCGAGCTGTACAGTATTAACACACAGGGAAGTGAGTCCATCCCACTGCTCCTCCCAGGAGAAGCCAGCCCTCATGCACACTAGGAAATAGCAGGGTTTATTTACAGTCTGTTTCAATACCTGACTGCACTGTGAGCGACACACAGCTCTGGGGTTTTTTTCCAGCTCCAGGGGTGCTCAGTGGGTTGCGCTGGTACTGCTGGAACGTGCCAGGATGCAGCCCCAGCACTGTCTAGTGCAAACCAAGCCTCGCCCCAAGCCCTGGCTCCGGGGCAGAGGGGAGTAAGGAGTGCATGCAGTTTGCCCAGGGGCCTTAGGTAGCCAATTTCAAGTTCTGTGGAGGATGACAGGCCAGCATACCTACTTGATTGAAAGTGAAGTGAATCACCAGGAGCCCTGAGCCTTTGCTCGCCTGCCTGGTAGAGCTGAGTCGGCAGCAGGAGGATGCACTGCTCCCAGTCCCTGCTGGGGCAGCACCCCAGGCCAGGGCTGTGAGCATGGCCCAGCAGAGCAGCAAGGCACTCGTGTCTCAGAGAAGGTGCCTGGTCCATCTTGCCTAGAAAAACAGGCCAGGCTGCGTTGAAATCCAGTAGTGGAGCGTTTCCCTTGCATGGAGTGTTTTGACATCTCTCTCCTCCTGCGACGTGCAAGACTAAGCACAGGAACCAAAACTGCAGCAGTGAGGTGTAATTAGAGCCAACCCTGTTTTAGCATCACAATCCTCGGAGCACTGTTGTGAGATGCCATGTGAGTATCTGATCTGCTGCCAGAGCCCGGACCGTGCAGGGTGTGATGGAGGGCTTTGCTGCAGGCTGTTTTAACAGGGTTTGGCTAAACTAGGTCTCAGTATCTGTCTATATGTGGAAATCAGGTCGGGTTTATCCCGTTAATGGTGCTAAAAGCAGAGGGAGGACTCGGCGGGCAGGAGGCCGGCTGTGCGGGGGCCGGGCAGCCACACGATGGAGCTGAACCCTCGGCTGAGCTGACACCGTGGTCGGCAGCAGGTAGCAAAGCAGTTCCTGGGATATTCAAAACTGTCCTCCCAAAGGGAGTCTCTGCTGTCCATCATCACCTGTCAGCATTTCAGCACCACACACGGGAGATGCTCCGAGCAGGGCACGAAACAGGGTGGCCTTGCAATGGGCTGGCAAAGCTGGTGGGAGAGGACCAGGACATGGTGCCAAGCTGTCATTTGTCTGCCTGGGCTGGTGGCAGTGCCGTGTGCTGCTGGGCTCACTCAGGTTCCTGGTGGCACCAATCCTCTGCGGGGACGTTCTGCCATCAGTCCTGGTGCCAGAGCTGGGCAGTAAATCTGCGGAGCAAGGGCAAGAGGGTCCTTCTCTGCAGGGAGCTCTCCCCGGGACTCACAGGAACTGCTGGTGCTGTCAGCCCTTTGCTGTAGCTGCTTCCCATCCCGAGGCAGGGCTGGAGCCCAGTGGCAGAAAGGCACCTGAGCTAGTAGCGTATGGCACCAGGGGAATTGACTCCTGGCAATGCATCCTGTGTGGAATCCCACTCCTGGGTGCTTGAGCTGCCTTCACCACCCTCAGAGCTGGGCATGATTTTCCAGCCTGACGTGCCAGCACCTCAGGTGGCCACTGCCACAGTGAAGCCCAGGCCTGCCCCACATGTTCGTCTTCAAAACCCAAAGGTATTTCAAGCCTTCTGCCTGCCAGCATGAAATATCACACAGGGCTGCCAGCCTAGAGGAACAGAGGAGCCTGCCTACAAGTCCCATGGTGGGAGCATCCCCTTCCCTCCCCCTGCCAGAGGGGACAAAGGAACAGGAGAGGTGAAGGACGTCCTCCTGAGAAGGACGACACTGGGTGTAAGGTGAGGCTGGGCAATGGATCAGGAATGATGCTCCCAGCCAGTGCAGTGGGAGAAGCGTGCACCATCCTTGCGTGTCCTTTCATCTGCTGCAGTGCAGGGGCAAAGTGTCCAAAAGCACATCGAGGGCTGTTGTGGAGTCCTGGTCCTCCCTCTTGCACTCCAGGCTCCCTGAGGTCAGCCTTAACCAGAGCTGTAGCCATAAGCTGCTGCAGAAGGATCCTTGTTCCACAAGGACTAAGAGGAAGAAGAGCTGGAACTGATTTTTTTGGCTACTTCAATGTCCGACTTGGCAACCAGAAACCGCAGCTTCTTCCCTCCAGAGCGGATGAGGTCCACGGCACTGCAGGGAACAGCAACAGGGAGAGAGGTGAGTTCTGGCTCCCTCAGGCTGGCAGCCCCTCAGGAGCCTGCCAAGTCATGGATATTCACAAAACACCCACCTTCGCCGATCACCTGCCCCTCCACCCTGTGCCTGCTCAGGGTTACAAGCAGGGGCTGTTTCTCTCCTGCCTGTAGCTTTGTGGAGGGCTTGGCCTCCAGGTTAGGGCTGCCAGGACGAGGGCAAACAAACCCAAAGCTGCTCTGTGCTGTGGGCACCTGGGCTCTGCCTCTGAGCTGCCCCACCCCACCACCTTCGAGAGGAAACCTGGGGTGGGATGGGGCTGGATCAACTCTGCATTGCTGAGATGCACCTCTGGAGCTCCTCATGTATTTCCCACATATGGTCCCCAGCTGTTGCTCCATAATCCCTCCTCCAAACCCACAGCCTTTCCCCCTCTCTGGTGTCCTGTGCAGGTCACTCCTCTCCCTGCAGCTTGCTCGTACCGCAGCATCCTCAGGACTGCAGCGCTGGCAACTCTTGCAGCAAAACAGCCAGAAACCTGGACCTGACAGTAACTCCCCACAGTGCTGGCACCACCCCAGGCCCTCTGGTGAGGTGAGACTCACCTCTGGTAGTCTGCCCCAATGAGGCTGGTGCCGTTGACAGCCAGGATGCGGTCCCCGATGGAGAGCCTGCCGTCGGCAGCCGCAGGGCTGTCCTCGATCAGGGTGCGGATGTAGATCCCCGGGGAGCAGAGAGGGGTGTGCTGTTGGCAGGGAAAGGAGGTGAGCGAAAAAAGGGACACAAAGATTTGTGGTCCCAAAGGGCTGAGCTCCCCAAGCAGGATAACTCTTCCCCAGAGCTCACAGCCAAGCCTGATGGCAAGTGGGACCTTGGAGATGCTTGGGAACACAATGGGGATGGTGCTAACAGGAAGGAAATGTGATCTTTTAGTTTATATCCTTTAGTTTTGTATCTGTGTATATTGTACACAGAAAGGAGAGGTGGGGCAATCTGCTCTTGCTCAATTTAATTAAAAGTAAAGCATCATTAACCTGCAGCCATGTTGGGATGGGAGCCCAGCTCACGCTGTCCCAGGGCTCGGTGATGCTCTGTTTCCTACTGACCAACAGCACAGCTGTGAAAGGCCATTTAAAAACATGATCCACCCCACAATGCCAGATTCCTCCTTATGCAAAGGAGGAGCTGTTTGGACACCCTGTGAGCCTCCCTGCTCCTCTCCGCTTCCCCTGCCACCGCTGAAGGGTGGAGGAAAGACCTCGGCTGAGTCATTTTCCTTCCACAAGAGAGCTGAGCCTGTTTGTTCTCTCCAGCTGCAGGACAGCTGTGGACTTTGCATGCATGGCACAGCAACCTAGGAGTAGAGGTCCTCTGATAGATCCCTCTCTGCCTCCTCGTCCCCAGGAGAAGCAGCCTAGCTCCCGTGGGAAGCCATCAGCTTCTTTGCTGGCTTTTCTTGGGGTATAAACCACATCCCACATGTACCACTCCAGCAGTGTGAGGGGCATGAGCTGAGAACTCACCACGCCGTCGATCAGCCCCATCCCCAGCCCGATGGGTCCCCTCTCCAGCTCCACCACGAAGACGTAGCAGAAGTCGTCGGTGGCCGAGCTGCGGCTCGAAGACTCCGGCGTGGGGTAGTCGTAGGGGGTCGGCGAGCAGCCTGGCAGCGGAGAGAGCGGCTTACGGCTCTGGCAACGCCCAAACCCAGCCTCACAGCCCCGGGGCAGCGCCAGCACTCGGTACCTTCGGGGGTGCTGCCTTTGGTGCCGTTCATCCCGTTCCTGCGGGGGTCCTGCAGCCCTTTGCCGGTGCCCTGCGGTGACTCCGGGCTCCCGGAGTCGAAGTTCAGGGGGGTGGTGGGTGGTGTCAGCAGGCAGGAGGAGTCTGTGGGCGCCGTGCCGGCCTTGGGGACCGGACTCCTGCCCAGCTGCAGCTGCTTGAGCTTCTCCTGGAGCTGGGGCTCACCAGCGGGGGGCTCGCAGGGGCAGGCATTGGTGGCCAGGCAGAGCTGGGGGGTCCCCTCTGGCTCGGCACAGCCCCCCCGGGAGCAGTAATCCTCCTGGGCAATGCTGCTCCCCAGGGCGGCCACTGGGCCCTCGCTCACCTCCAGCACCTCCGACGTCGTGCATGCCTCTTTCTTAAGAAGGAGGAAAATGCTGTGGGACCCCCTGCATGTGCCTTTCACCCCCTACCTGTACCCCACCACCCTGTGGCTTTCCTGGCTGTCAGATCCACCCAAAGCCTTGGCAGTTCAGACACTGCCAGGCTTGTCCTGGCTTCCCAGCACAGCTCCCACACCCAAGTGTGGTGGCCAGGGCCATGCTGGGGATGTTTCCAGCCAGCCAGGAGGGGATTCCTGGTCATGTCCCTGCTGGGGGATCCCACCGGAGGATGGGGTAGCACAGCTCCTCCTGTGCCACAAGGGCTGGGCAGGGTGGCCCCAGGGTGACAGTAGGAGGCAGCAGTCCCTGTGGGGTGCTGCAGGGGATGGGGACAGGATGGGAGAGAGGAGAAGGGGACCTGCTGGAGGGATGTCCTCCACACTTGGCAGTGGAGCTTAGCACCCACAGCACGTATCACCCTCCCTGCGCTTTACAGGCATTAGCTAATTAGTGCTTTTGTGCAAGCCTGGCTGCTGGGGACGGGCAGGGTGCGGCGCAGGGAGGACAGGGAACGTGCAGGGAGAAGGGGAGCACTGCCCACAGACATCTCCCCTTCCTCCCTCCTCCCGGCTAACGAGATTGCTGGGAAGAGCCTGTCCTTCCAGCTCACCTTCCCGTGCCCCCCATGCTGGGGGATTAGCAGCACTAATCCTTCCAGAAGCTCTCCCCGAGGGCACTGCCACAGCTCCAGGCTGCAGGCGAGGGCAGCAAGCCCTTGGCACTGGGCTTGGAGGGGTCTGCAGAGGGACCCAAGACCCTCCTGCCCACCCGGGAGAGGAACAACCCCGCCATGGGATACAGGATACCTTTGGGGGTGCTGAGCCTGGCCCCTCGCTGGTGTGGGGGCTCTTGCTCTGCAGGCTCCAGAGGAAGTGGCGGATGTAAAGGAGGTGTTTGTAGATGTTGTCGTCCAACGTCTCCACCTCCAGGTCCACTTTGAAGCCCCCGCTGGGCAGGATGATGGGTGGGTGGTTGTCAAAGGACTCCAGCATCTCATCTGAAAGGCAAAGGCATGGAGGTTAGCACTGGCCCAGGATGCGCCCCCTGGCTCTCAGCCATGTGCAGTCTCCCAGCTGGGATCAGGGACTTAGTGAGCTTGAGCCAGCAGCATCCCTCACTTGGGACCGCAGAAAAAGCCTCACGCCCATCTGAATGCACTTTGCATGCTTTGCAATATCTGAATTTTGGGGCTGTGGTTATTCCTAATCACTGCACTTACTACAGGACACCCAGGAAGGGGAAGGGAATTACCTGTTTGGTTTGTATGTGACTGGAGTAGGCTGACCAGGACTCACCAGGCTGGAAGGCAGCCGGGCTCTCCTCCTCGCTGGGCTGCCACGCTGAGATGCAGCCCACGTCCATCACTGCCTGGCACTGGCTCAGCACCCGGTGCAGCTGCGCGGGGCTCAGCGCCGGGAACTCGGCTCGCAGGGATGGCCAGGTCATCTGGGGGGGACACAGAGCATGAGGCCAACGGCAGAGGTGAGAAACTGCTTCCTCTGAGGAGCAGGAGCTTGCAAGGGGCACAGGAGGGAGAGGTCGGGCAAGATGGAGAGAGCCAGAACATCCTCTCCTGGGCACTGCCTGGGAAAGGGCAGCTAGTGGCGGTTTGCAAAAGGGATGCATCAGTGTAGGGACCCCCAGACACCGAGCAGGCGCTCTCCTGCCCGTGCCTATCCCAATGCCACGAGCCTCAGGCTGGGCATCCCTCACCTGCACCAGCTGGGAGCCGGGCATGGCCAGCAGGTTGGCCACGCTGGCAAGTTTGGAGAAGAACTGCTGGGCAAGCTGCTCAAAGCCGGCGCCGCGCAGCCATTCCAGGAGCAGCCGCATGCTGGCCCGCAGCTTCACCCCCTGAGACCAGTGGAAACAGCCCAGAGAGGAGCCTGAGGAGGCAAAGCATCCATCAGCCATGTCAGGGAACAGCCCCTCAGTCCCCCAGCCCCTGCCCTGGGTTAATGTCCCCAGCATCCTGTGGCTCTAATTCCTGGTACTGGCTGGACCTTGCCTGGAACTGACAATGGGGCAACTGTGTTAATGAGGGCTAATAAGCACCTCAGGCTGCTGTAGTTTATTAATGAGCTGCCCCTATTAACTGCCCTCAGCCTCCTCTGCTCAGGCTCAAAGGGGCAGTGGAATGGGGATGGGATCCTTGTGGGGTTTAGCCTCTCCTGGGAATGGGGACCCTGGTGCCAGCAGCTGGGTCTGTGCTTGGCCTCCCTGTAACAGCTCTGAGACCTGCCCATCTCCAGCCCCCTCCTTCCTGTACCCTCCAAGGTGGCACTGGGAGGGACTGGAGGGCATCCCAGTAAGTCAGTCTTCCCTCCATGCATCACCCAATTCAAGGAGGACTGACCCTTATCCAGGAGCTGGTTGAAGAGCAGGGTGTTGGAGAAGAAGAAGAGGTAGGCGAACATCTGGGAGGTGATCTCAGGGTGCACTTCGTACTGCTGGAGCAGGTCCAGCACGGCCTGGTAGATGAGCACGACCCTGCGGAGCTCCTCGGGCAGCGGCGGGGTGCCCCGCCAGCTCTCCCGGCACTCACTCTGGAAGGGATTGCACTCCAGCAGGGCAGGGAGCGACACGTACAGACACTGCAGGGAGAGCAGCAAGTTCACAGCAGACTCAGTTTGTTGGGTTTTTCTATTTTTGCAAGAGCCAAACCTTCCCTTCACCTCCGCAAGCCAAGCAAACCCTGCCAGTGCTGCTCCAGCAAGGGGCTGCTCCTACTCACCCCCTGCCTCCATGGGCTCCAGTGTTGTGCAGAAGTTTAAAAAATTATAAAAATTAACATGTTGGCCGCTTTTAGCACTTGAAATGTGTGTGACAGCCGCTAAAATCTGCAAAATCCGATGTGAACCAGAGCAGCAGCCAATCGGTTGGGCACGAGGGTGAAAGAAAAGTCAGGATCGGTGGGGATGGCCTTTCCCTATTGCTTGAATGGGAGAGCGGTGCCTTGCACTCACTCCTGCGGGGCTGAGGGAAGGGGAGGGCGCTGAGGAGGAGGGCGCAGGGGAGGAAGGCGCTGCTCTGGAGCGGGGCAGGAGCAGCCGCTGTGTCCCCGCGGGCCGGTGCCAGCGGGCAGGAGCCGTCCTGCACAGGGCAGCCTTTCTGTGCCTCCTCACACTGCCCGCTCTGTTCCCGCTGCCGCCCGGCTCCCGCGGCCCGACGGCGGCGGGCCAGGGGCCCCTTTCCATCACGCCCTGAATCACACCATTATGCCGCGCTGGCCGGAGCCAAGCAGCCCTCCCCAAACACCTCCCCCGAGCCGCTGCACTGCAGACAAGGAAACACGCCGCAGTAATTCAATACTTTTCCTGGGCTGCGACCAAAAATCGGGGCACTTGAGCCCGAAGGAAAACACCTCAGCGTGGTGCAACTGCCAAGGAGTAAAAGCTTTTAAAAAAAAGCCCTCCTGCAGAGCCCTGGGGATGCTCGTGCCGGCCCCGTGTGGCACCGTACCTTGGAGATGTAGTAGACACACTGCTGGAAGGTGTACATGATCACCTCCTCCAGCACCGTCATCGCCTCCTCGCTGGCCGTGATGGTCGAGGAGAACAGAGACTCCTTGGAGCCTGCGGGGATGAGAGGAGGATGGGGAGCAAACCCGCAGCAGCAAGGCCCCCATATTCCCAGGGTGCGGGTTATTGGAATTTCCAGGTTTGTATCACCACCAGGGAATCCCTCACCAGGGCAGAGGCTCCTCTGGCCGCAGGGAGCTCCCAGCTGCCGGCCCCCACAGCTCCCATCCCTGCCGGCAGCTCGGGGCTGCACCCTCCTTCCTGCACCTGCCTGGCCTATGAACATTTTAACTTTCTGTATGGACCAGAAACTTTCTGAGGCTGGTTTAATACCTTTTTATCCTTTTTTTTTTTTTTTTTTCGTTTTGCTGGCATTAACACAGGCTCACCACTGAGCAGCTCTGCAGGGCTGCCTGCAAATCCAGGTGCCCCCACAGCAGCCAAGGGTGAAGAAAGCCCCCCCGAGGCATTAACCACAAGCTGCCGTGGTGGCAGGGGATGCTCATCTGTGAACACAGCACAACCTGGCTCTGGAGCTGGGCAGCACCACGGCAGGATGTGAGGCTGCTCCTCCCACAGATTTCCCCTCTCCCCACAGAGAGTTCCCTGCTGATGAGGATTACGGAGGGTTAACGGAGCATCCCGAGGGCACCGACCACCGCCTGTGGCTGCGGATTAGCAGAGCAGGGTTGCTCCTGCTGGAAAAACAGGCAGGATGCTGCATCCAGACTTACCTTTGATGTCCAGCTCCTCCTCCATGCTCTGGATGTAGGTGGGTGATTTCTGCTGCACGAAGTAGAGGATCTCAATGGCATTGGCCATCCAGAAGATGATGTGCTGCAGGTCTGGGAGAAGGTCTGTGATGGTGAAGCGGGATAGGCTGGCAGGGTCCTGGCTGGGGAAACACAGCAGGTATTACACCTACTGCTCCTCAGCAGCCCCACTCAGGCTTTTGGGGAGAAAACAGCCAGCCTGGGGCAATGCCAGAGAGCTCTCACACCCCTCCACCCCCAAGCCCAGCACTCCCCTTAGAAAGATCCTTTACAAGGAAAAATTCAGTGCTTCCTGCTCTGGGGTGGCAAAGGGGACTCTGTGGGGACCAGGCTGGCCAAGGTGACCTGGCCTTTGTGGGGTGCCACTTTTGGGGGAAACTTCCCCTGGTACAGCTGAACTGCAGTAAGTACTCGTGGCTGAAGAGCAGCCCTTCCCTAGGGGTGTGTGCTGCTCCTGCCAGCTCTGGACAGTTAAACCCAGCTCACCCGCCCTAGGCTGTTCAAAAATGAAACAAAAAACATCTGGGAAATTTTTCAACTGCTAAACTGCTTTTTCTTGCTTATAGGAAAGGCCTGGGAAGCATCCTCGAAGTTTATCCTACAGGAGTGCTCACAGCAAGCACCAACAGTTCCTCCAGATACTGGTTTAGGGATGGGATTTTGGAAATGGCTGGGAAGACAGCTCCTTGCACCACTGTGATTGCTCCAGCATGGTGCTCCCAGCACTGGGACACTCTGTGTCACCACCCCTGGATGCACACACGCAATGCCAGCTCCATCTCAGCTCCACTGAGGGGTCTCCAGCATGAAGAAGATCAGGCTCATACGTAAGGGACATTCCTGCTATATCCCTCAGGGATGAAGCCACAAGTGCAAAGCCTTGCCCAGGTCTTGGATCTGCTGCAGGTCCTACTCCCTCCCGAGCTTTCCTGCTTTTCCAGACCCACACATTCCGTGCAGGCATCGTGGTTAAAGGACCAGAGAGCAGAATGCATGGGATTCATCAGGAAAACTCATCATGCATCACAGCTGACAGGCTGGGAGGGTGCTTTTACCAGCCACGGACTCCCCTCACTCATGGTGGAAGGACCGGGGTTGAATTCTCCCCGTTTTGAGGCAAAACAAGGAGGGTCACACTTACTGCTGGGATTGCTTTTCAGCCAGCTCCCGCGTCCGCTCCTGGGCAGGGAGAGAAGGGAGAGCACAGTGAAAACCAGTGGGATGGGGTGGCATCAGCATCACCCCCATCAGCACTCGCTGCCACCGGGGACCAGGTTGGGGAGCCCCCAGGGAGGGCTCCAGCAACACCCCCACCCCACAAACACCCCCTCACACCGCTGACTGACCCACACCGTCCTCTGGATCATTTTGGCCGCTTTGAGCAGCAGCTGCCCGAAGTCTCCTGGCTCAAAGTTGGTGGCCGAGTGCTGGATGCAGAGGCAGAGCAGGAAGGCGGGCGTCAGCTTGTGGTCATCCCCCCCGGGCTCGATCAGGGTCATGATGCGCCGCAGGAGCACATCCTCGGCCGCCGGCTCGAACTCCAGCTGCAGCTTCCTGCGGGGCGTCCTGGGGCCGCCGGCGGGCGAGGGGCCCCGCTTTTTGGCAGCAGGGTCCTTCTCCTTCAGCAGGCTGCCGCACGCCCCGCACACGTGGGGAGCCTCGGGGTGCAGGGCTCGCAGCCTCAGCAGGGTCTGCGCCGGCAGCGGCTGCGCCTTCATGGGGTCCTTGTAGAGGAGCAGGTAGTAGAGGCCGAGGGACAGCAGGTCCCCGTGCCGCAGCACCACCGTCCGGGCCACCTCGGCGAAGTTGACAGAGATGCCAGCGCCGGCGATGGGCTCCAGCACCAGCTTCTCCTCCGAGCGGTGCCGGGAAGGTCGGAGCTTCCTGATGGTGCAGTGCAGGGGCAGGATGTCGGGGGCTGACAGGCTGATGCTGGGCTTGCTCGCCTGTGTCCTCTGGCCCACCGTGTGCTGCTCGCGGTTCAGCAGGTAAACCAGGCTGTCCTGCCAAGCGAGGAGACGCAGCATGAACCGGGGAGAGGGGGACAAGGGACCCTCCTCCCTGCCATGCAGTGAGTGCTGCAGCCTCCCTCTGTCCCCAGCCGTCCCCTCGCTGTCCCCAGCTGTCCCCCATGCACCTTTGCATGGCAAAAACTGTTTCTTTTTTTTACTCTCCTCGCTGCCAAGCAGGACAGCAGCGATCCCTGCCTTGGGCATGCCAATAAACGGGCACAATGACTTTGGGCACGCAGTAAATGGGGCTGCTTTGGGCAGAAGGAGCCCTCCTTCCACCTCTCACCCTCATCCCTTCCTGCAGCTGCTTTTCCTTCCCGCCTTCTCCCCGCAGACTGCAGCGATTCCTGCAACCCCAGCCTGGGGGGACGGTGGGACCCCGGTCAGAACATCCACCCCTGGCCCTGTCTTTCCCCACAGTCTGCCCGCACACCCCGGTGCAGCTCAGGGGACCACCCCGTGCCTCAGTTTCCGCCAGCAGCGCTAACGGGATGGCTGCAGTGCCGGTGTCACCCTGCCAAAAAGCTTGGACCAGCCGGATCCTCAGCGGGCACAAAGTGGCCATTAACTGCAAGAGCTGTCCCTGTCCTTTGCAGTTCTCCAAGTGCCTCCAGCAGACGCACTGTTCTCCTTGCAGCCTCTGATTCCGTTTGCCGCTAAGGACGCGGCCGGACAGGGGACGGGGCAGCTCAGCCACCCCCGGAGAAGCAGGGCTCCTTCGGGCCGGGGCAGGGATGCTCCTCGGGGATCACCTTGCATCCCTCTGGGACATTGCAGGGGGTCACAGGTCCTGCCTCCGTGTCCCCCGTGCTTGAGGACAGACTGGGGACAGACTTGGGGACAAGGCTGCGAGTCCCAAGCCCGTTTCCTAAAAAGATGCTCAATCCGCACCACCACCACCACCCCCCCCTCGACCCCAGCAGCTCCGGCCATGCAAGCGGCCCCGCTCCCCGGGGCTTGGGAGGGTGGGAGGGAAGCGGGGGGGGTGCGCAGGAGGCGGCGCGGTGCTTACATGCTGCTGGCTGTAGCCCTGCAGGAGCAGGAGGTGCGGGGACTGGTAGAGGGAGTACCGCATGCTGCTGCCGCCGCTCCGCGCCGCCGCCGGGCTGCCGGGCAGGGTGGAGCAGTGCCGCTGGAGCCGGGCCCCGGCCCCGCTGCCGGCCCCGGCCCCGCTCCCTGCCCGCCGCGCCGGGGTCCCCAGGCTGGTCTCGCTGAGGCTGCGCCGCAGGGCCGGGGGGGGCCCGCGCCGCTCAGCCCCCGCCGCCCGCCGGGCCCCCCGCGCCCGGTGCCGCTGCAGCTTCCGCGCTTGGGCGTTGATGCCTGCGGGGATGGGGGGGAGACAGAGCGGCGTTCAGCCCCTGCGGCCCCCCCCGGGACCTCCCCCCGCCCCGCCGCAGCGCCCCGCGGCCGGGGGATGCTGCAGCTCGGAGCGGCCGGAACCCTCCCGGCGCCGCGCACCCACCCTGCCTTGATGTCCCCGGTCCTTCGCCCTCCCCGAAAGGTGACGCCAAGGCACCGGCGCGGAGAGTTCAGTGTCCTAATGCCACGGCTAAAAAGGGGGTGTCCCAGCCCTCTCTCGCCCCCCAAACCTCACTGAATGGAGAGCAGCCGGTCCATAGTATCCCCCACCTGCCCTGGCCACGCTGCCGGGCTGGAGGGAGAGGAGATCCCTGCTAAAAAGAAATTTCACTCAATCTTTGCTAAAAAGGAAAAAAAAGAGCCCGGATTCTGCTTTCAGCCCTTCGGCACTCAGTAGCCAGCAGCAAGTGGGAACCGCAGGGACCCCCCCCCGATTCCCCGGAGCACCAGCCAGGCATGGGAGCTGCAGTGGAGCCCGGCTGCAGCAGGAACAAGCTGTAATTAACTTCTCCCAAGCATCAATTCGTGCGGAGCTGTCTGTCCGTGAGACAAACAGGAGCCGGAGTGAATGAATAGGCCCGGCCGAGCTGCAAAAGCAGCCTCTCACATGGCATCCCCAGACCCGGGGGGGTCCCCGTGGGTCCCTCCGTGCTGCAAGCGTGGCTTGAGCTCTGCAGGAGAAATAGGAAGTTGTGCGTCCGAAGGGCAATGCTCGTACCTCAGCTGGGCAGCCTCCTGGGAGCAGGTCACTGGCATTCGGGGAGGACGAAGAGAGGGAAAAAAACCTAAAGGATTTGCTTGCAGGAGCAGCAGTGCAGCCTTGTCGGTGCAGCACCAGAGCCAGAGCCCCGCTCCTGGCTCGGCCGACCAGGGAGCAGCCTTTGGACAGCGAGATTTGGGGACAGCCGGCGGGATTTGGGGACGGCAAAGCAGAGAGCCTGGTGCCCAGGGCTGCTTAAAGGGACACTCACAAGCTCAGACCCAAAAAAAAAAAAAAAAATCTGCCTTATTTGGTGAGGAATGGGCTGCCGGTTCTGAAATACATTTTTTTGTTTGTTTGTTTTAAATGGAGCGCTCCTTTGCTGGGAAAATCAAAGAGATGGGGATGGGGAGGGGGGTGGGACAGGGAGAAAATAGCCCCTGCTGTTTACATGCCTTGGGATTAGGGCAAGGCACAGTGAAGCCACCCCAAGAGGTCCCGTGCCCTGTGTCCTTCTTAAAAAGGCAATCGGCCCCGCTCCCGTCCCCGTCCTGGCCACGGCACGGATGTGAAATCCAGGGAGAACAACAAGCCCACCTAAGCCACGCTGCTGGGGATGCCAAAGGCCACCCCAAATGTGTCTGCAGGACACCTCAGCTCCCCCCAGGAGCCCTGTCCCCAACCCACAGCATGAAATGGGCCAAAGGGATGAAGGACAGCCGGGGCAGTGCAGATCCCAGAGCAGCCCGTGGGAGCAGGGAGGAGTGGGGCCGGATTCTGGGGAGCAGCTACTGCTGGAGCTCAGAGGGACAGACTGGGGTCCCACTGCAGAGACAGGCCATCACCAGCCCCTTATCGAGGGGAAAGGAAGCTTCTGTATTTATTTTGTGTAGGAAAAACTGCTTTTTCACTGCCGATAGAGCCCCCGTCACAGGCTCCCACTAACCCCAGGGCTGTGCTGGAAAGATAAACACAGCTCTTTTCCTGAGCATAACAAAGTCCCTCCATAAAATTGGGTTAGGTTTTTTAATCCTTTGGTACTGTTTTGCCCTGCCAGGCATGTGCAGGTTATCCCACCCAAAACTCGGCCTGAACATCTCCAGTGCAGCGCTACCAGGGCAGAGCCAGTGGCTGCTGAATGCACATGGAGATTGGGATGGGAACAGGGTGTAAGGAGCTAAGGAGCACCTCCAAATATGACATTTCTCCCTGGATAGCCAGGACCAGGACTGTATAAAGGCTGCTATTGTTGGGGTGTTAGGCCTTGTTAAAGTTTAGGGCTGGACGAGCTCCAATGATCTCGGGCCTAGGGGGAGGTTAACAAGGCTTGGGAAAAAGGATGTGCCACTGATAGTGGGCACAAAGAATACAGAATTTACAGGCCACAAGGACATTTGGCAGAACTCCCAAGATAAGGAAGAAACTAACAGAAGCAACTCAGCAACTGAGCTGAATCAGCTCTGACTGGGTAAGAGGTAATTCTGACAGGGGGAGATTCACAACCACCAACCCAAGAAACCACTGACTGAAAACAAGAGTGCTCTCATTGTCTCTGTCCCCCATCTTTTCTCCTTCCTTCTCTCTCTCTACCTCCCATTCATTGTTAATGAAATCTGTATTATTTACTTTGGCATTTGTCTCGTTTGCACCTCAGTTCAGGCAGAGGCATCTCTGACTAATCACATCCTAACACAGGGCTGGCTCACACCCTTAGGGAGAGATGGGCACCCCTTGGGCAGCACCCACCAGACCCCACCAATCTGCTGCCTTTAAACCCATCCTGCATCCCAGGGGAAAAGCTGCTAGTTGTGGTGCCTGGGATCTTGGCTGGGACCTGACTCTTTTTCAGCTGAGGAAAGAGGTTCGCTTTTCCTGGCTGAGAAATAAATCAACAAATAACTCCGTGGGCCCCAGGAAAGAAGAAATGCTTTGAATGTACCCAGGAGGGACTAACACCAGGCTAGTCCTTCCTAATGTAATTGCTCCGCAGACTCTGCAGGGAAGCTTCCCTGGATGCAGAGTTGTGCTAAGGTATATCAAAGCCAGATCCTCAAAGGCACTTGCCAGAGCATCTTTTAGAATAATAGGCTTAAATCCTGAGTTTCTGGAGCTGCGTGTGCAGTTCAGCCTCCAGCCTCTTGGGAAAGCTCCAGTTGGGACAGGACCTGGTACCGAATGGGGGTATTTTGGAAAATGAACACCACTGAGATGCCAAGTGCTGCACCTCCCTCCAGCCCCCTCCAGCTTGTGGCTGTTTTCCCTATATCTCCATAACTGCTGCCTCAATGCCTCCCAAAAGGAGCAGGGCTGGGGGTAGCAGGGAGAGAGGGGCAGCCTCCTTTGCTGCAGAGAGGCTCTACCTGTGCTGCTAATTAGTGGCATGAGGAGCCAGCACCGTCCTCCCCAGTGGGAAGCAGCTAATAAACTAATTAGGATAATGGGTAACTGAGCAGATAAAATTCTTAAGCTATTTGCTAACAGGCCATGGATGGGTGTGGAGCTCTTCCCTCAGCCTCCAGCCCAGCAGGCAGCGATGCACCTGCGTGACCCCAGTGGTCCCAGTCCTCCCAGTCCTGCTGCTCCAGCGATGCCCTGCGTGGGGAAGGGCCCGCAGGTATTGCCCTGGGGGTGATTTGAGCATCCCTTTGCTTTTCTCTGAGGGAGCTGCAAGTCCGAAGTCCCTTAATTTTTGCACAGATGTTGTGTTTTCCACACCAATGCCTCACCACCCTGGGCAGGCAGCTGCTGCTCAGCAAGGGGACCTCTGCCAGCTTGAGCCTGGTGACAAGGGTGACCCTGGTGGAGGGCACTCGTGGTCAATACCCCTTACACCAGGAGTTCCATGTCTTTTTGGAGTGCTGGCTCACAGGCTGCATCACTCCCATTCATTCTTGGCCGTTTGCAGATGAGGTGGGAAAACGTGGCCCCAGCCTCACAGCATCCCAGGGCCACCAGCTCAGGGTGAGACTGGTGACAGAGCCCCTGGTGCCACCAAAAGAAAAGGCTGCAGGAGTGAGATTTTACCAGGTAAGACAACTATGAGCTGCATAGTCTGCAGAGCCTGACTGACTGTGGGTGTAGCTTCTGTCTTGGAAGAGCTTGGTCAGCTATGGAAAATGCCCAAAAGTTAAAAAATGGGGAATTTCCACGGCCCCACCCAGGAGTGCTGAAACAAATGAAGTGATAACGAAAGCATAACGGGCTTGTTTCCAGATCCAGAGCACAGAATCCTATCAGGAACTGCTCCTCCATTGGAAATGACCGAAGGGTGCCAGTCCCAGGCCAGCTCGATGCTGCTCCTGTGCTGGGCCAGCCCAGACCCTGCTGCTTCCCCAGCCTGAGTGGGAGCCTTGCACTCCCACGGCTCCCAGCCCACCCAGGATCCAGGTCATGGGGAGGAAAGTTGCTTTCTGCATCCGAGGGGGAGGATTTGAGGCTAAGTGGATGTGACCTTGGGCTCCTGCAGGGAGCTGCCACGTGGCACCGTGTGCTGCAACCACTGCACTTGGCTCTTGCCCTTCCCTCTGTTCAACAGAAGCTGTTTTTAGAGTCGCTGCTCTCCCAAAGTGCTTCATATCTCTCTGATCCTGGCTGGAGAAAGAGCTGAAGAGAAGAGCAGAGCACCCACCTCCCTGGCCCAGGCTCTGGCAGGAGCCACCTCCTTGTCTGTGTGTCCCACATGCAATGAGCTGGGACCACCTTCAGCATCCCTTTCCTTCCCTGAGCAGACAGAGTGGACACGGTGAGGATGGGGGTAGCCCTCCACCTGGGTGCCAGGTGAAATCCCAATTGAAAATTACAGCTGGGGGGGCTCCAGCTGCCTCTGCTCTCCCCCAGAATTCCCACAGCTGGATTCCCTCACCCTGTGCCTGGGCTCCTTCCAGCCTTTGTTAGGATGGGTGGGAGAGGAGCTGTGTCCCCCTGGAGTGGGACAGGTTGGACCATTTGTTCTGCTGCTGGTGGGGGAGAAACTTGGCTCCTCTTTGCCAAGCACACAGAGTAATCCTGCATCATCAGTTTCATTCTGACAGCAACAACCCTTTCCTACAGGCGTGAGGAACCGCTCGGGGCCCATCTCAGCAAAACCCCCTGGCTGAGACCTCCAGAGCCTGGTCCAGACCCCTCTGTCAGCAGGTCTGACCCAGCAAGCACATCGTGCAAGTAAAAATCTGATTTTAAACCTCTCTGCCCTCATCCTCACAGGGCTTTTATCTGAGGGTGGGAGGAGGAAAAGCTTCATTACTCTGCGCTGGGGTCACTTATTAACCTGCTGGGTCCTAATGATGCACTTATCTCCTCCTGCCAGCCCTGGCCTCCATCAGGCACCGCTGCAGGGGCTCTCCTGCCCTACATTGCTCTCTCTTCATTAGCTTTTCATTTTCCTTAATTGCTCCTGCAGATCTGCCCGGAGTGTCAGGCCTGGGGGATGCCCAGAGGGAGATGGGGGTGGAGGGGAGCAGGGCAATGCTCTGCCAGGCACGAAGCCGGGGATGCCATGGTGCTGGCTCACTGATGGGAAGAGCAGGAAGCACTGATGGTCTGCTGCTCCCCATGCATGAGCAGGGTTTGGTACTCACCCCTAAACTGGCTGGGGTGAATATCTGAGGTCTCAGATACCAAATTAGTGCGGGAGAGTGCTGAGTCCTGCCTCAACCCAGGAGCCTTGCAGCTAAAATGTGGCCACCCTCCCACTTGCACCACCTCCTGCACCCAAACCACATCTGGAAGCTGCTTGTGTGGAAGGGCTTCCAGGGGTGAATCCCAGCCCCTCTCCCTGCCCCACACCCAGCTCTGACCTGCAGTGGTGGTGTCCACGTCCTTGGCCGCCATCTCCTCCACCTCGGCCCTCCTGCGCAGCTCCAGCCGGCGCGAGAAGCCCTCCCTGGGCTTCCAGAGGTCCTGGATGAGCAGCGGCTTCTCGTGGTCGCCCAGGACCCGGAGCCCCTCTGTCTGCCACTGCTTCTCGGGGCCCTGGAAGCGGCCGATGACATCGCACAGCGCGTACTGCCCGGCACTGAGCTGGCTCAGCCCGTAGCGCTCCAGGGCCTCCTTCACCAGCTCCCGCGCTCCAGAGCTGCCCGTCACCAGCACGCTCTTGTAGTTGGTGCCCGCACAGATGTTGCCCCCAAAGATTTTCAGGATGCCAGGGGCCGAGAGCTGGGTGGAGAGCTCGGCCGGGTCGTCCTCGGCGGCCGCGGGGGAGGCCGAGCTGTGGTCCTTGTAGCTCAGGGTGCGGTACAAGACCTGGGAAAAGAGCCGGCTCTGGCGCTTCAGCCGGTTCTTGGACGGCGGAGCCATGGTGGAGGAGGGCCCATAAAACATGGTGCGTGAGGTGGTCATGAAGCACAGCTGGGCAGGGAAGAGCAGAAAAGGGAAGGGGAGTGGTTTAGAGGGCAGATGTGCAGGTGGCCACGGAGGAGCCGCTGTCATCTCCAAGGTGGCAGATCAAGGGAGGGCCATTTCCCTTGTGTAACCCAAAACACCAGTGGAAAAGCTCAGCCAAACTCCTTGGCGGCAGCACAGTTACCTCTGGATGGATTTGTCCCTGAAAATGGAGCCTGGAGTGGCCCCATATTTCTCCATCATGTGTACTAAGAGGTCCCTCTTACCCAGGCAAAATGCAGTGGGAGGAGAGAAGCACCCTGTAGGACTTGGCGGAGCCCATCCTGGTCAGGAGCCAAAGGCACCAGGAGTTACTTTCACTAACGAGTTTACGGAGCAATCCCATTTTTTAGAGGTGAAACGGAAAGATCGAGTGCAAATTCACTCACTCTGAGGTCACTGCTAAATGCTTTTGCTCAGCGAGAGGCACAGGGTGAAAATGGGCTTTAATTAGCCTTTCTAAAAATGTCCTGACTCCAGCAAATCTGTTGGCTGTTGCTTGTTTGTGGAGGACGTTCAGGCACAGGGTGGCATCGCTGACAAGGCTGCCCTTGTCACGTTAGCCCAGGGCAGGGCTGCTCAGGGCAGCCCCGAGTGGGCAGCGACTGGAGGAGATGTGGCCACGGCCGTGTGGCAGCTCCTAGTGCTCCTCAGTCCCCTGGAATGGACTGGGAACCACCAGTCACCTCTGGATTTAGGTGGGTAGCACTCCTGCCCGATGTCACTGTCACCATCTGGGGATGGCTTTGAAATCACATTCCGCTGCAACAGCACCTGGTGCTTGTGTGGTGCTGAAAATCCACAGCAGCACCGTGGCCTGCTGGCAGGGGAGCTCCGGAAAGACAATCCGAGCGTTCCTGATTTGCACAGGACTGGGAACCCCCTCACCTCCAGATTTATAATGTCCAGGGGTACCATGCACACACAGAGGACCCCCAAAATGTCCCATCCACAGCTATCAGAGCTCGGGGATGCAGCAGCCGGGGTGACCCAGCTGTGCCTGGCCGGGGACACACAGGGCACCAGGAGCTCCCCACAGCTGCAGCCCCGACTCGCTCGGGCACGGCCGCGCCTCCGGAGCAAACTCAGCGCCATCAGGCAGAATGATGTCGGCCCTGGAACGCCTCCAAACCACCATCCAATCCAGGGAAAAAGAGCGTCCCTGCTGCTAATGGAAGAGGTCACCTTCTAACCCAGAAACCGCCTCCCAGCCACGCACGGAGGGTTGCTGCAGGATGTGCATCCCCCCCATCCCGCAGGCAGAGGCCCACGGAATGCTGCAGATCGGGGAAACTGAGGCACCAAGTGCTAAGGATGTGGCCAGGAGCTGTGTAATCCCGCAATGCTGCTGCACCCCAAGTCACCCCTTTGCCCTCTCCCAGACCCACCAGGACTACGAAAATGATGGGGTTTGTCCTTCTTTCCAACCTGCTGGCTCCAAAACTGTCTCCTGGTGTGCTGAAGGGTGGGAGTCCTGGCACAGGACAGCAGGGCTGAGGACCTTGTGTTTTATAGTGCCCCAGAACTTCACCCCACCTCTGCAGTTGGTGCAGGTAAGGCTGCTCCTGCTCCCACCTTGCAAGTGGGGAAACTGAGGCAGGGATGGGGTTGGGGCTCTGGCTCCCCCCACAACGCTGCTCCTCCTCCTCCAGCTGAGCCCAGAGCTGCTGCTCCTGCTGGGGACATCCCTGGGGACATCCCTTGATGTCTGCTGTGTGACATCTCCTGGAAGTGCCGGGGCAGCCCCGACCTGGGGAGCAGGTCAGGGCACTGGCAGACAGTCAGGCTCAGGAGCAGCTGCCCCAGGCCGTGAGCACGGCCCTGCCAGCCCTCATTAACATTGACCAGAAGGAAAACTGCCCCAGTGTCCCTACAGGACCTTGTTATCAAGGATGCAAAAGACCAAACTTCGTCATCAAATCACCGGTTTCATGGATTTAATCTCTACCCTGAACTACCCCCAGCACAAAGGGAAACCTTTTACCATCTGCTGGTGGCAAAATCATTCCTCCAAGCCCACATCACAGAGACACCATCCTTGCTTCTTGCAGGTCCCTGCCTGGTTTTGAATGTGTTATTTATAGCTCAGCTATTTTTCTGCTCTTTCTATCAAACGCAGCTCCTACAGAGTTCGGGGGCAAAGACATTTCACCAGGAAAAAATAAGAAGCCTGGATCAGGAGGAGCTTCCAGCCTGGTCACCCCAATTTTCAGCATCTAGAGCAGCACCGGGGTGATTTCCTGAGACCTGAGAAATCGCAGCCTTCTCCCAAAGACAGTGGAACACACCCGGTCTTAATCCCCCTGAGGACTCTGATGGCCGGGATAAGATGATAATGAAATGGGCTCCTCCCACACCCGTGCTGGGCATCTCCCACCAGCAGGAAATCTCTTGTACGTGCAGTCCTGCTGAGTCCTGCTGTGGGAGCAGGGATGCTCCAGCTGGACCCAGCTGCCCGGGGACAAGCCAGCAGCAGTGCCAAGTGCTGGGCACAGCTCTCTGCAGGTCAGTGGGACACGTGCTCCTGGACATCCCCAGCCCAGGTGAGCTCCCTTCTCACTGCAAGGCAGTTCCCTGGAAGGACACGAGCCTGCAGCTATGGACCATCATCCAGACTTTCTCAAGACTTTCTCCAGCGTTCAGTGATGTTGTCTCTCTGATGGCTATGTAGGAATTAGTCAAAAGCCTGGGACTGCCTCCCAGCGAGATCTGTCAGGGATCCTTCACCTCTCGGCAGCCACACCAAAACCAGCTATTTTCCACAGCCAGCTCTGCCTGAGCTCTGCAGAGCTGTGACAAATGCCCTCGGTATCCACGTGGCCACCACATGTCCTGCCATCACCACAACTGACTCTGCAACCGCGGGGGAATTTCCTGCGGGCCCGAGGTTCCTGCTCCCGTAACGGGTGAGCAGCTCCTTCCCAGTGCCTCCACCCAGCGCTCAGGAAAAGCCTCTCCCTACCTTGCCTTCCTTCTCACGTGCCTTTTTTCCATCCATTCATCCTCCTTCTCAAAACAGTCTTTGCCCTTTGTTGTGCATCATCCCAGGCAGGCGTCGGTTGTGTTTCTGCGAGAGGAAGAGGAGGAGAGGTCCTGGGCTGCTCATGGGCATCAGCTGCTCGCAGTGTGGTGGGTTTGGAAGGCTCAGAGGTTCTGCAACACACTCCTGATGTGCCTCGTATTTGCATTTGAGCTACTGAGCCACATCTAAACCCCCTATAACCAACAGCACCTACCCCATCGCATGGGAGACCGGGAGAGAAGAGCAGGACAAAGGAAAGGAGAGGAGAAAGGGAGGAGATGGAACCAGCAACAGCCCTGTGACCTTTATCTCCTTCTCCCTAGCACACGTGTGCCCAAGGATGCCAGGCTGGGGACCCTCTGACCCGTGGGTGGACAGCAAGCCCTGGGCCAGCTCCTTTCCCCAGCAGCCACGGCACACTGGGATGCTCACTGAGTTTTGTTCTCCTGAATCTCAGCCTGTTTTGCTGGACATCAAGAAGAGCCACCAAGCACTTTCCCCTCGCCTTTTCAGCACAGATCTGCGAGAACACAACCACTGGTAACCAAGAGACAAAGCTAAAAGAAGCACCTGCCAAGTGCCTCCAGGGATTTCACAGTGTTCCTCAGAAAGAGCCATCGGGGTACAAGAACTACCCTTTTCCATGGCTCCACCGTGATTAAAGATAAATGCATCATCTTCTAATTAAATCACCTAATCGGGGCCTCAGTGTGGTTCGATCCAGTCCCTCTTGCTGGCCCAGCCCTGGGGCTGTGGGAGCTCTGCAGGTCACAATGCAAAAGGCAAAGAGGTGCTGGCCCCACCTCTGCTGCTCCACGTTGCTTCTGATGATTAATCGCTCCTCCTGGTAAAATATTTATGCCTTATTTCCAACGTGTCTGCCCTCAGCTGCCACATATTGATTCTTGCCATCTTTTCTCTGCTCGATTAACAAGCTTTTGGCTACCATGTATTTTCTCCTCTGTGAGAGTATTTAGATGCTTCTGCCAAGCCCTCCTCTTTCCTCTTTGATTTGATTTATGAGTGGACTAACTGGATGGCCTCTCCTCTCCAGCTGTAAGACCCTTTCTGCAGCCCCTTGGTCCCTTTCCCTCAGACTCCACATTTCCTCTGCTGAGATGGAGAGGTTGGATTTGGCTACCATAAGCCCAAATTTGGTTCTGACCAGAAAGGCAAATAACTGCTATTTTTCTTTTTTTTCCTGAGCCAAATTTCACATTATCCTGAAAATGTTCAGTTCTCCAGTGCAGACATGGGGACAGACAAGCAGCCACCCCCCAAACTGCTGCCTGGTGAGCCCCTGTGCTGCCTCTCCCAGCATCTGCAAGCAGCTCCAGCTGAAAATTTACCATCCAGATTAGGGACAGGAAACCACATAGAGCCACAGTTATTATTTTTGGGTGTAAAAGATTTCCATGTTCCATTCTGCTCCAGTTAGGATGCCTTTCACTCATCCAGTTCACCTCCGGATTTATACAAACCATTAACACTCAGCTGCTCTGGGTCACATCCAGGTTTTTGCAGAAATCATTTCCATCTCCTTTCTTCCAGATTAGTGATAAAAACACCAAGTGCATGTTACCAGCTAGCAGTGTCCAGCAGTGATAATCTCCCTGATAACTGCCTTGGAAATAGATCACGTTTATTTAATACCGGCTTTCTTGACACGGTGTAATGTCAGCTCTAAACACTGGACTGGATTGGCTTTTTTAATACTGGAAAGTGCAGATTTTTACAAGAATATCACCTCCCATAACTCAAATGCTTCTCAGAAGTGTATTACAGCCAGAGAGTCACCTCTCATGTTAGAGGCTGAAATAATTTCTGCTTGCCAGGAGTTATTTTCCATATAGCCACGTTGGATGGCAGGAATTTATTCCTGGTGCTGAAGTCTTTAATCAATTCAAGCCCGAGCCAGGTTTCTCCCTCTTCTCCCTGGGGGGATGCTATCAAGCCAATCAACCTGTAGCTACCAGGTCATCTTATTCCCTTTTGGGAAGAACAACAACACCATTAAAACACTTTTTAATCATCCAGAATTTCCCCGGGGCTCATCCCGGCGCACGGGTGGGTGGTGAGATTTCAGCTATAACCATCCCAGAGCAGGAACCAGAAAAGCTGTTTCCTCAGATCTTTGTTTGAAAATTTTGTCTTTTTTTTTTCTTTTTGTCTTTTTCTTTTTTTTTCCTTTTTTCCTCCTTTCTTGTTTTTTTGGATGGAAACCGCTGGAGTGGCAGCCTCGGACTAGCGGCACCGACCGCAGCCTGGATGCTGCAAGTGGAGGGAGAGGCCGCCCCGGCGCTGCAATGTGGAACAAATTAGAACTCGGAGAGCAAAGGAAATGAGAACGCCCTGGACGCGGCGGCTTTGACGTGCGCTCCTCGGCTCCAAATCCTGCCCCCCTGTTCCAAATCCTGCCCCTGCGCTCCAGATCCTGCCCCTCTGCAGATCCCGTCCCCACAGCCGAGGCTGCCGAGGCAGAACCCGAGTCCCCGCTCCCTCCCTGTCGGGATCAGGTCTCCGCTCCAGAGCCCGGCCTTTCCTTGTGTGAGTTTTATCCATCTAATCTAGGGGCAGATCGGAGGCTGATGATGTCCATGGCTGCCTCGGTGCTGTCTTTAGCCGGATCAGGGCGGGTAAACTCCTTACCATGTTATTCTTAGCAGCAGGCACCCTGCAGCAGCCCGGACCCCGCGGCCCCGGCACTGCTCGGGCAGGGTGGAAAGGCAGTGCCGGTCCCGCAAACACGGACAGCTTGTCCCTAGGGCAGCTCTCGCTCCTCAAACATTGCCACAGTTTGGGACCTGATTCCACAAGGACAACAGGAGTCCTTTCAGCAGGTTTTCTTCTATTGCTTTTTTTCCCCCCCTGTAATTATTTTGCAGGGTGTTTGAGCCACCAACGTGCATCAGCTCTTTGGTAAAGTACCAGGGCAAATGCCAGCCCTCTGCCCGGGCAGCTCTATTCACACACACCCCCCAGAAACACTGCACAAAGAGCATTTGCTTTCTGCTGCCTCCCGAGCTCCAGAACCTCCGTAGGCTGCCTAATTATAAGATCTGAGCAATAATTTTTTTTTTTCCAGCGATAATTAACTGGTCCTGGAGAGAGCTGAAAATAAGTACTTCCCAAGCAAGTAGCAAACTCCCCTGAGTTTTTTTCTGCTAAAGTTACAACTCAGCATGAAACTGCTCCAGCCTCACAGGGACACAGACCATCTCAGCACCTCCCTGCCGCGGCCTGGGATGCCACCACAGTCGCAGGCAGCTGAACACAGGTGAAATGGCGGGTGTGGGATAGCAGTGGGATCCCAAGGGTTGTGCAAGCGGACAAGGATCCCAAGGAGCATGCAACGGGGAGAAGGATCCCAAGGGGTACGGAATGAGGAGAGGGATCCCAGGAGAAGAAGCCCTAGGGGCAGGCGACTTGGAGAAGGATCCCGAGGAGCGTGCAGCGGGGAGAGGGATCCTGAGGGGTATGGAATGGGGACAAGGATGCCAAGGAGCGCTCAATAGGGAGAAGCAGCCCAAGGGGAACGGAAGGGGGAGGATTCCACGGGGCATGCGATGGAGAGAAGGATCCCAAGGGATGCGCAGCGGAACACGGACCCCCAGAGCACGGCAATGTGTGGGGAGGGCTCCCCGTGTGCCCGGCCATGGGACAGGGATCCCCGGGCGCTGCGGTTCCCGGCACAGCCCTCCCGGCTCCGCGGGCAGCGCGGGTCTCCCACGGCAACCGGACCAGCCCCGAGCGCCGCGCTCCTCCCGCCTCCGCTTCCCGGGGGACGAGGAACAAACGCTCCCGCCCGACCCCGCCAGGGTGTCCGGGGACGCCGCAGCGGGGATCTGCCCCCCAGCAAAGCGGGGTCCCGGGGCAGGGCCCGCCTTCGCCGCCCCCCCGCGCCCCCCGGGCCCGGTACTCACCGTCGGAGCGGGGCAGGCGCGGCGCGACCCCGGCGGCGGCAGCGCCCGGAGCCGCCGGGGCTGCGCGGGGACCTCGGGCCGGTCCCGTCCCGCCGGGGCGGAGCGACAGCGGCACCGGCGCCTCCCCGCGGCCGCCAGCGGCACCGCCCCGCCGGGACCGCGCCGGGGACACCGGGGCCGGGAGGTGGGAACGGGGGTTTGCCCCTTTCTGTCCCCGTCTCTGAGACCCCACCTGGGGCAGCGCTGGGGGCTTCAGCACAGAAAGATGCGGAGCTGTTGGGGTGAGGCTGCGAAGGTGCTCCGGGGGTTGGGGCGCCTCTCCGATGGAGCCAGGCTGGGAGAGCTGGAGGTGATCAGGATGGAGAAGAGAAGGCTCCAGGGAGATCTTAGAGCCCCTTCCAGGGCCTAAAGGGGCTCCAAGAGAGCTGGAGAGGGACTTTGGGACTTTGAGTGACAGGACAAGGGGAAATGGATTCCCACTGACAGAGGGCAGGGTTAGATGGGATACTGGGAATCAGTTCTTGCCTGTGAGGGTGGGGAGGCCCTGGAACAGGTTGCCCAGAGAAGCTGTGGCTGCGTCATCCCTGGAATTGCTCCAGGCAGGGTTGGAAGTGGCTTTGATCAACTTGGTCTAGTGGAAGGTGTCCTTGCCCACGGCAGGGGCTTGGAACAAGATGAGCTTTAAGGTTCCTTCCAACCCAAACCTTTCTAGGATTCTATGAAAATGCCAGGAGCGAGCCAGGCAGGGCTGTGCAGGCAGTGGTGCCTCAGCTGTGCAGGCTGGCTTTGGCCAAACAGGTTTTATCAAACCAGCTCCAGAGCTGACCTGGAGACTGCAGAGGCTGCACACAGGCTGGTTCCTGAAAGGAGTAAAGGATGGATCGTGACTGCACTGGGCAGTTGTTCAAGTTGAGATGGTCACTGGTGCTCTGCTTCCCTTGGTGAAAACGTCTCCTTTCAGTAAAGGGGTGTTTCCCTGCCCAGGGGTGCCGGGGTGCTCTGGGTGGGAAGGTGATTCTGCCACCCAGACACCCTCTGGGAATGACAGCACCAAAGCAAAGCAAAGTCAGGAGGCCTCCCAGTCCAGCCCAATTGCCAGCAGCAAAGAAATGATGGGCGAGGTGGAAGTTGTGGGTCAGGTTTCAGGGTGAGTTCAGCTGTCCCTGGAAGCAGGGAACCCTCCCTGGCTTTCTGGGAAAGCCGCTGAGCATGGCAGCCTGGGGGGAATTCAGCCCTGCGTAATTATGGTAGAGAGGGCAGACAATGGATGTGCAGAGCCCAGGCCAGGCAGCTCCAGCACGGGGACAAATTCTCCCCCTCCAAGAGGAGCCAGTGCCCACGGGAGAGGCTGGTGGGAGCTGCTGGGTGCTGGTGGGGCTCCCCTGTGGGGTCAGCAGCGAGCTGTGCTTACCCTCTGCCAAGTCTGCCACAGGTTTTCTGCTCCTCCGTGGCTCTGGCATCCTTCATCCCCCTGCAGCGCCAGCCCTGGGGCTCCTCACCTCGGCTTCTGACTCAGCCACGGAGGAGGGGAAATGGCAGAGCTGGAGCAGGCGTGGAGGGCTCCGCGCTGAAGCCACTGTGGTGAGATGCTGATGAGCCTTTCAGCCAGCACCTCTGGCCACAGAGGCACTGTCAGCAAACTCATTTATTTATTTCTTTATTCGTTCAGCAGCTGGCAATGCCATCCCTGCATCAAGGTGAGTCAGTGCTCAGCAGCTGGTTGAGTGGCTGCTCTCCTCACCAGGGATCAATGCCATGTGGGATGAGTCAGATAGAAAATAGGTTTATTTCCAGATGCTGCAGGGGAAGTAATTTTGATTTAACATGGAGGCAAGAGTGAGGTATCTTGAGTTTTTATTTCGATCCTACTCCACAGGAAACAATATCCACTAGCATTATCTTCCTTACGTTTGTTTGTATTTGACCCAATACTGTGTTAAATATAAAATACTGATTGAACAAGGATGGATGGTGAGAAACATGAGATGCTAAAAAGATCCCTCGAGCCCTCCTCCACAAACATCCTGAATGTTATGAGTCATTTAAAATTAGTATAAAATAGGAGGACAATCCGATAACTTGCTCTGTGTCCCCCATCCTGCTTTGCAAGGGGAGGATTTAGGAGCAAGAGAAGAGGGGGAGCCTCTCAGTTACAGAGAAGCCCTCTCAGCAAATCCGGGCTGAAGGCAGGGTGGCGATGTTCCCAACAGAGCCCGGCCATCCATTCCTGCCCGGGCATCTGTCCTGCCCTGGATTTTCAGCAGGAGACTGAGATGAAACAGCCTCAGAAAGGTCCTTCTGGCACCTCCCTGTGCCTCAGGAGCCCTTGGGGCAGATTTAGGGCCAAAAGACCGCAATGGCAAAACAGTTTCCAAGATAAATCCCTTGGGATGAAGCCTAGGGACAAAACCCGGTGGTGGTCCCTGGGCATCCTCAGCCCCTGCCAGGGGACATCTACCTGTGGCTGGGACTGCTGTTTGCATGGCCTGACCCCAGGGTGGTTCCCCGTGGGATTTAGTGACAGAGGGGAAGGAGAGCCAGGCACACCGAGCCGAGGTTGTCACCGTGCCCCACGGTGGCCCTGGAAACTCGGTCCCCCAGACTCAGTGAAAATTGAAGCAGGTGTTGGTCAAGCACTGGCTGCCCTCCAAGTGCTTCACGGGGTCCTCACACAAGCCCTGTGAGGTAGGTCAGTGTTTTCACCCCCATTTTACAGACGGGGAAACTGAGGCACAGAGAAGTGTAATGACTTGCCAGACAGAAAATATGGCAGCTCCCATTCCGGGACCTCTGTATCCTGCTATTCCAACCCCAGATGTGCTCCATCAACCGCTGGTTACTCACAGCTCATCCTCCTCCACCCCTCCATCTGCAGCAGGTGACAGGGCCAGGGCTGGGCAGAGGCAGCAGCACAGTCTGGGCTCACACCAGCTCGTTCACCCCCATCCCTAAGACCACCCATCACCCTAAGGGCAGTCCCAGCCCAAAGGCTGCTTTGGGGTGCCCTGGGCACAGACCCCCAGCAGCCCCACACCAGGCTGGGGTGCCAGGTACCCCAGAGCCTTTTACAGGAACCTTCTGCCTGTGGAAGTGAAAACCCACTGGATATTTTTGCCAGCCTGGCGACCACAGCCACCATGGCAGGAGGGGGTGAGTATCCAGATGCTTCC
Organism: Monarcha castaneiventris obscurior; assembly: GCA_026261815.1. NCBI lineage: Eukaryota > Metazoa > Chordata > Aves > Passeriformes > Monarchidae > Monarcha > Monarcha castaneiventris. The sequence continues at coordinate 9,949,137 of JAMPIT010000856.1, read as the reverse complement.
TCTTTGGTCATTTGCTGCAAAATGGCACAGCCCTGGAGAGCCAGTCCCAGGGTGCCACAGGCTGCAGGGCCCTAAGCTCTGCAGGAGGTGGGGCAGAGCCGGGAGCTCGGCTCCCTGGAATGCTGCTGGAGGAGCAGGAGGTGTGGGATGGTGGCCATAAACCTCCTTCGCTTGCCACGTCATGCCAGAGGCTGCAGCTGTGACTAATCAAAGGCCAAAAAGAGGTGATGGGCAATCGATGCCTTCGGGGGCTGACGGGGAAGGTGCAGGCAGAGCCCAGCACACACCACACCCTCCTGGCTCCAGCAGCTGTGCCAGGGTGTCTGGGGAGCAGGACCAGGTGTGGTTTTCCTGTTCTGCTTCTCCCAACAGCTGGATGGATGTTCCATGTCTCATTATCCTGGGTTAGCACTGTGTGGCCATGGTCAGGCATTTAAAAACCGAGCATCACTGGGATCTCTCCATCACAGCTCACACCCAAACCTTGTGTGGATGCATTCCTGCCCTGCAGCAATCCTGGGAACAGCAGAAATCTTTCCAAAAGTGGAATTAAAACTGATGAGCAATAGGCTCATCAGCGATATGGGAGCAGAGAAGGCAGATAGCCCCGTGATCCCAGTCCAAGGAGGTTCACTTCCCTCCCTCGAGGAGAAAGGGAATCCCCTGGAGTGGGTGGGCTGACCCCAGTCAGGGAGATGCCAGGAGCCGGATCCCAGCTCTGCTCCCTGCTGAAGGCACACGTGCAGCAGAGCCTGGGAGCAGGGCCGTGCTTCAGGCTGCCATGGGCATCGAGGCTGGAGAGCAAAACCAAGCGCTCCAGGGAGAAAATGTCTGTAGGAGATCCCAGTGTCCATCTAGGGGGGATGTACTGAGTTGTGCACTTAATATTGGCTTAGAGAAAGGGTTTCCCGTGCTCAGGCACTGGGATGCCCTGGAAGAGATTCAAGTTTCAATCTCTTGTAAGGCTTGTTGAGTATGGACCATCCCCTCAAGGACTTGGGATGGAGCAGTTAATGCAGACTTGACTTAGGACCATTTAGGAGCTGAGTCCAGGTGATGCAGGTGTGTCACCAAGTCCCTCTCCACCACTGGGTCTCTCCCCTCATCCTGACTCCTCCAGTCCCCTCGGTGGCACACGCTAAGGACTCCAGTAGCCAAACCCAGGGTGTCATAGCCAGGGGCATGTGGGGCCAAGGTTCCCAGTCCCATGGGATGCTCAAAACCAGGTGAGTGAGCAGAGATCCCAGCGAGTGGTCACTCCCCTATCACCCACAGCCCAGTCAGTCACTGTGTTCTGAAACCTTTGCCTAAAAAAAAAAAAAAAAAACGTTCCCAAGGTTAAAAAAGAAAAATATTTAAAATCAACCTCTGGGCTCTCCTGTCTGCACAGGAAGGGCACCAAGGGCTGCTGTCCATGGGGCCAGGGGGTGGTTTGGGGTGAGCCCACGGTGCAGGCCGTGTCGCTGCTGCCCTCTGTGTCCCCACGTGCCGGGTGGCACAAACAACGTCTTTAAGGCTTCTACCGGGACGTTTTGGTGTCCAGCGCTCCGGGCCGGTACAGGTACCTCCAGATGGCGTAGTAGTGGATGCCAGCTCCGATGGCCACGAAGAGGTGCCAGATGGCGTGGGCGAAGGGGATGCGGCCGTCGCTTTTGAAGAACACCATGCCCAGGCAGTAGAAGAACCCACCGGCCACCAGCTCCGGGAGGCCGTCCCTGTTGGGCTGGGAGCAGGAGGGGCTCAGTGAGGCCAAGGGGCATCTGCCCTCTCCCCACCACCCCATTAAGACCACAAGTGTTGTCCAGCTGCAGTGCCGGACTTCTCTGCCTGCTGCTACCCGCTCCTCTCCAGCAAGACAGCAGGGACCCAGCAGCCCTGGGAGAATTGGAACTAGATGATCTTTAAGGTCCCTTCCAAACCAGACCATTCTGTGATTCTGTGACCCTACAATTTCAACACAACGGAGCCCAGGCAGGGGGCCCGGGGGAGATGCACGTGGTGCCTGCTGGGCACCCAAAGCACCTGCAAAACCAAGCTGAGCCACATCATATCAGGGATGGCTTTATCCATCAGACAGCTTGGAGACTGCACCAACCCACCAGAGACAAACTGCGCCAGGTTTTCAAATCCCTCCTGGGATTTGTCCCTCACGCTGAGTCCAAGTGCTTCCCAGCAGGGGCTTACCATGGAGAGGATGACCAAGGCGGGGAAGAAGCCCATGATAACGTAGCACACCAGCTCCACCAGCTTGTACCTGCGACAGAGAGAGGCAGCTTGGAGCAGGGGCAGAGGGAGGCTGAGTTTTACGCTTGTCATTTCCACAGCCGTGGAATAGGGAAATAGGGAAAGGGGTGGTGGTGCCAGCGCAGCAGGTCCCTTGTCCTCGAGTGTGGACGGGCTCGGGACTGGGCACTTGGGACTTTGGGGAGACGCCTGGGGCCTTTGGCTTTTTATTTGGTGCCACCGCGTGGAGGAAGCAGCTCATGGCAGCAGGTCCCTGCTCCGCATCCCGGGCCCCAGGCAGCCCCCGGCTCGGGCAGGGCGCCGGCACTCACCGCTCATGGAAGAAGAAAACGTAGACGGTGCCGATAGACGCCATGATCCAGATGATCCAGCGCATGTGGGAGGCCCAGGGACCCAGCTCCCTCAGGTTCAACCTGCAAGACCCAGGTGTGTGGTGAGGCGGCAGCACCCGGCACTGGGCTCACCCCCTCACCCCCAGGGCTGTCCCACCAAAGGCTCTTCCCAGCTTGTAACTCCAAGAGGTTGAAATCCATAGGATGGGAAGATTTTGTGGAAAGGGGTAAGGTACAGCCTTGAGAAGAGGCAAAGCCGGAGAGGGAAACCCTATTTATTTGAACCAGGCTGGGTTTTTTCCCCTTCAGTGGGGCCGGGTGAAGGCGCCCAGCCACCAGCAACTCACCAGGGAGCGTAGGACGCGGCGATGAAGAAGTAGATCACCATCCTGTCAAACATGTGCAGGCAGTGCTCCACAGTCCTGCAGGACAGACAGACGGGTCAAGCACTGAGGGTGTCTGGACCCTCTCCCCTTCCCAAGCCCTGAGCAAGCAGGGATGGTACCTGAGATGCCTCTTCTTCCAGGAGATGGTGTGGAAGATGGTGGAGACAATGAAGAGGCTGGACAAGCCAAAGCCATAGATCCAGGCTGAGATGGTTTCCCACTGGTCATCAGAGAGGATGTAGAGGATGGAGCTGCCGAGGATGCTGGGCAGGATCCAGAACTGGAAGGGGAAGCAAACCTCCTGTTGATTCTCTGCATTTCCACTGAGCAGCTACAGTGGAGTCTCCACTTTTCCTTTTAGGTGTTTCTTTAGCTTCTGGTCAAAGCTACCACCCGTAAGGGGCAGGCAGGGTCCCTCCCTGCGTGGTGCAGCTCCAAAATAGTTTGTCCAGAAGGTAGGGAGGAGGAGAAGGCACAAGGAGGATGGTTGCCTCTGAGTCATCTCCCAGGACTCGAGTGGGAACTGTCAGCTCCCAAAAGAAACCCTGATGGGGGGAGAGGTCCCTCCCACTGCTGCACGGGCAGCCCCATGGGCACCTGTCACACTTCCTGCTGTGAAACAATCCATTTTCAGGGAGCTTTGAAAAGGCTCCTGCCTCACCAAGCCACAGCCAGATTCCCCAGGGACATGTGGCCACGGTGGGTGAGAGCAAAGGGGATGCATCTCAGCTTCCCAGGGCAGGAGCAAGGAGAACATCCCAGTCCCCAGGAGCTCACGGGGCACATCTGCCTCATCACAGCCCTCAGACTCTCAGTGACTGCTCCAGGGCTGGACACAGACATTTTTAGGTGTCCTTTGAGGTTCCTCGGTGGATTCCCAGAGAGATGAGCACCATCCTCCCTCCCCCAGGGACAGGGACAGGGACTCACAGCGTGGGTGGCACAGTTGGCCGCGTGCTCGTACTCCGTGGGCTGGTACCTGCAGTTGGACGGGACACGGTGATTCATGAACCTGCAGCGAGAGGCACGGAGAGAAACACGCTCAGGGGATGGGCATGGAGCAAAACCCTCCTTCAGGGGTCTGCACAGGGCCACCCCCAGCCTGCAACCCCACCATGGCTCAGCTTTGCTCCAGCTGCCCTGCAGAAGTGACCCGAGAGCACAGCATGTCCATCTGGCTGTCCCCAAGTGCCAGGACCCTGAGTCTTGGCCATGGCTCAGGATGAAGCAGCTCCTGGGAGCTGCCGTTGCTTGGAAAGCAGAAGGCAGGAGCCAGCTCTGCTTGTTGCTGTGGGCAGATGTGGGAAGAGCCTCAGCAGGGAGGGAACAGGGGGTAGTGGGCAGACCTGTGGGTCCCCAACCCATCCAGGGGTGACACCCTCACGTCACAGCAGCGTGCCCAGCTCCAACAAGGGTATCCCTGCAATGCCCTTGGTTCCTGGGTACCACCTGCATCTACCCCCCAGCCCCAGGGCTGCACATCCCAGCACAGATTGCTGGGGCAGAGGGGGAACCCTGCTGCCCTCCCTTGGAAACTTGTATCTTTATTTCTGTTTCCCTTAGTCTTAGGAGACATCAGCTTGCTCTTGGCATTTGCAGGAATGTATTGATTTCCCCTGCTGGATCAACACACAGTGATAAAAAATAGTGTCACTCTACTGTGGGTATGGAACAGCAAATTAAATGTGCATCCGTGATAACAGATCGGAGCAAAGCCTCGTTCACCACCCTCTTCTGGCAGGAGACAGCAGTGGAGGTTTAGCAAAGGGAGTGAGAAACAGGAAAATGGAGAGGCTTCCTTCCCTGGTGCTGAGAATCAGGGTTGTAAAGACTTTTCCTGCTGTGGCTCGGGTCAGGACGGCTGAGCGGGCGCCGGCGGGGCTGCTCCGCAGGACCTGGGCTAATTGCTCTGTGACCCTGTTTGCCCCCAGCTCCAGCACCATCTGTGGCGTTTCACAGCTGAGTTGTGCCCAGCAAAGGGGCTCAGGGGCTGGCAAGACCTTGCTGCTGGGCACAGGGCAATGCCTCAATCCGGGATGCTTGGAAAGGCAGGAGAAGTCCCCTCTCCCTGTCCCCAAGCCACCCACGCCTGTGTGGACTCCTCTGCCACCTCCCGCCTGCTTGGCCCCACTCGCTGCTGCCTGTTAAAACTGAGCCAGGATGGATTAAATAGCTCAAATGACAATTTTGGTGTGGGGGGAATTGTGTGGCCACAGCACGGTGAGGGGTTGCCCAGCAGGTGACAGTGACAACCCACACAGGCACCCTGTCCCCAGCCCCTGCCCTGCCGTGCCTCCTGCCAGACCCTGGCGCTGTGGGAAGAGATTCACAGTCCTCATCACCAAAAAATGTTTGGAATTAAGAAGGAGAATGGAGGGGCCAAGCTCCCCCTGCTCTGCAAACCAAGGACTCATGTGGGGTAAATCAGGGCTCGGCAGGGCCGGGAAGCAGCTGGGCATCCCTGGGGACATGGTTGTGCCCAGAGTGCTGTCACCTGCACCCCAGGGACACCAGGGATGCCCTCCCCATCCCAGCACTCCAGCCACGAGGCCTGGTGGGGCTGCCCGTGCTGGAGCCATGTCCCCCTGGCAGGAGGACGTTGCTGTCCCCAGCGTTGCCAGGAGACTGCCCCCAGCTCCCCTTCACTGTCTGCTTCCCTTTATTTTCCCTTTTAATAATAAGAAGCCGGGGGGGAGAAGGAGGGGAGGCCAGACGTCCACATGACGTCACAGTTGCTGAGGAAACACGTTCAAGGCCTTTTCCTTGGATTTATTGATCTTAACAAAGCCTGCTCCATCTCCTCTCCGCTCTGATGGGTGCTGTTTGCAGCAGTAACATGGAGCCGATTCCACAGCCCCCTCCCCAGAGCCAGGAGGCACCAAGACCCTTTGGGAAGGTGTCCCTGAGTTGCAGATATCCTCCCCAGCTCTGGTACAGGGACAGAGGCCAGGAAGGGCCACCCAAGCTATCCCGATGGAATAAGTTTGAAGAGCATCCCTGTTCCTGGAGCCCAAAGCTGTGCTGGTGTGGGACACCATAAGCACCTTCTTTCCCCAGAGGGACAATAGCCTTGAGGAGGAGCCTTTTTTTTTGACCTCAGGAGAGATTGGTCTTGTTTTCCTGCCCTGCTTTCTAGTAAGCATCATCCTGTGGATGGTGGGAAATGGAGCATCACGGATGTGCAGTTCTCAGCCAGCCTGGGTACAGCAGGGCCCTCTCGGGACCAGCGTTGTATTTTGGGGCTAATCTGGCACCATTCTGTGGTCCTCTATGCTCTGTAGAAATGGAAGCAGCTAGTGTTTGCATATCTCCTGGCAAGGCAGATAAGACCCTGGCTGCACCTTATTTCCCAGGGGTGCAAGGGCCATTTCCTCCCCTACTCTCCTGGGATTTTATGGACCAGCTCACGTCATCCCTGTGCACGCTGGCATGGATGCAGGGCAGGGCACAGGGAGCCCTGCAGCATTCCCAGCCTGCAGCCAGCTGCCAAACCAGTGTGCAGAACCAGCCTCAAACCACAGGTCCAGCCTGGACGGACGGACGGATACACTTGGAAAGAGCACTTGTGATTCTTGGATCCGGGAAGCCACGGGCAGGTGTTCACACACCACTGGGTGCTGCAGTGCAGCTCAGCAGGTGCTTCAGCATGGCAAAGTCCAAAAGACACCAGAAGTTCAAAGACTCCTGCCCAGCAGGAACATGAGCATGTTCATTTCCAGGCATGGTGTGTGGGAAGCAGGGAGCTGAAGGGTTCCCGGGCACCTTTTCCTCCCGGTGCTGTTCCTGGCAGACTCCCTACAACTGGCTGTATGGAAAAGGGGGGTGCTGAGGGGCTGAGCAGGGGTTATTCACAGCAGCCCCAGGGTTTTTGCCTGCCCTGCTTGTGCCTGCTTTCCCCTGGCCCCTTTCCCAGGGAGGGAGCCTGAAAAGGGCCAGTACAGCAGGCTCTGGCCAGGGAAACAAAGAGCCCCTTGTCCCTGGGCACCGGGGCAAAGTGCAGAGCTGGCTTCCCAGGCCTGCTCCTTTCTCCTGCTCTTTCTCCCACTCTGTTGGGTTGGGGTGTTTTGTTTTTTGGTGTTTTTTTTTTTTTTTTTTAATAGCTTTAGGGGTTTTTACAGAGTTTTTAAAAGACTTTTATCCAAGAACAAAATTCCAGCCTCAAAAATCATGCAGATCTGCCTGGCTCTTGCTTTGCCAGGATGGAAAGAAGAAGGTAAGAAAGGGATTAAGTTAAATTATTCCTCAGGAGGGCCCGCGTGAGCTCTCCTGAGGGCACCATGAGAACCTGAATCCCTCACTCCATGGTCACCACACACTCACATGAGCAGAGCCATCTTTGCAGGAAAATTGTCCCCTGCACCCATGAGGGGAACAGCCCTGAAGGAGACCCAAGTCAGGCTGCAATCTGGGACAGATGGGGTTTAGCCCTGCCTTTGACATGACTCCTTGGTTGGCTTCTGCCACAACTCTTCATGTTCCTCTCACTCCCCTTTCCCCCCTCTCCAAGTGAGGATAATAATTCTGACATCCTTTAGGCGAGCCAGTGGGTGGATAATGTGAGGAGGGTGTAAAATCACAGCTAAAATGTGGATGGGGAGGGGTGAGCTGGGTTCCTGCCCTTGGAAAGAGCTGGTCCAACACCTGCCCTCCGCAGCCCTGCCACAAATCAGGCTGTGCCTGTGTGTCTGTGCACTGTGGGCTGGGTGCCACGGGGACAAAGGAGCAGTCAGCATGTCCAAGGTTATCCCAGGTGATACAAATCTCCTCAGAGCAGCTCACGTTTACAGGTTTCACCTACAAATGGCTTATAAAAGGGCTGGGCTTGCTCAGGAGTTGGCCTAAAGCCTGTGGAGGTGGATCTGCTGTGCATCCACCCTCCTGCCCAAGGTGCTGGGGCTTTTCTAAGCTGTGTTCCCTGCTGGGCAGCTCTTGGGGTCTGGCTGCAAAAGGAGAAGATTTCTCCTTCCTCCTGTGAGTGGATGTCACAGCTGCTTTTAAAATAACAGAGGAAGATCCTGGTGGTGGTCAGAGAGGAAGGACTGAGGAAGGATTTGCTGGATGTCAACCAGCAGTGGTGGCAAGCCCTGCTGGGGCTGTCCCTTGGTAGAACAATGTTGTGATGCCTGAGGTGTCAGTGATGGAGCAGATGTGTCCCTGTAGGGTAGAGTGGCCTCTGACTCTTCAGTGCGTGGCCTGGGTTTGCTCTGATAGCCCCGAGGCTGCACACCCAGCACAGATGTCAGGGCTTGGTCCTGGGGCTCGTGCTCACGTGGGAGCTGCTGTGGTGGCATCCCCGTAAGCTGGGGCTTGGCAAGTGCTCTGCCTCTGATCCGGAATCTGGTAATGCTCCAGCTGCATCCCTGGTAAGAGGCTTCAATCCCTTGAGCTCCTCTGTGGTTTGTAATTAGCTCAGTCCTGGGGAGTTGTGTGTGCTGGCGTGGAGCCTGCTTGCTGTTTGTGCATGGGACACAATCACAGGCTTCAGGAGATGCAGCAGGACCACGAGGAAACACCCGTGGCCCACCTTGAGCCCAGGAGATCCCCCAGACTTCACTGCTTTATCCAGCCCAGGAGCACTTGCAAAATCCTGCTTTTCCTTCCTACCCATTGACGTGGGAACGTTTTCCACTGGGAAGCAGAGACGCCAAGGCCGACGCTGCCCGGCACTGCCATCTGCAGAGCCACCCACGTGGGCATGTGCACGGCTGCGTGGCACCCGCTGCCAGCTGAAGCCTCCCTTCCGTGCCCATCCCTCGGCACCCCAGCTCTGCAAAGCTGAGCTCTGCCTGCTGGAAGCTTGTGGGGCAGCCCCTGGGGCCAGGGGAGATGGGGCAGCTGGGACAGGCCTGTCTGTGGGCACCTCCTGTGGTTCCAGCCCATCCCATGGGAGAGGGGCAGGAGGGCTGATGGAGCAGGACAACTCAATGTTTTCTTCTGTCATGCTTCCTAGCACAAGGAGACAGCAGCTTGGGTAGGGAGCAGGAAATTGAAGGCTTTTTATCTAAACCAGCATTTCCCTACCTTTCTCTACCATAGGTAAACTTGTGGATCACCAGATTTCTGGAGTAATCCACGAAGATTGCCCTGGTGCAAGCCTTGCTTCCACAAGGTGAGTCAAAACGAGCAGCAAATCCAATCGTCATCCATCACCTCGTTACTCCCATCCCAGTTTTGCTCCCTCCCAGCACTCTGACATGTACCAGCACCCTGGGCTGGCTGTAGACCATCCCCTGGCACTACACAACCTGCATGCCCTGAGAAATGCTGAGCAAGTGCTGCTGCTGACTTAGAGATGCTCCCAGGCAGGGACCATGAGCTCAGCCAGGTCCGTGTTGTACCTGGCTCTGAGCCACAGGCACAGATGTCCCCCAAGAAGGGACAGAAGAGGCAACCCCCTGACACATCCTGCTGCCTCAGAGGGTGCAGGAGGGCATGTGCTGCTCTTCCCCTGACCATACCAAGGGCATACACAATTCCTTTCTTGCTCCTCATCCTAGCAGGGACAAGCATGGGAGGCTCCAAGCCAGGCTGGATGCGGGCACTGACCATTTCTGCATCCACAAGAGCCAATATACACCCAGCAGGGCTTGGTTGGTGGTGGGAACTCAGCAGCAATTCCCAGCAGGGTCTGAACTGCCCATATTCCCATCCTGAGGGCAGGGATATTTATTTTTCTCCCCAGCTCTCTATGTAGATGGTATCTCTAACTCTTCCAAGGCAATTCATGACCCTGCAACCACAGCAGAGCTGTTTGTTTATTCACAACAGATGGGATTGGTGAGTGTTTCCCAAATTACTTTCTGAGCTGGGACTTCTTGTTTCGTTCAGTACTCATGAGACATCCAACAACAGCTGATTAGTCACAAAATGACTCTGATGTCCCAGGTGTTCTGTGAATGTTGGAAGGACTGTTTCCAGAACTGCAAATCCTCTATTATTCATTAATTTCTTGTTTGGAAAGTCATTGTGCATGTTCCTTGCTGCCTTGCCTTGAGCGAGAAGTTAGTGGGATAAATCCTGAGCTGGCTCTGCCTCTTTACTGCAACAGCCCAAGGTGGGCAGGACTGAGCATGACCACTGGATCCTGTGCCTGCTGGCAGAAGATTTGGATATTTTGAGGGCTGGAGCTTCCCCAGCCTCTAACCCTGGCTGTGACTGTGAAATACATGGGCAGGTGACCGTGTCCCAGGTTCATAAAACCTCCCGACAGCATGAGAGACACAGCCAGGCTCTCGTGGGATTCCTGGATGCTGCTCAAGTACAAATCATTTCTGTAAATTATTCAGCAAATGCCTCTGGACAGCAAAGGCACAGAAGGAAAATCATGTATTTCACCAGCCAAGCATGCAGATAGTAAGATTTCCATTAGTATTACTTACAACAGAGAGCAGGGCTGTGTCTAACACTGCTGTGCCAGCCAGCGCCGCTCAGCACAGAGAGGAGGCAACTCCTTGCCCTGACCTCATGGTCTCTTTCTGCATAAAATCCTTTCCTCAGCAGCAGCAAACCTGGACTGTAAATTCAAACAGGAGCACAGAGTTGACTCCAAATTCTCCTGAAGGTCAGCACTGCTTGGCTCAACTCACTGTATCTGAGTCACCCACCAGGAATATGACACCTGTGGTATCGTGTTATCATGAGAGGTCGCAGTGTTATCACAGAGAGCCCATCAGGCTCTGGATTCTCACCACATGGAAATGTTGAGTTTCAGTCACACCTGGAGAGACCTGATGTCTGTGTTTGGCCATGTCTCAGACCCAGCCCTGAGCATCCATCCCCTGGCAGCAGCATCTCTGAGGACTCAACCAACCTCCTTGTGCAACTGCAGCCAGGCACCCCTCGGGAGCAAAGGACTGGAATAAGCTGTGCTCTTTTCCCTTCCTTTCTTTGGGAGTTGTAGTTGGCTGGCATGGCTTTGTCTCGCTGTGGAGCTGGGGGTGTGGGAAGGGAGGAGGAGGGGAGGTGAGCCCGGGACCCGTCCTGGCAGAGCCCCATTTCTCATAGTCACTGACCTGCCGTGCTGGGCAGTGGCTTGAATTTCCCATGGGTTGTGTTGGCTGCTACCTCATGAAGCTGGCCTCAGCAAAGCGTGCCAAAGAATCACATCAGGCTGATATCCAACACCAGCTGAAGGAGGGGAAAGATCATGCATTTCCCAGGCAGCCAAGAGACCATCCTTCCCCCAAAAGCACAAGGCATGGGGCTTGGTTTCCCCATTTAGGCACATCTCCAGCATGGTGGTCCCCACCTGAGCCTGTCCTGCTGGGTGCCCCAAACCTTGCAGAGGAGGGGATGGGGCAGTTTGAATGGATATCCCATCAAAAATGATGCTCCAAGGGCTTGCTGCCTTCCAAATACCTGGCTCCAGTTACTCACCCTGAGCATCTAAACCTACATGAAGTGACTCTACTGGTGCCATTTTAAGAGGTTACCTGAGTCAGCCTGCCTCCACAGAGCAACCAGCATGGAATTGGTTGGTAACATCAGCTGATCCTGGTTTTCAGGCACTTTGGGAGCCTCTCCATCTCTTGGAGCAGTGCCTTTTGCATCAAGGGGGTCTGTCTGCTCAGCTGGGACAGGCAGGTCTTGATGGGGCCGGTGCTTGCAAGGTGAGCAGCCCCTGCCTCTCGAGGAGCTTCAGGCTACCAACACTGAAAGCATTTCCCTTCTCTCTGCTTCATCCCACGTGGGCTGTGGGGGAAGCAGAGCTCTTGGAAAGCATTTTGGAGTGTGTGGGAGCAGGCGAGGGCTGCTTATGTTTTCATGGCAAAGCAATGGGGAACAGGTTCCCAATGTGGTGGCTCTGTCCAGGCTGTCAGCCTGGCATTGCTTTCCTTGTGTTGGGAGTCTGAGCACCCCAACATTTCCTGCTGCTCCTATTCCTGCTGGTTCTCCTCTCCCTGTGTCAGCCAGAGATGCTGGAGTAGCTGATGGATGTCTCCTTGCTCAATAATTACAGGTGCAGGGAGAAACAAGGAAGGTCTTCCCACCTGCCTGTCCCCAAATTCAGAGGATTTGGGTTTGAGCAAGTGTAGAGTTCAGACCTCCATCCCCTCATGCTGGTGAGGAGGTGGCAGTGCCTGTGTTTCAGGCACAGGGAGGTGAGGACAAGCCTGGACCATGCACCTACAGAGCCCCCCACAGAGCCCCCTGCTCCTGGGCTGAGACATTAATGTGGATTTTCCCAGCTGCTCCTCTTCGTGCTGCTCCACGCAGGGCAAGACAAGCAAACACAGTAAGATTTAGAGCCTTTTACATGGACAAATCAAAGGAGCTGCTATCAGTTTGTAAGGATGATTCAGTGCCCTGCAGCTCCCAGCAAACCCCTCTCCACTGCTGCTCCAGAGATGCTGAAGCTGGCTGGAGACAGCAGCTCCCTGATTAATCAGGTTTCCTTCCAATTACAGCTCTGGATGGCCAAAGTCTGGGAAGCATTCAGTGTCTCCACACGGGGATACTCAGCCCCATGGCAGCTACATGGGCAGGAAGGACCAGACCATGTTTTAGTTAAAACTGGGCCAAAATGGGGTCAAAACTGGTGGTGAGGTGCAAGGGGGGTTTGGTTACCAGGTCAGTGTAACCTGACCAACGAGTCCAGTGATAAAGATGCAGCTTGGTCTGATCTGTTGGTCTGGGAGGAACCCAGCACCGTTTTGGTGAGCTGGGAGGAAGAGTGGAGGGGGAATGGGGGGATAACCCTCTGGTGGTTGGACAAAGCAGGAGGAATCACATCTGCCTGCACTTTGTGCTGTGCTGGTGTCGTGGCTGAACTCGGCCTGTCGGGCAGGAGATGGATATTGCTTGTCAAGCGTGCAGGTTGTGAGTGACAGGGAAAGCCTTGCAGCAGCTGTGCTTTGAAACTCCGTTTCCCCACGGTGTCAGTGATGGAAGAGCCTCCTGGGCCCCACAGCAGAGCAGAAACCACCAAGTTCCTCATTTATAACCACGGCATGCTAAAATGGCACTGCCTTGCGCGCTGGTCCCACCACAGTGACAGCCCCTGCCTTTGCTTTCTTCCCCTCTGTCCCAGCTCTAATGCTGCATCTCCAAAGTCCAGCCAGGAGGGATTTGGAGACAGCCTGGTGCCCCTTTGGCCCTGAGTTTTCTCCTGGCAGTTCACAGAACGTTCTCACATTGATCACTGCTTTTCATCTCTTTGTTCTCACACAACAGGTCTTTCATCACCACACTGTGTTTTATTTATTCCTTTTGGTGGGGGTATCAATGGCCAAGTTCCTCCTTTCTTGGTCCTTGCTCAAAATTAGATAAAATGACATGAAAAATGAAGCCTGTTCCAGGCTTTGCCACCACAAGGAAAACTTTGATATTTTTTGTTTTTTCAAGGAACACCACAAGCAAGGCCATATTCTCTGAAAAGATGTTGCAAGATGGAACCACAGAATTGTTAAGATCGAGTCCAACCATTAGCCCAGCACTGCCATGTTCACCCCTAAGCCATGTCCCCAGGTGCCACATCCACATGTGTTTTTGAAAACTTTCAGGGATGGTGATTCAACCACTTCCCTGGACGGCCTGTTCCGAAGCCTGACTGCCCTTTTAATCTAAACTTCCTCTGGTGCAGCTTGAGCCCATTTTGTCTTATCCTAGCCCTTGTTCTCTGGCAGCAGAGCCTGACCCCCACCTAGCTGCACTCTCCTGTCAGGGAGTTGTGGTCAGGGAGAAGGTCCCCCCTGAGCCTCCTTTTCTCCAGGCTGAGCCCCCCATGGCTCCTTCAGCTGCTCCCTATCAGACTTGTGCTCCATTATCCTTCTCTGGACCTGCTCCAGCACCTCAACATCTTTCCTGTAGTGAAAACTGAACGCAGGACTTGAGGTGCTTCTGCTGCCCTGAAGGACACGTGCCACCATGAGTCCTCCTGGCTTCTGCTTGCCTCAATTCCCACCTCAGAACTCAGCTGAAAGAGCACCCCTGGCACAAAGGAAGAAGCAGCTTTAGGGTTTCTTTTGGGATATGCCCCAGCAGAGGATTTCCAAGGAGAGCAGAGTTGGTGTGCCTGGAGTGCGGGGGGACGGGGATTATCCCACTGTTATTTTTAAGCACTAGGCTAAGAGGATCTCTGCGATGATACAGGAAGCCCTGGGTTAGCATCACGTGCTGGTGACTTTCTTGGGGTGAAAGCCAAGGGAGCACCCATCTCCTGCTGCTCCCCATCCAGCCCTGGCACGCAGTGAGAGCTGAAGGATTCCCTGTGGATCTGACCCTTCCCATTTCCAACAGCCCCTGCCCTGCAGGTGGGCACCATCCTTGCAAGGCTCTCTGTAATGCCTCATCCCATTTAACAAGTTGTCTCCAGAACTGACCACCACAAGGCTGGAGCACACTGATTCGGGATAAATCAGCAACAGGTTGGCAGATGGGTTCTGCTGGGGGAGACTGATGTCAGTGGAGCAGCCTCTGATCTGCTGCCCAGCCACTGCACCCCTGCCACGGGCTAAAGGTATGGTTTGCCTCCTGCTCTGGGGGATCCAGAGCTTTGCTCAGTTCCATTTCCCCCAGCTCTGTCCTTTGCATGCCAGCTGGGGCCGGGGGGAGTCTTGAATTCTCCATTTTCACAAGGTTTTGTACCAGGCACATTGTGCAGACCCTACTGGGTGCCTCCTGCCTCTCCCCCAGGCAAAGGTTATCAGGAGGCAGATACAGCATCAAAACAGTCTTTGAGCAAGTGGCTACGTTTCAGGCAGGTTTTGGAGATGCAAGCCTGGATTTCCCCCACGGGACACCTGGAAGGAAAGGAGCTGATGGCTGGAGGGGGTAGGACGATGGTCTCCTGTCCTTACCCAGCCCAGACAAACATCCCTCAGGCATCATCCTGCCTGGAGCAGGCAAGAAACACCGTCACCACTTCTTTTCACACAAGTTTTTCTCTGCTATCTGCCCCTAACAGGATCATTGGGAGTCTGGAAGTGGCAGCAGGGAGCTGAGTACCCCCAGGAGCTGTGCCAGCCCGTGGGACCCTCCGCAGGCAGGAAAACCTCCCCACCACGCTCTCAGGGAGCTGGGAGCAAAGCGTGTCCTCGGTGCCAAGCTGAGCATCCCCAGCACCCCCCTGCTCCCCATGGGGCTGGGCAGCACCCGGTGCCATCTCACTCATCCCGGCTGCCCGGGGAGCAGAGGGCTGCAGACGCTGTCCCCGTGTCACCTGCCAGCTCCTTCCCAAAGGCCACATCTGATCCCGCAGCCGCGCGTGTGGCCAAGTGCCCTCTGACCTGTGCTCAGCAATCCTCAGGTTTCCCCCTGCACAGGTAACACCGTGAGGTTTCCTGCTACACACCTGAGCTTTTAAAACAAGTCCCGGCTGCTGCTGGAAAAACCTCCCTGGGGATTTCATGGAGGGAGAGAAGGATCCACCAGCGGTGCATCCCATGGGAACCCTGTTGAGCCTGCGGGTCCGGGCTGGGACAGCACCCCCGAGGGGGTTTCACTTGGGTGCAGCGGGACCCTGGACCACACTGGTGCCTCCATGGGGGGTTTGGAGCCAGCGTTGGGTTCTCTTTCCCTCGGGAAGGCAAGATCCTGCTCCCCCGGCAGCAGGAGAGCCGCGATGAAGTTAGACCCAGCGAAAGGCAGCGAAGGCTCCCAAGGATGCTGAGAATCGTTTAAGGATGCAGAAAAGGAGGTAGCCAAAAGCCCAGCCCGCACTCGCCCTGTGCTTTGAGGCACTCAGCAGCTTTTGAAGATCCTTTCGGGCTCCATCCCAGTGGAGCGGAGCCCGGGGAGGGGCTGGGGCTGTCTGGGGGCTCCGCGAGCACCGGGGGTCGGGTACCGCCGCACCGACGGATCTTTACCTGGCGTAGCGCGTCTTCTGGAAATCCAGGAGCCGGGACACGAACATCGCGGCGGTGCCATGGGGGTCCCGGGGGGCGGCGGCTGCTCAGCCCCGGGCCGGGGGGAAAGTGCCGCCGGGGGGAACGGCACCAACTCGGCGAGCTCCGGCGAGCGACGAGGAGAAGGGGCGGCTGGTCCAGCCCAGCCCAGCCCGGCACAGCCCAGCCCGGCCCCGGCCCCGGCCCCCTCCCGCCCCCTCGGCTGCTCGGGAGAAGCGACACGGGGAAAACAAAGGCGACCTCCGGGAGGGGGGAGCCAGCCCCGCTGCCGCCCTCAGATGTGCAACGAGGAGGAGGAGGAGGAGGAGGAGGAGGAGGAGGAGGAGGAGGAGGAGGAGGAGGAGGAGGAGGAAAAAGGGAAAGGGGGGTTGTGGCGGGGGGGGAATCCCTTCCAACTCTTCCCGGCCACAGCAACCTGCGCGATCTCCCTCCGCCCCCCGGCAGCTTTAAGCACAGCTAAAAATATCCCCCACCCTCCCCGCTGCCACCCCCGGGGGATCAAATAGCAGCAGATTTGAATTGAAAATGTGATTAAAGCATCGGGGAGTGGGGGGAGCGGCGAGTGCCGGCAGCCGGCCCCCACCCCCGGTACCCACCCGCTCCCCCCGGCCCCGCTGCCCACGGCCGGGTCCCCCCGAGGGTTCCCCGGGCATCTCTGCCCGCCCTGGGGCAGCGCCATCCCCAAGGAGCTGGTTTGTTTGGCTTTACTTTTATTTATTTGGTTTTAATGATTTTTTTTCTCATTATTTTCCAGAGGCCCCAGCAGGGGTGGGTGGCTCGGCCTCAGCCCCATCGCTGCGTGGTGCCCCTGGGTGGGGACACAACTCCAGCATCCCCCCCATCCCTCCCTGCTTGGGAGAAGGGGAACAAAGCAGCACCACAGCAAAGCAAGGACTAAGGACCCCAAAATCAACTCATCTCCATCACAAAACCTTCAACCCTCCCTCCTCTACATCACCCAAGGAGGATCCTACAGGAGGTGACATCCCGAGGTACATCTGAGGTTGGGCAGCTCAGAGAGGGGATACAAAAGGTGATGGGGGCTTGTCTGGGGGCAGATTGGCGTCATCCTTGCCCTCGCTGTGCCAGGGACTGCAGGCACCCTCGGGCCAGCAGCTAAGGGACAGGAAAGGAGAGGTCAGCAACAACTGGAGGAGCAGAGTCTTGGTCACCCCGACACAACCTCTCCTTGCTGAAGCTGTGGCACTGCTGAAGGTGGAACAGCTGAGGACATCTTGCCAAGAAGGGTTGTGCTCATATGGCCATTTCCATGGGAGATGGAGCACACACAGACCTTCAAAAAGCCAAAACTGACAAAAAGGAAAAAAATCCTTTAATTCGAGGCATCCTGGCACCCTCTGCAACCCCTTCCAAAAGCAGCTCAGTCAGGGGATGCAAAAGGTGCATCTGCGTTGTGGGGTGTCCCCGAGGCACACAAGCAGCACCCCAGGAGCCAGCAGCAGGTTCAGCCTTCCTGCACAATTCCCATTGTGAATGGAAGACACCAGTGGGGACCAGGCTGGTGACAGCGGGATCCAGGAGGTGCGGGGGCAACAAAATAAACCCCATCTTTAGTAGGATATGTGGGACAGCCAAGCCCTGGCTGAGAGTGGCAGGTCCAAGCTGAGATGCAGAGTGAGATCATCTCCGAAAACCTCTCCCACGCTCTGCCACTTAGCCGGGAAGATTTTTTTCAAATTCCTTCCCCAGATGATGAGCTTTGGCAGAGGCTATGTCATGATTCCTGTGCCCTGCTGTACCTGTTCTCTGGCCCTGAAGAGGGGAGGAAGAGGAAAAGATGAGAAATCACATTTAACAAAAGAACCCACATCCCCAAAGCCCCCAGCCAAGGGTGCTGGCAAGGGACACCTGAAGCAAACCATCCATCCCAAAATAGATCCGTCTCAGAGGGCAAAAGGCAAATTGAATGAAAAATAAGTTACTATTTTTGAAGCCTGAATCCAGTTGTTATGGCAACCAAAGCCTCGAGCATCGTGCTGGGGAATGGCTCCAGCCCCAGCAATGCCTCCAAACCTGGCAGACGGAGAATCACAGGCAGCCAGGGGCTGCTCCAAGGTGGGGTGTGGAGATGTCCACGCTCACACCACCTGTACCCCACTGAGTTGTGTCCCCTCCCTGCATGGCAACTCTCCTCATGTCCTCTCCCCACGAGCCCAGCTTGTTTTTCTTCCCTCTCCCATCCCCGATGCTCTCCCCACCTTGCAAAGATCTGAGTAATTGTAAAGGCATTAAGGAGAAATTCCAATATTCTGAGGTACCCTGAATGCAGTCGGGTTTTTTTAATGTCACCAAAACAAGGGGGGCTTGCAGACTTTTCCTTTAGATGAGGAATGGCTCATGAAGCCCAGGGATGTTTTCTTCCTTGGTTCTGATCTCTTCTCACTGGTGACCAGTGACAGGACCCGAGGGAACAGCTGGAGCTGTGTCAGGGGAAGTTGAGCTTGGATATCAGGAAAAAGTTCTTCCCCCAGAGGGTGGTCAGGCACTGAAAAGACTCCCCAGGGAATGGGCACAGCCCCATGGCTGCCAGAGCTCCAGGAGCGTTTGGACAACAATCTCAGGCACTGGGTGGGATTGTCGGTGCAGGGCCAGGACTTGGGCTCTGTGATCCCTGTGTGTCTGTTCCATCCCAGGATATTCTGTGATTCTCTGCAGGATTCCCACAGCTGGAGACAGCTCTGTGCATTGTTCCCTGATGAAGGGTTCCAGGGGGATCCCAGCAGCCAACAGTGTGAATATCCACACCTTTGCAATGGTGGCAGTGTTTGGCTCTCCTGGCAGTACACGCTGTGATCCCATTTCCCCAGGGAGAGACGTTTCCCTGCACATGAAACTGCCAGAGCCAACAGGTAAGAAAAGAGATAATTTGAGATTACAATCTGCCATCAGCAGAGAAAAGTCTCCCCGGGAGAAAAGAATCTTTGGATGGGTAGAAAGAGGTACAGGATACATGGATGTGCTGGCAGCAGGCGTAGTGGAGGCAGAGGAGAATGCGGGGGGCAGTGTGGGGGACAGGGCTGGCTCTGCTGGCCATGGCAGGGTGGGCACAGGGCAGCAAGGAGCTGGGGAATGGCCATTTGGGTTTAAGCCATTTGCAGGGGGCTCCTTGCCAGCAGCTGGAGGTCCTTTTTGCCTCGCAGGCTGTTGAGGGGGAGGCTCCATCACTCCACACTGCTCCGTGAGCATCGCTCATGAACCCTCCAGAGCCAGCTGGACCCACAGGCAAAAACCCAACACCTGGTGGCTCATTTTTGCGAGATTTACCCTTTTTCGCACTATTCCCTTGATTCTGATCCCATTTCTGGACATCCCTTGTTCAGTTCCCTTTTTCTTTTTTTCCCTGCAATTTGTGTTACCTCCTGACAAGTTGTTCCCTGAGTCACGACTCGCCTTGCTCTGAAATTCACAGAATGGGTCAGGTTGGAAGGGAGCACAGTGGGGCATCTGGTCCAAACCTCCTGGTCAAGCAGGGTCATCCCAGAGCACAGGGCACAGGAGCGTGCCCAGACGGGTCTGGAACATCTCCAGCGAGGGATACTCCAAAATCTCTCTGGACAATCTGTTTCTGCAGCCTAGGGATCCCCACAGGACCCCTCGAATGGCCAGGACAATTGAGAGCTCCCTGGAAGAGACTGCACCAGGAGCAGTCATAGAATCACAGGATGTGAAGGGGTTGGAATGGACCTTAAAGATCGTCTCGTCCCAACCCCATGGACATCGCCCACTAGAACAGGATGCTCAATTCATCCTGGCTTGGGACATGGCCAGGGCTGGGGCATCTGCAATCTCCTCCAGCGCCTCACCACCATCACAGCAAAGAATTCCTTCCGTGTATCCATCTCCCCTTTCCGTGCGAACCCAGTACTCCTTGTCCTATTCCTACAAACCCTGGCCAAGACCCCCTCCAGATCTCCACGCCATTCTCTCTTCTCCAGGCTGAACAGCCACAACTTCTTTTTTTTTTCCTTTCCCTTTTTCCCAAGCGCGGAGCCCCCGCACGCTCATCCGCTGAGCCTCGGGGCCATCCCGTGGCACCAAGCGGAACTGCAGAGGCACGGGCGGCGGGGAAGGGCGCGGGCCGTGACCGCGTGGGCTCCGTGACACGAACGGGGACAGCGGGGCCGCGTCCGAGCCGGGCACCGCCGCGTCTCCATCCATCACGGGCCGCGCCCCGGGTCTCCCATCCGCCGCCGGCCGCGCCCGGGTCTCCCATCCGCCGCCGGCCGCGGCGGGCCCGGCTTAGCTTCAGAGCCCGTTCCGCTCGCCGCCGCCGCACTCGCGCAGGCGCGGGGTTCCTACGGCGGCCGGGAGGGGCGGGCGGGCGCAGGCGCGGGGGCCGCTCCGCCGCCCGCCGCGTAAACAAGGGCCCGGCGGGGATGCGGCGGGGCCGGCGCGGCCGCGGCTGAGGCGCGCAGCCTTCTGGAGGTGTTTCCTCGTCCTCCCCCCGCCGGACGGGGGTGGCGAGGGCCGTCCACGCCATGAACTTGGCCGGTCAGAGCGGCGACGCCGGCAGCGGCTATCTGCTCTTCGCCAACTTCAACCAGGACAACACGTAAGGGGGGCTGAGGGGGGCGGGCCGGGCCGGGGGCGCATGAAGGGACAGCGGCCTGGGGGGCCCTGGGCAGGGCTGGCCGCGGACGGGGGGGCGTGGTGGGGTCTCCCCGATGCCGCCCCTTCCCACGGCGGGGAGCGCCCATGGCCGGAGCCGCCCCTTCCCGGGGCCGCGGGGCCGCAGCGGGGCCGGGGTCCCCCGAGGGGAGGAGGGCTGGGAGCGGCCCCCCTGTGCCCTCCGGCTCTGGTGCGGGGCCAGGCCGCTCCTCCGTCCCGCGGGGACACGCGGCTGTGTGGCTGGGGGGCAGCGTGTTGCCCTGTCCGTCCCCCGGGTCGCTGCCCTGGGGAGCTTCTGCTCCTGCTTAGGGAAGCATCGCTCGCTGTTCCTTGGGGAAAGGGACGGGAGGAAAGGCTCCTGCTGCTCCTTGTTGATGTCCAGCCCTAGGAGGGCCTGACATGAATCCCCAGGTCTTCCAGGACGTGCAAAGACTTTATCCAAAAGTTCCTCGCAGCTGTTTTTTCGTACAGCTATTTTATTGTCACCTGCTGTGCTGAAGAAGTCAGGCTTAGGCTTGAAGGTATTTTTATGAGCCCATGCTACTTTTAGTTTTGCTTTTGAAAAGAGGCCTTTCTCTGATCCTTGAAACTGGACTTACTTGGGCTTCAGATGGTTCAAGCTGCACGTCTCACAAATTACTTAATCATGGCGGCATATTTAGCTCAATTAGTGCATATTAGTTTTTTTATGGGGTATTATAAAGCAGTATTTTTAATTTAGGAACCCCCTATTAGTTGGGATTGGAGCACTGAATATCATTTAAAGAAGGATTTGACTGTCTTAAATACCTGAGAGATGAAACTGGGGAGTAAGAACCGAAAGAACTCGAGAAAGGAGATTTGTTTTAGGAAGTGAGTAAGAGGAAATGATCTCAGGTTGGCATCACAGAGTGTAGCCCACGTGTGTGGTGGAGGGTTTGTTTTTTTAACAGCTTGTTCTTTTTGCAAGCAACAATATCTTGCCCTCACGAGGGAGATCTGTGCCTGTCCTCAGCACGTCCTGTAGCATATGGGAGTTGTGAAGGTGAGAAGGTTATTTCTGGTGACTGCCAAGATTGAGCAGAGTTAGATCACAGCAGGAGAGGCTCTGTTTGCTTCTGTAGGTTTTGTTGGGGGTGAAGAGATGAGCAACTGGAGCTGGATAGATTTGAGACAAGAGACTCTGGCAGTAAATAAGTTATGGTAAATGATGGGGGGAGCAATAGTGCTCTGTGTATTTGTAAGTAAATCATTATCCATATATTGATTCTCAAGCCAGAGACTTTTGCAACTGCTTTTCACATTTTTTCAGTGAGTGCCATATAGATCTTGCTCTGTCTCTGTCCATATAAAACATGCCCAAGTTTTACTCAGCTACCATTCATTTTTTACCTATTACTGGAAAAAAAACCCAAGTCATAATAACTAGGAGATTTGTCACCTCTTTATTCTGCAGGTTGTGAAGGTCATTATATACATTTTTGAAGTTCAACTCTGCTCTCCAGTGTGGCACCTCTGCATTTTCAGTTGCACCTTAGCTTTGTGGAGAGCTTTATGTACCTAAAGATCACTGAGTTGTGATTAAAAAAAACCCACTTATTTTGAACAAGACAGTTGCAGGTTGACTTGAGAACAAAACCAAGACAGAACTAAAGCAAATATATCATAAACTTATCTAGGTGGCTTTTGGCTTGTACACCTTGAAATTTTGCTTGTAGGAGAGTAAAGGTGATTCCTTTATAACTTCGAGTTTGTAGGGAGGAAAAAGGGACACCTGGCTAATGATTTTTTTCCTCAGTTGTGGGTGTTACTGCACTACTTTTTCCATTTCATTTTTGTAAACAACCAAAAAATCTTTTTTTGGTAGCTGGTTTGGATTTTTTTTTTGTTTTGTTTTTAATTTGGTATTCTAATATTCATTGTGAATAAATCATGCTTTTAAAAAATTATTTATATATAAATCACCCTGGCATTAGCTGATGAGAATTTTGGTGATGTATATTTTATATGAGGCAGACCTGGCCCATAGATCTCTGCAAATACAATTCTTGGGCTACTTTTTTGTCATTTTTGAGTATTTGTGAATTCAGGTATCTGTTGTAGAAATGACAGAAATCTCAAAAGGCTCCTGTTCATATTTTTGTCTCAAAATTCTGAGAATAATTTAAAAGGCCACTTAATTTGAGATGAATGAGGTGATTGATGATGTGGAATATCTCTTCTTACTAACAGTGTCTCGAATAAAACTCTCCAAGAAAAGTAGTAAGTACAAAACAAGTCTTGCAGGTGTGTCTGTGAGCAGCTTCTCAGTGAAACACTTGTCTGATGTGGTAAGTGGCCCAAACAACCAAGTTGCATTCAAGTTCCTAAACTGAGTAGAATTTAGTGGTTGTGTATGTTCTTTAAACTGAAGTTTGATTTTTTTTTTTCTTTTTATTCCAAATGATCTCTCCTAGTTTCTTGTTTGAGTAGAGAAACAAGAAGGCAGCTCTCTGGGTTTATAGTACACTATCCTATATATCTAGGAGATGACTTTACCAGGTGAGAAGAGCTGAAAAGAACTTACTAGGAATGACTTACCCTTTCCCATGCTGGGCCTCAGAAAGCTCACCTCTTTTCAACTTTTACAGGTAACTGGAGCCCTTCTCCAGACAGGCAAGGTAAACAAATGTATATTCTTTCAGGCAGTATATGAAAGACAAGCTTTGTTTATGTCTGCCCAGTCAGTAGAGCTCACATCATGCTTTAAGGTGCTTCAGTAATTAGAAAAATTGCTGACAGACAAAACTGGAAAATAAATGACATGGGCTCATTGTTGTTACTACATTTAAAGCTTTTACCTTCACCTTAACGAGGTGCCAGTTCCACTCAGGCTTAACTGTGCCTTGCTTCCCTCCACAGCAGAGCCAGTTCCTTGTGTTATGAAAAGATGGGGCTTGTTACTGCTGAAAATAAGTATCAAGCTAACTTTTCCTTGATTTTATGAAGAGTTGGTAATTAGTTACTCTCTCCTGTAGGAAGATGAGCTTCATGGTGGCTGTCAGTCTTGGGAAATTGGATTGCTGGTAGTTAGAAGAATGTTGTCATCATAAAAGTTGCTGTTGCTTTTCCCAGTTGTTGCAATCCCTGGCGACTGAAGCAGATATCCTCTATCCTGCTTTTGGTGGCTTGGTTTTCCCAGACTTGGCTAATATTCATTCATGGACACCGCGTGTAGTGACATTGTCTCTTGGAGTAGTATCTACATTACTGCAAGTGTTGTCTTGCCTGTTTATCCCACATTGCTCTGAGCTTTATTTACATGAGAGTTTGGAGTTATTGGCTGGGACTGGAACTCTGCCTGCAAACGCTTCACTTATAATGCAGCAGAAGCGGTTGGTTTGTGGCTTCTCTTTGATATAATGTTTTCATTAAGTAAAGACACAGAGAAGGGTATTCTTAGAAGATGTTAGTGTGCTTGTTTTGGATGTAGCCCTTTTCCCCAGTGAATCAATCATTGCACAACTTGGCATGACTGGCATTCCCTGATTGAGAGGCAGAAGCTCCAGCTTGCAGATCAAAGTGGTGCAACCGATCGGAATTCGGGTGTCCCAGCAAAACCAGGCAGTGGAAGCTTGTGGGTGGCCTCAGTGCTAGGTAGGTTTTACAGCTGTAAATCTGTAACAATGGATGCTTGGGAAGAAAAACCTGAGTGCAGTTTGTATTACTTCTGGGAGAACTGCTAAAACTGAGCACAGATATGTTTATGAAAAATTAAACACCTCGCAAACTCATAGAAGCTTTAAAACTCATAAGGGAAATGCTAATGGTTTAGAAGTTTGTGACTTTTTCAGCAAAGCATAACTTCAAGATCCCAAAGCTTGTATGTATCTATATAATAAATAAAGCTTTCAATCTTTAAACTGTTGCACAGGTATTCTTTGGGAGTACTTACAAATGGGGTTCAGATTCAATTTACAAATTTACAACCCACTTCCCCCCACCCACAAAAAATAACCCCTCCGAAAAGGCTGCTTGTGAAATAATGCAAGTGGGCAGACTGGAGAAGTTTTAGTCACCTTTTTTTTTTTAAATAAGTAATTGTGTGAGAGCATTTGGAAACAAAGTAGTCACTACAGTTTTGAAAACAGACTCCTGATGAAAGGGAAGAGGAGACCTCGTGTTTGGATTTCTAAGGAAACCACTGGTGTGTGCCTTATTGGCAAAGGACTTCTTCATGCTCTGCTTTCATTTGTGTGTGGAGTTACACATGCCATGTATCTGTCCATATATTTCTTCTTTCCAATTTAATTCTGCCCTTTATTTCCCAAATAAATCAATTTCATTTTACATTATGAGCAAACACTGCTGTCCCTATATACAAGCAGCATGCTTTGTGTCCCAGAAGTTGTATTCTCATTCCCTTATTCTGTGATGTTTGGATCTCTGTAGTAAACTGCTTGTGGTGGGAGGAACAAGGGTTAGGTGCTGAGCATTCACTCCTCTGCCTTTGTTTCTCCTAGGTTCAGGTGTCCTTCACCCGTGATCCTTGAGGACAGGAGAGCTCTCTATTCCAAGGAGACTTTAAAGCTAAACACAGACCAAAAAAAGGAAGGACCGAGCGGTCACGTAGCTCCTACACTCAGGGAGGATAGCTGAGAGAGACAACCGTATGTTGTGTTTCTTGCTGTTGTTGCAGAGGGCACAGCAGCTGAGGGGGGCTGGCCAGAGGATCTGTTCCTCAGTGTGTGACCATTTGGATGGGGATTTGGCCCAAGAATAGTGATATTTACTTGGATTATGGACTTTCCATTGTCCCAGCCTGCAGGTTAAGTGATGAGCAGGTGTGGTCTCCTTTTGCAGATTTAAGTTTGGGGGTTTTCTTTTAATAAAAGAATAATGGGAAAATCTCCTGTGGGTTGTCAGAATGTTGCTGACAAAACCACTGAATGTATGAAGTTCTGTATCTCTTTTCCACATAATGACCTTTGATATTAAAACATGTCCATGAGATGTTACAGCTTTGGTTTCAGCAGATATTTTGGAGGGGGAAATAAAGCAAGGTACATTTCCTTAGTAATTCCTTAGCAATTCTTATGTCCTCATTGATTTCTCTTTTATTATTATTATTATTTTCCCTTTCTTCATCGTAAGCCAAAGTGTTTTGTCTGTGGAAATTTACATTGGTTTTGAAATGAGATGGAACATTAGTATAATGAGACTGTATAATAATGAAAGTAGGCTTAATTAACCAGTTATTTAAAGTAGTCATGACTTTTAGAGTCATGTTTATGCTGCAGCTGCAATTGATTTAATCTTTGGGAGAGCTGCCCTTGTTAGGAGCTTTCTGATTAATGTAGAATATTTCTCATTAATAGTTAAGGTCCTCTGTGATATGGAAAGGGAAAAACTGGTTTTCTTCCTTCTATATGTATATTAAAGAAACAAAAGAAAACCTTAGGATTCTAACCCAGCTGAAAAAACTTGTTTCTAAAGAGCCAGAGAGATTGAAGCAGCTGATTTCCCACTTTAGGTGAGTGCACTTAGAGCGAGTGTCAGCATCTTCCAATGAGTGTGTGAAATCTCACAGCACTGTTTGCTTGATGAGGATAGTTTTAATTATTTATGACAACCACTCTTGAAAATACTATCAAGATTTATGTAGTCTTGGATCAGACTGCAGCATTATCTCTGCAAAAAGTGGGTAAACACAGTTCCATGAATCATGGCTCTATTGATAATTTTGTACTGAGGAGACAACCTTCATGATGAAATAGCTCAGAGTCTACAGTCTGAAGTGTGTAATAGAGGCTGCATAATAGAGCTAAAACCCCACATGCCTATGGTATAATGTTGGAAGAAAAAAGGCAGTTTTAGAGAGTATTTATTTTATTTTCAATTTCAGTCTCTCATCAGCTTCTGAAAATGAGGTGTTATGAAGCATAACACCTCCACTGTGAAAGGAGCTTCTGATGAACGACAGCAGCTTCTTGTTGGCCACTTTCTATCTGAGCAAGAGCTGAATGGCTTATTGATCATATTTCTTCCCCATATGCTTGCACATTTTTTTGGAGGTGAAGTAATTTTGGCTAAGTCCTTGTTTTGTGGATTTGGCCATTTAGATGGCTGTGGGTTTTCTTAAGGGCTTAAGTGTAATATCAGTGCAGGGGAAGATGGGAGATTTAAATCACTGTGATTGTGCTGGTATAATTCAGCCTAGTGGGTTCTTATTACATATAAAAAGCCTTTTTCCAGTAGTTTCATAAGAAGTAATTTGAGAGTACATTTAAAAAAACCAAACCAACAAAGCAAGCCCTCCAAAGGCAAGACTGCTGTTCTAGAAGGAAAAGGGGTTATTTTGCAGTTACACTTGTACATTGAAATGGGTTTAATTATCTTGACTTGAACTTCCCTGTGTAAACAAATAATTTGTGACTTCATCACCTCGATCCTGAAATAAATAACAAAAAGCAATTGTCATAGATGGAAAAGTCCATTCTATGCTTCTGCATTTTGCGTTCTACTCAGTCTAATGATTTTTATCATGTACACAGTTCTTTTTTTGCCATTGTCTTAAGCTCATTTGAATGAGATGTAGTCACAGAACAAGAAAAATGGGCTTCCTTACTGCTTTCAGTGATCCTGTCAGTAAAACAGTGATTCAGCAGTGTTCTGTATTTAAAGCTGTAAGTACAATTCAGGGGTCAGTTCTGCCTAGTAATACAGATAGCTGCTGTGTGGAGTTCTCCATGAGGAAATCATCCTGTGTCTTTTGTGGATCGTTTATATTGCAAGGAGTCTTGTGATTCCATTTATTTTTAACTCTGTGGACTGCTTGTTTACCTTTGCAAAGTGACAGTTAAAATGTCATTCTTTGTTAAACTTTCTTTTGAGGAAAGCAGTAGATGATATAAGAAAAGCTGACTCATTCCTTTGTTTTGCCAGATTAGAATTTCGGGGGTTTTTTGCACAGAATGTGAGTTTTCATTGAGTTGTACAAAAGTAGTTGAGCAAAACCACTGAAATGTCTTGGATGATTAATCAGATAGAGACTGCTGAACATACTGATTTTGTCTGAAGGAAAATTAAATTCAGTATTTCTAGGGTGACTTAGAGGAGCAGCAACAAAATTTTGTTTTATGATTGCTTCTCTATCTTTAAGCCTAATATGCTTTTTTAATATCTTGGTTATTGAATCTGTGGAATTGAATCTCTTGTCTGCATGGTGCATATTTTAATTTGAAGGTTTAAACCTTCTCAAATATAATTTCCTAACCAGATTGTGCCAGTTGTATTTTCTTCTAGAAGAGAAGGTCATACCATCCTACAGAAGTTGATTTTGTAACTTGGGATGTTAATTTCACAGGGTGAGCTATTTGAGGAGCAGTTTTTAATCTTCTGAGTATGCTGAAGTTTAAAAAAGACTCACTTTGGAGCCACGAGTGGAAAATACAGAAAGAACATGAAATCTAGGAATCTTCATTGTATTCCAAATGCAGGATTAGTTGTTAGTGCCTCTGAATTGTAGAGAATCATCTGGCTGAGTTCAGGAAGGCATTTTGGCAGGCTGACTGGCAGGGTTGGATTGGAGCTCTGCGTTGAATGACTTGCCACAATGTAGTGTATCAAAATGTATTTTATTGGAATGTAATTAGTTTTTCCTTCATGTCTTTTGGCAGTAAGAAATACATGAGCTATAAACATACTAATGCACTTCTGTACAACTGTATTGACTGTTAATTTTCTTTATCTGTGGCATAAAATCGTCCTCCACGTGGGGAGGGGAAACAAGAATGAGCCATTGTCTGCTGCCTCGATGTGTAAAGACCTGCAAGACAGGCTAAAGGTTTTTCTAGCTTAAAATTTAAGACCTGCCTTTGACTCTGGCTGGAAAAGCAATTAAATGGTCTGTGAGCTAAGTGTGAAAATTGAGTAATGGAGGAAAGAAGGGATTTTAGTCAGTTTTTTAATGTGCTGCTATTGTTAAATCTGTTTAACATCAGTGACTGGCACTTTTTAGAGGGTGCCTCTGATCAAAGATTCAGTATGAGTATTTGCAAGACTGAGACCTAACAATGGAAGTGCTGGAACATCATCACCTAAAGCCAGAGAAAATTAGAGTTGGCAGTCTTTAATTACTTTTTTTTTTAATATGAAAACTCTTTTGGGATGCTCGGGGACGGTTACACTGTAAAGAACAAAAATCCCCAGACGGCCCAGTTTAAAAGGTCTTGGAGGTCACCTCTAATGATGAGGCAATGATGTAATTGGTTTGCATTACATTATTCAAGTCATCATCTTTACTCCACGCTAAAGCTTTTAGCCTGTGTGAAGAAATCACCGGTGAGAATTGGGCAGTAGGTTCACTTTAGGCTGTGAACTGTCATTTCGTAAATGTGAAGCAGAATTCCTCATCCAAATTCTGTAATTCTGAAGCTGTTTGGTCTAAGCAGAATTGAGGAAGCTGTCTGTGTCTGTTGTAGCTTTTTTGGACAAACTTTTCATCACTTTGCTTACTGAGCTAACCCAGCTGGAGGTTTAGAAAGGGATAAGAATCTGTCCAAGGGTAATCACAGCTGATGTAGTTCATGTTCCTGACTGGCTTGTTTCTTTTGCAGATCCCTTGCAGTTGGCAGTAAATCAGGCTACAAATTCTTCTCTCTTTCTTCTGTGGACAAATTAGAGCAGATCTATGAATGCAGTGAGTATCTTTTTTTTTTCCCCTCTCTCTTTTAATCCCCTCAGTTGGCTTAATGTGGGAAGATTAAGAAATGTTTCATTTTTTCACAGGTGGTTTGAAATTGGTGTAAAAGGAAACTTAAGTGTAAATATCACACAAATACAAAGCTGTGATTGAGGGCAGGGTACAATTATAAATCAGTTCTGTATTTAAATTTAGCTGGTATAGTGTGAAATTCAGTAGTAGCTGTGAGAACTCTGCTTTTCTAATTTCGAATCCATTAGCCAGGTTACATAGCAGCTGGGCATAAAAATAAGAATTTCCTCATGTGAAAGAGTGTCTTTTGGGTCTTTTTACTGGCTGTTGGGGCATCAAGGCACTGATATGCTTTTATCAAATAAGAAAACAAAGACTTCATTATGTATTTTTCTATCCTGATATTTTCTGATAGAAAATTATTCTTTAACGTGATAGCTGCAGGCTTGCTCATCCAAAAGGGTGAATAACTCAGGTTCCCATAACTTTTCAACACTGATCACCATTGAGTGGGATCTGAGATGAAATGGAGGGAGGCCTGAGGGAGAAGTGGTATCCCCTGTTCTGCCAGCCGTTCACAGACTTCCCTTTTTTGAGGTGCTAATAAGTCAACTATGAATGCTATGCATGCTTTCTTGTAAACCCTGTGTGAGCAGGTGGTACCAGTTGCTGTGATGTCAGCATTTAGAGTGGGATCCCATGACAGAGTTGTCCTCAGACTCCATTCCCTAAGTGACCTGACCCTGTGGCATCTTAAGTTTGGAAATGGGGTGTGATTCATATCACCTATTACCTGGGATGACAGCCTGCTTCTGTACACAGTCAATGGAGAGAAGTAATTGTGAGGTTCAAATTAGGCACCTGTGGTCAGGTTAAATTGTGTTGCAGCTACATCTTCCTATTTGAGTCATGGTCTGGTTGTACTGGTTAATAAGTGGCTTGGATTCCATTTTCTGCCGTGGAGTTTATGTACCTGACCTCTGCAGTATGTCAGGCACTTACAGTATCTGGCCTGGTATCACCCCAGGAGACTCAGTGAAAATGATTCCTGTTACACGAGACACTGAAAAATATCCTGAGAGGTCGGCTGCACTGTGCAGGACTGCATCTTCTGGGTAGTCCTTGAGAGAAAAAGTGCAGGTTGGATAAAGTGCCTTGTTCAACATCTCACAATAACCTGATAAAGCAGCTGGAACTGGAATTTTGGGCTGCTGATTCAAGTCTTGTCCTCAAACGGTTCTGGGATGCTTCTGTTGACTTAAACTCTTGGATATTTTAAGTTTTCTGGGTGTTAAGTCCATGAAAGCTGAGCACAGAGTATGAGGTAACATTCAGTAGAATGTTTTGGGTTGGAAGGGACCTTAAAAATCATCCAGTTCCAGCCCCTCCCATGGGCAGGG
Source organism: Monarcha castaneiventris obscurior (assembly GCA_026261815.1). NCBI lineage: Eukaryota > Metazoa > Chordata > Aves > Passeriformes > Monarchidae > Monarcha > Monarcha castaneiventris. The sequence continues at coordinate 9,918,627 of JAMPIT010000856.1, read as the reverse complement.
ACACCTTCCACTATCTCAGGTTGCTCCAAACCCTGTCCAGCATGGCCTTGAACACTTCCAGGGATGGGGCAGCCACAGCTTCTGTGGGCAACCTGTGCCAGGGCCTCACCACCCTCACAGGGAAGAATTTCTTCCATACCTAACCTGAATTTCCCCTCTCTGAGTTTGAACCTGTTACTCCGTGTCCTCTCACTATGGAAAATTCAATGGTTTTGCCTGTGGAAGCCAGACAGTCTTGGCTCAAAGCAGATCGAAATATTGAGAGGCCTTCATTTTCTTTGTATGAGTCAAATAATGTTGAGTCTTGGACTTGCAAACCGTGCCTGTTAAAACTTGATATGAGGGTGGAGGGCTTCCTGTGCATCGGGTACCTCCTTTCCTCAAGGAAACGTATCTTGAGGCCTCCCAAACACGGTGCCTCCCACTTCCCAGTTTAGTTTAAGTGGGTCTAAAGACTTTCTGTGTTGAGTGAGCACTGTTAAGGACCCCTCCCTCTCTTCTGGAAGATTGATCAGCTAACTCTTGTGTAGGTGTTCAAACTAAACTGCAGAATATGCTTCAGCTATCTTGGGTTTGAGAGAAATAAAAAAAAAGATGGAGATTTGGCTGTTCCAATCACTGACTTCTCCTGTGACTGCAAATCTCCTGACTCCCTGAGCAGTTGATCCCACTGTAAAAACAGGCATTAGATTGGAGGGTGCTTTAAGGCTTAATGAATGCTTCTAACATGCTTCATGTTCTTGGATTAAAAATGGAATAAAGGCACAGCTGATCATAATCTAGCTGGCTCTAACCAGCTCTTGTCTGTGATGCTACATGCTTGTGTTTATGAAACTAATCTTGTTATGCATTTGCTTGTTCTCCCCTCGCTGCTGAGACTTAATTTGTTTTGCAGTTCTTTTTGTTGTTACTCTCTTTTGAATCTGAGTTTCTGGCAATGCTCAATCGTGTAGTGTAAAGGAGATAATACTAAGAGGAAAAAAAACGTGAGGAGCAGCATTGCTATAGGGCTTTAGTGCTGCTAAACGTATGATTAATTCAGGTCAGCTGAACGTAGGATGGGCAGTATAGCCTGGTACTCTTCTTGAATAGTTGCTGTTGGGAAGCATAAATTACTTGGCAGCTGTGAAGAGATTTTATCTCTTCTTCCTGTTGAGGGAAGACAAAGGAGCAGAGGTGCATCCTGTATTTTTAAAGTGAATTTAATTAAATGCCCATCACAAAGCCTTTCTCTAAAGGTAACTGTCTGTATTATAGTCTTTTTATGGTGAGACTGAAGGATTATCAATACCTTTGAGGCATTTTGCTTATTGAAAATTTTTTCTTCTGTCTGGTTGCTTAGTTGTTGGTAGTGCTCTTCCCTGCGTGCCTTCCCTGCTGCCCACCCTTCCCATCACTGCAGCATAGGACAGCACTTTTTCCATATGAATCCCTGCTGCTGTTCCTCTTCAGAAATACCAGTTCTACCTGCCTGGGAGGGTGACAGATCCCAGAAGCTGTGTCTGAGCACTGTTGTTACAGAATTACAGAAGTCTGTTATCCCTGGATGTGCTCACCCTGGAGCAGGGGACAGGCAGACTGTGGGTTTTAGGTCTCTGTGTGCTGGTCTTCTGCATCTTGTAAAAGGATGTCATCATTTTGAAGGACTCCAGGCTTAGATGGAAAGCTGATAACCCATCCTGTAAAATATTTGAGAATCTTTTATGTAACTACTCTGATTCAAGGAACACGGGCCTCTGCATTTCAAAGTCTCTGCATACATTTGTTGAAGCAGATTTTTGTATTTCTTTTTCATGTGTTTTGTGCAGTATCGGGGAAATGGAGAACAATTCCTTGAAAACAAAGTAATTACTAAAATGCATTATCCCTGTTGCTCAAGAAAATTGAATTTTCAAAGCCTCTGTGAGCTGTTATGTCTTCTCTGGAAAAGTACTGTATTAAATACAAGATGTAGATAAAAGTCAATTATGTTGCATGGAGTACTGAAAATGCATAGTGTAAACCCGCTACTTTTTCATAAGTAGGCTGTTTCTCTCAGAAAAATGTAGAACATTAAATATTTTGTGTTCATTTTCTTGAAATAAACTGCCCAGAAAAAGCACTTGGAAAGCAGACATGTCCCACACTGATGGCAGTGTCATATACTGAGAATGTTGAATAGAACTTTTCATGGAATTTGTGTCACTGCTGATGGGAACAGTGCAAACTAATTACTTAATATTTCTCTTGGCCAAAACAGAAGCCTTCAGAAACAAGCTCTTTTGGGTTGTTTGTTTTTTGTTTGGTTTCCTTTTACTGGCAGTTTTATGGTTTGGAATGTGTTAAGCATTGAGCTAATCCAGAAGCTGACTCCTGAAAAATTTGTTTTGATGGATCAAGGCCAAAGGCTTGAGTCACTTGTCTTGATTGGGTTCTGTAATGAAAGGGCAGGTGTAGCCCATGGCTGTGAAAGAGCTGCAGAGCCTGGTAAAACCCTCTCCTGCTTCTTCCTGCCCTGAAAACTGTGTCCCTGGGCCTTTTGGAGAGGAGCTTCTGGGGATGGGAGAGGGAGGCACAGATGCCAGGATAACTGGTGGTGGGATTTGGCCTCCTGCCAGCTTGGTCCAGTGCTGTGCTATAATCAAATGCTGTGGAAGTACTTCTTTGCCAGAGATCCTGGACTCTCCTCCCTCCTGCTGTCTTCCCTCACACAGGGATTTGTGTTCTCCTTTGCTTTCAGTGCTCTCATAGTAGAACACTTGGCAAATCTGATGTTTTATGGCTCTGCATGAATGCTGGGCATCAGCGATTCCTGCACAAATTGCTCTTAGGGCCTGTCAGGTAAAAGATGATATGTGTGAAAATGCTAATTGGTGGCTGCAGCAGTCTTGTGTGCAAATGAGGTTTACCAGCTTCTCTGAGTGCTGTAATCTTTCTTTCTTACATGGAGAAGTATCTGGAAATGCCAGGGGTTTGGGTCATCAGAATGCTTTAAAAACAAAACAAAAACACCCCCAAAAAAAGCCCAAGAAACATTTGCTTTCCTAGATTTCTGCAGAGATAAAAGAAGATTGCAAAATTCTGGAATTTGACAATTTTCTGGGGTTTGTAGCTTTGAGGGTTTTTTTCTGTTCGATTCTGGGCATGGAGGAGTAGACACTCTGTTCTGAAACGTAAACTTGTGTGACACCTTGGGGAGGGGGGAGGAAATCTTTAGAAATCAGCACTCCCTGTGTAGATTTTCTGCTTTAAAAGCCTGTCCCATGTCCCACCTTGACTGTGAGCTGTTGTGGCAGAATGTTTGTGGTGTTAGGCTATATTTTTACATAGACTGAATCTATGATTCTGTGATTTTCTTGGACAATATTTCCTGTTGATGTGCATCATTCTTCTTCCCTGAAATCTCCCTCTGTATTTTTTCCTTGTTCCTGTGATTCCCCAGCTGACACAGAAGATGTGTGCATTGTGGAGAGGCTCTTCTCCAGTAGTCTGGTGGCCATAGTTAGCCTTAAAGCTCCACGCAAGCTGAAAGTTTGTCACTTTAAGAAGGGGACAGAGATTTGCAACTACAGTTACTCCAACACCATCTTGGCTGTCAAACTCAACAGACAGGTGAGTAGTGATTTTTCCTAAGTGGAAATGTGGGAAAGGGATTGTGGATCTTTCTCTGGCACTTCTTCTGCTGATTGATGTCTCTTCCTTTGGTGACAGAATTGCTATTTGAAATTTACTTGTACTTTTCCAACTGTGGCTTCTGTATGGCATCTCAGTACTCGTATTGGGTTAAGTATTTTTGGTTCTATGCTTATATATTGACATAGGAAAAACCCTAAATAAGATGGGCATGCTTTGAGTAGGAGGTTGGACTAGAGACCTCCTGAGGTCCCTCCCAGTGTGAATCATCCTTTCATCCTAAATGTGAAAGTATGTGACTGACAATTTCTCTTCAGGCCAGAATTTAAAGTTATCTATTAAATTCTTAGGTTGTTAAGTACTGTTTGCTGAATTCTTCTCAAAAAAATAAAATTTTTAAAAAAAAGGCACTCGGTGAATTTTTTGAGTTAAGTACCTGGAAGTATAGTTCACTGTATTAATAAATCATTAGTAGGCTCTTCAGCAAGTACAGACTTCTCTGTCTTTAACCAGTTCATTCAAACTAGAGAGAATGGCATCTGAAGGAGAAAGTCTTAATGTCTGTCTTTGCCCCCAAAAACTGAGTGTGGGAGGAGGGGTTTCCTGTTTAAAGTCAAAAGAGAAACAGTGGCTAATTTGATTTCTGGCACAGGGAGTTAGTGTTAAATGAGTAATGTCTAGTTAGTCATCCGAATGTAGTCTACAAAGTGTAAATGAGATGATGAACTTAATAAGAGTTTTAAACAAAAAGGCATTCACAAATGGTTATGGAGACATAGTAGGCTTTATGAATGGTTAAAAAGTCTTGTCTGTTTTCTCTGTTTAGCAGAAGCAGAAAGTAATTTCCACTATTTCCACATGTGAATTGGTACAGAGTAAGAATTAAGTGAAGGTTTCTGGCTTGCTGACTTAAACTAGTAATGGGAATGACTTCAGTTTGCACTGGTGAGATTGAGGGAAGTGGGGTGCACTGGTCAGTTCAAGTGACCACGTGCAGTGTTTGTGTCAAGAGCTGGTTCTTGTGTATCTTCTGTCAGGCTCTTACTTCTCATCAGGGGGTGCAACCTCTTCCCCATGGGAAGGCACCTGCTGCATTTTGGGATAGAATTTTTTTGGGATTGATAAATGCATATAAACTCCATTTCCATGTCAGCATTTTGTCCTCTTTCCCTTTTCTAGAGGCTGATAGTATGTCTGGAAGAGTCTCTTTATATACACAACATACGAGACATGAAGGTATTACATACAATCAGGGAGACACCTCCCAATCCTGCAGGTAAATGTGATGGTAGAATCAGCATAAGTCTGAAAAGTGCTTTCTGTGTCAGTGTATGAGGTTCCCTACAGGGAACTGTTGCGTTGTTAATTCTGCTTTCAAATAAAATAACAAATATGAGTGTTGTCTGAAAGCCTACGTGTTTGATCCAGCTGAGAACAAGTAGCAGACTCTGCTCCTTACACTGCATCTTCCCAGTATTTTGGTCTCCTGGAGTGGATGTCTTGAAATGTTAGAAAAAAACAGGAGAGATAAAAACTGGATTTTGACAGCACTTGGTATAATTAAAGACTTTGTCAGGTCAATGCTTTAGGAATCATGGCAGGCGTTGGGAGGTTCTACTGTTTAATGAGTTACTGTAAGTCTCTTGCTATTCTTCCCTTTCTGTTTTATATTAAACTTATGCTAAATAGTTGAATATATTGCAGCTTGACTCTGAGATTACTCATCTTTGGTTCTATTTCTGTTGATAATTTGAGTTATTTTTGTGACACTCAAGCACAGAATCAGAAAGTTTTACTGCATAGGTCTTGGAGTTTGCCCATTTCTAATTGTTTCTGCATCCCTTCTAGGGTTGTGTGCTTTATCAATAAACAATGATAATTGCTACCTGGCCTATCCAGGAAGTGCAACTATTGGAGAAGTACAAGTCTTTGACACCATCAATCTGGTAAGAATCTTTGAATGCTGTTTCCACCTCTAAAGATGCAGGTTTTGAAAATTATTTAACTTGCTCAGAGAGGAATTACTGAACGCTTAAGTTTCTGTGCATCAATTTGCAGCATCTCTTGCTTCACAGAATGTCAGCAAAGAAAATACAACTGCTAATACTAGACTTGATGAGTAGAATTGGGCATCTGGGTGGAACCAAGTAATTTCTATTTGAATTGTCTTCCTGCTGCTTGTACTCTCTATGCATATGCTTCAGTGATAATTTTATGTTAAGTACATAAGTTACTGAAAAAAGTATTGAAGCTGTTGTCCATAAAGTAAGACCTATATTTGCCTTGAATGTGCTTAAATATGCAGTCTCAAGCTGCACACGTGTGGCTTTTAACCTGCACTCTTCTAAGGTTCTATTTTATTGATTCACTGCAGAGAGCTGCCAATATGATCCCAGCTCATGATAGTCCCTTGGCTGCTTTGGCATTTGATGCAAGTGGTACTAAACTTGCCACGGCCTCAGAAAAGGTAAGGGAGCTTTTGATTGCCTTGCCAAGAGTGATAAAAATCAAATTTGTTGTTAAGTATTTTAAGTGTGCACTGTTCCATGTGCAAGTGCCAGAAAAGGAGGCTTACAGTTACAATCTAAGTTAAGATCTGTTAATGATATTTGACACAATTTCCATGCTGTGAAATGTTGGATAATAAGGTTATTTAAATAAAACATTTTAATCTGGTTGTAATTAGGGCAGTCCTCTGAGTGTTTCTCCCTTTAGTGCAGGATACTTATTAGAAATTAGTTGTCTTGTTTTGATGCTGTCTTCCTAATGAAAACAAGACTGTTAAAATCCAAATAGAGAGAAGTGCCTCGCTAGTCTTTGGCATGTGATGACAAATTGTTCATGAAATGTGTATAAATTAGAGAGTCTGAAGCCTCTGCTCTTTGAGTAATAAGCTTAGACTATAAAGGTATAACTGATTGCATCTGATAAAGGCACAGAGACATCCAAGTGAGTGCACTCGTGGTGCTTTTCCAGTGTGGTCGTTCTCCTGATCAAATATGATAAGAGGGGCTGGTTTTGATGCACAGCTTGTTCTCTACATTAGTAGCTCCCTCCTCTTGTTTCTGTAGTCTTCAAACACATCCTACAAACAAGCTCCATAAATACTTCATGTAGTATCTGGGGTGCATCACAGCAATGAGTTACCAGCAAAGTGGTTTGCTGCTTCTAGTTGTACTCTGCTTGCTAGAGCTAATACACAATGAATGAACTTGAAATGAAAAATGATGCATTTATTTTTTTCTTTACAGGGGACAGTAATAAGAGTGTTTTCCATTCCAGAGGGGCAGAAACTCTTTGAATTCCGAAGGGGAGTGAAGAGGTAAAGTTCATCTGGGTTAATTACCTGATGCTCATTCCTTATGGTTGATTCCAGTATGTTCAGTAATTGAGCTGGCATCCTGATTTTTTGCTTGTTTTCATCTTCATTCATCCCTGCATGTATGCTTCTAACAGTTTCAGCTTGAATGTTTTCCAATTTCATTCCTTTGGACTTGACTATTCTACAAATCAATCCTGTCAGAATTGTACTTCCTCTTGCCTTTTAAAAATTTCTTGGTGAGGGAACTTGTTTAAAGTGGGTCACCTTTTGTAGGATATATTGTATTCTTAGGGCAATTGGAGGCAGTGTATCTAATATTCTCCCTCTCTTCTAAATCCTTCTAATGCTGGGGCCATTGATAGCCATTGTAAAATGGTGTCGTGGTTTGTGGTAGCAGTAACTCCGTAGTTCTACTTTATACAGGGGTAAGACTGAGTTCAGATTGTTACTAACTGATCCCATATCTGGTAAACATCAGAGCTGAGCATCATTAATCTTATGCTTGAATAGCCTCAAGAAATTATCAGAGAATCCAGAATGCTTATTATTGAAGGGGTTTTTTTCTTATTTGCAAAGTAACGGTGACTTTAGAAGTCTGCTTAACTAAGCCAAATACTTTGACTTCATTGTTTTTCTTCTCTTTTTTTTTTTTCCCCAGGTGTGTGAGCATCTGTTCATTGGCTTTCAGCATGGATGGCATGTTTCTGTCTGCATCCAGTAACACGGAGACGGTGCATATCTTCAAACTTGAGACTGTGAAAGAAAAGTAGGTTTCAAAGGTGCCTTAGATTGTTCAAGGAAAAGGCTTAAAATTTGACTGTACTCAACAGGATGAGTTCTCCAAAGTGTGGACAGACTTCCTTTGAACACTTCTGTAAAGTAAAGGACATAAGAAGTCACTTATGAATCAGCAACTGCAGCTGAGCTGTGTACTGTTCTCCCACTGAGTAGAAAAGGTGTTTTTCTGCCAAAGAGAACTTGGCCATCCTTCACAGGGGAATGTGAAGCAGTTTTAACATTTTCAGTTACATTTGTTTCACCTCCTCTGATATCCATATGGGAAGAGCTATCTCAGCAATGCCTTCCAACTGCATATAGGGGGCTTTAAAAGGCACCAGGTTGTAAAATGTTCCTATTTATGATTTGAGAGGACAGTCTTAATTACATTTCAGTGGAAGTTATTGGAAACAATGATTTGCTTAGTGATAAACAGATTAATAAAATCCTGAAGCGTGGCGCTTTCCAGTAGATTCTGCTCTTGTATAATGAATGTTATAAAACGCAGTCTTAAATGCAGAAATATCAGTTTACAATCAAACATGCTTAAATAACAGGCTGAGGGTACTGGAGGACACATTTTGTCCTGTAGCACAGATGAAGTGTGTTAGAATTCCTAAGGGTGTTAGTTATTTCTGAAAAGAAACAGCTGCTTAATATCTTTAAAAGTAAAATGTTTTCAAGTGTTAACACACTTTTCTCTCTAAGGTGAAAGCAAAGTTGGTCACTTTTCTCTTCTGATTTGTAGACCTCAGGAAGAGCCTACAACCTGGACAGGTTACTTTGGAAAAGTGCTGATGGCCTCAACGAGCTATCTGCCCTCTCAAGTAACAGAGATGTTCAACCAGGGTAGAGCCTTTGCTACAGTCCGTCTGCCCTTCTGCGGGCACAAAAACATCTGTGCACTTGCCACGTGAGTACAGAAATGGAGCCTGCCCTCCCCACCCTGCTGGGCTGTTTGGGCTCTGGAGAGGCAGCCACTGTAAAGCACAGCTTCATCTGCAGCAGAGCCGTGGGTCACCTGTGATCATTCCAGTTTAAGAGCAAAGTGTCAGAGCTGACACCTCACAGTCGTGAGAGAGAAGGAGGAAAGGGCATAATATTTGGATAGGAATAGCCCATTTCTAAGTGTTGTTTAAAGATGTCTTCTAAAGATGTCTTTTAATTTTGAAACAAGAATATTGAGAACAGACCTGTGGGCTTTTATGGCATTTGCTTCCATTAGTGCTATGGGGAATGATGCTGTATGTTGTTAGTGAATTGCGAAATTAGGCAATCCAGCCTAACCATTAAAGAAGTCTTTGAAAGCAAGTTCATATAATTCTTGTCTCTAAAACAGCGTAGCATTCATTAAAGTTAATTTTGAGGACTAAATCTAATCTTTTATGCTGTCTTCCTCAAAGGCAGGTCCCATTTGGCACAGCTACCAAAGCAATAAGATGAGCAGTAGTAAACTTATTTTGTGGGGGTTTTATAATTTTTGTGCTAAATTGACTTCATGTCTGTACTCTCACTCCTCTGATCTCAAAGCACCCTTTAAGCAATAATTAAGCTTTGTAACATTTCTCAAATAAGTAAATCCTTCCCGTTAGAATATTCGTCTTTGGAGTTGCACAAAGCTTGATAACAGGATGGTAACTTCTGAATCCGTTCTACTGAGTTACATGTAATTGCTTGATTCCTGTGGCATCCTGTTAGCCCCAAAATGTGGTTATGCTGTAATTTTTTTTTACACACAGTTCTTTCCTGGGTGCTCTAACTGTTAACAGCATTCCCTGTCTAGGAGCAAAAGTGTGGAAAATAATGCCTTAAAGTCATAGAATCATTTAGGTTGGAAAAACCCTCTAAGATCAAGTCCAACCTTTGAATCATGGGAAGGGAAGAGAGTGTGTATGTTATTTAATAGTCTGCTATTTAATAATCTGTTATTTAATAGTCTGCTATTTAATAATCTGTTATTTAATAACATTTTTTAATAACCTCTCCTTTAAACCTTTCTAGAATCCAGAAGATCCCTCGTTTGCTGGTGGGAGCTGCTGATGGGTATCTCTACATGTACAACCTAGACCCCCAAGAAGGAGGCGAGTGCACACTAATGAAGCAGCACAAGTAAGTCCACATTAGCTGAGAGCTGCTGTATTTTATTTCTTCTCAAAATCCAGTTTGTTCTCAAACTTACTTCTGTTTTGGAAAAGTCTAACTTAGAACAGCTCATTTCTTCAAACTAATCTTTTTCCAGACCTCTGACATGAATGAGTAACTGCAGAATCCCCCTGAGTCTTCCTTCTAGGTATCCACTACACCAAGCGTTTAGCAGCAGAAATTTAACCCTGTCCCAGTGCAGGGGAGGGATCAATCGCTGTTCTCTTGCTGTGCTCCTGTTTCCTCTTGGCACTTTGAGTTGAGTTACTTAAACAAGAATTTGAAACGAGTGACACCGTCGTCTTCATCAATAAATGAAGTGGTTACAAACAAGAGAAAGATCTTACTCTGACTTCACAGAGGGGAAACTGGCCTATGAAATTATCCCTGTTCTCTCTCTGCTGGTGTCCTTATTAAACTTCCTTGCATATAGGCCAGGCAGCTGATGTTCTGTGATAGTACTGTAGAGCACTTACAGAAATAGGACAATGCACTGTTTTCCAATAAGAGTTGGCAGGAAAAGCTGGGGTAATACAGTCAAATTACTTGATCAATCATAGAATTAAAGATAATAACTCGTGATGATAATTCAGGTTTGCAGCTTTGGTCAACCTACAGTTATGGTCAAAAATCATACATTTATCTGAATATTTGAAGTAATGACCTCTGGTTAGAGATGAAGTGAAGCCTCATAAAGGGAAGCTTTTACCAAGTTGTTAATCTTTGAAGTGCTCTAATACTTTCTCTAGAGGGTTTTCTAGTATCTCTGTATGAACCAACCACCTCTGCTGTGGACAGAGCTCAAGACAATCTACAATATTGCTGATTGGAATGGGTTTTTTAATCATGCAGTCTGTCTTGAGTCTTCTTTTCCTAGTATGAGCTAGTAGGATTTAGATCCTGATGCTGTGTCAGAAGCAAACATGATGCTGATGAGTCTTTAGAGAAATACCAAGTGTTGTCAGGTGCCTTCTTGCCAGGCCTCTGGAAAGGAGGGACCAAATTCCTCCTGTTGCATTTCTCTAATACACGTATTATTCTTGCAGAGCAGATGAAATATTTTCCTGTAGCTGCCAGCTCACGCTGCCTTGTGCCCAGGCAGATCACCTCTCCAGCTAACCCCTCTCTCCCTGGCAGGCTCGATGGCAGCATGGAGCCCGCCAACGAAATTCTGGAGTCCGCATCGCACGACCGGCCCTTGGTAGCGCAGACGTACAGTGCCGCTGTGACTAAAGGTACATATGTGCCTTCCTCACCCACCAGGCATGGTAAGGAGAAGGCTGGGAATGGGGCAGGGAGCACCTCTGCCTGTTGCTTCCTTCTAGATGGCTGCGTGAGCTGGTCCACGTCCGCACCGAGCTTTGCGTAACCGCGCGTGCGAGGTGGAGCCTTGGTGAGCAGTAGGAAAAGAGCACTCGTGGTGTGCAGTAGCTTTCTGTAGATGGATCACTTGTCTTTGCTGCTTTCTGGGTAGAATTTTGTCTGCAGTTGTGGTTGGTTGCTGTAGTGATAGTTTCAGTACTTGCCACATGGTTCTTGAGGCAGTTCTGCACCCAGACCTTGTGCAAAGCATCTGAATTATAGCCCTGCTCCCTGTTCTAAATTTTTTTTTACGGAAGGTTGATAAATGCTGCAATTGTTCCTTTATGGGAACAGCGACCTTTTAGCCTGATTCACTGCTCTGTTAAATCAAGAGGATGAGAACTTGGTTAATGCTGCAGCTCTCCAAGTCAGTGGAGCTTTTGCCACATCAGGCACCCAGGTTAGTGCCTCGCTGCAAAGAGAGAACAGTCAGCACATATCATGTGTGTACTGCACTGCATCAGTGGAGACTGAAAACTTCAGCCTGCCCAAAGCTCCAGTATGCATCGCACACACACAGGAGTTTAATTTTGATCATGAACTGCTCTTGGCTTTGGAGAAACACAGTCATGAAACAGAGTCATGATAAAAGCAAACATAGGGTGGCAGTGAAACTATTTCAGGTAATGCCTGGTGCTTCAGCTCTACTCATTCACTCTGGATCCAAGCCTTAGTTTGTTGCTGCTGATTCCCCAACTCCCTGTTCCTTTCTCTCCAGCCTACACGGATGACCTGGGTGCTGTGGGTGGAGCTTGCCTGGAAGATGAAACCAACTCGCTCAGATTGGACGAAGACAGTGAGCATCCCCCCATGATCCTTCGGACAGACTAAACTTGGACCTGTGAACTCACTCCTGAAGCAGAGAACACTGGCTTGATGTTTCTTGAGGAATCTCGTGTTATGCTGCTATGAACTTTGACATGAGTTGGGAGAGAGGATGACAGACTCTTACAGTTTTAAGTCGTAGCTGTAGTTCTAATTCTATACAATTGGAAAAATATATGGTTTTCAATTCAGTGGCTTTTAATCTTGCTTATCTATTTTAGCTGTGTTTATTTTTTTTGTTGCCAAAACCTGCTGTTTGTGCAGCCCTCAGAGCCTACTTAGCTTTGCATGCGTTCATGTGCCAAGCAAGCATAGGAGGGGGAGAGAGAGAGAGAAGCCACTTTATAACAAACTCAAGTTTGTATTTTTTTTATATATGTATATAATATTTAGCCTATATAAGGAAGGAGTAGAGAAGTGGTTCTGGAAGCTGAGACTAGTTCTGCACTGACAAAGGTCCAAATGGTTTCCTGTGCATGGGCTTGCAGGCATACCTAGTGACTGACATGCAACCTTTCAAATGCAATGGCCTGTTTTTTTGGGTTCTCCCTTCCCTTTCCTGGACCATTTTGTTAATTAAAATTCCTTCTGAATGTTGTGTATTTGTGGGACTGTTCTGTTTGTTGGGATGGAAAACTGGAAGTGTTTCCCTGCGTAAGGATATAGAATATAGAAAGTGCCTTTACAGGGAAGGAAAGGAATTGCTGCAGGAAGAAAAGCTGGAACTGAGGGAAGGATTGGTAGAGAATCTTGTCTGTACACCTTTGGTACTTGGGTGTCTGTAGCCTGTAGCAGCTGATGAGCTTGTGGGTTTCTGAGAAAAGACTTGGAATGCACTTTCTTTCTTCCCTGTAGATTGTCCTATTTTCTTGGCAGAGTAGCAATAACCTTTTTTTATACTTTTTTAAATTATCCAAAGCAAGGATTCTGTCAGGCTGGAGGGAAATCCCAGTAGAGTTTGGCAGCCCCACTCTATAAACAGCCTTAAGGTTTCCTGCTGGAAGGCTCTCAATTCCTGCTTCTTCTCAGTCTGGGGCTGAGTGTACTGCTCTAATAGTGAAAGTTCTTGATTTTTTTTTTTTTCAGATACTGATGTAAATATAAATGATTTTGAAAATTTAATTTACTTCTGGGTTCTTTACTGCTGCATAACAATGCTTTTCTTTCTGGTTTTTTTTTGTCCATTTCCCCACTCAGAGTACCTCTTACGATACACTCAAGGACTGGTTGTTTCTTTGGCAGTTTTGGAATAAATCCTTAACTGCCCTGACACTGTCTAGGGCTTTCCAAGGCTGAGCAGTGCTGCAGACTATTTTTAGGGTTGTAATGTGCCTTCTCTTAAGTCTTGGATAACAGTTATTGAGCAAGTGATTAGTGAAGTACTTGGTGAGTGTTACTTCCCTTTGCCAAAACGAGCCTGCTTTGCCTTCTGTGTAGCAATGTGGGTTGTTTCCTTTCCCTCTACTGACTGCTTGCAAAGAAGTAAATATAACAAGAGGCCAAGAAAATTGCAGATCTTGAGAGGAGGACAGAGGCTGAGCGTTCCAGCTATGTGTGAACTCCCTACCACAACTAGGCAGTGATGTTCTTTTAGGATTTGGTATCATGAATGAGTCTTCTCTGGAGCAATAGCAGGCAGTGGGCTCTGTCCCCAAAGCCCTGTGTGGGCAGGTGGGCTTCCCCTGCCTCTACAAGCACAAAGAAGGTGGTAGCCCCTGCCCAGAGAGCTCTGTCAGGGAGGCTGCTGGGAGTCCATGTCAGTGGAAGGTGTTTGTACCCAAGTGTGTGTGGGAGAGAAGGGTTCAGGCTTGTTTGTTCACTGCAAACCCTTGGCTGTCCTAAGCAGTCGGTTGGAGTGGCTTGTGGTGTCCTCTCCAGAACCCAGCACATTCACAGCAAACCCCTGAGTCATGCTGAACTCTTGCTTAGTCTCTTGACTTTAAGGTCTGGCTGACAACTCAATTCCATGGTCTGCAGTTATTTATTTCATTTTCTGCTTTAATGCTCTCAGCTTTGCTGTGATGTTCCAAGCTGCAGAGTGAAATACAAGTCTTGAAGTAAATATAAGTTTGGTGAGCTTTGCTGGCAAACTGAACCATCCAGGAGATGTCTGCTCATTCCAGACTAAAGCTGGTTAACATTCCTGATAACATCCTTGGAGGCTTGGCCTAGACTCCACAAGCACAGTTAGCAGTAAACATGCACCAGCAGCACAGGTCTGCTAAGCACACAAGTTTTACAAGTCTTGAGTGTAACAAAGGCCATGTTACACCCCTAAATGTAATTACTAACTTTACTGTTAAAAACAGAGAACATTTATTGTACTAATTTTATTCCCGTCTTAATTTTCATACCTTATTTTCCACAGGTGAGTTGGAGATCCCATATTCACTGTATTTGTGTCTTCCATATGCTGTAGTGTGTTCCTGCTCCTGAGCCACACACTGTGGAATTGCTGTGCCCTACTTGGTTCACTCTTAAATAGAAGCTGAAAGCCAGTTAAATTATCTTCTTGCTGTTGTAACTGGGAAAATCTTTTTATAAAGCAAAAATATTAATGTTCTGAGGATAGTGACCAGCTAGTAGGGTGGGGCAGGTTTTTTCTGGTCCCCACTGGCTGTGTATTTAAGAGTGGTAACAGTAGTTTGTCTTAAAGTCATTGCATGAGGATATAAACTTTTTCTCAGATAAAATATGACTGATGTAATTTCCCTGTGATGGCCTTAGGCCCTCAGTAACCACCCTGTTGTGGTATGCTACCAAAGTTAGAAGCCTTTCAGCTTGGGGGTTTATCCCAGTGACACAAAGATGTGTTTCTATTTTGTTTTTTCTTTAAACATAACCAGAAATGCTGTTTGCAGCTGCATCCTCACCTGAGTGTGGAGCATGTGATTGCACTGTTGTTCTCTGTGAATCAGGTGGTGTCTAAACATTTCTGTTCTGATGCTCTGACAGACCCAGGGTAAGCCAAGGAGGCTCTAGCCCTGTGCTGTGGCCATGAGCTGGTCACAGGATATGGGAACACCTGTGCAGCCCCTCTCAGTTTAGACTGACCTTCCTTGGAAGGACAGTGTTTGTTCTGTACAGTCTGTCTCTCTCTCTCCATATGGGCTGCACTTCCTGATAGCTTTTAACTCAGTGGAGGGTTGAGGCAGAGAACTGAAACAACCAAAGCTGGGGAGGGGGGAACACTGAAAAACTTGGAATCCTAAACTCAGGTCTTAGCTTGCAGTGGGATCAGTTCCCAGTGAGTACCGTAGGGAAGGAGCTGTTTCTCTTGATGTGCAAATGGGCAGCGAGTGCAGGTCCTCGGCTGCTGTCTCGACATCTGTCTGTTTATTCTGTATTTCAAGTTCTGAGGCAGAAAGCTTTTATCTGCCCTGGTCTCTTCTTATGTCACTGTTTCCAAAATACAAGTGATAGATACGAATCTAGCAGTTAAAAGGCAGGGCCTGGCAGAGGAGGAGGAGGTAGTAGAAAGCATCAAGAGGTTGATAAAAGCTGTTTGTTCTGATGCCCTGTTGAACAAGACATTGGCACGAGTGCTCCTTCTGGGATCAGGTGTGTGCTTGTACCTTGCTGCTCTGGGTCCTGCACAGCGAGTTTCTTGGCTCTGTGTTTTGCAGGGGGTGGGGGTAGAGGTGGTGGCTTTTCAAGTCTGCCTGAATGCAAATAAATACCTGAGAAGACCTTTAATGCAGTGACAGGTGTTTGCACAGAGGAAACTCGGTCTGACCTGTGTGGAATAGTGAAAAGGGAGGAGTGAGCAGAGGAGCCCCGGGCTGGGTGAGCGGGTTAGTGCTGAGCCCGAGCACAGCACTCTCTGTTATATCCCATGCTGTGCTTTCTTGGCTCCAATAATGGCATTAGCACCAACCAGCAGGCAGTAGGACAGTAGAATTTCTTTCCCTGTGGGTTGCTGAGCTGTTCAGTATCCCACTGGCATGGGCAGATGCTCCGCTGCTGTTTGCAGAGCCACAGGAGTCTTTGTCCAAAGTGTTGGTGGGGATTAATCACTGCAGAGGTTTGGGAAGTTCTATTCTGTGCTCCAGCTGTCCTGGCTAACAGTCAACTTTATTTAACCTGTTAATATCTGAGAGCAAGGCCCGAGTGTCTTCTCCACAGGTGCAGAGCAGGCCTTTCTTTCCTGGAATCTGCTGGCCTGTGAAAGGCTTGCAATGAAGAAAGCATGGCTCTGACTGTAAATAAATCCTTTCAGATTCCAGTTGTACAACCAAAGGAATTCAGCAAATTCCTATTTTTCTAATCATGACATGCCTTCATTTTAATGCTCTTCTGACTGGCAAATCTCACCTTACACTGCTTTGAAAATAACGGGCAAGAAGTTGTAATTCTGCCTTGCAAACAGCTGCCGTTGTGCTCGTTACAGGTGTCAGTGCTGTGGCTTTGGCCATGTGGCCACAGGGACCCTGCATGTGTCCGACTCAGGAGTGGGGAGTTCTCCCCAGACCTGTAGCTCTGGGTTTCTGTGGGGCGTTGACTCAGCCCTAGGTCTACCTGGATCTATTTGCTCTTGCATTTGCTTCCTTACCTGGAGAAAACCCTGCATCCTGCAGTGCTCACTGACTGTTTGGTATCTGTGTCGATAAGTGGAAAACTTTGTCTAACATTCCACCTCACCAAGTGTCTGGCTCTCACTGCTAGCCCGTCGCTCTTTGTAATTTTATAACTGCCTAAGAAATTAAATCTGTGTTGTGATAAGTATTCTGTGTCTATTTCCTTTTGTTTGCTACTTGGAGATGGGGCCAGATAAGATCAGGGTGATGCTACGTGGCCCAAACCAAAACAGCAGCAGTTATGAGCCCTCGGTCTCAGCTGTGCTTTGTAGCTGCTCTCTGCTACAAGCCCTGCTTGGGCTTTGCAGGGACTGGGAAAGGACAAGCTGAGTTTTTCTTGGCACATTTTGCTTGCAAATGTAATTTTCCCTCTTGTTCCTCCTCAAAGCTGCTCTTCCCAGGCCTTGCATTTGTGTATTTTTCTCCTGCTGCTCAGGTGAGTTCCTTAACTGCCTTTATTCCTCTTTTTTCATGGGATGCATCTCAAGCAGTACTTTCATAGCCAGCCCACTCCCTGTGCTGTCGCTCCAGGCTTGTTGCTTCTCGCATTCAAGCCTTGGAGGAAGATGTGGAGTGAGCCCTTGCAGATGGGAGAGGAGGCACCTCCTGCTTCTGTATCCTTCCCCCTGCTAAGCAGCAACAAGAGCTTTGATCGGGGCGGACAAGAGGAGCAAAAGCCTTTCTGCTCTTGCTAGCAGTGCTGGAGCACGCGAGGACGAGGTGAGGATGAGACTCTCCCTGTTCTCCTGCGTGGCTGTTTCATGGCGAGGCCTCGGCTGAGGAGCTGCAGGCGCTGCCTCCCCTGATCCAGCTCTGGAGGGCAATGCTGCCCTGCCGCTGCTGCTTTGTGCCTCCCTTTGCTCCAGGCAAAACAGGCTCTGTTAGCTCAGATGAGTGTCTCTAAACTGTTCACTCGGCTGCTGGTGATGTTTCCCTATCTCCTGCCTGGAGCAAACTGAAGATCTGAGGGAAGCTGCTGGTGGATTCGGGAAGTGGCAGTGACTTCCATCTGCCGTGGTGATGCCAACAACTCCTCTGTCTCCTGTGTCCCAGGTGGATAGAGTCATCCAGGCCCACTGATGTTTTGGGAGGTCCAACAGCCCCTCTGCTCCTGCTCCAGGGGAGCAAAGCAGAATATTCTCCAGTAAGCATGAGAAAAATTGTCAACAGTGGGCCATACCCAGCCCTGAAATAGGCAGCCATGGTTGCCTTCACATCAGCAGTTTCACATCTGTCTGCTGGTACTGAGTTTGGCCTACTGAGCATGAATTTCCAGGGAAGGGACTGAGCAATCCCATTTCCAATTATTTATCTTATTACAAAGGTAAACACAGACTCATGCCTGTGTTCCTTCCTGACATGCTTTCTCTTGGTACTGAGTCGGCTCTTGAGTGTAGGTGTAATGATCTGCCCAGTGGTGAGGCCCTGAGACCCTTCACTACACAGGACTTGAGTCCAAGATGAAGTAACTGAGCAGAAGCACAATCCTGGTGTGAACAGCCCCACTTGGGCTGTGGCTGAGCTGAACACAGTGCTGAGAGCAGAGCAAGGAGTGAGGAGCTGGGCAGAGCAGCTCACACTGCCCCTGACCTGGCTGGTTTGCAAGGTTGATGCAGCATCACTCATTTTCAGAGCCAGTGGGCAGAAAGGAGATGCTGGGGTCCAGCAGCCAGAGGTGAGAGCCAGCACCACTCTGATCCTGCCCAGGCTTGAGAGCAGCATGTCCCTCTTTGCAGCACCCACTCTCAGCTGATGCCTCAGCACTTGCCTCTCCTGTGCCACGTCCAACCCGCACAAGTCTCAGACAGGCCCTTGGCAGAGGATTTTTTGGCTAATTAATGATGCACTGTGAGCTAATGAGGGCGTTGTGCCCAGCTTGCTGGAGCTGAGGACAGCTGATGCCGGCTCCTCCCGCACTGGGTTGTGTTTTGGGTTGGGGTTTTTAGCAGAGCGTTTTATGAAGTTACAGGTTATAATAAAGGATTTGGAGATTGCTGTGTCTGGGTAAGTCCATGCAGTAAGCTAGAGGATTTTGGCAGTGTTGTGATATTTTGGATCCTGTTTTGCAGGGGCCAGGAAGGCCCTGGCAGAGAGACTCGTTTCTCCACAAGTGTGGTCCGGAGCTGGGGAGCACCAAGTGATGCAGGGGCACAGATCTGCTTTGTCCGTGTGATCAGAGCCACCTTGGCCACACGGTGGGTACAGAGTCACTTTTGGGTGCCAGCCTGATGTGTGCCTTCTCAGCATCTCCCTTGTCACTGCTGTCCCCTCCTCCCTGCTTGGGGCAGGCTGGTGACACTGGCAAAGCCGTTCTGGGCATGTCAGCCACTGCTCCTCAGCAGCTCCAGATCGGGGCTGATAATTTATTTTATCTGTGGAGGGCAGGCATAGAGGGATGGGCCTGTGGCTGGTGAAGGGAAGGCTGCTGGGGGCCAGCAGTGGAGGGTTGTGCTCTGCTGTTGTACAGCTGCTGGATGGAGGTGCAGGGCCCTGGGGCCACAGAGTGTCCCTGTCCCTTCCCCAGGACCATCCCAGCCTTCTGTCCCCAGAGCATCCCTGTTCTTTCTTCCCATCCCTGGGACCATACCAATCTTCTTTTCCTGGAACTCCCATGTTCTTTCCTTTCCTTTCCTTTTGGGAGTCTCCCTATTCCTTCCCTGGGAGCATCCCAGCCTCTTCTCCTCCAGAGCACCCCTGCACATTCCCTAGCAGCATCCCAGACTTTCTCCTCCCATAACCTCCCTGCTCTTTTGCTGGCAGCATCCCAGCCTTTTCCCCTTGGTGCATCCGTGCTCCTTCCCTTGTTTACTCCCACAACATCCCTCATCCACTTCTTCAGCAGCTCTCTGCAGCACCTTCCGTGCGTGCTGAGGGCAATGCTGAGTGCATTGCACTTGCTCCTTGACCCAGAGCAGAGCATGAGGGGGAGGTGAAAAATACAGGTCTGTGTTTGCCTTCACCCAGCCCCTGAGCCAGAACTGCTGGGGGAGGTAGAGGGTGCTTGGCTGCTGAGCAGGCCACAAGCTCCTGCCTGGAGCTTGATCCAGCTGTGCTGGGGTGAGGAGACTGTGGTGGGGCCAGAGCAGAGTGGGCCTGGCTTTAGCTGTGTGGCTGTGCCGATGCTCTGCTCTGTTTTCCTGAGTGGATAATGCTGCAGCTTTTGGAATTGGGCCCAAAAAGTGAGTTCTGGCAGGGGAGGGCAAAGCTCTGGGCTTCACCTGGCCCCACAACCTCTGCTGTTGGCTGAAGCAGGGCTGGTATGAGGGGGAATACAGACCCTGGGCTGTGTCCCCTCCCTCTGCACCATCAGTGCACAGGGGTCTCTGCTCCAGGGGTCCCCTGAGGACCCCCCTGCTCTCCATGGGCACAGTAAAATCATGCAGAGCATCTCTCCTCTCCTCACCCAAAAAGAATTTTGGAAATGAAAGCGGGGAGACAGAGCCAGGGACGTTATCTCAGCCCTTTCTAACGTTTCAGATAGGAAACAGCCTTTCATCTCTCCCAGGCTGAAAAGGCAATTTGCATTTCAAGAGGTCAGGACGAAGCTTTTTCTCTTTACCATCCGAAATTCGTTATTAAAAGTCTGTTTGGAAACAAAACAACGCATGCACGGGAAGATGGCCTCTGCAGGCTCAAATTAACTGCTCCTGTCATCCCTGATTTCCCTGGCTGCCGCTGGAGGATGCGGGATCGAGGAGGAGGTGCGGGCACTGCGGGAGATGTGAGTGGAGCAAACCTGTGAGCTCCTCGGTGTGGCTGGAGCTGCTCCGGGGCTTGGGGGTCTCCCCTGGGAACTGGGGGGCTTTGCTCCCCCCTGCCCTGCACAAGCTTGGCTTAGACAGGTAAATTCCCTGAGGGTAACTCCAGACCCACCTCCCTGCAAACGCTGCTTTCTTCCTGCTCCCACACTCGCCCTGGACTGGGACCTCAGCCTGGCTCCAGCAATCCAATCCTGCCTAATGAAAAGCCTCTGGCAGCCTGGAGCTTGGCTGGGGCTTGCTGGGCGCTGCTGCTTTGTTTTCTCAGCTGCTGCCTCTGCCCTCACCACCGCCACCACTCTTGATATCGGAGTTTGCATTAGCAGGTGCAGCTCTGGGATATTCAATTACCTATAAAGAGCTGTAGCAACGCAGGACATTGCGGGAGGCATCAAGGCTGTTGGTTTCAGGGTTTTTTTCCTTGGTTTTGAGTGTTTTGGTTTTTACCTTGCATTTAAAGGAGATGTGAGGATGGGTAAAGTGATGTTGACTAAATAGAAAACATAAGTAAAAAGTGGAGTGAAGAGAGGGAGAAATAAATAAATAATCCTGTTTATGAAATGAAACAGCTGGGTAGAAAAAAAAAGAATGATCTCCGGGAAGAAAGCAGCTCCCTGGGCTATTTTTAGCTCTTTTGTTTCTCCCCCCCTTTCCATCACCACCCTCCTTGCACAGTCTGAGGGTTTGGTGCATGTCAGTCCTGCTGTTCTCCCTCACCTCCTGAGTGCCAGGTGATGTGCTCTTTTCTTATTTTCTTTTTTTTTTTTCTCTCCTTTTTTTGCATCTTATTTATAGCGTGGAGGAGGGGGAAGGGCAGCAGCATCAGGAGAGGCCGCGCAAGCATCGCCCTCAGCCCTGGCTGGGGAAAGGAGGGGGCAGCAGGGGCTGAGCCTCTCCTGCAGCATCCAGGGCCCTCCCTCTGCTCCTCAGCAGCTTCAGGAGCTGCTGTAACCCCCTCGCAGTTCCCTTTGCCGGGATCTCGGGCTGCAGTTGTGCTCCCAGCAGCTCCAGGGCAGGGGCCACATTTGGTGTCTTCTCTCAGCCCTTGCACCAATGGGGCTGGAGGAGCCCTGGATTTCCATCAGCTCTTTCTCCCTCTAGGCACCATCATTCCTAAACCCATCCCAGCAAAGCTCTCCACTACCCAAAGGCACTCAGCCCTGCAACCTTCCCCTTCCCCAGCCATCCCTCCCAGCTCCCACATCTCCCATCACATCCCTCCTGGATGCTGCTGCTGCCCCAAGACCCCTCTCCCCTCATCTCCTCTGCCACCAGCTCCCCCCTCACCGAGCATCCTCGTGGGCTCCCATCTTCGTGCCATTATGGAAGAAATACATAATTCTTTTATTATTCAATTAGGAATTTAACACACAATCAGGTGATCGCTTTAAGAGGATTTCCTATAAGGCAGGATTTGAATAACGGGGCTATGAGTAATATATTCCCTTAACTGGTTTATTCCTTTATCAGATTTTTTTTTTCCCCCTAAGCACTTTAATGCATTTACTTTCCCATTGTCGACACTTTTCTCCGCACTCTTCCTCCCTCCCCGAGCTTATGCAAATCCCCCGTAAGGCGTTTAATGCGCCGTGTGTGTCAATAGTGCCCAAATCTTCGCGACAGCATTAGGCTGCATGCATGCCCCGGCTGATTAAGAGGGGTGATGGGGCCAGCCTGGCTGCCCAAACCCCCTTCCAACCCCCACCGCGGGGCCAGCAAAGGGGCCCCTGCGCTGGGAGCTGCATTTTTCCAGAGAAAAGGCTGGAGCTGAAAGTAGCTTTTCTTTTGCAGGGCGGGCCGTGAATAGGGAGCGCCGGGCTGACCTGTCCGCCGCTGTTTGCTGCCCTGTCGCTCAGCTTTTGGGGTGCGTGGAGCTGTTCACTGGGGAAGGGGGATGCCTGTGGCTGGGAGGCGAGCAGAGGAGGAAGAGGAAGGTGGCAAACCCCTCCCTGGGCCGGGGTCAGCGTTGATTTGTGGGAGCACAATCGATGTGCACGATCCTGTGAGGGTGGCAGACTCGGGGTGCATCACCCCTGGGTGCCCGCTGGAGCTCTGTGGGAACGGCTCGGGCATCTCTGGCAGGAAAAGGAGGGGTTTTCCTGCTTTTTGTGCCACCGAGGGCTGAGGTCAACTCACCCTCACCACACTGCCCTGCCTCCTTCATGCTGTGGATCTGCGTTCCCTGGGGCAGCCTCTGGGCCTGGTTTTGGGGGGTTTAGCAGCCTTCACGGACATGGGATGTGAGGTACATGGTTCTGTGGGGCAGAAGCCTGGAGCCTGGCTCAGGGGGATGTATTTGCCTGCTCACCTTGGTGGAATGTTTGCTCTGGAACCTACAGACAGTGCTGGGGCACTGGGGAAAGGGGGGCCTGGGGAGGAGGGCAACAGCAATGATGACAGGAATAGCAAAAAAGGTTGGCCTGTAATTCCTGGTTTTCCCATTGCCTGAGGGTTTTGTGGCTGCTGGCGAGACCCTTTGTGAGAACAGCATGGGGGAAAACACCCCCTCCGAGGGTAACTGTGACCATTTTCTCCTTCCAGAGAAAAATCTCTCTCAACCTGTGTCTGTAAATAGCCCGGTGAGTGGGAGCGAGCTGAACCGGCCCTTCCCGGCGTTGTTTCTTCTACGCCCACCACTGATTGTCTCCTTTTTTTATCCTGTCCTGCCACTCTGCCTGTGCGTGCAGCAATTATGCAAAGTTGCAATCAAGGAGCTGAATTAGGAGCTCATCTTGGATTAATTAGTGATGGATGCAAATCTGTTCCAACAAAGAGGAGTGAGGGGAATGCAAAGGCCATGGGTATCCTCCCAGGGTTTCTCCAGCTCTCCCAGGCTGGTTTGAGGGCAGGAGGGATGCAGAATAATGCCTTGCAGGAGAACTGGGGCATCCACGTGAAAGAATTTGGTTCTTGGCCTTGGGACGAGGCTTGGGTGCCCCAAAGCTGATGCTCAGCTCAGCCCCTGCATCTCCCTGGAGGTTTTAAACCCAGAGCTTTGGGCTTAGAGCATCTCCTCCCGCCCTGGCCTTGCTGCAAAGCTTGGGGAAAAACCAGTTAATCCCTGCGGCCTCCAGTGCTGAGCTCCTGCCAGCACTGGGGATTTCTGTTCGCCTGCAATCGGATTGTGACAAACCCCTCCACTTGCATTGAACAAATTCTCTGGCTACTCCCCGCTCCTTGCAGGCCCCAGTAATCCCCCAAGTGTGACTCTGGCCAAGAGGCAACATCCCTGATTAATCCCTGCCGTCTCCGTGCAAAGCCACTGCTGCCGAGGATGCTCCTGGTGCTGGCACGACATGCTGGGCTGGCATTGGGAGCAGACCCCGGGGAAGGATGCAAAGGATGCAGTGCTGTTTAAAGGAGCTTTTCCAAGAGGGGATTGCAGGCTTGAGAACAGCATCCTCTTCCCGTGAAGCGGAAAGGATGGATGCACAGCGCTCCCGGGAGCCCTGAGTGAGGGGGTGTGGGAAGGGGGGTGCAGATGTCTCACCCCTTTGCCTGCTCCCCCTCAGTGTCACCCACCCCAGCTGGTGCAGAGGGGACACCCGCTGGGCACAGAAGAAGCAGGGCAGCCTGGCAGGGTGAGCACGGCTTTGCTAAGGAGCTCCTTAGCCAAGGGTTGGCTCGTGGCTGTGCCCACAGGGATGGGGACAGCAGGCACAGCCCCTTCGTGTGTTCCCCAAGAGTTTAAAGCCTTGGCTCGAGGTTTTTGGTGTGCAGACAACTGAAAGGTCTCTCCTTCCTCTCCCCTCTGCAACAGCAATGATTAATCGAACCTGACTCGACTGGAAGGACAAGGAGAAAAACAACAATACAGGACATTTCTGGAGATCGTCCTAATCCAGCATCTCGAAGCCAAATGAATCAGCAGCTTCTTATTCTGCCGGCAGGATTAGTCAATGTTCATCCAGGCTCCTGGGAAGTGAGGTGAGGCCCTGCATAGCAAGGAGCTGTGGCAAGGTGGCCACAGGGTGTTGTCTGCTTCATGGAGCCAAGCAAATCCCTCCTTGCAATCCTGCAAACACTGGTGGGATGCACCCACTCGTGCTGGGAGCCATGGGACAGCAGGGAGAGGCAGGAGAAGGAAAAAATGCCTTTAAAAATCTGCAGTGTGGGGTGAGGGATGAGGCTGTTGGATGTGAGGTGCAGGGGCAAGACTCCGGGCTGGGGCTGTGTGTAAGGGATGTCCCTCATGCTGCAGGGACCAGGATGCCTGGGATCAGAAGCACCATGCCTTGCTGGCTTTCCTGGCTGTTAAAGTGGGTCAAGCAGAAACCCAAGGAGCATCTGAGCTCACCAACCTTGAGCCAACTATGTGGAAGCTGAATTATTCAGGGCCAGCTTAAAAAATTGAAGAGCCTAGCAAAACACCAGGAGAGCCCAGCCCATGGGACCCCCCTACCCTTGTCAGGCAGAGGCAGCTCAGCCTGCCCATGCTCAAGGGGGCACCTTGGGCATTTTGTGAGGGGGGGACAGTGTTGTTTGTGTCTAACCCTGCACTTGTGAATCGAGAAAGCAGAGAGAAAGCACCCAGAGAAGTTCACCCTGATGGGTTCATCTCCGTGTTCCCTGTAGCTCTCCAAGCTGTAGCAGTTTCCTCGGGTATCGCAGCTTTGCTCTGTCACACCCAGAGCAGGAGTAGTTGAAAGGGAATCCCCCTTGTCCCCTGGAATGGGGATCTCTTGATCGTGTGATCTTGGAGAGGGTGCTAAAACTCAGGGCTTGATCTTTGCCACCAGGTGTTTGCTTGCGGCGTCTCCCCGCAGCTCGGAGGGCACCACATCCCTTTGGGAGCTGAGATGCTCCCTTCAGCTTGGTTGTCTTTAAAGGACCACCCCTGGTTCTATTCCTGGGGCTCTGGAATGGGGAGAACCGGCTCCTGGGGGGAATCCCTGTGGTGAGTAATGCTGCCTGGCGAGCGCCGGGAAAAGGCGGGTGCACATATGCTTCAGCTCATCCTGCTCTTTTCATGGAGCACTCTCACTGTCTGGGTGCCAACCGGTGGCAGACACGGCCAGGGAACCCCCACCACACTCACCCCCCCTTTTTTTACATTTTCAAGGATCCTGGAAGAGGGTGATGGGATCTGGTGTAGAGCAAGGGGTTGTACCCCAAGGGGAGTGAGGTGCTTTGAGATTTTACAATGACACTATGAAATTAGAGCTGAGCAAATGCCAAAGCAAACAACCCAAAAAATCCCCCTTTGCACCAGAGGGCCGAGCTGTGCAGGTGCTCAGCCCAGAGGGGAGCAGGGAAGGCTGAGCCCCGGCCCCAGGCCGTGCTTGGCACAGCAGTCGGGTGCCCTCTGAGCCAAACTCCGGCTATTTCAGTCAAGGAGGAAAAGATGGAAATTTCCACCTGGCCTGTTTTCTTCCCTGCGATGAATTTGCGGGAGACCCTTTTCTCAGCCCCGCTCCCGGCAGAAGGGCGGCTGAGGCGGCACAGGCGGCTGTGTCTCTAATTTCCTCTGGCAGCAGCAGCAGCAGCAGCGCATCCCCCGGCCCCGCGCGCTGATTTACACAACGCAGCAATTATTGACTGCGAGGAGATTGTAATTCACAGCCCGGCGCGGTGCAGCCGCGGCCTGGGAGCAGGGATGGTTCCTCTCCTCCTTCCCGCTGCCTCCATCCTCGCACAGTCCGGGGCGGGCAGAGCCCAGCAGATCCCCCAGAGCTCTCACCCAGTTCGCTGGGAGGGGGCTGAGTCCCTGCTCCGTGCCTTGCTGCTCCTGGAGAAAACCCCATAGCATCAGATCCCAGTGGTGGAGCCTGCAGCCTGGGCCAGCTCTCCCAGCCCAGGAGGGGTGGGGACACCCACGGGGTCCCTGCCTGGACCACCCGCCCTGGGGACACAAGTATCCACATTGCCCCGTGCTGCTGCTTCCCTTCCTCCTCTGCTTCCACTTCCTGGTTATGCAGGGGAGCAGAGCCCCTCTTGGTTGTTTCCTCCACAAGCTGGGGGATTGCTGTGTTCTGATAGCCAGAGCTGCAATCCATCCATCCCTCCATCCCTCCATCCTTCTGGCCATCCATCCATTCCTCTGTCTATCCATCTCTCCGTCTGTCCACCCATCCACCCTGATCCCATCAGCTCCTCTTACGACAAAACCCTTCACAGGGCAGGACTGACCCTGTCCCTAAAAAGCTCATGCCCTGAAAGAAATTACCGGGGCTTTCTTCCCAATTAATCTCTCTTTGCAATTAGCTCCGGACCTCCGCTATCCCTCTAAGGCACCTCTAGCCAGCACCTATAGGCGGTACCTACAGGCAGTGCCTATGGACAGGGCAGGGGCGTGCATCGGGAAAGCCTCCCCTCTCCCGGGGCCGGCGGGGGGGCTCGGGGGAGGAGCGGGGGGCGGGCGGGAGGCAGAGCCGGGGGGAGGCAGAGCCGGGGCCGCCCCCGCTCCGCGCCGCCGCCGCACTCGGTGCCGGCCCCCTCCCGGCGGAGGCTCCGGTATGGCGGGGCCGGGGGCCGGCGGCCGCCGGGGCTGAGCGGGGCGGGCCAGCGCCGGTGCCGCAGAGCCGCCGCGGCGGAGCGAGGTAAGAACCGCCGCGACCTGTTGGGCTCGGCCGGGACCGCCGGGGAGCGGGGGAAAGGAGGGGAAGCCGCCGCGCCGAGCCCCTGCCCGCCCCGGCCCCACCGAGCATCCTCCGGGCGCGGCCGGGGCCGCGTTCCCCGCGCTCCCCCCGGCCAGGAGCTTCTCCTTCAGACCGGGGACGTGGGTTACTGAATTCCCCCCGTTTATGGCAACTTCGCCGCCGGTAAGATGTCGGGGGACCCTTTCGCCAGAGCGAGAAGCGCTTTTGTGCCCTAACAGGGGGCTGCGGTGCCCGGCGGTCACGCAGAGCCGGGGGTCAGCGGGGCAAGGGCTCCTCTCGGGTGAGACCTCCCACCCCTGCCCGCGATGGAGACACGGCCCCGCTCCCACACTGGGGCTACAGGGGTGGCAGGGTGTAAATCCCTAGGGGCAGACGGATGTAAATCCGGCGGGAGGAGAAAATCCAATTTACGGCGGCGCAGGGATGCTCGGGGGAGCGAGGCGGAGAGTGCCGGAGGCTGGTCCAGCGCCGCGGCTGTGCAGCGCATCCCGCTCTGCTCCTGGCCCCGGGAAGTTTGGGCCACACACAGTGCGTACGAGGCTTTTCCAGCTGGGATTCCTGCTATGGAAAAACCCTGTAACAGGCTGGCCGGCACCCTGAGAGATGCTTCCCGCTGGGTTTTATTGCCTGGGGTAGGAGCAGGCACAGGAGGGTGCGGGTGAAGGGGATTGCAGACAGCTCCTCTGGGAGCAGCAGGACGGAGCGGTGCCCCCAGCATACCGTGCCCTGCTGGGCTGTTCTGCTCGCGGGGCTCTGGGATGGGCAGTCTTGGGGTGAAGCCCAGCATGATGCGGGAGGAGGGACCCCATCCCAGCCCCCCAGCAGTGCTGTGACCTCAGCACAGGGCAGTGCTGCCTTGTGCACCCGTCCCTGCGGCAAGAGAAGCATTTTAGGCTCCAAGAACTCGCTCACAGGGTCTGTGGGCACCACGTTTGCCCCCCACCTTAGGGCCCTCCAGCATCCAGCACATCCTGGCAGCTGGAAAACCTCTCTGCTCCTGCAAACGCCATGTCTGGCAGGGAGACCAAAGAAATCACTGTCATTGATTTTTCCTTTCTTGCCTGACTCAACCTATTGCCTTGGAGGAGATTTTTTTCACCACCACCACCCCTGGATGCCAGGGAGATCTGCAGGAGGTGGGCTGGGGACAGGCTGGCATTGAGCAACTGGCACAAGGAATTCAAAGCAGCCCCCTGGGGTTGAACCGCAGGGAAGAAACGTATTTTGGGTGGCTCTGGTGGATGTTGGGTGTTTGAAGAGCTCATTCTGGGATACATTCAGTGCAGACCCTCTCAGGCGTGATGCTGGGGTGTCTCTGGCAGCTCTCTGAGCAGCTCTGTGCTGGGCTATGATCCCTCAGAGAAGCAGATCTGAAAAAAGCAGGGTCACATCCCATCCCCTCCCTGAAAGGCGAGGTCTTCCCGAGGCAGCCGGGATCTTCCCTGCAGCTGCCTTCCGTGAGTGGTTTTCATCCATTAATTTCTCTAATTGCTTTTGGAAATCACGGTGTTTTTCTTTGGTAGCATCCCAGTGAGGTGCTGAGCCAGGCTGTGCCTCGGGGGTGGCTCTTTTGGATCCCCCACAAGCACTGCTCACCACCCCAAAGCCAAACTTCTGCTCAGAAGCTCGGTGGATCCCATTTGCCCCAGGGAAATAAATCATCTTTCCAGGTGGAGAGAACATCAGAACCACTGTGATACAGCGAGGTGGCAACAGCTCAGGGCCACCCACATGCCCGTGTCCCTTGCAAACCTCTGGCATCATCCGGGGGGGACACAGGAGCCACCTGTGCACCCCGGGGGTGTCACTGCTCTCCCTCCCTCTCAGGCTGGCCAGGATGGGCTCGGTGGGAGCCGAGCGCTTCAAGGAGCTGAGCCCGGCGGCGACGCCGGAGGGGAACGTGGTGATGAGCTTCAGCTTCGACAGCTACCAGCTGGAGGAGGACGAGCTGCAGCGGGGCAGCCAGGCCAAGGGTGTCCTGACCTTCATGGAGCCAGGTGAGGGCACGGCCCGACATGACCCACAGCCAGGAGCTGGGTTCCCCGCTGGTTTCCCACCCACTTAAGGAGCTTTCTGGGATGGGTTTAATAGCCACAAACAGCCCAAAATGGCACAAAATCGCCCAACACCTTTTTTTCATCCATTTTTTGTACCCACGTGAGCCACCAGCACATCCCATGATGGTGGGTTCTGTAGGCTGGCAAGCTGGAGCTGAGAATTGGTGCCCTGGTTCTCCTGCCAGGCTCACCCCCAGCCTGAAGCTTCATCTTTCTCTGCAGAACTCAGGGATGCTCAGGGGATTCACCCCAGCCCTGCTCCACATCCTGAGGCAGCCCTGTCCACCTCCACACCCGCCTCCACCCCTTGACTTGTGCTGTTACCTGCACTGCCTGGCTCTCAGCTGGTTTAGCTGCAATTAAAATTCATCAGCCCCACAAAACCCAGGTGTCTTCCTGCCTCCTGGGTGTCCAACTGAAGTGTCTTTATTTAGAGAAGGAGCTTCTCAGAGCTGGGGCTGTTTATTTGTACATCCACAGGGTGCTGGGTTATTTCATCGCCTCAAGGCTGAGGTCTGATGTAGGTCTCAGGGGTGCAGCACTGTCACATCTTTTTCTTTCACCTTTTGGAGCAGTTTCTGAGGACCCTGAGCCCCAGGATCGATACCATGGGATTTATTTTGCTATGCTGCTGGCTGGGGTGGGATTTCTCCTGCCCTACAACAGCTTCATCACCGACGTGGATTACCTGCACCATAAATACCCAGGTAGGTCCGGAGCAGCTCCAGCATTTCCCTGACACCCCAAATCTGGAGAGAGCTCATTCCCGCTTCCAAGGGAGCTGACCTCCTGTCCCCCCATCTCCTGCCTCTCTGCAGGGACCTCCATTGTCTTTGACATGAGCCTCACCTACATCCTGGTGGCCTTGGTGGCCGTCATCCTCAACAACGCGCTGGTGGAGCTGCTGAGCTTGCACACCCGGATCTCCGTGGGTGAGTGGGGTCCCTGCAGCCCCAGGCAGTGCTGTCCCCGTGCTGTCCCCCTGCCACCACCTCTGACCTCTGCCTCCGTCCCCAGGCTACCTCTTCGCCCTGGGGCCCCTGCTCTTCGTCAGCATCTGCGACGTGTGGCTGGAGCTGTTCAGCCGCAGACAAGCCTACGCCATCAACCTGGTGGCTGTCGGGGTGGTGGCCTTTGGCTGCACAGGTATGTGGGAGAGCAGCTGGGGCTGGGACACGGCAGGTAGGGCTGGGAAACTGCCCCATCCCCGAGCCATGGTCTCCTGGGATCACCTCCTGCTCTTATCCCTATAACCCTCACGTCCCTGCTCCATCCCCTCCACATCTGCCCAGGCACTGTGGGACTGGCCAGGGGCACCAGCACCAAACCATGCACTGGTGACTGACACCACTCGTCCAGGCCACCGTGGTGGCATCCCAAGCCCCCACACCTGGTGGCCACTCTTGGTGGGAACAGACATAGTGGAGCATCCTGGGAGGGGAAAAAAGGCCCTCCTGCTTTTGGGGCTGCTGGAAGGAGCAGCTCCCAGTTGGCACAGCACATGGGTTCCCTCTGGAGTTTCTTCCCCCTTTCTGGAGTTTCAGCTGCAGCAATAATCCCCCCTTCTCCCCTCTGTGCATCTCTCCTGAAGTGCAGCAATCCAGCTTCTACGGCTACACGGGGCTGCTGCCCAAGCGCTACACGCAGGGAGTGATGACGGGCGAGAGTAAGTACCCACAGCCACTGACCCTGTCCACGTCCCACCCCATGGACTTGCACCTTCTCCTGGGGCCCCAGTGAGTCACACCTGGGTCCCCACTGGCCCAGCACTGCCCAGCTGGGTTGCCAGCAGATCAGGGACACCCCAGGGTGCTCCCAAGCAAAATGGGGAGTTTACTGGTTTTTAAGTCCCTGCACTGCCATGCCAGACAGGGGGTGGGGATGTCTGCCAGGAGCTTCATCACCCCAAAATCACTGCTGGTGACTCCTCCATACCGGGAAGCATCACATCCACGTGGCGGGGGACGATGGGGATCCCTGAGCTGGGATTCAGTGGGGCCCAGCGCTGACAGCTCTCCCACACCACCAGGCACCGCTGGGGTCATCATCTCGCTCAGCCGCATCTTCACCAAGCTGCTGCTGTCAGACGAGAAGGAGAACACCGTCATCTTCTTCTTCATCTCCATCGGCATGGAGCTGACGTGCTTCATCCTCCACCTCCTGGTGAAGCGCACCCGCTTCGTCCGCTACTACACGGACTGTGCCCGCAAGGGCCTCCCCGAGAGCCGCGGGGCCGGCGACCCCGGCACCGGCTACCGCGTCCACCACGATGTCACCTCTGAGGACGTCCGATTTGTAAGCCAAGGGTGTGGGTTTCCCTGCTGACCCCTGGGGTTCTTCACCACTGCACCTCAGCACTGCTGTCCCCTCTCCCCTCATCCAGGAAAACCAAGAGCAGGGGCAGCCGAGCTCCCCCCGGGGCAGCCCCGGCCCCGAAGCTGAGCTGGCTGGGAGTGGCACCTACATGCGCTTCGACGTCTCTCGGCCCAAGATCAAGAAGAGCTGGCCCAGCTTCCGAGGTGAATGGTGGGCTCAGGGGCAAGCCATACCCATGGGGTGGGTTTGCTGCATTTTGTAGGGTGGGATAAATGATCGGTGACCCAGAGTTTTGGGGGAGGATCATCCCCAAGGCTGGAGAGGGACTTCTGAAAAGGGCATGGAGTAGCAGGACAAAGGGGAATGGCTTCAAACTGACAAGAGGACAGGATTAGATGAGCTATTATCAAGAAACTCTTCCCTGTAAGGGTGGTGAGGCCCTGGCACAGGTTGCCCAGAGAAGCTGTGGCTGCCCCATCTCTATAATTGTCCAAGGCCAGGCTGGATGGGGCTTGGAGCAACCTGGGATAGTGGAAGGTGTCCCTGCCCATGGCAGGGGGTTGGAATAGGATGAGCTTTAATGGTCCCTTCCATCCCAAACCATTCTGTGATTCTGTGATCCCTTTCCTAATGATGTGCCCAAAGCTATGAGGCAAACTCATCTTTGGAGGGCATCCCTGGAGGTCAGACAAGGCTCCCAGGCTCTGCAAGGGGTAGGCTGCAGTTTGGGCTGAGCTGTGCTGCCTGTCCCTGCCAGACATGCTGCTCTACCGCTACGTCGTGTCCCGCCTCATCTGGGCCTACATGCTCTCCATCGCCATGACCTACTTCATCACACTGTGCCTCTTTCCCGGGCTGGAGTCGGAGATCCACAACTGCACGCTGGGGGAATGGCTCCCCATCCTCATCATGGCCATCTTCAACCTCTCTGACTTCGTCGGCAAGGTAGGAGAGAGGCCAGAGCCAGCACAGTGGGATCTGTCCTCCTTTGGTGGCCTTTTTCTAAGCCACTTGGCTCCACCAAGGGTCACCTCCACCCATGGGGGTCTAAGCAGTGTGAGGCTGCTGCTTTACCAGCATGGCCAAGGTCGGGTTCCTACAGCAAATGTCTTTCCACCATCTCGTCTCCTTCTTGCCGCATTTTGGGGACCGTGTGGCCCTCCCCAGCCTCCTCATCCCTCCAACAGAGTCTCTGCCTCTTGCTGCAGATCCTGGCTGCCCTGCCCTACGACTGGAGAGGAACCCACCTCCTTGTCTACTCCTGCCTCCGTGTGGTCTTCATCCCCCTCTTCATCATGTGCGTCTACCCCAATGGGCAGCCCACCTTCGGCCACCCCGCCTGGCCCTGCATCTTCTCCCTCCTCATGGGCATCACCAATGGCTACTTCGGCAGCGTCCCCATGATCCTGGCCGCAGGCAAAGTGAGCCCGGAGCAGCGGGAGTTGGCAGGTAGGACCAAACCCTCCTGGGAACCCCACAGGGTGTGGCCAGAGCACCCTGACACCCCGTGTCCCTTCCCACAGGGAACACCATGACCGTGTCCTACATGACGGGCTTGACGCTGGGCTCGGCCGTGGCGTATTTTGCCTACAGCCTGACCAGCACCTCCCACAGCACCTGCTTCTACACCGAAACCTCCAACAGCTCCTTTACCTTCGGGTACTGAGCCCTGGGGCGGGGCTGTGGGGACACGATGGGACCCCCATGGTCCCCAGCACCCCACACGTCCCTCCTCAGGGAGGGAGCCTGGAGCCAGAAAGCCGCCCCAGGGGGGACAAGGACCGGTATCCTGTTGGCACAGGGCCGTGGCATCCTGAAACGGCCCGTGCTGCCCAGCCTGGCACTGTGCAGGGCCACTGCTTGGGGTGACATTCCTCCCACCCCAGGGGACAGTTCTTGTTGCTTTTGGGGGTGACCCCATCAGCAATGTGCAGCTCTCCAGTGAAGGCTGGGGATCTTCTGTTTGCGCCAAGCCATTGACAGGAGGAAGAAAATACTGCCAAATCCCAAAGGGAATAGGACCAGCACTGGGGAGGAGGGTGATGGAGGGCTGGTGAGGAGGAAGAGAGGAAGCAAACGCTCCTTCATTCCCCGGTGGCTCTGGGAAGTTGGGTCTTGACTTTCATTGATGGTGCTGCAGGTTTTCACCAGAAGGCTTGAAATCACAGTCCCTCCCTAAATATGCCAATCGCTGTGTAAAAGTCCCAATTCACTTCTGATGGTTGGGGAAAAAATGATTTTTTTTTTTATTGTGTCTTGTTTTACCCCCCACTAACTGCAAGAGCGGCAGGGTCTTGCCTCCCCCCACCCCACACTGTGAATCTGCCCCATTGCAAGGGGTGGAGGGGGGTCCCAAGGCTACAGCACTGCCAGAGGCACCCAGAGGCCACCGTTGAGCTTGAAGATTTATTGCACAGGATGTAAGTGAAGCTGATTAATTGATTAAATGTCTTTGCTGGTTCTTAGCTGTGCCACTGGCACTGGTGGCGCTTGACTGTTGGTGCTGGGCTGGGCTGGCAAACACACACAGGGTGGTGCCTGCTGCCAGTCCTATTGGATCTTGGGGTGCCTCTGGTGCTGCTCCCCATCTTCAGGGCCCCCTTTGTCACCTGGGGTGGCTGAACTTGTCACCGGGTTACACCAAACCCCTGCCAGCCTGCAAACTGCTGTGGGCAGCACATGGGAGAGGGAATGGGCCAAGAGGAGCAGAAAGCAGCAGGAGAAGGTGCCCACACCACGTTTTGGGACTGGCTGCACCTCACTATGCCAGTTGGCGGGTGCCACCTCCCAGGAAATCGAGCCCAAGGAGCCAGCAAGTGCCAGGCCTGGCCCCGACCCGGGCCCTGCAGCACCGTGCCAAGTTCCTGCCTGTACAAGTGCAGCTCACACCAAAAAGAGCAAATCCAGCGTTTCATCCTCAACACACGGTGCCCTGAGTGTGGTGGCAGGAGGAGGACTCACACCTCCAGCCCAAAGGCCCTGTCCAGCAGATGCCTCTGCTCCGGTGTCCTGTCCTGTCCATCGGTGCCACCATGTCACACAGACGGGTTCTCCCCAAAAAGCCACCAGGCACCTGGGTTCTGTCTTTTTCCAGGGCAGGGGCTGAGCCAAAAAGCCATCATTGCTACCAAGGGGAGAAAAACCCTGTGGTCAGGACAAGCGAGACAAAGAAAGATGCTTCGTTGGGTTGCTTTTTTTCAATTAATTTTTTTTTTTTTATGAAAAAAGATCACACGGAGTTCTCCAACAAACAGAATGCCAAAAAAATTGTTTTAAACAAAACATAAACAAAACAAAACAAAAAGACAAAAACCTGGCTCTCCTTTCCTCTCGATTGTCTGAAATATCCTTGTGTTCCATAGAAGGCAGTGGGTTTTAAGTGCTTTCTATTTAACATTAGCATAAAATCTCTCTCGCGCGCTCTCTCTCTCGCTCTTTAAAATATGCTCACACAATTTGCTTCTAGAAGTACAGTACACTTTGAGCGTGGGGGGTGTGCCTGTTCCCAGATCATTTACAATCACAATCCAACAGGAAATAAAAAATAATATTCTAAACGTCAGACTGTGTTCATTTCTGCCGTTGTGGGTTTTTTTCTTTTTTTGTTTTTTATAATTTCATAATTTTTTTCACAGTTTTAAAAAGTTTATATTTATATATATATATTTATATTTATATTTATAATTAAAAAGTTGAATCCATTTAAAGACTTATAATACAGGAGGGCTAAAGAGTCTTTTGGTACATTAAAACTGTACAGGCTAGAACCGTCACTGTCTGCCGTGCCGAGGCGCCGGTGGCCCGGGGTGGAGATGGTACGAGCTCAGCACCATGTGGTTTGTTTAAAGGACGAGGGGTAACTCTGCGGGGCTGTCCCTCTCCCCTGAGCCCCGGCCTCCAGTCTCTGGTACGCAGCCGGCACCAGGGTGGAGAGTTTCCAATCTGTCCTTGGCTAAAGCGTCTCCCCACCCGAGCCTGGGCCGAGCCGGGCCCCGCTCCGCGTCCCAGCGATCTGTAGTGCGAGTCGGGAGTTGCAAAGATCAGTGCGTCTCTTGGAGTTTTAAGTGCAAGGATGGTGCATCGTTCTCCTCAGGTTCTCCTCCGGTGTTCCCTCTTGCCAGGCGTAACCCTGGAGCAGCAGTGGCGGTGCCGCGGGTCTGGCGTGTGCCCGGGGGGAGCTCAGCTCCTCCGTGGATGGAGGAAGCTGAACGGTGCCGTCCCTGAGCCCAAGGTGGCAGCGGGGCTCTGCCAGGCACAGCCGGGTTCACACACTGTCCCCATTCCCTTCAGATGATGGGCAAAGGCTTCCCAGCAGCTCCACGTCTCAGCTCAGGCAAGGCATGGCAGGTAAAGCTGGGGGAGGGATGCCAGAATCCAATGGCCTGTGATCTTCTCTCCTCCAAGCACCGAGCAACAGCTTTTCCCAGTCGATTCCTGCCCCTTCACTGCACGCTCTAGGACGAGGTCTGTTTGCCACGTGTTACCCCCTTGCCACCTGCTTGCTCCCTCCAGCATTTCTGCAGGGCAGAAGGGGTGCAGAGCTGCAGAGGGTTCAGACTGTTTGTTCAAGGCAGCATCCCGGACTGGATGCTGCCTCCTCTTCCATCTGGCTCCTCCCAGCCTGGAGGATTCTCTTCTGCCAACTCTGTGCTGGGGCCAGCCCTGCCCTGTCGTGCTCCACACGCGGCCAGAGGGGCCTCCAGGGAAAGGGAACGGCTAAAAGGCGCTGAGAG
The DNA here is from genome assembly GCA_026261815.1 of Monarcha castaneiventris obscurior. Lineage (NCBI taxonomy): Eukaryota > Metazoa > Chordata > Aves > Passeriformes > Monarchidae > Monarcha > Monarcha castaneiventris. The sequence goes on along the minus strand of JAMPIT010000856.1, from coordinate 9,882,547 downwards.
GGTCGAGACGAGGTGCTGAGAGAGACTCATCTCCTTTCTCTTTCACCCTGTCCTTCCTATAAAGGGTCATGCGAAACTAAGCAGGAAAGGGAATATAAGGACGGAGAGGAGCGCGCACAGAAGGCAAGAGGCTCCTTCCACGCGCGGGCGGCTTCCGAGTTACTGATGGGGAAAAATGACACAAAAGGGATCCCTCCTGCCGGGGGGTCCCGCTGGTGAAATGATCACGAGACCCATGTGCTTTCCTGGACCAAAAGGAGGAAGGGAGAAGTTGGTCAACTGTCACCTTACTTAAAGCCACTTCCAGAAGAGCCTCGGGGATCAAACACCACCACCAACCCCAATGGCACCTTCCTCGAGTCCTGTAACTGCTTCCCCAACCCCCTTCTTCACCCCTCTCCTTCCTCCTCGCGTCTCTCGCGCTCTCCTGTCTGTAGTGTGACACAGAAATGAGCATTGAAAGAAACAATCATGTCGTCTGAACAGGCACGTCCTCAGGTTTGTCCCATCCCTTCCCAGGGGGTGGCATGTGTTCCCTGGGCAGTCAGCAGATGACAGGGACCCCGTCGGTGTTGAAGATCATGCCCGTGGTGGGCTCGTAGGTCCCTGCAAGGTAGTAGAGGTCCTCACTGTCTTGGTATTTCTTTGTCTTTAGCATCTGCTCATATTGATCCAGACCAACAACAAGACACTTGTGTGAGATGGTCTGGACATCATTTTCATCCACGTGAGAGGACTGGTAGAGGGCTCTCTGCACAACAGGAACAGAAGGAAGGAGGTGGGAAAAAAAAGGAGCCATTAGATCTCACAGCATTCACAGCATCATCTTCAGTAAGAACACCCATCATAATGGGATAGGGCTCTGCTCACACTCAAGAACCTCTCATTCATCCCAACAGCCAGCCCAGGGGAGGGACACTTGGAATCTGCACAGGCCCATGGACAACCTGGACATTCCCTCCAGCCCACTGTACCCGAGGCCTGGCTTTCACTCAGCTCCCACTAATGGGAATGCTGTGGCTGCCAAGCACACATAACAGGGGAATACGGAGGCCAGGAGGATGCAAATGAAAAGATGGGTGCTGGATACCAGCTCCCTGTTCCTCCCCACACCCAGCACCTGCAGCTACTCTCACCCTCCCAGAAACCTCCATCCCAAGTCCTGGGCACTGCAGACTTGGCAGCTGAGGCAAAAAGCAAGAGCCAGAGAAGGTTGGGGGGCATTTCCCAGCAGTTACAGGGTATCCAGCATTCCCTCCCAGCCTTCCACCACTCTCACCAACCTCCATAAAGTCCTTCCTCTGGTTGGAGGCCTGCAAAGCTGTGGACAGACTCCTGCCTGATTTTTGATCCCAGCGCTGTGCCCAAGAAGAAAAGAGGAAACAGAAATGAAAACCTGGTGAATTTGTTTTTCCATGCCATCACCACCTGCCCACCACTTGTGCTTTTGGAACTTCAACCCATGCCCACTGCCACAGGGAATAAATCCTGCTGTAAACCAGATGCACACATGTGCAAAATTCAGCATTTCTGAGCACCAGGCCCATCATTCTTACACTTTAAAGACTTGATCTGGCTCTTGACACTCCTTTCAGACCAACACAAAAGTCTTTATTTCCCAGTATGAAGAAACCCACCTCTTCCCCTTGTTCGAGGGGCCAACACTGGGCTTGCCCACACCACAGGCAGCCCCCACAAAATGAAAGGATGGGGCCAACCCCATCAGAGTACCAGTAACAAACTGGGCCTTGGGCATTTTGCTCATCGTTGGAAACAAAAGGGAGCAAGGAGCTTTGCAGCCCTCTCAGCAAAGGAAACCAGCCTACCTTGCCTTCGTTGAGTTTCTTCCCAGGGTTGGTTTCTTCTGGGTGATAAAACCATTTGACTCGGACCACCATGTTGTTCCCCCAGGATTCCCACATGCTCTGGATCCGGCCAATGTAGGGCAGGTTGGGGCGGCCGGCGGAGAGGAAAACAGCGCAGTCTCCGATGCGGATGATCTCCTTGCCCCGCACGATGGCCTTGTAGAACAGCTTCCTGGCCTTCCCTTTCATTCCTCGTCTCTGCCAAGACAGGATCATGCGAGTGGTCAGCCAGGGATCACCCATGTTTTCCCCACACACCACTGTTTGCCCAGTCCCACAGGCACCCCTTTGCTGTTGACAGAGTCACTGTATTCCCACAGGAAGGATACACCATACAGGATGGCTTCCCCAACGCAGTGAAAGCCAAACCCAATCCCCCTGCCAACTGGACACTCGGCACACCACGCCAGCAGTTCCATCACCCCAGGAAAAGGGGAAGAGGCACCAGAAGGCAAACTCTGGTGCTGAGAACTACAGAGCATTTACCTGTGTGGGCTTCCCAAACCACTTCCACAGCTGCCGTGCCGGGAGGAAAGCAGCGATCTTGGGCCTGTTCTCCACGGAGGGCAGGCGCTGGCGCTTGGCCAGCTCCTTGGTGGTGGGCAGGTGGATGCCCTCACGCTTCTTGGGCCGGCTCTTGTTGCTGCTCTGTGGCGGTGCCGGCTGCTGCGCCGGCTGCTGCGCCGGCTGCTTCTGGCTCTGCGGGTGGGAGGATGCCCGGGATTTCCCTGCCTGCTTGGTTTGCTTGGGTGGGAGGGTTTGCTGAACTGAGGAACTCGGCTGGGCCTCAGCTACTTCGTCGTCAGAGCTACAGGAGGAATCTTCATCCGTAGTGGAGGAGGAAGAAGAGCTGGAGCTCGATGAAGAAGAGGTTGACGAGGTGGAGGAAGAGGAGGAAGAGGAAGATGAGGAGCTGCTGCTAGAAGAAGAAGAAGAGGAGGAGTTGGAGGAAGAGAGAGGGGTGGATGCTCTTGAGCTGGCTGAGCTGCTGTCCTGGGCTTCCCCTCGGTTCTTCTCAGCCTCCTCTTCTCCCTCTGACTCTGAGCTGCTGTCACTGCTGTTGCTCTCTGACTCCTCCACAGCTGCTGGAGCTGCTGCCTTTTCTTCCTGGTCCTTCGAAGCAGTAAGGCTCTCTGCTGAGGCATCGAACTTTCCTCCAAAGCTGGCAGGGGAAGGGTCTCCCTCAGCTGCCTTGGCTCGGGAAGATTTCTGCTTGCCTTCCACACTCACTGCAGCGGAATAGCCCAGCCCCAAGAGACCCTTCCCATCTCTGCGACTGGCCAGGTTGGAGTCCTCCAGCATCCTCATCGCCTCCTTCATCTTCTTTGTCTTTGGAGACATCACACCCTCATGGTCCAGCTTGATCAGGATTTCACTGTCATGCTTCCTCTGAGCCTTGACCATGGTGCCAAACTCTTGTGTCTCTTCTGTGGGCCGCCCTTTCTTGGCCTTGGCTTTGGATACCGAAGCATCGCTGGGGCCGAAGGCCGCCAGCGTTCCCGGGAGATCGCTGTAGGGCTCTGTGCTGAGGATGCTGCCAAACACAGCAGGCTGGTAAGGGGCTTGTGGGGGGCTGTGCAGCTTTGTAGAGATCTTCATTTTGCTGGCTTTTGACCGCTTTTCCTCTGTGGGAGCAGGAGAGCCTCCAGCCGGCAGCGGTTGCGATTTTCGCGACCCCTTCATGCTTGGCTTGCCCAAGCAGGCCGGCTTCTCTGGGACTGAGGAGGTAACAGGTGAGGACTCCACCTGATCCTTCTCTTCAGGCAAAGCAGCCTCTTCTGCAGAGGAGAGGAAACACAAAGACACGATGTTATCCCTCCAGACGGGCTTTATTAGCTCAGACAGAATCAGACACCAGTGCTGACTGGTCTCTGGCCAAGCATGGCTTGTTCCTGCCTGCTCAGGTACCCCAAAGGGATACAGGGGGTGTCCTCACTGCTCACTGAACAGCCTGGCCGGGTGCCAGCACTTTTGAGCAGTGATGGACAATGCCCAGGGGTGCTGCTTCAACTTCAGGAGAACCAAACTACAAATCTCCTGCACCTTTGGCTCTACGGATGGCTGTAGGTAGGCTCAGCTGCAAAAGGGCCTCGGCTCCACATCCCTGACTGACAGAAGGAGGCTGTCACAGCACAGGCCAGCTTCTGAGCCAGCCTCCTGCAAACTGTAGCCACAGCAGAGTGAGATGATGCATGGGTGCTCTGCACTCAAGCAGTGCATCCATCCCCACCCAAATCCTGCTCCAAGCAACAGCTCTAACTTGGGGAGAACAGTGGGGAACTGTGCAAGCATTCCCTCAACTCCAGGCCTGGCAGCGGGGGCAACTTACCAGCTTTTGCCTTGACACTTGGCTTTCTCCCTCGCCCTTTGCTCTTTGACACAGGCTCCTCTGACCCCAGTGCAGCTCCCTCTTTTCCTTCTCCAGTGTCTTTGCTGGATTTACGGCTACGGCGCTTGGTGCTTGGCACCAAAAGGGCAGGGGAAGGCTCAGCGCCTGCAACAGGTCAAAGAGATGTTCAAATGCAATCAAATAACACATAAAATAGAGATGTGATACAGGAAAAGTATCCCAACCAAATCTGCAATAGGGACTGGGCCTTTTTCCTTATGGGTGATATCCCACCCCAGCTCTGTGTGTCTGTAAGTGATCTCTGCAATCTCTGTCACTGGAAATCTGTGAACTTGTCCCAAAATCTGAGGAAAATGGCCCGAAATTCCATACATTTCAGAGTGGGAAGCGTCTTGCAAAAAACTGAACAGCAAGACTCACACTGGATCTTGTAGTCAGGTGGGAGAAGTCGAATGTGAGACAGTGGGATGCGTCCCGTGTCCCCGTCATCGAACTCTACTGTGATGAGATCACCATCTTCCTCCAGATCCAGGGTTCCTGTGGGATGGGGGAGGAGAAGATGGGATTAGGAACAAACACCCGAGTACAAACCCCTTGTAAGGGAAGTGGGGACATGAAGAAAGACAGGGGGGCTGCACCAGCTCCAAAGCATCCCATCTCCACCTTTCCCAGGCTGTGCAGGGAGGGCACAAAAGGCTCACTCTGCAACGGAAAGTCCCTGATAATACTAAACCAGCCCACTCAGTGTGAATTCCCCATCAGCAGCACTGCTCCAGAACACAACAGCCATTCCAGCTGGACTTCCCTCTTTTTTCCCCTATTTTCCTCTATTCTTGCAGAAATTCATCTCTCTCCTTTCACTGAAATCTTTTTTTTACCTGCATTTTGTAACTACTCTCAGCCATCATAAACTGCTGCTTTTCACTTTCTCCGAGAGAAATAAGCTGTGTTCTCACCCTCTCTTCTTGCATCACCATTACTGGTTTATAAATCATAAGTAATTATTCCCTTTACACATGTGGTGTGACCAAGATCCCAAAAACAAGACCAGCCATGGCAGAATTGACCAGAGCCATTCACCAACTTTTTCATGGGAGCAGATTGGGGAGTTATGTGTCAGAGCAAAGTTGTGAGTGTCCAGGTGATTTAGAAACCTCCACAGCCTCAGAAATAATTGATGCCTGGAATAAATTCTGACTTTCTGAAAAGTGTTAAATGTCCTTGATATATTTCAGCTCCTAAATTGCTCAAACCTCCTCCTGAACCTGCAGGATGTTACTAAATCTGCATCATTAATGAGAGGGCCATGACCTGGAAGAGAGAAAGGGCCAGGCTCTGATCTCCAGGACACTCACAGCAGAGCTCAGGGCTTCCCCAGACAAGCCCCAGACATCCCTGAGGACTGAGGCATCCCAGACTCCCAGCACAGAGCAGCCAGAGTGGCCTTACCTCGGACAACTGTCCCTGGGTAGAGGCAGCGATACTGCTGGCTCCAGTAGGCTGCAATCCTCGTGCCCTCAGGCAGGAACCGCACTGACGGGGGTTTCACGTCGATGATCTGCTCAGGGCAAGAGGAAGGCGATTACTGACCACCCTGGCACCAGCACAGACCATCCCACCACACCTGGCATGGGGCAAAGCAGCTCTGGAGAAGGCAAGGGACAGTTTCCCTGCTGGGGAATGGCCTCCTGTCTGCTCACAGGGCAGCATGAAGGACCATCCCTGCTGGAATACAGGACTAGTGCCTGCTGCCAGTGGGGGAGCTCGGCCACAGGGCAGCAAGCACACCAAGGGGAGCTCTGCCCACACTGGCCATGGGGGCAGGAGCAGGGCATCCCTGCAGCTGGGGAAGGACAGAGGTTCCAGGTAGCCTTCCCCAGCCCAGAACAGGGCACAGGCACCAGGGACACACAGCCTTCAGCCTCACATACCGCTTCCTGCAGGAGCTGCTCCAGGCAGTAAATGTGGGGACGGTTTCCCCTCTCGCCTTCCACCACCACCCGGTATCTGAAACACAAAGGCTCAGTCAGACACAGCACATGGGAGACACCACCCTGACCAGGTAACACCTCCCTCTGACGATGTGAGAGCACTTAATGAGAGGTAATTGGATTTCCCTCAGCGCTGATAAACCAGACTGAACTCTCCTTCCCTCCCTGCCAGACTCCATCAGTCTGTGGGCAGCCAGCTCTACACAACCCCCAAAGTGACCCGTGCAGCAGCTATGTCCCCATTCTCCATCAGATCCCAGGTGGATATAGCAGCCCCTCAACTCACATGTCTGGTGAATGCACTGTCTTGACATGCCCAGCATAGAGCAGCTTGTCATCCATGGGGATGAGGACACGTAGGCCATCTTTCAGCTCATCCTTGTCAATGATGCAGGAGCGGGGAGCTGTGAGGTGTTGGAGAAAAATGGGTATTAGAGAGCACCACACATGAGAAAGGGACAGTGAGGGGAGAAGAAAACTTCATATTCCCAGCATCACTGTCTCCTAGGAAAAGGTCAGTAAGCCATTTGCAGAAAGGGCTCTCTCTCTGGCTAGCTCTTGGTAATAAACATTAATAGTGATAAATGGTAAGTCCCCCCTCTTGGTAGTAGTAACATGTCAGTAAATGAAAACAGGGCAACTCAAGAGACTGGGCTTCAACTAGATGTCCAGTGAGCCATGCTGATCAGGCTTAGTTTTTATTGAATTGACTGAAAAAGTGGTATCTCCACCCCAAGGACTCATGGCTTTGGATGAGGAATGTGTGAAAGCAGCGCAGCTGTCCTTTGAGTAGTCCTGGGAAACCTGTCCAGCTCCTCTACCTGTAAAATCCTGCCCTCACCTGGTGTGGATGGCCGCTCAACCAGCATGCTCAGTGGGATGTTCTCATCCTCTGAGAAGCTGCTGTCTTGGTTGGGTTCAAAATCCTCCTCTGCTGCCATGCTCTCCATGAGCTTGCTGACAGCTCCTCCTTTCCCTCGGTTCTGCAGGAGAGTAAGCAGCACATCAGCTGGATCACCACAGGCAACAGTCTGATCCCATCTCACCTTCCTCCAGCAAAAAGTAACCTGAGGATATCAGGACAAACCAGTCTCCACCCTCAGGAATTGTTCATCTCACAAACAGTTAAGTGGGCGTACCCAAACTTTTTGCTGTCTTTATCCCCAAGCATCACCAGCAGGTGACCAAAAGCTCTTCCCCACATCCTCTCTCCTGAAGGTTGGGAGAGATGTTGCGAAGCTGTAGTTTTGCTCTGCATTCACCACAGTGTTCCTGAGCCTCTGCCTTCACTGAACAGGTGCCAGGCACTGTTCCTATTTCTCCTCCCATCCCCATGATCTGTTCCTTGCTGTTACTCACAGACCATAGCATCACACTCAGCAATCATGTGAGAAGACAGCAATGTGTGTTACCAGAGATGACAGGCTACAGCAGTGGAGCAGAAACCAGCTGTGACCCAGTGCTGAGCAAGGCTACTCCATCACCATCTCCCTGGTCCTTGCTGTCCATGCAAGCTCTCCCTCCACCCTGTGGCGGCCTTAGAGAAAATCCTGCCTGCTCACGAATTTGGGGGATGAAGGCAAACGAACACCAGATGGTAGCACGAGGCACTACCTGAGAGTCTTCCTTGGATTTTAGGCTTCTCAAACCAGCACTCTGCCTGTAACACGCTCAGCAAAACCTGCACCTGTTTTCCCGCCCTCACACTGCAACAGTCCAGGATACAGCAGGGCTCTGCCAGCCACCCTCCAGTCCAGCCACACTAGAACCAGCCCCTCACCTCTTTTTTCACCTCCTTGGCTTTCACCTTAGCTTTGCTCTTCTTGGTGGAGCCCAGGGCACTTGCCAGGCTGACCCGAACATCTGAGGGGGAGCTGGGGATGCCAGGAGGAGACATGGAGGAGGAGGAGGAGCAGCAGGGTGTTTCTTTACCCTTCTTCCGCTGCTAAAAATAAAAACAAAACACTTCCATCAGTAAAGAGAAGACTGGTAAAGATCTGGACCCGGGGAGAGGAAAAGGTGGAGCAAGGCAGGCTAGACACAGGTCGGATTACATTCAGCCAGCAGTCAGTTCACTGCCCACATCACATCCTGCATCTCCCAGCTCTGCTTTCTGGCTTCACTCATTTTGGAAGAGCTTTTCATTACCCTGGAGAGCAACTCCTGCCCATCAAATCTTCCTCCAAGGAGCTCCAAGAAGATCCCAGCTGGCCTCATGTCACAACTAACTTGTCTAACTCTCCCCATCAATGTTCCTCCATAACACAGCCATGAACTGAACTGGAGCCAGAGCATTCAGCTGAGATGAAGAGTCAGTAACCCAGAGATCACTGTCACCCCCAGCCAGGGACAGACCCCAGAAGTCACCATATAAAAGGTGAACAGCCTCAAAGGCCAGTCTAGGGGCCACAGGTCAGCAAGAGGACAAGCTCATGCAGAGAGTGGGAGATCGTTGACTCTGGCCACCCAAACATAAAGGATCTGGGACATGAAGAGTGACAAAAGTAATCAGCCCCATTCAAACAGGACATGTTTTCACTCCCTGCCAGTCAGATCCAAGTCTGACAGAGCCTCTGGGTGTACATGGGGCTGACCGGGCTGACAAGGGGCAGCCAAACAACTGCTAAGACAGGACTCAACTCTCCTCTGCCTTAGTGGAGTTAATTGCCCTCCCCTCACCTTCAGCTCCCAAGCATCCCAACACCAATTTGGCCAGCACATTCCTCACCTTGCTTAGCTCCTTCCTCTCCTTCCCCTTGCTGCCCTCCTTCTTGGGGCTCATGGGGGCCCCCTTGCCACAGCGCCCAGGTTTGGAGACAGGGGTGGAGCTGGCAGGTGCCGTGGATGTCAGCATGGCCGAGGACGTGGTGGCATCGTGGAGGAAGATCCGCTCGCTGCGGCGCCGGTTCCACAGGTCATCATCGCTGGCCTCCAGCCCAAACTCAAAGCTCAAGTCCTTGGGGGATTTAAATTTCTTCAGCTTGCGGCCTTTCTCAGACCCCAGCTTGGCCTTGTCAGCGTTCCCAGATCCGGACTCGAGGCTGCTGGGGGCCTGGCTTGGCGGGATGCTGCTGGACTCCAGTGGCCCCTTCTTCCCACGCAGCAGCCCTGAAGGCGACTTCTTCCTGATCTTGATCTCGCTCTCCGAGTCGGTGTACTCGAACTCTGTCCCTAGGTGCAAAGGATTTAACCATCAGTCAAAGCCTGGCTGAACCAAGAGGGGGCAAATCATGCTGGAAACTTCTGGGTTCCATGGGAGATGCTGTGCCTGTTCAATAGAGCTCTTGCTTGTTCCCCTTTCCAAACCCCATATCCCTCAGACCTGCATTTCTGACCCATGAAACACTGTGGAAATTCCCTGGAAATAAGCCTGCCCTGCTCCAAACCAGAGCCCAACCACTCAGGCAGTGTGGTTCAGTATGTTCCCTGCCTCCATTTTCTCCCTTCTCCCACAAGCGAAACCCTGCAGGGAAGCTCTGAAAAGATACTTTAACGTTCTCCTCCTCAAAAAGGAGCTGCTCAGCTGAAACCAAGCATAAACCCCACAAGCTGATCCCTCCTTCTCTCCTAGTGGGAGCCCTCTCCAGTTTCACCTTTGTTTCAGGAGAACAATGTCTTTTAAGAAATGGAATAAACCCATATTTCAAGCTTATTTTTTCCCCATTGGCCAACAGACACCACAGATCTTTTTATTGGCTCAAGTAGTTGCCTCAAAGTCGAGAGAGGTAAATGATCTTTTGTCTGTGGCAAATGGAATTCCCCTCACACTGGCCTCTGCTAAGCACCACGGGCACAGCAGTACCCAGAGGCCTGAAGTACTGCAGTAATGCCAAGATGTTCCCCACCTTCACTGAGTTCCCCTGAACCTGATAAAGGAAAGCAAGATCATGTTTCCAGGGGCAGAAGAGAAACTGAGGCAGCACCTACACACCCAGCAACATGGGCAGGAGGTAGGCAAACAACATTCACGTGGGAAAATGAAAATGTACACAAGCAAGGAGAGCATCTTCTCTTGGCCCTTCTCTCAAGTACACTCACATCCATGGGTAAATTCAGTCTGCAGGAAACTGCTCTCATCTTCTATCCAACCCTCCTCCCCTGAGACAGCCACAGCATGAACAGAAAAGGAGCCAGTATGTCAAAAACAAAGCTGGCAAGGCTCGAAATGAAAAACCCATTGGAAATTAAAACACTCCTTCTCCTCTCTCACTACTGCATGAGGTAATTTCTAGATGCTTCCAGTTTCAAGGAGGGCAGGTTACAAGACAATAAATTCTTAACAGAGGCTGTTGGAACAAGTTGGCAAAAGCCTAATATAGCATGGAAACAGTGCTAAAACAAGCCAGGCTTCCGAGGAGGACATCATTTTCCATTCTGAAGCATGCTATAAATTCCATTATCACTTAATAAATATTAATAGAGAATTTATAAATGGAACCCATATAGATCTGTCTAACCAGGAACAATGTCACCAGTGGGCACTTGTGCAGCAGGGCATGGGGAGGGGAAGAAATGAAACTCCCAACACATTGAAACTCAGACAGACACAGGGCAGAAACCCAGATTCTGGCACTGCAAACACATGAGCAGAGGAAGGAATGCTTGTTTCAAGTCTCGCTGGCTGGTTTCTATAAGGAAGCTGATGGGATGGGCTGATGGAAAGAGCTTTTCTTCTGCTCGGGTGTCTCTGCTTCCCTTGTGTATCCAAGATCAGCTGCATTTAGCACATGCTTCCTTCCCTAAAATTTAAGAGCACTTCACTGCCTTCTGCACTCTGTCCAAGGGGATGCAGAATCCCACTGCTTGCCTTTGCAGCATGTCTTGTTGAGAATTTGCCAAGTAGGAAAAGGGGAAACTTTGACAAAGCCACAGCTGTCCCCAGGGAAGCCATGGCTGCAGCTGCTAACCTGCCATGTCCATGACTGGCTTCTGTTTTCCTATCAGGCCACTTTCTCCAACTTCAGCATCAGGACAAAGCAGCCAAAGCAAAGAAAGGGCAGCTCAGTGTCTGGGTACACAACCTGCTGGGACCTCCCACACCTTCCACCTTGCCCCCACAGCACCACCCCAAACCACAGAACTCACCCATCAGGCTCTGCCGCTCCTCCTTCTTCTTCGCTTTCTGCTTGGCCTCCAGCTGGATGATGGAAAGCGGAGGGGGAACGATGGGGCTGGGCATTGCGCTGGCAGCAAACCTGGCCAGAAGGCCCAGGCCACTCTCATCCAGGGCAGGTGACGACAGCCTGTCCGTGCCATCCGTGCCATAGTCCTCTGCTTCCTCCTCTTCCTCCTCATCGTCATCGTCCTCCTCCTCCGAGCTGGAATCTGGCACGCAGAAAACAGGAAGCCCGTTACAAATCTCACGGAGTCGTGCACCAGCCGTATTCCCAACCCAAACCGCAACTCTCCTGCTGCTCTGTGCCCACCTAAGTGGCACTGAGCCACCCAGGACTGAGCCACAAGATGCTGGCCATGGACACACACGTGTCCTTGCAGCCATAGAGCTGGTGTCACCCTGCCTGCCACCACCCTGGAAGGACACAGCAATACAGGGTACAGCAAAGACGACCCACTCAGGGCAAGGGAGGGAAGAGCAGGGTGTTGGCAGATTTGCAAAGGATGCCAGGCACCCCCTTCCCTACAGCTTTCAGGAGGAATTAAAAGCTTCATTCCTTTGAAAATCCCAACCTGGGGGCTGTGGGATTCCCCTCCCGCCCACCAACACTTCCTCCATAATGAAATCCATTAGTGTAATCAGAACCAGAGATCAGCATGGAAGGGGAATACCAGAGAGCAGCCTGTGCCATGGCGGGAGGCAAGGGGGAAACGGAGGAGAAGGAGCAGGAAGCAAAAATGCAAAGAGGTGGGGAGAAATAATAATTCGAAAGCAATGGATTTGGAATGCGTAAGGGAGGAAAGTGTAGGTAGTGCTGGAGACAAGGAGCAGTGTTTAAACACTCTGCCTCAGAACTCTCCGTGCCTTTCATTTCCCTCTCTACAGCTCAGGATAGGGAAGCCCGGCTCAGCACAGGCAGGAAGAGCAGCCCACAGCCAAAATCTAATTCTGGCAAAGAAATCAGCCTCACTGCCTGCCTCAGCTGGCACCTGCAGAGCAGTGGGCTGGGGGTTTCCTCTAGGGTGTGTATACAGCAGGTATTTTGGGGGTAGATGCTCTGAAAGTGGCAACTCTCCCGCCCTGCAGCGCTTCCCAAGAGTCTGTCAGCAGCTCAGAGGCAATTAATTTTAACAGCATCTCATCCAGTGAGTGCCAGTGAGCAAGCCACTTCACAAATGCACATATACCACACACACACTTATACACACACATATATGAGCACACAGATCTATAAAAATATATGTATTTAACTGCAACAAGCAAGTCTGGAAAAGATATTTCATTTCTCTTGAAATTGAGGGCTTAAGTAGGATCATTGAGGCTGCTGGAAAATTTCCACCACTAGCAGGAGCCCTGTTCTGAGCCCACTCCCCAGCTCCTACCAGCCACTATCCCTGCATCTGAAATCCAGCCAAATGAGAAACCAGATCCCTTCAAAATGAGCTGGAATGAACATGAAAATCCTTTTCTTTTCACATACGCCCTCTGGGATAGATAAAAACGTCCTCAACACTTGGTTGCTCAGGAAAAAAAACCTCCAACAATAACACAAGTGTTATTTTTCCATGATATTAGAAAGAACAGGAATATCAGAAAACAATGTTCTCATCCTTATATTTTATCAGCTGAGGTAACTGGCAGCTTTTTTTGCTTTTTTTTGTTTAACATGGACAGTTTATCTCTGTAGCATACATCTGATAGTCACAGAATACTAATTTTTAACTGCATAACAATCCCTTCCCCATTTCAGTTGCTCAGATTGGCTCCTTGTGATATAAAAATGCTCCTACAGTCCTGCAGTCAATACCAAGAAATCCACAGCCATGTTCACTCCTTGAATAAAAACCACATGCAAAAGAAAAAATCCACAGCAAATTGGGATCAGATTCCTTCCCCTACCAGAAATCAGGGCACAACTACTGGTTTTACATCACATTTTGCCAAAAAGAAAACAAATCCAGATGAACTTTATTCTGAGACGTGAAAACCACCTGCCTGAAAAACAGCAAAACCGTGCCTGAGCTCAGTGACACCCTGTGGGGTAGCAAGACTTTCTCTACATATTCCATCTAGCTCTGAAATTCAGCAATTTTCAGGAAAAACGGGGGAAAAAAAAAAAAGAAAAATCAACCTGTACATCCTCTCATGCCAGACCTGGGAGCTGAACAGAGAGTGGCTCAGTGAGCAGCTGGGGAGGAAAATGGGGGGAAAAAAAGGGGGAAAGTTTGCAGGAAAATCCCTTCATGACCAGTCCAGCCCCACTGGCTCAGCCACATCGACTGCCCAGCAGCAGCACTCCTTCAGCACTTACAGGCTGCATGTGCAAGGGCAAAAGGGCACCCAGCAGCTCCACTATTTCAGAGGCACTCAGGTAAAACAGATTTAAAAGCCAGGATGGCAGTGGCTATTCCTCAGGCTACAGAAAATATAGGATACAATGAGGTGCCTGGCAGTTATTCCAACCTCCTGCTCATACACAGCATCACACTACGGAAAGACAACTGAAGACAGTCCCTTGTCAGCATTTTTACCACAGCACTTACATTTTTATCTGCAAGAGATACAATTTCCAGCCTGAAAATAACCCCATTTTAACACATTCACAGCACAGATCTATCCTCCTCCACCTCTCATGGCGAGGATAGATCTTGCTAACCCCACTCCACATGCACAACACAATCCCTGCTCCTCTTCTTTCTCATTCACCAAGGGACAAAAAGTAAAAAATGAAGCAAAAAGAAGACATTTGGGGCTCTGCTCTGCTCCAAGCCCACATGCTTCTAAACTAAGTTCCCAAACTTCTGGCCATGGTGGCAAGTAAGCTGCTGGTGCTCTCTGTCCATCTGCACGGCTCCTTGGAAAGACTGGTGCCTGTATTTAATGGGAAACAGGAGCTTTACTCCTACTGTACCCAAACTATATGGGGGTTTAAAATTAGCTATGCACAGATGCCTTTACACAATTGAAGCCTCAGTATTTCTTTTTTGTCCTGAAAAGGTGATTTTTAGCTAGCAACAGGGAAAAAGACATTTTTAAAAAAAAAATCATTTTTTCCTTCAACGGTAATTCTGTTAACACTGAGAGAGGGTAAGGGAAAAAAATGCTCAAAGTTAAAAATATCTTTTCTAATTGACATTTTTAAGAGCATGTATATGTGTGTATATACCCACACACGCAACCACACGTGTACATACAATTCCACAGCCAAAACAAACAATACACTCGTATTTAAATGCTACTGATGCCAAATAAACTGGAGCCAAAGATTATTTTTTTTAAATTTTTACCTGCATTGAATTAAAACCCAAACCCAGTTAAAAATACTAAGTTTTCTCATTGCTTTTAACAGCTAAGCTGCCGTGATATTTTACTGTAGGAGAGCAGTAAATGAAGATTTGTTAATGATGAACAGAAATTGGTTAAGCAATTTGGTTTTTAGAGGCTGATGTATGTAACAAGACAGGTTGAGGAGGCTGTGAAGAGGAAAGGTTGGGGAAGGGAGGGAGTAAAAACACACACTTAAAACAGTCATTTCACATTGTAAAAATAAATAGCATGATTTTCTCATAACACCAAGCAGGCCTACAGCATACAAAGCAGGCTAAGTACAGGCAGACTTTAGACAGCTACTGGGTCATTAACATCTGATTTCTGGGATCTGTCCAAATTCTGGAGGTTACTTATTTTTGAGTATCCAATTTAAGACTGTACCTTTTTTTTTTTTTTCCAAATAAGCCAATTCTCAAAATTGGAAGATTTTTTCCCCCCCATTATGTGCTGTGCTGCTGACTCCAGAAGTGCTTATGAAAAATGAAAAAATATTACAACTATCACATGGGAATAGAATATGTAGGGAAGTGGCTATCCCTCACTGTTTTTTATTTTAACTGGGGTAAAATTATCTTCCAAGTCAGGAAAAAGAGAACAGGGAAGAAGGTACTAAATTCCTAAGGAAAACAGAGTATGGAGAAGGATTTATGGGTCTTTGGTTTCAGAAAGCTCAAGGAATTACCTATCCTGGTGGGCTTTAGCCCACATTAGCAGTTTCCTCTCCAAGGTCACTGGATTAAAAACCACAAGCTTTGCCTCTTATCAGAATGGCAATGTGATGTTTGGTCTGTAAGAAAGCAGCAGGTCCTTCCCTCATCTATCTCAAACCAGATGACAGAAAACAGCTAATCCCACCTCTGACACACAAACTGCAGGGCCAGGGCCAGGCAATACCACTGACAGGGGCACATTTCTGCACCGTGGCCCAGAAACCTTTCAGGTTTGCATCTTGGACCCATCTGCAAATCCTTGCCCTGGCTGGGTTCTCCAAAAGAAGTTCTGCAAACAGCAAAGCATTTCTGGAGTCCTCAAACACACTCACACACGTGTAAACCTTTCATGTGAGACTCTTCATGGACAGAGGAAAGTCGAAAGCGGACAGCAATCATCTTCAAAATTAAAATAACCAAGAGAATGCAAAGAGCTACGTGTCATTATTCATGGAGGCAACATCGAAACGTCTGAGGCTGACAGATGACATAAAGAAAAGTTATTTTGCCTACCTACATAACAATGGTCAAGGTTCAGGTTCATGGCTAGTGACCCTCGCTGAGAAGTGTCTGCCCTACAACCAGCCAACCACTTTGCTTCTTTAGTGCAGCGTGAGAGCAAATGCAAGAGACCGACACAGACATTCAAAGCATCATGGATAGGGGCAGGGGTGAAAGGGTTGGTCAAGCAGCTGCAAGGAGAAAGCGAGCACTTCTAGAAAAGCTGAGGTTATTCGGTTTAGTATTCAGGGAAAGCCATTAGAAACCCTATTACCCAAATATCCCTTCAAGAAATGCTTCTGACAAAAAACAACCAAAAAAGAAAAAAAAAAAATTCATCTGCAGGAAAAAAAACCCCAAATTGTAACCAATAAGCCCTTCCCACCTCCCTCTCCCGTACCCACCTCCCACCCCAGGGGGTTTTGCATCTTTGGTTTCCCCACCATTAAATGAAACCCCAGAGGGATTTACAATGCATTTCCCCATTTGTTCCAGATTCCCCAACCTCCTCCCGTATCCCATCCCCTCCCCAGATTTTATCCCATAAAACTGGGATTTTTAGGTTGGTTTTTTTTTATAAAGCAGACAGGTTACTTGAAAAATAGACCAAGGGACAAGTTACCTCTCTGCTTACCTGGAGCAAAACCAAAAAGCAAACCCAAAACCCCCTCAAGACCTTGGCACCTAAAAGGGATTGATAGCCTCAAAATTTCCAACAGCAGCAAAACAAACAAAGAAAAGATGCAGGAAGGAACAGGGAAGGGAAGAATGGAAGTTAACGCAGACTCTTCATGGAAATATGGCAATCTCAGCCTTACATAAAATCCACTATCCCCACAACTTTTCGGGTTCCTTAAAGAACAATTTTTAATGGGTTTTTTTTTGGACACATATATTTCTCTTTTGGGTTTTCTCTGAAATGCATTGGTGGGTCCAGCCCAGAGCCACATCAAACCAAATCAACATTCTGTATCTTTCTGCCATTTTTGATAATTCTCCTTTTTTTTTCTTTTTAGCTTAAATTAATTTATCTTTTTTTGGAGGTTGGGTTTGGAGGGAAGAAAAACCAAACAGGTGCAGGGAGGAAATTAACATCAAAAAAACTCAGAAAAGAAAAAAAAAACCAAAACAAAAGCCAAACTATCCAGCCCCGTTTTTCAATTAACAGCCCTGAGCAGTGTAAAACACTAAAAGGCTTTTGCTGGGCTACATCCAGCTCTGCCGTGTAACTTAGATAACAACTGGGGATGCTCTTGCTTTGCATTCAGCCCAGCCAAGCTACTTTCTTTTGGGAGCTGAGGGCTCATTAAAATGACCTTTCCCCATGATTATTATTTAATGAGTGCGCTCTAAAACAGAAACCCCTTGTGTCTCTGGAGGAAAAGTCTCAAGTAATCTCTTTTCCCACTGAAGTACTAATGACAGGCTGACAAAAAAAAAAAAAAGCTGCAAGAAAAAAATTGGGGTGAGGGTGAGGGAGGGAAACTGCAGAGTCAAATTTAATGCAGTAATTGCCACATCCTTGAACACCGTGGGTTACGTCTGGGCATCTGAAAAAAAACCTACCACCTAAAAAGAGACATAAAAACTTGACATTTAGGTTTTAAAATATTAAAAAGAAAAATTTCTGGCTGATAAATACACCCTGCACCCTCCTGCAGCAGCAACAAGGAGTGAGTGTCTCCATGTTTTATGTGCCTGCCTAGAGAGAGTCTATCAGAAAAAAAAAATTAAAAGATAAAACCAAAAAATGGGTGAACAAAATAAAAATTAAATTAAACGGGTTGGGGGAAAAGGGGGAAGCCTAGGCTTTATCTGGACAAAGGCAGCAGGGATATTTGAATAATAGAGAGTACCCCAGACTAGGTTAATTCCAGTTCTACTGATGGGGAGTGGGAGCAGGAGGGGGATGCAGAGCAGGATGGAGTGAAGCGGCAACCTAATCGCCTGATAAGAGACACAGCAAGAGAGACAAGGTACACAGGTTTAGTTAAAAATGAACTCGGTATGTTTAATAAAGCTTGGTAAACCAAATCGCAGTACAAACATCAAGTCACACGGCCACACAACAGTACCCCGCTAATAAAAAAAAAAATAAAATAAAAGGAGGGAGAAAGAAAAAAAAGGGGGGCAGAAAAAGAAAAAAGGAGGGAAAGAAAGAAAGGGGGGGGTTAAGAAACAAGAGGGGAAAAAGAAAAAAGGAGGGGAAAAGAAAAAAGGAAGGAAAAAAGAGAAAAGGGAGAAAAGGAGGAAAAAAACGAAAGTAATTAAAAAAGCTCCTTTCAAACTTTGACAAGGCTCATGCCAAAATAAAATAGTAATAATTAAAATAATAATAGTAATAGTAATAATAATAATATAATGGTGGTGGTGGCAGCAAGGAAGGAAGTGAGGTTAAAACTGAAGGGAGGAAGGGAACAGGAAAGCAGGGAGAGGTGGACACTAAAACCCAGTCGATATAAAAGCTCTAAAAGAGCCAGCCAGTAAAAATATCACAACGATACAGGTACAAAAAGGATAAAAAATAACCGTTGGGGTGATAAAGCAGGCTACGCTGCCAAGGACAAAGATGGCCGCCCTGGCTCCGACCATCAAAATGGCTGACCCCGGCCTGCCAGGCCCCTCGCCCCTGCCCCGCTCCCACACGGCCACAGCACAGGGATTTGGGGGTGCGTTTGCTATAAATTAATAACCTTGATCAAACGAGTCCTCCGAGGAGTCGCTGAAGGAAGATCCCGCCTCGGCCTCCCTCAGCAGCAGGCAGAAGGGCTGCTTCCGCCCCGCCGCCGCCTTCGGCCTCAGCGGCCGCCCGGCCACCGCCACACTGCGCGGGGCCGCCCTGGGGCCGCCGGCCGCCCGGCTGCCCTTCCTGGCCGTCGAGGGGTACAGGCCGGGCGGCCGCGGCTTGGCGGCGGACGGGGGCTGTGCTGGCCACTCATCCCTCAGGGATCCCTCCTCCTCCTCCTCCTCCTCCGAGTCTGTATCTGTGGTCAAAGCGGGTGGGAAGAGCGTTAAATCAGTGAATGGGGGTTTGGATGGGTTTTGGGGGGCTTTGGTGCCACCACTGTCCACCCCTGCCCAGGTGCTCCACCAGAAGCCGTGCGTTCAACAAACACAGAAATTCACATTTCCTTCTGTCCATCACAAATGGACACTCTCCACCTCCTGTCCTCCCTTAAGACAAGATCCAAGGAGTGTTTTTAGCTTGGCAGCAGAAAAATGAGGCAAACATTTCCACTACGTAAATGTCCACTGAAGGCACAGCACTGTCAACAACCGGACCGTCAACCTGAATTTGTCTTCACTATGATGATATTCAAATTCTTGACCTAAATCTCCTTTTCTACATGAACCAGCTCTCGCAGAGGGTTTTCGACACAGGAGGCTGGAGTAAACCCAGCTGCCAAGAAGGCAGGATGTCTAACTCCAAATGTCTGACTCCAAACACACTGCCCCGGATGCTCCATGGCGTATGCCGCAATGGAGCAGGGACCAAGCCGCTCCTCGGTCTGTGAACCGCGGCTTTACAAAGCTGCTTAAGCCTCGTGGGAGGTGAGAAGTTACCCAGCCATCCCCCCCTGGCACCTGATGAGAGGGACAAAAAGCATATGGCACCCCTGGACGCAATGTAAGTGGGTATAAATTGTCACCTCCTCGCTTGTGGACATGCCATCAGCTCCACAATATTACAGACATTGTGGCATCACTCCCAAACTCCATTGCATTGGGTTGTGGAGAGGAAGACATGAAGAATGGCAAGTTTAGGAGGCCCAAAGCCCAAATATGCACATTATTTTGGACACCTGACTTTTCTTAAAATTTGTGGGAATAAGATGTTCATTTCGCCCTTTGGATCTATGCCCAAAATTTTCAGGACTCCAGGTAGAAAATCCTGAGGTCAGGAAGCAGAAGGGCTTGGCGCCAGTCCCACTTACCCTTCTCCACATGAGCAGCCCACCAGTCATGGGAGGTGCTGCCATATGCTCGACCTGCCTCCCCAAATTCATCATGCCTGAGTGACCAAATGACAGCCTGAGGCCCTTCCCTTGAACCTGCACACAGATGAAAAACCAAAGCTGAGCTGTTCCCTCAGTCACAACAATCCTGAGCTGAGATCTGAGTGACAATGGGGCACATTCCTACACCAGGAGACTCAGTGGACAGTAGTCAGACAGAAGCTCTCTGAAGTCTGGGAGGGAGTTTTTGTTCGTGGAACCACAGTACCAAGTGCAAGGGCACTGTACAAGCTCCCTCTGCCATGAGCCAAGGCTTTAGCTGCAGCAACAGCCCACCCTTCCTCTTCCCATGAGCTCCAGAGCTCCCAGTCTAGGAGACACGTGTCTGTCCTTGGGAGTGAAGCACATTCACGAACAGAACTGCTGGGTAGTGTGTACAGCACAATAAGCCAAAGGCTGTGTTCAAGTCCAGTGGACACAATGGCTCCTATTTCGCCATATAAATGGCCAATTTCATACCAAACATTTGTTCCACTGGAGAGTCACTAGCTCATCTTCCCCATTAGTGAAATTTCTAAACTAGTGTTGCACCAAGAGATGTATTTGTTATGCACACAAACACCCCATAAAGGTTTTAACATGACTTTAAATAGCTGCAAGCAAAGGGAAAGATGCGTGTGCAAGTGAGCTGAGACCATTACACAACGGTCTCAGACCATAAACTCTGCCCCAATGCCTGCCTGAACTGTTAAAGACTCTCCTATGTTTGGTTCTACTGTTTTCCCAACACTGTCGGCAGTTCAGATTTTTCCTTCTGTAACAGGGGTCAGTTGCTGGAACCTTCACCTCGGGCACACTCTGAGTTCAGAAGTAACAGTCACCACACTGATGTGGGGTGGGGACAAACACTGATGAGACAGATGGGAAGGCTCAGCACAGCCAGCCAGGAACCAAGCCATGACACTGAAGGGCAGGAGGATGCTCAAAAACATCAGTGTCACTGGCAGGCTTTTCCTTTCCAACAGATTCCATGGTATAATCCTAAAGCCAAGCTCACTGAACTCAACAAGGACTTCAAAAGTCAACCACCTCCTAGAGAAGAGGCTGCACATGCTCATGTGACAGGTAGAAGGGGAGTGTCTACTCCCACCAAAAGCAAGAACATGGGTCAACTTCATTTTCTTAAGTGTTTTTCCCCACTGATGATGAATACAACACAGGTCAGGAAGAGACACACTGACCCCTTGGACAGCACGATGGGCAGACAGCCCATGCTGAACCCAAAGATGCAGCAGCATTCACTGCGAGGAGGAGGTCACTTTTCACTCACGAGCAAAACCAGACTCATCTGCAAGACCCTTTTCAATAGGCCAGAAACTTCCACCACAACCCCCTCTACAGACAGAAGAGAGAAAAAAGAGGTTACTTACTATAGGAGTAGCTGCTAACTTCAGATATTGCTGGTGAATGGGAAACCTTGAGCTGATTTTTCACTTTTAACCCCACCTCCATCTTCTTCATTTTGGCGGTCACTTTGTTTTTACCTTCCTTGGCGGTTTTCAGTGACAGGCCCAGGTTCTTGGCCAGGCTCTTCTTCTCCTCCTTGCTCGGCAGAGCCTCATGGGCTGGGAGGTACCTGCTGCCACCTCCACTGGTTTTGAGCTTTCCCCCAGAGCTGTCAGCAAATTTGAAGGGGGATTTGAGCTTGTCTTGCTTGGTGAGAGACAGGGCCTTGTCAAGCTTGCTGGCCAGCTGCTCCTGATCGGATGGCACCTTCTTCTTTTTGAGCTTTAACTGCCGAGGCGAAAGGAAGAGACACGGTGAACACAGAGCAGGTATCACAGCAGACCTGAGGGATCTTACTAGCCCTCCAAACAGTCTCATGCATGTAGTTAACAAAGCCTCAAGGAAATAGTCGTAGCCCCACTTGCCATAACCCACCGTGGTTCTAAGGAGGAAGAAGAGGAAGATGTCAGCAAACAGTGCGGTTTTACTCTTACTGAGCACTACGAAATTGCAAGATTAACTTAGAAGAACTGAATGTTCTTCCAAAAGAAACACGTTCATAGAACAACATGCTTTGGAGTTCTTTTTTCTCTACACCACCTGGTTTTTAGGGTATGTTTGGGTCGGTTTTACAAGCTTTTCTCTAAATCACAAGGATTAAAAATCTTCTTTATCCAAAACTCAGCCAAATAAACATGGATTTCCACATAATCAACCAGCTCCAGAGGCTGGGATGCCAAAAACACAAATACCTCTCAGCATGAGCATCAGCATCACTGCACTACAGCCAGAGCTGTTACATCCTTTTCAATATTTTCTTGCTTCTTGAAAAAAGCAAATATATTTCACATGTGCTACAGCTAGATAACAGCAGCTCTAACTCAGTACTTTGCCTGCATGCATTTTGGATTTCATCAGCAGCTTAAAGCTCCAGTAAATATCTCATTGCCTCAACAGGAGCAGAAGAAAACCCTGCATTTGAAATAGCAAGGTTGTGCTCCAGTTCCTCCCTTGCTTCGGGAGGTCCATTCCCCTGTGCTCTCTCAACAGGCAAAGGGGTAAGACAAGACCTGCTCTGGATTCAGAACCAGTGCAGCACTGAATGCTCTGGCTGGCTCCAAGGCACTTGACTCTGCTGCCTTGCAAAGAGGTTCAACCTCTGTAAGCCAACGTTAGCCCCTCCACTGCACACAATCCTCTCTTGAGGAGCATCTAAACCCATGTGAACTGAAAGGAGACACTGAAAGATCAGGAGTCCAAGCCAACACCAGCAAAGCAGGAAAGAGATGGGCTTTTGGCCCGTGGCTCCATGTTCCCCACGAGGGCACTGACCTCATTTGAGAAGCTGGGAGCCGCATCGTGCTCTTCCCAGCTCGGGTTCCTCCCTTTCATCTTGCCACTGCTGCTCTCCACATCTTCGTCCTCCTCCGGGAGGGCCCCTTTGTGCCTCTTCTTCATGCCCTCACCAGTCTCAGAGTCTTCAGAGAGCAACAAGGACTTGCTCAGTCTGCAAGCCAAGCACAGGATGGGTCAAGGTGGGCGGGCTTTCCTCCCTGTGATCCCCACCAAGCTCAAAAGTGAGGTTAAATGTCTCCTAAGACAGCGGGGATCCTCAGCAGGAGCCAAGGCCACTGTGAAGTGACAGCAGTTTGGACAAGGTTTTCCACCAAACTGTAGAGCCAAGGAGCCCTTCGTGCACACTCCTGGCCACCAGGACAGATGAGGGTGCCTGAAATCAGAGACCTGCAAGGTGCTCTCTAAAAGTAAGTGCTTGGTGTTTTGGTAACAGCCACCAAAAAGTGCCTGATTTGGTACAGAGCAGCAACAGGAATGACTGACAGCTGAGTTGGCCCTTAAGGTCTTTTCCCACTTCTACTTCTATGGACTCTGTAGGTGCAGAGAGAGAGACTCCTGAGGCCCAGGGAGGTGCCTCACTGCCCAGACACTTGCTTTGGTTGCTTGGATATGAGCAAGAGTGTCAAGGAAGTGCCACGTGGGGTGACAGGGAGGAACAAAGGCACTGCCAGGACTGGCTCACTCCAGACTCCAAGTCTGGCCCCTTGTGAAAGGCATTTGTGATCTATGTCATTGGACTTGCTTTGGGATTTGGGGAGGAAAGGAGAGGGTAAATAAATAAGAAAATAAAATAAAAAAAAAAAGTAGGTGAGACTATAAGCACATCTTTCCCGGCTCCCCAGCCATCTCCAGTAACTATCTGATGGATGATCAGTCAACACCTCAAGATTCCTACCAAGCTTCCATTTCAAGCCCTCCTATGCTGCCTCCTTCACACTAAGCCTGCTGGTCAGACCACCACAAAGCCACTGACACGGGGCAGCCTCCTCAGCTTCCAGGCATTTCCCCTCCCTTCTACCCTCTCTGCTGACCTGCACAGACAGCTAAACCAACACCTCAGGCCCTGGACACTGAGGGTGCAGCTCCATCTCTGACAGCAGCGTCCTCCAGCATTCCTGTGATCCAGGGACACGCACACCCAACACCGCCACGCACCCACACACGCGCAACTCCAGCTGCCTCCGGACACCTCCAGCCCGTCCAGCCACCCAAACATGACAACAAAACACGGAGCCACCGAGAGGACAGATTTTCAGAAGCACTGGTCAGTGGGAGCTGGGCACCTGAATCTGATTTGCGGTCTTGAAAAGGACTTTTGCAAAAATATGAAGCACACAGGGAAGCAGCTTGGAAATGCCTTCCCACTGGAGAGGCCACCTCTGGTAAGGTAGATGGCCAGCAGAGGTGATATCCAAACAAAAGCAGCTGGACTTGCAAAAGAGAAAAAAGCAGAGTAGACAATAATCCAGATGCTTGAAAGAGAGATGTCAGGTGAAACCAACTCCCACTGATTCAGGGAACAGAGAGGAAGGCAGAAGAAACACAGCAGAAAGGTCCTACAAAGTAGATAACCTGGAACAGCCCTGTCCTTCCCGGTTTTGATACCAACATCCCTGCAACCGGCTCTACAGCACCCACTTGCACCATCTGCTCTCCTGAAAGCACACGAGGATGCACTCCCTGACTCCAAAGCCTCACCTACAGCTCCCTGCCAGCCGCCATCACCTCACAGCTGCTCAACTCCAGCTGTCCTACCTGCACCCAACACCAGACACGTACTCTGCCCGCGGGGAGGGAGGACACTGGCACTGCATTCCCACCCTAAGGACACACTCACGTTACCAGCACGCGCTTCCACCACTGCAGCCAGCGGCCGGCCTGCCAACACAACGAGCCCCCTCTGCATCCGAGATGCTCTCCCCAAGTCAGACCCTGGCGCAGCGACCCTGCCATGTTCCCGTCTTCCCCAAATTCCAGCCTTACTTTCCACTCTTGCTGTCACTCTTCCCTCTCTCCTTAATGGGTGACAGAGCGCTTGATCCAAGTTTCCTCTTCCTGGGCCTTCCAGGGCCTCTTCTCGCCAAGCTTCTACTTTTCTCGTCATGCTTTTCCCTTTAAAAAAACCACACGCTTCACTGTTAACCAAGGCAACAAAAAAAAAAAAAAAAGGCAAAGAAAAAAAAAAAGGCAAAAGCAAACTTTGCAACCAAAAAGCAAAACAGGGAAAAAAATAAAGAAAATAAATCCAAAAAGAAGAAAAAGGGAAAATAATTAAAAGAAAGCAAGCAAGAACGGGTGCCAACCCAGAACCTTCGCCTGCCACCAAATTGCTAAACTGAGCTGCTGAAGCCAAGGTTGTCTCTAACACAGTCTCCCAGCTGCAGTCACCAGTTACCAGGCTGTCGTGTCACATAGCCTAGGAGTGTGCTGTGCAAAGCTCTGGCGGGATGTACCAGGAGGAGAGGAGAGGAGGCAGGGAGGGATGGAGGGCAGTTTTCTCTCCCAGGCCGAGAGGCAGTGAAAGTGCCCAGCTGGAAAAAAACAAGACTGGGTGAGCAGCCTGTGACTTACTCAGAGTCCCTGCGGCGCTGCAGCTTCACCAGCTCCCGCTGCTTCTCCTTGTAGCGCCGCTGCAGCTCCGCCAGCCTCATCCTGTAGTCCAGCTCCATCGCGTCCATGTTCTCGATGGCCGATTTGATGGAGTACATCTGGGGTGGGGAGGCAAGAGAGGGTCAGGACACGTCCAGGGGGTGCACGCTGGGTGCCCTGGCAATGGCCAAGGTGTGCAGCCTGGCAGAAAGCCCTTGATGCGGACAGGGAAGCAGAGACCCCTTGCCCACCAGCACAGCCCCAGACTGGTACCCAAGAAAACCGGCAAAGCAAGGATGTTCTGTGGCTTATGCATCAGCTCTGAAGGACTGCAACCCTGGAAGAGAACCTGCAGGATAAAATGCTCTTTTACCTTGTTTAAAAAGACAGATCACAATATATCCTATCTTGGAATACTTACTTGCTCTGTACAAAATAATTTATCAGTCTCTTCCACAGGGAACAGTCAGCAAATTAAAAATAAACAAGGAAAAACCCTCCTGCCACTGCTTTTATTTATCTTCTGGCCAGAACAGTAACACAGGTTCCTCTGGCTTCACATTAAAACACCACTTCCAGGGCTGCTGAGGGTCCTGCTGAACCTTGATTCACAAACATGGGAAGAACCTAAATTGCAGCCCACTGACTCCTGTGCAGCCAGGAAAGTGACATGAAGGAACAACCAGCTTGTTCAGCTGAATGCAGAGGGGCAGCACGAGCCAGCATGAGCCCCCAGACCGGGGCTGGGACACAGAGTTGTGTGAGTGGATGCACTGGGGCTTTCCAGACTCAGCCACACTAAGAGCTACTTACTGGTTCATCTTTCTTCTGCATCCAGCTGTATTTTTTGTTGGGATTCAGCTCTCGAGGCAGCCGGATGGTTTTCAGACTTTCCATAAAGGGTGTGGAAAGTACTTCCATGAGCATGTGCGTGCTGGCAGCCAGCAAACTCTCCAGCGTTGGCCGGACAGGGAAACTCTCTGGACCTGCTGGGAAGGACACAAAAAAAGCTACAGAAGATCCCATTCCAAGACTGCTTCTCCAACAGGCCTAAGGAGGGGCTGATGGCCCTTTCTGAACCATGGCTGCTCAAGGAGCCCCCCAGCCACCCCTGACCCCCACCTGAGATCTCCTGTTGTCCTCAGCCATGGTGTAACTGGCAGTTCCCATCACTTCTCACCTCAGGAAGTTACTGGAAGGTGAGATTCTTTTCAGGACCTGCCAAGCTCTTGGAAAGCATCATCTGGAGCTACTGGGGCCTCTGGTGCCAAACCCCAACAGACTGTGGACTCAGTGCCTGCCAGAAGGGTGTTACCCTGGCAGCTCTCGGCAAGTGGGGCTCCGTTTCCGCTACGCATACCACAAACTGTCTAGACATGGCGAGGGCCTTTGGAAGGGAGAGCAGTACAAAAGCCACACGTAGCTCAGCCTGCTGCAACAAAAACCCTGCTCCAACCCCATCCAAAGTACCAGCCACTCCTGCAACTCAGGGCAATGCTCTCCTTGCTGCCTGGCTGAGGCTGCAAGAGATCGTCCGCTCTCTGCCCACATGGAGAGCACAGGGATCATAAGCTGGGAGACCCAGCATGGTCCGAAGTTGACCAGGCTCCCCACTCACAACTCACTTTGCATTTCTTGCTTCCGTTTCTCCAGCTCCATCTCTGCAATTTCACTCAGCAAAGTGATCCCTTGCAGGAAGGAGTGCTCCAGGGTCTGGTCAGTTAACACCTCCACCTTCATCTGGGGTGGAGCGACAGTGGTGGTAGTCAGCAAGGAACAAGCCTGAGGCATTTCTGTAGCAGCCACCAAAGCATTCATCCCAGCCAGCGGGTCACCCGGCTTGATGTCCAGATCTGGGATTTGGCAAGTGATTGCCTCTTCTGTGTAGGAAGGGATCTCTGGCCCCTGCTCCCCCTCCTCAGGAGGCAGGCTGGGAAACTCCCTCGCCCGGGGCACATCGGCGCTCTGCAGATCCATGGCTACAGAGCCCTCTTCCTGCTGGGGCGTCAAGTCCATCTCCGGTGGCTCGCTCTCCGCATGCACGAGCAAACCGTCATAGTCCATGTGCATGGAGCAGGTTTCTGCTCCACTCCCGCTCTCTGCCTCAGCCTCTGCTTCTGCAGGACAGGCCACAACTTGATAAGGAGGTGGGCAGCTCTGGAGGTCTTCCTGGTCCTGCTCCATAGCAGCCAGGGCTTCGCCTTGGTGCAACAGGAGATTGCAATTGTCCACATTCTGCACTGGGACGGCTGCGGAGGTGGTGATGTTCAGAGTCCCCATGTCCTGCTCACAGATGTCTTCCTGGCTTTCCTCCATCTGCACCTCTGATTTCACTCTCTCTTCCAAGGATTCCTCTTCTGCTGCTGCTTGGATGGGCTCTAGGATTTTGGACGGAGACAGGTGGATGGGCTTGACCTCTGAGGAAAGCTCCATGTGCTCAGAGCCTTCAGCAGGCAGCGGGACGTCAGGAGCCAAGCCATCCGCATCAGATGCTGCGGGGGGCTGGAGGAGGTAGGGATAGTGTCTTCCAAAGGAGGGAGGCAGGGACTGGAATGGATATCCAGGGGGGATCTCTGCAAGATATCAGAAGGGACAGACTGTAATGGCTGGGTCTCCAAAACACCTTCTTTTCTTGCTAAGGCATAGAGCCGCTTCCCTCGGCTTCCATCATCTCTGGTCTCCTCCTGCTCTCAAGCAATAGGTGCTTCGGGCGCCTCTCTCCTGACCAAGCTGCCGCATGCAGCAGCACCCCAGACGTCCCTTCTGCACCTTTCCAGCACTTTCATGCAACTGGAGAGAGGTCTGCCTCCTGCATCCTCTCCCACTGGGACTCCAGCCCTGGAAGAACCAACCCAGGCTCAGCCCAAGGGAAGAAGAGAGCCTACAGCCCCAGACACCCAGGCATCGTTCCCAGTCCATCACACCACCCCTGCTCCTTCCCTCTCCCCTGCCTTTTAGAGGAGCTATGTGGTTTTCCCTAGGGGAAGGGACAGAAGCAGGAAAGAGCCGAGGAGAAAAAGGGAGGCAGGCACAAACACAATGGGACTCTGCCAAAGCAGGGCTCTCTTACCTGGGAACAAGGCCTGATATGGACCAGCAGCCTCTTTTTCCAGCTCCAGGTCTTTCTTCTCCACGGTCTCGGGCGCCTCTTCCTTTGGAGGGATGGCAGGGGCAGGGGGTGGAGAGGCGGGGGGTGGGCTGGAAGGATGGGAGCTGGGGGTGGCAGGGTAGGAGTAGGCTGGCTGCGAAGGTGGCTCCTCCATCTTTTGGATCACCTCAGCTTTGAGCACAGACACGGGTGAGGCCCTGGGAGAGAGGGGAGGTGGACTCACAGCCTTGCTGTAGGACGTGGAGGTGCTGGGAGACAGCACAGGTGGTTTTCGGTGCACCAGTCCCGGGGCAGAGGAGGAAAGGCCTGATTTGGCACTGTCCAGGTTCCGCTTTGTCACCTTTTCTTCCATATCCACACGCTGCTCGTTTGCCTTCAACCTCTCCTGTGACAAGAACAGAGCAAGCCTCAGCACAACATCTGGAAAGTGGCACTGACCTACCACCAAGCAAGACCAAAACATGGTCTTATCAAATATGCACGGGAATAAAACATTCCCCAGTGCAAGACCATTTGATGACCAGTCTGACAGAGGGTGACACTGATCTACAATAGCTTCTCTACAAACTCCCAGCTCCAGGAATCATGAGAAGGATGTCTCCAAGCCTCCAGCCTAGCAAGCCCACATGCAAAGGAAGGTTGAAAACCAGAGGACCACTATAAAAATGAATCGGTGTAAAACACCCAAATGAAAGCTCATGACTTCCAAAACCTTTTTGTGAATGGGCGCTGTCTCCAGGAGCCAGTGTGACTGCAAGTCCTGCAGCTGCTTCTCTGAGCTGCTCAAGAGGTTTGTTTGGAGGTGACCAGGAATGAAACCACTCAGCTATGCAGAGACATCCCTAGGGAAGGAATCCAGACCATGCTGCTGCTGCTGGGCAGCTCTCCTAACAGCACTGCTCAAGGGCTCTACACCAAACTCCTCCAAAACCCACTCTAACTGCAGGATACACCAAACACTTCACATCCCAGGGACCAGGGCAGGATCACTCAATGCAATCCATATCCTTGAGACACACTTGCCACACAGGCACAGCTGCATTTTCTCCTCAGACACTCCAACTTCAGGTTCTTTTCACGGCCAAGCAAGAAGTTCTTGAAAACATACCACGAGCTGGGCACTCCTCTGCAGCTCCATGGCGTGGGCTGCTTGCTGCTGCAGGATGTAGAGCTCGTGCTGCCGCAGCAGCTGCTGATGGGAGAGGAGCTGAAGCTGGTGAGCGTGCTGGAGGGAGCTCCTGGTTGGGGGGTACATAGCAGGCCACAGGGGGGGTGCCCGGTCCATCAGCTCCGCTGTGGAGTGAGCAGAGATGCAGTCAGGGAGGCAGCAGATGGACAAAGGATTCAGGGTCACTCAGGGCAACACTCTCTACGGTCCCAGAGCGTGGGGGATGCCAAACACTGGGCTATGCAGAAATACCACCAGAAATCAGAGGGGAAAGTGTGCTGTGTTCCCCTTGGCAGCCCCAATCCCACCACCCCTGTGCCCTAGGGCTACTGGACTTGCTTTCCAGGCACCCTTGGCTTGACTGTCCATGGCTGAATAGATTCTCCTAACCAAGGATCAAACTTTGCAAGGTGCAGAAGAGAATGAAGAGCCACTGCTGAAGATTACACAGTTCCATCTCCAAAACACACCTAATGAGAGGCCTGCTCACACCCACCCTACAGCTGTGGCTGCTGGTCCCCACAGGTATGTATGCTCCTCTCTGGCCCTCTCCAAAATCTGTTTTCCCCACAGCTGTCAAAGAATGGTCCTCAGGGACATGCTCACATCCTTACCAAAGTGTGGCAAGTGCTCGCTGGGGATCACAACAAGCTGCCCTGACTGCGGATCTCTGGCAAACTGATAGGCAGAGGGGAGAGCTCCCCCCATGGCAGGGGGGAAGCCTGGAGTCATGCCCTGGTGCAGGGAAGGGTGACCAAGTCCTAGAAGAAAAAAAAATAAAGTCACAACTCAGGGGATGCAGACAGCTCCTACCCACACGAGAAGTCATCTACTGCTCCGAAATGCCTCCTTCCCTTTTCCCTGTGCTCCTCAGACAGACTCACTGGGCTGTAGCAACACTTTTCCCTGGATTTCATCAGTGTGAACACCCCATTACACTGCTCCCTCCCAAGGCACGCACCGTAGGGATGGCCAGCCAGCCACATGGAGGGGCTCCCTGTCCTGGGGAGCCAGGGGTGGGCTGCCAAGTGCGAAGCCGGGTCTGCAGACCAGCGCCCGGAGCCCGCCAGGGCTGGGCCTCCCGTCACCATGAGGTTGGAGTTCAAACCGTTCGTGGCGCAGCTGGAGGGGTGTATTCGGGCAAAATCTGCCAGCTCCTTGCTTTCTCTGGGGATGGAGGAGGCAAGAGAGAGAGAGAGAGAGAGAGTGAGAGAGGGTCCAAGTGATGGAGGAACCCAGGAGTATGGACCAGCCTGCAGAACGAGTGCTTGCAAACCAGGGTCAGTCACTCAAGGAGAGCTGTGATGGAGGTGTCATGTCTAGAATAAAACATTCCATCTCTCCAGCCCTTTGGAGCAGGCATGGATTTGCAGCTGTCTATTGGGATTGCTCTGCTGAGGACTCAGGATCTGCCTATAACCCCATGCACCCCACTCAGCATCCCTCTCTGCACCAGTCTGGTGCCAGCACCTACACCAGGATGGATGCAATCCTCTCTGGACAGGCTGTCCCTGAGCTCAGCTTGTGACACTACAGCAAAAGACCTCACCTCCCTCCAACCCTCACCTGAGCAGCTTCTCCTGATCCCGCTCCAAGCGCCCTGCCAGGAGGTGGCTGTCCCGGTGGCGGCTCCTCTCGTCCCCACAGTCATCCTCGGAGCGTCCATGCCCTACGAGACAACCCAGCACCATCAGACAGGAGAAATGGTCTGGAGAAAGCTGTCCCCTCTCCTCTGGGCATGGAGGAGCAGGATCTGCGAGCCAGTACACCCAAACACCAGTGTCCCCAAGGATGTTCCAGGTTCAAATCCTGAAAGACCAGGTAAGGCTCTCGGTGTGATCAAGATATTCTCTCTAAAGCAATATTCTCCTCATAGCACCCAAGTGCATGTGTTCTGGGATTCACGTCTCCAAGACATCATGGCATTACTTGCCAGGCCAGGCTGGTCTCCCCAGGCAGCACAGCCACCAGCCTGAGAGCAACAGAGCCAAAAGGACCACTGTGCTGAAGGACAGTGGCAGATTTCCCATCCCAGAAAGAGCCGAGATGCAGCTAAATCCTGCATCAAACCACACAGTCCTGCCTAGCACATCTCAGGGAGAGGAAGGATTTTATCTCTGCGCTTTCTGAAGCACCTTTTGATCTTCTAAATCAGTCTGGGAGCACTGGGTATGCTCTGAATCCCTGTCCTTCTGCAACAGGCAGAACCAACAATACAGACCCTCACAAAACCAGGGCGCTCCACTCTGCAATTCAATCCATTAGCAGGAATCTGCATCCCCCCTGAGACGCGCAACAAGAAAGGGTCTGATGAGGTAGGGACACATATGGCAGATGAGGGCAGGAATCCAAAAAGGGGGCTGAATGTTTGGCTGGAGAAACCACTTGTCCACAATCAGAACAGCTCTTGCAAATACAGCCTGGCACGGCAGCAGCTGCATCTGTGAGAGGTTAGGAGGCACCTTCACAGAAGCGAGCAGCAGAGCCTCACTTGGCTCTGCCAGGACCAGGTATTGAGGCCAGCCTTCCCTTTATCCAAGGTCTTCACCACAGCTGCTCGATTTTAAGCTTGCTTTTCCCCAGTTTTTTCCCCTAGCTTCTTTCTTGCATACTCATTTTTCACACAATTCCCTGTTGCCCCTCTCCACACTATGCTTTGGTGATACAATCCACTCATAAATCCCAGCCCTGCTTGCAGCGAGCACCCAGCCTCGCGGGACTGCACCCCAGCAGCCCTTCCCAGGGTCCTCATTCTCCTGTCTGGATATGGTTTGGCACATGGGAAAACATCTCGGAACATCAAGTCTATTCTGCTGACAGGCAGTCTTTTCAAGGAGAGCTCTAGTGTGTATTTCCACAAACCTGGACAGCCCATGGGTTTTTTGCTGTCAAGTCTCCAATTCCCTCAGCTTTTACTGTCAGAAGGAATCCAGGAACAAGACAACATCTCTCCCAGCTCCTTTCCCCAAGGCTCCTTCCACGGGCTCCAGGCAGAAAACAAAGATGCTTTAAAACCTGGCACACAGCTCTCCCTCCCGAAGGACTTTCCAGGGTCACCACATCTCCCTCACAGCCTGCCAGGACACCGCGTGCAGCCCAACCAGCCCCACGTCCCCATCCAGCCCCTCCCTGACTCACTGAATGATGCCCCTCACAGCCTCCATTGCTCACTTTTACTCCCCAAACTCCACAGCAAGATGGCTCACAAATCCCTCTGGAGCCCAAATATCTTCCACTGCCTCTCTGCCAGCATTCCCTTTCCACACCCTAGCCCAGGGTTTTCCCCCTCTGGAGCCCCCTTTCCTATTTCTTTTCTCCAATCAATGCCCAGCTGTCTCTTTGGTGTCAGCAATATGGAGCAATCCCTTGGAGAGCTCACAGCCTCCCTCCCTTCCTTGGCAGAAGGTGAGTTAACCCCTACCCCCACCCTTTCCTTAAAAAAGCGTTATTTTGTTATTTTATCACCGCTCCTCCCTCTCCCATCTACACTCCTTGCGCTCCATTATTTCTAGACGAGTTTATCATCTTTTTTCCACCCCCCATCCAAACACACACACTGAAGGACCTCTAATTCCCGCCCAGCCTCCATCCCACCAACAGGACAGTCCCTTTTCTGGACAGAACGAGGATTGTCCAGACAGTGAATGATCATTCTGTCTATATATATGAACATGACGCACAGACTGCATAGAAAAATTCAATCAGTTATGCATGGAGGAAAGGCTTAGGTCCGTTCCCTTGACAACCAATGCCCGGTACTAAATACTTGCATTTTACTTGCCAAATACTACAGATTAGCCAACTAAAGCCTGCTTTCTCCTTCTTAAAAGGTCTAAACATTCAAGCACCGTCCACTCAGCGCAAGCAAGCTAATGTTATTAGACGAATATCTCCTGGCACACAAAGGGGGGGCAGCATTTGGGGGGCGAGAGGAGGAGAAAAGCAGTCTTGTTTTCTGTCTGAAAGCCAACTGCATCACTTAGCAACGAGCCCAGAGGCCTGCCAGAATTCAACCCTTGTTTGCAGCCTTTTAGTTCGGCTCAGTAAATTACATTTAACGCAAGCTGGGAGCGTCTGGGACGATTGAACGGCTGAACAAACAGCTCCCTGTGCTGCCCACGAGGTCCTCGGCCGGCTCCCGCCCGGCTGCAGGGAGGGCACTGCAAGGCGATGGGAATGGAGAGAGGGGCTGCTGCCTGAGGGAAACTGCTTCTTGCCACTGAGGTTTGGGAGAGGGGGGCAAAGGCAGAAAAATGGGAAAGACAACGGATAAAAATGGAGAGCCAACCATTGCTCGCCAGCCGCTCGCTTTGGCATCGCTCCTTGGCACACCAGAGCCCCGTGCCGGGCAGCCCCCGGGAGTTCCCCTGTGACACAAGCCAAGCAGAGAACCGAAATCTCTCTGGTGCCATCCCCCTCCTGCCAGCACCACGGCTTAAATCAAAACCATGAGATTACAACACCAGCACAAAGGTGGCTCGAGAGGTTTCTCTGTCACTCTCTTTGCTAATGGATCAAACTCATGGAGCGGGATTGTGCTCAGAAGTGGCCAGGGGGATTGGAAGCGGGGACAGGGGACTGACTACCTCTTGCACAGGGGGTCTTGCTTCCCACTGTGGTTTACAATGTCCTTGGCTGGCAAGGGAGGCAAAGGGAGCTGAAGATGCCAAACTCAGTTCATGGCACGCAGCCTGCACTGGGTGGTTGCTCTTCCCAGGGAACAGATCCTCCAGGGCAGCCCTGAGACAAGCCCTAGGGAACCTACCTTTGATGCTGCTGAGAGACAGCGAGCGATCCCGGTCTGCCAAGCTGGGCCCCAGTTTGCTGCTGCTGTTGCTGCTGCTGCTGTTGTCCTTCTGCCGGGCCACAGCCACAGCAATGCCAACAGGCAAGTGCCTCACCTCCACCTCGCCCTGGGAGCCGATGCTCTCACGGCCAAAGGATTTGGCACTCTCGGGTCTCTCAGGGTCCCTCTTTAGCTGCTTCGCAGGCTGCTGCAGCAGCAGCTGCTGCACCTTGGAGGCTCCCAGCTGTGCAGAGTCCAACTTCACATTGCCCAAACCCCCGAAGGGGCTCTTCTTGCCGCAGCTCTGCCGGGTCGCCGTCTCCTTGGCAAAGCTGCCGCTGTACTTGATGAGGCTCTGCATGGCCGAGCCCTCACCATGCGAGGCGGGGTGCAGGACGTCCGCGGCGCCCCGTGAGCCCACCACCGAGGACCGCGGCAAACCGCTGGGGTCAAGGTAGACCTTCTTGGCTTCCTCCTCCACCCGGCTGACATGGTTGTGCTGCGCGGCCAGCACCGCCATCTGCGTGGTGGCAAAGTTGCCCATCTCAAAGGGCTTCCACTTCTGCTCCGGCGGTTTCAGCTGACCATGGTCCAGGTGCTGCCGGGAAGAGTCCAAAGTGCCATAGACCTTTGCTGCTTCTTTGGAGCTGGATCGCTGGAAGCGGTCCCGCTCGCAGGGGCGATGCTCTGCCTCCGGACTCGGCTTCAGCAAATCCTTGGAGGCCAGGAACTCCCTGCTCTCCGGAGAGCCCAGCCCTGGCCGGTTGAGGAAGGGCTCTGAAGTGACCTGTCTCTTCAGTGCCATGGAGTTCGTTCTGATCACCGAACCCTTCTCTCTCAGAACCTCCATCCTTTTGGCATCACTGTGACAAGAAAAGTCCTGGGACAAGAGTGTGCGGGAGGCATCTGCAAGGCACCGCTCCGTGGGCGACTGCAGCACCCCCACCTTGCCAAGGTCCTTGTCCTTCCCCTTGTTGTCACGGGCCTGGGAGGCGATTTGGATGGGCCCGCTCCTCTCGTCGTAGGCTTCGACCGAAGGCACGAAGGTGGGGGCGATGACTTTGTGCTCCCTCCCCAGCTCCTTGGCCGGCGGGAAGATGGTGTACATGCTGGAATGGACGGGCTGCGGAGGGAATGTTGTGGCCGGCGTCATCTTCCCCGTCTGCGAGGGGTGTGGGGATGGACAGCTACAGGAGACGTGCAAAGCGCCCACGGAGGGCAGGAGGGGCTCCCCCCGCTTCAGCCGCTCCGCGTGCGCGTGCGCAGAAGGCCTCATGTTCTCATCGTGCCGAGCGGGATCCTTGGCACAGCGGTCCTGCTCAGCACCCAGGACCTTCAGCATGGGGTCCCCGCCACCATTGCAGTTGCTGAGGGAAGAACTCTGCAGCGGGTTCTTGGACTTGGGTTCCCCACTTCCTGCGCCCCGATTTGGCATGTGCTCAGCCAGGAACGGCGAGAGACGTTCGCCGACCTTCACCGCCTTCTCCACCACGCTCACTTTCCGGTCGCTGTCGGGCTTGGTGTCCTGTGTGAGGTCGACCACACTGCGGGGTCGGGGCTCCTCCTTCGGCTTGCTCTCCTTCTTAGCAAAGGGCAGGGACAGATCGCTCCGGCAAGCCCGCTCCTTCCCACCGGGGTCTTTCAGGCCTTCTTTCGAGCTCTTGTGCAGCTGCCCAAGGTCCTTTTCCCGGAGCAAAGTGCTCGACGTGTGGCTGCCCACGGTCCTTGAGAGCGGAGGCTGCGGGTGCAAAGCGGACTGGCCCGCATGGCTGGACAGGTAGAATCCATCTGCAGAGTAAAGGCAACCAAAATTACCACAGGCTTCCAACCCCTTCAGTCCTACACAGAGACAGGCAAGAGGTGGCAAACCACAAAAGAACGGATTTCAAGGATGCCTTAAACAGAAATGCCCAGGGCAAAGGAGACCAAGCAGGTTCCTCCATGTGGGATGCGAGACAGCGCTGTCTCTGATGCACACTGGGGCTTCAAGGAGGGACCTGGCCAGCGTTCCTACAGGACAGCCACATCCAAAACCTTGGTACTGCTCAGCCCAGAAAACATCCCTGGCTGATCACCCAAGGGGTGATCTTTGCCCCCAACACTCCAGCATCCGGCAACTCCAGCAGCCAAACAAGCCCAAAGGACAGGGTAAGTACCCAGGAATGACTGTGGGAAGGGCACACAGGGTCCAAGACTCACCTTTCTGTGACTCAAAGAGGCTGTGCTGTCCCAGCTGGGCCAGGAGCGGACTGCCGGCACTGGGAGGTTCGAGGTGGCTCAGGGGAATGTACGATGGGTAGAGACCGTTAGGCAGATGGGAAAAGCCTGCAGAAAACGGGAAACAGAAGAGGGAAACATGTTTTATCCCGAGCTGCACGCTGCCTTGGAACAAGCCCTGCAGGAGCACAGACTGTTGTGGCTGCCGGTCCCTCACACGCCAGGAGCGGCGGCGGCGGCGGGGACGCACGCGGTGACACACAGCACACACAGCCCAGGGCAGGGACCACTGCTCAGAGAGCCCACTTCAGGTACTGACCCCCCACTGCAGGACCCCCAGCTCATCCCAGGCACCTCTGCGAGGCTCCAGCTCTGCAGCAAATGGAGTGTGCTGCTTCCTGAGCACAGCCTGACACCTGAAGGCTCAGTGACTAAACCACCTGGCTGATAAGATGTTTTATCACAAGTACAGCGACCTCTGGGTGAGGGCACTCCCCAACGTGCTTCCAGAGTTGTGATAAGACCTTCTTGCCAGCACAGCTTTGCCAACACAGCTCATCCCCACTGCAGGTTGCCCAGCACTGGGTACAGGCTTTGGGAAAACACAAAAGCATCCTCCAAAGCAGCTCACAAAAAGCACAGTTTCACGTATCCAAACACAGCATCTTATCCCAGAGGAAGGCAGAACAGAGGAGAAAGTGTGACAACCATCCACGAGCTGATATGAAAGCAGCATATCCCCATGACCCTGCCGCCAGCAGTCTGAATGTCCTGGATACTGGATCCCCAGCAACACCCTCACGCACATTGTCATCATCAGTGTTTCCTCAGTGAATACAATCACCACAATAGTGGTAATAACACCCACTGTTGACTACAGGCAGCAATTCCTCTCCAACACTGCCACCAAACGACACCCATGCAACACTACAAACCCAACCCTCTGCCAGAACCAGCATCCCAGTCCATGCCATGATTTAAAAACTGAGTAAAAGCCATCAGGAAAATCTGAAGGAGCCAGTCAAGCCCTCTGCAACCCTCCTCCCTTCCCCTCAGCCTCCTTTAGCAACCAATGTCCCCCAGATTCAACAATCCCACTGAAAGCAACCAGGCAACAAGTTTGTCAGGAGTCCAGCATCCAACTGGCTCAAAACAACATCGCACCAAAACCCAAGGGGAGACAGAGAAGTTCAGTCCCCGAAGCTGCACGTGGAGCACCATCTGCGAGAGCTAGTCAATATTTCACATTATTTAGACAGCCAGGATCTCTTTCGCGTACATGTTTGCATGCCGGCATATGTGCCTCACCGACGCGGTGCTCCACGCAGCTCCTGGCCCGCATCCATCACCCGACAGATCCCAGCGGCATCACCCGCACACGCCAACCCTCCAGCAGCAGGACAGGGGGAGCTGCTGTGCCCGTGGGGTTCAGCACCGGGCCCGTTCCCAGCAGGTAAAACCTTGCTCTTTAACCTTTGAGCACGCTGCTGCAAAGGCACTGAGCGTGCACTACGCCTCTCCTTGGTAACCCCAAAACCTCCACACTGAAGCATTTCCAAACACCTTTTCTTGCCCCAGAGATGGAGAGAGCTGGGTAGAACCCAGGAACACCCACCCTGGCTTAGCTGTGAGCAGCTCCACTCCACACCACGTTTGCCTCGGCCGTGTCACTGTCACCGCTCCGGCACGGCTGGGCTGGCAATGAGCCAGCATCTGGAGCAGGAGCAACACATTTCCGAGGGAACGCGAGTCCCATCTGGCAGAGCACATGGTTGCAGCATGGCAAAGCCCCTGGAGCACCCCATGCCACACCAGCCCGGAGGCTCCGGCCGCAGACATCCCCACGTGAGCCCCTTCTCCCAGCCAGACGTCAGTCCCAGCTGCAGCTGCTCCAGCAGGCAGGAACATCGGCACAGGGATCACGGCGAGACACATCCCATGCTGCAGACACCACTGTGCACAGATGCCCATGGCATGTCCCCACTGGCACGTGGTGCAAGGACATGAAGCCACCTGCAGGGCTCCAGGGAAGGGACACACTCCAGCACTGCCATCCAGCACAGGGACACCTGCACACAGCTTAAGCTACTGGTACCCAAAGAGGCATTTTGGTACCAGTTACATCCCTGGTCCTCTGAGGGCATCTCCCTGCTTTCGCCATCATATCCTGCCCAGGGATAACACAGGCTCAGTCCCAGCCCCAAATGTTCTGGGGCTTCCCCCCGAGTCAGCATCCTCACATCCTGCTGCAATGACCCAGCCTCAGCTCAGAGCTGCAAGAGCAGGAGGAGGAATGGGAAGTGGCCAAGCTGGGGACAGGTTCAGATGGACAGGTTAGGAGCCCTGCCAGGCAGTGTCACCATGCCAGCTGGGAAACAGCAGCAGAACTGAACTGATGCCACCTGCCAAGCCCCAAAGCCACATCACACCAGGCAGCCCTTCCCAGTAACTTCCAGAAGCCCACAGCAGCAGCACTGCTCCTCAGAAAAGCAGAAGCCCAGCACAGAAGCTCAAAGCACATTCCCAAGTTTTGCAGGTGTAGAAACTGAGGCACAGGCAGGCGCAATGACCTGCTGCATCATGCAGCTGACCAGCAGCAAAACCAGAGAACCACTTGAACTCCAGTCTTGGGTCTACCAGCGGGCACTGTCTTACCTTGCAAAGTTCCTGAAGAAGCTGCACAGGCTGTATTTACCCGGCTTTTTCCCTGCCAGGAACCAGAGCTGGAGTAAGGAGAAGGAATCTGAACCACAGCTTTCCTGGGGATGAACCCAATGCAAATCCAACCTCGAGGCACTGCCAGAGCATCCCTCCCTCCGTACAGCCCTCCAGCAGCCACGCTGACGGGCTGGTGTAAGGCTCGCATGCAGCCCAAAACCTGCTGCCCCAGTGCCCTGGGCAGGACCTGGAGGTGAAGCTGCTCCTCCATGCGCTCAGGAGCTGCCTTCGCAGGAGGCGGCCGCGGGTGAGTCGCTGCCTCCTTGGATCTCCGTGCCAGAAAGTGATGCCAAGGGGAGAAACTCTACCGCAGTGAGCAACGCACAGCTCACCCCAACCATGGGCTTCTGCCAGGAGAAAGGGAGGGGAAAAGGGGAAACCACAACCATCTCCATCTGCCTGGGGCCAGAGTGTTTGCTGAACCAGCACAAGATCCGCTTTGCCCAGGGACACGCCGACAGGTCTCGGCAGGCTGAGCCACGCTCCTCCAGCCGATTGCTTGCCCAGAGGCGGTCTGGCACCACAGCACAGGCAGGAAGGTGCGAGTTGGCAGCGCTGCCAAGCCCAGACTGGCTGTGCCCCCCTTCCCTGCCAAGTTACACCACGCCAAACACATGCGTGTGCCCATTAGCTCGGCCTCTGACCGCCTGGGAAAGGCACCACCAACACTTAGCTCATGCCAGCAGGGACACACGTGATCCAAAGCAGCCCAGCTCTGAGGGTAAAAGGGTTCAGGGCACAGAGACGGTCCCTTGAACCACCTTATCCCTACAGCCAGCAGCCAAAATGCAACCCCTGTGATGCTCAAGTTACTGAGTGTGGATGAGCACACCTGTCCTCCTCCTTCCCAGCTCCAAGATTATAAAACATACCTGTTTTGCACAATTGAGACATAAATCACTAAGGGCTGTTATTAAAGGAACTTGGCGGGTGCAGATGTGTCAGCCCACTTGAAAACATCTTCTTCATCTTCGCTCAGCTCTCAAAAATGGCACGGGTTCTGGGGAAGAGGTACGGCCTCTGGTGACTCACCACCGAGAGGGGATGTGACGGATGAGGAGATGAGATACCAGCGACCGCACAAACCACACACCAAACGTCTGGAGGCCGGAGGTCGCGCTGGGGAAAGTGGGAGGGAAACAGACCCCACGTGCTCAGCCCGCTTGGGGTTGCCAAAGGTCCCTGTGAGGAGGGAGCCGACAGAAAGCACCTCCAGGCAGAGCTGGGGAAAGAGGGCGGGCAGCCATGTCCTCAGCAGAGGGGGCTGCCACTGGTCACCCGGAGGTTTAAACCTGTGAGGCTCTCTCTGACTTGGCCCCTCACACCTCAAGCCTAAAATTCAGTCCCAGCTGGACAAGTCGGTCAAGCCTGGGTTGTTAAAGAGCCAGACAGGAGGAGGGCAGGCTGGAGGCAACATGCTGGAACTGAACTTATCTCCCCCATGGACACAGCTCCAGCCAATGAGCCAGGCTACACGCCTGAGGTGACATGGGTGTGTGCCAGCACTGGGAAAGCTGCTCCACACCTCCTCGGCTGTAGGTGACCCGCTGGCACCTTCAGCATCCCCCTGCTGCCCTCCACACTGGCTGCCAACCTGCTGCAGAGGGGACAGCTCACTTGGACACCCATGAAGGGTCAAGGGCAGCAAGTGGGAGCAACATGAACACGCCACTCAGTGGGGAATTCACTCTCCCAGTCTGGTTCCATGTTGCCAAACTAACCAAGAGCACCAACACAGCAGAGAGAAGCAGCATCCACAAAGCCTCTGCTCATGCCTCGGGACAGCTTTCCAGTTGGAAAAGACCTTTAATCAAGTCCAGCACAGCTGGACAGCCCTGGTGGCTGGCATGTGATAACAGGTGACCATGTGCACTGCGGGCTGCAAAGCACACCCTGATGCTGCATGCCAGGCAAGAGCCATCCTCGCCTTAGAAGCCACAGCCCTGGCACCGGAAGACCAGTGGCCTCCAGCACCCCAGGAGAAGTGAAGTAACTCTCCCCCATCAGCCCCATCTGCCCGTTACACGTTTCTGCCACTTATGAAACATTTCCAACCGCCGGCATCTTGCCCTATCCTCCCTGGCCATGTTGGACAGACACTTTGCAAGTACTCAGGCTGGCACCACGCAGTGCTCTGCATGGGGCTGTGGCCACAGAAGAGCCTGAGCTATAAAGCCTGGCCCCTTGGACCCTCCAGTCTGAGCCCAGCAAGGCTGAGAAACACAGTGGCGAAGATCTGGGTTTATTTCTACAGGATATTTTGAACTCTGGGCACTCAAGGGAGATTTGCAGCCCGGTTGCAGCCAGGTTCTCAGCTGGCTGCTGGGCACAGCACAGAGCAGGAGCTGCAGCCGCCCTTGGCCGGGAGCACAATCACCTCTTCCCCAGTCCGGCTAGCAGTGCCTCACAGGCAGCCAACTGGGACAACAGTCCACACCACAAACAGCTGGATAAACGCTTACGTCCTCCCCAGCGGGGAGGGAGGGGAGGAAAGCAGGGAAGGTCCAAGCACAGTGAGCACCTTCCCATCACCGGCTGTGATGCTGCCTGTGCTTACCATGATCAGTGCAGCCCTGATCCTCTCCCAGCAGAAGCAGCAGATTCCCAAGGAAGACTCTTTCAGGGCTCCCCCTCCAGCACACAACCCCCATCTCTGCCTGGTGCAGATCGGCGAGGCACAGCCGCAGCTATTCCTCATGCACACATTTATGGCTGCAAACAGCTGCAAGCCGGAGTGCTGACAGTGTAAATCTTTGCCACCTCCTCCCCTGCCTGCCAGGGCAGCTCCAGTGACACCCGAGGCACCGGAGCTGCTTTGACTCTGTGCCATGCACGAGACACCAGCGATACGAGCCCCTTGAACATGCTGGGCTGAAACCAAACCCCCGGATCAGATGTGCCTGGATTCCAGTGGTGGCTGGTCCCTATCCCCTGTCCCCAGCAGCCCCAAGCTGCTGTCACAACCCCCCACCCTCCACTCCAAGAACTGCCCCAAAAGCCCTATTTATACCCCATGCCACGGGACTGGCAGTAGCTTCAAAGCCCTAATTCACAGCCTCAATTCTCTGCATCCCCTGAAAGCCTTCGATCCCATCCCCGGGATCCAGAACAGCCAGGGCAATTTAACTCCCTATTTAATCTTCTAAGGGCCCTGGCGAGCTCGGAGACAGCATCCTCTGGCGGGGGGTCTGCACTCCCAGCTTTTGCTGACTTGAACAGCGCCGCGCCGCTTTCCTTCCGCTGCAAAAATCACTACCTTAACTGCCAGGGCGAGTTCTCCCTTCAGCTCCATACAGCTCTGTATTGTTTCTTTTAATTTTATTTTATTCCACGTGGGAATCCGTGTCCAGGCTGCTTTATTTTTAAGTGGCTCTTGCTCAATATTTACTATCGCTCGCAGCTGCGTCAGCACAGGACACGCGCTCGCGCCAGGTTTCCGACCAGCCCTCCCACAGCCATTCCCCCCGTGCTGATGCCACACCATGATTTTCCTGCTGTGCCATCCTCGTGGTGAATCACCAGCCCCCCATAGCCACAGGACACTGAAGGGCAGGGTGTGAGCATAGGGCATGGGGGGGTTCCCTGCCTTCATGGAAATAAACATCATCAGTCCGAGCCCTGCCGCTCACCTCCTCCTCACCCAGGAGCTGGAACAGCCCCAACAGCCTGGAGACAGCAGAGGAGGAGAAAATGGGAAGTGGCTGGAAGGGCTCAAGGGACTGGTGCTCACGCCTGGTTCTGCCCCAATGTCCTGCAGACTTAGTTTCCACCACGCAACAAAACAAAAGCAATCCAAGGTATGCCAGTGCCTCAGGAAAAGGACACCAGCAGGACACCCTGAAGATCCCCCACAAGGTCACCCA
Source organism: Monarcha castaneiventris obscurior (assembly GCA_026261815.1). Taxonomy (NCBI): domain Eukaryota; kingdom Metazoa; phylum Chordata; class Aves; order Passeriformes; family Monarchidae; genus Monarcha; species Monarcha castaneiventris. Next base: position 9,839,416 of record JAMPIT010000856.1, on the reverse strand, counting down.
CCAGCTCCCCATTAACAGCATCTCCACGGGGACAGCAAGAAGCCACCCGGGTGGCGACTTGAATTGCTCTGGCAGAATGAAGGTGGCTTTTCCTCACGTTGGAGGAGCCAGGATGGAAACCATCCCAGTGGGATTCTTGACATGATGTGCAGCCGGTCCACTCAGCCTGAAACACGGGGTCTGGGTAGCACCGATCCAGTCCCACGCTAATCCTGACACTCAAACCAGTGTCAACGCTCCTGGGTCACTGCCAGCTGATACAGCAGAAGCTTCTCCCACATGGCCCCAGCCTGAAATCCCCACCACGTCGGATGTCTCTCCTTTTCCGCTGGCATAATTAAACCTGACACCCCAAAAGGGGTCCACTGAAACCTCCAGGCTCTCACTACACAACCACGCAGCTCTCCTCAAACAGCAAGGAGTGACTCGGTGGGCTCTTCAGCTCCACATTTACTAAAATGCTGTATGGAAATTGAAAAAATAGTAATTTAAACTCTCAAACTGATTAGCAGAATCCCCAGGAATGTGGAACCTGGCTGCTAGACTGCAGTCTCGCCTTCTTCTCCTGATTTTCTAGGACAGCATCAAAATGTCTTTGCTCTGGTTCATCCTTCATGATGTTGAAGATTCTTCAGCCACTGGTGTCCAGCACAGGGGTTCTAAGGCTGATTCTGCTCCTGGCACTGGGCACACACTTTCAGTATGGGTGCTTCCCCTCCTTCCTAAGCAGAGACATTTAACCCATCCCATTTTTCTAAATTGTATTATTGTTTTAATCACCCAAACTCAGTACAGAAGACGATATGAACAAGTGATCTCCCCCACCCTGAGCCCTGCCTGCACATTTAACCCGGCACCACCCAGGCACTGTCCCGTGCCTTCATTAGAAAAGAGCTCGTTACCCTTCACTGCCAGAGCCCAGAGAGCTACAGGAGCTCGGTGGGGGAGGTTATTGTGGGATGGCACCGGTGCTGGTCCCCACATCACCTGCACCGAGTGCCTGCCAGCAGCAATTAAATCAGCCTTCAAAGAGAGATCCCAGCTTTCCCAGCACCATTAGCCGTGCCCTGGAGGGAACACGGGCTATTTTCAGCCACAATGACTTAAGATCAGGTCACCAGCAGGTTAAATGGGACTGTGCAGCATCATCTCCCTGCCCTCCCATTGAGAAATTAAACACCGCTGTGTGATGGGCAGCAGCAGCCCTGGACGCACACCAGGTAACCATGGAAAGGTAAATGCCACCTGCCTGCTCCTCTCCTCTGCTTCCCATCACTGCCCATGGACACCCACTGCCCTGGCTGCCTTCCCTCTGCGTGGGGTGGTGGGTGGGGGTTCACTGCAGGATCACCCCTGGGCTCCTCCCTGCCTGTCCTCTTACCCAGCACAATGACAGCTCATGTCCAGAATGGTCCCCACCATGCCCAAGTCCAGGAGTGCTGGAAGGAGCTGCAAACCCAGGTCCACACAGTGCCAGACCAGGGCTGCTCATCTCACCCCTTCCTCCCGATGGCCCATCTGCAAGTCCTCAAGCTGGGGACTGCCCCAAGCCACCAGTTCCACCAGGGCTTCACCACAGCCATCAGAAAGGTGCCATCTCCCCACAGCAGCTCCACCTGCTTTGCTGGTAGGTCCACCACTGAAACCCAACCAGCCACCCCACCACTAACATCTGGCGGGGAGGTGGCAGCTGGATGCAGGTTTGTTTTGCCTCCCAGGCTCCTGCCAGGCGCAGTCAGCACGAGCCGGGATGATTCAAAGCCCGGGAGACGCAGCCTCCATCGCTGCTTATTTTAAACCCTCTTGTCTGCAAAGCAGCTGCTGTGGCTCAGCACCTCTCAGGATACCTTGCAAAGGGGGTGGCACTGCAAGGGGAAACTGAGGCACAGCCCCACGATCACACCTGGGCACCACATCACCAATGCCTGCGTGCTCAGCAGTCACTGAGCGCAACACAGGGAGTCAGCAGCAGGAGGGGATCAGCTCCGAGAAACACCCCAGGGCTGCAGCAAGGACATTGCCAATGACCCAAACGCGTTCATCAGCTCCGGATTCATGATTCCCCTTGGATACAGAATGGCCAGTAAGTGCAAGGTGAAGCTGGATGCTCCAGCATGTGCTGCTCCGTGTTCCACGGAGTGAATGAAACCCTCTCCCAGAGCCCAGCGCTGACTTAAACAACACCTGCACGGGCCTAAACCACCCTGGGAAAAATTCAGCAACGGGCTTCAGGCATCTGGGGGTGGAAGAAAGGGATCCACACAGAGATCAAAATCTCATAACTCTTTTCCTTAGGAAACCAGGCCAGGATCAGCTGTTGGGTGCACAATATGCTCCTGTTTTCCTCTCCAGCCTCTGCCCAGCCTCTCCTCATGACCCCACACTCAGCCTTTTTTCCTTCCAGAGGCTCCTGCCCTTCCCACACCCTCCTGAACATCAGCCCACGCCACCTCTTCTGCACCCAAAAATGCACTGAACCGTGAAGCAAAGGGATATCTGTGGCCAGCAAACACCCAGGACCCCACACCTCCCCGCTGCCGATAATGGGAGATAAACGCAGAGGCAAATATTATGGCAGTGCGGTTTAATTCCTGATGAATTATGCAAATCCGTATTCAAATTAAAGCACAGCCCTTGGGCTCTTGACAAATTGCCAAGCTGGCCCTGATGACACCAGGCAGCGACAACCAGCCCTCCATCAGGTGAGGCACTACGTGGGTGCCCTATATATGTACATACACACGCGTATATGCTCGCACCTCTCAGCCAGGGAGACCAAGGAGCACTTGCAAGAATGGTTCAAGAGTGACTTTTGCATTTCTCCCTCCTCCCAGCTGCATTTAGTGTGTCCAGGGAAGACCACTGAGCTTTCGTATCCTCCACAAGATGGAAGCAGCTTGGCCTGATGGCGAGATGCAAAGCAGGACAGAAGATAAAATCCACCACATCCAGGGCTCAGGAGAACAGGCAGCAGAGGGGGGCAGGAGGGGAAAGCCTAAAACACTCGTGCCAATATGACTGTCAGCGCTGAAGCCGAGGAAAGGAAGATCTGTCCACAAAATAGTCACAGAGAGGGCTCATCTGATGAAAGTAGGAATTTCCGATCCCACACAAACCCTGAACATCCATTAAAAGTAGCAGAAGAATTGCTGCTTTGTGTCACTAATCTCATTAGGGAGAAAGCCCCGCTGCAGTGCCGGGATTGCAAAGGGAAACCCCGGCACGCTGCACACTCCAGGAGCCCAGCACAGTGTGCCTGCTCATCCGAGCGGAGCCGGGGCTTCCACCGGCACCCCGGCGAGGTGCCTGCACCCTTCTTTACTCACCCGCCCGGATCTCTACTCGCTGCAGCATTATCCGCTTGGCTTGCGTGTGACACGGCGTGTGGGACGTCCCCACGCCCAGCAGAGCAGGACACAAACACCAGGATGACACACACTGCGTGGCGGTAACACTGGAGCCACTTCATGCACACACAGCGACCAGGCGCTGCCTGTAAGCAGCACTCAGCCCAGTCCCTCCAAAACCCTTCCTCCCCAGCACAATGGCCACTGCCGTTATTACTTTTAATTTTTTTTTAATTGAAAGCAATTAAACCGAATGTGTTAAAAGCATATTCAAGCCATGGGGAATTCTGCTGAGAAGTGATGGGGGCATGAAGGGAATCAGGGGCAAGACATCCAACCACCGAAGGTAAAAAGAGCTCTTTGCTGGCAGGGATGCACCAGGATAAGATGGATGGAGACAGAAGCCAGAGCAACCTTTGCAGAAGTTGCCAGGGATACAGCTCCAGAGAGACGGGGCTGAGTGTCTTAAAATTTCTGATACTCCTCTAAAAAGGAGTATTCCCTCCTGAATACTGCTCCTTCCCTTGCTCTGAGCCCACCATGTTCGGCTTGCCTGCCTGCATCCAGCTCCCTCAAAATGGCTCTTTGGCCACTGCTACGCTGGCAATAAAATTTATTCCCAAGGTCACTTCAATCCTTTTGCCACTATTTCAATCTGGCTGCATTTAAACAAAACCCAGCCTCAGACACACTGAGCCCCCCCCCCGGCCCCTCCTTTCCGCCCATCGCTTCCCTGATTTAGCGATGCCAAACTCCCAACTACCTTTCACTTCCCATAACCGTCAGCGGCAACAGCTGGAGAGGAAAACGGGAGCATATTGTGCACCCAACAGCTGATCCTGGCGGCGTGGGGAGCGAGCCCAACTGTCGCTGCCGCGGCGCTGCCGGATCGGGGCTCCCGCCGTGCATCCCCCAGCCAGCGCCCACAGGGACCGGGCTAAAAGGGAGGTGTGGTTGCCATCCCCGTGGTGTTTAAGAGCTGGGGAGAAGCGAACAATAAGCAAAGTAAACAAACAGCAGAGAGGGACGGCGTCGGTGGGTGCGTCGCGATGCCTGCAGACATCCAGCTGTGCCATCCCGGAGCGAAGCCAGCCAGAAACGCGGGAATGGGAGGAAATGTGGGGAGAAGGGAAACGCCAAATCCTCGTGGCGAGGGTGAGGCTGAGGCTGACACGCCGGAGCAGTTCCTTTCCAAACTTTGCTTTTTGAAGAGCATCCCCAGCTGGAAAAGCCAGCGAGAGGCTGTGCAGCTGGACACAGAACTGCTCCCTTGCCCTGGCTCCAACAGGCAGGGAACTCGGGGCTGCCCTCGGCTCCTCCACCCCGCCTGCATTTTCAGGTTGTTCAGGGCGCACTGTGCTCTCCGTGCTCTCCGTTTCAGCAGCGAGGCTGAACAAAGCACTCCCTTGTCCTCGGCACCTCGAGCAGCCGATGCTGGATCGCGTTACCTAATCCAAACCAACATCTCCTCGTCCCGGCACGGCAGCTTTCGTGTCAGCACATGCCAGGCTGGCCCCGATTCCCTGCACCACCTCCTGCCCGGAGCTTTAACTGGACCAGTTTAGTACACGGGGAAAACACACGGGGCCTTGTTTGGACTCGTCGGGCGCTAACCCCAGCTCAGGGAGATGATCCGACACCCTCGCGCCGGTCGCAGCCGCGGCCGAACCGCAAGGCGCTCACCTGGAAGGCTGCTTTAATGACGTTAATTCCCCTTAATAATGTTCATTTCCATATTCATCAGAAGATGGTGAAATGACAAGATGGGGGGTTATTTACTATATAATTATAAACTAATTTCAGCTTTACTCTGGGTTATCCTAGGAAGGAGATCTAAAATTTCCCTTACGAAAGCCCTGCTCTGCTAACCACGTCTGCAGTGAGATTAATTCCCAGTGATTTCCATTTCTCCAACAGCTGCTGTGCTGGGAAAGAGCAGGAGCTCGTCCCCAACACCAGGGACCTGCCCAGTTCCCCATGCCACCCCCGGCTAGGATTTCTAGTGCCGGCTCATCCTCCAGATCAGATTTTCTCTGGCACACCATCAGTCAGGGATGGGACCCGTGGTTTTCCAACCCCACCAAGGAGACTCTGTACTGGGTAAAAGGCAAGGCTCGCTCCAAGTGGGAGAAAGGCTGCTAGAAACCACACTAATAAATGACACCTTTACCAGCCTTGTGTACCAGAAGCAAGGACGGATTCCTGCCCGTTCACCTGGGAAGGTGTTGGAAACCCTCACACAGAGAAGGATCCTGCAGGACCTTGCTCCAAGCAAGTTTATGTCACCACGTTGGCCCTTGGGCTCTTGTCCATGTTCCAAGCCCAGCATCCCTACCAGCTACCACTGCTTGGGATGGGCATTTCAACATCTCACTGCTGGGAGGCTGCAGCACAGGGTGGACAGTCCCTCCCCACTGCTCCCAAAGGATGGAGATGCCACCCCACAGCCCACAACGACTTTGAGAAAAATCACTGAGACATCAGAGAAACACAGGAGCTCACAGTGGGAGACTCCCAAAAATGCTCAAGTTCCTTTTCCACCACCATTTCAGCCCAGAGACTGCTCCTGCCTTCCCTCACAGCCTGTGAGTTGGCCGCCAGCCCAAGGGAGCTGCAGGGACATCACTCCATGGCCGAGCACTTCCTCCACCCCCGGGGATGCCGGGTGTGAAGAGCAGAGTGTGACGGGACCGAGCACAACATCGCTGCCCAGCACCACCTCCCCGAGCCCCACTGGGACAGGCACACTCCCTGCTCTGCCTGAAAACACGTCTCAAAAAGCATCTCATTTCACCAGGGCCCCAAGGGAGGGGAAGCATTCTCCCAGGCAGGTCTCCGGCCCGTCCACATTCCTCCCAGTGTTACACCGAGCCCCTGCCCCAAGGAGCCCCCGGTGCTCAGCCCCTCGCACCACCCCCTGGGCGGGCAGGGAGGGGGAACCGCGATTTCAAGGGCCATTAAACACCGATGGTACTTTCCTTGCAGCATCAAAACGTGACCAAAAAGAGCCGTGCCGAACCACGGGCAAAATCCCACTGCTGGTGCCGGAGCCATAGTGCTCCGAGCAATGCGGAGGAGCGGGGCAGGGATCGCTCCGGTGCCCAATCCCTGCTATCCCGGTCTCTCTATCAGCAAAGCGAGTTTAGCATGGATGCAGTTGGGTGAGCGAATTGTGCTTCCACTGGCACTGCCGACGGCAAGGCCTCCTGCAAAATCTGCGGGCTCAGCAGAAGCACCATTTTGCCATTATAAGGATGGCTACGGCGGGATTTTGCTGGCACAGCAGCGCTGTCCTGGGGGATGGAAGGGTATTTTTATTTCTTTTCCTATGCTCCTACCTGGCCCAGCTGTCTGGAAAACTTCTCCCTGGGCACAGCAGGCCTGGAAGCAAGGACGGTCTCCAATCTGCCTTAAATCCCTGCATTTGAATGCACATGCTAATGTGAAGTAGGAAAGCAGGGAAACCAAAATCTCTCCCTTCTGTCTGCCTGCTTTTCTTCCAGCCATTGCTCTGGAGCTGGATTTAACACAGTCAGCCCTGCTCATAGTGGTGTATCCCTTTTCCCAGGCACTGAAAAGTGTTTAAGCATATTTTAATGGAAGAGGCTGAGCATCCTTCTACACAAACACAGATGTGTTCCTGCAGTCCCCCACTCAAGAAAAGATACCTCAGCACACAGCAAAAAGCACATTTTTATTAATTACTATTAATATTATTTTAAACTCAGAGAGTATTTTTTTGGGTGTGGGTGATCCTTGCTTACACACAGCCCCGCTGCTGCCTGGCAGGGACACGGTCCCAAAGCAGCCCTTTGCAATTGCGTCTGAGGGAGCCTTTTCCACCTCCCCCAAAATACAGAGTCTGCCAAGAACAACACGCTCCTCTGGGACGGAGGCGAGACCAGAACCCAAAGACAGTGGGATAGGGAAGAAGCAAAACGATAAACTCCCCTATTTTGAGCTGCTGCAGAGCAGAGCGAGCCCTTGCTTTAATGGACTCAGCTGCCTCATTCCATCGATTGCAGCCTTTTTTTAAGCAACGTCTTCCCAGCAAGCTCCAGGCATAAAATTCCATTGCAAACAGTCCCTTTCCTCTGCTATCCCTCCACAAGGCCCATCGGGAGCACCACCCTGCCCCTCTTCAGGGATGGGGAGATGGGGATGCCCAAGAGTACAGGGGGGACACGGAATGGCATTCCCACACCGAGGGCCGGCTCAGCTCCTGCCTCGGCCTCCAGCTCACTCCTCCCTCCGTGCACTTCCAACAAAGAGGCTTCTGTCCCTGTCCTCCGAGCCCGCACGGCAGCAGCCAAAACGCCACCACGGAGCAGAAATCCCCCAGAGAAGAGCCGAGGGTCCAGGGGTCACTGGACACAGCCCAGGCGCCCGTACTTTGGCGCTGGGGCAGAGCCTGGCTGCCGGAATGAGCAGAAGGTACAGGAAAAACAAGGAGTCGGTGCCGGCCATAACTGGATTCTCAAATATGGCCAATCGTGCTATTTTTACAGGGGCGTATTTATTTTCGGAGGACGCTGGGATGGATTCAAGAGTCTCTTTCTTCAGCCCGGCGGTATTTAAGGATCGGTTTGAACTGGCTCTATTTAAAGGCTTCGCCTCCTGCCCACTTTTCTTAACCCCTTGCACAAGCCTTTGCTATCCACCCCTCCTAAAAACAAAACAAACCCCCAAAAAATCACAACAACAACAACAAAAAAACCACCAAAACCGCACACCAACAGCACTGCAAACGCAAACCTACAAAAGGCCCCTCGGTAGCAGGAAGCAATCATCATTTCAGGCGATATTGTTAAAGCCGTAAAAAACAACAACAAAAAAAACTATCCCTGCCTATCCTGCTGCTGCGGTTTAATGGAAGTTTCAGCTGTTAATTGTACAGATCTTTTTAATGGAGTTTAGCCTGGCTGGGAATTGCCGTGACGAAGCGGAGCTTTGCGAGGATCGTGCCGGGGAGAGGACAGGGAGACTGGGCACCACCGAGGTGCTGGGACGGGGGATTTCAAACAACTCCCAGAAAAACGAAAATAAAAATAAATTAAAAAATAAAATAAGAACACAATAAAAAAGACTTGGAGGTATCACACACCCCACTCCCTCTGTGAGGGGACCCAAATCTGAGGCATCCTCCCAGTACGGTGCGAAAGCTCCCAGACGGCATCACAGAGATTGGTCAGCTTGGAGAGGCCAGAGCTCTGTGCCTCCATCCTGACCTGCCTGGATTTCAGAAAAGGAAACTTTGGGAGGAGAAACAAAACAAAACAAAAAAGAAAAATACCCAATAAAAAAATAAGAATAATTTAAAAAATACCAAGAACCCACACTCAGTTTGGCTTACGATTGTCCAGATGAATTTTTGCAGACATCATATTCTGCTGCAGTAGGAGGTGAAAAAAAATAAAAAGGGAAAAAAAAAGACAAAAGGGAAGGAAAAAAAAAAAGGTGTTTGCCCATGTGCTTGGCTTCGTAGCCCTGTTCGCTTTACACCTCTCCTCTTAGCACCTGGGAAATTGGCACTGCCACCTAGTCTAAAACTAATAAATCTTTTTTTCCCTCGATTCAGGCTGCTTCCTTCTCTGCAGATGTTGGCAATCAGGTTTGCAAATTTCAAAGTCATTCATCCCGGGCGGCTGGGAGAAAAGCAGGTTTATTATTGCAAAACCTGTCACCCTCCCAACGCCTAAAGTAAACTCCGAGTCACCTCTCCACGCCCAGGGGAAAGAAAAGGGGAAAAAAAAATTTAAAATAGAGCCAGAGAGGGAAATCAAACGGTCAGAAATCCCTTACATCCTCCCAGGGAAAGCAGCGAGCAGGAGTGTGGGCAGGAGAATGCGGCAGCGTCTTCCTAGCACTGCCGGACTCCGCGAGCCGCTGGGAAAGGGAGCTCGGAAAAGGGGAAAAAAATAAAAAGCCTCCAAAAACCAAAAGTAATTTAAACAAATAAATAAAAAGCTGACTGTGGGGAAAAAAAAAAAACAGAACTGCGTATGTTTCAGCGTCTGCCTTTTTTTTTAATAGAGATGCAGCCGTGGGGCTGCCCGAGGATGAAGCGCGTCGAGAAGGGAGAAAAAATACAAGGAGAAAGCAGTCACTGCATGAACGTTTTGCTTGCGGGTTTGAAAAATAAAAATTGCGGAGAAAAAAAAAAAAGAAAAGAAAAAAAAAAGAAAAATAATCCACCAAAACCAGCGGTGCCGGCAGCACTGCCCGGGGGCAGCGGGACCTCCGCGGGGCTCGGGCTGCACCGGGCAAGAAATCACCAAAACAGCCCCTTTTCACCGCTTTTTCCCAGCCCAGGGAGGGTTTTTTGGCTGGCCGGGAAGCACAGCGCCGAGCAGCTCAGCCCAGTCCCTCCGCAGCCCGGTCTGCGCCTCTCCCAGTTTACCCGAAAATCCGATTTATTCCCCGGATTTATTCCGCAGCCGCGGCGGCGGGGATTTTCCTCAGTGCCAACAAAACCGTACGCTGGAAGAGGGGACTTCTAGAGGCTAGGCGCGATTTTTTCCCCCTATTCCCCTATTTTTTACTCCGGTCCCTTATTTTTCCACCATCACCCTATTTCTTCATACTTCTTCCCCATTCCCCTATTTTTTTTTTTTTTTGCCAAATCAAAACCGCGCGAAGCAGAAAACACTTGGGGAAAGAAAAGGCACGAAAAAGCTGCGAGAGCATAAATATATGATGATTATGACGATATTTATATTCCGGGAGCGGGGGGGGGGGGGGTGTTAAAGCCCGATCCCGGGTCCGCCGCCCGCGACCGCGGAGGGAAGGGAAGGGAGGGAAGGCGCGGGGGTAGCGGGGGTTCCGCGGAGCCTTACCCGGGTGGGAGTGGAGGCTGATGCCCGATGCGAGGAATTTTCCGGGCTGGAGGGCGGCGGGGAGCCCGGCGGCCATGGGCCCGGCGGCGGGGGCCAGGCGGCCGGTGGCTCCCAGGCGGTGGCTCTCCATGGCCAGCCCGGAGAGCAACGGAGGGGGGCCGTGCACCGAGCGGGGGGGCCCGAAATCTCGGCCATCCATCATCCACTCGCCGGCTTCACGGAGTCTCCCGGATCGCTGTCGGTGCCCGCCACCGCCTTCCCCCCCCACCCCCCCCGCCCCCCACCCCCCCCCTCCTCCTCCTCCTCCTCCCCCAAAAAATCAGATGGTTTTCAAAAATAAGGCGTCCAAGCGTCCCATGGCGCGGTGTAGGGAGCCAGCCCCGGCGCGGCGGTCTCGGCGCTGCCTGCAAAGGAGAAAGAAGGGGGACGTGCGGTGAGCCGACATGCCTGGGCACCCCCCCTGCTCACAGCCACCCCCAAAAATACCCCCAAAACCCACCCTCACTTTCCCGGAGTGAGGGGTAGACAAGGGGGAAGAAGCGGGGAGGGAAAAAAAAAAAATCTAAGTAAAACTTGTGGCAAAAGGCGGGGCCAAAAAATAAAGTATTTAAAAATAATATTTTAAGAATTTAAACTTTTTTTTTTCCAAGAGTTACATTTGTCCCGGCCGCAGCCCCGGCCGGGCCGGGAAGCGCCCGCCCGCAGCCGCAGCCGGGCTCCGGCGGGACCGACCAGCGGGGACGCGGCACCGCGCTTCGCCCCGGAGAACAAACACAAAAATCCCGAAACAGAAAAAAAAAAAAAAACACCCCACCCACTCTAATCTTTCTTCTTTTTCTCTCTTTGTTTTCGTCTTTTTTTTCCGTTTTCTAGTTTTTTTAAAATTTTTTTCCAACCCTTTTCTTTATTTCTCCCCCGCCGCGGGCTCCGGCGGCGGCATCCCTCCCGCAGCCCCGTTTCTCGCCTCTTTTGGAGCTCATTCCCAAGGCTCCAAACCACCGACTGGGCTTGTTGTTTGGGCTTTTTTTTTATTTTTCCTTTTCCCAGCGCCGCTTTCACTCGGGAAAACAAAACCCGTATTATCATTTCCCGGCAGAGAGAAAAAAAAAAAAACCAACCCAACCATATATATAAAATTATCTATATTTGTACTTGGAGCCTGATGAAAGGCTCCACTCGCCCGCCGTATTTTGCACCGGGATAGCGAGAAGTAAACACTGCAGGGATAAAGTGGAGGTTCTCCCCTTCAAACTCTCCCCAAGCGCTACCGGAGCCCCAGGAGCCGCCGCTCCGGCTCCGCCGCCCGTCCCGGTTCCCGGGCAGGCGCTCCAGCGCGGGGGAGGGATGACCGAAAAAAACAAAAAAAGGGGGAAAAAAAAAAAGAGGGGAGAAATACAAAATTATACCCCGAAAAATCTCACTGCTTTGCTTTGTTGGGATTTTTTAAAAATTATTTTCGGGTGGATTTTAAAATTAATTAAACCCTGCCTGCGTGGCTGCTTGGGGCGAGCCTCACCCCGGAGGCTGCGGGATCGGCCGGATCGCGGCTGGAAAGTAACCAGTAAAGGGGAAAACGGCTAAAAAGGGGCAAAAAGCGGGAGGGATGTGGCGGAAGGGGGGTGGAAGGGGGGGGGGACGGGGGGGACGGGACGGCCGCCCTGGGGTCGGGGTGCGGGTTGCGGGTCCTACCTCGGCGCGGTCAGACCGCCTGGTCGCGGGGCATGGCGGCGGTGCGGGGCTGGGGCGGGGGGTGCCGGCTCGCCGCCCTGCCCGCCGCCCGGCTCCTCCGCTGCTCCGCTCCGCTCCTCAAGGGCAGCAGCGCGGGAGCGACGCGGTGGCGGCCGCGCCATGGAGCGGCGGGGCCCCGCCGAGCTGCAGCATCGCCTCCACACCCCCCCCTCCCCGGGCCGGCCCCGCGCGCGCGGCTCGGCGGCGCTTAAGGGAAGAGGGAAGGAAAAAAAAAAAAAAAAAAAAAAAGAGGAATAAAAAAAAATTAGGGAAGAAAAAAAATATTAAAAAAAAAAAAAGGGGAGCGCGAGCGCGGGGCGGGAGGGAGGGAGGGAAAAAAACGGGGGAATGGGGGAGGGAAAAACGGCGGCGGCGGGGCCATGAAACACGCATTGTTCTCGGCGCGGCGGGGGCGGGCCCGCGGCCTATCGGCGCCTTCTCATTGGCCGGGCGGGCTGTCGCTCAGCGGCGGGTAAACAGGCGGCGGTTTCCAGGCCCCCCGCTCGCCCCGCCCCCGGCGCTCCCGCTGCTGTTTCCAGGCCGCCCCCGCGCTCCCGCCCGGAGCGGGCGGGCGGTTGGCGGGGAGCGGCCGCGGGTCCCCCGCTCCGAGCGGGGCCGTGAGGGGGGAGCGCCCCGCGACCCTCTTTATTATCTGTGCGGGTTAAATCCTTCATCCCGCCCGGGCAGGGCTGAGGGGGAAGTGCCGCTGGGCCCTCTCCCACGGCCCCGCCGCGGACAAAGCGGCCTTTCAGGGCCGGGGGCGGGGGGGGGGGGGAGCGGGGGAGGGTCCCCTGCCCTCCCTGCGGGCCCCGCCTCCCCAAAAATTCAAAAATAGGGTGAAAAGGGAGGCTGGGGGAGGAGACACATGCAGTCCCCCCCTCTGGATTTTGAGGGGGGCGGCGCCCCCAGCGCTGCCCGCCGGCCACACCAACTTTTACTTTTCTTTCCTTTTTTTTTTTTTTCTTTCTATTTTTAATTTCTTTTTCCCTTTCCCCCCACCTATTCTTAATGTATTTTTCCCTTTGCGCAGCACGGAGTACTCCTCAGGGAGAAGGGGGGGGGACACCCCATCGCTGCCAAAACCCACCCGAACCTCCGAATCCACCCCCCGCTTCTTTACTTAATTAAACAAAAATCGGCTTTTATAACGAAAAAGGGGAGGAGGGGAAAATCTAATTTAATCCGGTATAAATTAAAAGTAATAATAATAATAAAGCGTCACCCCCCCCTACCCCCCCGACCGGAGTTTCGAGGCGCCCACCGGGACATCGGCCAGAAAAGGGGAGAAACAGCCCCAAAAAATCTGCTTATTTTTAAACGTTCCAAGCAGAATCGAGTTCGTCGACAAGCTCTCACGCTGCGCAAGGCCCTGGTCTAACGCGAAAGTAATAATAATAAATAATAATAATAATATATATTTATGTTTATATTTAAGAGCAAAACTGCGTCAGAGGCGAGGGCTCAAACCCCGCTGCCTCCAAGGGGAGGGCGCTTCTTTTCCCAGTCTCCTTTAGTAAACCAAAAAAAACGGGGGAATTGGGGGTGAGGGAAAGAAAAAAATATTAATGGTTTGATCGCTTTTATGTGGCTTTAAAAGCATATTTTATAAATGTTTAATGCCTTCACGCCCGGACCTCCCCGCCGCTGTCCCCGGGCCGGGGGGTTGGCATGTCATAAATCAGGGAAATGCTAATAAAAAATAGAAAAAACAGGCTCGGGCGGGGCGGGGGGGTACGGCCCCCCCCCCCCTGCAACTCCAGCCCTTCCTCCTCCTCCTCCCCTTCCCTTCCCCCGGCCGGGAGCCATCTTGTAGCAGCAGCTCCTGGCGGGGGCATCGCTGCTGCAAAACACCCTCCAAAAAAAGAAAAAAAAAAGCCCCTCCGATCTAATATACACATTTTTCTAGTTATGATTGTTATTGTTATTGTTATTATTTTTCTCTCTCCGGCGCGGTCCTGCGGGCGCGCACCGTTTTCCCACCGTTCTCCACATGAAATCCCAGCCTCCCTTCTTTTCTCCCCATTATTTCCCCCAATAACCACCCCCACCCCTGCAGCTGGATGGGGGGGGGACACACACACACACCAAGCAATGGGGGGCTGCGAGTACCCCGTGGAATTTGGGGGGGTGGCGGCCGCTCCCACATTTTCGCCCGCAAAGCTTTGCCGCAAACAGCGCTTTCTCCAAAAATACCCATTTTTATTAAAAATAATATCGGGGCGGGGGGGTGCCCCGTTCCCATTCCCGTCCCGATCCCGGTGCCCCGGGCTCCCGGCAGGTTCCCACGGTGCCGCCCGCCCCCGGGCCGCCCCCCGCCCCCCCCGGGGAGGGGGCACCCCCGCCCGCCCTGCGCGCCCGGCTCCGCTCCCTCCGGCTCTCCCCTTGTGCTTTTTCCTTCATTTTCTTTTATTTTCCCTCCCACCCCCCCCCCCCACCTATTTATTCTCCATTTTGTTTTGTTTTGGCGTTTCTTCCTGGGGTTTTGTTGTCGTTGTTGTTGTTGTTGTTTTTCTTCTTTTTCCCATTCTTCCCTTCTCTCCCTTCCCCGGACGAACACGAAATTCCCCCGTCCCGGTGCCCGCGGAGGCGGAGGGGGAGCGGGCAGGAGGCAGCGGAGCGGTGCGGAGCTCGCAGCCCCCAGCCCCGCACCGGGCACTGCTCCCCCTCCCGGGATCCAGGTAGGACGGGGGGGCGAAATCTGGGAATGGGGGGAGTTGGGGGAGGCTCTCTGGAGACGTGGGAGGCAAAGCAAACCGATGCCCCCCACCCCCATCGCATGTCCCCCGTCTTGGGGGGCTGCCAAGGTGTGGGGGGTGGGGGACACTCACCCCTTCATTGCCAACCCAGCGCTCGACTTTGTAACCACAGACTGGGCACAGGCCCTGCTGGACCCCCATCCCCATCTGCTGGGACCCCCCAAATCCCCTTTTTTTTCCCCAATAAATCCTCTATGTTCCCCATCCCCAGCCGGGGGGGTGCTGTGCATCCCTTCCGCCCGCTGTTTTTAACGTGCTTACTACACGTTTTCAGGGTGTTTTTGGAGCTATATTTAAAGCGTGCAGTCAGTGGCTGGATTTAGAAATCCAGGCATAAATCACATTAAAACGCGGACGGCGACGATCCCAACGCGTCGGCAAAGCTTTGCCCTGATTTCATTCCTTCCCCCCCATCTTAAAAGCAGAACCGAGTCTGACAGCAGGGCTCCATCCCCCCCAACCCCCCAAATAAAACCCTGTGGGGAGAGAGGTGGGATTTGAAGGCGGGGGGGGGCCTTGCTGGGGTTTATTCCGATGCATCCATGGGGATTTATTTATCGATGGGAGGGCTTGGATAATTCCAAAGCCTGGGCTCCCTCCCCACCCCAGCCCCTGTGCCTGCAATGAAGGAGCTGCCATCCGTGGGGAGGGGGCTGTGGAGTGGGGGGTCCCAGTGAGGAGATCCCCAGGGAAACGGTTTGGGAACTGAGCAAAGAATTTCTGATTAATGACCAGAACAGCTCGGGATTTCGGTTTTCTCCATAAATCCTGGCTGATTATAACCCTTGTGCTCAGCCTGGCAGCGGGCTTTGCATGGAAGGGGTAGCCCAAGAAATAACCCTTCTCCAGGGGCTGTACCCAATGCCTGGCAGCAGCTGGAGGCTGCAGCGTCCTCACCATCCCACCCAGAGCAGGGAAGAAGGGAGAGGGGCCAGGGGGTGCACAGGGATGTGGTTGGTGCCCTCCCCCCAGTCCACAGCAGTTCTGATCCCGCAGCTCTGGGGTTTGTAAAGCCAAACATGTCCCAAATCAGTCTGGTTTCCAGTCCAAATAAAGACTGATGGGGTTTTTTCCTTGCCTGGCATGGGAGGGTGGGGTGTATGCACAATCCCACCCTGTTTTCCTGCTCTGCCACCTGTGCACTCACTTCCCCCCCAAATCCTGAGCTCAGACCCCCAGTGCCAGGACCTGCCCCATGCTGGGTGCCCTTTGCTTTCCACAGCCTCCACAAGCCCCTGATACCGGGCTTTTTTCACAGCTAGACTGATTCTTGTATTCATCAGGCTGGATTTTTTTTTTTCCCCTTTTACCCAATAATAAGCTTTTTTCATCCAAGATCAGGGGGAAAAAACAGGCAGGGAGGAAGGCGGACATGCACAACCCATAGAGCGCTTTGAGAGGAGCACCAACCCCAAAGCTGTAATTACTGCCTGCGTTTTTTGGCTACGGATCAGCTGCTAAATTGGTCGTAAGGCACGGAAGCGACAGTTACACCTTTCAGCGGAAAAAATGTGGTTTAGTGGAGAAACGTGCATGGGAAACCTCCCCAAAATTGCAGTCCCCATGCAACACCCCGCTATTACAGGTTCTGCATTTGGGAGTTTAAAACAATCCTCCATCTAGGTGAGCTGAGCTCGGAATGACAAGACCTTTCTACATCAGCAGAGTAAATTGGAGATTTTTTCCTTGATCTGTCAGTTGAATCAAAAATACCCTCCTGGATGCAGGACACGAGCAAGAGAGAGGCAGGAACATGTGCTATTTTGAGGTTCGATACAAAATAGATACCCTTGGCTCCAGCAGTTCTCCGTAGCCCGGCCCACAGGAGCTGCAGGTACTTTCGTATGCATACAAAACATTTTAAAATGGAAAATATTCACAGCTGCTCTCGCTGTTTTGACAGGGGGGAAGGAATCGCGGGGCATGTTAAGGAGATATTAAAAGCTGTGGCTTGAAGCTCCTAAAGCATTTACTCAGCAGGAGAGCCAGAGAAAGAAGTTTAGAAGTTAACTGCATACTTGTGTGCCTTTGCTCTGTCCTTCTTAAAATTCACCTCTCCTATCTGCTTCTAATTTAAACAAGCAGAGCCCTCCAGGAACTGGAAAATCCAGATTTGCAGCATCTCCCAGGGAAAGACGATTTTCTACGTGCCCCCCCAGCGTGAGGGTCCTGCTGAAGGTTAAACTCGTGAGTGCCTTTGGTTTTGCACCAAGTTAATCTCCCCACAAAATAAAAGACTGGGGAAATGCTGGTGAAAACTGCACTGATGTTGCCGACTGGTCCCCGGCTTGGTCCCATCCCTCTTCCAGAGCCAGACGTGGATTTCACCACCACTGCCAGCATTGAATGCTCATCCCACACCGTGCCCTGGCCTGCTTCAGCTTCCCCATGTGAAAACAGGGTAAACCCATCCACCTCCCCAGGGTACATTATGGTGGCTTAAAATTAACACTCAAAAACGTATTTTCAAATCCCTTCATGAAAGGCATCAGAAGCGCTGGGTGTTAGCAGAATAGATCCTTCACCTTTTAACAGCTTGTTAATTGCCATTAAAACCAATGCACAGATTTATTGGAGCAGCATCCAAGTTTCCCTGTCTCATGCTGCGTCCGCCCTCGGTCGTGCTCTCCTGCACGTGCCGGCTGCCACGACGAGGTGTGGTGGATAAATCCTGTCTCACTGGTGGTTATCCTGCACTTTGGGTCCCACTGTAGGGTTTCCTGGTGCCAGGTTTTTTCCTTTGCCGTCCTGTGAGTCGTTGCACCAGTTGCAAGAAGCCCGACACACCTTCCTTTGCCTCGCAGCAGGAAAGAAGATGGGATGCAAGACTTGTTCCCAAAAATACCCCGAGGAAGCAAGCAGGAGCCTGCCCTCGAGGAACTGGGTCCCTGAGGCTGAATCCAGCCCGCAGCTGCCAGCAAAAGCACATGCTGGGTGTCACAGGGATGGGAATAGCCCTCTGTGACCAACGTGGAGTAAATCCAAGTTATCAACAGGCAGGGCTGGGGAAAGGCTGCCAGCACTGCCCACCCCACATCCACCGTGCTGGGGGTCCCTTCTGTGCTGCCTTTGGGGTTCATTGATCTGATCCCTTCCATGGCATCCCCCCATCACCCTGCAGCCCAGGTCTGGCTGGAGAAGCCAAGCGCTAGGCAGGGGAGAAACCCTTGGGAAAACACGGTGGCAGGAGTTTTCCTGGTGTCTGTGAAGCCTTTGGCTCCTCAAAGGTGCTTTATGCACTCCCAAACACCCAGACCCAGCCGGGAGTGCCCTGTGCCACCAAACTGTCGATGATAAACCACATGAGGTGGATTCAGCAGGGGAAGAGAAGAAGTCTCTGTGATTCCGAGCATCTTGTTGGACCCCAGGGTTTTGTCTCTCTCCCCCTGGGTCCCAGCACAAGGAGGGGGTGTCCAGGGCTGCCTCCCAGGATGATCCCATCTCTTTTCCCATCACCCCAGCCCTCTGCATGGGGGAAGGGGGGGTTGGACAAGACGAGCCCTTTCTGCTCCACAAAGCTCGTCAGCCAGCGGCACTGGGCTTATAATTATTATTTCCTTAAAGACGAGCCGAGCAGCTATAGACAAAAAAGTCCCCTCTTGTCGGAGCTGGAATTTGATGTCCTAACGACTGTTTTTGTACCGCGCCTGAGAGGAAAGAGCTCGGCAGGAGGGGGAAAGAGAGATTTAATTATAGAGCTGCATTGTGATTTTGCACACATAGCTGGCTGTTGTAATCAGGTTACAAGTGTATCTGATTTTCTTCTGTTCCCTCCCTCTTCCTCCTCTTTCTCTTTCTTTTTTTTTTTCTTTCTTCTTTTTTCCCCTCCCCCTTTTTTCCTTTCGGTGGTCCAAATTAGTTGGTTATGTTTGGGTGTTGCAGAGACGAGCTGTTATTTGCCTTCACTGAAGATCTTGATCAAGGGAACAACATTTCCAAAGAACCTCGGCAGCTCTTTGCCGAAGGAAGGGAAAGGTTCCCAGCTCCAGCAGAAAGCCCTGGGGCTGTGCCGGGCACTCGCATCCCACCATCCCAGGGTTCCCTTCCCTTCCCACCACCAAAATAAGGGGAGACACCCATATATATATACACATACACACATATATGTGCCTCCCCCATGCTCCCCACCAAATTCCTTCACATCCGGGATTCCCTCAATAAATTGATGCACTTGAAGAAGAGGAGGAGCCCGATTTACCTTACCTGGGGCAGGAGAAGGGAAAGAGAGGAGACAAGAACCTATTTAAAAGAAACTTAGTATTTTCCCTATCTGAGGCAAGTGATGCCGCACTGGGATTGGGGGCTGTTGTTGGCTTCATTTAGGAATCCATTGTTGTCCATGTGAATTCTTTTTTACATTTCAAATAACAGGATTATTTCCCCAGGGGGTAATATCCTGTAATTTGAACACAATAATGGGAATAAATTACTTACTTAGAACTAATAACGACAGCCTGATTCCAATATATATAGGAACTGTAACAGCTTTGGTTAGTTAAAGTGTAATTGTGTCGACGGATGACATTTTCTTTCAAAGGAATCTGAATGACTTTTAATTAAATTTGCTGGGGGTGGGGAGGAGAGGGAGAGATACACTGGGAGATCTCGGCTGCTGAGGCTGCGGCTGGTCCCAGCCTCGGTGCCCCAAGTCCAGCTTTGCCCCAAGCTGGGAGTCAATCCACGGTTGTGGAGTTTAAAGACCAGGCACAGAATACAGGAGAAGGAAACCAGCACCAAATCCCCACAATCCAGGGGTGGTGGGATGGAGGAATGGAGGGGGTGGCGAGGATGAAGAGGACAATGAGGCTGGAGGGACAGAGGGGATGGAAAGATGGAGCCCAGCCCATTTCCCAAGCTCCAGCCGGGCAGAGGGCAGGGCAGTGCCCATATACCTGGGGCACCACGGAATTGCCTCTACCTGTGCTGGGAAATGGAGGAGCTGACGGAGGGCAGGAGGCACCAGCAGCCAGGCAGGGCAGCTCTGCTGCTCACACTGGAGCCACAGAATCCCAGAATGGTTTGGCTTGTAGGGAATCTTAAAGCTCATCCAGTTCCACCCCCTGCCGTGGGCAGGGACACCTTCCGCTCTCCCAGGTTGCTCCAAGCCCCATCCAACCTGGCCTTGGACACTTCCAGGGATGGAGCAGCCACAGCTTCTGTGGGCAACCTGTGCCAGGGCTTCCCCACCCTCACAGGGAAGAATTTCTTCCTCACATTCAATCTAACTCTGCTCTCTGTCAGTTCGAAGACATTCCCCTATGTCCTGTTACTCTGTGCCCTTATCCAAAGTCCCTCTCCAGCTCTCTTGGAGCCCCTTTAGGCACTGAAAGGGGCTCTAAAATCTCCCTGGAGCCTTCTCCTCTCCAAGATGAACACCCCCAACCCAGCATTGTTACCTCAGCCCAAGGGTTCCTCAGGGAAGGCAGCTCTGACGAGGGGGATCTGCAGCAGCAGCTGTGCATCCCAGCTCCTCACCCTCACCCCAAAACTCCCCTGCAAGCCCCGGGCTCTGCACATCTCCTCACCACTGCCTTCAGTGCCAACCGCTCCTCAGGTTTATTTCTGAATCAGCAGCACGCGAGGTTCCCTTCAGAGGCAGACAAAAAAAAAAAAGCAGCAGTGTGCAGAAAGCCAAGTTCCTGCCCCGAAATAATCTTGGAGAGGAGCGGCGTGCTGCTGCCAGCGGCTCCGGCCTCCTCCAGGACTCATTTTCCTCTGTTTATCTTGAAAATATTTCTGCGCTGAGGTCCCACCCCGCGCGGCGGAGCCCTGCGAGGCCGCCTTCAGCCTGACACACGGCCTCTTGTTTATCCACAGCGAGTTTTACAAATAGCTTATTAAGCCCAGAGGTCTGTTTGCTGGAGGAAAACCTCACGGAGCAGCTCCTGCAGCCCCCGTGAGGCTCCTGCCAGCTGTGCCCCCTCCCAAAAACGCTCTGATGTGCATCGAGGGGCTCAGGCCTCTGTGGCTCCAGACATCAGCATTTGGGAATTGCTCCTGCTTTGATAAAATAACCAGCGTGCTGCTGATGGATCTCCCACCCCTCTCACCCTTTCCCCATTCCCAGGGCTGGTGTCTCAGCTGGGATTTTGGCACAGCACAGGGATGCTGTGGCACTGCCAGCTCTGGTCTGTGTGATCCCACAGGGGAGTTGCTGGGTAGTTTTTTGCTTTTTGCAAGACACCCCTGCAAGGGCTGCTGGTTTTGGGGGGGTTGCAGGGGTTTGGGTTGCAAAGAGCATATTTTGGGGGTTGCTGAAAACATGTCCAAAGCCATGAGAGATGAGGACAGTTGGATGCTGTACAAGGTGGTCCTGGCAGGAGCCCAGTGGGACCGAGCCTCAGATTCCCTCCTGTGCCTCAGCTGCCCACCTGGCCATGGGACTGCCAGGAGGGAGCTGGGATGGGGTTTTAGCCCACAGCAGTGTCAGGGATGTCCCACCGGGCTCCAGCCTGACCATGGGCACCTCTCTGGCCACAGGATCCGTCAAACCCATGCCCAAGCACCTCTGTCCCCGCTGCCACCGCTGTCCTGGGCAGGAGCCTGGCTGTGCCAAATCCCCAGCACCCCACCCCACCATGGGATGCCCAATCTGAGCATCCCCTCCCTGAGACCCCCTAAAGCATCGCTCCTGGAGCGCGCAGCCAGGCAGAGCCCCGTAACACAGCAACATTCATAGCCCAGCTGAGGAGATTGAGTTACCTGCCCCTGGAAGAATAAAGGAGGCATTCAGCCATTTTTTTAAAGTCTTTTCCCCTGCCAAGGCCAGACACCGCGGTGACGGTGGCGCACAGAAGCAGGGAAACACGAGCCCTTGCCTCTCCCTCCGAGGGTGACCCCGATCTGCCCCACTTCCCCCCCTTCTCCAACCCTTTAACACCCAGGGAAGCACATGCTTTGCTCACCCGTCACGAGCTCCCTTATCTTTTAATAAAACCTTTAAGAGCAGAAGTCAGGCAATGCCGGCACAAAGGCAGCTCAGCCTCCTCCCGGGACATTAATCATTTTCTTTGACACGTTTTGCTAATTAGCCAAAGCGTTTGCCTCGACAGGGGAGAAATTGGGGCCTGGGAAAAAAAAAAAAAAAAGAAAAAAAAACATTAGAAGAAGGGGGAGAGGTGGAAAGGGAGGAAGAAATGGGGGAAGAAGGAGCTGACGTCACCCCTGTGTGATCCGGCATCCCTGGGCATCACCTTGGTGGGAGAAAACCCGGTCCCAAGCCCATTCCAAGGATTTTGGAGCACCATGAGCTGCAATTTTACCTTCCCCATCTCACTCCTGGTTACCACAACAGTGCAGATTGCAGCCATGAAGGGTTACTTGAAACACGCTGGTTGGAGGTTTAACCCATGGCTTTATCTTTTACACGGCTGTTAATCCTCGGGACACATGTTTCCTATCAGCCCTTGATATTTAACATACAATAAGTGTCTTATTAAATCCCAGGGACTGGCTCCATGCAGACCTCTCCCCCCAGGACCTCTCCTGAGGACATCCCAAAGGCAGATGGGGCACCCCAGCTTGGGCACGGATTTTGGGTGTAGAGTGTGTTATAACCAACAGGGAGAGAAACAGAGTGGGGTGAAGGCTCCTCTGCACAGGAATTCAGCCTTTAAATTGGCTGAGCAGCCACCGCTCCCGCATGTGGGAAAACCCCTCAGAGTTTTTAAAAATATGTTATTTTTAAGGGTTTTCTGGCAGTGCCGTGGTGGCCAGTGAGCCCATCTGAGGCAGGACTAGCTACTGCCTCAGCATGACTTCTTTTCGAACAGTCCAACTCAGTTTTCATAGGACCTGATGTTTTCTGGGGGAGAGATACCATAGAGAGAGCAACTCACAGTGAATTCCCCCTAATCCACAGCATTCAAAACAGAAAATCCCAAGGAGAAAGCATTGCCTGCTCATGCCTCCCTCCAGCCCAGCATGGCAAAATACTGGCTCCTGTCCCATCCCTGAGCATCAGCTCTCCATTCCAATTCCTTAGGGAAGGGCAAGGCAGGAAGCCACACAGCACAATCCCCTTTTCTCCACAAAACCTGGTGTAAGAACAACGAAATTGGGTGATACAGCCCCCACAAGATGTAAGGACACCCCTATGCCCACAGCAACTGTCCCATCCCCATCCATGGGTACAAGGGAGCGGGAGCAGCATCCCAGAGCCACGTCAGTCCTTTGGGGAGTGTTAAAAAAATAAATCACAGCTCTTTACTCCTCTCTAGCACAAGTTTCTCATTGCTGCGGGATGACACACACCACCTCCTCCAAAACAAGGCCCTGTATTATTATTCTGTTTCTAATTTGGGGGTTGGAAATTATTTTCCATGCCAGATTCCAAACTAAACCATCACCCTGCCCCCCCCCCCAAAAGAAAAATTTGCTGATGTGCTTTCCAGAGAGCAGTGGCACGGCCAGTGGTCTGTGAGGAAAGGGTGAAGGTGTGATACACAGCACGGAGCACCACAGAACATCCCTCTCAATGCCCATTTCGAAGAATAAAACTTTTTAAAAGAGCCAATTCAGTCAAATACAGAGCTGGCCCAAACTCCTGCTGCAGCCGAGGCTGGGTTGGGTCGGTCCCAGTGGGAAAGGGCCGTGTTCCATCTCTGCCCTCTGAAGGACTTGGAGAAAAAGCGGTGAAAGGTGAGTATTTGGGATGCAGTGTGGGGCTGGGAACTCAATGGGAGTCAACATCATTCCCATTCCGAGTGTTTTAACCCAAATCTACCGATGGATCCTGCTTGCTCCCTACGAGGCATCAGGAAGCCAAACCGCACAGCGAGGTCCCACTTCTCCATGTCCTGCCTGGTCCTGGGGGCAGTGGGGACACTCAGGACAAGCCTGGATGAATCCCCAGCCCCATCACCCCAGGTTGTGCCACAAATCTTGGGGAGAGGCTCGTGGGGGCCCCGTGCAGCCGGCGGCACTGGCAGGAGCACAGAAACCAACACACAAGGAGCCGGTGGAAACCCTCCAAGCTTCCAACGCCGTTGTATAAGAGCCGCTCAAAAATACTAATCCCCAAAAAATTCAACCCTGGGAGCGTGACCAGGCTGCCTCCCAGGCAGCCGACAGAGCGTGGCTTGCACAGCCAGCCCTGCACACAACCAGGGGGGAAAATGCCTTCAGGTGAGCGAGCTCCGCAGCAAGGTCGGGGTCCCAGATGTTTTCATACCAATGATCCTTTAAAAAAAGACAGGCGAGCGAGGCATGGAGGCAGGATCACCCGACACGCCGAAAAACGAAAACAAGTCGTTTTTCCATGAGTCACCAGTGGAAAGACCAGATCAGGCGTCCCATGGGTGGGCTTGGCCGGAGCCGGCTCCGCATCCCCGCCACGGCCGGGAGGATGCTGCGAGTGCAGCCCCTTCGCTGCCCTGCTCTCAGCTTTTCCAGGCTGCTTTGGGGTCACCCTGGGGTGGATTCCATGGAATCCCCAAGCGCCGAGGGCCTCGGGATGCGGGGATGCATCCTGCGGTGTTCGGACGTTTGTACCATGATGCAGGGTTTTCCCGACCCCCCCTTTCCCCAGCCACTGGCATTCCCCATGGAGACCAAACGTGTGCCTTTCACCGTGGCCTCGGGGCTGCTTCATTGCTCTGCCGCTGTCCCCCGCACCTCCGTTTTCCCTAAAACCCTCCGGGACTGAGGCAGGCAGCGGCAGAAATAAAAATAAATCAAGAAATGTGGAAGGAGCGCCCCGAAACAAACGGGTTTGTTTTATCGGTGGCGGGAAGGGGGGAGAGCGATGACAGGCAGCGCAGGAAGTCCCTGGGATCGTAAATCCCATTGGGAGCGCATGAAGCCAGCGTGTTTCCATGCGCTGGGGGGGGAGGTTACGGGGAGGGCGGCGGGTAAAGTTTGGGGAATCTGGGGTGGGGTGTTTGGGTGTGTAAAAAGGCGGCGATGAAGGGGAGGTGACGCCCGGGGCAGCAGCCAGGGCAGGGAGCCGGCGGCAGCCCGGGAAGGGACGGGGTCACATCGTCGGGAGGGCTGGAGCTCCGTCCCGTCACCGTCACCCGCGGGGTATCAGCAGCCCTGGCTGGGCTCTGGGTACAGAAACGGCACGTACTTGTTGCTGGCCGGGTTTCCTGGCAGTCCCAGGCAGGATTTGGCTGCGCAGGAATTTGGAAGCTGCCTTAAATCCAGAAAGAAATGAGAAAAGGCTGGGAGCGACTTTCCGAGCGGAGCTCAGCCGCAAATCCCCGCTCGGCAGCGGCTCCTCCCGGGGCCGGGGTCCGAGACCCGCCGGGGATCGCCTCCTCCCGGGGCCGGGGTCCGAGACCCGCCGGGGATCGCCTCCTCCCGGGGCTGGGGTCCGAGACCCGCCGGGGATCGCCTCCTCCCGGGGCCGGGGTCCGAGACCTGCCGGGGATCGCCTCCTCCTCCGTGGGGACATCGAGGAAGGCTTCCGAACCCCCTCCGATAGCGTCACCTCCTCCTCCCCCTTCCCAGAAAGCCTCCTTGGCCACAATGCCCCTCAGCGCCCAACCTTCCATCCCACCTCACCCCGCCGAGATGACCCCAGCCATGGATTGTGCCGCTAGGAAACTCCATAAATCCCCCTCGCCTTCTCCCCGGGGCTGCCAGGGGCTGCTCTCTCCCCATGGATGAGCCGGCTCAGCCATGGACTGGCTCCGGGCTTCACTCTCTTACTGCTCATTTGGGGGGAATCAAGGAGGAAAGGGATGAAAAAGAGGCAAGAGGTGCTGAGTGCTCCTCAGGGATCATCTCTGCTGCAAGAACGCAGAGAATTTAAAATTCACCCCAGAGCCTCCTCCGGATGCTCAGGAAGGTGCTTCCCTGCCTCTGGAGTTCTACATGGGTGGCTGTCCTCATCCAGAGTGGGTGCTGGGGTCACTTCAGCCCCACATCCATCTGGAGTGCAGCTCTGGCTCTTCACATTCCCAGATCCATTTTCAGGGATTTGCCTGCAGCGTCCTGGCTCATTGTATTTGTGGGAAATTCAGAGTTTCGTAGGAAAAACAAGCCCAGTGCCTGTGATGGAGGATCACCTGTATCCCAGTGACATCCTGGGGTTGGGGAGGGTCCTGGTGATAGATGGTGCTCAACCCTGCACCACTGAAATCCAGGTTGCACCTTGTCTTGGAGAGCCAAGGAGGAGCAGCCAAGCGCTTTCCACCCCAGTGATTTTCTATCTCATTTAGGAGAATGTTTTTAATTACTGGTGCCATTACCCCTTGCACTTTCTGTGTAAACACAGCCTCTCCGTGGTGGTTTAAACGGACTGAACTCACACACCTTCCTTAAAGCATCCACTGGGAAAAGCAACCAGCCTCGATGCCCAGGCAGAGGGAAGGGGAAGCCCAGGTCCAGGAGGCAGGATTTCTGCAGGAATACCTCAAACCCAGCTCTCTCCTCATTCAGGGACAGGGACCCCATGCCACATCCCCTGCAAGTCCCTATATTTGCCCTAAAGGGATTTTCCAGCCTTTTTTCCCTGGCTCAAACACCATCCTTTCCTACAGCACCTGGGACACGACAAATATTATTCAACACCCCAGCTAGGTTTTATATATTAATCCTTTAACTCCCAAACTGGAGCTTGCAGGGGAAAAATCAAGCCTGGTGGAATGGGATCTCAGCCACAGCACTCCCAGGTTTTCAAGCCTCTCATTTAGCTTCTCAAGCCTCATTTTGGGGAGCAAACAGCTTTTCCATACTGGGCTGTGTCTTGTGCTGCCTCTCCCTGTTGAAGAAGCCCTTGAATATCATGGAAAGGGTTTGGCTTTGCTTTGGTAAAAAGCTGTTTTCTCAAAAACCCTCAAAAACAAGCTTTCTGTGGGAAAAATAGATGGTTTGGGATGACCAGGGGTACTCCTCAGGGATTCAGGGCTGGATTTGTGCCCCCCCGTGTGCCCATGAGCCCCCCCAAAAAAGCCATTTTTTCTCATTGCTAATAACTCCCTGCAAAGAGGGGAGGGAAGAAAATTCGTGCCCTCGCTTATGCAGAGACAAGGAAATGTCGTTAAACTAAACCAAACAAACGAATCCAGAGGCAAAGAGAAAAATCACATTATCCCGAATCATAAATCCTGGAGAGGGGTATTTACAGGCTGAATTGCCAAGTGCATTGGAACTGCAGAGCATCCAAAGAGCAGATAGCCATAAAGGCAGACAACGGCCCTGGAAAAATGCTTTGATTAGGATCTGGGCAGCATTCAGCCCAGATGTTCATTTGTCAATGGAAGAGGGATGGGGGGGAGGTGAGAAAGGCTTTAAATTAATCTTTACAACTAGAAAGGAGCTTGTAATACACACCATATGGGGAGCAACGTCCTTCGAGCCCCCTCTCCTCCCCCCAGCCCCGCGTGCTCGGAGCCAGGCTGGGACCCTGCGGCCGGAGCATGTCCTCCCTCTTCCCCCCCCTTTTCTCCATGCACCAAACACCCTCTGAGCCCAAACCCCTTCCACATGTGCTTTTTTTTTTACCATGAACAAAACAAACTGCAATTCCTCTTATAACACCAGATCTCTTTTATTATTCCCCCCCCCTGCACACACACATACACTCCAGACCCTGATACCTGCTCCCCTTTCCCTCCAATATCCACATGTGGGGGGTTTTTTAACCCTTCCAAGCTGCCAGCAGTGGTGAGGGGGGGGATTGTGTGTGGAGAGGAGGGATGAGGCTGTTTATTAAACGCCAACCATTCAAATTAATTCCCCTAATGGACTCGCCGACATCATGGTGTGCATTTAAATGAACGCTTTGTCATATTTCATAGCCAACCTGCAGCTCTCTGCAGAGCAAACCTGCTGGAAAGCCGGGAGCAGCAGCAATGACAGGGACAAACCTACGGAGAGATAAATAAGAATGAAATACAAATCCCAAATGCAACATGGAGGGGGGGGAAAAGAGAGCCTAGGAAGCCTTTGGAAATTTGGAGGTGCAAGCAAGAGCCCAGGCAGGGCTGAAGGAGCTGTGTGATGGCAGTGGGAGATGCTTTTCCACATGGGAGGAGGCAAAATCCTCTCACTGCTGGGGCAGAAGGCACCAGAGCTGGGATAGGGAACCCTTGCCCAGGCCAGCACAAAGCCGCTGCTTCCCAGCTGGAGTCTGGGCTGTGTTTGCTCCACTGAAGCCATGGGGAGCCCCACCATGGCCAGGACCAGCCCCAGCAACCCCAGCTCAGCCACAGGGACCCAGCAAGGAGGGGAAGCCTCTCCATCCTGCATCCCCCTGGACCACCAGTGTGGGGATGAGGAGGGAGGTGCCAGGCCAGCATCCCTCCTCACAGCACGGGCTGGGCTGCTGAAACCCAACCCCTCCTGGCAAGCTGTGACCACAGAGCCGAACGTCCCAGCTCCTGGCAGAGCATCCCTGCTGCTCCTGAGCAAACAGCTCTTCCCCCCAGCACCCCTGGGACAGCCACAGGTTACTCACCTTGGCTTCAGCTTCAAGAACTCCTGGTCCTTTCATCTGCCTGATGGAAAATCTGTGTGCACACACAGCCCCTGTGTGCTGCAAGCACCAGATACCTCCTGCTCATCTGGTTCCTTCTCTGCCCCCCACCTTTAAGAGGTGCAGCAGGGGTTTCTTTCCCCCTTTGAGGGTCCTTCTCCTTTTCTCCATCCTGCCCTGGGCAGCTTCTGTGGGATCTGGAGGATGAGGAGGAGTTGGGGGAAACACTGCTGCCCCTCTGCTGTTTGGCACACTGGCATGACCAAGGGTTTTCACACAGCACGAGGGCCAAGGGAAGGGGGAATTTTCATGGTCCAGGACAGGAATGGAGGCAGCAGCCCCAGGCACACATTTGGCACAGGCAGGAGAGCAGAGGGAGCAGTGAGTGCTGGCAGCCAGGTCTGCCCCATCCTGAAGGTCCCTGAATGTGGATTGGCCGAAAAAGCAAAAATCATAGAATCCCAGAAGGAAGGGACCCCAAAGACCATCCCATTCCACCCCCTGACATGGGCAGGGGCACCAGGGGCACTATCCCAGGTTGCTCCAAGCTCCTTCCAACCTGGCCTTGGACACTTCCAGGAATGGGGCAGCCACAGCTTCTCTGGGCAACCTGTGCCAGGGCCTCCCCACCTCCACAGGGAAGAATTTCTTCCTAAAATCTAATCTAAACCGGCACTGTTTGCAGAAGGTTCTCATTTAGGGAAACATCTGGAGTCAGCACTTCTCCCCCAAAGGGCAGCAAAGGGTTCAGAGGACACCAGCCCTCATGCTGGGGAGGAAGAGGAGGAGGAAGAAGCCCATTTTCCTCATCCCCCAAGGAAGGGACACAACATATTTGGTGTTTGTCACCTGGCCCCGAGTGAGCAAGGCACCATCCCCATGCCAGGGAGAAGCATGAAAACCCCCTGGAACCCCAAACAGGAGAACAGCCCCTCCAGGCCCCAAAGCTGTGGGTGCCAAGCAAATGTTGGCAATGTCCAAGGTGCTCCCAGGGCCAAGGAGACCCCCAGGTTTGGCTGAAGGACCCTGGGGACCAGAGGAGACGGGAGGAGCAGGGATGCTTCTGGTCCCCTGGGCTGTGGGTGAGTAGGGGAAACGGCTCACAGAGGGCTAGCACTGGGGCCATGGCTGCGGTCACAGCCCAGCCAGGGGACGTCACTCCTTTTCCCAGGTCCTTCTGGGCCTTTTCCCCGATTGTCCTTGGCCCCAGAGCAGGAGCATCCCCCCAGCCAGCAACACCTGGGGTGCAAACAAAGCCCTTCTTGCCACCCTGGGGGATCACAGGCGAGGAAAGGTCCTGTCCCATCCCATTCCGGGCCGGGGGTGGGGGGCAGGGCCAGGCTGCGGTGACACTGGGCTGCAGTGACATTGTGGGTTGGGGCCCGGGCTGGCCGCAGCCCCTCCGCTCCATAGCGGGACCCGCTGCCGCGCTCAGCCCGGAGCCTCCAGCCGGGGCTCCGCTTTTCCAGCCCCAGTCCCACCCTGATCCTCTCTCCAGCCCCACTCAGACACCTCCACACCACATCCCTCACCGCCAGCTCCAGGGAAAGCCCCCTTTGCCTCGGCCGGGGGAGAGGGGCAGCACCCCCGGTACCCAGCACCAGTGGGAGGGGTCCCAGGGGGTGGTCTCGCTGCTCCTGAGGAGACCAAAGATCTGAAAAAGCTGCATTAAGGGAGAAAATGCACAAATTAGGAGTGGGGGGGCAGGGACTGGGGAGGGAGGGGGGGAGTTGTTTATCTAGAGCTGATTTTGATTTTCCTCTTTCAAATATCAGCAGGATGCTGAGCCTCGCCTCGTTATGCAAATAGAAGCAATTAGAGCTCACCCAGGCTCTGCCCACGTGATGGTTTATGGCACTCGCAGAAATCCTTCCTGCTGCATGAGAGGAATAACAACAGCTCCCCGTGCCTGCTCCAGCCCTGCCATGGGCAGGGACACGGCAGGGTCGGAGAGAGGAGCCCCAGAGCTGGGACAATTCCCCCATCACCATCCCCAGGTCTCCCAAAGTTCTCAGAGGAGGATTTTCCAAAGGAGGGGTCTCCTCCTCTTCCAGGGATAAACCAACCCTGCCACCAGCAAGTCTCGCTGGCTCTTGGGATGTGAGAGGAGGAGGGATGGAGGGGGAAGGCATCACTGGGAGCAGCTCCAAAGCCTTTTCCCCCACCAAGCCACGAAGTCAGCCCCCAGCAGGGCATTGCTTCGCTGTGGCACTCGGGTCCACGCGGATGCGCTTTGCTGAACTCCAAAGAGAGAGGCAAAGCAAAACATCCTAAATTCCCTGCACTGGGTTCAAAAAGCACAGAAAAGTCACCCCCACGCCAGCCCCAGTCCCACCTCAGCCGCAGCAGGAGGTGGTGGTGGCTCCATCCCCTTCCAGCCCTTCACCTCCCCAGGGCCACGCGCCGACCTGCGGGGACCAGACACGGGAGTGTAAATCAGGCTGGACTCCCATAAATCCATCATCTCCCTCCTGATTTACATCCAGGTAGCCAGGAGGATTTATTCCCAGTACCTGCCTTGAGTTTCCCACCCCCAGAGGAGCACGGGGGAAAGAAAAAAAGACAGGCTCTTTCAATATTGATCTCACTCCTAAATCTCTTTTTTTTCCCCCTTCTTCTTTGGATGCAAATGGAGATTGATGAGGCCAGGCCAGCAGCTCCTCACCTCCGAGGGTCATTTCTCTGTGCTCCCGGGGGGAGGAGTGGGCAGTGGGATCCCACAAGCCCACAGAGGCCATCACCTCCTCACCCACGGGCAGGAGAAAGCTCCCAGCACCTGGCTCAGCCCGGAGGCACTTGCTGCAATGTGGGATGAGGACCATCTTCATGGATGGAGCAGAATGAGGGACATCACCACGGATCATTTCACAGTGATACGACATTAAACCCAGCAAGCATCCTGCAGGAAGCCTCCAGCCTGCAGCCCTGCTCTGACTCCCTCCGTGACTCCATCCCTGCATCAGCAGCTCTTCCCAGGGCTCCAAGGCTGGAAGAAGAGCAGGGAGCCCTTTCCCTCTCCCCAAACCAAAGATACTTCACCTCACAGAGGGAGGCAGACTTGGAATTCTGCAGCCACAGGACGGTTTGGGAGTAAGAGCCTCACACCCACCCTGAAGGACACCCAAAGCTTTAGGAATTACCCAGGCATCCAGCAGGAGCTGCAGGCAGCAGGAGCAGGCAGGGAGCTGGGAAAGGGCTGAGTCAGCACCCGGAGAGTCGCCCCCAGCCAGGCCATTCGTCAGGCAAAGGTTGGGAAGGAGCTTTTCTTCCGTAGCAGGGCCGGGCAAATAATTCATAGCGGATAAATAATTCACCGGGAGTTTAGCCGTGCTCTGGCAGCCGATTGCCTGCGAGCTGTTAGCAATTATCCCGTGTTTATTTGCCATCCTGAATTTTTAGGTGAATTATTCAGACAAGCCGTGGCTGGGCTGAGGAAGAGCCCGGGGAAAGGAGGCGATACCTGAAACGACAGGGAAAATCATCGTCAGGAGGAGTCGGTGGCCGCGGAAGGCGCGGAGTTGTTGTGATTATTTAGCATCTGCGGTGCCGGGAGCACCCAGCGCCGCAGCCCCGAGCTGGAGGTGATGCAGGAGCGGGCGGGTGGATGCGGAGGAGGCACCGGATCGTGGGGTTTCCACCCAGCCAAGAGCCCCTGGACATCCCTGTGTTTTCCAGTCCCTACCAGCGGATTCCTCTGCTCAAGGAAGAGGAGACGAAGGAGAGAGCGCGAGCAGAATAAATTCAGATTTCTGTGCGGATGAGCATCTCCCAAATTGTTTTAATGAGGTGTCTCCCTGGTTCTCCCAGCTGCGGGGATGCTGGGTGGCTCCTCCACAGCCACGCGAGCCCACGTGGTGGGGACAGTGGTGGGGACACCCATATGTGTCTTAAGTCATCTGGAGTCATCAGCCAAGGGCTTGGCCCCCACTACCTGCACTGAGGACACACAGAGATGGGCTTTGGGGGGGAAAAAAATACCAAAATACTCAATTCAAGCAAAAAAAAAAGACATTTTCTTGAAGGACAAAGCAATGCTTCCAGCAGGAAATAAGAGCAGCAGCGTTGCAGGGACACAGGGGATGTCACAGAGAGGCTTCTCAGGCTCCAGATACTGGACCTGCTCCGAGGGAGGTTTGGCTCTTCCCTTGCCTGGAGCAGAAGATCCTCTACAGCAGCAAGGAGGACACCAGGCAGCTCCATCTGCTCTTCATTCCCAGGAGAGGAGACTGCTGAAGGAGGAGACGCAAGGCCAGGTTGGACAGGGCTTGGAGCAACCTGGGAGTTTGAAAGAGATGATCTTTAAGGTCCTTTCCAACCCAAACCATCTGGGATCCTCTGAAGACTCAGACCACACAGGGCAGCCTGACACCTTCCCAAAGGCACAGCCATGGATTCCAGCAGTCAGGCTGCAGTCACCTCTCTTCAACACGAAGACACCACTGGAAGTGAAAGGACCCTAAACTTCCCACCTGCCAAGAGAAGCTTGGCAGGTGATTCCTGAAAACATCCAGATGGGCTGAAGAGTCTAATAATAGCGATAAAATCAAATACAATTGCACAGTTGGATATTTTCAAGCCTGTCTTGTGATTTTAAGGGTTTAACCCACATTTACTCCTCAGGGCTGGTGTTCCAGCAGCGTGACCAAGTGTCCTTGTCCCTTCCCGTGGTGGGAAGCAGGTTTGGCAGAGCTGGCAGCCACTCTCCTGCCTTCCCAGGGCCACTCCAGGTCTGCACAGTGCCCAGGGACACAGCAAACCCCTCTCCCCTCTCCTTTGGAGGGATGTGTCCCAGTGCCACCATCCCCACACACGGCACAAAGCATCCCCCCGAGCCAGGAGCTTTGGCAAGCTCCCCTCCTCACCGACTGAGGCTTTGCAGGCTCCTGAATTAACAAACCTGTCTCTCCATGAGCCAGCTGCTACAGGCTCCAGATCAATGGAACAGGTAAAAAAGAAGAAAAGCAAAATAAATTTGCATGACTGTTCCCTGACGGATGTTTGATTCCACAAAAGGAACACGTCTCCTCTGGCTGGGCTGAGATCCTCAGCAGTAACAACTGTTCTTCTGTTTCCTCTTGAATTGCCAGTCACGCATTTAAAATTACTTTTAAAAAGAGAAAGGAGAAAAGTGATCACCTGGGGAGATGCTGACTCGGAGGCACAGTCCCGTGGGGAAGAAGGAGGTTCCAGACCCACACCAGCTGCTTTCCAGGCTGCCAGAGACCACCCAAAGGAGGATGAAGCCCACAGATTTTTCCCACTGACTGGAAGGGACTTGCTCATGGGTGTCACCTGCTGCCTTCCTCCAGATGCTCCTCACCCTCACCTGGTCTGGGCCAGCTCCCAGGATGTTTGAGTGATCCTCAGCATGCAGCCATTTCCATCTCAGCTGGGACAGCCTGCACAGTCTTGGTGAGTTCATCCATGATATTTCACCCAAATTTGACGAGGGAGTGATTTATTACATGCTGCAGACTGGCAGGGGGAAAAGCCTGGCAGGAGGGATGACATGGCAGAGGGTTGGGAACAGGGAACAACCCCAGGGCTCAGAACTCGGGGAGAGTTTCCTGCTCCCTTCTAAGGCTGCCCAGGTGCCTTCATCATGCTGGGTGGGAAGACTGGAGGTGGAAAAAGCCATTGAGCACTGGGAAGGGGAGCCAGTGGCCAGGAAAGGTGATGGGGACACTGGGGACTCCCTGACCAGCTCACACCAAGCCTTTCTTCAGGTACCAATGGCTCTCCAGTCCTTGCTTGGTCTCTCCACTGCCTTGGCTGTATCCCCTTTCCCAGGGTTGGGGGACCCAAAGGAACCACAGAAGGAACCTCAGCATCCACCCCACCACTGAGCCAGGGGCAGCCCAGCTCAGCCCATTGCCAGGGCTGGGGTCCCCATGAAGACCTCTCTGGGGTGGAGAGTCCTGCTGATGCCAGAGGGTCTCCTGGGATCTGCTTGGCTGCCTGAACGCAGCTGGGCTGGGCTGGTGGGAGCTGCAGCCAGGCACTGGCACATAAATGCACCATCCCGAGCCTGTGGTGGATCAGGGAGCAGCCCACGGACACGAGAAGACCTGCCCTGCCCCATCCCATCCTGTCCCACCCTACAGGAGCTGGCTCACCAGGAATCCCCCACATCAGTGTTTCACCAGTGATAAATAAGGGAGGAATGTGGTGGCTCTGGCCCCAGGATCTGCCAGGTTTTGCCATCAGAGAAGTAAAACGAGGATTCTGGAGGTTTTGGTGCCCTCACCCCTGCCAAGGCTTCCCCCTGTGCCACTGCCAGCCCGTGGGTGACAACAAGGGTACCCAGAGCTCCTGTCCCTGCATGGCCCCAAGGAGAGCATGGGGCACAGCAAGGCAGGATGGGGGAGAAGTACAGACAACAAAAAAGAGCTTTCATACAAAACACAGATAGATCCACCCCAGCTGATGAGAGAGGATAGGAAAGGGAGGAGGGAAAAGCAGCAGCTGGGATTTCGCAGAACAATGCGGGGAGAAAGAAGAAAGAGGGAGGAAGATGAGTGCGGTTGGGTCGCCTGTGGTTGTCAGCCCTTTTTGGGGGGAGGGCAGCAGGAAAGTCAGTGATCAGCCAGATCTGAAACCAGACAAAACTACTTCCACATGCTAATAAAACCCTGAGCGTGGAGGGTTTGCAGGGCTCTGGGGCCCCCATGCTGCCTCTAAAACAAACCAGAGGAGTTGGGAAGCTCACCCAGGCGGGAGCTGGGATGTGGAAAGGAGCACAGTGATGGCATCTGACCTTTCCTTCCTCATCGTTCTCCCCCTGTGTGCCCACTGCAGCTCATCCCTCCTGGCATTGTCTGTATAAAGGGACATGTGGAAAACAACTGGGCAGTGCAGGCATTGCTTAGTGAGGCTGGTGATGGTCCTGGGTCTCCCACGTGGGCCACTTGTGAGCTGGGTGGGCTCCAGCATGTGGGATTGGGGATTGAAGGGCTGGAAGCATCCCTGGTGCCATGAGACAGCCCCAGCCCGGGGAGCCTGATGGTTCCAGCCCTCCCTGTGCTGGGATGGGGACATCCTCCAAGCCACAGATGAAAGAGACCTGCTCCCACCTGTGCCCACCGTGCGGTGACCTCGGCTGAGCCCTTACCTCTCGCTGGCAGCTGTAACTCCCGTGCAGGCACCGGGACCTGGCTGGAGAGGGAAGCAGCTGCTGCCCTGAGCCGCAATAAATCACCCCAGCGAAAGCACAGCACCCACCGCCCGCTGCCGGGCTGTAAATCTGCAGCAGCAGGAACCAGAGCCTCTTATCAGGAGAGGCCACGTCCCTCTCCTTCCCCAGCCCCGCTCAGCCCTCGTGCTGCCCACGTGGGATTCCTGGGGAGAGGAAGAGGGTGCTGGGTTACCCTGAACTGCTGGCAGTGCCCGCAGCCTTATCGGGCTCTACGTTCCCTCCTGAGCTCCGCACCCCCGGCACTCGCTCCCACACTCAGGGGGTCATCACCTCCACAGCCAAGACCCAATTCCTGTCCCTCAGCCTCGAGGAAACCTCTTCATCCTTTCCCATTAGCCCAACAAGCACAAGGGTGGGACAACTGCAATGTTTTCCTCTTTGTTGCAAGAGTTTAAGAAACCTTGGACACCTTGATCCTATGGGAACATCCTGCTCTCTGAAGGATACAGGGGCAGAACTGAAGGCAGTGCTTCCATCCTCTCTGGACATGGGAGAGGAGGCTGTTGAGGAACACGTCCAAGGTCACACCAAGGAAGGTCCTTGGGCACTTTGGGCATGTTTGGAAACTGAGGGGTTCGCCAGGCAGCCTGGAAGTCACTGCCACACGCAACTCCAAGAAAAGCTGCACCCTCATTATGTTAATTAACAGTGGAGAAGAAAAGCAAGCACAGGTCTGTGCCCCATCATCCCATTCCACCCAGGCAAATCCATCGGGCTCTACAGCCTTCTCCAAGGGAAAGGGTGAACAGAGTGACTTACAGAGGGTGGAAATTCAGGGTCTGCTCCCAACCATCAGAGCAAGGAGACGCTGGTACACTCCTGCATAAGAAAAGCAGGCCTGAAACCAGAGCAGGATCCTGTGGCATGGTCACCAACAATCACAGGAGGTGTCAGTCACACCAGAGCCCCGCTATAAATGGAGAGAGACACATCCTGATTGGAACAACCGGCATGAGGCAGAGCCTGATTGCAATGAGCTGCTCGCACATTTGCTGACCAGCTGAGCCGTGCTCCTGCACAGCTTGTAGGGCAGAGGTAGGATTATGCTGGAAATGGGAACATTCCTCAAAATCATAGCCCCTGATCCCAACGGAGTGGGTCACCCTCCCCGTGGCAAAGCCAACAAGGCAAAAAATGGTAATGAGAGATTTGGAGTTTAAAGGTAGCCCTGAACAGCAGCTCCAAGGTGCAGAGAAATGTTACCCCGAGTTTCAAAAGAACAAAACCTGGTGCAAACATCAGAGCTCCTGCAGGAGGCCTGGGGAAAGCCCTGTCCTCTCCACTGCTCTTGGTCTGAGATTTTCTCCTGTTCTGTTCCCACCCAGACGAGCTTGGTGATGTGCTGCTTCCAACACCTGTGAACCATGGGGGAGCCAGGAGGCTGGAGACACACAATCCCTCATCACTTTTGGGAATACCAGCTACTGTCATGAACAGGGCTTGGGAAGCTCAGCCAGGCTCACTGCACTGAGCCACAGGCTTCTGAGAAGAAAGCTCCAATCCCAGAGAGATTTCAGGAAGCCACCCAGCTCCATCCACACTGTGACGGGACCTGATGCACCCCAAGGCTTTGCTGAGCACATCCTGCATGGTCACTGCCCCCCTCAAGGGAATGGAAACCACGGCAGGGTTTTATGATGGCATTAAACTCAATGTTCCCAGCACCTCTGCGAGTGCAGGACCTGCTCAGAAGGGTTATTTCAGCCTGAAGGGCAGATTTACCACAAACAAATCTAAATGGAGAAGCAGCCAGGGGGTTTTTGCACCTTCTGCCAAGAAATGTCGGGGCCTGCAGCATGAGAGGGGCACAACTTGTTCCTTCCTCTCTCCTCTGTCTTTCTTAGTAAATTAAAAATAATGGTAGTAAATGCCTCTTGGCTTTATCCTCTCCCACCAGAGCAGATTCAATTAGCAGCTTCCCTGAGTGGCAGAGGTGTGATTTACTCCCAGAATGGGATGTATTAAGATGCAGGGCAGCAGGAAGTTTCCATCTGCCCCCCAACCAAATTCCCCAACCATTCCCACACTGAGGATCAGATAAGCTTTCCTGCTTCCCTTCCTCATTAATGGGTTTGGGAGGCACAGCCTGTGGCTTTGTTAAAGAAGCCTTGAGGACACATTCACCTGGGAGAGCTCACACTGGATTTCTTTCTTCACAGATCCATGGGATGCTCTCTACATCCAAGCATCCCCCAAAACCACATTAGTACCCACCAGCTGGGCACAAGATGCTTCATACCCTCAGCTGGCAGCTGCTGCTGACACCAAAAACACCCCAAAATATCCCAGGCCCAGAGGGAATTCCCATGAGGGTGGTAAGTCCTGTATGAAAGCAGGTCCTGTATGAAAACAGCACCGTGCCCCATCCGAGGGGGTTCAGCCCCCTCAGAGCACCCAAAACCAAGCTGTTCCCTTTCCACCCACATCTCATCCTCCTGATGCCCAGGGATGGGTTTCCACAGCACATCCCAGAGCCGAGTGCCCAGGGTGTGCTACTGCATGCAGGGAGGAGAGAACGACGCTCCACCACGATGCTCCACACCACTCACACCAAGCCCTCTGCATCCCACGATTCCCATTTGATTCCCCTTTAAAGGGGCTGTAATGCAGCGTGTATTTATACTTCAAAACAGCTTGTTTGTGTAATTGCCAAAAAAAATGTTAAAAAAAGAAAAGACACAAAACAGCCCTGCTACAATGACTAATTAGCTCGCTCCTGCCTCGTCCCCTGTAAACAAATGTATTTGTAACCAATTTGCAAGCACTTTGCATAAGGGGCCCAGAACACTCGTGCCTGTTTGATGCATTTTGACATTAATTTGATAATAGCGGCTTAACAAGGAATCCAGGCTCCCCAGCTATAAATATGCTGCTTTTCCACTTCCTTTTATCTGCACAGTGAAATAATGTTTTTCCCCCTGCTGCAATAACCACCATCCAACCCTTTCATGAATGCCCTTTATGTCCTTTAGCATTTTCAAGGCTGCTTTGCTTTTTTTTTTTTCCTCCTGCTGGAGAAAGTAAAAGGGTTTTATTAGTTGTATTTTTAATTCCTGTTCATCAGGGGGGAAGGAGAAGAGAGGACAGTGATGGTGCTCTGATAATGTGGCTTCCAGGAGATAGGGAGGAGAGACTTGTTTGTTCAGAAATATTGCTCCATCCATTTGTGTTTCCTAGGAAAGAGAAAGCTCATCCTTTTCCTTCTCTTCTCCACTCACCATGGCTCTCTCTCACCATACAAGGCTTCACCACCACACCAAAAACCAAATTCTAGCAGAGTGAAAATGGGAATGGGACCCTGGGGTCCACTCTGGTGGCAACCAAAAAGCACAGAAAGGGCTGGATCACGGGGACTGAACCAGGGCTACGGCTCATCCATGCCGTGACCCCATCATTTCTCCTCTCCTTCTGGTCCTTCCCAAGACTTTCCACCTCTCCCCACGGTCAGAACCTCGCTCACACACCAGTTCTCCCCTGTGCAGTGCAGGTATCCTCCACCTCTGCCTCACCTGCCAGCCCCAGGGAGAGGCCAGCTCTGGGGCTGGGAAGTACCAAGCCCAAAATTAGCACCTTGGAAATTGTCAGCTGCATCCTGTGGCCACAGACATCCTTCAGCCTCTGGGAGCTGAAGCAGTTTGGCCTCTCTCCTCCACACTCCCTTCTCCCCTGCCTCCACCTCGGAGCCAGAGATGCACAAACTGCTCCCAAATTGACCCAGGGGGTGAAGTTGCACTTGGAGCACAGACCCAGGGGACTTCTCCTCTTGCCTCTCCATTCCTGGAGACCTCCCAGAGAATGTCCCAGCAGGTGGAAGAACCTTTTGCCCCTTTCCCTGACATCACTACTCCATGTGCCCACATCATGGCTTTGCAGGTGAGGGCAAACCCAGAAACACACCAGGACATCCAAACAGAAAATCTCTCCCTGTGCCAAGCTGAGCTCTGCACCCTCAGCATTCCCACACCTCCACTCCAGTTCTCCTTCCTGGAAACTGAGTCAGGTCCCTCCTTGCCAAGAGATAAGCTGGCAGAGGACATGAGATCAGCACCAAAAGGGAAGAGGGATGCTCTGCACAGGCTATCCCCGGGTTTCCTCCCACCAGTGTTTCATACTGACCACAACCCCTCCAGCCATTTCCCCTGAGTACTCCCCTGGGATCATGAATTCCAAAATCCCACAGCAAGTCCCAGCAGCAAGATGGAGGCTTAGCAGAGTCCAAAAGCACATTCTTTCCTCAGCCTCCTCCCTCCTTATCTCCTTCCTCCCTCCCCCCAAAGCACATTTAGATAAATGTTATTGGAACAGTAAAATCCATAACTTAAACACAAGCACAGGAGGGATGGAAGGAGGGTCTCCACTCCGTGCCTGGGTGAGCAGACCTACCAGAACAGAAAAACAGAGGAGAGCCCATGATCCCCTCTGGGAATAAAACCTTGGATCACTGCAGGCAGACATCCCAGCACAGAGACTCTCCTACAGTCCCACCACGAGTCCTGCACAGACTCACTCACCTTTTAAAAACTGATCACCCCCCAATTCTGAGGCTCTTCTCTACTTCACCTACCTGGGGTGAGTTGACTTAAGCACATGAGCTGCACTGTTCTCCACCAAGCTGCTCCTCCTGTGTATTTATTTTATGGATTTTCTTAACCCAAAGAAGATGCTGAAGCCTGGCTTCCCCTGTGTACCACCATCCCTAGGAACAGCAAAAAAGAGACAGCTCAACAGGGTGCACATTTTCTTGAGCATTGATCACACAGACCAGCCCAGGGGCTGCATGGCCCCAGCACATCCATCCCACTCCCCTCCAGCCCCTCAGTGTGGGTGGCAATGCCCTTTCAGCCACCACTGCAGAGCCCCAGGATCCAGGGACCCGACGTGGCTGTCAGGACAGAAGTGCTGCTGCCAGGGCAGGTTAATGCCTGAGCAGATTCCTTCACCACGAGCAGCCCATACTGCCCATTCCCACCATCCCAGCTTCTCCTTCCTGCAGCCTCAGCCAGCCCAGATCAGCAGTCATGGTGGCATTGATGGGATTTTGGCCATCCCAGTTCACATTTCAGCAGGCACTTGATTTTAGCCCTTGGCTTCACACGGAGCAGTGGTGCAGGTCCTCTGCTGTCCAGGGGCTGGAGCAGTCAGAGCGAGGTGTGGGTGGCGGCCTGGGGTTGCTCAGAGAAATGGACCTTCCTTGAGTCACCAAAAGTCACTTACCCAGGGATAATGGTTACAGAATGCCAGAACAGTTCAGGTTGGAAGGGACCTCAAAGATCATCTCATTCCAACCCTGCTGCCATGGGCAGGGAAGCTTCCACTAGACCAGGCTGCTCCAATCCCCATCCAACCCGGCACTGAATGTTCTGTCCCACAGCAGCACAGCTCAGCAGCGATGCTCAGAGATCCAAGGAGGAGAAGCATTTCCTAAACACAAAGCAGCTCCTTCTTTGGCTGAGCCCACAGCCGTAAACACCACAGAGCAGCATCCCCAAACCTCAGACATGGGAGAACGGGGCTGTAACTCCAAAAGGGCTCATCCCAGCACTCCCAGTGACACTCCACAGCTCCCAGTGCAGACTCGGGCTGCACCCAGGCACAGCCTTGCCCACACACACCTCACCTGGCAATGCCAAAGTGTTCCCCCTGAGAGGGCGGCTTCGGGCTCCACATTGAGAGGGAAATAGGAAGCAGGAGGCAAGGAGACAGAGCTGGTTCCAAATGTTTCACTCTTTATTTGAAGTTTTACATGCCACCAGCGTACATGAAAGTTGCACATTCAGAATTGGACTCACTACGAGGACAAAGGGCCAGATGCAAACACAAAGTGTCAAACGAGTGCACGGATGGAGGAGCCCGAACCCAGGAGCCTGTAGGGATTTGTGACCAGGCTGCCACCCTGATGGCACCTGGGGTGTCAGAGACGAACCCCCAGTATTAGGGCCACCTCCCTTTGCCATCTCCAGGGTTGTGAGCCGGGTCTTCTCTCCCAATGCGGCACCGTTCCCTTTCGATGAGCTAAACAAGCATTTTTGGTAACATCTCTACCAGAACTGAGGGTGTTTGGAGACCAACTGCCCATTTAATGCTTTCCTGAATTCCCCTTTCTATCAATGCCAGCAGTTCTTACAAGGAGAAACAATTTCCACTTGCTGTTTAGAGGGAGAGACGACAGAAATAGGGACTCTTACACTGACATTTTATTTTCAAAGAAAGTTTTGATAGAAAAACATTTTCCCCAGCAGCCTTGGGCAGGGAGTTGCAGCTTCCACTTCAAAGGACAAACTTCAAAAACAAATCCAGTGTCCTAATGGTTTTGTGCTACATTACTTAATTGTCATACAGCTAATTAGCAATGCCTGATTTCACATTCTCTGTACATAGATGAAGTTCACAAAAGAAGGGGCTACTTAAAAGAATAAATAAAACAAGGCACCAGGCAGCCAGGCTCCGACAACATTAACA
The DNA here is from genome assembly GCA_026261815.1 of Monarcha castaneiventris obscurior. Taxonomy (NCBI): domain Eukaryota; kingdom Metazoa; phylum Chordata; class Aves; order Passeriformes; family Monarchidae; genus Monarcha; species Monarcha castaneiventris. The sequence continues at coordinate 9,797,672 of JAMPIT010000856.1, read as the reverse complement.
TAAAACGTTACACTTTACCATTTAAAAAACTGAAATAAAACCCCCATCATGATTAAACCTATATTGATCTGCCTTCCTTCAGATCTCAGAGCTTTGGATCTCTGCAAGGAAGGGGGGAGAACACAACATGGCAAGCAGGGGCTTAGCCTGTGCCTCTGTGTATGTATTTCACCAGCGTGCAGCAGAGATCTTTAAAATTCTAATTATTTCCCTATCACCAAGTAAGATCGGGATCAATAGATGGTACAGACTGACCCCTTTCCTCGAGTGTCAGGGGGAAATTAAAAAAAAAGAAAGGGGAGGGCGAACCAAGAGCATCAGAGGTCAATGCCACAAAACAATAGATATTGATGTCTCCATTCATTTCAAACAGCGGAAAGGTCAATGCCTCCCCTGCTTCATGTTTTATGGCTGAAATCCTGCTGCTAACAGCAACAATGTTAGTAGTCAGACCTCATCCATCCTTTTTTATTATTATGATTATTTCTAACCAGGTTAGCCATTTTGAAAATTTGACGAAAGCTGGGAGCAGCAGTGGGGGGCTGGGTAGGAGGAGAAGAGGGGAAGCTGCCCTGGAAATTAATGGGAGAGATGGTTCCCATCAGTTTTCAAGTCTGCCTGTCCCCCTACCTGTGCCCCAGTTTGTCCCTCACTGCCCCCTAAAAAATGAAAAGGGCCTGAGGCAACATCCCTCCACTATTAATCATTATTCCCCGTACAACATCCCAATTGGTTTCTATGGAAATGATTCTCCGGCTGGAGTACCCCGGCTGCCTGCGCATCTCAAAGAGGCAGGAGAGCTGCAGTGGAAGGAGACTGGGCTCTGCAACACCCAGCACAGCTCCTGCACTGCTCTCCCTGCCCTCCCAGCTTTGGCTGGGCACTCTGCTGGAACCAGCCAAGAGGGAATTGCATCCCCTTTAGTCAAGTGAAACAACCCTTCTGCACTGGTTCACTGCACCAGTGGGAAAGTCCCAAATTTCTACGGCCCTATCCTAAAAAAGCCCTGCTGAGAGAAAGCACCCAGCACCTCACATGGATGGTCCCACACACCCGTCCATCGTCCCAGGACTGCCACAGCTCTGATCATTAATGTGAGGGGATGGGTCCTGCTCTGCTCCCACGACCCCACGCGCCTGGCAAAGGAGGAGGCTGTGATGGGAATTAGAGTGAGTGGGGTTGTGGCTCTGCTGCTCTCAGCCCACACCAGTCCCAGGCCTGCCCTCTGCTCCCTAGGGAGCAACACCTCACCTGGAGGGGAGTATTCAGCACCCAGGAGCTGCCTCCCCCTCTGCAAGTGAGGAAACAGGCCAAGCCTCACGAGCTGTGTCTGGCTTCCAGAGTGAGATCCATGACTCCATCCTGCCCTGCCTCCTCTCACTCCCATATTCTCCTCCTCCCTGACAGACAAGCGACCACAGTCAGAGCTCTCCTGAAGGAGAGACAGTCACCACACAGCCCCTTCTCCAAACAGAGCAGTGGATACACTGCCATTTCCTAAAGACACCATGAAATCAGCTTTGCAAACAGCTGAGGAAGCAATCCTTTAACCTACACTCCTGAGAAAGCTATGGGAACACAGACGGCTTCGCCTGCCCAAATTCCCCACACCATGGTCACTCCAGACCCCTCCCAGCCTGCAGGAACCAAATGCTACTTTGCCAAACAAGACTTTGGACATGAGCAGAGCAGCGAACAACGTCGAGTTTTACACAAGAACAGCACCCGTCCCAGAATATCCTTCTCCCACAGAACCACAGACACCTCGGTGGTGGTCAAAGCAAAGATTTCTGCTGCAGTTCCCAAAGATTGGAGGTCTGCTTTGGGAGGCAGCAAGGAACAGGCCAGCAGGGACTAGGATCCTGCAGAGGCACTCCCTGTGAGAAGGGCACCTTCTGGAATTGAATTCATTTGTTTTACACTACGGACAGCAGCATCAGCAGGCTCAGAGATCACCTCGTTAGATGCTCACAGATAGCAGGAGGGACATTTCTGGAGAGATGGGGACAGAGAAAAGGAGGGGGGATTTCATATTAAATAAAAGCCAGGAGCAGAACACCCCTGTCTCTGCTCCCCTCTCCTCCTCTACAGCTGCCCGCTGGAGCCTGAGCGCTGAGTGGGCTCCGAGTCCCATCCACTGCTCTGCTCAGAACATATGGAGCTGTGTTTAATAGCCCAGCTCTGCCAATTGGGGACTATTAGGGTGGGTTCTTTTCCCAGTGTAAATGTTGCAGAATATAAATTGTAATTAACACCGATGCCAAAATAGCACTTAGAGAAAATAAGCACATTATTAACATCTGGTGAATCCTGCCTGGAGTGCAAAAGCAGCGGAAATTCTCACTCACCATAAGAGGATTTGTAGTAGAGATATCAAGCACTGGCCCAGAGCTGGGGGTGGAAGGAGATTTTTAGCTCTTTATCACTATTTGGGATGCTACCTTTATCACCTGTGGGTGACCTTTCCTAGCCCTGGATTGAACTGGTAGCATCATCAGGACTTGAGACCTGCTTGCATGAATACAGATCCCCAAATATCATATCCCTGGCAACAGAACCACGGGGCTATAAAATATCCCTGGCTGCTGCTCCCATCCAGCAGGACACGAGGCAGGTGGATATGGATGTGCCAAGCCAAGAGTACAGCATGTTCCATCAGGTGACTGCAACCCCAAGAGCAAAGGTTTAACAACACAATCAAGCAACAGCTGGTTTCTGCACACAGCTGTCCCCCAATCCAGGTTTTCCAGTGGAACAGGAAGAGGTGAGTTGGCAGCACTGCCAAGCTCCTGCTGATGCCACAGCATGTTTATGGAGGGGAAATCCCTGCTGAGGGTGGGAATACCCTCACTCATACCAAACATCAGGATTCCTTCACAGGACTAAACAGGTCCCCTAAGGCATCAGAGAGCTGCCTCCACACCCTCAGCCTTCCCTCTGCCCTGCCCTGAAGCCAGAGGCACAAGCAGGACAAAGCAACTTTGCCAATGCTTCAAACAAGGAGGAGAAAGCAGCTTTGCAAACACCCTCTGCCTCATCCTCACTAGTTATCCTAGGAAAGAAACACAGATAAAAACCAGGCAGAGCTGAATTGTCCTGAACTGGACAGAGCAGCAGCTCCTGCTCCTGCCAGAAAGCACATCTGATGTGCTGAAGTGAGGGAGGAGGAGAGAAGAGAGAGAAGGGGAATTCAAACAGGTGAGTAATAAGACAAGAGGTAGAAAGGAGGACCTCATGGGGAGTGGGAGGGAAAACAGTGGCAGGAGCAGGGCACCAGCTCCTCACACTCACCTGCTTGGAGCCAAAGCTGAGGCAGAGCCTCAAACACTCCGGGAGAGAGAGCTCAGAGCTCAGCTGCAGCATTCCTGGAAGAGCACGAGCTGGCCACACCATCCTGCTGCCAGCTGCATTCCAGAGGCTGTGCTTGCTCTCTGTCCTGAGAGGGGAAGGGAGGGAGCCTCAGGAAAGACAGCAAACTACCAGGGGTTGGTCTCAGCAAGGCACAGACCTGTGCTAGCAGAGCCTGACACTTACCTGCTCTTTACTGTAACTGCTCTGAGCACAAGGGTTATCACAGCCTGGCTCAAGATTTACACCTGTGGGACAGAATTCCAGGCAGGCTCACACGTGGCTGATCGGAAAGTGAGGGCAGAAAGTCCTCCAAAGCTGGGAGATGCATTTCGTTCTCAAATCTATCCCATCAGACCAGGCTTCCTATGAACACTGAGGGCAGAAGAGCGTTTGGGAAATGGCTTCTCGTGTAGAAAATGCTGACAAGGAGATGGGCACATCATCTTTGGACGACTCTGGGCCTCTCCCCAGAAAAGCAGAGCTCAACACATTCGGGATTTGGGTGAAGTCAGACAGCTCTGGTCAGCAGCTGCTTTGCAGAAGACAGACCTGGTGTGCTACCAAGGAAAATTCTGCCACCCAGAAATGTAGCTCCAGGAATTTGTAACTTGGCTTTTGGTACAGCTGTCTGATGCTTTTAAAAGTGCTCAGTAAATAAGGCAATATGAAAGTGATCCAGACCACTACTGATGCCTGAGGAAGTTCTGTGGAGCAGAGAAGCTGACTGAAATCACACTGTGAAAATACTTCATAACATCTCTAAAATTAGCATGAGCTCAAGGCATGGGATATAAGGACAGAACTGGAACACTACATTCCCATCTACACTGCAAGACAGACTGCATATAAATCAGATCTGAGCTTCAACTTATTCACTGTAGGCACCATCTACCCTAGGACAATGATTTCCAAAAGAGCTGACAACTTCTTCCACCAGACCAATGGAAACAGCACCAGCAGGAACATACCATGGTCAAGGTGTTATGACCTGAATTTATCCAAAAATAAAGAGTCCTTGTGGTACTTCTCAATCAAAAAAACCCCTTTAAATATCTGTGACTGCACATGTGTGACTACAAATGCCTATCTGTAACATAGAAAAGATGTGATGCGCTTCAATTGAGCAACACATTTTTGTGTCTCTGAGCTGGCCTAGGCTTTCTACTTTGCCAAAAACAGACCGAAGCAAAGAATGATTTCCACCAATACCACAAAGCACACTGCCAACGTACACAGGGGCCCTTGGGACAGACACCAGGGGACACAGGGGAAAGAGCATCGTTAAGTCAGTTTCTCTTGCCTTTAACTTCAGTAAAATAACAAAACAATTCATATTAACCGCAAGGAAATACTCATCAGATTCCACAAGCCTTTGAGACAGGATTTTCAGATGCAAGCAATATCCAATAGATGTTTCCCCATTGCAAAGAACCAGCTTTTTTTATTTTGCAACTGCACCTGGTTAAAGTGATTGTACAGCATCCAGTGAGGCGGCCAGGAGCCGCAGATGGGCAATCCAGGCCAACAAGAAGCTACTCCATGGGTTCACGCTGACTTGTCCTTTCCATGCTGTGACAGTCACCACCACAAATTGGGAGGTTCCTCAGCCACTCTGCTTTTAAACAAGGTAATTTCATCCAAGTGCCGCATGGGGACATCTCTGATGACCTCTGTCAAGTCCTCGTGAAGCAGAGGGAAAATGACGACATTTAATGCAGGGCGTTCTGCCTGGAAACTAAATCAGACACAGGTTATTAGCCAAGGAAAAATACCAATTCTCCAGTGCAAGGGAAGGGGATGGCCTGGGTATCGATCATGCAGGATGGGGGCAAGGAAGGGTTGTTCAGAGGAGGCAGGAGGGGCAGCTGGAACTCCAGGTCTCCCACTCTTCCCTCTCTGTGTCAGCAGGGAGGTCAGGCTGGGTTTGCACCCCTTTGCAGTGAGTCTGCTAAGCTGGCACAAGCCCAAATTACACCTAAAATCGGGAGGGAGGAAGACTTTTAAAAAAATTAATAAAAAATAAATCAAGACATGTACAGAGATCCCAAGAGCTCTGCCCAAGCTGGGCACAGTGCTCAGCGATAACAATTTAAACCACCTGCAAACCAGAGGCAAGTTGCAGAGCCATTAGGAAAATCAGGCCAGAGCAGTGTCAGGCATTCCCTCGGGGTTGAGCCTGGGATTATCACTTCAGGCTGGGTTGTTCTGCATGCAGAGTCTACACTCTGCAATTAGAGCATAGGCAAGTTTAGAAAGCTCAGATGTGCAGATAAGCATTTAAGTGTGCTCACACTCACACACTGCTGCCTTCTTTTTAATCCAGGCTGCAGAGCAAAGGAAGAGATTTGCAAAAGTTAAAGCCACTAAACCATGTAGAAAGAACCGTACAGAAAAAGCCCAAGTGCCCACCAGCAAGTGCTCTACATGACAGCAACCTGTGAGGAAGAGAAATAGTATTACTCAGTGCAGTATAACAGGAGTTCAGTCTTTTAAAGCTAGGGGGGTAAAACTGTAGCATAATTACCCTTAAGATGAAAAAGATTTGTGACTCTTAGTCCTTTGCCACCAACACATTTCCTCTGAAGGGTGTGACAAGGACCAGTTCATTATCACTCTCAAGGAGGCAGTGTCAAACTGGCAGCACCAGTCCCTGGAGGCTGAACCAAGCTGTGTTGGGTGCAAAGAGAAGCTCACTGCTCAACAAACTTAGACAGGTGTGTGCTTGGAAGATTCCCAGCTCATCTCTAGCTCTGTCAGAGAGGGAATGGCTGGAGATCCATCTGCTGGAAACACGCATGAAAACCCCAGGCAGCAATACAGCCAGCTGAAGAAAGGAACACAAGAGACTGGCATTTCCTGGGAGACAGAAAGGACATTCCCATCCACAAATGATTTGGAGTAGAGCTGCCAAAAACATAGCAGTGAAAACTTCCATTCCCAGGCTAGCTGCTCAGCCTTGGTGGGTTGAATTAATTTGCCTGAACCTAAGTAGCTGCAGGAATAAGAATTTCCAGCAACAGAACTACCTGGGGCAATTTTATATCTCTCTGCATCACAGACCTGCCCTTCATGCCTCATGCCTAAGGGCTGGCAGAAAAGGACACGGCTCCTCAAGTGAATCTGGGGACTTGTGTCAGAGCTGTGCAGCTTCTTACTTCCACAGCACTGCCCTCAAGAAATCAACCAGCAAATAACTGCTGATCTGGGAAGCAGCTGGTAAAGTCTGCAGTGAAATCACATAAAATACAGCCAAATGTCTCTTTGATAGTCCCTGCTCTGCTTCAGCTCTTCATGTTTCTTATCCAACACCACAGTCCTGCAGAGAAAATCATGTTAATAGACCAAGTTTACTGAAGTTCAGCAAGGAAGAAACTGCCATCTCCCCAAGGGAAAGAAACCTCTGCTTCCTTCTTTGTATATAGACTCTCCCAAATTGGACCTGAGTGCTGCCTCCTCACCATGTACAAAATTGTAGTTTATAAGCAGCCTTTACATGTAGCAATAAAAACAAGAACCCAGACAAGTTTACATGATGAACTGCCACCAAGACAAGTGAAAAACCCCGATGCAGTAAGTGTCCCTCCTAAAGAGGCTGGGTTTATACCAGGGGCTTGAACTTGATCTTAAAATAAGAGAAAAAAAAGAAACCTTTGTAATTTTCTCCCCCCCCACAACAGGAAACTGTATGTTACTGCAAACCTTGTAAATTCCATACCCCAGCAAGCTGACGCCGGAGAATTCTTTCCATGTACAATTTGCGTGATTTAAGGAAAAAAAAAATCAAATGCACATGGTTCACTATTATTCTCAGCTAAATGTGCGTGCAAAGCCTCTCCTTTAACTGCCTGTTAAAAAACACCCTGATTTTAACGAGCAGCTGTCATAATGTTAAACTGGGATTAGCAGTTCCCAAAAGCAGCCTCCCTCTGCAATCTATGCTCCTTTAGTCCTTCCCCGGAAGGCAATTCCTTTCTTCATACACCTGTCCAGGTGGGCTAGATTAAGTGAGAGGCACTTAGAGCACTAGTTCGAAAGGCCCCAGGCACGGGGAGGAGATAACAAGAAGGGGAAGAGAGTGAGTTAATGAGTTGCAGAACAGCTCCTGTAATCTTCTTGAGGGTTCTTTCCTCATTCCACACCTGGATGGACTTCAAACTCCATCCACCTCTGCAAACGCATGGCTTGTAAAATTAAAACCCGAAGGACAGAGAAGGCTGTTGACCTGGGGAGACAAAAGAGCTGCAGTTTCAGACATGAAGCCCTGCTTTTTTTGTTGGTTTTTTTTTTCCAAGGGAAAAAAGCCAAGGATATGCTTGCCTGCTCTCTCCTACAAAACCTCCAGACTAAACTCATCATGATTAATTAAATGAAAGCAAGTTTTCTAGGCAACTGACTAGCAGCCCCTTCAAAACAGATCCTTTAATCAGAAACAACCACTGGGATAACAAAGAAAACACCTCCCCTCCCCCCCCACTTATATTTTCCAGCATAACCTCTGGTCCAACAGAATCAACACCAATCCGACAACCACCCAGCAGGAATTTCCACAAGGTTTCTGAAGTGTCCTCATGTGGATGTGGACACAGAGCAGACCTGGCCTCAGCAGCTGGTTGGAATCATCCATGGAGCTGGGAAAAGAACGGTGAAGCACAGCCTGTGTCACAAATTCCTCCTGGCATCAGCAGAGGTGCAGCGTCTCTCTGCTCTTAGATCTTGAACTGGTTGTATGTGGATGAAAGGGTTAAGGATGTTTTGCTATTTGTCTCCAGAATTATCCCAGAACAGGTGTGGACTGGACACAGTAAGGTTATTTTCAAGTGAACAGCTTGGTAAATAGCCTAACACTATGCTCTCAATTACTTCCAACCACTGTGGCAGCATCCAATATGTAGGTCAGGGACAAAGTCAAAAAGAAAGAGAAAAAGTCTAAAGCAAGGCTGCACTTTGATCAGATTTCCTCGATTTTAGCAAGACAAAAGAGTCCCTCCCAGGAATGCAGTTATCTCCTGGCAAACATTGACATGCCTCTCCAGAGAGGACAGTGAGTCCCCAGGAGATTCCACCTGCTGATAGGTCCAAAGGGTAGCCCAAAGCCATGGGGAATCTCACCAGCCAGCCTGGAAGGATGGATTATACCCCCCCTGCAACCCTCTGCACCACAGACCCTGGAAGGTGACAGCTCTCTGCACTAGGTGCTGCTCAAACTTACCTTCTGTACTTGTAAGGAAAGGATAAGGCAGTATTTGAGGCTGAAGAATGTACTTCCCCCCTGAGATTTCCAGAGAAACCCAAGGAAAGCCCTAAGCCAAATCAGACATTTCAGCACATGCCACTACACAGAAACTGGCAAGCAGGACCGAGGGCACGCAAGGTGGGATAATTAAGCACTGCCAACAAAAGCAGCACACAGCAGATAAAGTGAGGAAATACAGTGTATCAGGAGTGGATCAAGGGCAGATCTCTGACCTCCACAAACCCAGCTGAGCTCATGGAAAAAGAAGCTCCAGAGAAGGAGAGGAAGGAAGGAAAGGAGAAGTTTGATTTGGGGGAACAGAGCACAGCGGGGACAGAGCAGATGTGGACTCTGGCTGGCACAACTCTTACAAATGCAAACCAGTCTCTGCTGCAGTCAAGCACCTTCTCCCCTCTATGCTTTAACCTTCCCCACAGGCTGATGAGCTGTTTTTGGAGAGCCACAAGTTTCTCAAGAGCAGAGGTTTCAGACCAACTCACTTTTTATCCTGTATGCAGCTCTCTCACCTACAAAGTCCTGTTAATCCTCTGCCAGGCACAACCTGTTTTCACTGGAAGACCTGCTTACACCTCGAAGTTCAAGTGTGGCATCTGTCTTGAAAGCTTCAGCCAGCATACCTGAGCCAGCCTGGAAACTCCCTTCCTGAAGCATGGCACGGTGGAATGGAGGAAGTGCCAGGACAAGCTGGAGCAGCAGGCAGCAGCATGACCCAACATACACACACACACTTTTCTCATCTTCTCAGGGAAGGCCAGGCAAACACTTAAGATTTGTTCCACTGGCCGTGCCCTGACCTCAGTACCAGGGAGCTGCAAATTTCTCCTTGCTTACAGAGACTGCCAAAGAAGCATCTCCAGAGCACTTTCCAAAGAAGATTTGGCCTCGCCAAAGAAACTGCAGGTGGGATTCTCCCAGGCCCCTTCCCTGGGGAGCAGGGAGAACCTTTGCCTCCCACTTATCCCTCAGAAGCTTCTCAGGGGGATCCAAAGCCTCCCCACACTGACTCTAAAGCAGATCCATTCTTTAGTGCCATTCTCTCTTCCAGCCCTGCCAGAGTGCCAAGGCTGAGCAGACTTCATTTCCAAACCCCAGAAACGGACTTGAAAAGTTCCCAAGGAAAGCTGTTCAGATTCCTCTGGCTGCTCTTAACTCCACACAATGAGATATTTTTGCTATAAAGTGTTTTCCTTTAGGGGTGTCTTCCATCCCTTCATGTCTATGTGGACAAACCAACATTCTCCCAAAGATCATGATTTTCCCACACTAAGTCCCATCACCACAGTCTCCAACCTGAGACCAAGGGGTGTAGATGGGACTCTGGAAATCACTCACACACATCACTGCCAACCCTCCCATTATCTTCAATGCAGCTTCTTCCTCTGCCACTGCATTGAGCCACAGGGAAGGAGCAATAACACATCAGACTCATCCCGAGCTGAGGCAAATTACATCTCTCTGCTGTGGTTTCCCTGTAAGGCATGAATGGCACTCTGCTACTTCTCCTGTGAACTGAGGTTTGTATCAAACACGCCTGCAGACCGAGGTTCCTACATTATTTTGCCAGCTGAACTCTGCATCACTCAAATGTGACCGGACAATTAGAGGGGGAGGGAATAAGAACCCAAAGAGCGATGCCAGAGCGCCCAGGACACGTCCTAGGGGAGTGCTCTGCCAGAGCAAGCTGAAAGTTATTTCCTAATCTCTTCCACAAATTAAAAAGCTACTGCAATAACTGCTCAATTAGATTTATTTTACTATGGAAATGCTTTAAAGCTGCAGTTAATGCTTCCGTTCAGCCTTTTACACCCTCATGAAGAGAAAGCACGACAGTGCTATTCCAATATTATTTCTCAGCCAAGAGAGAGAGGACAATCCTTGAAAGTTATTTCATGCACAAACCAATCTGCCCGCTGAGGAAGGTTTCAGAACTGAATTCCTTTCAAAACACATGAGCTGGCAGTTAGAACGAGCCATTTGGGTCAGCCACAGGAATGCATTTAAAGAAGGGGGTTAGTGAGTACCCCCAAAAGAAGATAAATTAATATGGCAAACTGGGGATGGTCCCACAAGCCCTGCTGGCTTGTAAAGTATTTAAACCCACCCATAAACAACATCCCCGGTGGAAGCAAAGGTGTCTGGGCCACACCTCATGCATTCAACCTTCGCCAAGCCCGCCAAGGAATCCTTGGGCAACGCAGCCGACAAGGATGCAGTTTGTTATTCAGTCTGTGACAGAATGATTCAGGGGTTTCCAAGAGCAGGAAATGAAACAGACAATGAAAGCTTGAGCGGGATGCTAATGATTCACTACACCAGCCTGGTGATACATTAAGTCCTCTGCAATCCCACTTGTGCAGGGCCGGAGCCCTCAGCACGCTGGGGCTGGTGGGGTGGGATCAGCAGCCACTGCCAGCAGCTTTGGGACCAGGAAAGCCAGCAGTGTACAGACAGGGACTTCTTCAAGGTCACAAGGAAGAGAAGGTGCTGAAGGGATGCAAAACCAGCTTGAAAATCTTGAATAAGCCCTAGGTGCTCATAGCAGCTTTTTGCAGTGTCGATAGGACCGCAGCAGTCGGGTGGGCAGCGTGGGACCGACGCTGCAGGACTCGGCTGAATTCAAAGATGATCTTGCAATCACCTACTGCCCCTACAGCCCCCTCCACCCCCTCTAACAGTAAAAGAGAGCCCCAGAAGGGATTTTCTGAGGCTGAGACCACAATGAGAATCCAGGCAAGCAAAATGCTGCAGGGATATCCAGGGCAAGGGGGAATATTTAGTCCTGGGGTGAGCAAAAATTCATCTGTGATAGCTCAGTCCTGTGCTAAATGCCAGGAGAGGGACTGGCTCGCTCAGCACTTTCCACATACTCATTTTCAGCCTTGTGCTCCCACCTGGAAGCCCTGTTTCTGCAACTGAACCCCAGGAGGCTGCTTCATCCCTTCAGCAAGCTCACAGCTCTCACAGCCACACAGGGCCACTGGAATCAGCAGTTTAAGAAAAAGGGAAGATCCAGCCAAGAGTTTCACATTAAAAAAGGACAATAACAAGCATGGGGAAATTTAGGTAATGCTGTAGAAGACTGAACAGGAAGATCTAATTCAGACTGAAAGCTCTTCCTAGAAAGCGGCAGGAATCTTATCATGAAAGTCACTTCAAACCAAGCAGTGCTCATACCTGACATGGGCACAAGGCAGGATAAGTTTGTATTTCTCTTTCTCTGAGTTTAGATCCCCAGAACAGTGAGATTGCCCTAAATGAGAAAAATTCTCTGTACTTTCCACCACTGGTTAATCTAAGAATGACCTGAGTCACAGAATCACAGAATTGTTTAGGGTGGAAAAGCCCCCTAAGACCAAGCCCAACCATTCCTGCAGCACTGCCATGGTCACCACTGAACCATGTCCCCAAGTGCCACATCCTCATGGCTTTTAAATCCCTCCAGGGATGGAGACTCCACCACTTCCCTGGGCAAACTGTGCCAGTGCTTGACAACCCTTTGATGAAGAAATTGTTCCTAATATCCAACCTAAACCTTCCCTGGCACAACTTGAGGCCATTTCCTCTCATCCTGTCCCTTGTTCCCTGAGACCAGAGCCCGACATCCCCCTGGCTGCACCTTCCTGTAAGGGAGTTGTGGAGAGCCAGAAGGTTCCCCCTGAGCCTCCTTTTCTCCAGGCTAAACACACTCAGCTCCCTCAACTTCTCCTCATGGACTTGTGCTCCAGATCCTTCCCCAGCTCTGTTCCCTTCTCTGGACACACTCCAGCCCCTCAGTGTCCTTCCTGAAGTGGTGGGCCCAGAAGTGAACCCAGGATTTGAGGTGTGGCCTCAGTGCTGAGTGTTCAGCACCAGTGCTGAGTTGCTCAGGTGCTTTGCAAAGCCATTTGCTGGAGAGAGGCACCAGTGTGGCTGGGGAACAGGGGCAGAGAGCTTAGGAGGGAACTGCCACATCCTCACTCTGACCCCACAGCTCTGGGGGGATGCTGCTCCACACCCCAGGCAGCACCAGCCCTCTGCACCACTTCCTAACAGCTCTCAGACTCCAGGAATTTACAACAGCACTTTTGGGAGACGTGAACAGCTGAGCCCAGCTGCCCACCCAGCACCCCAAAACACACTCCAGCTGCACCACGGTTTCTCCCTTGGATTCCATTTCTATAAATCACAGCTCGCCTCTGCGCCTTGACACTTTCCCCCTTCTTTATGAAGAATCCCTAATGACGCCCTGTTCTCAGAGGTTTTTTTGTTTTGCTTTGGGGTTTTTTTGTTTGTTTGTTTTTATTTTTTTGTAGCTTTCTTGATCTTTTTCCAAGGTGTTTTTCCAAGGACTTTTCACTGGCTTGTATTGTCTGGTGTTGTAGAGTCCTTGAAATCACTACAATGATAGGAGCTATCTAAACACTTCAGCTAAAACCGACAAAACTCTAAAGGCACACAGTGGAAAATAAAAATCTGTCCTTGAAGCCAAGGGGATATTTGCTGAAGCATTTCCCATCCCCTCATCCAGCCTGTTTTCTGATGGCAAACTTCACCAGGAAAGCAACTTCTCCTGCACATTTGTGAAGTGCCCACTAACCACACCATGTAGCTATGCAAGCCTGAAGTCATCCAAATTCCTTGCCCGCAGGATTTTTGGGGCAGAGACATACAGGAATATAAATACGATTATTTAGTGTGCAGCCCGTTGGTAAATGGTGGGACCTTCCATGGGTCACAGCTCCATCTACTGACTCTGCCACAAAATAACATTGTGGAAAAGCCTCGGAAAGCTCCTGAAAGGTTTATCCCCTTGGACCTGCCTTTGGAGACACGGGTCTGTGCAGGAATTTAGAAACAATCCCAGCACAGCAGCTCAGCCCAAAAGGGCGAAGCAAATTTACCTTTTCTGCAAAGAAGCCTCTTGGCACAGCAGCAGGTCTGGGATCATGCCTGAACCTACAACCACATGCCCTCAAATTGTGGTATTTTAGTGTTTGTGGAATTAATGCTTCAGTGGTTTGAACACAAGAGTAATTTGAACAGGCACAACACGTGCTTGGAGCTGAGCACTCCAGCAAAGTTTGGGTCCAAGCATAAAATGGAAAACATTGTGTTCATTGGATCTGCTGCTATCTGAAGTGTGGCAGCAGCTGAGCACCATGTGATGGGGAAAAAAAATGTCAATTTACACAGAACCTGAGACTAGACCCCCATCACATGTGAAACCAGAGGAAGATCAGGGAAGTGAATACGGATCAGTCAAGCCATATCTCCCACTCTAACCACTACACCCTTCTTATGTGCAAGTATCTCCCTGAACCATAAAGGAGCTCACCCCTCCCATTCACACTGAAGGAAAAAGAATAAAGAAAAACACTGCAATGATTTATCTGCCCAGAGGGAAACAATCTTTACTGTCTTCTCTACAGCTCAGAGGAGACCTTGCCCTTGCAAGCCTCCTGTTTGCTGATGAGGCTCCAGATGAGTCCTGTTCTGCTTATTGTGTTTCATTGCAAAAGAGCCAGAACTGAATCAGAGCCTTTTAATGACTCAAATACACCAATTATTTTGTCCCAAATAGCAGCAAACTTCAACCAGAAACTGCTCACCAGAAAGCTGGACACCACAGGGCCTGGTTCAAAGCTGTCACAAGACTAAGAGACATGAGAACAACTCTCTTTTCAGGCCAGTGGAACAAAAATACATAACACTAACCTCCTTTTACAGTAAAAAGGGAGTTTGAGAAGCAGTTCAGGCTTTAAGCCATTGCTGGGATGCAGCAGATTTAATTCCCAAGCTCCCATCACCACACCCTGTATATTCACCATCTTCCAGTACAATTCCACAGCTGAAACCAGTCTGTTCTCCCCAAATATGTTCTGGCCTCTTGTGTTACCCAAACGCTACTGCTCATCCACACTTGGAAAAGCACTGCCCTGCACTACATTGTATTTTCAAGCCCTCTCAGCTCTACCTTCTGCAGCAAATTCCTGCTATGTGCCCAGCCCTGGGTCTTTCCCATTCCCACTCACATTTCTTCTCTTTTTTAGAGGCACTGGGAGAATGTGAATTGCTTTGGCCCCATCTTGCTGTTCAAAGCCACCTCTCAGTCTAAACACCATCACCATAGCCCTGAAACAGGAACTCCGACCCTCAGTGGGACCTGAGGAATATGGATCAATTGCCCCAGCTCAAGAAAGGGAGCAAACAAAGGCTCGAGGTCCTTCCTCTCACCTCCTCCTTCCCACCCACTCTCCATGTTTCACACGAAGCATCCACACACATTCCAAACAAACGGGAAAAAATAAGCATAAATCACCTCATTTCATTCTGGCACAAGGACAGATAATTTCCAGCTTGCTGCCTGATGTAAAACTTGGATTAAAGAGTCACCAGCAGCATGCTTTTAGAGGAAGCCATGCTGTGTGAACTGGAGCCTTACCCACAGGTTTAAGCTCACACACAGATTTTACTGCACATCTCTGTGCCTTGGAATAGCAGACAAAATGCAGTCAAGAGAAAGTCAATTTCTGACCCCATCCCAAGGCACATTTGTGCAAGGATGATAATGGGATCGCTGGAGAAGTCACGTGGTTAAAGACTTGCTGATGGCTCGTGCAAGACTCCAGGCTTTGCTTACACATCATTTTCTGTATTTTGTTTCTTCTGTTTTATTACTAGAGACAGTTGCACGAGAACGGGATCTTTGTTGCTTAGGAGAGCATCTGCTCCCACTGCTTATCCTCCTCCTGAAGTCATAATCTTACGTGACATCAAAATCGTTTCCAGAGCCACCAATTACAATGTCACAGAGGATTATGACTTCAGGTGTAGAATTTGCAGTGGGAGCAGATGCTCTCTTCAGAAAAAAAAACCCCAAAACCCAACCTTCAAAAAACGCTGTTTTCATACAAGCGTCTCGATTAATAAAATACAAAAGAAGAAAATAAGTTTGACAGCCAGAACTGTCGCTAAATATAAATATGGTTTTTAACATTTCCACGAGGCATCAGCTGCTCTTTGGAAAGTTCCCAAGGTTTAGATTATAAAGAGGTAGAGAATGTAGCGAGAATCAGTCCATGACAGAGAAAAAGAGGGAGAAAAGACTGCAGAATGGTGTATTTCTGCTCAGTAAGTGGACATTAAAATTTTGGGCGGTGCTGCAACGGCATTTCAGAAGGGAGGGAAAATAAAAAGCAGGAACTGAGGATTTTTAGTTCTTTCTAAGGATCCCAAAAGCACAACTGAAATCAACCCAGAAACGTTTTTACAGATATGAAGTCCTGTGTAAAACAAACTCAAAGAATCCTTGTCGCATCACAAGGAATTTACTCAGTTGTTTCCAACAATCCCTATCCCAGAAGGACACAGAGGCTTTCAGAGGCAGTAACAATCCCAGAAGCAGTTTGGTAGGGAGCTAATATAGTCACAGCCTTCTCTGGATTTGATCCACGGAAACAAGCCAAGTGAAATAAGTCAGTTTGAAGCTGGAGGAAGGCTGGGAGGGAGGAGCACCCTTTAGGATGCACTAATAACGCCGTGTGATTTGAAATTTTTATTAGAGCTTAACAGGGCACAGCAACAGTAGGTGACAAAGAAAACAGACTGAAGGCGGGGAAATAGCCTTCTAGAAAAAAAGATAATAATGGAAAGTCTGCTGCATGGGAAATATTTTGTAAGATGACTGCCATTATTAGAAGATTTCCAAATGCCAAGCGTAATTAAAAGCTCTCTTTTCAAATGCAGTTCACGGCTCACACACAAACGTTTCCCACCACGTGAGCCTCAGAACGCTGCAAGGGGCCAAGCAAAATGCATTTAAGAACTGCCAAACGTGCAAAGGCAGTTTGTACCAATTCTCCCCCCTCACGAACCCTCCGAAAAAAAAGCCCTTCACAACAACCCTTTAAAGGCTTTGAATTGCGCTGCCAGGGGATTATCAGTAAGTGACATTTACAAGTGATTAGAGGACAGAGAATTATCTTAGTCACTTGTGGGAAAGGAGGAAAGCTTCAAGGTCAAATATCTCAGTACTTAAAATGTCGGCAGATGTTTTGTTTACACAAAAAGTGTCATTTGATTTATGATGGAGCTTTGCATCCAGAACTTCAACTCGGCCAGCAGAACTGCAGAGAACATGGGTGGGAATGGAATCAAAAATTCATATAATACCTTCGAATATTTCACTGATTCACTCTTATTAAAGTAAGAGGCTAGCTTATGTGCCAAACAGTTACACACTACCTATTAGCTCCTTGGAACAAGAGCTCCAAGCCATATAAACCTTGGCAAGCAAGGGAATGGAGATAAATCTTCAAAAGCTCCAGAAATCCCACATCCACCCCTTTCCGCACTCACCTCCGGACAATGGACTGCTGGAGATTTTTGCAAACGGTAAGAGATTCTCCCATAAACATGTGGCACATGATGACCTCAAGGCAGTTGGCCATGAATGACATCACTGCGTCAGACTGCAGAGTCCCGCTCCGGGAGACGATGCAAAGCCGCTGGAGAGAGGAGCAGTGACTCAGTGCCTGGAAGAACTGGGCGCCTGCACAGAAGTACGGCTGTTCCAGCCTGCAGGAATAAACAAAAACAAGTCAATGGGCAATTCATGCCTGGGACGCTCTCAGACAAGAGGGAAAGACACAGCACATTCATGGGGGGCTGGCAAACGGATCAAGCAGTGCCTCCAATCCTGAAGGACAAGGGCACAAATAGGCAGAAAGGCCCTAAACTGCAGAATTCAGGCGCCCACAGGGAGTAACCCTGGAGTAACCCTGGTTTTGCAAGTTCCCCACGAAGTATGGTGGGTAAGAAAGCCTTGGATCTAAGCAGTAGGCTTACAAGCACAGCCTGGGTTCTGCTACCTGACATCCACCAAGCAGGTGATGTGGATTTGGGCACCTTCTGCTCCAGCGTACAAAAACTGCCCAAACTGGTGATATCTTCAGTTTACTGCCTGGGGAGAAGCAGGCATGAAAAACACACAGTGCACAAAGAGTGATGCAGAACTGGGGCCAACACAGTGACCACAACCAGCCCTGGCAAAGGATCAGAGCTACAGCTCTCCCACAGGAAGAACAACCACCATCAACTCAACCTTTACCTTAAACACCTGGCCCAGGGAGGAGAGACAGGATCCTCTGCCACAGTGATCCAGGACAACAAAATCACACAGTGAAGCCACACCTGGCCAACAAGGGGTCTGTGTTTTAACCAGCAGCATAAGTGGGTGACTCCCTCACAGAAACCAGCCTGCAGGGAGCTGAACCTGCTCGGGGCCCGTGCCACCAGGAGAGTTCATCTGCTTAGTGCAGATTTACTACTGGGCTTCAGAGCACTTGGGAATCTCAGTCATTGGGTCAGGAAAGCCAAGAGCTCCAAGAAGGTTAATCCATTAGGTGATAACAAGCTGTCGGGCCCAACCTGATCTGGATAATCTCTGCATAGGCTTTGTAATATGCAGGGGTATCTCAGCAACTTAATCCTGTTAATTGATAAATTCTGTTTCAGTCTCAGCCCATGACTGCTGTCGGGTGGCATTGCCTGAAGAGATCCTAAGAGCATATCAGCACTTTGGGTAATAAGTTAAAATTCATATTAAGAGAATGGGCATCCTCTTCAATTTTTCAACATCATTATTGGGGCACTGTAAATTTAGGACAAAAAGCACAGAATCTCCAGGATCCAGATTTCCAGGTGAATCTCTGGGACACACCAGCCACACCTGCAATGCCTCCCTTCACTCGCTAGATGGCAACGTTGCTTTGGAGTAGCCCCTTAAACTTGTTCCTCAGCCTGGAAAGCTGGGAAGGGAGAAAAGGGTGGAAACAGCAGGGAATGAGTCAAATCGAAAGGAAACTACATTATCAGGAGGACGTGCTAATTTCTAAAACCATCTTAAGCCAATATAAAACCTTAGTCTTTACTCAAAAAAGAAGAGTGACACCTTCCACCCAAATGCAGTACAAGGAGACAGCCCTGTTGCAGCCTTTATTCCAGGCTCTGTGCTGCCTCCCATCTCTATCGCTCTTGGCCTCCATTTCAAAGCCTCAGGAAGCTACAGGGCCTAGGATGAGCAAAGCAACACTGCACACCCAAACCTCCTTCCTCCATGGCCATTTACACTCCTGAAGATTAAAGACACATTCACGTAACCCAAGACCTCGAGCAACTGAATTCCCAACAGCTGCCATCCCTTGGATGAGAGACCAGCACACTCCTCCCCCGTTATAAATGGGAAGTGGTGGAAAATTAAAACCTTCTATTGCAGTGGATCAGGAGCAGGCACACAAACACCAGTCTCAGGTGATGAGCAGTGATTTCAGCCACAGTAACAGAACTGTGACCTTGCTGTCCCAACTGCACAGCATTTTGGACCTGTTTGTGAACAAAGGGGGACAATGGGACTGACAGGTTCTGCAGTTTCACTAAAAGAGGCTGATTTAGGGGCAAAAAAAAAAAAAAGAAAAAGAAAAAGCCATCTCTCTAAAGTGGTAACATTTGTGTTCATATGGACTGGTGCAAGGAAACCACCAGAGCCTCCTTTCACAAGCACATTTTGGCTACCTTTGTGAACCTCCTTTGTGCACCCTTTAGGATCAGACCCTTGGTGGGATCCTTTAAATCCTACCAGGAGA
Organism: Monarcha castaneiventris obscurior; assembly: GCA_026261815.1. Lineage (NCBI taxonomy): Eukaryota > Metazoa > Chordata > Aves > Passeriformes > Monarchidae > Monarcha > Monarcha castaneiventris. The sequence continues at coordinate 9,778,445 of JAMPIT010000856.1, read as the reverse complement.
GGAACAACAACAGGACAAACTAAATCTGGAATGTTTTCAGTACATTATAAAGAAAAGAAATAAAAAAAAAAAGAGGTGAGATTTTCATACAAACCCAAGGCAGACAAGTATCTCATTGAGAAACCTAAAGAAAACTCTACATTATCTAGACAGTGTAGGAGTCTCTTCCTTCCTGGAAATTTAAAAGATGTGCGTGTACACAAAGCCAAAAAGTCAGCAAAAGCACGTAGTGTTTAACCTGCCCTGACAAGCTGCTAGCTCCCAAATATGCAGCATGCACTCTTCTTTATCTAAAAGGAAGGCAGTCTCAGCACTTTCTGCTCCTAAAACACTGGTTAAAGGGCATATCCTGAGCCCTCAAGGACAACATGCAATGCCTTCCCGTTATCCACAAGTCAGGAAGGAAAATACACAGTTTTCAAACCACTGCAGCTGCTCTGGACCGGAACACTTTGAACAGTAGCCACAACAAACCACACATCACATTTCTGGAGATCCACAAACGAAATGGGAGATGTTCAAGGGCAGCCCCTCACCTGAGATCTCTCAAACACTTGCAGTGTTTCAGCATGTCCGTGAGAGCAGACATATAGACCACCTTGCCCATCATGCCCAGGTTGGCCAAGGAAAGAGTCCGCAGGTGCTGGCACTGCAGCCCGATGTTGACGAGCCCAGAGCCCGTGAGGATATTTGGCAGCTGTGCTAAGGTGAGGCTCTGCAGGTAAGTCAATTGGCTAATGGCAGCCACCTCTGAATCCCCCACACTCTGGGCCCGCACACAGGGAGGCAACGAGTTCCGAATTGCTGGCTCGTTGCGGGGCATGGCTGAGGAGAAACTGGACCCAATGATCTCCAAGGTTTCCAAAAATCGGAGGCTTGCCATCAGAGCCCAAAACACTGAAGACTCGATCTTCTGATTTGCCTGGTCCCCTAAGTTCCTTGGACATGTCTGTATCCCAATCCGAACTTTCCTTCCAAATGTTTGGGGCACCAAATTAGGTGTGGTGGGAGGCTTCTCCACGCTTGCAGCAACATCTGTGATGGAGCAAACTGGTAGTGCTAAAGAGAGGAGGTGCTTTAGCCTGGACAGGAGCTGGCACAGGTGGTTCCCTATGCTTTCAGAGCTGTGGTGGTGAGCTGCAGACAGGTTCAGATGTCTCAGGTTGCAGCAAGACACTACCAGGCTTTCCAAAATGCTGCTGTCGATGTCATCTTCCGCTTTCCGAAACAAGGACTCCGGGGCCAGACAGTGAACGCAGCCACTGAGATTCAAACTGGTCAGGCTTTTAAGATCCTTCCCACCATTAATGACCCTCTGGATCAGGTGCCCACCAGATAAGGTGCATCGGCTAAAGCTGAAGTAGAAAGGGTTGTTGAACTTCAAGTGTTGCAGGAGCCCAGAGCCGTTAATCCAGGCTTTGGGCAGTTGTAAAGCATCCAGACGTACATTTCGAGCCATGGAGTCCAGGAGGTTTTTGGTGGCTCCCGTCTCCGCAAAGCTGCCGGGGGCAGAGATGAGGAAGGCGTGGAGGTTCTCAGGTGTCCGATCACTCAGCACTGCCAAGTACAGCCTCACCACCTCCTGATTGACGTAGCCAGGAGCCAGCCTGGCGTAGAAGATGCGGAGGTTCTGGTAATGGGGCACGTTGCTCTCGCCCACCATCAGCTGCCCAGAGAGCATAAACCCCTCCCGCGAGCGATCGAGGATCTCGAAGTAAAGCAGCAGTTTCTCAAGGCTGGTGCAGCACGGGACGACACCGTAGGAGGGCGTGTAAAGGGTTTGCTTCAGCTCCGAGACACGGCTGAGGGTGGCTTTGCACTCACTGCTCAGCTGGCTGGCATCAAACCCCGGGTTCACGTCGATGGCCAGGGAGCGCAGGTGCTGGAGCGTGGAGAGCATCTTGGAGAGCCGGAGAGAGGTGACGTGGCAGCCAGACAGGTTCAGCTTGACCAGGTTCTTGCACCGTGTTACGTGGTCGATAGTGGAGCTGGGCAGCCAGTAGCAGCCGGCCATGTTCAGCTGGTAGATCTCCTTTCCAATGTCCCTCATCAGCTGCTTCACTTTGTCTTTGTTCACCTGCACCCAAACAAAACCACATTCAGTGAGATATACAGCAATGGTGGGCACTGACTCGGTTTCCCAGCTGGAGATGGGGATAAGAGTGGTTGGCACTTGGGTTACATGGCTCATCCAAAGGTTTGGGGATGGCAGCACAGCCTAAGAATTATCACACTGCTGGCAGCTCAGTCTGCCATGTTTTGGACTCTTAAGACTACACTTCCTTTTGCTTCTGCGTTCTACATTACAGACTGTTCAGCAGCTGAGAGCGAAAGGGAAAACCAACTCCATTTCCTACCAGCAAAGCTATTTCAGCAGAACTGGCCATATGCAGAAACTCAAATTGAAAGAAGAATGCTGCCATTCTTCTTCATTCGGATTCCTCTTTTGGAAATGAGCAACAAGGGCTTCCCCTTGCCTGCACTGGCTGATGCAGTTCCCATTGAATATATCATCCTTCCTTCCCAAGCTTTATTTTTGTTATAACATGCACACAATTTCTGGCTTTGCTGACTGCATGCCTGACAGCAACACGCACAAGATTTTTTTGCACAACAACATGGGAAACATACTTTGAGAAAATGGCAACTTTACACAACCACAGTTACAAATGGAAGGTCACATTTACTTTCATTTTAGCTTCCAAAAATATGGAGAAGTTAAGTTTTCACTGACAGTATTTTATATAACTAACAGAGCTGTTCTAACAAAGCATTCTGGGAAATAAATACTTTTATAAAACAGCTTATTGTGTATTTGATTTCAGAGTTCAGGAGCGATCTATTTATGGATACACATTGGCAAGGCCTACTGTTTGGCATTGCTTTTCAGAAGTCAGATTTGTCCTCACAGCTAACAGAAGAAGCAAGCTACTCTCCCTACCTTATAGTCCTTCTGAAGCAGAACTGTATGTGTTAGACTCTTGTCAAGGCAAAGTGTTGCAAGTTTCCTGCAGGTTCTCCTAACATTCAGGACCAGGTCTGTGCAAGGGACATAGCTGAGGATGTGCAGAAGGATCTCATCTGAGAACTCCATCAAGTTGACTCCATTGCTTTCCTCCTCACTCTCTTCACTTACAACCTCCTGGAGGAAAAAATATGAAGGAGGAAAAAGAAAAGGAGAATATGGAGGTAGTGCAAAACTTCACACAAAGCCACGGTACTTTCACTAGGTCTTTCACTAGGTCTTTCACTGTTGGCTAACATTTCCATCAATTGTACTTACTTTGCAACTGGAAGAGTGACTGTCCATGATCCTTTCCCAAATATATCACAGCAATCTCTTTCTACATCCTTCCTCCAAGCGCCACCCGTTTCACTAACCTTAGGAGTTATATAACCATGCATATATACATATATATACGGCTATATATATCTGTTTACACATACAGACACACACCAACACTGCAGTCCGACATCACCCACAGCTCTTGTGCAACACACTCACACCTTAACGGCGAAACCACAGCCCAAACCGGCACTAACGCCAGGGCAGCTCCTGAGGGGAAGCGGGGCTGCTCCACCCCACAGCCCCTGTGAGCCCCCCAGAGACACACGGCCAGGGCGATTCTGGCGTCCTGGCCCCGCCGCCGAGCGCCCTCCCTGCCCCCGAGCCCGGCTCCCGCCCTGAGGGCTGCCGGCTCCCCCAGCCCCGCAGCAGCCCCGGTTACCGGCGCCCCGAGGGGCCGGTGCGGAGGGGAAGCGGGGGGCGGGCTGAGCCCCACAAGCCCCGACTCACCTCTCCGCAGCGCGACATGGCGGCAGCCGCACGGTCCCGCCGCAGCCGCCACCGCCTCGCCGGGCCCCGCTCGCAGCGGCCGCGTCCCGGGCTGGCTCCCGCCGGCCCGGCCGCCTCACGGCTCTTCCGGCGCGGCCATGACCCGGTTCCGCGGCAGCGCCCGCCCCGCGCCGCCATCTTGAGCGCGGCGCGGCCTCGGTGCGGCGCCATCTTGAGGGCGGCGCTGCCATGGTGGGAGTGGCGGGTCCATGGAGTCAGAGGACACCGAGGTCGTTCACGTTGGAAAAGAGCTCTGAGATCATCGAGTCTAATCTTTGACCGAACACCGCCGTGTCAGCCAGACCAGAGCACTGAGTGCCATGTCCGGGCTTGCCTTAAACACCTCCAGGGATGGTGACTCCACCACCCACCCGAGCAGCCCCTTCCAATCCCTAACAAGCCCTTCTGTGAAGAAATTCTTCCTGATGTCCAACTTGACCCTCCCCTGGCACACCTTAAGACCGTTTCTTCTCATCCTGCCTGTTGTTCCCTGGGAGCTGAGTCTGACCCCCATCTCCCTACAACCTCACCTCAGGGAGTTGTGGAGAGCAAGAAGGTCCCCCCTGATCCTCCTTTTCTCCAGGCTGAGCCCCACCAGCTTCCTCAGCCACTCCTGCTGCTCAAGACCCTTCCTCATCCCCATTCCCTTCTCTGGACATGTTCCAGTGCCTCAATGTCCTTCTTGGATTGAGGGGCCTGGAACTGGACACAGCACTTGAGGTGTGGCCTCTCCAGTTGCAAGTACAGGGGCAGAATCACTGCCCTGGTCCTGCAGGTCACACTATAGAATACTAGAATGGTTTGGGCTGGAACTTAAAAGATCACCCCATTCCATCCCACTTCCACAGGATCCACTATCCCAGGTTGCTCCAAGCCCCGTCCAACCTGGGGCATTCCAGAGATGGGGCAGCCACAGCTTCTCTGGGCAACTTGTGCCAGGGCCTCACCATCCTTACAGGGAAGAATTTCTTCCCAATATCACCATCCTACCCTTAATTGATGTGCAAAGGGCCATGCAGAATCATCCAGGGCTGCTGTGACCACAGCCATTGCACACAGCCATGTCCAAGGGGAGCAGCTGGCTCAGCACAGTGTAGCTCCACATAGCTCCTCTCCCAAATCTCAAGTACAGACAGGACTGGAGCTCTGGAATTTCCAGTTACGTGTATGCTTCAGGAATTTTGTTCACAGAAAATGTGTTTTAAAGATGACCCATAAAGGAAGATGAATAAGTTGCTATTTTCTTCCTGCTTGATTGTTGCCATTTAAGGCCGTGAATTATATTAAGGGTAAATTGGGGGTTTCACTTAGAAATAGCAAGTGCCTCAAGTCTTGATTATGTATTTTGCTTCTAGGCCTGTGAGAGAGCTCAGGAGGAAAACCATTCTTAGCTCTTAGATGAGGTCCTCTGTAGAGGATCTGTACCTGCTTTGTTTGTCATGTGTTTCACTTGAATAAAAGGTAATCACAAATTAAATCCGGAGGCCTTTCAATCAAGACCGACTCGTTTGACATCTGGAAAAATACCAACCTACCCATACTTGCAGTCAGCAGGGAAAGCAGAGACCGGGGTGGAGGAGACCTGCATTTCCAATGCAAATGATAAATAAAACCATCAGTGAGTCCCAAAGGCAGAGGGAAGGCCCTGCCCAGAGAGCCGGGGTGGCTGGAGCAGCCAGCGTTTGGAGTAGCCATAAATTCCCTCCAGCCCTGGGGTGTACAGAGGCCAGACAGCAGCTGACAACCCCGAATAAGTACTGGGAACAGAGGGTGGTGTAAGGAGCTCCTGAGGAGAAACCAGGCTTTGTAAGAGAAGCTGCATTTGGACTTGGAATCCACTAAATAAACGAGCAGTGTGTTGGTGCAGATCAGACACGAAGGTTGAAGACAAAGCAGAAGCGGGCAGTAAAGGAGGAAGGAATTGAACATCTACCTTGCACTCAGGCATTTCTCTTCATGGCCTTGGGAGGTAACCAGATAGTGATAGGGGAAACCCTCCTTGCTGTGCCTCTTCTCCATGTGGGTAGACTTTGGTCGCCTTACAACCAATACACATTTTCCTAGCCCAAACAAGGTAAGCACGTATCTTGCTGTCCCAGTCCAGACAGGCAAACAAAGTAATACCAGTATCAAGATATTTTGCTCTGTATAAAACAAAATATCTTAACGTCCAAGGTCCAAGGCCAGACTGTCCTGGGGATTTTGTGTTTTTCCATCTGGAAAGTCTTGCTTCAGTTCTCTCCTCTGATTCTTAAGTTTGATACAGCCTGAACATCTTTTTGCCAGCTTGACTAAAGCCCAGCCTGACTGCAGCAAGCAGAGCACTTGGTATGCTTGGGTGGATTGCTAGCTCCACTGCTGGGAGTGATTCTCAATCCCTGATATGGTTTAATACTGTAAGGCCTGCTAAAGTGGATTACAGATGTCTATAATGCAAGTCAGGGCAGGGTCCAGGTCAGCAATCCTGCAAAGAACAACTTCAGAGACCAAGACTACTCCTACCCCAAGCACAGCCAATACCACAGACCCATCCCTGAACGGGTACCTCAGAATGGCCATTTTCTGAAGCTGGCGCTTTGTACCCTCCCTGGGGACTTCTGCAAGGAGGCCAGTTGAGTTTGAATGCTCTGAGATTCCCTGGGATTTTTGCACACGGCCAGCTGGCACCTCTCCTGGAGGAGCACATGTTCACTAACGAGAGAACAGGACCCTCCCCATCCAGGGACCGTTCCTGGTCAACTGTCCCTGACACAGCTGAGAGACAATGAGGCCCTTCAGGGCTAAATCCCGAGAGCTGCAACCGTCTCCTTTGCCAAGGACATCACTAATTCCCGGCAGTGGCTTGATTCCATAAGCAGCTCAGTGAGGTGACTTTCCAGGTCATCAGCTAATTGCAGGTGAAGTGCCAGTGACTGTCTCTAGCAGGAGGGAAAGTTGGGAACTCTGAGGGAAGAAAGGGTGTAAAACGTGTTTGCTCAGCTCCCTTGAGCTGAGCCGTCTCTCCCAGGGCAGCTACAGGGAGGTAGGAAAGGGCTGGTTGACTTGGAATGATGTAGAGCCGCTGTCTCTGCAGCCTGAGGAATCCCAGGACGTCACCATGGCTGAGCCAGACAGGGGGACATGCTCAGCCTGGCCCGTGGGTGGACATATTAAAGCTTCTGGTCTCCCCAAAACCCCTGGCTATTTGTGTGCTGGAGAAGAGGAGGAGATAGCCAGGGCACTGATTATTCCCTACACAACTTCTCCTTTGAGTCTACCATGGCTAAAGCCTGGCTCCTTTACTCCCTCCCTGACAGGCCTCTTGGCATTGCCCCACCTCTGTGAAACGGTGATGGGTGAATTGAGCCCTCTGAAACTCCACGGCAGAGAAACTGCAGTTAAAAAATCCCCTCTTCCAGCACTTGACGTTCCTGAGAGGAAACCACTCCATGCTCCCCTGTGCTCGTTGGAGTTGGGAGCAGTGAGTAATGCTCACAGTTGTCCCTGCCCGGCACCACATTCTTTTCTCCAGCATGTAATGGCCCAGAGGAGGGATAAATGGAGCCTTGCTGGAGCAGCCTGCAGAGTGGCTGTGCACACCATGGCCTCACGCCAGAAAGGCATCAGGAAAGACTGTGGAAGGCTCAGCCTCATTTTACTGAGGGGCTGGTTACCCAAAACAGCAAGTGAAATGTGAAGAAAGGAGAAAAAGCCCTGCAAAGTGTTAACTAACAGCATACCTCCGTTGGTTCTGGAGCATGAAAATCATCCCAGCTGCCCTGTGTTCAGCAGCTCTGCACCACTCTCCCTGTGCTCACACCTCTGCCCACCTGAGCTGCTCTCAGCCCCTGGCATTTTGCTGCTCACTGGTTTCTCACTACCACCAGTTTCTTCTGTTCTTTGTGTCTCAGCACATTTTCCCACAGCAATCAGTGACCATTTCAGAAAAGGCTGAAGAAAGGCACCCCATTTCCCTATTGCTGTCATCTCTTCTTGGCTTCTGGCCTTTTTCCTACCCTGCTTCCATCAGCTCCCTCCCCAGGAGCTGCCATTGCCTCCTCCTCACCCCATTTCCCCAAGACCTCAGGTCATAAGCCCGGTTTGGGCCTTGCTCCAAGCTGTTTCACCTCCTCTGTTGCAAACTGGTGCTTCCAGTACTCGTCAGCTCAGCCCAGTGTCTGCACCTCCAGCCCTGCCAGGCTCCCATCGCACCCCGGAGGGAGCCTGTGGAGATGAGGGGCAGAAACCGGCAGGTCCACCCTGAGTACAGTACAATGCCAGAGCAGGAGCAGGGCAGGCAGAGGATTAAAGAGGAACTGGAGCCTGTTCCCTGCCTTTCATCTGCTGCGAGCATGCCACAATCACAGCCATTAGCTCTTCAAAGGCACGCAAGGTTGGCAGAGCCTTGGGAAGCTTCACTCTTAAAAATGCTCCCAGGTCTGGTCTCCAAGCTGGCAGTAGTGTCACCTGACTCAGCTTTTCCTAGTTCCTGACCCAGTAGCCTCAATCCTCTCTCTTTTCCACAGATGTGATTCCAGCTCTGGGGGGCTGTGGTCGTTGCTGTGCCCAACAGGGTCTCAGCTCCCAGCATGGCTTTGTGAGGCTCCCTCCTCTTCCACAAAACTAGAGAAGTTTATCAAACAAGGCTGAAGCTTCACAGGTCTGGAAGCCCAAAGGATGGGTAGAGAGTCAATAAGCCCAAAACCTTCCTGGCAAAGGCTGGGCTGAAGGTAGGTACCTGCACTGGAGCTGTGTCACGCACCCTGCCAAAGCTTCCTCCCTCCTCCCTGCACCTTTTTCCCAGCCCCACCCATGGAGCACTCCAGTGGCCCTGCTCTCTGAAGTCAATTCTTTCCACTTCACAGACTTCCTCTTGCTTTCACCTGAAAGCTGCTCCACCCAGCCAGCACACTGCCAGGGCATGAGTCTCCCTACCTGAACCCAGGCCTCCCACCCAGGGCAAACTGAGAGCAGGACAGGCAAGCTGTGACACCTGGAGCAGGAAGTGGGAACACTGCCTCATGTAGAGCTGCAGACTAGTCAAAGCAGCCTTGGCAGGGGGAGAAGGCAGCTGCTTTGGCTCGGCTATGGCATCACATCCCATTTAGTTCCATCAGTCCAGCATGAGACACAGAAGACTGAGAAGGGAGACACACAGAGCAACATTTGGGAAGGTGCAGTTCAATCCCTGTTAAGCCCAGCTCCCTCCAGCAGCTCCCTGCTGCACACACTAGCAGTATCTGGACAACTCCAACCCAAGGCACCCTTGGAGACCCAGAGGTTTGGCAGGCTGTTCTACCCCTCCCCTAATCACCCAAAGCCATCTGCCTTGTGCCCCGAAGCACCAGCATCCCCCCCCAGCCCGATAGCAGAGCTGTGCAGCCTGGAAGGGTGAGATGAGCGCAGGGAGCAACTGTCAAAAAATGGCACGGAAAGAAAGAAAATGAACAACCAACACCAGTCAAGCCTCTATGGTGTGCACTTTTATTTCAACTGGTCTTAAGTCAGTGTACAGGTAGCCCCTCCCTCCCCCACATACTGGCACCGCTTCTCCTAGACCCTGCGGGGGACTGTAAAGCCTTCATTCACATCTATCACTGGGGAACACAGGCTGCTTGCTTGACAAATCGAAGAGAAAAAGGATCAAGTGTGTTTTGTTTTTAAGGCGGAAAGATACAAAAAGACACTTGTCGGGTTACATAATTTACAGACAAGCAATTATAACCTAACACCAGCTGTAACTGGTGGACTCCCTCCGAGCTGGGCTTTGCCTTCACAGAGGCGAGTAACTTCCTGTAACAATGCATTGTAATATTTGGAATGACTATTAAAAAAACAAACAAATGTACAATCAAAGTCCTCAGATGCATTGTAGAACTTTGGGGGCGTTCGCTCCGACATGTTTCATTTTAAGACTGCTGCTGACACCTTCACCGTTCCAGTTTTTTAATCCTGAGTCAAGCGCCAAAAAAAAAACAAATAAAGCCATGCCAATCTCGTCTTGTTTTATGCGCATTTATGGGTTTTGTTTCATCACAAGGGTGTGGGTGTTGGTAACAGTCCGGTTTAGAAGCATTTGCGGTGGACAATGGAGGGTCCGGATTCATCGTACTCCTGCTTGCTGATCCACATCTGCTGGAAGGTGGACAGGGAGGCCAGGATGGAGCCTCCGATCCAGACAGAGTATTTACGCTCAGGTGGGGCAATGATCTGCAGGAAAGAGGAGGAACCAGTCAGACACAGCATCACACTACATGCACAGCCCACGCACAGCCCTGCAAAATGGAGCTGCCTAAATTCCCTTATCTAACCTTGGCCAAGATACCGTGAAGTCCAAACAGGATCAAGACACCACCTCACACACCCACCTCTGTCCTTTGCAGCCAGTCTTTACTCTAATCCCATTATTCATACAGTTGGGTGGGTGCCATCCTGTCCAGCCCAAGGCCATTACAGCTGCATCAGCCAGACACGGTTTCTATCTTTTGCAGTAGGACTACAGCCTACCACCCTCCACCCATGCTGCGTATTTCAGCCTAATGGGGGTGGCTGAGATGTTCCCCCAACTCCATCATACCTTGATTTTCATTGTGCTGGGTGCCAGGGCTGTGATCTCCTTCTGCATCCTGTCAGCGATGCCAGGGTACATTGTGGTACCACCAGACAGCACTGTGTTGGCATACAGGTCCTTACGGATATCCACATCGCACTTCATGATGGAGTTGAAGGTAGTTTCATGGATACCACAGGACTCCATGCCTGTGAAGAAGTAGAAGGTCTCAAGTCAGCAAAAGCTCAGACAGAACCAAGGAAGCCTAAAAAGATACTACAGGCAACCAAGAGACCACCAGCCGTTTCAGCAGAAAGGCAGCACAGAGCCATGAATGGGACAGACTCAACCTTTGGCTTTACTGACCCAAGTCCCACAAACAGCTTTAGGCTGTGTGGGAATTGAGGCTGACTGGTGGGACAGCACAAGTCTTGCTACAGACCAGCAATAAAATATGGTACCCCACTGCTAGAGTCTCCAGCTCACCCTTCACAGAAGGAACATTGAGGGGCAGAGGGTATCCTAGGAAATTTGGACTTACCCAGGAAAGATGGCTGGAACAGGGCCTCGGGGCACCTGAACCTCTCATTGCCAATGGTGATGACCTGGCCATCAGGGAGTTCATAGCTCTTCTCCAGGGAAGAGCTAGAGGCAGCTGTGGCCATCTCCTGCTCGAAATCCAGGGCGACGTAGCACAGCTTCTCCTTGATGTCACGCACAATTTCTCTCTCAGCTGTGGTGGTGAAGCTGTAGCCCCTCTCTGTCAGGATCTTCATGAGGTAGTCCGTCAGGTCACGGCCAGCCAGATCCAGACGGAGGATGGCATGGGGGAGGGCATAGCCTTCGTAGATGGGCACAGTGTGGGTAACACCATCACCAGAGTCCATCACAATACCAGTGGTACGACCAGAGGCATACAGGGACAGCACAGCCTGGATGGCTACATACATGGCTGGGGTGTTGAAGGTCTCAAACATGATCTAGGGAGAGAAAAGGAGGGGTTGAGTCAACAGCTAAATACAGGGTTCATGCTACAGGTCTATACCAAGTCCATGCAATTGGTTTTACTTCTGCCCCTAGATAAAAGGTATCTCTACACTCCCCCTCAAAGTCCATGCTTATCTCACCTGGTCTCCACCCACACCTGCCAGGTCAGAGCCTGAGCAGGGACACCACTGCCACAGACCCATCCACGTATCACAGCAAGGAACAAAACAAATGCCAAGTAAACTACAGTACAGTCACTCAAGGCTGTAAATGGATTAGTGTGCCTAGTCAGAAACAGCAGTTAGACAAGTTGCTAGTTCAGTCTCAGAGAAAGCCAGCTTAGAAGAGCAAACAAAACCTGTCAAGGTCCAGCAAAGAGTAGACTCAGGTCAGGAAAGGAAAACCCTGTAAAGATGGCAAAAAGGGAGAACAGTGGTGAAGGAGGAGAGAGGACACCATGGAAGAGGAGAGCTGGCCTGCAGCAGTATCTGCTGTAGCTCCAAGCTGCAGAGTTCTACACACCTGTGTCATCTTCTCTCTGTTGGCTTTGGGGTTCAGGGGAGCCTCTGTGAGCAGCACAGGGTGCTCCTCAGGGGCTACTCTCAGCTCGTTGTAGAAAGTGTGATGCCAGATCTTCTCCATGTCATCCCAGTTGGTGACAATGCCGTGTTCAATGGGGTACTTCAGGGTGAGGATACCTCTTTTGCTCTGGGCTTCATCACCAACATAGCTGTCTTTCTGGCCCATACCAACCATCACACCCTGCAGAACAAAGATGATGTAGTAAGAACAGCTGAAAAGTGGGTAACTCCTTTTTCCCAAAGCTAAGTCTCCAATTATTGTCCCTCTCCTGTCCCCTCTATATCAAGAAAGACATCCAGCCAGCTGCTCCAACACACACTGCACAAAGGCTCTGCAGGAGGCTGCATTCCCCACCAGATGTGCTGCAGCTCACAGGCCTCTCATGGTACAAAGCCAAATAAAACGGCTTCTTGCCTCTAGGGGAACCACTTCCACCGAATGCTCCTCTCTTTTGTCAGACAACAAGCACACCAGCCACCTACCTGATGTCTGGGGCGACCCACGATGGATGGGAAGACAGCACGGGGGGCATCGTCCCCGGCGAAACCGGCCTTGCACATACCGGAACCATTGTCAACAACGAGCGCGGCAATATCGTCATCCATGGCTAGCTGCGGGAGGAGAGAAGGAGACGTGAGCATCCCCGCTCACATGCCGAGCCCCGTCCCGCGGCGGCAGGCGGGAAGGGAAGGCGATGGCGGGAAGCGCAGGCAATGCCGCCAAGGCCTTCCCCACCCATTTCCTTCCTGCCAGCGCCGCTCCGCTTCGCCCGGCGCCCGCTAGAGGGGGCGACGCCTCCCAGATTTCGGCACTGCGCGGATTTGGGACAAAGGAAGTCCCTGCGCCCTCTCGCATTATTACCATAAAAGGCAATGGATGGAGCGCGCCGCGCCTCGCCCGCCACCGGCTGTCGGGGGGACGGCGGCGGCCACTCCCCGGAGCGGGCGGGCGTGGCCACCACACCCCAGCGCCCCGCCGTGTGCCGGCCAGCGGGGCTCGACGCCTCCGCACAGCCCCGCCGGTCACGCCCGGTGCCCCACCTTGAGCCGGCCGGCGGGGCTCAACACCTCCGCACAGCCCCGCCGGTCACGCCCGGTGCTCGCCCCAGCGCCCCGCCATGGGGCAGTCAGCGGGGCTCGGCACGTCCGCCCAGCCTAGAGGGTCACGCCCCATGTCCACCGTGCGCAAGGCACGGCCAGGAAGACTCGACCTCTGCACAGCCCCCAAAGCCTCAGCCAGCCTATACAAGGAACCACAGCAGAACGAGCGCTGGCCACCACGCCCAGCCCACTAGTCAAGCGTGACCGGGGTTCTGCCCCATCGACCGGCGGCACCACGGGCGGGATTAGAGCCAGCATCTTATGCAATTGCCGCCCGCCCAGGCTCAACCTCGGCGGCTCCGGCCGCGCCGGTGTAATCCGGTGGCGAAGGGGGGGGGGGCAGCGGCAGCTGCCACACATGTGCCGCCCCGCACGGGCAGCCTGGGAAGTGTAGTCGGAGCTGGAGCAGGCAGCCCGCCTGCACCTGCGCTCCGGGCACACGGGAGGTCCCCCCTGCATCCCCCAACCCCGCATTGTTCCGATCCACAGCCTCGCCCCGTGTAGGGGGGGCCGCCCCCTCCTCGCAAGCGGCAGCCACCAGCACTATTCGGATGTGCGGGGTGGGGGGGCCGCACCCCTCCTCACCGAGGACAACGCCCCCAGGCCCCGACCCCACACGGGCGGCTCCGCGGAGCAGACAAAGCCCCGCGCCCCGCGTCCGCGCCGCCGCTCCCGGGACACAACAGCCGAGCCGCCCGCTCCCCCCATCCGCACCAGCAATCCTCTTACGGGGCGGATTAACCACACAGGCTGCAGGGGCGCGACCCCCCTTCCACAAGCATCACCCCCCAGAGCAGCCTTAAACCGCAACCTGCGTCGCTGTCCCTTAAAACGCGGCAGCGCGCTACGGGGGCCGCCACGCCGCCAGCGCACAAAGGGCGCGCCGTGTCCCAACAACACCGATCACACCGATACTCGTAATAACACTGCCTTACTACTGACGTAATTAATATCATTATTTCCTTATCCCCCGTTGCCGCGGTGCTGCTCTCACCTTTAGGGAGTTGGCGCGGTCGGAGCCGGGGCAGGCGCAAGGCGGCGGCGGGAGCGGGGCGCGCGCGCGGTGAGGGCAGGCAGAGCTCGCGGCGGCTCCCGCCCGCCGCCCGCGCGCGCTTTATATGGGGCCGCCGCCGCCGCCGCCTCGCCATAAAAGGAAACTTTCGGAGTGCGCCGCTCCCATTGGCCCCGCGCGGCCACGCCCCCCAGGCCTCGCCCCGCCCCGCCGCCCAGACAGGGGGGAAAATATTGAGTGGGGGGGAAGCGAGTGGAATTGGGGTGGGGGGCGCGGCCCCCGGTGTCACCGCGCCGCTTTGGGGACCGGGCTCTTGTCTGATGCTCGCCGCGGCTCGCGGTGCTCCGGTGCCCCCGTGCAGCCCCCCCCTCACCCCAGCCCTCACACAAAGCCCCGCTGCTGGGGGTCCCGGCCCGTTCGCCCCCCCGGTCTCTGTGGGAGCCGGGCGGATGCAGCCCCCCGGGAGGGAAGGGGGTGCCCGGGGGCAGCGCGGGGCGGGAGCCCGGGGGTGCTGCTTGCCCTGCCTGCGGCGCTGCCCGGCGCGGGGCACGTGGAGCGCCCGTCACCTGCACCCCTGGGCCGGGCGGGCACCGGTGACCCCGGCCGGCAGCGGGACGAGCGGCACGCGGGGCCAAGTTCATTGCTGATGTCAGCAAGCGGCGGCCACACGGCTCCTGCCAGCTGCAGCCAGGCCCTCGGCCCTTGGACCCGCCCGGGCAACCGGGAACGCCGCCGGCGCCACCGGGCACCATTAAAGACCGTGTGTCTACGGTGGCAGCGACACCTGGGAGAAGGGTATGCTCCGCTGGCTCTGGCTCACGCATCGAGTCAAGCAGGGAGCCCTGGTCCCCCCTGCCCATCCTGCCCCACGCTGGCAGGGGACACCGTGGGAGCAATGGTTTGGTCGGATTTGAACAGTATTTGTTTCTGTCCTCTGATCCAAACCTTGCTGGAGTAGGAGACGTGGCTGCTCCAGCCAGAATTGCTTTCTGCAATTCCCTTCTTGCCTGTGACCATCCAACACTGGTCGGGAATAAAGGCGAGAGCAGGGGCCACGGAGCAGCAGGCAGCAGCAACCAGAGGGCTTTGCATCTCCGGAGTGTTGTGCGAACGCGGGCTGATTAATCAAGTTAATTAAGCAGCCCTGTAAGTAAAGTAGCAGCAGCCACTCGCAATCTGTTGCCGGCTGGAAGCACACAGACTTCAGCGTAGGGACCTTGGATGTGTAATCTCAGCCATTTGAAAACAGTGGTGACAGGGAAAAAATAAATCTCGGGGGAAAAAAGGCTCAAAATGCCTGTTTTCCATGGGATACCCCTTGTCCAGCATCATAGAGAGGAGAGCCAGGCCTGCAGTCAAGGTCTTGAGGGCACACCAGCAAGCTCTTTGTCATCAGGGAGCTGCAGAGATCACGATGAGGATGAGGATGAGCTTGGGACTCCCTCCCCAAACTGCCTGTGTGGGTCTGCCTAAAGGGGACCCAGGCATTATTCCCCCCCTTCATTACTCCCTGCTGTGGGATGAACAAAGGAGGAGAGCAGCAGGAGGAACCTGCAAAAGCCTGTTGAGATGGAGATTTGCAATTACCTGGGGGGATGGGAGGCGATGGGACAGCAGGCACAGATGGGAATACAAGGGAAGCCCTTTTCCTTTGGATGGCATCCCCTTCCCCAGGAGCGCCTTGTCCTGGTGAAGGTGCCCCAAAATTCAGCACCACAGCTGTGCCCGGGTGCTTTGGAGGGGGTGGTACAGAGAGATAAGAGACCTGTGGGCTCTTCTGGGCCATGCCTCATCCCGTGGGACAGAGGTGGCCACGGTGATGGATGTGTCCTACCAGGCCACTTTGGGACCAGGCCATCCCCACCATGTGGAGATGGCCACAGTGATGGACATGTCCTGCCAGGCCACTTTGGGATTATGTCATCCCCTCCACACTAGAGGTGGCCACAGTGATAAAGAGATACCCCAGGACAGTCCCCATGGGAAGCCCTCAGTGGAAGGGGACCCAGCTGAGGGTTCCTGCAGGGCCATGCTGGAGCGGAGCTGCCTTTGCCCAGTCATTCCTCTGTCACCTCGATGTGGATCATGCAAGATCTCTCTATCGCAGCTTCCCTTGCAGTAAAATGGGAGTCATCGCTGTAATTACCTGCCTCACGGGGAATTAATTAATGTTTGCATTCCACTTTGAAAAGGCTGATTATTAATTACAAGATTATACGTCAAATAAGGGGAGCCACAAGGCATGGGTAGAGCTGATGGCCCTCGCAGCTGGCAAGTGTGGTCCATGAATGTGCTGATAAAGCAGGAAAAAGTCCAACAATACCACTGGGGTGATGGGTTTGGGATGGGGAACATCAGCAGGAGGTCAAGGCCAGGTGGGGAGGCCACCAGGGCTCACGGGGGTCTTGGGCAGCAGGATGGGGCGTGCATGAGAGGGGTGGGATGCTGCGCTCCGCTGCATCCCGGTGAGCAGGTTGGGTGGAGCCAGGCTGGGGAGCCACAATGTGAGACAGCCCATTAGGCAGGGAGGGAGCTACCAGGCAATTATTCTTGATTATTGGACTGAATCAGAAGGCAATCAATCCGCCAGCATCCGGAGGGCAGCGGCACCGGCCCCGTGTCTCCTGGCTTTAGGGGCAGCGAGGTCTGGCCTTGGTGTGACAGCAGGATGTGGCCTCCAGCACACGGCTGGGTGCCACCGCTTCCTCCCAGCCTGAAGACACCTTGACAGCAAAGCCACCAGCCCGTCACCAGGTTCACCACTGTGTGATGGACCAGGCCGACTCCCTGGCCGTGGCTGGGGCTCTCTTCCTATCTTTTCTGGGATGTTGCAAGAGCCGAGAGGAGAGAAAGGGGAACCAAGCAAAGAGCTTCCCAGCTGTCGTGTTAACCTTTGGGCAGACATCACAGGCTCCCAAGTTCCCATGTTTTGCTTCATCTCTCCCTGCTTGTCCTTGGTGCTTGGCTCTCACTGACTCTGGACAAAACTATCCGAGGGAGGATCCTCCTGCCCTTCACCAGCTGATACTGCCAGGCTTGAATGGCTGCACTTGTGGGACAACATGTGAGCTCTGCTTTCCCCTCACTTCTCCCAGCCCTTCCCTAGAGCACAAGCCCTCTGCCCATGCAGGGATGGCCTCTGCCACACTTTTGGGGAGAGGATGGTCAAAGGCGGGAAATATTCCTGGCAGTTTTTGGAGTTGGAGTTTTGGCTTGGATTTCTGCACATCCCCTTCAGTGCCAGCTCCTCCATCTCTCACCCTGTCATGTGCTCCGGCCTCCCTTCTCTCCCTCCTGCTGTTGTGACAATGAGAAGAGAGGTAGAAACTTCTGAAACTGCCGCAATCTCTTTGAATCTCCCTCACACAAAAATCATGGAGGTTTTTTGAAGCAGTGCCTTTCCCTTCCCTTCCCGCTCCCCAAGGGGAAGAAGGAAAGGTGCTGACCACATCCCCTGTTTCACAGGCACAGGGACCATCTCAGCACCTTCCTCTTTCAATTTTCTCCTTGCAGCATTAGCTGTAACAGGAATTTGCAGGAGGCAAAATCTAAGCAGGAACCCCATGCCCATTGCTCCCTTTGGAGATGTTTGGGGGCCTCACTGCAGCCCCCACCTCTCCCTTTATGGGAACATAGTCAGCATCAAAACCTGAAGCAAAACAGCCTCTGACATTTTCCTGGCTCGCTGTGTTGCATCCCTGATGCCAGCTCATCCCTGACAAGCTGCAGGCTCGACTCTCCCCCTTTAAGCATCATTCTCCACTCTCATACACCCCTCCCTGAGGTTTCTACTCCTTTGTATTGATCCTTGAGCTCTCTCTGATCTATCAGTCCTTTTGCAGAGAGGACAACCTTTCCCTTCACAGACTCCATGTGCAAGGGTGTTCTCCCCTGATCTGCTGCACCCGCATGGATGGGCTAACAGTGCATTGAGCATCCCTCCCATTCACAAGGAATGAAAATCATTACATTGCATCATGCTGGAAAACCGTATAAATTCACCATTTTCCATTTTCAAGGCACAGACAAACAACCTGTGCTAGGTTTTGCTGAGGCTGTTGGAAAGGGCCCAGCCCTGCCCAGGTAGCCCAGCGGTGGCAGGGCGCACGTGCCTGGTTTACAGCCTGCTGTCCCTGATAAGTGGACTTTGCTGGAGGGGTTGAAGCCCTGAGCAGTGATTTTTCTCCACCTATTTCTCCAGCCCTGCCTGTCCTTGCTGCCCCCAGCCTTGTCTCTCCGTGCCCCTGTGCCTTCCCCAGCCCTTTTATTGCATATCCCTGAGCTGATCCTTGTGCCAGCATTTCCAGTTCCTGATGCTGGCCCCAAGGTCCCCCAGCTCATAGAGGCAGCAGGAGGCCAAGGCTTCATCCCCAGCTTTGTAGGCAGCCAGGTCAGCATCCATCAGCCGATGCCCAGGCTGGCACTCTGTGCCCAGCCCCATCCTGGTGCCCTGCCACCCTCCCTGGGCTGCGCTGGCCTGGCCGGAGCAGAGCAAAGCCCTCCCTTCCCCCACTAGCTAAACGTGCTGCCAGGGCTGTTTTGGTTGACCTTGATAGCAACAGCCTGTGAGGCCCGAGCGTGGAATTGTTTTCAGCCCAAGGTCATTCTGCAGCACAGCACGATTACACCGGCACAGGCAGACCCTGAGGCGGTACCGGCCGAGCTCCCAGCCTCAGCCCTGCAGCCTGGGCATCTCTGGAGCCCGCTTCTTCCACAGCAATGGGACAGGTGTAAGCTAAACCCTATGCTGGAGCTTCCCTGCAGGGACAGAGAGTGGTGGAGCAGCCCTCCCCTCCAGCCAGGCTTGGCATCAGTTTCAGGGGATATTTCCTCCAGCTAAAAACAGAAGAGGAAGAGAAAAAGCTGATTCTCCCTGGGTTTTTTCTGCATGTCTCAGCCCTCTGGCCCCACTCACGCCACCCCCATTGCCACCCAAATGTTACTGAATGACCCCTCAGTTGTGATGCACCTCCAAGGGGGTCTTCCCCTCAAAGTTGCTCCCTGGGGTTCAGTTACCTCTCCTGGCAAAAGGCTCCCACAGGTTTTACATGGCACTATGCTGAGCCATACGGTGCATTTTCAACTGCTTCTTAATTACTTTGAGAATTGATTTTTCTTGGTCTCTGACGATGGAGGCAGGGGAGCAGCTGGATGGAGTTTTCTGCTTGTACTGCACCTAGGAAATCAAACAGATCCTGGGCAACCCAAGCATGCCAGGAAATTCACTTTGATCTCTGCTGGGCTAGTGGCACTTTCCGTCTAGGGGCTGCAGGCCTTCGGCAGAGATGACCTCTCCTACCTTGAAGAGAGTGAGAATAGTGCTGCCTTTGTTTTCTGTGTGAGAAACACAGGCAGGGAGAGCAGGGATTGGGAGAGCAGGGATTGGCCAACGCAGGGCCACCCTCAGTCAGGGTGACTCTCCTGCCTGTGCCAGGTGATGTAAAGCACTTGTGACTCTGCAGGTAATTTTGGTTTGGGGCATAAGCCCCCTTTATCTCCAGCAGCAGGTCACAGGGGTCTGGCCATTGTGCCGGCACTGCTGTGGGTGTACCCAAAGATGGGGGGGATCCCCACCTCTCCAGTGACCCCAGAGCTGCACCAGCTCCTGTTCCTGCAGGCGCAGGGATGCTCAGGGAACAAATGGGCGAGGCGGGGTTTGCCTGTTCCTAGAAGGAGGGATGCAGAGGCACCCAGGAACTGCTCTGGGCCCTGTCCCAGCCCCATCCCTGCCCGGGCTGGCCCCCAGCTCTGTTTGCACAGCCGGTGCCGAGCCGTGATGCAAGCGGCTCTCCCCAGGCGGGGAAAGGGTGACGGAGGAGTGGGACCTGCTCTAGTCAATGCCCCATCCACTCCTCCGAGTTTAAATAAACCTTCAGGGGTGATTCAGCGCTTACACAGCACTCAGCCCTTTCACAGAGCCACCAGAACTGAAATCCAGTGACTGTTCCTCTCCCCCCACCTTGGGGAGCAGGTGCATGCGAGGAGAGCCAGGTGGTTTTTATCCAGTGCCAGGCTTGTTTCTGGTCCATATGGCTGGGGGAGCAGTGGGGTGATGCCACTCACAATGGGCTGGCAGTGGGGAAGGAGAGAGCACAGGCTTTCTGCAGGGTGATGCTGCTCCCAACCAGCCCCTCTGGTCCAGCTCACACTGAGATCTGCAGCAAACCCAGGAATGAGCCAGCAAGTTTGCAACGATATCACCCCTCTGGTATCATCCTGAGGCCACTCGCACACAGACTGGGCACAGAAGGAAATCACCACCACAAAGCCCAGGTGCAGAGGCACCAAGCCCCCCTGCATTTCATTGCTCTCCCAACCCACTGCCCCCAAAGTTTCCATCCCTCACTCGAGACAGTATTTCCACATGTGCTTTGTTTGACTCATTTCACACATTCCTGCTGGCAGGTGATAAGATCTCAGGAGAAAGGCAAACCAAAGCCCTGGGTGCCAGGCACTGGCTGTCACTCCCCTGACTCATTAAGGTACCTCTGCTCTCTCCTCACCAGCTCTGATCTGGGACTGGTGAGGACACATGGATCTTCATTCCACCACAGGAGGCCTGTGGGGTGAAGAGCTGGATGGAGAAAGTGTGGTGGGACTCAGGTGGCTGTGTGAGTTGTCATGTTCCCTCCTGCTCCTGAGGAGGACTGCAGAGCTCTGCTCTCTCTGGTCCCTGTGCCACCCTGGGGCGCCCGCTCTGCTGTCCCATGCGGGTGATGTGTGCCTGGGTAGGCACTGAGCCCCTCTGGGGTGTCAGAGGTGTTATCAGCTCTGAGAATATTTGAAAAATGCACTTGAGTGCCATTAGAACCTCGAGCACCTGCAGGTGGCACTTACTGGAGCAATGGCACAGCCCTGGGGACTCCCTAGCCCAGCTGTCCCCAAAGCACCCTTTGCTGGCATGAGCAGGGTGGGGTATGAACACACCTCTCCCTCCTCCAGCCTTTCACGATAAATAGGTTAAAGATTTTCACATTCTTGCTCTCTTCCCTTCCCCATGCCAGAGCCAGAGCAGTGTGGGGTTGCAGAGGTGGCTTCCAGAGCTCCTCCATTGCTGGAGCACAGAGCAGCAGAGGAAGCCAAGTGGGCACAGAGGCCACCAGGGCCCTGGTGGGGCTCAGACGGACACAAAGAGCGGCCACTGTTTTTACGGTTTCTCAGCCCAAAGAAGAGGCAAATCAGCATGCAGAGTAAACAGGGAGTGATTTTCCTATGGGGCTTTGCAGGAGCCCTTTTTGTTCCCAGATCACTACCCAAGGCTGTGAGACGGCTGTACAGCACATCTCATTCTGTGGGAACTCTTGTTCATGTTTTGCAAGAGCTTGGGGCAGATGGGGACAAGCAAGAGGAAGAAAAAGCAACCAGCTGCAGTGACAGGAATGAGGAAGCCCAGAATGTGGGGCAGCTCCAGGCCCAGCATAGCCTGGCAGAGCAAAGGGTGTCCCAGCTCCACCCTGGCATTGCTCAGCTCAGGTTCCTCACTCAGGGCTGGATCAATGAACAGGGGGTCTTATCCAGCCCCATGGGACCAGAGCCTTCTGCTTGGAACCTGCAGCCTCTGAGACCAGGAAAGGTTTTGTCCTGCCCATCCGACACCGAGCACATTGCTCCACAGATGAACCCAGACCCCTTCCCTGGGCTCTCTCCTCTGCCGTGGAGATCAGGAAAAGACATGGGACAAAGGGAGAGTGAGATGATGAGGGTTTCCCCTCCTCACCCAGAGCACCCACGTCTCTCTGGGCACACATTTTAATTAACACCGAGTGGCCGAGGGACCGTCCCAGGCAGCTCTCGGCACAGCCCAGCCTGGGGAAATCAGCCTTAAATGGCAAAACCTGGCCCTGTCTGCGGTAACCAGCTGGAGCAAGAGGCAGCAGAAACCGGAAACCAGAAAGCAGCTGAGGCACTCCGCCCCCCTCCATCGCCTTGTAAACCGAAGTTCAGCAGGAATATACCTTAGAAATTATCTCTTCCCTCCTCTGCCCTGTGCCCTCCTATGGGATGGGTGCCCTGGATCATCCAGCACTCTGCTCATCCTGCATCCCTGCTCCTGGGACAGGCACAGGGGGAGAAAAGCTCTCTGTATTTCCCCTCCCTTGTGCATCAGCTCAAGGAACAATGAGGGACAGAAGCCCCCTCCCCAACCTCCCATTGTTACTTTTGTGTGTTAACTCCCAGCAGATTCCAGGGCATAAATTGCTTCCAAGAGAACTCTCCGTGCTCAGCAGTGAGAACATTTCTGAGCTCCCCCAGACTCCATGTACTGGGGTAGAGGGAACTTGGATGCTCACTCATCAGGGGAATTCTGAGGTGCTCCTCAGGCCCAGCTGCTGCAAAGGAGAGCCTCGGATCTGCTGGCAGCCTGAAGCCTCCAGCAAGGCTGATGTTCTTTGTTGGGTTGTAGGGAAGGGGGGGTCTCACAGTGCAGGAGCCCACAAGTAGCATGAATTTCTTCCCATAAATCACCAGTCCCACTTAATGAACCCTGCACTTGTGCCTGGTATATTGGGAGCTCCCAGTATTTGCTTTGGCTGGTTTGTTGGCCACCCCACTTTTTTGGGATGAATTTTTTCCTTTCACTTGGCTCAATCACATCCTGATAGTGAGCAGGCAGAGGGCTGTCAGCCAGCTGCTCCTGGCTAATGCTGGTGTGGAGCACAAGGTCCTTCACCCAGCTGGTGCTGTGGATTCCCATCTCTGGGATGGGACAGAGCCTGGAAAGCTGCACGATCCCAGCACTGAGACTTGCTGCGTTACCATTTCCCAGCACGTTTCTCCATGAGCACTCTGCCAGCAGACTCATTAGCTGTGACATCTCATTAAAGCAACCATCCTTGGGGGAATTGGCTCGTACACAGGAGCACTGGGATTGGCGTGGCCCTTTTCCTCCCCACCTTCCGACAGGAGCGAGGACGGAGCAGTGGGAGAAGCCCCATCCTTTGGGATATGCACGGCAACTCCCCTCGCTGCAAGGGAAAACTGCAAAGGGAGAGTCAGAGGGAGAAGTCTGCACACATCAAAAAGGAATCAGCTCAGCAAAGTCACGATTATTTAAAAACCCCACAGACAGTCACAGCTCCCATTGAGCCTGCGGAGGAGGTGGCTTTCTCCTGTGCCAGGACCGGTTTCCCAGCTCGCCAGCCCAGTGGGAATGAGGCTTAGCCTGCCAGCCCCACTCTGTCACAAGGTCCCCACCCTGGCTGGCCAGGGGACAGGGAGTTGCAGCACCTACAGCCCCTGGACGGGGAGAAGCATAGAAATGGCCTGGAAACTGGCTCTGGGTGGATTTAATCCCGTCTGATTTCCCCTTCGGTGAGCTTTTTCCAAGTCTTCTAACATTTTTTCCACTCCTAAATAAATATGTTTCCAGCATGGGATATGCTTCTTCACCAAACATGAAAAGACCAGCCTCTTAATCTCCCTCTGCTCCAAAAGCCCCAAGCCTTAAGTCAAATAGGACACAACCACCCTTGGGTGGAGAAGTAAATCCTGTAAGTCAAAGACCAATTTTAAACAACAAAATGGAGCTCTGGGACACCAGCAGAGTTGCCCATCACTGCAACCATCCAGGGTGGTTGATTATCAGCATTAAAGGTGATGCTACCACCACCACTTGGCATCACTGCATCACTTCCAAGTTGCTTTCCCACTGCTTAATCTTGCATAAAAATCACATAAAATCAGGGTGCAGGGATGGACACCCCACAGTCTGCATGGAAAGGGTTTCCTCACCTCTACCCCATGTCTGCTGCTGGCAGTCCAGCCCAGGATTTCTGCCAGTGGCCATGGA
The DNA here is from genome assembly GCA_026261815.1 of Monarcha castaneiventris obscurior. NCBI lineage: Eukaryota > Metazoa > Chordata > Aves > Passeriformes > Monarchidae > Monarcha > Monarcha castaneiventris. The sequence continues at coordinate 9,754,610 of JAMPIT010000856.1, read as the reverse complement.
GGACAAAGTGGTCCCTTTCTCCACACCTTGCCCAGTTGCATCTCCTTCTTTTCTTCTTCCAGATAAAGAGAAGTCGATTTCCTACAGCCCAAGCACTGCAGATGCTCAGCATGTTCTGGGGCAGAGGAGGCTTTCCCTAGCTCATCCCAGCTGGCTCTGCAGCTCAGGTCTCCCAGCCCACCTTCACCCTGCTTTATTTATAATACTTCACACCTGGGGGGGCTGAGCATGAGCAGCTCAGTGAGGAGAAGAACAGCAAAGATGAAAAGGGGTTTTAAACCCCTTCAGCCTAACTTTTTCCAGCCTCAGAGAAGCTCAACCCCTCTCAGCATGAGCCCTTGGTCCTAGGAGGGTGTCATTGTCCCTCCAATGCAGGCAGCCCTTGGTCCTAGGAGGGTGTCATTGTCCCTCCAATGCAGGCAGCAGAATCAAGCCACACACAAAAAAAAAAAAAAAAAAAGACTCCAAGCCCCTTCTCCATGGTTTTATTTTTCTGCCAGCAGCTGCCAGGAGGAGTCATGCTGCTCGAGGAGGTCGGAGGGTATTTTTTCCCCATGGATTGCCTTGACCCAGGGTTACATGAGCCCTGCCCTCCAGCCAAACCCAGCTGCCAGCAGCCGCAGCCGGGCCGGGCGCCCGCGGGGCTGTGGGGACCATCCCCCGTCACGCTGTTCCCACAGTCCCAGCCTTCGAAGGTTTCACCTTCTCCCAGGCGGAGCAGCGCTAATGACAAGTGAAGGATGGTGCCACACCTGCACAAAACCATTTTTGGAAGGACACCTGGGGAAGAAATGTTTCCCATGTTGCTGCTCTGTAATTAGCATTAATTACTAGGGCTTGTGAAACCTCTTCCCCATTTACTCCAGGCAGCATCTGACGGAAACTGTGGGAATCCCGTATGGCTGAGTCAGCCGGGAGCCGGGGAGGGGTCGATGGGGCCCCACAGGGTGCAGGGATGAGTCCCTGGGGTCCCTCCCTCTGCCCCCCAGCCCATGGGGACAGGGTTTTGGCCAGAGGGCTGCAGGCCTGGTTAACACACCACAAAACAACTGATGCTGATCCACTTCACCCTTCCCCACAAGGTGCCACTGTCCTTTCACAGACAGGACATAACCTGGGACATCCCAGGGTTTGGGAGGGCTTGCATATACTGCCCTTTAAAGCATCCTTTAAAGCATGGCAGAGTGGGAGGATCCCCAGCAGCACATTTCCTCGGGTATTTGCCTCTCCCTCAGCTCACTGCTGTCAGCAACACCCCAGGGTGTTATTATAGACTGGGGGAAAATCCACCCCAAAAACCTAACCCCAAGCAGCCACTTTGTCACCACCCCATGGCACAGTACTGCTGCCTGAGTCATTTCTTCTTTCTTCTTTTTTTTCTTTTTTTTTTTTTTAATAATATTAATGATTAGAATGAGTCAGGACGTTTCGTCATCCTGGAGTGGCTTCAGAGTCATCTCACCCTGCCCCAGTGACTCCTCGGTGGCTTGGGGCTGGGGACACATCCAGCCTTCCCCCCCAGGGTGGGGTGCAGCTGCTGCAGCCTCACCCCCAAACTGGCAGCTTTTGGCTTCAAAATAAAATGAAAAAACACGAGGGGAAAAAACCCTCCCCACCTGCAGGGCCTGTTTTCTCCCCATCTGCTTGCAGCAGCTCAGGGTGCTCCAGCATCATGGGGGGACAGGTAACCCCAAACCACCACCCTGGGTGGGGGTCCCAGTGGCACTGGGCATCACGATGGGCATCCCAGGGGCAATGCCCAGGTGACCCTCAACTTTTCACACATCATCGTTGCTGTGACCTACAGGGGTGGTCACAGCTCCCAGCACCACGTGGGACCCCTGTTCCTCCCCAGGGACCCGGGCGTCCCCTCACCCTCCCACTTGACCTAACCTCCTGTCCATAAATGGAGAGGTTTGAGAGCTGTCCCCGGGGTGGAGGAGGAGGAGAAAAAAGGAGAATAATGCCAAGAATGCAGGACACAGCTGAGGAGCCCAGTCCCAGCCCCTTGACACGGGCTGGGGGCTATGGGATGGCCGGCCTGGGTGCTGAGGCAGCCTGGCCACAGCCCAGTCCTGTCCCTGCAAGCCACCCCAGCATAGCCACTGAAAAGGTGCTATTTTTCTTTCTCTGCTTTTCTCACCAGCTGGGGACTTTCCAAGGCTGGGCTGCCCCGTTTTCCATCTCAGCACCGTGGAGCAACTCTGGGGGTGCAGAGCTGTGCCCCCACACCCGAGGAGTGTCTCTTTGCAGCAGCGTGTCCCCTGCAATGCTGTCACCTTGCAGCAGCGTGTCCCTGAGCAGGTGATGCCCCCACCCCTGCAGCAGTGTCCCTCCTTCCAGTGAAGTGTCCCCCAGCAGAGACACATCCCCTTTCGCCCTCTCTCTTCACCCCATCCCCTGTGGGAAAGCTGCACTGGGATGGATGTGAGGTGCAGGGGTGGCCCCAGAGGCCGGTGGCACGGAGGGTGCCAGCAGCCACGCGCCCCGGCTGGCACCGCAGGCCAGGCCTCCGCTCGGGGCCAGAGTCCAGCGCCTTAAAATAGAAAGTGAAAACATTCGGGTGCCCTGTCCGGATGGGCGAGGGGGGCCCATCCCCACCTCTACCAGCCGAGCACCGCCCCAAAGTCTCACGACCCACCCTGCTCACCAGCCACCCTTTCCCCAACTCGCCAGTGCCCATCCCCAAGGTCAGGGTGGATCCCGTTGGGTTCTCTCGGAGAATTGCTCCAGCGGCTCGCTCGAATCCTCCATAAAAGGAAAAACAGCCAGCAGGTAGCACTGCCAAACTTAGTCATCCCCAGTCCGGCAGCGCTCGCAGCTCCGTCAGCAGCAATTTCCTCTCCACGCTCCCCTCTGCGCGGGGGGGACAGGGAGGAGCGGCTCTGCCTCGGCCAAGGCTGTGCCAAAAGCTCCGGGCTTGGCCGAGGGCTGCTGCCGGACACGCTGGGCTGAGGAGATGCTGCCGTGGTCCCAGCCACGATCCAGGGGGGAAATGAACACCCCGGGGGAAAACAAAGTTTGGCACCTGGTGCAGTGGTGCCGCTGTTGGTCAGGCACCAAAATCTCACTTTCAGCAAAGAATTTGTTCCCGAGCACAGATGTGTGGATGGACATGGGAGCACCTTGAAGCACCTGGAATTTGATGGGCAAAGCCTGTTCACTGCCCACGGGACAGGTGTCACAGAGCCCGTCATTAATATAAGGGACCTCCAGCCCTTCTAGAACACAGGGACTGGGTGCTGGTCCCTTCCTGGTGGTGGGACGGCTCCAAGGTTGACCCCCGAGCTGGCCAGAGCAGGACACTGGGCATCCCTGAGTTCCCCCCCCCATGCCACATCCTCCAGCCCCGGCTCTGCCTTGATTTCCCCACTGAGGAAGCAGGGCTGACCGCCTGCTCTGCCCCAGGGTACATTATCGAGCCTGAGAGGAGTGACCAGGGCGCAGCACAGCTCCTCATCCCTGCAGGATTGCCCACGCGTGGCACAGTCACCCGGGATTGCATCACAGGCAGTAAATGCCCTGGGGTGTGAGGAAGTGACATCTCCTATTGCCCCAGGAGACAGCCTGGGTGTTGGTCCATGTCTGTGTCACCTACACATCCCTGTCACCTCACCATGGGGACACAGCATCACTACAAGGTTTGCAGCCTTCTCCCAACCTAGCAGGGGAATCAGACTGGTGGCATCCCCACTGCACAACAGGGTAAACACCTCAAAACACTCTTGGGGAGACTGTGCTCAGCTGGCACCAGGGTTTTGCAGACAGGCTGGCTGCCCCAGTGAATGATTCACCCCAGCAATAAAACACTGGAGATGTTCTGGTGACGTCTCACAGCACCAAAGGCGCATGCAGGGCCATGGGGTGTGCAGTGCCCCCGGGGCTGAAGGGAGTGGAAGGTCTGTGTGGAGGACAGGTGCTCTCCAAGTCACAAAGAGAGGTTGAGATGGATGATGCTGAGAGTGTCATGTGGTGTCTGTTCTCCCTGTGCTGGGTACCACGATGTGGATCGGGCTGTGATAGAGAGAGACACCACTTTTGTCAACTTAGTGCAAGGTGAACCAGCCTGAATGGACAAGCTGGAGTCTGCTGTGAGCAGCACCGAGCCTGAGGCTTCACCAGCAAGGATTTGCTGGCACTGGAGCACCCAGCTCCCCGTGCTGTGACGCCTACCCCCATCCCACCCTGAGCTCAAATCCCGCAGCACCCGCTGCCAGAGCGAGCTCTGGTTCGTGTTCCCAGCGATGCCCAAGAAGAAGCGACTCCTTCTACTCCCAGAGAGAAACACCACGCCAAGAACAATGCTGCGGTGAGGCCGGAACAAGCACAAGCCCCCTCCCTCGCTCCCCCAGCGCTTTGTTCGTCTCCACGCTGTCCGCGCTGCCGCCGGGACCCTCCCACCCGCTGCAGTGCGCAGCCGCGCTGCTGGGGGGCGCTGTCGGCATGCGCGCACCGCGGGACGGCACAGCGGCACCGGGGGACGGGACAGCGGCACCGGCACCGCACCGGGGGACGGGACAGCGGCACCGGGGGACAGGACAGCGGCACCGCACCGGGGGACAGAACAGCGGCACCGGCACCGGGGGACGGGACAGCGGCACCGGCACCGCGGGACGGCGCAGCGGCACCGGCACCGCACCGGCACCGCGGGACGGCACAGCGGCACCGGGGGACAGCGGCACCGGCACCGCGGGACAGCGGCAGCGGCACAGTGGGACAGCGGCACCACGGCACCGGCCCCGCGGGATCCCCGGTGCTGCCGGGATCCTGCGCGCCAAGCTGAACACAGCAAGGATCGCGCATGCCGAGATGCACAGGGCACAGGGGCTCGTGCACGGGATCGGGCACCCATGATGAATCCGCAAGGAACAGACGTCCTTAAAGCTGCATGTGCCCGTCTCCGTATTGATTTAAAAAAAAAAAAAAAAAAAAAAAAAAATCACGTGACAAGACAGGCTCCAAAACCCCGGAGTTCTGATTGGATCAACAACAAACAGAAAATTTGAGCGGGTCAAGGAACCATCCCGATCCCCACCGATTTCATTTGCATCTTAATACAAGCAGTCCAGCTTCAGGAGTCACTGAAAAAGCCAGTCTGGGTTTCCCCTATTCTGTACTCCAGAAAAAAACAGGGTTTTCCCATGAATCCATTCCATACTCCGGGAAAATCCAGTCCGGGTTTTCCAAATTACTGAGTCCATTCCAGAGTCCGGGAGTAGTCCAATCCGGATTTTCCAAATTACCGAGAACATCCAGTCCGGGTTTTCCAAATTACCGAGATCATCCAGTCCGGGTTTTCCGAATTACCGAGTTTATTCCTTACTCCGGGAAAAATCCAGTCCGGGTTTTCCAAATTACCGAGTCCATCCAGTCCGGGTTTTCCTAATTACCGAGTTTATTCCATACTCCGGAAAAGGTCCAGTCCGGCTTTTCCAAATTACCGCGTCCAATCCATACTCTGGAAAAATCCAGTCCGGGTTTTCCAACACGCCGCACTCCCGCACTCCGCGCACCTGCTTTTGCCTGATTAAGAGAGCAGTTAATTAGCGCAATTTTCCCCAGCACGTGGGCTCGTGGACAGCGCACACAGGATCGTGGGCACCGGGATGCCCCCTGCATGTGGGATCCCGCACACCAATGCACGTGCTGCATCCAGGATCCCGCACACCAATGCACGTGCTGCACCCAGCATCCCGCACACCAATGCACGTGCTGCACGCGGGATCCCGCACACCAATGCACGTGCTGCGCGCAGGATCCCGCACACCAATGCACGTGCTGCGCGCAGGATCCCGCACACCAATGCATGTGCTGCACGCAGGATCCCGCACACCAATGCATGTGCTGCACGCAGGATCCGCACACCAATGCACGTGCTGCACCCAGCATCCCGCACACCAATGCATGTGCTGCACCCAGCATCCCGCACACCAATGCATGTGCTGCACGCGGGATCCCGCACGCTGCATTTGAGAGCTCGCACGTGTGAGCCCCGCAGCGCCGGCTGCCCGCAGCGCAGAGCCTCCCGCCCGCATGCCCAGAGCGGAGCCCCAGTGCCGAGGTTTTGGGTTTCAGGGCGGGGCCCGCATTCCTGCCTTCCCGGGGAGCTCTCGCAGCCCGCCTGGCCAGAGCCCCCGCAGCCCCGATCCCTCCCTGTGGCCATTTGCCCACGGACAAAGCCGGTCAGCACTGCGGGAGCACAGGGAGCTGCGGGACAGCGGGGTCAAAAGCCCTCCCACCGCTCACTGCCGCTGCTTTCACACCAGCGGCTCCCAAGTTTGCTGAGCTGGAGATCACACCCAGCCCTTCTTTGCAGGGGTCACAGGGAATCACGGAATCCATGCCCAGTGGAATTACTCTCAAATCACCAAGGGGCTCCAGATTCTGGGACTTCCCCCCCACCCTCAGCCACCCCTCCTTGCAGATGCCACAGGAAGAACATCTTCAGCTTTTAGCCCAGACGCGGTTTTCCACAAATCACATGGCAAGCACAGCTGGACTCCTGCTGCCTCAGTTTCTCCATGTGCAGAGCTCCCTCCAGCCCCCCTACGAGGATGCACAGGAAGCCCAGACACTGAAGGGAGATGAGCATGGATGTACATAAGGAGATAAATGCAGGACTGTGAGGACTCCCGGGCTGGCCAAGGGCCAACATCCTGGTCTGGGACAACTCTTCCTTCCCCCCTGCCTTCCAGCAGCCATTCCATAGCAGCAGGTCAGTTTGTGTCTCTGGGAAAAGCAGGGCTGGGGGCTGCAGACCCCCCCCGTCTGCAATCCCATGAGAAAATGCAATAGGGAGTAAGATTGGAGTCACCTGGGGACTCAGTTCAATTCCTTTCACCACTTCCCACATTTCTCAGTCCAGTGGCTCAACTATAGTCCCATTCCTTTCTGCATCCAAGAAAAAAAAAAAAAGAGGGACTACAGTGCCCCTGGACCAGCACCAACAGGAATCAAGGAGGGCCAGGAAATCAAGGAGGGCCAGGTGGGAGGTGCAGGGCTAATCCCCACAGGCCCCATTCCTAATCCTGACTAATGGACTCTTTTCACCACTGACAATGGAGTTATCCATCTGGAAGGGGATCTCTGGGCCCAGGAAGGCACAGCTGGTGGGGCCAGGGCTGGGCAGGGAGGTTTGACCCCTTCCCCCAGCCTGAAACCACTGCTTCCAGCCCCTTCCCTGGCCAAAATCCCACCTTCCCCCTGCAGGTAAGGATGCACACTCTGCTGCTGCCCCTCACCCCACCCCACAACGCCCCAATACCTCCATTAAGGAGCCAAACAACCCCCTCACCTCCTCTCTAAGCCACAGGCTGTAAAAGCTGCCCTGCCCCTCTCAGCCCTTTATAGGGATCCCCTGGGACATCCCAGCTGGCTCCCATTACTGCTCCTATTACCAATACCTCATCCTTGAAGAGATGCTCCCCCTGCTCTGGGGGTGTCTGGGGTGAATCCCCTGGTCCTGCTGGGGCTTGACCTCGGTTTCTCTCCCGGCTGAGCTTCAGCCCCCTGGCCCCACCAGAGGGGATTTGTGCACCTGTGGGTGCAGCCCCCGAGGGGCTCTTGGCACCAGTCCCCTGCACCTGCATCCTGCAATGTCCGTGTCCCCTCTGAGTCCTGCGAGAAGCTGGGGAGATGGCAAACACAAAACCACGAGCTGTCACCTCCTCCTCACCCCCCATCCACAGAGGCTTGATCAGAGTCTGCTTGTCCCTGTTCCTGACATCCCCCCTGCTGCACTCTGACTCATTTCCAAGGCTTCTCCATCCCTCTGATGTCCCGTTTGGGACATGCCGTGCTCCATCTCAAGGTGAGGATGGAACCACAGCGTCGTGTTGAGTCCTGCCAGAGGTGGGGATCACCATCCCAGCCATGCTCAGAGCAGATGCTGCAGATCCAGAGAGCAGCTGTGCCCTGGGAATTCAGGCAGCAAACGCCTGACCCTTCCCTGCCTTCCCTTCCTCTGCCCACCAAACCCTCTGGCAGTCCTGGATGAGGCCGTGAGCAGCGGCAGCATTGGCCACGGTGCATGGATGGCAGTGGGAAACAGGGATCCAGGCGTGACCGAGCGAGGAAATGGGAGCAGAAAGGAGCTGCTGTCGCACGCTGAGTCACCTGCTCCTCCCGGCGCTGCCTGGGCCGGGCTATTTTGGAGCTGCGTGGGAGATGCTGATAACACACTTTCTTCTTCCCTGCAAACTCCTCTGTGCTGACTCTGCGCTGCAGCAGGGAATTAAAAGTGGGGACAGGCAACAGGGCTGGCGCTGGAGTCTTCCTCTGGGCCTCCTGCTCGAGGTCTCACAGCTACAAAAGCCCTCAGAGCTCCCACATGCTCCACTTGCAAACTGGGCAGCTAGGAATAAATGCGTTCTACTTTTCTTTTTTCTGTTTTTCTTCTTCTTTTTTATTTTTTTTTTTTTTTAATGCTGGAAAGCATCCCCTGACAATTGATTATTTTGTCCCACAGAATGCCCTGTGTCTCTCATGCCCTGCTCCTGGGCACTTGCGGGGGGATTACAAGAGCCTCGTGTCCCAGCAGAGCCCCCAGGGACCAGGCAGGGCACTGGGTCCAGGACGAAGAGCATCGTCCCCACCACAGAGGTTAATCACTGCAACACAAAAGGTCTTTTAAGCTTTCCTAATAAAATTCCTTCTCCTGCTGGATGAACCAGCCTCCGGCCTCCACCCCACCTCCGCAGGGTCCTCGGGGGAGACAGAGGAAGGGGCAGGTTTTCACTTTAGTTTCTGGTAATGTGAAAACCACACCAGAAAACACCAGAAAATGATCTGGGGCAGGAAGAGAGGGACAAATGCCCTGTGCAGACTGTCCGTGTGCTCTCATCCACTTCCTTCCTTCATTTGCCGGTGTCCAACATCCAAACTGCTTGAAACAAGGCGCTTCAAGCATTTCCATCCCTTTTTGCTCTCTGGATGCAATTAAATTATGCTAAGGGGATAAATCCAGCTAACAGAGCTGAGCAAGCCACATGACCAGTGCCGTGACTGATCCTGATGTCCAGGAAACAGGAACATGGCTGAGCCCCCATCATACTCCACTACTGTCCTTTGCTTCCTGAGCAAACCCCCTTGGGGCAGCATCCCATGGGAAAACATCCCTGGAGCACGATCAGCCTCCCCGAGCCACTCTCTTAGGGCTGCTCTTTGTTTTCCCTGGTGCTGCTGCGTTTTTTTTTTTTTAAATACAGCCTAATACAATTTTAATGAGGCCAGGGCGCCTGCCAACTGTCGGGAGGGCCGTCGGAGAACCTCTGCTGAGCTGGCTGGTGGCATATGGCAGTGAGGCTGGGGCAGCCGGGCACCCCAGGGTGTCCCCATGGCCCCCAGCAGCAGCAAGGGACATTTGGGGACCTGGGAAAATGCAGCCTTCAGCCAGGATGTTGAGTCTCCACCTGGGACTTGTGGTCCCTGATCTCTGGGTGGTTTTGGCAAAGCCCTTTGTCCTGCTGGAGGACAGCTCGATGGCTGCACAAGGTCACCTCATCCTGCACAAGGGCTCCTGTTGTCACAAACCCTGTCCCACATGGGAGGGGGGTGCCTGGAGAGATGGTGACCACCAGCAATGCATCCCCAATCTCTGCTCCCCCACACACAGTGAGCCCCCAAACTTGCTCCATCAAGGAAGGACAAGGAGGGCTGAGGCCAGGCTGGTGGCCGGGATGTGGCTTGAATCCAGCAGACAGATGTGCTCCAAGGGAGGGACCAGCTTTGGACACCCTGTGAGACAACTGTGCCCAAGGGTCTGTGTGCTTGGGAGGGCAGGAGGGGTCTGGACACGCAGCCCAGAGCACCCCTGGCTGCTGTGGCCTGGGCTGCTGCTGCCTCCACGCTGCTCCTTCACCTGGGGACATCTCCCACTGCCCTGGGATGGCTCCACTGGAGCTGGAACAACCCATTGCACCCTCAAACCTTTCACCAGACACTGCTGTACCCTGCTTTTGCTGTCTCTGTCCCTTCTGAGCCCCCCTGCCTGCCCCTGGCATCATGCCAGTGTGCCCTGCATCCCACCCTCCCTGCCGTGTCCAGCTTTGCCTTCCCCAATATCGCAAGCTGGAATGAAAATCCCAGGATTGCTCACAAACGAATCCTGGCTGCCACAAAAAGTGTCCAGGCAAGCATGAAAATCCGAGGGCGTTTCTGTGCCTGAGGCAGGCAAGACAGGGGTCACTCCATGACCGGGACTCCTTTTCTCCTGGCTTTTCTCTTTTGGAGCTGGGGTCTCTTTGAAGTCCCAGCGGGTGAGTCCCACAGCCCCTTCAAGAGGACACGGCCACCTCATTCCGGAAAGCCCTTGTCATGGATGCCGTGTGCCAGGGATTGGGCCTCCTGCAGGAGCGGCGGTGGGGGGGCTGGGGGGATGACCTCAGAAGCGTTTAGTCACGGTGGCTTGCAAAGATGATGGGAAATGCAATGTACAGAGGGAAACCGAGCGCTTTTCCTACCGCTGCAGTGCGCTGGCACGCACGGATGCACTTGGGGGATGAGCTTTGGCTGCTGCCCCCCCAAGTCAGGGGGGCACTGGGCACCCTTTGCCACCACAGTGACATGTGAGGAGGTCTCAGATGGTGTTTGGAGCTCTCCCATCCCCCAGGAGCACAGGGTGCAGGCAGGGTGGGTGTCCGCTCTGGAGGGACAGGATCTGCTGAGCCAGGCAGTGCCACCCATCCACACAGTGCCACCATCCACCAGTGTCACCCATGCATGCCATGCTGCTGGGTGGTGGGGAGAAAACAGGGTGGGTTTTTCTTTCTCTGCATAATTGCTTTTTTTTGTTGTTGTTGAGGAGAAAAGCTGTTTCTTTCCTGGCCTCATCACCATCTGCCCGTGGCGGCCGGGGAAGGCAGAGCCCAGCAGCTGTGGGTCTGGGCAGCTGCTCAGCCTCATGGCCAGGTCTTAATGCAGGGGGCCCTTGAGCCAGAGCAGCAAAAGGGATTTACTGGATCTGCCTCACTGGAGCTTGGGGGGGACCTGTTTCCAACCCACGCAAGAGGCTGTGAGGTTGGCTCTGGTTTGCAATGGTCTGTCTGGACTTGCAGGGCTGGGCAGAAAGGATGAGCACAGAGCAGGTCTGGCCAAGACTTCCAGGAAAACAAAACCCATCCCAAGCTGGCAGGTTTGCCCTGGAGCGGTTGTGCCAGTGACCCCCGGGCAAGGGCGGGCAGTGCTGGCCGGGCGTGGAGCAGGGGCTCTAACCAGTACAGCCAGTGCAGAACCAGTGGAGCCTGAAGGGCCCTGGGAGGTGGGGCAGGATGCCATCCTGCCTGGGGTGGATGAGCCTGGGGCAATTCTTTGTGCCAGCCCTGAGCACACACTCTTGTGCCCTCACACCCGTGCCCACACTCAGCTCTTCACTTCTCCTGCTTCAGCTGGGACAGGCAGTTCAGCTCCCTGAGCCAGCTGAAAACCACCCCATCTGTCCTTCCCATCATCCCTCTTTCTCCAATTTTCTGATTCTGCACATCCCCCCAGCCAGCTCCCCGCTGTAAGCTCAGGGCTGTGCATGAGCCAGCTTCAAATCGACCCCTGTGGCTGTGCTCTTGCTTATTGGTTTGTGCCCCTGTTACAGACAGAAGAAGTGCCCCTGTCCCCAAGGAGCAGTGGGCAGCACCCCTGGGCAGCACAGGCAATCCTCTCCAGGCTGGACCCTTCCCATCTCCAGGTCAGCCCTCCTGTAAGTGCCACCAGACCGTGGCCTCACATACACAGCAACGCTGCCCACCCACCCCCTGAGAAATGGCCTCAAAATGCCCCCTTGTGCAGGAGTGCCCCTGTTTCTTCTCCTGGATTTGCTGAGGGAATTCAGTTCCCCAGGGCCAGGATGCTCCAGCCTCACTGGTGCCTGGCACAGGACGCTGGGATGGCTCAGAGATGGCAGGAGGCCACAGCATCCGTCACCCTTCTCCCCATCTGTCCCACAGCCTTGTGGCATGGCCAACAGCCCAGGAGGGACAGAGGGGTGCACGGGGGTCTGACAATGTCTTGGAGAGGGATGGGGATGTGCAATCAGAGGGATACTTGCAGTGCAGGAGAGGGACTTGCAGTTCAAGTTGGTGTTGTGCAGTGCAAGGGGAGGTCTCATAATATGGGGGGGTCTTGCAATTCTTAAGGGGTCTTGCAATGTGTAGGACCCTGCAGTTCAAGGAGGGGTCTTGTTTTACAGTGGGGGTCGTGTTTGGGGGGGTCTTCAATTCGAGGGGCCCCTTCCTGGAGGGCTCCTTCCATGCTGGATTTGTGCTGGAGGAGGAGGTCCTGTAATTCATGGATACTCCTGAAATGCATGGAGAGGTCTTGCCACGCCAAGGGGTGTTTCAGTGCATATAGGGTGGTCTTACATTTCAAGAGGGCTCTTGCTGTGCATGGAGCAGTCTTGTCATGAAGTGAGGACTTGCATTGTCCTGAAAGGCAGGGAGGGGTCTTGCCATGCACGGGAGACTTGGGGGGATGGGGGGTGTCCCGTGATTCAAGGAGCCTCCTGAAATGCATGGAGGGATCCTGTTATACACTGGGGCTCCCAACGTGGGAGGATCCTGCAATTCATGGGGGCTTTTGTAATGCAGGGAAGGGTCTCCGCGTGGGGGGGAGTCCCGCAGGAGGGAGGCGGGGATGGTGTCCCGCGACTCGCGGGGGCTCTCGCTGCGCCCGGCGGGGTCCTGCCCTGCGGCGGGGCCCCTTGGCGATGCGGGGGCCGGGCGGGGGTCGCGCCGGGGGGCGGCCCCGGCGGGCGGGGGGTGCGGGAGGCGGTGCCGTGGTCGCGGCGCTATAAAGGCGGCGGCGGCGGGGCGGGCGCGGCGGCGGCGCTCGGTGTCGTTCGCTCGGAGTCGCTCGCTCGGTGTCGGTCGGCGGCGGGGCAGGATGACGGCGAACGGGACGGCGGAGCCGGTGCAGATCCAGTTCGGGCTGATCAACTGCAGCAACCGGTACCTGACGGCGGAGGCGTTCGGGTTCAAGGTGAACGCCTCGGCCGCCAGCATGAAGAAGAAGCAGATCTGGACGCTGGAGCAGGACGGGGAGGACTCCAGCGCCGTCCTGCTCAAGAGCCACCTGGGCCGGTACCTGGCGGCCGACAAGGACGGGCGGGTGAGCTGCGACAGCGAGGAGCCGGGCCCCGACTGCCGGTTCCTGGTGCTGGCCCACGGCGACGGGCGGTGGTCGCTGCAGTCCGAGCCCCACCGCCGCTTCTTCGGCGGCACCGAGGACCGCCTCTCGTGCTTCGCCCCCGCCGTCTCTGCCGCCGAGAAGTGGAGCGTCCACCTGGCCATGCACCCCCAGGCCAACCTCTACAGCCTGGCCCGCAAGCGCTACGCGCACCTGGGGCCCCGCCGCGACGAGCTGGCCGTGGACCGCGATGTGCCGTGGGGCGTGGACGCCCTCATCACCCTCCTGTTCGTGGACCAGCGGTACAGCCTGCAGAGCTGCGACCACCGCCTGCTCCGCAGCGACGGCCGCCTGGTCCCCGCCGCCGAGCCCGGCACCGCCTTCACGCTGGAATTCCGCTGCGGAAAGGTGGCCTTTCGCGACGGGGAGGGCCGCTACCTGGCCCCCTCGGGGCCCAGCGGCACCCTCAAGGCGGGCAAGAGCGCCAAGGTGGGCAAGGACGAGCTCTTCGCCCTGGAGCAGAGCTGCCCGCAGGTCGTGCTGCGAGCCGGCAACGATAGGAATGTCTCCACCCGGCAAGGTACGAGGGGATGGGGACTGCGGGTGGGAGGAACGGGACACCTCGGCCGCCCCGCAATCCCAGGGGTGCAGCCGCCTCGGGGTGCGCCCCTGGATCCCACGGGTATCGGCTTCCATCGGGCATCGCCCGCCCCAGCAACCTCCTGCATCCCTCCGGCACCACTTCCCCTCCATCACCTCAGAATCGCCGCCTCGGTGTGGCCCCCCCGCAGCTCTGTCCCCCCCAACCCCCAACATCCGCTGCCTTCCTGCAGCCCCCCTGCATCCCTCTGCCATCGCCTCCGTAGCGTCGTCCACCCCCTGCTCAAACCCCTTCTCCCACCCCTCCCCTGAAGCCACCATCTCCCCCGGGCACCCCCTGCACCCCTCAGCATGGCTGCCCGCGGTCCCTCCCCCAACGCCCCATCACGATCCCCCCGCATCCCTCCCACATCCCTTTCCCTTCCCCCTCCCGCATCCCTTCAGCATCGCCTGTCTGGGGGCCCCCATCCCTACGGCACCCCCATCCCCGCACCATGGCCTCTGCAGGGCGCCCGGGGGGGCAGGGATGGCGAGGGGCCTGCCTTGGGGTGCAGGGATGGACAGGGAGGGGGACTGGGAGGGGGTGGATGGGGTCTTGCCTCGCCGTGAAGGAGGCAGGGCTGCTTCCCTCGCCTTCCTTCCTATGGAGCTCATTGTTCGCCCAACAAAGCCTCCGCCAATCTCCCCTTTACCCGAGCACGGCTGAGCCCTGTGCCCGGCGGGGCAGGGAGGCTGCGGGTCCCCCCGGGGGCTCTGGTTCCCCCCAGGGGCTGGAGTTCCCATGGGTGGGGGGCTGGGTGGCAGCGTTACATAAAGGGCTTTGCCAAAACTCCCGCATCCTGCATCCACCCGCACAAAGGGAGCCGTCCCCTCCCCACCCGCTGCACCGGCCCCGTCCCCTCCGCTCGCCGGAGGAGCCACGGTGCCCCCGCCTCGGGGATCCGGGCACATTCAGAGCTCCCCGGGCACGTGGCTTTGGTGCCCACCGAGCATCCCGGCCCCGCAGCCAGGGGTCCGTGCTGGAAGATGGGGGGTCCCCTCTCTGCCGTGCCGGGTGGTGTGTGTGTGGGTGCCCGGTGTGTGCTGTGGGTGCCCCGGGGCTCATCGCCGGCGCGCCGGGTCAGGCCGGCGCACGCCGGGTGTGGGATGCGTGCGAGCATGCAGCAAAGCCTGGAGGAACAGCGGGGAATTTTTGCGTGTGTATATATTTCAAGGTTGCTGCTTAACCCTGATCCGTGCCTGGGCAGCTCCGTGCGGGGATCTCCCTGCCGTTTCTCCTGTCCGAGGGCAAATCCTGCGCTGCAAAGCAGCCCCTTAAAAAATAGTAGTAAAATCTTCCGAGATGGGCAGTGGGGATTGTTTTCCCAGGCATGGGGATTTGGGGAAGAGGAGGAGAGGATGGCGGTGGCGGGAGGATGGCGGGAGGCTGCCGCAGCGCCGTGGGGGAAGGGCTGCTGCAGCCCTTTGTCACCAGAAATGGGGAAACCAGATGTGGGGGGAGATGTGAGGGACGGAGTGGTGGCGGTGGGGGACCCGTGGTGGCGGGGGACCCCATGGAGCGGCTGGGAATGCTGCTGGCCGACCCTCCGGCTTTGTCTCGTTCGGAAAGGATGGGGGAGCAGGAAGGGGGGGAACAAATCTCCCCAGCAACAGAGGGCTCTGGGCTGTGCCCGGCCCCTTTCCAAACAAAATACAGCGGGAAGGGCCGCGCTGGGGCTGCACATCCTCTCTGGAGTCCGTTTTGGCTGGAGAAGCCGTTTCCACCCGGTTTATCCCTCCCGACGGCAGTGAAAGGCTGGGAGCTGCCGCTTTCGGCGGCTCATCCTCCCTTCTCCCATTGTGAAAGCGCCGCGTCCCAAGGTTACCAAGAAGGCAGCAGAAACAGCCGTCGGAGGAAGCGGTTCCAGACAGCCCTTTCCCCCGCCGAGCTGATAAGGGCCGTGCTGCTGGCAGATGCTCCCATGGCCACTGGGGATGGGGGATGTGGGATGCGGGCAGGGAGTGACTGTAGCTCGGCACAGCCTCGTGGGAAAAGGCAGCTTGTTCCTGTGTGGAGCCAAGGAGGGAGCAGGGATGGCAGTGGCTGTCCCCCCTCTGCCCCATGGGAGGAGCAGGGTTGGGTCCATGGGGTTCTTCTGTGGTTCCCTTGGCTGGGATCCAGCTTTGGAACAGAATTGTGCCACCAGTGCCAGGTCAGCTCCTGGCTTGGAGTCTCCTCGCTGTCCCGGTGTCAGCATTCCCTGCACACGGGGGACCACGGCACAAACACCCCCGGGGCAGGAAGGGATGGGCGCCAGCCCTGCCTCTGCCCCAGCGCAGGGGCTGGGGACACGCCTGGCACCCCTCTCCTTCCTCCAGCCCCATCAGGACAGGATCCCCAGGTTCCCTGAGAGTTCCCATCTCCCCAGTGCACCTCAAGCGGAGCGGAGCCGGGTGCTGCCAGCAGCGAGCAGCCTCCTCCCCGCTCAATGGCTCCTTTCTAGCCCGGCTGCGGCAACAAAGGGCCCTTTGTGGGCCCGAGGGTCCCGGGGGCAGAGCCCTGGCGTCCTCCCCGCTGGGCCCCTGCCAGCCCCCGCCCGGCCGAGGTGTGCCCCTGCCCCCCACCCGCATGGGGGAGAGGGTGGGCTGGCTCGGGAGAGAGGAATTCCAGGAAACGGGATCTGGGGAGGAGGGCGGAGGGCGAGCGAGAGCAGCGGTGGAGGGAGCGCGCCTGGACGTGCCGCGTTGGCAGCGGGCAGCTCTGCCCTGGGGCCAGGAGCCCTCCCGGCATGGGCTGAGCCGGATTTCAACCCCCCAGTTCATCCTGGTGCCACGGCAAGGCAGGGAGATGCGGCTCCAGGGCAGGGGGCACGCAGGCTCGGATGCAGATTTTCATCTGGAGATGCCAAGTGGCCTGTTGACACTTGGGGGATGCCACAAAGCCACAGGAAATCCACAGCGAAGGAGGGGTACATTTTTCAGGAAGTTCATGTTTCACCCCTACCCGTGACCCCTTTGCAGAGCTGCACCCCCAGAGGAGGAGCTGCTGGTTCCCGGTGCTCCAGGCTGTTGGATTTAGACAAAACCTGTTTGGATTTCTGCAGGGGCGCAGTGTAAGCCCAGCCGAAGGGCAGGGAGGGGGCAGGAGGAGTCTGAGCACGTGTGTGGGTGCAGTGCTGGCTGGAGGTGCCAGAGCCCCGCAGGGAGCCCAGACCCGACCTGTGCTGGCAGCACTGGGTGCAGCATCCCAGTCCCATCCTGAAATCCTGCCCCGCTGCCCCTGAGGGCCTGGGGGCTCTGCAGGGTGCTGCCAGCACTCCCGTGGAAAGGTGCTCCTCTCCATGGAGCTCATCCCGCTGGCTCTCACTGGCTTCCCAGGACGGCGCATGGGAGACGTTCTGTGTGATTTGAGTGCAGAGGGAAAGTTTTCTATGTGCCCTGAATGCCCCCACGCTGGGTCTGCAGCCGCCCGTGGTGTGGGGGTCAACACAGCTACAACAAACTCTGCTTCTTTAGAGGGAAGAGCTCGGCTCTGTGGGAAGTACAGGAAGGTGTGTGCCTGCTCTGGGATGGCCACAGGCCTCCTGGGACATCCACAGTCGTGGCTGGAGAGCAGCCAAGGCTCCGGCATCAATCCTGCAAACCCACAAGCCTGGAAACCTCAGCAGCCGGGGACTTGGGGAGCCTTTTCCTGCTCTCTGAGGACCTCAAGCCCAGGGACTCGGCATTAGGAAGCCCTGGGGAGACAACACGCCTCAGCCTTCCCAACCTCTGCATTCTCCCCAAGATCCCTGTAGCAAACCCGCGTTGCAGACGGAGCCGGAGGACATCCCACGCCGGGAATTTTGGGGAGCGCAGGCGTGCCTCCACCCCCCTCCCGAAGAGCCGCCGTGTGCTCGCCCCTCTCCCTCCTCCAGCTGTAATTAGCAGCTTCATCAAGGTCAGGAAGAGCAGTGCCAGCTCCAGACTGTAAATTTACCGAGAGCGTTAATTAATCCATGATTGCAGCGGGAGCGGCCGGGCCGGGCGCTGCGGGAGAGCTCCCTGCCCACAGCCCTGGGGGTGGCTGTGGGGACAGCCTGTCCTCCACCGCGGGGACAGGGGAACATGTCTGTGGGACCCCCTGCTTCCTGCGGTTTCCCCCATCCCGCCCGGCTCCGAGCCCCCAACTCTCCTGCTCCAGCCCTTTGAAGCCTCCTCCTGCCCGGCCCTGGCTGCATTCCTTTGTGCTGAGTCGGTGTAACCCAACCCCGCGCTGCTTTTGGGGAGGGGGCGGTGGGAGACCCTCCTGCTGCCGGGCCCTTCCAGGCACCGCGGAAAGCCAAAGCTCCGAGCAAGGCGAGTGTGGAAAACGGGCTGGCAGAGAGGTGGGGGAGGCCGGTGGGTGCTTTGTGCTCTGAGCTGGGGGTCTCTGGGGAGAGGGAACAGTGTTTGAAGGCTCCTGGCACTCGCTGTCCTGTCTCCAGCCCGGCCAGTCCTGCTCTGTGGCACACAGCGTCCCCCTGGCTCTGGCTCTGGCTCTGTCCAGCCTGGGCCCTGCAGGTCAGCGAGTTCTTCCCAGAAAAGTGCAGTGAGGGGAAGCACCACCCCCACTCCTCCCCCACAAACCACAGGGACCCACAGCTCTCACAGGTTTGGGGGGCCCAGGGGTGCTGCCAGCTTTGAGGGATGGGCTGTGTCCCCCAGGGTCACCTCCCCACAGCCCAACCTCCCTGCGAGCCCCTGCAGAGCCCCTCTCTCTCAGTTTTACAGCTCTGGATTGGGGCTGGAGCTGCCTGACGCCAGGATGCAAAATCAAAACCAAATGTTCCCACAACTGCCGGCTCAGCCCCTGGCAGTGCTGGGAGGCGGCGAGTGTGGGATGGCTCTGGGAGCCGAGGACGTGGCCAGTGGGGCTGGGCTGGTGGCCATCAGCACCCACTGCCCCCTGTGCTGCCCAGATACCCTGGGGAGCGAAGCACCAGGGTGGCTGCATGTCCATCAGGAGAGTAATGGAATCACAGAATGGTTGGGTTGGGAGGGATCAGGGGCAGGGACACCTTCCACTAGACTGGGTTGTTCTAAGCCCTATCCAACCTGACCCCGACCCCTTCCAGGGATGGGAGCTGCAGAAGGCGCTGGAGGGTGCCTGGTGAGAGGGGGGATGCTGTGAACAGAGTGGCAGCCATGGAGCAGTTGGGATGTGGGAGGCAAGATTATGGCCAACAAAACAAAGCCTTTGAAGCCTGATCCCTTTGGGAAAGGTGGGAGATGGATATGCAAAGCAGAGGCTGCTCCTGGGTGCTGGGATGGGGCCTGATTGGCAACACAGATGGGTGATGTGGATCCCCAGGGAGCTGTGACTGCAGGACAGCTGGGTGCAGCTGCTGGGATGTCCTGGTGGCTTCCCAGAGCAGCGGGGCCACCAAGACTGCAGTCCCTGAAGCCCTTCCAGTGACTGTACAGCACTACCTGAAACCCCAGAAGCTGGGATGCATCGTGGAGGTGTGAGGGGCTGAATATGTGGCCAGCCCCCACCTCCTTCAGCTGCCCCTCATCAGACTCATGCTCCAGAACCTTCCCCATCTCCGTTTCCCTTCTCTGGACATGCTCCAGCACCTCCATGTCTTTACTTTAGTGAGGGGACCAGAACTAGACACAATGTGGACTTGAACCCTTTGCACCCTTGCAGCAGGGAAAGATTCAGGTGTGTTTGGCTCTGGAAAATTCATCCAGTTCCTCTAAACTCCCATTTCACTAAGCTCAGCACTGGGGCTGAGCTCTGCACCCCAGCTCCCTCCCCAAAACCCAGCACAGAGCTCAGCCATTGGCTTTGGCTATAGCTTGTGGCTCGCATCCCCAACGTGTTTTTAGGCTGAAATCCACCAAGCTGGAGAGCTCTGGAGCAGTTTTGGCCCTGCTAGCCCTGACTAAGCAGGTTTGCTCGGGCTCAGTGCCTGAGGTGGATGCACACGTGGCTGGCGGTGGCCCAGGGCTGTGGCCAGTGGCCCCAGGACCAGCTGCATCCACCTCTGCCAGGGAAATGCTGTCTCTGGTCCCTTGGGCTCAGGGATGGGCCATCCTGGCTGGCAGAGCTGGGGGACAGGCTGGTGCTGATGATTTTGGGGTGTCAGGGAAAGGCTTGGCTGCCCTAGGGCTTTCCCAAGCCTCCTGTCCCTGCACACCCCAACGAGATGTGATAATTGTGGATGAAAAACAGTGCCATGGTCCTTAAACATGCCATGAGCTGAGATTCATAGGTGCTGCAGCAGCCTCTGCTAATGGGTTGAGTAACCTGGCTGTCACCTTTGGGAAAAACTGCAGCCCTTTACCTTATAAAATATCTACATTGGTCTTTGCTTCATTGTAATGGAGCTGCTGAGTCAGGAGTGGAAGCTCACGGCTGCCCAGCCCTCATTTAGGGCCTTAACCCCAAATATCCAAATGAAAACTTGGATTTGAACCCCAAATACTAGAGGGGAGATCCCTGCAAAGGATTTGGGAGCCGCCAAAGCTCACCCAGGAAGCAGAAGTCCCTCTCAGTTGGGTTTCCTGGGCTGACCTGCACCTGGAGGTTGGTTGTTGTCCCACCCCCCCATCTCCATGTGTCTCTGCTCTGTAGGGATGGACCTTTCAGCCAACCAGGATGAGGAGGGTGACCAGGAGACCTACCAGCTGGAGATCAACAAGGACACCAAGAAATGCGCCTTCCGCACCTACACCGGGAAGTACTGGACCCTCACCTCCAACGGGGGCATCCAGTCCACTGCCTCCACGAAGTGAGTCCCCCATCCCTGGCACCTCAGGGCAGTGCCTGGGCTTCAGAGAGCCCTCTGCAGCTCCCAGGGGAATTCAAGGGGGATTTTCCAGCATGGGTGCTCACAGCAAATGCTTCCCAGCAGAGGCAGTGCATTCCCGGGAAAGCCAGGGATGGGTCGGGGCTTGCCGCCCACGATGCTCTGAAGTCCCTGGGGCCACATAATCCTTCCCGGCCGGCTGGGGCTGTCGAAATGCTCTGCCCTGCAGTTCAACCCTGAGAGCCAGGCGGAAACCCCAAAAGTGCCTTTGGCTGCCTGCCTGCCTCCTGCCCGCGGGGCGAGGGCTTCCCAGCGGGATGGCCACCACAACACGGCTCATCCTGCAAAAACAGATCGAATCGGGCTCTCCTGATCCAGCCGTGACCTTTCCAAGCCGGCAGGGTGGCAGTGGCAGGGTCCCTCTCTGTCACACCCCGCTGACTGCCCTCCCTGCCCCACAGGAACGCGAGTTGCTACTTTGACATTGAGTGGTGCGACAAACGCATCACCCTGAAAGCTGCCAATGGCAAGTACGTGACAGCAAAGAAGAACGGGCAGCTGGCAGCCTCCATGGAGACAGCAGGTAAGGGACCCTTGGGCACCCCACACCGGGGCAGCAGGGGATGAAAAAAGCCCTCCCAGAGCCAGGCTCTTCTTCCAAGTGATGCTCAGGCAATAAGTTCTCTTAGTGACTGATGTCACTGATGTGAGATGTGGGGACAGATGGGTGGATGAGAAACGTGTGGGGGGCACAGCCCCGGCTCCTCACTGCTGCCTGCCAGCTTTGGGGGCTGGCTCTGTGTCCCCCCGGCTGCTCTCACAGCCCCTGTCCCCTCGGCGCAGGCGAGACGGAGCATTTCGTGATGAAGTTGATCAACAGACCCATCATCGTCCTGCGTGGTGAGCACGGCTTCATCGGCTGCCGCAAGGTCACCGGCACCCTGGACTCCAACCGCTCCTCCTACGACGTCTTCCAGCTGGAGTTCAATGATGGGGCCTACAACATCAAGGGTGAGTCCCCGGGGTGGCCACAGGCTGGAGGGTGGTGGCCTTTGGGGTCCCCATGCTGGCTCACGAGGCCACCGTGTCCTCTGTCCTGCAGATACCACTGGGAAGTACTGGATGGTGGGGAATGAGTCGTCCGTCACCAGCAGCAGCGACACCCCCGTGGACTTCTTTTTTGAGTTCTGCGACTATAACAAAGTGGCCATCAAAATCAATGGCAAATACCTGAAGGGCGACCACGCCGGGGTGCTCAAGGCATCTGCCGACACCATCGACGCCTCCACCCTCTGGGAATATTAATGCACTTTAGGGTACCTCCCATTGCCAACTTCTCTTTCCCTTCCTGTCCTCTTTTCCTTTGGGTTCTGTTTCTCCTCTCTGTAACAGGATTTTCAGACTGGCTTGCCCTTCCCTCCTGCCGTAGAGTTGGTGCATTATGTGGGAGGTGGGTCTCCGTAAATCCCTGTAAGAACTGGAAAACTGGTGGGGCTGCCTGCCTATAGCTTTGTAGAGGGGTCTGTCTCTATCCCCCCAATCCCTGCCTCCCTCCAGGTTTGCTGGGCTTGGAAACCTCTGTATCCCCCTCCTGGCTCTGAGCATCACCTTAGGTAGTTTATTTGCCTCTCCTCGATTTAAAAAAGGGAATAAGATCACCTCTGTGCTCGCTTCTGCCATATCAGCACTGGCACAGCCTCAGACTGTGCTGCCAGTGTCCCCCGGAGCATCCGTCCTGCCCTGCCCTGCCCTGCTCCAGCCAGGGGTGGAGTGATGCTGCTGGGCTCATCTGGCTCCTCCTGGCCTGCCCCAGCAGCTTCTCTCCCCTCCTGGATTGTGGGGCAGGTTCATCCCCAGCTGAGCTGTAAGAGGTGACCTTACATATCACAGCATCCCTGGGGATGGGGCTGGCGTGTGCCAGCACATCCCTGTGGAAGGGCCAGCAAGCTGCCCCTCCCCAAACACCTGGAAATGATTCTTTAGGGTGATCCTGTCTGGAAAGCCACAGCCTTTCATCTCATGGAGCCCCGTGCTCCTCCTGTCCCTCCACCCCTCCTTGTGCTTCTGGCTCTGGAGGAACATCCCAGACCCTGACGGTGGGCCCAGCTTGCCCCGAGGCTGGTCCTGCTGCTGTGCCTGGAGGGGAGGGCATGGGGGACACAGAGCCAGCCCGTGCCAGGGTGGGGGCTCCATCCAGCCCATCTCCGGTGGGCTTTGGTCCCAGCAGGAGCTGGGCTGGCCGATGTGACCTCCCCAGGGCGGTGGCTGGAAGCATAAACTGCAGATTTTGGTTTACAGAATAGAAAAGTTCCTTAGCAAACTTTGCACAGTGATATTTGCTCAGTACCTTTGTTGTTGTTTTTTTCTCTCTCGTAAAATACTGGAACAGTGAAGTGAATCACTGAACACCTAATGCTGAATTAGGAAGCGCCCGCTCCCGCGGGCACCCTGAGGGGGCAGCTCCCAGTCCCACCACCCCCAGGGCACCTGGGCTGGGCTCTCATGAATAGCAACCCTACTGGAAAAGGAAAAAAAAGAAAAAAAAGACCAAAACAGTATTTTTGTTAGTCTCTATTTATATATGCTCTCCATGGCACTGTGTGACCAGCTGTTGTCTGTACTAGGTCTGCATTAGAGTTTAACGCTGTCTGTAACGGGTGATGCTGTGTGTTCCTTAGGGTGTTGAAAGGCACTTTATCCTTTGGGGCCTTCCCAGGGCCGGTATCTGCTCCCTACAAACACACCAAGGAGCCTTTTCCCGCGTGGGCCCCCTCTGGAGAGGGGGAGTGCTGGTCCCACCCCACGCCAAGGGTGCTCTCGGCATCACTGCCGTGCCAAACCGGGGCCGGTCCCTACTGCCGGAGGCCAGGCAGGGGCTCGTCAGCCTTAAAGCCATGAGGAGGGACTCCCCTCCACAGGAGCTTGGTGCTAAATTCAGCTGGGAGAGCAAGTGGCTGTCCCCAGGCAGGGGGACAACTCCAGGCTGGGGTCCCTGGCGGGCGCAGGGGATCCCGGCTGGGACTCTACCTCGGCTCTGCGCTCGCACCCAGGGGTGCCCACGGCCCCTGGCACCACGTGTCCCCCCGGGGACCAGGCTGCCCCTCGAAGGACCGAGTGTCTCGAAGCCCTGTGTGACCCTGTGACTTGACACACTCTCACTGGCCTTCACCCCCTCCCCGTGTCAGCGCCTCCCCATCCCCATCACGGTCCGAACCACGTAATTCCCGCTCCGGCTTCTCCCGTGTGACACTAGGTCAACATCTCTCCTGTTTCCTCTTACCGGGTGTCGTGACTCTCTGAAAACATCTCACTCTGAAAATTTAAGTTTTGGGTTTGTTCGTTTTTTTTTTTTTTTTTATTATTATTATTTTTTTGTAAGTGCCATTTGTATAACTTAAAAAAAAATAGCTTCAAATGGAGAAAGATGAATTAAAAAATAAAACCTGCATTCGGATTCAAACTGGTGTGTGGTGTGTTGGGGCTGCAATGGCCTTTTAATGAGGCAAGAGCCTGAGCATGGAGATTTGGGGTGGTGGAGCCTTTGTCTGCCAAAAGTTGAGCTGGTTCTGGAGGGTTGAGGAGCTGGTGGGAAGGGAATGGTGACCAAGATGCTCTGAAGAGGTGTAAAGGAAAAGCCACTCGGAGGTTGGGTCACCTCTGGAGATGCTCAGAGCAGCCTGAAGCCACTGAGCCCATGGGCACCTGGGGGTGGGTGACCCATGGATGGGGCAGGACCACCTCAACTGCAAACCAGCTGTGCCCCCACAGAGCTTTTCCTCTTGATTCAGGTGTTTCACCTCCATAGGATGACCCAGGTGGGAGGGAAGAGCACTGGGATGTGGGGTTTGGGTGCA
This sequence comes from Monarcha castaneiventris obscurior, assembly GCA_026261815.1. Classification (NCBI taxonomy): domain Eukaryota; kingdom Metazoa; phylum Chordata; class Aves; order Passeriformes; family Monarchidae; genus Monarcha; species Monarcha castaneiventris. The sequence continues at coordinate 9,730,288 of JAMPIT010000856.1, read as the reverse complement.
TGGATGGGTGGGGGTCAGCAATCACCCTCCTTTACTCGGGGGCGTGGAAAAGGGCAAGATAAAGGACTGAAGTGGGAAGCCCAGCCCAACCCAGGTCCTGCCAGAGGAGCCAGGATGTGCCTCAGGCTTCTCGAGACAGCTGAAAGCAGCCCTGAAACTCCACCAACAGCATCTCCAGCACCTGCACCGAGAGCAGCCAGAGCTTCCCTGCCTGCCACCACCACAACCTGGCTGGGCACTCACAGGCTCCTGTCTGCCTTGAAAAACATAAAGCTGTTTGGAAAAAGCAAAGTTTGGGAAAGGGGGGGCTGCCCAGCTCCCCCCAAGCACACATCCCAGGGGGACTGGGGGAGGGCATTGCCCAGAGGGATCTTCACCATCAGATGTGGGGGGTTGAGCCCTGCAAGGGTCAAAGGAAGGAAGGAAGGAAGGAAGGAAGGATGTTCAGTCCTGGCTATAAACAGGGAGAAGTCAGGGCAGTGCAGGAAATGCTGAGCAGCTCCGCTGGCCATGCTGTGACATCCGTGTGTGCAGGAGCAAACCTGGCTGTGACACCAGGCTGTGACACCCAGCCAGGGGAGCAGGCAGCTCTGCCAGCCAGTGCCCACCCAGGGAAGGGGCTCTGGAGCTGCAGAAGGACTCTCACCCTTTCCCCTCTCCCCCAGCTGCCAACACACATTTCCTTTTCTCCCCTCAAGGCCGGATTCTGCATTTACCATCATTCACCACCACTCCAGCAAGAGGGGAAATCCCCTCAGCCTTCCCCCTCACCCTGGTTTCCATTTAAAGGAGCGACTGGAAACCATTTTCTATCCCATCCAGTTTTTCCTCGGGAGCACATGGAACAGATTAAGCTGTTCCAGGAGGGTCAAATGGGTTTTGCCTTGCGACCTGGGGAGTTTTCACCGGCACAGGCTGGGACCTGGCCCCACTCCCTGGCATTGTCCCAGCACCAGGCTGGCACAGGCAGGGGAGGGGAGGATAAGGTCTTGGCTGTAAGGAAAGCACACAGGTGAAAGCCAGAGTGCACAAATTTATTTACAAAAATTCAAATTACAATATAATACAGGAACTTTTTACACACAGAATATTAGAACTGTTTACTACCAGAATGTAAAGAAAAATATTTTTTGGTTTTTTTCTCCTTTTTTTTTTTTAATAAACCACCTATTTATTTTCAGCTATTGTTATACAAAGTTGCAGAACATGCACATCTTTACAGCTTTTTTTTTTTAATACAACGTTTTGCTAAGTGCAAATACTAAGTTTCTCTCTCCACCTTTAAGGCAAGTAAATGGGACACTGCAATTAGCTGTAAGAAGTACCTGTTATGGGATCAGCCTGGGCACAGCAACCTCCTCGTTGCCTTCAAAACCTTTTAAGAAGCAGTTCCAAAGACTGGGGCAGGAGGGAAAATGGGATGCAGGAGTTAAGAGACCAGGTCAAGGCTGGATTGGGTGGCTCAGTAAGTTTGGGGCATTTTTTCTTTTTTTTTTTCTTTAATAAATCAACACAGATTCAGAAACAACTTGAGATCTCCTGGGTTAGAGCAGAGAAGCAGCCACGTGCTTGGGCTGCAAATTTGTGGTGCAATGGGTGTTTCCTTGGGGAGAGGAGCAGTGCTGGGAGTGCTGGGCAGGGTGCACCTGCACATCACAGACCAAGCACTGATTCATCTCCTCTTGGACACAAATAAACCCTTGGCTTTGGCAGGGGACACAGGGAATCCTCTCTTCCCTCTGTATCCTCCAGGCTCCTCCAGGGCCACGACAGCTGTGCCAGGGCAGCAGTGACCCTGATGGATCACGGTCACCAACCTCCCCTTGCCACCTCTGCTGACACTTCTCCAGCCCCTCTGCTCCACGCCCTCACTTCCCTCCACCAAGGCTCAGTTCTCCATGCCCACACATCCCTGGACCACCATTTTTTGCTGGATGACCATCCTATTTCTTTCATAGTTTGGGCCACTGGTTGTTCAGCAGCTGAGCTGTGCCCTGGCTGCTGCCCCCCCTCCACTGCCTCATCCTTCCTGCACCCACAGGGAAGGGCAAGCAAATGCCTTGGAGAACCTGGAGAACTCATCCAAACCAGCCCTTGAGCCCAGAAAATCTCACCTATTAAACAAACAGAATTCCCTTTCCATAAGGGAAGCCACCACTGCTTCTTCTGACCTGGCTCTGTTTCCTCAGCAGCTGTAACAAAGCCCTCCCTCCCCAAACCCAAGGGGATTCCTGCTCCTGGCTGCTGCAGGAATCAGTCGGTGCAAGGCAGGATTTAAACCTGGTCAAAGCCCAGCTGAGCAGCAAGTAATAAAGCTCCTGCAGCCCCCAGACTGCTGCCAGGAATAAACTAATTCAAAATAGAAAATTCCAGCAGCAAGGGAATAGCAGTTGGTTATTAATGCTAGAGAGGCCACGGCACAGAGGAGCCAGAGCACTCCACAGGGAACGTTTGACCCACAGGCAACGGGAAAAACACTCAGCTCCAAAAGGCATGGAAGTCCTCCTGTCTGGGAGACCTTCCTGAGGAGAACAGTCCCCAAATGCTGTCCCAGGCCCCTGTCCAGGAGCATCCCACCGACACCCCGTGTCCAGCACTCCCTGCACACCCGAGGGGATCCGGGGTCCTGGAATGCTGCACGTGGGGCTTTGGCAGAAGCTGTGAGGTGGAGACAGGGAATTTTACCTGAAAAAAACAAATAAACCCACAAAACACCTGGATGCTGAAATACAGGGGGGAATAACAGGAGGGGGAAATGCACCCAGAGAGTTCCCAGCAGGACAGAACAGGAAGAAGGCCAGAACAAAACATTTGGAGAACAACAACACAACTGGGCTGCTAAAAGCCAGCCCAACATTCCTGGGAAGAGGGGTTTTTTCCACTCCAACCATTTTCTTTTCTAGACAGGGCCTGTACCAGACAGCACAGCCAAGGGCTGTGGAGAAAGGGCTTTGTGCCACCCTCCTCCCACAGCCCAGCACTGCACCCCCACCACTTCTCACAAGGAAGTTTTGCTTTTCCCTCACTTCCTCAGCCCAGCAATACTCAGGTTTAACTTTTAACATGCTTTTCCAAAACCAATTAAGCTGACACACACATTTTCATGTGTTATTTGGTGCTGTGGAAGCAGCCAGCTTCCTGCAGCATGAGGCTACAGCTGCCCATTGGGTTGGGGGGGATTTGGGTATGGGGACTCCCAACTTGCTGCAGCTACGCAGAACATTCCCAATTTTCCCACCACAGGACGCATCACTGCCTACATGTCTATCTGGGTGTTTCCCAGGCAGTTTTTGCAATAAAGGGCACAGCTTTGGCTCCAGGTGGTTCCAGCAGCTGCCTGAGCACTGCCAGAAGCTGGGGGAGGTTTGGGACACCAGATGAGAATGGGCAAAGCAAAGGCCACGTTTCAGAAGCTGAGGGGCACCCACCTCTGAGGGGAAAAACTGAGCCCTTCAAAGGGGCAAGCTCAGTCCAGCCAAAGATTTGGATGCCCAAATCTCCTGCTACTTCCTAACATCCCCAAACAGAACATGGCTCTGGGCTTCCTACCAGGGCCTTGGCAATGGGACAGCTGCTGCAGCCCCTCGCTCTGCTTGGAGAGTGAGGAACACTAAAAATGCTACATTGACTTGCTTTTCAACAATTTATTTCTGCTGGGAGGTGCCAGCAGGGTACAGGGGTGCTGGAGAACACAGGAACCCCAGCCCTGTGCCTCTCCACAGACAGAAGGGCTGGAGCAGCTGCCTCCTGTCACCTCACTCCTGGAGGTCTTACGCTTACTCAGATGCCAAGTGTCTCCTCCCTTCCCCCAAAACTCACTTTGCTGCTCTGGCCAGCAGGAAGGCAGGATTTTTGGAAATTCCCCAAGGAACAGCTGTATCTCTGTGCTCCACAAAGTCTAACTTTTCCTCCCAACAGCTGCCTGAACAGGCTTTATCAAAACAAAGCATCTGGATGCCCAGCACAGGGGGGAATTCCACCCCTGGGAAATGTAGCACCAAACCCTGTTGCAGCACAGGTTGAAATGTTGGATCGCAAAGGTTTGGAGAAGCCCTAGAGAGGGTGCAGTGCAGGGACACGGAGTCCCCTGGCTGCTGGCTAAACCCCAGAGGGGCTGGAGTGGGGAAGGGGTGACGTTACGGGGTGGCTTTGCCCTGCGGTGACTCTGCCAAGCGCTGCCGGGGGCAGGTCAGAACCGGTGCCGGGGCTGAGGGCCAAAGTGCATAGGCAGGTTGTGCTCCAGCTGCACGTTGATCTGGGGAAAATCAAAGTTCACCCTCATGTTGGGCAGGGGGGGCACGTAGGGAGCGGGGATGGGGCCGATGTTGAGGGGGATGTTGTTGTACATGGGGCGCACGGGGGGCAGAGGGAAGGGCGGGTGCACAAAGGGGTACGGGGGCATCCGGGGCTGGTGGAAGTTCTGAGGAACCGGTCTGGGGATGACTTCGATTCTCTGGATTTTCTCCACGGGCTTTTCCACGGGAGGGCCGATGCGCTTGAAGCTGTTCTCTGCACAGGGAGGAGAGCAAAGAACAGTCACCCCACAAACCAAACTCCCCGAGGCCAGTCTGTGGTGTGACATTTGCTGTCGGCATCCCCCATTCCCAGCACATTCCACAGCGTCACTGCTGGCCCTTCCCTTGCTCCAGAGCCACAGAACGCAGCATGAGCTCTCCAGGCTGGCTCCTTTCACCAACACCATCCCACAAAGGGGAATATTTCATTCAGAGGGATGTTGGGCAGCCCCGGTGCTCCCCATGACACAGCTCAGAGGTTTCGCTGCCCCTCAGCCACTTTGCCAAGCAGAGAAGAGACATCCACAGCACCGGTGCCACATGAGAGCTGGACACAAACCTTGTGCCTGCTCACAATCCCAGCAAAAGTCTGCAGGCAACAGCACTTTAAAAACACACCAGTCCCCAGGAGGAACAGAATCCAGTGAAGGTCCAGAGACCCATCAGTAGCTGGGAACCCTGTGTTGTCCCATGATCCATCCTCAGTCTGATCCTGACTGTGACTTACCCCCATTCTTCTTCCTTTGCTCCTCTTCAGCCTCCTTCTGAATCTCATGGATTATCTTCTCATCATCTTCCTAGAAATCAAGGAACACACCAAGAATCAGTGAGAGAATTCCTGCTGCAGCAGCTTTCTATTCCCACAATGCTGTTTTTCTTTCCAGCACGTTTTCACGGGGAAAACCGAAAAATATGAATTTGGCTGAATCATCCTCATTTGGGGCTGGCCTAGAATTACCCAAAAGCACAGCTGCCATGGGGGAACTGCAGCAGCACAAATAACCTGCACTCCATGGAGTATGACCAAGATGCTTGGATCAGCTTTCCAGGGAGACCAGCACTAAAATTCATTGACTTGATGGAAACCAGAGAACTGCGACCCAGCTCCACCCCTCTGAAGAGCTGTTAATCTTTTAAATGGCAATAGTCTATTAAATATTTACATTATACTAGCACTTGTAGAGTTTTTGGCCCAACAGCTGGAATTAACACAACTTAAATCCTGGCTCTAGTAGCTAAATGGTGCCATTTAGATCTTATCTGTAACTCTGAGAAGGGCATAAATTGAAATATGTTTCTTTAATGTCTGTCTAGAGGTTATAGCAAGAATATTCAGAGCTGCTGCTCACTGAGAGCACAAGGATAAGCCAGAAATTGAAATTGTCCTTCTGCCTCTCATCAGCTTCAGTTCTCTTAACTCAAAAGAGCATCAGTGAGATCCAACGATGCAGTGAAGCCTCAGGTGAGTTTCTGCATGTCTGTGGGGATGAAACCAAACCTGGAGATTTCAGGGAGAGCAGCTAAACCTCCAGGACAGTGTTTGGAATCCCAAGTCCCAAAGTACCCCACGGGGCACAAGACTCTGCTTGTTTTAGTCACCCTAATTTCAGTACTGCCAAAACACAATTTTTTTCCTGAACACTCTTAACATGAAAAATATCCCTTATTTTGAAGTGTGCTCTGGAACTAAATCCAAAATATGCTTCATGCATGCAGCTACACTGGAAGCTTTTTAAGCTTCCCAGTCCCCAGCTGACAGCCCTGCACATGTAGAGCCTGGGAAGCTTGTGGAGAAGTCCCCTCCTCCACCACCAGATAAGGTTTCCCCGGGAGACTGAAGTTATCTTAATGTGCAGAAAGCCAAAAACTCAATACTTCCCTCCCTTTTATTATTCTGTGAGTCAATGGTTAAAATTAAGACTTTCCAGGACATGGTTTTTTTTTTTTTTTTTCCCCCTTCCCAAGCAGGCTGCTTGCATGGGCTGTTAATTACAGCCTATCTGTCTCCATAAACGCTGCTGAAGAATGGCTCTTCTGAGCTTCTATGGAATGCCTAACTACCCCCCAAGTATCTGTTTCCCTGGCTGGAAAACCACCTGGGCATGCTCCATCCAACCAAACATCCCCTGCTCTTTTGCTGCCCCAGCAGCGCTCTCAAAGTTTGGTTTCAAGCTTTAAGATTTCTTTTTTTTTTCCTTTTCAGACTATTTTTTTGCAATGCTGTTGCAAATGGACACAGCCACCACGCCCATTTTATTGCCACTTACTGGAAAAGATGCACCTGAAGGTTTATATGACAAGAAATTTATTTTAAGCTCAGCTTAGCAAGATCATCCAGTACCTCCTTTCCTCACACCAAGGCATAAACCTCCCCTTGAAGCCTAGAAATGTGGCCTTTAACTTAACAAAATGCTGTTACTTTCGTCCAAGTCTAGGATTACAGAGCAAACTCTTCCCTGTGAGGGTGGTGAGACCCTGGCACAGGTTGCCCAGAGAAGCTGTGGCTGCCCCATCCCTGCAAGTGTCCAAGGCCAGGTTGGATGGGCTTGGAGCAACCTGGGCTCGTGGAAGGTGTCCCTGCCCATGGCAAGGGATGGAACCAGATGATCTTAAAAGTCCTTTCCAACAAAATCTATGATTAACCCTGTGAAATGGTGCTTCCCAGGGACACCCCCTTCCTGCCACCACCCCTGCTGCTGCAGCTTCCATCAGTCCTGCACAAAACTGGACACAGACCCTCCTGCAACCAGGGCTGCTCCAGCCTCCCAGTTTAAACTGCAGCTGACCTCCCTCTAATGGGGCTGGACACATCCATCTGCCCCGGGGCTGGAGCCAGCTGCACTCTCCCGAGGTGATGCTGGATTCGATTACTGCGGCTCCCAGAGCACCGGGGGAAACGGGGAACAGCAAACCCCATCTGCCAGATCTCCAAACTGACCCCTAGAGCTCCCTAGGACAGCATAAAACACATCTCCCTGAAGTGCAGCAGCCACAGATCCCACGCAGCTCCAGCCCCTTGGGGGTTTCAAGAGGAGCACAGCTCACAGCACACCCTGGACGCAAAAACCTGCCGGGAACAGACCTGGATCAGGATGACGAGTTCCTGACTAGTTCTGAAGCCACAAATCACAGCAGAGCCACAACAATCCACATCTCCAAGAATTTATCAGCCCCGTTGCTTCTCTGCTGATAAAAGTGTAGTTTCCCATTGGAAGGTTAAGAAGTGCTTACACTTTAATCCCACATACCAAGCCTTGGCTTGGAAATTTTTTTTGCACCAGTATGTCTGAAAAACTGGTATCCATTAATATCAAAAGAACAAAAAAACCTGCACAACAAGCACCTTCCTACTGAAGAGGCTGACATTAAATTTGGCAAGTGATGAATACACGGCACAGTTCAATACCTGCAGTATTTAGGAAAGATCCACATCCCAGATGGAACAACAGAATTGATGATATGTAAACAGCAAGATAATTTTAGGATGTTCTGAAAGAAAGCTGATGCCACAAGTTCTGCCTAATACATATTGTGCAGGTCAGAATTAAAAAAAAAAACCCAACAAGTCCTGGTGCTATTTTAGTGAATCTTGCAAAACACTTCTAATTCTTTGGAAGGAAAGGCTGTTTTTTAATACCACAGTAATTAGAGAGATGACAGATTCATCGAGGGGTAAAGCACCCACACCAAAAATCAAGATTTCATTAGCACACTTATGGCTGGTTTTGTGGTGAGAAACCTTTTAACATCACATGGGGTGGAGGCTGCAAAAGGATTTCAAAAGCTTCTTGTGTCCGTTTCCCTGCGCGGGTTCAAGTCCCTTAATAAAGGATTAGATTATAATTTTAATGGCCTGTTCACAGGCTGTGTGGATTGAAGGCATTTATCTTGTCAAGTTAACAGTCATCTTCCTGTCAGCTGCCTTGCCTACAGCAAGACAAAAAAAAAAAAAAAAAAAAAAAAGAAATAAAGAAGAAAAAAGCAACCCCCCAACCCCGGGGGGGGTCTGAGCACTGGCCAGTTTTTTTGAGCAAAGATGTAACTTGGCTTTTCTGCCTGAGAGGAAATGCAGGCAATGCTACAACGTGGCCCTTCCCCAGCTCTTGCTGCATCACAGGAGAAGGGAGGTGGCCAAGAGGAAAATGCAAAGGATCTCTGAGATGCATTCACCCTTTTTATCTGCAGAAAGCAGACGTGGTCATTAACAGCAGCTGTGTTTTCACGAGACAAAACAGGACCGAGCTTTGCTCCAGACCCAGCAGCAGGATGCTCTGTGCAGGAGCCATCCCATAGCCAAGGAAAACAAATGCCCATCCCTGGCCAGTGTGGGAGCCTGCCCCTGCCATCCCCCACCTGGGAAAGGATCTCGGCATGGAGGAGGCTTCTCCTTTCAGCCCTCTCCCATTGAACCCAGGGAATGCGGCGAGCACGGAGCCAATCACAGCAGCACGGATGGCTCGGCCTGTGGATGGATTAGCCGAGGAGCAGGGCTGGGTTGCTAAGAGAGGCACCTTTTCATGGCAGGGAGGCCTGTGACAACAATGCTGCTGCACAGGAGCCTCAGCCAGCATCCACACAGGGCCCTGCCACAAGCAGAAAGGAGCTGCTGGAGAAACAAACTGCCCTTGGGAATGAGAAAATACAGCAGCCAAGGAGATAAAAGCTCAGCAAGTCACACAGAGACAACCTCCCCCCCAAATAAAACCTCCTCTGCCCAGAACAAAAGTGCCATCCAGGGAGCTTTTGAAAGCTCTGTTTTTATCTCCTGCGCTTCTCGTTATCTTTAATTATTAAGTGTCACCGGGAAGCGGCTGCCACCTCCTGAAAAGAGGGAAAACAAGAGTCCTGGTGACTATTTCTGGGCTCTGCAACCCCTCCCCTACTTTAGAAAGTGCTTCACCATCGCTGCCTCCCCCCTTTCTGCCTCTTTACTGCTTTCTTTTTTCCACGTATGTGTGGCCGCAGCCGTTCCTAATAAACTTGAAATGGTTTTTCACGACAGAGGCTTCCAAAGGACTAAGAGGTTTTGTTTCAAATCATTCCCAGATCAGCTGCGGAGAGCCTGAGCAAGAACAGGCATCGGCTGTCTCCAGCGTGCTCCTCCATGCAGCAGGAAGCAGGGATAAAAGCAGGCTGTGTTGTAACTGGAACAGGGCATCCGCAGTGCTGCAGGAAAAGGGGGGCCGGGATGGGGACGAAGCACACGCCGGCGTTCAAGAAATGTAGAGTTATTTTAGCAACAGGCATTCCATATCGATGGCTTTCTGTGAATTCCCTGGATTAACCATATGCTTATGATTGAGGCATTTTATAGCAGTTAAAAAAAAAAAAAACCCAAACCCACCACAAACCCCACATCCTAAATTTAGGGGGAGCTTCCCCCCCCGCTTCCAAATCCTAAAGGCAGCACTGTGCACTTCATGCATTTCCTTGATGCATTTGAAGTTTTACACAGTCTTCTCTCAACATCATCTTTTTATAACACTAGAAGGAGGGATAATTGCAAACACCTCATGATGATTAGTCTTCTGCTTTGAACTTTAACAATGGGCCTTTGGGAGGGTTTTAAGAGTTTACTGAAAATATCTTAAAACTTTAAAGCCAAAAAAAAGCCTCTGTGCAATATTACTGATGGCCCAAAGACGAGTATTAAATTCAAAATAATACATTTGAGAGCAGAACCTGGTTTACCAAAACAGCCAGAATGCATTAATCACATTGCATCCTGGGATTTGTAAAAACTGGATGAAATGCACACAAGCAGCCTTAGGTTTGCTTCAGATATTTAGAAATCAGGGCAAACACAGCCCCTGCATCCCAGAGCCAATCCATAGAATCATAAAGTGTCCTGAGTAGGGAGGGATCCACAAGGATCATCCAGTTCAACTCCTGGCTCTGCACAGGACACCCAACAATCCCACCAAGTGCCTGGGAGCGTTGTCCAAACGCTCCTGGAGCTCTGGCAGCCTTGGGGCTGTGACCATTCCCTGAGGAGCCTGGGCAGTGCCCCAGCACCCTCTGGGGGAAGAACCTTATCCCAATACCCAACCTAAACCTCCCTGACACAGCTCCAGCCATTCCCTTGGGTCCTGCCCATAATCACAAGGAGCAGAGACCGGAGCCATCCCTTGCGAGGAGCCGTAGCCTTGATGAGTCTCCCCACAGTTTCCTCCAGCTGAACAAACCAAGTAGCCTCAACCACTCCTCATGCAGCTTCCCCTCAAGGCCCTCCACTATCTCTTCTCTGAATGCTTTCTAATAGCTTTATTCCCACTGCTCCTTCCCGAGCTTTGTCCCTGGAAATGTTGCATCAGCCCCTCCTGCAGCTCCAGCACAGCAGAGCCAGAGCCCGCATGGACTGTGGGACACGAGGATTTTTGGCCAAGCAGCTTCCCGGGAAGGGCTCCTGGCACCTCCTACAGGGGTGCAGGGCACCAATTAGCTCCAGAAGAAATGCAGGGATTAAACAATTTCTGCCTGCCCCCCCTGGAAGCTGCTCACCACAGCCTGACTGCAGCTTGTCTCAGAGCCAGCAAATATTGCACCGATACTTTTAAATCAGACTCCAGCCTGATTACAGCTTAGGGACAAGATTTTAACTAACCTTTAATTATGGGAAATTTTGAAGCCTCTGCTTTACTCTCTCAAGATCGTTTGAGACAAAGACTAACAGATGCTGCCATTCCTAGAGGACTGTCTTTAATTTGTTTTTAACCCAAGCTAATGAATAGGTTTACTTATACTTTCACAAGAATTGTTTCAGACTCGGAAAACATTAAACATTTGGAAAAGAACAAAGGTTCCCTATTTTAAAGAAACCTGAATTTTCCTGTAAATAATAGGGATTTAGACTCAAACCAGATCCTTCAAAGGTCATGCCTTGGATGGACGTTGTGCCTGGCAAAGGACAGAACACTACTGATGCAATGGTCTTTTGCTCTTTCAAATCTCCATGTCAAGACTCAAATTCCTTTCTCCTATTTACATCTACCAGGGTTAACTCCTGTTTCCATGTCCCATATGAGAGCACAGATCACCCCAGAGGGGTTGGGTTGGTGTCCCTAAGCCCCTTATGAGGGAGGACCATGCACACAGGTACCCATCACCATTTCAGCTTCAAGCCAACAGTTGAGTTTTGTGTTACTCTTCGCACTGCAGCAAGGATAGTCACCCAGCTTCACCTCCCCAGCCCACCAGCACTCCACCATCCAAAAAATAATTAAATAATAAAAGAGCAGGCAGTGCCAGCTCTGTGCTGACAGTGGGAAATTTTTCTTTGCCACAACATTGGTTAATTAGAGAGGTGGAAAGGGCTTGGTGACAGTGGCCTCTTTGTGCTGCTTATTTATTTATTTATTTGAAAGTACAGTACGAGCTTTTTTGAGAGGCCTCATGTTTTCTCTGGCTCTGAACAAATGCCATCCCCCAGCACAATCAGCAGCCTGATGGGAACAACGGATGCCAGCCCTGCCGAGCCCTGAATCGCATCCTGCTGGAAAATGGGGAGGAGTGGGACAGGAATCCAAGAAACTCAGAATCAGGTGTCAGAAACGCTACAGGGGTGCCTGCAAGGAGGTGTCTGTGTGTAGTTTAACAGCTCACATTGACAGGATAATGGAGGGAATAAAAGCAGGCAAGCAGAAGACTTGGAAGCTTATGCTGGTTGTGACATTGCTGGGAGATTCCCAAGAGCCTGGAGGTAGAAGGGAGAGAGATTTAGAGTGGCTTTTCCCTGGCTCTGTGCAGGTGCAGGATTGTGCATATTCCCTGAAGAAAGGGGCTGGGAGCAGCCTGGGAAGCTGCAGAGACCCAAGACAAAGAACCACTAGGAAAAAGGAAGCTCAGGCAAGCCCTGGGAAGGCAGATCCACATTCACATTGCTCTACAGCTTTGCTAAATCAGGAAATTCAACTCCTCCTCCTTCCAACACTCCTGGATTTACAGTATTGAAGACCTCTATTTACAGAGATTTACTTGCTGCAGCAAGTTTTCCCAAGCCTGTCACAGATAGGAGCTGTATTAAATTACTACAGCTTCTCTCACAGCTCACTCCACACTTCAGCTCTCCCTCTGCAGCTGTTGACAACAGCCCTGAGAATGGACCCAGCTACAACTCTGGGCTTGCAGGCAGTTTTCTGATGGATGCATCTCTGTGACAGGATGCATAGCCAGCAGTCAGATCATCTGGGCACCAAAACCACAATTCCCCTTGCCTCCAGATGCCAAGCCATGCCAACACCATCTCAGCTGCAAAAGTAGGAATGAGTCCCAATAGTCCCAATGCTGGCTACTGTGCTTGGTGCCAGCACTTGCTCCCCACCAGCTCCTTCCACAAGCCTCGCTCTCCAAAACAGCACGCAGAGCACTTCCAGCCAAAGCCCTCATCTGACAGGAGCTGTTTTTCCCTAAAGCAACACTAGCTCCTTCCAAGCTGTGGTCTGTGACTCTGTGCCGTTGCAGGATGCCAGTGTGGTTTTTTAGCTGCCTTGGGAAAGGAAAAAAGCTGTGCTGGCTAAAGCCATTTTCCCCTGGTGGAACATGTGTATTTCAACGTGCCGGTGAGGACGGCGACTGAAACTGGGGTGAGAATCATTCACAAAAACCCTTTGTTACTTACTGTGGGGTCTGTCCAGAGGGAGCACTTGGCACAGTCCTGGCAGGGTGCCCCAGGAGAGCGGGGGTGCTGGCAGAAGTGGTCGTAGCCGTTGATGGCAGCCCGGCAGAGGTAGCACATCTGGGCGCCGCAGCGGCACGACATGCGGTTACAGCCCTCCGACTTAATCAGGCCCGTCCCACACTTGTGGCATTTCCTAATCCGGGCAGCTGTCATCTTCTCCTCTCTGCAACAAGAGGGAGAATTAGCAAAGGGGTGTTTGCACTCACCAGCATGTGGTAAAATTACTGTTACACCACCCCAGCGAGGCTTTAACCCCCTTCTCTTTCCTCCGACTCCATCCCCAAGTCCACCACTGTTCCAAGGAGGTCTGGGCTCAGCTCCACTTGGAGCCAGCCCATAACAACTCAAGAACAAAATAAGTGAAAAAAAGTCAATCACTGGCTGCATACTGCAGCCCTGATCCTGGTTTCCATGAGAGCCAAAGCACCAGGCTCTGGCTTGGGAGGAATTTGAGATGCAAGTTCAAGGGCCAGAGGGCACATGGATGCTTGAGTTGGCTGAAGGAAAATAAAGCCGAGGAGATAAAGTTCAGGAAAAGCAAACACTTGGCTGTTACTTCCAGCTTTTATGTTTGCCTGTTGCTCCGACTACAAAGTTGCCACGGCCATATATTTCTTTTCCAAGCCTGGCTGCTATGCTCCAGATTTACTTAGTGTTTGTTAAAATTAAATCAGTACCTTAAAAATAATCACATTTCCCCACAGAGGCTTTCTCTAAGATTCCCTACATACGTTTCCCAGAGGTTATTGCTTTAGGTTTAAGAGATGGGTTTTCATCTAACAGAGCACAAATGGGAATCCAGGACAAAGCTCAATCCCTGCTCCCAAGGGACACCCTGGCAGTGACACACGCTCCAGCACAGGCTCAGCTCACAGCAAGGCTATTTTGGCACAGAAATGAAGAAAAGCTCAGTCATTTAATTAAAAGACTTAAGAATATAAATTGTCATCCTGAGGGCCAATTTTCTGACCGCTGGAGATCATGTTACACTTTAATTCACAACCTAGAAGTGAAATTTGATGACAGAAGAGCCAAGCTAGTGTGTTTTCATGGAGGGAAGCACAGTTCTCCTGGCACTGGGAAAAGATCATCCTTAGCCAGGCATCTCCACCCAGCTGCTTCAGTGCATCTGCAAAGTTAACATATGTTTGGGAGATGGCAGGGAGGTATTTTTGAGGACCACAGCAGCGAGCTAGGCTACAGCACAGCCCCACAAACTGCTCCATCAGCACAGCCAGAGGAGCAGGGAACAGTGAGGTGGGAACTTCCCAGCCTTGCAGACACCCAAGGGTCCCACAGTTATACCCAGCACGACCTGCACCCAGGCATGTGGAGATGTGCTAAGAATAGACACAAAACCCAACTTGAGAGTGACTTTCCTCGCAGTTGCAGCTGCTCTTCCCTCTGCCACTCAACAGGATGCTGTCAATGCAGGTTTTTTTTTGGAAACCTTGAGCAAGGCAGGAAGTTTGGCCTGAACTCCAGCTGTGCTTCCCTTTCCTTATGCAGGGCTTCAAAAGGAAGATTTTATTGTATCAGGCAGTTAGACTCATCTATCCACAGACACAATCTGCTGAACGTTTTGAAACTGGTATTTTTTTCCTTATTAGGGACATGACAACTCATTCCTCCTCCCTCTCATCCCTCTTTCCTACAGGGAAAGGACCAGCGAAGAAAAACATCTGTAAAGATTTTGTTCTGAATTAGGGACTGTGGGATGAGCAAGCAACAGTCATTCAAATCCCAGTGGTGGAGCTTTCCAACCTGTACTCAAGCCAGACAGACTCTAAATCAGAGAGGAAAGGATTGGGCAATGTGGGCAAGTCCCATTTGGCTGCACCAGATATTTAGCTCCATGCTTGAAAATTCCCTTGTTTCCTAAAGGATTTTGTCATTTACTGTAGATAAGAGAGAAATCAAACTGCAAAAGATGTTAGGGTAACAGCCAGGATTTACATCAGCATATTTCAAAATGTGACTCCACTTTGTAACAATTCCTACAAACTGGTTAGAAACAGGCACAAGCTTCTGGAAGAAAACACATCCTCTCCCACAAAGTAGCAGCTGAGCAAACAGTGCAGGTCACCACTCCGGATTTTCAAAGGGTAGTAACGACCTACTGTGACTCAATCCACTCCTCTACCTCCATCCACCACCTCCCTTTCTCCCCCCCAGCAATGCTAATGGGGGTTTCTCACCTCGGAGAAGGACCAGGTGCCAGCCTGCAGACACTGGGCCAGCCAGAGGAGCAGGCTGGGCTGGTGACAACTTTCCCACATTCTCAAATTACCAGCTGGATTTGCTGCCAAGTATCTTTCACAGACACAAATCCCATCCTGGGAGCCGTCTGACCCCTCAGCTCTGCCATCCCCAGCACCTTCTAGGATGGGAACAGAAACTGAGGGACAATGTGCTGTGATTCCCAGCTCAGCCACCTCCCTGTTTTCCGAGTCTCACTTACATGGATGTCCTGTATTTGATGTCATCCTTCTCAGCCAGTTGCTCACAGGTGAGGTTCATGTGCTCCTTCCACAGCCCCTGGCACTTCCGACAGGTTTCCTGAGGAGGATAACAAACATTAAAGGAAGAAAAAAAAAGATCCAATACAGCACAAACAGCTTCAAGAACTGCAAAAATTCCCCCATCAAGGTGCAGGTTCTCAGGTGAGGGTGGGGCTGGCAGTATGGCACAGTGTCTGCAGGTCTGTCCTGCACTGGAGGCCAAAGGACATAGATCTTTCCAAAGCACAAGAAAATGGATACAAAATCAATCTATAAATCCTAATTCACCTAAAACTCATGGGACAGCCAACAGGTTAACTGGTCCCAATCCAGAGGAGACTGCAGAGGTGAAAAAGTGGTGCCAAAGGACATCAAGTTCACCTTGGTTTCCTGACCAAAATCCTTCACCTTGATATAAAGGGTTTCTAATTCCACTGTCGATGGAAACCTTGCAGTTACATCAAAACCTCAGCTTCACCAAGCACACAAACGAGTACATATATATATTTTTTTTTTTTGTAAAATCTCACAAAATAAATGATTAAACAGCTGAAAAACACAGAATGTGGACAAACATCCATAAAACTGAGGTGGAATATGAACAAGTATTTACAGACTTAACCAGAATAGCTGGACTAAACTTAGAGCAAGCAGCTGAACTCTCTTGTTCTTGCAAACTTTTTAGTAACAAGGCTCTAATCCAGGACTGGTACAGCTGCATGGAGCAGGATTGCTGTGGAGGCACAATTGGGAAGGGAGCTTGGACCAACACTGGGGACAGAGCTGATTTTTTCGGTTGGCTGGCCAAAAAACCCATTTTTGTTTTGGGTCAAACAAGGGATTTTCCTATAATTTGAGGAAGATTAAAAAACATCCAGATCAAACTTGAAAGAAGTACATGTTTTACGATCCAACTGTTTCATCTTCAGGATGGCTGGGGCTCAGGCTCTTAGATCCAGCTTTCCCCCTGGCAGAAAAACCCATCTGGCTATGCAGCATCCTCTTCCCCTGCACACCAGAAAAGGTCCCAAAAGATCTTTGCCCAGCCCTGGTCTCACTGTCAGCAAAAGACATCATCTGCAGAGACAGATCTTATTTGATTGCATTACCTTCATTTCATTTTAATGAAGAAATTGGACGTTTATGTGAGATATGATAGAAGAAAATGCTTCAAGATACACGTAGGCAGCAACACTCTTTTGATCGTGAATCAGACAAACAGGATGAAGGCCAAAGCTTCCAAGGAAGCCACCCTAGGAGGGGGATGCAAAATGGGGACTTGTTTGTATCTGTGCTCGCTGGGAGATGCCCAACTGCTCGTGCTTTCATCTGGAGAATGAAAGGCTCCTGGGCCTGGCTGGTGAGCCGGATGTGTTTGCAGACAGCGGGGTAAGGGCTGCAGCAAGCACGGAGCCAAGCGTGTGACTGCATCCCAGAAGCTCAGCAAAGGATTTTGTGATCACTCACCTTGCAAATGCATCCCCTGGCAGTCAGGCACTGGTTTTAAGGGGCAGTAAATGCCTCGGGTTCTATTGATTCTCATGAATCATTCATCTCACCCTGTGTTTTCCTGCTAAAGCTGTTAAAACAGGCACCATTTTGTGTGAGATTTTGGCAGGCCACATCTGGCTGTTGGCGGCACAGGAGGATCAGACTTGGAGCTGTTCACATACCTCCATGTGGACCCACCTTCCCCTTTATTCCCAACACCTGGCCACATGCCATTCTGAGATCAAAAGTGCCTTAGGTCGTTTTTTTTTTATGTACACTAAGGGTTAAAAAGAGCCTTTGGAGCCCTGTTACACAGAACTGCTTCCACACGCCAGCAGCAGAGATTTAACAGCTTTTTGCCAGGAGGGTTGGCACACTTTGCAGCCAGGAGCCTGCTATTCCCAATTACTTAACTCCAGGAGCCTCCTCTGCTGCCCTTCTGAAGCAGATGGTGCCACTTAGACCCTCGTCCCAGGTCATTCCCTTTTGCTCCTGCCTCCAGCCTGGTGGCTATTGGAAACAATGCTCTCCCCGGAGCCCAGGCTGCTGTTATTTGCCAAACAGTTGTCTCCTGCACTCAGGAGAAGGGATTTCTGTGCAGGCAAGGAGAAAGGGAAGAGGCACAGCCATGTGGATTCCTGGGATGGCACGACAGGAGGTATCCAGTTCTGCAGCTGTGTGTGTTTCTGGCATCCCTCCCAAGTCGTGCTGTCCTCAAGGAGCTGCAAACCCACAGGCAGCTGTGCCTGTGCCAATGCACCCCATGAAGGGGACAGCCCCATGGCTTCCCGAGTGTCACCTGGTGCTGCCTCTAAGTGAGCCACGTCCTCTCCATGGGAGGCTTGGGAATATGCACCACACACCTGTCATTAGCAGAACCTGTTGTAATTTTTCCCCTTATTCTACCCAAAACAATGGCACATTGTTGGAACCCTTCACACAGAAGTGGGGAGGAAGCTCATGGTTCAGACAATGGCAACTGCTCCAGTACCACAACTGAGGTCACAGCCCTCGCCCAAAAAAAGTGACCTTTTTAAATTTCTACTGAGTCAAACCCAACCCACTTGGCTGATGAGGGTTTTGCATATCTCACACAATGATGATTCTGAACTCCACAATTTCCACAAAGGGTTCTTTTACTTCAGAGCCAGCCTTCATTTGATAATGGAAGATACCCTCCTGTGACCATATTAATTAACCTAAACACACTGTGGAATAGCTGATTTTTTGCAACCAGCCTAGATTACTTCCATGGCAAGAACAGCACTTGGCACTGAGACTGGCTACAGCAATATAAGGCACAACCTAAACCCACACAAAGAGGGAGCAAGTTCTTCCCAGTACTAAAATCATCTACTCCAAGTGTAGTGGCCAAAAAGCAACTTGGTCCACCAAAACAAAGCTCCTTCCTAACTTCTTCAAGCACTTGGTTCCTTAGCAAGCCCTGCTGTACTCAGGTAGGGGCACCTGTGTTTTAGCTTTAACAGAACTTCAGCTGAATGCATCATTGCTGGATGGTGTGAATTCTAGGTGTGAATTCCACGTGTTCTCCTGCCTTCTCCCAGCCCACTCCTCCTCACAGGCAGGTACAGCTAAGGCAGCTCGCGCTTTAGGTGCTGAAGAAGCCTTGGCATTAGGAAACTGCTCCAAACCAGGCACGGAGACAGGAGATTAAGTATCTGCTGCCTGTTACATCTGCCCCAGCTTGGCAGGCAGCCTGGGACAGTCCATTACTGCCGTGCTGGGCCAAGGGAGGATGTGATGGAGAGGGTGTTTAATCGCACCCTGTAATCTCCTCACTGTACATCTGTTAGAGGCAGTGGCTCCGCTTCCTCTTGCTGCCCGCCAGGAAGCAGCCAGGATTAACACAAACATGTTTGGGTTCAGGAGAATCCTTTGTTCCCAGGGTCAGTGGTGGATGTGCAGCTTTCTGTGCTCAGGGGCAGCCTGGCCAAGGGTGGACGCTTTGCTTTTAGTGTGGGCAGCACAGCCCTTCAACACCCTTGTTAGTTGTCCCAGCACCAAACAAAGATGGCAGGGAGTGTTTTATATGCATTTACCACCTTCCTCAGCAGGTCTGTTGGTACTTTCAATAGATGCTACAGTTTTAAACACAGCCTAGACTTTTTTTCCCACTCTATCATCAACTAAAAATAACTCCCTAAACTCCATCCCACTCATCGGGGGGCAAAAATCCCAAGTAATCAACTTCTCCTTGCCAGTCTGCACATTCTCTTGGCCACAGTCAGTGTTGTATGCCCTGCTGGCAGTGTAACAGAAATCACTTTTCCTGATTGCAACCTAAACAAATGCCACATGGACAAAAACATCAGATGATCCGCACAGATCCCAGCCCGACTGCCCACGGCATTCCCGTGTGCCCCCTTGTGCCGTAGGAGTTTACACCCAGCCATTTAGTGACTGAGCAAAACGCAGAGAGGGTGGGGGAAACTCGACTTCAACAACAACAGGCGATGGCCCCGGCTGTCGTCTCCGCCCTCCGCTCCCAGTGGTGGCTCTGAGCCGGGCCCAGCGCTTCCCTCAGCTCTCCATATGCTGGGTAATTAAATCCTTGTGCCGCTGTGATTCCCTGCATCCCCCAGGAAGGGCGAGGGGCACACTCCAGCGGTCTCTCTGCCGATGGCACACACGGGGATGTTGGCTGAGAGGGAGGTAAAGCAGCCTGGGACTGAGCCCTGGTGATTGATTCGCTGCTTCTTTCTGCTCTCGGATACCGCAACAGGCTGACCCCAAACAGGCTGAGTTTTACCCAAAAGCACATGTGAATGCAAGTGCCTCAGAACAGCACCTCAGGGCCAGTCCAGACCGTGCTGCTTTAATTAAAGAGCTGCAATTCCCAGCCAGATGAGTTAATGGGAAAACAAAGAACCACAGAATCTTCCTCACCACAAAGTCTCACTGTCCATAAAGCCACACCGACTTTAACTAAAAATGGATGCAGAAGTAGCTAAATGAATACAACCTTTAAGCATGGATAAGCTCTCATGAACGCACTCCTTCAGGGCTGTTTCTGGGATTTCCTATATGTTAAGCTGGGATAAAGAGGCTATAATCCAGCCCAAGACAATCCATTTGGGTGAGACCCCCCTTTAGAGATGTACAAACACCCAGCACAGGAAGGGGACCCCCAACTCCACAGATCTCTGACTGCCCAGTGCAGGGAAAGCTCCTTCCAGCGTGAATTGCTGTGGCAATATTCCTAGTCCTGGAGCCATACACAACGAGTGTGATGGGCGGCAGGTACCAACCCCAAACACAAAATCCAGGCAGGGGGGAGAAAGGAATGCTATGCCTTGGATGGGTGAAGGAGCAAGGAGCTGGGAGAACATCGGTGGGTTTGGAGCTCCCCCGGGAGCACGGCTGTTCCCCAGGCAGCGCTGCCGCTCAGCGGTGGCTGCTCACACGGCAGGGACTGAGAGCAGGAAGGGAAACCCTGGAAAAACTGAGGTTTCCTCTCCTGAGCACAGCCATGAGCCGTTTTGTGAGGGGAGAGGTCACAGGGAGAAATAAAGCAAAGGCACAAGCTTGGACTAGGCTGTAAGAATGTGCTGGGGGGTAAAAAGAGAGACTTAAAAGTGACCAGGAGTTAAAAGCTCGATAAAGAAAACATGCATTTATATCCAACACCCACCAAGAACCACAGAATAGAATCATAGAATCATTAAGGTTGGAAAAGATCTCCATTGAGTCCAATCTTTCAGAAGGGTGGTTTAAGCTTTGATATACCCATATATTAAACTCCACAACAAAAAACGATGACCCAAACCAACATCTGTTTTGCCTGTTCTTTTTAAATTGAACATATTTTAGTCCCTCCCCATCTCTAAGACACAGGAGATACTCAATGCCCTTTTCCTCTCAGGCTGGTTTCCATGAAGGTTTGGGTCACCTGTGTCAGAATCCCAGAACCAGAAATGTGCAGTAACTCCCACCTCTTGCCTAAGTCAGTAGGACTATCTTGTATCTGTAAATTGGAAGTTTCTGAAATGCACAGACCAAACCAAAATAAGCTTTTCTCTGCTCAGAGCTTGACTTTAAAAGGCCAGAACAGCCGGTGTGGGTGAAGTGGTTAAAGATGTATGGAGCAAAAATATCTGCAGCTTCACACAAGTGCTGCTCAGCATTACTATGACCCTGTGGCTGGCCAGAGGTACAAATAGCACTAGCACAAGAAATTCCTCCTTGATCTCGCACTCAGGGTAACTCGAGTATGAGAAACAGCTCTTTCACGGAGAAAGGTCATATTTAATTAGAACTTGAACAAAACTATGGTTTTTTTCATTCTCTGGAATGTTTATAAAGTAGTATGTTTGTTTCAAAGCTACTTTCTCTCAAGCTCCAGGGCTGTAAGAAATACATCAAAAGGTGCAGGCAGCAGGTTGGCTGCAGAAAAGAGCACTGGAGTATTTGCATCACATATCCATCGCACCAGGATACCCTCCCCTGAGCTGAGCAACAAGTGTTTCTCACAAGGATAAGCTCTCCTCACCAAACCTAAGGGATCTTTTCAAAAGCTCTGAGCAGGTTGGTATCACACACAGCATCTCTCCAGATCACTGAGGAGTTTGGATACAGCCAGAGTGGACTGTGACATGCCCAGAGGTGGTCACCCACCAACCTGAGTCCACCTGCAGTGAAGGTAGAGGAAAACACTGCTTGGCCACTTAATAAAAGCAGGTTAAATACAGCTTGGGACCTCACACTAAAGATGTTGGCTAAATCACTGTACCTGAGGTCATATCACTCCTTCCCAGGAAAGAAGTTAAGAGAAACTCAGCACACGCTACTGGAAACACATCTGTAGCTGTCAAGCACAGCTTTGAGATCTGTTGGGCTGATTGCAGATAACAGCTACTGCCTTCCCAGCCAAGGTAAATTATTAAATACTAGCAGAGGAGTTCAAAGCCTCAGCAGCTGCCCCTCCTGCTCTCCCCCAGTGCACATTCCCGTAGAGCAGATCCAGATTATCCATGTAATCCTCTGCACAATCTCACAGAAAAAGGGATGCTGCTTCCAGTGGCTGCAACACTAAGTGATGAAATCTGACTGTGGAACTGGTGGAAACAATAGAGACCTTGGGAGAGGAACGGATTTAGATTTCAAGACAAGCAGCTTGATTTTTAAAGGATAACTCTGGAAGGTCACGCCAGGGGTTGCACCCAAGGATGCCAAGAAGGTTAAGGCTAACAAAAGCAAGGTATCTTATTTACAGAGGTACCTGCTAACGATGCATTGTGAGACTGATAGGAGGAACAATTACTGAAGTTAATTTTGAAACTTCCCTCTTACACCACCACGTGATAAACAAATTCCCCCATCACCCTGCCCCAGATACAAACCCCTACACTTTGGGTGGCAGGAACTGGAGAGAGCCTCTTCCAGACCTGTCCTATTTCTTTCGTGGTTTTCTCTCCCCCTGCAGTTTCCCAGTTTTTATTGTAACACAAAAAGATCAGCAAGAAGAACTTTGTTAGAGATGTCCTCTCCTCCATCAAAAGCTGCATGGAGACCCAGGTTTATGTAAAACACCTACGAATGTTTTAAAGGAGTCTCTGCAATTTTGATGGTGATTTAGCAGCATTAACACACTTTGTTTTCAATTTAGAGCCTTTTTAACTGCAATCTCTACCTACCAGAGAAGTTCACGCTCCACATCATCACAACACCAGCAAGGGATGGGGAAAAGTGAACTGATGCTGGTAAATAGCTTTGGTCTGGGTACAAATCCATCCTCAGAAAGTGGGCAAGCACAGCTTGTGTTGCCTGGGAAATTAAACCCAAATGAGGGGAAATCCCCAAAGTAAGGTGTTCCTAGCTTTAAACAGGCCAGAGCAAACCAAAAATAAGTTTAAAAATGTTGGGGAAAGAGCAAGGATCAAGAAAACAGAAAGCAAAGGGATACCTGGCCTCCTTGAAAACTCAGAAATGCAGATGATTTATTGCTTTAATACCTGTGTGGTTCAGAGCTACTTCTTACCTGCTGCTCCCCACATGAGCACTGTGCAGACAGGACACATTTGCACCCCTGAACTGAACCACACAGCAGCCAGCCCTATAACTGTAATATTTATAGCACCAATATTCACCACAGAGGTATGAAAATGGCCCTGTGAACCACTAACCTCCATCCTGCACCTTCACCAATGCGACACTGAGTCACCTGCGGCTCATTCGCTGTGCTAAAACAAGGCAGTGGAGAAACCAGAACCCACAGCCCCACAGCAGCCTGCTGGAACTTCTAAAAAAGCCAAAACCACCGAGAAGTGCCACATGGTGAAAGAGTTCACACCTGAGCTCCACTGCAGAAATGCACTGGATTTCCTCCTGCAGCATAAATGCAATTATTTTGAACAGGTATCTGAATCACAAGAGCAATAATAAGAATAACATATATCAAAGCAAGTGAGGATACACCAAAACAAAGCAGAAAACTGATCAGGGAAATAGATGTGCCAACAACTTACTGATTCCTCTTCCACAGCCTCTGGGTGATGTTCCCATTCCCTCCCCTACTTAAAGCACTCACCAGCTGGGCCCAGGTTTCTATTGGTGCAGAAGTGGTGAAAACACCCTCAAACCCACAATCTGGGGGTGATTTTTAAAGTTCTGCTAAGGTTGTTTGGCCCTGCATGATGCAAAGCAAAGGCTGCAGGGAGCAGAGGGACACTGGGAAGGAGCCACCAGCCCCACAAGGAGCAGGGCAGAAGGGATACAGTGACCCAAAGCCATTGAGCCAAGTGGCTGCTGACCCCCAGACCAGCCTAATCTTGACCAAAGCCGATCAAGCTGCCTTAACTCCTGTGGAGGGACAGGCAAGTTAATGGAGCAGTGCTGCAGTGTCCTGCCAAACGAGGGTAATTCGGGACACGTTTTGTCTTCTAAGTAGAAAAATTGCTTAACCTGTAATTTAATTTTCAGCTAAGTCATATAATCCCTTTCAATTCACTTTTTTATTAGTCACGGAAAAAACACGGGGCTTGGAAACTCTTTGGAATAAGAGAAAAACCACCTCAGATCTGCAGGCACTGAAGCTAAGCTGAGTTAGCAACTCCAAAGGGAGCCTCTGCACCTGCAGCAGCTCTCAACAACAGCTGGTAATGCAGCAAGACAAGCTGAGTTCCGCACAGCCACGCCAGACTGGGCAGGAGGCCGGGCAAACGAGGCTGGGAACAACGCCTGGAACCCCCTGCCAGGTTTGTGGGGTCCCAGAGCTGGGTGGGACATGGCCCTTCAGAACAGGAGTGAGGTGGGAAGAGCACCCTGCAACCTCGGTGTTGTGAAATCCCAAGTGAAGAGTTCCCTTTCTGCTATGCCTGCAAACACCCATCGGAAAGACCGGTTCCCCTCTGCCCCTGCACGAGCACATGAGTTTAATTAAGCACGCTGTTCAACGATTTGCATGGCATGACTTGTCTACAAACCAGAGATGTTGCAAGCCTGTTATCTGTAAAAGCAGAAAAACCCTCAAAACCCCCCAAAAGCACAAGTTACCTCATCTCCAGGGACCTGTCTGAGACTCAGCTGATCCCCAAGCAGCAACAGTAATTTCTGCCATGATCCAACTACCGTGGCAAAACAGACTGGAATATTTCATGTTGTATTGCTGATGTCAATTCAGTTTTGAGAGGAGAATCCTGGCTGGTTCAGGAGAAGGAAAGCCATCCTAACACTCCAGGCCACAGAGGAACGATGCTTCTGCTGCAGGATGAGGGTCCACTGGTCACTTTTACCTCACACAAACCATCTCCCTCCTCCTCCTCCTCACATACAGAAGGAAAAAATACAAGAACTGCATGTACAGAGAGCTTTGGTATGGCTGGATGCAGGTAAGGATCAAAACTGGTGTTCTGGGGTTATATTATCCAAAGGGTGGATTATTCAGCTATGCTGTACATGCAGTTCCTCTGAAAGGTGTCTCCAACACCCTCACAGGGGTATGAGAATGCAGAGATACCCAAAGATTAAATCAACCATTTTAGCAGCACAAGTGAAGCATTTAGACACAGACTGGTTTCAGCCATTTCCCCAGCCCCAGAGCAACTTCCAGATCCTGTTCTCATTTTCCCAGGATGTCTATTGTAAAGACAAGGAGAGGAAGGAAAAAAGAAAAAAAGCGTGATCACAAACACACCATCATTAAAACAGAGTTGAAGAATATCCGGATGCTACTGAAAACCACTTCCAAAGTGGTCCCCCAGCACATGGGGAAGCATTTAGCTCCAGCTGACCAGTTAGTGACCCTAGGGAAGAAGCTTTCCATGGCAACAAACCCCACTGTCAGTCACTAAGGAATGGAAACACCTTTTTCCAAGAGAAAAGTCTCAAATTGGAGAACTGCAACCGGACACTGTGATCCAGTGAGGGGTGGCTGGAATGAAACAGCCCTGGGAGCATCACGAGAGACTCTCCTAACTAGCTACTGTCTTTTTTTTGTCCTAATTTCAGAGCTCAAGTGCCACGGAAGAAGCAAAAATAAAGTGTCAGCCAGTAGGTTTTGCATGGAAGAAACATGAGCTGTACCACTTAAAAAAGGCACAGTTTAACAGAGTGCCAAACGAGCCATTTGCATTAACCTCGTGAAACAGGATATTGACTTTACTAGAAACAGGAGATTGACTTTACTAGAAAAATACTTTTAAGGTTCAAATTTATCAAACCATTTGTAGCCAGGGATGATTTGTAAAAGACATTATTGGCCGACAAAGCTGGCTTTTGGCTTTCCAAGCCATCAGCAATTACCACCCAGAGGGACATTACCTGTTCTCAGCTAATGAGGGACACCAGTGCCAAGCATCAGGCACAGACATTAACTGAGGTAGAAAATGGCTCTTTAGGGTTCAGGAAGAAAACTACTCTGAGACATCTATAAGAAGCCAAGACATTTCACTTGGTGTAAAGGAGATTGTAGAGAAGAAGTGTGTATTGTTCTCCTGTGCTTATCTAGACTCAATCAGACACCAAAAACCATCTTGGGTTTGGACCAGATAAACCTCTCCCCGTGAAATTACAGAGAGTCACAATTCCTAATTGCTGTCTTAAGCAATAAGACTGAAAAAATCTATGGCACCCTTCAAACAAACAAACCCATCACCTCAGGGTTGATGTTGTAACTTGGTTTATTTTAGCCTAGAATTTACTATGTTGCAAATGCCATCCCCACCCATTGGGATCTGGTAAGACCAGCCCCTTCTTCCTCCTGCTTGACTTCTCTCTTCCACTTCTGACCCAGGATTTTATTGCAAAGGGAAACCAGAGTTATTGGCCATAAAAGGAAAAGACCCATCTGTCACATTTCTGCGGAGGGGAGTCAACTAAGAGGAACTTCAGTGACTTCCTTAAAACTCCGGAAACACCAGAGGCCACTGCTGCCCCCCTTATAAGGATTAAAGGGCTTTTCTCCCGCTTCCGTCAGGGATGCACGTGGGCACCGACACCAGACAGTGGAGGAGCACAGATGTCTCATTTTGAAGGAAGACAAAAGGGAAGGGAAAGAAAAAAAGCAGCGGAGAACAGGCAGTTTGGGCAGTTCAGCCCCAGGCTCCCATGCTCTGTGAGGGCACTGCAGATGCACCCTTTCCCTTGGTGACCCAATATGCTCCTTTGCACGCAATCCTACTGCTGCATCTGCTGGAAAACAGTGCTTAACAAGCTGAAAATTTCATTTACATCAAGAATGCATTTGGCCTTTTAGTTGTGGCATGTTTATGTTTGCTTAACAAACCTCTATGTTTCTTCCATTAGATATTATTCTGAATTCCTGACCTCAACTACAGGCAGGCTTAATCCAAAAGTAAGAGGAGACAGAAGTTATTTCATTCAGGAACATTAAATCTGCCTTTTTTTTTTTTTAATGAAAAAGCATTTTTTACATTTACACCACTAACCACAGCCACACTTAAACTCACTTAACACAAAGATGAAGGTGAGATGCCCCTGCACTGAAAATCGCTCTCCAGCAGCACACTGGACCTTGTATTTCAGCTATATCAACAAGAAAAGCTGACAGGACAACTTCATTTTTGTTTCACTTTCAGAATCACATAAAACAATGCAGCAGTATTGGGTGGAAACCACAAAACTGATTATGAACCCAGAAGTAAAAGTTAACCTGAGCTTGTTTGTCAGGTCTTAACAGCACAATGCTGTTTGGGGAGAAAAGTCAGTGTGGTGCTCATAGGGCACCTTAAAATCCCAAAACATCACATATTGTAGTGGTTTTTTGGTTTTTTTTGTTTGTTTTTGAAGAGGGGGAAGTTTTTATTACTGAGGAAATGACATAGTTGGAGCTTTATAATTTTAGGGTAAGCCAAGGAGTCACTGCTTTGTAGTTGCACCACCTTACAGTGGTTCCCACATGCATGAATGGTGCATGCCCCCTTCCCAGCACCAGCCTCTTAAACCAAAAGAGTTCCAGTCAGAAAGGAACCAAACAGTACTCAGGATGTTCTCTTCCCTTTTACACCAAAGAAAATACTGCTCTGTCCTACACCAGACCTTAGAACAAACTGCTTCACTCCGGGCAAAGTCTCCCACTGATCTCCAGGAAGTCCCACTAGTAGAGCATATTCCAATATTTATCTTCAATTTCATTTATCCATGTTCAGGTACATAAGCTGAACCTTTGGTAACACATTCTACAACTCAGTACCTTTGTGAAAGGGTTTGGTGTGGTGGGTGAGATGCTGCCCAGCAGCCAGAGAGAGACCCTCAACCCTCTCCTCTTTTTTTAAAAATATAAACATTATTGCTTGACTTCCCAGGAGCACAAAGAGGATATATTATAATAGGAAACACAAAACCTTCACTTTTAGGTTTTGGCCACCA
Organism: Monarcha castaneiventris obscurior; assembly: GCA_026261815.1. Classification (NCBI taxonomy): domain Eukaryota; kingdom Metazoa; phylum Chordata; class Aves; order Passeriformes; family Monarchidae; genus Monarcha; species Monarcha castaneiventris. The sequence goes on along the minus strand of JAMPIT010000856.1, from coordinate 9,702,479 downwards.
ACCTAGAACCTCTTCCTTGGAAGAGCAGCTTTTCAGGAGTAGCATAAAAGACAGCTTGGCTTACAGCAGAGTCTCATTTCAAGGCAGAAGAAAGTCCCCCTCCTCAAGGCACAGTATAGCACCAAAATAAGTACAGGTCAGAGAGGCATCACCCAGCTCCAGGCTGCAAGCTTTCTTTGGGTGTATTGTTTAAAACAGTCTTGTTAAATCTGATCTTCACTACCTACTTGGGCCACTTGGGTCCCACTGTGAAACCTGAGCCTGATGTTCCTTTGCCAGCAAGCCAGTGGCCTGTGTTACTTATCCCAACAACTTCCAGTGCCAATTTGTTTTATAAAGCAAGAACCTCAGCAGAGATCTTACACAGAGGAAAAAAAAACAACTAAAAAATCCCCAAAAACCAAGCAGGTATAACATCTGACTTTACTGTTCTTGAATGCAAAATCCCACAAGCCCTTTTTGACACGAGGCTCCTAAAAATAACTCATCCTTAAAAAAGTCCAGTTATTTTTATACAGTCACAAGAATCACTGGATTGCTTCTAATTATCCCATCCTTCCTTGGAATGTCTATTTGTGCTCAACACTACTGGCTGCGACACCAGTGGAATCATAACACATCTCAAATTACAGGCAACTGGGTAAGTTTAGTTTCACCTTGTGAACAGTTTTGAGAGAGCGACAGTTAAAATAAGCCCATTTTACTGTGGTCTTTGGAGTCTGTGTTAAAAAGGTGCCAGTTCAAAGTAGAAACAGATCTTATACTGGCCATGACTGAAAACAAAACCTGTCTCTAGCAAGGATTCACAGCAGGATTAGAAATGTTCCACCTAAACAGGATCAGCAGGGAGATTCCTAAAAATCCCCTACAGCAGCACTAGTCTGTTGGACTTCTCTGTCTTTCCTGTAAATACATCCTTAGTGCCTCTGGCTTCCAGGGCACATTGACTTTGCTCCAGAGAGTGGTAACACAGAGGAATCTGCTCGAGGCACAGCAGAAATAGGGACAGTTGTCCATGTGCATGGTGCCTGGCTGTACCAGGCTGGCAGCTGGGCCCTCACAGTAACCAGGCTATCACTGCACGGTCCCAGAGTCAGCACTCAGCTGTTACTGGAACTCATTACTCCACGTCCAAATATTTGCATGGAAAACTTGCTGGACGCTTATTCATAGGAGGCTTGGCCCCTGCCTGATTTTCTTAATGCTCCTCAACACCCTGAGGGGAAGAACATTTCCACAATTACTATCTACAGCCACATCTTCTTCTCCCAAGCTGCATCTCAAAGCTAGAACTCACACCATATCCTTCTATTATTTAACACTGTCTTTCTGCTAATATTCCACACTATTTTTTTCTCCTTTAAAAACGTGATGCTTTTATCTGAAGAGTCATCCATTGCAATTTGTATTGTCATGGCAACAGGACTCCCTCCCCTGCCCAAAGCCCATCCCTAGGCTCATTGTGTTCATTACCAGAGGGCAGGCAGCACCCTGCATACAGATGAACCCCTCAGTGTGGGCTGCTTTCACTGCAGCTGGACCAGCTCAGCTCCTGCTGTGGGGTTATGGTTGCACCAGAAGAAGGGAAAGAGTCTTGCTAAGTCAAATTTCCTCTCTTCAAAGAAATAAGCTTTACTCAAGGCATTTTTGTAGCACACACATTTTCGCTGATTAAAATGAAGAGACCCAGGTTCCTAACGAGTCTGAGCGGTGCAATAAAAAATAAGAATATTTAGAGCAGGTGTAAGAGGGTTTTGCTAAGGCAGCTTGGACATACTGATAAAGAAAAAGGGGAAGATCACACCACAAAGGAACACAGTCAAGAACAGGGCTCTGGAGCCCTCTTACGGCAGCTCGCTCTCAGCTCCCTCGGAGCAGAATTCCACGTATGCCTCACAGTGTCTGTGAGGACAAGGATGCAATGCCATTGAGACAGGGTGGGAAGGAACACCTAAGCTTTGACCTTACAAATGTTAAAACCCCACACTTCCAGCTCCTACAGTGGTCCTGCTGGGTGTGCAAAGACTGGATAAGTCCCATTTTGAAAGTGGGACAGAAGGCACTGAGACCAACCTCCTCCAGAGCTAAAATGCTGCTTCAGCACCAGAAACACACAAGGAAAAAACCAAATTCACTGCTCCAGAGCTAACAACTGCTCCATGGGGATGTCAGGCTGACCAATGCCATGCAGGAAGGCCAGACTGGTTTCATATCGACCCTTTCTTGACTTTTCCAAGCCAGTAAGTTCTGACAGAGCCACAGAGCTCAGTTCCAAAATCCCTGCCCAGCAGCCACTCAAGGAGCACATGGTGAGGAGGGGGCGCACCTAAAGCTGGGAAGAGCACAGCAGCTGGGCTCCGAAGGGGTTACAGAGATTCAACAGCAGGGAAATATTTATGGAGAAAAGATGCTGAGCTGTGCATGTTTCCCATGCTGGAGATGGTTTTAATTTACCTCTTGCAAAGGCTGTGATTATTTGCTGCTGGTTTTTGTTGAAAGCAGCTATTCGAGGCTCACCTACTCCCTCTGGTGTCACAGCTCTGCAGCTGAGCCAGAACAAAACACTCCATGAACTCACACAAACTACAAGGAATCCTGCTTTTTTTCCCCTCTGGAAAAGAGGAAGCCATATTTATAAGCATTTGTGATTACCCTTCCCAGGCACAAAGCAGTCTTTGACTACAGCACGCTAAGGACAGTACAGACATCTCCCACAGCTTAGAGCTACAGCCAGAAAGTTTCCTTCTCTTTTCCAGCTCTCCCCTTCAGAGACTGGGCTCTGCTGACTTTAGCTGAACTGCAGCATCCACCACGCTCCTCACTAGATTTTCCTGTGTTTATGGTCAGCACTGACACCCCTGTGTTAAAGTATTAGTTTAGATATTTTGATGAGACATTTTAAAACTGGGAAAGGATCCTCACCATTACAAGACTGGAGTCAAGCACCCAATCCTCCTGAGACCAGCTGTACACTGGGGGAGGAAGCTGCATCTCACCAGCTCTCTCATATCACTCCATAAATGCCAGAAACCTGCACAGCCCCACAGACAAAAGGGATCCAGTCTTTGCCATGGTTAAAACTGCCACCTCCCAAGCAGTGCTTTCCCAGATGCCACCCTGCTGCATGGTTCTGCTTCTCCCTTCACAAGCTGCTCCTCCTCTGCTTTGTCTTTTATGTTTTTTCTGCTTTCTTTCATTACTGAGTTGCCATACGATGCTGCTATAGCACCAAAACCAAACACAGCTCCTTATCCTCCCTTTTTCATTTGTAGCTGCTTCTCTTCCCATTCCACTTGGAAATCTTGCATCCTCTCCTGCATTGTCTGCCCCACGCCTCTTCCCCAAGCTGGCAGCAGCTTACCCAGCCCGGCAGAATCCCTCCTCAGCTCACGTGAGCAAGGTTTCCAAGCTCTCCTCATAAAGCATCTACTCCACATTCTAGGATTAATACAGACCTTGAAGGGAACCATAAATATTTGCCTGGATTTTCTGTTAATCTTGCTCTGACATAGCTATTAGGATTACTGGAGTGTGGGTTGATAAGCAATGGGGTGAGTGCTGGAGTGTTTCGGGAGATGACAGCAACATCTCGCTGTATTTCACTGATGTGGATGCCTTGGTGACCTGCACTAATCCACTTGGAAAATTACTAGGAGAGAACAAAGAGTCTTAAAATATGAAGCTGAGGGAGGTGGAGTGCTGCGAAGAGAAGTTTATTTCCAGACCAGCCTTTACTAAATATCTGCATAAACATCTGTATTCAGTGCTAAGTGGAGAATCACAAACAGAAATGAGCAGAGAATATCCCAGAGCAGGACCTCCCCACACACCTACATCCACATGCATTGGTCCAGCAGGAGAAATCCAGGAGAGCTAATTTATAGCATGACCTTTCTCTCAGTACACACACACACACAAACAACTACCCTCAGCATGAACAACAGCCATTTAACAAAGCACCATACAAAACAAAGGCTGTTTTGCAGAGTTCAGGTCAAAAGCAGAGTTTTGGATGCAGTGGTGACCTACAGCCCTTTTCACACAGACCTCTTAATCCTGAATATCAAAATGCTGCTCAGTTCCTCCAGCAGCACAATTAGCATGACCCAGTGCAGTGTCACTAGAAGTCCATCTAGACCTGTGCTGTTTGGAGGGCAAGGAGGAAGCTCCTTATGGACAGGGCAGGAATGCTGCTCCTCACACTGCTCTCTGTGAGCCAGGGACAGCCTGCACCATCCCTGGTACTTTATCTAACAGTTCTCCTATAAATTCTTCTTTGAATTTGCACTACGTCCCTTGGATCACACGTGTTCTGAGGTTGTCTCTCCCTGGCAGCACTAATTAACACACCACAGGATTCCCAGGAGAGCTGAAACCAGGCTCCCATTCCCTGCAGTTCCTCAGCTCCATGGCTGCCAGTCAGCCACATGTTCACACCTAGGCTGGCTCAGCCTGGCCAATCTAGCTGGATCACAGCTGGAAGTGGTGGGGCTGCAGACTGTAATGACATTACAGCAATAGATTTCAACTCAGAATGAGCCAAAAGTGACCATTAAATAGGGCGTCCTATAAAACCATCTATTCCCTTTATTCCATTAACTAAGTCTAAAGTCTCCCCCTTCCCAATCAGGATATCCAACTTGATCCAAAAGCTCCAAGATGAGTCAAAGTACGGGTTTTCAGCCAGCTCTGCCTTTTAGATTTTTAATACTATCGTCTCATTATCTGTTACATTTAAAATGTAACACACATCTCTGGAGGTGTACCCTGACAGACTCATCAAGTGATCTCAACATTTCTCCTTAAAGACTTAGCTTTAACATCTTACTGTCAGGCAGATTTCTAGACTGCAGAGAATAATTTTAAACTTTTTCTACGGGTCTTCTACCTTCCTGTCACTCTTGACTAAGAACCAGAACAAAACACTTGGTGTCACTAATGTCATAATATAAAGAAAATGCGATCTGACTCCATATGCCCAACATGTAAGTCCAAGGACTACAAGAGCTTTCCTGGTAATTGGCACTGCTTGCTTTCACTTTTCCATAGTGATGAGGTACTTCAGAAAAATGATCTAGTCCAAATTTTTGGGATAGCATGCCATCAAACCCACAGCGAGCGGCAAGGAAGTTCACTGATACTGCAAAGGCACTTGGAGCAGAAAGCAATCTGGAGTAACACATGAAAGCAGATCACGGGAATTTTGCATACTCCTGACAAGCAGCTGTAATGATTCCATGTGGGAGACAAGTCAGAGGACTGTCAGAGGATCTCAGCCTGCTTTGGTATGGCTGTGCAGTTGCACGATTCATTACACACAAGAACAGTCCACCCAATGCGCTGAGTAAATGCCTTTTAGTTTTACACAACCAGATCAGCCAGGCCAGCCTTTCCCCCACACCCTGGAGCTCCCCAGTACCTCCGGGCTGTTTATCCAGTCTCACAGGCAAGGGGAAAATTAGAGAATGGTTGTCCAGGAACAGCAGGAGAGTGTGTATGTGCAGGCACACACAGCACCCACACTAATACCAACACTCACTTTTGTAGATAACTTCCTGAGCGCTGGAGATGGCAGATATCCCATTTCTCTAAAAAAAAAAAGCTGAAGAATAACCCCTGATTTCAGAATAACAATTGATCTGTGTCTTAGCCATGGCAACTTGCCACCTATAAACGGATGCAGGCAAGGGATAACATGTCTCTTATTCAGCAGCTACTTCATTCCCATTTAACTTTCAGAGCTCACAGGAGGGAACAGAAAAGCCAACAGCTACAGCTAATGCACAGCAGCTCTCGCCTCATCAGGCCACCTCATTCCTGCTCACAGCTGGACCCTGAGGCTGCCCCTCACAGCGACAGAGATTGGAGCCAACTGCAGTGTGAGGGCACTGCCACACACATGGCTGCTCCCAGGCATTTCCCCCTGGTATGAGCTGCCCTCCTTGGGATCGAGATATCTGATTTATGCCACATGTTTTAATTTATCTCCTTGTGGAGGTAAGGCACAAGGAAAGTAATTGCAAGTGTCACAGCAACACGTGAGAGTTCAAGTGTCAGACAAGGGACCTGATCCACATGTTTGGTGAGGACCCACACCTTCCACCGGGTCTTTAAGGGATTCCCTGCATTTTTCCACTACTTTCACTCATTCGCACACCTTAGGTTCACCATAGTGCTTGGATCAGGAAAAGGAAAGTAAATATATCACAGAATGGCTTGGGTTGGAAAGGACCTTAAAGCTCATCTCATTGCACCCCCTGCCATGGGTGGGGACACCTTCCACTAGCCCAGGTTGCTCCAAGCCCCATCCAACCTGGCCTTGGACACTTGCACGGATGGGGCAGCCACAGCTTCTCTGGGCAAATATAATTATACACAAGGCACTGCAGTGCTTGTTTTTATAGATCAGGGGTCAGCCTGGACTAGGTAAAGGGTGCTTTGCTTCCAGAGACCAGCTGTGTTAAGCCTCCCGTGCCGAACACGGTTTAGTCTGGCAGATGGAGATGCTAAGTAAGACTCATTAATCTGTTAGCACTTTCACCCACCCAATGAAATCCCAGTGGTCTGAAGTCACGGTTTTCTGACAAATCTAGAAATCTATAGCTTATACAACAGCTGCAACCAGAATAAAGTTCCAGGAAGAAAAAAACGTTTCATTTAATTACATGGGTAGGTCAAAATTATTCAAGGTATCTCAGACTAGAAGTAGTTTGTGTCTGAAAGTATCTGCATACTGGTTTGTGGTACAAAACTGGAAAAGGCAATTAATGACTCCTGCAAAGCACCTGTTCTTCACTCTGCGCACCTGAAACACCAAAAAGGGTTAAATGCACAGGATAATAAAAGCCCCAGAAAAGAAGCTTTTCTTAAAAAACACCCCAGTTGTTACCTGTAGAGAGAACAGCTACAAAACCAACTCCTGTTCACATAAACCTCATCTCATTATCCTCTACCCAAGACACAGACCAGGGAAGACCAAGGCTCCAAACAACACACAAAGCTCAGAAGTTGGCAGGCTGTGTTCAGGGCTGGCTGGTTCTGTGCCTATCTCCATATCTAGAAAGGTTTAATGTGCTCATTCTGGGAGGCCAAGAAAAACTAAATATAGTAGCAGGCTACCAGCAAACACCCAACCTGGCACGGCTTCCAGCTACCTGAAAAATCCATCCCTCTCTCTGCAGCCCACTCCGATAGCTGCGATCCTTTCCCTTGTTTGGGGAGAACGTGCTGTAAGGAGGCACTTTCAGGTTTTACTTACATGGATAATTGCACAAACAAACGAAGGGATGGAGGTAATGCAATAACAGCACGGATACTTCTCACTCAGGGGGATCATCTGGCTCATTCAGATTGGGGTTTTTTATTAAGCCTGACATCCGCTCGCAAATAGGAGCGAGCATCCTCCCCTCACGTGCCAAGAGCCAAGGCCTCGTACAGCAACTGCCTCTAAGAGCAGAGACACCATCCAAGAGCATCTGTTTTGTTTTAACCTCTGCCCTTAAAGGAGGACCCAGAAAGGAAAAAAAACCCAAAGCCTTTACGCTGCAGACTGGCTTTGTTGGTGTGTATGAGGTTTTCAATCAGAAAAAGCCTCGGGGAGAGCTGCTCACCTCTCAGCTTCTGAATGGCATCACGGATGTTGTGTTTCAAGCTGCAACCCTGAAGACAGACCCCAATTTTGACCAGGCTTTGAGATTTAGCTTAAAGGCATGCATGCTCCCTACACAAAAAATGAGGTCAAAGAAGCTTCTTTTGAAAAAATAAATAGAGCAATAAAGCATTCTTTCAGATTGGCTTCACAGGGGATAAATCACTGAGCAAATACAGCCATCTTATCTCGTTGGCAAATGGCACATTACAGCATCCAGCTTCACGGGAAATGCGCTGCTTGGTCGGAGAGCAAACTGATTTCTCATTGTCTAGGAAAATGCTGCTCTTTACTTTTTACAAGACTTGTTTGTTTTTAAAAAAACCACATGATCTCTAAGCAGTGCCAAGCCTGCTTTGTCTCCTGCCTCTCAGCGCTTTCCTGGATGCCTGAGGACTTCCTAGCAACCTCACAGCAGAAACACAATCCATCTCCTCTGACCAGGAGGACAACTTGTTTAAAATGGTATCCCAACAATATCCTGGCTGCCCTCCTGGCATTCCCCACGTGGATGGGATGCAGCAACCGCAGGATCCCATGAACAAAGGAGTGAAGGAGGTGAGGCAGGCAGGGCTCTCACAGCACATGGAGGTACAGCCTAGCCCAAACCTTCAATTATTAGCCTCTTTGTCCCTTCTAAAATCAAACACTGACACTAAGGACACCCAGTGAGGAACAAGAGCTCATGGGTGGTTACAGAACCATCGCTGGCTGTGGCATCCAGCAGCAGCGATGCCTGTTCAGCGCTGTGGCACTGATTTATGACAAGTATACTTGAGTTTCCATTAGGCACAGCTCTCTCAGTTGACCCCTCAGCTTGGAGAGGCAGCCTCGACATTAAACTCCCATCAGCTTTCAGTCCCGCTGACCTCATCCCCAAAACTCGCTGCCATGTTTCACATCAGCCGGGGCCGACGCATTCCATTAATGCTCCCCTGGCTCGGGGAAACATCTGCTCTGTTTACACTGGTAGCAGCACAGAGACCACTTAAAGCATCACCTTTGCTCCCCCAGCCCACGGCAGGAGGAACAGCCACGCACGGGGCAGGCCCTGGACCTCCTGACCCCTGGCACTCCAACCTGGCCATTAGTTATTCAAGAGAGCAGAGGTCACTTAAGCCATCAAGGCACGGGAGAGGTGTTGGGTAGTAGCAAAAAAGGTGGATTCCTCCAGGCCAGAAGTGCAAGTTTGAGAGGGGAATTCGTGCTGACCCTAGCTGAAGATGAGCAGGCTGACTGGAAATAAAGATGGATGAAAGAATGTCAGAAAATGATTAAATTTTTTTGATCCCAATGGTTTTACAGACTGAGGCAGAGATTCAAAGATGGTTAATGGTCCATCTTAATCAAACGTGCATCTCTAGGATGCTGCTGAGTGCCAAAGCCACCTTCGCACCCCTCCAGCTCCACAACCAGCGCAGGGGTCCCTCCCTGCAGGGTGGTTTGTCCCACAGCAACAGGGAGGGACAGGATACCTTCCTGAAAGCAAAGCACAGTTCATCCAAAACAATCCCCCCAAAAGCACTCCAGGAACCACCATACACACCACAGCTTAGCAGAAGCCACGTGGGAGAGCCCAGCAGCTCTGAAATACCTGCTCAGGCAGGGGATGCTTATCTTTCAGTGTATGTGCTGGAGGCTTAGGGCAAGTCTCCACCAGATCAAGGGGATGTTACTGCATATTTTCCCAAGGATTTCTGACAGCTAAGACCTCCAAAAGGCAAACCCCAAACACTTGTTGCTGCTGTTGTTCCAGTGTTAGGTGTGCATTAAATTAACCCCCGATGCCTTCTGTTGCTGCTGGAAGCTTCCTTTACTATTAACCACCCAGCCAAGGCTAGAGCTGCTAACAAGCCCATTAGGACACAAAAACATACAGCAGCCTTGGAATATCCAACAGCAACTGCCACAATAGAGGCAGAGCACACCACAAACAGGGCATTCATTAAGGACCATCAGCTTTTGTTACAATGAAGTCAGGAATAGGTTTTTCCCATCACTGATCATCTCACCAGTCCATGAATTTGCTGCATTTTAAATTTTTGCCCTTTGACAGAGCTTGGACTATGAACTTACACAAAAAGACCCTGACATTCACAGAGGGCTTAGACCACCATTTCAACACCCCTACAAACAAGCAATAAACCCCCAAACCACCCTTTAAAATTTTTTCAATTTTGAAACTGCACACTAACGAAGCCTGGTTTGACTGGGGCTGTGCCATACAATTCAGCTGACTTAACCCCACCAATCCTGAATGCAATGACAGGTATTAGGGAGGGAAAAGAATAAAAACTGTATTTGCTCTTGATCTTCTGCAATACATTAGAGAAGAGTAACACAATCTGCACAAACACTCCCTGTTTTTCAGCTCATTCCCAGTGTCCAAAGTATCAGCAGGTCACAGCTTTGCCAATTCTACCACAAAGCTGAAACACTAACTAAAGAAAGGATTTTTATCTAGTCCCCTTTCAACCAAAAAGATGAAAATTCAGTCAAAGGGGAAGAAGCTGGCACTGAATGAGACAAATCAAATTGTCCCTTTCCGGTTCCTTAATTCACATGTTAGGGGACAACCACAGCTGGGAATTCCAATCTCTGGAGCAATTAAAGAAAATTAAATTCAGGGAATGAGGCCTTATGCACTCAAAGCTTCATTAACCCTCTTGCCTTTTAATTAAATACGTGCACATGAAATTTTGGACAGAGTACTTGCCTCACTGAAAATGCTTAGTTTTAGTGGCAAATCAGTACTTGCCTTTTTTTTTAAAAAAAAAAAAAAAAAGTACACTGGGATTGTAAACTCTAGGCCTCTCCAGCTTCACAATGGCTTTATTAAATACAGTAGAAATTACTGCCTATCTCCAGCTCCCACTTCATGGGAACGTCTGCTCTCCCTCAAATGCACCAGCAAAGCTCTGCTTTGGGCTTGCTTCGAGATAACAGGCAGCCCCACCATCACCACGGATAAAACATGAGCCAGGATTTAAGAGCCCCACACTTATTACGATCAGTAAGAGAAATAAAGTTGGCGAGCTACAGCAGGATAGGTTTTACAGCCCACGGAGAAGAGATTAGAGCAGCCAGCCTCTCTTTTAAATACTGCTCATCCTTACAAAAGGCTCAGGCAGGCGCCAAAGGCGGTGTGTGACTAGGACAGTTTAAAGGATAATCTTTGAAAGGGGATATTGTCAAGTCTGCCCAGCCTAAACATCAAGCTGGCTTTGTGTGAGTTACCATCTGACTTGTGAGGGAGTCACGCTGCTCCTGCGCTGGCCTCCCGCCTTCCTGGGAACGTCAGCGAAGCAGCTTCGAGTTCCTGGGGATGCTCTGACTGTTCTGATGCTTCCCCACACCCATGGAGAGCAGGGGCTGGCAGCAGATGCACGGGCAGGCACTCACACACCGGCACCAGCAGCACCGAGAGGGAAGATGCACACTCTCCCTTTGTCGTTTCCAAGAGACTTCTCGGGAATCTGCCACCTCGAGCCAGACACTGCACCCAGAGATGGCTTCTCATCACTAGCAACCCAAGTTATGCCTCTGGGAGGGATTAGACTTCAGTTTGCCTATTTTCTTTGTGAGCATGATTTTGGGAGAGATTTTGTCTTTTGCCAGCACACACTGATCAATTCTGGGCCTGTATTTTACTGCTGACCTATACATTTTAGCTGTTTTGACTATTCAAAGCCAACGGTGTGAGTTTAGAGATGACCTTCTCTGACTGTCACTTACCATAAGAGTCAATACATTTTACAGTCAATGACACTCCCATTTTCACACGTGCCCCCCTCTCAAGGGAAAAGCTAACACAACAGACAACTGTTCACACAAGGCCTCCAAGGGATGCCAGATTCCCAAGTGGATGCTTTGCCCAATTGAGTGAAGAGGCACAGCTCCATTAACCAGAAGCAGGCAATTCCTCATGCCCAATATTCACAGGTTAATTGCTGCATGCCTAAAATAATGTTCTGGTTTCATAGCAGCTGTATTCTCTCACATGGAGCAGAGTGAGTTGTTTGGTGCTGCAGGATGCCCTTGGTGCTACCAAGGACAATCTGAATGCACCGAGCGTGACAGGCTCTTGCTGAATGCAAAAATAAACCCAGCCACTTTGCTTCCTCAGCCTTTGACACCAACAGGGGAAGGGGCTTCCTACTACAGCAACGAGGAGCACGTGAATTTTGTGATGCTTGAAGTGATGCCAGGCAGAACACAACCCATCACTCCATTTCTCTGCTGCTGGAAATTACAGGTCCATTAACCCTTCTCTGTGTGTGAGATGCTTCTCCCAACTGCACACAGCAAGTAAGCAAAGAGGATGCACATGGTGAGCGTGCACAGGTGTGCTCCAGGGTGAAGGAGGCATTTCCAATGCAAACCTGCTCATACAAACACTTCTGCTCTCCAGTTCTGATGCTATCATTTTATGATGACAACATTTCCTGACCCAGTTTCTATCTTGCTCCCCATTCCTCTGCTACAAGTAGTAATTAGTAATGTCAGTGTTCTGGCTGAATTGCTACAGTCCATTAATAATGCAAGAGTGGTAACAGAGAGAGAGCAGAAGAAAAGAGGCTTGAAGGTTAAAAGCAATAAGAGAATGCATTTTGGGGGGCACTGGAAGGGGAGAGGAGAAGAGGAGGAGAAATGCTGGCCTACTGAGATTATAAGCCATACACTTCAAAACATATCATTCCTTTCAGGTGGAAGTGGTGCGTGTGTCAGTCATGGCTAATTAGAGGATAATATGCAAATAGGAATGACACACAGAGGTGATTTTTACTAAATTAGAAATAAACTTGTGTTTCACCTTCCCTTTGCCCCTCTAAACTTGCTGCCTCACCACTTGGTGTTCCTGTTTCTCCGTTACTCATGTTCTGGAGGTCAACAGTAACCTGGGATCCCCCACATGACACACACTGAAGTTTCCTCTCTGCAGAGAATTTCTGCTGAGACCAGCCCATACGTGCCCATCTACAGCCAAACCTTCAATGCCACTAATCCATCTGCTCCGGGCACACCTTAACCCCAGGCTCTGCTGAGGCTGTTTATGACATGTACTATGAACCTAAAATAGAGCTGGGTTTGAATAGGTAACCCAGCATTTCTCTGGGCTTCCAAGGCCTGGGAATCTTTTCCAACTGACAGCAGCTCCCTTGATAGCGACAGCTTCACCCCCACCTAAGGCACACAGTCCTCCCCATCCCACTGAATAAAGCTGCTGGAACTGCATCACCTGGGAACTTGTTTTTTTTTCCTTTTACTTTCTTGTTCTGCTCCTGCCAAGTCCAGCATAGAACCAAAAGCAATAAAGGAGCTTCTAAGTTTGGTGATGATTCCTTGACTGTTCCTATTGCTGAATGAAAACTCACATGAAGAGTTTAAGGGCTGAAGTGTCTCCTGCATGCCAGGAAGGCAGCTTGTTTGGGGTGGACTCTGGTCCAACATTGAAAAGCAGGAATCTTCTAAAGGAAGATTTGTAAGACAACTGAACTCACTCTGAAAGGTCTTCTCTCCTGGTTTTTGGCATTTACAGCTTCTTACATGGTACCAGGCCTTCTGTGAGTGATGATGTACAAAACAACACATGTGCTCTTTCCTGAAATCACACGTCACTCTCTCGAAATATATATTTCAGTAAATCAAGCTTATCAATGTTATAATGTAACTGTAGCACAGCTCACTGATACTTCAGAGAACTACTCCAAAGTCCTCCAGCACAAAGGGCTCAGATGACTACCCAGAAAGCATAAAAAGCCAGCAGGCTCATTGAGATGAACTCATGGAAGAATGGCAAAGGAAGAAAAAAAAAAAAGGAAAGATCAGCTTCAGAACTGCATGGTGTTTTGGGCCTTTCAAGTATCACTTCCTCAGTGGAGAGGAAGTGAAAGGAGCTGGAGGTCCTCAGATACAAACAGCTTCCCCTCCACAACAATGAGAGAAAAGCATGGGTGTTTTTAAAGAGGAAAAAAAAAGATAAAAGGAAAGCAGGCCAGCCCCGAACACACTGTGACCAAATTAGGAAACAAACTCCACTGACAGCCTCCAGAATGGCCATCGTCTGCAGCAGCCTTGTGTTAGCTCAGGAAGTCTGATGACTGTGTCATCTGCTGAAATCTGTTTATGTGCAAACAGAAAGGAGAAGCAAAACACCTCCCCACACTCCCTGCACCAGGTTAGGCCATCTCAGGCTCTGGCCCGGAGGAGTCATCAGTGCCCTGACACAAAGCTATTCCAAACCTCTGCTGCTGACTCACGCCCCTCCGAAGATAACTCTGCCCTGGAAGCACTAAGGTACAGGAAAATGAGGTGTACGGGGTTTTTTAAGTGCATTTTTTAAGTGGTTAGCTGTGGCAGATGAAGCTGAGGTTAGAGATCAGTGATTACTACGACAGGAATGTGAGGGGGAGGAAAGAGAGGGAAGATACAGCTTCTTGAGTAAGGTCAGAACAATGTTTTTAATTTGGCTTGGGAACAGCCTTTTCTCATCCCCTCCAACGTCCATTTCCACTGCAGCAGCAAAATGATAACCCTGCTCCAACACTCTGCAAATACACTAGGCAGGGTTTGAACATTAAACTGCTGTGGAAAGGACCTGTACCCAGCTCTCAACAGTCCCAGGAACGCTCAGTGGCACTGCTACCTGTTATGGGAACAGCCAAGTGACTGAGCAAAGTTGCTTCACTGTTTAAAAATCAAACACTTCATGAAGGAAGTTGAGCACTCTGGTCCATACAAAGATATAGGGTTTCTCCCTGATATTAGGGTGACCATGTTACATTACTCCCACTCTTGTCTGCATGAGGTAGAAGAAAACCTCTTATCCCGTTCATTTTCAAAGGGATTGAGGAGGAAAAGGCCAAGCTGCCAGCTCATCTCAGCCTGCAGCAGGTCTCAGCCTCAGCACCACTACAGCTTTCAGGGTCCTTCCAGCCCCAGGAGTTTGGCTATGAGGCTACTCCACCAATTTTCCACATTCGAGGCAGCCAAGGGTCTTTCACACTCCACCCAGTGTGCTCTTATCCAATTCCTCATGGAATCCATCACTTATCTCCAAAGACAGTCATCATACCCCAGAAGAGACCACCACAGCTGTGCTGCTGCTCTCAGTGCTCCCTTTGCCTAAATAGTTGTAGACTCCCTGTGCCTAGGGGCTGAAGCTTAAATTTCCATCTCCATATTAAATTTCCATCTCAGTTTATTACTTCTGGAACTTTCCCCAGCAAAGGACAAAGCTCTGAATGGAAGGTAGCACTGCTATGGACCTGACACAGAGGCACTCACTGGTCAGTGAATAGCCTTTTCAAATGGCTTTTCACTGACTGGATATTGCTGCACAGGGCAGAAAGCAAGCACAGGAGTAAGCTTTGTTGCTCAAAATTGCACCGACTTACAGAGTCCATTTTTAAAGGGACTAGTCTGAGTTCCAGCTTTCAGCAGCTTTTTTTTTTTTTTTCCCCTGCAAGAGACAGATACCCCATTTAATCTGACCTCTTTCCTCAGGTCCATTTCCAGGCTGGGCCTCACCCTCTCCTCCTCTGTCAGACTCATTTATCAAGTGAAGCATTTCCACATACCACTGCATAAATAGACTTGACCTTGTTAAAGCAGCAGCAGCACCTGAGCTCCCGCTGATGGAGTCTCTCCACCCCACCACAGCAATTAACCTGGCCCACTCCTACCCTCTTTCCAGGTGGGGTATTCTCAGAGCTTCTACAGCCCCTTCTTAAATGTCTCAAAGGGTGACAAACTGGCAAGCAGTGATTTGGGACTGATTATTGTGCCTCCTTCTCTGGAAAGGGGTGTTTAGGAGCCACTTACTGCTGGCACCACTCAGTTCTTATAACTGCTCCTGCCCAGTCCAAGCACACAGCAAAAATCAAGGAGTAAGACAGCACCCCCAGCACATGGCTTTCCCTTGTTCCCCTTGCAGTTTCCTCCCAGGATAAGAAGCTTGCCCAGCATAAAGCTGGGGATGAGAAGATCTCCTGAACTCTCAGCACCCCCCAAGCAACACTGACCCTCCCCGCCTCGATGGGATGGCCCACATGGTTCAGTGCACGTGCCTTTCCTCCACAGAACTGTACTTTTAAGGTTTGCTCTACCTCTAGCTCTCTCCTGTTATTTATCTTCCTTTAGAACCTGGCAATAAAACCTACTGGGGCGTTATCTGCTGCCTACAACCACCTCAACTCCACCTTCGACCTTGGTCCCTCCCTCTGGCCCATCCCTGTACGGAGATAGGGAATGAGCCGCGCTCCGATAGCATCGCGCTCGCCCTGCCTGCGGCTCGGCACCGGCACCGCTGCTGCAGCCCAGCTTCAATGTCCTTTTATGGAAGAAAAATGAAAATCGCCTGCCCAGCCGTGGAGAGCCTGAGCCGGGCTGAGCCGAGCTGACAGACGGAAACTCGCCATTTGTTGTGGTTTTGGCACCGAGAGCACCCAGTGAGTTCCCATGCGCGCTGCAAGTTTAAAAAGGGCGCAGCCGAGAGCTCCGGAGCAGGAGGTGTCGGGGATGCAGTGCTCAGGAGGAAGATGGAAGGGCCATGAAAAGATGGCTTAGAGAGTTCTACTGGCATAGACATGTGGGAGACAGGTCTCCAGATCAAAGTGGACACAGCCACGAGTGCTCCATTCCCAAACCCTATCCCTGGAAGTGTTCAAGGCCAGGCTGGATAGAGCCTTAAGCAACCTGGTCTAGTGGAAAGTGTCCCTGTCTATGGTGGGGGATGAAAATGAATGGTCTTTAAGGGCCCTTTCGTCCCAAACCATTCTGTAATTCTATGAAGACATGTAGCAAGGTCATCCACACCACGTTTCCTTTTCTTCCTTGTCCCAACAAATTTTCCTAAGAGACACAGAAGGATGGGAATTTAAGCACAGGACTTGGGACAGGAGGTCACTGCCACCAAGAAGAAATTACAGAGGGGTCTGCCACAGCAAATGCTACCTTTGGCTCTGCTCTGCACTAAAGCTGTGGGGCTAAGCTCCAAGTAACCATCAAATCCAAATAAACAAGCTCAAGGAAAAACATACGGAGAACAGCAATAAGAATGTCTGAACAGAGAATGAGATGGGGCCACGGGACTTTCAAAATGTTTGCGCTGCTGTCAGGAAGCTGAATGAGACAGCAGACTTCAACAGCTGGGAAAACATGTTGCAAAACAAGGAGAATTAAGTAATTCTCCATATGTATATCCCACTCTGAGGCATTCTGGACAAGCTC
Source organism: Monarcha castaneiventris obscurior (assembly GCA_026261815.1). Lineage (NCBI taxonomy): Eukaryota > Metazoa > Chordata > Aves > Passeriformes > Monarchidae > Monarcha > Monarcha castaneiventris. The sequence continues at coordinate 9,685,600 of JAMPIT010000856.1, read as the reverse complement.
AATTTCTCCAACCAGGACAATATTTTTTTCCATGTTGCACACGCACCCTGCCAGCAACAAATCCTGATACAGTTTAAGCCTAAACCCACAGCACATCTGGAGTCGGGCAGGGCAGCTCTGGGCAGCATGGCCCAGCCTTTAGCACAGAAGTAATGGGCCCTGTGGTATGTGTTGGATGACATCCTTGGACAGCTGTGTCATCCTGAACACATCTCCTGCTGCTGGGTGCTGGATTACACAAACACTTCCCCCTGCACTCTATAAAACACTCCTAACCGGATCATCGGTGCCTTGTTACCCACCTCTCAACCACAGGCAGCTGTGTGTGCCTTGCTGCACCAGGTACAGAGATCATGGGTGTCACAGTATCCTCCTCACCTCCTTCTGCAACCCCAGGTCTTGTTGATCAAGCAATAATTTATTTCAGCAAGACCACTCCCATCAGAGCCATGCAAACCGCACAGCGCGACTCGCGCTTGTTACCAGTGCTGGTGGTGCCCTGCTAAGAGCAGCCGTGTTCAGGCACAGCTCGCTGCAAGTTTAAACCTGTCTCACTTCCAACAGAAAATGAAGGCTAAAAGCAGCTGGCTGCATCTGTTCCTAGCCAGCACCTCCAAATCAATCCTGACACACAGAGCAGCTTAAAAAGGTGTGCCCTAAAACGCCAAGTCTCAGTGCTGCAAATGAAAACACGTGAGGATTGCTTGTGGCCAGAGAGCTTAAGCTGAAGATGAAAGGCAAAAGAGTGGAGATTTTATCCATGTGAGACAGGCACATCAATGCTCAAGGCAGTCCCCAAACCCATTGTGGATGCACAGGAATGACAGCTGCCCAGGCTGAGGGCAATGCCATCCCACACCATGCAGCCACATGCCATCACCTCTTACACCCAGCCAGCACCGACCCAGACAACTGGGTACCATAAAGTAATAAAAATTCCATGCTATGGAGATGAGTTTTAAGGAAAAGTCTTGGAAACGCAAGTCCCTGCAATGTGGCCTGGCTATGAAATGAGTGCTGGGGGTTTCAAGCTCTCCGCGGCTCCGTGCATGCATTATTTCCATGGCAACGGCAGCTTTCAGCTCCCCATCTCTTGCTGGCTGAAAGCCCTGCAGTGCTTTGTGCTGAGACTGCAAAGAAGGGAAACCATCTCCCTCTCCCACAACACGGCGCCAGGGACACGGCAGCAGCAGCTGGGAACAAAAGCCTTGTCTTCAACATTGTGGGGTCTTGGGAGGAGGGAGGCTGAGCAGAGAGGATGGACTTCCTTTTCTGGTGGGAAAGAGCACTTCCCCCACCATGCAGAAGTGCACACTCACCTCCCAGTGCTGCACAACTCAACCAGCAACATGTACCTTTCCTTGTTTCACCACAATTGCAGTTTTGGGTTGCTCTGTAGCTCTGGGAGGAGAAACGTGCATCTTTAGAGATGAGAAACTTGAGCGCTGCTTCCATGCAGGGATCCCTCCAAGATGGAGGCTGAACAAGCCTGGCTCCATGTGCAGTCAGCAGCTTATTACAGAGCAAAACCTCAATACTCAGCCAAATCTGAGTGAAAGCTGCCTCTGCCCCAGCACCAGCTCAGACTGCACACACAGAACACATCCGTGGGATGGCTCGGACAACGTTTTTCCTTAGCTAGCTAAGCTTTTCCTCCACCCTGCTGTTTGTCATACTACGATTCAAGCCCTGGCCACCTAACCAGGAGCCAAACTTGACACCACACAGCTGGAGCCACAGTGGCCCTGGCAGATGCTGCCAGCTCGTCTGCATGCTCCCCATGCAGCTGGGCACTCATAGGAGGCAGGGCAGCTCTGCTCGTTGCTCAGGTTACAATTAGCCACATTTTGGTCCCTTCAAGGTGCAAATGATTGAAACTGCAGGCAAGATGGACAAGCAGTGACCTGGGTATGTGTGGAGTTCTTATTGTTGAGCTCAGCACACAGCCAAAGTAAAGGCTTCCAGCTGGTTCACATCACTTGCTTTACAACATATCCGTAGCTGGCCCAAACATGAATGAACCCCCTGCAAGATTTAATGGAGAGCCTGAGGGTATCAACACGAACTCCCAAAGCAAGACAAAGGATCCAGGTGATGGAGCACAGGGCTACAACAGGTCGACCATCTGGTCCTCTTCTCTCCACCCTCAAAAAGCTCTGAGGTTTCAGGAAAGGCACATTTTGACCTTCCCCTTTCCACACTTCCCCTTGCTTTAGGTTCAGCTGTGTGAGTGCAGTCCTTCCAACCAGAGAGGGACTCCTTCCAGGATCAGTCATCACCACCACCGAGGCTGCCAGAGGCACTGCTAGCAAAGCCAATGCATCCTCTCCAACCTCTGTGGAGTTCCCTGGATTAGCCCTTTCCTCCCTTAGGGCAACCATTTCCTGCAAGTAAAAGAATTAACTGAAATTCTTCTTACTGGAGAGAGAGGAGATAGAGGGAATATGAAGAACCACTGCAGCTGATGCTGTTGAGACACCACATCCTGCTATCCAAATTCCTCACCCTCAACTTCAAATCCTAAAGTCATTAAGGACTTCTAAGAAGAGCACAAAGCTACTCAGCAGATTTTCAGCTAATGAATCAACACAAGCTGTCCAGGAAACCAGAAATCCAGCCCACTGGAATGCTGTAACCCCAGGGAGGGTGGAACAGGCAGTACGCTAGGAAGGAAATGAAAAGCAAAGCAGTAGGAAAGGAACATTTCAGCACTGATCCCTCTTACCATGATTACTCTGCTGCATTACACATTTTAGGGAAAAAGCAACTTCAATTCATTTTGCCCATTGAAGGGTTCATGTTTTTCAAGCCTAAGTTCTGTTCTGTAGTGCTGACATATGTACATTTTGAAAACAACTCGGCTTTTGTAAAAACAGTTTGAAAAAATTGAGATTTAAACGTGAATCAACATTGCCACCTAGTGCCTAGCAAGCCTCCTTGCTCCAACTCCGGGACAATCCATCGGCACAACATTCCCTTCCCAGCTGAGAAGGGTAGATGTTAACAAAACCTATCTGGAGATCAGGATCTAAAATGGAATTGTGCATCTTTCATAAGCAGCTTTCTCCCCCCAAGTAGGTTCAATTTTCACACCAGACTGCACAGTTCAGCGCTGGCAACTTCAACTTCTCCAGACAGCAGAATTTAACCTTCTATTAACTTCTCAATACAGGCAAAAGGTGATACCACATCAATGAGAGAACCCAAAGTTCTGGCAGCTACAAGTGTAAGGTTAATGCCCTCAGGAGGAATTTCAGTGATTAGCAGGAATCTCAGATCTCATGAGAATTCACTGTTGTGGCTACAGTGATGCAAGAGGCCTTGTAGCTTCCTGCCAAGCACTGATCCTGCCCTGCCTCGCTGGCACCAGAAGTAAGCAAGATCCTGCATCTGTTCACGAGACTGGGAAACATTTCTGTGCTTCTGTTTTCCCCACAACTGATGGTGCAGAAGCAGCAAGTTTTCCCCATTCCATCCCCCCACTTGGCCTGATGATTCTCCTGTTATGGCCATCAGCAATGGGGGAGAGCACAAGATCTGCCCTTTGAATGGCTGACATTTCAGCCAGCTCTTCCAACAAGTTTTTTTATCACTTCCAACTGAATCTGTATTCAAGCTATCCCATAAAAGAAAAATGCAGATACCAATTCCCTCAAACATAGCATGTAAGGTTGTCCCAGCTCATTCTCCAGAAGTTTTATTAGATACAAGATTAGAATGTGGTTTTGACTTACAAATACCCAGTTCTGTGTTCAACCAGAATATTTCTTTCTATGCAAAACAGCAACCTCTGGCACCCTTAGGCTTTTTTAGCCAACACTTTCCAAGAAAAGACAGGACTCCTGCTTCTCTTTTATCAACAGTGCCCTGAAATTCACCTGTCCAGGAACCTAATCTTACAGAAGATCAGTAGGATCCAGCAAACACTTTGACTGCTGCCCTATGCAGTCACATGAGATACTGCTGCTAGGAAGGATGAGTTGTCCTCCCAGCTCTCCTGCCCAATACTCCAGAAGAGATTGAATGTGAAGTACCCCCCAATTACCTTTCTGCAGCGGGGATTGGGGCAGCTGAAGCGCTTCACATCACTGTCCAGTAGAGCTGGGAAGTTACAGAAGGGACACCTGTAGCCCAAAACAAGATGCCATTAATGCAGAGTGCCAAACACAGCTTTGCTGAAAGCTGATTTAGTCAAATAGCTGTGTGCAAGTTGCTAAGGCTGCCAACCCAATGCCTGTTGCCAGGATGTGCTGACTATTGCCTTTTTGCTCATATTTCTTCGATCACTTCCCTGTTTGCAATCAAAATATTATATGCTCAGCACTGCTTTTGACCATGTAATTTAGAGGATCAGCACAGAGCTGGCAAGCAAGTCTTGGGGGAGACAAGTCTATTGAATTTTAATCTGCTCCTAGTCAAAGGCAGAATAAAAACAGACCTGGGAAGGCAGAAGTCTGAATTTATAATCCAGCTCTTTAAAAGCTACCTATCTCAGAGTCAGCACAAAGGCAGGGTTTCAGGGAACAATTTTCTACAGCAGTAAATGCAGCATTCTCTGTGGGACACTCACCTGACGAGCTCATCTGCACAGGCAGCAGCCACCTCCTCCTCAGCTTTCCGCTCGTAGTATTTACAGAGGATGTTCTCTGGAAGCACTTTCTCCAGCTCACTGGTGGGGAAGGAACACGTGCAACTGCCTTCCATGCAGCTGAGCTCTGACTGGGGGTGGAAAGAGACCTCAGGTTCAGTATGACATTAGCAAAAAGCAGCTCAGAATCCAAAACATTTCCAAGCAAATCAGTGCAGAGCCTTGCTCAGAGAAAGAGCTAAAGTCAGCAGATCTCAATGATTTGGGTTTTGTGACTTTAAAAATCATCCAGTTCTAAACCCCTGCCATGAGCAGGGACACCTTCCACTAGACCAGATTGCTCCAAGCCCTGTCCAACTTGGCCTTGAACATTTCCAGGGATGAGATATCCACAACTTCTCTGGGTAACCTGTGCCAGTGCCTCATAACAAAAATGTTTTTCCCAATATCTCATCTAAATCTGCCTAAGATGACTGCCAGAGAATGGGTTTGCTATGGAAAGAACAAGCCTAATTAAACAAATCAGGCCTCAAACAAACATTGGGCAGGAAGATGCTGTTGCCAGCTGGGATCACAATTGACTCCAAGTCCACAGTGACCACGTATTAGCCCTTTATTATTGTACAGTCTTTGCTGAGAACCAGCACTCACATGGTGCATTCTTTGCAATGAAGTCATATAAAATACAGCTGCCAGTTTATATATTTACACGAAATGGATCCCAGAGTACAACAGCATCCCACAGTTTGAGCATCATATCCTGAGGCAAAGGAGCACGGACACTTCAGAGCAGGTTAATGACTTGTTTGTAGCTCAGCTAAGTACCAGGATAATTGCTAGCTAAATCAGAGACTGAGGAGGTTAGTAGTGCCATAGAGGAACCAACCCCCAAATTAAGTTGTGATCACAGTGATATTATGAAGGACAAACACTCTTAGGTAGAAGGAGACTGGCCAAGTCCGAGATAAGTGTTCTTAATAAATAAACCACTGGTTTATTTAGAAGAAAATAAAAGCAAACAAGCTATTCTGTTACTATGAACATTGTAGAAAGTTTTCCTAATAATCAAATTGCCAAGCATAGAGAAAAAAAAAAAAAAGAGGTTAGTAACCCTGAAATCTTGTGCAAAGATCACATTGTAAAGTTGTTGGCTTCACTTGATGGTGAGACTGACTTGGATTTCAGGACACCATTCCATTCAAATATTTCCTGGGAAGTGCAGTTACATCTGTTTTAAGCAACAACCCTACACAAACAGCAATGTCAACTCCCAACAGCAATCATCTATTTCCCCCTTGTCCAGTTGTGAAATCCTTACCTTCCCAGAGCCAAAAACTGCCTCCTGAGCATATTTAATTAGGCACTCCTTGCAGAACAAGTGACCATCTGCACACTGAGTCAACTCTTCGAAGGCAAACTCCCCGTAGCAGCAGCGGCACTCGATCATCTGCCCATCCTGCAGCCACCAGAGGAATCAGCATCAAAACATCAATAGCTATAGCAACACACACACACAACTGCACACCAGAAAAAACTGCCAGCATTAATCCTAAAAAACAGCTACAGATATACACCATTCCATTAGATACTCCATTTGGTGGTCCAATTTCCCTAAGTGCCACCAGAAACTCAGTTCTAAGTCACTTCATATCTACATGTCCTGCTTGACAGGTTCCAAAAAGCTACAGAACATGCAGTGATTAATAATTCTTAGCTCACAGGCAGAGCAGCATCTTGGGTTTAGGAAGCTGCAGTCACAGGGAAGCAGCTTGAGTGTACACACCACTCTCAGGGGGAAAACCAAGATTCAGATCTGTTACCCTCTAAAGAACATTTACCATCTGTCTGGGCAGACCCTGTCTTGGCCTCTTCCCTGTGGAGGTGGAGAAGTTTGCCACTGCTAAAAAGTAAGCATAGCCCACTTTTCCAAAGTTTGAAGAGGAAATGAGCATTGAGACCAAAATGTAATGCACAGCTGCTGAACTGTTCTCTACATTTTCTCCGAAGTGAAAGCTGATTTTCAGGTTTTCAAATAATTCTTTCTGTAAACAAGGAAGGCCTTCCTGCTGGCCAAGCTCCAACAAGAGTGGATCTGTTTTAAACAGCCATAATGGTGGAAGCAAGAGCAAACCTGATGCTATTCTATTGCAATGTTTGTTCTGAGCAGTGAAGATACAAGATGAATTACTACACATCATTACATGCATCAATACTGTCTTGCTGGCCTCAGCTCCTGTCTACCTTTCCTAAAAGCCAGCCAACACACATTACACAGGTTTTGCCAGCTCAGCAAAAGCAGCAGTCAAATGCAGCTTCAGGAAAGCTCCTTTCCAGAGCTAAAATAATCTGTGAAGTAGGAAGTGCAAAATGGTGTCTTGTGCATAAGCTGAACTCAACTTATTACATTACAGATACTGACCTTCTGATACTGCTCCTCATTCATCTGCAGAGCCAGGAGGAAGTCTGCATGCTGCAAGAGAGACATGTGCATCCGTAATTACAGAATAGATAAAGCAATTTTCCAAACTCTCCACTCATTTACATTATCTCAGGACTCACAAACCACCATAAAAGGCTCGCTGTCTGCTTGTAACATCACTCAGCCCATCCCTCCAATCCATTAAGCTATTTATGATTCAGCTAAAACAGATGGGAGAAGCAAAGGCAGCAAGAACAAAGAACCAAATTCTATACTGTGGAGGGCTGCTGGTTCAGATTTCCATGGGCAGAGATGATCTCACCCAATGGGCCCCTCCAGAGAACATGAGCTTTGTGTTTCAAAGGAGACCTTATCCATCTGCCTAAGAGACAAGGATCTTGAAGGAGCTACTTTAGAAAGGACTGTGGGTGCAGAGCTGTGAATTCAGTCTTCCCTTAGCCTAGGAGGGGAAGACAACACAGCAGTGGGTGTTGCAGGTTCTGCTTCAAAACACACAGGTCTCAGCACAGGACAAACTGTTCTGGAGTCACAGAACTGCCAGCCTGGGGAAGGCAGTGAGTGGACACTGCCTTGGGCCCGGCTGTTACTCGCCACCAACACTGAGCTGCAATTACAAGCCCTAAACCAGCAGAGAAGCCTGCTAACAATTAGAGGAAAGAGTTAATTAGTGGAGTTTTCACCCCCTCATAGCAAAACACCCTGTCCAGAACAGTGTTTGCACAAGCAGCAGCTGCATATTTAAGTAAATATGAAATTCTGTGCTTGGCTTCTTTCCTTTAAAATTGAGTTACTTGGGAAGAGACATATGTGTTAACAGGTAGGGACAGGGAAAACATAGTTATTCAATATTTGGTTCAGCCTTTGAATTTCTGTAAGAGACAGATTTTTCATGTTTAGGGCCAAAACCTCAACATTTGTTGAGGATTTATTTGCACATGATCAAAGCAGCTCCTACCACTCACCTCTGCCATCTCTTTCACTTTCTGCTCATAGAATTCCTGCTCCAGCAGCACGGGTGGGAGAAGGGAGAGCTTGTCATAGGACCTCCAGTGCCGCCTCTTGTTCTCCAGGAAGAACATGCGCTTCTCAATTTTCACATCCCCTGAAGCAGAGATAAAGGCTCAATAAAAAGGGATGGAGCAGCCAGAACAAAGCTTAAATCCTACTTCCTCCACCACACACACCACCAGGTACAGACTTTCAGCAGCTCACACAGTACTTTACCAAGCAGAAGCACTAATGAAGAGCATCTCCAAAATGGATACTAGTGACAGAAACTCAGCTCTTTTGGGACCACATCCCTTTTAAGACGAGTTGCTTTCTGCTGCAAGCCAGTTCTGCTTACAATAACGATGCAGAGAGCACAATACACACAGCTTGGCATTTACCTTGCTCAAATTTGAAGTCTATGTATGAATATTGATTCATTTCTTTCCTCCTTTTTCGTTTCCCGCTGGTTTCAGGAGACAGCTCCTGCCACTTTTTGATAGCATCTGAAAAGGCCTAGAAAACAATACACAGGCTTAAATCCTGTGCATGGAAGAAAGCAGGAGCACTCAATTCAAGCTGAAGCACAGTACAAACATGGGCCTAGGACTGATCCAAAACTGGAAAGCCAAAGACTCCACATAAAAGCAAATATGCATCTTTCCTTTGCTCACTTTGTTACTTTATGTATTCCAAGCAATTATTCCATAAAAACAAAGTAGGTGAATGATACTTCATAACAGCTCAGCTGTTAATATCAGAGTGGGCACCAGCTGTGTTAAACAGAGCTAGTTTGGCTTCTTTCTTTGCTGCTGGGTTTGGCTTATTGTTTAAAAAGGTGAGGTTCAAATACTCAGGGCTCAATCAATCAAGTGAAGAGACAAGAAATTTTGTTTTAGTTAAGTCCTGGAATAGTAAAGACTGAAGCTCAAGCAAGAGCATATCAGAGCAGATCTAAGTCAAAAACTTGAAGCCACACTAACATTCAGTTTGCTGATACTTAAGAGTCTTTGCATCTCCATGGCAGTGCAACTCTTTTATAAGGAATACAGGACTCATGCCACAAGTCATAACAGGACAGTGATACTCAGGCTGCTTTTCAATTCCATGCAGCCAGTTAACCAGCAGCAGCAGTTAAATGTTTTAAGATTTAGCTAAATGCCTAGGTTTTATTGGCAATTATAATGCACTTCAGAGGCGACTTCTCAGTTTAATGCATCACCCACCATCAGCCAGCTCGTGTTTCCCCAGCTCTCCTATTAGGGAAAGTAAAAACTTCCTGCAGCTTTCTGTCTGGCCAATAAATTTTGAAAATCTCTACTAAATGGATTAAAACTTCTTAAAAGGAAAGGAAGATTATTATAAAACCCATAACCACACAGCAGCAGATGGTACAGTAAGGCCAAAGCCATCACAATGGTCTCTGCAGACATGTGAGATAAGCCCAGGAAAGAAAACAGACTTGAACTGGAGCACCTTTCGTGTGATTGCATAGTGTCCCTTGAGCTCGTGCAGTGCCCACTTGATGTCCTGGCTGCTCAGCATTTTGAAGTCTGCCATGAGGAGATCAGCTGCCTGAATAAAGCACCGCTGGTCAAGGGGGGCAAGTTTGGAAAAGTCAAAGTAGTCCACTTTAGGCACCTAAGGAGAAAATGAAAAAGGTTAAAAGGCTGCTATAAATACACACAGGAACACCACAAATGGCTCTCTCAGTGATCAGGACATTCTGCAAGACCACCCAAAATTCAGGTTATGTGGCATCCAGCTCTGAGCACCTTGGTAGAGTGTGGCTGCAAAGCCTACTGGGCCAGGCACCCCTGCAGGTGACCTGCACAAGGTAAAATGTAGTTTAAAACCATTGTGTGTGGCTGCCTGAGACAGCAAGGAGAGGAAATATTTAGGTTACTATGAAGAATAACAACTTTATTAGCTTGAGGTAGAGAGATGCTTCCAAGAGTAGAAAAGAGGTATTCAACATCTCTCTCAGGCCACAAAGAGCTATTTCAACATCCTCAAAGCAGCTCAGAGAGAATTTTTTGTTAAATGGGTGTTTTAAAACACAAAATCGAGCAGCTGTAAGGAGATTTGCAGTTAGGAGGCAATGCCTAAAGGCCTCACAAGAGAGACCCGAGGGCCAAGGCTACTTCATATGACAGAACAATTGTGGAATTCTTGTCTCAGTTATCAAAATGAACACTTGAGATGGGGCAGTGACAGACAAGCAGGGCAGAGGGGCTCGCTGGAGGCAAAGGAGCAGACACTGTGCAGCTCTGGCACAGCCAAACAGGAAAGGCTTGGAAGTCATCTTGCAAGCAACTAATTACTGCTATTTAACAGCCTTACACATACCCAGAGGCCTCTGGTGAAAGCAAGGCTCAGTCAAGCACTCTGCAAACACACACTAATCAAAGCAGACATCCCAAGGTCCACTCAGGCTGAACAGACTGCCCAGAGGCAGCAGGAGATGAGGATACTCTCACTTGCCTTTGTCTCATCTTGGCTGGCAAGCAGGCTGCTGCTGGGGTTTAAAACCACTCTGCCTTCCTTCTTTGGGTAATCTGGGTTTTCCAGAAGGAAGTTACAAAGTCTGAAAAGATAAATACAGTTATTTCAGGGTTGGAGAGCTCAGGTTCATTTCTCGTTTGTCCAGTTTTTAGTATCCTGTAATTATGAGATCACAGTCAAAGCCTGTCCTGTAAGGACCAAAGGTGGTCCTAAGCCAGAGCAAGTAAATGACTGAGAATTACATAAAAAATAATCAGCTGCGTGGCTGCAGAAGGAAAACCAAATAGGTTTGCCTTTCAACCATTAAATTTACATACATGAAGCTTGTATGGATGAGCTTCTATGGAATCATCTACGGAAAAAACTATAAAAATCCCTACAAAACCCATGAAAGGGTGATGTCTTCCTCAACAAACTATTACCACAGATTCAAACTTGAATCAAAGCCTCCATTTTCAGTTTACCTTCACATTAAAGCAGCCAGAGAACCTGGTTTAGTGGAAGGTGTCCCTGACCATGGCAGAGGGGCTGGAACTAGGTGACCTTTAATGGCCTTTCCAAAACAAACTATTCTGTGATTCCATGATTAAAGCAGAGACAAAAGCACGTTTAAGATGTGTGTCTACATCAAATACAAACTTTGAATACAGGTTTCATTGTAACAAAGCTTGCAATCACACCAGCATTACCCAAACTCACTAGAAACTGGTCTGGTGAGAACAGCACTAAGAAAACAATCACTAAAATTGCTGAAAAATTGCCTAATAGCCTGTAAATGCAGCAAACCTGAGGTCCTACCACAAACAGTCATAACTGTCAGGTAAATGTAGTTTAACTGAGTATTTTAGCTTTGGAAAGACTCAGCAAGGGGTTTCCAAATGCCCCATTGCTGGAGAGCCACAAACGCTGCAGAAACCCTTCTGAAAGGGCAGCCTGAATCAGGCTCCCACAGCTTTTTCTCAGCCCTCACCAAGCAGCTGTGCTGGCTGGAGCAAGGAACACAAGCTGTTCCTCAGTTTCCCCAGCTGCAGAATAAGATCCTTCTGAAAGGAGCCAGGACAAGCAATTAACATTTGTAAAACTATTGGAATGAGAAGGTGCTAGGCTGCAGCAAAGACATAATTGCAGCTAATTTACATTCCTGATGTCAGAAATCAGTCCCTAATTAAGAAATCTGAACTGGCTGGAAGCATTAACCCACTATCAAGGCACGATTACTTTAGCCCTGCTTTCACATTCAAAGCAGGGGCATTTCTTTTTGTTTAATCAGGTATTGACATATTGAGCCAGAAGCTTTTGACTGAGTGTGAATGCTCCAGCACACAAAAGCTGAATAGATGATACCCTGCTAAGAGGGGCTCCCACATCTCATCTTTCACATCAGTTGAAAGTTTAAAGGAGATAATTTCGGGGAAAACAACAAAATATCTTGGCACTGAGCATTTAATAGCTTCCAGCTCCCACCTCTGGCCATCCCTTTGGTAAAAGATAACTGTTTTAATCCAACAAAACAGAAACTTCAAGGAGCTCAGACCGTGGTTCTAACCAAAGGGTTTCAGCTGGGGCACGGCCAGGGTATATTTGAACTATCCTGCATGTTGCCATTTCAACGCTGAGGATTTTGGGGGATGCTGACCTTCTGTGTGTGACAATTAGTTAAGTGGGTCCCAGCACACAGCACACCCACACTCACGGCACTGTTCATTAATATCTGCACCACAGGACACAGAGCTGGTTAAAAGCCTCATCCCTGCCCAAAACCAGCCACCCTTATTTATTATATTTCAAGCCTGATTCAGCTTGACACACCATGGAGATCAAAGAGACCCTGCCAGCGAGGCTGACCAGTGCTTTGACCCATTTGTTCTCACACAAAAGCTGCAGTGACAACTCAAAAGATAGTTTGGTTAAAGGAATAAAAATATGGAGAAGAAATCTTTATCATCCAGTAAGTGGGTAACGCACCGCTGAGCAGACACTGTAGCTAGCCTACAGGGAAGCCTGCAAGCACCTTTTCATCTCACTGAGTCTGTGGCACACAATGGGAGAGAAGAGATTTCAGGAGCAAAAAGGGAAGGAACACATTAAGACCGACAGAAGCCAATAGTGGGATTTAATTCCATCAGGCTTCTCTAAATCCCTGCAGGACACAAACCCGAGTTTTTTCACACAATCTGGGAGGGTCCTGCAGCCAGATGCACAACTTCAATAGCCCAACTGCTCCCAGGAATGGCTCTGCTTGTCTTCTACATCCCCACCACAACCACCCAGCCTGAGGTGCACCCAGTCCATGGTGTGGGCACCCCAAAGCTGCTCCACCAACGCAGGGAAAGCACTTTTCGAAGTCCAGAAAGAAGTTCTAGTCTGTTGACTTTCTAACCAAGAAGCCTTACTTTGGAGACACGACTTCATAGCACAGGCAAACAGCAGAATAGGAAATCTATGCCCAATTCATGGGATCATCCTTAGTTCCTCATCAGTTAACTTATTTATGGCCCAATGACTAATTCTAAGCCTCACACACTTAAATGCTGCTTAATTAGTGCCCTAGTTAGCTGGAAAGGGCATTGGATTTATACAAGTGAATACTCTGGCAACCAACACCTATTCCTCATTCTTGTATCACACAGTAACCAGTTTGGACATGCTGGAGATAAGAGACAGTTGCAGAGAAAGAGAGGCCACCAAGCATCAGACACCAGTCACGAGTGATTTACTTCAAACCATCTCCCCTCGGTGCTGCTGGTGCCAGCACACGCAATCCTGCACTGCCCAGCTCTACCCAGAAGGGCAGGGAGATGATGCAACTCAGCAATAAGGTTAATCACTGTTTTTTTTAAACTTTTGACTCTAACATGACTCCCAGAAATCTCCAGCATGATGAACATTAAGGTACTCCTGAGCTGCTAATGCAGATTGTAAAGCAAGTCCTCACACTTATTTCCCCCTCCTTTTGTTTCATTTTCTTGCTCATGTTTCTGCTCAGTTTGACCCTCAACACACCTCTAGAACCCATCCTACCAGCCCTTAAATGTGTTTGCTCTATTCTATCACCAAAAAGTGATGTGAGAGAATTCAAACAGCACCACTGCGACATGAGCAGGTAAAGGTGATAAAAGTCAACATCATAACACCAAATAATGGACTGCAAGGCAGTGTTGGCTTTACCTGGAAGAATCCAAAACCCAGGGAAATGAAGGAGGGAACAACTTCCTCCAACTCAAAACTCACCTCCATACTATGTTTTATAGCAGTCATTTTAACACCTTAATCCTGACACTCTTTTTAAGAGCCCTAGTAATAGGTAACACAAAATTATCTATCTTTAAATAAGCAAATCATCTTAAAAGCAGAGAAGCTACAGCACAACAGAATTAGAAAGGACTTAAGAACAGCTCTAAGTAGTAAAAAAAAAAAAAAATAGAATCTGTGCTCTTTGGCACTATCCAGGCAATGCTGAGCCCCAGCCTAGATGTGTTCTAGAGCAGCATCCCTGGCAGGTGGGGACATGGGAAAGTGCTGCAGTTGTATGACACACTGTAGTTCTTGGCTCTATACTTACACATTTAAGTCATAGCAGTTCTTGATGATGATTAATTCTTCAATATATTCCTTCTTCACATCTGGGAATCTTGCTTCCTAGAGGAGGAAAAACTAAAGGTTATGTAGGAATTAGAGGAGCTGTGTAACATACATAGAACCCGGGACAGGGATTTACAGGTAATTAACCAGCACAATCCTGAGATTTGGGGCAAAATGGTCAAGAGATCATTTATAGCCATCCAGCCTTGCTCCACAGGATAACTGTTAACAGCTCTTTCTCAAATGAACAGTGAGGATTGTGATGTGAAAAGCCAAGAGCACGTGGCCAAACAAGAGACTCAGGCTCCATAGGAATGATCTACAACACAAGGAAAGCAAATGTTTACCTTCAGCATGACCATCAAGTAGCTCCAGTTACGTGCTGAAATACAACATTCCAAAGCAAAAAGAAAAAAACCAAGTACACCCACCCAATGAACCCAGACACACCAGAATGAGACCAGAACAGACAACAAACCTTTACTGGCATTTCTGTAAAGGCTCTCTCAGTGTTTGCTGCCCTCTCTGGGGTTTCTGTACAGGCATTGCAACCAATTGCAACCATGTGGTATTTTGCTTTGCAAGACTGGACTGGTCAGGGTTGTCAAGCAACCCTGACAATGCAAGAACAGCCTCTTACCCATCTCAAAGGCACTGATCACTGATCAATGATTTTCTTACTTGGAAAGAACTGAATTTTGTTGGACTGCTACTTAAAAAAAGTCTTCCTCAACTCCAGTTTTCCCAAGTAGAAGTAGATAGGGGATGTGGAAGGAAGACTTGGATGGGATGGGGTGGTGGTGGAAGATACAGACACATAAGAATATGCTTGTTTGCAAGAAAAAAATGTTCAATAAGACAACAAGAGAGCCTTCCTCCCTAGCAATCAAGGGGAGGGGTGTGCAAACATTACACACATGAATCATCACATTTTTATTTAGCTTTGTGTACACACCATATAGACACCATGCTGCCCAAGCTGCTGAATATACCAAAAGATAAGGAGTGTCCTTGGTGGCTGTTGTCATAGCCAATGTCCCTCACGCTAAGCTTCACATATGGAGCATGCAGAGTTAACAAACACAAGTCTCCATGCTGCTTATCCAGTTATTCCTTGGTGTTGCTGCTTGGAAATCCACACCACAAGGGCAACCATTACCCATGGCCACCACGGTGGCCTTAACATGGGTATGGATCAAACTCCTTTCTGAGCTGAAAAGCAGCCCTGGCTCTCAGCCATGAGTCTCTAAAACTTCTCTACTCCACCCTGTATCCTTCTGCCACTATTTGGTGTCTCAGCTTTGCTCATTTAGCTTTGTATCCAATCCTAAACCAGCTCTACAATGTTGGGTTAGGAATCAACCAGACAAAACCAGATTAGCAGATCCAAGAGGGCCCTTTCAGGGAACAGACCCAGATTATTTCACCTCAAACCAAAGCTTTCTAAGACAGCTCATCACACGCTCCTCACTTGGTGCACGGCTGTCTCAGCCAAACAAAGAAGACTTGCAGCTGTGTGTTCTGAGTATGTGAGAGGCTCTACACACCTTGAAAAACCTGTCTGCAAACACCACACACACAGGAGGCAGAGGAGCCCTGGGAATACTTACTGTCTCTCTGATGAGCAGCGCAGTGAGGTCCTGCTCCTGCCCAGCAGCTCCCTGTTCTGGCACGTCCCCTGAGCCAAGCTGGTGCGAGCCCTGTGCGGGGAAGGCGGGCCCTGGCTGCTCGTTGTCCCTCCCTGCCGGCTGGCCCGGCTCCTCGGGGGGATGCGCTGGCTGCGGGGAGGCAGGGCCTGGAATCCCATCCTGCTGCGGCTCCGGCCGGGGGAAGGCTGGCCCAGGAGCCTTCTCTCCATAGGCCCCCAAAGATCCCGGGTCTGCCTCTGGCTGCCCTTGCTGGGGAGCACAACCCTTTGCTACAGCCCGTGGCTCATCTTCCAGCAGTGGGAAGTGCCGAGGTTCCAGCTGCCTGTTCTCCTGGATCTCCTCCTGCTCCACGGTAGTTTTAGCAGCTATTTCTTCAAGTTTCTGCTCTGGCTCCAAGTTCTCTCCTTGCCTTTCCCGAGATTCCATCTTTTCCTCCTGTTGAAGTGGAAGGTCTGCATTCTCCAGACTAATGGTTTCTGTGTTATTAGCAGGCTGTGGACTCATCTTGATTGGTGGCACCAAACTCGGGCCAGGCTCCTGGTTACTTGTAAGTTCAGAGCTGGGGCCATTCAGCTCAGATGGTCCAGGCTGCTGCAGGGCAACATCCACACTCTCACCCCTGCTTGGTCCAGCATTGCTCTCCACCATGAGGTTATTCCCATCTCCCTCACAGGGCAGAGCTGAATCCTGCTCATCCTGCAGGTCTGTGCTCATCAAAGGCTCCACAGCACTTTTAGATCCTCCTTCTCCCACAGTGTTTGCACCCTGCCATGGAGCAGCAGGTCTGATGACATTGGGACGCAGAGGCTGCTGCTGCTTTGGGGTCTGAAAAGGACACAGCAAGAGAAAGTAGGAATTCTTGTCTGTATGTCAGAATCCTCGCTCCAGATACTATTGCATCTAAGAAAACTTCTGATGGGAAACTGATAAACAGTCTGTTCAGCAAGATGCTTAATAAAGCACAGAACTGCAACCCACATATTTGTGTCATCAGCCTGTCCCCAGGTGCTGTGAGAACCTCTGGCAGAACTGGGGATGCACAGGACTTTCAAAATGGAATAATTTCCTAAGCTCACTTCAGTACCCACTTCCCTTCCATTAAAATAGTCTGGGAAGGAACAACTAACCAATGACATATTTGTGTTCTCACCAATTTATTTAATCAGGCAGGAACCAAAGCTCAAAACATTAATCTCTGGCCTTGTTCTTGCCTCTGGCAGACAGACTGCTGTATGCCAACAGAGCCTGAGTGTTCTCTGCTGCTGTTTTCAACTAAGAAGCAGAAAGGTCAGCTTTGCAACCCATTTTCTCAGTGCTTCTGGTTAATTTAACAGAAAAGTGCAATATATTCTTAATACAAGACAGATATGAAATGCTACAAAAACATAAGTGCCTGCAACAGCCCAACATGAATACAAATAACAGAGAAATATAAAGCATACAAAGTATGTATATAAATCAAACAAGGCATGGTTTGAAAACACCTTCAATGGAAGATCAAGCCCTCTTGCAAAGCACTCCACCTTGCTGGATTCAGACACAACTTCATGGGAGCTACAACCTTCATCAAGTAGAACTACACAATGTAGTTTAATACCCTGGTTCTCCCCTGCTGTGCCCAAAATATGACTAAATTAAGCCAGAAAAATACCATCATTTCATCATTATTTCAGACATCCTAAGTAGATTGCTGTAACCAGGCAGGACTCAAAGGAATGCATCAGGTATTAGCACAAGACTTGGCTATACATGCCATGAATAAAGCACAGCAGTGACAAGAATGAAAAACCACCTCTGCTAAGATGACTACATCATCATCTTCATCTTCCTCAGCCTGCTGCTTTTCTGGAATTTCCAGCAACAAAGGCAATTCTTCATCTGAGGAATCCGATATCATGATAAGACTTTCATCCCTGTGGTTTATCCAGTCTGCAGAACAGTAAGTAAAGTTAAAGTTAGCTGTTGGCTCAAGGTAAATAACTGGAATTACAGGGCACATGTAACACTGAAACACCTGAGAAAGCAATTTTCCCATTTGTACTGCAGGAAGAAGCATTCAGAGGTCACCAATTCTTCCGCAAGGCATTTTTACAGCCACTCCTGTGTCCCTCAGCCTCCAGCAAAACACCTGCACAGCTTCAGCTCATCACAACAGCACTGCAGGGACAGCCACTGACACTCACAATGAGCCTTCTACCCTAAACTCCAGCACAGTCAAGCTGCTGCAAAAGTTATTACAAACAAGCTATGTAGGGAATACTTCTTCGGAGAAATCCTGAACTTTCAGTATCTCAGGGACATTACATTTTCTCTGTCAACGTGCAGGGCATTCTAGCAGAGAGATAAGGGTCTCTGTGCAATTCAGCCTCTTCTGAAAGAGTGGGACTTTGCAGGAGTACCTCATGCAGGGCTGAGATAAGGCCTGTGGCTATTAGATGACAACCTTGTGCCTCAAGGTTTGTCAAGAATGCAATATAGATGCTACTCAACACAGCTGCTGGAACACAGGAGAGATATTTAAGGCAGAAAGAGAAGGTTTCTGTACTGCACAGAACATACAACTATGCTTTCTCTAAAATTCAACATATTTTGGCTTATTTTTTAGCTTGAGTGTTCATTTATCACCTTTCGGGCATACAGAGAAAGCATCACTTTGAATTCCACTCTTGAGGGAATGGGTGCCAATGCATGCAGCCCTATGAGAGCATGAATTTAGGGGCAGCCTCTCTCCTATGGGGTCCTCAGAAGGATGGATCCTCCTTGGATCTGCTGAAACACCTCTACACAGTGTTCCCAAGAACAGCAATCTCCCTTGAGGCAGTACAACATGAGAAAGACAAGAGCCAAATATTTTGCATGCCTGCATAACATGAAAGAGTTCCTGTAGGTGGCTAAGTCAGTGTAACAGAGCAGTGTGTGACATGACAGAACAGACCTCCAGCAGTTCCCTGGGAGTTCAGTGTCTGTGAATCCTGCAGCTCAGGAGGACTTTCACAAGACTGTTTTGGAAACAGGCACAAATCAGTACTCACCCTTCCCTCTGTGATTGCTGAAGCTGTTTAAGTTAATCACTTCTTCATTCCCACCTCTCTCTGCCATTTTAAACAGCTGCACCCCAGAGTGTCAATGCCCCAGCATGGCAGTCAGGCTCACATGAGGAACTGGAAGATAAAATAAAACCACAAGGGAATCAGGCAAACTCAGATTCACCCTAAGGGGGTTTTTCCAAGACTTAGCTGCTAGGGGTTCTCCTGGCTCTCCCAGCAGTCTCTCCACAGTATTTTTCTGTACCCCCCTCTCAGTACCTGAAAGGAGATATGTTTGTTATCTTGTGTTCCAACAGTTAAGACAGTGGACTGAAGAGTGCAATCAGGCCTGAGAAGTCTCTAGAGGAGACATGAGAATTCTTACAGTTATGCAATCACAGAAAAGGAGGAGAGATGCAATTCTATCCAAGCAGGACCCAAACCCTCCCAATATGTGCATCTTCTCTTGTTTCCAACCAAAATCCAATGCACCAACCCACACAATGGTGTCTCTGCCACCATCAGGTGGTGAGAGGGGCAAAATCCCCTTGCCTGAGCTTTCCCAGGGCATCCCCACCTCAACCTGATGATGTCACTACAACCACCCCGTCACACTTATTGCCAGGGAAGTCACAAACAGCCCTGAGGGGAACAGCCAACAGGGATACCACCAACCCAGCCTGAATTCCCTGAGTGCTGCCAAGCTGAGGCACAACTTCAGAGCCACCAGAGATGCTCCAAGCTCATTTGCACAACCCCCATATTACTGGCACGTCAGAAGGAAGCTGCACCCCAGGCAGGGCAGTGTCAGTGTGTGCTTTGTGCCTGCACTGTGAACCAGCACAGGAGCGAGTCACATTACAGAGAACACTTCCTTACCACCATCTGCTATTTTAAAGAAGAGATTTCCTTGATTTACAGTGAGGGTTTGGTACAAATTCCAGGAAACACCATCTGCTCTCACAGCAAAAGGAGAGCATGACAGGAATCAGGATCCTTCACAGGACTGGGCTTTTTGGAACTAAACTTTGCTATCCCCACCTGTTCTCAGAGAAGCACAATTAATTGGCCAGGGGCTCCCAAACAGGATTAGGGGGCCAGAGGAATCACTGCAAACTAAACAGGAGGTTTCCATTTTATGCTCTGTCAGCTTATGGCTCTCAATTCCCACTATCACAGAGAGGCTGAACACATACAGGAACTCCAAGCAGAATTTGATCACTGGAAGGAGAAAGGAGGTTTTTTTATTGGAAAGTATTCATCTCCTTATCACAGCACAGAGGAATCTGTACTATTAAATATTTACTGATGCATTAGTTGGAAGAAAATGGTGGGTCTGCTGTAAAATCCTGTTTGCTAGTACACAAGAGCAGTACAAATCCCCCCTCAGTAATTCTACTTAAATTCCTCTGCAGGGAACAGGATTTGCAGCTAGGACAGTAAAACGAAGAAATCAGTTCAGATGCACAAGATACAATAATAACATTTAAAATGTTATCATTTAGCGCTTTAAAAAGCCCAGCAGCATGGGCTCAGTGCCTGAAGGAACCTTCTTCAGAGGGAACCTGCAGCACAAAGATTTCAAGGCTTGGCTACAAACAGCCACACTCACCTGGTCCCTGCACTGCTGATGGTCCAAATTTGAGTGGGAAATTGGGTGAGGGAACAGCAAGAGGCCTCTTCTAACCAGCATTGCCACAAATATGCAACTGCACCTGTATTTGAGCCCTAATACCTCAGTAGCACATCCTATTTCCAGAAAGCAGCTCTGAGATTCTCATGGGCATACTGGTGCTTTGAAAACACCTGAAAAGTAAGATTTTGGGGGTGTTTCCACTGAGTTCTTCATTTTCTGCCTCATAAGGAGAAATAAATCTTTCTTTATTTGCCAGAATGGCATGAAAGTGCTGTTCCAGCATCACAGGCAGGTGCTGGAGCTACAGCTCAGGAGCTGGGTCACTATAAGTGCAAATTTGTGGTGCAGACCCTGGCAAATCCACATTATTACAGTTGTATTTTCCCTGGTACTCATGAATAGCAATCACCTAGTCCTGCATAGCACTTTTCCATCCTTAGCTGTCTGACTCCTTTAGCAAACAAAAACAATTCACACTTCAATTCACACTTCTTGCCATTTAAAAGGTGGAGAAAGAAGCAGGGATAGGCCCAGCATGGCCAAGGTCACTGAACAAACATGGCAAAGGATCGCTCTGAGACTGGCTGGGGAGGAACAAGGACATTTGTGAAAGCCACAAATCAGCCCTTGCAGCATCAAGTGGTGCAGACAGGGGCTGGACAGGTGTCTGCTCAGATCTGCTCCAAGCAAAGCTGAGTGGTTGGATATTTCTCCCCTCCAGGGACCCGTGGTGCATTAGCAGGGCTGGCTACATGAGGGTGGGGTGACACTGCAAATGCTCTGCACAGCCACCAAAAAAAAAAAAAATCTTCTCCCAAATAGCTCAAATGGTGCTTTGTCCAATGCTGGTTAAATCCCAGCTGTTCACATCCAAGAATGATGGATAAGCCACAAGACTAAAGGTGGTATTTTCTAGGGGCCACTCTGGTTTCTGTAGAGAGGAACTCGCACACTTCAACCTTCAGCAGTGAGAAGGAGGTTCAGGGCATAATCTGAAATTAAATTTGGGATAGAAAAACTGTCTGCACTTCCATACAAGAAAGCGTGCACACATCACCAAAAGACTCAGTGTTTTAAAAGCAAGAAAATAATAAATAGTATTAACTGTAATACACAGTCAAGGCAACAACAAAAAAAGCCAAGCCTGGAAAGAACTGGCAATTCTTCCTACTTCAAAACACACTGAATAAAACCCCAAGCAGCTTAATAAAGCCCTGCTTTGAGGGTAAAAGCCAAGCTTCCACCAAGAGCTAGCAATTCATTTTGTCAATACTCAATACAGAGCTGAAGTTTAAACAAATATCCATAAGCATGGGCCAGTTCCATCTAGTGGCATGAATAAGAAGTTTATTCATGTTTATAGCACCAGGCCGCCAAGAATGTGAAGTAACAAGATCAAAGCCACCCTGGGGTCTTGCCCTACATAAACAACAATAAAAAAGCAAGGAAGACAGATGGAAAGAAGCTATTCCACACTACCTCAGTGATTTCACTGCCTATTTATAGGCAAAGAATAAGGCTACCTATAAGCAAGCTCTAACATGCCCATCAGCTTTTCTACAATACAGTCAAGGACAGGAAACCAGAGCTGTTTTAATAGTAAAGCAGTCAGATAAACACTTTGCAAGCTTTTTAGTTTTTCTTCTTTTCTTAAAAGGCTCCCACCTGCACTGCAGCACATCAAGCTGGATTTGGGACTTGAATCCCTATAACAGTACCCAGGTGACACAAAATTCTCATCATGACTTCTTAGACACCCCCTGATTGTGCAGTGAAGACCCACCATGCTGTGAGATGTGGTCCCACCCAATTTCATCTCTATATTACTCCATGTACTCATAAGTCAGTCACAGAATATCCCAAACTGGAAGGGACCCACAAAGATCAGAGTCTAACTCCTGGTTCTGCACTAGATGTCCCAACAATCCCACCCAGTGCCTGAGAGCATTGTCCAAATGCTCCTGGAGCTCTGGCAGCTTTGGGGCCATGCCCACTCCCTGGGGAGCCTGGGCAGTGCCTGACCACCCTCTGATACTGCACACCCAAGTTGTTTCATCGTGCAGACAACAAAATCCTCCCCATTATGGTTTTTCCTACAGCAAATTGAAAGGAGAAGAAGCCATTAAAAGAACAGCTACCAGGAAAACCAGAGCCCACCAGGGACTTGGGTTTAACAGTTCTCTGAACTGACAAGACCTCAGACTGACAGCTGAGGTCACAGGGACTTCCCGGACAAGCTCCTCAAACATGCAAAAATATCATCCACAAAACCACTGCTTCCAACCACTACTATGAGGTAAGGGATCAGCTGCTACGAGGTGAAGCAGGTCTCAGGAGCACACAGAATGCTTACACAAGGATTTCCAAAACCCATTCAAAATCCTTTCAAACACCACACGACATTTTTAGCCTAACCTAAAAATAGCCACCATCGGTACTGTGCATATATTTAATTTCCTGATATATGAAGGCGTTTCTGGACTGCAGTAACTGAAGCAGAACTCAAATCTACTCCCTCCACCCCACATTTGTGCTGTGATGAGAGTCTTCAGATGGTGCTGGAATTTAAACTGACAGTCAAGGGGAGACCCCCCCTTCTCAGCACAGTGTAATTTATCCCTCCCCCCCGCCACTTACAGCATTTGAAATCTTGAACTCCCACATACCCAAGATGGGACTAGACTCAAAGTGCTCTTGTCTGGCTCCAGCTCAAGGCAACAGGACTAGACAGAAAGCAGGGGAGGTAGGAATTGAGATCCCAAATGAACAGGGGGGAGGGAAAAAAAAAAAAGAGCAACTTGAAAGAGATGTCAGCAGCATCAAATCACTGTGTTTTAGCCTCTCCCCCACACAGAACACCACTGTTGCTCACCTACATTGACAGAAGAGCATCAACTCCTACTTTGTGCCTGCGGGCAGCAAACGTGTCTGCTGGTAGCCTGCAAGCAAGGTGAATTTCTGGCTCATTTCAAGCTGCTAAAACAAGCTACTTAAATAATGCAGGGCTTGTGACAACCAGCAAAATGAAAAGCTAAAAATTCAGTCCTAAAAAAAAAAAAAAAAAAAGCACAACAGAAAGGAAATAAACCAGCCTGATTTACTGTCAAGCTTTTCACTGAAACATTTCAAAGGGTTCATGATTTGCTGGGGGCTGCTCCTTGTAACAGGCACTGAGCTAAAGCAGGGAGAGTTTAACAGTGGTAGATCGTGTTAAGCAGCATCATCCCAACTGAAAATTAGAAATCCCCTGATCATAAGCCCAACAAGAACTGCTGGGCACAAACAAATCCTATTTGCTATGCACAAGGCAGCTACTGCCACTGCCTCACACCCTGCAAAGGGACAGAGCCAGAGGTCAACACGTGGGGCTGCAGCAGGGCTCCTGCCAGCAGGTTTGCTCAGTTCCAAGCCTGGGAAAAGTGGAAAAAGCATTGATTCCAGCCCAAAAGCCTTACCCTACCCTCTGAAGGCAGAAGTGTGTGGGCAGTGGCTCTCAGAAAAGACCACCTTGGTTTCCAGCAGCACAACCTGCTACAGGTTTGGCCAAAAGCTCCTCTCAGGAGCACAGACCAGGGGTAGACTTAGGACCAGAGCATCCACTCAGCTCTGTCACCAATTTTTGGACCCGTAGCATTTGCTGAAGAGGAACAACAAACAAGATCATTTAATAACAGAAATGGCTGATGAGTTATAAAGTATTCCCAAAGTGTTTACCACATTAGCAGCTGGCTTGGTTTATCAAATGATTTTAAACACGTACACTCTCTGGGAAGGGGAAGACAGGATTCCTGAGATCTGAGAAAAATCAAGGAACAGAAACTGAAGCAAACAATAAAAAGAGCCAGGTAGCATTTCTAGGGCAGAAAGCCACAGAACAGGTTTCACCACACCAAAACATAAGACAATATAATACAAGAAATGTTTTGTGGCAAGTAAATCCAACCTGAATGTTCACCTCACCTGACACAAGACACTCAACACACACCGTTCAGAAAGTATCCCACCAGAGAAGCCACTATTTCCAAAACCACACCAGCCTGCAACTGGCTCCAGCAGCTCTAGGGCAGGACATAAATGAAGATGGAAAAGAGGAATGAATCTGGCAGCAATCACAGCTTCCAGTTACCTCCCAAAAGCTTCCTGTTCCTCACCCTCTTACCTCACTCTCCTTACCCAAGGAGAAAAGCACCAAAGGGAATGATGCCCTTTCCTCCCAGGCTCAGCACTGGTAACTGCAGAGTCAGGAGTGTGACCAAGAGCACATCAGGAGATGCTCCAAAAAGAGAGGCTGCAGATTAACACAGGACAGGCTACATCTCTGTCACTGCTCCAGGCTAATGAAAATTGCTTACTCAGGAGCAATCAAGAGAGCAGATATTTAGGGATTACTTGGCTTCAAATCCCCAACTGGATTTTTCCCCATTTTCTAAGTCCACTCAGGACTTCACAGGAAACATCTGGGCTGTCTGTACATTACAAGACTTCTCATCAGCTTTATTTGCAGTTCGTTCCATCAAGGTCGCAATATCATAATTATTAATCATAACTGTCTGAAGTACCCAATCACCGTTTTTATCTGAAACAGAAAGTACAAGAGGAAAGAAATGTGCCCAGTTTTACCTAATTCACCTAACAGCTGGCCACATACATTGGCACCAGTTTTCCATTCCAAATCTGCAAAGCATTTGCATTTCCCTAGCAAAATATCTGCTCTGTGAGCTACTCTCTAAAATGTAAGACTGTAAGCTCTAAAATGTAAGCTCTTTTGAAGCAGCTGCACTCATTTTCCAAAACTGGGCAACTCAAATGAAAGTTTTTCATTCCTTTGAGCTATTCCCTGGTGATTGGCATCAAGGTCAACTGCTGGACACTTCAGTGCCTTCCCACGACCCTCATCAGTCCCTCTGCCAAATAAGGCTCCATATCATCCCATCTCCCTGACCAGCACGAGGTTCATTTTGATGCGTGCAAAAATCCACTCTCTGCATGAGAGGTAGACAGCTTTGGATCTGTTATTCCTCCCCTCCCCCATCCAACTGAGTCCTGGAAAAAAAAAAGTTAAATCTCCAACTTCTAGTTAGAGATTTAATGCCATTACCTTGAGCAGCTCATTTTAAGAGTGAAGTGAAAATGAAGGTTTTGAGGGAGGAAGAGGCAACCCTGAAGTTACTTCCTGTAAAGGGCAGTACTCTGCCTGCCTCAGATTTCTGGCATGTGCAAGATCATCCAGTGTAATCCCCTAAATCCAAAACCTCCCTCCCACATCACAAACACAGGTGCCAGCTTGGCATTTCACGTTGATGCAACGATCCAGACACCAGCAGCTCAACACTTGGCTAGAGACCTACACATAAACCCAGCCTTGCTCTGCTCACAGCCTACCTCCCAAACCATCATTTAAAACAAGTGATTTGTTCTGATTTTGTGCTATAAGGGTGGGGATGAATGGAAGAGCATGTGAAACCATGTGATTTGCAGCTCTGTTGCTTCCAGAGCGAGTTTGACTTCCAGTTTCCTTTCCCTGAACTCACAAGTCCTTTCCCTTCCAGGAAAGGCCAGGGGCTGCTTTGAACAGCACCAAGATTCAGACACCAGTGGGTTTAAAGAGCTGGACTCCACAGACCCCCAGGTGCTGCACATACCTGCCACAGCTCCACACAGCATTAATGGCAGCTGCCTTCTCTTCTCCATAAACCCAGCAGCCACATGGAAAAGAGCAGGAGAAATGCCCTGTGTGCTCCAGGATATATAGCAGAGTGCTCCTCTGCTACTTGTACTTCATAGATCCCTCCAGGAGAAAGGACAAAGCATTTCCTCTCCAAATCCTCAGTAGTTTTCCTACCTTTTTTCTTTTCTTTTTTAAGGGATCCTGAATGCCACTTTAAAAAGCTTAACAGAACAAAGAAATCCAAGTTCAACCTTTTAAGTAGTTATTTAACAAGTTGGATGCATGTCTTCAGGAGCATTCAGGTTCCCATCTTAGCACTGTTTTCACTGGAGAGGAAGCAGAAATAAGGGATTTGAGGTTGCTGGGACAGGCTGTGGCACTGACATTCACACTGATGAGCAGCCAGCAGCCTGCTCAGCTCACAGCCCTGTTTGCAGGGGCACTGAGAGCAGGGAGAGCCAGGCTGCACACAACCAGCAAACTGCTGTGAAAAGCAGCAGTGAGGGGTAACTAGACCAAAACCAGAAGGGCTGGAAATCAGAGAGTCAGTTAGTTAGTGGCAGCCAGAGGACTCGAAAATCACAAGGAACTGATAGGCTCTGGTGGCATCCTGGATGTGGAGCAGCTGCCCATCAGACTGACTCTGGAAACCACCTAAGCTGCACTTGGGAAGCTGTGTTCCAGAAAAAAATCACAAGCATAATGCACCACCAGGAAAGAAATGTGGAAGGAAAGGGGGTATTTTTGTCTTTTATTTTATTTTAAATGTGACCTGAACTTATAACAAGAAACATTGCTTTCAGGCACAGCACACCTCACCTCATTCACAAAGCTGCTGCCAACACAAAAGCTGAGACCTGACCTTGAGGGGGCACACAAGGTGCAGCAGCCCACCTTGGCAAAAAAGAAGGTCTCTGTCAATCTGCACAGCACTTTCAGAACTATTGACTTCAAAGCCTGCCACCAACCCTTCCAGGAGTCAAACATCCCAGAGTGAGGGACTTCCAAAAAGAATGACTTCACAGGTCACATATTCTGGTTACAACAGCCATGCCCTTTTTCAGGGCCACATTAAGCATCTGCACTTGCCACAGTTCCAAAGGTCAGTGGCCAGGAGCTGTGGCTTCATGTTCAGAAGGGTTTCACTGCAATACCTGTTAAAGATGGTCATGCTCCCATACCACAGCTTGCTTCCTCTTCTCACACTGAGCTCCTCCAGCATTTCTTACAGCTTTGAAAGGAAATGCCCTGGGAAATGTTTTTATAGGATTCAGACCAGATACCCTCCACATAGCCACCACGGTGGAATTGGGAGAACAGAATTAAGGTGGTAAAATAAACTGCAAGAAGGAGGAAGATCTTAAAGTGCAGCCTAAGCTGACACTATGCAGCCACAGCTGATACCTGACTAATACTCAAACTACACGTGCTTCTAGTGCAAGTCCAAGGTCAGGCACTGCCTTTGAAAGATGCTTTTACACAATCAATTAAGGGTTTAAATATATACAAGAGCCAGTTTAAAGCCAGACTGGGCCAACAGGCCAAGCCCACAGTGGTAAGTCTTAAATGGCTTTACTACTGAGAGTAAAATACCAACAGAAACCTTGTAAGGCAGGAGCAACACCTGAGCAGCAAGTTCATGCTCTGCAGCAATTTCTGTGGGAAATGGTAAAAAATAAGCTGCCTCTTGCACCCAACAACTGCTGCAGGAGAAGCAGTGTCACAGAAAAACTGCAACGACATCCTTACTGCTCCAGCACCACAGATGACCAGTTGTCAAAAGATTTTCCAGCCAGCCAGCAACACCCTTTGTAAAACTGGGTTTAGTTTTGTTTACAGCCACGTGTAGCCTTGTGGCCAATTCCAGCCCAGCAAACCCTCAGCACTGAAAACCCAGGGCAGCCTTCCAGGCTCATGACAGTTGTCCAGCCTGACTTCATCCATGTCACGTGGCAGTGGCCACTGTGGAGTTTGAGTATGTTAAAACAGCAGAAAAGCAAAGAGGCTGCATTTGAGGTAAGTACCACTCTATCAGAACAGAAAACAGTGAAATTCAATTGTGGCTGGATTTAGAGATGCTCCACATCCAGCATGAGTCCCTTCTGAGACTACTAAAGTTCACAAATGAATGAATTATGAGCTAAAAAGCAAGGAAAGAAGAGCTGCACATTAATCCTCCAGGTCCACAGTCCTGCAGATTGATGAGACTGTAAGGTACCCACTAATCTCACCCCACGGCAAACAAACATTTCGCAGACACAGGACTACAAAAACCACCACAGGCCACAGCCAGGAGGTTACACAGGCTGCACCCAGAGCAGTTGCTAAGGACAGACTCCTTCAGGCAGTGAATCCTGTGCCCACCCTTAGTCAACACAGTCGTGTCCAACATCGGGTGAGTCCTCACGGTGGAACAGAAACTCTTCCTGGGTGTTGCAATATCAGACAGATTATTTAACCACCTGGGCAGGAGGGTCGGTAAAAACAGCCACAAACTGCTAAATAAACACAAACACATTGAGCTGAGGAGCACTCTCCAGACACTGTGTCCAAGGCAGAGGTGCCTTCCAGCCGTTGTGAGCTGGTCTGTGCTAGTCCTGGCAGATCCAAGGGCACCTCCCAGCTGATGCACAATGAAGCCTGCTCCACTACAAAAGGATTCTGCTTTAACAATCTACAGAGAGGGCATGAACTATTTACATTAGCCAAGTTACTGCTCCCAGGTCTTGCTCATCCATAGCTGGAAATCCCAGCAGCACGGGAGGTATGAAACGCCCTACCCTGCTGGTTTCCTGAAAGGAAAAAAAAGAGCTGCTCTTCCTGCCTCCCCATTATGCTGCTGCTGTCATCTCCCTCAAATTGCATTTCAGCACATGACAGCAGAGCGGGGAGAGGAGGAAAGTCCTCAGCAGCACTGTGGCTGTGCTGCAGGCAGCTGTCAGCACTGCTGTCCCTTCCCTCTGCCATCCCCCTGAAATGCATTTGCCCAACAGAGCTTGTACTTGCCAGGGGTACATGGGCCAGTGCTCCTTCCAAGACTGGCCTTCAAGCAAAAATGATCTGCAAGAAGCATCAGGGAGAGGTTCTCCTTCCCCCTCCATCACATGAAAATGCATCCTGTCTTTGGGATGGGATTTGGAAGCAGAAGTGTAAATCTGTTCCTCACTCTGTTTCTGCAAGGGTTGCAAAAAGCCAGCCCCTGCCTGCCTTCCTCCAAGGAACAGCAGGAGCAGTGCCCACAGCTTGGTAAGAGCACATCAGTCTGGATAAAGCAATACAGGAGCCTTGTGCAAGGAGTGTTTTGGACAAAACATATTACTTGAGGCCATTTTTCATCCTCATATTACCCCAAAAAGAAATTCCAGCTAGCACAGATCCCGACCACCTCGTACTGCAGAGCAGTACCACGTGATGCCTCTACAGATCCCATCCAAACGTTTCCCTGAATAATGCAAACAGTAGCTTGTCCTCCTTGCAGGGGAGAGCAGGCTGAGGGTGAGCAACACCACGCTTGGCCTCCGAGGCCAAGTGAAAACATTTCAGGTCACCCTGACACCCACACACACTCCCAGTTTTATTTCAGCTCATTAACTTTGCTTCTCGTTACAAGGGGCAACCATGGCCTCCAAAACTCACCCTGAGAGCAGCCAGGCACCACCAGCATCAGCACAGGAGTGGGGCTCCCTAAAGCCAGCAAGGAAGCCACACATTTAATTTAAACTCCTGCTGACTTGAGTCAGAAACACTGTGAGGTGACATCGTGGCTTGGGGTAGCAGCTGCCCTGCATTGAAATCTTTCCCTAAAGCCCAATGCTTTTTCCACTTAATCAGGCACTGACAGTTCCCCTCATGAACACAGGGAGGGAACCACAGCAGGGCTGGTAATTAGGAGAGAGGTGTCATTCAGAAGGAATATAATTTCCCATCCTCAGGAATTAAGCTTCCTCAAGGATCGTTATGAATTTAAAACCACTGCAAGCCCTTAAGCATTGACCCAGAGGAAAAACATCACTCCTGAGATAGTCCGAAATAAACCTAAAATTCTATAAAAGTGACATGAAGGCTGCTGAGAACGAGATTATCCCAGCTCAGTGAGACATTCCTTATTATCTCTCATCTCAGTGCTTTGGCAAGGATAACTTATTCAAGCCACCAGGACGCTGCTAAATGGCTTTTTTCCCCTCTATTTTTCCTGTTTTCTCTGCCTACCCCTCCCTGATTTCCCACTTCCAGTAACCTGCTTAAAAACAAAACTACTCCAGACTAATGTTGACCAGCCCCTTATTCAGCTCCATTTCAAACCCAGCCTGTACACAAATAACCTTATCTCCTGGGCTGCTGCTGGGAGACAGCTGCGTGTTTCACACCTTCTGCTGTATTTAAAAAGGCACCTATCCCACTGGGATAGAGCCTACTGAGAGTGAGCCCAGTTACACGAAGCAGCTTGAAACCCCACCATCACTTCAGTAAACACACAGAGGCTTTGGAGACTATCAATGCCTCATTTTTTAGTAGTTACAATGATGTCCAAATTCCATAATTTAAAGGGAATCTTAAAATATCTCCAGATCAAATCCATCTGCAAAAAAAAAAAAAAAAAAACACCAAAAAAAACCACCCCAAACTTCCAATGAGAGGAATTAGTGGTGCAGTTCTGACTGTCCCAGAAAGAATGCAGCCAGTGGCAAGCCCCAACATTGAGCACCGCTGGCGCTCAGACACAGTAAACCACTCGCAATGGCTTCAGAAAGATATAAATAAAAATAAGACACCCATTCCAAATTAATGAATGGGAGCTTCTTCCAGCAGGCACTAAACAGCACCCGAAGGGCTCCACATCTCTTGCACTTGGGTTTGTGCTACTCCAGGTTGCTAATCAGCTCCTGGCCCCTGGGATACGCTTCCTGTCTCTCTCCAGCTGCGCCGCAGGAATTGCGTGTTTGCCCCACCTATTTTTGCCACAGGACTTTTTAGTGATTTGTGTCCAATTTCAAAGCACAAGACTCGCCGGCGGCAGGAACGCCCACTGCATTCTCAGGCAGACAAAGCACTGGGCTACCCAGGAATTTGGACTTCCGAGGCAGCTCCTGAAACTCCAGCCCAGGAACAGGCTGCCAGCACCCTGCTGCAATCCAGACTGTACCTTATCACCAGTAACACCTGCCCCAAGTGCTCTTCTAGGAGCTGCTATTCCTGCCCTGACTGCCTGCAGCCAGGCCAACCAGAAGGAAAACAACCTGGGAAGCAAGAAAAAGAGATGGAAGAAAGCCTGTTACCACAATGCAGCACCTCCAAGCAGGCTGAATGTCTACAGATCTTCAGGAAATCTGTCTGAGTCCCTTCCCAAGTCTTGGTGTTCCAGGCACAAACTCCTGTCAAGATGATTGTTTATTAACATCCAGTCACACCATGAAGACACCCAGCACATGAAATCTATTAACGTGTTTACATTTGCAGAAGGCCTGATGTAAGGCAGCGGAATTTTTGCACAGCATTCATCCTAGAAATTAAAAGCACATATTAAAGCTGTAAATCCCACAGTTCTGGAATTAAAAACTGCTCCCACAATCCCACTAGTCCTAAAGAAAATGAGCTCTTCCACATGGTTTGAGCTGCACATTCCTATGGCCCTGTACCTGTTCAGGGATGTACCAGAACCTGCTCAAGATTTGGGTCTGCAGAATGATAGGTCTCAGAATTCCTGCCTCACCTTCCAAACACGTTGCTAGAGGAAAAACCCTCATGCCATCCTCTCTGAAAGCAGGAGAGGCCACTTTAGCTGAGCATGCAAAGGCCAGTCTAAATGCCTGACAGGGGACACCTGCCTTTCCCTCCACTGCTACCACTGGAAACCTGCAACAGCTCCAAAGTGCATCAGGTGGGAGAGCAGAGATTGTTAAGAAAGAGGAACCAACCTCTACAGAGACAGAACAGAGAAACAGAGATCTGCCCATAGGTCTTAGGACCAGGACTGGCTGTGCCTCTCAGCCACCAAGGCACTCAGTGATTGCCTCTAGAACTGCTGCCTGAAGCAAAGCAAGAGCCTGCTCCTCCACAGGGCAGGCAGGGAGCTGGGAAAGAAACACAAGAAGGAGAAGCACATGGACATCAAGCTTTAGTCCCTCAGCATCATGCCTGGATTATGGAAATACAAGTGCACAGCAGCAACATCAGCTTTCCTCTTTCAAAGCATCAGAGGTCTCAGGACAGCGACCAAACCGTAAGAAACTGAACAGAAACATCAACAACTAAACTTATTTGTAGGAAAACCACTGTTTTAAGCATCTGGCAGTAAGACTCTTCAGTAAGGTATTGGAGGACACTCAAAGGCAACACTCCAGGTCACAAAGCACAGGTGAGATGAAAGCAAAAACCTCCCGGGCTGGACTCACAGGTGCAAGCAGCCGTTATCCACGCAGGGATCCAGCCAGCACAGCTGCAAAGCCAGGGCATCCATGGGATGACTCTTTACAACAATCTACATTTTGCCCAGCCCAAAGCACTGCCCCGGGCAAGCTTGCACTCCTCTCTTCACACACCCTGGAATTCCCCACAGCTCTTCAGCCTCGGAAGACTTCGGTGGGATCCCGACCTGCCTCCAGCCATCTGGGGGAACAAGGTCAGCTCCAGAGGCAGAAAAACCCATTACATAAACCCAGTGTACATTAACACTTCCAGGCTGTGCTCTGTCTACCACGCCGAGCCGGCACTCGGATCAATAGAGAAGGGAAAGAGGAGGAGGAAGAGGAGTATCTCTTACACTTGATCCCTCAGCTCCGAGGACAGCTGTGTTTGGGGTTTCTTTCCTGCAGCGGCTCCCACAGCAGATGCCTGAAATGTCGAGATGTCCCAACGGCACCGAGTGCTCCCACACTGGACAGGGGTCAGAAGAGAACGATCTTTTACCTCCTCTCCCCACCAGCTCCGGCGCCGGCTTATCCCGACTACAAACAGCCGGCCCAGGGTACCCGGGACAGCCTTAAGGAGCCCGTCCCGGGTGTCCCTCGCTGCTGCGGGGGGACACAGGGGCGGTACCCGGAGGGGAAGGGACCCCCTGACCCCGCGGAGGGGGAGAAGGGACCGGCCCTGAGGGGATGGAGCGGGGAGGGAAAGAACCCAGTCCTGAGGGAAGCTGGAGGGGGAGGGGATGTCTCCGATCCTGAGGGAAAGCGAGGAGGAAGGACTCGGCCCTAAATGAAAGTGGAGGGGTACGGGGGGACGGACACGGGAGAGACGACGCGGGGGACCCGTCCCCGAAGGGAAGCGCTGGGGAACGACCCGTCCCTGACGGGAAGAGAGAGCAAGGACCGGCCATGAAGGGACGCGGGGGGAGAAGAACGGACGGAACGGACACCCGGCCCTCAGGGGACGCGGGGACAGGGGGAGAACGACCCGTCCCTGAGGACAGGCCCCAGCCGGGAGCAGAGCCCGAGCCCGCAGCGAGGGGTCCGGCGAGGCCCAGGGAGTCCCCGGGGCGGCCCCTCGGTCGGTCGGTCGGGCGGCGGGGCCCCCCCGGCACTCACCGGCCCCGCGGGACTGAAGGGCCCCCCCGGCACTCACCGGCCCCGCGGGACAGAGGGGGGGGGTGGGGGGTGGGGGGGGGGGTCCCCCCGGCCCCGCTTCATTTAACCGCCGCTCCCGCCGCTTCCGCCCGGCCCGCGCCACGTGACCGCGCCGCCCCGCACCATAGAGAGACAGCGAGGGAGAGACAGAGCGGCGCGGAGGGAACGGGCGGCGCGGGCGGGCCCGGCCCGGCCAACCTACCATAGAGAGACGGGGCGGTCGGCCAGCGGCGCGCCACGCCCCCTGCCGGGCGGGCGGTGTTCCCGTGGGAGGGGGCGGGTCCCGAGGGGGCGTGGCCAGGGGCTGCACGTGTCTGCGGGGGGGGCACAACTTTTTGGGGTGCTCAGCAATGGGGGGGGGTCCGGGACCCCCCCTCGGGACCCCCACCCCGTCCTCCACAGCTCTGGGTGCCCCTGGAGGTCAAGCGAGTGCCAGGGAGCCCTCCAGGACACCGCGTTTCCCTCTCGGAGGCAGCTGGGGACGTCCTGCAGGAGGAGTAGAAAATGGAACTTGAGGGATTTAAGTGACTTGCCGAGCTGCCAGAAAAGGAGGCAGCCGATTCGTTGAGCTCCGCAAGATTTCCTAAGAGAAACGGGAAAATTTAAATTGTGTTTTCAAAAGGTTCGCGTCGTAGAGAAGTCCTGGAGC
This sequence comes from Monarcha castaneiventris obscurior, assembly GCA_026261815.1. Classification (NCBI taxonomy): domain Eukaryota; kingdom Metazoa; phylum Chordata; class Aves; order Passeriformes; family Monarchidae; genus Monarcha; species Monarcha castaneiventris. Next base: position 9,651,308 of record JAMPIT010000856.1, on the reverse strand, counting down.
AGCCCCTGTACAGCACACCGCAGCCACCGGAGCAGGGTACAGGCATCCTCCTCTCCCTTAGCACCAAAAGGAAAGCGGAAATCAGGAAAACGTCACGAAAAGTAGTTATTAAAGAAAACAGCAGTGCCAGTATTTGACAGAGCACTGAAGGACTGACACGATTTCCTGCTCCAAGTAATGGAATTGTTCGGTCCCCGCTGCTGGCTGACACGAGGGGTGGGTGACAGCAGCTCCGCGGACATTTGTTCATATTGTGAAATTACTCAAAGAATAAAAAGCATTTTATTTGTGCTCCCTCCTTTTTAATTTTTTTTTTTAAACCAAATTATGGCCAGAAGAAACCCCAGCTTCCAGCATGAGGGAGGGAAAGCACTGCTGCAGCACACACCAACACTGAGCACCATCCTCCGACTTTCTCCCGTCCTCCTTCACTTGCAAAACAGCAGTAATTAGCAAAAAAAAAACCAATCAGGAAAGCAAGGATTCCTCAACATGTGAATCTTTCTCCAATTTTCATTAATGGGGAGATTACAATTTCTTTCTGCAAACTGACGGTTTGGAAAAGTATCAGGACAAATAATAAGGTTAGAAGGGAAAAATATCAAGGTAATTAATCAGCTGAAGAAATGAATGAAACAAAGTGTTCTCCCTGCAGAGGAGGACTTTCATCTGGGCAGTCCAAATAGATCGTTTAAATCAGTTGCATTTCGATACTTTGTCCATTCTTTTCCTTTGATTCCCATAAAGATTTTAACAAACAAAACAGTGGCTACCAAGAGTTTAAAGTTGTGAGTTTATTGCATATGTAACAAAAATGAACATGACCTCCTGGGTCCAGCCTACTATACAATCACTGTTTATTCCAGCTGGTTCCATAACCACATTAAATAGAACTAGTATTTCTTTAAATACTTTGATTTAGACATAAAATGAAACATTAGTGTACAACTTTCACAAAATAAATCTGCAATAAAAACAGTGGGAAGAATAACAAGGATAGCAGCAATACTTAAACATGACATTACAAAATAATAAATTAAAAAAATACATTATAAAGTGGTTGAGGAACAACAACAACAACAAAAAAAAAATTAACAGATTAAAACCAGATCCATACTGTGTTTCTGGGAACTTGCTGTGCCACACGGCCCCGAACCTGGGCACTGGCTCCAGAGGGCCCGGTGGCTGGATCAGTAATTTACAAAATCTGTTGGATTTTACAACCACCTCGACTTGAAGCGAGGACAAACTGCTGAGCGAGCGCCAATCGCACCGTCTGGAGCTTCGAGCAGCCTTTTTGGAGCAGGGTCTTGTCTAACATAATGCCCAAGTGAACACTCACACCCATCCAACAGTGTCGTTTTTCTTCCCGGTCGAAAACACGAGCAGAGTGGTGGTTTCCTACATCCCTGAGCGTAGAGTATAGGCTGAGGAGCAGTATCAGGGCACTGCAGGGCTGTGCCGATGGATCGGCGGCGGGGTTTGCCGTTGGACAGAACAACAGACGCGCTGTACCTTGTGTTTCCTTCAGGTCAGATCCAAGAGTGTCCGCGCACAAGGTGGAACGTGGAATGACAAAATGAACACGGGACTCCATGGTATTCTTTGGGCAAGTTTGAGAAGTAACAACCAAGTTCAAGTGCTGGCAGACCGAGTGGGAATGGACGCACAAATTCAGACAGCTGAGCTTATCCCAGACCTCTGAGAGCCGCTGGCTCAAGCCATGCAAACTCCTGTTGGCATTTCGTCCTTCCCTGGCCTTGGAACTGGGCACAGGAAGAACAAGCCATGGCTCCAAAGCCATTCTGCCTCGCTTCTTGCTGTTCCTCCATCCACCCAACCAGCTTTAAGGCCTGCCTCAAATGCATGTACAGAACAAGACAAAAAATGTCTTTGTCGTCACTGAAGTGGCACAAAATTGCAAAGACAACACGACGGGAGAGGTGGTGAAGCTGCTGAAAAGAGAACTGAAATAATTTAAAAGACAGTGCCCTATTCTTGTTACTGTCAGCACAGAGGAGGTACCTTGACAAGGGCTTTTAAATACAGCAAAAAACAGACGGACTTTTCGAAACAACAATCCTTGCCTATTCTTATTTTGTGCATTTAATAAAACACTGACCTAGCAAAGACATTAGGAACTATCTTATGTCAACTGGGTCGTTGACATAAAGCTACTTGACCTATAGATCTCCAAATCAGGGGCCTTTCCCTTCACTTCGCTTGGTTTGTACTGAGCCAGTTGTGCTGCAGGTGCGACAGGATTTTTATTAGGGGTGGGCTTTAGTATCTGGATTTGGGTTTGGTTTTTTTTCTTTTTTTACAAATTTTTAGTGAAAAATCCACATGAAACGGCATGCAAAGCTTTTGGGCAATAATCCATTTTGCACTCTTCCTATCTGACTGGTTTATTGCACATTCAAACGTACTGAAAGGCTTAAATACACTCTATGAACAGGTTTGGCTTTGAAGCCATTTGGAAAACCCAGGGTTGTGGGGACTCTGCGACTCAGCCGGGGACTGTAGGGATGCTCTCTGCCAACTGCTGCACATCCCAACAACCAGAACTGCAGAAACTGGTCTCCAAGTGCCAAAAGATCCCTACAGAACATGGGGCTGAACATGCCTCTCCTGTACAGTCCTGCAGGATGAGCATCTTTAGCCACCCTGTGCAAATCTCACAATATGGTACAATTTTACACCTCCGATGCGATTCCTGACAACAAATCACAAAAATCATGGTCAATGGCAAAAAGAAAACCACAAACAAACAAAACAGAGAAAAATGCCAGGGTTTTGACAGGTGTCTACTTTCTGTCCTATCACAGTTTAAAGCTATTATCAAATTCAATTTAAAAAAAGACAAAAGAGAAGTACTCCAGTAGACATCTCCTAAGGACAGTCTCTTACCCACAGCTGAATTTCAATGCACTATTCCATAAACATAACATCTGTTAAGTGTTTAAGTCATGAATCTCTGTAAAAATCAGGCTTGCCAAAGAAAAAAAATCCTATACAAGCAAGTCTGCTTAAGTTTAGACATGTTTGATAGATAACTGGGTCTCTCTGAAGCCATGTTATTTGTTAAAATACTGTCTCATCTAGGTGTGCAAACTGGAAAAATGTTAGTTATTCAGTGTCTTAGGTTACAGTGTGAGATGTAACCAAAAGTATGTATTCTATCACCATCTGTTCAAACCAGGTGGGGCAGTGCTCTTCATCTCTTCCTGACACATCCCTGATAACTCCCTCCGGAAGGATATCTTCTGCTAATGGCCCATCTGACCTCACTGCATGACTGATAAAATTACACCATCCCATTGTGACATGCTCCACACTCAGGGGGAGGAACCAAGCATTCCTACCTGGATATAATCTGAGGTTTGGAACACCATGGGCAGCCCTCACCTACTGGATTCCCAGAGGACAAGAGCTACATAACCACTGCTGGACCTTCAGAGGAAGACCAGACCCTTCTACAGGATCACCACTTCAACAGAACCACAGCTATCACTTCAAAGAGGACTGCAGCCATCACTTGATCACTGCTACCACCACCCTGACCAAAAGGGTGTCAGGTCCTATCCTGACTGTCAGGTTAAGCCAGTGTTTCTGTCAGTGATCTGACAGATCATGGCGCCCAATGTGGGGCTCGAGGGCACCGAGAGGAAAGGGTGAAAGAGGAGTAACAGTTCCTGGTGCTGTGCCCTCAGCTCACGATGGCATCAGGCAGCAGGACCAAGAATCTGGACTTCCGCTGGAAGTGGGACAAGGATGAATATGAGAAACTCGCAGAGAAGCAGCTCACAGAGGAGAGAGAAAAGAAAGATGGCAAAGCATCTCAGCCTGTCAAAAGGGAACTTCTGCGCCATTGAGACTATGAAGTGGACCTGGAATCCAAGCTAGGGAAAACCATCGTCATCAGCAAAACTACCCCTCAGTCAGAGATGGGAGGGTTTTACTGTAAAGTATGTGACTGTGTGCTGAAAGATTCCATTAACTTCTTGGATCACATCAATGGCAAAAAACACCAGAGGAATCTGGGTATGTCCATGTCGCTGGAGCGTTCCACACTGGACCAGGTGAAGAAACGCTTTGAGGTGAACAAGAAGATGGAGGAGAAGCAGAAGGACTATGACTTTGAGGAGAGAATGAAGGAACTCCGTGAGGAGGAGGAAAAGGCCAAAGCCCACAAGAAGGAGAAGCAGAGAGAGAAGAAGAGGCGGGTGGAGGAAGATTTGACCTTTGAAGAGGATGATGAAATGGCAGCTGTGACGGGTTTCTCTGCTTTCGGCTCACCCAAAAAGAACCACTGAGCAGCTTCAGACTCCTCTTTCTCTAAACAGCTTGTTTTTACCCAGGGAACTCCGGATAACTTTTCAAAGACTTGATTGAGGACTTGTAAATCTCCCAGTAGAAGTTGGCTGGAAGAGTTGAAAAGTCATTCCATGCTCTATCTGTGCTGCAGATCGAGCTCTGCCTCTCATCAGCTTCCCTTCTCCTCCTGTGTCCTAGATGTGGCTGCTCAGCTGCTCTGTGGCTGTGTGTGTGCAGGGAAGTGCTCTGTTGGGTACATTTTTTTGTCAATAAAGTGCAGCCATTCTGCACAGGTGGCCTGGTTCAGGATTAATATAGTTGTCAGTCAGGCCCTACTTGTCACCCAGGCTGTGTTTGAGACACTGGGAGGGATTCAGTTGCTTTTAGGCTCATAATGGAAAGAAATGGGCCACAGCAAGCAGTGTGAGAGGTGAATCTTTATGGTTTGTGCTGAGCGGAGCTAGTGGCTGCATGGAGTTTGGGTTTCTGAAACTTTCCTATGTGTTTTATTTGCAAGGGAGACTTCCCTCCTTTTTTTTGTGTTTTATCCCATAATTTCAGTATCTTTAAGGTAGGGGAGGTTTTTTTCCCCATGACTGGTCTAGGATAGGGCCAATGAAAGAACGGTGTGTACAATTTCCCAGAAATAAATGGAACATTTTGATGCCTTAGGATTTTAGCTTTCATATTTTTCAAATCCTGTAATTCCTTCGTGTATAATTCTAAAAACTCCATACAGCCTGTTAGCTACTGTTCTCCCATTCTGTTCAGACAAAATGAATCCTCTCTAGGCCTGAAACTCAAGGATACCTTACTGTCTCAGGCCCTGAGAAATGTTAACAAGAGTGGGTTGGGGGGAAACAAACTTGGGGTAATGACTTCATTGCCTGAAGCTGTAATTGGAGAATTAACCCCCGATATGCAAATGGAGCAAACTTATAAAAGCACAAAAACTCCTGACTCAGTCATCCATTTCAGGTGTAGCCCCTGGGGCTCTGACTGCCCAAAGTGTAGCTGAAGGCCCTTCAATAAATATATCTGCTTTTATTATCTTAATTTTGTCTAGCCTCTGTTTTTAGGTAGCCCATCAAGGCATCAGTTTTGTTGGGCCCATGATGCCTCTGGTCATCAGGGATGAGATGCAATGTACAGATGGGCTTGTGACCAAGGGGTGGACTTGACCATGGACAGCATCTCACAGCTGCGAGACCTGTGCTGTGATCAAGCAGGCCAAGCAGGTGAAGCCTCTGTGGTAGGGTGGATCGAAGTACAGGTATGGGGAAGCCTGGCAAGTTGTCTACATCACCCTTCCCCAAACCCGCCGAGGCAAGCGCTGTGTGCTGACCATGGTGGATGCCACCACTGGATGGTTGGAGACTTACCCTGTGCCTCATGCTACTGCCTGGAACACCACCCTGGGCCTGGAAAAGCAAGTCCTGTGGAGACACGGCACCCTGAGAGGATCGAGTCAGACAACGGGACTCATTTCAAGAACAACCTCATAAACATCTGGCCCAGAGAACATAGCATTGAATGGTTTTATCATATCCCCTATCATGCACCAGCTGCTGGGAAAGTTGAATGGTGCAATGGACTATTTAAGACCACCCTGAAGGCACTTGGCAGGGGGACCTTCAAAAATTGGGAAGTAAATTTAGCAAAGGCCACCTGGATGGTCAATACCCGAGGGTCCATCAATCGAGCTGGTCCGACCCAGTCTGAACCCTTGCACACAGTGGATGGAGATAGAGTCCCTGTGGTACACATGAGAGGTATTTCAGGAAAGACTGTTTGGATTAGTCCCACCTCAGGCAAAGGCAAACCCATCTGTGGCATTGTCTTTGCTCAAGGACCTGGTTACACTTGCTGGGTAATGCAGAAAGATGGGGACACCCGTTGTGTACCACAAGGAGACCTAATCTTAAGTGAGAACTGTGTGTAAGGTTTCATTGTGTATAGCAGAGTTTAAAGAGGGTATTGATCTGGGTATGATGCAGATGGTAACAGAATAAGGGGGGGATAATGTCTAAGGTTACAGTGTGAGATGTAACCAAAAGTATGTATTCTATCACCATCTGTTCAAACCAGGTGGGGCAGTGCTCTTCATCTCTTCCTGACATATCCCTGATAACTCCCTCCGGAAGGATATCTTCTGCTAATGGCCCATCTGACCTCACTGCATGACTGATAAAATTACACCATCCCATTGTGACATGCTCCACCCAGGGGGAGGAGCCAAGCATTCCTACCTGGATATAATCTGAGGTTTGGAACACCACAGGCAGCCCTCACCTACTGGATTCCCAGAGGACAAGAGCTACATAACCACTGCTGGACCTTCAGAGGAAGACCAGACCCTTCTACAGGATTACCACTTCAACAGAACCACAGCTGTCACTTCAAAGAGGTTGTATCCTGACTCTGGCAGTTTAAGCCAGTGTTTCTGTATTACTGCCTTGTTATCTATGCTAGTAAAGAACTGTTATTCCTATTTCTCATATCTTTGCCTGAAAGCCCCTTAAGTTCAAAACTATAATAATATTGAGGGAAGGGGGAATTTTCCATTCCAAGTGAGGCTCCTGCCTTCTTTAGCAGACACCTGTCTTTCAAACCAAGACATTCAGGTATTGGATTTGCTTTTGTTTCCCCTGTGTTAGAGTACAAACCTTTTAATATTAGTTTCAGATATTGGAAAAAATAGCCTTATATGGCTCTCTGGAGAAATTTTCATCCCTACAGAACTGAAGGCATAAATTCCTCCAGTAGCTTTCTGTAACATTTAGAATGTATTCACTACATAGTTCCCCTTTTACCTCAATCTCCAAATAAACCTTTCCCACAGCCAAAAAATTTGAAGCAGGAGTTTGGTCTGTTAACTTGACTTTTAGTGATTTCCATGTGAGTCTTAGAATTTAAAGTCACACAAACACATCTTGGGTAAAACAGTGGCACAGAAATCACAGCTTTGGGATTGAATGGATTTTTATCCTCTGTCTCCTCCTCACAAGGCTTCTCTGCAAGGTACTTAACATCTGAACAAACTATGGAAAGTAATTCTGCAGGAGGAAAGAATTGTTTTCATGTGCAAAACAATTAGATTTCAGCCAGGACAACCAAAAAGAAATCATACTATACCGTTTAAGCTGTCCCAGATTCCTTCACTTTTCTCAAGGTGGGCCACAGCTTCCACTGGGAGCTTCCTGCTAAGGCAGAACTTGTATTTCTTTACCTTTCAGTTAAGTGTTCATATGGAGGTATTTTCTGCTAGAAGTTTACTTTTTAAACAGATGTTTAAAATGTGCAATGCAAATTCTGGCGCCAGTCAGACACTCTGCACCTGCTGGACCCCACAAAGGCTCAAACTTGATTTAAGACAGACTAATCAGGTGCACCTACCAGTTGCAAGTCCTCAGTAAATTAAGCTCATTCTCAAATACACTTTGATTCTCCTATTAAAAAAGCCCCACAGGTCGCTGACCCTATCACAATATGTGTTACAAATCTAGCAGAATATCCTGTGTAACCAAAGCCAAATGCTGAACTTGGCTGCATTTCTTTTCAGGGGGGATGGAAGAAGAGGGAAGGGGTTATTGTAACAAAGGGGAGAAAATAGAGCTGGGAACCACCAAGAAAAGCCCCGACCCTCCCCCCCTCATCCACCAGCGGCGGAAGGGAAACAGCCCCATCTCTAAGTTGTCAGAGTTCGGATGCTTCAGACAGCTTAGCAGGAAGTTCACAGCAAGCTTCTCCTAGCTTTTGATTTGGTGGTCCATGAGCTAGCATCTGTTTCCTTTGGTTGCTTTTTCACTCCACAGCGAACCCACACGTCTCTTCCACAGCTGTCAACAGCTTCTCATAAAGCTTCTCGTATGACTCGTAAGGCGGAATGTCGATCCGGTTAAAGCTGCAGGGAAAGTAACAGAGCACTGATGGATCTCAAGTGCTTGTTGGGGGAAAAGTGTAAAGAAGCTACATATAGATAGAAATTGTAAAAACTCTCAGCTGCCTCAGTGGCCAAAGGAGACAAGATGAAAAACAACTATTTCTACAGCAGGAATGCACAGCTTAATAGGGCATGAGGAGGAGGAAGAGGCAGATGCGGGAGACTTGCAAATAAACAGCAACACATCAGGCAGGCCCACCCCCTGCCCTGCCTGCAGACAGTCTGTGCTGCTGCTGACACCATTTCCTGCCTCTGATGGAGTGAGATTTCCGTGCAAGGGCTCAGGCTGTGCCTATACTGCACCAACAGCACGAGCTTCCAACATTCGACATCTGACAACACTTCTTTGTAATAAAGAAATAAAGAAATAAACTTACAAATGTCTCAATACCCAGAATAATCACCTCTGGAATAAATGAAAACCACAGATAGTACAGAAGACAAATCAAGCTTTAAGAAAAGAAAATTATTTTGCTGGCTGCACACTACAGATATATCCAAGCTAACAGAGCACACTTGGAGTCATCCATGTGTATCACATGCCTAATCCCTACCCAGGACAAACAGAGGTGACTTCTTTAAATCAAGACAAAGGGAGAGGAATCAGAGTGTTTCCATCTTACCAAGTGTGGGCTTTTGGAAGGTTGTCTGTGTTTGCATCTATTAAATGGATGGTAAACAGTCTGGGTCCTGCAGCGCCTGTAGAACCTTAGACAGACATTCTAGTTAATGCACTTCAACAAAACATCATTCACACATACATATTTTGCTGCTTATAAAAAGGCAAGAGAGGAAATTACACTTCCAGCTGCAAGCCTAAGTATGTCCTAGGCTAAATCTGTAGAGATATTTGCAGCTGATGAAGGGATGGCAGAAGAGATAGGGCTGTTTGTGACAATCATTTTACAGACTGGTATTTTGGAAAGCTGCTAAATTTGATATTAATGAAGCTGCATCATCAAAAATGAAAATACATAAGTACAAGAAGGTTTTCCTTGTAAAACAGAACTAGTATTTTAATTCTGAACATCAATTTACTGTCAGCCAACAAAAAAGCAGTGTGATCAGGAGATCACAACAGCCAAGGACACTGCCACCTTTTTGATAAATCCTGCAATTTTCAGAAATTTGCTTTAAAACCTAATGGTTTGTTGCCAAATACTGAAGGGAATACAATTCTCACATGAAAAAGTTCTTTTGTCAGCCATATATCCCTGTGCATGTTCGCATGGAAAGATTTGAACATCAGAGCAGAGAGCTGTAGGAGACTGACGAGCCAAAACTGACAGCAGTCAAAGCACTGCACAGGAACAGATTTACCAGCTTCCATCACTATCAGCAACAGCCAAAGTGTTCAGCAGCAGCTGAACTGCTGACAAATGTAAAACTGCTCTCAGGCTCTGAAGTTTGCAAGTACTTGACTTATCCAGTAATATGCTGATATTTTACATGGGGCCTGTAAATACCACACCACTTTTATCTCTTTCTCCAACCACAGATTAACTCAGCCTCCACATCAGTCACCTTGTAAAGCCTTGAAACCTTGAAGTGGGACACGCGTCGAGCCCGTCACAAACTGCAGCAGCCTTGCCCTTCTTTCTTCATCAAACGTTTCCACTGCTTGCCAGAACCACTTGACAATGTTGCTGTCAGCCATGCAGTGCTTTAGGCGGGTGTTGGACTTCCAGTCATTCAGGTCTATCTTATCCAGGCCTCCTATGATCAGCTGTTAAAGATTAGAAAGTGCTTTAAAGTCCAGCATCATTTCAGGTTTGCTGTTATAAAAACACATCCAACCACGTCACGAAGCCTGGCATTGTTTAGGTGCTTCACCCACCCTTTTGGTGCAAGGTAACATTCCAAACCAGCACAGAACTAGCAGTAAATCTCTCCAGTTTGATTGCAGTGAAACTGACCCCAAGCAGTGCTTTACCAGCATTAGAACTTTCATAAGCAACTAAGAGTCAGAAGCCCATGCAAGACTTGATTTATTAAATCTATGTTCCCTGGAAGGTACAGCCTGTCTTTATAAAGGCACAGCACTGCTTTGGAATAAGGCATGTTCTCTGCTGTGGCACAGCACCATTGTCCTGCTGCAGGATTGTCCTAGAGGTGCCAATGCCAGCTACAATGGAATCCTGCTCAGCTTATGGGAACATCTGAGTTGCTCTGTTGTTCCACAAAAAACTACAGAAACTGTGTTTTGACCCCATTTGTGAGAGTCTCTGACACAGACCAGACATATCACTTCAATCTCTTTTCCAGATGACACCAGGTTGCAAAATACTGTAAAAGGAATTTGCTGCTGCCCATGCATTTAACCACCTCCTCTGGCAAAACCAAATAAATGGCACAGAGCAAATTCCACCCCTCAAAATGAAACGTGTGTCATATTCTAAATTTCCCGTAATATTCCACACTGAGGATCCCATTTCTGAGAGCAGCCCTTTAGCAGCTGCCTTGTTGTGCCACCAAGACAGCACCCACTTACACTTGCTCACATCATTAGGGCAGTTGGGACTGTTCTGACATGGGCAGTATTGAAATATTTAATGGATTTTTAATCTGCCTTTTTAAGCAAATGGAATGCAAGAACTTTGTGGGATTAATCAAAATGCACGACTGACTAGCACAAAGCTAGTGCTTTCAATACCACAAGTGCTGAATATTCCACAGCTTGCCTTACTTTCTCTAAAATGCAAAACCAGAGGAAAAATTGCTGTAACAGGAATTATTTTAAGAGGTAGTCTTCTGCACCTCAGGATTTAATAAGAAGACCAATTAATTTCTTTTCTATATGCTCAACCCTTCTATTTCTGTAAACCAATCCTTGTGTGCACATAGAAACAGCCATGCATGAAAAGCCACTGGACAAAACAGATTCTGGGATAAATAACATGTCTGGTCTTGCCAACAATTCCTCAAACTTGCAGTGTTTCCTCCTTCTCAGACCACCTGCCTTAAGCATTAGTCCTTGGACAGACATCATGGTGTATTTGTCTTTCTCTGTTTAAGTAGCCTTCTCAATAATATCAACCCAAAGAATGTCTAGAATAAACCTAGAAGGGTTTGGTTAAACAAACCCTCAGCTTTCTGGTACATAAAATGGAATAAGCTCTGTGTTTTGTTTGTTTTGCTTGTTTTGTTGACTGTGGATCAAACAAATGACGAAACAATAATCCACGTGGATAAAACCCACCTCAAGTTCCTTCTGGTCGAAAGGCTTAAGGAGATGTTGAGGAATAAGTTCATTAAAACCTTTCTGCAGAGCTAGGAACTGTGCCTCTATTCCTCTCATGAACCGCCAGTTCACATACAACCTGTGGGGGAGGAAGGAAGAAGGCTGGGGTGATGAGCTGGACAGGATTGGGATTTTTACAGCAGACTTGGAAAATGCTGGTTTTTCAGAGGACCTTGTTTTAATAGACACATTTTGCATTATGAAAGAAGTGCTTAACCATTCCTTTTCCCGTCAACAATTAATTATTGCACCATAACAGAAAAAACTAAGTACCATTCAGAACTTCATCTTCCCAGGTCTTCCAGTGAAAACATTCATGTCATTTATGACTCAGGTGTTTCCACCCAAAATACTTATTTCATTCGTTTCACTATATACAAAAATTCAGTTTACTACCCTCTTCCCACTACATTTGCAGGACATATTTCTGTTTGCAATACCTGACATATTCCTTCTTGTTCTCTTCTGTCACTGGAATATTCCTGCCATTTGGTTTGAGTTCATGCTGTAAAATCCTCCCGAAAGCGTTGTGTTCCACACAGAACGTATGGTCCAGGACTGGTGTGATATCGTTCTCTCTGCCAATGGACAGAGGGTAAACTCAGTATTTTTGGTATTTTGGTAACTCTCAGTGGTGATGCTGACAGTTATTCGAACACCTAGGTAGTCTTCAGGCTAAATCTTAGTTACCACCTGCATTTCACACACTAGAGGAATATTGTCACCATCACCAATTTCGGTATGGTTTAGTTTATGTTGAAGAGGCTGATATGGGATATTCATCTAATTCTAGTAGAACTCAGGATACTGGATAAAACCCTATATACAGAAATACATACACACATTATATATATATATACATATACACCCAGCAAGAATCTGATCTGCTGGCATGTATCTGTTAGGCACAGAAGAGACCACACATAGAGAACTTCATGATCAGTAACTTTAAACACAAATTCAAAACAGCATTCAGGAAAAGAAACTGAGATAATGCGAAGCAGCTCTGAAGAGTCCCAAAGCCACACTGAATGCTGGATCTTGTTCTGGAAGCATACAGAAGCCCAAATTACTTCCATTTCTTTTCATTTTAATCAGAGTTGGCTTTCTTTTGAAGAAGGCTGTACTTCTCCTCAGAGCTCTGTCCTGAGTTTGGATTTTGATACTGTGATATTCTACCATACCCATGCAACCTTTAATGAGTCAGTATTTTTATTGCAAGGAGAGTTTGCAATGAGAACTTTTCCTCAAGTACCTTTGATACATTAAGAATAGTTTAATGACTTTGTACAGACTGCCACCATAAAGTTTTTTGCAAACTCCTTCTCTAAAGCATCTCACTATTGCCAACAAACTCTAGCCCATTTTCTCTACAGAGAGACAATTGCTAAATTCAGTACTTACAAGATCCAGACTAAACTTTTGTGTAATTCTGGGTCAACAGATTCCAGATCGGAGAGCTGGATGGGCTTCCCCAGCAGCTGTTTGTAAAAGGGAACTGTGAACCCCCCGTTGATATAGTGTCCATGGAACACAGCCAAACCCATTATCCGACCAACAAAATGGAAATAAGACAAATGGTCCTGCAGGGAGAGACGAGAATCAGGCTTGGGAAGACACTGACATCTTGTGGCACCCTCGCTGGTTCGTTCAGTGCGAGTTACCTGCAACCCTCTGGGCAAGAGCAGTCATTGCTTTTCCTCACAAAATAACCAAAACCAAAGCATTTATTAATTAAAAACCTCAAACAAGTCTCTGTGCATTACCTGATTAATAAATCATATTCAAATCCTCTAGACCTCTCAAAGGGCAAAACTTGGAAAAAGAAAATCCCCATGAAACCTCCAGAATCCAAGAAGATGAGGATTCCAAACAAATTAGTTTATTCTTTGTTTAACCATCCAAGTGTATCTACTCTTGAGGAAGCAGCGTGCTTTTTTCCTTCATTTCTTTCATGTTCCTTTTAAACCAGCTTTTGAAAACCGAGGTCTAAGTCCTATGGGTGACATTCTTCCAGTCCATCTCCCTCATCTTCCAGTGTAAATGTCAGGAAATGTCATGACAGGAAGAATTCCCTATACTAATACAGAACTGCTGCTCCTTTTAGGGTCTGCATCAATACAAATCCTCCAGTAAGAAAAAAGGCAAGCACAGGAGCGTAGTGAGAAAGGGCAAGCAAGGGATACATCCCTAAAAGTCATGGGGTGGCACTGCTGGGAATGAAATGCTGTGTGCACAACCACCTGTGCTCACAGTGAAGATGAATTTCATCTGTCTTGTCTTCTCAGAATCACTGTGCAAACCAATCAGTACTGAGGAGTCTCAAAGAAATCAGATATTTATCAAAGGATATCACGCTTTTAATTTCTGAACAAAACTCCTCTGCTTCATACTATATCAATATAAGATAGTAACACCTTCTCATTCTGATTTACCCTGGAGTTAGGCTCTTCTTGTGGAAGAACAGCTGTAAGAAACTGCAGAGGACATCTCTTAAAGTAGGAATATTGCTGAGAAATTAGTACTTACAGGATTGATAGAAGAGTCTGGGTTGATTTGCAGCATGTAAATATTATCTGTGGAGTACTGGAAGAGTCCATAGTAGGGATTCAACATTTCATGGCACAGTAAATACAACCACTCTCTGCCAAAAAAAAAAAAATTTAGAAGACTGCAATTTAAGCTTAAGTCTTAGACAATATAATTATTGTGCTTTATCAGTTACAAAATACTTATTTCAAAATCAGATGATCTTGTGCTGCCCACCATTTGCAGACCAAAAAGGTGTGATTAAAACCCCACACTGTCCTACTCCACTCAGGGCAGACTTGGTTTAGTTTAGAAGCACTGAAGGGATTAACATCAATTAGAGAAGCTACAGCAAGCTGTCAGACAATGCCATCAACTAATTGAGACTGAACAAGCCACACTTCCAAAAAAGTCCTGCCTTTGCACAGAGTTCAGCTATTTGGAGCCTACAAGATCTGCTTCTCTGCAAACTGTACAGTATAAGGAAATATTTAAAAAATCTGTTGATTAGAATCAGCTCAATCACTGGGGATCTTTAGAAAAGCTGTTTTTCTGCCATCTTGGTGACTGCTTTCAGCAGAGGCCAGAAGGAACAGAGACTAAGTGCATTAAAAGGAGGGGTTGGGTAAATTCTCCTAGTAACACACAAGGACAGGAGCAGAACTAAAGCTATTTCTGACCTCCCAAGTCACTATGATAAATACCCCTTTGTTGTTAAATTTGGACACCCTTCCCAGGTCCAAAATATTCTGAGTGAACTATCATCAATTGTAATGCTTAGAAGTGGAGCTGTACTGATCTGAGTCAGTTGCAACTAATAGGCAATTACCAAAGACATCAGGGCAACAGGATGTCAACAGTGGAGACACCCAAGGTTGCCTCAGACAAGGCAGCTCAGAATGTTCCAGCTTCTTTCCTTTGTCCAGGGATTGATCACTGAAAGACACCTAAGTGGGCAGCTTTTGTGGATTTGAGAAATTTCTCCGTGAATTTACACAACTCTGAGCCACCACAAAGGTGAGCGTTTTTTCAGTGATGCTACAATCAGCTCCTGAATTTCAGATCTGATGCGACCCACAGGGAATTATTGTCATTTTTAAGAGGGAGGCAAGTCCTCACTAAAATTTTACCCTTTGTTTAGGATTAGTTCATCTCCACTCCTGCTCCAACAGATCAGAGAACTCTCCTGAATGCGGCTGAGACATAACAAAAAGGAACCCCTACCCTCCTGCAATCCATTTGTGGGAAATCAGAGAGGTGTGTTTAACAAAACCATTCCTGTGATCTGGATGTGACTTCAGGGTCTATACACTCCCTGAGAGACCTCACAATTTGAGCTGATCACACTTTCATAACTTGCAGTGGCACAACTGTTAAATCACAAGCTTCCACTTTCCAACCCACCATAAAAAGAGTGAAGCTACAGCCACTGTCTATAAACTAGACCACAAATAATTAACATGTACCATTAACAGGTAACTTGAAAGGGAATGGTATCAACCATGGGGCACTTAAAGGACAACTTTACAGTTAAGAGGTGTCAGAAAACCCCCAAAATCTCACCTTGCTACTCCTCCATAGTCCAGGCCTTCCTCTCCTCGGAATTTCACCATAAGCCTCTTTTTCAAGTCCTTTGGCCTCATCTTCATTATCTGACGATAGGATTCCTGTATGTGCATTTGTACAATTAGAATCTTATTTCCTTCCTATAATTAAGTCTATTAAAATTTCTCTAATACTGTAAGATTTCTGCATTTCTGTAACACATAGATTGTTACTGAACTATAGAAAACTTGAGTCTGTTCGAGTGCTAATCCAAAGCACATTCCAATGACAACTCTGTAATGTGGTGGGTGCTTGTGCAGCAAAGTTGTTATAATCACTGATCAGTTTTACTTTTCAGTGACACAAGCTGCTGTAAGTAGTAAAAAAACCAATCCAATACCTCAAATATTTCCTCTCTGGATACTTCAATGCGACAGTGACCAGCCTGAGGTTGCTGAAGAGAGAGCTCGTGTCTAAGAACTTTCAACTTTTGTACCAAGTCTCTTTCATATCTCTGTGCAGGCAACTCCTCACCCTCTTCCAATGATCCCTCATTTGGAGCTGGCAGAGGCTGCTGGCTGGGCTCTTTTAGCTGGCATTGATGGCTTGGAGAAAAAAAGGATGATATTTATTCTGGACACATAACAATAAGGAATATGTAAAACAATGATGGAAGAAATTATTAAGCTTCTCTAAGAGGAACATGGAGTGAAATGTGTATTCAGCTGGGTACTTCTGTACCGTCATTATACTAAATTCAGGGATGTAAGGAACACAGATACTTAAAGAGTTTCAGCATTTCTGAACTGTTTTTATATGGCAAAGCACTGTGGAAGGCTCTGGAGCATGATCACTGGTTGCTGACTGAGCAGGAATTAAAGTTTGTGTGGTGTTCTCCCACATGGAGACAACTTTCAAGAGTGCAACACAGAAAGAGATCTCTAACGGAACAAACAACAGCTTAATAAAGGGAACTGTCTAACAACTGCAACTGATCTCATTCCAGCTCCATGCAAAATGAGTTTGGGGATTCTTGACACAATAAAAATACTGCATCTGGGGTTGTTAAGAGAGAAAGATACACCTGCCCCAAACAGTTGCAGCTTCATACACTCAACTCTCCTTATCCATCAGTGCTTTATTCGGGTTGTGGAGCAATTATTTTTTAGATACAGAGATTCCCCAGCTGGCTTCAAGCACAGGAAGAAGTCTGGTCTTGGGCACAAGCAGCACTGCCAGGCTGCTTCCAGGGTCAGCTCCACAACGGTTCAGCTGCCTTTGCATGATGCAGAGCTTGAGTTTACTAAATCCTGCTAAACCCAAACTGGCTGTGCACAGCACCAGTTGACCAGACTCCAGCTGGCTTTATATTCCCATTGTCTGCAGCTCAAGGGAGCACGAAGTTAGTCCAGATCCAGCACAGCCAGCACAGAGCTAGAACTGCTCATCCAGACAGACACGAGCTGACTGCTGGGGAACCCCTGGCAGACCCTCTAGCCCACACCCCAGGAATTCCAGAGCTGTGCAGAGCAGAATAAAAACCCTTCTGAAGAGTCTCAGCAGAAAAAACTTAGATAAAACCAGCACTGAGAACCAATGCCTGGACCCTGACTACAGTACTGGCTGCATCTGTTCTCCAGTATCATTCAGGATTTCAGCCCCTCATGACTCCCAGACTTGACAGAAATGATTTATGAGGCAAAGCTCTTACTTCATGATGTGATGTAGTCGTGGATCTGTGAACTGTGTGGTTCTGTTGTTATGATCTACAAAATATATTCTTCCTGAAACTGTACTTCTGACTTCCCAGCCTGGAGGCAAAGGTCCCAGTTCATCACAATTCACACTGTTAAGGTCTCTAAAGTGAAAAACAAACAAGATGTTAATGCACATCTGAAGCTAAGCAGCCAAATACTAATACACTTTAAAAAATTAAAATCACCTCTTTAATTAGGTTAAGGTTAGAATCCTGACTATTTGACTGAAAAACCATTGAGAGTAAGGCTTTAGCAACACATTCACTTACCCCTTTCACCCTGGATAAATTTCAGGTACCACTCTAAGTGCTGCTAAAGGCAGTCACTAACTTCCAGGCAGTGTTTGAATTCAATACACAGAATGTACTTACACCTAAAAAGATTGAAAATACCTAAGGCTCCAGCCACCTAACAGAGGAAAACACTAAGAGTGGCAAGAAAAGGAAGGAAGGAAGGAAACCTGAAGATTATTTTTTAGGCAGAAAACCCATTGTTAATGAAAGCATTCTTTAAACATTTGGCGTGGATTCAGAGTTGAAGGCACCACTCTATGCAATTCCTCACCTAAATCTAACCATGCAACGTTTGTATAAATGAGTTAACTGAGAGGCCTTAGAAAGGTAGAAATGCTTTGAACACCGAAGATGCCTCAGTGTCACAGTGAGTATAAGCCAAGGGGACACACAGGCAGACAGACAAGCCCTTGTTAGGCTCCTTAGAGGAGATTATGGTTGGGACCATTTGCTGTGATCAGCTGTGCATCTGAAAGTCCTGCAGAGATCTGATTACAGCAAGTTTTAACCTACATCTTTGCCTCATGGCAAGGTTAGGTTTTTGCACTACAAGCTGAGAGCACGAAAGTCACCTTTAACTAAAATAGGTGCGACCTGTGACTCACAAGGCACTGCTGTGTCCACTTCCATTGCTGCTCCTGAAACCCTGGCTCAAGGATTTGGGGAGAGAAGCAGCAGCACCTTTCATTAGAGTGACCAGCATCACTTGAAGAAGACACAAGGTTTTGGGCACACAAGCCTGACATGACTGACACAAACAAACAACCACTGCCATTTCTTCTTCCAACAATACCAGCTAATCTAACATCAGCTATTTTCTCTCTCTCTCAGCTTTATTTTTCATTTCCTTCCATACACTGAGCTTTTATCATCACTTTTGGCTGCACTACTTTATATCATTTTTCTAATATCCTGTATTGCATTCCTCTATTATCCAGGCAGTGCAGCAGCTGAGAGTTACAAACTTCACTCTTGAATCTGGTGTGCAGGTGGCCATGAAACAGCCCAGATTCAGAGCTGCTCAGGAAGAGCACCAGACCTTGCTCACAAAGACCTGGATTAACTGCAGGTTAAGGTTTAAAGAGGCTTTACTAAATTAATCATGTGAAGGATTCAAATTTTCTAGCTGCAAATCACTGGCCTAAAGCATAAAAAACCTCAAACCATTTCAAGTTGAAAGATAACAAGTAATCTCTCTTTTAGTTACACATAAGTGAGTACTAAATAAACAAAAGTTACAAGTTGAATACTCAAGAAAAAATTACTTCAATAGTCAGTTTTTTCTTCAGTTTGCAGTCCAAATTGTTTGCATACAAAAAAAAAATGTAGGTAAGATTCAGAAATTTGTAGCTTCACCAAAAACAAAGTTACAACCACATTTTAGGAAGAATTTGTCAAACAGGAATTCCTGAAGGGCTACATATTTTTTTGCTTTTTGTTTTACATGATTCACAAGTAAATAATTCTTTCTTTCAAAAAGAGTAACCCTTAATGTTTGGTGAAATGGTAACAAGAAACACCCCAAACTATTCCTCGGCTGGGAGCTCTCCCTTTAAATTCAGACAGGCCATTTCATAGATTTTTGCTCTTATAAATCCAGCATCCTGCCACATATATACACATCAAACCCCCTTGACTTTTAACTATAAATACATACCTTGGTATCCTTGGGTCATGCCACGTGCTCACTCCAGTCTGTGTGTGCAAAAAATAAACCTGACCCTGTACCGTTGTTCTTTGCTCTATAAAAAAGGAAGAATATTTTAAATTACAAATCTTAAAAAAAAATCCAAATAAACAGTTTAAAGACATTAGAATATTTTCCTCCTAGGAGAAAGTACTGGAGCCATCACACTGATCTCTTGCAGCATGGACTGTTTTGTCCTTGACAAATTTACTCTGACTACATATTTCAACATTCTTCTGAAACTCACAGATCCATGCACCAGCATGTTTTAGTTTGTATTTTCATTGCTGGATTTTGAGACAATCCAAACCCCCAAACTAGACTTCTTTACTCCTAGATTTGGTGTGCTCTTTTCTGAGATTTAACTCTCCTTAATCTCATCCTCCCTAATCTTCTATACTATTGGTTTCTTTGTTGCTTTTATATATTTTCCTGATCTTTTCTCAAATGTGGGCTCAAACCTACACAACATGCCAAGGGGGAAGGAAAAAATAGCATTACTGCTCTAGTTTAAAGAGCTCTTTACATTCGTTCTCCCTAGATACACAGCCAAGATTAGCAGTGAATTTTCTGTAACAGCATCATACCACAACCTCATGTTTAATTTACCATCAACCCCTCAGTGTATCCTGGCGTAGCCAACTGCTAATTAGCCAATCTCAAACTCCCATCTGCACTTAGTTCCTTTTCCAAAATGCAACATGAGATGCACGTGGATGCTGCCTGTTCCAACACGCAAAACACCTCGATGCATTAAAAGGGGAGAATTTTTTGGTGACGTCTTTGGAAAAACGAAACCCTTTCAGTTTACAGTGGTTCACTCACCGTAGCCTTCAGGTAGCTCAGGTGACTGGTGGCCGTGGGGCCTGTTCTGAGGTGTCTGTACATGAGCTCTGACCTCGGGGGTGCGGAGCCGCTGGGCCTGGAGCCTCTGGTCCTGGCTGGGAGACTCCAGGAAGCGGCAGCCGCCTCCTCCCGCTGCTCCCGTGGTGTCCGTGTACGGAGCCGGCTCCTCCATGAAGCAGCTCAGTGGCCTCCCCGGCCCAGAGTCTTCATAAACCGTTCTGAAAATGGGGAAACTTCAAGAGTTTCCATCACAAGAGAAGTGAATGCAGAAATAACTGTTTCTCTCTCCCCACAACTTCAAGTAGCGCAACTTTTAACCCAAGAGTTGCCATTTTCTTAACGTTTTTATACCCACATTTCTCAGCACTGGTAACAAAAAAAAATCAAGTCTTACCCAGTTCAGCCTATTTTCTTCAAGCAGTTATTCAGTTACAACCTTACTACCTGACACATCCCCAGAAAATATAGCAGTCACATCGTATTTAAGTTTCTAATGTTAGTTACAGTCTTGCCACATATAAACCACTGTTCTAATTAAGTGGAAAGAAAACAGTCCTTACCCTTCATTCTCCAAAAGCCCTCTGCAATCCACTACAGAACCTCCTGTGCCTATTCTGTCCCGTGTCTGTAAACTGACTGAAAGAAGAAAACACAAACTCAGGTCAATGAAAGAAAAACTGCATTCCTAAAAACAGCAACAAGCAAAAAAAATCCACATCTATACAGGGTAAAATATTAAGGAAAGCACTATCCTACACACAAGAACACATAACTTACCAAAATTCTTTCTATTTTTTAAAAGCATTAATAATTTTTAAAAAGCTGAAGAGAAAACAGAGGGTCATCCCCTCAAAATTTGAGTTTATTTCTGTAAATATCAAACATGTCAGGTTCTACATCTGGGTTTCATGACGATCCAGAAAGGGAAGCTGGAAAAAAATTGCTCACCACTAGATGTCATCTTAGGGTGAGAATTTGGGGTTTGCCAAATGTATTTCTGTATCACTGAAAAGCTGGGGTTGGGTGGGGGCAGTAAAACGTGGGGTAAATTTGCTGTAAAATGAGCACGGCCTTGTTGAAATTTGGAAATGGCTTGCATGAGCCAAAGGTATCAAACCAGCAACTTGTAAAACATCTTTTAACTCCTCCAGATCCTTTTTTAACACCTAAGATCCCCTCTGCCTGTCACCTTGGCCAAATGCATCATTTCACACAGTGACATTCACCCTTCCAGAGATGCAGTAGAAGCCTTGCCAGATGCATTCCCTGTTTTTAATGTTGTTTCCCATCATCAACAGAGAGGAAACAAACTCCTGCACAGGAGTGCAATGAAAATGTTCAGGTTATGTAATTTAATCCCATTAAAATCAGAAGAAACAACACAGAACAGGCACAGAAGCAGCAGCTAGAGGAGTTTTTCCCTATGGATATTTACCAAGCAGATGGAATTTTAGCTGAGATCATTCTTACCCACTATTTGGCCTCGGACAGCATCGGTGTCTGTGGGGTTGAGTTTGCATAGATCCAAACGCTGGTCTGCAAAGGAGAATTGGAAAAATCAGCCATGGGAAGGGCTGGGTGGGAACACTATTCACTACTCAGGTACAAGGTATAGAGAATTCTTGGTCACACCAAGGTGGAATTGCTCTTACATCCAGTATCTTTTAGCCTGCTGATGGCATTGGAGAGGAGTCGGACACACCCCAGGAAGCCAGCTCCCTGTTTCTTATGGATTTTTTTATGGTTCCATACACTGATGGTTATGGAATCTGTTTTCCCAACGTATCTAGAAAAATACATATTAAAAGACTAATTTTAAAAATAACAACCTCTTTTTACTCCACAGAACTGATGCTGTAATTGGTACAAATTCTGACACATTTTAGTATATCGGTCATGCCTCTTTATTATAAATACACAAGTGCTTATGCCCAAAATGCTGTTATTAATGAATTACTGCACAGTGATTTCACACAGAATGGGAAATTGATATTGCTGCAGCATGAATTTAACTACAGCCAGCCTCATTAAAAGCTAAACAACAAGTCGATTAACGTACAAAACTTTAGAATTTATGGTTCTAATAATTTGAAGAAAATAAATCATTCCAACAAGGACAATTTTCTGTAAAAGCTGGATGGCACTGCTCCAGGAGAGCTCACTAAGCCCTTGTCCTGTGTACCTGCCATACAAATACCTACAGATGCAAACATCTAAAAGCAAAGAACCACTCTTTATTAACAGGTAATTTCTTCTTGGAAAGAATCAGTCCTCTGAGAGGGCAGGGTTAGATGGGATATTGGGAAGAAATTCTTCCCTGTGAGGGTGGGGAGGCCCTGGCACAGATTGCCCAGAGAAGCTGTGGCTGCCCCATCCCTGGAAGTGTCCAAGGCCAGGCTGGGAGCAACCTGATCTAGTGGAAGGTGTCCCTGGCAGGGAGTGGAACTGGATGATCTTTAAGGTCCCTTCCAACCAAATTGTCCTGAGATTCTAGGAAATGTGACTCATCTTGCTAACACAAAATGAAGTTGCAGTGCCAACCCTGCACTATTTATTTACTAGATAAACCTCTGGAATACTGTTTACTTATGACCTTACAACCAACTCACAGATCGTAATGCTGGTTCCATTTGGGGTCCAACGTGTTCTTCACAGTGTCAGTGGAATGGCACTGACCTGACCCATCCACAACTATTTTAGCAAATGGGTCAGGAAGTCCTGTGGAAAGGAAAAGGTGCTGTTAAAC
Source organism: Monarcha castaneiventris obscurior (assembly GCA_026261815.1). NCBI lineage: Eukaryota > Metazoa > Chordata > Aves > Passeriformes > Monarchidae > Monarcha > Monarcha castaneiventris. Next base: position 9,628,404 of record JAMPIT010000856.1, on the reverse strand, counting down.
ACAGTCCTTTGTTTTGCTGCTTCCAAGACAACACCATTAGAAGCTCTCCCTCAAGAAAGGACAGCTGCCTTTCTCCTAAAAGTATTTTAGTAAATCCCGTGTTTGAGGTAGATGCTCTTGGTACCCCCCAGCAGAGCTGTGAGCAGCAGCCTGCCTGTGGTTTTATCAGCCAGATTTTTCAGCTGCAATTTGTGAGCCCTCAGTGTTTCCAACCCTAAAGTGCACACACTCTACAGCTCAGGGTAATGTGTACTCCTGTAGTAATGCAGTGCTGCTGTGAGAAGGGAACCACAGAGCAAATGACACACACAGAGGAGCCCCCACAGTAAAGCACTATCTCCAAATAAATCTGATTAATCCAGAGCAGCAAGTTACACAATTAGGACATACTTACTGAAGAAATCTTTCTTTGCAAGATTCTTGGCACATAATACTGCAAAACAAAAAAGCAGATAAAGAAATCTTAAAACCGTAAAAAAAAAAAAAGCTTTCTGGTAATCATATCAGCTAAAATAATACCTGATCATAATTCATAAAAAAACCACCTAAATATTAAATGTGAGCATTGTTTTCCTTATCTGGGATTGGAATATTTACATATAAATTTGGCTTTATATTTGCTGCTTTAATTCTGTTGTTACAACACACAGAAGATTTAATGAACATCCTTTAGCATTAAAACCTCCTAATTTTCTTTACTTCATGTTTACACAAATGCTAAACCAGATTTTTGTTGTTGTTTCGGAATCCATCCATTTTAGAACAAGGACTAAACATTTTCTGAACAAAGAACAGTTCTGGGATTCCTGGAAGAGACCTCTTCACTAAGTCCCATCAAATGCAGTGCAACCTCCTGCTCCTTGCACACAAAGTAGGGGATACATGGTGAAACAAAGCATGGGAGGAATTCTACAACAGCAGAAGCAATCTGTAAATACATAAAGGTTTGGGGATAAGTATGACAAGGCCTCACTCAGGAGAAAAATAAATATACTGAAAAAAAACTGCATCAAGATGTTTTCCTTTGAAATAGCCACAAATGAGACATCATTTCCCTCTCTCCAATTCTACTCACCAGCACAGCAGTTTAAGAAAAAATTAGATCAGGAAACTCACATCAATCTCCATTTCTAACAGGTCTATTACCAGCTACAAGTCTAATTTTGCTTCTCCATAAGGACTCCTCAGTGGGATCTCAGCAATCCAAGTTGTTTAGTATCCATTAAACTCTTCTAACAGGCCAGGAAAAACAACTCCAGAGCCAAAGAGGAAAATATTAGAGCTCTAACTTATCTCAAACTAAGATCCAAGAGAGGAAGGTAACTATAAAAGACCTAATTACTCTTTCCCCAGTGGGAAAAAAAGAGCTCTTTCAGCATGAAAATGAAGGCTCAGAAGATAATCAATGGCCAATTCCCCAGGTATGGACCATTTCCCCTTCTCATCTCCATCTCCCCTCCTTCCTGACTTAACCCCAGTCTCACTGTAATTCTACACTGGGGAAAGGGAAGGTGCAAAGCAACAAATACTTTATTTATTTATTTATTTTTACATACTTCTACTAGAATTCCACCTCTCAGTTCCAGAGAAACATTCCCTACCTAACACAGGCAGCAGAGTAAAAACTGCCTCACCTCATGTGTCAATCAAACAGACCAAAGAAATCCACTATTTAACCCAGAAGCTCATGGAAAAAAATACACAAATCCTCCGTCTTAGTAATAATTAAAGCAGCTGCACCAGGAAAATATTTTTAGAACGGATTAAAAATTACTTATTTCTTACACTGGCAAACCGTATAATCAGAGAAAGCTTCTGTTGTATTTTTTTTTTAAGCAACTGACCAAAAAGAGAAGTGTGCAGGACTAGGGCAATTCAATTTGAAACAACACAGGATTAGAGAATCACCATCCGCTGCTCTATGGAAGCACGAAAGAGCAACCTTGAATTTCCTCTTCCTGTTGTGTTGCAGAGGAAAAACGACCCAAAAAAGAGAGACTAAGTAGAAGTAAAATCAGAACTTGAGTATGCTAGTACCAGACAAAAGGAATTCTGAAGTTCCTATGAGATTTTTAAAATCAAATAACTCTACTTTGCCATCCCCAATTTTAAGAATAATTTATTGAGCTGGAGAAGGATGACATCTGTAACTTTCTGTATATGGTCTGTCCATATAATTATTACCTTTATTCTATATTTCAGGTGTCCTTTCAAAATAGCAGCATAAATTTCTAAAGTCATTATTGAAGAATTATATTTTTCATTTAACTCTTTTCCCTCTGCCCCAGCCTTTCAGTCTGCAGTAGATGAGCACAGCTGCCAATTTTCCACTCACAGCCTGTGAAACCCTCAATTTTAGGTTGCAAAAATTATTACTCTTTCTTGTAAGAAAAATATTGGCACAAAAGCTAATAGCTGAAATAAACCTTTATGAAGCAATCTCCAGAATGAGGCTGCCCGAGATGGACCATTGGCTCTGTTCCACTATTTGCATGTTAAACCCACTAGAGCACAAAATATTTGCAAGAGCTGTATCACTTAAAAGCCACAGATTTCTAAATTCCAGTAAAAAAAAACAGGTGGCAAAGGTCAGCAACGGGAGACTTGGATGTGAAACCATGCCAGCAGCAGAGACAGCCCCTCCCTGCTGTGCAAAGCTGGGAATGTGCCACATTTCCTTCTCAAACACATCGTCTCCAACAGGAGAGGACCTGATGGCTGCTACTTCAAGCTCAAAACTAATGGGCTTGGGTAGGTTTAGCTACAAAGGCTTAAAAAAAGTTACTCATTTTATCCCTGGTTCAGAGGGGGTTTAGGAGAATGAGACAGACCCCAAACTGCAAACCTGGCACTGAGGTGCTCTTTGCCCAGGCCTTGCCCAAATCCCCTCTTTGCCCATTTTCCAAAGCGCTTTTTCTTTTGGTTTTTCTTTCTTTTAAACAAGGAAGGTTCTGGGCTTGTCAGCAAGAGTGATCTCCCTGCATTTGTTGCAACATTACAAAAGGTACTAATTCTCCTGACTTGGGTATTTACATTCTGCCTCCTCAAAGTCAACCAACTTGTTTCAGCCTGACACAGGATTTGTTTATGCTCCGCTCCTGATTGTTGCACAGCTCTGAAGAACTTCTTTTTTAATACAAGAGATCCCAAACAACATCGAAACAATGTCTTTACATCTAGATTATAATATTTATAAAGGGATGGGAATGTTTTTTTAAGTACCTGACATTATTGAGATAATTTCAAAGGCCAAATTAGCCAGCTGGGTGAAGTGCTAGTGTGAAAGCATATTTGGCAGGCGGTGAAGAAAGGACGAGCCTAAGACAAAGTCAGTATTCACCCTGGGGATGTAACTTGAGTGAGCTGAGAGGTTCCTCTGCCAGGCCCTGGTTGTCCACCCTGCTTCCAAACAGAAATGAATCATCTGTTGTGGTTCAGGAGGTGCCGCAGGAGCAGGACGGGTGTAGTGAGGAGAGCACCGAGTGGCACCAGTGTCTGAACAACCCAGCTGAGAATTGCATCAGAAAGCTGCTAATTCACCCCCAGACACCATCCTGCAGCAAGGGCAGCACTTGCAGGGAGGCACAGAAAAACAGTCTGGGAGAGGAACCATTTCAAACATTCCCAAGTAAACAGAGTCTGACTCTGCATCAGCACCAGATTTATTCCCATACACCACAGAATGTCTCTGTTTGGAAGGGACCCATAAGGATCCCAGAGTCCAACTCCCAACACACCCCATCCCACAGCACACTGCTAAGATGGTACAAGTGTTTCCAGCTGCACAGTTGTACAAACGACAGTTTCCTGCAGGGAAAAAGTAAAGTAAATAAGGCAAGTGATGAAAATATTCCATAGGCCCAGCCTGTACCAATGCAAAACAGCAGGCAAATGTGCACCTGGGACAGCATTCATTCACACTTTGCAAGTTAAAGGCAGAAGCCTCCATGCTCAAATTAAGGACCTTTACATGTGGATATGATCTGAGCTAACCACGGCCTTCAATTTAGTACCCAAGTTAATTTTGGAGACAAGACAAACCAGCAGTGCGTCCGTATCTTCCTTAGGAAAGGCAGGTGGGGGGGAGGACACAGTGAACCATGCTGGCAAATACACCTTTCAGCCATCTCTGGCCTCCCCTTGGATATTCCAGGTTAATTATTTATGCTTGTACAAACAGGCAGCCAGATTCCAGGATACATTCGTTTTACTTTGTGACAGAAGATAAACACAGGCCAGCAGGCTGATGGCGTAGAAAGGACTTCACTTAATATTTCCTTCTGTGTAGACCATCTTTAATCATAAGAGATATGCAGCAGAATCATTACAAGCACCACAGGCTGGTTGGTTTGTTCTAAGATAGCAGCAAAGAAGAACAATGAGGCTTTGGAAGAGAAAGTAATAAAGATCTTGACATAAAATGAAACTTAAAGTTACTGCACACAACTGGAAAATGAAAAAGGCTGCAAAGCAGGTCAAATTTGAGGCATCCAAGTAATGGAAATATCTCTGCTAATGCTTCAAAGTCTGCGTAGGTTTTGACTTGTGAACTTGGTAGGCTGTGTTGGAGGTGCCCCTGCAGGATAGTCCCCTGTGTGTGCCAGCTCACAGGCTGGTTTCCATAGCAGAAATCCCACCATTCTGAGTAACAGTTTTGGGAAGGCTACATGGCAAAAATAATGTGCATGAAGTGGAAAAAAGCTTCCCCCAAAATAGGAGAAAAAAGCAAACATCAGCTATTCGCCACATGCTGCTCCAACACCCCAAAGCTCATGGCCCACAATTAAAATCTTTGCTGAATCTGTTATGTGAAATCACGTCTCGTCCAAACAGTTCCGTGGATTTTGTGGAAAATACTCTGAATACCACAAGCCACCCCTTCTGAACCGCCTTGAGGAATGACTCTGCTTACAGTTGTGTTCTCTGCACATAACCTTAAATGAGACTTTACTGCAGATAAGGTCTGGTTTTATTTCTACTACCAGACAACCCATGAAGGTTTTACATGTCTGGCTTTTTTAAGGGTGACAATCATTTATATGTGGTGGGGTACAAAAAATGGATTTTATGGGAAAGGAAAGATGGCTGAAGTGTGTAAAAATGCATTTTCTCTACAGCTAGCCACATCACTGAACTGAAATACACCACTTTATTCACAAATTGCACTTTAAATTGTCACCACAAAGGCCAAGGTTTCTATTCTAGTAATTTTTTTGTTTGCTTTAGGAATACTTTTGGTCTTTCTCTTTGTCTGCTCGAGACTGAAATGCATAAATCCAGACTGCTTTAACTTCTCAGTAACCGAACCCGAACCGCTGCAGCGCCTGAGAGCACAAAGAGATAAACAAACCCACAGCCTTCCCTTACATTTGCCAAATAAGCCAATTAGCTGTATGGAACTAATTTCATCCTGACATGCACCCTGAGTGGCCTTCACTAACGATCTCAGCATTGTGGTGCCAATGAGATTTGCAATCTGAGACACAAATCAACCAAAAACCCCCGAGACCCCTCTGACTTCAGGCCCTGCATTCATGCCCTGACACTGGAAGGCACTGCCTGAACTCATGCTAAACCAGACCTTGACTACCAGATTAAAGCAAGGCTTCATTATAAAGCCCTCAATTCTCAAAGAGTTGCTAGAGTTGATACACGAAGCCTTTTTGTGGCCCTTTTGTGTAGGCTGCAGTAAAAATCAAAGCCTCTTTTCAAGGCATGTTCTCCTCGTGGGTTGGAACTTGGCTTTGTGTAGCCAGTTGCAAACACTAGACAACTTTGAAGAGATCTTCAAAAAACCACACACCCAGAAAAAGCCATTTTTATTAGTCCATTAACATGTCATTAAAGTATCTACTTAGCCAGGAATCAAAATTCCATCCTACCTAAGCAGAAACCAGTCATGAATGAGAGGCAGTTCTCCAGCGGCAAACAAAACCGAGTTGACAAAACACAAGAGTTTCATCTCCATTCCTAAGAATTACTCAAACTGAAAAATTCTCCAACAATAAGTCTTCACATACAACCAGCAAGGGCTGACTTAGCCGTCAGTAATATAAATCATTGAAAAACCCAGCACAGGGCTATTGGAGGAACAAGACTCATTAAATTCCCTGTTAACTGAGACTGTGCAACACAAGACCAGTAAAGCAAGTTTAAAAATTAACTGACTGAGATGCAAAACTTGGAGAAACACTGAAGAGTTATGGAATCAGCTGAAGAACTTTGCAGGGATACAAAAGGGAGATCAATAGGAAGCTGAATTAATGCTGATGTACAGAATCTGAGAAAGGCACACAAATCAGAGGTGGGAATAAGCTTATCAATTACTCCTCATACCAACTTTTCTCTCTCTTATTCCCTCCCTGCTCACCCCTAACAAATATCTGAGATAAAGGCTATCTCTCAGATTAAATCTTTCATTAAATCCCAGCTATTGCCTCAGTTTTCTTATGACTTTGCAATGTCTCCCTCTAACCCAGGCCAAGAGCCTTGCCATACTCTCCACACAGTTCCCTATTTCCTAGATAGACATAAACCCCAAGTATCCCCGACTGCTTGAGTCTTACAGACACACCCTTAGCTCTGAAAGCAGAAGCTGCCCATGGGGTTTATCTGTCCCATGTGCCACTCCAATTGTACTTCCATGGGTGTTGGGTTTTTTTTAAGTTTAGTTTTTAGGGCAAACCTTTCACAGACTGCTGTTTCACCACCTTCAGCTAATTGTTCTTCTTGGCCCTGCAGTGGTTGCTCAGCTGTAGGAAATACAGCCAGACACGTTGGGGCAAGAGTGAGACCCTAACTGGTGACACCTCCTCTGTCACCAAGATGACCTTGAAGCTCCATCTTCCTTCTCATCCCTTCCAATTTCTCTTTGCTGACCGTCTCCAAACATGTCCAAAGCACAACCAGTTTGTGTGAGAACTGGAATTTAAGAGCTAAGTCAGTTATTACTATCACCATTTTACAGCCATTCCCAAGAACACCCCATCAATTAAATATGTTAACAGAACATAAGGTCATTTATACCCACTGTATGGTTTCTAAAACTCAGTCCTCCACCCCCACCAATACATCTGCCACGACCACAGCCAAGCAGGATAATAATTCTGTAAGGGGAGGTTTCCCAAATTCAGTCAAGTTTTTGCTTTTTTAAAGTGTTCACAAATGGTCTCCTGATTCCCTGAGAACAAAGAATACACTCAGGCTTCAGCTACAGCATCAGCTTCTGTACACACTAGTAAGATACAGGAATATCTGTGAAAACCTCAGAATTGCTGTTAAAAACACACAGAATAATATGTTGTTCTCAGGGCAAATACAACCTCTTAGCTGAGAGCTAAACAAAACAATTTCAATGAAAAAATTCCTGCTGGAAATACAAAATGGACTTTTCATTTACTCTACACTTCACTGTGCAAGTTGTAGTTACTGGGATCAACACAGCTCTGGAATTCTTCCCTTATTCAATCTTTTGCATCTCTAACCACGTGCATTTGCATTGAATAATTCATATTTCCAAGCAAGTGGTGTCTATCCAGACAGACTTATCTGCACGCCTTGCACATTCTTGTGTCCGCACTTTGGATCAGACACAACGTGAGCTGTGCGACATCATCACCAAAATAAAGTTTAAAACACACCACAAAACTATGTGGCTCAATTTTCTTAAATTGCATTAAAACTAAGGAACAAATCCATGCTGAAATCTCAATACTTCGCTTTTATAGTTACCCAAGCACTGCAGAAGCATCTGGAAAAAAATTCCTAAAGCATGAAAAACATGTTCCTCCACCCACATGCACTCATAACTCGGATTCCAAACTGAATTTTACTAAGATCGCCAAAAATATTTTGTACTTTTAACACCATGGAGGTTTCAAAGCATCTTTTTCAAATCCCTACAAATGTCAGCACCTAACAGGACCATGCTCCCATCCCAACATTGCTCACAACAGGTCCCAGGCAGAACTGAGGATTGAGCTCAAGCCCAGCCCTAATCCCAGAGTCCCAGTAACAAAACAGCCTTTCCAGAAATCCTGTCCAAATGTTGAGAGGTATGAATTTGTTTCTCTGGAAAATGTGAGGTGAACAACAGCAAATTAAAAATCAAATACAGAAAAGAAACCCTGAACATTCTAGATATTGCTGAGGCATAAATGAGGTATGAAATAGTTGACGCTCCTGTAGCAGAGAACAGTGCCTGTGCTCAGTCAGCATTTCGGGGAGGTGTGTTTCATTTAAGGTGCCTCTGATCTCCACTTTCATAAGTTCAAGGTATAAAGCCTTGAACGCCTTATTTTCATTACCAAAAAGAAGCCTAGAAGGACTCTCGTGCAGCTGATCATTTGCTTACTAATTCAGTACATAAAAGGCTTTTCCAATAAATATTATGTTGACTATAAAACACAGAAATTTAGATTCTCCTTCTTTTCAGATATTCTCTACAGGGCTACTCAGACCACTACTACAACCGTATGTTTTATAAGCAGTTTGTGAGATTCAAGTTACAAGTATGTTTCTGCACTAACAGCAGCTTTCTTCCCCCACAAAACACCGTCCAATTAATGGACTTTGGGCTTTTACAAGCCATTCATTTCCTAATTCCGTGAGGAAAACCTGCACAACTGCTCTCTGCTGGTTTATAACAGAGGAGAAAGTGCAGAACAAGAGACCAAAACCAGAAGCAACACATTTGCGGGTGCTTAACTGAGCACTACAATTAGCAGAATGCACAAGTGCTCACACCAATTAAACCAGACCCAGCCTTGGGGTCCTGTCCACGGAGCAAAACGGTTTTGAAACGTCAGGAACACAACACACAACTTCTGTACTTTCTAACCCAGTGCTATCTCCAGCTCAATATATAAATATTGCCTTGCCTCAGAATATCTGCTTGTTATGCAGAAATCAGAAAGGAGTCTGACCTGCTGCAGCAGAACATGTAAAACCTGGTGAAAGAATAAACCTCGTACAGAAGATCTTGGCAAAGTCTGAGTAGATACAGCCAAGCAACAGTTCAACAGAAACACTGAATTTTTGTCGAACAGTAAAAGATCTACAACTTCCAAGCTAAAACGAAGCAGATTTCTCAGTTTAAAACATAAAACATATGTTTTGTATCTCCCGAGAGTGGCTGGTATTTACATTCCTTCACATACAGGTAGTGTCAGTATTTCAACAAAGCAATTTGAATGTTAAGCACTATTGTAAAGAAGGAAAAAAATGTAATTTAACACATTCTCAATCTCAATTTAAAACTGAGATTTGTTTTTCCAGACAAAACTGGTATTTGACTTCTTTGATATCTTACTGCAATTAAATAAGGTATAAAATCAACTTTACAGGAACAAAGTTTCCAATGGGGGTATTTTAATAAACAGTACAAAATTAATGTCTGGTTTTCATCAAGTGCTAAGTAGATTGCTCAAAAGCAGGAACATTGTTATTTAAAAAATGAATGGCGTTATGTGTAAGTTGTAAACTATGCAAACTATTAGTTCATCCCATGGGGGCTTAAATGTATCAGTAAAAGAGCTGCAGTTAAACAATCCACACAACGTTGCCTTAGTGCTCAATATACAGCTTTGGCTCTGGACTGCTCAACTCAGTGTTAAACTGAAGCTTCCTTGTGAACCAAGAGCAGGAAGCTGGCAAGAGAATCACTTCAGTGACCCAGGAAGCTGCTGATGTTGAGATTAACTTCCAGCAAAATGAAGGGGGAAAAGTCCTCGTTATAAAAACACTGAAAATACAAACCAACAAATTTTGCCAGAGAAATTTTTACAAGTTGTAGATAAAAGTATAAAAACACTGATGACCACTGTGTTTAGTCACAATATTCAAGAATCCACGCTTCTTCATTCATATTGAAACACTGAATGAAAAATTTTCAAGACAGAAATTCCACAGGAAAATTTAGCCTACAGGCTACTATGTACATAGAAAGAAGAAACCTTGGAACAGTGCACTGGGCCTAACTTGTTTCAGAATAACCCAGACTCATTTTGCATTTCTTTAATAACTGGAAATCTTGTAACAAGCAGTTGCACAAAATCTATTGCAAAGAATAACACTTACCAAGCACCTCTTCTGGCACTACTAACTTCAGTAACTGCTACCAGAACAAATTCCAGCAGGTACTGGATGACTTTTCAAGAGGCACAGTCAACACCCCAAATTTTTTTGCAAATAAATGAAAAGCATTCTTTCTTTCAAGTAAGGCATCAGCACCGTATCACTGCTTTACCACCACATACCTCAGGTTAACAAATGCCTCAGAAACTTTCCCTGATTTTCAGCACATCTTGCTGTTTTCCATGCTCAGATTTTAACTGAGGTATGCCGAGTACTTCTTGGCATGTTTGGATAGAAACATAAAAAGCCTCAAGTCTTGTCAAGTAAAGCTTTTCAAAGCCATGGGCCTTGCTGCCAAAGAAACTTTTTCATGCTCTTACAGCTTTTGCCTTCCTTATTCTCAGATCTGCTGTTTGCTTTGTGGTGAGGATGGTAACAAACACATGAGATGGGGCAGCTCTTTCTGAACTGACCTAGAGTGAGCTCTGACTTAAAAATCAAGGCAGTGAAAGTCCATATTCAGTGAAGAGTTAAGGGAGTACAAAGGCCCAGAGCCATGAGTTCATTTTGTTCTAGGCTACTTAGAGAGTGGCCAGCCAAAAACTGAACCAGCTGGAATTCATTCTGAAGTGCTTCTTTCTTCCCAGAGCTCCCTGGGCTGTCGTTATCAACCTGAGGATAACAAACATATGGATCATCAAGATGGAGTTGGTGCTGGAAAGAAGTGGCAGAGCCTAATGGCCCATAATAAATGAAGTCTTGATCCTAACTTGGATCTTAGTACTGAGGTATAAATGCTTTTAATGTCTTAGGGGGAAAACTGCCCACACTAGATGGAATTAAACATTCCACTGACTTCCCTTCTTGATGGTTTCCTTGTTACCAGCTCTTGCACACATCTATTTTTGTCTTCATTACCATTCCATATTCAAATTATATCCATCAGATTCCAGACGATTCAAGAGGCATGTGCAAAAAAATGGGGAAAATGACACCTTGACCATCCAGGTAAAATTTTTAAAAATAATTCAGGCTGATTAAGTGCTGAGCTACAAAATGGAACAATTACTTTAATTTCCTATACAGAAGCTAAAATAAAGGTGCAAAGTTTAAAAACAGGAAGACAGAAGAAAAATTGTGTTCGCCCAAATTAAATTCTTGGCATCATTTCTCATTTTGAATAAGGTACATTAGCTGTTTTACAATATTGTTTTTAACTCCTGGAAATTTTTTCAACCGCTAGTAGCTTGTTTTGTGATTATTCAGCCCATTATAATCTGTTTCAACATCCGCCCAAGAGGCTACAAATCTCTCTCCACTGTCTTTATGTCTATTTTTTCATTTGTTCACAGAACCCAGCTCAAACCCTTCTTGTTTACAAATGAAAAACCCGAGGAAGCCCCAAACACCCATGTTTGTGGAGGGCACCGATGCAAAAGGTGAGCAGCCACCTGGACACCTGCCAGGGAATCAGCTTGTCTGGGCTTATTAGCCCGGGCCTTGTGCCAGCCCTGCTGAACCAGGGGGGAACGTGGGGAGGTGACAGCCGTGGCACTGGGGAAGGAGGGGGGCTGCAAGCGGATATGCAGGAATAAGGAAGCTGTGGCAGAGGCGAAGGAGAATGGGACAGAAACGAGGCTTGTTCCAAAAAAAGACTGCAATTACAGAGGTATTAATAGCTTTGTGAAGCCAAATTTTTATCATTCATTCACCTACTTTTGTTCTTTTATTAACCTCAGGACTGAATCATTGTTTTCTTCTACAGGGCATTTGTCCAGCTGTCGCAGGGAAAACATCCCTATGTAACAAACTTTCCAAGGAATTAGTATGAAAGCTTTTACGTAGAGGAAGAAAATCTGATTTAATAACCAGCCCCATTTAAAAACTACAATGAGAGAATGATGTGTAAGAGACTTTTTTTGGTGCTGCTATTGTTACAGGATAAGTCTTGTCTACAAGAAGCACGTAGACACACACCCTCCAATTCACCTAATCACCTATTAGTCACACAAGTGGTAAATACCTAAAAGCACTTTGGCCCGGGCCATGCAAACGCTGGATGAACTGAGTTACATCAGTTCTCATCTGATTTCCTGGCAATGAGCTGCACGTGACTGCTGCTGTGCCTGAGGAAATGTGGGTCAGTCCTGTGCGTCCCGGTGCTGAATGTGCACGCTCTCGAGGGACACGCAGCTCTGTGACTCAGGAGCACCGGGCTGGCAGGAAGGAGATTAGAGCTGCTCAGTGCTGGGGCATTCACACAGCACTGCCCATCCTCTGGAATGGGATCTCAGAGCAATCCAGAACTCCCTCAGCAAAATGCTCCATCCAAAATGTTCAAATGATGGAGAAGGCTGTCAGGCACATGGCACAGCATCAGTCACTAAAAGGAAATGTGTTCCTTCAGAAGTAATTAATCACCCATCATGTTTGGGTATAAACACCCAGATCTAACAGCCGTGTGTCTCTCAGCTGAGCAGCAGTGAGATGGACAATCAAACACTGCTGGGGGCCTGCAGACAGAGCAGGAATCCTCCCACGATATGTCCTAGCTGGATGTGGTTAACCAATAACCTTATGGTAGCACCCCCTTCTTCCAAACCTGATCTCCAATTAGTATCAAAGTTCAGCAGATCCCTGTTATATCTGTGTTATCATTCCCTTACACAAGCAAAGCCACCCTCTTCACTTTAGGTATTTTAGGCAAAATGTCTCATTCTTGCGTGACCTAAGGGAGGCACAAAACTGGGAGCTGAATGGCACCAAACAAGACTCTGTCAAAAGAAGGCTTTTATTCCAAATGAAGCTGTATCAGCCTATGTGTTACTCCCTTGTTCTAATCCTATAGACCAGCATCTATTTAAACTGCCAAGCTAATGACTTCAAATTTGATCAATAGTCTCTGTTTATTCAGCCAAGTGCTACTGACAGTCACCAGGGATGAAGAACAAAACAAACATACTGGTCAGAGCCAATCCCTGGTTGAGCAAGAAAATCCAATCCGTGATGGCAAATACCCTTCGATTGGATCAGGAGGTGGGGAGGGAGGTCTGTCGCCCACGGACATGGACACAGCCCCTCTCCTCTGTGCCTACAAAACATTTACCCACATTATTCTGCTAACAGCCAGCTCGTGAACTGAGACAACTCAAGCAGAATTAACAGCACAGATACAGAGTGGCTCCAAGTCCTATCGTGTGTCATTGTAGCTATGCTAAAATATTTCCATTTGTTGTCAGATTAACCATGGCAGGACATGACAACAACAAGAGGATGTCACTAAGCCCTTGGACCACAAGCAGTGACTTCCCTCGTTGTCACCTTATCCACTACAGAAGGAAATTTCCTTTGGAGAAGCTTCAAGAAAGACTAGAATCATCTTCTTGAAACCAGGACAAAAAAGTCCTTGACTGAATCTCCAGCCAAAGGATGCTAGGAATGTTTTAGTTGCAGACTGGCTGCAGAGAGCAAAATAAAAATAGAGTTTAGAATGAAAACAGATAAGTAGAGCATGCGTAGCATTCTAGCACAGATTTTTCTTTCAAAACAAATAAACATTTTCATTGCAAAATCAGTTTCTCAACAGTGGCTTAACAACAATATATGTGGACCTTCCTCCCATGGGCAATTTTTATTAACAACTTGCAAGCTACTCACTAAAGGAACCTCCCTTTCAAATCCCAAGTGAGTCTGCAGTCACTAAGACTGGGATCTGGGTGAAAATGCTTTAGTGCATAATTCCAACCAGGATGTTTGGTCACAATTTTCTCAACATTATACATTCATCACTTTGCCTGCCAACAGCACCTGTTTGCTATTTTCCTTGTACAAAATGTCAGGGTCCATTACATCAATAAATTACAATCCGACTATTGCTCTGAGATACCTTGATCAAAGGTATTACATAAATAAACTGGAGCTTGAAGGAAAAAATACGGTGCCTCTTCCTATACAACCTTAATGCATATTCAGACACAGGATTTTATGCAAGTGACACCACTCGGTCGCAGGATCCTGCAAAAAAAAATATGAAGAAAGTTCTCTTAAACAAAAAGTTCTTTATCAAACTACTATATTAGCACATCCAAAGCCTAGAATTTAATATCTAAAAAACCCAATACATGAGGACAGCTGGTTCACTCAAAGCCTAAGACATTTGCTTTCCACTTTAAATTGATTAAATAGATTGAATACATTACATTTTGCATGGATGGTTAACAGTGCTAATATTCCAGACAAAATGAAATGCTGTATGAGGAAAATTCTCACTAGGGCTACCTCCCCGTGGACATATTCCTTGCTCTCACAGTAATTTAGTATAACGGAGGCCTAACAATTTCACTGAACAGGATTACAAAAACAGCTCTTCACAGTTCATGGCACAGAAGCTCTCAGAAATACCTATTTCTTCACTACCTTCTCCACACAGGGAATGCACTTGAAAAACAGGCTGACACTTGCTTTGTGGGAATCATAAAATAACATAATGTTGGTTGCTTTGTTTTTATGAAGAAGGTGCTTCTTGTTTATCAAATAGTTGAGATATTAAAAGCCAGCCTTTTATTTGCATTCATATCACTGAGAGGACTCGCACACCTCAGAATCAGATATTGTCCAAGCACTGAATGACAAACTACTGATAAACCCAAAAGAGAGCAAATTTTAATAAAAAATTTTCACGAGAGAAAAACCTTTAAACACCATTTCACTCCTTACTCCAATAAACTATGTGGCACTAATTTGAAGTGATAGTGCTGTTCTTTTAATTAAAAAATGCCAGTAGGAGGTTGATGCAGTGGCTGGTGCTGGAAGCGACGTGCTCACGGGGCGCAGCTGAAGCTCTGTGTGTGGAATTAAGGCACAATTTCAGCTGGGTGAAAAGGCAAAACAAAACCCCCAGATCCGAACAAACATATAGGGAGTGTTATTACAGGTGCTTGATAAAGTCATCTGGATGTTTGCCTCAGAGAATGTTGTTAAATTCTGGAGAGGAAAAAAAAAAACCCAACAAAAACCCCAAAGTCTCTCACTGTAGTTCATGAATCTTGGTTTACCTATAGACGTGTGGGACTTAATTCATGTATGTCCCTCCCCTTCCTACCTCTGAGCTCCTCTCTCACTTTCCCAGGTTGCTCCTTCCACATCTCCTGTGCACACAGCTGGGACCAGGACCACTCTGCCAGACCATGGGAGGGTGGATTTGCTCTCTCAACCTCCTTATCTCCATGAGTCTTGAGCCCTGGTATGCTTAACGTCTCTGCCTTTATCAAATTTGACTGAAGTCAGATGAAAAGCCAAAAATTAGTTAGAGGAGAATGACAGGTGAGATCCCTTTTCAGCCTGGTAATTTTTCAGTCTGGAAAAAAAGATTAAGCTTGTCCTGCAAGTTTATCTATCAGCCTGATGGTCAAATAAGGCAGCACTTTGTCCTGAAATGTGTAGACAGCTTCCACATTCCAGGTTTCACTGCTGATTTGTGAAACATCAAAAGGCTAAAAAACTGATTAATCTACAAGAAATCCTCACAAAAATATTTGCTGGATCATTTCCCCCTCAGTCTTGCAACATCTTAATTCCAACAGCCCAGAAGAGGCCAAGAACCACATCCAGGGCATAAAAGAAGAGCTTTACATCAGCATCTGGGAGCATGACAATCCTTAAAACTGGCGGCTGCTCCTCCTGATACAGCCTCCCCCTGGGGAAGGAACATCCCAGAAACAAGCAGGACATTTTGCCTTTACTTGGCATATGGAGCAGCAAAGAGAAGTCAGTTTATCAAAAGCTTCTGGTATATTTACTCACCACTCCTACAATGACTATTTCAATCACGTTTACACTACCAGCATCATCTCAAACATCACAGATAAATCTGTTTTCTTCGGCTGTTTCAAAGTCTGTTTTCTCTCTGCACACTTGTAGGATTTACATCCTAAGGCAATGAGAAAAAAACCTGTTACTACTTTCCAACTGGGCTTTATTTTCTTTTTGCTCCCCCCTTTCTCTCAAAAATAGCTCTCATCTACGTTCTAGTTCAACTTGGAAGTAGCACATGCAGACTTGATAAGCATCCTGCAAAGGAAATGCCTTGAATTGCAGACTACTTACAACACATTTTCCCAAGCAACTTTTTATAAATCCCATTTGATGGCTGGTTTGCTAATTTCTATTGAAGCTTATCGAAACATTATTTGCAACAAGTCAAATTACTTCTGTGATTGCAGAAATAAAAAAAAAATTATAAAAGAAATGACTGTGACTGGCAGTCCAAGCCAAGCTGCTGGGTTATACTGAAGTGTTATTTATCCTGTTACCAGACAGACCTGGAACTCCGAGGAGGTATTTAAGTTTAAACTAAAGAACACAACACAGAAAAGCACCTATTTACATGTTTCCTCTGTTTGCCAAAGTCTCCTTCTAGATCTCCTTGTAGGGCTGGTGACAGCACAATTATTGGAGCTGATTCCATTATCCTCAGCAGATCCAGGGGTTGCAGGCCAGTGTCAGGCTGCCTGGCTGTCTCACACACAGCTCGATAAATGAGCACAGACACATTAATTAATACATCTTGAAAGAAGTCTATTAACATTAAATTCCCTAAAAATCTTGGAAAGAAGGAATAAAAGATGTAGGTGTTCCCATTATGGCACATTAGCTGTACACACAGCATACTATTTTTAGTTAATTATTGCCCAATATGCAGAAGTCACTCTTATAAAGAGCCAGACACTTATTCCTACAGCCTGGGCTTTTCCAGAGGCAAATTTAATGTTGGATTATTGAATGAATGAAGGGATCTCTGGGAAAAGATGCAGAGGCAGAGATTTAAAACCAAGTGTGGTTACATCACAGAACTTGGTTATATCACACAACTACCAAGTTGTATAAAGTCATTAAAGCCTGAGTTCAGCACTGAAGCCCTTCTCTGACTCCAGAACACTCAGAGGCTGATTGACCATGCTGAGTTTCACAGCTGAACCACTCTCTGGCACCTACTGGCTTCCCTGACTTCACTTCTGCCTTTTAACCTCATCTCACCTTATTTCACCACTCATCTGTGCAACAGGGACCTCAGCAGAAGTATTTTCACTCTGGTTAAAAACAATTCCAGGGGTGGGTTAAATGCATCAGCCGATCACAGCATAAAAACGCTTTACGTAAGGGATAGCTGGGAGATGAAAAATTAGATACACAGCAAATCCCTGCCAATTCCAAAAGCCACAACATTTCAGGCGTTATTTTATTTTTCACCAAGCCATTTCTGCTCTTTCTGATCTGCTCAGTAGGGTATTTACAGACACAGGAGATATGAACATGCCCACTGCAGTACTTAATGTGGCCATTACCTGTCTGCAGATGTTTTTAAGGAAGAGCTACGAGAGACACTGCTTGGAATTCCTTGGAATATAAAGCACTGAAGTAAGTATCACTTCAGGAGCCCAGAAAATTTACCCAATTTCTCTTTCAAAGGCTGACATCAGACCTTTAGCTTATGCTCACCCACTCAACTACACACCCAAAGTTTACCAAATGTAATGAATTCTCTTGACGTTAACATTAAAGAAGCATTTCAACAATGAGGTTATCTGCTAATTAAACTTACACCTGTAAAATATGATATTTTAAATCTGAGTTAAAGTGAAGTTCCCACATGCTTAGAAAAATGTCTGCACATGGGAAAGGAACCAAAACACATCAGCTGCAAGGATGAAGAACATGGATTCCCTGGAAAGTGCATCAACCACTGCAAGTCTGAATCAAATTGAAATTCCTCATCTTTCTAAATTCTGCACTTGTGTAGCCAAAAAATTATGTTAAAGCAAAAATACAATCCATACACTCAGTTCATTTTCAGTCTGGAGTTTCTGGGTTTTTTCCCTTTTGCTCTTCAGGAAAACAGAGCACGTGTATTTTTAAAGACGTTTCCTTTGCTATAAACTTTTCAGGTCATACACCCCATGTACTAAAGAATGTGAAAACACTGACCACAGGGATTGAATTTTCTGCTGTAATGTCCGGTTGGCTTTGGGGGTGCAAGACAGACCAAATCTGGCATGTGATGAAGAAAGGTCAGGGCCATGAAAGAAGAAAGTCTGGAGCGATGTGAGGAGTTGCCAAAATAAATAAATTATTTTCCAGTATAAATAAGAAAGGCAACTATCTTCAGAGTTTCAACCTCTATTTTCAGGAGAAAAATACAAAGGAGAGCTTTTAATATTGTCCTGGAAACATCAGGGAGATAAGTTAGAAGCCTAGAATTTAACACATGCAAATTTAATTTGCTATTTTGTGACGTAAACAAGATATGAAAACTTTAAACTGATAAATACATAACCATATTATTTTAGCCTAATTATTAGAGGAAATGGGCAGATATTTAAGGAAGACAAAATTGTAAACATATTAAAAGGTCAAAGAAAATGCTATTTTTCCTAATTCACTCATCCAAAACCACCATTTTACTCCAAATAATGAAAAGTATCTAGAAAGATCTCATCAACTTGAGGAAAAAAGACTGAATTCTATCAAAAATACTTGTTTTCCTGCTACTGGTTACCTATGAAAGCAAAATCTCCTCCAAGAGAAAAATAATACCAGGTTACCTATGAAAGAAAAATAAATAAATTTCATTTTCTTCAGCAGAGCTTCTTCATAATGGGTTTGGAAAGAAACATCCACCATTCAAAAAAACCAGCCACAGGTAAAACTGCACATTAGTGAGGACATTCAGGGACACTCAGCACTCCTGGAGTACAACAGGCAGCGTAGTGGTCAATAATCCTTGAAGTCGATAGTGTGGTTTAACACTGCCCTTCATTCCTAAACTGCTGTACAGCCTCAGGAATCAGGACCCCAAGGGTAAAATGGGAAGCTGTTACAAACGTCCAGTTCCACAGGATTTTCCATCGTTTCTTACGGTTTAGGATTATGAGCTTAACCCGTTTGAGCTGCTCCATCACACAACAGCCAAGGCGCAGGGCCGGTGCTCACCGGGCCGGAGCCGCTGCTGTGCCAAGGACAATTCCCTCCAGCTGTGGCGAGGTGAGCACAGCTGGAACAGCTGCCTGCAGCACTGCGAGCTCACTGCAGGATTGTGCATTATTTTTCCATTACTCCCAAACAATAACGGATTGTTTTGCACACAAACAGACGAACAAACCTTCCATTTAAGTACTTTCTGTTAAATTGTATTAGTATGCGGAATAGTGCCCATATCCTCAAAAAAAAAACCCAGGGAAGAGGATTTTTCCAGGGGAGGGGAAGATGAGTAAAGCAGGCTCTGCCAGCTTTATCTATCTATGCTGGGAATTGGGTAGCCTTGGGGATTTTTGCCTGCTGTGCTTAGTGTCCTTGACAACAAGCCAGTTTGAATTTTGGCCTTTAACTTGACAAAAATGACTTACTGAAGAGGAAGGCATCAAGCTATTACAGCCCTGTGGAGAGATTTTTTCTGAAACAGCATGGATGCTTACTCTGCCAATTCAACTACAGCATCATCAGATTTATCATCCTACACCCCCAAATATTCACCATGTAGCTGCCAGTTCACAAGAGAGTAGGACAAAGAAAAAGTTTCATCATTTCTGCTATGTTCTCCTATTATATTTTATGACTTTCCCAGACATGGAAAACTGTAAAATATCCCCAGGGATCCCCTCTCACAAATTACTGAATTTCCCCTTAAACACGTGTGAAACAAAGTTTAAAAACATGTAGCATCTTAATGCTAATGGACCTACTGACTCACATAGCAAACATATAAGCAGCTTTCTTCTTTTATTACGTTAATACTTATATAAATAATTTTAAATTGAGATATACACACTTGCTGCGTGATTTAAGAAATCATTAATGTCTCTTCTGATATTCTCTCCCAACACAAGACATGCACATACCTGAGCTTTTCAATGTTTCAAAAGGATTAGACCTTAGTCTAAATCCTAGAGCTAGACTTACACAGGGAAGCTGAATTTGCACTGAAGCAGCTGAAATGCGAGCACAGGTTTTCTTCCGCCAGCCTTCTCACGGCAGGTGACAAATTTTTGGCAATGAGGGTCAGCAGACCAGGAAGGAGATAACATCTTGAGTTACTGCAGCAGCGTTGCAGGAACTTGTTTGTAAGCACTTGAAACACCACAATGTGAGAGCAGCAGCCCCCTCACCACCAACCATAATACAAGTGCTCCATGTCAGCTACCTGCACACTTAACTGCAGGTTTGCCAGCAGACATGGTAGAGAATGTGAAATGATATCAAGGTGAAAAGAGCTGGATGTGGATCAACTGTAGTGCTGTCCTCACAAAGGTACCTTGGGATGGCAAAGCATCAAGGACCACAGTAAGACCTCAGTGAAGGCATTCCCCAAAAGCTGAGCAGATAAACAACACAATGGTTGTCAACCTTGAGACTCAAGATTGCATTGACTCCTCTCTGCCCTGACAACTGTCGGCACAGAAAAGAATGAACCATTTGCAGCAACAGTTTATTTCACTCTGGAAGAATAAATCAGCATCTGCTTCCATGAAAAACATTAAAAATATCAAAGTTTTCAGTGATATTCCAGACTTCAGTTCTTCTCATAGCTATACTTTGACTATTTCCAGAGGAATAATAACAGAAAAACATAACAACAAAAAAAAAGATTCCATTCTGAACTTAGGGAAAAAGATGGCAGACGGAACATCTCTTCCAGCCTTTTTTTTTTTAAATTTTTCTCTTTACTCAAGTCTTACATGAATTGCTCTGCTGGGTACAGACCTAAACTTCACACTCAGCCAACAGATTCAACCACATCTTGTCCAAACCACTCGGCTCTATCCCGCTGCCTCCACCAAGACAGCCCAAACCAACACGGACAGCAGTGAGTAGCTGACTCAAGAACCATAAATAGCAGCAAGTAATCCAGCCAGATTGATCCAGCTCTAAGCGTGGCAACTGGACTGGCTTCAAGGTGGGCAGCAATTCAGGTAAACCTCCAAAAACCACACACATGGATGGTACTTCCATGATGTACTTCTCCATTTTGTGACCCATCAAGCAAACCTCCAGCGAGCTCAAACAACTGAAGGGGCTCACTGATCTTTATTTACAGTGGCAATTTTAGCAGCCTTGGGGCTGCTGTCAGTAAAGTTCCTCTACACAGCACACAGAAAATCATGGTGTAAGAGCAACTTCCTCACTGAGAAATTCCACACTGCTGGTATGTTCCTGGAATTGATAATTAATTGTGAAACACAAACAGAAAGGATGATGCTACAAAATTTTAGAATATGATAAAGCTGTTTCAAGAAATGGATGAGAAAACTGTTCTCAGACTGGTGGGCAGTATGGAATAAAAATGAAATCATGAACTGCACAACCACATCCCAAATTGCATTTCTTTATATGAAGACATTCAATTTGACAAAAGAAAGTTTCAAGTAAGGAATAAAGTAGTTATTGTTTCTACTTTCCCCGCCTGAGGGGGATATTCAAACAAACTCCTTTTGGTGATTTAATTTACTTCCACCAGGACAATGGTGCTGGCACAGCTTTGACTTACTGGGAGAAGCAAAAAAGGAGACTTGCTCCCCATAGCCTGCCCAGAGGAAAAGGCTGCTCTTTGGATTCCCACTCTGGCAGCCCAAAAATGTCAGCTGGCCAATTGCAAAGGCTGTGCTCTCCACTTCCTCCCGTGAAAGCAAGATTTTATTTTTTGTAATGTCCCCAGAGTTACACACCCTGAGCCTCTTTGCCATCCTGATCCATAGGGCTCTGAACAGCCACAAATTTACCTTCACGAAAACACTGCTGCTTCCCAAGGCAAATGGAGATGGGAGGCAGAGGGAGATTAAGTGCCTCGCTCAGCATCACACAGGAAATCTGTGGCCAAGCTCGCGCTGAGCTCCAGCCCCGCGCTCCAATCACAGCCGGGCCCCCGCTCCCAGCAGACGCGGGGAAGAGAAAATCCTTACGAGAAGAAAATAACGAGACACGGATTTCAACACACTCCCAGATTACCACACTAAATAAATTTGGAGCTACCCAACTGCTGCTTCCCACCATGTCCCCCATGGCACAAAGCTGGCTTGATATTAAATACCAACTGCAAGGGGGGCTGGGATGAGCAGCGAGCTCTTCCTGCCTTCCTGCCCCAGCACTCTTCACCTGGAACTGGTGGTCCTGATGCCCAACCACAAAACTACAGTCAGCCCATGACATATTTACCATGTCTGATTGAGAGATCCCTACACATTATATTCATATTCCCTACACACAGATATTCATTGTTCCTGAACACGGGACAGAAAAGTGTGCAGGTCACCAACATTAGTGCTGCTATTGATCAGTCACTTAACTGCTGCACTGATCAATACATTACTCATGAAAGAGAAGCAAAACATCCTGACATTTGGGACATGCTTTAGCCTGTGCCTTTGTAACAATCCTAAGTGAACATTGCTCTAATGACAACATAACATTTTATCTTCTACTTGAAGTCACTGCATTCTTTTATGGATTCCTTAAATTACAAATGCAGAAAGTCCCAAAGCCACCCATTTACCGGCTACCAAGTGGCCAGGCTTCGTGGCTGGGGCTTCCCTAAACTGGATGACTACGCTGAGCTAGAAGTCTATACAGGATACTCATCTGTGTCACTTCTTCCCTCTTCCCCTTTCTTTGCCACTGCTAAGCACAACCACCTTCCCTACAGGAATCAAATCTGTCACCTACAAATCCCCTCTGGCTCTTCCCTCACCTCACAGCAACCACCTGCTTCATCATCGTCTTCCTCACTCCTCCCTGAAGCTTCTGACACCGCACTGTCTTACTTCTCATCTGGAGAACTTGGGAGGATTCTCACCTCCATCCACCTTCCAAAACTGCCACCACAAGCAGCCTAGCACCTTCCCAGGCCAGGTTTTCCAAGGAGGATTTGAGGGCTCCGAACCACAGTGAAGTGAGGTGCTTGGAAAAGATTATTTGGATCCTCCTGTTACACCAACTCTGACTTCTCTGTTAAAGAAACGGTTTTGCCATCAGTCCTCAATGCAGCCATCTGACCGTGTACATGAGATCCTCCCCCTTCCTGCTCCAGCTAGGAAGTGATCCATAAAGTTTAACTTTCCTCAGTTCCATGATGGCCCCAGAAGCCAGCCAGCTTTTAACACCTCTGCTGAAAAAACCAGAACTAACGAAACCAGAACCCAACTTGCAGCTTTTTTTGGAAAAAGTTCCATGTTTAGTCCATGTCTTCATGGCCTTTCCAGTTCCATCTGCAACTTTTGCCTACAAGCTACCTGGAACAGGGTGTCTCCGATACCCAGCACAATGAAACTGCAGTCTTCCCCAGCCCTTGTGGGTGATATAAGTGTGAGCAAGGCATGTGTAAGCCTTGGAGATGATGAATCCTTTGGAACTTCCCCAGGGAGCAGGAGCAAACACAGGTTTCAGAGAAGCACACGGGTAAAAAAGGGACACGTGCTCCGTGAAGGTCTCCTGGCCTGTGGATCGTGTTCCTCCTTGACCCAGCAGACCCCCAGCATATTTGGCAAGGACATGCACTCACAGGATCACTTTATTTTTCCATCCTTGTGTTGGCAATTCTGCCACTGCTGTGCTGCCCTGATGACAGCACAGATACGAAGAGACCACAGATTTAACAGGAAGTTTTCTCTTACTTTGCCTAGAACTGTTCCAAGGGGCAAGAGACAAGGCCAGAGGCCAGAGTATCTCTGGCTCTTGCATCACCAGCTGGGGTGAAGGCTTTAGTGGAAATAAGAGGAGAAACTGAGATATGACAAGAGATTAGCATATTTGAGATCCACAGACCACAAAGTCATTTTAACCTGTCATGCAACTCACTGTTATATTGAGGTTTTTAGTATTCCTGCACAGGGTGCATTATTTGCCATTTTACTTCATTACAATTTGCATCAGGCTAGGACTGACATCATTCTGTATAAGCTGGGAGATCACTTCTGGTAATCAGAGGATCAAGAACTTTTAGATATATTCACATAAATACCCCCAACACTCTGTTAACACAAATACCTTTCCAACAGACAAGGAAAGAATTATGTCTTTTAAAAAATCACATGAGATTCAACCACTCTTCCCTTCCCATTCACCTAGTGACGCTCACAGGCATCCTCAGCCTAAGTGGTATTTACACTGCTATTCTCAGTACTGCAAAACTTAAATGGTGCCTAATCACAAGAAACACAATGCAGGTAGTAAATCATAACAAACGAGGTCCTCTGTCTTGATTTAACTGTGCTCAAATCTCCCAATAGCCAAAGAGATGAGAAAACAACAGCCAGGCTGGCTGCAGCTATTTGAAACAGGTAAGTCAGCACCCCAGTCCCAGCCAAGCCAAGAACTCGGCATTGCCCAACGATTCCAGAGCTAAACCTCTCCCAGAGCAATTTATTTGTTGATTAAATACAGCAATTTTTGTCACACCACCCAGGTTTCCTGCTTGTAAAAACAGAAGATGTGTTTGAGCAAGCAGGAGATTTCTTCAATACAGTTAAAAAATGGGGAGTAATAAAAAATAAATCTACCAAGTTGCTCAATAAACTGAAACTTCAGTCTCTTCCAGGAAACGTTCCCAGCTCGGAGAGAAGACTAGTGTATGCTAAAAGTAAAAAAGCATTTTGCTGCAGCATTCAGCCTTTAAAATTAAACCTAACAGCTTCTCTCTGTTATTTAAATGATCTCCTCCAGCTCAGAAGGGCTATGACCATGGCCTAAGTTACTTAACTCACATTTTTATTGACTGACTTGCATAAAAATAAGCCACATTAAGGACTGAGCTGACATTTGGTATACATCACCACAAAACTCATTTCAGATCAAACATCATTCATACAACCTAAAAATATTTCCAGCCTTCTCCCATCCAAGAAAAGGATTTTCAGATTTACATTATCCTCACAAACTTTGGTCTTCTGAAGTACAAGCAGTGCAGAATCAAAGGATTAAAAGAACACCAGGATTTTTATTTTTTGATGATTTGCCTCTGAGTGTGTTATGTGCCAGGAGCAAGTTAACCTGTAACTGCAGTTTAACCAGCACCGTTTTCTCATTATTTGCCAATGTTTCATGCACCCACACACAGAGGATCCCTCTCCAAGGATCAATTCCGGTCACCCAGAGCAGCACTGTGGCTTCTCCAGCGTGAGTGACCTTCAAGCATCCACTTGTTGCCTTTGAAAGACTGGCCTGGATCTTATTTTTTAATAATTCACACAGCAGTCTCAACAAGCAGGAACTGCATCTCTTCCCATTAAAGAAGAAGGCTCAGCATTGACTGGAACAGCTTCCAATTTCAGGGTCCAACACAAATTGGTTTATCCATCCATGAACCCTCCAGAGGCCTCGCACAGCGGCAGGACAGACACAGCTCTGGGTGTCACCTCCTGCACAGGGAAGGAACTTCCAGAGCTGAATGCCACGATGTGCCAGATGAGAGCAAGTTGTGAGAAAGGAGGGAAAATTTAAAAAAAAAACACACTAAAAAAAAACCTAGTTGCTAAAAGCAACTAAATGGGTATTTTCTCATTAGCAACTGAGTTATCCTCCTCGGCACACAGGAGGTTGGGGGGGTTGTTAATTAAAGTGAAGTAAGGCACATTATGAAAGGTTTTGCTGAAAGCCAGTCTGTGGGAGAGGTGGCCCTGGGAATCCTCCTGGGAAAGATGGAGAGGAGCCCCCATGAAGGGGTAGGGTGGTCTGATGGGGTGGAAGTGGGGGGCACCCAGTGAGGAAACCCTGGGAAAGGGCTGGGAAGGGAGAAAGGTGTCACAGGGATGCCCACAGACAGGGAAGGTGCAGAAGAGACCCCAGGAAGGGGCTGGGAGGGGGGAAGGGGTGTCACAGGGACCCCCACACACTGGGAAGGTGCAGAAGAGACCCCGCAAATGGGTAGAGTGCAAGGGAGAGTTATTACCTTCCCAACAGGGAAGAGTGCAGAAAGGACCCCATGAAGGGTCAGGGTGCTGGAAGGGGTGGTGAGTGTCACCTTCCATGGGGGAAGGTGCAGGGAAGACCCCAGGAAGGTGCAGCGTGCCCTGACCTGCTGGAAAACGAGGAGGGAGACAGTGACAAACCCCCGCCCTTCTCAAATTTATGTCACCCCAAGGGGGCTCAAGGCTCAAGCACCCCACGCCGGAGGGGCGGATAAAAATATAAATAAACAAAAGCGCAAAGAGGCTCCGTCGGGCCACAGAGGTGGAAGCGGAACAGAAGAAACGGTGGATAAAAGTTAAGCAACGCTGGGAGCTCGGGCCCGGCCGCCCCTCCCCTCACAGCCAGGCCGGGGAGGGGGCGAAGACGCCAGGGGAGGGGAGGGGAAGGGACCCCGGGCCCAGCCGTGGATGTGCGGCCACACACACACAGTGCCGCCGCCGCCCCGTTACCTGTGAGGCGGATCTTGATGCTGGATCCGTTCCGGCGGGTACCGGGATTCGACATCGCGCCTGGAGGAGGAGGAGGAGAAGGAGGAGGCGGCGGCGGCGCCGAGCTCAACCGGCGGCCCCACGCAGCCCCGCCATGCGAGCCCGCCCGCTCCTCACGATGCCGGGGATCCCCGGGCCCGCGTTCCGGCGGCCGCCGCAGGCTCGGCGCCCTCAGCTCCCTCAGCCGCCGCCTCAGCCGCCGCCGCCGCCGACGCGCCCGCCCGGCCCGGCCCGGCCGCGGAGAACCGTGGCCGCGCCCCCGCCACGCCCCCGCGCACGGCGGAGGGCGGTGACGTCAGCGCGCAGAGCGGAGTGGCCGCGTGCGGGCGCCATGAGGAGAAGGTCGGAGGGGGGAAGGTCCGGGCGTGGCGCATGCCCAGGAGGGGCCGGGGGAGCGCCCCCTGGCGGGGGGGAATAGGGAGAGTGAGGGAATAGGGGTGGGATGGGGGAATGGGAGTGAGCAGTGGGAAATGAGGGGGAATGGGGGTGCCTGGAGAGTGGCACAGAGGGCAATAGGGGTGGCTAGGGACGTCTAGGGGTGAATAGGTGTTCTCAGGGGTGGAACGGGGGTGACATGCGGTGCCTGGGGCTGGCGTGGGGGTGAATAGGGGGGCATGGAGGGTGTATGGGGGGGACATGCTGGGAGACATGGAGGGAGCACAGAGGTGCCTGCAGGTGGCATTGTAGGTAGCGTAGGGGTGTAAAGGGGCCTTAATTTGGGACAAACGGGCCACTACAGGCAGTGGGAGTGCCTTTTTCATCTCCAGAAATGGAGCAGCACCTTCTCGCTCTCTGTAACTCCCTGACAGGAAGCTGCAGCCAGGTGGGGAATGGTCTCTTCTCCCAAGTAATGACACAAAGGAAACAGCCCCAAGTTGTGCCAGGGTTGGATATTAGGAACGATTTCTTTACTGAAGGAGTGGCCAAGCACTGACAGGACTCACTAAGGAGTCCCCACAAAAGAACTACTCAAAGAAGGAGTAGAGGTGGCACTTAAGGGCTGGTGTGCTGATAGGGGTCCGTGGATGATCTTGGAGATCTTTTCCAGCCTGAATGATCCTCCACCTGCTCCTCTGGGGCCGGGACAGGGGAGGCTTTAATTAGAAAAACTACCATTTTGTGCAGCTCTGGAGGGAGGTTGAGCTGCCCTGAGGAAGCACAGCAGCATCTCCCCCTCACTGCTGCCCCTGGATGCCCCATCCCATCCCACTGGAAGAAGGGGGTGCCTCCAATGCCCCAGAGCCAAAATTGCCGTGGTGGCTGTGCCTGTGCCTGGGGCAGGAGAGCTGGGCCAGGCAAGCAGCTGCCTGCAGGTCGCTCACACACCCACACAGCAGCCTTGGTGATCCTTCAGGCACTGGGCCCAGCTCTCCAGCTGCCAGGGGAGACAGCAGGCACATCCCAACCCTCTGGTTAAGAGGGGCACGGTGTCCTGGCCCCTGCCACCTTCAGGACAAAATTTTATTTTAAGTTACAGACACAAGGATGGAAAGGAGCAGCTCTGGGCCCCTGGCTCTGTGTAACACCACTGAGCACAGGTTTATGTCCACCACATGCAGGGGGAAAAAAAAAAAAATCAAAAAGATTTCCCACTTCTGTTTTTATCCTGCTTTTTTCATCAGAGCAGCTGTAAGAGACAGCCCTGCCTGGCCCTGGGAAAAGGCACCTAGGATGGTCCAACACAGAGCCACAGCCCAAAGGCATGGCAGCCACGCAGGGCCCAGCCCTGTGTCTGTTTACTCTGAGGAAACAGATTCGTTTTACCCAGGGAAATGTGGCCATTGCCAGGTGCCCCATCAGCCCAGGCAGCAGCAGGAAGCCCACAGAGTCCAGCCAGCACCCAACCCTGGTGGTGGTTAATTCACCAGTCCCTGGTTCAGGTGCATCATGTTTTTAAGTCCACAGCTCTGGCTGCAAGGAGCACTTTGGATTTCATCACATCCCAGCATTTTAATAATAAATAAGTGAGACTCAGCCCTGGTACCCACAACTGGGACTGCACAGCTCCTCCCAGAGCACAGAGTTTCTGTGCAACCAAATCCCTGTTCCCTGGGTGGCCTGCAGGAGAAATGCATAAAGCCTCTGATGAACAGATCCAGGGCAGAGTCTCTGCTTCCTGAAGAGGAGATTTTCCCTTCAGATTAAGGTGCCTGTCACACCACCTCCCAGTGCACCTTTCAAAGCAAAGCCCTGAGCCCACCCAGGGTCATTTTGAAGAGTCAAACCCCCCAAAGCAGGGAGGGAAAGCCACTCCCTCACTTTGCCTTAAGCAAAGCTTTTGAGATGCTTCAAGCCATGGGGAACAAAGTTGGGAAAGAGCCTGCTGGAAACCACCAACACTGCAAGGATGGAGCAGTGGCCAGCAGCTTGTTGTGAACCTACAGCACAAAAAAAACCTCATGCCATGTAATCAACTCCATCCTCACCCTCTGCTGGAGACCGCAGTTGGAGGGCTTGGAGAGGAGGAGGACAAGAGCCAGGGACACACCATGGAAACCTGAAACGCAGGTCCTTGGAATGAAAGGGCAGAGGCAGATCGATGGGCTCCAGGCTGATGGATGGCAAGAGGGAAACTGCAGCAGAGGTGAATCATTGCTCCCCTGCACTGCCTCCAACATCTTTCTTTCCAAAGGGACCAGCATTGACTCAGCAGCTCCCACATCCACTCCCCAGTGCTTCCAGGTGAAGTAACACACAGCAAGGACACTGACCCCCCTGGCCCTGGCTCAGTTCCTTCTCTGCTGGGAACACCTCCTTTCCCACAGCAGTGATGGTGCCTGCAGAAGGGGGAAACACTTCTCAAATAGTTTTTCAGAGCTATTTCTGCCACTCCAAGTCAAGCCTAGAAGTTTCAGCACATGGATTGGGTGGTAGCATGCTGCTCTCCAGCAGTTTAATGTACTTAGAAGAAAGTTTTTACCCAGAAAATGTGCCCAGGGGTTCCAACACACTCCTTCAAGGCCTTAACATACTATTGGAAAAAACAAGCCCTATCATTTGCAACAGCAGCTTAAAGGAGGGGGAAAATAATTAAAGGCAAGAGGCAGAAAGCCAAAAATTCAATTTATTGAAAAGTTTCAGAAGTAAAAAGGCTCAGCATCTCTGCTTCTTGTGGTTTGGATGTCTGAGCTCTTCCAAGGCACCTCCAC
Source organism: Monarcha castaneiventris obscurior (assembly GCA_026261815.1). Classification (NCBI taxonomy): domain Eukaryota; kingdom Metazoa; phylum Chordata; class Aves; order Passeriformes; family Monarchidae; genus Monarcha; species Monarcha castaneiventris. The sequence goes on along the minus strand of JAMPIT010000856.1, from coordinate 9,598,742 downwards.
CCACCAGTTTAGAGTTGTGTCGTGCTTCATCTTCAGAAGTTGAAGTCTTCCTTCTCCACTGAGAAATCATACAGCCCATCTTGGCCAGTCTGAGGCTCCAGGTCTGTAGTCTCCTAGAAGGAAAATGACAGCAATCAGTCACAGGGTCTGCATTTGAATAAGCCTAAGCTTTTTACAGCAACTCCATTTTATTGTTTTTAAAATACAGCTGTTAAGCTGAGCTTGACTGTAACAGAACACCTGGAGACCTGGCCAAGCCTTCCTGCTCGCTCCTTGCAGCACCCCAAAGCTGCAGTGTCCCTGCAGCCCACACACAAAAGCAGCCAAGCCTTTGGGCTCAGACACCATTGGCAGAAGAAAAAAAAAAAAAAAAAAAGTGGCTGCAGTGGTAGGACTCACTCAAATTAAATGGCCTGCTTGGAACAGCAACAAGCCAGGACTGCTTAGGGAGATGCTCCCCCAGCATCCAGCAGGAGCTGGTGTGGAGAACTTCCTGCACACCCTCTTGCAGGGGCATCCCACAGACCCTGCTCTGGCAAAGGACTAAACCAGACCTTTGCCCCCTGCTGCAGCTCACACCCAAACTGAGCCACAGCTCCAAGGTCTGCCAGACCTCTAAGCCTCTTCCCTGATGTTTTCCCATCTGCAAGTCTAAGGCTAGGACTGAACATGACATCTGTGACAGTCATTGGACTCTTGCAGCTCCTAGCTGGTGTCCTATCCTCTTTTTCCATAGATTCCTTACCATGAGAAGGGTCAAGTAATCCAAATGCAACCTGAGCACTGTTATCAGCTGAGTAGGAGGCTGCCATTCATAGTGACAAGCCAGCTCAGCTCTGAAGGAGGAAACTTCTCCACATTTGGTATTCATATCAGTAACTGCAGTAACTCCAGCTGATGCCAGTTTAAATTCCAGCAGCAAGATGCTATCAAGGCATCCATGTCTATTGTGCAACTCATTGGCTGACAACTTGGAACTTTCACAGACCTTTAAAAGCAGCTGAAAGAAGCTGCAAGGACTATTCTGGTCATGTGGAGGTCTCCTCCAAAAACCTCTGTGCTTCATTCCAGTGCATAAAGCTTCATATTTTCAGCTGAGAAACAGCAAGGGCTCACATACCTCACCAGAAAAGTATTTCTCTATGATGTCCAGGGCAGCTCTGTAGACCATGTCGTTCTCATGGTTTTGCAAGTCTTCGATTTTCTCCAGACCATCAAGTTCTTCAACCAGCAAACACAGCTTCTCTGTCTCTCCCAGCTTCTCAGCTGCCTGTGACATTGGAAAGTCAGGCAGGAAAACAACATCAGTAACAGTCTGAGATGGTCTTTACTGTAATTACAACCCTGATCTACAAGTCAAAGGATCACAGTCCTCAAATTTATCAGGTCTCTACCTGATCCCAGGTATGACTGTGGTGCCTATGGAATACCAGTCCCCACTGGGGACTGCCAACCAAAACAGTGAGCAGGGGATGAAGAGCAACACTTTGGGAACTTAATCTTGCCAAGCCCTTTAGACAACCCAAGAGTATCCACGGACAATTTAGACAATATGAAGTCTCTCTCTAACTCCAAAAAATCAACAGTCATTGTTCTAACCACACAGTGTGAGCATTTGGCTCAATCCTTGCTGCTCTTTGGGAGAAGGAAGTCAAAAGATAAGAGATCTTATCAGGAAGAGATTAAAAAATGGCATCCAGGATGAACAGAACTCACCAGGAAGAGCTTTGAAATGGTCTCCAGAATAGTCAGGATGGTTTTGCTGTCTTTGGCCAAGAGCAGGTTGAGCAGAGGTTTGAGGACCCCAGAACGGACAAGTTCCACCACCTGATCCACTGTTCCTCCCGTCATGAAGTTGGCCACTACCCACACAGCCTCCTTCTGAGCCTTGAAGTCACCCTGCAAAAGCAGCCCAGCAAAGGCATTCCCAAGCTTTAGTATCCCTCTAGGATCAGTGTGAGGTGAGGATAACCATCTCCCTTACACTCAGCTTGGGCTGAGCCCTTTCCCAGCCCTTTGGGTGATGCACAGACACGTGGCAGAGCTGCCAAGTGCAGCTCCAGGATGTGTTTCCATGCAGGTTACTGACAAGTCAGGATGCTCAGGCTGTCCCAAGGATCTCAACAGCTCTGAAACAGCCTGCTCAGGTGGCTCTGGGGCTGAGTGATCCCCAAATGAGCCATCCCAACCCTCCTGAACCCCCATGTTCCTCCCGCAGGAGCACAGTGCCATCCCTTACCTTGCTGAGCAGTTCCACCAGCGGTGGCAATAAACCACAGGTGATGATCTGTTGGATCTGCTGGCAAGGCCCTGCTGCAATGTTGCTGAGGGTCCACGCTGCTTCCTTCTGGATCACTGGCTTCGTGTGCCTCAGCAGCCGGGGAAGGACAGCCAGGACACCGGCATCGATGGCTTCCTGGGTCTGCTGGTCCGTGCCTGTGACCACATTCCCGATGGCACGGAGAGCTGGAGTCTAGACAGAGATTAGAGGAGATGAGGAGAGTCCTTACCTCGAGGGATACATGTCAGAAAGCCCAGCAAGATCCCTCACTAAGTGCTTGATCCTTCACACGGAGAGCCTTGTGGGCCATGGCTGTTTATTTACAGCCCCGTCATTCCCCATTTGCTCTAAGCAGCTTTAGAGTCTCTATCCAGCCTCCAGCCACAGCAAGCAGAACTGAGCAGTGGCTTGACAAGCAGGCAGTCAATTCTGCAGGCTGAGGGGCAGCACACCACAGCTGCCACACAGAACAAAGGCATGTGCCTTCCCTCTCCTCAGACATTTCTACACAAAGGGACCAGAGGGTGAAGATTGCTAATTGTTCCCTACCACAATATTCACATCTGGGCTGTCCATGAGTTGCACAAGCCTTGGGAGAATCCCTGTGTCCACCACAACTTGGATGCGATCATTGCAGCTATCAGTCAGGTAGGAAACAGCCCAGCAGGAGTCAGAGATTACTTCCTTGTCCTCATGGTGCAGGAGGAAGATGAGGACTGGCAGAATCTTCTTCACAGCATCCAAGGGAGGACAGGGATTCTTGTTCCTGCACAGGTTTGATAGCGTCCAGGTGATGTTCCTCAGGAACATAACCTGAAACACAAGGCAGGTGTGAGATCCTCACTGCCCCCAAGAGCTTCTCAGTCCATGTTATCCAGTGAAGGTTCTTACACACCAGGGACAGAGAACAGTGGGACAGGAACCACTGCAGAAGGGCAGAGACAAACCACAAAGCAGCAGGAGGAAGCTTGAAGGGCAAGTTCAGCCCTTCTACATGCATATGCAAGTCTTCCTTGCACCAGTTTCATGTTATTCCTAGCCTGAGATAGTCAGAGCTGGATAAGAAAGCCAAGGATGGAAGAAACCCCATTGACTTGGAGTGTCTGCCTGGCATCCCCAGCCTTGTGCATAGGCAGGGCCACAAAAGCAGTTTAGAGCAGGGTCTCATTCAATTATACAAACAGTTCGTTGTGCACAAGTCAGCCAGTGGACTCACCCATCACCCAAGGGACTAAGAGCTGTTAAGTCAAGAAAATGAAAGTTATTTACTGGAGTTGCAGGTGACACCAGAGCCAGCAAGGGAGGAATCACATCGCGAGCAATAAGAGCATCCCTGTAGAGAGGACCATCCCCTGGGCAGATAAAAAGGGTCAGTCATTGCATCTGCTCAAGTCACAAGACAGGCAACATCAAACAGCAATCAGAGCTGCAGGCCCAGGGCTGGGTGACCCACCAGCCACACACTATTAGGCATTTCTAGGTGGGAAAGATTTACTGGGCAGACTGGAGTGCCAGCAGGCCAACCAGGCACGACCCATTCTGTTCTCCCTATGGTGACATTAGTGGGTTAAACCACTCCAGCAGAACAGAGTCTTGCCCTTGGCTTTGGCCAAAATCCTCTTGCAGAGCCAACACAGGATCTCAAAGGCTGCCAGGCCACACCAAGGGGATGAAAGCTTACAGGGTTCAATAGGGCCAGCAGCTTTGAGACAAAGCTACAGGGAGATGAGCACCAATGCTTTATCTCCCCCAGAGAATCACAGAATATTCCGAGTTGGAAGGGACCCACAAGGATCAAGTCCCTGGCTCAGTCAGGGACCTCCAAATGCCCCTCCAGGTCCTCTCACCTGCAATGTTGCCCAGGGCCCACACTGACTGCTCGCTGATGTGCATGTGTGGGGAGGACAGCAGGGAGATGAAGGCTGGGATGGCCCCTCCCTCCACCACGGCCCTGGTGTGCTCTGAGGTGCCAGAAGCAATGTTGGTCAGTGCCCAGGCTGCCTCAAACTGCAGGGCAGCATTGTCAGCACGGCCCAGGAATTCCACCATCCTGGGGATGATCCCCAGCTGGATGATCTGATTGATGGGGGGGTCTTTGTGCCTGGACAGCAGTTTCCTGTGAGAGAGGACACAGAACAGGCAGCCATGAGGAACCCTGCATGGTGCCACCACAGCCCATAGCCCTGTGGCCAGGCACAAGGTTGTGGCTTGCAGGGGAAGCACTGATGGTTCAGCATCCCACCACAACAAACCCTCAGCAGAAAGGCTGCCATATGAAGGGAAGAGTCAGCTAAAGGTGCTGAAGCAACAGCAGGGTGTCTGCTGGAAGGAAAGCCCTGACATCCTTGCAGCCATGCTCACTGGGAACAGTGCTGGTCCCAGATCACTGGTACAATAGCTGGAGCCAGCCAAGGAAGCATGAGCAGGGATGCAGCCTCTCTTGGACCCTCAGGAGAAATCCCTTCTGCCAGGTGGGTGATGATGGCACTCTATGGTCCTTTGTGCCCCCAGCCCTTGTAGGGACAGCCCTGCTCAGCTCTGACCCTTTACAGAGCCAGGTTCTCCAGTCCTTATCCTGCCCAGGCATTTGGCATTCGATTTCTTGTGGGATCCAATGTGATCCTTAGCACAGCACAGGCACAGCAAGGGGGGCACAGCCACCCCCTCGGTTGGGTTCACACAGGACTGTGAGCCAAGCACAGCACACAGGGCAAGGAACAGGCACCAGCTGAGATTCCCAGGGGCAGTTTGGGTTACCAGGCTCCTTCTCCCTTTGCCATCTCTCTAGAGAGCTCCTCAAACAGGAACTTGCAGCTTTTTGCCCCCAGGCCCCAGCACAGCTCCAGCAGCTGGGTGCATACCTGGTGGCCTGGGTGGCGAGCAGCTGCAGCTCAGTGTCGTCCCCATTCACGGCTTCCATGATCTCCTCCAAGGACGGCTGAATAATCTGTGTCACAGGGAATGATTCAGAGTCAGACGGGGAGGGAGCCGGGACTCCCTCCGGTTTAATCTCGGCAGTCAATCAGCCGTCTAGACCCGACTCAGTCACCGCTTCATATCTAAGCGGTGTCTATTCTTTATGCAACACAGTTTCGAGATGAGGCAGAGGAAGAAAATCCACAAAAGCCTTCAAGGCAACTACTGCTTGTAATCAAGCAGTGAAAGAGTCACTGACACCATAATGGGCCTTCGAGCTCAGTAATTACCCCTGGCTGTACAGGAAGCCAGACAGGAGCAGCTCCCAGCGAGCCAGAGCACCAGCCTGTTCTACCTGCCATCAAGGGAGGCCAGCAGGACATCATCACCATGAAAAATTGCACAGACAAAGACCAGGCAGTCTGAAACACTCCCCAGCACTGGGCATAGAGATCAGGTATGGCACCAACTACTTAACTCAGGTCACCCCAGCTGGAGTTGGTAGTGGCCCAAGCGGGGGATGATTCCAGCTGCACTGATCCTGCCCAGGTGCAGAGCACCAAACACTCACCTCATATGCTCGGTCTTGTCCCAGAGAGGGATTGTCCTCCTTCACATGAATGGAAATGTTCCTGCGCTTCAGGATCTGCTCATCCTTCTTGGCCTTTCTCAGCTCAACACTCACCTCCACCCTCTGCCTCCGCAGGGTCTGGGGAGAAGAAGGGCACCATCCCACCCGTGTCTGCAGCACCCCATTCCCCAGGGAGTTCATCCCCCACCATCTGCCCCACATTTCCCATGGCGGGGGGGAGTGCAGAGCCAGCATCTCCTCACTAAGGCCTGGAGGGTGATGTAGGAGATGGGACAGAGGAAACCTCTCCCTCAGTGCCTCCCAAGGACACGGGCTGCTGCATGAACCAGCAACCAGTGGGTGCTTTTAAAAGTTAATTTTCTGAACCTGAAAGGCAAACCTTCATGTCCTCTACTGGCTTAAATCAAGCTGACAGATCCCACATCTGACATCCCATACCAGCCCCAACTCTGCAGGGATAACCGCTGTAGAGAGCTCAGCAGGCTGGGGCTGAGCCATCTCCCTCCCCCAGCCCACAGCCCCCCACCCAAAACTCACATCCCCCTTGCCTGTGCCACCACACTCCTTGTGACCCAGCCAGCCCCACACCACATCCCAAAAGCCACACAAACATCCCAGCTGAAGGGACCCAGAGCCATTCCCCTGCTCCCTCACACAGGTAGATTTGGGGCCATGGACCTTGAGCAGCCTCTCCATCAGCTCCTGCCAATAGTGGGCTCTGCTGGGGTCCAAAAGTGCTGGCACAGTCAGGTGGGTACTCACAGTTTCATCCTTGCCCTTGTTCTTGAACAACTTCATGTGCTGGCTGTGCTTCCTGACTGGCATCTTCGCAGAGTTGAGAGGTGCTGAACACCCTCACATGCTCTTGGGGGTCAGGACAGAGCAGCGTCAGGTCACAGCTGCCCAGCAGCATCCCCTGCCAGCCACTGAGGGGGCTGGGACCCCCCACTCCCACCAGCAGCCTCGGCCACACATTTCCACCCCACACTCCCAGCAACAGAGACGCTGGAGGTCCCCTGCCCCAAGCAGGGCTTGGTAGGATCCTCACACACTGCAGCTGAGCCACTGAACTAAATACAAGCATAAACTAACACTTAATATCAGGCTACAAAAATTACAGCTGCTGCTGCAGTCCTGGGAGGAAGCAAGACACAGACTCCCCATGGTTATAGGAACATCCCCTTCCTCCAGCTCTGATCCTGGGGCTTTTACATTTACTTTGACGCACAACCCAAGCCTAGCAAGGCCTGTTGCCTCCAAAAGGAGCAGCTCAAGGTCTGTTTTAAGGACACATAGCCACATCCAAGCCTCTCTCACTCCACCACAGAGCCCAACTCGGCTTCCTCCACCAGCATCCCCAGCTAGGAAAGACCCATGGTCACATGCAAGGACATGAAGTGACCAAGTTCAGTTGATAAAAAAGAGTTCTGGAAACCGGCAACTAGTAGAGACTGCCAGGTGAACATCATAAAATAGGGACAGGTAAAAATTTCTAAGCACCTCCTGGTAAAAGCCAGAGATATACACAGAAATTAACCTAGAACTGGCCTTCAGACAGCTTTTGTCAGAAAAACAAGGCTTCCAGCCAGCATAAAGGGAGATGTTTTCAGAGCAGACCCCATCATGGCGCCCCTAAATGCAGGTTGTGCATCAACACACTCAGGGGCTGATCCCACACAGATGGTGCCTCCTCTCCTCCCCTCCAGGCTTACAGCCAACACCTGCAGCTCAGAGCAGCCTCCAAGGGCTCCCTCACACCATGGTTTTAAGTTCAAGGCTTTGGTGGTTTTTTCATCCTCTCTCTCCCTGTTTCCTATCCCAGTAACCAAGGCCAGGCAGCAGCAGCATCAGCTCTTATCCCATCCATCCAGCTGCAGACCTCCTCCAGCTTCCAGAAGGGCCAGGCTGAGCCACCTCTTGGCTGAATCCAACATCCCCCATAGCCTTAATCCCAACAATCAGACCTCAAGGGCTGCTCCAGCCTCCCCTCCTCTGTTCCCCCAACAGAGCCACACATCCCAGAAAGCCTCTTCTTTTAGGGGAGCTTTCTCCACCCCATCCCAGCAGAAGGGCACCACAACCCCCCCCACTGACACCAACCAAGCAGCAGACCCAGCACAGCCCCAAAGAGCCAGGAGAGCCCAGCCAGCAGCCTCACTGTGGGGTAGAGGGGAATTAAAAACCACCCAGCACCCCAAAGAGAAGAAAAACCACTCACCCACAATTCTGCCTCATACCCCACCACCTTCAACTGCCTCTTTTATTTCCCCCATGGGGCCACATACCCCCAGCTCCCCTCCATGATTGGCTCTTCCCAGGACAGCCCCCCGTTACCTGCACCTGCTCTGTCACCTGGATGCACCTGGAGGAGGATGGATGGTGGTGGCTGCCTTGTCTGGGCTACTGCTCACCCCCTAGATCTCCTCCATATGTTTATGCTTTGCCAGCTTTGGCCTCATTTCTTGGCCAAGACCCTTTGTGGGTGATGCCAGCCTGTGCCTGTACAGTGTCCTGTACAGCCTGTGGGGGACACTTTGGGCTCTGCCACCCCATCACTGTGCAGGGCACAGGCAGTCTGGGGGTTCCCCTTTTTTTGTCTGGGTAGCTTGTGGGTGGTGCTGCAGGCCAGGAGAGCCCCTCCTTTGGTCAGCAGGGCCCCGGACCACAGAGCCAGGCAGCATCAGCTGCACAGAGGTTGAAAGTGATCCAAGGCAGGATTAAGCAACTTGGAGCATCATCAGGCACTAAGCTGCTGGCTGGCACAGGAGGGAGGTGGCAAGGAGAGAAACCCAGCAGGAAGCCATTATCTCCATGAGGCCTTTAGCTTTTGGCCAGGAGCTGCTGGGCAGCTCCCGTCCTCCTGCGTTCTGTGCCCGTGACAGTCTCCATCAGTCAAGAGATATTTTCATTTATGGAGCCCTTGCCCCAGTCCTGCTCTTGCTGCTCTGGCCAACAGGGACAGCAGTTCCCTGACCCCCAAATAACCACTGCAGCACGGCTTGGCTGCAGCACTGTGGGCAGTTTTGGGAACTCTGAGGTGCTGAAGACATCCTGGCTTGGCATCCCCTCCATACCATCGCCCTTTTTAGCAAAACCCCATAAAACCCTCTCGGTGTGTGCAGGGGTGCCAGCCAATGGGGAAGGAAGGAGCAGTGTTTCCCACATGGGTAGGGAGAGCAGCAATTAAAATATTTAATTAAAACCTGACTTTAAACTACTTGACATCTTTTTCTACGAGGGACATGGGGAGCAAAGACCCTGAGAGCTGCAGGAAGCTGATGCTGGGATGCAGATGGGAACAGCACTCACCCCTGGGGTCTGCACCTTCCACACCCCTGGGCCTCTGCACCTTCCAGCTGCGCACACAGAGCCACTCCAATCCAAATTTTAGGAATTCAGGGAACAACTAGTATTGCCCAGCATGGAAATACCTATGGAAACACGCTGTGCAATACCCTGCTCTAAGTCCTGGATTCAAGTCCTGGGGTCACACCAGTTCTGCATTTCAAGGCAAATAAAATGAGTTGTACACAGCTTGGTGTGGAAGGTGATAGGGGAGGTTTGAGAAAAGACCTCCAGATAAATCTGTTGTTTGTGGGCATTAAAAAGCCAGTTGTGCTAATCCTGGCTGCTGTGATTTTAAGCTTCAAGTGCCACTGGTTGCATTATCTTGTTTCTTGGCTGCTTGAGACATGAAAATTACATTTCAATTGCTTTTTAATTCAGCTTAATCTGGTGCAAAAGTTAGTGTGCACCCTCTAATTTTGTTTTCTGAGTGGTTCGTTTCCACTAATTCCTAATCAGCCAACACTAAATCAAAACAGGCCTGGCTCAAGCTGAAATAGATGAATCCTCGTAACCTTGCCAAGCAATTTAATTAAATTGGCTTAAAATCACACCCCAAGGTAAGTGGGGGCAGCCTCCTGCACAGGCCAGCCCCCAGCTTTTGGTCCCCTGCCTGGAGAGCTCTCACCCAAGGTGCTGCAGGATGTGAATCTGAAACAAGGCTGGGAGAAGTTCATGGTTATCCTGGGCTGCTCTTTTCCTCCCTTCTCCTTCCATTCCATCTCCACCTGCCAAGCACAATCAGCCCCATCCCGTTCAGTTCCCTGTCACCTCCAGCACATGGAGGGAGAGGATGGGGAGAGAAAAACATGGGTAATGGATGAACATCCCCTTCCTTGTCCTTCACTCTGGTCCCTGATGTCATGAGAGGTGGCACTGCCACGCAATCGACCCCAGGAGCAGGCTGAGGATGAGGGGGGCAGATTTGAACCCGTGCTGAGGACACGGAGAGATCGATATTTGCCAAATGGGGAAGTGAACAACCACTGGAGGAAAAAAAGTTTTGGGTTTCAGCATAATAAGAAGGTATCACAGCTAATGGAGACGAAAGGAGATAAAACCCTAAATCTACATGACAGTGTCCCCTGAGCTCAGCCTTGTGTGCTCAAGCTGAAAATCCACATTGTGACAGGTATGAGAAGCTATGGTTTCAGTGAAGGGTTTTTTTGAGGCTGTTCTCCCCCACTCTGTCACCCTTCACCCCACCACTGAATCTCAGTGAAGCTCTCACTGGGGTAGATCTGAATACACCAGTTTTAAGCCCTGAGAGAAAAGCCCTGATTTCCCCTCCTGCGGTTTTCATGTTTCTTGCATAGATTTACCCTCACTGCATGTGGAGAAAGGTAGCAGTCAGGAAAGGTGTCAGCGTGTGGCATCTCTGGGGTGGGGTGAGATGGGGCAGGAACATCCTGGCATCCATCCTGGGGTGCAGCACAGGCACAGCAGCTGGTTGGAGCAACCCCTCTGTGAGGGGAGAGCCTCAGCTGGCAGAGGGGAAGCAGAGGCAGGGGTCCCTGCCAGCCTCTGAGTGGCTGCTCTCACACAGTGTCCTCCCTGTCAGCAGCAATGTAGTTCCATTAAACAAACATCAACAATGAATTTTACTTATTAGTTACACTAACCAAGGAAATATCCGTGTGGGCTCCTGAAACAGCTGATGATGTAACTGCTGGTGGATTATAGAATCATGGAATATTCTGAGCTGGAAGGGACCCACAAGGATCATCCAGTCCAACTCCTGGCCCTGCCCAGGAGACCCCAACAATCCCACCCTGTGCCTGGGGGCATTGTCCAAATGCTCCTGGAGCTCTGGCAGCCTTGGGGCTGTGACCATTCCCTGGGCAGTGCCCCTGCACCCTCTGGGGGAAGAACCTTTCCCTGATATCCAGCCTAAATCTCCCTGACGCAGCTTCACGCCTTCATGGATTCCTAAGCGTGGCAGGGATGGAGCCTGGAAATTCCTCCTTTTTCAGATGGGCTCCATCCTCCTGGCACACAATCCGTGAGGGAGGCAGTGCTAACTCCACAGGCTGCACTGGACCCTCCTGGGGTGGCAGAGGTTGGGCAGCTTGTGACCTCCCCAGCAGCAGCCACCAGCTTCTCATCAGAGCTACTGTTGGTGCAGCCACCACAAGCGGGAGCTGGGATCGGAGCTGCTTTGTGCCAGGCACGGAACAGGCACAGAATAATGACAGCCCCCATCTGCTCTAGTCTGTCTAATCAGGACATGCAGAAGGTGGGAGAAGGGATTTATTGTTATCTCTGCCTTACTGCTGAGCCAGAGGCAAAGCTGAGCTCTGCAGCTGGATTTTCTGAGGCTGAAGGTGCAGTCTGTTGTTTCTTGTAATTTAGTAGAGCAACCTCAAAAACGTGATCCTGTTTTTCCTCTGCAGCCAGGGAGCCGTGGGGATGTGTCAGTTCAGAGAATCATGAAATTGTTTGGGTTGGAAGGCACCCTAAAGCTCATCCAGTTCCAACCCCTGCCATGGGCAGGGCACCTTCCACTATCCCAAGTGCTCCAAGCCACATCCAAGCTGGCTTTGGACACCTCCAGGGATGAGGCAGCCACAGCTTCTCTGGGCACCCTGTGCCAGGGCCTCACCACCCTCACAGGGGACAATTTCTTCCCAATATCCCATCTAATCCTGCCCTCTGGCAGTGTGAAGCCATTCCCTCTTGTCCTGTCCTTCCATGCCCTTGCCCAAAGTCCCTCTCCAGGTCTCTTGGAGCCCCTTTAGGCACTGGAAGGGGCTCTAAGGTCTCCCTGGAGTCTTCTTTTCTCCAGGTTAAACAGCTCTGTCAGCCCATCTCCATGGGAGAGAAAAGCAGGAGGAAAAAGAGGAGGGGGAGGAAAGAAGTATGGTTTTCCATCATTTCAGTTGAAGCAGCTCCTGCTGTGGCCGTGGGACTGTGTGGTGGTTTTCAAGGCAAAGTGTTCTTCAGGTCCTTTTTCCAGCCAAGAAATGGGATCAATCTGAAATGTAGGCATTGAAAAACAAAAAGGCAAAGAGTCATAGTGACATTATACAGAAGAGATCTATATTTATTGATAAAGAGGCCTGGGAGAGCTGGGAATTCCCTGGGAATTAAGAGAAAGAGAATTTGTGTGCAGGAAGACAGCTTGTGAAGTGTAACACCAACTGACTATCCCATCAGCTGGGCTGGGAGTTCCTGCTGAGCTATCAGAGAGCATTGGGAAGGAGAAGAGCAGCAGGGCAGTGTGAGTTGTGGGAGCTCATTCCCCCTTTCCAAAGGCAGCTGTTAACGTCCATTCGGCTCCGCTGTAAGCGGATGCCCCAGAAAACCAGGACAGCCCTGGAGCGCCTGTAACTCCACACCAGGCTGAACGTTAAGGAACTAATTTTAACTTCTGAGCATCCTCCTTTCTGCCAGCCACGGAGGGATTAGAGTAACAGTTTTTGAAATTATTTAAAAATAACATCAGACTTAATCAGAGTTATTTATTAAATCCATTATCCTCTGTCAGTTATGGGACACTGATTCAGCTGCAGAAATTATAATCACCTATGGCCAAAAATCTTACTTTTTTTTCCTTAGCAGGGCCCAGTAATAATTACTCCTTTAGTACCTGACTCTGTAATTCAAGGAACTGAAACAGAGAAATCTATAGTGCATTTGGGGATGAGGCACAACAGAGTGATGAAGAAAGCTTGGAATTAATCAAAAACCCACATAATTTTGTATAAATCATGCATGGCCCACAGCATCTACCAGGAGAAAGGCTAAGGTGCTCTCTAAAGGAGTGGATTGCCTTGTAAATCATACAGGGAAGAGAAACTCCATGAAAACACCAGGAAATCCATATAAATCATGGGATCTTGAGCCTCTGGATGCCTCTTTGCTGTCAGGGAGTCCAAGTGCAGCTTAATTAGAGGAGGAGATGAGCTTTCCTGCTGCCAGACGGCTCACCTTGCTTCAGCGCCTCCGATTATCCCAGCTGAGGACAGCATTTCAACAGAAATTAGTGTCTTTGTTTAAAATGTGTATTTAGAGGCCTGCCTTTGAAAGCCATGCTTAGGAAATGCTAAAAAGAGGATTGGACATGCATATTCCACCTGATCCGAGAGCTGCAGATAATTTTTGCTAAGCCCAGAGGTGATGTTCATCTCTGTTGCAGCTGCTTCACATCTCACACACACTGATTTGGGAATGAGCTTTTGGGGAGCCCCCTGGTAATTCCATCTCCTTGTGCCACCTCCTTCCTGCCACTCCACTGCTCCGAGGGCTCTCCTGGAAATGTGACAGTGTAACAAATTTTATGTAAAAATGTAAACCAAATTCTGCATGACCCACCCGTGTCCTGGGCTGATCCCACAGCGTGGGCAGCAGCGGGGGGGAATCTGCACCTCGGCTTCACTTTCTGAGACCCCACTTGGGACAGCACTTCCAGCTCTGGGGCATCCATCATCACAAGGATGAGGAGCTGCTGGAGTGAGTCCAGAGGATGCCACAGGGATGCTCCAAGGGCTGCACTGCAGCCAGGCTGGGAAAGCTGGGGGTATTCACCTGGAGAGAAGACTCCAGGGAGACCATAGGACCTCTTCCAGTGCCTGAAAGGGCTCCAAGAGAGCTGGAGAGGGACTTTGGACAAGGGATGGAGGGACAGGACAAGGGGAAATAGCTTCTCACTGCCAGAGGGCAGGGTTAGATGGGATATTGGGAAAGAATTGTTCCCTGTGAGGGTGGGGAGGCCCTGGCATAGGTTGCCTGGAGAAGCTGTGGCTGCCCTATCCCTGGAAGTGTTCAAAGCCAGCTTGGATGGGGCTTGGGATAGTGGAAGGTGTCCCTGCCCATGGCAGGGGGTTGGAACTGGATGAGTTTTAGGGTCCCTTCCAACCAAACCATTCCTTGACTCTCAGATTCTATAATTCCTTGCATTGAGTGCTACAATTGAAAATATGAGCACTGAGAAGTTGGATACCAGGAAGACAGACTTGAACTTTGCTTTCCTCTGTGTACCCTTCCCTGAAGCTTTTGATCACAATGCACAGATTGTCTCCTGCAGGATTCGTGACTCACTGAGCACCTGGTGGGATTTGAAAGGCCTTGGCATTGTCCCCATCAGACCCTCTGTGCCCCACGAGCAGCGATCTGCCCTTGTTTGGTTAGAGCCTGGTCGTGTCTCCGTAGAGACAACATCCCTGCAGCCCTCACAGGAATACACTGATCCTCCCCAAGCAAGCACAGACAACAGCTGAGAATGAGGTTGCAGCTTTCATTATTTTCTAAATGACTAATAAATGCAAAAACATCTTGCAGTCTCCTGAGGCAGATCTTTATATAACCCTGTGATCCTTCAGCAGGGCTTTCCGATCCGGATTCCATTCCTCCCTGAACCACCAGAGATCAGTTTGCTTCTGCTGCTGAAATGCAACCCCAAAATGCAGCATCCAAACTGAGTTCCTTGTTATTCCAAGGCTTGTCACAACAGCACAAAGGCTGAGGCTCTACAGCAAGAAGCCATAAATGGTTTTGTACTCCCTGTTCCTTACCTTGTCCTCCTCCATTTACAACCTCCTTCTTTTTAATTGGGAATGTCACTATGAACACCTGGGCTGCTGTGTTTAGCTTGGGATCCCTGGCAGCACTGAGGGAGAGACAAGAGCCTTTCTTATGTGTGGTCTGTATTGGATAGGTGGAATGTAGGTAAGAATATGCAGGAAGTTCTTCCCTGTGAGGGTGGGGAGGCCCTGGCACGGGGTGTCCTGAGAAGCTGTGGCTGCCCCATCCCTGGAAGTGTCCAAGGCCAGGTTGGACAGGGTTTGGAGCAACTTAGGACAGTGGAAGGTGTCCCTGCCCATGGCAGGGGGTAGAATGAGACGAGCTTTAAGGTCCTTCCAAGCCAAACTATTCTGGGATTCTACATGGGCTGACCTGCCCTTATCTGAAGGCCATTTTCCAACCTGAAACAGAGTTATGCTTCACATCCCTTCAGGCAAGAGGGCTGGACTCTCAGTCTCACTTTAACATGATGAAGGAATCTGTGTCAGGGCAAGAAACTGAGCCCACACCAAAGGCAAACATCCTGCTTAGCAGACACCTCCCTCCCCGCTCCGTGGTCTGCAGGGCTTGCTGTGCACTGCTATCGGGACACGTCACTCCACAATCTCTCCTCTATTCTCTGAGGGAACCTTCCAACCCCCCCTTCCCAGATAATGTAATTGTAAAGGGATGTGGCTGGGTGAAGCAGCTGCAGCCCAGCCCAGGCTGTCCCAGCAGGTTTTGAGTGCGGTGATGTGCTGGAGCAGAGCGTGGCCAGTGAGATACAGGACAGGGCCTGGGCTATGGACACTGCTACAACACATCATTAAACTCAGCAAAAGGCATCCTTGGAAGCAGAAAGCAGCTTGGCTGAGCCCTGGCCCTTGCTGATGTGTCCACGGGCTGAGTGGACCAGCAGCTATTTCAGGTTTGCCATTCTGCCTTGGATCACTGCGTGGAGAGATCCAATTGCTGCCTTTGCAAGTCTCTCCTCCTGTGTGGTCAAAACATATATTTTTTCACGTTACACATGAGCAAACAGGTCAGAACCCGTTATTTATTTGATGCATTTCACATCCTTCTCTAAGATGTTGGGCTGAGAACTGTTTACAATCTCCATTCACAGATTCAAGGTTTGAAATAATTACCTTAAAAAGCCCAGAAAATATGACTTGCTCCGGAGAGATTCCTGAGGAGTTAATCACAGCTCTCAGTGTTCAGGATTCTGGCTGGCCATGGTTTCTGTGGTATTATTCTGCTCCTGACGGGGCATGCTGAGTTCCTAGAATCAGATTTTCAGGGTGAATAGTCAGTTACAAATTCAAGAGGTGGGTGTAACATGAACTCTCTAATTTTCACCTCAAAGCAGTTGTTTATCTGAATCTTCCTGCTTGGAAACTCAATCCCAAGAGTGTTCACCCACAACAACCACAATGGCAATCCTGGCAGGGTAACCACATCCCAAACACTCCAGCTGAGGCAAATATAGCAGAGAAATACTTAGGGCTGATACAGGAGCTGTTGTCTTTCATGTCTTTCAGGGCAGTTCATGCCCACTGAGTGACTGAAACATGCAGGATGGTAACACAACAACAGCTTTATCCTCTCTGCTTGCAGCAAACACACAGGGTTCATTCATCATAAACATGGGGCACAGAAATGATTTTAAAATGAAACTTCAGTTCCATCACCAGTGTGGCTGCTCCTGCCAAGGGTTCAGCCTGAGTTTTGCCTGCCAAAGATCAGGTCTGATGAAATCTGCTGTTCCACCTTGGCAAGAAAATATGGCCAAGAATGTTACTTTGCACAGAAGTTTCTTTAGATGGTCTTTCTATTTCAGCCTCTTGTCCCTACCCCCCAAGCAGCTGAGTTTATAGAACACCCTACAAGGAAAGACAAGAAGAAATTGCCATAAAACAAAGCATTATTTGATGTCTCCTGAGGGACTAAAGCTTCCCAATCAGGCTCCCAGTGTTACCACCCCACTGGACTTACAGATAAGTAATGTGTTGTCTCTTTTAAAATGTAATTGCTGGTTCAGGCCCTTTGGACAGCTCTGAAAGAGCCTGGCCAGCCCTTGCAAACACACACCTTCCAGGACCTTGGGTTTAACCTGGTAGGTACCTGCTGCATGTGGTGGCTGGGAAGAGGTGTGGGATGGAGCAATGGCAATGTGCATGTGGCAGCAATGGGAGGCAGAGAGAGAAAAGGATGGTGCCTGCAGGTGAGTGTGGAGCCCAGCTGGATTTATATTCACTGTTTTATATCAGGTAGACTTGAATTCACAGGTATTTTAACCATAAGGTTATTAAATTCCACATGGCCTTGAGGAAATGAAATCTCAGTGTTTTAACTCATCCCCAGCTGTTGGCATGGCCTTACCCCTTCCTTGACTTTTGGGTCTACATTTACACCTAAGCTTTTAAAAAGGTCACTCCTGGCTTCAGACTGAAAGGTCAGAACAAAATAGACTTTCTGTAGGTACATTGTCTGCCAAAACATGGGCTGACACTGGGCAGACAAGTCTGAAGGTATAAATTGTCATCACATCCTGCCTCAGTTTCGCCAGCTAGGAAAGGATGGTGGGAGATAAAGAATTTAAAGTTCCAGAAGAGTCTGAGACCTGCACCCAAGAAACTCTGATGTTATAGCTAGTATGAGCTATTTTATTTCATACACTTATTTTCTGTAAGTGTTTGGTCTAACATTTCATTGCCCTCATTAGTCCCTGTGTTTCAGGGAGGTGACGGATTAAATGCAGACCTGAGCCAGGGCTCAAATATACATTGCAAATCCAGGCATCTAAACCCTGCCAGCCCACAGATTTAGCTGTGTAGATTGAGAGGGGAAATGATTGCTGAGCTGTTACATTCCTTATCTCTGCCTGATCAAAGCGGAAATGGATGGAGGAAATTCCTCCTTCCTGCTTTGTGGGTGAAATTCACCCCAGAGCAGCAGATTGCAGCTGAGGGTGTCACACCAGCATCTTTTGGAGCTGGGAAACTGGTTTCCAAGGGCACAGCCCTGCTGCCTTGGAGCCCTTGCACACATATATTTTTAGCCCATCAAGGTTTTCAGGAGGATGGTGGAGAAATGAGATCACCAGGAGGGCCAGGGCCATCACTGCCTCTGACCAGTGCCAAGCTGGCCTGACTGCAGCCCAAGCAGAGGCCTCTAAACGCAGATCCTGGTGGCCACAAGTCCCCTCCCCAGCCCAGGGGCTTCTCCCACTGTGCCCAGCCTGACTCCGGAGCAGCCTGAGTCACTGGGCTGGCGCCCAGCATTGCTTGGGGCTGCAGAGGTGGGACGGAGAGCAGCCCTCGGCCTGGGCAGTGTGTCCCTGCTGCCAAAGAAAGCCACAGCACAGCCCCTGTTCCCTTTAATCATGGGAATGATGAAATCAGCTTCGCCTCTGCAGGGAGCAGCGAGCTGAGCAGGTAGGGCTGGTCCCCGGGGGCACATTTTTGGGTGCTGGACACGGACACAGCGCTCACCATCAGCTGTTGCCTTGGCAGCTTTAAAGCTGGTGCAGATGTGTGGGTGGGAAAAGGAAAACTGCCTGAAGTGTGGGACACAGTCTTCTTCCAGCACAGGACAGGTCCCAAAAAATGCAAAGCCTTGGGACATGAGTCATGTCCTTGAACTCCCCTACTCCCTCCTCTGGAATGGCTTTGCCACAACTCGGTTGTGACAAGAGTGAAAACCACCACGGGCCATGGGAAATGGATGTGCTGTGGACTCCCTTGGTAGTTTTTGATGGCTCAGGGCAGGAGCTGATGAACCAGGTCCTCCCTTTCAGTTTCTTCTGCACCCCCATCCAAAAACTGCCCTCACCAGAACTGGTCTAACAGTTTTCAGGAAAAAAAAGATGGGAGAAAAGCCCCCCGTTCTCAGCCATAGGCAGGTTCCCACGGGCCTGGCACTGGATAGTGAGGAAGGCTGAAGACAAAGTGGGAACATGCTCCCTATTTTTTCCCAGTCAATCTCTTGTTTTCTGACCCCCCTTAGGAGCTACCACCCATATTTGGGATCTTCCTTCTGCTGCAGGTTCCTATTGAACTGGAAGGTATCGCTGGTGTGAAGAGAACACCACCACAGGAAATTCCAGGTTTCTTCAATCTGCTTCTCAACAATGTGGGAAGCACTGGTGTCCTTCTCTTTTCCTTCTAGTTTTACCTTCTACCCAAAAGAGAAGCCAAAATGACTGATGGTAATAAGGAAGAGAGTGTGGATGACACTGACCCCATACAGCTCCTGGTTCTGCCTGAGAAAGAGAAACCTGAGGCCATGAACAAGCCCTGGGACAGATTTTTCCTTCTGGGTGAAGAGAAAGGGTTTCTTTGTTAAAAGCAAATGGCAAAACACCGGAATGTTTGAGTTCTTTGCTTTCCTTTGCCCTCTCTACAAATTAATTCCCTGCATCTCTTTTTGCCTATTCATAAAACAGGGGGGAATCTTGATCTGTGGCTGCAATGAATCCACACTCACATAGAGCTCTGGGGGCTCCCAGGTGGTCTGGAAATGGGAATAAATAGCAGTGGGAGGAATAATCACAGTGTTTGCAGAGAGCATAGAGATTCCTGAGAGAGCAGTGCTGTAGAGCAGCTTCGGGGATCCTCAGCCAGGTGGGATTTCCCAGAACTTTATATCCTGCCACCTGCACAACCAAAGCATAGTAAAAAGTGTTTTATCTGGGTAAAATACTGTGAAGAGCAGGTTATCCAAATAATGAAGGATCCATAAGCATCAATAATCAGGGAGGGAGACTTGGTCTTTTTTGTCATGACAGCAATGAGGAAAGTTGCTTGGCATCAACTAGAAAGAATTCCACCATGCTGATGGCAGCTCCTCTCCTCTCCTCTCCTCTCCTCTCCTCTCCTCTCCTCTCCTCTCCTCTCCTCTCCTCTCCTCTCCTCTCCTCTCCTCTCCTCTCCTCTCCTCTCATCTCCTCTCCTCTCCTCTCCTCTCCTCTCCTCTCCTCTCCTCTCCTCTCCTCTCCTCTCCTCTCCTCTCCTCTCCTCTCCTCTCCTCTCCTCTCCTTTTTCCTTTTTCCTTTTTCCTTTTTCCTTTTTCCTTTTCCTTTTTCTCATTTCCTATTTTCATCTCCCCTCAGACTCTGCTGTGGGGGTCAGTAAAACAATTCTGAATTTAAAGACAGGAATAGCAGCTACATTTGGCCATGCAGCAGAAATCCTGTTATTCAAGCCTTGTGGGATTCCTTCGGTGGTTTCCTATTCCTCCTTCCAGCTTCCTCACCGCCAGACCTCTGGATTGTCAAGTCCCAGCTTGTCCCCGAGCGCCTGTTTCCTCCTCCACAACTTCTCCCCCCAGGCTCTCCCTATCCCACACACATTCCTAGCCTGTCTTATGCTGCCCTCTATCCTTGGAATAACCTTCCTCCTACTCTAAGCAACAAACCTCGTTCCTCTTTCCCAGCTTTCTGCCTGCAGATCCCAGCGCTGCCCAACCATTCCCCGGTGGGTCTCTCAATCCTGGAATACCCCAAACCCTCTTTCCTAGAACACTGAAGTACTCAGCCCTGCAGTGCACTTTGCATTTGGGGTTCCTCCTTGGGACTGGGATTAGCCAGACTCTCGCCTGCCCCAAATCCACACAGCTGAACCCCTGTGGAGAGCCTCTGGCAGGGCTGAACCTGAATGGAATTCCTGCTCACAGCAGCAATTCAGCTTTTCCTGGGAGCTGACTGACAGAAAATCTATTCCTCGGGTTGGTTTGGATGGTGAGGGGTCATTGTGCTCAAAGCCCAAGGCTTCAGCATTGAGCATCCTGCTGGTTTTTGTAGGAATCCCAGGAAGATCAAGTCATCCAGATGAATCCTCTTCTGGAGACCCTTAATAGTGCTAAAAATAGGAGGAAGAACGATTCCTTCCATTCGTAAGTACCAGCCCTTCACTGGTAGGTCACTGTAGATCATACAAAGATCTTCCCTCAGAAAAAAATAAAACCAAAGCTATCTTAAAATGCTTCCTCAAGCAGTAAAGTTAATTTCTATTTACTAACACTTCCCACTGAGCATTGGTTCCTATTTCCTTGAACTGAGTTTGTCACTTTCGTTTTGCCTTCCTATTTTTAGATGTCAAATTTTTATGTCAATTAAAAAAATACTTTTGAACAACCCCTCAAATAAATGCCCTTTCAACTGATCGCTGCTGCAAAGATTCAAAATGCAGATTATTTTTAATTTTACAGATTTTTTTTTTCAGATTATTTTTCAGGTTTTCTGCAGTTTATTTTTAATTTTGAAGTTCTCAGTGAACATGTAAAACATTGGGGGTTTCAACCAAAGCCTCATTCCTGCTTCTGTGTGCTACATACTTCTGCCATATGCTGCACAGAAAGGAGGATTTCTTTAAGCTCTAATACAGAATCCAAGAAGAAAGAGGGTTTTTTTATAGATCTGATCTTTGAAAAGATTAAATTTCCTCTCACTGACTTGCAAATTTGCCCCTACAGGCAACGCTGTCTGTCCCTGATGAACACTCAGAACCTCTCAGCTACTTTCTGTTTTCCTACAGATATTGCAATCTTGATTAACAGGCTCATCTTTTATTTTCTCATCCAGGGCAAATTTATCTGAATTCACTGTGGTGGCACAGGGAGGCTGTCTGGGGCTAACACTGGGAGTTGTAAGTAAGCAGATAATTCTCTATATTAACTTCGCTTTGGATTTTTTCTTGTGTTGAATGGACCCTGTTTTGATTAAATCAGACACGAGCAAATCTGAAATGAATTCTGTGAACTGGAGGGATCTGCACTGCTGTAAATGAAACCAAACTCTGTCTCTCCTTCCACAGTGAAGTTACATATTTTAGATGATGACAAATTTATTTCCTCTTTCTTCACTTGCCTGTGAGACTCTGTGCACACAAAAAGGACACAATGCCTCCCCCAAAAGCTGTACACTTTTCACTCCACTATTATATTGCAACCATTTCTAACACTCATCAGCACAACACTGTAATTGTCTTGCAACCAAGATCCTAAAAATAGCTCTGCAGGGAAGGTGCATTGTTCTGTGCTTGCATGTGTGCATCCAACACTAAATTGAGAGCCACAAATCCCAGCTCTCGAGGTAAAAAGACCCCACCACGTTTCCTGACTAAAGCCCTTCAACACACAGAAGAAGGAGAGAGGAAACATATGGACCAGTCATTCTTTAATGTGGGATTGTCTGCATCCCTCTGACTTTCAACTCATCCCAGATTTGCATCACACCCAGGAACCATATGTTGGATTTGCCTCTGTGGCCAGTTCAAGGCCAAGGCAAGCTGAGGTTGTTTCCTGGCAGGTTTCAGCCTCTTCCAGCCTGGCATGGCCAGACCTTTGCTGGGCAGGCAGCAGCACTGGCCAAGGTCCTCCTGCACCTTGGCTGGAGCTCTGCAGGCAGAAGGGATTGTGAGTCCTCCCCAAAGTCGCTTGGACTAACTAAAACTGACAATAAAGGTGGTTTGAGTCAACCTAAACTTGCCTGAAGAACTCACAGGATGCAGATCACAGCAGAGTTCTATGGAGAGAAGACCTCAGCTGAGAGGGAAGGATGAAAATGCCCAGGCAGGACCTCCTGCAAGGTCTGATCCCTCTGGGGATTTCGGAGTGAATTGGTGCAGTGAGGTCTAGAGGAGGATGGGTCTTGTGGAGACCAAAAGCCAAACTGTGTTAGAGCCTGGCAGAAGGCATGGACAGAGTGATTACAGGGTACAAACCACCTTTTCAGAGCTCTTCCCTGAAACAAAGGGCAGTGTAAGGACACAATTCACAGGACAACCTTACAAACCATGCATTGGCAATTCAAAGGATGCTCAGAAGCAAAATGAGTTATTCTGGAAAGCTGTTCCTGAACCCAGCAATGACATAACTGGACAAGCAATGGCATTTTCTGCCTCTCTTTCACTTGCTACTAATATATCTGTGCTAAGACTTGTGTCAGAGGGAACACAGTGAAGGTTAAAGGCATGTTCTGGGAGAATCACTGAAGGATGTTGTGGTTCTTGCTGCACTCACAGGAGTTCCAAAGGATATTGGTGAAATACTGCTTTCACTGATATCAAAAGCAAATTCTCGCTGACATCCGTAGGGCTGTGACTTTTCAATCTCTGGCTGCTGGATACATCTGGATATGCTCCTCTCTGTGTTCCATGTCTGGAGAAGTCACATGTCATTCCCCAGGAACGAGCCAAGAGATATTATAATTTCTTCCTTGACCTTACTGGTACAGCACTTTGTGTGTGTTATTCACTGCCTTTAATGCTCACATCCCTGCTCAATCCTCTGTTTCTAGGATAAAAAAATCCTACTCACCAGAACTGTGCTTGGTCAGAGATTGAAATAGGTTCTCTGCAATGGGGGGTTGTTACTAATTATCCAGGAAGAAGAGGATTGCAAGTGACTTTTCCTTAGGCAGGCCAGAGTGAGAAAGAAAAGCTGTCTTCCCCTGTCTTGATCAATGCATGGTGAGGTCTGCCTTGATCTGGCAGGGCTGCCACGAAGGTAAGAATGATAATTATCAAACTGAAGTGTTGAGCTGCTTCATGCTAATTGCTTGCATCTCCTCAGGACAGGGAAGACAACCAGGACAAGCTTTTCAATACTCTTTAAAAGGTCTGGGTGCTCAATCCTTACTTCGATGTGGCTGCTATGTCAAAATCTCCTGGGCAGCCTGAGCAACTCATCCCACAAAGGGCTTTTTTTTTCAGCAAAACACTCAAAACGTGCTCAGGAATTAAAACCTAGACAAACATTCAGTCTCCAGTCAAAAACCTGCTTGTTATGCCTTGTTTGGACTGATGACAATTGTGTAATCACCTCTTGGTCTGCCTCTTGCTGCAGAAGCTTCTGCTTGAGCTCAATCCTAATTCTTAGCACTGGATGCTTCAAGGTGTGATCACAGCAAAAACCACAGAAGGTGGGGAAGATCCACGTCTCACTGGAAGCCTGGAGGAACATCAGTGAAAGTGGAAATACAGCGAACAGGATGCTGGGCCCCTGGCCTGAGCTTCCTGTAGGAATAGAATTCAGCTTCTTCAACCTGAGGATAAATAAGCGACTGAGGAGCAGCTGGGACAGCCTGAAGATTTGTTCAATTTTCTGTGAGCTGAAGCCTGAAGATAAAATATCTGCTCCAGAGCAAATGAGCGTGAGGTAGGAGTGTCTGGTTAACATTCAACAGCCTGGAGTTTGCAGGACTTCAGACGAGCTGTAACGGGGTTTGTTTGAAGCCTGGAAACTGACAGATCTGAAAGCTGTGGCAGAAACCACAGGTTAAAACCTGCTCATCTCACATACATGTGTAATCTCAAGGAGCAGCTTTTGTGAGGAGAAGACTTGACCCTTTGTCTAGTTTTGACACATATTTTCCTTTTTAATATCATTTTGAAGAGTATCTGTTGCTGAGCAGAGCTTATTGGGAATATCTGCTGGCTTCTGAGACTATTATTATAAGCAGGACTTGAGCTACAGAGAGATCAAACAGTCTCCAGCTGCTGAACTTCCAGTGCCCTTTCCAGCAGCTGTTGGAATTTTACAGCTCCCAGGATTTATACATTGCAAACAAGCCTTTTGTACAAAGCAGATATGATTTTCATAGGCCACAAAGACAAGCAGTCCCAAATCATGGCTCACAAGTAACACACTGCAAGATTCTCTGGCATGTTCAGAGCTGTGCACTCTCCCTGCTCCAGGCAGGGTGGGGGAGGAAAGCACAGTGCTGGTCTGATGGGACCTGGCTGCTCAAATCTCAGTGGGATAATTATTTTAGATGTTTGACACCATGGTGCAGATTAAGAATTCCCTTGTGGGGGTCTGTGTCCCTTCTGCCCAGAGTCCTTTGATGTCCTGGGCTCTGGTCCAGAAGAAGAGACCTCTGACTAGGGATGTCATGGAGAAATTCAAGCAGAAGCCAAAGAGGAGCAGGCAGAGGTGGACAACATGGACCTGGGTTGAAATCTCACACTTGGTGACAGCAAACCAGGACAAAGCCAGTGTGCAATAAGCTCAGCCAGTTCACTGAGATTGGAAAAGCTGCTACAACCAGGCTCTTTTTTCCAGGGAATATAGAATGACCTTAAACAACACACTGATTTTTTTTTTTTTTTTAATGAACAGATGTGCTATTGAGAGTCAGAGCTGGCATCCACAGCTGCCACAGGGCAGTGGGCCTAGCAGATGGCTGAGCTGCCAGCTAAGTTCTTGATCCTGCTTTGTCCAACAGCTCTGCCTTGCCAATGAGTTTGGAGCCATGGTGGAGCACAGGCACAGACCCTCCAGAGTTTACGGGAGCCCAGGGGCAGCAGCACCTTGTTTGAGATGTGTATTATTGCTCTGCTCCAGCCAGCTGGCCCTTCTGAACAGCGTGTGTGTGTGAAGGGATGGAGCTGAGAGCTGCTTCCCTTCTGTCCTTCCCAGCTTGGTCCCAGCAGGGCAGGTCTGCAACCATTTTGCTGAGTATGCAAAAAGGAATGGGGAAAAATGAGGGATTTGCTCCCTGTTACTTAGATTAACATGTTCACCTTCCCTCCAATAGTAGCTGAAGTTACTCAGCTCATGGATCTGCAGCCTGAAGAACTCCAGAGGGGTCATCACCAGGCCCAGGGGAAAAGCAGGGAACAAGCTGGAGTGGAAGTGCATCCTCTCAGCATCATAGTGCCAGAATGGAGTATTTGGCCAGCAGGTCACTGATGGCCATCAAAGGCTGCCACTGTAACATCCTCTGGGCAAATCACCCAACCTCCTCAAGCCCAAGGGGGGAGAAGGGGAACATTGGCACAGCCAGTGCAGAGCACTGTTTCCGCCAGTTCTGTTTCTGCCATGCCCCTTCTCTAACCCTTTGTAAGCTGGAACATGCACTTAGCAAGGGCAGAGACGAGCCCAAGCCCTCTGCATGAATAGATCACCCCAAACTTCCATGGGTTTTTCACGTACAGTGACACTGGGAGAAGTACAAGCTTGTCCCGAATTAACATGTCCCTTTTGCCATAAAGGCAGAGGGTGGCTCTGCCACACAGAAAGGTGCATCTCAGAAATTCTTTCAATTAGTTGAAAACACTGATTATGCAATTGTCTGACCAGTGACACCACAGTTGAGCGTTTTAATGCACAAAGAACAGCAAGGCTGTTCCATGACTCCTCAACATGTTGCCACTGGCTTTGATTAACAATATAATCCTTACAGAAATTCTGAAAAGGAACAAACCCCCAAAAATTCATGGCTTGTTTCTAGTAACACAGAGCTCTAGGAAAGCTACCTAAAAGGCACATCAAGCAAAGATTAAATCAATTTTTGCTTCCCTTGCTTGCGTGTTGCTGAAGAGCCAGAGCCCTGCAGCTCACTGCAGCCTGTCTCGCCTTTCCTGGTGGCTGTGCCTCGCCTCTCTGCTGTGCTGTCACACAGCCATGCTAATGCTTAGCAGCAGGAACAGTATTTAAGCATATTATCAAACTCCACCAGTTATTCATATACTTCACTGCACAGACACACTGACAGAACATGATCAGAGCATGAATCACAGGCCCTTTGGTCTATCTTTTTTATACTCAGCAACTATTTCCTTTCTTTGCTACCAAGCAGGTTTTTGAAAGTGACATTTGACTGTGCCAAAATATGTTCTGATTGTGCTTGGTTATAGCAGCCTATAAGCCACATTGTCCTCTCTGTCAGTGTATCAAAGTATGAGCCTAAAAGGTAAAAATATAATCTCTCCACAACATGCTTTCCTTTGGCAGTGCTGCAGAATCATTTATTCAGGGCAAATGAGTTTTCCACGGAAAGGACCCCCTGTGAGGACTGAGACTCTAAGGATTCCTTTAATGCTATTCCCATGCCAGCATTAACTCATTTCCTTTCCCTGTACCCACAGGGAGGATTTCTCCCTCTCTCTGCACAGCTTAACAATCATAAATCTGCTTTCTCATGCACTACCAGGCTGTTCTCTTGCTGTATCTGAACCGGTCATGCCTTTCCTCCCCTGTTCCTTTCCAGTGTGACACAGCATCACAGGGTGGTAACAGAAGAACAAGGATCCCACCAAGCAGTGGTGGATTTGCTCCAGAAATCCAATGTTTCCTGCTCTGAATCCTCCTTAAAGCAGAGGAGGCTGCAGGTAGAGTGAACATCAGGGTACAATGAATTCTGTCAGCTCGATGTGTCGGCACACAAATGTCACCGGTTCTGGTGCCCAGAGCTTCCCCATCGTTCTTTTGTGGAAAGGATAAAGCCTGTCACTGTAACACTGCCTTCATCCAGGTAACAGCCTGCGTCTGCCCCTGTATCCTTCCCTCCATGCTGAAAGACAATCTTGCTCTGACCTTGAAATTTCTGCCCCTCCAGCATGAGAGGCAGACAGTGCACGCCGTGTTCATGCGCTCCAGGAAGGCACCACGAGCACTGCTCCAGAAACATTCCTGCACAGATGGAAGCGTGAGTGCAGTCCTGGATTAATGACAGGCTACATAATCCCCCCCTGGCAGTCAGTGGCCTTCTGCTGCCCAGACAAATGTCAGGTTTCGATCAACCAGAAAAACCCGCTGCCTACCAGGACTGTCAACAGCTCAGCCCAGCACTTTGCTATTGAGAGGTGAATGGGAGAGATGGGGAAACTGCTTTGCAGATTTTGAGCTATCAAATGAATGTGGGGTTGCATCTTGCATCTACTCTCTGCTTGTGGAATTCCATCCTTGCTAACCTGATAACGCAGCACCAGCATAAAAGGGGAGACTGACTCCTGAGATGCAGTCCAGCACCCAGAGGATGTGATGTTTCTTTCTGAGGCTGCTGTCACAGCACTTCCATTGACTCTCAGGAGTGCTAGAAACAGGACAGGAAAGCTCCAAAGAATCCTGTTAGCATTTTGCCTTGAAAGTCACAAATGAAAATGGGAAATTCATTACAGGGGAAGGCTTGTGTTACTTTTCTGTGTACCCAAAGCTAATGCCAGTTGATATGGGGCTATGATTCCAGCTGTGAAATGCAAAGGATTTTATAAACCAGAAGGTTTTCTCTCTCCAGCCTTGGTAACTCCTGTTAGTTCTTTCACTCCACTCCTCTTTGTCTCATTCCACGAGCAGCTGGACAAACTGATGGTTGCTTTGCACAGCACATCCCTGCATTTCACCCACTGCATTGTTCCAAATAGATTCAAACAGTCTGGTACAGCAATCCTCAGGCAAAGCACACGGTGCCTTCTGCACAAGCTGGGGCTGGCTGAGCAGATCCTCATTCAGGAATGAAAGAGGTTCAGTCATCCCTTCACAGGTTGCCTTGTGCCCAAGGGGATGTAAGGCTGAGAGACACTTCCAAGTGCCAGGGCCAGAGACAGGATGTCTAATAAACCTCTCATATTATGAGAGAAGCACAAAGAATTAGGGAATACATGACCTGGAACTAGACAAGTCGGCACCATGTTTTATTGGGCTGTATTGCCTCCTGTGACCCTTTATTTTGCAGGATAACCACGGAAACAGGGAGCTGCAGAGGGGGAAGAGCAACATGAGTTTTCACCTATGACATATATAATAAAGTGGAAGGGCAAGTAATGGAAAGCAGTGAACAGCAAACAAATGTGCTGTGAATAGGCAGTTACTCATATTGTTTGAATTCCAACACCATTGCTGAATGCACATCTTCCACTTGCAGATGTCAGAGGTCTGCATCCTGTGCAGGGATCCTGTCCCTGATGGGAAATCACAGAGGGAATGGGTAGAAATGCCTGTTTCCATTCCTTCTGCTTCCCTCTCCAAGAACTCTCACAGGTGTAGGAATATGCACAGGCTTCCTTACAGCAGTATTTCAGTGCCTGTAGGCCTGGGAAGCTATACCAGAGAAGGTCTTAGGCAGTGAGGAGGATTCTGCACTGCTGCTACTTGAGTTCTTACATCATGATACCTGTCTTTCCATGTTAGAAACCAACACCTGAATCCCAGCTTAATCTCTCCAGGGTTTGTGGACAATAAGAAGGCACCAGAGTTGCTGCTTGGCTGTCCTGACCTGGGGGAAAAGGAGTGCAGAATTTGCTATAAAAGGGTACCGTTCACTCCTACCAAACTGGGTTGACTAAACTGATGGCAGTTATGACTCAGGATGCCTTCGGTGTAGATAGAGCTGCAGAGTTTGAGTTTCTACAGCAACCCACTTCCTCATGCATATAATGTTCCCTCTTACACACGCTCCTGAAACTGACTTTTAATCAGACAGTTCAGTTAATAAAATGCAAATGAAGTGCACCTCCAGCTATGCGATAAATCTCATTTGCTCTTTACTATTCCTTAGTCAGACAAAAATCCTACTAACTGATCATTTATCCAGTTTAAGACTGGAAAGTAAAATGGAGAGAGATTGTTGTAGCCATCTAATATTAGCAGCATGCGTCATTAATTTTGCACATATGTTTTTGTCATAACATAACCAAAGTAGCTATTGTAACAGCCATGCAGAAGGGAGCATTCTGTTCTTTCCAAGAACCTAAAATCTGCATTTCCCAACTTTTATAATAATTACACAATAGTCATCACTCCTCCAACCTACTCTATCCTTAGATTTCAACTTATGGATGGAGATCACTGCCTCAATATTACTTTAAGGCCAACAACCACAAGATTGCTACTATTATTTTTCATTGCTACTAAAACTATTTAGTGCATTTCCGTTGCAGGACAGTACAAGGTGTATTTTGGTTTTATCAAGGACAAAACCTTCAGCCCTGCAGTTGTTTCTGAGCCCCACTCGTTGTGTTTGCCACAGGCTTGGCCTGATGGCAATTCAGAGGAATGGCCACAAGTTTCTGCAGCTACTTTTGTGGGAGAAATTAAACATTAGGGTGAGGAAAATACACCGAGGTTGTCCTGTTCTGCAGAATTAAACAGTGGCAATTACAGGCACTGAGAACCTTGGGATGTCTGGGCAGGAAAGATAAGGGCTGGGAGAAAAAATAACAGCCATGTTCACTTAGAGACACTGAAAAAGTCAGTGACTTTCTTGTTAATTATTGATAGGGCAAGGGGCCTGAATAATTTCTTTCCAAATCAATGCCAGGAAAGTTAGTAAATGGAGAAAATCCTGAAATCTGAGTCTAAGCCTGCTGCCTCTAGGGAGTGGAAAGAGAATGTCTTCAAAATTCATGGCCTGGACTTCCCACTTCTCAAACCAGCACAGAGAGGAGGGGTGAGGATATGAGCATGGGAATACAAGATTTCACTATTCATTAATATTTAAAAGCTGA
Organism: Monarcha castaneiventris obscurior; assembly: GCA_026261815.1. Classification (NCBI taxonomy): domain Eukaryota; kingdom Metazoa; phylum Chordata; class Aves; order Passeriformes; family Monarchidae; genus Monarcha; species Monarcha castaneiventris. The sequence goes on along the minus strand of JAMPIT010000856.1, from coordinate 9,568,876 downwards.
AACAAAGATGTTTGGTTCACTTCTCTTAAGCAGGACCACACTGCCATCACAAAGGGGCAGCTCCAGCTCAGAGTCCCTTCACTTAGGCCCAGGATGGATAAATCAGTTGGGTTTATGGTAAAAGAAAGTGCTGACCAAGACACAAAAGTTAAAGTGAAACAAAAATTTTAAAGCAAATTTTCCACATATAAGTGAATCAAAATCTGCCTTTTTATCTGGGTGCACACCTTCCCAGCTCCAGTGTGAGCCAAATGAACCTCCACAGCCTTAGAAAGAAAAAGCTTTCAAAGGGTTCTGGTCCCATTTGGACTGGTGTGAATCTAGATCATTATAAGAATCATTCTGCATTTATATCAGTTCAGAATTTGGCATGCAGTCCTGACTTCTGTGCTGGCACGCAGATCTGCTCCTGTGCTCCATAACAACCTTTTCTAGGAGCTGTATTACTCACACCAGAGATATGAAACTCTGCACTAAACAGGCATTTCAGGAAACACCAGGCCTCCCACTGGTATGCAAAACCCACTAGGATCTGATAATAAAATGACCACCTCAGGGCTTTCAGGAACCATTAAAATAGAAAAGGCCTGTTTTGGGAACCTCATTGCTTGAATGTCATAATTCCAAGTGAAGCTGCTGCTGAATGTGGCCCAGCAGAAGAAGGAAATGTGACTGAAAGAATGGGAGGTGAGAAGCATCATGCCAAGGACTTGGGAGCTCAGAGAGCACACAAAAGAGCAGAGGAGCTGACAAGCCACCCTGAGCCAGGAGAAGGATGACCTGTCCATCCAACTGCAGGCTGGTATCCATAGGGGATGGTTAAAGGCTCAGGATCCATTGAGGCAGGGCATCAGCTCCCTCAGGTGACTCATGAAAGGCTCCTTTCCAGAATATGGAATGAATAAAGAGCACTTGCATGAGCCTCATAGGCAGCTTGACTGTAACTCAAAGTCCTTAGATAACAAAGGAGACTGAAAAGCCTCCTGGTTAAAGCAAAGGAGCTGCTGTCACAAGTCCCAAATTCTGTCCCTGGTCCAGCACTGATATTCAGTATGAGCCACAGCAAGTTGGGTGGCACATTTTTGAAGTGCAAACTCTTCTTTAGGAACCTGTGTGTGTACAAACAGATTTTTTGATGCTTAACTTTAAGAAGCTGTGGCTTTCTCTGAGTCACAGAGATCAACTGTAACACAAATATGTTAAGGGAATCTTATTAGCAACCTTTCATAGGATGAACACTGGATTCCCACCTCTTGATTAGGAACAAGGGAACTTGTTGGATGCTGAGGAATGCCTGGCCCAAATGATGAAATGAAGGATGGGCCTCCTGAGGCAGGTGTGAAGGAGATGATAGGAGGGCCAGCAAGTGGATGCTGGAGGATTATCTCAACCATTGGAAAGGGCACTTGGAAGGGCTGGAGAACACCCTAGATAAAGCCAAGAAGGAAAAGTGGGTATGAAGCATAACAGGAGGTTTCTTCTGCCTTGTTCTTCAGAGAAATGAACCCAGCCAAGGGTTACAGCTCTTCCACTCAGAGCACCTTTTGGGATTCTCAGATTTACTCAGCTCATCTCCCCCATGGTTTCTTATATTGTCTTCCAGCATCTCATACAACCTGGGATGGATTTAATTATTCACTTCACCCTCCCACCTGATAGCAATAGTCATTTCACAGGATTTTTTAGGGATCTCTCTACATAAAGACTTTGTATTTCCTTGACATTCTTTATTAATTAGACCCACTTTTACATAATGATGCTGGCAGGCCTCTGCTTATAACATGTCTCCCTCTGCAGCCATGTAACTCTTTTCTATCCAGCCTTGGGGAATGCTTCTCCCTCTCCTGCACCTGAATTGTTTTTTATTTAATGTAATTGGAGAAGTTTTAAATCTGCACCAGAGCAGCCATGTGGCTGTCTGCTGCTTCTTCTGAAGTCAGTGTTAACTTCCACAGGATGTTAAACTCACAGATGCCTCATATGCTTCAGAATTTATTAAACGAGTCTCAGATTCCTTCTAAAGAAGCACAAGTTTCCAGTGACATTTTGTCCTGCTGCTGCTAACGGCTTGTGTGATCCACAAAAACCTTTTCCTGTCTGCAGGCATTAGACCACAGGGTTCAAACTTAGATCTCTGTGCTCAGAATGACTCAGTCACTAAATGCCAAAAGGAGAAGAGGGGTTTGGAGGGAGTTCACCAGGCAGAAATAACCATTTCATTTTTCTTTATTCTCTCCCGTTCTCATTCTCCCAGACTGGGGAAAGGAAAAAAAACCCCATTGTCTACTTGGATCAATGCTGTGAGACTCCAGCATGCTGCACAAACAGGAAGGGGCCGTGTTTTTCTAGGTATTAACTCATAGCAGCACAGTGAAGTGTTGCCAACTTGTGCCACTGCCCAAAATAGCTGTGTGAGTTCTGAGGGTGAGCAGGATGCTTTGGGAAGAGTCACTGCTGGACCAAGCTCCTGTGGGCCCATTGAAAACCACACCTGGAGCTCATGCTGCTCTCCAGAAGCACCTCGGATGAATTCTTTGGGTTTTCAGTCTTTGGTGCTCAGTTGCCAGAGCAGGGTTCAGCTTCTCACCCAACTCTGTGCACTAGTCTTGGCCTCTCCCTTCTTGGAAAACTGCAATGTGAGGAGAACAAGGTGAGGAGAGCAAGGACAGGGGAACAAGGTGAACCACCTGCCCAAGAACAGCAGCCAACCTGCCACTCAGATACCTGAGGTGAGGTGCAGGTGCCATGTCTCTATTTTAGTGTCTCTGTTTTAGATGACCCTCTTTGGTCTTGTTTCAACATGTTGGGCAGTTCTGATAAACATCATCTATATGTTTGCTGTGGCTGCCCCATCCCTGGAATGTTCAAGGCCAGCTTGGATGGGGCTTGGAGCAACCTGGGATAGTGGAGGGTGTCCCTGCCCATGGCAGGGGTGTGGAATGGGACGGTCTTTAAGTTCCTTCCAACCCAATCATTCCATGATTCTATGATTTTATGTTTGTTACAAAGTCTTTTTTCACACTTATTCCCCTTCTTTCAACTAGCTGGAGGACAACTCTGAACAAGAAAAGAAAATCCATGGCAGGATGAAAAAGGCTCATCCTAAAGCAGAGCATGACCTCAAAATAACAACTGCCAACCTCAATGAGATGAAATGAGCGAAACTTGGAAGATGTTAGAAGGAATTTTCATGGTTTAATGTGTCAGTTGGAATGGAATTTCCCAGGCTACAAAATCCTACTGGGTGCAGTTGTGCTACGTCACAGCTCTGACAGCATCAGATACAGCTGAAAAGTCCCTTGACCATAAATTCACTGAGAAAATTCACAGTCATACCCAGATCTCTTCAGAATTAACCCAACAACAAGCACAAGTGCAGTCCAGTAATTCAGGCAGGCAGAATCAGAAATACAAGATTTTGTTTCCTAAGTGTTTCTCTGACTCATTGTCTGATATTTGTAATTCATCTTCCACACTCACCCACATATAAAATGTGTATAATCACCGGGAAGTTATGAGGCTTAAATGATTCATGTTTATGTAAGGCCTTCTGATCCTCAGATAAAAACTGTTTTAGAATTGCAAAATATTATCACAAATTAGAACTTTATTTTAGTGTCACTATTGACTACTTCAGTGATGGGTCTGCCAGCACTGCTCTGAGAAACCTCCCCTCAGAAATTAACTTCCTGGAATACAAATATCCAACTCTATATTATCCAAACCACTAATTTACCTAGTTAATGAGCTAAGTAGCAAAGGCAATGTGTACAATCATTAATACATACTGCAAGCTTTGGTAATTCAAATTCTCCACAGGGAGTACAAGATCCTTGTACTTCAGAGCAAGGCCACCAGAACACTTAAGTGGCAGAAAAAAAATTAAGTATTTTAGTCCTTCAGAGATGCAAACAGGTTCAGCTTCCCAGGCTGCTTGAGCCTTTCTGTGCAGACCAGTTAATGACAGGGTAAGAGGAGCTTCCACAAAGGTAAAAGGGACTTAAGTGCCCTGCCAGTCCCACTAAGGAGACAGGACACTAAATCTCAGCTCTTCACTACAGAGCAGAAACACTAATTTGGCTTAATTCATTTGCTGTAACGTCCTACCTTTGCCACCCCACAACAGACAGCTTGTGCAGCTTTGACTTTTTGATTAGACTGAGTTGGCATAAAAGATTAATACAGCCCTTTAAACCTACCCTGTTAATATGGAGTCTTGAGCCTATCACTCTTTAAACCCTTAAATAACAGAACCAGCTGAGATCTAGCATTTATTTTTCCCTAGGCACATGTTGATGTTTTCTCTACAGCAGATTCTGACTTCTCTATGAGCTTGTGAAACCCTTGGGCTTGGAAACATTTGCCTTTTAGCTTCCAGTGACTAAACAGTTCAGCCAGCTCTGAATCCAGCTTGTCTTGTGTATTATCCACTTACTGGAAACTCCACTGTGAAGTCTAGGGAACTGTGTGCTCACTGCAGATCTCCTGCCATGCTGCTCTGACCAGGAGAAAGGTGATGTGCTCCAGGATCTTCCTCAGGCAGTCAGCAAAGATGCCTGAAAGACCTTTCCATAGACTCTACTGTCCTCCAAGGCACTGTCCCTCTCACTCTGGAAGGAAAGGTGATAAATCAAACAAGAAATGAGGCCACAGTTCACAGGATGTGCAGTGTTACCATTCTGAATTAAAATATTTATTTCATCCAAGTATTTCAGTGTTCAAATATTTAACTAAACACTCAGTATTTCAACAAAAACATGACACACAGACTTAGATTGCAGCTATTTCTATGAACAAGCCTCTCTTTCCCTCAAGTAACCAAAATCAGCTTGATTATATTCCTGAAGGCCAAATTCCAACATCATACAGGAAGCCAACCATGCTGCAGATAACATCAGCTAACTGCTGAAACACCTTGGCCAGGTATTCCTGCTTTCTTGGCTCAGTATTTCCAGCTGTAGATCTCTCCCAGGAAATAAAATCCAGTTGAGCTGACAAACACATAGAGAAGGGAGTGAAGAAATTAAGATTCTTGTTCATATTCCCACAGATTTCTCACACATCTCCTGCTCAGAGGCACTGCTGTGCTCGTGTGTGTACTCCAGTCACTCCAGATAGTGAAGGGCTGGAAGAAGACCAGGAAGCTGAGGTTATATTTGAATAGAATGCTCTGAAGATGTTCTAATGACTAATACAAATTGATAGCATCAATAATAAAGAATATTTCCATTTCAATTCAATTTAGAAATGTGAGCTCATTAATTCTCATCCATATCAGGAGGTAGGTCCATGTTGTCAGACACCTTGCAAGTGGGAAAACAGGTAGAGGAGCTTGTCCAGTGGCAAAGAAAGCAGCAAGGTCAGTTCAAACAGGGCAGGGCCACAGGAAGAGCACAGTTGCCATGGCTGAGGTGGCAGAGCTCAGGGAGATGCCCCAGAGTGAAAGCAAAGCTGGAGATGGACAAACAGCTCATGAAAGCACAGAAGGGTAAGCTCAGTGTAAGCATCGAGTCTCTCCAGAAATCCAGGGGGAGAGACCAGCAGGGAATTCCTCACCAAACCAATGCAACCACAGGTGCAGCCATGAGTGCAAGGCATAAACCAGCTCTCCAGTGGGAGCTGCTGGAAGCAGATGATGCCAGGAAGCAGCTGTTGGCAGCTGATGCTGAACACTGCCCATCCTGGCTGATGGAGCAGGCATCCCCCTCAAAAAGGTCAGGACACTGCACTCCCCCAGGCTACTACAGTCATCCCAGTGCAATTACCAACTGGAATAAACTGAGTTTGCCAGGGAGGGAGGATATCTTGGCCCTTGAAGCCTTACTCAGCATCGTATGACTGACCTCTCTCTTCCAGCTGAGCTCCCATGCTCATGTTCACGGGCTGGAAGATAACCTGGCTGAGGCCAATGCCCAGCTGGCTGCAGTGGAGGAGAGCCAAGCTGAAAATAAAGCCATCAGGCTCCAAGGTAAATTCCTTGACAGCTTTGTGCAACGTTACCTCTCTCGGATCTTTCTCTTCCCCTGCATTTCATCCAGCTCTGGCAGCCCTGCCCTGTCTCCTCTCACAGATCTGCCCAATCCTTCTCTCTCACTCCAGTCACATTGAATTAGTTCCTCTCCTGCTTCTTTATGCAGTTGTTGCACACCCAAAATGAGCCAGCTGAGTTGGGAGCACCAGGAAGCTCAGAGCAGGCTTAACCAGACTGTCTAGTAGAGATTTCTCTCACTTTGCAAGCAGATGACTTGAGGAGGCCACTGGATGAGGAGTCCAAGGTGCTGGGGAACAGCAGCTGCCTGCAGCGGCCGCTGCTGTCATGGGTCATGCACTGCCTGCTCCTTTGAATGTTCTCCACTTCAGAGTAACAAACCTGATGTGTTAGCCCTCACAAAGAAGAAGTTCCTCATCCAAGTCATTCTCTGAGCTTGTCACCAGCTGGTCTTGGAGGAGATGTGGGGGACATGAGCCCTGTATGGATTTGGAAATAAGATATGGAGTCTCCCATGTGTTGGCAGCAGAGCAGAACACACACAACCTCCCGATTCTCAGCCCACTGTCCATTCGGTGGATTGTGCAGCAGTTTATTTGCAGAGATCACATAAATCTGGCTCAAAATATATCAACATTTCATCTCCCTGTCTGACACCTGTGTCTTGGAAATTTCTGCTTATCTCCAAAGAGTAATTCTAGTGCTGCACCTGTATATCACCAGTCTGGCAAGGATTCTGTGTTCAGAACAATCACCAAATGGGTTTATTGTCATAATTCTTTGAAACACTGTTTGAGAGAAAACAGGGATGGTGACAAGCCAAATTCTGTTTTCAGTTGTATGAGCTCAATTCAATTCACTGCAATACAGCAAAAACCAGGTAAGGAAAAAAAATACTTTGCTCCTGAACAGGAAGATATTTTGAAGGCTGAGATGTTTCTAGATAGTCCAGGGCTGAGTGGTTCAAGTGGAGCTTGTGCTGCTTCAAGTCCTGCATGGCTGCTGTGGGAGCCCAGCCAACACCGAGCAGGATTTGGACCTGATGAAAAAACAGCTGGAGGAAGAGGAGAAAAGCAAAGCTGAATGGCATTGCCTGGTCTCTAAACTCAACACTGAAGTCACAGTCTGGAGGACCAAATAGAAGGTTGATGCCATGGACAGAACCAAAGAGCTGGAGGAAACCAAGTGAGCACTCAGCTTTCAGAGAGTGGGGCTTAGGGCAGTCTCATTGTTTAGTTTGGCTAGTGAGTCACAGCTTATGGATGTGATCTGCTGAGATGTAATTTGGTAAGAGAGACAGAAAGCAAAGGGCTCCAGCCAAGAGAAGGAAAATAATACTTGCAATAACAGACACTATTGAGACCTAACATGGGTATACTGACAACAGAAAACAAACATTTCTGATAAATGCTTGAATTTGTGTAGCCTTTTTTAATTTCAACAGGACTTTACTCTTCCATTAGCCCTACAAAAGCCACTATAATTTCGTAAGGATAAGGCAAGCACCAAAGTTTTTACAGTCTGTTTCTTCTGAGACTGCTGCCAAGATACCATCATTTCCCTGGTGAAAACAGTGTTGGTCCTCAGGAGGTGAGGGCTGCTGATTCCACCACACTTCAACTCCATGAGCTACTCACCAAGATATTTCTTGCCATTTTTCCTTCAGAACAAAGTTGGCTGTGAGGCTCCAGAAGCAGAGGAGACAGTGGGATCAGTCCAAGCCTGGGCTGACAACATGGAGAAAACTAAGCAGAGGCTTCAGAATGAAGTGGAGGAACTCACAGTTGACTTGAGAAGGCAAGAAATCCAGCTACCCAGGTGTGTACTCAGCCTGACCACCAAGATCTAAGACCTGGTACCAGAGGCTCTGGGAGTCTTTCTGTTAACTCAGGTCGGCTTTGATCCAGTCCCTTATTTCTAAAGGTCTCTCTATTAAACATCAACCAATCTGTATGGCCATGAGAAGCAAGGCTAAGACTTCTCACATGAAGAGAAAACCCAGATGAGAGCCACAGCTAATTCCTGGGAGCACACAGCATGCTTCTTATAAGCTCATTAGCTGACTTCCAGAAACAAGAGTACAGCTTAAGCAAAAGCCCTTCTTTACTGTAAGGCAAGGTATTCATCTTCCTTTAAAGGATAATGATATCCTGCTTTGAACTTTTCAGTGTTGCAGTACTGGTGGGTTGGCCACTGGTTATTAACTACCAAACTCAAAGCAGACCTAAACAACACAGTTTATGCACCAGCTCTTTCATTAAATTAGTATTTCCACTCTTGCTCGTGTTGGTGTAAGAGCATGAATAGTAGTGCAACTGTGGGATATTTGAATAAAAATGTTACTTAAAATAGGCACAAAGGCTGCTCCAAATCCACTGAAGTCCTTGGGTACCTGCCAATGCCTGCAGTTGGCTTTAGAACAGATCCCAAGAGCCGAAAATCCCACATACAGCATTGCATTACTGGGCTGAAAAAATCTGTTTCCCCAACCCTTTCTTTAATGAAGTAGTTCTTTATTCTATGGTTCCTGTGGTGTGCTTGTCACCATGGTATCTGAACACATGTGTGGATCATAAGGACATGTAGAATATTTGTGATTAAGAGCTCCTAGGAAAGAAAAGTGTACCTTTATTCTTTCCCTTCATGACAAGCAGTTAAACACAGTCTAAAATAGCCTTGAATAACATCTTGTTTGTAACTGAATCTGCTTTGAAATAGAAAAAGTCACACTGATCAACCCAGGCAATTACCAACAGCACATCTGCACAAGGAACATCTGAAGTGGAAAACATTTGCTGCACAGCAGCATCATTATAACCACAGGAGCAAGGACAACTATCACACTGATGGGAACTGGGTGATCTTGTTAAATTCCTAATGGTGAGGAAAGACAGCCTCATAAACATTTTAATCATCCATTCAGAGTGACCAAGAGAAACGCTGCCAGTCTTTAGAACGGCTGCCAATTTAACTGTGACTGGCTGGCAGGACATGCAGAGAAGTGAAGTGTGAAAAAACTTGTGTCCGGTGAATGCTTGACTTTATTTTTCCAGGCCAGTGCTGCTTGTGCTGCTCTGGACAAGAGGCACAGAGCCTTTGGTAAGATGCTAAAGGAATGGCAAAAAAAAAAAAGGCAAAGAGCTGCAGGTGGAAGTAAATTCACAGAAAGAATGTACACAACTGAAAATGTAGGGCTTAAGGCTGCCTATGAAGAATCCTTGGAGCACCTGGAATCTATGAAGAAAGAGAACAAGGCCCTTCAGGTTAAGTACTGGTTTGATGTACAAAAATTCTGCACATCATAAGCCCCTTGATTCCTACTGAATGATCTCTTGGGGTGTGTTCCAGCACCAATTCCACTTTCCTTATTTCTAGCAGTGCTTTCAGTCTCTGAGGACATTAATTTGGTGCAATAAAAGAGAGGCTGCAGTGCCAGTTCTGGCTACCAGCATCCTCTCATTCTGAGCAATTCACTTGGGGGACTGTTAACAAGAGCCAGCTTTACCCTGGGAAGATGACATTCCTTTTAACCTCTGTGGAGAGGATTCAGCATCTCCAGCAATCAGTTCAGAGCAAGCCAGTCAGACTCCTCTCAGTCTCCCTCTTTGCTTTCCTTCTCCGTACTGGCTGTTCAGTGATAGCAGTTCCCCCCCTTTTTTTTCCTACACTTCTGTAAATTACAAAAATTGATCTCTTACAGGAGGCTGGAAGATGACACTGTAAACTGTAAACATTTAGAAGATGCTACAGCCTGCCGTCCTTGTGCCCAAAAGAAAACAGTGATGGACACTCTGGCACACACCCAGTGTTTCCTGGACTCTCCCCCAGCTCTTTGCTCCAGCCTCCATCATCTGGCAGAGAGCCCCTCTGCTGCAGGGAGATGATGTGGTGTCCTGTTCCCATTTTGTGAGAGCAGCCATCTGAAAGGGGGAGAGGGGAAGGCTGGATAAAAACTGTGAAAAAATTCTCTTTATTTAGTGGGCTTCATTCTTCCACCTCTGTGAACACATGCAGCTAGCAGGGCTCACTCCGAAATCCAGGATAATATTTAGCAATGAAAGAAAAGGGCAGCTGATACAAAGTGACTGAAAGCATTTCATGCTATTTCCAGTCAAAGGATCTGTCTGGTGCACTCAGTAAAGATCGTGGTCCTGAAATAAACCTATCACATGAAATATCTGTTTTCTTCCCTAGAGGAAATTAAGCATCTAATCAATCAGCTGAGGAAGGGAGGGAAGAACACTCAGGAGCTGCAAACGGTGAGGCTGGAGACTGAGAAGGACGAACTGCAGGTGGCACTGGAGGAGGCAGAGTCTTCCTTGGAGGTATCGATGCTGCAGATGTGAGAGATTCCTGCCAGCCCGGTGCCTGCTGCCCACATACCACCAGATGGATTTTGCATGTATAACTGGATAGATTTTGTATGTATAATCACGTAGACCATAATTACTTTATGTACATAATAAGGCTGCAGCATGGAGGTTTTAAGTTAGACATTAGGAAAGCTTGATAATCATTAAGGGGAATTACTCCTTGGAGCAGATTGTCTGGAGGTTACAGGCTCTGTTATTGGAAGTTAAGTGCAGTCTGGTCTCACATCAAGTGATCCAGTTTTTAGGTAGTGCATTTTTAGGATGACCTCTTGAAATCTCTCCAGCCCTGCTTTAAAAGAAGGTCTTCTTGAATGGCTTGGTACAAAATCCTGGTATCTCAGTTTTAACAGGTTTGAAAAGCTACTATATTTTTATTATTTGGTGGGCAATAATTTGATACAAGGGCTGGATCAGACTCAAGATAACAGACTGCTGTACCATATGCTTCACTGGAGTCCACAGAAACACTCACCAGCATGCAATTGAGTCTCTGCAGGCGAGTCTGGAGACTGAAGTGGAGTGCTGAAGATTTCTGCCTGGAAATGATGGACACTGACCTGACCAGAATGGAAATGCAGCTGGATTGTTCCAGCAGGAACAACAGTGAGCTTGTCCAGACCTGAATAAACTGCAAGAGCGTGGCCAGGTAAACTGGAGAGGCTGGATGCAGCTCCTGGATGGAAAGTAACACCAGTTCTGTTTTATACTTAAGCAACAAAGCAGTAGATTATGTACTCTTGTTTAGACAGAAATCTTGAACACACTTAGAATTTATATTCAAAAGCTCTGGTTCTCCCACTCACACCAATTTCAATCTGCAGTAGTTTCAACAAATCTTATACAAGACAAGCATTACTATCAGCTTTTGTCAAATTGAAAACCCAAGAACTATTTATATGTAATTAAACCGAAAAAGTTCTGTGTTTAAGAGAAGTTGTGATTGCTGTTTGAATAGGATAGCCAAGAAATGGACTGGAAACTAACAGAGATGTAAAACTAGAGAGCTTCCTTCAGCTCTTCATTGCTAAAATAAAACTAAGTAAGAAAATTAGCAAAAAGCTGTCTCTTTGTTGGAATAAAGTGATACAACTGCTGCCAAAAATCCAATTCTAGTAACTTAAAGACTAACAACAAAGATTCTATCTTCCTATACACATCTATACACACAGACACACAGACACACACACTCAAACCTAACCTGTCCTCAGTTACATCAGCCTCAATCAGAAACAATTTTCCTAAAGTCAGTGTGGCTACAATGACAGGCAAACTAGATGCTGAGAGAGCTGGGGTTTTCATGAGGTTTGGTTTTAAGTTTTGCTTTTTCAAAAAAAAAATCTGGCATCACCTGAAAGAACAGCTTTGCAGAGAGACCTCCTACAACTTTCAGCGTCCTCTCCCTTCATTATTTACATTAATCTTTCATCTGCTTTCAGGACCTTTGGATCCAAAGGGATGAGGATGCTTGCCAGCACAAGGAGCTGCAGGAGCTGTAAGTGCTGCCTCTGCCCACCTCAGAGAGAACTGCAAGAAGTGCAGGCTGACCTGGAGGGCAGTGAGCACTCTGGAAAACTCCAGGAGCAGGCAGAGGTCATGGAGAAGGCATGATGAACTCAGTGTCCATGCACAGAGAAAACAGAACTATTTATGCATCAGAGTTTATGTGTGTGTGGTTTAACATTAAGTCTTAACTCTGGGTAAGAAATGCAGGATTAGGCCAATAATGGATAAATATCAGTGATCTACAAGACAAGTCTGATAACTCTATGGAACATGAAGAGCTCAGTCTTTAAAGATATTACACTGATGGCAGGATTTTCACAAAAACACCATCCTGGCCCAGTTTTGCTCCTAGCAAGGCTTATGGAAAGACATTTAGCAAATTTGGTGGAACAGTTAAGACACTGCTGAGGGAAAACCCACCCTAAAATGGACAGCATAAAATTCTGCCTCAATGGAAACCAGAGTTTTACAATTATTTCCATGGTGCTCAGATTTCTTCCATGGACTGTAGCCCTCAGTGAGATCCATTGTAGTGAAATTTGAAGCCTCCTTGCATTACAGACCATAGTATGAAATAACATACCTGCCACTTCAGTTTGTGCACAGAAGCCACTTTAACATTCACCATTAGAGTCTGCAGTGCTTTTCCATCAAGACCATCCATGATAACATTTCCAAGGAGAAGGGTGTAACTTCTGGAAAAGACTGATAATCCAAGAAGCACTTCTCAGCTGCTATTATGAGACATTGGTTATAAAAACCGGGTTGTAAATGTGGCTTTTATTTGAACAGCATAAAAAATACAACCAATACATTCTCCTCCAATTGACCAATAATAAAAGGATATGTTTTAAGCCAGTGAGCTGCTATATCCATACTAAATTGTGGGTTTAAAACTTATTTGTTTTATAAAACCCACATAGCACTGAACCTGTGCAGCATTCTGGAACACAATGGCACATTTACATGATGCTGTTTTGCTGAAGAGCAGTCTGTGTTACTAGAATGCAATTTTTCTATTAAAGCCTTTGTAGCTCTCTTCCATAGAGTTATTATTATTATTATTATTTTTACGGTAGCAACAACAGTCCTCCAATGATTCATATCAGTAAACAGTAAGCACTAAATGAGCTGTGGGGTTCATATTTTCTATGAGATAAAAAGACACAACCATATCATAAACTGTGGAGCAGAAACTATGTTTGTTGAGAAAGCAATCAACTACAGCTTCAGTTGGGTCTAAAGCCAGCTGCTGATATTGCAGCAGAGCTTTGAAATAAATAATATTGGAATATAAACTCAAATCCAACAGAAATTCAGAAAAATGGATGCAGACTTCAGGCCTTGGTAAACAACAGGGTCTGTTTCTGTCTCAGCAGTGTATCATTGTATCATTCACAAACCATCTCTTTGGCAGCTGATTGGAAGAGAGGAGCAGATATGAAGGATGTTTTGGGTGTCTAAGATTTCTTTCTCCCCTCTAAAATCAGTTTGTTTACTATTAAATGAAAGCTGGGGCCTGACCTTCAACACATTACTAATGAGCACAAGGAAATCATCAGTGAGCACTGAGCAGGTGATGAGGGAGCAAAGAAAGCTGTGGCTGATGTCCCCACTTTTCTGCCCTTTAGGGTGGTAGCTGGAAACCTTCAGGTACATGTTCCATTATTTCTCTCCATTTGAAAGCAGTGTTAATAACAGATGGCAACACTTGCATTGCTTTTTATGATCCTGAAAGGCAGGATGCATGTTAGCTCTCTGATTGCAGCCTGACAGAATTAATCCACAAAAGAAGAAATTCACTTTCACTCTGCCTCCCTGGTAATCTGCATCACAGATGGCACCCTGAGGAATTCCTCCGTTTCCTCTTGATTTGTCCTTTCTTTCACTTATTACACAACTCCACTCCTCACACCTATCAGCCCTCCAACAAAGAGTAGGCTGGGTTCCCTCTCCAGCGAGTCAGTGGCATTCAGAATTGGCAGAGGGGAGCAGAGCTGCCAGCACTGAGCAGATTGCTCCTTTGGCACTGTGCTGACAACTGGCACTTCCCAAATATCACAGCTAGCTGGGGATTGAATGCACAGCATTTCCTCCCAGACTGACACTGAGCCTTCTGCCACCTTTGTGCTTTCTGTTACTGTGTGCTCAGACAATGTCTTCACCCTCCACCTACAGCACATGCTCAGCCACCTTCTTTCCACTGGAGGGTGGAAATAAAAGCCTGAAGTGTCATTAGAATCAAAACTATTGATTTAATAACAGGTGGGGATAACACCTTTGAACAGTCCAGTGGTGCAAAACAAGCACCCCACCACATGGTTTATGGTTCAATCTAGACTTGTCCAAAATGTCAGGGATTAATTCCAATTATTTCAGTGAACTCTGGAGCCAGCCTTCAGAAAGGCAGCCTGTGATACACAATAAAATTAAAGATATGGCAAAATTCCTCAGAAGGTAACACACAGATTTCAAATCTACATATCCTGGCTTTCCATGATCTGTATAAATAGCTGTGCTCTCAATCTGTTTCATACCTTCCTCACAAGCTTCCTGTGTGGCAAAAGAACTGTGTCAGGAGCAGGATCATTATGTGCACCTGGAAAAGATTAAGAACAACTATTAAATTGCAATAAAAGACCTGTAAGTCAAGATGGAATAGGCAGAATAGTTAGCCTGGAGAGGAGGGGGGGAAAAAACCACCATTATGAAACGCCAGGGTAAGAAAAACACATACAAATATATTAGAAAGATTATTTCAACAGAACAGCTATGAAACTCCTTCCTGCACCTGAGCTTCCACATTCAGCACAAATACCTGGAAAGGAACATTTTCATTTAACAACCAGGATGTCCCAAAGGGAATGCATTAATTCAAGGAAATCCAGACTAGGCAGAAAAGCTGCACGTGGAATACTCTGAACCTACTGGAGCGCAAGGGAATTTCAGCACTTTGCACCCCGTGCAAAACTCATCTATCAGAATCTTTATGGTGCCTGAATGCAGCAGTAACAAGCCACTGCTTTCAGAAGCTGATCTACACCCCCAAAGGAGAATTTGGAAGGTGTGCTGTCATCAGCAGCATGACCTGCTTTTTATTTTTCAACTGCAACAAAACTCTAGAGCATGAGTAACTTCAAATTCCTGGGGTAGATACCATCATCCTATTTCTGACCCTCACAACAGCACATCAATTGCCCTTCTGCTCCTCTTCAGATGAAGGAACTGGAATCAGAACCAAGGCACCAAACAGAAACACTGTGTGGAAACTGAAAATTCTGCACGAGAACAAGAGGTCCCTAAAGGAGCTGGTCTTCCACACAAAATGGCTGCAAAATCAACCACATGGGAAAGATGCAGAACAAACTGTAAATGAGGAGGCTGTAGCTCTTCCCAGCTCCAGTTCATTGTTTCATCACTTGGGATGTTGGCTGGATGAATCTGACAGGTCTCTTCCAGCTTGAGGGGTTCTGTGATCACACAATGGCACCTGGTGCACACCAGGGGCATTTCCCTCTCCAAAACACATGCTGCAGAAAGCACAGGTTCAGTTCATACTGACAGCATCCCTAGACGTGTGGACCTTTGTAGACCTTTGCAGACCTTTTGAGACAGTCACTGGAATGTGTGCATCACTCTCTACAAAGGATTGTTCTCCTCTGCTTCTGTGCAGCCACTTTCTGTCCTCAAAGACAGTCTCTGATGTGTGCACAGACATGAACACACAGTTTATAAAATACTTATTAACTACCACTCTTCAGGGTCATGCCCGTTCTCCTCACCTTGCACAAATTTCAGACATGCTCCAGGTCAATTTTTCCAGTGCAAAGATTTCTCTTGTTAAATCAAACCGTTTCTGGTACAGGAACAGAGCCTGGCCAATTAAAGGAAGTCCATGCACAGACTGGAAGATACAGAGGAGAGGGAGATGGGATGGCTCCATTGGCTCTAAACAAACTGCACACCAGGCACTGTGTCTCAAGCTTTGCTTCCTGGGGAGGTTATCCAAGGCCTCCATGCTCTTCCTCTGTGTCAGTGGCTCAGGGAAGCCGGAGCTCGCATGTTTGAATCCACCTGCCATGAATTTATTAGAGCAGAAAAGGGTGTGGGATGGAGATGAGGAAAACATAGGTGTGTTCTCAACACCAGCTGACTCATGCAGTTCCCTGTGAAAGGGAACAGAGATATTCCACAAGTCTTTTCAGGCACAGAGGTACTTCTGGAACACCTAATGGATAGTACAGATATGTTTTCACTAATGGTGAAACAGAAAGGGAGAAGGACAAGCATCCTTTTACTCCCCAAAGGGATGCACGGTAAGGGCTAAATCTGTTCTTAAGGGCAGCAAAACTACATAGCCAGGACCACTCTTAGGAAAAGCCCCCCTCATCCTGGCACAGTACCCCAGGATATTTCTGTACACTCCAGCAGTCCAGCAGGGAAGACAGGGAACAAAACTACACAAAGCAAATACCCAATTCCTACACCCTCTCCTTCCTCTGGGGTAAAAACAAGGAGTAGCATCTCAGTGTTTCTAAAAGTGATTTCTTCCCACAGCAAGAGGTTTGATGGGCCTGTGCCTAAACACTACAGCATTTCTACCTTCTTTCTTAAGAAGGTTTTGAAAGGTAAAGAAGATATTAAGGCAACACCACTTCAACATCCTCTTTTCTTCCAGAGTACTGCTCCAAAGAGTTGCCCATTGAAACGTTGCTATAACATGGAAAAAACCCAACAGGTTTGAGATATCGAAGTGGCCTGCAGGAGAAATATAAGACAGAAAAAGTGTGAAAGAATCTGCAGACAAAAGAATTATCTGTGTGTCAGACTCAAAACCTTGCAAATAATACCTCCCTGGTATATCCGGAATGATGGAACACATCCAACACTATGTGAAGGATCTGTGCTAACAGAGATTTTGGATTTTTCAAGTCAAGGGTGGGAGATGTGATCCAGTTCATCTCTTGCAAATAATTCCTCTCATCAATAGCCTTTATTCATAGTCTTATTAAGCCTTATTGTAAGGGGAAAAACTTGTATTTTTCACAGTGAGAAAGCAGTACATCATATTCTGCTCAAACTTCAAATGCAAGGCATCGCAGGGTGCTGCAACAGAAGGGTAGAGAGCACAGAAAGAGCAAATTCAAACGAGCTGAGAGGCAAAAACAGCTCCTGTGGCAATGCACACCTAGAATGCACTTAAAGCATGACTTTTCATCACCAACTACCTGTTTGTGTATCTAACAGCCGGCTTCTAGAAGATCTCTTTTTGACTAGCTGCTACCCTGTAGTTGAATGAGGATGTCCCAGCTTAAATCTTTTTCATATATACCTTAAGGTCAGATTGCATCTAAACCACTTTCACTAAGATCAGTTCAGCCTTGCTTGTGAGGCTTTAATCTCAAAAGCATCGGCATCCTTCCTGGATTAGCACAGCACAATTGTATCAGCAGGAACAGTGGTGGAAAATTCTTCGGGAAGCTTCATTGGAGACAGGGTCTTAGCTTTTAATGCTTAAAACCTCTGCAGAGTTCCTCATTTAGATGCTCTCCCTCCATCTGGTGAAAGTCATTTTGTAAACATAAAACCGTACTTAAAATGTAATTTCGTTGCTGTTACGTAACTCTACTTGGCCTAGTTGTGTGTCTTTAATCCCTGCAGCTGAGGCAGTTTTATTGTTAAGCCAATAAGGGCTGCACTGATTACACATCTTGCAGCCACTGAGCCACAGGACCACAGACAGAGGCCATCGACTCTCACCTCCTTCCTGAATACAAGACCTTGTATTGCGCTTTTGCCATCCTGACAAATATTCCGGATCCAGTCTTAAAACTTCTAAGAGCAGCCCTACATCCTGTCAAATCAGTTCCTAACACAGGGCTTCACTACTTCAAAGTAGTCACTGGCAATTTTTTACCCAGATCTGCCTTGTTGTTATCTTAGCGTGTGACTTCTCGCCCTACCCTGTGGACATAAGAGAACAAATTGTTCCTTTCCTGAGAGCAGCAGCCTTTTATCTATTCCAAGACTACGCACATCTTCCCTCAGTTTTCTGTCCTCTCAACGAGCTCGGCTGAAGTCATGTGTTCAAAGACCCTGATCATTATTGCCACCTTTTTCTCCAAATCATCCACTTTTCTCTGGTGCACAGGACTCTAACGCAGCTCAGCAGAGCAGGATTCCTCTGTGTGTGTTACTCGGATTTTCTTACCCACATGGACCTGTGTGGTGTTTACCTCACCTGCAAAAAGATATTTTTCGTTCCTGTTCAGCTTTTGACCCTCAGCAGCCCCTCCACCCTTCCCTGCCTGCAGCACAGTCAGCTGCCCTGTTCCTAGTGGTGTAAATCTGAAGCTGATGGTGTTGAAGTGAACAGCAGTGCACCTGCTGTTCAACCACATCCCATTTTTTCCAAACAGCTCCCATTTTGAATCCTGGTTCAGCCACTGTGTTTATTCTGAACTTGATCTCAGCTCCAGATGCAGTAAGTGCATTATTTCATCATGGATGAGTAATGCACACGTAATTCCCTGTACAAGCACTGATATTAAGTACTCCTTCCCTCAATCTGTTTTGTAACTCCTTTAGAGAAGTATCACCTAGACTGGTTTCCCAGTTTATTATTAGAATATCCTGCAAGCCAGTGTCAGAAGCTCTACTAAAAATCAAGATATATGACATACATTGCTTCGCCCTTATCTGCAATCCTTGTTATGCTGCCAGAAGAGGAAATTAGATTGGCTCAATTCATTCCTGACAAAGCCGTACTGGCCAGCATTCACCTTCTTTTTTTCCTCTAGGATGCTTATAAATTGTTTATTTTCTCTCAGACTCGAAATTAAACTTGCTACTGTATTGCTCCTCAGTATATCTGGGAGTCACTTATCTCTCCCCATTCTCATGGACTTATTTGGTTGTTGATGTTGTACTTGAGCTCACAAAATCTCATGAGTTTGAAGGAGACAAACCATGAGACCCCAAAGAGAGGCAATTCCTCAAAGGGATTAAGAGCAGGGCAAATGATTGCTAGTGCATTTATTTTGATATTCCAGCCCTCAATCACAGAATCATGGATTGGTTTGTGTTGAAAGGGACCTTAAAGATCATCCAGTTCTACCCTTCTGCCATGGGCAGGGACATTGTCCATAATCCCAGGTTGCTCCAAGCCCCATCCAGCCTGGCTGTGGACACTTCCAGCTTCCCTGGACAACCTGTGCCAGTGCCTCCCCACCCTCACAGGGAACAATTCCTTCCCAATATCCTATCTAACCCTGCCCTCTGTCAGTGTGAAGCCATTCCCTCTTGTCCTGTCCCTCCATGCCCTTGCCCAAAGTCCCTCTCCAGCTCTCCTGGAGCCCCTTCAGGCACTGGAAGGGGCTCTAAGGTCTCGTTGGAGCCTACTCTTCTCCAGGCTGAACACCCCCAGCTCTCCCAGCCTGGCTGCAGAGCAGCCCTGTCCCCTCCAATCTTGGCCTGTATCAGCGATATTATGGCCAGCAGGACCAGGGCAGTGATCATCCCCCTGTGCTTGGCGTTGGTGACAAAGCGCCTTGAGAACTGTGCTCAGTTTTCAGTCCCTCACTTCAAAAAGGACATTGAGGTGCTGGAACATGTCCAGAGGAGGGCAAAAGGCTCACGAAAGGTCTGGAAAACCTTATGAGGCATGGCTGAGGGAACTGGGTTTGGTTAGTCTCGAAGAGGCCCAGGAGGGACCTCAATGTGGATGTATTTGCTGTCATATTTGTGGTGTTTTGTCTCCATCACACCGGTGATACCTCACTTGCAGCATGTTCTCTGTGATGTATTCTGTAAGATGGGTTTTGAGTGTTGCTGGTCGGGACCCCAATCTGGTGTATGTGTCCAGTACTGTGGTACCTCTGTATTTTGGGAGTCACCCACTGGGAACAATTAATAATCACACCTTTGATTTTTTCTCCTCAGAGAAACAACCAGAGAGAGGGAGATACTTTCCTTTTCCCCCCTCTTTTTTTCCTTCCTTGTCCTCCAGGCTGACTACAGTAGCAGATCTGAAAGGGGTGTGTATTGAGGTGGGATCCACTCTTTTCCACCGTGCCTGCAGTGAGAGGACTGAAGAAAATGGCCTTAAGCTGAGGCACTGGAGAGTCAGATGTTAGAATTTTTTTTCCACTCTTTGGCTGGTCAGATTTTCAGTCTTTGGGTGGTTAGACATTGCAACAGCTTGCCCAGGTAGGGGATGGACTCACCACCCCTGGAGACGTTTAAGAGGCGCCTGCGTGACGTGATTCGGGGATCACAGTGACGAGGTTAGATCGACAGATGGATTTTACGACTTTAAAGGTCTCTCCTCACCCTATCAATTCCTTATTTCCCAGAGCCTCCCGCCCCGCCCTGAGGGGCCGCGCAGGCGCCGCTCCGCCCTTTGTGTGGGGAGGCGCTGGCGGCGCAGGCGCGGAGCGCGTTTCCTGCCGCCCGTGTCAGAGCCGGGCCCGCTCGGCCTCTCCCGCTGCCGGAGCGGAGTCGCGTTGACTGCCCAGAGTCCGCGAGTCCCGCTCCGCCCCCGCCGCCTCAGGTGAGTCCCGGCCGCGGCAGCGATGGGCGGCGGGCGGGGGCAGCCTTGCGGAGCCGCCGGCATGAGGGGAGGGCGGGGGGGAGGCACCGCAGCATCGCTGCCCCCAGGGGCTGGGGACGCCTTGTTGAGAGTGAGGCGATGGGCACCGCTCGCCCCATCGCCCGGAGAGAAGCGGGGACGAGGAGGTGCCCCCCATATCCCCCGCCGTGTGCCCCCATATCCCCCGCTGTGCCCCCTGCAGCCTCCGCATGTCCCCCGCCGTGCCCCTGTGTTGGCAGGGCCGCAGCCCACAATCCATCCCCATCCGGCGGCTTTATCCTGCTGGCGGTGTCCCGTGTCGGGAGGTGACCGAGAGGAGTCACCCCCCCGGGAGATCCGCGCTGAGTGACTTGCGAGGGAGTGACAGTGGTAGGAGGCTGTCCCTAATCACAGGTGCTTCGCTTCCAGGTGTTTGGGAGTGGTGTCGGTGCTCCGAGACTAGGCGGGGATTGAAAAGATCCCTTTCTCGCTGTCACACACACATTCCATCTCCACTCCTGAGTCCGTATCCTGGCTGGTTCCTTGTCCAGGGATGGGCTTCCACCACGTATTTCTTACTCCACTGAGAAGTGACAGCCACCGAGTCCTGTACATCCCAACCTCGATCCTTTCAGGCCTTGTACTGAATGAACTCCTGCTCTGCATAGGTGCAAGATTTCCCTTTTTTTCTCCATTTTAGTGTATTTTTTTGAAGCTCCAAGTCATTTGCTTTCCATTTGAAATGAAACTCAGGGAGAGCTGCGTTAAGTACTTATTAACAAAGTCATACCAGGATCTTTCCCATGTGAGATTCTGAGGCTGGATGACAGGAAGGCTTTGAGGTTATTAATTTGTCAAGAATCAAAAAGCCAGTGGCATTTTCCCTAGTGAAATATGAGTTTTTGGATTTTGTTTGTGTATTGGTAAGGAATAATATAACTGGAAAAAATATAACTGGAAAACTTCTGTATTATTTATCTTCCCAAAGAAAATATCACTGTACCTATGAGGAGACAGAAATAGCACTGCTTTTTGAGGTTATCATCACTATTGTGTTTTATAGGTTTGTAACCAAACCAAAATGGAAAACAGTCACTTGTAGCCAGTTATGGAGCTCAAATAGTGGGAAGGAATGGATCATACAACTTTGGGTTGGTTTTGGGAACAGCTAAGTAAAAGTACCTGAATAGGAGTTAGGATGAGACCATATTTTATATGTAATGGCACTCTGTGAATAAAATACCACAGTTGTATTAGAAAGTGTTTCAAAATAGCTGCATTCCTTGGGGAGAGGAGACTGGATATTTTTACATTTTATTTCGGAAAGAGTAGCAAAGGCTGAGCATTCCTTGTTGGTGGAGCAGCTCTTGAACTTTTGCTGTATATGGAAATGTGCTGCTACTGAATGTTGGCATGAGCTAAAGCAAGATCCTGGAAAAAGCACTTGCAGTTGTGTTTTGCTTATAGTCACATGTGGAATCTCGAATGATGGATGTCCAAGGGCAGAGGTAACCCAGATTATGCCAACATTTTCACATTAACAAAAACGAATTAATTATTTTGCCTAGGACTGTGTGTATTTAATACTTTGTTTGATTGGTATGTGATTATTATAAGAACCATGAAAATCATGCTGGTTAAAATTGTGAGCTGGGCTTAAAGCTCATATTGTTAAAAGTTGTATTTGAAGTACATTTGAAATGCAGCTGTAATTCACATAATTTTAGAATAACAGTGCTTAATTTCCTTAAACAAAGAATAAAATTAGATAAAAAGTCTCTGCAGTTACTTGCATTGGTGTAATACTGTCTCACCTCTGCTCCAAGATTCAGCACTTTCAAATATTTGTGAAACTGGTGGTGCGGTAGTAATTCCCTGAGGCTCCGTAAGAGCGTACTCATCCTTCTCTCACTCCTGAGTTTCTGTTGGATTTGACATTCATTTCCTGTTTGCTTCCAAATTCCTACCTTGTCCTGAAGTCTCCACCCTCTGCTAACATGGCCATACTTGGGTATGTTGTAATTCCAGGCTATAATGGGTGTGGATGTCTTGCAATGACATCATGGAGATAGTTCTTTTAAGATGGATATGTGGGGGTAAAAACGCTTTGATCCATCAGGCAGTGGTGAATTGCTGTGAAAATTAGTGGAATGTATGAAAGGAATTGACAAATCCAAGTTGGATGTATTGAATTGTGCAAATTTTTATTATTACAGGTGACCTTGAGTTCTTATGATGCTATCTTCCATCCATTTATGCTGCCCTTGGTTAATACAGGACATCAAATAGTATATTTTTAAAATTAAAATATTTTAAACATTAAAATATGTTAGATATTAAAATATGTTAGATATTAAAATATGTTAGATATTAAAATATAGTATTCTATGCCCTGTATTAACCAGGGCAGCATAAATGGATGGAAGATAATATAATAAAAACATTTTAAACAACTTTGTCTGCAGATGGATGTCCCTCCAATTGCAGATATTCAGCACTGTCTCTTTTAACAGCCATAAGTTAAAAGAAAAAAGTAGGTATTTAGCCTTTTTTAAACAAAATACTCACAAACTACAGTGATTCAGCTTGTTCTTTTAGTGTTTGAGTCTCATGGGGCGAAAGCCCTGACTATCAAACGGTTCAGTGCTAGAATTAATTTGAAGAAATTACTAATTAGTTAATTACTAATCTTAGTAATTTTTCCCTAGGATACATATAAATGGTTGTGTCAAATAATGTATCAGCAGATCACAGTTACACATCAGTTTGGCTTCCTGAAAGATTTTGTTGTACTGGATACAAGTCAGGATTTAGAATGAGTTCACTGAGCTTTGTCCTAGATATTTATTTTTTAAATTATTCTATTTCCATAGTAAAATTAATAGATTTATTAGATTTCTTGAGGACCTGCTCTCTTGTGTGTGAGGATACACAAAGAAGCAAGTGTATCTGGCTTTTAGGGTAATTGCAATTAGCTAAAGTAAGCAAGACAATGAAAATCCATCATCCTACTGAAAAGATGTGGGAGTGTGACACAGGCAGCTCTTGAGCAGCCTTAACATATTTATTAAGCTGTGGTCTGTAAATAAATTGTAAAACTGCACTGAAAGATGCTTGGTAAATGTTGAAGGTTAACTTTGTTTTATTACTTCTCTCATTTTGAAGCGTTTTGTTTTCAATTTTACACCTTTCAGCCTTTTCACTTTTTACAACATAGGAATCTCTTTAACTCGGAATGTCTCTGCATCAGTTCCTACTGGAGCCAATCACCTGTCATGCCTGGAACAGAGACCGTACTCGTAAGTAATAGCTTCATTTTCATTTCTTAATTATTTTTTTTCAATTGCTATTTTCTTTCTGCTGACAGTTTTCGATCTTGTGATGTTCTGGGTCCCATTTAGGGAAGGTATGGCCAGATACATAGTTCTACCTGTTAAATGTTCCACTTATGATCCAAAAACCCCATGTCTTTCAAATCTGAGCTTTTCTAACCTGTTGCTGGAACTCTGTCATAGGAGGTAATTGAGTCTTCCTGGTGTTCCACAAAGCTTTGCCTCTTGGCCAGGTTTTCTGTATTGTGGGTTGTTGTGTTCCAAGTGTGTTGCCTTCCTGTGCAGAGTACTCATGACTGTGGGATGTGTACCAATATCAAACTGCCAGAGGGCAGGGCTGGATGGGATATTGGGAAGGAATCCTTCCCTGGGAGGGTGGGGAGGCCCTGCCACAGGGTGCCCAGAGAAGCTGGGGCTGCCCCATCCCTGGAAGTGTCCAAGGCCAGGTTGGACAGGGTTTGAAGCAACCTGGGATAGTGGAAGGTGTCCCTGCCCATGGCAGGGGGTTGGAACTGGATGGTCTTTAAGGTCCCTTCCAACCCAATCCATTCCATGATTCTATGTCCATAATTATTGGAGATTTTCCAGGGATTTTGGCCCTTTTTTTTACAAAGCCCATGTAATGCTCTCAGATTTGCTAATAGAGGTTTTTAGATGTGCAAAGTCTTTCCAAATATAGCATTTGGTATTAAAAAACCTTCTGTACAATGGGATTGTTTTATTTCTTCTTTCAAGAGATTGCCATTAGCCCTAATAACCATGAAGTGCACATCTACAAGAAGAGTGGGAACCAGTGGGTGAAGGCTCACGAGCTGAAGGAGCACAATGGACACATTACAGGTGAGATTGTGCTGAGCCAGACATGAAGTTTTCCAACCTCCCCTGTTTTTCCCTGTTGAGATTCTGAACAGGAAATCTGCAAGCATTGAGTAAAATAGGTCTTTTTATAGGTTGGCATTCCCACTTAGAGAGAGCCTTGCAGCAGTTTTCTGAACTGCATGCAGTGAATGTTAGAAAGAAAAGCCCTATCTCATTTCCAGACATTTCAGTGGAGTTACTGAGCCAATTTTTCTTATCTATGGCTTATTTTTCATCTATAATGACATAATGAGAACACATTTTCAGTCTACTGAAGTAATCTGGTTGTGTCACAGTGATGCATGCTGCTCCCTTTCAAGTGGCAGTACTAAAATTTCGTCAAGTATACAACTGCAGTGTTGCTTGGTGGTTTCCAACAACAATAAATACCCTTTTTTAGGGACTGTATAAACATTTGAAGTGGTCAGTCCTGGACTTAGACCATCAGTGAGCACATTTATTGCAGGCCCAGAGTATCTGTATATCCACAATGAAAATAAAGAAGAGCTGCCACGATGAGCCACAAGGTGTTATTTTAAAAAATGTGATTATCCTTTGGCAGTCTTTTATATTACTGGGGGGTTTTTTTCATGGTGATATTTTTAAAAGGGCTTTATTCTTTAAGGAAATTAAAATAATTAATACAAGCACTTGCCCAAAGCATTAAATTCTGTTCTCAGCTCACTAATGGGCAGAAGTATCTGCCTAACAGCATTTTCCAGCAACAGTTCTTGCTGTCCAAGAGCACAATTGTCCCTGCTCCTTTGTGAAGAGTCTCTTAGGCTGCATTTACAAAGGAAGTGTGTCCCTCAAAGACATTTCTTTCCATTTTACTTACACCTGTTAGTGTTAGAAGCCAAGTATTCATGACTTGGGAAAAGAGCTCTCCCTGCTTTCCTGCACGGTGTGTACCTTTGGAATACAAAACACTGTGGTGGTTGTAAAGAGTGGAGTTAAGCTGTGGTTACACACAGGAGATCCACTGATCCAACTGCTTGTAACCCCTGACAGGAGTGAGTCAGCTGCTGCCACTCCAGCCCTTGATCACAGGGGACAAGGTCCTTCCTTTGACTCAGGTTTGTGGTGAGCTGCCTCTGCTCCCTCACAGGAAGTGCTTTATTCTCTCTCTTGGCTTAGTTTTCTGCTAAGCTAAAAATCTAAACTTGGAATAGATCAGAACAGGTGGGAGGAGATGGTGGGCAAGAGAAGGAAAGAGGCAGGATGGTCCCTCTTTCAGAGGCAGTGCTAGAACTTCTGTAACTGTGATTTCAGACTACTAGGCTCTTCACTTTTTAAGCATAAACCTATTCTGAAGTAAACACTATGTGAATAATATAACATTAGTTCACATTCTTTCCACAGCTTTTATCCCATTTTCAGTTTGTGAGCTTAAGAGATGTTTTTAATACTGAATGTAGTAATGGAAAACCACTGACATAATTGGTGGCAGGAGAGTTGAGGATTGCAATCTACATCTCAAAGGATGCTAGAGAAAAGATGAAAAATAATGTTCCCATAAGACTTTCCAGTTGGGAAAGGCATCCTTCATTGCCTAGGAAGGGAAAAAAGCAATGGCAGCCTTATCAAAGATTTTATTTTATTCTTTGAATTTGGTTTTGGTTTGGTTTTTTTTGGTAAACCTTTCTCATGGCACAGGTTAAATAGGCATGGAAAAAATGTAAGGATTGTGTCGGTACATAAAGATTGATAGAGTCTAACCAAAAAAACCCTGTTATCTAAACTTTAGATCACGGCTGCAGTCTGGCAGCAAGCACAGAAGGTTGTTAGATGTTGTGCAGTTTTAGAATTGCTGGGTTTCAGCTGTTGAGAGGGATCTTGCAGAAGTCAGGAGGTTTGGAGGGTGCTGGTGGACGGGCCTTGGCCAGTCTGCAGAGCTCCACCTGTTGGCCAGCCCTCGGAGCTTCCTCAGGCAGCAAATCCCTGGGATCTGGGAATTTGGGATCTGCAGTTTTGATGAAAGCTAGCGGGAGAAACAGGTATTCCTAACAGCTTGAAATGGCTCCTGGAGAGTGAGAGATGAAGGGGAATAACATCACAGTAATAACTGTCTCAGTGATCAGTTCATCAGGAACTGCAGTGGCAAGACAAGGAGGAATGGCTTCAGACTGAGAGAGGGGAAATTTAGGTTACATATATGGAAAAATTATTCCCTGTGAGGGTGAGGAGGCCCTGGCACAGGTTGCCCAGAGAAACTGTGGCTGCCCCATCCCTGGAAGTGTTCAAGGCCAGGCTGGACAGGGCTTGGGGCAACCTGGGAGAGTGAGCAGGAGTTGGCAGAGTTGGAACTGCATGATCTTTAAGGTCCTTTCCACCCCAAACCACTCTGTGACTCTGTGACAGAAGGCTGTGAGGTGATCTCTGTTTTGCTTTAATGTAAACCAAACATCATGAGGGGAAAGGTAATTCCTGTGCACTCTTCACTTGCAGGTATTGACTGGGCTCCCAAAAGCGACCGCATCGTGACGTGCGGCGCCGACCGCAACGCCTACGTGTGGAGCCAGAAGGACGGCGTGTGGAAACCCACCCTGGTCATCCTGAGGATCAACCGTGCCGCCACCTTTGTCAAGTGGTCTCCCTTGGAGAACAAATTTGCTGTGGGAAGTGGAGCTCGACTCATATCTGTGTGCTACTTCGAGTCTGAAAATGACTGGTGAGCTGTTTTTATGTCTTTATGGTCTGCACGGGAAAGCTGAGCCTGGTGTTACCAGCTGAGCTGGTAACTGGGTTACTATTTTGCTAATTGCTAAAATATTAAGGGAATGTAGAGGGATGGCCTCATTAGTTCTTTTGGGGACTTAAATGTTTTTGGCAAAAAAAGGTTCCCTCTCTTCTTCACTCTGGTGTAGCACCTAAAGGCCTTTGCCTATTTTCAGGCAAAGTTGGCGTGGATGTGTTCTGCCTGACTGCCATAAACATATGTTGCTTTTCTAAAAGTGCAAGAATTTCTGCACAGTAAAGATTTCTTTACTACAACTGTATGTTTGAAAAAAGATAAATATTTCCTTCCTCCACCTCATGCCAGAATGAATGAAGAAATCTTCACTCAAGTCTTTCTTCCATATCTATTATTTTGGGCCATTTCTTGTCATTAGAGTTTTGAATCTGTCACATCTCCAAGGTGGTCTGTTAGAAGATGTTTGAGCTTGCCATCGACCTGTTCTGTGTTTTGTCATGTACTTTTATCACAGTTTATAGATTTCACACAGGAATATCACAAAAGTATTTCCACCATGAAGATTTTTCTCGTTTTGGCATCTAAACTTAATGCTTCTGATCTTCTCCCTTTGTAGCTGCACATGTAGGTGAAATCAGTGTGTGGAGTATCTCTCACTTTGGGTTACATAAACAGGCACAAAACCACAGGTGTCCTGTGTGCAGTCTGCCATGTGGAGATGAAAAACAATGACACCATCTGCAAAATATATTTTAAAGATTGTTTTGGACTTTTATGCTTTCAAGCATATTCACTTATCAGTATTTTTCTCTGCCTCACTTGTCTGCAAAAGAATCAAAACTCCATATGCTAAAGAAATATAATTTTAAAAATGTGAGTCTTAAAACTTGTGCCTGATGGAGGTAAAATCAAAGAAAAATCACCATCATCCCAAAGGCCATCAAGTGAATAATAGATTTCATTACTATTTTGTGAATAGTTCAGATAAACTCAATCTGCTGAGACATATTTAGGCCACTATTGATGCATTCAGCAGCAGGAGCACTTTGCACTGCACTGCAGATAATTGAGATGAATGCACTGCTTGGATCATTGGCAGTCCCCCCATTTTCTTGTTGTGTTTTATAGTTATTGTATTATTAAACAGTAGAAAAGTCAATAGGCAGAGATGTGACTATAAAACTTGTTGGGAGGAGCTGGAGAAGGACTTGTACTTGGTGATCCATGAAAATAGTGCTGCTTAGCTCAGTGTCACAGTCACAGCTGACCTTGTGTTTGCTGGGGGAAGAGACCTGGCAATTCCTGTGCAAAATTCACATCAAGGAGTTCCATGTGATGCATTACAAAAATTAGTTTGAAGGGGAATAGGGCTTAGCTGAGGAGATACATATTTAATGAGTTTGTTCATAGTATTTAAAAGTTTAATTAAGCTAACCATAAAGTTCACAGATTGCACAAGAGAATGTGAAAGATTTGGACATGAAGTTTTTTCCAAAACTGCTGTGTTTAGTCATTGACAAGGAGAGATCTTTTTGAAGAGTGCTTCATGGATTTGTGGGAATCGGGTAAAATACATCCATAGAAACTTTAAATCTTTCTTTGGTTTGTTTTTATTTTAGGTGGGTGAGCAAACACATTAAAAAGCCCATTCGTTCCACTGTTCTCAGCCTGGACTGGCACCCCAACAATGTCCTGCTGGCTGCAGGATCCTGTGACTTCAAGTGCAGGTGAGAGAAACTAAAATACTTGTCTACAGTTTGGGTTACTGGATCAAATCAGTAGCTTAAGCATGTTAGTCAGCCATTTGCACTTCCTGTTAGAATAAAAGATGGCTCATTGTGTGCTGTTGTTGGTACCAAAGAAAGATACCTAGTTTGAGAATGCTGGCTTTGATGCTGCAGTGTCCTGGCTTTGGACTGCCAACATGGATCTGCTGCTGAATTCACACCTGAATTTAGGGAATTGGTGGGTTCCTTCCCAGTGTTACACAGCAGTATGTACTGAGGCTGGGAGCTGGTCATTAGGCTGAAGTTGGATTAGCAGGTGTCACCTTGTAGAGCACCAACACTGCTAGTTAGAGGTTAAAAAGCAATATCCTAATGGTGCAGTCCCAAAATTCAGAGTAACTGGCCCTTTCCAAAGGTGTTGCCCCATCTTTTTGTTCCCTCAGTTCCTTGTTTCCTCCCCTTTGCCTCTGCTGGCCCTAAAGCTCTCACACCCTTGTGGGGAGAGAGTCAAAAAATTGATCCACCAGCAACTCAACACAATAAAAGAGATTTTTTGAAGATCATTAAAAAAAAAAAGGCTGTTGAAAGCAGAGTGGTGTGAGAGATGGATGGGGGAGACTTTGAAACTGATTGTGAAATTACAGTGTGAGGGATGGGCCCTGCAAACTGCTCTGTGCTGAGTGATTGGGGTCACTGCAGGAAAGTCTGCATGGGGAGTCTGCAGGGCCTGACTTGAATCCACATTGACTTAATCACTTGTACCTTGAATGATAATGAAAGCTTCTTTTCTTAAATTCTTTATGTAATAGGGCAATTTTTAAGCTTCAAAGCGTGTACTAAAAATGACTAAGGAGGAGTTGGAGGGGGAGGTGGGACTGACTATTACAGTCCTTATTTCAGAATGAAACCCTTGCATCTAAACCCCATCCTTTGATACTTTTTCATGTAAGGAAAGGTGTTAAATGGAAGCTGGGAAGGAGAGGAGAGTTGTCTCCCCTTTCCTGCCTTATTTCCAATTTTAATTAAATGAACTGTATGTATTCACTTCCTTTCACAAAAAAAAGGTGATGTGAAACAGAAGCAACTACTTTTCTCCTTACAGAAGCAGCTACTTTTTACATGTGGAAATTTTTTAGTTTGGGTTCATAGGGGACCTCAGGACTTCGACATTAGGTCACCTGAAATAGGTGTGTGTGTGTGCAACCCAAACCATTCTGGGATTCTAGGATTCTTTTTCTTCTCCAAAACCATGAAAAACAATTCTCTTTTGTGAATGATGAGTACAGATCTCTAGAATTCCAGTTCTCCCTTCAGTTCCATGTTAAAAATAATAAAGATACCTGAAGTGTGCAGCTGTTCTGATGGAAATTAGGAAATGGATCTGCCAGAGCCACTGCCACGTAATAAGCAGCTAAGTGGGAAACATTTTGGGGAAAGAATGGAGGGCAGGAGGGTGCAAATTGCTGGGTGTTCAGAAGAGTTTTTGGTTGGCCAAAGATAAATGAGCTCCCCTTACATTTATCTGAAATATATATGTATCTATAGATATGAGCACCACGTAAGTATGATTTTATGTTCTTGCTGTGAGAATGAAAGTCATTTCCCAATGTTCTTTGAAGGCTGGGGCCTTCAAGCTGAGGTGATTTTGGTTTTAAAAGACAGAGAGACTTTAATAAGGGAAAAGACTTCTTATTTTTTTTTTCAACTAACAGTTAAATTCAAGGTCTTCCCTACTTAGGTATGATTTTCCTGCCTTGTGTCAAAGGCTGTTGCTTTAAACATCTTGTCCTATTTCCATACATTAAGAGAACCATCCTTTTAGGTGGCTCTATAAAATTCAGTTTTTTAAAGGATTTTCATTAGATTATATTTAAACTGATAGAGCCAAATATATATATATATCCATACTTAATTCCCTGAAAATCTGTACCTAATATAGCTGCAGTTAAACCCTTCTCATTGCAAATGAGCAGCTTTATTAAAATAAGCTGAATATAGGTATCTTTGGAAGTGCTTACCCCACACATACAAAAGATATAAAAAACAAGGAGGGGGGAGCTACATTTCCTTAAACTCATTATGAAGTAACTCCTGTTCGTGACTGACTGCAACCATGAATATTTGATCATAGTTTTTCATTTATACTGATTTTTTTTTCCCTCTGGTAGTAGCATGGTGTAGCTGCCTTGCTCCTGCTGTTCAATGGACTCAAATCCTATGGTTGTGACGTCCCATTAAATTCCATGGTAGCAGTCAAGAACACCATATTGTGGCATGTCTGAATCATGCAGAAGGAATTTAAAGAAAGGGGGAGGCTTTCTATTTAAACATACCTTGAAAATTGTAGTGCTGGGGGAAAAAAAAACCCTATAAAAACATTGCAGTATTTCAGGTTTTCACAGCGTTTTTGCAATAATGAGCCGGAAGAAGGTGGCTCAGAGCCCCCTTGCTGGCATTAGAACATCACATTTCTTTCTTTGAAATCCTGCTAAAATGGGAATGTTCTTAAAAAGTGGGTAATTTTGTAGGTGTTTGTATTAGCTTCTAATTATACAGTGCCATTCCTGGGTTTTCTCTAACTGAAGGATTGACTCAGAAGAGCCGTTAGCACTGCAAAAAGATGAAAGGGAAATCTTGGCACAGGGAAAAATGCACTGACAACGTGTATTTTTGTGCCATCTTCTGGAAAAAAAGGGAGAGGGCTCCAAGAGCAGCATTTATGAGAAGCCTGTGTGCTTTACACCCTTTGTAGTGCTGCTTTCTCCCTGCACACTGCTGCTTCCAGGCTTGTTTAAAGACACCAAAATACTTTATTTTGGGAGAATCAGGACGCGTCTCTCCGCTTCCAACATGAAATGCATCCCATGCTCCCAGGAGCTTTGTTCTCTCTTTGTTCATGCCAAAATCTTTATTATTTGCAGGGTGTTCTCTGCTTACATTAAGGAAGTGGATGAAAAGCCAGCCAGCACACCCTGGGGCTCCAAGATGCCTTTTGGGCAGCTGATGTCGGAGTTCGGGGGCGCGGGCAGCGGAGGGTGGGTGCACAGCGTGAGCTTCTCTGCCAGTGGCAACCGCCTGGCCTGGGTCAGTCATGACAGCACCGTGTCAGTGGCTGATGCCTCCAAAAACATGATGTGAGTATCCCCTTGCTGGTGTTAGTAGCCTGGTGATCCTAAAGGTCTTTTCCAACCTTAATGGTGCCATGATTCTATGTGGAATATCGTGCTCGCAAGCACGTGCCTCTCTCGCCTGTTTTACTGTACCAGGAGTCTCTTTAAAGCTTATATAAATATAAATATTCTATAAATAAGGTTGGTTCTGAGAATTTTAGGTTATATAGTTTAAATTCTTTGTAAGAATCCTGCAGTGAGGGTATAGCCAATTTTTTTTGGTTTATTTTGGAAAAAAAGGTACATTCCACCGAGTAACTGGGAAAACAATATTTCCTTTTCCAAAACAATATTTGCAATACAAAATATTTCAAATAATATTCCAAAAAATATTCCCAATTTAAATGTCATAGATCTTCCAGCACACTTACATTAGACTATAACTTTTTATTACAAGTTACAACCTTCTGGTGTCACCACAGGACAGCCAAGCTACCATGACTTTTCCAATAATCCTTGTATGGGAACGGTGCCTATTTTTTGTTAGAGCCGAAAATGAGAGGTTTCAGTGAATCCCTCTAACAAATGTTCTTATGCTCAGGGTTTCACAGCTGAAAACAGAGTTCCTCCCACTCCTGAGCGTGTCCTTTGTCTCCGAGAACAGCGTGGTGGCAGCTGTAAGTGTCTGCTGTTTGCTCCTTGTAGAGCTTTGTCGTGTTTTGGAGGGGGAGGAAACCCCATATTTTGCACAGTTAATAATTATAATTATAACAAACAAGCTCTGCCCCGGTGTCAGTGTTTGCATTTTGGAAGGGCAGGGTGGGAAGGCTGAGCTGGTGTTTCCTGAGGGGTGTTTTTGGTTGCAGGGCCACGACTGCTGCCCGATGCTCTTCAACTGTGACGACCGTGGCTTGCTGACCTTCGTTTCCAAACTAGACATTCCCAAACAGAGCATCCAGCGCAATATCTCCGCCATGGAACGCTTCCGGAACATGGATAAAAGAGCCACCACGGAAGATCGTAACACCACCCTGGAGACCCTGCACCAAAACAGTATAACGTGAGTGTTCTGCTGCCAGCGTGGGGGCAGGGAACGTGCTCCATGTCCAGTGGGTTTCCCAGGATGTCCTGCAAACCCTCAGATTTGCTGTATCAGAAGGGTGTAGCTGGTACCTCGTTTTCCTTGTGGTCTTTTCCTAACACCTCTCTGTTTCTGGGATGTACGTGGGTGCTGGTGAAGTTAATCATTCACATGGCTACAGCTGTTTGCTCATGGTTAATGTGTTGTGTACCTTGGACACAGCTTATCTTATCAAATATGTGCATAGTTCCCAAGAGGCTGGTGGCACTGTGCAAAATCCAGTCAGCAAAATCCACCTGAAGCAGGAATTCACGTCTCAGCTTCCTGTTTCAGATGTTACTGCCTTGTGTATTTATTTATTGTGTATCACTGTTTTCAAACTGAAAGGGGAAATTTAGGTTAGATAGACAGAAAAATCCTTCCCTCTGAGGGTGGGGAGGCCCTGGCACAGGTTGCCCAGACAAGCTGTGGCTGCCCCATCCCTGGAAGTGTTCAAGGCCAGGTTGGACAGGGCTTGGAACAACCTGGAATAGTGGAAGGTATCCCTGCCCATGGCAGGGTGTGGGACTGGGTGAGCTTTAAGGTCCTTTCCACCCCAAACCATTCCATGATTCTGTTAATCTAAAGGATTTATTCAGGTAAATTGGGTAAAATACCTTTGCATTTAAAGAATAATGTGATCCCAAAGGATGTTGAGCAATTTCTCTTTATTTAAGGAAAACATTTAGTCTCACCAAGCCCTTAAAGAGCTTCCAGCATCCTTTAATTTGCTTATTTTTCTGAGGCATTCTACCAAGAATCTAGTGTAGGCTCTGGTATAGTCATGTCTCCATCTGAAGGAGTAGGAGTAGAATTCAACCCAAATTTCCCAGTTTCCTGGCTCTCTGGAATGGGTGTTGGAGCTCTCACTCTCTGTTTGCAGCCAAGTGTCTATTTATGAGATAGACAAACGGGATTGTCGGAAGTTCTGCACCACTGGCATCGATGGAGCAATGACCATCTGGGATTTTAAGGTAAAAATGTGCTTTTACTACCGTGTTTATGTGAACTAGCTGGGGTGGTGGGGTTCTTTTTTTTGATTTCTAGTATCAACTCCTGGGGCTCAGCCCCAAGCCAGGTTTTATTAGCAGCAGGAAATCCAGACTGGAATATTTAAAACCATTAGTGAAGCTCATAAGGAAAACGGATCCAAGAATCAGCATAAATGCAGATGCAGTTTTTTTAGCAGATGGTGCTAATACAGATTTATTTTTTTAATGGAATTGCTTAATGTCCCTGTATGAATCCCCTTAATTCTTTCCTTCTCCAGCCTCAGCCACAGTTGGGCTGGAGCAATTTGCCCAACACAATCCCCTTCCTCTTCCTGCTCCCATCCCTTGGGACTCTGCTCATTGTCCTGCTGCAGAACGTGGTCCTGTCCTCTCAGAATTAACTTACCCAAGGAGTAAGGAGTTGCCTCTAACAGCTGGAAAATACAATATTGCAAATCCTATAAGGATGTAATAATGTCTTATGCTTGCTTTGCTCAGGTCTGGCCAACAGAGGTCCCTGTTGGTCTTCCCAAAGCTGGGATATGGGATCTGATTTAGGGAAATTGTGTTCTGTGGTGCCAGAGAGCTCTGGTGGGGACAGGAGCCAAACATGAAGTTGAGGTGATCTCTGGGCTGCTTTAGTTCAGTCTCAGGTCTGTATCACTGGTCTGTACATGCCTGAGTTTGAAAGGAATGACTATTGGGGTCTCTGGCTCTTGAGTTAGGAAGAAATCCTTTGCTTAAAGAAGAAATTCTTCCCTGTGAGGGTGGGGAGGCCCTGGCACAGGGTGCCCAGAGAAGCTGTGGCTGCCTCATCCCTGGAAGTGTTCAAGGCCAAGTTGGACAGGGCTTGGAGCAACCTGGGATAGTGGAAGGTGTCCCTGCCCATGGCAGGGGGTTGGAACTGGATGATTTTCAATGTCCCTTCCAACCCAAACCATTCTGGGACTCTATGACCGAGTCTAATTTCAAGTATTCATGGTTTTTACTTGGTTTTGTTAGCATTTACACTGAATTATTTAACCCAAGCTACTGCAGCAGATCGTGATTAAGATTTTTTTCTTTCCTTCAAGACTTTAGAGTCCTCCATCCAAGGGCTACGAATCATGTAAAGATGGATTTCCGTGATCTAGCAGGACAAACTGCTTGACAGAATGCAGCTCCCACATCTGCACAAACCTGAAAAGGGAGGAGGAGGAGGAAGGTGAAACATTTGGAAACACTGAGAAAATACAGCTTGGCAGATTTTCTTTTGAATCTAAATTTGGTGAATTGTGTTGGTTTCAAAATCAGCTGTGATTGTTCTTTTTTTTTTTTCGGTTGGTTGTTTCATTCCATTCTTTACCAAAGCTGCTCCTTAAGTAGTTTATTGCAGGAAGTTATGAATCACTAACTTAAAAGGGGAATTTTATGTAAATTGTCAGCTAGAAATAATAATAATAATATTAATAAAAAAGAGAAAAACTGATTCTTTGTTTTGATGTTTATTGACAGTGATTAAAAAAGGGATGTTAAGGATATTGGGAGAGAGACAGAGTGGGGAAGACCCTGCACTAATATTATATGGCCTTAAAACAGGAAAAGTTCATCTTAACTGAAAGGTTCTCAAAGTTGACAGATGAAGACCCAGAGTTCTGATGATCTGGGTGTGAAGATTCAGATGAGCTTCTTCCAGGAGAATTTTTCCCTTGAAGTGATGATTTTGGAGGATGAATTATTTTATCCTACTGCTCTTCATTCTGTCTGCCTTGCATTTAATCCGTAATAACAGCAAATTAATTTTTATTGTTTGCTCAGTGGGTCACAGTTTTCCAAAGGTGAATGACCAGAATTATTTGTAGTTGCCTTTTGGTTTGGTCCCAAGTCTGCTCCCGGGGCAGTGCCCAGGGGACAGGATGGAAGGCTCTGTGGAAAGTGAGACAAAAATCTGTTGAGCCTCGTCTGGGGAAGACAAATTAAAAGCAAATCACTCTGTAAGTCTGTGAAGCTGCAGATGGGAATCGCCATCTCTGGAGGTGTTCAGGGAATGACTGGATGTGGCACTCAGTGCTCTGGTCTGGTTGCCAAGGTGGGGATTGGTCACAGGTTGGATTTGGTGAACTTGGAGGTCTTTTCCACCCTCAGTGATTCTGGGTTTTCTGCATCCTGTTGGAGCTGAGCTCTCAGGCTGTAAAACCCTGTATTTGTAATGACTGGTGGGCAAATGAAACTCCAGCCAGAGGTGTCAGTATGGTCTGGCTTCTGTGCTGATCCTTTGTCTCCAGGTACCTTTTGCATTTCAGCTCTGAGCCTCAGGAGCTCATGGAGGCATTTGCACACAACTTACTTTATTCACAGGGTGTAGTTCCTGCTCCCTGTGTTGCTGCCTTGCCGTGCTCCGAGGGGATTAGCTGGCTCATGGCATTGCTTTACAAGGCTTTAGATTGTCATTTCTGCCAAAAATGCAGAAGTGTCTTAAAAAAAACCCCATGACAGAATTTACCACTTCCTCTGGAACCAGAGTTGCTTCATACCCTGCTCGTTTCTCAGCTCGGGGGGGGGCTGGAAGGAGAGGGTGGAAGATCAGCTTGGAGTGGCAGATCTGTGCTCACCTCCTTTGTGTCCAGTGTGGGTGGGAATTCCTGAGCATGTTGAGGGAATCACAGAACTGGGCTCTTAGCACATGTTTGTGGAGCTGGGATTAATATTTTCCCTTTGGAAGGGATGTTCTCAGCTATCCCGGGGCCAGCTGCTGTCTGTGTGCTGATGTTATACACAGGCTCTTGGGGCTGAGCAGTGGGGTTCTGCTCATGCAGGAATGCCAGGGAATACTCACTGGATCCTGCCTGAAACACACTCCACCCACAGAATCACTGTGGTTCATCATCCCCACTGGCCCGCCCGCAGAGAAAACCTCACCAGAAGTCTCCCCATGTCCCCAGTGCCTGTGCAGTGGGACAGTTCCTCCCCAGCCTTCTTGAGGATGTGACGTGCTGTGGGGGCAGGAGGATCTTCCCAGTTCAGAAACAGAAGCAAAAGCTGGTAAAGGGTTTGGGCAAATGTGAATTGGGTTTGGCAGAGGCTCAGCAGGGCTGTGCCTCTCTATCCCTGACCTCCACAGTGCCAGATTTTCCCCCCTGGGCTGCCGAGCCTTGGAGAGCCCCAAGCAATGTTCAGAAGCACTGGAGGCAGCTTGTGGCACTCGTTAGCACAGGGTCAGGCCGGAGCAGCCTGGAGATGGGAACGATGAGGAAAGGGGATGGCAGGCGAGGAACAGGGCTGTCCCCTCCCTTCCCTTAGTAATGTACCCCAAATCCTCCTGCAGAAGTTAAAACTGACCCACAGTTCATTCCCATCCCTGGGTGACATCCCAGGATCTCCCTGTGGCTGCAGGGATCAGGGCAACACACATGAAATGAAGCACAGTTCTGGAGGAGGACCAGGAGTGAGGGGCTGCCTGCTCTGTGCCCACTCCCATTTACCTACAGCTGACCCCTCGCATGGGGATCGATTCTGCAGCTCAGCCAATACCAGGTTATTGTATCCCTGATCACCACGTTCTTGTATCCAAATCCTGCAGCTGAGAAGAGATCTGCCCTCCCTGCACGGGACCCCAGCGTGCTGCTGTGCCAGTGCTGCGACATCACTCGGAGAGGGAAGGGGTGAGTGCATCCAGGCGGGAATGGGGTGAAAATTAGTTGCTCTGGAGTAGGAGGTGATAAAACTAGAGGGGTGGATGTCTGGTGCGTGGGGACACAGGCATGGTGACCGCAGCCAGCCTGGGACTGGGGCCCACTGGGCTCTGTGGGATGCAGGAACCAGCAGCAGCTGCTGCCGGGGGCAGCCGGATCCAGGCTCCGCGGGGTCCTGCGGATCTCCCCGGCCGTGGGAGGCGATGCTGACGGGCATCTCGCCCCGGGTGGGCTCCAGGCACGGCTGTTCCCTGGTGGGGGCCAGCACTGGCATCGGGGGAGTCCCCATCCCTCTGAAACGCATCGGGAGCCGGGGGTGAACAAGACTCCCGCTGCCAAGGGAGACGGCGGGGATCCTTCCCTTCTGTTCTCCTGGCTGTGTTCTTCCCTGGAGCACCCAGGGCGAGTTGCCCACGTCCCAGAGAGCGGCCGGGAGCATCCCGGGGCCGGGGGCCCGTCCACGTGGGGCGATGCTGGAGCGGCCTGGCCCGCAGGCACAGGGGCAGGGCGGCCGCAGAGCTGCTTTGCGCTCCCCCAACGCCCACGTAAGGAAGTGGTTGCATTTCTCGGGGAGGAAAAGGGAAGTCGGGCTGCCTCGGCGGGGCAGGCACAGCTCCCGCCGCTCGCTCCGGGCTCCGTTCGTGTCGACTGCCCAGAGTCCATGAACGAGCCCCGCCGCCCAGGAACTGAGCCCAGCCCGCCCTGCCCGCGCTGCCCAGCAAGGTAAGGACGGGCAGGCAGCTCTGCCAGCCCCGCCAGGACCTGGGGCTGTGCCGTGGGGCTGGGGCTGGCACCGCTCCCGGCGCTCACACCCTGCTCCAGGGCTCGGGGGTACCCGGGGTACAGGGGGGTGCAGGCAGCCCCTTGCCCCGTGCGAGTTTCGCTGTCTCCGCGTTTCGGATGTTTTGGGGTTTCCTCCCAGCCTTCGCAGCAAGTTTGAGGGTTTTTTCTCTTGCCGGAATTCTGACAGCTCTGGGGGGGTGGAAAGAGTCCTCCTGTGGGGGTCCCGTCGGGGTTGATGCCGGCAGAGGCAGAGCTGCCGCGATCTGTCCTCTCCTCCTCGGGGATCAGCTGCTTCCCGCTTTGCTCGGTGCGAGGAAGAGGAGGGTCAGAGCCGCCCTCCGTCTGCCCTGGGACGGGGGTGTCCCCCCAGGGCCAGGCTGGCTCATGGGGTAGTCCCCACCAACACTGGGGACTGAGGACGGGTGGTTTAATTCCATTAAAAAAACCCCTCTGCTCGGCTGGCAGGAGCAGGGGGGGTGACACCTTCGGCTGCCGCAGGGAGCAGAGGGGCTCCCGGGGGTCGGTATTGGGGTCTTGGTGGTGCAGGGATCCACCACAGTGTCCGGGGAGAGTTTCAGGGGGTCCCAGCTCCCAGTGGGATCCTCACTGGATGCAAACCCACCTCCCGCCAGCCCCCCCCAGGCTCGTAAAAACCCAAACTCCAGCTTCTCTGGTGTGTGGCTTCCTCCCGGGACTGGGAGGAGCCCCCGGCACTCGGCTCTGCCAAGGTTTGGTTATCTCCTCCGAGGATGTTTCCGAACTGCTTGGGCTGGCCGGGGAGATAACGGAGCTGCTCCAGCTCCCACTCCCGCC
The DNA here is from genome assembly GCA_026261815.1 of Monarcha castaneiventris obscurior. Classification (NCBI taxonomy): domain Eukaryota; kingdom Metazoa; phylum Chordata; class Aves; order Passeriformes; family Monarchidae; genus Monarcha; species Monarcha castaneiventris. Next base: position 9,529,341 of record JAMPIT010000856.1, on the reverse strand, counting down.
CTGTCTGGCCCTCGGAAAATTCCTATATTCCTCCCTCAAGAGCCCCTGGGTTGAGGGGGGGTTGGGGAGGGGGGTAACCACAGCTCCTCTGATGATCTTGCCAGCTGGGGAAGGGGCTGCCGAGCCCCCGGGATCACTGCAGGGCGGGAGCAGGACTCAGGCAGTGGGGCAGCAGCAGGGAACTGGTTGTAAAGGGGCTGTGGGGGAAATGAAACAACACCCGCTGCAGGCAAGGCCCTCACAGCCCTCGCTCCTTCCCGTGTCTGGCAAAGGCTTCCGGCCCTAGCCCGGCAGCTGAACTCATCCCTTCGGGGTGGCACTCAGCAAGGGAGCAGCAGGACCCCCAGGGAGGAGGGTTTATGCCTCTGAGCACCCAAACCACCTGGAAAAAGAAAAAGGACCTCGGTGTGTCCTGCCTCCCGTCCCTCCTCCAGGGAGCCCTTTCAGCCGGGTGCCCATTTCAGCCAAATCCCCTTTTCACACATTTTTGCTCTCCTGATCTCTCGCAATGCCGACAGCAGTGTCCCTGTCGCTGATGATTTTGTCTGTCCCTCGTGGTGCTGCTCCATCCACAGGGCTCGGGGGAGAGGCTGGTGGTGGCAGCAGCTTTGTACCCTCCTTGGGACACCCCGTGCTGCATCCCAGAGGGATCGGTGGGGCTGGGATAGGGCAGCTGCCTCCTCATGCGTGCCCATGTCCTTGTCCGTGTGACAGCAGGGCTGGTGCCCTGCGTCGGCACTGGAATTGCTCCACATGCAGAAGGCAGCTGATGGAACTCCTCGGATTTTCTTTTCCCCAGCCCTGGGACGGAGCTTTGCTAGGAGGGACTTTTTTCCTTTCCCCTGTAACGTTTTTAGCTGCCAAAGAAAGCGGGACGTGTTCAGGGAGTTCCCAAAATAGCCGAGAGCAGGCTGTGAGTAATCCCCGTCTGCCACGCCCTGGCGAGGTGTTTCCCTGCATCCCTGCCCGATGGCCAAGGGGCTGTGACGCTGCTCCGAGCCCTTCCCGGTCCCCTGGCACCTGGAGGGGGCTTGGGGGAAACTGCTCCATCCCATGTTCCCAGCCAGCTCCTGCTCAGCAAGCTCCAGCCAGCTGGAGCAGGATGACAGCAGGGTTTAGAAGTTCCTGGAAATGGGCAGTTTCTGAGCTTGGAAATCCTCAAGGAAGCCCTCTCTCAGGCAGAGGAGGGATGCAGAGGGCTGCAACACAGGGCTGATGGGGGGGATCATTCTGTGGGGCTGGGAGCTGGGATCTTGTCCCTGTAGCTGGAGCAGCATCTCCTGACAGCCTGGGGGTCTCTCCCTGTCCCCAGCCCCTGAGCCATGGCCTACCACAGCTTCCTGCTGGAGCCCATCAGCTGCCATGCCTGGAACAAGGACCGCACCCGTAAGTACAGCTGGGGCACCCCGAAATTCCCAAGCACATCCCGAGGCACTATCCCGGCTGAACATCCCTGTGATGGGCGATGCTCCCGGGACGGGGCAGCGCTGGGTCGGGGCTGGGTTTGGGGAAGCAGCTCCTGCTGTGAGCAGATCTGGGGGCTGGTACAGAACATATCCCTCCGTGTCCCCTGGTGCCACTGCCGGGACAGAGCCTGGCACAGCGTCCGGCCCCGAGGCACCGGCAGGGGAGGGACGGACACGGAGCAGAGCCGGGTGATTCACGGCCGATGGCATTTCCCGACCACGGCCCGGGGGACGTGGGAGAACAAAAAGGGCTTTCTCTGCTGCGGCCGGAGCGCCGGGCAGGCGGGGCGGAATGGGGATGGATTTGGGAGCTGTGCACCCGCAGCCGTCCTATTCCATCCTATCCCATCCTATCCTGTCCCATCCCTCCAGCCCCATGGGACCGCACTGTAGGGAAGGGAAGACTCTGGGCTGTGGGGTGCTCCCTTCCCACAGGGACCTTTTGCAGCATCAGGACAGTGCAGGACCAGGGCTGGGGGGCTTGGTGGGATCCCCCCAGGCAGCTGGGGCTCAGTGAGGACCTGGAGCCCAGGAAGGGGTGGGTGGGTGCTGGTTGGCCCTGGAGAGCCTGTGACCCAGGGGAGGGCCTTGACCCAGCCACTGTCACCCCCAGAGATCGCCCTGTGCCCCAACAACCACGAGGTTCACATCTACCGCAAGGATGGGGCCAAGTGGAGCAAAGTCCACGAGCTGAAGGAGCACAACGGGCAGGTGACAGGTGAGTCCTGGCTGGCAGAGGGGACAGGGACACGCATGGTGGGTGGTCCTGTCCCAGAGCTGTTCCTAGCCCCACTTGGGGCACTGGCACCCTCTGGATGGGAGTTGTGCAGGGGTGGAGGAGAATGGAGCAGGCTGTGTCCAGCTGAAGGCAGCCTTGGGTGAGATGGATGGGATGGGAGAGATGGGGAGGGATGGGGAGGGATATGGATGGATGGGTGGGAGAAATGGAATGAGATGGATTGGTGTGATGTGGGATGGATGGGAAGGGAAGGGATGGGGTAGGGTGGAATGAGAGGAATGGATGGATGATGGATAAATAGGAGAGATGGGTTGGGATGGGATAGAACTGTGTAGGAGGCATGGGGTGGATTGAGATGGATGGATGAGAGAGATAGGGTGGGATGGGTTGACATGGAATGCTTTGAGGTGGGAGGGATGGGAAGGGATGGTGTAGGGCGAAAAGGAACTGTGGAGCAGAGACCACCCAGCACAACCACACCTTCAAACATCCCCCAGCCCTGAGTGCCACGGCCTCATTCCTATTCCCATTCCCATGGCTCTCTGGGCCATCATCACCCCACTCTGCCTTCCAGGCATCGACTGGGCCCCTGAGAGCAACCGGCTGGTGACGTGCGGGACTGACCGCAATGCCTACGTGTGGACCCTGAAGGGCAACGTCTGGAAGCCCACCCTGGTCATCCTGCGCATCAACCGCGCCGCCCGCTGCGTCAAGTGGTCCCCCAAGGAGAACAAGTTCGCCGTGGGCAGCGGCTCCCGCCTCATCTCCATCTGCTACTTCGAGCAGGAGAATGACTGGTGAGGCTCCGGCACGGCCTCGGTGGGTCTGTCCTGGGGGAGCAGGAGGGGGCACGGATGGATGCATGGATGGATGGGAGATAAGAGACTGGAGGAACTGGAAGTGGAGACAGATGGGAAAATGGAGGGATGGACTCCCTGCTACTGCAGGACGATGACCCAGGGCAGCTCCTGGGGCATTTGGAACCCTGATCAACCTCAGCCAGCCCCCCAAATTTGCAGGGGGGCTCTGGGGGTGGCGATGCTGCCCCTTTGCTACCAAACCCTCTCCACACAGGTGGGTTTGCAAGCACATCAAGAAGCCCATCCGCTCGACGGTGCTCAGCCTCGACTGGCACCCCAACAACGTCCTCCTGGCCGCCGGCTCCTGCGACTTCAAGTGCAGGTGAGGAGCAGGGGGTGGATGACCTGGAGGCCTGAGGCAGGGGGACCCCCAAGGATGGGTTGGGGGCCAGGCTTCACCCCTGGGTGCTGTTTGGAGCAGGGAATGGAGCACAGGGGAGATGCAGGGAGGTCTGGAGACCATCCCAAGGATACAGCACCCAGGGGAGGCAGGGAGACTGAGTCACACAGCTGAGGCAAGGGGCAGGGATGAAGGTGGTGCAGGTCCTGCATCCAGGGACACATGGCAAGCCAAGGCTCTTCCCCTCCCAGGATCTTCTCAGCCTACATCAAGGAGGTGGAGGAGCGGCCCAGCCCCACGCCCTGGGGCTCCAAGATGCCCTTTGGGGAGCTGATGTTCGAGTCGAGCAGCAGCTGTGGGTGGGTGCACAGCATTTGCTTCTCGGCCAGCGGCTCCCGTGTGGCCTGGGTGAGCCACGACAGCACCCTGTGCCTCGCCGACGCCGGCAAGAAGATGGCGTAAGCAGGGAGTGCTGGGGACAGGAGGGGGCTTGGGGGCACTGGGGAAGGCTGTGCTGGGGGTGGCAGCAGGATTCGACCCCCAAACTGACGCGGGGATTGGGGTATCTGGGTTGGGTTGGGCTGAGAGCCATCCCAGAGTGTCCCTGTGTGTGGGTGGGGGAGATGGAAGGGTTCAGCTTCAGGAGCTGGGATAGCCCTAGAGCATCCCTGGAGCATCCCTGGGTATCTCTGAGCATCCCTGAGTATTTCCTGAGCATCTCTGTACCTGGGTGAGGGAGGTGCAGGGGTCCAGCCTCAGGAGCTGGGATAGCCCTGGAGCAGCCCTGGGTATCTCTGAGCATCCCTGGGTACTCCCTGAGCATCCCTGTACATGGGTGTGGGACACAGAGGGCTCAGCCGCAGGAGCTGTGACACCCCTGGAGCATCCCCAGATCACCACGGGTGGAGGAGGCGGTGGCTCCCACCCCTGTGATGAGCTGTGCCAGTCTCAGCAGCGAGGCTGAAGCCCAGCTCGTTGCTCACACCTCACAGTGTTGCCTCCCTGTGCACCGAGACCCTGCCCCTGCTGGCTGTCACCTTCATCACCGAGAACAGCCTGGTGGCCGCGGTGAGTCCGGGCGGGGGCACGGGCTGGGCGCTGTGGCCGAAGCCGGCCGGAGGGAGCTGAGCAGGGCGGGGTTGTTCCCCAGGGCCACGACTGCTGCCCGATGCTGTTCACCTACGAGGAGAGCCAGGGCGCTCTGACCTTCGGGGGGAAGCTGGATGTCCCCAAGCAGAGCTCCCAGCGCGGCCTCACCGCCCGCGAGCGCTTCCAGAACCTGGACAAGAAAGCGAGCTCGGACACGGCCAACGCCACCCTGGACACCCTGCACAAGAACAGCATCAGGTGTGGGCCGGGGGGGACAGGCTTGGGGTCATCTCAGGGGCTGCTTGGGGGTGATGATCCCTGAGCATCCCCTGGGTGTGCTGCTGTCCAGCCCAGGAGCTTGGACAGCCCTGGAGCATCCTTGGATATCCCCAGAATGTCCCTGAGCATCCCTGCAAGTGGGAGGGAGAGACTGTGACAGCCATGGGTACCCCTGAGTTTCCCTGGGTATCCCCAGTGACTTCCTGCACATTGGTGGGGGAGATGAAGGGGTCCAGCCTCACTCCCACCCATGGTTGCCAGGCAGCTCCAAGGGTTCTGAGGGCTCTGCAGGGACCTGGGACTGATTCCCACTCCCTCTTTGCACCCACAGCCAGATCTCAGTGCTGACAGGTGGGAAGGATAAGTGCTCCCAGTTCTGCACCACAGGGATGGACGGCGGCATGAGCATCTGGGATGTCAAGGTAAGGAATCCTCATGGAGCCCCTGGGCTGAGAGTACCCAGCATTGAACCATCTTCCCTCCCATTTCCCCCCTTTCAGCTCCCTAACCATCTCTAGTTTCCTTGGAAAGAAACAAGCTGCTCATGAACACCCTCCTGTTTCATTTCAGAGCTTGGAGTCAGCACTGAAGGATCTCAAGATCAAATAAAGGAGCCATCCAGGAAGGGCATCCCAGCTTCCAGCTGCCCCTGCTCTGCCCCCTGCCTGCTGCCCTCTGCCACCCCCCTGTGCCACATGACCCAGCCACGCTGCCACCAGTGCCTGTCCCTGCTGCCAGCCAGCCCTGGTGGCTGTTTCCAGACAAAGAAAACCATTTTTCTTACTATTTTTTTTACCATCCTTCCCGATGCTGGTCATACATTGCTTGGAGAAATAGCAAATAAAGGATTTTCCTGGATAAATCAAAACTTGATTTTTGCACTTTTTTAGGACAAGTTCAGTGCAAATACAGATCACAGGGCAGCTCATGGTGCTGCACCCCATCTCACCAGGGTGGTCATGTCCTCTCTGCCTCCAGTGCTGAGGGTGAATTGGGATTGTGGGGATAAGGGGAATGTCTTCCCCATTCCCAGCTTTAGCATTATGTCAAACCAGGATTGGTTTGGGGAGCTCTGAGCTGTTAGGGAAAAGGGAGGGGAGAGGATGGAGGTGGCCAGGGAGGTTTCCCATTCTCGGAGTTTCCCTGGTAAGGTCCTGGCAGGTGGGCAATTCCCAAACCTGGAGCCAGCTCAGAGACCTTGGGCCACCGAACTAATCCCGCCCCTTCCCAGCCTGTTACCACAGGAGCAGATCAGTCCCAACACCGCCCACGGCCTGGGAAGGGAGCACTGGCTGGCAGAGGGACAGTGACATTTAAGTTCTGCCTCCAGCCCTTAGTTAGTTGGGGGTGTTACTCGGAGATTTTTCCACTTATTTCCATGTGTTCACAAGCCTCAACCTCTCTCCCTGTGGCTCCTGCCCTTCTCCATCCTAGGCATCAGCCCAAAACGCCCTGTCCTGCCCCATCCACCTCCCTGTGCTGCAAGATCACCCAAACTTCCCGTGTCAGGCTGTCCCCACCCCGTCAGTTCTTCCCTCTTGGAGCTGACAGCACAGGCACCTCTCCTGGCAGCACTTGCTCATCTTCCATAGCTCCCTGAGGGTATTTCGTATCCCAAATCTTGGCTTGCTCTGAGCTGTGGTTTGAGCCAGCAGCTCACGGTGACATTCCCTGGGCACAGCCCTGTCACACCCTTGTGCCCAAGTCCCTGCAGCCAGGCATGGACAGGGTGACACAGAACAAATCCCATTTTTCATCCTTCAACTCCACAGCTGTAACCCCTCTCCCAGTGACTTCCAGTGCTCCAAGCCCTGGGGCTGGATCTCCTCCAGCCTTTAGGGAAGTCTGGGAAGCACTGGTGTCCCTGAACAGGCTGGCAGCAGGACTCCCACACCCCCTGGGGCACAGCAGGCTGGAGCATCTCCCCTCCAGACATCAGAGAGGGGGTGACAGTGCGGTGACTGCCCTTCTGACACACGGACTAGGCCAGACAGTGGCCTGAGGGTAATTTTCCTCCACCGTGCTAAACAGATTGTGCAAGACATCCATCAGAACCGGCAGGAAAAGCTTTTCCCTTCAGGCTATGTGTGCTGACGGAGCTCCTGAACCCCGAGCCAAACTCCACACCACAACCAGCAGCCCCCAGCTGCAGCTGTGCCTCCCCCAGGACCCCCCCGAGCTGTGCCCTTCACACACACACACGAGGCCACAGCAGTTCTGATAACTTACAGTTTAATCAGCCAAATATACAAGTTCTCTTGGTGGTTTTTAAACTTGATCAAGTTTTTTTTTGGGTTTTTTTTTTGTTGTGTTTTTTTTTTCCATCTGGATCTGACACAATAAATGTTGTTTGTTTTTCTCCTTTAAACAAAGGATGATGTGGTTAAAAACTGGCACTATCCCTAATAAGGAGGAGAAAAAGAAAATGAAGAGGAGGGAAAAGGGGAGATTGGCTGCAAGAAAGGAGGGATGAATCCGGGAAGGAACGGCACTCCAGATGTCCATGAAGTCAGGCTCCCAGCTTATACTGCAACACCCTGCAGCAAAATTTGATGGGCTCTTTGCCAACTGGATTCCTCAGATACATTATCCTTTGGGATTTCATACCAAGTCAGTTCCCCACCCCATGCCCCACCCCACAACGACCCCACAATCTATTTTCTTGCAATCTAGTATTTGAAGCACCTCCCCTCCCACGCAGCTCCCTCCCACCCTGCCCCCCCCCACCGTCTACAAGTTCTTGATCCTAAAAACAGCAAAAACATTCATATTTCCAAACTGTTACAGGGAATTGCTGTCCAGCACAGCTCTGCACTGCAGAGAGCAGCTGCCCCTAACCCCAAATGGAAATCTGTGCCAGGATGAGGACAAACACATCGTCAGTGTCTCTTGGAGGTGGAGGTGAGGTCGATGCTGCAGGATGCCCTGCGTGGCATCGATGGAAGGCGACACGGCAGAGCTCCCGGCAGGACCAGGCACAGTTCCCTGGCGTTTCCTCCTCTTGTGTGGCCTGTGCTTACTTGTTAAGGGATAGTGACTGCAGTCTTTTACCTGCCATGGCCGCTTCGTCTTTTGCTGGGGAGGAAAACAACAGTTTCATCATTTCATGGTGCAGCTCAGGGACTGGGGATGGATTGGCAGCCCCAGGGATCAAAATCCTGCCAGTTGGGTAATGGAAAAAATCCCGCCCTCCCCACCAACTTCTCAGAGGTAAGAGGCACAGCTCCTCTTGTATGTTCCCTTCTATCCCTGATCTCCAGGTGTCCACAAATGACCTGATGCCAAAATTTCTCCCTGGAAGCCACCAAGGAGCTGTGTTCAGACTTGTGGTTCACACCTCCCAGGGAAAGGCCAGGAAGGGAAGGAGTGCTGTGAATTCCCTGGGCAGTTCAGATCCCCACATGCAAAGCAGATAAATCACCCAGCACAAGGAGCCTGCCAAACCCCCAAACTCTCTTCCCCTGCTCCGGTGTCCAAGTTCTTGCTTATAAAGCAAGAATTTTATGAGAGGAAAACAGCTGAGCCTGGTTTTGCTGAGGGGAGTTGATGCCACTCAGCAACACCACACAGGCCCAGATGAGGGATGTGTGGCATTGTGCCTCATGGCATGGAGAGGTAGGAGAATATGATTAATTATTCTCTAACCTTTTCTTTCTTCTTCTTTCTTTCTGGCAGCTTCTTCCCTTTGCTTCCGAATGATGGCTAGTCGGGCAAGGTCTGCCTTGGCTTGCTCTGTTTTCCCAGCTAGGTGCATTTTCATGTATCTTTCTTTTGCCTTTTGCTTCTCTATTTCCTCTCTGTTCAAGGGAAACACCAATCACCAGAGCATCCAGGCAAGCACATGGGAACAAGCACAGTAGGGTTTTCCAACCAGGAAAAACCCCAAAACTGGGGGTCCTTCACCAGTTTTCAAGCACAGGTTCTATTTGCAGGGTTTGAACAGAGATGAGGAGAGAGATTATTTCTACCTTCCTTCAGCTAAATAAGGACACGGACACACAAGGAGGTCAAATGAATTAGCCCCACACCACAGCTGTGACATGTTTTTCCTAGCCTTACCCTCAAAGGTGTCCTTCTGATGAAGCAATCTATGCCAAATAAAAAAGCTTCAATCTTTCCTTCCAAACCTCACCATTGCTAATTGAAACTAGAAGATTAAACCTGGGTTTTCAGGTTATTCATCTGCCCAGACAAAATTTCACCATAAAATCTGGGAAACCACTACCTGTCAGCAGGGCACCTTCTGCAGCAAGACTGAAGTGGATCCAAGGTGACCTCTGGTTAATGGATTTCTGCTCTGATTTTTGGCATAAAACTTCAGGAAAGGAACGGCCTAAATCCCTTTCAGTGGATTACTGCTCTGATTTTTGGCACAAAACTTCAGGAAAGGAACAGCCTAAATCCCTTTCACAGCAGTATGATTTCAGGATTTCAGTTACGTTTGATTTTTGGCATAAAACCTTAGGAAAGGACTGGCCTAAATCCCTTTCTCTCAGTGCCCCAGGGCAGGCTGCCTAGCTCCAGGATGGCCACAGCTGCTCCCAGAGGACAGACAACTCCTGTGAAGTTCCTAAGGAATGCCATTTTGAAGCACAGCGAGCCCAGTTTGCTGCTGTCCAGTGCCTGCTTTAGGCAGCAACACACTCTAAGGGCCTCCCTGAAACACTGACACAGAGCAGGGGAAACACCTCCCTGCATCAAGCTGCTGCCAGCAGCGAGGCTGCAATTCCAGGGATGCAGCAGGGAACACTCACCTCTCTCGTCGTGAGAGCTCCTTGGGTCCATCCAGGTCCAGCTGAGTGACTTTTTTGGTTGTCTGAATGACACGGTTGGGGTTCTCTATGTCTATCAACCCCTCCACTCCTTTGCGCTTTTGCTGCGGGTCAGGAACAAGAGGGAGGTTAAGGAGCTCTCACACCCAGCTCTGGGTTGTAGCAGAGCTCTCCAAACACACTGCAAAGCACCCCAAAAGCTCAAGTCAAGCTTTTACTACCAGCCAGTAAAACCATTTATGAACCAAGGCACCTTCAGCCTTTTTAAAAATCTTCTTGTCTTTGTATTTAATTTGTAAATATTCACAAGTTTTCATTCTGAGGGCAAAATGCTGTCAAGTGAGGGCTTTATGGCTTCTAAAAATAGTTCTATTACAAATGTACTCTAGGTAGCTCTGCTCAGAATCCAGAGTGTGCATCTCCCCTCTGGCCCAAGAATTACATGCATTAAGTGCCCTGAGAATGCCAGTACCTGATAATCCTCATCATCTTCATCACTCTCATCTGAATCTAAAGATTTCTTCTCCTTTTTGGGGTCCCCTGTTGCTCCTTCACCTCCTTCTTCTTGCTCCTCCTCTTCCTACAAAATCAGAGGAAATTAGAGGAAATGTATGTCACTAAAAATCCCAAACCCAGCTCTCAAATGGAGATGATTTTGGAGGGATGAGTGGCAGCTCTGAGCACTGGTGCTCCTGATGTGGCTGTGGCTGTCACAGAATGAGAGCTCCTCCTCAGCAACAGCATCACCTCCAAACAACTCTGCTGTTCCCTCCAACAGGAAAATCATTGTGAAGGACATAACTGGCACTTTACTTTCCCCAAATGAAAGCTCTCCAGGAGAATTGTGGCCTGGGTTTCCAGTGCACAGTATCTGAGACTGGAAACTGCATGGATGCAGCTTAGAGCTGGATCCCATCCTGGGTCTGGATAAATAAAAACAACTAGAGAAGGAGCAAATTGACAACCATCAACCAGAACATTATTATGCAAGGAATTACAGCCTTTTTAGCAGAGCTTCCACCAGTCAGGAGCCTGGGAATTAATTTCTAAATCATTAGAAGAACCAATATGGGTGTGAACAGCTTGTTTTACACTACCAACATCCCTCATCAAGCAACCAGCAAAGTGGATGAGCAAGGAACAGTAAGAGGAGTAATTCTGTCAATTGTGGAGGGGTTTTTAAGCTTTCCTTAATAAATCAGTATTAGATGTAACCATCTGTGTAACCATCACTATGTGATATGGATTGCCACAAAAAATAAATGCTTCTCAAAGAGCAGTTCTCTGGTTTGCTGTGAAACAAGACCTGCATTTCAAGTGGGTCCTGCTTTTCTGTTCCGTTTCCAGTCAGTATTTTTATTAACAACATGGAAGCAGAGAACACACACACAGTTTGTGAATGACATCACACTGGTAGGAGTTGGAATTATTTTGGAAAACAGGATGAGACTCATAAGTGGTTTCAGAATTTGGAAATATGGCATGAAACCAAGAAGGTGGAATCAGAAACTAACCAAGGGGAGGTACACTTTGGAAGAAGAAATCCAGCATGAAGCTGGAATATGTGGCTAAGCAGCAAACCAAACAATCATCTTGAGCTCCAGCTGGGCAAAACATTAAAAAGGACTCAACACTGTGGCTCAGAACTGCTTGAGAGTCATCTCAGAGGTATTCATCACAACTTCCTACATGGGGTGTAATTATCCTCCTGTGGTCAGCGCTGGGAGGCCTCAGCTGGAGTTGTGTATTTGGGCTGAGGCAGCACTTTCAGAAAGTCACAGAAATATATCAGAGTGTCACCAGAGCTATGATAATTTGGGAATAAAAGAGAGCAAGAGCTGCAAAAAGCAGCCAAGGCTTTTATGACAGCAGTCAGGTCATGGTGGAAGTGGAGGGAGATGTTACAGTCCAATGCTGGGGCACAGAAACACACCCAAAAGAGGCCCCATACCAGAAAATTCTGTTATCTCTCTCTACAAGTCAGAGGCAAACAAGAAAATCATGTGTCCAGGAAGAAGTCAAAGGAGTTTGGTCCCTAAATCTACAGTAGAAAGAAGTCAAATACAATAATTTCAACATACAGTAACATATCAAGATGTGGCCCTTGTTCTCCAAAGCCAAGCTGCAGAACAAATGAGCTGACACTGGAGACTGGGATGATGAAATACGGAGAGGAAAGATCTCCAGAGCTCCTGTCCCTTCACTTTGAAATGCTGCCCTGGGTGGTCTCCCAGACCTCAGGAACCAGACTGGGCGACACCCTGGAATCTCCCCAGCTGGAGATATTTGGGATCCATGCAGTGATCACTGCTGGAATGATCTGCAACACTTGGCTAAGCTGCCATTGCTCCTGAACAGGGAATAACTAGGCTGGATAAGGCAGGAATTAGGACAGAAAGCACACAAAGGAGCAAACACATACCCTTGCCTTTTGCTTTTCTGCTTGGAGCTGGGCATCAATCTCCTCAGGACTCGTGTACTGCCTTGCCCGGCCTTTGTGGCCTCCTTTTCTACCTGCACAAAATAATAAAATTAACACATGGTTTAGTGGTAACTTCCAGAAAGGTCCATTCCTCCTGCAGCACTCTCTGCATTTTAGGTGTGGATAGGACAAACCAAAATAGGTCCTCTGACAGAACCTAAACAACAAAACCCCACATTGAACTTGGTGAAATTCTCCAAGATTTTTAGGTAAGACACAAAGAGAATTAGGATTATTGATACTACCCCTCCCTGCCTGTGCTCATGGCCCCTCCAACTCCCTTCCCAGGCTGGCAAAGGGTGCTGAGTCCCACAGCAGATCCCAGTTTCCTGCACAGGAGGAATCACAGCGTGTTCCTGTGGTTACAACCAACATTCCCACAAGCTTGGCTCCTTAACCCCTCCCACTGTGCCAGGGAAAAATAGGAAACTAATTGGACAAAAGCTTTGGGAATTACAATGGGAGCTGAAGAAGTACTAAAAGGAGCCTCCATGTTTTACTGCTTTATGAGGAAAACTAAACACAAGCTCCAGGAACCAGGAAGGGGAGTCCCTGTGGCTGGCACTGCCCCAAGTTCCAAATTCCGTTGATTAGTGAACTGCTGAAGCCATTAATGCTTCCTTCAAGCCACTGCTCTGGCTATGTGCTTTCATCCCAAAGAACTGGGAAGCAAGTTGAATAGAGCCAATCCACAGCCTTGAGTGAGGGAGGTTGGCAAAAAGCAAACAATTCTGGCAAGGGAGCTCTCTGCTGCCGCAGGAGTCCTGGGAGTCCCATGGAAGGAGCAGGAAACACTGAATCTCCCTCATCCTCCCCTTCACCTGCTGAGGACAACGGGAACCTTACAGTGATGGGGAGGGATGAGGGATTGTCCCTCCTTCCTTGGCACTGTGGGATCTATGGGAGACCTGCCACTGCTCTCTCACTGTGTGCTGTTGGACTGGGAGGCACTGGGAGCCTTAGAGATCCAACATTTTCTGCCCAATTTTCCTGCCTCAGCACAGACAAACTCTCATATGCCTCAGTTCTGTCCCAAAACCGCACTGTGAAGCTTTACAGAAACTCCTAAAATATTTTTCCAAGAGAAATGGGGAACTGCAGAGACCAAATTCTTCTCCCTGGATTCGGCTGGGGAAGCTCACGGGCTCTCAAACCCTAAGGACAATTAAAAGCTTTGGTGCAGCCAGACAGGTGTTTTCTGTTTGTCTGTCCCCTGCCATCCCACGTGGGAACACTGACACCCTGTGGAAGGAGATCTGCCATGGGAATGCTCCTGGGGAGACATTACCTCACTGCCCAGCACATGACATCACTCCAAATGGAACAACAGTGACATCTGTGACACACCAACCCCCAAATAACCAAACCCCTGCTGGGCTCCCAGCCCGGCCAGGGCCGGGCTCCTCATCCAGCTGCTCCAGAATTTCACTCTGGGCTCGGGACCAAGGAACACAAACTGCTCATTACTGCAAATAAACAGTGGTGATAAGGGGCAGAAACAACTAAAGAGAAACTGTTTTGCATTAAAAGCCTGAAAAGAAGCAAATGGAGGAATGAAGCCCATGGAAGCCCAGCGAGGGCTCAGCACAGTGCAGGGATGGGGCTCTGCTCCCACAGGGAGACCAAACCTCGCATCAGACATGGGGAGCTGCTCCTACACCTGCCACTGACCAGCTCTGTGCCTCAGTCTCACCATCTGTAAAACAGGGATAATGATTCTTTTCCACCTCTGTGGAAAGAGAAATCACCAACAGATTTCACCTGCTGCAAAGGCCAGTGGTGCCCAGGCAGGCCCACATTCAAACACATCTGTCTTCGGCTTTAAATAGCCTAATTAAGGAATTTAGATGAAAGAGAACAGAATGATACTGATGGAATATCTTCTTTTTAAAATCAAAAAGTATTAGGGGGAAAAAAAGGAAATTATTCAGAAATAATCCTGTAAAAAATTTATTAGTAGCTGGTTAATGCCCCTTCCTTTTATATTAACAGTGAGTGCCAAAATCCACTCTTCTGCCAACAATCCAACAACTCCCACTGACTTAGGGGGAAAACGACCAAAGACCTCTCTTCTTCCAAAAAGCAAAAGGTTTGAATCAAACACTGAAATCTGTACAATGGAATAAAGAGCAGGAAATCCCGAAGTTGCAGGGCACTTAAGTATGAAAAACGGGGTTATAACCCACCACGGTTCCTTGCCTTCACAAAAACCACGTGAAAGCTTCAGCCCCATCTCCCATCACTGTGCAAATGGACCCAAAATAAAGCAGTTAAATAAAACCTAAGCAAGGAATCAGTTTGGTGCTGAAGGCCGGGAAATGCTGATGAAATAAAGCAGAGCAAACTGCAGGGAAGAGGAATGAGAAGGGCTGGTTTTTAACGCGTGTGACCGAGGCTTGCAAGAGCCAATTATGCATATGCTGCATGTGCAGAAGGTTCTGGGTGGATCCCGCTGAGCAGCGACAGCCCGGCAGTGCCTCATCCGCGCTCCTGAATCACACGAGGAGCAAGTCGGTGCCCGCTCCCAACACCCAAACGCGGCGCTGCCGGAGCCACATCAAAGGAGCCGCGTTGGGAGCCCCTGGAGCAGCCCTGGGGCGGGACCCCCTGCTCGGATCGCCGGGGCGGGATGGCCGCCAGCCCCCGGTGCCCCCCGTGCGGCTGCTCCCACCTCCCCGGGGCTCCGTGAGCCCCACGCCCTGTCCCGGGGGAACCGGCCGCGCTTCCCGTCCCAGCGGGAGCGAGCACATGGAGCCCAGGCCGGTGCCACGGCAGGGATCGGCACCCCCCGGCCCGGACACCCGCAGCGGCTGCCGCGCTGTCAGGGCGCTCTGCGGGCACAGAACGGGCCCCGGCTCTGGGAGAGCGCGGGGAAGGCGCCGTCTCCTGGGGGCAGAGGAGGGGGCGAGGCACCCCCAGAGCCCTCGAGAACAGGGTGGGGGGAAAGAGAACCCGAGACCCCCCCCCAGAGCCCCAACACAGCGGCGGGGGCAGCGCGGGGAGCGCCCTCGGCCGCCGGTGAGGGGGAAAGGGATCGCCGCAGGCTCCCGCACGGCCGGGCAGAGGGGGAGAACGGGCCCCCCGCGGCATCTCCACAGCCGGGGGCGAACACGAGCCCTGCCCGCGCCGGGGCCGGGGCGGCCCACACACCCCTTCAGCCCCTTCCTGCCGGTCCCCCGTGCCCTCCCACCGCCGCTCCCCGCGGGGAACCCCCGGCCCGGCCCGGCCCGGCCCCCACCACCTTTCGGCATCGCGGCGATGGCGGCGCGGCCCCCCCGGCCCGAGCGGCGCCCGGAACCGGAACCGGAACCGCCCCCAGCGCCAGGGCCCCGCCGCCGGGCTGCCCTCAGCGCCGCCGCCGCTGCCCGCGCCGCCCCTCAGTGCCCCCGCAGCGCGGAGCGCGGAGCGCGGAGCGGGGCCGGTTCCCTCCCGGTGGTTTCTCGCCTCTCTCGGGGCGCGGCGGGGAGGGTTTTGCTCAGGCAGCACGCAGGGCAGCCCAGGGGGGGTGGGGACACAGGCGGCGCGGCTGCGACAGGCCCCGGGTGACGGCGGCGGCGGCGCGACGGGAACGGGCGGTGAGCGGGGCTGGGACCGGGACCGGGACCGGGATCGGGATCAGGGTCGGGACCAGGATAAGGACAGGGACCGGGACCAGGACCAGGACCAGGACAGGAATTAGAACCAGGATCTGCGGCTTTCCTTCACGCCGCCAGCCCCCGGTTCCGCTGTGGGGCTGCCGGGGCCGGGCCGGGCGGCCTCGCCCCAGTGTCACAGGGAGATGAGCGGAGTTGTCACCTCGGGGGAGAAGCGGCTGCCGAGCTTTGCTGAGGGGAAAAACTGACTTATCGTGCAGCAGTCACCGAGGTTTCCCCTCTTTCACGAGCTCCGTAAAGCTCATTTTTATCCTTGAAGTGGAAAACGGGAAGGGGGCACAGAAACCTTAGGAGAAATATATCTGACAGCTGTTTTCCTTCCGTTTTTTCTAGTGATTCTGAGGGAGTGCTAGCGGTTCCCCTTGCCTTTCGCCCCCTTCGTTCCCGAGGCAATGCCCAAAGTGAAGAGGAGCAGGAAGCCTCCCCCGGATGGATGGGAGCTGATCGAGCCCACGCTGGACGAGCTGGATCAGAAGATGAGAGAAGGTGAGTGGGTGTTCTCTGGGATGGGACCCAAAACAAGCTCACAAGAGCTGCTTCATGGATACAGGGAGACCTTTTCTGTGTCCGTGCCTCCAGTGGTGCTGCAGTTTGATCCTGGGCCATGGTGGTCCCTATTTTTGGAGTGTACACAGGTTATGGAGCACAGAGCTTTGCTTACAGCTGGTTTTGGGATGAAGCTCATGGGCATGTGGAGGAACTGGTAGTTCCTGTCTGTGTTGTTGCTGTGGGCATGAAGTCACCCACCATCCCTGGGTGGGTCATGTCATCCCATTGCCATTGGTTTGATATCCTAAAGGAGCTGTTCCAGGTTAGGTCCTTCTCATTTGAGTCTCTGCCCATTAATCTTGGTTTTATCCCTGTCATGTGTTAAAGTTATGAACGTTCTTGGAACAGTTCACTGCAGAGGGGTTGAGGGAAGCACTTGGTCACCTGGTGTTTGTGTTCCCTGCCAGCGGAGACGGAGCCACACGAAGGGAAGAGGAAAGTGGAGTCCCTCTGGCCCATCTTCAGGATCCACCACCAGAAAACACGTTACATCTTTGACCTCTTCTATAAGAGGAAAGCAATCAGCAGAGGTGAGGAGGGCAGGGGCTTTACCTGGGGCAGGGGAAGGCTGGAGTGAGTGAGGTGTTCACCTGTGCGTGCCACTGAACTGGGAGTTGGTGGGATCAGGTTTCTGGGGAAGGAGGATGGAGGGAAGGCTGGGCAGCTGCCTGGCTGTACCTGCTGGTTACTACAGCTGGTAACTTCATCGTGAGACTTGTGACAGTGTCTGCTCCTCCCCAGAGCTCTATGAGTACTGCATCAAGGAGGGCTATGCTGACAAAAACCTGATTGCCAAGTGGAAGAAGCAGGGCTATGAGAACCTCTGCTGCCTGCGCTGCATCCAGACTCGGGACACCAACTTCGGGACCAACTGCATCTGCAGAGTCCCCAAAAGCAAGCTGGAAGTGGTGAGTGTCCATCTTGTTCCTCTGCTCTGCATCTGCAGTAGCTGACTTCTGACTTCTCCCAGCTCAGGGACAGCAGAGGGGGTAGTGCTGTTCTTCCTGGTAATTTCCTCTACCTTTGCTGGTAGAGTTGGTGTCTAGCAGGTTCTAAAGTTGCTGACAGCTTTGGCATTCATTTAAAGTTGCTTAAATATGGGAAATAACACCAAACTGTGCAAAACCTTCCCACCTAGAGCCATTCCCTGCCTCGAGGTCTGAGCCTGCTGCTCTGGCTGTGGCTAGGCTGAAACACCCTCATGTTTGTTTTTCAGGGCAGAATCATTGAGTGCACTCACTGTGGATGCAGAGGCTGCTCTGGTTGAAGCCTTTTGCCATCAGACTTGTTTTTTGAACTCTGAGGGACATCCTCCTCCTCCTTCTTCCCAATGGACTATGAGTGCAATTACACTTTCTGTGATGGGATACTTCTGTATAATAATGAAAGCAGCAGCATAATCACCTGGATTGTGAATAAATGGGGGGTGCTTTGGAGTAGGGTTTTGTGTAGCCATTTATTTTAAAATAAAGTTTGCCTTCCTGACAGAGTGGTGTGATCTGGTGAAACTCTCCTGTGCCCCTTTTCTCCTGTCGGATCTGTTCTGGGTGCTTGAAGGTTGTTCTGCACATTGTAAGCTGCTCTGGGGTTTTTCCTCAACTAAGTCCTTTTAAAAGGCTGTGTGGAAAGGAAATACAGTTCCCAGATGTCCTGTCTGAGCTCTTCCCTGACCATGTGCAGGTGAAAGCTGAATTTCACTGGAATTCTCTGCTGGAATTAATGCACAGATCCCTTCAGAAATGCCAGCAGTCTAGAGTCTTACAGGTCACATGTGAAATGACAGAACACAGGACAGAGACAAAACCAGCACTGAGCTAAACCCCCTATTAAATCTGATTTTGCTTCTTCCTTGTTTTGCACAGGGTTTGCTAAACTACAGCCCATCTAATCCTTGGCAGTTGAAAGAAATTAACTGAAAATGTATTTGCTCCTCCTTAAAACAAAAGGAAATATTTTATTATGTAGCTATTGCAAGAAGTTTGCAACTGGGGGTTGGGGAAATATGAAGCAGCTTTCCTACAAGCCAGTTGAATGAAGCAAGTCATGCATCTTCCTTGTGCTGGAAAAACTTGAACCTTCAGCATCCTGCTCCCTTTTCCTGCACAGCCTCTGCCTCGTTGTCCTGCCCACCAGGCTTTGCTGTCCTGTACTTGGCCCAGGGGTGGGGGGTCTCCTCTCCAGCCATAACTTTCAACCACCGGTAGTAGTAGCCACGGAAACCATCAATCTTCTCCAGGTATGGGTTTTTGTACTTATACTGCAAAGAGAAATCCAACAAAACAAGTTTCTATTAGATCAGAGCTCACTTGGGCACCAGCCTGCAGGAGCTACAAGATGCTACCGAAGAAAGAGCAATCAAGTAACCATCAGCCAGACCAAACCCAGAGGACACTCAGGCAGACATTTATGATTCCCCTCCCTCATTGGTGTCCTTCACACCCTGTCAGTCCTGGCTCCTTACCCTGTCAAATTTGGGAGGGTAGCGTGCTGCGAACTCCAGCTGCCGGATGATCACTTCGTTGGGAGGCACCTGGTTATTCCTCATGTCCCGCAGGATCTCCGTGAGGTAACTGTAATCCAGCTGCCGCACAGCTCCAGCAATGAGGCTGCTGTAGATGTACTTGTTGGGAATTATTCCAGACCTCTGCAAAGAACAAAAGCTACAGATAAACAAGTTTATCTACTGACTAGTGCAGGACTCGCAGAAGGAAAAGGCAGAGAGGCACTTTTTACACAAGAAGCACAACTCCATGGACACAATTCACCATGGGACCCGTGAAGCAGCTTGTGCAGTGCCAGTACAGGTGCAGGACAGACCACCCGAGCTCCAGCTACTCTGGAGCTGCATGTTTTTGGGGAGAGAACAAAACCACTCGCCACAAAACCCTCAGCACATCTTTCAAAAGCATTAACACTTCACTTTGCCTCTTCCTGCAGCTCAGACCCGAAGCAGCAGCAGATTTCTCTTTGATTACCTTCAAATCCGAGAGCAACTGCAGTCCATCCTGCTGTTTGTGGCAGGCAATTGCCAAGTTACAAAATGTCTGGAGGTTAGGTGACAGTCCCCTCTTCACCAGAGCTGGCAGCACGCTCTGCAAGATACAAGTGTTGGCATCACTTCCCAAAAAATCTCACTGTGGTTTTCCAACTAGGGAGCTCCATGTGCTAGAACAGAACCCCTAAATACTTCGAAATTAACCCAAGCACCACCTTGTGGAAAACTCTGTGAGATCCCAGTTTCTATTGTGGACAGGATAATGGGTCTCAGTAAAACACAGGAGGCCTGAGACCAGGTGGTGATGGGGCTGGTTCTGAGGTTTTTCTCTCACCTTTGCTCCCTCCAGGTCTCCCTGTTTACTTCTCTTCCTCATTAAAGTGTTAAAGAAGGTCACATCTACTTTTACTTTATGATCATCCAGCAGTGCCAGCAAAGAGGATTCTGAGGGGCTTTGGGGTTCCACAAGCTCAGCCAGTAACGTGAACGTTTTGATGTTGGGCTTTACATTGTCCTCTTTCATTTTGTTCAGGAATCCCTCCACATCCCCCATCAAAGCCAGTCTATGGGATGGCGTGGCCACTGTACCCAAGGAAACCACGGCTGTGTCATGCATCCTGGAATCCAACAAGTTGGGCAGGTTGCAGAAAGGCAGCTTCTGGCTTGGGTGTGCCTGTTCCTGCACCATCTCACTCCGGGCTGGCTTCATCAAGGCTCCAGCCCTGCTGTGAGTGACGCTGGGGCTGTCAGGAGCAGCTGGTTCTGCCCAAGCCACATCTTTATTTTGTTGCTGGATCTGTTCCTCAGGCTGCACTGAACTCTCCTGAAATAATTGCTTTTCCATAGCTTCCACATCCAGCTGGACAGCAGCACTCTCTGATGCCTTCTTCCTCAGATTTTTCACCTTTTCCTTCCGCCTGCCAGGTGGCAGCTGTAGCTGAGGTGAGTTCTCAGGGGGACTGAGCAGGAGTTTAGAGGCCATGGCAGGATCCCCGATCCCACAGTCTCTGGCCGCACGCAGCATCAGGTTGTAGGTGTGGCTGTCAGCCTTTATTCCCAGCTTATTCATTTGGTTCCAAACCTGAAGAGGAGAAGATGGGTATTAAATACTAAGACCATCTCTAACAGCCTGTAAGCACATCTGTGGGATCTATGTGAGAAGGAGAGAATTTACAGCATGACGAGGACAGTGACCTTGAGCTGGAGAGCCCTGTGAGATGATCCAGGGCTATTCACCAGCATATGAGATGTCCTGAGCAAAGTCTAGTTTTCAGAACTTGTGCTAGGAGGAGCTGAACCCCTCCCATTTCACCACCCCGCTGCCTTCCATGTGTTCAAGTGATGGTTACAGCACAGCAGCACTTTCCCCCCTCTTCTAGAACACGAGGACAAACCTGCAAGGCAAATCGGAAGCCATTTTCGCTGTCTTTTATGCAGCTCATGAGAAGGAAGCTGAAGGTCTCAGCTGTGAGGACATGGCCCTTCTGCACAATTTCCTGAAAAGAGCAGAGAGAGCATTAAACCTCCCAGTTACCCTGTGTGGTGAAGCTCAAACACCACTGTCATCTTCTGGGGATAGATGTAAAAAAGCATAGAGTGAGCTCCAAGTGTTTGAGCAGAATGATTGCTCTGGGAGAGAGCCCTGATGGGAACCTGGGGGCAGGAACAGCAACCCTTTTAGATATTCTCAAAAGGGCCCTGCTGAGAACAGCTGCTGTAAGAGCTCTGAAAAGAGCCAGGTCTTCAAAACAAGGAAAGGATACAAATGGTATCTGTGAACTCCACAAAAACTCTGGTAAGCTTCTGACACACTTAATTAGTTTTAAAGCCAAAGCTGCCTCCTTTTAATTAAGCTTAAAGTCTCGTATGTACAATTTCACTGTATGACGATAAGGATCAATGAAATAGAAACACATGATCTGTAATTATCTCTGCTGGAAATGAAATTAAAACCCGATGCAACATGACAACTTCCAGGAGCCTTAACCCCAATCGATTAGGGGGAAAAAGCAACCTATTTACCTTGAGTACATCCAAGCACATCCTGAGGTCTGAGCAGAGGGCACAGACCTTCAGCAGGGCGTGGTAGGTGATGAGGTTCAGCTCCTCGTTTTTGCTCTGCAGCTGCTGCCGCAGTTTCAGGGCACTCTGCAGCCCCGAGTCCTTCCACGGAGACTCAGCACAGGCGTTGAACAGGGCTGTGTAAGTGGCCTCTGTGGGGATTAACCCTCGTTTTTTCATCTAGAGGAAGAGAAGAAGGATTTGAACTGGCTTTTTTGCAAAAGGACATCTTGAATTTTTTAACTTGTTTTTAAGAGTTTCAGGCTAAGAAGGTGCCAACACTAACTCAAAGGCATTTTGGAGACAAAGTAACATGACTAAATGCTTGAAATGGTTTTAGCTTAGAAAATGTTTTGAGAGAGAAGTTAAACCTACATCATTGTAGAGCCTGAACGCCTTTTTCACGTAGCCAACCCTGCCACAGCCGCCAATGAGAACAGTGTAATTGCTTTCTTCTGGCTGGACACGCTCCTCCTTCAGCATCTGCACCTCAAACAGCTCCAGAGCCTCTGCCAGCTACAAGGATGAGAAAAATCCATCACGAGGCAGAAAGAAAATCAATTACAATGGATAGTAATATATGCAGCTGTGGGCAGATTGTAGTGCAAGTCCTACAAAGTGTGGGGTTCCTCACAAGAAGGCTGGAGAAAGTCTTAGGAAAAGGGCATGTGGTTACAGGACAAGGTGGGATGGTTTTAAGCTGACAGAAGGGAGATTTAGGTTAGATATTGGGAAGAAATACTTTACTGTGAAGGAAGTGAGGCATTAGCACAGGGTGCCCAGAGAAGCTGTGGCTGCCCGCATCACTGGAAGTGTCCAAGGCCAGGCTGGACGGAGACTGAAGCAGCCTGGGACAGCGGAAGGTGTCCCTGCCCATGGCAGGGGGTGGATCTTTAAGGTCCCTTCCAACCCAAACTGTTCTATAATGATTCTACAAGAAATTATTATTTTAATTCTTTCTGTAAAGATATCAAGTGATAGAGACTGGTCAGAGCTGCATCCTTCATCAGTGCTATTCAAAACATGAGAAAAGCTGGGCTCAAACCTTGTCCTCTTTGATGAGGGCCTTGCACCGTAGGAAGTACCAGTACGGGGTGTTCTTAGGCCCACGTCGAGGTTTTCTTTCTGGCTCTTCTTTACCTTCTTCTTGAAGCTTTAAATCCCGAAAGCGCGTTGTGGTTTTGTGGTAATATTTTCTAGAGGAAAATTTATCGGACAGCGTCCCGAACTCCACGCCTTCATCATCATCATCATCATCATCATCATCCTTCTGCTCCTCGGTAGCTCCAGCGGAGCTGCCAGCGCTGATCTCTCTGGGATCGCTGCCGGGCGGTTTGCAGGAAGCCTGGGAGGAGCTGCACGTTCTCCAGCCCGGCAGCGAGCCCTGCCCGGGGGGCCGGGGCAGGAGCGGCGCCTGCCCGGATCCAACCCCGGGGGCTGCGCACCGCGTCCGCAGCAGAGCAGGGGCGGCGTAGCGGCAGCAGCGCGGGACGAGGAGCCGCAGGGAGCCCATGACGTCCCCGCTGCTCCGGGAAGCGAGGGGGTGCGGAACGGGACCGGGATCGGGAGCGGGAGCGGGATCAGAACCGGATCCGGCCCCGCGCCGGGACCCTCCCCCGTCACCCCTCCCCTGACCCGCGGCGCCTGCGCACACCGAAGGGGCGTGTCCTCGGCCCAGCCGGCGGTCTCTGATTGGCGGGTGCGCGCGCGCTGCCCGCCGGGCGGAGGCGCCCCGGGCGCTGATTGGCCGGGGCCCGCGCGCTGCCCGCCGGGCGGCCGTGCCCGCCGTGGGTCCCGTCATTCCGCGGGCGGGCGGCGCGGGGCGGCCACGGGGCTGCCGCCGCCGCCTCCCCTCATTGCAGGCGCTGCCGGCGAGGAGCGGAGCGGGCCGGGCCGGGCCCGCCCGGGCCCGCCCGCCCGCCGCCACCAACACCGCCACCATTCCGCCCTTACCTTCCCGTTGCCGGCGGCCCCCAGCTGCCACCATGCAAGAGCTCATCGCCAGCGTGGACCACATCACGTTCGACCTGGAGATGGCCGTGGAGCAGCAGCTGGGGGCACAGCCGCTCCCCTTCCCTGGCATGGACAGTGCGTGTGGGCTCTCTGCTCTGCGGGGTGCTCGGGCGGGGGCCATGGGGCCGAGGGGGGTGGGCTGGGCAGGGCAGGGGTGCCTGGGGGGTTTTCAGGGTTCTGAGCGTTTTCCTCAGGTCTTATCCATAGATCCACCCAACTTCCGCTTTCCCCGTGAGGTTTCTGTCTTAACCCAGTTCTTTTTCTCTTCTACTAAGTGAAATCAGTAATTACTACACAGCCAGGTTGGAAAATTAAACTTGAGGTGTTACTGTGAATAAAGATAGCTCACCTGCAAAGTACTTTATACTTCCTTTTTCATTCGCTTTTGGTAGATGAGGCATTTCGATGACAAGAGTCATCATCTTAAGGTATATCCGTGGCTGACTTTCTAAATATTTTCCTTCAGTCTGACACAGACTCGGCCGACTCGTAGTTTGCTGAATTTTGGGCTGGGCTACTAAACTTGTGTTTAACTCCCTTGAACGTTCCTGTTGCTCAGGGTCAGCAAGGGATAGCATGCTAATGGCAGTTCTGGTAAAAAAATATAAGACTATTAATGCCATGACTATACGTATAGGGTTCAGGAGTTGAACTTTGATGATCCCTGTGGGTCCCTTCCAACTCAGGATATTCTGTGATATGACTGACTTAACAGCAGAGGAAAACCCAGCCGAGAACTTAAATAGCTGAAAAACAAAACAAGCACCTCCAATTCTGTGCAAATTCCTTTTTGTGTCCCTCAAGAAGAAAACAAATATTTTTGAGCACCAGGCTTTAACAAGGAACTCCTGCAGGGAAGTAAATTCCCCAAACCAAAATGCTACTTTTCTCTTGGTGCTGGAGATCAGATTTTCTTTCTAGGGCAGAAGTATTGTAAAAGTTGCCACGGAGGTTTGTTAAAGTAAATAATGATTCCTTGTTCTCTCCACAGAATCGGGCGCAGCTGTCTGTGAGTTTTTTTTAAAGGCGGCATGTGGAAAAGGCAAGTTGTATGGAATGCTGGAAAAGGCAATTATTCTCACAGGGTGGGGGGTGAAAATAGGTTTTCTAGAGCTGTTTATAGTGCTCTTGTTTTGTAAAGCTGAGGGGCTAACCTAGACAGAGGATAAAACTGAGGGATGTTGGAATATCTGCAGCAATTGGGAAATAATGGCATATTTTAAGGAAGTTGGGAAGTGAATAAGCAAAGCTTCTGTTATAGGAAGGTTTGAACTTGCCACAAGCAGACTTTGCTGTGGATCTGCCTCTAAGTTGTTGTGGATTTTAGTTGCCAGGATTAATAGCTGGAGACTTTGTTATGAAGCTCATTTGAGGGTATCACAAGACTGTTTTGGAACTCCCCTGTTTTGCTGTTATCATTTAAGGCTGAAATCATAAGTGATGTTTTCTGAAACCCATTTTGCAGAGGGGAACGGGGTGTTGCTGCTGCCCGACATGACACATTTTAATTGTTCTTTTTTCCCTTCTCCTTGCCTCATCCCCCCTTCACAGGAGGCATGTGCCCATTCCGACACATCAGTGGGGAAAAGACAGTTGTTTGTAAACACTGGCTACGAGGGCTGTGCAAAAAGGGAGACCAGTGCGAGTTCCTGCACGAGTATGACATGACCAAGATGCCCGAGTGTTACTTCTACTCCAAATTTGGTAAGTAGCTCCTGCTTAGCCTTCCTTGCTGGTGTGGGACACTTGAAGAAGATCCTGGTGCATTCCTCTCATCCATCCTCAGAGCATTACATTCCTCTGTGTCTGATGTTAGATTGACATTTTTCCAGATCTGCTTCACCTTATTATCCACATAAATTTGTGATGTATTGTAGGTGTCTTCACTTAAGAGCTTGTCCCTTGCAGGAAGAGGGGGGAAAGTGCTGTTTTTACTGCTTTTTTTTTGCCTTAAGTTCATTTTTTTGGGTATGACATGAGTAGGCTGAGCAGCTGGTCTTTGCATGACTCTGATTTTGGGGAGCTGATGAGCAGCAGAGGGCATGGGAGTGCAAAACTTTTATGCACTTGCTTTCCAGCTCTGGAGATCTGGACATAATGAGGCAACTTGCTGCCAGAAACTTACAGTCTTGTAGGTTTCCTTGGATTGAGGTTAGTGTGCAATTTGTAGTTTCTCCACGCTTCTGGTGCACTAAATGTTTGGGTTTTGTTACCATGACTGCTCTTTCAAATTTAGTTCCCCTACTGTTTTTAAAAACAAAAATAATCCAGTCTGGGTGAACTTGGCTCACCAGGGGTGAGTCCTTGGAGCTCATCATGGAGGTTAAGGCAAGCAGTGAGACTCTTGTGCCTGTACTTACAAATGTTGGTAACAGCTCTGTGGGAGCTACATAATGCAGGTAATGTTTTGAGAGTCATTTTGATCTCAGACCTGCACAGTTGACTGGGAAGTGTGTTTGCCTTTGGTACAGGGGAATGCAGTAACAAGGAATGCCCATTCTTGCACATCGACCCGGAATCTAAGATCAAAGACTGTCCCTGGTATGACAGAGGCTTCTGTAAACACGGTATGTACCTGCCACAGTCGCTGTTTCTGTGGCTGCAGATCAAGGGTAGGGTGTTGCAGTTGTCTGTTTGCATGACCTGCTGGTGGCTGTGCTGCTGGGATATGGATGGATGGAATGTGGACTGCTGAGCTTTGTGTTGCAGGTCCCCTCTGCAGACATCGGCACACTCGGAGAGTCATTTGTGTGAATTACCTGGTAGGATTCTGTCCAGAGGGGCCTGCCTGTAAATTCATGCAGTGAGTATGCTCCAGGCCTGCCCTGCAGCCTTGTTTGTTTCCCTTGTGATCTGCTACACGTCAAATGAGGGTGTTCTGTGCTTCCCAATGGTTTGGAGATTTGCCACTGTTTAGTTGGGCCAAATTTTTACTGATTGGAGGATTGAGAAAGTATTTACAAGAGCCTGTAGTGACAGGACAAGGGGGGATGATTTCAGAATGAAAGTGAGTAGGTTTAGATTAGACATCAGAAAAAATTTCTTCCCTGTGAGGGTGGGGAGGCCCTGGCACAGGTTGCCCAGAGAAGCTGTGGCTGCCCCATCCCTGGAAGTGTCCAAGGCCAGGCTGAATGGGGCTTGGGATAGTGGAAAGTGTCCCTGCTTGTGGCAGGGGGTTGAACTGTATGAGCTTTGAGATCCCTTCCAACCCAAACCATTCTATGATAAGGGGCAGGGCCTCTCCAGGGAGCTCCCAGTAAGACTGGCATGGTGATTAGATGCCATCAGTGCAGTGGAATCACATGGATTTATATTCCAGAAGGCAGAGGGATATGCTACACACATGGAAAGAGAAATGGGGAGGGGGAGGTCTGTTTACCATGAGCCAGGTTTAACTGGCTGAATGTTTTGTTGTTTGGAGTTACTTGATTGAGCTGATGATAAAATGTTGGCATATGATTTGAGAATCAATTTTCTTGTTTCCTTCTAAACCAGCCCTCGGTTTGAACTGCCAATGGGAACCACAGAGCAACCACCACTGCCTCAGCCAACACAAACACAGCAAAAGGTACCCAGATCCCCTGCCTCCCCACACAGCCACCCTCAAACCTCTCCCACAGTGCTTTAAAATAGAATAGATTGTGTAGTGGTCAAAACGGGGCACCCAGGCTCTTGAGTCTGGACAAGAGAATTAAGCAGTGAGCAACCCTGAGTGTCATTATAGTGATGAAAGCCCCACAATTGTTCCAACTTCACATGGAGATCATGTCACAGAACACTCCCACGCTACACAGAAGCACATCATATGTGGTTGTGCAGCAGTCTGCCAGGTTTTGTAATCAGGGTGACATCCCTCCGTGATGGCAATGATATTTTAGCAGCCTAAACCTACTCTTCAAATCTGCTTTCCAGAGAAAAACAGGATCACTGGGCTTTGTAAGGCTCAGTGCTTGAATTCTTCTCTCTGGTGCTCCAGCTGGCAGAGCACCCACACACAGATTTGGAGGAAAATTGATCATTTGACATATGGGGTGCTCTTTTACCTTCTTAACAAAACAACAACCACAAAGATCTTTATCCTGGATGCACTTAACAAGTCAGAACTCTTCTCCTACCCAACAGAGGACACCCCAAGTCATTGGAGTCATGCAGTCTCAAAATAACAACAGTGGGAACAGAGGACCCCGGCCGTTGGAGCAGGTCACCTGCTACAAGGTAATGCAGAGGGGAGGGCTGAGGAGGGAGAGGCTTTTTCATAGTGTAGAGAGGTTTGTGAATTCTGAGCTTTGCTCAGTAGACATTGTGTGGTGCCTGGATACAGCTGTGGCAATTGGCCTTGAGTTCTGAGGTCACTGCCTTGCCAGTCCTGGAGTTGCTGTGACAGTGACAAATTCTGTAGGACTCTGCTGTCTGCTAATAAACAGGAAACCCTGCCCCAAAGACTGGAAGGAGACTCTCAAGCTGCACATTTTAAAATAAGAGTTAAGAGTAATTTTTTTGTCTCATAAGCTAATTTGCTTACACTGGTGGGTGTAGATTCTGTTCTCCCCTGTTAGCCTGGAAGGTCCTTGAAAGTAACAGAAACTAGGTTTGCAAAGCCTGCTCAGTATTTGAGTTGTAAATGCACCCAGTGGTGTCAAACCAATGAATGAGTTGTTCACCTTGGTTGCTCATTGAGGAGCACCAGAAAAATTTGGACACAACCAAGTTGCCATGTCTGTATTTTTCCACAAAAGCCCCCAGTCACTAAAAAAGGACAAAGAATCTTCCCATCCCATTATGCCTGACAGTTACAACATTTTACATGTCAGCTCTGAGCCTTGTGCTTGTTTGGGTGAAAATCACTGTGATTGGATAGGGGTATTAAATAGCTGAATTGTTTCACTGAAAATGTTTTATAGCTGCCTATTATTTTATCTGCAAGTAAATTACAGATCTGGGGAAGGCTGTTGCACCAGATACTGGCATTTCTCTGTGTTTGAGTAGCTTAAAATGCAAAGTCATGAATCTGTGACTTTCTCAAGTTCAGAGGCGCTTTTCTGTTTAATTCAGGATAGCTGATCAGGAGAGTCCCCATGGATATGGTGAATATCAGATGGAGTAGTCTTAGAAGCCTCAAATGTTGAAATCCTCCTTGTGTGCTGAGGGTTCTCTCCTTTGAAATGCCTTAGAATAACATGGCATCAGGTTACTCCCAGCATAGAAGCAGCTTTTGCTCCAAGAAGTGGTAGCAGCCCATAAATCCTGTCCCTCCTGACAACCTGTTCCACTTCACCTGCTAAATGCTGCATCTTCCATGTGTGGAAAAGCTTCCAAATGGCAGCAATTGCTGGGTGCCTTAATAAAGGTGGCTAGAAGGAAAAAGGTGGAGCTCTGCAATAATTCCTGTCTTTTTCTCTTTCAGTGTGGTGAAAAAGGTCATTATGCCAACAGATGCACCAAAGGACACCTGGCCTTTCTCAGTGGACAGTGAAGGAGCAGCAGCAAGGTGCAAGGGAGCTGTTACCACTGAGGAAAGGTTTCTGCCTAGCACAATGTCTGGAGCTATCAATCAGGTTGTTTTTTTAATGCCATTACTGAAAGAACTGGTCAGAGGCTGGCTGCTGCTAAGCAACATTTTTGTAATTGTCCCCAACTTTTTTAAGTTTTAACCTTTTTAAAATCAATTTTGGCCTCCGCCTGTTTTCATTGAGCCCTGATGAAAGGTAGATCTAAAAGCCCGTAGATAAACCAAGCCCTTAGTGGTGCAGCACTCCACCTAAACACATCTTAGGCCAGTGTTTCTCTCAAGTATTTTCCTTCTGCTACTTCTCTTTGGAGAATCTGCAGCATTTCAGCCCTGCCTGTGGAAGCAGGAAGACTGACTGGGAAAACTTAACACTTGCAATGCCTTCTCCTCAGTGAGGAAGCAGGGATTCTGCTGTCCTGTAGCTCTTCAAAAGCAAAGTCCTGTGTCCAGGTCAGCCTGGTGAGCTTGTCCTGGTGGCTGACGTAACCCCTGACGTGCATCAGGCAGTAAAACCTGTGTCCACTTGCTTTGTTTCTGTGCTTCTTGCTGTACTGAAGGTTAGAAATCAATCTTCTGGAAGAGAACTGATCAAGGGGAGAATAAATTGGCATCTCTCTGGTTAGCCAGACAATAAGGAACAATGATTATAGGAAAGTTGCATCTGTGCTCAGTTCCCACTTGCAGAAAGGAGGGAGATGAGCCTGTCTTGGAGTAGGAATAGAGCCTTGTCTCAGCCCCCACCATCCAGCTCACACTGAGCAGGTATTCCCACACTCTGGAGACCAGGAAGTGGACCTGTATATTCTTATGGAACACTGCTTTTAAAGTGTTGGTAGAGATTCCTTCTGAGAGCAATTTTTGTTTTCGACCCAAACCCCATTTATTTTGAGATGACTATTTCAAAAGGGCCAATGACAAAATGTGAATTAAAAGCAAAAAATTGCCCACGTGAGCCTTATTGATTCTACCCCATCTCTTCATTTGCTGCCTGCCTTTATACTTTGTTTTTATTGAAATGTACTGATGGCAAAAGCTGGCTGTGAATTTATTTTTCTTTAAGAACAAGGTAATGTGGCTGGATTAAGAGAAGTGACCAGAGCCTGTGTTGGTGTCAATGACTGCAGTTATTTCACTGTGGAACTTTCAAGTCTGAAGTCACACACCATCAGACACTTTCATGACACTTTGTGCCCCCCTCAGACATTGCTGTGTGATCTGTGTGCAACTGGGCATGTGGAAAGGGAACCAAAACACTCGTGTCTGACCACCTTCCCCACTGAGTTCAGGAGTTTTTGGGCTTCAGTACCAGTTTTCCAACACTGAAAGCCTTCCTGTAAACACTGAAGCTCTTGGGAGATTCTTTCTGTCCCTCAGGAAGTGGTTTTCTCTCTGTGCTGTTCAGACAAGTATGGTTCAGGTGGGCCCTGCAGTGCCCAGCCCCAGGTGCTGCTGTGACATTCAGGGTGTGAGGAAGCTCAGAGGTGGGGCCAAACCCACAGATGCTCCTTTAAGCTGCATTTAAGTCAAGAAGAAAAGTTTTCCTTTATTTTGATGGATTCAAAGCTGAAGCTCATTTCCTCCTAGCTTTGGCAATGGAAGGAGGTAGAGTTTTGGTGGAAATTTTGGGTTACCTGAGGCAGTGACAGAAGGAGAGCTGCAGACCTCTCTCATCTCAGACAGTGCTCTGCAATGATAGAAAACTGCCCCAATACCTCCAGTCCCCAGTGACAGCCTGACTGAGATGCAAACACCAACAGGCCCAAAGCTCAGATACTCTTTCAAATCAAAACACATCCCCTCAGCCCCTTGTCCAGCCTGTCCATAATGGCCAGGAAGCAATCCAATGCTTTTATTTTTATCAAGTGAATCAGTTCCCTCAGGTCACAATACAACCCAAGGAGCAGCTGCTTTCCCTCTGAACTTACCCTGAGGGGTGAAACTCTCAGAAGACCAATTTATTTGCACAGTACAATTAACAATTCAATTAGGAGAGTGCCAGCTCAGGAGATGTAAAGTGTATGCACTTTTTTATTGGTCACAAGAGTACAGATTTAATACCCAAAGTTCTAATGTCTTCTGTCAGGCCAGCTGTGCCAGGAGCTGCACCTTCACCTTCTGATGGGGTTTCAGTGGTACTTCCTCCTGCGGTCATGCTCTGCAGCAAAGCACAGCAAGTTAATTCTGCTGAACTCACAAGAAAAAAAACCCCACCACACCTGAAATTACAGGCAAGAAAGCACTCTAAAAAAACCCTGAGCATGTATTTTCTAAGTGCTGCCAGGTCAGACAGGCAACAAGGTCTAAACTATCTTCATTACCAAGAAAATACTCAGTAAGCATCAAGTTTTCTATGGCTAAAAGTTTCTTTGCCAACAATCTTTCATTTTATTTCTAAAAGCAGCAGCAGGTAATTGCTTTTATTCCCCAAGCAACCTTCCAAGCTGTCCTGCACACACTCAGCCATGGTTTTTACTTACTCACGTGACTGTAGCTCCACACGTAGCTGAGGACAACATACCCAGCCAGCACCATGGAGAGACCCCCGAGGCCCCCCTTCCTCACATTGATGTATTTGTTGTAGTATCTGTTGTAACCTGTGGAGGAGGGAAGTTTTCAGAGCAGCCAGATGAGCTGTGTGTTACCCTGTGTGAGAAAGCAGCAGCCTGGATTCGCAGAAGGTGAGGAAATTGTTTCTTACGAAACATCTGAAGGTCTCAGAAGCAACTCTGAGAGGAGGCAACCTGGGTTTTAGTTGAGCAAGGTGATCTCAAGTTAACAGCTCTAAGCCTTAAAAACCAAAAAAACAAATGGGAAACCTCCCCAATTTTCATTTTTTTCCTAAGTACTATTGTGATTTTCATGAGCTCAAGCTGCTTTGGAATTACCTAAGTCCATACATTACATGCATGCACATGTGTATTACCAAATGCAGACACTTTTCATTTGACATGATGTTTAAATGTACCTGAATGAGATCTCTACCTACAGCAAAGGACAGTGATCCCAAGTGATCCATAAGAGCTCTGTTTCCTTTTTTACCATCTGTAGAGATCAACTGCTTTTAAACTATTTTTTATTTACTTGTGATCTTGGGAAATCCCGAGATTTTCAGCCAGCGGGTTCAGAACTAAGGGCATCCCATTTCCCCTTTATACAAGAAAGAACACTGAGAACAAACATCCGCTGGATAAAGCCCACACGAAAAATAAGTTTACAGATGCAAAAACGAGATGTTACAGGAAATACTGCTCTGGGAAGGCAAAACTCGCCATGGAGCAGCCCCCGCCCCCAGGCAACATCCACTGCGGCAGCCGGGGATTCTCGTGTGCTGCTCTCCCTGCCTCCGTGAGGAGAACGGACCCAGGGACCCGCACCCTCCGGGCCTCCCCCGCAGCCTCCTCACCTCTTTGCACGGCGCCCATGATGCCGCCGGGGGTGAAGTCCCTCATGGCCAGCCAGCTGCCCAGCTGGCCCAGCTTCACGTCCATCAGCTTCGTGTCCTTGAGGAGAACTGCGGCAGGGAGAGGGAAAGAAGCCGGTCAGCGCGGGGCTGAGGGAGGGAAGGAGGAGGGCACCGCGGTCACCTTGATCCCTCCCGCACTCACCCGGCGGCTGCGCCATCTTGGTGTGCCCGGACGGGACGCGCCGCGGGGGCTCATGGGAGGAGGGAAGGGCGGGAACGCGGATGGCGCGCGGGGCGGGGCCGGCGCCATCTTGGGCGTGTCACGGCGCCATCTTGGGTGTGTCACTCCCCCTCAGGAGGGACCATGGGCGTCCTTGTGCCGCCTTGAGCCCATCCAGCCTGTCCTAGTAACGGGACAAGGAGTAATGGGTACACACTGGAAGCGGGGGAAATTTCGGTTAAATACACGGGAAAAATTTCTCCCTGTGAGGGTGGTGAGGCCCTGGCACAGGTTGCCCACAGAAGCTGTGGCTGCGCCATCCCTGGAAGTGTCCAAGGCCAGGCTGAATGGGGCTTGGAGCAGCCTGGGGTAGTGGAAGGTGTCCCTGCCCATGGCAGGAAGTGATGATCTTTAAGGTCCTTGCAATCCCTTAACAGTCCATGATTGTGTGATCTCCTCTCTGGGGGCCAGTTCCCCAGTGGGGGCTGCACACACTGCTCCAGACACTGCCAGCCTAGCCGGGGACTGGGGCACCTGAGGGATTTGCCCTTCATTTCCAGTCCAGCAGGTCCCTTCAGCAGCTGGGCCCCTCCTCAAGGGATGGTAAACAACTCCTGAGCATGTCCTTCAATCCCCCTAGGGCAGCGCCTCGCACCGTCCCACGTTATGGGGTGTCAGGTGCCCTCCTTGCAGTGCTTCAGATTGTGAGAAAATATAGCAAAATTCACAAGTTGTCATCAGCATCTTCACACGTCTCTATCAGCAATCTTGCCGATGTCCCACAGATGAACCTTTTCCAGTGTGTTCTTAAGTTGCAACTCCAACACGGTAAATATGTGCTCACAGAAAGTATATACTGCAACATACATTGAAATTGTTGTCGTTTATTGTACTGCAAGAAGTCCCTTTTCCATGCCCACTGAGGACTTTTCCCTGTGGGAATATGATGTGTTCTACTACAGCTCCTCTGGAAGGGTGTCAAAGGCAAAAGGAGAGGCTGGGTTGGGGTATACGGTGTAAATAAACCCACATAACCGGAGTGGTGGAGCAGTTAATGTGCAGATAAAGACAAATTTTGCCTTCCTGCAACAGGAATCATAGAATATCCAGAGTTGGAAGAGACCCACCAAGATCATCCAGTCCAGCTCCTGGCCCTGCACAGACACCCCAACAATCCCACTGTGTGCCTGAGAGCGTTGTCCAAACACTCCTGGAGCTCTGGCGGCCTTGGGGCAGTGACCGTTCCCTGGGGAGCCTGGGCAGTGCCTGACCACCCTCTGGGGGAAGAACCTTTTCCTGATATCCCATCTAACCCTCACCTGACCCAAGTCCAGCTGTTCCTTTGGGTCCTGTCCCTGCTCACAGGGAGCAGAGATTGGAGCTGCCCATGCGCTGCCCTCGCGAGGAGCTGCAGCCCCCGATGAGTCTCCCCTCAGTCTCCTCCAGCAGAACAAACCAACCTCAACCACTCCTTGTTTGGCTTCTCCCCTAGACCTTTCCCCATTTTCACAGCCCTCCTTTTAATTGCTTTATATCTTGTATTGTGATGCCCAAAACTGCGCCCAGAACTTGAGGTGAGACTGCACCAGCTCAGAGTAGAACGGGAAAGAGGCACCCAGATTTATTTCCTGTTCCCCAGAGCCTTTCTGGGGTGCTCAGGCCCGCCCTGGGCACACCTGCAGCCCTGGGTGGTGGCACCAGGTAGGACTCCAGCAGGTGTCACTCGCAGGCAGCGGCTGCGGCTGCTGGTCCCCGGCTAGTGACCTCTAGAGGCTTCAAATCCTCTCGTGCAGGTTCATAGCAGTGTCAGGGTTTGTTGTTGTTTATTGTGCTGAAGCTGAAAAGCCAAGTGCTGCAGCAGTGAACAGGGAGCAGCCGTTCCCCCGCTGCTCTTGACAGGTCAAACAGCACCCCGGGATTCCTGGATATGAAATCTCCATCCCACGGAGGACTGGTAGAGCGGATCAGAGATGAAAACTAAATTAAGGATGCTGAAAGGAGCCCACAGGGCTCCTACATAAACGCTAATCTCTGCAGCTTTTATTTCTCTTAGGTCGCTAAGTCTTATTCCACACTCCTCCCTCCTGCCACTGCAGGATTCTTGAAATCTGCAGGGTTGTGTTACCTGGTATTAAATGAGGTGAGTGACCTGTGCTGTCTCAAGATATACGGAACTGTGACACACATCAGAGGCTGATCTCCGTGTCTAGCTTCACCCTCTATTTTACCAAAATAATTTGTTTACATTGAATAGTTCTATAACACAACACAACACAACACAACACAACACAACACAACATAACATAACATAACATAACATAACATAACATAACATAACATAACATAACATAACATAACATAACATAATGAAAAAAAAGCAGAATGAATACATTGCTGCCTGATTCTTAAAGGGTTTTTTTTTCCTCATTAACAGAAAGTAAGATTAGGAAAATATAGTGTGTCTGATCACCTGAAGAAAGGATTCCAAATTTAGACCCTGTTAAATGAGTTTAAAATCCTCTTATTAAATTATCCTTTATTTTATTATCGGACTTTACCGGTAACTGTCATTTTATGGCTGAAGTGTCCCCTGATGAACTACTATGTGCCCTTTTTACAGTACTTGCAGAAAATCATGCTCCAAACTTGCTTCCCTCATTCTTGCAAGGCAACCTATTGTTTTAAATAGGATTACTCATGCAAGGCAGATTAATTCACCTACAGGAAGAAAGCCAGTGGCGGGGGCCTCGTTTTAAGGAGTTCCCTGCAGAGCAGAAGAGCACATAAAGCTGCTCAAACTGCTTATAGCAAAATCTGGAGAAATTTGGATTGTTAGGGTAAGAATGGAAATCCTTAATGAGGATCCCTCTGCAATGCAATTAGAGGGAGCAGTGACTCAAGCCTTGGCCAGAGCTGCCCATGCTGGCAGGGTGAGAGGAACAGGGCTGTTCTCTTTATGCCACCTTAACCTGACCCAGCAGGAAGAGTGAAATGGTACAGATGTGCAGGAGGTTTTGCTGCACATTTCCTTCCTTTGACCTGTGCTGCTGGCCAAAGCTCAGGGTCTTGTTGGTTGATCCAGATGGGAGGAGAAGGAGGGACAAAGAAAGGTGTTTCTGATGTATTTCTGTTTGCTTACAAGAATTCTCGCAGCCCTTCTTTCCTGACCACAGAAGAACTCACACACTGAGAGCCAGTTGCCTTGCTTAGAGCTCCAGACCTGCTCCAGGCAGCAGTGTGACCCCAAATCTTTGTACTCATTCCAGGTCTTATATCAATGATTGTTCAGGCTCTTTGAAGTTTCTGTTCTCCGCTCGTTTCCATACTCTGTCTTTCTGTCTCTTCCTCCACCTGAACCATAGCATCCACACATAACCTTCTTTCCTTTTAATATCCTACTCCAAACTGTCCTCCCAGAGCCTTCAGGTTCTTGAGCAATCTTGTATTGTGGGTGGAAATAGACTTAATGTCTCCTTCAGCTACCCTAAATAAAGGAATGCAGTTAAACCTACCAATTTCAAGAAGGTTTAGCCCAACCTCTAAAAATAAAAGCCTAATGGAGTGTTGCCCTGAGGTTTTCATCTTAGTGAAGACCTCTCTAGAAAATGCTGTGAAGTTTGTAAGTAATGGCATAGAAATAATAGAAGTAGAAATAGAAATAAGTTCAAAAAACACAGAGTGTTTTGCAAAATACATCAATGGATATAAAAGAGATTTCCTTTCTCCACTAACAAGGGTAACACATAATATTGCAGCTTTCAGTCCAAAGATTCACTTGTGGCCCTAAAAGTTAAGCCACACTTCATTTGAATTGCTGAAAAGGAGAAGTAAAAAGCAGAACAGCCTCCCTTGGAGGTTGGGATAATTTTTCCTGTTCCATGTGCTACCCTTTGAAGACTCAGGGTCTCCCCTGGGTGGTCAGTGGTCCTGCAGGAATATACAGACACGGTGTCTGTAGATCTGTGAGGTAGCACAGAATGGCCTTCAAGAAGGTCAAGAAACGAGGATTTACCTAAATGATCCTGTGCCCACTGAAACAGATGACAAAGCACCCAGTGCTTTTAATAAAGGACCAGACCTTCAGTAGTTTGTAGACCAGAAACAGTTCTGAAACATGTGGTTTGGCACAGGATACCTCTTGGCTGCAAAGCACTCATTTCAATCTGATGAATTCCCACCAGCACAGGTTAAGGAGCTGCAGCCATCAAGGAGAAGGAGAAATCACGGGCTACCAGCACTTGCAGAAGCTCAACAGAGAGATGCACGTTTTATCAGCCAGTAATTTGGAGAAAAGTTATGGCCCCAGGCTGCTTCATCCAGTCAGTTATTTTTTAATTATATGAACAGTTTGGTGTGGTGAGAGCAGAGCAGCTGCCGAGGTCTCAGCCTCGTTCATCTAAAATTGTGCTTGCAGTGGAAACCAGACTCCAGCATTGAATAGGGTAAGAAAAGGGTGTGGAGTCTGAAATCTCTTCCATGGCCAGACTTCCTCAGGAAAATGGTGAATTGCTTCACAGAGATAATAATACCTAGGGATTGACATGGCAAAAGCAGTTGAGAGAATGAAGCTGTGATTGCAAGCAGATTGCTTGCTCTGTGTTATTACAGAGCCATTTTCCTTCATCAACCTCAAAACACTTTGCAGAGGAGATCACTTACCAATGATTAATAGTTTAGCATGTACATAGTTCTTTTCTCCTTCACAGCACTAGTGTGTTGATGCATCTTTGTGCTTCTCCGATAAAATGTGTACGTTAATGTTATGATTATCTTTTCAAGTGGTGAAATTTGAGCCCTGGGTTTAGGACTAGGAGGGGGAATTCCTCCCTCCTCCTTTGGTCCCATCTTGCTGGCCTTTGCTTGTATCTGGTGTCAGTTGCAAAAGTATCTTATTTTATTATTCTTTGATCAGCCTGGTGGTTAGCTAAATATATACCTGTGGGGAGATAATTACATGCTATCAGTAGTAAAGTGTACTAAAATAATATACGTTAATTAAAACACTTGCAAAACCAAAGCAGGAATTTTCACAGAGATAAATCTGCTGCAGCAACAGCTGTATCTGAGGCTGCTTCCCAGAGACAAACATGAAAATAAAACCATGGACCAGTAAAACCCAGTTTCTTCATGCTAAAAAGAGGAAAGACATGTACCCACTGGGAGTGGCACAGTGGTATCAGTCCAGAAGGGCAGGGTGATCTGCCTTCATTAGTGGGGGAAGATTGGTGTGAAGAATCCCATCTTATCCGTGTGTCTGTTTGGCTAAGTGTGAGTGGCCAAGCAGGAGGGATGTACAAATGGGCCTCATATTATCAGGGGAGGATTTGGAGACTAATTAAATGATGTGACAGAGGCTTAAAAAAAATCACCTTGTTACCATCTTCGAATCCACTTCCAATTCCTCCAGCACAATCCTTGTATTTCTCCTCTCTTCCCACATTTATGGCTGATGAAAATAAATGTGGAAATTGTCTCTCTGACCTTCCCAGCTGAAGCAGCTGATGGCTGTTCTTCCTCTCCTACCTTATTTCTTGGAAGAAGTTCAGTTGCTGACATTGAACCTTACTCAGACCAAAGGCACTGGTGGTTTCGGGACATTATTGCCTCCACAGCCCTGTGGCACCTGTTGATGTTGTTTCCTGCAGCTCCCAGACTGCAGCCAGTCTCAACTCAGCTCATCTTCCCATTGAGAACTGGAAGGGTTTGTATCCAGGCATTCTCTTCCTGAAAGCTGCAGTTACTTCACCTGTGACAGCAAGGAGATGTGAGGCTGAAGCAAGTGCCAAGGAGCCAAGAAGCACAGCTGTGCCAGTGAGACCTCAGGTTTGTTCCAGTGGGTGAGCTGAGCATCTTCTTGGAAGACACAAAGGAACGAAAAGTTTTGTAGGGCTGCAGTGGGAGAGCCACATCTCAGCCCCCACCAGCCAGTTGTGTCTCACCACATGTAGCCCAGGCCTTCCTACTTGCACATCTGGAGAGTTAGACCAAAGCTCTTTCTCCAATTCATACATGCAGTTGTCATTGGATTCACGGCTGTGTTGATCACTTGGTGAATGGATTGGTGCTGCTCCATCTATCCCCCCTTTTCTCAGTGCTCTATGGATGCACATGTGTTTGTTTGCATCATTCTCTCCTGGCACATATCCCTGTGGTTTTGTTGTCGTACATCCTCACAAAAGTGATCCTTCGCACTCCCTCCCCAACCTGCACCAGATCAAATTCTAGCTTTTTCCTAGGTAGTGAAAGTGGCATAACAGATCTGTCTAATCAGGCTTGCCCCATGGCCATGTTATCCTATATGCTCCTAAAGCCAGGGTGAAAGGGAGATTCCTCTCTAAAGATCAGCTAAGAGTCGGGTGGGATTTCAGCCATGAAACTCTGACATTCAAGCAGGGCACGTGGGCACCCCCCTTCCCTCTGCTCCACGGTGTGAACTGGGAGGGATCGCAGGGGACCAGGACAGGGGAGCCAAGCAGCAGCAGGAAGCATTTAAAT
The DNA here is from genome assembly GCA_026261815.1 of Monarcha castaneiventris obscurior. Classification (NCBI taxonomy): domain Eukaryota; kingdom Metazoa; phylum Chordata; class Aves; order Passeriformes; family Monarchidae; genus Monarcha; species Monarcha castaneiventris. Next base: position 9,490,416 of record JAMPIT010000856.1, on the reverse strand, counting down.
GTATTTCATTTCAGGGTGACCTTTAACAGGTGTGGATTTACTGATGGGGAGGGGAGAGGGAAGTAAGCAAGGGATTAAAGGGACTTTACCCTCCCTCCACTTTAAGCACCAGCTTGCACAACATTCCAGGACTGTGAGATGCAATTTGTGGCTGTGTGGCTTTATATCTTCTGCCTCCGGGGTTCCGGGCAGGTTGTGGCTGCCCCTGGGCTTTAGTATGGCTCGGGATTCAGTGGAAGGCATTGTACTGCCAGGTGCCTCAGATATAAACCTGGGAAGTGGGGTCGGGGGGAAAAATCCCCCTCTTCTCTGCAAGAATTGGCATTTAACCTTTAGTGGAAGTGCACAGTTCAGGCAAACACAAGGTGTGTGATATATTCCCTGGGTGACTTTGCCTGAAGATGTTCTCTTCTTGATCCAGTGCTGCTGTGTGCTGTTGAAAAGCTGCTTTCCTCTAACCCAGCGCCTGCTGCAGTTCAGTGATGGATTAAAGCAACTCTCCATTTTCCTTATCCCTCTCCGGGGGGAGCTGTAAAGTTTAATTAATTACATTTTGTAAAACATGATGAGATTCATGGATGATAAATGCTACACAAATGTAGAGTATTTTTTAATGAGCACTGTATGACGGCTGCAACAAAACGCTTGTTTAATCAAACTGATCTGAGCTGCAAAAAAATCCTCACCCTGCTGCTATCAAACAGGAATCAAGTACTCTGCCTTTCATGGGCTATTGGTTTTGAGGATCCCAAGGCATTTTTCAAAACTTTAGCAAAATAAAAAGGCAAGGAGCGTATTTGTGTCTCTGTATTTTATAGATCTTTCCCTTTATGAGTGCAGTTTAGATTATGTAACAAACCACTTGGCAACAGGGAAGGGAAAGATCAGTTAATGGTGTGGCTGGGTGTCATGGCTGTGTGTACCTGCTCCAGTTTTACCTGGTCACATCAGGCACCACATTTCTAGCACTGTATATTTTGTATTTTAGAAGTTTTCCAGTTTTAGTAATGTGAAGTCATCCAGGCTGCAGCATCTCTGGTTCTCCCTCCTAAGCAAACGAGGATAAAATGAAGCCTGGGAGTGTTGGTCTTTGTTGCACACTGCAATGTAAATCTACCCAGGGAACTAGAGGTAGTTTCCACACTGGAAACGGCAGCGTGGTGTAAGGACAAGCAGAGTGCCATTTCTTCTTCTGGAATTCAGTCAGGAAAAGAAAGAGCAATTTCTCAGGCTAAAGGACCAGCCTTGGGCTACTCAGTGGGTAGAGCTTCAGCCATACACTTCTTGCAGAAAGCGCCTTCTGCTGTTACTGGAATGCTGAAGCGTCAGATCACCAGTGAACAGAGGAGATATGACTTGAAGCAGCACTTAGAACAGAGCCTGGAAGGAGCAATCTAAGATTTCCATCCTGTGATGACACAGCCCAGTCCCACAGTCTGTGGGATCCAAGGATGCTCCCAGCAGAGGTTACTATGGCTTCTGGCATTGGTGTTGCGAGACTGAAATGATGGCAGCAGCCAGGCCCTCTGTACTTCATACCCATTGCAGTTTCCTTAAAGCTGCTGCTTTCCAAAATTTGCCTTTTCTGGACCTTTTATAATCTCTGCTGCTTTTGGCCAGATGGATTTTTCCTTAAGGGGAGAAAAACAGGAGGAGAATGGCCTCGATATAGATATTGTCTGGCTGTGCTGGGAAGGAAAACAAAGACAGAAGAAATGAGCTGTTGAACCCATGGTGTTATGAGAGGGACGAGTGAGACATTTTAGGGAATAGCCAACCAATCAGCCAATCTCACAAGCAATTTGTCTTTCCTCATTAAAAGGCAACACCATAGTGGGAGAAATGTAGAGCCATTCTTCAGAAGATTTATTGCCCTGTAGCATCTGCGCAAGAAAACTCTAAGTGCTGAGTAGAGCAGGAAATTGGAAGTAGATTGCACAATCTGCAATTCAACAAAGTTCTTGGATCTTCTGTGGAAAGAAGGTGCTGGGATTTCAGACCTGGCTCTAGCTTGTAAGGCTTGCTCAGTCCTGGGAGAGAAACTAGTGTAGGTTTGGTTAGAGCTCATGGAGGCTTTCGTATTTACTGGTCTAGCTAATAAGAGCATCCCAAAGTGCTGCTTTAACTGGAACAGATGGAAATACTTCCCAGTGCTGTGATGGATCTAACTGAGCCTATGATTAGTGAACCAAATACACTGATATGAGCTACTGGAGTTCACTGGACCTCTGACGAGAGAGGGGTGCCTGTGTTCCCTGCTGTGAACATATCTCTTTACAGCCCTCTGTATGTACAGCATTTTCTCAGAAACCAGCCTCAGGGACAATTATACATTAATAGCTACTTCTTTCAGAAGCAGCCAGCCCTGCTCCTGAGAAACAGCTATTTTCAGGCAGTCTTGTTCCTGTGGAACTGCTATTTTTAGTGAGTTCTATTTCTGAGGCCAAAAAAAGAAGAAGAAGCCATTTCTGTATCCCTCCACCATGGCCCAGACCCACTGGCTGTGGTTGACTTGCATTTCACAATAAACATTTCCTCTTTACATCTCAGTAGCCTAAAGAAAGTGGTTCTCCAGCCATTACAGAAAGCAGCAATCTGAGCTGGGGATAATTATGCAGGGAGGGCTTGTGGGAGGCAAAGCCGTGCTCACATACTATAGATTCCATTAGAAGGAGTAGGGAGATGTAATGGGCCTCTCCTGGGAGATGCAGGACTTTTAGATACCTAATTTGGAAGTCCGTTCTGGTATCCATTTTCAACATCCCAAGAGTAATGATTAATCCTGTACTCCAGGTTTCTCTGAATCAGTTTGTAGCTGTAGTAAATATGGGCTGAACACGATAACGTCACTGGTGCTCTGGGTAAATGACTTGAGGCAAGAGGAGCTCAGGGTCCGTGGCCGTTAACTCACTGTGCACCCTCATCTGGCAGCAGCTGCGACTCAGGAATCTGCCATGGAGATAAAAGAGGTTCCGTCAGAGCTGAGGAATGTGGAGTTTTGCAATATAAGTATCTCATATGCTGAAGGCTCCATAAATGCACCCCAGCAGTGCCGAGTTCTCATTCCTGCAGCATCCCAACATCTGGGACCCGGAGATCTTCCGTATGTTTTTGTGGCCGTGGCCTTTCAAGGGCATTTGGTAGATGCAACCACATGAAAATTCCAATAATACCTTTTTGTTATTTGTGGGTTTAATGCAAATGCTGGTGTCCTGACACAAGGGTGAAGTGAGTCTCACCATGCTGAATCTGTTCTGACTTTAAGCAGTGCCTGTGCAAAGTTCATCTCAGGTGTGTTGTGATCTTTTCCCTACAGCTGCTTATGCCTCTGATCAGTGTGTGGCTGAAGGTAAAGGTTTAGATTAATTTTGTTAGAAGAGAAGCTATGGCTGCCATGGAGAAGCTGTGGCTGCCCCATCCTTGGAAGTGTTCAATGCCAGGTTGGACAGGGCTTGGAGAAACCTGGGATAGTGGAAGGTGTCCCTGCCTATGGCAGGGGCTGGAATGAGATAAGCTTAAGGTCCCTCCCAACCCAAACCATTCCATGATTCTATGAACAGTGACATCAGTGACAAAGAACATGAACCATGGCTTGCAGGATTGTATGCACTGGTAGATCTTCTCTTGGCAGGGAGTTGCTTTCTGGATTCAGCAGAATCAGCAGCTTTAGTCTTTGCACAGGGTCACGGCAATACTGAAAAAACCCCGCCCGTCCTTGCTCCAGCACCGTTTGCTCACAGGCTGCTCTCGGAAGACTCTGGGGTGTGTGTGTGTGGTCTGAAGGTCACTCTTTCTCGGGAAGAGGCTCTTCTTTCCTGTCTGAATGAGAAGGGGAGGCTGTTGGCAGTTCAGCCTTGTAAGCAGTTTCCCTTCTCTTTTGTGCAGGCAATACTGATGAACTTGGTCTCTAAGTGATGATTATTTATCTTGTTCTTAACCCTCTGCAGGAGAGGAGCTCAGTTGTGTTTGTCCTGCAAAACCAGACACTCCTCCCGCCCCTCTTTTTATAAAATATTCCTCCTATCCTCCCATCTCCAGGAAAAGTCATTATCTCTGGACTGTTTCTTGAAACCCAATTGCCTTTATATTCTGGTCATAAGCAGAGCATTGTTCAAAGCGCGAGTGAATCGTGGCTGCTTTTATCACAACGAGAGCCCATTATTGGCACTTTTCCCTTTTTACTGCTTCGCTAGAGAAAGGCAGGCAAAAAATGGGACAGAAATCTAGGAAATGAAGGGTAATTTACAGTTCACAAAGGAGCAGTAAAAATTAATTAGCTGTCTGAGGATCCGTTCCGACCTGGGCCATGGAGTTTGTGCCAGCTCTTTGCGTTGCATAAACTGGCTGTGCTGTGCTAGGCTGCTGAGATCAGGCTTGTGCTGTGAAATTAAGGCTCGTTGCTGAGGTAGAAGTCCTTCAGGGCATGCAAAATGTGTATGCACACCTAATTTGGTGTGCCAAAGAGACATGATGGTGCATATAACTCAGGTCATTACATGCTCAACTGGCTACTTAAGTTGTTCACTATTAGTTGTCACAGTAACTGCTCATGTAAATTACTGATGCAGTTATTCACATAATTTAGCACTGAGCTCCTTTAGAAATCCAGGCCTAATTCCTCCTTTTTTTCCAAGATGGTGTCTGCACAAATGAAACACACTTTACACACCATTCCCGTATGGTCCGAGTCCAAAAGGGGACAGAGCCTAGAGGGATCAGAGAAGTGACAAGACACTGTCCCAGCTGGGCTCTGGGCCAGTTTGGGCCTGCTGTGGGATGCAGGAACTGAGCAACTCCAGCATCTTGCCAATCATGTTGCCAGCCCTCCAGTCAAGCCTGAGATCCCCACCTGGAGAAAGAACTTCACAAATCAGAAATGTTCTAATTTGGATCCTTTTTTGGTACATAATTTTCAAAACTGTAATTTCCATTTGAGAACTATTTGTCCTGATCCTGAGCGTCAGCTGAACTCTTTTTTTTTTTTTTTTCCCTGTAGTTTAATTTAGGCAGCAGATGCCATCAGAATGTTAATGCCTTCTTAATTCTCACCTACATGCTTTTATTCTTATTAATTTGTTATCTGGGGCTTTAATATTCTATTTTTTTCCTGCTTTGATCAGTTGAAATAATTTGATGGCAGCATTTCAACAGGGCTTGCACTGGGGAAGTGTGTAATGGTGCATCACCAATGTGTGTTGCTGTGTATCCTGCAGCGTGCTCAGCTGTTGTGCTGCCAGAGCAGGAATCATGTGATGGTTTTAGGTGATTATAGATGAGGCCTTACTTATCCCTGCTGTGAACAACTAGAGAGGGAACAAGCTTTAAGGGCAGTTTCCCTGCTTCGGGATTTTGCCCGCTGCAATCAAGGCTTGGCGATCCAGGAGTGTGATCCCTGTGGAAGTGCAACTGAGCTTGCATCCAATGTGCTTGGACGGCTGCCCGGCCACAGCGGATGCTTTCAGTCAGCACCCTTAAACCACTGCTATGGGGAGGCCAAGGAGGTGTCCCCACAGCATTCACTGTTCCCGGCTCGGGGGCTCAGGGATGGCATTTCCTGAGTGAGAGCCATGGGGAGCGGGGCAGAGATCATTCCCAGCTGGAGGACGGCACCTCCCAGAAGCAGGGGGCAGAGAAGTGGAGGTGGGTGGGCTCCTTGGTGCTCTCCAAGCGATGCCAGATCCGACTGCACTGGAGTGTCTCTGTCATTTGGGTGCTGGGAGGCAGCAGGTTTGGCTTCTGAGACAGATTTAGTGAATGTTACCTAGGAAAGGGTGTTCCAAGCTGTCTAGAAGTAACAAAAATAAAGTTAAGGAGTGATAGGGAGAATGAACGGTTTTACTAATTTAATCAAAACACTTCTGAAAGGAAGAGGAAGGGAAATGCCCAAGTCCCAGACAGTTTCTCAGTCAGTGTGGTTCCTTCCCTCCTGGCAGCAGAGAGAGGGGAGGCCTCGACAAACTTTACTGGCTGCTTTGGTACAGCTTCAATAGGCAAAGAAGCACTTTTGCCCATTAGAGGTTGGGAATGACCCAAAATTTACCTACCATGGGGTAAATGAGTAAAGGGAGAGGGGAACTATTTGACCCTTTACCTTATGACAAAACTCTGCTCTTAAAGTGCTCAGACGTGGGTTTGGGGTGGGCAGCAGGAAGGTTCTTTGATCACGACTACATGATACAGTGAGGTTTTTCCAGAGACTGTTCCCATTGTGAGAGAAAAGACAGAAGAGAAGGAAAGGGATGAGGATGAATCAACATTTAACTGTGTGGCTTCTCAAGCCCAGTTTCTACAGTGTGTTCCCACATGTGCATACTTAGTGCTCCCAATTGGCTTTTTCACCCCCTGACTCTTCTGTGTGTCCTAGCAAATCTAAATCTGTGGGTTTGCAAATACAACTTTTCCTAATGCCGCTGCCTCAGTTTTGGGAGAAAGGAATAAGGATGTGACTCTGTGTTCTTGTTATTGCTTGTTATTTGGGGAATGAAATCTAGAATGATAGAATCTTAGAATGGTGTGGGTTGGAAGGTACCTTATTGGAACATTCATTATGTTCCAATCCTTGCCATGGGCAGGGACACCTTCCACTATCCCAGGTTGCTCCAAGCCCTGTCCAACCTGATCTTGGACACTTCCAGGGATGGAGCGGCCACAGCTTCTCTGGGCAGCCTGTGCCAGGGCCTCACATTTTCCCTTTTCTGGGAAAAGCATGGGACCAGGTTCCGTTTTATCCCTCTAATACCATTTGCAGATACCAGAGGGTCAGACCAAACAGCTCTTTTCACTGAATATTACCTACAGCATGAGGGGTGCAGAAAGTTGCCAAAATCACATGGTCAGCTTTTAAAAGGATTTTAAGGAAGTTTTTAAAGGTGACATTTTTATTCAAGTGAGCAGTGGCTGCTTTTGCACTCCCAGATATGTGTGAGTGGAGTCCCACTCCAGATGTGCCTCGTATAGACTGTTATGAATAACTGGCTGCTCTATGTGGAGTTTTACACTGGATCTGTGCTCCAAGCCAGGCAGATTCCAGCCAGTACTGTGTGCTTGGAAGTGCCGACGGAGTTTATTGGAGCACAGTGACTGCAGACCCGAGCTCGCTCATGTCCAGGCAGCTTGAAGGGTGACTGAAATGGTAACGATCTTGTGAAGGAAAACCTCTGCATTCAGACCAATGGCTGCATAAGGCAGGGCCTGGGTAACAGCTGCATCCAGCAGTTTGGTGGGAAAAATCTGAGCAGGGTGAAACTGTGGCTTTCATTTGGGCAGATGGAGTCCATCTGTTGATGGGATCAGGGATGGGACAGCATCCTCTGGAAAGCTGGGATTAAGATACACAAGCGGTGCATGCAAATTAGGCATCAGATTATGCACATGAGAAGCACGACGATCTTCTGGTATTTTGGTTGGCTTCCAGGTTCGGATTTGGAGTCCTTTATTTCTGCTGCATGAAGGCAGCAGCTGATGTGCTGAGCCTCAAAAGATGCCTCTGCCTGCAATGTCCGGATTCCAGCAGGACCCAGTGAAATGGCAGCACACACCCAGCTCAAGCTGTTCCCCTTCCCTCTGTACTCCTTCCACAGGACAGTGGATCCTTCTGCAAACCATTCCCAGCTTGGATAGAGGTGCCAAAGGACCTTGCACAGGCTTTGCCCTGCCCATCACCCTGGCAAGGCAGGCCCATTAAGAGGTGACAGCTTTCTGGCTGCTGTGAGGTGCTGCATGACACATTGGGTATTGTGTGTAGGACTTGAAGAGGTCGGTGAGAGCTATCTGAGTCATTCATTACCCGCTGAAGTAGGTGAGTGACTGCTGTTGTCCTTATCCTTTTAGAGAAGGATGCTCAAGCACAAACAGGTCAGGATATTTAGTGAAAGTCCCAAAGGAGGAAGTATCACAGCTCAGAAATAGTGCTTGGTCCCATGCTCAGACAATTATTCTTCACTTGTTTCTCTCTGAAAATCATGTACTAAGCATTAGTGTTATTAAGGCTGGTCAGCTCATGCTGCATAAACACCATAATGGGAATTTAGTCTTTTCCGCTGTTTTTTGGTAGTCCATGAATCAATCCCGGTTCACCAAACAGCTCCCGCTGTGTCTGCATGATGAGCTTCCTCTCTTGGTGTTCTATGTGCTTGGTTCATTCAATTCACGTGGGTTTTTTTTTTTTCTGATTCTTGTTCAGAGGAACAAGTCTGTTTTTAAAAACAAAGAAACCCTAAATATTTGCTGCTCGCATTCCCTAGGGCTGCATGGAAGGATTTGTTCTTTAGGCTTCCTGAATGGTTTCTTTGGTTTGCAGGAGCTCTCACACCAGTCCTGAACAATGTTGTTATTTGTGTCATTATTGCATCCGGACACTGGCTTGGGCACCAGTGGTGCAGGTGCTGGACAAACACCAAGCAGCTGGGTGGTCCTTGTCCCAAGGAACTTGTGAGATCAAGGTTTGTAATGTGATGCGAGTTGGATCTGTCTTCATCCTTCCGGCTCCAGTGCCTTGGGAGAGGTAAATAGTAGAAAGAACAGAGTGAGAAGGTCTGAGATGTGGGTCTGAGGTAATCCCAGGATCATGTGGAATAGAGGAATTCATATATATAACACTGGTAAATATGTATAAATGAGGGATTTGAAGAGACCTTCTGTCTGTTTGGGTACAACTAGAATTCCTGATAAATAAGACTCAGCAGTTCATGTGACAACTAGGGTGGTCCTGATTTTTAACCAATAAAAGAATCAGCCTCTTGATCCCCAGCTTTTCTGCAGTATCTGTTTCTTTTTCTTCTTCCTTTTCCCAGCCAAATCCTCCAACATACCCAGAAAAGCCTGTTCTTTTCCCAGCTGGCTGCATCTCAGCGGGCAGAATCTGTGGCCCTCTCCCATTTCAGGCCCCTTTGACCTTGCCTTGTAACCAGATGTTTCACTGGAGAACGAACACTTGGGAGAGCCTGGGTTGCACTCAGCTGCTGGTGAACTCTCTGCCTCGGTCAAGCGGCTGTAAACAAAACCAGCCCAAGAAAAACAAACCTTTTCTAAACTGAGTTGGCCAAGGACAGAGCTGAATCCAGAGATGCAGATAGCCATTAGCATGTTGATGAGGCTGCAGAGAGAAGCTCATCTGCCATCCCTGATCTTCCACCATGGGTTTCACTCAGCTAAGGAGTTATTTTTTTGGAGATTACAAATATTGTTCCCCTGATTTCCAGGAGTTTGGAGATACCTGACACACTGGCCCCTTCCAATGCTGCTGAAGGCACTTTGTGCTGTCTGCAGCTGTCCAGTCATTTGAGTGAGTTTTTGGCCAAGAGTATTTAGAAAGTGGTGGCTTGGTGGCCTGAAAGTCCCAGAAGAAGGACTCACAAGAACACCATAGCAAAATGAGGCATTAGGGACATCCTTTCTTTTGAGAGGCATGTTGGGATTATTCCTCTGGCTTTCTTAGACAGGTTCTCTGCAGAAGTGGTTCTTCCTCACTTGATCAGGAGAAGATGTGAGGAATGTATTCAGGGTTTAAAGCTACAGCAGGAGTTTAGATTGTCAGAATGTCTTCTTTGGATTTGGGAAGTGGCCAACCCTTGGAGCTCCCATTTTGCACAAGATACAGTGAGATGCTCATTAACTGAGATGTGGGGAGACCTTCACTTGCAAGGGGGCCTCTAGAACAGCATGGGGTCCCCTCATCCTGTAGTGAGATGCAGTTTGGTTTGGACCTGGGGTTCAGATCTGAGAAGGCCTTTTTCCATTTTAGTTGTGCTTGTCCAGGTTAGAGACTGGAGGCAAGATTCGCCCCGTTATCTCTGCACAGAATTGGTTCCTGATCCACAGCCATTCTCCAGTGAAAGGATGTATTAAGCCGAATTGAGATCTCTGGGAGAGGGATTGCTTGGCACATGGATCCCTGCTGTACCAGGGGATGGATGCCTGTGACTGAGCACTGTACACACAGAATTCTGTTGATATCCACATCAGTGATTTCTCCTCCACAAGGGTCAGGCTTGCCTGTCCCCAGACATATGCTACCATTCAGCAGACATCCACCACTGTGTTATTTATCCAATATTCAGTATTTTTTCAGAGGAAAATTGGCCATCTCCTGTGGCTATTTGTGTACTCCACTTTCTACAGCCAAGTACCAGCTTGCTGTAGGAAATATCGAGGTTATGTGGCTACAGCCCATGGACAGTTTCTCCTCTGATCCATCTCTGGCCCCATAAATCATTTTTAATAACCAGAGTGCTCTTAATGCACTTCTAAAGTGGGCTAGATCTGTTTAACCTAATCTGAGTATTAAAGCTAGTCACAGTGATATCTGAGCACCTGTGACTTCCTCAGACCAGCTAGAATTCAGGACTGAGAAGCCAGTGGCTTTTCCTGTCCATGCTGTACTGACACATCCCTTCTGGGGTGATTGATGCCTTCCAGAGATGGCATTAGGGTCAGTTACACCAAGGTAAGAAGTGATGAATGAGGCCATAGGGCAGATATTCCTTTCAGGAATTCCTTTTTATTCCAAATAAAAGGGTTTTCAGACTCTCCAGACTTTGGCTTCAGCATCTCAGGGAGCCATTCTTCTTTTGTAAGAAACTGGGGGTTACATTGCTCAGCCAGCTGGGCACAAGGAGAGAGCTGGAAAGAGGAAGGGATCTGCTAACACTATTTTGCCCTCTGTGCTTAGATCGACACTTCGCTATGTTTTAAACATCCGCTTCATCATTCCTGCTGTCCAATATCCCACTATGGCCCCAGCAAGAGCTATTTTAATCCCTCATCATTCATCAGGAGGCCCCTTCCTGTTCCCTTTCTATCTGCTCCCACAAGCATGTGTGTGCATCTCTCCACTGAGAAATCCCCTGGGGTGGCTGTTGTCGGAAAGGTCACCCAGGGATATTCACAAACAGCAGGTGTAAAATTAACAACTGGTGCGATTCCAATCATCTGGCAGGAAGGAAAACATTGGACAATAGGTAGAGCCAGGGTAAAGTTTCCAGCTGAAGGCTCATTGCCTGATATAGGATGGCAGATTGGTGGGCTGGGAACTCTCCTAGGAATGTGAAACCGATAGGGTATTAGCAGCCCCCCTGCCCCTCCAACACAATTGTTTTCAGCTTGCTCAAAAATATTTGGAAATGTTACCGAGTGGGACGTGTGGGCAAGAAGGCATCCTCCAGCCAATCAGCCGGGGCGATTCCAGCCCTCCCCTTGAATTTCAAGCTTTTGTTTTCCCTGATGGAAGGGAAGGTGAATCCTCCATGATTCATTTAGGGATCTTAAAGCATTTTGGATGAGCTCCTGCAGCGCACTAACAAGTGGTGCTCTCAAGGATTGCGGAAATTGCGGAGAGGTGGCAAGAGAGATTGGTGGATATATGATCAATACTGATTCTGACACCTTATCATTTTTGTTAGGGGAACTGATTTTAGCTGCATGAAACAATGGGAGTTTCACTCAGCAATGGCATCTGGATGGCACAAATCTTCTGGAGGCATGAATGAAATGGTAGATCCTGTTAGACCTTGACTAATGTCAGCAACCAGAACGGTGGCTTGAGTTGAGGAGAACAGGAGTAAGATTTACTGTGCTGTGGATGTATCCAAGGAAAGCTGGCAGCACTGAACACGGGGAAGACAATGGGAAGTGGCAAAGAAGTTTGAGAAGTTTGGTTTAAACCGTGGTGAGCTGAGGTGTTCTGCAAGTATTGAAGTGAGTGCTGTAGCTGTTCCCAGCATGGAGAGTTTGGATAGAGGTTTTACCTAACACACGGCCTTTCCTCTGCTGGAGTTCAGCATGGAATTCTGGCCTATATGGACTAAAAGTAAATGTATGGGGTTGCTGCACCTCACAAGCTCATCAGTTCCTACAGCTCTGTGGCTTTTTCTGTCTCCTCTGCCCCTCTCCTTCCCCACCCTCAAAGCTCTCAGTGTGACGTGACACCAGGAATACTTCGGCAAAATGTTACCACACCACAACCAGAACTTGTAGGCTCCTGTTCTGCTCATGCTGTGTCCATCCTCTGTGTAAAAGGCTTGGTACAAACTTTGTCCACCACAACACAATTAGTGCTGGAAAAGCTCTCTCACGCGTCTCCGAGCCTACGTCAGGATCCCGTTGCACTCGCTTAGCTGGGATCGCGCACGTGGACTGTGCTGACAAAGGGTGCTCGGCTGAGAGGGGCCTGATAAGGCAGTGTAACCCTGACATACGTTGTCAGCAGCGCTGCCATCGCCAGCGAGAGCAGGGGGAGGACTGAAACTCTCCCGTTCAATTGGGCGAATTTGATACCTTCTCGTTCTTGTGTCCTCGTGGCTCGGCCACTTGACATTTCTAAACATTCTCAAGCAAGTTCACTGGAAAACTATCCCATGTCAGGAGCTGGTGATGTCAAGGCTAATAACAGTCCTGGGGTCAAATCCTCCTGATCCTTCAGGCAAGGACCTCAAGATTTGGCTTCAAGTCAACAACAAGGTCTGTCACGTCAACGATGGCTTATTATGAATCCCAGCGCAAGCCTTTCCCAAGCAAAGTGCTTTCGTTTGGTTTTCCATGCAGCAAAAGGTTAGCAGTTTCCAAAGGCAGGTTCTCACTTCTCTGTGTGGAGCGGAGAGCAAAACCAGTGAGCTTGGAACGGGCAACAGCACTTTGCCTTAAAGCAGGAGACGGTGGTAAATCTTTGTCTGGGAAATTCTCTTCCCGTCTGGAATGGTACAAGATGATTGTTTTCATCTCTAGAAGTACTGGGGCTTTTTTCTCTGTCCCCGTCCATCATTTGGATGTAACAATATCACTGGGCTGCCTTTGTTAATGTTACAATGGACCTCAGAAAGCTGAAGGAGCCATACTGGGAAATGCACGGCTGGATGTCGGGGAAGGAGATAGCCGGGATCGTACTGGCTCACACTCGTGCTGCACTGAAAAAAGGAATTGTAAATTGACATTCCCTTGGCTATTACTTTATAATCCTGGCACTGTGTTGAGAATGATGCCACTGGAATGGTGTCCAAAATGATAATTATAACCACTTTCTATTTTTAATTTCCTCTTAATAAGAGACACAGTGGTCATCATCCTAACAATAATGATTCTGCTCTGCCCTTCCAGATGTCAGAACATTATAAAGCATGGATTAACAAACACTGATGTCTCTCTACAGACCTTTCTTGCAAACTGAAAACTCTGGTGCTCCCCAGCCGACACACATACCCCAGCAGGTTCAAACGTGAGTGCTACGGGAAATGCTGGACCTGCTTTGCTGTTGGCCTCATTTTGCAGGGGGGTATTTGAATCATGGAGAAATGAAGTGGCTTGCTCCATGTCCCTTGGTGATTCATTGGCAGGGAACAGATTCGGCTGTTCACATCTCCCCATTTTTCTCTGTCAAATGGCCTTTTTTTGGCTGTATTTTAGGACGCATTTGACATGAGGTTCCTAAATATGTAAGCTGGTGTTGAGAATTGCTGAGTCCTCACTAGCTGCCCTCCAGGCAGTACCCAAACAAGATATCCATGGGGAAAGCTGACTTGTCTTGAATATCAGCAACCACTAATAGTTATTTCTCTGTATAGACTCATCTATGTTTTTGAGGTGGACTCCAGCTCTGCACACTTATCCAAGCTGATGCACACAGAATTAGCACAAGGCAATGAGCATAGAAGATAGACCCAATTTCCTAAAGGTGACTATTTCACAGCTATTTCCTTCCTAAAAACCTACCTGGTGATAGGTAGTGCTTTGGGTGGGAGGGTTTGAACTCTGGTTGTCAAAACTCTTAGCTAACGGAAAACTGTTCTATGTGGTTGGCTGAGTGACCCTCTCATTCTGAAAAACTCCTGACTCCAGAGAAGTCATGGAAGAGTGGATTTCTCATTTTGCAAAGCACTTATCTCTTGCTGGCTTCTAGGAAGTTTATGTAGGATCTTTCTCCATTGAAGGTCAGATTTCATGCATCTCCTGAGATCCTAGAACCAGAGTGCTTCTGAATGAGAAGCAGAAAGGAGAAGACTATCAGAGGTTAGGAACATCTGAGCAAAGCAGCATTTTATGGCTCAGACAGCAATTCCAATTATCCAGCACTTAGGCATCGGGAAGATTCAGATAAGAGGTCTCAGATTTAGCTCCTTTCTTCTCTTTGCAAGTTAATGTGCCACTTTTCTTCATTTTTTTTTAAAGCAGACAATCAAATCTGTGATAGCAAATTTCAAGTTAAAAGGAAAAGATTGTCTCTGCAGAGAATGGAAAGAACCATTTTGGTTCTAGGGTGAGTTTTGTGATCCACCTGAAGCACGGGTAGCTGTCATTGCACACACATTAAACAGAAGCTGGTGAGCTTGTAGCAGGAGTAGCTGGATAGAATTCTATGAGTTTTTTAATAAAATTATTTGAGTGCACGATACATACCAAACTGGGCTGCTGTTATGCTTCAGTCAGGCTATTTATACACTGACAGTGCAGGAACCTCATTTTTGACTTCTGCCTTAAATTTGAGAAGAGTCAGTTGAAAATCATGTTGTCCCTTCAGTTCCCTGAAAACCTTCACAAAAGCTCTGCTCTGGAGCCCCATCCATTTCTTCTCCTTTGCAAGGGGCCAGATTTCCCAAGGAAGAGGTGCCCTCACCAAGCTGATTGAAGCTGTCTCCCTTCCCTGGAGTATTTGTACAGGTCAGTCCCTCTCATCTCCTGACAGATTCTTCATAGGAGAGCTTCCCAGTTTTCCATCTCTCCTCACTGCACAGCCACCCACAAACAGCTTCTCAGTCATCTGAGTGCTCGTAGATCTGTAGCGTATAGCAAAGCTTTATGGAGCATGTGCAACCTATACACTAATCCAACAGCACCATGTGAAGGCTCGTATTTATTTTCTGGGATAGATAATCAGCATCTTTTGAAGAGCCTCTTCCTGAGCACCCTGCTCCTAGAAGGCCATCAGTCCAATCCAACCCTAATTCTACCAAGAGCTATGGCTCAGAACCCTGTATTCCTTCTGAGTGGTGCCCGTGTCTTTCTCACCCCTTCTGGCTACTTCTGGTCACCTGGATATGTCAGCACAATCTGCAGAGTCCTGGCAGCTGGTGTGAGGGTGAGACAGCAGCAAAGCTCTGCTTCTCAGAGCCTTTTCTATCTGCCCCAGAGCTGATGGAATCTCTCCCCTTGCTTGCCCTTTGCATTACACTATGGAGTGGAGGGGAGCAATCCTCTGGATCTAACACTCTCCCTACCCTTCTTTTCCTGCACAAGTTAACTCCCAGCCCTTGCTGCTTCTGCTCCAACCCCCTTCTGAACGTGCTCTCATCAAGACCCCAGAGGGAGGAGGTGATGCTCTGAAATTGTCTTAATTGCTCTTGTTTATGCTGGTTACGATGGCAATAAGTTGCCATGCAGAGGAGGCTTTATTCAGATGTGCAGGTTCTCCATTGTTCCGTACTCTGAACGATTGTCTGTAGGCAGCTCCGAGTCATTTACAACAATAGATTAATATGAAGATCAGTAATCCTGGGTGACTCACAGTCACACACATGCGAGACCCACCAATCGCTGTGACCTGCCACCGGATTTAAAGGGGAGGTTGAATGTTGCTGGCATGTTCTTGCAGGATGCTGAGGAGATAATGCATTGCACTTGCACAGTTTCTGCTCTGCAGGAGCTTCCCAAACATGAATGGAGGATGCTCTCTTTCTAGGGCAGGCGATGACTCTTACGCTTGCTGGAAAGCAGGGAACTGGGGCAGAATGTGTCTTTGGTCCAGTGTAAGTTAACATGTGCCAAAGTTTAATCATGGTTCAGAAATCCTGACTTTTAGTCCCTGATCCATCTTCCAGGCATTCTATCACCCAGGCCCTGAGAAGCATCTTTTATGCATGTTGTGTGCTGCTTGTGCTGTGTCCCATTTATCACCCTTGGACAGCTTTGCCTTGCAGGTTCCTCTCCAGACCTCTGCAGTTCCATGTCTGGATCTTCATTTGTCAGAGACCCACTGGAGACAATGCTGAGACACCTCAGCAGTGGGTTTGTCCATTCTGTCCTACTGTTCACACTTAGAGCCTGTGCTGGCCCCAATTGCACTGGATTGGGGGCACTTTGCTTTCCATTCTTACTTTGCTGGATAATCCCAGCCTGCATCCCATTCTACCCCACTGATCCATCCCTTGATTCAAGAGGTGTGTGTGCCATCTTTTCCCCTAAACCCTTGTCTCAGGGATATATGTCCCCTATATTCTATCATTCACCCTGGACCCACCATTCCCTTCCATGTGCCAGGCACTCCACACATCCCCGGTCTCCCTCATCCATCACTCTCCCTGCTGTCAGGGACACATCATTCCCCCATCTTTCCTTTCCCCCATGCTGGGTGAAACAGGAGATGCCTGCTCCTATTTTTTCCCTGTTTGGGAGATACATTATTTAACAGCAGGGAACACAGACAGAGCTGTGAGGGAGGGTTGTGCTTGAAGGGATTAACAACTGTCATCAACCTGCTCTTGACTCTAAAGTCCATTACAGAGCCGGGTCAAGCTGTTGAAACTCCTCACCAGATTCCTATTTGCTGCCTATTTTCAGTCCTTGGATGCTGACAACAGCCCCGTAATTTCCAGTGTCAGGTTTGGTTCTCCATGTTACCATATTGCATGAACTCCAGCAGACAGACAAGTGCAGAAATTCTTTCCAGCTGAGTGTGAAAAATTGCCTTGCTCAGTCCATAAGTAATGTGCCTCATTGAGTTGGGCTAATTTTCCTCCCTGTATAAAACAGTAAGGTTTCTGCATAATTTTGTGCATTACAAAAACACCAGATCTCAAGGGCTCCATGGTGGGCCAGGCCCCAAGTGTGTTACTGAGCAGTTACTGAATCTTCACCTGCCTCAAGCTGAATAAAACCTTGAGGGAGCAGCTGAGGACCTGACCCCTGCTTTTGCATATTCATACAAACAGGGGTGAGTTATACTGGGTCAGCAAAGGGCTGATTCAGGATTGTGTCTTATGATACCAAAAGAAGGTGCCTAGAATGGACTAGGAAGACTTTTCTTCCATAAATATGTATTTCATGTAGAAATATAACTTATATAAATGGTTAGAAGTTCTGTGTAATTAGTAACCCTCACTGGATTTCTCTTCCACAAACTTTTCCAGGTTCTTAAGTTCATATATATTTTTAGCCTTTTCAGCATCCTGTGGCAAGGAGTTCCTCAGCTTAACCACGTCTCCTTTCTTTTGAACCTGAGATTCCCCCATTCCTGGGAGGTTTTGAACCACCCACCTTTCACAGCGGTGCACATTCACAAAGATCCGGAATTAGTCATATATTTAGCGTTAATTTGTTTTCTAATATCTCCATCCATTTGAATCCACCATCTGCTGTGAATCTGCCCTGCAGCATAGTCACCATTCTGGAAGGAGAAACACAGAAGAACTTGAAGCTCTTGGAGTGAAATAGTGCAAAGCACCTGCATGAAGTACCAGTGGTCACCTCTGAAACAGTTCCCTTGGGTCACCACGTGTTGCCATCACTAGACGGTGACATCTCCCAAGCTTTGGAACAGGCTTGGCTGTGGATCCAGAAGAGGGCAATGGTGACACATCCTCACCGAGGCTCCAAGCACCAAATCCACTGAGGACAGCCACTGCAGGAATGGAGCCAATAGCCAGACCATCGTGGCTAGTGGATCTGCCTGTTCCTGGCTGTTTCGTGGCAAGCAGATTGAAGTGGGAGGCAGCTTTCAGCTACTGTCTCAGGTCAGATGGGACTGTCAGTCAATTGTTAATTATGACTCTTCTTCTTACTAATTTCTCTAACTTCTATCAACATGGCAGCTAACTGCCGTGGAAAGACTCAGCCAGAAAAAGGAGAAGACAACCAAACTTTTCATAGCAAGGGAACAGGAACGAGCTACAGAGGAAAGGGGGTGGAGGAAGAGATCTGTAAATTGTTTTCCAGGAGAGTCTAACACAATGTTCTGAATCCTAAAATGGCTTTTGTTGGAAGGAACCTTAAAGATCATCCTGTTCCAACCTCCCTTCCATAGGCAGGGACACCTTCCACTAGCCCAGGCTGCTCCAAGCCCCATTCAACCTGGCCTTGGACACTTCCAGGGATGGGGCAGCCACAGCTTCTCTGGGCAACCTGTGCCAGGGCCTCACCACCCTCACAGAGAATAATTTTTTCCCAATGTCCCATCTAACCCTGCTCTCTGGCAGTTTAAAGTCATTTGCTTTTTCTCCTATTATCACATTCGCTCTGCCCTGACCTGGTCAGTCGATCAGTTTTAATCTTTGGTGATGGCTGTATGTCCAGAAAGGGCAAGAGGAGGAAAAATTTGACAGCACATTGAGCTCTGATTAATTTTTAAACTTCCTCCCTTTCTGCTTATTTTGTGGCTTTTGTCCTGGTGCTGAATGTGTTCTTTTCCCCGTGTGTCACTTCCAGAGGAGCACTGTGGAGATGAAATGCCAGTTGGTCATCACAGGGCATTTCACCTGTGGGGGCTGGATGGAAATTCACAGGCTGGGGCCAGACAGGGCCCAGGGACCACTGGTGACTTCTGTCACTGCAGCAGCTCTCAGTAACACGGTGACACAGTGCCTGAGTACATCGGTAGCATGGGCAGAGCAGGTTGGGTGGGATCAATAAAACAACAGCCATTTTGTTGCTGTTTTGCAACAACACCTTACAATTCTTGTTGAAATCACTGTCTGGCCCATTCAGCAACTTTCATTCCTGATTAAGCTTTCCAGCCTGCAGGTATCTTCTCTCACACCTGTTTTACCATTTCCATTTACAAGGGCTTAATTTAGAAACCCATTGTACCTGGGCCTGCACAGAACAAGCTAATTTATTTTACATAATGCCTCAGCACTTTAGGGAAACAGACTTATTCTAAGTCCATCCTGGAGGGAAGGATGGACTTGTGCTTCAGGTTTTGGGTTGCATTCCAGGAGAAACAGACCCTGTTCTGACAGTGTTCACAGATCTCCTGAGACCTTTATCAAATCACTTACCCGGCTTTGAACCTAACCTTTGAGTCTGGAAAATAATCAATATAACACTTTCCTTAGCTCTGGTTTTAGGATAAACATAGTATCTAGACAGCATCAAAGTTCGTGTGTTCTGTGTTTTAGAAATAGAATAAAAAGCTGATTTCTGTGTTGGGGGGACTTCAGTGCGTAAGTGCAAGACGAGGACAACAGGCAGGTGCAAGTCTGCTGAGGAGGAATGAAACAAGGCAGAGCTGACAGGCAAATAGACCCTGGGCATTGCTGCTGTCAGCTTTTCCATCGGCATCTCATCAGGGACACGCAGGGAGAGAACGAATCACTCCGTGGGCGTTCACAGGAAGCGGCCCCCGAGCGCGAGGGAGAGGCACGGGACAAGGGAGGGTTGAGAATCCACGTGGGTGATCTTCCCAGCAAACCTGGGGGACAGGAGACTCCGTGATATGCCTGAAGGAGGCACAAACAGCCCCCGCCTCCTTGGCAGAGGACTCAGCTGGCAAGATCTGATGTTTTTGTTCACTTGAGGCTTTTTTTTGTTCACTAAATGCCCCCGGACTTTGCTTTTCAAGTCTCTTCCTTCTCTGTCTTTGTCGCTGCCACACCAACAGGTGAGTTTGGGAAGATGAGTTGCACTGAGGAAATTACTCAAATCCTTTGCAGACCCCACTGGAGCCAGTAGATCTGAAGACAGGTGCCCTCCATCCACAGAACTGTGGGCATGGATGAACCATCCAGTGGCTCTGTGCCCTCCAGAGCTCTCATCACCATCAGTCGAGCTCTTCCCCACAAAACAGCAGTGGAGGAAGCTCCAGAAGTATCACTTCTTTATTTCAGTGCTGCCACACTCACTGACGTCCTCGCCGAGCCTCTTGCGGCAGCAAGCTGCTAATCAAAAACTCTGCTGCTGCTGCTGCTAATCAAAAACTCTTTGCTCGCCACTTTGGCATCATTCTGGGAAGCCAACAGAGTGCAGAGATGCTCAATTCCTCCCCCTCCACACACCTTCCATTGTCTTCAGGACTGACAGCTCTGATGTGGAGCAGTGATAACAGCCAGCTGATGCTGTCAGGGCCTGGTACAATTGCACTGCAGGGAAAAAGGCGACTGGCTCTGAGTCATCGGAGCCGCCTGGAGCTCAGGATGCCTCGCACACGTGCTGTCTCCTGGCACGGCTCATCACACAGCAGTGCACCTCTGGATGCTCCCCTCTGAGGAGGAATTGGCCAGAGGACGTGAGAAGGGCCAGGACTGGTGGCCAACTGGATGGCAAATCATCCTTTGAGATGCTAGAAGGGATTAAAAAATACTTTTTTGTAGATTCATAGCATATCCTGAGTTGGAAGGGACCCACAAGGATCATCCAGTCCAGCTCCTGGCCGTGCACAGACACCCCAACAATCCCACCCTGTGCCTGGGAGCGTTGTCCAAATGCTCCTGGAGCTCTGGCAGCCTTGGGGCTGTGACCATTCCCTGGGGAGCCTGGGCAGTGCCCCAGCACCCTCTGGGGGAAGAACCTTTTCCTGTTCTCCAGCCTAAACCTCCCTGACACAGCTCCAGCCATTGCCTGGGTCGTGTCTCTGCTCCCAGAGAGCAGAGATTGGAGCTGCCCCTGTGCTGCCCCCCTGGAGGAGCTGTAGCCCCTGATGAGATCTGACCTCTGCTGAAGCCTTTGGTGAGTAAGGAGCAATAAAGGTGGTTGGTTGGATGTTCCTCTGCTTGACCTGTGTTCAGGGGTGTTTAGCAAAGCATTTGTGCAACTCCTGAGTGACAATCTATGAAATAACACCTCTCCTTCAGCCCCTCACATTCCCATCCTCATGGAATGGGATGAGTTGCAGTTGAATTTCTGGAAGGCTCTAAAATGTGAGGGATCCAAACTTAAAAATGCATCAGGAGTGCCAAGCCAAGCCAGGAAGGACATTCAAAGAGGGGAAATTGGGCTGTGATGTGAACTTCTGAGTGACCTTGAGTAAACTGGCTCTGCGCTGCCCATCCTGCCCAGGTCAGCAGCTGAAATTTCCATTACTGAAAGTAGAAACTCAGGGGTCATTTCTGTTTCATTTCTCACTTTTTCCCAAACATGACATTGAATGAGAGGCATTAGGAGTTCCTCCTATAAATAGGATCACCCCTGTCAAAGCTGGTTAAGTCATACCCAGTGTCAAGCCCATAAACAAGGTCCCTCTCATGCACTGTCTGGAGGGTGCAGAGGGGGTACAGGGAAGTTTGACAGCTCCATGTTTGACCAGTTTGCACTGGGACATCAGCTATTTTCAAGGCAACAAACACAATCATCCCCAGCTCCCATATGGAGGATTTTTGAAAGTGGTGCAGAGGCAGAGTAGTTGAGGACCACTGCTCTCTGTTGTAGCAGAAGCCTCCCAGCTCCCACCCTCACAGGTGCTGGGCCCTCCATGGCTGCTGTCACAGCTGGGGTTAAACACTCTGATTTCATCTCATCCTTCAAGGTCTTTCCCCAGTTCTATCCTAGAAATCTGAGATGACCTGGAAACCCTGCACTTTCACTTGTTTCGGTTTCCCCTGGAGGGAGCTGCAGTTTCCTCTTCCTTTAGAGCTTCCCAGTTCTTCTTTAGTTCCAGGAGGAGCAGCAGTTCCAGTGACATCCCTGACAAAGCGGCTTTGGCACAAGGGAAGTCAGCTGGGGCATGGCAGTGAAGCCAGAGACACAGAGCAAAGAAGCATCTTTGAAACAAGAGAGTTGTAAGTGTCCCCCTGTGCCAGCTGCAGGGACATCTGGATGGAGCTGGCTTGGCAGAGCTGCAGGGTCACCAGGGTTGTGCATGGCCATGGTGGCTCCGGAGCAGAGCACCTCGGGATAGCGGGAGCTGATGGAGGCACCTGAGGCTCCTTCACTTTCCTCCTCCCCCCGGGAGCTTCTTTCCACCTCTTCACCAAACTTTGTGCTGCTCTGAGACTGGGGGCTGCTCTGCTGAAGTGATGCAAGTGAATATGTCTTAAAAAAAAAAAAAAATTAAAAAGAAATAGATAATTTCCGTGGTCTCATTTCCCCATAGATCCACAAGCAGTTGCATCAGTACAGCTGAGGGGGTGGAAAACTGAAGTGGGGGCAGAAAGGAACAAAAACTTTCTAAGTCAGCTTTGAAAATGTTCAGTAACTATATGGAGACCTACAGCCTCTCGTCCCCTCCAGACGTGAAGAGCTGTCTGGTGCTCATGTGTGGAGACACAGCCAGGGAGCAGAGATGATTTGTTTGAAGCTGAACTGAGAGCAGCTTAGCAGGGGAGGAATCGCTCCTTGTTCTGAGATAGGCTAATTATATTCTGTGTCCTTGGAAGCCAACCCTTCCCTACTCTGCTTGCATAATAGAGATCCTATAGCTTTGTACAGAAGCACCAGGGTTCCCTCCCATCTCCGCTGCACACAGCAGTCTGTCCCACTGCCAGTCTCCACCCCAGAAGGATCTGGATGTCAGTCCTGCATTCCCCGGAGGGCTGCTGAAGCACTTTGGATTCCTGGGAGATGGAAACCCTTCTGAAAACGCAGGGTAGAGTTACTCTAATTCCTTGCTGTTGGGGATCAAGCTGAAGCCTGCTGCTTAATGGGGGATAAGTGGATGTAATGCAGTCAGTCAATAACTTTATGCACACATGCAGAGCCCTTTGGATTACTGATTTCCAAAAGGCAGAGTCTCCCTCACAAACCCTGCACCACACTGAGTCAGCCCTGAGCCTTTTGACTTTGTATTTCCTTCTTCACCTGCACTTTTGTTCTTCTTCCCCTGATTCATTTTTTTCCCCCCTTATTCATTTTTTTCTCCCCCCTGAGAAGTTTTCAGCTTGTCAAACGACTCTCCCTCTCCCTGTCTCTTTTCTCTTTGCCTTTTGCAGTGGGAGGAGAGATAATAATAAAAGGAGCAGTTTTCAAATAAGAAGCCCCACGTGTTACCTGGGAACTGTCTCTCAGCATCCAAATACCTGCTGGGACAGAGAGCAGTGAGTCCCCGCTGCTGTTTTGTACCCACCAGACACTGTTTGTGTTTCATCACATGTTCCTGTCAGCTCTGTCACTTGGTACAAGCAGGACTGACTGGGCCCTCATAAAGCAGGATTTCCCTTTACACCTCCCTGCTAAGCACTCCTCACTCCTTCCCTTCCTCCTCACAGGGAAAATTGCTGCTCTGGCTGCTGCCGTGGTAGTTCCCAGGCTGGAGGAATGGGTTTGGGACTGTTTGTGCTCTTTGCCTCATTGCTCTGAAATTCTGCTCATCTTCAGGAGCCCTTTAGCCCTGCCTTATGTCTCAGTGGGGAGGGAAGGCTGAGATGAAGGAGTCGCTGAACCCCTCTCTGTCCTCAGTCCCTGCTCAGCTTCAGGCTGAGCCCTTCACAAGTCCAGCACTTTTTATGGCCTTACTGAACTGCTCCTAGAAGGAGAAATTTGCAGGAGAAGGAGCTCCAGACCAAGAAATTCCTGTAAGACCAAAGGACCTGAAATGGCTCCCTTGGGCCCCGCAGACGGGGAGGTAGAGGAGGGAATGGCCCACGCTGCTGCACTTATCCCAACCCTCTCTGTTCCTCCGCAGGCTTTCAGCTAAAAGGCTCATCTGACTTTTATGGGGCTGGAGAGACCAAGCAAACAAAGCCTCAGGGTTTAGTCAGCGCCAGCGGGTACAGCACGTGCCTTTTCCCTCTCTCCCCTCCTTGCTTTCCTGCTGACAGCTTTCCCAAACTCATGTGGCGTCTGCTCAGCTCGGGAGCCTCTCCTCAGGAATGAGCCTCAGGACTGGGGCAGGAGAGCATTTCTTACCATCCTGAGTGGAGGCTGCTTTCTCCTTAACCTCCAGAACTTCTCAATTCCTTCTGGGCTCTGAAGAAGCTGAGAAAGGCAGGGAAAGAAGGGGAGGGGTGCTGGAAGTGTCTTGGAGCATGAAGATGCTCTGTTGGATGGAGAAGAGACTCAGGCACGAGCTTCCAGGTAGAAGGACATGGCACTTTCCCTCGCTGCTCTTTCCCGGAGCTCTGACTTACAGCCACAGCCTGTACCTTCCACACCACCAGTGCTGGGAGTCAGAGGAATTCACAGAACTCGACTTGTGGTCCCCACACCCTCATCAGGGTCCCCTGAGCCGAGGGTCTGGCTTGGGTCACCACAAAGGTACAGCTGGAGCTGCAGCAGAAAAGCTCCTTTTCCTGCACACTGCTGAGTTTTGTTGACTGTAACAAACTTCTCCCTTTGCTGCTGGGACTGTGCTCTGGGGCCGGGAATGAAGCATTGCTCATCCTGCTCATCCGTTCCTTACAGGAGTTTTGGGAATCTTTGTAAATAAGCCAAGAACATGAGAAAGAGAAATTCCTTCCGTTCCAGGCCCTGCCTGACACTGCACAGATCCTTTGTTCTTGGCTTCTTTCTCCCTCCCAAGGCCTCAGAGAAGTTCTTCCAACAGCACAGCCCCCCTGCTCAGCCTCTTCCACCAATTAGCAGTTATCCATTAACCGACCAGGAATAATTCCATCAATTAGCCCATCTCTTGAGGATCTTTCCCCAGGTGCTGGCAATGCCACTTAAGCACCAACAGGAAAGGAGCACTCAAGAGCTATAGATATAGAAAGATGTTTGTATAGGTTCTCTTTGTTCTTCATAACTTTGTGGTACTCCTGGATTCAGCTGGTCCACAGAGAGCTCAGGATCAGCCCTTATCCAGCTTATTCCTAGGAGTCCTGCATTCTGGGCTGTGCTCCCAGAGTGGAATCAGACCTTTCTGGCATCCGTTTTCTTGCTTTTTTTTTTGGAGGGATTGTGTGAGGATGCGCAGAAGGCTTTGAAGCCGCCCATGGTATCCTGTGATCAGGCCAGGCGTGATGGATCCAGGATGGTAAGAAATAGGCTGCATGTGTTGAGAAGGAGACTGTTCAGTAAAATAAATATCTTCAAAGGAGAAGGAAAGTAGCAGGAATGAGTAGAAGAAAGGATGTTTTCAACCCTTGAAGGGGAATCTGGAGAAAGAGAGATCCTTTTTAAGGTATAAAATGGTGTCAGTAGGAACATAGTATTGTTACTCCTTTGATGAGAGCAGCTAGCTGAAAATGGGAGGATGTGGGGGTTATCCCAGGTAGAAGAAAGTGGTGATGCAGTGGAGGGAGGTTCCTTTGAAGTTTCCTGATCCTACAAAGGAAGGACACACTCCTGCCCATCTGAACCCAGCAGGAATCAAGCACAGAATCCTAGAATGGCTTGGGTTGGAAGTGACCTTATAGCTTATCTTGTTCCAACCCCTGCCATGAGCAGAGACACCTTCCACTAGACCAGGCTGCAGGGAATGTGACCATGCTCTGCCCCATCTCTTCTCTGGGCCATGTTCTCAGAGCCCTGCCCAGCTGAGCCTTGCTGCTTTCTCCCTTTTCCATGGTTTATTTCCCCTCCCCCCCCACTTGTACCCTGCTCTACATTTAAGACATCACCCAGCAAATTCTCTCAGCGCTTTCCTGGGTGCATCCATGTGCTTTGTTTTTGCAGGGTGAGGGGTGAAGAGTGCTGCTGGTTTATCTCCTATCAGCGCCTGTTCCAGTCCTAAGGTGGGCCATGGGGAGAAGATCAAGGCACAGGAGGAAAAGAGAAGGGAAGTGAATTAGCCAGGACAGCTCTGCATGTCTAGGACCTCTTAAACTTTGTGATGCTCTTGCAGGGGAAATGGAGGATTGAAAATTAGGGGTAGCCAAACCTAGCCTAACGTGGAGGACAGTGAAGGGAAAAGGATGTGATGTTCTACTGACATCTACTTTTTGTTGTGGTACCAGGGACTGAAAGCTGGAGGGCTCAGGCTGTGCAGCACCAGGCGGTCTGAGGGGAGCTGCTTCCATCAGCCAGGAAGGGGGGGTGTGATTTGATGCAGAGCTTTTAGTGCCAGATACCTTCCGAAACCTTCTCTGCCTTGTCCCTCCTCCCATGGCCAGTTATTTCCTCATTCCCTAAAAGAAATGCTAAAGAGAGACCCAAAATCCTGTGAGGGAGCTGCTGGCTCAGTGATGCCGCGCTCGGTTCTGCTCAGGTAGCACGGTGGCTGCAAATTAATTACTGTTAACGATGCCACCTTCCTGCAGAGAACAGCAATTTCTGCGGCAGGCACAAGGCTTGGTCTTGTCGAGTGCCCAGCCTGCAAGGAGGCCTTCTGGCATCCCTGCACTGCCCATGAGCCCATCTGTTCCCAGTGGGAGCCGCGGAGCCATCAGGCAGTGCCGGATGGAAGCTTGTTTTGACTCATGGGTCAGAGGCTGTGCACAGAAGTCTATCGTTCCCAGTCGCTTCTTTAATTGACACAGTGAAAGAAGCCACATCTTCCTGCCTGATTCTGACCAGGTCTGTAATTGAATTCAGCTCAACATCTCCGCTTCAGCCCCCCAGGGACCTGTCAATTAATGATGGATTTTTTTTCTCGCCTCGGGAATTTCTCCTTGCTCCCATTCTTTTTAGTTAATAGGATCTAGTGCTAAACCTGGTAGTAGTAGTAAATCTCCTACCCCCCATTTCCTACCTTTCCCAAAGGTGCCTCAAGAAGAAAAGGGCTTGAGCATGAAAAGAGAGACGGGTGAACTTCAGGGACTGAAAACACGTGCAGCTTTCCTGTGTTTTGTTCATTCATCCTTCCTCTCGCTCCTCTCAGGTCTTTTGTTTCTCTTTGCCAAAACTGCTTGCGCACGCTTCACTCAGGATCTCATGAGACTGTTTTAGAAACTGCAAAGCTGAATTGGAGCCTTCTTTTTCCCCCTCAGAGCACAATGTCTGTTTAACCTTTCTCCCTTGGCATCTGTCTCTCCCAGCAACCTATTTGCAACTCATGGTTGCAGAGGAATCCCAGTGGTGACTGGGTTTAGAATGGGGGTTGCTGGCGTGGGCAGGAGTATGTGATACGCTGTAGGGTACAATTTCAGGCTGGCTGCAGGAGGCAGTTATTCCATGGATCTGCTTTAGCCTTGTCTCTCCAAGCCCTGCCAAGATGTAGAGGTTTTTCATTGCTCTTAGAAAGGCAAATTTGATTTGCATGTCAAAGAGAGAGAAAGGACAGGGGTCCTCAGTTCTCCAGCTTCTTTATCCTCTCCTAGTCCCTCTCCCCCTCCCCACACCTCCCCAGCCTTCCTTTTGGCATTCCTAAAGCGTGATTGCTGCATTAACGCACCCAGTCACCATGGGAGAGATCTTGGGGTTTCTTAAGCTGTTGGATCCTGTTGAACATCCCCGTTAAACTTCGCCCTTGCTGCTGCGTGCGGGAGCTGCCCACGCAGACCAAAGTTCGGTCCCCAGCCCACCGGTTCTCCCCCACAGGCACTGACGTACGAGGCTCTGCAGGAGGCGGTGAGGGAGGGAGGCTGTTTGGGAGAATGTGTCTCTGGAACAGTGACTGTTTGGTGAATGTGCACAGACAAGTGGGGTTGGTGGGTAACCAGGTGAGAGCAGTGTCCCCACCCTCAGGGAAAGCCCACTAACCCTGCTGCTCCTCCTCACCAGCTGGTGATGGGTGGGAGGAAGGAGTGGAGGGGGAAATCCCTCCCTGACCCTCCCCTTGGGTGGACCTCTTGTGCTGCTTTTCCTGTGTGGGAAGGGTTGAAGTTGCCCAGGCTTTATAGGAGATCTGTGTCTGTTAGGCTTGAGGCCTGCCTGAAGAACTAGAAGGCAGGGAGCTTTTTCCCCTCCTTCCCATCACTCTGTGATTTGTTCCCAGTTTCCAGAAGCTTTTCTGGTTCGTTGTTGGGCTTTCTTCTTTTTGTTCTTGAAGTTTTTTTTCTCACTTGTGGGTCAGATCTATGCCACACTTCTCTGGGGGGACCCACATTCACTGCCTGGATTTTCTGGGGTGGGAGAACAAGGAAGATGCTCATACACAGCTGGGAAGGGTGTATGAACCTCACGATGTTGCTCCCAGCCACCTGCTCCTGAGACCATCAGGACAGTACTTTCACAAAATGCTGAGGTTGGTTACACCAAGAGCCCACAGGACAATCCAGCTCTGCAGAGATACCAGTGCCTGCCATGACTGGCCAGAGGAACAGAATCACAGAGTGGCTTGGATTGGAAGGGACCTTAAAGCTCATCTCATTCCAACCATTCTCTGCCATGGATAGGGACACCTTCCATCAGACCAGTTGCTCCAAGCCCCATCCAAGACCCTTCTCTCTGTGTGCTGAGACCCTTTTTTAACTCACAACAACAGTCCTGCAGGCAGGGACAGTCATTCCACCATGTGCTTGTGTCCTGCCTCCACCAGCTGTGAGGAGGAGGAGATCCTCGTTGTTAGGGTGTGCTGAGACATCACTGGGATCACTGGCTTAGGGACATTTAAGCCTTTGTTTTCTATTCACAGTGTCTCACTTTCCCAGGCCTGGCAGAGAGCAGGGAAGAGTCATCTGCAGTCTGAGCTGAGATCAGTGGGAGCAGGGCTGTCATCCTGCTCGTGTACAGGGCTGTTCTCACGCCCCATTTCCTTTGTGGACAGAAAGAAGAGTTATCAGGAGCCTGCACCTGCTTCCAGCTGAGGAGAGGAAACACTTCTGCAGGGAGCAGAGGATGGTGGTGGTATCTCAGGAATCCAGGAAGGATCAGGGCTCTGTTGGGCTCAGCACAGCAGAGGCTGATACTGTGAGCCTGTGGTCAGGGTGGTTGGAAAAATCATTGCAGTGCGCAGGACAGGACTCGGAATTAAAGTCATCACCCTGATGGTTTGTAAAACTGAGCTGCTGGTGTGAGTGAGAGCTGCCCCAGGCCAGAGAGGACACGTTCCCCAACCCATGGGTCAGTGAGGGCTGTACATTCCCTCCTTGCCCTCCCTGTGCCTGGCTGCTCACAGGTGAGGAGCACCTCGGCCGGGGCTCGGCTGCCCCATCACCCTCCTGGCTGCTTTTTGGCATGGCTGGGGCTCTCTGCTCCATCCCACAGCAGTGCTTTAGTCCTGGGGACACCCAGTTCTGTCCTGACTGTGTCCCAAAGGCCCTGGAGATCCAAAGATGCCCAGGCAGCTAAAATGCATGGCCTGAGGGAAGGGAGGGCAAATACATCCGAGTTAAGGAGTAATCATGTTAATGTGGTGGAATAATGAGGAAATTGGAATAAAGGACTTCATCAGGGATGTAAAGTGAATTCGTGGCAGGCTGGAAGTCTCCTAATGAGTGCTCTCCCCTGAGTTTTCTACCCTTTTGCAAAGCCAGGACATGCTGTTTTGAAACAGAGCATTAACTCGGCACTTAGAGGTTTCCAAGAGATGGGAGGGAAGGAAGGAGCCAGGAGATGGGAAGGAAGGAGCCAGGAGATGGAGGGAAGCACTAAAGACAGCGACGCTGAGAGATGCAGCTCAGAGCTCATCCGGGATCTGAACTCCCCTGTGACTTTGGGCAGGACCAGGAGCCTGGACACCCCAGCACAATGAGATGTTGACTCAGTTCTGGACACAAGCCTGGCCCTTCCCTAACACCAGCATGTCCTTGGAGGCACCTTCCCACACGAGGAGCTGGGCAACAGCACCACCAGGTCCCCTCTGGCACAGGGCACACAGCAGCTCCACTTACCTTGGTGTAATAAGGTTAAATCACTGCCTCATTAGAGCCCTCAAATTAAGTCACCACCTTGGTGGATCGATAGCATTTTCCGTGATGCACTTGTGACACTGAGCCGGGAGATGGATTGATGCTGGGAGGCTGGAGCGCTGCAGGGGAGCCGAGTCAGACCCAGCACCGGGCAGGGTTTGTTGTCAGGGGGGAAAAAGGGCAAATTTCCATGGAGAGCAGCAGCTGGCAGCAGAGGCAGGGGGTGTGGGGCAGTGGGGGCACGAGGACTGTGCCCATGTCTCCTGGCACTTTGTGGGGCTTGGTGCTGGTTCCCGGTTTAGACTTCCAGGGCTGTTACAGGGAGAAGGTCCTTGTCTGTGAGAAGCCTGTGGCAGAAATGGTCTCCTCCAGATGTGCCTGCACTGGGGTTTTGGTCTAAAATGGGCTGTTCTTCCCACTCCCCCATTCCCCTTCCCTCTGAGCAAGGTCTGGGAGAAGAAAGGCTGAAGGAGCAGCTCCCATGGGGTGGTTGCAGTGACATGAGGGTGCCTGGGACTGCCCGGTTCCATGCTGACCCCTCTGCACAGGAGGCAAAGCCTTCCTACCCCAGCAGCCACATCACACAGGCTCCCTGTCCCCACTGCCCCCAGGAACTGCCACCATCCACTCTCTGGGATGGGACCAAAAGGACCCTCAGCTGCTTTGAGCCTTCTGGAAAGATCTTAACTGGAATCTCCCAGTGGCTCAGCTGGGGACTGGATCCAAGCAAGGAGTCCTTGGGGCTGAGTGTGAGGTGAGTTGGGGCAGTCTGGGATCCCAGGTGCTCTGGCTTTTCTCTGAGCTCCAGCCAGACCAGGAAAATCTGTGGCCAAAGTGAATCCTGGCAGTCCCAAATCCCAGCCCTGGGATGTTTGTACTTCTGCCAGCTCCCCACCCATGGAGGTTTAGAAGGGACCTCTCTGGCCTTTGTGGTGGTGAGGATCAGAGACCACCCACCTCATCCCAGCCACCTGCCCCACTCCAGGTGCCAGGGTTAAGGTCACCCCTTCATCTCTAGCCCCCATCTCCCTCACCCAGTGCCTTTCCCACCTCCCTCACCCCCCTTGCCCCCAGGACCACTAAGCCCATGATCCCCCAGTGCTGGGTGCTTGTTCAGCTGGCCGGAGGAGCAGGCAGGGCAGCTGGTGTGTGGTCAGAGCAGGGGCTACAACCCCTTCTTCCTGCTGCTGCAGCTGGACACCACAGGGCTGGGTGATGGGGAGGGGAATGGGACCAGTCTGCTGCATGAACTGGGTGAATTTAACCCTTCCAGGGCTCTCTTGAATAGCTCTGTGCAAAATCAGAGTCTTCTGTAGAGCCAGCCCTCCCAGCCCCCTTGCTGGGAGCAGGGGGGTAATTCAGAGGAGCAATCATAGCCCTAAAACCATTCCTCACCCTCCAAACCCAAACACCTCTTGCCTGCAGGATGCCCACGTTGCTGCCAAACCAGAACTCCTGGATGCTGGCTGTATTTCCTTTCTAAATCTGTAACAGCACAATTTATTTGATGTATTTGGCATTATAAAAAAATGCAATTCCTCCTGTTAATCCCTCTGCAGACATGCCCAGAGGTGACCTAGGGGCTGTCACAGCCTCATATTCAGGCAGAGGTGGACGAGTGGGTTCCAGGCAGAGGCTGCTCCGCACCCCAAGGCGTGAGGGGTGAGTGGGTGCCTCAGAATAAAACACAAAAGCAACAGGAGGAGGGCAAAGCTGATACAAATGCCCAGAGCAGCTGTGGCAATGTGGGCAATGTGGTGACACCGCAATTGGCTGTCACTTATTTTGAGGCTTAGCATCTCTGGCTTGTTTAAGAAACCTTGTTTTTCTGTCCCAAGAACCCTCTTTGGAGCTGAGGCATTTGTGCAACCCTAAAGTCTCTGACCTGCTTCCCACAGGGATGCAGGAGGAATTTCAGGGAGTAGGACAGACCTCCTGTGAGGAATGGGGCCTGCTGGCCATTTGGGCTGAAAAGGTCTGATTTAAATGTGAGAGGAAGGAAGAGACTTCCCTGTGTCTCTGGCTCATACAGGGAGCAGTTCATGAGTTGATCCCCACCCTCGGGAGCTCATCCCTGGCCTGGGGAGCAGGGAGAGGAGAGGACACAGCTCGTGTGGGTGCTGCCAGGGCAGTGGGGCTGTCTCAGTGCAGGCAGAGAGCTGAGCTCTTTGTTCATCCCTGCTACGAAGCAAGAGAAAAACACTCCTGCTGAGTGCATCCAGAAATAACCCAGGCTTCCAGCAGCCAAAAAGCTTCCAAGGGGGAATTTTAAAGTGCTGGGAATTTGGCCTCTCAGCCTGTGCTTGGGGCTCCTCTGCTGTTACAATGTCCCAGGCAGGGAAAGGCAGACCCTGAACACAGTCCTGCTCCTGAGGTCCAGGAGCCCTCATCTCAACAGGGAACAGTTCACTCCTGGGTTGCCCCAAGACCCTCTCGAGGTCTTCTTTTCACCCCAGTCTTTTCCAGCAGCACCATCACAGCTCCTGCCTTGAAAGGACACTGGTGATGGACACTTTCCATGGGGGATGTACTTCAGAGGTCGTGGTGCCCCAAAATCCCTCAAGAGCCCCTCACTTCGCTGCATCCCTGAGACAAGGCCTCTTTGCAGGGACAGCCTTGCTGCTGGTGTGGGCAGGATTTGGGAATCTGGAAGGGGAATGTAATAAGGATGAGAGCTCTCAGTGCCTGAAGAAGAGAGGAGCTGGGGGCATTTAAAAACAGGCCTTCCCTGTGTCTGGAAAGGACAGCAGATTCCTGCACTATCCATATGGGATTTGAGTCACATCGTGAAGAGAACGGTCCCTCCCGTGACACATGTCAGAGGCTGCAGGGAAGATAATGTTGCTTCCTTGCTCTGGCCCCACTGTTTGTTCACCCACAGGGATATCCTGGCCAGCTTTTCCATGTGTCAGCATCTCCTCAGCACCCCAGAGCAAGGGCATTGTGTGGCAGATGCTCCACGGAGGGACAGACACCTTGTCACAGAGCAGCAGCTCTGCTCCAGCTCCTGGGGCAGCTCAGGGCTGCTCCATCGCTTCATTTGGGGCTGTAACCCAGCACGCTGCTCAGCTTCCAGCATCCGCAGGCAGGCTGCAACTTCTGGAAACCTCCCGTGCCCCTGATCTGATCTTGCACAGCCCAAACTGCCCCTCTGGGGCAGGACACCCACAGGGGATGACCCGAGTGGTCTGGGCACACAGGAGGCCGCTGAAGACACGTCAGCTTTGCAAAGCAGATCCCATGATGGATACAGGATCATGTGTTTATTTTAAGTTTTACAGGGGGCATTTTCCCTTGCCAGGAGTTGGAGAATAGAGGGCCCGGGTACCATCTGCCCAGGGGACTGGTGAATCATCCTATTTTCCAGTTAACAGCACTTGTTTGCTTTGGGAGATCTCCAAGTTAAGGGGGAAGAAAAAGAAAACCCAACCCATGGATCTTTTCCCACACAATAAGAAAAATGCCTTGTTTTCTTTTTTTTTTCCTTTTTTTTTTTCCCAAAAGCCAGTGTCAACTCTGCTTTTACTTAGCAGTGGGCTGGATAAAAATAGACAGTGAAGTCATGACGCCTTCGGAAGAACCAGGTATGGCCTGGGGAGAGGGGGTGAGAGGAGACAGGCTTTGGGGACAGGGACAAAATCCAGCATGATGCAGGCAGCCTGGGTCTGTCCCAGGAGAGCTGCTGGTTACCCCAGAGTCTTGTGATTTCCCTGGCACATTGCTGGGAGAGGCAGGAGCCTCTTTGGTGGATGCTCCAGAGTTCAAGCTGCCGCAGATGGGGCTGTAGCCCAGAGAACACCAGGAGATCAGCTCTGTGCAAAGCTGAGGCATTTGGAGCTGGAGGCACTCTGGGAAGCAAGGGGAAGCAGCGGGGAATGGAAGCCAAGGGGTTGTGCTCCTGCTTTCTCCAGGACCATATTGCTGTTGCCTCCTCTCTTAGTTTTCTGCTCAGATCTGGTTTTTCCTCCTGTTTGATCCCCTTGCCAGGCTGAGAGCACGCTGGGCTCCTTGGAAGGAGTGTGCCTGGAAGAGACTTTGATGTCTCCTGCTCAGGGCAGGGGCCCTGGAAGCCACTTGGACACCTGGAGCACGAGGAGATGCAGCTGGTGCCCATATTTTGGTTCTGCTGGCGGGATGCTCCTGTGGCAAAGCCTTGCTGGAGCTGCTTAAGCAGAGCTGGGGCACATCCTGAGCTCAGCCAGGCTCAGGGCTGGGGTGGCTGCAAGTAAAGATCCTGTGGGGCAGAGTCTCTGGTATTTCTGCACCACAGGACAAATCAGGGATGTGAGGGCAACTTTCCAGCCACACGAATGGATGTGAAAGCCCAGGACACAGCACAGAAATGCTGAGTCCCTGTGCAGGCCTGGTTTGTCTCAGGTGTGTCTCGGCTGAGTGCTGAAGAAGACCCCAAATTGCTGACTGTGGTGTCCCCTCTGTCCCCACACAGCCCCAGCGCTGTCCTGCCAAAGCCCCAGCTTTGTTCCTTTCCAACCAAGCACCTGCTTAGGTCACGACTGAAATGAGTCTGGCTGGCCTCAGCACACCCTTGCACAGGTATTTCTGCACATGCTTGGAAGCACCATGGAAGCTGCAAGGAGATGCCTGTTTTACATAGCAAGAGGCTGCTGCCCAGCAGGAACACTGGGCCCTGTCAGGAAGGACCAGGGGAGCTGGAGCTTCGGGCTTTACATTTGCAGGATATAAGGTGAGGGGGGTTTTTTGTCCTTCTTCTTAAACAAATTAAAACTTTCAAGGAAAAAAAAAAAAAATCCTGTGAAAACTTTAGCCTCGCCCACAAGGAAGGAACCTTCTATCTTTAACAAGAAGATTCACATGGTGGGGAAAAAAACCCATGTCCTTTGCTCTTCCACCTGCTCCTGAGCCATGGTTTCTCTGCAGCAGGAGGCTGGAGAGGCGCGAGGGGAATATCTGCATTTCTCTGGGATCAGTCACTGGAACCAGCATTATCGCTGGAACAATGGGCTCAGCCCGGGCCGGCCGTGCCAGGGCGGCCCCGCTGCAGCGCTCCCGGGTTTATTTTTGTCCGGGCTTGGAGCGGGGGTGGTGGAGATCAGGTGACGGTGCCCGAGGAGCGCTTGGCATCGCCTGTCCTGCCACCGTGTGTGCATCTGTCCGTGGGAGCAGGGATGAGGGAGCAGGGCTGGGCAGGCAGGGCGGCTGCCCCTCCTTACGGGATCCTTTCTCTTGGATGAGCCTGCCCTGGAGACCCCAAAGGGAGAAGGGATGCCCTCTCAGAGTGGGAGCCGCTGATGCTCCCATTTGACCTGGCTTAGAGCCTTGCAGTCCGGTGTGGAGAATCAAAACCAGTGACTGTGCTTTGGTACCGGGATTAGGAGCTGGAAACCAGTTTCTGATAGAATTGAGTCATGGGCATGCAGGAGGTCACCAAGGAGACGCAGAAAGGACCGTGGTGGAGCCAGGGAAGCCCAGCTTCCCAAGAACCAGTGCAATGTTTCCATCTCTGGGCTTGCCTCTTTGTCCATGTGGTTTCCATACTGGGTGGTGTTTGAGCAGTACCAGAGACCCCAGTTCACTCCTGGTGCCCCCATGCTGTTCCAGAAGAGCAGTCAGCCTGGGGGATGTGGCTGAGACAACCTTTGAGTTGCTAATTTGGCAAGGTACTCAAATCTGCCAATGTCCTTGGCCACCCAGGAGCACCTTCCCGACAAGAATCCACCCCGGCTCCATCCCCAGCCTCAGCAGAGGCGAGGGTGACTTTGCCAGTAGGTTCACTGCCTGCTTTCTCATCACCTGAAAACGATCTGCAGCACTGGAGAGTTTTATTTCCCAAGGGGCTGAGAAAAGAGAGGAGCCTGGAGTTAATCAGAGTCTGGGAGCAGCCATGACTGGAGGAAGCTCACAGGTTTCTGTGCTGGACAGGGAGCAGAGCTGCACTGGGTTTTGGAGACACGGGGGTGCAGAGGGGTGGGGTCTGTTCAGAGACTGGCGCTGTGGGAACACAGGAACAGGACACTAATTTCTAGGTATGGGATGAGGAAAGGAACTAAGGTGCTGTGCCCCAGCTGGGGGTACAGCTATGTGTGGCATCACGTGTGTCATCACTGCTCAGAGGCCTGAGCGACATCACAGGAGTGGCCCAGAGCCCTGTGCTGGGACTCAACACACAAATCCAGCCTGACCTCAAAGGGAGCCAAGTGCTCTGTGGCAGAGGCTGGGGCTCTCCCTCATCCCAGGGGTGTTCCAGCTGTGGTCTGGAAGCCACACACTGCAAGCATCCCCCTCCATGGGTCAGGCCATCCTGCAAAGAATCCCCTTTTATATAAATCCCAGCACATGATGCGAGAGTGGAAGGAGCCTACCCTGCCCCAGCAGGTCATTTCAGGCTTGGCTGAGCTTCTTTCCTCTCGAGGGGATGTTTGCCAGCATCTCGGAAATGGCACCGGTGGGATCTGCAGCCCAGGCACAGCACTGTCAGTCCAGGACCTGCTCTTTGCAGCTCGGAGCAGCAAATCCCTCTTGCAGCAGGAGGATAAGGATGGATGATGTGGGAGCATATGGAAATCCATGGACCCCTCTGGCAACAGATGCACTGAGCCTAACTCAGCTTCCAAGGGTCTGACCCTGTTGGTGCCTCCCAGCTGTGTCTCCCTGGATCCCGGTGTCTGGACATCTCTGATGCTGAGATCAAAGGGCCTGTGTTCATCCACAGGGCTGGAAGGGATTCATCCCGGTGGAAGGGATGCAGGCACAAAGCACCACCCTCTTCTGCACCCTCAGCACAGCCCTTACCTTGCTGTGTGGACAAAGGACCCGCACACACACACAGGAGTAAAGCTGTGGATATCACCTCTCCATTCTCCTGGGGAGGGAGGACTTCCAGACTGCTCTGCTGGGTGATATTCTGCTGACATTCAACCAACAGGAGCTAAATCCAGCTGGGATTTGTAGCAAGGTCTGATGCTTGCCCCACTCGCTGGACTGTGGCAGTCAAGGCAATGTGTCTTTCTGGGCTGATCAGGGAAAGTGTCAGGGACCTCACAGCCACGACTGACAGGCCAGGGCTTCTCCTCTCACTCTGCTGTGTTCCACTAATTGCAGCTCTCCCTAATTAAAAATCAGTGATGTGGCTTTGGCAGCTGCAAGTCAGGTCCCCCAGGTGAGCCCAGGGCAGAGGCTGGGAGGGGGGGAGGGATGGAGGCATCCCTGGAGCCTGGTACATTCCCTGCCATGGTCGGGTGCTGCAGAGGAGCCAGACATCCAGGAGAGTCCTCCAGAGGAAGAACAAAATCAGAGCCCACCTTGCCAGAGACATGGGGCAGCTGAAGGTGTCCTGGTCCTTGAGTTGTTGTTGAGCTGGAGTAAAAAGCTCTGTGCCAGCTGAAAAGTCCCTTTCCAGTAACTACACGGCACTGGGAGCTGGGCCCTGCAGCAGAGGTAGCAAATCCCAGTACGCTCTGCTGAGCTGGCAACACTCTGCCTCTCCCAGGGGACAGGAAGGGCCAACTCGCTGCCAGGCACTTAAAATCAGACAAAATAAAAGCTGGATGATCTATACAAGTGCAGTTTCCTGTTGGCTTGTTGGTTGCTGATCTATCAGCTCTTTCTCCTTCCTTATTTCCCTGTGAGGAAATAAGTTTTGTTCTAGGTGTGTCTTGCCACGGGATAATCATCTCTCCAAGCAAACTCACCCTGAGTGAAGGCAGGAGGAGCATTCAATCACCAGCACCAATGGACAATGTCAGCAACTCTGGGGTGAGTTCTTGTGCTCTCACTGCATCAACACAAACTCACAGACACCAGTGAATGTTCCAATCCCCTGCCATGGCAGGGACACCTTCCACTAGACCAGGCTGCTCCAAGCCACATCCAACCTGGCCTTTTCATACTCATACATGCCCTGTTTGGAAATCCATGGGTGGAGGGAGTGTCTATCTGTCAGGATGTCAGATAAGGGCAGGATAGGTGAGGTTTGGTTACCCGGAGAAGCTGCAGGTGGGAATAGAGACATCAGCTCATATCGCCTTCGAGGCTGCCAGAGGGAGTTCTTGGGAGAGGGATGGTGGTTTGGGAGAGGGTGAACTGCATGGCAGTCACTTCAAGGGGATGGAACAGGGAGGGTCTATGAGAGGGAGGACACTCTGATCTCTGCTGGGCATGGGCATCTTCCAGGTGTTGGTGAGCAGACTTTGCAGAGTGGCTGGAAGCCTTCAGTGTGGTTGTCTACAAGAGAGCTGGAGAGGGACATTGGACATGGGCCTGGAGTGACAGGACAAGGGGGAAAGGCTTCAAACTGAAAATGGGCAGGGTTAGTTGGGATATTGGGAAGAAATTCCTGGCTGTGGGGCCCTGGCCCAGAGAAACTGTGGCTGCCCCATCCCTGGAAGTATCCCAGGCCAGGTTGGACAGGGCTTGGAGCAGCCTGGAATCATCAGCTGATGTCCCTGCTCGTGTCAGGGGGGCTGGAGCTGGATGAGCTTTAAGGTCCCTTCCAACCCAAATCTCCCTAGGGAAACAAGGAGGATCGTGCCCAGCTCATCTCTCTGGCCTGCAGCCAGGGAGGACTTGCAGATGGAAAGCTCGTGGCTGGGGCTGGCTGCTCTGGACAGGCTAATAATACCCCTGGGAGAAGGTCAGGTGGGCAGCAGCAGGGGCAGCTCCCATTACAGGCTGTCACACATCATCCTCAGCTGCCAGAGCCTCCAGAAAATTTTGGGATGTCTTGGAGGAGAGCTGGCACTGCCCCCCCTCCTCCACTGGTGGATTTCCAGGGGGATGGCAGCAGGTGGCTGCCAGTGGTTGTCTGCACCATGGCATGGAGGATATAACCCCCAGCACCACATCCTGCCCTGCTTCCCCATCCCAGCAGGACCTGGCTGTCACCAGGCAGGCCACGGTGCTGTCCCACAGCCACAAATGTCCCAGCAGAGAGGGTTTTTCTTGCTGAAAAGCTGCTTAGCAGCTTATGAAAACAATAAAAGTAGTATTATCTTCAATGGTGAGGCAGATGGTTTGGATGATTGGTTTGACTTTTAAGCTGGATTTGAGCTACGGATATTCTGATTTTTAACAATTTTTGGCTGGTCAGACTCTGGCAGCGTAATCCCCAGATTCCCACTCCCATAAATCCAGTCCTCTCTGTGCCAGGGGCTGTGGGATGGAGACCTGCCCTGGGAGGGGGCCCTCAGAGGCCTGCATGTGAGGGGGCACCCAGACCCCCAGCACCTGGGCTGGCAGCCACCAACCCTGCCACCACCACGGCCACCACCAGCCCTCCACATGCCGGGTGTCACTGCTGCCACCTCAGCCTTGTGCCCCTGACCTTGGGGGGACAATGCCCCTCTCTGCTCCCATCCCGCGTGGGCGGCTCTGCAAATCCACTGCTGGCAGGAGCCCAGGCCTGAGCTTCTCCCCGCAACATTGTCTTTTGCAGAGGGATTTATCTAGTTTTTCTCCTAATTATAAGGAGCTGGGGACTTCCTGCCACCATCTGAGGGCTGGTAGCAGCCCTCGCTGCTCCTTCTCTTGACAGAGCCTGTTCCTGCTGTCACCCCTGCACCCGGTGTCGGTGTGGAGCTGTTGTGTGGAGCGCTCAGGAGATGACATCCTGCCCACCAGGACATGGCCAGGGGCCTTCTCCATCCCTCGTGCAGCAGGGACCCTCAGCCACCCCGGGATCCCTCCAGGGATAAGGGATCTGCCTTGCTCCAGGGCCCCCAAGCAGTCTCTGAAGCTTCTTGGGAGCTGCCTGTAGCCGTGGGTTTGGCCTGATGCAAAGCAAAGAAAGGATTTGGGGATGAAATCCATGCCCATGGGGTTGGGCGAGGCTCCAATGAGGGCAGTTCCAGACAAATAAAAGCCATCTCTGGGGGCTCCTGCAGCTGAGGGACACGCAGCAGGGTCTCAGGTAATGGATTACCTGCCCCAAACCCCGCAGCTGCCCCACCGGAGAAGAGCCATCACACCCAGAACATCCTGTGTATTAGAATGGTTTTTATTTAGCAAATCTCCAGAGCATTAAAATAAAACTCCCGTAAAACAAGGGTCATCTTTGTGTGTACACTGAAATTGTAAACAGAGAAAAAGAGGAAGACTTCTACAGAGGTCAAAGGTCACCCCAAACATCCCTTCAAGAGACAAATCATCAGTTTTCTGCTCCCACTGTGAGCTCCGGTGATGGTCAGCAGCCACCAGCAAAGCAGAGGAGAGGGAGGGAAGGAGGGATGGGGATGAAGGGTCTGGGAAGACTTCACACAGCTTGGTTCAGTCCTGCAACCAAAACACTTCCCTGCTGCACCAGGATCGTGAAACACCAGGGGGAAAAAGGAACTTGTAAAACAGCAGGGGTGATTTTGGGTCTGTTCGTGAGAGGCAGATGGAGCTGAACCAGGGAAGGTCGGGCAGTGGAGCCCGGCGGGTCCCGGGGAGGTGACGGCAGCGACGGCGCGGTGGCTGCGAGCGCGGTGCCCGATCCCCAGCAGCCTTTCCCCCGCCGGCTCCCGCGGGGCCTGGCAAAGCACTGCCAGAGCTGCCAGGCTTATCTTTAGCTCTGTTCCCTCCCTCGCCCCCGCGCCCACCTCCTCGCCGCGCTCCGCGTCCCGGCCCCCGCCAAAACACGCGTTATATAAGCGCTGGAAGAACCATCTGGGGCTGAGTCAGCCACGAACCCAAACGGACAGCAAGCCCCCGAGGATAACGGGATGCCGACCCACGGATAACGGGATTTTGGGGCCATCCCCCCCCGCCGAGTGTCCGGCACCCCCAGCCAGACCCCATGAGCAGGGAGCCTGGAAGGGGACAGCGAGGAACGCCCCAGCCTGGGGGATGGGAGTGATGCTTGGGGTCGTCAGGCAAAGAGGGGAAGGCTTAATTACATACTAATGAGGAATTTCCAAAATAAATGTGCCAGCTGCAGGGGAAGAGGAGAGGGAGTGTCGACTGGCTGGGGAAGGGGTGCTGATCTGTCAGCTTGCACACATCTCTTCTCTCTGCATCCTGATATCCCACGGGAAACCCTTATCACGTCTTCCCTTAAATCAGCACCACCAAGCCCAGTTTGATTCCGAATTTATTCATTTGAGGTTTCTCCCCAAAGCCCAGGGTCAGGATGGGAGATGTCCTTCACCTCCTTCTTCAAAACCACCGTTTTTCCCTGTGAGCAGCGTCTCAGGAGCGTTTGTGACCTGAACTTTGCAGTGTTGTGCTGATTCACAATGGCTTGTCACAAAAAACTGCCTAAAAGTGACAGAAAAAGGGACGCTGACTCATGTGTTTGCCTTCCCGAGCGAGGAGAAATGTGAAAGGTGAACAAAGTACTTAACGGGTGATAATTACATTCTGCGCTGAAAAAAATCAATCCATATTAATAAGCCGGCGTGTTATTGCTAATAGAGGCATTTTACAATTAAAAAAAATTAAAGTATTTGAGGTTTTTAACCTTGACAGTGACCTGTTAACAACAAGTGTAAGGAAACCCCTAATTTTGTCCCACTCACAATTATAAATCTGTGTTAAGGAGAAACTCCAGCCGCTGCCTTCCTGGACTCCCCGCAGGATGCTGGAGGTTGGTTCCCTGGCAGGATCCTGTTTTTCAGTGGGATGAAAGCTGGTGTAGGATGGGGTAGAAGAGCTGGCCCCTCTGGGAGAGCTCTTGGTATTGCCTTTATGGAGGGGGAGAAAGGAGCTGGAGAGGGTCCACCTTAATGTAGGATGAAAAAGCAAATTGCCAGCAGGAGAGCAGAGATGCTGCTCCGTTACTATGGTTACCCCCAGAGACAACCCAGCATCCCTGGGTATCGCCCTGCAGTGCCCGGAGCATCCCTGGGTATCGCCCTGAGGTACCCGAGCTGCTCCCAGCTGCCTGGAATGGCACTGGGGCAACTCGGGTGGGCAAGGGACCAGATTTGGAGGGATTTGTCAGGTCTGAGGTTCTTGGAGCAGCCTGGAGAGAGGATGAATCCAGGCTGGATGGAGAAGCAGCATCTCCAGTGGGGCCAGGGCAAAGTTCCTGCCTTCATCCCTCTGAGATGAGATTCTGGTGGAAAGCCAGAGTTCCCAGCCCCTCTGCCCACTCTCTAGCTCTTGATGATGGACTGGCCCACCCAGACTTCAGTGGGTTTGAGCCAAACCCATCCAAGCTGATGAAAAGACACCCTGCTTTTGGGGAGGCCAAAAACCTCTGCAAGGGCACAGAGAGATGCTCTGATCCCCTGAATCCAAAGGGAAAGAGGCAGGAGGGCAGTCAGTGAAGGCTGGTGCAATGCTGAGTTCAGAGAGGGTTTTAGCCCTTAAAGATGTCTTGAATATTAGAAGTGAAGGTTGCCAGCTAAGAAACAGCCCCAACCCTGTTCCGCTGGCTCCCATCCCTGCTGCAAACTTCCCAGCCAGGCCTGTGAGGGGTAAGCAAGGTCATTACCCTCAGAGCCACCCGCTGCCTTCCCATCCCTGCTGCCCCCACCCCTTAGCTCAGCTCTCAAAGATGAGGATGGTTGGACTGGAAATAAAGCAAGGACCAAACACCCCAGCAGCACATCTTCCGTGGTGCCAGCATCAGCTCGGCTCCCTGGGGATTTCTGTACAAGCAGCCACCGAGGGAGGAATTCTGGAGGCAGTGGGAACCATCCCCAGGGAGCTGCCGGCTCCTGAATCATTAAATGCTTCCACAAATGAAGCGCTGGGGTTTGTAGTGCAAACGGCTGTGTGAGGAGTCAGTGCCGCATGGCAAAGCAAACCCTGGGAGCGGAGGCACGGGAGCCGTGGGAAGCTGCTGCACGGGCCGTGCGTGTCCCCGGGAGAGACGCTGCCAGCGCCCTGCCAGAGCATCCCCCGCCTCCTCCTTGGCATTTTCCTTCCCGAGATCCAGCCCATGTTTTGGAGTAGGATTTTTCCCATCTCCTCTCCTGCCTGCCTGTAACAGGCCATTACCGTCCCCAAGAACCCCCGCCCCTCTCCTCAGCAAGAGAAAAGCTTCCAGAAAAGCATCTGGTCCAGATTTAAAGGCATTAAGAGACAGAGATTGGTGGCTTGTTCTAATAGCTAATCATTATTAAAAGATCGCTCCTTATTTCCAAGATAGATTTGTCTGGCTTCAGCTTCCAGGAAGAGGTGGTTATTATGCCTTTCCCTGCTAGATTAAGTTACCTCTTTGTACCAGTGTATCCTCCCAGTGACAAATGCTGTAATCAAGTCACCTCTCAGTCTCCCCCTTTGCTAAATTAAACGGGCTTTGCTCTTAAATCTTGCTTAGCCCCAGCCCTCTCTGTGGTGATTAGAGCGAGTGGCTGGCAGGGATTTTTTTTTAATGAGTAAAAAACTTCCTTATGGCGAAAGGGATGGAGCCGATGGGACCCAACAGACCATTAGTGGTGGATGGAAATTATCAGCCACCAGTCACCTGAACTGGATTGAGCCCCGTGCCCAGCCTGAGGAATGATGATGGATAATTTCTCCAGGTTATCTCAGTACACGAGCCCCGTTCCCTGCGGCAGCCAGGTGTGAAAGCCAGGAGGAAAATCCAGGATGGCAAATCCAGGGGCTCTGTGTCCAGCAGGCCATTAACCTCTCTGTAAATAGCATCTCACACACTGCCTCCGCTTTCCTTCAGCCGTGACATTCCATTAAAGACATTTAAACTGTCACTTGGACACGGCACGACGTCCCCTGAGGTGCCCACAGGAAGCAATGCCCGTAGGAAATAGATCCTCACACAGCCCAAGGGGACCAAGGTCGCTCTGGGAAGATTTGTTGGGTCAGTCTTGGATGACTGGGCTCGTTCTGCCTGGGCTCCAGACACTTTTTCCCATCTCCGGGCTCCCTGCATGGCTGAGCCACTGCACTCCGGCCCCATGGGCAGAGCCCATCAGGGCAGGGCACTGGAGCGAGTGGTACCCAGGGAGGGGCTGTGTTTGGGGGGACTCTGCAGAGCCCCCCGTGATTCTGAGCATTCCTGCAGCAGGGGGGAAAAATTATCCTGCCAAGAAAATTTCAGGTGTGTGTTTTCTGCTCCTGCCTAGAGGCAGCAGGGTGGATATTTGCTGAAAGGCTCTTAAAAATAATCTCTGTTTGTCCTGCTGGCCCCAGTCTTGCTCAAAGTTTGCTCCACATAATCCTGTATGTGTGACAACTGACAGACTTGGAAACATGTTGGAAGTTGGCTACAGGCAGACACTTCACTATGATCTTTAAAATATACAGCATGACGCGAGATATTTTAAATAGATCAAAATACATTTATTACATATTTATATTATTTTCTCTAGTCTATTTATATCTTTTGGAGACTCTTATATATAATATATATAATATATTTAAAATAACATAAAATTGGCCAGTTTTGTCATCTGAAATACATTTTACAAATATATATATACATTGTCACATATATCTCAAATATATGTGCAATGAGACAGAGAAACACCGGAGGTGGAAAAGGTACAGATACTTCATTGCATCCCTCAGCTTCTCTACCACCATTGCCCCAGTGACCAGACTCAGCGTTTCACCCCTGGGAAACCAGTGCTCCCAGTTGCCAACCTGCCTGTGTGAACTGGTGCCAGGTCTCGATCCCCAAACCCACGTGGGGCCAAGCCTGGGGGAGCACTGGGATGTGTTTGGGGGGGAGATGGTGCCCTGGGAGTGGGCAGCAGGACAGATGTGCACAGCTGGTGGGCGAGGGGATGGGTGGCTTGGGTCGGGCACTGTCCCACGTCCTGTCCCTGCTCGTGATGCATCTGGATCCTGCCCTGTGCCAACCCCCCCGGCAGCATTCCTGAACTGGGGGGTGGGAGAGCAGGGTGCGGCCCGAGTGCCAGACACAGCAGCCACACACTCGCTTCAGTGTGCAAGAAATGGGAGGGGGACACACACGGGGGATTCTTTTGGTTGTCAGCACGAAAGGAAAGGAAAGAGCAGGAGGGTTTAAAAATAAACGTATTTGTTCTGCCTTA
The DNA here is from genome assembly GCA_026261815.1 of Monarcha castaneiventris obscurior. Classification (NCBI taxonomy): domain Eukaryota; kingdom Metazoa; phylum Chordata; class Aves; order Passeriformes; family Monarchidae; genus Monarcha; species Monarcha castaneiventris. Next base: position 9,445,973 of record JAMPIT010000856.1, on the reverse strand, counting down.
TTAAAGATAGAAAAGGTGGCTCTGAAATCATCTCCTACAAAAGGTTTGAAGGTCAAGCAGGCACCGAATCGCGAAAGGTTGAGTGCTAAGTGATTGTCCCAGCCCTAAAAGACAAAGTGCACTAAATTCGGTGATGAGAAGCTAAGGCTCGTCCCGATGGCCCCCGGCCCCGGGCACTTCCCCCCCGGCCGAGTGAGGACCCCCCGTCTGCCAGGGCACAGGATGCTCTTCTCGGAGGTGGATTTGGGGCGCGGGGCTGCGGCTGCTTTCTGCTCTCACTGGGGTGATTTTTGGGGTGAAGCCAAGCGGGAGCAGCCCCTCACTCCCGGCTGGGGCGGCTGCTGCTGCCGGAGGCTGCCCCGAGCCCCGGCCCAGGGCAATCCCTGCGGGATGCTGGCCAAGAGGATTAGCGGCTCTCTCCTTTCTCGGACTCCTGCCATCCTCCAAGGATCAAGTGCAACGCCGGAGTGAACTCCAGAGATGGAGCTGGCTTGCTCCAGGAAATGGCCGGCGGACGGTTTTTTTGGGGGGGACAGGGACATTTCGCCTTGCTCGTCTCCAAGCCCCTTCTCACAGCGATTCTGCTCCACAAAAACCCACACCCCCAGAGCATCCCTGTGTCTTCCCAGCCCCCTAAGGAAACCCAAGAGCTGAACTTGGGCTTTTTCCACCCTTTTAAAAAATATTTTTTACCCCTTTCTTTGACAGTTGATGGGATTTAAACTATAGCTGGGCAGCCTTCCCGATGCTCCCTGGTGGTAGGAAAAAAGACCAGTAGCTCCGAGCACTCACAGGTAGGCAAAAATCATATTTATACACTATGTACCGGCGTGGTCCGGGGTCAGGACTAGGACTATACAGTAGATATAGGACATCTCACCAGAGCTAGACCCTCACTAGCAGGGTTTGGGGCAGGGATGTGTCGACAGGGGCCAGGAAAGGTCTGAAATCCCCTCACCGTGCCAGCCACGGGCGCTCCCTGTCCCAGTTCACATCCTCCTACACAGCAGTTTAAAAATACATCTGTATATATTATTCTATTCTCCCAGGTAACACTGTACAATCATAGAAGTTTCTTTAAAAGCAATAATTTACTTAAAGACATCTCTATTTATCTTTAGTTTTTATACAAATATTTACTGTGATATATATATATATATATTTATAAAGAAGTTAACCCTCTGAGAACTCTACAGCAGCAAGATGTGCACCTTTTATTTTTTTTAATAATTATTATTTATTCAAAAGAACCTAAAACCACTTAAAAGCATTTGTTTTAAAAAAATAAATAAGTAGTGCTCACACAAAATCTCTCTGCCCCCCCCCCCCATCCTTCCCACCCCCCAGATGCTGTGGTGCAAAAAGCAGGGGGTAAAAGCATCCCCCCAGGAGCAAAGGGATTGGTGATGGGATGGCATCCACCTTCACTGCCTTAGAAACATAAATGTCATGGCTGGAGCTCAATGGCACATCCCTACATGTCCCCACTTTTGGGGACAACACATTTGGGACGCTCAGTGCTGAAAAAGCCACATCCCAGTGCAGCCCCTGGAGAAGGTTTTCTCCCAGTGGTTTTTAGTGGAAGCCAAAAACAGAGCAGCCCCTTGGTGGGCAGTGTGGGGTCATGGTGACAGACACTGGTGGGAAGAAACTCTGCAGGGATGATGTCCCGGTCCCCATCACGGTGCTCGGTGGCTTGGGGCAGTGGGATGCTTGAGAGCAGCCACTCCCCAGAGCCCTTGGCAAGAAGATGGGGATGGGGACACAGGACAAATCCTGCTTCTGCCACCCATGTTTGGACATGCCACAGCGAGTCCTGACCCCGGGACACGGCTTCCCTGGTGTGGGCTGTGGGGGGAAAAGCACGGGGAGCCCATCACAGCAGAAATGCTGTGGAGGACCCCGCTGTTGAGCCCCTCTCCCCCAGGGCTCCACGCCCAGGGTCAGATGTGGGATGCCCATGGATACAAAGCCTTTCCCATGGCCACAGGGAGCAGGGAGCCAGATTTTGGCTCCCAGAGCACCAACGAGCAGCAGGGCCAGATGAAGTGACCCACAAACTTGCACCTTCCTGACTCCTTCCCTCTGTGGGGAGCAGGGCAGGAGCGGAGGCTTCCCATGCACGGGGTGCTTTGCCTTGTGCCCGAGCTGAAGCTAAACCAGGTTGTCACCAAGGCCAGCCTGAAAGGCGGTGGATGATGGGATGTGGGTGCTGTGGAGCAAAAGGGGCGTCACCCAGAGGGGGGGATGCAGGATGGGCTCTGTGGGAAGGGCTGGGACACGGGATGAGTTCGCATCTCTAAGGCACAATCCACCTTGAGGCTGGGACACAGGGATGGGCTGAAGCGCAAGATGGGGTGATTTTCTCGACCGGCATCTGTTGTTTTGGGGAAAACATCTGCCTCTGAAGCAGGACTCTCTGGGAATTCATAAAGCCCAGCCTGGCACGGACACAGCTCCAGTACTAGAAGAAGTGCAGCCCAACAAGATGACTTTCACATCGATTTCCATGTTTGAAATTTTTCTTCAAGGAAGAAAAATACCAAATTGGTCGGAAAAGTGGGGGAACACGCAGTTTTGAGAGGTCTCCACTCTCATTTTTGTGCTTTTCACTGTTGTGTCCTAGTTATGGTGGACCTTAGGAATTCCCCACCAGAGATATTGGGGGAGACCCAACACTTCAGCAGCTGATGCTCCAGACCCCATTTCCATCCCAAAACCCAACATTTCCAGAAACTGGCTAATTACCATGTTTACAATGCTTTTTTCTCTCACAGTCCTGCTTATCCTTATTACCTTCTTCACCAATGATTCCACTACTTGCTTTCACTGCCACAGACCTCCAGTCACTTACACCTGTTTTCTGCCTATGAAGCCATGCCAGTGGTAAAAAACCACCCCAAAACTGGATGCAATCTTAACTTTTAGCTCTTGCATCTACCCAGCAAGTCACCCCCTCAAAGGACCCCGGTGGCTTCTTCATTCCCTTGTTCATTTTTAAAAAATACTGAATGACTTCTTTCAGATTTAATATTATTATTATTATTGTTATAATTATAATAATAATTATTATTATTATTTTGGTAAACAGTCTCCCAAACGGTGCGGTGAAAAAATTAAAAACCCTCTCACCTCCCTCCCCATTTTTTTTCCCAAATTAAAAAGAAGTACGTTAATGTTGCATGTTATTTCAAGTGTTGTTCTTGTGCAACTGAACCAGACCGCCTGCCGAAGGAGCAATTGTTTTGTTGTTGCTGCTTAGTTAAAAAAATAAAAGGAAAAAAAAAAAAAAAGAGAGAGAGAGAGTGTAAGATTTGTTTCCTGATATTTCCTCTTTTTGGATCTCGCAGTGCTCGGCTCCAGGAAAACACTGGCATTTTCCCCGCGGGGAGAGCAAAGCCCCACGGGGCTGCGCGGGGCGAGCGCCTGCCCGCACCCCACGGACCCTCCTCTCCTCATCCTTCCTTCTGTCCATCCATCCATCCATCCATCCATCCGTCCATCCATGCCCCAGAGCCCCGCCGTGGGCGCCGGGCACAGGGGACGCGCCGTGGCCTGCCACCGTCCCCTCCTGCAGACCGCTCAGTGGTTATTGCGATGAAACTGAAAACTATGAACGATACTAATTTCTCAAGCATTCCTATGGCACTTGCATTGTTCTGCATAATTTGAGCGGGTTGTAGGGGAAGAGATTAGAGGAGGAAAAAAATACCCTTGGAAAAGTCAACGGAAGGACCAAGAGTCATATTTCCGACTCCCTCCTGTACGACCGCTGATCCAACGCTATTGTGGCTTGAAGCCTGTCGAACTCGTGCCTGTTGTCCGGGCTGAGGTCCTCCAGACCCCGGCTGTCATCATCTTCCTCTTCCTCGTCGCGGCTCATGAAGGCCAGCTCGTTCTCGTAGCAGAAGGAGTTGGTGCTGGGCAGCAGGAATTTGTTCTCCACCAAGTCCTTGGCGCTGCAACGGGGGGTGGATGGGACCTCGTAGGTTTTGTGGAAGTGGGAATAGTCTACTTTGTACTGGTTTTTCTCCTCGAACAAGACGGGCTCGAAGCGGTGGCCCCACAGGATTTCACTGGCCAGGTAGGAGCTCCGAGCTTGCGTCGTCATGGCTGTGGCCTCTACCATGCCCTCCAGGATGACAACGATCTCAAAGTCATCTGTCTCCAAGTCCTGGCGGCTGATCCCGAACAAGGGGCTGTCTTCGTTGATTTCGTGGAGAATGGTGATGGGAGACACCAAGAAAATACGGTCCAAGCCTTTATCAAACCCCACGTCAATGTCTATTTGGTCGAGTGGGATGTACTCCCCTTCCTCCGTGATCCTGGGCTTAATTAGCTGAGCTCGTACGTGGGCTTCTACTATGTGGCTTTTCCGTAGGTTCCCAACTCTCCACATCAGGCAGAGTTTTCCATCTCTCATTGCCACTACTGCGTTATGGCTGAAAAGTAATGTCTGGGCCCGTTTTTTGGGCCTGGCCATTTTTGCCATTATTGCACCAATCATGAAAGAGTCGATTATACAGCCCACGATGGACTGAACCACCACCATGAAGACGGCGAGCGGACACTCCTCGGTCACGCAGCGGAAGCCGTACCCAATCGTCGTTTGGGTCTCAATGGAGAACAGAAAAGCAGCCACAAAGCCATTGACCTGCAGAACGCAAGGCTTGAAAGTATCGTCTCCACCTGGGTTTTCTAGGTCTCCATGAATGAGTGCAATTAGCCAGAAAATCAGCCCAAACAATAACCAGGACACCAGAAATGCCAGGGAAAAGAGCAAGAGCATATACCTCCAGCGGATGTCAACACACGTGGTGAACATGTCTGCAATGTACCTCTGTGGCTTGTCGTCCATGTTGGTGAACTCCACGTTGCACTGACCATTCTTCTTTACAAACCTGTTCCTGCATTTCCTCCTGGTGTGGATTTTCCCATTGCCAAAGCCGTTGATACCTGGCATGGTGGTCAACCTCAGCCCGTCTTCCTCGGAGGACACGATGCTGTAAGGGTTGACTCTGCCTGTAGTCATCCCTGAGCCAAGCCCACAGTGAAGGTGAAGGGTCTTGCGACTCCCAGTGTCCCCCTGACCCACCCCTGCCCACCCCCCAAATTCTGCTGCGGTGGAAGAGAAGTCCCAAACTTCCACGTCTTGGCTGCCACGTCACCACACGGATCCCGTGAGAGGCTCTGCAATGAGAAAACAAAGACAGGGCCGTTACCTCTCACGGCACAGGGACCCGAGGGGCTGTTTGGCCAATGGTTCTCATGGGCTACATGTTGACTGACAACCTCTTACACTGTTCTAATTCTCCCTTCCTTGGCTGGGCTGCTCCCAAAAAACACACAGGTGGAAGGGAGAAGGTGTTAGAGTTTGTTCTTTCATGATACAAAGTGAGCGAACAAATCTTTCTGCATTTCTGGGACACTCAACAACTCCAGCAGATGAAAAACCTGGAGTTTCTCCACTTCACTTTTCCCACGAGCTCTGCAACCAGAGAGGAAAGCGGAGAGGCCGAGCTGTTCTCCTTGGGACACAGATATCAATAAAGGTACTCCTGGAAGTGGCTCCATCAGTTCACATTGCCCGTGCCAGATGGATCGACGCCCAGCCCAGCGCCGACCTTGGAGCACCAGCTCTTCTGGGCTCGAGGGAAAGCACAGGGAGATGTGGATTTAACCTCTGTCCCCCTGCCCAGGGATGGGAGAGGACACAGCCAACGTGCAGCCGGTTGGAGAAGGCCCCTGGAAGGCACGTGCTCAGGGCAGATGTCCTGAGGAGCAACTTTCCCAACGTATCCATTGGGACACGGAGCCATCCATGGTCACAGATGGATTTAGCTGGCCAAGTCTCGTGAAGGAACAACTGCCACTGGGGAATGGGGAGCTGTTTTGGTCCCTTCCGGAAGGCTCAGCTGCAGGGTCAAGGACCTACACTCAACTTTGCTTGGGAGAGAGGTGACATGGACATGGGAGAAGTGGCCCAAGCTTGGTGGGCTCCCATGGTGGGGAAACCTAGTGACAGCCTGCCAGGCTGCTGGACCCCCCAGCCCCTCATGGGACTGCATCAGGGAGTGGACAGGACCGTGGAGAAGCCATGTGACACATTCCAAGCATCTCAAAGAGATGGCACCACAGGAACTCTCCACACACCCCCCCTGCCACAGGTCACCCTATTATTTAGCGACATGGGACATGCCACTGAGGCTGGAACCGCCTTGCTGGCACTGAGACCTGCACAGTGCAACAAGGTGGTGGGGGAGCGGGTGCAGAGCCCCCCGTGACACCCCGGCTCACGCCTGGAGCTCAGCGAGGCCGCAGGGCTGGACGCGCTGTGCCGGATCCGCCGGCCCGATCGACGCGCTCGATTCCAATCGACCAATGGATTGCAATCAGCTCCAGTGCCCGGGGACACGCTGGGACAAACACACCCTTTCCATTACACAGTGTCCAGGGCCAGCCAGCGCCAGGGAGCATTGCCAGGCACAACCTGCCTGGGGCTGCATCATCCCAGCTCGCAATGATACCCTGGACTGCCGTTTACTGAAATGCTCCCCAAATCCAGCCTGAGAATCAAGAAATGCTCCAGAAGCTCTGCACCACAAGCAGGAGCACTAATGCCTGCCCAAACCTCCCAGGTGCTGGACACAGACCCATGTGTGCTACCACCTTACACCAAACAACACACTTCCCCCTGCTGCAATCCAGGCACAACCATTTTTTATCCCCAAAGTTGATTTTTTGAGAGCAACAGTTATTTGTTGGCATCTCAGCAAACCAAGGGATTGCTCACACACAGAATGAGATCCTCTCCCTCCTTGGAGCCACAGAGGAGAGTAAAATAGGCACAAAGAGTTAATATTAATAGTAAATATTTACAATCTTATAGTCCCTGGAAGTCAAACAGGACCAAAGTGGCCTTGCAGAGCTGATCTGTCAGGCTGGCTGCCCAACACCAACCTGGTCTCCCACCCCGAGTCTTCCTCCTGTTCGTCCTGGCTGCATCCATTAACGTTTCTCCTCTTTTTTAAAATGAGATCTTTTGGGCCAGAAATGGTTGCTCCTCTATCACCCCTCTGGCTCTCCCCAGGGCAATACACCGAATGCTTTTGCCACTGGAGGAATTTAGAGTTGGGTTTTTTTAATTAATTCTAGATGCATTTGAGAAGTGAACAAAATGCAATGAGCCCCCAGTGACCTGTGAGAGGATTAGCTGGGGTCTGGATTAACTGTGCTGGAAGGGGAGCTGTGCCCGGGTGACTGCAGAGGCAGCTGCTCTGCCCTCACCTGGGGTGGTGTTTCCAGGGACCCTCAGGCTCCCCGTCACCATCACTGCTCCCCGCTGCCTGCACCCCTTTCCCCATCCCTCCTTCCTTCCATTCTTGTTTTCTCTGTTTATTCTTTTCTCTCTTCCTTCCTTCTCATCATCGTAATTCATTTCCTTCCTTCCTTCCTTCCTTCCTTCCTTCCTTCCTTCCTTCCTTCCTTCCTTCCTTCCTTCCTTCCTTCCTTCCTTCCTCACTCTCACTCTCACTCTCACTCTCACTCTCACTCTCACTCTCACTCTCCCTTTCCCTTTCCCTTCCCCTTTCCTCCCATGTCACACAGAGTTTCGGGGACCCCTCTGCTGCAGGATGATGCCAGGACAGACCCAAGGAGCCGATTCTGTTTTGGGTCCAGGGAAGTTCTTGTGACATAGCCCGTTTCCCATCTGGGACCCCACATTCCCGGACCGAGTCCTTCCCGAAGCTCCTGGGGGGACAGACCCCCCCGTCCCAGGCCGGCAGCGGCAGCCTGGGGAGACGGCGGCTAAATAAAGGCAGCAAAGTGGATGCGCCGGAGCAGGCGGCCGCCTGCGGCTCGTCCTTTATTTAGCACAGTTTTGTTTGGAAATACTCTTTCTCGAATTCGCTGAAAGCTGAATTTCTGGTTTGGTTTAAATTTGAAGGCTGGAGCCCCACGCTGCCGCTGAGGGAGGCTCAGGCTGGGAGAGGGCTCATGCAAACACATGGAAAGCCGTGCCTGGACGGGCTCTGACAGGGGACAACATCCCCGTGGTCACCCTGCATCTCCCTGGCTCAGGAGTGCATCCTCCAGCACCACCCCGGCATCTCCCCACAGCCACAACTGCCCCAGGGGGCTGCCAGAGGTGTTACTGGAGGTTCATCCCCCTTCCTGCCTGCTTCCCAGGAGTTTCACAAACCTGCCTGTCACAATTTTCCCTCAGAGGAACAAAATCAAAACTTCCCCTGGCAATCACTGCTCGTTAATCCCATTCCCAGCCCAGCTCCAGCGCAGGCAAACCCATTCTGGCTGCGGGGCAGGACCGGGACCATCCCCTGCCGTTCGTGCCGCGCGTCCTGCGCAGAGCTAACAGTGTTAACAAGTGGGAAATAAACCAGGCTCATCACAGGAGTTTCGGGAATGAGCGGCCCCCGGCTCCCCGCGGCTCCGAAGGCAGCGACGCCGTGGACTGCCCCAGCTAATGAGCTGACAAGAGAGGCAGCAACTCCTGCCACGAAACTGCAGCAACCCAGCTCCCACCGCGGAGCGGTTCCCCGCAGAGAATCCGAGTGTCTCCAGCAATCTGCCAGCTGCACAGTTAATTTTATTTATTTTATTCTTTTTCTTAAAAGGGATGTTAAATGTTACAACAATATTGGGAACAGCCAGCACGCTGGGAAAATGTGTTGAGTGCCGGGGAAGTCATTAGTTAGAGCCGGCTGAATGTGTCAATGCGATTTATCATCACACCTTTTTCCCTGCACCTCTGGAGGGGACGCGTTTCGGCTGCCACCCCCCCTCTTGCATCCTCCCAGCGTGGATTTCCTCATGGAAGTGTGCAGACAACCGGGCTGTGCTCAGGTGGAACCGTCCCTGTGGGGACTCGGAGGAGCTGAATTTGGGGATGATGAGTTTGCAGGGCCCCTGTGCGCGGGGCAGGAGAGGTGTGAGCAGGTCACACTCGGTGCTGCTGCCTGCCCTGCGCCGGAGATAACGCTGCCCTGCGCCGGGAGATAACGCTGCTATCTCCCGCGGCGATGCCCTTCATGCCCCAGCAGCAGGACAGCAATGTCAGCGGCGAGGAGGGAGCTCTGTGTGCGGCACAGCCGAGGGAGCCCAAATCTCCCCTGCTCATCCCGTCCCGACAAAGCCACCCGGCACTGGGCACCCACAAACCGAGGGGAGGCAGCGGGGCTGGGGGCTCCCCGAGCCGTGCCGGGGCCGCAGCAAGGCCTGAATAACTCCCTCCTACAACGCCCTGTCTTTGAGCACTGCCAATAAATTAAGGGTCAGCACAAGGCAGGCCAGGTCAGGACATATAAAGAATAAATGAGAATAAATGGCCCCCTGTTTCCCCTCCACTGCCGGGGAGGACAGGAAAGAGGCTCCCACCACAGCACATCCCTAAAGAGAAAAAACTGCTCCATTTTGGCAGGGACACGGGAAGAAAACAGCCACGGGCACACACCCATCCCCAGGACCCCCACGTACTCCCCTATTTCCAACAAGCAGCTGAGAAATCACTGTCTGTGAGCCTTGGTGGCACATGCAGAAGGGAAACTGAGGCACGTGGGACAAGGAAGGCCCTTGGTGGCAAGACCGGAGGTGCCAGGGTGCGGGGAGAGATGCTGGCTCATCCCTGTCCCCCTGAGCCACGTGTGGATGCCACGGGTACGGGAGGAGAAAAAAGGGCCACGTGCAGCATTCGTCACCACTGGGGCCAGGTGGCCTCTGCAGGGTGATGGGCTTGTGCTTAAGCACCCTAAAACTCCTGCTAAATGTGCCCTGGATCAGAGAGATCCTGGGGAAGAGCCTTTCGGAGGCTGCACTGAGCACTCATTTGGCCCCAAACTCCGTGGTGTGATGTGGGGACTGAGCATCCCAGCCTAGCTGCCTCCATGTCTGTCCCAGCTCCAGCACCCATCCCTGTTCCAGCACCCACACCCTGCAGCGACAGGACCCCGGGGCTGTACATCCTCCCCTGCTGCCTCCCACTGCTCCCGGCTGCTGTCCCCCTGCCCAGCTGCAGGACAGTGGCGGAGGGATTTGGGAACACCACAGCACCCACTGTCACCCCAAACCACAGCCAGCCCTGCCACCCCCCAGGTTCTGAAACCCCATCTCACTCTCCTGGAAAACACTGGCTCTTTTTCCATCTGCTCGCATCCATACGCCCGGACAGCGGGACAAGGCTGGGGGGAAGGATGAGGGCAAGGGAGGGGTGCAGGCCTTGGCAGGGACCACCTGCACCAGGGGCTGCCGAAGGACACCCCAAAACCCCAGGAGATGCAGCCAGACTGCCCTGTCCACATGAAACTCACCCAAACCTCTGGGGTACCCCCTTACCCCTCCCCACAGCCCCCTGCAGGCCCCCACAGCCCCCCCCCCCCAGCTGCCCCAGCTCAGAGGACGAGTGATAATATCCCAGGAAATCGCCCTGGGAAGGGGCAGAGCCCCAGCTACCCCCCAGGCAGGGGGGCCTCCAGCCAGAACCCAGAGGAGGGGGTCAGCCCTTACCTGGTGTGTGCCCGGGGGGACCCCAGCGCTCCCCAGCCATGGCTGCAGGGCACAGGGTGCCCCAGGGCCCTGCTGCAGCCCGGGCTGGAGACAGAGAGTTTTAATTGAATTTCTAGATTATCCTGGGGGAGAAATTGTAATCTCCTTAAATCCAACCTCTGGTCGAGTCCCGTAACCTACTGTCCTGCGCCGGGGAAGGGATTTAGTGAGGGGGAGGGGAGGTTTCCCAGCCTGCTGATGCTCCGGACCCTGCACCCAGCAGGATTTGACCTGCAGGACGTCAGAGATCTGCTCCCAGCAGCCCCGGGGCCCTGCAAATGAAGGTTCTGCAGCAGCAATGCCCTGTCCCCTCTCCCCGTGTCCTGCCATGGTAACCAGTGTCCCAGGAGCTTCGGGAGCTGGTGGGGTTGGGGCTCTGGTGATGGAGATGGCTGATGCTGGATCAGTAGGGTCTTTGGAGGGTGAAGAGTAGCCCCCCTGGGTGGGACTCATGGCTGGGAGGTGTCCAGCGCTTAGAGCTGAAACATCACCTAGCCCAGCTCTGCCCAGGGTGCCGGCAGGTTGTGCAAGTCCCCAAGAAAGTCTCATTCCCTGCTCAGGCTGTGGTGGGTGCCTCCCTCCCAAAAAAATCTATCCCTGCATTGTGTGGGCCAGAGGGCATTCTTGGATGGGTCGGTGACCTTGGGGCGTCTCCATCACATGGCTCTGGTCCCTCCTGCACGTTCCCAAATTCAGATACGTGCTGGGCTTCAGCTCCAGCCCCAAACCTCCCCAGCGATGGGGCTGAGGCAGATGATGGCAGAGCTGGAATCAGCCAGCCATAGCTGGGGCCTCTGCAGGGACACAGATTTCCCTTGGGAATGGCAGGTTCCCATCCAGCACATGCCAAGAGGCTCAGGGGATAGGCAACAGCCCTGCCCCAGCCCTGCCCCTGACCAAGGGGGGAGCATCCAGCTGCTAAAAACCACCGTGGGAAGAAAGGGAAAAGCGAGGCAGAAAGGGCAAATGTCTCCAAGTGGATTTTATCACCAATCAGATGGAAACGAGCTGAGGGCTGCGGTGCTGAGGGGTTCCTATCCTGAAGGTAACACCAGTGATTGGAAGCATCCCTGGGATATCACCAGTGTGGATTATTTCCAGAGCCCTCTCACACCTCGGGGAGGGTCAGAGGCAGGAGATGACGGATCTGGATCCATTCATCCTCGTTCAGCCCGCAGCAAGGCTAATCCCGTACCTCCCGCTTGCCCGGTTCCAACTGAGGCCTCTTTCCCAAATCCCATTACTCCCAAGGCAGGTTTTCACTCGTTCTCACCTAACACAAACCCCCCCTCTCCACGAGCCGTGTCTCTGCTCCAGGGAAATCGCGTGTGTGGGCAGAGCCCGCGCCCAGGAAATGTTTATCCTGAAGGCACAACACGTGGCAGGTTGGGAGCGATGGAGCTGCCAGCCGGAGCCAGGAGCTGTGGGGAGAGTGATGGCAACTCCCCACGGTGCCATTCCAGCTGGGAATCTGCACGGAAAGGAGCAGGATGACCACGAGAACCAGCTCAGGATACACACATCCCTTCCAGCCACGAGAGTTGGCACATAAGCAAGGCTGAGCCATCAACTGCTCATCAGCACCCTCCACTCTTTTTTGGACCTTAAACCCACTCTCATTCCTGCTCCATCAAAACATTAACAATTGCTCAACTCTAGGTGAGAAACACAGCCCGTGTCCCACTATCCCGGGCTGTTCTCCTGGTTCCGTGGCCGTGCCAGAGTAAAGTTGTCGTTTCCACCCCTGAAATGCTGTGTTTCCAGTGCTCTTTGGCACTGCCGTGGGGTAAGGTGTCGGCAGAGCCCCACACGTGGCTGTTAACCCCAGGAGGAAGGAAACGGGGAGGAAGGACATGCCAAGCCCGGGAAGAGCCGCCCTCCTGGCTCTACTTACCCCGCGATCGAAGCGAGAGCCGCAGATGCTGAGCCCGGTGCCGGCGGCCGAGGGAGCGGGCGGGCGGCGGGGACTTTGCCGATGTCCTGCCTAATTGCTCCCGAGCTCAGATTACAGCCTCGCTTCTTCCCTACATGTACAGGAGCTGGCACCTCGGCCGCGGCCCCGGGGAGCCACCGCCAGCGAGGGGGATGTGCACCTTCAGTGGCATTTCCAAGGGGCAGGGAGGGGAATCGCGGTGTGACAGTGGTGGGGAGCCCAAGATGCTTTAGTGGTCTCAGGGGCGTTGGAATAGAAGCAGCTTGGAGGGGATTTCAGGGATTTTTGGGAAGCGAAGGACCAGCCAGAAGGATGAGACTCATTCCAAACTGGTGGATCAGACAGTGGTGCCAGGCAGTCAGTGTTCCGAGGCAAGACCACTTTGTTCTTGCTATTTAATGATGGCCATGACACAAACCCCATCTTCTCAGGAGAGGAAGAAAAATCCCCCTCCTTTTCTCTTGGGGGTGTTCAACTCCCCTGGCACACTCGTGATGCTGTCCAGTATTTCCAAGACAAAAAAGACCCGTGCTCTGTTTCTGCAGTTATTAGTTTTCCTCCAGCTCGTGGCTCTGCCCACACCAATTCATGAGTTTCAGCATCTTCCAAATCTTGTGAGGGCTCCCTTTAAAGCTCATTCCTCAAGCAGAGCCTCTTTGGAGGAAAACTCCTTCCCAGGGGTAACAGGTTTCAGTCCCCATGTTTCTGCCCTTTCAACCCTTCCTTGCTGCCACCGAAGAGCTGGACAGCCCCAAACTTCAGGCATGACCCCAAACCCAAGTAGCTGAAGGGCAGCAAAGGCAGGGCAGGGTATTTTGGGGACTGTCTTTATCTGCTGCACGAAGATTTAGCACAGGCGTTGCATAACACTGGGGGGGTCACTGCTCCCATCCCCTCTCGCCGTCAGAGATCAGAGACTCAATTAATCCTCCCTCATTCCCTGCCCACGGGGACCAGCCATGGGTGCCCTCTCAGCCTGGCCCTGGCAGCAAGAAGTCTGCCCGACGTCAGCATCCATTGAGGTTGGCAGCCCGCAGCCTGGGGGTGAGGTCCTGTGGGACACCCCACTGCCACATCCTAGGGCACCCATTGCCACCACCCAGGCCACCCGTCGTCCCTCCCAGGCCACCCACCTTGCTTGGAAAGCCCTGTTCAGATTGAGGTGGCCATGAAGGAACCCGACAAACAGACACCGAGGTCCCTAAAGTGACTCAGTATTTCTGTGCCCCAACCTTGGGTTCTGTTGTTAAGGGGCTCAGCAGACACAGAGACACCTGTGGCAGAGATCTGGGCATTTAAGGTATTTAAAAGGTCATTTTTAAACCATCAAGGTTTGGTGCACATCTGCCTGTGCTCCCTCCCTGCTCCTTCGCACAGAGCAGGTCACTGGTGGGTGGCTCGCTCAGGCACGCACTGCAGGATCACAGAAGCAATGAAGGGATCCCTATTTCTTTTTTGGCCAGCCCTAAAATAACAACCCCCACGTGTGTCCTTGGGCAACCCTACAATGAACAAGGCGAGTGCAAAGCCTGGCGTTGGCGAGCCTGGGCACTGCTGTGTGTGCACACATGGGCTGACAAGGAGAAGGGCACCAGCAGGCGAACCCAAAATGCTGTCAAGTGAAGATTTGGGGGAGGTAAAGGTGGTGTCGTGCTGCTGCCACCCACAAGAGCTTGCAGAACCTCTGGGGTCCTGGTCCTGCCCACCAGCATCCCTTGAGTGGTAAAAATAGACATCACACAGCATCCTGGAAGGGCTGGGCAGCCGTGATGGCAACGGGAGGGCACAGAGCAAAAAGGACCCCATGGCTGGGACAGGGGCCGAGTCTGGTGGCATTGGGGAGGATGGCAAGTCTGGTGGCATTGGGGAGGATGGCAAGTCTGGTGGCATTGGGACACGGTGACATGCCCCTGGTGAAGAGCCTCACGGAGAGTTACACAACGCCGGCCCGGCCGCCCTTGGCCGTGTGCGCCGTGCGCGCTCCTATCGACACGGCCCCGGCCGCCCTCCGACATCCCCGCGGGCACAGAGCTCTGCAAGTGGCGTAAATGCAAGTGCACGTGAGCAGGGGACCTGCTCCAGCCCCCCCCCCTCAAACCCTGGACCTCCTGCAGTGGTCACCAGCCATGCAGCAGCATCCCACTGTCCCCTGGCTCGGCTGTGCCGGTGGCAGGGGGTCAGGAGGGCTGGGATGGTGCTGTGTGGAGCAGGGGCAACAGGGCAGGCACTCACCCCCAGCATCCTGCTGGGAAAATACGGTGGAGAAGGCACTGCATGGCCCCCACCCAGGGACTTTTAGGATGTGAAAGACCAGCCAGAAGGATGCAACAAATTCAAACTGCTGGGACGTGATACCAGATTAGAGCAAGGCAGTAAGTGCTGCAAGCAGGACCTTGGTTCTTTGGTCTTGCCACTTAATGAGGTCTGTGACCCAAAACCACCCTCAAGTCTATTCCAGGAGAGGAAGAAAAATCACCCTCTTTTTCTGTTGGAAGGGAAAAGCGCTTGCTGGTCCCATAGGCAGCAAGGAGCTCTCCCCTCAAGACAGCAGCAGGATGAAGCAGGGATGCTTTTGTCCATAGAGATGGGGAAACTGAGGCACAGTGACTGGAGGGGCCCGAGCATGGGGACTGGCAGCAGCCCTTGTCATCGCCTTCCCCCCTGCCTGGCCTGGCCCCAGGTCGAGATATTTATAAAGCCGATAAGGGAGCAGAAAGAATTTTCCAAACGCTGAAGTTACGTAACCTCTCCTCGCCCTCCATGGACATCGTCTGTAATTATAGGCTTGGGATGGGGGGAGCCCTCAGTGGTGGGGCTGGTGGAGGGCACCACAGCCACGGTCACCCCAAAGGGCTTCATCCTCCTCTCCCTCACCACAGCGGGTCCCAAGCGCCGGGCACCACCCTGTGCCACCGTGTCACCCTGTGGGACCTCCTCCCTGGGGGACCCTGATGGTTTTGTGGCCAGTCCCCCCAGCCTGCATAGGGGACCCCAAGTTTTTGTCTGGGTTCTGGGTGGCTGATCCCCCCCGGAGTGTGCACACCCCTCCAGCCCATCCCAGCACATGCTGGATGTCACGGCAGATGACAACCTGGGCACAGCCGACATTGCCATGGTGACTATTGATGGCTGCTGCTGGGAGGACTCATGTGGAGGTGCTGCACCAGCAGCTGCCCCCCAGACTGCTGACCCCCACCCCAGAGACTGCAGGTACCCCCTGCCCTCCACCAGCCCCATTTCCACCACTCTTTACCCCACTATACCCCACAGCCAACTTCCAAACCCTTCTCCATCACCTCACATCTGCCTCCAACTCCACCAGCTCTGCCTCAGTTTCCCCAGCCCTGTTTTTGCTGCCCCAGGGGAGGGTGGAGTCCCTTCCCTGGGATATTTTTCTCTCGCCAAACTTCGGCCAAGGCTGCAGAGTTGGAGGGATGCTGAGCGAAGGCTCCGTCGCTGTGGCAACCCGCGGCGGCCGTCTCCAGGCGACCGCCCAGGGATGCTGCAGAGATGCTCTGGAGGCAGAGCGAGAGGGACCAGGGCGGTGGGGGATGTATCCATAGGGATGCCACCCCCTACCCAAACCACAGCCTGGATCTTTGTAACAGGGTGTTAAAACACCCTGAGGAGAGCCGCCGCTTTGACTCAGGCAGCTGGCTGAGCACTGACAAACTCACGGCAGCACAGGCTGCCTGGAGGGAACACCAGCAGGATGCTCCCGGGTGGGAGCGGGGCCACTCTGCTTCCAGGGACACCTGCAGAGCTGTGGAAATCATTGTTGGAAATAAGCCCGTTAGCTTCTTAACCCTCATTAAGCAGCTTAGGGGGGACACGCGGCATCCTACGCAAACCCGGAGGCGCAGGAGGCCCTTGCCAGGGCGAAGGGGTGACGGCATCTCAGTGGGTGCTGCGGGGGTGGCACGGCGGGCACGGCCCCGTCCCTCCCCTCGGCGAGCTGCGCTCCTGCATCCAGCCCCGCTGCTGCTCCTTGCCAGCCGGGCCCATGGGCAGCTCCCGGCAGCGCTGAGCAGCGGGAAGGGATGCTGATGATGGGATGTCACACCCGTGTGACGAGTGTGGGAGGTCTCAGCCGCAGCCCTGCCGGCGGGGGGAGCGGTGACAGCGCGGGGCGACGGCCCGGCCAGCGCCCGGCACCGCGGCTGCGGGACGGAGCGGGACGCTTCTAATCACTCCACTTGGAAACGCTCCCGTTTTTGCATTTGTTAAATTAAAGGATGTCAGCGTCTGATGCCAAGCCCAGGCTCCCTCGGAAATTTAAACTAATGACAGCGAGGAAAATGAGCTGAAACCAGAGCACAGGCGCTCCCACGTTATCCAGCCGCACCAGCCATCTCTGTGGCGGGGTTTACATGGCAGATTGCAAAGCACCAACCACCGCAAAGATCTCAACTTTCTGCCCCAAAATCCAAGCTCGCCCACTCTGCTCGGTCAGAAGGTGCAGTGGTGGGGCCTGGGCAGGCCAGGCTGCTGTGCTGGGGTCCCCAGAGACCCCCATCCTCCTTCAGCCTCTCAAAGGGCAGATATCTCCATCTTTCCAGGATGCCGCTGCCCTGGGCAGCGGGGTTTATCAGCAGTGGGGTGCAAGTGGGGGAGCAGAGTGGCGAGTGCGACGTCCGGATTTCTCCAGCTCTGATGATTCCTACATTCCAGCTCCATCCTGCCTGGCCCTGTGCCAGCAGGCAGCGGGGTCCTGGCAGAGCGCGGGGGCTGCCGCCGTCACACGGCCCCTCGCTGCCCCTTTTCCCCACGGAAATACCTGGGCTCAGGCGAGGGCTTCGCTCCCGGCGCTCTCCAGGCTCCGCTGGGGTGGTTTTGTGCTGCAGCTGAGTAAAACCACAGAGTGGTGGTTGTCTTTTTTTTTTTTTTTTCCGTTTATAATTTTCTCGGCGAGATAAAATTAAACAAACAAGCCCTTCTGGGAGCAGCGCGAGGAAGGGAGCCTGCTTCCCTACAGATGTGCGTGTCCTCAGCTATTACAACCAGCGAATTAAGCTTTCCCTGTGGCTGGGACATTTGCACAATCCCACTCGTTTGCCTCCTGCGGTTTCACTGGTAGGAGACTGGCTCACTCTGCAGCCTCCCTCCCCATGAGGTCATTACCCAAACACCTATTTTTCACAAAAACATTGAGAATGTTAGGTTTTTCTCCTGACCTCACCATCTTGCCATCAAATTAGAGTGGTTTGGAGTGCGAGGCTGGGAGCGCTCGGCAAAGCAAAACATGCTGAGTAGAATAGAATAGAATAGAATAGAATAGAATAGAATAGAATAGAATAGAATAGAATAGAATAGAATAGAATAGAATAGAATAGAATAAAGGTGCAGCGAGACACTCCCCAGGGGATGGGGCTGCAGAGGAGGGGGAATGCTGCAGGTCAGGAGGGGAGCGGGGTCTCCCAGCTGCACTCTAAGCCTCGTCTGCATCCTCCAAACCCAGAAAGGAACAATCGTGGCATAAGACTTGCAAACACACCTAAACTTCCCAGCTTCATCTGCCTCGGGAGCCAGCACAGAAGTGTTGCCATAGCTTTGAGGACCACCGGTGGGTTTTGCAGCACAATCTGGACCACAGATCTATGCAAATCCCCAAGGCAGAAGTCTTTATGGAGGCATATGACAACCGAAAAAGAATAGCGCTCAGTGCTCTACTCCCACACGCCACCCCCCAACTTCACCATCATTTAAATCAGTCTTAAGTTGGAAGAATTCAAATCAACACTGTCGTCACAGAGCCAAGCAGAGAGGTGACACAACTTGGATGCTGCCAGGGAAATTGCCCCCCTGAGACTCCAAACTCATCAGCCCATCACTTTTTTTGAAACCCCATCGAGGAAAACAAATGAACAGCAAATCACTGCCCCCAGCCCTCCATCACCTCTGGCTCGGGCTGCTGGAGAGGTTTCCAACCAGCCTTCCCCCTGGGATCAACAGGAGGGGGACCAGTGGGAGAAAAAAATATCCAAGACATGCTTGTTGAGGCTAGAGAGCCACAGTTGGAAAAGAAATCAAAGCTTCTAAAGAGAGAGATGCCAAGGAGATATGTTGTTCCCAAGAGAAACAGGACATTCCTCTCCCAGGGGGAGAAAAGGAGGAGGAAGGTTCGTGCCACCTCTTTCAGCTCCCTGGCATAGGTGCTCAGCAGGCTGGGCACAGCTTGTCCCCGCTGTGCCACGCTGCAGACACAGATGGCACCGCAGCTATTGATTTTTTTTTTTCATGTGTTTTGTCAGGGTTTTTTACCCCAAAAGCACATTTTCCATTTGGGGGAAAGGTTGCTGGGTCCTGACGGCAACCAGGCGGATGTGGAGCCACTCTTTGGGCTCCTGGAGACCACCCTGCCTTCCTGCACCACAGAATCATTAGGGTTGGAAAAGATCTCTGAGATCACCCAGTCCAACTGTTAACCCAGCACTGCCAGGGCCACCACTAACCCATGTCCCCAAATGTCTCATCCACACGTCCTTTAACCATGTGCCCAGACCTGCTGCTGCCTCAGGCACGTGACTTGGCATCAGCAGGATCCTCAGGGCTCTTCTGGGAGTCACCAAGAGAAGAAGCTGTGGGGAAAAATTTATATTTTGCTATTGCCAGAAACACCAAAATCAGGTCCTGGCTCAATCCAGAGGGAGAAGGATCATCAGGTTAGATTTTCCTTGCAAAACATGTTTGAGTTACACAAGCAAAGGGATCAGGCTGGAAGCAAGCGGGTGAGATCATCTCAGCGCAGTCCTGGTTGATCCCCTGAAACCACCCAGTTTGGCTGGTTCAGCATAATTCCTGCAGCAAATTGTTCCTGCAGGAAGTTTTATACCTGTGCCCTTGGGCTAAGCCTTGACAGCATCCTTCACTGGGAACAAGCTACCTGCCTCCTCAAGGCAACACCTGGGGATGTCGGAGGGAGAGGAGGGCGGGAGCAGAGTTGGACTGGCTATAAATAATCCCATGGAAAGGAAACAGGAGAAAAAGCAGCAACCACAAACCAATAAATCCAGGGAGATGTGTTCAGCTCCAGGCACGCAGTGTGAACAGCTCCTTGTGCTCCGTGTGATCCTATAGAATCCGGCACAAGAGAAAATGGGATCCATTGCAGCTCAACAGAGCAGGATCCAGCCCGGATATCACCTTTCCATGGAAACCAGCCCAGAGCCCTGTGAGCAGGATGCAACACATGGCTCATGGCAAGACCTCATCCACTCTGCTCCATTAAAAAAGATAAAGTTGAGAAAGGGGAGAGTCAAATTAAGGAGAGTTAAATTACAGAGAGTTAAATTAAGATGCCTGTTGGACCATGTTAACACAGAGCTGGCCTGGCTCCTGGTGCCACCGGCACTGAACACCCAGCAATCCCATCCCCAGCAAGCTGGGAAATAGCCTGTGTTTAAGGCAATCATTATTTGCAATCTGTGATCCCAGAGAAAAGGGCAGAAAAAGCAACTTCTCATTTTCACCAATAAAAGAGGAATTGCAGAAGCTCAGCAAGCACAGTGGCCAGCAGGTCACAACCAGCAGTGCCGGAGTGATTCATCCTAAACGAGCCAGATTTAGTCAAACTAGCCTAGAATAAGGCAGGGAAACAGCCCAGAGTTTTCCCTGCTGATGCCTGCCAGTTATTCACCCATGGAAGCAAAGAGGAGACAGAGCAACATCATCCCCACCACCGCTGTCCCCTCCAGCTCCAGGATAAACAATGAAAAGCTTCAATCCCAGCTCCCACACCTGGACACTGCACAAAAGCCCACTAGAGAGGGTTGGTTTTTTTTCCCTTTTCTCAGCCCATCTTCCCAGAGCGCATCAGTTCCCAAAGGTGGTGGAGGATCCAGGGACCAGGCACCGCTCTGCAGCATCCACTGGACTGGTTTTCCCATAAAACCACCTGAGCGGCTTCAGTTTGGCTTGTGTGTAACTTATTATCAAAGCTGAGCAAATAATTCAGGGCAAGAGCTCCAGGAGCAACGTTTTGCCTTTTCATTTTCCGCTCTCGAGCTGTCTGCAGTTTTCCCAGAGCTCGGGATGATTTAAAGACCTGTCTCCGGACGGGAGCGTCTCGCTGCGATGCCGGCTCCGAGTGTTTGATGGCCTGGATTTCACGTGCGCGTTCGAGGACACGCCGGACACATAAGGATGGATGAGCCTTCCCTGGTACCCTAATTAGAGGAGCAGCATTTGCAAGTGGGTTTTGGGGATTTTTTTCTGCGTTGGAGACCTGCAAACACTTCATGCAGAGTTAACGACAGCCCATTCGTTAGGCAGGGCTCAACGAGCGCTTTGCTTTGTGGCGCATCATTTCTCCAGTCAGTGGTGCCATCCTGGACACGAGATTTCCTTGGAACATCTCGATCCCAGCTCCTCTTTACACCCCAAACCACTAAGGATGTGGGAAAGGAGGATGGGGCCATGGGCAGAGCCATGGGGTTGTCAGGCTGTGATGGCTCCGAATGTCCAGCGCTGCAGCCATCCCAGGAATTTGCTTCCTCATTAGAGGAAAGGTTAGGGAGAAGGGATCGGCTCTGTGCAAACTCCCCGTGGTGCTTATGTGACGCAGGCTGGAGAAGGCAGCTCGCCCCAGTGCTCAGGCAAGTGCTGGCCAAAAGAAAAGCAGGCAAGGGAGAGCCACGTTCCCAGGCTGCGGAGCCCAAATCAGAGGTCCCCATACTTGGAGGAGAGCCTGTCCCCCCCACACCGTCTGCCTGTCCTTAGGAAGCCCATCTGTCCTCAAGGCCATATAAAATGCTGACTCCAACTGCCTCCACCCTTTTCCTGGAGGAAAGGGCTGTTGTCACCTGCTGCTGTGACCCCAAACACTCATCAGAGAAGCTGAAGGGGCTCAGAAAGGGACACCCCTCCTGAAGCCGCAGTGGAAGAGCTGACATCGAGGACAACCCTGCCTCCTTTAGGGACTTGGCCCTGGAGAAAGGTTTGGGCTCCCAGGACTGGGCCAGGCAGCCGCCAGCCCTCCGTTTGCTGCTTTCAGGACAGAGCAACCAATGCCATTGACCTCCCACTGTAAGACCCCTCAGAGCAGCTCATGTGCTGGACAGAAGGAGCCATTTAATGTCCCCCAGCACCTGAAAGGGGCCAGGGACACTTTGGGGCCATCCCAGGTGACCAAGCCTGGGGCTCCATTAGTCCCTGCTGGAAGCCCCTCTCTGGCTTTCTCCTCCCATTGCATAATTGCACTTTGTTGAGCAGACCCAGCCTCTGGCAATACATTTTCTCCAGCCTTGCTGCTCTCCTGCAACATTTCCCTTATTCCTTTCGCTCTCTCTGGACAGTTGCTGAAACACGTGGAGAGGGAGAGGAGAGAAAACCCAATGCTTGTCCCTCCCATAAAGCAAAACCCTGGATGGGAAAAGGGGGGAAAAAAGCAGGGCGTGGTGTCAGGTGCCTCTCCCCAGTCCATCCCTCCCAGTTTGCCTGTGGGGGTTTGGCAAAAGTGCTTTTTGGCTGACAAAATGATTACAGGGTGCTGAGACAGTAAGTGGCACATCGGTTTCTTTCCTGCATTTCAAGCAGGACAAGGACACGGCTGCAAAAGCAGCTGCACTTCTGGAGGGGTCACAGCGCTGGGGGTGAGGGAGGGGGAATTTGGGAAGAGGAGGAAGGAGGGAAGGAGGGAAGGAGGGAAGGAGGGAAGGAGGGAAGGAGGGAAGGAGGGAAGGAGGGATATTTTCTGCCTGGAAAACAAGCAAGGAGAGAGCAGGTGGGAGTGTGCATGAGTGAAGCAAAGGCAGGTGATGTTGCAGATCCGTGATGGGATGGGGTTGGGTTTGGGAGGATGCTGGTTGGGGTGTCTGGACCAGCCCAAAGAGCAGGATCAGATCCTGTGGCCTGGCTACGAGGTGGGGCAGAGGCACCACTGGGAGAGAGGGCAGGGTGCGTTCAGCTCCTGATGGGAACACGGACTGCGCGGGGCAGAGCGGGGTGCCCGGGGCACACTCGGACTCGCCGTGCCTGCAGGCAGTGGGTGCTGGGCAGCGGGGAGGAGGAGAGGAGGATTTCAGCTCCCAACTCAATCTGTTGGAGAACTTGGCCTGCTCCCCGTCAAGCTGAAAATAGCACACATGTAAGGACGTGCACGCAGTGCTGGCTGTGTCCTCGCCGAGCGCTTCCTTCCTGCTGCGCTCCACGCAGCGCCCCGGCCTCCGCCTGCGCCTCCGGCCCCCCGAGCCCCCCACGGCGGACAGGGCAGGGGCAAGACGCTCTTTAGAGCATCCTTATGCCACAAATCAGGGCCAGTGCATAGATGCAAGATCCTTTCACCTTCAGCTGCTTTTCACGCGTACCACGAGGTCCGTCCGGCGGCGGCTTCCCCGCCGTTATCATCTGGAGCGGGCGAGGCTGAGCGCGGCTCACGGCGGGAGCCGAGCTTTATTAGAAACTGGCATCTGGCTCCAGCCCTCCCTGCAGCCCCCGGCTCGGGCTTGGGATCAGGACGGGGCAGGGAGCACGCACGAGTGCCCAGGCAGCAGGCGGGGAACTTCCACAAGTCCCCAGTTTTTCTCCTGATTTTATCTCCGAGGTGATTACTGGCGATGGGAGAATAAAGCCCCGGCGCTCCGCTGCAGGAGCGCGTGTTGCCCGGCCGGGGTCGAGCCCCTGCCCTCGCAGGGACGGGGAGCCAGCAGAGCGTGCTGCAAGCTGGAGGATGGAGATAACCTTGGCAGCAGCCAGAGCTGATTCCTTCAGCGGAGAAGGAAGAAAAGAGCCTGAGCTACCCATGGACATCAGGCACAGGAATAATGGGAGAGCTTTGTCGGGACGTCGCTGCAGCTCTGAGCACAGCTTGTACAAAGAGCTGCTCCTCTGCCACCCCTGCTGGGAATACCTCTAAAGAAACGTTCCCCTAAAGGGCAAGTACCCCGGGATGGAGGAAACACAGGAAGGAGCTTTATGGGGCCGTGACTGGGGGATCTAGGAAGTGCAAAAAGCAATTAACACCAGGGCTGGGGAGGATACACAGGTGATCCACATGGAGCTTGGTGTACGGAAGAGGGGATGGTTAGAAACACACAGGCTGTTCTGTGCTCAGTGTAGTCAGGGTGAACTACACACAGACTACAGGGGGATTCCCTGGGCAGCTGGAGCCAGCAGCCCTCCAGCTTCCAGGATGTCCTGCGTCCCAGGGCATGGCTCCACAGCAGCACCCGGCAGGACGGGCACTACCTTGTGGAATACATTTCCTCCCCCAAATCTCCACTCTGCCAGGGTTCTGCTTTATGCCAACAGCTGCCTCCTGGTGCAGTGCTTGGCTGGGGAGAGCGACAGGACACCAGGGAATATCAGTGGCTGGGCAGGGACCAAGACCACACTCACAGCACACCAGATCTGCACCTGGGCATGGCCAAAACCTCTCTGCTTCCCAAAACCCTCTGAGGAGCAGCGTTAGCCAGCGTGTGGTATCAGCTCTCCTGAAACAAAGCCATTGTGGTTGAGGCAGGATCCTTATTAATTCTTTCCTCTCTTTAATTTCCATTTTTTTCTCAGTTCCCTTTCCTATTGCTCAAGCAGGGCTTGGGTAGGGCCCTGCTGCTGCCAGCCTGTGTCCCTGTGTCCCGGTGCCTCCGGTGCTATTGCTCCGTGACACGGGGATGGGATGGGTGGCTGCATTTGGGGTCAATGGTGACATCAGAGGCACGCAAAGGGAAGGGAGCCATGGATGGAGCAGAGAGCCCCAGGCAGAGGGGAAGGGGAGAGTGGGAAGCACCAAGATAATACCCCATCAGCACCAGGTAGTGGGTTGGGGGGGATGCATGGGTGGGTCCCAGCCCCATCCACCGCCCATCTGGGAGGATGGAGACAGGAAACTGCCACTTATTGAAACAGCTTTGGTGAAACATCCCAACTTCTCCCCAGACACCATTCCTAGGGATGGACCACAGGGAAAAGGGTGGGACAGGACATCCTCAGCACCCACAAAACACAGGGATCGCCTTTCCCGCCTCTGCCAGAACCACCTTCCTCAGCCACCCATCACCAACACACCCCTCTCTACCCTTGGGTCATCCCATCACTTTCATCCCCCAGGAGCCTGAAAAGCACCATTTTCCTCATTCCACCCCACATCCATCACTCCTGCAGTCCCCTCCAGCACTGATTGCCATTGATGCCATCACCACGTCCCCAGCTCCCAGGGGACCCCATGCAGGGGCCAGCACACGGAGCCGGGATGGCTCCAGGGCCTCCCGCGGTGCCCCCTCGCCCGCTAAATGTTACATAAACGCCTGGGCCCGGGACTGTTTGTGTTTGTGCTGCCTTCAGCGCTGTGTTCCTCAACCCTATTTGCATAACAAATAATTAATAATAATTAATGACTGGGAGAACGGTGTGGGCTGCCAGATTGTGCTAATTAGCGAACAAACGCCATTGCACAAGCGAAGGCGGGCGTCACACGGCCCCGTGTCCTCACCAAGTGTGGGGACACGATGGGGACAATGTCCTGTGTGACCCCTTAGCCCTTTTGAGGCAGGGGAAGAGGAGGAGGAGCAGGAGGAGGCAGCGCTATGGGTTCTGCTGGGATGGGTCACTGCTGCTCCCAGGTGGGTGCCTCGGCACAGCCCTGCTCTGTGCCCACACACGTGGATCCCGCAGCATTCCACACCCGGCTTTCTCCGGGCCCTTGTTAGAGCCTGGGACGACACTGCTTAATTGTCTGGTGATGGCACCGCTCCACATCATTAATGAGCAAACCAGCACCAGCTCATTAAGGCAAAGCCTTTGCTCCGGCAGCTCCGCAGCCAAATCATTCTGGGGACACTGTGACCACAAGGCCCCTTGCAGGTGGCACCTCCTCACAGCACCCAAAAATTCCCCCTGTGCCACTGATGCTGGAGAACATGGAGGAGTGAGGATGTGAGTAATGGGGTGGCCTATTTGGTCACCCGGACCCAGCCTCTGCCTGCACCTCACACACCTGCAGCTGCCTGGGGGGCTGGGAACATGGAGCATGAGAGGGAGGGGAAAGGGAAAAATGAGAGGGGAAAGGGGGAAAAGGGACAGAAAAGGAAAAGAAAAATAAGAAGAGGAAAAGACAGAGAAGAGAGAGAGGAGGCAACAGAAGAAAGCAACGAGGGAAGGGAAGGGAAGGGAAGGGAAGGGAAGGGAAGGGAAGGGAAGGGAAGGGAAGGGAAGGGAAGGGAAGGGAAGGGAAGGGAAGGGAAGGGAAGGGAAGGGAAGGGAAGGGAAGGGAAGGGAAGGGAATGGAAGGGAAGGGAAGGGAAGGGAAGGGAAGGGAAGGGAAGGGAAGGGAAGGGAAGGGAAGGGAAGGGAAGGGAAGGGAAGGGAAGGGGAAAAGGAAAAGGGAATCCGGTTCTCTTGTCTTAGATCTGCTCAAGCACTGACTGCTGGTCACACACGGGAGTGCTGGGAGCAGTGGGATGCTGGAGCAAGAAATGGCCAAAGCTTGCAGATCCGTGTGGCCAGAGCCAGCCTGGGAGCAGAGTGCCTGCCTCCCTGGGAGAGGAAGGGATGAAGCAGAGCAAAGCCCTCTCTCACTCCCCTCCATGAAACTCTGCAGGTCCAATTCACTTTCCCTAATCCCTGCAATGTCCCGGACAAGCCCTGGCTGCCAGCAGAGCTCTGGGGCCACTCGGCCTCACTCCCACTGCAGCTCCAAAGCAGCCCCTGCTCTACCCCCCTAGCAGAGCAGAGCTGGGTGCAATTATGCTTCACTGCCTCTCCTCTCTCACTGTAATTCCTTTGCTCCGCTGAATTGCTTCCCCTTCAGCACCACACATAATCCACTGCACTGTAATTACACGGGAATTTTAATATCTGATGTATTTATAAGATGCACTTAATTCATCAGCCCCTTTAACCACACTGTCATTCCAGCCTTCAGCACGGTGGGAAGGATGACTCGCTGTCAGATGGAGATTAGCTGGCCCATGTGTGTAATGAGTTGGATGGAGGGTGTTCTCAGCCCAGCTGAGAGCCTCACTGCCAGGCCCCACCCTGGCTGGGGAGCAGGATCCCACCGTGCCCAGTGCCCCGGCCCCCCCAGGGGATTGTGCCAGGGCTCCCCTGCGCTGTGCGGAGACAAAGGGCAGCACAATCCAGAGACTTTTCCCCAACATTTGAATCATCCAACAGGTCCAAATTTGGCAGAAATGAAGGGCCTGTGCTGGGCTGCGTTTTATCCCTACAGCCCAAGCACTGGGGGTTCCCCAAAGGGCTCCCCAAGATGAGGGATGCACATTTGGATCCCCCCAAATCCACAAAGAAAGTAGCCACTACTGAAGGCTTATTTCTCCTGGCATTTGTTTTGGTGGCTCCTTTCCAGCCGTGACCTAAAAGGGAACCAAAGGCCTTTGAGCCTCTTGCAATGAGCACAATGCAATGATTTTCCCAGCCTGGGCAGGAGGGATGAGCTCACTGGTGTCCTTGGTTCCCCCTGGCTTTAGGGTGCAGGGTCCCTGTGCCGAGCATGGCGAGCGCCGCGGCTCTTCAGGATGCCCAGGAGGGCAGTGGACTCAGCAGAATGCTGGGGGTGGCTGGGCTCCATCCCACCAAGCCCTAGGAGAAATTCCAGCTGAGCCTGGGAATGAGGGGCAAAGGGGGAGAGAAAGGGGTGGTCTCACTGACTTGGTCCCTGGGGCAGCCTGGCTCTCGCTGATGGATGACACCACGTATTTCACACTGGGGTCACACTGGGTTTTCCCACAGCCCTGCAGCGACATCCACGCTGCCCTGCCAGGCACCCCTGTGGTGATTGCCCCCACCTCAGCACTGGCCACGAGGCACCACAGACGCACAGCCCAGCTGCCAGTGCTACCAAATCCTGCACGAGCAGGATGGGCCAGGGACCCACCAGGTCCCCACAACACCGGGTGACCCTTGGGACACAAACCCTCCTCCTGCTTCCAGCGAGCTGTGCCGGAGCAGAGCTGTGCTGGAGTGGGACTGTGATGACATTTTGGCTGGTGAGGGACCTCCAGCGAGTACCACCCTGAGCCCCAGAGCTGCTGTCAGCACCCTGAGCCCACCCACAGCCCTCGGGCTCCCAGGGCTGGGTCAGATCCCAGATGCACCCCGGCACCTGGCAGTGCTCAGACACGGTGACCACTGGTGACACACTGGTGACCACTGGTGACACACTGCTTCCCCACCAGACCACGGGCTCGGCACCACCTGGCAGTGATGTCTGTCCCCACAGCTCCCTGCTCCAGCACCCTGTGGCTCCCTGGGAACACAAGCTGGGGACACGCAGTGTGCTGCAGCCGGCCTGATGTCCCCCCATGCCCCATGTCATGTCACACGCTCCAGAGCTGCACCTCCCTGCCAGGCTGCCCAGTGCCAGCCCCGAGCGGAGACACCAGCTCCAGGGGCAGAGCTTGGGCTGAGCCGAGGCCAGCTCAGGGTTATTTCCAACCCAGGGTTATGCGAGGAGCCAGTAATTTCCCATCCCCTCCCCATCCAGACGGTCCCTGGTACCTGCTCCCCACGGGATGTCACAGCCTCCTGCCTCAGTTTCCCCACCTCCACAGTGCTCCCCGAGGGTGTAGAGACAGGACCGTAGTTAGCAGGGGGTGCAGCAGGGTCTCCAACCCGGCCTCTGGCTTAGGATCAGGGCAGGGCCCTCTCTCCTCTCCCCATTCCCAACCCCTCCTTCCACAGGGTGCTGCCACCCAGGGGGAATTTAGGCCCCCCAAGGTCACTGACAGAAGGGGTTGGGGGCAGACACCCCAACCTCATGCCCAGCCAGCCCTGCCAACCACCCCTTCCAGGTCCTGGCCACCCCCTGAAGCTCAGCTACCCCGCAGGTGTCCCCCTCCCTCCCCGCTGTCCCCAAAAAGCAAATATCCAGGGAGATGGGCTCCGCGCTGCAGCTCTGCCGGTGGCACTGGCGCTGAGCAGAGCAGACACTGCAGCACCGCTGTTACGTAAGCCCGAGCCAGCTCTGGGGATGTAGGACACCGGGGTTATCCCCCGGCCCCCCCGGGGCTGCCGCCCCCACCCCGCCCCAGCCACGGGGCCCGCCGAGTTTGGGGGAAAACCCCTCCAGCTCAGCCCACGCTGCAAGGGCTGCAGGGGGGGCTGCGCTGGCCCTTGGGTTGCTGTGGCCCTGCCATGGGGCACACGGGGGTGGCAGGGGGGTGGCAGTGGGGGGACAGGAGGGTTGTGCCGCTGTGGGGCAGGGAATGGGGCAAGCGGTGGGGTGGGATGGGGCTGGGAGGCAGCGGGTGCTGCACCCACATCCCATTGAGTCCTTCTGGACTCTCCAGGGCTCACCCGTGCAGGTGAGAGCTCAGGGAAGGAGCCGGGTCGGTCAGGTTGTGACTCCCGGGCTGTGCCTCCCTCGGGGTGACTCAGGGAGCAGGATGGACACAGCCAGGGCACAGGATCCAGCCATATCCCCATCCAGGATCCATCTATATCGCCCTCCTCACAAATCTGGAGGGTGAGCATCCCTGTGACAGCACCCCTGCGATCAGCCTCCTTGGGATCAGCGTCCCTGGAGCAGCATCCCAGAGAAGTGCATCCCTGGTGCCTCCAGCACAAGCTGGGGAGCAGGATCAGGGTTTCCCAGAGCTGCAGGGAAGATCCTTCCCCTGCGGGACAGCCCCGACATCACCTGCTCTGCATCCCTGCGGGGAAACGGAGGTGAGGGATGGCACAGCCGGCATCACCCATCCCCAAAACACCCGTCCCCTGTGCCGGGGGCATGGCAAGTGAGCAGGCACTGCTGGCAGCACCGGGGCTCCCCCAGGATCAACCTTATCCTGGCTAACAGACCATCGGGATCCTGCCTCGGTGTGGGATGGGGACAGGGACGGGGACAGGGATGGGGACCCCACGGCCCCACAGTTACGTGACTTCTCTCTGGATCTGGCCATTTCTGTTTGGGG
Source organism: Monarcha castaneiventris obscurior (assembly GCA_026261815.1). Lineage (NCBI taxonomy): Eukaryota > Metazoa > Chordata > Aves > Passeriformes > Monarchidae > Monarcha > Monarcha castaneiventris. The sequence goes on along the minus strand of JAMPIT010000856.1, from coordinate 9,416,615 downwards.
ATGTCAGGGGGGAAAAAAGCCCAGGCTAAAGCTCCCAGCAATGGGAGATACCAGAGTAGGAAATTAATGTTAATTAATTCATAATGACGCTGAGATAGTGATACCAGATGCTTCGAAAGTCCAACGGGGGAATCTGAAAGAGCTTTGTAAGAAATCCATCGCCCACCGGCAGTCCTGCCTCGCTGCAAGCTGGGAACGAGGGAGTGAGCTGGGAACCGGGATCAAGCTGGGACTGGAGGACCAAGCTAGAACTAGGGAACAAGCTGGGAACGAGTCAGGAATGGTGAACGAGGGGCACATCCCTGTGGGGTGACAAGCCCACAGTCACCCAGAGCTGTGGAGAGCAGCACTGGGACCCCCCTGCCACCTGCCACCACACTCCCACCTTTCTCCCTTCCACCCCAACTCAGAAGCTGGAGTGGAGCTGGAGTGACAAGACACCCACTGTGCTCCACTCCCTGGGGCACAGGGGCTTCCCGAGTCCCTTAATGCTCATTTTTTTCTCTCCTTTTCTCCATTTCAGGCACCCCAGGGTCAGGGCAGGTGGTCGGGTGTGCACTGGGGCCCTCAGGGGCCCACAGGGGGATGGAGGGACAGGCTCATGATCTGGGACAGGGACAGGTCCTTTGCCAACCAGTGTCCCCACACTCGGAGGACAATTTCTCCCTCTTCACCCATGTGAGCCAGCCCTTGCCCTGCTCTGCCAAACTCAAGCCAAGCTGCACTTTAGCCAAGGGGTATAAAACAGCCTAGAAAGTGGCTTGAGCCCAGTGCCACCTCCCCAGGGCTGGGATCCCCAGAACCAGAGCCGGGAAGGGTGCAACCATAAACTCTGCAAAAACCACAGGCAAACCCCTGGGCTTGGAGCTGTTTGCCCTGACAGGGAGGGATTATGCTCCTTCCCACAGTGACACAACAGCACCAGCACCCAGAGGGGACCCTCAGAACGGGGACTAAGCGAGGTGGCTGAGGCCACGCAGGGCCTGGCAGTGGCAGAGCAGGGTGGCACGGCCGGGGCACGGCGCTGCCATCACTGCTTACATAAGGTGTCCCCTCCGAGTGCCACACACCCGAGCGGTGGCAGGAGAGCGGGATGGATCCATCCCTCCAGCAGCCCCTCACAGGGACAGCGCTCCCACTTTTCCTAGAGACAGCACCCCCAAAACTGCCAGCCTGGCCTCCTTCCCCCTGCACAGAGGATGGGTGAGGTTCCCGTGTCTCTCAAGCACATTCACACCCTAAAAGCCCCTAAAAGCTGACAGGAATTGGGTGGAAATGCCGGGTTTCAGCTCGCGGTGCAATTCCCCGACAGCTCCTCCGAAGTTTATCCGCAGCAGGAGCGGTTTCTACGGCGCTGCCCGTGAAGCCGCCCCAGCAAGCAGGGAGAGGGGAAAACCCCACTGGGAGTACCACAGAAAACCACAGAGCACCACAGCACCACAGCCGAGGCCACCAAAATCCCACCCCAGCTGGTCCCGAGGGATTTGCCATAACCCCCCAGGTCATTCCAGGGCTAAGGAAAAAACTACTTTGACTTCACAGGTAAAGCGACTCTTTTGGCTAAAGAGCAGCAGAGGCAACACAGGATTTCAAAGTGTGTTTTGGATCAGAGGCAAGAAATAAAGTGGCCTTTACGGTGCCTTCCCCAGCAAAGCCGGAGCTTTATTAAGCTTATCTGGCGTGGATGGGAATACTGGCTGTTATTCCAGGCCTGAAAAGAGCAGGCAAGGATTTTTTTTTTTTATTTCAATTTTTTTTAGTCTTGTTTTCATTATTTTCTGGTGGCTTCATTGCTTTGTGCTCACACAAAGGGAATTTCACCTGCTGTTCCAAAGAAAAGGCCCTGGAAAGTTTTGCGGAGAAGGGGATGAGGGGAAGAAGGTCTATGGAAGCAAAACGAGTTGTTGCAGCATTTGTTGTGGATTTTTTTTCACAGTGACCTGCAAAACATCCCCAGCTCTTTGCTGCTTGCAGAAGACCTGGCACCGACGTGTAAGTCCTCTGTCTCTACCAGTGTCACCCCTGGGATGGCAGTGGGAAGGTCTCAGAAAGTGGGGTTGATTTGGGGTGCAGAAAGAAGGCAGAGGGACTGCTTTCCCTCTTTTTCACCGGCAAAGTCATGCCACGCTTTCTAAGAACAGGAAAGAAAAAATCCAGCCCTCATTTGCTGACACCACAGCAAAACAGGTGGTTCAAAATCACAAGTGCAAGGGGAGGGGGGGAAGAAAAAACCCTATTTGGTGATTTTGTGCTCATATTCATTGCAAAACTGTCCGGGAATGCTGCTAAATACACACCATTTTCCCTTCTCACACTCTTTGCTCTATAATTAAGAGAGACTTCTAAAAATACAAACGGCCTCGAGCACCCAGTGAAGGCGTGCAGGTGCTGCTAACTGGAGGCACTTTAGTACAGCTCATTTTCTGGACAATTTTACTCGCCTGGCTCGTGCTCAGCGCCGATACTATTACAGTGATGCAATTATGCTGCTGCTGCTGCTGCTGCTGCTGCCGTGGTCGGCTCGCTCGGCTTTCTCCCTGCGCTTTGCAGTTTGCCTTCGAAGCCCCCCCAGCCCCGCAGCTCCCGGGCTCACCCCAAGCGTGTCCCCGCCAGTGGGGCCTGGGGAGCTGGGGGTGAGAGGGTCAGGAGGGTGGGAATACACCAACATGGGAATATCCGTGTGTGGGCACCGAGGGGCATAACCCCGCATGGGCATTGCCCAAAACAACCGGTGTGCAAAAGTTTTGGGTGAGGAAGCGAGCTGGCCGGGGGAAGCAAGTGGAGGGGACCAGGAGTACGGAGAGGAACCCAAAAGGCAGCAGCAAACCCTCAGTGCTGGCTGGGCAGGGAGGGGGCCCATGGCACTGGCACGGTGACGCCGCTCGGCAAAACATCCCCCCCGACCTGGCATTTGGGGCACAGGGGTGAGGGGGAACTTCCCCCGTGGAGCTGCCGCTGCGAAACTTCCCCGTCTTATTTCTCCATTAGGGCTGCAATAGGTGGAAGCGATTGACTCACTATGAGACTGCTGTTTTTGCCTCTGACTTGGGATTAAGACGGAGCTGGAGGAGCGGAGGAGCCGTCGTCGGCAGGCACCGGAGCCGGCACTTACCTCTCACTGCATCCAGCCCCTCTGGCCGTGGGGCTGCAGCTCCTGGAGAGTTAGCTGGCAGGGGACCCCACATCCACTCGGGTTTCTCCCAGGACTGACGTTCGGCTGCTGCTTCTTAGGCACAGACCCAACCCCTCCATTCCAACCACAGGGAAAAAAAAATATATCTTCTTCCAAAAGAAAAAAAAAATTAAAAAAAAAAAAAAGAGGGAGATTAAAAAAACAAACAAACAAACAAACAAAACCACGCTTTTTTTTTCTTGGTTCGGTTTCCCCGTAGAGAAAAAAAGAAAAATAGATAAATCCCAGCGACCAAGAGATCCAGACTCAGGTGAATTTAGCTTCAAACTCCCTCTGCGCTTTCAGAGCCTTCACCCTCAAATGGGCTCTGGAAGATGCTGGGGGACCCATCGTTGCCAAAGTGTCATCAAATATCCTTTGGGCTCAACTCCGCTCCTGCCCGGGGAGGGTGGACTTCTTCCCTTCTTCCCTGCTTGCTGCGTGCTGTGGAGTTGGCAGGGACCTGCCTGTTCCAGCCTCAGCGTGGAGGGTGGGTGGGTTGGTTGGTTGATGTGGGTTGGTTTTCTTTTTTTTTTTTTTTTTTCTCGCCGCTATTGGTTTTCTTGCTATCTGATCCTGAGCGAGCGCTGCAGCTCGCCGCTTCCCTGCTTTTTTCCCCCCAGCTCCCAGGCTTTTGACAGGGAATGAAACACAGACACCCAGTGAGACAGGCTCCGGCTTCTACAAAGCTCCACTCCCTCCTGCTGCCTTTGTCCGCGAACAGCAACTCCTCCAACTCTGCCCATAGACACGAGGGAACCTCTGCATCAGCACTTTCCTAATGGCTGCTTCGCCCCAGCCCTTCGGCCCTTCTTCTTTATCTTCTTTATCTTCTTCTTCCTCGCTTCCTCTCCTCTACCTCGATGGCTTCCGCTTGCTTTTTCTAGCCTGGCCCCGGCTCCGACAGCCACAGCCACAGGGAAGCAACAACCCTTTCCCGATGGATCCATCTCAGCTCCCCCACGCCGGCGGCTGCGGTCGGGGGGCAGTGGCCCCGCAGTCCATCACCGTCCTTCCTGGGCACCTTCCATGAAAAATCAATGCTGGGGACAGCATCCCTGAAGGCTTCACTTTGGGATGGTTTAAGGGGCAGGGGGCTGCACGTGTGGAGAGGAGCCGGGGGCAGAGGGAGGGCTGAGAATTGGAGCCACTTCTTTTTATTGCAGGTGGGGATTACTTTTATTTTTTTTTTTAAAGATTGACTGGAATCCAAGTTTGTTTCTTTGGTAGTGAGCATTATTTTAAGCCATTTGGGAGGCTTTGGGTGTCTCCAGGTCACCCTGTTCTTACAATAGCGAGGCCTTTTTGGAGAGGGTCAAAGTGAAACCTTGCTCCGGCAGCCTCTTTCGCCCGCAGAGGGGAGCGGGAGGCACAGGGATGCTGCAGTGGGCTCACAACCTCGGCTGGCTCCCAGCCAGAGGGAGATGCAAACCAGCCACCGTCTGTAATTTTTGCTACACTTCCTCCACACTCGGTCACTCGCAAGATCCCAGGGCTGCTGCCTGCTCCTTTTTTGGGGATTCACAGGCTTTGTTCAAAAAAAAAAAAGAAAATCACAGCCAGGAGACCTCCAGCCTTGCCAGCGATGCTCGGCACTGCTCAGCGTGGCTGTCACGAGCTGGCAGGTCACAGAGAAGCCATAAAGCCCCCCAGAACACAGCACATGATGAGGCTGCCTCCTCACCTGCCCTTTGGCAGCTTCTTCCTCACTCTTCCTTGTCTCCCACCACAAGTTCGGGATGAGCAACTCCTCCCTCTCCCCTTCAACAGCATCCCGGAGCTGTGACTCTCCTCGTGCCCAGCTCCCATCCTCTCCCGACACAGACATGGAGCTTTGTTCCCTCACTGCTCCCAAACACCCCAAACTCCAGAGCACCTCAGGGCAATGCTCCCAGTTCTGCCTCCACTCCCCTCTCCCCATTGGCTTGTCCTCTCTCACCCCATTCCACAAACCTCAGAAACACTGAAATCCCCAGATGAAAAGCACTGCAGGGCCTTGCCCCAGCCCTGATGGACGCTCAGTTAACAGCAGGGATTTGGAGTTTGCAGATCAGAGGGGACACCATCTCACACACTGGGCATGGTGGTCTCGTGCAAGACCAGCCAGGGCCAACCTGACCCCAAAACACTGCTCCTTTCTGTCTGTCAGGCAGCCCCCCACACCCCAGTTTGCTCCTCCCTGATGCCTCTCCTTTACCCCACCATGCTCATGGAAAGCTTCCCAAATCCCTCCCCACCCCGATACCCCGCCAGAGGTGCCAGACCAAAGCTCTTTAAACTCCCTTCAAAAACAGACACAATTAATGCACCCAAAGACTGGCTGCAGAGCTGGGGTGGGGGACTGGCCATGGGCACCTCTGGGGTGAGGGGAGAAGCTTCAGGGTCCCCAGTCCAAGACTGGGGCCAGCTGGGAGGGTTGAGTAGAGCTGGGCAGCCACAACTGGCAAGGTTGGTGTTCCCATCACCTGGCCACACTGGTGGCTTACCCCTCTCCCCAGTTTGCTACAGGAAATGCAAATTAATAGCCTGGGACTTCCATCCCGGTAAGCCCCAGGCTCCCTCTGCTTTTGGGGAGAAGTTCCCCATGTTTCCCCATCAGGGCTGGGGAGAAGCATGGAGAAGCTCATTATCCCCTTCTGTCAGCACAGGATCACAGCCCTGGAGACCCCCATGTCCCGTGGGCTCCCAGCCAGGGAACACCGAGATCCAACCTCCCCCTGCCCCTGGCCACGTGTGGCCACTCTTTTAGGAATTGTCCAGGTGAGGGAAGGAGGATGAGGGGGTGAAACGAGGGGTGCACCCAGCGGGGTCGAGCCCCTTCCGAGCACCCGCAGCACGGCTGCGCAGGGCCGTGAGCGAGTCAGCACTGAGCCATTAGGGCTAATTTAATCAAGACGGATGGCCCGATTGGAGGGCTGCCGTCCATAAATCCCCCACTCCCGCTGCATTAGTGTCAGGGCTCCCAGAGGAAGAGGCCGAGGGGGAGGCGTGGGGGAGCGGGGATGGGGAAACGTGCTAAGTCACCCGTCCTCCCGACGGCACGGGGCCGCTCGGATCCGGTGCCACCACCCCATCCTGCGTACTGCAGGGACACAGCCCACCATCCTCCAGCCCTTCCAAAAGCCTGGCAGCTGGAGATGGTGGGATTTCAAGCAAACTGGGTTTGCTGAACCCCAAAAGGTGCAGGGTTGTTCACAAATCCCAGAGGGCAGGGGTTTGCTCCCATGGGAATCTTGCCCATTTGCTCCAGTGGGTTTTGCAGCAGGAGGAAGGTGGGGTACTGGGGGGAATAGGCTTGGAGCCCCACTGTAGGTCCCAGTGTGATAACTGGGACTCGGAAATACAAGCTGAGAAAGCCCCAAGGCTGACGGATGCAGCACCTGCCCCAGAGCCCAGTGAGACACCCAAAACTCAAGCCACACCAGACCACAGCACCACTGCAGGACATCACCATGGAATACCAGCTCCTCTCTCCCGGCACCTCACTCCCTTCCCACTTCTGCTCCTACAAAAGGCCATTTGCAGGCTCAGGGTTGCCATCTGATGACCCAAAACATCTCCCCCCGTCCACTGGGCACGGGCAGTGGGAGCCGCACGTGCCGCCGCGCCGCACGAGCCAGCTCAGGAAATAAGCTCTCATCCCTCCAGGTTAAAAATAGCCGTGAGCTTTGCCATGGACACGCCTCGCCCTGACGCTCCGGCCGAGCTGGCTCCCACCTTGGCTGCCCACCCAGCCCCCCGAGCTCCCGGCCAAAAGCCGGCCGCAGGGAAGGGTCCGGTGGGCTGCCGCCATCTGCTCCGGGCGCTGGCAGCGCCGTCGGCGCGGGATGCCGGCTCTGCCAGGCCGCACTGTTGGCCGGCGAAGGGATGCAGAGGGCCAAGTCCTGGTGGGATTTGGGAAGACAACGGGCCAGGGGATGCGGCAGACGGATGGCAGGATGGTATGGGTTTGTGGGCACCGCTCTCGCCCCTGGAGCGCTCACGGAGGTTGTGTGGTTGCTTGACGAGGGGGAAAGCAGGGTGATAGCCCAGTGCAGAAGAAAAGATATTTGTGTGATGGGGATGGGGGGCTACCAGGGGATCTCAGCCTGGGAGAGGAGCCGAGAATGCCCAGGATAAGCTGGATGATGGAGAGAGGGATGCTCAGACTTACCCCTCCATGTCCAGAGCATCTCAAGGGCTGTATCGGCACAGAGGGAGCACAACCAAAATAGCTCAGGGAGGTTGACCCCAGGGCATGAGGAGCAGTGAACTGTGGCACTGCCATGGATTTAGCTGGAAATAGAGGAATGCACATCCCTGTGCACCTCCGGTTTCTGGCTGTGCTTCAGTGAGACCAGGAGGGAGGGAGGGAGAGCAGGGAAGGAGCCCTACTGCCGGCAGGAGGAGCACAACAGCTGAGGTCAGTGATTGTGGTGCTTTTATGGCACCACGAGCAAGGTCGTGGGGACCAGAAACTGCTGAGGGGGGCAAGAATTGAGCACTGCCATGCAGGGATGTGGAGGGGCTCTCCATCGGTTGGTTGCACCATGCCCAGCAGGTCTCGCTCTCTCGGGTCAGCTCCTTTGTATCCACCCACCCAGGAAAGAAAAGTAAAGGCAGGGTTGGGCCTGAGGAACCATGAGCCCGGAGCAATTATCTATTCCATGAAAAGCCATGGAGCAGGTGAGCCATTTCTCCCCAGAATGGCTAGCACAGGGAAAAAACAAAGACATTTGTATTTCTGCCAGTTGACAAAATGAAATGCCACTTGTAGCCAGTGAAACTCTGCAGATTTTGCTAATAAAGGATTGCTCCATCCAGCTTCCAGCTGGATTCCAGCCCCAGCCACAACACGGACACTGGCAGCATCCCCCGTCGCATCCCAGCACTGGTGCCACACCACGGGCTCGGGCTCACTGCAAACCCAAGCACTGCCCCACGGCAGGGACACAGATCCCATTGCCAGGTTTGCTCCCACTCTTTGCTTCCCTGTGTTTGCCCTGGGGACCGTGCTGCTGGGATAGCACCGTGTCCCTTGGGAGGCTCTAACATATCTTAGGAAATTTTCCCATTCTATTCCGCCTAATTTCACCCATTAGCGCTTGTTTCAGCACGGTCCCGAGGGAATGTCGCTCCCCAGCATCCTCCCCTGACTCTTCCTCCACTTTTCTCCTCCTTCACATGCACACAGTTCACCTCAGGATGGCTCAGCCTTGCTCCACTATGAGCAGTGCTGGTCCAAACAAACATATCCTCCATGAAACATGCCCCTATACAATCCCAGAGGATTTGCCACCTGGTTACGATGCACGTTTTAGGATTTGAAAGGTCTTGACCCTGCCCTGCTGCACACAGAGAGGTCCAGCCCATGGACAAACACTTGAGGAGATCTTGGCCAGTGCATTTCATCATGGCCAGAGATGGGAGCCTGCTCCTTATCCCCAGCTGAAGAACAAAAAAAGAGCCAGTTTGGGAAAACCGTGCACCCTCAGCACGCCACCACTCCAAGACCAGGCCAGACACTCCATCACTCTGGGATCCTGACTGGAAAAAACATGAAAAAGCAGGAGGAAAGCAGCTTATCTGCTGCTGTCATGGCCTGCAGTGTTTGGGGGGAGGATTTGGGGCAGCAGATGGGAATTCCTAGACTTTGTGCACAAGCCCAGTGCCAGCTCCATGGCCCGGGCCAGTTGGGATGAGCATAGCTTGGCTTTTTACCATGGAATGCTCCAAAAGGAGCAGCAAAGGGCAGCTCCCCTGGGGGCTCACAGCACCCAGGAGAAACCATGGAGCCCTTCCAGCTCTCCTCACTCCACGAGCAATGCTCAGCTCCCTTTTCCCTCATCCAAAGGGTGGATTATTTCAGGAAGGGAGGAGGAAAAAGCAGCAGTGATGAGCTGACCGATGGCTGCTCGCAGCAGAGCCCAGGCAGGCTGAACACCCCGGGGGTCAGACAGGCACCTCACACGACCCAGAGGTTTGGCTGCAGCCAAAGAGCCCAACTGGCTTCTTACATAAACGACCTGAGGGCAGCGCCTCCGAGACCACCAGCGCAGGCAGCAGATGCTCCGAGGCCAAATCCACCCGGTCCCGGGCAGACGTCACCTAATCAGCACGTTGGCTTCTTCCCAAGGCAGTCTTGGGGCACACAGTAAATATCTTATGTAAGCACCTCTGGCCTGAGGCCGGATCCAGTTCAGCCATGTCACACAGCCATTCCCTCCTGGACAGAGGCATGAGACGAGGCCTGAGGGGCCTGAAGGGGCTTTCCCCAGCATGGACCTGCCAGCCCCTCTTGGTGACCCCATCTCACAGCTTTGCCAGAGGAGGCTCCAGGAAAAACCCTGGTGGATGGAGAGGAATTGCTTATCCCTGGTGGCAAAAAAAGACAGAAGAAGGGGTCAAAATGACAAGTCACTTCTGCCCCCAAACTATTTGTCCTCCAGGACCTGGTAGCTGAGTACAGAGCTGGGAAGAGCCCAACAGCCCTCCCTACAAGGCCAGTGCTTCCAGCCCAGCCACAGCTGGCTGGACCATAAGTCCCTTCAGTGATGGAGACATCACACCAAGCCAGGAGACTCTGCCAGATATCAGCTCTCTCCAGGTGGGAGATTTCTCATCCCAGCCTCTCCTGTGGCAGGTTAACCCCCAAATCTCTCAGCACTGCCAGAGACATGGGGGAGAGAGAGAGAGAGAGAGAGAGAGAGAGATTCCTCTTTGTCCTGAGCAGCCTCCTGGAGACCACTGGAGTCGGGAGGCTGGAGAGTGCCCATGGATGGACAGAGCTGGGGATAAAACCAGCGGGGGCATTAGCAGGATGCAGAGGATGGATAACCAGTGAGCATCTTCAACACTGAAGCATCTTCAGTCACTCCAGGCTGCTCAGTGAGGGCTGTGCTGGCAGATACTCTTTCCTCCTTCTCTCTGGGCTCACATCTTCAAAGGATTTACCCACAGTAGTTTTGGCCACAGGAAATCCCAAATAAGTGGCCTCGAGCTTCACTATTGCTGTCAGCACCAGCCTTGGGGGACTTCCCCATCCATGGGACATCCCCTTCTGTGCCAAACCAGGTCACACGTGAGTTTGGTGGGTTCAGACATCAGCTGGAGGATGCTCAGAGGCACAGACAGCAGGGGGCCAAGGGAGCAGACAGGACACGACCCACCCCAGCCTCCTGCTCCTCTTTGACAGGTCACTTAAACACTGCAGCCACCGAAAACCCTCCCCGTCTTTCACAAGAGGCATTTCACACCCGCCCTCGCTGCTAAATAAAGCAGCCCCAGCATTATTGCACCACCCGGGGCAGTCCTGGGCATGGAGCAAGGTTAAATTCATCCCTGCAGAATCAGCACCAGCAGCTTCTCCATCAGCACTGGAGCTCCAGGCTGAGCTGGCTGTGCCACCACCGGCCCCGGGCTGGAGAGGAAAATAGAGGCAGACAGAGAATTTGGGTCTGTGTCGCTGCAGCTGGCAGAGGGGAACATATGCACAAATATTTGTGCTCTCCTGCACTTGGCAAGGCCTCTCTGCCCATTGCTGGCAGCTCTCAGGGTTTGGGAAAGGGCAAACGGGTCCGACCAGCAGCTGCCTGTGGCAGCCCTCGGATCTGGGTATGGCAGTAAAGGTAAAACCTCAAGGATTGCTCCAGTGCTGTCCCAGCACACAGCACCAAGTGACACTGGGCAGCTGCAGGTGCCAGAGGCAAGTGCTTGAAATTTACAGTGAAGAAATAGTCAAAACTGGCACAAAACCCCCCAGTTTTCACCCTATGCTCAAAGCCATGGGCAAGACCCGCATCAGACACCAGGAAAGTGCCAGGGAAGCCAAGAAGCCAGTCTGAAATAGAGCTGCATTTTGGGATCACCTGCCTATGATGGGTTTTTGGAGGGTGAGGTCTTGGAAAACAGAGGTTCAGTAGGGCCCAGGGCCAGGTAGATGAAAGGCTGAGCTATTCTTTGGGTTGTGGAGCAAAATAAAACTGTACATTCATATGGAAACAAGTTACTTTTAAGTGAAAGACAAAATTAAAAAGGTGTTTTTCCATGAGGCTCAAAGCAGTTTGTTCAACCCAAAAGGAAACAACTCCCCACCAGGTTGTTGCACTCATTTGTAAATCACACTTCTCCTCTAGATCATTTAAAAGACTTTTTCCAAAGCAGAAAAAGCAGAGCCCCACTGAAAAAAAAACCCCAAAATTAATCTCCAAAGAGAGCATTCTGACTCTTCCTGAAAACTTCACATTTCCAAAAGCCAAGGTAAAGCACCGTGATCTTCCCAGTTGTTTCTCTCCCCCATTTTGTGCAATCACATGTAATTCCCGAGCTCTGCATGAGTTTGGGATGGGTGCCAGGCTCTGCAGTGCCAGTGCCGAGCACACGCAGCTGCCGGCACGCTCCGGATCAGAGCCACAGCTCGGCCATAGGGACACAGCACCCAGCAAAGCCGAGGGCAGGCAGCTCCTAAAGGGGTGAGGAAATGCTCTTTCCCTTTCTCTGGGGTGCTTAGCCCTGTGTGGTGAGCCAGGGAATTCCATTTGGGATTGTGGGGGTGGCACAACAGATCCCATCAGGTGATACCTGCTGCTCCAGGATGCTCCAATGCAGCAGCTTACAGAGACTGGGAAGGGTGATTCCCACACGGAGCTGCTGTGGAACCTCCTAAACCCCTCGTTTTCAGAAGGGAGCTCACTGCTCTGCCACGCACAGGTGGCACACGCACCTCGCACGGGGATGCCGAAGCAAGGAGCATCACATAGGTGAGGTGGAATGCCTAGGGAAGGTGTGATCCAGCTCTCTGGGAGGGCAGGAATCTCCTCCTGCTGCTAGAGCAGCCCTTGCCTCAAATCCAGCACCACCGGGATGGCAATTTGGATGTCACCAGCTGTAAATGCCCATGGTAGGGCAGAAGTTATCTATGTCCTTCCCTAAGGACTGCAGCCAGCAGGAGGGCACTGCCCACCATGCCAGCACTTTGTGCTTCCCAAACAGGTTTCTTAAGAATTCCTTTCTTTTTTTCCTCTCTTCCCCTCCATTCTGGATGCTGGATGATAAAAGACAAAGCAGCAAAAATCTTCCCAGAGCGCAGTCCCAAGGGACCAGGACCCCCAAGCCCCTGCATTTCCCTGGATGTCAGCAAGCTTCCAGAGTAAATTTTTGGGTTGGTTTATCAGGAATCAAACTGTGCCTCTCCCCAGGGGATCTTCCACTTCTTCTCCATTAAGATAAAAAGGAGAAAAGTTTTAAAAGCTCTCTGTTTAACAAGGCAGCTGCAGGGAGGCTACTCGACTGATTGAGTTTTTACCTGGTCCTTACAGGCAAGCTCAAGTACTTAACATAGAAATGAGGTTTAGTCACAGCGAGGCATTTGGGATTAGAGCTGGCTGGAGAAACTCTGATGAAACCACGTTCCTCCCGAATATGCACTCTTGTCAAAATTGAAATGCTTTGTGAGATTGAATAGGTTCAGCCAGAAGTTCATTTCCCAAAGAAAATCAGGGAGAGGTTGCAGGAAAATTTGTTGAATGAAAAAAGATGTTCTTTTTCTTTTGAGCCATGCTGAGGGGTATGTTGGTGAAGAGGTTGGTTTCTTCTTTCTTTTTTTTTTTGTTGTTGTTTTGAGGGTTTATTTTAAGTCATGTATTGCTCAGGGAGGAACCTGAAGAACTATTTTCTCTCTAATGACAAGTTTACCCAAACTCAGCAATTCCCCGCTCCCTGCTGGCTCACAGACTGGTAGCCCTGAAGACATTTACGGCTCTGCAAGAAATTCTTGCCATCAGACTCCAAGGACAGCACGACTCAATAAAGACAAGCTATCAAATCCCACCTGGAGTGATCCTGGGGAGGGGCAAGGGAAGCCAGGCAGGACCAGGGCAGGCAGCATAACTGCAAACAGCATCCATGACCTTCACTAAGGTGAGTCCCCAGCAGCAACTGGGAATTTCTCACCCCAACCCCACACCTTTTGAGAAGCATCACCCCACTGAACACAGAAGAAAGGATGGGGAACCCCTCATCATGGAAAAGATGGGTGACTTCCATACGGGATGACAGACCATGGGGGTTTCTGCAAACCTGTTGGTTTCCATTTTCTAACTGTTCTTCTGCCAAAATCTGACATTGTTCCTGTTAGAAAAACCTGTTACTTGAGTCTCTTGGTAAAAGTTCATGCTCTTGGGTCCATCAGGTAAAATCTCAGGGTCAGGGTTCCATCGGGAGGTGAGGATCCACTCAGGTCTTGGGCTCTGGTTTAAGAATCAGTTGGGACCAACAATGGCCTGGGCTTCTCCTGCTCTGAGACAGCATCCTGGATCACCTGCTTCACAGGTAGGGGAAGGAGCACTGGGATTTCACAGGGTTGGAGCCAGCAGCAACTCCCAGACCAGCCACATGGATTTTGCACAGCCCTTCCCTGTGATCACACCCAAGGGGCTGCCATCACCTCTGTGCTTATTTAGCATATGCCAACAGCCTCCTCTGCTCAGCTCCAGGACAAAGGAACTCCAAACTCCCTTAGGCTGCCAGCAAGTTGGAGTCCTAGCAGCCCTGCCTAGAGCAGGTAGGCTCAGATCAGACACTTTTCCAAGGGTAGAAGTAACAGGCAGAGCTGCTGGACCCACTCACAACAAGGGATCCCTGTTATAGCTCAAACTACAGCCCAAAACATCTTCCCCAGGTTGTTGGGGGATGCCAGCTATACAAGTGGATTTTGGAGAAACAGTCAACAGCTGACGGTCCAAAGGAGCAAACCCAGTGTTCCTCCAGCCCTGTTACAGCCACTCATTGCCATCCACATCCAAGGAGGGCTTGTGCCACACCTCAGGCTGGGGGTGTCCAGGAACCCTCTGACTACTGTCCCTGTAGCCCCAGCTGTGAGCAAACCATCCAAATCCAGCAGTACTGGGGGGGCTTTGTTTTTGTTCCCCCTCCCCTTGCTCTGGGATGAGAGGAGCTTTATAAAAGGCTTCCGCTTAATCTCCCTGCCAAGCGGACATCGCCGGCTTCTGCCGTCACATCGTGCTCCGGACACACACAGAGTTTTCTGCCCTGCCTTACAAAGAACATTGTTTGCAGAACAGAGTGAACAACATGTGAAAAGGAGAAGGGAAAAAAAAAAAAAAAAAGAAAAAGGGAGAGATCTGTGATGTTTGCTGGAAGAAAAACCCACTCATTTGTTTGGACGAGGATTCTCGGCACGTACAATCTCAGGAACAAAAGGAGATGCTTGTTCTCCACTGTGTTTGTGGGAAGAGTCCTGCAAATATTCAGGGGTGTTTGTGCTGCAGAAATGATCCCCAACCTGCCCTCAGAAACTCCCAGGACCCCCAAAATCCCTGCTGAGGGGTCCAGCCCTTGCACAGCCCCACGGATCCAGACCCCGAGTCTCTCCCTTTATATTCAGTAGCAGCCTGTTCCAACTGAAGTAACCGCAACGATAAAATTCCTTGGGGAAGAAGTTTTGGGAAGAAGCACAGCTCCATCTGACCTTGCTGGTACTCGACAAGATGTAGGTCAAATATTTTAATTGCCAAGTCACTAATCCCCCACGCACAGCACGCCAATATTTGCACATTGCTGTGGACTTGCTGCCTTTGGAAGCCTCGGGGGGAAAGAAATAGCAGCTGGATTGATGGGGAAGCAATTCCTGCTGAAACACGGCGCTGGATACAACTGCTTGGGATGAATGGCTGTGACTGCAGGGAGAAGGGAGAGGAGCAGGGGGGAGTTGCTGCTCCACCAGCTGCATTTCTAGCTGGATTCAAAGCTCCTTCAGCATCGGAGCACAACTGTCCCAAATGCACAGGCAACACATGATTACACCCTTCAAACCTCCCCCCTCCCGTCGCTGTTCGGAAACTTGGAGCAAGACAGGCATTTTATTTTTATAAGAAATCAGAGAATGAAGCAGCCCCGGCGGTGCGAGCATCTCAGCGCCTGCAATGCAGCCACCTCCAGGCTGCAGCTCGCTGACACCTGAGACTCCTCCGGCAGGACCAGCAATTGCCTCGGTGCTCCCCAAGGAATTTGAAGAGATGGAGTGTAATTACCCATGATGGAATTTGACTCACACACAAAAAAATACTACAGCAGGAATCACAGCTCCCAGGTCACGCAGGGACAAGGAAGGGGACCCTGGATCGCCAAGTTCAGACCCTGCCATCACCAGCTACCACGCTGCATAATCCAGTTCAGAAATCGATCATGGAAATCTTTAAATTAGCTCCATTTTCTACCCCTTGCTGCCACTGGCATCCTGCTCTGGAGTTGCCTCCCGAGGATGCTCCACTCCAGGGGTGCCCAGCTCAGGGTTGGCTTCCCCACGTGTTGGGACACGCACGGCCCCACCTTGGGGCTGGTTTCCCAGTGAGGCACAACCAGGATTAGCTCAGTGACAGCATCTCCAGAGAGGAAAGGAAATGGGGAAGGGGGAGTGGGATATGCGGTGTGGAAAACCTCCCATTTACCGGTCAGAATTAAAAGGCCAATTACTTTATAATCTCTCAGGTACAGGAACGGTCTCGCTCGTTCAAACAGGGCTTAGCGAGACAGCCCTGGCCCAGAACAGTGACATTGCTACAGCCCTGAGCACAAAGGGGAAATTCTGATGAAGAGAGGCTGCATCATTAAAATGCAGCGAGTTGGATTCTGCCCTTATATCTACCCTGCAAATCCTGGACAAAAGATTTTCCAGATTACGTATGCACATTCCTTTCCCTGCTGTCCCATGAAAGAACACACAGTGCCCCTTTCCCAGCATACACCAGAGCATCACTTCAGGCATGCAAGAGGCAGGTCCAAAGCTTTGGGGCCCAGGGCTATCCAGGGAAGGAGACTCCCTGGAGAAAGAAAAGACTGTGGGGTTTTTTTTCCCCATTTTTCCCAATTTTCAGAGAGGATGTACCTTTGTTTTGATATGGCAGAGGGAAACCTCAGCTTGTAACAGCAGCAGCCCACTGGATTTGATGCACAGCAAAAGGAGTTGGGTATTTTTTCCTTGGCTGCTCCAGATACTTGGGACACAACACTGCTGGGGCATCCCATGGGCACACCTCATATTCAGTCTTGCTTTCACAAATAAGAAGAAAACTTTGACTTTCACTCTTTTTCCTTCTTAGACTCTGTCACACAGGAGAGTTATCCCCAGTTAAGGGATCCAGGAGCATGGAAGAAGCTGTGGAGGCTGGGGTACAAGGCTCATCCCCCTTCTTTGCTCCATTCCCCCCCCATCTAGCCACTGGGAAGGGAGCTGTTTGTGCAGCTACTGCCCAAAGCACATCCCATGGACAGCAGGGAACAGGGGATGCTGGCCTCTGGAGCAGTGCATGAAACTTCCGTGTGTCCCACAGGGACAATTATCAAGTGGGAGAGTCAGTCTTCCCAACCCAAAGCCATTTGTTATAAAACAGGGAAGAGGGCTTAAAGCTCTTATGTTTGAAAATGTTAGCTCAGCCCTTTAGGGAACTCCTGATGTGCCAGAGCATCTAATCTCTGCAAATCACTTTTACTCAGCCTTGCTCTGGGTTTTCCTTTTTAATCAACTTAATCTTTATTCATGAGGTGTGTTACATTCTGCATTACAGAAACGCCCAGATTCTGAGCATCAGGCTCAGGGAACGGAAATTGAGGAAACTTGGTGTTTGTTCCAGTCAGGGCTTAAGGTCTGGAGCAATTTATCTGGACTTGTGGCAGGCCCTAGAACTCCTCCATGTCCCAGCAGGGAGGAGGAGGGAAACAGCTCAAGTTCTGGGAGGACACTACACCACAGGGCTGGCACGCGGTGAGCAGCACGTCTCATTGCTAAATTTAATCACAGAAGTCCCCGCTCACCCAGCCTCGATGATAGAGCCTTTTTCTTATTAAAAAAAAAAAAATTATAATAAAAGATTCTGTGAAATAAAAATAATAAATTAAAGGGATCAAAGAACCGAGCGACCGGCGAGTGACAGTAACATGAAGCAAAGAATAAAGGAAGCGTTAATGGGATTTCAAGGGGAGAAGGAGGGCAGGAAGGAGGATTTGCTCCCAGAGAGAGCAGAGAGCTGCGGTGCCAGGACCCCATGACCTGCCCCACATGGGATCAGACACTTATCCTGATCCTTCCCCCCCTCAGGCAGAGTCTCATGAGGCATCTCTAAACAGGGATGTCGGCAGAGAACAGCAGGACAGAGCAGAGTTTGACACCCAGCACAAGCTCCTGGGAGCAGACTGGGACACAGCAGCACTGGCATTGCTGTTTTGGGAAGACAGGAGCAAGTTCAGTGCATGCTTCCCTGAAGCAGAGGGACCAGCATTTGGGGGCTGCCAAGAGGAGCTGTCTGAGCAGGATCCCATCCCCAAAATCAGCCTCAGAGCATCCCCAGTTTCCCCAGTGCAAAGAGCAGCTCTCTGCAGCCTGGAGTGCCCTCACTCATCCTCCGAGGATCAGCTCCCCCCCATCACGATCCTAAGGAACTAATGGGATTGTAATTCTTCTAATGAGCTGTAATTAATTAATTACCCTGTTAGCACAAGAGCTTTACATTTTTTGGCAAGCACGGTGCAGTTTTGTAGCTAGAGGGAGGCTCTTCCCCAGCACCATCAGGCTCCCATCGTGGCTGCAAACAAGCTCATTCCCCTCCACCTCAATCTGACACAGTTCCCTTTGGGAAAGGACCTTGGAAGCAGCCACACAGCTCACAGTTCTCACCCAAATTACAGACAACCAAGGCACACACATTCATTCAGAGGGATCACAAGCATCTCCTCTGCCAGTCCCTTGAGAACATCCATCCCCTCTGGCAAACTTAATCAGACAAACACACAATGGGCAGAGAGTAGGAGATACCGAGACCCTCCGTGATCCCTGCAGAGCAGAAATATAACGTGGAGTATTCCAAAATGCACTAAGAATGAAGCCAGAGCAGTGTTTGATCTGTGCTGCTCAGCACAGCAGCCCTGGGATGCTCCGATCCACACTGCAGCCTCCTGCATGCCTGGGATGCAGGATTGCACCCCTGCACAGCAGCCACCTCTTCCAGCTTGGCTTCTCCATTACCTCCATGCTTAATAATTAAAGCATCAGTGTAAAGGCATTAAAATTTCAGGGACTGACACGTTCAGAGCAAGACGAAGGGCTCAGGGATAAGGCAAACGCTGATGATGATTAACCCTGAACAGCTCAGTCCATGAGGAGCAGGTCCCTGCCCCTCTGCCCCCACGGACAAGTCCTTTTCTCCTCAGAAACCCTTTCCTCCCAGATCTGCTTTCCAAGAGCATCCACTCCAAGCTGCAGGGGAGCTTTGCTCATCATCAGGTGTCTCTAAAAAAATCCTAATGGAGGGGGGTTCTTCCCAGGGAGCGTGGCTTTTTATAGAGCACTCGGCTTTGCGTGGAGCCAGCTCCGAGCAAGGGTTACGAGGTACCTTTGGCTGGCTGCGGAGGCGGAACAGGAGGGCTTTCTGCAGGAGCAGATGGAGCTGCCATGCCTGGGAGCCAGCCCAGCCCTGCTGCGGTGACAGACTGGCCCACGCCACCTCCCCCGAAGATGCTGCACTAAGACCCCCTCGCAGGAATTGGGGGAGGCACCGAGGGGCTGGGTACAGGCACAACTCATCCCACCACCACCACCACCAGACCCCCACACCGGGCACCCCTCATCCAGCACCCAACTCACCCCGCTTGTTTCCTCCTGTATACAACCAGCAGGATGGGGAGGAGGGTGCCTCTCCTCTCATGAGGTTCAGCTGGGCAAGAGTACACCATCTTCCCTCTAACGCTCACACCAATTAAGCTAATTGCATCCCCCTGAGTAGCTGGTGCTGGTTCCCTGATCACACAGCCCAGGGGTTCTGGGTCCCTCTGCTCTTTGGGGGATACAAACCCGTTGAGTGTAGGATGGAATCCCCCAGACAAAACTCTTTAGACACATTATTCGCTCCTAAAAAATCACTGAACCTGACCACAACCCATAAGGTCAGGAACAGAGCTCGTCTCTCCATGGAGCAGAAGAGATTTGGAGTTGGTGGTACCCTGCCCATGGGGCAGCAGGGCCGGGAGAGATTTGGGGCTGAGAATGCAGGCAGGAGTGCTCAGACAGCCCCTTCCCTCACTGCATCTCCTCCAGAATGAAATGCAGTTTGCATTCGGAAGCGCGGATGAGCGGGGCCATCTGAGCCCAGGCTGTCGCCGGAGCCGGGGTTGGGTGTGCCAGGTCATCAATCCTCCCGTGACACCGCCCGGGCCCGGGCACAACTGAGCATTACCTTGATTAAAAGAGTTGCGTGAATGCAGCACTTGGTCCCAGCAGCCTCCCACGAGAGCCAGGCAGGACTGTCCCCCGTCACCAGCTCCCCAAATCCCAGGTGACAGCAGGAGCCGGGTGGGTCCCTGGCCACCCCCCGCCTGAAGCTCCCAGGGATCGTCCCACCTCGCCAGGCAGCCAGAGGTTGTTTCACTCATTAACCCAGCATCTGCTCCTCTGAGGATGCTCCTGCCCTTTCAAAGCTTCTCCTGCTTTGTCACCTGCCTTTTCAGGCGCTGCAGACACAAAAGACCCTGTTCTTTGTGCAATGCCACCAACCAGGCGCAGCAGCACCCCTGGGCACAGCCCTGGAGTGCATCTAATGATGCCACAGGTCACCCTCTTCTGCTACCCCCAGGTCACTGTCGCAGTTTCCAGCCTCGTTTCACCACTTTTGTATTGCAAAGAGATTTTTGGAGAAGTTTCTTTCATGGCAATATTTTCATAGAATCCCAGAATGGTTTGAGTTGAAGGGACCTTAAAGCTCATCTCGTTCCAACCCCTGCCATGGGCAGGGACACCTTCCATTAGACCGCGTTGCTCCAAGCCCCATCCAGCCTGGCACTGAACACTTCCAGGAGTATAAATGTGATGCACAGGGATATTCTGATGCAAGGTCACCTTTCTCCCAGACTGGCCCCATTTGTGCTGGTCCCTCTCCTTCACATCTCTGGAAGCTGCAGCTGACTCCCCCAGGGACCCTTCCCAGGTCCCTTCTCCTGCTTATGTTGTTCTTGCACCTGCTTTAGTTTGCTGAACACTAAATATTTCATTTATTACCTCTCTGGAAAGTTACTGGGGAGATTTTCCAGAATAAGAAATAATCAGAGCTGTGAGCTGCTCCTGGGGGTGCACCAAGCCTGGGGATGGTTCCAACCAGCTCTTTAGGTGTGCTTTGAATGTGCTTTTTTATATCATCATCCCTTTTGATTTGGGTCTTTGACCAAGCCACGACTTGTGCTGCTTCAGTGGCACTGCCAAGATCTTCTCAGCCATAGGGAGGGTGGTGATCCCTGGGGCTGCTTGTCCACCCTCAATCCACTCTTTTGGGAATGTGGTGCTCGTGGGGTGGCATGGCGTGGGGTGGCAGGACCCTCGGGATGGCTGAGGACATCCAGCAGCAAGGATGGTTGCAGGGAGGAGAAGCGAGGCTCGTGTCCCTGAGCATGGTGGCCCCACAGGCTCCCCAGGCTGCCCCAGTTCCCCGTTCCAGGTGTCAGGATGATAAAGCCGAGCCCAGCTCGCCGGAGCAGGCGCAGCACCCGGCAGCTCCCATAATTAATGGCACCGCCAGCACTTCCCTGCCGGGCCATGAATAAAACATCGCTGCTGAGGACCCAAACTTTGAAAAATCTCTCCTTTTTTTTCCCTGTTAATTATATTTGTCGGGACACTGTGCTTTTATTATTGTCTCCTCCTGCTTAGTCAGGGGAGTGGAAGTTAGTTTGGGGCTGCTTCTTTCAGACTGGCAGCCTGTTTCCTAGAGGGATGGCATAACTTCCAGGGAGATTTCCCACCCCCCAAATCCCCTTCCCTCCCTTTTGAAAAGCATCCACTTCTGCATCTTCAGACCTGCTGGATGTTTAGATTTGCTACAGCCATTGGATTTTTTGGCATTTCTGGGTTTTTCAGCATCCAAGAGCCTCTCCTGGAAAGCAGCCTCTCCAGACCCTTTCCATCTTGCAAATGTTTTTGCTGCATATCCAGGCTATGCACATGGATCTGTTTTCCTCATGAAGATGGAACTGTGCCTTGTCCCTGACCCCCGCTAGTCCAGAGGGACAAGACAGAGGGACATGTAAGCCAAGGGATCCCAAGCACTTCAGATTAACTCCTGGCATGAGTTTCAGCACATGTCCCTGTCTCAGTTTCCCCATTTCTCTATAAAATCCTCTAAAAGCAGTGGAGGTTTTTCCCTACCTGTCTTTGCTAGCAGATGCTCATGGGGCTGGGAACAGCTCAAGGGGAGAGAGGAGGCTGCTCACAGCTCTGGTTCCCAAACGAGACCCTGAACATTTTCCTCTGCCTGCCCACCCTGCCATGGCTTAGATACGTGCTTCCTCCATCCCAACCAACAATTCATTATATTCATCCGTGTCGTGCCTGCAGCATGCAAAGATTTGCACTCCTGAGTGATTTCGGGAGGCTGAGCCCATGGTTGTGCCACAAGCCAATCCCACCCCACGGCTCCTGCAGGGAGAGCAGCTCCCATCACTGCCTGGCTTGAGGGATGAGAGCGATGTCTGAGCAGGAGAGAGATGTTGCCTGCACATATCCAAGTCTGAGCATCTCCCTCTGTGGAGAAAAGTGAAATTCCACCCCGGCTTTGCTGGCTCTGATCCAGGAGCTGCATTAGTAGGGCTTTGCCAGGTCAGAATCAGACTCAAAGCCAGGTCCTGCCATTGCAGAAGTGTTTCAGCCACCCCAAGTGCTGCCACTGGCAAGAGAGGATCACTCCCTGCCCTGGGAGCCTGGGCAGAGGCACCAGGAGCTGAGCTCAGGTCTGTGCCATGCTGGACACTGCAGCACAGGCCCCTTGCAGGTGGCAACAGCCAGAACTTGCATTTCCATGATTCATCAAAATCCGTTTGGTTTGAGCTGTGGTTCTGCAGGTCCTGTGGGGCTGGGTACCCCAGCTCTGCCCACACCATCCCTGCATGAGGGGGACCTTCAGCAGAGGCCGGGGCTCTGGGAGAGAGCAATTTCCTGCCTGAGCAACAAGCTCTTTCCTGTTCGCCAGATCCCCTGCCAGCAAATTTTCTCTCTCTGGGCTCCTTCCAGCCCAGCAGCCCAGCCCCAGCACAGCACAGGGATGCAGCCAGCAACCAGCACATCCAACCTGCTTGGGGTGGATGCAGCACTGGCTCAGCCCAGCTCCCTCATCCTGCAAGGTGCCTTCTCCTTCCCTTGCATGTCCCAGCAGGCTGGTGGCCTCCTCTGCCTGTCCTGCCATGCTTCTGTCTTCCTGAAGGTCCTGGAAATGTTCTGCTCTCGGTGAGATCCGCGCTGCACCTCTCACAAGCTGGAGTGGAAGTGCTTGAAGTGCTCTCAAAGGGAAGAACTGACACCTTTAGCACTGGGAAACAGAATTGCATCCACTCGTACATGCTAAGGATGCATCCTAGGATTTTTAAGAGGGGTCCTGGAGAAGAAAGGGATCTTCTCACAGCTTTGTCGCCACAGTGAAAGACTAAAGCAAATAAAAGAAATTGATTCTGCCAAGGTGGAGAGGAACTAAGGAGAGAAAAATTTCAGTAATCTCAATGGGACCACTAAAAATCTCCCGGTGCTCTTCAGCAAAGCAGAGATTAGCAGGAGGATTTGCAGCCATGCTGGAGGCTGGGACCCAGATCTGCTGCTGAGGTTTTGCATGAGCTTGGGTGAACAGCTTCATCTCATCCCATCCTGTTTCGCTGTCTGGGAAGAAGGGATAGTCTTGATTCCCCAGTAAAATCTCCGTTTAGTGGTGGTTGTGAGGCCCTTTGAGATCTCCCAAAGCAGGGAGAAGCCATAGGGAGGCAGAGCACAGTATGCCAGGGTAGTGGGGAAGGATGGATGTGATCTGTGCTGCTTCCTGCATCAAACTCTTCCCTCAGATCCTTTCACCAGCCTCAGTTAATTGCTCATTTGATGTCTCCGGCATCTGCAGGAGCTCCTGACTCCCCCAGCCCCATGGCCACCAGAGCATGAGGCTCCCAGCCCACCGAGACATCAATCCCCACCAAAAGCAGCCCCATGCCACACACCAAAGCCAACAGATTCCCTGTTGAGCCAGGAATTTTTATAAAGGAACTGAGATCAAGACCTCTAAATAAAGGCAAAGCACACCCAGGGCACATGAGATGAGTCTTTGTAAAACTGGACTGTGTGATGGCCGAGGCCTCACTTCCAGTGGCGTCAAATCCTTCCCTGCCTGGGGCACCTCCCTTCATCTCCACAGAGATGGAAATCAGCCTTCCCCATCCTGGCACCATGGCAAGGACTGGGCTTTGCTGGGCACTGGTACCAGGAGGCAGCAAGCTTTCCCAAGCCCTCCTAACACAAATAATAAAGAGGGATTTGAACCGGCCAAAAAGATGGACCCGAAGCAATCCCAGCGGGAGCATTTTTTTATAAGCCAGGGCTATAGGAGAAAGGGCAGGAAACCTGACCCATCACAAATCACTCTCCTGTCACTTGCTGTAATCTAGAAATGCTCTATTAAAAACAAGAGCAGCCCCAGCTGCCGGCAGCGAAACAGAATCGAGGCCAGGGAGGAGGGCAGCTCGGGTTGGGATCTGGCTGCCAGGTAGGTGGAAGTCTCTGAGGCTGGGAAGTGCTGCTCTGCTCTGCTGTGGTTTATAAATAAATGGAGCTGCCCGGCTCCGTGGCATCTGTCACCTGCAGCCAGCAGATGTAGGTGGGGGAGACGTCTCCCTCCCTCATGGCTGTCTGGGCTCAGTCACAAAAGGGCTCAGGACACAGCTCCGTGTTTCCAGCCTGTCACCAAAAATGCACAGGGCCTTGAGTTTTCAATGAACCAGAGCCGGTGCTAATGGGGTTGGGAAGTTGCCTCCTCTTCCCTCAGCTGTGGCCACGGTGCCCTGAGCCCCTGTGGCCACCACTGCAGCAAAAAACATCAGCTAACAGTGATTCACCTGAAAAATGAGGTTCTGGTGCAACAGGAGCACTTTGCTAATTCAGCACAAACTGAGGCAATAATTATCAGGGGAGCAAAAATAATTCAAGGGTGTTGAAGCACTTGAGGGCTTCCAGAAGGTTTTTTTCTTGGGAGATGCAGATTCCCATTTACTTTGAGGTTTTCTGGGTGAGATCTTTGACAGCATTTTAATATTTTCCATGTTCAAACCCGGCTGCTCTGATCACAGGGCATGAGGCAGCTCAAGAGGAGGCAAGAAGCACCCGAGAGAGGAGTGGGAGCCTCCTCCCTCCCTCCCTCCTTCCCTGGCTCCATCAGGGTTTCACAACCACAAAACCTATTTTCTCACATCTTTCTCTTGACAAAACCAAATGTCCTGGACCACCTGCAGCTCCAAGCACTGGTCAAAAGATCTGGTGATCCCAGGAATCTCCTGGACACAGGAAAAGCCTGGAGCAGGGTGTGGCGAGGCACCCCCACCCCCAGCCCCCTGCTGCACCCTCCTCTGCGGCCGGTGCACACCAGCTTGCTCAAACAAAGCCCATCTGTGCAGATTAATTACCAGACAATGTTTGCTCTCTTGCAGAAGCTGATTGGGTGATGGAAGTTTAAACAGGATGGAGAAGGGAGAACGGAGCACGGTGTCCTAGAGATGGAACACAGCCTCGTGGGTCCTGCCCAGAGTCAGATCCTCACAGCAGCACCCCTTGAACCCTGGACACTGTGAGAACCTCACTGACACAGACACAGAGGGTGGGATCCCCAGAGAGCCATTGGCCCCAGGACAACCTGCCCTGCAGGTTACAGCAGACACAAAATGACCTGTCCATACACCGAGAACAAAATCCCTGTCAGCGTCCAAAAGTCCAAGGAGTCCTGTCAGAGATAGCCCAGCATGCTGCAAACAGCCCCCAGGAACAGGCATGGAGAAGCCTGTGGTGAGATGGGGAAGGACAGAGCAAGGAAATCCCTTTGCAGAAACAGTTCCTCCAAAAACAAACACCTGCTCTGGCCTCGCTGCCCAGCCAGGAAGAAAAGCCCTGCTTGTGGCTGGAGCACGTTGCTGCACCCCGAGCTAGACCAGGAAACCACCCCGAGTCCCTTCAAGCACCAAGATAACCCCCAGGCCACCACATCCACTCTTCCCTTCGCCGCTGGGGGCAGATAAGCCCTGGAGAAAAACACCCAGATTTCCTCCTAACCCTCCCAGGTCCCATGGGAGATGGCTGGATCATCCCCTGAGCCCCTAGAACACTTCCAGCAGACATGGACTGCTGTAGATCATTGCTTTGAACGTCCAAATGCCCCTTCCTGGCAATCAAGGAGACTTCTGGACCTTGGTGGGAGGTGAAGCGAGGCTGGAGCAGCAGCATGTGCTCGTCCATCTCATCCCATCCCACCCCATCCCCACAGACTCACGCTCAGTCAGCTCCTGAGATGGCTCCTGGAGCTCTCCGCTTGCTCCTACCTCCCAAGCACTGGTGGAGGAAGATCTCACCTCTTTGGAACCAGCCTTCACCACCCTCTTCTGCTGCTGGAGCCCAGAGGAGACCACCACATCTCCACTCTTCCCGTGGGTGAGGCTGAGGAGCCAGGGAACAGGGGCAGCTCAGAGAGAACGTTTCCCCATGGATGGATCCAGAGCAGAGAAAGGACTGGGGAAGGAGGAGAACCTGCCTTCAAGCCAGCAACGCTTGCTCAACCACTGGTTAGTGGCTCCACAGGAAACACCTTGCCATGCTCACCTGGAAAGACATGTTCCTAGTGAGGCAAGGCCATCAGTGGGCAGGGAGTGGATGGGAGGCTGCAGGAGATCCACCCCTTGGCACATGCAACCTCCTTTTGGCCACAGCTGGTGAGGAGAGGAGGCTGCCAGCAAGTCCTTTGTGCATGATTGGGTCTGCTGTGGCCATTCCTAAAGGTGAAAGGGCTTTCCCATCCAGCCCTAATCCAACCTTGCTCTGACATAGCTCCGGTATCTGATGCTATAATACACCTGCATGCTCCTCAGTTTTATTTTAGACAAGCTGTGAGGTCACACATGAGGCTTTTGGAGAAGCGCTTCTCCCTACCTGTTCCCGAGCTGCTCCAGGGCCAGGATCTACAGGTTCACACTGTGCTCCAAGTCCAAGCTATGGCTGGTTAAAACTAACAACGAGGTTCAAAAATGGGTGGACTGTGAAGATGTGTTCAAGGCCAGGTTGGACGGGGCTTGGAGCACCCTGGTCTAGTGGAAGGTGTCCCTGCCCATGGCAGGGGGTGGGGATGAGATGAGCTTTGGGATCCCTTCCAACCCAAACCATTCTGTGGTTAATTCAGTTGCTCTAAAGTTTGTTTGACCTTTAGGGCGTGGACAAATCCTGGGGGTGTCAGGGTGCTGAGGTAAGTGGTGGGAAGGACCCCAGGCTTCACCACAAGCCCATCTGGACACCTCAGCACTAGAGAACCTCCCAACAGAGCTGGCTGAAGGCGTCACAAATGGCTGGAGACAGGAGAAACCTGGAGCAGGAGGCTGGGACAACATCGTACCCAAACTGGTCTCACCTACCTTGTGGAGAACAACCCCAGCCTGCCTGTTGCAGTCATGGCAGAGCTGCTGGATGACAAGGAGTAGGCAGCCAGGCTGTCCCAGCATGGCCACCTCCACGGCCGTCTTCCTGCTGCCAGCTCTTATGGACAGATGCTGGATGTGGCTGCCCCACTCCAGGGCACGATGCCCACGGCTCCATGGCTCTGCCAGGGCCTTCCCTGGGAGCACAGGGCATGGCGGAAGGCTCCATTCTCTGGCAGGAGAAGGTTACTCAGAGTAAAAGCATGTGCTCGTGTGTCATATAAACAAACACTGCGTCCTCCTCCCACCACAGGCCCTGCAGAGCCGGGCGGGATCTCCAGTGCTCACCACAGCCACACCACCCTTTCCCATCACACCCCTTTGAGGTGGCTCCACCACGTCCCTCTGAGCACAGGCAGGGGTTGGAGGAGAGGAGAGCTGCATGGACATGCCAGGAGCTATCACATCCCCAAGGGATGGCTCTCTCAGCTGGCACCAGCCTTACTTTGTGATATGGCACACGCCATCCTTTCCCCTGCTGTGCCATGACGGTGACATGCCCAGAGCAAAGCAGCACAGCTCGACTGTCATCAGGGACACAAAGTCCCAGCCCATGATGAGGGGGTTGGGACTAGATGATCTTTAAGGTCCTTCTAACCCAAACCATTCCATGATTCTGTGACTCAAAGCCGTTTTTCAAAGGCTGGTCTCACTCTCCCAGGTGCTGGGTACTTTCCATGCTCAGACTCCTCTTCAGATGCTGCTTCAAACAGCTTCTGGGTGGCTGAACAAGGCCCACATCATCTGCCTTCCCACACCTCCATGAGGCCACATGCCTGCTCTGGTGCAGAGCCATGGCTGCTCCAGGCTCAGGAAAGCTGGGACATTTAGTGGGAAAACACTGATTTTTCAAGGGGCTGCAACAACACAGGTGAAGCAAAGCCCAACTTGGGAGAGCTGCAGCTCAAACCAAGCCAGGAAGCATTTCTTGCCAGCCACACATGAGGGAAGGGGAGGAGGAGAACCAGGTGAAGCTCAGGATAAAGCATCATCTGTCATGTGGCTTTGCAGGATGTCACCAGTTTTTCATAGCCCTGAAATGGAGATCTCTGGTTTGTAAACACATGAGGGTGTCTGGTGAAATCAAAGGGCTGTGGGCTCAGAGTGAAACACTCCCATAGCCATGAGTCAATCCGTAGCGTTGCTGTGGACAGGAAGCTGGTGAGTCACGGATCACAGCCGGGCTGGAGGTGACCACCCAGAACATCCCTGTTATTTATAGCCATGACACTGATATGGACAGAGAGACCCCAGCAGCTGCCCCTAGGCAGGGACAGCATGGTGCATTCCCAGTCATCACCTCCTGGGCATCTTCTGCCCTCATCTCCTGGCGTCCCCAGTCTGGATCTCCAACGCAGAGCTGGGTTCCTGGTGTGCTGGATGTGCCCTCTTCACCCAGCTAACACTCTCCATCCAACAGCCAGTTGCTAAAGCCATTGTTGCTGCTTTCCTAAATACAGAACTTCCCAGGTCTCTCCCTCCATGGGTACCACTGTTGGAAAGAAACATACGGAAGAACTAATGCAGAGTTTGCAGAGGGACTTCTTACATAATTTATGTGTAAATCAAGTGGCACTAAGGAGATGCAGGAGCTTTTAGATTAAGTCGTTCTTCCATCTTGAAGGTTTGACTTCCCTGGCTTTGCCAGCCAGACCCCACCTGGATGGCTAAGGACTTTCCTCCTGTCTCTATAGCCAGCCTTCATCCTCAGACCATCTCCCCCTCTACACCCTCACTTTGAGGCATTTGGGCTGTGCCTCACCAACGGGGACGCGGCAGCTGCGAGCACAGCATGCGGAGCTGGGGGCCAGCAGCACAGCTTGCCAAGAGATCCAAGGAAGGGCTGGTTGTGAGGAGCTGCCCTTTGCTTCGTGCCTCCCTTCCGACTGCGTGGTGCACTCAGCCAAATATCATTAAAGGTTTATCCACACACTGATCAACTTATTTGCCTTCAAAGCTGGAGCGAGATCGCTCTCCGCAGGGAGAGGTGGTGGATGTTGCACCATCTTCCAAACCAACAGAGGATGCGCAGGCGCTCCCAGCTCACTCGACTGCAGAGATTGGCCAGGACATTCTGGAAAGAAGTGGTGATGCCTTCAAAGTGGAGAATGGGTTGATAAGAGGGGAGTGGGGAGAGACATTTTAGCTCCTACTGGGTAATTATCACCCGTGGAAAGCTGAGGAGTAAGCTGGTGGGAGGGAAATTACAACCTATCATAAAACCAATCTCTCCCAAATCCAGTCTCTTCAGTGTTCAGGAGTGTTTGGTCTGGTTCCAAGGCTTGGCTTCTGGAGGAGTTTGGAGACGTCCCTCAACAGAGCTCCAACCCTCTGCAAAGCAGACACCACATCCCTTTTGTTCGGAGAAGCACAAAAACGGGGGACACATCAGGTGAGGGGCTGAAGGAAAACAAACGGCTTCATTCAGGAGAACCAGTCCTGGTGAGATGAGAAGGGACTTAATTACAGTAAGTCCCTTTACAGCAAAACTGCCAGGTGCTAAAAGACTTTTTAATTTAGCAGAGAAAGGCAGATCAACGCCAAGCATCTGGAAGCTGAAGACGGAGAAAATCCAATTAAAAATCAGGCCATGCTGCGAGTAGAACAAGCTATGAAGTGATGGATTATTCATTCCACGATGTCTTCAATTCAAGAGAGGGGTAGAATAATCGATCCTTCCAGCACTACGTCTGTTGGTGACGAACGCTCCAGCCCAACTTTTGGGAGTGTGCACATTCCACTGCGAGAGCCAGGCCCCAACTTTGGCAAACTGCAAAGTTCCCATGGATGATGGAGGACAATCCACCAGCCCTACTAGGTAAGTTGTTTTACGCTTGGAGGCATTAATAACCCAGAACTAGCAGCCAACTCCATGGAAACCAACTGGTAGTCAGTGACAAGTTCTCCTGTTGCTATAGGAACAGGGCCCAAACAAATAAAAATTACCTATAATTTCTCCTCCCCAAAGTTCTCCCACATTACATTTCCATAGCAACTAATTAGCTCATTATTGATCCGAACCAAGCCAGTGGAGGTGTGAACCAAGCCAGTGGACCACTGGAAGTGCCCAGCAGCCATGCCCAGCTCCATCCTCTCCTGTGGCAAGCTGAGACGAGCCTTTAAGATGGTTTATGCTGGGTCTGGGAGGAAAGGCTTGAACACGAGGAGTTGGGGATCTCAGGGCTGGATTCCTTCATGCCGTCCCCGGGATACCTCTGATAAAAATATCACTTGCTCCCTTCTATTTCTAGCTGTCACCTTACACCTCAGTATCTTTTTGTGTTCTTTCCAGACTCCCCCCATCTCCTCCAGGCCCAGAGTTGCTCTGTTGGACACCTGCTTGCCTTGGCAAGGTTCTCTCACCCTTCTGGCCAGGATATTTGAGTCTCTGGGCTTGTTGCTATCTCCTGCACCATCAGCACACTGCAGGGTCCTTGCAGGAGTCTCTCCTTCCTCATGCACACTCACAGCCACAGCCCTCCACCCTCCTCTGGCAATTCACTGTTACAGGTCTCTTCTGCCTCCATCCCTGGAAGTGTTCAAGGCAAGGCTGGATGGGACTTGGAGCAACGTGGTCTAGTGGAAGGTGTCCTGGGGTTGGAACTGACTGATCTTGAAGGTCCTTCCAACCCAAACCATTCTGGGATTCTCTGATCAGGGTGCATTAAACCACAGGGCTGTACCATGCAAACATCAATGAGGTAAATTAGCCACAGCTACCTGCTAGATGGGAAAAGCTGCTGTAACATCCAAACCAAGGGAAACAGAGCTGTACAAGGTCAAGGGAAGTTCAGGCAGAGCAGGTCCACCAAGCCTCTGTCCTGGGAACCTGCAAACTCAGTTCAAGGCTCGTGGTCTCATGCAATGGCAACACCACATCACGGCGCTACAGGGATCAGGGTTGCATCGTGGACCCCCATCTTCTCACCCCCACACACCCCGGGGTCAGCAGCACTAGCACTGCAGTGGGGAACGTGTCCCTCCAACACCTCAGGGGAGAAGTTGAGGTCAGGGTGGAGGATATTGTTTTCATCCCAATCTGGGGGGAAATTCCTGGTGTCTCAGGATCTCCGAGGCCTCCCCTGCCAAGGACCAAGGGATGGAGAAGAGGCTGCTGCTTGCTCTTCCCCTCCTGCTTCGTGACCCCCAAAACCACACACACAACGCCCCATGAAACACTTGCTGACAGAAAGTCATCTGGAGCAGGGGGCAGCACGGCTCTACGAGGAATATTCCCCCCATCCCAGGTGCTGCACTTCCAACTGAATTAATGTAAATCACACATGAATTCCTGTAATTAATTGCTGCCGTCCGCCGCCGCACACGTGTGCGAGGATAGCAGATGTGCAGGGAGCTGAGCCTGCATCCCTGCACAGACTCCAGGCAGGTCGGGATGAGGCCTGGCCAGGTACCAGGAATGATAGGAGGTGCTGGATGTGCTCCCAGCTGCAGCAAGGTGGAGCCACCTCAGGGCTTTGCCAAGCAAATTGCCTTTTTTTAACCAAAACCAACACAACCTGCTGGATTCAGCCCCCACTGAGACATGCAGTTAATTCACCCACCCCCAAAATGTGACCTGACCCCAGAGTGGACAGAGCCTGGCTGCTGTGTCTCTTCTCTGGTGTCTCATAAGGACCAAGTGGCATCACACAAGCCTCCATCCCTCCTCCCTCCTCCACCAGCCCTGTTTCCACATCACCCATGGGAATGTGATTATCAGCAAGATCTCTGCCACCGTCAGATGTGATCAAAACCAAAATTCAATTAAGTTTGATTGGATTGAAAGCAGAGGGTTTCAAGGAGACAGGCACGTACACCCAGAGTGGGATGCCGCTCCCCAGGAAAGCAGGCTGGGATCTGTAGGATCTGCAGGATGGTCACCCCAGGATGCAGCTCTGACCCTGGGATGAACTCCATCCTGTGGGGGCAGGAGCCTTTGCCAAGTCACTCATCCTCCTTCTGAAGGATCCTGGATAGAGTAAGGTGAGCCCAACCTCCTGAAGATGCTTTTAATTCTTTCTCATCTTCTGAAATCAAATAAAATTCCAAATGAGAGACTTTGTCATCTGAGCAACAGAAGAGAAAAAAAAAAAAAAATCAACCAAACATGCCTGGAGATGAAAGGGAATTGTAGATGGATATTTCATCTCTTGCTCTTGTAAGGAACGTGAACATAAAAAAAGGGAGAAACAAACAAAAAATCCCAGACACGGTTAATGAGCTTTGCATTTAAATGTGCCACCAATGTCACCGCACAGACAGTTCTTCCAAGGTCCCACGTTCCTGCTCACCCCCAGACAATGGGTGCAGGACAGCCTCAGAGCAAATATTGGGTGAGATTAAATTCCACTGGTGTTTAGTAAATAAAACATGCATTTTGAGAAGTCAGGAAAAAGTTTGTTAAATATTTTAGTACATCTGGTCTCCCCACCCATACACGGCCTTACAAAATGTTTTGCATATTTATTTTAGCATGCACTAGATTTATTTAAAAATAGCATCACCAGCACTGGAAACAGCCCACTTGCTTTTCATCTAGATCTTTGCGTTGAATCAATGAATCCAAAATTAAACAAGGTTGGGTGAACTAAATCTATATATGAACCTATTTGCTGATCAATACAGGAATGGATGCCTGGGATCTCTTTGCTGTGTGAAATATGAGGACTTACGAGAGAAAAATTGCTTTTGTTATTATATTGTTTAAAAAAATTCAGATTTAATCTCCCCACATAAAAAATTATTTATCGGAGAGATGCTTGGTCCTAAATAATTCATGCTGGTTGTATAGTACCCAGAAGACAGAAGACTCCTGTCTTCCATTCCTAATGAGAGGGAAAAACACCTCAAATACTTTTCTTGGATTCACTTTCATCGCTGCAGGGAGATTAAACTCTACTTGTCCTCCCCCAGGGAAGCAGAGCCCTCCAAATCACAGAGAAACCACAACGTGCTGTGTATGGAAGGAGAAGAGCTTCAGACATGTCTGGAGGCCAAATTTTAGTTACCAAATGTAGTTTAGTTTTAGACACCTGGCTCTGGTGTTCAAGGTATGACTTTGGTGACTAAGGAGCCAGAACAAAGAAGGGTCTCCTGAAGAAGCCATCTCAATATAAATAACACAATTTTTAATATTTTATACATATATATATACAGGCCATAATATAAATTCAGCCCCTCCAAAACAGGGTAGGGGTGAAGCCACCCTGGGGGCACCAAGCACTGAGCCCCCAGCAAAGCAGAGCTGGAAGAAGAACAAAGTCAACCCAGGCCACCCCAGCTGAAGTACATGGGAGACACAAGCTGTAAAGGTCAGTGGAAGTCTCCCCTGGCCAAAAATGGGAACAGAATTGGGGCTGAAGTGTGTGGATTTGGAAAAAAAAAAAAAAAAAAAAAAAAAAAATTTGGGGCTGGCTTTGGGAAGTGCCTTGCACGACTGTTTGATCAGCCAAGTCCTATTCTCCTAAGCCTGCTGCAGGAATTGATCCACCGAGGGCTGTACCTGCTCTGCTCTGAATAAATCTGCATATCAGCCTCTTGCATGAATGAAAAATGCATGCACCAGTAAATCTGAGGTGAAATAATACATCTGTTGTCAGCAGCCTTTTCCCTTTCTTTTCGCTTTTCTCTTCCACGGGTTTCATTAAGAAGAGACACATCAGCTGGGATAAAGTTGACACCACCAGCTCACTAATTGTTCCTGATGTTGCTTTGACGATGGATCGCTGCAGAAACACCCGCCCCAGGCAGGGAGGGGTAAATTCACCTCTCTGGGCAAATTCTGGGAGAAAACAAAGGGGTGCTGTAGAGGCCATGGCAGGGAATGTCCCCAGGCTGTGGCAGGAATGGGGTTATGGGGGTGCCAGGGGTGTCCCAGGAACCCTGTGAGGTGCCAGCGATGGATTCCAGTCCTGCACGGCTCCCAGGGCTTCCTCTGAAGGAGAGGAGGAATGAGAAATAGCTGACCCTAGCCAGACACATCATGGATCCCAGGGGCCAAACTCAAGGAACAGTCCCAGCCCCAGCTTCACCTGCATCATCCAGCCCTTCTGCAGATCAGGAGCTGGAAAACCCAAAATGGGTTTGGGCTTGTTGCACTCAGGCCATTTGCGTCCCCACTGGAAGGGCTCCATGATAGGAAGGATGCAGAGGGACCCAGTGCTTCATAGCTCAGATGATTTCAGCCCTCCCACGGGCAAGGCAAGGCTGGTCCCAGCAGCCAGCTCCCCTCAGCATCACCTCGTGAGGCCTTCTCCAGCTACCTAGAAACAGAGACTAGACAAGAGTAAGGGAATAAAGATAGGCATTTATTTGAAGGGCCTTCAAGGTACACCCTGGGGGAGCCAGAGGCTGCTTCCAAAAAATGGACCCCAAGATGGACCTCTGGTCACAAGTTCTTCACACTTTTATAGGTTTGGTTCATTTGCATACCAGGGTTAATTCTCCAATTAAAGCCCCAGTTTAATGATGTAATTCCCCTCAGCTTGCCCCCCCTTTAGAGTCTTTGGTTTACATATTTTGGGCCTAGAACAGCCTGGCTGTCCTTGAAGGCAAAGCCTGGAGAGGCTTTGTTATGTCTGCCTAGTACGAGAGAGCAGGAATTATAGGCTACAAGGAACTTCAGAGTTGCACTCTAAACAGAACAGGATTTGAAAAATATAAAAGTTAAAACCTAAGGCATCAATGCCAGGTGGGACAGTGACAATGACAGTGCTCCTGTCCCCACACTGGCCCTGTCCTGTCCCTGCATGGCCCACAAGCAGGTTGGCAGCTTGCAGCACACCCGAGCTCGCTGCAAAGAGGCAACAGCTGCTTCCCGCTGGCCCAGATCGACGATTTTAATTAAGGAGAAGATTTGGGGGAATAAAGGGGAAGATCTCTCTCAAAGATGTAATTAAAGAAACTCAGGGTGGGGCAGGATGATGAGAAAGGACACGTCCTGCAGCTGCTGGGGCTCGGGGAGGGCAGTGGAAGGGGAGTGGAGACCCCCATCAAGGCCCTGCGATCCTGAGGGGAAGGATCCCCCAAATGCCGGTCACAGAAGCTGCTCTGCACCCCCAAAGGCAACCTTTTGGTCTTGGCTGAGGTCCCTCACAGAGCAAGCAGACACTCCTGCCTACAGCAAACCCAAATTCCTGTGGATTCCACTCTGAGTTGCAGCAAAGGTGAGGGCGAGGCAGGAGGGTCCTCATAGCTGAAGCTCCTGACCCCAGCTCGCCCCCTCTGAGCCAAAAGGGGCCAGGTCAGGGGCCGAGAAGCCTTTGGAAGGTGGGGTGCAGTCACCAGGATCCCCAGAGCACTTTTGGGCTGTTAGGAGAGGTTCCTGAAAAGAGGCACGGCGTAAGTTTCAAAAAAACCCGACCCCCACACCCCTGTGAGAAACACCGGGGTGAGAAGACAAGATGGAGGCAGCACTGCCTGAGCAGTCCCACTGCCACCCCTACACCTCACAGCCCTGCGAGCCGCCAGCAGCTCCGCACCCTCCTGCCTCACCCCAGGCTCCCAAAACTCCACCCGACAGCACTGCCGATCGCTCCCGCCCGGCTTTGCCGGGTCTGTGCCTGTGGCCCGAGGCGCGCAGAGCCGGCCCGGATCGATTCGCGGCAGCTGCTGTGTATTTACACAGCCATTAGGAGCCTGCGAGGGCGGGGGGCACGGAGCATCCCTGCGGCTCCCGGGTTCGGGGCAGGAGCCGAACACCTCCTGCCACAGCCAGGGCTCCCCGGCAGCGATTCCAGTCCACAGGCACATCCCGGGGGACCCTCAGGGTCATTCATCAGCTCCTTCTTGCCGGCACTGAACGGGACCTGTTGCAGGCGGTGATATTCTGCAGAGCCCGTGCGGAGGGTCGGGATGACCTGGGAAACGCTAATTAATTGCCTCACTGAGGGGAGCAGTGGTGCTCGGAGCAGCCACACACCATTTGTGGCATTTGGGGCAGCTTCGGACCCAAGCCAGAGCTTTTGTCTGAAACCTTGGTGTTTATTTATGAAATCTCAGCTTCAGTGAGAAAAGGAGTGTATCACTCGAGGAGAGACAAGCGGCCCTGAGCGGGGAATGACACTGAGGAAAACACAGCTGATATCGAGGTTGCAGCTTTGGCTCATCAAGGTTTCTGTCTCCTCCTCCACCCCGAGCTGCTCCAAGATGTAAATCAAGTTCAAAAGCCACCCCGGCTCGCCAGGCTCCTCTCAGCCCCCTGCCCACGTCCCTGCAGCGCCCGCCGCCGCTCCCGGCGTCTGGAAATAAACAGCCTGTTCCAGCTCCGCTTGGTATTTCCAGAAAGGTTAACGCAGCGTGTGAGGGGCCAGAGCCACCGCTCGCGGGGCTGGAAAGGCTCCCGGCAAACCCTCCGGGGGACCGGGGCTCCCTGCCTGGCAGGTGACCTCCCCGGTCACCCCCGAAGCGCTGGCGTCAAGCTTTGATATTTCCAGGCTTTGCGCTGCTAAGGTTTCCTTCTCCCACCCCCACGTTCCCCCACCAGCATTCCCGCCTCTGAAAAATCAATAGGAACTTCAAGCTGAGAGGGAAGCCTGGAGGGTAACATTTGCTGGGCAAGCTAGGAGTTTGCCCCGTGCTCTGGGGCTCCAGCAGAAATCACCCCAGTTTTCCAGCACCCCACTGATGGGGAGTTGCTGTTTGTCCTGTGCAATTCCCAGGGGATGGAGCAGCAAAGCAGCTGTGCACAGACCGGTGGCACAACTCGCTCCATAAATACGCACATTCTGGGGCTGGGTGTGCAAACCAGGCTGCTGGGACAGACAGAACATGCTTGGAGATGCTGTGTCCAAGCTAGCAGTAAAAAGAGAGCAAAACATAGAAACTCGGACTCAGGGCTGACCTATTATCAGGGGGAAAAGGCAGGGCACCAAAACACCTGGATACCAGTGGTTAAACCAGAGTTTGAGCTCTCCTTACCTCAAAAAAAAGCCTTACTTAGCCTTCTGTTTGGAGAGGAGAGCTGGGAGACATCTCCAGCAACTCTTCATGGGCAGCAAAGACCTTCTCCACCTAATGCACCTCACATAAACCCTTCCCTCCCAGCTGGGCCGCACTGGTCCCTCCGGGTGCCAGCTGAAACAATTTTAGAGCCTTTGGCTGGGCCAGGAAGGGCTGATCCATATTCCTGAGGCCTCATTGCTATTCTGCAGCTTCAGCTCATTAGTGCTTAGGTGCTACAAGAGCTTTGGAAGTTTCTGGGTGAGGCAGCTATTAGGGGAGGATTGAACACGTCTGGTACAAACCCCTGGCTTTGGTGAACTCGCTAATTTACACTATCGAGCTACAAGGTGCCCACAGGCCACCCGAACCAAAAAAAAACCACCCCTGTCCTAGATACGGGCTCAGCCACTGTCTGGGAAAAAAAAAAAAAAAAAAAAAAAGAAAGAAAAATTAAGCAAAATAAATAACCCTCAGCCCCAGAAAACTGGCTGCATCATCACACCCCCTGCTAATCCATTAGCCAGCCCTCCTCCGCACACGGCTCTTAGGAACAGCGTGAGCTCCAGCTCAGGAGCTCCTGGAGAGATCCACCATAGAATAGAAGCTCAGAACGGTTTGGGTTGGAAGGGACCTCAAAGCTCATCCAGTTCCAACCCCCTGCCATGGGCAGGGACACCTTCCATTATCCCAGGTTGCTCCAAGCCCCATCCAGCCTGGCCTTGGACACTTCCAGGGATTGGGCAGCCACAGCTTCTGTGGGCACCCTGTGGCAGGGCCTCACCAGAATTTCTTATGTGTATTGAACGTACATTTCCCCCCTTTCAGTTCAAACCCATTACTCCTTGTCCTGCCACTACAGTTCCTGATGAACCAGCCCAGCAAAGGGCCAGTATGACCAGTACAAACACCTGCACTGTACTGGGGGAGTGCATTGGGGTCTGCCCCTTTTAGAGGGCCTGCTCCCAATACATTCTCAGCACAGGGCAGGGAAAGCTGCTGGCCCTTCATCTGAGGAGCTTCTGCAGCCCTGATGGTGCCCGTGTTCCCTCCCTGTGTTGGATGTGCTGAGTTTTCCCTTCTCTGCAGCGGGAGCTGTGTCCTTCTCACCCAGGTTTGGGCACTGCCTGTTCGCACCTCGTGACAGTCCCATGGGGAAGTCACCAGGCAGAAATAACCTCTTTTTGCCTCTGTTTGAGACAAATGGGGGGAAAAAAACACCTTTTCTCCTAATAAGGGAACTCAAAGTGATGAATTTTCCACTTCTCCTGAAGTTCTTAGCTCGGAGGCACTGATGCATTTTTAATGGTCTCGATGTAGCTATTAAGCTGGTAATTGGAACAAAGCAGACTCCAGCTCCCGGCAGGTCGGGCTCCCTCCAAGCGTGTCCCCACACCACACGAATGGGTGTTCCTGGGGTCCCTGCTGTCCCCAGCATCGCTGACCCCACCTCGGCCCCATTCCCGCAGAGCATCGCCACCAAGATGCCGGTGCTTGAGGGACCCGGTGTCTCCGGCCTGATCCTGCCTGGAGCGGGCTGACTGGGAAAATATTTGGGAAGGGAGCTGTTTCCTTGCTCCCAGCCCCCCGCCAAACCTGCAGCTCCGTCCCCCATGGGAACGATCCCCCGGACACCCCTGCCCTAACCCGGCTGCGCACCCTCGAGAGAGGGCGGGGAGGTGCCGAGGGGGTTCACAGCGGGTTGGGATGGAAAGCGGGGGGACTCCCCGCAGGGTCCCGCCGCCGGTGCAAGCTCATCCCGCGGGGTCCCGGCTCATCCCACGGATCCAGGCTCATCCCGCGGGGTCCCGGCTCATCCCACGGATCCAGGCTCATCCCGCGGGGTCCCGGCTCATCCTGCGGGGTCCCGGCTCATCCCGCAGGGTCCCGGTGGAAGCTCATCCCGCAGGGTCCCGGCTCATCCCGCGGATCCAGGCTCAGCTCATCCCGGTTGGTCCCGCCGGGTCCCGGCACCGGGCGCTGCCTCCCCCTCGCGGCCGCGGGCAGCGGGTGCTGCCCCGGGACCCCCGACTCGAGGGGATCCCAAATCCACGGTCAGCCTGCCCCTGATCCAGAAACCCACACCGCCACCCTGCTGCCCGGCCGCAAGAGCAGCAGAACCTTGCGTAGCCCCAGGCAGCGCTCCGGGGCTCCCATTCCTGGGATTGTTGCTTTGGGGTTCCCGGGTTGTACAAGCCCCAGACTGGAAGCAGCATCCCTCCACAACAGAGGAAGTACAGAGGTAACGGGATCCCTCCCCAGGCTGCTGGGCCCCCAGTCCCAGGGGAGCTGCTCCAGGGATCCCACTCCCAGGGTCTCAGCTTGTTCACTCCCCAGATCTGGAGCAGCATCACCACACACTGTAAGGAGAAAGCAGGGCCTACGCCAAGCTGCTGCCCCAGACAGCAACAAGAGGAGACAAAAGCAGCAGGTTTGAGGGTGAATTTTATTGGAAACAAGGATGGGGGTTGAGGGGTACAGACCATTCCCAAAAGTACAAGGGGAGAGGAGCTTCCAATGCGAGTCAAAATCCTCACCCACCTTAAAGCCAGGCTGGTTCTCCCCAGGGAACTGCCACTGCATGAGGGAACAAGGTGGCACAGGGAAGCAGGTGAAAAGGGACATGGGATGTGCACAGGTAAGATCTGTGTTGAATGAAGCAGAGCAGATGGTACAGGGAGGTGTGGTGTGTTTGCCTCCTCAGCAAAGCCTCAACTCATCCACAGAGGCCCAAGCCCACTCCAGAGCCATCTCCCCTGCATTTGAAAGGGCAGATGCTCCCTCTTCCCAAAATAAAGAAATCAGGACTTTCTCCAGGAGGAGAAATGCAGAAAAAAAAACCATGCAAAAAAAAAAAAAAAAAATTTTAAAATGAACACCATTCCCCAAAGCACCAAAAAAAGGGTGAGTTAAAGGAAGGGGAAAGGGGTTGAAACAAAGAGAGAAGGGAAAAAACCCCAAAAGCTCAGCTCAAAACAAAAATAATCCAAAGTAACCAACTACAAAAAAAAAAAAATACAGTTGTACATCTCAGCAGCAAAGCTGGCAAACCAAGCGGGTACAGGTGAGTGTCAGGTGGTTTGCAGAGCAGGATGAGGAGGAGGGAGACATGGAGAACATCAATCACTTCCTTATTTTCCATCCAGAGGTGGGCTGGGGGGTCAGGGTCAAACCAAAGCTGAACAGGGTTTGTGCAGCTTCACCTGGGCTGGTTCTCTCAGGGTTTGTCGACTCAGGGAGGGGGATCAGAGGGATGGCACAGGGAAAAGCAAGGCTGTGTGATGCCCCAAGGACTGAAAACCATTTGCCCCAAAGCAGCTTTCCCAGGAGCAGCTCGTGGGGATAGATGGTGTGGAGCACCCCAGTTCCCAGGCAGGGGGTCGCCAGCACCTCATCAAACCCTGGGCTCAGGAGGTGGGATAATGGATTTAAGGGGACATCATTCTTCAGTGAGGGGGACCCTGCACACTGGAAATTAACCCTGAAATCCACACCTCCAGGGCATGAATTTCAGAAATAACATTTTTTAAAGATTCAGTTAAAAAATAGAAGCATTTCTTTAAAAAAGAGGAAAAAAAAAAGTCATCTTAGGCCAGAGTGTTTTCTAGTGACCCCTTCCCCACCTGCCCAAATTTAGCCAGAAAAACGTTATTCCACCAGATCTGCTGGCCACATAAACATCCACACATTCATCATTGATTTAAAAATATATAATATATATAGAGCACACATACACACACAAATATATATTAGAAAAGAAAAAAAATCCTTCGGAAAAACTCAATTATTAAAAAAAAACCAAAAAACAAAACCAAAATCCACAGCCGGTGCGTTTATCTGTGATCATGTACAGTAGAAGCCAGAAACCCCTCCTGCTCCCCTGGCTCCTCAGGCTGGGAGCGTGGGGAAACACATCAGGTTTTCACAGTGGATTTGTCAGCAGAGAAGGAACTGCTCCTCCCTCCTCCCACACAGAAGGGCTTTAATTTATAGCGAGTTAGATCAAACCTAGGAAACGTTACAAAGTCCATTATATATAGACATCAAATGTACAACTGCCGGCAGCCCCGGGCCAGTCTCTGGGGTTTGGCTCTTGCTGGCACCCGCAGGGGTTGGGGACAGTTTGGGACACGAGGGGTGCGAGTTCAGCCTCCGGAACAAGCGGGTGTCACAGTGCGAGGTCTTACACCAGCTCCAGGTTGGAAAGCAGATGGAGCAGCGTCTTCTCCAGGAGCCAGGGAAGGTGGAGGCAGCCAGGGCTGCGGAAGGCGATGCCCAGAGCAGGGATGTGTCCTCCCGGCCCAGGGCCAGAGGGAGGAGAGCCAGTGTGGGGGACCTGCCATCTCTCCCTCACCTTGTGCCCACGAGGGAAGGGATGGATGCTGGATGAAGTTCCATG
This sequence comes from Monarcha castaneiventris obscurior, assembly GCA_026261815.1. Classification (NCBI taxonomy): domain Eukaryota; kingdom Metazoa; phylum Chordata; class Aves; order Passeriformes; family Monarchidae; genus Monarcha; species Monarcha castaneiventris. The sequence goes on along the minus strand of JAMPIT010000856.1, from coordinate 9,375,594 downwards.
GGCAGGTGTGGGCTGCAGCTTGTGTCACAGTGGGCTCGTGGAAAAATGCCTTTTTCCCCCCCAAGGGAGCAGCATTGCTTGAGGGAGAGAGATGCCCGGCCTGGTGCTGCCTCAAAGGGTCCTAAAGGTGTTGAGCCAGGCATTAAAACAGCCTCTGGTGTGAACAGCAGCCCACGGAGACCCACAAGACCCCAAAGCTGCGTGGGCTCCTGGGGGCAGAGAGCTGGGTACAAAGAGAAGGCGAGCGAGACCACACTCTGAGGAAGGGGCTTTGGGCAGGCAGGAGAGGAGTGGGAGAAGCACAGCAGCTCTGATTCTGTCTTCCCCAGACAGAAAAGAAATAACCCCCTGCGCTGTGCACCAGGTACTGGGGAGGGGAGGTGACCTCTGGCACCCTCTGCCCACTCCGACATCATGGGCATGGTCCTCTCCTGGGACCTCCTGAGCCTTCAGAGTCCGTGGCTTAACTGGAAAGGTGTTGGCTTCAAAAGGCTCCTCCTGGGGAATTTTTTTTCTCAGGGCAAAGAGAAGAGATTTCGAAGCCAGATGGGGCCAGAGATGCCCCCAGGCCGGGGAGGTTTGTGCAAACCACCGTGAACTCGAGTCCTCGCTCGCTCTCCTGCGGGGAAGCCGGGATGCAGGGACTGCAGGAAGCTGGGGGCTGGAAGTTAGGAGTCTTCCCCGAGGATCTCTGTCACGAAGGAGGCCATGTCAGTCTCTTTGGTGTCGTGCAAGGTAAAGAAAGGGTGTTCCTGCCAATGAGACCAAAGACAACGTCAGCTGACACCTGAGGACAGACAGGGCCAAGCGCAGACCCCAGGGGATGTCACACAGCTGGGGGTGGACACCAACCTCCTCCCCAGGCTCCCATGGACACCATTCTTCAGCTAAAAAGATGAACTTTGGCGTTTTTCAGTTCAGCCCCAGTGGGACACCCCACCTTGGCAGCTGTACTGCCATCCTTCGAGGTCTAAACTCTCCAAGAGCAGATAGAACAGAGGGAGAAAGCACCTGGAAACCCTGACCTTAACACCCATGAAATCAACACACCCACTTCAGACACATTACACCCATCCCGCTCCGTGCCTGAAAAATCACACATGTTGTCCCATTTTCCTGCTGGACCACTGATTTGAGTTTCAAAATTGGGAATAAAGTCCAGCAGAAACAGCTCTGCACTTACCATAAGTTCTAAATAGTTCATTCGCTCAGCTGGGTTCTTCCTTAAGCTGGAAGGGGGGAAAAAAATGGGAGAGAAAGGCTGTAGGATCTTTTTCTTTTGCTGTACATGGTCTGTCATAGGAGATCTCCCCAACCAACAGGAAACGCTCCTTGTGGAGCACCCATCCCTCTCCCTCCTTGGCTGAGCAGGTTTGAAGCACCAGCAAAGCAGCCAGGCAGATAACTGGGAAAGGACAACTCAGTGTTTTGCTACAAACAGCACAAGCCAAGCAGCTCTGCAGTCTGCCCCACACAGACCAGAACAGCTGGGGAGGAAAGGAGATGATTTCCCAGCACCTGCAGGGTGAGTTTGCCTCTGCCTGGCAGCCCCAAGCAGCACCCAGGGAGCAGGGGACACCCCGAGGAGAGAAGCTTCCCACAAAATCACAAAGCAGCTTTCACCGAGAGGCTGCCAGGGGTTCTTTCTGGTTTCACTGCCACTTTGCCAGAAAGCACCAACATTTCAGCAGCAGTGACAGGAAAAGGGGAAGAGAAACCTCTGCACCTTCCAACCAGCCTGGGTGAGTCAGGCCGAGAGCAAAACCAGTTTGGGCAGCACTTCCTGCCATGCTGAGCACCAGGTACAGCGAGGAGGGGAGAAATGGGCTCCCAAAGGACAGCAAACCCAGCCCCACGGTTCACTCCAACCCCTACAGACCAGGGCTCCTCCTCAGCGGGGCTGGGAGAGCCAGCAGGCCCTGCTGGAGCCTCACCACTGTGCTGTGAAGTCCACGAACTCCTTGGAGAAGCGCTCGGGCGGCAGCTGGGGCGAGGGCTCCTCCACCACCTGCTTGAGCTGCTGGAAGGGCGTCCCCCAGGACTCGTACGGGAAGCGGAGAATGGCCAGTTCAATCTGGGGAGGGAGGCAGGGCAACGTGAGACACACACCAAGCACAAAGCCACGATGCTCAGCCAGCTCAGATTCAAAGGAAAACCCTCTTTCCTTACAAACCATTTTCAATTTGGGGCACACCACTTCTCTTTTTTTTAAATACAAAGACCCAGAGGCCAAAAATACTTCCTTTCAAGGCTGGTTCAGCGTATTAATGCATTTACAGGAAGTCACAAAAGATATGTAAAATGGGATTATTTAAAAAGATAGTAACAGCACACAGTTTCTGCACTGGCTTCCAAAGTGCTCTGCTAGCCCTAAGGCAGCCTCTGGGCCTTGGGCTGGCACTGCATGAGCTAAACACACAAAAAAATCCACAAACCCAAGAAAAATTAAGTGCTAGAACATCATTTTGCTAAAACCACCTCAATTACTAGGTTCTTCCTACAAGTCACCTCTGCTCCATCCCTCATTTAAGCAGGAAAAAGTCTGTCACAGCTCTTGGGCAGTCTCCTCATGCCAAGGATCAGTTCCTGTCACAAAAGGGGCAACAGAACCTCCACACCTGCCTGGTAGGGTGGGGTGGGATGGGATGGGAGGAATAACAACCCTGAAAGGACAAGAGTGGGGACAGAGCCCAGTGTCCCTCCCTGACTCTGGCTCTGGTCAGGGGAGCTCAGTTCCTGCTGCTGGAAAACTGAATGAAGCCACCAGCCCAGGAAGGCCTGGAATAGCCTTGCAACTCAATGGCCCAAAAACTGTCTGGGCTGAAATCAATCCAAGCCCTTCATAAAGAAAACAAAACAAAACAAAACAAAACAGGAAGCCAGCCCAGGAGGAAGACACGAGAGGGAACCAAACATTCCGGGGCTCCATTCAGCTGCAGGCTGGCCAACTTTCAGTAAGGTCCTCTCTCCCTTGCAGCTTTGGAAAGGTTTGGATATTCCATAGCTCAGACTCTCCCATCCCACAGCTTCCTGCAGCTCAGAGCTGATGACATTTCCAGTCAGTCAGCCGAGCTCTGCACTGGCATGGGGACACCAGGAGAGGGGCCTGGGTTTGGCACAGAGGATGAGACCACGCTGGAGAAGAGGGAATATTTGCCCAGACACGGCGCACACGAATGCAGGGATGCAGCCCCCAAAACAAAGGCCATGGCTAAGAGGGCACAGGAAAAATTCCTGAAAATAATCCACCCTCAGAGAGAGAGAGAGTCTCCTGGAAAGCAGGAGCTGTGTTTTCCGGCAGCATCCCTTGGAGCCAACAGCTGGGATTTCCTTTGTCCTCTGGCGCCAGAGGATCTCAGCTGCTTTCTGCAACATCAGTTTCTTGCAGGAGGCAGATAAACCATCCCGAGCAGCTGCAGTTTTGGAACTGAAAGTATTTCCCCTTCCTGTTGGCTGCTCTGAGCTACCCCGCGGGCAGGATTTGCTGCAAACCACACAGAGCAGCTCTCCCTGCAGCAGGACTGGAATCCCCTGCAAGGCTCTGCTGACATGGGGGGTGAAGCAGGAAGGCCGAGCCCCAGCTGCAACAAACCCTGCTCCACTGACCACCCCTCAGCCAGCACACAGGGAACTGCAGAGCAATTAAAAGCCACTCTTGGATACTCGTTGTCATCCCGATACTGTCCACTGGGAGCCTGAATTCCCTGGGTAATTAATGTCGTGCCCTGAGCTATCACGCTCAATTTGAGTCCAGCTTGATGGGCACCCACCCAGCTGCCATTGCTCACAGCAGGGGTACAGCCCCACCAACCCAAACACCACCCCAACCCCAGGGTTGCAGATACAGATCCCAGCCCTTGGTGTTACCATTGTGATCCCAAGGCTCCAGACATCCGACTTCACGTTGTAGCCCTTCTGGTTCAGCTCAGGGTTTATTCTTTCTGGCTGTAACAGCAAAATGGGAGATGTTACCACTCCTGTTTTCTCAGTGCAAACCCCACAGAGCAAAATCTCTGTCTCCAAAAGCCAGGCTAGGTGGATTCCCCTGGCTCATATCCCCAGGGAGGCAGGGTCTGAGGTTAAATCTAGCACTGATGAAAGCCACATCTTCTTCCACACAACTCACATCAACTCCCCCTCTTTGCAGGAGTGAGACTTGCACGATCCCTGCCTCAGGAGCACACGCTTCCCACATGGATGCCACAGATGGCAAAGGGAAATTCATACTGACTTGAGGATGAAATGAAAGGATCCTGCCAAGAAAAGCCTCAGCACTTTCTACCCAACAAGAAGCAGTGCCACAACCAGCACCAGCCGGTTTTGTATCCTTCTGCAAATGCAAGGGGCAGAAGAAGAGTCGCTGTGGGATTAACACACAGAGCTGGGCTTACAGGGAGTGTGATCCCAACCCCTGGAGGCTCTGCTGAATCAGGCAGACCAGAGCACTCTCGAGTGGCTTTTACCTCAGGGTGGAGGTGGAACAGACTGATTTCTGAGCAGCAGCCTCTTAGAAGCACAGGGCTGCACTTACGGCCATGTAGGGTTTGCAGCCAGCATCCATGGTCTTGGCAACAGAGTCCACCAAGTAGCCACTGATCCCAAAGTCGCACATCTTCACGTGTCCCTCCTTGTTGATCAGCACGTTGGAAGGTTTCACGTCTAGGAGGAAATACAAGAGGGCAAACTGGGCATTTGCAGGGGTATTGAATAGCCTGATACGAGACAGGCAATTCCCTGCAGGCCTGGGAGGGACCAGGCAGGCCCCAACACAAGGGAAGGGAGGCAAAACCCCACCAGTTTTATTTCAATAAAAGTTGTTCGCAGGTGAATTACGACCATGTCCTTCAGGGAGAACAAGTCCCCTCTCCAACCAGGCAGGTCAAAAGGTTGAAATAAAATGCTGAGGAGTTAATCCCCAGCTCCCCAGGAGAGATTTTATGTGTCCAGCATAGCCTTAAAAGCACAACTCTACCAAATTCTGAGGACAGTTTGTCTCACGCACGTCACGATCTGTCCACAACTATACAAGGGACTACACCAGGATGGAGAGCAGGACCTGGTTCCCATCTGTGATTTTATAAGGTCTCCTTCAGCCCTCACTTTGCTAAAAATACCCAGCCAGGAGGATTTGGGGATTTTATCTCCAAGAGCTGCCTTCAAGGCACTTCTGTACTCCAAGAGGGACAGAGATGCTCGTAAGATACAGGTAGTGAGGAATTCTGTTGTTACATTCAACCTTTCATCTGGAAAGGAGGAAGAGAACAACATCCTGCAAGAAGGGAAGCAGCTCAGGAACAAGCATCTAGATCTGTTCACCACAGTCCTAAGCACCAGCAGATTCCACTTTAGGCACCCCAGAGGGACACATCACACCTGGAAAGGAGTCCTCCCCTAGCTTATGTCAAGGTTAGATCTCAAGCCACACTCCACTAACCCCATCCAGCATTTACCTCTATGGATTACAGACAGTTTACTGTGCAGGTGCTCCAGAGCTCGTACAATCTGGGGACAAACAGAGTGAAAAAGCACCCATCAGTCACACGCAGCAGCAGCCTCTCACTGCAAACACACCACAAGCCTCAGGAGAGGCCTCCAGCAGGCTCAGGGGATGCACAAACCCATGTAAGAACTCAAGAGCCACTCACAGACACGGCCATTTTCCCCAAAATGTCTTCAGGGATGGTTTTCTTCTTCTCCAGTACTTTCTTGTAGAATTTATCTAGGGAGGTGTCCATGAGTTCCATGCAGATCCACACATCACCCTGCGGATGGAGAGAAAGCAGTTGAGAGGGAATTCCCAGGAAATCCATGGGAGCTAAAGAGCTGGGCTGAAGAACACAGAGGCATTTGGGGACAGTTTAGTGCCTCCAGTGCAATGCCAAGGCCCCAGGTGCCCACCAGGCCAGTACCTCACGGAAGAGGGCTCCGTAGAAGGTGACTGTGTAGAAGCAGTCAACTGTCCTCATGGAGATGTCCAGGTCCATCAACAACCTCTTCTGCTCCTGTGTGTTCACAGTGGCTCGAATCCTCTGAGACAAATAGGAAAGAAAAAGTTTGGTGTAGGTGGGGTAACACCATCATCCCCCAGCCTGACTCAGGACCTGCAGTTCTGGGGCCAGGGCAAGCGCTTTATCCTTATTTTGCAGCCAGCAGCACCCAGGAGGAGATGCCCAGATTGCCTCTGCCAGGCAGAACCCTAAGGAATGCCAAGCCCTTGGCACGCTCTGCAGCGGATGCAGGGCCAGGCCAGCAGCCTGGACAGGCACTCTGACATCCCAACCTTGTGCTGCAGGCACCAATCCTGGATTTCCAAGCCTGTTATCAATCCCACCGTGCCCAGCCAGTATCGGCACAGACCCTTCACCAGCCAAACCACACCAGAGGCTGCCAAACCCAGATAAGCCCATCCCCGCTCTACCACAACCAGTGGAGCTCAGCAGTTCCTCTGCTGCCTTGGAGCTGCCCACCCCGATCCCCACCCCACTCAGGTGGGGTCCTCACCTTCACAGCCATGATGGTGCCGCTCTGCGCGTGCCGGACCTTCTCCACCACGCCATAGGCCCCACGGCCCAGCTCCGAAATGGCCACCAGGTCATCAGCTTCCACCTCGAAGTTCTTTAGGGAGAGAGGGCAAAATGACATCAGGGACAAGCACATTTATCAACGAGGACATCAGCAACACTTTCAGCTCACTCTGCAGAGCATTTCAAACCATGGTACCTACAGGACTCCAGAAGCACCACACTTGGAGAAGATGGGGATATTTTTGGCTCTGTTGAATCACAGCCCAAACCCTCTCACCCCACACTCACCAGGGCTCCTTTAATTCCCCCCTCTGCAGCTGGAGATCAGGACTTTCATCCTTTAAGCCCAGGGAACGCTGCCACTAAAAAGGGCACCAAAGGTTGGTGCCTCTCTGCCTGCTGGGGATTACCCACACAAGGGTATGGCTGCAGTTGCTGCACTATTTGCAGGATTTTAACAGCTCCTGTGCCAACATGGGCAGCAGTCAAGAGCCTCCAGCACAGCTCCAAACCCCTGTGTGCAGCCAGGGATCCCTCACCTCTTCCCAAATCCCAAAAATCATCAGTCACAAGTACACCTGTGTGTGTCTAATAACACCTGTGCAAAGCCTCTCTGAGAGGGGGTGCAGACAGCAACTCCACTTCTAATTATCAGCGAGTTCAAACAGGTTTTACCCACTTTCAGTACTTTCTCCTACCACCAAAAAGCTGCCAGCAAGGTAAAACCTGAGCTCACACCAAGAAAACAACAATGTAAGTATTGCTTCAAGCTGGGACAAAACCATGGCCAGTGCTCACCCCAGCGAGTGCCTGACACAGCAGGGAGCCAGCGAGCTCCTGCACAACCCACAAACAAGTTTCCCCAAAGACACATTCCCCTGTAATTGCTGGCTCTGCTGGGCAGGGCACGAACCGAGTGAGACACGGGCTATTTTTGGATGCTGCATTCATCGCTCCTAATAAGTCACAGGCCTCCTTTTAGCCAGGCTTTATCCAGCCTCCCGTTTTCCTCCGGTCTCAGGGAAAATAATACCAGGATGCCAAACTGCCCCAGTGGCCACAAAGGCAGCGAGGGTGGGAAACAAGCACGGCACAGCTCCGGATACGGTGCCTGCGAGCTACGCCCTGAGCGGGGAGAGCGGAAACGGCCTCTGGCGTGGAGGAGCCAGGCTGGGAGATGTGGCTGCCAGGCTGGGAGATGTGGCTGCCAGGCTGGGAGATGTGGCTGCCAGGCCAGCACTGTCCCCTCAGCACCAGCCACGGCTTGGGCAAGAGCCACCAGCTCTGCCGGGCCTTCCCGCCAGCCCCAGCTCTGCTGGTTCCAGCCAGATGTGGCTGCTGATTCCAGCCAGATGTGGCTGCTGATTCCAGCCAGATGTGGCAGGCAGGGAGTGAGGGAGGGCTGTGCCTGAGCTCAGCACTGAGCTATGCTCTGCCCAGCACAGGAAGGTGCCGGCCCTTTCCTGGGCAGGACGTGGATCCTGAAATGAGGAGAGCAGGGCTGAGGAGATATGTCCAGCCTCCCCCCTGGGGCAGCTGGCAGAGGAGCAGTGTGGGCTCGCAGGGGCCTCCAGGAAGGATCTGGTGGTGCTTTTCAGACACATGTTCTGCAGTTGTTCCAGGTTATTGTGTTTTTCCTTTCCTGGCATTCGCCCTGAGGCTTCCCCAGAAGCTGGCGGTTCCCAGCACACTCCAGGAACCAGCACTGCCCTGCCCAGCAACAAGAGGTGATGGATGCACCCATGGAGCCAGCATTTCCCTCCCAGGACAATGGGATGCACAGCATGGCCTGTGCAGATCCCATGGACCCGAGCATGGCCTGTGCAGATCCCATGGTCCCACCCACCCCCACTCCTAAAGCTGGGCTTCTGCCCAAGTCCTCTTCTCTATCATGTCACTCCAAAATACCCAGACCAGACTCTTCCTGCAACCACTGGAGCAGGCAGGGAAGTGACTCTAGAGAGTTTTCCCTAAGCTGCAGCACTGTCCCCTCGTGCCCAGGCTGTCACAGAGAGCACCTCTCTCAGAGTTCTTGCTACACACAGGCCCAGAAAACAGCACAGGCAGCAGGACTGTTCCCTGGACCCAGCCAAAGCTTCCACTCCTCTACCCTAATCCTTGCACTGAGGCCAAAGGACCCAGATCCCATCAGCCAAACTGCCTCCCAGCCTGGAAGGGTCTAGATATAGGGCTGATCCAATGCAGGGTATTTTTAGCTCGTTTGCAAACAGCTTCTGCAGCCCCAAGAGAGCCCATAACAAGAGAACGAAATAAAAGAGAGACAGTGGCTATTTCTAGCAGTGTTTTTCATCAGGTCATTAGGAAAGACTTTGGAGAACCAGAGAGAAGCTTTGTGCCCAGCTTCTTCTGGGCCTCAGGCAGCAACACAGACCTGCGGGTAGGCAGGATAAAGGGACTTTGTTTGGGGCAGTCTGTGAGCTTGGTGAGGCCACCCTCATTTAGGACAGATGGGCTGGGTCATCACAGAATGGTTTAGATTGGAAAGGACCCTAAAAATCATCCAGGTCCAACCCCCTGCCATGGGCAGGGACAAATTCCACTAGACCAAGTTACTTCAAGCCATGTCCAACCTGGCCTTGAACACTTCCAGGATGGGGCAGCTACAAGCTTCTCTCCATCCATTCAGACCAAGGTGGCTGGTGGGGCTGTCAAGAGACCACTGTAATCTTCCACTACGGACAGAACTGCCCACATGGCCTTTGATGGCACCCAGTGCCTCCTGCAGGCAGGAGAGCCCAGCCAGCAAGAGCACAGACTCAAGGACGAGCCATCTCACAGGTGAGGTGACACATTCAGCTCCCCAACAGTCACTGCTCTAAATACACATGGACACCCCACTGCTCCACAGGGAAAAGGTCCTGCTGTGGGATGTCCCATCCCTGCAAAGCTGCATCCTGTGAGGCTGCACTCCTGATCTGACAGGTTGCAAGGCACAATCCACAGAGCTCTCCATGCCCAGGGAAAACAAAACGGGAAGCAAGCAAAAAGAGCAATCCCACTGACACGTACTTTATCTCCGATGGTAATGAACGTCCTGGAGTCCAAGTTCCTCGGGGGCCTGCAAGAAAAGAGACAGAGTCAGGAGAAAGCCCAGCTTCATTCACCCTCTTGGCCAGAGCCAGGTTTCACATTCCTTTGAGCACTTTCAGCCACTGCTTTCCCCCGCTGTGCCTCATCGTGGGTTCCAACCAGCCCCCTCCAAACACCCACAAATGCTTTAAATCGTGCCAGTAACACCTCACCCCACACCCACAAGGCACAGTGAGAACCCGGGGAGTCAGCCAGGTGAGACATGAACCAAACCACCAGGCTGTGAAACCATTCCTGCTCGGGAGAGGAGCCCGAGGAGCCGAGAGTGACGGGATGAGACATTTCTGTGGCACAGCAGCTCAGCTGTCATGTTTTGACAGGCAGGTGTTGTAACAGCACAGCCACACAGCCCGAAACGCACGCGAGGGAACAACAGGTAATTCCTCCCCTGTGAGTCACTTGTGTACACTCTGCTGCCTGCTCCAGGCAGGCAGAGCAGGCAGCACTTCGGTGTCACCCTTTGCACAACACCAGGCAGGCGAAAGTTGTCCTTTATGGCTTTATGGCTTTTTTCCTCATCGCTGCCCACTTCCCATTATGGGCAGCACGGTACTTTCAGAGCCATCATGAGAGTTCTGCCCCTTGTGCCTCACTTCTGGGCTCTCCCCATCCCCTGGGAGCTTCTAAGAGCGGAGATTGCCCAACTGGTTTAGTCTCAATTCCCATCAGAGCAGCCTCGGGCTTCAAGGAAGTACTTTGGGCTCTGAGCAAAAGCCTTGCACTGTGCAAATATTTGCACTGCAGCTTGAAAAGCAGGGAGAAAAGGAGCTGTGGACAGCTTGCACCAGCCTCTGGGCATGCAAAGCCCTGCAGACTCCAGCATGAGGCCTTTTCCAGGGGAAATTCAAACTCTGGCAGGAGCAGAGACAAATGTGCCCATGGGGGAAGGAGGCGGCTGGCACACGCAGGGCAGGGCTGTGCGAGGCTGCACGGCATCAGTGGGGGAGCTCCCCTGCCTCCCCCATTCTACCTGGGGTTTTCAGCAGTGATGTTTCTCTTTTGGGGATTTCACTGCTTTCCTGGAGCTGGGAGAGTTCTCTAGAACAGGTTTCTGGAGCAAACAAGGCTCAGCAGTGGCAATACAGCCCAAAGTGTTTTGGAAGAGCACCATGGAAGTGGAATTTTAGCCATCTGCTCTTTGTCAAACCAAGCACTGCTACCCTGGGCTCTCCCCCATGGCATAACAAGCATCAGCAGCTCGAAGCAAACAGGGCAGGGAGAAATTCCAGTGCCCTGAGATACTGCTGGGCACTGGCCCCGACACCAAACAGCACAACAGTGCAAAATGTCTGTGTCCTCCTTGCACCAGGGTAAGGAGCTGCAAGCAACTCAAACTAATCCTGATACTCAGGTCATGTAAAGCACTCCCCAACCTTTGTGCCTCTGGCTTCTGTCACGGTCCAGCTACCATCACCTCTTCTCTTCCCCTGCACTAAAGCTCTTCCCCTCTTCTTCCCTCAGGCAGATATGCTCTCTCCACCACATCTTTGCCCTTTGGCATCAGCAGAAAGACTGAGGACAGCTTCCCAGAGGATTCTGAGTCTTTGCCTTTAGGATATTTCAAATCAAACAGGCACCTCCCAGAGAGACACACGCTGTGCACGTGTCTGCACACACATGTGCAGTTCCTTCTCATCACCCACGAGCCACAGCTTACGAGAAAAGAATAGCTATGCTGATTTTGGGAAGTCTTCACAGGCCATTCGTCTCGAGGAAATGCCAAATCCAGCTCTGGAGAACCTCTTTAAGAAGCAGAGATACTCACGTTGTGTTGGCAACGGGTGGTTTGATGGGGACACATGTTATCCTCAGATCCCGTTTCTTCTTGCCTTTCACTGGAAGAGAAGATGCACATGTGAGCAAATGGATTGTTGTTTTTTCTTTCAAGCATCCTCTTCCCAGCAGCCACTGGGCAGGGAATGCAGGGCTTGGACACCTCACCATAGTCAGCAAAATGCCAAGAAGGTCACAGTGACCACTTGCCCAAAATTTCAAGAGCCATAAGCACAAGGGGGTCTCAATGTCACTGTAAAACATTTCTCTGTAGAGGTAGCCAAGGGTGCACTAACAGACCATTTTCCAGGTCTTGCAGCCAAGCACTGTACCCCAAAAATGCTCTTTACCCTTCATGGCCATTAACAGTCCCCTCTCTTTGGGATTTAAACCCTTTCTGGGGTTAAAGCTGGGATTTCTGCTGGGCACTTACCTGGTTTGTGTGGCTCCAAGGATCCTTTGGAATCTGAAAGAGAGAAACGAGACACCAGCTCAGCCTTCATGCTCCAGCCAAAACAGACAGCAGCCCTGTATCCCTCATGGCTCATGGACCCAGGAGAGCTCCAGGAGAGGGAGGCAGCTGGGCTTTGGGAGTGCAGCCAAGCCTGGCCCCAGCCCCGTTTCTCCAGCCACAAGAGGTCCCCACGCCATTAGTGATGTACAGGGCTCCCAAAAACGCTCCCTGTCCAGAGGCTCCTTGGCCCCCAGGGCCCCAGGCCTGGCCTTCCTGAGAAGAGCCAGAGTCGGATCTGGCAAGTAGGGCAATGACCACCAGACAACCAGCAAAAGCAAGGGGTAGTCCCAGCAGGAGAGGGGACACCCCATCCACAATGAATGGAAAACAAGGAAAAACCAGACATGAGCTGAGTGTCAGCCAGCAGTGAACCCCTCACAAATCCAGGCTTGCACAGGCTGAGGCACCAGGACGAGGCACAAGGAGTGACTGGCAAGAGGATGCTCTTGTTCCTCTCCTCCCAAATCCAAAGAGCCCTGAGATAACAACACCCACTGCTGCAGAGGGAAACAGGGCCAGGACAGGCCAGAAACCTGCAGGTGAAAATTCCATCCCAGCTCCCTGGCAAAATAAACTGAGCCCAAGGGGCTGAAGTGAGGCAGCTGAGAGCATTGAGGTCCCAATCCCCCCCAGGAGAGACAAGGGGGCAGCTGCACTTTGCAGCCAAAGATGCTTCTGGCTGCACAGAGCTGGAAGATCCATTAGAAAGCAGGAATATCAAGGTGTGCTCCAGGCACGGGGCTGGGAGCAGACAACTCAGTGTGGCCTTGGACAGCCTTTCAAAACAGCTCCTACCTGCCTGGCTGCCAGGAGCAGGCGTGTGGACAAAGTCCAGCACTCCAAAGGCTGCCAGGGAAGGGAGGGGAGAGGCGAGGAGCTGGAATTTCAGCAGGAGAGGCAGCACCATGCAAGAGCTCCTGCAGCTGCAGCAGGACAAAAAGGCGACGTGCCCAACATGTCCCCAGCACTGACAGCCCCCATGGCAGCTCCAAGAAAACAGGTGCCTGGAACTCGCTTTTCCTGCCTTGTCCTTCCCCAAATGCAAACCTCACTGAGGCTGCAGGTTAAAGCTGGTCTGCAACACACTGCAAAGGTCACAGTTGCAGGACCAGCAGCACCCCACCCTGCTGAGGGAATCAGCACGGATCAGTCCATACCCGCCATCTTATCTGCCACTTTCCCTGCAGCAAAGCTGACCCATAAGCTCCAAGACCAGCACAGTTTCCAAGTGAACTTCCAGCTCAGTGAAACCAGCCAACAAGCCACCCCACCCCAAACCAATCCCACTTGGATGGAAACCACCTGACCATGTCAGAGCAATCACAAGTTCTAATTTGTGAGCCTGTAGAGTTTCCCTTCCCCATCGCCCACCCAGCAGGGCTGGAAGGGGCACTATGAATAGCCCCACACACCCACTGCTGGCACTTTGCAAAATACCCAGTTGAGTAACGAGGGCAGCAAACACAAAACGGAGCCAAAGGAAAGATGCTGTCCGTGGGTTCAGAAATGCCTCCCCTTCCCACTCCCAGCCTCTTGCTCCTCAGTGTGGGAGGCCATGAACAGAATCTAGAAACTGGGGTCCCCCGAGTCCTTCTGCACTCAGGCAAGTTGGGGAGCTTGCCATGGGCACCCATCCCATCCCATCCCAGGGGATGGATTTAGCTCCGTGCTGAGCGTTTCACCCCCAGGAGCTGCTCCAAAACTCAAACTGGTCTCTTCTCCACACACAGCCCCCCCAGCAGTTACCAGCCAGACCTCTACACGAAGCCCTGAAATCCCCCCATGCTGGCTGAGATTCTGCTCCATCTGTTTGCTCTCCCTCTCCCCAATTGCCATAGTAACCCTGCAGAGCCGGCACAAAGCGCCTTCTGTGCCACCAGCGGCTCCCCTGGCACCGCGGCCGTGACTCATGGGGTAGGAGCAGGGTCCGCAGGCACCCGAGCCAGGCCTCCTGCAGGATGGCCTCAGCCCTTCCTCAGCTGCAGGAGTGAGGCTGGAGGGAGCTGGGAGCACCCAGTGTGGGGTTGGGAATCACGGGGTGCGTTGCCCAGTGAAGCCCAAGCTTGCAGGCAGGATTTGCAGCATGGAACAGCAGGGCAGCAAGGGACACGGAGATTCCCTGTTCCAAACCCCCTGCTCCGTACAGGAGAGTCTTTTCATGTGCACTGGGCATGAACTGCTGTCACAGGCACTCTGCACACTTCCCTGTACTCCCAAACTACCACCCTTGACTTCCCAGAGCTGGAGTCAGCAACCACCCCCTTCCCAGCCTGTCCTGCCTAGCCCCAAAGAGCACTTCCTAGCTCCAACCTGAAAAAGCACCAATTAAACCAGAGGTGTTACACCACCACTCGAGGCTCTGCCTAGGCCACCTACAACGGGCAAAAAACCCAGCTCAGCCCTTGCCTGCAGGAATAAAATCACCCAGGATGCTGCCTTGCAGCCAGGGAGGTGAGGAAGAGATTGCATTCGTTTGTTACAGCTCTCCTAAAATTTGCCATGAGATTTCCAGCTCCCAAAGGCTGGCCTGAACTACTCCTTGCTGCAAGCTTCTGCCACTGCTTGTGGCAGCAGCACTTCCACAGCTCCCCAAGGAGAGCCCATGCCCTGTTCAGGATGAATGAGAGTGCAGGAAAAACTAGGGAAGGGAATAAAAAAAAGGGGGAAAAAGAGAGAAGCAGGAAGGCAGTGGGATGGGCATGACATGACCCTGCAATTCAAGCCCTTCAGTTGCAGGGCAGCATTTGCCTTCAGCCCCCACAGGCAGCTGCTGTCAGCTCCTTCCCACTGGAGAGTCCCTGGCACTGTCTCTCCTACACTTGAAATTCAGCACAATCCCTCCCACATTTGGGATCCCGGGAGGGTCGGTGCAGGGGGAATAGCTAGAATGTGCACAACTGCTTATGTCACCTGAAAATCCTGGAAACACTCCAGTTCCCCAGGGCACTGGGCTCTTGCAAGAGGGGTGTCTGCAAGCACAAGTTCCCCTCCACAAAGGCCAAAAGGCAGCAGCAGGACAAGGCAATTTGGGGACACGTCCTGGTTATCCCTGCAAGCCGCAGGGCTCTGCTGCCAGCCCCGAGCCCATGGGATGGCAGGGCACCATTCCGGGCACAGGAAAGGGCTGCCAGCCACAGACACACACGGCACAGTGCCCTGCACCCAGGCAGGGGAAAATTAGCTGACAGAAGTTCCTGGTGCGGATGAAATTGCAACCCACGTGATGCTGCAGGCACGTAACTGCATCCTTTATGCTAAGAAAGGAACCATTTCCTCCTAAAGAAAAAAAAAAAAAAGCCCAACAAGATTTTTTCTCATGCTATAACCACCACCAGTTAAGAACCGCCAGACATTTCCTGGAACTGCCTAATTCAACACCGGAATCCTCATTTTTGCCACCACCAACTTCAGCCCTATTAAGTTGCACCTCTCCGCGGGAGGTTTTTCCTTCCCACTCTGAGGGCGTGGGCGGAGAGAAACGAACAGGACAATCTAAAGCACTGCAAATAAAACTATTTGCCTCAGTCGACCTTTGAAATTAAACCTCTTCACTGCCTCCCCGGGGCTCTGGTTGCAGCCCCAGGTGAAGTCCTGGGCACGGGAGGCTGCTCCGAGAGCTGCACTGCTTTGTTAGTGCTGGGGGAAACGTTTGGGATGCGTCCCGGTTCCCCTCGATCCAAGGAGGAGAGTCCAATTCCATGCATAGGGCAGAAGGCTGCAGGGTGGATTCCAGCCCTGCTGCAAAGAAAGAGCTGGAACAAAAAAGCATCAAGGAAAGACAAAACAAAACAAAAAAAAAAAAAAGAAAAATTTGAGGCAGGGTGCAGAGTAGAGAGGGGAATTTGGGTGCTTGGTCATGAGAGCCAGCTCCTCACAGGCACATTTTGTGCTGTTTTCCACTGTTGGGAGTGGAAAAAGCTATCCATGGAAGTGGAAAAAGGGCTCTCAACCTGCTGAGAGCCATCACTCATCGTCCTGCCGAGGTCCCGCTGCAGAGGGGCTCCGCGGGTCAGCGCGCTCCTCACTTCTGCAAAACTGCCAGCGAGCAGCAGGAAAAACCACACTGCAGAAAAAGCCCCTTGCAGCCCCAAAACAGCCTCCCAGCCTGTGCTGAATCAGAGCTCCCGACTGCTGGGGCCCTGGGCACCCACCTTTCCCATGCAACAGGCAGGGGACAGCCGTGAAGAGCTGCTGGAAAACCCTGCGTCCCAGGAATGCAACTCAAACCGGAGCCAGAAGCCAGCTTTACCCTCTGCATATTTTCCTTTAGACATGCTGGAATTTATTTTTTTTTTTCTTTACAATTAAGACGCTGGAGTTTTAACCCCACACAAAGCATGCAACTTTAAAAATAGATCCCCAGCTGCAAAGACCAACCCCCCGCCCAAGCCAGGAGAAACAAAACTGTGTGGATTGACCCCAAAAAGTTCCACAGCCCCTTTTAGCACCAAAATCAGCCCTTTGCTCTCCCCCACCACGTGTTTTGAAAATTGCAACATCTACCTTGCTTCTTGTCCATGGTTTCCCAGAAATGAAGAGCAGTGCTGGCACGCCTGGCAGAAGAGAGGGATGGGGGCGGACTGGAGGAGGGAGGGGAAAAAATTCCCGCAGGATCCAGCGCACGGCACTTCTTGCAAGCACCGCTGATTCTTTTCAGTGGGAATGCATGGCCCGAAGCACCCGCTGGCTTCACAGAGCCCTCCACGCCCGGTGCCCCCGGATCCCAGGGGTCCCCAAGGCTGGGAGCAGCAGGGAAGGCAAGCGGGGGGAATTGGGGAAGGTAGAGCCGCGTTCCCTCATCGGCAGCTGCCGAGGTTGGCCGGACTCAGCTCCGATTACCCTTGAAAGCTCAACAGTTGTAAAAACTGCAGCAGAGAAATAGCAGGTGACGTCAACAGGAAACTGGTGGGGAGCCAACTCCAGCTCCGGGAGCTGCTGAAGCGCTGGATTGCTACAGTGCATCCCAGTGGGACACGTTCTCTTCCCACAAATCCAACCATTCCAAGCCAGCCTGCAGGCCCAGGCATCCCACCGGAGCGACCCTTGCTCTGGGACAGCCCTGGCACCAACCAGCAGAGCCGAGGGGAGCCCAGGCTTGCTGGCTTGGGCACCAAAGGGGTGCTGGGATGGAAAGAGGTCACATTTCGTTGTACTGCAGGTGACACGTTAATTGCTTTGCCACTAACAACTATTACCACAACAAATAGTAGAAATATTGTTCCATGACAATGCCGGCAGGGAGCTCAGCAGCTATTCCAGGGTGACAACCGAGATGGCATCTCTGGTAGCAAAAATATAAATTGCTGCATGGATTTGGCTGGTAAATAGCAAGGGAGAGTGGGAAAATAAAAGTATTCATTTCTCTGCAAGCACGTGCAAGAAAAGCCGTGGCCAAGTATTGCTGCTCTTCCCCTTTCCCTCAAAACCGCTCCAGCAGAAGCCAACGCTGATGTTCCTGATCAAAGCCAGGCTCAGCTCTGACAGGCTGCAGTTTTGTTTTCTATTTCCCTGTCAGCCTGGAGGGGAGATACTGTACCAGCTTCTTTACCTTAAACTAATTATAGAAAATCTACCAGTGCTTTGCTCCTGAGCTCTCTCCCAACTCCAGGCTGTGCCGGACCAGGCACATTTGCAGGCTGAAAAGTCAGAGGTCGAGGTAAATGCACATACCAACATAATGAGTAGCTCTAATTTTAAATAGTGTTTATGTAAGCCCCAGAAGGACTACGGAAGGTATTTTCTCAGGCTCATTTCCACTCCCAGGGTATAGTTTCAGGCACAGATCATCAGCACATAAAGGATGCTGACGCAGGAGCTGTTCTTGCAGATGGCACCGAGAGCCACCAGCAGCCGTCCCCAGCACTCCTGGGGAGAGCAGTGCTGTGCTGCCCTCCCATCACTAACTCTCTTAACAGCTAATTCCCCTCTCACCCAGACACAGACACTCCAAGGATCTTTACAGACACCCACAGAGTCAGGGCTGCTTTGGAGCAGAAAGTCCCTAACCCAGCAGGTGGGACTGGAAACGAGATTTCCTTTGAATTAGTCCCATTGGGTTTCAGCGCCTGAGGACCAGGGGTGGTGTAAAGCAGAGCTTCCCGACATCTCAAGAGCATCTTAAAAAATAAACAAACAAGAAAAGAAAAAAAGAGAGAGAAGAAACAAAAACAAACCCAACCATCCTTTTAAGTCTCACCATCGGCAGCTCTTTCAAAAGTTTGCTAGTGCAGTAGGAACAGCCAGGCCTGGAAAGATGTGCACCGTTTGCCATTAATTATCCAGTTCTTTACAGGGCACAGGTAATGCCAGGGGAACAAAAGGCACCGGGTGTTTCACTGGCATTAACAAAGCCTCCCCACAAGGATGGGGATGTCACCCCCTAACAGGTGAGGGATACTGGGAGAGCAAGTCCTAGGGAGAATTCACACACTCACCACAGGGTTGGGTCTGCCAGGGCAGAGCCAGGGACAAGGATGGCTCCCATCTCTCCCAGCAGCCTCCTGCCAGTGGGCTGGCTTGGGTAAGGGGAAGAGCACACCCTCAAAAACAGCAATGAGCTCAAACAGTGCCCTGCCAACTCCGGGCCCCTCTCCCCACCCTTCCCCTGTGGACACACAGCCCCTCCCGAGGTCACTTCAGTTAAGGCTGGGTCACCATCACAGCCAGGGAGTGAAGATGGGGATGAGCTTCTTTGCCATGAGCAGCAGAAGTCTCCAATTTGGGGTTGGAAAGGAGCTTTTTATAAGTGTGTTTGGGACAGACCACAAAATTAATGACTTCACCTGTCCTGGAAGAAGAGCTGCTGTCTAACCACAGGGATGGGGTGATTTTCATGGAATACTTCATTCCCTCTGATCAGAGAAAAGCCCATGCACCAGCTGGCTGCACTGGCCCAGCACCACACTGCCTGATGCCCCCTGCATCTCTCCAGGAATTGCAGAAGGTTCCCTGAAAAAGGCTGCAATGCAGCCACTGCCCTAAGTCCGGGAGGCGCTTGCCTTTCCACTCACAAGGCACACATCCCACAGGAAAGCCCCATGTGCCCGAGCCATGCACAGGACACACAGCGTGGAAACTGTTTTAAAATAGAGCCTTTGAACTGAATCCAGTTGGAAAGGGAACAGGGTTATCTTTCTCATCCCCTTGGATGGGGCTTGAGATCGGCCATGGTTGGGGACAATCAATCATTGCATCACACAGGACTCAAGCAGAGCAGGAAGGATGTCACACCCACAGTGCCACCAGCTCTGGATGAGGCTGTGCAAGGGAGAAGGATGTGACCTCCTGGTGCCCAACGAGGAATTTGGGGATGGGCACTTTAGCCAAAGTCTCTGACAAACAGAAGCACTGGCACGGCCACCTCTGGGGCTCACAGCCACACCCGGGCTCCGTGCACCGGCCAGATAACACCGAGGCTCTGCTGGCAGCACCGGGAGGATGTCACCGCCCAGCCACATTCCAGCTGTATTTTTAGGTTACCTGCACAACCTCGAGGCCTGGAAAAAACGTTTGATTTTGTCCCCACGTGTCAGCCTGCTCTCGCCCAGCCCCGTGACAATGGAACACACGGGCTCCACTGAGAACCCTCATGTGACCAGAGGCCAGGCTCCCCTCAGGAAGCTGAAAAGCCTCATCTGGCTGACACTCACATGGTGACATTACAGGACACGCCATGTACCTGCCCAGAGTTGTGGTGCTTTGCACCAGAGCTTGTGCAAAACCCCTGTGCAAAGGTGGTGACAGTCACAGAGGCACCTATTGGGACCAGGCAGTGAGCTGGGGTGCAGGCAGAGCATCCTCTGGGATGGACACTTCCTCCTTCACAACCTTCGCTCCAACTGGATTTTCCCCCAAAAAAAGCAGCAGCTGAGGCTGCACTTCTTGAAAGCTCAACTTTGTCATGAGACAAAGGTCTGGAAGGAATCCCAGCCCTGATGCCCTGGGGTTGTCAGGAGAAGGCAAAGGAGACAATGCTTTGAGAAAAGCAAGGAACACACTAGGAAAAAAAAAATAGAGGAAAAGGAAAAGGCAGAAGCATCATCACCTGTGCCAATCTCCTTGCCAGTGGGTACCAGCATCACTCCTTCCTTTGATTTCTCATTCCGTAAGCAAAGCCATGAAAAAATAAAATCTGTTTGGAATTGATGTGACTGGCTAGTGACAGTTTCCTGATGGGAGAGAAAATTCAAACTGCCCTTGGAATAGATCAGCTTGACAGGAGGCACAGTAGGAAGGGGAATAGTCTGGTTTTGTAATTGTCAGCAGTAACTCAACTCCAGCATCAATAGACACTTTTTCTATCCAAACTGGCATCATTCAAGTACTTCCAGGTGTCCTCCCCAAAACCTTGTAAACTTATCAAGGGAGCAAAGCATTCCCCTCTCTGCTTCTTTTAAAAAAAAAAATCAGAAAAAAATAGATTTCTACCATCCTCCCTCCAATTTGCTTTGGGCAGGGATAGAGTGATGTCACCTCTGCAAATGATGTAAGAGAACAGGCACCTGCTATGAAAATGGAATTTATAGAGGAGAAAAAAACCCCTTCACGTTCACAGCTGCCTGCTCTGGGAGAGGGGCAGAAACCAGACACTGACCCAGGTGCTTCCCTGGCCCACAGACTGCAGGCAGGACTTCCAAGAGCAGCATCTGCACCGGGGAAAAGGCCAAGCAGCTGCTCAGAGGGTTCCCAGTGACATTATTCCCTGGGGACCTGGAATGCTTCCCCACCCCAGGGTGCCACCACAGCTCGGGAGGACAAAGCCTGTGCATCTTCAGAGGAAAACGTCTGACCTCCAGCACTGACCCAGCACCACATCTCTGGAGTGCAGGAGCAGAGAAAACCTTGGATTATTTCCTTTGGAGCAGGGTGCTGCTCCAGCAACTTACAGAAAGCAGCAGGCAAGTGCTGCAGTACAATTCCCTGTTTCCTGCTGTCCCACACCAATTCTTTGCTCATTTTGATGTATACTCAGTGCCAGCCCTTTTCCCTGCCTCTCTCACCCATCCCTCCTCTGCTACAGGGAACCAGGCAGAAGACACAAATAAAAAGGGAGAGCTCAGCCCCAACAAGCTGGACCTGCAGCCTCTTTTCCTGGCTTTAACCACACCATGGCCCACACCACACCTCCTCCCTCTGCCCCAGAGGACAGACTACATCCACATTCCCAGAACAAATCCCACGTCCAGCTGGTCCATGAGAAATCACCTGCAGACATTTCTCTCCTTTGCTCCCTCACACTCCCTGCTGCAAAGCTTAAAAAATGCCCCCCAGTTAAAGGCTGGACCACCAGCACACTGCCAGCCCCACTGCCCAGCATCCCCCTGCACTGTCCTCCCTCTCCAGGCTCTTATCAGAGGCTGCACCAGCTCTGTGAGAGGAAAACACCTATTTTGTGGTGGATTTGCCCAGTAGCCAGAGGGCAGCTTTGATTCCTGGCAGGGAAAAGCAGGGGCTCCACAGGAAAGGCGCCCACAGCTCAGCGGTGTTTGGCCACCACGGGCCCACGTGGCCCCCACAGGAAGGGCACAGCTGCTCCTCTGGGTGGGATTGATCTTCTTTCCCCTTCTTCTGTCACTCTCTCACATCCACCTATCACACTGCACTTTTTCCAGTGTTCAGGGAAGTGAGAGTTGCAGGCTTTTCCTAGTAGAGGCAGATTAAAGAGCTGCCTCTCCCTCTCAGGAAGCCAGCGGTCTCCACAGCCGGGCTGGGCCCGACGCATCCGGCTCTCATCCCGGCTCAAGGGCTCGCAGCCACCCAATGCAGCTCAGCTGCAGCTCTCTTCGGGCACTTGGAAGCCTTCAGGGCTTCCAAGAACCATTTCCATTTGAATAAGAGATAGTCAATTCTTAAGAATCCCCTTTCTCCCGGAAGGGCGAGCCTCACATCCGCGTTTTGGGGAAAGGAGCAGTGCTCTCTCTGCAGGGTGACGTGGAGAGGAGCTGGAAGGAGATGTATGAAACATCAAACCTGTTTGAGATCAAGGGAAACACACCCTGGCTCCTGTCCCTGGGATGGTTACACACGGTTTCCCTCACTGAGCTAAGACTGTAAAGCCCTGTGGGGAAACCCACAGTCACCGAACACAAAACTCTTTGCGGATCCAAAATTAAGGGTAAACTCTCGCAGCTACCTGGAACGTACACAAAGAAATCACACCTACAGGGGAGCTGCTGGAGGAAAAGCTGAGTGGTTTATGAGCACTCTAGCACAGCACACACGAGGCTGGTAAGAATTATAAATTCACCCACAATTTCTGCTTGGTTATTTCTGGAGGCACCTCCTCCAGCCCCCGCTTCACTCTCACCACTCTTCAAGAAACCAGGCAGGGACAGATGTAATTAATACCTGCAAAAAGCTGCTCTTGGGTAAGAAAGCAGTGTCTGCAGAGCACAAGAGGCAGCCCCAGCACAGCACAGCCCTGCAGGTATCCTGGGTTCCGAGGACAGCCCCAGCCCTGGCTGGCGCCAGTCATCCTCTGGCACCTGGTGCTCACCTCTGATGCTCAAGGACGATGCTCACAGCCAAACAATTGCAGGGATCAACCAAATACCTGAGGGAAACGGGCTGCAGGTGCTAACAGAGTGAACACAGAGACCTACACAAGCAGATCATCTAAAACACCCACCACATTCCTCTTTTTTAGCAGCCTTAAAGCAGTGTGGAGCTGCTCCCAGACTTAAGGAAAACAGGAAGAGACAGAGCTTGGCACAGGGGCTGGTCAGGTCCAGGCTGGTCTTCCAGCAGCATCACCACCCACCAGCACCTACATCCCTCTTTTGCCACAATTACATTTTTTTTTTTTTTCCTGACCACCACTGGGGTGGCAGTCAGCACCATGGGTGAAACAGGTGAGGATTTGGCACAGGGTGGAAGATTTTAGTTCTGGGGAGACCAGGGAAACCTCAGAAGTCAGCTGAGCACACGTGCACACACACAAAGGTGTCTCACACTGCCCTGCCCCGTGCCAGCAGGGATTTTCTGAGAGTTTTACAAACAGGCACGTGGGGCTGGGCCTGTCACCTACCCTCAAGCACCTTTCAGGTGTTTGGAAGATGACAAAGAGCAGCCAAAGCCACGTATCAGCACGAGATCATCTCAGCTTTGGCTGGGGTGCAAGTTGGCAGCACGTCAGGAGAGAAACCAAGCGGTCCAGAGCGGCAGGGGATTTTGAACTATGCAGAGCAGCTTTCCTCAAAAGCCCTGACCGTGAGCACATCTGGCCCTCAGCAGAAGAGCCACGTCATTTCTAGTGACGAGCTGCAAAGACATCCTCATGTCTGCAGCACAACACACCCCTGCAGCCATGCCCATAACGTTCAGGGCTGATTCAGAGGGGCCATCCCAAGGGCTGCACACTTTGCTGCTCCATGGTCTCCCTCTCAAGCCTCAACTTTCCCACTCCCACACCAAGTAAACCAAGATCTTCATGCCACAGCAAAAAACTCCTCCATCGTGCAGTGTGTTTGCCCTTCACCACCTTGAACAGGAAGCAGTCTCCTGCAGGGAGAGATGAGTGCAGCAAGAGGGAACATTGCTCCAGCTGTGCCAAATGCCCTGCAGCCAGCAGGGTCAGGATGCTGCCGTCTCCAAGCTGCTGTTAACACACACCAGTGAAGACATCCACGGCACCCAGCCCACTGCAGCCAACCCCTGCAGCACAGCCAGGCTGCTGCGTCAGCCGTCCCCACGAGACCCCAGCTAGGAGGGAATTCACACATACACACACACCACAAAGCAGTTTCTAACTGGCCTGCAAGTCCAGACAAGCTGACACACCCTAGATAACCCCGTCATCCTCCCCTAAACCACCCCCAGCCCGTCCACGTAACCAGCCCTGCGTGTTTATGATCTGTCAGACACATGACTGTCACCTGCCAGGCCCTGCAGGACAATTTCTTCCCCTCCTGTCCCCTTGCCCTACACCGCTGGTCCCCTCCACACCCATCACCGATGGATGCTAAGGGAGGATGTGGCTCTTGGCACGGCCAAAGAGATGCTGGCAGGACCCCATCCCAGCTGCAGGGATTTATGCATTCCTTATGAGAAACTTCCAAGACCTTCACGAATTAAACACAAGCATTAAAAGCTGCTTTTACATTTCCTAAAAGGCACTATCACGGCAGGAGATGAGACAGCAGGGATGAATACTGGTGACAAGGGGCACTTGGTGCTCAACAGGCAGATCCCAGGGAGAAAAGGGTCCCAGCCATTCCCAGAGAGCTCCATCAGACACAAGCAGCTTGGCTGCTGCCAGTGCCAAACCACAGCTAAGGTTAGCAGCCTCTGATGGGAAATTACTTGTATCAAGCACTCTGGAGGTTTCTTCCTTTCCAAACCCAGATTTGTCTTTGGTGGTGGTGAGGGGGGAGGAAGGGTGAATGCTCCACGAACAACTTCTGGTAAGTGTTGTCTCCTCCTCATCCTGCCTCCTCTTACACTTAAGTTATGTTTTTAGTGGAAATTTCTTTAATTTTTTTTTTTAATCATTTCAGTTGAA
Organism: Monarcha castaneiventris obscurior; assembly: GCA_026261815.1. NCBI lineage: Eukaryota > Metazoa > Chordata > Aves > Passeriformes > Monarchidae > Monarcha > Monarcha castaneiventris. The sequence continues at coordinate 9,351,173 of JAMPIT010000856.1, read as the reverse complement.
ATGATGAAATTAAGGCTCAGAGCACAGGACAGATCAACTCAGCAGTGCCCCTCCCTGGGCACAGTGCAGGCAAGAGGACAGAGGCTGTGGCAGCTCAGTGGTGCTGGAGAGGGTCCACCTCACCCTCACCTTCACTCCACTGCAGGTCCTCAGCATAAGGCAATGATTTCCTTCCTCCCCTACCCACTGGGATCCCCAAATCCTGCCCTTCCCCTTGGCCACACTGTAACCCACCACATTCCACACAAGCAGCACCTCTGCTCCACCTTTCTGCTGGGCACAGAAATGGGTGCAAGAGAAAGGAGCACATGGGGAACCCTGTCCCGGCTCCAGAAAAGGGAGCAGACTCAGATCCACTTCAAACTGAGACCCACTGGGGCCACAGGGCAGCACTGTGACATCCGAGATTGCTGCAGTTGTGCCCAGTAATTCCCGTGTTCCTTGGGACAATGAACACTGGGACTCACAACACTGCCACAGCACCACTGCAGCATTTCCCCCACATAGATAAGGGGCTGTGGGGAGATGGAATATCTCCCAGGTGGAAAAAAACAACAGAAACTTCCAGTTTCCATCATTTAAAAAATCCTCTCTGCCCTTTCCCCCACTCCAAATTCCTGACTAACACTTGACCTGTGCTACAGAGGTTTGTCAGCAAGAGGCAGTGGGTAGATCCAGCTCTGTACGTACCCACAAGCCATCCTGAGTCATGCCAGTAAAACCCCAAACTTTTTGTTGATAGAGTAAAATCACCTCCCCAGCCAACAGAAGTTCCTCTCCCAGCTCTTCCCCCAGCAAACAGCCAGCCCAGGCTGTGCCTTATAAACCAACACAAGCAAAAACCATCTTCTGTCCAAAAACCCACAGAGCCCCACACCTGCAGAGGTGTCATTTTGGGCCACAAAATCACCAGTACCAGAAAGCTGCTCCCAAAGGGAACCTCTACAAAGCACAGATGAGTTTCCTCCAGCAACAGCCACTTTTGCAAACAACAGGGGGAAACAAACCCCAGCTCAGCCCAGGACCACAAATCAGAGCTGGAAAATAAAGGGATCAGCCTTCAGTGAGATTCATTATCCACTACAAGAAAAGCAGGGAAGCATCCCTCCAGGGAGGGAAATGGATTGCTGAGGCACAGCTAAATATTTATCACATCCAGCAGGATATTTTCCAGGTGCACACCGTTATGCCAGCAGAGCAGTAAGGCAGGAGCAAAGTGCTGTGTTTTCTCTAGGATTGTTAGAATTAATTGGATTCGAGCTCTGTGATGCTTCAACTAGAATTAAACGATGGCTCCATGGGATCAGAGCTCCCACCCCTCCAACCACTCACACCCTGGGAACACCAGGCTGGCAGCTGCTCTGCCTGGACACGACGGGAGCTCAAAGCCAAAGTCCTGCTTCTGCAGGTCATGACCCACACGTGTACTTTTGGCACAGACGCCTTTTTTTGGGGATGGCAGCAGGAAAAGTGTGAATGGCAGACGAGACAGTGCTGGATTCACAGACTGAATTGCATAACAGTGGTGTGCTCCCACGGAGGGCACGGCCAGGGCACGGCAGGGACACGTCCCCACTGCTTATTTACCCACCCAGAATAGACGTGCCACGAGAACAAGCACCAGTTCATCCCCAGGTCCTGGCATTTCTCACTGCTGACTTTTCCAAGCCTCTGTGGCAAAGGAGAGCTGCCCCCCAGAGACACAGCCTGGCTCCAGACAGATCCTGCTCCCTCTCCCCAACAGCACCTCTATTCCCAAAGGACAATCTCCCTGCTAAGGAGAAACACTTGCTTTTAAATTACTCAGGCATCGGAGCTGGGTGAGCCAGGGGAGGCCAAGCAGGTCTTCTCTCCAGATCCCACGCATGAACCCACCCTCCTTCCCTCCCCACAGCTTCTTCTCCCAGCAAACTCCATGATTTTGGGGAACAACAGATTCCCCACTGACACATTCCTGCCTGTTCCTCCAGGAGGGGCTTCCCAGGCATCAGGGGCTACTCAAATCACAGCCAACAGCCCCAGTGACTGGCACAGGGATTTGCACATGCAGGGCAGGCAGAAGATACACCTTGAGGCCCAGGGAAAAGGCAACAGCCTGGATTTGTATCCCGGAGTCCCAAACCTTGCACCCTCCGCTGCGTTTCTGCGCCCACCCAAAGGCTGCAAATTCCCTGAGGCTTCATCCCCTCCTTCTTTAACCTCTGGGATACAACACCCTCCCTGCATAGCATCCATTCACTGAAAAAGGTGCAGACTCTGCTGGGAAACCACACCCAGGCCCAGCCACATGTTGCGAGCTGCAGCCAGAGGCCGTCCCTTGCAAAGCTCTGCAAGGAGGACAAAGGACAGCTCCAAAGCTTTGCTCTCAATTCCTTCCTACAGTGCCACCCCATTCCATGAGACACAGCTCGAGGGAACTTCGGTGACCTGAGAAAACAGGGAGTTTTTGCATATATGAGTAAACATCAGCCTTGACAGTGCAAGATAACACAAGAGACATTCTCCCACATACAAGATCCTGCGAGATAACTTGGATCAAGCAGACAGGAGCAATGGGAAGAGGAAGAAAGAAAGCCGAAATCCTCCCTAAGCTCCACACAATCCCCAGAAGGTGTTTATCTCCCAAGCTATGTTTAGTGCAGAGCAAAGCCCCGGCACAGCATCATTCCTATCGCCAGTGTCACAGCCAGCCACGCATCCCAAAAATCTCCCGAGGCAGGAGACAACCCCGTGACTAAGCCAAAGTGATGGCAGGTGAGTTTTGGAAGGCATCTGTCACAGAAAGAGCCAACCAAGAGCTTCAACACAGCAGCCTCTGTTTACAACCCTGAGCAACACAAGCCCAAGGAGAACCAGCAAAGGAAACCTGAGATTGCTCGCTGAAACTCCCTAAGGAAAATTAGGGAAATTTAGCTTCAATTCAGGCTGCCTGAAAGAGAGAAAAGTAGTAGCCATGAGCAGCAAGTGCACACTCTCAGACCTGCGAGCATCCCTGGGAAAAGCTGCTTGGAGGCAGGTGCAAACCAAGGAGAGGCAGGATGAGAGGCGAGGCTTGTGAGGAGTTACACACACTCAGAATCCACCCTCATGCTGCTGCTGCCCTGATGGAAGCAAAGGAGCTCGGGTCAGACAGGGACTCAGAGCTGCCAGGGCCAGCAGAGACCGGGCACTCTCAGCACACGTGTGACACCTCCAGCACCGGACATCAGGGTTAAAACTGCATGAATGAACCAGCTGGTCACAACCAACAGAAACCTGCAGACACAGAGCAGCTCCAAACCTCCTCCGAGGAAAGCACCACGCTCCCAGGTGCTCCTCTAGGCATCACCTTTTGCTGTCAGCCACGATGCTTCCCCCAAAATGCTCCGGGCCCAGCTCAGGTCTCATCTCCTGTGGGGCACAAGGGGTCCCTGGGCCAGGCTCACCTCGTCCCTCCATCCACACATCCGCCAGTCCGGCACAGGCAGCCGAGGAAAGGTCTGGGCTCAGGTGCCCCAGCCTTTAAGAAGCCTGGATGATCCCTTCCAAGGCTGGATGGCTGGAGGCATGTGCTCCTACCTGTGAGTCAGCAGCTCCGCTCAGCAGCTCCGTAAATCGCTGCTGATTCACCCCCTGCTTACACAGCAAACAGGAAACTCAGGTCCACATTCCCTCCGCATAAGACAGGGATCATTTAAAACCGGGGAAGGGGGGGGAAAAAGAAAAAAAGTCACGCGAGGTGCGTTCATCTGCTCACATGGCTCCTGACTCCAAGTTTCCAGTGCATCACTCCCGCTCAGGGAAAACCCCTCAAATTTTATTCCGCTGATAAGAGAGAGGCAGCAGCCGCACTCCGTGCGCTCCCTCCTCCGTCCGCTCTGCGCTCACGGCGCGGATGGAGCCGGCTCCAGGCAGCACCGGGACACCGGCAAAACCATCTCCCTGTCCCCATCCATCCCGGCACGGCCATCCCAGGCCGATCCCTGCCGTCCGGTGCTCACCCTGGGATGGGGACAGGCCCCCTGAGTCACGGCCACGCTCTGTAAATAACACCTGTGACACACGGTCACGTTCTCCGTGACACCCCGGCTCCCGGCACACGCCGGCAGCGGCTCCCGGCCGTGCCCGGACACAGCACGAGTAGGCAGGCACAGCTCACCCAGCCCGCTCCTTCCCACCCGGCCGAGCCACGGCGAGGGCTCCGCTCACCTGCGGCTCCGAGCCCAGGATTCCCGAGGAGTGGAAACTCGAGACAGGGAAAGCCTCCGGCAGCAGCAAACAAAACTCGCCTGTTTTCATCGCTCTCCCCACGCCAATCGCAGCTTCGCCCCCTCCCTCCCCGCGGGTCCTCCATCCCCTGAGCGACTCCCAACTCCCCACGGCCCCGCTGCCCCTCCGCACATCCCCACCAAGGGCTCTGCAGCCCCGGCCATCGCGGCACCCGGCCCCGGCCCCAGCGGCGACGCCGGGTTGCGGAATCACCGCGGTCCGCGCAGAGGGAGCCGCGGGGAGCCCACGCCCGGCGCGTTGTCCCACAGCCCCGGCGCCGCGGTTACCCCGGAGCCGCCGCCGCCCCCCGGGCAGCCCCCGCTCGTACCTCTGGGCAGGGACATGGCGCTGTGCGAGCCCGGCGGGCCCGGGCTGAGCGGAGCCCGCGAGTCCCGCCCGCCGCGGCCCCGCCGGGAACGGCGCCCGCCCGCGCCCGCCCCCGCGCCGCCATTGGCCAGGGCAGGGAAAGGGGGCGTGGCTGGGGCCCCCGCGCGGAAACGGCTCTGCGGTTCTCGGGCGCGGCTGTGAGGGCGATGTGAGGCGGGCGGGCGGCGCTGCTCCCCGAGAGAGGTGCCCCCGGTGTCCCCGGGTGTCTCCGGTGTCCTCGCTGTCCCGGGTGTCCTCGGTGTCTCCGGTGTCCCCAGTGTCCCCGGTGTCCCCGTCGCTGGTGCGGCCCCACCGCGGAACCCGCAGGGTTGGGGCGCGGAGCATCCCCCGGGTTCCCCGTCCTGTGCTGCTCCTCGACCCACGCACCTCGCCTGGCAGCGGAGTGAGGGTAGTCAGCTCTCCAGATCCTCCGTGGGTCCTGCACACGGTGCCACCGGTGGGTCCGGCTGAAAAACGGACGGGGAGTCGAGGGAATGGCTGGAGCTGTGTCGGCGAGGTTTAGGTTGGAGAGCAGGGAAAGGTTCTTCCCCCAGAGGGTGGTCAGGCACTGACCAGGCTCCCCAGGGAATGGTCACTGCCCCAAGGCTGACAGAATGTTTGGACAACGTTCCCAGGGATGCACAGGATGAGATTTTGGGGCCTGGAGTTGGACTGGATGATCCTTGTGTATTCCTTCCAGCTCAGGATACTCTATGATTCTATGAAATTCCCCTCTGAGTCACTAAGGAATCAATCCCTCCTAGCCGTGGCACATCCCGGGGTAAGGATGCTCCCACAAACACCCAAGCTGGGCTGCAGGGAGAAGTGCTGGACAGGATGTGAGAGATGCAGTTGAACAAGCTAAAAAGGACATTCCAAGTGCCGTTTTCTGGCTGGAATTCCTAGTGTGGTCCGTAAAGATCCAAAGGAGGGGTTGGAGGGGTGGCAACTGCTGACACCATTGGTGAGATCACAGCTGCTCTGCCACAGCCAGTTCTTAGCTTGGCAGAGCATTTGGGATAAATTTGAGGGCTGGAAAAACTTCTTCAAACCCAGGCAGTTGAAGGGAATCACTGCCGGAGGGAAGGAGCTGGGTGGACTGGGATCTGTGGCTGCACAGGTGCCTCAGGCAGAGCTGTGATCCAGCACCGATGGCACCCGATCCGACAGCTGCACACTGAAGGTGGAAGAGTTCAAATGGAAAATAAATTACAGGTTTTTAATGGGGAGAGCAATTACCTTCCCCACAGACGTCGCAGATTCACCACCTTTCAAGTCTTTCAACACAGATGAGGAGGAGTCTTTCAAAAAAAAAAGTGCTCTGCAGTCCAACCGCGGGCCATTAGCACTGATGCAATAGCTCTGGACGTCACTGCACGGCTGGGCCAGCGGGAGCTGGGAGCTCAGTGGACCTTTCTGACATTTATCCACACGGATCTTGGAACCAGCAGCGGGGTTTGAACTGATTCACACAGATTCGGGCTGAGCCAATGCTCAAGTGTGAGTTTTGGGGGGTCTGTGGCAAAGCAGAGCATCACCGGCCCTTTTGCTAAGGTGGAGCTGCAGGGACCGGTGGGACCGGCTCTGACACTTGGTCCTGCTGCTGGCAGCACCCGGGGTGTCACTGCAAGCGCACGACATGACCCTGCTGTCCCCAGGCACGTCCCAGTGAGCACCATCCCTCTGCCCGCATCCCCGGGCACGGCTGGAGGTCGCCGCTGGCTCTGGCTGCGGATACAGGAGTGGATGAAGCAGCTGCCTGGCTTTGAGTCACCTGCCCTCAATCTCTGGGCACTTCACAAGTGTCACCTGCGCTGCAGAAGCACACAGGGAAATTGGGATGCACTCGGCATCCAAATCCATCAGTGTGGGAAGGCTGTGGGAAGGCAGGGAGCACACGGACCCCTGCGGGCTGTGAGGAAGGGACCAGAGGCAGCCACGTGGTCACCTCCCAGCCATGGCAGGGCTTGGGGATCTCTTGGGAAACTTCTCCTTTTCTCCTGCAGCTTCCCAGTGCTGCTGGCATGGCTTCTTCTGCCCGCACGTCCCCACCTGAGCCGCTGACATCGGGCCCTGCAGACTCCCAGGGACTCATCACAGGCGAAGGATACCCACGGAGACTGAGTGCTCCCAGAGATTTTGGCAAGGGTACTGGATTTGTGGCACCTGTGGGAAGCCTCTCCATGCTTTCGGGGGCTGTAGGTAAAGCTTTGGTTGTGCAGGCTCTGGATCAGGGTGATCACCAAGAGAGCAATAAGGAGATCCTCACTCATGTCTGGGCAAAACCTGCTTCTCCCCTCCCCTCTCTCTCTCCTAAGGCTTCCCAGACCCCTGTCTCCCAAGCATCCCTGTGTGCTGGAGGACATCAGCCCTCCCTCACAACTCCAAGCAGGGTGCAGGATTCAGCCCCCCACTCTGCCTGCCCTCAGGATCATGCCAGTTCTGCCCCATCCTCCCTGCACAATGCCAGCAGTGCGTGACCTGGCTGCTGCAGCGTGTTTGCATTCCCTGCGTTCCCCTGCTCCGGGTGTTCTGCTGTTTGTATCGTCCTGCACCACCACATGGTGTGGGAGCACAAAGGCTGCCAGGGAGGCCAGGAGGAGGAGGACAACATCTCCTCACCAATATTCATGGAGAAGGAAGGGAATGAAGCCCTCTCCTCGCAGACACCCAGTTCTTTAGGTCAGGGGGTGCTGCAGGGCCAGGGCTCGATGGGAGTGGGAAAATAGCAAGAGACCCTGATAGGCAGAGCACCAGCACCGGCCAATGGAGCAGCACAGACCAACCAAATTCAGTGAATTTGTCAGCTGATGGGCTGCAGCTCGGGCAGCAGGAGCTGAAGGGATGAGTAAACAAAGGCCGAGCTACATGGGATGGTGCTTAGGTGCAGAGAAGCTGCCGGTGAACTATTCCTAGTTCTAGGTTAATTTAGGTGTTGCTGCTTTTCCTGTTGCACAGGCAGCTGCCAGCCTGTCCCACTGCACAGCCAGCACAGACACCTCGGGCACTCTCAGCTCCTGTCACTGAGAGCTTTTGGGTCAAAGATGTGATGTGTATGTGATATATGATTTGTATATAATACGTGATGGAGCACCTCTGCTCTGGAGCCAGACTGGGAGAGTCAGAGGTGTTCAGTCTGAGAAGAGAAGGCTCCAGAGAGACCTTAGAGCCCCTTCCAGTCCCTAAAGGGGCTCCAAGACAGCTGGAGAGGGACTTTGGACAAGGGCTGGCATGACAGAACAAGGGGAATGCCTTCCCACTGACAGAGAGCAGGGTTAGATGGGATATTGCGAGTAAATTCCTCCTTTGTGAGGGTGGTGAGGCCCTGGCACAGGGTGCCCAGAGCACCTGTGGCTGCCCCATCCCTGGAAGTGTCCAAGGCCAGGTTGGATGGGGCTTGGAGCAGCCTGGTCACAGCATCACACAGGGGCCATGACTTGGGGATTCCACCCCACAGTGCCGGTGCAGGGCCCCAGCACAGCCCTGGTGCAGCAGGGCAGAGAGCCCAGTCCGTGGGCAGGGCACCCGGCACAGGAACTACCACAGAGCAGACGGCACAACGGGGCAGCAACGGGGCAGCACCAGGAACCCACAACAGAAAACCAGTGCAGGACCAGTACAGAACCAGTGTGGGGCCAGTGCGGGGCCAGTGCAGAACCAGTATAGAACCAGTGTAGGGCCAGTGCAGAACCAGTATAGAACCAGTGTGGGGCCAGTACAGAACCAGTGTGGGGCCAGTGCGGGGCCAGTGCAGAACCAGTGCAGGACCGGTAAAGAACCAGTGTGGGGCCAGTACAGAACCAGTGCGGGGCCAGTACAGAACCAATGCGGGGCCAGTACAGAACCAGTACAGGGCCAGTTCGGGGCCAGTAAAGAACCAGTGCGGGACCCGTGCGGGACCGGTACAGAACCAGTGTGGGGCCAGTGCGGGGCCAGTTCGGGGCCAGTACAGAACCAGTACAGAACCAGTGCAGAACCAATACAGAACCAGTACAGAACCAGTGCAGAACCAGTGCAGAGCCCATGCGGGGCCAGTACAGAATCGGTACAGAACCACTACAGAACCAGTACAGAATCAGTGCAGAACGAGTGCAGAGCCCGTGCGGGGCCAGTACAGAATCAGTACAGAACCACTACAGAACCAGTACAGAATCAGTACAGAACCAGTGCAGAACCAGTGCAGAGCCCGTGCGGAACCAGTACAGAACCAGTACAGAACCAGTGCAGAACCAGTGCAGAACCAGTGCAGAGCCCGTGCGGGGCCAGTACAGAACCAGTACAGAACCAGTGCAGAGCCCATGCGGGGCCACTACAGAATCAGTACAGAACCACTACAGAACCAGTACAGAACCAGTACAGCACCAGCGCAGCACCAGTGCAGAGCCCGTGCGGGGCCAGCGCAGCCGCTGGTGGCGGTGCCCGCCCGCGCGGGGGCGCCGGGCGCTGTGTGCGGGCCCCACCGCTGCGGCGGCGTTGCCCCTTTTAGGGCCGCGCGGCCGTACCAAAACAAAAGCGCGGCGCGGCCATTGGCTGCGGGGCGGGCACGTGCCGCACAGCTGGGGCTTCCTGCGGCCGGGGCCGCGCCGGGGCCCGACCGCGCCTCCGCTCCGGCAGCGGCACCGACACCGACACCGACACCGACACCGACACCGACACCGACACCGACCCGCCATGGCGCACTCGGCGCCGCTCGGCCTCCTGGAGCAGGGCTGCCCCATCCAGGTGGAGCACGATCGGAAGCGGCGGCAGTTCACCGTGCGGCTCAACGGTAAGGGACGGCGCTCGGGGCTCCCCGCGACGTTACCTGCTGCCCTCTGCCCGCGCTTCCACCTCGCTGGGGGCCCCGGATTCCCCTTCCCTTCCTTTCCACCTCTCCCTGTTTCCCCCCCTTCGCCCCCCCTTTCCCTTCCCCGTTGCTCTCCCCCTCTTTCTTCTTGTTCCCCCCTCTTTTTCCTGTTCCCACCTATTTCCCCCCATTTCCCCCGATCCCTCCTTTTCCCGTGCCGCTGTGTCCTACAGCACTTTCCCCTGTACCCTCCCACCTGCCGCCGTGTGACCCCCCCGTTCCCCCCGATACGCTTCAGAGCCCCCCCGATTCCTGATGATGCCCCCTCCTCCCCACCTTTCCTGAACCCTAAAACCTTCTCCCGGGTGATCTGGGGATCTCTCGGCTCCCTTGGTTGGGGTCGGTGTGGGGAGCCCGATGGTGGCACGGGCAGGTTTGGGGGCACTCCCTCGGCCCCCCCAGGAGCAGGTGCTTTTGGGTGATGTGGAGGTGCAGTGCCAGGAGGGAACGGGGGCCCCTCTGGGGAGATTCCTTCCTTCGGGGAAGCCCCTCGGGGGCTCCAGCACGATGGGTGCCACGGTTCTGTAGGACAAACAACACGGATCCAAGCTGCCACAGCTGCCTGTGGGGCCAGGGCTGTGGAGCTCTGGTGACACAGTGACCCCCAAACAACTCTGTCACGTATTGGGTGGAGTGAACAAAGACAAAAAAGTAGGCGCCGCTAAAATTTCTTTGTGGTGCACTGATTCTTTCCTAGTCTTCATCTTAATGGTTAATTCCAGATATTCAACGATCCCAACATCTCTTCCCCATCCATTTGTCACGCTGAGAACTACTAAATAGGCTGCCTTGCTGCCCTGCAGAAATTGCAGGGTAGCTGCCTTTTTTAAAAAAAAAAGAAATAAAACGTGTAGTTCAGAAATCATAGGGAATGCAGGAGGCTTCGTCGATAAAACAACAGGAATAGTCCGGATTTTATTTTAGACTTCTCTTCCTCCCCCCCACCCCATTTTCATTTCAACCACTAATTACAAAGTGCAGGCTGGAGGCTCGGCAGTGGTGGAGCGAGGAAGGAGGAGACGGGTGCGGAGAAAACAATTTCACCAACTGCTTATTTCAGACCGAGATCAAACGAGGTCCCAGGTGCTGGGTCCCCGCTGCCACCACCAGAGCATTGTCCCAGTTGGTGAAGTTGGTGTGTGCAGGAAATAGAGGGGACAACCAAGGGCCAATGATTATTAGGGAAACGTAATCTTTTCTCGTGGTTTTCTGGCTAAAAGCTCTGCCAGCCACACCATGGGCCGAGTAGCGTTTGGTGACTGAGCAGGGATGAGTCGTGACTGGAGAGGGTGAACTTTGAGTGTGAGAGAATCAGCTGTGGGAGTCCTGTGTGAATCAGCACAGAACCTCCTGATTCAAGGGGGGGTCGTGGAGTCACGGAATCCCAGAATGGTTTGGGTTGGAAGGATCCTAAAGCTCATCTCATTCCAGCCATGGGCAGGGACACCTTGCATGTGTCCAGACATGGACCAGGTTGCTGCAGGCCCCATCCAACCTGGCCATGGCCTCACCCAGGTGAATCCCTATGATCAAGGCTGTGGTTTTTTTCTGGGAGATCAGGGAATCTGAGCCCTTTTTTGTGTGTTCAGCACTGGCCACGCAAGGCAGCCGAGCTGAGCAGCGTCCTGGTGTGACAGTGTCTGTGCTGCTGGGCTGACTAACATCCATGTGGAGTGGGTGATCCATCTCTCCTCCTCCTTGTTAGGCACTTGCTGTTAGCAGCCAAGCCCTGGAAGATGGTCAGGAGATAACCATCTCTGTGGGAGTGCGTGGCAGGGTGTTTATTTCCTGCACTGCTCTTTGTCGCTCCCGCTCCTGGCACGATGAGCATCAGCGGTGTGGAATGCTCCAGGAGATTTTCCCTGCTGCATGCAGGGAATGACAAGAAATGGGTCAGACACAGATTTTGGCATCAATGTGACCCCCGTGTCCCTCAGAGAGCACTTTTGTCCCATGTCACTGCACTGGAGCAGAGATGAACAGCAGTTTGTGGGCTCCAGGGTCAACTTTCCTGCCATGTCCTAATTTCTGCTAGATGTCAAGTGTGGATGATACCCTGGGAAAACATGGATGCACCAGGCTTGTAGACCAAGCAGCCAGGCTTTGAGAGCTGGTGGTTTATGGTGGTGTGATGTTGGGTAGAAAACTTTCCACGGTGATGTCTTCCTGGAAATCCCTGGAGCAGGAGGCCTGAGACAGTGAAAGCTGTGAACTGGTTGTGAAAGTGGTTGTTTTGAGCATCATCCTGTGTTTGCCTCTTCGACCCTGTGTGACCTCATGTCAGGACTTCCTCCTTGTGCACAAGGAAGATGAATTGCACTCAGTTTTTTGGGGCGTTGCCCTGTCTTTCCTTTCTCTGCTGGTTCCTCCCCTCTCTCCCCTCATTGCTGCAGTAGCTCCTAAAACTCTGATAGGAACAGCTGCCTCACTTGAACACACTCCCTTTTCCCTTGCATCCCCAAAGCAGGAGCATTTAGAAGCTGAAAGTAAAGCTGATTATAACCAGACCTCACCGAGCCTCGTTATCCCTCGAGAGGAGGGCAGAAAGACGCCCAACTGGATTTGTAATGGGTTAGGATGTGACTAACAGCCTGAGCCAGCCAGAAACCTCCCCGTGCAGAGACTCTCTTGGAAAACATCAATTTGTCAAAGCTAAAAGCTTCCATGGGAATCATAAAGGCTTGGTTTTGTCAGGAATAGCTGGGTATTTTTTTGGATCTGAGATGAAATTTCAGGTCAAAACAAGAAACCCAAAGGAATCCCCCACCCCAAAGTAGTCGGCTGGTTGGTCCAGCTGCTGGCACAGATGTTTGGGGCAGGGGAACAGCTTTTAGTAGCAGCTGCCGTGACTTCTTGATGCCCATCACACCCATCAGGCTCTCCAGTCAGGAGACAGGCTCACCCCATGCCTGGAGGAGCTCCAGTTCCTCGGGGATGCGCGGGCTTCTTGCACATTCTGACTCCCATTCATCCAACACTTGGGTGCAGCACACCACACTTCCCAAACCTCCCACTCCTCCCCAGCTGGGTTTGGGCAGGATCCAGTGGCTGGAAGCTCCTGCTTTGCCTGCTGCTGATCTGAGTCTCAGGAGCTCCTTGTCCAGGAGCCCAGGCTCAGGTTTATTGGGAAAAGTGGAGCAGGTCATGCCTTGGAGCTTTCCTCCCTGATGGGGCAGATGTTTTCCAGGAGTGGGAAGGTGCCGAGTTTGCAGCAGGGAGCAAGGGATCTGTCGCCAGACACTGCATCAAAGACATCCCCACTCCTCCCGTGCCACAGGCACCTCCAGAGAGCTCCCAAACAGGAAACTGCTCCAAAGCGGAGCCCTCCCACTGCCATTCCTGTGAGTGAGGCCCCTCCATGAGGGTTGTGCTGTCTCCACTCTGGCTGTTGTGCTCTGTTGTGTTTTCTCTCCGTAGTAACATGCCAGTAGCTCCCTGGGGAGCGAGGCCAGCCCATGGCAGGCAGCGAGCTCCAGCCTGGGATGCACAAGCTCCTCGGGACGTCTCGTCCTCTCGGCTCACCCCACACGGCTTTTGCTTTTTTTTTTTTCCCACTGTTTGGCTCAGCAGCAGAAGACCTGAGCTGCCTCCTACCCCCTGCTCCTGGGAGATAGGGCTGGCATTTGTTCCCTCCCCTTGCTCCTGGGGAATGGCTTTGCAGCAGTATCCTAAGCAGGCTGGAGCTTGGGGGCTGCTCTAAAGGCTGGAGTGCAGAAATTGGCCTTGCAGGCAGCAGCCAGGGCCCTGCCCTGCTCCTGGGCACACAAAGGGGGCTGGGGCCAGCGCAGGGGGCTAGGGAGAAGGGACAAGGGCTAGTCCTGCAGTGCTGCAGCATCCCCTCCCTGGGCAGGCACTTTGTGTATGCCAGGAGAGGGGGTCAACGAAGGATGGGCTGGAGGGGGGTGCCTGTGTCTTCCCGGGTGCCCAATGTGTCCCTCCCTCAGCTGGGACTGGGACTGGGCTCTCTGCTCGTTCCCCCAGGCTCCTGGCCACTTGTGTCTGGCATCAGGGCTGAGCCCGCCACTGATCCTGGAGGAAACCCTCCATGGAGAGCAAGTTTAGACCTGGTCCCTTGTCCAGCTCCCAGAAAAGGTTCCCTTTGCCTGTGCCCCCCATGACTGGAGGGAGGGACAGAGGGGAGAGCAGGGCACCAGCTGTGCTGCTGTTGCTGCCATCCTGCTCCTCTCTGCCTGTGCTGATTTGCATCGACTCCACTTCCTCGCTGGTGGCCCCGAGGGCAGTGTCAGTGAGTCAAACACCACGGTCAGGCTCCCGGGGCTCTGCTGGCTGAGGCCTGGGCCTGCTGTGCCAAGCTCTGTCTGTGCAGGCTGATAAACTCCTGTCCCAGAGCCCAAGGGGGTGACACGGGCGGGAGGCTGGCAGGAGGTGTCTCTTATGCCGTATTTCAATGGGATTTCTGCTTGTGCCCCCTCTCCTTGCAGGGAGTTTGCAACAAACTGGGGCTGGGCACTCCCAGAAGGGTCAGCACTGCTTCCAGCTCCCCCAGCTTTCCTGGGAGCAGCCCCCCATGTCCAGGGTACCACCCAGCACCAGGGCTGGCTTGTTCCAAGCCATGGCTGTGACCTGCAGGGCCCACACCACACCCCGTGGCACGAGTGTCCCTGGTTTCATGTGCTGCCTCACTGAGGTGAGCATGTGTGGATGTGATCATGCACTTGGCTGAACTGGTATGTTTTTTTTGAACTGGGACCAGTTTCCAGCAGCACTGACTCTCTGTGCAGGGCTGGTTGTAAAATCCTTTGGTCTGTGTGTGTTCGTCTGTGCCCTGGTGGCACCCTGCAGCTCCTGTCCTGGCTGGGGGTTTGTGGTGCTGCCGTGGTACAGGAAATATTGAGGAAAAGCCTGTCCAGGACATGTCTGAGATCCTCCAAACACTGCCTTAACCTTCTGCTTTAAAATGCATTTGTGTGTGATACAGAATCACAGATCATATATAAAAAAGTGTACTTAAAGAAAAAAGATCTTTTGTTCTGTTGTCAATTTAGTTTTAAACTTCTCAAAGCTTCAGGCACAGGCTGTGGAAAGTTTTGGCCTGGGAGGAGAGTGGGGTGGAAGGGCTGGAGCAAGTGAAAGCTGCTGTTATAAGATCATTTTACAGCCTTTGGTGCTGCCAACTCTGTCCTTGCCACTCCTGAGAGCTGCCACCAAATGCTCTGTAAGGGTGAGGACACCTCATGCCTCAGCCTGGGCAGGTTTCCTTCCAGCAAGACAGGTCTGTGCTGCTGGGGAAGGGCTTCATCTGCTTCTTTGGCTTTTTTTTAGTGCCTGGATCCGCATGGAGAAACACTGCAGTTCTCCCTCTTTTCTGGCTGGGGAGACTCAAAGAGCTTGGCTTTTTGGTGAACCAGAGGCTGAGAGGGGCAGGACTGAAGCCTATAAATACTTGGGGGAACAGCAGGGAGGGAAATTATTTACGTCCACCCAAGAACAATGTTGGCACAAGAATGAGTGGGCAGAAACCAGCAGGAATAAACTCGGGCTGGAAATGCGAAGGTTTCCATCCACTGTAGGAGAATTGAGTGTCTGCACAAAAGGAGCAGGAATAAAAGCTTGAGCTGCTTCTCTTGAAACACAGAATTCCAATGGGCTCATTCCTAGTTTCTCTGGAATACAGGGATGAGGCAAACTGGGCTGGAGTTGTCAGCTGAAATGCAGTAAAATAGAGTATTGAGCTCAACTAAAGCAGATCCTGAATGCAGGTGAACTTTGCAGCCTTTCAGCCTTGAAAAAACACTGGAGGGAAGGGAGAGTTTCCATTATTTTAATTGAACTTGTCTCTTTGATTGGGATCTTGCATTTCTGAAACTCACTTTTAAGTACAGAAACCTTCTAGAAATGAAACGTTTGCTTTTGCACTGAAGGCAGAAGCTCAGGTTCTGTGGATGAAACCAGAGGGGTGTTCTGACTCTCCTCTGATTTATACATGAGTTGAAACTTCTTTTTTCCTGTAACTAAGCTGCTGTGAGAAAGGTCAGGGTGTTGAAACAGGAAGCCTGTGTGTGTGTACATGTAAATTTGTGTGCACAGCCCCCCTTGCACACCTGTGTGTGCTTTCCTGTGTGTTTGTGGGATTCACCTCCCCAGCATCTTCCCCAAAACGTGTCCAGACAATGCTGCAACACTAGACCAAGGAGTCTTGTCCTGCTTTATGTGCCACAACAGAAAATCCTGTGCTGGAAGAGAAATTAATTGGCTGTTACCTGGGTCAGCTTTGTTGCTTTCACCTCTTTTTTTTACTCTTCCCCACCGTCAACACATCTCCTCCCTCCCCACAGCTGCTTTCCTACCCTAAACATGTTGTGCTGGCACCAGTGATTCAGGGCTGGGTCAAAAACTCGCTCCTGCTCCAGGGGCTTGGAAAGGCTGAGCAGACCTGGCTCTGCTCACACCTCAGGGGGACCAGTGAGGACATCCATGTGTCACTGAAAGCAAAGTCTCGACCTAGCACCAGAGCCATTCCCATGGGCACAGGGGATGCTGTAGCAGTCCCAAAACTGCCCATCCCCTGCTGTGGGTTCTTTGGGGACATGGCAGCCCTCACCCCTCTCTCCCACCCCTCAGGTTGCCATGACAAGGCCGTGCTGCTCTACGAGTATGTGGGGAAGCGGATCGTGGACTTGCAGCACACGGAAGTGCCGGATGCCTATCGAGGGAGAGGAATAGCCAAGCACTTGGCAAAGGTACGACCCCAGGCACCCAGAAGGGCAAGAGCTGTTGCCATCCCAGCTGTGGCTAGAGATCCTGGCTGAAGCCAGGCCCCATCACATTGGAATTGAATGTGTGCCCTGTGGGAATCCTGCTCTTATGGGAGATGCAGTGGCTGGCGGAGCAGATGGAAATTTGGGGTCAGACATTCCTGTTTCTTGTGGCAAGAGGAGCTGGGTGAGTGTCAGCAAATCCAGCCACTTGCCCAGGCTCAGCCCATTCCTCCTCTCAGCAAAAAGCCCTTTTGCAGGAGCTGATGGATCACCTCACTTCAAGCTGGACCCCTCCTCTCAAATCTTCACTGCCCTCGTGAGCCCTTTGCCTGCCTTGGGCTGTGCAGGGAGAGCTGAGGAGCCACGAGCACAGCAGTGGGGGGGCTGTGGGGTGGTGCTTCAGGATACAGCTGCTCCTTGGCCCTGTAAGCAGGGACAAAGGGGTGATGAAGGTGGCCTTCACAGGATGGACTGGGTCACCTGCAGTGCAGCATCCATGGGGCTGGATGCATTGAGGGTTAAACTGGGGGCTCTGTGGTGAGGTGGTGGCTGTGCCAGGACAGTTGTGCTCTCCCCTCAAGCCTCTCCCTCGTCCTGCCTCCCACAGGGGGTACCTGAGGGCAACCTGCTGCTTCCCCCATCTGGGTACGGACACCCCTCAGTACAGGATTCCCACAGGGCTTCAGTGGGGAGCGGAGGCTGGGGGTGCTGGTTGTAACCCACCTGATCTCCATTGGTTGCAGGCAGCCCTGGACTTCGTGGTGGAGGAGGACCTGAAGGCCCACCTGACGTGCTGGTACATTCAGAAATACGTCAAGGAGAACCCGCTGCCGCAGTACCTGGAACACTTGCAGCCTTAAGGCAGGACTGCTCCCACACCAGCACACCTGTCCCTGACTGTTCAACGCGGCCTTCGCTTCTCTGCAGTCTCAGGAAACCCCTTCCCACACTCGCAATTCCCGGTTTTTTTAAGCGTGTCCATGTGGTGCGTGAGTGTGGGCACGACCTCCTCCTCTCTGCCCACACGTGAGCATGGCTACAGCCCCTGGGCCAGGCTGGCTCCGGGCACACATGGTGCCCCCCAGTGCTTTTCCCAAGCCAGGGGATAGAAGAGGGTGATTTTTCCACCAAACTCCATCGCAAGGCCAGGGGATGACTTGTTCTGCACTTCATCCTCTCCCCTCTGCTTGGCAACAGCTGTGAACTTGCTGGGGGATGTTGGCTAGGGGTGGCCATGGGGTACCAGCCCCACTTTCCTCCTGGCAGCTGGGGAGATGCTGTGGATTAAGCTTTGTGGGACAGAGGGAGGTGCTGGAGGAGCCCCAGCCCTGTATCAGGTTCATCCCCTGCTGCATCTGTTGGGCACCAAACCGTGTCCAAGCCCACGTGCAATTCACACAAGAACATGTGGACCACGGTGGCACCTCGGGGGCTTTGCTGCACTGGCTGTGGAGACTGGCTTCGAGCCTAGAGACAAGAGCCGTGTGAGGAGCGAACCTGGACTGCAGAGGCTGTGGCAGAGTCTGTGCAGAGGAAGAGACGTGGCTGAGTTGCAGATGCTGCTCTCTGGAGATGCCAGCGCCTGCCCAGCTTCTGTGCACAACCCTGAAGTGGCATCCCACAGGGTCATGGACTGTCATCCCTGTCTCCCTGCCCTTGGTGTGGACACAGCCTGCTCAGGAGAAGAGCTCAGCCCCACAGCCAGCCCTGGCCTAAACAATGAGGGGACATCCCATGGAACCAGGGTGGTTTCCTGCAGCTGAAGAGGAAGGCTCCCCCCATCTCCCTCTTCTCCATCTCTGCATCCCTATCAGTGCCCCAGATCAGCCCCATCATCACATCCCAAGAGCAGCAGGGTAAGGCCTCCAGGACCTGCTCCTGGCCCATCTCCAAGGTTCAGTGCTAGAGGCACCTGTGTCCATGTGGATTCCAATGGCTTCTCCTTACAGCCTTTGGAAAGAAGCCCTGGCTCATGGCATTATCTGTCTGCTCAGTGGCCTCCTCACAGCTCCAAGCTCAGGGCACTGGCAGCATCGTAGGGACCTTGGCCAGCAGCAGAAACACCCTCATTTCGTCCTCTTACTTCCAGGATGATGATTCTGTAGCACAACCCAGCATTGCCACACTCAGATGCAGAGGTAACACCATGATGGTGTTACTGCCTGGTTCCAGCTTGCTGCCTGTCCTGCCTTGCCTGGGTTTTCCAGGGCCTGAGCTACAACCCCGAGCATCTCACACTGAGCTCTCAGGACTTTGTAGTGTCCCAGGGCAGGGCTGTGGTGAGGGAGATGATGTTTTCAACAGCCCCAGCCCTGAGCAGCTCCTGGGGGCTGCAGCCAGGCAGGAGATGGAGAGCCTCTCACCTGGAGGCCAAATCCAGACCTTGCTTAGCTCAGCAGGGACTAAAGTTTACAATCTGTGCCACGGAGTGACAGAAGCCCCAGCTGAAAGGCAGCTCAGCCCTCTCCCAGAGCCCAGCATGAAGTCCATGGCGGCAAAGGCAAAAACTCCTACAATCTTCTCTCCTGGCTGGGATGGCCAGAGAAGGAGACCCTGTGCCAGGATTTCAGCCTGAGCTGTCCCTGGCCACCGGCTTGAGATGAACCCTTGCTGCTTGCCCGTGCTTTTGGGCTGCCCATCACCAGCATAATGCAGCCCTCTGAGGCTTCCAAACTCCATCCCTGCCCTGTACACTGCAGGCTGTGAGACCCCTGCCCATGCCTGCCACCTGTGCCGGGGGCAGAGCCACCTCTGCCTTGGGCTGCTCAGGAAAGGCCTTGAGCTCAGCCCTGTTTCTGCTTCATTTCTGCCCTCTTGCTGCTTATTTCACCCAGGGCTGTGACCTTTAGGGTGGCTTTGAGGGCCTGGGAAAGGGTTGCAGGTAACAAACTGAAGGGGCTCAAGAAGAAACGTGGGCTGCTAAATGTTCCTTCTTTAACATGCAAAACACACTTCAACACATAGTTACAGGAGCAAGGCTGGCTCTGGTACTGCTGTGATGACCAAACCATCCCTGCTCTTGATTCCAAGGTGAAGCTGAACCGTTTTCTCCTCTGGAAGCCACGATAAGACACTTGTGTCTTTGCCACAGCAGGGCTGGGTGCTCAGGAGTGATGTTTGAGCCCAGTGCTGCGAGCCTCTGTCCTGGTTTTGTGCTCATTTCCACTGTGTGCAGTCTCCAGAAGCTCCCAGTTGTGTCAGCTCGCTGGAGGGTGTGCTGTGCTCACTGTCTGGGCAGTGTCCCAGCGTCCACGCCTGGCTCTGGAGCCTCTCGTGCTGCTCTGGCAGGAACCTCGTGCTTCCCGGCGCTGGATCACCCGTGGCGATCGCTGCCTTAAATCAGGCACAGAACACGGTTTTGCTGCTGCTTCCCTTCGAGGTGCTACAACCCCCCCAGCGTCTGACCTGACAGAGACGTGTGCCAGTGTCTGTGCCAACCATTTCTCCGCTGTATCCGTGCTCTGTCCCAGCCTGCCCTCCTCCTCGATGCCAGTGAATAGCAATACCCACAGGTCACCAGCGATGCCGCAGTCCACGGTGCTCCTGTGACCCCGCACGGCCGGGTGGGACCTGGCTCGGGGTCCCTCAGTGCTGGGTAGCCCTTCCCTGCCTTCCCACCAGCTGCCTTTTCCCAGCTGGTCTCTGCAGAAAGGAGCTTTGAGTCCTGTGCTTCCCCTTGGTGCTGATTAAGCCTGGAGGAGTTTGGGATCTTGGACTCTGCCTGGGCAACAGGAGTGTGGAAATGGTTTGGTTGAATACTGAGCTCCCCAAATCCATTTGAACTACAGACCTTTGGTGGGTGGGGGAATGCAGGTGGCTGTCAAACCTGCTTCCACAGCCCCCAACTTGAAACACCCCCTCCCTCATCCGCTCTCCAGCGTTGTCTTCCTCTGTCCAAGGTTTCCGTTCTGTTGAATTCCGTGGTTACGATGTGCCTTTCCTTCTCAGGACCTGTTACAAACGACCTTTCTGCTCTTGTTTAACATTTATCTTGATCCCTCCCTCTGTCATACTATAAAACATGAACATAATGCATGGAATACAATACAATAAAAGTGTGGCTTAACTGAGCTGCAGTGGCTGTGCTGCGCTGAGGGGACTACATGGTCCCATTGCAAATGAACAGTAGGTAAGGGGTGAAATTACTGTATTTTATTTGAGGTCACAGGGCTGGCTGACCTCGTGATGACTGTGCAGAGCTCAGGGTGAGCAGGATCACAACTGGTTCCTCTCCTTTGCCAGCTGATCCAGCCCTGCTCACCTTCATCATTCCTCCTTGGCATTTCAGGCCAGTCTTTGGGAGTCGTCTTGCAAATGAGCAGACACTCAGTGTTTACGTCCACTGTTTTAAGATGGGCATGAAAATATTTAAATATCCAGCTGCTGTGCTTGTCCAGAGCAAGGTGGGCAAGCAGGTGACTCAGAGGGACACAAGGCACTTCCTTCCTGGAGCCAGCACTCCTCAGGCCTGGGAGCACAGCCCAAGCACTCAGGATCCCAGCAGGGCATTTGTGTCACTTCCCAGTGCTGTGTGAGGGCTGCAGAGGCTGAGGCTGGAGTTTGGATAACTCAGACTGCCGGGAAGGGTGGTGTGGAGAACAGTTATGATTTGATCCAGCCTGACAAGCGGCCCCTGGGCTGCAGCTCGAGCGGGCAGGAGCGTGGGGTTTGCAGCTCCCAAGGGACAGCCCAGGAGCTTGGGATCTGTAGCTGGGCTGTTGCTGCTAACACACACTGTTTACATTCCACATTCCAGACAGTCCATGCTCCGGCCTGTCCCAGCAATTCTGCCGGGCTGGGCACGCTTCCCAAACACCTCCTTGTTCCTGGAAATGCAGCCTTTACCTCCCCCGAAACAGATGCCCCCCAAAATACAGCTGAGAGAGCAGCAGTGTGGGAGGGCCCTGTAGGCTGGAAGAGCAGCCTCGGGATGCCTGGGAAGGTGGAGGCAGCCGGGGTTTGTTCTCTTCAGTCACATTACATCACTTGGGAATAATTTTGTCAAGAAGAGGGTTTTTCTAGGAGCGGGAGATGCAGAGCCAGCGCCACTGTCTCCTGGCTTGCACTGTCAGGCTGGAGGAGGGCTTCAGGAAAGGGGGGGGCTGCGGAGCAGGGAGCTGCTGTTTGTTAAGGGAAAACTTAAAATTCCTGAGAAAAAAGCTCCTCTTCTGGGAGGAGTCCGACCGAGAGCAAGAGGCTCAACGATCCTGGAGATAACCACCCAAGCGCCCCGGCACAGGTCACCCATAAAACCTTCACCATTGACTCCTGATGGATCCACAGGAGCTGGGAAACCTCTGGCAAGACCACACTGCAATTCTAGAGAAACGTTTGGTTATAAACTTTATATTGACCTGATGATCTTGAGGTCTTTTCCTAAGTGATTCTGTGATTTATGCCTCCTCAGACATCCAGCAAGGGAGCCTCCCCATTCACTGCCCCTCTTTCGAGATCGATTAAGGGGGCGAAATTCACCCCAAAACCGCCCAGCTTCGGCGCTGCACGAGGGGATCCTCCATCCCTAGACCCCTGCAGGGAAGGAGCCTCGCGGGTTTTTTTGGATCACGAACACGAGGCGATGCCGCGGCTGCTGAGCGGTGCCGGCCCTCGGCAGCCACATCCCTTCATGGCGGGGACGCGGGGCAGGCCGGGACTCGCCGCCGCGCTCCTCCCACCGGGTGGAAGATCCCGGGCGGCGGGGCCGAGCCGAGCTGAGCCAAACCGAACCGAGCCGAGCCCCGCGGGACCGCTCTGCCACCGGTGACGGGGCTGTGCCCGGGAGCCCCACCGGGGTCTCAGCGCGGTGCCCACCTGCGCCCACCGCCCCCGTCCAAGGGACTACACCCCCCAGAGACCCCCGCGGCCGTGCTGCGGTGCGGGGCGCTGTGGGGCTTGTAGTCCTTTGGCGGGCCCAGCCCCGCCCCGAGCAGCGGCCGCCGCCGCCCCCGCGCACTACATCTTCCGTCGGGCAGCGCGGCGCGCCCGTGGGCCGCCGGCGGAGACATTTGCGAGGCGAGTGTCTCCAAGATGGCGGCGTGGGGAAGGAGGCGCGCGGGCCCCGGCGGCACCAACAGCGGCGGCGGCCGGGACAGGTGAGGGGCGGCCGGGCCGGGGCGAGGGACGGCGGGGGCTGCGGGGCCGCACCGCCCGCGGTGGCCCGGCGGCCCTGCGGCAAGGGCGGGGGCTCTGTGAGGGGAGCGTGGCCGGGCGGGGCGGGCGCGGGACGCGGAGGGGCCGGGGGCGTTCGGCGCGGCCGGGCCCGGGGAAGGTCAGCGCGGCGTGTCCGGGGCTGCGCTGCCCGCGGCGGGATGCGGCGCTGGGGGCCGGGTGGAGGAGGGCCGGCCCCGAGAGGCTCCTTCCGTCCACGGCTATTTTTAAAGGCGGGGAGGGAGCGGCGAGTCCTCCAGGGTGACCTCCTTCTGCCGGGGCCGCGGCGAGCAGGGAGCTCGGTACCGTGCTTCGGCCTCTGACAGGGTGGAGGAGCGTCCGGCACAGGCTGGAAATACCCACGGAGCAGCCGTGGAAGTTTGGGAATCGCAACTTGAAAATGGGGAAAAGAGACAGAGAAATCTCACAGAATCAATTAGGCTGGAAAGATCTGAGATCATCGAGTCCAACCTGTGACCGATCCCCACCCCGTGAGCCAGACCGGAGCACTGAGTGCCACCCAGTCTTTCCTTAAACACCTCCAGGGACGGTGACTCTGCCACCTTCCTGAGCAGCCTATTCTAGTATTTAATCACCTTTCTGTGAAGAAATTCTTCCAAGTGTCCGACCCAAATGTTCTTCACCTGCTGAAAATGTCTGGGTTTATCCCGCATTTCCTGACGTTGGCATTTTTCTGTTCTGCCCCAGGGCTGACTGATGTAACTGGCAGCTGCTGAAAGCTGCTGCGGTGTTTTGTGAGTTTTCCTTTGCCCTGCTGCCTCGCCTCGAAACTCTGATATCCCTCTTAATTAGAAACTCCGATATCCCTCTTAATCTGTGTTGTGGCTTTTGCTTCACTTTGTTCTCTTGCTGTGATCCAACACTGTTTGCTTTGATGCTGTTGAATCTACACGGCCAAGGAGAGCCACAAGTAGCCCTGAGAATTCTGGTGCTAATGTGAATTGCAGGAATGCTGCCTATGTTCAGAGAATTCAAAAGTAATTGAACTGGAAGGGCCAATGGAATTCCTGCATCAGCGTGGTTTAAATAAACAACTAAGAATACCACAGTGGTAAAACTGTCTGCACCCAGTGTTGGCACTGCCCCAGCATGGGAGGTGTGGAGTTTTCATATGGTTTTTTCATGTGGCAGATGTGTCCTCCCAGCAGAAGGGAAGAAACAGAATATGGAAAAGAACACTTAATAACTTCAATTATTTTTCCAGGGTGAAAATTGATGCAGACTTAAAAAGTGAGTTGTTACTGTGTAGCTTCATCTGTGACCTGTACAATAATCTAATTGTTGTTTGAGGTGATCTTTTTCAAAGCTGTAATTGCTCTTGATCTTAGGATCAAAAATACTCCTAAACACGAGTCACTCCATGAACCTGCTGCTTGTATTATTTTTCCTCTGCCAGTGAGAAGTGTGTGGAAGAGAACAGAACAGGAGATCCTCCCCTGAGCAGCATTTCACAATCTCCGTCAAAAGCTGGTGGTTCTTTAGGTGTCACCCTGTACAAATGTGACAGAGGAGGATAATTCCAAAAGGTGTTGGGTGACGTCAGCGAGGTGCTGCTTCTTCCTTGCAGTTGCAGAGCAGGAGATGTGGATGACTGGGCCTGTGCCTCTCCATCAGTGGCTGATCCCAAACCACACCTGCCTGTCTTGTTCGGCTGCTGCAGCACCGGTTGT
Source organism: Monarcha castaneiventris obscurior (assembly GCA_026261815.1). Lineage (NCBI taxonomy): Eukaryota > Metazoa > Chordata > Aves > Passeriformes > Monarchidae > Monarcha > Monarcha castaneiventris. The sequence continues at coordinate 9,327,156 of JAMPIT010000856.1, read as the reverse complement.
GCAAAGGCAGCACTGACAGACCTGATGTCATCACATGATGACATGTGCTTTTTATAGGGTGAATACAGTTTTCTTACTCTGGGCAGGATTCTTGTCCAAAGACACATTCCTTTGAACTGAATATGCTGATCCAGTTTTCCTGGTAACTGAGCTGCTTCAAGGAGTGTTTGTAGTTGTCAGCCAGCTGCTCTGAAAGGCATCTGTGTGTCGGAGGTGGTGTGAGGAGACTCAGTACTGAATAAAATCCTGTCTGCTGCGAGACTAGAACAGCTTTCATTTAAAAATATTAAAAAAAAAAAAGACCAGCATATCTGTGGAGACTTGAGTCCCTTCATAAGCGACTTTATTGATACAGAGGAAGCTATAATTGGTTAAAAAAGTGCTTTCCTTGCAAGGAGCGAATGTAAGGACATTAATTTCAAAGGATGTTGACTGTGAACTCCAGCTGGCTCTGGTGGTGAAATAATAATGTTAAACAAAATAACCAAAAACACTGAAGGGAACCAACTAAATATTTGTTTTTCTTCATTCTGGATAGACTCTTTAATGGAGCCTGTCTAAAGGGAATTGTTAATCTGTAGACCAAAACAACTTTTTCATACAGAACAGACACTGGATTGTACTGGGTGTTTTTGTATAAAAGGCAGCCCGGTGCCCGCCAGAGCAGTGGACAGCATGTCGTTTGTTCCCCTGGGAGATGTTCTGACAAACTCTGGAAAGAACAGCTTTCATGTCATCACCACTGCCTGCACTGGCTCCTCTGTGCCCTCACTGAGCTCTCCTTTCGCTACCTGCACTGCTCAGATTTCTGGTACTCTGCTTGCAGCAATGATTGACCTATTTCCATCAGCCTGGCTAATCATTAGTTGACTTAAAATTGACACCTCCTTGTTGTCTGGGGGCTGGATTTGTTGTTATGGTCTGGTGATGTTTTCCTTAGAGTTCAGGGAATGTTGTTGTCCCTCCCTGAGGCTGCTTGAAGAGCTTCCCAATGTTGTCCTGTCCTTTTTCCTATTTGAATTTAAGGTGCATCTTTTGAATTAAACTCTTGCTTTATTGCCCTGCATTTCCTGTTCTTCTTCTGCTTGATTGCCCTTCTTAAAGCCCAAGGCCTGACAGCCCTGGCTGAGGACCTGAGCCTGATAGATGATGGGGACATTCAGCAGAGAAACAATTCTCCAGGTGTTTAGGGTGGGATGTGTTTGTGCTTTCTGTGCACAATATCCTGGGCAGAAACGTACACTGGGGAATATGACTGGGAGGTGGAATATTTCCACTGAGAATTAAAGCCAGGCCACAGCTCATTCCTTAATCTTGAAATTAAATTAAATTTCAGGAAGGATTTATGTTGGAGGGAGGAAAGTTTAGTTTTCGAATTTGTCATGCCTTGACTCTGTTGACTTCCTCCAGCTTGGCTGAGATGCTGACAATGCTCCCAAACATGCTCTGGCCATCTGTAATGTCCTTTTTCTGAGATCTTGCACAGCCAGCACGAAACCCCTCTTGCACTGCTGAGCTGGACTGTGTGTGCTGCTTGTGACAGGTGTTATCACACTGCTGCAAGCCTCTCCTTTCTAATTTTTTTAACTACTAATCAAACTGGTTTTCATTTTCAGTTAATCTGATTGTTTGGTGCTCAGAGCAAAACTCTTGCCCAGGAATATTCTTTTTTTTTAACAAAACTTGACCTACTTGTTATGGGAAGGGCTTAAAAAGAACTTTTCTTTTTGCCCAGAACTGTACCTGAGCTTTGTGCAGCTTAAGATTGTTTCCAGGTGTGATTTTGAGCATTTTGCAGAACTGAGATAGTTGGATAACTTGAAACACTCACCAAAAGTCTGTCTGGCAGGTACCATTAGGTGGAGGGCAACGAACTCAGGAGGCTCAGTCCTTCTCCCCTGCAGGTGGGCAGTGGTAGGAGGATGCTGAGGGTTCTCCCAGGATGTTTTCACCTGCCCTTGTTCTCAGTGCTCTGTTCCTTTGCTTCTGCTTTTGCCACTTGGCACCTGGCAAAACTGAAGGTCTTTTGACATGGAGTGACATTGTGCCTCCTCTTTGGAATGTTATTTCTTCATCCATAAAGACTATCCAGTTGAAATTTCCATTTACCAGGCAGGCTGCTGTTGCTTCCAAGGTGGAGGCAGAGAAGTAGAGCTGCTCTGAGGACTGGAGCTTTGGAAGAGATTCGTCCTTCCCTTTGAGGGTGGTGAGGCCCTGGCACAGGTTGCCCACAGAAGCTGTGGCTGCCCCATCCCTGGAAGTGTCCAAGGCCAGGTTGAACAGGGTTTGGAGCAACCTGGGATAGTGGAAGGTGTCCCTGCCTGTGGCAGGGGGTTGGAACTGGATGAGCTCTGAGGTCCCTTCCAACCCAAACCATTTCAGGATTTGATGAGCTGCTGGAGCTGCTATTGTTCAGCAGCTGCAGCACCCCTCTCCTGGTGCTCTCCCATATTCCCATGTTAGGAAGACAATCCAAATGTAATTTGAAGCTTGCTCTATAGCTAACACAGACACTTCTGCCCCTCCTGCTGCTGTAGCTCTGTTAACAATGGATTCCTTATTTATAACTTTGGCAATACCAAAATTTAACATTGTTGAGTTTTAAGTGATTTACATCTTGCTGTGCTGAATAGCTGAGAGTTCTGTCACATTCCCCCATCCAGGCATTCATTCAGCACCAGGAAAGAGACACTAAAATTCCTCAAATATAGAATGCCTGAAGCTGCAATAGAACAAATATTTGGATATAAGGCCTAGAACTATTCCTACAGAACAGCTGTACAACTTTTTAACTGTGCTCTCTTATTTGGAGTGGGGAGACAGGTCCTGGAAAATCATTTGATTGAATAATATTAACAACTGCTTTTAGGCTCTGATCTGTCTAGTAAACAGCCTGTCAGGCTTCTGAACACCTGGCAGCATTTAATGTCTTCTGGCATTAGGTGCTCTCTGGTTATTTACTATTCTTTTAAGTAAAATGGAGTTTATATAAAATCCCCACACTTGATAAGTGGTGGATGCCAGCTCAGAGTTGCTTGCACAGCTCTGCATTTGTGTTTGTCATGGCCGGGGGGTGGGTGACAAGCTCCAAAAGGCAAACTCCATGGCCTCCAGTGTTTGAGCAAATCCAGTTGCTTTGACTGGATTTGTTCGTGTGCAGCTGCTGTGTTCAATTGAAAGGCTGTGTCAGGAGAGTTGCCTCTGTGAAGTGCTCAGCTGAAACCTCCTCAAGCCCACGTATCTCATCTGTGTCTCTTTCTAGATCATCTGGAATCCAGTTTTCAGTTTTCCATGCTACAGGGGCAGCCAGTTCCTGTATGGAAATAATAACATGATAACCCCACTTTTCTGTGCAGAAATGGAAATTTGCTGCCTGCCTTGTTGATTCTTCACGTGTCCTATTTGAGCAGAGATATTTTCATTTGTCATTTTTGGATTGGCTGTTTTGCTATTTGCAGCTTCAGCACTGTGATACAGATTTATTCTGATTTTAGGGGACTCATTTGGAGAAGCAGCACAGTCGGGGGGCAGACTTTTTCAGGGATGAAGCCTTTGTGCAGTTCAGTTCCCAGTGATCTATTTTTTTTTTTCAGCAGAACATACTTTAAATTCTGCTTGTTTTGGCATAGGAGGACTGTGCTTTTCTTGACTTTATTGTTATAAAGCCCCAGAGCCTGGCAAGTTAAAAAATTCCAGAGGAGATGGACAGTGCTGCCTCTGGCCAGTCTGTTGGATTCCTGCTGATAGGTGGCTGTTTGTGGTGTGGCTCTGCTTGTGCAATGATGGTGAAAAGAAAAAAAGGGGTGTTCAGAGGGAAGAACAGGCAAGAGCTGAGCAAGGAGAAATGAGGCTGATGGGTTAGTGCCACCTGTCCTGGGGCTGAGCCTGGAGAAATCCCATGTAATGTAGATACTGAATTCCTAGAGTTAGAAGCTCAGTTCCCATGGCTCTTGCATAGGCAAGGAAGGAATGGGCTCACTTCACCCATGTTTTCCCAGTGATGACAGGGAGATCTGGAATGACAACAACTGTGCTGTTCCTAACCCTCTGGGAAGTTCTTAGTTGAATTTGGACTCTGCTTCTCTGTTTTGCAGACCCATCTGCATGTTCCCAGGTATTAGAAAACACTGGAAGTGCTCCTTGGTAGGAAATACTAATTTTGTCTGGAGGGTTGTGTTAGCCCTGGGTCGGCTTCCAGCTTGAAAATGTCTTTCAGCAATAGCTTTTCCATGAAGTCATTATGCCTTAGCAAGTGGTTTCACATAGTCATGGGTGGTGGTGTGCAGAGTTACCTTAAGCCTCTCTATGTCTTTTGCAATGAAACTGGAGTTTTTGATTTGGAAGAAGCTGCACGTGGAGCAGCTGTTATCAGGGAAAGGAATCCTTGGCAGAAACCATGACCAGCTGTGTCCTTCATGTCAGTAACACCTGCTTAACCGGTTTCTTGTTAGAAACTCCTTATATAGGTCCTGTCCTTAAATTTTTTTTCTCTAAATACCTCAGTTCACTGCAGAACATCAGAGCCCACTACATCCTGTGCTGAAAGGGTTAATGGTAATTTTCCAAACAATGTCTGACAAGCTCATTACCCTAAAGAAACCCCTGGCATACACGGAATTGGGGTGGATTTTTATTTTTCGTTCTACCCATGAACAGACCAAGGGGGAAATGCACTGCAAGGAACTCAATAACTACATTGTAAGTGGAGTTTTCCTTGTAGGTTAAATAAATTCCAGCTGGACTTTTAATGAAACTGCTTATTGCTCTGCTTTGGGAGAGGGTGGTGCCTCTCAGGTCCTGCTGGTTGATGTTTGCTGCTGTTACAAACACAGCTACGTCTGCAACGGCTTGTAATTTAACAATATTCTTGGTTACAGCTGGCCACTGCTCAATCCCCTTTGCAGCCTGAGTGGAGCTGCACATTAAGGATAATGTTTGGCAACAGCAGCTTGTGAATGTGTATTTTTCTCCCTTATTTTCCAGTGCATGCACTTAAGTACCACTGTACTAATGGAGCAAAAAGTGCTCATTCTGTTCTCCACATCAGCAGTGTGTTGCTGCCGATATCACGGGGGGTCTAAATGCTGTTGGGATGGGGGTGTTTTGTCTGCTGTGATTAGGTCAGATGTGTGTGATTTGTTCTCCTTCTGCTAAAGGAATCTGCTAGATATTTTTATCCTTGCGAGGCCACGTGCTCAGTTTTGCTCTGGTTAAGCACAAGTATGTCAGAAATACTCATTTCTGCTTAGAAGGGAGGATTTTGCCTGGTTCTGATGGATAGGTTTTTACCCTTTCTTAGAGCAGGTAAACAGTCGTAATCCTATTTCTTAGCAGTCTGTACATGAATGTAGCTGCAGATATAAGGTGATGTGGTGAAGAGGGTGGAGGGAAGATGGAAATTGATGTGACACTAGGTAGCTGAAAGCTGCTGCTCCAATACAATTTCCCTGCATCCCCTGAGTGGGAATGTGCTCCCAGGTGAAGTGAGCAGCTCTTTTCTTCACTGCTTAAGCCTGCCTGGGTTAAAAACGTGTTCATGTCTTGCTTTGCTGCATCCCACTTCAGGAGAGGGAGTGAACCGTTCTGCCACAAACTGAATGCCCTGCTACTTTCTTCACCTTCCCTTTTAGCAATGTTCCTTGGCCATCCTTGTTGGATTTACCATGGATTTACTAGGCTGTGTTTAATATGGAGGACTAAATAGCAAGCTGCATCAGAAAGCAAATGTATTCATCTGGAGATGCTTCCTCTCTCAAAGCCTCTCAGTGCGGCTTGTCCTCCTGAGAAATAAGCTGCTTGTCTTGGTTTCTGTGAAAGGTCCTCAAGTTTGTATGGTTTGTTCAGTGATGTTTTCTGGTCACTAAGGTGTGAGTGACACTTCTGCTCTCTCCAAAGAAACTGCTTGGGTATCAGTGTGAGGAACCGTTTCAGGACTGTTACAAGACCCTAGTTCTCTAATTGTTCTAGATCCTCCAAGTTAGGAAAAGGTAAGAAAAAATATGTTGCCTTCTTTTGGGATGAATTATTGTACAGCAGGAGAAAACAGCTGATGTGAAATGAAGCCTGAGTGGAAAAGCTGCTGGTTGTGAAACAGAGGCAGTGACCTTGAGGGGCTGCCCTCACTCGGGGCACTTCTCTCCTGCTCTCCCAGCCGGGTGGGTGAACAGCCTGTCCTTCAGCCCTGTAGTTTTAATTCTCCGTTTCCCCTCACCAGGGTGACCTTGTCCTCCACGGACTGTTACATTGTGCACGAGATCTACAACGGGGAGAACGCTCAGGACCAGTTTGAGTACGAGCTGGAGCAGGCGCTGGAGGCGCAGTACAAGTACATCGTGATCGAGCCCACGCGCATCGGGGACGAGACGGCGCGCTGGATCACCGTGGGGAACTGCCTGCACAAGACGGCCGTGCTGGCGGGCACCACCTGCCTCTTCACCCCCCTGGCACTGCCAGTAGATTATTCTCACTACATCTCCCTGCCCGCTGGAGTGCTGAGCGTGGCTTGCTGCACCCTCTACGGGATCTCTTGGCAGTTTGATCCCTGTTGCAAGTACCAGGTCGAGTACGATGCCTATAAACTTTCGCGCCTGCCCCTGCATACGCTCACCTCGTCCACTCCCGTGGTGCTGGTGAGGAAGGACGACCTGCACAGAAAGAGACTGCACAACACGATAGCACTCGCTGCCCTGGTGTACTGTGTAAAGAAGATCTATGAACTCTATGCTGTATGACTTCAGCAGGGAAGAGAGAAACCCACAAAGACAAGTGTATTAAGACTCCCACAGTAACATTTTGTTTTTTCCTCTTTGAGAAGCGGTGGAGACTGGGAAGGATTTGGTTTAATAGAGCTGTTATTTTTCAAATAACACGTCACAGGTGCACCAAGGTTTTTCAGTTCTTCGTTACACTTGAGATGTGGATGTGTGGTGACTTGAGATCCGTATGTTAGGCCAGGGGAGTCCAATCCAGCAGCAGAATGTCGATGAAAGAAAGCAACAGAAAGAAGGGGTGTGAGAGCTGCTTTCTTTTTTTTTTTTTTTCTTTTTATTTTTTTGGGGAAACATTTAAGTATATTGTTTAATTGTATTACACAGAACCAGCCAGAAGTTATCATTGACCATTAAAGGATGAGAATTTCAAATGCTTTTGCTCTCTTGTCACTGTTATCATAGTCCCCTTTGCTGGTGTGATTCCAGGGGGGTCGAGGCTTTAGACTGCTCACAGACACACCTGACACTGCTCTTGTCCAGTGCATGTGGCAGCAGCATCTGTGTTACAGCAGGCATCTCCTGAAGGAATAGCTGTAGGGTGTCACTTTCCCTCTTGCTTGGCTAGTTGTGTTTCTTGGAAGAGGTTTTACAACTTTATACCATTTTGGTAATTGCTAAACATTGATGACTGGGGGTAAAGGTGTTCCAGTCCTCTGCTGCCCTGCACCTCCAACCATGACTCCTCTGCACCACAGAGATATCACTGTAAGTTTCCAACTACAAACATATTCTGCTCAGTTCTTGTATGAGTTCTTCCTACAGTGGATACATCTCTGAAATGCCTTGAGCCACGTGCAGGGCTGGGGGCTGCCAAGGTGGGAGGCCACCTGTCCTGCCTTTGTGCTGTGCCCTGATCACACAATTCCATTGCTTTTGCCTGGAACACAGGAGCTGCCTGCTCCTGCTGCAAGGTATCCACGTGACTGCATCTTTGTAACTGTGTTACCTGAAATTTTAGGATTCAGTCTTATGCATAAATGCATTTTTTAGCTCTAAACTCAAAATCTTGTTCTTAGAATGGGAAGCATTTACTGTTCTGTGAGATCTGCCAGTTACTTTTAAAAGATAGGGGCTTGCTGCCTGTAATCTCCTCCCACCACATGGAGAAATAGGTGTGGCTGGCGTTGGCAAGGCCTGCTTGGCACAGCTTCAGGTGTTACAGGAGAGCAAAGGCCTGCAGTGAGAGCTGCCTGTGCACTGGGTGCTCCCTGCTCCAGTGGGAGCAGCAGCCTGACCTTCACAGCTGAAACACTCACCTTGGCAGGGGTCAGACCCCAAATTCTGCCCTTCTATCTTTATCTCTCCAAATTGCCACAGCAGGCACCAAGGATTCCCCTCATTCTCACTTCCATGGGCTGTTCTGACCACGGTTCTGACTTGTGCTTCTCTGCTGGGGCAGTTTTTGTGTGAGCAGGACACGCAGCATTGTGTGCTGGGCAAACTGGGTTTGCTGGGTGTTCTCAGCCCTTAGCAGCAGCACAGGCAGCTGTACCTGAGCGGGCTGGAGGAACTCTCCAGTGGCTGTGAGACATTTCTGGGTGGCAACAGCTCTTTGTACAGTGGCTGAGCTCTCTCCCTCCAAGGTTAAAAGAAGCTGGGATCCAGAGTGTCTATTTATAGCAACAATGTACAGTTGCCTTGGCAGAGAGGAGGCAAAGAAATGCAACTACTTCATCTTTCAGTGGTTAGGCCAGGCTGGGCACGCTGCCCTTCCACCCTGACATGTGTTTCCAAACCCTGCTGGATGGATTTTAAGCCAGTGGCACATCTGCCATAGCTAATACTGCTCATTGCTGCAGAAAGCCCTGAAATACCTTTGTGCTGGCCATACCAAGGGTCTTCCTGCTGTTTTTTGACTCAATGCAGAATAATTCTCAGGGCTGTTAGTTCCTTTCCTGCACCAAACCCCTGGGGTCCTGGTACCTTTTTGTGTTAAGCTTCCCCTGGTCTGGAATGATCACTATGGCAGGTTCCCTAAATGCACAGCTGGCATCAGAGACTTGAGTTAAAAATCAGCAAGTTTCCTGGGGTCTCTTATTGCAGGAGGAAAGGTGAAAAGTCAGCTTAGCTGTCACAGTGGGTAGGTCTGATTTAAAAACACACCTGATTTCCAAGGAATCTCAGTGATAACAGCTCCAAGGCAGTTGGTGCCTACATAGCTGAAATGCTTTTTAACATTCTGGTTGTTAGTCAATCAGGGCTGTAACTGTGCATGGTGACCTTGGAGAATCAGAGGGGTCTTGAGGGGTATTTTAGCACATGGTGAAATGGTAAAACAACTTCCAAAACTTCTCATCCATGTGGAGTGGTGCTGTATTTGTTCTTCACTGTGCCAGCAGCTGGGAACCAACAGTGGCTGGGGACAAACCTCCCTTCAGAAGCTCCCATACTTTGCTGCCCACCCTGCCCACTGTGGATATGCTCTGGAGTGTCCAACATCCCCCTCCTCAGAGAGAGGGAATTTACTTCCAAAGGGAATGCGTGCACTCTCAGCAACCTCTGCCTTGGAGCTGTAGTTCCCACAGTAACTACAGTAAGTCCCCTCACATAATTTTCCCTCAGGCCTCGTGTGTTTCCCTCAGTGCCCTGGATGGGAACACAGAAATGCAAAGCAGCCCCTCAGTCCTCCCTGGGTAGTCACGACCTGAAACACCAGAACATGGAGCAGCTGAACGAGACTGGCAGGAGCACTGCAGTTCAGCAAGGAACTGAGGATCTGAGCATGGGAAACACAAAAGGAAAAGCACAACTTAACACCAACACTCCCCTTGTGGAGAGGGAGAGAAGGTAATGCCTTGCTTTCCTACCTTAACAGGAAAAAAGGTGCTTATACACCTGTAAGCTTCAGCTTGTCAATTCAACCCCAGGTCTTTCTGTGACACAGCTGCAGCCTCAGCCACAGGGAAGGTGGCAGAGGCTGGATGTCCTGACAGAGCAGCAGCATTCATGATCATTAAACACATCCTGGTTCTCAGAGATCATTTATAAATCTACAGTGGTTAAGAAAAGGCTTTTGGAAGAAGAAGGTCCTGCTGAGCCTGCACACCTGTATCAGAGTTTGTGTGACTAATCCTTGGTGTGGATTCACGCTGTGTAAGCCAACAGGTCCCATAAACAGGGCTGGGATAAAGTAATGTTGTTCTGCAGCTACTACTGGTACAATAGCACCCTTGCAGGGGTGTAAGAAAAAACAAAACCCTCCTGCTTTCCCTTCCTCTTACGTTACCTGCTGTGAGGAGCTGGAGTAGACCAAGGGATTAATTTCATAGCAATGTAATTTATTTGTTGTGAGATGTGCACTCCCAGGCAGGACCTCTGAGGCAGGGCACATGGAAAATGCTGGCAAGTGCACGGAGGTGGCAGGAGGGGTCTGGACGTTGGTTCCTACTAGTAGAGTTTATTTCAATTTTAAGATTACTTCTGCCCTATCTCTGTGCAGTAATTCCTTTTTCCTAGTGGGGCTGGTATCCCTCCCATGAGGAGAAGGGGTGATGAATGGAACATGGCACCCCTTCAGGCTGTCATACGTGTCCCTGAAGCCTGTGATACGTGAACAGGCAGGTATTATTCCCCACTGGATGTGATCCTGATTAGCATCTGTGACTGCTTTAAAGCAGATGAGAACAAAGGGTCTGTCTGCTACATTCTGCACCCTATACACATGGGTTCTTCTCCACATGCCAGAGAGTGCCTGGCACCCACAGGATCACACCTGCTCTGTGCTTCAGGTGGCCCAGGTGTGCTGCTGTCACCTGTGCAGTGTGTCCAGGCAGCAGCTGCCTTGCCATGCTGTTCTACCTGCTCAGTGCTTCCCTGCATTCCTTGGGCTGGGATTCACAGAGTGCTGTCACTGCAGAATTAACTGTCCCAGTACATCAGTAGGGCATGATTCAGACAGGTAAAATGATGGCCAAATACACCCAAATTGTACATCAGTTACTTCTTTAAAAGTGGCACTGGCTTGAGCTTAATTTATCAGATGGCTTGGCACGTTAACAGGAAGAGGCTCTGTGAAGTCTCCCCTCTGCAAGCAGCATGTCCTGGATCGGGCTGGAAGGAGTGGAAAGGGGACACTGATCACGAGAGCTCCCAGCTGAGGACTGTATTTCACAGGGGTGGGGAAAGCCAAGGTCTGCTCGTGTGAAGGCAGAACAGGTGGGTTTTATTTGTAGCAGGCCAGTAAAGCTGAGCATGCCTGGAGTGAGGTGAGGAGTGTTCCAGCACAGGGACCTCCCTGGCTGTACAGTGTTCCCCTGACCCGTCCCCTGCAGCCTCAGCTCTCCCCCAATGTCTGAGCACCGTTCCTTCTCCAGCTGAGGTTTAGTGCTGTCTTCCAGCAGTGTGGGGGAAACCACTTCCCAGTCTCCATGCGCTGGTAAACAGCATTTTGAGAAAGGATTTTCCTGCAGGAGCACCTCCAGTGATATCCCGGCCGACTGCAGGGGCTCAGCCTCTCCCTGCTCAGGTGAGCTGAGCTCTAAGAGCCCTTTGCTTTTCTCTCCTTTTTTGCTCTAGATGCCATTAAGGTGAAGAAGAGCCTGGGGCAGAGGTTCCTCAGGTAGACAGCCAGGCAGGGGGTCAGGCCAGCCACAAGCACTTCCTTCTTCTTCTGTCCCACTGCATTGAGAACCACCTGAGCCACCTCGGCCGCCGTCTGTCCCTGGGCCGTGGTCTTGTCCATAACTGCCAAGGGAAAGCTGAGTGAGCACCAACAGCAGCAGGTAAACCCTCACTGAGGTACCTCTGCTAGGAATGCTCTAACTGTACATGGCTGCTTGCTTTGGATTTTACTCCAGTTGTGTATGGGAGCACAGGCAGGTGTTCCTCATGGTTGGCCCAGAAGGCAATAGTTGCTGTCTGGGAAAGCTAAATTTTGGGGCTTGCTGTTCCTACCCTGCATCCAAAGTTGGTTTTTGATCCTTCAGGGCTAACCTGCGTCCCCACCAGAGGCCATGTGTTGCAAACACACCTTAAAATAACTTGGAGATGTGGAGATGCTTTGGAAATAGGGCACTGAGTGGTATCTCACCTCCATAGCGAGATCCATCTGCTGTGACAGCATTGAGGGACAGGTTTGTCTGGATGTATCCAGGGCTCACGACGGTCACTTCGATGTCATACTGCTCCACCTCTGCTCGCAGACAGTCAAAGAAGGCCTGGGTAGCATGCTTGGAGGCAGCATCTGGAAAACAGGAACAGGGCAATGCACCAAGGAGAAGGAGCAGGGCTGAAGGAATTTTCACTTTCTGAATGGGTTTTTCACTGCAATACAGCCACTTCTCAGCAACAAGCCAAGAGTTGTTCTCCAGCCTCTACATTTGTTTTTGTTTAGTGAATGGCAGCAACAGGTAGCGGGAGTGAGAGGCAATTTAGGAAGACAAAATGTAAACTCAAGTTGAAAACTGGCTAGGATCCTGAGATTAATATCACAGCCCTGCCAGAGCACTCCAGAGTGAACCCAAGCTGCCTCCCACTCCTGAGAAAGGAGACCCAAAGCCTTTGGAAGGCAGAGCTGGCTGCCCTGCACGTGCTGAGCACTGGAGACTTGCAGAGCAGGTTCAGGGCTTGGCTGCACACAAGGCAACACCAGATCACAAAGGCAGAGCAGGGAAGCGTGGCCTAGGGCAGGATTTTCCTCCCTGGAATGGCTGAGTGACTCCTTTTGCTTGGTCACTACCTGTGACTGCCACCACCACGCCAGCAGCCCCAGAGCCAGGTCAGCACAGGCTGCACACCCTGCAAGGACCCAGGCAAGGGTTGAGCTCCTGCTGCCAGATCCACGTGGCTCTGGGCCCTGTGCAAGCGCTCTGGGAGCTCCTCAGAACACACTTCCTGGAGCAATTGGACCCACATCACCTGCAATACCCCATGACTCAGACATTCCAGGCTCTCCCCCACTCAGCATCATTCCTGACCCACTGTATGCCATCACCACTGTACTTCTGGTGTTTATTTTCAGTGATTTACAGATGCTTGTGTGCCAAACGCTCTCCTCTTAGTTAATCCATCTTTTAAAAGGCTTTTTTTCAGTAATCCCACCAATATTTCTTGTCGTAACTAATTTAGCATGAAGAGTTTGCTGGGTCAAGATTGTTTAGGCTTTTGTTCTGGCATTGTTTGTACTATGGCACTTCATAATTTATTAAAACAAAAAATTCCTGCTTGCTTAGAGGAGATAATGCAGGCAAATGACAAGGATAAAATACCATAAAATTACGGAATTATAGTAGCTGTCAAGTGTTATAGTCAAGGACTATAGTGATAGTCAAGGACTATCAAGCTGTTTTTAAAACATATTCTCCTTCTCCATCCCTTAAAAACTTTAGAACAGGGCTAAGATTTTGTATTTGAGAGTGCTGCCAGTGGTTTGTGACCCCATTGAGGGTGATGCACAGCTCTGCCTTCCCTGCTCGCAGCCAATTCCGTGGAGAGCTAAATGTGGAAGCAGGAGCCAAGTATTTATTCAGCCTGGTGCCCCAAATATGTCTTTCCCATCTTCTGTGGAGGTACTTACATGCAGATCTGAAAGGAATGCTTATTTTGCCTTGCACGCTGCTGATGGCCACAATGTGGCCTTGTCTCCTCTTGATCATGGAGGGGAGAAGTGCTAGCAAGGAACAGAAAAGACCCATTCAGACAACAGTCCTGCCATTGCTGCTGTCAAGAATCAAAGCTTTCAGAGCACTCAGAGATGCTGAAGGGAATTACAAGATCCCTGTTCAGTACAGGGGTTGGGACAGTGCTTGGGATGCCTGACTGAAGCTGTGTCTGGCTGGGATGTTCACCTGTGAGGAGACTCCTTGTGGCAGCAGCTGCCCAAGGGCTGCTGTGGAGGCTCTGATCTCCCACAGGCTGGGCAGCAGGACTTGCTTTTCCTGCCACCAGAACATCTTCCCATTTCCTGCAGCTGACACGCTCCGGGCTGAGCTTTCTGTGTAACCAAAGCTTCCTAGGAAAGCTGCAGCTCCACTGGAACCCGCCCCACGTTCTCCTGTCAGTGTCCTGTCAGTGCAGACAGGATAACTGGACCTATTCCTAAGTTCCTGCCAGGCTAGGGTCAGGAGATGGAACCAGGTACCACCTCCAATGGGGTACTTCCCATACAGTCATGCCCAAGCACCTCCTCAGGCCTGCCCAAAACCCCAAACCTCCCCTCTCACCCTGCACTGTACCAGCTACAACTACAAACACAAGTCAAGCTGTGCTCCGTTGTGCTGGTGTGCAGAGGCATCAGCCAAATCCATGTGGTACCTTTGGTGAGGGCTATAGGTCCAAAGTAATTTGTTTCCATCACTTTCTTATCCACATCCAGTCCCGTGTCCACGATTGTGCCTCGGAAGCTGATGCCAGCGTTGTTGATCAGGATGTCCACGTGACCCAAGGCCTTCAGGATCTCCTCAGCAGCATTTACCACAGTTTTGGTGTCCGAGAGGTCAAACACCACAGTGTGAGGTTTGTGTGTCTGTGAATAAAGTAAAGTTAGCAAAATACAGTTTAGTGCTGGATGTGCCAGCTCATGATGGGATTCCCCAGCTCTGGAAGCACAGGAGCAGGGCCATCCAGGCCCTGTGCAACTACAGTGCAGCAGTTCCATGGGGCAGGAATATGTGACAGAAATAGGTTGTGCTCGTCTTTCTCTGCTCCTGCAGCCTGTTCCTTATACCTGAGCCTAGGAAAGGGACAAGGGAGATCTTCCTCAAGTACTAAAGTTTCCTGTTGTCTTATTAAAGGAAACACATCTGAAAAAAGCAAAACGTAACCCGTGTGTTTTCTACAGTAGCCAGCAATACCTTTCTTAGCCACTGTCATAGACATAAAAAAAATAAAAGCCAACAGAAGAAAAGTCACTTTTCCAGGTTCAGTGTATGAGGTACAGGTGTAAGGGGTCTGGGCACTCTGCCCTCTTGTGCTTTCACTTCCATTTCTAGCCCGGATGGCTTATTTTTGTGGGGTTTTTACAAGGAATGGCATGCCACGTACTCCTATATCAACATCTATCCCTAACCACGGAGTTGCATTTTTCCTATTGCTCAAGAGACCAACCCACAGGCAATTCTGTAACTTCTGTAACAACCCAAGCAGAAGTCCAGGCCATGTGAGCCCACAGGCCTGTCCCTGTCCCACACTCACGTTTTTGTGGTGATTCTTCACGGCACAAAGCTCCTGCACCAGCTCTTTGAGCTTCTCACTGTCTCTGCCACAGAGCACCAGCTTGGAGCCAGCTGCATGGAAAGCTTTGGCACATTCTTTGGAGGAAGCAAGGAAGAGAGAAAAGTAAGCATTTGAATACTAGACAAAGGACAAATCCACATCAAACCTGGTGACAGCTAAAACTGGAAGGGCTCAAAGGTGCCTTTATTGCTGCTGTGGGATGGTGAGGCTGATTTACAGCGAGGTCACGGCCACATCCCACTCTCCTGGGACTGTGACAGACACATGATAGTGTGAGGCAGCTGCTGTGCTCACAGATCCTGTGCTGGTTAGACAGTTACTGTGCTGTTTACACATCCTCCCCCTCAGATAGTCAAATTTGCCTGTGCCTCTTCATTTTTGACTTGATGCCCTTCCTAAGAGGGACCACAGTTACCTTTTGAGTGTTACCTAACACAGCACAGCCTGGTCTTAGGAGTTTCAATTTTAATGAACACCTCCAGGGGTTCTGGAAGCCTGGGATTTAATGGCTTCATCAAGGTGGTTCTCTTCATCAGGAAAAGGCTGGAGAAGGGATGCCAAGCTATTGTCCTCCTAATTGCATGTTCCTGTCCCCTCTGGGAGCCAGAGGGAGAAACTGCTTGTTTGCACAAGGGATGACAGTGGATGGCAATGAACACACAGTACTTAGAGGTGGTCTGCTGTATTAATAATTAGGAGTGAGGGGAGTTGTAAAAGATCTTGCAAATGAGTCAATAAGGGAGGAAACTTCACTGTACATGGTGGAAGTCTCTACACCCAACAGCACAGATGGAGCTCCAGCTGGAAGGTCTCTCCTGGAATACTAATTTCCTCTCTTCTTGATGACAAGCACAAGATCCTTTACCACTCCCACTCTTTGGCTGTGGCAGGCAGAGAACCAGTTCATCTCCTTTGGCCAGTCTGTGAACACCCCTGTCCTTAGGGACAAACTCACATGCAAAGGCAGCATCAATTAAAGCTCTATTTGTTCTATAAATGTACTCATCCTAATGAAAGGCCTTGATAGCAGAGAGCACCTTGTCTTCTCTTCAAGCAGCTTTTAAAGCAATTATGGAAAGCAGAATTAAGAGAATGTAGCCATTGAAGCAAAACATAAGTTTTAGTTGGAAAAAAATACTCCCTGGTGTTAATAATGCCAAGAGTTTGAATTGAGACTGGATGGATTTGTACCATGAGAGGAAAGGTGCCTTAGCTTGAGGGTGAGGGACAGGGAGAAGGAGTGGAAGGTTTGGCAGAGCAGCTGGAAGTACAATAAACATGAGTGCAGAACACCAGTTCTGGGAGGTTTTAAAGAAACAATTTGGCTTCCTGGCCTTTTCATGATTTAGGGGAAAGACCCCTGACGGTACAAGAACAGCATCTAATTTCCTGCTTTGATGAGCTCCAGTTTATATAGGATGGTTAAAATTTTCTGTAACAAACATTGAAACTTTCTTGCATCCAAACCTGCACTGGCTGTGCTTCTAACTCAGGTGGGAGCAACATCTCTCAAAATTCACATCAATAGGAACTTTCAGCTCATTACTGCTTTATTCCTAGAGCTGCTCCTGCCACAACCTCCTTCTTGTCCTGCCCTGGGTGCCCTCCTTTGGGTCCATACCTTTTCCCAGGCCAGAGGTGGCCCCTGTGATGACCACCACTGCTTCCTGCAGGTAAGCTCGCATCCGCATCCACTGCAGCAGCCGGAACAGCGCGAAGATCCCCAAGCTGCCAAAAAGCAGTGGGATGATGACTGTGCTTGTGAAATCCATGAGCTTTCCTTTCTGAACTGTCTTCCTAGAACCACGGGATGAAAAGGAAAGACATCATTTCACCAGGAAGAAAATGAGCAAAGGCTTGAAAACTCTTGGAATTATTTTTCTTACCCCTGCCTTAGACCACCAATAAACCATCAAGATACCTCCTTATCTTCTGCAGGTTTCTTCATCCCTTCATTTAGGCTTTGGAAAGTTCACATCAGTACCCAATTTTAAGTATTTAAATAGTAATGTGAACATCCCAGCAGGACACTTGGCATTGCATCCTGTCAGCTGTCACGTAACAAACTTGGGTTCAGGGATGCTGTTCCTGTGTTTTGCCCTAAATTCACCCTCTTCTACCAAGTGTGTTTGAAGTGGAAGTTCCTCGGGGCTGGGATATTTCTCCACATTCTTCTGATTGTGTAAAACTGCTTAGATTTCTCTAGAACAGCCAGTACCACAGTGTCTACAAGGCAGAGATCAGTTACTGTGTATTATCCCAGATGGATATAAGCCAGTCTGTCTTTTGGAGGCTCCAGGTTTTCTCTCTGAGCCAGTTGTTTGCTTAACACACTGAAATCTCATCCTGGAGTTGGATTCTGATACCAAGGCATAGCCCTAATCTCCTTGCTAAGCCATTCCTTCAAGGGAGTAGTTTGTGTGACAGGGCCAAAGAGCAAGTGGGACTTCTGTGAAAAGGCCACTCATTTTCCCTGAGCTTTTATCAAAGCTTGGTGTAAGAGTAAAGTTAATTACAACTCCTTCCTGAAATCTTCTGGGTCACACATAAAGTCAAAACCAAACATCAGTGTATTTTCCCTTCCCTTCTTCCTTGTGTAGGAAGAGTTTGAACTCTTGCAGTCTGAACTGCAGGACAGGCCTTTACTGGGAAGATACTGGGAAATTCTGGGCACACAACTTGTGCTCCTTCAAACAAAAGGACAGCATGAGAAGCAGAAAACAAGAGGTAACTAATGCAGAATTCAGTGTCATTGAGTAGGACCGAGCTTGTATGGAACTATGGAACTGAGGGGATGGCAGAGGCTCTGCATGCCATGGAACAGAGCTAATGTGGAAAATATCAGGCTCTTCCAGATATCCATCAGGGGCTTGCAGAGAATTCCTCAAATAGCTGCTCAGTGAACAGCTTGCTGAAATAGTAATGAACTGAATAAAGTAAGTATTTCTGGGGGTACAGCTGGAACACAATAAAATAACACATAAAGACAGCTCTAAATAAACTTGGCAAGGTCTAAAAACAAAACCATCAAGTTAGGACACAGCTCTTCTTGGGGTCCTTTGGAGCTTCCCATTCCTGAACTAACTGGTGTGTGTTTGAAGGCCTTCCTGGTGTGATCCACTGTGGTTAATGCAGGGACACATCAGGAACAGCAGCTCCCCCGGGCACAGGGAGTGTGCCCAGAGTGGGAAAGCAGAAACCCAAAAGGAGGATTCAGCTCAGGCCATTGCAAAGCATCTTATTCCTCCAAGGTGTGTTTTGTATTGGTTTGCAGCCAGGGACTGGTACAGTTGATTTGACATGAGAGAATGGATCTTCCCTAAAATAATTCCTGGGAAAGAGATGCTTTGACACAAGGCCACTGGCCTCTTCAGGCTGGATGAGAAGGTTCTCCTGACTGATTCATGCTCAGCTGGTCATTGAAAGCAGCTGCCTTCTTTATGATTCCCTTTTTTTGCTCTCTCAAAGGTCTCTTGGGATTCAGAACACGAGGTGTGGGCAGGACAACAGGTGCTGTGCTGACATTGGGCTGACAGGACATTCTAGAATCAAAAAAAAAAATCTTCAGCCCACGTTGAGGCCCTTTCATTATTTCCAAAGTGGGAGCTGACAGGTGCAGTGGCACTTCCTTCATGAGGCACTGGAAAAATCTGGCCCTGCTCTGGTTCTGGTTTCAGTGAAATGCAGGTGAAAAGGTAACTGGGAACAGGGGTCTTTCCTGACACCTCTCCTAACCAAAGCACACTGAAATCTGAAAAATATGTCCAAGTCTTGTATTATTTTTCTTTCGTTTTTCTCAGTGTTACACACAGGAACTGGGCAGATTGTCCATCTCTGCCTGAAGGCTGCAGCAAGGCAAGAACCCAGACACGAGCAGCAACCTGCTTTGGCAGCTTCCAGGCTGGAGTCTGCACCAACAGGTGACTGCTCTGGGGAGGGGAAACGTGGGATGGGGCAGAGAGGGAAGTGGAGCAAGACAGAGAAGGATTTGCCAATCAGAGATGTAAATCCCTTTATATCAGGGCATGCAGATACAGTACCTTCTTCCAAGGTGCTCAAATGGCCTCTTAAAAAAACCCCAGAACAAAGAAAATCTCAGTTCAGTCAGAGAGAGAGAGGAAAACCCAGCTGAATAAATTATTTGGGACAGAAGAACTTTTGTAGCACTTCAGACCTAGAACAACAAGTTTTGCTTTGATTTCCTGAGTTGCTTCTATCACAAACCCAACTTTAGGGAACATTTTGAAGTAGCCAAAGACACCCCAGAGCAGCCAGTGCTGTGTCACACTAAAAACGTGGGTGAGGAACACGTGGGTTCCACACCTCATTGGAGATGAACTGAGCATCTCAGACCTCCTGCTCAAAGGTCTGAGACCCCACTATCACCTTTGTTGGATGATTTGGGTATTTGTGCTGAAAAAAAACCCTGTTATTAACAGGTAATGTTTATAACATCAGGTTTTCAGAATGAGAGAAGCCACTGCTCATAAACTGGTTCAAATCAAGTCCTGTAATTCCCAGTTCTCCATCCCAAAAGGCAGGATTGGAACATGCAGGTTATCAGAGAGCAGAAATAAGAACACTGATAATGTGAGCAAAATGCAGGTGAATGGAAACTTTTTGAAGGCTTCCCAAACAATACATCAGAGTTCTCCAATTAAGAAAAAAACCAACAGAACTCTTCCCCTGAAGCAAAAGCTGGATGTTATCCTATAAAAGCCAGGACAAAGGTTCTGAAGGAACAAGGATATTAATTAATAAGGTCAAGGGTGCACTAAAGGCAGCAAAGATGAGACCAGGTCCCAGAGAACCAAACCCCTGAAAGCTTCCCCAAACAGCACTGATTGTGCAGCTTCAGGCCCCCAGAATCACATTGTCCTTTAGGTGACGAGTGGCAGCAGCTGGGAGGCTGCATTCCCAAATCCAAAGGCTGCAGGGATAAAAGGAAGGGGAAAAAAAACCTGGTTTTCCTAAGGAAAAAAGCACAGCCCCTGTAAGCTCGAGTGAGGAGTTTAGTGTGGAGAAAGCACAATGTCCTACCTGAGGAAAGGGCTCACTTGCAGTGACTCTGAGCTGGAGGCTCCCTCTGCTCCCAGAGCAGGACAGCCCCGACTTAAATTTGGAAATGGCAGCAATCCAAGCAAATGTGCCGAGTCCAGTGCCAGCTCAGCCACGGGCTGCCTCTAAAAACAAACCTTGGGAGTACAGGCTCTGACCTTTCCAATGCAAGGGGGGAATTTAACCCCCAGACTGAAAAGACAGAAGTGACCTCAAACTTCTGAAACCAGTAAAACTCCTAAGGAGGAAGGCAGCAAGTGCCAGAGCTCCTCGTTCCAAACAGGAGAAGGAAAACAACAATCCAAGTGCAATTCTCAAAATGAATTTGCCACCCAGGCATTGCCTGAAGCATCACCTAAGGAAATTTGTTGTAACTCAGCAGTCATTCAATGGATCCTGCCTAAGTTCTTCCATAATTGGTATGCAAAACAACAGTGCAGCAAGAGGGGAAAAAATATGTTTCCAGCACCCCAAAAAATCAGCCTGGACTTAAGAAATTATCTGGTCTTCCATCTGGTCTAGTGGGAGGTGTCCCTGTGCATGGCAGGGGCTGAATGAGGCGGGATTTAAGGTCCCTTCCAACCCAAACCAGTACAGGATTCTATTAAATCGCCTTGTCGCAAATCTTCCTGCCACTTTTACTCAGTTACAAACTGTAATTCCAACCCTCCCACGCGGAAATCCTCTGTTGGTGTTTGGGACAGAAACAAAGGTGGCACGATTAGAAAACTCAAAACACTTGTTGTTCCAAAGAGAGCATTTTGCCGACATTTACCAAATCAAGAACCACCTAAACCACCGCGCGGACAGGACAGCTGGCTGTCTCCCTGATTTATCTACAATAACGTGTTTCATGTCAGCCACAGCGGTGAACTCTGCCCTGGAGAGCGCTGGGTGTCCCAAACGCCGCGTTCTCCCAGCCTGTCCCGCATTTCCCAGACCCCCGCCCCTCTCAGGGCCGCAGCCCCCGGCCCCTCCCGGGTGTCCCCGGCCCTCCTCGTCCCCCCCGTCCCCACCTGGTCACCGCCGTCACCATGGCCACCGCCGGAAGTGCCCCCGCGGCCGCTTCCGCCCGGCCTCCGCCGTGACGCCAACCGGAAGTCGCTGCCGGAGCGCCGCTGCCCTCAGCGGTCCGCCCGCCTCCGCAGCCCGGCGGGGGAACGGCGCTGCCGACCGTGGGGTCCGGCCTCCCGGGATTCACTGCCCTGGGCCCCAGAATCCCAAAATCCCAAAGGGATACGGCTGGAAGGGGCCACTGTGGGGCGTCTGGTTCAGCCTCCCTGCTCAGCAGGGCCGTCCCAGAGCACGGCACAGGATTGCATGCGGACAGCTCTGGAATGTCCCCAGTGAGGGAGGCTCCGCAGCCTCCCCGCTCTCTGTTCAGGGCTCGGGCACTGCACAGGGAATTTTTTCTCATGTCCAGGTGGAATTTCCTGGGCATCAGATTGTGTCCATTCCTCCCGTGCCATTGCTGGGCCCCACGGAGCAGATCCTGGTCCGTCTCTGAGCCCTCCCTACACATCCTGAATTCCCATCTGCGGTGGTCACTGTTTCACGTGTTCATTGCTGATTACACCGACCTCAATTCTTACCTCTTTGGTATCTCCCCATGCAAACTGAAGACGCAGGAACAATCACAGGATAAGCTCGGTTGGAAGGGACCCACACGGGTCATCAACTCCAACTCCTGGCCCTGCACAGGACACCCCCAAAATCCCACCCTGTGCCTGAGGGTGACATTGACACAGGACAGGATTCTGTGCAAGGTGTGACTGTGAAGAATAATGGCAAATTCCTGTAGTAGGAGAAAAGAGGCATTTCAACAGAGCCTTTTTCAAATCCGTGACTGGGGAAAACCTGATTTCTCTGATTTTCCATGAGCTCTGTGCAGAAATGGGGCCTGACTGTGCTGCAGGCTGTGCAGCTTTAAATGCCCTCGCTCGGGCCCTGGCACTGATAAAGGCCACAGAGCATTGCCAGGCTGTAGCACAAACCTGACTCCAGTGATCCCAAAAGCCCAAAGTCCAAATGTGTCAGGACTCTTGCCCTGAGGAGGGAAAGGCACAGGGAGCTCCTCCACCTCTTTGTGAAGGTGGTTGTGAGCAGCAGGCACATTTACAGAGGCAGTCAGAGATACTTAAGTGTTTTCCAAGGGCAGTTAATCCCAGATGTCTTTCCCTGTGAACAGCAGCAGGATAAAGGACAGCTTTTTACAGCAGCTCTTTGAAGGGTGGTTTTATCATAAATTTTTATGGTAACTTTTTTCTGCTCCTCTCTTCTAATAAGGAGAACACTGAAATTAATTCAAAGCTTCAGCGTTGGTTCATCATTAGTAAGGGATCAATATTTGAGGAAAAAAAGCAGAAAATAATTCAAAATCTTCCTTAAAAACCATATTCTGAAAGGAAGGATGATAATGCACTTTTTTGACTTCAGGGACAATATGGAAGGAAATGGAAGAATCAATAATTTTATTTACACAAATGAAATCGAAAAATAAAACCCAGAAGAAGGTAGTTTATGTTCTGGCAGCCTTACTGGGAGCTGTAGTTGATTCAGTCTTCTGAAAATCAGAGCTGGAAAAAGCCATTTCAGTCCTTCTTTCCCACCCAAACGGGGCAGGAAGAGCTGTAGCCTAATGCACAGGACAGCAGTTACCTGAGAGCTCTGCCCAAGCTGCTCTGGTCATTTACCTGCTATCTCCCAGGTGTTTGTTTTAACAGGGAATGGTCTGGCCCCAGACTGGCAGGAGCTGGGAGAGTTGACTGAAACCAGGGAGTCACACAGCAAGGGGTCAGACTGGAGCTGCAATTGGAGAGGGAAAGTCAATGAAGTAAAGCTTGACTTAGTTGCTTTGATTGGGATTCCATTTTCTTAGGTTAATCTAATGTAATTAGCAACAAATTCACCTCTGATTTAAACCTGCTCATTGACACATCACACACTGGATGAGGATTAGATGATTTACTTATGTCAACATGTCTTTGTTCTCAGAAACATTAGTGGAGAATCTACCCCAAATCTAGGACTGGTTTTGGAGACTGTGCAAGCCCCAACTGGTAGATGTTGGTATAATCTAAAACCATGCTTGTTGTTTTTATTAGCTCTCAAATCTCTCCTCTTTTCTTCCTCACCGTGTCGGGCCACAACTGCAAAGGGCTGGAATCCTTTTAGCATGTTAACACTTTCTTGACAAACATCCTGCTCTTGCAGTGCAGGAGCTCTTTTTTGAGGGAGAGAAAAGAAAAAAATCTCCAAACTCAATGAACTATTTGCACTTGTGTTTGGTGACATCTGCTTTACTGCATTACTGAGTGCAGATCTGCAGCCTTTTAACCCTAGTCTCTAGGGCAGCAATTTTGTGCCCTAGTTCTTGTGGGCTCTTATATGTCATCTTTTTTTTTTTCCAAGAGTGTAAGATGTAGTTTCTTGCTGTAAGATAAGCTTTGGTTGCTTACCCTAAGAGCCAAGATCTGGGCAGAAATCCTCACAGGGTAACAAAACTCTTCCCCAGAGGAAACATCCCTGAACTAGTTTGAACTGAGAGCTCCCAGTTTCACAGCGCCTTTGGCTGGAAGATGTAAATGTTCAAAGGCTGTGGCATGATTAAAGATTTTCTTGTCTCAGCCTCTCATAAAGGGTGCAGACTCTCCTCCTCCCCTCCCTGCTCCCGTAGTTGGGTTTATAGGAGTGAATGAAAACATTCTAAGGTGGTAGGGGGGAAAAAAACCAAACCTGGGATGGAAAACAGAAAAATAAGGGCTTCTCAGGGCTTATCCAATTCTTTGTTCCTGCAGCTCCTTGCAGATTTGCCTGTGTCTCTTCCAGACAGTGACCCAAGAAGATGGGTCTTTTGCCCCATCTTAACTTCTGCCCCAGTTGTAGTTCTGGTTTGGAACTGGGCTCTGACTCAAGGACATTGAACTCGTTTCAGAGAACTCTTTCTGGATACTTGGTCACCAATTTTCTCAGCTCTTGTCTCTGGGAGAATTTTGCTGCAGGTTCAGTTCATTGCAGTTCAGTTTTTTTCCACCACCTGAGTATTATTTTTCTTTTCCAGCTATTTTCTGTAAGGTTTGTTTGTAATTACTGTCTCCTCCAGAGCCTGCACTGCAGCATTTCCAAGCTCAGTGTGAGAACAGTGTAGACTTAGTGAAACTGCATTTCTGATGTGTGATCGTGCTGCAAATCCCCAATCCTTGCGGATAACCCAAAAGCTGGGGAAGAGGGAGAGGCAGCAATATCATCTCCTCCTGCAGCTAAAGATCCCCATACTCCACAATCATTTTAATGGAACTGAATGCTTCCAGGGGAGATAGTGATATTTTGTTACACACAGACATGGCAAAGCTGAGGTACCATTTCCATAAAAAGATGCTAATTGTGTCTTTTTTAATTGCTGAGGGGACAGCTCAGGCCCACTGTACAGAAATATTTCCTACCTGCAGCTTCACTGCTCTCAAGATATCCAACCCTGTCCTTCCCTGCTGCCTTCCCTTCTTGGTTTGGAGTGGGAAAAGCAAGTAAGGGCTGAGGGCTGGGCCCCCAAGAGCTGTAAAGCCGCAGGCACATCTGCAGAGGAGTGGAGAGCCCACTCCTCTCGTGGGTTTTGGTGGGCCAGGAAGGAGTTAAATGACAACAGAGGGAGAGGCTGTGCTATTGTTCAGGCATCCCTGGGTCCAGGGTGGCTGATCTCTATTCCCGGATCTGCCTCTGGCTTCCTGCACGACCTTGGACCGCTCACTTACCTTTTCTTTTCCTTAGCTCCCAAACTACAACATGGAAATCCTTCTCTTCCTGTGGTGCCTCGTTCCCTGCGGGTTTCAGGGGGGCTCAGATTCTCTGGTGGGAGACGAGGGGAGGAGAGGAACGCGTTTCTACTGAGAAAGATTTAAGGAGAGGGCAGCAGTTTGGGGCCATGTTCCTGTCCGTTCAGGTCCAGCCGGGGCTGTGCATATTTGGGTGATATTTGGGGGTTTTTAGCAGCAAACCTGTGGTGAAAGGCAAATGCTGGTGGAGCTGCCCAGAGCGCTGCCAGCTGCAAGGAGCCTGTTCTTCACTAGATGGTGCTTTGATCAAAGATTTGGATAACCGCAGTTCTTTCTGCACAGAATTTCCTAATTTTTCTTCCCCAGTCTCCATTCCTGTCCCTCTTTCTGTGCTTTAACAGCACGGGGGCCACTTAATGATGCTGGATATCAAACAAGGCTAATCTGTGGTACTGCAGGCTCCAAGCACCCACCAGCCCACCGGGCTCCCGGGCTTTGGGGTTTGAAGTGTGGATCAGTGGTGCTGGGCTGTGGCAGAGAATTGAATTCTTTCCGTGTTTTCTATTCCCATAAGGAAAAGGCTTCAAAGAGCAGATCCCCTCCCCCTCTCTGCTGGTGAAGGGCATTTAGGGAAGCTGGGGAAAAAAATCCAGCCCTGACAGACGCATTTATTTAACAAATCACTGCCTTTCCCTACCTTAGCAGAAGACTGGCTGTTTTTTAAAAAGGGGATTGCTGCTTTTATGTCCATCTTTGTATTCAGGAGATGGTTACCTAGCCAAGGTCATTGCAGCTGCACGTCAGGATCGAGCAGCGAGCCACCCTCCTCTTCCTTGAATGAGCACTGCTTTCAGTGGGGCTCCCCCAAGGAAAAAAAATGGGAATTAGGCTTGGATCTGGCCAGCGCAAGATCCCAAGCTGCTGTCGGGCAGAGAAATCCACAGGAACAGCGTCCCCTTTTCCAACGGCAGCAGAGGAGATGAATGAAGCTGTAATCAAACATTTCCTGTGCAGACATGCACGGGGCTGGGCTGCGCTGTGACAGAGCCTGTTCCCGGCACTCCAATCCGGCACACACAGGGACAACCAGGGGCTGGGCCCCCGCCACGTCTCCCTGGGGCTGTGGCCTCGCTGGGGATGGTCCCTGCAGCCTGGTGCCCCCAGTGCCTCGGTGCCAGGGCTGCTGTGCCGGTGCCAGGGCTGCTGTGCCGGTGCTCCGGGCATCCCGGCGCTGCCTCCGGCTTCCATCGCGCACAGCTCCCTCCCTCCCTCCCTCCCCGTGCGGTCCGGCAAACATTAATGAATGGGGCTGCGGCTGGGGCTGGGTGGCTGCTCGGAGCCCACAGCCACGCTCAGAGCGACATTCCGACACCTCGCTCCTGCCCCCGGCACCGCAGCAGCCGCTGCTGCCACCGCCGAGGTGGAGGGTTCGAAGCCCGGATGGGCCATTCAGGTCTGAGTTGGACTCGGTGATGCTTGCGGGTCCCTTCCAGCTCAGAATATCCTGTGATTGTGGGCCTGCACATGTGCGCTGCCCCGGCCGGTGCCCGCAGCTCCCCACACGCAGGATGTTGTGCTCATGGCAGCGATGGCCCCACAGCAGGGACGCAGCGATGCCGGACTGCAGCGTGACACTAAACTCCTCTCGGGACCGGGAGCTGACACGGGTTTCTCTGTCATTCCCCTCTTGTCAGCGTCTCGCTGCACAGGCATTTGTTCATCATTAGTCAGATATTGATGCTGACTAAACCCTGACCCTGCATCACACAGAAATTCGCCCAGAACTGCACGGTTCGGACTCGTACGGCCAGTGAGAAGTGAAGACAGAGCATTTCCTCACATCTATTCCATCTGGAGAGCAAACCCCTCTCCCAGTCCCTCCTGGCTGAAAGGGAATTGCATCACCGACGTGTGCAGACTTTTTTTTTTGTTTCCCCCCGAAATGTGCTTGTTTTATTGTTTTCCTCCGATGGAATTTGCCAGCGTGTCCCAAATTACGTGGTTCTGAAATTTAAAAGCAACATACCTGTGTGGGGGAGAGAATGAGTGGTTTTGACTGTGCAAGCTGGCTCTTCCTTCCCTCCTCCCTTCTCCCCACATCCCCGTGTGCTATGGAGCCAGCTGCTCCCGGAATAGTTTGGGAATGAAATGTCACCATTTGAAACTGGTGAGTCACACTTTTGGGAGGAGGGGAGGAGAGAATCTGAAATCTTGCCGTGTGGCAGAGCGTCTCCTGGTGAGTACAGAGAGATTTTTAAAACCACAGACTCCCTGATGATGGAGTTGAGGGGCTTTGAACAGAGGCTGCTGGGTGTGTCCGCGCTGCTTTTTGCAGGAGGATCTCAAAATCCTCTGCAAACTTGAATTTTCTTCCCCAACATGCCCACTGCAGCTGGATGCTGGTGCCTCCTCCAGCAGCACCGGGTTGTATCTATCTGATACACACCTACAGTGAGTCTCTTAATTAAGTCTCCCGCACTGCTGCGAGGTGTGTAATTACAGCGAGACCTGACTTAAGCATCCACTCGAGGGACTAACAAAAAAAATTCTTTACCAGACCAGGGAGGAACAGAACTTCACTGAATAAATTTTTTTGGATATTTTAGGGGAAGTTTATGAAACAAAGGAGGGTGATTATTCTGGTTCTTCCTTCTCCCAAAATATGGATGATGCCTTTAATATACTGAGCTTCAACATAATCAGGGTTTTTTTCCCTACCAAAAGGATAATTGAGAAATTGTCTTTTAACAGAGATTACTATACAAAAAGTGTCAATTAGTGCAAATGGTGGCGATGATCTTGCAAAATGAACTACTGTTTATCAGAAGCTCAGTAGTTTTCTCTCCCTGGCCAGTGATAGATTTTTTTAGTGAAAGGGCAGCATTCAGGATTGCAGTTTTAGGGGGCTATAACCATGCATTTTCAGCACTCTACCCGGCAGTTTGGCCTTGCAGGTACCAAGAATGGTGTGTCTGGGGGTAGCTGTAATACTAATGGTGTCTCCCAAAGACCTGTAGCAGTTCCAGGAGAATGGATTTTGGCTGTTGCTGCCCCAGCTCTCTGTCAGAGGTCTCAGTCCTGCCCCCGAGGTGGCAGCTGGGCTGGGCATCCCCACACACAGCCCAGGGTATTTATCTAACCCACCAATTATTTCAGATTCCATTGCTATTCCGAGCACTGCAGTGACACAGAGAGTAGATGTGGCACCCATCCTGCAGCCCCTGTTTCTGCAGGAATGATCTCCAGCTGCAGGACAGGGAGAAGCTGGAAATAGTAATATCAGAAATAGCCCCCAGAGGGGCTGTCAGCCCTCGAGTCCCACCTTCTGTGGCATTCTGAGTTCATGCTGTGAGTAAAACTCCCAAATTGCTCACTGAGCTTGCAGCAAACTTGGTAGGGATTTTGCAAGCATAAGCCCTGGAGGGTTTGATGCCATCCCTGTCTGTTTTATTTGGAAGACTGAGCTCGAAGCAAGATTTTATGAAGTGTTCATTTCTATCTCAAATTCTAGATAGTGTTAACTAGAAACCCACATCCTCCATTGCCACTGGATTTAACAGAAATCACCCCTGGCTGCAGAAATTTGCTGCAGAGCCTCAGATTTTCTTTAATACAAAATAAAACAACCTCAGAGACAGCCTTGAAAAGTCACATCTGGGTGCTATTCCACATGCATTTTCTCAGCAGAAAAGCCTATTTATTCTCTTAAGTATATCACTGTTGCCCTTCTTTCTAAACTCAGACTGTCACAGTGATTTTGCACTGCAGGGTGCCACAGAGTCCAACCAGCAACGCTGCAGAGCTGAAAGTTGCAGCAGCAACGTAGGAGTGAGCCAAGGAGCCAGGTAAGAAAAGGGAACCCCTCTGGGTACCTGCTACACCTTCAGCTGTGAACTCAGAGCTATTCCAAACCAGTAACTCCTAAGAGATGGGAATGTCAGTGGATCATCAATTCTGAGGCATAATGACAGCATTTTAGTGCTTGATATTGTCTTACCTCTGTTTGTTCTAGCATAGGTGTTTGCCTGGCAGGTTTAGCTGCCCAGATTCCTGATGGGGATTCCCTTTAGGCCGCAGTTCCTGCAGATAACTCCCATGATAATGCTGGGAATGATCAGTGTAAATACTCCCTATGGAAAAGCAGCTTATTTCTCAGAATGAGGTTATTGTCCTTTCAAATAGAGTAACAAAAGACAAATTTACTGAGTATACAACTCACTGAAGTACTGCGTGTTTCAAAGATACATGATGATTTCTTTAAAACTTAATGGATTTTTGCCCAAATCAAAGGGTTTTGTATCATCACCTACAGTGGGATTTCCCAGAGGGCCTGAGACAACACATTCTCAGCCTTTTGGACCTTGGCTAAACTGATACATAATGTGTGGAAGTCTTCCCAACAGGAACAAGCAACCCTGGAAGGCCAAGATTACCACTGATCTGGTTTTGGGGGAAAAAAAAAAAGGAAAAGACAACTGAAATGACATTGGACATTCATTAGCAAAGCATTGTCAGAACACAATAGAAGAACAGACAAAAGCCAGTCCAGATTCTGTGGTATTTCCTAAAGGGCTCCCTCTGGCACATGGCTATTCCCTGCCAATCCTTCTGTATTGTCTTTGATAATGAATAGAAGCTGAACAGATGATTGTTGTATTGTCCACTAAGTGATTCATTTACATTAAATAGTGCTCCAAAAGTAGGCTTTGGGTGGACTTTTTTAGTCACTTCAGTTATTTATTTATACAGTTTAATTACTGTCTTTTAACTCTCCACTGTAGTAATTATTTCCTGATTGCTTCAGCTAAATTACTCCTCTGAAGTCAGTGGCCCAACAAGCCCTGACATGAGAAGCAGCATCCCTGCATTTTCAAAGGTGCTTAATTTTGAATGGCCACCTCTAGGGAAGTGCTCCTGATTTGGGAAGGTGCTGAGATTCTTAAGCACCTGCAGGTCCCTGGAGTCCCTGGTGCCTGGCACTGAATGAAGCACAAACTTTGCTGCGTAAGCCACCACAGTTCCATGGATTCCTTGTTAACCTCTCAACTCCTGCTATGCCTTCACCAAGGTTCTTGATTAACCCAAGCCTTCCAATACAATTTCTGGCTTTTCTTACAGAGGTCAAAAGTTTTGGTTTGGTTTGGTTTGCAGATGTGACATGTTATGTGCTCGAGAGCATGTTGTTAGAGGAGAACTTCAGTGTGAGAAGATATTTAGCCCCAAATCCATATCCAGGGCTGCAGGATCACTAATTTGAATGTACTAATGGGTGGGGGAGAATGACATGTACCGAAGGGCTCTTTGATGACTGAAGAATCTGAGGAAATCAACACTCCAGGCCTTTTCATCTCCAGTTGTCTGAGAAACTGCATGACTTTGTTGAGTAGCTGCAGTTACATCTCAAATTCCCTGATTTCCTAATTAATTCTCTTCTCCCTATTCCATGTACAAGGCAGGGAAGCAGCGATGCAGAGAGAGGAAGGGAACAGTCCTAAGTGTTCAGTTGTCCAGGTAATGTGGCCTCAGTTTAAACCTCCTGGGGCAGAGCAAAGCAGCCTTTGCAGGCTCTTCTGACATTTCCTCACTCCCTCCTCCATCCAGTTGGGAAAAACAAACTTGCCAGCCCTGTGCCAAGATCCCAAAGAAAGAACAGAAGTTTGTTTTGAAGAGTTTAGATGCCTGTACCTGCCAAAATGAGGCAAGACTGACTTTTTGCAACCAGTTTCCTACCAGCTCCTCAGCCAAATGAACACAGAGGACAAGAACACTCCAGTTCCACTGTAGCCTTCCAGCTCCTTGCCATTCTCTACTGCTCTGAGTACAGAAACTGTGCAGAAGCTGCTGTGTGACTACCTAAGCTTTAGGTTTCTGTTTGTGTCACATTTTTGTTACCCTGCTTCAGAAACTGCCTTTACCTGGTGATTAAAGCAAGCTACCCACCCTCAGGATCTCCCTGAGCTTCAGCCTTCTTCTGGGTTGTGTGGCATCATCACAAACCCAGATGAGACTCAGCAGGCACAGAAATAAAACCATCCCTCCCTCTGCACAAAGCCACAAAGCACTGCCAGGGTTTCCCCTGGTGGCTTCCACTTTAACCCTGCAGCGCTGCTCTCCCCGTGTTCCTGCTCTCCCAGGGGCTGGGATTGCTCCGTGCTCAGTGGCAGGCAATGGAATCAAACACTGCATTAGCAGCCCCATAATAGCTGTGCTCAGTGGAACCCAGCTCCCTTCATTAATCCAGAAAATGAGAGTTGTTTTCGTACATTTGAGAAGCTAATTATTTAAGTGCTGGGAATTAAGGCTCATCAGATGCTAGTGACTGAGTTTGGTTTTGCATCCCAGGGGATGGAAGGAGACCAAGGGAAGCTGGTTTTGCACAGGTGAGCAGTACAGAAACTCACCAGTCCTGGAGCTGGGAACAGATCCCTGTCTACCTGATGCATAAAAGCCCCTCTCTTTGTGTATCTCTGTTCTTCCAGACATCATCCAATGACTCAGAGAAATTGTGGATGCCCAGTAATGCCCAGAGAAGTTATGAATGCCCCATCTCTGGAAGTGTTCAAGGCCAGGTTGGAGAGGGCTCAGATCAACCTGGTCTAGTGGAAAGTGTCCCTGTCCATGGCAGGGAGGTGGAACTGGATCATCTTTAATGTCTCTTCCAACCAAAACCATTTTGTGATCGTATGAGTCTGCCCATTCAAATAGACTTTTTAATCACCACTGATCAAATAACTCTATAGAGTTTTATTTTTTCCTACGAGGAAAAGGTGCTCTCCACTTGAGGGTGACCTAACCTTTATATTTTGCAATAAATCAATACTGCCTTGTCTCAGGTGAGTTTTTAGAAAGGGAAACAAGCTCACACCATTTGTTCTCCTACAGTCAGTTGTCCTTCAGCCTTACCTTTGACCACCATACTCAGAGAAGGGTTTAGATAGAAATGCTGCTCCCTGACCTAACAAGGGACCTTCCAGTGCCTTGGGAAACAGAAGACGAACTGGGTGAAAACCCCCCTCGTCTGTGAGAAACCACAGATGAGGCCAGATCTGCTGTTCTAAACAAAGTTTTTACAACAGAATGACTTGTAACAGTAGATGGGTGCCTTTGACATTCTTCCCAGAAAGTGACAGAAAATCTATTGATGCTATTGCCAATAAGTATAGGCTAAGGAACAGGGACTTGGTTCCGATACTGTCACTGGATGGATCCCCTCTTCATTACAAGCAGCTTGCCAAGAACAAATGTTTCAATTTTTATGGAGATAGCCAATGTCCTGTGTTCTTCAGAGACTGAGGGAGTGAACTGCTCTGTGTGTTCAGTTGAAGCCAGATGTTAAAGTATTGTCTGGATGTAATTGGCTTGACAAATTGCAGGAGTGACATTTTAGCTCCATTCAAGTCAGTGGCAAAATTCCTGTTGAGTTCAGCTGGGGCCAAGATTTCATCCTCTGACAGTGCTGACGGGAAATCTAAGGAGTGATCTTCAGAAAATAAGCACAGGCGTTGTTTTTCTAGGACTATTTTCAATCCATGGCCCATGAATCCTTGGAGTCCTGTGCACTGCTTTGAAGAGGTCAGCAGAAAATCTCAAAGACAAGGAATTTTAGTGTCAATACCTTTAAATTCGCTATACGGGGGTCCATGATTCCAAGGGAGAATGTCAGGAGCTGATTACCAAGTTCAGAGTCAGCTTGATCCATTGAAATCCACCAATCTGTGCAGTCCTTGGACTGACAATCATCATTCTGGCAGGATCTGCACAGCTGAACCAATCCTTTGTCATGGAATGTTGTGGATTCGAGAAGCTGCTCTGTCTCCTACACTAAGACTGAGCCACGTGGAAATCTCTGCTCAGGCACCTACCAGGTGCTGTTACCACTGGATTGGGATGAAAACAAGGCTTTTTAGAGAAGCTAGGACTACTTAGGACTACACAACCCGTTTGGTTTTGTAGCAAGGTCAGTACTCCGTCCCCAAGATAAATGACAGGTACCAGTGTTTCCCTACAGACCCTCAGGTGTCTGAGGCAACTCAGCTGAACTTTGTAGGGAATCAGAAGCAATCAGCTTCAGGCAGAATCACACAATGGATTCTGCCTGTGATATCTCCAGAGCTTTAAGCCCTGCAGCCAGACATACAACCTCATCTGCTTTAAAGCCTCTGGATTAAGCAATGGCAGTACTACTTAGATGGAAGTTCAAAATGCTTGGATGACAAAAGGCTTGAGCTCAGGGGGAAAAAAAAGTCACTGAAGATTAAAAATAGGATAATTTTTAAGAGTTAAAAGTGTTCTTTTTAGGCTTTAAAATATTTTTTTGTGTGTGTTTTGTGAAGCAGAGTTGTTCTGTAAGTTCTTTCCTTTTAGAATGTGGAAGAACTTGTATTCTTTAGAGTGCCTAAAAGAATGCAGGAGAGGTACTGAGGAATCTTCACGTATTCTGTATTGGTTATTAGCATGGAGAGCCCCTGTGCTTGCAGGAGCAAAGCTCCTGAACATCCCCCTTCAAATCCACTTGCAGAGCCAGGGGCTTCAGCCTCTTGCAGGTCCAACCTTAGGCCAGCTTCACTTGTACTCCAGGGTTACAGGAGGAATCCTACCCAAATCCTTGACGTTGCTCACACACCCGATCGAAGAGAAAGGTTCCTGTTCACCTGAGAACTACAAAGGACATTTTAACACATATCACAGCAAAGCATGCCCAAGTGATGAGGTAACAGTTGATTCATGGCTATCTAGAGGAGTCTGGAAGTGCTACCTTGGGATGACGTGGATAGAAGAGACAGTTACTTTGCTTTTCCATGTGAAGAACGCTGCTTCTCCCCAGCTGAGCTATCATGGAACGCAGACGACTCTCTGGAGGAAGACTTTTCTGCACATTCGCAGTGTGTTTTAGCTACTATCAACATTTATATTCCACTGGCATTTGAGGGTAAGCACTAATTAGCATAATCATCAATGCTTTAAAATGAAAAATTCCTCCAAGAGACACAGGAGGGATTGAAACTGTTTCCTTCCCCCAGAGGCAAATCCTTTCCCAAGCTATCTGCTGCACCAAAAAGTTTTATTCTAGAAAAATTCCCAAGCCATGCCCAAGAGTAAATTAAACTATAGCAAACTTGTAAACTCGTGTGTGTGTGTTTGTGTGTGTGTGTGCAGCAAGCTGCCCTGATTTGACAATTACTACCTGACAAAATGTTGTCACTATTTTCCACTCCTATTTTGTTTTGGCTGCTGCTCTGTGCTGTTGTGTCACCTTTAGTGTGTGGGCTGCAACAATCAAGAAATGTTTGTAGAGTTGGAAGTTTTTATACTTTGTAAGAAGGATTCTGGTGTCTTCACAGGACAGAAAGCAAAGGGTTTAATGGCACATGTAGAGTTTTGCTTCAAGCTTCCCAAGGCAGGAGCTGGCCTCAAAAAATCTCAAAACCCACTGTTTTCTACACTGTTCCAAAGTCAATTTTCACTCTGGTTCCAATTACCACAATCTAGCATAAATAAACCCCTTTTTATGGAAAATAAGGTGCCAAGAAAACATTGGGAGAACTTTAAGTTTGAAAGGTAACATCTATACTTTGGAAATGTCCCCTAAGAGCTGATCTTAAAATTTCTACATTGATGCCTTTGGGAAGAGACAGTGGGTCTCACCAGGTGTGGTCCAGGATGGGCGTCCTGCATGAGAGTTCTTTATGGCTCAGAGGATTCTCCTCACATCCTCAGCAGGGCTTCAAGTGATGGGCAGAAACCTCCAGGACAGGAGAGGTCTGCAGAATTGCTAATTGCTCTGGAGGTGGCCAGAGAGAAAGATCAGTATTTTTCCAAAGGAAATTGGTCTTTGAGAGGGAACCACGAAAAAATGTAGATGTTCCTTAAAACAATTGCATTTAAACTCACAATTCTTGTTATTTCTGCATAAGACACCACACCTTACAGGGAGTAAACACAGGGACTCTGCAAGACAGAGTGGCAAAGAAATCTCCGTGAAAATTTCAAAGTCTGCAGGACATTGAACATATGTATTGTCTCTTTAGTATCCTGTTTTTTCAGCGAGATGGACTTAAATTTCATTGGCAGAAATTCTCTCTTTTATCTTTATCTCCTGTTTTGATGTGGTAGCCATGGAGAAAAGCCCCAGATTAGTAACAGTTGGTTGGTGCAGAATAAGAATAACTTTCTGCTTGTATTTAGACTGCAGCAATATTGGGGGTTTTGTTTAATTGGAAATACTCAGAGAATAATTATGAGATGCTGTTAGGACATTAATTGCCCATCCCATTCCCTTCTATCCACCTTGAGCTGGTAATCCTTAACTTCCCTCTTTTCTGAGGGATGTTTAGGTGGTTTTCACAGGGAAGGGGCTGGCTCTGACTCTTGCTTTCGAAAACTGGTTAATTCTCCTGGAAGTTGGGTTAACACAGGAAGAACGTGCAGCACCAGTTCCTGTTCCCTTTCCAAGAGCTGTAGGCTGCACTGTGATGACTTAATAGGTCTAATAATTACATAGGGTCAAAGAGAGGGTACAGCCTTCCTCCAGATTTCACTTGTAATCTTCTGAAACATTCAGTGCAATTTGTGTACACAGAGGGACAATTGTGCCCTTTCCTGACTCTTGGCATCTTCTGTTTTCCACCTGTGGGGCAATTCCAGGTTTATCGCTGGAGTGTAATCCCCAGACTGCATGGAAGAGGGATTTCTGGGAGAGGCTAACAAGCAGCGTGAGCCAGGAGATGGAACAATTACAGGTGTCCCACGTAGAAGGACAGTGTGTCCTGCTGCTGCCTCAGCCTGGGGGTACAAACCCAGCTCTTTTTTTAGCCCTACTCTGCCACCAAACCTTCTGGTTATATCCAAATAATAAACTAAGTCTCCTACTACCTACCTTGCTTTCTTTTTAAAACAGCAGCACCTCTGGAGGAAATGGAAAGTCCTCAGGTGATTGTCACATATTTTTGCCTTTTATTTCGTGCAAGCTGCAGCAGCAGGTCAGGAAACTGGACACTTTAGGAAAATCTGCAAGGTGAAGATTTCAAGGTTACAGCTCCCGAGGAATGTGATTAGCACGCACTGAAAAATGGGATTGGTGAAATAATGTGGTGGCACTTCACCACTTACTTCCTTGTTGCACAGTGTTTGCAGTGCTTGTCTAAGAAGCCTCTGCAAAGCCTCCGGTCTCTCTCTTCAGAAACCACGGCAAAATTCCTACCCTTTCCTTCTTGCCTCACTCCATTATGTAACCCTACAGTGTGTGTGTGGCATACAAACTGAAAACTATGTACAGATTCCAACATTTTTCACTGCCTTCCCATTTCCTTGTATAGGAAAAAGCTGAAATAACACCGGTTCTGGTTATACACCGCTTTTGTTTCTCCCCTATGGAAACACCAGGATGCAGGCTGGCGGTATGGAGGGACCATATATGGTCCTGGGAGCCCGTCGGAGCGTGGCGCGGAGCTTCTCCCGGGAGCCCGGCGATCGCTCTGCCCTCAGGAGATGCCTCTTCCCTCAGGAAACCACTGAGGGAACAGCGAGAGCGGCACCAGCGGATGTGACAGCAGCGCAGGCTGCTCTGGGAGGGGCCGGCCTCTCGCAGCCACCGCCAATCCGCCCTCCGCTTGCACCGTGACTGGCGCCCATCGCAGCCGATCACACCGCCGCTCCCACCACACAGACCCCACCTCTTATCTCAGTTGGCCGGAAAACCCGTCAATCGTCCGAGCCGTCCCGCCTCGTAACAGCGGGGGAAATGCTAGGTAGGAAGGGTGGAGGGAGAGAGAAGAAAGGAGAAGAAGCCAATGAGACGCTCGAGAAGGGCGGATTGACATGTTGGAGGACCAATGGTCGCGCTCCTTCCCCTCGCCGCTCCCTCCCCCGCGGGCGGCGGGGCAGAGGGGCGCTCCTCCCGCACCCTCCCCGTTGGTCTATCCCACTCCGGGCCGGGCGGGCTGGGTTGAGTGAGCGGCTCGGACCATTGCTCGCGGAGGGCGGGGGGGGCGCGGGCGAGGCGGAGGAGGAAGGAGCCGGCGAAGGAGGCGGGGGGGCGGTTTAAAGGGACAAGAGCCGTGCGGGCGCCGGCGGGGGGAGCCGGAGCGGCGGCGGGCGGGGACTCGCCCCCTTCCCTACACACGCCCGCTCGCACCGCGGCCGGGGTCGCCGCCGCCAGCGCCCCCCTCCCCTCCCTTCCCCTCCGCCCGCCGCTTCCACAGCGGCCTCTATGAGGTAGAAGGGAGCGGCGGCCACTCCGGGGGCGGCAGCGGCCGCTACAGCCGCCGCCTCCTCCTCCTTCTCCTCGCCTCAGAGCGCCCCATCTTTGTGTGTGCGGGAGAAGGGCGGGAGGGAGTGCGCGCTGCCCGCCCGCCGCGCTTTGTTCGGAGCCGGGGGGCCGTGGCGGAGCCCCGGCTCTATGTGCCAGCGGCTCCCCGGCGGCGGCGGCGTGAGGGGCCGGAGCCCCTGAGGGCGGGGGGGCCCCGGCCCGTGTCGGTGCTGCGGGGCGGGGGAAGGGGCCGGCTCGCTGCCCGCCGGCCCGGCCCGTGTGCGGGCGGATTGATGTGGGGGGGTCTGACATGAGTCCGCCGGCGGCCGGGTGCTGCCATGTGACCGGCTTCAAGGTGGAGAACTGGAAGCAGAACCTGCGGGCGATTTACCAGTGCTTCGTGTGGAGCGGCTCGGCCGAGACCAGGAAGCGCAAGGTACCGGGGGCGGCTCGCATCCACCCCTCTTCCCTTCCCTCCCTCCTTCCTTCCCTCCCTCCCTCCCCGACCCACCCGCCGCCGCCTCGGGGAGGGGACGGGTCCGGTTCCCCTCCAACCCTCCCTCCTTCCCTCCCCACGGGGCAGGTGGGCCCGAGCTTCCCAGGGAAGGGGCCGGAGCTCCCGCACGCGGTCCTGGCGGGAGGGAGGAGGAAGCGCTCGGTGCCTCCGGGATGGCGAGGGGGGGCACCGGGATGGAGGAGGGAGCCAGCCCCGGCGGGGCCTCTCTCCCTGCCACCTGCCCCGGCGGCTTTTCCGCAGCGGGGCTGTTCCGCAGCGCCGCCGCTTCCTCCTCCTCCTTCTCCTCCTCCTCCTCCTCCTCCCGGAGGTTTCCCGGAATACCGGGGGGAGGGGAGGCCCGGGGCACCGGGCACGTCCGGCCTGTGGCGGAGCTTAGTGGAGCCCCGCGGGGCCGCGCCCGAGCCTGGGGGGCTGCGCGGAGCACAATGGCTGGGAGCGGGTCCTGGCGCGGGGGCTGCAGCTCGCTCGGTTCTATGTGTGTTTTTCCTTAAAAAAAAAAAAAAAAAAAAAAAAAAGCTGCTCGTGCTGATAATCCACTTGGAAAAGGGGATTCCTGCTCTGGTGGGGCGGCGGGAAGGAACTGGCTCAGCCTTGAGTACAGGGAAGGGCAGGAGGGGTTTGCTCTGGGAGCTGTTGGCGCCTGGGAAGAATCCCTGTAAACCAGGCAAAAAGCAGGAAGAGTGCTTTTCCCCACCTATCTCCTGTAATAACATCCTTATACACATGTATGTTTCTGGAGGGGGGCTTCTCTGCACTGTGCTACTAATTACTGTTTTTCCCTAGAATCAACTAGTTTTTACTTCAAAGTGACTTGGCAGATTTCTGTCAGTCGTCGCGTTGGTGACTGAGGAGGGGAAGGCAGCAGCTACACGGAGCAAAACTTGGGGTTTGGGACAGCAAGGATTGTGTTTTTATTGGAACAACCCATTGAAAACTTTTTGATCCCAGTGTTTTGCATTAAGCTGCTCAGCTTATTATTTGTAATAGAAGTAGAGCATGAAGGATGGACTTAAAGGGTGAGGTGCTGAACCATTTTTCTGTGTTCATGTTCTCAGGACAATCCAATTTCCCAGTGTTTTTACCTAAAGAGGAAAAAATGGAATCTGAGAAGAAATACATTTTAAATGGATTTAATTACTTGATAGCCCTGCAAAGTATAGCCAGACTTGTTTTCAGTATCTTACCATTCCCTACAGGTCAATATTATGAAGTGTATTAGTCAAAATCTGGATTTATTTAACCTATAGCATGTTAAAATACAAATTGGGATATAGTAGATGGTGGTTTCAGCTTAAATGGAGAAAAATTATATATGTGCTGTGGAAGAAAAAAATGACAAGTGAGGTATGAAGATGTTTCAAATATAAAGCAAGTGCTGTGTGGAAGAATGAAAATAAAATTTCATTAGCAAAATTACCTTTTTCTAAACATGGAGCATCCTTTGTAACCTGCATACCTCCTGTGTGCTGCAACAGCTTTTTCCTTCCGAAATCTAGTGTAGGGTTGTGTTCATCATTGCTTGAGAAAACAGCTGGAAATATATAATATTCCATTGTAATCAATCTGTTCTCACTTCCTCTTTGCACAGCCAGGTTTATAAAGCAGAACAGAATTGTTTCGAAATTATCTGTTAGCTCAGGGAAAACTCCAGTTTTCCTAATACATGCTAAAAATGCTTTCACCCCCCCCCTTTTTTTTTTTTTTTAAAGCAGGTTGCCAGAATGAAAACAGTTGGATTCTGAATCCGGCCCACCTGAAGTATGTGGGTGTACATGATCACATATAGGGGAGCATTTTGGGTAGCTAAATTGGGATTCAGTTCCCTGTGTTCATAAGCATTGAAGAAAGTCTATAAATTACAGTTATGGTACTTTACCCCTCCTGTATATGGACATGAGACCTTCTTCCATGGAATTTTAATTCACTGAAATTCCCTGTCAGTTATACATGCAAAATTAGAAAAATGGTATTTTCTGTTTGGTGGTATATTTCTAGGCTAATAACTAGAAATAAAATTACCTAGATAGTCCATATAGCTGGAAAACAATCCTTTGTCCTTTAATAGTTTACATACACATTTATTATGTATATGTGTATTTATATTCTAGGAGCAAGCCTTGGCTGCTTAAGAGCACCTATCTATTAGTGAAGATTCTTCTTAATCTTAATTATCAAAATGATGAGGCTAAATTAAAGGTTTATTAGCAAGTGATATTCTTTTTATTGCATGATTAAGGACAGTCACATTATAGGTTTATCACAGGAAATATTCCATATATATAATTAATCTTTGTGGAAGGCACTGGGCAACTTAACTGTTGGTCAGATGAACATAACTGTAAAAATGCCTTGGCTGTTGGTGAGAGCCAGATGTAAATGGTTCTGGTTCTAGAATGGTAACTACTATCCCTCCTAAGCCTGTCTTAAAAATCCAGGGAGCAATGGGAACTGCAGGGGGCAGAAAGGGTCCATTCTCCTGCTGTACCTACACTGCGTTCTGCCTTGGCAGACCATTTTAGTGCTGTGCTATTCGGTTTTAATACGCACCTTTTCTGTGAATAAGCTTTTACGAGCTCCAACTCGCGGTTCAGTTTGCTTTACAGCCAGTGCTTCGAGCAGAATGGCTCTAAAAGCCTGGTTTACAGTGGGAAAGCTGTCTCCTGAACATGTATTTCAATCCTCAGTCAGAACCAAGAGGTAATTATGTATGTATCTTTGTAGGCACTGGGATTCTGGTGAAGATTTTAGGAGTGTGTTTGCTCCCGAAGCATTGGCTATGCCAGGATTTGAGCTGTCATCACGGTGCATTGTTGTATCCACACGGAGGAGTGAGGCTGTGACTTGCCTCATCTCACTGCATCTTGGCCAAACTCAAGTGCAGCACTCGTACAAGCTGTTCTAGGCACAGGGTTTGCCATGGTGTAATTGTGTTGCTGGTGGTGAAGCCTAAGCAAAGACAAAACTGTCACAGTGGAGAGTGGAACAGGAGAAGAGGGAGAAATCCGAACACTGACTCTTGAAATTGCAGTTCCTGTGATTAAAAGTTGGAGCTAGGTTTTAGGGCTCAAGTTGTGTGTAAGGTGATGCAGAATTAGGGTGGATTGTCTCTTTGTTGGGACTTTGACTTGTAACTCTTGATTTTTAATTTGCCATAGTTAGAATCTGTTTAATAACCTAATGGCAGAGCTCGTGTTTCTGTAGGTCATGGACTTTACCTTGAATATTTTGATGTGAAAATTACCTTACACTTAATTAAGTAACACTCTAGAAGAGGTCCTTAAATTTGTCACCACTACTCCCCATTCAGGAATTACAGAGCAGACAGAGGATGCTGAAAAGGCTCGTGCCAGACCTTCGTGTCAGCTTTTTCCATTTTTTCTGTAGGGTCACACTTGAAACACTTGGCTTATTCCTTCAGGATTACAGATGAGAAAAATCTGTTTTGCAGTGCTGAATGTAGCTTTTGTCCCCATCAGCGAGCAATTACACATGTAGATGAATCTTTGTGTCCAGGAGTTGGTAAGTAATGGTTTCAGTGCTGGAAGGGCAACTGAATTTATTATTAAATTCCCTCTTCCTGGACTATACGCCTTGGAGGAAAACTGTCTCATTCTGAATGGTTCTTAATATCACTGCCCTGAAAAGGTTCTTGATGATAAAAATAAACCGGTCATTGTGACCACAGTCATGATATGCACAAGGTTCTGTGTGGAATTTCAGAATGTTTGTTCAGTGCTTCAGCCAATAGATCAAAGAATAGTTGCCTGTCAGGGGCTGTGCACTCTCACTGACAGCAGCTGCGTTCTGGCGTATTTCTGCCTGTTTGAGAGTTTCTCTTGTTTTTCCCATTATTCTCTCTTTACATGGGTCCTACAGACTGATTGATCCTTTCAGATAAGAAGAAACATTTGCTTTTATAGGTGATGCCTTTTCGTCAGGTGTCATTCTCCCCATTAACTTGTGATTTCAGTGCATGGTTCCTTGTAATGTTTTGACAGATAATAAATTCTTAGATACTTAAACCTGAAATTACTTCGGTTCATCTCCTAACTTTCAAAGTAGAAAAAGCTTAAAATAACTTAGCAAATAAATGCCGTGTCATATTTTCAGTAGCAAATATTGTGGTTCACAGTTTATATCAGCGTGTCACGTTCTTGCTAAGTTGACCTTGCAGTCTCCAGGGTGAGCTACTGGTGGAGCTTCTCATCCT
Organism: Monarcha castaneiventris obscurior; assembly: GCA_026261815.1. Taxonomy (NCBI): domain Eukaryota; kingdom Metazoa; phylum Chordata; class Aves; order Passeriformes; family Monarchidae; genus Monarcha; species Monarcha castaneiventris. The sequence goes on along the minus strand of JAMPIT010000856.1, from coordinate 9,285,413 downwards.
GTGCCTGTTGGGGCAGGTTTGCTCCCCAAGGGCCTTGCCCCACGTACCTGTCCAGGAACAGGGAGGTGTTGTTTAGGTGATTTGCTTCATACTGTAACAGACAGGCCAGGAACCCTCACCAGGCTGTGCCAGCTTTGCAGGCCCGGTGTTTGGATTGCTTAAATTAATGAGGAAATCTTAGCTTGTTTTTCTTTAACGTTTTTAGCGTGTGCACCAAACTTCTGGATTACAAATCCTGTGGAGCATTTGAAAGAGGAGTCCAGGATTCAAGAAGCATGTCTCTTTTTCAGCTGCGTACTCTGCTTTGGCTGCCTAAGTCTGATGGGCTCAGGAAAGATGTTCTTCTTTGCCATGTGCTGTGGGAACTGCCTTCTCCCTGAAAGCCCATGAGAAGTGTCAGAGTCAACTGCAAGCTTCATTGCTCAGGAGGTCTCCAGTTTCATACCTGAGCTATCTTCCTTAGGTCTTAACCTCTAAGGATTAAAAAGGTCCTTAGACCTGCTGAAGGTAATGTTCTCTTTCCTCTTGGTGTGAAAACATGACCTTTGGTGTGAGAGATACCCAGACATGAGATTTTAACTCCGAACCCAGTGGAGCCTTGCATTTGTGGGACACACCAGATTGAGAATACTCCACTGAACTCATGTCTCTGGTGCTGAAGAACATAATACGAGACCTTCCTCTTCCTAGTGGTGCTAATCCCTGTTTTGTATCCTGTACCGTGTTTTTTTTAAATCACTTGTTGGTTTCTGGGCCAAAGGTTAGGAATTAGTCTTACGCTGTGAATTTGAAGGTGGTGAATAGGAATTCTTGATTTGTGGGATCTAAACCATCAGGACTTCTCTTTTTTTAACATGGATGGGAGAGACAATAAATGCAGTTTCCTCCCTGCTTGTGTTTGTTCCCTGTTGTAGAGCAAGAAGATGGATCTGCACAAGGTGATGAAGAAAAAAGTAGGGATATGTTGGACAAGAAAGCTTCTTTTTTTCTGTAGTCTTATCAGCAGTCAAGGTTTACTCATAGCCAAGCTGTTAGTCAGAGTAGTTGTAGCATATCTTTAATTTTGTCTGCAGTCAACGATTTTATTTGCTTAATGCTGAAAGCTTTTAAACTGAAATAACAGCAAGTAGTGTGAAGGTGAGCAGGGTGGAATGGCTTTGTCTGATTTGCTGGACTATCTGTTGAGCTTTATTTTAAGCCATCAAAGCTTTAAACCCCAAACAAAGGTTAGCTGATAGCCTCATTTTTGTTTCAAGCCTTAATCTGTAGCGTTAAGGTGAAACCAGAGCTGCAAATTGCTTGCAAACCTTCTACCCTCCTCCTTTCATTTGAGGATTTATTGTTTCAGTTACTGGTGTAACAAATCTACAGGCAAATGTTACTGACTGATAGTGGAAGTTTTCTGCTTGTAAATTGCTGACACTCCCCTTCTCCTGACTTACTGGCACTTGAGTTGAACAAAAAAAAAAGTGTTTTCCTTTGGGATGGACTCTGGGGATCCTGCTTCCTAACAAACGCTCTTGCAACTGTTTGATTCCCAGTGGTGGCTGATTTGTTTTAAACCAGAGAAAGATTAACTCAGTTTAAAACCTTGTGTTTCCCACATTAAACCAAGCACCCACAGTTTTTCCTGTTCACGTGCAGATCTGTGAATTCTTACAAACTATGAGTTCTTATGAAGAAGCTATGGTTTCTTTTGTCTTTTTCCTGGTAGAGACAGAGCTTGCATTTTTACTTTTATCAGCCACACCTTTCCTTTTCACTTGACTGACAGCTACTTTAAAACGGTGGGTTTGGGTTTTTTAATACTTACATTCCCATGCTTCTCCAAGTATTTGTAATGTGTCTGTAGCCTGCAGCTGCATCCAAGGTGAGGAGATACATCTGTCCTCTTATTATACATCAGGTATAGTGGCATCAGGAGAAAGGCAGTCTGAAGGTGACCCATGTACATTTCACTTGCCTGTTCAGAACATTATTTTTTAAAATTTTTTTTCTTTCCCCACCATGCAAAGAGCCATTGTTAGAACCTTTCTAGACTTGGACAGAAAGGGCTGCCTAGAGCCACTGTCTCCAGTCTCTTGTTAACCTATGGACAATGGAGCAAGTGAGTGAAATGCTATAATGACATTACAGTTTATTCTGTTATCCTGGACTGTGTTGTCAGCAAGCAGTGCTGGAGCGTAGGGAGAGCCATATGTTATCTGAGAGGCCTGAATTGGGAGCCTTTCCTTAGCAGAAACAGTTCTAGAAGCTGATAGATCTGTTCTGACTGGATGAAAGCTCTGTCTTGGTAGTTGTATTCTCTTACATATTGATTTGGCAGTCCTTTATGTACACTCGGCTTAATTCAAGCTAAGAACTTTGCTGCATTAGCTGGTAATAGAATCAATGTTGTAAAGAGTTACTCCTTGCAAAATTAACCTGCATTCTGTTTGCTTCAAACCACGTTTTTTTTCCAGGGAGTGGGACCACGTAGTGCAACTGGCACAGCAGCTCCAGAATGATCTGTGGTTTACTTTAGTGCTGGAGCAGCTGCCATGGTGCTGATCTCTCTCATTTAAGAGAAAGAATCATTTTATCTATCTCAAGACCTATTTGAGGATCTGTAAAGTGAACTGTTACCAGACACCAGTCGACTCAAAGTAACCTGAGATTGACTTTATCAGTTGATAACTGATTAGCAGCAAGCAGTCTGTCCTGTCACATTCTTTTGTGTGTTGAATACTCTACTTTAGATTTTCCATTTCTGTACTTAAGTAGAATGTTATTTAAGGTTTGGTTTATTTTTCTTAAAACCTCTCAGTTATATGTAACACTAATGTAAAACTCTGAATTTTTTTTTTTTGTTGCCTGTCTCTGCTACTTTTCCAAGTTGGTAAAGAGAACTCTTTCCCCTCCTCTGATTCTTCCTTTCCTGTGTTTAATGGAGCTTGAAATTAACGTGGCTCTTCTTGTCTAACTCCTGCATAGTATCACTGGTGATGTCAGCATATCCCTGGTGGGAAATATTTCTGTGAAGATCTACAGTGCACTAAATTTGTCATTGAATTAAAAAATTGGATATTAGACAAGGTGAAACTCGAAAAAAAGACAAAAAAGTGGATATTGGTAACAAGCATTGATTTCAACACTACTTAAAATATAGTGTCTGTTTAATGTAAATATTGAGGCTAGTGGAAGTTTTCATATCCTGACACAAATTCTGACATTAAACATGACAAATATATTAAATATCCTCATAGTCAAAGTCGTGGTGAGAAGCAGTTCACTAATTGTGACACTGCTTAGTAGTTTGTCTGAAGACAGAACTGGGATTTGACTGAAATTAATGGTCTTGTCCTTGTACTGTGCTGGTTTTGCCATGGGACAGTTGGTTTGATCACACACCTGAGCTCTTCTGCACATACATGTAAAATATGAAAATATAACTATTCATACATTCAGTGAGTTGTGTTTGTGTAGAATTAAGATGTAGAGATTATTAATCTACATTTTATTCAAGAGATCATTGGAATATCTCTTCTTTGTCATTAGTGTCTTCATCTGGAGTTCTATGTTGCAGCTCTTCCCTAGTATATTAAACCAAATTTTTATCCGTGTATCAATCCATAGTTAAAAAGTAGTATATTCAGAAATCACCTAGTTATTTGTCCCTTTATTTTTCTTAAACACATAAAAGAGCCTGCAGAATTTGAATGTAGTTTAGTGATGGGGATGATGGAGTACCAAACACCCATGTGGCACTGAGCTCCATTTGCCTCGCTTGTCACTCAGAAGTTCATGCATCCAAGTAGCCCCTTTTAAATAGGGTTTGGCTTTGGATTCATCTTACTGAATTGACTGCCAGGGCTTTTATATGTATGTTTTGCTTCTGTTTTTAAAGGGCTTTTGTTTTTGCATCAAGTACAGACTTGAATTACTTCAGTGTTTATCAGCACAAGGAGAGAAAGCAGCAGTTTATAAGCTTTATTTTTGCCTACCTCCCCCTTGCCAACTTCTGTTTAAAAAGTATCTTTCCTTCCTTGTGTTTTTGTACAACCTGATGTTATTTTACAAAGTTTGTCTAATTACAATTTGTGCTTTGTCCTCTGCAATCAGCCTTGCTGTTGCATTGCAAGTCAGATTTTAGGGGACCTTGTCTACAATATATTTGGTAAATAAAGGTGAGATTTATTGCCCAGCAGATGTTTGACGGCTCAGTAGGTGCAGACAGCTGAGATAGCTGACCAGTTTCAGTACCTCGTTTGTGCTAGGTGAGCTTTTGTGACCCTCTGCCCTCCAGGGACAAATGCAAAATTTGTCTTAAGGTTTTATGTTTTTCTTTGCTGTGCTTCATTATTTTCATATTACTGCCCAGTTTTGCTCTTAACTGGATCTCTGTCCTGTTGGGAGCTGGTGACCAGGGTGAAACTCTCATTCACGTTGGCTTCTGTGCATTGCTGACTTCTTGCTCTCTCAGCAAGCATCCCCTCCTGAGAGCTTGTTATTGGATGTGTTTTTCTGCATGATGAACACTCAGTTCTTTGGTCATTCATGACTACATTTTGTCTTTTTGGTTGCGGGATGATCTTGATGTGGAGAACAGGATGAGAAATGCCATGAAAATAGTTTCAAGAGTTCCTGCAGTTCTGTGCATAAAGAGGAACAAGACTCTCCTCTGTCATGATGAGGCTGTTCCCTAAGGAAATTTATCTTATACTAAGTTCAGCATAATTTTATCTTACTGCCCTTCATGATGTATTTCCTTGTCACATAGTAGTTCTGCTACTTAGAACTTTTCTTGATATGCAAGTTCCAGAGTTGCCCCAATAAATTAAATTTCTTTTCTGCATCTCTTTGTAATAATTGTGTCCTTATTGAAAGGTTTCAGGGAGTAGGAAATGTTTTCTTTGTCTGTCTTAGGCCGTGTACTGCAAAAATATGACTGTAGAAAAACAACTCCAATTTTTTAGTAACCTGAAGAATTACTTTATTACAGCAATTCTTTATAAAGCAAGCAATTTAACTCTGTAAGCACGTTGTACCTGTACATTAAAACTGGCAGAGAAGTTGTTTTATGCAGTGGTGAAAAGGATGTTAAGGAGAATGTGAGTTAGCAAATCCGACAAGTTTTAAAAGGTTGAATTGAATTTGGAAACTAGTTCTAGATATGGGTTCCAGTGAGACACAAGTACATGATGGAATTGGTAAATGGTTTGGTTGAGAAGACTCTCACTGCCACTGAGGTAAAGAACAGGTAATACTTGATTTACCAGAGAAAAGCAAGAGATGTGAAATTTGGACCTTTCTGTGCATTATCATGGAGACTGGTGAGGAGGAACGTGAAATCCAACTCTTCAGCTGTGGGTGTACAAGTGTCTTTCCTTAACAGTGTAAGGAACTACCAGCTCTGGGCTGCACGTTCTTGCTGTTGTACCATTGCTGTGTCATGTTTGTGTGGTTGTGCCATGAACCAGAAAGAGCAGATAAAGATGAAAATTATTTTTTTCCTCCTCTTACTGATATTTCACCAACCTGAGTAGTGACACTGGGAGGCTGCATGTGGCAGCTTGTGTAACAACTGCTGATGTGCTCTGGTCTGCCCCAGTGACAGACCATGTGTGAGTGTTGTCCTACTGGGGGGGCTTCTGTAAAGAGTTTCTAATACTGACTTTATCCAAAAGGTTCTGTGAAGGAACCTCTGTTAGTGCTGCAGTGGTGAGCTTGTTCTGCTTTTCTCAGGGGTGATGCACTGGCGTGTGCTGAGCCTGATATGTGAAACTTGTCTTATGTCTGCAATTGCTGGAACTTACAAATAACTTACCCCACTTTCCTTGTGAAAAATAAATGAATCAGGGAGTGTAGAATGCCTGTAATCTGTGATCAGCTATTACAGCAAATCCACTTTTCATATTATGTTTAATTTAATGAAATTAATAGTGTTTTTCCAAGTAATCAAGTTATGAGCCACATGTTGTCCCTCTTTAAATAGACCCGTCTCTAAGTTAAGATTTCTGTCTTTTGTAATCAAACTCTAGTAAGCTGATGTAACTTTTTTTGTTGGTTTAAAGCATGTGGTCATGGGGCATGTGCCTAGATCATGCTCCTGCTGCATGTAGTTGAGGATGATGGGATAATGGGACTGTAAATTATCTCTTTATGGTGCTGGTTTTCCTCTGGCCTCCTCCCTTGTGCAGTGTAGAGCAGCCCCAAGGCTGTTCTGAGTGGTGCCAGCTGGCTGGAGCCCTGCGGGGCCACTGTGCCAGATGGAGACAGCAGCACTCCAGTGAAAGCCAAACGTGCTTCCCGGGGTCGTGGAGAGGTGCAGCCTCTGCAACCCCGCCAGGGATCCCTGGGCAAGGGCTGTCCTGGGACTCACTTACTCCTGTACTGGTGCAGCCCTGGAAAGGACTGGACTAGGGCATCTGTTGGGCTCTTTTTTTGAGTAGATTCATAATATGATATTCAGCTATTAAACATTTTCAGTGTGTTAGCATCTTCTTTTTCCTAGTTTATGCTTCTGTACTGTGTCTGTGAAATGTTCAATTCCGTAGCATGCACAGATGCTCAGTATTGAGACAGATTTTTTTCAATTTGATTAAGTGTGGTGGTTCCTGATGTTGTCCTGTTTTTTTCCTGACTACCAAAAAATGGATAAGATATCCATAAGATACTCAGACTAGAAAAAGCTTGTTAATGCTGATTTTTTTTTTTCATTAAAATGAAACAAAACACCAAACCCTTAATTCTACTGCCTGAAATGACAACTTCAGATATGCTCAAAAATAAAAGCAGAAGTCCTTCCTTTGCCTTCCCTTTATTTGCCTAGTTGACTTTATAGTTTTTACTAAAAAAAAAAAATCTATCTCTTAGAATACCATTGAAATCAGTTGTTGGTGTTACTGCATTGTATTCAACCCCGTGGCTTGTTTTGTATTCTGGAACAAGCTTAGTCAGAATAACTTCATCTGCACAAGATGTACCCCACCAAACCCATGTGTTTGAATATTCCCACCTTGTGGAGATGATGACAGTAAACGGGTGAAACTCTTCAAAGAATTGAATTCCCTGGTGGCTGCTCAAACAGATATTTGTTTTGTAGAGGAGCTGATACTCACCAACTTACCCAGTGTTTCTTCATTCTCTTGACCCAGAAGGCTTTGTTCTTATTGACCCATTAATGCAGCTCACACTTCTAATCCAGCAGCCCAAAATAGCTGCCAAGCCTGGATTTTACTGTGGTGGCATTTGCTGCACAGGTAGTTGGTACAACCCAATATGGAGAATTGCAGCTCAAAACCCCCCTGAGCTGAGGCACATGAGACTATTTTGGGCAGATATTTCAAGTGTCTGATCTAAATAAGGTAATAAACTCAGCTTGATAGTACATACAAAGGACTTACTGGAAGAGCAATATATTTTGAGACAGCTCTCCATGAAAGTCTCCAGAGCTGTTGGATATAAGTGGAAATAGGCAAGGAAGGATGTGCCTTGTAGCTCCCTTGCCCTGATGATTGTGCTAGAGGAGCAAGCTACAGGGAGAATGGACCACAGAAAGTGGTAGTTACCATATTCCAGCCTAAATAGTATTTATCTCTGCTCTCGAGAGAATGATGGTGTTTTTGTCGTCTCTTAGGACGACAGAGGTTTTGGAGTCATCTTTTAGTCTTGTATTAGCAAGGCAAGTGATTTAAGGCTGAGTCTATCATGAAAGATACACCAGCTTGAAGTAATGGAGCAGTGGGAAGAAAGGTATGGTGAGAAATAATTTAAAGGCTTTCCCTGATTTCTTTACAAAGTAGATTTTTTTCAAAGTGACCTTTGGTTACAGGAACTGTTTCTACTCAGTGTGTGCTCCTCTTTTCTACACAATATTTTTGCTACCGTTTTACTTGGAGAAGCTTCAAATCTCAGGGAATTGGAAGTAATTTCCTAGCAAGGTCGTAAATGACTTGTAATAGCTTCCTTACAAAATTCTCAACACATACTGTTCTCTTAATTCTCTCTTTTGCAGGTATGTTATATCTACTTACAGGTATCTGAAATAAAGCTTTTGAAGAAAATTGTGAAGTTTTCCTTTTGTCATGTGGAAAGCTCAGTTCTGTGTAAACCCTTGCTGAGTTTGATGCCTGCAAGACTGTTCCTGTCACTTTAAATTCTCTTACATCCAGCTACTGCTAATAGTTACTGAATTAGTTTTCTTTCAAGACACTAAATCCTTTTGTCCTGCCCTTCCTCAGTGCTGAATCCCTTAACCTCACCAATTCATATGTTTCAACTCACACTGCTTAACTTCTTAAAGTATTTCCTTCAAGTTGAGGTCTTGAAAGTAGAACACATAATATGTGAAATCAACTCTTAACAGCATTAATGTACTTTTCTTCTGGCTCATGAAGCAAAGTAAAGTTGCATTAGAATTGAAGTTGATTGGTGGAATCTCCAAACTGTTTATTGAAAATAGTTTAGCAAACCAGATCAAAGAGCAGAAGTCATGCTTTATAGTCCTGTCAATTCTCCAGAGCAAAAGAAGGCTCAAGTATGGTGAGTGTTCAAGTAGGAAGGAGGTTCCACCATGGTTTCTTCAGCTTTGTCCTTCACTTCCCTCTGCAGTTTTTGGTTTAAAAGCTTGTGGTAAGGAGCTTTGTTTCCAGGTTTCTTCTCTCTGCGGTCAGTTAGCTGGAAAAGTGGAATGGATGACCAGGAATCTACTTCTTAGCAGAAATGGTTTTTGATGCAATTTCCTCTCTGACCTTCCACTGAGGCCAAAGCTGGTCTTGAACCTGCCCTTAACTCACAAGTAATGGTATGTTCTGCTGCAGAGCACACAAGATCTGAAAAAGTCTGTAACTCACCACGAGTAATGTCCTGAGCTGGACTCAGTGAGCACACCAAGCTTTCAGAGTCACTTATTTCATATCAGCTTGGTTTGACTGGATACTTCAATGTTTTTGTGTTAAGTGGGAGGAATCTGCTGCATTGTTTCCTAATTTTTGTTCTGTATCTGTTCTTTGGAGCACATTCTCTATGACAGACAGTACCTTGTTTTCAATTGCTGCTTCTTTCTTTATTCTTTTTTCTTCCATACCATGAGTTTTCCTTCGTTTTCCTACTTCTCTGGCTGTACACTGCCTTTTTCCCTAGAAATTATCTGTTTGTTTACAGTTTAGACAAATGTCTACATTTCTGTGGTCTTAATTCCTTAACGTGAGCCCACCCTTTCGAGCCTAAGCATGGAGCACTACTCCTGACACAGAGTCTGAGCAGACTGTTCCTCATGCCAAGGTTGTAAGTGTTAATCTTGCTGCAGACTGGGGTGATAATTCATTGCTGTCACAGCAACACATGCTGAAAGTTGCTTCTTGCCAGATTTGTTGGCTATATGCTACACTAGAGAAAATTATTTCAAGAGTCTTATTGCATAGCCAGATGCTGCAGAACTCGTGCAATCAACCTCCCCTCCCCCCTTTTTATGGCTGTTCTGACTTCAGGGAGGAAAAACTATTATACACTGAAACACATTCCTGTGTAACACTAGTAAAGAGGTGGATGAACTTCTGGTTGTGGCTAATTTTTCTGGTTTTTCTTGTAGGGAAGTTCTGGTTTGCGTTCAGGATAAAAAGGAAGGAAAGCTTTTAAGGTAGGGTGAGGGGAATTTAAAAAGGAATTAAACAATGTCTCCCTTGCTGTTTCATTTGTGTTCTCTGCCGTAGTTGGGTGCTGTGGAAGTTGTGTTTTCTTCAAGAGCTAGTGACTAGGTTGGCTCAATTCTGAAGAGCTGTAGCCTCTGCCGTCTGTATCCTTAGGATCTTTCAAACACAGGAGAACCTTTGTGAACTCTGGATATCATGGTATCTAGGCACTGGCCTAAAGATGGTGTTTGGTTTAGTTGTACCTGAGATGTAGAGCCCTGAAGAGGAAAGTAAGTGCGTTTTTGGTACAGGATCTGAGTCTCCCATAACAACTTCAGATTTGCTCTTATATGTGAGCTGTAGAAAAATGCAAGATTTTTTCACAAGGTGTCAATTACATTTGGGGCATGGTGGTGTCTGATTACCAGGGAGGTGGGATTTACTGACTGTTTAGTCAGACAGAAACACACTTTTCCTAGTGTATTTCCAGCATAAATCTCATCATATCCAGTGGCTGGGCATTGTGTCGCCAATCATTTTATCCTCTCTTGTATTTTGAGAGAAGGTGCCATAGAAGTTAAATTATTATGAATGCATTCCCATAGCACAAAATCCTGGTAAAAATGCAGTGTTGGAGAGTTTATTATTACCCACACATTGTGTGTCATGCAGCTCTCCCCTGCTTTTCATTCCTTGTGCCTCAATTCTTTGCTCTTCCAGATCACAGGAAACACTGCCCTGAAAATCAGAACTAGGAAGGGCTTCTTTTAGACCTGAGCAAATCACCTCTTTGCTTGGCAGGGAGAGCTTTTCAGCAATTTAAGGTACTCTTAGAAGGCCCGAGGCCTTAGTGCTCTCAAACGCTTTTTTAATCCTGCTGTAAAGCATAAAGACCATGTATCTGTCCCCAAAACACCACCCATGTTTATAACCATGGAGACAAAGCAAGAGATGAGGACTAGAAATGTGTACTGGATCTCATGGAATATTTTTGCTCTAATCTATGTGAGATTACTGGTGATTTGCAATTGTAATACTCTCCTGAAGAATCCCTTGGTTTTGCTTCAAGCTTTTAACTGGTTTTTCAAGTGCAATATGCCAAGGAAGTTCTGGCTTTTGTTCAGATAAAAGACTTTATAATTCACTTTCTCCCTCATTCCCATGTTTCCCCTTATCCCGCCCTAGCCCAGTGTTGTGGTTTGTGTATGTACCAGCCTTTCATTTTTCCATGCAGGGGCTTTAAGAGCCCAGACAGTTCCTGTTGTTGGGGTAGCCTGCACAGCACTTGGGAGCTGAGGAGAGAAAGGTTCAGTTCCCTGTTCTGTTTCTGGCCTCCACTGCCACATCCAAATGATGGATTGAGGCTCAATCTGTGCATTATAGATGTTGAATTTATTCCTGATACTGTTTCCATGAGTGCAGGAACAGGGATTTGTTTAGAACAAATTGACAGATGAGTTCTCTGTTCTTACCAACATTCAGATTGCACTGTGGTTATTTTTAATAGCAAATACAATGTCTTTTTTTTTTCCTTTTTTTTCTTTTTAGCAATGCCAAGCACACACAAATGTCTGCTGGTATGTTAACTTTGGTGAGGGATTTGGAGCTTTAATGAGCTGCTGTATATCAGCTAATGTTTTCCCTAAGTGTTGGTAAGTCTGAGTTTTGGAAGCTGGGATGGGCTAGATCCGTGAAAGAATGTGCAAAAATGTGTCTCATCTGCCAGACAGTATTTGTTAGTATGTTCAGGGCAATAAATAATTAAAAGTTTCTGAAAACTGTTAAGGTTTGTGTGATATGGGGAAGAAGGAAAGCAAACGATAAATACATTGCTTTCCTCTTTACCTATGAGACTGCAGTTTGAGTTCTTCAAGTCTAGCTGTTCCCTCCTCCCAAATTCAGTTGTTCAGTTGGGAAACAAGAAGTGTTAAGCTGATCTGTTTGCTTGAACCGATTGATTTCAGCCCGCAGTCATTTACAGCTTTGGGGCAGAGCTTGTGGAGTCCTACCTTTTGATGATGTTTCCCTCTTGGAATGCAATGTGGTGACTTGTGAGATTGCATCAGATGGATTCTCTGCTTAAGGGGAAGCTGTGGATTCCAGCAGACCATCCCACATTCATTTGGGGAGAGAACTGAAATTGAGAAGGAAAAGCAGGACCCACAGAGCTCTTGCTGCTGTCTGAACATTAGCTTATTGGGCTTCTCTGTAATTCAGTCTTCTCCTTGATAGAAATAATTACCTTCTAACACAACAGAAAAACTTCCAGTTTCTGTGGGGAAAGTAAGTAAATGGAAAATAATGAGAGATGGAAGCCTGTACAATGTTACACAAAGTGAGGGAAGGTGGATGAGTCGGAGGCAAAATCTTTGTTTTGGGTGGGGAAATGATGGGGGAAAAGTATTTTTAATACATTGGTGGTTTGGGAAACCCCTGGTGTGAGCAGTGAGGATATGGCAGGGAAATCACTAGTAACTACTTACTCGAGTGTGGTGGAACAACCCAGAGTGCTGTTCAGGTGTAATGAGCCCTCCAGACCTTAAAGAGGAAATGGGATTTCAGGCCGATTCTGTCAGGGTGGTGTTTGGTAGCACATCTGATTCTGCCCATCCCAGCAATGTGTTCTGTACACGGTTGTTAACATGAGGCCTTGGCACAGACCACTCTTGGGCAAGTTTGGTTTCCCTGAAGGACATTGTAAAGTCAGCAGAAATTACAGTGTAGACTCAGCTCCCTGTTTGCATGAACATGGCTCTTTCCTGTGGATGGACCTTCTTGCTTTTTTGTATTTTTTTTTAATGTATATATTGAAATTCAAATTTAAAACCACATAACAAAGGCAACTTTTTCTATCAGTCTGAAACCCAAAACCCTTTCACTTTGGTGCTGTAGTAGCATGTAAGATTTCTTGGTTGTACTGATGCTCCTTATTCTTGGAGAGTCTTGAAGTAACATATTGGCTGATGGGAAGCCAGTTGGAAATGAGAACTCTTTTCTTCAATTGGAAAACCAAATGAATATATCCTTAAGTCCCTCAAAAGCACTGCTTATGGTATCTAATGTCTGTTAATCATTTCTTAGGAGAAATTATGGAAATGTTACTCAATGCACTAATTCTCTACAGCTTTTCTAATTACTCCATTGATTTTTTTGAAGCGTAGATTTGTGTAAAGGAACACTGGGGTATATTTGAACAAAATACAGAGCAATAAAACTGTAATTGTAATTCATGTACGTTCAACAAACAAAGCATTAATTTTATTAGTTTTGCCAGCAGTCTGTGTGTTTGAAGTGTGTGGTTGGTTCTTTCTTAAGCCTGTGGTTCATTAAGCTTTCTGCACTGTTTTGTCTCATCTATCAGGCAGTCTCACATTGATTTGGTGTTTTACATGTAGATATTGTGTAGGTAATTAATTTTAAAAAGTCAAAAAATGTACACAAAGGCTGGTTTAATAGTTAGTTGTGGTAAAGTTTTCCCCTTCTCCATGGTATTATCTTAATCATAAAAGAAGAAAAATATCCCTCAGGTTGTTCCAATCAGTCTGCATTTAGTGACTGAGTTCTGGTCCACTGAGCAGGCACTGCTCTGTTGTATCAGAGTTAATAATACTGTGACTTCATCTATTGTTTTACTAAAAATGCAAATAATTATTTTAAGTGGTTATAAAATTTCTTTCTTCCAATCCCAGTGTCTCACAACAGCTTCTATTAAACTTCATCTCCTATCATGAGAGACCAGAATGTATGATGAAAAGATGTGTTTTGGTATTCAGAATCCTCTAAGAGCACTTACTTATTTCTTTTTTTGTGATGTTGTTGTTGGGTGGAGCTCAGGGTTTAGGGTTTTTTTTTCCCCCTACATAAATGCATTTCCAGATGTTAACTTTTGAAAGTCTCAGTTTGGATTTTGAGCTTTTAAACCTTCTTTTCATTGCCTGGAATCATTGTAGTGGATTTTTTTTTTTTTTTAATGTTTAAATAAGGGGTTTTGGTGTGTGTATATATATGTTAAAAAGCCACACACATATAGTCACTGGTAATTTGCTTAACCTTGGGCAGGAAAAGTGGAGAATGGTAATAGGAGATGCTTCAAGGTGTGTGGTATCCAGTGTAGTACAGAATCTGTTCTTTCTCTGCCTTTTTAAGTCTCAGGTTCACTAATTTAACGACCAATTAAAGAGGCTTCAAGGTCTGCTGTGTTTTGTCAAAGCAGCTGAGCTAGACCATATGCATGATTTTTTTCCCTTTCTCCTTTTTTGTAATTTCTTTGGATGTGTTTGGCTGTCGGTGTTTGTTGTCTTATTCTCTGATTAAAAGATGAATTCGGTTTGCGATAGGAGTTAAAAAGCAATTTGTTTCACCAATGCGTGTTCCAATTTTCATTAGTGTCTTTTTTCTAGTTAGGAGTCTTCAGATACATGATTTTTGCTTTCCAAAGAGATTATTTAAATCACATGATTATTATATTTATACAACTGAGGTTTTCTGTGTTCTGCTTCACACAAAAGTGTGTCTGCGCCAAGTACCCTCACACTCTTCTGATAAAATAAACTCTAAATTATATCTGAGTAATTCTTTTTCTGAAGCTGTCTGCAGCTTTGCTGTACAGATGCCCTTTTGCTAAATGAAACACTACTTATCTTAATTATTAGTGTTAATGGATGTGCTGTGGGCTCAGTATTTGCTATTGTCAAGTAGAATCTAAGTTATGTCTTTTACTACTTGACAAATGTGACAGAACTGTAGTTCTGACTGTCGTGTCTGAATGAATCAGTGCCATGTGCATGAGGAGTTGCTGGCAATCACCTGGAATGCATAAGCAGACTGACTTCTCTTCTTCCAAGCATCTTTTGCAGGCACTGTTATTCCTGAAATGCCACGTGCTCCTAATTTGTCAGGTGCGTGTGTTCCAGTGATGGCTTGTGGTTTCTCCTTGTGCATTTAGCTCTTTGTAAAGGTCTCTCTGCTCTTACAGAATCTGCTTCTGTCCAAGGATGCGATGTGAACTACTGAATATCCATGGCATTAATAGAAGTAGACATAAATAGATCAAGGCCTCTACAAAAAGCCCATATATTTTCCCATTATACAAACTATTCTCGTCTTAAGGTATTCTTTTTAATTGAAATTGCAGTGTGTTCCTGGTCCTTGGTATGTGCTCAATGTTAAAGAGTATATAAATTGTATTCTGATGCTATCTTTGCAGGAAATTAAGATTGAAAATCTGTTTTCTTTCTTCTAAGTAGAATGGTTACACTTTTTAACACATTATACGTGTGTGTATATGTACATAAATTGTATTTTCATTTGAGAAGGAAGATAGTTCTTTCCAAAACGCAGTTTCCCAAGAGCCAATGAAAGAAAAGGGAACTCAGTCGGCTGAAAGTTTTGATCTAAGAAGTTGTCACATTGAGTGGAATTCTATTTTCCCTCTTTCTTCATAGTATTCCTGACCTGTCTGCTATGTGGATTTTTTCTCCTTTTTGCTTTTTAGTGTTGTCAGTTGACTTGTCTCTAGCAGAACTGTGGTGATGAATTTGCTGTGCAAACACTTGTTCAAAGGGTCATATGGAATATTAACAGATCTGATAAACCTTTTCTTCATGAGTTTTACCTGGGAATGGTGAACTGGAAAGTCCTAATGCAGGTTTTGGGTTAAACACGTGTAGGCATCACTGTCACCCCGTTCCCCTCCTCGGTTACCACTGCCATCACTTGATTATCAGAAATGGGATGTCGGGATATCCTGCTCTGATTAAGTCTTTTGGCACGTTAATTTCAATTATTTCATTACCGAGGAAGAAGTGCCAAGGAATGGATTCACAGGACTGATGAAAACCACTTGAACTTGCCTGTAAAGTTTCTGAAAAATCTCCCCTCTCTTAGAGAATCTTTTCTCTGCATCCTTAATTTCTGTGTGATTAATGAAAGAATAACTGGAGTAATTTGTTAACTTTGACAGGCAAATTGTCTTTTACATCCAAGTACAGTTCTAGCTCTCTGGCAGTGGACAAAATTAAATCTCTAATAGGAACCTTAATGTCTTCACAAAGAAAGAGGTAGAAAATGTTATGTATTATGTAGCATGTTACTTTTTCTTGCTTACTGGGCACAGATCTAAGGGCTTGTAGAGCACCTGGAATGTGTTTGAATACTTCACTGGCCTGGCTCATGTAAGGGCAGGAGTTAAACCTGCTGAAGATGAACCCATTCGTGTTTCTTTTTAAAATCAGGTATTTGTCTCTAAGCTTTACAAGCATTTTTGGTTTGGATTTAGTTTCAAGATACTCTTTGACATCTTTAAACATTTTGCTTTGCTGTCTTGTAACTTGAGTTCTCATATTCTGGTTTAAAGAGCATTTTGTGAGAATGTGAGGCAATGTGCATATTATGAGTTCTGAAGTACTGTCAGAAAGATGCGCTGTGGAATGAAGAGGTGGCATCGTGTCAGAAGTGTTCTGTCTTAATGGTTCCTGTTCTGCAGAACTTTGAACAGTTTCAGGAGCCGGAATAGTTTTAGGATTTTTTTTAAAGCTGAGTTCAGATTTTGAATTATTTAGGTTAAAGGCTGTGTCCCTTTTGAAAGATCACTAACAACTGCTTGGAGCTGGCTACCAGACATGGTTCTTGGAACTCTCCAGTTGCTCTGGAAGATGAGTCTTTTATGGGGTACACCGTTGAGGAGTTGTTCTGGTTTCTAGTTTGTTTGGGGTTTTTTTTGTACTTTTCACACACTCCTGAAGATACAGGATTTGATGTATATGGTAGCATAAAGGCAGATGGATTTTTATCTCACCAGGACTGGATAGCGCTTCAGCTGAAATACCATCTTCCATTTCCATCTTTCATATTTTAATAGAAGCTTTAGAATTTCATGAAACCTAATCAATTCAGAAGGAAACTGCTGTTTACACAGACAGACTGCCTAATGCCCACATTGTGTTTTCATGCTTTACATCCAGGAAGGAAGGCTTGGTTTAGTTCCTGCACTTAATTGTATTTTGACCCTTTCTTCTGCAGTCCTTCCAACACCTTCGGAACAGCAGAGGGTAGGTGAGGCAGGCTTCTCTTTAAAACGTGGCAAGTCAAATGGCAAAAGTGGAGATGCCTTGGGTTTTATTCCATCCTTTAAAGAGAGGGGAAAATAGGGAGAAAAATCTGTTGTTGATATTATGAAATAGGCTTTCACTGTAATTAACAGCCTGGAAGTTATTCTGCTTGCTTTTCTTACCCTGGTGTTGCGAAAGCTTGCTGTCCTGCTGGGATTTCTTTTTGGAATGCAGAGGTGTGCTCTAGCTAAAAGCATGTGCTTTGCCTAATAAGCTTTCCTAGCCACTGAGCCCAGCTGGCTGCTGCAGTCTGCATTTGTTTTGTCTTAACTAATTTTTATATCCATGCTTTAAATGAAACTAACACTTTTTACATTAAATGACAAACCAAGCACAATGTCCATAAATGAAACCCAACACTATAATCTACTAATTTTTGCTTTCAATGGGCAGCATTGTGAAACCCAGCAGCCTACTAAAAAGGAAGATGTGGAAATAATACTGGTGGGATGTGAATGGGGCTAGGCTGAAGGGATCAGCCATTGTTGGAGGGAGCCTCTGTGTTGAGTTAAGGGTTTAGCACTTCATCTCATAAATACAGAGGATGAGTGAAGAGAGCGGGGCCTGGCTGGTCAGCACAAAATGTTCTTGTCAAATCTTGGTATCTTTTGCTGTAGGTGATGATGAATGTCATCAACATGTAGCACTTTGCTGGAGTCTCCTGATGGGTTAGTTTTCAGGGTTGCTGCAGTCTTGCAGCTACCTTGAGTTGATAAAAAGTGCTCAAACTCTCTGAAATTCAGCCAAATCTTCCAGATTTGATCCAAATTATGAATGAACAGAATGAAAGTAAAAAGGTGAAACATGAAATAGAAAGTCTGTTTCAAAATATTCATGAATCATTGTTTACAGGTCTACAACAGTGATACTGGAATTGTTGTACAAGCTTGTTCTCCATGAATTTGTGGCAAGTAATGTTTTTGTTCTGTCTTTGTGCTGAACAGGAACATTTTTCATATAGTACTAGTCAAATGTATAAAGCTCTGGCCAGTTCCTGCTTGGCTGTTAGTTTCAGTTGAGCTTTTTTGATATAATGCAGCAGCTGCTTGGAAATTAAATTAAAAAAAAAACAAACAGGCCCATAACAACAATAATAGAGCCACCACCACCAAAATATCTCTGTAATGTTGTTTGTGTATGTATTCTCACAGAAATAAGGGCAGATTTTTTTTCTTCTGGTGAATTCACATAGCACAAAGGTGCTATGAGTAGGAACTTCCCTTTGCTGTGAGGGTGAGTGGCATCTGACCTGCACACAAATGTTCTCCTGGTCCTTGTAGTCAGCTGTGTGAGCCGGGTCAGGGTGAAGGTTTGAATCTCTTTGCTGGTTCTTTTCGCTGCCTTTTGAAGAATTGCATTGCAGTGAAGCTCTAGACGTTTTTTTTTTTTGTTTTTCCTTACACAAATGTCAGTGGACAGATTTAGGGCCTGGATGTCAACTCCATTCACTTACAGTTTTGCCTCATGTTTATTAAACTGTGACCGATCAGAATCGTGGTAAGTTTTTTGGAGTCAAAATTACTGATGGTGACACCTCAAAAAGACACAGATAATTGCATTTGCACCATTAAAAAAGGGTAAAGTTTTTCGTGTGACTTAAAAAAATAACAAATGCCTTTTTTTTTCTTAGTAGCACTCCTTTTAGTAATTTACAGAAGAGACTATGCAAAATACCAGGATGAATTTCTCTGTGCTTCATTTAAAAAAATCTCAATTCAGAAATTTGTCTGTTTAGGTTGCCCGA
Source organism: Monarcha castaneiventris obscurior (assembly GCA_026261815.1). Classification (NCBI taxonomy): domain Eukaryota; kingdom Metazoa; phylum Chordata; class Aves; order Passeriformes; family Monarchidae; genus Monarcha; species Monarcha castaneiventris. The sequence continues at coordinate 9,266,949 of JAMPIT010000856.1, read as the reverse complement.
ACTAAGCAGTGACACTAATATGTAACTAATCTATTAATGGCCTACAGGCATCTGTGAGAAGGAAACATATAGATTTTTACTTAATACTCGTGATTGGTACATTAAGAAAACAAACAAAGTGTTGTTGAGTGTTTGGATATTGCTGGGAAAAAAATCAGAAGATCTCTTTAAGATGTAGTCAACAAACTGCAGGGAGGTAAGAATCCAGAGCTGCTTCTGTAAGGTTGTCATCCTACATTCCTCATATAAACCTTGTTAAAATACATAATAACCAAGTTGTGTCTTTAACAATCCTGATATCAGTGGGGCACATTGAATGGCATTTTTGTTGCTTCTTGGTTCCATATATTTGACTCCAAATTTCTCTGTGTTGGAAGCACCCCTTCCCTGAGCCCTCCTTAACTACAGGAGGTGGAATTCCCTGTGCCCTGATCTTGACAGGCAGGCACAGTTTATCATCACCTTCCTCCCAATTCATCCCTCTGGGAGGAGGGTAAAAAGGCACATATTTTGCAAAACAAGTTAATGTTCTAAGTACATCACAACGTGTTAGGACATAGTTGGCTGTACATTCTATGGAAAAAGACAGAAGCTCTTTGCTAAGAATGTCACCCACCTTCCTACATACTTTGTGATTAATGTTTATTATATTATTGTGGGACTGCAGCAATTTGCAAACTCTCTAAATGGATAAAGGAGTAAATCTCTGTCATGAGAATTCTTATTTTCCCAGCTGTTTTTTCTGAAGATGCTTTCATTCATCTTACCAGTTTTAATGTGAGAAATCTAAGCTCCTTTTCTCTTCCAGAACATATTTTATGTTCATATTGCTTTAATAATGTTTTTTCTATGCTGACCTGCCTGTCTGTAGAGTTCAGAATATCCATCTGTCTAAATCTTGTCCTCTGAAGGGTGAATAGCAGTTCTCACCACCTCTGTCTTATCTCCATAACTTTAGGCTTGCTAATTTGCATAAAAGTCTTGTAGTGAATGAAAGACCTCTTATTTAGCTCTAGTAACATGAATTATTAATTTGTTTTGTATTGAGGCATGAGGAAACAGTAAGCTGAAGCTTACTGGGTATCAGACATGTCCTGTGCAAGCACATTGAGAATTTGCTTTCATTCTCTGACTGTTCCTCAGCAATAACGTCCAGGTTGGCTTGGAGTATTCCTAAACATAAATACATCTTCCTCAGGTGCTGACTTCTTAAAGTAATAAGTGGAACTGTACAAGCAGAATTTCTGTTTTGTCCATTGTAATTCCATTTTCATTGAATCACAGAGTAATGGAATGGTTTGGGTTGGAAGGAACCTGAAAGATCATCCAGAGGCCACCCCTGCCATGGGCAGGACACTTTGCACTAGACCAGCCTGCTCCAAGCCCTGTCGAAGCTGGCCTTGAACACTCCCAGGGATGGGGCAGCCACAGCTTCTCTGGGCAACATTTTGGGAACTTCTGTGCTTCATCTCGTGAAGGTGCTATTGTTTGAGACCCTGTGAATGTTCTATTTTCTCCAAAAGACTTGCTGTGTAATTTTGTAGGGTACACTTGTTCCATGATGGAGACTTCAGCATGTGTGGGTTAATGGTCTTTTCTGTGTCACCACATTTTTCTGGCATATTTTGAGGGGAAATACTCTTCTTGGGAGTGGTTTGTGGTGCTTCGGGCAGATCACTCTTCAAAAGAACCAGCAAATGTACTGTATAGCTCTTGTAAAAACCCAAAGGGAAGTTTATTTTTTTTGTCATGGTTTTTCTTATAGGCCCTGTAAGGGGGACTAGATTTTGTCTAAGAGGTGCTGAAGAAAAAGAGAAAGTTTTGTTTTTATGACCAGAAGAGAGTTTGGCTGGTTTGCCTTGTTTTATTATCTCATGGAAATCCTCAGTTATCAGAGCAGTTGTAAGCAGTGGGGTTAATTTCTGTACTTGCTTTGCTACAGTGAATATAAAAATGTCATATATAAGAACTCAAACAAGTCTTGACAAATCAACAATGGATGTGCCCTATTCAGTGTGGCATTGGGGTTTCTTAAATCATAAAATGACTTGGGTTGGAAGGGACCTTAAAGATCAGTCAGTCACTAATAGATGCCCTCTGTCATTCTACTGCTGCTCATTTTCTACTGATTGTCTTTTTTGCTGTATTTGTCCCACAGATAAGTCACACTGTGGAGAATCTGTGCTGTGGCATCATCCCATCCATCTTTCCTACCAGCAGAATTGCTTTGACTTTGATGTGGACTAATTAAGTGCCTGTATTTTTATGGCTATCTTACAGTAGTTAAAGAAAAGATAGCTGGAATATGTGTGCTTTTCCAAATGAGCCTGTAGGAGTTGTTAGGGCTTTGATCCTATCCTGAAGTGTCTTTTTTCTTTCCTTTCTGAAAGGATGCTATCTAGAGTATTTCAATTGAAGTACTGTGGTGAACTTCCCATGAGCATTCCTGTTTTCATAGGAAGAATCCCATTTCTTAGTTTTACGCAGGGCAAAATGTAATCTGCAACCTGGGCAGGGTTTAATAAGACTCTGCATAGCACCAGGCAGGTTTGGCTGTTCAGCTTATTCCTTGAATTGCTTCCCCAGTCACGTGCCCACAGAAGAGATCGATCCGTTACCTAATAGGACATTTAAAAACATTTCCACGATTTGCTGACGTGGGGGAATGGTGAGGTAAAGGAATAGATTTTGCACTCGATCTGAGCATCCACTACTGCGGTCTTGGCAAGCCCCTTGTTCTCGTGTGGAATTTGCTGCTGCAGTGGTGCATTGCAGGAAATAGATAAAAATCAACACACAGAATGGATCCATGCAATGTATATATCCAGGGAAAGAGCCATGCATTTGAACCTTAAGAAGCTTATGTGTTTTCACAAGGCAAATAGACTTCCCACTGTTAGAAGAATCTTACTATAGAAGGACATGTGATTTAATTTGAATAAGGTCCATTATTTAAATGGTTTAAAAACACAATAGGCTCTTAAATGCATCTTTTATAGAGTACTTGAGAAATCATTTAGGTTTGTAAATGCTCGTGGAGGGGATGAGCACCTACCAAAGGAGAAGCAAGGAAGCAATTTCAGCATAGTCATTTAAATTCCGGAGAGCTGCTTTGTTCTTGTTGAAATACAGCCTTTTACTACTGTTACTGTGTACAGGAAAAGCAAAATTACATTTTTAGAGCGTCCTCCTATTTTTTCCTCTAGCTCATGCTGTCTTTTAAATTGCACAACTCTTCTTTTCCTCTCAAGTTTCATTTCAGCCTTGTACCTGTTGCAGAATTCCGTGTAAAACAAAAAATGCAAAAAGTTTTTAAAAATGCAGTGATTCAATATCCACCTCTTGGAACAACACACCATCCAGAATAAGGAGAGCAGGAGAAAAACCTGTATGTAGAATTAATGATACCTACTCAGTTCTCTGTTTCGCCCCCCAGATATAATTATTAATTTCATCTGAGTTATGTAGTTATAGACTAACTTGCAGTGTTCTCTTGATGAGAGCCCTTGAACCAAAGTCATGTTTTAGTAACTTGAATAGACTTTGGCTGCAACGTGGTTCTCATTTAAGAACATGTCTTCATTTCAGAGTGAATTCAGAAATATGTGTTGTATTCCTTTTGAGTATTATCCATGCATGTAATCCCTATCAGATGAAAGGGGGAAAAGTTCCCTCAAGTTGCTTTCTAGCATGTTCAGTGCTTTCCTTTTTCTCTTCCACAGTTTTTTCAGTTACAGACAGAAGTAGGACTCACTGGGATCAGGAGCAAGCTGCTCACATGGTCATAATGGTATATTTTTATTTACACTCCATTTGAGAACTGTGATGTTATTTAACAGCTAAGGCCATTTCAGCTTTAATTATAAGTTGTGATATTGTTGTCTTCAAACTTCAAGCAGATGGTCAGAGCCAAGTGTCCTGTTCAGACTGGGAGAGCTGTGTAGACATCTCCTCTCTGCCTTTTTTTTTTTGGTTCTGCTGCTGTCTAAACAAATATTTAGAATAACCCAGTTTAAGAAGTTACCTGTGATTTTCTGAGTACTTACCAAACCCAAAAGTTCTGTAACTAGTGCACAGTTTTCCTTGTACAAATAAAACCTTTATTGGTACCCCTGACTTCAGTGGGTCTGAGAATACAATTTACAATATTGATGGCATGGTTTTTTAAAGACATAATTGACATTTCTAATCGGACAGTATCATAATTAAGACTTGGTTGTGGTGAGTGAACAATACTGAAGTTGATTTTTTTATTATTTAAAGCTGATGTGTCAGAGCAGTGCACTGACTCAGAGTAACTGAATCATCCTATCAGCATGTGGAGGAGTGATTTATATGCCATATCATGGAGAACTGTAGAATCAAGTCCCTCTTTTTCTCTCTTCAAGCCTAAGAACATGGCTTTGAAGTTTAAATTATTTAAATTTTTGAAATGTCCCAGCCCCTGTACTGGTGGTTGATGGATTTGTGACAGACTGGTGTCGGGAACACAGCACAGGGAGTCTGGGAGTAAATACAGACTTAAGGAATGATGGAAATGTCACAAGGCAGATTTGACCCATTTTTGTTACTCCTGAGGTGCAGAGTACTCGAGAGTAATAAATGCTCCTGGCTGTGCTTTAATGCTGGCTCTGTCCTCCCCCGGGGCAGAAGAAACACCACGGCTGGAATAGCCATAGGGTCTCCAGCAAAGAGAGAAGCAGTGCTCGGTTACATGGCCTTTTGTGATTCTGTCCTTTTTTTCTTTCAAAAAATAGGCCAAGGGAAGCACACTGTTCATCACTCAACATGAGCTGCTGTGGCTGCTTTAGATCTGGAAGAGAATTGGTTGCAAGATGAATGAATAAGAATAAAAATAAAACTCTGTGTCCAGGCTGTGATCTAAACATAGCGAGGGGAATAGGATAGGCAAAAATTCCCAGAGAGGATTGACTGTTCCTAAAATGTGAATATTAAGGCCTGGAACACTGAATATGTGAGGAAATGTTTAAATTTTGCTTCAGTGTCTTGCTCTGTGGCCCAGTGAAGGCACTTCTTATCTGAAAATTTCCAATATAAGGTCTCTGACTTTTCTGGTTCAGGTTTTTCTTCTTTCCCCTATTCTGCTGTTAAGGTAATGAACACTGCAAACCTTAAATTAGTCTCATCACTTTTGTTCATGTGTCTGTAAGGGATTAAGAATTCAAGAAAGCAGAGTTTTATTGCAGGAACTGTCACAGATTCCTAAGGCTCTGCACAAGTGTTGCTTTCACCTTCTTTCAAGTCCTCTGAAGCACAACCTTGTAAGGAATAGTTTGGCAGAGCTGAGGTAACACTTCTGGAGCACAAACACTGCTCCTGGGGAACAAAACAGGTTATGGTGGCAAACTTGGGCATGGAGGGAGAATTTCCCACATACACCTATATTCTCTAGCTAGGGATATTTAGAGCTGCCCAACAAACACCTTAATCTGTGCAGACTGAGAATAAAGTTGTTTCTGAAGAAGGTTTGGGCTGGAAAATGAATCGTAGCCACCAAAACCTTCCAGTAATGATTCCAACATGTTAGAAAATTAAATACTTTCTCTTGTTTCTGATGTGTCTAAACATTATATATCTGTTTTACACAAAAGATGAGGAAATAGAAGTAGATTTGGTTTGGGAAGCTTTTACTTTTCTAATGCTACAAATTTGTACCTGATCAAACATTGCAGGGATCCATAGCTGATGTTTGCTTTAAGACTGCCTTAAGAATCTGCTTCTTTGAGTTACTTGTGAACACATATAGAGTGACAACACCTTCCTTATGATCTTTTAACCTCCCAAGCCTCCCACTGTCTTGGTGGTGTTACCTCGATCATCTTTTCCCCTGTACCTTTGTGGTGGATGTGTTTTGCAGACTGTGAAAGGTAGGAGGCCTTTGGCTTATAAGCTTGTAGCTAAAAATCTCTCTGTTCTGAAAGTGCTTTGATATATTTAGTGTGAGCATAAGATGCAAGACTCCTGAGTACCACAGTGGAAAACTTCTAAAAAGATGTTTTCCTCTTATCATATACAGTTAAATAAAAATTGTACTTCTAAAGCTATTTCTGAAATAGCTGCAAATATGGAAGAAGAGTTTGTAATAGCTCAGGTCACTGGATGCCTCTTGCTTTCCCTGCACTATTGGCTTTGTAGGGATAGTTTATTTCCATTAGTTGATTTCAGGAGCTAGTATTACATGAAGTTGAAACAGGTTTGTGGGTTTTTAGAACAACTGATGCTCCTGCCCAGTGTGACCTTCTTGCTTTAGGTGGAGCCTGAGCTGGCCCAGGACAGAGCAGGAGCTGTCAGGTCGAGAAGTGCAAGGGCAGAACATCAGTGGATGTGTTCATTTTCTCTGCTGCTGTTCTGATGGTTGGATGGTAAACTAGTAATAAGCTGTTCTGACAATTTGGGAAGATTTGGAGTGTCAGCACTTTAGTTTTTGGCCTACTGATGCCTGCTGCTTTCATTTTTAACTCATTTTGTATCATGACTGTTCAGAGCATGGAGAGCAGTGTTTTAGAGGTGGACTCTTGACTTGTGTTACAGGTGATCACAGTGTGTGCCATGCACTAATGTTTGCACCCTCTTTTGCTGGGCTAAACCTTCTCTATAGAGGGTACAAAACTACTGCTGGGGCTTTGGGCCTGTGAGTTACCCCAGCCCTGGGCAGCAATACAGGAGATCAGTAGAGGGTGAAACACTGCAGAGGGAATTGGGGTAGCTAATGCTGTCAGAACTATCAGTAACTCTGTATGTGCATACACCATTTATATTGTGCAGGACCATTCTTTGCTATCATTTAAAAAACTGATTATAATTTTCCAGAAAGAAAACACTCAAGGCCTCTTCTGGTTTCTGTGTGTGGTTTGTTGGAATATCAGAGCAAAAATAAAGGGGACAGACAGAGGTTCAGTATGGACTGAAGGAAGACTGGCTGGGGACATAAAGATGAGGGATTGAGTATGGTGGGGGGAGAGAATGGGTGAAAGATGGGGAGTGGGGTACTTGAGGATGAGGATAATACAGGAAAGAAGCAGGTAGGGAGCAAACTAAAATGAGGAGGGAGCAGGATAATAGTGGGAAAGGGTGAGAAAGAAGGGAAAAACTCTACTTTTATGTCTTGGCTAAGGAAGGGATGTTCCTGTATCTTGGAAGAGGAGAAGTGACAGGTTGATTCTGTAGCTGAAATCCTGGTTGACTTCCCTAAGGCATCCAGACCATAAGCAAGACCTGACTTGCTTTTTTAAAAAGTTGAATCCTGTTTTAAAGCAAGCTGGTGACTGTATGGATCCGACTGCTTCTCATTACTCATTTGCAGTATTCTGTTTCATCTTAGACTGTAGCCTCAAGAGATGTGAGCAGGGGTGGGAGTATTATGAAACAAAGTAATTTGATTATTTAGGGTGGGGTGGGAGGGTGGCAGCTTTGTTTTAACTTAGCAAATTGTTTAAAAGCACAGACAGATAAAAAGCAGACAGCTAATCTGGTTAAGAATAGCCACTATGGTTTTTGATATTGATTTCTTCCCACACTCAGTCGTCTTTTAACCTTGTTTCCTTACAACTTTTGAAAACCCATCTTGAGCTGGACTGAACAAATAGGAGATATGGATAAAATAGCTTCCTTTCAAGAAGTGATTGAACTTCTCTTTTAACTTACCACTACATTTCTTTTACATTCTTCAATTTCTCTATTTCCATTGCAATAAAAACTCTTACGGATACAAATTTTCTGCCTTTTAGCCTAAAATGACCAGCTTTTACATGCTTGTTATGTCATGTGTTTACAATACATTTAATGCTAAAAGATTTATTTTTAGCTGGCTCAGTAAAATAGCTGGTTGCTGGAGTTGTTGTCATAGCAGCAATCTTAACAGATAGGCTGATCCTATTTAGCTTTTGCAGCCAACGAGCGGCCGTTAGGCAACAGTTTGACAGTTCTGCAGCATTTTTCTAAAGATGGAAATTGTGCTGGTGGTGGTGAATTTTTTTTGGCCTTACTTTAAAATATTTCTTTCTGTAGGTGTGTGGAGTTCGATTCAACATTTTCCCCTAACAACTTATGATAACTTTGAATACACAACATGTGAGATTCAGAATTTAAGTCTTAATTTGTAGGAGCTTGAAAATAAATTACATGGTGCAACATATTGCAAGCTGCTTTGATGATTTTTTTAAAAAGCCAGAAGTATTCTGAGAGAAAAATGCCAGACTAGAGAACAAGATTGTGCATCATTTATTCAGCAGTAATTTTAAGTTGTGGCAGACTGGGCAAATATTACTGAAGAACTTTGTGGGTTGTTTTTGATGAAATGCACTGCCTGGGTTAGATGATATTTTAGGATTTTAGTAATCCTAATTCTTACTTTCTTAATGTTAAGAGAGTAGGGTCCTTCTGTATTGACATGCAAAGAAATAATATTTTCAGGTTAATCTGTAACATTAGACATACCTCTAAGTGTTCCCCGTAGCTCTGAGCTGTTAGAAATGTTCGGTTGCCCTCAGGTCTGAATGCAGTTCTGTCTGAGATGAAATGTGAATTTACTGTGAGGAATTTCTCCTGTCTGTAACTTCCAGTCAGATGGTATTGAACCTAAATTACTTCCAATGTGGTTGAGCAAAAGACTTACTCTCAAAACTCTCTTAAGTCTCTTAGTAGACAGAGTAATTTAAAAAAAATATTGAAGTACTTTATTTTAATGCTAAGAGATGGGTTTGGGTGCTGTTGGCTTAGGGTGCTTCAAATATGATTAAGAGTCAAAAAGTCTATTTAACCTTCCAATGACTTTTTTTGGTCCTTAAGCCCCACTTGTTAAAATGTATTGTTATCACAGACTGTCATGTCAGGTGTGTGTACTTATTAATTTCCCATCAATCATGGCAACTTTCCTCACACCTCCCCATACTGGGTCGTTTTGGGGAATAGTTGAGCCCGTTGCTTTCAGCTTCTGGTTCAAAGCCAATCTCAGAATAGCAAAGGCAACTTCTGTAACTCTGGCTGGTATGGATTTGATACTGTGCCACTGTTTGGTGGACTAATGTAAAAAAATCTAATGAGTGAATCTGGCAGAATCTCCCAGCAGGAAAATGAAATATCATATACCCCCACACATTTTTATGTTCAAGTCACATTACAGCTTTTGAGTGCATCAAGGAGGTCTGTGCTGTGAAAAAGCAGAGTTCTTGCCATGGTCCCACCACCCAAACTCCTGCCTCTTCACCACTTAACCTCCCTCCTGGGCAGGTGCTTTCCCTAGGTTCTGGTGTTCCTCTGAATCTTGAGACCTGCTCCCTGATAGGACTTGGAAATATCTTGGACAAATGGAAGGGTGCTCTCTGTTGTTTTGTCCCACTGGTGGTTTTGTTGTGTGAGGACAGAATTGTTTTCCTGCTGCTCTGCAGCATTCCAGAGGCATCGAGCGGAAGGGAAAGGCAGCAGTGAGAGCCACACCCAATTACCTGCACTTGGGGATGTGTTTCTGTCACTCACAATCTGTGTCTGTTTTGCTGTTTCAGGCAAAGTCGTGCATTTGTCATATGTGTGGTGCCCACCTGAACAGACTCCACTCTTGCCTCTACTGTGTCTTCTTTGGCTGTTTTACAAAGAAACATATTCACGAGCACGCGAAGACAAAGCGACACAATTTAGGTGAGTTCTTATCCTGATGGTGCTCATAACCCTCTGTGTTATCCCTGTCCATTCCAGTCCAGTAAAGTGATATTTTCTTGTAGTTACCTCATTAGGCAGAGGGATAATTTTATTTGGAGTCTGGTTTAGTTTAGTGGCATGATTCTAAACTTGGTGCTTAAACTTCCGTTGCATCACTGTTAAGTTTATGTTCACAACTTGTAATTTGTTTAGTATCTTGGTATTTATGAATTAATGTCATATATAAAAATATGAGGAGGCAGAGTTTTGTGGGTTTCTTTCCTAAGTGTTAAAAATGGTGGGTTTAATGCCTGGAACTAGAACATTTATTTCAGTAAACTTTTTTTTCCGGAGCTCATGTTCATTTCTGTTCCCGCTGAGGAAAAAACCCATCATTTCTATCACAAAGAAGGTTAATCAAGTAGCAATCAGAATTATTTAAACTGCTGGAGTTTGGGGGGGTGGTTTTCTTCATTTTTATTCGTTGGCCTCTTATTTCTAGTGAGGTCAATAACCTAAGTAGTAAGAAAAGAGTTTATTTGATTTGGAGTACCTTTCCCTCAACCATCTCAAAAAGTGCTGGTTAAAGGCCAACAAGTTCTTCTGTTCGGTCAGCTTTGGTGCTATATCATGTCCAAAACCAAAAGCCTTTGGTTTTTTTTAAAATTACCTATTGCTTATAGTGTAGAACATTTTCGAGTTATAATGCAAAATCCTGATCTATATTCTATATTAAAATTCCATTTTAAAATGGATGGATATAATTTTTCTCCAAATTAAAATACATTCTTGGTGGAGTGATGTAAGAAACAGGGAAAAAAAAGGCATTATTTCACGGCATAAATTTTCTCTTGACCAGTGTGGCTGCCATTCCTAATTTAATTTATCCTAAGTGCTTATGGAACAAACTGTCTTTATTTTCCATGAAGACAGAGAAGCTCCAGACGGCCAACAGTGCTGTGTACTCCTGTGCTTAAGAAACGGGTGTGTAAGTTTACTATTTTTGGAAAAGATGATTTAAACCAGCAGATCGTTATAGTTTCTTCCTCCATATGTGTCAAGAAAGAAAAAGATGAGGCTCAGTAGTGGTGTAGTTTTAAGTTTGTAAATGTCTTGAAAAATAGAATACTGGAAAATAGTACTGCAAATCCCATCGTGGTATGGCTGAGAGCACTGGGACTGTTCAGCTCACAGGAAAGAGAGCTCGGGGCAACCTTATGGTGGGTGCAAATATCTAAAAGAGGGGTTAAAAAAGGTGCATTGGGCTGTTTCTAGTGGTGTCCAGCAGACAGTGAGGACAAAGTGAAATACAGGAGGTTTTGTCTGATCGTCACACATCTGTAAGGGTGACCGAGGACTGGAACAAGTTGCACTGAGAGGTTGTGGAGGGTCTGTCCCCGAATATATTTGGAATCTGTCTGGACATGGGTCTGGGCAGCCTGGATGTTCTGGATGGCCCTGCTGGAGCAGGGGCTGGACAAGGTGACCTCAGAGGTCCTTGCCAACCTCAGCTGTTTTTTGAAAACTGAAAATACCAAACCCAACCCTCTGTGACATCTTTTAATTGCTTTTTGCAGAGTGTGGTCTCAAAGAGCTTTTAAAGTCAATTCATTAGCTGAAATTATTTTGGAATATTTACCAACACAGAAGTGCAAATTATTCGAGGTAAACTCAGAGAATTTCTGGTAAAAGGGCTGTGTGTGTGTGTATATATATATGTATGAAAAACGACCTTTTGTGCTAATACAAGTTTATGGCCACATTTAAGGTTTAAAAAATACTGTGCTAAATTGAGACTGTCACCAGGATTTACCTGTTTGTCTGTGGACACTTTGTAAACACTAATATTTTTACCACTAAACATATTTATGGAGAACCTTTTAAAAAAGCTTTATAATTGCACACATTCTCAGCTGGTGTTTATGTGTCTGGGAAGCTTAAATTCAAGTTATTTTTTGTGCAAGGTAGAATTTGCTGTTGTCTGCTGTAGTGAATTAGCTTCTGTTTTCTTAAAGGAAAGCCAAAACTGGATGGAGGAGGGAGATTCTTAAAGATGCTCTTGCTTAAGGACTGTTGTACTTATTGTCGTGGCACTAGACAATTAGGACTGTGTCAGATAAGGTACTTCCCAAAAGGAGTAGCCTTTAGATAAAAAGGGCAAGCGTTAATTAAGCCAAAGCACAAAATACTTTACTGAATCATCCCAAAAAGAATTCTTCTGCAGCTGAATATAAATTACTTGGTGCACAAATACACATAACATGAAGATTGTGCAAGCGACTGCTCGATTTCTAGTTTTGGAGATTCCATTCTCTCTTTTTTTTTTTAATGTATGTTTTGGTGTTTAATTTCCAGCTGCATGTGAAACGAGCTTTAAAAATATTTTTGTAGTTTTACTAGTGCTTTTGGTTGCTTTTCCTGCTGCAGTTTCAGTTGGGAAAATAACATCTGATAGGCAAAAACAAGTTAAGTGCTTTGAAATTTTAAAACGAAGAGGAATTATTTCAAAGCACTTGGTGAGTTTTTGCTGAGCCAACATCAGTCTCCATGGAGACAGGCAGGAGCTGCACACTTAACCACAGTTGTAAGAAATACCGTGGATTTCAGCTGTAACAGCTGGCTGAGCATGGAAGGGATGTGTTTGCAGCTCACTGCTGTGTGTTTCAGGAGGCTCCAGTATCACATTCCAGAGTGGTTTTAAATCCATCCCTTGCTATCTGTGCTTCCTTGGACAATCTAAATTAGGCACTCACAATCTGACCTTACAGTGATACCTGTGCTCTTGCATCTGTCTCCCTGTTCAATGTATATTAATAATACTGTACTTAATTTAATGTATTCCTTGAGTTGTGGATGTGGGTGATGGGTAGGTGAGGTAAGATCCAGCTATAGGAGCTGCTTTTTTTAATCTCTGCATTGCACAGTCTCTCTGTAAATCTCCAGGACAGGCTGATATTCCCACTGGGCTCTGTGTGTCTTTTGTGAGGAGTTGTGAAATGGTGAGAGCAAAGTCCTTACTGATCTCTTCTGGGATTCTTCATATTTTTGATCCTGGCAGATGTGTCCTTTTCCCCACCTGTAGGAACCTGAACTATTTTTATTTTTTCTTACTGCAGCTCTTACATGATTCTCAAGATCCTCATCATACTTCACTTTTCAAGTTCTAATGTGTCCATCTCTGGTGCAGCCTTTTGGATTAAGACAGTTTGCTTGATAATGACTTGCATTCTTAGTTACTGCTTCCATGACTTCTATTTTGTGCTTCTTAACCTGCTGTTCAACACAAAGCTGATATTGTTACTTGGGAGTTAAACTCAGTGACTCCAAAACTTCTTTTCTGATTGGTGTTACTTGTCTGCCTCTTCAGTGGTAGTGACTGGGGTTTCACTCTTGGTGCTGTTGCCTCTTTGCTAAGTAACTTGAAATCCTTTTGGAGCTATTTTGATTATCTTAAATGAATGTGTGCCATCAACATACTCTTCTTCCTAAATAATCCTTCCAAATCAGGTTCAGCACCTGGGGAATCTGCTGATGGTTTCTATCCTTGTAAAAATTGATGGTCTCTTCCTTATCTTTTCTGCAGCTGCTCAATGAAGGAACACACACATTAACTTAGTCCCAGAGTAGCAGGAGCAGGAAGATGTCTGTGAACAGTAGTTTTAAAAGAGAAGAGAGGTTGGTGCTGTAAAGTTCATCTCAAAACTGTAGCAGTTTTTATCAGTTTCCTGATTGGGACTGAAAAGTCCTGGGCAGACACCAAATGAAGTTTTAGTATTTTTTCTGGGTGAATATTTTCTGTTACATAATGTTTTTTTTTTAATATACGCACACTCTTAGCTGTGAGAAAACTCACTGGTGTAAGGCTTGGGACAGTCTGTTACAGATGGCCATTCTGAGTTAGGCGAGTTCAGTAATGGTATCAAAGCTCTGTGCAGGGCTATTTATTTAAACTCCCTGCTGAGGAGCCAACTTGTGCATGTCCATGCTGTGCCTCTCTTTATTAGAGATGCACTTTTACCACCTGAACAGTGTCTCTGAAACAGCACCTCTGATGCAGGTTTTGGGTGAAGTCTTGATCTGCTCAGAGACCTCATTCTGTAGTTCAGGAATAGAGGGAGGTGGATTAGCAGGAGTCAGGTTCAGTGGTTTAAAGACTAATCAAGAAATAGTTGGAAGACTGAACTATTATTCCATTTCTAGGGACACTGGCAAACAGTTCATTATGGAATTAGTCTTGTTAGGGTACATTCATTATTTATTAGATCACAAACTGCTTCTTGAGGAACTGTTTTCTTTAAGTATATGCTGATGTAAAATTCAGTCCAATAAATACATTTGTGGTGAGAGGAACTGGGTGGGTGAGCCTAATAATAATGCTCATAGATTAAGTTGAGGATTTTTGGTACAATTTAAAAAGCTTCTACTTCCTCTGGAAAACAAATAACTAATTTTTTTCATCTGATTCAGAGGAAACATGACAGAAAGCTGGTTTCTGTTCTTAAGTTGGTAAAAGGGAAAAATCTGATTACTGCTGTTACTGCATACCTGTCTGAAACTTAATATATAGAAACAGAACACTTCTGTAAAGGAATGACAGTAAAAGCTGTTTAATTTTCATTTGAGTTGGAAGGTATTTACTGTAGTGTTGGTTCTGCCAGTTCTTTTTTAATAAACAGCGAAGATTTTCATAACACCCTATGTGGAAAGGGCAATTGAAGCTGTTCTCAGCACAGTTTACTGCACTGCTGGAGTAGCAGTTAGATTGTTTTTTCTGTTCACATCCAGGCTCAGAAAGAGGTAAAAAAGGTCATCTGGGCATTTTACCAGCCTCCTGATTTGAGTTCTAATGCTTTACTTTGTGATGGTGTGGAGAAGTCTGTTGAGGAGATGAAGGTGAATGGAAAGCAGCACACAAAAAGTGTTCTGGAGCTCTGTCAGAGGTGGATGGTATCACATTAATATGTCTTTTTTGATAACATTACTGATTTTCACAGAAAAAAGGAAATACACTGAACCTGACTTGTCTGGATCAAGTAAAGGATTTGACATTTTGCCCCCTTGGAAATTATTACTCGAGGTAGAAGTGGCAGGGATCAATATGAGAATCATGGTGCATAAGAGGCTAGAAAAAGGGAGATTGATGGATGAACTGAAAGCAGAGTGTGTAGGACACAGACTAAACTAGCAGAACCAGTCCTGGTTTGCTGCTATTTGCTAGTAATTGTGGAGAAGGAATTTTGTCTGTGTATGAAATTCCTGATGGTCACAAAGTTCAGAGGTGTTATTTGTACTGAGGAGGGCTGGGTAGCCCTGCGAATTAAATAACCTCAGTTGAACAGTTTAAATAACTACAGCAAAAATAAAAGAGGTAAAATTTGATAGCAGAAGGCACAAAATATTGTACTTCAACATAATGTCCTTGTGCTGCCAACTGGAGGATCATTGGTTGGAAGAAGAGGAAAAGGAGGAAAGCATTTTGGATGCACAGGTCAGTTGCAGGGTACAGCTTGAACTTTCAATATTCCCAATTGCCATTAACAGTATCTGCTGCTCTGGGATGCATTGTGCAAAGTATTGCAGGGAAATAAATCCTTTTTCAGTTATGTGAGGCACATTCCAGCAGGGCATACCTGTGCCTTAGCTCAAGCTTGGAGCCAGACTGGCTTCATAAAGCGGCAGCAGGAAAGTTCATTGGAACTGTGTTCTGCTGGGAGCTGCTCTGTAAGGTGCAGGTAAGTGATGAGCTCCTGCCAGCCATCCCTGAAAAGCTCATTTTAGTATCAGAAAGGACTCCTGAAGAGTTCTCTCTATACCTCAAATATTCTTATCCCTCAGAAAACCAACTTGCTGAATATTTGCCTGTGTATTTCCAGCTCTGGATGTATCTGCTCGCCTCAGATCCAGCCACAAAGTTCTGTGCAGTTCTGGACCTTGCTACTGCTTCTGCTGAAAATGCTGTTATTTAGATAAGTCTCCACTGTTGTTCAGATGAGAATATGCTGATGAGTATAAGCAGTTTGTATCACATCATGTGCAGCAGCTCCAAACATGGTGACTGTGATTTGGGGATTCTTCCCCCAGATTTGTGAAAAAAAACTCAGCAAGATTAAGTAAGGGAGTGTTTAACAATTTCTCTCCTTTAAACCTGAATAATATTTTGAGAGATCAGGAAGAGGTGCTGTAGCAGGGGGATGTAATTCTTCTCAGTTTTCAAAGGTTTGCTGCAAAGAGGGGAACTGTGGAAGGTTGTAGGGTCAGAGGAGGGCAGGGAGAAGACTGACAAAAGGCAAAATACATTTGATAATAGGGCAGCTTAAGTATAGGAATGCTACAGCCTCCTCTGCAGCATACTGGGGCATGCACACATATGTAGGTACTGTGTGTATGCAGTACAGGTATTTCTGAATGAGGTCAAGGAGCTGCAATTAATATTCTGCTCATAACAACTTAACATAAAATGGTTTGACACACTGTGATTCCTCTAAATTACCAGTTAAAAACATATTTGCTGTCTAGATTCCATAGGGATAGCAGGACATTTTTTCTTCATCTTCTCTTTCCTGGCTTGGATTCATACAGAGTTGTAGGATGATATTCTAAACCATCACAGAGACGAGTGTACAGCACAGGGGCTGCCCATTTGGCTCCTGGTGTTAAGTGGTTTGCAGGATAGCATTGGGTGCTTGCCATGTTTGGATTGCAGGCAAATCGAATTTAAACATTAAAATTCTACATCCATATGGGGCCAACAGGCATCTTGGAGACTTCAGAGCCACAAAAACACTTTTCACCTGTTGGTTCCTGGTCTAAAAATAGCAGAAAAAGTAACACTTAATGGAATAGTTCTACCTCAAGTATTAGGAGAAGATAACTGAATGTGAGAGGGAAGGATAATGCTTGACTATGACTATCATTTTTAATGTGATTAAAAGATTTGGTATGTGAGGCTGCACTTTTGGCAACAGAAGGAAGTTTGGGGTTTGTTTTTGTTTGGTTTTTTTTTCCCCTGACAGTAAATACCTGCAATTCTCAATGGCTGGATCATCATTTAGCGGGAGTAGCTTCTTTTCCACCTCTTTTCCTCCCTTCTTACCAGTTCAGGAATTCTGACCTGTGGTGCAGATTCCATGTGCCAGGAAATGAGGAGGAAGGCAATCAGATGCCTGCTTTGTGCTGATAGATCAGAGACAAGATCCAGTGGAGAACTGTCTGAAGTTGAACAAATCACTTCTTGGGAACCTGAGCCAATTATCTGGAATGGGTTTAATGATTAACACTCAAGGTGAGAAATCAGGGAGCACAAATTAGCTTCGGATGTTGGCTTAACATGGTCGAAAAGAATTGCCAATTTAGCTTCCTTTGTTACAGAAGTTGAAGAATGCAAGGCAGGTGACTTGCATAGAACACAGTATGTGTTGATTTGAGGTTGATAGTATGCCAAGACTGAGTCACAGAAATTCACAATGGATTTAATTTCAGTACAGGTAAAAACTGACCTGAATTCTGAGTTGCTGCTGGATGTTTTTTTTTCTACTTGAGTGCACCCAATGATCCAAGGGAGATGATACCAAAACATGATTCACAAATACCTCCTATCTGATGAATGGTATTGAATATTATGGTGAAGTATCCCATTCCCAGCTGCACAAAGTCAGTTCTTTTCACCTGGGTCTTTCAAAAACTGAACATCCAAGGTTTTTTTACCTGAATGAGACATGTATGTGCACACTCTGGATGTAGCACACTCCCCTGCTTTTGTTGTGTTCCCATCATCTCTGGTCTCTAACATTTTCACAAGGCCATCAGTGGATATAGTTGGCAAAGTAAAGCGCTTGGGCTTAAGTAAAATACTTGGCTCCCAGATGGAGAGTTTGAAGACCTTTTGCTGCTAGATTTAAACTTTCACCCCAAAGCTGTTGTTTTTTGAAACTTTAGTGTTCCTTGCAGCAGTAGATAAAGTTGTTGTCGTTCCTGCATGATCTTCTGTGCTGCCTCCTTGTTTCTCTAAGCTGATAGTTTTACTTTTAAATGAAAAATAAAATGTATTTTCATTCCTCTCCTGCATTGCAGCTGCTTATAATTTTGTATGTAAAAGGGTATGAGGAGATCAGACTTTAAAGGAAGGGCAGCTTGTTGTCAGCACAGAAGGTATAAAAGCAAAGGAAAATATTACATTCCATGAGGTCTTTTCATTCTTAAATTGCTCTGCCTGTGATCACCAAGTAGGTATTTTGAATTCCTAAACCAGGAATCTAGATTGATCAAATTTAATAAAATGACATTGTGATTCTTTTAAATTGCTTTTGGTTCTTCCTTGTGAAAGCAAAAGGTAGATTTCTACTTAATGTGTATTTTATTTTTCCAGGGTAATAAATTCTGCATGTGTATTAAGCTAAAACTGAAGTTCACTCATTTCATCCCCCTGTAGCTTCCTGAGAGTAGTGTTGGAGTAGTGTTAGGAAGAGCAGATCCTGGAAGTTGGAAGTAGCAGCCATTCTGGAGGAGCTTCTTAAAATAGATGTTCATCGTGGGGAACGTGGGGCACCATGGCAGACTTGGTAGTGGGTTAATCCAAAACACCTGGGCATTATTCCTAGGTTGGTAGTTCCCAAACTTTTTATGAATTTGAGGCCTTTTTGTTAGTTTTGTGATCCCAAATATCAATGCAAGTACCAGTGGTGAAATTTGCTATGTGTGCATTCTCGTGCTTCAATGTCGTGTTTTTTATGGAATTTTCTGGCCAGGTTGTTGCAGTTTGGGATAGAGCTTCCTGGCAATTCAGCTTAAAACAAAAAAAGTTTAGCCTAGCAATGAGGTGAAATTTGTTTCATTCCCCCCAGTCCTTTGAGGGAGAAAGTTCTGCGTGGACTTTGTTCTTTGGGTATTGTGTAACTTCAGTCACTAAGGAATTGCTTGCTTGGGAAGAGTTTCTGTCAGTAAAACAGTCCCCTCAGTGATTCCTCTGTTCTTCTTCACATCAAGACAACCAGTGTAAGAAAGGTTTAAGTGTATTTCAAGGGGAAAAATCAAATTATACTAGCCTGAAAGAATTAGCTTCCAAACTGTCATAGTGGACTCTTTTCCTGAGCAGCTGTGTTTGGCTCCAGGAGAAACTCCTGCCCTTCCTCTGTGCTGTGGCCAGGCCTGTGGGGCCGCCTTGTCACTGGTGCTTGAGGTAATTTGTCCAAAACCCCTTGCAGTCATTAAAAAGACATTGGAAGTGTTGGCATATGTACAACTGCATTGTTCCCATAAGTGTTCTGGAGAGAGGATATTTCCTCAAGAGTCCTTAATCAGGCTCTGGACAATTACAGATTTAACTCCACCAGTGTTTCTGTTAAACTTTCTGCTCCTTTACACCAGAAATTCTTTCTGCTCTCAACAAGTGGTTTGTGGAAGGTGGTCTCTTGCTGGTTTAGGTCTTGACATCTCTATTTCATTGCTCAGGCACGTAAATCCAGGAAGAAAGGAAAAGTAGGGAATCCTCTGGGCACAGCTATGCCTCCACGTTCTGATGGTAAATTGTAACTATTAGTGCTCACAGAGTACTATTTATTCAATATTCTGCCAGCCCTGTTCTATTATTTGGGTGTCTGTTTGTGGGATATTTTAAAAATATATGGAGAAGAATATTTGGGTTTGTATTTTAAAACCAGTACTTTAGATTTTCAACGTTTTTTTTGGTAGAAAACTGTGCAGAACTGGTAATACAATAAATGATGGAGTAAATATTGTAGAGCTCTAATTCTCTGTAAGTTCTGATATACCACCCCCCAAGTCACATAATGTTTTATTACTGATCTCCACTAAAGCTCAGAGTCTTGTCTTCTTTTGGGATACTCTGCTAAAGGAGTTTATTCAGTCCTCTAGTTAGGAGGGTGAAATATTCTGGTGTTGGGACATAACACAAGGTAATGAAAATCCTGAGTTTTTGACTTTACATGAGGTAACACAGTCCTTATCCTCTTCCACAAACTGAGTGTGGTCCAAACAGGCAAGACAGAAGAATGGAGCACATCAGCAAGAGAAAAAACTGCTTAAAGTAATTGGGGTTTATTGCATAATAGGAGAAGTAACAATTGACATAATCATTGAAAAAGTGATTTTAAAAGAGGGGAAAGAGGAAAAAAAGCAGCTTGCAAAGGACTAAAGGAGAGGGGTGGCAGGTTGTGAGGGAGTAGAGGCTGTGAAGGATGGAGGAGATGGGGTTAGAAAGGAACTTTACCAAGAAACCTCCCCACAAGCACTGCCCCAGCAACGGGGCAGCACAGAGACTTTACCTGCATTTGCCTGCTGAGATCCATGGTAGAATTCCTGCTGCATGGCATGTGGTTTGGCTTATTTAGCACTTCAGAGTAATTCAGTGCTGTTTCTTGCAGGCCACCTGATGTGGTAATGGTTTCCTGTGTTTAAAACAAGTTTCCACTGCAGTAAGACTATTCTAATAGTAGTAAGACTACTGTAATAATGCTATTTATCTGGAAGTAAAAGTAATTAAAAAACAAAATAAAAGAAAGTTCTACACTTGGGGGATAAGGTTGATGTGTTTCTTAGCTGTTGCTGGTGCAGATTGTGTTTTAGTAGGATTTGTTAGTGCCCACTGATTTTTAACTTTCCTGTGATTGTGGCTGGTTTTTGTATCTATGTACTGAAAATCAGCAGTTTACCGTGGTTACTTTGCATGTTTTCCATGGTATGTGTTGGAGTAAAATGACATTTCTCAGTTAGGTATTTATTTTGTTTCTTGGCTTTCTTTTGTTTAAGGTTGTGCAAAAAAAATATTTTAATTTAACATTGGTCAGTGTTCATTTGTTTGTTCTGAAAGGGTGTGTGAAATGAAAAATTGAGACAGAAGTAACCTGTAGTGGAATAAACTACCCCAGAAAATCTTTCCCCTGGAGAAATGGCTTTGAATTTGCAGTGCTATCTTCTGTTTGAGCCTTCATTTGGATTTTAACTAGGTGCTTTCTGATTATTTTAATGGCTTTGAAGAGAAATTACTGAAGTCTTAGAAAAAGACAGTTCAAACTTTTATGTCACATCTTCCAGGGCTGGTTCTCTGTGCGTTGTAGTCAGTCACTGTCCAGATGCTTCTTGGTAACTCGGGTGTTTGAAAGGTAAATTGTGAATTACAAACAGCTTGAAGGCAGCTGATGCTTTGCTATCCTGCACAGTTTTCTTGCTGTGCCAGAAGCAACTGAATAACTCACAGTGGATCTGGAAAAATGTCTCGGTTTTTCTCTTTTTCCCCTTCCAGATTCTAAGGTACAGATTTTTCTTCTTTTGTGGAGTGCTTGGAAGAAAGAGTGCCTGACTTGGAAGCCTGCTTTAAAATGCCTTCTGGTTTATGAACTCACATCTTTTTCCTCCTCCCCAACTTCCCTTCTGTTTTGCAGCCATAGACCTTTTGTATGGGGGTATATACTGCTTTATGTGTCAAGATTACATATACGACAAAGACATGGAACAAATTGCCAAAGAAGAACAACGAAAAGCTTGGAAATTACAAGGTTTGGTTTTCCTGCCTGAATTTCTTGTTTCTGTTTTTAATCATACCTGTCCCTCCCATTTGTTCAGTGGCAAAAAAAAAGTAAGGGGAAGAAAGAGCTCTTTAGAGAGAGTAGTGCAGGCCATGGGAGAGAGATGTTAGTTCTTGCTTTCCAGGAGTCAGACTGTGGGTTTAACACGTGCGCCACACCTAATTGTAGCAAAAATATTTTATTTTTAATTGCAAAAAAGTTATAGAAATATCTAACATTAATCCTGCAAAACTTGCATAATATCAAAAGTCGGATCTGTTTTAGGTAGAGAATGTAACAGTCTGCTCCTTTAGGCTTATTTACGTGGTACAGGCAATAAATCTGTTCCCCTCACATGAAATGCCACCCCTGTGTGTGATTTTTTTTAATTTTTTTTTTTAAATAGTTCATGCCAGCTTACTTACACACCTGTGCTTTCATGGTACACGCACAGTATCTATGTAGAAATATTTACACACAAATATATGTACACACATTTGTTTTATTCAGTTTGCTTTCCCTAATTTTTTCTTTTTTAGCCTTCACCCCAACAGTGGTTTCTCACTACCAGTGTACAATGACAGGTAAGAGGCGTGGGCTGGCGACGCACCTCACTAACAAGCGTCCCTTTGCTGATTATCCTGCCATTTTAGACATGAATCACAGTTAAGAATGCCAGTTATAATCGTGCAAATCGTTTTCCTCTTGTTTGGATATGTTCCAATGATTGAATAATTGCAGCAGACTTGATTTCATATGCCCTTTCCTTGATAGAACTCTTCCAAAAGAAACCTTTTCTTTTTTTTTTTTTTTTTTTTTTTTTTTTTTTTGGTGGTGTTTGTTTGTTTGTTTGGAAAGGAAGTATCATTTATTCTAAACTGAGTAGTTTGTAAGCATCAGTTTTAAAAGCTTGTCATCTTCCATTTCCAGTGGCCTCTGGGGGGTATGTTTTCTTAAAGTGGGAAAGTCTGTATTTGAAGACAGATGACTTCTGTCTAGTAATGTCTCTTCTGGAATCCATGGCATCCTGTTTCAATGTGACAGCCTTAGTCAGGGCTGATATGACTTCAGACCATTCTTAACCTCATTTCCAGTTTTAAAAATAGCAGCTAACATCGTATTAACGAGAGCTTTTCTGCTGTCTCAAAAGATCTCTGCCTTCACTTGGTTCCTACTACAGATCCCAGTGTGCTTCCTGTTTATTCCCTGTTTGAGGGAAGGGAGTCAGAGGAAAGGAGGATAGTGAGTCCTAGAACAAGGAAATACACCTTAAAATGCTTTAGAACAAAGCTCTGGTTTTCAAAGTGAGACAAAATGGGACTATGTTTAAAAACCTTTCATTTAAGCTCTGCATCTTTTCTGGAAACTCCTTCAATCTGTGTTGTCCAGGGCACCAAATTAATCAGCTGCAACAACATATCACATCTTCATTATGCTGTAAAAGAGGAACCCTCCCCCAGTTCCTTACTTTTAAATATGCAGATTTAAAGAGTAATTTCGTAGTTACGTTGTCCTTGTCAACTGCTACGTTTCTCCCTTGCAGACTGAGACACAGCCAGTTGGTCCTGCCATGGACATCAGGCTGCTGTAGTTTATATTCCAGGGAATTACAGCTACAAGACTGTGCTCCAGGATGACCAGAGGAACAAAGTTGTGCAGAGAAGGTCGAAGAATCAGCCAGAGGAACTGCCAGGCAGGAAGCCTCTGTACTGATTAACTGTACTGATTAATGAATGGCATATTAAATATATATACAAATGCATATTTGTATGAATATGCACATTCATCTTCTGTCCCTGGAGAAATAATCTGTAGTGACCAGTGAGGATAGAAAATGGAGGAGTAGACAACAACATTTTCAATTACTGGACTCTGCAATGTAGACTTTTTTTTCTTTAAAGTCATGGATTAGGTTCTTTTTTATGTCTTTTTATTATGAAACCATGTGTTTCCTCACAAATTTATCTAAGGAATGAGAAAAGGAGGTACATGGGAGAAATAATGGAGAATTATGTCCATTTTTCTCCTTCTTTCTCCATTGTTCCAATCCATGTGCTCCCTCCCTCCTGTTATCTGAAAGATCCCTTCCCAAACTGAACATCAGGATGAGCACAAGCCCCAAACTCAGTGTCTATATTATATAGATAATATATATATATAATATATATATAATATAATAACTATATTATTATAGTTATATTGCTACCACAGAGTTAATTTACCTCAGATCTGGTTGCCAGCTTAAAGAACTTCAGAAGTGAATCCATTCTGCAGCTACTGTGATTGGCTTAAAAACTGAAGAGTAAATGCAGTATATTTTCAAGTTTCTCTCCACAGTGCTTGAAGAGTGTTAGTTTATACTTTAAGAGATGCTCACATAACAACATGATGCCTGGAGAAAAAAAACTTTAAGAAAACCCCCAAATACCATGAGATTCATTTCATACTCTTGTAGTATTAACTCCCAGTGTGCTGAGTTCCCCAGTCCACCCATAGTTCAGGGTTATCTGATGTAACTCTGAACAAGCTGCAACTTGGCCAGTTTTTTTCCTTTGGTATTGAATAGTAATAACAAGGGAGGTGCAAATACACAGAGCCCTTTGTTCTAATTAATGCTTGAATTTTTGGGAGGAGGAAAATTGTAATTTGCTGAAGTTTAGCAAAGATTGAAAAATGGTGACTTTTATAAACTAGAGCCTTCATTGCCTTTTCCTTCACTCATCTCTATGCCCTGATGAAGTCTCTGAGAAGTGCCAATTTGACTATTTCACCCAATAAAATAATTTCTTCGATGGAGATTTCACATGCTGACTTGAATCTCTGGCTATTTTATAGCAGCGTTTTAAAAATGACTAATTTTCACTTTTATAACACTACTTTAATTGTGAATAGTGACCTGTACATGGTTTGCAAATCTTTGTTTAAGGTAGTTTATATTGGAGTTTTTGGCATGCTTGTGAGTGTTATTAAACCTTTTATTAAACCTCTTTCCTTCTTTGTGTTTTCATTGTTTTTTGTTGTTGTTTTTAATTTTTGAACATCAACCCATTCCTAATAAATGGCTCTGCCTTTTCCATATTTTCAAGAATAGTAAAACCTCAGCATTCCTGCTAAGTTGTATAGCTGGAACAGAGCACATTTTAATTTTTGTGTGTGACTTAACTTGTGCTTCTTCTAATGAAAAGCTTCTGCAAGAACATTTTCTGTCTGGTTTGCTCTGTTTGTGGCATTAATTGCACATGGGTTTTTTTTTTTCCTTTAATTTCTTTTTAATTGACCAATATTTGATTCACTCAGAATCCTTAAAAGTAATCTAGTCTGTCATGTTTAGCCTTACTTGGAGTTGCTCTTGTGACATGTTTTGGTTGCCATCCTCTACAGCATTTAAACTATATAATTATATATAGATATATATAAATATATATGAATAGTCCTGCTGATATATGTGGAACTATTGCATGCCTAAAGTTAAGTGCACATGTGTTTCCAGGTATGAATTTCGTTGTATTTGACTTAAACCAGGATTTGAACATATCCAAGGGGGTATTTTTTGATTATTATCAGGGTGCATCACACTGACTGACTGTGTTTGGCCATGTTTTAACTGCAGTGAACCCAAACACAGGAATTCACAGCTGCACAATGCAACTGCTGGTACTAACATGGTGTTAGCAATGAATTTATATGAATTCCTAAGGGAGCATTACAGATATCACCAGGGCTGCTGGAGACATCCAGTGCCAAAGCTGTTGGAAGCCAATGTTCCATCCTCTGTGCAGTGTCCATGTGTGTCTCCAAAGGGTCTCCACGGACATACAGTGTGTCCAAAGCATTGCAGCTGTGTTACCTCATCAGTCTCAGTCATTCCCTGCCTTTTTTGTTTTCCTGGGTGTGTAGCTTGATGTTGAACCTTGGATAAAGGGAAGGGATTCTGTTATCGTTCCTTAAGCTCCTTCCATAATCTGTTGTTGAATCAAATAAAGTGAGACATGGGTGTATTTGTGTAAATAAGAGTTCTCTAGTCCTTGAGAATCCAAAAATGAGACCTTCTGTTACTAGAACCTGGAGGGTCAGTAGTAACTATGAATTGAACATTTTTGGGAGGGTAGCTTCTGACAAGCATAGCTATTTCTGAAAATGAAGATCAAAGAGCTATTAAAATTTAATGTATATTATGCAGAATGTGTAAGCCTCCAGCTATATTTTTTTACTATCCTTTTCATATGTATGATTTATAATTTATTTTCTGTAGCAGAGCGCTGCTTCTGCTCCATGCATTCTATGAAAAATAACTCTTAATTGACTTTAATCCTCAGTTTTAGAATAGATTGCTTGCCATCATATAATTCTTTATTTTTAATGCCGAGATGCCTTTGTGACTCACAATAATTGACCTTGCACAGCAATTTCTGTGCTACATAGGAAGCTGCAGCAGTACTGAGCTGGTCAGCACATGAGTGTTCACTGTTGTGTTTTTCTTTTATCAGGTTTACACTGAACACAGCTCTGTGCTGATTTCAAATCTGGTCTCCATACTACTGACCTGACTCATTTCTACTGCACTTCCTTTGAGCAAAAGAAATTTATTGGAAATGCAGTGTTGGTGTTCAAAGAGAACGACAGATTTTAGCCCATGAGAAAGGGTAGTTTAATATTTGGAGAGTTTTGTCTGGTTTGTGGAGGGAGGGTGGTGTTTAAACCTACTGCTACTTTCATTTTTAGATGACTTTAAATATGTCAGCAAAGTGAATTTCAAAAATTAAAACTTGTCTAATTGTGCATTAATGATATAAGGAAAGGCCATTCTATTTAATGGCATACTCTAAGACATGTAGTAACTGTTTAGTGTATTGAATTACTAAATTCTGCTGTTCTCTAAAGATTTATCTGTCCATTAAGTTGGGTCAGTTTAAATTTATTTAATAACTTGTCAAAGTTCATCAATGCTGGTTCTGTCATTTAACCTCCTCTGAGCACAAAGAAACGTATTTTTGAGTAAAAGCAAGTTTATTCTTGTGCTGGAATTTCTTTTTTAGTTGAAAGGAGGATTATAATCCAATGATGGAAAGCTTATTGGCCTAGCTGTTCTTTTTAAGTAAAGAAGTGCCTTTCTTTTCTTCTGGTAGTTCTTCTTTACTGGAAAATTTGTTGATACCTTCCTGAACCATATTTTTTGAGGAGGGGTAAAAAACAATCAGTGTTTTGCAGTTGTGCATAAATTGATTCTAACCTAATGGACAGCACATTGAAAGTTTTGACTTGAACAGAATTTTTAATCCTTTTACTAAAGAACTTCCTGAAACTTTCTTTTCGTCTGCTTAGGCATTGGAGAGAAGTATTCAACATGGGAGCCGACCAAGAGAGAGTTAGAATTGCTACGACACAACCCCAAGCGGAGAAAAATAACCACAAACTGCACCATAGGTGAGTTCCAGAAATCCTTTCTGGAGCCAAATTGTATGTTCAAAATTCTGTGTTGTTTTTCCACTGGTAATTGTAGTGGATTTCTGTAAGCTTCAGGATAACAAAATTAGTTTATTATACACCTTTTTCTCACTGTGGAAGGATATCTGCTCTGTCACTTCAGGTACTGGTGGTGATTCAGCTGTGTAACAGCTACAAAACACCATCCTTTTTCTGACAATATGTTTGTAATGAGAAATCACTGATATGATCTCAACTCAGCCTTTGTCAGAGATGCCGTGCAGGGATGTGAAGGGAAATCCTGTATTTGGTGCATCCTTAACCAAAGCACTCTATTGGTAAATCTGGTTTGGCAGAAGCAGCACAGTGATGTCTTCCTGCTTCGTGTTTTACACTCTAAATGGGATCTGTTCAATTTCGTATGAGCTTTGAAAAGCGATTTTATTTCTCCTGTGGTGTCAAATAGCAGGTTTGAAATGCATCTCAAAGGTTTAATGCTTAAGAGTTCAGTGGTCTGGAGCAAAGAATTCTCTGAAATGTGCGTAACTGCTTCTGGCTGGCCAGTATTTGGGTAAAGGTGATGAAAATTAACAGTTCTTCCAATTTTTTTCCTGCTGTTTTTAGGTTGGGGTAGTAGAGGGTTTAAATTAGCTCCCTGACAAGCTCTAATTAAGAATATCAGGCATTTTCCTATGCTGTTAAATGCACAGTAACATTTTAATGGTGAAGGTTGGAAATAGTGGTAAATGGTACAAGGTTGTTAATGGTACAGGGTTGGAGGTGTAGCCGCAGACATTGCAAGTAGGAAACTGAATTTTTTTCCACAGTTTTAAAGCTATGTACTGTTTCATGAAACATCATGCTTTCAGCACGTTTGCATTTGTGAAAATACACTGAACATACTTCTAAAGCTTCCTAATGTCGTGTTTCCAATACAGTAACTAATTTAATCCAAAGTATGTGTATATTTATTTGGAAAAAATGGGCTGAGAAGCACTGAGTAAGTTGAAAATGTATATAAAATGGTAATTCTAAAGAAAGGACCGATGTATTTGCAGTAGTGGGACAGGGAAGACAGTTGGAAAAACATCTGGAGTTTGGAAACTTCAAGCAGCCTAGGAAAAATTAGCTAAGCAAAGATTGCTTGCATCATGTTCACATTGGGATTTGTGTTCTGAGAAACTCCAGTATATTTTGTAAAGAATGTTACAAATCACTAAAGATAATAGAAGTGGGAGGAAGAAGTTTGATAGAATTTTGAAGGTTACCGTGACCTTTGTGAAGAATTGAAGCACATTTCTGTGTTTCCTTTCCCAATCAGAAGGAATGCTCTGCTTGCTCTTGGAGGATTTTAAATCTTTCAGGCTGTTTAAAAAGGCCGTGTCTGGTTGTGTGAAATCTCATCCGTGGCTGCCTGGGCGGGGGAGCTCCGGGAACACGGGGACAAGGGAATGACTGATCTCTTCACTTCTGCAGGCCTGCTTTTAAGAGTTTCTCCTACTGAGCCCTGGAGCTGCTTATGTGCTGAGATTTAGAAAGGAAAAGAAAAAAAATCAAAGCACCCAGGAGACATAATGCAGTTTTGGGCTGCAGTCAAAAGCAGAAGACTTGCTTTCTTTCACAAAAATGCATTGGGGGTTTAGCTCAAGGAAGAAAAGACCTGCCATTGTCCTTGAGCCTTTTCTCTCCACCTAACCTGCTGCTAAATATAAGTCTGCTTCAGAGTCTTTTTGCCTTCCCTTCCCTTCCCTTGCTTTGACTTGTCTGTTTGCAGTTTCAGATCAGTGAAGAGCCTGTTTGCAGACTGAAATTCTGCAGTAGCTGAACATTTTCGTTTCTCTCTTTTTCTAATACTCAATTCTTTTGACATCAGGTTTTTATCAATCCCACAGCAGATATTAGTGAATCCAGTTTATCTTCTGAGGTAGGTAAATGGCTCAGAGAATGGGCATGATGTCCAGTTTTATTGGTTCTGGAAATGAAAATGATGCTGATAACCATCTCTGATATGCACTGCACATCTGTTGAGCACTTCTGTTTACACAAGAGTCTGTTAAAACATAACCAGCTGCCTTTTGTGTATAAAATGCTCTTTTCAAAGCTGCTTTAAGAGGAAGGCCAGGGGGTGTTTGTGGCTTTCTATCCTACCCCCAGAGATGCATGGATGTCACTTGGGAGTGAAATGTTTCACTGCTCTGCCCTGACCTGGAGCAGTTGTTGTGCCAACACCTGCTTCAGCATTTATGTAAGATAAATGTGTCAGTGTTACAACTAAAATATGTGGGACAACACTCTGAAACCTGGGCAGGTGTGGCCTTGAAAGGATGTACATAACTTGTATATGAAGGATTTTGATCCCTAGCAATAAAATACATCAAACTTGATGTTCTTCATATCTAAAGCACACTTAGGTGGTACAATGTGTTTGTTGCAGTTGCCTGTCACATCTGTATTACTTGCATGACACTCATTTAGGTGAATGTTTATGCTGTGGCTGAACATTCTGGGTACATGGAGGGAATTTTTTTATCCCAGATTTGTAGCAATCTCATGGTGCTTCTCAAAACAGCTGGATGTGTCTGCTGCTTTTTGAGCTGTTTGAACTTTTGTACAGCTGCAGCATCCTTTGTCTTTGATCAGCACCATGAATTAAAACTGAAGAATACTCAGACATGAGATGAATATCGTATAACGGAGACTCGAACTGGTAGTTCACTAGAGGAAATAATGTGAAAAACTCACAGCTTTTGATTTTTCTACTTGAGTGACAATTTGAAACCCATTGAAGAAAGAACTTCTTGTTCACATCCTCAAAAAAATGAGGAAAAAAACTTAACAGAAATCCATAAATCTTGCTTGGTTCTCTTTAAAATGCTGTGTTTCCATCTCCTAGATACTTTTTTCAGCTAGTAAGAAGATAGTGCAGGTAACTTGACTGGAATCTCTATTTTGCCATTGAGCAAATTGCTCTTGAAATGAGAACTCTCACTGGGCGCTGCTGCAGGCTGTGGAAACTGTGCTGATTCCTGCCTTTTGGGATGTACAGGGTTGTTCCCAATATTGCACATAAGCACCTTCAAAGTGACTTGGAACACGCTGTTAACCAAGTGGAAATGTTGAGTTGTCTTACAGGTAAAAAGCCATGATGAGAAATCCTTGCAGTGTGGATTTTATGTGGGACTTTGCATGTTGTGGTGGCCTGACTTGACATTTTGATGGAGCTTCTGTATTTCAGGAGATTCAGGAGGAATGTCACGTTCACTCAGACCATAAACGTGCTCTGTGGAAGCAGTGTCAGCTCAAGACATTCTCAGACCTTGTTCTACCTCAGACACTTGCATGCTGATTTTTTTTCATTGTGCTGCCACAGCTTTATCCAGGTGAACCAGATCGTTCTGAAGGGATGGCATATTGTGGGGAATGTAGAAATTTCCCAAGTTATTTTATGTTCCTCTCAGCAGCAGGACTGAGTAGTGTCCAGGACTATCCACATAGAGTATTTCTATTCATAGAACTGCATGTCTTGATTTTGGGTTGCAGCTGATGTTTCAAGTATCACATAAACACAAAAACTTTTACATGGAAAAATTAGGTAAGACTTAACAGCTGTTAAATTAGATTCTAAAATTTTAAAAGAAAAAGATCTAAATTTTTCAGCCTTCTCCTGTCTCTAAAGTGGCCTCCCTCTGCAAGGGAGGGAAGGGACAAAGCTCCACATTCCGGAGCAAATTATTTTTTAGGGGGTTGAACTAGAACTGATACAATATCTTTTGGGAACTATTTTCCAAGCTCATCTTGCTCTGCTGTCATTAATACCCCCAGCAGATCTGTTCTCTTGAGTATATGAAATATTAGCTTGGGATCAGCTGCTCTCTGATTAGCATATGAAGTGACTTTGTGGCTAAAGATGGGTGTATTAACAATAGGAAGAATTAGACTCCCAATGCACATGGGTAATTAGCAGGAGCCACCCGGGATTCCCATTTGCAGTGTTGCGAAAAGGCAGAGGGGAGACAAACCTTTCCAGGAGACTGAGCAAATCCTCTTCACCACTGCTGATGGGATGGAGAGGTGGCAAAACCAAAACTGGCTGGGAGTAGCAGGTGGGTTTTGCAGCTGCAGTGCTGAGCAGCCTGATGGGCCAAGGAGCAGCATGAGGGGAATAAATATTGCAGCAGAACTCCTGTGTGAAGGTGGCAAGGGAAGAGGAACAGTGACCTGGAAAATATTTCTGGTTCTCTAGACAAGCTGCCAGGAGCATTTTTGCCTCTCTAACTTGGAAGTGTTGAAGGCTGCATTAGTACTTGGATGTTTATTGTGAATGTACCAGCATTCAGGTGCACTTTTTCTCATTGGATGATACTTAAGGTAGCTCGAGTGGAAAAGTGGAATGAAAAATATGGTTTGGTACAGCACCGCATTTTTAGCTGTGGTTTTAAATTTAAATTACTGATTTGTAAGCAGTAATACTTTGGTATTTGAAATCATGACTGCACAAAGTGCACCCTGAATAGAAATCTCTGATTCTTAAATTCTTTTAGATTGCTGTGTGATGAAGGAAAGGAAAACCACCTTTAAGGTTTAATTTGCATGGCTTTATGTGGAAAAAGTTCAGTTTTAAACAACGCAAGCTGAGTAGAGCCTTTGGGTATTGAGGAGTACTGGATTTCCATACAACTTTAGAATTCTTTAAAAAGAGATACAGAAAAGTTTTTGACTGGTTTGACTTTTTCCACTTCCCGGTAAAGTTTGTTTTGTATGTTTTGTTGGTGGGGAGATAAGAACAAAGAGAGACACCAGTGTATAGGTGTGTGTGTAGCTGCAGTAGTTTAAAATACTGCAGGTGAAGAAACATTGACACAAGCATCAAAGTTTGTGAAGCCGGAATTCTGATCTCCAGGGAGCTTTACTTCAGCTAAAACCCCTGCAGACTGTACACAGTTAGAACTACTTGTATGTGAAATCAGCAGATTGCAGTTGGGGTTGAATTTTTCTGTTATCCTGTCTTGGAAAATTGCCATTCCTATTACTCGCATAGAAAATACTTCAGTTTTGTAACTCTAGGTGGCTCTTGGGGATTGGAGGCAAAGGAAGACAACCTGCATGTGTTTGCACAGTGGGAAATTCCTTAGAAGACAAGGTTCTTGATCCAGGGCTTGGATCATGTTCCAGACTTCTAACTCAAACCTGATCCTCCTGCTCTGGGCTTTTTAGAAGTGGATCCATGGTTGTTAGTGATCCAGACATATTATTTTTAGTTTACAGACAGTGTTTCAATTTGATTTTCCTAAACTCTGCTCTGCACTTCTTCAGGTGAAGCTTCATCACTTAAATCCAATTGGATAAAAGCACCAAAAAAGCCTTTTTTCTCCCTTCATAGATGCTGTTCTCAAGTGTAAAATGTTTGCTGACTCAATTATTTGTCTTACCTCTCTCTAATGGTAAATTTTTTTTCCTATGCTGTGTTTTCTTCACAAAGTCATTATATAACTTCAGTATGCAGTCAGAACAGCAGTCTTTCAATGAAAAATGCAGTCAGTGTCAGTGACTTTGTCATCTGTTTGAACGGATTATTATGGGAATTTGGATATTCTTACCAAGGAAAACCTGACAGCAATACTTAGCCAGAACCTGATTCTGGCTCTCTAAGCAAGATACCTTATTTAGATGAGGTGTTTTTTGTTTGGTTGTTTCAAACCAAAGAAAATTTATCAGGGAAGTTCTTTAAAGTTGTTTAAATGGTGTTTAACTGACTCATAAAAAATAATCACAGCAGTGGGTGCTTCCAGGAAAGCAGATGTGCTAAAAGTGCTCTATTCCTGCATCTGTCACAACAAACTGCAGCCCTTGCCCTCCTTCAGCAGCAAACCCTGAGGTTGGCAGGTCTGTCACCTGCTGTCCTGACCACACTCTTTTTGTCAGTGATCCTCCAGAACCCAAAGCCCTTCTTGAACTGAGGGTGTATGTTCATTGTGCAGCGGTGCAGCCAATGCAGAGTTCCTTTCGTAACCTCTAAATCAAGAACCAGAGAAGGAAGTTGAGAATTAGCCCATGGAGCTGCAGTGGTTATGGACAGGTGCCTGTTGCCTTGTCACGGGCAGAGATGTGTCATTAGCATGAGAAGGGTCATTTTCATATCTTTAATAAATCATAGAATCCCAGAATGGTTTGGGTTGGAAGGGACCTTAAAGCTCATCCAGTCCTACCCCTGCCATGGGCAGGGACACCTTCCACTATCCCAGGTCGCTCCAAGCCTTGTCCAGTCTGGCCTTGGACACTTCCAGAGATGGGACATCCACAAATCTCTCTGGCCAACAATCTGGAAGAAACCTTGATTTACCACTGTATTTTCACCTGATTAACTTGGTGTCACCACAGCAAGTGTGGAGTTTTCAACAAGGCCAAATCATCCCGATCTCAGTTTTGTTCTTTTGTGGATTGCTTTTGGATTATATTTACTCTGACCTTCCATTCTGCTCTTTCATGTCTGCTTCCAGAGCTGGCTTCGTGTGGCCAGAAGGTAGATACAGTATATACTGAAAGCAGGAATGTGCATAAACAGCATGTGGCATGGTTTGTGTGTTGTGGATTGTTGGATGAGCTCTGTGCCAATTCATCAACAATAATTTGTGCATATTAATATATTTGGATGCATTTAATTTCATTGGCGTTTTGCCTGCTCCTTAAGTTATTAATTTGTGAAATCTGTTGGGAGGAAGGGTAAAAACTTGTAGGCAGCATATGGTGTGATATTGGGGGGAAAGGACGGCTGCGGGTGTGAATTTTATTTTGTCAGTTTGGTGGGAGTACCTCTTGTTCTTTACGGGTGCCATCTGCGCAGGGCTCTCACTGCAAGGCTTGTGCTCTGTGCAGAGCACGCAAGAGCTCGCTGAGCTTTTAACTTTGGCTGCTTTGGGGGAGGGCAAAGAGAATATTTTATTCTGTGCCACCTTTTGAAGTGTTTTATTTTGTGTAAAGGCTTTCTTTTGCCAGAGGAAAACACCTTGAAGGGTCTACAGCTTAACTGGCTGTAAAAGGCCGGTGTCATAAAGCTCTGGATCGATCATTCAGGCGTTCTCACAAACATCATTCCTGTTCTTTGCCTGCTACTGTTATTTTTTTGATGTTGGGTGTCTTCTGTCTATTCTCCCTGACCTTCCAACAATTATGAGAATGATCATTATTTTCATGCTCTGGTTCTTAGGACTTCAATGTCTTGAACTTTACTTTAAAAGGTCTGTGAGACAGGGCAGCTCCTGGTTGCTTTGAGAGCTTCTCCATAGCTTTATTCAACTTCTTCAAATTTGTTCAGCTCTGTATATCTGAGTGTACAAGGAGCACCAGAGTTGAGAGGGCTCTGGCTTCAGTAGTAAACTGAGGCATTTTGTGCAGTGCATATACTTAAATGTGACACTTAATGTTGTTTTTTCTGCTTTTTGGGAATAGGTGCCTTTTTGTTTCTGAGGCTCTTGTTGTGACATGCTTCTACATCTCTAGGGGAAGGTGTCCCTGCCCATGGCAGGGGGCTGGAATTAAGAGATCTTTAAGCTCCCTTTGAACCCAAACCATTCCAGGATTCTATGATTGTGTCTTTCTCCTCCAGCCAGTTGATCTTCATCTGTTACAGGGATCAGACAATGTTTTGATATTTAATAATAGATTTGAGTATGTGGTTATTTCCAGTGACATACATGAACGGTGTTTTCTTCTCTTGTGTGCTCCAGATTGTGTGTACATTCCCCAGTGTTCACTCGCTGCTCAGAGATCCTGATGGAGATTGGGTCAGGTTGAAGCACAACTGACAAAATTTGTTCAGTGGGTCTTGGTATGCCAGGGTAGGAATTCAGAGAAGTTTGGTACAAGTTCTGCTGCAGGACTTAATGTCTTTTTCAGCCTTCCTCATTCCAGCTGAGAGAATCAAACAGAGAAATGATTGCTGTGGATGATTACATGCTGTGTAGGTTTCTGGGTTTGAGAACATGCTGCAGTGGTTTCTTCCTGACACCTGAGAGAGCAAAACAATTTTGTGATGCAGATGATCAGTAAAAATGCTGAAATACAAAATTACAGATATAAAAACCTGACATTTTCCATGATCATGAAGAAAAAAAAAAGGCCTTTATTTGCAGGGTGCTCCTGGGTCCTCATCTTGTGAGATGACTTACTAAAGGTTCCAAACTATTCTTGCACAATGCAGAGATCCTTTGCTTTAACTCCCCTTTTCCTCTCCCCTACATTTATTTTAAACTCAAGCTTGCTGTGGGAGACAGTAAATTTGTATAGATTGAGAAAACCAATGATAACCCAGTATCCTGGACAAGTTGTCTCCTCCCTTTTGTAAAGGTGTTGTTGTTTGCAGGATTGTATTTATTCTAATTCAGAAGCTCTAACACTAGGGGAGCTTATCTGTAGGTTTTATTGTATGTATATCTTCCATATCAGTATTGTTGCAGTTCTTAAACTCTGACTTACTTTGTTTACAAGGATGAGACTGGAACACTTCAGAATACAAGAGCGTCAGGGAATATTGCAGGATCTCATAATTGAAGGGATTTAAGTACAATTCTGGGAAACATTTGTCAGGAATAATACAGGTACTGTTAATTCTGCATTGAGGTAGAGGGATAGATCAGGTGACCTCTCAAGATCTTCTATAGCTGTTTCCTGTGATTTTAGTGGAGTATTCAATGCACTTTTTAGTGGCTTGGTCAAAACCCCTCACTTTATTTTGTTTTGGAAACATGCTCCTTAATTTAAATTCAGAGGGAGGAGGTACTTGCAGTCCCTTGTCTTGCTTGAAACAGCTTCTCTATTTACACAGGCCATATGAAAAATTAACCTTAAGGGGTTGGTTTGTTTGTGTTGCCAGATATTTTAGGAATGCTGACTCATTTTACCAGGCTATGGGTGTGCACACAGGAGCCAATAGCCACCAAATCAGAAGGAGGAGAACTTAAAGGACATCAAGTGCTCCTGCCCTGTCTGTGTGCTTGGTCTTAATCTGGGCATGCAGCCACTGCAAAGTGTGACAGGCTGTAACCTCACAGCTCACACCATCCAAGGAAATCACTTGCCTTGTGTGAAGTGCTCTAAGCTTGGAGAAACAGAAATAAAAATAATCCTAACTGATCAGTTCCCCTCCAGAGAATCAGGAACACAGTGCTTGCACACTGCTGAACACACACAGCATCCACAGGGAAATGAAATCACAGGGAGTGTGCCCTAAGGCAGAGAATGGGAACTCCTCTGGGCAGTGGAAAGGCTCCTATTTTGGCATCATCAGTTTGGGAATTGGCTCAAAGATGTACATGTTGGAAGTAGAGTATAGAGAGTACTTTGTGTGTCTGGCACACTGTGCACACTTAAGAGTTGTTTCTGGCTCGGAGGTTTCATCTGTGCAATAACAATATAAAAAGATCCACTTTCTGTGTTGGATCACACTCTTGGTAACTCGTTTGATGTGTTTGCTCCAAGGATGTCACTTGCCCTTAGGTTCTTCCAACAATATGTGTCCAAGTAGGATGTGTGGAAAGGCCAAGCTGTTGCTCTGGGGAAGGATCTGTAGTAAAGCCATCTTTGGTAGTCATTGCTTAGAGATGTCATTTTCCTCCTAAATCTGGCAAAGGGCAACCTTTCTTGAATCTCATCTCCATTTGTTGCTGGTTATTTCTATGTCATTGCTAGAAATTCTTTGTTTAAATAAGCCACAAACACTGTCTCCTGTGCTGAACCCTGGGTGCAGTGTTCTGTCAGTGTTACACAGTTGATTTTAATTGAAGGTGCAGCACAATACAGGGATTCCATTGAGTTCCTCCAGAATTGATTTAAAACCTTCTTGATAGCTGCAAACTTAAATTTTCCTTGACACATGGTAGCATGTATGACACAAAGGCAGTGAACCGAAATACCAGACCCAGGCGATCTCTTTGCATTATCCTGTGACTCTTATTTTGCATTACTAAATGGAGAGAATGATGCATTGAGCCACAAATGCAAAAGCTCATGCACAGAATACCTATGTAGTCTAAAAATAACATTGAGGAGAGTTAGCAGCCCTCATTCCAGCAGCAGCTGTTACCTGTTCTCCATCCTTTCCTGAATGGCAGCAGGGCAGGTAATTTTGGTTTCCAGAGCCGTGAGGTCGAATAGGAATCCAGGAATGAGGGCTATGGCTGTTCACTGCCCAGCCTGTGGCTTTTAGACACCTGCCTGCACTGGGAGCTTGTTACAGGAAAGGGGTGGCTGGTTTGGGAGGCACTGCTAGTTCCTGCACCCTTCTGTTGTTCTGGCACTGTCCGTGTGTCCTGGCCCGCCGTGAGCTGGGTGAAGCTGCTCAGAGGGTCAGAGACTCACTGCTGTGTGCAGGTGGGGAGTTCATCCCTCAGGGTGACACCACTTTTGCAGTTGGTATCAGGTGGGCTGAGCTGTAGTGTGGAAATGCTCTCACCTTCCCTCTCCTGCCAGAGCTGGTCTGTGTGGTTTGTACCAGGCTGTGGTATCAGTCTGAATGGCTGAGGATGTAAAACAGGAAAGGGCATCAAACACCTCTCCTGAGTCAGGTGCAGTGGGCTGACAGAGCTGTCTTTGGAACCACTCCAACAACTCAGAGTCCCAAGCTCCCTCATTGCAATGTTTTCTAACTGAGACAATTATTTTTAATATCTAATTAAATTTTACTTCTTGTGAGCTCAGTCTTTTTTTATTATAGCTTTGGTAGGTCACAAGAGTTAATTACAGTCCTCATTGTAGTGGCCTGTAACATACTTGAAAATTGTCAGCCTGGCTGTTCCTCCACCAACACTATCTGGTTTTAATTAATTAACTCAACCAGTGGATTCTTCAGTTGTTTCTCCAGTCTCAAATATTAATTCCATACAAATTTTTTACTCATGTTCTTGACTTCGCATAATTTCTTTTTAAAATGGGTGCTCAATTCCAGACATCATCCAGCTGAGGTTTACCTGTCACCAGAGCAGAATCACCTCCAGGCCTTCTCATATTCCTGTTAAGTTTCAAAATGCTGTTTGTAGGACTACAGCTCAGGATTAAGTTGTTGAGGCTGAGTTACTGTAGCCATTGCTCCTTGTTTTGTGTTTGTCCACTTAATCTTTCCGTGTTTCCTACTTCGCAGTTGTTTTTATTGAATTCAATTGATTTCAGATAGTTTCTCCCCTTTAACAAGTTGCTCTTGAGTTATTGTTTTGTCTTCCAATTACATTTGCACTGTCCTGATGTGGTTTGTCCCTTCTCTAAGTATGTATTATGTGATGTCACTGAAGCTGTTGAATAAAAATAGTGAATGCAATCAATTCCCTGTTAACTAAGAGGGGTTGGGGCAAACTAAATGCTGGAAAAACATTATTGGTGTCTCAGTAAGTGCTGTTGTTTCCATTGTGGTGTGGATGAACTAGATCCTCTTCATAGATGTGCTAGAAAATATGTTAATCTCTGCTGCTGAACTGCTGCAGATATCACTGTGCATCTATCCTGGCAATGTAATGTAGGTGGGTTGTTGCCATTTGGAAACTTTTCCTGGGTTTATGGGTATTTTAATGGAGAAAAAGAATAAAAACATTGACTTCTGAATGGCAATCCTAACACAACATAAAGAATAAATCTGGAAAGTCTCCTAGGAATGCTGAGGTCACTCCAGAACTGCCCAGTTGCACACAAATATGCCAGAAATTACCCAAAAAAAGACTCGAAGTTGCCCTGTGAGCCTGAATAAAGTACTGGAACATGCTTTTAAGTGATGGATTTAAGTCAAAACACATAAGGTGAGATATTTCTTGCAGACAGCTAAACTGGGAAATAAGAACTGATGTGTTGTTTTGTTTATTTTGAACCACTTAAAATCTAGAAGGTGGGAAATTAACTCTGTTTTAGAAAAGCAAAACCACCCTTGGTCAGGAAAGAGCACCTTAGAAAAGTAAGTACGTGCCAGAGCACCTTGTTGAGGTGCCAGTGTGCATTCAGTGCATGGAATACATTCATTCCCTTTTTGGTTTTGGATTGTCAGTTGCTCAGGTAGAGAGTGAATTGTGTCTGGATCACTCCTTGAAATGGACTAAGCTGCTTTTGCCTCGGGGAAGAGCTGTGTTAACAGTGAAACAGGTCAGTAATGAGGATGAATTCCACCAACTCTGTACAGCAGTGACACACCAAGACTGAGAACTTTGGGGTTTGATGATTCAGCCTTATAAATAGTCCTTGTCTTCTGGTGCTGCTGATACATCCAAGGAGGAATAATGACTATGTTGTTTCTTTCCACAGTTAATAATTTTGCAATACATGTGCCACTCATAGCATATTCTTCTTCCCTCCAGTGTAGCAGCTTCTGTAGTTGGATTCCAGGGTTCTCAACTGGAAACAAACTCATGGACAGTTTCCTTTTGTACACATAAGCAAATTTTTTGCTATTGAGCAATCTGTTACTTCAATAGCAGTGGAAAAAATGCAGTGATCCAGAATCCTTTTGCTGGAAATGGGAAAGTTAAAGATGGGGTTTCATTTGAAATTAAAATACTTCTTTTTCCTACGATGACTTTTTTTTTTTTCATTCCAGAAGGCCTTTTCTGATTTATTTGCCTTTCTGCTGTGTAGGGGTGGCTAAACTTGTAGGTTTTGGTGCAGTACACAATGCAGTGTGTCTAAAATAGTCCTATAATTTATTTTCTCTCTGTCTACAGGAATTGTTCTTTGTAGTCTTATCCTGACTGGTTCTGTACTCAGTGTCATCTGTATTATCAGGGCTTTTAGATGAAGGGTCTGATTTTCGTTTGATTCCTGTCAGTGACAAATGAAAATACTTATAGTTAAAACAGGAAATTTGTATAACGATGTTATCTAAATACTATGTCCTCTGCCATTCTCTCAGCCTCACAAAACTGCAGGATTCAACATGGCTAATGAATCTTGATGTGCACACACATATATATGATATTCAATAGGTATTTTTATATAATGGAGTGACATAGTGAAACAATAATGTATAGATTATAATATATATAGAAAAATTGAAAAAATCTATCACAGATCTCTTCCTATAAATTAAGATGTATTGCTCTAGAACTCCCTTCTGACTTGTGATTTAAAAGGCTTAGCTTAAAAGCTGGGTGGAAGGGAAGAGTGAGTGAAGCTCTCCAGGTTGTGCCTGTTGGTGATGGAATAGCTCAGGGGGTGAGAGATGGGTGGGTGGTGCTGATGATGCAGCTCAGGGAAGGTGGTTTGTTCCCAGAGGGATTTACAGTGATTCAAACTGAGCAGTGACTGACCTGGCAGCCCTGAATAGCTGGAGAAGAGGAGTTGAGTCAGAAAAATAAAAAAGGGGGGGAGCATGAGCATGTTTTCACCTGGTTCAGCAGTAACCCAGCAAGGGAAGATTATTGCCCTGAGTGTTCACTTCTCTCATCTGTCATGTAATCCCTTGCTTGCTGTTGCTGTCAAAACTACTCTGTTGAAAAAAAGATCTACTGATGAACCAATGTGAATCAATGAATCACATATTTTCTTCTTCCTCTTCTTCCCCCCTGCCACAAGATGATTTTTTTCTTTCAGGGTAGATGGCGTGTTCTGTGTTTGCTGGAGGTAGTTGAATTGTTCAGTTAGTTTTTAAGATCCCGTGGTTGAAATTTTTTCATTTAATTTGGCTGTGGCAAAAGTTACTGTAGCTTTTTCTTGAACAGTTGTCAAAATAATTTAATACCCTAATGTGTTATTGGTAAGTTTGGTAAAAAATGTTCTGTAAAAACCTCTGAAGAAAAAGTTCTAATTCATTTGACTCGGTGTTTCTGCTTCTGTAGTTACTGTGGGTTTCAGCCCCTGAGAAAGGATGCTGAAGTGGTGGGGAATAAATTCACCAGAACTGCATGGCTGGGGTTTTTTTGATCACTCACGTGATCACTGATGCAACAGAATGTCATGAGTTTTCCTGTGTAGACTTGTAATTTCACATATCTGCATACTGCTGCTTTCTGAAATGAGTATTTTTGTATTAACATTTCAAAAGGGATTAGCTTTGGAGAATAATTGCTGTCACTAACCCCATTAGCAAAGCTGCTGCTCTTGGCACGCAGGTGGAACAGCAGCTCTGGGTCTGACTGGGCCAGTGTTTGTGGGAGCTCCATTCTGGTCATGTGTGGTATGTTCTGCACCTGAAACTTGAGAGCTGTGTGAGAATTTGGGTGTAGTTTTAGGTGCTGGGAAGTAGGGCAGTCCTCTCTTGAAATACTTTCAGAAAGATGCTCTTAAATGTTGTTGCCAATTCCTGTTGGATGAACATAGGATGAAGACCCGAAATTATTCTAGAAATCTTCACTGCTGTGCTCCACTGTTTGTTTCCAAGGGTGATGTTGAACTGTCTTTAAATATTTCAGTGAGCTCTTCCTCAGCTTGCACTGACTTGTGATACCGTCTGATGGAGCTGCAGGGAAGCATCAACACCAGATGGGGGACTGGGGGTAGGAGACAAAGATTGCTCTAAGGTGTTGCCAACCTGTGCTTCATGTAGAAAGGATCTCAGACTGGCTGTGCTTCAATGCATCTGAATGATCTGCTTGTCTCACCAAGGTGCATTGTCCAGTGACCACTGCTCTTCCTTCCAGAACCTTCATTCCACTAAATCCCAGGTTTCTGTGTAGGAACATTTCTTCAGACTGGTTTGTTTGCTGTCTTTCCCATCCCAGCCTGAAGCCTGGGTTTAGAAGCAAACAGAACCTCCTCCAAGAGGGCAATGGTGGGTTTTCTGTATTTTCTATTCATGTGTGGTCCTCTGATTTCCCTGCTTCCCCACCTCTAATAGCTGTAGAGTTGCATTTCATGGAGAAGTGGAATTTCCTTATCTTGTCTTGGATTTTTCATCTCCCCTGCATGGGTGGACTGGCAGAACCAGTGTTCTGGATCTCCCTGCATCCCAACAACCATGGTTGCCCAGTGTTGCAGATCTATTGCTTTGAGCATTGGAAAAACAGAACCCATTCCTGGAAGAAGATGGAAGAACTGTAGCTGACAAAGGTAAGCCAACCAGAAACCCCGTCTTGAGACCAAATGTACAAAGAATTTCCCAGATGGGTTTCCCTATGCTCAGGACATTGCAAAAGTGGATTTCTTGCCTTTGCTTATGCCCTGCGTGCACGGCTTTTGGCAGAATGAGAGTAGTGTTTGTATTCATGCATGATGATTAAAGGATATTTCTTTTTTTTTATGATTACACCATACAGGACTATTTTGTCTTGACAACAACATTAATTTATTCCAGTTTTTACAACTGCATCAGCAAGGTTCAGAAACAAAACTGCTTTTCCTTGCTGTACATTTACCACAAGAGCACACATCCATGTGTAGAAAATACTAAGTATCTCACAGGTTGCCCTTGTTCATTTCAGAAACAATTCATAAGAAACAGAAATACAGACAATGCTATGAAGCACAGCAGAGGTTTGCAAAGTACCAGAGCTTTATTATTAGTCGAGGTTGGAGCCTGTTGGCAATCCTTAGACTCTGACTCTGTGCTCTGATTAGAGCCTGGTGGAGACCACTGTTGGTGCTCTAGCACAAATGGACTGCTGCATGTGAAGTTTTGGCACATTATTTTTCTGTTAATTTATGACCCACATGTTGCAATGCTTGACTATTCTAGCGAAACCTCACCAGGCTTTATTAAAGGGGAGGGAATAGGTGTGGCAGGCACACAAAGCTTTTACATTCTCAATGTGTTATTGACCAGAGTGCTGTACAGGCTTTAATTTTTAGCTGTTTTTCTTTCCAATAAAACTCATTATTCCCCATAAAAGTTATGCACGAGAGGATGTGTTCTCAGTTCTGTCAGCTCTTTAGTTTACCTACATCAAATTCTGATGGTTTTCAATATGCTGCAGTTACTTATGCAGTACCTGCAGTTCCTCATACCTGTTTCATTTCAAACATCATTTTAAGAGACTGTACAGCAGCTGCAGTCATTGCTCCCTCAAGGATAAGATTGATGTGTGCTCCTTTCCTTTTTCCCTTTTCAACCAAGTAAGTTCTCATGTTTTGCTACAAACCACCATTTTCTGATTTTTATTAGGGTTCGGAGTATTCACATTTCAGCCTTGTCTGTTTTGCAGGTTGCTTTGTCTTGGTTCATTCAAGTGAAGCCCCAGCACATGAATCACTCCATTTAGGTCCATGAACAACTGACACCAAAGACCAAGCAAACAGAGTAAACCAAGAGCCTTCTGAGTTTGATGCCTGTAACTGTCTTCTGCTGGCAGCTTTGAGGAAGATTTGATTCTTGTGGTCACAGGGAAAGACGGTCCAGCCACAGGCATGTAATAAATGATGCTTAATAAATGATTCCAAAAAGCTGCCTTTATGTGTTTGCTTTTGTGACTGCTCTATTAGACACCAAAAAGTGCTAGGGGGATCTCTTGATTTACTACTGCTTTTCCTCTAGTTTTCTGTGCTGAGCAGGCTGGCTTTGAAATCTGGTGCTAACCAGAGGGAGAAATAAGGAGAGACTCTTCTGCTTCTCAAAATACCCTGCATGTCAGGGAGCCTTCCAGCCTCCTGTGAGCACAGCCTATGATTTAAATAAACCCAGTCAATTTTAAATGGCAGAAGAGGAGGGGAGAGAGGTAGGCAAGAGGTACCAAAACGTTTCTTCACTTGCACAGCACGAACCCCCTCCTGTTGTGACATTGTTTGCGGAGACACAGACTGGGAATTGAAATAGGATTGTGGACCAAGCTGAAGCATCACACAGTATTTCAAGCTGCTCCAACAAATTAACTATTTAACACTCTGCTAATGTTGTGCACACACTTATTGCCTCCCAGCATGAAAATCAAGCAAATAATTGCAACAAGCTTCTGCCCAGTAGAAGTGACTGTACTATAATGAGAAACTTTATCCTGTAACAGAAGGAACAGGAAGCTGTTGGAAGCAGGTCGATGTTGCTTTAGGTACAGGGGGAAAAAAAAATTTAGGAGTGCTCTGTGTCCGTGCAGTTCAGGCTGGTGTGGTGCCCGTTCTCCTCGGTAACGTAGCAACTGGACCACACCCCCTCCTGCTGCAGGATGCTAAAGAGCCCTTGGAGCACTATCTGCTGTACTGCAAGGGAACTGCATCGCCTCTAATTACCACAGCACTGCCAGCCGAGAGGTTTTTTCATCCCATGGAATGACAAGGAAATTCTTCGTTCTCTGTCTACTAATCGTGTGTTTTCTTTCAACGTTCCTGTAGTAATCCTATTTTTATTGCAGAAGAGGACTGTGTTAATTTTAAATTGTTATCTATTGGTGCATTTTATCTCGTTTCAAAGTAAGTTGTTGATTAAAAATAAGCATTCTTGTCCACCTGCTGCTCTTCTTGTTTAGTGCTCCTGTATGGTGGTATTATGTTAACATTTTGGAAGAATACTCAAGGATTTGAGCATGTTTTTCTTCTCACTTAGACTTTGCAAATGACTGAAAAGCTTTTCCCACTCCTAACCTCTCTTCTGTTGTGCAACAAAAGAACTTTCCTTTAAGCATCTTCGTTTCCAAGCACCAGGAATCGTCTCTGGGCATTACTGAACGTTTGACTTAAGGTGTGATGAATCCTCTTATGCCAAGTTGAATTTTTTCATGTATGCTGTAGATTATTGTTTAATTTACCTAAAATGAGTGTGGAATTAGTGTTGTTCAAAGGGCTTTTTTAAGGTTGTTCTCTTCAGATCTTGGGTTTTATACAAAATCTCCTAAGCCTG
This sequence comes from Monarcha castaneiventris obscurior, assembly GCA_026261815.1. Classification (NCBI taxonomy): domain Eukaryota; kingdom Metazoa; phylum Chordata; class Aves; order Passeriformes; family Monarchidae; genus Monarcha; species Monarcha castaneiventris. Next base: position 9,222,627 of record JAMPIT010000856.1, on the reverse strand, counting down.
CATTGGATGTCACAGCTTGGCTTGATTTGTCAGGGCTGTTTCTTTTGCTGCCTTAGAAAGATGATGATTACAACAGTACAAAAACCTTATTCTGGCTTCATGACCTGCACGGGGGAAAGCTTTTTAAACAATCTGAAAACTTACTTACTGGTTTATTTAAATGCATTGATTTCTTACTGTACTGACTTAGCAGTTGTTGTCATTGCACTTTGGTATCAAGCTTGGGGAGGGACATGTTTTGGTGACATGTGGCACAACAGCCACTGCAAAATAATGGTATTGGTGTTGCTGAACCTTTAGGTTTCCTTATTTCTTAGAATTTAAGAAATAAATCCTAGTGTAGTTCAGAAAGCTTCTGCAGCTTCTTGTGACTTGAGTACAAAAATACCAATAGCCTCCCTAAACCTGTATAAAACTGTACTTGGAGCTGTGCATGTAATACAGTAAATCCATGGCAATATTGTGAAAACTATATAAAAATGCAAATACACCATTCTGTTAACTTGATAATGCTTATGCATCCCCTCCCCCTTTCTGTCTTTATAGGTCTACGAGGGCTAATCAATCTTGGGAACACATGTTTTATGAACTGTATTGTCCAGGCACTTACCCACACTCCACTGCTGCGAGATTTCTTCCTCTCCGACAGGCACAAATGTGAAATGCAAAGCCCCAGCTCATGTCTGGTCTGTGAAATGTCTACGCTCTTTCAGGAGGTGAGTGCTGTTTGCCACAAAGCATCACCTTGCCACAGATGCTGTTTCTTACCCCAAAAGGAATTGTGTTCTATTTGCAAATACAAAAGGAATGCAAGTTGTGTTTCCCCTCAAAATGTTGTAGTAAAACAAAGCAGTAAAGATTGAGACCTCACTGTCGAAAGTACCCAGCTGCTGAAAAGGAAACTAATGGCCTTTTAAGTCCTATTCTGAAGTCACCCTTGTTTAGGCAAAGCTGGTATTGGAAATAATTAAAGTGCTGCCTGTTCTTCTGAGACTGATCTGGGAGGCCTTAGTCTTAAAGCTGAATGTGTGCTTTAATTAAAGGTGCAAGTTGTAACTGGAAAATATGTCACAGGCTCTTTGGGTGAAAATGGGAGTGAGAATAAAGCAGTAGTATATAGCCTTGTGGTTTAAGGCACTGGATTATGTAGGTCTGTATTAATATTTCAAAGATCTCAATTCAGTGCTTGTTCACTGACAGAAACATCTTTTCTGTCATCTCTTACGTGCAAACCCAGTAAGGGCCAGAAAGAAGGATAAGGAGGGTGAATGTGTTGCTACAATTTGTGTCTTCCCTGTAGAAGCTGCACTTCTTTCCCTTTGTCGCTCAGGAAACTGGCTTTGCAGTGTGTCTTTTTCTGTAGATCTGGTCTGTGCTGTGTGAGACAGGCACAGGCTTTTCCTTGATAAATAGTCAAAGAGCTTTATTAACTATCTTAATTACACACTACTAATGTAAGGACTGTGGGTGAACATGGGCTCCAAGTTTTAAGATGTCTTTAAAAACAAACAAACCCAGTTCTGTGCCTTTCCCTCAGTGGTAGATCTGCTTTCTTGGTAAGTAAAAGAAAAGCAATGAAAAAAAAAAGAGCTGTAGTGTGTGCTGTCATGGAGCATTTAAAATTGCTGAGACATCTGTACACAGAGCAGGTTTTCTGTGGATGTGCTGTCATGGAAGTTCATTCTGATAGGGACCAACCTAAAATAGCTTTACCTTAATCTTATGATTTTCAATTTGATTTTACTCCTGTGCCTTTTTTACCAGAGATGATTCTTTTTAGTCACTGCAAGTGAGTTAAATATGTGGAAGGTAAAGCCTCCTTAGTTGTTTCACTACAAAATTGTTTTCTGCTCATACTCAAGACTCCTGAGAATTTGCAACATTTCATGCTGCTTGTCAGTCATTAGCTGTGTGTTATATTTCTTATTTTTGTTCTATTTTTCAGTTGTTCCCGAGTCTGTCAGGAAAGGAGGTAAAAACAAAAGGCAGGCAGACCAATAGGTAGCAGCTGTAGGATTATTGAAACCAGATGTGCAGTTAAGTGGGGAAATACCACAATGCCTCGATGAAAAAATCAGTCATGGTATAGAAATACCAGTTTCTGTACACTGTTAATGCAGAAACCTATGTGCTTATTTAAAAATAAGGAACTATTATACTCTCAATATCCCTTCATCAAATAGTGGTATAAAGTCTCATGCTGATGATGAACATCACCACACTCTATTTACACATGCATTTTTTAAAAAATCCTTTGGGAAGGGGGAAATGAGTGTTACATTACAGATTGAGAGGCTGCAGGAAAGATGGAGACTCTCTAGGTAATGATTTTTGTTTCCATTTTTGTACATGGAGCCCTGTTGATGGCTCAGGATGCCTTTTCCTCTACTATGAGCATGGAACAAAGATCAGGCTGTTATCCAAAAAGGGGCTTAAATGCAGCATTTGTGTTAGTTTCAATTGTAATCAAGTTTAATTTCACACACAACTTTGGGAAGCTCAGTCTTCGTTTTCAAATCAAAATTCATGCCTGCACTTGCATTAGTTCTATTAATTAATGTTCTGCAACATGAGGGTGTATGGATGAGGGAACAGCCATATCTGTGACACCAGACTGTGCAGACAGCAATAGTCTCTGTCCTTTTTTCACATTAAATACTGCAGCCATGTGCTGTGGGAGGACACAGAAAGTGACTCAACCTCCTGGAAGTAAAACTGGAGCTTAATCCTCCTAAGCAAAGCTGTTTGGGTCTGTAACCAACTCGGTATGGTTTAACTCACAGGCAGTAAATACCTTGTTGTGCTTATGGCTCTGTCAGGACCCATTGTACACTTCTGTTCCCAGTGAATTTTAATTTCTCTGCATTCAGAATGAAAATGAAAAATCTTGCATTTTTTAGAGCACACTGATTATGTTTCATGTCCCAGCTCTGTGCAGTGGTTGTAATGAAGATTCTGCCTTTGCAGAGCTGAGGTCTGAGCAAAGGAAGGCAAACCAGGAGATCTCTGCCATGGCTAAGAATTCCTTTGTAATTGAATTACCAGGGAAAGTTTGATTCAGGTTCGGTCTTGTTTTTACATAGCTTTCCCACCGGGATTAACTGGTGTGGTTATCCCAAAGCATCTTACCCAGGGACAAACAATCAGGGCAAGGGTTAATTTCATCTCCCCTCCACCCTTCTTTTCTGAAGGTGTGATCTTAGGCAAATGGAATGCCAGGGGATCCGGTGAGTGCCTGAGTGAGTGGGAACTCACCAGGAGAAAAAGAGAGACTGTTTTGAACATTAAATAAAACTTACTATATATAAATAGGCAAGTTTTGCTCTTTTGCCTCCTGAACAGAAGTTACTCATCCCACTTTATTTTTTTGTTTTGTTTTTGTTTAAGATGGTGTAGTTATATAGGTTGAGTGGTTTCTCTGTGTGAAATAGGAAGCTACAAAGTTCTTCCACCTTGAAGTAGGTTGGTGGTGAGTAATGACTATCAGATGGTTCTCAGGACTGAAGTGGTTTTTTCCTGGTAGCTTTTCTGGCAGACACACCAAGCATTGAGCTCTGTTTGTTTTAAAAATATCTGACTGCATCAATTAACATTCTCGTTTGTGCTACATGAAACCTGTTTCTCAATAGAATCATGGCTTACACTGCATAAGAAAAGGAATGGAAAGGATTTGGGAGTAACAGATAGTGGTGAAGCTGGACAGAGGGAAGATAGAACACACAGAATCCATTCATTGGATTTTGGCTGAAAGGGTTTGTGCACTCCTTTTTACCTACTGGTGTTTGTGTTTTAGTTTTGCTTCACCAATGAAAATTAATTTCAGGATGGTCCACACCACAAGGTTTATCTAAATCCTTTCCAGAATGACCACTCAGGAAGGCAGGATTAGCAGATCTGTATCTCGTGTGCTCTGTGACTGGAATAGCAAGGATACCTGGGAACAGAGCAGAATGCAGTGCATCCACTCAGAGATGGGAGGAACAAAACCTTCCTTTTTCCCATCATTACTCATCCTCGTGAGCCCATCACAGTGCGCAGCACAGCCACAGGAAGAGTTGAGAAGTGAGGACCAAGAGGGAAAAGGAGATGATTTATGGCTTTGGTATCTGAAGATGGTACTGTTGAAGTGACTTCTGTATAAAATAAGTTAAAACAAAGATACAAGAAGGGGGGGAAATGGAGCTAAGGCTCTCTACGTAGACAGAAGCCTTGCATTTTGTCATGGAAAATACAGAGCTCGTGCTGATTTAGTAAAAGCTTTTCCCTGAAATAAGTGTAGAACATACAGAGTTCATGCAAGCAAAATGGATTTTGTGACTCCTTGAACCGTTGTTCTTTGGGAAGCCTCCAGAAGGTGTTTTCTTGCATGTGTTGCATGTGTTGCCCACTCCTTTCATCCATTGTAAATTGTCAGAAAATACTAAAATCTTGACTGAGAACCAATTTCCAAGAGGAGGTTTTGACTTCTCAAATTGGACTTGAACCTGGTACAAGATTTCTGCCTGTAAACTCTCAATTACAAAGCTCAGGGACTGTTTAGCAGATACATGCAGGATAAATCAAATGTATCTGTTTATTCACATAATTGAGAAACTTCTGTGCATGTTTCTGGCAGGAGGAGGAGAAAGAAGTACAGATGTGTACTTGGGGTCTTGTTTTGTTTTAAAACCTCACTGCTGTCTGTATATTTTTGGTAACAGTAATGCAAATTACTAAGCCTACAGTCTTCTAAATCCCCCATAGATTCTTTCTAGAATGCAACAGCAAGTATTTTAAGTGGAAAAACAAAATCACTTTTACTTGAGCTGTGTGTAAGAATGGAGGCTTTGAATCCTGGTTGGTTTGCTCCTTTCTCCCCCTCCTTCCCTTTTCTTTCCTGGAACAGCAGTTAAGCAGTGTATTACCCAGCACTTTGAAATTGCTCAAACTAGTTCTCTCCAATATAAACATCTGATACTGCTGAACTGAAAACAAATTTAAACAAAAAAAAAAAAAAGTTTAAATTATGTTTGGCACAGTTGTGCCATTGAAGTGTTTTAAAGGTGACTTGCAAATACATCATTGTTTATATTTGCACACTTCAGTGAAAACGTTGGAATAAGACTTTACATGGACTCTTTTCCTTTTTGTGGATTGGAACAGCTCTGATAGGCTGCTCTTCCCAGCAGCAAGGAAATGACAGAGATGGGATGGATGTTTTATACATTCCAGTTAAAATATTGTTACTGAATGTGCTCAGATTCTTTGTTTCATTTAATATTTATTTGAGCAGTGAAGCTTTCCCCCCACCCCACATTCTTACCGGGCAGGTTTCTAGTTTTTTGTGTGATAATAGTTAATAATTTGATAAAGCTTCATGTTAAATCCTTCTCATCCTACTGAGGCAGCAGAGAATGTAAAATCTGCTGGCAGGTCTCATGTCTGCAGTGGAGTAATTACATGGAGTGCTGGTGGTTAAAATGACCGGAGAGCTCTGGGACTAATTGTAAGGAGTGACAGAACAGGGAAGTTTTATTGCTGCAGTTCCCTGAATTATGTTGAGCAGCAGCTGCGTCAGCAGATTTCAATTACCACACTCCTGCTCCATCCCTCGGTGTCATCCTTGTTGGCATCAGAGTTAACTATTGATCTCTGTATTTATGGGAGCATTTTGTGGTGTTTGGCTGCAGAGGTGCAGCTTCTTGTCTGGGAAAAGTGGAGCTTGTGAGGAAGAAATTTCTGTGGGAGGAAATACACCAAAATCATGTAGAAAACCCTACCAATATGAGGACTAGATGAAGATTGTGCTGCCTTTTGCCAGCCTGTCCCTTAAGATACAGGGTTTTCTCTCAGCAGGTTTGTAGCACAGTGCCTGTGCTTGGACTTACATAAAATGCTCAGAGACTGTGCAGAGGAAAACTCAGGGCTGGGGAAAGAAGCTCACTTTTCCAAAAAGGTTGAGAATTATATACTGCTGGGGGTTTAAATCTTACTTTTGTTCTGTGTATTTGCCACTTACTGTCTTCTGTTTGGGAAGAGTAACTGAAAAGAAACTGCCACAGCTTTGATAGGATCTTGGGAAAACATAATTGTGGTGTTGCAGGCAGCATTTACTGGCAAATACCTTTACCAAAGGTGAGGGAAGGCAAAATGACTTACAAATGTTCACTTATTAAAAATAAAATGTTACTCTGTCAAGTGAATAAGCTCTTCTGGGCCTTTTCTGACTCCCTGCAGGGACACCACGAGCACCCTGCTTTGCTTTTGGAACTGGTATCACTGTGCAGGGATAAAGGAAGGGCTGTACCTCAACCCAGGGAAACACAGACCCTCAGCATGGGTGGTTTTTTGGCTTGTTTATTAGGGATGGGTTGGTTGGTTGGTCGGGGCTTTTTTGTTTGTTTGTTTGGTTTTTTTCAAGTGGGACCTGGCTGGATTTTCATTTAAAAAGTAGCAGTGGGCAGTGTCCTCCTGCCCTGTGCTGATTTTCCTCCCCAGCTGTGTCACCCCCCCCCCAGCAGCAGTGTTTCACATCAGGCTGTGCTGACTGAATAATTCATCTGTGCACTCTCTAATGTGCTTCTGGCAAAATCACCTGGGGCAGTTTTAGTCACTCTGGAGCCAGCTCATCAGATTTTGACTGAAGCAGATGAAGGAGCAGATGCAGGAGCTGGTCCAGGACCAGACTCCCAGGCAGGGACACCCTGCTGGAGCAGAGATGGCAGCTGGCTTTGGGGATCACTGACTGAATGGGGACCTTCAGCTCTGCAAACAGCTGGCTCAATAAAGTTGTTTTTAAAAGCCTTTTACAGTGAAAGGCTAGTACTGGCATGAGGCTGCTGCCCTGCTTGGAAATTTTTCCATAAAATTGGACTGTGCACAGCATTTGGATGCAGAGTTGCCGTGGGTCAGGGGTTGGCTGACAGTCAGCATCTAATATTCTCATCTTCAGTGTTTGTTCTGATATGGGGGGGGGGGGGCGGGGGCATTTCATTCACATAATTTGTGAATGAAATTGCTGACCCTTTTCAAATGCAGGATTTTTTCCTTTCTTTCCTCCCCAGGCTGTTTTAGTAAAAGCCAGTGGTATCAGTAAGCAAACTGTGAGCGATGTTTGTGTCTGTCTGCCCCCCTCCCTGCACCCCCACATTTTTCAGGCTAATCTTTCTCAAGCTGATGGAATTTCAGGGGAGCAAACTGAGGTGCTCAGTTCTGAGCTCACTTCTCCAGCAGTCTGTGACAAAGAGCTGTCTCTCTCCTTTATTATTAAGGCCATCAGAATTAAACGGTTTAATTTGATTTGACTAATTGCACTCATTTAACTTTTTAATAATGAAATGCACTGAGGCTATGTAAGTTGTTAACAGTCATGTCCTTCTCTTTGCTTTGAGCAGTTTTACTCTGGGCACCGATCTCCTCACATTCCATATAGGTTATTGCACCTGGTATGGACTCACGCACGGCATTTAGCAGGGTACGAGCAACAAGATGCACACGAGTTCCTCATTGCTGCATTAGATGTGCTGCACAGACACTGCAAAGGTAAGGCTTGTCCTGAAGCTACAATCAACAAGGATTATTGCAGCAAAAGGAGGTAGAGCCATCTCTTCTTAAACCAAGTCTAGTGGCAGTACAGCACTCTTAGCAAATACCTTTAAAAATGTTGGGTAGACTTAAAATATTTATAAATAAATAAACCATTCCCATTGTCAAAAAGTACCAAGAGTTAGAAGCAGACAAGCCTGTACATTGGTTTGAATCACCATCATGATGTTCTCTTATTGGTTGTGAGTCACTATCTTTTCTTTTAAATTGCCATTTAAATTCTATTTATACTTGAAGTAGTTAGAACTCTTACTCAGTGTGTCATGGGACTGATGAAAATAACATAGGGAAGGCTATGTCTTAATACTATTATTCTGCTTAAATATGATTCCACTGTATTTTTGATACCAAATTGCTTACAGAAATGTAAGAAAGAGCGATGGGGGGTTATGGTATCGTTTTATTAGTCTGTATAGAACAATATGTAATTGTACAATACAATAAAAAATATTCAGTGCCATGCTTTTTGACATGAAGTATCTAAGTCTTGATTTTGTAATATCATATGAAATTATGTGTTTTGTGTTAGTTAGCTGAACTCAAGCTGAAGTGGAAATTTCCCAATCTGACAATGTTTGCTCTAGCAAACCTACTGCAGCAGTGAAATTTTTACTCTTCCTCCAAGGGAAAAGTAGTACGGTTGGTACTAACGGAGCAAATAAAAAGTCCTTGCTTATCCAAAAGAAGCTTTAAGCACTCAACTTTCCTCAAATGCTCTTAGGAAAAGCACTTAGGGTTTCGTTTTTTGGCTTATCAGAGGACTATCAAGGGGAAGGCTGCTGCTGCTTCTCTGAACCATTGTGAGTCTTGCTTTTATCTCTGAGCTAGCCCTGCATGGCAGCAGCTAGGCTTGTTCACATCCATAATTGGTGCCTCCAAAGAATCTTCTCCAAAAAAAGTACTGCTAAGGACAGGAGTACATAGAGCAGCTGCTTTGATGTTATTAATATCTGTCAGTTGACAATCACTAACTGGATTTCAATAATCCAAATTAAACTGGTGTGGAAGTCCAGTAAGGAACAGAATCTACCCAAATATTGACTTCTCACTTCGTAACACAGAATAAATTCAGCTGCAAACAGAAACAATTCTTGATTCCTGTAAAGTTTCTGAACCACTGATCTAACAAATCTTGAAGCTTTTTTCATAATCTTTGATATAAGACAATGCTCATATTTCTCCTAGGCATCCTCATTAATTAGTGAAGTAATACTTGTGTCTCAGAATTGTAAAGAAAAAACTTGCAACAATAAAGGTCCCTGAGCTCTTCTCAAACTGATAAAGAATATGAAAAGACTTTTTTAAAAAATGTGGTTTAACTTCAAATGAAGAATTTCTCTGGCATATTTTCCTTAACATCTCTGCATCCAGGTTTTCAAATTTCTGTTTCTGAAGAAATAGAGAGGCTTTTATTAAATCATAGTAAATAATCTATACCACATCAAGGTAATTTAAAAGAAGTGGTTGAGCAGTTGTGTGGGAACCAAAAAAGTTAATCTAAACCAGAATTTCAAGTATAGTCATGCAAAACCACATTTGGAATGAACTAGTTTTCGGTGTAATGAGAAAGTTCTCCCACTTGTGTAGCCACACAGACACACACATGCATGTGAAGTGTGCAGATATAAAAATATTATTACTAATAGTGAGAACGTGTCCTACAGCTACAATAAGCAAATAATACCTCCCCTGCCAATATTAAATATTTATTCTAATGAACGAAAAAAGCTTTTAAGGCTTCCAGTCAGTAGTAATGAAGTTCTACAATTAACACACAGTGAAATAAAATAAAGTCATGGGGAAAATTTTGCTCTAGTTTTTGGACATTATTTATGATCACCAAGGCTTCAGGCACCAAAGTAAATGAAAGTGTTCCTTATGCATAAATATCCGGTAATGTTTGTTTGTCTGTCATTAGTCATTTATCCCTTTTCCATTCCATTTACTCAGCTTTCTAGGAAGTGTCTTAATGCAAGTGAAGACAAAGCTGTGAATATTTGTTGTTGATCTGTCACTGCCTAAATTAGGAAAAATACGTGATTTTGATGTCCATGTAAAGATAAGTTTGGTAATCCTGTAACTGCCCTGAGATGATTGTGGGGGCTGACTGGCCCAGGTAGTTTTGCTTTGATTTGGTTAGTGTTTTAAATGCTGGTTGAATCTAAACTTTGTTTTAGTGGCATCTGTGGAGTTTTGGAAGCCCAGGATACCTGTCTGATGTCCATTTAATTCCTGTCTCAGGGGTGATGGATGTGCAGGCACTGTTGGGTTAAGCTGTGGCATCTGGGCAGGGCATATTCTGAACCCCCAAGAGGGTTCCTGTCTGCTGCTGGAGTAATAGAAAATATTTCTGAATATAAGGGGTTGAGTCTGTCTTGGCCGTGCATCACTTCTTTTTCATTCCAGCAGCTGGAGGCAGGTGATCTAAGTGGAAAGTAGTATTTTGGTGGGAAAAGATAGTGTAAATAATCTGTATTTCTGCCTAGGCTGTAAAGCATTAAGTCAGTTTTTAGTCAACATGACAGATGCATCTTTATCACCAGTGCTCTGGGATAAATTCAGGGTTCTAATTCTGCAAACTTCCACATCAGTGAGGTTCCAATCATGCAAGCGCTTTTTAGTTCCCACCTTTGTCTCAGACGTCTTCAAGCTTGGAGAAACTTAGACCAGAGTAACTCTTCTGTTAAAGGGATCAAGACTGCAAGTCAAAAATTAATGTTCTATCCAGTGGCATCATTGTCTGTGGGGGTTTCTGTATATATTGCAGGAGCAACAGCACTCAAGTGGCAGAGGTGGGCACTGGTACACAAAGGTTCAAAAAACAAGATGAAAAATAGAAGTAATCCTCTGTTTTTATCCAAACATTATTCAGTAGTCTGAGAAAAGGAGAGTAGTACTTTAAAACTGGTTGTGCCTCATTTATTTGGATTTCATGAAGCTTTTTGCATTCCCCTTTAACGAGGAGTGCTACAAAACAAATCTGAAGCCAGAAAAAGAATGGTGTACTGAGACTTGGGAGGAAAACACTGCCCTGCTCTGTGAATTCTGTATGATGTTCTTAGGAATTGATAGAGCATATGCTTGTGGAACATGTCATCTGCTCTGATCCATATAGATTGGTGTGTACACTGCTTTGTCAGAAATAACAAGCACTTGTTCAGAACACCAGGGACCAAAGGAAAACAGAAATATTAACATTAATGTCTTGTTTTGATAAACACCCCTTTTAAAATCTGACAATTCTTGACTTCCCTTTTCTCATTTAAAATACAGAATGGAAGATTGAGGCAAAACTTCCGTTTTTATATCAAAACCAAAAGCAGTCTTAGTAAGTTGTCTATAGCTGTTTTTACAGTTGCTGTGTGTTATTTACCTTTAGTGGTATATTAAATGCCTAATTTGAACACGAGTTAACATGTTTAGTTATTGCACAGACATAGTAGTAACTTGTGTGGGATTTTTTGAGATCTACATTTAATTTGATTCCAAACGTCTAAACTCAATTTTCTGCCGTTCTCATAATCACTTTAGTGTATATATTGATGTATTTTTAAGTTTGCTTTTAGTCTTGTGCTGACCTCTCTTACAAGAAGCTGCTGATTTCCTTGGTAAGAATTATGACCAGATTTAAACCCCAAAAAATACATGAAATTAAAACCTAATTTGGGAGACAGAAATGTTGAAGGGAACCTTAACTTGAGCACAACAATCTAGCAGCTTCTAGTTCTCAGCTGCATAATATACCTCCCCTCAGCATCTGTTCCATATTGACAAGTGTGTGTAGGTGGTAATCTTACTCTTTTTTTCCCTCCTCTCCAACCAAATGTCATGGGAAATAATGTTGAGTGGGTAATACCCTTCTGTTTTGCTGGGAACAAGCTTGCAGGATATTCATTTGAGACCCTCTCATCGCTGATCCTAATTGACTTGTGTAATTGAAAAGGGAGAGCTCAGTTCTCTCTGTAGGAGGAAATGACCGAAATGGCTGAAGGTGTCCAGCTGGGATGGTACCTGTGGTCCAGGGAAAAGCTCTCAGCACTGCTTTTGTCCTTCTGCCCCCTCAAAACAAAGCAGAGACAGTGTTTGAAATGGGGAGATTACAAGGATGTGGTAGTTGCATGTGGATTCTTTAAAATGGAAAAGTGGGGTTTTAACTAAAGCTCAAGTTAATTCTATTTTGATTTTTTTTTTCTTTAATGCTTGTGAATATAAGTGAAGCTTTTTCTGTAGGTGAAGGATGCTTTGCACAGTCTCTGTCCTGTATGACCTCTTCATTAGCTTAGCATAATTGAGGCCTTTAAAAGCTCTTAAATTCAGTAAGATTTAGCTGAAATTCCCATCAAGAAATGCCTCAGACCAGGTGTGATAACCCCCAACTTGAACCTCGTACACTCGAAATCTAGTTTCAGAGCATTTTCTTGAAGAGCCTTTTTGAGGAAACAATGTGCTTTTCTTGGCAATTCAAAGAAAAGTTTCTAAAGCCTAAATCCAGCAGTGGTGGGATAACTTTCCTGAGGCATTTAGAATCTAATTAACCCAAGTGGCCCATTGCAGCTTAGTAGGTATCACCTATGACTGCTTTTCCACACTTAGTATCCGGTGGAACCTTTGCCAGATTATTATATAATATTTTTTAACATAATTCTAAAGCTTCATTGGGGAAAAAAAAAATATGTAATTCTATTTGCTCCTACTGCAAGAAAACTCCAGCTAGAACACATTAGACACATGAAAATGGTCTATTGCCCTACACTTCTAGTTTCTTCAGGTGGTTTTTTGGACATTCTTGAGTAGAAATTAATTGGTTTTGAGAAATAGCTGAGATTTGAGGAGTATTTCAGTATTGCAATCTTAGCATTTCAGTTTCAGAAATCAAACACTTCCTAATAAGTTAAAGACACTGGGAAACCTGGGCAAACTTAGTTCTGGTGTAGCAGCTGCTATTGAAGGAGATGGGAAAACATCTTGAGATGTATTTTAAAAAATTAGCTGGTGCTGTGATATAATTGGTGTGTACATCTCTGATTGCAAGGCAAAGCCAGTTGCATCTGTCCTGCCCAAGGAAAATAAGCAATGCACAGTCTGGAAATCCAAGGAAAAGGGTGTTGTTCTTGGCTCACCTGTGGGGAATGGAGGGAGAAGGCTTTGAAGCTGAGAACTGTGTGAAGAAGTGTTCAGTTGTTTAATACTCTGGTTATTGTGAGAAAGCTGAATTGGCTTAATCTCAGCACTCAAATCCTAAAAATGACTCTGCACTCCTGGGACCTGCAGTCAGTGTGATGCCTAAAAGATGGGAATGTGTTCACTGTGCCTCTGGGGAACTCAGAGGATTACTGTGCCTCTGGAGAGGCTGGAGGAGGACACAGCATTATCTCCCCACTTCAGATATGTTTTCCCACTGATGAAAACCTGCGTGGAAGGTGCACGTTGATGTTGAGAGGCTGGGATGGAGGCAGTGGGCTGGGGGAGAATGGCTCTTTAACAAACCCTCTCCTCTCACCCTGCTCACAGAAGTTGACTGGGATAGAAGTAAAAAGTAGCATTTGCTGGTTTCTTTTCTCTCTGAAGTTTAAATATTGATTTTCATGAACCACCTTGGCAACTCCTTTGTCTTAGGAGCTGATCTTTATGCCAGGCAGTGCAAAGCAAATCTCTCTAAAAGGAGATACCCTGAGCAAGGGTTTGGCTAAGAGCTGCTATGGCTTAAAGCTTCACCTCTACATTTAGTCACCTTCTGATTATCTTCTGTATTTTTCAAGGAGTTCCCATCTTGTTTCCTTGTTTCCTTCAATGCACAGCTTTTGCAGGGTTCTGTATTATCCTTGTGAACTTGCAGTATAAGCTTGAGTTAGAATTACTGGAGACACAGTCCAAGACAAACCACTGTTCCTCAGAGGATTTTTGACTTCTGAGCCTGTGTTTGCATTCCTGCAGGTGATGATAATGGGAAGAAGGCCAACAACCCCAACCACTGTAACTGCATCATAGACCAAATCTTCACAGGCGGACTGCAGTCGGATGTTACCTGTCAAGTCTGCCAGTAAGTCACTTTTTCCTGACCCTGGGCTCTGATTCCAATCTGCACCCCTCCAGTGCAGTGCACTGAACCTTTCCTCTCTTGAATACCAATAAATACTGGCAAAACTCCAGAAAGACAAGAACTGTGTAAATGCAGCACCATGAGGCACCAGCACAGATTTCCCAGCTAAGCTGTGGCTACCCCATCCCTGAGAGTGTTCAGTGCCAGGATGCATGGAGCTCTGAGCAGCCTGGTCTAGTGGAGAGTGTCCCTGCCCATGGCAAGGGCTGGAATGAGGTGATGTTTAAGGTCTCTTCCAACCAAACCATGCTGGGATTCTATAATTCTATCAGCTAAATGTAATCAATTACCAGTTAACTGTCATATATTAAGACCTATCTAAAAAGCTGCCTGGAAAGTACTACAGGTTTATGCACATCAATGTTTTACTATTCTGGAAAAGGTGGTTGTTTTCCAAGATCATAAGGAAAAGACTTCCAAGATCTCTTTGAATTTCAAAATACATAATTGCAACTACATTTGAAGAAAATTGTTATATAGAACCACATTTTCTTTCAGTCAGGAGCCTCATCAGGAGAGGTCTCAAAGAGGCTGATACCTAATGTAATCTTAGGTACCAGAAAAAAAGCCTTTACAAGAGTATGGAAAAATGTATTTATTATTTTACTCTGTACTGGAGCAAGTTGACTTCTCTTTGGAGATGTTTGGTGTTGCCATAGTGCAGAAGTCAGAGTTCTTGTTTTTTGTTCTGCCTTGCATTCTTGCTCTCCTGCACATGGGCTGGGCTTGTTTGAATCTGCTTTTATTCTCAGTTTTCCTGGAGGGATTTGCAAAAGATTTACTGTAAGGAAAACATAGGAAATTTTGTTCTTTGCCAGGTAGAGCCATGGAATCCTTATGTGATAATGCAAAGCCTGATTTGTTATGACACAATATTAACATTGATGAAACTTTGACAAAAGAAATTTTCTTTTGAAAACTGAGAACTTTTGCACAAATGAAGCAGGGGAAAAAGGCAGAATATTGAAGGCTTAATGAGATTGCAGAGTGAAAGACATGAATTTTAGGGGAAAAGAGAACTCAAAAAATAAGCATAACAAGGAGCTTAGACCCCTGAAGTTCTCTTAAAAATGTGGATGCTGGAAGAAAAGATTGGAGTCAATAGCAGTTAAAATTTTGAGCAGCTTTTTCCGCAGTCTGGCTCTTGGCTTGTCTTCAGCTATCTTTAGAGAACTCTGACAGACAACAAGAGCTACTGCTTGGTGCAGTTACTCTTTGGCCTCTCATATCCCAAAGGCTGTAGGAGATGCTGAGAGGAACTGCAAAGGTGAATTCAGTGCGCTGCTGGACAGCAAAAGTATTTAAAAAGCTTTCTGTTTTTTTGAGGTAGCCTTAAGCACCATCTTCCATGTCTTGAGCAGACAAGACCAGCTTCTAAACTAGTTGGATGGCACGTAGGTATTGTCACAGATGTTAACTGGTTTATACTGGTCAATAGTGCTTCTGTCTCAGAGCAGCTCTGCTTTAAGTCTCAGGGCTCCAGTGAGTGGGAGAGTGTCTTAAATACTTACGTTTTGCATTTAATACATCACACACATTTCCCCAAACATAGGGCTTTTAAATATCCAGGAAAACGATCAACTGTGGGAGAACACTCTGGAGCAGCTCTATTTTCTGTCATCTCTGAGTGCCCTCTAGGGGTGATGGAGATCCCAAAGTCCTTAAAATGAAGTACCTGGCGTGCACCCCAAAGCGAGAGAGAAACTGTTCATTTGGCTTCCTTTAAAGGTGTCTGAAAGCATTCTCTGTTCCACAGTGGCGTTTCCACGACGATAGACCCGTTCTGGGACATCAGTTTGGATCTGCCAGGCTCTTCCACCCCGTTCTGGCCGCTGAGTCCGGGCAGCGATGGCAGCGTCGTCAATGGGGAAAGCCACGTGTCAGGCACCACCACCCTCACAGACTGCTTGCGAAGGTATGGGCTGCCACAACCCAGCTTGGGCTTGGAGAAAAGGAATTTGGCTTCATCCCCTTCGCCAGGTGGCTCTGACCACTGGGGTTAAGTGATGCTTTGTCACAGCTCTGTCCCCAAACAGTATTTTTACCCATATTTTAGTTGTTTGCATGTGAGACAGTAAAAAGGCTCAGAGCAACACTAAGCACTCAAAGCCAGTTGCCACATGATGCAAGAAGAAAACAAATTTTACATTGGCTGCTGCCAGGCAACATGGTTTTACATGATCAAAATCACTAATGTCTGTCTCCATGTTCTTGGTTCTGGTGGCTGAGGAAGCACATGAAAAGAGTTTACATTGCATTTAATATTTATCTAAATTCTAACACCAAGTAGGAATCAGATTTTGCTCTAAGCACAACTGAGAGTCAGCTACTGCCAGCTTAGTTACAGGGATGCCATTAAGGATTAAAGGAATGGAGCTTTCAAAAAGAAAAGGTAATTCTGAGCTTGAAACTTGGGCATCTTGGAAGCAGGTACCTGGGGAGAAGGTTATGGCTTTGTGTACAGTTCACTTGGATCTTTCAGCACATCTGAAAGTCATTCTCTTGTGGCAAATGCAGATATTTGCCTGAGGAAGAGGTTACCTGGAGCCTGGGGCAAAGCTAATCCTCCTGAAATAAAAATTCATCGTCTCTAACATCTGATTTCTAATGTTCTTGACACTGTTAAGATCAATAATTTTAAGGAAATGAGGGAATTAGTACAAATGAAAAAATGCTGATGCAGGAATGCATCAAGAGGAAAAAACAGTCAAATTTTGGTGATTTTCTTCAACATAGACATTTGTAGAATCAAAGGTGAAGATAGGGAAGGAAAAGCATCCAAGTTCAGAGGTACTTATAAAAAATACGGATTTTGGAAAGAAGTTGAACTCTAATGGATAAAGAGGATGGGTCTGTGTTTTTATCCAAAGGTTAGGAAGAAGGAAGGTTTGTAAGTTCATGTCAGTGTGGCCATGCAGCTGAATTTGACCTGAAGAAGGAAGGATTGAGCAGGAATGTGACACACAAAAATGGAAAGATACAGGCATTCCAAACAACAATCTGAGCAAGTTTATAAGCCTTTTTAGAGACTTAAGGGTAAACAAACATAAAGCAAATTAAAACCAAACCAGAGAATGATGACACACAGGCCAGGTGAAGGAAATCTTGTTAATTAAACAAGAGGCTGTGATGTCATTTAGTGCTGGAGGCTGCTTTGGCCACAGTCAGAAGGAGGGTGAGGGACGAGCTGGCACCGTGTTGCCCTCATATTCTTCGTGTGCATTAATGAAAATTTTTTAACCTTATTTCAAAATATTTCGTCTCAAAAATCCTAGTTGCAAATGGTTGATTGCCCTATGGAAGTCCAAACTTGCAGGAGAGGACTGAGCAATCCATGGTCCTGGCCTTTCTGTGCTGAGTTTCTGGAAAAGAGGGATTTTGCTTTTGTTTGTAGTGAGAACATCGAGGCAGTCCATTTTCTGTGAGCACTTCCCTGTTCCCTAATGGTCTCTTCCCATGGCTCCTTTGAGCAGTTCTGTCTGAAAATTTTCAGAGAGATTTTTCTAGTTGTCAACAAAGGTTTTCTAGAAGGGTATCTGTATTTTAAAAAGAACTTTGTGTTTACAGGCCTTTCCATCTCAGAGCTTTGATCCCAGCCCTGGAGGGCTACAAGGTAGAATAGTGTGTTGCAGAATCCCATATCCATGTTTTTGGGTTTGAAAACAAAAGATCTTTCTTTGCTTTCTGTATGAAAATGAGCTGTTCTGCTGTAGGAGATGAACTAACACTGAGCTCCTTTCTCAGCCACTGATTCACTTCAGTGCAAGTTAGAGCAGTGATCAATGTCAGATTTGGATATCTGAGCCACAGCACTTTACATTATTACGGTTTTATTGGAGATTTTTCCAAAATTACTTCAAACCCATTGACTCTTGTTTCTTGTGGTGCCAGTGACCCACAAGTAAAAGCATTTCCAGCATGCGTCAAAAATCTTCTGATTGTTTTGTGCATTCCTTTGCTTTTCAATGTTTTTTTTTAGGTTTACAAGGCCAGAACATCTAGGAAGCAGTGCCAAAATCAAATGTAGTGGTTGCCATAGCTACCAAGAATCTACCAAACAACTCACTATGAAGAAGTTACCCATTGTGGCCTGTTTTCATCTCAAAGTAAGTTCACGGGGGGCCAGCAGAGCAGAGGATGTGATTTCCTCTCTGAGAGGATGAGCTGAATTCCTGGGCATGTCTTCTGGCTTTCACTGACTAAACTTTCATGATATAAACTAATACAAAGAACAGCTTGCCTTGCCCAGCTAGATTTTCTATTAAGAAAAACTATTTTAAACATTTTAATTATCTCTGAGGTAGCTTTGCAGTGTGTCTGAGGGAACTTGACCAGCTTGAATCTAGAGATAGGATGGAAGGCTGGTCCAAAACCTGAATCAGCACAGAAACCAATCTCCAGTAACACTCCCTCATCCTGCATGGTACAATTCTTACACTTTCACTGAAAGAATGCCACTGTATTGAAGGAAAAGCATGGAAAAGTTCTGATATCAGTGGAGAAGCATTATTGCATTTTGCAGCTGCAGTGAAATTTTAAACATTTTAAACATGTCCAAAGCAGATGTCTCGTGAAATTATGGCAGATAATGTCACAGTTGGGGCCCTTGGGTAGTTTAGTCCTGTACAATTTCTATCTGAAACGTGATATGAAGTGGGCAGCTGTCACAGCAGGTGAAGGTCATTCTGTGTCAAGAGGCAAAGGGTCCTTGGAAAGCCACGCCACATGCTGGAAAAAGGTGTTACAGATGGAAAGACTTCCCCTTCTAATTCACAGGCCTTGCCAGCCTTTGGGACAGTCATGCCTTCAGGCGTTCATCCCCATACACCATCATCATCAGCTGCATCTTAACTGTGAGGCTGTGCAGGGTCACATGCCAAAGATGTTACAGCCTGACTGGACTGGGTAGAAGCAGAGTTCTGTTGTTTTAACTTGGCTGTTCCTGATCTTCCTGAAGGACATTCTTGCATCACTGGAATGAGGTCTCAGGAGTGCTTGGCTTTTGGAGGCAGTTTTGGGCTTTTGTTTTGATTGCTATAGAGTAGTTAACAAGACACACCTTCATGATTCTGCTCTTTGGGCAAGTCAAGGTGAACGTTCTCCACTCTTTTCCTATACTCAGTTCAGTATTTGTGTTATCCCAAATGACTGAAGATCTTCTGGAAAATAAATTACTTGTCCTGAGTGATTGTGTTGTCCTGTCTATGCAAAGTGCAAATTTCATTTTATGCATCAAAGCAAGAGAGAAACACAAAAGATAAGAATTACAGAAGTCTCAGCTTTTCACATCTGGATCTGTTGCTAGGGAATTGTTACAGCATCACAATTGGAAAATAATTAACTTGAAATGTAAATAGAGCAGAATTTCTGAGAAATGGAGAGGGAAGCTGCCTTTAAATAGAAACTCATTCATCTCTTTCTGGTATTTGTTCCTGTTTCCATTTAATGTTCAATGAAGGAGACGAGGAGAGGATGGTGGGTATTGCAGGCCCCTTTTGGCTGAGGGACAAGGCTTTTTTTGTTAGCTTATTCCATTTTTTGCCTTAATTTGAATGGGTATTCCTGTGTAGGCTTGATTCCTGTCACTTGAGATGATTGGATGGGTGGATTCAGTGTGTCAATCTGAAGGCAAGCTCCTGTTATCAGCAGTCCTGTGAGCCAGGGTAGGCAGCAGCCGTGGGTTTGAGCAGCCCTAGTGCAAATGAACACTGCTTTGGGTGAAGGCTGTGTGTGCTCTCCCTGTTCAATACAGTTTTTCTTTGATGTCAGGTGGGAATAAGTTTGTATGCATAGATATCAAGGGAAATCATCTAATTAATACTGTATTAACATTGAGCCCACAAATGGTGGTTTATTTTGCTAGTAGAAAAGCGTTGTTATTTACATGGCCATTCCCAGAGAGCTGGTAGGAAAAATCTGGGGCTGTCCCTGCATAGTGACTGCTAATGTGCTTTCATGTTACTGTTTCTAAGCTTAGGACATTTATAAAAGACATAAAGCTTAACCTTTCTCTAAAGAAAAAACCTCTTGCCCTTTGCCTGCAGCGGTTTGAACACTCAGCCAAACTGAGGCGGAAGATCACTACGTATGTCTCGTTTCCACTGGAGCTGGACATGACACCTTTCATGGCTTCCAGGTGGGTACCAAGTCCAGAACCCCCCACAGACTTGGGCAGAGCTGGTTCCCAGTTCATACATGTGCATCACAAAACAAGGAGCATCCTTGAGGGTACAGAACAGTGTCTGTGGTGGTACTTCTGCCATGAGCTTCTCTCTGGAAGATGTAGCTTGTCTAAACCCATTTTTAGATAAACTGTTCAGTTTCATGTGCCAGAAAAGGATTTATATTTAAACAGTGTGGTGGGGGGTTTTAATTAATGTGTGTTATGTTTCTGGTTTCCTGTTAAATTTATAGACCCAGATGCCTGCTTTGGTCCCATCCCCTCAGTGCCCACCCACTTGCCATCCTGTGCAGTTGGCCAGAATAGAGCCAACCTAATCCCTAACTCAGTGTTCCTGAAGTTATAAAAATCCTTTCTCTTTATTCCTGCACATATGCAAATCTGGGGGTTTTTGTTTAGTACCTTCAACTTCTGTTTAGAGAATGCAGAAAGAAGCAAAAACATAGTCCAGATTAAAATAAAACAGCAAGACTTCTCCGACCTCCCAGGTTTGTGGAAGACGTGGCATTTGTATAAATACACCTTCATGAAAGGAATTTAAGCAGCTTAATTAAAAAGTATTTGTCAGGTATTCCATGTAAATGCAAGAGGATGTTCAGATTTAATTTATATCTGAAGCAGTGCAGAAAGCCCCAAACCATGGTATCTCTTTACAGGGGACTCTATTTGATGCTGAAATTTTACTTATAATTTCAAGCTTTGCCTGCACTCCTCATTTCTGAGGGAAGAAAGTAGATGCTTCTACCAAGAGAGAAAGGAGAGCCCTGAAGCTCTGTTAAATACTGTTATATTAAGAATATATGGTTTATTCCAATATATTCTGGAGATTTTGAGACTTCCTTGTTCTTCTGTGGTGAATTCTCCCTGGATAGAGCAGGCTCTGCTGATGAAAGGTATCCAGCATAATGGAATAGAGATGGGATAATCAGCAGGCATAACTCAGTAGTCTGACTTCTACCAGCTAAGAAATCAACAGCATAATCCTATTGCTGCTGTCAAAACATAAAATGAATTTACAAGTCAGAGGCAGGGTGATTGACGCATCACAAGATAAAGGATTGATGTCATTAGATAATTTCCCGGGTTTCAAATACAAATCTTTGCTTAACCTGTTTTTAAGCTTTTTGGATAAAACATTTGACGTAAACAGATGTGTATTCGCAGCACTGAAGCCTTGACCAGGAGGAGAAATGGTGTTTGTGATGTAGCACTGCTGTGAGAGCAAGTAAAGCATCTTTAGCATCCCAGTCAGCCCTTTGCTGCTCAGCTGGAATAAGGACCTGGATGCAGACAGGCTGGGTGTCATGTCAGACCAATTTCCTGGGTTTGGGAAGCCACTGCTTTAAGTGACTGGATTTTTGTGTGTGTGTGTGTTGCAGTAAAGAGAGCAGAATGAACGGGCAGTACCAGCAGCCGACGGATAGTCTAAACAATGATAATAAGTAAGTGGTACATTCCATGACTCCTACTGTGAAAGGTAGTTGCCTTCTAGAAGGAGATGGTGTTGCTTTATATCCTGCAGTGCCAGTGCATTACCATATCTGACAGCACAGTAAGTCTGAAATGTTGCAAAATAAAGCTTCACTCACTGCAGTTCCTGCCCTTCGGTGGGGCTGTGGCTCCTTCCAGAGCTGAGGGTGGTACCCCCAGCAAATGGTCTGTGGGCAAAAGTAAATGCTGTGGTCACAGTATTTGTGAGAAGGGATGGGTGTTTCCTTTAAATCATCCTCTTCCTATTGCAATGGCAAAGGGAGTTCCAGAGGACCAAAGAAAGTTAATAGAACACTAACACTCAAGGTCAGGAGTAGATGATCTCAGTAATCCTGGGGTGCATTGGTCAGGTATTGATTCCAGTCAGAATAAATGATGGACTGGTGTGGGACTTGCTCAGGAATGTAAAGGGGGTGTAATTGAAACCAATATCCATTGCTCTATGGGAATAAAATGGTCATACAAATCTTACCTCTTCAGTTGAATAAGGTTACAAGTTTCATTGCTGCTGTTGGGTATTTAAATTCAAGGCACTTCATTTGCCACTAAAAGTTTCAGTAAGAAACTGGAATCACACAAAAAATGTAAAACCAAACTAACCAGGTGTTAGTGCAGGTGTCATCCAGGCAGGTGTTCTGTGGGCCTACAGCTTGGATCATTAGGTGTGGGGTGTTCAGTAGTGGTAGAAAAGGTCTGAAAGTAACACAGCTGATTACTCTTGAGGCTTGCACATGCCTTAAGTTGGTGTTGAAAAAATGAAGCAGATTTAGGCAATGAGAGCAGAGACATCTGAACTCCTCAGTGATCTGGGTGCCAGGAACAGCTGGGGCAATGTCACAGTGCTCCAGCTGGACTGAAGGATGCAATCCTAGGTCCAGTCCTGGTTGGACTCAAGGACTCCCCTGGAGAGGGTGGCTCTGTCAGTGCCTCTGTAGGCAGGAAATGAATAGGTGCCTTGTCGAGGCACCGCTGTGTCAAAGGAGTTCTGTGAATTTTGAACACGAGTAGGACAATATCGAGTGAGATTAGAGAGATTATTTTACCATTGTGTAGCTGTGTTTGTATCACACACACAGTGTGAGGGCAGCATTTTATGAAAGAGTTAAAGAGAGTGGAAAATACTTGAAAAAGAGCCACTAGTGTATTTAAGACTGGAAATAAAATCTTACCTTAGAACAAAAGAGCCAAAGACTTCAGTCTTGTGTTTAAAAAAAAAAAAGAAAAGGAACAAGAAAATGAGAGCAACTTGATTATAAGTATCTTTTTTGGAACAGAGGTGCGCCTGCCAGTTTTCAGGCAAATGCACAACAGCATCTGAGAGCTGGAAGTTGAGGCTGAATATATTCAGTATTTCAAAATAAGTACAGGCTTTGCAGATTAAGGACAGTTAATCAGTTCAGAAGTTTATCATTGGAAATATCTAAGATTACCTCCTTCTCCATACCTCAAATGCATTTCTCCTAGTTCACTAGAGTAAATCAGGGAAGTAGAAGGTCAGACTGGATAATCAGTGGTCCTCTTCAGGAATGCACCATTATTGATCTATTATAGAAGAAAATTTGGTAACCAGTATTGGTAAAGCTGTCAGTGGTCACCAGACTGGAGAACTGCAGAAATAGCAAAACAGGAAGAGAAAAATGTTTGGGTTTTTTTTTACCCTGGGCAGGGCCACCCTCTTCCCAGCTAGTGTTAAAGCTGGTGTTTTACTGATGGATCAGATCCTTTACCATTGTTGTCTGTTTATGAGCTTCTGCCTGTGTGAAATGTCTGTTGTTTTCCCCCTTTTGATGCACATATTGATGATCTGTTTTCTGTCCCAGGTATTCCTTGTTTGCAGTAGTTAATCACCAGGGAACCTTGGAGAGTGGGCACTATACCAGCTTCATCCGGCAGCACAAGGACCAGTGGTTCAAGTGTGATGATGCCATTATCACCAAGGCAAGCATTAAGGATGTGCTAGACAGTGAAGGGTAAGTGGTCACCTGGGAAGGGGAAAGGAAGGGAAACTTTGACTTTTGTTGAGTTTTTCTTACTTTATAAAAACCCGCTGTAATAACAGAGAGGGATAATTCCTCTCCTGAATATTCCCTGTAATGCTCAGTGCTTCAGCGTTGAGACTGCACAATTATATTTATCCATAATTGCTTTATAACCCTGGATTTGCTGAAGGAAGGGGAGGGGAAGAATGAGGGACATCAGGTGACTCTGCAGGGTCTGGAACTGGTGCTCATGTCCTAACTCTTGCTAATGGAAGGGATTCTGAAAATGTGATCACCCAGTGCAGGAGCAGTGCTTACCCCAGTGACACAATCCAGTCTGTGCCTGCAGAACTTTTGGATTATTATGAGTTTAAAAGATTTGAAGAAAAGCCATTAAGGAAGTGCTGTGACCCAGAATGGCAAAGCTCTATGGGAGGCAGGTAGAGAACATGAGCTGTTTCTGAGCTCATGGCTTTAAATTAATCTCAGATTGACATTATGGCATCAGATATTTGTATTCCACAACTTTTGGGAGGACAGAGCAGTATTTATCAAGGGAAGCACTGGGGACTGGTGTATGTTCCAATAAAAAAGCAACTTAAAATCTGAAGTCTTTATTTTGCATTTTCATCTATGGACTTGGTACTGCAGAGATAAGCCATTACCATTCTTGTTATAATTATTCATGACATTTTCAAGGATTGCTGCAGGCACAATGTTCAGGTTGTAATTTTTTAATAGATTTTCCCATTTTTTCTTTTTTTGAACTTCAGTTGGGAAGTAAAACCAGAGATCTGTAATACCTGAATTTTAGTGTTAAGTGACTTGACAGGGAACTTCTGCTTTGAGGTGAGCAGAGAAATGAGTTTGTTGTAATTCAGTGACCGTGGCTCTGCTCAGGTGGGGTTATGTCCATGGAAGAAGCTGCCAGAGGCAAGGAGGAGAGGATGTACAACACAACTATTGCCCATAGAGGCTGCTTTGAGCTTTGATGCATTTCCTGGGTTCGGATGAAGGCCAGCACAGCAGCTCTGCATCATGTGAGGGAATCCATAGTGCTTGGATGGAATTACAACAATTGGAAGGCCTCAGAAATGCTCTGAGGACTCACCAGTGGCTGTGTCAGTGTGGGAACAGGGTTGTGTGAAGATCAGTCCCCTTCTTCTGTGTGACTGCTGAGGGGCTGAGCTCCCTTCTGTATCAGTACACACAGAGTAATTAGGGACAGGAAGAATTTCATCCTTTAAAACACCAGATTTGAGTACAGATTGAGACATCAGATATTTGACTGGGACATGAGTGTTCACCCACATGGCTGCTGCTTCATTCTGCTTCTGTACCAGTAAATGGGAGGCAGTTTGTAATAATCCTGGGCTGATCTCTGGTAATGTGACACTAAAGCAACAATTGCATCTTAAAGCACCTTTATTTTGTGTCACATTGGTGTTAAATGGTTGCTGCCTGTCTGGGCACCAACACAGTCCAATCTTCCAGAGTTTTCAGGTCCTGAGTAGATTTTTCAAGGTTTGACTCTTTCATAGAATCATAGAATGGCCTGGCTAAGAAGAAACCTTAAATCTCATCTCACTCCAACCCCCTGCCATGGGCAGGGACACCTTCTACTATCCCATGTTGCTCCAAGCACTATCATCCAGGAATGGGGCATCCATGGAACTCCTCTTTGATGTACAGCTGTTCAGTTCCCCGAGTTGCTGATAAAATTATGTCATCTGGCTTCCCTCCTTCCCATCCCTGGTTACTGTCCCTGGAATCGCCTCAAGTTGAACAGAAAATCAAAATTAACAGCCCTAGTGTTTTATGGTTGCATCAATGGAAACTCATCTGCTCCAGCACAGAACTGACACTGTCCCTCTGCTCTCTTGCAGATATTTGCTGTTCTATCACAAACAGTTCCTGGAGTATGAATAGCCTTATCCAGCAGCTTGTCAGATATAAACAAGGAAGAAACAGCGCAAGCCTTCTGAATCGACACACAAACCTACCTGAAATGAAAAGACCCATTACAAACCAACTCGCACTGAGCTGTAACAGGACCTACTTGACACTGACTCTCAGCCTGGAGAGTGAGAAATGAACAATGTCCGACGTGTGTGCGGTCCCACAAGGACAGAAAGGGGGAAAAGAGGCTGCAGTCAGTCACTTAACAGAGGAAATATAAAATGAAAGGAATGCTCTGGGTGGGGGAAATGGGAGCAGAGGAGTCCGGGCGCTGGTACATCTCCTGTGTTCCTCCAAAATGTGTGTGGGAAGGCAAAGGGTTCTACCCTCATCTCCATAAAGCATCTTCTCCATTTGGTGCTTCAGCTCCAACGACCAATCATATAACAGTTAAAATTAAAAATCCAAACCCATTTTTTTATGCATATGGGTCTGAAAGCAGTAGAGTGGAGGAGGAGGGGATGAGACAACTAAAGGACTTTGCAAGTATCTTTTTATTTGTGAATTTTAGTTATTAAATAAATACAGTATGAAACTATTAGGCTCTTTTGTTTCCAACAACCATAAAAGAAATCCTGGATTGTGGAACTGAAGCTGCAGTACTCAGACACGTTTTCAAGCATGCCTGCTTGCACAGGTAATGTTCAATGCCATCGGACTGCTCATCAAAAGCATCAGCACAGATTCTGTTGTTTGAGCCCTTTTTTGTTTTGTTTTCTATAAATAGCTATTTTCTTAATTTTTTTCCTTTTATTCCCTTTTTTCACAAGAATGAAATTCATAAATGCAACCATCAGTAAAAATGAATGAATTGGCGTGTTTATACTGTAAGAGTGGTCTTGGTTCTTTTTGGTTTGGTTGGTTTTTTTTTTTTTTTTTTTAATCTTGTGAATAAGTTTGGATTTCTCAAAAGCGCTTGTTTTGTTGTTGCTGTTTTGGTTTGTTTTTTTCCCCTGCTGCCTTCCAAAGGTGGATTTATATATATCTGACACTTGAGAGAACCTCAGTCGTGAAAAATGTACCATCTGTTGGGAACGGTCGCTGCTGGGGCAGCTTTGAGCGATGGATCTGCTGCTATTGAGCCCTTCTGCAGTGCTCTAAGTAAACAACACATTTTCCTGGTATGTGCTAGGCTGGTATTGGTTCCTTGTATCCTCCCACATGGATTAACTCTTCACATGCCCTTCTCCTCTCGCAGAGGCACAGCCTGTGTGTTGGTGTTCTCAGCTTGCAGCTCTGGGGCCTTTCCCTCCCCCTCCATTGCTGTGTTGAGGTACCAGCAGGAGCTGCTCGTGCTGGATCTCTCTCTCAGGAGCTTGGGCTGGGGGTGGAATCGCAGCCTGGGAGAGAAAGACTTCAGAACAGAGCTGGAAGAGCAAAAACAGCTTCGTTCTCCCTTGTGGAGAGGGCAAAGTGTCAGTTGGGCACTGTGTAAATTTGGTGTCAGACCAAAAGTCACAGAATAGTTTGGGTTGGACTTTCAGGATCGTCTCATTCCACCCCCTGCCATGGGCAGGGGCACCTTCCACTATCCCAGGTTGCTCCAGGCTCTGTCCAACCTGCCCTTGCACACTTCCAGGGATGGGGCAGCCACAGCTTCTCTGCTCTTTAACCTCTGCACAAATCCCCAGCCTGCCATTCCTTGGCTTTGCCAATGTGGAAAAGCAGGGAAGGATCAAATCCTTTAGGAATGAGGTACAGGTTTCTAACCTACCTGAGCCACAGTCTGATAAACAGAAAAAATAGGAAAATAAGGAAATTGAGTATGTTCGGTTTTTAGACGAACATCTTCACGAGCAGCTGAACAGAAAGACGGTGGAATTCTTGATTTGCACACAGACTGGAAGAGTACGAGGAGGTTTTGTCCATCAAGAGGTTGCTGTGACAGGGCAGGGAGGAAGAAAGGCCAATTTGAAGCACCTTGACCCAGGCCCAGGAGGTTGGGTGTGGTGTGGGGGTGCCCCGGTGCTGCCTGTGGAACAAACCCGTCTCTCTGGGGTTGGTTCCCGCCTGTGCTCGGTGCCGCCCGGTTTGAGGGGAGCGTTCTGCCCGCAGTGAAACGCGGCCGGGGCACTGCGGCTGCCCGGCGCTCCCGCAGGAGAGCGGCCCCTCCTTCCCCCCGAGCCGGGCACGGCATCGTGCGGATGCCGTGCGACGCTTTCTGCTGCCTTTTAATAATGCAGCAGGCTTGCGGAGGGAGGCAGCAGCCAGCCCCTCGCCATTCCCGGGGCTGCTGCATCGGCATTCCCGGCTGGGTGAGGGAGCAGTGCCACCGCGCGGCTGAGGGCCAGCGAGGAGGGTGAGGATGAGTCCGGCGGTGCCTTCGCTTTGTGGCGCCGAGGTCTGAGCCTTTGGCTGCCCTTTTAATGAATTCTGTTTTCCACAGCACACGCTCAGCCGGCGGAGCTGCTGCAGCCGGCTTTGTTAAGCCTTCAGGAGCAAATTGTTTAGGGACGAGGCAGCCGTATAAATCACCCTTAATTTTTCCTCCCCGCCCATCTGGTGGA
Organism: Monarcha castaneiventris obscurior; assembly: GCA_026261815.1. Classification (NCBI taxonomy): domain Eukaryota; kingdom Metazoa; phylum Chordata; class Aves; order Passeriformes; family Monarchidae; genus Monarcha; species Monarcha castaneiventris. Next base: position 9,194,826 of record JAMPIT010000856.1, on the reverse strand, counting down.
GAGGGCTCTGCTCGGTGTGGCTGCACCGGCGCAGATGGTTCTCGGGGGGAGCTTTCAGGGCTCTCTTTCTGGTTTCAAAAGCAGAATTCCTGGGGTATTAAAAGCTTTATTATTCTTTTCTTCCCACCCCTCTCCCGCTTGCCATCCCACCCCTCCCGTGTCCCTGCCCGAATCACACCAGGTTCTATTTCCAGCAGCAGTAAATCCATGCCGGTTCCGAGAGGAGGGGACAGCATTTTCCCTTTTCCTATAAAAATGGAAGAGCAGCTGCTGGCTTATGAGCAGCGCTGCCCCTCACGCTGCTTGTTCTTAAACAGAGCTTTCTCTCCCCCTCCATCCCTTCAGCAGCAGCCAGGCAGCTCATGCACTGAATTATTCCCGGCAGAACCGGGAGGTTTCTCCGTGGAACTCCCTCAACACCGCCTGTAGGAAAACGCCGGCCGCGGAACACCCGAAGGGCGGGTGAAGCGAAGCCTCCCTGATGTGCTGACAGTCGGCAGTGACAGGCTGCCTCCTCCACCAGTGACAGCTCCTCATCCCGGGGAGCACTTTGGGCTTGACTTGTTTATTTTGAGGTACATTTTCTATCGGTACAGCTGGATCTGTTGGGAGGAGACATTTGCAGAAATGACTGGAAACAAAGACTGGTGCAGCGATGTTGGCTCACAGTGGGGTGTGTTCTGTTACCTGCCAGCAGTGAACACAGCTCTACAGGGGACACAAAAATAGCCAGAAGGTGGTTTTAGCTACATTTTCATGTCCCTCAGCCACTCGAGTAGAGATGAAGCTTTACCTGATGCTGGTGCCTGATGCAAAAAGCAGAAATACAAGAATTGGTTAAACCTTGGGTGGGAGCTCTTGCTCAGAATCAGTGCCCTCAATTCCATGTGGTTTGACTCATCCCATCTGGAATTGCTTGTAACCTGTACATACAGTGTCCCTGTGATATTGGCTGCCCAGTGGCTATAAAATGTGATACCAAATCTATTGATTCCTCTTGGTCCTCCACCTAAGGGTGTTTGTTATTTTCCTGCTGATTTGTCCAAGTTGCTCTGTGTTACCTTTTCTCTGCTGCTAAGTGTAGTTACATTCCCACAAGGAGGGGTGAGGGATACTCCCCTCTTGTGTGTTGGGCCTGGAGGGAAGGACTTGGCTTCTGGTGAGTGCTTTCCCCAACTTTTGAGACACCACGTGGTGACAGGAGGAACAGCCCTGTCCCAACCCTGGCTTTGCCTGGGTGTGAGAAGGTGGGTGACCTCCTGGGCCCGCTGGGACAGGAGCTGCTGGTGCCACACGGGGTGAGCTTCTGCTCTCACTGGCACGGACATGGCCCTAAAGTCCTACTCATTTGAATAATTGATGCCTCTTGATCCTCCAGAGATGCCCTAATGGCAAAACTAGTGGCACGTGTTCAGTTAATTCTGTTCTGCTTAAATAAGGTTCTGAAGGAGGTGACACTTGAAGGTCTGCAGGGCACCAGAACTGGACTGGATCCAGGAGCTCCCTGCTGGAAAGCAGCAGCCTGGTGAGGCACTGGCTGCTGCTGAGGGTTTTCCTTCTCCTGAAGTGCCTGTCCTTGCTGGGAAGCGCTTGGGCAGAGGGGGCACAGAGCTGGGAGCATTCCCAGCCCTGGTGCCAGGGAAGGATGTGCTGATGCTGCCCCAAGATAAGTGCAAAACCCTTCACCTGGAGCACAGATTCCAGCACTGGAGCCCCTGACATAAACAGGATGTGGAACTGTGGAGAGAGTCCACAGAGCTGCTCCGAGGACTGGAGCCCCTCTGCTATGGAGCCAGGCTGGGAGAGCTGGGGATGTTCACCTGGAGAAGAGAAGGCTCCAGGGAGAGCTCAGAGCCCCTTCCAGGGCCTAAAGGGGCTCCAGGAGAGCTGGAGAAGGACTTTGGATATGGGCATGGAGTGACATGGAGCTGGAGAGGAGGGTGAGGAGAAGCCAAGGGGCTTTGGAGGTCTGAGTATGAACAGGAGCCTGAGAACAGAGCAGGAGCAGAGCAAGAAAGCAAAGGGAGGCTGAAGGATGTCGGAGATGAACGGCAGAGCAAGAGATGGTGGGAGGACAAGAAAGAAGCTGAGCTGGAACAGCAACCGACAGACTGGGGAAGCTGAGGGAGGGATTTATTGTGCCAGGGTGCAGAATGAGGAAGAGCTGATGCAGAGCAAGGCGGGAGGCCAAAGTGAATTCTGGGGCTGAAGGACTTTTGGAGGACCAGAGGAATCGGGTTGACAGTGATGCCACAGGATTTGGGGCCATGGTGTTGGAGACTGTGGGAGCTGAGTCTGTGGGGCAGGAAACCACAGGTCGGGTGAGCACCAGAACTGACAGCAGGAGGCCAGAGGGAGCAGATTCCACAGGAAGGAGCAGAGGCCTTGGAAGATGCTGCTGTAGAGATGGAGGGGAAGCTGATGATGTGAGAGGGGAGGCCAAGAGGGTTCCCAGGTTTACTGGGATGTAGAGAAGGTTTGGAAGTTGGGAGACCCATGGACTGTGGATGCCGGGAGAAGGGGAAGTGACCAGAGTGAGAGGCTCAACCTCCCAGGTGATGCCTTTTTTAATGATAAGAAAATATTTACATTTAAAGAGGTACATAATGTAGAAGGGACAGAATCTGGTAGAACTCTGCTTGTTTTCTCCAGCTGTCTGCTTTCCCACCACAAATTTGTGCATTTATTGACTTAGGTTTATTCTTCCAAGTTTGAAGCTCTAGTATGAGACAGTGGAGGGGACGGGCTCCTACCAGGAGCAATTCCTCACCAAACAAAAAATTCCTACAGTCCCCTTTAGTGGAAATGAGAACTTCAAGTTACACATTGAAACCCCTATTTTTCCATTGTAGCTTTCAAAGCCAGGTCAGATAAAAATATTCTCTCACAGCAGCTTTATCTCCAGCTGATTCCTCACTTTTACCAGCTCTTCAGGATAACACAGGTCAGATATACATAAATCCAGTTTTGTAGAAAGATCTCAGCCTTGGATGAGTTTCCATACTTAAACCAAATTCCATTGAGGATTTTGGTGCCTGTCCCAGCTCCTCATGTGCAGCATCATGCCCTGTCATGAGGCAAAGCCTCAGCATCACCCATGGCAGTGCTGGAAGCTGACAGTGGAGCTTCCCACACTGGGTCCTTATCAGTTTCACCAGTAAATCCTTGGATCCAGTTCCATGTTTGAGACGTTTACAGCTCTGCTGCAACTTGTTCTGGTATGCGATGGAATCTCCAAGCAGGGCGAGGTGAGCTCTCCATGGGGACCAGGGGGCACCACAGCCTGAGCTTTGCAGGGACTCTGGGGGTGGGACCAGGATGAAAAGCCCCCATGAGACGTCCCCGATGGCTGGGATGCACCGAGGTCAAGCTGGAGGATGAAGTCAGGTGCTGCTACATGGGAAGAGACTTCTTTCACTGGGAGTGCTGAAGAACAATGGGAATTTAATTTCCTGAGTGGAAGCAAACAGCTCTGTGCAACCTCCAGCCCTGCCTGGATCCTACAGCCTTTGGCACAGCCTGGGCTGGGTGGGGGCTGTTCCAGTCACTGGCAACAAAGGGTGAAGCAGCTTTGGTTTGGGGGCAGAGGGAGCATCCCTCCGTTGTGATCCCATGCTGGAACATCCACTGTGGTCACACCATGGGTGTCTTCTCCTGGGAAGGAGAACAGATGATTTTGAAGTGGCCGTCGTCAGGGCTGGGAACGGCCCCGGCGCTTCCCGTGCTGCAGATCCCGGTGAAGGAGGGAGCAGCTCTTTCCCCAGCGTGACAGGAGGTGCTGTGGCAGGACTTGGTTTCTTGTACTGCAGAGCCGTGTCCAGGGAAGCAGAAGCCACAGGTTTCCACGGGCTCTGGGATTCTGATGCCAGTGAATCCATCACCAACGCTGCCAGCTTCCACCAGCCGATCTGCAAATAAACTGTGCGGCAGCTGAGGGGGTTTAGGAGCAGCTTTTACCTGAGGAATGCTCTGAAGTGCTGCACCAGAGCCTGTGAAAAGCTGGTCCTGGAACAGGAGAGAACATCCAGCTCCCAGATGGATTTGCTGCATCACTTAAAACACCCAGAAAATCTTTCCAAACCTGGTGGCTTCCCTTAAAAATGACCCTTTGATCCCCATGTCCTTCAGCAAAGCAGACAGGAATGGCTTGAATGACAGTCCTAGGAGTGACTCCAGGTGTCACATTGGCTCATGGGCTCTTCCTCTGTGATTTCTGATATTCATGGCTTTGAGGTGGATGTATGTAAACAAGGATGTGAATGATGTGTGTGCAGAAATAGGTAAGTAGGCAATTTTTCTTTGGAAAAGCAGGAGAGAAGAAAAGGAGGAAGAATAAAAACACCTTTTCCATGTTGAATTTCTCCACATTATCCTTTCTCCTTAACACAAAGACTTGTGAAGCCCCTCTGGCTCCAGAACTAAAACTGGTTTTTTCTGGGACAGGTGTTTATTTTGGAGGAGGGCTGACTTTTTGCCCCTCAGCCTCTGGATGGAGACTGGAGAGGTGCTGGCTGTGGAGCAGCTCCAGCCCTGCCCGGCAGTGGGAAGCTGTGCCTGGGGCTTTGCAGGGAGTGACTGAGGAGGGGCTTACGGTGGCGAATCGGGCACAAGGGTCCAATCCTGCTCCTCTTCCAGGCTCAGACTGAACCACATCGTTGTCTTTGCTTTTCCTCCCTCCTCTGCTAGGAACTGGCTCTGCTTTCTGCCCCTCCAGCAGTGCCTGGCAGCCTGAGCCTGCCCCCCACAAGTTCCCCACCCTCTCCCAGTGCCCCCAGTTCTGCCAGCACCCACCTTTGGCAGGGTCCTCCCTGCAGTGACAGGTCCCAGCGCTGGTTTGGCAGGAGACCCCCTCTCCCTTCCTGCGCAGGTGAGTCCAGCCCAGGAGCAGGGAGCAGATGAGGCTGCAGAGGCAGAGCCCCAGCAGCAGGTACAGCACCAGCCACGGGTCCTGCTCCGCACACGCCTTCTGCTCCAGCACGGCCGCCGGCCCCGGAGGGGTGGCTGTGGGGCAGGAGAGATGGGGGAGCTCAGACACCTCTGGGGTGGCTTTCTGATAGGGAAAGAGCTGATGGCGCCTGTGCCCTCCATTGGCAAAGAATTTCACAGCAGCTCTGTATCCCCTCTGTTCACTGGCACTTCTCTTCCGTGGGGAGGTGGAGGAGATCCCTTCCCGCACCCCATTCACACCCTCCCCTATCTCCAGGGATCGTCTCAACCCCAGTGCAGGACTTGTAGATCTTGAGGATCTGCCTGTCCCCTTGTACTCCCCCTCCCCGAGGGCTGGGGGCAGCTCAGCCAGGAGGGATCCACAGCCGCCAATTCCGCCCTGGCTGCGGGAGCTGCCCAACCTGTAAAACACCAGCACACGACAGGGAAAAGCCATTGTAGGATGGAGAAAATGGGAAGGAGATGCCCTGTCTGCTTTTCCCCAGCCCCAGTGAAATGGCAGCCTTCAAAAGTACAGTCCCCCAGGACCGGAGGGTGGGTTTGGTGCCCCTTCCCCAACTCACGCTCGCAGGACAGGGCACATTCCTTGGGGTGCTGCCCGCACACCGAGCTGCACTTGATGCAGTTCTTCACAAGATCATCGTAGTAAAATCCCGGTCTCTTGTTGCAGTCCATGGACTCTGCGGGAGGGTTGGGAGATGAACACGGTGTCCTCAGCACATCCCCCCGCCACCCCAGCGCCCGGATCCGTGAGAGGATGAGCCCAGCTCTCTGCTCTGACAGGCACAGGGTGAGACCAGCCCGCTGCTGTAGGCACTGACAGCCTCTGCAGGGCTGGAAGGTGACAGATCCACGGGATTTGGGGTGGTGTTTGGCTGGAGAGCTGGGGAAAGGCATCTGCTGGCAGCTGATCAGGGAGGGGATGGTCTCAGGCAGCCAGAGGCAGCTGTACTCACCTGGGAGCTTCTGGCTGCTGCTCTGAGCTGCTGCTGCTGCCCTGGGGCTTGCACGACTTTCTGAGACACACCAAAACCTGCCTCAGCACCAGCTCGGGATGCCAGAAACGGCATTTCCTGTCCTCAGCGAGGAGATGTTCTCTTGTGGCTACTGAATGAACGCCGGGATGGGGTTAAGTCACCTCAGCCTGTGACTCATGGCAGGGCGCTGGTGCAGGGTTTGGGTGCAAAGTTTCTCTCTCCCTTTCCCTCTTCCCCACCTGTTCCCAGGACACCTCAGTGCCTGTCCCAGGTCGGGGGTTTATCATCATCCACATCCACTGAACCTGGTGGCTCCCAAGCCCTGCCTTTGGAGGGTGGGGTGGCCCCAATAGGGGATGTGTTGATGTAGCCTTGTGACCCCCGAAGGGAGCAGTGCAGAGATTCAGGCTCTTGATCCTGGTCTCGCTCCTGAGCTATTGCCAGCCCCAGCCCATCCATGGGAAGCTGTCAGGAGTCCTGCTGTGTTTTTGGCTTGAAGCTCTGCAAAGCTGAGCTGGCTCAGAGCCTGCCCTGGGGTTCATCCTGGGGTCTGATCCTCCCTCCCAGCTTTGCCCCATCCCTGACTCTTCCATCCAGGGACCCCCCAGCACTCACCACACACAGCATCACACCTCCTGGCCGGGCGCTGGCTGCACACGAGGCTGCAGGGGATGCACTGGGAAACGAGGGTGTCCCAGTACTCCTGGTCGGTGCAGTTGTTCATGGCATCCTGCCCCACACGTGTCCCATCCATGGCTGCAGAACAGAGGCACAGGTAAGTACGGGGTGGCCATCACGGGGCTGCTCTGCAGCCACCTCATCCCTTTATAGGGCTGGGACCCCTTGCAGGGAGATCCTGGCTGTGCCTCAGCCCCCTCTGCTCCCAGGCTTGGGCAAGAGCACACAGCCAAATCTGCTCTTCAAACCGTGTGTGTGTGTCCTGTGCCAGTCCCAGGGGACACACAGGGAGCCCACCCTGGCTTAGAGGTGCCCTGAGGGTCTGGGCATCCCTGCACCTGCCAGTGGGAGCACAAGCACTGGGGACCAGTCCTGTCTTTATAGGCTTTTCTGGAAATACCAGAAACACGACTTTGTGTGTCATTCCTGACATCTCTCTTGGGTGTTCTGGTGTCATAGTGAAACCCAAGACATGTCAAAGCAGCAGAAGGAGGGAAATCTCCCCAGGAGACTTTAGGCACCAGTTTAACCAGTGCCAGCTGGAGGTGGATGTGCTCTTGTCCCTATCATGGGCTGCTTGTCCCATCCTCTGCTGCCCCAGTGCCCGTGTGCACAGGAGCAGTCCTCAGCAGCACAAAAGTCTGCTCAAAAACTTACACTTTGGAGAATTAGCTGGCTAATAAGAGCTCCTGTGTTGTGCCACACGCGGGGTCTGCGGCCAGCGCGAGGAGCAGCTGCAGGAAGCTGTAACCCAGCACGAGGGTGGCCGTGGTGGAACCGTGGCCTTTGCTGCCTGAGAGGGCTCCCGGGAGCCACATCCCTCCCCAGAGCCGTGCCTGGAGCCGCAGCTGTTTCCTGCATGGGTGGGAGATGCTGGTGCTGACGGGGCCCAGAGGTTTAAAACTCCCCGAAGCCACAGCGCCAGCCTCTGTGTGCCCAAGGGCCAAGCTGCTGCTTTGGCAAAGCCAAACCCTCGATTTTTATCCAGAAAATCCCCTGCGCTCTGCCAGGATCTCTCCTCCCTCTCCAGGACTTGTGAGTGTGCAGAGATTGGGTACTTTGCACTTCTGTCCTGGCACTGCCCGCCCAGCACCTTCTCTGCAGAGAGGCTGAGGATGGGCTGGGTCCTACCTGGGGCAGCTCACGTGAAACCCTCCCATTCCCAGGGAAAAATCCTCTCTGCACTGGGATGCTGGCCTGACACTCCCAGTTGTTCAATTAACATTGCTGTAAAATTAAATAATGACTTTCTGTCGAGCTGACTGGAGACATCCCCAGGGCAGAGCGAGGCTCAGGCCATCGCTCTCCTCAAATGCTCTTGGAAGAAACTTTGTACCCAGAGAAGCCCCCCAGGGGTGGCAGGAAGCCCTCGGGGGCTACTGCAAGCCCTGGGGATGGCAGGGAGCTGAGCCATCCTTGACCTGGGTGGGGTTTCCCATGGGATAATTGTATGGGAAACAGAGATCTGGGGCTGTGTTAAAGCCAAGGCTGCAGCCTGAGGACCTCCTTCCCTGATGCTGTGAGGGCACATCCAAGGAGATATTTGGCCTCATGTAGGACAGGTCCTCCCCTCCTCGGGGAGCCCGAGGTACATGTGGTGCTCCCAGCACAGGGCAGCCAGACTTCCCAGCCGAGGGCTTTCCAGCAGAAACAGGTGAGTCTTCCTCTGCCTCTCACCCACCAGGACCAGCACCTCGAATTCCCCCACTGACCCCTCATGCCAAGCTTTAAGCGACCACAGGACAAGGGGGGATGGCTTTAAGATGGAGGAGGGTAGATTTAGATTAGTTATCAGGAAAAAAATCTTTCCTGTGAGGGTGGTGAGACCCTGGCACAGGCTGCCCAGAGAAGCTGTGGTTGCCCCATCCCTGGAAGTGTCCAAGGCCAGGTTGGGTGGGGCTTGGAGCAGCCTGGGATCGTGGAAGGTGTCCCTGCCCATGGCAGGGGGTTGGAACTGGATGAGAATTGAGCTCCCTACCGACCCAGACCATTCTGTAATTCCCTCTCCAGCCCCACAGCACTGACCACCTGCAGCAGAGTGGGAGCCCCGGGCAGACCCTCCACTCCCTGCTGGCACTGGGAGAGTGACCAAGCCCCAAGCCCCTCAGCCCATCTCCCCCTGCAGCCTCTCCATGGGGTAACTCACGTCTGACTCTCCACCGGTGTCTACTCCCCCTCGGCTCCTGCCATGGCCCCACGAGCTGCAGCCCCGAGCCCCGGCATGGCTCAGGGGTTTATTATTAGAGAGAGATTTGATTAATGCCTGGGCTGTGCATTTCCTGGGGTTTCCCCTTGTCCCTTCCATGCAAATTGGCTGCACACTCAGCACCTTGCATTGGCTCATGGGTCCCCGGGCTGCCGGGGCCAGGGTGGGAGGGGCACTGCGGGGTGGTGGGGGACCAGGGACAGGTGCCCTGGGCCAGGTGGCCACGTTTGAGAGGCCACTTGCTGGAGTGGAGGCTCTGCAGCACCTGCCCTTGCATCACAGGACTGCAGCAGAATCCCAGAGCCAGAAAGGTCGGACAAGCCCTCTAAGATCATTGAGTCCAACCATTCCCGCAGCACTGCCACGTTCACCGCTGAACCACGTCCCCAAGTGCCACACCCAAACTCCTTTTAAATCCCTCCAGGGATGGTGATTCCACCAGTGCCCCGGGCAGCCTGTGCCAGTGGGATGTTTTCTTCTGCAGAGGAAGATGTTTCACTCTGTATCAGAGCCAGCTGTCAGGACCAAGCATCACTCAGAGCACCCATCCTTTCCCTGTTCTCAGGATGGTTGGCACAAGCCACTGTCCTGCCTCCTGCTCACAACTCACAGAACACCTCGTGGAGCCCAAGAAGGTGCCTTAAACACTGACTTTCTCTGGTGCATCCATGTCTGCGAGGCAGGAGGGCTGTGCTGTGTCCTGCAGGGGCAACTGAGTCCTGTCTGGGCTCGGGCCACGAAGCATTAATAACACATTAATAGCACATTCATAACACAGCTTGTTTTCACAGAGGGGAAGAGCCATCTCTGAACTGCTGGTGCCTCCCTGTTTCCTGCAGAGACGCTGGGCACGGCTGTGGCCGTGGGGCCAGGAAGAGGCACGAGGTGCTGGGACCATGGCAGAACAGTGACTCAGCTCAGTCCAGAGGGACCTTTCTGCAGAAACAGCAGAAGGAGGAAGGAAGCAGCAATACCTGTTACTAAAAACATCAGTGGAGCAGTGTCGAGGGTTTTTCTGTTTGGTTCAAAAACTCCTATTTCGTGCTTGCCATGTGGAGCTGGATTGGAGAGGCCAGAGGATGTTTTGTTACTGTGTCCATTGCAGGGATGTTGGAGGCTGATCCTGCTCGTGGGGAGCAGAGCCCAAAGCAGAGGAACCCAGCATCTTGTGTTTGGATGTGGCCCATGACATCCCAGATCCTGAAGGAGAGTGGGAAGCAGCACTGGCACCATCCAATGGACCACAGGGCTTAGTTCAAGGACCAGGAGAGGAGGCACCATGGCCACAGGGACACTGCAACTCCAGCACTGTGCCACATGTCGTGTATCTGGTACAAAGGATGGGATCGTTGCTGTGCTTGAGGCTCCCACTGGGAAGGAAATCACAATTTCGGCATTGCTGGAGCTCTTGAGTGTGGCAGAGTGGAGCGATGGCCCTGGAGAGACAGCCCCAGCCCTCTGGCTCTTGGGGTTTTGCAGGGGAAACTCACCTCCGTAAATAGCACCAGAGACTTGCAGTTTCCACCCTGGCGAGCCCTCAAGAGGGAAGTGAGAAGCACTTGGGGGTGGTTTGTCCCTCCTCGCTGAGCAGAGATCAGGCAGTGTGGTTTCGGCTGTGAAATTCTGGAGCTGTGTGGATTGGAGCCCCATTTCCTTGGCCGTGTGCCCCAGTGGCCTCACCCTCTGTGCCCCAAACCTCATCACCCCTCCCACAGCTTCCAAGGATGCTCTGTGGCTCTCCAACACCTCCAGACGTGGTCCTCCCATGAGCTCCTGTCTCACAGCCAAGGCAGTGGCTGCCACCCTGCCCTGCCTGGGGTTGTTCCTGTGTTTTGGGCAGCTGCCACCAGCCCCCTGTTCTGGATTTCTGGATTAAACCCTTCCTTTGCTGTGTTCACTGGTTCCCCAGAGCATCAACCAGCATCTCCCTGCTCATCCTCCCAGTGCAATCCATCCCTCTGCATGGCTTTGCATCTATCTGCATCCCCTCTGCATCCCCCTCACATCGTTTTGCATCCTTCAGTGCCCTTCTGCACCTGGCTCCAGAGGTGCCACACTCTATTTGGGGTGGCAGAGCCCAGCTTTGTCCTGACAATAAAATCTATTTTTCTGCTGGGCTCTTGCCCCAGTGGCCATGCTGCAAGGAGAGCTGCAGGTAACAGGCAGACAGGGTGGATAATGCTTGGCTCTGGAAACCTTTAGGGGGTGTTTTGCCTTCCCCTTGAGTGGCTTTGCTGGGATATTTCCCTCCCCTCAGCCCATCTGCTTTGTGCAGACCCTGAGCCTTGGCCAGGACATTCGCCCACACACGTGCTCCCTTTAGGACCTGAGGAAAGGGGCCGTGATGGGAGGAAGGGGAAGAGGAGCCCTTTGGGGTCGAAACTGGCGGCTGTGGGGCCGGGCTGAGCGCAGACGGCTCCGAGGGCTCATTTCTGTCACCCCAATTCCCTGCGGAGGCGCTGGGGCGAGGATGTGCCTGTCCCCTGCACGCTGCCTGGGCTTTCCCCCTGTCCTGTCGCCGTCACCTCACGGCAAACCACAGAGCCACTGCATGGCCAAGCCTACAGACAGGGCCGCTCCCTCACGGCAGCCGCCGCTGCGGCCTGGCTGTCGGTGCGCGGCCGCAGAGCCGTGGCCGTGCCGGGGCAGTGCCACTGGGGAAGAACCATCACCGTGGGCCTGTGGCCGAGTCCCCGTCGGCCCGGGCTGTCCCCCCGGGGCCCGGGGAGCCTCGGCGTGCAGCTCCTGCTCCCCGCTCCCCAGGAGCTCTGTGGATCCGTCCCCAGGAGATGGCACCCTCGGCCAGCCCAGCCCGGCTCCCGCTGGGTCCCGGGGCTCCGGCTGCCTCCGCAGCCCGAAAATCCTCCACACCGGCCACCCTAGCCCTGTTTTCGCCAGCCAGGCCAAGCGGGGGATTACAACATGCGGAATGGTTCGGGTTGAAAGGACCTTAAAGCTCATTCAGTTCCACCCACCGCCATGGGCAGGGACACCTTCCACTATCCCAGGTTGCTCCAAGCCCCATCCAGCCTGGCCTGGGACACTTCCATGGGGGAATGCAGCCCCTCAGGCTGGCTCCTGCCCCTCCCTGGCACCTCCGTCTGCACCAGCCCCCCGTACACCCCACACTGCTCCATTCCTCCCTCTGCTTCTCATCCTGGCACCACCCCAGGGCTGCAGTGGGCCATCATCCACGGATGCCCGGCACCCACCAGAGTCTGGGCGCTGTGGCAGCCCCTGTGCCGAGGGTCTGTCCCTCACAGAGGCTGTGCCAGGGCTGTGGGTGAGCCCTGGGTGACCCAGGCATCATCAGGGTGATGCTGCAACAGCCTCCTTGCCAAAACCTGGCACAGATCAGGAAAAGGGAAGCTTTTTACCAAAACCCAGGCTGTGTTCAGGGCTGGCTCCCCAAACCCAGCAGCCAGCTGGAGACCAAGGACAGCAGGATGGGAAAAGACCTGGGTTGGCTGAGGTCTGGCACGGAAATGAGCAAAAAGCCCTAAAAATGCGTAGGGAAGGAGCAGGGAAAGGAGGGTTCAGTGCCAGGGCTGTGAGCTGAGGTGTAAAGCGTGGGCGGTGGATAAGGGAGATGAGTCAAAGAAAAATCTTTGGCCAGAACAGCTGATCTGATTACGTGGAGTTTTGACCTGCTGGGAACAACTCCTTGCCCTCATCGCTGAATTGTCTCAGGAGAGGCGTTTTCCTGGCAGGACCCTCATGGGAAGGGCTTTGCAGCCTGCCCAGGAGCTCTGCTGTTAATTTTTAACACTAAAACCCTGGGGAAATTCCAGAGGACTGGAGGGTGGCCAGTGGGAGCCAATTTAATATTTAAAAGGGATAAAAGGGCTGATCCTGGGAATTACAGGCCAGGTGAGGCTGATCACTGTCCCTGCACAAATTATGGGCTGGGTAATTGAGGATACTGTCAGCCAAAAATTAGAAGCTAAAAATATAATTAAGGTCGTTAGCTTGGTTTCATGGATGGAAGCTCCTGTCAAGTGAGTCGGCTTTGGTTTTTGGCATGACTCTGGGCTGGCTGATAAAGCTAATTGTGCTGCTGCATTATAATGGGTTTCTCCAAAGTATTTAATTTAGGGCCATGTGACATTTTCATTTGTAAAACTTGCATTATATGGAGTCAGCAGAGCAGACATCCGACGGCTGCACTGGCAGCTCCGGGGTGGTGGCCAAGGGGGCGAGTGATGGAGGAGGCTGAGAGCACTGGTTTTTGCACAGGGTGACAATTTTAAGGAAGGGATGCTGAGGTGAGATAGGGTTGGCAGGACAGGCAGCCTCACAGGGGGATCCCCTCTGCCCTGCCCAGCAGCCGAAATGTGGGGAAACACAGTTGGGGAGAAAAGATATGGATTTTCCTGCTAAAGCACAGTGAGATCCCATGGCAGCAGCAGCCATGGGACTTAGCTACTGATAACCCATCCAGGAGTGTAATTAATCAATTTTAGGAGAAAGGTATGAACTTGCAAACATCTTTGGACAAGAGGAAGGCTCTGCTTGGTGGGACAGGATTTATTGTGGCTTCTGGGACAAGCTCAAGCCTCTGCATGTGTGTGCAGCCTGCTCTGGAGCATCCTCGTGGGTTTTTCCAGCCCCATGGAAGCTGTAGCCTCCTCTTTGGGCTGCATCAGCTGCCAATGAGTGCTGCAGATTTCCTCCAGTGCATAATTTGGGTCCTTTTATTTTTCCCAGTAGGAAAAATGGGTTTGGATGGGGCTTGGAGCAACCAGGTCTAGTGGAAGGTATGCCTGCCCATGGCAGAGGGTGGAACAAGACAGTCTTTAAGGTCTCTTGCAACTTAAACCACTGTCTGATTCTGTGAAAATTTGGCACAGGCAGGGCAGGGCACAGAGACAGTTCCCAGAGCAGCCCAGGGCCTTTCTCTCCATCCAGGAGGGTGTTTTTCACCCAACATGGATTTCCAGCCTGTGGGTCTCACCCCTATAAGACACACGGTGGCATGAAGGGCATCCAAGCCTCCCTCGCCAGTGTTTCCCCTGCCAGATGTTCCCCAAGCAGGGCTGTGAGAGGCTCTGGATCCCTGCACAGCCAGGGGCTGCATCCAACATCCCACACTGGGACTCCACTTGGAGCAGGGCAGGAGGAGGGGAGCCCTCGCAGGCGTCGCTCAGTCCAAGCCTGGATCCAGTGCGGATCCCAGGGCTTGCCAGCTTCGAGCCATGGCTCCTGCCCTCTCCCCTGGGCATCCATCTGTCTGGCTCCACGGTAATGACGGCGAGCTGGCGGCACAGAGGGATTAAATGACTTGCCCAAGGTCCCGTGGGGAGTGATGGCCACCCGGGAGGAGCACCCGGCTGTCCTGCTCCTGCCCTGGCAGCGCCCGGCCCTGTGGAAAAATGTGCTGCATCAGAGCCAGCAAAACATGGCACAGCCACACCGACCACGTCCCCATCCCAGTGACATCTCCAGCGAGCAGAGCCGATGGATGGTCCTGGCAGGATCTCCACACCATGACAGAAGCAGGTGCTGCTCTCCTCTCACTGGTGGGGTTTGGTGCTGCCAAACCCTTTCCCGGAGCCGGAGGGTTTGGCCAATGCCCTCCCCAGGCTGGGCCAGTGCAGCCCGAGCCAGTGACTAACACCTCCTGGTTTGCAGCTTGTTTACCTGGCACTGGGGCTTCATTTTACCTGGTGCTGGGGCTGACTCACCACAGCACCTTCCCCCTTTGCCACTGCAGCTCGCTGACAAAAACTTTCCATTTTCCCATTGTTTTAATTGCCCTCATTTGAGAAAACTGCTCCAGAAAAAACTGGCTCTGGGTTGATACACATGGCAACCCCAACTGGTCATTCCAACAGCGGTGGCAATGGGGGGATGATGGGGTGGGACACACACCCTCATGGCACGTGTTGGGGACCTCGGTGCCATGGCTGTGCCAGGATCTGGGGCACGCAGGGAATGTCACGGGCAGTGAGCTTCCAGCAGCCACCGAACGTGGCACACGGGCAGCCGGCGGCGCGCAAACGCCGTCTCCGCGCGGCTGAATGCGGCCCGACAGGTTTGTGGAGAAGCTTGTCCCGTTCAGCTGGATTTTTGGAGAGGCTGGAGCCAGCCCCGGCACCAGCCGCTTCCCGCGAGGTGCTGCCGGCTCTGGCAGAGCCGTGTGCGGCGCCAGGTCGTGGCCCCGAGCCCGCGGGGCAGGCACAGCCTGCGGATGGGACACGCAGGGCCTGCTCCCTGCTCCGTGCTCTGTGCCAATACCGTGGTCTTTTTTGGGAGGAACGGTGCCCCACAGAACTAGGGAAAGAGTAGCCCCTTCCCTCCTGGAGGGATCCAGCCTGTAGGGTCCATGCCCTGAGGAAGCGGAGAAGGTCTGGGACCATGAGGACAACACACAGAGGTGTCCATGGAACTGCAGAGGGGCTTTTTGATGGAAAAAAAATGCTGGGCATCTGTAGGAGCTGTGGGATGCAGGGTACAACAGGTCCTCAGCAAGCAGTGTGGCAGGGAGTAATCCAACACTGGGGATGGAAGCAGTGAGGAAGGACAAGAGCTGGTTGAGAAAATCATCCACCCTTCTCCAAGGAGCAGGATTTCTGCAGTTGTGTGCCAAGTGAACCCTGGACCCGCGGCGAGGGCGGCAGGGTCTGTAAATTCCAGAGGGGAAAATCATCTCTTCCTGGGGTAGGGTCATGCTGCATTTATAGGATCAAGGAAAAGGTGGGAAAATATACCCAAAATGGTGACGACTGGGGGGCTGGTGGCCTGGGAGCATCGTGTGGGCTTGGGGCCAGGTGAAGATGTACTGGGGTCACTGGTGCTCTGCTGTCCCATCCCAATCCATGGCACACGGTGTGCACTGTGAGTGGCCCTGGCAGGAGGGAGAGAGATGATTAAAGCTGCCTTTGATGAAGCAAAAATTAATAAACAAGCAGGCAATTGCGCTGGGCTTTATTTACTCGGGATGTCAGCGTGGAGCCGGCGTGGCGAGGCTGCCGAGGCCGGGTCCCACATCAAACAGCGGGACAGCGCCGGGCGCAAGGGGACCACGCCGTCGCCTCCTCTCCAACGGGTTTTTCCTGGTCCCAAAAATCCAGGAAGGTCCATGTGTCTGCTCCTCATAGCAGGGCCCCATCCTACGCCGGCAGGGAACGCTGGAATGAGCAGGAGATGCCCTGTGCCATGGTGACATCTGACTGTGGTGGGATGTGCCAGTCTTGGGTGCATTTTGGAGGCGCTGCTTGGCACCTTTGCCCTGTCCCCCTGCTCCAGGGTCAGCATTCCCACCTCTCTCCTGACCCAATGATGCTCCACAGGCACTGAGGTCCCTTCCCTGGTGCTTCTGTGCAGAAGTGGGGCTCCCAGGGGCAGAGCTGGGAGGCCAAACCTGTGGCCTCACACCGGGTCCTTATCAGCTGGTCAGGAATATTTACCTGCCTGTTTCCACCGGATAAAAATCTGCTGGGCAAACAGGAGTCCCCAGCTGGCCCCAGGGCGGTGGCACAGCAGGGACATGGCTGAGGCGGGACATGCACCCCTGTCCCTGCTTCGTCCCCACTCGGGCCCGGGTGCTGCAGGTCACCGAGGGGCCACAGGGGTGTGAGGGACACTGTCCCCACCAAATCTGAGGGCCCAAGGGTTGGCGACCCCCGAGCCAAGCTGTGCCAAGCTAAGCCGAGCCCAGCTTATCTGCGCCAGGCTCAGCCAAGTCAGGCTGAAGTGACTTGGACTGAAGGAAGCTGGGCTGGGCTGAGCAGAGCCGAGCTGAGCCAGAACACGCCAAGTTGTGGTGGGCTGAGCTGAGCCAATCTGTGCCAAGCTGGGCTGAGCCGAGCCGGGCCGGGCCGAGCCGATACGAGCCGAGCCGAGCCGAGCCGAGCCGAGCCGAGCCGAGCCGAGCCGAGCCGAGCCGAGCCGAGCCGAGCCGAGCCGAGCCGGGCCGAGCCGAGCCGGGCCGGGCCGAGCCGAGCCGAGCCGAGCCCGCCCCAGCTGTCAGCGCACCGCCCCTCCCCCGCGGCCGAGGCGGCCCCGCCGCGCCCGCCCCTTTCCTTGCTCCCCATTGGTCAGCGCTGTCATTAGTTAGCGGCGGAGGCACGTTCCCATTGGTGGGCGGGTGCGTCCGTCCGCGCCGTGGCCCCGCCTCCTTTCCGCCTGGCTCGGCGGCGTTGGAAAGTTTGCGGGCGGCGCAGTCGGGAGCGGCTCCCGCAGCGTCCGCACGCCCGGCCCGCCCTGCGCCGGTCCCCGGCCCCGCACCGCACCGACCCCCGCGCCGCCCCTCACCGTCCCGCCCGGCCCCGCAGGGCGCGGGCAGCGCCGCCCCTCCGCGCTCCGCCGCCGCCTGGCCATGCGCGTCCGCTGAACCGCAGTGGAGGCGGCCGCCCTGCGCTTCGCTCCCCTTTTTGATTTTTCCTGCTGTATTCGTTGGGGCTGCGTGTTGGTTTTTGCGCTCGCCTGACGCCCCCCGCGGGCGCGGGGCGGCGGCGATGGGCGCGGCGGCGGGCGGGCGCTCCGCGGGGCGCTGAGCGGGCGCGCAGCGGGCGCGGGCCGCGCCATGGCCGCCAAGGACAATCCCTGCAGGAAGTTCCAGGCCAACATCTTCAACAAGAGCAAGTGCCAGAACTGCTTCAAGCCCCGCGAGTCCCACCTGCTCAACGACGAGGATCTTAACCAGGTGGGATCTTACCCCAAAACCCACTGTTTTTCCCCCAAAATCCGCTCCAGGGTCCCGCCCCCTGCCCGCCCCCAGGTCGCCCTGGGCCTCCGTGGGGTGTTCGCTGGCCCCGTGGGTAGCCTGGGGTCGCACAGGTATCTTGGGAGTCCCCTGCGTAGCTTAGGGTCCCATGGGTGTCTCCATGGATAGCTCAGGATCCGATGGGTAGTATAGGGTCCCATGGATGTCCTGGGGTCCCACGGATAGTGCAGGGTGCCACGGGTGCCTGCTTGTCCCCATGGTTCGCACAGGATCCCATGGGATTCCCAGGGGTCCCGCGAGCTGCCTGCTGGACACAGATATTGTAGGGTCCTGTGGGTGCCTGTTGCTCCCACAGGTACCGACTGTGGGCTGTCAGGGATGCTGTGGGGTCCCATGGATAGCACAGGGACCTATAGGTATCCCTATATTCCATAGGGTGTTTTGGAGCTCCAAGGGTGCTTCCTGGTCCCATGGCGTATCTAGGAGTCCCATGGGGTGTTCGCTGATCCTCCAGATAGCACAGGGACCCACAGGTATCCATGGTTCCTATGGGGTGTTCAGGAGCTGCATGCGTACACTCTGGTCCCATAAAGTCTGCAGGAGTCCCATGGGGTGCCAGCTGACCCTACGGATAGCACAGGGACCCACATAATATTTGTGGATCCTATGGGGTGTTCAGGAGCCCCATGGTTGCTCTCTGGTGCCATACGGTATCCAATGATTCCAGCGGGTGCCTGCTGGTCCCATGCGTAGTGTGTGGTCCCTTGGGGTGCCTACTGATCCCACGGACAGCACAGGGAATCACAGGTGTTTGTGAAGCTCGTGGGATGTCCAGGAGCACTTTGGGTGCACTCTGGTCCCACAGGGCGTCCAGCGATCCCATGGGATGCCTGCTGGCCCCACAGATTCCCAGGTGTCCCACTGGACACCCACAGTGGCTCACTGGTCCCTTAGGCCATGGCTCACCCCACTGCCACCTCCCCTGGGGCCTCACCCCCTGAGGCCGTGTGGGGCCCTGCACCAGCACTTGCAGTGATCCTGTCCTGTCTTGGGGTGCACGGCAGCAGGTGGGAGATACCCTGTGAGCTCCATCAGACGATCCTGAAAGTCGTGGAAAAAACTCGGTTGAAAACAAAACGTCCCCTCCTGGACGTGCCGGACATAACCCCCCTGCCCTACAGCCCCCCGCTTTTCCGGGGACATGGGAATGGAACCCCAGCCCCTTTCCGGAGAGGGTTCAGCGCTGGGGGGTTCCAGGGATGGGCCTTCCTCCTCTTCCTCCTCTTCCTCCTCTTCCTCCTCTTCCTCCTCTTCCTCCTCTTCCTCCTCTTCCTCCTCTTCCTCCTCTTCCTCCTCTTCCTCCTCTTCCTCCTCTTCCTCTTCTTCCTCCCCGGCCTGACGCAGGCCCAAGGCCGGCGCTCCCATGGCAGGGGGTGTTTGGGGCATGGGGGGCGTTTTTGGGGTGCGGGAGCCCGTCCGTGGTATTTGGGTGAGGGGAACAGGGCCGCCCTCCCTCCTCCCACACCTTTCTGGGCCAGGGCTGCCATCCCCGCTCCCGATCCTATTATGGCAATGAGATCAGACATATTGCTGCGCTCGCTGGGGGGGCGGCGGAGGGGGGGGCATCATGAAATCTGAGGGCTAATATGGAAAAAATGTAACTGGAAAAAATGCCGTGGTGTGTGCGGGAAAGGGGCGGGCGGCGCGGAGCGTCGCGGCCGTGCCCAGACAAAGGAGCCGTCCCGGAGGGGGCTCGGGAAGAGCCCCCCGCTTCCCGGCCGGCCCCTTCCCGCTGCTCGGGGGTTGCGCTGCCTCCTGGTGCAAAGCTTATTTACTTTTGTTGGGGGGCTCAAAGCATGGCATGCAGCCCGCCATAGTGCCTGCCCTACCCCGGGGGCCACCCACCTCCCTGGGGACCCGGGGACGTGTTTCGGGCAGCCCCTCGTTGGCTTTGTTGCCGTCGGGGTGGTGGGTGGCCCTGGGGGGCTGCCCCCGCGTCCGGTTCCCATGGGGTCGGGGTCAGCCCCGCGGCCGGATCCAGGCCCTGCGCGGGGGGCTCCGGTTGGGAAAACGGCACAATCCTGCTCGGCTTCTCCCTTGCAGCTGGGGTGAAGTAATCCCGCTTCCCAGATAAGATGGTGGCTGTGGTAGCGTGTGATGCACGCACGCACCTCCCGCCCTGCCCGCAGCTCCCTGTGCCTCGGAGGCCCCCGGCCGCGGCCACCCCGGCGCTTCCCCGCCACCCTGCCTGCCTCCCCTCCCAGGCTGTGCCCCGTGTCGCAGCCTGGCTGGATGTGGGGGTGTGCTCGCTCCGGAGCACACCTAGGAATAACGGTTCATTTAACAGCTCTGAATGTTTCCTGCCTTTTGAACTCATTCTTTTTAAGCTTGGGTTGGTTCGGGGGGGTCCCACTCCACAGCGTGGGGGCTCCGTGCCCAGCACGTCCTGCTCACCCCATGGACAGGGACAGTGTTGGTGATTACCTAGAGTCAGGCTAGAAAAGTCTTTTGGAGTCATCTGACCTTTGTACTTGGCTTGGAGGAAAGGTGAAGGTACTTCACACTTACGCACTTCTCTCTTTTGGATTTTTATTAGATAAAAATACCTGTGTGGGTGTCAGGAGCTGCCCCCGCTGCTTCCCGGGGTGCTGCAGGGCGCTGGAGCCGCTCAGGGCAGAGACCCGGAGTGTGTTTGCAAAGAGTCACAAATATTTAGTGGTAGTAGTGGATTTCCGTTGTACTCGGGAACCGGCTTAGGAATGGGGCTGGGAGGGGGGAAATCCAGCCCCAAACATCAGGATTAATGAGCTGGAGCTCTCTAATAATAATCAGACTTAGCGCTTCCAACTTCAAAGGGCTGTGCGGACGCTAAGTCCCTAATCCTGGGAGCGCTGCATTCACGAGTTGTTTTTGTGCGTGGCTGTGCTGCCGGACGGGGCTCGGTGTGATTTGGGGCAGCTACATACAGTCCCACCACCTGTTGGAGATGTGACTGACCTCTCCCAGGGCTGCAGGTGGGAGGTGATGTGCCTTTGCCCCCCCCATATCTGTGTTTGACCTTCTAGGGTGCCCACACAGCATGGGAAAAACTGGGTCAGTCAGCGCGGCTTTTCTCCCTTTGGGAAAATCTGTTGGTGTGGGTCGTGGGCTGTCAGATCCCTTGATCCTGTGTGGTGGCAGGATCTGGTTGCTGGCAGACACGATGCTGTTGGTGACTCTGTCCTGGCTGTGCCACCCACCCGTTGCCAGCTCGTCTTACGCTGCTCCTTTCCCATCCAGGGAGAAATTCCCTTTTTGTGGGAATTTCCACTTTCCTGGCAAGACGTGCCTATGCTGGCACTGCACAGTCCCCTGTAACCACCTGCAAACCTCATATGGAACTTGGCTTTCCAGAACCTGCCCTGAGAAGATGGATGGTTCCCAGGGACCCCCTGCCTTCTGTCTCCAAGAGAAAGCCAGCCTGTCCAGTGGGACCCTTTCCTCAAGCAGCCACCCAAGGTTCTCGTGGCGTTGTCCCTGTCGGGGCCCTGCTCTCCACACTGGCTGCTCCGGGCCAATCCACGTCTGCACACACATGCCTTTGGTCTGTAAGATAAAACCCCCAACAACGTGGGACAGGCTGGGAATTAACCTAAAAATTTTGCCTGGCCTGAATTGGAAGAAGAGCAGAGTGTAAAGCAGTTGCTTTTAATTTTCTCCATGCATTTGCTCTCTTGGGGCGTGGGGACTGGCACAGATAGAGGAATTTGAGGACGTCTTTCCAGCTACCAGTGTCTTTTTTTTTTTTCCCTTTTTTCTTTTTGAGATCATGGCATAGATGCCCAGAGGACCACCCAGTTAGAAAACAGAGCTCACAGACTTTTCCCACTGCTTCTTCCCGTGACACCCCTGCTCAGACAGGGGGTGGTTATTTCCATCTCTTCCCCATTGGACATTATCACTTTCCTACTGTTCTGGATGCTGAGCAGCTGGTGGCCAGCAGCCCTGAGGCTGGAGTGTGTCAGCATTAGGTCGCAGGCTTGGCTTTGCTCTGGGACATTGCATCCAGGGGCTGGGATGTCCTATGCTGCAGGGGTCCTGTCTTGGCTCTTTGCATTGTCCAAAGGGTGACAGGGTGAGGGATCATGTCCCGGCCACACTTTTCCCTCCAGCCCTGCTCTTTTCAGGAGGAAAAGCCCCCATTTTCCTGGAAAGCAGCCTCCGCGCTTGCATTCCCTGCTCCCTGCTGCTTGTATCATGCTGCAAAAATCCACCTCTACTTGACCGATTATTAGCACTGAACAGGGGGAGATTTCTCTGTAAATGTCAAATTTGCCTCTGTCGGTGGCTGTGGAGGGCAGGGACTTCGTGGGGCACAGCCAGAAGGCCTGGGGGGGCAGGGTCATGGTGGCTCTGTTCATGGGCAGCATCCCATTCTTGGAGAGTGACGTGCAGGCAGGGAGGGCAGTGGGCACTTGGAAGCTGTGTTGGATGCTGGGGTTGATTTGGGGTGCACTTGAACCTCTGCCTGGCCCAAGGGAAGGGACGTGGCGGCGCCTTTGGGTGCTGGAGAACCGTCCCCTTTGCACACTGACTTGCTGCTGGGTTTTTGCATGGCGCCGCACCTTATCTGCGCTGGCACCCGACGAAGTGATAAATCCCCTCTGCAGCACTGTGGAGAGATGTTGTGGCTTCTCCCAGGCGCTGAGGAAGGCCAGTGCTGGGAAGTGGTTAGATACGCCTGCTCACTGCCAGGTACGCCAGCTTTGGGGCTCTGGAGGAGGAGCTGGAATTGCAAAGTCCATTCTGTCCCGCTTAATTTTGCTGCTGCTTGGCAAATTCCCTGTGCATGCCACAGCCGGCCTCGGCCAGCTCTTGCTCCAGCTGCCCCAGGCGATGGCAGCACTCGGACCCAAGTACAGCCCTGAGACCAGGGGTATTTGCAGAAGGAGGCCGGCTGTTTGCATGAAGGGTGAATTCAACCTTTCCCCTTCCTGTTCCTCTGGTCGGTCGGTCACTCCCACTGCCCACACAGCAAACTGTCCAGGCAGCTCCGTCCTTTGGGATTTGCTGACGCCTGGGTCAGTGCTAATAGAGTGCCAGGAGGGCTGTGCCATGCACAGTGCCCAACAGCTGACCCATGGCAGCGGCACTTGGTGCTCCTCATGCCCCAGCTCCAGTCTGTCCAGCCTGGTTTGGCCTTGTGCTGCATGTGGAGATGTGTTGGTGGTGAAATCCTGGATGGGGATTTGCAGCTCTGGCAGTGGCCGACTCCCGCCTGCCTTGTGCAAATGTGTTTTGGCAGAAGAGCAGTATATGGATGGAGAGGGGACTCTCCCCATCATCCAGCGTGGTCCCCAGGAGTTGCCCAGGTCTCGTCCTGGAAAAAGCACTGTTTGGGCTGAACACAGGGGCAGTGAGCAGCCACTTGGATGAGCAACTGGGGGATGGGAGAGTGTTTTTGCTCCAGGAATGGTTGTGGATGCTCGGAGGCAGCACTGCAGCCTCCGCGCTGGGGTTTGGCGTCACCAGGTGACAGACAGCAGAGGGGAAATGCTGTACAGGCAGGGAAACAGGGATGTAAGCAGCTTAACTACTGAGGCTGGGCTTCATCTGTGCTCTTGGGATTGCTGCTGGAGCGTGGGTTTGCACGGAAGTGTTTGCGGAGCCTCCCAACAGCCGTGGTCATGGGTCTTCAGTGGGTCTCCATCTGCCATCCCCCTGGGAGCACGCAGAATGTCAAGTGACACCTGTCAGTTCCTAGAAGCTGTGCTGTGGGCAGGAACGCCTGCTTGGGTATCGCATCCCGTGCCCTCCCTGAACACCATGTCACCTTCCCCATTCCTGCCAAGTGACGGCTGCTCCGACTCATCCATCAGCGATGTTCTCTTGGCTCCAAGGTGTGCAAAACTGAGAGCTGAGCGGAGCTGAAACCACCCAGATTTCCTATTTTGAGGTTGCAACCACAGTGTTTGTGGTGACTTTCTCCTTGAACTGTGCCAGAAACAGGTCCCTCCCTCTGGGGAGCTCTGAGTGGATCAGGAGACAGGGGATGGTGACCTTACTCTCCCCCTTCTCTGGATCTGGATGAGAGCTGTGACCCTGTTGTGTTCCCCTGGGTGTGGGGAGCAGCAGGCACTGCTGTCAGAGAGGCTCCTTTGGTGAATATCAGGCTGACCCATGATGAAACAAGTTCTGCCATAGATTCAGCCACAGCCTGTGTCAAGTTGGGTACATTGTTTTTTTGTGGGGCTGCTGGAAGCCCTGGCATCACTTCCCTGGTGTACAGGGCTCCCTGCTCCCAGTGCTGGAGGCAGAGCCTAAAGCTCCGATGCAGCAATCCATTTTTCTTCCCCTTCCCGCTCGGTTGCCAAGCCTGAACAAAACAAGCCCTGCCTCCACCCGAGACAGGCTGATTACGTCTGCCGGCAGCCTAAACAGATTATCCCTCCCGCCACGCGCT
This sequence comes from Monarcha castaneiventris obscurior, assembly GCA_026261815.1. NCBI lineage: Eukaryota > Metazoa > Chordata > Aves > Passeriformes > Monarchidae > Monarcha > Monarcha castaneiventris. The sequence goes on along the minus strand of JAMPIT010000856.1, from coordinate 9,170,908 downwards.
CGGAGCCAGGAGTTTCTCCCAGCAATGGATTCGGACTTCCCTCGGAACATGTGGGGGTGGGCGGGCACCAGCTGTGGGGGCATCCCACCCAACCCGGCTGTCCAGCACCCCAGCAGGGATGTGGGTACTCTGCCATGGGGTTGAGTCTGGACCTTAAGAGGGGGATGTGGATGTTGGTACAGCTCTTCTGTTCCACCTTGTGCAATGAGCTCCTGCAGCACTGTGGGGCCAGCACAGTGTGGCTCTGCTGGGTCCTGCGTGCCTGGCTGGTTTGCATGGGGAGGGAAGAGGTGACAGTACCACCAAAAACAAAGGAGGTGTGAAAGCCTGTCCAACAGGCAGCTGGTTGGTATCACAGCCCACCTCCAGCCCCATGACCTGGTGCTCCATGGGCTGCCACGTTCCTGTGACCCGTCCTGCCCTCTGGAAGTGGGTGCCCTGCGGCCCTGGGGGTGTGCAAGGGTTCCTGTATCACCCTAGGCTTTGGGGAGTGCTGAGTGGCTCTGCGTGTCCTTCAAGCCCAGTTCCCCATCTGCTGGGAATCGTGTTCCCAGTGCTGGTGGAGCTGGTTGGGGTGGTTTGTCCATGCCTGGGCAGCATCAGCACAGCAGCCTGACAGCTTTGTGTAAACCCAGCTGGGGCCGCTTCCTTCTCCGCTTCCTCCCACCCACCGTGCTGCCGGCGCTGGGCTGGAGGCAGCGTCCTCCCCCTGGATGCACTGTAGGCCTGTGGGCTGAGGGGATGGATGCAGCGGCTGGAACAGTGAGCTGAGAGGCAGGTGAGGTGCTGTGGGTGCCCCACAGCGGAGCTGCAGTGTCGGATCAAAGGTGGGATGTGATACCTGGACACTCCCAGAGGTGTGACAGGAAGCGGAGTGGTGACGTGGGGGTGTTTCTGCCTGAGTCAGCCTCCAGCAGTCCCACGGGATCAGATGGAGCTGGGCACTGTGGGACTGCAAATCGGCCGCACCTCCCACACAGTGGTGGGGTGAGCATCACCCCACCCCACCCCAGCTCCATCAGCAGCCACTCTCCGCTCTGCTTTCCACGGCATTTTGTGGCTCACCCTCCGGCCAGGTACTTTTATGGATAAAAGCAAAGCCACCCACCCAGTGCCTGAGCAGCCGATGTGGCTACTACCTGTGTAGAAACTACGTGGAACTGCCCTTTGGATATCACCAGAGCTGCCAGGAGGCAGACAGAGCCCTGCATCAAAGGCATCCTGGGAACCCTGGGGTTGCTCTAACACCATCCCTGAATGTGAAGTTGGACAAATTTTCTTGGAAGAGGGAACTTTTGGTCTGAGCTCTTGCTCAGTGCTGGTTGTTGCATTTTCCTGCTCTTGACGAGCTCTCCAGAGGAAGCTGAGCCAGTGGAAACGACGTGTGATTCCAGCTCCATCCTGCTGCTCCAACACCTTCCCGGACCTGCCTCCTACATTGGGTTTATTTTAAACCTTGTTTCAGCAGGGCTATTCCGATGCAGGTGTGATGAGTTTATTTCAGATACTTCGTGTGCTAATTCATATCCCTTTCATTTAGGCTTGTACCTCTCTGGGCATTTGCTTGGTTTTAGCAGGAGCTTGTTTTGGTTTGGCTTTAAAAAGCGCTGCTGCATGTTTATTTGTTGATGGGTGGAACCAGGCTGCCCACGCTGCCTGGCTCTAATTCATACCTTTCAGCTATTTTGGTTTCAATATCTGAAATTGGATGCTTCTGCCAAAACGAGTGTAGCCCACTGGTGGTTTTTTATGACGCCGGTACAGAAATGACCGTGCTCTATGTTAAGGGTGTGTATTTCAGGTGCTCAGTGTTTATTTACAGACAGTTTGAACTAAAATTGGAGTAGCTGAGGGCAAAATAATGTCTGCTGGGGGGTGTGAGCCAGGCTGAGATAGGGCAGGACTTCAAGGCTGCAATGCTGGGTTGAGGCTGCTCGCTGCTGGCCCTGGTGATGATGTCCCCTGTTGGTTCCATGGTCTTTCCCTGGTGTGGCACTGGGACCTGCCTGCTGCCTGTCACATGGGCTGGATGCTGTGGGGTGCTCAGAGTGGGTTGGGATGGTGCTCTGGGATGGCTGCAATCCTGTGACTTGTGTCAGGGAGAGTTTTTGCTCATAGGGCTTTGCTGGGTTGAGCACTTGGTCTTGTTCAAGAGCTGTGCTGGGGCACAGAGGGGAGAATTGGGGTATGGAAAAATTGGGGGGTGGAGGAGGGCTGAGCCCTGCAAGCAGCTTGGCTGTCCAGAGGATTACGAGGGTGCTATCTTGGTGTGATGGTGCCAACTGCTGGGATGTCACATTCTGTTGTCACTGTCATCCTCTTGTTCCTGTATGGTGGAGGCCACTTGTAAGACCTTCTCAAACCCCAGTTGCTCAGCACTCACCCCAAGTTCTCTCGTGGGAATTTGGGGACCCCATTTCCTGTCACAGTGACCCCTTGAAGGGTCTCTGATGGGTCATCATTAGTCATTTGCAGTTCTGCTTTTCCCCTGTAAAACACAACAGAAATTTGGGATGTTTGGCCCTTCCCTGGCCATGCAGGTGGCCATGGCCACATCCCAGCATGGCGGGGAGCAGTGTGATCCCCTGCTCTGGAGTCCTCCCATCGCGTGGGCACGGATGCGTCACCGACGGCTTTGGGTGGGGATGCGGGGCTGGGTGTGCCGGGGGAGTGGCAGAGCGTGGCTCACCTGCGGGGCGCTGGCAGCGTGGGCAGCGCACAGACGGGCATGGAGCCGGGCACGGAGCGGTGCCGGCTGGCTGGAGGTGGCATGGGGGCCATGGGCGAGCAGGGCACCAGCATCCAGGTGAGCTGGACAGGGGTGACGGGGGGGCTCTGGGCCCTTTGCCAAACCCAGGGAGGGTTGTGGTGCCCACAGGTGCCTTTCTGTGCCCCCGGTGTGGTCGTGGGAACAGGTGTAGGGGTGCCCTGGGCCCCCTTATCTCCTCCAAATTGGATCCCAATCCCAGTGCTTCGTTTTCATTGGTTTAAATCTCATTTAGAGGGGGAAGGAAGGAAGGTCTTTTCAAATCATGTTTTCCCAGCTGCTGGGAGAGCAGCACCTCGAGCTGGTATGTCATATTGTGGAGGGGATAAGAGATTTTGTTATTTCTTTTCACTTTATAAACAGTAAAAGGTCTCCTCCGGCATGTTTCCAGTTTGCTTACTCAGTGCTTCATGCATTTGACAGTTTCTGGTGCATAGGCAGTTTCTTCTATTGTTTGCAGGGATTTTTCCAGAGGGGAAACTTTTTTTTAACATTACAAAACCACAGAAACTGGCAGGAGGAATCTAGGGGAGGTACTGAACTGGAAACAGTTTTAAACTTTAAGGAACAGAAAAGAATGAAAGCAACAAGATAAACTGAATCAGTTAGAGGGGAGCTGGGAAAGTGTGTCCTTGTCACTTTTTGGCTGGGCTGGGATGCATGTGCATGGGTGTTTTGTGGTGGAAAGCAGTGTTCCCAGACCCAGGGTCTCCTGAAGCTGGATCTGCTCTGGGCTTCCTGCCTCCTGGTATGTCCTGGTATCTGTGGAGCCACCTTGCTGGTGTGGCAATGCCTTGCCACTCTTGCAGCACAATTTGGCCCCAGCCCTTGCCAGGTGTTAGCTCATCGTTTACAGCTTGACAGGCAGCAGGAGCGGTGCCCGCAGGACTTTGTGTGGGAGGACATGCCCGGTGCCCATCCCCATCCCACTGCTTGCCGTGGCGTGGGTCAGCTTCACCCTGGCCACTTCTGCATCCAAGCCACCGGTGGAAAGAGCCTGGATATTTTTTTCCCACTGACATACAGCAGTGCTGCAGGGTTCTTTCCGAGTATTCTTTCCCTTTCTCTTCCCGGCTGGCTGAACGAGCTGTTTTCCCTCCTCCTGGCTCTGACCTTCCTGTGTGCTCGGCCGTGGGCTGCTGGACGCCGCTGGCAGGGGGGGAGCGGGCTGGCAGGGGCTGCCCCTGCAGGGAAGCGGGAGTTGGATGTGCACGGCACGGGAAGCGGCTGGGAGCTGGAGAACTGCCAGCGCTGGGTAGTTTTTCCTCTCTTAATTAACGAACGGAAAACATCGAGCTCTCCTTTGGAGTGTGTTTTTGCTTTGGAGTAGAGGCACGCTGCCGATGCCGACGGGAAGAGTTGGTGGGGATGGGCTCTGCCGCTCGGCAGTACCCGGGAGGTTGGTGCTCCGGGCACGGTGCCATGCAGGAGCAGCTGTGTTTGGAGTTTGTGGCTGGGGTTTTGCCTCCTCCTGAGTCCTCGTCTTAGTCCCATTGGCACACAGTGTGTGTCACACCACGGGTTGCCCTCAGACACCACGTTCCCTGCGCTGGGAAGGCTGAGTTTGCCTGCATGCAGGAGGCTGAGCTCACGCAACTGCCTTCGTGCTGGGGCTGCTGCAGTTTCCCGTGGTTCCTGGCCATTGATTCCCCGTGGTGCTGATCCATATTGAGCCATTTTCCACTGTGCCTGAGTGTTTCTCTGCTGTTTCTTTGCAGGCCAAACCCATTTATGGTGGCTGGCTGCTGCTGGCCCCGGAAGGAACGGACTTTGACAACCCCGTCCACCGCTCCCGGGTAAGTGAAGCTGAGACATCCTCTCCCTGTGACGTGGGTGGGGGTGGTAGGAGGAGCAGCAAGGGCCTGTCCCTGCCCAGGGGGATGGCTGTGACCCTGGGAGTGCCACAGGCACCTCCATGCACCCATCCCCTTGTGCAAACCAGGAAGCTGGGAGATGTTTCCTGCAGCGAGGCTGGAATGTCTTCTCTGGGATACAAGGTCTCCCATGCTGGGCAGCAGCCTGGGGCACTGCAGGTGCCAGTCAGGCTTAGTCTGTGCAATTTTATTGCTTGTTGCTTTTGCTTTTTGTTGTTTTGATGCTGCTCTGGTTTGCCTGACAAATGCCATGCTGTCAGGAAGGCCAGCAGAGTGTGGGCTCTGTGACTCCGAGCTGTGCTGCGACCATCAGAAAGAGTCCCAGTTTTCCTTCAGGGCTTGGGAATAGCTACTTTATTTTCTGCAGCTCATCATGAGCATGCCCAGAGCTCTAGAGGGAAGCTGCATCCCATCCCCTAAGTGTGGATATGCCAGTGTCAGGCAGGTCCTGCAGCAAGGAAGGGGCTGAGAGGTGGTTCCCATTTGCTATAAGCCTGCAGAACTCTGAAGCCAAGTGTTGGCAGCAGGGACCTGCAGACAGAGCAGGACACACTCAGCTCCTTCCCCAAAGGGTTTGTTTATGCCTGGCAGAAACAGCAGCATCATGTGGGGTCGGAGCATCCACCACTTTCCTGTCCTGAGGGGTGTGAGGCTCCGAAGGATGTGGCCAGGCTGACGTCCTTTCACTGCTGCCTTGTGATGAGGACTTTCAGCCTGTCCCCAAGCTTGTCTTGCAGGGAACTTGCTGCTGAGGCTGCCAGGATGGGGCTGTTTTGTGCATGGGAGGGATGGCAATGGTCTGTGAACCCCCTGTCATGCAGTCAAAATGCTCTCAGAGCTGTTGGTAATAAAAAAATCACTCCCAAATGAGCAAGAATTGGGTTCTGAGTTCAGCCTGGGGTATATGGGTCATTTTTTGGAGTCACAGCTCATCGTAGGCTTGCTGGCCTGACATAAAGGGCACATGGGACCTGTGTCTCCCCAGAACCCAGGCTGCCTGCTAAGCTGGGGCTTGTGGAGGTCCACAAAGTCCTCCGTAGTTCTGCTTGTCCCTGAGCACCCTGGACTTTGCCCGAAGGGCTGAGAAAAGTGAGATAAGGATTGTTGCACTGGGGCTATGAATCCAGGACCTTTTTTATTTCAGCCTGCTCAACCAGTTTTTGCTCTTGGCTGAAAACAGCCTGGCACACATGAAAAAAAAAAGGCAGTTTTCCAGCCAGATCAGTTCTCCAATCTGATTTGCCGTGCAGCTGCAGAGGCAGCAGTGCTAGCGTGGTGCCAGGATTGCCTGAGGAGTGCCGTGCCAGAAGTGCAGCCACCATCCAAATTGAGCTCATGTGCTGCTGGGGGATATCTGACATGACACCCTGTCACCCTCCACCACTGGATGCTGGAATAGATGGTGCAGGACGAAGCTGAGGGCTCAGAGCATTTAACTTGGGGATCCTTCTGGTATCCCCAGTATTTGTGGCATGAACCTGAGTCAGGAGAGGTTTAATTTGTGTATTAGGAAAAGGTTCTTCCCCCAGAGGGTGGTCGGGCACTGAACAGTCTCCCCAGGGAATGCTCATGGTCCCGAGGCTGCCAGAGCTCAAGGCAGTCAGCATTGGGCAATATGGGCTGGTGCACACAGATCCTCAGCAGAGCCCTGACAGCTGATGTGCAGCTCCAGTGCTCCCAGCAAGGCCCAGGGACTGGTGGGCACTGCCACGATCCACCTTGATGTCTTCTCTTGCAGAAATGGCAGCGTCGGTTCTTCATCCTCTACGAGCATGGGCTGCTGCGCTACGCCCTCGACGAGATGGTGAGTACTGCCTGGCTGTGTCCAGGCTCTGGGGATCAGCTGGGTTATGTGCTGCCCTTGGAGTGCTCTGCCAAGCTGGAGGAGAGTTGTGCTCTCTGGGTTTGACTCTGTGCCAGGCTGTGTTTGTGTGGGAGCTCCGTGGACACACTGCAGAGGATGGTGGGTGTTTTGGAGGCGTGTGGGTCCCACCTGGCATGGGATTCATCAGTTGCCGACAGATCCCACACTGGCAGGAAGTGCTGAAGGGGGTCCCCAAGGTCATTCCTCCTCCTTTTTGCCCAGTTCCCAGTGCCAGCTGGGTTTTGGTTGTGGTGAATCACCTTGGCCCTGCCTAGCGATGCCCGTGGAAAGTAGGTCAGCTGGAACGCCTTCCCCCTGCTTGCCCGCCCTGGAGCTGCAGCTTGTCACCAGCACTGTTCCCATCGTTAAAAGGGGATCAAAGGAAGGGAAACCCATCTGCTGTGAGCTGCACAGTGGGGCTGAAGAGCCCAGTAGGTCAATCCCAGGAGCACCCAGGACTGCTGATTTATCCTGCTGGCTGCAGCAAGCTCATGAGAGGGTGCCCAAGGCTGAGCAGGCCAGCACAGGGGACACTCATGTGCTGGGATCTGCCTGTGCAGGAAGCTCAGGAAGGCAGCTGGGGACAGCACACCTGTGGGACAGGGACACATGGGGACCTGTGTCTGTGGCAGGGAGGCTCCCTGTGAGGTCAGTGTGCCTTGGTCCTCCTCCAGTGCCTTCTGTGAGAGCACTGTGGGATGAGGAGGCACTGCTAGTGTGGCTCAGATTTCATGCTGTGTTTGTTTGTATTTTTACTTGGGGTTGGTCCAAGTGCCCTAAATAATTTAAATGTCTTCGGTAGGAGCAGTGGAGGCTTTAATACATTTTCAGTGTCAGCAGCCTGGCTCTGCACTGGGCTGGTGTTTCCTGTCCTACACTGACAGGAGGGTGGTTTGTGTCTGCATGGAGTAGGGAGATTCCCTAGTCTGAGGTAGAGGTGCAGGAATGGTGGGGAACACAATCTAGATTTTTTTTTTTTTTTGCATCCTGAGGAGGTTGACGTGCCCCAGTTCTGCTGCATCTGGGCAGAAGCAGACAGGCAGTGCCCCAGCCCCGTGCCACAGGGGCCATTGCCAGAGAACACCCAGAGGACAGCAGGAGCATCCTGCAGTTCTTCAAGCACCTGTTGGGCTTTTTCCCCTTGAGAAGGGAGAAAGTGAAAAAATACAAACAAAAAGGGAAGGTACACATGTGCAGCACAGGATGTTGTCCCAGGCAGTGTGACACCACTGTGCTGGCTGCAGGACTTGCTGCCCCATGGCCACTTGTGGTGTGATCCCAGGAGGGTCTGGCCTTGTCATAGTCATAGATAGAGAAGACTGTCATGGATCCTTCCTACTCACTGGACTTTGACACGTGGTATAAAAATACCCTCCTGAGCTTTCCACCCCTCCAGCTGGGCCAGCCCCTTGCCCTGTCCCCACCACCTCTGTGGCCTGATGAGGAGTAACAGGGCTGGGGCCTCATCTGGGGGGTGCCAGCAGAGACACTGTTTTTTCCATGTGGGATCCACTTTGCAGTCCAGTCAGGGATGATCTACCCCCAGTGTGCCCCAGTTTCTCCCCAGGAGCTGGGTGGGGGTCCCGTGGGAGCCTCAGTGCAGAGCAGCCTCTGGAGTGTGCAGGAGTCGGGCAGCAGCTGCCCAGAGACCTCCCAGGCAGCTGCAGTCTGGTATTGAATGGCTCTGCTTGAACCTTTCAGACAATAATTTTGTGGGTTTGGCAATTTTTGCTCTTATTAGAAGGGGAATTGGAGGGAGGGGTGAGCCTGGGAGGGGAGTCCTGGGCTGGTGATGGTGGTGGAGACATTCCTGTCCCTGGCCAGGGACGCTCTGCTCCTGGCTCCCAGCAGGTTGGAGAGCAGTAGGGTGTGGAGGGGCAGCTCAAAGCCCAACCCCAGGTTGGGGAGACCTCAGGGAGTCCCCAGAGTTGTTGGTGTTATGGTACTCAGAGGCTGTGGGATGGGGCAGCATTGGGCACAGGAGCCTTTTGCCGTGGGGTGGGTCAAGTTTGGTGTTGGATTGGAGCGTGTTGTAATGGAAGGTAGGACAAGCAGGCACCAGCTGCCCTGCTGGCATCCAGCTGAGCATCCATCCTGAGACCTGCCCGGGGATATCCCAGAGCTGATCCTGAGTCTGTGCTCCTGCTTGGTCACCTTCTTTCTGTGTGTCCATCATTCCGTCTGTCCTTTCTCTGCCATAGTTCCAGTTTGAAAACAAAATGAGTTCAGCACGATGGCTGTGATGGGGAGAATTTGCACAGGCTATGGACCTTCATCCCCTCAGACCAGGCTGAGCTGCCAGACTCTCTCCCTGGTGTCTCCCTCTCACGCTGGGTGCAGCTGGTGGCATCCAGAACCAGCCTGGCCACTGAGAATGCCCAGCAGATCCCACCCCCTTCCCCTCTGTGGGCATCATGCCAGCAGCCGTTCCCAGCTCTGCCGAGCCCTGGCTAAGCCGAGCCTGCTCAGACGTGCAGAAATTCCTGCCTCCCAACTGTGGGTGGATGTGGAGGTTGTGTGATCACTTGGGGTTGCCTTCCCATGCTGAACATCCACGACTGCACCCCGACGGTGGCTTGCTCCCACTGTTTGATAAACCTTCGTGCTGAGACTGATGATGCCAGGGGTTGACGCTTCCCTGCAGCAGCTGGAGGATGACAAAGCCACTCTTACTGAGGGAAGGCAGGAAAGAAGTCGGGGACAGGCTTGGGACTGAGCTGCTGTGTTGTGAGTGTCCAAGGCCAAGTTTCAGTTCTCCTGGTAAAACACCCTGTGGTCTCCAGTGAAACCACTGCTGTGGGAGAGCAGCCCAGCACCGTGGTACTGGGGCGGTCCGAGAGGTTTTGGTTGGGATATGGAAGCTGCCACAAGAATAGTGCCAGGCTCAGGGGCCAGAGCCAGCGAGTGGCAAGTGCAGAGCTTTTGCCTCCTTTTGTTTTGATTGCTGTGATCTATAATTAGCGGCCAAGGTCTCTATAAATAGAGCCCTTCTGCGTGGGAATGGAAGGGCAGGAGGGGTTTTGTAGGGATGGAGAGCACTGCCATGTCCGTCCCTGGGCCTGCAGGTGGGCCCACGGCCTCAAGCACTGCCTGGGGATGGATCCAGCCCCGTGGCTGGGGCAGGTCAGAGGAGAGGGTCTGGATCTCCAGGCCAGCTTCTTAATGACTCACTGCATGTCCAGAGCCAGGCCTTGTCTCTATGCCTCAGTTTACCCCTGTGCCACTTCTCTTGAGCTGGGATTTATACTAGGTTGGCATTTTGCATCTTCCCTGGGGGTATTCTCATGTGACATCAGGCTTCCTTTTGATAGCTGAGACTGTTAATTTAAGAGGTTTTTTTTCTTTGTGCATATGCTGGTTTGAAAACAGGACAAAATTCAGTCTCGTCTGGGAGCATCTCAGACTCACTGGTGCTGTGAATGAGAGCCAAGGTGAGAGCATCTTCTGCATGGGCTCTTTTAGTTTCCCTGCAGGGATTCAGGAGGGGCATCCCTGGGCATGACGTACCCCTTTTCCAACAAACTGACTTCAGTGTGTGTCTGGCACGTCTCAGCTTGACGAAATGTGAGGATGGGCTGTGAGCCCTAGCTCTACCCTACCCCTTAACTTGCTGGAATCAAATTGCTTTCTGAAATTGGGAAGGGGTCTAAGACGATGCTTAAAGCAATAGTCAGCCACCTCAATACCAAAGTTTGCTGGGGTGGTCCTGCTCCTAAATCAGGAACTCAGATGGATCATAGTATCGTTAACCTCAGTACAGTGGAGCAGACATCCCTGCTCCAGCCTGTGATGGCAGGGAGGGAGGTCAAGAGGGAGCTGGGAGCTGATGGGGCTGGGGTGGGATGAAGAGCGAGGCCAGCCTGGCATCTGGGAATGGTTAAGGGGGCAGTGGGACCCCTGGGCTGGGTGTATAAATAGGAGAAGAGAGGCCAGCTCAGAGGTGGGAGGTCTGGCACTGCACAGCAGGGCTGTGGGGTCACATCTGGAGACCTGCTCGGCCCCAGGCCCCACTCCTGGCCACAGAAACCCAAGGAACTGATAAATGGGTGAAAAGGAGAATGGTGTAAGTGTTGGTAGCATCTGGAGGGGGATCAGAGGGAGGGATGCGTGCTCAGTGATGTTGTGATCCACAGACCTGTGTAATTATTGCTTCCTAATTCACCCCTCCTCCAAAATCCTCTTTATTTGAAGGAAAGGAGCATTTTAAAGTGTCACTGTCAGCAGAGCTGCGCTGCGTTAATTTTCATTGTAGTTCCCTCCTTTGTCATCTGTATTGTTTTAAGAAGCCAAGAACCCGTGTGTGTGTTTTTTTCCTCCTTTTCAGATCAAAGCAGTTTACTTCAGTTTTGGCACAGAATTGAAATTCATTGGCAGGGATTAAAAACGAACCTTAAACATCCTGGCCTCTCTGTCCTTACTTTTTCCACACGTTTTGCCATTTAAGTGTTTCCAAGCTCTCCCTGTCCCCTCCTCCGTGGGAGCACCAGGCTTTGCAAACCCCATTCCCCTCATCCCCTGTGGTTTCCCCTCATGGACACAATTTTACCAGTGCCTCTGTTTGCCAGATCAAGACTTTCAGTTTCTGTTTAGCATAAAAAGCTTTTGGCTTGAATCAAAGCGTGCTTGAAATTTAAAGCAAGCAGAGACAGGAAGGCTGGGTGGGAGTGACTGTGTGAGGCTCAGACGGTGACAGGGACCCCCATCCCAGTTTTTTTCCAAGACTGGATGTAGTCAAGTCAGGGTGGACAATGATCTGTGAGGAGGTTTTATGTGGGATGTTTGGTGCATATCTCAAAGATGATGCAGTAGCAATAAGGAAATGATGGGAAAGTTGGGAAGCGGAGATCCTTTCTCCTCCAGGGAAGCTGAGCAGGAAAGGGACATCCAAAGGGAGAGGGGACAGGCACATCCTTGTGGCTGCCATAGAGGAGGTGCAGAGACAGCACAAGTGCTGGTAACTCTGGACAGAGCTCCAAGATCTTTGATGAATTTGTTGTGTTCAATTTTCAATCCTGATTTGGGGGAAAAAAAAATCTATGAACCTGCAGGGAGCCCTGGCAACTCATTCCCCGGGACATTGCTGAAGCCAGGACCAAGCAGACTTGAAGGGGTTGAGAGGAGGATACACAGCTCTTCATTTGTGGTTTTATATTAATGTCTGTCTTGATGCTGATCCAAGTGTCATTACTGGGATTGGGTGTGGGGATCCCATAATGGTGACTTTGGGGGGTTCATGCCTTCCCATTTCTCTCTGCTCCAAGTGTCTGGCCCCAGTTGCTGCTGGAGGTGGGTCCTGCTTTCAGGACACCTGTGGGCTTCTTCAGGAATGATTCCCTACACTGCTGAACCCTCTGTTTTATGTCTTTTGGTTTGGCTTAGTGTGTTTGGGAAGGTAAAACTGCTGAGCTGCAGGACAGTTCGGGGGAGCAGGGAGGTCTCCAGCATGAATCCTGGCGGGCCAGGGACCATCATTGGGGCCCCAAAAGTGCCTGTGTTTATTGTGAGCTTTGGAGAGCACTGTTGTCCACATCCAAGCCCTCCAAGAAGGGTATTTTGTGGCTGCAGGAGGACCCTCTCGGGAGAGGCCCCAGTGTAAAACAGTCTGTGGTGGAAGGTTTGGGAGTTAACAGGCAGAGAGAGGATAAAAGCAGAGTTGGGAGAGCTCGATGCAGCCAGCGACCTCCTAACACAAGCTGCTTTGATGACCTGGCCCAGGTGCTTCCTTCCTGGAAACAACACAGCCCCTATTGTCTTCTGCAGGGCGAGCCACAAAGCTGGAATTGCTCTTAGGCTGAGCAGCCTAAGAGCGAGGACAGGTTCAAGTGGCTCCATCCTTCTGCTTTTTCCCCACTCCTCGTCCCCCGGGACCTAGCAAAGACATTTGTGTAGAAGACGTGTGCCAGAGCAGCGAGGGAAGTGAGCTGGAGTTTAGATTGCATTTATCTTGGTGGTGGGCAGAGTGAAGCAGGCACTTGTAGCAGCTGGAGTTCCTTTGTGACTCCTGGACCTGTGGCTTCCAGTCTGGCTGCGGCCTCTTGGTGAAGGAAAAATTGTATCTACAGTAAAAGGTTAATGTGGAAATCAAGCTGTGGTGGCATTTAGGAGGGAAGATGTCAGGGCTGGCGGTGAAATGACACAGCTAAAGCTGAGCAGTTACCCTCACTCAGGCCCCGTGATCCCCCCAGGCAGCCAGGGAAGGGGCTGCAGCAGTGGGTGCCTGATCCCAGCTCTTTTCCAAGCCAGGGCAGTGCTTGGGCTCCCAAGCATCCCCCAGCCCCTGGGTGGCCGTGCCAGTCCACAGACACATGAATGACCAAACCACCCAAGAAACCAACAAAACCAGCATTTTTTTTCTGTTGCTTGGTGCTGGGGAGGGGGTGTGAAATGAGGGGCCTGTGGAACGACCCCGAGCCCACCAGCTGCAGCCATGTGGTGGGGATGGGGTTGGGTTTAATTCTTTCCAGCCCTGATGTAGGCCACTGGATCAGGTCAGTGAGGACCACCAGTGGGCTGTGGGCTCCAGGTTGGGTGACACTGGGCAGCATCCTTTTCCCTGCTCCTAGAAGAAGCAGCATCCCAGCAGCTGGCACATCCCTGTTCCTGCTGAGGGTCATGAGGTATCCTGGCATTGACTGGTGGGATTCAGTGCTGCAAACCCCTCAGTGACAGCTCAGAGAGGAGGACAAGGATGTGAATGGAACAAGGCAACAAAGCTGCTCCAAAAATCAAAGCGCGTTCCCCCTTTTTTCCCCCGGCAGAGATCCTGCATTCATTGATTGTTGACATGACATATGTGGGTTGGAGAAAAGCAGCGGCAGCTTCTGGCAGGGGAGGAAGGGGCTGGGGGGGCCGGAGGGGCTCTGCAAGCCGAGATGCTGATTACCAGGGGCAGCAAATAGCTTGCAGCTGCCTCCGCTCAACACGCTCTTTGTGGCGCTTGCAGCCACTCTTTGGACGCAGCTATTTTTAATTTCCCCAAGCGTGCACAAAGCAAAGGGGGTGGGCGATGCCGCCGGCGTCCCCCCTTCCTGCCCCCCGCTCCCACCCCTTTCCCAGCCAGCCCTGCGCTTCCCGGCTTCCTCCCACCCTCCAGGGAATGTGGGGAGCTGCACTCCCTCTTTTTTTGGTTTTCTTTTTTTTTTTTTTTTTTGGGTCTGCATTGGGAGCCGGCCTGGGCTCCCCCCACCCCCCCAACCCTGCACCAGTGTGTGCGGGGAGCTGGGAAAATGCAGAAATAAATAAATACGCAATTAGGCAGGCGTCCAGCCGTGGAGGGGGGCGTGCTGCAGAAAGAGACTCCGGCCAAATTTTGGAATGCCTGAGAAAGCGGCCGGAGCTGTGGGCGAGCGCGGGGTTGTGGGCTTCCCACCGCCGCTCCCTTCCCGACGGAGAACGGGTGGCTGCGACCCCTGAGGAGGAGGAGGAGGGAGGGTGGCAGCTCCCAGCCTTGCTCTTGGGGGGCTTTCCACCCACTGGCATCTCACTGAGTCCAGGACAAGGCGTGTTTGTGCTGGAGCTGTGATGAGAGTGGGGGGTCTCAGCCCCCCGCGTGCTCTTGTCTCGGCTCAGGAGCGATTTTTCCACCGAAAGCCGAGGTGTGCCCTCTGTTCAAGCAGCAACACAGTTTGGGGTTAATAAATTACTTATTTGCAACCCTTGTTTGTCTGTTAGGTAAGCATTGGTGAATATGATATTTCTGCTTTATCCCAGCCATGAATTATTCATCAGGTTTGGAGGCTGTAAAAGGGACGTCAGGTTAAAACTTGCGTGGAGACAAGCCGAGGTCTTCAGTGAGGTTTTGTAAACAGCTTTTCTCAGGGTTACCAAATGCAGGGTTTTTGCAGGAGTCTTCCCCCTTTTGTCTGTGCTGTTTTGAGGCATTTCTGGTGAAAAATGAGAATTTCCAGGCAGGTTTGATTATTTGTCTTGCTTATTGGGTTATCGTGGGCTGCAAGATACAAAAGTAGGAAAAAAAGTGCCATCAAAATACTGTTTTTCCTTTATGATGGACCAGGTAACAGCATGAATGTGCTCTTGGTAATACGTATTTTGTAAGACCTTTTATTTTTCCCTATTTCTTCAAAGCTTCAGAGGAGGCTCTTCCCTGCAGTCACCGAAGTCTGACTGCAAGTAGGTAATGAGATAAAACAGCCAGACAGCCTTGCTGAAAGTTGAAATTACCATAGGTAAATCACGTGTGCAGCAACTTCGCTTACCCTTCACCTCCTTCCTGCAGGATCTGATCCAGGAGCTGGTTTGTGGGAGTGTGTTAACAGGCTTGTGCTCTGCCACCCGCCGCAGGCAGCTCAGCTCCTCTTGTGCTGCTGCAGGAGAGCAGATCCGGGGGCAGAGGTGCTGTGTGGGGGGCTTGGAGTGCTCCAGGAGCTGGGGAAAGCTGGGAAGGTCCCACCTTCCATGGAGGTTTTTCCCTCCATATTTTTCTGGCATGCACCCCACGGCCATGCCCTGTCTCTGCTGCCCTGGCACCCCTTGCCATGGGGCTGCAGGAAAGAAATCCTTCCCTGTGAGGGTGCTGAGGCCCTGGCACAGGTTGCCCAGAGAAGCTGTGGCTGCCCCTGGATCCCTGGAAGTGTCCAAGGCCAGGTTGGACAGGGCTTGGAGCAACCCGGGATAGTGGAAGGTGTCCCTGCCCATGGCAGGGGGTGGCACTGGATGGGCTTTAAAGTCCCTTCCAACCCCATCCATTTTGGGATTCTGTGACTTGATCTGGGAGTCTTGGCTTTTGCACTCTCCAGGCCTTGGGTGCTGTGGCTTCAGTTGCTGTAGCTGTGGCTCTCCATGGTTTTGTGGCCAAACAGAGCCCTGGTAACCTGCAGTGAGGCTGTGGGCTGCTCTCCCACTGTGACCCATGGCTGTCACCACTCTCCTCCCAGTTCCCTTTGCTCTGGGTGACAGGTCCTTGGGCAGAGGAGACAGAGGGAACAGGCACACAGGATTGTTTTAGAAGTGTCCAGGCAGCATCCTGAGCTCGTATGGGATTTCCACCTGTTGTGATGGTGTGACTGGGAAAAAAAGGTGGGGTTTTGGAGCACACCCAGCCTTGGCCCTTTCCTCCACATTTCATCATCCCTGTTGTGATCGCATCGATAAAGTCACAGGGATCACCAGGGCGCTGGGGAGCTACTGGGATATAATTAGGGTTTTGGTTCACTTTTCTGGCTGCTTTCCCGTTAGGGGAGGGACAGCAGGGATTATGGATGGAGCAGATGTGTGGAGGGAGGGGACGTTTGGCTTGCATGAGTGGTTAATGTCATGTACAGTCCAGTGCTGGGGGGGTGAAGTCTGTCATCCCAGGCATGGGGGATGGAGAAACCTCTTGGGCTCATCCCCCTCACATGCACTAGCCCCAGATTGCTTCTCTCTGCTGGGATTGCACAGCTGCTCCCAAAGGAGGGGTTGGGAGCAGCTCATGGCTGTGAACTCCCTCTTCTCCCTGTACGCCTCTACAGGAGCCAGATGTGAGCAACAGGTTTAGGGAGAGAATGCTGCTACCCTGGGACAGTTCCAGCAGCCTCGTGTGTTATTCCTCATTTTTTTCTGGGCATTTAAAGCACTTTTTACCCCAGGTACCACTTGCCTGTGAACGTGGTGGTGCCTGCCTGGCCAGGACGGCTCTTTGCCATCAGTGTCGGTGCCTCCACCACGTTGTGCCTGTGGCAGCAAAGCCCAGCTCAAGGTGCTGCTGGGTGGTCTCCTTGCCCTACAACAACCACGTGAGCCTGTTGGGAACTTTTCTCCTTGGAACTGGCCAAAAAGCTCACATTTTGTGCCATTTGGTGGGATAGCCAGTGATCAAAGTTTGGAAAACCTTCTCCAGCCATCAACCTTGGCTTTCAGGAAGGTCTGCAGGGTCCAAGCTTGTCTGGAAGCTGCTGCAAGTGGGTGTGTGTGGGGTTTTCTGTAGGGGTGTGGGGTGCAGGATGTGGATGCTGCTTGGTTGGCCAAGCCAAGCTAACCTCTTTGGCTTGGGTTGGCCCTCACACCTCCAGCTGCAGACCCCTGAGTGCCCTGGGAGCCCGGCCTCCTGGTATTCCCAGCCCGGCAGGAAGCTCTGCAAAGCTCATAAGAGCGGCGCTGGGGAATAATGAGATTTCCAGGCTAATTTGGCCGGATTCAAGAACTTCCACTGAAGCATCTGCACCCGTAGGAGTTGCCCAAGCCTCTGGAGGATCTGGTGCTGCTGATCCCCAGGGCTGTCCTCTCGTCCTCTGCAGTGAGAGTGCCAGTACAAGACCCTGTATTGACAGTCCTGGGGAGCGAAGGTGGGAAACCCCAGCACGGTGGCAGCAGGGCAGTGCAGGGCCTGAAATTACCCAGAGCTCCAGACGACGGCTGTTGGAGGTGGCTCTTCACGGTTGTGATGGTACTCACAGCTTGGTCTGTCTTTGCTCTCATTCCTCTGCTTGGCTGCATTTGCAGTAGAGGTTGTGGGATGGCTGGGGACAAGGATACCTGTCCCTCCTTCCCCTCTAGGCTGGAAGGGAAATGGGTTTACTTAGTGGGAGGTACAGGGATTTGATTGGTCTGATTTGCTGCTTTCCTTGGATGACAATTACCTTGGTCATGTTCCCTCATCCCCATGAAGCAGAAATCCAGATCCAGCCGTGATGGAACAGGGCTGGCCAACATGGGTATGGGTCATCCTGCCTCGATCCAAGCTTTCCTCTTCCTGAGCTGTGTCCAAAACTGGCATTGCTGTGTCTGTGACCAGCTCTGTGTGTGGGTGACCTTAGGGAGCTGTGGTTGCTGGTGTTTGGTGAAGCCCTTTGCTGCTGGGAGCCGGCGTGCACGGAGGTGGTGGTGAGCTCCTGCACATGTGTGCCTGGCACGCGCTGCAGGGACCACCTGGGACTCATCTCCTACACTGAGGGGGTGGAGGATAAAGTTGACAAGGCCAATTTGGAGCAGTGCAATTTAAGATTCAAGTATCAAGATGCAAATGAAGCCTGTTTTTCCTTCCCACCCCCAAGTGACTGCGGTTCCCTCTCCAGGAAGCTCCTGCCATGATCCCTGCACCGAGCTCTGGTCTCTGTGGTCTTGTCGGGTTTTTGCCATCAGGCTGATTACCATGACAACTTGCTGCAAGGCTGCAGATATTTGCTTCCCCTTTGGTTGTTGTGCCTGTGCATCGGGGAGCAGGGAAGATGCCACGCTGGCAGCTGCAAGCAGATGGGGTCGGATCTCCTGTCATGTATTCCTCCCGCCCCCCTCCTCGGAGGGGAGGAGGACATTTTGCATTTTAAATGCATCTAAGTCCCACAGAGCAAGGGGAAAGAGTAACTATTGGGTTTGCAGGGCTGCAAGGTGGTGCCTTTGGCACTGCAGGGCTGGCAGGTGCCTGTGCATTGCTGAGCTTCTGCTTTGGTCCCCAAAGAGTTGGGACAGGGGCTGAGTGGATGCTCCAAACTCTTTGTGCAACGTTTGGCTTTTGCTTTGGTCTGCAAACAGCCGGGGTGGCAGCTCAGAGCAGCCTCTGGATCCCCCATCCTGGTGGGACCTTGCTGTCCTTCCCATCATGGTACCGATGTTTTCTGCATCTCTCTCTCCCTCTTCCTCTCCAGCGCCGTTGGAAGTGGAATGTGCATATCCATGGGTGCAAGCTTCCCTGAAAGGCTCCCTGGATTTGTCGATGCTGCTGAGGACCTAGAGGGTCAGACACCAGTGCTGAGGGAGGTTGAACCCACTTGGTGACCACCACTGGGTTTGCTGACCCTCCCTGCCCAGCATGAGTGGTTGTGCCAGGACTGGATACGGCTGTTCCCACCATGCACAGACCCCTCGGAGGCTGTTCAGCAGGAAAGAGGTTAACAGGAAGGAGGCAGGCTAGGCTCTGGCTGCCAACTCCGACCCTGCTTTGGAGTGGGGAGCAGCTGGGAGCTGCAAGAGCAGTGCAAAAATAGCCTTATAAGGCCAAGACACGCCGGCTCCAGCCTCCGCACAGCCCCGGCCGGGCTCGCTCCGTTCCAGCACCCGCTCGCCGGATGGGTGCCCGTGGGGATGGGGCTACACATGGAATGTGTGGCCCCAAACTTGCTGCCAGGGCTCCCCTGGGATGGGTGCTGCCCATGCCTAGGTGAGAGCACTGGGTGGGAGAGGAGCCCGAGGGTGCTCCTGGCCAGTTCGCAGCAGCTCCCGGCCTCACTCAGTGTTTAGACTCGCTGTCTGTGGACATAAACACCGACTCTGCTTAAAAGTGGCCCCTGGCTGAACTCTCCTGTACTTCACCCCCTTCTCAAACTGCTCCCAGGGAAGAAAATTCCTTCCCACTGGCAGAAGGGGAGCTGATGTTGTTTTATGTCCTGGTGGAGGCTCGGGAGGGCTCTTCAGGGGCTGGCATGCAGGGACAGGTGTGTGTGGCACTTGCTAACCCATCCCACCTCCTTGGGGTGGGTGACCTGGGGCTGTGGAGAATTCCTTCAGCAAAACAAATCTCAGGAGCTGGCTGTCGGCACCTGTGATGAACAAGCCAGGGTCAACAGTGGGGAAATCTGTAGTGGGGCTGGGGGAAGTGGCATTTATGGCATTTATCCATCTAGGGGATGTTTTGCATTGGTGGCTGGATTACACCAGGGCAAGTGTCCTGTCCTGTCCTTGTGCTGGCACAGGTTTGTTGCCAGTACAGAGGCACACTGGCATGTGCCAAATCCACATCTGCAGGGCACTGCTCGTGCCTCCATCTGTGAAAGACATAACGGCTTCTGGCAGGCGGGTGAATCCAGGCAGTGGTGACATTTGGGGGCACCTTCCCCAGTTTCTTGCTCAGGGGCACAAGGTGTGAGTACTGAAGTGCAGGGGACATATGTTGCTTGATACTTCCATGTGAATGTGGCACTTGAGGACATGGTTTAATGGTGAACATGGTGGTGATGCTGGGTTGGTGGTTGGACTTGATGATAAAGGTCTTTTCCAGCCTTTATGATTCCATGATTCCCCTGCCAGTGGTAAAAAGTTGTTTTTCCATTCCCTGGTGTATGGCCAGAGGTTTCTTAGTGGCTTTCACTAAGCAATGGATGCTGATACAGGAGGTTTGCAGGTGGAAAAGGTGTGCTCAGGTGGCCAAGAAAAGATACTTGCCTCTTGCTTGCAGAACTGCCATGGACATGTGGGAACACAACTTTCTGCTGCCCTTTGGTGGATGACTGCTCCCATCCAGCCTTTTGCAGAGCCTGCAGAGGTTGTTTTCAAGAGCCTTTGTCTAATTTAATAAATCCAGGATGCTCAGCCTGCCAGCTGATCTATAAGTGTAATAAAATCCGCCCACCGCAGTGCTCCGGCCCCGTTGTGGCCCTATCGATAGCCTCGTGCCTGGTGGCAGGAAGCCCAAAAGGCTCATTAAAGCCCTGCTGCCATGCCAGCCGTGCTTGCCTGGTGCCTGGGCAGCTCGGGGCAAGCTGAGCCAACCCTGTGTGTGCATGGAGCATCCCCAGCTGGGATTTGGGGGCTGCACCTGAAAGGTGATAGCCAGCTGTGGGTCAGTCTCTTCTCACAGCTAACAAGTGATAGGACAAGAGGAAACAGCCTCAAGTTGCTCTGGAGGAGGTTTAGATTGGATATTAGGGGAAATTTCTTTACTGAAAGGGTGGTCAGGCATTGGAACAGGCTGCCCAGAAAAGTGGTGGAGTCACCATCACTGGAAGTGTTCAAAAAACATGTAGATACGGTGCTTAGGGACATGGTTTAGTGGAGGACTTGGTAGTGCCCTGGGTTAATGATTGGAGGTTCTACAATTCTGTAACTTTTCAAGGAGTTGGTGCTTCCTTGATGGCCTCCAGGTGGGAATGGTGGACGTGGCTCTGGTTTAGGCTCCCAGTGCCGTGCTGGTGCTGGGAGCTGCATGTCCAAGCTGTGTCTGTGCCCTTGCCCAAGCCGTGGTTGTCCCCGTGTTGCCCTGATGTGCCCGTGACAATGGGACAGCAGGGTCTTGCTCCATTCTGTTTGCATCCTGCCTGGAGCACCATGATCAGCTGAGCCCAGGCACTGGGATGGCTGAAGCTTTTAGCAAGCACAGGAGCTGCCTTTGCAGAGCACTCGGGAGTGCTGTGAGTGAGCTGCACTCAGCAGCCACCCTCATGAATATTTTAGCTGGGAGAATTAACATTTGTCAAGACACATTTATGGAGCAGCGTGGATGTCTCTTCCCCAGGCGCTGCAGGCTTGCTGCTGCTCGGGGCAGTGCTGGGAGCCAGGGCAGAGCCAGCCAGATCCTGGATCCTGAGCCCAGAGTGGGACAGCAGAGCCTTGATCTCCCCTGGGACAGCCAGGCCCCGGTGCCAAGGCAACCAGCCCGCCATGCAAGATAGACAAATGGTTGTGGGTTTTTTTTGTTTCTCTTCCCCTCCTGGTTCTTGGCAGAAAGTAAAATGTCCCTTTTGTTTGGTTTCCTCCTCCCCCTGCCCCATCGCCTTTCTTTAAAGGTTGTGTTCCAGATTTCATCAACCCACGTTGTGTAATGGCTGCGGAGAATGGGTTGGGCATTGGCCGTGTCCCATGGAGGCCGTGGCAGAGCCTCTCCTCGGGAGCTTGACCGTGGGGTTACCTGCTCCAAAATATCCTGTGTACAGCTCCTGAGCAAAGCTCCCTTGTATTTTGTATCAAGCTGCCATGATCCCCATGTGTTAGAAATGACAGGGAAGGTCCTTGGAAAAGAATTCAGAAATTTTTGAATCTAAATAATCCTGTTTTTCTACCTCAAATAATCCTGTTTTTCTACCTCAGCCCTACAATGCCTTATGGAAATGAGGGACTTTGCAGATAAACCTTTTTGATTTACAGCATCAACTCCTATACCTGGGAGTTCATCACTCATGGAGCATCCAGCACTGTGCAGGAGGATGCAGTAGTGCCCTGCTTGGGATTTCTTCCTTCGAACTTCTAAGAGATCCCCATTCTTTCTGTCCCTCCTTTCCACTGCCCAGGTAGGGGGCTGCTGCAGTTGCTGAGCTCTGCCTCCTAGGAGCATCCATCCAAAGATCCCTGCATCTCATCCAGAGGCTGCTGGTATTGTTGATGTGGAGAGCATGGCATGACTCACGCCCTGGGCACCCGGGGAGGGAGAGGAGGAGGAGGAGGAGGAGGAGGAGGAGGAGGAGGAGGAGAGCACTCTATAGGCTTTGTGTGTTATGGAGAGGGGACGCTGTGAGCACGTGTGTGTCAATAGGGATCTGTCATTCCAGAGGGAAACAGCAATGCAATTGTTTCTTGTCTCTGCTGGTACTGGCAGCGTGGAGAGCTGGAGCTGCTCCTGTGGTGCAAGTGCTCCCTTTCCTGTGCTGGTGAGGGGTGGGGACTGCTCAGCTGATTAGGCTGGAGGCACTGGTGGCCTCAAGGAGAGCTGGTGATGGTGGCCATAATGGTGTCCTCTGCTTCCACAGAGGTGCACCTTGCTGCACTTCCACTCCTACCCCCGGTTAAATGACACACCCAGCCACCAGATGCAGTTCTGGGATAGCTGTGGGCTCCATCCCATTGGCAGCAACATGGGAGATGGCAAAGGCAGGGCCAGTGCCTGGGGACAGGGCTGTCCCTTGTCTGGGGACTGGCAGCAACCAGCAGCTGGAGCAGGAGCTGAGCCTGAGCATCCACTCCTGCCTCACCCAGACATGAAGCCACCCTGGGGCCTGATGTGGAGTTCAGCCCTGTATCAACGCATCTGCTCTTCCAAGGGCTGGTTGAAATCCCAGCCTTGTTGTTTTGGTGTGTCTGTCATGCAACACCTCTCTGCTTCTGCATTTATTTATTCCCTTCCAACTGCTGGAGCCACAAAGTCCTCACGTGGCCAGCGACCAGCTTTGTTCATCGTTCTCCAAGGTTCCCCAGCCTTGAGAAACCCCCCAGCCCAGAAACAGGTGCTCAGAGGCAGAAAAGGGGTCCAAGCCGTCTCCTTTACCTTGGTGGAGTTCATGTGTGCACACACACGTTTCCACCAGGCACCATTTGCATTTTGCTTCACTTCAAAGTGCCCGCGCTGCCTCCAAGGAAGGAAACAAATGGTGTAAAGGAATTTACATCCCAAGCGAGCGAAGCTGCTGGTCTGTCAGGTTTCATCTACTGCTGAGGGGTGCGGGGGTGCAGGGGAGCTGCTGTGGGGTGGAGGGTTCATCCCTGGGGCCACAGGTGGAAGAGGGTCATTCCCAGCTTTGCTCCCAGCCCTTTCCTGGTGTCTGGCTCAGAGGTGCGGTGGTGGATGGAGACCCACGCGTCAGGCTGTGCAAGATGCCAGCACTCACCCTTCATAGGGAGGGCTGAGTGGCAAAACCACCTTGCAGGGCCAGCCCGGCAGTGGGCAGAGGGCCCCAAACCGGCTCCTCTGCTCCCAGCACACTTTGGTCAGGGCTGGGTGTGAGCAGCAGGAGCAGCCGCCCTCAGCTGCCATGGGGTTGGAGGGTGTTGGTTCTTCCTCTCCTCCTGTGCCAGCTCCCTGCCAAATCTCTCGGGGGCCTTACAGGGAGTCAAGGGACTGAGTGGCCCAGGATCTCCCTGTGGGACTGGGGCTACTTCCCTCCTCATCATCCCCTTGTCCTTGTTGAATTCCCTGGTGCAAAACTGCTCTGGGAGATGAAGGAGGTTGGACCCGAACCTTACAGTCCTGGAGGCCTTGGCTGTGCTGGAGGCCAGCAAGACAAAAACTTTTCTGAGACTCCACTTGGAACAGGAGAAAGTTTTTCCGTTGGGTTTTTATAGCTCCCGGAAAGCGGGGTTTTATTTTTGTTGTCTAAGACAAAAAATCCTCTTAGGAGCTGACTACCCGCGGCGGTGCAGGGCGGGAGGCTGGATATGCGCCATGCCGGGGGTCTGGACTGGGCTTTGCTTTCCCTCCCTCCATCCTGGGGGTTCTCTGGATGCTGATTTCCACAAGGAAAAGAGGAGGGTTTGATGTACAACTGGTCCCGTTCATGTACCCAGTGCTGCAGCCCCTGTGATGGCTCCTTGCCACCCCTGGGCTGCCATAGGATGCTCCCACCCAGGGACACAGCTGCAGGGAAAGCCCTTTCCTGGGGAAAGGGACTATTTCCTACTGCCTGCAGTGGGTAAAACTTGGAGCTTTGTGGGTCTGATGTGAATTTTCTGGGTTTGTAGGCTGAAACCATTGAGCTCTGCCCAGTCACCCTTTCTTTGCATGGCACAGGCTGCTTTTGGAGGGGTTTTGCTGGCAGGGGAGCTGGTTTCCATGGTAAAAACCTTAACAGCATCTGCCAGAAATCCGTCTCCTTGTTGGCCCGGCCATCTGGAGGGCACAAGGAGGCTTTGGCAGGGTGGGGAGGTGTCCGCAGGCTGCTTTAGGTCCTCCTTTGGTGCCATTGGCAGCTCGGAGGGATCTCTCTCTCAGTCGTTTATGTCCCAGGTGCAGGTTTGTCCTGGGATGCTGGAAGGACCTTGCTGTCACTGAGCCTGGTGGGGACAGGCAGGCTGGGAGCCATGGAATCACTCGGAGGGAGGGCTGTGGGCATCAGGAATGAGTGGATACACTGTAATCGGATGAGCCAGCGCTGCTCCAGATGGACCTGTCAGCTCTTGTCAGTGCTGACACCCCTCTGGGTGTCCCTCAATGTCCCCTTGGGCTGCAGGGGCCACCACCTGTCCCACTTCACCAGGTCTGCTTGGAGCAATGGGGCCGAGAGGCAAGACTCTTCACAAAACCCACCAAGCAAGGTCCCTTCCATGCTGTAGTCCCTTCCTGGCAAACTCCATGGTTTTTTAAAATTTTAATGGGCAAAACCTGGCACTTGTTTCTGTGTGTTTATCCCTGAGCCATCGTGTGCTGAGGGCAGTGGGACTTGCTGCTTTGCCACCCTTGTCCCTAGGTGCCACCCCACCAGCCCAGATGGTTTGCAGCTGCAGACCCAAAGCTGGCCACTCAGTGCCTTTCCTTGGTGTCTGGGTGCCACAGCAGGGCAGCCATCCTTCCCTGGATATTCGGCACAGGACAAGCACCTTACTGGCAGCAGTGGGCCAGACTGGTGTGGCAGGAGTTGTACCTGTTGGTCTGTGTCCCCAGATGTGCAGCACAGAGCTTTGCTGTGTGCTGGGCACAGCCCATGGATGGATCTGGGTACTTGTGGGCAAAGCATCCTGGTGTCTGCCAGGAGAGGTTTTAGGGCTCAGCTCTGCACTCCTCTGCTCTTCTCTCCTTAATGTTGCTCCTTTCTCCTTTCCCTCGCAGCCGACCACCCTCCCACAGGGCACCATCAATATGAACCAGTGCACAGATGTTGTGGATGGGGAGAGCCGGACAGGGCAGAAATTCTCCTTGTGCATCCTGACGCCGGAGAAGGAGCATTTCATTCGGGCCGAGAACAAGGAGATCATCAGTGGGTGAGTGCAGGAGCTGGGGCTGAGCCACTCCCAGGCTCTTCCATTAGCCAGTAGGAAGAGGAGGGTGCCCAAGGCTGGGTGCTATGGCTGTGCATACCCAGGCTGATCCTGGGTGCTGGGCATCCTGATGGGTGCTGCGGAGACCCTACACTGCTTTTAGGGATCCCATCAGGTACCCAGCCCATTGGCACAGGTCCTGTCCCCACACCAGTGGCAGGTCCCATTGTTCTGGGGCTGGCATGTCCGACCCCGAGTGCCATACGCCCTCTGGTCCTTATCCATCCCTGGGCAGACATGGAATCCTGGGTGGATGCTCCCCACCTCCCTGGTCCCAGGGGAGCATCTGACCTCCAAGGATGATTAAAATATCACAGGAATGCAGTGGCTTAGTGACACTGAAGATTAGACCGCTAAAATGAGCAAATTGGGGTAAATTTCCCAACTCCAGGTGTTGGATGGTGACCTAGAAACATCCTCTTCCATCACTCACATGCCAGCTGGGATTGAAGCTGGCGCTGGTGAAGGTGCAGAGATCTGGGAGAGCCGAGCTGCCAGCACACGGTGACAGAGTGTGGCTGTGCTGCTGCTCACCTGAGAGCCTTTCCCACATGGAGTGCCCGGAGCTCAGTGCCTCCCTCCCAAAACTTGTTGACATTTGAAGCTTGAGCAGGAAGCTGAAGGGATGAGCACTTGCTCTTTCCCACCATTCCTGAGGCACGGCACCTCCCGCCTCCCCCAGCCCTGGCAGCAGCACAGTCAGCACTTTCTGCTGAGATTTCTATTTCCAAGCCTTATGTTCGGTTGTGACTCCCCTCGTTTTATAAATACTTGTTAAAATAGACATTTTTCTACCAAGAGCTTGGGATTTTGACCAGATGAGTGTTTTCCATGCAGTGAAATTTCCCTGCCCTACTCAGACAAGTGAGCACAGGTGAACCTTGGGTTGGCAAACCTGTCCCCCCAGCCCCATTCATGGCCACGCGTTGCAGAGCCAGGATGCAGAGCCATGTGGGAATCACGGCACAGGGGAGCCAGCTCTTCTCCTCCCTGGCAGGAGCAGTGACTATGCTCCAAATCGTGGCCAGCCCCCATGCCCTGCTCTCTCCACCCTCTCCCCACGCTCCAGTTCCCAGCTCAGCCTTTGTTGCTGGTCCTGCCTGCTGCGGGAGGGAGAGGCATTGCAGAGCGAGGTGGGGCTGATTTATTGCTCATCGGCCCAGCGATGGGTTTTGAAGCAGTGCGTTTGCTCCTGACTGCAGGCATTAATCATCCCCGAGCAGTCCCACTCTGGGGCTGAGCCAGGCTGCTTTCGTTTGCAGTTGCAGCACGACAGGAAGATTTCCCTGGCTGGGGGGGGGAATTTGTTTTACGTTCATTCTGTGCTTCTGGCATTTATTGCTTAACCAAACCCCACTTGATGTGGTCATCTCCGAACGCTTTACAGCAGCAGCGTGCAAAGTGGGGGGAGAAGGAAAGGGGAGCAGGAACATTTGAAGCAGGAATGTTTCCCAGTGGTCCAGGGATCCCTGTGGAGTTCTCAGAGATGCGGGGGCAGGTTGTCAGGCCACGGTGGGAGGACACGGGGCTTCTCAATGCCGAGTTCATGCTGCTCTTCCTTGGACAAAAGCGCGTTGTCTGCAGTGTGAGGGTGTTGGCATCGCTCAAGGGGGACGGTCCTGCTGAAGGCTCTGTCCCTCTCCGCTGTCTTTCAGGATCCTTGAATCCCTGCCCCATGTCAGCCTTGGCCCTAGCTTCACTTTAGCAGAGAGCAGGGTTCGAGCCAAAAAACCTGGGGTCATCCCTCTTTTCCTGCCTTATTTTCCCTCCAGGAGTTGGATGGGATGGTTTCTGGGTATTACTCACCAAGCTGACCCTGACGAAGTCTGTGTCACTCCTGTCCCTGTGGTACAGACCTCACCTTCTGCTTTCTCTGCCTGCAGGTGGCTGGAGATGCTGATTGTGTATCCCAGGACAAACAAGCAGAATCAGAAGAAGAAGAGGAAGGTAGAGCCCCCAACTCTCCAGGTAACCCAGGGGGACACACACACACTGTCACCCAGTCCCTTGCCTCCTTCTCAGGGCCATGGCCTTGCTCTGCTCCTCAGAGAGATCCCCCCAAACCACTGGGATCAGCAGCCCTCTGATGCTGCCTGTATGGAGGGTGAGAGCTGGGGCAAACCAGGGCAGCAGATCAGCGCAAATTAATTCCTGGTCATCACTTCCAGGGTCACACACTCCTGCTTTCCTGGCTGCTCTGGGGCCATGTTTTGCCCCCTGGGTGCTGTTTTGTGGTGCCACCCCTGCACACAGTCCTGGGAGTGACCACAAAGCCACATGGTCCCCATGGGGACCAGGGAGAGGTGCCGTTCATGGGCCATTTCGTCAGAAACAGGATGAAATTCCATCGGGCTCCAGTTACTCCCTTTGAGATGACCCCAGAGATAATGGGAATGAAAGGAAAATACTAAAGGCCAGGGCCAGGCTGGAAGCTCCGGGGGCCGGAGCCGGGCTCTCCAGGGACCCGGCAGTGGCTTCGTGCTCACTTTGACTATAAATGGTAAAAAGTGGGGCTGGCCGTGACTCACTCGTTCCTGCTGGGCTCCCACGTGGCCGGAATGGGGGAGAATCCCACAGATGGGGAACGTGACCCCAAGGCCACCCTCATCCCTCGCTGGGGCTGAGAACAGCCGTGACCCTGAGGCCGCCTGACCTCCGGGCACGCGTCCCACTGCCACAGGGGACTGGCTGGGAGGGCTCCTCCAGCCCTGCTGGGGGACCAAAACCAGCATCAGGGCTCCCCTGAGCCTTGGTCAGGGCTCCCCTGAGCCTTGGTTTTCAGGTCCTCTTTGATGAAGTTCCAAGGATGGCCCTGGTGCAAACTGGGCCATGGATGGGTTTTGTACAGCGTTTGTTTGAATAAGTTTTCATCGCTCCACTGGATAAAGATGTTCTGGGCAATGGGGAAAAAAGTTAGTGGGGAGACGATCCTTTTTTGAACACCAGGCTGTAAGTCTGAGCCACCCCTTGCCAAGGTCTGGAGTCTTCACAGCCTGAACAACCCCTCAAGTGCCGCCTGTGGTGGTGCTCCGGGGAAGATGCTTCCTCCCTCCATGTTACAAGCTGTCAATCCTCAATTCCCAAGAAGAGGACTGCTGCATTTGGGGCACCGCAGGGAGTGGGTGCAGCAGGGCAGGGATGCTCACCCTGGCCGGGGTGCAACACTAAACCCAGGCTGGGTTCAGGAGGGGGACAGGGTGGAGATGAGAAGAGGCGCAGAGCCAGAAAAACATCATTCTGGGTTACATTTCATCACCATGGCAACTTCTTGGAAACCGTACAGGATCCGAGCTCCTGAGCACCAAATAAGGGAAGCGGCTGTGGGAAGGATGCTGGCTCCCGATGGGCAGATGGGCTCCCCAGGTGCTTGGGGATGGGGAGCAGGGACCCTTGTGGCACATTGTCCCCTTGTCTTGGGACAGGCCACCTTGTCTTGCTTGCTACCCTCCTTCCACTCTCTCCATCCCATGGCTTCCAGCCCCATAGTGCTGGAAAAAGGCTCAAATTCACTTTGCAAAGCCAACCTCCACGTGGGAACTGCTGCTGGATGGATGCTGTGCTGTGTCAGGCGCTTAGGAGCAGAAACAGCATCTTTCCTCTGCCTCCCAAATCCTGCTGATGCAGGTGGCTGGTCCAGGGAAGGAAAGAGGATGCTGAGGAGAAAATCAGCACGAAATTCTCCTCTGTGAAATGGGCTCTCCTGAAGTTGGCTGCTGTTCAGCTTGCTCTCCCTGTGCTGGTGGAGAAAGCTTGCACTCTTCTTAAAGATGGCCACGCACTAATCAGGCAGTAGACTGTGTCTTAGAGCTGCTTAGGGAGGAGTGGACACCTTTGCGATATAAAAATAGAATTTTATATCCTTGCTTTTTCTCACTCTCACATAGTTTTCGCTTGTCTGTGGCAGAGCAGAGCTTGGTTACAGCCGGATGCTCTTGGAGCATCAAGGTCATTTCTAACTCCCCCATCATTTTGCATCATCCCTCTACAAAATCACCAGGGTGGGAGCAATGCAGGGAATACCACTCCTGCTGCCGATTTTTGGACAGGGAGTGTTAGGTGTTTTCACTTTGCTTTGCAAGTAGGTTGCAGTTTTAGGGGGAAAAAGGCGGGTTTCTCTTGCAGCTTTTGCCATGCTCCAGCGGAGGGGTGCAGGTAGCAGGAGAAACTGGAATGTCTGTGCCTGCCTGCTGCCCATGGGAAGTCGAGGCAGGGTTTGGGGCTGAAATGTGGGATTTGAGGCTCTGCCCTGGGTTTGCACAGGGGTGTGGCAGGCTCAGGTAAGCAGAGCATGCCCAGAGACACCTCATGCAACCGGAGGCCAGTTTTGCTGATTTTGGTGCGTTGTGCCTTTTGGAGTTGTTCATACCCCTGAGCAGCAGAGAGTTAATGTCTCTGCTCCCTCTCAGACTTCTTTTTGGCCCACATCTCTGCCTAATTAAATACATATCTACAAATAATTACGTGGGGGTGTGTGTAAGAGATATATAAAGATATATATCCTGAGCTGGTGATTAGCTTTGGGCTTGGATCAATGAAGGAGAGCGTTTGGTGGACCTTGGAGATTGGCCCAATCCTCTGCTTGAGCAGGGTCCCCTTGAGCAGATGCCCATGAACTCTGGATCGTTTACCTCCAACACTGCATTCCTTTAGTGTGAAATTTCCCAGGGGGATTTTTTTTTAAATTGAGGTCATTTGCTGCTTGTCATGTCTGTGTATGGAGCCAGGACCCACTCCCTGGGAGATCCCTGGTGGCTCCAGCACAGCCCTGCGAGTGCCAATGGAGGTGCAGGGCTAAAACACACCTGATGTGGGAGGAGGGGATGGAGAGGATGCTCTTTGCAGCCCTTGTTGCCAGCTTTCAATTGCCAGTTCATGCACTCCTGTATTCCCCCCTGCTCCATGGAAAGGGAACAAGCAGCTGGAAAACATCCCACAATCCGAAGGGGAGTTAATTGTCATTGATTTATTCGTGGCTTTAAGAAGAATAATCTGTGAATGCAGAAGCTTAATACGACAACAGTAAAACATCTGCTAATGACCAAAGCCAAGGAAGCAGTTGGAAAAGCTGCTGCCTCTTCTGGGTCACACTCTGAACCTGGGCTGGCTGGGCTGTGGCCACCAAAGTGGCATCATCCATCATCTGATGGACTCCAGAGCTCCTTGTTAGCAGAGAAGTCACTGAAGATGATGGGGAATGTTTTAAAAAAGCGTAAAGCACTGACACATGTCACTGCCTCGTCCCTGTCCCATTGTGGTGTGTCATTGGCAGCACCAATGTGGAGCTGACACCTTGGGGCCACACCCTGAGTGTGGAGTTGGGGCAAAGTCTCTAAAATAAACTTCCTGTGTCTCCTGTTTTTTTTAGGAGCCTGGTCCTGCTAAGATGGCTGTGACCAGCAGCAACATTCCCAGCGCTGAGAAGGTCCCTGCCACCAAGTCCACGCTCTGGCAGGAAGAAATGAGGGGCAAAGACCAAGCAGATGGAGGCAGTGGCATTGGCCCAGCCCAGAGCCCCATGCAAGGCCAGGCTGGGGCTGCCAGCTCCATGAAGGATCCTGTGCTGGACAGCAAGGAAGGTGAGGGATGGGGATGCCAGCACTGGTGTAACACTGTGATGGTCGTGCCGTTGTTCTCCCTGGAACAATGGGGGCTGGGGACGGTTGCAGTTCTGGGGACATTTCCCTTATCTTCCCTCTCAGATGGGGAATGTTTTCCACAGTGAGGTGTCCATTGCCTTGCACCCATGGAGCTGTGGTCTCTGCAGGGCTGGGAAGGACAGGGCTGGAAACGGATGCAGAGCAGTGACTGCAGTTGCCTATTTCTGGGTTTGAAAGTTCAGATCTTTCACCCGTACAAACCTGACCCAAGGGTTGGATCAGCATCCCCAGTTCCCTGCAGACTATCCCACCATCTCCATGGGCATTTGGGCTGGTCAGGGTGAAAAAGCCAAGGATGCAGGAGGTAGTGCAGCACGGGGCTGGTGCCCAGACCAACTTTGCTCTCATACCTGTCCCTGTCCTGGGTGGAAAAAGGGTGTTTCCTTCTTAAAAGCAGACCTTGGACTTGAAACCAAGCACGGTGACTTCTCTGTCCCTTAGAGGAGAGCTCCATGAACGGAGACCGGATAGACTGCGGGCGGAAGACACGTGTGGAGAGCGGGTACTTCTCCTTGGAGAAGACCAAACAAGATTCGAAGCTGGAAGAGCAGCAACTTCCACCCCCGCCAAGCCCACCCAGCCCCAGCACCCCGAACAACAGGTACAGTTATCCCAAATCGCCCTCACAGGAGCATGCCCAGCCCTTTCCTTCCCCAGGTATCCGATCAGGCGACCGAATGATTCACAGCTTCTCTCTGAACTCCTTGGACTCGAAGAGCAGTTGCCCCATGCACAAGGACTCCAGCAACAGAGATGTAGGAAGGGGAGCTGAAAAATCGGGGCGTCCCCTTTCTTTTAAAGCCAGCCGGCAGTACACCACCCTGGCCGACGTTCCCAAGGCCATTAGGATCAGTAATCGTGAGGCCTTCCAGGTGGAGAGGAAGCGGCTAGAGCGGAGAACCCGGGCTCGTAGCCCTGGGAGAGAAGAAGTGGCACGGCTCTTTGGGAATGAGAGAAGGTAAGGGATGAGTGGCTCATCTCCTTGCATGCTTCCAGCAGCAGTGAGGTTGCGTCCCCAGCGCAGCCTGGGTGGAGCCAGTGGAGTTTGCTGGGTGGAGCCTCTTTGTTTTGCAGTGCTCCTGGGTTTAAGGGTGCCCATCCATGCTGACCAGGTGGTGGGATGTCTTTAATAGTGGTAGTGGGCAGGTGTCACCCTGCTGGGCTGCTCTGGGGATATAGAATGATTTGGGTTGGAAGGGACCTTATCCAGTTCCATCCTCTGCTGTGGGCAGGGACACCCTCCACTATCCCTGGTTGCTCCAAGCCCCATCCTGGCCTTGGACACTTTCAGAGATGGGGCAGCCACAGCTGCTCTGTGCAGCGTCTGCCAGTGCCTCACCACCCTCACAGGGAAGAATTTCTTCCTCCTATGTAATCTAACCCTACCCTGGTGTTGGGTGGTGGTGGTGCATGCCCACATTGCCATCAAGCCCACTCTGCCGGCCCCTCCCAGCACAGCACGGCACACGCTGGCAGCCGGCACCATTAATTAGGTTAGCTCTCCTAATGGCGTTAGTGCCAGGTGCCTTACGCAACTGCCTAATGAGCTGAGAGAGGTTTCAAAATGTCACGGCATTAATCTGGGAGAGGAGGGAGAGGCGGGTGCAGTGCCAAGGCAGGGCTCAGTGGGCTGCAAAACAGCTTAGCGTGGAGGAGGACAGGGAGGGCGTCCGCAGCGCGCTGGGTGCGCTCTGGGCGAGGCCAAGGACGGGCTCCACTTGCCCTGAGAGAGACACGTTTGTGCAGTGAGGGCAGTGGAGCAAACGGGGAGACAGGCCCCGGGCAAGAGGGCCGCCTGCCAGTCTGATTTTCCTGCCCTGGTTCTCCTCCGGGCATGTTCTCTCTCGCATGGTTTCAGTAGGAGCTTCTCCTCTGTTTCTTCCCAGCCCCTAAAGGACTGTTTTCCAGCCTGGCTTCTGAGAGCTGGAAGCAGGTCTGGGATGTGCAGCACGGCCTTGTGCTGGTGCCGTCAGTCGGCAGGAGGATTCCAAACCTGGCCCAGAGTGTGTGCAGGCAGTGCTGGACTGGGAATAAACGAGGAGAGCTTGGGTTTGGCTTTGTCTGCCTTGGGAATTGGCTTTTCCCCAGCACAGAGGAGGAGGATACTGCCTTGGCCACCCTAGGTGGGGACAGGGCTGAGCAAAGGCTGGTGGCTCTGGTTTTCAGGCTGAGCTGGTGCTGCCTGTGGGTGACATCGTGTCCCTGCTGTGTTCGCTTGCACAGGATGCCTTGGCCAGTGCCTGTCCCCACTGTGACAGGACAGTGCATTCCTCCAGTGCCAGCAGTCCCTTGCTCCAGCCCTGGGGTATCCTGCAGCACTGGGATCATCCTGCACAGAGCTGGGAAACAGATTTATAACCGATAACAGGGCCTGGGAGAGGACATTGCTGCCAGAGTCTGTCCTTTTTTAATGTCAGCCCCACTCATTGCGTGCTGGTGGGTGCCTTTTCCCAGGGAAAGTGTTTTTCCCAGCCTAGCTGGGGCTGTTAACAGTTTTCTTTGCTTTATCAGTATTGGCAGCAATTCCCCTGTATCAGCCCAGGGCTTTTATCAGAGCAGAACGGGTGTAGGGAGAGGAGCAGGAACTGCACCAGGCACTGGGGTCTTGCTGCCCACACGGCTGAGCCTGGTCCATCTTTTGGGAGCGGGGTGATGGCAGAGAGCAGGGGGAAGGGTCCCCACCTGCCAGGGGGTTTGGCCATGGATCACAGCCCATGGTGCTGGAGGAATGTGCCATGAGTAGGGATGGCTCAGTGGGTGTTTAGGGATGGGCACGTTTTCTCCTCCAGTAACCTGGGAAATGGCCAGTGCAGGTGCTGTGGGTGGAGAGGCCATGTGTCCTGGAGCTGGGACAGCCATGTTGGAGCTCAGTGGACTCAACAGGGCACAGAGACACTGTCCGGTGTCACACCAGAGAATTAACATTCCCCAGCACCCTGCTCAGCTTGGCTTGGCTGCTTTTTAAACTTGAGTTTACTTAGTCCCCGTATCCCTCTCATTTTTTTCCTCTGAGCTCAGACTGTGCTGTTGGAGGTTGGGCAGATACAATAACTCACTTCCATGCTGTGGGGTTGGCTTTTTCCCCCTGGTTTAACACCATTTGTAATAATCCTTCTCAGTAACCCACTAACATGTCTGGGAACACTTGTCCCATGCCAACCCCACAGGCACCAGCTGGGCATCCTGCAAATCTGCCCTTCAGTGCAGCCAGATGAACTCATTCAGATTCTCTTGCTATTTTCAGCTCTTCCTCCCATTTTTTTTTTGTGTAAATCAGTGCGAGTGTCAGAGCTGTGGATGGAAAAGAATTATTTTAGGTACCCAGTGTTGCATCCTGAGTGCCGCACCTGATGGTTTAGCTCCAGATAAAGCAGTTTGTCGAGGCCTCTTGTCCTGTTTCCTTATCGTGAGAAATATTATGTGATTTAAATCCAGGAATTTTCTGTGTTGACCATTTATACCTGACACTGCCTTCACGCCCCATGCAGACGTCTGAGCTCGCAGCCACTCAGAATCAGGAAGCAGGAGATAATCTCCACGATTTTGGCTGAGCGACAGAGTGCGAGTTCCCTCTGCTGGCACGTGGCAGGACGGGGCTGCAGCACCCACCAGGATGTCCCACTGGGCGGGGGGGCAG
This sequence comes from Monarcha castaneiventris obscurior, assembly GCA_026261815.1. Taxonomy (NCBI): domain Eukaryota; kingdom Metazoa; phylum Chordata; class Aves; order Passeriformes; family Monarchidae; genus Monarcha; species Monarcha castaneiventris. The sequence goes on along the minus strand of JAMPIT010000856.1, from coordinate 9,136,719 downwards.
GGATTGAGGCCAGAGAGGTCGAGCCATCTCCTATCTCCCCTCTCAGACCCATCCCTAGGGCAGAAGGGCAGGGGCAGCTCTTTGGAAACCCCATGGATGAATCTCAAAGTGTTGCACACAAAATCACGGCTGAAAAGAGCTGCAGGAATGTCCTTAGACAGCGGTCCCAATGTCCCAGAGGGACTCTGCAGCTGCAGGGATAAATCCCTGCACATCTCAGGATTTCTGTTTGACAAACTTGGCTTTTTGTGTACAGTTCCAGGGGTGCATCCTGTAAACCCACAGCTTTCCCAGTTGACCCCGTGTTCTTCTCACACTGGCAAGAGTTCACTGTGGTGTTAGCCAGATCTGCTGTAGGAGTGTGGTCTTGGGCTGAGGTGTATTTCTAGCATCAATTAATAGCAGAACTGCCTGAAATTGCTTAAAAGACTTCTCTTGCTCAAATTCTCTCTCTGGAGTTTCTTGAAATGTAAAGCTCTGCTCTGAGTTCTGCTTCTCCCCATACAAGGGAGTGCCTGCTCTCCCAAATACAGGTTTTCCTTGTAAAACTATCCTCATCATTCTTGTGGACCTCTTGGGAAATTCCTCTTTCTTTTCCTGACACTCACTATCTTTCTTGATGCTAAATAATGAATGAATCCAATAAAAACAAAGCCCTTTCTTCCAATCAAAGAAAATCACTTTAATGACAGCTCGTGCTGGTCTTTTGGGCTTTCCTTCCCACTGCACACCCCCTCTACTAACAGCTGAGATCTGCAGCCCAGGTTTAGTGGCCTGGAAAAGATTAACAGCCTGCATGGCCGAAGAATTCCTTGGGATGAGCTTTTGTTGTTGAAAAGCACTAAATAGCACTGCAGCTTTTAAAAAGCTTTTTTCCTACCTGTCCCAGCCTTGTTTTGTCCACACAGAGCTGGTGTGCGGAGGGAGCAGCTGTATCCAACACGTGTGGAGGGGAGGAGAGCCCTTCCCTTCCCATCCCTCCAGGATCTCTGGCAGTAACCTCTCTGAAATGTTGATCTAATGGGAACAAAAAAGATTCTTTCCTGTAATCTGGATGATATTAACCCTTGGGGCTGTGATTTGGTTGCAGTGATTTATTTTTCTCCTCCCTTTTTCGATGACGAATGACTGGAATGATTTTGATTTTGTTTTGTACGTAGATGCAGATATATAATTTCCTCTTCTGTTCATTCATTTTCCAGCCTTGTTTTCTTCCAGGTCTTGTTGCTCTCCACCTTCTCCTGCTGTGTTGCTGTGTGACGTGTCCACCTTTACCTCGCCTGCTTCGCTACCATCTCATCTCAATCTCAAGCCGTAGAACAACCTGGTGGTGCAGCCCCTTTCATGAGAAATCAACCTGCTTTTGATTTTGTTTTTATGTTTTTTTGGTTGGGTTTTTGTTCTTTTTTTTTTCTCTTGATTTGTTTTTCTTCAGACCTGCACCTAACAGGGCACAGACAATGTTAATTCATGGATCTTTTCCTCCCTCCTGAACTGAGACTCAGAGAAGGCTGGGCCAGTATAAAAAGGGTTTAAAAAATGTGACTCCAAAACAATTCCCTGTCAGTGAACACAGAACATGGATTTATGCTCCACAGCCTGGCTTATGTTGGGCATCTCATGGGCAGAACATCCTAGGGAAACTGGGAACTCCGCATGAGCCCAGGATGTGCCCACTCCCAGTTTGCAAACTGGGAGGCAGCAGAGTCTGAACAGATGCCCCCTAAAAGCATCAAAGACCTTTAAATTTACACAGCAAAGTCTTCCCCACCAATTTTGTCCTTTACTCTTTGGTTGTGTCCTGGCAGCCTGGCTCTGAGCAGCAGTGGGGGGCCCCAGCCCCCCAGGGGATGGGATGTGCTCAGACTGGTTGTCTCATTTATGGAATTTGGTGCAAATATTGGTTGAAAACTGAACATCTCATGGTTTTTGAACCCTTAATCTGCTGTTCCTCTTTGTGGGAAGTGTGAAAAACGTTCTTACTTTGGGTGACCTGTTCCCCTCATGTGGTTGCCGTTGTGATTTTCATGCACATAAGAGGCTCACACAGAGCAAACAGTCCCAAATTTAGATGTGGCACATGTGGGTCCAAATTTTGTGTCAAAGGTTTTTTTGGGGAGGTTTGAAACAGAACTTTTGGCCTCACAGCTTGGAGCACAGCTGGTGTGTGCTGGTGGCGGGTTATTGCTTTATATTCCCAGGTTGTGATTAAAGACATGAGACTGATACTTGCCCGAACCCCCAGGAATGCATACTTACACACCAGCAGGTTCTTTGGAAATTCCTCTCCTGTGGGTCAGCGAGCAGCTTTTCATGCTGAAACAGCATTTCTGATTCCACCTGTTTGCTCATCCTTAGGAGAATCCCATTTGGTTTTGATCCAGAGTTGGCTGCTGCTCCATCCACATTTCTTCATAGTTCTCCGTCCTCAGAGACACAAGTGCCGCTGTGCAATGGGCCACCAAGGCAGGGTCTGAGAGCCCAGGTTGTGCCCCCTGATGTCCAGACTGGATTTTCAGCCCAATTAAGGGGAGGGAAAGGCCCCAGGTTCTTCAGGGAGTGCCCTGCCATGGCACAGGGTGCTCCTCATCTCCTCATGCCCCTTCAGCTGGTGCATCCTGTGAGCCAGAACCGTGGTCTGGGGGCACCTATGGATACCCCTTGCTCCATGCAGTCCTGTGGCTGTTCCCTGTGTGAGGCTGAGTTTTCAGAGGGTTCCTGTTGCAGTGAACACACTGGGGAACCCAGGGCCTGCCGTTACCTCTGCACCCCAGCTTGGTCTGAGATGTGCTCTGGGGTCTGGGGGGCCATTGACAGCCCCAGTGCTAGAGGGTAGAGGTAAAGCTTAAGCCAAAGCTGCTCCATAATCCCTGCTTCCCTAGGGGCTGTAAAATTTACAAATAAAAAATGATTGCTGGTTTTGTGAGGGATCTCTAGTTACTGAAGAAGATGCTACGTGCAGAGCTGAATAATGTGAGGTTTTTCCCCACTTTGTGGGTAAAATGATGTCAGGTCAGGGTTTTTACCCTGGATTTGGCCACGCTGGAGCTCACAGAGAAACAGGGACCAAAAGCCAGGTGTGCATGAACTCTGGGTTGAGTAATTCTGCAACCTTTAAATTTGTGGGGTTGTACAGCTTTGCACAGTTCCTGCTCTTGTGTTTAAACCATCTCTGGCTTTGTCTCTGTTTTCCAGGAGATCCCAGGTAATTGAGAAATTTGAGGCACTAGATATTGAGAACGCAGAGCACATGGAAACGAACGTGTCGGGAGGCGCTGCCCTTTCCAGCGAGACGCGGCAGGGCAGGAGCGAGAAGAGGGTTTTCCCACGGAAACGGGTAAGGTGCTCATCCAAGGTCCTCCTGGAAGATGAAACCTGGAATCCTGCAGCCTGGGATAGAGGGTTAGCTCCAGGGTTTGTCCCTGGATGTGGATCTCAAGTCTCAGGCAGCTCCTGCAGGAGCTGAGCTGTTGTTTGCACTCTGCGCGAATTTTCCAGCTCTGCTCCTTTGGCCCAGGTGTAGATCAGAGTGGAAAATAAGGCTGTCTCTTTTTCTTTCTCCAAAATACAAAGGGAAACTTCAGGTCTGGCAGGACACATCAGGATAGGGTGAAGTAACAAAAGAAACAGGTTTGAGAGTCCCAGATATGCTTGGATATAATGGGAACAAATTAATGCCTGAAAGGACAAAAAAATGTATTGCCAAGGAAATGACACTTGTTCTGAGCCTGAGATGCCCCTTAAATAAGGCAGATTTTTATGCCATGAGCCAAGAGAGCAGGACTCTGTCCTAGTTCCTGCACTGATCTGGGCTAATGCTGTTCACACAGGACTTCACTTGTGAAGGGGCAGCTGTGGGCTCCATCCTGGACGTGTCTGCATCACCTCTGTCCCCACACCGCCGGGCAAAGTCACTGGACAGAAGGTCCACGGAGTCCTCTATGACGGTGAGCCACCAGGGCCATGTCCCCTGCCTTGGGGGAGGACGTGAGAGGCCCTTCCCAGCAGCTCCCATGGAAACTGGACTGTCGCTGCTTTCCTCACAGCCAGCACGTAGGATATGGGATACATCCAGATCTGGAGCAGGTTCAGGGACCTGAATCAGTTGTGACCAGTCCTGAAAGTCTCAGGGGCTCAGCTGGAGAAGGGCCACACTTTTCGCCTGCTGCAGAAATCAAAACTCAGAGTCTTGCAAGGAGCACTTTTCCTTAAAGTACAGCAGCAGCTGGGGAAGCAGACCTCATTTTGCTGATTATTTTCCCCTGGAATATCATTTCCTCGATGCTTTGGGTGATGTGTCAGACACTCATGCTGTAGGTCACCCTAGAAGTGCTGGGGTCACCTCATCTGGTCAGAGCCCCTCTTTGCCCCACAGTGTCCCCCAGCAGAGGCTGCAGCAGGGCATTTCCAACTCAGCAGAGAGTCAGTCCAGTTTCTGGACTGGGACCAGCTGCTGTGTCATGACTGAGGTATTTTCATAGGATCACAGAATCCCAGAATGGTTTGAGATGGAAGGAACCTTAAAGATCATCTTGTTCCAACTCCCCTGCTAGGGGCAGGGACGCTATCCACTAGACCAGGCTGAGCAAACACATGTCCCAGTTTTCTAATGCCATTTCCTTGTTGTTTATGCAGTTGGAAGTGGGTGTGAGTGGGATGAAGGCTGCAAGGAAGGGCTGAACCTTCCCTCCTGGGTTTTCCTCCCTTTGCATATTTCAAATGCTCACCAGACCTGGAGGCAAACAGTACAGAACAAACACAAAGTGCTCTCCTCTCCCTCACCACCCTTCTGTGGGGACGAAACAAATACACTTGCTAATCTCTCAAATTGATTACAGAGCTACTGTAAATACAAGTTGCATTTTTTGGGGATGGACAGCTTCTATTCAAGGACTTATCATAAAAATGAAGTAGCTTGGTGTTTCTGGAGCTTTTCCCGTAGACTTGTACAGGCACAAGAGTGATTTTTAAATTCTTGGTGGGAATAAAAAGTGCAAGAAGTGCATATGAAGTGGCAACGCACATTATCTAGTGAAGGGAAGAAAGTCATGAAGGTTTAGATTAGATATCAGGAAGAAATTCTTCCCTGTGAGGGTGGGGAGACCCTGGCACAGGTTGCCCACAGAAGCTGTGGCTGTCCCATCCCTGGAAGTGTCCAAGGCCAGGCTGGGCAGGGCTTGGAGCAACCTGGGCTAGTTAAAGGTGTTCTTGCCCATGGCAGGGGCTGGAACTGGATGATTTTACTGTTCCTTCCTACCCAAAACATTCTATAATTCAATGCTTTACTTTCCCCTGTGTTTTTGTGGAGCAGGACTGGGTTCCCACCACCATGGGATCACTCAGATGTGGGATATGCTGCCTCACAGATTAGATTGAATAGGCTTCCAGACCCAATTTCCACTGCTGCCCTTGCTGTAGCTCATTTCAGATGCTGCAGCTGGATTTCACACACTGCTGTCCTTTCCTCCTCCAGTCTGCAGCACGTGGAGCAGCTGGAGGAGCTCAGCCTCGGGGGAGTGAAAGCATTTCCACCACATCCTTCCCTGCACACAGGCAGGGCTGGGAGGAAGGGCTGGCAGCAGTTATCCCACGCTGTCTTGCTTGCTTTTTTCAGGAATTCAGCATCCCCATGCACCCACATTGCAGGAAAAAGCAGGTGTCATTTGGGTGGTGCAGGGCTCAGATTCCCTGTATTTCCAGCTTTGGGAACTCAGCCTGTTTTGAACCCTGCAGCCTTGCATCAATAGCACATAGTTTTTCTTTCATAATCTATAATAGAGCATAAAACTGCCTGAAGTCTTGCTAATTCTTTGTTTATCCTTTCTCTGTAATGCTGGTGTAGCAGTAGGAAATTGCAGGAGAAATGGTAGGAAGGGAACAGCCTGAATAAATTGTGCAGCAGGTCTCTGCTCCTCCTGGGAGCAAACATTTAGCCACCATGCAGTGTAATGATCCAGTTTGGGCTAGATGGCCTTTAAAGGTCCCTTCCAACCCAAACTGGTCAATGATTCTATGAGTTTAACTGTTGTTGGTCTCTTTTATTGCCCTACTTGATTTTATCGAGTTGCTGCTGTTGCTTTCTGGGCGCGGACACTTCTTCCCTCTCCTGATCCCTCTCTCCTTTCTTCCAGCCCGACCTGCTGAACTTCAAGAAGGGCTGGTTGACAAAGCAATATGAGGATGGGCAGGTGAGTCAGGAGAAAGCTCTGCCCTTCGTGTCAGTGTTTGGTGCTGTGGTCAGTCCTGGTTTCTGGCAGCTCACTCCAACATCCTGGCTGTGCTGTCTGTGCATGGAGTAGCTCTTGGTGCTGATGGAGCCCCAATGTCCTGGGTAGATCAGTATTGGGCTGTCTTGAAGTGGGAATTGCTGGTGCTCTGTCCTGGGCAGGTTTCAAAGGTGGATATCATGTCGTGGGTTTCTAGGGAGCCAGGGCAGCTTGGATGGCAGCACAGGTTTCATGTTCCTGTTCCCTATTTATTAGTCTCATCTCCCTTGTGACCCAGCGACCTCTTTGGTGTCAGAAATGAGGCTCAGGTAAAGTCTCCTGAGTGCCAGAGAAATGGCAAGGCCAATAAATAAATAAATGACACTGAGAGAAGCAGCTGGTGCCACTTTCCTGCTGCCAGTTCCCAGAGGGTTGCAGGATGTTCTGCTCTATTGGAACCTTAGGAGTGGGCACTGGTGCCGAGGCAGCATGGATGGCCCTGGCTGTTTGCAAACCACCCCTTCCCTCCTGGATTTCCTTCCCTCCTGCTCAGCTGTCAAGGGAAAATGAGGGCAATTTGCCTGTGGCTGTGGGTGGCCCAGGCTCTGCTGTGGGTACCCCTGGTCCAAGGACACATCCATAGACAGCCAAAGGGGAATTGGCAGCTGGAGTGAGTGCTTTATTGACTGAAAGCTGCCTTGGGTGAGCCTGTGCTGGAAGCATGCAGGAGGCAGATTTGTATAGAGCAAGGGCCAGGAATGGACTCCCAGCTCAATTTCTAGGTACTGCAGATAAAACATGAATGTTTTACTGCTTTTTTTTTGTGGTAAAAAGGCTTTAAGTGCAGTCCCTAAAAGCCTCGTCTTGCAGTGGAGCTAATGGGGAGGCTGCTGCTGCCCCGTGGCTCTCACGGTGTCTCTGTCACGTGCAAGGTCTGGTGCTCTGTGGGGCAGCAGCACCAGGGAATTTGGGGTCCTGGTGGTGCAAACCATCACTTTCCCCTGCCCTGCTGCCTGTTTGGGTCTTCCCTTTCTTGTGGAGGGGCCTTGATGAAGTCAGGTGTGGAGCTGGGAGGGACAGGCATTGAGCTGCCTCCTGCGAGGCATCTCTGCTGGGTGACCTGTGAGAGCAGCCGTGAATACGGTGGTGGGGAAGGAGCAGGATTGTAACTGCTTCGTATTGGTTTTTTCCTAGTGGAAGAAGCACTGGTTTGTGCTGACTGACCAGAGCCTGAGATACTACCGGGATTCAGTGGCAGAGGAGGTAAGTGTCTTGTGTCAGTGTTCAGCCCATTACAGGGCAGCTCCTGATGCTCCCAGACAGACCCTGGGCAGGTCACTGCCTCCCTCAATGCCCCCATTGCCAGATACCAAAGTCCTGGAGCCCCTTCAGGCCCTTTGTGCTTCTCAGGGACTTGCTATGTCTCCCTGTGAGCCCACCATGCTTTGAGGCTGCAAAGCTTTGTGGCTTATTTTACCTCCTCCCTCTGCAGGCAGCTGACCTGGATGGAGAAATCGATTTATCCACATGCTATGATGTCACTGAGTACCCAGTTCAGCGGAACTACGGCTTCCAGATCCATGTAAGGAAAACATGGGGAGTAGGATGAGTCCAGCTTGTGGGGATGCTTATCTGTGAGAAGGGGAACATCCCTCCAAACACCCAAGAGAGGCTACTCAGCACCCTCCACAGTGTTCCAGAGAGCTCTGGCCTTGGGTTTGAGAGCCAGTTTTTTGGCTGTCAGAAAAGGAAGGGGGAAAGGGAAGGTTTTGTCACAGCCTTAGTGTCTCACCTATGGCAGAATCAGCCTGAGTGCTGAGAAATGCTGATTCCTACCGGGAGTGTGCTAGGGGACAGAGGGACTGGGTTTGACCTCTGTGTGGCCAGCAAGCAGTACCCCAGCACTGGGGGCTTGGGGATGGGTGCAGGGTGGTCTTGGGGAGTTGGGAAGCTGCTGGTAGGTGCAGTCACCTGCTCTGAGCTGTTCCTTCTCTCTCTGTAGACAAAGGAAGGGGAGTTCACCCTCTCTGCCATGACGTCGGGCATTCGCCGCAACTGGATCCAGACCATCATGAAGCACGTTCGCCCCACCACTGCTCCCGATGTAACAAGGTAAGGGGGGACTGTAGCAGCCCCTGCAGCTGTGTGGTTTGCTGTGCAGGAGTAATTCGTCCCTCATCCCTTTTTTTTCCTCTTTCTGAGCCTGTCTGTTCTGGAAGCTGCAGCTCTTTCTCACGTCTCTCTGAGTTTAATTTGGATACACTTTGTGGGGACGCTGATATGCTGAGTTTCTCTTATGCGTGCAGATTTCAAAGAGGGTTGAAAATGTGGTTTTAATTTGTGCATAGGAATATGAAATACTGTTTCTATATCAAGGCTCCTCTGGATTCCCACCAGGTATTGTGAAACCACTTGGATTTAGTTGTTCTGGGTTCACCCTTTCCTCTGGCTACTGTTCAGCACGAGCTGCCCAGCCCCTCTATGGGTCACAGCAGCAGGAGCCCAGGGTTCAGTTTAGAAGCTGTTTGGCTCTGATCTATTGTAAACTCCAGCCAGCAAATCATCTTCCCTCCTCTTTGGATCTTCCAGAAAGCTACTGCAGCTCGTTCCCCTTACACTTTAGTAATGTTGGTGTCTCCTCCTGCATCAGTGCCAGAGGAAGGGGACCCCCTGTGTCACAGAGTACTTTCTGTGGGCGCTTTTGGCTGTGGGTACAGGGTGTTTGGCCTCCTCACAGCTGTCTGTGCTGGCCGCACTTGTACAGGCCACCTCTTACAGGCTGTGTGGACACGGCCTCACCACTAACTCGGTCTCCTGTCCTTACCATGGCTGCAGCCAGCAGGTTTTTGCTAGGTTGTCCCTGTGTTGATGGATTGGCTCTTCTCTCCCAGTGCTGTTGACCTGGAGATGCTCCAGCCTCTCCTTCCCTATCCTGCTTAGCCCTCAGCCACTTGTTTCCCAGCCCTGCCCGAGCTCTGGTGGATCTCATGGGGATCTTGGGGAAGCCGCCTCTCTCCTCACTCCTGTGTATGTTTGATTTCCATGCAATCCCAGGAAAAACTTCTCTTTGAAACTATCCGTGCTGAAGCCCAGGTTGGAAAACTGTGTTCTCTCCTGTATTAACGTTCTGTGGTTTGTATATCTTGTGATTCACTGCATGCTCCTCCTTTTCTGCACCTCGGATGGGAAGTCCTGCAGTTTCCATTTATTTTTCTTTCTTTTCTTCCCTCCCTTCCTTTTTTTTTGTTTTTTTCCTTTAAATAAAAGCCAGAGAGAAGGGAAGAAGCAACCTGGTCTTGACCCTTGATTTCCCCACACTGGTATCTTCCGATGTGACTAAATATGAAGATGAAGACCAAGGAAATTTGAGGGGACCTCTCTGCCTTTAAAGAGCCAGTTGTATTTATGGTTGCTCACAGGTTACTGCAGCACGATAGCCCTGTGCTCACTGTCTGCACCTGCTCTGAGCCCACACGAAGTGGTTTCACTTGGCTTTCCCTCTGCGAGGGTCCAGGCACAGGTCCCGGTTGGGCAGTAACTTGTTACACTGCACAAACAGACCGTGAATCAGTCCTGAGCTGGGGAGAGGGAATGATGTGTGTGCTTCTGTTGTTTCCCACCGAGCTGGTGTCTGTGGGTAGAGGCTGGCGTGGGTTAGTCACGTTGCTGAGGAGTCCTGCACTGTGTGTGGAGCAGGGCTGTGCTCACCGGTGCCTGCCTGGCGGCCCTTTGCAGCAGCGTGGGGTATCCCAGCCCATCCCACCTGGCTTTGGGATGTCATTCCATTCCGCACCCGGGGGGCAGCTGGTGAAGGGGGCTGCTGGAAGGCCGAAGGGAAGGACAGACTGCCCGAGGCTCAGCATGTGCCACATGTTGGCACAGTGTGGCCAGGGGGCAGGCAGGACGTTGTGCTCGGTGTGCCAGGATGGCAGCGCTGCTCACCCATCCCCAGGGATGGTCCCACCCTGCACACTCCTGCAGCCCTTGGCCATGTCTCCTTAACCTGCTGCTGTGGCTCCACCCAGCCAAACACACCTTGTCTTGATTTCTTGAGCCCTAATGATGGTTTATGTTGGGGTGTGTGTCAGCACCCGGCATGGGGAGCAGATGCTGACTGCTCCCTGCCTTCAGCAGTGCCCTGCAATCTGCAGAGGCACTAATTACAGGCTGCTAATGATGATGGGGCAAACAGAAAATATCCCCATGAACGAAAGTGGCTGCTTCAGAACTGGATCCATGTTCAGCTCACAGCCCTTATGAGGCTGGGTTCCCCAGTGCTCCCCAGTTCCCTGCAACCTTTGTGCGCTTCTTGCCACAGCGTGCTCAGCTCGCAGCTTGCACCACTCCCACACCCATCCCTATTTTAAAAAAACCTTTTTATTTTGACCTATAAATACCATTGGGGGCAAAGACCCCCCCTTCCTGTGTGATATGAATTAGTTTCTCTGTGGTGGAGATGTGAAGTGTCTGAGCAGAGTTAATAGCCATGGGGCACTTGCAGGAGATGAAATGAGAAACTTTGGGTCAGCCTTCTGAGTGTCTTCGCTTCGTTCCCAGCGGCCGTCCCTCTGCTCCCTGACACACATCCTGTGCCCTTTGGAAAGCAGCAGAGGAGAAATGAGCTCGTGAGAGATGTCACCTCTAGAAATGTCAAGATTCTTCCACGTGGGATTTAGAGCAGCATCATTTTTGTGTCTCAACACCATCTGGGGGTCCCCAGGCCCCCCATTTTTTTCCTAACACTCTTCTCCATTTTAAGACTCAATCTCATCCTTGCTTTACTTTAAAATGCAGCGTAATCACTGACTCCAGATTGAGAGCCCGTCTTTGGAGTTGTGCAGTATCATGGGTGAGAAGCAGTGACATTTCATTGTCGTGCTTTCTGGGTTTATTTTATTAGCTGCAAGTGACAGCACTGAAGAAGGAATTATCTTTGAGCTGGTTTTAGCCTGTAAATGCCAGCGTGTCTCGAAACCCAGCTCTATTGAGCCTGTGGTTTTCTGGTGGATGACAGTGCATCGGAAGATACTAGCCCATGCAGAGCCATCTCTTCTGCTCCATCCTTTTTTTGGGCATATGCACATCCATGAGGCTCTTGGCTGGGGGCTGGAGTGTGTTTCTGAGGTGGGAGAAGTCGTGATGCTGCTGTTGCTGCTGCTGCTTCCGGTCATAGTGGTCCCCTTGCATGTGGTCCCATGGGTCAGAGCCTGCAGTGAAGAGCCCAGTGAGCTGCTTTCCAGCTTTTCCAGGAAGCTTGTCGAGTCCCTGCTGGAGGCTGGGGATGCTGTGGTTGTACTGGAAGCAGGGAGAGCCACGAGTCAGCCTGAGCAGCAGGACTGTGCTCAGGAGGCAGCTTGGGAGCTTTGGGTAGCAAAGAGGGTTCAGCAAGTGCCCACCACTCCCTCGGGACAGGCTTCCTCCACAGACGTAGCATACTGCTGTTTTCTGGTTTAATTTTGATCTGCATGTTGCAGGGCTGGCATGTCCGTATTTAATAAGCTAATACTGCATTTTGGATTATCTGTAGTTTGGAAATGGTGTTGTCTTCCCGTATTAACGTTCCCTCCTTGATGAATATGTCTCCCCCCTCAACCTACCACCCTCTAACTCAGCACTAAAAATCATTCCTTGCTTGAGAAATCGGCGTTTTCAGTGATTTCCATGATGTGTTGAATTACTCGCTCTCCTTGCTGCACTGACCTCTGCCCAAACTGGGGGGCTGCCCAGTGCCAGCGGGGCTGCCTGTGCTGCCTGTGGGGCTGCATGCCCTGGGACGTCTGTGCCTTCAGTGCAGATAGTGGCACAGAGAAGTTTTTGACCCATTAATACTTTTCCAAGCCGAAGGGAAACCTTCCCCTTATTTCCCAAGACTCTTAGAGCTGCTTTGTGCTTCTCTGCCCCACAGCTCCAAAGCCAGCCAGGCTTTGGTGGGATTGGTGGCATCCTTCCCACAAGCACATGACTATGGCCGTGCCAGCCAGGGTGTGCATGGAGCCCCACAGCCAGGGGGCTGGAGGAGCTGTTGGAACCTCTCACAGCACAGTTTGGGGTCGCTGCTTCAGCCACAGGTTGCTGCTTGGTCATGGTGACTGGCCCCAGTGTGGCTGCCAAGGAGGAACGAGGTTGGGATCAGCCGCTCTCCGGGTGCCAGGGTGTCCCAGGAGCAGCTGGGGCCGCTTGCACCAAGGCTTTGCACACCAGCACAACCTGGGGAAGGGCAGCAGCAGCTCCTGCGCCCCAGAGGCGAGGGGAGACGGAGGGATGGGGGCACCCACGTGGCATTGGCTTGGGCTTCCAGCAGCCCTTTTCCACCCGGCTCTTCGAGGCATGCATGGGAGCACCCAGCTGTCTCTAGCACCCACTGACACTTTCCTTCACCCTCTCTCTGTCCTCGCAGCTCGCTGCCGGAAGAGAAAAGCAAAACAAGCTCTTCCTTCGAGACTGGTCCAAAGCCGAGCGAGAAGCCGGATGCAGAACAAGCCGAGCTGGATACGGAGCAGAAGCGGAGCCGTGCCCGGGAACGCCGACGAGAAGGACGGTCCAAGACCTTTGACTGGGCTGAATTTCGCCCCATCCAGCAGGCCCTGGTGCAGGAGCGTGCAAACGCTTCAGACTCCTCCAGTAGCGGCTCGGCCGCCTTCCCCAGGGACAGCGGAGCCGCCGACGCCGACCCGGGAGAGCTGGAGCGGGAGCGGGCCCGGCGGCGGGAGGAGCGGCGCAAGCGCTTCGAGATGATCGATGCCGTGGATGGGGCAGGGTCGGAAGAGGCGCTGAGGATGGAGGTGGACCGGATCCTGCCTGTCCCAGCAGACATCAAACCGCAGAACGTCCACGTGGAGATTGAGCAGCGCTGGCACCAGGTGGAGACCACCCCGCTGCGGGAGGAGAAGCAGATCCCCATCACACCCCTGCACCTTGCCCACACCGAGGACCGGGAAGAGGGGCTGACGAAGCAGCACCTGACCACGCTGCTGGAGAAGGAGGTAAAGGGGTGTGTAGGGCACAGGCTGCCTGCCAGAATGGCCTTCAGGCCACGGGGGTGACTGAAGGAAGCCTGAGATAGGCTTAAAAATAGCCATATTTATTCCTCCTTCATAATAGCAACTAGTAGGGATGCTGTAGGTTCCTTGAGGAGCTGGCAGGGCACAGATCTGCATCTGTTCCTGTTCAGCTGTGCCAGCAGCTTTCATGTTTCCCACAGCTGCAGAAAGGGCTGTTCTTACAGCCTGGTACTTCCTTACCTCTCCCAGACGATGCAGCCTGGTGTGTGTTGGTTGTAGCCAGCCTGTCTCTGATGAAATGGGTACAGTCGAGGTGTATCAACCAGACTACAAATTCAAGCTCCTAATCCTCTGTGCCTCTGCAGCTGTAGAGATTTGTGTCTGCAGTTACAAACTGCCTTGAGTTGCAGCACACACCACAAAGGTTCCCTTTTTGTGGAGCCTACATCAAATAGTGTTATAATTTTTGGAAAAGAATGGAGGAGACTCAGCTCACTTGGAAGAGTTCCGTGCCTGGGATAACAAAGGTTGTTGCTAGCTGGGATTAAGGTCTATTAGTGGGGATGAAAGGGGTAACCTTTTCTTAGGGAGTAACCAGGAATATCACCAAGCTGAACTGGGCTGGAATTTGCCAGGGTTGTGCCTAGCACAAGCTGGTGCCATTCGTCCTTTGCCGCAGTGAGCTTTACGAATTACACTATTGCATAAATAAGTTCTTTCAGAGGGGAGGGATTTCCTGGCAAAATGAAATCTAGGTCCCAGAGCAGAGCAGTGGTGCCATCAAAAGCTCTGTTCATTCTGCTCTGTGTCCTCTCCGAGCCACTTGTTCCTTATGGCTGACCCCCTTCCCACTCCCTGGACGCTTTCTCTCTTCGTGTCCCTCCAGCTGGAGCAGAAGCAGAAGGAGGCCCTGGAGCTCCTGGAGCAGAACCGGCACCTGCAGGATCAGCTGAAAGTGGCTCTGGGCCGGGAGCAGAGCGCCCGGGAGGGCTACGTGTTGCAGGTAGGAGAGCAGGGAGGAGAGGGAGCTCCATCTTCCCTGTGCCCGGGGGGATCCCTGGTGGGCTTCCGTCTGCGGTGTTCATGGGGACATCCTGGGTGACCACCACTGAGCTCCGAGAGATTTGACCTTCGTGCAGACATGGCAAAATCTGTAGCATTAGCAGAGTCATCTGCTTATGGAAACCTCTGATCCAGGATGGAATAGAAGGTGGCATTACCTGTGAGCATTCCCAAGGGAAAACAGAACAGAGCCAGACAGATGGGACCTCAGCAAAGTCCACCTCTGATCCATCCCATACTGTGTTTGCCTTTGCAAAAGCTGTTCCCCCTTTTCTGTGCCCCAGATGCTCCCCTCAGACAGTGGGGTGCACACAAGGCTTTCCAAGCATCCTATAGCCCACCAGTTGTTCCTGGCTGGGGATTTTGTGTGCCCATTACATGGGCAAACACAGGATACTCAGATGTATTTCCCAGGCACGTTTCCCTCCAGCCAGAGTGGGATTTGCACTGGGATGACCTCTTATCTTGGATCACTTTGGTGGTTTCTGCTGTCACAAGATGTCATTCTTAGCAAAGCCTAGAAATGAGTTTTGGAGGATCTAGCAGGAGAGACAAGATGGTCTTTGGGGAAACCTTTCCTCCCCTCCTCCAAACAGAGCAGGTTTTTCCCAGCCCTTCCTCTGGGAATGTCGGTGCCTGGAGAAAGTTGTGACACCTGCAGGGCAGCCTCTGGCTGCTCTCATGGGTCCACAGTCTTGTTCTGTGGAGGGGCAGCTTTTTGACCTGCTCAAATCTACTTGACCCAGCCAGCTGTGGATCAAGGTGGCCATGCATGGCATGCTGGGCTCCCGTGGCAGCAAACCCAGTGCCGATGCCAAACCTTGCATCCTTATTTCTCACAGGAAAATTTTCCCTGAAGAAGTTGCACAGGCAGTGGAGCCAGCCCTGGGAGGGGGATATCTTGCCTTCCTTGCCCGTGATCTCCCAGGAGGAGTAATTAATGCAGAGTCTCCGAGCTGACAGTGCCTTCTTGGAGGAGTTCCATTTTTACTTGGCAGTGCTGGAAGAGTAACTTAACTCCCACTTCCCTGGGGCAGAGGCATCCAACTCCCTTTGCCTGGAGCCTGGAAAAATCAGGGAATGGGGATAAAAGCTGGATGCTGAATCCACCAACAAATTGAAGTTGGCCACAGTGCCTCAATATGAGGAGGGGTGGCAAGAGGGGAAGCCTGCAGAGAGGCTGAGCTGCAGTGAACAGTGACCCAAACTTGGACCTGGAAGTTGGAGAGGGTCTGTGGAAAGGTTGGAGGCTTTTGCCTGCTCCAGTCTAATTGTTCTGGGGATTTCCCTTGTGTTTCCTGGGAGCCAGAGGTTTTAAAGTCCTATTGTAGAAGGGAGGAACCCCACCAAACCCTGCTGGGGTGGAGGGAGTGGAGCTGCTGGGGAAATTCTGCAGCCCCAGACTGCAGACAAACATCATAGCAGTTTTTTGGACAAATCATCTGAATTCCATGTTCCCCCTGCCTCCATCATGCCTTATTTTGGGGAGGTTCCTTCACTGTCTATGGGAAGGGCTGATGGAGTAGCCTGACTGCTGCCAAGCCCATCCCTCCTGAGCTACCTGGGAGGCACCAACCCCTCCTTGGCAGCCTGACCAGCCCTGCACAGACCCCCAGGCACTGCCTGTTCCTTGAGGCAGCCCTGAGCTACCCCCAATGCATGTGCCATTCACCGAAGCCTCTCTGGCCTCGTGTAACCCCTCTCTTGCTCTGAGCTTCCTTGGGACGGGGCACCCTAACCTTGATCCCTACTGGGAGAAATAGCAGGAGTTCCTGCTCCTGGAAATTGGGCTGGAGACATCCCCCAGCTCCAGCCACTATGGGTGGGAGGGGGCACATACTAACCTGTCCCGGGCGGATGTTCTTGCATGTTTTTGGTGTAAAGCATGAAATTTAACTTAACATAACTGAGTGTCACATCTGTGGGCTTTCCTTAATCAGCAACCAGAGTACAGCAAGGCAGGCCAAATTCCTAGGCTTAACACTGTGCTTCTCTCACCTCTTCCTGTCTGTGTATTTTTTTTTTTTTAAGATACATAATTTCTGTCGCCTTTTGCATGACGCTTTCTGTGAGTTTTCTCTTTGCATGCTCCATTGCTTTGGTTTGAATCTCACAAAGGTTGGTTTCCTTCATTTTTACATTCTCATCACACCTTTTCCCTCCCTCCACTTGTCGGGCTTTTTATTTTGTCTTTGGTTGGTTGATTTTATTTTGCAGGTAGAGAAATTAGATCCTCCCTAGCCTTAAGCTTTAGCGTAACAGCGTCTCTCTAATGCGATGAGCAGCCACTCAGTCCTGTTTGGCAGGCACAGAAATGACATTGCCACCACAGCTGGCCCGTCGCCCTGCGTTTGGGTGGGATGTGATGTCATTTGCTGTCACCTTGCTTTCTGTTGTTGCTTTTGGTTGGTAGGACTGTGTTACCTGAACTGTGCACTTTTTGTTTCACAACCAAACAAACTCGCTAAAAAAAAAGCAGTTCCTTCCTCCTCCCCCTTGTTCCATCACCTCCTCCTCCCCCTCATCCTTCACATTTTTATCTTGTCTGTCTGTCTCCGTTTTACTGCTGGTGTTTCTTTTTCATTGTTTTTTTGGTTCTGTTTGAGTTTGGGTTTATTTTTTTTTTTCCATTTAGCCTGTTACTGTACAGCTGTTTTGATGTCGTGGTCAGTGTTTTCTGTTACTGGAAAGCAGTTGTCGCTCATTAAAAAAAAAAAAAAAAAAAAGTTGGTTAAACAAACCAAATTGTGCCAAGAACAAATCATCCCAATTGGAGCAGTGGGTAGCAGCCAAGTCGCTGCGAGGAGCTTTTCCATGGCCTGCCTGGCCAGAGGTGTGACACTCAGAAGGGAGAGCCAAGAGTGTTACTAATCTAGTATTTAATCAATTTTTTTAAGACCGAGGTAGCCGCCTCGCCATCAGGTGCCTGGCAGAGGCTCCACAAAGTCAACCAAGACCTCCAAAGCGAGCTGGAAGCCCAATGCCAGCGTCAAGAGGTGATCAATCAGCAGATTCAGTCGCTGAAGCGCAGCTACGCCGAGGCCAAGGATGTGATCCGGCACCACGAGGCCGAGATTCAGAGCCTGCAGGCGAGGCTCAGTAACGCGGCGGCCGAGCTCACCATCAAGGAGCAGACCCTGGCCAAGCTCAAGAGCGACCTGAGGAGCGAGAAGGAGAAAGCCAAAGAGCAGCTGGAGGAGTGGCAGCACGGCGAGGCCGCGCTCAGCTCCCAGCTGAAGGCCAGCGAGCAGAAGCTGAAGAGCGCGGAGGCTCTGCTGCTGGAGAAGACCCAGGAGCTGCGGGACCTGGAGATGCAGCAGGCTCTGCAGCGGGACCACCAGAAGGAAGTGCAGCGGCTCCAGGACAGGATTGCAGACCTCAGCGGGCAGCTGAACGCCAGCGAGCAGGCGCGGGTCCTCATGGAGGAGAAGCTGCAGAAGAACTACGAGGCTTTGCTGGAGAGCTGTGAGAGGGAAAAGCAGGTTTTGATACGGAGCCTGAAGGAGGTGGAGGACAAGGCCAATGAGTACGAGAACCAGCTGCAGAACAGCGAGCAGCAAATGGAGATTCTGCAGAAGGAGAAGCTGAGTGCCAAGTTTGAAGGCAGCGAGCTCGTCCACCAGCTGGAGGAGCAGCTGGCCATGAAGGAGGCCAGCATCCAGAAGCTCGCTGAGCACATCAAGGAGCTCGAAAGAGAGAGGGATCAGATCAAGTGCCGGTTCCACGAGCTCATGAATCAGGTGGCCGAGTCAGATAACGAAGTTGCAAAGCTACAAGCAAAGTTGAAAATGGAAGAGACCAACTACCACAATCTAGAGCAGTCGTTTGAGGAGGTGTCAGATCAGTTCCGGGGGGTGCAGGAGGTGCTGAAAGAGAAGGAAGAAGAGCTGAGACATGTTAAGGAAATGCACTTGAGAATTGTGGAGAAGAAAGATCAAGATCTCAGTGAGGCTTTGGTTAAAATGGTTGCTTTAGATAGCAGTTTAGAGGAGACTAAAGTAAAGCTAAAAGCCAAGGAGGAGGCTTTAAAGAAATTAGCTAGTATGGGCACAGGTCCCTGTGCTGAGGAGGCAGAAGACCTTGGCCCCAGTCTTGAGGCTGACGAAAGTCAACCATCCCAACTGGGGCAGGCTCTGCAAACTCAGGATGTCCTCCCAGCTCTGACATATGCACTGAAGGAGGAGGAGGATGAGGTTCTTGAAACCACCCGGAGGCAAGTGGAGGAATTTGGCTCCCCATCTAAAGTTGTAGAGCTTCAGGACCAAGAGTTGGTTCAGAAAGCCTTAGCAAAGCCTGATGTAGGAATCATGGGGGCCAAGAGGCAAAGGATCCGTTTCTCGAGCATTCAGTGTCAAAAATACATCCATCCAGACGGATCAGAGAAAAACTGGACGAGCAGTACCTCTTCAGACACAAGCCAGGACAGATCTCTCTCTGAAGAAAGCATGTCCTCAGAGCCAGCTCTGGGTTACCCCTCATCGGGGACGAGCGATTCTGAGACTTACCTCTCCATCATCCATTCCCTGGAAACCAAACTGTATATCACAGAGGAAAAGCTCAAAGATGTGACGATGAAGCTTGAAAGCCAGCACGGCCATAACCAGGAGACGCTCATCGCCCTCCACCATCAGTGGGCCAGCACGGAGTCCCAGCTGCGGGAACAGCTTCAGACCAGCTTGTCCCAAGTCAATGCTTTGATCTCACAGCTGGAGAGCGAGAGGCAGGAAAAGTTCAAGCTCATAGAAAGTCACGTCAGTGAGCTGGGAGGTTTCCAGATGAAAAACGATCAAGCACTGACTTGCTTAGAGAAGTGTAGGGAGCAGCTAAGATCCTTGCCCAAATCAGACAAGGAAAAAGAGGGTGATTTGTTCCTTGTTAGTCTGTCCAGCATGGAAACAACCTTATCAAACGCAATCCAAGCCTTGAGCGGGGCGCCAGTCCCGTCAGAGTATCAGCAGAGTGAAAGCCTCACCATGGAAAGCCCCGCTCCAGAAGGAGGGGATTTGGGAGAAGGGGAACACATCTCCAAGGAGCAGCGAGCTGATGTGTTTGATGCCGGCCACCTGAGGTGGCTTTCTGAGAAGGTGGCATTTGAGGCCTCTCTCATCAACCAAATAGCAGAGTCTTTGAAAAATGCGAGCTCTGAGATAGCCCAGCTTCTGAGAGAGATCCAGGGAACGGCTGAGGTGGTTTTGTTGGAGCCAGCAAGTGTTTCTCACACAGCCAATGATTTGGCCAGCATCCTATCTAAAAAGTTGCTGCTGGAAGGGGAGTTCTGGAGCCAGGTGGAGGAGCTGAGAGCACACTTGAACACTAGAGAAGGAGAAGCTGAGGGTAAAACAGAAACAAGTTTGGGCTTCTCCCAATGTTTTCTCAGTGCTGTAGCAGATGCTACATTGATCAAGGCAGAACTTGGGTTTGTTGCAGAGAAAATGAGAGAATCTTTTCATCACAGGTTAAAAACAATTGAAGAAGAGCTCCATAATACCAAAACAGCTCTTCAGCAGCACAAATGCATGTTGGAGGAGATCATCAAAGCGTACAGGACTCCTGAGTTTGACAGAGTTATGCACCAGATTTCTGAAGCACTTGAAATACAGAAAGATGCTTCAGAAAGATCCCAGATCTCCTGGGATGGGAGCCGTCTCCAAATGGCACCATGCCAGGAATTAGCCAAGGTGGAGGAGACTGGCAGCGCACCAGACCGTAGTAGTGAAGCTCTCGTTTCCATTCAGGAAGATCTTGCCCAGCAACTAAAGGACAAATCCAGTGTTCTGAAGGAGATATCTGTTGCCTTACTCTCTCTGCCTCCCGAGGAGGCCATGAGAGACTGTCAGAAGCTCCTGAAGATATCCCAGAGTCTTTCCTACCATTCGTGCATGGGAGACCTGGAGCGGTATTCGTCTTTGTTAGTCCACGATGCCATTGTTCAGGCTCAGGTTTGTTATGCTGCTTGCAAAGTCCAGCTGGAGCACGAGAGGGAGATGAAGTCCTACAAGGAGTCCTTGCAGAGCATGGATGCGCTGTGCCAGGAGCGCGTGAAGACGGTGTCTCTCCTGCGGGACGAGTACGAGGAGCTGCTCAGGAAGCAGCAGGGCGAGTACAGCGAGGTGATTGCCGTGCTGGAGAGGGAGAACGCCGACCTCAAAGCCAAAGTGTCCCAGCTGGACAACCAGCGGAGGCTCTTGGAGGAGGAAGGGCATAAACACAGCAAGAGCTTGAGCGAGCTGCAGGGGCGGTACGAGGAGGAGATCCGAAATGTGATCGAGCAGCTCAACAGGACAGAGGATGCCCTGAAGGCTGAGAGGACGGAGGGGCTCAACCAGCTGGATGCCGTTGTCCGCGACAAGCAGGACATGGAGCGGTATCACCTGGAGCAGATGCAAACGCTGGAGGAAAAGTTCCAGGCCAAGATCAAGGAGCTGCAGGTCATCCACGGCGAGGAGCTGCAGGCGCTGCAGGAGCACTACAGCCAGAACCTGCAGCGCCTGCAAGAGACCCTCGATGAGTACCAGAGGCAGCACCCAGAGGCATCCCCTGCGGTGGCCCCGGGCGCTGGGGACACCTGGGCAGCCGGCGAGGTGGGTGGCACCGGGCAGGACCCCGGCAGCGACCCAGACTCCATGCACGGCCTGAGGGAACGCATCCAGGAGCTGGAGGCCCAGATGAACGTCATGAGGGATGAGCTGGAGAACAAACATCTGGAGGGGAACGCTTCCACTTTGAGGGAAAAATACCAGAAAGACTTTGAAAACCTAAAGGTCTTGATATGTTTAAAACTTCCTGCTTTCTGCTGCTGAGTGTGCGGGAGGGCGCATGTAGTCCCGGGGTTCACTTGCCGAACCAAGGGACATCCCCTAAAAGAGCCAGTGTGCCAAAACAAGCCCCAAAGTATTAGCCAGGCCTCTGTAAAGCATGGTGTTTCCTTTTTCTCCATGCTGGGGTATTCTAAATGCATTGCTGAGGGCTTGGGAGGGTGGATTTCTGAAGGTGGTCTTTGCGTGGAGAGGGAAAGAGAGTTTCAAAGTAGCTCGATAGCATCACACTCTCCTTCAACACGAAGACCTCACTGTTCCTCCTTGTACCCAACACGTACATTTTGTTTGTGACTTCCCTTTAAAAGCATTCCTCAGCTCTGTCTTTCCCAGTCTGATCAAATCTCCAGTCTGTCTCTGCTGCCTTCAAAACTGCAGGATGAAGTGGAAACTTGATGCTCTCAAAATGTACGTTCCTAGGGAAAGTAGCTGCAAACAGATGCCAAATTCTGTAGCAAAGCAGAGCTCCTCTGCAGGAGGCTGCGAGGATCACGCTGGTGTTGGACACAGTAATTCTGTACACAAAAAAGAGTGCACAGTTACAGAACACCCAGGTGAGGTGCAGAGAAACCCACTGGCAATGAAATGCCACTGTTCAAATTGCCCCACCAGTCAGACTGGCTGTAAAACTGGTTTGAGATCATCCAGCATCTAAAAGAAAAATGCATTTGGTGGTTTGTTTTTTCTAGGAGAGCATTCTCGGTCCAGAAGTGAGTTTAGGGTGGTAGAGGACTCTGGCAGCACCTAGGGAGGCTGCCAGGTTGAAAAGGAAGCCAAAAGGGCAGCAATGCAGAGGCTGTGCTGGTGAGGCTTTCACAGACCAGTTGCTCTTAAGAATCAGCAAAAATGTTGGAGAGCTTGCTTCCAGCCACAAGATCCAGCACACATTTGAGCTGGGGGTGAAGTGTGGCTCAACTCCAGCCAACAGCCAGTTTTGGCCTGGGGAGAGCAGTAGTTCTGCTGAATCCCATTGGAATTAAGCAGTGGTGGTCAGAAAGCCAACCAGGCAATTGGAAACCTGCCCAAATTAGCGGCTTAAATGTGCTCCATTCTTTTCTTAAGAACCTGATGGAGAATGCAACATCAGTAGCATGAGAGTAACTCTTCAAACTGGAGAAGAGAAGGCTCCAGGAAGACCTTGGAGCTCTTTCCAGTGCCTAGAGGGACTCCAGGAGAGGTGGAAGGGACTTCGGACGAAGGCATGGAGTGACAGGACGAGGGGGAATGGCCTTAAGATGAAGGAGGGTAGATTGAGATTTAATGCTGGGCTGGAATTCTTCCCTGTGAGTGTGGTGGGGCTCTGGCACAGGGTGCCCCAAGAAGCTGTGGCTGCCCTATCCCTGGAAGTGTCCAAGGCCAGGTTCAAGTCTTGGAGCAACCAAGGAAAGTGGAAAGTGTCCCTGCCCATGGCAGGGGGTGGAACAGGATGGGCTTTAATGTCCCTTCCAACTCAAACCATTCTGGGATTCTATGAGATACGGGTTTGTACACGTGTATTTGTGGCAATGCATTTACAATACGTTAAATAGAGGATCTACAGCCTCCCATGGAGGAGTGTGCACCTTTTTCTTCTGAAATTAGAGGTGTTTCAGGAGTTGGACTTGATGATCCTTGTGGATCCCTTCCAGCTCAGCATATTCTATGATTCTGGGTGTAATGAAGAACCCTGCAGGGCTGCTCTGTGCCACAGCCAAGTCTAGGCAGGTTCTGGCACTGAGTTAGGAGTTTAAAAAACAAACAAACAAACAAACAAACAAGGCTGGGAAAGTGAAGAATGCCTTGGGATTAAAAATTAAATGGGAGGGAAAAAGACCACCAAAGCTGAAAATTGGGAATGAGGATTAGGCATAGGTAACAGCATTAGCTAACAAAGTGATGCTGAGGGGTGTATGTTAGTGAGGGTCAGTGGTGTTGGACTGTCCTGAGCACTACTGGTGGAGTGAATTTGTCCCCCTCAGATTTCCCATGGGGTCCCAGAGGTCTGTAGGGGACAGTTCTCACTTTCCACGGAAAAGGCTGGTGTTAATCAAGGGGAGCTCCATTGAAATCAGGGAGTAAAGCCAGCCTGTGTTGTTAAGAGGAGAAGCCCTGTGCAGTGCTTGGCATCAGCTTTGTCCCAAGCTGCCTGATGGGGCTCAGCACCTTGTCCCCAGTGTGTGCCCCTTCTTTCCTTGTGGCTTGGGCCTGCCTGTGGCTTTGCTGGTCCTGTCCGTGTCCTGCAGCCGTGTGTCCATCCGGGATCCCAATGTGCTTGGGCTGGCAGCTGAGCTGGGAACAGGCGTTTGCATTTGTCTGCTGCAAAGGCAGGAGTGGGGGCTGTGCCAGGGGCAGAAGGACCAGGCCAGAATTCAGGACCTCACCCCTGATGAATCCTGACTCTCCAAATTGCTGCCTCTGTGTCCTGGCCTGAGTTATTTCCTAGTAATTCAGTTAGCAAGTAATTGTCCCTGCAGCTTTTGTAGCAATACTCAGTTGGGAATGAAGATCCTCTTGCTGTCACATCATCTTCCTTCCACCCAGAGGTTGAAAAAACCAGGCATTGAAAAGAGCAGAAGGGGTACAGAAGGTGTACAGAAGGGCTTTTTTGGGTTTTTTTTGACGTATATCTACATTCCCCAACTGGGTCTGCCCCTAAACCAGGTCTGCCTCTGTGCATCCCTTTCCCTGGAGCTGTCAGGGGTCAAGCAACTGCAGGACAAGCCCTGACCTTTGTGAGGTGCATCCTGCTCCATGGCTGGGGAAGCAGAAGATCCATGCTGGACCCGGGGAGCTGAGCTGCCCGCTGGCCTGTGGCTCCTGGTGGGCTCCCCACCGCCCTGGCACTGGCCCTGTGCTGCTGGGCCAACCCTTTCCCCTCCTCCCTTGGCAGGCAACATGTGAGAGGGGCTTTGCAGCCATGGAGGAGACGCACCAGAAGAAGATCGAGGACCTGCAGCGGCAGCACCAGCGGGAGCTGGAGAAGCTGCGGGAGGAGAAGGATCGCCTGCTGGCCGAGGAAACGGCTGCCACCATCTCAGGTACCGAGGGTCCCCCATGGTGGGGCAGCTCCGTGGTGATGGGGACATGGGGGTGGTGTTGGCTGCACTGAGGAGCAGAGCAGGGATGGGATGAGGGTTGGGTGGGTTGCACAGGGAGATGGGAAAAGGCTTTTGGGGAAGATGTTTTGGATGGAGGTGTTTTGGATGTTTTGGATTTGGATCTCCTGGTCTTTCTCCAGGCTTGGCACCCCTGTCTTTGGCTGTTACACAGGCTGATCTGTTTTCCATTCCAACTCAGAAAGGCATTAGTCATTCCTGTGGTTAAATTATTGTCAATTCCACACTGAATTCATTCTTCAGTGCCCCAGGAAATGTTAAAACACTGGAGTTCAGGGGCTTTGCATTAGGAGCCTCACAGTCCAGGAAACAATGTGTGAAGTGGACAATCATTTGGACTCTGTTAAAAATCAGGATTTGCAGAAGCCCCTTTGCAGCTGGGGCACGGACTGAAGGGGCTGTGAAGCAGTGTGAGGTTTGCAGGGATGACTTTGGTTTTGTTCCTTTAAAAAATGAACAAAAACTCAAAAAAACCCACCCATGGGTGGAACGTGCTGGGTGCTGACACTGTGCTGCTCCTCACAGCCATTGAAGCCATGAAGAACGCGCACAGGGAGGAGCTGGAGCGGGAGCTGGAGAAGTCCCAGCGCTCCCAGATCAGCAGCGTCAACGCCGACATCGAGGCCCTACGAAGGCAGTACCTGTAAGACCATCACCGTCCTCTGTCTCTTGCCATCTTGCAGGCAGATCATGTCTGGGAGACCCCTCTCTCCCATTGGATTTTGGCATTGAGTTCAGGGCAAACCTGTTGTTGCAGGGGCCTTTTCCCTTGCTCCCGACCCAGCTGCATCTGTCAGAGCCTCCTGGTTGCCCATAATCTTTCAGGCTCCAGGTCAATGTCCCCACATTACCCAAAATAGCTGCTTTTTGGTTCCCAGAAGCAGCAGATGTGCAGCCAGTGCTGCCTTTCACGCAGCTGCAGTGACAGGGTTGTTCAAAAGGCAAGGAGGAAGCGCTGAGCTTTTTCCATGTCCTGCTGTGGGAACTGAGCAGAGCTGCTTGTCAGCTTTATCAGCCTTGATACATCTGTATAAGATGGGGAGGTGTGCAAATACACCTGGTCCTGAGTGCCCAGAGCAAACTTAGAATCCTAGAATGGTTTGGGTTGGAAGGGACCTTAAAGCTCACCTCATTCCAGCCCCTTGCCATGGGCAGGGACACCTTCCACTATCCCAGGTTGCCCCAAGTCCCATCCAACCTAGCCTTGGACACTTCAGGGATGGGGCAGCCACAGCTGCTTTGGGCAAGCTATGCCAGGGTCTCACTACCCTCACAGGGAAGAATTTCTCATAGGTAGATTTTGATAGATCTCAGCTCAGTTTTAGAAAACCTGGGAAAGTTCTGCTACTTAACCTCTGAGAGAAGGACTTCGTGTCCCCTTTGGTGCCCAAGAATGGCTCTGCCAGGAGAGGAAAGAGTTGACTTGCTCTGGGCTTGAGTTTTTCCCCAAAAGGAGTATGCAGTCCTCATCCTCAGTGCTTAGCTCCCTGTTGGGTTTTCCTGGGATGCTGAAGGAAGGATGGGCATGGGTGTGTGTGGAGAGGGCAGTACCCCGGTGTGTGCTCCGCAGGGAGGAGCTGCAGTCGGTGCAGCGGGAGCTGGAGGTGCTTTCGGAGCAGTATTCCCAGAAGTGTTTGGAGAACGCCCACCTGGCGCAGGCGCTGGAGGCTGAGAGGCAGGCCCTCCGCCAGTGCCAGCGGGAGAACCAGGAGCTCAACGCCCACAACCAGGTGAGGGTCCCTGCCCGGGTGACGGTGGGCTCCGTGCTGAGCCGTGGCCGTGCTCCCCCTTCCCACAACGGCTGTCTCCCTCTTCCCAGGAGCTGAATAACCGCCTGGCTGCGGAGATCACGCGATTGCGGACCCTGCTGACCGGGGAGGGCGGGGGAGAGGCTGCTGGGTCGCCTCTCACGCAGGGAAAGGATGCCTACGAGCTGGAGGTGAGTTCTGCAGAGGGGCATGTGGGTGGGCACAAGTGCCATGTACCCCAGGAGTGTGTCACGGCTGGGAGGTGTCACAGCCATCCGTCCCCCAGTCAGCTCTCGTGGCTGGTCAGCACTGTCACCATGGGCTGCATGAGGCCAGGAGATTCTGGGGTCTTAATCTTCCCTTCAAGCCAGACACTCACTCTTCCTTCAGCAGCCCGTGCTTGACCCCAGGATCCAATCCATGCAGAACAGTGGGGACAGAAACCGGGGTGGGCAGGGAGCGCCTCAGTGCTGCAGACTTAGGCAAGTTCCCAAGAGACCCAGGAGGAGTTTTCCTGTGAGAAGCAGTAGATGGGTGGACGAGGGACTTTGTGGTGCTGGCGTGGGGCTGAGTCTTCAGCCCCTGGCTTGATTGTCACTGGGTACAGCAGGTTTCACACTGTGCGAAGTGCTGGTTTTTGTTCCCACAGGTTCTGCTGCGGGTCAAAGAATCCGAAATCCAGTACCTGAAGCAGGAAATCAGCTCCCTCAAAGACGAGCTGCAGACAGCACTGAGGGTAATGCCAGGGGTGGTTCTGCAAATCCTTTTACTGTGCTCTGCTCCTGAGTGTCTGTGCTTAGATTTCAGCCCATTTACACCCAGATTTGAAACCATTTTTAATTTTTCCCCTGAATGTAATTCAATACCCATTTTGGTGTCATCAGTAAATCACTCCATGTATCAATTTAAGACTTATCCCACAAAGGACACAGTGTGGGAAAACATCCCTTTCAGCGTGATTTCCCCATTTTCTGTCACATCAGATCAGATTGAAATGGCACAAACAATCAGTGTTAGAGATCTGCCCAGCCTCGCAGCAGTGGAACTGGTTTGCTCTGGACAAGCCAAGGCCATTTCTGGGAATTCTGCTTGAATTCTGTGTCTTGGCTAAAACGAAAAGCCACAAACAGCCCTGTAGCTGAGGGGCTGCACGCACGGGCAGCACTGTGTGCTTGCCCTTGGCTCTCAGCTCTCCGCCCGTCTCCGTTCCCGCAGTCCCGTATCGCTGTTGGAAGCAGCTCCCAGGGTGTGCGTTGCCCTGGCCAAGCCTTTCTCCTGCTGCCGGCTCTTCTTCCGTCGGCATTTGCCAAGCTCCTCTTCAGTGCATCCACAAACCCCTCGGCTCCAGCTGTCTGTCTGGCTCCATCGGGTTGTTCTTGTTCCCTTGCCAGGATAAGAAATACGCCAGCGACAAGTACAAAGACATCTACACGGAGCTGAGCATCGTGAAGGCCAAGGCAGACTGTGATATCAGCAGGTTGAAAGAGCAGCTGAAAGCAGCCACAGAAGCTCAGGGAGAGAAATCCCCTGTGAACACCACTGTATCGGGATATGGTCAGTCCTCCTCCAGCAGCTCTAAGCAGTCCTGGGTGTCCCGAGCTAACATGGGAATCCTGGAGTACAAACTCTTGTGCAGTAATGGGTCTGAGTGTAGGACTTGGCCTTCCAACCCAAAGGTGATGGGCTTTGAAAGCCTTCTGGCATTTTGCATCAGGAAAACCTCGTGATGCGGGGATGCCCAAAAGCCCCCTCTGCCCTTAAGGCAGCGCTAAGAGTTGGGCTCATCAGGGCACTTTCCTGGGCTGGGAGGGCAGAGCCCCAGCCCTGTCCTTGCAGGAAGGCAGCAGTGGGCACCAGGCTAATCCCACTTCTTTTGCTTCTTCCCAGATATTATGAAATCAAAAAGCAACCCTGATTTCTTGAAGAAAGACAGATCCAGTGTTAGCCGGCAACTAAGGAATATCAGGTCAAAGGTGAGCTCAGATGTCCTGCCCAGTGGGATGGGAATGAGAAATGCCCAGCATTTCTCTTTGGTGGGGATCCCAAGTGGGACGAAGTGGGCAGGGGAAGAAAACTAAGAATTTCCCAGCCACTAGTGCTAGCCTGGATAGTGTTTCGCTGTGAAAGGACTGACAGTTCAGCCAGGCAGGGCCCACTCCCCCACTCTGGACCCTGCTTAGATGGAGGCATGAATCTGCTTCCTGGATGGAAAAAGCTGAAGTTTACTCTGTTCTTTGGTCTTTCACAGGAGGACTATCCCAGTATCTGCTCCCTCTTTTCAGTTGAAATTTAGGTGGAAATGTGCACATCATTCTAATTTTAGTGTTCATCACTGCAAGATTTTTTGTCTTTATGTGTATCAGCAATGCCTGAGTCCTGGGCATATTTAACACACACTTTGCTTGTGTGTTAACATGGTGCAGATGGCCCTGTGCTTCTGTGGTCCTGTGCTTGCTGTTGATCCCAAAGCCCAGTGATGCTGTGCCAAGCTCTCCTTGGCAGCCAGTTACATCATGTGGGACCACAGGGATAAGGAAGGGCAAATAATGCTGAGCAGGAGTCAGCATTAAACACAGGGCAGTTGGGGGGAAGCTCAGCATGAGCAAACCTGCTTTGCCTCTCACCTGGTGTCTCATGTTGATGTTTGAAGTGGTTGGGCCCTTGCAGGGCAGGCAGAACGCTTCGAGCTCGGTGCCCATGTGGGGAAACACTTGGAGCTCTGCGAGCAGCAGCTCCTCAGCTTGGGGTGTCTGTGCTGCACCCAGTGAACACAGAGAGACTTCTGCACATTTTGGAGCAGCCCAGACCTGCTGGGCCACTCCAGTGTTAGGTTTCCCTTCACCACTTCAACTCAAATCACTTTCTGTGTGGTCCCCACATGTGTCGCTTGGTGGGGAAGGAAAAGAGAGGAGAGGAAGCAGGGGCTGTGCCAGTGCATCGCTGTGGGTCGGGGGGCTGGGGCGGCACCAGCGCCAATTCATTTGGGATTTATGAGCTTCTTCTTTTGTTTTTGTTTTTTTTTTTTTTTTGTTTTGTTTTATTTTGCTTTTTCCTTCAACAGTCCGTTATTGAGCAGGTCTCATGGGATAACTGAAATGAACCCGAGTCCAGGTTCCCTGCCACGTAGGTAAACACACCGGCACCCGCCCAGCGCCGCAGCCGCCTCCGGAGCGGCCCAACCTCTGCATGCACTGCTCACACCTCCCTGCCAAACCAGAGCCCTCCTTCTCTTAATGACTGACTGACGGGTTTATTCACTGCTAATTCTTTTCCTGGGGGAAGGGAAGGGGAGAAGTCAGTGCACCCAAGATCCGTGTGAAACGTAGTCTCTCTGCCTCTTCCTTGGGGAATACGGCTTTTCGTCTTCCTGCTCTTCCCACCCTCACCAACACAGCTCATCGTCACGGAGAGGATTTGGACATGGTGGTGGGGCACATTTTCCTGTTTGCTGTGTTGGGAGCGTGGGACACTGAGTGTGCATGCCTGAATGACTCTGCATGTCTCAGACTAAACTCCAGCACCTCAGTCCAGGTCTCATAGGAAAACACCTGGTTTGCTGTTAGCCAGGTGCAGGAATAGTCAGGGATGCCTTTAAATGTACTTCCCATAACAGGCCGGGGCATGGAAAATGGTCTCAGTCATCTCAGCTGCAGAGGGGATGTCCTGGACTGCCCTAATCTCCTTACCCACAATTGCTGCTTCTCCAGGTTGATCCATGCCTGAGCAAGAGTCTTGCCCAGTAACCTTCTCCTCCTGCTCTCCATCCCTGAGCCTCCAAGGCTTCCAAACTCATCCAGCAAAAGGAGGGGGCTGATGAGAATTGAGGCTGACCCTAATGAGCCAGGTATCTCCATTAAATGGAGCAATAGTGAATCTCCTGGCCCATGGCAGAGACAGGTGGGAACACCTGCAGAGGCAGGTTAGGAGATGGGAGCTCCCAGCACGGTGGCTGGAGAGCCCCAGGAAGTCTGTTGGAAGATCCCTTTATCATAGATATCATCCTACATCAGTCTCACTTCATCAGGCTCTCCTCATCAGCAACTGAAACGGGTTGTGGGACTGCCTGGGGGCTGACTTTGCTGTAATTTGTGCCATCAGGCAGAACAGTCTGATGATTCCTGGTGTCTCCTTCCATCTACTGAAAAATCAGATGTGAGAACTGGAATGCACGAGCTGCTCCCATTTAAAGAGGCCCAAAGTAAACTTCCTTTAGGAAGTGTGTGCTCAGAGCCTCGCATCCCAGGAGACTCTGCTGCCCGTTGGAAAGCGAGCACACGGCGTTTGGAAATTCAGTCCAATTTAGTGCTTTCATTTCCGTGCTGCCTGGCAAAGCCCTTCTGTGTTTGTGGGCCTGTGGGAGGAAAAACATTTCCAGAAATACAGTAACCATGGGAATCTGCACAGCCTTGGGGCAAGTTTATCATGGAGTCCTGCCTTGATAAACACATGGGAAGGAAAACTCAGCCCAAAAGTCCAACCTGCTGCTGTGATAGAACAGTCCTCTGGCACCACGGCCAGGGAAGGGAAAAGAAAAGGGGAGGTGGCTGCCTGATAGTAGGATCATGGAATCACAGAATGCGTTGGGTTGGAAGGGACCTTAAAAATCATCTTGTTCCAACCCCCTGCCATGGACAGGGACACCTTCCACTGGATCAAGTTGCTCCAAGCCCCATCCAGCCTGGCCTTGGACACTTCCATGGATGGGACAGCCACAGCTTCTCTGGGCAACCTGTGCCAGGGCCTCCCCACCTTCACAGGGAAGAATTTCTTCCCTCTGGCAGTGTGAAGCCATTCCCTCTTGTCCTGTCACTCCAGCCCTTGTCCCCAGTCCCTCTCCATCTCTCTTGGAGCCCCTTTAGGCACTGGAACGTGTTCTAAGGTCTCCTTGAGCCTCCTCTTCTCCAGGCTGAACAATCCCAATTCCCTCAGACTTTCCTCATAGGAGCTGATTTTCATCCCTCCAGTCTGTGTCTTTGAAGGTGCCAAGTCTTATTTGTAAAGCATTTGTCATTATTTGTAAAGCAAATAATGTTCCAGCTGCAGCATAAATTCCTTGCAAGTTCCAAGGGCTGGGCTGGCAGGCAGAGCTGTGGGGTGGGTACAGGCAGTGGGGCACAGAGGGGCAGAGCGCTGGCTGTGGGGGCTGTTTTTAGGGGTGGGAGGTGGCTGTGCCTCCTCATCCACAGGGACAGCTCACCACCCAATGCTTTGCTCTCCTCAGTCTCTCATACCACAGGTTTGGGGCTGCAGGAACGAGGGAGGCTGGCATGAGGCTGGTGCATCCCCTCAGGCTGGTTTCAGTTTAAAGCTGTCCTGCAGGAGTCAGGCAGTTTGTTTCTGGGTTTCTGCCCCTCTCAGTGCGGTGCTGCTGAGTCCCCCTTGTGTAGGTAATTGACTTCACAATTCCAAATGCCAGGGGGCTGCTGGCCAGCTGAGAGTTGTGCCGTGAGATCTGGATGCTGCATCTGAATTGGATCAGTCATTAGGGCCTGCCAGACCTGAACAGCATTTAGGAGTCCTCTGTCTAACCGTGGGCAGTCAAGGCAGCTTTGGCTTGGGAGACTGCCAGGGTGGGGTGAGAGAAGGGATGGGATGGTTGCTGGCAGCACACACCAGTTCCCAGGGTTTTTTGAGCAAATCCTGCATGGAGTGGAGCCAGGACTGTCCCCGTGGGTGCTGCAGCTGTGCAGGAGGCAGGGAGGGACCAGCCTGCAGGTCCTGCTCAGCATCCTGGGGCTTCAGCGTAGCCGATCCGAGCTGGCCTGCCCAGGGCTCCCTCTGCTGGAATTGCCCCATCCAGCAGTGCCCTGTGAGCTCCGGGGGTCACTCCCAAGTCAGCTAATCCCGCTTGCAGCATGATGTGCCTCTCATTCGCTTCTAGTTCGTCGCCTGGTTCGTTGCAATCTCACCCTGTCTCAAGGCAGTAACCCCTCCATAACCGTGTGTTCTCTCTCAGCATGTCCCACTAATCCTCCGCCAAGGAGCCCATTCCTCACTGCCACGTCTCCTTTGCCTGAGCATCGCTCCCTCTCCGCGCGCCAGACGCCCGCCCGTGCCCCAACGCTCTCTGTCTTTTGTCTCTCCCAGAGTCTGAAGGAAGGCCTGACTGTGCAAGAACGCCTGAAGCTTTTTGAATCCAGGGACTTGAAGAAAGACTAGTTCTCCCCGCTCCGCTTGACCACGCGCACCTCCCAGCTTGAGGCAGCACAGCACCAGCACCGTTTGTCTCTCGTTCCTTACGATGTCCTCGCTGTCGTTCGTCCTGACGCCCCA
The DNA here is from genome assembly GCA_026261815.1 of Monarcha castaneiventris obscurior. Lineage (NCBI taxonomy): Eukaryota > Metazoa > Chordata > Aves > Passeriformes > Monarchidae > Monarcha > Monarcha castaneiventris. The sequence goes on along the minus strand of JAMPIT010000856.1, from coordinate 9,104,519 downwards.
ACGGGACCCGGCGCCGCGGTGGCGGTGCCCCCCCCTCGCCTCCCTGGCTCCTTTCCCTGCTTGTGAGATGCTCCAGAGACTCTGAGAGGGAGAGGAAGGGATTGGAGTGGGGTTTTTCCCCCCCTCTCTTTGGCGCTTTGTAGGAGAATCCTTTCTTTACTGTAAACCATTACACTAAGTGTCAGTATTAAGGCTCAGTAGCCTGTTAATAAGCTATAGCTCTGTCGGGAAGAGCGAGCAGGGCCTGGGTGGTGTCAGCCAGACCGAGCTCTTACTGCTGTGTAGAGACCCCGTGCTCAGAGCACACCAGGAGCCTGATCTAACCATTGATCTCGACTGCATTACTTGCACCTACAAGGGGGGAAAGCCCGGGGGAAGCTGCCGGGAGTTCGAGTCCGTGCCAGCGTCCGCAGCCTGGAGGTACAACACTGACATCTCGCTGGAGGAGGATGCAAGAAGTGATTCTCCTGCCCCGTGACTGTGCCGTATCCTGAATGTAGGTGCCACTGAAGCTCGCCGGGCTTCGGTGGCTGCCCAGGTGGTTATGGATGGGGAGCTGCAGCTACTGAAGTGCACCATCGCCTCGGCCCTGTCGGCGCGTCCTCGCTCCCGTCTCGCTGGTGGTCGGAGTTGGTGTTCCAGGGGCCGAGCTGTAAGATCACTTTCTTGCCTCTGTTAGATCAAGCCCAGCACTCTCTTTTTTTTTTTTTGCTGTTACTCCCTTCCTCTCATTGAATCCCGTGTATCCCAGGGTCTGTGCGCATGTGAAACTCCCTTTTCCTAGTCAAAGGAAAGTAGAGTAGAAAGTAGAGCCAATATTGACTGAAAATGCACAGTGCTCAATGCATATAATGCTCCTTTTTTACCAGCTTCTTGAATTCAACTCTTCTTGTCAGCAGGGCAGCTCCTATTTTAATTCTTTAATCTTTTCCTGAAATAAAAATCTTGAAACCAGTATGTGCTTCAGACCTTCTCAGTCCTAATAGCTTTCGTATTTAAAACATACAGTTTAGCACCATGAGGCTGATAAATGCATACAAACGAAGGGATGAGGAGCTGGTAGCACTTAGATGGTCACAGCCAGCTGAGCAGAGACTTCTTAGCAGAAGCCTGTGCTGCTTTGCAGGTGTGGGCTTCATCCCAGGCTAAATCTCAAGATGCCACCTGGAAGGATCCCAAGTCCTGCCTCTCCAGTCACCAGGGCTGAAGGAGACTCCGGCACGTCTGGTTAGGTGCTGAGTGACCACATGGCTTCAGGGCTGGGATGTGGAAGACACCGTGGCCTTCACCTGGAGCAGAGCTTCCTCTCATCCTTAGCACTCAGCCGAGGTTGAGGCCGGCAGCCCCCAGTGCTTCCCTGCTGGTTTTGGGTCTGGTGGGTGGCCCAGGCGCAGCTCTCGGAGCCCCACGGGGCTGGTGAAGCCACCCCCAAGTCGTGCCAGGCTGGGCCATGGCAGCTGCCAGAGTTACCTTCATCCTCCTGGGAGCAGCATCTCTGTTCCAGCCACCAGACCCTCAGCAGGACACAGTGTCATTGAACCACGGTGTGACTCAGGCTCTTGTCCAGCTTGTGTGGCCTTGCCGTGGCCAAGTGTCTGGCTTGGCACCTCCTGGGGCACTCATGGCAGCACTTGGCAGCCAGTCCTGCCCAGGATGCCAGCACCTTGCCAGTGGGCAGAGCACCTGCTCCTGCTGGGATGCTCTGTGTGCCTTGGTGAGGAGATGGGAGCAGTGCAGGAAAGATGCTCACCCTGTCGGATACAAAGCCTTTCCCTGGTCAGCAGCACGTGCCCTCAGATGTGTGGATGTGCAGCCAGTCGCTGTATCCGAGCTCACCGCAGCACTTCCATCATCTGGGCACTGGAGAAGCTGGGAACCTTCCTGCCGGGACCCACTGGGATCACTTCTCTAACCACTTCATCTCTGGCTGCTCCAGGTCTGTGGTGAGCTCTGATCTCCTGGCAGAGGCCATGGGAGGCAGCATGGATTTGGGATGGCACGTGGGCCTTACTGTCATTGCTCTTCCCTTGCAAGATGTCACTGCCTCTAGGACAACACCCTCCTCCTCCTCCTCTTGGCTTTAGACTTATGATGGCATTTTGTTCTTTTTAGCCAACCAAGTGGAACATTCTGGTCTCCTTCTTGCCATGTGGACCCTGACCTTTCTTAGATTCCTCAGCAAATCCTGCTCATATGCTCTAGCTCGTAGGAGCAGACGTTTTCCATGGGGGAGTTGGGCTCTTCCAGAAAAATAAATGGAGGATCTTGGTCTTCTGTACAGACAGGGCTGAGCAGTGGCCTTGGCATTGTTGGGATCAGCTGCACACTCCGTAGCAGTGCTTGGGAAGGGTGTTTGAGGTGTCTTTAGGTTGGGAGCTGTGAGTTTTGGGGGTCACTGAGAGGAAGAGCAGGAGGGAAGGTGCCTTATGCAGCCAAATGTTCTGAACCCCTGCCGAGGGTTCTGGGCTCACTCTGGCGACTCAGAGCATCTCTCCAAGGCAAGAAGGCAGCACTTTACCTGCCTTCACAGTAAAGAACCTGCAGCACCAATAAACAGCCCCAAACTGAAATATTCCTGCAGAGCACAGTGCTTGAGAATAAAGGGAGAAGTCCTTAACTCATAGCGGTGGTCCTTAGTTATCCTCCTGCTTCTTCCTGCTCCAGGCTTCATCCACCTTCTAGGATTAATCAGTGGCTATTTAAATTAGAAAGTGTGTGGGCAAGCTGCTGCATTCTGCATCACTCCACACTATTGATAGCACCAAAAAGGGAGGTTTAGGAAAAGTCAAGTGCAGCGAAGGCACAGGTGTCTTGTTCTTGTCAGCTCCAAGTAATCGTATTTTTCCTGAGTAAAATTTTCCTCCCATTTGCACCATCCCTCCTGAGCCAGACTGAATCTTTCTTTAAATGTCACCTTTTCTTTGCCCACATATTAAAAAAAGCAAATTGTGTTCATTTGCTTCAAAAATAGAGTTGCTTAGAATTGATGCTGACTTGCAAACCAGAGAATTCCCTTTTTTTGGTGCCAGAGAACTGGGCTGCAGAAAGAGTGCTCACGCTGCAAAATATGTCACTTTTGTACCAACTCTATTTGATGGCACTTCCACAAGACCTTTGCATTTTTCTCCTGGTTTGATACTCAGTTTGTTGTGGACACTCAAGCACACACTTGCTGTGGTTTGCCTTTGCTCTGTAATTTTTTCCATTTTTTTAGGTAAAAAAAGCTTTCTTATTCTTTTTTTAAAAAAACAAAAGTAATTTAAAACCTGTATAGTACTCCAAGCATGCAGTGTAAATATTTATTCCTCAGCAGTTTGCAGAGGGTTCTCTTTTGTGACTGAGCTGTGGGTTTGATTTTTAAGTCTCGTTGTAGCACAGAGGCCCCACGTGTGGGTTGGGAGAGGAGCAATGAGTGTGACATGTCCCACCCACCCCGTCTGCCCTGACAAACTGCTTTTTTGGGGTTTGAGGACTGTTATAAATATCTTTTCAAACCTCCTCTGCTGATCTATGCCTTTAGCTTTGAAGGTACCTGTCCAAAGATTGTGTACAGTCTGTTTGACCACTGTAACCCACTTTGCTATAAATTTGGGGTATTTTTTTCCAGTCAGAGGACTCAATAATCTTGTGTTTGATAATGGCATCAACGCTGTGCATGTGCAAACTGTGACCTGTTGTTACAGAGAGCAGCAACAACTCCCTGCTGAGCCCCAGCTCCCCTTGCACAGCCACCTGGGGCAGTCGCAGTGAGCACAGCGAGCTCCCGGATTTGGGAGGCACCAGTAACGCTGTGCAGCACATTTGGGATGCTCCTGGGCTTCCCAAAGGAACCAGAGCCCCCAGGGCACAGACACCATCCCACAGCAGCATGGCCACGAGCTGTAACTCACTGTGTAGCTTCAAACACAGTGTAACTACAACAAGGAGATCCAAGGCACCGCTGCAGGCACAGGGAGCACCAGGCTGGGAACAACCTCGGTGTGAGGCTGCTGAGGACACAGGGTGTGGGATTTACCAGAGAAACCTGACAAGTGGGTACCAACTGAACTAACCCAGCTGGCCCTGAACTCGTAAATAATGGGTGCAATTAGCATTATTTTCTTCATGCTTTCTTCACCCTGTGTGCAGGACAAAAACACTCACTGTTCTCACCTAGAGATAGCAAAGCATGTAAAATACTAGAGATTGTGGTAAGTAGAAAGCAGGAACGCTCTGCCTTGGCCTGTGACCACCCTCCTGGAGTTCTGGATGACTTGAGAGTTTAAAGAATCATTTAGAAGGATGGAGGTTTGGGGGGAGGGAAGGAAGCTCTGTGAGGCTGTGGGTGGTGTCTGATGCAGCTGTTCAGGTGTTATTAGTGGTCAGTCTTCCTCCAGTGCCCTCAGAACAGCTTGGCCTTGGCTCTCTCTGAGCAGAGCTTCACCCGACTGACCAATGATGGGGACTCGTTCTGGGTCAAATCTGGGCACTGTGCTGTGTCTGGGAACAACCCAGGGGGACTGTGAGCACTGAGGGTGAAGGAGTCATTTCCCAGAGTGGTTTCTGTGATGGTGACACAGCAGCCAGTCCTCAGCTCCAGCTGGGACGTGGCCGAGCAGCATCGGAGCAGGGCCAGCAGGACCCGGGTAGCGCTGGGATGCTGCAGCCTTGGGCCTCTCACACATCATTTTCTTCCCCCTGCAAAGGGGAAGGGCGTGGGAGGCTCCTGTTTCTCCATGTGTGTGAGCTCCTGTCTCCTTCCCTTCTCCCTTCCACTCCCAGTTTATTCCAGTGCTTTTTTAAGAGCCATCGTTCCTGATCAACTGCTCGCTGTAATAGAAATGTCACCTTTTCTCACTGTATTTATTCCTTACAAACCTTGTGTGACATGCTAGGCTCCCCTGGATGTAGCTGATCATTTTTACTTTGTAAATATAATTACCTAACTTTACATTAACTATATGGTAATAAACTATTTTTGCACCACCCTTTGCATGGCGTGTGTGACAGGTTTATTTCTAAAAAGAAGGAAGAACAGGGCAGAGGTCAGAGCCTGAAAAGGGAGATGTTCACTTTTAAAGTCACGCTTCACAAAGGACATGCAACAGGCAGCATTTTGACAGCAATAATGTATTTTGAGAAGTTTAAATCTAGTGCTGCTGAATGGGATTTACTGGAGAATGACCTTCCCCAGGTGCTTCCATACAGGCAATTTAATTTTCTTTCCCTCGTGCAAACTTTCTCAGAACAGAACAAGTCTAAAATCTGGGGATGTCCATGTATCATACATAGCTCAATAAGGATCTATAGGAATTGGAATACAAAAGTCAGATGAGGATGGTGATGTTTTCTATGAAAATGCTTTATTTAACAGTGCCAATCGCAGCACTACTGGTAACAAAACTGGTAACAGAATATCAATTTGGAGAGATATTAAGGCACTTTCCATTTAGTATAAAGCAATTATTACACAGACACTATTCAGAGTTTGAAATACTTAGGTTTACATCATCTTTGTTCCACCCTGGGTTGCAGGGATGGAGATGTCACCTCCCTCCCCCTGCTGTCCCCAGCCTGGTGCTGCCAGGTGAGAGCACAGACCATGGCACGGCGTCCCAGCACCTGAAAGAACCAGGGTTTCCAGCCCTCTCCTGAAGTGGGTGACCCAACTCCAGCCATGTCTGCTCTCCAGACAAACACTTATCCCAAAGAACCATTTCTCTCATTTCCTTCCAGACTTCCCTACACTTCCTTGCTGGAAGGGAAGCTGTTGTTACTATCTGTGCTCATGCTTTTACACCAGAGCTCTGCTAGCCTTTAACCAAAAGAAACATGCACAATCAAAACTTAAAATTTTTGCTACTTCCCACAAATTTCCTTTTACAAACTTTCAACAATTAATGCCAACAAGAAATGGAACTGAGGCACTTAAATCTATAGAAACTCATAACTCTGCTGTAGCCCTTTTCTCTCTCCTTTAGTTACTGGTGTAGAGGAGCCCTTGGGCTGTAATTCCACTTGGAATTGGCTACAATTCCATTCCATATCCCAAGCTGGAAAACGTTCCTTTTACCACTGAAACACGTGCCCAGCACTGTGTGAACACACCTGGATTCAGCAATGAGCCTGCCCAAAGTTTTAATGCCTGTGAATGCAGCTCTATGCTTGCTACCCTCACAACCAAACAGTTGTGTCACTCCCTCTAGCACGGGAATGACCCACAGCAAGTGATCGGTGGCATTTTAGGGCAGAGAACACTTCTCTGGAGCCGTTTACCAGAGTTACACTCAGATGGACAAAACAATTACGTCTATACATGAGATCTGTGGGTGTTACCATGCTCCACTAGCCACGTGAGGCAGCTCATTTACTGCCTTTGAGAAAAAAACTGTAATTGGCGGGATTGTACTCTTCCCAAATCCTTTCAAACTCATCCTGAAAAGCCTTGACATACTCGGCGTCCTCCACGACCAGCACATTCTCCCGGTTGCTCTGGATGGCCTGCGTGGTCCAGTTGAGGGAGCCTGTGATGAGCATCCTCCGGTCCACGATGGCGAACTTGTGGTGCATGTACCCGCTGTGTTGGTCGTGGCGCACCTGGATCCCTGCAGAGACACAGACACCGTCTCAGGGGTCACCGAGCCCCGCACGGGGCCGCGGCCGTGCCGGTGCCGGGCTCCATCCCCGCGCCGGGATCCAGCGGTGCCCGGCTCCACCGCGCTCACCCGCGTGGCGCAGGCGGCCGATCTGGGAGCCGTGCAGCCCCATGTACTGCGCGTCCGTCACCAGGCGGACGCGGACCCCGCGGCGGTGCAGCAGCTGCACGGCGCGGGCGAGCTGCGGGCAGGAGAAGGAGAAGAGGCAGAGGTCGAGCGAGCGGCGGGCGGAGAGCAGGCGGCGCACCAGGCGGCTCAGGGCGGTGTCGCCGCTCGGCAGCGGGCACGGGCAGGGCCGGGCGGGCGCCCCGGGCTCGGCCGCCTCGGCCAGCAGCGCCTCGATGCAGCAGGGCCGCGAAGGGAAAAACAGCACCTCCCGCACGGGCCGGGCCCGCCGCCAGGCCGCCACCGCCAGCGCCACCGCGGTCACCGCCGCCATCGCCAGCGCCGCGCCCCGCGCTGCCCCCGGCGCCCACATCGCCCGCCCGGCCCGGGCCGCGCAGCCGCGCTGAGGCGGGAGCCGCCTGTGGGGAGGGGCGGCCGCCACACGGGGCTGGGCCGGGCTCCGAAACGCCGGCACCGAGCCTGCCCCGGGCTCCGAACCCTTCCCCAAAGGCCGACCCCCTCCCCGGCACCGAAAGCCTGACACCGAACCCTTCACCGCACACCGACCGTGGGCGCTGCAGACACGCAACGCATCCTTCAGTCAGAGAATGGCTTGGGTTCGAAGGGATGTCAAAGGTCGTACTGTTCCAACCCCGTGCCATGGGCAGGGACACCTTCCACTAGCCCAGGCTGCTCCAAGCCCCGTCCAATCTGGCCTTGGACACTTCCAAGGATGGAGCAGCCACAGCTTCTCTGAGCACTCCGTGCCGGGTCCTCCCCACCCTCATCCGGAACAATTTCTTCCCAATATCCCATCTAACCCTGCCCTCTGGCCCTGTGAAGCCATTTCCTCTTGTCCTGTCCCTCCAGGCCCTTGTCCCAAGTCCCTCTCCACCTCTCCTGGAGCCCCTTCAGGCACTGGAAGGGACTCTGAGGTCTCCCTGGAGCCTTCTCTTGTCCGGGTGAACACCCCCAGCTCTCCCAGCCTCTCTCCAGAGCAGAGGGGCTTCAACCCTTGGAGCATCTTTGTGGCCTCCTCAAGACTCGCTCCAGCAGCTCCACATCCTTGTGATGTTGTTGGCCACAGAGCTGGAGGCAGCTCTACATGAGGGCAGAAGAGAGGGGGACAATCACCTGCTGGACTGTGCCTGGCTGAGGGGATGGGGGTGGCAGAACTGGTACCAAAAGGCTCTGTCTGTAACTGCAGCCAGCACTCACCGCTCCCACCTCACTCCCAGGTACACACTGCTCAGCCAGGCAGAAATCACACTGGAATAAAGAATTATCCAGCATCAATCAGTTTGTCTCTAAGGTGTATCATTTGGAGGGAAGAAGGGTGGTGAAAGATGTCTGCAGACATGATGGTTTTGTTAATTAAGTTGTGCACATTCCAGCTCTTGCTGACGGCAAAGGGAGCACCCGCGGCCTCACCTGCGAGCTGCAGGAACCTGCCCAGGCAATCATTTGCTAATCCCACGTATAGATGTGTTTTGGCAGGCAAGCACAGCTGGGGTGTAGATTCACTGACTTGGCAGCTCTCCCCCTTCTTTCCTGTGGGCATTTTGTAAGTTTTAAGTTAGTGGTTTCCTTGCCCTGGCTCAAAACTGAGTCTGGTTGTCCATGACAGCCGTTTCAGGTCAGGATGGAGAGGGATCAACATCGTGCACGACTTACCAAGAGCAAAGGAGGAGCAGCAGCCTCGGGCTCGACCTTGTGACCAACCTTTTGTTGTCTTGGAAGGAACCACTGGAGTAGGTTTTGATGTTGGATTGCTTGGGAGAGCTGTTTTTTTTTTAAAAAGACAAAACCAGTTCAGCAATCAAGAAGGTCTCAATGCCAGATGATGCCAAACTCAGCTGCTCTGTTACGCAGCTCTGGACTGGACCAGAATAGTTTTAAAATAAAGAGTACTAGGTCAGTCTACAAGAAACTAATACAAAGAGGAAAAGACCTATATTAAATTCTCTACATTAGATTTTGGCTAAGGATGAAGGAATTTTGTGGGTCAGTTGCTGCTTCCCCCTACACAACACACACACACATTGAAAATGAACACAAAACCAGGCTTTGTTCATTTTACAAAAATAGCTCTTATGAGATTTAATGCCTGTCTCCATTTTACAGATGTTCCAGACAAAAATCAACCTGCATATTTTATATATAAGAACAGAACTTGTGACAAGCTGGAACATCCTCTCTGAGCTTGAGTGAGTGTAGAAGGTCACCTGGGTAAAACCTGCCTTTAGCTTGTTCAAAATATCTGTGGTAACGTCAAGTGTTCCCAATAATAATCCAGAAAAACAAAATAAAAGACATAAACCCCAGACTTCACAACAGAAACAGTGATTCCTTACAGTACAAATAAGGAATATCTGGTTAGGTAATTAAAAAATGCACCAATGTTTTCATGAACTATTAAGCAAAAATGGCTACTATAGAGTTATATAAGGGAGCACCTACAGGTTGAATCTCTTCTGCTTAACTTAATTAGGAAGCTAAAGAAGACAGAAGAGAACCTTATCCTGGCGAGGTTATCTTCATTACCTGGAAGTTCTGCAACCACAGGCAAAACAAGGCGAGTATTTTCCCCTCTGAGAGGCAAGCAGGCTGCATTTTGAGACTTCTTATTTTACAATTCGCCCTCCCAGACAAGATTTCCAAAGCAAATGCTAAAACCATCTCAAGTTAAGATATAAATAAATAAAGAGGAGTGACAGGACTCCCGTGGGATATCCTGACTTATGCTACAGCAGAAAATAGTCTCTTAAATCTGAGCACAAAGTCGTTTGAAATAATTTACATCTGATCCGTACCCTGTGACGTGTCTCGTATTTTTGGTTCTTGTTCTCTCAGGTATTTAGGAGATTTGTGAGGGATTTCAGTGAGATTAATCATATGCACTCCCAGGAGCTCTGGATGTTGTCACAGGCCTGCCAAGGAATCCAAAGGTGAGGCCTGCTGCCACACCATGATGCTTAATGACGATAGGATGGGATTTTAATTAATTTATCTGATTCTTTGAGCGTTGCTGTGTTTTAGTCTCGAGTGTGCACGTCTAGATTGAGAGCTGAGTTCCAGGAGAGACAGCAGCACTGTGGATTAGCACTTATTAGTCCAGTCTCACAGCAAGTAGAAAAGACTCAAGTCACTCTTCAAGTTGGTTTGAGGACCAGGAGAATAGTGATGAAGCCTCACTATCCACCTAAAGCACACGCTGCAGGCTCAGCAGAGGTAACCAGGGTTCCCTGCCCTTCTCTGAAGGCAGCAGGGGAGGTTGGGCACCCTTTAATTCCGGGACTCTGAGGACGTTGGGCTGCGAACTGTCGACATCAGGTGGGACTTGTACGTCTTGCTCAAGCCGGTCATCCAGAACTTGAGAAGCTTGACATTGTCCTCCTCTGCAGCTCCCAGAATGCTCAGCAGCTTTTGGGTATCCTCCTTGGGTCTGCTGTCCACTTTAGTGAATTTAAAGAGGACTTTCACTTTACTGCAGGAACAAGAGATTCCTGTCATTATCAAAAGGATTCACACGCATCAAACAGGGAACGAGGAACTGGAGCTTCTCTTGGCACCTACTGCAACTAAGTGTTAATAAAAGCTTCAACCAGTGTTTCATGGAACCTATTCTCATGCTTTGATGAAGGAGGGGGATTAGTTAGGGAGATGACTCATTTGCAGTAATAATGGGCATATTTCTAGTTTGGTTTTTTCATTCTAGCGGAAAGTAGAACAATTAATTGTGACTGGGAATCATCCCTGGGAGACAAATCCAGTGCCCATCTGGCCTTCAGGTAAATTCACAAACTCGTGATATTCCATGAATTGTTTCACATGACTGACTGGTCTTCCTTTACAGCTACCTGCACCTCTGGAATGCAGTGCCTGAAGGCAGAACCTGGGCATGTGTTTGGGTGTTACCTGTGCTGGGGTATGGCCACGCTGACAGGTAGAGAGGGATTTGCATATTTAATCCTCCTAACCAAGGTGAGGTAGATGAGTGTTGTCATGCAGGTAACCTACAGATGTGTGAACTGAAGCATAAAGGTTAAGAACTGCTGAAAGCCAAAAAGAGATTTAGGACTAGAGTAGAAAATTCTTAACTCCTGACTTAATTTGTTCCTGTAAATCCAACTGCTGCTGAACTGCAGCAGAAGTCACCTGACCAGCAGTGTCCTGCACTCTGCTGTAACTGCTCCAGGAGCAGTGCCAAGGCTGCTCCTCTGAAAGCAAGGTAGCTCTACTTACTTCATCCACTCCTCCTTCAGGCAAACAAGGCACTGATCCACAACATCCACGGAGAGGTTCTGGTTGGTCAGGGCAGCTTCGATCTTGTTCAAGATGGTTGGGCCAACTGCAGGAGCAGAAAAAGGGGGAAAGGGTGAGAAAGTGGACACACGAGCTAAAGGTTACTGCTTACACCCTTACTACTACTTCTTAAATATATCCCCCAGTGGCCTGCTGGGATTTCATTGCCACGGAAGAGGAGCTGAAGATCATCCCATTAGAAAAACATCTGATCCAAGAAGCAACATGGTATTTAGTGAAGGACCCTGGGACATCAAAACAGGTTCAGGGGCCTTTGTTTTCTTCAGCCCCACTTCTTAACTGCTGCTCAGCTTTTGTTGTGCCCTTATCAAAAGATCCTTAAAAACAAAAGGTTATGAAAAAGCTTTCATGCTTTGTACAATATACAACCATACATATAAAAAAATGAACCCTCAACTCACTCTTGATTTAATGTTCCTCCTGTTAAGGCCAGTTCCAGGATACTTAGACAAAAAATAAACCAGCAACCAACCCAAGGCATTCCTGGACCACTTTTTGGAAGTCCCTAGGAGACTTTTTTCCCAGCAGTCCATCGCCTAGTGAGTTTGATGCTATGGTGGAGAAAAGACCTTCCAGTGACTATTTTTGTCCAGAAGTTTCTGGACATGCCACTGATTAGATGGAAAAGAGACTGGTGTATTTATACATGTGCAATAGGAGAGAGCGAGTCTCTGCTTTGAATCTCTATCTTCAGGGACAGAGAGGAAGGATGAGCCATCTGCCATGTCTTTTGAGACACTCAGTGAGGCCAATTCATCTGAATTAAGACTTCACTGATGGACCTGATTCAAATCACACCTAGGTACAAGTGTCCAACTGCTGGAAGAAGTAGGTAAAATTAAATAAAAAAGTCTGGGTACTTCTCTATCAGTCATATTTGGCTATCAAGTGGAACATAGAAAATCAGAGATGTCCTGGTCCTTACAAGTTAGACTTATTCAAAATAAACACTCAAGTATTCCAGGATTGAAAGTGTGGGTTACAGAATTTCCCTACAATTTTTCTTACCCGTATGTTACAGAATCCATTTCACATTTATGAAAATTAATAGGCAAAATGCTGATCTGGTAGAGCAAATCCTTTATAATGGAACAATCTGTGGTGAACCTCACCGCAAACACCTAAACCCCAGCTGAATATTGACCCAGCTTCTACTCTAACCTCCTTAAGGGCCAGTACACGAAAACCAGTTAAAAATCAAGATGCTCTTTTAATCCCAGTGACAGAGGTTCTTTCTGCTTTCAAATCACCCACCTCTGTCTGCTGCAACAGGGCTCCCACTGGTGACAACGAACTCGTACTTGTTGAGGGACTGCTCATCATCAAACAGGGTTGGGTAGAGGCTGGAGCGGGTGGCAGCACGGACTTCCACGAGGACTGCAAACTCTGGAGCAACAAGAGCCCCAAAAGAACATGAGCTGTGCTAGGGCAGATTCCAAAACACAGCTACAGACCCTGCTATGGTCAGTGCCTAGAGAAGGTGTCACATCTTTCAGTCACTGACCAGGCAAAGACACAGGGAAAACAAAATGAAGCGGTTTGGGCTTCATTTCATGCAGGCAATACTTATTTAAAAAAAATAAAAAGCTGGTGTCCTTTAACACGAGATGACAGGGAGAGGAGAAGGTTCTGCAACAGGTTCTTACCAGATGACAGGATGTGGGGTGGGATTTGGACGTGTGGGCTCAGGCCTAGGAAGTTGCACCTATAGGCCTCCTCGTACTGGTCACTGTAGGGGATGATCCGCACACACCCGATGGGCAGCATCGTCTGCAGGGGGAAGGAAACCAGTCAAGAGAAACTCTGGAAATAAAAGTGAAGGAAAATTCTCTCTCTAACTTCAGGGCTAACCAAGACCTGGAGCACTGCTTAGGCAGATGCTCCTGATTTGGAGGATCAAAGTAACCTACTCTGCTTGAGAGCTCATGCAGTCGCTGAGGACAAGCAAGACATCCAAAGGTTGAGGGGTTTTTGTTTTGTGCGTGTTTTTTGGGCCTTTTTAATTGTTGTTTTTCTCAAAAACCACATAATTTAGAACACACTCTTCACAAGACTACATATCAGGGGCAGATCATTATAAAGGCTGGAGTAGTAGAGAAATACATGTAAAAATATGCAGCCAAGAAATAAAGGAAAATGTTTCTACCCGTAACACGTCAAAGGCAGACTGGACAAGATCCATATCTCGAGCTTTCCAGATGACCTGGTTCCCCATCAGAACATGCCAAGCCAGCATTCGGAATGCTGATGCCCCAAGAACCTGAAAGAAACCAACCCAAACCATTCTGCATTTGTTCTGAAAATGAGTGAAATGTCCAGTTTGCCCTATTAAAAACATGAGTGACAGGTAGGAAAATGGCTAGAACTGAACTGCAGGAATGAACATGGAAATTTAGCACATGAACCTTCCCCCTCAGTCAGGTCACTGGGAGCACTGGAGAAAAGCAAGATCTGCACAGAATAATTTATTCTATTTGTAAATTATTTTTCCCCTCTGAAACACTTTTAAGGCAAATATTACTTGGCTTTGAAGATGCTGCATAAGCTCTGTATTAAATTACTGTTACTGCTCTTAGGAAGAAGGAAAGTGCAGAATTTGAGAGAAATCATCTGACCCCACCCCACATGACTGATGATCACCAGAGGCCCACGTGAGGAAGGGAGCATGCCCGGAGATGCAGTTCACATCATGTTCCTGGCTGGGCAGGCACTGTGCTGAACACAGCACCAGGACACGTGCAGATTGCAGGAAATAAATGTATCTTCAAAAAAAAACCACATTATCAGGAGAAAAGAGCTTGTGGACTCAGCACTTTCTTACCTGTCTCATGTGCCTGAGAGAGCGGAAGACAGACAACCTTCTGTGAGCTACGTTCCAGCTGTTGCAATCTGGCATCAGAGATGTTTCAGGGGAGCTTTTGGACAGCTCCTGCCCTTCCACAACATCTGGCTGGGAAGAAGGCTTCTCTTCCTCCTCAGAACCATCCCAGCCTTCTGACTCTTCTTTCAGATCTAGCAAACAAAAAAAAAAAAAGCCAGAGCGGTCATAAAAATTGCTGCTCTCTAGGAATGGAAACTGGAAAGTGCCCACATGCTGCAGCCATGTGAGTTTGGGTGTATGTGGGAAGAGAGAGCTCAGAACACAGTAACTGAAAGTACTGGCAGCAGCACCGACACACCTAAGTGTTAATGAAGTGTTAATTCAGACAAAAATAACTACTGAAGGGTCAAGATGGAATTTTTCCTCTTCTACAGAACAGAAAGTCTGTTTCTGAAAGAAACACATTTTTTGATCAGCTATGTTCTCCATTCTTGTTTTCAAAGTTATGGTCAAAGCTTTGTAGACTCTAGTCTAAATGGGTTGATAAAATAATTCAATGCAGGAAAAAAACAACTATGATCCTTTACTTTAGAAAGTTTGTAGTAAAAGAAGCAAGTAATCCATTTGTTGTGACTGCAAATCCTCCTGGCTGTAGAGATTCATTAGGAGGGCCAGCCCAGCCAGACAGAAAACAATCTTGATGATGCAACACTGCTACTCAAGTGACAAACACCACGTGCAGAGAGCCTTTGAGGTGCCTGGATTTCACATTTTTGTCAGAGCCATCTGCAGATGGGACAGTGGATCAGCTGCTGCAGAGACTACCGTGAAGGTAAAGGTGATGAGCAAAGGCTGTGCTTAAGATGCTGATCAAAGGATGCAAGGTTTCACCATCTAAAGCATTCTCAGAGGGTCTTTGCAGCCCTGGAAACTTCTATCTCACCTGCAAGTTTCTCCATCTGAACCAGGGTGTCTTCTGTGGGTGCTCCCTCCAGAAGCTTCTCTGTAAGCCGGCTACCACAAGCTTTCAGAAGCCTGGAGACATTGAAAGGAAGAGAAGCAGGGTTCATGCAGCTTGCCAGGTGCAAAAATCCAGTTAAGACACTTGGTGCCATGATGTCAACAAAAAATCCAGCCACTAACCAGCACTAACCCTGTGCTTTCCTCAGTGTGGGACTATTGGCCCATCTTACAATCCCTGCCATGTAAAGGCCCCCAGATCCCACTGTTCTGCAATTTCTTTGTGCAGCATGCTTATCCCCCATCCAAATCACATGCCAGTGTTGCAACGCTCCCTGTGGCATCTTTCCAGGGAAGTTTAATGAACCAGTCAGGCACTGGAGCAACTGGACTCTCTCAGAGCCCAATGGCTGCACCTCCCATGCTGCTGATCCCAACACAAGGGCACTCCCAGGTGAACCACCACGGTCTGTCACGTGTGAATTCGGGGTGCAACACACTGGGGGTAGAAGCATCTTTTATTCCTTTCTTCCACACTTCCACACTGCAAGACCTTTCCATCTGCACAGCCACGGCCTCTATTAGCTGCCACATTAGTTTTACTTCACAGTAAAAAGATTTTTTTTTGTCCTAAAGGCATCAGTGTTGGTTCCTTCCAATTCAGACACTACTTAGCAAAGTCTAAATATTACCTCAAAAAAAAAACCAAAAACCCCCAAACACTCAAATCACATTGCCAGGATTTCAGGATATAGCAGTATCCTCCTCAGGAAGGAGCTGTGCCAGCTGAGAACAGCAGTGGCATTACCAAGCAAAGGAGGTGTGCAGACAGGCCCAGAGGTTCTCGTCGTTGGTCAGGGATGTCAGGGAGCGGGCGGCATTCCCATTGCGCTGGTGCAGGAAGGGGGTGAAGGCCGTGTTCATGCGCTGGGCACGCTGGGGGCACCCAAACTGCTCTGCTTCAAACACCTGCACACACAACAGGGGCAGCGTCACAGACTGAAAGAGATTCAGTGCTTGCACAGAGCTCAGCCAAAAAAATCACAACAAAAATACCAAGTGAAAAGGGTGCGTCACATAGACCCATCCAGTTATAGGACAACAGAGAGAAAGGACATCTTATTCTTAGATGGACTAAAATTATCACTACACTTGTGCTCCAAAATCATTGTCCTCCCCAGACTTACTTATGTTTGTAACACAGTTGTCGTCTACCAGGCCTGAGAAAAGCACTGAGTGTTTCAAGTGACAAAAACACCCTGTTCCTTCCCTCCTATATGCCCAGACACAGAAACCTGGAATGGTTTGGATTGCAAAGGACCTTAAAATTCAATTTGTTCCAACCGCCCTGCCACAGGCAGGCACATCTTCCACTAGACCAGGTTGTTCCAAGCCCTGTCCAACCTGGCCATGAACACTTCCAGGGATGGGGATACACACCACCCTCCTTGTGTCAATCTTAATGACCACCCTGGCATGAGCTGGATCAGCTTTTGGACTCAGCTGTCAATCAGGGATCATGATGCTGTACTGACATTGAGTCACAGGAACTCTGTACTGACCCACCTTCAGCGCTTTGCCCTGGAG
Organism: Monarcha castaneiventris obscurior; assembly: GCA_026261815.1. NCBI lineage: Eukaryota > Metazoa > Chordata > Aves > Passeriformes > Monarchidae > Monarcha > Monarcha castaneiventris. The sequence continues at coordinate 9,088,085 of JAMPIT010000856.1, read as the reverse complement.
CTCATCAATGATGCCTCTGATTTTTCCCAACAAGAAAGGCCAGGAGTTGATGAGGTAAATCCGGTCCATCATGATGGTGATGATGCTGTACCAGCGCTGGAAACCCCGAGCCAGGCTGTCTTTAATGAAGAAGGTGTGGCTGAACACAAACCCATGCTGTTCATCTCCAAAAAAAATTGGGCCTTCACGTCCTGGGCAGACCTGAAGGGAAGGGACACACACCAAAGTCATTAAACACATCAGAGAGTAACCATTCCTGCACTTTAACACCCACTTGGTGAATAAATGAAGCCTTTTTACACTACTATCCCAAAAGTAAAGTCCAACAGCCCTCCAGAGGTATCCTACAAACACTCCAAATCCTTCAATTTAACTGTATTTTAAAAATTCAGCTCCATTCAACTACAATACTGAGAATCCAGAAGGAATTTTGCTGATCCTGACACACAAATGCTCATTAATCTGTGAGGTTTTTCCTTCATATCTGTTAGGGGATGAATATTAATGGTCTACAAAGGGCACTCAACAACAGATTCAGAGGTTTTTACAAGAAGAGGTTATGTTACAATGAAAAGTAATAGGCACAAGGAACAAAACCAAGAAGGAGATATTTTTAGCCTCAGAAGATGAGAGGAAGGAACCCTCAAGGTCGTCAAAGATCAAGCTTAAAAAATACCACCAATTCTGGAATAAACAGACTTCTGTGCCTGTCTTTCCACCTCGTTCCCTCTGTGTTTTAGTCCGCACAGAGCAGCCAGGATCAGCAAAGGAATGTGGTGGATCTGAAGTGATACAGGAGCCATAAATAGCATTTCCCTGTCCTCCAAGGCAGGTACCTCACAGCTGAGGCTGCGGACGCAGGCCTGGCGCACGATGCTGAACAGCTGGGGGTGGTTTGGGTGCTGGTGGCTGACGTACTTGATCGAGGTTTCCTTGTCGTGGCTGACGTACCCCGGGTGTCCTCCTGCAAGAGAGCGGCAGCCCTAAAGGCAGAAAAGCAAATGCAGCCATAAATGAGCGTGCAGTTATCTCAGGTTTCCAAAGAGCTCTCAAGTTTTGTTCCCTCCAAAACATCATAAAATGTTATTTACACACAGAGACAAGAACACAAAGACTCAGAATGCAAGGAGTGTGAGTCAGGGTCAGGATTTGAACTCAGCTCCTCACACAAAACTCTGATATACTTCCTCTATTCTTATGCTCATTTTCCACTATTTAATTTCATTGAGATCTTGGTGCTGTCTCTACAGCTGGTAAAGTTCAGTTACAGCAGCTGTGAAACCAACTGGCCAAACAAAACTGGCCACAACTGAAGGGCAAGTAAATAATAAATATGTCAGAGCAAGTACTGATAGAAGACAAGTATGAGAATCATAGACTCATGGAATGGTTTGAGTTGGAAGGGACCTTAAAGATCACCTTGTTCCACCCCCTTCCATGGGCAGGAACACCTCCCACTGTCCCAGGTTGCCCCAAGCCCTGTTCAACCTGGCCTTAGACACTTCCAGGGATGGGGCAACCTGCATCAGGGCCTCGCCACCCTGATGGGAACAATTTCTTTAGTATATCCAACCTAAATTTCCCCTCTTTCAGTTTCAACACACTGCTCCTTGTCCTATCACTGCAGTTCCTGATGAAGAGTCCCTCTCTGGATTCCCTACAGGCCCCTTCAGACACTGGAAGGTTGCTGTGAGGTCTCCACACAAACTTCTGTTCTCCAGGCTGAACAGCCCTGAACGACTGAGAATATACATTTTTCCTATTGTTTTAATTGCTTTTGCTTTTTTAATGTTTCCTAGCCAATACTGCTCTTAAAATTATTATTAATAAATTATCTAACCTAATCTAACGAAGTAAATGCTCTTCAAGGATGAGGAAAGCATTTCTCAGCCACAAGAGAATCATAGATCACAGAGCTTAAGGAGACCTCGAGGTCCTGTCAAGGTCTATGTATTCAACAACAGCTCCTCCATCCTCTTGTGATGGATCATTAGGATTAGAGTTAGGGCTAGCTTGCAGTTAATGACAACTTGGAGATCTTCTGGCACTGACACATACAAAACAAGTTCTGTTCACATTTTTTTTCTCTCTAAACAATTGAATTTACATCAGAGAATCCCAGAGCCCTTTAGCCAAGCCAAGGACACTGATGCCCACACACAGATTTTCACACTTGCCTCACACATGTCTGATTTCTTTGGCCCTGGGCTGCTGGAGTCGGCGCTGGCCCCTTCAGCCGGGCTGTGCGAGCGGATCCGGCTGCTCATCTGAATCCCACCTTCCTCCTCCTCTGCCTGTTCATTCTGCCCAGAGATGTCCCCGCTGCCGGCGCCCTGCGGGAGCGGCGAGTGCAGGACCTCGGTGCAGAAAAGGGTACGAGGGCCGTGGAGCTCACAGAAATGGCACAGGGCAACGATAGCGTTCATAGTGAGGGCTCAGCACACCCGCCAGGCCTCCTGCAGCCAGGGAGAGAGCACAGGGTCAGCACACGGGGTATCACAGCATCTCTCAGGCCTCACTGGTGCCAGTCCTGTTCTGCATCCCTCTGGGAGCAGCTGGCCTTAAGCTCAGCCTGAGCCTGAGAACTCCAAGACCATCGAGTCCAACTTGTGACTGATCCCCAGCTTGTCACCCAGACCAGAACACTGAGTGCCACATCCAGTCTTTCCTTAAACCCCTCCACATAACTCTAGCATGGTAACTCCAACACTTTCCTCGGCATTCCACTGATCCAGGACCAACTTTCTGTGTATTGATGGGATGGGCTCGAGCAACCCAACCTGCCATTCCCAGATCCCGGACACTGAGCCGGGACACCTCAGGCCCCACGGGTGCGAATGAGGCTGGACCAACCCCTCATGCCCAGACACCTCCAGTCTTACAGGGACAGGTTCAGGGACTCCCAGAACAGTTTGGGTTGGAAGGGACCTTGAAAATCATCCAGTACAAGCCCTTGCCATGGGCAGGGACACCTTCCTCTATCCCAGGTTGGTCCAAGCCCCGTCCAGCCTGGCCTTGGACACTTCCAGGGATGAGGCAGCCACAGCTTCTCTGGGCAACCTGTGCCAGGGCCTCCCCACCCTCACAAAGCAAATTTCTACCCAATATTCCATCTAACCCCGCTGTCAGTCTGAAGTTGTTCCCCCTTGTCCTGTCACTACAGACCCGCGTAAATAGTCTTGCCCCATCTCTCCTGTAAGTTCCCTTTAGGTACTGGAAGGCCACAATTAGGTCACCCCAAAGCCTTCTATTTTCAAAGGCTGAACAATCCCTATTCTTCCAGCCTTTCCTCAAAGGAGAGGTGCTCCTCCCCTCTCATCAACTTGGTGGCCTCCTTTGGATCAAGGCTGAGGTCGCACAGACCCGACCCCCGTGCCCGGAGCCTCAGGCCGGAACCGTCCGGCCCTGCTGAGCGCCCGCGGACCCGAACGCCTCAGGCCCTGCCGGACCCAGGCCGGCCTGTCCTGCCGGGCCCCGTGTCCGGCTCCCCGTGCCCGGCCACCCCCGGCCCAGTCCCGGCTCCCTGCCCGGAGCCCCCGCTCACCGCGGCTCCCCCGGCCCGGCCCGTGTCCGCGGGCGCCTGACACCGACTGACCCACCGGCCGTACCACCCACACTGCCAGCTGGGGGGGGAGCAGGGGCAGACAGCTCCTGGCCCGCGCGCTCGCCGCCGCCGCGGAGAAGCGAGAAGATGGAGGACAAGGTAGGAGAGAGAGATGAGAAGCCCGTTCGTACCGCGGGACTGAGCTGGCCGTCCCGCCGCTCTCCTGGGGAACCGCTACCTCCCCGGCTGCCGCAGTGGCTCGGCCCAGGGCCGCACGGTTCACGGGGGCCGGGCGGAGCCATTACCTCAAGGGAGGGGGGACATGAGGAGGTCTGGAAGGTGCCTCCTCCCCTGCCGCCGCTACACCTGCCCAGCTGTCACAGCGCAGAGCGAGAACGGAGGTGTCCGATCACCGGGAACACGGAAAGGAACGAGCGGCAGCCTGCGAGCCGCGGGGGCCGCCACAGGAGAGGGCCGCGCTCCCCCCGCGAGGTGGTACGGGCCGCGCTGCGGGTCACGTGAGCAGCCGGCCGTGGGAGGGGAGCCGGGGCGGCCGCGGGCGGAGCCCCCGAAGGAGCCGGGACGGGCGCCGGGAGCGGGGGGACGCGGTGGGGATGGGGCCGGGAGCGGGGGGACACGGTGGGGATGGGGCGGGGAGCGGGGCGACACGGCGGGGATGGGCCGGAGGCTGCCGCGTTAACGAGCTCCGCCATCGGCTGCCGCAGGGCCCCTTCCCGGGCCTTCCCCCCGCCTCAGGGCGGTGCCGAGTTCTCCGTAGGCTCGGCGCGACTTCTCCCTTGGAGACTCAGCGCCCACCGTTTGTCTTAATTCCTTAAAGTGCTTAGAATGTAAGATTATGGCAGATGAAGGCTTCGAAGTATTGTCGTTTCCCGATTTATAAAGCAGCTCTATGGAGTTGTTTACTCAGGTACAGCCCGGGAAGAGCAGGGAGCAAACGCCCAAGTTAAACCTGTTCAGGCTCTTCATTTCCATTAAACTACTCCAGTTTCTCTTCAGGGTATCAAGTTTAAGTATTAAAGGATTATATACTTCTAGGAATCTATGACGGAAAGCTAAACCAAATTCCATGTGAACTGTTAGGCTTCAAAATAATAATGTACCGGATTCTTCCCTGCCCCTTGGAGCTGTCCCTCACAGAGTTTTAAATACCTGAATCTGAACCAAAGTAGTAAATTTTCAAGAAGCTAGCAGCATAGATTATTCAGCTGAGTGAAACTTGTACTTTAATCCCAAGAAAAGAGCAGCTGATACCACTACAAGACACACCTCTGGATCCAAGCAGCCACACATGGACTAATAATTATGTCTCTGATAAAAACAATACCCAGATGGTCTGCAAAATGGATTATTACAGAAACACAGAGCTCAGACATGAATCCCAAAATGGTTTGGGTTGGAAGGACCTTATGGACCATCCCATTCCAACCCCCTGCCACGGGCAGGGACATCTTCACTAGACCAGATTGCTCAGAGTAAGTGTTCCATCCAGAATCCCAAAGCCCATCTCAGACAAGGACCTGCAGCAGCACTTCTCAAGAAAGACACAAAAGAAAGACTATTTCTATTCAGAATTGCTCAGGAGAGCTCCTAGAAGCCACCAGCAGGGCTTGAGCACCTCCAGAGCAGAGGGCACTGCCACACAGAGCAGGCAACCAGCAGCTTCCCCAGTCAGCCAAAATCACCTCCTGAAAAGCAACCAGAACAAGAGATCCCCCCCAAAAAAAACTAAGGTAAACCCAATACAAAAGACCTACAATCTCATTTAAGACAAACTAAGAATGACTCGTTTGTTATCTTTATTTTCCAATAGTACATTTAAACAACTGCTCAGGACTAACCTCCCAGGCCAGAGTGGCCACATGGAGAACATTTCCTAGGTTATACAGATCGCCTATGACAACACAAACACCGGGCCGTGGCTGTGCTGTGGGACACAGAGGGAAGTTGTGGAGAAGGAGGCAGCTGGAGTTACACAGTGGAGCGATGGCTCAGCAGAGGTCACGCACTGGGGCTCCTTGGTGGCACAAAACCAGGAGTGGGGGTTGTACACAAACAGCTTCCAAACATTCCTTCTTAGAAACATTTCAAAATCTCACAGTAACTGGCCTAGAGACCCCTCCTGTGGCTATGAACTGCAGTTGCACATCTAACACTGCCTTCAGAAGTGCATTTTGTGTCTTTGCTAATTAAAATGCATCAAAATCAGAGTCAGATATCAAAGCATGCTCTCAGTATTCCCTGGACACATCTTGTGACCATGCACGATGGGAAGAAACAGCCACGGGACCTGTGAGAGTCCAAGCTGGGAGCGGCACAGCACGCAGTGTTCCTAGAGTTGAGCAGAAGTCCTTCCCTGCAGTAAATACAAATTAAATCCAGAAAGCCCAAGTGTTCTCAAAGCCTCTCGGCTGACCACAACCCATGCAGTTAGTTCCAAGACTTGGAAGGAGCTGCTTCATTAAAAATCTGACATAATTTCAGCGCTATCTCAAGACATGCAGCTGCCAGACCATGTGTGTTTATCAAACTAGGACTTAAAAGCCCTTCCCTAGAGCACTTTTGGTGAATGCTTTATCTACTGATACTACAGGTGGGACCTGACTTTGAACTTCTGACAGAATTCAGACATGAACAGCACAACTATCCACGCCAGAAAAGGAACCTCAGCAGTTTTCTAATTTTAAAAGCATTTGCCCTCTTAAAAATCAGATATATAATGGAATATATCACTTGAAACTATTCCACAGCTATTTTTGTCATCCTTTTGATCTGAGCATGGATTTGTTTTACCTACTTTAGGCAAGAAAAAAGAGAAAACTCTGGAGCTATTTGCCAGCTGCATAATTAGTTTGCTTCCAATTCCACAGCTGGGAAACCATCCTGCAGCTCTCAGCAGGTAAATCCACGCTCACTACTAGGAACTAGTAGTGTAAAAGTGGACATTCCTGTTTTTTCTCCAACTCCATCACAGCATCCTGAATACATTCTCCCCTGACAAGGGAGCCACTGGCAAGGAGAGTTGAGCCAGGCACATTTCTGGAGGGGTGGGGTTTGGAGTCGGTTGTTTGCAGTCCCTTCTGGGAGTGCCACGTGTGGCTGTAACAATCACCCTGCTTTGGGCTCGAGCCACAGCATCACTAATTACTCATTTAACACTTCCATGGGACCAGAGAGGGAAAATGGTGTATGTTCAGCATTGAAATGACTGCAGGATTAATTAAGATAAAAACCTTCAAAATCATAAATCTCTTCTAGTTCCAAGATTGGTAATGCGAGTTACGAAAAAATCCAGATTTTTGCTTAAAGATCAGGTATAAAAGTTGTCCCAATGGAATTCTCTCTGTCAGGAAGTGATGAGCTGCTCACACTGTGGACCTCCACTGTGTTCAATAGTAAACTGCTATTTTATGCTTTCAAAACCATCCTTCACCACCAACCACAACCTGAGACACCTCTCTTCACCAGAAAGTAGCACCCTGCTGTCACAGAGGCTCTGCTAGACATGGGACACCGGTTTTAGGTGAAAACCCCAACACTTCTGTAACAGCACTGGAAGCACAAATGGAATTATTTTCAACCACAGGTGACTTCAACACATACAAACTTCACACAACAAGAGCCAGGAATGCTCAGCTCCCACCTGAAAACAAGCTGGCAAGGTAGCAGGAGCAAGCAGCTCCTGGTCAGGTGTTTCAGTAGGAAGCAGTGGCTTCTCATTTTCTGATGACAGGTTTATTTCTGCCTGACACAAGGTGTGAACAGTGAGAATCTTCAGAGACACGAGAACGACAGAAAATTAAACAGCTCAATGATTTAAGGGGTGAAGCACTTTAAAGAATCCAGTAACAAAGTTTTGAAGTTTTTAGTAAATTAAAAACCAGGTACCATTGCAACATGTTATCTCCGAATAAATCCTGCATTTTGAGAGCTGTATAGAATTCTATTTATGTTCCATGCAGAAATACTGGTTTCCACCAAAGAAACTATCAGCCTGTTGAAAACCTTCATGCCAGTTGCACAGGAACAAACATTTAAATTTCTTTCAGTGTAAACAACTTCCTACCTAGAATCCTCCAGAACACCAAAGTTTTCCAAATATCCTTTTGTTTAGGTCTAATAAGTTTCATCTAAGAGCAAATAATATTAGCAGATATTTTGTACCAGAAACTTAAAATCATAAACAGCTGTCATGTATGTTTTCCATGTAAGATTCCTACTTTGCAGCAAACTTCCTTACAAGGACACGTTGATATCCTCCTCCTTTGGGGAAGAACAGTTCTCATTTCCTCGTTTAATAGACAGCACCAGCTACATTGGGCATATGCAAATTCTCTACATTATGATTTGCTTGAACTCCACCCCTCTGCTCCCACCACACATATGATAAATCTGCACTTTGAGCCAACTTTAAATACAGAATAATGAACCAGTAATTATCTTGTAAGTGAACCAACACTAGTTTGTATTCTTCCCTGAATAACACTTTTTTTTGCAGAAGAGGACTGCTACAGAAACACGGCAACATTCAAACCCTTTAAAACAAAAGGTAGATTATTTAATGCATTAACGATGTTAATCTGAAGATAAATAAATCCACAACAGACTTTTAAGTTTCTTTTGAGATTTCCTTTTTCTTTGCAGAGAATATTTCTGATATTATACAGTACTGAGAGGGTGTTCTTTTATTTTCTTAATGTCCAGGTGAAAAGCAAAGCTCAGTTCTCTCTGCTCTCTTCATGGAACTCCTCAATGCCCTGTTCCAGGCGTGATTCTTTCATAAGCTTTTACTTGAAAGCGGAGTGGTGAGCAACATTAATTTCAAGAATAACTGGATGGTTTGGTCCCTGAGTCATCTTCTTGAGAGCCCATACTCTGAAAGGGAGAGAGTTAGTTCTGTTCAGAAACAGGTCTGCAGGCTTGAGAAAGACAGGTCTTTGAAGTGAACAGGCAGGAAATAAAGGGCCTATGAAGTAACATGCACTTCATTTTCTGGTTGAAATCACTGCAGGATTAATTAGGAAAGAACATCTTCAAAAATAATAAATTATCCTTATGATGTGTCATGAAGTTTATGCACGTATTTATTAATGAAGTATAATAAGAACACTGTAAATACTGACATTCAGTACAACACACTCACTGCATTGAATGAATCTCTTACATACCCTTACAAGACATTAAATCAATTACCTTCTGCACAAACTGAGGGTTCACAGTGATCTCTTGATCCATGGCTTTCAGTCGTTCATCAAGCTCTATACATTTCAGCATCTTAAAAATATGTATGAAATTGATTACTTTGACCAGCTTGCATCTCATCTTCAAGACATTTCATGGCTGTGCCATGTAGAACCAATCACTTTTGCCATCACTAAAGTTCCACATCAAAATGTTCTTATCCCTCACCTCCCAAACAAAAGTGTCAGAGCATTTTTTATTCCTTTCATTTGATCCTTGTCTTCCTAACAGCCCTTTTTAAGGCCATTGCTGGACAGTCCCATGAGGGTCAACCACCTTAACCTACAGGCAGGTTATTCAGAGCCAGTGGAAGTGATCTTTGAAGTTTAAAACCCTAAAAACAATCTTTCTAATTCATTCAAGAATCTTCCTATCACCAACAGCAAGCAGTCTCCTGAAACAGCTCAAGCTGTGCAGGACACAACGGGGAACACACTGACAGAGAGTATTAATCTAAAATCTGTGAAAATAGTGTAAACTGTCAAATAATGATTCACAGTCCTCACTCTCTATATCTAAGTTACTTCTGGCTTCTGCCAGCAGCTCTCTGATTACAGACGAAGGTTCTTTGATAAGAATTCAAAAAGCAGTTGAGATTTACCTCCTGATCAATGTTGTGGAGCATAGCTGGATTGTTATATTTTTCAGGATTATCATGGAAACAGACCATACCATCTTTCTGATTAATACTTGCAAAGATTTCACCATCTTCTATCTGAAATGACACAGGGTTTGATAGAAGTTATCACCAAGAACAGAATTTCAGGTAACAGCAACACACAGGCTCTTTGTGGAATTGTCTTTAACTTGGCTGATTTCCCACAGGTTCCCAAAAACACATGATTCCTGCCTTATCTTAGGTGGAAAACAGCTTTTTACCTTTCTTGAGAACAGTCTAAACACCACAGCAGACGGACAGCATTTCCTCCACCATGAAAGAGAACTGTTCACAATGTGCACTACCAACCCAAACACTAATTTTGGGATAGTTTAACCAAGTCAGAGGTCTTACCATGTGGAGGACGTATTTTTCTGCTTCTTGGGGCCCTGACAGCTGCACTCGACTTGCCATGTCTTGTAATGACAATGTTAAAAACGTCTGAAATTTAGAAAGTATCAAAGTGTTAAAACTGGATGTTAAGGATTTTCCCTGTTGACGCTTCATAGCCTGTGTAACCTGACTGTGGAAGTCTGAGGGGAAGAAATAAGTGGAACACACAGTTATTAAAAGGATCATGAGAGTGAGTCAGTTCTTTCTCTGGACATTAATTTGTTACACTGAGCACGTATGGAGTCATTACTCATTCCTGTGATTTCATTTTACACCAGACAGTCCTGACCATGTCCAACCTCTTCTCTCACGTTTCTACACAAAAAGGTGACTCTCCCTCCCTTGAATTTCCTTCAAGAGATCAATATAAAAACCTCTTTATGAGATTTTTTTTCTTACTGCATCAAGCATCATATAAGCTTACCAAAAAACAGCTTTCCCCAATCACCTTTCAGAATTAATCTGATCTCTCAGCTGATGGAGCAAATCACTTCAGTGCTTCTGTTTTCCCTTTCATTTCAGACACTTCCAAAATCTGTCCTATTTACTCACTCTTTTCTGATGAAGTGGCCTGTAAAGTTCAGTTTTTCTATTCTTTGAATAGGGATGAAGGTCACTGGGTTGAAGCGCTCACTTTTTTAATTATCTATGAAAATCTCATGGGGAAACCCCCCTGACAGACTGAATCACCTTTTAAGTAATGCATAAGCAGCCAACTGAATTGTTTTCTTATACAGGGCATTTTCGCCTCCTTTGTTTCAGACACCAATCTCAGTTTCAGTAATTTCTCTGTCACATTACTGTGCTATCATTTAGCTCTAAATCGAATATATTTCAGAAATACACTCTTAGAGGAAAACTGCTCACAGTTTCTCTTACCTTGGTTAGCCTCTGAATATTCTTTTTGTAGAGAGATGACAAGCATTGCTTAACCAGCCCCATATTATTATCCCTTGTGAAAGTTTCACTGTGTTTGTTCACCAGATTTCGAAGCTCCGAGGGTTTATTGGTTGAATAAACTTGCGCTAATTCATGGTAAGCATTGCTAAGAGGCTGCAATTAGAAAAATGAGAACCCTTCTTAAAGAACACAGTGTTCAACCAGCCTCACAAAATCTATTCAGTGCTCCAACATTAGAAGCCATGCAGGCATTGAAGTAGATTTAAGTAGCTCAGGCATTTCTCATAAAAAAAGACAGGATACCCATACATGTCTTTATGATACACTAAATCTGTATTACTGCAGTGTAACATTTAATAAACATAATTCCAGGACCTCTGTGTGACAGTTTTACTTACAGCAGTGTGAAAAAACTCTCTCAGTTGACCAGCTGAGTTGGAGGTAAGTAAGGTACTGCCTGGTCACTGCCCATCCATTGTATTTGTTCTGCCCTCTAAGACATCCATCCCTGATCACATCAGGTCACAGCATCGACAGCAGAGACTCAAAGGGTGAAACCAGTTCACCTAAATTACCTTAATATGTTTTGAGCTTGTTTATGAGTCTCTGAAGTTAGAGGAATTTTGGAACTCTCTAGAATTTTGGTCACAAATCAACAAACTCGGTGTTAAGAACTAAAAAGTATGTTACTTAGCATCAGAACTCTCTCAGCAGCAGTTTTGTCTCCCATCCTACACCTCCTAATCTGAATGCTTACACACTCCAAACTTGCTGTTTTTTCAGAAGCTTTTATTCTTAAAAAAGCTGGGATTTGGGAATAAACTGTTCAGCATTTTATACTTCCATCAGATGAAGTTACAGGTCAAATCTTTTCACAATGACACTGCAGCTTGAAAGCAAAGTGAAATCTGAGTATTTTTAAAATTCTAACATAAAAAGCTGTAAAGGAATGTGCAGTATCAGCAAAAGGAATATTGATTAGTACTATTCAATCTTAAAGTTTTCCCAAATTTTAAAAACCTGTATCACCAATATCATAGAATGGTCACCACAATCATAGAATGGTTTGGTTTGGAAGGGACCTTCATTTCACTCCAAACCCCTGCCATGGACAGGGACACCTTCCACTTTTACACATTTACAAATTCAGATTTGTTGATCTATTATTTAGATGTATTTGCAATACTTACCTTAATGAATCTACCAACTATCTGGGAAGTGTATTTTGGTAGCTGCTGAACTTTGCCAAGTAGTATCAAAGAAACTAGGATATACTTTTTATATGATTCCAACATAATATGACTGACTGCCATGGCTGGAGTAGTTATTGCCTAAGCAGGAGAGAAAGAAATGCAACAGAAATTTAGTCTGCTTACTGGTAGATCCTGGTAGCTACTGCATGAACAAAAAACTCAATTTCCAGCTGCATGCAGAAAGGATACAGTGATATATGAAATTCTCTTTTGAGCGCTGAAGCTTAACTAACTTCTGTCAAAATTAATTATCCAGAAATACGCGAAAAAAGGAAATTTTATACAAGCTACTCAAAACATATCATCTTACAGTGGTGCCTGTCTTAAAACAGCCCTGCTCAGATAGAATCAGAACTTCCTTCCTTGGAATATATCTAAAGTACCAGAAATCACCTGTAGCTACTTGTGAACCTGGATTTACACAGACCCTCAAAGAGGTTTTATAAAGCTGTTACATTATCAGAGGTCTGCAGAATAGGGAAAAAGGAATTTAGTTTACTGTGATAGTGGAACTACTCAAGAGCTGACCCTCGTCTACAAAAAAGAAAAATGCTGCACCAATCTGTTTGGCACATTTCACAGCATTTCCTTCATACACAGTTTTCGCAATTTTGCTATTTTCTTTCCCAGATAAAGCAAAACCAGGATATATTATAACAGCCTTGAAGAAGCATAACTCCTCTCATAAAACTAGCCAAGGCCTCAGCACAACCACTGGACTTTTTTAAGGACACACAACCGTGTGTCAGCCTGTGACCTGTTTCTGTGCTGCAGTTTCAAGCAGGCAGCTGAAAAATATTTATAGTGAGATAAATTTAACATCACCCTTTGAGCTGCACAGCTTTATAGTGCAATAAGGCTGTAAGAGACTTTCTTAAAGGAAAACACCTCCAAAGACAGTTTGTGACAGTTCAAAGGTGCTGTGTTTTCTCAGCACTGTTACACATCTACTTTTGTCTTTCCAGAGATCACACTTCAGACTCATCATTTCATTTCAAGTTACCTGTTCATAAAAGTAGAGTGCTCTTTCAAAGTTCTTTAGCCCAGTGTATATCATCCCACCATAGTAGTAGTAACATAAAAAGTGCTTCGCATCATATGCCCCATTCTCTTTACAAATATCCATCATGTCCACATCTAGATACGGGAGGGCAGGTTTAAAGCATTTTGCTAACAAACAGAGCTACAAGAAAATAAATCAAGTTTTCATAAATTAGCCATTTCCATTCGAATTTCCATGAGAAGGAATTGAGACTGAATTAATTAATGCTACTGCATAAATATCACTCTCCCACAAGTAAAAAAACAGAGCATGTCAGTAGTGGAGTAACACAGGTCAAAAACCCTTAACACAGATTATGAATTGTTACAAAATTATCTGACTCCTAAAGAAATTAAACTTCGACAAAGCTGTTTCAAACTCCAGGCCTGTCAGACTACTGTGCTGGCAGCACTAAATATTCCTCTGAATGTTCCTGTCAACTCTAAATCCCAGGAGCCAAGAATGAGACAGAAATACAAACCCAAAGACACTGAGACAAACATATCTTTCGTCAGACTTGAGCAGACAGTAGCTGGATATTACACTGAGATCACCCAAGATAAGCTCTGTGTGACTTTCAGCCCACAGAGAAGGGTTGTCAAAGGACTTCCTGAAGTCATCAACAAAATCAAAGATCTGAGGACATGCACTGAACATTTAAAATTAGTAATTAATCTGTATATCAGATCCAGATTTTATTTCAGTATATCATCTTATTTACTACTGGAAAAAAACCAAACCAAACAAAAAACCATCTGAAAATCCATTCTTACATTGCAATATGTGAACATGCATTTCCTTGAAGGTTTATAGGTATTTTATAAGCTTTTATTCTCACAAAAAGCTCTTCTGATCCCCTTACCTGGCAGAGATCTGCGTGTATTGAGGTCAGCTGGTTTGTGTTCATCTGCATCTTGTCTATGGCTTGTCTGAGAATGCTAATTCCTCGCAGGGGCTGTCAGAAATTACATCTCTTTCAGATAATTTCTCATAGATGGCAGCACATTGGATCTTATGTTGACACTTACAAATGAAAAATAACACTAATTGACAGGTTCCATTAAGTAATAGTTAACTTGAGGTTCCCTTTTTGTAGGATATCGCAGTCTCTTGGAAAATAAAATTAACCTTGGCTACACAACTTCTCCTGATAAAGTCATCAATTCTGCTCCACAAAGCCAAGCTCATCAGGAATACAGTAATCTGTATCAATAAGAAAACCTTCCTTGACTGCATGACTCCATCTAAACTCCCACCAAATACTAAAGGCAAGGCTCTCACTCCACTCCACTTCGAAGTAGAGATCAAATCTGGTCTATCTCAGGCTAGATTTCACCAGTGGCCTGAAAAGTCAGGATTTTAGCAAGAAAACCACTGGTCAAATAGTTCTTAATCAAGTTTCCTGCACATTTTAAGGCATTTCATTAAGAACATTATATAACACCAGTGAGAATAACACTGAAACTAAAATCACTGGCTCACCAGTGCTTTACAGCTCTCTCCTCTACTCATGTACACATTGTCTGAAGAACATTCTTGGTACTGCATATTTCCTACTTTGTGTAGGAACATGTTTTTAGGTGGCTCTTTTCCCCAAAAAATTATCTTCCTTAGGTTTTCCTTAAAGAAATCTTAGAATTCTGAGTTTGGTTCATTACCTTTCAGTAAGCTTAACAACTAAGGAGCTGCACAGAAACACCTGATGTGAAGTTAGTGGCAAATCTTTATGGAGTAAGAGGCTGGTAACATCCCCTTTAAGCCTTGAGTATGTAGTAGCTTATTTGTGATTTTATCATTATAGATGATACTTGCTCACCTGTTTTCTCTCCACAAGGGCATTTGTTAACTGGTGGCACAGGCCAGCAACTAAACATAGTAAAAAAACAAACAAAAAATACCCCAGTGAAAAAGCAGCATTACCAAGCTATCCAAAAATATATCAAGTCTGAAATAAGCTTAACTTACAAGTGTCTGTTGCATATCTAATGTGTTCTCCATTACAAGTGCTGATAAAAAGCTGCACCTGTGAGAATAACGTTTCGAAGTCAGGGATGCTGGGCATAGAAAACTTCACAAACCTGAAACAAAGAAACAAAACATTTAGCATTTATTGCTTGGAGGCTCATTAAAAAGATTAATCTTCACTACTAAGTCTCTACATGCAGGTGCTTGCAAACAAATCCAAAGTGTTTATGAGACGTGGCATAGGATTTCCCCAGAAGCTGCACAACAACATTTGAAAATACCTTTCTCTGCACAACATAATTCTCAATTCAGTGCAAACTACAATGGCAAACAAAGATCATTTTCAATACTATCAGTATTTTGTTTCAAAAGTGTAGTAGAATCAGTACTAGAATTCTGGTCTTTCCCTTAAAAGAGAATTTTAAAATAGCAGTGGAACCTGCAGATAGTTCACTTGAAGTCAGATACAGCCAGTTTGAACTTCAAGACTAAATATCTTAACCTTAGTTCAGCACCCCCATGGCAACTCAGGTTTTATCTTAAACTCCAGACATCAGCAAGAGCCTCAGTGCTGTCTAAAGACAAACACCCAAGACCCACGATAAAAGCCCATTTTTTAGTGGAATAAAATGTCTTGCTCCATGCTTACAGTTCAGTGCATTAATGCCCTCAAAGTTTGAAAAGCTCGTTTTATATCTTTTTGCTGAACACATATGGAAAAACACTTATCATGGAATCCCAGAATGGTTTGGGTTGAAGGGACCTTAAAGCCCATCCTGTTCCACCCCCTGCCAAGGGCAGGGACACCTTCTACTATCCCAGGGTGCTCCAAGCCCCATCCAGCCTGGCCTTGGACACTTCCAGGGATGGGGCAGACACAGCTTCTGTAGGCACTCTGTGCCAGTGCCAGAACAAAACACTTTGCTTGGCTGACAGTTCAGCTCATTGCCTGAAGTTTTAATATCTAGTTAAAAGCAAGCAACACTTACAAGACAGCAAGAACACCTAGTGAGTGTTCCTGTACATCCAGGGCACCGAGCACTGTATCCAGATGGGAAAGATTTTTTGCTAGCAGCTCTCCACTTTTATTGATCAGTTCACAAAGCTGGGTCATTTGCCCTGAAAAACAAAAAGCATTGTTGTCAAAGCCTAATTAGAGAACATTCACCCATTCCCATACCTCATTATAACTTGCTTCCCTATGTAACCTCAGTACCACCCCAAGTCTTAATTTTCTTTAACAAAATAGGCATTAATTTTTTACCCACCATATGGGGTTTTTTTTATTAAACAAACACCAGAGCTTATTCCTTGCTGGTCCTCAAGCCCTACCCACCTTTCAGGTCTGCTCATAAGCATTTTTTTGAAGTAGACATTAAAGTTACAACTACATACCTACAACTGAAGTATCTAAAAACCTGTCCTTAAATTTACTTTGTATAATTAAAACTACAGTGTTATTCCATATGCTGTGAGCTATGAACACAGAATGAAAAGTGACTACTTTGAATTAGGAAAGTACAGTAAGCCCCAAAACCCTTATAAAGAAAGCAGATCCATTCCCATGAACTGCTTTCAAACTCTTCCTCCCCCACAATTAATTGAATGAATTAAAACTATGTCCTTCTGAAGCAGAGTATTGTTTCAATGTTCAATCCTTGCAGATTAGAGAGAAAAAAAAGAGGTTCTCTCACCCTTAACAAAAGTCTCCATAAAGTGAGGAATAGTGCCTCCATTCAGAAAGATTTACACTACCCTCAGGTCTCTGGCCTTTTCCTTTGAGAAAGGAAAACTTGGGAAGTTCTAGCAATGAAATGTTAGTTTTGAAGTGACAGAAGGATCAAAAATTCCTAATGGGGGACCAGGGCCCAGAAACTCCAGAAACTCTCCTCCAAAACTGTTCTCCTCCATATGGAATTAAAAAAAGACATAAGCATGGGAAGGAATGGGGCTTGTGAAATTCTCAGTGCTTTGATAATGGTGTTCAGGCGCTGCAAAATCCTAGTTCTGGTGTCCTCCTTATTCCAGAAATCCACTCCTTCTACAGTTGCATCACTTAGCATTCCCCTGAAAAAACAAAGCCAACTCCCCCCTGCAACCAGACTCTGAGCAAAGTGGTCTAGTGGAGAGTGCCCCTGCCCATGGCACAGGTTGGAAAGAGATGACCTTTAAGGTTCCTTCCAACCCAAACCATTCTGGGATTCTGTGATCTGTCCCTCTACCCACACACATACACTGAACAACTTAGAGTCTAAGTGGAAATTCCCATACCAGGCCCAACTAAATTTCCCTTTATGTCACCTCCCAGGCAGCCAAATGACAGTCAGAAACCACCAGAAGTACACACATTTCTCCTGAGTGCTCTCACGTCCAGCTGCCCTTCTGGCTCTGGATTAACTTTCACAGAATCCCAGAATGGTTTGGATTAGAAGGGACTTTAAGGATCATCTCATCCCAAACCTTGGCCATGGACAGGGACACATTCCACTATCCCAAAGTGCTCCAGGCCCTGTCCAACCTGGCCTGGAACAGTTCAGGGATGAGGCAGCCACAGCTTCTCTGGGCAACCTGTGCCAGGGCCTCCTCACCCTCACAGGGAAGAATTCTTTCCTAATATCCAATCTAACTCTACTCTCTTGTCAGTTTGAAGCCATTCCGCTTTTCCTGTCACCCCAGGCCCTTATAAATAGTGTCTCTTCATCTTTTTTGTAGCTCCCTTCAGATACTGGAAGGCCACAAATAGGCCACCCCAAAACCTTCTCTTTTCCAGAACAATCCAGATCATCTCAGCCTTTCCTCATAGCTCCATCCCTCCAATGATCTTGGTGGCCTCATCCAGACTTGCTCCAACAGGTCCATGTCCTTACTGTGCTGGGGACTTTCTCACAGAGAACATCTCCCTAGCTCATCCCTAATGGGAGAACTTCAATAAAGTCAACCAATCTCCCCTTGAGCCTTCTGCATCCCCAAAAACTTGTGATAGAAAGTTCTCCAGCTCAACTACTGGAGAAGATTCATCTTCCATCTGGTTTGCACCCACACCTTGCAGGTATAAATTGTCTCTAGAGTAAAAATACTCTGTATTTAATAAGTGAAAACAGAGTAAGAGAAACCTGGAGCTCAACCCAAGGACTGCTAGAGATAAAACCTGGGGCCATGGCGGGGAAACATCAATTTTTGATCAGTTTCTGAGAGGAAACATCTCAGGCACAGACCAGTCAGAACACATTTCACAGAGCATCAACACAGAGAGAAAGTTCAAGAACCAGGAAACGCTGCACCCACACACAGTAAAATTAGGAGTTTGGCAGTGAAACTAAGAAATTCTACCTGCGATTATTAAAACCCTTTGTGAACATGTGGCTACAGTCTCAGATCTGTCACACAGTTCTGTGGTAGGGTGGGACTCTCTGACCCTCTGTCCATGCTCTGCTTGGAAATGTAGAGCATGGACACTTGAGCAATTCAGAAATACATTTTAAACCACACTTAGTACAACCTGCCCGTTCATTACGGAGCTGACAGGCTGGGCCACACAATCCCAGTTAAAGCCCTAGCGATGCCCCCTCCTCCCCCTATTTCAAAGGCTCCTATTTTGTCAGGATCACCGATGCGGGCTCCGCTACAGAAACCACCCCCTGGGAGAACCGCGGAGCTCCGTGAGAGCACGGCCGGCCCCTCGTGCCCTGTCACACCGCTGGGATCCCGCCGGGGCCGCCCCAAATCAACCCCGGCACGGGCCCCGCAACCCCCGGGGGTGCAGTGCCCGAATTAACCCGGGCTGGGCCCCGCAGCCCCGGGGGTGCAGCACCCCGGACCCGCGCCTGAGGGAGCGCCGTGCGAGTGGGCAGGCCCCGGCCCGCCCCCCCGCCACTCGCGCGGTTTGACGAGCTCCTTCGGTCTTCGCCGGCCTCCCTCGGCCCCGCGGGCTCGCCCCGTCCTCCCGGTCGCCCCGGTCAGCCCCGTCCCCCTCACCCTGGGCCGAGAGCTGCCGGACGCTGTTGACGAACTGCTCCAGGGCCGACGCCATCTTGGCGGCTCGCGCCGCGGCCGCGCGCGCGGAGGGGCGGGGCGGGGGGAGCGGCGCGCGCCGGGAGCCGCCGCCCGCCGCCCGCCAATCAGAGGCCGCCGCGGGCGCCGCGCGACGCCCGCCGCCGCGCGCCGCTTCCGCCGCCTCTCGCGAGAAGCGCGGTCGCCATGGCAACCGCCGGCCCCGCGTCAGGCGCGCGGGAGGGGCCGTGACTCAGCAGCGCTGGGAGGGGGGGCGGCGGCGGCGGCGTCACGGAGCGTCAGCGCCCCGCCACACCGGGGAGCCCCGACAGCGGGACCTCGACACCGGGACACCCGACACCGGGGAGCCCCGACAGTGGGACCTCGACACCGGGACACCCGACACCGGGACCCCCGCCACGCCGGGGGAGCCCCGACACCGGGGAGCCCCTACACCGGGACCCCGACACCGGGACACCCGACACCGGGACCCCCGCCACGCCGGGGGAGCCCCGACACCGGGACCCCCGCCACACCGGGACACCCGACACCGGGACACCCGCCACACCGGGGAGCCCCGACACCGGGGAGCCCCGACAGCGGGACCCCCGACACACCGGGGGAGCCCCGACAGCGGGACCCCGACACCGGGACACCCGACACCGGGGAGCCCCGACAGCGGGACCCCCGACACACTGGGAGAGCCCCGACAGCGGGACCCCGACAGCGGGACCCCCGCCACACCGGGGAGCCCCGACACCGGGGAGCCCCGACACCGGGGACCCCGCGATATGGGGCCCTCTTTTCACCAGGGACCCCCGCGACATCGGGCCCTCGTTTCACCGGGGACCTCCGCCACACACACGAGGGTCCACATGATATGGGAACCCCTGCGACATGGAGGCCCCCGCCACACGGCGCCGTCCGGGACAGCGGGCCCTCCCCGACACGGGGGGCCGGTCCCTGCCGCTGCCCGCGGGGCGGGAGGTGAAGCCCACCCGAATGGCCGCATTGCACCAGCAGAGGTTTAATCCCTTTTGTCCCCTCTGACGGAGACTGAATGTGGTGGTTGTCGTCTAATGGGGTGTAATATTCGCCCTGGTATCAGGGAATAGGGTTTGAATCCCTCAGGTTAATACGTGGATGTGTGTTTTCCATCCGTGGGGAGCTGAAGCAGCGTGTCCCTTAGCTGTTGCAAGCAGGGGATGTGTCTGTCCTTCAGTATCCATGAAGATGATGGAAGCCTGAGTGGAGATCACAGAATCGTAAAATATCCGGAGCTGGAAGGAACCCACAGGGATCATCCAGTCCAGCTCCTGGCCCTGCACAGGACAGCTCCGAAATCCCACCGTGTGCCCGAGAGCGTTATCCAAAATGCTCCGTGAACTCTGTCAGGCTTGGTGCCCTGACCACTGCCCTGGGGAGCCATAAATTTGTATGTATTCCCTCCCTGCTTAGTCAGGAACATCCAGCTGTGTTGAAATCCCATTCCTTGCAGGAAGCAAAACGCCTGCGGTACAAGTGAAAGCACAACACAGACCTAAATTTCACACATTCCCCTCCCAGCCTCAGCTGAGATCACCATCGTGTCCAGCCAGTTCTTCCTTCCTTCCCTCCGTGACCTTCTCCAGGTCACCGGATCCCAACAGCGAATTTGCCCTTTCTAGGACACAAGGACAATGCATTCCGCTGGGAAACATTCTGGACTTGAAAAATTAAATATTTTGGAACCTTGTTATTGCTGTCGAGCAAAATCTTTTATTTCCCAGCTCAGTGGTTGCCTAATCCTGTCAATACCACATGGAGAATTCCCTCTTCTTCATCAGTTTTAATTCCCAAAGTGTTTTTTGAACAGATCTTTGGTCTCTCTGGTCAGAACATCGAGCCCTTGTTGGTGCAGTGGGTGCTTCTTTGGGGTCCTTAGATTGGCTTTTAAGGGCTCCTGTCACGCGTGGGGGACAGAGCTGTCACACGGAGCAAGAACTGGCAGAAACGGGTGCATTTTATGCAAAAAAAAATCACCACATTACCTGTGCCTCCAAATGTACCCACCACCTCTGCAGGCAGGGACGGGCACGGGGAGGGAGCGGGCATCCCAAAGGCTGAGGGGCGAGGGAAACTGAGGCAGGGAGGGAGGGGAAGAGCAGCGGGGCTGGGGCAGCCTTAAGGCGGGCGGGCGGCGCGGAGCCGCCGCGCTGTCGCAGGGCGCTTGTGCCGCTTTAAGGCGGTGCCGGCGCTCCGGGCTCGGCGAGCACCGGGAAGAGGAACTGGGCTTTGCACTGCCGGGTCGGGGCGAGCTCCGCGCCGGGCACCGGCCCCGCTGCCGCCGCCGCCGCCGCCGCTCCGCGCTCGCTGCCGGGGAGGGATGGGGCGGGGAAGGGGAGGACGCGCTGGGGGCCAGGACGGGCCTTCGCATCCCCCCCGCGCCCCCCGGGATCCCCCCTGCTCCCCCTCGCACCCCCCCGCCGCTCCTTCCTCCTGCCGCAAAGGGATGTGCTTGACAGGGCTGCCCGCTGGCTTGGTGCGGGCTTGAAATAGAGGCCCTCGCTTTGCTTGGAGAGCCCCCCCATCCCCTGCTCTGAGTCCCGGATCCCCTGCCTTAAGCCTCCCATCCCCTGTCTCAAGCCCCTGTCCCGTTCCTCGAGCCCCCACCTCCTGCTGCAAGGCCTCATCCCCTATCCAGAGCCCCCATCCCCTTCCCTGAGCGCCCTTCTCTGAGCCCCGCCATCCTCTTCTTCAAGCCCCCTATTCCTTTCCTCTAACCCCCATCTGCTTCCTCAAGCTCCCCATTCCCTTTCTCAAGCCTGTCCTTAACCCCTGCCCCAAATCCCCTGCCCCGAGCCCCCCTCCACCATGATTTTGCTGAGCTGCTTCCTGCACCTGCGGCCCCGGCGCTGCGGGCCCTTGGCCGGGCTGGGCAGGGGCCTCGGCCCCGCAGCGGGGTCCCGCAGGGCTCTGCGGGTGCTGGTGGACATGGACGGGGTGCTGGCCGACTTCGAGGGAGGCTTCCTCAAGAAATTCAGGGCCAGGTACCCCGACAAGCCCTACATTGCCCTGGAGGACCGGAGGGGCTTCTGGGTGTCGGAGCAGTACGGGCGCCTGGAACCCGAGCTGAGTGTGAGTTGTGCTTCCCCCGGCTCTGCGTGTGGGCTTCTTGTGGCCAGAGCTTGGCCCTGAGGGACCCTCTGACCCCCAGGTTGTGGGTGCAGTGCTTGGGAGGGCTGTGGGGCCACCATGGAGCTCTCAGCAAAACACAGGAAAGCTTCCAGCAGTGCCTTTTTCCCCAGAAATCCAGCTTTTTTCGTGCACATCTGTGTCTTTCGTAGAATCCCAGAATGGTTTGGGTTGGAAGGGACCTTAAAGACCATCTCGTTCCAACCCCCTGCCTTGGGGACAGACATCTTCCACTAGACCAGGCTGATCAGGTGGTCTAGTGGGCTTTTTCCCTGCATGCCTGGATGGAGACAGATGTAAGGAAAGGGGGTATTTCAGAACTTCTGTCTTAAAATACCCCAGATTGTATAGCTGGGATTTTCTAGCTCTGATTTGGCTATGTGGATTGGTAGCATTCCTAAATGGATTATTTAGCTCCTCAAGAGCAACGTGAGGGGTGGGATGCAGCAGAGAAGTTCAGAGCAAACCATGCAACTGATGCTTCATTCGAGGGCTTACTTAAATTTAAAACAACCCAAGCCCTCCCATGCCAGAAATTATTATATTCAATTTATCATTAAAGCTTAAAAGCAGAAGCTCTCTCTACACTGTAATTTATCATTCAGCAATAGACTGAGTGCTGCAGAGGGTTGGTTTCTGCCTCCACAAGTTTCCCGTCCCAGTGGATGTCTGTGGTCTCACCCATGGATTGCAGTTGCACTGGTTGAAATGTGTTATGGTAAATAAAAGTGTTCCTGTTGTTAGGAGTATGATGGTTTTATAGGGGAAGGAGTGGGAATAAGGTCCAGGGCTCTCCCATGGGCAAAGTCCTAAAAAGCTTGATGAGCTGAAGGAATAAAGTGTCCTTTCTGGCTGGGAGTAGTGAAAGGGAAGTGCAGGACGTCATTCGTGCAGTAAAGCAGCTGTTCAAAGTTTGGCAGGGGTAACACGTGATAACAATTTTTTCCTTTCTTGATTGTGACTACTTTGGATGTGTTAAATGAAGTGAGCTCATCTTGTGTCTGCTGTGATGTTTGGTGGTGTAAAACCACCAAACCGTGGGCTGAACAAGTAGCAAAACTTGCACAGACCGACCTCAGGGCAGGCTTGGTTTTTGCCGTGGTTTCAGAGCGGGTCTGAAGTGAGTAGGAGCTGCTCTATGGCTACAGACACATGGGCCGTTCCATGGAAAGCACCACTGACCTGCTGCAGGGACCAGAAAACAGGAGCCAAAGAGTCCAATGAGCTGCAGATCCCAGCTCTGAATGGGAGAAAGCTCAGAAATGCACCAAGCACACAGACCTGGAAGGATGGGGAGCCCTGGACAGGCAGGGAAATTCCTTATGGGGATTGAGGGTCTGTCCTGGCACGTGGTGGGACTCCCAGCCCGGGGGATTTTTCCATGTGCTGGGCAGCATGCTGGTCTTGGTGCCACAGGGAATTATTCTGGCTCTGGGAGCAGAGTGAGTCTTTCCTCAAGGTGAGCTTCGTTCTTCCCTTCTCAAGCTTGATTGCAAAATGCTTTTTGACATAATTGGAAGCGGGATAGCTACGGAAGTGCTGCTGTAAGAAAACACTTCAGTGCAGTTTGAAGTGTTCTGCTGCATCAGGCTGCGTTTCTCAGGTGTCTCTTGTGCAACTACAGACAATATCTTAAAAACAAAACATCACTGCTCCCCAGTCTGAGGCAGAGCAACTGGAGTTTGAATGTTTGCATGGCTCCATGGCACACTTTTAGGCTGGTTGTTCTTGCCATGGAGCCTGGAGGCATTTTTGCTCTGAGCCAAACCAGTGTGTTCAATTTTGGACGGGTGTGAAGAAGGCTGTTCTTCCCTCCTCTGAACCACTGACGTCTTCTGCTGCTCGGACAAAAGGGAAGAATGCAACATTCACTCCTTTTAAATTGGGTGTCTGGTCTCATACTAACGGTGATTTTTTTTTTTTTTTTGAGAAATACAGGGTTTGATTCTGGCATGTCACGTTAAAAGCTCAGTGCCCAAATTTGTAATGGGTTGATGCATTCACCTCCCTGTGGGCAGGTGAGGTGTGCAGACAACATCCTGGATGAAGCAGGATGTGACTCCCCAAGCAGACCTGTGTTTTCCCTGCAGTGCTGCTGCCCTGAGCTCTGGAGTTCCCAGTAAAGGCCCAGTTGCTCACAGTTGCCTGTTTTCTTCCCCCAGTAAAGGCAAAATATGTTGGTTGCCCATTAGATTCCTACTCATCAGGCAGGAGGGAGCTGCCAGCTGCTGCTGTGTCCAACCAGCCTATTCATTGTTATAAGCTGCTCTTACATACACATACATATTTATATATACAATACAAGAAGGCTGGGATGGGCCTAAAGTCCCTTTTGTTCATATTCCCCTTATCTCAAATTTAGAAACAAAGATGCTCCAAAATGAAAATCAGTCCTTCAGGGCCTAGCTTCCTTCAAAACTTCTCCCGGCTGCATCTGCAGCTCCTCAGCTGCGTCACAGCACTGGGGCTGGGCTGCTTCTGCTTCTTCCCAGCTCTCCTCTCTGAGGACACAGTGTTTGTGCAAAATAATTGCTTTCCTTGGCACCTGACAAGCTGTTAGCCTCTTTGAGGCAGTGCAGGGGCTGCTGTTCCTTAGAGCTGTGCTGGACCCATTGCAGGCAGCCCCTGAACTCTGCCCTCACCCCAAGGTTTTGCTCCCTGTGGTCTCTCTGTTCTCCCTGTACCATAACAGTGCACCCAGGCTGCTGTCCTAGATGTTGTGTTTCAAATCCTTGCCTGGAGATGCTCTATTTGCCTGCTAGACCTTGTCCAGGCTTCCCTGAGGAAGAGCACCTGCATTCATCCTGACATGTGGTTCATCCTGTGATGTACTTTCTCCTGGGAGAGCAACCTGGCTGCTATTTTAAGTGATCTCATGGAGACAAATAGGCCAGACAGCATCTGTGCCTGAACAGTATCATGGTACAGCAGGGCTACCAGGCCACATCAGCTGGATCTGCATGGATCCATCCCTCTGGATGGGTTTGGTTCGGATCTGGACCATCTCTGGTGTTTGGCCTTACAGGAACGTGCTGCTCCCTGTGTGTGGGGCTGCAGAGGCAAAACCAAGCCTGTTCCAGAGCATCTCCAATCTGAATTGTTTGGGATGGGTGCAAGTTGGCATGTGGGCAGCAGAGGCACCTGCAGAGGCAAAGGGGGTGAGCAGGAGGGGACTGGAGTTGATGCTTTCACTGTTCTCTCTGTCCCATCCTCTGTCCTAGCAAAGGGTGATGAGGATGCACATGCAGGAAGAATAGCAAAAAGTGCAATAACTGCTCTCTCTCCCCTCACAGGAGAAAGCCATCAGCATCTGGGAATCCAAGAACTTCTTCATCGAGCTGGACCCTCTCCCTGGGGCTGTGGAAGCTGTGAAGCAAATGGCAAATTTGGCAGAGTGAGTAGGAACCTGCCCATGGCATGTGGGGATGGACACTGGTCCCCCATGGCCATTCAGGCCATCAGGCAAGGGAGGGGAGAAAGGGCTTTGACTCCTGGAGCAGTCAGGCAGAACATCAGCCATGTGCAGCCCCTTCCTTTCAGCTCTCTGCTCCCAGCAAAGGTTGTGAAAAGGGGAACACGATTGTGCTGTGAGATTCTGTGAGATGGGGGATTAATGTGTTAAATCTGTTTGATCTGTGTGTGGCGGGGTGTTGGCTTTGGGCTGCTGCCTGCTCTGGCCCAGAGTGACACTCTGCCTCTGTTTTTGTCCTCGTGGCAGCACTGACGTGTTCATCTGCACGAGCCCGATCAAGAAATACCGGTACTGTCCTTACGAAAAGGTGAGCAGGTCCAAATCTCAGCTCCCCCTCCCATCCATGCTGCCCAGTGAAAGGTGTCTGACTCCTCCATGCCTCTCTGGCTGTAAAATTTCCCTCTTCCATTCATTTGCATGAATTGAGGCTCTTGGTCTTAGTCTTTCGTCATGACATCAAAAGCTGCTTGGCTCTAAAAGAACTTTTGCTCCAGCAGCATCCAAATCCATCCCACTAATGAACTTATTAAGAGAGATATCCTCCCTGTGTGGGGGCCAGGGCTGCTTCCACTCCACCAAGCACCCCCTGCCCCATCCATCAGCCTTCCCTGAGCTCACCAGCCGTCTCTTGCCTTCCAGTATGCCTGGGTGGAGAAGCACTTTGGCCCCGAGTTCCTTGAGCAGATTGTTTTGACACGAGATAAGACAGTGGTTTCTGCTGACCTGCTTATAGACGACAGACCTGATATAACAGGTAAGAGGTGAGGCACCAAGGAGTGACTGGAGGCAGCCAGGGATGGGTTTTGGTCTTTCCATGCTGTTGCAGTTTTGTGACTTTGGGCTCTTCATGTGGGAGTAAAATCAACTCCAGTGTCTCACAGAGTTGTCCAGACCACTGACCTCTCTCCTTCCTTTGCAGGGGCTGAGCAGAACCCCACCTGGGAGCATGTGCTCTTCACTGCCTGCCACAACAAACACCTGCAGCTGAAGCCCCCCAGCCGCCGGCTGCACTCCTGGTCCGATGACTGGAAGGCCATTCTGGACAGCAAACGCCTCCCGCCCAGCCAGGACACCTAAACACTGGCCCCTACGGCCACCTGGGGCTGCAGCCACCTGCCTGTGTCCCTGTGGAGTCCTGCTGAAGGCCAGAACCACTGATGGACAGACAGACAGATGCTGTCCCTGCTGGAGAGAGGAAGAGGAGGGTGAGCTGAAGCACCACAGTCAGCTGGACTTGAAAAACAGATCCCAGCCCAGCCGTGCCACAAGGGACCTACAGCAGGGTTGTGCCTGTGGATCTGACAGCCTGCCTGGGGAGCATTTCCCACTGGCTTCTGGGGTCTCTGTGCTGCATCTGCACCCCCCATGAGGCCAGCCTGGCATTTCTGATGGACAAGGTCACCCTCAGCATGTCACTGCCCTTGCCTGGTGCACTGCGTGGCACAGATCAGCTCTCCATCCTCCCCTCTGCGTTATGGTCAGGGATCATGTGTGTTGTTTGTTTAGTCCTTGCAGGGTTTCATCCCAAGGGGCTGCCTCGGGAGGTCTTTCTGCCTGGCAGTGCCTGGAGCTGGGGAGAGGCGTGGCTGGAAGGGCAGGGAGAGCAGGCAGATGCTGTCCAGGCTCCCTGCACTGGGGTTGTGGTGGTGGAGGATTGTCACAAACACATCCATGGATGCTGTTTGCAGTTCTCACACTGCAGGGGAGGATGTTGGGGGGATGTTGGTGTTAAAGGCTGGGGAGCTGTGCTGGTTTTGGCCAGGGTAGAGTTAATTTTCTTCACAGAAAATTCAGCCCCATACAAGCCACTGGGAACAAAATTAACTCTGCCCTGGTTGAAACCAGCACAGGAGCCCATGAGAGGTGCCCACGAGCTGTATCACAGGGCCAGTTTGTTCTGCAGCTCCACTACGGTCCCAGCTCTGGATGTCTGGGGCCAGAGCATGCTGCCAGCCCCAATCCCCTGGTTCTGGGCTCCTGCAGAGAGGTGTTCAGTGCCTGGCTGGTGCAAAGGGGTCGCAGTACACGCAGCTGTACCAGCCACTTCTGCCAGGGGACAATGCCGAGGCTGCTGAGCTCTGAGAGCAGCCAGTGTTGCTGGGAAGCTGCAGTTGGCCACCAAAAAGGGAGGGTTTGGACCAAGGGGCAGCTCCAGGAGGGATGCTTTTGGCATAGCTGTGCCCAGAGCCTCTTCCTCCCTTGTTTGTCTCATTCCTGCTTCACTGAGCCCGCACCAGTACGGCCTTGAACTTCAGCGACCTGTCTGGCACAAGAAAGCAACTGCTGCTGCTGCTTCTCCACCCGGCTTCAGAGAGACATCCCAGCTGCTGGGAGAGCCAAGAGCTGGCTGGTACCCCCTCCCTTCCTGTGGCACTGCCACAGGGCAGCCACAGCCCGGCTGCCCTGAGTGGGAGCTGGTGCTGGCCCACCCGAGGCAAAGCTGCAGGGATGAGCCAGGTGCATTACTGCTGACACCACAGAGGCCATCGGCCCCTGCTGCTGTGTGTCCCCACGCTGTCCAGGATCCCACTGCCCTCCTGGCCCAAGGACTTGCTGGCTGCAGGAGTAAAATTCCCCACCTGGACTCATAACCCCACAGGCAGAGGAAGTAGCCAGGGCTTGGCTGGGCTTTGCCACTCTGTGCTCCTTGCTCATACCTTTGGTTTGTCTCTTCCCCTCTCCTGTGGGCCCCCATGAGCAAAAGTACATGAACTTAAAGCTACATAACCAACAAATAACCTAATGCAGCAGTGGCAGCCAGACCCCTCCCGTATCCAGGACCTGGAGGGGTTCTGGAGCTGGTGCTTTGGAACCTGTGCCTTCCCTGGGTGCTGCAGGGCCAGGGGTGGGGCCTGTGTTGACTTGGGGCTTGCCCTGTTTCTTGGGATGGGGGGAGCGTAAAAGTTGGCATGGTTGGCCCAGGGCAGTGGGACTTACCTACCACAATCATCTTCTTTTCTTTCTTTTTTTTTCATCTTTCTTTCCTGTTTAAACCACTGTGTGCTTCTGTGGGTGCTGGGTTCGGTTTGGGGGGGTCTGTTTGGGATGTGCAGCTGCCTGAGGTGCAGGCTTCTGGCCAAGAGCTGCCTTGGCTGGAGGGTTTGCAAACTGGGAACTGGGACAGCGCGGGAGCACCATGGGCAGCAGCTGCAGCTGCTGAACATCAGGAACCCCTTGGTTCCACCAAACCCCCCCTGCCTGTTGGCCCCTGTGTGCAGCCGGGGTGACTTCATGAGGTCCCTGCTGGTTTTTTCCCCAATGGTACCTTGTAAATACGAGCTGCCTGAGCTCCCCAGAGCCTTCTCCCTGCTCACTGAGCCAAAACAAGCTGGCACATCACTCCAGCAGCTGCCCAAACCTGTCATCTTCCCCTGAGGCTGGGGCACACCCGAGGGATGTGGCTCTCTGGGGCCAGCAGGTCTTTTCCTCGTGGTGAGATGTGATGCCAGAGAAACCATGTGGGTTCACACCAAATATACTTGAAAGCAGAGCTGGAGTTTCTCATGCCTGAGGCTCCAGCTCGATGCACAGAGATCCTGAGCTGGTAGCTGGACTGTTTGCTCCCACACTCGGGACTGGGAGGTGACTCCATCGCCAATGGATCGACCCGTTCGTCATTCAAGCCTGCCTGTGTCCAGCTGAGATACACAGAGCTTTTATTTTTGAATGTACATCTATAAACCTGAGGCAAATGAGGAGCACTGCAATAAACACTGAGTTGTTTGGCATCCAGCTGCCTAGAAATGGAGTTTGGGGTTTGCAGTTTCCCAGCTGTGGGAATAGGGGGTTCACCTCCAGGTTTGGGAATGTCCCCATGTCCAGAAAACCTGGAACCAGCCCTGCTGCCCTGGCAGTGCCATCACTCTGTTAGACACAGTCCCTCTGGGCAGAAATAAAGCCAAGGGGTGGTTTGGGGTAGAGTTCATCTTCCTAAAGATCTTTTATAATAAATAAAGCTGTGTGGCGTGTGTGTCCTGTTGGGCCACAGAGCAGAAGCTATAAAAGGGGCTGGGACTGTCAGGGGCTGGCTCTCCCTGGGATTTTATGCGTTATCCATCACTGCTGGCTGCTCCACATCCACACAGCCAGGCTGTGAGGTGTCCATGGACTTCCCTGCCCGCTGTGGGGCTGTGCCATGAGAATCCTTGTGCATGAGTAGAACCTGCATGCTGTGAGCAATGCCATAGCCCAGCTGGACACACAGGACCAGAGGCAGGAGGAAGGACTGTGGGACCATCTGGGAAAATCAGAATCAAAGGACAGAACTGGATTGTGTGCTCCTTGCACTGGTGTGACGCCAGGACATGACACAAGGTGTTATCAGGATCACATCTGTGAGCTGGAGGTGCAGTCCTGCTGGAGCTGGGACACCAAGGGCCTCCTGGCCAGCATGGGCTCAAAGTGATTCAGCTGCCAGCTGAAACAGCATGGCCTGAACTGGGTGTACACCTCCCCAGGATGCTGCTGCGAGGCCCAAAAAGCTGTCCCAGGGCTAGTTTGAGCAAAAGGCACCTCTCTGATCTTCCAGCTGCTTTTTGGGGCTTCTGGGCAGCAAGTGTTGGGCCACAGCTCCTCCTCCATTCCCACTGCCCTTGCCCTGCACTGGAGGTCCCAGCTCCCCAGAGGAGACACCGTCCTTCCCTGGCCCAGGGATGGAGGCAGAGGGTTTGACATCAGCTCTGCCCTGAGCTGGGGCTGCTGGGTGGTGGCACTGGGACCAGGCTCATGTGTTTCCAGTAGAAGATGGAGCAAGTTGGAGGGACTGCATCCTGATGGACCATGATGAACTCCTGGTCTGCAGCTGTGTCTGTTCTTCCACGCTCTCCTACGTGGCTTTTTTTTTCCCCTTGAAAAGCCTCAGGTTGCAGATATCACATTTATTCCAGGTGATAAGCAGTTTCCAAAGCAGGCAGAGGCAGAGAGGAGGGGTAAGGAGGTGGCAGCACCCTGGCCCTGGCCCTGAGCGCAGGGCAGTGCTCCAGGCCTGTGCAAGTGGGAGCCTTTTCACCCTTCTCGTGGACAGGAGCTGCTGGATGAAGGTGCAAACACCCACCCCCCTCAGGGGATTCCCACCTGAGAACATCCCACTTCTCCCCAGTCCAAGCTGGACCGAGGTAGCAGGTCCTGGCAGGGCGGGAGCAAGGGATGCTCGCCCCTGGATC
Source organism: Monarcha castaneiventris obscurior (assembly GCA_026261815.1). Lineage (NCBI taxonomy): Eukaryota > Metazoa > Chordata > Aves > Passeriformes > Monarchidae > Monarcha > Monarcha castaneiventris. Next base: position 9,057,273 of record JAMPIT010000856.1, on the reverse strand, counting down.
CTCGGAAGCAGTCGCCAGGCGGGTGCTCATTAGCTCGTTCTCATGTTGGCCGCTGCTCAAATACCTCGGAGCAGTGTGAAATCCCAGCGGAGGGGAGAGCCAGGAATGCAGGGGCCAAGCAGGGCCAGCCCTGACGCAAGGGCAGCGGGTGGTGTGGGACAAAGCCAGGGCAGGGGACGGGGCCAGGGGAGGATGAATCACCCAAATACGCAGGAGGGGAAGGAGCGGAGGAAGCCATGGAGCAGCTGGAGGCAGCTGGATGGGGCTTTGGTCCTGCCACCGTGCCCGCTTTCAGGGGAGGAGCAGGATGGTGCCCCAGGCTCGCTGCTGGGGCCAGGCTTCGGAGCCCGGTGGTGCCAAGGCAGCGTGGGCAGGACATCCATGTGAATGGAAGAGGAATATCCACTAGAGGGGACTGTGCGATCGCGTGTGGGAGCGCGCTGCTGCCAGCCTGCGCTCAGCACGATGTGCCAGCCCTCCTTCCAGCCCTCAGCCCTGCCGGTTATCCCAGCCCAGGCTCCAATGCCCTGTGCATCCCTCCCGCTGGGCACTGCAGCCCGGAGGCGCAGCTTGCCGGGACCAGCCGGGGCACCCGCGGGTGCCGAGGGGCAGCCGCAGCTGCAGGCACCAGGAAAATCACAGAATCGTGGAATGGTTTGGGCTGGAAGGGATCTTAAAGACCATCTCATTGCAACCCCCTGCCATGGGCAGGGACACCTTGCACTAGACCAGGTTGCTCCAAGCCCTGTCCGACCTGGCCTTGGACACTTGCAGGGATGGGGAAATGTGCTGGGCTGGCCCCCACCAGCTGCTGAGCCCCCTCCCAGCCACTTGCTCTCTCTCCAGCTGGATGGGGCAGAGAATGGGATGGGCAGAAACTTGAATGATTTGTGGGTTAGAAGATGAACTAAGCATCTGTAAGGTCCATACAGAAAATATCCCTGGAAAAATCACAGGCTGAAGGCCCCTGACAGCCCAGGGCATCCCCCTTCCCCCTCCATGCCTCCCTGCTTGGCTCTGCCCCTGCTTCCCCCTGGGACCCCACTGCTCTCCCAGGGCAGAGATTGCTCGTCCTGCCCCTGAAAGCCTGAAATCCCCCAAGGAGCTGAGACGTTGCTTTTTCCTTTTGCTCACTCTGAAGCTGGAGCCCATTTTGGGGAGCAGAGTGGGAGCAGAGCTGCCGGTGGGGAGGACAGGGGAACTGGGTGGTTCCTGGTGGGTTTTGCTTGCCCTTCCCTTCTCCTCCAGCACCACAATATTGTTTCCCTCCTGGATGGATTAATGGGATTTGCTTCTCAATTTGTGCACAGGGACTTGAGTAATGCACTCCCCAGAGAGGAATCAACTTCCCTTGCCCCAGCAGTGCTGGGGAGGCCAGACCAGAGCCCATATGATAGGCTGCACTGGCTTTCTCCTGTCCTTCAAGGCTCCACACACATTAAGCCCGTCCTCCTGGCAAAAATCTTGCAAAATGTTTATTTGTGACTATGTTAACAAACATGCTTGGGGAACATGTTGTATTCAGACGTGAGCATGCCACCTTCTCCCTGCCTCCTTGGGGCCAGGACTGTGGGCAGCGAAGGGCCAGGGCTCACAGCTGCCAAAATCCAGCTGACGCTGCACTCAGAGCACCGCCGGGACCAGCAACCCCAAGCACGAGGCCACCTCGCCTGCTGTTCCCACCAACCACCAAACCTGCCAGCAACATCCCACCAGTGCCTTTTTCCTGGAGGTTCCCAGCTCATGGTTTTTTCCTGGAGGTCCCCAGCTCTTGGATGGAGCTGGGGGAAGGGTCTGACCACGACCTCATAGAACCCTGGTGTCCTGCAGCCAAAGGGACGTGGACACAAGGGCTCCAGGGATCCTGTCCAGCTCTGTAAACACCCGTCATAGGGGAGGGCACTGGTGTCAGGCCACACCATGGGCAGAGACCAGTGGAGCTGAGCTTGCACACCCCACGACCACCCTCAGCACATCTGAGCCCATCCCCATCCCTCACCTGCCCAGTCCTCCTCGGCTGGAGGGTGCCAGCAGTGATCCTGGTGCTGCTCCTCTCCCAGAGCAGATCCACCCTATTTACTCTTTTAAACTCTAACTTGCCAGGTTTGGGGTGAACTTGCCTTGGCTGTGTCTGGGTCCTATACCCCATGCCCCAGAATCTGCATTCAGCATCTCCAGGTAACCAGGGCTGGAGCTGGGTCTGTTTTCCTGAGATCCAGGGGAGGGACATAAACAGCAATTACTGAAGGGCTGTAGTTCAGGTACTGGGTGAGAGCTCCTGAGGGTCTATGGATGTGTAACCAAGCCTGTGAGCCCCTGTGTGCCCATGGCATTTTTCCTTTGTGCCATCCCAGTGGGAGCCCCAGCTGGGCAGCACCTCTGCTGCCTTCACATCTGTCTGCTGAGTCACCCAACAGCTCCTGGAGATGGCTTCAAAACACCAGAGGGCTCAGGGAAACTCCCAAAAGTTCTGGGAGATGCACTAGAAGCAGCTGTGGAGGCTGGGAGTTGGCTTCTGTTTAGGCAAAGTGAGGCAAGAGGGCCCCATTGTGAGTGCCAGGGGATGTGTGAGGACAAGGAGCAGCTCCTGCTGCATGGGCTGAGCCCTTCCCAGGAAAAGGGATGGGAAAGGCAGGCAGCTGCTGCACTTGGTGCTGCAAAGAGCCTGCACACAGCAGTGGTGCCACCCAGGCAAGGCTCAGGGCTGTCACCAGGGTTGGAACTGGGTGGTCTTTAAAGTTCCAACCCAGACCATGTTGTGATATCACTGCCGAAGGCACCACCCAGGAGTGAGCAGCAGGCAGTCCCAGCTCTCAGCCAGCTCTCCATCTCAGTGGGATTGGGATCCCTGGTGCCTGTGTTACCCTTTCTGTGCCCACCTGCACGAGGCTTTTGGCCAGGCACCAGCTGGGAACCCCCTGGCTCAATGCCCCAGCCCTGCTTCCTTCCCCTCCCAGTCACAGCCGTGCCAGGTAATGACTCCATGAGCCCTTAGGAACCATCTCTGAAGCTTTCCAGGTGTTACCCCTCCTCCTGCAGGCATCTCCTTTGCTCTCAGTCCCAGACCCTCGGGCTCCCACAGCCTCTGGAAAAGCAAACTCACGCCCTGGGTGCCTGTTTTATAACAGATTTTCCTTTTCCAGTCTAGCAGAGCGGTCTCACAGCTGTGCTTCCTGCTCATGCATCTTGTGCACATCCTTTTTTATCCCAGGGAAAAAGCTCCTGGGTGGCTGCTTGGGACAGGCACTGGTGCCAGTGGCAGCCTCAGCTGCCCAGGCAGATGCCCTCAGTGCATCTTGGATCACAGGGGATGTGTTTTGGGACCAATTCCCTGCACTGGGGCTGGTTTATTCTCTGCAGGACATACCAGTCTGCAGGGAAACATGTCTGACTATAAATGTCACTGGCATCTCCTCACTCCAAAAGTGATCTCTGGGTTACCCACGACTGTTCAGATTATGAAAATGGAGGCACAGAATATGTTCTAGTTCCTTCCCATATAGCAGGGTTGGGACTGCCCACACCTATGGGAGACAGGAAAATAGGGAGCTGAGTGTCCCACCCTGCCTGGCCTGGGCAGAGCCCAATTTTGTGATGGGAATTCAAAAAAAGAGACCACAAAGAGTCCACAAAAAAGGGCAAAGCTTCATTTCTGCTCCTCCTGGTGTGGCCACAGGGCAGAGACCCCCATGCACGGGGCTTTTGCCACAGTGATTTTTAGCAAAAAGGGTTTCAGAAGTGCCCAGATCTTTAGGACTGTGTGTTCCCAAGAAGCCATAAACCCTCCTGCATCTGTGCCCCAAATTTGCAGCACTGCAGCCCCAGCCATGACCCAGAACCCACCCAGCCCTAGGGACCCCGCTGTTTTCCACCTTGCCCCGCTTTGCAGTGTGCCTGTGGAACACGTCAGACGTGCCTGGAGGAGTATTTCTGGCTCTGCACCTGCTTTCATCATGCAGCATTGTTTCCCCAAAGCCCAGGAGAACAGCAGCAGCTCCACATAGCCTGACTCCTGTCAGACCCAGCCGGCTCTGTCCTGCTCCAAGGTGGTTGTTTCATCCCAAACTAGCTAATTCTTGCTGCTTTTTTTACTCTTGCGTTTGAAGGAGGGAGGGGAGAACAAAACAGCCCTTGGGGTGAAGTTACCTCCTTAATTAACAAGGCTGAGAGCTTTGCAGAGATTGTGCAGAAGGAGAGAAAAATAAGGAAAACTGGGCGAAACTGGAAAGGATTGGGTTCAGTTGTCAGACCAATTAACCTAGATCCACACTCTCCCCCTGGATGAATTGCTCGTTACGACGAAATTGCTCGGGCCCAGCTTCTGATTGAGAGAAATTAAAATCAGACACTTAACAAGGCAACCTGGTGTGGAGACGGGATGCAGGAGCTGCCTGGGGATGCCATCCACAAGACAAAACCGAGAGAGAGCCCAAGCTTAGAGGATCTTGCTGAAGTCAGCATTATCTGCACCATTTGCACCATTCTGGACTCAAAACATGGCTGGGCTGGGCGTTAATTTGAAAAGGCCCTGGGAGATGGTGAGAGGAGGAAGGCCCTGATCTAGCCAAGCATTTCAGCATCTGCATAATTGCGATGTAGCTGCAGGTCCAGCTCAGCTCAGTGCAGGATTTAGATGAAACATGAAGTGTGCTCAGTCAGGGACAAAGTGATCCAGGAGCTCTTTTGTCTAAAGAAAAAATAAAATTGTTTGCAAATCCTTCTTCACTCTGTGTTAGAACCCATCTGCCCAGAGAAGTGGGAAAATTCCACCATTATAGACTTTTAAATCTATACCTAGTGAAAAAAAGCCACTAATCCTAATAAATCAGCCTAGGAAAACCAGCCCGTGCTGGAGCTGAGCACATTCTTCCATGTGTAGGGCTGATGAGTTCACGTGCACTGGGAAATTCAGTGTTTGGGGAGGGACAGTGGTTTCAATATTAGCTTAAGAGTAGGCAAACATGTTTTCCTGCTACTGAAGGAGAAGGGGATCTCCTTGTGGGAGCGTTGGCCTTTCTCATCCCCTGTGGTTCCATCTGCCTATTTTCCTGCCTAGGAATTATCCGTGGAGCAAGGGAGGGCTGCAGAAAGCCCCAGGCATGGCTGCACCCCCAGCACCGCTGCGCTGCCGTGCTGAGGCATGATCACAGCTCTGCCTCCAGTTTCTCGCCCTCCCAGCTCACCCTCCTGCAATATCTGCCTTTCCCCCACTCTGGGGGGAATTTTTGGGGTGCTGCTCCTGTGTCTGGCTCATGCTGGGGTTCAACTTGTTTCCAGCCCCGTGGCCAAGCCCCGAGTGCTGACCCCCATCCTTGGCCAAACCGCACTGCAGTGTGTGCTTGCTGTGCAATACAAAACAGTCTCCTTAAAGAAAAAAAATCTCTGGATACCCTAACTGCAGCAGTTTTAGCTTATCCTGGTGTCCAGTGCCTCACAGTGCCTCAGTCTCAGCCACACATGTCCCTGGAGCCAGCAGAGTCACCCCAATGGGCTGAACCCTAGTTACAGCTTATCCCATCTGACTCATCCCAGTCATTCTTGGCATTTGCTTTAATTTTTATGAATGAACCAGCTGTCCCAACAGGTCATAAAACTGCCACAGGTAGAGCAGCAGAGGATGAGAATAGCCCAAACCAAGTTTACATCCCCAACTGGAAAGCCCTAAAGACTCCAGCAACACGTGTCTAAAGGAAAACCAGCAGCTTTCTGGCTACACCACGTGTATTTATTGACATAGAAAACAGCCGCTGTGTGTTTTCCACCTCCAGGCTCAGCCCACAGCCACCAACACCCTTCAAACATCCCTTGGTGGGATCCAGGAGAGTCTGAAGGGCCCATCCACTCTTGGGTGGTTTCATCTGAAGCTGAAATGGGCTCAGAATTTTCCTGTGAAGGCCCCGGGATTAAATTAAAGAGGATTTAAGCAGATGGTCGGTTCTCTGCTCATCATAGTTGGCAAAATGGGAACCATATCGTTGAATTGTCTGCCTGCACTAATTAATGTTTGTACAGTGCTCTGCGCTGCAAACCGCTGCCGACGTGCTAACTGCTATCATTAGTATTATTACTAAGCTGTTTATGCCTGTTCCAGTGCTTTCTCTCCTCGTCCCCAAGGGCTTTGCCTCTTTCCTGTGCAGATGTATGGGAAGAGGAATCAGCCCTCTCAGGCTCTGGCTGGCTCTACCCCAGGCTCAGATCCGTGGTTTGCAGGCAAAACCCTCTGGCTGTGCCCACAGCACCGGCTCCATGGTGAGGGCAGGAGCAGCCAAGGACCAGGAGGTTCTGCCCAGAGATGGGGTATAGCATCATCCTGCCCAGCCCTGAGTGAGGTGGTTGTCTCAGTGCTCCTCCTGATTGCAAAATGGACGGGATGTTGCTTCCCTGCCTCCTTCATGTCCCCACAGGGAAAAGCTTTCGTGTGCTCTTAGGGGCTCTTTGCATCCTTCTCTGTCACTGCATGGCAAAGGGTTTTGTAGGGGAAGGGAGGGATCACTCATCCTTCCTAATGACCTGAGAGGAGACTGAGGAGCAGAGGAGCTCAGTGATGGATGAGCTCAGCCATGCTCCACGACAGGCCCTTGTCCCTGTGCAATAACCGAGCAGTGATGTCTGCTGCCACCGGCAGAAGGGACGCTGTATTCCCTACAAATAACCATCCTGCAAGACACTGTTCTGCAAAGCTGAAGGATGGCTTCTCCCTTTCCTGCCCAGTGAAGCTTTTAGCAGAGAAGCAACTTGCCAGAAATCATGGATGCTGCCTCTGGAAAGCAGTGAAAGGGCAACCATCTGCTCGTGGGTGCACGGAGCAGCACATGCTCCCCACAGACACACTGAAACCTCAGAGCTCAAGATCATGGAATCATGGAATGGCCTGGATTGGAAGGGACCTTAAAGGTCATGGGGTTCCAATCCCCTTCCATGGCAGGGACACCTTCTACTATCCCAGGGTGCTCCAAGCCCCATCCAGCCTGGCCTTGGACACTCCCAGGGATGGGGCAGCCACAGCTTCTCTGGGCCGTTCCAGTTCCAGTCCCTCACCACCCCAGGCACAGATCTTTGACCTGATCAATGTTTCCAAGACCCTGCTTTGAAATCCTTTGCTCATTTAACCTGACCAGGCAGAACATTCCTGACCATTCCCACTGGCATTTTTCGGATACCAGAGTGGTTTTTGTGACTTGGTCAGGAAAGAAACTGCCCAAAACAAGAAACTGGGGCAGTTCCTGAGAGGAACCAAATGAAACACAGGATGCAGGGAGCCAGGTATCCAAGCTGCTACAGGGCAGGCAGCATTCCCAGCCTTGCTCCCTCAGGGTGAGGAAGGCACCCTCACTGCCCAAACAGCGACTTGGCCCAGGATTGATGTGATGCTTCCAACGGGAAGTTTAGGGCGTGAATCATCCTTCATTTTCCCCCATGGCAAATGCATGAGATGGAATGAGACTCAGAAAACTGGATGTGGGATGCAGGCAGAGCAGACAGCTCCTGGAGCAGGAACAGGGATCATTCCAGCCAGGAGAGGCCTCCCTCTTGCCCTGGGCCAGGCTGCATTTGCTTTTCGGAGGTTGTTTAGCCCAAACAAAGAATCGCAGAGAAAAACAGCTCCGGCAAGAAGGCGATCAACGTTTTCTGTGTGGTTTGAATTATCCACGACTTTTGACCCAAGATTAAATCTAGTGTGTAACTGGTGGTTACATATTGAGTCATATGAGCAGCCTAATCGCAGAAACCCCATGTTCTCCAAACAGCCTGAGCCCCGTCGGGGCCGACTGCGAGCCGCTCACGTTTCCCAGCCAAAGCACCCTGCAGCTTTTGCATCATCCTTTTAATTCAATACTTACAAAGCACTTTTTTCATCCCACCGGTATCTCAAGCCCAGAACAAAACAAACCCTGCCATGCCGTTAGCGGCCAGCCCAAGGAAGCCAGATTTCCCAGGAAGTTTGGCCTCCGGGTGGCTGCTCCGGTGTCTGGTAGAGGGCTGGGCTCACGCTGCAGCATTTTTCTCAGCAGGAGTTGTCTCTCTTCTCTATCCTCCATCAGCAGTTCTCCTGATGTGCATAGAAATTGCCTTTTGACTTCTACCTCCAGTGTAATTTGGGTGAAAATGAGCACAGGAGTTGGAAAGTGTTAGTGGGGGGTATGTGGCACGAAAAGGGGCTCTCCTGGGGTGCGGTGCTGGCTTTGATACCCACGGTGAAAGCAGCAGGGCTTGGCACAGCATGGCCCCGGCTCTCCCAAACCAATTTTTAGCTGTTTGCACCTGCCTTCCCTCTCCTTAGGGCTGTGGGAGGCTGAACTGCTTCACCTCTCCCCGAGAGGCTGGCTACGAGCCGTGAAAGGCTGTTATCAGCCACAGGGATCGGGTGTTACTCCTGCCAGTACAGTCCTGCAGGCTCACAGGGTATTTCCCAGAACCCGTGGCTGGGACGGGGCTGGCACAGCCCGTGTGTGCTGGAACTCTTTGCCATTCCTCTGGGCAGCAAGGCCAACCTGGGGAGGACCCAAAATAGGGATGATCCAGGATCTGCCCAAACTCTGGTGAGTGGGAAGTGTGTTGGAAGAAGTTTGTATCGTGCAGGGGGTTCCCATGAGCTCACACACACCGGGTTGGCAGTGGGGAACTTGCAGGAGCAGGGCAGTGAGGGATGCATGGGAGCCACAGAGGGAGCAGGGTGAGGGTCTTACAGCCTCAGATCCATGCTCAGGGCTGGGGGAGAGACACCCAGCTTTTTGCAGCGAGGATGAACTAAGGATAAATCCTCTCTTTCCTCCTGCAATAACTCACTGGCTGGTGGAAACCCAGCTGGAAGAGCGTGACCTTAGCACGAGCTGGTTGTCAGTCTGCTATGGAGCTGCACAAGAGGCATTTCATCACCAAAGGCTCTTTGTCTGGAAGGCCAGCTACTGTCTCAAACTGTTCCAGGAGGGGTGCTGGTGATGCTGTCCCAGGTTTAGAAAGGAGACAGCTCCATCCTGACGGCCCCAGAACCCACCTGGGGTCCCCCAAGGAAAGGGATCCCCAGCAGTACCCCAGGCAGTGCTGGCTTTGGTGTGACCCCACATGTCCCAGCACTTCAGTGTCCCTCAGCTCATGGCAGACCCCAGATTTGCACACCTGATCCTACTGCAGGACCTCTCCATGTCCCCTCATGTTGATCCCCCCCCGCCAGGAGAATGCCCAACTCCTTGCTGGTCTGAACTGGTGCAGGCATCAGCACTGGGCTTTCACCCGCTCTCGGTCAAGGTGGTTCTGCATCGCTTTGCAGTGAAAATACAGAAACTGCTGGAGGGGAAAAATTCCTGGTTAGTAAACAGAGCTGAGCAACCACAGACCTCTCACCCAGGAGAGGAGGAGGAGGGCAGGGACAGCCTGGGAGCACCCAGGGTTGGATTTCAACACTGCAGAAGACGATGCTTGTGTTGAATGTATTTAATTGTCTGGGTCGCAGCCCTGCATGCGGTGGGAGCAGCTATTTGGTCTGGCCCTAGAGCCCTGCATGGATAAGGAGGAGCTGGATACAAAGGGAGCAGTGACAGTCAGCAGAGACAGATGAGGAGAAGTGGTAGGGATTTGGGGTTGGCACTTGGGGCTGGCTTTGCCCTCTCCTCTCCCGGCCTCCCTGCAGAGGAGGGTGGTGGTGTAAGGAAAAGAGGAGCCTGGGGGGCCAGGGCTGTCCCTGATCCCAGTTACTTGGGATCACACAGCTCCTCTGCTTTGTGTTATTGCTCAGTGACTTCCCTGAGTCCAACACCACATCTGCTGCTACTAGACATGATTTGCTATGTTTTTGGGTCACCTGGTGTCCCCCGCTGGCAGTGCCAGCTCCTACCATGTCCCTTCTGGATATGGCAGATGAGCAAACCTCTGAACTAGGGGCATTTTAAATTCTCATGTCTGTTTTTTTTCCACGAGGGGAACGGGTGACTGAACACATGCACAGTCACCCGTCCTGTGGATGCCACTGCTGTCCTCAGGGGACACTTCTCTGACCTCAGAGCTTTGTCCTGCATGGCCAGGTAAGGTCGTGCTGGGACAGTCCTAATGCGGGGTTCCTTTGGTGCTGGCTGTGACAGCTCTGTCCTGCTCCACCTCCGCCATAAATCATGGCAGGCTATAAATCCCTGCCAGCAGTCAGGGACCCGTCCCTGGGGAGGGCAACGGTTCAGCCCTGAGGCAGCAAAAACAAGGATCATGTTTTTCACAGGGACAATATCACCCAGAGGCACAAACAAGACCCTGGAGCAGGGGGTGCTGGCACTGTGGCACCTCGGGGCGGCACCGATCCAGCCGGACCCGTGCAGGGACAACTCGGGGCACAAACCTTTGGCAGGGCAGATATTCCCAGCTGAATTTGGTCCCTGACCTGACTTCTGCATGAATCCTCATGTCAGCACAAGGAAAAGGGACTGAGCAGGGCAATGGGGACACAGGGCAGGAATACATAGTGTTTGGGGGTTCAAGGAAATGCTGGGTATTCCTGCCCTGCAGAGGGACTGTGGCCAAAGGAGACAGGGATGGAGCTGCCCAGGCTGTCCCTACTCCTTCCAGAGCCCCTTTCCCAGCCCTGTGCTTCACAAACCCCACTGTTCCCAGCCCCATAGCAGCTCCTGGCCTGTGGGGACCTGTCTTCATCCAGTCTTGGCTGAGCTCAGCCAGGAGAAGGATTTGGGGAGATTTGGGGAGATTTTGAACCAAACACCACAGGATACACAAACAGCCTCACCCTTGCTTTCCATGGTACAGGCAGCTGAGATCAGGTTTAATTTGCCTAGTAAACTCCTGAGGTCCCCACAACAGAAATTACGTGGGAATCTTGATTTTCTTAAAAAAAACCCCAATTTCCCTGCTGTGACTGCTGCTACAGGAAGCCCAAGACTGCAGAAGGTGGTACGAATTTGTCACTGAAGAGATCAAATGGGATTTCAGCACACAAAAGGGGCAGAAGACCATGGAGGCCGAGCACGAGTGGCTCACAGGAGTTACCAGCACAATCCAGGGATTTGCTGGGAAATGCTGAAGGAGCCTCTGTGTGCCCACACGTGCACCAACGTGGCAGGACCCGTGTGATTTTCCATCATTGGCCGCTCACAATCTCTTCCACAGGAACCGGGCAGATTATTTCTCCATTTGTGGGTGTGGGAGGTTGATAAGGAGCGGGGCCAGGAAGCAGAGAGACTGAGGTTTTTGTCCTTGGGGTTGTCCCAGGGCAGGTGGTCGGTGACAACAAAGTGCCAGATCCCCACCTGCCATCGGAGGTTGTTGTGATTCACTCTTTCTTTTAGAAATTTCCTTTTCCACACCGGAGGAACAAAATGTCCTTATCATCTGCTGCCTGCCCACCTCATGGCCAATATATTGAGCAGTGAACCACTGCCAGCCCTTTGCAGGGAGAGACTGCCCAGAGTTCCTCCTAATTTTGGTGCAGGGTCACATTGTCCCTAATTTCTGTGACTCAGAGTCCTCTGGTCCCTGAGTAAGGACCAGCTCACCCTGCTCATGGCGGGATGTGGGATTCAACCCCATTTCCCCCCATTCTGTGAGCATAAGCATGGCCTTGCTGCAAGCCCCAGCTGCTCCCTGCCCTCCTGTCCCCAGCCTTGTCCTCACAGCACAGTCCAGGGTTGCTGCCAGCAGCTCCTTGGTGGCCACGAGCTGGGTTTTAGAGGTGACACAAGGTGCAGGCACCTGGATTCCTTGTATGCTGGTTTTCTAGTTCAGTGCCCAGTGCTACCCAGGGCAACAGTCACATTTTTCGTGGAGCAGCACCACAAACTCCCCGACCTCCCTGGGCTGCCCAGCACGTGGGGCCGCAGTGAGAGCCAGGGGCATTTCCAGCCAAAGGCTGAGTGAGAGCCGCTCACTGGTGCTTGCTGGTGCTCCCAGGGGAGCTTCCCCAGCCAGCCTGGCTGCAGGAGAGGATAGGGAGAGCTTTGGGATCTGCTGATGAAGGACAAAATGGGAAGGATGCAAAGAAGCAATGAGGCTGCCCAGGGTGTCAGAGCGTGGTCCCCACCCCCGCAGCAGCCGGGAGGCCATCCCAGGAACAGCCTGAAGGTCCCGTTCCAGCTCCCAAACTGAAAACAAAAGTGCGTCTTGTTCCCATCCTGTTTTCAAAGCCAGAAAGGTCGGGGCTGTGAGAGCCCTGCCAGGCTGGGCAGCACTGCCAGCTCCCGTCGCCTGCCCCGACCCCGGCTCGGGCAGGGACAGACGTGTCCCGCTGCTCCTCCTGGACACAGCTTCTCGCCAGCAGTGCTGGGATGGCCACAGATGGGGGTGTCCCCAAAAGTCTGTGTTTAGAGAATCTTGCACCCAAGTTCATGTTCTTGTTTCTGCTCCCTGCACTGCATCAGGAGAGGGAAGGGAAGAAAGATGTGTAGCTGCTGGAGCAGGCCCAGAGAAGGCCACAAAGATGCTCCAAGGGCTGGAGCAGCTCTGCTATGGGGACAGCTCGAGGTGAGAGAGAGCAGGGGGTGTTCAGCCTGGAGAAGAGAAGGTGACAGGGAGATCTTAGAGCCCCTTCCACTGCCTAAAGGGGCTCCAGGAGAGCTGGAGAGGGACTTTGGACAAGGGCCTGGAGTGACAGGACAAGGGGGAATGGCTTCCCACTGCCAGAGAGCAGCATTGGATGAGATATTGGGAAGAAATTCCTCCCTGTGAGGGTGGCACAGGTTGGCCAGAGAAGCTGTGGCTGCCCCTGGATCCCTGGAAGTGTCCAAGGCCAGGTTGAACAGGGCTTGGACCAACCTGGGATAGTGGAAGATGTCCCTGCTCATGGCAGGAGGTTGGAAGTGCTTTAAAGACCTTTCTAATCCATAGTTCTGTGTGTGGGAATGCTGTGTCCAGGGGGATCACACTATGGAACCCCTGCACTCAGCACAGCTCCAAAGCCTTCAAACCCCTCCTGCAAAACACTGTCAGCTCCTGGGAGTTTCCCTGCTGCTGTGAAAGGAGTTTCTAATTCACCTCCAAATTCCCCAAGCCCTGAGAAGGCTTTGTTCTCATTAGATGAGGCCATCATTAGAGGGGGTGGCGCTGCTGGTGTCCAGGGCTCTGTGGGCAGCCCTCCTGCTGGGATGGGCTCTGGGGAGGAATGGAAAGGATCCATATGTCAGGAAGAGCAGCATGGACCTGCCATCACCACGTCAGGCTCTGAGTGATCCCACTCATCCCTGTGCCCTGTGCCTGCACCACTGCTGCCTGCTCAGCGGAGATTATTAGCAGAGAAAATCATTAGGCACAGGGCCGGGAGCTCAAGGGACACGCGAGTGCCTCTGTCACTTGGAAATCAATCCCAGCCATCCGCCCAAGCTGAGCTTCCTCCAGCCCAGCTTGAAATGACAGCAGTTTCACTCCATCTGGGAAGAGGAGGAGGGGTGGTTTCTCCCGGTCCAGCGCTCAATGGGACATGCTGCCTTCCGGAAACCAGAGCAAACAGCTGTGTTTTGCCCATGGACCTCAACCAGCATCCACAGCCAAGCCATGGGAAGAAAATTCTGCATCAGCGCCCTGTGGAGGAGGCAGAATTTTGGGCTTTAGAGCCAGAAACTGGAGGAGACCAGGAGGATGTCGTGAAGGGACATCGCGACCTGCTCACCCCCTCACTTTCCAGGAGTGGAAAAGGGGTACAGGGACCTGCAGGCTGAGCAGGCAAAGCTGTTTGCACACCACAGAATTCTTATTCTTAGGGATAGGTGCCCTGCCTGACCCTGCAGCAAGCAGGGGGTTTTCAGGCACCCCGTGCCTGTTGTTAGGGAGCAGCACACCCGACAGCCGGGTCCCTTCGAGCACCCTGTGTCCCCAAGGCGGATTTGGCATTCTTGCTCACAGCATATTGACATTCATTTTGACCTTTTGAATCACAAGGATGTTCTGTCCTTCCCAGCCAAGTACAGCCTGGATACCCCGTGGGTGGATTATACTGTATATACAGTGCTGCAAATAGGGACCTGGCAAAAGAGAAGTGTTTGTGTGCTCGCAGGGGTGCGGCGGTGCTGGGATGAGGACGGGGAGCTGCTGCCAGCGCTTGGTTTTCCTCCCAGGATGCCCGAGTGGCACCACAGGAGGAGGACGGTGATGGTGGCAGGAGAAATGCCAGCAGCTGGGTTGGTGGGGGAGAAGGGATCCTGCAAAAGCGGGAGCCGTCCCCTCACCACCAGCTCCCGACTGCTGCCGGATCCCCGCACTTCCCGTCCTCCAGCTAATTACGCCTTTTGCTTTGAGGGAACATGAAGAACTGCAATTAGGAGACAACATGCAAAATCGGCCACGAGTGCCCAGCTGGCTCCCGAGGACACCGCTTTGGGTGCTCTTGGCCACCCAAATCCCTCTCTGGGGCAAACAGCAGGAGCTGTTTCAGTACAAAACCTACCCCAGCCCCAAAAGCTCGAGCTGGTATATGACAGGCAGCATGTTCCTAAAGGTGAAAAATTAACATCTAACCCATGTCCTGGCATAGACCACATCCTGTGCCCTGGGATGGCAGCACTGGCAGGGAATGGAGCCGAGAGTGGGGTGCAGGTGCATGAATCTGGGGGGCCTCATCCCCCTCACGCCTTCCCTGCACAGCCTTTAGGAGCCAGAGCAGGTCCCTGGCTGGGGCTGCCTCCTCCCTGCCCTCTGCAGTTTTGGCAGAGGGCTCCCAAGCCTGGCCAGCAAGCAGGCTTTGCCACAGGGCTGGCTCCATCCAAGGCTGTCACAGCCCGGATCTGGCCACCCTGCAGCCCCATGGCGCCAGGAAGGCCGTTGGCTTCATGCTCCCAGTCCAGATGAGTCACTTACCTCTCCCCTTTCTTGCCCTGACACATTTCTTCCTCTCTTTCCCTTCCCAGCCAGCTCGTAGGACTCTTTTCTCAATCCGCAAACCACCCTTTCCCAAGGCAAACTCAGCACCATCTTTTGCAAACCCATTTCTAGGGGCTTGTGTATTACATGAGGGGTGTAAGTGACAACCTGGCAGCCAAACCCTTTTGCCTGACATCTTTATTTCACATGGATGGCCTCAAACCCTTTCCAGCCACCAAGGCAGGTGAATTAATTCAAGGGGTGCTGCTCTGAAAACAAGGTTTGCACTTGACAGTCAGTTTGTGGAGACGAAAGGAAAAGCAAGTGAGGTGCAGAGACCAGGGTTGAGCTGGGAGCTGTGGGATGGGATGGATGGAATGCACAGCCTCTGCTGATGCTGCCTCAAACCCACATGTTTGTGAGCATGAGCAGAGTGGAAATGCTGCAGCTGGCTGCTCAATACATCCTGCAGCACCGAGCAATTACCAGCAGCCATTCCAGGTGCCGGATGGGGTGCAGGGAGAGAAGCATTGCACTCCTGCCTTGTTCAAATGCCATCCCTGCTGCCAAGCCGGCCTTGTGCACTCGAGCAGCCCCAACCAGAGGTGGTGGATCCTTGGGTCTTGCAGAGTGCTTGTTGGTGGAGGAAAAATCAATGCCCAGTCAGGGGTTCCTGCCACGTGGCTGCTTCATCCAACCCATCGTTGGGGGGAGAAGGTGACGCTTGCTGTGGTCCTGGCTGGTCGCGTGTCCTGGCAGCACGGAGCAGGTCTGCCTGATGGAACAGCATGGGGAGGCTGTGACAAGCCCTGCTGTCTGCAATGGCATTGCCCAAAAACAGGAGCACCACCAGGACACACAGAGCTCATCACACACTGAGCAGTGACTGCACAGTAACAGTGATTCCTTGGGTTCTGAGGGGAAGAGGTTTCTGTCTGCTCATCTTCCCACTCCACCCTGTGACTGCCCTGTTTACAAGCCTGTTACAGATCTTAAAACATTACAAAACTTAGCAAAAGGAACAAAAGAGGGACCTCAGAGATCCCCCATCCTCTGGAGCACACGGACCACCTGGGCAGAGAAGTGCTTCAAGCCCCTCTGGATTCCTCTGTCTGGGGAAAGGCTGGAGCAGGAGCCCACTGGGTTGGCAGGGAAACAGGCCCATGGGTTTTCATGGAATAACTCTGTGCACACACACACACGTGTTCATGTGGATGTGCATGCCCGCATGTGTGTATGTTTGTGTGCATCCATGTGCATACACATCCATGCATGTGCACACACATTTCCAGCCCTCTGCATCCACAGGGACAATGGCATGTCCGGCTGGGAGAAGCCCATTTGAAGACAAAGCTCCCTGGGGATTTGCCTGTTTCATCAGCACACTGAATATCCTATGTTTTCACGTCTTTGTAACCAGGTTGCCTCTTGGGAACAGTCCCTGTCCCATGCCTTGTTCCAAAGCAGGGTTGCAAACCAGCACTGTGGTCAGCAGAGCCTCAGCGTGGGGGCTTTGCTTCAGGTGCCCAGATCCAGCCTGGTTCAGCCTTTCCTGGCTCAGAGGAGCTGATTTCCATCCCTGAAATAGCAACTTAGATGATGCTGTCAGCAGCTGGGGATGATGATGCAAAATACTCGTTATCCAGCAGGAACAATTAGACTTATGGCAATTATCTCTGCAGTTGCTGAGAGATGCCGGAACGGGCCGGCCAGCAGCCGGGTCCCGGTGTAATCCCTGAGTGGGAGATATGCAGTGCCCAGCCTTGCCAGGAGCTGCCATTGCCATGAAGGGCAGTGGGGGCATCCCAAGAGCTTCCTGCAGTGCCAGGAGGGCTGCTTTTGCACGGGAGTGAGGGCAAGGATGGGTCAGTGTTTACCTAAAAGCCAAACGTCCCTCTCTAATGACACTTGTTTGCATTTGGGTCAATGATGAATGGGCTGAGCCACACTGGGGTTAGAGGATGGTATTAGGGACTGAAATGCTTTGAGTGGTTCTCTGGCCTCCCTCTCTGCTGGATGCTCTCACAGGAGAAGCCAGGATGGGCTCAGCTAATCAACAAAGTAGAAATGGGCAAAAGCTGGCTCCAGGCTGGAAAGAGCCATGGGCACCCAACGCTCACTGAGCTGGACAGCAGCTGCTGAGCTGGGCTTTAGGGCATATTCCTTTGGGGAAAAAAGTCAGGTATTTGGCTGAGAAATGCCCATGGGGTAAAGGCAGGAAGGACAAGTTCATTCATTTCTCAAGTCAGAACAACAAGGAGGATTTTTCTTTTCCCCCCGGCATTGTTTGAAAACCTTATTTGATTCCCCTACAGCTGCTTGGAGCCAAACCCCCAAACCAATCCAACCCTGATAAACAACTCCTCCTTGGATAAATCATTGTGCAGCCAGGATGGAGAGAAAGCTTTTGGGCAGGATGGGACATGGCTGAGCATTGGATCACCAACTCAAGGAATACCCAGGAGCAAGGGAGTAGTAGGAGCAGGAGCAATGCTGGAAGCGTGCTCTGGGAAACTTCTAATGAAAACTTTATCTGAGACAAGAATGTCACCACATCCTGGCCTTGCTTGTGCCGCGAGAGCCAGCAAACTTCCCAGAAAAGTTTAGCTAGCTGGTCATCAAAACCTCCCCGATATGCCTTGTTTATTAGCAGCTAAACATTAAGCCCTTGGCAAACAGGGATCCTTGAAGCCAGGGACACGTGACTATGACAAGCCACCCATGGGTGCCAGTGCCAGGACTGGGTGGGAGCTGCTGGTGTGGCTGAGGATGGGGACAGGCTGCTCCAGGTGGGGGATGGCAGCACCCTAGGGATGCCCAGGGCCCAGGGAGCTCAGGGTCAGGAGGAGGAAGGCTCACCAAAACACTGCTCTTGCCACGGCCCTGCAGAGATGCACCATTCCCCAGGTCAGGAGAAGGATTAAATGGTTTCTCACTGGAGCTGGAGGAAAACATCTGCACTTCCCAAGATGTGTCTCCCATGGTGCCAGTGCTGCCCCAGAAACCCACTGCTCTGCCATGTAAAATTATTCTTTAAGGACACCTGACTGATCTTGCAAAGCCCATATAAATTTTGTCTCATTTCAGTAATTAGGCCAATTATAGCAAAATGGTGTTTGCAATTCAAGTGAAGGATGGGCTAAAATCTTAACCAGATGCTTTTTCTGGGGTGCCAAAACAAAGTCTGAACAAAGCTCCTTTCCTCTCCCCCTGTGTTAAGTAAACCAAGAGAAACATTTTAAAGGGCTCCAGCATCAGGTAATGGCTTTTTCTGCCACACTTGAAGGGACCCTGATAAACACACAAACAAAGCCTGACCCACTTTAGGAGAATAAGGACTGACTCCAAGAAAGGGATCTGGGATTTCATGAATGTCCTTAATGTGTCCCCATTAGTGTCTGCTACGTGCATCCAGGTAAATTTATCTGTCCTCTGTGACACCCGCACTGTGTCCATGTGCAGGACAGTGGTGCACTGGGATCCATGGATGCACGAGCACAGGGATACGAGAGCACAAGGATGCACCCAGGGATGCACCCAGGAATGTACAAACACACTGGGATGTGTGTGCACAGGGATGCACACGTATATGATGTCCCACTCCAACACCTTCCCCACATGCTGGCTATGCATGGAGGTCAGGAGAGAGATCCTTGCCTGAGCGGAGCCCTGCCCTCCAGTGCAGGCTCCTGCAGCATTGCTTCAAGGCCATGATTGCATATTGAGAGTGAAACTGCTGCTGCCTCATGTTTTTGGTGGCACGTGTTCGGAGCCTCACTCATTATTTGTAAATAATGGCAGGGACGTTGCTGACTCACCACACTGCCGCGGGAGCCAGCAGGGATCCAGGGCTGCTTTTGCCCAGTGGTAACAAGGGCACCTCCCTCTGCAGATGAAGGTTTCCTCAGGGACACCCCAAATTCACACTCCAAGTTCCTGTCTTGCTTCTGCAAGGTGACTTTTGCCCCTTTGCCCTGGGTGGAAAACAGCCCAGGGTGTTCAAGCCTGGCTGTGGAATGATCTTGTGGGATTCTGCAGGGACTGGCGGTTCCCAGGACTCACCACCGGGATGCCCCACAGGCACAGAGCTGCCCAATGGAGACACTGAGCTCCAGAGCCACCTGCACCTGGAGCTGGGCCAGGCTGGGGGCTGCGGCCTCTCCGGCTGCATGTTTTCCTGGATCCGTGCTTCTGCGTAGCTGATCTTGTGCAAGAAGCCCTCGGTGCTCCCTTTGCCCACGCAACAGTCGGGGTGCCTCCCCCGGGGTGGCCTGGGCCAGCCTCCGTGTTTGCTCAGCAGTGGGGTGGCACTGGAGAGCATGGTGAGGACACTGGACACTCCCTGTGCCCTTGAATCATCCCCACTCACCTTGTGAGGCTCGGAGCACCAAAGCACTGGCCTTCATGGCTAGGCCAATGCCCTGCAGTGACACCCAACCTGGTGCTGCAGGCAGCCTGGCCAAGCCTGCTGTGCCAGCTCTTGTCCCAGGCTCCGTCCTGCATGCCGGGCTCTCCCTGAGGGTGGCATCTCCCAGGCCATGGGATGATGGCCCTCTTCCCATGGCAGCCCAGTTTCCCCAGCAGCCAGCTGCTCCAGGAGGAACTGGGGTGCCATGGATGTCTTTGGTGCTGCTTGTTTGGATCTTAAATCTCAATGGCACCTGGGCTACCAGCAGCTCTGGGAGCATGTGGGGGTGAAGGGCTGAGTGTTTGGGGCAGCCAGAACTCCAGGGCCTAAATCCCTCTAGTAAAACACAGTTTCAAAGGATGAAGCTTGGCTAATGACCCCCCACTCCCATCAGCACCCCCACGAGAAGACTGAGGCACCAGGGCCTGAAATGGTCCCAGGAGTCAAAACAAGGCAAAGCCCGAGACTGAAATCCCATCTGGTCAGAATTAGGGAGATCTTGGTCACGAACCTAAGCAGTTGCAGGATCATAGTCATGACCTAATAAAAAGGTGCCCTGACCACCAACCCTGGCCAAGGCTGGAGCTGTAACTTCTTGTTCCTATCACCCCCTCCCAGGTGGTCACAACCCTGACAACACCTCCCTGACTGAGCAATACACGCTTATCCCACCACGGCAGCTTAGCAAGACTGAAATAGAAAATTCAGCTGATGATGCAGTGCAGGAGCAGGAGGAAGAGATAAAGTTCAACCTGGTGATAGCCACATAGTAAAAAACGATAACAGAGCTGGTGGCAACAGCACAACAAGCTCCAGATGGTCCAACAGCAAAAAGCGGAGCCCAGTGAAATGTCAGACCATCAATATAAAAACATCAAGTCATTGTAAGGAAATAGTGAAAGGCACAGAGTCACCTGGTGCTGAATTAAATAACTGGTGGTAAATACCTCAAAAGTTCCCTTTGGAAGAGGACAAGAGGTACAATCTGTACAGAAATGACAGGAGAAGAAAGAATAACATTGGTATCATAAAGAAACAGGCAATAACAAAAGCGAATCTGGATATGGATTATTTGATCAGCTGGGTTTTAGGATAATGGGTTAATGAAATGTCTGGGTGAGCAATGAATGTACACAGAAAATCAGATGGTTTGGAAACATTTGCACATTTCAGAAACTGCCTGTCCAGCAAGTGAATTATACAAAGAGCCACAATTAAATTGAGGAACAGGTCGATCATCTGCACTTCAAGTTTATTACCAAATCCAGGAGGAATTTATTCATTTCATTCATCACTAAGTGTCTTTGTTCATGCTTTAGCTGCCTCACATGCAGGTTTCACAGGTTGCTCATTCAAACCCTTCTGCTGAGGAACTGATAGTGGGTGAAAGAATCCAGAATGAAAATCAGGGAGAACTGCAACCCACCACCAGCTCCTCCTGAGAACAGCGGATGGGCTGACACAGCCCTCCCATCCGAGATGGGACAAAGGTCTCGCAGCTTGGAGCTCCATAAGGACAGGGGAAGATTTGGGCACACCAGCACTGCCCCTCACCTGAAGTCAACACTCTTTGTGCACCCACAATATCAAAAATCTTCTCTTCCCTGCCAGACCTGTCAGCTGCCCTCACCTCTCCCCACAGCCCTCACCACAGCTGTGAACACACTGTCATGCTACAGACCACAGTTCTACTGTGCCCTAGTGCAGGCTGACACTCACATGGTGACCACGCAGTCTCATCTGACCAATTCAGCAGCATGTCCAGTGGTGGAGGAGCCTGTTGAACCTCACCCAGATGGTGAAACACCTTCACTCTCCGTGGACTTGCCACAAGACACGACAAGCCCCAACGGACAGAGGTGGGTCACCTGGGGGAGCTGGAGGAGCTGTTACCACAAGGAAGAGAAGGCAAGAGGCAGGGACACACCAACTAGATAAAGTTCCAGTGCTTTGGGAACATGAGACTCCAAATGGGAATGGAAAGGCAAAAAGAAATGCTGATTGACAGCACTTTAGGTACTGAATGATATCTGCATGTTGTCACCTGCTGGAACAACTGCCTGACTCAACCATCAGAGCCAGGCATCCAGCAGCCCAGCAATTATTGCTGCCCTCCTCCAGAAAGCCAAGGGGAGAATTAAAACCAGCACAGTACTGAGGGAAATGTCCCCCATGGAGCCTGAATCAACTCTTGCTTTAGAAACAGCCCTTAAAAAGAGGCAGAAATGAACCTCTTGGCTCAGCCCCATCTGAAGGACACAGCATCCTGTGCCTCTTGCTTGGCTCAGTCAAGGGCCATAAATACCACCAGCCTTCCCACAGGGATCTGTTCAGCAGAACCTGGGCTCCCCCAGGCTCCTTTGCACATTCCAGCATCAGTTCCTGAATCTATTCCTGACAGTAGGAACAAAGTGAGCGATTGCATCTGCTATATTTAGAGCACAGCCAATACCCCCCATTTAAATGCTTACCAGATTTCTCATTAGATGTATAAATAGCCTCTGTTTGTTTTCAGAAAGAAATTGGTTTAAAAAAGGAAATTGCCTTCCCAGTCCTCCTCAGCCTGTAACTGTTGAGCAGGGAGGCCTACTTCAAATGAAAAATCAAATTACGCATTTTGTCTAAGCCAAATCAGGAATAAAAGCTCTCATCTGTGGCTGGTATTATCCACGCTGCGATGCTTTGTGTGGGTACAGGGGTTTGAGCACAGGGGCAGCACTTCACTGGAGCAAACCGAGGCTGCTTGGTGCAGAGGGGCATCACCGTCCCTCTCCCAGCCTTAACCTCTCACCATCCCGAGCCACCTCTTCCCCCTGCAGGTCAGTCACACCATGGCTCCATTTCTTCACAGAATCACAGAATGGTTTGGGTTGGAAAGGACCGTAAAGATCACCTGCTTCCAATCCCCTGCCATGAGCAGGGACACTGTCTGCTAGACTAGGTTGCTTCAAACCTTGTCCAACCTGGCCTTGGACACTTCCAGGGATCCAGGGGCAGCCACAGCTTCTCTGGGCAACCTGTGCCAGGGCCTCACCCTCAGAGGGAAGAATTCTTTCCCAATATCCCATCTAACCCTGCCCTCTGGCAGTGGGAAGCCATTCCCCCTTGTCCTGTCACTCCAGGCCCTTGCTCAAAGTCCATCTCCAGCTCTCCTGGAGCCCCTTTAGGCAGTGGAAGGGGCTCAAAGGTCTCCCTGCCACCTTCTCTTCTCCAGGTGAACATCCCCTGCTCTCTCAGCCTTTTCCCCCTTCTTCTCCCTCTTCCAGCTCCACAGCAGTCCCAGCCCTGACATCACACTTCTGTTCTTCGTACACATTCCTTCAGTCTCCAGCCCAGGCTCCCATCCAACACTCCAGCTTGCTTTCCCTCCAACTGATGCTGGCCATGCTTCCTCCCTTGAGCAGAAAGTCTGGTTTCATGTAAACATCCATCCTTATGGCATCTCAAGGACCACATCCCCATCATCCAGCCCATATCATCCCCATTTGCATTAAAGTCAAGCTGAGGACACCAAATAACAAAACATCATGGTGGAAAGCTGGAATATAAGAGACAGCAAAACCCTGCTGTAGTTATTTACACAGAATAATGCAATTTTCCCCTCAGATTTGGCTTGAAGGAGAAGGATGTATAGAGACTTGGGACACCGATCCAAGTGCGCTGAGGGGCTGGGAGTCACAGCCAGCCCACAGATGGCTCCTGGGTGGTTCCTGGGATCCCTGAATGGTTACTGGGACTCATGGATGTTTTCTGAGACCTCTGGGTGGTTCATGTGGTCCCTGGATGGTTCCTGGCCCCCCTTCTCCTCACCCTGCCCTTGGGTTGTGGGACCCCACAATCTCTCCTTCCTCCAGCCCCACACCTCCTGTGCGGGGCTCGGATGGGATCACTGTGGGGCACAGGGGGGATCACAGGGGGTGTAAGGGGAGGATCCCTGGGGATCGCAGGCAGATCACTAAGGGGTGCAGGGGGATCACTGGGGAGGTGCAAGAGGAATCAGTAGCGGGGCACGGGGAGGGATCACCGGGGTCTCAGGGAGGATCACTGAGGGGTGCAGGGGATCACTGCGGGCACAGGCGGGATCACTCTGGAGGCATTCGGGGGGATCACTGGGCGTTCCGGGGGGGTCCCTGGAAGTTTCAGGGGGATCCCTGCGGGTGTCAGCGGGACCGCAGCACGGGTCAGCCACCCCCCAGCCCCGTTCGCTGCCCACCCGGCTCCGGGCTCGGGCGGGCGTGAGGCGGAGCCAGGCCGGGCCCGCCCCGCTCCGTCACTGCCGGGCCCGCCATGGCGTCCGGGCCCGCGGGCCGCGCCGCCGAGGAGCCGCCGCCGCCAGAGCCGCCCGCCGAGCAGAAATCGCCGCCGCTGCCGCCCGCGCAGGAGGAGTTCTCCTTCCTGCCGCTCGTCCACGACATCATCAAATGGTAACGGCGGGCACGGCCACCGCCACCCCCCGCCCCGCCGGGCACCGCGGCCCTGCCGCAGCCGCCCCGCTCTGCCTCACACCAGAGCCCTCGGGAGGAGCAGGGCTAAGGGGTCCCCTCGCCAGTGATGTTCTCCAAGTCACAGTATCCTCGGGGATGCCCTGGGTAGGGAGGGAGGCAATGGGATGCACTCTGTAGTGATGCTCGCTCGGCTCCCAGCATCCCCAGGATGCTCTGGATGGGGAGCAGGACAATGGGGTTCACCCTCCAGTGATGTTCTGCCAACCACAGCATCCGTAGGATGCCCTGGACAGGGAGCAGAGTTATGGGGTTCCCTCTTTAAGTTGTTTTTTTCATCCTTAGCATCCTTAGCATCCTCATCATGCCTTGAACCGGGAGCTGGGCTATTGGATCATCCCTTGAGTGATGCTCTCCCAGCCCCCACTTCCCCAGGATGCCTTGAACAGGTAGCTGGACAATGGGTTCACCCCTCTAGTGGTGCTCTCCAACCTCCCAGCATCTCCTTCACCCTTTTTCTCTCAGCTGGAGGTCCTGGGAAGTGTGTCGGAGGGGGCTGGCACAGCCCCAAGTGCATCTCTACTCTGAGTCGTGGGAGTACCTGGGTGGTGTCGGGGTCACCTGAGCAGTGCAGGTGCTCCCATGGCCCAGGTACACTGCCCTGTACAGTGTGTGTCCGCCAGGTTATTGCTCCAGAGAACTGTACTCTTTGGCTGATAACAGCCTCAGAAAGTACAGGCAGTGCGTCAGGAATGCAGCCCATTTCTAGGCAGTTGTAAAAAGGAGGATGGCTTCCCCAGTGGGACATACACTGTTTTCTTCCCAGCTCAAGATAAGCCTTGTACTGGTGAAAGGTACTGGTACAAGGATCCTGAGAACTGATGTGTTTCTGGTGCAGGATAACCCCTCCAGAGATGCCCATCTGAGTTCCCAGAAAGGGAATGGCTCTGCCATGGAAATCCATCTAGGCAGACTCACCTGGGCATGCTGCAGGGTGAGGCAGTGGGCTTGGGAAGCATGAATTGCCTTCTTCCTGCCCTTTCCCTGTGCACTCACTTAGGAGCTGCTTTGTGTCCTGCTGATGTTTCACTTGGACCAAGCACATCTGAAAGGTGAGGGAGGATCATCCTTAACGGCTCTGCAGCCCAAGCAGCCCAATCCATGGGAATGAACTCCCTTAACACACCAGTCCAGAATGGGCATGAGAGCACAAACCCTGTGATTTCTCTCAGTTTCCCCATTGTGCTAAACGTGGGCCATCAAGTTACCCCCGACCTTGATTCTCCTGATGTGTGCAGACCACAGATCGAGGCTAAATCCCCTGCCAGGTGTGTGCGTGTACATCAGCAAAGTGGGCAGTAGCCCCGGGCTGAGACCTCCCAGGTTCTGATGTGTCACTCATCAGGTTGTAGTGACTCACAAATGACAGTCCTAGGGATATCTTTTGCCCTGTCCCACCGAGCCACCCGCTCCTGCTGCCCAGCTCCCTCCCTTGGCTTCACGCCTGGCATTTCCCTGGCAGCTCCAGCCGACATAGGTGCTGAACGGTGTGGCAGAAGGGTGGCACCATAGCGGCCAGCGGTGGGATGTTGTGCCTCCTGTCCCTGACAGATGGCAAACGGGCTGTCCTCTAACACTGCCTCAAGTGGCAGAGCCCAGCCCTGCTGTTCTGACACTGACTCAGCCATGAAGACACATCTCCAAGGTGACTCCGTGCTCCGGAGCGAGGATGTATCGCGTAAATTTGCTGACATTCAAGGACGGGTGCTGTTTCCTGTTGTTTCGATCTGGAGAAAGTTTTCCTACACAGGGTCTGCTGATATTTTCAGCCTTGTACAGTCAATGGCATCACTGCTGAGGTCCCACTGTGTGGCTCCAGTGGTGGTGGGTTGTGCTGGTGTGGTGAAGAGCACTGTGCCTTAAGGCAGGTTTTGTGCCCAGTCCATCAGCACAGGCTGTGGTCGGATGTTGTGTTGAATCCTGTGTTAGTGCAGGCAGCTGCAGGCTCTTCCCACACCACCTCACTCCCACCTCTCCATGCCACCAAACAGGGAATTGCTTCACTGATTGATCCAGCAGGAAAACCACCCATCAGGAAAAAAACCCCACCAAACCTAAAATTATTTATCCCTTTGGGTGAACCAGGCAACAGGCAGCTGTCAGTTCTCTTTGCGTGGAGAGGGGAATGAGATGTGGGGAGGACATCCCTGTCAAAGCCAGCCTGCAGCTGTGGTGGATTAAAGGCAGTGTCACCCCATCCTTCCCCACATGTACCGTGGGGTTGGTTGTGTGTGTGCCTGTATTTTTCCACTGCCAACCTGGCCCTGAGTGCCTGCATAATGGGGAGACATTATGGTACCAGCTGCAGTTTTATTTAGAAGGGAATAATGAATATTTTGTTCCAACAGGCTTTTGAAACAAGCGGCGGCCATCTGCTTAAAAGTTTTGCTCTCAGCCATGTCACGATTCCCCAAAGTTATGATCGAGCACCTCTCTGCCCTGGTCATGCCAAGCAGATTTATTTTTAGGTCTGGCTATTGAACAGGCTCCCAGTTTTTCAAAGACCATTAGAATCCCACTCTCCCTATTAACAGGCGGCCTGGAAGCGGGGACTTGCAAAAGCCTGGAATCGGTGAAAGTTCTTGCTGGTGCTAACAAAGCTGAGTCAGATACTAATGAGGGTTCAAGGGCAGACGCTGCCTCAGACAACACTGAGCCTTGAAAAGCACAGAGCTGGCTGCAGAGCCAATTCTGCTGCTCTAGAAAAAAAACCCCACACCAACCCAAAAAAACCCTCACCGCTTCTCTTTTATTAAGTATAAATCCCCAGAGACTCCTTTTAAAGCTCCAAAGTACCATTTTCTCTGCCTTTGGACACTCTCTGACACTTCGGGGAACAGTTTCTGTTTTCTGCTGTCAAGCTGTTTGACTGCATTGATTTTTTTGTATTACAGCAGCAACAGGTCACGGGTGAGACTGAGATCTTTTTTTCCAGGCAACTACACACAACACATATGCAATCTTACCTTCCCCAAAGAGAGGTACAGGAGTTCAGAGGGAGAATTTAGCCTGTTCCAGGGTGATGTTTGAAAGCTGCAGAGCAGCTCCTAACCTGATTAATGCATCCTGAGGTGACAGGATTGTGTGCTGGAAATTTGCAGGAAACCAGTTTGCCCATAAACTACCCAGTCTGTATATCCACCTGTGTCCTTTTATTGGGTTTGGTGAATCAGGTGTGTGTAGCTAGATACTAAGAGCAATTTTCCCAGTGAATTCCAGTTTAAACCCTGGCTGTATTGGAAATGACAGCGTTTTCGATGGGAGAATTCAGAGTGTCTCAATTTTCTCTCCTCTGCAGCATGGACAAGGACAGCCAGGATGTTCACCAGGTACTGAATGAGCTCAAGAACAAGTTCCAGGAGATGAGGAAGCTGATCAGCTCCATGCCTGGCATCGGGGTGAGCCCAGAGCAGCAGCAGCAGCAGCTGCAGAACCTGCGGGAGCAGGTCCGGACCAAAAACGAGCTGCTGCAGAAGTACAAGAGCCTTTGCATGTTTGAAATCCCCAAGGAGTAGGAAAGGCACAGCTCCACTCTCCAGGTCTGAGATACCTCCTCTCCAGACTGAACAGGGTGGCAGAAGTTGAGTTTTCTTTCTTTAGGTTTTGTGGTTACAGTGCCTGTGTGGACCATGGGTGTGTGACACTGAGCCAGGACACCGTGTGCTCTCCTGGGACGATGGCAGCGGCACGTTCCCTTGATCTGCTGCAAGACTCTGCACTTACATATCCCATCTCCTGTTTTCTCTCGGGGTGGAGTTCTCTTTTTTACATTCAAACAAGGAGGAGACATTTTGCTTTCTCCTCACTTAGGGTCAAAGTACCCGCTGGTGAAAAAGGGGACATTTCTGCAATTTTTGTTTTGTACTTAAAAATGGCCAAACATCAGAAGGGAACATAAGAGGGAAGCACAAACTGTTTGGCACTGCTCCTGGAAAGAGTCTCTGGTACACTTTCCATTCCCTGTGTGTTGGAAGAGGAATGATTGCTTTCAGTTACTTCTGTATTTTTCTTTATAAACAATTGGTGGTTGTGTCTGAGATGAGTCAAATAAAGATTTATAAATTCCGAACTGCCCCTCTTGTGTGTTCACTGAATGGATGTGGGCAGAGCAGGGGCAGGATGTTGGCAGCATGTGGGATCTTGGGCCCAGCTCCAATGTCTTTCCCTCTTAAAACAGAGGAAGGGCAAGAATCAAAACAGAGGGCATAAGGGATGAAAGCTTTTAGGTTTCCCATGCTATAGTCAGGCTCAACAGGACAGGTAAGTTCCACATCCAGGGGCTTCCCACAACCACAAACATTTGAGCAGCTTGAACAGGTTAATTCTGCTCAGTGGGAGTTGGTATGGTTGCAACTCACCTGTAGCTCAGAGATTTACTCTGTCCCCACTGGGATACTGTACTAGTACTTTCTTTGGGAAGGTGCCAGTGTGTAAACTCTGAGTAAAGCAGAACACCGAGATAAACAAAGCACAATGTACACATTTTTTATTGCTGAAATTGCCTTTCCACCAGCCATTGCCTATCCCAGCTCAATAAATTCCTGTGTCTCATGCCTGGACGATGTTTTCCATTCTTTTGCCAGTTGCTGTTCCTGTGAAATCAGACATAGGCAGAGCTGGAAGAAACAACTTGTTGCCAAAGAAATGTCTGGCACTTAGTTCAGGAACAAGTTAACTCTGTCAACTTGAATCCAAGTTTCAAGCGAAACTGAGGTGGTTTGCTTTGTAGTCTCACTCCCCCACCATTGTTTTGTGGCTTCAATACGATTTTTTTTGCCATTAATATGTGCTAAACACAGATTTGTGCTGCTGCATGAGCGGGGAGCGGGGGTTGAAAATGAACTGGAGGAGAAGCTGGAGCTGGGAAAAGCTTTCTTTGAAGAGTGATCCTGTTCCCCTTTCACTTCTAGCAATGATTACTGCACCTTGTTATTGGGAAGAGATTAAAAACCATCAGATGTAAAGGTGACCTTTTGAGCAAAGTACTTCCTTTACTCATATTGCAAAGTAAAAACAATATCCCAGGTGGGGTGCCAATGAATCAGTCTGCGTTGACATCATTAAAGTGTGCTTAGTTAATCGGGAAAGAGCATGAAACACAATCAGCTCTTTATACCGAGGTGATGTCAGTGTGCGGGGTGACTGCAGGCAGTGACTTGCCGCTGCCCGGGGTGTCACGGGGCTGGCAGCGCCGTCACTCGGCGTAGTGGAGTGAGGAAAGAGTGCTGGCTCAGTGACCCTTTGCAGTGAGTAACTCCCTGCGTGGCCCCTCGTTACCCTGTGTGGCAAAACCCCAGCGGCTTGCAGAGGCGGGAACCTTTGCACTGAGAGCCGGAGAAAATGGGGCAATACAGGGCTCGAGTGAGAGGCTGGTTTTGCCACCTCGGAGCCCAGGCGTTTTGTTTAGCAGGCTTTGCTACGGGATAGGGCAAGGAAGCAAAGACAAACCCACAGGTGTCATTTTTTAAAAGATTTTATTAATTTGTAGAAAAATAAAACATCAAGTTTCACCCACGGTAGAAACACTTGAAGATTTTTTTTGTTTTGTTCATGTCAATGACAAACAATACCTACATAAAGTGCCTATCTTTTTTTTTTTTTTTTGTAAAACCCTTCCCGCTCCCCCCACCCTCCCCAAATCTTGCAAATCAAACAAGACAAATGTAAACAAGAGTCATTTTTTTGGTCCATCGGGGCTGTAACTCTGCAATGTCTTTGCAACAGCTTAGGAGTGTCTTCTGCATGTTTTGCAGACACAGATGAACACACAACACAGAGCCAGAGTCCGTGCACAGCTTCTCAAGTTGAAAAAAAAAAAAAACAAAAACCAACCCCAAAGCCCCAGGCAGGTGTTGGCAGGCCCCTGACCTCTCTCTTGAGGGCAGTGCCCGAGGCTGGGTGGTTTGGGAGGGAAAGAAACACCAAGGTCTGTGCCCTCCACACTCATCCTCCCACCTGGCTGCCCAGCAGCTCACCCTTTCCCTGTCTCTTTGCCCAGAGGAGGAGGCTGTTCCCAGTGACATCCCCTCCTGCCCTCCAAAGCCTCCCCCTTCGCATCCCTCGCTCCCAAAATGCACCCCCGGGGGGGGGGAGATGATGAAAGCGGGAGGAGGGAGGCTGGGGGAAGAGGCGACACCCTCTCTGCCCGGGTGAGCACCTGCCCAAAGTCAATTCGCTAACGAGCACCTTTCCCCCCTCCTTTCCTTCTTTCTTTCCTTCCTTCCTTCCCGTGGCGAGCGGGGGCTCCTAGCTGATCACGCAGCGATCCTTCTCCTTGCCGTGCCCGCCGCCGATGGCTTTCTCCCGGATGTACATGAGGTCGCTGTGCACGCTGGGCCGCCGGGCGAAGGGGGCCACGATGCCGTACGCCTCCTCCGTGCCGCCCCGGCCCCCCTCCTTCAGCAGCTTTTTGCCTTTCAGCGCTTTCTTGTGCAGGATGTCGCAGTACTGGACCGAGACCTTGCGGTGCAGGTCAGGGCTCATCTCGCTGGGCAGCTTGGCCATGGCGAAGAGCGCCTGGAACATCTGGTCCAGGCTGCTGTTCCTCTTGGCCGAGATCTCGAAGTAGGCGCATTTTTTGGGGTCCCCTCCCACCAGCTGCTCGATCTCCCGGGGCTGCACCTCCCGGTAAAAGTCCCGGTCGCCCTTGTTGCCGCAGATGACCAGGGGCACCTCGATGTTCTCCTTGGTTTTGTTCTTCAGGCACGACTTGGTCTCCAGGATTTGCTGCTTCAGGCGCTGCACCTCCTCAAAGGAGTCTCGGTTGTCCAGGCTGAACACAAGGATGAACACGTCTCCTGGGGACAAAGAGGGAACATGAGATCGTTGCAGGGATAGGGACACACAGAGACCCACTCCTAAGCCAAATAGACTTGGAGAAGGAAGGACCAGGCAGCACCTGGGTCCTACATCCTCCAGTCCACCAGAAGAGCTGCCCATCCACTTGAATACAAAAAATCCTATCTCCCTCCTCCCAGGACTGGAAAAAACATCCCCAAACTGAGCAGGAATCTGGCAGGGGGACCCTCTGACAAGTACCTGTGAGGATGGAGAGGCGGCGCATGGCTGGGAAGGGGTGGTTGCCCGACGTGTCCAGGATGTCGAGCTGGTACACCTCACCGCGGATGCTGTAGAACTTGCGGTGGAAATCCTCGATGGTGGGCGTGTATTGCTCCTCGAAGCGGCCGGTGAGGAAGCGCGAGACGATGGCCGTCTTGCCCACCTTGGAGGAGCCCAGGATGACCATGCGGTAGCAGTTCTTGGCTGGGATGCTCAGCTCGGCCTCGCTGGGACACATCTTCTTGATCATCGCTGCCAGTTTCATTGACGCCGGCAAAAGTGCAGCTTGCGCCGAGAAGGAGAGGAGGAGAAGGAGGAAGGCGCTGCCTGCCCGGCTGCTCAGCCCCTCTTCCCTCTCAGGAAGGGTCGGTGTGAGCTCTGCACGGCGGCCGCCGCGTTATATGGAGCCGGCAGCGACCGCCCCTCGGCGCGTCACGGCCCGGGGCGGCGGCGGCTGAGTCAGCGCCCGGCTCCGCGCCCGGCCCGGCCCGCGCCCCCCGCCGGCCTCCGGGCTGCGCACTCCGCTCCCGTCCGCAGCCCCGTTCGCACTCCCGGGGCTCGGTTGCCTGGTCCTGTTTACAGCCCGGTTGGGACTCCGGGTTTTTGGCACCCCTGTCCCGTTCGCAGTCCTGCTGCTGCTCAGCACGGTCCCGTTCCCATCCCGGTTCGCACTCCCGGAGGTGCACGGCCAGATCCCGTTCCCATCCCGGTTCGCGCTCCCGGTGCTGCTCAGCCCGGTCCCGTTCCCATCCCGGTTCGCGCTCCCGGAGATGCACAGCCCGCTCCCGCTCGCAGCCCGGGTGGAACTCCCGGTGCTTCGAGCTCCCGCTCGCAGAGCTGCTCACACTCCCGGTCCCTTTCCCAGTCCCGTTTGCAAACAGATCTCTCTGCGTCTCAGCACGGGGTCCCTGTGCTTTGTATCCGCCCCGTTCTCAGCCCGGTGCCGGCTCCCGGCTCCCCGCAGCCGGCTCGGGGCTCTCGGGGCTCGCGGAGTGGGGTCACCCCGAGCTGCAGGAACCAGGGGCGGGGGTACAGAGGGTCCCGAGCCACTTCCTGCGGTGTTTTTGCTCTGGTTTACACTTCTCCGGTGCAAATGCCCGAAAGACAGGCGAAAAGACCCCGCTCGGTGCCAGCTCCGGTGCGCGGGGCCGGGAGCACGGAGAAGTCTCGGTCCCTCCGGGGGCTGCAGCGCGGGCTGGGGGCTGCGCGGTGCCTCCGTGACGGAGGCTCTTAGGACGGCGGCTTTCCTTTGACCCCGACCTCGATGCTGGTCCCGGTCCCTGTCCCGGTCCCGGTCCCGTTCCCAGTCCCTGTCCCAGTCCCGGTGCCGGGCGCCGAGCGGTGCCGCTGCAGCGCCGGTTCTCCCCGCTAGGGGACAGGCGAGAGTCCGGCCGGCGGCAGCGCGTACCGGGCCGGGAAGGGGAATGGGAACGGGAACGGTGCCGTATTGGGAGAACTGGGGGAAACTGGGAGAACTGGGAGAACTGGGAATGGTCAGCCTGGGGAAGAGAAGGTTCCGGGGAGACCTTAGAGCCCCTTCCAGTGCCTTAAGGGGCTCCAAGAGAGATGGAGAGGGACTTCGGGCAAGGGCTGGAGTGACAGGACAAGAGGGAATGGCTTCACACTAACAGATGGCAGAACTAGATGGGATACTGGGAAGAAATTCTTCCCTCTGAGGGTGGCGAGGCACTGGCACAGGTTGCCTAGAGTGGCTGCACCCATCTCTGGAAGTGTCCAAGGCCAGGTTGGATGGGACTTGGAGCAACCTGGTCGAGTGGAAGGTGTTCCTGCCCATGGCAGGGGGTGGAACAAGATGAGCTTTAAGGTTCCTTCCAACCCAGACTGTTCCACGATAAAAATAAAATTTTAAAAAATAGATATATAAAACCCCACCGACCAAAAAAAAACTTAGCAAAAGGTGATGCTTTAATAAGGTTCGGGGCAGCAGAAGCCTCCCTATGACACAGAGAGGGGAACCTCAGGGACAGCCAGAACACACAGACTGGTGCACGTGGTGCCTTCCATCAGCACCACTTAGGAAATGGATGGTGCTGAGTTTCTCCTTTCCCCCGAGTGTGGTCTCATGCTTGGATATTAATATAAACACTCTTGGAAGGCTTACAGAGGAATTGTGGTTGTCTGTGGGGTGGAAGTGAGCAGCAACTTAAACAGCCCTGTACAGCCCCATCCCTGCCTGCAGGGAAACATCCTGCCTGGAGGCACAAGGACACTTGGAGGAGAGAAAGTGGGACAGTTTCCTGTGTTTATTCATCTGTGTGCGAGACAGTGAAGAAGTTTAATAGCCGAACATAAAGCCCAAATGTATCACCCCAAATAACAAAAAGATCATTTAATTGAAGCGGTTGATGGAAAACAACAGGGGGAATAGGAAGTGGCAACCTCTGGAGGACAGACAAATCAAATATCTCGATCAGCATTTATTGTTGGCCGTACAACTATTAATAGAGTCAGGAACAGGTAAAAATAGCCCACTCGAAACCTGCTCCTGGCTGACAGGAAAAAAATCCATTTGCTCCTTCTAAACAGTTCTTTGGGCAGAGCATGCCAGGAGACAGATGTGCACTGGGGTCCTGTGGGCTTGGTGGAGTGGGACCAGAGCCAGGGACCCCCTGACAGCGAGAGCAGGACACCAGGAACCCGGGGTGGATGGAGGAGAGCCAGTGGTGGTGGGAGCTCCCAGAAAAGAGGATATGGGCACTTTCTGTGCCATCCCAAAGCCCAGCTCCTCACGGAGTCACGCAGAGCCCAAGCAGGGAGCATTACACAGCATTAGCTGAGTCCTCCCAGGCTCATCTAGAAACTCATCTCCTGTAGGAGCAAAGCACATTTGCTGGGAGCCGCTGCCAGTGATTGATGATAAAGGATCCACCTCGCTGCGAGGCAAAGCCTTCCCACGGTTATGACTCTTTTACAAATCACCACCTATTTCTGACCTGACTGCAAATAGCCCAAGGCTTAAGCAAAGGCAGGTAAAAGGGCATTTCCCCCATGGCTGCCAGAGTTCACCCCTGCTATTTGTGGGATGTTTTGCTCCTTGCCTGGTTTTGGAGGATAGAGGCTCTTTCATGCAGCAGCTCAGCACAGCCAGAGCCGCAGGCAGGATGCTCTGCACAAACCCCAGTGACACCTTTAATGGAATCACCTTCAGCACAGATCAATCCTTGTTTTCTTGCTATTTCCCTCCCTATTTTCACCCTCCTTGGTTTACCAGCCACCTGCCAACCAGCAAAACCAGCCCTGTGTCCGCGAGCAAGTGGCTGAGGAAAGGAAATTCCACGAAAGTCACACAAACATCCCAGCGACAGAACATGCGGGTCCCAAGGGCCTGGCTTGGACGAACTGTGCAGCAGCAAAACAGAGCTCACAGCAGCAGCACCACGGCAAAAATGTAGGAAGCAAAATGTTCCAGGAAGCAGGAGCAGCACCGGGGTGCCCAGCACAGGGACAGGCGAGCGGGGGATACTCGGAAAAGGACAATGACATCAGAACTTGAGTTTGGTTTCTGAGTGTGCTGCAGAGCTGGGAAGGATCATCCCCACGGGGCCCGGCTGGCCTCGGTTCACGGCTGGGTCCTGCGGGTCCAAGCAGCAAGACAGGACTGGAAGAGCCATTTGTGGTGTTCCCACCTGGCACATGCAGACCCTGCAGCTCTCCCAGGCCACGGAGAGGAGCACATCCAGCTCTCCTGGCTCCCCAGTTCTTGCTTTTCTCCCTCAGGACTGTCCTTTGGACAGGGCCTCTCTCCCTGGGGCTTGTACAGCAAGCCGTGTCCAGCTCCTTACCCCACTCCCAAAGAACCAGTGTGGGCTGTGCGTTTCCCAGCAGCTGCTGGTGAACAGCAGGGACCTGTGGGACCCCAAATCCTGCCCTGGCTGCTCCCCTGGGATGGGAGACGAAGTGAATGGCCAGAGGAAGAGGGGAGCAGCTGCGTAGGGAAGGGGAGGGAGGCTCTAGCCATAGTTCTTGCTTGTCCCCCTGAGGAAAAGCATCTGATTAAATCAAGATGCAGCATCCAGGGTTGCTATTCATTCCCTATATTATTAGCTTGTCTCATTTTATTAAATCTCTTTAAGGCTTTTCAGAAGAAGCACGTAATTCCCAACATATAATTTTTCCCAGATGAGATATGATGCAGAAGCTGCTCCTTCTCTGGGGACTGGGGGGTGGCTTTATTTGTTTCCTTCCCCCACCCCCTGCTTCTTTAGCAACACTTTTCATGTCTCTTGATTCCTTTTAACACTTGGGGTTTGATTAACAGAGAATCTGAAAGCCTGAGACATGTCCCAAATCTCCAAATCCCCTGGAGTTATCCAGGCAAGGGGTGGCAGGAGGTCCCTTGGAGACACCATC
Source organism: Monarcha castaneiventris obscurior (assembly GCA_026261815.1). Taxonomy (NCBI): domain Eukaryota; kingdom Metazoa; phylum Chordata; class Aves; order Passeriformes; family Monarchidae; genus Monarcha; species Monarcha castaneiventris. The sequence goes on along the minus strand of JAMPIT010000856.1, from coordinate 9,022,149 downwards.
CCTGTGCCTGGCATGATGCAGACCTGAGCCAGGAGCACCCTGGAAATCCCCCACTCCCAGTTTCCACCTCCTTTCATCCCATCCTCTCATCCACAGCTCACTGAGATGCAGCAGCATCCTGCCAGCATGAACAAAGGTGTGTCCGTGTTCTGGATGTGTCCCCAAACTCCAGCACCTTCTGCTCCCTTCCAAAGGGCAGAGTTTTCTTCAGCTTCTCTGGGATTAGAGAGAAATGTCACCTGTAACTGGAGATAGGCAGCAACTGGGCTTGGAATACGAGGCACAGGGGAGAGGGAGGCTTGGTGACCCCAGTGGATGCATTGCTGCGCATTTCGGGAAGGTTCCCATGGAAATAGCAATGGTTGGCAGGGTTGGCAGGACAGAAATTAAAGCCCAGGCAGAGGCAGGGAGCCAGGAGGGCAGTGCCAGGCAGGAGCTGGCAGCGGGAAGGGTAGTGGTGCTGAGGGCTCAGGGCCTGGAGATGTTTCCTGTCAGGCCCCACATCTGCTCCTGTGGGTGCAGAGGGGCTGAGGCCAGGGCAGGGCTGGAGAGGTTGGGATTTGGGGCAGTTGAGCTGGGCAAAGGCTGAGCCAGTGCTCAAATCCAGGACCCTCGAGGCTCCCATCCCAGCAGGCAGAGCTGGGCCCCACCATCTTCCTAGGACTCGGGCGGCTCTGAGCCCTCCTGCGACCCTGGCTGGGAAAGGAGCCGCGCTCCGAAAACAGTTCCTCCGCAAAGGAAACGCAACATGGAAAAAGCAGCACATTCCTACCATTTTTTTCCTTTGAAATAGGAGCCAGGGAGGATGCAGCTCACCGGGCTGTCTTGGGGCGGCTTTTGAGTGTGAAAATTAAAGAAAACAGCCTCGTAACTTGTCCTCTGCCTCATGGTGGGAGCTCCGTGCGTAAGGACCCCCAGAGTGAGGGTGGAAATGGGCTGGGCTGGGTTGGATGGAGTCTTCTCCACCCTGTCCCCGATGGGGGTGATGCCATGGGCAGGGGGACAGTGGGCATGGGGTGCTGCTGCTCTCTGGGCACTGCGGGAAATTCCAAAGCTTTCCCTGGACACCCGTGAGTTGGGAACTGCCTGTGCCCCAGATCCCGAGCATGGGCCTGCCAGGAGTGTGGCTCAGCCCTGGGATCCCCATCCTGCCCCAGGCATTTGTTTGGGCTCCAGCACTGGGAGTTTCCCACATGGGAATAATTACCCAGCAGGGCATTCTTCCCATTTCTTTGTGACCATTTAAAGTCCACATTGTTTTCCCTACACAACAGAGATAGAACAGACTGGTTTATTCCCCTGTAAAGATAAATTCTGTCATGTCCCTTGTCCACCTTCTCTGGATTAAGGGATCCCCAATAAAGCAGTGCCCAAACTGCCCCCAAAGCTCAAAGCTCATCTTGGCTTTTACATCAAATCCCAACCGCTGGCAAAAAAAGCCGAGGTTCTGCCTCGGCGCTGGGATGGGTTTGGGAGCCCCTGCCAGAGCCCTAAGCCCCCCATTTCCTGCCATCTCCCCAGGCAGCCCAAGGGCAGACTCAGCAAGCAGGAGCCCGGCGGGAATGGCGAATTCCCAATGCTGCCAGTGCCGCACGTGCTGCCCGGATTGTGCCACGTGTTGATTCTGTGTTTGTTTGCCACCGGTGGCTGTCCCTCCCCTGGGGCAAGGCAGCGCAGCTTCCCTGGGCGAAAGCAAACACGGGCACAGGGTTATGGGCGGTCACAATGGAGGGAAGGGCCTTTGGGAATGTGCCCCTGCTTCTGGATGTCACCCCCACCAGGGAAAGGACCACAGGGTGCAGCCTCCGTCTCCCGAAGTGCTCCTGGATGAAGCATCCTGTGAGCGTGGAGCTGGCCCCACATTCCCTTTGCTGGGGCGTTTATTGCCCAGATGATCCCAAGGAATTACCACGTGCAGCTCCATGGAAGGGAGATGTGTGTGCGGGAGCAACCACGTAGAGAAACCCTCTGTGAGGGTGGGCACAGAGCTTGTGTGGTGCGATGGGAGACCTGAGGCAGCACAGAGAGATGGCCTTGGTGACCCAGCTGTCCCTGCCAGGCAGGAGTTGAGATTTAACTAGTTTCTCCTTTCCTGGTGTTTGCTCTGGAGAAATATCCCAAACTTCAAAGGAAGCGTTATCTGTGGCGTCAGCACACAGCCTCACGTGAGGCAATTCCCAAGGCTGCAAACAACCCCCCTGCCAAGCTCCAGTGGGCCCAGAAAGCCCCATGCTGGATTTTGAAGGCATGAAGTTACGAAAATGGCCCCATGACCCCATTTCCAGGGACCCCATTGGGTCCTTGATGTCTGTAAAAGCCATAGGGATGTGCCTGCCTATGCCAGTGGGGAGCTGAGGCTGCAACCGGCTGGTCCTGGGGGATCCCACAGTGCAGGTCTTGCCTTTGGAAGCAGCAGGACTCAATTTCTGACCCAGGGGCCATAAGATCCATCCCTGCATCCATGCAGGATATGTCCCAGCTGCAGCCAGGGAGAGGGGAAACAGCTGCGACACGACCAGCACTTCGTGCCCAGGCTGAAGGTTTCACCCTCTCCCTGTGTAATCTCAAATTCTTGGAAATATTAGGCAATTGGAGAGGAATCACATTTTTTTTTCCTTACAACCAAGGAGAGTCCCCTAATCCCTTGTTGTTAAATACCATAAAACAATAGCAATAATGGTGTCTCTGTGTTTCCCTCCCTGCAGCCCCAGGGAACAGCACAGCTCCACCTGGGACTGCTCCTGGCCAGGGCCACCCCCTGCCCCAGGGAGGAAGGTGGGTTCAGATCCCATGAGATGGGCTGGAACATCACCTTCCAGCTCCTCACCTTCCCTCTTCAGGGAAGAGAGCAGACACCTCTGAAATGTCGAATTCCAGCTTTAGGGCAGCCAGAACCAGCTCTGTGAAGGCAGAGACGTTTAATCCGTGCTGGCTGCTGCAGGAAGAGCTACTAAAACCAGGGATGTGTCTGGCATAACCCCAGAAAAAAAACCTTGTGCAATGCAATGTAAAGCTGCCACACAAAGTCTGGGAAGTGGGAAGGGCTGGAATTGGCAGATCAAGGGAGAAGGAATCCGTGAAGCCAGTCCCAGCACAGTACAAATCCCTGTGCTCATGGGATGCTGTGGGCATGGGATGGGAAACGGCTCCACCGCTGGGGTTTATGGTGACAGACACACATTTCAGGAGGCCAATAGTGGCTGGGGAGGGGAATGGTACAACTGGGGTCCCCTCTGGCCTTGCAGAAAGGACTGGGAACAGCACACATGGTCTCCAGGCCGGGAATGAGACAGCACAAATACAGCCCTTGCTGTGTTCTCATTAGGAATAATTCTTCCCGTATGAGCACGTGCTTCTTCAGTAAATACTGATTTCACTTACCAACAAATCCAAGTTTATTGACATCAGAGACTTTGAGCCAGGACTGGCAACTCTGACATAAATTGTCTGAATAATGCAATGTATCCTCTCCTCGATGGTTGCTATGGGTACTGGGCCAGTTTAGCCTCCGTCTATAAACATTAGCTGTGAAGGGGATGTGGAAACTTATCTAAAAATAAAATACTATGCCCAAATCTTTGAGAGGAAGGTTGTTGAGATGGCAATAAAAAAAGAAATCTATGTGTAATGGTTCTGAAGTGATGAAACACAAACACAGCATTTGTGAGCCCTTCCGGAGGAAATGGGAGGCCAGACTGAAAAGAGACCAACACTTTTAATTCTGCTGAGCGATGCCCAGAGGGTGAATTAATTACAACGCGCAAAAGCAAAAGGAAATGGAACCGTTCTATGGAGGTGACACTGAGAAAAGGGACACTCTGTGAAGGGGATGAAGTGAGGCTGAGATGTGGCCCTGCGCTCCAGTGCCCGTGTGGGACCTGGCAGCAGCACAGCTCCTTTCTCCAGCACCTGCTCGCTTGGTCATTTACAGTTTATTTCTCAAACTCTTCTGGGAATCTGTAAAAACAGAGCCTGGGGCTGCAGCACCACCTCTGGAGTCTTTCTGTTCAAGGCAGGATCCAGCGCTGGGAAATTTTGGGACGTGCTGAGGCTGGTGGCAGGGGCAGAGGGGCACATCCGTACCTGGCTGCTGCACGGTGTGGAAGGCAGAAACAAACCTTTCCCTTCCTCCCTTCCTCCCTTCCTCCCACCCTCTGCCCCTGCAAGGCAGTGAAAAACAGCTGGAAGGCACTGGGTGGTGGGAAAGGCAGCAGGACCCTCATGTGGACCCAGGGAAAAGGAGGGGCTGGGGCATCAACATGGCCAGGGGTGGGATATCTGTGAGGTGCAGATAGGGATTGACTCTTCCCCTGGGTCTTCCCCATGCTGGGGTTTCCCCTTGGGACACCTGCCATCCCCCCAGGCTGTGGTTAAGGTCAGACATTCACATCCCTGTGCTTTTCAGTCACTTTTCTCAGAGCCTTTGCAATAGTGCTGAGACACTGCAGGGCTCTGCATGGGTGGGAAACTACAGATCTGGATGGGGAGGTTCCTTTCCCAAAAAGGAGGGGCTTGGTTGTTGAGTTTGCAGCAGGTTTTGCTGTTGTTGAGCTCACAGCAGATTCTCCTGTTCCTTCCCCAGCTGTGTTTGAATCCTCAGGGGCTCCCGAGCCCTCTCCATTGCTGCACCTGAGCTCTGTCTGCTTCTCGTGGCTCTTAGTCAGCACCTTCAGATGATCTTCACGATCAGCTGGAGCTGGTGCTTCCATATGTTCAGAGCTCACTTATGAAAGGCCCTTCGTGTCTCCATCATTTATTCTGCTTTCCCTCCAGTCCAAAGGAATTTCCTTTTTCCAATAATTGGTGTGGGAGAAGAGGTGGGGAGGTCCCACACTGTGTCACTCCCAGGAGAGCATCGGGAGCTGCAGTGACCTGGACAGAGACCTGGGGACAGGGACCTCCCTCTCCCATGGGCTGTGGCAAGGAGCTGCCACCACGCTCAGGCTGTTCCTCTGGTCATTTCCAGTGCTGTTGGGAGCTCAGTCGGCTCATTAAGGGTTGCCGGGCTAATTACTAGGATACATCTCAGTAGGAAAACGGGCAAATCGGACAGTGTGGGGACCGGAGAGGCACGAGGTACCTGAGAGAGTGCTCTGCAAAAGGCAAAGGGACAAGAGTCCATTGGGGAGCTCAGTGGTGCCACAGCAGCTCTGTCAGCAGCAGTTACGGTGCTGCCAAAACCTCAGCAGTGCTGTGGGATTGTCCCAATTCTCCAACAACCAGCAGGCAAATGCACTAGGAGTTCCAGGATGGCAATGAACTCCCAGGAAAGGAGCCTGGCCAGGAGCTTGTGCTTTTGCAGAAGCCTTTGGCCCCCCAAACAAGCCTGGGCTGAGGTTTTAGGGTGAGTCCACTGGCAGAAATGTTCCTGGCTCAGGCAAGGAGCAGCTGGAGCAGGGATGCCCGATTTCCCTGAGGGATGAGCAGGCACACATGCCCTCTCACACCATCCCTGCCACTCTCTGGAGCACCTGCCATGGCCAATAGCTGTTTTTTTCTGCCTGATTCAGATTAAGCCTGGAGCCTCGAAGCTTCCCAGCAATTTTCCCTCGCACTGATTCTCAAGTGTATAATCAAAACAATTTGGGGGCTGCTGGTCGGGTGCCAAGAGGCGGACACAACTGCTGCTGTGAAAAGCCTCTCTGCCTGGGATTTTGCAGAGGCTTGAAGCTCAAATGCTTTGAGAAGTGTGGGAAGGGCTCTGGAGGAGCTGGGGAAGGCAAGACTGGGCAGGGGTGGGCATTGGTGGGGGAGCCCAGCAAAGCAGCCCCTGAAATGCCCATCAGCAAACGTACCTGGGGCTACTTGCTCTTCACTCCCTTCTGCTTCTGCCGATAGATTTCCTCTGTGAAAGGCCTGCAGTTGGGAGGACAGGAATTTGGGGAGAGAGGGGGCAGAGGCAAAAGACAGGGGCAAAAGAAGGGAGGAAGAATTAAAATCAAGACTAGTGAGTGCTCTCCTTTGGGCCTACAAAGTCTGTCCTTCACAGGCTTGCACAGCCTGACTATTCCTGTGCCTGACTATTCCTGGTCTCAGCCTCTCTGGATTGTGGAGCAGCTACAGGACCATCCGAGATCTGCGCCGAGCAGAACGAGGCTCAGCACACACCCAGACTCCCCCTCATGCAGACTGTGGCTCTCTGCATCTCCTCCTCCCTTGCAAATACAAAAGACCTTTCACTGCTGAAGTACAACTGCTACTTCTGGGAGTTATTCTGTGCTGCTCCATCCTGTGCTGCTGGCTGGGCTATTGTGGTGCAAAACAGCAGAGAAGCCCCTCCAAGGAACTACAAAATGCAAGTGCTTCTTGTAGGGGCTCTTCTGAAGACACAATGAGTCCTCTCACTGCCCTCCTTATTGTTCTTCTATAGACAGAATCTGGCACCCAAAAGGAAAAAAAAGGTCTCATTTTAATAAAAATAAAAAAAAGGCACCAATGTTCCTAGAACTCAGCAAATAGTTCCAGAGTGGAATATGCCCATTATCAAAACAATTGAAAAATAATCCTCTGTTTTTCTTCTTCCCTGCTGAATTAATTGGAAAAAAACATCTCTACTTGTGCAGTTCTCTGAAACCTCGGGAGTTAAAGCTGGTAGAAATAATTAGAAGCTCTCCAGTTCTGCACAGCTACTCACCCCTCGTACAGCACAGCGATTGTGTAGGAAATTGCCACTACAGCTGTCAGCAAAAGGCCAGCTGGGCTGGCGTGCCTGTTTTGAAAGAGAAGGGAAGGATCAGGTAAGTACATGGGCTTATGCAAGACCTGGCTGAGAAAGTGAAATGAGACACTGGGCTGCACAGAGCTCTCGCTCGCTCATTAAACAGAAGCGAACAAAAGGGTTGGGGGTTTTTTGTGCTTCATGTTAACTGTCTTAAGACAGATGTTACTTGGCAAAGACTCTTCCCCAGCCTACTTCAGCGACTTCTTTTAAGTCTGATCCCTGCACGTCTCTGCTATGAGAGCTCCTGCTTTGATGCTAAATCCTGAGATTATAGGGATGTTTAAGGGCTGAGCAGCTGCTGACATATGGCTGCAGCTCCCCACCCATGCTCTGAGGGAAACGCCTCATGTCCCAAAAAGATGGGCCACCCAGGGCACAGGGGACACCAGGCAGACAGAGCAGTGCATGGCACTGCACACATCCAAGCAGTGGCTCAGCCAGGGCAGGGATGGGGATGGAAAGGGATGGGAAGGTCCATTCCTGCCCTGGGAAGGGTGCTGGGCTGGGTGCTGCATCGGGGCTGGGTGCTGGGGGCTTGGTTCACTTTTAAACCCATTTCAAGGTGTTTCAAGAATGTGTCCTCCAGCAAGATGTCACCAGGCACAGCACGGGGGACTGATGCCACCCACTGCTCCTCACTGTGGTTATGGGGAGAGATGATCAAGAACTGTGGATGCAACGGAGATGGCCGTTCCTTTTAGCAGAGGCCAAAGCTCTGGGACCAAAAAATCCTCATCACCTCCTGCTCTAAAGAGAGATGTCATAGAATCATAGAATCACGAAATGGTTTTGATTGGAAAGGATCTCAAAGCTCATCTCATCCTGCCCCCTGCCATGGGCAGGGACACCTTCTACAATCCCAGCCTGCTCCAAACCTGTGCTCCAAACCTGTCCAGCCTGGCCTTGCACATTTCCTCACCAAGGACCAGTTAAATACTTTATTTGCTGACAGCCAGCTCTCGTCCCCCTCAGAGCTGAGCTGCCACCAGCAGTTAAAGGCAATCACCAGAGTCCTTATTAAGGGGGACAACAGAGATAAGCTTCAAAGTTTCTTCCAACCCAAACCATTCTGTGATTTTATGAGGACAAACATCCCACAAGCCTGGTGCAAGGTGACTTGTGCTGCTGGGAAAACACACCTGCAGAGAGAGACTGAACTACCTAAACCTTGTAGTGGAGCCACTTTCAGGTACCACCCGGCCTCCTCAGTTCCTGGAGAGGCACCCACAAATCTCCACCTTTTCGCTGTTTTCATTCTATAATAACATTTCCCTCATTAGGAAGCTTCGGGCAACTTCTTTCTCTCCCAACCCCCTGCTATTACATGCTTAGTCATGTCTCCTTCTTGATTCCTATCAGAGAGAACAAATTTACATGATTGTTTGTTGACAGCAAGACCTCTAATTGCATCATTTGGCTGCAGCTCCAGCTCTGATTTACACAGCCTGTTGCCGTGAGTTAGAACACTTCCCTACCAGAGGCACACAAAGCTGTCCCCACACAGTGAATGCTCCATTTGTCTCGCAGGAGAAACGAGGCTGCTGCTCGACACAGGTGATGAGCAGAATTTGGGTGAACTGTTCCTGCCCTCTTACGAGTTTGACCTACATATTGGGCTGCATCTGATTGCAGCAGTGATGATGAATCAGTCAGGAAGGTTTTGTTGTCCTAGTGGGACTTTTTTTTGGGGTAGGAAGTCTGTCTGTCCCCAGCCTTGCTGCAGCTCCCCATGGCTGTGGGTTGTCACCCCACTTGATGCTTTTAAGGCTGGACAGGAGTCAGAGGACAGGCTGGTTTATGTGATGTGTTTTCACCCCTTATGGATGGAAATGGATCAATCCTTTGGGTTCTGATGCCACGATAAGGAGTGATGCATCACCAAGGGAGGACAAATGTGCTCTGTGTTTCAGGTCTGGCCAGAAGCAGACAGCTGGAGGATTCCTCCAGCATCCTTCCCGCTGCCACAGAGATGGGACATCAGCTCTGGCCTCTGAGGGCAGACACCTGACATCTTCTGAAAGCCCTGGGACTTCAGGAGACAGCGTGGACCCCCACAAAAAATCAGCCAATGGAGAGTGTCCAGAGAAGGGAACAGAGCTGGGGATGGGTCTGGAGCAGCAGGAGAAGCTGAGGGGGCTGGGGGGGTCTCAGCCTGGAGAAAAGGAGGCTCAGGGGGAACTTTCTCACTCTCTCCAACTCCCAGACAGAAGGGTGGAGCCAGGGATACAAGAGACAGGACAAGAGGAAATGGCCTCAAGTTGCCCCACAGGAGGTTTAGGTTGGATATCAGGAAAATTTCTTCGCTGGAAGGGTTGTCAAGTCCTGGCACAGCTGCCCAGGGCAGTGGTGGAGTCACCATCCCTGGAGGGATCTAAAAGCCATGTAAATGTGGCATTTGGGGACATGTTTTAGTGGTGATCATGGCAGCGCTGGGTTAATGCTTGGACTTGATGACTTTAGAATTCTTTCCCAACTTAAATGATTGTGTGATTGTATGAACTGCGATCCCAGGGCAGACAAACAGCCAAAACCACCGTGAGAAGGGTTGTGCTGAGCTTCCCCCAGGCAGGTGGGCGGTGTCTTGGTGCCACTTTGCACAGCTCCAGCAATTTGTTCACAGCAATTATTTGTCACGCCTCGCTGGCCTTAATGGTGGCAGCCTTTTAACGAGAAAAAGGAGGCAATCACTGCTATCCTGAGCTGCTTTGAGCTGCTCTTGCTCGGAATTGTGGTGGAAGACCACAATGAGAGGGGTGAAGAAGGGATTCTGCGACAGAAACAGCACAGGAGGGTTCACTGGATTCTGCAAAGGTTTTAGGAAGTAGTATGATGCTGATTTTAAAACAAATAAAGATCTCCTTATAATTCCTCCTGGTCAAATTCCTCCTTCTGTGCTGCTGTGAGGGTCGTGGTGTGGTGTGGTGTGGTGTGGTGTGGTGTGGTGTGGTGTGGTGTGGTGTGGTGTGGTGTGGTGTGGTGTGGTGTGGTGTGGTGTGTGGTGTGGTGTGGGGGGACTCATCCTGCCCCAGCTCTGCCCCACTTCCCACAGCAACATACATGCTTCCATGGTGCTGCTGTGGACCCTGTGGCCAATTCTCGTGCCCAGCATTGCCTCCCTCTGGCTCTCCTGCACCATTTGCCAGGATTTAAACCCCATCCAGTGCCGTGGCTCTGCCAGGAAGGGAAACAACCTCACGCAGCCAACCCTGACAGCACCGGGGAGGGATTTCAAGTGCAGAACTAACAGCAACAAGGCTCAGTGGAGACAGGAGAGAAACCATCAGCTTTACTTATTACCAGGGGCTGCACACATGGCTGAAAAAATGACCAGAAAGTGGCAAAGCACTTCATTCTTCCACCCAAGCAGAGGAGAAGTGGTCACAGTCAGGAGCACCAGTGCAAAATACCCAGTGGTAACGGCCTGCAACACTCCATGGGCTCCTGAAGTAACACAGCCAGGGTTTTGGGTTTTTTTCTCCTGGGCAAATAAATAAAATGTGATATTAAATGAAAACCACATCAAACTTGTTACACTGAATAGAGTATATTGCTCATTTGCTGCTAAATTACAGCCTATTCATTTCCTCCTAGGCAGGCTATTAAGCTGTGTTGTATCACACAAGGAGTGTTTCGGAAGTGTTATCACCGTGGGCTGGGGGAAAGGGTGGCTTGGCTTGTTTTGCTTTTTACAGAGTAATTGCAGGGTCACACTGCTCCCCAGTCCTAGTGCCCTGCCCCTGCCGAGTGACACCCTGCATGAATTTGGCCCTGACTGTTGATTTTTCCACGTGCAGAGCCTGCCAAGGACCTCATTCAGCTGCAGAGTATTTGCTGATGTCTCCTCTCCCTCAGCACTTGGCCGCTCTTTATTTTTCTACAACAAATGCTGCGAGCGTTTTGAGACAGCACAAGATTTTCCACGCACAAAAATAGCCAGGGAGCCAGAAGTCAGGGCATGCTGCACTTCCTCTGCCATCACAGAGCATCTTTTTGGCCCCCAATGCAGCCTGGCACCTCATGCCCTGCCAAGAAACCCCACACTCGCCCTACAACCAGAGGTGTTTGTAGGGGCACGTACTCACATGAGGGACCAGCCCAGGTAGATGGCTGTGCTGCCCCAGTACATGGGATTATCCAGGACGCTGAAGGGGAAGCTGGTCACTTTTTCCTCCATCAGGATGCCAAAGTAATCACCTAAGAGCAAGCAGAGAGCTTCTGGTTAGGCTCCATGAAACTGGGAGTCATGGGGGGCTTTGACACTGATACCCTCCCTGTGCCACAGGGCATCCCTGCCAGGGGTACACGGCAGAGGGTTTCAGCACTGACTTCCAGGCTGAGAAAACACCGACAAATAAGTTGTTTGTTTACTCTGTGTCTATCAGCTTTTCCAGGAATGGCTCTTTGCCCACGAGGAAGATTTCTGCATTGCAATGAGGTTAGGGCAGCCACGGCCCTCATCAGGACGCAGCTCTGGAGGTCCCAACTGGTTAATTCTGGTTTTCTCACTTGTAAAATTGCCTGTCAGATGCCACTCCACGAGGAAGCAAGTGCACAGGATCAAATCCATTTAATGTGAAAATAAGCCCAGTGCTGTGTAATGGCATTTGGAGCTGTTATAATCATGACCACCACGACCAAATGCCCTCATCCATAATATCACCCTAATCTCATAGCTCAGAGAATTTCTCAGAATTTCAGAAAATAGCACCTCTGCCTACAAAACACGCAGTTATTGGCACAATGATGATGATGATAATGGGTGATTGTCATCTGTAATGAGGAAAGCTTTCAGAACTGTCAGTATCCAACCAGCTTCCCATCTACCTCGGAGTAATCCTTCCACCCTCCTGAAAGGAGCTTGGAAAAGAAATGACAAGGAGGTGTGCAGCTCGTGAGCAACATTTCAGGGGGGTAAAGGGCCAGGATGCAGATCTCTGGTTCTGCTGGTCTTACAAGTGAGACCAGAAAGGGCCACATCTACACGACTTTTAAATCCCTCCAGGGATGGTGACTCCACCACTTCCCTGGGCAGCTGTGCCAGGGCTTGACAACCCTTCTGGGGAAGAAATTTTCCCGATATCCAACCTAAACCTCCCATGGTGCAACTTGAGGCCATTTCCTCTCGTCCTGTCCCTTGTTCCCTGAGAGCAGAGCCCGACATCCCCCTGGCTGCACCCTCCTGTCAGGGAGTTGTGGAGAGACAGAAGGTTCCCCCTGAGCCTCCTTTTCTCCAGGCTGAGCCCCCCACAACTCCTTCAGCTTCTCCTGGTGCTCCACACCCTTCCCCAGCTCTGCTGCCTTCTGTCCACTGTCCCATCCCTGCTCCACATCCACTGCACAAGACAAGCATTGATCCGTGAGGAGCAGCCGGTCCCTCAGCCCAGGACACTGCCACCACCTCAGGTTGTGTCCCCAGCTTTGCTGCCAGCCCCTTCCCTGACCTTGGGCGAGTCTCCTCCGTCCCTCCCAGTGCTATTGTGCACCGATCATAACATCAGTCTTTCTTAGAGCACAGCGGGTGGTGGGGATTAATGTATGGTGAGAAAGTGCTCACAAATCCAGATGAAAGGCATTACAGGAGTGCAAACTATTCAAGGTTATTATTATTACCTGGATCGTAGTGTAATTTCTTTGACCTCACATGGTGCTAAAACATTTATTTCTAAGGATAAACAGCCCCTGCCCAATTACACAATGCTTTTGGGCTTTAACTACAGGCCACTAAGTGAGATAATTGCCTCGTATTCATACTATATGTTCTCACAGTTACTTGGCAATACATCTCTGAGATTGTTCTGGTAGAAAGAACACATCACCCCCTGCCACAGCCCGTTTCTGTGCTTTCTTATGTGTCAAAATGCTTCATTATCCCCTGCCCACCCTTGCCTTTGAGCTGAACACCTCGCTCCCCAAATGGCACTGGCACTGAGGAGGTTGACACAAAGCCCTGGGTTTGTGGGGCTGGCAGGGGCTTATCTCTACTCAGCACTGGTGGGGCTATGGAACCCTCCAGGCAGGCTCCTGACGAGCAGGAGCACACAGGCAGCTCCCCAGGAGCTTTTCCAATGTAATCTCTGCCTCTAAACCTGCACAGGTCAATGAACATGAGCACCAGAGAGGTGCTTTGTATGTGTTTGTGTTCAGAGAGGTGCTTAGGGAAGGGACTGTGTGTTGTGTTGCACAGCATCACCCTGGGCGTCTCCTGTGCCTTCGCCGAGCCCTCAAATCAGAAATCAGCTCCTTGCCAAGCTGAGGGACTTTGGCATCTAATTTGAGCTATTTTTTGCTGGAGGTCTGTGCAGCCATCTCACTGCACAGGGTGGGATCAGAGCAGCAAAAAGCCATTCAGCGCACTCTGCAAGGCTCCCCAGAATCCCTGGAGCTCAAGCACCACCTCTGCTTCACCCTGGAGAGTCGTCGTCTTCTCCAGGCCCAGCAACAGACTTTGGTCAAGTCAGATTGACTTGAAATCTTGGTTAGTGCTGGAAGCAATGTCATTGGGGTATGAGACAGATGGGCTCAGACAGGCAAAGCAGCCTCTCCATGTCCTCAGCCTCAGGAAGCCAAGCCCTCATCACTGTGTTTTTTGGGACACAGGGCAAACAGTGAGGGTGCTGATGTGATGCTGAAGTGATGCCTGAATCCCAGTGAGGGCACAGCATGGACAAAGGGCACCAGGGATGGCTCTGCCAGGGAGAGGGGCCACATCCAGCTGCTGCAAACAGCATCTGGAGCTGGTGCTGCCGTGCTGGAGAAGGGTGACGCACAGGGCTCCCACTGCACTGTTTAGCCTACTCAAGAGACACGAAGTGTTCCGCAGCTGCTCCAGAGCCTAAATGTGCTGTAAGGAAGGAATTCAACAGGCAGCCCTGTGCCCTGCCTGGTTCAGCCCTCACTGCTGTAGGAAAACCCACAAAAAGAAGGGTCAAATCCAGCTCCAGTAATTTTTGAAGTGCCTGTGTGTCAGAGGCTCTCTCAAAACTTCTCTTGAGCTCAGATGTCAACAGTGAGAAGATGGATGCCCTTCCTTGCCAAAGCAGTGCAGCCTTTTGCTACCTGCAGTCCTTGCTCCTCCAGCAGTGCCAGTGCAGCATGAAAATCCTTCATGGGTGTTGGAAGTACCCATCGTGAGAGAGTCCTGAGCAAGAGAACAGCCCACATGAGATCCTCAGAGACCTGCAGACCCGGTGTCTTTCCCATGGCTGGGTAACAAACCACGCTGAGGGACATTCTCCATCAAGAGTTTGCTGACTTGAACTCACGGGGCTTGTGTGGAGCAGAGATGCTCTTACCAGTCCAAGGATGGATCCTCTGTGGGGCTCCAGCTGGGCCATGCAGAGGTCCTGAGCCAGCCTGGCTGCATTAGCACGTGGTCCTGGCATGTCCCCAGCCTGACTCAGCTCTGCCCTGGTGTCCGTCATGCCCTGCTAGCAGAGAGAGCTGCTCCTGCCATGTCAGTGCAGGGCAGTGGCGGCAGGGAGAGCCTCCCCGGCAGAGAGGATGGCACAGAAATGCCTTATATGGACCACTGACACCCTCCTCTTCCCTGCCTCGGGGGATACAGATGCGAGGGACAGGGCCCTCTCACCTCTTACGCTGAGCCTGACTCACTTGTTTGCTTTTTCCCAGCGGTTCAAGTCCAGTGGATCCTCCTGGTCGGATGAATCAGGCTTTACGTAAACAACTCCAGATCTGGCTGAACTTCAGGAGCGTTCAAGCAGCCCTTGCTGACGGGTACTCCTGTGCCTGGCCTTTCTGGACATGTCTCCACAGGCACAGCATCACTCCAGGGGGCTGCTGGGCATTTTGGAGGATGCTGGTGCCCAGTAGCTGAGGGGCAGGGGTGTGACAGGGGGCCAGGGGTGAGGCTGCACATGGAGGGTGAGAACACACGTTCAGGAGTGCTGAGCTCTATTTCTGGCAGCAGGATTTCGGCCAACTCAACACATTTCTTTGCAACTCCACTTGAAACCAGGAAGGCTTATTACGTCCCTCTCTTCTTCCTAGCGACGCCACAGGAGCTAATTGAATTTGGTTTGTAAAGCACTTGCAAAAGCACAGCCTAAATGAGGTGTCAAAGCTGGGCTGTGATTATTTCAGCCAGCAGGAGCTGCCCCTTTCCTTGGATATTTATTGTTCCTGTCTCTACTTTATTTTTATGAATTCCACACATACTGGCATGTTTTTAAAGTCAACAATGCTAAGAGAATTACGCTCTAAATGTGAAAGCAGGCACAGTGGAAAATGCCTTCTGCCATAAAGCGGCAGATAAAAGGATCTGTCAACGAACATCGGGTTTATTGCAGAGGGGAGAGCAAACAACATCCTGCCTCAGCACGTGTGGCGAGCAGGTGGGTGCTTGGAGCAGGGCTGCTGGACAGCTCACACCCACTGTGCCGGTGCCACTTGTGGGGTCTTGTACTTGGGGTCCCTTTTCTGGAGGGTGTTTGGGCTGGCAGATGAGCAGCTGTGCTCCAAACCTCCAGGCTTGATGCTGGAGGTGATGGGATTTGCTGTATAAAACCACTGTGCCGTCCTCTCCCTGCGAGGTAACTGAGGTAACAGCAGGGTTGGATCATGCTTTGGTATCATAATGACAAATCTAACAGCCCTGAAGGCAAGGACGAGGAAATTCCTACAGGACTCTGCCCTAGCAAGAGATCCCTGCAAGGATTAAATGCACTTTCTGGTAAAGCTGTTGGATTTTCAGTGCTTACCTAGGAATGTCCCAGTGAACCCCAGTGCTAAGAAGCTGGAGATGACAAACAAGGTCCCTACAGCCGAGATGGCCACGCCTGAGTAGTAGGTCCAGTGGAAGTCCCAGCCCTCCAGCTTTGGCTGGCTCTTCATGGCTTCTGTGAAGCTGTCAAGGAGACAACAAAGGCTGTTAAAAGCAGCAACTCATTATTAACATCACCCACATCTCCCTGGGAGATGTGGAGCTTTGGGAGTGGAAGCTGCTGAGGAAGTCCCTTCTCCAGATCCCTTTTTCCACCCGGGCCTACTCAACTGCGCAATGGGAGAAGCAATCAGCTGAGGACTGTGAGCAGCCAGGGCTTGATTTGGGGCAGCTATTTCTACCCACAACCCTTGCTAGTTCCTGGAAATACCAGCCCCAATGACTTGTGATATCAAAAGCTTTGCCTTATTCACCAAATCCCAGTTTTCACCATGACGGAGAGCTCTGGGACAGATGCCCTTGCAGATGCTGGAGGCTGCGATGCCTCGGCACAGGACTCAAAGTGTTGGGAACAACTGGCTGGATTATCTCGTGCTCCCACCCCCGTTCCCCTCCATCAAAATATTTTGCAGCATTCATGCGTTAGCCACGTGCCCAGGAGTGATTCACGGCTGGAGCCTGACAGTCAGGGGGAGGATTGGAACGGCGAAAGGAAAATACGAGAGACGAGGCGTTTTCGAGTGCGAACACAGCTCCTCCGTTCCAGCCTGGGCCAGGCGTTTCGGGTCTGACCTTCCAAACACTCGTTTGTGATGGGAATAATGGTGAGTGACCCCTCCCTTCAGCCCCCTGAACTCTGCCCAGAGCCAGGGCTTGGCAGGCTCAGCATCGCACACGGCTCCGACACAAACGCACGGTGACAAAAGAGACAACGCCGTGATTAAAAAAACACCATTAATAACACGAGAGGAGATAACAGACCCGCAGAGCTCTACACAGTGTTTCTCCACGTTGTTGACACATGAGCTAGGAAACTTTGAGCCTTTTTTTTAATGAGCACCCTGGAGGCTAAAATTCAAGTGGAATAACAGCTCTCCTGCACCTCCGGCCACCACTGGCTGTCAGGACCAGGAGAGTTATTCCTGCCCACAGTCCTGGACTCCTGAGCTGGGAAGTCTTTCCTTAATGCTACCTGCAGGGCTTGGGATAGCTTTTTCCCCTGGTGTCCATCCTCCCTAAGCCCTGCAAACCCCTGGATTTTCTCTGTTGCCCAAATAAAAGCTGAGAGAGACGGTCCTGTCTGCATGGCTGAAGGCCAGGAAGCTGGAAACACACCTTTCAAAGGCTTGATGGCAAGTTCATGCATCAAGCAAGTCCAGGATAATACTTAAACTCCATGGTTTAGGAACCTAGATGGTATCTTTTGCTTGCTTTGGAGCTTGCTCCCACTAGGTTTTCTATTGTTGAGGAGTTTTTAGGACCTCAGAGCAAGACATTTAATCATTAGTTTGGATTGGAGCAAGAAAATAAAACATGGAATAAACGTAACACGCTCGGAAGTGAGCAGGAACACAGCATCTGGGTGCTTTACACTCTGGAAATTACAGGGAAATTCCTTTTCCCGGGAACCAAGCACAGACAGAGGAACAAGGGCGTGGCCCCAGGCGATGCAGGCACAGTCCCCAGGGCTGGCCCTCCCCCGGGGCCCAGCACAGCTCCCTGCGCTCGCCAGGCTCACACTGGCTTAGCTTAAAATCATTTCCGATGGGAAGACGCAAATCTGGCTGCACTGTGAAGCAGCAGCAGCTGCACAACCCTTTGCATCATCTCCGTGGTGTTTATTTTTAAATGACACAAGTCTCCTCTACGAGGAAGCCAAAAAATCCATGTCCTTGCTACCAGCACTGCCTGGGTTTGGGAGGAAAGCAATCCCCCTGCAGGGATGTGCCTTTCTGCCCAAGGAGTTCTGGCCTGGCTGTGCACTCAAAACACACCCTGACATCCCTGGGGATGCTCTAGAGCTCTTTACTCACACAGAGGAGTGCTGCCTTTCACAGCGCTAGGGTTTGGCTCCACATCTGGTTAGGACTTATCCACAGGGCACCAGCACCAGGAAGGATTTTACAGGCATTTGCTGATCCCCAGGGAGGCAAATCCAGGACAGCAGCGCTGAGCTGGAACCCACTTGGATCCCAGGCCTTGGCAAAGAGATGGCAAAGCAGAAGGAGGTACAGCAAGAGCAAAGCCCTCAGATCCTGCTTCTTGCTCTGGACGAGCTGGATTCACACTCTCCCACATCCCTGGGGCTCCTCTATCCGATGCTGGTGACCTGACCCGGTCTTGGAACATGGAACAAAGGTGCATGAACTGACTGGCTGGGAATCAGCACTGGAAGTTTTGCAACCAGCACATGGTATGGTTTGTTTTGGCAAAGCTGTCTCTCCTGCTCCAGATGATCCCATCCTTCCTTTCCATGGTCGGATAGGCCTGCATTAGTTATTCTCATCAGCATGTCTTGCTCAGTTCCCTGCTGTTTGGCTTACAGCTAGAGAGGGAGGTGTTTGCACAGAGATAATGGACTGCCTTTCCCTCTAGGAATGGTTTATATCTTCCTAAACACACTCTCTATTTGCATTAAACATGATGCGCTCAGGAGTTTTCAGAATTGGTAAATAAACCTTTTAAGCATTTATGATGCTGGGCCATGACAAGCAGCACAGAGCCATCAATTATTCCAGCATCCACAATGGTGAGGGAGCCTCCCTGGCTGTGTTTTGCCCTCCCTGGCAGGGAAGGACAAGGTTTTGGGCATTTCCCTTGCTAGTGAGCCGGTCTCCTGAAATACGACAAATTTCAGTCTGTCATGAAACCAGTCCCTTCCTTCATGTGCCTCTGAGTCACGTTGGTGACAGCGTTTATTTCAGGCTCACGACAAGGCAGTGGCGCAGCTCGGCACCCAAGAGGACATCAATTAGAGCCAGGCTTTGTCCCAGTACCTGGAATTGCCTTCTGTGCCGAGCGGAGCGATTGCCATGGTGAGCAGCATCCATCCCTTTCCCAGCGCAGGGGAGGGTGAGGAGGCTGCGACCTACTTTGATCACATCTCTGGCTGCTGTCGTGAGGATGGCTGTCCCCATAGCGGGACTTGGAAGGTGCTCCCAGCTTTGGCAAAGGGAAAATGGGGAAAAGGGGCTTCCCCTGACATCTCCCCACACTTGCCAGTTTGAAGCATGACGCCAGAGGCGCACATTCTCCATCAGCTGGGAAAAGCCCAAATCCTTCAACTCTGCTCTGGCCAAACTGGCAGATTTGGCTAATTCCTGTCAGGATGGAGCAGCCAAGGCAGCAGGCATTGTTCTGCCCACCCTTCCCAAAAACAGAGAGGCGCTTGCTCAGACACTCAGAAATCTTATCAGTGCTCCATGGGAATCCCAGAATGGTTTGGGTTGAAAGGGACCTTAAAGCTCATCCAGTCCCACCCCCTGCTATGGGCAGGGACACCTTTCACTATCCCAGGTTGCTCCAAGTCCCATCCAACCTGGCCTTGGACACTTCCAGGGATGGGGCAGACACAGCTTCTCTGGGCAATCTTTGTTTCCACACAAAATATTTCCTCATAAAAAATTTCTTCCTTGTATCTAGTCTGAATCTCTCCTCTTTCCGTCTACCACATAATAAACCACATGAACTGGAAAACCACCCAAAGTGGTTCTGCACTATGGGGATAGACATGTTACACCAGTGGGTTCACAGGAAGAAAGTGGGAGTGAGGGAAATCGACAGCAGATCCTCTGGTTGGGACATGGACAGGACATGCAGCCAGGTTTACACATCAGGTGCTGATTTATTCAACCAGAAAACATAACAAGTCACAGCCTGAAATGCATCCCCAAAGGCCACATGGAGCAGGAAGAAAACCTGGAAATATTGTACTAAAAGAGAAGCTGAGCTTTCTAGGTCTTGCTGGGGGCATCTCTCAGTGGCCCCCACCAAATGTATTCTGTCATCCCTCTCCTCCAAAGGAGGACAAAGACCTCGTCCAGCAAACTGGGTCGCTGTAGGGAGCAGCCCAGCAGCGCTGCCTTTGACTGATCCCAAAAACCAGCCTGGAAACTGGGGCTGATAAGCACAATTGGAGCAGAACTGGGCCAGGGGCCAGCAGGCAGCAAGGAAGCAGCAGTGGTACAGGCAGCCAGGGTTTTGGTGACAAAACCCTGGCTGCAAGGTGCCACAGCCACCGTGTGGGACGTCGGTCTGGCCCCCATGCCTGAGGTTTTGTTCCTCTTGGCTAAAGGAGGCAACGGGGATAAAAACCATCCGGTGGTGCCCAGCAGCACACGATGCAACAAAAGATCTTGTTAATTTGAAAACAGCAACCTCAACGACACTGAAATCGTCCTGCCGATACCACTGGCAATTGTCAGCCCGGTCATCATCCTCACAGCTTCTTTTGCCAATAATGACTCTGCTTTTCAGACAGCACTGGGGTGTGTGTGTTATTTAGGTCAGTTGGGGGCTGTGGCACCTTCCCCCCCTGCCTCACATCTGTGCTGTGAGGTTTCCTCATCTGGATGCCGTGGGCAGGAGGTGCTGTTGGCTCCCTGGGGCTTTTCCTGAACAGCCATCAGATATTTCTGGCACTGTGGCTCAGAGGGGGCATCAGCTCCATCAGGCCACGCTCGATTCCCATCATCAAACTTGGTCACTTCTGCACACAGGGCCATGTGGTTCTGGGATCGATGCCATTTACAGCCCACTCATTTATGGTGCCAGCTCACAAAATTAAACAGGATTGAGCGTAAGGTGAGAGCACTACCTGGCAATGACAAACAACCCCTTTTCTGTGCAAAATCCCATCCCAGGACGGATTTGTTTTCTTGGAAGCACCAGCTCAAAGTGAGAAATCCACAAGGGAGGCAATACCCAGAGTGTGGCATCAATGCAGGACTTGATGCCAGCCTGCAGCACGATGCCACTGAACCATTGCCAATGGCACTGCCTGGCACAGCCTCTGCAGGACTCACTCACACTGAGACAACACGGGTACCCCAAGGGATGACCTGCAGCCCCCCCCAGTCAAGGTGTGCATGTCCCTGTTGCCTTTAAGCTGAGGCAAACATCCTGAGAGCCATCAGGTGAGAGGCTCAGAAGCTCCCTGTGTACCTGCCCAGGGGTGGGGAGTGTGCCAGGGTGTGCCAAGGGCAGCGCAGGAGGGTTTGGAGGCAGTGCCAGTGGCTAATTGTAAATAAAATCATGCAGGGAAAGATGCCAACAACGTGGTGAGGGAGGAGAGAGCGATACTGGATGTGAGTTTGGAGGACAGTGAAGGTTGTCACGTCCCATGTCACACAGATAACAGTCACAAACTGCACGCAGTGCAGATAGTTCAAAAGTTCAGGAATTGTTTTCACAGATAAGAGCCTCGGTGATGGAAGTTCCTTCCTTCTTGCTTCCCTCAGAAAGAAACTGCTGTAACAAAAATAATCATTGCACCAAAGCAATTAAGGATGCTTGTCTTGTGCACTTGACTAAGCAGGTCCCCCCTGGTCACAGGTCAGTCTGGATTGTGAGCCAAGGCTGATAATGAAGCTGAGAGCTGGGAAGCATCTAATTGCTTAATTGAGCACAAAGACATCCCTCTTCTTGCACGCAAGGTATCCTTTTGGAGCCAAACTGGCATGAGAGCATCAGGGTGCTTGGGCTGAGGAAGGACCACGGCACAGACCCTGCATGGTGAAGCAGCCACACATCCTGGCTCCCAGCTGCTGTCAGCCAAAATGCCAACCCACTCCCAAAATTCTGTCTGTTCTGCCCTCCCCTCCTCCGCCCCCAGCTCGGAGCCTTTCAAAAATTCAGCTGGAAAAAGGAAGCAGGCTTTTAAAACCAAAAGAAACATCCCCTGGGCTCCTCATCGCTCCCTGGCAGCCCCCACCCACGTAACAAGTCCCCAGAGCAGGAAGAGAGGAGTTTTAAAGGCTGGATTACAGCACTGGGGGTGGAGGGACCCCTGAGGCTGCCTTTTTGCTCACTATCAGCAGCTCTCACGCTCTGCACAAGCAACCCCAGCCACTGTGTGAGGCACAGCCCGTGCCAAGGGACTATCTCCGAGGGGCTGAGGAGCAGAAAACCTGTTCCAGTACAAGTGACTCGGAGAATAAAACAGAGGGAAAAGCAAAATGGCAAGAGCAGGTGAGAAGTGTCTCTCCCAGCATCACTGGCCACTGAGATGACAGGGACTGTGTCATATGAAGCCCCTCTGGTCAGCGGAACCCCAGGCTGGACCTGGCTGGTATCATCATGCAAGGGTAAGGGGCAGGATGAATCCTTCCCAAGCAGCAAAAGCTCTCCAGGCTGGAGCAATAAGCCTTGGGCAGCCCTGGAGGGCTCGCTGAGCTGGGAATGGAGGCAGCGAGTCTCCCAGGTGTGTTTTGAGATAACTCCAGCAGTTGCTGCTCTGATGATCACCCTGGAGCCATCCCATCCCTCCCACAGTTAAAGGCTTGCCTTGTCTGAAGAGCCTCCAAAGCCTGCTAGCTGTCACTCAGGCCAACTTCAGCACCAAGGAAAGGGGAGGGAATAACCCAACCACCTGGAAACATCTGGGCAAAATAAACTTCCTCTTGCAATAAGCTGAAAGGCTTCAGACCATTGGGATGGGCTGGCATCTCATCTGTGTTCTGCTGGGGCTGAGCTGCCCCATCTTCTAGAGCCTCTCCTCCAAACCCAAGGTCCTGAAGGGGCTTTTCCAGCACCCTGGATCGACCCTGCTGTTTCCTTCAGGGCCCAACTGCTGGGCTGCACAGGCAGAGCTAAACTCCGTGAGTCCCACAGCCCTCATGACACAGAGCTGAGCCAGCCCCCCAGTAGGGCTCTGAGGGCTCTGCAGGGGCAACGTGTGAAGCAGTGTCAGAACACGTGAGGCCACTTTGGCTCTCCCAGCAGTTCCCCCTCAGTGCCTCACTGACCCAGGAGCCAGCAGGACCACTGGGAATGGAGATTGTCCCTCCACCGACCGTGTTGTTAATTAAAGGCAAGGACAAGGCTTCGCATTGCTTCCCAGACAACAAGTGCCTGTCATTTGTGCAAGAGACTGTCGAGACATTCCCCAGCAAAATCCAAGCCCGCTGTGTCACTAAGACATCAGCAGCACACACACATGCCCTCTGCATTCGATTGTAGCCTTGTTCACTGCAAGCTTTCTTTCTGTTTCTGCCATCAGCAGTAGCTGGGACAAACACAGAAGGGCAAGGGCAGGTCCTGGTGTCATTTTCAGGAATGCAGAGTTCTTAAATACATGTGCAAATTCCAACCTGAGAACTCTTCGCCTGGGAAATTACTCAGAGTACTAAACAACCCATTAGCTCTGACCCTGGTATAATTGAATCTGGGAATTTAGTGAGTCTGTCTCTCCTAACAGCAGTGGAGATAAAGCCTACCAGATCGCAGATAAATTGCTGGCATTGAAGAAATCTTCTGCAGTAAAACCTCTCTGCTGCTCTGGGAATGTTAAAGGACATATTCCCATGGAGTTTGGTGTATCAGTCATGCAATACTATTAGCTAGCACAAGTAGTGTTTAGAGATAGCAGATAAGAGTTCCAAGAGACTGTTTGTGAAGTGCACAGGTAATCCTGCTCTTCTGCACAGGAAACTGCGGCTTCTTAAAAGCAGCTTTAATTTTGTTTATGATTTTTACAAGAAAATTAAAAAATTCTGCTGTTACATATAATCCATCCTGTGTAAACAGCCCTCCTGCCACCTGGGCTGCTCATAGGAGAGGGGAAACATCCCCAGAGAGCAGAGCAAGGTAACCTGTGACACTTAACAACTGGTGAAACTGATGGGTTTGGCCATGCTGCTGCATCCCTCATCTTTATTACAAACCTTGGAATAAATCTGCTGCTGGCTGAAGTAATCCAACCATGGAAAAAGCAATACGCTGGGGCTGGATTTAACACTGCTGAGCAAATGTCCCTCTTTCCCCCCACTCCACAGGGGCATTTCTTTCCATGGATATATTGCAGCAGGATGAGCTCCTTACCAGTGGCTCCGCACACAGTTCAGCACCAGGATCACAGCACCCAGGCAGTAACAGGCAGCACGTGGAGAACCGAAGACTTGGCTGAGCGCTCGTGTTTTGTGCTCCCATCTGCCTACCTGGAGAGACAAGGGAAAACACAAGTGGGTGGTTGGGGTGCCTGGAACATGCTGCCCCAGGAGCACAAATCCCACAGCCTTGGCCTCACATGTTCAGGACTCTTTGTCTGTGTGGCTTTGTGCAAGAAACAAGCGGAGGCCACTGATGGGACACGGCTGAACCACGCCTGGGGATGGGAGCTCCTTCTCCCACCCATGCCAGACTCTCCTTGCATTGCATATGCCCTTGCACACAAGGCACAGGCTCATGAAAAAAAAATAAATAAACCAAAAAATACACTACACATCAGTTTTGGAGAATATGAGGCTTGGGCATGTGTCCAACAAGGCTGAGAGCATTGCTAAGGCTGTCCCCTGGCCACCAAAAACAAGAGGCCCCTGCCACTGATCCTAATATTGCTCTCCTGAAAGGAAAACAGATCCCTGAGTAGGGATTGCAACACAGGGACGCTCAGCTTTCATCTTCTGGGCTGTGGCAGCTCCCATATCCAATCTCAGGGACCACACCTGCCAGAAACAACCCCTCCCTGTACACATCCAGGAAAGTTTGCAAGTCCTCCCTCAAGCTTCCCCAAGACAAGATCTGCCAGCCTTGCCTAGAGAACTGCTTCCACTTGTACCAGCTGAACCAGCTTAGCCTTCATCAGCACTCAGCAACTGGAGCCAGTAAGGTTTGCTCTGCCCTCCTCACCCATCCCAGCCCGGCAGCGACAGCCCAGGACTCACACATCCACATACAGCATCCTTGGGGAGGTGTTAGCATCCTTCACAGCACACGTTTCCCTGGCTCCCACGTTCAGCTCGCTGTTCTGCAGATGCTGATGGGCCCCTGCCCAAACTGCCCCACAGATGAGGAGATGCCCTCTCACCCCAGGAGGCTGCTGCACGCAGGTGGTTGGAGCTGCTCCCAAAATTTGCAGGACCAGATCCACCCCAGTCACCAAATCCAGGCCCTGCACTCCCAGGTGATAAAAACCTTTACAGCTACTTTATTCTCCACTGTTCCTGCATCCCTCGGAAAGCTGCCGCTTTCTTTACTGCCCCTCTTAGGCTCCATCATCAGGCGCCAAGCCGGAGGTTTGGATCAGACATCAGACCTGCAATTCCAGCCAAGGAGAGAGAGCACACCTGGGCAATGAAGCAGGAAGTGGGAGTCAGCAAAACATCTCGGCACCAATTTGCTTCTCAGACATGGCTGGCACTTGATTAGCTTCAAATGCACTCCACTCCCTCGCATGGAGCCTGGGCAGCTTTCGGGGGCACCTGCAACCCAGCTCTTCATCTACTCTGAATGTATCTGGTAATTTATTGGCTCAATTTGAGCACAAAAAGGCAGCTTTGCAGGTTTCGCTTTCTCCCCAGGCTGATGCGAGAGCACAAAATGCTGCTGGTGGAGGGGGGACTGCTGGCTTCAGGAGGGGGGAACGATGAAAACCTCTGATAAGCAGGGGCACTGATTTCACATGCTGAGAGCTGATTCAATTAGTTATGCAATGATTGCTCTGAAATTACAAATCTACTCATGACAGAGAGAGCTGCTTCACTGCCTTTTTCTGGCTGGTATAAATAGTTTGTATTCTAAATTGAATTTAAAACACCGTGCGTCACGCTGCTGCTAAAATCGGAGCTGCTGTTTGAGTGCTGGGAGAGTGGAAAAAGAAATATAAGGTGCATTACCACCTTTGGAAAGTGAAAAGAAGTGACCATACAGGTGACTGAGTCACAGATGGAAAAATGCAGCCACATGCCAGTTATCTGTACCAGCTTCCTAATTCCCTGGAAATTATTCTGGCAGCGTTTGCATGGATGGCAGCTCCTGGCTCGCTCAGGGAGCTTTGAAGAGCATCTCAGCGGTGGCAGAGCTGAAGGAGAAGGCAGAGCCACTGGGATCAGAGGGAAGAGCTGGGAGCCATGGAGGCGGTCACTGTAATTACCCTCACCTTTAGAAAGGCACATCTGGGCAGCCACGCCGGGATGAGGGGCCGCGTTTCCGAGCCCTTCAGGCAGCAGCTGCCACGGCTGCGATGCGATCACTCCCAGCACAGCCCAGTTCGTGCGGCATCACACAGCTGGGACTGAGATGCCAACTCTTATTTAGCTGTCACAGCCTTCAGATGGGACCCCAGGCTCCTTTTCAAGCCCACACAGGAGCCATTCCGAGCAAAGCGGAGCGGGAGCCGGCGCGGGGCTGGAAGCGGCGGCACCCACCGGGCCCCGCGGCGATATTTCAGTAACAATTAATTAGTTCCGGTTCTGGTTCTATTCCTTGAACAACTAATTAGTTCTGGCTCGGTTCTCATTTTCTAATTTTAGGCATTCTGAGCTAATATTAGCACTCGATCGACCCACAGCTCAGCAGCTGCCTTAATAGTTTTATAAAATTATGAGCCGATGCATTATTATTTACTGTGTGATGGATGCAAAATGCTTCCAGCATCCTCCATGGCTCTGTGTGGGACAGAGCAGGGCTGACAGCAGCAGCTTCCCAGGAGGCTGCACCCATTCCTGGTGCACTGTTTGCCCTCCCAGCTGAGGCTGGCAGTGTGACCATGGGCAGCATCAGGGAGAAAAGCCTCATGTCAGGGCTGTGTGTCCTGGAAAGGGAGTGAGAGGAGCATTTTTATTTTTCTTCCAGCTCTAAGTTTGGAAATGGAGTTAATACAAAGTTTCCTGACTTACCCAAGGGTCAAAGCAATAGAAAAAATTCCTTTTCCAAAGCTCCCAGCACACTGCTTTCACTTTAGGATACTTGGTGAGGGCTGCAAGTAATTTTTTTTAATGTTTCCCCCAATGCTCATTATTGAAATAAATCAACAAGCGGATGTGGCTGCAAAGCCAGGGATGCTCTTGGGTCCCATGTTCTGCCTTTGGCAGGCCATTCCGGGGGCAGGCTCAGCTGGCTGATGCTCCCAGGGAATTGCTTCCTTCTCGACGTAAATTTGGGGCTGATTTCTACATAACCGATCCAAGACATTTCCCCAACCACTCGGG
Source organism: Monarcha castaneiventris obscurior (assembly GCA_026261815.1). Lineage (NCBI taxonomy): Eukaryota > Metazoa > Chordata > Aves > Passeriformes > Monarchidae > Monarcha > Monarcha castaneiventris. Next base: position 8,995,601 of record JAMPIT010000856.1, on the reverse strand, counting down.
CAAGTGCGTAAACAAAAAATGAAAGCACCAGCACGCATCCCCAGTGCCTGCCCTGATGGAAAATGGAAATGCTCTGAGTTTCCTTTTCTTTTTTTGGGCAGGCAAAACACGAGTCACCTCGAGAAAGGCCACAAATAACCATTCAAAAAGCAATTTCATCTCACGAACCTGCCTCTGCAGTGATCAACGGGAAATGCTCTTTCCAGCTCTGTGTGCACAGTAGACCATGGCCTCTCATTAATATTTAGTATTTGTTTGAAGGAAATTGATTCTTTTTGTCTGCCATCCAGGGAAGCTGCCTTCTGAACACGCTACATTTTAATTGCTCAGTCCCAGCTCTGAATTAGAGCCTTTGTGCTGTTTCATGTGACTCCATTGCTATATCTGGCTCGCCCCAAAGGTGGGCAACGAAACCAGATAGCCCAAAGGCTCAGGACAAAGGGACACCTTGCATCTCGATGCCAATCAGTTGTTTTATGTCCTCACATTGCCCCATCACCATGGTACCCAAAGAAAAACGTGCAGGAACTGGTGAATTTAGCCTTGTGGCACTCCTGAGAGGCTGGGATGGATTGGCAGCTCCCCTCAAACCAAGGCAAACTGAGGCACTGGAGGGTTGAAGTGAGTGGCTGCTTCCCAGCTCTCCAGGGAGCAGGGTAGAGGGGCTGGATCCTGCAAAATCCTGGACGCATCATCCACCTGGGCAGATGCTCTGCACATTTCTTGGGATGCCTTTGCCTTGGACAAACTGTTGGCATGAAAATATTCAGTGTCCAAGTCTGAGTTGGAGAAAATATGACAATGAACAGGATGTCCTCCCTTTATATACCTTTATATACCCACCTCACAGTATTGATCATCCACTGCATGAAGGATTTTTCCCCATCCCATGGGGTGTAGGAAGCCTGCTGAGGGGTCCAAAGGTCAGAAATTCAATGAAAAGTCCAGAGGAAGAACAATCAGCTCTCCAGGGTACATTTGAGCCCCAGTGCCAAGAGGATGCAGGTGCATAGGGCGAGCAATGGATATATGGATGATCCAGTCCCAACTCAATAAAAACCTTCAGACAAAACCAAACTGAGCAAATTTATTTTCATAGAGTCATGGAGTGGTTTGTGTTGGAAGGGACCTTAAACTCATCTCATTCCACCCCCTGCCATGGGCACAGACATCTTCCATCACACCAGACTCCTCCAAGCCCCACGCCACCTGGCCTTGGACACTCCCAGGGATGGGGCAGCCACAGCTTCTCTGGGCAACCTGTGCCAGGGCCTCACCAATCTTAGAGTAAGGAGTTTCTTCCAACAGAATAAATTTCTCCTTCAGTCTGACCTCTCCTAGGCCAGCCATAGGGGTAAGTTCTCCCATGGGATGCTACAGCAGAAGAAACCCTGACTCTGGGCTTAGGTGGCTCCATGTGAACATCTCCCACTGGGAAAGACGTGCCCCAGTTGGCTCATGACCTGCTGAAAGAGCAGGAAACCTGATATTACCCTGATTTCACCCACAGAGACCACAGGCATCGACCTGTTCCTGTTACGAAAAATCAATTTTTCGTTTCTGATTCCTTGTAATCCCTCATTAAAGCATAAGGACATCCCCTGCTCTCTGTCACTGTTTGGATGCTGGAAAACGACCCTGCTCCCAGCCATTACAGTTATCTAAAGACAGGGAGGAAAAAGATAGACCTGAGCACCCAGACCTTGGTTGTGGTGCTCCCAGGAGCAGACAGGGAAGCAGAGCTGGCTGGAATGGAAATGTGAGCGCTGAGGCTGGCTGACCTTTGCCAAATGCCAGAGGAGCCAGTCTTTCTGGCTGTCCCAAGTGGCTATGGAGGAAATGAGTATGGCCTGGCCTTATCCCTCCTAACTCAACGCTCGAGCCCTGCTGCAGCCAGCAGCACTCAGTGCAGGCAGTCCAGTGCCAAAGCGAAGCACCAATGGCACCAAGTGAACACTGTGGCCATGCTGAAAGCCTGCATCACTTCATCTGAGTGTGTCCCTCCCAGGTGAGAAAAATTCTGTGTTTCCAGGAGGCTGCAAACCTTAGGAAAGACAGGAGGGGAAACTGCAGGGCTGGTCCTGGGGAGGATCGTGCACGGCAGCCCCAAGGGATGTGTGGTGGCTGCTCCTGCAGCTCGTCAGGACAGCACTGAGCCCCTGGCACAGGAATGACACCACCTGAGGCTGGCATGTGCCCATGTGCAGCCACATCAGCTCACCCCAGCACCAGGCACGGGCTTTCCAAAGGCATGTGCAGAAAATGCCCCGGGGACCTGCGTGCCACTGGCAGCAGGAACATGATTAGCAGGAGCTCTGGGCAGCGAAGGCAGGAGAAAAAGAACAGAACAAACCACGGTTTTAATTTGTACAAGCTGGTAATTATAGTTGCTATCTGTCTGAAATCTCTATTGAGTTTATTTAAATATGTTCTCCGTGAAGGCCATTCAGACAGGAATTATCAAGGTGTTGCAGCAGAGGAGATAATGCCATGCAGTTTTCAACAGATCAAGGGCTGATTAGGAGGAATTAATTAGCTGCTTAAACAGTCCTTGACTCGCTGCAGCAATTAGCCGTCACCTCCCTGCAGTCACGTTCCCGGCACAGCGGTGCCGCCGACACAAGCACAGAACGCCTTCCCCAAGTGCTGGTGTGAGCACCAGGCCAGCCCCGGGTGGGCACATGCCCCTAAAAGGGTCCTAAACCCATGAGGGCTCCAAAGCCACCCCACAGGCAGGGCCTGGCAAACAGGCAGGGGTGAGCTGGGCTGTGGGGACCACCGTGTGCCCACTCCAGTGCCCATCGCTGGTGGGTGATTCCCAACACAGGGCACACAACGCGTGTCTTCCCTCCTCCAGCCTTTAGCAGGCCAGTCCCTCAGGCATTCCCCACCCACCACCTTTTCTGTGCTACGAACCACCCGTTCTCAGTTGTGCTCCTTCACTGGGGCCAGCACATGATCCAGCAGCCTTTATCCCACGTGCCATCGCTTGCTGTCCCTTTGGTAGGGTGGGAGCATCACCCCTCACCTCTGCAAGCTCTAAACCGTGGAAAGCTGCCATCGCAGAGCTGGAGGCTGAGCCATCCCCACTGGACACTCTCCAGGAGGAGAAGCCAGCACTTGGGGTGACCAGGAGACCACCACGAGGCTCTGAGCCCCTCCTGCCAGCACAGTGCCTGGCAGGAGCTGGTCACAGCTGCCAAGCTCCTGCCAGCATCCCAGTGGGCTCCACTGTGCTTAGCTGCTTCCTGCCTGCACTAGGAAAAACTGTAGTAGCTTTGGACTACCTGATGCAGCAACTGAGTTACTTCTCTGAAGGTTTCTCAACTCACAGGCTCTCCATTACAGAGAGCCATGAGATGGTAATGCAGCCTGAAAGCTTTTCAGCAAGTGATTAAAGCCTTGTGAAGTCCCCCCACCAAGTACTGGAGCAGCAGCTTCCAGTTCATGCAATTAAAACACTGAAGCGATATGAGAAGAGACAAGCACCATCTTAATGGTTTCACGTGAGCTGTGAGGCAAAGCAGGCCAGGGATTGTGTCCATGGAGCTTGTAAAGGCTTTTTCATGGTAATGCCCCAAGAAAAGATGCACCCAGAGATGGCTGGATGGTGAGGAACAGGTGCTAGGGACAACGGGTGACAGTCTGTGCCCATGCACATGGAGCCAGAGCATGGCAGGGACTCCTGGCACAGCCTGGAGGCTCCAAGCACCCTGATTTGAGGGCTGGCAAGAGTCCCAAGAGATGGGGATGCCCTGGCTCATCCAGGTCTCCCCAGCAAGCTATACCAGTGAAGTTATTCCCCTTTCCCATTCCCTCACTGGGGTGATGGCAGTAACAGCTGTCAGCAAGCCACAGCTGAGCAGCACAGCTCAGCTCCTCCATGTCTGCCAAGGGCTTTCAATTTGGAAAGGAAGGCGTCGATTTGACGCAAGGAAGATTTTTCCATTGCCTTTCATGGGCTCTGGATGGGGGGGTTTGTTGTTTATTCCAGCCAAAAGAAACAGGAGCGGGATTTTGGAGAGGCAAGGCGATGTGTGGACTGGCTGTGCAAGGACACTGAGGTGTGGAACAGCCAGCTGGAACACTGGGGCTGCACACCCAGGTGACAAAGAGCTGCACAGAGGGAAAAACCACGTTTGCAGGCTCTCACAGTGGAACAGGAGGTTTGGAACACACAAAGGGCTTCAAAAAAAGAACACCCAAGGGGCTGAAGAAGAGAACTACCTACAAGCAAAGAGGAGGGTGGGTTGCCAAAACCAAAAAGCTGCAGTGAGATGAGACAGCATGACAAACCCTCACTGCCCATCACCCAAACCAGCAAGTTAAGAGAAGGAAACACAAGCTGCAGTGCCTCTTCTAGGGACTCTTTCCTCATGAATGCTGCCAGTGAGGAGGTCAACAGGGTCCAGTCCTCCCTTTGACACAGGGAGAAGAGTAAAGTGACTCCACTTCTTTAGAAGTGGAAGGATATTAAAGAAACCCAGCCTGCCTCCACCATGTTTAGCCTAAAAAACAACCCTCCCTGCACCCATGCCTAGTGAAAGTAACTGGACTGAAACGGCACAGGTCACCTCAGCTAACAGCCTTGAGCTGGGGAACCAAAACAAGCCTGCAGCTAAACAGATAAGGGTTTAATAAAGACTGGGTACGCTTTACCTCAAAGTTATCCCTCAAGATTACCTCCATACGAGCCTTTACCTTGAATTCACTCATGATAAACAGTGAGATAAAAAATTTCATTTCTCTAATAGCGTTTATGTGATTTGTCAAAGTGGGATCTCATTAGCTGGCTGCAATGAAAACAAGCCCTTGCTTAGTGTACACCAAGGCAGCCTGGGTTCATCGATGTTCCATGAGCCACATCCTTTCCTCTTCAATAAAAACAAAAATGACATGGAATATGGGCTGTATTTGCTAGCAATTTCCAACACAAACTCTGAACAGTTTCTCCTCAAAGCAAAGAGCTCATGATTTATGTCCAAAGAGCTGGAAGCCGAAGGCAGGTGATTTCAACAACCCAGAACGAGCCGCGTTAATTAATTCTGAGAGTGGGCATGGGGAGCCCTTATGAGCAGCTCCCCGAGAGTTAAAGAGAAGGGCGATGTGCTCCCGCCACACGGAATCAGGCTGCACAGCCCAACCCGACTTCCCCAGCCAGCAAATCCCATGGAAAAAATATTTGTGAAATAATGATTTCTCCAGAGTGCAGCACGGGATGGGGAAGGACCTTTCCAGTCCCAGCCTGGGATGTGGAAGGGATGGCCGAACAGTGGGAGGGACATGGGCTGCTTGAGGGAATGGGGAGCAGCTGGGGCACACCCAGCTCCTCTAAACTAAATAAACCAAATAAAATAATCTTCTGAGATTAGGGAAAGGCAAAAGCTGCCCCTACACAAATATGTGGGGGCTCTGCTGGAGCTCAGAAGGGAGGTAAGTACTGCCAGATGAGCATCTTGTGAGCAGGACGATGAAGCATTCTGCTGGATTTCTTTTCATCTTCCATGCCCAGATGACTTGGCCCACACTCAGCTTCCCACTGCACAGAGCTCCCATCCAGAAAACCACAAGCCTCATATTTTCACACATTTCTCTGAATGTGAGTGTTTTCCTTGGGGCAAACAGATTGGATTTTGCTCAGGCAGCCCATAGCAGGCACTTCCACAAACAAACCAGAAGCAAAGGTGTGTGCCAGTCTCTTGAGTGACTGAGAACATTCTGCCCACCTCACATCCTGTATTTGCTTGGGTTTTTTTTCCTGTTGCTCGTACTCACGCAGCCCTAAATAAAGCAAAGCTGAGGAAGTGCCTGAAGTGTTCTACACAGCTGCTTTCACTGAACCAGGCCGTCTACCCAACAGACCCATTTTCAAACAAAGCGATCCAACAATAGCACTGACGATGTTTGAACTGGCACGGATTTAGGAAGACAAGCTCTTTGCTGCACCACACTGTCAGCAAGCACTCAGTACAAATGCCACGTTACAAGATAAACATCTCTCCTTTTTTTTTTTTTGTTTTAAGACTCCCCTTTTACTTTCGCGCCTCCGTTCGGTTGCGTTATTTCCAAATGAGGCCCTGGATCCCAAAGGATCACAGTGCTGAGGTCAAGTCCCTCTGAATTCGCTTCAGCGCCTTGGGTTTGGTTTTAAATGTGGGGATAAAGCTTTATCTGCGTCACGAAGCCTCTATCCTGCTCTTCAAAGCTTTCCAGTGCTGCTGCAAACCTCTAGTTCCAATTGCTAGCGCCGTTGCAAATAAGTTCAGCCTGATTAAAAAACAGTTATTCTAGGTGGAATGAAAATGGTCAACCTTCAGCCAGTGCACGCTGTATAAGAAATATCCTGTTCCTGAACTGAAACACGCCTTCATGGGCTCCCAGTAAAAGGCGATTGAGGTCACCTAACACCCGACATTACTTGCAGCCTCTGATTCATTGCAGAGACCGTGTAAAGCTATACCAGAGATGTCAGCTACATCAGGTGCTTTTTTTCTCTCCTGTATGACCTGTATTTAATTGCAGACACAAGTTCAGGTACCACTGTGAGCAGCCAGTGTCCCCAGCCAGCCCAACCTGCAGATGTGAAACTGCCTGCGACCGAAAACTGGGGCTGGATGCTGCAATATTTCAATTCAAGCAATTACTCAAGGAGCTGTGGCCCATGGGAGTGAAAATACTCTGGCTCTGTTGTCTTAAAGATTGTCAGAAGCTCCAATTCACCCAATGTATGAGTAAGAAGGAGCTGGCAGGAGAGAAAGGGATGGAGAAAGGCTGTGGGTGACAGCAAGCAGCAGCCTCTTGAGACACAAACACATCAGCACACAAGCACACAAGCACCCAGCCCCATGCAGAGGAAGATAAAGCAGCCGAGCCATCCCAGCACTGCCTGGATTCTGTGTTTGATGTGAAGGTTTTCAGACCTGGGCATCATCTTTGCAGTTTGCTCTCGTTAATAGGTTTGCTTGGATTCCAGCTCAGCCCAGCTCATTAGCCACACCGCCGAATCCCACACTAATTCTGCATCCCTTCTACTGCTACAGATAAATAATAAAATTGCCTCCACGCAGGGGTTGTTTTCTTCCTCTCTCCCCCTAATGCAGGTCTGCTAGCATCTCATGTATCTGTTAACGAAGTCCATAATACCCAGAGTTTCTCAGCAAGTAAAAATTACAATCATTAGGCAGTGAGTGATGAGAGACAGAAACACCATTTCTGCCCAGGCTGGCAGAAACAGTACGGCAAGTACACGTCCCGGAGAGTCGAGCCTTGCTCTCCTGTAATGTGGTACCCAATGTTCTCCATTAGCACCTGTCTTAATAGAGCAAGGCAGCGTCCTGCAGCAGGTCACAATTACACACAACAATTAATTCAGGGAGAAACAATGACAGGCATCGCAGAGGAACACTTGGCAGCAGGGTGGTAAAAAGATGAAGTGGAAGAGGAATAGGAACATTTTAAAGCCCTGCCTGAAACCAAAAACAAGTGGAGGCAGAAGCGACAGCATGATAGAGGAGCCATGGCTGGTTCCCTTGTACACAGTTTTGTAATTTTTGTTTTAAATAGGAAAGAAACACAACAATTACTCTTTTGGTCACAATACCCCAGTGACCAGGACCAGCAGGCTCAGACCAGGACTTCCTGTGCCATTTACAAACAACACACAAAGCCAACTCGGCTTCTCCCAGAGCTGCAGCCACTCTCTTGCTGCCCTTTTGTGAAATTAGGGTTTAATTCTCTGGAATAAGTCTGCTAATAAGGGCTCCCAACACACCCATCCTCTGGACAGTGTGTACCCGCTCATCGTTCCCCCAGGAGCTGTGATGGGAGGGGGACAGGGAAGGGGGGAGAAGACAATAAATCCACCTCAGAGAGCACAAAATGCCGGAGAAATTCAATACTCCTTCACAGAGGAGTGAGAGGTCGTTGGAACAGAGGTACTGGTTGCACTGGCCATGCTCAGCAAAGCACCAATTTCATCTGGAAGGGCCTCCTGTCCTCTCCCTGCTGGACAGATCATGTTCCAGGCTCCGTGTTAAGCCTCCCCTGGGAACATTTCCCATGGCACCGAGGACACGCATGTTTGCGATGCTGCCGTCGTGGCAGCAACAATAGAGAGGGACAGTGTGATCTTTATGTAACACGGGCTCTGTTCCCCTTTGCCCGGGCATGAGATGTTCAACACATGGGCACGACAAGTAATAACAATCTGAAGGGTTAAACACAACCACCAGAGACCCCTTGGCCTTGCTGGTGTCAGCACTGGGGTTCCTCTGGGTGTGGACAGGCGTAACCACGTGCCCCACAGTATTTGTTCATCTGTTCAATGCAAGAAATGTAACCCAAAAGCCGAGTGAACACTCAGTCATCCTCAGATCCTGTGACCTGCATCCCAGGGGAAGTCCTTCCCCCTCCTGCAGCCTCAGAGCCCAGTGCTGGGATACAGATACCAGCCCTGCATCCAGTGCTCAAAGGGCTCTCATAGCCTTTTGCTCCACAAATTTCTACTACAGGCCTGCACAGAGATGGAGGAGGGAGGCTGAGAAAGTCCCTCCAGATATGGATCTACTCACATCCGCACCAGTGACCAAAGCTTGATGGATAGAGGAAGAAAAGTAATGCTCCTCCGTTGGGCAATGCACTCGCTTTGGCTTCTGAGTACATCAGTCTCTGGAAAATGATTGTACAACAAAATCTCGAAATGAAACTAATTCATTGCTGCTCTCCAGCCTTGGGAATGAAATGAGTAAGTCTGCAGTCATTACAACAATGTCCTGGTAAAAATAAACAGGAAAGGGCACTTAGTAGGAACGCTTCATAGTTAAAAATACAGTATCTCGTCTGAGGTCACTCCGCTTTTTATAGGAACAGCCATGCATGCCTCAAAGTGATCAGATTTGGTATTACTTCCTGTTATGGATGTACACCTCAGTCACAGACAGATAGACAAGGTTCTTTTCCCCAGCCCAAAATCCTCCCTGGGATGATGCAGATTGAGCATCTGCTATTGGGCTGACAGCTCTGAGGGAAGAGGCAGGAATCGGAACACCTGACTACACAGGGGGATTTGGGGTCTGTTTTCTTTTCACTCAACAAGACTGACAAGGAGGATGCCCAACTTCTTCTGTCTAAAAGGTGCAAAGAAGAGGTCCAAGCCAGAGGTGCTCATGCTGAGCACCATGCAGGCACAGAGATGATGCTGGATAAAGGGCAGGAGGCAAGAAAAGTGGGCAGAAGTACTGTAAAGGATCATAAAAGCTGCATGTACACTTTCCTTCACAGAAAATGTCTTTGTGCTTTTATGGCAAGGAGCTGCTACAATTACAGCTTCTTTTATAAGCGAAGAAGAAACCAGATAATGAGCAAACCTCCCACCGCACAAAGGAGGTGACGAAGGCGCTCTGGGAGCCCTGACGGTCAGGCTTCCCCGCAACAGCCAAAAGCACAGAAAATTGCTAAAACCCATCTCCATTTCACCCTCTTCAGGGCTGTGAGCTGTTCATAGCCTTTTTCTTCCCCAAAGTACAAAAAGGATCACACCAAAAATGATTGTGCCTACACAGATAGCAAGCGAAAACCTTTCAGCCAGACAAAGCAGAGCTTGCACATTGCCGACCTGGAGAACGAGTCCACAGATGCATCATCCCTGGTCTGGGGGAGTAAAGAGAGGGAACTAAAAAAAGGTTTCACAAAAAGAAAAAAAACAAGTAAGATATTGTCCAATCCAGGTGAGTTTGTACTTCACCACAGAGGTTCATGATTTCAATGACACATGGGGAAATCAAGAGTTCCCACCAGTTTTCCTCTCCTTGACCTTAAGGTCCACTGGGAGAGCATGGCAGTCTGATGAAGCCATGTGCATGTGTAAAAGCCTGGGGCATCCAGCTTTCCTGGAAACCAAGTTTTTAATTTCCTAAGAAAGCTGCCCCTCACTCCTGCATGGGAGCAAGCACAGAAGTTCAGATGGCTTGGTAGGGAAAAGGAAAATTTAGGCAGCGGCCCCACAGCCCTTCCCCTGGATTGGGGTCACCCCCCAAAATCAAAACCCCTTGCTCTGTACAGTCAGTGCACTGCTGCTCCAATCCCTCTGCCACATGTCAACCAACAGCAGGGTGCAGGCACACTCTTGTGCCCACAGCTCATGTCCTCCATCAACAAAACACATCAGCACTAGCTTCCAAAAATCAACTGCTTCTCCCTGGGTTTGAGTACAGGGGTTTTAAAGCTTTGTCAGGATCCCTTAGGAAGGGGAATGACAGGGATCTGATGCAGGCAGGCAGCCTGGCAGGCTGCATATACTTGTTTGCTTTAACTAAGATGAGGATCCTAATATTTTCAAGGACCCAATGTCCAACAAGCACTGCTGTGATTGGGCTGCTGAACTATTTGGTGCTACACTCAGGAGAGCAGGGATGTAGGATGCTCCTGCCAAGAACCATTTCCAGTTGCACGTGTCACTGGGGTCATTACACAGGTGGAAAACACATGGAGGGTTTTGCTTTAGTGATTTACTAATCTACTTTCCCACCCATTTGCTGCTGCCACATGAGCAACTGGAGATAAATGTCCCCTCGAAGTTCATCCAGGGGAAAAATACAGGGAAAACAAGGTGGCATTTTCTTTGTGGTGCCACCAGCCTGCCACAAGCCAGATTCAACACCCCCACCATGAAACCCCAAGGCCTCCCTCCCCACCATGAGTCTCTGGAAATGCAGAAGATGCAACCGCATTGTGATGGAAGTGTGGCAGCAGGGCTTATGGAAATAACCTCCCAAGAGTAGCCAGCACACTGTGTGTCTGCATTTCTCCATCAAAACAGCCTATTTTGGGAGATCCCATCCTTCTGGGAACTGGGAAGGCTTCTGCTAAACAGTCTGTGCCACAGCACAGCTGAATACACCCGGCTCATGCCTGTGACTGTGGCAGGCACACAGCACAGGAAGGTCCTGTCCAGCCCCTGCATCACTGACATTCCAGGGCTGGCAGTGGGTTTCTCCCCTCGGGGCTCCAGAAGCTCCCAGTCCCCAGACTATGCACAAACATTGCCAAAGCCCAGGGCCATGCAGAAGGAGCTGCCTCTTCTACACCTTCCAGTCTGGGTAGATAAAACCACTTTCTTTTTTGCTGCCAGCTGCACTTTTTCCCTTGTCCCGTGAGACACAGGTGGTCACAGACTTGCCATTTCATGAGCAGCACCTCATGAGCACGTGAGAGGGTTTAGCAGCAGGATGGCGGGAGAGGGATGGACTGGGATGGAGAAGAAAGAGCTTCTTCCAGCTTCCAGGGTCTACAGATAATCCTCTGATCCATATGGAAACAAGACTCTTGGCTTAAAGGTATTTTTTTTCATCTTTTGTGTGTGTGCTGACTTACTCCAGCAGGGCTGCCAGCAGCCTGCAGTTTATTTTTAAAACACTAAACAAGAGAAGTCCAGTATATACAACAAAGACCCTGGGTTTTCAGAGAAGCACGCGGCAGATGCTAAAAAAAGGAGGTTGCTTTTCGGGTCAGCTGTGAGGTGAGAGGCAGATTCTGACCTTGGTTTTGAGAAACGCTGAGCAGGCACGTCGCACACCAGCTGGATCCCAAATTCACTCTCGGAACAGGCACAGAAATGGCTCAGCTTCCCAAGCACAGCCTGCCTTGGCAGGTACCCATGCACAGTGGGTGGGCAGCTGCTGGAATGACTGTCACCACCTCGCCCGGAGCCCTGAGCACCGTGCCCAGCTCCACACACAGACAAAGCATCTCAGCTCACAGCTGCCTGGCCAGGATGGGCTCCACAATCCCCCCACCACAGGCAGCTCAGCCTGCAGGGACACCATAAAAATATATCGCACAGCTTCTTCAAGAGGATTTAGATGAAAACACCACCACCTCCAGCTGTGAGGCTGAGGGAAGCAGTGCTGGGACGAAGGATGCAGCTCTCCCTCAAGGTGACAGCGCTCCTAATTGTGCCACTCCAGCCAGCGCGCCGGAGGGTGCGACCCAGTTTTGGTGCTTGTTATGTGGCTCGCAGCGGTGCCCACATGCTGGAAAAGCTAAATTTAGGAGACAAACAGGCCTGGTGTTACACACCCGGGCAGGACTGGCTCTGTTACGAGAGCTGGAGAATCGATGCCATCCGCTTCCACACGTTACAGCGGCGCTGCGAAGCCCTCGCTGCCGGAGTGAAAGCGTTACCAAGTCACTTGGAATAAAATTGCCACTAAATGCTATTTGGGAGATGGGGAAAAAAAAAAAAAAGGCAAATCCTCACTCTTTCTCAGCTATTGTAGGAAATGAAAACGGCTATTGCTGCCTGGTAGAGAGTCCAATTATGAATAATGTGCGTTCTCTCCCTGCACAAAGGATGAAAGGCATCAGAGCTGGTGGTGACATTTTAAGACCGGAGATGTAAGAGCGGATCTGAGCCTCGTTGCAAGCCCAGCTTTACCCCAATAAAGAAACACTTTCTGCAGTCAATTGCCTTGCAGCGTAGCTTGAAGCCTCGCTATTGATCTAGCATCTGTTATAAGCAGATAATCATCGCTGCTGTGCCATGGCTTCTATGATGGGGTCTAAAAGCACTTTCCAGAAGCTGGTTGAGGGCTGTTTTCTGCTCTCCCCCGTGGCTGCAGGCAGGCAGAGGTTTGTGGGGGAGCCCACAAAAGTCTCGCAGGTTGACAGAATTTGAAGGCCAGAAAAAAACATGGAATCATCCCAACTCATTCATCTCCCAGTCCTGTAAACTTCAGGTAACTGAGGTGCACCCCCCACAAGGCTCTGCTGCCATCCCAGCCCTCACAGAGTTATTTTATACCCTGCAATTTCCTTTCCCCAGCGAGGTGCTGACACAACACCATCAAGCCACGGCTCAATCCTTTCCTTCTCTAAGACAGGCAGTGAGAGCTGCTGAAATCTCCCAGCACCAGGCTTTTTTCTCCTGTCCCCAAAAGGTTTCTTGGACTTCGGCTCACTGAGGTCTGAATCCCAACAACTCCCAAGCTTCCATCTGCTTCCCAGCAATATGGGGATGTTTTAGGCGAGGCACCTTCCTCCGAGTTTAGCAAGAAGTGGTCAGAGGTAGGTGAAATCGGGCTGCCAGTGCCTGCAATCTCCCCCCCCCTTCCAGTGCAAGCACTTCTTACCCACTTGGCAGATTCCTCCAGTCTCCAAAGAAGGAGAAAAAGATGGGAAATTAAAAATAAATGAACCAAGAGATACACATCCATCAGGAGCCAGGCGTTGTCAGCCCAGGTCCCTGTGCAACTACTTCTTTAATCAAAGCCTCATGCAGCTTAAACGCTTGACAGAAGTCTAGAACAGAGATCGTGTTACCCTGAACAGGAAAAGCTGCAACCTTGAAGAATAAAATCACTGTCTGATGGGGTCTGTTTCCTTTAAAATCATGCTAAATTACGCCAAGCCTGTTCCTAGCTGTGACATTTGAGGTTTCACCCTGCAGATTCCTGTGAGACACACGGGTGTCTCGAGGGGGTGACCGGAGGTGATGGGAGGAGTGAGCTCTGGGGAGCCAGCTGAAGATGAGCCATTTCTAAATCGGTCCATGACGCCAGACCTAAATTTTTAAGAGGCTCAAATCAAGAAAAGATTGCTGATGGATGCACTCTCCACTTAAAAGTCACTTGCGTGGTGATGGACGTCAGACTACCGGCCTCACGGCTATGCTTGGTTGCTACTGAGAGTGACAGAAACCTTCCAGCTTTCTAGAAAGTCCTCGTGTGCCAAGGCTCAGCCAGCTCTTTAGAGCCTCCTGCATGCAGGTTATCTGCCTCTCTTGGCTTGAAAATGTTTGTCCCTGAGGAGTTTTTATTTAATACCTTCCTTAGTTACCAAGGGATGAAAAGTTTCTCCCATCGTTCTGCGGCTTTCCAAACACAGATGGGATTTATTGAAGTTCCTGCTGCTCTGGCCTCATTAACATTTTATGGCACAGCTCCAGAGATGTGCCTGCTCCTTGCCAGGTGCCCCTCTACAGCCCCATGGTGGTTCAGGTCTCCTGGCTGCATTGAACATCCTTGGGGAGTTTTAAGTGATTTCATTCCCAAAACGGCTCCGCTGCTTCCTTTTGGGACCTCACCTGCACCCTGCCTCCTGTGGGACCACAGTTCCCAGCAGCTCCTCTCATAACAGACACAGCAGGGGGGAAAGCAGAGACAGCATAATGAGGAGAGAGGAAAAAATATGGGGAAAACTAGAGAATAGTGCAGGAACACATTCAAGCTGGACAACACGACCTGAGGGCTCTCCAGGGACAGGCGGGATTTTAACTGGCACAAAGAGGGTGGAAGCAGAAGAGGGGGTGCAAGCCCAGGGTTTGGTGAGGAAATGCAGCAGGTGGCCCTGGGGAGACATTCCTGGTACCCTACTGCACAAAACTGCAGGGAGGAAGATGGGAATTGAGAGTCCTGAGGCCTTTCTGGAAGAGCTTTTCTCCCCTGTGGAGAGCAGGAGGGAACATCAGCACAGCCCAGCTGGAGTCTGCAAATTGCCCCACTTAGGCTCTGGTCCTCAAAATTGCTCTTACCCAAAGTACATCCATCGATGTACTGACAAGCATCACGTTTTTTCTGGAGGACACACTCCTCCACAGCCTCCAGAGTTTGTGCTTCATCCCCAAACTCTGCAGGTTTTGTCCCAGAGAAATATGCCTGGTGCCTACCAGGGCACCTTGCTATGATCAAGGCCTTGGGATATGCCTCTCCATGATCCAAGCACTGCATGGAGTCAGGGTTTCCCCACCACGTATTTATTCAGAGGCACTGCACAGCAAGGACAACCCGGTGCCAAACTCTGGAAGAGGCAGCAGTGGCTGGAGTTCAGCAGAAACAGGGAATTAAGACACTAAACTAAATCAATGCATCCCCACCCAATCTCTATCCAAATCAGGAATTTCATGCACAGGAGGGATTTTGACCAGCGTACCACATTACTTATTGAGCAGAGAAAGCAAAGAGTGCTTGGCACTGTGCAGAATTCCAGTCTTTGCACTGAAGCTCTTGGAAACCCAGAGTAATTCAGATGCAGAAGCAATCTCAGCTGCTGGGAAGGAACTCAAATAGCCCAGGACAGAGAGAGTCTGTGCAGGGATGTAGGGAAAGAAAGAAGAGCTGCTGGCTGGGTGCAGGGAGGGGACAATGATCATATGGATGAAAGGATGGAGAGGAGGCAAAGGAAACAGGTCAGGGAAAATCCAAGGGTAGCCAGGGCCACTCTTGCTGAAATGTATCTGACAGTGGGAGCTTGCTTAGGGCTGCAGGACCCACAGGCCCCCTGCAAGAGCCTTCCAGCATTGCCTGGTGTAAGCCACACACCAGGACTGAAAACACCAGGGAGATGCTTGGGGGCTTGGGCAGAACAAGGACGGAGGCACATGGACTGCAAGATCCACTCGGCCCATTCCAGCCGGGGAAACACGGAATGCCACGCTCAGAGCTTTCCCCAACAGCCAGCTCAGGCTGCTCACTCGAACCTGCTGCTCCCTGCACGTCTGGCTTGGAGTGCCACCTGCTGCCAACGCCGCCGCTCTCCAGTCCCTGAGAGGGGACAACGGCAGCGCAGAGCAACAAACTTCCTGCCCTTACATCAGCTTTCCCCGTCCTCTAACAGCAGCCAAACTCCTGAGCCAAAATGCAACGCTATTTCCCAAGCTGCAGGCGTCCCACGAGTCGCAGGCATAGCAGCAGACGCTAATAAAGTACTTTTTTCTTTGCCTTTCATGCAGTTTCTCGCTGGAGCCAGCCTCTCCCCCCAGAGACCACATCCTGAATCTTCTTGTTCATTGATTCTTTATGCTAAATGATGACTCCGCAGTCGAAATAATGTGGCATATTCCAGCTCGCATTTCAGACACCGTGAGACTTTTTAATAACGAGTTGCATGAAAAATTAGGGAGGCTGCAACAAAGAGCTCCGACAGAGGTTTCCAAAGTGACTCACAGTCAGCAGAGCCTCGCTTTTCCAAAGCCCAGCGTGAGACAATCTCAAGAGCCCCCGCACTCAGAGAGAGAGGAGTCCTCCCCCTCTGGAAAAATAAGGCCTTTTTGAGGAGCATTCTCCAGGGAGAGAATCCCTGCAGGGAGGTTTGGCGGGCAGGTTTGGGAATCATGGCTGAGATGGCATCCCATTCCCAGGAGTGCCTGCAGGGACGTTTCACCCCACACCTCAGATGTGCTGCTGAGGATGCTCACCCTGCAGCCAACCTGGGCTTCCTGCTTGGAACACAGGCTCTGGAATGCTCCAAAACTGGGCCAGCAATGATTCCTGCTGGTTTTGTAAGGAGGCAGCAAACCACAGCAGTAACAGGCAGTGGAGGTTTCTCCAGCCTTGGCTCCCAGAGCACCGTGGCACCCACAGCCACAGCAAACATCACCCATGCACAGGTATCCTGCTCCTCCTAGGGCTGGCTTGCTGCCAAACCTGCAGCTCTCTGCCAGGCTTTGCAGCATGATGGAGGAGGAATTTTTTCAGGCCAACTTTTGGCTGGCTGTTTTTGCTTCCTGCCATCCACACAAACAGCTGCCAGCATATTTCAAGGGGAAGCAGCAGGCAACATATCCAGTGCAGCTATCCTGATGGGGGTTAATGCCATTCATGCTCAGTCCCAGTAGTGAGCAGTGCCTGGCTGCTGGGTGGGACATGTGGCTGAAGGATGGGTTTGATTGCTCTGCTCCCTCTCCCAAGCTCAGTTCCCAATTCTTTCTGTATCCTGTGCTGGCTCTCACCTTCACCTCCTCTGTGACAGCCCTCACGGTCACCCCCAGCCGCAGGAGCTGCTCACCCACTCCTAAGGCCTAAATGAACACAGTTTCCCCCACCCAGCCCAGCAGACTTCCCAAAAGAGGTTTTTCGTCCCAAAGGAAACTGGGAAAGGAAGGCTGAAAGTAAAGGAGCAGCTGGCAGGCAGGCAGCTCTTACCACATTCCAGAAGAGAGGGTTGAAGGCAATTGAGAGGACAGCCACTATAAAGCCAGTGTCAGTCACATCCACGTAGCCAAAGAGCCGCACCATGGCTGCCACATCCACCTGTGGAGGAAGGGATGGTTACTGGAAGGCAGGATCCCACAGGGACACTTCACCTCAAACCAAACCCACCAGCTGCCCCAAGGGTAGGTGAACCTTTTAATAGCCCCAAGCAACGTGTTGTTACAGCTTGCAAAGTGCTATGTCAGGGTGCAAAGCCCAGAAGAAGGATGGCAGCTTCTCCAAGCTGTCTCCCCAAACCTCAGGGGCACTGGGCTCTCCGGAAGCCCCACATCCACAGTAGTGCCCAGAAGGACACAGGCACTGACGTGACACTGCTGCTCTGAGGACGAGCAGCACTTCTCAGCTGCCAACTCATGAGCGTTTTAGGAGAGGGAGCACCATTCCACGGCATCTCAGCATCCCTGAGAACAGAGAACAGTCCCAGGGATGCTGGTCTGCATGGAACCCCCTAGCAATGAACTCTGTCAGCTTCAAACTTGTCTCCTGTAAAGTAAGGGTGATGCATCCCCCTCCATAGCAAGGGAGAATGCATTTGCACTGTAAGGAGCTGCAAAAGAATTTCCTGTCTTAATGACAACAACAAAAACCCCTTAAAATTTGCTGTTCTCCTTTTAAGAAAGAGAGATTTTTCCCAAGACGGCTCCCTGACATTGTCAGCATTTTTACGTGCAGTAAGCCATGCTGTTTCTCCCCCCTCACTCCCTCTCCCTGCACTGGTATTTGGATTAAAAACAGCCAGTGTCTTTTTCTTCTTTTGGTCAAAACCTTTGAAAACAAAAAACAAAACAGCCCAGCCCAAGCCCTTCCCTCACTCGAAACAAAACCAAGACAACATTGAGACATGGAAGATTTTTGCTTCCCCAACACAGCTGTGTTTGCAAGTCCTTTGGATGCCAGGGGGCAGGAACGGCTCAAAAAGGTATCGGCTCCGCCTCACCCATCCGGGAGAGAAATTCCCACTGGCTCCTCACAGACTCTTGGAAAGTCCCAGACATGGAAAGGGGCTGGTAAACCCAGCACCTCTCTGAGCCCAGAGAAAAGGCCGTGGGAATAGCTCCCGTGCTGGCCCAGGGCACATCCAGTCGCTCCAAGCACCTCCTGCCCAGCCATGACTGCCCACAGTGCAAAGTGCAGGAGCAAAGACCGTACAGCCCTGGAGAAATGGGGGATCCTCACTGGATCCTCACAGCTGCCTTCAAACCACCACTGCCCCAGATCCCCCAGGCTCCTACATCCGAGCCCTGGGGACACAGGTGCTGGCAGGGAACAACGGGAACAGCCCCACGGCCTGATCCAGACCCGTCTCCCCCTATTCCCACCCTCTCCTCCCCTCCCTTCACTCCCAAGCAGCCCTTCCCCACCAGACCTCATCCCTTCACACTGTCAAGCCATAACCCAAGCAGCTGCTGGCACTGGGGCCGAACTGTCTAATCCTGCTTCAATTGCAATCCCGTGGGACCAGGACAGCTTCTTTCCTCTCGTTTTGTACGGTGCTGAGCACAGTGCTAGCACGGGCTGAACAAAAGCTTCTTGACCTACTAACTCCTGGCAGGCAACATCGTTAACATTGCACTCACCTTCTTTTCTCCTGCTCAACAACCAAATTTGCGGCTGCCAGCGGGAGGCAGATTGGCCTGTGCCTGGCGTGTGCTTTTCGGGATAAAAGGGGAGCCCTAATGGGATGAGCTGTCTCTGCGAGCTGCTGGGACAGCCACGTAACAGGCACAGAACATTCAACTTTGCCCCCTCCTCCGCGGTGGGGGATCAATGACCGTGGCAAGCGCTGCCCGCTTGATCCCAGCCCCAAAGTCAGGGAGGGTGGGAACAGCATGGGCAGCTGGGTGGGAGCTGTACAGGCACCCAGGTGACAGCTGCATGGGCACCTGGGTGAGACATGAATGGGCACACGGCTGAGAGCCGTGCAGGCACCGGGGGGACAGCAATACAGGCACCTAGATGAGAACTGCATAGGCACTTGGGTGAGAGGTGTATCGGCGCCTGAGTGAGAGATAAATGGATACCTGGGTGAGAGCTGCATGGGTACCTAAACAAGAGCTGCGGGGGCACCTGGGTGAGCCGGAGGCAGCACCCCCGAGCCTCCCCTGCAGTGCCAGTGCAGCCCCTGCTTCCTGCCCAGACCGTGCCGTCCCGGCTGGGGTGGAACCGGGCTGGGGAGCGCGGTGGGTGCACCAGGGGAACGGGGGACCGAGCATCCCCAGGCCTGCTGCACCTGCGGGCACAACCCAGGGACGATTCCCAGCGGATCTGCCGAGCCCTGCGGCGGCACCGGGGAGGCGGGGGATCCATCCCCTCGCTGCCCCAGGCCGGGCCCTCCCCGGGGCCACCCTCCCGCCCGCTCCCGGCCCGGCCCGCCGGTACCTGGCCGTAGTCCAGGCCGCCCAGCCCCTCGCAGCACTCCCGCGGGAAGCGCCGGGCCCCGCCCGCCGCCGCGTCCCGCCGCCCCGCGCCCGGCCCGGGCCGCCCCGCCATGGCCCCGCCGCGGCCCCGGCCCAGGCCGAGCGCCGAGCCCGCGGTGGCGCTGCCGGGAGCCGCGGTCCCGCCTCCCCGGGAGGAGCCGGGCCTGGAGCCGCACCGAGCCCGGGGCCTGCGGGCCGGGGACAGCACTGACCTCGCCGCCGGCCCGGCCGCCTCCGCTGCGGGTGTGAGATGGTGTCGGGCCGCGGCGGGAGGGAGGGAGAGCGGCCCCGCGGTCCGGGCTGGACTTGGACCCTGCCCGCTGGAGCAGAGGGAGCGGGCGGGACGGATCCCCCGGGGCCGCAGCCGGAGCTGGAGCGCGGCTGGGAGTGGGACGGCCCCGGTGGGAGAGGGGGCGAGGACCGACTGGGTACCGCAGCTGCGGGGGCAGAGACAGGCACTGCCAGCCCCCGTCTATCCCCTGTCAACTCCCCTGCCTGGCCCCTGCCAGCTCCTGCCCGTTCCTTGCCAACTCCCGTGCCTCTCCCCTGCCTGATCCCTGTCCCTTCCCTTTTGCCCAGAGAAGCTGTGACTGCCCCATCCCTGGAAGTGTTCCAGGCCAGGCTGGACGGGGCTAGGAGCGACCTGGCCTAGTGCAAGGTGTCCTGTCCCAGCCCATGGCTGGAGGTGGAATGAGATGATCTTTAAGGTCCCTTCCAACAGAAGGGAATCATTTTATGATTCCATGATCCTGTAATCCCTGCCCATCCCCTGCCCTGTCCCAGTTCAGTGCTCACACCATGGCCAGGAGCTGGTAAGTAGCTCCAGTGGCTCCCTGGCACAGGAAATTAAATGTCTCTTGACCAACGTTACTCATTCAAGGGCAAAATTTAAAGCCACCAAGTCTAAATGTATTTTTAGGACAATTCATTGCAGCCTTCTCCCTTCAGCCAGTGCAGTATATATTTTTATTGCTGTTATTATTACTACACCTCTTATTTCTCTTCTTCAGTCCTCTCTGGGATGTTTCTGGTTGGTGTACCTCATGGGCTGCAGTCCTGGACCTGCCTGGAAAATGGGGTAGTATCATCCCTGTAGACCCCGAGGGTCTCTGCTTTTGCAGATCCTGCTTTGCAAGGAAATAAATCTTCAAAAAGGAATTTGGTGTGAATGAGCTGCAAGTGTCCCTCCCAGAGGTCTCATGGGAGTGGGGAAGGGGCAGGATATCCGAGTACTCATGTCCTGGCAGGCCCCAAAAGTGTGCATGAGTGATGGCTCACTTGAAGCCCTCCCCAGGAAAATGGCATCCTTGGAGGATACGCTTCAGCAGACCCCAGGGATCCCAGTTTGGCTCCATGGGAAGCCAGCTTTCCATAGCTCTGCTCCAAACCCCTCGGTGCACCAGCACATCCCCACATCCCCATCCTGCACCGTCAGCTCCAGCACTCGGGGTACTCACACAGGGCCCAAGGAGCACATTCACGGTATAAACGGGGCTGCTTTGGGGTGAGAGGCACTGTGAGTGGGAGCAGCGTTCCCTATGGATGATCTCCAGCTGCTTCCGGCCTCTTCTCCCCCGCACTGGATAATTTTGCTGTGCCAAGTGTGTAATTATCGCCTCTGCCATCTCCCGGGCTGGGCCGCAGGAGCAGGTGGGAGGATGTTTGTTCTGAGTCCCACCAGCTGGGTGCTGGGAGCTGCAGGAAGGGCGATGGGGAAGCGGTGGGGGAAGTGATGGTGGTTGGGATGTGTGAGGTGCTAATGTCCCTCTCCAGGAGGAATTAGCAGGGAGAAACCTCCAAAGTGTCCTCCTGGCTGCAAGAGGAGGGTGTCCTGGTGATGCCAGCGCTGCCAGCTGGGAAAGGACAAGGATGTCATAGCACAGTGGGAGGAGGAATGGGTCTGGCTCAGGGATGGACGACGAGGAGGTGCAGAGGGATGAACTGTCTTCCTGGCTCCTCGTTCAAGGTCAGCAGAGCTGCGCTGTTGTGGACACGTCTATCCTGTCACCCCAGTGAAGGCATGTGCTGCAGGACCCAGTGTCCTGCCACCAGCTCAATTTAGGGTAGCGAATCACACTTGAGCCTCCATGCCATTTCCACTGCCAAATTCCCTGTCCATGGAAGTTTTTCCATGTAAGAGGGAAAGAAGATGTTTGCGGCATTGAGGCCCCTCTGTGCTGGCCTTCATCCCACCTAGGACACATCCCTGCAGCTGTGAAGGAGACAAAGAGGGCTTTCTGCAAAGGCTGGATTTTGTGTCCTCATCCCTCCCCTTCTCCCCTTTTAACCAGCTCTCTCTTTCTGAGCACCGAGCTCAGGAAGAGGACATCGCCTTCAGCTTTCTCAAGTCCCTTCTCAGCATGAACTCCCTCAGAGTCCTTTGAAATCCCACCACGGTCCCAAGAGGCCCCCGATGGATATGGAGTTGCATCATGGCAAAGGATGCTGAATGTGTGTTAGCAGGACACTGTGGCTTGGCAAGATGCACTTTATTCAGGAGCATTTCAAATTTCAAACACAACCCAGGAAATTCCCAACATGTGGAAATCTAGGGCAGGGAGTGCTGTTGGGTGGTTTTCCCTTAGAAATGGGACATTGGTTGGGAAACAGCAGTCCGGTAACTACAGCACAGAGGGACAGCTCTCCTTACAAGACCAGGAAAAATTTTCCAGGCCAAATGATTGTTTTCCTTGCTGGGAAAATAAAAGAAAGGTCTTGTTCCAATTCATTTTTGTCCGTGTCCTGTGTCATGGTCCCCATGTTCAAACCTGCCCTGAAATAAAGCTGATTCCTGTGGGTTTCACCCTTGCAAACCTGCAAGGGCCTGTACTGATGGATCGTGGAGCTCAAGGACAGAGCATTGAAACGTGTGGTGAAGAACAACAAATAATGCTGGAGCACAGAGCCGAAACCCTGGGGAGAAGCAGCAAAATTGCGGCTACTTCTGTGTCCCGCATCAGATAATGCGCTGTCACCAGCGGTGTGATGCTGCAATCCAGACCTGCAATCCTGGTGGAAATCCTCTAGTGTTTGTGCTGGAGGTTAGTTCTATTTATTTTCTGATGAATGATTTACTCGAGTAATTGGCACACAGCTCCCCTATTACAGATCATAAAGAATTAATCACGAGATTTTCAATGCTCCCCTATCAATTTTATTAGGCTTGATTGAGCGCGGTGGATTGGGAGCATATGGTATGTGAGGCAGACTCTGCTCCCAGTTACACCCTGGTTATGCTGAGGACTCGCTCAGCTGCTGATCCCTGTAAATCCAGAGAGACAGCTGCTCCTTTCCTCCTTTCCATGCCCTCACTGTTCCTTGAGTTCCCTTAAATACCCAGGGATACGGAGAACAACCAACACCACCTCCACGTACTTAAATTCTCCAAAAGCCTGAGATGCTCCTCAACTGGAAGCCAAGCTGGGTAGAGGATGCTTTGCTTCCAGCTCGTCCATGTATCAGCATGAGCCAGAAACTGGAGCCAAATGCTTGGGAGCTTAGGATCTGCCCCTGCAAAGGGGACGTGTCACGGCGTGGGAGGCTTGTCACTGGTGAAAGCTGAGGATGCCTGTGTTGGCGTCAGGGAGTCCTGCCAGCCAGGTTTGCCCACGGGAGATGCTTTCTTGGAAGAATTGGCAAAAAGAAGTCCTAACACCTGCAGGAGCAGGATGACGCATCCCTGCCCCAAACCAGCAGCACAGTATGACTCCCTGGAGCAGAAACCTTTTTAAAAGCCACATCCCCTGCATGGTTCTCCTCATGCAGAGAACCAGGAAAACCTTCAAAATTTCCATGGGGAAGGCTCACAGTCCTTCCCTTCCTTTTGCCTGTGGGTGTTGTTACCATGCAGAGTTGTGATTTCAGGGAAGGGGATTGTGCAGGGCCCTGCTCCAGCCTGTGGGCAATGCTCACCTTGGTGAAACTGCTCCCAGTAACTAGACCAGTATCTCCATAGGTATTGCAGGAGAGAATGGGAACTACAGGAGTAGATGGAGCTACTTGCATAAGCCCAGCTTATCCTGAACTAGGCTTGCAAAGCAGCCAGTCTGGCTCAGCTTCAACCCCCATCCCCATCTGCTGCCTCGAGCAGCTGCATTGAAGGGCACCGAGAAGTTATTGCCAGTAACTGTTGGCAGGAGCCAGTGAGGAAACCTCCCTCTGGGAGAGCTGACCTGGGGAGGGAAAATCAGGAATGCAGCAGAGGACAGAGCAGGATCTGGCTGTTACAGTCAGAACGTTTTGTACACACACGGTCGTGGTTCAGGAGCGGCACGAGCAGGACTTTGCACAGGGGTCTTGCCCAGCTTCAGTGTGCCCAATCAATGGGGCTGCCTCCTGTCTGCCCTGGCCCTGCTGCCTGCACCTGAACCAGCTCTCCAAGGCCTTGTTGTGTCCATGCTTCTGAGTGAACACCCCTCACAACCCCCCCAGGCTCTGGGAATCCCACGCTGACTCTACGTGCACCTTATGTCGAAGCTGGGTCTCGCCCGGGTGCTCTGCCCTGGCACTGCCACAGCCTGCATTTCTTTGAGCCAGGGCATTGTGCCCTCGTCACGCATCGGTGGGGAGAAGCACAGAGGGAAGAGGCAGAGGCATAAAGGTGCATTTTTCCAGCCTCAGCATTTCCAGGGAGCTCCAGTGCCCCTCAGAGCCACACATGTGATGGGCACAGCGGGAAGGAGCAGGCTCCCTCCAGAGGAAGCCATCCTGTCGGAGGAGCTTCCCAACATCTGCGCTCTGAGCCTTGTGGAGATAACATTTAGGGAAGGATTCACACAGCTTCCCTGCTCCCTGAGGCCACGTTCATCACCAGCATGTCTCTAATGAAGCGGAGGCTTTGCTTTCTGGGATCAATGAATCCACCGATCGTGACCTGTCTGCTAAATGGGAAATCAGGTCTCTCCCTCCCCAAACTCGTCTGAGCTGGGCTCAAACAGCAGGTTCTGTCCCCAGGGTTGCTCTGTGTCGCTTAATTGCAAACCCCGTGTCTGATTAGAGAGCAGCAGCGAGGGTGTGCAGTTACCACGGAGCAGTGGCTGCTTCCCCAGCCTGGGAGATGGCTGCAAAGAAGGAGGACATTTTGAGGCTCCAGGTGGGTGGAAATCCCCCAGATTTCCCTTTTCCAAAAGGTCCTGACTCTGCACAGCTGGCTGGAGGGTTTACTGCCAATCTGCTCTCCCCCAAAGCCCTAAATCCCTCCAAAGCACTTTTCATGGGGACAGATGCTTTAAGAGAAGCTGAGGCTTCCCAAAGCAGAAGGCAGCCAAAAAGGTCACTGCTACCGTGTTCCCTGGCCACAGGCACGTCCCATGACAGAGGTGAAAACAACCCCCATAGCCCCAGGGTCCATCCAAAGAGGCTGAGCAGCTTTCCCTAATTCTTCCTGCACCTCCAGGTCCTTTCTGCACTTACAAACCACCCTGTGCACCCCCAAAGCCTTTGCCTGTAAGCTGCAAAGGCCGAAGCAGCCTCCAAAAAAACTCCCTGCACATCAGCAGCCCAGGGATAAGGTGCATTGCTCCGGACACATCTCATTAGGGTGCCCCCATTTAGCCGAGCCACCCAGACGCATTGAGGAGGGATGGGATGGATCCGTCGTGTGGAGGGGGCTGAGTCACAGCACTGAGCATTCCCTCCGTGGCCATCTCTCATCCCTCGCTCTGCTGGTGCCTGGCTTTTCCCAGGCAATCAGCCTTGCTCTCAAATGTGACCCCCAGGAGGGCTGTGGGGAGAAAAAGCTCTCATTGAGAACTTGGCGGGGGAAAAAAGCCTGGAAGTGGAGGCTGCTTCGTGCCAGGTGTGATGGCCCCTACAGCAGGTGTCTAATCCCAGTGCTCAATGCCGCAGAGGGCTGGGCTCAGAGCCTTTTCAGAGCACCAGCCTTTCCCTGAGTGGTCTCTAAAAGCTGTGGGGATGTGCTCTGCCTCCAGGCTGAATCCATGTGGAAGACTCCTGGGGAAGGGCTGACTGCAAGTCAGGGACACAAACATATGCTTGTGGGGCCCAGGAAGAGGCTCCATGGGGACACTCAGGTCTATCCTGAGGAACCACAGAGCCAGCTATAAATACCTCCTCAGAGCATCACTCCCCCTCCGCTTTGATGTTTTCCTGTTATTTACTTCTAACCCACTCCTGCTGCTGTTATTTTTATCTTATCTCTTCTTTCCCCCCTGCTTTTGCGTCTGTTTACGAGCTGCATCACAGAAGCATTTCAAAAGGAAGATGGAAAGATGGTCAGGGACCCTGGAAAGAAGGTCAGGGACCCCAGAAAGAAGGTTGGGGACCCTGGAAAGAAGGTTGGGGACCTCAGGAGGGCAGAGGCTCTCCAGCTGCCAGCATGCTGCTCTCCAGCAGCACATGATGGGCAAGGCAGAATGGCCCTATGGGACTGATGTGGTAGGTGACCCAAAGTGCTCCCCACTGTGGGATGGGGCAAATGGTGTCTCCTGCTGCTCTCCAGCGACCCACATCTGTCAAATTTGCAGGAAATTGGTCTCCCTGTGATGCCAAACCCCTGCCAGAGCCAGAGGAATCCAGGGAAGCGGCTCAGAAATTAATGAAAGCAGAGGCCATGTGAGTAGTCAGACAGATGAGCTTAATTCCCTTAAATGAATTAAAAATACATCACTCCTCACCACCGTGAGCCCAGAGCTGCAGCAGCGGGAGGGGAGTGTGAGCTGTGAGTGCCTTGGCCCTTGGAGCCCCCCAAACTGAGTAACCAGGATTTCTGCCATGATCCTCCTGTAGGCAGACTGGGAGTTGGATGCTGTTACTGGGTAATGATTTAACTCATTTAAGCAAAAAGAAACCGCTGGAGCAAACTTTTTCCTTCTCTTCTTTTGCCTTTTCAGCCCGCCTTTTCTGATCTTTGGTTGTATAAAATGGCATGAAGCAGAAGTTCTGGGGTTTCCCCACCTAAGCCAAAGCAGACTATTTACCTTGTTTCAGGTTTAAGATGTTTAATCCCTTTAGTGCTAAAGAAAGACACTGTCCCCATTCCCTCCTTCATGCATCTCCCCTTCCCACACCCGCCTGGAAACACCAAACTCCAGACGTTCCCTTTGCCAGGGTGCCTGCCTGTAGCGTTGCCCACTTGCCAAGAATTGGGGTATTTTTGCAGATTCCCATAAAAAAGGGAAGCGTCTGGGATGTGGGTCACAGCCAGGCAGGGGTGTGGGGGCTCCCTGCCAGCCCTGTCCTTTGGGATAGACGTTTTCTGCTGTGGTTTGTTTCTACTGGTGGAGAGCCCCTGGGACCCTGTTTGGACATTGGCTAACAGAGAAATTGAATCCAAAGGTCAGAGAGGGAAGGGGGAGAGTCTGAAGTGAAGCTGGGAGCATGGGGTGGACCCAGCACCCACAGGCCACAACCCCAGAGCAGAGTGTGGGGTGTGGGAGGAGGACAGCCCAACTGGAAGTGTGGTTGGAGCAGGAATGAGGAGGCTTTAGCAGCAGATGGGTTTAAGTGGGGGCTGCCATAAATTCTACAATATGGGGAAAACTTTAAATCCCAACAGGCTGCTCCTCTCCAAGGTCTGCTCCAGCCCAGCCAGGCAGGCATCCAGGGCAGCCTCCTGGCCTGGATTGCATAGGAGGTCATGGCTATCCCTGTGGGATGTGTGAGCTGGAGCCCAGCAAGGATGGATGCCGGTGATGGGAAGCCACACTGGGGGCTGCCGGTGGCTCCAAGCCAGGGCACGGGGACCCTCCTTGGGGGCTCCCTCTCCACTGCCAAGAATGCTCCAATGGAAAGCAGCTGCCCTGGGCTGGGAAAGTCCTGAGTCACTCTGCAGATGGGCTGCCCCTGTAGCACCAGAGACCCCACTGCTGGCACTGACCCTGGTATTCAGCTGCCTCTCCTCATACCTTGGTGCTGGACCATGTCTGGCTTTGCTCTGGGGTCAGTGTTGGGCTGAAAACAAATCTTGGCTGCATGGAGAGCGGCCATGTCCCAAAGCTGGTAGGGACACACAGGACAGCCCTACCTGGGGAGAGAAATTCCCTCCATCCCCTTGAGCTCTTCTTAAAGCCAGACTTAGCAGCGTGTCCTCCCAAGTGGGCGCTCAGTGGGGATGGGTGCTCCCCTGACCCGAGGGGACAGAGACAGGATCCAGCCACTTTGCAGCACATCAGTGCAGGACCTAAGAGTGCAGTGGGTGCAGGGATGGGGCTTGGGGCTGCAGCAGCTGCCAAGGGGAATCTTGGGGTTCCATGATCAGCCCCAAACCTGTCCCTGCTGAGTACTGGTGCAGGAAAGCTGCCTGCAATCCATCACCTCTCGTGGAGAGGAAAATAGGCTTGGGGGCATGCAGTATGGGTCCAGGGCACGCTCTCTCTGCTTGGCTAAAATGACACTAATTAAGCCCCTTGCAGTGTGTAAAAGCTATTCCTACAGGGCAGACAATTAACCTTGAAACTTGGCTTTTAGTGCTTGGAGGGGAGCGAATTTTTCATCCTGTTGTTTCCCCGTGCTATTAAGCTAATCCTGGAGACCGTGAGGGAGAAGCCGTGTGACACGTCTGCAGCTCCCAGCCTTGCCAGGAGCACAGTGTGTGGCCAGCAGCCTCCTGCTCCATCCCTCCATCATGCTCATATTTTCACCCACGGTCTCCAACAGCATCATCAGCGCTGGGGAACGCCGGGAACCAGGGATGTGACCAAGGGCACATGGCACATGTGGCATTACATGATTATTATGGTCAGAAGTAAATCCAGCCTCCTCAGAGTGTGCTAGACACAGTGCCAGCCTGGCCTTGACTTTTCAGGGAGTTCCCTCGGAGGGACAGCATGTCCCCGACTCTCCAAGGCTGTGGCTGCTGGCATGGCATTTCCCTGGCCCAAGCTCTGTGTGAGATGAACCACTGAAGTTTTGTTTTCCTGGAGGAGAAAGGGAAGGATGAGAGAGGTGGAAAAAGGGGTAAGATTTCATCTGTGAAGGTCAAACCCTGCTGTGGGGCTGGGGATGTCCCCGGGATGCCCTGTGTCTTCCCCAGAGTTCACAGTTTCTCTCCCCACAAGCTCCCCTCTCGCCCCCCAAATGCAGACAGCTACAGTGCTGAGCTTGGGGACACTGGGGAGAGGAGCTGGTGGCTTCATCTGATCCTGCCATGAGCAGAGGGGAGGGAAAAGGGAGGATGGATAACCCACGAAACCCCGTCCATGGGCTGCCACACAAGCACCAGCATAACATATTCAAGCACTAAAAACCAGTCTCAGGACATTTGTTACAACAAGCTGCAAAAAGGAGCTGAAATGTTAAAAAATCCCCCAGGAAGACAGCACTGGGAAGGCCCTGCGAGGTGAGTGGTGGTGGGAAGAGGGGGGCTTGTGGATCCCCCCACTCCAGGAATAAGGATGGAACATCCTGGTGATGGTGCTGCCATGGAGCAAGGGAAGGTGTAGCAGCAATGGTGTCATGAGTGCATAAACAAGCCTTTGGGTGCCCAGAAAATGTGTGAGAGGCATCCTCCAGAGAGGTTTTCCCTGTCTTCAGGAACCCCTTCCCACTGGTGGGATCTGCCGACCCTCACACCAAGCTGAGCGTTGGCTGCTCTGAGCCTCACCCCAAAAGAGCAGCAAACCTCCTACCTGAGCACTCCCCTAAGAGCTTTTTCCAGCTCTAATTGGCCTTTCCATGGCAGCAGGGGAGGCTGCAGCACCCCTCGAGGAGCCATTTTCCATGTGGGAGCTGTTTCTCTGCAATGGCCTGGTTTTAAACTGCTTTCCTCTTTTTTTCTTGAGGGGGTGGTACATTCTGGAGGCTGGATAAAGTGACGGAAGGGAGAGCTGTGCTGTAAAAGCCAGTCTGCTGCTAAAGCTGGTGAAAAAAATGATGCTGCAAAGTGCCTTTGCAGTTGTTTAGTCATTTGTTAGCCTGGCTGAGGGGTGATTTGTGTGGCCAAGCACCAGCTGCAGAACATCATGTAGGGCAAAATGCCCTGAGTGTGTGCAGAGACCAAAGGAAGGATCAGGGAAGGAGGATGAGAGAGTACAGAGAGATTCTTTTCTTTCTAGGTGACGTTTTTGGCTTGTCTGCCTCACTCTCCCTTTTATAAAATGATGCTCATCTTCTCCAGGGCTCCCATGGAGGTAAATTCCTGTTGCCTCTCAGCTCTTCCATCCCCAGGAACTATGCCCATGGAAGTCACTTTTCCTGCAGCCTTGTTCTTTCTCACATTAGCTTTAATAAAAAAAGAGGGTAGGTGCCTGGGGTGGCAGATGGGACTGGCTTTTCCTGCCTGCTGTAAATCACGGAGGAGGTTTTGCCTTCCTGGGATGAAGCCGTGCTCTCGGAGCACTGATCCTGCCAGAGTCAGCCATAGAACGACAGCACAGCCAGCTGCCAGTGCCACCACTGCTCCTCACTGCATCCCTCTTTGCAGGAGGAGAAGACAAACCAACCTCCTGCACCTCTCCTGCAGAAGTGGCCAGGTCCTAATGGGATTTCTAAATCACAGCTGAGCTTCGGAGCGTCTTTCTGCCAGCATAAATCAGCCCGGCTGGAATGGCCAGTGCTGTGCTGATTTACACCAGGGAGGTGCGGGGGGAGACGCTGGAGGGTTCATCTGAGTGTCCCTGTCCTCTGAGCGGTGGCAGGAGGCCACAAATCATCTGGCAGCCATGGAAATAACTCAG
This sequence comes from Monarcha castaneiventris obscurior, assembly GCA_026261815.1. Classification (NCBI taxonomy): domain Eukaryota; kingdom Metazoa; phylum Chordata; class Aves; order Passeriformes; family Monarchidae; genus Monarcha; species Monarcha castaneiventris. Next base: position 8,965,565 of record JAMPIT010000856.1, on the reverse strand, counting down.
CAGCCTGAGACTGGGCATGGGGGTGAGGCATGTGAGCCCCAAGGGGTTTCAAGGTGGATGTGGGAATGAGTTTCAAAATACAGAATGGAATAGAATAGAATAGAATAGAATAGAATAGAATAGAATAGAATAGAATAGAATAGAATAGAATAGAATAGAACTGTCAGCTGGAAAGGACCTACAGTGATCCTCTGCCTGACCACTTCAGGGTCCCACTCCCTGACCAATTCAGGGCTGACCAAATGCTAAAGCATATTATTAAAAGCATTTTCCAAATGCTTCTTGATCACCAATAGGCTTGGGACATTGAAGGAAGGAAACCTGTTCCAAGGTCTGACCACTCTCTCCAGAAAGAAAGAATTTCAAATATCTTGTCTAACACTCCCCGCAACACAACTTTGCACCATTCAGAGGCCTGGACTTGCTGATCTTGGAGGTCTTTTCCAGCCTTAACGAGTCTATGATTCATTCCCACACATCCCATCACTTGGTCCCAGGGAGAAGAGCACTCCTTGGAGACCTCCCAGGCCTGCTGGAGGCTGGTTTTCTCCAGGATTTTGGGGTGTTTTAGCACACATCTTGTTTATCTAACAGGAGAAGGAGCCTTCTGGAGCGTGGGCGGTGCAGGACGGGGTGGGCAGGCACCGCGCTCAGCCCGGGGCTGTTTGCATCGGGCGGCTGGTTCCGAGCGGCTGGTTCCGAGCGGCTGGTTGCTCCAAAATTGGAAGGGATAAATGCGGAGTGGAACGCGTGCCAGCCGACTCAGCTGTGATAAACCCGGCGTGAGCGCTGGGCTGTGACAAAGCAGAGGCATCGAGGGGCTCACACGGGAGCTGGCGGCCAGCGAACCGGGACGGGCTTTATCGGGATTCGCAGCTGCAGAGCGGCCGCGCCAGCTCCAGGGAGTGGGGCTGGATGGGACCCGAGTGCTGCCGAGAGCCACCGCGTCCTTGGCTGACCATCAGCCGTACCTGTCCCAGCTCCGGGGAGCGGGGCTGGATGGGACCCCAGTGCTGCCGAGAGCCACCGCGTCCTTGGCTGACCATCAGCCGTACCTGTCCCAGCTCCAGGGAGTGGGGCTGGATGGGACCCGAGTGCTGCCAAGAGCCACCGCGTCCTTGGCTGACCATCAGCCGTACCTGTCCCCAGCCCCGGGGGAAAAAAGCACCTGCAGCCCTTCAGGTCGCAAGTAGCCCTGTTGAGGTGCGCATAAATTACAGCCTGCTGTGTCTCACTGCAACAGGGCTGAGTTAGATTAGATAAGAGGGAGATGTTTTTACAGTGAGGGTGGTAGAACACTGGCAAAGGTTGCCCAGAGGATCTGTGGGTGCCCCAACCCTGGAAACATTCATGGTCAGCTTGGACAGGGCTCTGAGCAACCTTATCTGCTTAGAGATGTCCCTGTTCATTGCAGGGGGTTGGACTGTGTGACCTTTTAAAGGTCCTTCCCAACCCAAACCAGTCTAGAATTCTATTTTATAAAGTCCATGCAGGACTGTGCTGCCTGCACGTGCTGTGGTGGATTGGGGCTGGGGAGATCCTGACCTCACATGCAGCATTTTGTGCCCTGATGGTGCAGGGCAGGCTGTGGGACCGAGCGTTCCTGCTCTGCACAGGGATATTTGGCAAACTGGGTGTGATTCCCAAGGTTAAAATTTGTCATCGTGCCAAGGACAATGCCTGGGAGGGAGCAGGGGCTGCCCTGTGTCATGCTGCCTGTCTCTTTGATCTCCCACGCTGGTTTGAACTGCTGCCTTCCACCAGAACATCCATGATGGTCATTTGACCTATTTTTATTTTACTTTCCCTCCATCCTGTGCTACAGAAAATCCAGAGCAGCCTTTCCCCGAAGTGTCAGCACTTTATCCAGCACAAGTCCCAACGTGCTTCCATAATCATGGACACACTGGCATGCACACAAGCAGGATTCCGCTCCCAGGACTCATTTCTATCCCTGGGCTTCTTGATAGCGCTGCAAATCCCCATGGTGGGTTCCCGGGTCACAGCAATACCTGCAGCAGAAATACTTCCTTTCCTTAAGCAGCACGTTTTTATCCCAAGATAGTGTTTGTTTAGTGGATTGTGATTCTAATTCAGCAGATGGTGCCAACAGCTGCCAACCCCATGCCTTATCTCCCTCCTAGTAGGTGGCACTGACCCGATCTGACCCTGTGCAGGGCTCAGCCTGGCACCCAGGGCTCTGGGGGTGAGGATGTCCCCTGGCAGGACCCTCAGTGTGGTTTGCACCAGGCAGTCTCAGCCAGGCTGGGAGTCCTGGGAGCCAGAGGATGCTGTAACCCCTCCCTGAGGATGCTGTAGTGCTCCACGAGGACGCTGAAAGCCCCCCTGAGGATGCTGAAGCCCCCTCTGCAGATGCCGAAGCCCCCCCTGAGGATGCTGAAGGCTGCTCTGAGGATGCTGCTGCCCAGACTCCGCTGTCCGGGCGCTGCCAGGGGCTGCCCCAAAGCCGGGCAGAGGCTGCCACTTAGTGTTGGAAGGGAGCACGGCTGCTGCAGGGAGCTGGCAGAGCGCTGCGGTTGGGGACAGGCCACTCCTATGCTCCTTGGAAGGTCCCCAGGCTCCTGCTGAGTCCCCGGGGTGCCTGAGCATCCCTGGTTGTGGGTGGTGCCATCTAATGACGGCTCTGCTGATAACTGCTATGGGGCTGTTTGTTCCCTCGGGGTGCTGGGCAGAGGTCACTCCCACCAGCCCTGCACCCCCAGACAGCTGATGAAGGTCCTCACCTCTGCCCAGGCACTGCCCAAATCAGCCACATCACGATATCCAACACAGAATCACAGAATGGTTTGGGTTGGAAGGGACCTTCAAGTCCACCCAGTTCCACCCCCCTTCCACTAGACCAGGGTGCTCCAAGCCCTGTCCAATCTGGCCTTAGAAATTTCCAGGGATGGAACAGCCACAGCTTCTCTGGGCACCCTGTGTTCTAAGGTCTCCCTGGAGCCTTCTGCTCCAGCTGCTCTCCTGGATGTGTTACTATTTAAACAATATGACTTAGACACCTTTTTCCTACAGAATGTGGCACCAAGGCACCCAGGGGATGCAGGATCCTGCTGCTGTTCCCTGACTTTACAGTGGTTCAATGAGAAACAAGCTCCTGGCACCTCCTGGTTGCTGGAGCAGAGCTCAAGGCCCCTTGGCCATCTGGGGAAACTGAGGCAGGGTACAGCCAAGCAGGGCTGGGTGGTCCTAAGCAGCTCCCACCACCCCAAGCATTCCGGCTGCTGTCATCTCCTGCTCCTTCCCCTCATTACAGCCTGATTCCCTGGAGACGGCGGCGGCAGAGCGTCCTTCCCGGTGATGTTATATTAGCTTAATAGCATTTTTCCACTCCATTTGAGAGGGGAATTTACAATGATCTCCGATTAGGACTGCCTTAGGAATGTCTCTGATTAGCACCATCCTCTCACTGGCCACCCGGGCTCACCCTGCCCTGCTCCACGTCCAAGGGCTGCAGGTGCCAGCTGGCCTCTGGCCACTCATCACCCCACAGTGCAAAAGCTTCTCTGGGCACCCTGTGCCAGGGCCTCAGCACCTCACAGGGAAGAATTTATTCCCAATATCCCATCTAACCCTGCCCTCTGTCAGTTTGAAGCCATCCCCCCTTGTCCTGTCACTCCAGCCCTTGTCCAAAGTCCCTCTCCAGCTCTCTTGGAGCCCCTTTAGACCTTGGAAGGGGCTCTAAGGTTTCCCTGGAGCCTTCTCCAGGCTGAACACCCCCAGCTCTCTCATCCTGTTTCCAGAGCAGAGATGCTCCGGCCCTTGGAGCACCTCCATGTCCTCCTCTGGACTTGCTCCAGCAGCTCCATATCCTTCTGATGTTGGAGGCCCCAGAGCTGGAGGCAGCACCACAGGTGGAGTCTCACCTGAGCAGAGCAGAGGGGGAGAATTCCTCTGCTTGACCCGCTGGCCATGCTGCTGCACCCCAGGACACAGATGGGCACCCAGGAACAGATCCTGCAATCCCTCTCACAGTCCTGCTTGCAGGCCCCTGGCAGCCCAGAGGGAAGTCCCCTGTGGGGGCAAGCAGACCCTCACTGCCAGTAGCCCCATCCCTGGCAGCCCCTGCCCTCTGGAGCACCAGGGCCTGCTCAGCCCTGGCCCCCTCCTCACCCTGAGCTGCCACTGCTCTTCCCTCGCCTCTGCCACAGACGGTTCTGGGATCACTTACCAATTAGTGTGGCCTGCTCATTAAAGCTCATTATCTGCCAGTGTGAACTTGGATGGGATTGTGTAGGCTTGGCGGGGGATCAAAATCTTCCTTTTTTCCAATTGCATCCTGCTCAGCCCCCACGCTCCGGGAGCAGCCCCGCGGCTGCACCAGAAGGCTGGGGGATACAGTGCTGCCTTTTAGAGGGAAAAAAAAGTGCCCAACAAATTAAGTCGAGTCCTCCACACAGCAGAGACCGGTTGCTGCTCCACACGGATGCTGGGATGGAGAGGGATGACGCCTGGATCGCTGTCTTCCATGGCTTTCCAGGAATCTGGGGATGGAAGGGGCGGGGGGGGAAATGGCAGGACTTTTTGTCCACTGTGGGATAACGAGCTCAGCCCGGCTCCAGGATACAGAGCTGGCAGTGACGGGAAATATCAGCTGCCAACCACAGAAATTAGGTTTCTTCTCCATGTGGTACATTGCTGGGAGGGGCTGGTCGCAGAGGTGTCTTGGCCATTTCCTGCTTTTAAGTGCAAGGATAGAGGGGAAAACACGAGTCTGACAAAACCAGTCTTCTCCCACTGCCTCGGTGGTTGTTTCGAGCTTAACAGGTGCCGGAAAATCCAACGGATTTCACGGCTTGGATGGAATCACCTCCAGTCATGGAAGGAGACTTTGCTTCCTGGCTGTGATCCGAGCTGGAGGGCAAAACCCTGCACCCCCATCCTGCCCTGTTGCATCCCGAGCCGTCTGTGTGGGACTGGCTCTGCTGCCACCACACACACCGCAGCCTCTGCCTGGCTCTGGGACAGTGGTGCCTGGGGGGGTGACATGGACCCCGATCCTTGGGCAGGGATGGGAACGTTGCTTTGCAGCCACAGGGGCTGGTTCTGAGCGTCCTGCAGCTACAAGGCAAACGAGCCAAAGTCTTCCTGTGCTGGGAAAATCAATCCCAAATGCAGCCTGGTTTCATAAGAACAAGGAGCATGGGAGTGGGAGCTGTGTCTTTCCCAGTGCCTCCTTCCCCTCTTTCCCAAAGCTGTCCTTCCCCAGGGACACACCAGGTCTGGCTTTCATTAGCGTATGAGCCTGTTTTGGTGAATGGCTCTTGTCAATATTGATTAAATTCCATCTTCCCATGTGCAGACAAATCCTCCTGCAGTCCCTTCAGTGCTACCATCCTAAAATAACTCAGTAACAAGGCATGGTTTAACCCTTCCCTTCTCCTCCAAAAAAAAGCCCCTAAGGTGAAATCACCCGCTAACTACTCCTTTGTTCATCTCCCGCATGGAACCACCCAGTAACAAGACAAAAATCCACCAGCCAGTGGAAAGCAGCTGGTCTAAGTTCAAGCCAAAGAGCCTCAGCTTGCGCAAGCCAGGGTTTTAGCACAGGCCAAGCTGGGAAGGCTGCGCCTACATCATTAACAAAATCCCCAGCAAATGCTCCCCGTGGCATCCAACCAGCTCTCCAGGGCTGCAAATTGTGCCCAGGAGCGTATTCTTCCTCAGCTCCTCCTTGCCAGGGTGCTTTTCACTGCAGACATCCCTCTGCCTGCATCCCACGCTGCCCTGGATTAACCGCCTCTTTTATTGCTGCCAATTACTGGCAGCAAAGCTGCCTCGGGGATGGAGGATGTGAGATGGGTTACACCTTCCCGGCCTTAATGACGTGAGGATTTGCAGGCTGGAGCAGCAACCTTGGCTCCCCACGGAGCAGGGGATCAGCGCACAGCCCCCCACACAGCTTCCCTGCGTGTCCTCTGCACCCCGCTGCTGGAAGCTGCACAGGGTTTTGTGGGGACAGCTGTACCCCCAAGCTCTGGCACGGATCATGGGGTGGGGAGGTGCATGGATCAGGGGATGGGAATGTGATGCCCATCCCTGGTGACCCAGAGCTTCCCGCGTGGGTGGGAGCAGAGGCAGCGTCGGGCTGCAGGCAGCAGACCACACTCGACTGCTGCTGAATGCTCTGAGGCTTCACACTGCGAGAAGAATGAGCAGATAATAGGATTTTCCATCTCTTCAAAGGGCGCTCGAGCCAGGCCCCGGCGCTGTGCGGAGCCCTGGGAAGAGCCGCCAGGAAGATCCCACACCTCCCAGCCGGCTCCGCAGCCACAGGGATGCTCCCAGCTGCAGAGCAGCCGCCAGCGTGCAAATGGGGACTGGGAATCCGGATTCTGGGAGGGCAGAACGCTGGAAAGCACCACGGGGATTATCACAGTGATACCCAGCCAGGCGAGGCAAGAGGAGGTGAAACGGTGGTGATGCCACATAGGGGGTCGGGTTCATCTGTCCCGACATGGCGTGTTTCTCATGGAATCACAGAATGCTTTGGGTTAGAAGGGACCCTAAATCTCATCTCATTCCACCCCCTGCCATGGGCAGGGACACCTTCCACTATCCCAGGTTGCTCCCAGCCTCATCCAACCTGCCTTTGAACACTTCCAGGGATGTGGCATCCACAGCTTCTCTGGGCATCTGCCAGTGCCTCACCACCCTCAGAGGGAAGAATTCCTTGTTAATATCCAATCTAAACCTCCTCTCTTTCAGCTTAAAGCCAGGAACAGCTGCTGTGCTGCAGAAGCGAGCGGGAGAGCAGACACTGAGCTTTCCACTTGGTGCTGGCAGCAGCCAGGGCACACAGGCATCGCCACGCCAAGGGCATGGCACACTCACAGCTCTCTGGGCACACACGGGCACCAGCCTGGGGCAGAGCAGCCGCCCCCAGCCAGCCCTGGGTCCCTCGGTCCCCGACCGCTGCACAGGGGCAGCTGAGGGACCATCTGGAGCCTCATTTGAAGAGCTCCCACGTCCCCACGTCTCTGCTCCATTTCTCCTCGGATGGCTTATCAGCAGTGACTTTCCCGACAGCAATCGATAGAAAACATTTTATCACCTTCCCAGGCGGCAGGATCCGTGGAGTGGGTCTGATTTCTGTTTCTATGGTGACATCTTCCGGGCTTGTGAAAGATTTTGCCTTTCTTGGTTGTTGTTGGGTGGTGGAGACGGGAGGGGGGGGGCTGGTGCTATATTTTTTGTTGTTGTAGGTTTTGCTTTTTTTATTATTATTTTTTTCCTTTTTTTTCTAATACCATTTTCAGCACACCACGGAAGCTGCCAGGCAGCCAAACACGATGCTCGCAGCGTACTCACAGCAATGCTGCTCGCTGGGAGGGGCCCCAGGGCAGCTTTCATCCCCAAAATGCCTCTGAAACCTATTGAGGCTCGAACCGGGGCTGTCTTCCTCCTTCCCTCACCCCCGTCCCCCTTCCCACCCCTCCGGGCTTCTCCTGCCAGGCCTGGAGAAAGCCACTCGGCCACACAGCAGGGATGGCCTCAAGCACAAGTGACTGCTTGGGGCGTTTTGTAGTGCAGCTGATTTTGCTCCTCAGCTCTGCTCCCTCCTCCTTCCCCTTCCTTTTATCTCCCTCCACCTGCTTTGGTGGAGGAGGAGGGGGTTTGTCACCCTGCTCTGCCAGCTGTGGTGGCCCTGGGACCTGACCAAAGGGGAAAGGAGGGACACTGGGGGGCGGGGGGGGGGGGGATCATTTCTTATCCCTGGGACATGATTGCTTGTCATCTCCTGCATGCAAATGGCACGGCGCTTCTGCTGGGTTATCAGCACCTGAGGATCTCACCGACTGCCTAATTAATGGCTGCAGGTCCCTCTCCTTAGAGCTCCCTTTACCCCATGCACTGCATCGCTCCTGCCACCTGCCCCTGCCAAAACAGTCCATGTGCACCTGCTGGGAGCTGGAGGGATGGATAGATGGAGCAAGGGAGGCATGGATGGATGGATGGATGGATGGATGGATGGATGGATGGATGGATGGATGGATGGATGGATGGATGGATGGATGGATATACTGGAGAGGGACTTTGGAAAAGGGCCTGGAGTGACAGGACAAGGGGGAATGGCTTCACACTCCCAGAGGGTAGGATTAGATGGGATATTGGGAAGAAATGCCTCCCTGTGAGGGTGGTGAGGCCCTGGCACAGGTTGCCCAGAGAAGCTGTGGCTGCTCCATTGCTGGAAGTGTCCGAGGCCAGGTTGGACAGGGCTTGGAGCAACCTGGGATAGTGGAAGGTGTCCCTGCTCATGACAGGGGGTGGAACTGGGTGGGCTTTAAGGTCCTTTCCACCCCAAACCATTCTAGAATTCAATGATTCCGTGAATGGATAGAGGGAGGGAGGGAGGGATGACCTCTCATGTCTGGACTTGCCCTGTGCTGATGCATTTAGCAAAGCAGCCACCACCTCTTTGGCCCTTGTGGATTGGGAACCCAAAGGGAAGCCCCTCTCCTCTACTCCCAAGTCCCCAAGAGGGCTGAACCCTTGTCCTTACTGCCAAGGGAACAGCTGCACATCCTGGTGTGACACCAGCCGTGCCACCTGGCCCAGGATGTGCTGCAAGAGCAAGTGCAAGGGCAGGGACTGGTACTGAGCAGCTGGGAGGGCCGAGGTGCTGCTGACAGCATCAGTCCAGGTTGCCAGAGGGGGGTTTGGAAGGCACTGCCAGCTTGGCAACGCTCTCCCCACACCTTTCCTGTAATGATCAAGCCACAGCGCTCTGTTTAATTAATGTTTCTCAGTGGCACAGCCTTCAGCTACTAAAATAAGTAAACAAAATAAAACAGAGGTTTTTTTTCTTCTTTTTTATTTTTAATAATGGGAAACTCCAAAGCTTGTAAAGTTGGAACCGTGTCTTGGCGTTAAGTGACAGCGGGGGATCGCTCCTTGCATCGGGCACAGACCCAAAGCACTTAAAAGCAAGGGCAGGAATGGGTAATGCAGGTCTGCCATCCCCTTACCCAGCCAAGAGAAACGCAGTGTCCGTGACACAGATCAGCACCCCTTCATATTTCATCTCAACACAATGCCCTTATCTTTGACCCAAAATAAAAATTATTCCTTGCTCAGCGATCTCAAAATACAAAATTATCTACGCGTGCACTAATGCCACGTATCAATCAACTTCAAATGCAAATCCCCACAGCGTTTAGCCCTAATTTTACCATAAAAGGATGGGTCCACGCCAAGCACCTCGCTCAACATTATTCTAGGGAACAGCAGCTTCCATCAGCAAATCTTATCCTGGTCATTGACAAATACTTGGATCCTCAGCTTTTCCTAATGGAAACAATCTGGCCAGTTCCTGAGAAAGGGTGAACCATGGAAGGAGAGCAGCACATTCTCTCCTCTTCCCCTTTTTCCAGCCTCCCTCCTTAAAAACCTCCTCGGATCTGGAAGCCGGTGTGGAGATGGGTGCTGGGGGAAGGAGAGCAGAGCTGGGTGGAAGCAGCCAGACAAACCCCTCTGCTCTCTGGGCAAGGGCAGTGGGAGGACCAGCATCATCAGCCACACTGGGGAGAGCCTGCGCCCCTTCCCTGCTGACAGCAACGCTGCTCAAGGGGAAGCCCGTTTGCCAGGATGTGCGGTGGGTAATTAGGGATTTGCAAGGCTGGGCACACTCTGCAAGCCTTTTTCTTCCTTTTTACAGCAATGAGGGAGCGTTGGTGGGGAAAGGCGCTGTGCAGGCGACAGGAAAACACCAGGGAACACTTGAAGGAATGTCAAAGTGCAGATCAAACCCAGCCTGTATTAAATGTCTCTCCAGGTTGCTGCAAGGCTGGTGGGGTGCGGGTGGAACAGGCAGACAGCAGAGCTACTGCAGGGCCCCAGCAAATACCAGTAAGAGCTCTGGAAAGGCTGAAAGTCCCTGGGCATGTGCCATGCTCCAGCTGCAAGGAGTCCTCTCAAGGGGGGTGTTCCACTGGGGCTGTCCCACCACCGTAATCAGTGACCCCTCCACCAGACAGTGTTTACTGAATTCCCACCCTTATCCACCTCAGCAGATCCTGGGTCCCGCTCAGTCTGGGATCAAATCCCGGCCATGCTGGGAGCGTGGCACGCAACGGGTCCATCCAAATTTCCGCCCCACATCCTCGAGGAACAATGGCCTGTGTGTCCCTCGGAGGCCCCTCCTGCCACACGCGGCCGCAGCCGCCCTCCAAACACTCTCCCTCTTGTTCGCTTTGGCCGGGAAGCGGCAGAGCAGCAGGTATTTCCTGCCATCGGCTGCCATCCCCGCCTGGCCGGCCCCAGGGGGGACGTGCTGCTCCATCTCTCATCCCTGGGATCCCCGAGGGACCTGCCACCCCTCGGGGACAAACAGGGACCCGCAGCGGTCGCTGTCCCTCGGCAAGCAGGTGGCCCTGCTCCAAAGGGACACCAGCAGCTCCGCGCACACCCCCGCTGTGCACATCCTGCTGGAAAAGATTTCCCTTCTGCTGTTCCAAGTCCCAGCTAAAATGAGGCTCAAAAACGTGCAAAACGCTGGTTTTGCCTCGTTTCCTTTGTGTGCTTCAGTGTGTTCTGCAAACAGGGCACTTCCTCAGAGCTCCGCTTTGGCTCTCACGTTCGGGAATAAGAGAGAGGCTTTTATTTTAATAGGAAAACAGGATTATAAATTAGCAGTCAAGCTGTGAGCGCACAGAATCTTCCTCTTAAAATATCTGCACATGTCGCCTTGGCCAAAGCTGAGTGTCAGCACTGGGGACTCAAGTACGGAGGGGTCCTGGGTGCCACCCCTCTTGGTGCACAGCAGGTGCTGGTGGCCCGTGGCACATCCAAGACGCTCATGAATAACCAGCTGCCACCACCCAGCAGCGAGGGCTTACACCGGATACCTGATGGAGAGGAAAATCCCAGGCAAACATCAGGCAGCGCTGCTGGCTGCAGCCAATTTTCCTCACTTAATATGTTTCCTGCACTCATCCCCCTCCCTGACCTCGGCTCCTCCTTGGAGCACGTTCAGCCCCAGACGCACCGCTGAGCACAGCCAGGGCCAGCGGGACCGCTGCCATTTCGTCCCTCCCCTCTGCTCCCTGGCCGGGGCTCCTGTCACACTGCTGCAGACCCCAGCTTCCCTCTGAGGATCCCCAGGCTGCCCAAGGCAGGGTAAGAGGGCAGTGATGAACACCTCGTGGGGTGATGGTGCTCTGTGCACCCGTGGAATGCCTGGAGAGCAGGGGGTGGAAAAGCTACGTCCATCCTTTGTGAAAGATGCATGTCCCAGACTCCGATCCAGATGAGGATCTGAATCCAGCTCCAAAGGCAAGTCCAGATGTGGATCCAAATTCAGCTCCAAATGCAAATCCAGATGTGGATCAGAATCCAGTTCCAAATCTTGATCTAAATCCAGACACAGACCCAAGTGCAGACCCACACGTGCTGCAGTCCTGATCCAAATGCGGATTCAAGCCTAGAGACAGCCCCAGCTCCAAACCCGGACCTGAGCCCTGACCGAGGGTCCAGTGTGTGTCTGCAGGGACCTCATCCTGCCCAGTGCCGGCACCCGGTGGATGCTGCCCCGTGGGATGCCCTGCACCCAGCACCGGTGTCACCCCTCCAGTGCCCAGCACCGACGCCTGGCAGGAGCTACCCGGGGAGTTCCCTGCACGCAGCACTGGCGTCACTCTCCCGTGAACGGTCCCCGGTGCCCAGTGCCAGCATCCATCAGAGTGCCCGGTACCCAGCACCAACGCCACCCCAGTGCCCAGCCCACGCTGCCCAGGAGCTGCCATACGGCTCCTGCTGCTGGCACCCAGCACCCTCTGCCCTGTGCTCCCCGGTGCTCGGCGTGCCGTGCCCAGCGCCTGCCACGGTGTCCGTGTGCCGTGCCTCGGTGCTCGGTGTGCCATGCCCCGGTACCCAGTGTGCCATGTCCCGATGCCCCGCTGCTCCCGGTGCCCGGTGTGCCACGTCCCGATGCCCGCTCTGCCATGCCCAGCTCTCACCCCGCTGCTCCCGGTGCCCGATGTGCCATACCCAGCTCCCGCCCCGCTGCCCCCGGTGCCCGGTCTGCCATGTCCCGGTGGCCGGTGTGCCGTGCCCAGCTCACACCCCGCTGCCCCCGGTGCCCGGTGTGCCATGTCCCGCTGCCCCCGCTGCCCCCGGTGCCCCGGTGTGCCGTGCCCAGCGCCCGCCCCGCTGCCCCCGGTGCGCGCAGCCCCCGCCGCCGCCCCCGCCGCCGTTCCCGGTGCCACCGGCGGCGCTGCCGGCAGGTGTCGCCGCGGTCGCGGGCAGGCGGCGGGCGCGCGTGCACTTCCGACGGCGCTCGGTCATGCCCCCGCCGTCCCTCCCCTCGCTCCCGGCGCCGCGCGGGGCTCCCGCCCGCTGACACCGCCGAGGCGGCTCGCACGGCGCGGGAGAGCGGCGCGGCCGCCCGGGCATGGCCGCCGGGGCCGCCCCCGCCCAGCGCCGCCGCTGAGAGGCAGCGGGGCTCGGCCCGCCAGGTAAGGAGGGCTCCGGACGCAGCTCCGGGGGGACCGGGCGGGCCGCCGGGCCCGGGGAGGGCCGCGGGTGCTAGGGGCCGGCGGGGGGAGCGAAGGGAGCGGAGGGGCCGGGCGAGCGGGGCGCTGCCGGCGGTGGGGGGGGCCCTGCCCGCCGCCCCGTTACCCCCCCGGGGCTTCGCGTCGCAGCTGCGGCTGCAACTGCGGCTCCCGCCGGGCCCGCTGCGCTCCTGCTGCCGCTGGAGCGGCGGTGGCACCGCGAACCCGCCGCCACATCGCCTTCCCTTCCCTTCCCTTCCCTTCCCTTCCCTTCCCTTCCCTTCCCTTCCCTTCCCTTCCCTTCCCTTCCCTTCCCTTCCCTTCCCTTCCGCCCGCGCTCCCAGCGCACCGCGCTCGCATTTCCAGCCCTAGCCCGGTCCGGTCCCTCCAGCCCCCCCAAACCCGCCTCGATCTCCCCAAAACGCGAGCCTGTCCCTGGCTCGGTGACGTCACGGAGGGGCTCCCCGGCCCCCCCGGTCCCGCGGGTGCGGGTGGCCGCGGTGTTCCCGGCCGGCGGTGCCGAAATGCCGAGCGGGGACATGGTGCATCTTGGATAGATAGCCCTGAGCCCCTCCTGTGCCCTTTTGCTGCAGCTGTGAAATTCCATTTAAATTCCTGTGTGTGTGTGTGTGTGTGTGTGTGTGTGTGTGTGTCCATTCCCACTCTCCCTGGAAATGTGCAGCTGGAGCAGCACCTTGGGCATGATGGTGGGATCCCAATGGAGGTGCTGAGCTGCCCAGGGTCGGCATCCCGAGGGCTCTCCGGCCGGTGGAAGCGTCGTGGCTGACGTTGCAGGTCTGCCGGAGGTTCTCACTGACGTCAGAGTGGGATGCTGTTGGGGTGCATGTTTGTTCCCCACTGCCTTTGATGGAGAGTGATGCTATCCCTTAGATGTGAGCAGATTTTGGCTTGCTGAAAGCCCTTGTGGCCACTGGTCCCTGCCCGCTTTCCCCTTGGCTGCCAGTGGTGCCTGTGTTGGCTGCCCTCAGGTGACCTCCCAAAGTGATGGTGCGGAGGAGCAAACCCAACAGTCGGGGTTTTGCATGGGAGAGTGCTCCTAAGGCCCTGTGCCAGCTGAGGGAGGGCATCGCTGGTGCTGCCAGCACCTTCCAAGGGCTCTCCCAGCTCAGCTCCGGTTGCCCCAGCTCCTGGGCATCGCTGGAGCCTCCTTGATGGTGCAGAAGTGGTTCTCTGCTGAGTGCCAGGACTTTGTGGAGCGCTCCTACCCCACAGCCGCCTTTCCCAGGGTGGCGGTGCGTGTGCCCCAGGTGGGTGAGCAGCGCCGTGGTGGCTGTGCGGATGTGGGTGCTGTCACCTGTGTGCTGGGGGCAGAGGGTGGGGGCACCCATGGCGGGCGAGGCGCAGGTTGGCTCTGTGTGGTGCCCGCCGGTGCTGAGACTGCATCGTCTCCTGGTGACTGTCACTGCCTGATGAAAATGGACCTCGAGCTGCTAGGGGATGGAGTGGAGAAAGATGGGAAGAAGCCAAGTGAGACGGAAAAAAGGACATGTTCCCCCTGAGTGCTCTTCCCTCCCAGTTCCCTGTGGGATTGAGGTGTGCCTCGAGGCGTGGTGAGAGCGATGATGGTGAGGGGTTCAATCTGGGTCTGTGCATGGGGCTGGGGGCACCCCCACCCTGAGCAGCAGCTCTGCAGCCTGGGCTGGGAGCTGTGTGAAGTTCAAGGCAGGAAGTGAGAAATAAAAAGAAAAAAAAAATTTAAAAAAATACCACGGCTGGTAGAAACCACCAGGGAGATTTAGGGAAGCAGCAGTGCTGTGCTGTAGAGCCCAGAAGAAGTGTGTATCCTCGTCTGATGAGGAGCTGCCCGTGCCAGGGACCGCAGACCCACCTCTCCTCTCCCGGCTCTGTCTCCGCTGCAAGCCCCAGGGAACAATTGCATACAGAGTGCTTCGTTTCAGAGCCGCCACAGTCATTTCAGAGACCTTTTAGGCAGGAAAAGTGCTCTGTAGCGTGTAATTTGAAGGCTCTGCTCTGAACCTTCACTGTCGCTCTGCTAAATGATCCTCTGCTCTTCCAAACCTTTGCTGCCTGGAAACCAGCAGCAGTGACCTGGTTCCTGGCCCCGCTGGGTCCCTGGTCTCCCTTCAGCTCTGTGCTAAGGTGAGGGGAGTTGCAGGTTGCAAGGAGCAGCCCGGGGTGGTTCTCTGCCTTGCATGGGGCCTCTCAGATGTCAGAGTCCTGGGAGATTTCAGCCAGTCTTAATCATCTCTCGCGTCTGCCTGAGCTGCAGAGGTTGTCAGAGCGCACTAAGGATTTTCTCCAGCCTGGAGGGTCGAGTCCTGTGAGGGCTCTGCAGGAAAATCTAGGGACTCCAACTGATTTTCCCCCGAAACAGGGGAGGTGCAGAATTATTTTCTGTAGCATCCCTCAGGCTTGTCAGCTCATGGCGGGGAAGGACTGTTTGTTCTGCCATCAGAGGAAATGGCACAACTTTGGTTTAGCTGATGGAGCCGTGCCACAGCCACAGTGGGGGCACCGGAGGTGATTCTGGAGGTGCTGGACCATCAGTTAGCCAGGGAGTGTGATATCAGCCGGGGGTTTGCTTGTCTTTCCCCTCCTGCACGTCCTTGTTGGCTGCGCTACAACTTCAGTCTGCTGGAGGCACACCTGCAGGAGCAGAGGGAGCTGTGTTTCCTCTCGCTGTGGGTGCTGCCTGCCCTGCCAGATGCAGGCAGGGCCCCGAGTTCCTGGCAGCCAGGGCATGCAGGCAGCCTGGGAGGGGAGTGCAGGAAAAGGGTGCAGGATGGGGAGAAGGAGAAATATTTGGGTCACCTCTTGGCCTGGTCTGGTCCTGTGCCGGGTTGGCACAGGGCAGGCACCTGTGTGTCTTCTCTTGCCTCGTGTGGCTTCGCTCTGCTTTGGATTCGCTCTGTTTTGGATTTGCTCCTGGTTCCTGCTGAGGCAGGAGAGTCCCAGTGATGGTGGATTTATGCACGTCACCAAATCAGACACACGGCCAAGGCAGGAGGCACCGTCTTGAGTCTGTCCTAGCAGGCTGCATCAGCCGTGCCAGGCGTGCACCTGGGTCTAACCTGCTCTTAAATCCTGATGGTGCTGGGGACCCCACCCTGTCCCCGGGTGATTGCTGCTGCTCACTGATGACAAGGCTTCCACTTGGCTTCCGCTGCTTGCATCCTAAAGCCCTGCAGAAGGTCATGGCAGCAGGGCATGAGGCAGAGGAAAGGCAGTTTCCCTTTCCCTTCTTCACCTCTCAGAGGGATACTCCACAGCTACAGGTCTTCTGAAGAGCAGGCAGGATGCATCCCAGCTGGGGTGGAGCAGGCAGACCCGTGTATTGTCCTGCCACCATCCTGTCCCACTGCCTGCTCGAAAACACGCTCAAAATCCACCTGCTCAGAATTGCATGGGTTTGGGATTTCCCCCAGGACGACTGGTCCAGCTGCTTGAGGCCGGCAGCAGCGAAGCTTTCACCTGGTATGGAGGAGGAGGAGGAGGAGGGGGGGGGGGGGGGGGGTGGGAGGCAGATGCAGGTGCTGGGGTTCCAGCACCACATCCGAGCACAAGGAGCTGGCTCCGAGCAGCAATCACCACCTGCGCCCACCAGCACCCAGCTGGCAAAAACTACACATCCCAGCAAGCAGAGGGCCACCACCAGCCCTGCAAGATGGAGAGTGGCTTCCTGGGACTGGCAGTCACCCCTGATTCCCCTGTGGGAGGTTGGGATCGCTGTGGGAATGCCTCTTCACCGCGGGAAGGTGGCAGCTTGGTTTTTGCTTTGGTTGCACGGCCTAGTTTCGAGAGCTGGAATATGCTCAAAGCTGGGCTTTCTGAGTTGCTTTTTTTGGTTTTGTTTTGTTTTAAATGACAGCATTTCCCCTTTAAATTTACATCTCTAGCTGGGGAACACAGAGCCTGGTGAGAGAGGGAGTGTGAGACTTTTATAAAAAGAACGAGTCGGGTTTTATTATCCCTTTGAGACGAGCAGGGAAAATCTATACTGAAGGCATGAAATAGCAATAAAAATGGACTTTTTGCCAAAGCAAAATTAATTGAGTGAATCTCAGTCCTCAAGCCTGAGCTCTGAGAGGCTTATGAGTTGGATATGAACCACGCTGCCCCCTTCCAGGCTCTCATCCCCCAAGGAGGGGAGGCAAATCCTCCCTCTGGTCCTCGGTGTGCGATGTGATCAGCGCATGGGAGCAAAGGACTTGTGCTTGGGATACAGCGAGGTTGAGGATGCCTCCAGCCCTGACAGTCCCAGGAGCAAGGAGCTTCTCCAGGTCCTCTGGCTTGGGGATGCTGGCGGTCATTCAGAGGTCATCACTCCAGCGTTTCCATTACTGTGAGTCACGGCATCCCATCTGGACTGTGGATTTGGGGAGTTCAGCAAGAAAGAGGAGGAAGACTGGACACAGGCTCCTTGAACCCACTGTAGAAGCCAGGAGAGGATCCTGCTGCCTTACCCTGGCCTGAGCTTGCTCTTATTGACCATTTTCCTCCCTCGTCTCTGCATCCTGCTCCTGCCACACTCTGGGGTCTGGCTCTCCAAGGTGCTTTCTGGGCAAATCCTTTGCAGAAAAGAAAACCTTCTCCTGGGTTTTGTTCTTCTCGATGTCACACGCGGTGGCACTGGCTCTGCTCTCCCCATTTTTGGGGGGAGGGTGGCAGGAGGAGCCGCTGGACAGAGCAGCAGGGGAAAAGCGGATTCTTTTCAGCAGATGGTGCAAAGAGGATGAAGCTGTGTAAACCTCCTGAGTCCACTGGAGAGACGGAGATTAAATAGTGAGAGGGCCGAGAGGCAGCTCCAGGCAGGAGAAGGAAGGAGAAAAAAAGGAAAATGGGGGTGGAAATGGGATTGGAGAGTGGAGCTGGGGAGAGGAGTGTTGGTTTGAACAGGCATTCCTCTCCCACTTGATGTCTCCCCTCCAATTCGGAGGACCTAGATTCAGTGCCATAAAAATATAGCCCTTTTCAATCCCTTATCTTGCAGGAGCAGAAACAATTGGCCTGCAAAGAAGGAGAAAACAATCTGTTTGACTGACAAACAAAACCACATTTCTGCACAAAAGGAGGAGGAGGAAGAGGCAGCTGTCTGGCTGCTGCTTCGGCTTTTTTCCTTTCCCCTCCCTCTCCTGTCCCCTCGCTGACGGTGTCAGAGCAGAGCCTCTACCCTTGCCAGCAAAACACCCGCCGTTCTGACTGGCTGGGTTCAATGTCAGGCTCCTGCAGCAAATGTCATTGTCCTCCCTGCTGTCCCCAGCCACAGTGGAGATGCACCAGCCCTGCCGTGATACCCTCTTGGGGATGGTGCAGGCAAAGGTGACACCCTGAGATCACCGAGGCAGAGCCCAGCTGTTGGGAGAGGAGCTCTTTGAGTGCCAGGGACAGAAAGTGATGCTCAAGAGAGGGACCAGGGCCAGCAGCTCATGGCAGCTGAACTGGGGACAGAGGTGACACAGGAAATCCCTTGTCTGGGGACCTTGGGAAGTTCAGCCAGGTTGTGGGTGGTGCTGGTATCCCAGCATCCATGGAGGACCCGAGTGCTGCAACTGGAGATGCTGCTGGAGCCTTGTCCCTCTCCAGAGCCAGCCCTGTGCCTCAGTTTCCCTGTCTGCAAGGTTAGCAAGATAAGATGCAGATGCTGTAAGAGAGCTGGGGCGTAGAAGTGCCCTGTGCACCTAAAGTCATTATCCCAACAAATCGTTATCCCTAAAAATTCATTACAGCAACCGCCGTACCAGCCAAATTGGTGCTGGGGGGAATCCATCAGACAGTCAGGAGCAGAGCCCATGGGAATCTCAGTTCTCCATCTCTCCGGAACAAACTCCTCACTTGGAGGATTTTTGAAAAAGAAACTGATTTTTCCCCATGCGATTCCCTGACCAGGAGCAGCAGCAGTTTCCTGCCTGGAACAGTTTTCCGAGGGGACTCTGCTCTGTGGGGACATGTGAAGCAAACACCCACGCTCTGAAAACAGCCAAATGCAATAAATACCCAGTGCCTGAACCTGGAAAAGCAGAGGCTGGAACAGGGCAATCTCTGCAGGGGCCGGTAGTGCTGCCACAGAGGGAATCAACAGTAAATAAAGGGGCACAGGAAGCAAACACTGAAGCCCCCAGGACGTTCTTTTGATGCAGTTGCTGGTGACCTACTAGAATCCACTGGAAAGATGATCCTGCATTGGTGGGTGGTTCACTTTTTCCTTTTTCTATTTTTTGAGGAGATGTTTCACTCTGCAGCCAAGTAGCAAAATAACATGTAAGAAATCAGAGATTCCAGGTGAGTTAATAACAAATAATGAGTCTCTCAGTTCCTGAGTGGTTCTCTGGTTGCCGCAGTCCAGGCGTAGAACAACCCAGCTTTCCTGAGGATCCTCAGCCAGGCTTTTTGAAATGCTGGTACAGATTGATACAAATATCCTGAATTCAAGGGAATTTAAGAGATCCAGCCTCTAACTTTCTTAGATTGCCATGACAGAAGCTTTGGGGAGTATTTGACCTGAAACACTGGAAGAGTTTGATTTATTTTTAATTCCTGTACCTAAAATGCAGAGTTTTCTGCATTTTTTTCCTCTTTCATTTCAAAGGAGGAGAGGAAGTATCGCTGCACGCGTCAAACTCTCGGAAGGAGAAGATACGAAAGATGACTGGACTACTTTTTACAACTTTGACACTTGACTTTCCTCCCCAGAAGGGGAAGATGCACTGTCAGCCTGTCTTGTGATCAGGCTGTATCCTTTTGTTACCCTGATAAATGTCAGCTGACCAGGCTGGGATGTAAAAAGCTCCATCTCTACCAGACCTTTGCTGCTCTTCCTCACTCAGTACTCGGGCAGGGAAGGGCCCAGCATCTCCCCACCTGAGCGGTGCTTGCAGACTTTGCCTGGCCCCATCTCCTCCCTGCCCTGCTGTGGTCCCCCAAGGTCCTCCAGCACCCTTTCTCCTTTTCCTGCTTTTGTCCCCCAAATTCTCTCTGCCTTCTCCCTTCAGATCCTTCCTCCCAGCTGGACCCTACAGGCACTGGTGAGGTTTTGGCCTCCATACTCAGTGCTGGTAGGTGAAATGCAAAGCTTATGCTGTGATAAAGTAAATCTAACAAAGACCATTTGGGTTTTAGGAGATTCCTGCTTCTCTGGTCCTGCATGCTCTGATCATGGTGATGGGAGCAGCTCTCAGCATGAGGCCAGAGTTTGGCTGAGCCCAGCACTTGAAGGGAGGTGGCAGAGGCAGAGTGGGTTCTGCTGGAGCCCCATCTCTCAGCTTCAGACTCTGGGGGTACCTGGATTCTCACAGTCCCTGGCTGTTGGGACCGTATTTCCCATGGCAGAGCCAGCATTTGGTGCTGCAGCATCCACCCTTGTTTGATCCAGACCTACCTGGAACCTCTCCTTTCCCTGGGCATCTCCCACTCCTTCCACCAGCCACAATCACACAGAAGCTCGTCCTTGATGTTCCTCTGTGCTTGTGCCTCTTGGGATTTGGGCAGCGTGTGTCAGGGCTCCGTGCCTCTTCCTCTCCAGCTGCTCTCCACTCGGCTGTGTCACCCAGAGCATCCCTTCCTCCTGCCCGGGGTTGCTTTGAACATCCTGCTTCCTGAGTTATTTCACCCTGATTTTACTAGGTCATGGGCGTGTGGGCCCCTACTTGGCTGTGGTGGCACAGCCTCTTTGATTAGGTGTATCTCCAAGCATGACTTCCATCTGTCCGTCAGTCGCTGCCGCTAATTCCTGCAGCATTTACTGCCAGGCAGGGCCTTGGTCATTGGGAATAGTCACTGGTGGTGGTGCTAAATGATCTATCCACGCGTTTCACCTCTTTTCTGTTCGCAAATTGTTGGTGATTTTTTTGTAGTTGCATTAAGTATTCCAAGTGACTGCGATTTCCCCCATCGTATTCATTATTCAAAATTGTTCTCCAGATAATTTCTGCAAATAATTCGCGGTCTTTGCTCTTTTGTGAATACTCAGTCTCAAGAATGAGAGTCGTTTTAATTGGGATCTTACATCACATGATAGGTTTTGGCTTCCCGATTGGGCAGGCTTAATTTTTAGACTTGAGGTTTGGGGAGGGAAACTGTTGCAATTAAGAATTTGAAATTCACTTTTCTCCAATATTTTTAGTTGATGCTTAAAATTAACAGAAATTAACAGTCTGTCTCACTTTTTTTTTTTTTTTCTTCATCTTCCTGGCCAAAAATCCCTGCCGGTAACTTGTTGGCAAGAAACACTTGGAGAATATAAACAAAAAGGTGGCACCAAAACAGCTAAATTTAACATATCTAAAAACTGGAGTGATGATTCACGGTGGTTTGTTGTGTATTATTCACCTCACTCTGGTAAAAATAATGATCAAAATAATTTAGAAACATAAAAAGTCACATAGCAAGGGGACATTTATAGCACTTGGTTTCATAAAATCTTCCATCAGCTGCTCTCTGTGCCTGAGAAACATCCTGTGGGCTGGCTGGTGTGTTGTACCCTGGCCCTCTGTGCTCCAGCCCCGTGCTGAGGCTGCTGCCAGCTCAGCGGAGGTGGAGAAAAGGAAGGTTCAACCATCCTGGCATCCCACACCGCCTTGATCCGCACCCTCAGCAGGCGAGACTCCAGTTGCCTCACACAGAGCTCGACTCCAGGCAGAGGGTGACCGTAAGTGACTTGCCCAAGGTCACCCTCCAGCTCCGTGGTTCGGCTGGAAATAGCTCCAAGGTCTCCTGATCCCCGCAGCAGCCCCCTCGCTGCCAGGCGAGACGCAAAGGTGCAGAGTTCACGTGTCTTCTCTAACCGACAGCCTGGCTCCTGCCACCTCACCTAAAACCTCAAACCTCCTTGGCTCTGTTTCCTGCCCCGCCGCCATGGGGCTGAGTCAATACAGCTCCCCCAGCCCCCCTGAGCAGCCCGGGCTCCCGTGGCATATTTATGCCTCCGAAGTGGAGCGTTGTGCCAGCGCTCCCGTTCGTGCGGCACCCGCACAGCCCGGCTGCTTGCTTCCACCAGCTGCTGCTGCCGATTTCCCTTAAAAATAAAACCCCTCTAAAGGTACAGCAGGGACACCTTAAATGCAGAGCCGTGGCGTGCAGTTAATCATATCCTCTTAACGGGTTTATTCGCTCATTAAATATTTAAGACTCGTTTCTCTTTATCAATAGTGTGGAGGCGTGCAGGCCCCGGTGCAAAGATTTATGCACACAATAGGATCGGTGCATTTAGATTTGTTTGAAGGGATCTGAGAGCCATTTAAAACTCGACCGAGGGGGATGGTTGCTGCTGCTGCTGTTTTCCTCCAGTGAGGTTTCTGCCTTTTCTGCCTCCTGACTGTGGCTGGGAGGTGGCAGGAGATGAGGCTGGGGGGCACAGACTGATGGCTGCCTCTCGTACCCCCATAGTTCCTTTTGAAATAGCTGTGCCCCCTTTTTGAGGGATGCTTGGGTCTTGGAGAGGACATGTTTGGCTTGACTGTCTTGTAGTGACGAAGATGATCCGTGGAAAATGCGGCGTGTGGAGTGGTGGTGAGCGTGTTTGTGGAAGTGGTGTTTTGATCCCTGCTTCCCACTGCTGTCTGTGGGAAGAGCTTTGCTGTTGCAGCTCAGATGTGAATTCCAGCTCGTCTGGCGCTGTTCGGGAGCCCTCGTGCAGGTGCAACATCTGTTGTTCTTCTGTTATTACCTGGGCTCTGCTCTTCACACAGGTGTAAGAGCGGTGGTGGCCTTTTTGGTTCATAGGATGGGGAGGGACGAAACCCATGCCATCATCCTACCTCATCCTCCCCATCATCTGCCCCTCTGCCCACCGCAGCTCGCCAGCCCAGACCCCCATGCAGCGCACCTTCATCCAGTACCCACCATTTCCCACCAGGTCCCTGGTCCCTGCGTGGGGCTTTGTGGCTTCCAGATGCTGCCAGATGTGTCAC
The DNA here is from genome assembly GCA_026261815.1 of Monarcha castaneiventris obscurior. Classification (NCBI taxonomy): domain Eukaryota; kingdom Metazoa; phylum Chordata; class Aves; order Passeriformes; family Monarchidae; genus Monarcha; species Monarcha castaneiventris. The sequence goes on along the minus strand of JAMPIT010000856.1, from coordinate 8,943,169 downwards.
TCAGCCTGGGTGCAGGGAGGCAGTTCCTCCCGCTGGTGTGCACCCCACTGCTGTGTGTACACCTGTTCCCTGAGCTCCGAGGGCTCTGGGGTGTGATGTGGGGTGTGGCACAGGGACAGAGTGTCCGGCGCAGTTGCGCAGTGTGTCCTGTTCTGGCCTTCCATGGAGAGCATTGCTGGAGCTTGCAGGGACAGCAGGTCCCGGCACGCAGGACTCGATCTCCATCTCAGCAGCCTCTGCTTAGATCAGGAGGGAAGATCTCATGCCAAGACCTGTCCTCCCCAGGCTGCAGCTCGGAGTCGTAGATGGCAGCAGCTGACTCCCATTTTTTTTCACCCCCTGTGGCATCCTGGCAGGTTCTTCCCGCAGCTTTGCATGAAGCCAGACATGCCTGTTCCAAAACCTCCTCTCCAGGAGGTGCTGGGGGAGGATAGGAAGGGTGAGTAGCTGCAGTGGCAATGGGCAGAGCTGGCAGCTCCCTCCTGAGGGTGTGAGAAATACCCCGGCTGGATTATTGACAGACAGCCCAGAGCATGGGAAGTGCATGCGTGCGTCAGATATTTACCCAAACCTCTCCTGCTTTGCAACGTGCCCACAAAAAAAAGGATCTGACAGCAATAAAACTGCCGGGCGGCTGCTGCTGCTTTTTTTTTAAAGTTCTATGATAGCTTCTCCCCCCCGCCTTTTTTTAATAGCTAATGCATCTGTCACTACTTTCCTAATGAGCTTTCCGAAAAGGGCCTTGGGGACCTCTACCTATCCATGTGGGCTTGGATCAGAGCGTACTCAGGGGAGGCAGAGAGAATTCAGCTCCCTGTTTCACCCTCATCCCCTCCCTAAACTCCTCTCTGAGGGCAGGTTGTCCAGAGGGAGGGGAAGGCAGCAATATCTCAGCACTCGGCGAGCTGGCGTGCACCCCCTGCAATCACAGCCAATAATGACAAAAAGACGGGGCTGCTGCCAGAGATAGAGAGCTGAGCTCCAAGCGTTACAGCAATGTCACAGCCTTGGGACTGCTGCTGGCTGCTACTGGAAAGAAATTTCCTCACAACAGGCAGAGTTATAGGAAGGAGCCATTGATTGCATTAAAAAACACCCTCCCCACCTCTTTTTTTGGCATGGATTTTCAAGGCTTTTTTTTTTTCTCTTTCCTCTCCCCCCTCTTTCTCTCTCCATTTGCCATTGAAGTTGCGTTCAATAAAACCCATCGCCCGAGAGCGTCTGTTCGCATGTTCTCAGCAGTACAATGGGCAGAGGACTGCAGTGTGCAGAGCCCCAGCCAGCCTCTGCAGACAATGAGGGGCTGGCAGCAGGGCAGGGGGGGCTTCTAGTTTATTTTATTTCATTTTTCCCCCACCTGCCAGCCCCCACTACTAATTGTAATCACAAAAGGCAAATGGGAAGGGACTGGGGGAGCAAGGCTATGGTTCACTGGGGTCATGGTCTCCATCAGTCATTCTCCCAGCCTGTTGCTGGGTAAAAGCTCAGCTCCTTGGTTTATCAAAATGACTGTGCAGTAAAAGCCTTTTTGCTCAAACCTCCCCCCCCCCCAATAAAAAGCTGTTTACTGACTCAAAAAGCCTGAATTTCCCATTACCATCCATGGGAGACTTTCCATTGACTTCTCTAGGCACAGAAGGGAGAACAGAGGGTTTGGTGACTCAGGCACAAACCTGGGATCTCTTCCTCTTGCTGACGCTGTTGGCAAATCTTTTAGGATTTAGCCAGCTTCATCCAGGGACCAAACGCCACCATCCCTGTGCCACTGATAAGGCACAAGAGGATGCACCACTTGGCAGAAGTGAATTCCTAATTGTGCTGTGCCTGAGTTCCCCTCAGCTGTGAGATGTAACGGTGCTCACCCTATGTTGCATGATGGTGGAGAAGCTAATAGCTATTAATGCCAGAGAGATGCTTCCAGATCTCTAGATAAAAGGTGCTCAAGGAGGGAAAATTATTATCATCATGGGCCAAAGAACTACGGGGGATTCGAAATCTGTTTGTGTTTGTAGGATGTAACCACTAAGGAGGGAGAGACTGGGACAATGGAGCATGCACAGCACTAATGGAATGAGCGTAGGAAAGAGGATATCTCTGGAGACCCTTAGAAACCATTTCCCAGTGGTAAGATCTACTTGGGTTGTTTGTTCTTCTTCCCAGATGAGAGCTGCAGTCGTGGACGCTTTTATCACTTACGAGCTGGACTAGATGGAGGCCAGAGAGCGCATTGTAGGGACGAGCCCGTGTGGCTCTCCAGTGGGTAGGTACTGATTTATCCGGTCTCAGCTTCCATTTGTGGCTTTCAGAGCTGTGCTTTATAATAGAGGAATGGAATACCTCGAATGGACATTTCAGGCCTGTTTTTCAAGCTTATGGGATGCAGGTTTGGCCTCTGGTAGAGATGCAAGGGCGTGACATGGGCATCTTGAAGCTGCAGCAGAAGGGTTATTCCTGCCTTGGGATACAGTCTGGGCTGAGGTGTGGGTTTGGAGCGGCTCCATGGTAGCATGTGGTAGTTCCTTGAAGACATTTCACTTGGAGATTCACTTTTTCCAGCTGATTCACGTCCTCGTGCGAGCCCATTTCTTGCCATGGTGACAGGGAAGCTGGCTGAAGCTCTGCATGATAACGCGCCCAGTCCAGGCTAGAGGCTCCTAATGGGCTCTGAGCCCAGAGGGGCCAGGGACTGTACAACACAGGTTGTTCCCTTGAGATTAAAGCCCAGCTAGACAAGCTGTTTGCAGTCTGTGGTCTGGCAGTGCTGAGTACACTGCTGTGCAAAGCATTGGGCAAGCAGGTGAGACACAGACAGCATCCATCCCAGCTCCCCTGGAGTATACATCCTGCTTGCCCACGGATCCTCGCATCCACCCTGCTCCAAAACCACCATGTCGCCTTCCCTTTGCTCCCTGAGGCAGCCCCATTTTGTGCTCGGGGGAGATGCAGCCTTTCTCACTGGAGACCTGCAGCACACCATGCTCTTTTTTTCCGTCTCCTGTCTTTTTTTTTTTCTCTCCTGGACACTTTACTTAGCTTCTTTCTTCCCTCTCATTTTCTCTACCATCAAATGAAAGCCATTCAGACCAAAACGGTTCAGTCTGCTCTTTGTGTCTGGAAAACAGAACACCAAAGACAGCTGGACCTACCCGAGATGGCCACGGCCGTGGCAACAGTGGCTCTTTGTTAGCGCTGTTGTCTCTGCCCCTATCTCCAGTGTCTGGGGCCCTGTCTCTTTAAAGCTTTAGTGTGCTGTGTCAAAGCCAACAGAGAGTTCAGCTTATTAATGGATTCGCTAGGTTAATATCCCAACAGTTTGGTGTGGGGTTTTTTTTTTTCCCTTTCCACCAGCATAATTTAGAAAGAGGGGGAGGGGGAGAGAAAGATAACCCAGACCCATTTCTGGGGAGGAGGGCACAGCATGGCTCATTGCTTTGGAGAAATGGAGCTGGAATGGTTGGTCGGGGCCACGAGAAGGTGGTGGCCCAGCCCTTCGCCTTCCTGTCTGTATGTACATCTCTCTCTATCTCCTTCTCCTGCGGGGTTCCCTGCATCAAAGCTTCTTCCAGTTCTTATGCTAATGAGGTGCATTAATGCTTAATGACTGTGAACAGGCTTGTTTAATTGCACCTATCTGAGCAGGAGGCACGTTGCTGTATAAGAGGGAACGACCATGTAAGCAGCTGCATGCCCTCCTGGACAGTCTTAATTACATGTAAAACTGATGTGATCTAAACCACCAGGCTGGTGATTAGTTTAGTGAGGCAGGTGGTACTTTGCAATTCAGTGCCTCAGAAACTCTAGAGCAAGTGAGATCAGATTCTTTCGTAGACTATGGAGGATAAGGCAAGCCCTGATCATCCTTGAATTTGATGTTGGGTGGGGACAAGCACGGCATAGTAGATTAATTTAATTAATTTATTGCAGTTAGTTTGCAAAGACATTATCCGCCAGCGTCTGTGCAGAATACTGAGCAGTCCCATTAATGCAATGCTATTTTGCCTGTAAATCCTCTCCCCCCGCCTCTTACAGGAGGAATGAGCTGCGATGGTCTCAGCTTTCTGCAGCGTTATCTCGGGCTGGTTGAATACGACTGATTGTCTGAACTACAAAGGGCCCCGGCTAATGCAAAGCCATCCCTATTGGCACCAGACCTAGATTAATGACTCTGCATGCATTGACTTGGCTCCAAACTGGATTTCCCTAAAGCAGCTCGCTGCTGTCTGCACTCCCATATCCTCTAGCTGGGCTGGGATTGTTGGGCTGGCGAGAGCCATGGAGCTGGGAGCACCTCCAAGTGGGAAGGCTGTGGATTAGGGGTGCACAGGTATGAAGGTACCTGTTATCGACAGCCATCTGCTGCTCATTACTCAGCCTCACTGCTTGGGGTTATTTGTTTTGCATTTATTCACCAGAGGGGGGATTTAAAAAAAATAAAATAAAACAACCTTGATTAGAAATCACTTTGGCAGAGGAGTAAACCAAATCTAGCAGGATTTGGGGGTCGGTTGTTCTCCCAGGATAGTTGTCTCCCAGAGCACCACTGCCCAAGTGGATGCTCACACCTTCCCCATCCACACACCAGACCCATCCCCATCCCCACACAGGACCATTCTCTGTCCCCACAATGGACCCATCCCCACACAGGACCATTCTATGTCCCCACACTGGACCCTTCCCCATCCTCACACCGGACCCTTCCCCATCCTCACACCAGACCCATCCCCATCCCCATGATGGACTCTTCCCCATCCCCACAACTGACCCTTTCCTGTCCCCACACCGGGCTCTCACCAGACCATTCTCTGTCCCCACACCAGACCCTTCCCCGTCCCCACACTCTTCACTTGGCTCGTCTCCCTCAGACACTTCCTCCCCGTAGCCGTCCCATGAACTCTCAGATCTCCCCTCTCCTTGCCCGCCCGGGCCCCAGCCGAGGCTCTTCCTGACGTTACTCCCACAACAACCACTTCCTTCCCGTCCCGGCACCCCCAGCTCCACAACCGTCTCTGCCCAGCCCCGGCCCCTCGTTATCTCCCTGAGACCCCTCTCCTGCTCCTCTACTTCCAGCTACCGCTATTTATTTTGTAAAAGGACTTAGAGACTCTTTCTCCTGGAGTGAAGCCGACGGCGGCGGAGCTGTTGGGTGGGGGGGTCACTCAGTGTCCCACTTCCACCGTAAAAGTTTCCTCTTGGTGTCCACAACACCTCTGGGGTTTTGGGGTTAGAAACCCAGCACGTGGGACATGTTTTTAGCCAACATGCCGGCAGCAGCTCCCCCAAATGAAGCATCCCCCCAAGCCCTCCATGTTTCAGGCTCAGCAGGGAGGGGAGGCCTGGCCATGGCAGCTGCCTGCATGTGGTGAGAAGGTGGCAGGGCAGGAGCTGGGGAAGCAGCAGGTGAGGTGTGTGCTGGGGGATTAGAGTGCTGTGGTGTTTTCCTCGGTGTCTTGCTCCCAGTGGGCAAATTTGTGGCGGCAGAAGGCTCGGCCATGGCGGGGGCAGCAGCTGAGAAGAGGGGGTGGCAGAGGGAGGCACAAGATGGAGGCAACTTTGAGGGGGAGAGCAGGGACCTGCCTGGATTTTGGTGGGAACTCTCCCTCCATGTGAGCGAGCCCTGCTCTGAGGGGTTGCAGCTGCCTGGCTCCCCACACCAAGCAGCTCCACCACCATCTGCCTTCCCCTTGCCCACTCCTTGCTGGCTGTTCCCCCACTGTCCCACCAAGACATTTTGCTGCGCCAGCACTTGGCCTTGCAATGGCTTTGAGGCAGACTTTGGGTGGAAAAGCAGACTTTTCCTCTCAGAAAAGCCACCTTGAACACAGCTCCATGATGGTGGCACCAAGGCAGCCCCTGAGCATCGTAGTCTTGCTGCTGCCAGGGACTGCCTGAGACCTCGCTGCAGTGGCAGTGGCTTGGGCACCCTCAGTGCCACCCCTCAGAGTGGAACAAGCACCCTGAGACACACCATCACTGTGAAATCAGCAGTGTTTTGCTCTCCTGAGAGATGCTGCGAAACCGGCACCACGTCAGGGTGCATCCCCTGCGGGGGGGTTCAGCCTTGCCTCGTCTGTGGACGAAACACCCTCGCACTGAACCCCCAGCCTGAGCAAAACCTTTTTTTAGCACTCCCCTATTTGCCAAGCGTACTTCCTTTCTTTTGATTCTTACCACCTACATACAGTCTGACTGCAACGGCAGAAAAAAAAAGGGGGGGGGGGGGAAGAATTGCAACATTCAGTCGAAGGCTTTTCTGTCTAATGACGTTAAATTTATTAACCAAAACTCCAGCTGCACCAGGCTGGGATCTAATAATATTCAGGCTATGGAGACATCAAGTAGAAAGAAGCTTAAAGCCCTTTTTATTTCACAGTAAAACTGTCAGTAAATAACTGGATTGTCTTGAGACTGAGAAAATGGGGATTTATCTTCCTGAACATGAAAAGTGTGCTTATTTTTTTTTATCAGCTTCAAAAAGCCCCAGCAACCTTGATTTTCCTTCCACACCGTTCTCAGCAGCTCTGCCAAGCCCCAAAACCACACAAATCAAGAGACGGGCTCTAAAGATATTTTTAATTAAATTAATTCCTTTTCCTTCCTTCCCCATTTCTCCCTTGTCCCCTCCTCCATCCTCTCTTTCTCTCTCCCTGTGTCCCCAGCTAATGACTTCTAAGCACTGTGACATTTCAGCACTGGCTGTCACTAACACCACACCTCCGTGCTGGTTATAAATTGGGCACAGAGACATAAAATTCCCCGCAGAAGGTCCCCGTTTGATGATATTCTCCGAGGTAAATCTCCAATAGCTCCCTGTTTTCTTTAATAACGCTAATAGGCATAGATTAATTAAACTGTTATATTACTTCCTTCTTTCTACCAGCACCAGTTAGAAATCTTATTACCTGCTCCTCTCCGCTTGCCTTTTCCCCAAGGTGGTTATATTCCAACCAGTTACCAAGGTTTCTCAGAGCCGGTAGCACAAGGTGAAACGGCAGACAGCGTCTCCATGAGGCTGGATCCTGCTCCCAGCCCTTGGCTCCCAAACCCCACCGACCTCGGCAGAGCCCGGGCGGGTGTAACCGGGGTCAGGATTAAGCCCGGTTTGTCTGAAGAGGTTCTGTCTTGAAAGCAACAGCAGGGCTATTGTTGAGTCTGGATGCCCCCTCTAAAAGGGACCACAGCTGTAGGAAAGGGAATTGTATACATCCATCAACTCCTCCAGGGCCTCAGGATGTATTAGTTAAGATTGTGGGATAGCATGTCTCGGCTCCACTGAAGGGCTCCTTTGAATGACATGTTGGATATACTGTTGCACATCTGGCCGCTGTATTATTGAATTGCTCTACGGTTGCATTTTCCAGACCGCGGGAATGTGTTGGTTCAGGAGTGTGGGGGGGGGCAAGGATGAAGGAGACAACATGTGGGAAAATTAGAGGGATGCATCCCGCAGGGTGGGGTGGGTTTGGATGGAGCCGCGTGGTGGAGGCGGGGAGGGAGCGGGGGGAGCGAGGCAATGCTTTCACACAAAATGCCGTGTTGCCATTTGAAATCCACTCCAGAGCTTCCTGCTCTAATTAAATTTGTCACCATCGTTACTATAATGCCTGCCATTCCTCCGGTGCTTTTTGTTCTCTGGGATCCCAAAACATGACAGAGGCAAGGGCAGATCCTCTGTGTTTGCTCTGCGGGAGCTTTTTCAGAGCGAAACAGGGAAAATGCAGTTGTTAGGAGCTGCTTTGGGGCGGGAGCAGAGCCACTCCTGGTTTGGGAACACTGGAGTGGGGGACACTGAGCCTGAGGAGTCTGGGCAGCTCTTGATGGCCTTTTCCAACCTTAATGATTCTATAAGGTGTCTCCTGGGACTGCTAATTTGCAGGAGCTTGGGTGAGCGCCCTGGGAAGGCTTGTTGAACCCAGGAGCCCTTCTTGGGCTCTGACTTGGCTCATCCTGCTCTCGGCCCCTCCGGACCCGCACGGAGCCCAGTGTCCCCACAGCCACCTACACTCCTGGCACCACGTACACCCGCTGGCCACTGCCAGCCTGCCACGAGATGCCCTGTATGGCTGCTCTGTGCTGCACTGGGGCAGAAGGAATTCACTAATTACTTGCAGCTCTTAATATGGCCCCTGAACGCTGCCAGAGTGGCGTGAAGGGCTCAGAGCAGGAGACACAACCTGCTCCATCGTGTCTTCTGTGTCAGCTTGCAGCGAACTGAATGCAAAAAGGCTGTCTGAGCTGAAAACAGCAGAGCCCTTGGAAATTTAAAGGTGCAGAGCACAGAAAACAAAGGCATTTGTGCTGCTGAATATTCATCCTGGCGTCTGATCCTGCCAGGAGCAAAGCCTGCACAGCTCCTGTGAAAGCTGATGGGAGGGAACCTTGGTCTCAACCTCATCTTGGGCTCCAGCCCAAATCTGAGGGGGGAGAGCAAATTAGTCCTTAATGCACATATATCTTAGACTAAAACCTGATAAGGGAACTCTCCTATGTTAATTTACCTGAGTTATTTACTATACTGATTGCTGAAGGTACTCTGATTAGCGCATGAAATATTTCTATACCTTCGGTCTGATTAACCCATATCTGCAAAATAAATATTTGTCTCATTATAGTTATGCGATCGTGCAATCAAAGACCCTATCATAATGGGAAAGGGAGAGAGTATCCGTGTGGAAAAGGCAGGGAATGGCGACACAGAATGAGCAGGTTGGAGAGCAGGGAGATGAAAAGCAGGAGCATGGCTGGAGGGGGAGGCTCAGTGGTCCCAGCCTCCGTCTGGGGGGGTCGAAATGCCGGGGAGGGCACGATTCTCCTCCCGTTTCACCGGTGCTAATTGGGACTAATTCCGTTTGACTCAGCAGCGTTGTGCCAGTCCCAGCGAGAGGAGGGTCAGACCTTGGGAATCACAGGGGTGAGTCCCAGCAGGCTCCCAGCCTCCAGCTTTTTTGAAACAGAAGCAGGGAGTTCCCGGCAGCACGGTGCGTGTGCCAGTCTCCCAGACGAGCTCTTAAAATAGCCCAGCGCACCAGGCTGTGGCACCGGGGGAGAGCGCAGAGGATGAAGTGTTCCGTCTTCCTGGCCCAGATCCGGGGAGAGGAGGGGTTGGCAGCTCCCTGCCCAAGGCAAAGGTGGCTCACGGTGCCATTTGGGGACGAGGGCAGTTGTCTCCTCTCAACCAGGTGGCGGGGAGCAAAGGAGTCACCAGCCAGCAATGCCAGCTCTGCGGAGCATTCTGGACATCCTCCCTCAGCGATGGGAGTTGTAAGTCATCTGGAGGAGAGGATCCCCCCTCTGCCGTTGCAGGGCTGTTTTGCATATGCTCCGTTAGGAAAAGAGGAGTTTTATTGTGGCTGTACAGAAGAGCTAAGTCAAGAGGTTGCTTTATGGCTTGTGGATCCCGGCGTGGAGAGGCAGGCGTCCCAGATGCAGCATATAGCAAAGCCTGGCAGCGGCGTAGAGCACTGCTGCAGCGCAGAGCAGGGCTCAGAGAAAGAGCTGAAGTCATTTTTCTTCTAAGGGCAGGGGGTAGTGGGAAGGAAATATGAAGGCAGCCCTGTTGCTAAGGAAATCTGCTCTTTGTACGGTCGTACATTTAGGTAATGCTAATGAAAGGCCATATAGTAGCGAGGTGCGGATGTCAGCACTGTGCACTCCTGGATATTTGATTAGCATTTCTTTGACTTTGCCTCCTCTAACAGAAATACCTGAGTACATGGATATTAAGAAAACAAAATCCCCCTTCTCCTCTGCCAAGAGCCTGGTGTTACGCAGAGAAACGAAAAGCCTTACCAAAATATGACACTCCATAATGAATGTGTGTTTTTTTCCCCTCACACAAACCCTGGAGAGGATGAGAGCAAACATGTGATGAGAACAGAAATAGTCACATCACTTAATGCATTGCTGGACGGTACCCAGCCGGCACAGCGATGAACCTGGCGTGAGACCCGAGAGCAGCAACCCAGCATAGCATCCCATTTAATGGCTGATGGCCCACAGATGTTTTAAACCTGGAGACTGCATCTCTCAGAGGTTTCTCTTTTGACTGGAGCATCAGCAGGCAGCTTTTGGAAGCAAAGGCTGCGGATGCTCTATCCAGGGACCCGGCACATCTGCGGATTAGCTGGTGTGTGTGTGTGTGTGTGTGTGTGGCATCCGAGCCCAGATCCGGTGATCAGGCTTAGGAAGCAAGAGAGGACCCACGCTGCTGCTACAGAGCATCAGCACCGTGTCCTGCTCTCAAGCGTTGCTGGAAGAATGAGTCAGCCGTTTTCCTTCTCCTGGGGGTCGAGTGGCTGCCCCTGTCTGAGTGTCGCTAATGAAAGCACCCAGGAATGGAAGGGCTCTGTGCTTGCATGGCGTGCTTGCACCAGTCTTAAAGACCAGCTGCTCTGCGTGAGACTTCCAGAGAGTGAGAGCGCTTGAATGAAGCCCTTATATCTCTCTCTTTTTCTTTTTTTTTTTTTTTTTTTTTTTTGCCACACAGTGCAGCGTGGGCTCTGTTCCTCCTCGCCTTTTGCTCTTGCTCCCTGGGGCAGCCCGCTGTGTCTCAGAGGCATGAGGAGTGAGTCCTCCCGGGAGTCCTCCAGTTCGTGTGAGGAATTGCCCCTCGGGGGATAAATCCAGCAGCGGGGCCTGAGGTGGCAGAGACGTCCGTGAGCGTCTCTCCTCGATGACAGCAGCGCCTGGGATGGAGATTTGGAGGTTTGCACGCCTTCACTCCCTCCCTGCCAGCACCTGCCCCTCCCTTTCGCCGTTGTGCAACATCCCAAGGGCAATTACAGCAATGCTTACGTGGAGGAGTGATATTGGGAAAGTATTTAGTCATTTTAACTGTTCTGCTGGTGGCTCCCCTCCCTTAAGGTGGTTCCTATTTATTCTTTTCCCTCTCCAAGCAATTCGCTGCACCCTGTGGCCTGGCGACCCCTTTTTGGTGCGTCCTTGGGTACTGAGGGCTCCTCTTGGCAAGGGAGAGTGGAAAAAGCCACATTCCCATCCGATAATACTTTTCCTTTCCTTTCCCCATCCCTCCCGTGCTTACTACAGTGATTTTAAAGCTTCCGCCCCTTGACAGCGATGCGGGGGGGGGTGGATGTTTTTGTAAGAAAAAGTAAGAGGCAAGAGGCTGAAGAGCTTCTCCTGCTCTCAGAGGCTTCTGGACGCTTCTGTGTCTCCATCCCTGGAGTGATTTTCCCTGGGCCCAGTGTAAACAAGGCAATCCGTGACAGCAGTTGGAGCGTTACTCCACAAACACGCTGCTGGTCCCTGCCCCCACCGCGGGCTCCCTCTGCTCCTGCTCTTCCTGCGCCGTGCTGGGAGCCTTGGTGTGGCACAGGGGTTATCCAGATGCTCATCCACACGTGGGAGCGACCTCCAAGCATCCCAGGGTGATGAAGACTCCAGCAGGAGCAGGGAGTTGAGCCTGAGCAGCCCCATCACTCGTTGCAAGGCTCACCCCGGTTTGGCTGCAAAAGTGGGGAGCGTTCAGGGGAGTTTAGGGACACTGATGAACTCCTGGGGAGGGACATGGAAGAGTCATGGGTATTGTTTATCCTAAAAAGGGAGTGAAAAGAAGAGCCCGTGGTAAAAGGAGATAAGCTCACGTACGCACAAGAGCAACACTAAAAAATACATGATTAAGGTTACAAAGTCAGGCACGGAGCGTGTAAGAAATCCTGGAATTAAGGACATCTGAGCAGCTTATGGCCGTGAAACGCCGTGCATTCATTAGGGGACAGCCTTAACTCTGGTCTCAAGGTGTTCCTCTGCAGTGTCTCTGCCTCAGGGAGTGTGTGGGATGGAAGCAGCTCAGTGTCCAGTTTGTGACTGTCCCCCCACTATTCTTTCTGCAGCCTCAGTGCCTCGTTCACTGTGCACTGTGCAAATCCTGCTTGGAGGTTGAAATTGTTCCTCTTGGACTATCCTAAAATGCTAAGCCTGCTCTTGCCTCTGTCTTTCCCTTCCTTCCCTGTGTCCCACCTCCATGCTGCTTGGTGGTTGACAAGGGGGAATAGCAGCATCTCCCCCCACCAATAACCCTTTTGGGGAGGTCTGGCTTTGCCCTGGGACCCCGGAGCAGGAGGGAATACACTCTGCAGCTCCAGGAGGGCTGATGCAAGTGCAGCCCACATGCTTCACACTGCCAGCATTTGATTTTCCATCTGTTTTTTGTTTTGGTTCAGTTAAAGGCAGAGAGGAGAGGTGGGTTTTGGTGTGAACCTCCTGTCTGTCTGCACGCAGTGTGTGGGACAAAGGCAGCTTAGCACGGAAAGCCCCAGAAGCACCCCAAGGAGTGGGCTGGGGGACTTAGAAGACATCATTTCTCCTGAAGCTGTGGGAAAAGTGTATATTTAGGACAAGCAGCCTTGCAGCCTGCTGTATTCACTGTCTGAGAGCTGAGCCAGCCAGAGCCTGGAGGGGACAGATGGAGGAATTAAGGACATCTCAGCTGGGCAGCAGGACCAAGGGATGCTTGCAGGGGAGCTGGCTCCCACACCTGAACCACTTTGGAGACAAGGCTGGGAGTTACCAGAGCTTTTCTTAGCAAGAGAGCCCTCCACCGGAATAATGTGTTGTGGACATAAAAGGAGATCTGGAGAGGGAATATTTTCACCCTGGAAGCTGCTAAGGAACTTGCATTTAGCTGCTAGCAATCTGTTTCAAACTGGGTTCCTGTCCCAGGAAAGAGAAAGCAGAGCAGTCTCACTGTGTGGACCGACTGTAAATTCTTTTCTGGCTTTGCTGGGGAAAAACAATGTGCTCTCAGTGAAAACCTCCCAGAAATCCAGGACGTGGGTATTTTATAAGTCAGCTGTTTGGAGAGAGCAGCTAAGGAGACCAGTCAAGTAGATCCCCTGACTTTTATTTACCGGCAAGTCAGTGGAGTGGCTGGAGAAGGACGGAGATGCTGCCGCTCTCACTGAGACGGGCAGGTCACGGTGACACACGCATGACCACGGGAGAGAGGCTGGGAAAGCATTCCTGAGAGAAGAGATTTGAGAGGGATATGTGTAGCAGAGCACAAAACTCAAAAAGCCATGGTGAAACTTTGCATTTAGATGCCTGCAGCAGCAACCCGGGGAGCTTTCCACAAGGACCGATACATTTCCCGCCTCGCGGCATTTGCTTAGAAAGAATTCATAAATATACCTGCCACTACTAACCATCCTTTTCTGCTGGGAATTGCCATTAGCAGCTACATTCAGTGTTTTACATATAAAAGGCACCGAGACTTAATTCTGTGCAGTGCTTTCTTCAAAGTCTTTGTAGGAGAGACAACTCCAAGCTGGATTTCAGCTGAGTTACAGCAAGGTGTTGGGAAGCAGGGATTGTATCGCTTCATGATGTGTGATGGCAGCACCCAGGAGATGCACATGGTGCAAGATGAGATGTCATGAAGGATGGGGTGTATGACCTGGAGAGGGACCTGTCAGACCTGTGAGTCGCTGCACGTGGAAGTAGCTTCCATCAAACGTGCACAAGTGACACTCACTGGGAGACCAAAAATGGATGGATTTTCCTGGATGTATCAAGAATCCTAGAATCACAGAATGGTTTGGGTTGGAAGGGACCTTAAAGATCATCTCATTCCACCCCCCTGCCATGGGCAGGGACACCTTCCACTATCCCAGGTTGCTCCAAGCCCCATCCAAGCTGGCCTTGGACACTTCCAGGGATGTGGCATCCACAGCTTCTCTGGGCAACCTGTGCCAGGGCCTCCCTACCCTCACAGGGAAGAATTTCTTCCTAATATCTAATCTATCCCTGCCCTCTGGCAGTTAAGAAGCACAAGAAGCACATCCCTGACTCTAATTATCCCATCACATTGCAAATCCCTGCTGCAGCACCGGGGGCTGTGTGAGATGTTCAGCCTTTTGGATAGGGAGGGAGATTCCTGTTCCCTCAGCTGCTTTCGCAGCAGGAGCTGGACTTTCCCAGCTGAGGTTTTACCCCTGCTGAAAGGAGCCTGGAGTGGAGGTCCCCATGGAGCTGCTTGTTTGGAAGGGAGATGCAGTCTCATGCTCTGGTGTGCGGAGGAGTTACCAAACACAGGGAATTAGGATGGGATTTCAGTGGAAGCAGATTATCCCGTTTCTCTCTGAGCACATTTCTGCCTCTGAATCAGCACATGACAGGCAGGACAGCCAGCAGGGCAGCTCCCATGCATGCCTGAGGGGACTGAACCCAGAGCCTGGGAGGGGTCCCTGTGTTCCCAGTGTGGCTGGAGCAGGAGCCGGGATGGCAGGAGAGGGGTGGAGGGGGAGCAGACGGCGGGCACAGAGCTGCGGTGCTGGATGGGCGGCACAAAGCGCTGTCAGAACAGCAGGGACTCGCACTGGCGACGGCTGCAAATGGAGATGGAAAGGGCTGGAAAGGAAAGGACTCGACACAGCTGGTCCCTTTCGGCTTTGATCTTGCAAGCAAAGGGGTGTTGGCCACAGAGCAGGAGAGGGGAAGAAGGGGGATGACTCATAAAAATATTGGTGTTTCCATGAAGATGCTGTTACCTGAGGACAGGAAGGAGGAGGGACCTTCCCTGCAAATGTGGAGGGAGCTGGAAGAAAAAGTCCCCCTTGTGTAGAAATTTCCAGCCTGCTTAGGAACACGGAGCTGTTTGCTCTGGAGCCAGTGGGTTGGTTGTTTGCTGGGAATTGCTGGTTTTGTGCAGAGCGCAAGGTGGTTTGTGTGCTTCTTGCTTCAGGGCAAAAAAAAAAAAAGAGAGAAAAATAAAGGAAGAGCTGGTTTTCTTGGAGGCCTGTGTGGTGGAGATGTATCTGGAAGAGGAAAGAGAGCTCTCCTTCCTGCTGCTGGGTGAGGGGTCAAGGGGGATGATCCAACCCCGGGTAGCTAGGGAGAAGTCAAACACTCCCCAGGATCTTCGGTCAGAGATTCTGGCCGTGGGAGGGCTGAAGTTTGTCCTTCCTGGCCAACACAGGGATTGCACTGGGGAGAGGGTTGTAGTTTACTCACAGGCATGTAGATTTGCTCCATGTACCCGTCCCTTCCCCTCACAAGTGGCACAGGTGACTTGTCCTGCACAGGAGAACACAAGAAGGATGGGTGGACACAGGTGATGCCTGCTCTGTACCAAAGCGAGCTCAAACTTTCTTCCTCTGCCTCTTCCATGAGCCCTTGGGGGATTCCAGCTCACAGAAGCCTTACATGCAGCGTCGGACCAGCTCTAATTTTTATCCTGGAGGCAAAAATCACTGGAAATAATGCTTCATCACTCTGAAGGTCCTGACACCACCCTTAACCACCACATCACGAACCTCCTGTCGCAATTGTGATCTGCGTATGTGTCAAATCTTGCCTCGCAGATAAAAGCTGCTCCGCAGGCACCTTTTGTACTAAAATACGGAGCCTTTAAAATGTGAAAGAAACAACAAAATGTAGGACGCCACACAAAGCTGACCCACTGGGGACTGGGGGGGGAAAAAACCCACAAGAAGGAGGGCTTGACACACAAAAATTGTTTTGTTAACAAAGCATCATTGTTCCACTCTGAATCGGTTTGACTGGAGTGGTAGAAACACCCCATCTGGAGACAGATGGAGAGTTTTCTGGCTAAAGAGACGGCGAGAGGAGGGCCGGCTGACAACCCAGCAGATAGCATTGTCTGCTGCTACCTTGGTAATGGAGAGGAGAAAGGGCGGGTGGCAGATTAGGCGTCCCCTGTGCCACCCGCCCGGCACGCCGGGTCCTTCTGCAGAGGGAGTTGTGCGCCCAGGTTGGCTGCTCACACCTCAGGATAATCCTCCCTCTTTTCTTTTGGGGCTGGTTGGGTGTTCATGGGGACCGGCCAGGTGCCTGGGGAGGCTACGAGCCACCGAGTTCCCCTCCAGGGTGCTCTTGGTGAGATGGTCACGGCTTGGTGTGGTGGTCGTTTAGCAGCACTGAGGGAACAAAGTGCAAATCTCGTCCCAGCGTGAGTGTGGAAGGCTTGCTCCTGCTCTTGCATGGGTTTTGCCACTAACTTCCAGGAGAGCAGGATTTGGGTTGCTGGGAGGATGCTGAGTGGAAACCAGTGCACTCAGAGCTGCAGGGAGTGAAGCTGGTGGCAGCAGCAAGAGTTGATGCGATGCCAAAACGCCCAGGGATGGGTCATGTGTGGGATGCTCAGGTTGACCCAGCAGGCCTGCAGGGTGCCTGAGGGTTCTTGGAATTGCCTGGCCACCTTGCTGAGGTTGGGAATGAGTGAGGAAAAGTCTGTGTGGAGTGCCCAGAGCCTCTGAGCTACAGCACAGGCTAAACGTGAAGTGGTTTATGGCATCAGGCTCTGCTGGCACACGGTGTCTGCTCCTGAGAGCAACAGCCCCTGCTCCCTCTGCTGCCTTCCATGCCTGATGAGAAACTCCAGGGTGGGTAATGCTCCTGCCAGAGCTTTGAGGGATTGTATCCTGCCCACCCTATCTGAATTCCTGATGACTTGCTAATTGCTTGACACACTCTACTTGCAATGCAAGAGACAGGCTCACGTCATCCTCTGTGGTTTGCCAGGGGAGAGTGTGAACCTCTTTTTGACTTGCCTTGAAATAGATGAAAAAGAATAGAGCTCGATATGATTAATGTGAAAACTTCAGCTTGGTTTCCTGCCTTGGCATCTGGGCTTTGGTCTTCTTAGCACCACCGTGCCTTATATTTTGAGGATCGGCTGCATGTGGGAGCATCTGAGAGCTGATGGTGCTGGCTGGGCTGTGGTGGTCTGGGGGCTCCTCTGCAAGATCTGTCCATAATCCCCAGCTGCTGGAGACATTCCAGGTTTGTGCAGCAGTCACGGAAAGATTCAGGTGGTTGCCTCGAGGCACTGCTGAGATAATACCTCGAGGGGCTCCTATTCAAACCCACTGGGGCCTTTAAAATTGTATGGTGGAAATCTATTCAGATGTACCATGGCTTTTCGGGGAGCCAGATGAGCAGGCCAGCTTGGCCACTGGCTGTGGGCAGGCAGTTGCCCATGCAGAGGGGACCAGGGAACTAGCATGGCTTTGATACACCCTGCAAAAAAACATGAAAGGATTAAAATTAAAGGTGGATTTGGTCTTTGAGCCTCAGGGCTGCAGATGCAGCAGTGTGGTGGTGGCAAGGGGTGTCCTGAGTGTGGACCCCAGACACAGCCAGAGTGTTCCCATGGGCTTGCAGAGCTGAATGCAATTTTGGCTTCCCTACCTGGTTTACTGGGTTTATCTCCTTCATGCGCTGCTCTGGGATGGATCCACCTGATCCGAGCAATGCTGAGCTGGTCCAGAGGGATACAGCACAGGGAGGAGTGTGAGGGTGACAGGAAGGTGTGTGTCACATCCTGCTGTTCAATGCACGGGGTCCCCAAGTGTTTGCATCCATTGTGGCACCTTAGGTGACTTTGGGATGAAGTGGCCTCAGGGGGGAGAAGTGAATGGGGTTACAGAATGCAAGATGGAGTAAAACAGGATGGATCAATTCACCTGAGCTCTCCTACAGTGTGTGGTGGTTGTCCCAGAGGGACGGGAGAAGTGAAATGCTTGGACAGCCATCCCCTGCTTTCACAGCCAATTGCCTGCCCTGGGCTGCTGGGGACACCGTTCCTACAGCCTGCCCCAAAAAACTATCCTTTTTGCTGTCTCGGATTTCAGCCCTGCTGCTGCACCAGCTGCACCGTGCTGGCAGGAGAGGGGAGGGATGGGGAGGTGAGGTGAGGCAGGGCTGCTGTCGCGGTGCAGCGCCCTTGACGTGGCGGAGGATGCCCGGAGCCAGCCGGGGCGTGGACCCTGCCGCCGGGCACTGGCTGCCCTGGAAGGAGGAGATGAGGTCTGGATTGCTGGTGATGCATCAAAGCATCCAAGAGTGAGGTCTGACACATGCCTGGCAGCAGGTCAGGGTGCTGTTCTCTTTGCCCTGCCACTTGGAAAGCAAATAACTTCCCTGGGGAAGCGCCATCCACCCCATCCCGCTATCCTGGCATCTCGCTGCGTGGCACGTGAAATCCTTCACCTTGCTTTCCCCTGTGCAGAAAGGGGAGGCAAATTCGCATGCGAGCTCTCCCGGGAAGCAGAGGGGATGGATTCACCTTGCTGAGAGGCGAGGGAGTCACTGGGAAAGAGGTGCTGGAATAAGCGCAGAGTGGATTAATCTGCAGCGACTCTGCTGTCGCCAGACCCCGGTGTGAAGGCGCCCGGGGGGTCGGGTGCATTTGGGCAATGTTGTGCTGCTCTCTCTGCCTCCCAAACGCCTCCTGCGCCGGGCTCTGTGAATCAGCATTTCTGCAGTCGGAACGAGACAGCGGGGAAAGGCAGGAGGATGTCAGGGCACGGGGAGCCTGGCGGGGAGGAGGATGGGGGGGACCTCGTTAAAAAGGGGCAGCCTGTGAGGTGGGGGTGGTCTCATGCCGTGGCTCTGCAATCTGCTCCCTCCAGGTTTTTGCTCATTACCGCCGTACATCCCTCGTGTAGGGTGGTGAGGTAAACAAGCGCTGGGAGCGATGCCTCCCCTTCCCGCCCGTCCCCTCCCCGCCGCCGGCGACGGGGGAATGTGACAAGCTGGCACTGGGAGAAGGCATGAAAGCGATGTGATCCGCCGCGGCTCCTGAGCCGGGAACCTGGGGAGATCCAGTTACAGCAACGGGGTTAGAACAAAAGAGATTTGCCTCCGGGATCAATTCCTCTCCATTTTCCGGGCTGTGCACGTGTGTGTGCGTGGATCAGCTTCGGTCTCCGGTGCTGAGCGCCGCTGGCTCTGCTGCTCCAGCAGCCCGGGGCCCGGCTGAGCACCAGGGCTCCGACACTCCAAAATGCTTCTTTTTCCCAAAACAGGGAGAGCAGGGTAATCTCCAGGGACAGGCCTAGAAATAGCAAGGCCAGGCCAGGCTTTGCAATACTTGGAAATCAGGAGCCAAGCTGGGCAGCTGGCAGTTGCTGGAGCTCCAGCCTTCACTCTGCCAAGGGCTGAGCTCTGGGTTGGGATGTGAGACCACCCCTGGTCCCCATGGTTTGCTCTCAAGGCATTTCCAGGTGATGCCTCCTCACTTCCATCACAAGGCTGGCCAGCGAACAAAACCCCAATCCCTCAAAAGCCTTTTCTGCCCCATAATGGCTGTGCCAACACCGCGTTATCCGAGATGCCTTTAACCCACGGCCGTGGTGGGGCTGCAGGAATCATGAGCCTGTCACGTGTGCTGCAGAACTGGCTCAAGGAATCAGCAGGATCCTGCACCCTGGGATGCTTGTCGCTCATTTGGGGGGGGTTGGGTGGCTTATTTGGGGGTGGGGTTTTTTTGGCATATTGCCTTCTCCCAAATGCCGCCGGGGATGAGCCATGGAGAGCACAGATGTGCATCCCGAGCATACCACAACAAGGTTCCTGATTTAAGGACTGTGATTAACCTCTTTCCGACAGTTGCTAACCAGGTGCAGGATTGTAATGGGAAGAGGAGAAAGCTCAGTGAAAACAGCCAGTTTTCCTCCATCACCTGGAAATGCACACGGATGCCATTTTCTGCCTGGAAATCTGGCAGATTTTAGGATTTATAATGGGTGCAGGGACACCCTGTTTGTATCAGTGCTGACCTGTAGCTGCTCCCTGGAGTCTGTCTCCTCCTTTCCCGCTTAAGATCCCACAAACAAGGCATCGATGGAGTGTGAATCCAGCTCAGGGCATGCTGGTGTGTGGGATCATGGGCTGTGGACTGAGCCCCACTTGAGGCTGTGCATGCTAACAGGAAACAGGGCAGAAAATCACCCAGCATTTTCCCACTCTGGGTTTTCCTGGGATCTTGCTCTTTTGGAAATCTGGGTATCAGGAGGAGAAGTGGTATTCCACAGTTAGGCATGAAAAGGGAAACCATTGCAGCTTGTGTTTTGCAGGCAAGAGTTAAACCAGGAGCTGCCAAAGTTGCTCATTTTCAGGAAATCTGGTATCCGTGGGATTCAGGGCTCCTCTGGCCAGGACTACAAAAGAGCTGGAGAGGGACTCTTTCCAAGGGCATGGAGTGACAGGACAAGGGGGAATGGCTTCACATCAACAGAGGGCAGGGATGGATTGGAAATTAAGAAGAAATTCTTCCCTATGAGAGTGATGAGGCCCTGGCACAGAGAAGCTGTGGCTGCCCCATCCCTGGAAGTGTCCAAGGCCAGGTTAGAAGGGGCTTGGAACAATGTGGTACAGTGGAAGGTATCCCTGCCCATGGCAGTGAGTTGGAATGAGATGAGCTTTAAGGTCCCTTCCAGCCCAAACCATTCGGGCTGTCACTGGCCTCCCAGGTTTGGATTTCATGTGTGACACTCACAAATGCTGTATCTCATTCCAAATACCCCTCTGGTGTCATGGTGGGTTTCAGATCAGCTTTGGAGTTCCCAGTGGGCCGGCCAAATGCCACGGTGTGTGTTCGTGGATCACCTTCTGCACCTTGTTTTTTGGACAGCCACACTCCTACTACTTTTCCAGCCCCTGGCTGGATGGTTTTAGGATCCCTCCATTGTCCCTCCTCCCTTTTTCATCTCCCCACCTTTTAACTGCAAATCCCTGTATTTCTCCCCAAAGAAGAGGCTGCAGTCCGTGTTTCACACTGGGGCTCCAAACACTTTACAGAGTCAAGAGCTGTTCCTTGAGGGACCAGCAGGGAGAGAGAGGGATGGGGGCCCGGGCAAGAGGGCAGCCCCCAGAGTGGGTGAGTAGATGATAGGTTTGGGAAATCTGAAGAGACAGAAAAATTTATTAAAAACAATTAATAGCTGCTCCAAACAAGGATTTAAACTGAAACCAAAGCCTTAGGGAGGGAGGAAATGAAGTGGCATACGATTGTTATTTTATTGCTTAATATTTTTATTTTTTTTTAAATATGATATGCTAAATGCAAATAAGCGTTTGTACTGAGCAGGAGAGGGAGGGGATGGAAGACATGCCGGGAAAAGTGAGTGGGATCTAGGTTTTGCATCGTTCGCTGAATTACTGGCAGGTCTTTTGTAACATCTGTTAAAAATAAAACAAACATTCATTTCCATTTCTCGCTGCCTGAGATGGCTCCTGCAAAAAAATTTCAACCTGTCCAGGAATTTGTCTTGAAAGTTGCCCTCCCTCTCCTCACGCCTCCTCTTCTCCAGGGGAGATTTCCTTCCTGGACTTCCCAGGGGCTCCATTAGCCCCACATTAAAGCCTTTCTACTTTGCTCTAAAACTCTCCATCGAAGTAAAAGGAATTCTAATAAACCACTGGGAAGACTCTGCTATTCACTCTTTCCATGGAAACACGGCGCTGCCTCGGAGCAGAGCTCCTCTCGACGGAGCCTGGGTCACGGCAGGAGGAGACCAAGGAGGGATGCAGAGATGGTTTCCATTATAAGAGACCTTTTGAGAGAAATAATCGCTGCTCTCCCACCAAGGAAAGCCTTCGAGATGTCAGGGGCCTCGGCACGGCGCGGGAGCGGGGCCGGCCTCGGAGGGGGTGGTGGTGGGAAGTGGGATGTGCTGGGCGCTGAGAAACTCATTAAAACATCTGATTAGTGGAAATTAAGGTGCCCAGGACTGACTCTTCCCTCCCAGTGGGAGGGATGAGTCCAGGAGGGTGGGTGGACCCGGTGGTGCAGGAAGAGGCTACACAAGGGGGCTCAGGGCTGGGGATGTGGGTATGAGGGGGACATGGGGTCACAGGAGGACAGTGGTGTGCCCAGGGCTGTGCTGCACGGACCAAACATCACACCACAAAAATAGATTTTACAAGTCCAAAAAAAGCCCGTTTGCTCTGGGAGGGGATTTCTGGCTGTTCCCTGGGTCCCAGACGGGAGCTGGATGAGGAGGTCAGTGGATGGATCCCTACCTAAAGCCACTGTGATATAATTAATTTCCAGCCTCCTCGCAGGCACAGTCATCCCGAGTGTTGCTGTTCTGACACCGTGCTGCAAGATGAAGGATTTTATTTTTTTTTTTTAAGCGTGAGGAAGCTCGTTAGAAATAGCCCGAAGGGCAAAGTTAGGAAATGAAAATCCATCGGATCCGCTCGGAGCCGATGCACGGAGCTTGATGAGAGCTGGGGCAGGGCTGCTGCTCCCTGCCTGCGAGGAGCCACCGCACGTGTGGGGTGTGTGGCACACGGTGTGAGGTGGCACCCGGCCCAGGGGAAGAAAGCAGTCCACTGGGATGGTTTGGAGTGGGGCTGAGGGAAAATCAGCCAGGAAGAGGAATGAAAGAAAGGTGAATGAGAAACAGCCAGCCTAGAGCATCCCTTGTAGGTAGTGGGGAGATCCCTGCACCCCGGGTTGGCCACTCATGTCAGGGCCAGATGAAAGAGGAGGGTGGCGGGGAAAAGCTCAGTTTTCTCAGGATGCCTTATCATTTAGGTTGAAGCAGTGAGACACCGAGGGAGCCGAGGGAGCCAAGGGAGCCAGAGTGCCTTTGTTTTAGCAGCTCCAGAAATAACATTGCAATGAGTCATTATTTTTTAGCCTCTCCGGAGCAGGAGGTGCGGGGTTACGTCCAGGGAAGCCTCTGACTTTGATCAGCAAGGTGAGCCCTGCTCTCATGGCAGGGAAGATGAGAAGAGGCTTTTTGATGCTGATCATGCTGTTTTGAGGTAGCTCAGGGTGAGATCTGCTCCAGGATGCTCTGGATCCAGATTTTATCAAGGGGATGGCAATTTTTCCATCTGCACAACTGAGCAGCAGCATCTTCTATGAGCTTGGAGGTTTTAATGAGTAAAGTTAATTGGTGTTAGAGGTGGTGGTCTCCCACCCAGCCAGTGGTTGGGCTTAGATAGACATGACCGTGTCATGCAAACAGAGGTGGGTGTTGACACCTCAGAAATGCTGAGAAGTCATGAAATCAGCCTTTTTGAACCCGTAAATCATAGGCACAGAACTATAAATGTTCCAGAAAAATAACGGTGTTTGATAACCAAAGCATTTGGTGGCGATTTAATTTGCATACGGGGCTCTCTGGGGCTTGTGGTTTCAACCTTTCTCCCCACGGTGAGGTCAGGGTTTGAGGAGAGCAGGGCTGAGGTCTTCCTGAAATCACAGGATTCCTGGAGGTGGGGATTTCAAACATATCAGAGCTGGGAAATAACATGGACAGACCAGATTGTTGAATTTATTGGATTGCAGTGTAAAAATAACAAATCCTTTAGTCTTCTCTCAATCCCAGAGGAGAAGCTGGGGGTGACGTCCTTTGGGTCCATCCCACCTTGGCTTTACTAGGGTGGCAGTCACGGCTTGTGGTGCCAAAGAGTGCCAGGCTCTTCCCTGTGAAGGGCAGGGCAGATTGGTGATTAGGGGGAATAACACCAAGTCCCTGGAGAGCCATGAGGTCCCAGCTGGATTTACCATCCCGCAGAGAGGCACGTGGGAAGTTGGAGGTGGCTGGGACCATGTTGTGGTGTATTACCTACAAACAGCCAGGCTGGGTCTGCGATGGGGATGGGGATAAGGATGAGGATGGGGAGGAAAAGGACAGGGGAGATGAGAACAAGCAGTCTGCTTTTGCAGGTGCTGTGTCCCCTTATGTGGTTTGGTCTGGTTTGCAGCTTGATGCCTCCTATCTCGAGTAATTAACAGGGAAAAGAGAGGGCCTGGTTATCCATCCTTCAAGAGCAAGGGGTTGAATTGAAAGGCAGCGCCTTGGAAGTGGATCAAATAGCTCTCCAGCCCCCCGCGTACGGCTCGGAAACTTGCTGCCGTGCTGCGTTATCAAGGTGAACAGCTTTAGTTCAATTAACGAGAGGCTCAGAGCAGAGTCGTGGGAGGAGGCAGGGCTGGGCGTTTGCGCCCTTCGGGCAGGAGCCGGGGCGCGGAGCTGCGCGGCAGCGATCCCGGCACGGCCGGCGGCAGGGCACGGCTGGCTCGCTGTGCCAGGGCCACCCCAGCTCCGCGTCCCTTGGCGAGGGGACCACCTCCCCCTCCTGGCCTCTGCGACCGGTCTTATTTACCCCTTGGAAAAATCAGTGTGTGTGGAAGGGTTGCTCTTTGTTACCACCTCCATTTCCCCTCCTGCTAGTAATAAACCTCCCCAAAATCAATCGCTGCCGGCGATGAGCTGCCATCAGCTCACCGCGCACCTCCATCCCCGCAGATGATGGTGCCGGGAGCCCGCGCGCCTGGATTTTTCCTGCCGGTCGCTGCCTGGGCTGCAGCTGGCTCCGGCACGCAGAAAGCTGCAGGTGTGATTTGTTCATTTGCCTCCACCTCCCCCCCTCCCCGCGCTGCCTCCCTCCTGCTCTGCTTCCCTGCCGAGCCCACCTAGCTCATCCCACCCAGCTCATCGCGGCGGCCAGACCGGCATCCCACCCTGCGCCGACTCCGGCATCTCCCCGGTGCAGTGCTGGCGGAGGGTTGGGATCGCTGGGGCTGGAGAGTGTGTGTGTGTGCGTGGAGGGGAGGAGAGGGGGGGTTAATCTGATCCTACGAGGTTGGAAGAGGAAAAAAAAAAAAATCAAAACTATAAAGAAGGCAGCAGCCTCCTCCTTTTCCCTCTCCCCCGCTCCAGAGGATTAAGCCTACAAAAAAAAAAAAAAAAAAAAAAGAGAGAGAGAGAGGGAAAAAAATGTCTGCAGCTTTCTGTTGACCCTGCATGATGGCATTTTTGCGCTCTGTGTGCTGCCTCTGCTGATTGCTATTCCTGGCACAAACACACACACACACGCGCGCACACACACACACACACACGCAGCCCCAGCACGGCTCACACGGGCACGGCGAGCCCACTCCAAAATCCAAAAAAAATCCAAAAAAAAAAAATCAACAAAAACCAAACCAAACCCCAAACCATCCCCAAACCCAACCCAAACCGGTGCCGCTCGGTGTCCCTGGCCACCCTGGTCTCTGTCGGGAGAGCTGCCAGCACCCGCTGCCGCTCGCCCTCTCCTCCACCCCACTTCTCACCTCGGTCCCCAGCTCCAGCGAGCACTTTCTGCCGGAGCCGCCCGCAGCCAGAGCCCTCCACCACTCCTACCGCTGGCATTACATTTTCAGGCTGGATGCTATAGGGCCGTTTCTAATTACCTTATATCCCCTAGTGGTCTATGAATAATGGTTAGTGAAGGAGCTCAGAAGGGCTGCTGAGAAGGGAAGAAAAAAAAAAAAAAAGGAGAATTGTGCTATTTCTCACATTTTTTTTTCTAAGGATCTAATCTGGCTACTGTGCTCTGGAAGAGGAGGAGAGCGAGCCAGCAGGAGAGAGAGGAGAGAGCGAGGACCATCGCAGGTATTGTTGCAAGCTACATCTTTGTGCTTTTTTTTCCTTTTCTTCCTTCTTTTTTTTTTTTTTTTTTTTTTTTAACTGAAGCCGCAGCAGAATTGGAAGGAGGGGGGCGTGGGAGGGGGGGCGGGTGAGGGTGTGCGGACAGAGCTTTTTCCGGATTTATTTTTCTCTTGTGCAACTCGTGTGCTGCTGCGATTGAATGGATGCACGGCGCCGGCATCGCAGAGTTTGGGGAGGGAGGGGGGATTAGACGTACGTGTGTGTGTTGTGTGTTGTGTGTGTGTGTTGTGTGTGTGTCCTATTTGCAGCAGCAACGGAGGAGCCGGGGGGCGTGTGTGGGGGGGTTGTTTTGCTTTTCTGGAAGTAATAAAGAAATTTGCAACCGGTCCAAAACCCCTCCTGACTTGCCGATTGATGGGTGTCTGAACAAAGATACAGCTGAGACTTGGAAATGTTTGTGTGTGGAAGGGATGGATTCGTTTTGCTTGTCCTGACTCCCTACTTTTGCAAAGTTAAAATAATAATGGGCACGGGGCTGCGAAAGCCTCTGCAGAGGGAAGTCTTCCCGGGGAGGCTTATTTAATTGAGGAGTTATGGATGTGCATGGTTTTATACTTCCAAAAGTTGCGGCGGTGCCGCGGGCGGGCGCTTGGCTCTCCTTGCCGTTGTCTGCACGTGAGAACGCTGACTTGATGGATTTTCTTTCTTTTATTCGGTGGCTGGCGGGGCAGGAAAAAATGGATCTAGCAGATAACCCAAGGAATCGTGGGGTTTGCACATCTGGCTGCGCCTTTGGAAAGCCCCTCGGTGGGACTTTCACCTCCCGCTCCCTTTCTCCCACGGCAAATTTTGCCTCCAAATCCTCCGCTGACATTAATAAACAAACAAACCAGGGAATAACTGTGGAGCCCAGCGAGGGGGCTCGGAGTGCTGCCCGGGGGTGGGGGGAACCGTGTGCTTTTGTTTTAAATAACGAAACGGCGATGATTGAAAACATATGAATAGGATGCAATGCAGAGCGGGTGTGTTACGGGGCGGGGGGGGGGGAAGAGCTGGAAAACTGCTTATACGACAGAAGCAGAGCTTGAATGAGTGTGGTGAGATGAAAGGCGAGGGGTCCGTCCCTCGCTTGGCTGCGAGGGGGGGCGATTCCCAAAGGCAGAGGAATGATCTCGGGGTGGGGGAAGCTCACTGGGGGAAACGAAAAAAAAACGCAAAACAAAAAAAACCCCAACAAACCTGAAGTATGTGATTATATCCCGTCCAACTTTGCCGGTTGCGGCGTTAATGGAGCTAATTGTACTCGAAAAGAATAAAACCGGCAGGAAATATGCCTGTGTGTGGAGGGGGGCGATGTGTGGGGAGCAGAAGGAGGTCCCGAAACCCCACGGGCCCCCCAAAAGCGCCGCCGAGGTGGGGCATACCGAGGCGGTATCCAAACGTGGCCGGATTGTGTTTATTTGGGCGGAAATAAAGATGGAGCAACTGCCCTGGGGAAGGCTGTAATCCCCCAGGGAACGGCTCCGGTGCTGCCCTTCGCTGCCTGCCCTTCGCTGCCTGCCCTGCCTGGCCTTGCTTTTGTGTTTGTTTGCTTCCGAGGAGGGGGGAGAAGGGAGCTGGGGGGGGGGCGCGAAGGCGGGGAGAAGCCGTGAGGGCGGAGAGCCGATTTAAATTGGACTTAATGGATTCCCAGGGCAGCTCTTTTAGATGAAAGTCAAAATAAGAGCCAAAGTGAATCTCAGCAGACCTGTCTGTTGCATTAGAGATGCAGCCCTTCCTCCCCCTCCCCTCCCTTTATTCTTTAAAAGAGAGGGGGAAAAAAGTGTTATCCGTACGGAAGACGGCGTGGAGTTTCTCATTCCTATAATGCGAGCTCTAATTGAAGAACTTGCAGCCTCTTGGGAGAGTCTTTACTGATCGCTGCTTTTGTTATTCATGCCGCGCTCTGTTTTCTTGGGATTTTTTTGGGGGGGGGGGCTGGTGCAAGTCTGGCTGCGCCGGGTGTGATGCTGTGTTCCCCCCGAGCTGGCTCTGTGGGCTGACGGCAGGCAGGACCCCCTGGTCCCCTCCTCAGGGGGTCACCCCGGGCTCCCCCGGGTAGGTTGTGCTGTGCTGGAGGAGGAGATGAGCAGCTGAAACCCCCCGGGAGCTGTCGGGGTGAGACGCTGCAGTCTGGCTGCGGGTGGCTCTCGTCCTCACAGGACCCCCTGGGATGGGGACGGATCCTGCCCAGCGTGGCACATGGGAATGGCTGCAAAGCAGGGCTTCTGCCTCCTGCCTGTGCGCACTCCAATGACTTTGGGGTGCCTTGGGGTGCCACAAGGCTGCTTGGTGCAGAGGGCACAGTGCAGCCCTGCTGTCACAGCTCTCCTGTCCCACGGGGGTCTGTGGTGTCACCTGGAGGGGACAGGTGTTGTGCCAAAGCCACATGGATCCTCTGCGCACCCAGGGTGAGGAGCAGGACACAGTCACTGAGCACACAGGACTTGTGCTGGGCAGGAGAGGCGAGTTTCCCTCCTCTCCTGCCTTTTCTGTTGCTCAGGAATTCAGGACGGGGGTGCACAGGGAGACTGGCAGATGGGGCTCCCCCTTTCAGAGATCTCATCACCCCCACTTCCCTTCCCAGCCCCCTTGGGTGGCTAGAGGAGGTGGTGGCCCCTGGGTGTCCCCACACGGTCCCATGGTGATGCTGCCCGTGGCAGTGGGCTGGTTTGAGGCAGCCAAAAGCTCCTTGGGGGCAGGTCCCTGTTGTTCCTGTGTCCCTTTCCCAGCCTTGGGGCGGTAGTTTAACTGTAGTTTGAACTACACTTGAGCTCTACATGGATGAAAACAAGAGCCACAAGCCCCAGGGCTGCTCTCAGTGGCATTTGGTGGCTGTAGGGTGAATATGGCTGGGGAAGAGGATGTGTGGGCAGGATGGGACTCAGCCAGCCCATCGGCTTAGCACGGAGGCAAAGCAGTTAACCTGGACATCTGATCTCCCCGGGAATTGTGTATTGACCCTGACAGCGATGCATCAGGAGCGACAGACTCTCCATCATCGATCCCTCTCCTCCCATCACCAGGTGTCGACACCGACAGTCATGGAGCCGGCTTTAATTTCAGGCCTGTGGCTCCAGCACGTAACACTTAGCCGTGGTCCCAAGGTGCTGCCAGGCTTGGCAAACAAACACCTCCATGGGCAGGTGGCCGTCCCCATTTTGTGGCAGGGATGGCACTTGCTGTGGGTGGCCAGCTGAGCTGGGGACAGAGCTGGCAGGGGACCATCCCAGGGCCATTGGGCAGGGTGACATCGTAGCCTTTGGTGAGGGATCCAGGGATCACCTGGAGTTCCTGCATCACCAGCCTTTGCTAGGAAAACCCTCTGATCCGGTCCCCTTGTGCCATCAGTGTTGAACAGCAGAGGATTTGTCCCCGTCCTTTTGCAGCCTCTTGTGGGGGACCTCATCTGGCCTGGATGTGTCTTGCCTTCCCCACCTCTAAAATGGCCACTACCAAATCTGCTGGGTTGGTCAGGTGTGTTTGCCACAGAGACCTGCTGGGGAGCGTGGTGGGTTTTTTGGGTGCCTTGATTTTGGACAGGACGCAGGCGCTGGCGGGGGCTGGCTGGCACATCGCCTCTCCTCCTTCCCAGCATCTTGAGATTTCCGAGACGCACGCAGCCAAGCTGAGGCTGAAAAAGCTGCTTGTGGTTCAAGAGCATCTCCTCGACGGAGGAAAGAGGGAGGCTTTTCATTCCTCCCTTTCTTTTGGAGCTATCCAAGCTCCCCTCACCGGTGCAGGGGCTCTTCCTGCTCCCCCCTGCAAGGGAACGTTAAAAGCCAGGGGCAGCGGATATCTTGACACCCCGTCAATCCGAGCCTTTTACAGCAGCAGTCTCTGAAGGCTGGCACTGCTGCACAGAAGAAAACAAGTGAGAAGAGGGGGGGAGGTGAGAGCAAGCCTTTGCAGCCGGCAATCGATAATTGTGGTGTCACTCACTGCCTTGGAAGTTCCCGCATCCCCACGGTCGCTGGTGGGGGGGAGAAGGGGAGGGTGAGATCGGGGCTCTGCCCCGCCAGCACCGGGCACGGGGCAGGGAGGGTGGCAGAGGGCGAGAGCCCGGCCCCGAGCAGGAGCCTCCCGCTGCATTACTCACCACTTGATGTAGCTTGAACCTTTCAACTCCCTCCCCTTGGGGATGGAGCGGGCTGGGCAGAAGGTGTTGACGGAAAACGCTCTCCTTTCTTAGCTTTGAGGGTTTTTATTCCCCTTTCCTTCTTTTTTTTCTTTTCTTCCCCACCTCTCTCTATGTGCATTTTGGGCTTTAATAAACCCCACCAAAATATAAACGAAACCCAAAAAAACCCCCTAACCCAGCTCGCCCTCATGTGTCTCTGTCTTAGCAAAAGCCGAGGCAAAAGATCAAGGAATTCTTCCTTTTGTGCAGCTTTCAAGACCAAAGATGTGCTGGTGAAAAGGGGAGGCTCAGAGTACCAGGCACACACAAGTGTTAAAGGAGAGGCTTCCCTTTTGTCTCCAAGGCAATCAGCCGGTGAAGGGATCCACAAATTAATTAAAAATTGCTCTGTCTTGATTGAGTTATTCCTGCTTGCATCCCACCTGCCTATCAAAAGACTGGGAATGGCAGGAGGAAATTCCTATTTCTTTCCCAAACAGCTCAGACACGTACCACAGTCTGTCTCGCTTGCCTTTTATCCCAGGCAGCAAAGGAAATAAAAAAAAGGAAAGGGCTGGCGCGGTATCCAAAGAGATCTCTCCCGGAGGATGCGTCCCCTCTCCTGCGCTAACAAATGCTGCGGTATTTGGACGATTTGGAAGAAAAATGAGCAGATTTACGTGTCAGGCATGGGCCAAATTGTAGTTGTAACTCCATGAAGTTGATGGAGATCCATCGGAGATTAATTTGGCCCCAGGTCTGGCGCTTGCTCCGCAGGGAATAGGCTGGATCTCTGCCTTGGTTGAAACAAGAGGTATTCAAATGGGTTTGTTGTGGCTGTGCTATGCCCAAGTGGTAGAGCCGAGCAAAAATCCCAACTGGTTGTATCCCCGGTGCCAAAGCACCATAAATACACCTCGAGCTGTCAAGTCCTGCACAGTCTCTACCGCATTTACCACTGAGAACGCTTTAAGGGGGTAGATTTATCTGTAGGGGTTGTACACAAGTCTCCCTGTGTGCTTTGCTAAGAGGCTTGAACTCCGTCCCGGTGTCCTGATGGGGGAAGCCTTTCTCCCCTCCTGTTTATGGGATTTCCACCCAAACCAAGCCTGCGCCGGGGCTCAGCCTGAGCCCCAGAGAGCCCAGCACTCCTTCACCGGGCTCAGGCTCTGGTTTGGGGGGGCATCATCAGTCAGTGCCTCCGAGCAGGATTCGGGGGGGTGGTTTGCTGCTTTGCAGTCAGACCTTGCTTCCTCCGCTTTATTGTCATCTCCGCTCTTAGTCACCGCTCGATGCCTCACCAGGGGACACTGCTCCTGCTGCATTTATGGCAGCCACTAAAATTGGCTGCTCCGACGGGGAGGGACACTGAGCATCAGGGAGGCTCTGCCCAGCTCCCTTATGGTCCTTGGCGTCGTGTGGGGAGCGTAGGGGAACTGCAGGGCAGGTCGGTCACCAAATGGGTCCCCTGTGCTGAGCTGAGGATGGACCTCCTGCTCCGCTGGGTCCCTCCAGCTGATGCGTGAGGGGATATGGGAGCAGTGCTGGAAAGGAACGGCAGCGGCCACGTTCTCAGGTGGAGATGGCCGGCGTGTAAATGAAAATGAGATGCTCGATAAAGTAGGAAAGCATAATTAAAAACGTTCACGGCTGCTGGCTCGCAAAGCGTGGGCACTCAGCGATCCAGCGAGGCACAGCCGTCCCCCCCTCCCCAAACCCCACGGCTCTCAGCCCGCGTTGTCCTGTAATAGCGTGTCCTTCACATGCCTGTCGCTACATGATCTATAGAACAGGGCTGGCCTCTCATACCACTGCTTTCCACCAGGCCGGTGACTGGAATCTCCGGAGGAGACTCTAGTCCTATCATAGCATGTCCTTCACCGTGACTGCTGCTGCACAGAGACACAGCAGCGCGGGGCTCTAATACCTTGTAATTCACTGTGACTGCTGTGGCAGGACCTGCACCGTGCTGTGCTGCCGCAGCCCTTCAGACCTCTTGGCTTTTGCATCTGCTCTTGGGCTTCAGAGCAAGGGCTGGCTGGGAGGGGACATAGGGTGGGGGGGCCTTGGAGATGTCCCGGGCTTGGAGCCTGGTCCCCGGCTCCCTGCGGGCGTGGGAAGGTGCTGAGTATCCCTGGGACACGGTCACATCCTGGCTCCTGGGTGGTTAAAAGGAGGGAGTGCTGGGGGCCAAGCCCTGCCTTGGCAGGGGAGAAATCCCTGTGAGTGTGCCAGGGTGAGAAATGGCCCTTGGATGCAAGGAAAGCATCCTTCCTCTGGGTGGTTTGGGCATCATAATAAATGTCAATATCTCCGTGCACACAAAGGAGAAGGGGACATTTGGCTACCGAGCGCGTTTGTTCCAGGAGCTGATTTACTTTGAAGACTTAAAGGGTTCTCTGATGCTTCCCTCTTTGCTGGTTAACCCTGTTCCTTTGCCAGTTAAATAGAAATGCAGCTGCCATCAATAAAGCCCTTCTGGAGGCTGTTCCATGGACATTGCCACACCGCTCCCAGTGCTGTGCTGGACATTGCTCCCTCTTCCATTGATCTGGTTTAGCTCCTCCATGGGCAGAAAGCGGCTGCACCTCTGAGCTTTTGCTGTCCTGGTAAAGCGAGGATCCCTGGGAGGGCTGAGGGTTTTCCAGCCAGGTGTTGGAGATCCCAGTACTCATGGCATCCCCTTGGAGCTGCGGGCCTCAGTGCTATGGATGTGCATGGAACAGGGTGTGGGTGACCATGGCTCAGCCGGGAACCAGATTTGGGGTTGCTGCTTTGTGTTGCTGGGTTTTCTTTGAAGGAGAGGCATTGGAAAGCCTGGAAGCTGGAGCCTGTAAAAAGAGTGTGAGAATGTCTTGTCAAGGCTCTCAGGATGGGATAAGAGCATGTTTGGTTGAAGGAGCAGATTTTGGGAGCTAGTGCTTCCCTGCAGCATGATGCTCAGCTTGTTTTCCGAAGAACAGGAGTTGGCATCTCCTGTTTTGCTTCCATACAAATCGTCAACGTTGTTGCTGCTCCTGCTTGGACTGGGGAAGGAGGAATTTGGCCCAGTGGCTTTTTTTCCTCCCGCTTCCCCCAGCAGCCTAGGCTACAGATCTGCAAACAGCTGTAAGGAGAGCAGAGATCATTAGCTGGCAGGATCAGATGAGATAGTTTCTTAAAAGGATTGTCTGATTTCTCTATTGATCAGCCTGATTTAAAAGGGGGAGTTGGGTCAGAGGGCATAAATTATCATTGAAGGAGGGGTGAAGGCCTCAAAGGCTGTGCTGCACTTAGCTGCAGTGCTGAGGAATGTGTCTCTGGGCAGGGACGTGCAGAGTTGAGCACCGTGGCTGCCGGCCAAGCTGGGTCTCCTCTACGCTGAACTGGGAACCAAGTCAAGGGAAGTGCATTTAAACTTGGGTAAAGAGCCTCTCTCTCTTCACCAAACTGGTTTCTTCAACCCCCACTGGTATTGCAGCAGTGGGTGTTGGGGTCAGAGGGGGAAGGGGTGCAGCGTGTGGCCCTGTGTGAGGTTTGGGGTGTGGCGATGGGTTGGGGCCACTGTGGGGTCCTGCTGGCTCTGAGCTCCCTCCCTCCCTCCCCGCAGAGAGGATGCTCTCACCCCGCAGAGACCTGCGACCTCTCCCTGGCTTTCCCCAGGCTCCCTGTGTGGTCTCCAGCGAGATGTTGAACCACGGGAGGTTTCTGCCTCCCTGGCTGTAAAATGAAGCTAATCTGCAACCTGAGGTTGCTGCTTTCCCTGTTCTTGTGATCGCTGCCCAGGGTTCCTGCATCTCCTGCCACTGGAGTCACAGGACTTGCAGGCTTTGCAGTGGCCCCCCCAGCTCTGGATTACGGGAAGAGGAATGGGAAAACATCCAGGGAAAATAAGACACCATCCACATTGATGGCAGAGGGTCTGGTTTTGGGGACGTGGCACATCTTCCACACCAGCTTGTTCTGCTGCAGCGTGGGTCCTTATTCATTTTTCCCTCATTCTCATCCATCCTCATGATGGAGGAGCCTTTTGTGCCCAGGTCAGTGTCCCGTCTCTACCTTCTCCCGGGGTTTGCATCTGCCACAGCTCTCTGGGGCAGGGCTGTGGGGATCTGCAGTGGGGTTGTGTCACTGTGACAGGGTTGTGTCACCCCAACAGGGCATGAGCTGGAGCCAGGACAGGCTGTCTCAACAGGGAAAGCTGCAGGAGCACTTGTGGGATGCCAGATCATCCTCTGATTGGGGTCTGTGCCCTTTCCAACCTCAATGGAATTTGTTCTTCTTATTTCTGGCTGTGCTGAAATGAAACAGTGCAAGAAGTGTGATTTCTCTAGCTGTGGGCAGGTCTGAGGTGCCCCAGCGAGCGCTGGGTTGGGGCATCTGCCTGGAGTAGTGCCATGGGGGAGGCACAGACACAGCCACACTGCTGGTGTCCCCAGGCTGGGGACACGTCCTGAAAGTGGGCCCATCTGCCCTTTCCCAGTGCTGTTCCACATGCCAGCGGTGCAGCCAAGGCTGCTGCCCACCCTGGTGCTGCCCATCCTCTTGCTCCTGCCCTCCTGCATGGAATCATTGAATCACAGAATCGTCAAGGTTGGGAGACCCCTCTGAGACCATCAAGTCCAACCATTAACCCAACGCTGCCAAGCCCACCACTAAACCATGTCCCCAGGTGCCACATCCACACATTTTTTGAACACTTCCAGGATGGATGAGCACTCCACCAATACCCTGGGCGGACTGTTCTGATGCCTGACCACCCTTTTGATGAAGATATGTTTTGTAATATCCAGCTTCAACTGCCCCTGGCTCAACTTGAGGCCATTTCCCCTTGTCCTGTCACTTGTTACCTGGAGCAGAGCCTGACCCCCACCTGGCTGCACCCTTCTGTCCGGGAGTTCTGGAGAGCGAGAAGTTTCCCCCTGAGCCTCCTTTTTCCCAGGCTGAGCCCCTCCCCAGCTCACTCAGCCGCTCCTTGTGCTCCAGATCCTTCCCCAGCTCCGTTGCCTTTTTCTGGATACACTCCAGCATTTCAGTGTCTTCCTTAGAGTGAGGGGACCATCCCCATATGCCCCATCCCTGTGCATGGTGGCTGCTGGGGAGAGCAGCATGGTAGTTCCCCATGACGTGTGGCTTGGAAGGAGATGAGCCAAGTCATTATCACGGAGTACTTCTGCCAGGTGGAGAGCAGGGGACCAGCATCCCAACCCAGGGCATGGCTGGGAGTGAGCAGAGAGTTCAAAGGCTGAGCCAGGGTGGCCGGGGCTCTCAGCAGCCCCAGTCCCACTGAGGAAGAGAGCATCTCTTCCAAGCATCCACCAGCACTGGCCTCTCGGCATGGCTGGGGGAGCAGCCATCAGCGTGCAGCAGCTGGGCCGGCATTATCCTGGAAATGTCATCCGAATGCCAGCCCGCCGGTGAGCGCCAGGACGTGGCAGGAGGCGGTGACTCGGCTTGCCGGCATTGGCTACCATTTTAGAGGAAATGTGGAGCGGCGGGTAATTATTTCTCGTTCTTAATTGAAATTTCAGCCTCAGTGGTTCGCGAGAGCGGGCGGGAGCAGGAGCACAGGCGAGCGTGACACGAACGCAGGGCTTGTTGTGGGATGAGGGGGAGCACAAGTGAGCCGAGCCTGTGGGGTGGCAAAGCATCTCCCAGCTCACGCAGGGTGCAGCACTCCTGGGAAGGAATTCCCATAGCCCACAGCATGGCCTGCTCACGGTTCCAAAATAAAACCAACCCCCAGAGTGCCAAGATTTTAATTTTTTTTTTTAGCGGGGGAGGATGCTTTATTGTTTCTTTATTCCTGTATTTCTGTTTTGCTTCGGATGAAGGGCCAATTAACTGGAATTAGGCGCTGCAGCCCGGCACCCTGCGTCGGCTCGGAGCAATCAGGTGTAGCGCAGCATGGCTGATGAGAGCCAATCAAGATGTATAAATGAGGTGTTGACATTCAAACAGCAGGTACCCGCGCCGCCCGGCCGCAGCCGCGCCTGCGTGCAGCCGAGCCTGTGACACGGAGCCAGGCACGGAGAAGGGCCCAGCCCGGTGGGGCAGCCAGCTTTGCTTTGGCTCCAAAGTGTTTTGTGTTAAGCTCGATGGTGGGGACACACTGAGCTGCCCATGCTGGGGGTGGTGGGTGTGAGGGTGGGTAGTGGACGTCGCTGCCAGGGGTTGTGTGCTGGCAGCCCCTGTGCCCAGTGCTGATGGATCCCATGGCCAAGGAGGTGCGGCAGCTGCCCAAGCCCTTAGCGCTGCTCCAGGGTGGGCAGCCAAGAAAAATACTGTTCCTTTGGGGAAACTGAGGCACGGGGCAAGATGGTGGACAAAGTCCGCAATGCTGGGGCCTGGTTTCACCCTCAAGGTTTTGTATTTGCATTGCTGGGGTCAGTTTTGCCTCCAAGTCCCTGGGGCTGGACAGCACTGGGACACATCTGTCCCGCCATGGATGGTGGCCTTGGTGTGACCACTGCGCTGGCAGGTGCAGGGCCAGCGCCCTCCAGCAGTTTGTCACCCTCAGCTCTTGGGTTTGCCATAGCTGCCACCATGGGACACCCTGGGAGGCGGG
This sequence comes from Monarcha castaneiventris obscurior, assembly GCA_026261815.1. NCBI lineage: Eukaryota > Metazoa > Chordata > Aves > Passeriformes > Monarchidae > Monarcha > Monarcha castaneiventris. Next base: position 8,907,306 of record JAMPIT010000856.1, on the reverse strand, counting down.
GACCAGGGACACCGGTGGCGTGGCAGCACCGCACAGGCCAGAGGAGCTCGGAGGCCATCCAGGGAGGAGAAAGCAGCTCCGTGGCGAACAACCTCATCAGCGTTTCCTGTCTCACGATGGAGAAATCGCATGTGGTGAGAGGCTCTAAAAATAGGCTCGGCAAACTTTTAACCACATTTGCAGATGTTAAAGGTGAAGCCAGAGCAGCTCCGGGGAAGAAAACATCCCTGGCCGTGCCTCCCTGGTGTTAACCCTCAGCTCCGCCGGTGGAGGGGAGCCGGCTCTGAGGGCAGGAGCCCCCGGATGGGCAGCGGGGCCGAGGCTCTGCCTCGTTGTGCTGCTCTCCTGCGCGTCCCCATTAAGCGTGTGGCGGGAGGACATTAGGAGCAGGAGCACGTACCGGCAGGCTCTGTCTAACAGCGCTGCCGCCTGACCCTGATTTGTAGCAGGGCTGAGCAGGGAGGTTTGCTGTAGTGTTACAGCTCTTCCTGTGGTAATAGCCGGCCGGGCAGCACTTGCACAGCACTGCCAGTGGCACCGGGAGCCCACAGTGGCACGGGGAACCCACGGCTGATGGGGTGGATGGGGTGGGAAGGAGATGCTGTAGCTGGGTCGTGGCACATTTGCTTGCAAGAGATCTGAGGGGGCATGTGGGGACAGGGTGTTGCCGCTGGAGTTGTCTCCCCATGGCAGCAGTGCTGGTGCCCAGCATGGTGGCAGGGACACGGCTGGATCTGCCTGTCCTTGTCCCCACCAGCCCAAGGACCCCATGTCCAGTGGCTTGTCCTGCATGCTGCAGTGGGTGCATGCCAGTGGTGCTGCTGTCTCCTTGCCTCCTGCCCCTGTGCCACATTGCCAGGGCTGGAGTCATTTGGGGACAGTGGCCAGGGCTGCCACGTCCTCTTCCAGCCAAGGCATCAGCTCCCTGATGGTACCCAGGGGATGTTGTTTCACTTCCCCTGTTTCTGCCATGCCAAGGGTGACAAACCATCAGGGGGTGCCAGCCCTGTGCACACGGGTGGCCACAGCGAGGTCTCTGGGTCCCGTCCCCATGGGGGCATGGATGCATCCCATTGCCATGCATTCCATGAGACTTGCAGAGGCAAAGCTGACCTGGTAATGGAATGGAAATAAAAAACCTGGAGGGTCGAGGTGAGCCCTAAGGTTGTGGTCCTTGTGGAGGGCTGGCAAGGGGTGTTCTGCCCACAAAAGATGGAAGAGGCAGCACCATCTGCCAGCATCGCCCCGTGGTGCTGTGGTCTCTGGCCTGTGCCAGCCCCACAATGCCAAGTGGGAGAGAGCAGGAATCTTTACCCTCACGAACACGGAAGGTTGACTCGGACCATCAGAAAGATGAAAGAGACAGGGAGAGGGAACGATTAAAGGGAAGAAATCGAGATTCCTCACGTTACCTTAGCTGCCCGCTGCCTGATGCTGGCAACTCGCCGGCCCTCGGCACCTCTCGCACGCAGCTCAGTGCTGGGGCACGGGAGGGCACATGACTTTCTTCTCAGGAGGGAACTTCCCAGGAAGATTTTAATAGTTGCTGTTTGTGTGATGTCTGGGGGAATCCTTTCCTTTCTGTCTGCCATTGCCTGGCTTCACCTTCTCCTGCCAGCAACTGCTGCGTCCTCACGGCTGCGTTTGGGGTGATGGTTTGGGTTGTTTAGCCTTCACCTGCAACCCTGGAGGGGAAAAACTGCCCCTCAGAGTTTCATTTAGCTAGTAAACCCAACCCAAACCCAACCTCAAACAGGTGCAGGCTGCCTCAGGGTGGGATGACCGGGATGCTGGGGTGCAGGGCTGGTCCCCAAGAGTCTCCGCTGGCCACATCGGGATTGGTGTTTTGGCAAAAGGCATCACCTTGCCAGTAGGAATAATAGCCAGGAGGGGGAGGGGGCCGGGGCAGGCAGACAAGCAAATCCGTTTTATCAGACACCGCATATTTTATGAAAGCACATTTCAGCTCTTCAGCCTTGGAAAGCTTTTCATACCCTTTAATTTTCTAATAAAAAGGAATTACGTTTGCTGAAAAGCCAGTAACAAGATTCACTGTCATTGTCTTTTGTACAGACCATAATTCCTGGCTCAGGCTCCTGCCTGCAGCCCCGTTGTGTGGTCCCAGGTGTGGGTCCAGAGTGCTGGCAGGGGGTCTGAGGGCCACGGCTGTGCCGGCAGTGGGCAGGGGAGAGCTTTGCCAGTGGGAGCTTGTGGCAGGTGCCCAGGAATGGCAAGGGCAAAGGTGAGCACCACTTTTGTCTGCATCCACAGTGATGCCTCTTGGTGCCCAACACAGATCCCTGAGAAAGCAGCATGCAGTTTTGAGGTGGTTCCCGCTGTCTGTGTGTGCGAGTTGGGACGGCCTTTGAACCAAAAATCAGTTTAATTGCCTGGTCATTGGCCTTGTAACCGCAAACTCGAGAGTGGTGTGAGGTCCTGGCGAGGCTGGTGGCTGGCAGACTGCTTTCCTGGTCTTTGATGTGGCTGGGACAGGTTGTGGTTACACGTGTCGGAGCAATGGGGTGTCTTTGCTGGTGTCCCCCGGCTCTGCACTGGCCCTACAGATCTGACTGGTGAAAAGGTTCAGCTGGGCAGCCGGCGATTCCCGGTTATCCCCCGCCCTCCTGGGTATCCCTCCTGCAGGCTGCAGGATCTGCCATGCAAACAGCAGCTACCACACGTGCGATTTCAGCAAGCCCAGGGCACTCCCAAAATCCAACCAACCACAGGCTGTGACAGTGGGCAAAGCACGTCTGGATGCCAGCACCCAAGAGCCACCATCTCCTCCCAGCTCCCCGCAAACCCCGAGCACATCCTGGCGGTGTTTGCAGCATGGAGAGCCCTTACAGGTTTCCTCACACCCCACTTTCCTACAGGGGTGCATCCCCCTCTGAGCGCCGGAGCCGCAGCTCTGCCCGTGCCGCGCGGGCTCCCGGCCGGCTGCCACGTGGCGCCGGAGCCACGATGCCGCAGCCGCTGGCGCTCCGTCTCCTTCCGAGTTGCTCATTTGAAGTTTCAGCTCGCCGGCTGTTTTCATGCAGGTGGGATGCAAAACCAGCCCACAAACACCAATAAATATCTTCTATATCCTCCTGCCCCCCCCCCGCCTCCAATTCTCGTTTTCATTCTTACTTCCCAGCTGGTTTTGGGGGGGAAAACGGGTTTTCAAAGCTTTCCGTAAACGTGTGTAACAATAGGAAGCGTTGCCTTTTAGCCTGCGGCCGGCACAGTTTTAAATGAGGTCCCAGGTAGTCATGGTTACCTCTCCTCTTCAGTAAGAGATGACTTTTATTTCCTGCCTTTTGTATTTGCACATCTCAGATATACATTCTCCTAAACCATAATTGGTATTCACAGATAGACAGGAGTGCAGGAGCGAGCTGCCACAAGAGGGGAAGAGCCAGATGGACGCAGGGGGTGTCAAGGTCTCCAAGCCCCCAAACATCAGGAAATCTTAATTTCAAGTCATTTTTCCTCCCCTGGCAAGGGCGGGGAGGCAGACCTGTCTCTCCACAGCCTCAGGGCTTGTCCTGATCCCACCTCCCTCGCAGCATCCTGGTTAGTCTGGTTGCTGCGCCAGAATTTGGGATTCACCCTGTGGTCCTGCAAGCCTCTCTGGCATCCTGCATCCCCCCCCAAGCATCCCTTGATTGTGCTGAGCTGGGAGGGTGAAAGAGGGGCTGCCCTGTGCCCCTGGTCCCCAAGCAGAATCCTGACCCCCCCAGGCACTTGGGGGGCCAAGCCTGCACCCCTTGATTTTCGGAGGCACGAAGGGGAAGCGGAGCCGTGGGGCTGTGCGCTCGCAGCAGGCACAGCCTGGGGAGCGGGTGCGGGAGGGAGAAGCGCTCAGCAATGATTGATGAAAGATCATAGCCTCATTCCACGGGATCATTGCTCAGAGTGTGGGCAAAGCTGCGTGTCCCAAGGGGACCATCGCCTGGATGCATGCGAGCCTGCGATTCAGGGCAGAGGGGATGCAAAGCCACATATTTTATGCCTTTTTTATTTTTTCTCTCTCCCTCTCTCTCTCTCTCTTTCTAAAGCACCAGGAAAACAAAAACCCAAGCTGTCTAATCAGAGACAAGCAGATTCCACCCACTTCCTTGGAAAACTTGCATTTGCTAGGAAATCATCTCGCTGCATTTACAGCAAGCAGAGTGCCCCAGCGGTAGCTCGTGCCTTTCTGGCAGGATGATAACCAGCGCTGAACAATTATTGCGCTGGAGCGGGAGCAGCAGACATATTGGCTTTTCTCAGCCAGCAGGAAAGAATTTGCAAAACTAAGCAGGCGACTGGAGCAGCTCGGATTTGCAGCGTTGGATGCGCGGTGCCGGGGATTCACAGCTCACCAGATTTGCTGGTGGCAGCATATCAGGGACTCGCACACCGCATGCACCTGGGCTCCTATTTACATGATTTTTTTTTTCTTTTTTTTTTTTTCTTTGCAAGGGAAGGGCCTGTTTTTGCTGCCTGGGAAATGCCTCTGATTCCCAGCTTCCCCCATGGATGCTCAGCCCCCCAGGTGTGCGCTCGGGCAGTGGGGAGAAGTCGTTTGCTTTTGTATTTTTTCCCTTTTAATGAGAAAAATGTGTGCTTGTCACAGAACCATGGAATGGTTTTGATTGGAAGGGACTTAAAGCCCATCCACTTCCACCCCCTGCCATGGGCAGAGACATTTTCCACTAGACCAGGTTGCTCCAAGCCCCATCCAGCCTGGCCTTGGACACTTCCAGGGAGGGGGCAGCCACAGCTTCTCTGGAAACCTGTGCCAGGGCCTCAGCACCCTCACAGGAGGGTGTTCTTAAAAGAAATTCTGAAAAAATACTGTCAAAATTGTTGTCAAGGAGGTTGTCCTTAAAACCCAGTGCTGGGAAGAAAGGCAGCAGTTCCAGCAGGATCCTGCCCCATGCCAGCCTGGCTGCCCTTAGCATCATCAGAGGAGCAGGGTCTGTCTGGGGGTTCCCAGGGGAACCATCTTGGGGCACAGCCACAAATCCCCAATCAAGGCAAAACTCCTTTGCTCAGTTGTAACTTCAGTCAGAGATGTATGGGATTGCTGGAACAACTCCCATCCCTCAGAGGTTTTTGGTTCTTCCACAGGTAAAAGTCTCCCTGACTGCGGGTCTCACATCTGCTCTCGGCTTCTCCATGGGCTAAGCAGAGTGGAAGCAAAGAAATCCCTTCTCTTCAGGCTTGTGGGGGTGGGAACTGGATCTATTCCCATGTCCCTCTGCCCACTCACAGCAATCCCTCTCTTTGCTGGAGCATTTCTGAACGGGATGCTCCAATGTGGAAAAGTGGCACAGTGGGGTTTTGGTGTGGATTTGAACTGTGTTCCCATTGTGGGTGCTGTTTGGCAAGGACAGCGGGCAGAGCCTGGCCCGGGATACTCTTCCCAGCCCCGCTCGGGATGCAAACTGAGCATCAGTTGCACCAGCAGCTGATGGAGACTCCAGTATATTAGCAGCATTAATTAAGTTACAAAAATTATGCATGTTATCAGTTATGAGACGACCTTTCATAAACTCAGTTATTAAAGCAATAAAGCATGACCCGCTGGTCCTAACCAGTCTAATGGCTGGCTAAGAGCGTGGTTTTTCACATAATACTTTTAGCAGGTCATTAGCCGAGCAATAAGATAACGTGGAGAGCCAAAGTGATGTGCGGGAATGGCAGTGGAGGCAGAGACAGTGCTTGATGAGGGGACACGGGGCTGGGGTCACCCGTCCTCCCACACTGCTTGTATGGGTGTGCACGGCTCCAGTGGTGGCTGTGGTGGGTGATGGTGGAGCGGCGGCTGATGCCGGGGTGCTCCCAAGCCTGTGCCATGCTGAAATCCCAGTGCCATGGAGCAAACCCAGCCCTGGGGCAGGTATGGGGCTGGTGTTGGTCCCTCTCAGCCCTGGTTTCAGAGCCCACCCTTGCAGAAGGGAGAAGGGGTGTTGTGATGTGGCCATCCCAGCTGCAGTCCCAGTGGGCTGTAGGATGAGGATGAGGACCCTGACCTTCCATGAAGCCAGGGGTGGGATGGAGAGGCCTGGGCTCCCTCCTCCTGAGTGGTCTTGGTATATGGACAGTGCTGGTCTCACCATATGGTTGGTGTTTGTCTCTCTGAGCTGAGACCCCGATTTGGGGGTGTACAGGTTGGTCCCCTCCCTGCCATGCCCGTGAGGACATGCCAGGCATCCAGGGCCACCCGGAAGAAGCCACCAAGCCCTGGTCCCCAGGTCCTGCTCCCTCCACTCACTGGTGCTATTATTGAGCACATCCCAGCCAAGTGGGATACCCTCCCTACCCCTGGCTACGCCATGAGACCTGGACATGGCAAGAGCTGCACCACAATCCAGCACCCCCAGCACCCCCAAAGCGCCTTTCCCGGTCCCCGCCAGCCGTTTCCAAGCACTGACCCTCTCCATAAACAAAGGAGAGGGAGAGGGAGGGTGGCTGGCATGTTAATATACTCTCCCCCCCTCTTTTCCTCCCTTCATCCCTCTGGGAAAGGCCTTTGCAGATATAAGCAAACCTTGATTAAAAGCTGCCTGACAGGCAACGGCAGCAGCAAGCAGCAGGCAAGGAAGCTCTCCAAGTCCAAAGGGAGCTGCTTCTGCTGCTGCCGCTGCTGCCTCCATTCTCAGATGTCCCTGATCCTTTAATCAATCACAGCCGCGGAAGAGAAGAGCAAACACCCGTGCCGGGGCAGAGGTATGTGCACGCATTCGTTCCAGCCGCAGCCGAGGCAGCAGGGCGGCCGCACGCCTTCGGCTGGAGGCACGGAGCCGTCCCCGCGCCTGGAGCTGCTCTTTCATCTCACGGAGACAAGCAGGGGCTGTGTCCCTGCCGGTGCCCCTGACAGCCCCAAGGACTCAGGCGTGGAGGATGGTACCCCACGGCGTGCAGGTAGCGGGGGCAGTGCGGGCAGCCTCTTGGCCTCTCCCCAGGTGCTCCAAGATGCATTCCCGGGTAGAGGATTCTCCCAGCTCCCCATCCCATGGGCTGTGCCACACCGGCACCGATGTGCCTGGCTTGCAGCGAGCGGGGAAAACGGGGCGTTTGCAGATGTTGGGGAGCTGTGGGAATGGGGGCTCCACAGGGAGCCAGCCTTGGCTGTTGTGTCTAACACGGGGCTGGCCAAAACCCATCCGTCCTTTGATTGGCACCCCATGGCTGGGCACACAGAGCAGTGCCCTGGGGTGTCCCTGTCGGGGAGCAGAGCCCCATCCTGGGCTGTGTGGGGTGGGCAGGGATCCGCTCCAGCCCTGGAGGGACAGGCAGGGCCTCACACCAGCTGTGGCCATGCCCGGAACCACCAGCATGCCGAGAAACCGCCCACCCCCGGGATGATTTGTCACCGAGTCCTGTGTGTCACCGCGGGGCTCGCTCCTCGGAGAGGCTGGAGATTGGGGGCGGAGGGAAGGGAAAAACACGTCTCTTTCATAAAACCCAGCAAAATGCTCTCGTTCCTGACGTGCTTCCCCAGCTCGCGTGTGGCAGCGGGAGCTCCGCCGGTGCGAGGCCGGCAGGGGCAGGCTGGGACCACGATTTCCCTGCTTATTTTTGCCGTTGCTTATTTTTAGTGCCGCGTCTTAATATATTGTGACAGTGCCCTGGGACGTGGCGCGCCTCCGGTCGCAGGAGAAGGTGTCTGGGGCAGAGCTGCTCGACGCTGCGAACGAGTTGCAGCCAATCTCCGGCACGACGCCGGCTAACGAGGCACCCGCCGCTAACCAGGGTCCCCGGGGGAGCCCAGGGGGAGTGGTGGGGATGGACCTGTGCATTGAATTTGTCGGGGCTCTGCTCTTGGGGGAGTCAGGGTTTTAATATGTTTTTTAATTAGGCAGTTCTGGTAATGACGGGTTGGTCACTGGAAGAGCCGGTGCCAGGCAGGAGTGGTGCCTTTGTGGAGCGGGTGCCTGCACAGACAGGGACATGGATGGTTTGATGTTTCAGGGACCTTGTGTGTACTGAGGGACTCCAGTGCTGTGTTGGCTTCGATCTCCATCTTCCATCCCTGGAGCTGCTTTTTGGGAAGGGTTGAGTGGTTTCCATACCAAGGTGTGCCTCATGGTTGCCTTTCTGGGCCTCCAAGTGGGTTTTGATGCAAAGCAGAGAAGCAGCTGGCAAAGGCACAGATGTTACCAGGATCAGGATGAGATCCCACCAAGCCAGGGGGTGCCAGCACTGGCTCAGGCGTGGGGGTAGTTCCAGTGGGGGTGCTGTGTCTGTGGGGAGATCTGGGTGCGGTGTGGTGCTGGGTTTGGCAGCAGGAGTCTGCGTGCACAGGCACTGCCTGCCCCAAGCCCATTAGTAACGGGTCTTTGTGGAATAACCCTCCTCATTAAGGCGAGCTACCCCATGTGTCAAAGCTGCTTTATAAGGAAATTATACTCGGCTCCAGCCGGGATGTGCGTATGTAAATGGGGCGACGCACAGCCCTGATTGAGACATCATGGGGCAGCTCAGCCCGGGACCCCTGGGAATCTTCGATCCTGGGAGAAACAGGGGCTCCAGAGGGGCTGGAGAGTGCTGGTGGTGGGGGATGCATCTCAGCCACCTCCTGGGGTTTGGGAGCCCCTGTGTGCACCCAGGGCTTTGGCAGGAGCCGTGGACCTGGTTAGGGCTGGAATGTCTCCAGGTGTTGGAGGGTCCAGCATCCCAGCTCCAGTCGCCACATCCTCCCAACAGCATTGCAAAGGATCTCCTCTCTGCACTGTGTCACCTTGGTTTGGAGGAGCAGAGGGGAACCCCCTCTATTCCATCCCAACCCCCAATTTTGTCAAGATGCCACTGCATGCCCAGCACTGGTGGAGGCAGTGTGGACTCTCCCTCTGCTCCTCATGTCATGACCTGAAGCCCTACTGAGCTGGGATTAAATCCTCCTGACCACATATCCGAGGTGTTGGGATGCTCCACACACACATTTGGAATGTTGGGATGCTCCAGCGTTTGGGAGAAGCAAGGAAGAATGTGCCAGAGCTGAAGCCATCACAGGGCTTTGGTGCCCAAAGGACACCATGAGACACCGAGGTTCTTCACACAGCACCTGTGCTCAGTGCTCCTTTCCAGGAAGGAGTGGACACAGCACGCACCAGCTCCCCGGGATCCAGCTGCAGCATCCCCACCTGCCGGGACATTGGCACCTCTTTGTGGGAATGGGGTGGCAGCTCGGCAGGGAAGTGAGACCCTTCATTTTTTTGGCAGCGCGTTCCTAATCAGCAGGACCCGCGCGCTCCGCCGCAGGCACGCCGCGCGCTGCTATTTACGGAGCTACTTGAAATACACCTGCAAGAGGGGAGAGGAGAGAGGAGCGCCAGCAAGTAAATAACCCAGCAACCCGCCGGAATGAAAACAGGGAGATGCAGCAATCGAAGGCAAAAAAAAACCACCCCAAAATCAAGTGTGATGTGGAATTGAGGGGCTCTGTCCCAATTGTGCCGTGGTTTTCCACTGGGGTGCTCACTGGTGTTGGTGGTTGGTGGGGAGACCCCATCCCATTGTTGGCCGTGGGGGATCTCAGCACATCCCTGGAGTGGGCAGAGGGAGGGATGGATGGATGGATGGATGGATGGATGGATGGATGGATGGATGGATGGATGGATGGATGGATGGATGGATGGATGGATGGATGGATGGATGGATGAAGCCCTTTGCCCACCTCCCCGCTTGCTTTGTTTACCTCAGGCTGCTGTTCAGCTCCTGCCTCCCCCCACCCTTTTCTGAAACATTATAAATCAAACAGCTTAAAATGTAAAGCATCAAAAATTCTAAAACCTTCATCTATTATTAACTGTGACAGTAAATTCCACCTCTGAATGTTTCACATAGCAACTGTTACCAGGACTCAGCATCCAAAGCTGATGTTCCAGCAACTTTCCGTCACGGCACCTCTGCTATTCCAACGATGCTGACACTGGCCTGGTGAGATGGGCTGCCATTCCCAACACCTTTCTATGGGATTGGGATGCCAGCAGAGAAACTGAGCTGGGATTTAGTGACTATAGCCCAGGATCAGAAAGGAACTTGGTGCCTGCATGTGGGAGCTGGTGGTGGGATCCCCCATCATGGTCCTACCTCTGTGTTGGTCATGCAACCCCCCCAAACTTCATTACTTTGACCATCATGTTATGAAGCACCATAAATAACAAGGATGGGAATGGAATGGTTAAAATAAATGGATAGGGAAGGGTTTTTGCAGGGGTTGGTGTTTGCTTTTCTACCTCCACTTCGTCCCGGTGCTGGATGTTGTTGTGGCCCCTGAGTGGTGACCCTCACCCTGCCAAGGGCAGGGCGTCTCACTGCTCTGAGCATTAGGTTGTGGTGAGTTTGTGGTGTGCCAGTTGCCCACAGGGACCAGGAGCCAGGTGTTCACCACTGGGGTTTGTTCACGTTTTGGTGTTTGTTTGCCTTCCCCACGTGCCATCATGGCTCTGTTCTGTGCTGTGTCCCCTGCCTGGAGGTTGAGCTGGGGTGTTTTAGGTTGGATTTGGCTGCGTGGCAGCACTGTGAGCCTGGTTGGGGATAGGGAGAGCCGTGGCTCTGCAACCCCATGGAATGCTGAGCCTGCTCTGCTGAGAGCCTCACCAGTGCACCGGCACCACAACCACGGCAAGGCTCACACTGGCACCCCAAGTACCCAAAAGCACCCAAATTCCCCCAGCAGCACCCACCAGGCCAAGCCTGATGCCCCCCATACCCTGGCACAGGCATCCCTACCTTGCTATCATCCTGGCTGTGCCACCTTCCTGCAGATCCTGTGGCTGCCCACTGGGATCTCGTGTCGTGCCATGCCGTGCTGTGCTGGCTGCGGGGCCAGGCAGCAGCGGCTGCTCTGCTGTCTCCCCAGGGACAGGCAGCAATTTTCCTGCTCTGAAGAAGCTTGTGAAGGTTTGAGTGAATCTGGGAAGCAAATCTAATTGGCAACCTGGTAATTCCTCGGGGGGACATGTACTTTGGTCATATCTAAGTACATTCCAGCCAGTGTTTAAGACACGCTGAATCCAAACTTGGACAGTCAAATACCAGCAGCTCTAAGCTCCTTATCTATTTCAGGCAGATTAACTCCTTAATCATCTCTTTTGGAAGTTCCCTGCCCCAAATTCCTCTCCCCTCCTCTTCCCCCTCCCCAGTTTTTCAGCAGGAACAAAAGGAACCGATTTTGCGAGGTGCCAAAGGTGGGGACGGCGCCCGCCGTGATTGACAGAGTCAATAACCGGGAGCTGGGAGAAGGCCTTTGGAAATCTGCTTCCCACTTCACCTGCCCCAGTATTTGTCTTCAGGATTTGAAGCTGGGGAATATATAATACCAAAATAATTTACCACACAGCATCAAACCTCAGTTTATTATTTTCAACCTTCTTTTCCTTTATATTTTTTTTTACTTGATTTATTTCTTTCAACTCCCTTTTATTCTTATTTTTCCTTTTCCCCAGGGGATTTTTACTCAGCATCCCCCTAGCAGGTGACCACTTCGCAGTCCCCAGCTCTGCTTGTGGCAGGGGGATGCTCATCCCCTCCCTGGCAGGCAGAGGAGGCCGTGCTGAGCCATGGGGACACAGCCTGTGCTGGCCACTGTCACTCAGGGGAGTGTCAGAGCATTACGCTTCATTACCGAGCTGTCTGCTGCCGGCAGGGGATGGCTTAGGGCAGAGCCCGGCAGCAGCACAGCCGGGTTTGGCTCTGGTGGATGGACCTGTCTGTGGGCAGATGCTGAAACGTGGCATCTGTGGGGTGCCCGTATCTGAGGGGTTTGCTGTGGGGAGGTGGTGGTTGCTGGGTCATGAGATTGGCTGCCCCAAAAGTGAAGGCAGGAGTTGCCACAGGAAGGCAAAAGAGGGACAGGGTAATGCCCCCTGTAGCCATGAATCCTGGTGAGGGGGTCTCAGTGGGGCTGGGGCTGGGGATGTCTCTGGGATCACCAGTGATAATTGAATAGTGCTCGTCGCAAGCACAGGGGTAAATGTCCCCATGTATCCAACATGGTGGGGACACTGGGACAAAGCCCCATCTCCTCCCAGACAGGGAGGGAGAGTTTGGGGTGGGGAGGAGGCATGGGATGGTGCCAGGGTCTGTCTCTTGCTGTCAGCAGCCATCCCAGAGCAGCTGAGGCCTCCTGGGTTTTGATGTTGCAGCGTGAATTTGCCAGAAGTTTTCCCAGTAGAAAAGCTGGCTGTGACCAGGGATGAGCCAGAGGGGCTGGAGCCAGTGGCACATTCAGAAGAGCTGGGAATGTCCTGGGGGTGACGGCCACCTGCCGTCCTTTGGGGTCTCCAGTTCTGTTGGGGATGGAGGTCCAGGATCCTAGGGCTGGGACATGAGCCTGCTCCATTCCCATGCTCCTGGGCTGGCACTTCGTGGCATCAGCACTGTGGACAACACAAATCTGGACCACCCTGCAGTGGAGAAACTGAGGCACAGCTAGAGAGTGGTCCTGGTTTCAACCCAGTGGATTTTCCAGCTCCGAGCTGCTGGGTGAGTGCCAGGTCCTGCCACCAGGTTTGGTGTGGGTTTGCTGGGCTGAAGGGTCAGCAGGTGCCAGGGGACCACGAACCATCCCTGTCACATTGCCCAGGGAGTGCAGCCTTATCCATTCATGAGCAGCTATCACAAGATGCAGACCAGATCCAGGACTGGGTTGAGGATCCATTCCCTCTCCCATACTTGGGAGAGCTTTTATTTGCTTTTATTTTTGTTGCAAGCAGCATGAACCCCTTGGGGCATCAGCATCCTGGAGGAGGGTGCCAAGGGCATGGCATCTGCTCCCCGGCTTTCTTTGCAGGGATGGAGCTTCTGCCCTGCTTCAAGGGAAACTGAGGCAGGGGACAAACAGGATGTGGGAGAAGGAGGGAGGGTTAATATTAGCGGTTGCAGTAATGATTGGAATGCTTAATTATTATTGGAATTGAAGTGAGTCAGGCCGAGAGCGGGAGAGGAGGGAGGAAGGAAGAAGGATCCAAACCTGTCAGGCAGAAAATGAGTAAAGAAGAAAAACGTGAGCATGTGTGGAACTGGCCAGGCTGTCGCTTCGCACCAGCACCGTGCTGGCCCCGTGCTGCTCACTTGAGGTGAGGCTGGAGGTTGGCTGAAGGTCACCATGGTGGTGACAACAACCCCAAGGCCACAGCTGTGCCCATCGGTGCCCTGGCACCGTTGTACTGACAGCTCCAGGCAGGTCTGCACCAGGATTTGGGTTTGGAGACTGGGATTGCTCTAGATCCCTCCTAACCTCGGCTGTGTTTCCAGCTTCCTGCAGGGCTGGTTTTCCTCTCCCCTCAGAGCCCCAAGGTTGATATCCAACCGCTGGCTGGGAGTGGGATCATGTGGAGCCTCACTCCATGGTACATCCGGCCATGAATTTTGCTCCGGAGTGGAACACGGTTCATCCCGGAGAGGGAATTTGCCCGGGAAGGCTCAGGCTGAGCATCTGTTTTGCTGTGAGCCTCCAGCCTTTTTTTTTTCTCCCTGCCTTTTCATTTTTTTTTCTTTTTTTTTCTTTTTATACCTTTTTTCTTTTTCTTTCTCCTTTTTCCTTCTTCTTCTTTTCCTTTTCCTTTTCCTTTTTCCTTTTTCCTTTTTTATTTTCCTTTTCTTATTTCTCCTTCCCCCCCTCCCCTTTTTCTTCTTTTCCCCTTTTTCTTCCTTTTATTCCCTTTTTTTTTTCCTCCCTTCCTTTTCAAATCCTTCCTTACCAACTGACATTTTCCACCACCAAGAAAAAAACACAGCAACTTGCTCCGACTCCCAGAACCTCCCATCATTCTTCCCAGCCCAACCCTCTGCAAACCTCTCATCCCTGACATCAAGGACCCAACCCCCCCTTTCCAAAATAAAGGAGGAAAAACCAGGGGGAGAGAGGCTGGAGCTGGCGGCTGAGCCGGATTTCCATGTGAGGGGATGAGGTTGGGGCGGCCACGGGCTTCCCCTGGCAAGCGACAGAGGAACCGGGGCCAGCAGAAACGTTGAGTCATGAGTGCGGTTCGCAGGCGGTGGATTTTTTCCCAAGAAAAATTCCTCACTGGGGAGGAGCAGAGCTGGGAGGGGGGCAGCAGTGAAGGACTGTGGCCCCCAAATGGCACACTGATCTGGGGATGGGGATGCACCCCATGGCGATGGGAATTCCCTGGACAGGTTCCGACCCCCGGGAGGGCGGTTTGGGCAGGGGGGGGGACCTGCCCAGGGAATTCCCAAGCAGCTGGATGGGAGGAGCAGCGTGATCTGGGGGGGCTGCAGGAGATGGGGACCCCATCCTTCCTCCTCCTCCTCCTTACCCACATCCGCCCACCCCCACGCAATGGGCGGCGCAGCCCCAGCTCCATTTATCATCATCTGCGGGCAAGTGAAGTGTGCAGGGAACAGCTGCTCCGGTCGGCTGAGCGCCGAAATGGGGCGGGACGCGGGGCTGGGGGGGCGCGGGGGGCTGCGGGCTGCCCTGGGGTACCATAACCCCCCAGTCGCTGCACCGGCAAGGAAAACTGGCGTGGTGGGAGGTGGTGGTGGTGGCGATGGGAGGGATTGGGGAGGTGTATTAAAGGGGTTCACTGGAGGGAGAGCACATTATTGGGGTGCACTGGGGCAAGGGTGCACTAATGAAAGTGCATTGAAGGGGTGCACTGGGGAGAGGGTGCATTAAAGGGCTTCACTGGGGAGGGGGACCATTACTGAGGTGCATTAAAGGGGTTTATTGGGGGACAGTGCATTAAGGGGGTGCACTGAAGGAGTGCACTGGGGAGAGGGTGCATTAAATGGGTTCACTGGAGGGGGCACTGAAGGGGGGGTGCATTGGCAGCGGGTGTCCGTGGGGTGCAGGGACAGACAAACAGCAGCAGCTCCACAACTGCGTGGAGGGTTTGCCCCTACCCTGGACGAGCCCCACGGGTCCCTCTGCACTGCTGAGGGGGGTCTGTCTGTATTCCAGCCCCCCAGTTACTCTCACTCCCAGCTCCTGAGGCAGGATGCCCTTTCCTGGTCTGTCCCACACACCCCGGCTCCCCCCCGCAGCCTCCCCTTTTCTCTGCTCCCTTAATAATCAAATTCTCCGGAGCACTTTGCGGTGTGGCAGCCAGCCAGAAAGGGTTTCTTTAAACTCCACCAGCTCACAATTAAACAAATCCGGGGCTGACGCTACTCGATAGGCGCTTATTCCCCTCCCTGAGAGCTGCCGGGGGATCCAGGGGGGTCCAATGCCTTCGTTCCCAGCTCCGATACCACCTCACCGTATGGGGCTGCACATCTGACTGGGGGGCGAGGGCTGGGAGGGGGTTTGCGGCGGGGGTTTGGGGTGGGGAGCGGGGTGTCCGCGGTGCCAGCGCTGCTCCGATGGCGGAGCATCCCCCTGCGAGAGCGCGCTGCTATTTTTAGTCGCTGAGTCCTTGTTGATGGCGCAGCAGCAGCGAAGGCGAGGGAGCAGCCGGAGGAGCAGCAGGGCCGGATCAGGCCCCGCGGGATGAGCAGCAGCTGGGAAGCAAGGCCGGCGTGCAGGGAAACGGGGGGATACCCTTTGCCCCCTGGGGCTGAGGCTTTGGGGGGTTTGGGTGCTTACCGAGGGTCCCTGCCATGGGAAGTCCTGGGCTGCCTTCAGAGGGCTCCGGATCTGGCCATGCCATGTCCCTGCCAGGCAAGAGGAAGGGGGAGGAAAGGGGAGAAGGCAGGGAAGGAAAGAAGGAGGAGTGGGGGGAGGAAAATAGCACGGAATCCAGCCACGCAGCACAAATCCTCCCGGGCAGCAGGCGGGCTGCGGGCTGTGCTGCGTGGTGCCCCGGCTTGCTCCCGGCACTGGCCCCGTGCCACGCATCAGCCCCCCGCGCCATGGCAGCCCCCTGCACCATCATGGCCCCGGGTCGTGCCCTGGTGCTGGGAGGTGCATCAAGTCCTTCTGTGTCCCCCATGAGTGACACAGGGGCTGTGCTGGGCTGTCCCTGCTCCCCTGGGACCAAGGGGACGGGATGCTCTGTGGTGTCTGCAGCCAGCAGTGAGCACTGCTCCTTGTGTTCCAGGGACAGGGTCGTGCTGGTGCTGGTCACCATGGTGGCCCCAAGTCCCTGCCTTTCTCCCTTCCCCGGGACCCACACCATGAGCCCTGGCCACAGCAGAGCTTTGCCAAGGGCAAGTGTCCAGTGTCCAGCCACAGCCATGCACCGACAGCCCTGTATCGATTCCCATCTCAGAGGCAGTGGCTGGAAACTTCTTCAGGGTCAGGAGAGCACGTCCAGCAGGGACGTGGCAGGGACAGTGAATGTGCAGGGCCCCTGGGACCAGCCACAGCCACCTCCCTCTCCAGGGGAAGGCCGTAACCTCCCTGCTGTCGACAGCTTGATTTGATGCCATTAAAGCGTTTGCTCGGAAACAGCCTACATCAGGCACAACATCTGGCATGGCCCTTCCCCAGCAAAGCTCTGGCGCATCCGAGGGCAGAGCTGGCCTCCAGCTCTGCCAGCGGGTCTGGGTGCTGCTGGTGATGAGTGTGTCCCCTGCCAGGGACAGCCTGGTGCCCAGGTGGCCCACAGGGACACAGGACCACGGCTCTGGGCTCACAGGATTTCAGCTGGAACACGTTCCCTCTGTGCATCCCCACCTCTGCGTGCCAGTGACTGATCCGTCCCCTCGCATCTTGCACTTTTGCTCATCCTGACATTGTCCCAGCTGTTTGGAAAATTAACAATAATTAATTAATAACAATAATTAATTAATCACGATAATTAATAATAAAGGAGAAAGGGGAGAAAAGCTCCCCCTAAAGCTTCAGCCCAGGGTCTTCTCAAGCCGATTTCATTTTTCAAACCCACTCCCACACAGCATGAGGGGCCCTTTGCTCCCATTAATTCTCCCACCACTGCCCAGGGCTGCCCCACAGCCTGGCTTTGATTTTCCTGCCTTTGTTCCAGCAGCACTGGCACAGGGCTGGCACAGGACACCACACTGTGGTAGGCGGCTTTTGTGCCAGCTTTCCAGATTTTTTTTTGACCCATCTTTTCCCTGGAATTTAGGCTTTAGTCTGCAGAGCCTGCAAGATGCAGCTGCAATATGTGGCAGTGACATCGAAAACATCCCAAAAGGGGATGGGGAACAGGGAAAGATGGGGTGCTGGGCTAGTGTGGGTGGCACTGAGCCTGGCTCCAGTGGTGCCCGAGGACACTGTGTGATCGGTGCATCCCTGAGCAGCTGATGTTTATGGAAATAGAACTAAATAAAGCCGTGTGTGTGTGTGTGTGTGTAGACCCCTAAAAGGTGCTGAGGTGTTACTGGTGGGTGCTGCAAGGAAAAGGGGCCAAGCTGGGACTCGTCAAACCAGCAGTGATGTTTATGTGGCTGCGGCAGAACCTCCAGCAAAGGGACCGTCTGGAGCCATGCGGTGTTTGCCATGTTGTGGTGGTGGCATGACGGCGATGGAGGGACATGTGGGAACACAGGTGAATCCATGTCCTGGCTCAAGGCTGCCTGGCACCACAGGGAATTGTGCCAGGAGCTGGGATGGGCTCGGCACAGACACCGCCAGCACCTCATCCCCTCCTCTTGTTACACTTATTGCCTTGATGGAGGCTGAGGGGACAGCACTGGTGTCACCGCTGCATCACTGCCAAGGGAGCAGCACTGGGGATGTCCCTGGACAGCTACAGACCCCTGGGGCTGCCCTAACCCAGGCTGCCAAATCTCAATTCACGTTCAAAACAGGCTTGTGTCCACCCCAGTACCTTCGACCCACCGGTGCTGGGGACAGGCAGGATGCATCCCCCTGCCACCAAGCCCTTCATTAGCCCCCACAAGCCACTTGACTGCCTAAAGAGATCAAACCAGTGACCCAGGTGTGTCCCTGCTCCCAGAGCAAGCGGGGTGAGGAAATGGGGAGCTTTAATGACGACGGTGGTGAGGCACTCAGTAATCACGGCTGCTGGCGGGAGCAGACAGCTTCCAGATGGCATCGCGCCGGGGCAGGGGGATCGCTGGGGCCGGGGGGGCTGCGGGAGGCAGCAGCCGGCAGAGACGGGCAGAGCCAGCAAGTTGAAATGACTTTTTTTGCAGCAGAGCCTGCGGTTCTGGCCCTCTGTGCTGCTGCTTCCAGTAATTAGCCCAATAATTAAAAAGAATGGCGATAAGAGGGGTGTGCAGAGGCGCTTGCAGGATCCCGGCATCCCTGGGGAGGCGTGTGAGAAGGGCGGGAGTGATTTGCGGATGTGAGGGGTGGTGGATGTGTGAAACACAAAGCAGGGCTGGGGGAACCCGACACGGTGTGGGGGATGCTGCACCAGGTGGGGCAGGCAGGGAGGAGTGGGCAGCTCCAGCAGCAGGGGCAGGAGGGTGTCTGGGCCCACTGCAGGCGGGGAGGGGGCAACCAGACCCCAGCACCCTCCTGTCCGTGGGCACCGCGCTGCCATGCAAGGAGGGGGGATAGAGGAGGGTGCAGGACACTGTGAGGTGGGGATGCAGTGCCAGGCAATTTGATGCAGGGTGACACGGCGCGATGCAGATCGATGCGAGGTGACACGGAGCCAGCTGCTGCCATCAGGGCAGTGCAGTGCACAGGGATGGGATGCAGGGCAACGGGATGGGATGCCATGCAGGGCAGTGAGATGCAGGGCAATGCAAGCCAATGCAATGCAGGGCAGCACAATGCAGGGAGATGAAATGCAAGGTGATGTGGTGGAGGGTGAGGTGAGGTGAGGCAGGAGGATGCGATGCAGGGCAATGCAATTCAGGGCGATGCAATACAAGGCAACACAATGCAGGGAGTCAAAATGGAAAGTGATGCGATGCAGGATGATGCACAGCAATGTGATGCAGGGCGATGCAAAGCAGGGTGATGAAATGCAAGGCAACATGAAGCAAGGGTAGCGTGAGGCAATGCAATGCAGGGCGAATCAGGGCGATGCAGTTCAGGGTGATGCAAAGCAACAAGACATGCAGGGAGATGAAATGCAAGGCCATGCAATGCAGGGCAGTGTAATGCAAGGCAATGCGATGCAAGGAGGTGAAACACGAGGTGAGGTGTAGGAGAGCAATGCAAGGCCAGGCAGGCAATTCAATGCACCATGGGGTGATGCCAGACCATGTAGGGCAACGTGAGGTGATGCAGCATCACGTGCTGTAATCCAGGGTGGCCATGGGGCAATGCCCAGCAGTTGAGGTGAGGCAAGGCCATGATGCCCCCATGGTGCAGGTGACGCTGGCCCTCTTGGTCCCCGGCCCACCACGGTGGCGACGCTTCATTTGAATTCTCGCCTCTCTCTCTTCGCAGATAACGAGCCCGCGCCATGCAGTCCTTTCGAGAAAGGTGTGGTTTCCATGGCAACCAGCAGAGCTACCAGCCGACTTCACAAGATACATCACGCCTGGAGAATTACAGGCATCAAAGTCAGGCAGGGCCGAACTGCGAGCGGCAGAGGCTGGTGGCGAAGGAGTACTACAGTCAGCAGCAGCTGCCGTACGCGGGCTATGAGAACAGCGCCGTGGAGAAATACCACCGGGGAAACAAGCAATTAGCAGGGCAGCAGCTGCAGGGCAGGCCGGCCTTTTCCAATTACACCGTGCAGGAGAACAGCCCTTATCCGGCCCGGTATTCCGGGGACGAGAGCCTGCAGGCGTGGGGTGGCCAGCCACAGGCGCTGCCTGGCAGCGTGGCCAAGTATGAGGACAACCTGATGAAGAAGACGGCAGCGCTGGCGGGTGGGCGGCCATACCATGAGCCAGCAGCCACCTCACTGCCCTTCCGGACTCACTTCCAGCAGCAGCAGCAGCAGCAGCAGCAGCAGCAGCAGCAGCAGCAGCAGCAGCCGCCCGCACTCCCCTACCCCAAGCTGCAGCGGCAGAAACTGCCCAACGATGTCTCCTCACCCATGCCCTTCTCACAGAGCCCTCACTTTGGGCAGCACTCCCAGTCCTTCCCTGCCTCTTCCACCTACTCCTCGGTGCCGGGGGGCAGCCAGCCGGCACACTCCTACAAGAGCTGCACAGCGCCCTCGGGGCAGCCGCCGCTGGAGCGGCCCCTGGGCAGCGCCGCCAGCCTGGCCCCTGGCCCTCGCGTGCCCAACCTGCACGGCTACCAGCCCAACCGCATCGGCTACGAGCAGCCCCCACAGCCACCGCCGCAGCCCCCGCAGCCACCGCCGCCACAGCCCCCGCAGCCACCGCAGCCCCCACAGCCCCCACAGCCCATGCAGGGGCGGCATCACGCCTCAGAGACCCTCCACTATCAAAACTTGGCCAAGTACCAACATTACAACCAGCCAGGCCAGACCTACTGCCCAGGCGATGCGCCGCCCGTGCGGACGCCGGAGCAGTACTACCAGACCTTCAGCCCCAGCGCCAGCCACTCGCCGGCTCGCTCCGTCGGCAGGTCCCCATCCTACAGCTCCACTCCCTCTCCACTGATGCCCAACCTGGAGAACTTCCAATACAGCCAGCAGCCGCTGAGTGCTGGTGCCTTCCCGGCTGGCATTGCTGACCACAGCCATTTCATGCCGCTGCTGAACCCTTCTCCCACCGATGGGACGAGCCCCGACACTCAATCTGGGAACTGCAAAAACTTGCAGAAGGAGAAGCTGCCCGAAAACCTGCTGTCAGACCTGAGCCTGCAGAGCCTGACAGCACTCACATCCCAGGTGGAGAACATCTCCAACACTGTCCAGCAGCTGCTGCTCTCCAAAGCGGCTGTGCCCCAGAAAAAGGGCATCAAGACCCCAGCAAGGACCCCCGAGCAGCTCAAAGGGCAGCATTGCAGTCCTGAGAGCAGCACCTACTCGGCAGAGCAGGTGGGGACCCCCCTGTCCGACCCGCTGAGCACCCCCCAGTCTGTCCACGCTGAGACACAGGACACTGACTATCTCAGTGGATCAGAGGACCAGCTGGAGAGGAGCTTCCTGTACTGCAACCAGAACCGCAGCCCCGCCCGCGTCAACAGCAACTCCAAGGCAAAGCCCGAGTCAGTGTCCACCTGCTCTGTGACCTCCCCAGATGACATGTCCACCAAATCAGATGACTCCTTCCAGAGCATCCACGCCACCCTGCCCCTGGAGACTTTTACCAAGTATGTGACCAATGAACGGGACTGTCCCCGACTGCTCCTCAGCGCCCTGTCCCAGGAGGAGCTGGCTTCTGAGATCATTGTCCTGCAGGATGCCATCAGCGAGAAGGCGGACAAAGCCTGGGCCAACTTGCCCATGCTGAGCAAGGAGGCCACTAAGTCCCCCTTCCAGCTGGAGAATCACCGGCCCAGCCTGGACTCCATGGTGAAGGGTGCCTGGCCCAGCCAGGGTGACTCCAGCACGCTCACCGAGCCCCTCAAGTTGGACAAAGCTTCAGGGGCCAGCACGGGCAAGGACTTTAGCGAGGAGGTGTATGAGGGTCCCCAGGTGGAGTTCACAGCCACTGAAACCAAGGATGTGCTGAAGGACACTGCCCCACTGGCCTTCAACTCCAAGCCCAGCATCCCGGCAGCGACGTCAAGCACGGGAGCCACCGGCTACAGCTGCTACTCAAACACCACTGCCAACTCAGTGGCGTCTGAGAATGCCATGGAGCATTTTGAGTGGCCGGAGGAGAGCCTGGGCGAGGCCTGCCTGCGGTGGAAGGACCTGCAGGCCACCGACCTCCCCAAGGGCTTGTTCCCCAGCAAATTGGTGAGCTCCTGCAAAGAGAAAAAAAACGCCTGCGGCTTGGACCTGTGCGATGGAGAGCAACCAGCCAAGAGCGAGCCAGTCCAGGACTTTGGCCAGCAGGTGATGGAGGAGGAGGAGGAGACACTGACCTACGATGAAGCAACGAAGGCAGACAGCGAGAGGTGGCTGCAGGACACCCGGCACTGCTGCTCGGCTGGGGACTTCAGTGAGATCCCCATCATCTCCTCGCCGGACCTGAAGGAGTCAGACCTGGAGGCAGAAGAGTACTCCTCGCTTTGTGAGCTGGCTGGCTCGGAGCAGAAGTCGGTGACATACGATGCCTCACCACCCAAGCCCCCGGAGATGCCAGCTGTGCTGTCCTCCAGCGAGGTGCCTGTGTCCGCCGAGGAGACTGTCAGCACAGTGGAGAAGGAGAGCTCAGCTCCCACCCCACGCCTCTCCGGCCAGTCCGTCATCCTGCTGGGCCCTGCTGTGGGCACGGAGACCAAGGTGAAGAGCTGGTTCAAATCCTCCCTGCCCCACATCCAGCCTGAGGAGGAGAATGGCGGAGGGGAGACGTCCCACCTGGAGGCAGCCGATGCTGAATCCGCCTCATCAGTCATGGTGAAGCAGCAACTCACACCCGAAAATGTGCTGGGGAAGATGGAGCCTGTCTCACGGGGCAAAAGCCTCCGCAACAAGAGGGTCCACTGCCGGCTGCCAGAGGGGGATGGCCCTGGCAGCACCATGCTGAGTCCATTCGATGAGCTGCCAGCAGCCAGCAGTGTGGCCGCCGCCTGCCTGGGGCCAGACGGACAGACGGAGGTACCGAGCAAGAGCACCCAGAGCCAAACCCCCCGGTTCCCAGCCGAGGGCCTGCCAGCACGCATGTGCACCCGCTCCTTCACCGCCCTGGCCGAGCCCCGCGCCCCCGCCCCGCTGGAGGGACTGAAAGCCCCCGCGCACCAGGAGAAGCTGGGGAAGAAGCCTGGCTGCGGTGTGAAGCAGCGGGTGGCTTTCAAAACCAGGAAGCGCAACAGCCGGCCGGCCCCCAGGGTGGTCCAAAACACCAGTGATGCCACCCTCCTGGTGCCCGGCTTGGTGGCGGCAGAGGAGGTGGCAGGGCCGACACCGCTGGAGGGGGACGCGGTGGAAGCTGGGGAGAGGGACCAGCGGTCGATGATCCTGCGCTCCCGGACAAAGACACAGGAGGTTTTCTACACCAAGCGGCAGAGGGGCAAGCGGGCAGCTGATGTCCGGCTGAAGAACTGCAAGGCGCCCAAAAAGCTCATATCCAACAACCACCTCCCACCTGCCTTCAAGCTGCCAGCACCGGGCAGCCCCCACAAGGAAGGGAAGGTGGGTGCCCGGATGAAGCTGCCCAAAGCGGGGCCGGGCATGGGGGGCAAGATGTCAGAGCGGCCCCTGCACTCACTGAAGAGGAAGTCCACCTTCATCTCCCCAATCCCCACCAAAAAGAGGAACTTGGTCCTGCGGAGCAACAGCGGTGGTGTGAAAGAGGAGAAGCCAGAGGGTCCCCCCAGCCTTTTCAAGAAGATGCCAGTGGCCAAGAAGGTGAAAGCCAAGCTTCCCCCCAAGAGCTCTGGTGAAGCCATCCCGAAGCCCCCCCTGCCAAAGGAGGCCCCTGATGTCTGCATCAAGATCACCTCCCGGGCGGCCTTCCAGGAGGCCACCAAGACCAAAGTGCTGCCTCCCCGCAAGGGCCGTGGCCTCAAGCTGGAGGCCATCGTCCAGAAGATCACCTCACCCAACCTGAAGAAGTTCACCTGCAAACCAGCAGCCACAGCAGTGGCAGCCACAGTGGCTGCCTATGGCTCCGCCCTGAGCCCAGCTGGGGCAGAGCGGGAGCGGGTGGTGAAGCACAGTGGCGTGGCTGTGGCAGTGGGCGACGCGCGGCTGCCCAAGCTGGCGGCAGCACAGAAGGTGCCCACAATGCCGGTGGCTGAGCCGCTCTGCCGGAACCCCAATGGCCGAGCACCGAAGGGGAAGCCGGCTGGTGGGAAGAAGCTGTCCCATGATGGCTGCCAGGGGGACGCCTGTGGGTCAACGCCGGGGACCCAGCCCAACCCCAACATGGTGGCCAAGAACCTGGGGCTCCTGCCCAAGAAGAGGAACCGCAAGGGCAAAGCGGCAGCGCTGGGCATGGCCAAGGCGCCCCTGAGCCCTGCACTGCCACCCCCCCTGCCCCGGGAGCGTGTGGGCGGCCCGGGCGGCGCGGAGGAGGCGCCTCGAGAGAAGAAACCAAAGACTGAGGAGAAGGAGGCGGGGAGCAGCGAGGGCGCCCCTGAGGGACGCTCCGCCGCCGGGTCGGCGCGGGGGCCGAAGCCGCGGGCGAACCACTCCAACTACAACGGCTACTCCAAGCGGCAGCGGAAGCGCCTGGGCCACGGCAAGGCCAAGGCGGTGCCGGCGCGGTGCAAGAGCCGCGGAAAGCGGCGGCGGCAGCCCCAGCAGGCCCCGCTGCTGCACCCCGCCGAGCCCGAGATCCGGCTGAAGTACATCTCCTGCAAGCGGCTGCGGGCGGACAGCCGGGCGCCGCCCTTCGCTCCCTACGTCCGCGTGGAGCGGCGCGGAGAGTTCACCACCACCTGCACCGTCGTGAACTCGCCCGGCGACGAGGCGCGGCTGCAGCGGGGACCGGCCGGGCCGGCGCCGCGGCCGCGGCCGCGGGCGGCTCTGCCCGCCTCCTCCACCATGCACATGGGGCCGGTGGTGTCGAAGGCGCTGAGCGCCGCGTGCCTGGTCTGCTGCCTCTGCCGCAACCCCGCCAACTACAAGGACCTGGGGGACCTCTGCGGGCCCTACTACCCCGAGGACTGCCTGCCCAAGAAGAAATCCCGGCTGAAGGAGAAGGCGCGGGCGGAGGGGCCGGGCGAGGACTCCCCCGTGCCCGCCGCGGCCGAGCGGGCGCCCCGCGGGACTGAGGGCGGCTGCGGCGGCGGGAAGGCGGCGCGGCCGGAGGGGGCCGCCGAGGCGGCCAAGCAGAGCGCGCTGCGCTCCAGCCCGCGGGGCATGTTCCGTCGGCTGCAGAGCTGCTACTGCTGTGACGAGAGGACAGAGGGCGAGGAGGCGGCCGAAAAGCCCCGGCGGCACGAATGTCACAAGGCCGAGTCCCCGCCGCAGGAGCCGGCGGGCGACACGCAGGAGCACTGGCTGCATGAGGCCTGTGCCGTATGGACCGCTGGGGTTTTCCTGGTGGCGGGGAAGCTCTATGGGCTGCAGGAGGCTGTCAAGGCAGCTGCCGACCTGGTAAGAGCTCGGCCGCACGCCCGGGGCCGCATCCCGAGGCGGCATCTCCCGCTGGCCTCCTTCAGCCATTCCTGTGTCCGTGCCTCTGGTCGGGATGGAAAGTAGTAGTTTTGCCCTGGGAGAGCAGGGCAGGTGCTCAGCACCGTGATCCCCGCTGGGTCCCTATTTGTGCTGCTGTGTTGCTGATAGCACCTGAATTCTTTCTCCTTTTTAGGCGCAGAAATACCTGCGGTATTATGTTTTAGGAAGGCAACTGGGCCCCCCTGGGATTGTCACATCCCCTGGCCCAGTAATGTGTTGCACGGGGTGGCTCAGAGCAGGACAGATGCCGCAGGGTGGGAGATGAAAATGGGCACAACGTGGCCTGATGCCACCGTGATGGGCAGCAGGGGGAGGGAAGCTGGAGGGAAGGGGTGACCCTGCCCTGCTCCTCTCCCACAGTAATTGAAGCAAGACCACATTGTGTGAGCGAAATAGGGAGGTTGCTGAAGGGGACAAGAAGCTGTGGCTGCCTCATTCCTGGAAGTGTTCAAGGCTGGATGGGGCTTGGAGCAACCTGGTCTAATGGAAAGTGTCCCTGCCTGTGGGAGGGGGGTGGAACGAGATGAACTTTTTTAAGGTCCCTTCCACACCTTTCCGGGATTCTGTGATGTGGATTTTTAGTGCTGGGGCGAGGGAGGGGACAGCCTGCCATGATAGGCTGGGCAGGAGGTTACCAGCAAGTCCCCCAGTGCCAGGTTTGGGGGCTGGCTGTATTCCCAAGCCTGTGTGCTCATTTCATGGCTGTCTGGAGGCTGCTGCCCTCACCACAGAGCCAGGTACTCCCATCCCGCCAGCGCCCGCTGGGGATGGGGCAGGCCAGGCACAACCCAGGTCATGTCCCTTCACCTCCTGCCCCATGGAGCACGGCTGTGGGCTCAGTGTCATCCAGGGGAGTGGCATGGCAAGTAGAAACCTCGTGCATGGCTGCGGACAGCCAAGCGACAGAACAGTGTGGTTTGCAGTGCCCTGGCAAGGGAGGAATTATGTTGCCTGGGAGAGGCAGGGAGGGGCTGGAGAGAATCAGGGACACCCGCGTTGCCGTCGCTGCTGGGGCTGTCGTGGTTCTCTTCCTCTGCGCTGGGCTCTGACGGGGTCTCTCTGTCTCTCCACATCTCTCCTTCCCTGCTCTGAATTCCCGGGTGCGTGTACAGAAGTGCTCGAGCTGCCAACAAGCAGGAGCCACCGTGGGCTGCTGCCAGAAGGGGTGTCCCCACACCTACCACTACGCGTGTGCCGTCGACACAGGTGAGCTCAGCCATGGGGATGGGGCACGGGGTCCTGGGCACCCTCTGAGCCAGCTGAACATGGGGCCTGTTGTTCCAAGGTCAGGTGTGGGCTCGTGGCTCGCTGGCTTGCCAGGATGGTGATGCCCACTGTGCTGGCAGCACTGGCAGGTGTCACAAGCTTGTCTGGCCTCAGCTGAGCCCTTCACACAAACTCCGTGCCTGGTGGGTGGCTGTGGACCAGGGGGACGCTGCATTGCCCCTGCTTGGGCACAGCTGTCCCCTGACACATCCTTGTCCTCTCCTCGCAGGTTGCTTATTAACCGAGGAGAGCTTCTCTCTGAGATGTCCCAAACATAAGGTAAGCCCAGAGCCCCCTGTGCACCCCCCAATGCTCTGCAGCTCCCTGTGGCAGGAGGACCTGCCTTCAGACCCCACATTCCTGGGGACACCCATCCTGGATGCTCAGCTCCGTGTAGGCATCACATCCTTGGGGGTATCAAGGGGGCCAGTGACTGCATGCTGGGTCTGGGACTCCCCAGATGGGTCTGGAGGGTCTTACTCCCTTCCCTGAGCACAGATGAGGTGGTGAATGATGGTTGAACTCCTTCTCAAAGCGCCGTGTCCCGGGTGGATGCTCGGTATTGGCGGGGCGGGGGCCCATGGGGACAACCCAGGGCCACCCCTCCGCCTCCACTGGGATCCCCAGGCTGACAGCTCCGTTCTCCCCGCAGAGGCAGCCGGTGTAGCGCCCGCGGGCACCCGCCCCGCCGCCAGCGAGGGACCGGCAGAGGAGGCAGCGCCTGGAGCGGAGCGGGGCCGGGCCGTACCGGGGACCCTCCGCTGCCCGTGAGCGCCCCGGGACCCCCCGAGCCCGCTCCGGGCGGGCGGAGCCAGCACCGGGCTTTCCTTCCCGCCGGGTCCCGGTAAAACCCGGTCTGGATACGCGGGGAACGGATCGGGATCCCCCACCCGCGATGGCTGCACAGGGGGGCGGGGGGGTGTCCGTGTACAAGGGGGGGGTCCCGGCGATGTTGTCTTACTGTGGGGCCGCTGGACCCTCCGTGGGTCCCGGCTCTCAATATCACACTGATCTGATCTGAGATGTTGCCTTCAGCAAACCTCATGGTGTCTGTATATAGTTCAGCGGAGAAAAGGATAAAAAAAGACAAAAAAAAAAGACCAAAAAAAAAGAGAAAAAAGAGAAAAATGAGAAAAATGAGAAAAAAAAAAAAAAAGGCAAACAACGGCCTGCTGTTTGAAACACCACTCTGCTTTTTCTGTTTTGTTCTTCCATCTCCTGTTTGCCCCCATCCACACCCAGGGTGCTGGGGGGCTAAGGTTGCTTGGTCAGGCTGGTGGGCACTCACTGAGCTGCCCCAGCCCCACTCCCATACCCCAAACCCTGACTCATTGCACCACCACCCTCCCACTCCATGCGGCGCTGGCACTGCTGGGCTGGGGACACCTGGTCCTGCTGTCCAGGACCCCCCAAAACCCACCCTCCTGCCTCTGCTTGGCCTCACCAGCACCCCTTCCGTGGCTCCTCTTGTGGGGGCTTTGCTCTCTGTGCTTCTGCTGAACCCCACAGCTCTCCGTGCTGAACTGGAGGAGGAGGAGGAGGAGGAGGAGGAAGCATTTGGTTCCTCCCTCCACATGGGCCTGGCTCACCCCCTACTCCCCTGGGTTTGCTCAGCTCCATCAGCTTTCGCTTCCTGGCCACCTCAGTGGAGCTGGGGGGCTGCCCAACACTTCAGTAACCCCTGCCCGTGTCCCCAGGCTCCACAGCCCATCTTTGTGTCACCCACACCCTGATACAGGTGGCAACCAACCCAGGGTGAACCAACCCCAAATCTCATCCTAAAAACAGCCACTGGCTGCCCCCCGCCTGTGCAGCATCCTGCAAAGGGGGGCACACTGCTGGTCCCCTCCATATCCCCTGCAGAGCCAGCACCCCATGTCCCCACCACCTTTTGTGTCCCCTCCATCCCACCCACCCCAAGGTTTGCTGACCACACAATGTCTGTTATTTCAGCAGCTGCCTCGGACACAGGAGCGAAAAACGCAAAAGAGGAGGTGAGAAAAACAAAAAAAAGGGGAGAAATAATAATAAAAATAATTAATTTAAAGAAGAAAAAAAAATATCCCTGTGTCCTTGGCAGTGTTGCCTGAAATCTGGCTATTTTTAGTGACATCTTGTACATATGACTGTAAAATGGTAAACCGTGTGTATTATATATTGCCTCATTATATAGTGTATATATATGTATACATATACATATATATAATATATATGAAGACTGTAAATGTTAAGACTAGTGTTCTTATTAGTATATTGCTTCACACTGAAGATTGTGTGTAACAAGCTGTTTCTAAAAGATGTTTATTTTCCTTAAGAGTAAAAAAACAGGTCATTGCATTCAGAGCGTCAATAAAGATACAACGATTGTTTTGGAAGTACGTGGCGCCCTGCTCGTGGCCTCTCTATCTTTGGGGGGCTGCTGGGGTCCCCCCTGGGCTGTGACAGGCCCTTTGTCCCCACGGGTCTCGCTGGAGGGGATGTGGGGTGTGGGAACAGGGGGACAGCACCCCCCGGGACATAGTGGGGTAAAGAGGGGGTCTTTGGGGTCCCTCAGCACCCAGTGTCCCCATCCCTGCCACCCTTGTCCCCCCCTCCCGTGCAGCCCTGTGGGGACAAGGTTTCCACAGTTGTGGGGGGTCACTTGCCCCCCACTTTTGGTGTCGGTCCGCCTCCAATCCAGCACACACCAGTATAAATAATCAGCTTTAATTGTCTGTACAAAACTCTCCAGCTATGAAAATACCGTTTAAAAAGGGAAAGGGGGAGTGGGGGGAGGCGAGGGGAGGGGGTCTATGTACAACAGGGGGTGAAACAAGGACACAGGGGCACCCACCAGCCCCCCAGGAGCCCCGTGCCACCCTGCCATCCCTTCTCCCAAAGCCTGTCCATGCTCCGGGGTGGTGGCAGCTCTTAACGGGGGGGGAAATCAGTGCTTGGGGGCAGGGGATGGGACCCCTCTTACCTACCATGGGCATGGCTGGGGAGGGGGCACTTCAGCGCTGCCATGGGCCAAACCTCCAGAACCAAGCCCCAAACCCAGGGGATCCTGCAGCAGTGGGACCCACGGGGGGTGGGCCAGAGACCGCAGGAGGGGCCCCCACCGTGTGCACCGGGGGGTACAGGTGACAGCGGGGGGATGCAGGTGGCACCGGGGGGCTCCTGTGGCACGGGGGGGGTCCCGGTGGCACCGGGGGAAGCTGCCGCCCATGCCGGTGCCCTGCAATGTTGGGCCAGTGTCACTAGAGGTCCCCACGCCCCGTCCCCCACGCGGGCTGGGGACACGGACACGGCCGTGGTGGGCTGGGGGGGAGCCCACCCAGGGTACCCCACGTGTGGCTGCCCCACGCTGGGACCTCCACCCCGCGCCCACATCAGGCAGCACCCGACCCCTCCCCACCCATCCCTTCACCTCCAACACCGCTCCCTAAACGTCATCCTGCGGGGAAACTGAGGCACGGCCTCCTGCCGCCCCACATCCCGCACCCACGGGGGTGGCAGGGGGCTGCCGGCCCCTTCCCCACCTATCCCGACGTGACGGTGGTGCCGCTGCCCAGCTTGATGATCATCTGCTGGCAGTCGTGCAGCGTCCGGCGGTCGCCCAGCTTGTCCAGCGTGCGGGCAGCCTCGGCCAGCATCCCCACGCGCTGCCCCGGGCCCGCCAGGAAGCTGGGCGGGAGGTAGCAGCAGGCCAGCAGCAGCGCCTCGGCGTGTTCCCGGGGGGTGGGGTGGCTTTCCGGCTCGCCAGCTGCAGGGGACAGAGCCAAGGTCAGCACCGAGGGCGCCCGTGGACGGCACTGAATAAATCTTGGGGGACTCGGCCTGGGGATGGGGTTATTTGCGCACCCTGGAGCTGGTGCCACCATCAAAGGAGGGGCTGGGAGCTCACGGGGGTGCTGCTGGTCCCTCCCCATGACCCACCATCTGTGGTGTTGGAGTGCTGCAGGTGGGAAAGGGGTGTCCCACTCTTATGTCTCGCCCCATATCACATCATCCAAGGTTGCAAGGGTGCTGTGGGTGCAGAATGGGGTTTGCCACTCTGTATCCCACCACCCAAGACTTGTGGGGACTGCTGTAGCTGGGGAGCAGGGTGCCTGCTCTATTTCCCATCCTCCAAGGTGGTGACAAAGGTATCCCACTCCATGTCCCACCACCCAAGGCTGCTGTGGTGCTGTGGGTGAGGAGCGAGGTGCCCCCAATCCCGTCTCCTACCCCGTGCCCACCTGTTTTGCTGCCCTGCACCCCTCTCCTCCTCAGGCTGCGGTCCAGCAGCTGGTGGGTGCGCGTGGGGCTGGCCCGGGCCATCAGCCTGGCAGTGGCTTCGTGCAGGAACACCTGGATTGGGGGGGACAGTGAGCACAGCCGGGTGCAGAGACCCAGGGGACCCAGCAGCTGGCAGGTTGGGGGGCTCACCCGGCGCATGGCGGGGCGCAGGGTCTGTGCCAGGCGCCGCAGGCTGCTGAGGTCCTGCTGGAAGCCGCGGAGCTCCAGGGCGGACGCCTGGTAGAGGCAGCTGCGCTGCTGGCTGGCCCCCATCTGCTGCTGCCACAGGTTGGTGCGGGTGACCAGGAGCAGGTCACAGAGCAGGAGCTGCACTGCCTGGAAGGACAAGGGGAGCGGGGTGAGCGGGGGGTCGGACAGACGGACGGGGGTGCCGAGGAGGTCCCTGCGGGCAGGCGCTGCTGCGCGGGACCCCCGCCGGGCTGCATGGCAGGGGCATTGCACTCCCAGTCTGACACATGCAATGCAACTACAATGCACCCCCGCGAGGGTCGGGGGCACCTCCCGCCAGGGCTGGGGGCTCACGGCCGCCTCGTGCCTCCCCAGCCCAGCTCACCTTGTCGATGGTGCCCTTGGGGGGGCTCCCCAGCTCCAGGCTCTCCCGCAGGCAGCTGCTGGCCTTCTCACAGTGGCCCAGGGTGGCCTGGCTCCCATCCTGTTTGCTCAGCAAGGCGCGGACAGCTCGGAAGGAGTGCAGGGCAGCACGGGCAAGGGGCTTCCTGCAAGGTGGAGGGCACATGGTCACTGC
Organism: Monarcha castaneiventris obscurior; assembly: GCA_026261815.1. Classification (NCBI taxonomy): domain Eukaryota; kingdom Metazoa; phylum Chordata; class Aves; order Passeriformes; family Monarchidae; genus Monarcha; species Monarcha castaneiventris. The sequence goes on along the minus strand of JAMPIT010000856.1, from coordinate 8,876,082 downwards.
AGACCCCTCACGGGGCATGGCTGTGCCCTTCTTCAACACACACCAGGTGCTCCAAGTGTGTTCAGAGAGGCTGTGCCAATCCAGGGGGAGGGGAGGCAGGCAATGAGGTGCCACCCCTGTCCCCGATGTCCCCAGCACTCACTCAGAGCTCTGCAGTGCCCGGGGCATGGTCTCCACCAGAGGGTAGAGGCGCTCAGCCCCCTCCTCATCTCCCTGCAGCCAGTGGATAACGATGCCAATGAAGGACGCCCACCACTTGGACACGGGGTCAGTGCCTGCGGGGTGGGAGGGACACAGGAGCAGGGTGTTCCCACTGCCATGGCCCCCCACATGAAGTGACCCCAATGGGGGACACGCCAGCCTCACCTGTGACAGCTGCCAAGCCGGAGGTGATGGAGGGCGTGGGGCCAGGAGTGCCACTGACATCCGAGCAGCCATTGAGCAGCTGGAGGTACTCGAGGGCATCGGAGAACCGCCTGTGGAGAGGGGCTGTGAGGGGGCTGGCCCTGCACCGGGCAGGGGGAGAGGGTGCCCACCCCAGCACTCACCCCTCTCCCTGGGCAGTGGGACGGCCAGGCTCAGGCATGGCCACGCAGCACAGCGCCTTCTCCAGGAGGTGCTCACGGAAGAGCTGGGTCACCTGTGCCAGCGGGTCCACTGCGGCACAGAGATGGGGTCAGCGGGTACACCACACCCCAAACTGGGGGGTGTGGGGGTTTGGGGGCTTGGGGTCACCTGGGTTGCCAGCAGAACTGTAGATGGTCTCCCTGGGGACACCTTTGACCGCCCAGTCCCCGTCAACGAAGAAGCGGTGGCCCAAGGGGTGGCAGAGCCACTGCATGGCAGGGGGCACGGCCCCGCCGTGGGACAGGGCCACGCGCCGGGCACTGCAGAGGAAGGGGCGCTGCAGGGAGAGCAGGGGGTCAGGGGGCACCTGAGACCCCAATCCCAGGGGACACAGGGAACGCCCCAGTGCCCCACACTCACCGCCAGGAAGTGGAAGCAGCGGTGCAGGCTGGCCTTGATCCGCAAGGCAGCTGCCACATAGATCTCAGCCAGCGCTGCCACGGAGATGGCGTCACCGGCGCACTCAGCCAGGTTGACGGCACTCAGCGCCAGGTTGATGGCCAGCAGATGCCCTCCAGCCTGCTTCCCTGTGGGAATGGGGACGGGACGCTCAGGCATGGGGTCAGGGGGTTGTGGGGACACGCGGGGCACAGGGGTCCCATCCCTCAGCCCCCGTGGCACGGAGCCGTACCGGCGAGGTGCAGCTGGTGCAGACGGTGATAAGCCATGGCAGCGTCGCGGGCGCTCTGGCGGACGTGGGCAGGGGGCGGGGGGTCCGGGCGCAGCCCCCCGGCGCGGGCGGCCAGCCAGCGACCCACCCAGAGGCGCTGGAGCAGGTGGCGCAGGAGCGTCCAGAGCAGGCTGCAGGCCAGGTCCCCGTGCGAGGCTGGCAGCGGCCGCCCCAGCGCCCCGAGCGCCGTCCGCAGGTGCTGGGCCCCCTGCGCAAAGTCTCCCTGCCCCGGAGAGAGAGGGTCAGCGTGGGCAGGCTGAGGGCACGGGGCAGGTGGGGCCGGGGATCTCACGCACGGTGGGACATACCCGGTCGAGGTCGAGGTCAGCCTGCCGGCGGTGCCGCCAGAAGAGGATGGAGGGCTCGGAGTGGGGGCGAGTGACGGGCTCCCCGCAGACGAAGAGCCGCACCACCGCGCCCAGCACCAGCGCTGCATTCAGTGCCCAGAAGGCCAGCGTGGGCCACAGCCACTGCGTCCACCCCCGTGGCTCCTCTGTGCAGGGATAGGGTCAGCAACACCCTGCCAGTGCTGCCCCGTGCCCACCCCACGGTGTCCATCCCAGTGGCCTTCAACCTGTGCCCATCCCAGCAGCATCCACCCAACGGCCTCTGCCCCGTGCCCACCCCAATCACCTCCCATCTCAGACCTGCCCCAAGACACCCCTGCTAATGACCTTCACCCCATGTCCACCATGACCACCTCCACTCTGGTGGTCACCACTCTGACAGCCCCCATCCCAACAGCCTCCACCTCGTGCTGACCCAAACAGCCTCGAGCCAGGTAGCTCCTACCACACACCCACCCCAACATCCTGCACCCTGATGGTTCCCACATCAACAGCCTCCAGCCCATGCCCACCCTGACAGCCTCCATCCCATACCCATCCCAACAACCTCCATCCCAATGCCCCCCACCCCACACCAGAGCTTACCCAAAGTGCCAGACTCAGCCATGATGCTCCTGCCGGGACCAGCAGTGTCCTGACTGCCCAGAGGGGCTGGGGAGCCAGAACCCCGGAGAAGGGATGCCAGAGGGTTGAAGGAGAGGCAAAGGAAGACGAAGGTGCAGAGGGCCATGCGGGAGCGGTCCAGCATTCCCTGGCTGCTGGGTGAGGGCGGTGGGCGCTCCTGCTTCACCTGCACAGGCAGAGCTGCTGTGAGCTCGGGACATGGGCATGGACATGGGGTGGTGAGGCACAGGCATGGGATATAGGGCCTGGGATACAGGGCATGGCATCCAGAGCATGGGGTACATGGCATGGAATACCGGTGTGAGAATGGGGGACGGGCATGGGATACAGGCAATGGGATATAGGGCACGGGGTACAGGGGCCTGTGGTATACGGCAGGTATATGGCCTGAGGCACAGGCTGGAACACAGGGGCACAGATTTCAGGGTATAGACATGAGGCATAGAGCACAATTTGGGGTAGAACAAAATTGCCTCCACACCCAGCCCCAAATCATGGGAGGAGCAACCTCAGAGAACAAGACCGGGGCTCTCAGCTCTTTCTCCCTCTGGTACTTTGCCCTTGGCACTTCCTACATGAAGCAGCAGATGCCCTGCCCCACTCAGGGCAGGGAGACTCCCCCCTCCAGCCCTCCCTCACCTTGCCATGGTCACAGAGGGGGCTGTCAGGCTCCGAGTCGCTGCTGCTGTTGCTGCTGCCTCCGCTGAGCGAGAGTGGGCTGCTGTGGGATGGCGAGCCCACGTCTGAGGGCGGCGGTGTCAGCATCTCCATCACCTCTGCCTTCACCACCTCCATTGGGGCCTCCACCTTGGCGCCCCGGCTGCAGTGGGTCCCCAGGGCCTTCGCAGGCTCTGCAAGAAGCAGAGTAAGCTGATGGCTGCTGGGGGCATGGAACTGAGCACCTGCACCCCCACCCCCAGAGCTGCCCTTCCACTCACGGTTCTTCTGCATGGCCATCTTCAGGGCGAGGTTCTCCTGCTTCAGCTTCTGGTTGCTCTGCTGCAGGAAGCGGATGTACTCGATGGCCTTCCTCAGGATCGCCGACTTGTTGAGCTGCCGGTGGGCAGGGACACTTCAGCCCAAACACTGGGCAAAGCCCTCCCATTGCCCAGCCCTGCCCTTCCGCCCCCCACTCCCACCTTGGCCTCGGTGCCCACCACCAGGTCCTTGAGCTCCACGATCTTGTCGTTGATGGAGGAGCGGTAGCGCTTCTCGATGGCGTTGTGGGCTGTGCGCTTCTCGCCGCGGCTCTGCACCAGCGCCGGCTTCCCGCTGGGCGCCAGCCGGTTGATGGGCAGCTTCTCCGCGTCCACCACCAGCGGCACCGTGGCCAGGATGGCCCCTCCGCTCACCAGCGCCTGCGGGGGTGCAGGGTGGGCTCCGTGACGGTCCTGAAGCAGCCCCCCCCCACCCCGCAGCTCCCCGTGGTGGCACCTACCGGCACCTGGAGCGGGGTGGCAGAGCCGCTGGCACTGGTGGCCAGGGAGGCGATGGTGGAAGTCTTGGCGCTGCTGGTGTCTGTCTTGACGGCCGTCAGCAGCAGGGAGTCAGCCTTGATGAAATGGGGCTGCAGGAGAACCTGAGGGGCAGTGGGGGTCAGAGGGGCCGTGGGGGCCATCAAGATCCCCCACCCCTGGCCCTGGGCTTACCGGCACTGGCTGGATCTGTGGCGAGACTGACTGGGTGGTGGGGGCGGCAGGGGCCAGGAGCTGCTGGGGTGCCACACTCTGCACAGGGCCGGGCAGTGTCACGGGCTGGCTGGGTTGTGGGGTGGGCAGGGGGCTGGGCAGGGTCTGCCCTGCACTCCCAGGCTGCACAGCTGGGCATGGAGCAGAGCACAGCGTTACGAGGGCCCCTGGCACCAGCCCACCCCCACAGCCCCACCCTGCAGGGACACACCCCCTCTCCAGCAAGACCTCCACCCTGGGAGCCCCGATCCCCCCCTGCACCCCCAAATCCTCACCAGAGAAGCTGTGCTGGTTCTGGTAGCCCACCAAGGGCTGGGGAGTGAACGGGCTGGGGGATGCAGGGACGAAGCTGGGGGCCAGCATGACGCCGGGCTGGGGCTGGGGCTGGCTGCTGGGCACCACGGATGGCTCCTCCTTGACACCCAGGGACGGAGCGGGCAGGAGCGGGGCCGGGGGCTGCGGGGCGAAGGCGGCCATCCCGGGGGACCCCACGTAGGCGCTGCCGCTGGGGGCGGCGGGGGGCGGCTTGCTGGGACCCAAGAAGGTGTTGAGGGTGCCCGGCGTGGAGGGGAGCCCCGGGGGCACGGCGCTGTCCGGGGCACCGAACGGTGAGTCAAATAGCCCCGAGAAGTCATTGTCCGGCGTGTTGATCAGCTGCAGCATGTCTGTAAAACACACCCCCCGAGCCGTCAGCTGCTGCCCCGCACCTCCCGAGGTGGGCCTGGGCTGGCCCCGTGCTGCCTTCCCCACAGTGTAGCATTTTGGGGGCAGATCCCCATAATCCTGGGGCAGAATTCCCCAAGAGCCCATGAAGCTGCTGTGCCCTGCTCCTCTCAGCCTCGCAGCCATCCTGCCGGTGGGGAAACTGAGGCACGGTGCTCAAAACAGGGGTGTCAGGGCTTGGCCAACAGCAATCAGTGGTTTTCAGCCTGGTCTGAAATGTCAGGGCACATCTCAGCCCGTCTCTGATGTTGAGGGCAGCTTGTGCCTGCTCATTCATTCATTTATTCTGTACTGGGAGCCCCGACAATCCCCAAATTAGCCCCTGTATCAAGGGGAGGGGGTGCTCGGATGCCACAGTGGGGTGGCACTCCCGGGATGTGCCAGACCCCAGTGCCAGGGGTGTTTGATCACAACAGCCCTCAGGGGGCAGATGGGCAAGCACAGGGCTACAACAGCCTCAGGGGGGTCTGTCCCACTCAATGGGACCTGGGTGCCCTGGGGTGCCCCCACAGACACATCGGGGTCTCTCCACTGAGGTGTCCTGGGATGTTCTCGCCATGCAGGGGATGCCCCCATCGCGGTACCCCCAGGCGCATCCCGCCGCGGGCACACAGACCCCAGGATACCCCGCACTCCGGCACCCCCGAGCGCACCCCCCTGCACGCACAGACCCCGGGATATCCCCGGGGCACCCCCCCGCACACACCCCCGGGATGTCCCCACCGAGCCACACAGCCCCCGGACACCGCCCTCCCCATGGGTGCAGCACTCCGAGAGGGACCACGACGGGGACCCCGCCAGGCGAGGAGGAGGCGGCTGGCGAGGCGGGGGTACCTTTAAAGGTGCTCTCCACGCAGGTGGGAGTGGGAGGTCCCCAGGAGGAGGCTGCAGCCCCCGCTCAGCCCCGTGCCGGGCAGCGACGAGGCCCCGGGATATTTTAAAGCCATGTTCTCGCCTCCTCCCCGGCGCCCTCCCCGCGCTGCCCGCGCCAGGGCTGGAGCGCGGCCGGCGATGGGGTGATGCGACTCCGCCAATCGCCGCCTGCGCGCCCGCCGGCCGCCCCCGGACAGCCCCCGGCGCCCAAGGTGAGCCCGGCACCGGGTTACTCGCGGGCACCGCCGCAGCCCGCCCGCGGTTACTCGGGGTCACACCCCGTTAACCCCTTTGCCCGCGCCCCATCGCCCCCCGGGCCACCCCCAGCCCGCTGTGACCCCCCTCACTCATTGCCCAGGAGTCCCCCCCGCAACAATCGGGGTCTGCACACAGCTCTGTCACACCCCAAAAAAAATAAAAATCCGGCCCCCGGTACCCTGCCCTGTGCAGGTGGGTGTCCTTCCGGGGGGCTCCCAGCCCCCCCCTTCCACTCAAGAGACACACACACACCACACCCCCAAGGCTCCCTCGTGATCCAGAGCAAAGTCTAGGGTTTAGGGTTGCAGAAAGGGGCTGCTCCCTCCTGTGTTTCCCCCCCGCTTCCCGTTTCCCAGCCTGGGGGTGGGCACAGCCGTCCCACCCTCCTGGCACCTTCCAGGTGTTCCTATCCCGTGGCACCCACTGCCACCCATGCCATCAGCAGGACACGGGCACCCACCAGTGCCACCTCCACCCCCACCGTGGGACCCTGTGGGGCAGAGACACACGTCTGTGGGTCCTGGCAGGTCCCAGTAGGCTCAGGGCACCCACATCCCTGGGCACACTTCCCACATCACCCTAGGGTTGGCACAGGGATGAGGGACAACCCGTGGCCAACAGGGGACCGGTGACAAACCCACCTTGGGAAACCGTGGGGTACGAGGTGGCCCGGCTGGCTGTGACACAAAGGAGCATGGCAAAACCCCACAGCGGGAAAACCTCATCCCATACGGCACCACTCAGCCCTGGCACAGCTCCTGCTTCCCTGCCCACGCCTAAACCTCTCCAAGAAAAGCGGGTGGCACCTGGATCTGCTTTGATCCGCCCCGATCGCCACTGGGATGAACCTGCAGACCTGGGATGCCATCTCCACCCCAGATCTCGGAGGAGAGACCCCCACGGACCACACGGTGGGGCAGCTGTTGGAAGGTTCAAGTCCCGCGCCCGCCTTGCCGCGTGTTCCACCGGCTGTGCCGGATGGCGAGGACCCGCAGAGCTGGCGGAGCACGTGGCAAGGCGGGTGCGGGGCTTGCCGAGGGCTGGGATCCCCAATTTTTTGGGATGTCCATTTTTTTGGGGGATCCCCAATTTTTTGCTAAAGCCGTGGAAACACTGAACTCGGCGCACGTGGTGCTGTGATGGTGGGAAGTGGGTCCCCTTGAGGAACGCGTCCCTTTGGGAAGTGGGCTCCCTCCGGGAATGGGTCCCCTTGGAGCATCCCCATCCCAGGGACCCCCAGACCGGCGGGGAGGTGGGTGTTGGAGGGAGTCAGCCCCGGGGCTGGAGCAGAGCCGCCCCATCTCCCCACATGCCGGTTGGATGGGTTGGGAGAACCCAGGCGTCCTGGAGGGAACGACCGAGAGTAACCCCGCCGGTGACGTCACGGCGGGGCGGGGCTACCGGCGACACGATGCTGTGACCGGGAACGGGGGGGGATCGTCGGGGCTGTCCCGGTATCGGCGCCTCCAGCCCGGGGGTCCCGGTGTCCCGTGTTCCCCCAGCCCGAGCCCCCCGCTATGGGCCGGCCCCCGGTAACGGAGCCGGCGCGGTTCTGCACCGACTCCGCGCTCCAGCAGCCCCGTGCCCCCCTCCCCAGTCAGGGCCCGGCACCAAGCCCGGTCCGCCGGCCAGCACCGAGACCTGGTTGTGCACCGATCCCACTGCCCCGGCCATGTCCCGGTACCAAGTTCCCTGACCGTGCACCGAGCCTGGACGCCCCGGCCACGGCCATGCACCGAGAGCGCCCGACCATTCACCGAGCCCCGCTTATACCCCCAGCCCGGTCCCGGCCACGCACCGAGCCCCGGTTATGCCCCCAGCCCGGTCCTGACCGTGCACCGAGCCTGGTTACACCCCTAGCCCGGTCCCGGTTGTGCCCCAAGCCCCGGTCCTACCCCCAGCCATGTCCCGAGCATGCCCCAAGACCCGGTACCGCACAGTGCCCAGCGCCCGGCCATGCACCGAGCCTGGTTTTCCCACAGCCCGGTCCCGGCTGTGCCACAGCCCGGTCCCGGTCATGTACCGAGCCCCAGGACTGCACCGAGCCCAGAGCCCGCCGGGCACCGAGCCCCGGTTGCTCCCCCAGCCCGGCTCCGGCCATGCCCCGAGCCCCGGCCATGCCCCATCCCGTCCCCGCCGGGACCCACCGTCGATGTCGCTGAGCAGGGCCGTGTCGATGTCGCTGGCCCCGGAGAGGCCGAGGGACGGTGCCAGCCCCTCCAGGGCCGCGTCGTCGAAGGCGAGAGCGCTCATTCCGGCGGCTCTGGTGGCTCCCGGTGGCTCCCGGTGGCTCTCGGCGGTTCCGGTGGCTCGGGCGGCTCTAGGGGCGGCGGGGCCGCCCGCCCGCCATGGCCGCGCTGGCCCGGGCACAGCACCACGGGGACGAGCCGCCAAGTTGCTCCCGCGAACCGTGCCCGGAGCTGCCACCGGGCGGGGAGGGCGGGGGGGGGGTGGATGGAGGCGGGTCCGCCACCGCGTCCCGCCCCGCGCCGCCTCCCCGCACCGCCCCGCCGCCCCGGGACCCCCGGCGGCACCGAGTGCGGACCCTCGGGGGCACCGGGTGGGGATCCCGCGGCACCGGGCAGGGACCCCGCGGCACCGGGCAGGGAGCAGGTGCACCAGGAGCTGAGCAGGGACTAGAGCAGACTGCAACCCCTGAGCAGGACACCGTCCTCTGGGGATGTCACCGACCCCTGGGGATGGACACCGAGCCCTGGAAAAGTCATCGATCTCTGGGGATGTCACTGAGCCCTGGGGACGTCATTCACTCCTGGGGACAGGCACCCACCCCTGGGGACAGGCACCAAACCCTAAGGACAGGCACCAAATCCCTGGGCTGGGCTCTAAACACCTGGGCTGGGGCACTGAGCCCCCTCGGTCCCAGACGGGGCACACAGGGAGCAGGTGGGAGGGCCAGCATGAGCTGGAGGTGGTGGCCCTGGCTGCAGAAGCCTCTGCACCTCGTGGCGGCCACGTGCCGGGGCGAGGTTGGGCCACTGAACCAACCCTCTCCAGGGTCCTGTGCCTTCCGTGTCCCAGCTCCAGGGCTAAGAGCACGTCCCACGGCATGGCCCAGGGTGGGAGAAGCTCTCACCCCCTTGGTTAGGGGACACACCAGTGCCATGTGTGAGCCTCAATGTGAGCCTCAGCTGAGCCCATGCACTCTCCTGGGGGTTGTGAGATCCAGGAAAAACGCTGGTGCCATTGGGATCAGGGCTGTGGCTGGTGCCCAAGTGTGGTGGGTCTCAGTGTGGGAGCCTCATGCCAGGACAGTGCCATGCCCTGTGCCCTGCAGAGCTCCATGGTCTGTCCTGCTGCTGGGATTCATTTAGGACAAGAAAATGCGCTCCAACATCAGCTCTCTGGGAGTTTGCCCTCTCCTCTTCTGTGCCACTAAGCACAATCTGAGGCTATCTGGGAATTCATTAAACCTGTCTGCACCTTAGAAACTTCCCTTCGGCCTCACTGGCTCCCACATAGCAGCACAGCAGGCATCCCTCTGCAATACAGGGATCCCCTGTGCGGCACGGGGCACCCCAGGGCTCACTGGGGACCACACAGAGCCCCTGTGTGTGCACGTGGTGGCAGCAGAGCTGGGGGTGCAGAGCCCTGCTGGTCCCCTCTGCACCCTCACCCCCGTTCCAGCCTCCTCAATCCGGGGACATTGACCTGTGCCCGAGCTGGGGACGAGCCCAGGGAATCCTGGCTCAGCTCTGTGCCAGCAGCTGGGGCAGCGTCACCCACACATGGGGCACCATCAGCCACTCGGATGTCCCTCACCCACAGCAAACATCACTGAGGGAAAACCCTCGGGAGATCCATGACCTGCCATGGGACATGCAGGGAACCATGTGCTTCTCCCCCATTTTTTGGGGGGTCACTGGGGAGAAGGCAGGCTCTGGGGTGGTTCGGTTTCCCTTTCCCTGGTGCAGTCCATGTGCTGCAGGAAGAGAGGGCAGGCTTCCAGGGCTGGGGAGAGGGATGTGCTGCAGCCCCCATCGATTTAGAGCAGCCCCGTGCAAGCATGGGGGTCACAGACCTTTAATAACCCCTGCAAGATCCGGGGCACAGCTTTCCCTGAAGGATATAGAGGGACAAAACCACACCAACACAGAGGGGGGAAATCACACATAAACATGGAGGGGGGGAAATAACACATATAAACACAGCTTCATTTTTGCACGAGCTGTTTGCGAAGCCGGATTTTGCCAGGCCCCTTCCCCGATCCCGATCCAGAGGGTCCGAGAACGCCGGGAGCAAGCACAGGATGCTTCCCCTGCTCCGGGGTCGGGGGGGACACCCCAGCAAACAGCAGCATCCTCCGTGCGCCGGGGAAGGACGAAGCAGCGCGGTGACTCCGTGGGCCGGGTTTGGGGGCGATGGATTCCACGCGGGGTGGGGCTCCCGGGGGTGCGCTGGGTTGCGGAGCAGGGAAAACCCCGCCCGTAGGACCAGGGCCACGCAGCCAATAAGCGCGGCGGGCCCGAGTGGAGTGATTCTACATCACGGCTCGGGGCCCGCGATTACATCATGTCAGTCCTGCGGGGATGGCGGACGGGCCACGTGGTCGCTCCGGAGTCGCGGAGACGTTTTCCTGAGCGCAGGCTGGGAGGAAACCGCAGGATGAGACAGAAAACAAACCGGCCCCGGGATGGTTGGTTGGGCTCTGGCCGCCGAGCCGGCCGGGCAGGCTGGTGCGGCTCCGCGGGGCTCAGGTGCCGGAGCATTTCCCCGAGCGGCACCGGCGGCAGTCGCAGCTCCGGGGCGCGCTGTGCCTGAACGCGGCAGCCCCGAACGGAGCATCCCCCATCCTGCTGCATCCCCTCGCTCCGCTCGGCCAGCTGGGCTCTCCCAAAGTGAGCCCCCGGGTGCTTCCCACCTGCCAGCACACCTTAGCCCTGCGCTGGAAGCAGCGTGCCATGCTCTGTGCCCAGTCTCTGGCACCCTGCCTGCCTCGGGGATTGTTTTGCTCTGGCAGAGCGCGGCGTTAATCATTAATTTGTGTCGCAAACAGATTCAAAAGCCTCTTCTCTCCTTCGCTGCCTGTAACTCGGCTTTGCCAACTGTCCCTTCCTGAGCCACAGCTTGGGGAGACGCAGCCAGGTTTGGTGGTACTCCAGTGCAGCCCCTGCTCCGGGTTTATTTACCCTCAGGTGAAATGGGAAAGGTAAATGCACCTGTGGTCATTCCCCATTTGCACTGGCATCCAAACCTGCTGCCCAATGCCAGAAAGCAGTGACACTCAGCCTGCCCAAGGCTCTGCCCATATGGGGCTCGGTGTCGTGCTCTGTGCCTGGGCTTGGCAGCCCACGGCGGAGGACAGTGATGTGTGGAAGCCCCCAGCCCATGCCGGGAGTTTGCACAGTCGCTGTGGGAGCAGGTTTGGAGAAGGGCATCAGGGTTCACAAACCTGGGGAAGCCATGCTCAGTTTGGGGAGTTGGATCACCAGCGGCTGGAGAGGCACAAATGAGAAAAGCCAAGTCCCCATATGCTTGTCCTGCTCTTACACTTTTTCCTTTGCACCCACTCTGGCCCCTGTTGGAGGCAGAATGGGGTTAGAGGGATCTTCCCCTCATGAGTGCAACCGTGGGGCTGCAGAGGACTATGTGGTGAAGCCCCTGGAAGGAGCAGCCCCCTGCTCCAGCAGCCCCTTGCTCCCACAGCCCCTGTTCCCACAGCCCCTCCTGCACAGTGCTGGACGTTTCTGATCCAGTGCTTTTTGTGTGATTCTGCCCTGTCAGGGCAGTAGCAGCTCCACACCTTTCCCAACAGAACAGATGCAGGCCAGGAACCTCCCTGAATGTATCCGACATGGAGCCAGGCACATGATCAGCGCGGGGTAAACAGCGCGGGGCAGGGCTGTTTAATGCTAATATGTGGCTACAGGGAGGGGAAACCCATCTTTCCAGCTATTCCACACCCTCCTTCCCCAGCTCTAAACCATCAGCATGGATCTCCACGTGCAGGATGAAGGGCACCATTCTGCCAAACAAGTTCAGTTTTGGCCAGTGCCACTTCTCTGGGGTTCCTAAGCTGGTGCTCTTCCTTCTCTGCCCATCAAACCCACCATCATAATGGGGATATTGGAACAAATTCCTGGCTGATGAGTCAGGAAAGTGGCCCTTGGATGGGCTGGGAACATCACCCACCGCTTTCTAGGTCAGCAGAGTGGTGATCCACAGTCGCCCTCCAAGGACTATCAGTAAAGCCCTGCCAGGTGGGCAGGTGTCCCACCGAGCACCCAGGTTGTCACCCGTGCATCTGCCTGATGTCAGCGTCAAAAGAGGTGCCAAAATTTAGTGGGACGCGAATTTAGCAGCACGGGCAACACAGCACCAAGCACAGCATGAGCCACACAAAAGAGAAACTGCTGGGGACAAGCCTTCTCCCAGCAGGAACACCCAGGTTCTGTCACCCGGAGGACACCAGGGACTCCAAATTTTGACATTTGTTGGGCACCCAAGGGCCACACGTGTCCCCCGTGCTCACTCATTCCCTGTCCTCAGGGCAGGCAGTCGAGCCAAGCGAGTCCCCAGCTGAGAGACAGACAATAGCACCCCCAGCTCACACTAATAGTGTATTTATTGGAATATCTCACATGCAGGAACCAAGAAGATGATTTCTGGAGCAAGTTAAACAATGGCAGATTAATACAGTTGTCTTGTCCTTAACGGAAACACTTTCTACTTGAATACAGTGATGTTTTAGTGTTGGGTTTCTCTGCTTTTTGTGTATTTTGTTTCTCTTTACATAGTCGACCTCTTTAAACAGTTATGTCCCTTTTCTCCCCCTACCCCATTCCCGAACAAAAAAATATCCAGTATCTTCAGTAAATAAATATTATCCACTTTTATCTGGAAAGCCTACAGCTGTAATATACAGAGAAGCTATTACACAGGTTACGTTTGTAGGGTTAACAACAGCTCATAGGAACATGTAGGGAATGAGGAGCTCGTACTCATAAAAACACGGAGCAGGGTGGGAATTTTGGAGTAGTGGGTTTGTCACGGGCTAAAGAGAACCAGCACCAGAGCTTGGCATAGCTCAAGGCCAGCTGGCTCTTGGTGATACACAGCCTCACCTCTCCACAGGTGAGGAGGAGGTGTGGGGAACCTGGGGCTGGAGCAGGCAGGCACAACCTGCTCTGGAAGCTGCGGTTTGGGATGGACGGGTGGAAGGTGCTGTGTGGGCAGCTCATCTCCTTGGCTGGTGGGAGCCCACAGCAGCAGAAGGGCTAGCTCCAACACAGCTCTAAATCCACTCACTGCTTCATTATTTCCATAAAAATAACTGTTCTGAGCTGTGTTTTTCCAGGGGAGGCTCCGCAAGGCTTGTGGTCAGCCCTGAGGAGGTAAACAATGACGGAGCTGGATGGGGATGGACGGGGATGGAGATAGCACAAGCAGTTCCCACTCCAGGGCTCCCGGCAGCTGCAGGAGACTCAACAACTCATCAGATTAATCAGAGTGTTGGAAATCCATCTTGTTTGCTCTCCTGGGCTGCACATCCTGTCCCTGTAGGTGACATCAGGAGAGCACGGAACAGAGGAGCAGGGACGGGCTGTGCTGGCCGGGGTGCGGAGCTCCTGCACAGAGGGACCATCACCCCTGCCCTGGGCCTGAAACCACAGCCCGGATCTGTTCTTCCACCACTGGAGGGAAACATCTCGCCACCACAGCCAGCTCCCAGTCCTCCATTTCAAAGTGGAAACAGCCAATTCACCAAAAAATGCTGAACAAAGTCAAACAAACAGAAATCCTCACTCAAAATCCTTCAGCTTGGAGGTGCAAGACCAGCCCTGGGGATGGCAGAGCTGGGTTGATCAGCACATCCCAGAGATGGAGGCTGTGATAATCAGAAGGGAAAAGGTATGTTGGAGGCTACGTGAGGGTCCCAGTATGGACCAGTCTCAGCATTTATGCTGTTCCCTTTAAGAGACACCGTGCTACGTTTTTATGAGCAGTTCTCCTATGAGCCTTGCCTACATCCTAAACACCCAAATGTCTGTACAGCACATTTTTATCTATTACACCTGCTGAAGATGCAGCTGAAATCCACACAGAATAATTAAAAAAAACAAAACCCAAAGGATATATTTAAATAGAAACCATTGATTCCTTACATCTCAGCACATGAAGAGTTAACAGAAGAGGTTAAAAAACACACTGGAGAGAAAATATATAGACAAAATAAATATTTTAACCTAGAATAGGGCACGATTAGAACTTACAAAGGACCCCAAGAATAATTTAGTGTCATTGAGTGTCAAGCTGTGATTCCTAATATGCCTAGAAAGCGCTGGGATGTTATTTCTTATGGAAAGTGGATCAGGCTGCAGCTCCATCCCTGTTCTCGGAAGCGTTGGAGCCACGCGAGTCCTCTGCCCACTTGCACAGAGGAAGCACTTAAGAGTGAAAGCGGAGGAAGGATAAACCGAGAAGTTGGTCTCCTGAAGTGAAAAACCCCTTCCCTTCCCCTCAAACAGTTCCCACCACTCCGGTTTTCTGCAGACCACAAGAGGACAGGGAAGATGAGAGATCCTGATACAGGACATTTGGGAAGCTCTAGCGTAGCTCTTGTATTTGTTAAAGAAGGTTTGGGCTAAACCACCTGTTCTGCCACACACTCTGTTCCTTTTGGTGCTTCCAGCCCCGAGAGCCTAGTGTGGTGGATTTGGGCTCCAGATCCATCCCGGGTCTTTCCAAAAGTACGTTTCCTCCCAAGGAAGGCATCTCCTGGGAGCTGCCCTACTTCCAGCAAAGCCGCCACTTGTGCTGGTGCCACCTGCCACCCCCTGCAAGCATTGCCATGGCTTTCCAGAGGATAATGCGGAGTGTCAGCAGGGACCATGGGTTGCCTGGGGCTGCACACACCAGAAGAGCCCCTTGAGCTCTGCCAATACACACCCTGTATTTTCTCCCAGCTCCAGCCTTCTCATTCCATCTCTTTTCCTCCCAGCTGGAGAGAGCAATCACCGACAGCTAGCTCTGCAGAATCTTCCAGAAAGGGACCAGATTCTCCCTAAAGCAACACCTTGGAGGTCCCAGGACAGGTTTAGTGTGACAGAAAGAAGCATTAGAAGCACACTCCCCCAGCACCTTTTGCCTGAGGGGTGGGGGATGAAGGGCCAGCACAGCTGCAGCAGTGGGACGCTGTGGGGGCTCGGTGACAGTGACATCAGTGCCACTCTGCACCATCTGACAGTGTCCCCATGCCTGAGCAATGCGATTATCTCCTCCGGCTTGGCAGGGAAGCTGGATTAACATGCTTAGAATCACCTGATGTAGCCATTTACAGGGTCAATGTGTTTCAAGGATTTAGAAGAGAAAATACACACTTAAAACACCCACGGAGCTTTCTGCATTGACAGGAATACCAGCAATTCATTCTGTGCTGGCGAGACTGCTCAGGCGATCACCAGACGCTGTCTGAAATCAAATCAGTGTCGCCACAGAAGTTTCCTCAGGTTTCAGGGAGTTGGTGGCCACATGTGACGTGTTGCAGCAAGCTGGTGGTGCCAATCCCTGAGCATTGGGCTCACCTTGTGTTGAGCAGTGAGGGCAGAAGGTGAGAGCAGGAGTGTGCAATGCAGCCGAGGCAGACTGTCCTGGCAGGTTCCATTAGCCACGGAGAAGATGGAATGGGAAAAAGCCTCTGCAGACCCACACAGAAGGGCTTCAACTGGACAGAGGGCCAGCAAGTGGGGAGAAAAGCTTGATCCCCAAGTTATCTCCATCCTTAACCTGGTTTTTTATGTCCACTTGTAAGCTGTGCTACACAGAGCAGTGATGAGGTGTCACGTCAGCGCAGAGGGGTGGCAGGACAGCCTTGCCTGGGCCCAGCTACATATGGAGGGATCCTGGAAGAGGCTGCAGGCGGGGCAGGACAGAGGAGACGATGAGCAGGGAGGGCACAGAGTGAAACCTGACCTGGGACAGCCTGGAAATCCTGCACCAAACAACGTTTCCCTTCAAAGATTAATGTGTCCGCTGTCAAAGTCCATCAGGGCTGCAATCAGGCATTTGGTAACAGGCTTTGTGTGTCACAACGTCCCAAAGGGGGTGGTCCTCAGAGAGTATGGTATGGGCTGATAAAATGCTGTGCTCAGATAAAAGCTTCTATCACTTGGCCTAGAACAACTTTCAAGA
Source organism: Monarcha castaneiventris obscurior (assembly GCA_026261815.1). NCBI lineage: Eukaryota > Metazoa > Chordata > Aves > Passeriformes > Monarchidae > Monarcha > Monarcha castaneiventris. The sequence continues at coordinate 8,860,123 of JAMPIT010000856.1, read as the reverse complement.
GAGCTTGACACACATCAGCATCCCGGGAAGCTCAGACATGTCAGGTCAGAAGGAGATTGCCTAAGCCAAGGAACACCCTGAGGAAGAGGGGCTGGAGCCTGCTGCCTGCACGGGCATTTAGCTGATAAAAGTGCCTCTCTGTCAGGATGGGAGATTCTCCTGCCATGCACTGCTCAGCTCTCTCTTTGATCCTGCCATCCTGCACCACTGGCTTCCTCCCAAGGAACACGCTGGGGGATGCGGCGATGGCTGGAGCTGCCTGCTCCAGCTCCGCCTGTCAGCCCAGCAAGGCAGGCACACATGCTGGAATCCCTTCTGGCAGCCCCAGAGGAGCAGGAATCCTGGCCATGCCTTTGGCAAGCAAGGGAATATGCTTGTTTGCACAGAGACTGCAGCCCCGTAGGAGCCAGGAGTTAATGAAGGGCAGAGGGATCAAAGGACATTCCAAAAATTACAAATAGCACGGTCACAATCACTTCAACACTTTCTCAGGCCTAAAACTAGAAGGAAATGAGGAGTTTCACCTCCAGCACAGGCTGGCACAGTTAATCCCTCCATGGTAACCATCTCCCTCAGTGTTCCACACAAACCTCTGAGGTTTGCCTCTTTTCCTCATCCCTACCCCCAAGAACCAGCATGCTAATCCTACCAGGCATAGCAGGGAATCCAGGAACCTCAGCTCACACCCAATCCTTGAGCAAGTCCCATCCATCTGCATGGATGTTTACACCAAGTGCAGAGCTCTACAGTCACTGAAGAAGGAATCTAAGGTAAGGAGGAAATAACCAAGCTATTTTAAAAGGCAAACACACCAGGAAAATTCCTGTGTGACAATGGTCTCCCAAAGAGCGAGGTGCTTCCTGTGCCATCGTTACAGCAGCTATTTAGCCCAGCATTTTCCATCCTTATCAAGTGCCAGAGCTACTGGACGTGGCCAACAGACTGCTTCAAATTAGAGCAAGCCCAGATAAAACACAAGGCAAAAAATACCCTGTGAGATTTAGAAATGAAACGCCACAGAAAGTAGGGAAAAGCGACCACCATATGGTACCAGGAGATGTGTGAGTGGGAGAGTAAAGGATTTTAACTTGTGAAGCACATGTTGAAAGGGGAACAGTTGTTCCTTGCTGTCGAATCCAACACGAAAGCCAATACATTAACATTTTATCTAAAAATAAAGACACACTCCTCCTGAACATTCCAGCTCAGTCAATTACATGCTGATTGACAGAGCCGTCTACTTGGCAGGACCTGCCTACAGAAGAGGATGATCCCTACATAAATTGAAGGGCAAGGCTGCTCTCTCCCCCCTGGGCTTTTGTTTCAGCCCAGTGTGACGTACTCGTGCATTCTGAAGGGGTTTTCAGCATCAAGAGCTGGTTTTGTGCAGCTGGGACAGGAAGGAGGGGATTAAGCGAGTGCTGGAGAATCGTGGTCTGGCAGGAATAGTGTTGGATTTAAATAGAAAGAGTCAGCTTGTGGGGGTGGATCGTTTGGGGAGGGAGGGAAGGAGAAGCAAACTATGGAATGGGGGGGATGGGGGTCGTTGTTAGCCAAGGACTGTGGAGGACAAAGTGGCCGCAGGGCGACGTTTGCAGGCGGAGCACAGGGGTTGGAGGGCGGCTCCGCGCCACCTTCACAGTGCAAAGAGGGCATCCTCCGAGCGCTCCTGCTTTTTCCTGCTGGAAGGATTTGTTGGAGGGGTGGGGGCTTCCAGGGGAGGGGATGGCAGATTGGGAACCATCTCCGCCGCTTTGGCTCGCTCTTCTAAAAATTTGTCAAACTCTGCAACGCAAAAACAGAAGGAAGACAGGTAAGAATGGGGGCCGTGGGTTTGGCCCCAGGGACAGAGGTTGGCAGGGGTGGAAATTCCAGGGCCTGGCATCCTGTCGGGCTGTGTTTGCAGGCACAAATACTGGTACAGCCTGACTTCCTCGGGAAAGGGTACAGCCGTCCTTGGAGACAGCCGAGCTCAGGCAGCAGCTGGAATCAAACCCACACTATGCCACCGGCTGTGACAGAACCAGGGAAACATCATTCCAAAGGGCTGAGCAGCTTGGGGACACATTCCTGCTGGCACAAACACAGAGCACAGCTAAGGAAGATGGCAGGGAAGCACTCAGAGCCAGGAGGGCTCCCCACACCATAAATATCAACCTTTTGCTGTGAAATGCTCTCCTCCTGCCTTTCTGAGCATGGAAGCATTTGCTGGGGAACATCAGGCTGGGAGAAGGCAGCATCTCAGCAGCGATCAGAGCAGATTCCATCTGAGCATTAACCTGAGAATGGCTCATAGCCACGGGCATCTCTGCTTACCTTCACTGGTCACTCCTTCTTCCAGCTCGTTGCCTTTCTGCAATGGGAACAAAAAGGCATGTGAGCACAGGCAGTGCTTCCCCTTCCCTGTCATCCCCTCCACCTTTAATACAACTGGACAGTTTCCACCACTTGTTTCCACATATTAACCATTGGAGCAGGGCAACCTGGGGAAATCACAGGGCTCCCACGTTGGGAGGCCAGTGGGGACTGACATTTCACTGCGCTGCAGAGCAGGAGAGCAAGCACTGAGGTGCTTCTGAAGATTGCTGGTGGATAGCTAAGCTTTCCCTGTTGGATCTGAATGCCAGTCCAGTGCTGCTTCCTCTTCAGACAGTAATTCTGGTCCAAATCTGAGCTGTGTGAGTCACACACACACTGTACCAGATGGCAACTTTTCTGTCACACAGTCCTTAAAAAAGTCAGGACTGTGGTTTGCATTGTGTCTTCAAGTAAAATGCAGTTTTAGCTGACAAAGGACACGTGCAAAATTGTTTGGGGCCAACATTGCTCCTGTGAGAGTTCATTTTAGGTTTCGTACAAAAATATAGCAGCTTTCCTGTGTCCATGCTGCACAAAAACAAGACCAGGCTGAGCTGGATGAAGGATATTGACAGCAGTTAGTGTCTGTCCATGAGAACCAAAGGCTGGGAATGCCACAGGGTCACTACATTTCCACCAGTTTGTGCATTTCAGTGTGCATTTCAAATAATGAAATTAGAAGTCCAGGGATAGGCATCCTTGTCAATCTATCAGGATGTTAAAGATGGGTAAAAATTCCAGTTGAAAACCTCATGTTGAACCTGCTCTGAAAAAGTAAAGTATTTGTCTATACCCAGCTTCTCTACCAGCAGTGGGAACGTACTGACTGGCCTCACAAAGGTTTTTAGAGCCTGAGCATCTCCTGGCTTTCTACTGCACTGAAGTTTCCAAAGGTTCACACAGCAGCCTCTTCACAGGCAGAGCTGCTGTTTGTCCCAGTGTACCCCAAAAAGGGTAAGGAAATTAACAATTATCTAACCTAACCTGCAACTTCCTCACCTGGGAAGGAGAGAACTGAAATGAGCTGTTAACAAAACAAGGGGGAGGGGACCCAGAGTGAAAAACGAAAATCCAGTCCAAATTTTCACAGGCATCTCTCTGCCGCACCCACATAGTGTTGGGATGGGGTCCCAGGGACATCCCCAGGCTTGCTCAGGCATTTCCAGGACACTTCTCTGCTTTGTTCCTTCTGAGCAAGTCTGTCCTGGGGATGACAGATGCACAGAGCTACCTCCATATCTCTCCATCAGATCGTCTCTCCCTCTAAATTATTTTAAATTGCAAAGACAAAAGTTTATTGGTTAAGCAGAGTGGACATGCTACATTTACCATATTTCTTCATCAAAATGAGGCCAGTTTGTAATTAAATTTGAAAATGACTCCTGTACTGAGGCCTGACAAACCTACCTGCAGCTGGAACCCAGTGACATTTCAGAGACAGCCAGCCAGTCTGCAAAAATCAAACACTGAACCCCGAATCTGTTTAAACACTTCAGGCACCTCTGGAGAGCTGAAGAATTTTCTTCCTTCCAGTACAGCCAGCCTCTCCAGTGCCAGAGCACAGGGCTGACGTGCCAGAGCGTGCCTGCAGCTCTGCTTCCAGAGCTGGGGAATGGAGCCTGAATCCCACAGCTCCCAGCTGGGAGCTGAGCAGGCAGCAGGAAGGGAGTGGGGGAGACCCTAAGGAGTTGGGAGTTTTCTGTCTGAAGCTGGAAGAATGGAAGGAGATGATCCTTGGGGATATGCTGAGCACAAGTTCAGTTCACTAAAACCATGTTTAACAGAACAGTGTGAACACGAGCCACCACCCACCCCCCCCAAAATGCACTTGGTTGATTTGAGTCAGATGCTTACACTGAAAATAACCAAAACAGAATAAATGTGCACTTGTTGTATCCTGCTTAAACCAAATGTGTTTTGGGACAGCAAAACAAACTCCAGGGTGAAGGCAAAGCTACTTTCAGTTCTGCTTTTTTTTTTGTTTGTTTGCTTAATAATTACCAGACAATAATCATTTAGGAGAAACTCAAAGGTATAAACATTGAAGAGAGACTGTTATAAATTTTTATTATTGCTATTATGAAACATGTCAAGATTGCCTGCCAGTTTAACAAAGACATCTTGATTGGAAAGGAATCTCAGCCCTGATCCAGCATCTCTTAAAAGCATGCCTCAACATAAGCATGAACTTAGATCCTGTCTAAATAATGCAGCTTTAAACAAGGACTTTAAGTCTGGTGCAGAAAAATTCAGCCTGTATTTAATGCTTCCCCATTTGGGGACCAGAATCCCACTTTTTCTGGAGCACATGCTATTCTGTGATGTTCACATGGAGAAGGGAAAATAAAACAGCTCAGAAAAAAAGTGTTTTGATTGAATTGCTGAACATGACCCTGACTCCTCCTGCTTAGATATTCCCTTCAAAGGGAACCAAACTCTCTGCTTGGGAAGTTTCACTGCTTCCCACTATGAGAAGTACCAGGAACTCAGCAATGCATTGAAAGTTACCCATGCAAGTGAAAAATGAAAATATAAAGAGTCTCACCAAGTCGGTACTGAGCCACTCCTCAATGTCATCCATGACAGAGGACTGTGCAACAGGGATCTAGGGAGTGCAGCGAGAGAACAGCAAGGCAGGCAAAAACCAAAACACATCCACAATCATGGCCACAGAGCGATGGAAAACGCCAGAAATAAGATTAAAAACAAAACAAAAACAAAGATGTAAGATGTGCTGGAAAAAAAAAAAAGGCAACAAAATATAAATGGCATTTCAAATAAGGAAACAACTTGGAAAGGAAATTATGAACAACAGGGCTAAAAAAAACAAGAGAAAGATTATGGGGAATGACGTGACTGGATGCCAGCGTAAGACGAGTAACCTCTCGACCACATATTAAAACCATCAAGATGGACTGATGATTCTAATCTTGATCGTGAAATGCTTTTAAGGGTAGAATACTGGATATCAGTAAGGTTTTGAAATGTTAAATTTACACCTTTTTTGGTTTTTTTTAAATGGATATTAGCCACAATGAAGGGTTAGAAAAAAGAGGGGCTCAAAGTCTTCAGGCAACACTCCTAGGAAAACAATTTGGTTTTCCCCACAGGTGGAGAAGTCAGAGCCCAGGGTACAGTCATGCTTCCTCCCAGATCCTCCTCCCATCACACCACTGAGCCCTGGCAAGCCTTGGCACAAGGATTTAAAGCAAAACTCTCCCAGCTCCCAGTTCCCACTCCTCTGCCAAAGGTGACCCTCGGCAGCAGAGCCCAACATGTGCCAGTGCAAAGTGCAGAGTCTCAAAGGTGAGGGAGGAGGAGGATGGGGCAGAGAGGAGAGCACAGTACCAGAGCTGCAGCAGGGCTCTCCAGAGCAGGGCAGGCTCCAGAGCAGTTTAACACCCAGTCATGGAAGGTTTTGCCCCTGCCCCTGCAGTGGAACTGGTCACAATCCCGGTGTGACTGCAACGGGCAGCGCAGAGGCAGCTGAAGGGCAGCGATTTCACACAGTGCTAAGGGTAACTGGGTCAGCAAAGGGAAATTACTGAGTGTTAGGTGTAGAATTTCCTGACTTAACTACGCTGCTTAAATACAACTGAGGCCTACTGAGGTAAACAGGAAAACACCACAATAGATCTGGTAAGGACAACCTGAAAAATAGTTGGAAAACAATGTCAGACATGCGAGTTCCAGGCCAGGGCACGGCAGCCGAGCAGTGGGGCTGGCAGGCAGGAGACCTGGCACTGTTAGAGGGACTCTCCTGGGCAGAAGAGGTGTCCAGGGTTCTCCAAAGCTTTACCTGAAACCTCTCACAGGAACTGCCCTCCATGGAAGTGATAAAAACAACCTGTGGATGTGGTGCTTAGTTGTGGCCTGGCAGTGGTGGGTTAATTGTTGGACTTGATGATTTTGGAAGTCTTTTCCAACATTAATGATTCTGTGAAAAAAAGAAGCTCTTCTTCAAAAAGAAGAGCTGGAAGAGGCTCTACAGATGCATTTCTTGGGAGATGTAGATTTCTCAGGCAGCTCCAGCAGAGGAAGACAGACAGATGCTGGATCACAGAGACTGAGGCTGTTTAGCAAAGCTCCTCAGGAATTTTTTCACAGAATCAAGTGGCCCTTTGTACTGAGGAGGCCAGTTAAGCCCTTGCTTGAGGTGAGGTCTGCTAAAGTGGGTTAGTTGTGTCAAAGAACTGGGAATGCAGAACTCAATCCAAAGCATCTCCCCCAAAGAGCAGCTCCAGGAAGGTGGCTGGACTCTGACTTGACAGCTTGCTGGACAAAGTGACATTTCCTGGGGTCAGAGGTACAAGGTGTCATTTTGCTTCTGGCAAATTCATAAAGATCCCAAACAGAAAATAAATTCCTGCAGTTTCCTTTGGAGTGGGCCTGATTTAGGATAACTGCCCCTTTCTGATTTCCTGAATCATGCACACACAACGCTATCACAGTGAGCTGAAGCTGCTGCAAGCTGGCCCAGGCAGCCACTCACAAGAGAAGAGCTCTAAGTGTCTTCCCACACATTCCTTCCCAAGGACAAGTTGCAGCTTGTAGCACTGTCTCCTTGGTTTAACAGCTTTATAAAATATTGGCTTCAGTGATATGAAGTAATGAATTTATTCAGCCTACAGCAACCTAAAACCTACTGCAGAAGTTGCACTGCTGCCTCTCTCCTGTGTTGCTTAACCTGCATGCAGGAGGTAACACTGTGGAAGGTGCAGCCTCGGAGCTCTTGGTTGGTTTGCAGCTCAGAGAGGTGCTTATGTTTCTCTACGGATAAGGAAATGTGCATGGAAGGGAGGAGGAAAATAACTGGTTTATTTTTCCTTTTCTGTGAATAAAGTTCACAGGAACACAGTCCCTTAAGGGGTTCCAAGAGAGCTGGAGAGGGATTTTGGACAAGGGCCTGGAGTGACAGGACAAGCGGGAATGGCTTTAAGATGAAAGAGGGTAGATTTAGATTAGATATTAGGTGGAAATTATTCCTTATGAGGGTGGGGAGGCCCTGGCACAGGTTTCCATAGAAGCTGTGGCCTGTCCCATCTCTGGAAGTGTTCCAGGCCAGGTTGGACAGGACTTGGAGCAACCTGGAATAGTGGAAGGTGTCCCCGCCCATGGCAGGGAATTGGAATGAGATGATCTTTTTTTCCAACCCAAATCATTCCAGGATTTTATGATTTTATGGATATAAGAGCAGCTGTTCTGAAAAGCGTGGCAGTACTGTGTCCCTGTATTAGAAGGAACAGCAGCTCAAATCTTGATTATCCTTAAAACGTGACAGATGACTGATCAAGTACTGAATTCCTGAGAATCACAGGACTCTTAAATTTGCAGAAGTCCTCGAAGAACAGCTCAGCAGCACAACAGTTTGTGCTGTGGTGCAGCTCAGCAGCACAACAGTTTGTGCTGTGGTGTTCCGTAAGAATTTTTAAAAAAGAAAGAAAAAAAAAGCAAAAAAAGGAATTCCACTTTCAGCTAGAGCTACTTATAACAAACAAACAAAGCCCTCAGAAGTGCAAGAGCACTTCTTGCAGAGAACCAGACAAAGCTGTAAGATAAACATCTGAGTGTGTCAGCCGTTTGCTATTCAGCACTGACCTTTTAAAAAGCTTCCCCTGTCTCCCAGCACACCCACAGAAGTGCTGAGGGTTTGTAGCTGTTGCTCCTTCCATGCTCCAACTTCCAGTTTACTTTCCTCAGACTCTGAGCCCCATTTCCTCATAAAACATGGGTTACATGTGTCAGGTTTAATTTGTTCAAGAATAAAGAGGGAGGAAACTCTCAGAGAGCAGCTGGAAGTTTTATATTATTTTAATGATAACATTGTACCATTTATGTTTCATTTTAAACTGACCACACAGAGAAGCTCCAGTTTTGCCAGGCAGTTGGGTACTTGGCAAGTCTTCCCCTTTCAGAAGCCCTAAACTGAAAAATGTGCAGGGGAATTTTGTTATAACTAATCCTTAAATCACAACAGAGGCAATGTAAAAATAAATTAACTGGTTTACACATTAAAAAAAGACAACAGTTTCTGGGAACAAGCAGCAATGGCAGCCACAGACTACATGGAAAAAACTCTGGAATGGGACACTGTCTTGTTAATACTTTGATTATGCAAACTTCCATGGTCTAGTGAAGCTCTTTCTTGGCAAGAAAGCTCCCCAGATAGTCAGTGCTGGCTGCAAGAGCTGTTTGTATAAAGATATTGTGAGTTTTTTTTAAAGTCTATACTCAAAGTAAATGGAAATTAAGTCACAAAATATTTTTGGGTACTTTAAGTAACTGGCTTTAATTAAAAGTTGGGCTGATGGTTTAAATTTCTTTTTTTATTTAGTCTTTGGAAAATCCTACAAATGGGATCATCTCAACAGTCCTGAAAGGGAAATGGAAAAGGAGGGCTGGGAGAACAAAAGTGAATGTTCAATCCCACAAAACCCACAGGAACCTGGAATTCAAGTTCCTACTTATCTAAGTTAGATTGTGTTGATGTTCTCACTAGCAATCAAAAGCCAAAGAGTATTGCCAATATATTTCCTCAGAAGTCATAAAATCCAATATTCTACCCTTAAAAAGACAGTTTAAGGTTATTATTATCACATTTTATTTCTATTAAAAATGATCCCACTGGAAAAGAAGCAGGTATGAAATGACAATTCAGGTCTCTAGGTGAGCTCATTAATGTTCTTAAAGTGTTTAACAAGGTTTATGCTAATTGTTGCTAGACTACTGCCTTGTAATAGCTTAGTTAATTCCACTTCTTTCTAGATGTTTAACAAAGCTGACACCAGTCCTTGGTTAGTTGCTACTCACTCCCCGTAGTTGGTTAGCAGTAGTAGAGTCTGTCATTCCTACAGCAGCACTAGGAGCACACTAGCAGGCTACTCCAGCTTACTACTACAGCCTTACCATCTATTTAAAGCTGTTGTGATCTTGAAATAGCTGCTTGGCCTCAATATTAGAACACGCCTGACTTTATGTGTAAGGATTAAATTAACTCTTTGATTACTCCTAACTGTGTTTATGCATTGCACAGCCAGGCCAGGCAAGAGCTCGGGTGCAGCAGGTTCCCCAACCAGCCCATCTGGATCTGACAGGCGTGTCCAGACACTGCCAGCCCTCACTGACACAGGGGATTGGGCTGTCCTTGCACAGTGCTCTGAAAAACACTGCAGCTGGGAAGGTAAGGACAGCCCCGTGGTCTTCGGCTGAGGGAAAACCCCTGCTTGCCTTCAACAGGGAGAGGGATTACACCACACGGAAGAAATGAGATCTTCACGTGTCTATTTTTGGGCTTATCCACAATTCAAGCACTTCAGTCTCCAAGATGATGTTATTCAACCAGTCTCATGTTACCCAAGTCATTTCCACATCTCAGATCCTATCTCTCTCTTGAAGGCACACATAGCGGGATCCCACTTGGTTACTAATAGAGGTTTCCTTTAATCTTTACTCACCTATCTTCCCTACAAAAAAGGCTCTCCTCTCTAACCAGGCATGCTGCTGGTGGTCAAGGCAGAATGCTGAGTGGTTTTCATATCACTTTCTATGAATTCTGGTTCAGTTTCATCCTTCCCCTGCCACGGTCCCAATTAATGTTCTGATGTGGTGGCTTAAGCAGCACCTCCTTCTCACTTTCATAACAAATAACCCATTTGGCATGTGAGTGGGTTGACAGATTATTCTAAGAAACAAATATATTAATGCAAATCTCAGTAGCTGTCCAATCTCATGAGGAGGGAACTGAGATTACCTGCACTAAAACGTGGCTTTGTGGTAAAGTCTGTGCCTAATTGCTGCTGATACGGAGCCCTGTGTGAGACCTGCACGGCAACACCCTGACCTCACACTGCAGACAGATCTGTCACTGGAACAGTTCACCTCCCATCCCTCAGTCATATAAATACTAGAAACATTTTCTGCCAATATAATTTTGTCTACTTTAGTTTTGTAGGTAGAGCTGGGATGGATAAAAGTGTAGCTGATGTGGCTCCATGGTTCTGGCATCACCTCGACGGCAGAACTGAGCCACGGTTTAACTTGAAACAAGCACAATACTGCCAAATTTGCTGGGAGAGGAGAGCCAGAGACTGCAAAGTTGTGTGGTGAACTGGGATGCACAGAAATGGAATGGGAAGGACACAACCCAATGCTGAAATGTATCACAGTTTGGACAGAACAAGGTCAGGTCATGAGGGATGTGAGAACTGCTCTGGCAGGTGGAGAATTCCCTTTGAGTGGTCTCAGTGTTGTACAGGCACAGGGAACAGCAGTGTCAGCTCACCCCTCCTTCCTCCTCCTCCTCAAAGAACAAAAAGTACCCCACAGAGTGGGCACATCAAGTTCATACCTGGGATCCTAGTTATCCACTGGCATTGTAAATGCTACAGGTCATATTAATAAATACTGTTAAGAACTACAGCCAGTTAAGAGAGAAACGGAGTTAATGATTAGTTCAGTTTTATTTTAGGTATTTCTCTCTCGTATTTAGCATACAAACAAGGTGACAGGCTTGTAAGAGCAGTGACTGGCCCCCTTCCCTCCCCACATCCATATGCCTCCATGAATGCTGCAGTATCCTTTTTCCAGACTGAATAACCACAAGCCAATGAAGGAATATGCTGTTTGCTTTTTTAATAAAGCAGTGGTGTGAGTGGTGTGAACAGCAGGGGTGCCGATTTCATGCTTCCCCGCTCTTGTAAACAGTGGAAAGGCAAAGAACAGGAACTAACTCAATCACTGGATTATTCATTATGGATGAACATCTAACAGTGGCACAGCACATCCCTGGCTGCAACAGAGCCACCGAACAGCGAGAGCCTCTGTGAGCCACAGACAGCAGTACCAGAGGCAAAACTGATACTGCTGCTCATTTTACAGCTTTTCACTCTCACCTTGTGAGCTGTGGGTGTTTGACAGCACCAAAATGACACTCTAGCTCCAAGGGACAGGTACCCACAGTGGACTTACCCACGTGTGTGAGCAGGCATGGAACTGCTTTTGGGTGCTTGCATGGGCAGGCAGATACAACACCTATCCCACCACTGTGTGTGCACCAGCCATGAGAACTTCTGCCAAATTTCCAAACTGGCCCTGAGAAATAATCTGGATTAGCCCTAAAACCAGAAGAATAAATGCAAGTGTTTCACAGAGTAGATACTGCACGCTCTGGATTTTCTAAACTTTAAACTTTCTGGGATGTTTCTCTTTCTAAACATGGTGCAGCTTAGTCTGGGACATTCAGGGCTCTCCCTGGAGTGAGATATTCCTGCTCCATGGGCTTCCTGGTGCCCAGCCCCACACGCTGCACTGCCAGCACACCCCAGAGCAAAGGGAATTCTCCCTGCACCTCTCTGAACTCGGCTGCAGCCAGGACTGTCTGGGGAGGATTTTCTACAGTTAGGTCACATTATTGGTACTAATCTCAAACACTTAAAGTGATGGATTACATCGTCCAAAAAAAATGGTCTTAGAACTTGGCTTTAAGGCATAGCTGAGGCTATTTTTTTCCTTCCTCTGGCTTCTGCACCTAAAGCAGGCTTTGAACTTCTCTCTGCAAGCACATTGATGAAGGACAACTTCAAACAAGGTCAGAATGTGCACAGGTTCAGTGATCTTCAGAAGCCTGATTTTATCAAGGCACTGGCATCACCAGACATAGGAATTAAATCCTTAAAGTCAGAAACACTGTTGTACCTTTTTGAGTCTGATTCTTAATGCCAGTGGGGTTGAAGATACCAGTCTGGGTAGCAGTTCTCCCATTCCCTTCCTTGCATAAAGAACTATCCCTACATTATTCGATTCAACTACATATGATCCTACAACTTCCCTATGTTTATTCCAGACCATGAAGCTAAGCACTACCAGAAAAGGCTTCTTTAAAGACAGATAGCAAGTGTCCTCTTTATGAATAAGATCCATGAGACTTGTGTTTATCCCTCGAAAAGTGGATACTGCATAAATAAATCAAGACAGTAGAAGGAACCGATTGGATCCCCAGGCCTCTTCTGAAGGTGATGTGGGATCCTACAAATCATTCAGTTGTTTAGAGGTCTTTGTGCTGCATAAACCAGAAATTGGTGCAAATCTTTCCCTTTGCCCCAGGTAATGATGTAGGTGGGAAATAAACTCCTTGTACTGTCCGATTTCAAGCGGTTCAACAGGGCAGGACGAGAGGTGAACAGAGGATGGTTATTCTAGGTCAGGGACTGGGGTGGGCAGTAGGAATCGCTTCACTGGTGAAGTCCTCACCATTCCTTGTGTAATTAGCCACTTGTCTATGGGCTCCATGTCTGAGTTCCCACCTTTACCTCTCCTCTGTGTTGAGAACAGAAAGGTCCATAAAGAGAGAAACCACAGCAACAACCCGTGATAAAGTAATAAAACAGTTAAAAACTCCACATACACAGACACACACATACACACACAGTTGCCTACAGTAGCTTCTGGCAGCAGCTGTGTGCCCCTCTGCCTGTCAGCTCTGTCCATGGGGGGACAGAGCTCACCCCCAATTCTGCACTTCCTACTGACAGTTCACAGCATTTTAGGACTCCCTCCATGATGTCCTTAAAAATAAACATAATAATAAAATAAACCAATCACTGGCTAGTAGTGAGGCTGATGTTTGTCATCTTCTTAGAAGAAGGAGAAGTGAGGCCGTACAAGCTACTGCAGTCAGTCAGACTGCACTGGCAACCCTCGTGGCACACTCTGTGGAGTCCCCCTTGTTTATGAAGCTGTGGGCTGCAGCACACCGTGCTCACGTCCTTGACCTCAGCAGACTGTGCCCCACACTAACAGCACAGCAGCTCTGCGATGGTGTTGAGTGGAGGGGAAGTCAGGGCAGTTTGCTGCAGTGTCCTGGCAGCCTTTCAAACTGCCCCTCTTGAAAAGCGCAGAGGTTAAAGGACTGCTGATGCATCCAGCTCCCCTGAGCAGGCTGCAGACTGCATGGCACAGCACCACAAACACTCTAAGATGGTTTCTTGTCCTTCAGCATCTCCTCCCTGAGCCAGGGTGGGATGCAGAGTCATCTCCAGGTCTGGAGGGGCTTGCCCAGGCTCGGCAGAGCACAGTGGCTCCAGCCCAGAACTGGGTGAGCTCAGCAGAGAGCCACTGGAGTGTTATGTACATCCACCCAGACACCTGCACACACGGGACACCTCTCCTGTCCCCATTAACACAGGTAATGGACAATCAGCTGCAATCTTTTATGTCTCATTTCCTGAGGAAAAAAAAAAAAAAGGGAAATCATTCCAATTTCATCTACTCTCTGTGTAACACCAGAGAATTGTTTCTTGGACACCTCTCCTCCCAGTTGTGATCATGCAACAACTCTGTGGCAACAAAAGCAATTCCCAACATGGAAAAGCAATATTAAGAAAACAGTGTATTTTTAGCTCATCTTGTTTCCAGCTGCTAAATCACATTAAAAGACAGCCATGCCACGTGATCAGCCTCCTCTCTGCAGACCATTCCGAGAATGACTACATTAGAAACGTCGGATGTGCTGAATTCTACCACTGGACAACTGTGCTGGAACGAGACGTGTGTGAAGAATGTGTTGCAAAGCTTTTGGCTCCTCCCTAGAGCTGTTCTTAAATTAGCTCTAACCAAATTAAAGCCTGTCTTTTCGTTTACTGAGCACTTCCAGTTTTTTGCTACACATGCTGGGGCTGGTAACTTAAGGAGAGTTTAATTTTTTATTTCCTTTAAGAAGAGACATCCACAAGCCTCACAACAGTTGAGAAAAAGTGTTTACCAATTGCAGAGCGACTGCATTTCAAAACAAGCTCTTCTGATTACATGATACAGTCTCCAGGACTCTTTGAAAAGAGGCTGAAAGTCTCAGCAACATCTCAGAGCCCAAAGTTCCACAATCCATAAGGCATTTGCCCCCAAAAACTTTGACCCCCAGATGAGCTTAGCCACAGACCTTTAAACTGACAACACTTGGGGCAGAGCAGCAGCTCTGCTGGTGTGACTGACATGTTGTTCTGGTGCCTAAAGCAGAGCTGGCTGGGAACAAAAGTGTTAATAAATAAGGACATGACCCCGAGGCCACTGAGGGAATACAGCCCCCTTGACCAGCTAAATGCAAGCTCCTTGCATTTGGTTAGCCAGGAACAAAGGCCCAGGTCCTGCTAATAACAGCTCAGTGATACTGGGGGTCTGGGATGTCACACTGGATTCAGGAATTCCTGTGAAGGAATACTTCTGCCCCTGCCTCCTCATGCTTCCCCTTTTCCCTCAGTGCTGCTGCCATGAGTTTTTGTGGGGCTGAGCTCCAGTAGGTCATGGGGCTGACCTGGGTTAGGAATTCCCCTTCGTGCAGGAGGACAGGGACAGGAAGAAGCAGGTAGGTGGGGGATGCTTGCTAAGAGCTGAGGCCCTGTTTCCACTGAACGATGGCCCGAGCAGGCAGGCAGCTGTGATCTGACCCCAGCTGGCTCCCAACACAAATTCTCCCTGGCTTGGAGCACAAGCTGCCAGGCATGCCAGCTGCCCAGAGCACTCCCACTTCATGTCATGAAAGAACCAGGGCGGGATCAGCCAAGGCATGGGGAGGCAATTCTCCTGGTGAGAGGCATGTGCATGCTGCATTGACTCTCCCATGCTACGCTGGCTCTGCCGTGCTCCCTAGTGGTCATCACAGCCCAAAATTGGACTGGAAAAGGCTCTGAACTTGCTCCATCCTCTAAAATCTTACACACAGCTGCGTACAAAAGAGCAGCACAGTTTTAAAAAGCAGAGTGGTAGAAAGGGGTCGAGGGATGATCTGAAAGCTCCTTCACTTCTGCCTTCACGGAGGGATGCAGACAAAGCTGGCCAAGCTCTCTCACCCGTGTTTTTAGTGCCAGCTGCTGCGAGGTGACAGCACATGGGGCTCTCCTGCCCACACAAAGAGCAGGAGCCTGCCCTGGGCAGACAGAACAGGCTGCAAGTGAGGGCAGTTATGGCAAAGAATGTGAAGCTTTAGAAGTCTGCATCATTTCTCCTCCTGTAACTCACTCGTCTATCCATGCACTTGGAGCAAAATCTAGTAGATTAAGACTTTCATAAGCAAAACTAAACCAAGCCAATGCACACCCAGTGTTCACAGGACATTCCTCATTTAATTCTTCTCAGCAGTGATTCCAGCCAAAGAGCTGGACTCCCCAGACAAGCTGCAAGGACACGGGAGAATTTACCCACTACGATTCTGAAGTCTTTTAGACTGGAGTGCTCAGCAGCATCTCTTTAGAGATCATTACTGAGCAAGTACTTACTCTCAGATATCAATTTCAAAATAGCCATTACTACCACGTTGCTGGAATACAGAATGAGAAGCTCGGTCAAAGCAGCCGCCTACAGCTTGGATTCCACACGGATAACAAAACACAGAGCCGTGACCTACCCCTCCCGTGTTCTGTTTCCGAACATCCAGGGCAGATGCCAGTCCTTTGACAGCCTGTGGGTCCTCGTACGTCACACTGAAAGAAAGGAACAAACCACAGAACTAGAAGGAAGTCCAGCAGTCACCCACGAGCAATCATGGAATCACAGGAAGGCCTGGGTTGGAAGGTACATTAAAAGATCATCTTGTTTCACCCCACTAGACCAGGTTGCTCCAAGCCCCATCCAACCTGGCCTTGGACACTTCTAGAGATGGGGCAGCCACTGGTACTGGGCAACCTGTACCAGTGCTTCACCACCCTCACAAGGAAGAATTTCTTCCCCATAGTCAGTCTAAACCTACTCTCTCACAGTTTGAAGCCATTCCCCCTTGTCCTGTCACTCCAGATCCTTGTAAATAGTCTCTCCTCATCTCTTTGTAGGCTCCCTTCAGGTATTAGAAATTAGGTCACCCCAATCCCTTCTCTTTTCCAGGCTGAACAATCCCAATTCTCCCAGCCTTTCCTCATAGGACAGCAATACTCTGGATACCCTGATTTACCCCCCTGGGAACCAGAAAGCACATTCTTTTTCTTAACAAGACGTGGAGGGTGCTGTGTGTACAAAGGCCACCCATCAGTTTTGGAAAGCACCTTGAAGCAAAGAGATTAAGATCAGCATTATGAAAGGCAGGCAAACAGGTCATGAGGCACCCTAAGCATGTCCAAGAGCAAGCGGGGAACTGTGAAAAGAGGCCTGATTGCAGCTTATATTTAACAAAGATTTGGAGATGACATCTGGAAGCCTGACCTTGATGTGTGTATGGGGGGAGGCAGAGCGAGACTCGAAGAGAGATGAAATTATGCAACTGCAGTGAAGCAGACAAAGAAATGCACTATTTACAGAGCTGTTAAAAGCTTCTTAAACTGCAATGCAAAAGGGACATGTAGCAGTCAGGTGACAGAGGCAGCAGCTTCACCTCTCAGAGCACAGTGGTGAACCATGAGCTGCAGCAGACACAAACACGTGCCCATAAATCAGCTCCTGGGAGGGGCTGCCTGGCTGAGCAGGGGGAGCCCTCTCTCCTCCTCGTGCTGGCTTCTCCCAAGCTGTGAGCACAGCACCCAGAGCTCTCACACCCAGAGCTGTCACCTACACAGCACAGCAAGTCACACTCATGCCTTTCCTCCTCCCTGCTGCTCCCTTTATACCGTGCACAATCCAAGGAAGATAGAGCAATCCTCCCTTGTGAAATCATGGATGATCCGTGCTCCTTGTTCCATTAGGTACAGTGTGGGAAGAGTAGTTTTGTGCTTCATTTACCACAAGAGACAGAGGGACCTCGATTAGATCTCTCCTGCAATGCATCTCCTTTCTAACTCTACATTAAGGCTCCCAGCCCAAAATCTCCAGTGGTGGCATATCCCTCTACATTAGAGCATTTCTTCTCAGCACCGATACCACAGATGAGGCAGTATCAATAGCTATATTGATAACTGCAAACAAAAGAGCCCAATAAATTTGTAGGCTCAAGTTTTCTAAATTTTTGATAGACTATTTAACAGCATTTCTTAGCTTGAGACAAGATACTGATGAAGTTCTGACTGCTGGTAGCCACTACTTCCTCTAAACTCTGAAGCCAGGAGGCAAGAAATAATATATGAAAGAAAAATACCTGAGTGTGTCTTTTACTGAATATCACTTGACAGGGATCAAAGGATTCCTTAATAAGTGCACAGACTTATTTTACATTAAAATAATTTGACCTGTTAAATGCCCTTGAAAGTGCCAGATTTGCAGCTCTAGAGATGCAAGCCCTATGCATATAAACAAATTAGGGGTAGCATAGAGCCAGGCAAGCTACGGTGCCTTGACAGCCTGTGAGAGTCTGACTGGGGCCAAAACGAGGGTTAACTGGATGGTAATTCTGTTTCCAAGCCTTTGATGACAGTAATTCAGTCACCAAAGTACATCCATGACCTTCAGGTGAAGGACCCTTCTGTTCCTGTATCTCAAACACAGGTGGATGGGATGACAAGCCTTTAGGAGAAGGCAGAAGTAAAGGCAAGCACACTTCCAAGTTTCCAGTGAGCTCATAGACAGTCTGTACCCAGCCAGTCTGCTCTGTCCAGCAGCAGGAACTTCTCCCCTTGCTCGTATTAATAACGACCAAAAGGATAGGGATTGGATTAAAAGCACAAAAACATACACCAAAACTACTTTTTCAGTCTGAAGTCAGAAGTTTCAGATTTATGCCCTCAGATAACAGCAGTGCCATGACTCAGTGCTAAAGACAAACTCCAACTTACTTCTTTCGCTGCTCAGCCAAGGAGCTGCCTCTTGTCTGTGCAAACATGTCAAAGTCATCACGAGGATTACTGTGCTGGAGGGAGCTGAGTGTGCCACTGACGCTGTTTGTGCCCAAGTCTGCAACCAGAGGAGAAAAAAAAGGGAACCAGTGAAATAACAAAGCATATGCAAACACCATCATCATTAACAGCTGCAGCACTGAGGACAGTCTTGTTCAAAAAAGGCTGGAGGATGCTAATCAGGTGTTCTTAAAAGAAAAATGTTGAGATTGTCTAATTCATCCTGGAAAGCACCACTCCGTAAGTGGTCCTCATCAAAAAGCCAGCATTTGGGAATTGGTGTGTACCTGCTGCTAATATTCTGAGATATTTACTAGTCACTAACAGTCCGAAATTTTGGGCATGGACAGTAGTTTTCTCCACAATGTTTTCCCTCAGTTACTGACCGTGAAACCAACCCTTTCAAATGAAGGGATATGGTACTGGTGCATTGCTGAAAGAGGTGGAGAACCTTCAGTCAAACCCAGTGATCCAATCAAGCAATGTTTGGTTTGACTTATTGTAAACCACCTAAGAGATTCATAAAACCTTTCACCCAAAGGTTTCAAATATTATTTGTAGAAGGGAAATCAAGAACATTCACCAGGCTGATTTCACAGAGAACCATAACTAAGCAGAAATAAAGTAGTAATATAAGTTTTGCCATGAGCAACAACCTGCAGCCTTTCCATCAGTCTTCCCCCTGATTAATAAATCCCTCCCTTTGTGCCAGGCTGGTTCTCAATTGCAGATTGCCACAGTACAGGGGAGTGGGAATGCCTTCTAATCCTCCTGCAAGCCATGTACCCAAACCTTTCAGAGGCCACATGGCAACATTAATAGGTAGTGAAGAGCATGATCTAGATCAGGCACTCACCAAGCCCTGCAAGCTGTGAAGAAAGTGAAGATGGAGGTGCTGAGTTTCCAACCATTGGGCTCACTACAGCTGGAGAGCCAGGACCCAAATCTATTAAATTATCTTCTGTCACCTCATTCAGTACCTGTCAGGACACAAGAAACACAGAAGTTACACATGCTAGAAATTTCTTCTTGCAGTACAACACTAAATATCACAAAATAATGGGTGTTTCCCATAAAGTTCTCTCTTGCATGCTGCTAAATGGACCAGTTTCTTGGATATTACAGTGATGAGTGCAGAACAAAGAAGGTCAGCCACCAATAAACCCTCAGTTTGACTGCTCAGCACAGCAGGAAACTCTCCTGGAGGTCATCTCCATCTCTTCAGATTCAACTAATGTGTTTAACACCAGACCAACATCAGAGTTAAGTCAAACTGACTTTCCTACCAATTTTCCACATTAGGTATAAACTGTTTTCAGAAACAAAACTTATTTGTTGTGACTGAAGTGTCAATGCAGAGTCTTTGCTGAAGTTTGCATCACACTGCAGCAGAAGTGGTAAAGCAAAGTAAACAGAGGAAACGGCTCTGAATGCAGAACAGAAAATGCAATAGAAGTACAGATTCATCACGAACTCAGACCTTGAATGCTATAAAACAACTACAAAGGAGTTTTCATTTAAAGAATAATTAGAACTCTTCAGCTGGGAAAGGGGCTGCGTAAATAGGAGATGAGAGTGGTTCCTACAATTATGAATGACATGAAGAAAATTAACCTGAACAGTGGTATTATAAGACACAGTGAAGAAAAAATAGGTGAAGCAAACAAAAATCATTAAGTGACTTGATCAAATGTAAACAAATTATTTGTTATATATAAATGCAAAATAAATATGTAAAAATGTATAGTGAAACTGTGGAACTTATTGCTTAAGGACACTGAGAACTCCTAAAGTCCACACGGACTCAAAAGCAATCAAAAAAGTTAATAGAGGAATGAAAATCCATCAAGGATTGTAAACACAGAGACGTTCTAGTGTGAAGTGACTTCCTGAGCTATAAGTTGTCCCTTGGGGTTTGCCACATTTTTACTTTTCCTGGCATCCACCATTAGCCACTACAGGCAGGACACAGGGCTGGACAGGTAGAAGGTGTGATACTACTGATAGTACTGCAGCTGGTATGGTGCAGCTGCTGAGAGAATAGAGTAAGGTACTTACTCCATTGCTGGCGTTCTGCGTTGAGCGTCCCGATCTGTATCGTTCAAATCTGTTTGGGAAAAAAAAACCAAACCAAACACCAACATGGATTATCAAAGCCACCAACAAACAATGAAAACCATGAGTTAATAACCAAGCCATGACATGCTTGCCACTGAACTTAGTTTTCTCTGGTTCAAAAGGGAAGCCTGAAAGCTTTAACTCCAGGCCAGGACACAGGGAGGATTGCTGAGAAGTTGCACTCTTGGCAAAGGTGGATTTTAAATTGACTAATCTGATATTGCAGCACAAACATGCCTGGAAAACACTGTAGGATTTGAATTTTGGTTCAGGGCTTTTTTTAATCATTAAGTGCTTTGTGACAGACTGTTGTGTGAGCCAAGGGACAGGAGGAACTGCAGCAAGATTGATGCTCACAGCTTAACAAGCCAAGCACCGCAGCTCATCTCACTCCCACTTACCAGCTCCCTCTCACTGCAATAACGTAAATGAGGAGCCATATGTGTGCGGCACAGCCCAACCCAGGCACACGTGGCATGAGGGACAATGAACAGCAGATTCACTGCTTAAAACATCCTGAGTTGACTCAGAGATGGTCAGAGCCTATGCTCAAATAGGTTGGTACTTTCCAAGGAGGAAAAGTAATGATGTTGGATAAAACCTTCGTATTTCTAAGGGGAAGAAGTCTGGTTAGTCAAGCTCTGGTCTCCTCTCTACTCAGTGCATCTGGGGCCACAAACCTAAACCCAGCTTTCATAAAAGTCTTCAAGGTCAGGCTGAATGGAGCTTTGAGCAACCTGGTCTAGTGGAAGGTGTCCCCACCTATGGCAGTGGGATGGGATTAGATGACTTTTGAGGTCTCTTCCAACAACAATCATTCTGTGATTCTACAAACTCAAAAACAGCTGGGGATCTACCTTCTCCCATGGCCTGAGGCCAGTCTGATCTCCTTCCTTACCATAGAAAAGCACCATGATTTCTTGGAGGTTCGAATTTTTCAAAGTAGTTTCAGTAGTAACCCTTTTCCAGCAAAAAGCCCATCATATTCACATAATCCTCTGGGTTTTCTCCCAGATGGACAAAATACAACAGGGAATGTCAAGCAAACTAAAATGTTTTCTTAATGTAACAGAGGAAAATGCAGACTTAAAAGGCAGCAAAACCAAATTCAAGCCCAAATTTCAATTTTAGGAAACTGTGGGTGTTTGCTATTACTGGAAATCCAACTCCCTTTGCTGGAAACCTAAGACACCTCCCACCTCATTTCTCACCAAAAGGCTTCTGTTCATTTACATCCAAAGGCTTCACAGCGAAGGCCAGAGCTGCTGCTTGAGTCACTGACAGAGCTTGGTCCCTGTGCTAGAAATCAGCATGATGGATGTGGAGCTTTTGGAACAGCAGAGGAGGAACTGGAATTTATTGAACGCTCAGACCAGTGCAGCTATTCCACCACAAACGGCTTGCTAACATCACTCAGCTCCCTTTTCATGAATAATGACTACAAACACATCAGCCACAGTCAGCAAAGTCACCAATGGGGGAAAATAGAAAAAATATTAAGGGTGACCAGACTAAACCTTAGTGATAGTTACACTCTGCCACTTGTAGAATCCTGCTTGTGCATGAAACACACACCATTTCACACAAAAAGCCAGCGTTTGTTTCAAAGTTTGCCCCATCTCCTCTGAACATGAAATCAAAGGCAAAATCGAGGGCACCAAGTCGTCTTTGCAGCCTTTGCCGTGACAGCACAAATTCACAGATCTAGAGTCTAATTTATTTTTAAAGGCTTGAGAAACAAAGCCGTGTGCTAAGAGCAAGGAACAAAGGGTACTCTTTAGTGCCTCGCTCCCCAGGCCTGTCATTAAGGGGAAGATTAAACTTTCCCAAGACTGCAGCATCACGTGTCACCTCCTGCAGCAGATGTGCCTGACAGCGCCTTTGTCTGCCATGTCGAAAGTCCTGAGCCCCAAGTCCTGTCCCTGGGGATGATTCCCGCAGGCCAGCTCTTCAAAACATTAGCTCTGCACAAGACAGGGTTTTTTTTTTGGTTTTTTTGTTTGTTTTCTTTTTCCCAAGATATTAAGTGTTACTTAAAAACAAACCCTTTGCATGCACGATGGTCCCGCCCACCTCAGGCAGCTCCCCTTGCACCAGCACTGGGGCTGGAAAGTTCGGAGATCAGAGGGCAGAGAGAGCTCACGGGAGCCTCCCTAAGCCAGGAAGCAGCACAGACATTTGTGCAGAGCCCAGGCTAGCAGGGGAACTAGTGACTGTGTCTGTGCTATCTTTGGTCCCAAGTCTCTACACCTGTACTGCCCTGCACAACAGGGACTTGCAGACTCAAGCCTCTGCATTCTTTTCACAAGGTTGCCTTGCATTTTACGGATAAGCCCCACAAAAATTCAATGCACAGTACAAAAAAAAAAAAAAATCATAGTATTAAAAGAATCAACTGAAACAGGAATGTTCCCATAAAAGGCCACAAAAACACTGTGTAAATGGTTCCTGTGGTTTGGTTCTCTACGTCATGATGGACCCTTGGCCCAGATGGCCCAATTTCACCAACTGACCTATTTTATTCTTAAGTGAAAACCCTGACTGAATGTAAATGGTTGCTGGGAGAGGTGCCCCACCTTTCGTATCGGAGGAAGACGTTATTTAAATCATCATTCACGTGCAGCAGCTCCTCTGTAACTTCTTCATTGGACACTCTGGAGATAAGCTCCACAATTCTCTGCTGCATGGCTCTGCAGGTTCGGTTCAGTTCCTAGGAGGAATGCATTGTGCACACACACAGTCTGATAAGCAATAAGCAATAAGTAGATTTAGCTGAGCTCTGTTCAGAGCCAAACATATCCCCCAGCTGAGAAACACTACGACAAGTTTATCTTTGCATGATTAAATGTCACCCAAAAGCACATCTAATCAAACGCCCTTCAAGAGATGATGGCATAAAACCTTGAGAGCCTATTCACAATTCAACTTCCTGATTCTTCTTTAACTCTGAGCACTTCAGAAAATAAATATCTGTATTTTAGTCATCTGTTTTAAGAATAAAACATGTTAATACAACAGCTTCCCAGAAGAGAGCTTTCAAGGAAAATTCAATCTGCTCTTTTTGGCAAAACCATCCTTAAAAACGAAATTACATGGATGGTGGAACATGTCAGGGAAAGAAGGTTCATCAGGGCTACCACAAATACTAAGTCTGTGCTAGGATGAGAAGTGCTGGTGACACAGAACTTACCAACTACAGAGAACATGAGGGTAAAGACAAAGCAAGGAGCAGGACCACGAAAAGGTGAGTGTTCCACACACCTTCCAGTATTGAGACACAAAGTAATCTTCCCTTCCACTGAGCAAGTGCACAGACAAGAGACTGCACAAAGCCAACGGGGAGCTTCAGAAGAACATTTTAAGGAATGCAGAGTGAGGGCATTTATTTTAGAAGTCTCTCATCAAGAAATCTAGATTTCAGTTTGCCTAGACCAGGAGTTCTCATGCTTCCAGGACATCTCTTCCATCACCAATTACTTAGCAGAATTCTGTAGTCCTGAAAGGCCTTGAGACCAAAGGTCAAACTGGTCTGCTGAGGAGAAGTGCAAGAAGAAACGTGACATATGGCAGCGTGCCTCTGATCAGGCCCATGGTTTTACTTCAATAAGCACTGACATTCCAGCTAAAGCATGTCCCTCTGTCATCTTCCACTCCTCCCAGCTCCACTTCACAGCAAAAATTCAGCACTAAACAAGGATGACTTGTTGGTACACAACCTTCAGGATGAAAGCAAAAATGTGTTTGTTTTCCTTGCATGGTCTGACATCCTAAGCTCTGGATAAATTTCACCTAGTGCAATCCAGCTGCCTTAACAGCTTGAGGAATGTGTTCTCCAATGTCAGTTTTGATCCCATCACTTTCAAAGCAGATTGTGACATTTCAGAGGTTTGTTTGCTGCCTTTCCGAGAGGGCTGACAGTACCTATCTATTCTGCTCAGAGCTGGCTCTCTAGCAGGCTGTTTATATTTGATTGTTGGAGAAAATGTCAGGAATTATTTAAGGAGGAGGGCTATATAAACCTCAAAGCAAGGAGTCCTTGCATGCAGCACCCAGCTCACAGCTCTCAAAAGACTAACCATCCTCTGTGATCAAAAACGGGTTCTCCCCAGCTCTGTGATTCAGATTTAGGCTGCATCAGTCACAGAAGGGAACCAGCTGGAATAAAGAATCGTTGCTGTCACTCCATTTTATGATCAAGTTCTTTCACCTTAAAGCTGTGCTCTAAGGTTACGCTGTCAAGATGCTGATGGTTGTTTCTCGGTGTAAGCAAACTGTTCGATTTCGGCCTGTCATGGTTTCCTGGAAGCTGCTTTTGTTTTGAGCAGTTCGACCCAAATGGGCAGTAACTGAAAGGCTCTTTATTGCAAAGCCTCTCATCAGCTGCCATGATGGCTCCGAGACAAACACACAATGCCACTGCATGGGAGAGACCAGTTTTTGGATGGATTTCAAAGTCTGATGTATCACAGAGAGCAATTCCCTGCCTTCCTCTGAAGGGATTGCTGTGGGAGCCCATCCTCCCCGCTGGAGGATCAAAACAGAAGGCTATTTCTGAAGCTATGGAAAGGCAAATACCACATTAAGGGCAGCAGCTGGAATGTCAGATTGCAATGCTCCTCATCTGTGGGACCGTGTGACTTTTCTCAGCCAAAAGGCCACCCCACGACCACTGGCCTTGGGAAACAGGTGTGAAACCTGAGACATGAGCTCAATTCATACTGTTTTCCCTTTTGAGATGCACAGTGCTGCACTGGATTGAGATTTTTCAGCAAATAAATCCCTTCTCATTACCCAGTCTAGCCCTCTGGACACCACAGAACTTCACCTGAGCATCTGCCTTAAGACACTACACCTTCAGGAGAACACATCTTCCTGAAAGACAGTTCATAGCTAAGATTTCAAATGGCAGAGAATCCACAGACCCTTGGCATTATTTAGTCCAGCTGGAAATATGGAATGTTGGTTTTTTTGGGGTTTTTTTTTCCTGCACTGGGAATGTTTTGACACTGTACAACCGGTGATGGGGAGAGTAAAAGAAGCAGAAATGCTCAGGGCTAACAGAACCTGTGGCAATTCTAAGCTGATTAGTGGTAAAGGAGACTTGATATGCAACATTGGGAAAAATTTCTAACTACACAAAGAGGAAAGCACTGGAACAAGATTCAAGGGAAGTCAGGAAATTCTCGTCACTGGAATTTTTAACAAATGAAGAAAACCAAGTGATGGCACACCCCAGGGTCAAGCACAGTCCACATCCATCATGAATCCAAGCATGGGCTGTGAAGTGAGCTACAACAAAACACACCCCCCAGAGAAACACAAACACAGAAAGGATCAGAATCATATTTTCTAGGAAACTTACCTGGAGTAACTCAAGGTCTGAAGAATCCTCTTGTCCAGGTACCATTTCTGTCAGCATTTCAGACATCACTTTTGTGTTCCCACGAACAATATCCAGCTCACTGCGCAGCCGGGCAATCTAAATTGGGGTAACAAGACAGCAAAACACTGCATAATCCTTTGGTTTAAGCAGTTCATTGTCAAGAACTGACTTTGAGATATCTCTGGTTCTGTCTGACTTGATATCTCAGGCTCCAGACATTGTAGCAGGAAAAAAACAAAAAAGATAAAAAGTTTACCCAGGAGAAAAGGAACAGAAAAAGGAAAGAATTATCATCACAAACCCAGATGTGCTGTGTCTGAATGGAAGAGAAGCAATTGCAAACAACACCTAAAGCCAGACCTTGGCTGTGGTGCCTCACTCCAGTGTGGGGAAAGATGTCGGTATTTTAAATAGAATCTTTGGCTCTGAAGTTATCATTTTTGCAGGGAGAAAAGAAAGTCCTATATTAGGGCATTTGCAAGGGCTTTACTTCCTGCATCTGCAAGACATTCAGTGCCTTGAAAGGAGAGGGGCTAATGGGAATAACTGCCAAAATACTGCTGAGTGGGCTGGACCAGCAAATTGTGCTGCCATTACCAGGCCATAGAGACACATCCAAAACCCAGATCTTACTGTATAACAGGAAGAAAGATTACTAAGTAGAGCCAGACCTAGGAGACAAAGTCCGAAGAGCTAAAATGAAAGTTCCTCTGCAAATTAATTTCTAATTTTATTTGCTGAAAGAGTCTCACTTGAAAAAATTAACATGCCAATACCTGTTCAGAATTAGCAGTGATGGGACCAGTCACATTCAAGGCTGGGGCCTGAGGAGCAGAATATGCCGTTGGAGAGGATGAAGAGTAAGAACCGGTGCTCATCCTTTGCTGAGACTGGGAATTGTGCATATTTGCTGCAGGATCAACTTCAGGAACACTCTGCCACATCAGAAAGACAGGAGTTCAAAAGCTGAATTGGGACAGCACTTGCTTTGTCAGCAACCTCAGGCCAAACAGGCTCAAATATAGAACATAATTGCACCTTGTGGGAAAGGTCAGTGCAGCTACTAGAACAGACTGGCAGCTCCAAAAATCTTCCACGCCTATATCTTTTGACCCAACCCACAAGCATTTAAGTCCATTTACTTTTACAGGAAAAGTGAGAAGCAAAATAAAAACAAGAGCCAAAGATAAATAATTATAAATTATTTTAAACTAGGAATTAAGTTGCAGGCTTACCAAAAAATGATGTGATACATAGATACTGAATTTAATTAACCTTGACACAAGAATTGTAATCTCTCAGTCCTTGATCACTTGCATTTCCCGCTTCAAAGATTCATTAACTTCAGTTTTCAGACTGAATAATCAGAACACCTGTGATCATTAAGTTACTTCCAAGCAGCAGTTCTGTCAACTTTCCAGATCTAACTTTCCAGAGGTGTAAAGTTCTCACATTACTGTGGGATCAGAGAGAGATTCAGACTCCGTACACCTCTAATAGACAGGCAGACCTTGGCTCAGGGTTATTACCAATAGAAACAACCACACTTTTGAGTAAAAGAAGTAAATTTCAATCATAAATCCTGCTGAGCTCTCTTTGAACAAATTAGTTGCATTTGTTTGGTGGTTTTGTGGTACAAGATTAACTGTTACAAACTCTTTTCTCAGGTTGATGATTGACTCAAGGGAGGAGACAGCTTATCAGGCTCTACTATGCCTCTCTTACATGCCCTTTCACTATTAAAATGTCCTTCCAGAAGTGAGAAAATGAACCAAATTCAGAGAAACAGGATGGGAAAGATGAGCAGTTATCCAACTATTTAGACATTGTGGGAAAACACCCCTGGAATTGCAGTGCTGCAGCTTACCCTCTGTGGTGTGTGTATTGGAGACAGAGCATCAAGATCTGCCATGGGGAATTCGATGCCTTTCCTCTTGAGTTCTTCATAAATATGCACTACTCCAGTTAAATCGGGGCTACTTCGGAAGGCATCGGCCCAAGCCTGGAAAACACGAGGGATTATCCATAAACCTCCCAAATGAAGCTCCAGCCCCACCCTGACCTCAGATACTGACTGTAAATGCTTTCATGGATTCCAGCTTCAAAGGAAAGCTGGAATCATCAGACCTGGTCTAAAAGGTCCTGCAAATATTAAGACAGTCACTTGTCTTATATTTTATTCAGATATAAAATAGACAGGAACCCAGTGCAGAGTAGCTGTGAGTAGCCCCTGAGTTCATCAAAATCCATGAACATACGTGGAAGTCTCTTCCCATCTCCTCTCCTCAGCAGTGATTGATGCTGATCTTCTCTGGCATATTGTACAGCAAATGACCCACCAGAAAAGGGCTGTGTGAAAGATTCAACAGGTCCAACCAAAACTCACAAAGCTGCACAATAATCTTAAGTAATCTCCATTCACTTTGTGAAACATCCTCATTTGTTGCCAAAGGAAAAACAGGGCCATCAAGTTGCCTTCAGTGTTTTATTTGGATCAAACTTAAATTAAAAAAAAAGGTTCTATCTGAGGTTCTGTTCCTGTGAAAGAGACAGTCCCCTGAGCAGCAGAACTAATGACGCCTGGGTTCTGACAGAGCATATCCAACACTCAGACACCCCAGTGTGGCACAAAGGATGAGTTTAAAAGAGAGAAATTCCCACAGCCAGAACATTCATAATATCTCTCCAGCATGAATTATCTGGTGTCTAAAAAGACTTCAATTCACATTTGAGCTTTTCCTTCAGAGGGAGTACTAAGTGCTTCTCTTGGCTAGCCAGCCTCCTGCTCTCACGAAGCTGCAGGGAGCACAGTATGCTGAAAGCCTCAACCCCCTTTTGCTTGTGCTGGAATTAGCCAAATATTAAAAATTTAGAGAAAGGAAAAACTGAAATATTATGACTCAGTTAAAAAACAAAGCATTCCACAAACCCCCACATGTGTGGAGCAGAGTATCAGTGTGCTGGATCCAGAACTACTGTGAGACACGTGTGTGGGCTCTGAACTTAATTCATTTAGTCATCATTTTTACACTAGCTCTTTGACTATTTTTCCTTTAAAAGCTCTTTGAACCATTTTTTATATTTGAGAGGACAGAAATCAAAGATAGCAAAGTAAGATAAGAAATAATATTAATTTTTAACTTGCATTCCTATTCTGTTCAATTCTAAGAAAGAGCATTTCCTACCATCTGTGCCTGGGAGACAATCCATTATCAGGTACAAGCAAAAAATCCTGGGTTTGCTTCTCAGCTTTGTTAAGAGTAAATTAACTGCATCAACTGTTCTGATGCAGTGCAAGTCCAAACAGCCCTGCCTGAGCCAGAGGAAATAGCTCTGACAGCACACAGCCATTGTTTCCTTGGAACTGACCTTCCAAAACATCCCCAATTCTGATGGAGATTTTGACTGCACAAGTAACTCCACCTTTCCCATTTCACTGCCTTTTCTATTTATATCAGAAGCCATCTGAATGATGCTTCTACATAATGGTGTACACCACTTCAATTCTATTTGCAAGCAAAAGGGAAAAGTGTGAGGCAAGGGATGTTCTATTTAATAATCATCACCCTAAAGAAACTTAGAGGCAAAAATATGCTGCATTGCTGCCCCCAGTTTTTAATGAGGCTTGTTTGTCCAGGAGGATGTACTAATGCATCCCCTCTTTCACCGGCTTCCTGTGGATTTTGCAAAATGATCTCATTTCATCTGCACTCCACCTTTTTAAAATATTCTCTCTTTTGCAACTCTCTTCCCTGGAGAAAGGAGACACTTCCATTTGTATTCTTCTTCACCTGAGCTGGGAGCATTCTCTACATTAGTGTGTCTCAGAGGTCACAAGCAGGACAAGCACAATTGTCCTAAGTGCTGTCTACACACATTGTAAGACAATCCCTGTCCTAGACAGCTTAAAATCCAACCAGGCAACTGCAATATTAGCTCTGCTTTATGGATAAGGAGCTACACTAGAGCTTAGGAGACCTGCCCATGGTCCAAACACACGTAGGACGGGGGAAGACTGAATTCAGAGCTTCTAAGACTTTGAGCCAGACTATCAAATGTAAATACTTCAGGATAAATCCCACTTGGATCCTCAGTGTGTCCAAACAGGTCACTTAAATACCATTGTAGATCGGGGACCATCTCGGTGTTTGGACACTGGGTGATAGGTGAGCTCTTACCAGGGGGCCTCCTAGCAAGGTGAAGAAGGAAGGATAAGCACAATGTAACATATGCTATTTCATGTACACTGGGAAATAGGTTGAGAAAGTGAGACACAAGATGCTCAACATCTCAAAACAAGTCGAGCCTCTAGATAAGAAACTGGATGGCAGCTTTATTTACCCTTGTTATGGAAAGGCCCTCGAATACCGCAGTTGTGGCTGAAGACATGTGCTGTTTGTACAGTTCTCTTCCATGCTTCCAAGTCTGGGCTATAAATCCTCTCATTTCTGTTCTTATTAATTCCCTGATATCAAATTCTAAGAGGGATACAGAAAAGGATAAATGCAATGGTGGTGGGGCAGAGCTGAGATCAGCCCCCTGGGACAGGGTTAACTCCAGCCCCAGGGAGCTCCACAGAGCACAGCCTGAGCTGAACGAAGCTGTCACCACATATGAGGTATTTTGGGGGTGTGTGTCCATAGGGCACCTGGGATGAGTGACTGCAATCACTCTTCCAAACTTGTCAGGCAATCTGGAAAACAGTCCCCTATCACATCCAGCTAAAGAGACACTAACAGAACCCACCCACAGGCAACCTTCATAATTTTCAGGCTTTTTATATCAAAAGGCATTTAGAACACAGAGTGAGGCTTTTAGCTCTACTGCACTAAGTCTCCTCAGATAAAGCTGTTTAATTCACCGGGGCAATGACTGTGGCTTTCTGATTACATTACAAACACTTCCATCTTAGCTGCATTCACGACTGGGAATCCATTTAAACCCAGGGCCCAGCAAAACCATCATTCTCTAAAACAACATGGAAACACACCCAGTTTCCCTTTATGGGACAGTTTCTAACCTCATCTCCTGGTCACTGCATGCATCCACTCTCCCACCAAAGCAGGCGGAAACCTGAGGGCTCAGCCAGATGCACAAGAATTGCTTTTAATAATTTCATTAATTTTGTTCTATCTTTTTTTCAAAAGCCATAAAATCAGATACCAGAAATAAAGGGACCCCACAGACCTTGACACAATGCCCACTAATTCCACCACCCTACCTATTTCCTGTTTGAAAATCACTTATTTACATTGTCATGCTCTAAGGATGCTCTATCCCTGTATCCAAATAACAAATAAAGCAGCAGAAATCCAATAGCATGCTTTGCCATAAAAATCAGAAGTATATCTGGCAAACGATGCTGCGCATTTGTAAATACCTCCCCACAAGGAACACTGCAGCAGGTTTATATCATTTTAAATACGCAGTGTCTTTTAGTCTCTGGTGTACGCAGTAGCCTGTGGAAGCTTAGTGATAAAGCTTCCTATAATTGTCAGATTTCCTCCAGGCAGGCACCAATGTTTCCTCATGTGTGGCTAATGGTTTGTGGAATTAACACGGCTGTTTATTGTTGTGCTGCACAGAAGGAGAAGTGGCAGACAGGCCCATGTCTGAACTTCCCACTGCAGGCAAGGATCTGACAGCGTGCTTTTACTGCACAATAACCAGAGAAAAGACACCAAAACCATTTTAATTCCTATATGGTCATTTACTTTTCTATAACCATCTTTGAAAGGAATGCAGAATGCTTTCTAATGGAGGGAAACAGCTCCATTTTCCAGCCAGGGAAACAGACACAGAAAGGCAAGTGTTCTGCAGCTGACACCAAAAGCACAATCCTCTGAAATCTCCTGGCCTCAGATGACAAGCCTATCGCCAAGGCAAGTCTCCAGCTTCTAGATATGACTGCTAAATTGAAAAGCAACCATTTACCTTTTATTAAATCCTCCCATTTTAGAGTGGTACCTCTCTAACTAGAATCCAGCTAGTTCTCCCTGGATAAAATATCTATGTGTGTGCATGTCTGCTTTTTCCCACCAATCTGGATATATTGTTGGAGTTTATATATAAAAAACTTGCCACATTTTTAACGATGACAGCGTGTTTAGTGATGCGTAGCATTGAAGCAGACAGTCCTTATTTCAGGCAGCAACATATGGAAGCAGAGACAAGCTGTGTACCTGAATCAGTGCTAGGACTTTATCCTGTACAATGGTGGGGGGGTTGTTCTTGGGTGAGATGATTTTCACCAGAACGCCATCGATGAAGTCACGGTTTGCCACCAAGACATGAAAGCGATGGCCACAGTTCTTCACACAGGTCTCCAGCACCTACACACAAAAAAAACCCGACATTCATTGTTGGAGCAAAGCTTGATCACACACAGAGCATCTGATTTTTCAATTTATTTTAAAGCTTTTGATGGGAGGCCAAGAAGATAGAGGGAAAATTACACTTATACTTCTTCTCTTCTTCCCCAATTTTGCCAAAAACTTCTTCTCTACACACATTCAGCTGTACCTCACCCACTGTTAACATATTGGGCATTTTTGTGATCCACCTTTCCTGTTTCCACGGTAAAGAAATAGAAAGTTTCTTCATCTTCAAAGCAGAACTTTCCAGCCAGTGCAGCTGAACAGCCAAGTACACAGCAGCACATCAGGAGCAGGTAAGACAGAGGACATCCTGTCACAGTGAGATATTATCGTGCTGTGCCACTCCACCATTTTCTATGTGCCTGGAACACAGCTGGACCCAGTTGCTCCGAGCTATAAGCCATGTTTTAGAGTTGGGAATTCAGGTGAATGATCTTCACTCATTCAAAACACTCCCCAGTGAATGCTCTGACAGGTTATACTTTGACACATTTTCCCCCTGCAACCTAGCTGGAGGCACCTTCCACTTGCCATTCAACTGCCATGGAAGAACAGCTGTTGATTTCTCTCTGAAGAACATGATTAGCATGGAGATAAATCCAACACGTCACTTCTCCTTACAGCCATGCCTAATAACCACTGCGACTCTGTACCGAGGAGTCTGTAATTACTCTCCTCCTTCAGCTACTTTCATCAGCCATGATGACACGGGCTCATTCCTGATGGATTTCGCTCTTTCCTGCACAATGGATAATCTCATGGTTTGGACTTTGTTAATCTGTCAAAATGACAATCCAGGATAGGAAATGGCAAGAAGACAGAAAGTACAGTTACGCCTCGTCAGGGAGAGGCAACAAGAGCTCTGTGAAAGAATCATACAGATCTCCTCCCCACAGCAGGATAACTCCATCTAGTTACTGCTAGAGCCAGCCCAGCACCCCACTCAGGATGGCTGCACTACCCAGGAAACCTCCAGCTAAAGCCATCAGCAGGAAAGGTCACTACTAAATTATCCCACACCTTAGCAGTGCTGCCTAAATGCACAGAATATAATTTACACTTTATTGAGTAAAATTAGATCAGCATAAATTAATGTATTGTCTCCTACAGAGATTCATTCACAAGGGAAATTGTGCATCAGCTACTTATGAAGCTGAAAATATGGCAAGTTCATCATCCTCACTTGCAGATATGCCCACAGCTGTTGCCTTGGAGTGGAGGAATGGTTGGACAAAGGGAAATGAGAGTAGAAAGGAAAAACCTCAAAGAGTAACAGACCCATTTGAGCTACTTTAACTTTCCTCAGTCAGTACTTGGGATGAATAAGAGCCACGAAAAGAAGCAGAAATCAATTGAGTCAGAAAACCGCTATGCAAAGCTTCCAGCAGCTCTCCCCAAGGAAGTGAGGAGGCAATTGGAGAGAAGAAAAGGGCAGAGCAGTGGCTGTTAAAGGAAATAGTGTGTACATTCAAGAGAGTGCCAGGAAGAGGAAAATGACAAAAGGGTTCTGCCCTTTGAGGCATTCCAGCCTGCCCTCACTCACCGTCAGCGCCAGCATGACCTCTCTGTAATTTTTGTTTCCATTCAGCCTCTTCTTCAGCGCTCGAATGGCATCCTTGGGCCTGAAGGAGAAACACACCATTTTAACAGACAGCTCAGACAGGCTTTTCACATCCCATAAACTGTGGGAAAATGAATCCTTTGCCATTTCCAGCTGGACATAAGCATGTGGGTCAACTTCAGATTATTTGACTACAACCAAAACAGGGTCATGGAGAATTATGTGAGGAGACAAGTTATTACAGAAGTCAGGACTGGAGGAATGTCCCAAGTCTCCAAAAATCCAGGCTGTTGATTAGGCAGGGAAGATTTAGAGCCACTTTGAAAAGCCCAGGGAATAAGAGCAGTGATCAGTTTTCCTGCAGACTGCAAGCACCAAAGCTTTCTGGTGCTGAAAAGCTGTCTATGCAAATAGCTGAAACTAAAGGCATTGCAAAGAGATACCTCCTGAAAAACAAACTTGGTACCTTCTCCAAGAAGAAGTTTTTCATGCCAGCCCTCCCAAGCAGAGACTGACCACAGAAAGCATCACAGAATCATTTGGGATGGAAAAGCCCTCTCAGATCATTGAGTAGACCCATTAACTCAGCACTAAGCCCACCACTATACTATGCCCCAAAATGCCATATTCACATGTTTTTTGAATGCTTCCAGGAATGGTGGTTCCACCACTTTCCTGGACAGCCTGACCCGATGCCTGACCATCCTTTCAGTGAAGAATTTTTTCCTAATATGTCATCTAAATAAGCTACTTTCCTGGCACAACTTGAGGCCATTTCCTCTTGTCCTGAATCCTACAGGTACTGCATCATACAGAATTTTCTGAGAGCAGGAGAGGTCTAAGGAGCAGGAAAACCAAGCAACTGATCTGCAAACTGCATTTAAATCATGAGCATCTGCCCCCAGCCTCGCTGCACCTCCTCACATGCTGAGTACAGCTGGAGGAAGATTGTGTTCAGGGACCTTTCCAAGTCTGCTGAAATAGCACATACCCTTCTTCTGTCTCGTTGATAATGTCACAGATCTCCATGTTAAGTGTCCAGTCTTCACTCTGCAAAGAGCCATCTGTGGCCTTTTCTGTAAAGTAAAGAAAAATAAATCTTTTCACATCTTCCTGATTAGGTCTATACCTCAATCCATCTTCAGTTCCTTCGAGCTGAAACTATTCAGTAAAAGACAGAAAAAAAAAATCCCTGCTGACAGTAAACAATGTCAATCCTTCCATCCCGGTTTTAGGGATCAGCATAGAGGTTTCCAGACAGAATCAATTATCCCTCCAGCCCACATGGATGGGCTGTTCTTCAAAGACTCCTGAATTCCTGGGAGAGTAGGAAAATGTCAGCTAATTCCAATTTAAACTCTTCAGATGCTGCATCGCTGGCAAGTTATGAGCTAGGAAAATATCCCCCCAAACCAACATGATCTCCTCCCTATTTTAGCAGATAATACCTCCACAGGAATTGAGGGAGGAAAAACAACAACCTGGAGACAGAATTCAAGGAATTTCAACATGAAAAGACCCACCAGCACATGAAAACATTTAGCACATAACAGTGCAGGTCATGATACCATGACACATGTCCCATGCTATGTCCCTCTCCACGCTGGGGCTCCCTACACACCTCCCAAGCTCTGCCTTCCTCCCCACTCCTGAATCTTCCCTCACTATTTTTGTGGCAGGTTAAGTCACTCAGGCATCACTCAATTCCCAGGGAAAGATGACCTATAGCACCGTGACAGTGGCAGATGCCAACTGTTGGCAGTTTAATTTATAGATATGTGCAAGAGTAGCATAACCATAACTTGTAGTAATCAGTTGACAAGAACTATTTCCTCCTTGGGATTTCCTCCTAAATCAATATAGTTCTGTCTAGCAGTGCCTGGAACATCCCTGGAAATTTTCACACTCCTCACTTGCAGCATTCAAATCCTGTCTGCTACCCACAGTCAGGAATGATGTCAAGTTGAACGTAAAGCTTGTCACTAGAAAGACCTGAAAAGGGGACCTTCGAGCTGAGCATGACCTTCTCTAAATTAGTCTGGGTTTTTCTACAGATCCCTGGCATCCAACGTTGGAAGGCAAAGAGGGTAAGCAAACCCACTTTTAAACATTTCAAAGCAGAAACAAAACCAGCTATCCCTCTGTCTTTACATCTGACCCCAAGCTGTGCCCCAGAACAAGGCAGATTTTGTTTGGAAAGCCCAGGCTCCAAAGACTTCACACATCTCTTTTTGTTTACCAACACAGTTTTTTTCCTATTAATATTTCCATCACTGTGACTGAGGATACAGATGCCCACAGGCCATAATTATGGGACATTATTTGGAGAAAGACAGTGCCTGGTTAATTCACGTTTCAGTGACTTGTCTACACCAAAATCACGGTTAAAGCAGCTCCACCAAGGACAGCAATTACACAAGCTTGAGACAAACCAGACAGCTATGCAAAACCCCAGAAGAGAGAGCTGAACAGAAGAGAGAGGACACCATGGAAAAGGAGATTATGGAACAGGAAAACATTTGTTACAGACCTTGCTTCCCATTCTGAGAAGCAGCACTGCAGGGCACCCATAGCGGAGGGAATGGAGGCTGGATCTTTTTCAGCCATCATCACCTCATGGTAAAGTTCATTTTGGTCAATGAAAATTCTTTCTGTTTGAGAGATGCACAGCTTCCATAATGTCCAATAAATACTGGACAGGTTACTGAGTATTTTTAATTTACTGCATTGACAGTGCAGGCAGAGCTGTTTAATGTTTTCTAGGATACAGGAATTTATCTTTGTGCAAAGCTACTTGTAAGAATCACTTTTATTAGTTGCTTTTTGTTTCTTACACTGTACATAAGGTTTTATTGCTACAGAAAGTGATCTGCCTTCACCTCCATATAGTCCTTATCGCTTAGGAAAACATTTTATTTAACATTCAGAGATATAAAAAAAATATATCACTACATCTGATCTGCCAGAGAAGGTGATCCCCAGAGCTGCAAAGGATTTACAAGTCAAATCCTCCAAAATAAGAGATTATGCCTTAAATAGAGAGTATTCCTGAAGCTGGGCACATGATTTGTTTCCTTAATCTTATACTATATTAACAAATTTGTGTGTTCTTGACAGCATTTGGCATCAGGCAGCAACTTAGCAATGTTCAGACTCTCTAGTCTGCTATAATCACTTTTTATATATGATTTTGGAAAATGCTGATCCTGCACAAAATTGTGCTGGCAGCCAATTCACTTGCTGGTCTTGTAAAACCCACGGAGTTAAGGTTTATTTTGACAAAATGTGGATATGGCAGCACTCCACAGGTAAAAACTGTGATATTTTGGAGATGGCAGAGTGAAGAGATGCTGCTGCAGCACTGTACAGAGGTTAGCACTGGAATGCTCATCTGTGGTCCCCAATAACCTTGGTTTTATTCCCTTTCTGAGATACTTTAAAGGAAAAAGAAATCCCCTTTCTCCCAAAAAACATGGTTACTACCTTTTTATTTCTGCATTTCTGCATGCACAGCTGAGACTGTGTGGGTTTAAGACATAACAGTTGTCTTCTTGAGAATTAGTTCTTTTCCCCTTGGGTAATTTTTAATTCGAGTAAGAGTCAGAAGCTAATTTTAGTCTCTTCTTCAGCAACAGAGAGCACACGAGCACTTGTCATCTGGAGTTGTGTGTCCTTTGTAGGGTGTGTGACCCAGATTTGCTGCTGCAGTGCTCTCTCAGTTGTACAAAGGAGCTCACTGGCTGCAGAGAAGGTTTGGGTGGGATTTGTCTGAAGAGCAGCATTGTGCTGCGGCGAATTGAAAGCCTGCAGAGCTCTTCTAGAACCAAAACACAGCACGTTGTAGTTCTGGATTTCTAGTGAAACAGCTCTGCCTGCACTCAGCTCTAAGAGGATCCCTACCCAACACAGCCAAAGTGCAGTAAATTAAAAATACTCAATAACCTGTCCAGTATTTCATGGACATTTTGGAAGGCCCCTCCTCAAATAGCATCCAGATACAACTGACAAGATCAAACAGATTTTGGAAACTGTCACAGAACAGCAAAGGAATGGCATGCAAGTCATGAAAATCCCCTCTGAAGGAGTAATCAGTTCCTCGACCTCTTTCACGCTCATTAAAAGGCATCGAAATGGCACCAGTTCGTTCACACAAGGACTCTGGAATGTGACCAAAGGACTCCAGGGTGCAGTGAGAAATGTTACGAGGAAGGTGATGAGGAGAAGCTCCCCCTGAACTGAAGAGTTTGTGGTATAGTTCAATTGTATCACTGCCAGAAGGGCTGGCAGCTCCCAGCCTGGTGCCAGGGGCTCCTTGCACAGCTCCTGACTCGGGAGCAGCCCCGAGCACTGGGATAATGCCGGGTTTGTGTCTCACACAGAGACACGATACCACCAGTGAGATTATCAGAAAGTCTCTCTGAAACAAGATGCTATCGGTTCCCATCACATGTCCCAAATTAAAACATAAATGTTCTGGTGGGAAGAAAGACAATCTGGCACTCCACGCCTGACACGCAGCAGACCTTGGGCACTGCATATGCACACACAGCATCAGCTTATCTGTAGTCTGCGAGGAAAAGGAGAAAAAATTGTGCTATTTTTTTTCATTCACACCTTCCCTCTGAGATCCAACTCTTGTGGTCGCATTTCCACACTCTGCCAAATGGCAATATCAGCATTTCCCTGCTCAGGCTGCAATCCTGTATAATTTACAGCACTCAGAGGGTTCAGCAGTGTAAAGTTCCCAGCATAAACAGTCTCAGTGCACACACCCCCAGCCAAGCCTCTGCCCAAACAACCTGCTCCAACCTGAGATGTCACCACAAGGAAATCAGGTCAGAAATTCCCGTACAATCACCACATAACAAACAGGTTGCACAGGGCAGGGCAGGAATTATCTTCCGAATGCAGGAAGAAAACAGAAGGACTTTTACCACCCATCCTGAAACCAGGTAAAAAGGGATCCCACAGAGAAAAACCAACACCGGTTCTCCTCAAGAAGTTCCTCTCTGCCCTGTTCAATCCATACCACTGCTCCATGTGCATGTTTGTACAGCTGAGACTGGAATTCTGACTGCTAGAAGCACTGAGAGCAGCTATTCCAGCTGAATGATGACAGGACCAGGGTAAAAATCTCTCCAAAAGTCCATCTGTAAGTACCAATAAGTCTTTATGGTGCTGCAGAATGGTCTTGAGAGAAAAGGCAAAAGGGAAAGTTAAATGTGGCACTTGCTAGAAATAACATTAAATGAAAACAGCACAACTGCTGCTTTCTGTTTGAATATCAGAATCTCATGAATGAACAGATCTTTGTTTTCAGAGAACTCACAGTTTTCTCTCTTGGGTCTTCTCCAGATGTTGCTTCAGAGACTCTCAATTCATACATTCGGGACAAATTACACACACAAAATCACCTCCTATTTATGCAAGAAACATGCACACCAGTGCATCGCTTTACAGAGATCCAAAACCAAGGAAGTTCCAAGTCCAAACTTCTCCCCTTCCCTCCAACAGTGTTTGGTGTTCAAATAGCATAAAACATCTTGGGCTTTGCGGTTGTTTTTCTTTTTTCTTTTTTGCTTGGAAGTTCAGAAGATTGCAGATCTTAGATCTTTGTCTTGTCTCTTAACAGTCCACCTGCCTACCAGCTGTGCTCCACCACTGAAATTAGTGAATCAAACAGTCAGATATGTTATATTTCCCTCTGCATAACAGGGATCAGAAGAAGCCACAGTATCAGCAGGTTTTTGCTTCCATCCTGCTGGTCCC
This sequence comes from Monarcha castaneiventris obscurior, assembly GCA_026261815.1. NCBI lineage: Eukaryota > Metazoa > Chordata > Aves > Passeriformes > Monarchidae > Monarcha > Monarcha castaneiventris. The sequence continues at coordinate 8,820,817 of JAMPIT010000856.1, read as the reverse complement.
TCTCCCTTTGGTGCAGTGTTGCTCTATCAGAAGTGAGGGGAGTCAGCTGAGGGCAAAAGCAAAACGCTTTTATAGACTGGGCTTTCAGGAAAAAAGCAAGAGTTTTGCAAGGCAATGCAAACCAGACAAGATTGCTCAAATGAACGAGACGATGACATCTCTGAGCTGTAGCCTACAGAACTGTTTTGCACTTTAAAGCATCATTGCATTTTGTGAATGCAGTTGTCTCTCTTGGATTCAATAACTCATCAGTGACCTGCACACCACCATCAATAAGATCTGGGGAAAAGACCATGCAGAGGCCATGGAAACATATTTCAGCTGTCCAAGCAAAATGAAGGGAAGACCAAAGACCCCCAGCACTCACAAAGCTGCTGAGTTCAAGGCATCTCACTTGGGAGACAGAGACACTCAAATAACACACTTGGATACTCCTGGACCCAGCAGTCTATTCTCATTCCTCTATATTTGCTTTTAGAAAGACAGTCACGGCCACTTAGACATTATGGTAACCAACAGGAGGATTGTTCCTTTTTATCAAAACACTCCTATTAAAATATAAATGTGACTCATTCAAAATTCAAGATCAAAACTCAACTCTGAAGTGACTTACTCATAAAACCCTGCCAGCTTCTTTGTTAGAGCGCACAGCTCCAAGAGCATTTTTCAATTAGCCACCTCACTGCTCCAGGTCCTTTTTCTACATTCCTTATTTCACACTGCTCTGAAAATGCTGAGCTTCACACTTCCAAGGAAAAAGCCAGTCAGCTAGAACAAACGGGCTCAATCTGAACGGCAAAGCACTACAGAAAATGTGATTTGGGTTGGACTGCTGCAGCACTGGCCATCCCCTTGTCATGACCACTGTGATTTTTCACTTGGTTTTTAGCTATGCTCACATCGAAACTCTTTGGGATCATTCATTGTTTTGCCAAAGTTTCTGGTGCTGAATAAATGAATAGTTGGTAATGGCTGCAGAGTCTATGTTAAAATAAAATAATGACACACCGTGGACATGCACGTGTGCAATCTTAATGAGTATTTAGCTCGAGTGCTGTTGGAAGGCACAGCAGTAAACTGGGAACTGTCATTTTCTCCAATTAACTTTCAGCTTTTCTTCTTTTTGAAGGTGCCACCCAAATGCCAAACTTCCTCCGAGCTGCTTTCCAGATCACACGTACCTGCAATCATGAATTTATAGTACGTAATTACTGTGCCTTTTTAAGGACCTCATGGTAGTCACAGCCATGCTACAACATTCTCATCATTTAGATAGGCTGCAGGAAAAACATCTTCCACCATCTCCCACAAATTCAGCCTCTCAGGAGCAGGAAACTCCAGGTGATTAACTGAGCATAGCTGCACTGCAGTTTCAGAAACAGCAAGGTGAATGGATTAATACATATTAAACAAATATTAACAGCTGTACAACAAAGAAGAGCTTTCTTTCATACTCAGATCACAGCTTCACCTGAACAAAGAGAAAACCAAAACAGAAAGTCTTATAATAATATCAGAGCAGGCAAGAGAGCAGCATGGCTCACTTAGTTTATCACAGCTCAAAGGTCTTGATACATTTGCAGGGTGTAAAACCAGCTGGACCTTCCCGTCTGCTATTGTATCGCACAAAAAAGGCCTGGCAGGAGAACCTGGTCTAGGCAGCTTCTATACTCAGATGTCTTTCATCTCAGGCATAAATGGTGGTTTAGTCACAGTCCTTAAAAGCATTTGGAAGCTGGATCCCAAGCAGAACGGTGTGTTTCTATACAATAAAGACTTTTGTTATGAATCTTCTCCCTGAAGTTCCCCCATCAGCAGAAATTGTTGCTGCTGACAGCAAACTCCACTGAATGACATGTGTATGTGAGTTGCTCTCTTCCAAAACAGATGGCAGAGAGACACTACTGCTTCTTTAAAACACAGTGAAACCCATCTGACTCCTCCATTCTACACAGCTTTAGAAACAAAGCACAGAAAAACACCTTCCTCCCATGCCCTGACACTCATTAGAGCTCACATGTTGACCCATGTACTGTAAATAGCCGTCCTTCAGAGCGAGGTCACACACAAGCAGCTCCCAGCTCATCAAGCCATTTGCATGATTCAGAGGCACTTTTCCCCAAAATTCAGCCTGCATTGCACGTTTCCTCATCTCTTTTAGCAGTGACCTTGGCTAGATTCCCAGCTCGCTGCCAACCCACGATATTCAGATGATGGTGGTACTTTACGATTGACAAACAGGGACCTGCTCACGTCAGGAATCGATACGCCAAAGCCTTCAATCAGAAATGTCAAAGCAGTTTGAAAATCTACGCCCTGTATTAATGGATTTTAATGGATTTGAATGGAGATGTTTGATTTACTGTAGGGGAGCAACAAATCAATGCTCCTTTATGACATGTCACATCTCGTGACAGGGTCCCCTCGTCCTGTTGTGTCGGGGGGATGATGACTTGCCACTTCAGACATCTGTGATCTATTAGGCAACACTTTCAGCAGTTTAATATCATCCCACTCTGAGTGTCCATCTTTCTTTTCTGGATGAGAGGCATGAAAGCCTAAATTAAAACCTCCTGGGTGATGAAATGGTCTCCTTCAGATTTGCCTTTTCTAAATTTAACTGCGACTGCTGTGACGTGTCCATATGATTCTGTGTGGGAGAATTTATCAGCACGGTGTTGTTTAAACAGGTCAGTGCATCAGGCTGGTTATCCAAACCTCCTCCTCCTTTGAATGCTGTCCAGCAGCCAGTGTTTTATAACAAAAAACATTGACATTTAGTCAGTTCCATAGCCAGAACTTAGATTGTAGCCCACCACTTGCCAAAGAGTTTTCATTCTGTTTTAGTTTCTCCATGGAATTTGGATGATTGGAGGGGCTACCTCATTCCTTTACTTGGGCTACCAGCTCCTTAACTGAGAATCTCAGGTATTAAAGCACTGACATACTGGATGAGTAACATCTGTTAATTAACACTAGAAATACCAAATTTCTTAACAGCTGAGTCTTTGGCTCTCCCCCACCAAACAAACCCAAAAAAACAGAAAAGAAGCTGAAAAAAATATAATTTCCCAAACACTCATAAGTAGCTGAGAACTACTCACACATACAACCCCAATAATCCAAAAACAACGATTGCATTAATTTTTCCTAATGCCAAAAAATACAACTGCTAAAAAAAGAGCAGACTCCATTCATTTTATCAGCCTTAACTTATGAATCTGAGAGAAGGGGGCAGCTGAAAGTAGGGAAAGCAGGCAGAGAGGTACCACAATTCCATATCCCAGCAGCACAACATGCTGTAATCACCATCAAGAGCAAGGAGGTGTCCTGATCTGTGACTATCTGCCCCATTCAGGACTTCAACAGCAGCCAGTAATTACAGGTGAGCCCCAAAAAAATGACTTTATGAAAAGTTATGGATGATCAGTGTGTCAGTGAGCTATATTTGAAATCTATCAGCTCTTGATGGCCAATTTTGTACTACATGAGTAAAGCAAGTTCTAATAACTCACTTGGGACTTCACTCCAGTACTTACAAGCTACGTGCTTTTCATATTCATAAAACAAAACTAATTGCCTTTCATGGATGAAATGTTCTAAGAATTTTTAATCCACGTCAGCTGCAAACTCTAAAAATCCATCCCCATATATTTCAAACTCCCCCTCCCACCTGCTCACTTGTAACATGTTTGCTGCAAACAAACTATGAGGCAGAGAGAATCATCATGCTCCTACATCAGTATTATTTGTATTATTTTTTACAGGTTACTCCTAAAATCAGTTGCCCACATTCTCACATGCTTAAAATAAACTGAAAATACTATTTAATGAGGGGAAAAAATAGGCAAAACCTCCCATTCCTACAAGGAGGCTGTCACAAGAACAAGTTTACTCCTTTGCTGCAGCGTGCTATACAAGATTTTTAAGCAAGTATCCGTACATGATAATTAAAATGTGTTACGAACGAAATGACACAACTCTTGCAGCAACTATTCCACGTTCATATTCCCACCTCCAGCTCTCCTACTGATCTACAACTACGAAGGTGAGAGCTGCTTCCTCTGGAAAATCACAATTATCCTACATGTAGAGTGAACTAGACAGAGGAATCTGCAGCTTTTGAGGGTTGATGGGCTGTGTTTCCTAGCGTGAAAGCTTCAGTTTGCATTTCAATTTTTCAGCCTTCCCTTGCACTGCTCTACAGGATGACAGTAGGCCTGTGCAAGAGGTGGCAAGCCCCAACCCTACCCCAATTCTCCAATATCTCCATGGCTTGAGGATCAGTGTCTGGAATACACTAAGTGTTTTCACCACTGGAGGAGGGCAGAGCTGCCTCCTCTTCCACGAGGTGACAAGAATTACTTTTGCCAATGCTGTGGTCACTGAAGGGCCCCCATTGCCAGCTGCCCATTCCAAGAAGCCAGGCTTGCTATGCCTGCAGAAGCTTAGCAGATAAACACTTCCAAGCAATCTCCTCAGGAAACCCGAGTGCAAATCAGGCAACAGCAATAACAAGATACATGTGTGCAATCCCATCTTGGGGGATGAGAAACATGGATTTCTTGGTCTTTAATAACCCTACTAAAAATTCTGTTCCATTTTTACAGCCCTGTTTCTCATGTGCCACTGCTGTAGATAAGCCTGAAAAAGACTGACAAATAGAAAATGTAAATACCAGAAGTTTAGGTCAAGTATGCAAATGCCTATTTCTGAGACTGTCATTTTAATTTTCCCTTAAGTCCCCATTCACCAACTTGTGTTATCTAGGCACACGACTTTGTAAATTCTTCAGGTCAGGAGCTGTCCCAATCCATTTCACATTCCGCTGCAATTGCCTGTATTACATCATACCATTAGTGTGGCAAAATTAATAAAAATGTAAATGTATCAGGGGATTGCAGCATAATTCTGGAAATTGCTGGTTTAACTGTCTTGGACAGTTAAAATTCTAACTAGAACACAGCTTTTGAGCAAGGCTTACAAACAGTTTGGCTTATTTAACACGTGCAGCAGGGAAGCAAAGCCCAGCAATGAAATAGGCTGATCTGGTGCAGAGTAGGGATGGGAGGGTAACTTTCCCAGTGGGAACACATGCAGTCTTCTGGAATCTGCAGAGAAGCAGCTCCTGCTTGGGAAAGCCATGAGGACCAGCAGCCTGCCCTGTTCACTGTGACCAGCCCAGTGACAGAGCTTCACCAGCTCCGGCCAAGGTCAGCTTCTCCTGGGCATTCCCTCCTGTTTCTGGGTGAATCGCGACTTTCTCCACCTCCTTTGGGTTTCATGTTCATGCACACCGTGCACGTCCTTCCTCTGAGCCCAGCAGCAGCTCCCTAAGCAACCAGCAACTGTGTAATGCTGCCTTTAATGAAAGGGAGCCTTCAGAGGTGCAAAGGCTGAGCGAGGCTGCACCACTCCAGCTCCCTCCTGGCGATCACCAACAGCCACGAGATGATTCTGCATCTCAACTGAGCTTTGCTTTAAGGAATGCTACACGTGAAATAGCTCATTACCCACAGCAAGACTCCAGGCCAATACCCATTAAGGAACCTGGTAGGAAACAGGGTTTTTCTACTCACTGGCTATGCCAAGTCATTGGCATGGATGGGGATTTAAAAGGCAGTTTTAATTATAGTAGGTAAAACCCACAGATGATCAAGCTGCAGTGTCAGAAAACCATCAGAACTGAACACTGACCCATTTGGGTTGTTTGCTGAACTTTAATCACTTTCCAAGTCTGACAGCTGCTCAAACTTAATTGCTCATTACACTTGTAAATAAAAACTGATCTCACTGTCTGATTAGCCAACCATCTTATAGTTGCCATAACAACTTCTTGTCTAATAAGTGATTTCAGATTTACCATTATTTGTACTAGCAGAAAATTTCACAAAGGTCTGAGTTCGCTCTTTTCAGCAAAATACCCTTCTAATTAAAACCACCGAAAATCAGTAGAGAAAGGGCAGCTCAAAGATAATGAAAAAACCAAGCTATTTACTACAACAGCTTAAATGTGAGCTCAGGGTAACACAAACCCAAATACTGTGCATCCAGCCCAACCTCTACATCCCATTATCAATCATCTTATTATCATGCCTATATCCCATAACACCTGCTCAGGAAAATACCAGACAACATTCAGGAAGTAACTCAGGTCACAGTGTGGAGATGGATTTCAAGACTCACTCCAGATGAAATATACCAATAAAATTTGTATATTTTCTCTCCTAATCCTTAAATTAAGAACCAATTAACTGGTGAAATTCCTTAACACTCTGTTAACTGATCAGAGAGCTTTTTGGTGACAACTGAGGAGTTAAGATCCTCAACAACTTATATAAAAGAGGGAGCCCAACAGATGTCCATTGCTTCAGCTACAATCAAGGAGGTTTTGGAGGAAAAGCTACAACATAGTATCTCATCTATGGATCATTTCAGTCAAAACCTTACTTCAGGCAGGACTTTTTGGACAAAATTACTAATTAAACCTTGGGGTTGTCTAAAAAAATTATCTGTATTTCAGTAAGTATTTGGTCACCAAAGCTTAAGTAAAATGCCTCTGTTAAATATACAGATGTATTTATTAGTCTCAGAAGACGAAGCTATGAAATACCTCTCACCTGTAGGCCCAGAATATCATAAAAACTTTCCAAAATTTGCTGGCAAAGCTGCTGAAGCTTGCAATTTATTTAATATGCTCAAGGTAGCTTTTTGTGTTTATAGGCAAGGAAAGACACCCCCTTCCTTCCAAAAGGAAAACAAATGCAGAAAGCTATAACTGAGACAAAATAAAAGTTTAAGAAAAAAAGTCAGGAAACACCAGATTTTGAAAAGAGACTTTCTGCATTTACTAAGCTAGGCAAAAACCCAGGATTTTTTGTTATTTGGGTCAAATACCAAACCAGTCATATTTCTTGCAATAAATGTATCCCATGGAAATAAAGAGGATGCAATGTGTTCAACATCTTCAACATTCCTGACCACATTTGGGATGCAACAAAGACTTTCCTGCCTTAAGAACAAGAAACCAATGCTCTGAAAAATTCTTGGGATTCAAACACCGTTTACAACACAAATCTGCGCCTTCACTTTGTGTATGTTTTCTTTGATCTGAATTTGAACAAAGAATTTCTTCCCAAGCTAATTTAACCCAGAAGGTTGCTGAGGACCAACTGGGGAACAGGCTGCCTTACTCTCAAAGAATAAGCAGTCTACAAGGTAACCAACTTATGCAACAGGTTTCTCGGGAGTATCTCCTCATTTTTGAGTCTCCTGAAGCTCTCTGAGACTACACTGAGCTGTCAAATGCTGTGAACCAAGAGATACAGGAGCATGAGTAAATAGTCCATACACAGCCATGCCAGGAATTGTTCAAACACAGACAGGGCATGGATTTTTTTCATCCTTAATCTTTGATTTTGAAATTAGTTACTACATTGTAGAGGCCACCTTATAATTCTGTCAGGTAGAGAACAATCATGCAGTGTATATTTAAATTTAGAGGCAGTGCTGCCAGTAGTAGACTGGCTGGATTTATTTGCATCTCCCCATCTTGAACAATGGGAAATGTTACCTATAGATGGAAGATCTGACTCCCTGGGTTGTATAAAAACATGTTCACCTGTAGCAAAGGAGCTGCTCCTAAGGGAAGAGAGACCCAGCTCTAGCAAAGCTTTTACACCAGTATCTTTTGTGCTGAAGAATCAACAGTTTAAAAAGAGCCTTTTGCCACTGACAGAAATAGAAATGATAGGGCAGACCATCAGCAGATTAACTACACAAATACAGAAGATAAGACTTATCTATTCTTGGTAGGATTTTTATGCTCAGCAACAAGGTTTTTTTACATAGAAAACTAGGAATTCCCCAGGCAAATGCAAATGAAAAAGACGAAAACTAGTTCTGGATGATCTGTGCAGACTCATTGCTGCATTTCACAGGCTGGGCTTTAGGGTCCTTTACTCACTTCTCAGGGCTCGCACAATGTCCTTTCTCCCTGTGTTCTCTAAACATTTATGCTCTTATCACCTGTCCATTGTACAGATTTTAAACCCAAACACAAGGGATGAAATGACTTTTAGTCACGTAGCAAACACCAGATGAGGAAGGAGGTTGCCAGGCCAGTCTCGAAGAGCCCTAGCCCTGCAGGTACCAGGCAGCACCTTCCCCGTGAAGGATCATCCCACCAAAACTTCTGCAAGAGCTGTTGCTGTCCCTCCACTGACTACTGTCACTGAGAATACCACAAATGCCTTCATCACCTTCAAAAATTGTTAATTAAAAACTCAGTGTAGTTTATGAATTCACAGGAAAGTCTGCCTACCTTAAAGCTGTTCCTCACTAAGGAAAACGCACAGTACTTTTTGGGGGGGAAATTGTTTTGAATGAAATATTAAAGCTGTTGGAAGGGTTTGTGGGGATTTTCCGGGGGTTTTAGGCAAGCATATTTTAAATATGCAGTTTAAAAAAAATCTGCTGAGTTCATGAACAGAGCAGTAACAAACTGGGAACAAGCTGTCCTCACTCTCACATATAGATAGCTATTAGAAGCATATGGAATATACATTTAAGCGTACCATGCTGAAAGAGATAAAACAGCATTACCCAAAAATACATGTTATAATACCTTCATGAACTACAATCTGCTTTTGTGCCTATAAAATAAATCCAGTCTTAGTAACCCAGTATTAAATGGTATTATACTAATTACCCAGCTTCACACGTGTACGTAGTTTCTCCAAGTTGCCAGATTCATGACTCAGTATTTATTTGCTCCTTTAAAAGCAAAGATATCCATTTTCATATTTCATGGAGATTTTCCTTACAACATAATTCATTGTCATGAGGTGAAAGCAGATCCAAATAATCTTATAAAACTAAAAGCACTTTATCAGGCTCTTTTTGCATGACAAGCACAATTCTGAATGAGCAGTGGGGGGCTGGATTTCTAACAACTGACCAGCTACAGGAGTACCTAGAAAAGTACTTCAGCTCTGAGGAGAGAACTTCTTGTACCCTTTCCACTGCAGGCAAAGGCAAAATTCATCTTTTTGATACAGCAAGAAAAGTTACTGCCACCTTGTACTGAGAAAAACTTCCCTTAGAATAGGGGACAATGCTTCCATGGTTATGAGTAAATGCAAAGGACTTTTTAGTTTACTATAAGGCAATGAATGAAGAGAGAGAGGATTCAGAGCCCAACAGCACACTGCAAAAATGGTATTTTATGGGGACCACATCCTAAGAGTACGGTGTGCACTTTAAACACTGATTTCTAGCATTGGGGAAAGGCTTGTCTTTAAAAAAAATGTTTTACATACAGCACAGCAAAGTAGTAAGTTTACTTAGAAGGGAACTTAGGGAAATTGTGGACAAGAGAGCCTGGATTAATGCCTCCCGCAGGACTACCACGGGCTGCTGGCTCTAATGCATTTCTCTGTTCCTGCACGTAGCCATCAACTCATTTATTTAGGAACCGTTTTTGTTCTAAGACTCATAAAAATCTCACAGATATAAGAAACCTGAAGAAAGGGTTCAAGTGCTTCTTATGGAAGGGGAAATAAAAAGGTGTTTTAAACCCCCTTAGCTGAAGCATTTTCCCATTAAAAAGAAAAAAAAAAAAAGAGAGGGGAACAAAACAGCAGCTCTGAAAACAGACTGTATCCACCATATATATTATCAATTTAACAGCCTTGAATGGAAACTGCAAGGGCTTTGATAAAAATCAATTGAAAAGCTGTCTGCCACACTGTTGCTTCTGTAAAGTGCCTCTGTATCTTTTGCTGAAACCTTGTTTTTGTAGCCTCCTTAAACAATACTCTGTATTAAATCACCACACACTGTTCCTCCAAAACAGACTCCAAGGCAAGTTCCCGGACCGGCTCCATGCATTGAAACTTCCCTTCAGCAACAGGGACCAGGGGTGTAAACCAGCAGCACCTGATCCCCACTCCCAGCCCCACAGGACAACTTCATTTCTCCTGTATTGTTAAAAATTAACTTTCAAGTCTCGCTGCACTTAATCCAGGTGCTGAACTTCTCTCCCAGAGGTCTTAGGCTCTGGGTCAGGCAGATTAGGGGCTGCAGTGAGAAGAGCTGAGCTCAGCAGCACACAGAGCCCTGACCAGAGCCTGACCAAAACTGACCCTGATGCCCCTGTCCACCACCCCGTGAGGAGCCCATTTCACACCTCACTGCCCCAGGTCAGCCCTCTGCACCTGCATGAGACGGGCAGCAGCAAGGCTTGGTTTGGATTCAAAGAAGTAAGCATTTTCCTGAAGCCTTTGCAAAGGCTCCAGAGTAAAACCAAAAAAACTAAACCAGGCTTCCTTGTGTCCTCACGTGTAAGCCATATGGCCACTATCAAAGAAGCAGAATGGCCAAAAAAGAGTCACCAGCACTCCACATTCTGGTAATTCAATCAGCTTTAATCATCAAAGATGTTTTCGCTAACCTGCAGCAAGGGTATTTGTTCTAATAACCTTGAATAGAGCGGTGACACTTTAAAGATGGCTCCATTGAACAAAGAAAGATAAAAACGCAATTTATGGCAGGATGGTGACTCTCAAGGCAAATTCCCACTACTGTAAATTGCAGCTTTTTCTCCAGGCTGATCCCTCTCCACACAGCAAGCACTCTGTCAGCGCTGCTTTACTACACATCTTCCTGCTCTTCTGCTCCTCACTGGTCAGGATATGCTTCAAGATAGTATTTACAGTAGTGATTGGAAAAAATAAACAGTTCAGTCATAAGAACTGGGCCAGCACCCAATGCCACAAAGGATCTTGTCAACCTCAATGTACTTGGCAGCCTACGAAACCCACGGCACCCAATTCCACCCTCTAGACTCTCACCAGCCTTCACAAAGACCTTCTCAAAAACACCTCACAAAACCTTTGGGAAGTATTGGATCCTGCTACAAAATCCTGGGTGAGATTTTTGGTTTATATGCAAAACGATGCTATAAGCTCCCTTCACAGCAACCCCGAGGTAAAAAGCAATATAGAATGAAAATTGTTTTTTTTTTTAAGTTCAGGAATCTCTCAGGTACAGCTGCCTGCCTTCCACACAACAGCCCCACCAAAAGCCACCTGCTCTTCTCAGGAGAAGACCTTGCTGGAGACACCAGGACAGTTTAGTGTCCAGAGGTCAATCAAAGTATTGAAGCCAAATTAGGTGAGGTTTGTAATTAGCAGCCATGGTGATGGCTTATATTGTTTCTGCTATGCCACCACTGGGAATTAAATACAGGGTACCATATAAGCCAGTCCAAAAATCAGGTAGGTTTCAGCCATGAGGAACCTGGCTGCCATTTCAACTGGCACTTTAGATGCAGGAGACTCTATCCATCTCCATTACAAATCCTCTGAGCTCATCCTAGCATTACTTTCCCACATTAAGCAAAAGAGTTAACATAAAAAGCCTGCCTGGCTTCAGACATTATCCAGATAAAGAGGAGAAAAGAGAAAATCCCTTGTATTACCTCTCTCAGCTCTCCCCAAACCTTTTCTGACATCTTTGTTCTTTCAGACCTGGCATTTATCTGCAGATATTGTAGAGCCCTAATTAAATCTTCTCGTGAACCTCTGCTACTTCCTGGCAGAGAACACACATTCTTGGTGTGCTGATGGACCTACAGGATTTTCTGCACTTCTCCCTTATGGTGAGTGTTAGGCCTTGCTTGAAAACATCACAACTGTGTACAACACAATATGTTTAAACAGAAATACAAAATGATTCCATTTCTTTCAAAGAATGAAGAGAAACATAAGTGAAAATTATATTCCACAAGCTCATTGGAAAAACAAACTGTGGAAGCACTGGGCAAATAGCAGTGTCTGAGAACAAGGCGTGCTTTTGTTTTACTGCTGTCTCAGAAAGGGATAACTGGCAGCGACAGGAGAAGCAGAAAAATTTGTCTTCCAAAATAAAATCTGCAGTTATCTCTTCCCCCTGGGAGTAAAAAAAAAAAAAAACCACATTCTGAAAGTGCAGCTGAATTTTGCATTAAGGGAAGCTGCACACCTAACCTTATCTGATGGAAGCAGCTCAGTGTTCAAAGCCTCCAAGTTGGCAGTGAGCGCTCGTTCAGCAACAGAAGGGATGTGAGAGCTGTGAAAACCTTTGCACTCTGGACTTAAAGAGGCAGAAGGCTAAAAAAGAAGATTTTACTGCTCCTCCCTCTCTGTGCCCCAACAATCCTTCAGCTCCTTCAAACCACTGACTGATGCTAAAAGAAGCTGCCAATAAAGAGAGGAGAAATTGCTGCCTTCCCTTCCCAGGCTGACGGCAGAGGCCTGGCCCAGCAGCAGCTGTCCTGGCAGGGGTGTTCTGATGGCCAAACACAACAAAGCCAATTCACTCTAAAATCATCTTTCAGCTGAGCTGTTCTCGTTATTCTCCTCTGATTCCCGGCACTTCTCTCCCTCAGCAGAAGAAATAAACACCCCAGATGGCTGGGGATAAACAGCAAGTTATACATATGCTCCATATAGCCTGACAAAGAGAGTCCAGCCATGCTCAAAGCACAGCGTGAGACTCACCCATGCAAGGGCCTTTTACCTCGACCAGGGGTGTCCCTGCACATGGGGATGAGGAAAGGACTATAAAAGAGTTTTGAGGCCATGAGCTGATACTCTGCAAAATTTTCTCCACTATAGTTTTCAAAGACTTCCATCATTCCATAAATCAACATAGAACAGCTACAGGCTAGACTATGCATAACTGTGTTACAGAATCACAGAGCGGTTTGGCTTGGAAGGGACCTTAAAGATCATCTCATCCCACCCCCTGCCATGGACAGGGACACCTTCCACTATCCCAGGTTGCTCCAAGCCCCATCCAGCCTGGCCTGGAACATTCCCAGGGATGAGGTAGCCACAACTTCTCTGGCAACCTGTGCAAGGGCCTCACCACCCTCACAGGGAAGAGTTTCTTCCCAATATTCCATCTACCCCTACTCCCTTGTCCGTTTGAAGCCATTCCCTCTTGTCCTGTCACTCCAGACCCTTTTAAATAGTCTCTTGATCTTTCCTGTAGGTTCCCTTCAGCCATCGGAAGGCCACAATTAGGTCACCCCAAGGCCTTCTCTTTTCCAGGCTGAACAATCCCAGTTGTCCCAGCCTTCCCTCGCAGCAGGCATGCTCGACTGAGCATCACCTTGGCTTTGGGACTGCCCGCCCTCCTGCACTGCAGGAACCTGAGCCAGCCTGTTCCTTCCCACCGCAATGTCAGAGATCTTAAATTTCTTCAGGGCCCGAAAGAGGAAAGCAGGAGGCACTGAGAGCCCACTCAGCTGAGATGAAAACTCAGAGTTACCTAACTCTGCACAAATGATGCCCAGGCTTTCTCCTTTCTCTTCTTTGCCCCAGCCATGGCAACCCAGACCAAAACATGAGCAGCCATGAAAGAACACGCCTGTGGGAGGGAGTAGCCACAGCAGCCCAGGGAGGCCTTGACTGGCCACGCAGTGAAAGCTCACTCAGAATAACCTGCTAATGGCACCAAAGCATTACCAAAACCACAATTCAGGCTCCAGGCTGAAAACCGAGTGAGTATTTGTGTCTCTAAACCACATCACCCCCTACCTACTCAGAGGTACAGGGAAGTTTCAGTACTTTGGGAAAAGCTGGATCAATGACAGGGTGGTCTCGAAGAAGGCGCTCAACTTCAGGAAAAGGAGTTGGGGGATGCAACAACTTTCCTGCATCCATCTCGATGTGGAGTCCCTCTTTTCTCATGGACAACAGCCTGCCTAAAGCCCCCCCTGTTCCCCAGACCTCGCCTGCCCACTGATCCTCCACGACCCCCACTAACCCCAGAGCCCCCACTGAGGCCTCCAGCACTCTGCAAACGCAAAAGCCTTCTAGCACCTCCAAGTTCCCACCAACCCTGGAATCCCTGCTCCCCAGAGACCCTCCCAGACTTCCAGAGGCCCCCGACAGCCCCCAGAGCTGCCTCACCACCCCCAGATCCCCCATCAATCAATCCCCACTGATCCCCATAACCCCCAACCCACAACGCATAACCTCCACTAAGCCCCAGAGCCCCTTACCGAGCCCAGATTCCCCCCACGGGCTCTCCCAGACTCTCCATCCACCGCTCCCACAGCTCCTCATGGACCCCCCACAGCCCTTCACCAACCCCCAGAGCTCCCCGCTGCCTCCAGCCCCACCCGCTGGCCGAAGCCCCCGCTGCCTCCTCGGGCTCCCCTGGACCCCGCCGCGCTCCCCAGGCCGCCGTACCGAGGCTCTGCCCCACCGGGGTGCTGAACGGGTTCCCCAGCAGAAACTCCATCTTGGGATGACAACAAACAGCGGCCCGGCGCCCACCCCTCCCGCACCGCGCCCTGACCGACAGCCCCGCGCACCAATCACAGCGAGCTCTGACAGGCGTGTCCCGCCTCCCCACGCTCCATTGGACAGCTGCTGGACGCGCCGCAGAGCTATTGGTTAAGGAGAATGTCCATCACTGTCAAGCGAGGGGTCCGCCCCCGCAGTAGTCCCGGCCCTTTCCCCGCCCTCCCCTTGATGGACAGCGGGGACACCGAGAATGCCGTTCTCCATTGGGCAAAGGCCGAACCTATCTGTAACATTATTGGGCAAAGGGAACGTCAATCATCCCAGCCCTCTCCGCCCCGGCGGTACGATTCCGGCGCTGATTGGCTGACACGGATTTCTGGCGCGCTGATTGGTAGATGGCCTTCCCACCCACTCCCCGCCCATTGGCGGCTGAACCGATCACGTGACCTTCCCTAGCAACGCACCCGTGCTTCCTTAGCGACGGGCGCTGAGGCGCGGGTGGGGGCCGGGAACCGGGAATCGGGAACTGGGAACTGGGAACTGGGAACTGGGCACCGGGAATCGGGAACGGAACCGACACAGACCCCAGGGGACCTGCGGGTGAGAGGCCTGATGGGCCAGGATCTGGGCCTTGGTGGGTCCTGGGAGTGGGAGGCGGCGGCCTCTTCCCACCCACCGGGCGGGGATGGTTGGAACCGACATTGACTGAAAGACGCTGGATAAGTGCACATCCCCGGGAGTGTTCAAGGCCAGGTTGGACGGGGATTGGAGCAGCCTGGTCTAGCGGAAGGTGTCCCTGCCCATGGCAGGGGTGGAACAAGATGAGTTTTAAGGTCCCTCCCAACCCAAATCGCTCTGTGATTGTACAAGGAAGTGGGAGAGGAAGGTCAAGGATGGATAAATCCAGAGCCTGCTGCTCCCCCGTCTCTACTGTGCACAGCCACAGAGAGGTTTGGTTTGTTAATGAAATGCTATCATGACAACAAAACTCTCTAAACTCTGACATTTATTATTTCTCTCCTGTGCAAAAATAAATCAGAACTTACTCTAATTATAAACATCTTATGCAAGCAAAAGTTTGACGATTCAAGTCCTTCACACTGATTCATTAACTCTGCACAGTTCGAAAAAGACAAATAGTCTCATTGCCCCCAGGGCAACACAAGCAATATTTAAATTTCCGTGAAGAATTTCTTCACTGGAAGGGTTGTCAAGCATCGGAACAGGCTGGCAAGAGAAGTTGTGTATTCCCCATCCCTGAAAGTGTCCAATGCCAGGTTGGATAGGACTTGGAGCAACCTGAGCTAGTGGAAGGTGTCCCTGCCCATGGCAGGGGGTTGGAATGAGATGATCTTTAAGGTCCCTTCCAACCCAAACCATTTTGGGATTCTGGGATTGCTGGAAATAGTAGCCAGCCACCGATATAATTTATTTTTCTTTTCTGTCATCTAAGGCTGATTCTGTCTCACAATGAGTCAGTTTTTTGGTAATGTTGAGCCAAACATTATTGATGATGAAATGGTTCAGAAAGCCATCGAAGAGAAGTGTCCAGAGGACCTTGGAGATCTTGCCAGAGCAGAAAATACTAACTGTAAGGTTGTGACAGAGCTACAGCTTAGTTTTAAAAGTGAGTATCAGAATATAAACATATTTTCCCTCTTCTTTTGCTAGAAGGTAATAGACTAAAGCACGAAGTGGGTAACCAGCAATTAAGCAATCATTAGTAGCTTGGATTTATTATGTGAAAACTAATGTCTGGACTTCGACTTTTGCTCATACCTGTACAAAGGAGCTTCATCAGAGGGAGCCGGGTGCTTTTGCTAGTGGGTAACTTCAAAGCTGCTTCACTTCCCACTCTTACTGTCGCTGCTGTTCTCATTTAACATTTATATTGTGGTGACACCTACAGGCCACAGGCCTATTGGGCCCCTCGGTACGTGGCCAAATCCAGCCCTGGGCAGGCGCTGCCATGGCTGGTGATTATGTGAGAGCTGTTTGGGAGATTATGGTGATTACAATCCAATCAGATGGCATTCTCTGGTCACCCATAGCATTACCACAGCTTGCCTCTTACTGTCAAACCTGCTGTAAACTTGCACTCAAAAAATGAAAAGAACATTTGGCTGAACATTTGAGTATTTGGAGGAGGGGGGTAATTTCATAGGCAAAAATCTACTGTTGATTATTCTTTGTGTGCTCCAGTAAAATAATGTGTGTATGGGTTGATTTTCTTAGCAAAGACTCCCTTGACCTCATCCTGCATAGAATCATTTGCAAATATAAAAACCAGAACTGTCTGAATATTTTGTGCATGCAATTCCTTGGTTTATTGTGCCCTCACTAAATAAGGATAGCAGGACAGCAGATGAAATCCTCTGGGAAGCCATTGCAGGGGAAAGAGAAATGGGAGTGAGAATGTTCTGTATTTCCTGTCACCTTGGTCCTGATGCTTTGCTGTGGTGACTAACGGCCTGCCCTTGTGATTCTGTGTTTGGAGGAAACTAAATGCAGGGATATTGATTAGTTCTAAACTGCAGCCTTCACAGAAAGGGTAGACTCCAACTTCCTCCCCTGTGATGAGAATCCTGGGAGCAGGAGAGTCATTTACAAAAGCAGCGGCTGGGCACTGCTAGACTGCAAATGCAGAGAAAAGCAGAGTCTCATCCCAAACCTCCTGCTTGGAGCTGGAGAGGAAAATGAAGGTCAAGGCCTCCTAGCAGTGGATTCATAAAGGCACTGGAGTGCAGGGCTGTAGTCAGCATCCCCTGCGCGCCTCGTTGCCCTCGCTGATGAGCAGCGTGCGCTGGTGCAGGACACTGAGGTTAAGTGGGCTGTTTCATTGAAATCTCCTCCAGCCAGTGCACCTCTGAGCTCTCCAGGGCACTCATCACATGCTGAAAATCCTTCTGGAGGCAAGACTGGACGTGTTTGCCTTGTGCAAGGCAGCGTGTCTGCTAAAACGGAGCTGTCTCACGTGAAAAGCAATTTTTTTTGTTTCCTGTGGCTTTAGGTATCCTGCAGATTGATAATCTGTGGCCATTAGAGAATCTGACTAAACTGCAGCTGGACAACAACGTCATTGAGAAGATAGAAGGTCTGGAGAGTCTGGTTCACCTTGTATGGCTTGGTGAGATACAGGCATAGGAGGCTGGATGCCTTCACAGGTGCAGAGCAATCTGCGATAAACCAGGATGTCACCTTCCTTCTCAAACACGACTGATAGGAGCTTACCCTGGGAAGGCTGTCAGCTGTCTCTGTGTCTCCTTCTTTGACTGTCAAATGTCAAAATGCCTGAGTATCAGAGCTGCAAAACAATCCTTCAAATGTTTAAAAACTGGATTTAATACATTTGGTGTGGCAGGAACAGGAAGCTGAGGTTTCAAGGTTGTTTCCAAGGTTTGTATTGTGTTTAGGGTGACTTTCAGGAATATTTATGGAAACACCTCCGTTATTTAGAAGCCTGTATTTTGTTTTCAAAGCTGCTGCAGGCATTCCAGAGCCTACAACCCACCATCTTTACCCCTGTATCCTTAAGGGCTCGGTGTCATTGTTGTCCCAAGGAGTGCCCATCCTTGTAGCCTTATGTGACTGCTTGCAGCTACACAGATGCACAGCTTAGAGCATTCCCTGGAACTGCAGCCATGCTGCTGGTTGGAATTCTAAATATATCCTCAGCATGCAGGGCTTCAGCTCATAAGCACGTTGTGAAATGTCTAATGGGTTCTTCCACCCAGTTGTCTGCACTGTTCTGCTCCACAGATGACTGATGCACTTGTGAATCACCAACTGATCACCACGGAGTAAGCAGAGTGTTTTGAAGAGCACTCACCTATTTCGTTTGCCCAAAGGCTGCAGTGGTTCAGCTGCTGCTGCACAAGTGTCTCAGCCACCCAAGAGACCTCATAAACTGTTTTCAGACTCATGGCTTGCTCAGTCCTAGCCCAAGGGCAAATCCTACCCCAAGGGCAAATCCTACCCTTAGTCATGGTGAGTGTAGGTGTTAGGAGAGATGTTCTGGCAGGAGAAGAGGACATTTCAATAAGTGAAACAGCTAAAGTGAGCCTTTGCATAACTCCACTGATGTGGAGCCGCCATATCTTGGTCCTGTAGGAATGACCACAACCGTGGCATTGGTGTGGCAGGCCAGAGTCTGCAAGAAACAAGATGGTGTCAGATTTGTCACAGAAATTCCCCTCTTTAGGGCATTTCCCCACTTTGTGTTTCTCCATAAGGCAGAAGCCCCTTTCAGGCTGTGTATGTGGACTCTGCATGGACTAACTTCAGCTTTTCCTCTCATTTAGAAGTTGCACAGACCATTGCAAGGAGGAGATGGGGATGGAGGAGGGTTTAATGCTGAGCCTTTCCTGTGGGACACTGACCACCCCTGAGAAAAATCTGTACATAAACTCCTACATCCAGAACTAAATGCAAGGGCAGAATCAGGGCGTTCTGCAAGAAATAATTTAATGTTTGATTTCTAACTCTTCCCCAGACCTGTCCTTCAACAATATTGAAATAATTGAAGGCCTGGATACCCTTGTCAAACTGCAGGACCTCAGTCTCTACAGTAACAGAATATCTAAACTTGAGCACATGGACACATTGCAAGAGCTGCAGATTTTCTCCATAGGGAAGAATAATCTGACCATTCTGGAAGATGTGAGTGTTCCCTGGTTTTGCAAATATTCCCTGTTGAAGGATCAGATATTCTAAAACTGGCATTTGCCATTGTGTCCAAGCCCCTCCTTAGGTGATAAAATTCTCCGTAGGATTTCAAAGTATTTCTGAGGTATGGTTTTGGTCCTCTGTCCTGGTGTTAAGTGCTTGCTGCAGCCATTTTTCTTTTAGGTTATTGACTCAGGGGGGCCCAGTTCTGTGGCTGCTCTCAGCCATGGCAAAATTCCTATTTGCTCTCATGAAAGCTAGAAAAGGATTAAGTGGCTACATATGAGCAAAGCGGGGAGACTAGGATTTATTTGGAGTTCTTTTGAGGGCATCTTAGCAATTTAAGATCTGTGATTTGTGCACCCCATCAGCCTTCTCTCTCCACCCATTGTCTAGATATTACCAATGTGAATTTAAGTATTTTCTTTCCCAAAACCATTAGAAACTTGTAATTGACTGTTGTGTGAATTTGGCAGTGGAGCAGAATACCTATTGCAACTTAACTGTAATAAAAGCAATAAATTCCAAGGCTGTGTTTCCCCAGCACTGGGAAATACAGAGCTCTTTCCCTTTGGCACAGGTTGTTTATCTCAGGAGGTTAAAAAACCTACGGACACTGAACCTCAGTGGGAACCCTTTCTGCAACAAAGAGCACTACATGCTGTTTGTTGTTGCTCATCTTCCAAGCCTGGTGTACTTGGACTTCAAGCTCGTGAGAGACTCCACGGTGAGATTTCTGCATTCCCTGATTGGGAAATCAGGCAACAGCATCTTACAGAGATTTTGCTTTGTTGGTGTGCCAGCAATATTCCAGCACTGGGGGCAGGTTCCCTGCAGAAATCAGGCTCACAGAAACACACAGTGTTTACTCTGCTTCCACATAACAGCTGTGAACCTGTAGGCCAAATTCTGTCAAATCTGACAGAGAGGCAGAGGTGTCAGAAGCATGATGTCTTCACAGATTTTGTGAAAATCAGCAGCTGTGTGTAGGAGAGGGGCCTGGTTCATGTTGCCACTGAGAGGCTGCAGTGTGAGTGCAAGTCTTCTTAGAGAATCTCAGAGGAAATCAGTCTTGAGACATGGATCCAGGGGGAAGGAGCCTTGGTGGTCCTGCTGCTCGCAGAGTGATTTGTTTCAGTAGCAGACTGACAGACTATCCAGGCAAGCAGGTGCCTAGATGCACTTCCCACTCTTGTTTTCTGAGAATAAGACAGTTCATCCTCACCAGTAACCTCTGGAACTGCTGTATCATCCCAGGGCTGAAAGGAACAAAGACAGGGTTTTTTGTTCAGGGCTTTTTTTTAGTAACCAAAGAACATGATTAATTGTAAATTTGCTTGGCAGAGAGCAGGAGCTGTACTTGGAATGTACATTGCTCTTACCATAGGACTGGAAGGGCTTTCCAGGTCATGGAATGCAGTCCCTGCTCATCAGGGACGTCAGAGAATTGCGCACTTAAATTTGTCAAGCTTCAGTTTCAAGCTAATGAGGTTCTTGCCCCTGGTACTACCTTGCCATCCACTCCTCCAAAGAGCCTTCTCCTCCCTAGAAAATGTATTAACCTCACTGACTGATCAAATTGGAGCTCAAATTCTAGAAGTCAAAATAGAACTTCCTGCTAAAAGAGGAAAAAAAAAAAAACCTCTGAAGATGAGAAAATGGAGAAAGAAAAGCTTCCTGGGACTGAATTATCTCAGATGGATTGAATGCAGAAGCAGAGTAATATGCCAGCAAAAAATGGGATGAGGATTAGATTAGAAACTTCATAAGTAGTTTAATAAAAAGCCCATGAGGAAATGGAGATGCAGATGCCACACTAGTGCATGTTCTAGAAAGATCAATTGCTGATGCCCAGACTTGTTGAGCAATGTTGTATAATCCAATACAAATATTTTATTTATATTTCTCAGAGACGAACTGCTGTTTTAAAGTATCAAGATCTTACAAAGCCATTGGAACAAGAGGAGGCTCAGGCCCTTGCTCACCAGGAGCTAGAACAGGCAAAGCAGAAGGAGCTGGAGTACCACCAGGTAAGTTTTCTTTGGCTGGTTGTGTATTGTCTCAGGAGAAAGAAGCACAACACATATTGACTTGTCTTTTCCCTGCTTGAAGATTTAATGAGAGGTTAACATCGACTCTGCTAAAACTAAGGCTTGGATTAATCTCTGTGATCTCTAAATCTTATCTTTTGGATGAAAACAGGAACTGCTGTGGAATACACATGATGTGGGGGAACATAATTCTTTGGGCTGAACAATGAAATTACAGATAAAGACCCTGCAAAGCTAAATAGTAAATCATATCCAGGGAGTTTATCAGCCTGACATGAGATTAAGAAAATTACAGGTCTGAGGAAAATGTTAACATTTTCATGGTGAAGTGACTTTTTTTTTTTTCTCCTTCACACTAAGTTAAACCCATTATTTTTATGGTCAAACTCTCCAGGACTTTCGGAGATCTCTGTAGTCGTGTGACCAGACTGAAAGCAAGACCAGGTGGAATGGTGCTTTCAGCTGTGGCCTGGCTCTGTATTCCAGACCTCTAGAAGATCAGAGTGGTTGAAGTTTAGTGAAGTTTAGTGGCCAGGGAGGACGCCTGCAACTCTTCCCTTTGTCCCTCCCCAAAGTTCACCAAGTCCTTATCTGAAAGGCTTAATAGCCTTGCAGTAAGTGTTTGTATGTGGCAATGTCTTATATTGGCAACTGGAACAGGTTGCCCAGAGAAGCTGTGAATGCCCCATCCCTGAAGTGTTCCAAGCCAGGCTGGATGGGGATTGGAGCAACCTGGCCTAGTGCAAGGTGTCCCTGCCCATGCCAGGGGGGTGGAATGAGCTGATCTTTAATGTCCCTTTCAACCCAAGCCATTTTATGATTCTGTGATCTGATAGGAGATTAAACAGTGTTTTCTATCCTTAGGCTACAGTTGTAGCAGCAAAGCCCTTGGGATGGGTTTCACTCGAGTTGCAAGGTGCTTTCATGGCTGGGTTGGTGTGTCTGCTGTGTTCATGTAACTGTGTCTGCACCAATGTTCTACTGCTGCTGCTGAGGTGCTTACAGGAGAGACACATCCTGAGGACTGGCAGCAGGCTGGCATCTTTATTTTACTTATTTTGCTCTGTTTCTCTTCAAAGACAGCCTTTGTTGAGTACCTGAATGGATCATTCCTGTTTGACAGTCTGTATGCAGAGGATACAGAAGTTGCCAAACTGGCTTCCCTCCCTGAAGTGGAGGAGCTGCTGCAGGCATATCCTTCCTGGGTTTGGAATACCTACAGCTAAAAGGTAATGCCTTGAGTTAAGAAGGAAGTGCATCCACAGGGACTCTTCATCTGTTGCTTTTGTCCAGGGCTGAAAGCTACATTGATCTAAGATCTGAGACAGTCTGTGTTCAATTTTGGAATGGTACCAAAAATTACGCTGCAAGGCTGTAAGACCACTGACAGCTTTAAGGCTTGATATCTTGTGAAATATGAGGGCTCCAAACAAATGGTTTATATTACTGGCAAGCTGGTCAGCCCAGCTTGAAACATCCCATTTGTAAAACCACGCGTTTCTATCTCCAGCAGGTCATGAGATCCCAGTGTTTTAAATTCTCACCGTTGTAATTACCATATTCCTTTTCCTTCCCTTGAATCAAACATGATTTCGGTAGCCTCCTTTTCTGACCCTTCAAGAATGAAGACTTTGTACTTTCTTTAAGTCTGGAATCCACTTAAAGTTTAAAATGAGCTGGAAGATAAATCTCTGTCAGTTAGATTGTAAGAGCACAGTCGCTAAAATCATGTTGAAATTGAAGTGGTAGGAGATAGGAACAGACTAATCAGAACGATACAAGTCGCATATCTCACAACCTGCCAGAACTGGCAACGTGAAGTTTCCAGGCCAGCACATTTTTCTGATCATTGCTCCTACACGGGGGAGCAGAAAGCAGACACTTTTTTTTCTTTTTGCTTTTCTCATTCAGATTAATAGAGTATTGTCAAGGCCAGTAACTTGACCTTCCTTAAAATTGCATTACACTGTTGGGGAAAAATGCATCACAGCTTAACTACAATAGACTCCAGAAACAATTCCATTGCCAAGATAATAGCAGAAGAAAAATTGACGTTATTTTTGTGATGCTACCAAGTCAGTAGTTTATTCTGTGCTCTGGCTGTGGGCTCCAGAGCTGTATTTATTAACTACACAGGCACTGTATTCACACTTGTGAAGACAGATAGGATTGTAGACTTTGTTCTGCTGCTGTGTCAGAAGAATCAGACAAGTGAATGTATTTTCTTCTCTTTCTCAAGGCTTTTTTCCCCCCTCAAGTTGCCACAGCTTTCTCCATACCCTTAAGGCAGCAAATCCTATGCATAAAATGTGAATGGGTGACCCAGTCCTGCCCCAGACAGAATATTTGGCAGCTCCCAGCAAGAACCACAGAGTTCACATAAAAATAGGTTGTAGCTCTTGTTGCTCAGATTTGCAGAGGCAGAAGAAACATAACGTGTTGCTCCACTGAACAAGCAAAAAGCCTTGACTCTGCTGTCACATACAAGAAGGAGTTTGTCTCAGTTTGTGAGAACCTGTATAACTATGGACTGGAAGAGTATGAAAAACGAGAAGCTGAAGTCTCAAAATTCTACAAAAGACTCCATGAAATTCTGACAGTCAACCAGCAGGAAAGCAAGAGAATAATCTCAGACTTTGAAAAGTGGAACCAAAGGGTAATGTTATGCTTTTGTTTGTTTGATACATGATTTCTCTACATCATATACCAGCTTTTAATTGTGCTGAAAATGGGGGTAACTCCATTAAAATCAGGAATATTATTTTGGATTGACAATGCTGTAATGGGAATCAATACTTGATCCCTAATGGCAGAATCATAGAGTGGCTGGGGGTGGAGGGGATCTCTGGAAGTCATCTGGTCCTGGTTAAGGAGGACCACCCACAGCAGGCTGCCCAGGACTATGAATATCTCCAAGGATGGAGACTCCACAGCCTCTCTGGGAAACCTCTTCCAGTGCTCAGTCACTGATATTTCCTTATATGTTTCTTACAACATAAATTTATACAAAGAAAAATGGTTTTGTTAGCTAATATAATGTCATTAACATAATGTGAAAAGGTTTTTAATACTTTATGTAGGAAAAAAAAAAAGGATTGAAATTTCTACCCTTTGGGCAAACTACAGCCAGCTAACACAGCCTTTATCTATACTGGAAATTCAATGTAGAACAAAATTAATGTCATAATGTTATCGTCTATAAAGGTAAAGGTCCTTCAAGGGTTTAAAGAAAAATGTGGCTAAACAGGGTGGGGTTTTGTACTTATTTTTTTCCCATCCAGAAAAGTCACCAATATTTAAGAAAATGGAAATGCTCAACCTTTCTTTTAGTTTAAATATTTTTTATACAGTTGATTTATAATAGATAGATAGATAGATAGATAGGTAGATAGATATTTACTGCTACTCCCCTTCTTTTTGAAGCCTCCAATAGCTCTTCCTTCATTGAAAAATAGGGAAGAAAAGGAAGGAAATTGCAGAGTATTCAGTTTATTTTCAAGTAATTTTCTGCTTCAGTTCATTTTCTCAACAACAGCTCAAAGAACTATAACCAAAAAAATTAGATAAAGTTATTTTAATGTATTTCTAGTCTTTTAAAGCAGAAACTCTCTCTTTTCATTCTGCTCAACTACAGCCACCCATTGTGGCCGCTCAGGGCGTAGCTTCTAGCTGGATCCCTTTCTAACCATGTATAATAGATGGATCACGATTTTGTTTCCACAGAAAAAAAAACGAGGGAGGGCTAAAGCCTGGTAACACTGTCAGCTGAGAGAGCAAGTCCCTGACAACTGACACCAGCAGAGTCACGAGCGCTGGCTCCCGCTGGAAACCAGGTCACTTTTATTTCAGTGCCTGTCACAGGCTGACAGCTGCTGAGTCACTGTGCTCCCGGGGCCTTGAACCTTGCTGACTCATGCTGGAAATCTGCATCTCTGCCTGGGACACGAGCTGGCAGCACTACCAGAGTCACAGAATTGCAGAACGGTTCGGGTTGGAGGGGACTTTAAGGATGGTCTCGTTCCAACCAAAAGTTTGACATGAATATTTAGTTAACTTGCACTTGAATTCTCACTTTATCTTCCATAAAAAAGCCCCTAAACCAGCAAAACAAACCATGCAAAACCTACAAAAACAAAGAAACAGCAACAAAACCCAAAGAAACACAGCTGAGGCCTTCACCTCTGTCTGACCTACAGGCTCAGCTATGGCTTGGGCTGCAAGGGCATGGAGTGACAAGGGGGAATGGCCTTAACATGAAAGAGGGGAGGCTTAGATGGGACATTAGGAAGAAATTAGATTAAATATTAGGAAGAAATTGTTCCTTGTGAAGATGGTGAGACCCTGGCACAGGTTGCCCAGAGAAGCTGTGGCTGCCCCATCCCTGGAAGTGTCCAAGGCCAGGTTGAACAGGGCTTGGAGCAACCTGGGATAGTGGAAGGTGTCCCTGCCCATGGCAGGAGGTGGGACTGGATGATCTTTAAGGTCTTTCTCAATCCAAACCATTCTGGGATTCTGGGATTCTGGGATTCTGGGATTCTGTAAACAGGATGCAGGGGTCAGCATGCCAGTTTTCATATAAATATTAGAGGAGTTGGTATCACAACTGAACACAGTGTTTTAACATCTGCATTTCCCCATCATTAAAAATTGCTGGAGAAGTTCAAAAGGCACAGAGGCCCCAGCAGACTGCAGTCTGTGAGCTGTTCTTAGGGCTGTTTGTCTGGCTGTAATCCTTTCATGTAAACTTGGGTAACCTGTAAAATCACTGCCCTCTCTGAAGTTGGTTACGGAGGATTAAAGGCCTTGAACTTTGAAGTTATTGCTCCCAGAGGTCCAGCTTGAGTGGCTCTGGAGCCTTTTGAGCCTCCTAACTTGTTTACATTAGAGAAGACACCTTGCTCTCCCCTTCCCCCTTCTAGCACTGCAAAGTTTGGGTAATCCACCCCATTTCCAGACACAAGCCTTGGCAAGGGTTTTTTAACAGAATTCTTTTCTTCACCCCCTTCCATTCCCCCTCAGGAGAAGTGGATTAGACATAATAAAACATATATATTTTCCCTCCTTTTTTAAACAATTGATTGTTAACTGATTTTAAACAGACTTGAAAATAACACATTCAGCGCAAGAGGATTTTTTTTGTTTTTGATCCAAGCAAACATAAATCTTGTCTGATACAAAAGTGACGTCAATACATAATTCTGAAGGGCAATAAATCCTTGCTGTATGAGGAAGGCAGGCAATTATAGGTGTTCCATATTCAGAATACTAAATCCTGACCCTACTGGAAGTCAGTCAAGATTCTCCTTGCAAGGAAGTGGATCAGGATTTAGGCCTGCGTTTCTTTCTCCGAAGCAATTGTTAATTTCTTTGTCACAGCCAACAATGTCAAGAATGAAATATTATTCTTTTTTTGTTTGAAATGAAGGTGAACCAAAGCTGGGAGCATGGAAGAAGGGGCAAAGTCTTGTACTGAGAGGAGGATGAGGAAAAGTTTTCCCAATCCTCCTGCAGTAGCAAACCTCAGCACTGTTGACTACCCACAACGTAAATCTGGAGACTTCCCTGAATCATCACATTTCATTTCAGCTAATCAGCAGCAGGGACTTTTCTCACACAAGTTACAAGTTAATTAAATTGCAATGGAGTGCTGAACACAAACTATAAGCAATTCATGTATCTCTGTGTTTAGAGGCTGGATGAGATTTCTCACGCCAGGAGCGGCGATATTGCTGAGTCTAAACGAGCCGAGGGCAAGGAGGACGTCCTTCAGCTCTGGGATGCACTCATGACCTTGGAAACGCTGGTATCCAACGACCTGGAGGTGAGGGCCAAGCACACACCTGTGAGACCTCACAGCCAGAACGTGGCAGGGTCACTTTTCTGTCACTGCAGCCCTCTGCAGCAGCTTATTCAGAAAGAGGGGAGCACAGGACTTCCAGTCAGGAAAAGGTTTTGTCCCCATTTTATTCTTTCTCTGCTCAAAGTTGGTGAGTGTGAGATCAGGCCCTGGACATGGATACCTTACAACACATTTCTGTTTCTCAGAGCAAAACGCAATATGTCCTTCACATCTATCCAAGCTGATTTCCCACACTTCTGGAGATAAAGGGAGGCCGTGCAATCATTTTATATGTCTGCACAAGTCGCTGCATAGCATGGGGTGTGTGCATTTGGGATTCTAGAGGTGTCATTCTTTGAAGCTGATCTTTGCTATAAGATTACACACATTCCTGCTTGGCTTGCTGCATTTGCTTGCATAATAGCTGCCTTTTTCTCCCCAGACTTTTCCTCAAAAACTAGGGCAGGGCTGCTAATGTGCATCTTCATCGAAGGAAAAAACCCAAAGTAATCTGTTTAAAAATGAGCAGGCAGGAGCTGTGGCAGCTGTGCAGCAGTTTACTTTTGTGAGCATGGATCACAGAAAGCAGCAGCTCAAAATGGATCCTCACTGCATCAGGATTGTGCCTTTTTAGTGTTTTCTGAGTTGGCCCTCACGTATCTGCAGTCACTGATGGGATGAGCAGAAACATTTCTCCCTGTGTGCCCTGCTGGATTTGCAGGATTTAGGTACCAAGACATTTAAGTGCAACACTTCACAGATTCTCCATCAGCCATTTCTGAGAGAGGGAATAGGCAGCAGCAATTTTAATTCCTGAGGACTAAACTAAAAGCTGCAGTAAAGCCCCAGGAAGGGGTTGTGCTTCTGACAAGAGGCTCTTCATATAGACAAGGAGGCTGCAGCATGGCAGGGTATGGGAATACAGCCCTCTGCAGGCATTGCTTAGGTGAGGGTAACAAAGGATGCCCTGGCTTACTCCAGGCACTGGGTAAAGGTGGTGTTCAGCCAACTTCCCTCCTGATTCTGATTTTCTGTCCCTGAAGAAGGGAAGAAAATCTTTCAGCACTTTGAAAACGCTTTAAATACTCAAGGCAGTTCAGTTTCTGACTGTGCTAGTAACAGCAGTGAGTCCAAATTACAATAAATTGTAGATTCCTCCTAGACTCCCTGACTCCCTGTTATGTTTATGCAAGTTTTCATTGTGGTATTTCCTCTTTTTCCCCTCTGTTAAGGAACTGTTACAGGATTTTAAAAGAAGCATTGATGTCATAGCATCAACATTCATTGAAAACATTCAAGGGATATATCCTTTGCACAGTATGCTGGCCTGGACCTCCCAGTCATGTACCTACACCTCACCTCTAAATCCAAAAATGAGCCACCATTATAAAAACTTTATTTTTTTTATTTTGATCAACAGAAAATATCTTTTCCCAGCTTTGAGGAATGGTCATTTAAGGTGCCCAGCTTCTTCATGTGGAAACTCTGGAGAGCACATAAAGATCTAAATTCTACTGTGCTGAAAATCTGTAGGATTTAGGCAGCTTTCACCCTGTTGTCTTCTCCATGCAGAGAAGACAAAACACAGGGAAAAATCTGGTTAGACTGTTTTCTAGGTACATTCCTGCTACAGCAGCCAATGCAATATCTACAATTCTTGTTGAAATGTCTTTAAATGGTGTTCATTTTTGTGGTTTTTATGTCTACTGAAAAAAATTATATGAGAATGCTGAAGTGCTTCAGTGTCAGGTCACGCTGCTTTAAATCTAGAAATCGGTTGGCCTGGTGCAAATAATTGCACTGCATTTAGGGCTTAGCTTTTACCTGGAGGCCTCTTCCCATTTCCCTGGCAAACCTAGGCCCTCTCTCAGTCCTCTGTCATATTTGGCAGTAAGGATGAGACTCAATGTGTGATTAAGAACTGGAAGTGTATATCCCAATATCCTGACATGACAGCAGCTTCTGGGAGCAGCCAGGCTCATTCCTGGAGAATCCTGCAGTGCAGACAGTCATTCCCAGTTACAGGAGGTCATTTAATCTCCACAGATGAGTGGTGTGGTCAGCTTTTTCCTTAACCACGTTCTGTACGTTGAGTCAGTGCCGGGACCTGGAAAATCAACACCATGAAAAGCTGATGGAGATGACCTTTGCCATCCTGGAGAAAATGGACAAGGATGAGCTTGAAGAGGATTTTCCAGATGATGTTCGAAGGGTGAGGGCACCAAAACAATTCATCTCTGCGAGGGAGTTGGCAAGAAAACGAGGCCACAGCCTCCCCTCTGAAGGGACAGGATTTCCAGGAGGCTCCATGCTGCCAGAGCCATACCTGAACCACAGCATCACCCTCCTTCCTAGAGGGTCCAGCTACTTGGCTGAACTGTGGTGCCTTCAGACATCTCCACTGACTAGGACAGAGGATAAGTGCACTGCGGCTTTCCCTGGGCAGTGCCAGAGCTGGTGGCAGCAGCCCAGGAGAGGTGCTGAGGAAATCTCTCTCCTGCCTCCAGCACAACTCACTGCTCTGGCTGATTTCCAGGTACTCAGGCAGCATCTTTGCTGCACTCACTCGCAGCTAGTTTTCTTCAGAATCTCCCTGCTCCCTCAGCAGAATCCCAACACTGCTCTGAATTTCTTGCATCGGGGCTCTGTTTGCCTCAGTGATTTCAAAATCCCTTCCTGGAGCTCCCAAGCCCATGAGCTGATCTGGAGGCAGGACATGACACTTTAAATGGAGACTTCCACCGAGCCCTCAGTCTTGCTGTGGTAGCAAAGATCCCAGGAGCCTTTCCAAAAGCACCAAAATCATTGCAGTGTTCCACTCAGCAATGCTGCTGCCCTTTTTGCCTCCATTATTCCTTCATTTAGTGGCTAAATTACTTGAATTTGCATTGGCTGTGGTTTTGCTCTGTCCAGATTATCCCAGCCCCCTGTCACTCCAGGTAATCAAGAGCTGACAGACACAAACCAGACCCCTGAGCCCCCGGGGGAGCTCCTGCTTTATGGCCTGTGCAGATGGTGGCGGTTCCGCACCGCTGCCACGCACCCATTTTGCTTCACTGCCATCCATTCCCATGGAGAAGGGAATTCATTTGTCCAACAGCTGCACTTGGCTGCAGGAGCAGAGTCATTATGGGTTAGCGAAGCCACCTTCTATTTAGAGCCACGAGGGAAGTCACCGCTTCCATTAGAAGCTGGGACTCTCCAAAAATGAAGATTTACAGCCAGCACCAGCAGTGCAGGAATCCCTCCAAGTGTGATTTTCCATTTCCAGGCATGCTGGAGCATATACAGCCTTGCTCCAACACCAGCTGCATCGCAGCCCTGCCTGCACAGAACTCCCTGTTCCAGCATGTGGGGCCAAGGGTGCTGCCTCAGTTTCCCCACCTGTACTAGGGATAATGCCCCATTACACTGTAGTGAAGCCAAGGGTAATGCCCTGGATTCATCCTGATGAGTAGTGATTTGCCAGGTTGAGACAGAGGGCTGATTTCTCCCTCTGAGCACTGCTGTGCTGCTCGTTCCTTGTGTGCTCACCCCCTCCTCTCATCTGGTCACGTTACCTCCCAGCTCCTTGTGGACAAAGACACCACTGTCAACGCCATCCACATGTCCCACAGCATCCGCCTGCGGAAGATAGATAAGCGAGAGAGCGACGTGCTCTGCAACACCTACCAGTGGCAGATCTCAGTGACAGAGAAGGTAAGAGACCCTCATGCTCAGGGGGATGGGGCACAGACAGGTCTGACCCAGGTGGCAGGGACACTGCGAGGAGAGATGCTTCCAGACCTTTGCTGGAGCCCTCTGTGCTCCAGGGACCTTGACATGCCTGCAGATTCACTGCTTGGTTTCAATCTGTCCAGGCTTTCCAAACCGAGAGCGACAGAAACCGCGCCTGTATCGGAAAGATCATTTGCTTCATCAATGCCCTGCAGAAGGAGCTGGATAACACAGGGGTCCTGAAGCCTATGGATTAGGGGCTGGGCAGCTGCCTCAGCTGGGGCACACAGGACAGCCCCCAGCAGGAACAGCTGCCTCTCTATGCCTGAGCTGCCTGGGACATTTCAGACCAAATGCATATTTCTTCATCCCACCATAAACTGCAAATAAAAGCTACTTCTTGACTCTGGAATAGCATCCAAAGCCCTGTCTCTTCCATCACATTGGCACGAACCCCTTACAGACAACTCAGACCTGGTCACAAGGGGTTACAGATCAGCTGTGAGCTGATTGAACCAAATCATCATAGCATATCATGCCTGAAAGCTTCGGTACCTGTGAGCACAGTGGCAGGAACCTGTGAGCCGCTGGCACGAGGCAGCAGCTCGGGAGAGGAGCGCTCTCCATCAAACCACCCCCGAGATAACAGCAGGTTTCCAGCTCAGCAAGCACAAGGCTGGCGGGGGCTCCGTATGCCTGGGAGCCTCATCTTCTCACCCCTTCTCGCAAGCGGCTTTCTGCAGTGTGAGCAGAGCAGCCCCCAGCCAGCAGGAAGGGAAATCAGTGGTTCCACAGGAGCTCAGGCGCCGCCGCTCACGACAGCCAAGCGAGGAGTCATTAATTCCCCTCCTTGCTCGGTGACAGCCGCTGCCACGCATGCTTGTGGGCAGCTTCTGAGGAATGGTGCTGGCCAGGACGGTGCTGCTCCAGGCAGGCAGCAAGGAGAAGGTGGGAAGGTTAAATGAGAGGGTGGCTGTGTATGCACGCCAGGGACAGAGCAGGTCTCAGAAAGCCTCGTGGCTGGTGCTGCCTGTCAAATACAAATTCAGCTCATCATGCTCTGTGCTTCTGAAGATGGCTGCAGCCCAGGTTTTACCCCTCCTGCTCCAGGACTACACAGTTGTCTCCTTGCTACTTCCTCAGCTGCATGGAGTGGTTCACACAGTAGTTAGTGTCTGCTCTGGTCTGTGATTTTTAATGCCTGGAGCCATCCCAACACCTGCCCACAACCTGGCAGCTCAGGACCCACCCCCCAGTTTGGTGATTAAAACAAAGACACGCAGCTTTTGGTACCTCACAGGGGCGAGTCTTTAATGGAACACAGAGACCCTGGTGTTACAGACAGGCACGCCGAGGGATGAACAACAGATGCAGTGGAGTCTGTTTTCAGATTTCCATAACAAGTGTGTGTCAGGAGCTGGCAGCTATGAAGACATGTGGCATATGCTGGGTATGTCTGTGCCGTGCCCTGCCCAGGAAGCTGTTTCTTCCATGGGAGCTCCTCTGATGAGTTACAGACACCAGGAAAGGATGGAGCTGCTGGCTTGGGGATTCAGAGGAAAACTCACCTTGACCTTTCCTCCTTGTGTGCTGCACTGCAGCAGGCAATCCAAGTGAACAGTTGCCCACAAAACCACAGCACATGAAGTTGATCCCAGGAAAAATGGAATGGCAGGAAGGTGGCTACCATCCCCTGGGTCAGGCCAGCAATTCCCAGCTGGACATTTTCTCCCTGTGCCCTGCCCAGCTGCCTCAGTCCTGCAACAGCTTGTGTTTTACAGTCGAGCTCTCTGAGCAGAGGTGAACAAAGAGAGTCCCAGCTGCTGTGCGAGCACGCAGCTCACACAGGTCATAGTCGTGGGCCCACTCCACATTGCCCCAGCGCCGAATCTGAAGGAGAGGAGGAACGTGGATTATACTCAAAGCAACTCAAGCCTCCCTTCTCATGTTTGTGAAGCACAGGTAACCCCTCTCAGGAACTGAGCTGATCCTCAACTGCTGAGGCACGGATATCTCCAGATGAGGATGTGCTTCATCTGTACTGGGGTCTGAGGCAAAGCCTCTTAACGGGAGGATGAAAAGATTCCCAACTTCAGCCACTTTTGGGACAGGGAGAGTTTCACACCAGGCTAATTTCCAGCAAGTTTGGTATCTTGGTGTCTACCAAAGCCTCCAGGCTGGATAACCCATAGCAAAAGAAGCCAGCCACAACTTTGCACTTCAGATTAGAGGGGGAGAAAAGCAGCCATCTGGGCTCTGTGAAAAGAAACTGGCAGCCCTGGGAGCACTCTGGGCTGTTGCGCCTGTGGTGCTGCTCTGCAGCAGCACGCTCCAAACGCTCTCAGACAGGGAGACTGGTGGAGTGGAACGTCTCCTGCTATAGCAGGCACTTCCCTTGCCAGTTATTTGTGGTGGGGGATGCATTTGTCATGCTGAGATTATTGCTATTTGAATTATAGGGCTGTTTTGTAACATAATTTACCTGGTATTCTTCCTCCAGGCGAGACAGAAGCACAGCTTTCTCTACTGTAATGTGCCTGTCAATCAGGCTCATGGACAGAATCAGCGATTTCAGCTGGGTGATTACAAATTCTATACCTGCAAGGGAATAACCCAAACCAAACAAGATTCGTGGCTGTTTTCTGCAGCATTCCAGCAGCATCTTCACATGTTCTGAAGAGACAGGGAGGCTGTGGTACCCTCTCAGGGAGGGCCAGTGATCCTCCCACCTGCACCTGGGCACTCAGATCTGTGGCTAGCAGCAGGCACAGAGCATTGTGCTGGCCCTGCCACCGCAGTGACAAAGGCCACGCCCTGGACACCATCCCCTTTTATTCTGCCACAATCCTTCCCTGTGCAAAGGGAAGAGATATCCATCCATGTTTGATTCTCTGTCGTTTGTGGGTTTCACTGCCTGCTGCTCATTCAGGTCTGGAGCAAAGCAAACCCCTCCCTTCATTTCTTTATCTTTCGGTGTCATTCAGATGATTCAGGCAAGATTAAGTGGGATATAAGGATGAAAAAGTGAGGACAGTGCACAGCATGGGCACTTTGGAGTACTAAGCCTGATTTCTTTTCCTGGTAACAACAAAGCTAGGGATTAAATCATTAGAAGGTTTGGCATTAAAGAAGTTATTTGTGCTAAGGTGGAGCAAACAGCTCATGGGACAGCACAGTCAGATCCTGAATGCCAGTGGCACTGAAGAGAATCCCTGCCTGTGACAAAAGCAGGTCAAGGCCTTGCCTGCAGACTTAAAAGATAAACCTCCACACTCAGAGAAGGAGAAGAAAAACATTACAGTCACTCTCCTGCCCTGTGCAGAGGAACCACCTCCACACTGGCCCAGCCTGAGCAGAGAGCTCCCAGCCCAGCCCCACTCACCTTGCAGGGCCCACATGTTGTAGGATGCCAGATGGCTGATGAAGGTCTCCTTGGTGCTGGCTGGAATGTTTGGCCCCAGGATGCTGGTCGAGGAGCCAATTGTCACGTTGTACCTGGAATGATCCTCCAAACCCTTAGCAAAGCCCAGGGAAAAGGCTCAGGGCTCACAGAGCTTGTGGCTCTGGCAGTCACAAGGACCAGAGCTCCTGGGCTCAGCAGGGCAAGGCCTAAGCAGCCAGGAACACCTTTGTGCTCTCACCTTTTCTCAGCCCAGGAGACCACAGGATCCCATTCATTCTTCTGCAGCTCTGCCAAGGCTGGAGGCTCCTCCACACGATAGCTGGGACATCACAGAACAAAACCACACTGGATGGTCACTCCCAGGCTGGGACACACCTCTGGGAAGGACACTGACCCCACCAGACCCACACCAAGGGGAACAGGGACCTACTGTCCATCCAGACAGCAGTGACAGGGAACAATCCTCCAATTCTTTCCCAAATTCAGAGCGTTTTGTTATTCTAAGAAGGACCGTTCTGTCTTACTACAAAATAGAGCAGTGAACCAGCCAACTGAAAACTACAGGTAGCCCCAAGCCACAAGCTGAAGTGAGGTTTAGCAGTTAAAGAAGGGTACAAATCCCACTGGAAAGCTATGTGGGGCCACTCATGCTTCTCCTCATCCAGTGGCTCAGCTCAGCATTCCCTGCCCCCAGTCTGGTCTGACCAAAGCCACAAAGGCAGGTGGGGGAAGCCTGCCACAGGGACTGTGCAGCTGCCAGTGGAGGCTGGGACAGGAGGCTGGGACAGGAGCCTGGGCATGAACAGGCTTGATCCTACAGCCCACGGGGACTTTAAGGAATGAAGGGCATTTTGGGACTGGCACAAGTAGTCTGAGCTGCCTGCACTGGCACAGGAGTACCAGGGACTGGCTGACAGATCCCCACAGGCCTTTCAAAGATGTTTTCTTTCCTCCAAGACTTTCATTTCCTGCTGCTCCCACCCTTGCCCAGCATGGAGGTGTCCAAAACAGAGTTCAACAGAGGACCAGACCCCATTCTCCCTCTCTGGGTGAGCAGATTCCAACCAGGTTTGCACATGTAGGACTGATCTAAACTAATTCAAACCCCCAGGCAAAAACCAGCACAGATCAAAGCTGTGCCATGACTGAGTGAGAGCAGATGTTTTCCCTCACTTTCCCCAACCCTCTTTCCAAAATCCAGCTGGGTCCCCATCTCGTACCAGACTGTGTCTGTCTCCAGGAACTTCACAGCTGCTCGGATCAGCTGTGTTTTGTTTCGCTGCGTGGGATTGTCCAGCGCCGTGTTGCACAGAGTGGTCTGGGGATAAAGGCCAGTTGAAACTGCTGTTATTCAAGGCTTGGAGAAGCAGCAGCTTCCATGGTACAATGTCAAGAAGAAACAGAGAGATTTGCAGCAGATGAACAACCGAGGGGTGCAGCTAAAGGGGGCGCAGGGCCACAGCATGGCTCATATAATAGGAATCTTCTCTAATCCTTCAGAATTCCTGGAAGCAGCCCATTAAGCAGCAGGGAAAGGGGTTCATGGACTGCTCCAGAGCTCACTGTTTCCTTCTGCCCCTCACTATTCCCAATAACACTGTCCAGCCCCTTCTCAAGTCCCCCCAGTGACACAGATTCCCTCTAGACAGGCACCCAGCCAGCCCGGAGAAAGTCCTGGCTTTCTGCTCATTAGGAGCAGGACGACCTGCTGCCTCCACATTCTGCATTTTGAAACCATTTGGAGGTCTCAGCATCCCATCCTGCCATGCTCACCAGGTGCATCGTGTAGAACTTGATGGTGTCTTTCTGGGAATCCCATTCCGTTGCCACTGCAATGGCCAAGGCCTCGCTGGGGACAGTGAAGAGCTTGGCCTGGGGCGTTTTCAGCTTTCGGTGGTCCAGGTTTATTTCAAAGCCTCCTGGGGAATCAGAGTAGAAATCCTGGGGAATCAAAGAGGAGCAGGCACTAAGGAACAACAGACAACCCCACAGCAGGAGCAGATTCAGAGCTGGAGCTGATGGGAGCAAGGGAGCAGGAATACTGAGGTTTCCCACCATCACTTGGACACACTTAGTCTTGGAAGCTGCTTCCCACCATGCAGCTTTGCTGTAGACGAGGAAGGGGCACAGCAGCTGGTGACAAACACGCCACTGACACAGCCTGGGCTGCAGGTGCCACGCTGAGGTGGTGTGGGGTGATGAGACCTCTCCCAGGGATCAGCCCCTCCATCCCATCCTGGCGGCCGTACTCACCTTCCCCCTGCGAGATGCTCACGTTCTGGTAGAACCTCTTCCTCTCTGGGGACAGAAACAGAGGGCAAACAGAATGTTCAGAGGGCAAAGAGAGAATGTTCAGCCCCTTCCCCTGTTCCCCATCACAGCTCAGAACAGACAGAGCTTTGGTGCTGTCAAGGTGGTCTGGCCACAAAAATCCAGCCCTTCATTCACAGTTTCCGAGCTGTGAGCTCCAGTGAGCTCCACTCAGCAGGGAAGCAGCAGGTGACAACCACGCTGTGGCTGTGCACAGCCAGGGAGCAAACAGAACCAGCTACACTCCTGCCAGGCTGGGGGCTCAGCTGCCTCAGCGTGGCAGGGCTGGTTTCCCAAGCAGGCCTGTCCCACCACTCCTCAGGAGTTTCACTTCAAGGTCAACCCTCCAGATAGATGACTACAGTCACACTGAACAAATTAATCCCTGAAGGACACTGCTCCCTCCAGCCCAAACATCCCAGTCCTGCTCAGGGATATACCTGCCCACCTGCAAGGTGAGCCTGAGGAAACTTCAGGTCTCATTTTAGGAGCAGCCTCTTTTGCTACCAGCACTCCTACATGCACTGCCAACACCTGAGAGCAAGATTACACACATTCCAAAGGCTCACATCCCTCCCACAAGGCAGGAAAAATCCACAAGCCATTCCCTTGACAACAGCAACCAGGCTGTAAATCCCAAACCCATAAATCTGCCTCGTGAAGGGCACAGCAAGCAGGTCAGGCTGCAGGTCTGCTCTTCCAGCCTAAGAAAAGCACATTCCCGCTGGGGAAATGGAAGGATTTGTTCATCCTCAACGACCTGCGAGCTTTGGGGCCTCAGAAAGCGCCTCAGGCACAGTTCTAAAAACAGATTTAAGTGTGTGTACCCCAGAGGAGGCCCGAGCTCGTCAGTAGCTCCCAAAATCTTGCCATGAGTCACCGGGACTCTGCAGCCTCACCTCAGACAAAGTGAGATTAATTTTACTGTTCTCAAACACATACACTTCCAGCAAAATCTGTGAATGGGATACATGGACCAGAACCTGAATGTGAGTCCCATTCCTTCAAAACTCCTAAAACCCAACAAAACACAAAAACACGTGTAACAAACTGGTTCACTGAGGACTCGGCCGTGCTGCCAGTGAACTCTGCCCGCTCCAAACACCCATTAACGCCAAGAAAAGAGCGCGGGGGGAGCCCCAGCACCGGAGCCGCTCACCGGCCGTGGGGAGCGCGGTCTCCGCGAGGCCCCGCCGATCCCAGCCCTGCCTTGGGTGACCACGGCATGAGGGTCCCCAGGGAAGGAGCCCCCTCCCCAAACGGGGCCGGAGCCGCCCCGCTGCTCCCTCACCTGCCGGCGGGGCATAGGCCCGGCGCCCGCATGGCCCCACCGGGCCGCTCCCGGTAGCTGCAGGAGGCGGTCGGGGGAGCCGGGTAGGAGGGGAATGTGCCCACCACAGCCGGCGGCAGCTGCGCCACATCGCCACAGCCGACATAGCAACCTCGTCCGGACCGCGCTCAGCGCCGCTCGCTGGGCGCCGCCATCTTGCCGGCAAGCCGCAACCAATCCGCGCCGCCTGGCCATAAAACCTACATTTCCCAGCAGCGCCAGGCGGCAGCGCAACCAATCAACTCCGGGCGCCGCGCCAGCAGCCAATCAGACGCAGGAAACGCCCCCACGGCACGCGCGCGGGGGCCAATGGGAGCGCGCGGAGGCGCTGCCGGGAGGCCCCGACCCAGCGGCGGCCTCGGCGTGAGGGAGCGGAGCGGAGCGGAGCGGGCGGCGTCCCCCGGCCGCGCCCCGGCCCCGGCCACGCTGGCGCCCGGGGACCCCCCCGAGATGCCGGTTCGGAGCGAGAGGCGCCGCGCTGGAGGGGCGGGGGGCTCGGCCTCCTCCCCTGCTACCGGAGCGGCCGCCAGCAGCTTGGTGCCGCCGCCCCCCATCAACACGGCGCAGCCCGGAGTGGCCACTTCGCTGCTCTACAGCGGGGCCAAGTTCCGCGGGCAGCAACGCAGCAAAGGCAACGCCTACGAGGTGGAGGTCGTCATGCAGGTGAGGGGGGCGGCGGGGCGAGCCGAGCCCTAGCGGGGCGGGAACGTCCACCGCGGCCTGAGGCGAGCGGGGGACCCGCTCGCCTCAGGCCGCGGTGGCCGTTCCCGCCCCGCCGGCCCCTTGCGACAGCACCCTCATCACCCTATCCCTCGATATTATGAGGCATTTCTTCATAGAAAATGTCATTAAACATTAAAACGGGCTGTCCGGGGAGGTGGTGGAGTCGCCATCCCTGGAGGTGTTAAAGGAAAGGCTGGACGTGGCTGGGCTCAGTGCTCCGGCCTGGTTGCCAGTGTGGTGAATCAGTCACAGGATGAGCTGGGTGATCTCATAGATCTTTTCCAACCTCAGTGATTCTGTGATGATTGGGAGCCGGCAGGGTATTTTTTTTTTTTTTTTTTTTTTTTATGTTCAGTTCTCCATGTTCCTGGTGGGATTTGTTGTGGTGGGGACATCCCATGGCTGCTCAGCTCCACTGCACGCTGTCACCTCGCAGGGGCTGCCTGTGCTTTTGTGCTTAAAAACGCTGCTTTTGTGCCAAAAACGTGACTGTTTTGCGTGTGTCAGCTGAGGAGAGGGGGCTGCCTGCTCTCCCTGTGCTGAGCACAGGGAAACGTTGCCGTCCTTTGATCACAGGTGGAGAAGATCCATCTTCTCACAGTGGAGGTTTGCACTTCCCTGAATAATTTGCTGCGTGTTTTGAAAGCGGATCTGGAGATGTCAGGGAAAAGCTTGGAAAATCCCTGGTTTTAAAGGAGCAGGCAAATCCATGCCTGGTGTCTGCACAACAGGAGCACAGAAATGCAGCCTGATAACTCGAAATACAGGTGGCATAAAAGCTTTAGATTTAGGAGGAAGGCCTCCTGAAACATGCTGGGGGTGTGGGTGATTCTTCCAGGGATGCTTTCACTTGGAGAACACTGTGAGTCAGATCCCTTCCGGCTGGAAAGGGGATTTGCTTCCTGCTGGAGAGTTCTGGGCAGAGGGTGTTGCCTTGGTAGCAGGCCTGGGATGTGGAGGCTGCCAGAGGTGAGCTGGGCACCTGTAAATGATCCTTCCAGGTGGTTCCCAGCATGGAGAAGGGCAGGCAGTGTGAATACTGGGCACTGGGCTGGACAGTCCGTACCAGCTGGAGCTGAAATTACCCTTGGAAGGGTTAGAAACTGCTTTGGATCAAGCATGCACCTTCATGCCTGTTTTTATGGTTGAACTTTGCACTCTTTTCTAGCATGTGGATATGGAAAACTCCTATCTCTGTGGATACTTGAAGATTAAAGGCCTTACAGAGGTGAGTGTTAACTGCAAAACAACACAAAGAGGGGCTCTGGAAAGGCTTTCTTTTTTTTTCCTGGTGGGGTGGGAGAAGCTGCTGCCAGAAATAGGAGCTAGAGGGATTGAACATGTTGTAGATTTGATCACGGGGTGTCTGCTGGCTGTAAATGTCACAGGTGATCATCCAGCTGTGGATGCTTCATGGAGTCATTGAAGGTTGGAAAATCCCTCTATGATCATTGAGGGATCCAACCGCTGCTCCAGGACACAGCCAGGTCCACCACTTCCCTGGGCAACCTGTTCCAGTGTTCAACCACTCTTTTAGTGGTGAAATCGTTCCTAATATCCAATGTAAACATCCCTTGGTGCAATTTGAGGGCATTTCTTCCTGTCCTGTCTCTTGCTCCCTGGGAGCAGAGCCCAACCCCCACCTGGCTGCGCGCTCCTGTCAGGGAGTTTGGAGAGTGAGGGTTCTTTTCCCCAGACTGAGCCCCTCAGTTGCTCCTTATCAGACTTGTGTTCCAAACCTTCCTCCACAGCCCAGCTCTGACATGGCTCCTGGCTTCCTGAAGTGAGGAGAGAGGCAGGGAAAGGCTGGAATAAGAGCATGGAGGCTGCAGGTGTGGAAGAGTCAGCCTTGGAGAGATGTGGGACAGGACGAGGGACAGGAGCAGCAGCTTCAGATTACTCAGAGCTCTCCCTTGGAGATGCTTTTTGCTGAATGTGTGGAGCTTTGTCTCCTTTTGGGTTTGCGTCTGTAGGTGACAATTGTGACTTCAGCTTTGTCTCCCCTCTGCCAGGAGTACCCAACCCTCACCACGTTCTTTGAAGGCGAGATAATCAGTAAGAAGCACCCGTTCCTAACGCGCAAGTGGGACGCTGACGAAGACGTGGATCGTAAACACTGGGTAAATAAATCTGGGGGCAGAGGGTGGGTCTGAGCTGCTGGGTTGGAGGAGAGGGGCAGCGTGTGCCCGTGCAAGAGCTGGCAGAAAGGCCTGGAGACCTGTCCTTTTTGGCTGGCTCTCTCCTCCCACTGGGATCTTTGCAAATAGAAGTCTCTTCAGCAAGCTGTGATCTGTAATGAGGGAGGGGATGTCATGTTTTCCACTTGTTGGCCACGGGGTTGGAAGGCAGCAGGAGTGATCCCCATCTCTTGACCCCCTAAGAGAGCACACTCCTTATTTTGGAGCCTTATTGCAAAGTGGAATGGAGAAGGGGAGAGGGATTCCACTAGCACAGTAGGGCAGTTTGTACCTGTGTCCCTGCTCAGAGCAGGATGTACCTGCTGCTGTGTTTGGCACCACAGCAGCCACCTGATCACCTCCCCAGCTTGAGGGAGCTTGGCTGTTATTTGCCAAGCTTTGATGTTTATTATATTTCTATCAAAATACCTTCCTCTGGAAGTGCAGGAGCTTCTCCAGCCAGGGTGGCTGTTGCTGTGAGTGTCAGTAGATTTCCCTCCTAAACAGCAGCTGATACTAGAAGTTCTATTCCTGGAATAAGCATCCCTTTTTTTTACTTTTCTTTTTTTGTTTCAGGGAAAGTTCCAGGCTTTTTACCAGTATGCAAAAACATTTAACTCTGATGACTTTGATTATGAAGATCTAAAAAACGGGGACTATGTCTTCATGAGATGGAAGGTAAACCCTGCTTGTCTCCTTCTCTGATAGGCTGCTTGCAAGGTACTGACAGAGACTTGAGATGTCTGAGAGCTTTTCCAGCTATGATGGTTTGATGAAAAGATCTCGCCCTGCCAGCCCCAAAACCCACTGTACTTGCAAGTTCCAGTCTGACTCACGTCTAGCCAGCTAATTGTGTCCTTAAGGGCTGCAGTCATGGCTAAAAACACAACAGGAAAATCTTGCTTGGTGATTCTCTGGAGGATGAGAGAATTGATGTCTCCAGTCCCTGTGTGGGGCCTGTGTTTGATGCAGACTGGCCAGTCTGCACCTCTGTTCTTTAGCTGGGATCATCATGGAGTCACCATAGACTGGTTTGGGTTGGAAGGGACCCTCGTCCAGTCCCACCCCCTGTCATGGGCAGGGACACCTTCCACTATCCCAGGTTGCTCCAAGCCCTGTCCAACCTGGCCTTGGACACTTCCAGGGATCCAGGGGCAGCCACAGCTTCTCTGGGCAACCTGTGCCAGGGCCTCACCACTCTCACAGGGAAGAATTTCCACCCAATATCCCATCTAACCCTGCCCTCTGGCAGTGGGTAGCCATTCCACCTCTTCCTGTCACTCCATGCCCTTGTGCAAAGTCCCTCTCCAGCTTTCTCATAAACTCCCGTAAGTGTTGAAAAGCTGCAGTAAGAACTCCCTGGAGCCTTCTTGTCATTCTCAGGCTCTAACAGTTTTGCAATGGGCTTCTGGTTTGCAGGGGACAGGTGTTGAACTGGAACTGATCTCCTGCACTCTCAGAACTGGTTCTGTTCTCAGTTACCTGCTTCCCTGTGAGGTGCCTGCAGTGCAGGTGGTGAAGGGACACTCTGGTCTTTGCTCTGGGCTGCTGAGAGTGCAGGGAGTGCTCAGCCAGGAAAGTCTTCGTGTTAGTGGGTGCCAGTATTTGGTTTGGGAGGGCAGATTGGGGTGGGGTGGGGCTGTATTTGACCAACATTTTAAAATGCAACCTGTGTTTCACATGCAGGAGCAGTTCCTAGTCCCAGATCACACCATCAAGGACATCAGTGGTGCTTCCTTTGCTGGTTTCTATTACATCTGCTTCCAGAAGTCAGCAGCATCTATAGAGGGCTATTACTACCATAGGAGTTCAGAATGGTAAGGAAGCCTCCTACCTCCTGAAGACTTAAACCAAGCTGTGACTCCTCTCCTGCTTGTCCACAGCCTTGGGAGTGTCCAGGCAGGAGGTTCAGGCTGGTGGTTGGACCTTGGGGCAGAAGGGAGGGGTGTGGGCCATGGCTGGCCTGAGCAGGCTGGTGCAGTCCATTGGTGTGGCATAAAGTGCTGCCCTTTTGGAAAGGGGAAGGAAATTTGGGCTGGCAGGGTGGAGGAGGGAAGATGATACAGGGTCCGGAGAAATGCTGTGAGGGAGCTCAGTTCTCTCTCCTAAGTAACAGCTTGGCTGTTGCTCCCTTCAAGCAGAAATCTTGTCAGGCCAGTGCTTTGTATTCTGAGGTCCTTGGGATGTTGCTGTTAAGACCAGAGAACAGTCAAAGCTAATTGGTGGGTTTTTTGTTGTAGATGAGTAGCTGTGGAGAGCTCTTTTCCCTTGAATCATTGTCATGAGCAGCAGGTGGATGGCTGGAAGCTCTCGGGGGAGGGAAGGAACCAGGAGGCTTTCAGACACATCCCCTCAAGCTGAGCTTTGAAAGGCTCTGGTGTAATTTGCACTTGTACCAAACGTTGTTTGAACTTGAAAGTTGTTGAACTTCAAAGA
This sequence comes from Monarcha castaneiventris obscurior, assembly GCA_026261815.1. Classification (NCBI taxonomy): domain Eukaryota; kingdom Metazoa; phylum Chordata; class Aves; order Passeriformes; family Monarchidae; genus Monarcha; species Monarcha castaneiventris. The sequence goes on along the minus strand of JAMPIT010000856.1, from coordinate 8,777,866 downwards.
GAGTCCAAAAAACCACCACAGTCAGCCCACCCGGAACGCTGCCTCTCTGCAGGTGGCTCAGAGGCACTGGAGTGGGAATTACAGGATCATTAAGGTTGGAAAAAACCTCCAAAATCATTAAGTCCGACCTTTGACCGAATACCACCTTTCCCACTAAACCCTAAGTGTCACGTCTGCTTGTTTTTTGAACACTTCGAGGGATGGCAACTCCACCACTTCCCTGGGCAGGCCATTCCAGGGCTCAACCACTCTTTCAGTGAGGAATTTTTCCCTCATATCCAACCCGAACCTCTCCAGGCACAACTTGAGGCTGTTTCTCCTTGTCCTGTCATAAGTTGTGTGGGAAAAGAGCCCGACCCCCACCCCACATGGCTCCACCCTCCTGTCAGGAAGTTGTAGAGTGATGAGGGGCAATGCTGAGTCCTGTCAGGATTTTGGCACTGTGAGAAGTGGATGTTGGATGCATGAACACTCCGGGACTGTAAAGGGGAGAGAGGAGCAGCCAGCACAGTGTCTGCTTGGTGGCTGCCAAGCAGGAGCTCCATGTAATCCTCTCCTCCCTCTCTTCCTTCTCTGCCAGGTATCAGTCATTGAATTTAACGCACGTTCCCGAGCACAGTGCTCCTATCTACGAATTCCGATGACAGCTGTCCACATCTGGTACCTCCCAGAAGCAAACTGGGCAGGAGAGCATGGCCTGCCAGGAGAACTGTGTCCCTGTGGGAGCACGGGAATGCACGCTTCTCTCCTGCCCCTTGGACTCGAGAGAGAGAGAGAGAGAGAGAAAGAGAGAGAGAGAGAGCCTGGATGTTAATTCACCCAGCCCGAGGAGCTGCTGGAGCTTGATTCTCCCTCCTGTCGAGTGGCCATTTGATCTTTACTCTGGTTTTAAGCTACTTTAATGCACTTTCTTGTTGTACAACTCGTTTCTCTGTCACTGAAATTCCTCCCAGCTCTCCTCTGGAAGCTGTTTCTCAGTAGCTGGAATCAGTGCTGGCTTCTGAGTAATAAGGAAATGTAAGCTCAGGGCTTATATTTTCCTTGTTGTATCCTGATGTGGGTTTAAATCACCAAGATTCAGGTTTCTTGCCCACATTTCCAGCTCTGATGCTCCCAGAGCCAGGTCCTGGGTGTGAGGCTCAGCTGTGGAGTCTGTTGGGTAGTGTTGACTGAGGTAAGGCTGGAATGAGGCTTTGCTGGCTAACGAGGTTAGCTGGAGCTGCAGATCTTTCAGGAACGCCGGCCCTTTGGAGCTGGGAACTGTTCCTGTGTCTGGATATGCCATTGGGAATTAATTTGGTGTACGGACTTCCAGGCTCTCAGTAAAGTGGATCTGAACTCTGCTTGTAGGTGTATATTTGCTCTTTACTTAAGTTAAGGGTAAAAAAAAAAAAAAAGTCAAAAAAAAGACAAAAAAAAAAGACTTTTATTAAAAAAAATATATATATCTATTTTTATGGTTCCTTTTCCAAAGGACCCTATGGCAAATGCACAAGTACTCGATTCCATGTTACCGTTTTCACATTGAAAACCAGGAATGTCTGTGTTTTTATATCCCTGTATGTATCCAGCTAAGCTTTGGGAAAGTTACAGGAGAGCAAGCGCTGAGCAGCGTCGCCCTGGGACCGCTCAGTGTTTGTACTCCCCTTCATGCTTCACCACCACTGCTTGACACCTTTTTACAAGGATAAACAAAAAAAAGCTGAAAAAACCCCCCTTCCCAGTAGCTCCCTCTGACTCTGAATGTTCCAAGTGACATAACTTAAGGCTCCTGTGCCAAAGTGTGTGTGTGTGTGTGTGTGTGTGTGTGTACGCGTGTGGGGTGGTTTTTTTAAAGACACTTTAAAACTTGGCCTCAGTTGTGTTTTTACCTTGTCAGCCCCACCCGTGGGGCTTTGTGAGGGTTTAGTTTGCCTTTTTCTGGCTGTTTTAAAGCCCAGCTTCCTCCCAGCAGACGCGTGGCACGGGTGGTGCTGAGGATGGATTTTCCACCTAGGAGAGGGCATTGAAGCCTCCGTGTGCTGGCGCGAGGTGCTTTGGGTTTTGCTTCTTTTCAACTAACTTCCTTTTTGGCAGCAGTTATCGCTTGTTTAAGCCTTAAGGAGGAAGGATTCAGGGCTCGGAGAGCCCCTTTCCTCTATTCCAAATTGGGACTTGGAGTGCTTGGAGGAGCGGCCGGGCCAGTCTCAGGAGATGATGCGGAATTCGCCCGCCTGGCGCGTGCTGCTGTCCGTGGATCAATCCTTCTCCCTGGCACACACGGAGAGAGATGCCTGGGGGAGAATGGAGAGACCTGGCCTTTCCATGGGGGAGTGTGTGCTGGTGCCTTGGCTGTTGCTGGAGGATGTGTGGGGACAGCACAGAGGCGATTTGGGGCTGCAAGCAGAGCAGTTGGGAAGTGTGTTCCTGTTTTATTTTGCTCCTCTCAGAGAAACTCATCCTCTTTTGAGGAGAGGGGTTTCCTCACAGATGGTGCTGGGAGATGTCCTGGTTTTAGAGGTGAAACCAGTGGTGCTGCTCCACTGTGACCAAGTGTGGGGGGTGAAACCTCCTTCCCAGGTGCTGTGTGAGTGCAGGGACCCAGCTCCAGCGGCTCTTCTCAGCCCTGCGGAGCTGTCTGTGCAATACTGGTGGTCACACTGGTGTTCCTGTGCTCCCCAGGGCTGTCAGTGCCAGTGGGACACTGGCATTTCTGACATGGTTTAGTTGAATTAACCCTGTTCGTTGGCAGAAGCTGAGTTAGGATGGTCCTGGGGGTGTTTAACACGTGTAACTATCCCTAAACGTGAAGTTTTTTTAAAGACTTGATACGTTGTGAGAAGGGTGTGGAAAGAGCCTCCTGGTCTGCCTGTCTTCTTCCCACCATCCTGACAGGAATTTCAGCTTAGATCCAGAACTGTCTGGATGTGATGTGTGGCAGGTGCAGAGCAGGTCGTGGAGGGCAGGTTGTGGAGCCAAGGGTTCTGCAGGGGCTGTTGGTGTGTGGATTTTCCCTCCTCACAAGCCTTTGCTTTGGTTTTTCCTTTTCTTTGACTTGGGTTGAGGGGAGATGTTCTGTACGTCGTGGTGTGGTGAGAGAGAATGGCCCAGAGGAGGATTTGGGGGGCAGAGGTGAGAAATGGGGTGTTTGGACTTGGGAGGGGTTGTGGTGTCTCTTGAACCGTGCTGGCTGCAGCAGGGTGTCCCTGTGGGAGCAGAGGGTGTCCATGTGGGAGCAGATGGAGTGGGGGCCGAGGAGGTGTTTTGTGGAGCGATCAACGTCCAAATTAAACATGAACTGTATTGAAAGGGTCTGTGTCCGTGTGTGTTTGTCCACTTCCCGCTTCCAGGGGCTTGCTGTGCCTCATCTCCTTCCTTGGGGGCTTCTCCAGGCCCCCAAGGCCTCAGGGCTTCTCAGGCTCAGCTTCTGATGGCCTTAATTCACAGACTCTCCGAATCATTAAAGTTGGAAAAGCCCCTTAGATCATCGAGTCCCACCTGTGACCGATCCCCACCTTATCACTTGGTGGCACTGAGTGCCAGGTCCAGTCTTTCCCTGAACACCCCAGGGAATGGTGTTCCCTGCTGGGGGATGGCGACTCCCCCAACCTCTCTGGACAGCCTGTTCCAATATCTAATCACCCTTTCCGGGAAGAAATTCCTCCTGATGTCCAACCTGAGTCTGCCCTGGGCCCCTTGAGGCAGTTTCCTCTTGTGATGTCGCTGGCTGCCTGGGAGAGCCCGACCCCCACCTGCTCCATGGTCCTTCCAGGATCCAGCCTTAATTAGAGGAGCAGGAGGAGGCAGTCCCGGCGCGGGGCTCCCCCCGTTCCCTTCGAGCACCCCCTCCGCAGCCTCCCGTGCCCGCAGCTCTCGCCCCCACCCGGGGTCACCTCCCTGGGGACGCTCCCGGTGCCCCCGGGCGGCGGCGGGCGGAACCCGGGGCGCGGGGCTCGGGGCGCGGCCGGAGCGCGCAGCGCGGCACGGCCCGGACGTGTGACGGGGACGGACGGCCGGGCCGGCGGCGCTTCCGGCGGGCGCTGAGCGGGGCCCGCCATGGGCATCCTGGAGAAGATCTCGGAGATCGAGAAGGAGATCGCCCGCACGCAGAAAAACAAAGGTGCGGAGGGCTGCCGGGGGCTGAGGGACCCGGGGCCAGCGGGCGGGCAGGGTCCCGGAGGAGGGCGGGCAGGTGGGCTGGGGGTTATGGGGGGCTGGGGGTGTGAGGGGCTGTGGGGTGGATACAGGTGGTCTGTGAGTTATGGGGGAGCTCGGAGGGGTCCGAGGGAAGAGGGGGCCGGGGGTTATGGCTGGACTGTGGGTTATGGGGGGCTGGGAGAGAGCCTGGGGACTGTGGGGGGCTCGGGGTTGTGGGGGCCTGGGAGGGGGTGCGTGGAAAGACGTGCGGGTCGGGGCTGTGGGGGAGGCAGGATGGAGGTGGTTTGTGAAGCTGGGGGGTCTCACAGGGGGCTGGATCGGGGGTGCTGCGGGCTGGGGCAGGTTGGGGAGCAGGGTGAGCCCTGGGTCTGGGGCGGGCGTGTGCGTGAGGGGCCCCGGGGAGGGCGGGGGCTGCCCTCTTTCCTGGCCTCTTTCCTGCCCTGTGCTGCAGCCCCCTCCCCGGAGCTGGGAGGGAGGGGACACCTCAAGTCCGGCTGGCACAGGGGGCTCAGCGACCTATGGGGGGGTCCCTGAGCTGGTGTTTGAGTGGTCCGGGGGCTCCCCATGGGCTCTGCCAGAGCTGCTGCTGGGGGCCGTAGGCTGTGGTAAATAACAGAAATAAACATTAGTAAAACCTGTAAGGTCCTGGTTTCATGCCCTGACATATTACAAAGTGAGACATCTACCTTCCTTTTTTTTCTGCTTCAGGTGTAAATTGAAGTGTTTTGCTAAGAATAAGGCAGTAAAGTACTTTCACACGAGTGAGCTCTTAGTTAAACCTGTCTTTAAAAGTTGAAAGGAGCAGGGGAAAATAAGCTTGTGGTTTTGGGCTGCTGAATGTGACCAGGTGTAAGGAGGGGCTGTTTCCAAGAGGGGCTGCTCCCCCTATGATCTGTCTCCTGAACTGGCTCCCTTCAGCCCTTCATTCCTGCTCTCCTTCTGCCTTGCTCTTTTAACTCGGGAATTTTTGGGCTGTTTCCCTCAACTCTGACTTTGTGCAGGTCCCTGGGAGGTTTGTTCTCCATGCCCAGGGTTCCAAAAGGCGATGGAACAGCTGGGGGCAGCTCTGTGCCTGGCAGTGGTTAAGATGTTGACCAGGATCCATAAGTGTTTCCTTTTAGGAAGGTTCTCATTCCCAGAAGTGAATTACCAGCAACTTTCTGCCAACCAGCTGTTGGGTTTGTGTCATTGCAGCCACCGAGTACCACCTGGGCCTGCTGAAGGCAAAGCTTGCAAAATACAGAGCTCAGCTGCTGGAACCCTCCAAATCCCCGGCTGCCAAGGGCGAGGGCTTCGATGTGATGAAATCAGGAGATGCCCGGGTGGCACTGATTGGTTTTCCTTCCGTGGGGAAGGTCAGTGAGTGTTTGTGTTCACTCTGTTTCTGTGGTTTGCAGTGGCTGCAAAGCAGATTTGGGATCACACAACTGTGAATGGTTTGGGTTGGGGGGCACCTTAAAGCTCCCCTTGTGAGACCCCACCTGGAGTACTGTGCACAGTTCTGGTGGCTCCAGCATAAGGAGGACATGGAATTGTTGGAGAAGGAGACCATGAGGTTGAAGAGAAGACTGGAGCACCTCCCCTGTGGAGACAGGCTGGGAGTTTTGAGGCTGGAGAAGAGAAGGTTGTGTGGAGACCTCACAGCACCTTCCAGTATCCGAAAAGGCTACAACGGAGCTGGAAGGGGATCCTTTGTCAGGGACTGTAGTGGCAGGAAAAGGGGGAATGGTTCACACTGAAAGAGGGGAAATTTAGGTGAGATATATGGAAGAAATTCTTCCCTGTGAGGGTGGTGAGGCCCTGGCACAGGGTGCTCAGAGAAGCTGTGGCTGCTCCATCCCTGGAAGTGTCCAAGGCCAGGTTGGACAGGGCTTGGAGCAAGCTGGGATAGTGGAAGGTGTCCCTGCCCATGGCAGGGGCTGGAATGAAATAGGCTTTAAGGTCTCTCCCAATCCAAACCATTCCATGATTCTATGATCTAGGCAAGAGTTGGAGATAAGGAAACACTCCTTCATTTTGTGTCCTCTGCCCTGTGAAACTTCTTTTTGCCTGAAACTTGTTCTTGCCCAGCCACAGCACTGCTGAGGAAAGGGGGGGGATGCAGGATTTACCTCTGTTCTGTGTCAGCCCCTCAGTCTCTGTGCCTGGAACAGCCCCAGCACGACTTCCACAGCCTGAGGAGCACTTTGGTGTTGCTCCTTTTGCTGAGTCTTTGCGTTTTCCTGGCTGACTGTGCTGATCTCTTGCATTTCAGTCCACGTTTTTGAGTCTGATGACCTCGACTGCCAGCGAAGCCGCGTCGTACGAGTTCACCACGCTGACCTGTATCCCAGGAGTCATAGAAGTACGTAGGATTCTCCTCCCTTTGGCATTTACCAGCTGTGGAAATGTGTGTTTGCACCAGCCACACTTGTGCTGCCACTAAAGAGCAGAGTCATCCAAAGGTCTCCAAAGCTGAATTTTGGTTAAAACTTTGGAGTGCTGATGTAGCACTTCCCTGAGCTCCATAATATTTCAGGATTGGCTGCCTGGTCAGGATTTTTGTGCTGCTCTTGGACTGACCAGAGCAACACAACAATTCTCAACTGGATTTTGTATAACCATTGTCGGTGCCAGGGACCAGCTGGCTGCAAACCTTGACAGATTTGTTTTTAATGAAGCTTTACAGAGGCAATCTGTGCTGTGATCACTTTCAAAACAAAATGCAGTTACTCCTGTCCTTGAGGGGTTTTATTAGTGGTGGCCTCAGCATCCATCAGTAAAGGAAATGATAAAGGGCATCAAACTGAAAAGTGTCCAAGAGTAATGAGGAAATCTGGGTCAGGATGGAAAGGGGAGTTAAATAATAACAATAACTGTATTGATGGGAAAAGGACTTTAACACATTCAGGCACAGCTGTGAGCTGCAACAACAGCTGGAGAGCCAATGCCTTGCAAATCCTAGGAATGAAGAGTCTCCTGGTTTTTTCTCCTGCACTTTAAGACCTGCAGCACAGCTGAATAGTTTGATCCATCACAGTAAGAGATGTGACACTTGTTCATGACTGAGTTTTCTCATTAGACCAAGAAAGGAAGGGTTGTTTTTCCTTTCCATTTCCCCAACTTGGGAACACATGGTTGCTGTGCTGTTTTCCTGGTGCTTTGCCCAGCTGCAGTCACGGGATGCTTATGGGGGGTCAGGATCTAATGTACAGCTGTGTGTGCTGCTGAACACAGCCCATAGCTCTGGAATTAGCCTCAGGACAGAGCCATGAGCTTTTTGCAGAATTCCCCTGCCCTGCCAGTTCCATCCAGTTCCACTCTCCACAGGATTTGGACCCCCAGCACATGCTTGGAACTTTTGAGGCAGCTCATGTGCCTTGCAAAAACCTTTCAACTTTCCATCCTTCTATTTCCTTTTCAGTACAAAGGAGCCAATATTCAGCTGCTGGATCTGCCTGGAATCATCGAAGGAGCAGCTCAAGGTTGGCTCATGTCTGTGTTCATGTACAGGAGGGATTTGCCCTCAGTAGTGGCCCTGGGTGTCTCAGATATTCACAGGTTTCCTGGGCCAAGAGTTCCTACATTGTCTTTCCAAATTTTTTGAGTCCTTGATCCTATGTGAGGCACGATTCCTATCCCTGAGCCCACGGAAGGGTCTATATGTAGCAGAAAGATGGTTTTCTGGAGGTGGGAGCCAAAGCAAGCCAGTCACTTCTCACCTCCTTGCCTGAGTGTTAAGTGGCTCATCTGTTTTCTGGTGCTGAGGAAATCTATAGAAAGATGCTGGAGAGGCGGAGGGGGAATTACAGCTAAACACTAACCTTGTTTGAGTAATTCCCTGGGTTCCTGCCAGTCCTCCCATGACTCCTGGTTCTGGGAAGAGATGTTGGCTTTGTGTCTCTTTGTTGTCATTGTCCTCATTGGCTGCTTGTGTGTGAAGGTAGCTTAGGAAATCAGAGAGTCATGGAACATCTGGGAAGGGACCCACAGGGATCATCCAGTCCAAATCCTGGCCCTGCACAGGGCACCCCAACAATCCCACCCCGTGCCTGGTGTTTTCCAAATGCTCCTGGAGCTCTGGCAGCCTTGGGGCCATGACCATTCCCTGGGAAGCCTGGGCAGTGCCCGACCACCCTCTGGGGGAAGAGCCTTTTCCTAATATCCAACCTAACCCTCCCTGGCACAGCTCCAGCCATTCCCTTGGGTCACCAGAACAGTGTCTGTGTTTCCTAAGGCACCTTCTGGCACTCATCTCTCTGGTGAGTTCTCTGTGCTGCCTGGAGCTGCTGCCAGGGCTCTCAGCAGCTGATGGCAGCCAGAACAGCACTGCAGGATCTCTTTCCTTGCTTTCAAGCTGCTGCACAGGGCAGGAGTCCCCATCTGGGACAGAGCTCAGCTGGTTCCTCTTGTTGATGTGCATCCACCTCCTGTCTCCCCAGGGAAGGGCAGAGGCCGGCAGGTGATCGCTGTGGCCAGGACAGCAGACGTTGTTATCATGATGCTGGATGCCACCAAGGGTGAGGTGCAGAGGTGAGTGTGTGCTGGGCACCGGGGCTGGGCCGGGCTCAGGGCTGCCCAGAAAACATGCCAGCTCTCTGAGGAATTGTGGAGAGCACCTGGGGAATGGGGAATGAAATTATTGAGTGCGAGATGGAGCTTGGCCTCCATGAGAAGCATCCTACTGACTGGTGTGGGTGCTCAGCTGAAGGGTCATTCCTGCAGGGTGGCTGTCAGAGATGGGAATGTCAACCTGGATTTTCCCCACAGACTCTGACCTGCATTAGGTGGGTTTTAGGTTGTAATGAAAGCTTGTGGCAAGACTGTATCAACACAAGAGTTGAAAAAGGAAGGTCTGGGAGTCACCTGGCCACGTTCAGCCTCACAGGTGCTAACGTGCAGTGTCCCTGCAGGGCCTTGCTGGAGAAAGAACTGGAATCTGTAGGAATCCGACTGAACAAAAGCAAACCAAATATCTACTTCAAGGTGAGGCTTCCTGAGCTCCTGCAGGCACAGCTTGTGTCTGCCTGCCCGCTCAAAGCTGAGCTCACTCTGTGCTGCCCCTTGTGTTGGACAGGCTGAGGGGGCTGTGAATTTGCAGAATATTCTTACTCTGCTTTTTTGCCTCCCGCAGCCCAAGAAGGGTGGAGGCATCTCCTTCAACTCCACTGTCACGTTGACTCAGTGCTCGGAGAAGCTGGTTCAGCTCATCCTCCACGAATACAGTATCCTTTCCTAAAACAGGAGACCCTTGAGCCATCAGCAGCTCATGGCTCAAGTGGTTCCTGCTGTGGGACAGCCTTGGTGTCACTGTGGTGCTGGCTGGTTGGCAACAGGCTATCACAAGGGAGCTCAGCCCCTGTGGTGTGTTGGGATTTGGGCCTTGACCGTGTCCACCTCAGAAATCTTCAACGCCGAGGTCCTGTTCAGAGAGGATTGTTCCCCTGATGAGTTCATCGATGTGATTGTAGGAAACAGGGTCTACATGCCGTGCCTCTATGTGAGTATCCTGGGCAGCCTGGCTTCTGTCACATCCTGCATCTCTTTTCTGTGCCAAAGGAAAAGTTGGAACTTCACAGAATTCTGGAACGGTTTGGGTGGGAAGGGACCTTAAAGCTCATCTCATTCCCCCCTCTGCCATGGGCAGGAACACCTTCCACAAGACCAAGGTGCTTCAAGCCCCATCCAACCTGGCCTTGGACACTTCCAGGGATGGGGCAGCCACAGCTTCTCTGGGCACCTGTGCCAGGGCTTCACCACCCTCAGAGGGAAGAATTTTTTCCCAAAATCCCATCTAACCCTGCCCTCTCAATTTAAAGCCATTCCCCCTTGTCCTATTACTCCATGCCCTTGTTCCTGGCTCCTAAAACAGTAACGATTTGGGGTTTAAGAGGTGGAAAATGGCTCAACAGGGAATTTTTTATAGGCTTTGGATGTGCAGCCGTGCTGTGTGTGTTCCCTGGGCCCTCTTGTGGCTGATGCTGCCCTGGAGCAGCAGAGCTTCCAATCCTGGTGCCGGGGGTTTGCTCCCACGTGCAGAGCCTCCGATTCCCCTGCTGCCAGCTCCGTGCTTGGCTTTTCACGTTGGGTCCCTTGTGTGCCAGAGGTCCCTTTAGGGCTCTGTTTGTAGCCACTGGGTCTGTTTGAAATCAAAGACACCAGAGAACGTGTTCCAAGTCATCCCAAAGGGAGAATTTTAAAAGGCAGAAATTTATATTCAGGCTTCTGAATTTTAATAGTTTGTTTTACTGAGAGTCTTGGCTTACCCTCTGACAGGATTTGTGTTTCTGTTTCAGGTGCTGGAGCTACCTTGTTATTTCCACATCTTGCTGAATTGCCTTTCTAAGGGCTGTGTTGTTTTCCCTTTGCTTTAGGTTTATAACAAGATTGACCAGATATCCATGGAGGAGGTGGATCGTCTTGCTCGGAGGCCCCACAGCGTTGTTATCAGGTAGGAGCTGTCACGTTGCCTTTTCTGCTGGTCTGCCCGGTGTGGGATTCTTTTCACCACTTTCTGAGACCTTTCTCCAGCTTCTCCCAGGAAGGGACTTCTCCCAGGGCTGCTGGGGTGGCAAGCAGAGCTGCTGTGCAGCTTTTCCCAGATTTCCTTCCCCTGGAGAAGCAGGCAGCTTGGCTTCTCCATGCAGGGACACCTTCCACTAGATCAGGTTGCTCCAGGCCCCATCCAACCTGGCCTTGAACAATTCCAGGGATGGAGCAGCCAGAGACTCTCTGTGCAGCCTGTTCCAGTGCTTCTCCACCCTTATAGTAAGGAATTTCTTCCTAATACCTAATCTTAACACTGCCCTCCTTCAGTTTAAGGTCATTTCACCTTGTGTTTTTTCTTTCCTTGCCTTATTAAAGACTTTCCCCTCATTTCATTCTCCAGCACTTTAATAAAGACATTTCACCTTGTTCTTCTGGATCCCTAAATCACAACAGCAGTAAACAGTTGTTCCTGGTGTTTTGCAGCTGTGGCATGAAGCTGAACTTGGACTACTTGCTGGAAAAGCTCTGGGAGTACCTGGCACTCACCTGCATCTATACCAAGAAACGGGGCCGTAAGTGACCATGAGCTGAACAGAAGGTTTGAAAGGCACAAATGCTGCTGCCCATGGAAGGCAGACAGGCTGCCAGCAGGGCTGGGGCCTTGGAAATGCTGGAATTACACCCTCCCAAATAATCTTTCAGCTCTTGGGAAATGCTTCCTGCTCTGCCTGATCCTGCCATGTATGGATCCCACCATGGCCTTCCTCTTGTACAAGAGCTGAATTTTCATAAGTCTTTGCATGATATAAGGGAATAAAGTGTGCAAGTTCACAGCTTTTTTCCTTGTTATGCACACTGTGATGAACTGTTCAGCCCATCACAACCCAGAATAAGTTTCCTGTACCTGCTGCAAGAAATTTGGTGATTCTCATGCCTTTGGAAGTGCCTTTGGATCTCCTTTTGCTTTATAACCCACTTGAAGCTTCTCCCAATGATGAAGGCACAGCTATGACTTGCTCTGTTTGGTTGTGAACAGCTGAACTTGGGTGGATGTGAGAAGATCAAGGAATTTTCTCAGAGCTTGTTAAGCTCTGAAATCTTGGGGATTTTGGTTTTCCTTGAGCAGGTGTGTTTTGACTTGGGTGGTTTTGTTTCTCGTAAGTCAAGGGCTTGGGATGGAGTTGGATCAGGTGGGTTGTGAGGAAGCTGCTGACTGTGTGCAGTGGGTAATTGCACTTGTGGGTAGTGGAGAGCTGATTTGGTGCTTTCAGGTACTGGATCCCTGTTCTGTCTGGGAGCAGGAAGGAGGAATTTGGGAGTAGTAAGCACAAGGTGATGTGAGATGGTGTCAGCATTTTAGAACACACTTGATAGAAATCCAATGCTTTTTCCCCCCCTTCTGCTTCTCCACAGAGAGACCAGACTTTACAGATGCCATTATTCTACGGAAAGGGGCCTCTGTGGAACATGTGGTAATTTTTCTGCATCTTTTACATTTCCCTGTGTGCAGAAGGCAGCTCCTCTTGGACCTGCTGTGATTTGTGCTTCATAAAGCTCAGGACATGTCAGTGTTTAGCTGGGCTTCTCCTTTTGTTGCCTTTACCAATTTTATCTGCCTCAGGTTTCTTTCACAGCTGCTGCAAAAGGTTTAAACAATAATTATTTAATGCAGCCCAGTGAAAAAGCACATGGAAGCAATGGAATGGGGCTTTATGTGGGCTAGTGATTCCTGTGTCTGTTCTGTATTGCTTCAAGTACTGTTAACTGCCTCCTTGAAGTCTTTATTGTGATTTCTGGCATAGACTTGAGTTTCTTTTCATTCTTGGGTGTTGAAAAAGTTGTTTGCAAAGTGGTGCCATTTAAATACTTCAACTTCTGCCTGTCTGTCTTGCAGTGCCATCGGATTCACAGATCATTAGCCAGCCAGTTCAAATATGCCTTGGTGTGGGTAAGTGTTAGACAGATGCTGGAATCCTTGTCTTCAGGTGTCTCTGACTGGTCTTCTAACCCTTCTCCCCATTTTTTGCTTTAAAGGGGACAAGCACAAAGTACAGCCCTCAAAGAGTGGGCTTAACCCATATGATGGAGCATGAAGATGTCATTCAAATTGTAAAGAAGTAACTGCTGGTGCCTGGCCTTGTCTTTAATCACTGCAATTGGAACTGACCACATGAAAATGAAACAAAACACACTAAAAAGAAAAAAAGAAAAAAAATAAAGAAAAAGAAAAAGGGAGATGTGTTCCAGAGCCAAGAAAGCTTCTGTGAAGCTCCTTCTCTTGAAGAAAGGCAGAAAATGAGGCTACTGTGCTTGCAGGTGGGGATGGGGAAGATGGGTTTCCATCTCACAGCATTTCAGGCCAAGTAATGTTTCTTAAAAATTGAAAAGGAGACAGTTCTTCTAGGACACAGTTCCACAGCCAGCAGTGTCCTGCCCCTCGTAGAAAGGTTTGCACATGGATCCGTGTGCATTCCCAGTGGGAAGTGTTTGGGTTTGTGTGAACAAATCTGGCCCAGTGCTTTGGGCTGAGAGAACATTGCTGATGCTTTGCTGCTTATCCATTCACTTAATTTAAGCATGGATCTGAAACAGAATCAGAGTTCTCCCTCCCCTGCTTGCTGGACACGTCTCTGAAGCTGAGACAACCCCAATTTTTAGTGGTCCCACCTCAATTAACATTAAAAGCTGGCACTCTGTGCCTCTCCATAGCCTTGCAGTGGGGTTTGTAGGACATCATGGTCCAACTGGTACTGAGAGATGAGAAATTTAACTGGTGATTTTTAATTAACGTGGCCAGATTGCAGTGGGGTACGATCCAAGAGCTGTGGTCTGGGGTAAGGATTCACTTCTGGCATATCGCTCATCGAGGAGCTGCCTTGGGAGCTTCCTCCATTCCTGGGCAGGAGTTGTCCTGCCCTTTAGTCCCCAACCTGGGGTTTTCCTCAACCATGCCCCTAAATTCCAGTCACAGCTCTTTGGAGCTCAAGGTACCACCCCACGCCATGAGTTTTACCCCGGCCCTGTTAAACACTGCTTGTCTGGATATTGTTCATCAGAAATCTGGGATTTTTGTAATCATGCTTTTCCATTGAATGCTGTTGCTAAACAATTCAGAGTGCCTGATAGAGGACAGCTCTTGCCTGCTGGGATCAAGAGCTGCCAATAGCTTTTATTTTCTTTCATTGGACAAGGGTTCGGTCTGACGTGGATGCAGAACTGTGAGGACAGGTGTGACACCTGTATGAGCAGGGTTCCTCCCCTCCTCCCTGCTCCTCCCCACCCCTCACAACCTGATCGAGCAGAAATGGAAGGATTATTTTATTTGAGAAAATAAAAAGTTGTTATTTCATGTGAATGGTGGGTGGATGGCTTGGTGTGTTTCCTAACTCTTTTTTACCTTTGGTCACCTGAGGAACCCTGGATGCTCTCGCAGGAGATTTAGGGGGCAATAGAAGGTGAAGTGGCTGCAAGAGACTGATGATGGGAGATAAGTAGATGCTATACACAGTGCCCAAGCTAAGAAGGTGACTTTGAACTCTGTAAGTTCCCTTCCCTGTTCCTGACTTTGTTCACAGCTGGAGTGCAGAGGAAATCCTGACCACGGAGGCAGCAAGTGGAGAACCAGCTCCAAATGATCCACATTATCCCTGATCTGGCAGTGGAAAGCTGGCCCTTCCCGGTGTGAGCTGGGTGGGATGCTGTTCCAGCACATTAACTCACCCTTCCCATTTCCCGTGAAGGTCGCACAGGCAGAGTTGCCCTCACAAAGACTAATTTTGGTTTAGTTTTGTCCCTGAGTTTCTGACTTTTCCATCCAAATGCTGCAGCCTGCCAAGCCTTGGCACGGAGCCGGGCAACCAGAACTGCTGACAGGGCTTCATCCTCAGCCCAGGTAGTGCTGGGAGCCAGGGGGTGCTTGGTGTGAGGCTGAAATGCACAGTGTTACCTGCTAAAACCTGTCCTTGAATAGCTGCTGCTACCTCAGTGTGGGTTTCAAATTGATTTTGGCGTATCGTTGTTAAAACCCCCTCTGCCTAATTAGCTTCATTTAGGAAAATGGGCATTTTATCCTGTTCAAAATGAACAGATACATGATTAAAATTGGAATGGGGATGAAGTAAAAATAGTTAAGCTAAAAGAAGCCAACTTCTTTTTTCAGAGAGTGTAGCTTTTTTGGCAGCAAGTTTATAGCTGCATTTGAAAATGCACCATTTAATTGCAGTATTCCTTCTTCCAGGCGCTTCCCTAATTGTTCTGCACTGATGTTAAAAGCAGCAAACATTGCAGTTCATGCTGGAGTGAGTTTGCCTCCAAGAGATCTCTAAGTCCTGAAAAGACAAAATCCGAAGGGTGAGGGGAAAATGTGCTGCAGCATTAGGGTTGTACTGGAGCCTCCTGAGGTTTATGGAATTTGTAGCATTTCAGTATTTAAAGGGTCTTATAAAAAAGGTGGATAAGGGCTTTTTACAAGAGTATGCAGTGACAGGAAAAGTGGGAATGGTTTTAAACTGAAAGGGGAGATACAGATTAGATGTTAGGAGGAAATTCTTCCCTGTGAGGTTGGTCAGGCCCTGGCACAGGCTGCCCAGAGAAGCTGTGGCTGCCCCGTGCCTGGAAGTGTCCAAGGCCAGGGCTTGGAGCACCCTGGAATAATGGAAGGTGTCCCTGCCCATGGCAGGGGCTGGAACGAGATGAGCTTTCAGCTCCCTTCCAACCCAAACCATCCTGGGATTTTATGCATTGACCAGAACCCCTCACTGGGGAGCTGCTGAAGGAAATGTGATCAGAGTCTGCTTGCTGTGTGTTGGGAGAAGGGCTCTCCAGGAGGATGGGTGCAGGCAGGAGCTGTGGGTTTGCCCCCAAAAGAGCAGCACCCTGCATTTCTCTGCTGTAGGAGGAGAGCCTTGGCTGGGTGACACTCAAGAGAAAGCCGCCCTCAGCAGCCCTGCTGGTGCTCTGTGCTGCAGCTCCAGCCTTTCCCCTGCTCTTCCAGCTGCCTCCAGGCTCATTCGTGCTGTTCTCAGAGAGCTGTGTTCATCGTGCCCCATCCCTGGGGCCGTTCCTGTGCCTGAGCACAGCCGTGCAGCGCTCCAGGTGTGGAGCAGGGTGGATCAGCTTCGCCACAGCCCATCAGCCACCCTCCATCTAGTGCTGGAACCAGCAACGGCTCGAGGCGTGCTCTGTTTAAAATGCCTGTTCCAGGCAATCAAGCAGGTTTGATTGGCTGAACACTCCTCTTATAATTTAATTTAGTCAGGAATCGTTTGCGAGGTAATAAAAAGCGACTCTGCCTCCAAATACATTCATTTAATTCAATGAGAGGCGGTTGCTGCAGCGGGCTCGCCTCAGCCAGCTCCCCTCACCCCATCACGGTGACATCTCAAAGTGGTGCTCAGGGCCGTATATAAGAGTCACGATCCGCAGTGACAGCTTAATTGTCTCAAATGCTGACAAGGGTCACCCCAACCAGCCATCGTGAGTGGCGCGGAGCCGGCTGGGGAGGCTGCGGAGAGGAGGATTTATGGCTGGCAAATAGTTTTGAATTCCTCTGGTTGCGCCTACTAAATGATGAACCTGCCCCCAGGGGATTGGGGCTATTGATTGTAATTTGCAGTTAAGCCCTCGCGTTCTGAGGAATCAGCATAATAAATACCCACCGCATTACGGCTGGGACGTGCCTGCCTGGAGGAGAAGGAAGCGGAGGTTTTCCCGGCTCGGGTGCTGCAGCAGGATGCTCTCTCTGCCCCTGCATTTGGGAGAGCCACAGGCTCCATCACTGCGGGAAAATGGTTCCCAGTTTGGTGGGATGCAGGAGCCCAGTGCAGGAGTGGGGAGACTGAAGTGTTGTGGAGGGAGATGGAATGTCCTGCTCGTGCAGGGAGGAGAGGATACTCTGGTATTTTTGGGGTGGTGGGTGTCTAGATCCCTGCCAGATCCTCTGCAGCTGGTTGGTCCCAGCCCAGTTTTGGAGAGGGGTGTGAGGGGGTGCATTTGTTCATCACTCCCGTGTTCTGTGATTTCTTCTAAACTTCCATTGGTTTGGGGGCAGGAATGGGTCAGGGCTATTTTCCAGCTGTTCACATCTGGGCTACACTGAGGCTCATCTACATCCTGGGAGGGATGTGGGACAGTCCATCTGTGTCACCGGAGTTGCAAGGGACAGGGATGATGGGAGGAGGGGACCCTCACCCCTCCAGCCTCTCCCTCCCTGCTGCTCCCCAGCTCTGTGCGGGAAGATCAGCTCCCATCCTTCTGCTCATGAGTGGAGATGAGAATAATAGCAGTCATCAAATATGCATTGTGTCCCTCGGCGCAGCAGCGATGGTCCCGCAGCTGCCGGGGGAGGGATGGTCCCCGTGGGGAGCGGAGCCGGGAGCACGGCGCTGGCAGAGCACCGAGCCAGTCCCACGCCGTGCAGGGCACCTGGCTGCCCGAGGTGAGTGGCTGTGGGTGCCCCGGCTCGGTGGCACCTCCCTTGGGCTCGCAGGTGCCGCGGTGGCTTGGCCAGGAAGGGACCTTCGTGTGCGATGGTGGTTTTTAAGTGAACTCTGCAGTTCAGGTTCTCTTGGTCAAGGTGTGTGGTGTCCCCTCACCTCTGCCTGTCCCTGCCTGTCTGCTTGCTGTCTTTATCTTCCCTTATCTCACCTTCTGCCCTCCCACCTTCTCCCCAGCCCCACATTCCCACTGCCCTCCAGAGCAGAGCAGCCTCCCCTGAGCACCCCCTCCTTCCCTGGAACCCTCTACCTCGTGTTTCCTACCACCCCTTCCCCACATTCCTTTTACCTCGGGGCTGTTTTGCCCCGGGAAAGCTCCTGGGCTTGGCTCTGGGACTGAGGTGATGGCACAGGGCTGTGACCCGGCTCCAGGGCTGCCAGCCAGCATATTCCTGGGTGCACGCCAGCATCGTGCCCAGCTGGTCTGTGCTTCCAGCATCTGCTCTGGCCTATCTCCTCCCATTACACCTCCCTCGTGGGGAGCAGACAGCAGCTGGCAGGCAGGGATTGCCATGTATTGCTCATATGCTGGGGGCCCATCCTCATTTTGGAGGCAGGAACTGGAGGGGGTGGAAATTAGCCAGGTCAGGGGGGTGATGGGTGCTTGGGGGAGCAAAGAAAGATCCCACAGTGCCTCAGGGGCTTGGATGGCTGCGTCATTGTCACATTGCTGGAAGGGTCCAGCTCATCGCCATGCTCCCAGCATCCCTGGAGCTGTGATTGGAGTGGCAAGAGCTGTAGCTGGGCTTCACCTGCTCACAGGTGTTTGAAAGTGGATGTACAATTATACAGAACTGAAGACAGGGAAGGGGATGTGCTGAGAGGTGCTGCCACAGCCGGGAGGTGCCTGGGCCGGCTCCGTGGTGCCAGAGCACGGAGCTCCCGGGAGGCACGGCAGCGCCGGCTCCGGCGTGGTGTGGTGTGGTGGCACGGAGCCCTGCTCCGGCTGTAACTGGAAACAGCCTGTAAGCGGACCCGGGGCCGGCTGGTGACCGCAGACCTGCCGGGAGACGTGGAGCTGCTGCCCCTGGAGCTCTGGCCGCCGATGCCGGCACTCCGAAGGTACAGTCCTGGGCAGCCGCGCCGTCCTGCCGGGCTGGGGAGGGTGAGCCCCCGAAGCCAAGGTCTCCATCCCCTCCCCGCATCCAGCCATGGCACAGCCTCAGGCTGTGGCGGTGCGACCGGGGCTGGCCCGGGCCGTGTCCTTGGGGTGAGGTGGCCTTCCCTGCCTCACCCACGTGGCTGGAGCCATTCAGGACTGACCTGACCAAAGGATGCCCTGGGTATCTTCTACCAGAGCCTTGGTACCCACTGCCACCGCAGAGACCCCTCACGGCACAGGTTTCCCTCCTGTGCGCTGCTGCTGGATGCAGCCATGCCCAGACACTCTGGAAACAGCCACCAAGTGTGGGTGCCCCTCCCACCCCCTGCATTTGTGTCCATCCCGCTGCATCTGGGCACAAAAGCCTCTCTTGCCCAGCTCTACCGTGCCAAAGGCAGGTGAACCCTATGCCCAGGATGAAGAACATGGAGAGGTGTTTTCGGGGTCTGGTATGGAGGCTGAGACCATGGAAGGCAGCATCTTTGTGGGATGAAGCCCCCTCTCTCTCGCGTTATCCCCCCTCTCGGAGAGCCCTTGTCATGGGCAGGGAGGCACCGCAGGCACAGCCAGGGCAACTGCACGGGAGCTGTGCCAGCGCCCAGGGCACCGAGAGCACTGCTCCAGCTCTGCCCTGCCTGGGGGGAACAGAGGTAGGGACCGTGGAAAGCAGTGGGGTGGTGGCAAGGACTGCACGAGTGCTGGGATGCAGGGGCTGACCAGCAGCAGCAGCTTTTCACCCGCCGGGTACTCCTCTGCTCTCTGCCAGCAGAGAGGGAAGGGCTGTGTCCGTGTCCGAGGTGGTTCCCTGCCACATCGTGGTGCCCAGGCTCTGTGTGCCCATGCCGGGAGGAAGGATGGGGTGGTGGTGTGGGGAAGGCACCTGTGTCCCTGGCAGGGCAGGCTCTGTCAGCCCCATATGGCTCCATGGCCATGGCAGACCTGGGCATGGACTGTGACAGTGCCAGGCAGGGCTCCCACAGGGTGATGCTCCCGAGTGGCTTGGGCTCTGCTCATGTTCCTTCCTACTGATCCTGTGTTTCTGTCACCCCACAGACCCTCTCCCCTGATGCCTGCCAGGTGCCTCTTATCCCACTCTGTCCGTCTGCGCTCCCTGCACTCCAGAGCTGCCACCATCTGTGCAGACCAGGATGTTTCTATCCCAGAAATTAATGCAGGGAGTAGGCAAAGCCCTGGGATCACGGTGGATGCCCCTCCACTGTAGATGTGGCAGGGAGGGACCAAGCTGGGGAGAACAGCGCCAGGAGGTGCCAGCCATGGGCTCTCCTGATCCTGGGGGAAGCCAATGGGTTCAGTCCAGCAGCTGCTGCTGGTTCTTCCGTTCTGCCAGCTGCTGCACAGCTGGATGCTTCTGTCTCCCCAAACATATCCCCTGTAAGGTGCTGCCCCTGCCCACAGCGGCCCCACTGCTGCCTGCAGGTGAGCCATGTGGGACAGTGAGTTCCCACCGCTGCTGCTTAAACTTTGATGAGCTGCAGCCGCAGGAATCCAGGCCTGGCATTAACATTTGATGCGGTCATCCCGCGCCTGGGCACGTGTGTGGGCAAACACGCTGCTAGCACTGCCGCGGGTCACACGTGTGGCACATGCAACCCCCCTTGCCAGCCGTGTGTGGGCACGTGTGGCACTCTGCACGTACCTGCCACCTCGCACGGCACGAGGAGTGTCCCTGTGGGCTCTGGGCTCCTCAGTGCTTCCCAGCAGGGCTGTGGAGTTTGGTCTGGTGTTGGGTCCCTCCCTTGCATTGCTCCCCCTTGGGTGCGTTCCCACTGCTGCCTTGGGCTCTGCAGAACTGTCACCTCTCTCTCGGTGCCGCCGTTTGGCTTAATGGATCCCCGGGCTTCATCCGTCTCCGTGCTGACTTGGAGGAAGAGGCTGATTCCTCAGAGACGGGCAGAGGAAGCCCCGAGGCGTGGAGAGGCGGCAGGGTCCCTTTTTGGGGTAACGGTGCTGTCCCCTGCAGCGTCCCTCTGAGGGGATGCTCTCAGCAAGCAGGGGCCCTTCCCTGCTCCTTCGGAAAAGTCTCGGGGCTGGCGTGGTGCATCCCTTTCATTATTCATGCCGCCGCCAGCCTGGTGGTTGGGTTACAGCCGGAGCCCAGCCACCGGCACCGCGCTGCCGATCCGCGGGGTGCGCGGGAGGCAGGAGCAGCTCCGCCGAGCTGCCCGGGGCCGTGTCCCGCCGCCCCAGCGCCATGCCAAGCGGGCGGCCACCGGCGCCCGAGGGAGCCACGCACGGGCATGTGCCTCGCCAAACCCAGGCACAGGTAAATAGCCAGCCGGGGCAGGCAGCGGGGTCGGGGGCCGGCCGGTGTGCCAGGAGCAGGCTCCTGCCGGCGCAGGGCGTCATCTCCCAGGGCCCCGCCGGGGCCGGAGCATGAGCGCCCGGCACTGCCGGGATGGCCGGCAAGAAGGGGCAGCCCAAAGGGAAGGCGGGCAAAGGGAAAGGGAAGGATGACAAGAAGGGCAAGAAGGAGGATCCCAACGAGTCAGAGGATGCCTCGGATGCGGAGCTGCTGAAGGCAGAGGAGAGTGAGGAGACGGAGGTGGTGGAGGAGGTAAAGGAGGAAAAGGAGGAGGAAAAGGGGGGGAGAAGGATGAGGAGGAGGTGGCTGCAGAGGAACCCAAGAAGGGGAAGGGGAAGGGGAAGGAGAAGAAGGGGTTGCCCAAGGCAGGAGTGGCAAAGAAATTGGGCCTTGGGAAGAAGGTGCAGCAGGAGACGGAGGAAGAGGAGGGTGAGAGCAATGCTGCAACAGCCAAGAAGAACACGAAGGGCACGTCCAAGTTGGTGATGGGGCTGGCAACCGACAAGAAGAAGAAAGGGGCCAAGGGTGCAGAGGCCAAGGGCCAGCCCAAAGAATCTGTGGAAGTCAGCCCGGCCGAGGAGGAGGCAGAAGCGCTGCCCAAGGCCCGGATGAAGCGGAGCCTCCGCAGCACCTCGAAGCTCTTCCTGGGCTTCAAGAACCTGGGGTTGCGTCGGCCCAAGAAGGGACAGTTCAAGAACACCTCCCGCTTCTTCTGGGGGCTGCATAAGCAAAGCACCAAGAAGAGGAAGAAGAAGAAGAACAAGGCGGTACTCAAGTCCACCTCCAACCTGATGATGCGCTTCAAGCGCGTGGGCAAGAAGAGGAAGGAGGAGGAGGCCAAGAAGGAGGCACCATCGAAGCCATCCTTCCTGCTGCTGCGGCGGGGCGGGCAGGCCCCCGAGGACGGCGCGTCGCTCTTCCGCCGGCGCCCGGAAAGGAAATTCAAGCCACGGGCGCAGGTGCTGAGCAAGGCGGCCGCCGCCACGGGCTGGCTGGCCAGGAAGGTGCTGTCCCGGCGCGGACGGCTGGTGGGGGGCGGCCGGGCGACCGACACGGCCTGGCTGTCCCGTATCGGTGCCAAGAAGCTGCCGTTCCCAGCGGAAGACGAGATCCTCAGGCACCGGGCCAACATGAAGCGGATCCCTGGCAGCGTCGGGCTGTCGGCCCCCAGCACTTCACAGCAGGGCAGCATGGTGAGGCGGCCGTCCCGGCGGCGCTCCCAGCGCGCGGCCACGCAGCCGACGGCGCCGCGCTACGGCTGGGCCGAGGAGGAGGACGGAGCCTACAGCTGCCGGCGAGGCTACGGCAAGGAAGATGGAGCCTACGGCTCCCGCCGTGGCTATGCCAGGAAGGAAGATGGAGCCTATGGGCCTCGGCGCAGTCACCCCAAGGAGGAAGACGGAGTGTACGGCCCCCACCATGGCTACACCGAGGAGGATGGAGCCTATGGCCCGTGGCATGGCTACAGCGAGGAGGAGGATGGAGCCTATGGCCCCCAGCACAACTACTCCGAGGAGGAGGAAGGCTACATGCAGAGCCCATCTTACCCAGCAGGGTACGGCTTTGATGATGCGGTGCCGACCCCCTACTCTGACTACCCTGGCTATGAGACGGAGGAGGAATATGACTGCTATGGAGGATTTTGGGAGGATGGTGACCAGCCAGGGCACCCCTACGGCTACTCAGAGCTCGAGGATGAGGGACCGTTTGGTGGCGGGTCTCCCCTCAGCCTCTACGACCCATACAGCAGTGACCCAGAGTATGGTGAGGAGGCGGCAGGGCCCTTTGGCTACAGCGGGGACCCCTACGAGGACTTTGGGGAGCCCTTTGATGGGGGATACTCTGGGGGCGAGTACCCTGAGCATCGCATCCAGTACAGCGAGGGCGGGTGGGCGCCGCACGCCCAATCCTCCTGCAACCCCTACGCCCTGGGCCTGGAGGAGATTGCTGAGGGCGAGGAGCCCGAGGAGTGGGAAGAAGAGGAGGAAGAGGAGAAGGAGTATCCCTTCTCCATCCTGAGCGCCTCCTCGCTCCGGGGCATGCGGGAGACACTCTCCTCCAAGCTCTCCCTCAACAGGAAATTCAGGCTCTTCCCCCGGCCCCAGGTCAAGCTTTTCGGCAGGGACCGTCTGGACGTCCCCCTCCCGCCGTCCCCCCACCTGCCCGCAGCCCGTGACGAGGACGACTACGACGAGTACGAGCCGCCGCCGCCTCCGGCAGCCCCCAGCCCCGCGGCATCCCCGGGACGCCGGGTTTCGGCAGCGCGGGCGTGCGGGAGCCCTCTGGGGCAGTTCCTCCAGCGATCCCTCTCGATTCCCCCCAGCCGCCCGTCGCGGGGTGCGGGAGGATTCCGGGGGTCCCGCACCCCTCAGCCCTCCTACAGGCGCTCCAGCCGCAGGCAGGCCGGGATGGAGGGCGCCGGTTTGGGGGGCCGGGACCCCGCGCCACGAGCACCTCCAGCCAGGGACCCTTCCCCACCGGCGGGGCCCTGGGGGCAGCCCCCTCCCCGGGAGCCGGGGGCTGCGCGCCGGCCGTCGCTCCGGAACCCCTTCGCCAACCCCGGGCGCTCCCCGTCGCCGCCGCCCGTCCGGCCGCGCCCCGGCAGCACGCGGGGCGAGGGGCCACGGCGATCCCCCTCCCTCGGTGCAAGCCTCCGGCGCTTCGGCCCCGAGCCCCCCGCCCCGCCCCCGGCCGCCCCCCGCTCACCGGGGCCGGGGGGGAGGCGCCTGGGGGGACCCGCGGCGGCGGCGGGGAGACCTCTGTCATCGCGGCGGAGCAGCCCCCCCGGGCTGCCGCTCCCCCAGGCCTGGCCCCGGCTTCCCGAGCCCCCCACCAAGGCCGTGAAGCCGCTGCAGAGGACCCCCTTCCTGGCACCATCGTCCCGCCCCGGCAGCCGCCGCCTCGGCCCCCCCGGCCCCTCCTGGGATGAGGAGCTGCCCCCCTGGCAGGGTGCCCCGCGGGGTCCCGCCAGGGTTCCCCCTCCGCCCAGCCCCGCTCCCAGCACCCCCAAAAGCTTCATCCAGCGCATCGGGCAGCCCCTTGCCGGGATGGCCCCCCCCTCCCCAGCACCGAGGCCATCTGCTGAAGTGGGGGGCCGCAGCCCCTCCAAGGGGCGCTCCGTGGCGCAGTCCCTGGCTTCGCTGCTCGTAAGGAGCATAGCCCCCACCAAAGCCCCCCCATCCTCACCACCCACCCGCCATCTCTCCACTCGCTCGCCCTCCTTGCCCCGGCGCCCGTCCCGGCGGGACGGAAGCACCCGCAGGTCTCCGAGCCCACCCTCGGGGCGCCGGGGCTGGGCCGACGCCGGGCGCCCCATCCTCCCCTCCAGCCCGCATGGCAACCGGAGCCCCTCACCGCCCCGCCGTGCCGCTTTCCCACCACCCCACGGGCGAGCCCCCGGCTCTCCGGTCGTCCCTCGCCGTGGCGCTCGTCCCCTGGGGCCGGCGGAGCCCATCGAGGGTGACGGGGCGGCCGGGGAGGAGGGCGCGGGGCGCTACGCGGTGGTGACGCCGCAGGTGCAGAGGTTGGGCTCCTTCCGGCGCGCATCCCGCATGTACAAGCAGCACTGGTCCACGCAGCACGTCGTGCGGGTGCGGGAGATGCCCGACGCCTGGACAGCCGAGCAGGGCCTCCCCCAGCAGCCCACCCAGCGCGGCCGGCGGTGGGCGAGCCAGTGGGGAGCCGACCTCGCCCGATACCTGTGCCAGCGGCCGCCGGCGGGCGGCTGGCGGGACAGGCACCCCTGGGCGGACGGGTACCTGCGCACCAAGCAGCCCTGGCGCAGCAAGGTAACGCCGGCGGGGAGCCCCCTCGGGGGGATGGAGCTGGGGGCGAGCTGGCAGCCGGCGGAACCCGGGGCGGGGTGGCGAGTTGAGGTGGCTGGTGGCTCTCCCGGGCTCGAAGGCGACGGTGCCGAGGGGTTTGCAGTGCCCGGGGTGGGGGGCTAAATGGCTGTGGGTGGTTTGGGTGCTGGCGGGGGTCCTCCCGTAGGGAGCAGATTGGAAGAGGGGATGGTCGCCTGTTGTGTTTCCCCCCACGAGAGGCCCCTCTGGGGACACTTGATTCTGGCGTATGGAAATGCGGAGACCCGATCCCGCGGGGGCAGGTGCCGGGGGCACGGTGACCCGGCGGGGTGTCCGCTTTCCTGCCCACCGCCGGGCCGGGCGCCAGCGCAGGCTCCCGTGTGACACCCGTCCTGCGTCACCTCTGCTCTTGGCCGGGGGGAGCAGCCTCAGCCCCCTCCCATCATCTCCACTCGAGGTGATGCCCATGGTGAGCGGGACCAGGATTCTCAGGACCAGGTTTTCCTGGGACCAGCCCCAAGGCGGCCTTTGTGGCCCCATGTTTCTTGTCTTCCAGCACTGCTGCTCTTACCTGACACACAATGCTCCTGCTGTGGGACTGGTTTTGGGGTTGTGGGGTGTTTTCCTGGGGTTCCTGCCATCGCTGACTGCGTGTCCCCTGGTTTGGGGTCACAGACGGTGTTTTGGGGTGGTGGTGGTGACTGGGTGGAACACCTGAGGGTGTTGGCACATCCCTGCCATGATGGGGTGGTTGCTCCTTGCAGATGCAGTCGCTGTGCAGCCTGCCCATCGTGCGGTACCAGGAGCCACAGGAGGAGGATGGGCTGGAGGACATGACCCAGCTGGAGTGAGTGTCCCTGTCCCCCTGTGATTCAGTGCTGTGTGGGACCATGGGGCTGCAGCCCCCAACCGCATACCCCTGACCCTGCTATCCCACCCCAACTCATCCCAACGTGGGCTCTGCTTCAGCTTCCCCGGGCTGGGGATGCTGAGGACACTCTAGGGACAGCAGACACTCCCTTGTTCCCCTGTCACCCCCTAATTCAGCCTCTGCTCCATGGCAGGGACCTCCAGGAGGCTGCGGTGCTGAGCAACCTCCGGACGCGGTTTGAGCGCCAGCTCATCTACGTAAGCTTAGGGGGAGACAGCATCCCCCAAAGACTGCAGGTGTGGGGTCCTTGGGGAGTCATCACCCTCCGAGGGCTCATGGCCCCACACCTCACTCTCTGGCAGACCTACATCGGCAGCATCCTGGTGTCGGTGAACCCGTACCGGATCTACAACATCTACGGGACGGAGCAGGTGCTGCAGTACGAGGGCAGAGCCCTGGGCGAGAACCCGCCGTGAGTACCAGGCTGTCCCCAAATGCCCTGAGGGGGTGGGGTCACTCCCGCCCTTCACTTTGGGGGTCCTTGTGCTGGGGCAGCGTGGCACCACACCCCCCGTGCTTCTCCCCACCCCAGGCACCTCTTTGCCATCGCGAACGTCGCCTACTCCAAAGTGATGGATGCCAAACACAACCAGTGTATCGTCATCAGGTGGGACATGGTTGTCCCCACGCACAGCCCCCCGGGGTGGCCCCTAATCAACACCACCCTAATTGCTGTGTTACTGCCACCAGCCTAGCTTGGCTCTGGGGTGGGGTGCTGGGGGGTTTGGGGCAATTTGGGGTGGGCACCCCCTGCTCAGCTGGTGACAGCCCTGGCTGTGCCCCTGCTCTGCATTCCAGTGGGGAGAGCGGCTCAGGGAAGACCGAAGCCACCAAGCTGATCCTGCGCTACCTGGCAGCCGTCAGCCAGAAACGCAGCACTGCCCCACAGGTAGGGTGCTGCCCTGGGGACACCCCTGAGTCCCCGTGTCTCCAAGCTCTTCTCCTACCTCCCAGCACTCTCTTCCATCCCTCCTCATGGTTCTGCTGCTCTCTCCTTGTCCCCATGCTTCCACCTGGACCATGGCAGATAGAGGTACCGAGGGGACACGTGGGCTGGGATGGTTCAGGGGGACAGAGAATCATGGTGGCATCTTGGCCATAGCAACCCAGCTGCAGGGGGAAGGCAGGAGGGACAGCAGGAAATCAGTGCGTGCACACAGATGGAGTCCTTGTGCTCTCCCATATCCTTGTTTAACCTGGCTGTAGTGCACACCTCAAATTTGGGCACCCACAGATGTCTGCATAGAGCACAGGGTGGCAGGGAGGGTGGCAGGGTGACAAAGGGGGTGCCCTAGCCTTGGAGGTGTCCTGTGGTGTGTCGGGTGCCCAGGCTGACCCCCCCAGCTCTCCTCATCACTATGATAGATCCTGGAGGCGACCCCCTTGCTGGAATCCTTCGGCAACGCCAAAACCGTGAGGAATGACAATTCCAGCAGGTTTGGGAAGTTTGTGGAAATCTTTCTGGAGGAGTAAGTAATGCTGAGTAACATCCGTGTGGCTGCTCCCACCCTGTGTCCCCTGCTGCCCCAGGGGTGTCCAGCCCAACCCAGCCCCTTGTCCCTCAGCTCTGGGGGGATACACGGGGATGTTTTTGGGACAAACCTGGCGTTGGAAAGGTGATAGCACCTGAGGATTGGTGGCTGTCTTGGGGGTACGGGCAGGGACACTGTGACCTGGGCTGGCACCCTGACCATTCCCAGTCCCCATCCCTGTCCTCATAACCCATCCCATCCCCTCTTGGCCCCACAGATCCCAACAGGGGGATACCTGATATCACCTTGGGGTGCAGTGCTCCAGCCAGGTGCAGACACCTCTCCCTGCCCACCCATGCCTGGTGGGGGACACTTGGGGACCAGCACTGACCCCCAATGTTTTGGGGGACATTAGGGCATGGCTGGGTGCCTTGGGGGGCCACAGCCCCTGCCCACACTGAGGTTGCCAGCCGGGTGCCCACTCTCACCCTTGCAGCGGCTTGATCTGCGGTGCCATAACCTCGCAGTACCTGCTGGAGAAGTCCCGCGTGGTCTTCCAGGTGGGTGGTGAGGGGATCCTGGGCTCTGCCTCCCACTCTGCCCCCTCTGCCACCCCCTCCCCACCTCTGTCCTCTGCTCCCCAGGCCAAGAGCGAGCGCAACTACCACATCTTCTACGAGATGCTGGCAGGGCTGCCGTCCCAGCAGCGGCAGCGCTACTGCCTGCAGGGCGCCGAGACCTACTACTATTTGAACCAGGTAGTGTGTCCCCTCCCCAGCCCCCCGCAGCCTGATTTTTGGGGGGCTGCCCAACCTCAGGGTGCTGGTGGGTCCCTGAGTCATCAGCGTGTGGATGAGGAGGATGCTCAGGGTGGGGTGATCCCCTACACTGGGTGCTGACCCCCCCGGGACCCACTGATGGACCGAGGGGGCTGTGCCAGGGTGGGAACTGTGAGATTCCTGGCAAGGACGACGCCGAGGATTTCCGTCGGCTGCTCAACACCATGGAGGTGCTGAACTTCAGCGTGGATGAGCAGAACAGCATCTTCCGCATCCTCTCCTCCGTCCTGCACCTGGGCAACGTCTACTTTGAGAAATACGAGGTACCCCGTGGGGAGCTGGGCCCTGCTCCTCAGGCGTGATTTGGGATGTGGCAAATGGGGGATCACCACATCCCACGGCGTCCCTGTGTCCTGCAGACCGACTGCCAGGAGGTGGCCACAGTGGTGAGCGCTACAGAGATCCGGACTGTGGCTGAGCTGCTGCAGGTATCCCCTGAGGGCCTGCAGAAAGCCATCACCTTCAAGGTGACGGTGAGTGCAGGGGGGCACAGGCTGGGAGGGGGTCCCTGGCCCTTGGGGACCATGGCTGATGTTGCTGAAACTCCATCACGCCATTTCCCAACCAGGAAACGCTGCGGGAGAAGATTTTCACCCCTCTGACTGTTGAAAGTGCTGTGGATGCCAGGTAGAAAAAAGGGGGGCTGCACTGCAGGAGCCTTTGAGGGAGGGCTGACCCCCAGGGATGGCGTGGGAAGTGAAATGGCAGCTGGGAAAGGGGATGGCCAGGTCCCTGTGGACCCCTTTGAATCTGTGGTGATGAAAGCTGATGCTGTGGTGGGTGCTGGCTGTGGCAGTGGGGTACACTGGTGCCATTCTGGAGCTCCAGCACTCTGCTCGTGCCTCCCCTTCCCAGGGATGCCATTGCCAAGACCCTCTACTCCCTGCTCTTCGGCTGGCTCACGGACCGCATCAACAAGTTGGTGTACCCGCGGCAGGAGGCCCTCTCCATCGCCATCCTGGACATCTATGGCTTCGAGGTGAGCAGGATTCATCCCACCCCCATCCTGGCTCAATCCCAGCTCCATCCTCCCAGGCTCCATGGATCTTCCTTCTCGCAGGACCTCAGCTTCAACAGCTTTGAGCAGCTGTGTATCAACTACGCCAACGAGTACCTGCAGTTCTTCTTCAACAGGATTGTGTTCCAGGAGGAGCAGGTGGGGCTGGTGGGCAGTGCTGGGCTCTGCCCCTGTGCTGGGCACTGCTGTGGGGCCGGGGGCACAGGGATGAGCCAGTGCCCACCCTGCAGGAGGAGTATCTCCGGGAGCAGATCGAGTGGAAGGAGATCCCCTTCAGCGACAACCAGCCCTGCATTGACCTCATCTCCCAAAAGCCCTACGGCATCCTCCGGATCCTGGATGACCAGAGCTGCTTCCCCCAGGTGAGGGTGTGTCTGGTGATGAGGGGCAGCCAGCACTGGGAGATCACTGTGGCTGGGAAATCACCATGGCTCTGGGCTGTCCTGGACAACCTGGGAACTCCCCTGGGTTCCAGGCTGGATAAACCCAAAGAATCATAGAAACATCATGGAATTACAGAATGGTTTGGGCTGGAAAGGACCTTGAAGATCACCCAGTTCCAACCTGCTGCTGAATTGCACGAGCCATATCTCACTTCTGTGTCCCTTCCCAGGCCACTGACCACACGTTCCTCCAGAAGTGTCACTACCACCACGGGACAAACCCGCTCTACACGAAGCCGAAGATGCCGCTGCCCGAGTTCACCATCAAGCACTATGCAGGGAAGGTGACCTACCAGGTGTGTGACATTGGGATTCCCAGCTGGCCTGTTAGGCAGGTTAAAGAGGAGCCTGATCCTGCACCAAGGAGAGAAATGCATCCCAGGGGATCTGCCTGGGCTCCTGGAGCTCCTTGCCTCACCCTGTCATCCTGCCAGGCTCCTCACCATGAGGTTTTGCTATTTGCCAGGTTCACAAGTTTTTGGATAAAAACTACGATCAGGTCCGTCAGGATGTGCTGGACCTGTTCCTCAGCAGCAGGACCAAGGTAGGGCCCTGCCTGGCCCTGGCTCTGCAGTGACACTGGGTGCCAATAGCCCCCTTTCATACATCCCTTTCCATGTCCCCAGGAGTGTGTCCCCATGGCTGGTGAAGCCCAGGGGGGCCAGAAGCAGACAATGCCTCTGGCTCCACCCATGGGATCCTCTGAGCTTTGACCCCTCAAGCATTTGGCACAAACAGGCACATGGGCTGCTCTTGTGCTTTCTATCTTTATCCATATCCTCATCCCCATCCCTATCCAGCCACAATTAGGGAATGCGACTTGCTCAGGGTTGGGCAAAAAAGCAGTGGCCGGGCTGGAAAGAGGATCTGGGAGAGCTGCACCATCTTGGCCACCTTCCTCCTCTCTAACGCTTCCCATCTCCCCAAGGTGGTGGCCAACCTCTTCTTCGGCCATGCCCAGGTGATGGCCAGGCAGAGGAGCCTCATCAGGAGGAGCAGCACCAGGACACGGCGGTACAAGGCTCCCACCGTGGCCGCACGGTTCCAGCAGTCGCTCCTGGAGCTGGTGGAGAAGATGGAGAGGTCAGTGTGGGCGGGGTGGGCAGCCAGGCTGTGCCCTGGGCTCTTGGGAGCAGGGTGACAGCTGGGCCTGAGCCCGAGATGGCCGGGCTGGCTTTGTCCCCCTTCCTGTGTGGCTGATGGGGTCTCTCTGTCACAGGTGCAACCCCTTCTTCGTGCGCTGCCTCAAACCCAACAACAAGAAGGTGAGAGCCGGGGCTCTTCTGCCCGTGCCGGTGCCTGTGCTGCCTGCCCCGCTGGCACTGGGGTTGTGGTGGGCACACAGTGGGTGGGGGTTTGCCCATGCAGCTGCTGATGCTTCTCCCCACGCCCTCCCCAGGAGCCGGGGCTCTTCGAGGCTGATGTGGTCAGAACCCAGCTGCGGTACTCGGGGATCCTGGAGACCATCCGCATCCGCAAGGAGGGCTTCCCTATCCGCATCCCCTTCCTTGTCTTCATCGACAGGTGCCTGGGGCTGCAGGTTGGGCACTGCCATCGCAGAGAGGGGAGACCACAGAGCTTGTGGGTGTTTTGGGGGCAGTGTTTGGGCTGGGGTTCCCCCACAGGGGGAGCTGGGAACCCCTTGTGTTAGTACATGGCTCTGGGAGAAGCTGCATCTCCAGGTGCAGTGCTTGTCACGGCAGGGAAGGTCTGTGCTGGTGTCCCTGTGTGGTGACAGTGTCATGGGCTCACCCAGGTATCGCTGCCTCGTTGATATGTGGTCCAATGTCATTCCCAACGGAGCCAACTGTGTGGAGATGCTGAGGAGCCTCTGCCCCGTTAACCCCAGCATGTACTACGTCGGTGTCACCAAGGTACTATCGCGGGAGGGGGCTTGGTTCTGGTGAGGCCCTGGGGGTGGTGGCCGAGATGGGGAGTTCACGGCCTCACCCCTGCTCCCAGCTCTTCCTGAAGGAGCAGCTGTACCAGGCGTTGGAGAGCAAGCGAGCCCGAGCCCATCACCTGGCTGCGCTCACCCTCCAGCGCTACGCTCGCACCTTCTTCATCAAGCGGCGCTTCCGCTCCCTCCGCCGCAAGATCGTCCTCCTGCAGACCCGAGCGCGGGGATACCTGGCCAGGTGGGGGTCCCGGGGGGCACTGGTGGGTGGGCACCGGTGGGTGGCAGAGGGTGGCAGAGGGTGACAGGTGCCCTCCCACAGGCAGCGGTACCGGCGCATGCGGCGCACGCTCATCAAGTTCAGGTCGCTGGTGCACATCTACGTGAACCGCCGGAGGTACCTCAAGGTGAGCTGGGGGCTGGCACATCCCAGGGGGTCACGGGGACCTGCTGCCACCCTGCTGCATGTTCAGTGGTGGGTCTGGAGAGGGCACAGTGGCATCTCCAGACCGTGAGCCCCCCTACATTCCACCCTACCGCCTCCTCCGAGTCTCATTGGGAAAGGGCAGTGCCTCTTCAGGGTGAAAACTTTGGTGATATTGCCGGGGGGCGGGGGGGGCGGTCAGTGGCACCCCAGGGCGCTGTGATGCCTCCGGTGGGACTCAGCATGGCTGCTCTGCTTGCAGAGGAAGGAGGATGCTCGCCGGCGGGCCGAGGAGGAGAAGGAGAGGATGAAGCAGGTAAAGCCGTGCGGCGCTGGTGGGAGCACGCGTGTGACCCATGTGCAGCCCGTGTGCTGTGCCCTCATCCCCGCCACGTGCTCGCCCATCCCTGTGCCCCCGGCTGAGGCACCCACGGGCGCTGGGGCAGGGACTAGCACTGCAAGTGGGCACATCCCTGTGCCGTGGTGGCAGGAGCTGACGCGGAGGGAGGTGGTGGATGTCACCCACCTGGAGATCCCGGCCGAGCTGATGGGGCTGCTGGAGGCCGCTGCAGGTGAGCGGGTCCCGCACTGCCGTCGCTCCCAGCCCCTTGTTCCCTACCCCACGGCCCT
Organism: Monarcha castaneiventris obscurior; assembly: GCA_026261815.1. NCBI lineage: Eukaryota > Metazoa > Chordata > Aves > Passeriformes > Monarchidae > Monarcha > Monarcha castaneiventris. Next base: position 8,745,885 of record JAMPIT010000856.1, on the reverse strand, counting down.
GCCGTAGCTTCCCGCTGTGCCGCAGCCGCCCGGGAGGTGAATGCCGGCTGCGTGGTGCTGGTGCCGCCGCCGGCGCTGCAGCCCGACCCCCAGCTCACCCTCCCGCTCGACATCAACGACTACCCCATGGCCAAGTACGTGCGGGGCCACTTCCAGGTAAGGTGGGCGCCGCGGCCCGGCAGCGGGGAGCTTCTGTTTCCGATGGGCAGACAGCTTTTGGGGAGTCCCGGGCACCCCGGTCACGGTGGAGCAGTGAGGTTCAGGGTCCCCGCGCTGTCCCACCGGGCTCTGCCCCGGCTCACACGCTGGGGACACCACGGGTAGCAAGAGAGGCTGGATCCGGGGTGGCTGTGGTGCTATGGGGAGCCGGCTGCCACCTCCCTCCCTCCCCGTGGGTTCCTGTCGTCTCCAGAGGCCGGGGGGACCCTGCTGAGGTTATCGGAGAGAGACCCGCTGAGCCCTCCTGGACGCCCGACGCGGGGCGGATCCGGAACGCTGGGGCGGGAGACCAGGTCGCTTTGCTCCCGGGACCCCGGCCCCACCCACGGTCACTTTGCCCCATTCCTCTTCCTCGTCCCTATTTTTGTCCTGTGTTTCCCAGCCCCTGGCATCCTGAATGACAGCAGCGGGGCTGGATAAGGCTCTCAGCCTTGCCAAGGTGTTGGCATAGAACCACAGAACCACAGAACGGTTTGGGTTGGGAGGGATCTTAAAGATCACCCAGTTCCACCCTCTGCCGCTGGCAGGGACACCTTCGACTATCCCAGGGTGCTCCAAGCCCCGTCCAACATGGTCTTGAATGTTTCCAGCAGTCACAGCTTTTCTGGGCAACCTGGGCCAGGGACTCACCACGCATCTCTGGTGCTGCCAGCACAGCCTGAGCCCCTCCCCGCCCCACTTCCAGAAGGCTGCTGGCCCCATCCTGCACCCCAGCCCTTTGGCAGCCCACCAGTCTCCTCCCAGCATCAACACCATGCTCAGCACCATGGGGCCAGCCCCTCGTGGCCTGAGGCTGTCCCCAGGTAGCCATGGGTGCGGGTGTCACCGCAGGAACCGGCGTTTGGGATGCTGACAGCCCCACTGAAAGCCCCCCTCACCCGGCTGGATGAGGAGCTGTGCCACGAGGCTCTCAGCCTCTTCAAGCTGGTAGGTGGGACGGCACAGGATCCATGACCGCGGTCCCCTGCCCGCTCCGTGCCCAGAGCCAGAGGGAGGACCTGGCTGTCCCTGTGGCAGATCCTGCGGTTCATGGGGGACCCGGGGCTGGGCGGCCTGCAGGAGACCCTCTTCGGCAACTACATCGTGCAGAAGGGGCTGTCGGTGCCAGGGCTGCGGGATGAGCTCCTGGCACAAGCTGCCAACCAGGTCTGGCGGAACACCAACGTCAACAACGAGGAGCGGGGCTGGCTGCTGCTGGCTGCCTGCCTCAGTGCCTTCCCCCCGTCTGCCGCCTTCGACAAGTACCTGCTCAAGTGAGCCAGGGATGGGCACTGGGATGGGAAACGGGAATGGCTGGGACCCTCGGGAATTGACTGGTACTCGTGCCTGGGAACACTGCTGGGGCTTTTCAGGGCTCTCCTGGCACCTATGCCTGAGGATGCTGCCCAGGACCCCCAGGTTCCTCCATGATTGCTTGGGCCAGCCTGGCACACACGGCCAGGTCCTGTTGGGGATGCTCTGAGGTCCCCTCAGGATCCCTCTGGCCAAGCTGGCATATGTGCCCATGTCCCTCTAGGCTCCCCAGGGCCAGCCTGGCACATGTGCCCAGGGATACTGGCCAAGTCCCACTAGAGATGCTCTGAGGTCCCTCCAAGACGCCTTGGGCCAGCCTGGCACACATGCCCAGGATGCTCTCAAGATCCCTCCAGGGATGCTCTTAATCCCTCTGTGGTCCCCTGTCCCACCCTGGCACACATGATCCTGCCCGTGTCCCTCCTGCAGCACCGTCCCTTCCCCACAGGTTTGTGTCTGACTACGCCTTCGCTGGCTACAAGCCGGTGTGCCAGCGCAAGCTGATGCACGCCATGGCCCGCGCCCAGCTGGGCGCCGCGGCCGCCCGCACCTTCCCACCCTCGCTGCTGGAGTGGACGGCGAACCGGCAGCAGGCCAGCATGGCCCTCGACCTGCACTGCTTCAATGGTGAGGGCAGCACAGCAGGGGCATGGTGCTGGCCAGGGTCGGCCCCAGAGTGACCACCCTGACGGTCAGCGGCGACTGGTGGCACCCGCTCACTGCCCATCCCTCCCCAGGTGACCAATTCTCCTGCCCCATCCACTCCTGGAGCACGGGCGAGGACCTGGCAGGGGATGTCCTGAAGCACAGGTGTGTGCTGGCTTGGCACCCACCCACCCAGCGGGTCACAGTGTCACCTGGGGCTGTCTTGGCTGTCCCCAGGATCTGGGAACCCAGATGCCCAGCTCGTGGGCAGGGTGTCCCTGTGGAGCCTGTGTCCATCCCCAGTGTCCCACTTGCTGGCAGGGGGCTGTCGGAGGGCTGGCGTGGCTGGTCCGTGGCTATGAAGGCAGGTGCTCAGTGGGCTGAGCTGGCTGGACACGACTATGTCCTGGACCTTGTCTCCGACCTCGAGCTGCTTCGGGGCTTCCCCAGACAGAAATCCTGCTTCCTCATGGCGTGGGATGGCACGGAGGGCCACAGCAGGGACAGCCGGCCGTAGGTACCCGGGCAGGGATGGGTGCCCCGCTGTGGAGCTGCTGGGGGAACCTGGCACCGGGCTGGATGGGTGCTGGTAGCGGTGGGTGGGTTCTGAGGGGAGAATCTGGCACCCAGTGGGTGCTTGATGAGCGCATCCTCCCTCTCTGCAGGGTGCTGGGACACGGATTTGATTTGGATGAAGTGCCTCCTCCCCCAGCTGTGAAAGCCCCCACACTGCCCTCCATAGAGGCGCATCACCCCCATGGTAGGGCATTGTTCCCCCAGCTCCTGTCCCGCAGCGCTGTGACCAAGCCCTGCCATGCCACTGGTTCGCCCCTTGTCCCCTCACAGACGGGGAATTTGGGGAGCCGCGCAGCCAGAAGGGTCTGGACCGGTACCTGGACAGCCTGTTCGACCCCGTGCTCTCCTACGGCAATGGGGTGAGGGGGTGTCCCCCTGCCCGAGGCATTTTGGGGTGCTGGTGGCTTGGCCGCTGTGCCCTGACTCCTGTCCCGCAGGAGCTGGAGAAGCCGTCCATCCTCACGCAGAGGCTGAAGGGAGGAGGTGGCGTGGGAGGGGGGAGCAGCGGCTCTGATGCCAATCGGAGCGAACCTCCCGTGCCTGCGGAGACGCGTCAGCCGCGGGGTGAGCGCCCCGAGCACTCCCACATCCCCAGCCAGCTCCCTGCCTCAGTTTCCCTGTCTGACCCCTGGCGTGGGGAACATCCCTGCACTCAGAGCCCCACAGCCCTGACTGAGCTCTCCTCATTGCCATCACAGGCACAGAGCCAGACTCGTCCCCGCAGCGCCGGGCAGATGCCAACCAGCCACCCGCACCCTCGGTCAGTGCCACGGGGCCGGGAGGGGTCGAGCCCCTTCTCTGCCTCAGGGCACCTCTCTGGGGCAGCCCCTGGGGGTGGGAGCAGCTGCGGGTGCCAGGGGTCGATAGCATCGTGTCCCTTGCAGGGCAGAGCGGCAGAGGGGACCCCAGCCCATGTCCCCCAGCCCCGGCCCTACTCGCAGAAAGCCGGTAAGGGGTCGCGGTTCCATGGGGTGGCCACAGGGGCTCGTGGCACTGAGCCAGGGCTCCTGAGCCGTGTGCTTGACTCCGCAGCAGCCGTGGGCCGGCGCTGGCCGGGAGAGCCGGTGCGGCATTCCCGGCTCAACTCGGAGCACTTCCCGCGGCCCACACACGACATCCGCAACATCATCCGGCAGTGCCAGCCAGCCCCGCGCAGCTCCCAGCCCCACAGGTACACACCTGGGCCCCCAGGCAAGCCACGGGCTTCTCCTGCCTGGGGGTGCATGTGCCGGTCCTGATGCTGGGGTGTAGGGAATGATGGGGTGTAGGGAATGATGAGGTGCAGGGGATAATGGGGTGCAGGGGATGGTGGGGTGCACCGAGTGATGGGGTGCAGGTGGTGTCAGCTACAGGGAACGCTGGGGTGCAGGGGATGATGGGGTACAGGGGATGTGGGATGCTGTCTTGGCAGCAAGATCTTTGGGAAGAAGCTGGACCCCCACGAGGAAGCCATGCAGATCCTGAAGGAGCAGCTCTCAGCAGCCCGGGTGCCATCAGCTGTGGTAGGGATGTGGCTGCCCCCTGTGTCCCCCTGACCGGGCTGGGGGTGTCACTGGCACTGACCACAGCCCCTCTGTGCCTCGCAGGGGCCCAAGGAGGTGGTGGCTGCGGTGAAGCCGGTGCCAAGTGCCAGGTACCAGCTGCGAGCACCCACAGGACGCCCTGCAGCCACACGGCCCCCAGGTACTGCTGGGTGGAGCTGTGGCACTGGGGGGGCCACGGTGGAGCGAGGCACCTCATCCTCCCAGTGGCACAGGGTGATGCCTGGTGGGAAAACTGCTGTGTCCGGCTCAGCCAGAGAGCTGCTCCCTGTGCCTCAGTTTCCCCGGATGGAGGCAGCTGTTGGTGGTTCCCCCCAGGGACTGCAAGGCTTTCTGTCCTTTTGCAGTCTTTGTCTCACGGGAGCTCCCGTCTGAGGCGCAGCAGGTCCAGACCCAGCTGCACCGGAACTGCAGTGAGGACTTCTACACCTACCACAACGTGCCCTGGAAAATATTCATCCGGAAGGAGGTACAGGTTATGGGGACACTTGGGGACAGGTTGGTGCTGAGGTCCTACCGGGATAAGGGGGTATACACCAAACCCTGGTCTCTCTCCTGGCAGGTTTTCTACCCCAAGGACAGCATCAACAACCCACTGCTGCTCGACCTCATCTTCCGGCAGGTGAGACACCGAGCCAGCCCCGCAGCCCCCAAGAGTCCCCTGGGAGAAGGGTTATTCCCCAGTGGGGTGATGGTTTACTCGTCCCATTGTGGCCATCCTGCCTTCCCTGCTGAGCTGCCGTGGAGGAGCAGGGGCTGTTGCAAGCTGGGGCTGAGGGGCACATTGCTCCTCCCCACACAAGCCCACTGCTCCTCACCCCCTTTCCCAGATCTTCAACGATGTGCTGTCCGACACCTGCATCCGGATCAGCCAGGAGGAGCGGCTCCGCTTGAAATCCCTCTTTGGTAACCCTGTGTCCTGCTGCTCCCTGCCCAAGGGGCTCACACTGCGGGGCCCAACCTCGGGGGTCACACCCAGCCACTCTTGTGCCCATCCTCATCTCCTGGCTATCTCCAAGCCATGACTGGCTCTGCTTAACCCTGGGTAGTTTTGCCTCCAAAAGCAACGACCCCCCTGTAAATTAGTGCTCCACAACATCACAACTTGTGTCAGGTCTCAGACAGCTGCTTGGGGGACACACATCTGTCTCTGCAACACAGTCCTGCCAGGCGTGGGAAGGGCATGAGCATCCCTGCTTTCACTGGGAACTCTGTGCACATCCTCCCCATGGAGGGGATGCTCACAGGAGATATTTCCCCCACCCCACAGCGGAAAACAAGCTGGACTCCTTCAGCCCCGTGGCCACCGAGAGTGTGAAGAGGGAGATCATCGCTGCGGCCCGAGATGGCTGTGAGGTGTATTTCTCCCGCCTGTTCCCTGCCACGGTGAGGGTCCGGCTGCAGGGCAGGTCGGGGTGGGGGGCACCGTGTCCCCATGCCCTGGCTGAAGTGCTGTCCTGGCTCACAGGGCAGTGTGGGGACGGGTGTGCAGATCCTGGCTGTGTCCCACACTGGCATCAAGCTGCTGCGGATGGTGAAGGGCACCAACGTCCCCGGGGAGCAGCTGCGGGTGCTGCGGGCCTACAGGTAGGGGTGGCCAGGGTGGGGTGGGTGCTGTGGGTGCCACAGATGCCAGGTGTTTCAGCCTCCCCTCGCCCTGCCCCAGCTACCCCGACGTGCTCTTCGTGACCACCCCATCCAGGAACATGCTGGAGTTCAACCTGCGCAGCGAGAAGCTCATCCTCTTCTCACCAAAAGCTCCCCAGGTCAAGGTCATGGTCGACCACTTCATCACAGAGCTCAGGAAGGTGGGGGGTGCCCTGGGGCCAGGGTGGGTTTGTCCTGGGGGTTGGACCCTGCCAGTGTGCCTGGGGTTGGGGTGGGCAGAGGAGGGCACCCTGTGAATGGGACCATGGCTGGATTTTTAGGGGGATGGTGCAGAGGCTGTGGGTGCTTGAAGTCCCTGTGCTGGGTGGGATGTTGGTGTCCCTATGTGCACGGGCTGTGCCAGACCCCCTGTGCCCAGGACTCCCAGTATGTGGTGGCCGTGAGGAACTACAGCCCAGAGGACAGGTCCCAGCTCAGCTTCCACAAAGGGGACATCATCCACCTGCAGTCGCTGGAGCAGCCCGAGAGAGGTGATGAACCCCCAAATCCCCCCATGCCAAAATGCCTTTGATGAGGGGCACAGGGGCAGCAGACTGGTGGCTTGCCCTGTCCTGGAGGTGGCTGTGCACTTGCCTTGCATCCTGTGACACCCCATGTGCCCATGGTGTCCCATGGTGTCTCTGCAGATCGCTACTATGGCTGCGTGGTCCGCAAGAAGGTGATGTACTTGGAGGAGCTGAAGACGGGCACCCAGGACTTTGGTGGGTGCCACACTGTCCCTGTGTGTGTCCCTGGTGTGCCCTGAGCTGTGTCCCCTCCTGGGGCTGGGGCACGGGGCAGGGTCCTGCCTCTGTCACCCCTCAGCAGGATGGTTTGTGGTCTTTTTGAAACGGACCTGATGCAGGGAGATGCTCCCCTGCAGGTCCCACCCTGGGTGGCACCTGGTGCTGCCCATGTTCCTCAGGCAACAGGCTTTGTGGCCTCTGGTCTGTGCCTTTCCCTTGGGCAATGCCAAACTGCAGCTGCATCCAGCCAAAACCTATGGCCAGATCCCTGAGAAGGGCTGGGGGGCAGAGGCAGGAGGGAGCAGGCAGAGAATTTTGGGCGTGACCCCATGGCTGCCAGCCCAGGGCCATCCCCACCATCTGTCTGGTGCAGGGTGGAAGTTTGGGGCCATCCATGGCAGGTCAGGGCTCTTCCCTGCCGAGTACGTCCAGCCTGTTGCGGCGCCCGACTTTGTCCATCTGCCTGCGGAGAGGAAAGAGGAGCCCAGGGACAAGCAGGGCAAGGTGGCGGCTTCGGCGGCCGTGGCTGTGGCCGTGGCCTCCACTGCTGCCGCCCAGGAGCTGGACCGGAAAACTGAGGTGGGTCCTGGCCTGGGGCTGTCCCCCGGTGCTGGCTGTGCCCGGTGCCCACTGCCCTGCTCCGCAGGTGTCCCCAGCCAGCGCCACCTTTGTGGAGGATCTGGAAGGAGACGGCGTTGAGCAGCTCGGGGACGTCATGGGGGCCTGTCCCATGCTGGCCTTTGCCCAGCGGCATTTCCGTGCAGCACGTGGGACCACGTGAGTGTCCAGCGGTGGGAGAGGGACGTGCCATGGTGGGGACACCTGTGCTCACCTGCCCCCTTGTCCCTCTGCCAGGGATTCCCGCGGGATGAAGGCGCCAAGTGTGCTGGAGATGCTGACGTTCACCAAGGTATGGGGAAGTAGAGGCCTGGAGTGCCCCTGTCCTGCTGTCACCTGCAGGTCCCCTTGAGGTCCCAGCAGGGTCCCAGAGCTGGCCCTCTCCCCCCGCTCCAGATTCCCATTCAGGAGTCGCTCATTGAATTTGTGGATGGTGGCCTCAACAAATTGGCTGCTGAGGCTTTCCAAGGTAGGCAGGGGCACGAGTGTCCTGTCCCCCTGTCCCTTAGCCATCCCCAGCCCTGTCCTTGGAGGAGGGTGGGGCTGGACTGGGATGGGCAGGTGGGGTGTCCTAGGGGAGTTTAGTTCTTCTGGTCCCACTGCTCCACATGCCCAGGAGAGCATGTCCCTGGGGAAGGGACACGCTGAGCTGTGTCACCATGTGGCTTTGTTGTCCCCAGCTGTGATGAAGTTCATGGGTGACCACCCTCTGCGGGGACAGACGGAGCTGGACGCCGTCTGCACCATCCTCAAGGTAAATCCACCACTGGGACAGTGAGTCCTGGGGGTGGCCTGGGCAAAGGGTGGCAGAGGGGTGGCAGCTGTGCCTGTCCCCCAGCTGTGTGCAGAGCACGAGGTCCTGCAGGATGAGGTGTACTGCCAGATCATCAAGCAGATCACCAACAACACCAGCTCCAAGACGTGAGTCCCTGCACCCGTGTGGGACAGCAGAGGCTGGCACTGGGACATTTGGGAGACCTGGGGACCTCATCCTTGCAGAGGGCTGCACTGCTCCCCAGGGCGATGGTGCCACCTCAGGCACTCTTGCCCTGTTCAGGGGATCAGCCCTGGCTCTTTCCACAGGGACAGCTGCCAGAGGGGCTGGAGGCTGCTCTACATCGTTGCTGCCTACTACAAGTGCTCCGAGGTGCTCCGGCCCTTCCTCATGGCCTTCCTGCAGGATGCTAGCAGGCACCCGGAGCTGCCTTTCCAGGGTAGGGGCCGTGCACATCCCAGGGCTGCGTGTGCAGTGGGAAAGGACACCCCAGGTGTCACAGAGCTCAGGAAGGGCTCTAACAGAGCAAGCGTGGCAGCTCAGCCCCATCCTTCATCCCAGTCCCTGTTCCTGCCAGGCATCGCCAAAGCCTGCGAACAGAACCTGAGGAAAACCCTGCAGTTCGGCGGCCGCAGCCTCTTCCCCAGCAGCATGGAGCTCAAGGCCATGGTGGTGAGGCTGGGAGCTCGTGGGTGCCCATGGGGTGGGGCAGGGCTGGTGTCGGCTTGAGATCCCCCCCAGAAGTTCTGGGTACTTGCATGGGCTCAGGTTCCCCCACCATGACCTTAGGATCTCCCTCAGACACCACCGTGGAACTGAGCTGATCCTTTTTGGGGATCTCCTCAAGACAGCACTGCTCTTAGGGTCTTCTCTTCACTGCTTTGGGTGTGCCCTGAGCTTTCAGGGGTCCCCAGTGGGGATGGAGCTCTGTGGACATGGAGTGGGGGTATGATGGTTCAGCTGGGCAGGATGGGCAAGAGACAGGATGATCCCAATGGGATGGTCCCTAAGGGATAGCTGTGGGATTTGGGATGTCCTGTGGGGTCTTGCTGTGTGAAGGGCCTCCCTGCACCCCAACGTGTCCTCCCCTGCAGGCCGGACGCAGCGCCAAGCGCCAGCTCTTCCTCCTGCCTGGCGGCATTGAGAGGCACCTCAAGATCAAGACGTGCTCGGTGAGCCAGAGGGGACAGGAGGCTCAGTGCACCCCAACATTACAGTGACACCTCAGTTGTGGGCACCCAGAGGGTGTGGATGTTGGGGGCTGCACCTTTTGGCTGTCCCCACTGTGGGACTTCATCCTCTGGGAAAAGTGGATCCTTTCCCAGGGCAGCCACGTGGGATGAGCCTCAATGCAGGCCAAGTTGGCGGCCCAGAGCACAGTAGGGGGAAGTGGCAGTGTCCCAGCCACCTATCCCTGTGCCCAGGTGGCTCTGGATGTGATTGAGGAGCTGTGCTGCGAGATGGGGCTGCAGAACCCAGAGGCTTTGGAGGAATACATGCTCTTCGTGGTGACCGACAGAGGTGAGGGGCTGGCAGGGATGGCACACACGGGACAGCCATGAGGGTGGTGTGGTGGCCACGCTCAGACTCCTGGGTGGCACAGGGCAGAGCGTGAGGCCGCTGACCCGCCGGGAATACGTCCTGGACGTGGCCGCCGAGACGGAGCTCCGGGACACCAGCTACACCTTCTGGTGCCGCCGCGTGGTCTGGAGCCAGCCCCTCAAGTTCGACAACGAGCTCTACGTCACCGTCCACTACAACCAGGTCGGGCCACCCCATCAGCCTCCCCCAGGGCCACCTCCCTGTCTCCCTCAGAGTGTACCCTGTGCCCAAGCCGTGTCCCTGTGCTCTGTGGCCCCCCAGGTGCTCCCTGACTACCTCAAGGGGCTGTTCACCATCCTGCCACCGGCGAGGCCAGGAGAGCAGCACTTCCCGCACGTGGCCAAGCTGGCCGCCCTCCAGCACCGAGCCAAGGACCGCCACCACCTCCCCACCGCGTACGGCAGGGCGCAGGGCACACGGAGGAGGGGGATGTCCCATGGGATTTGGGACCCACTGGCCAGCGCTGGGCCTGACCCCGGGCTCCCCACAGGCGAGAGATGCAGGACTACGTCCCTCCGCAGCTCTTCCGCCTGCTGAAGCCCCAGTCCTGGCTGCAGATGGTGACCCAGCACGTGCAGCAAGCCCAGGCACTCAGTGCCCACCAGGCCAGGGCACAGTTCCTGGGTGAGGGGATGGCGATGGGGATGGGGATGGGGATGGGGAGGAGATATTCAAAGGGAGAGGATGCAATGCTAATGAGGACATAGTGCTAATGAGGACGTAATGCTGCTGGAGATGCAGTCCTGCTGGGGATGCAAGGCTGCTGGGGATGGGATGCTGCCTGGAGGGTGATGGTGATGGGGATGGGATGCTGCTGGGACAGGCAGCCCTTGTCTCAGTGTGGAGACCGGGCTGCTGCCCATGGAGGGCAGGAGGCATTGGCAGGACGGGACAGAACAGGATGGGCTGCTGCCAGGCCCCACGCTCGGACACCCATTTCCCTTGGCTGCTCCTGGGTGCAGGCTACCCTGGGGACCGGGCAGGAGGGGGTGGCAGTGGGCACTGAGGCCCCGTCCTCTGCCCTGCAGGGCTGCTGAGCGCCTACCCCATGTTCGGCTCGTCCTTCTTCTACATCCAGAGCTGCAGCAACAACGCCATTGTTTCACCCTGTATCCTGGCTGTCAACCAGAACGGCCTCAACTTCCTCAGCAAGGAGACCCACGTAGGTGTGGGGCTGTGCGGGACACATGGAATCATGGAATGGTTTGGGTTGGAACAAACCTTAAAGCTCATCCCATTCCAATCCCTGCCACGGGCAGGGACACCTTCCACTAGACCAGTTTGTTCCAAGCCCCGTCCAACCTGGGGTCTCCGGTCCCCTTGGAGGGGTTCCCAGGACGCACTGGCCACCCCCCTGTCCCCTTCCAGGAACCCATCGCCAAGTTCTCGCTGAATGAGATCCAGTCCACACGGACACAGCGGCCCACGGCCGGATCCAGCTCTCCCTACGTGGAGATCACGCTGGGAGACCTCCTGGCCCAGGGCATCACCCAGCTGCAGCTGGAGCAGGTCGGGGGCACTTGGGAAGGTCGAGGGGGCCCTGCTGGGGCTCTCACGGTGGTGGCACGGCCACTGACCACCGGCGTGTCCCCGTCCAGGGCCTGGAGCTGTGCCGCGTGGTGGCTGCGCACATGGAGAGGCTGCTGGGCGCCCGGGAGAAGAGGCTGACGCTGCCGCCCAGCGAGATCACCCTGCTCTGAGCCCGCCATGGCCCTGGACCCCCGGCACCCCGGCACCCCGGCGTGGGGGACAGAGGCTGCAGTGACCCCCAGCCTGGCCAGTGGCCGCTGTCCCCCCGTCACCAGCCCACTCTTGTTCTGGGGTTTTATACACGCCCGGGAGCCCGGCAGAGCTCGGTGTCCGTGGTTTTGTGCTGCGCTCGCTGCTGCGGGGGGGGCGGGGGGTGCTCCCACCGTGTCTGTTTATCCATCCATCCATCCATCCATCCATCCATCCATCCATCCATCCATCCATCCCCATGTGTTTCCTAGTCCTGTGCCTCAGTTTCCCCAGGCTTCCCAGTGCCTCCGTTTCCCCAACCCGGTGCCTCAGTTTCCCGCACCCAGCTCCGTGTCCGTTTCCCATCCCGGTGCCTCAGTTTCCCGCACCCAGCTCCGTGTCCGTCTCCCATCCCGGTGCCTCAGTTTCCCCTCTATCCCGCCCGTGCCTCAGTTTCCCCGTGCACCCCCCCCAATCGCTCCCGCCCACCGGTCGCGGTCGTTGTGCCCGCCAGGGGGCGCCCGCACCGCGCACCCGCCGGCACCTCCGCGCCCCCCCCTCCCTGCCGCCCCCGCGCGCGCGCTCCAACCGCCCAATCAGCCGCCGGCCCGCGGCGCTCGCGGCCGCCCCCGGGCCAATCAGCGCCGCGCGGGGCGGGGCGGGGCGGGGCTCCCGGGCCCGGTTAACGGCGCCGGTCGGTGCGCGCGGGGGGCGGGGCCGGGCCGGGCGTTCCGTCCGTCCGTCCGTGCGTGCGCGAGAGGGGCGGGGCCGGGGCCGGGGGCGGTGGCGGCGCGTGCGCGGCGGGGCGGGGCGCGGGGCGGCCCCGCGGCGATCCGGGATGTCGGGCCGGCTCCTGGTGACGTAGCGGGAAGGGCCGCGCCAGACCCCCGCCCGCCGCTGTCCCTCGGCACGGCACGGGACCCCTCGCATCTCCTCCGGTTGCCCCCCCGCCATGCGCAGAACCGCGGCGGTGGAAACGGCCAGGGCGTCCGGGGTCGCCGCTGGGAATGTGCCAGGCCCTGCCGCCGCGTGAGCACCGGCACCGGCAGCGTTGTCCGCGCCCGCCCCGGGCCGAGCCGTGAGTGTGGCGTCCGCCGGGCCGCCCCTGCCCCGGGAGGGAGGGAGGGAGAGGGCGGGAGCTTTGCCCGCCGGGAGCGGGGTCCCATCTCCTGTGGAAGGGGGGCGGGAGAGGGTCTGGCGCGGTACCGGGATCCCGTCCTCACCTCCCCGTCCTGCGGGGCTCTCTCTCCCGGCAGGGCGGCGGGTGCCATGAGCAGCAGCTGCGCGTCCCCCGCCGCCGCCCGCCGCCGCCTGCAGCGCCGGGATCGATAGAGGCGGGGGCTGCGGACGCGCCATGGCCGGCAGCGGCTACACGGACCTGCGGGAGAAGCTCAAGTCCATGATGCCCTACCGGGACGGCCACAAAGGCAGCGGCGGCGGCGGCCTCCCGCGGGAGCCCCCCGAACCTCCCTACGACCGCAAGCGGCGGCACCAGGAGGACTCCGGCTCCGAGCCCAGCGACTACGAGGAGCAGAAGGAGGAGGAGGAAGCTCGGAAAGTCAAGAGCGGCATCCGCCAGCTTCGCCTCTTCAGCGCCGAGGAGTGCGCCAAGATCGAGGCGCGCATCGAGGACGTGGTGTCCCGGGCGGAGAAGGGGCTCTACAAGGAGCACACGGTGGATCGGGCGCCGCTGCGGAACAAGTATTTTTTCGGGGAAGGCTACACCTACGGGTCTCAGCTGCAGCGGCGAGGCCCCGGCCAGGAGCGCCTGTACCCGCGGGGGGAGGTGGACGCCATCCCCGAGTGGGTGCACGACCTGGTGATCAGGAAGCTGGTGGAGCACCGGGTGATCCCCGAGGGCTTTGTGAACAGTGCCGTCATCAACGACTACCAGCCGGGGGGCTGCATTGTCTCCCACGTGGACCCCATCCATATCTTTGAGAGGCCCATCGTCTCCGTCTCCTTCTTCAGCGACTCGGCGCTCTGCTTCGGGTGTAAATTCCAGTTCAAACCCATCAGGGTCTCGGAGCCCGTTCTCTTCCTGCCGGTGAAGAGGGGGAGCGTCACGGTGCTCAGGTAACTCGCCGTTGCCGAGGCTCCGCTAACGAGCCGGGGCCCGGTTGTGTAACGCGGATCACGAGGCGCACAGATGCGTGCCCCGACGGCGCCTCGGGCTCCATCTCCCTCGCCTGTAGGCACTCAGGGGTTCTCTGTGGTGAAAAGGATGAAGCAGGGGTTTAGGGGGGTCCTGCCGTCGTGGTAGGTGAGGGTTTGGGTGGGTGCCCTCTCCACGGGGCTTGAGGCGAGTGCTGGTGGGAGCGTGGCCGCTCGCAGAGCTGAGCTTTGCCGTAGTTCCTGTAAATGGTTAAAATAACACGTTGAGACACAAAATGGATCCTTTGCCCAAGAGTGGTCAGAGCGGAGCAGCTGGTAGGGACGGGGCTCCTGAGTCTATTCTTAGCTCGGCCGGTGCCTTCCTGACCTGACCTTAATCGTGGAGAGGAAGTGTCAATGGCCTCGTCTTCCCAGTCTGTAAACTGGGAGTGCCGAACCCTCCCCTGGCCAGTGATAGGGAGACCAGAGTGCAGAGCCCCGCGTGATTGTCACTTGGAAGTGCAGCGGGTCACAGGCACAGGAAAGGACTTTATGTGTGTTGAGGAAGAGCCTTGGAGGTGGAATGACCTGCCCAAGGTCACGCAGTTGGTCGGCAGTAAAGCTGGGATTGGCACTGGGAAACGCCTGCTTCCTAATCCCACTGCCTCCGGTACAGGCTGGGACAGGCAGGTGAGGAGACAGGCAGGTAAGGGCACAGGAAGGGCTGGAGTGTACGGATCCCGCTGGTGTCCGGCTCCTGGGGAGGGCAGCTCGAAGCCTGGCACGGGGGCTGCCAGTTCCTTGTGTCCCTGAAGGTCAGAGTGCTCCCTGCCAGGAGCAGGGATCACCGGGACTCTGCCAGCAGTGCTCTGAGCTACCAGCTGTATCCTCGTTCGGGGGGTTATTTTTTTGGACTGGTGAAGGTCCAGGCCGGTTTTCCGGGCTCCCAGGCCGTAACACAATCCCTTGCTTTGGCTTGTAAATTGATCGCCGCAGGGTTCGAGAAGGAATTTTTCCCCCCACAAACACCTGGCCTCCTTGACTGGTGCATCAATAATAAATGCTGAGATCTCGCGTAGCTTTTATCTCGGAAAAGCTGCACAAACATTAACTAATCCTTGCCGTACCCCGGCGTTAGGTAACTTGTGTGGATTAGCCAGGGATGAGGGAAGCTGCAGAGGGAATCGGGAATGGCGCTGAGGACATTTTCTCATTCCCTGGTGGTTTGACAGGGCTGTGTGTGGGGACAGAGGTCGGGGTGATTTTGTGAAATGGGACCCAAGGGGACCCGTCCTGCCCTGTATCCTTTTACTGCAGAGCAAACTCCATCCCCAGGGATGGAGACTGCCAAGTGTAAGGCAGCTGCTCTGCTCCCTGACTTCTCTGAGATACCAGGAGGGAAACTTTCTACCCTAATTTTCCTGCTGGTGATGCGACCCCCCTCTGCTGTCTTTCCCCATCAGGCCTGGATAAGCAGTTGTCCTTCCTTTTACAGCCAGAGGCCTTTTTTTTTAAGGACAGTGAGAGTTTTATCCTGCTTGGAAGCATTCTGGCAGAGCTGCTAATGCAGGGTCAGCCTCAAGTCTTGCAGTCAAAGCCTCTTGAAAAACTCTGGAGGAGGATCTGCAGTAGAGGATGGTGGGAGGAAGGAGAGATGCTTTCTCTGCTCTAGGACCAGAGAATGATGTTTTCTTCTTCCAGACCCTTGTTCTTCCTTCAGAACTGCTGGGAAGAGGCTGCTGGCTCAGGGCTCATGAAATTGGAGTGGGGTGTCTCCCAGGGGTGTTTGGGTTGTTGGCCAGTGTCACTCAGGTGCTGTAATCAGTTTATTAATGTGGCTGAATAAATCCTACAAATCAAATGAACATATTTTTCCCCCCATATCCAAGGGCTGCTTTCCAACCCACCCACTGCAGCTTGATCACGGTCAGATGTTCTGCTTTCCAGCAAATAAAAGACTTTAAAACGGGGAATTATTTCAAATTTGGTACAGCAGTTAGCAGGTACTTTGCACTCACTTAAGAGAGATTCTGCCAAAGTGATTATTCTGCGTGGATAGGATCCTGGCTGGAATCAATTCCTTGCCTCACAGCAGATCTCCTGGTCTCCCATCTAACCCCAGGAATCAGGAGGAGCAGGAGAGGTGCAGACTGTGCTCAGGGGTGTGTCACCAAATCCAGCCCTTGGTCATGATTAAGTCAACTCCCCAAACTTGGCGTTTTCTCCTCTGGGTAAACAGTTGCTGGAGGCAGTTGCCCTGGAGATAGGGAACGGGCACAGATAGAGGTGGCATGCCTGTAATGTCTGGGATTCAAATCCTGCTGGGTCAGTGGCTGCTCCTGGCGTGCAGCCTTTCCGGGGAAGCCGGGGTAGCCACGTGCATTCGGGTGCTGTGTGGAAGTCGTGAGGATCTAAAGGAAGCTGTTGAGTCCCTCTCTTTGACCCCACAGCACTCTCAGGCTGTCCCCAGATTGCCCCTGTTCCATTCCTGCTCCTAATTTCATAGCTGCCTACCCAGTAGGGATTTTGCAGAGGGGCTTTCCGTGTTTCCCTCCCTTGACTTTGTTTGCCTGCCCTGAAGCAGGATGTGGTGTTTGCCAGCACTGAACCTGCCTCAGACACTTTGGAAAGTGTTCAGACCTCAAACGACAGGTTAGGTGGAACAACTCACCAGATGGGCTGTGCCCCTCTACCAGAAGCCAAAGGCTGAGCCACCCCATGACCTGCTAATGAGCCCTTCCCTCTCCCAGCAAGACCCTTTCTCCTCTCCTTTCACATCTGCAGGGAAGATTTACTCTCGTAGGTTTTGAGATCTAAAAATTGATGTCCTCCAGTCCCCCGTTCTCCTGCAGCCCTGGGAAGTGGGTGCTCCTGCAGGTTTGTCCCAGTGGCAGCCAGGCCAGGAGGAAGCATCACCTCAGTGTGTGCTGCTGGATCCCAGTCCTGTGGCCCATCACCTCCCTGGGAAGGGGCTGCTGACCTCACCACGTTTGTGGGTTTTTCTTACTTTAACAATAATTTGTTGAGCATCCATCAATAGAAGCGGTGGTGGGGAGATGGAGGAATTTGCCTTTTCATCTGGGAAATGTGTGCTTTCACAATGCTTGGGCTGGGAAAAAGGGAGGGAGCAGGGGGTTTGTGGAGCCAGCTGGGATGGGGGGGTTCCAGCCAAATCCCTGCCCTGCAGCTGCTGTCACAGGAAGCAAATCTCAGCACTGAAACTGCCAGGTATGTTGTCTCAGTGCTGAAAACAGCGCAGCTGCACTTGGAGGAATGAAATGCACAGGTAACATTTCCCAAGTTCCGGGAGCTTGTGCCATATGGGCTTCCCTCCCGCAGCTGGAGAGTGCTCCAGGTCGTCTCCTGGCTGTTTGTAATGGCAGGGGAACACTGTGATGTGTGTCCCTCCTGTTGTCTCAAGGCGTGCCTGATGGAAGCAAAATCAGAGCAGGATGGAGTCGCTGGAGGATGAACCTCCTTCCTTCCCAGCTGGAGGAATCTCTCTGCAGCTGTCTGCTCCAAAATAGCCTGATCCCTCAGAACAGGCTGTTGGTGCAGAGGAAGTTTCACGCCAGTGCCAGTGGTGATGAGGCAGAGATTTGTTCAAGCGTTTCTTGTTAGAGTCTGTAGAACTTCAAGGCTTCCTTTCTGGTGATGTTTGCACAAAAATATCCACTTTTATCTCTGTGGGAATCAATTCTGGCTCAGCAGCAGCTCTTCTGGATGGAAAAAGACTCAGGGAAGAGTTGGGGGTGTAAGGTTTGACAGGTTAGTTTGGAGTTGGGGTTTGGTTTTGGGGTAGTGTGTGTGGAAGACATCAGCACTTCCCCATGTTCTTCTGGAAAATGCTCTGGGATGGAGATGTCACACTCAGGTGTTCTCATGGGCAGGAATTTATGATTTTCCTTTCCAAGTTGCTTTGGGTTTGTTCTCTGGGCAAGAAATCTGTGGATAGACCCTTGATATAGTTATGGGTGTTTTTCTTCAGGGTCTGCCCCTTCACCCATCCTCGGGGTGTGCAAGTGGGTGAGAAGTTCATGCTGGCACGAGGCAGCACAAGTGTGACACAACCAAATATTTTTTTTCTTCCATTTCTCTGCCTGTGCAGAGGCACACCATCACTATATATCATATAGTGCAAGCAGAGTTTTCCCACACCAGTTTGGCACTGGGGCAGACTGGTGTGTCCCCCTTTGGGCCTCAGAGTGGAGTGGTGGGGCTGTTGTTTGATGCTGCCCATGTGCATCTGGGACCCCAGACTTCCTGGTGCCACTCTGAAAGTGATCTGAAGAGGGGGTTCCTGCCTGAGGAAGGAGTGAAAAGGAGTGTCCAGGCCAATATCTCGTGATGGAGAGTGCAGGTCTGGAAGCAGATCTGGAAGCAGACCTTTCCCTGGTGTTCAGGGTGCTGCTGAGGATGCTGAGTTGAATGCTAACGTGGGTGATATTCATGAATTCACTGGAGCTTGACGCAGAGATTCCTAGAACATAATAGAGCATCATCATAAGCCCCTTGGCATAACGCTGTCAGGTTCTGCAATGCCTGGAGGATGGTGGGGATGGACATCACCCCTGCTTTAACTGGTCTTAGACTTTTAGCTGTCCTGCCAGAGCAGTAAATCTGTGTGTGAGGAGGTGTGTGTTTCTGGGTGAGTGGGTGGGTTATCTAACCAGATCAAGGAAACCCGGTCCTGTCCCCAGAGAAGACTTGCGTGTGTGAGCTCTGTTCTCTTCTCAGAGTGTCCTGAATAACCTGCCAGCCCCTGACCCCAGCGTGCCAGCCAGGCACGGAAAAGCCTTGTGGGGCCACTGGGCCTGGTGATTTCTGCTTCAGGCTGGGCGTGCAGGCTTGAGCAGCCTTCACCCAAGTGCCTTCCAAGGTGTTCCTGCCCTTGTCAGGTGTTTCAGGAGGCTCTGAAGGTGTTTAGCTTCTCTTTTCCCCACGCTGGAGTCCAGAAGGCTCTGAGTGAGCTGACACTCTCCAAACGGCAGGTAGAGGGCAGGCCCCACCACTGGGATCTGCTGGCTCGCACCCTTGGAGTGATGGGATGTGCTTCTAGCAGGGTTGGTGAGTTGGAGCAGGCGTGGTGGCTGCTCTCTACAGACCCTCTGTGATTTTACCTGCTGTGCTGGGCCCAGGAATCCAGCTGAAAACAGAAGCAGCCATGAAAATACTCCAGTGTGTTGTGGGAAGCTGGGGATGTCCTTGGCCTGCTGAAAATGTGGAGTATCCAGAGTCATCTCACACGGTGAAACACTCCTGCTACTAACAGCTACTGATTGAGCCTGGGCTTTTCCTCAGCCCAGGGAGCTGTTTCACCCTGTTACAGGGAGGTTTTAGGGGGTTGCAGCTTGGTTTGCAGGTCTGAATTGGAAGGTTACCCCACGTGTACTGGGTTAGGGTTGGTGATGTTTGTATGGTGGCTGAGAATGTGCCATGTGATGGGGAGGGTGCTGAGGTGTCTGTGCCCAGGGGAAGGGGCTGAGAGGCTCAGCTCTTACCACCACTGCACCTCTCTGTGACTAAAAAAACCTCCTTGATCTGTTGCATGTTTGGGTCTGGGTGTGCTGCACATCTGAGCCATAAGAGATGGCTTTTCTCATAGGCATGTTTGAGATGATGCTTTGGAGGAATGTGCTCATTGTTTCCCCTGTTGCTTTCTAATTTCTTCATAAATTAATCGTCTGAATCTACAGTTCTACATTTCTGCATGTTTTATTTCACAGTGCTGGAGCAGGTGGCAGTTTCCTCTGGGGTATGGTGAAAAATTGAGTCATAAAACCCCCACCAAACCCCCTGACTGTCCTCATTCTTTCCCAGTGTTTGTTCTTTCCTGTAAATCTAGCTCCTGTGTGCCTGGGGGGTGGTGTTTGCAGGAGGAATTCCTGGTGGAAGTTAGGAAGTACTGACCAAACTGAGTTGTTGAGGCTGGAAACCACTTTCTGCTTCTGCCTGGCATCTCCCTGACGGTGGCTTTTTGTTTCTGTTGTCAGTGGGTATGCGGCTGACGAAATCACACACTGCATTCGACCACAGGACATCAAGGAGAGGAGAGCTGTCATCATCCTCCGAAAGTAAGTGTTGAAGCCCTCCAGACAGCAAAATTAACGTGGATGTGGTGTCACGATGCTTAAACACTTGAAAAGTGCCTTGCTTGTTAATTTGCTGGCTTGATCTTACACCTTGACTAGGTGTCACTGACACTCTCTCGTGTCTTGCTGTACCCAGCAGTGGAAGTGGCTGGAACCTGTTCCTGCAGGGTTAATCACTTCTTGGCTCTGTGCAGCAGCACTTCATCGTAATGTCTGGGGTTGCAAGCCCTGCTGGTGCCCAAACACCTGGCTTTCCTTGGCTCTCCAGCTCCAAACAGCTCCAATTTCAAACTCTCTTGTTTTGGGCTGTGTGTTCATGTGTCTGGTCATGTAATACCCACATGTGTGAGTTACCTGGATGGTCTTTTGAAGCTGATGCTTGTGATGAAGAATGTCCTGTAAAGCAGATAAAGTTTTCATGGAATCATGGCTTTTGTTTGCTGGGGAGAGAGGGTGACACTGGCTTTGGAGGGAAGCATGTAGAGAGTTCAGTGTTGGTTACAGAGCTTGTCCTTTGATTCTGTGTTGGGAAGCCAAGCTCCATAAGCTGTTTTAGAAATAGGCTTCCTGTTCTAGAAGAGCACTCTTGATGGCATTTCATCAATCAGTGCTTGTTCCTAAAGCTCTTAAGAAAATGGAGAGAGAGTAAACTAACCCCACTCCAAAGTCCCTCAGTAAAACCTTCTTTTCTGCCTAGAAATGTCCTCTCTCATCAGTTCCTTCTACTAGGAGACTGAAAAATGTGAGTGCCACACATTGACCCCTACTGACTGTGCCTTGGAAGGTGTTAGCTGTAATTCTGCTGTCAAGAAGCATCTTTTTAAATGAAAATACACAACTTTGAGTCCTGTAAACCCAGCCAAAAACATGGGCATTGGTGGCAGGGCTGTGGTTGTGGCCCAGGCTGGCATAAGGCTCGCAGGGAAGCGGTCTGGATTCACACTGGATGAGCTTTTGGATGGCTTAGTTGGTTTCAAAACAAGTCTGGCAATGTTACGAGGATATGGCACAAAGCCAGCAGAGTGGAGTTGGACATCTGGTTAAAGAAACCCATGGAATGAAGGCAGGAAAAACAGCAGCCCTGAGGCATTAGCCAGGCAAAATCAGCCCAGACCCAGGGAGGCAGGATGAGATGTGGCAGGAGATAGAGTGAGATGAAAGGCAGGCTGTAGCCAAATCACCCCACAGCTGGGTATGGCCACGTGAGGTTTGGGGTGAGAGGTTGTGATAAGAACTTAGTGCTGTTGTGTTCATGGTGTCGGAGCACCCAGGGAAAAGCAGCACAAGTGCTGACAATGAGGCATTTCCAAGTCTTGTAACTGCTTTGGTTGGACTTTGGAAAACAGAAGCTGCCTGTCCTAGGTTGTGGGGCAGTTCCCTGGAAAAGACAGAAAAGTAAGCTAAAGCTGCCCAAACTGGTGCAGATATTGAACACACCTGTTTAAACTGGCTCTGCTTCTTGCTTTGTCCAGCCTTGGTAAAGCTGAGGGTGTTGGATTGGTTCAGTCAAGCCTGGCTGCCCTCAAAGTGCATCTGGGCGAGAAGGGACCTTAAACCTCACCTCGTTCCAGCCCCTGCCATGGGCAAGGACACCTTCCACTAGACCAGGTTGCTCAGAGCCCCGTCCAACCTGGGCTTCTCTGGGCAGCCCGTGCCAGTGTCTCACTGCTCTCTGCGTAAAGGATTTCTTTCTAATATCTCATCTAAATCCTCCCTCTTTTAGTTTAAAACTGTTCCCTCTTGTCCTATGACCATCTCCCCATGTAAAAAGTCACTGTCTCTGTTTTTTATAAGCCCCCTTTAAGTCCTAGGAGAAGCAGTGGGGTCTCCCTGGTTGTACCCAGCTGACCTGGTGCATCCCTGCTGAAGGGACAGAGCTCTACTGGCTTTGTTTGCTCAGCCACTCCTCTGCAGCAGTGTGTCCTGCCTCCCCCTGATTTTTGGGGCCTGATTTGCTTTGTGTCAGAGCAGAAGTGTCTCTGCCCATCAGACAGGCCAGATGAAACCACACCGGGATTTTTGTCTTGAGCAAAGCACAAACCCCCTGGTAATTATTTCTACGTAGCTTCCGCAGCCCTGGTGAATCCATAGCAATGTTTGCCAAAGGCTGTGCTGTGATTGCTGCCAAATAGAGCTTATTAATTGCTGCTTATCCCCGGCGAGGGCGGCCACCTCCCCGTGTCCCCCGTGCGTCCCTGCGTGCGCAGCGGGGCCGCCGTGCCCTTTGCCTGCACCGTGGGTCGCCGCACAAACGCCATTCCCGGTTCCCGGGATCATGCGACTTTGTCTGGAACAGAGCGTTATGCAACCAGGAAAAACAGCTACTTCCGCTGGTGGCCTGCGAGCACGAGAGGCTCGGGAGCAGCCAGCAGCCTCGTAAAACTCCTCTTCCTCTTTTTCGTGGTGAGGATCAGCCCTGAGCTTTCCTGATCAGATCAGTTGGATCATCCCAGTTGGAGCTGGTATATTCAGCTCTGAATTCTGCCAGAGCTCGCTGCGTCCCAGACGTTTGAGTCTGGCTCTGCTCGTGCCTCTGCTCCCAGCGTGTTTTCGCTGACAGCGGCAGGAGAACAAAGCTGTGGGAGCTGGAGGAGCAGGGGCGTTTTGCACGGTTCTCCAGAGCAGCGTGGTTACCAAGCAGGTCATAAACACTTCAGTACTCAGCGTTTGCTGTGTATGGGAGCGCAGGGCTGCCGGGAGCCAGCGGGGTTTGGAAGTGCTTTGAGCCAGAGGAGAGGAGGAACGGTGCTCTCAATTTATGAGATGCTGGGAGAGGTAACGTGGGAGGTGGGTATAGAAATGAGACCTATTGAACCAGGTCTTGAAAGCCATTTTAGAGGGCTTTTGCTGCCTATTCTGCTTCCACTCCCATAAATAGTTTCTCTATTTAAGTTAGGTAGGTACATTGTTCTCCATTTTAGTGTCACCTCTCCTTGTACCTGGCCAGAGGGAGCGTGGCTGGTGTTCCCTTGCCTTTGCACTGAATATGGGGGTTGGTTTGTTTGAATTGCAGCCCTGCAGTTGCTGTTGTATTTGAGAGGTGTTTAAACCACCTCACTTGTCAGGGGCAGGATCTGCAATGTCTTTGGTGTTCAGGCTGGACTGAGTCCAGCCCTGGAGCTGAGAACAACTCAGGATGGCAGCGTGGACTAGCACAGGCTTCAGCCTGGCAGCTGCCTGCAGAAGTGTTGCTTGTTTCTGGCATGCTGGGCAAACTCAGGCTGCCATGCCCAGCTTCGCCTGTGCCAGTCTGGCATCACCCTGATTAGCTGAAGAGGCTCTCCCTGATGGCAGAGAGAAGCTTGGCAACGATGTGCTTCCTAATGGAAGTTTAGATTGGGATTCTCCTGTGGAAACCTCCCTCACGAGCTCAAGTTCAGCACTGGAGAGCAAGCAGTGATTCTCCCTCTCCATTTTTGCTGCCTCCTCCACCTGTGCATGGCTACAGTCCTGTGACAGTTCTCCTTTGGGATGAGCTGTGCTTGCTCTCCAGCATAGCTTGTGTGTGTTGAGAGCTGCTGGAAGGGATGTGATGCAGCTTCTGTTGGCTACACCTTCTCCTGACTTGAACTTCAACTCTTTGGACCTCTTAGTCAAGCTGAGGAGCACCTGACCCCGGGAGATCCGTGGGCAGGAGGGAGTTTCCAGGTGGAAGCAGTTATTACTGTTGCAGGTGATGATGCTTTTACTGTGCATCTCCCACCCAGGTGGCTTAACTGGAGCTGTGAGTTATTGCCGAGTCGCTGTGATTTCATAGGATTTCACAGCTGCTCCAGCACCTCTGCTCCGTATCCCGGAGCTGGGATTGCAGTGAGCTCAGCACCTTTTGCATTCACCTCATGACTGTGTGTCCCTAAGCCAAGGCAGGATAAAGGGGAATGGCCTCAAACTGACAGAGAGTATGTTTAAATTAGGTAGAAGGAAAAAATCCTTCCCTGTGAGGGTGGGGAGGCCCTGGCACAGGTTGCCCAGAGGAGCTGTGGCTGCCCCATCCCTGGAAGTGTCCAAGGCCAGGCTGGACAGGGCTTGGAGCACTCTGGTCTAATGGAAGGTGTTCCTGCCTGGTGCAGGGGGTTGAAATGAGATGATCTTCAAGGTGCCTCCCAACCCAAGCCATTCTGTGATTCTGTGAAGCTTTTAGTACCACAGAGCTGCAGCTTGTTGTGCTGTGGGGTGTGGTATTCCTGCCCCTCCTCCCGAGCTGTGTGGTTGGGCTGGAGGGTTCTGCTGCAGCACTGGTGGTTCTGTAGAAACTCCTTGCAAATTCTTTTCTCTTTAAATATTTGCAGAACAAGACTAGATGCACCTCGATTGGAAACAAAATCCCTGAGTAGCTCTGTGTTGCCACCAGGTTATAACTCTGACCGCCTGTCGGGAAGCAACCGGGACCAGATCCTGAAACCAAAGCGGTCCCATCGCAAAGCAGATCCTGATGCTGCCCACAGGTAGGACGATTTCTCCTAAGAGCAATGTTTGGGATGATGTCTCTGGATCAGTGCATGACCCAGGTTCCTGGCCTCAGAACACATTTAAAAACATTCTGATTTGCACCTGCCAGGTGCTTTCTGCAATGCCCAAATCTGTTTTATCAGAATGAGCTCTTTACACGTTCCTCCCAGACTTGTGGAGGCTGAGCTCTGGCTGTAAGCAGCTTACATTGTTTATCCTGTGAGTGGCATAATGAAGAAGCAATAGATTTGGCTGGCTTTTGATAATGCAGTCGTTCAGAACAATAGTTTCCCTGCAGCTAATCATTTTTGACCTCTATTGCCAAGCAACCTGTGCAGCTGCGTTAAACTATATTATGAAAGCAGTCCTGGGAGGGAGCGTGAGGGTTTGCTATCTGGGAAAGGTTAAGGACTTCTTGGGAAGCTTCTCAGGCCTGTTTTGATTCCAGAGCTGCGTGTGTATGTTTTTGCGTGGGAAACCAGACTGTGTGGATGCTTAAGCCTGACCTTCAGGGAAGCTCCTTGCTGAGGTTTCAGACAAGCTTGAGCTCTGCAGCAAGGCTTCTCTTAAACACCTTGGTGTGAGCACATCGATAGCCCTGAGTGATAGCCAGTCTGCCAGCTGTCCTGGATATTCCAATTCCAAAGCTTCCTGAGGATCCAGATGGCATTCTCTGCACAATGGGTACAACCCAAAAGTTGACTTGATCGCGGGGCTTGGCTGCCGTGCGGTGCCAGCCCTGTTTGAACCTGTCCTGGAGGGAGGAGGGTGGGGATGGTTTGTTTGTGAGCAGTGTTCATTCACCTGGACGCAGGCTGGGAAGGTGGATGAAGATCTGAAGCTGGGCTGCAGATGCAGCTTCCCTGGGAGCACGCAGTGGGCCGGTGTCCGATTAGGCGAGCGATCATGCGGGACAAATGTGCACATCCGTCAGAGCTGTTTTTCAGCCTGATGTGACCTTATCAGGCTGTGGGGGATGGCTTGCATAGGCTCCTGCAGCAGATGGGTGTGAAAAACATGTTTTTCTCTTTCTCTGGCCTCAGAGAGTCCAGTATAACAGGTAATTCTCATGGATATCACAGTGGGATCTCTTAGGAACCACTCGGATAAAATAAGTGGTGTGTGCAGCCCACCAGCCCAGTCCTGCTATGAAATGATCAGAGGCAGCTCTGCAGAAATAACAATTGCATTGTGCTAATATTTGAGAGGCCAAAGGATTTTGGAGGTGTGGTGTGATCGTGCACCATAAGGAGCTCAGCTCTGTGCTCTAAATTCTGCTGCAGTAGAGACAGACCCCTCTGCCCAAGGGATATTTCTTGGGGCCACAAGCTGCAAGTAAAAAAAGAGGTGCCTGGAAGTGTTTCTGGTGGAGGTAGAGGCCAAAGCTTGCCTTGGGAAAGGAAAGAACTGGCCCATCACAGCAAAGTTCTCAGTTCCCCTTGGGAGGTGCAGCTTGGTAATCTGGTCCTGCTCTGCCAAGTACCCAGTGCTGGGAAAGCAGTGGGAAAACAGGCAGAGCTATCACGGCGAGTAAACTGCAGACAGTGTCCAGGAGAACGCCTGGATCCCGTTGTGCTGTGCTCTCACTCCTGTTTTCTCCCTCTCCATAGGCCACGGATTCTAGAAATGGATAAGGAGGAGAACAGGCGCTCGGTCCTCTTACCAAAACATAGGAGACGGAGCAACTTCAGCTCCGAGAACTATTGGCGAAGGTCGTACGAGTACACGGAGGACTGTGACGAGGAAGAGGAGGATGGCAGCCCCGCCAGGAAAGTTAAAATGAGGCGACACTGAGGATTGCACTTTGCAGGCTCATGGAGCTGATGAGATTTGGCCTCCAGTCTGTGAAAACTTTCTCCTCCCTCTGGCTATCTTCCATCTAGCTTCAGTTTTGGTTTTTCCTTTCAGGCTGAAGAGTAAACAGGAAGGATTTGGTTTTATGAATGGAGGAATGCTGAGACATAACGTGAGGATGGAACATGTCCAGTGCACATGGTGTCCTGAGTCATGGGTCAAGTGGGCATCTCTCCCTTAGGAAGCAGATAAAAGTTATGCCAGGTTGTCTGTTGGGATTTCTTTTGAAAACACCAAAAAGTTTAACTGTTTCATTGCGCAAGATTCAAGAATTGTATTTTTGGTTTTTTGTTTTGTTGGTTTTTTTTTTTGCTTTAACACTTTTCCTTTCCGAATGTTCTAAATATGATGTTTGTCCCCAGGAGCTGAAATTCCGTGGTGGGCTTGTATTCCTTGTTTCACCAAAGGGCTCCTTGGTCCCTTCTTACCTGGTGGTTGTCGGGTCTGTTTTAAGGGTGCCCTGCAGTAACTGGAAGTTTGAAGCTTTGCAGACCCCTCTTGCTGCGATCGATTTCAAAGGGTTTAGGACATTTTCGTTGCACTTTAGTGTTTTAAACGCCGTAGGTTTCCTTTCCAGACCCTTTTCCCAAGCCAGCGTGGGCTCGCAGCCTCGTGTCCCTACGCTGCCCTCTCCGAGAAGAATGTACTAGAGCTCTGGTTTCTCAGTGCTGGTCTGACTGGGGGCGTGCTGTGGTTGAGGAGGAAGGAAACCTGGCCCAGCATTGTCCCGAGATCCATATTGGAATCTCAGGGCTGCCGAGTGAGGGATCACACTGAGCACGTGCTGCTTCCCAGAGCTGGGGATAGCCAAGAGGAGTAGGAGACGCTGTGCTTGTGAGGGCTTGTGCCTTGGGACCCCTGAGAACAGCCGTTCTCCACTGCCCCTCCCAGGTGGAGAGAGCTGAGTCGGTGCAGCATTCCCGGCACAGTGTCCCATCCCAAGGGACCGGCTGTGCTCTGACGGAGCAGGAACAGGAGCTGCTGTGGCCCTGGGGGAGCTGAGCGGCTCTGTCCCCTCCGAGGCTGGCTCTGGGAGCAGGGACACTGCAGGGGTCGAGTTTGGCCCCAGTTCAGTGCATCCAGCACTGAAGTTGCCTGCTTTCTCCTGGCTTACTCCTGCCTGTGTTGCTGGGGTAGGGAGTTTTCAGGTTGCTACAGGAAATGCTGACAAGAATCAGGAGTTCAGCCCTGTGGAGTTGTGTTAGAACATCTGCCATCATCATCCTCTTCTCCCACCTGGTTTGTGTTAGCCCAGACCAAAGCCTTGGTGTTTGCAGAGTTTGGGGCCCAACGCCATATTTAGAGCTGTACTTTTTAAGGAAAACTTCCTCCAGTTGATTCTTGGAACCCAAGTGTTGGCAGTTGTAAGGAGTACTCTTATTTTTAAATTTTTACTGCTTTGCCCTCCCTCCAATTGTAGTTTTTCTTAGTGTCGTGTCCCCCACACACTTCATGGTCTGCACGCTTGGCAATAAAAAGATGTAATATATTTTGAAACCTGTTTGCTGCTGTCTTGAGGGGCTCCTGGTCTAAAACAACCACCCAGGCATTGTTCCCTGCAGTGCTGATCGAGGACATTTGCTGACATCTGGGTCCCACTGTCCTTTTCCTTCCCTGCTGATTTTCGCCTGGTGTTGGGGTTCTGCTCAGGCTGGATCTTGTCACATGAGCTCAGAGGATGTTGCCATCACCTTCAGCACAGTGCTGGCCTGTGGGGCGTGTTGGTGGGGTCCCCAGTGCCTGTCTCTGATTATCCAGTGGTTTTCCTGGTGAGAGCCCCCACTGGCTCCGTGCTGAGAGGCACAGCCTCCAAAGGAATGTGTCTTGTCAGTCCAGAGATCCAAAAGTTTGTGCTTCTGCTGCTTGTGAAACCTTGAAAATGCCGTTTTCAGACCACATGTAGCATTTGAAGTGATGTTCCTCACCCTCCCAGCTTTCTGCTGCGAATCCAGGCCAGCTCTTGGCTACAAACCCCCTGTTTTGGAAAGCTTGGCATTCTCCGATAGCAAAACTGCACGCAGGGAGCAGAGATCCCTTCTCCTCCTGATGGCTTTGTCTTTCTGGATTCATCCTGGCCATGCCATGCCCTGTGCCCATCACGGTGCCGTGGGGCAGACGGTGACAGGGGTCACTGCCAGAGGTCTTGGCTCTCCCCTCCTGGCTCCCAATTTTATCCCTACCTCTCCAATATGGATACTCTACCCTGGTGTCAGCTGAAAATGAAGCTGGAGCAGCCGGCCTTCCCACAGCTCCTTCCCAGAGCAGGACTCCCATGGGATGAGGTGCTGGCTCTGTCTCTGGGGGGGTAATCCTGAGATTTTACCTCTAGCTTGGTCGCAGCCATCACCTCATCTTGGTCCTTGTGCAGTCTGTACGTGTGCAAGTCTCCTTTCCCAGCTTGTTTCAGAATTCCTGCATGTCCTGCTCGGGAGCTTCCCCTCCTTCCCTCCACCCATCCATGCAGTGGGTCAGAGCTGGCAGCTGTGGCTGGGGGCACAGGCAGAGCTCCTACTACTAGCAGCCACAATCTACTCTTGGTTTTTAACCTGACACCTTGGAGAGAGGGAGCAGGATGCAAGTGGGCAGAACCTGCAGCATCCCTCAGGAGAGGAGTCCCCAGCGTGCAGGCAGGGCCATCTTCCCACTTGTACAGACATTTTCTATAGACACGGATGTATATGTGTAGATAACATGGTTTTTTAACTCTTTTGCACTGAACAACATCAGAGTGAAACCTGGATTCGAAACTAGAAGACATTTTTCACACAGATCCAGAGGTCTGGATCCTTCCTGAAACCTGTCTGGTGAAACTGTGGCTCGGAATTCCTGGTTTTCTCTGCTGGGCTGCACACAGGCATCAGGTCAGGCTGGTGGCTTGGGGCTGGTGCTGAGCAGGGAGCGGGGTGAGCTCCAGTTTGGAGGCGAAACTTTTCCTGTCTGCTCCCTGGGCCGGGCTCATGCACAGCCCTGACCCTGTTGGCTTTGTCCTGTGTCTGATCCAGTTGTGTGGTCCAACCTCTCCATCCACCCACAGTGTGTCCGTGCTCAGCCCCAAACTGGGAGCTACATCCAGTGTGACAATCCACGTGCCCAGACCCACAGCCCAGAGCAGGAGAACTGTCTTTCCTAAGGAAGGGGGAGGAAGGTGGGGTTCATCCCTGCTTTTCCTCAAAGAACAGGAGGAATTGGGGTTTGTTACTGTTACCGTATCTCAAGAAGGGTCAGTGGTAGAATTATCCAAGCCCATGGATCAAAACAGCTGCCAGGCTTTGAGGAGGGCTCGGGGGAGGCTGGGGTCTAGACCCCCACCAGCAGCAAAGAGTCTTTTACCTGCCAAAAGTGTTCCCTTTCCCCGTTGGGAGGAGAAACATTCGGCTGAGAAATGTCTCTGCTCCTTCCCCTGCCCACACTTAGAAGTTCTGGTTGACTTTAATTTTTGTTTTTTAAAAGATTCTAATTTTTTTTTGTTACCAATAAAAATAAAAATAAATAAATAAAAAAGTGGCAATATTTTTTTCCGTGAGCTTTTCCTAGGAAAAAGCGTGGTTTGTAACAAAGTTGTACAGTTCTGAAGTTTGAGATACGAGAAGTACTGTGTGAAACGCTGTAAATGGGGCAGAGATTATTTTATGTACAGTCTGACGTGGGGGAATCTTTTAATTCCGGTTGATTCTTAGGAAGAATTTGGTTCTTCACTGTCAGGGTTTGGAATTTCATGGTTTCATTTTTTTTTTTTCCTTGTATAGATTGCTGCATTAATTGAATAAAAGCAGAAAGCATCGCTCTGCCTGGCTGTGTGGTGGTTCTGGGGGCTGGGATGTGCCTCGATTCCCCCTGGCAGGAACGAGGTGGTTGGGAGCAGGGAACTGGTTCTAAATAAAGGGAGTCACCGGCTCCTCGGGGACGGGCAGCCAAATGCGGTGGCTGTGCCTCCTGCGCTGTCCTAGAAAGCAGGGACAGGGATCTCTGCCTTCCTCCTCCTCCTCCTCTTCCTCCTCCTCCTCCTGCCAGCACCCTGTGCTTCGGCCTCGTGCGGAGCCCCTCACGCTCCTTGTGCCTCCTTCCTGCAAGAGGGAAAGGGTGGGATGGGTGTGAGGTGCCAGAGAGGGCATGGATGGGGTCTGCTGCTTCTTCCTCTTCTTCTTTTCCTGCTCTTCTCCCTTCTCTCTCCTGTCCTCTTCCTCCTCACCTTCACCTCTCCCTCTCCATCTCCTCTTCCTTTTCCCCTCTCCACACCTCTTTATCTCTTATCCCCCTCCTTGCCTCTCCTGTCTCTTCTTTTCCCCTTTTCACCCCCCTCTCTCTCCCCTCTATTATCCCCTTTCCTCCTTTGAATTCTTCCTCCTTTTCTCCCTCCTCAGCAGAGCAGTGCCCCACATCTGGCTCCAGCCTCCCCACCCTCAGGCCCCGGGGCTGTGCCTGTGGTTCAGGCCCCTCCATCCATCCATCCATCCATGAGCCCACAGCCCATCACCAGGGCATCGTTCCCCGCTCGCCCCCGGGCTGTTTTCTGCCCCAAAACTCTGCGTCACCCCAGTGCCGCATCTCCCCAGGGCCGGGGTTAGTCAGCAGGGAGGGGAAGCCATGCCCTGCCCGGAGTGACTCACCCCAAAACTGGGTGCAGGGCAGGCTGCTCCCCCTCCCACCTTGGGATGATGCCGTGGGGGAAGTGGGGAACAAAATTGCCGGTGCCCTGGCGGGAATAATGAGTCGCCAGCCGGGAATGAGGCTCGAATGCTAATTCTGGGAGCCGGCAGGATGCTCCAGGCCTAGTAGCCGGGGCGCCGCCATGTTGATGCACCCCATGGCTGTGGGGCACATGATGAGACCCTAAATCCACGACACCCTATGTTTGTGGGGGGCATTCTGACCACGATGACCAGGCTGGGGGTGCCCTCACTGTCCCCCACCAGGCCCATGGGGAGGAAAAAAACCCGAAAGGAAAAGATTTAAAAAATAATATAAATAAATCCAGCGTAGAAAGCGTCGAGCTGGACGACTACACATCCCATCGGCAACCGCGGCGGCGCAGGCGCAGCGCGGGTGGGCGGGGCCGCGGCGCGCGGCGCGCGTTGCCGCGCGGTGATTGGCGGGCGGAGCCGTCCGTCAGGGTTCCGCCCCGCCCCCGCCGCGGCGGTGCCTGCCCGGGCTCGGCGGGCGCGCGCACCGGGACCCCGCACCGGCACCGGGGACCCCGCACCGGCACCGCGCCCCCTGCCGGCCCCGCCCCGCGCCGCGCCCGGCCCCGCCACCGCCGCCGCCGCCCCGGGACCGGCCCCGGGACCGCCGGCCGCGCCCGCCCCGCCCGGTACCGCGCCACCGCCGCCGCCGCCGGCCCAACCATGATGAAGTTTCGGTTCCGGCGGCAGGGTGCCGACCCGCACCGCGACCGCCTCCGCCACGACCTCTTCGCCTTCAGCAAGGTGCGTCCGGGGCGAGCGGGGGACGCGGCGGTGGATCTTGGGGGGCGGCGACCAGCGGGAGGCACCGGGGGTGCCGGGCAGGGTGCGGCGTGCGGGCAGCCCCCCGGTGGCGCGGGGCTCCGGTACCCCGGCGGGATGCTGCCCGCGGGGGAGCGAGCGGCGTGCAGGGCACCGCCCCCCGGGACCGGCTGAACCCCCGGGGGAGCCGCGCACCGGGACCTCCCCGCTCCCGGGGAAGGGGCACGCAGAAAGGGCAGGGCTGCCTGGCCGGGGGAGCCCGGGACAGAGTGCTGGGCCGCCCCGGGAGGATGCGACCCCGGGGGTGGCTACCGGGAGCTCCGGGTGCGGGATGCGCCCCGGGGTGCGGAGCGGGGGGCTGCGCTCCTCCCCGTGCGGTACAGGGGGACACCCCGGGAGGGAATGCGACCCCCTCACCGGCGCGACATCCCTGCCCTCAGCCCCTCCTGGGAGGAGTTCCCTGGAGCGCCCCGTTCCCGCACTCCCCCTGTCCCATGGATTCCCCCAGGCCTTGCTCACAGGCGTTTTGGGGTGACACATGGTCCCGCACCCCGTCTGGCCTCGGAGCATCCCTGGCTGGATCCCCCATGTGGGGCTCAGCCCTTCACCCCAATCTCCCCAGGGGTGGGACACTGCGGGGCTGGACCCCCTGTGTCAGCAGGAAGGGCTGTGGCGATGACCCCCTGCACCCCAAAGATGCGTCTCTGGGGGACCTCGGGGGACATCAGAGGCCCCCCTCTTCCCTCCCGAGTTTTCCCACTTGCCCCCCGCATTCGGGGTGGGGGAGACCCCCAAGCTCATCAAACAACCCTGGAGGGACCCCACAAGCCCTGGGGTGCCAGACCCTTCCCTCGGGACATCGGGCTGTGCCAGCGGGTGCCCACCTGGGACTTGGTGCACCTTGTCCCGGGAGCCCCGTGGCATTGGGACCTCCCTCCTGCCCTGGCCGCGGGGGCAGGAGACCACCGGCAGTGGCCCCTGCATGAGCCCCAACCGTGTCCATCAGTTCATCCTTCGGCAGCATCCTGGCACTGCTGTGGGGTACTTGCCCAACTCATGGTGGGGACAATGCCGTGCACCGGAGGGACCCCCGGGCTGTCTCACAGCGGGACCGGGCTGGGAGGTGTCGGGGTGTGCAGTGGTGAGGGGTCAGAGCCAGCTCCCACTGCCCAGCACAGCCCTGGCCCCACAACTCGCCGCCGTGGGTGAGGGTCTAGCCGGGATGCAAGGCTCAGCCCAGCCAGAGCCCCCTGTTTTTGGGGAGCACAGTCCCACGGCCGGATCCTCCCCGAATGGGTGCCCAGGGTGGGTCTGTGCCAGTGAGATGTCCTGGGGGGAGACTGAGGAGAGCCCCGCTCCGGCCGTCCCAGCTCCGGGGCCGCGGGCTGCCCACCTGCCTCCCATTAACGGTTGTTTTTCCTCCCGAGCTCCAGATCTGCCTGGGATTTGCTGTAATTTGGCCGGGAGCGCGCCTTGGCCGGCCGGCACAGCCTGCCGGATGCGGCCCCGCTGCGGGCGGGAGCCGGGGCTGCGGGTGGGGGGCTGAGCCGGGCTCCCTTTTGGAACTGGGGGTGCTGGGGAGCTGGGACAGCGTTTTATGGGCAATCTTTGCCGGTGCCATCGTGTTGGTCCCTGGCCTAAAGCATCACTGTGGTGTCCCTGTGCTGCTGCTGTCCCAGCTCCTTCCTCCAGCGCAGCCTGCATCCCGGGGGGAAATCGGCATGACCCTGCGTGGGGGCAGCCACAGGGATCGGCACCTACGAGCATCCACTTCCTCGTCACTTGGACGTGTTGGGACCCACTTGGATGGGCCGGGACGCTTTGGATGGGCTGGGGATGTTTCCACGCTCCCGAAGGTGTCCCTTGGGAGGGAAGCAGGAGCTGGGGTGACAGTGGCTGCCGCCGGCGGGTGCGGAAAGCCGCCCCGCTGCGCCTCTCGGATGCCCCAGACAAAGGGAACAGGTCAGGATCCGGCCAGTCTGGCTCCGGCGGCCTCCGTATCGTCTGATCGCGCCGTCGCTGCTCAGCCGAGCTGCCCTCGGGAGCCCTGCGGTCCCCTCGCCGCGGGCCGGGGCGGTGGGTGCCCCCCGCGTCCCCCCGCTGCCAGGGCAGCCCCTCCCCAGCCGGCGAGCCCAGGCACGCCGGACGGCCGGGACTTCCTTGGGAAGGTGCCCGCGGGCGACACGCGGCTCCGGCGGGGACGAACCAGGCGCTGGTGGGTCCCGCTCGCCTGGTTCTGCCGCCCGGCATCGGGGACGCCCGGTGATGTCGCGGTGGGGGTCCCGCTCGCCTCTCCTGGGGTGTCCTCACCTCGGGGGTTTAGAGCAGCGGGGTCCCATCCCCAAAGTGCTGGCGGGTGGTGGGGCAGCTTGTTCAAGGTCAGACCTACCGCGGCCCTTCCGTGGTGTGGCTGTTGGGTCGGGTTTTGGGGTGCTGGGTGGCAAATGGGTGAGGAGTGATGTCCCCCCTCCGCAAGGCTCCCCTTGGTGGCAGTGGGGGACAGGCCAGCATCTTCGTGATCCCCCACGGCAGGGGTGATGCTCAGGCCGGTACGGGATCGGAGCTGTGGGGCTGAGGGGGGCTGTGAAGGGTTTGGGGGGGTCAGAGGTGGGGGGTCCGGCTCTGACCTGCCTGTCTCCATGGCAGACGGTGGAGCACGGCTTCCCCAGCCAGCCCAGCGCCCTGGCCTACGACCCGGTCCTGCGCGTGATGGCCATTGGCACCAAGGCGGGAGCCGTCAAGCTGTATCCTTTTCCTCCCACATGAGCAGGAGGTAAGGACCTCCTGGACCCTCCTGCACTCCTCTGGCTGTCCCCATCCCGGAGAATGCTTGGAGACGTGGCCGTGCTGCTCCTGGCCCATCCGGCAGCCCCCACTCAGCTGACGTCCATCCCTCCGTCCAGCTGTGCTGCAGCTGGGCCAGGCGGCGAGGGGGCGGCTGGAGGAAACCCCCACCTCGCCCGAAACGCCGGGGGGGGCGCAAAGGGGCTCGGCTGTCCTGGGGGGCATCCCAAGTGGGAGTCCCTCCTGGTGTTAGCCCACTTATCCCGGGGTGCTCCTGTCCATCCTGGCCTCATCCACGCAACCCTCGGGGGGGGCAGCGGGGGCTCTGGCCGGCCCAGCGCCGGGGTGCGGGGCTGCGGTGGGCGCGGAGCCCGCTCCCGGGTGGGGGGCCGAAGCGGGGGACGCCGGCGCGGGGCCGGCCGGGCTTTGTTGCCGGCAGCGTGCAGGGAGACTTCAGAGGGCTGCTGGCGGGCGGCCAGGGCTGGATGCGGCCCATGCTCGGGGGGCCCCGCGCCGCAGGAATGCGGGGTGGGGGCGCGGGGGCGGCTGCGCCCGCAGCGGGGTCGGGGTCGGGGTGTGGGGGGCCGCCGCGCTCCCCCTCCCCCAGGCCGGCGGCTCGCTGCCTCCCGAGCACAAAGATGGCGTGTTTTGTTCTGCCGGGGCCGCCCGGGTGCCAGCCCGGCCGCGACGTCGCCGGCCGCCCCACTCGCCCGCCTGGCCCGCGGTGCTGGTCCCAGCGGAGCTCCCCCGGCACCGCGGGGATGCCGTTGCGGGGGGCTGCGGTGCCCTGAGCATCCTCTGCAGGGATGGTTTTTGGGGTGGTACCCAGCGTGGTACCCCGTGCCTACACGGCCCCGCTCCGGCTGTCGCCGAAAAGATGCTTCTGGAGGTTGGCGGTGCCGTGGAAGCCGGGGCCGGGCGAGGCAGCAGCCGGAGCTGGCCTGACTGGCGTTACTGGTTAGTGGGGGCACCCCCTGGGTGCTCCCCGGCCGGGCTGGGCGGATCCGGTTGCAGACATCCCCGCATCGAGGGGCTGCCAGTGCCCGGGGGGTCTCCTGGGGCAGCTGCGGGTCTCTGGGCTTGGACCCCCGTGCCACATGCTGATGACACTGGTGTGCCCAAGCCACTTGCCCTGAGGGCTTTCAGCCTGTGGCACTATTTTGGGTGGGAAAAGACCCCAGAATGAGCAAGGATGGGTGGCATCCCCCATCCACCGAGAGCTGAGAGCCCTCTGCGTGCTCCCTGCTTCATTCCCATGCCCTGTTGTCTGCTCTCCCCAAAACTCCCTGGCTCCTGCCTGGCTCTGCTGGCTCGGCTGTGCCAGGCATTGCCAGACAGCTTCTGCCTGTCCGGCCAGCAGAGCCACTGGGCTGGTTCCCTGTGCCGAGGGCTCCAGAAGGTGGCCAGGGGCAAGGACCCCCGGCACACGGCATGCCCAGATGTGGCTGCACAGTGCTCTGGTGACACCGGGCTGGGGGAAGCAGCTGGCCGGCTCTGGGGGTGCTGAGGATGCTGGGCCGGGGGGCTCCATGCGGTGCTGGAGCCGCTGCACGGGTCCTGCCGCGGGTCCTGCCGCGGTTCCTGCGCGGTTCCTGCCGAGCGGCGTCGCCGAAGGAGCCGGGACCAGTCGGGTGAGTGAGGCTGTGCCGGCGCATGCCGAACCCCACCCCGCCGCCGGTGTGTGCCGGGGCTCCCGGCACCTTTCACACACCCACCCCAGCTCTGTGCTGGCCGCAGCCTGACCTGGGAGATCCCGGTAGGAGGTGATTGGTGGGTTCCAGCCTGACCTGCGGTGTCCCAGCCGGAGGTGCTTGGTAGATCCCCGGCTGGCTCAGGGTGTCCTGGCTGGAGTTGGAGTTGGTGGGTCTCAGCTGGGGATGGTGGTGCCAAGGCCAACTCTGGCACGGGCTGCAGCCAGGGATGCTCTGCCCTGGCTCTCCTGGCAGCAGGGGGCTAAACTGGTGTTTGCAGGCAGAACTGTGACCTGGGGGAATTCAGAGTGTCCTGAGATTTGCTGGAGAAGTGGGGGGGGGGCTCTACTCTCGTTGTTTCTTTGACGGCCCCCCCAGATATGGCGCGCCAGGCGTGGAGCTGACGGGCCTGCACAAGGAGACGGCCACTGTCACCCAGCTGCACTTCCTTCCCGGCCAGGTACGTGGGTGTCCTGGGGGGGCCTGGCAGCAGCCCCCCAGCACCTCACACACCCCTCTGTCATCCCACTGCCCCCAGGGCTGGCTCCTTTCGTTGCTGGATGACAACACGCTGCACCTGTGGGAGGTGTGCCAGAAGGAGGGCTGCTCCCACCTGGAAGAGACCCGCAGCTTCGGCCTCCCGGGACGCCCAGGGTCCGGCAGCGCTAAGTACTTGCCTGGGGGGGTCTGAGGCGCTCCCCCGCGGGGCTGCGGCCGGAGCAATGCCGCTGCCAGCTGGGAACGGCGCGTGGGAGCAGCCGGCCTGCTCGGGTGGGATGGTGGCCAAGGTCCTCTCTCTGGTGGTGTTTTCCCCACTGGGATGCTTCTCTGATTCCGACTGGGATGCTGAGTGTGGGGAACATCTCTGGAATTTTTATGGTGCTGGCAGGGCCTAGGGGTGATTAATGGCTTTAATTGCTGTCAGCACTGAGGCTGTCACTGTCCTCCTGGGCTCAGGGGTATGGGGATGTAGGGATGGAGCAGGGGAGGTCTGGGATCTCTTTGACACTCCCCCAGACCCAACACAGTGCTGATGCAGCCCCTGTTCCCCCCCCCAGCTGCTCCCCTGGCATCACACGGGTGACAGTGGTCCTGCCGATGGCCGCTGGTGCCATGGTCTGCCTGGGCACTGAGGGCGGTGCCGTGTACTTTGTCACCCTGCCCACCCTGACACTGCTGGAGGACAAAACCCTCTTCCCGGATGAGATCCTGCAGAGGTGAGAGCCCTGCAGACCCCATGCTCCGTCCCCACCACCCCCAGCCCCGCTGTGACCCCCTGTGCGTGTCCCCCCGCAGTGTCCCCGATGACTACCGCTGCGGGAAGGCGCTGGGGCCCGTGGAATCCATCCAGGAGCACCCACGAGACGGCAGCCGGCTCCTCATCGGATACAGCCGGGGGCTGGTGGTCCTGTGGGAGCAGAGCACTCGTGCTGTCCAGCACCTCTTCCTGGGGAACCAGGTACCGGGGCTGGCGGGGGGCTCGCGGGGCCGCAGCCCTGTGTGTGTGTCCCCATCTGGGTGCTGAGCCCCCCGTGTGCC
Organism: Monarcha castaneiventris obscurior; assembly: GCA_026261815.1. Classification (NCBI taxonomy): domain Eukaryota; kingdom Metazoa; phylum Chordata; class Aves; order Passeriformes; family Monarchidae; genus Monarcha; species Monarcha castaneiventris. The sequence continues at coordinate 8,708,560 of JAMPIT010000856.1, read as the reverse complement.
CCCGCAGCAGCTGGAGAGCCTGGCCTGGGAGCAGAGCGGGAAGAGCATCGTCAGCTCCCACAGCGACGGCGGCTACATGGTGTGGGCAGTGAGCGGCACCAGCCAGAGGACCCAGCAGCCCGTCATGTCCACCATCCCCTACGGTACAGAGCTGGGGTCTGGGTCTGGGGGGGCTCTGGGCTTGGGAGCTGATCTCCCCCACCCCAGTGCTACAACTGCAGCATTGGTGTCTTCGTTTCAGGTCCGTTCCCTTGCAAAGCCATCAGCAAAATCCTCTGGCGAACCTGCGAGTCAGGGTAGGTGGGTGGGCTGGACGTGGGCACAGGGGGCACTTGGGGGTCCAGGGTCTGATGGAAGCTGCTTTGTGCCACACAGGAACCCTTTCATCATCTTCAGTGGGGGGATGCCACGGGCCAGCTACGGTGACAGGCACTGTGTCAGCGTGCTGCAGGGCCAGACCCTGGCCACGCTGGACTTCACCTCCCGTGTCATTGACTTCTTCACCGTGCAGAGCGCAGAGGTGCCTGAGGGAGGTACGTCCCACCGGGGCCATCCCAGGGAGTGGGTGGTGTTGTGGAGGTCTCCCCGTGCTGCAATCATCTCCCCCCTCCCCAGGCTTTGAGAACCCCCGGGCCCTCGTGGTGCTGGTGGAGGAGGAGCTGGTGGCCATCGACCTGCAGACGCCGGGCTGGCCCACCATCCCCGCCCCGTACCTGGCGCCGCTCCACTCCTCTGCCATCACCTGCTCCTGCCACGTCTCCAACGTGCCCCTCAAGCTTTGGGAGAGGATCGTCAGTGTGGGCGAGCAGCAGAGCCCCCGGCAATCCTCTGCGGTCAGTGATGGGCATGGTGGGGGGGGTCCTGCTGAGCCCCTTCCAGCATAGCCCAGTGGGCTTCATCCCTCCCTCCATCCCCTCTCCATCCCTCCCTCCAGGCCTGGCCCATTGATGGGGGAAAGAACCTGGCCCAGGAGCCCACACAGAGGGGGCTTCTCCTCACCGGGTGAGTGGGCTGGCAGGAGGGAGGGAGCCTGGGAAACCCAAAATGCGGGCGGGGGGATGCATCCACACCTGTTCCTACGGTGAGGGAGTGGGATGGGGTGGTGGTGGCATCCACTCCCTCTTTTTGGGTGGGCTGCCCCTTCTCATTGTGGCTGGGCATGAGCGTGTCACCCGCTGCGCTGTCCCCCGTTGTCCCCCCCTCTGGCACAGTGGCTGGCAGCACACAGGCAGCTCTTGTTAGCCGGGCAGATGCTGGGGCCCCGCGCTGACAGGACCCCCCCACCCAGGCACGAGGACGGCACGGTGCGGTTCTGGGACGCCTCGGGGGTCTCCTTGAAGCCCCTCTACAAGCTGGGCACTGCCAACATCTTCCAGACAGACTGTGAGCACAACGACAGCCTCAACCAGGCGGGCGAGGAGGAGTGGCCGCCGTTCCGCAAGGTGAGGTCCCCTGGGCAGGGGACACTGGGGCGGACCTCAGCACCCTCCTGGCTTTGCCAGCACCCAAGGCAGCAAGCCTGGAGCCGGGCACGGGGGACGCACCTGCCGGAGCCATCCCGGCTGCGCCCCGGGGACGTGTCCCCCGGCTCAGGGCACAGCTGCTGTGTGACGCACTGTGGGGACACAAGGGACGCTTGTTCCGTGGGCCCCGTCCCGCGGGTCTGCCCCAGCATGGGGGAAAGAGCCAGGGGGTGCGTGGGGACAGACTTTCCCTGGGCGTGATGCCCAGAGTGACCCGTGTGCCGCAGCTGGTGGAGGGGTGTGGGGGTGCAAGGGGGGCTGCCCCGCAGCTGTGTGAGGGGTCCTGGCTGTCCCTTCAGCCGTCCCCTCCCGCAGGTGGGCTGCTTTGATCCCTACAGCGATGACCCGCGCCTGGGCGTGCAGAAGATCGCGCTCTGCAAGTACACGGCCAAGATGGTGGTGGCTGGCACGGCGGGGCAGGTAGGGTAGCAAGGACAGTGCAGGGGCTGCCAGGCACCTCTTGGCTGCCCCATTGGGGGCCCATGGTATGAGGGAACTGCAGACCCTCATGGTTGTCCTTGAAGGGCTCCTGCCCGTGGGTTTGGCCCCTGATGTGCAGCGGGCCAGCTGTGTGGGGGGGTTGAGTGTGTCCCCCCATCTGTGCTTCTCCCTGCAGGTGCTGGTGATGGAGCTGAGTGATGAGAAGTCTGAGCACGTGGTCAGTGTGGCCACCGTGGACCTGCTGCAGGACCGCGAGGGCTTCACCTGGAAGGGCCACGACCGGCTGGCCCCTCGGAACGGGCCCCTCCACTTCCCCCCTGGCTTCCAGCCCAGCGTGCTGGTGCAGTGCGTGCCCCCCGCCGCCGTCACCGCCGTCACCCTCCACTCCGAGTGGAACCTCGTGGCCTTCGGCACCAGCCACGGCTTTGGACTCTTCGACTACTACCGGCGCAACCCCGTGCTGGCCAGGTATGGGGGGACCTCAGTGGTGGGGAGCCCCTGGAGCGACGCGGCGGGTGCTGAGCAGCATCGGTGCCCGCAGGTGTACGCTGCACCCCAACGACTCGCTGGCCATGGAGGGGCCCCTGTCCCGAGTGAAGTCCCTCAAGAAGTCCCTGCGCCAGTCCTTCCGCCGCATCCGCAAGAGCCGCGTGTCGGGCAAGAAGAGGCTCAACGCCAGCAGCCCCTCCAGCAAGGTGGGCAGGGAGTGGGGGCCACCACAGCAGCTCCCCGTCCCCACCTGGCAGGGACTGACCCCGTGCCCCCTCCCCAGGTGCAGGAGGCCAACGCGCAGCTGGCGGAGCAGGCGGGCCCCCCCGAGGTGGAGATGACGCCGGTGCAGCGGCGGATCGAGCCTCGCTCGGCCGATGATTCGCTGTCGGGGGTCGTGCGGTGCCTCTACTTCGCTGACACCTTCCTCCGTGACGGTGAGACCCCTCCCTCCCTGAGAAAAGCCCCCAAGCTGGGTCTGGCCGGTGCCATGCTGTGGAGAGGGGGCTCTGACACCGCTCCGCCCCGACAGCCGCCCACCACGGCCCCACGATGTGGGCAGGGACCAACTCCGGGTCGGTGTTCGCCTACGCCCTGGAGGTGCCGTCGCAGGAGAAGTTCTCGGAGCGGGCGGTGGAGGCGGTGCTGGGGAAGGAGATCCAGCTGATGCACCGGGCGCCGGTGGTGGCCATCGCGGTGCTGGACGGGCGGGGGAACCCCCTGCCTGAGCCCTACGAGGTGTCCCGGGACCTGGCCAAGGCCCCTGACATGCAGGGCAGCCATTCCATGCTCATCTCCTCCGAGGAGCAGTTCAAGGTGAGTGCAGGTCTGAGTGTCCCACTGCAGTAGAGATGGGACACAAAATGTCCCGTGTCCTCTTTGGATGTCCTCATCACGTGGGGGCAGGGCTGGAGGTGACCAGTCACGTTGGGGGACACTCCTATGCCTGTTCTAGAGTGGTGAATCCAAGGGAAAGGTGCCCCCCTAAACCAGCAGGTTCCTGTTCTCCCCTGACCCCGGCTCCTCCTGCTCCCCCAGGTGTTCACGCTGCCCAAAGTGAGCGCCAAGACCAAGTTCAAGCTGACAGCACACGAGGGCTGCCGGGTGCGGAAGGTGGCCCTGGTGAGCCTGGCCAGCGCTGGCTCCGAGGAGCGCCTGGAAAACTGCCTGGCCTGTCTCACCAACCTGGGGGACATCCACATCTTCACCGTGCCCAGCCTGCGGCCCCAGGTCCACTACAGCTGCATCCGTAAGGAGGACATCAGTGGCATTGCCTCCTGTGTCTTCACCAAGCATGGCCAAGGTGAGGGCACCAGGTGACATCCCGTGTCTATGGGGTGTTGACCCCACCTGCAGCCCTGTGGGGGATCCCTGAGGCTCCTTGTTGTCCCCCCTGTAGGTTTCTACCTAATTTCACCATCCGAGTTCGAGCGCTTCTCGCTGAGTGCCAGGAACGTGACGGAGCCACTGTGCCGGCTGGAGGTCGCCCGGCTCCAGGACACCTCCTGCCTCAGGTGGGCTGTCTTGGGGGCGTGGGGGGCTGTGCTATGGTAGAACCCCTGCACACCCACCCCATGACACCGGTTCTGGCCATAACTTCTCCCTGTTTCCTTCCAGCAACAGCTCAGCGGTGACACCGAAGCTGCCGCAGGCGAACGGCACCCACGTCCCACGCAGCTCCGAGGGCCAGCACTCCCCCTCGGACAGTGACCGTGAGTGACCACGCTGTCCCTGCACACACACCGTGTCCCATAGCCCTGCTCCAGGCCTGGCCCTGTGTCCTGGCTGTCCCCAATCCTTCCTGTCCCATGACTCCCCAGGGTCCCCTGAGGAGCACCCAGCTGCCTTCTCGCCCGGCCCCATTGACTCCCCCAACAGCAGCATGGAGAACCCGCTGGACACCACCGGGGACATCACCGTGGAGGAAGTGAAGGATTTCCTGGCGTGAGTGGGGTGGGAGTGGGGTAACTAACTGGTGCTGAGGGGCCGTGGCAGCACCTCTCACCCTGCTCTGCCCCAGGTCCTCAGAGGAAGCGGAGCGGAACCTGAGGAACGCCAGCGAGGACGAGGCCCGGCCCACAGGGATCCTCATCAAGTGAGGTCTGTGAGGGGCTGGTGGTCCCTGGGGTGGGAGTGGGATTTGGAGCTGGGACCCCAGCGCAGTGCCCTGGCTTTCTGATCCATCATGGGAGGATGAAGCTGTGGCCCCTGGGGCTTGTAGAGGAGGGGGATCAGGGGGAATGCCTGCCCTGAGCCCCCCCAGGTCTCCTTCTGAGGAGCTGCATCCCCCACAGGCATCGCCCGCCTCCCTGACCCATCTCAGTGCTCGGATTCCCGGGATGCGCGACTCGACTGGACCCCTGCGCCCCCTCCCCATGTAACGTAGACTCGCCTCCTCTCTAACATCCGCGCCGGCCGCGCCCCGGCTCCGGCACTCCCCACACACCTCCCTGCCCGGCCGCCGGCCCCGGAGCCCCGAGCCGGGGCCGCGGGACACAAACTCTTCCCGGGGAAGATAAGTTCCTTTTTTATACACGGTCGAGTGTCACTGTCCCCTGCTCCAGAGCCCCCTTCCTGGGGGATGCTGCTGCTTCCCTGGCTCCACGGGGAGGGCTGGGGCTTGTGGACCCACCTTGTCCCCCGGTTTTGGTCCCTTGGGGCAGTGGGGGGCCGGAAGCCCCCGGGCACGGCCCCCCCATACCCTGGTCTGTGTTTACATGCCCGGCTCCCTGCAGTTTACAGCCCCGTTCCCTGCCTGCCGGGAGGCTCTGGCTGCCGCACAGGGACTGTTCCCAGGGGAGCCCAGCCGGGTCCCCTGGCTCCCAGGTGGGCAGCAGAGGCCTCGAGCAGCCCACGGAGGGGCACGGTGGGGGGTCACAGGTGGCCTTTTTCTCTTAGTGGCTTCTCCAAGGGCTATTCTCCAGGTTGGGCTCTGGTGCCTGCTGCTCCTTTCTGACACTAATTCCTGCCACGGGGTGGGTTTGGGATGGGATCACGCTGTGGAATTACACACCGGCTCCTGCTCCTGGTCCGTGTTGGTGCTGCGGGCGGGGGCAGATGGGGGCTGCCCCAGCCCCCTCCTGCCCCAGGCTGGGCTGCCCCACCCTGGGGGTCTCACTGTGCCAAATCCCCCCCCGGGCTCCGAGCCCGGCCTCGTCCTCCTGGGGGGCTGCGGTGATGCCGGCTCTGTCCCCTGGCCCGTGGTGGCTGTTCCCACGGGGCTCAGCTGGCCCCTGCCCCTCTCCTTTTGGGGACCCAGGGCCGCTGCGGCCCCCCCGGGCTCTCCTGCGGTACGTGTGTGGCTGGGGGGGGTCGGGCTCTGTCGCTGCCGGCTGAGGCCGGGGCTGTAGCGTCCCTGGTAGAACCCCCCCCCCACCTCATCCTTTTTTTTTTTTGGTAAGATGAATTTAGCATTGTTTAGTTATTAAAAATACTGGTTTTTAATATTGAAAATAAAGCATTTAATATCAACTGCCCGGGCTGCAGGTGTTTGCTGAGCTGTGGAGCCAGGTCAGTGCTGGGGGTCCCCTGAGCTGCAGTGGGGCATGATCAGGGTGGGGGGTGACCCCATTTTGGAGTGAGTCAGAGCCTGGGACAGGGTCGAGGTGAGAAGTGCAGCCTTTATTGATATGATCCAGATGGGCTGATCCCTGCTGGGGGTCCACCCCCAGGACAGCAGGGACCAGCTGTAAGGCCCAGGGCTGAGAGCCCCTCACTCCCCCCAGTTCTCCTTAGCAAAGCATCCTCCCATCCAAACTGGGAATCACTCCTGTCCCCCAGTGCCAGGGGGAGCTCGGCACTGGTTTGGGGCAGCAGCATCCCCAAGCAGGGCGTGGCAGGGGCCCACATCGCCCCGTGTGCCCCCCAGGAAGGGAAGGGGCTGAGCTGAGCCCCGTGCTGGGAGAAGGGGGGGCCACAGGGACAGCCCCAGTGATCCCCACTGGCCCCGGCTCGGGGGGAAGCGGCTCCAGGCCGAGCCGGGCTGGGTGCAGGCATTGGCGGCAGCGCAGGGTGCCGGGGTCCGGCCGTGCCGGGGGGGCCGTGGCCGGAGCTCCGGGTGCTGGGATCCGGCCGTGCCGGGGGGGCCGTGGCCGGAGCTCCGGGTGCCCCTGGCCCTTAGGTGGGCGGCTTGCGGAACACACTCCAGGCGTGGAAGCAGCGGGTGAAGGGCCAGGGCTCGTTGCCTTTCCGCACCAGCCGGAGCTTGCGGGGATGCGTGGGGTCCTTGGAGCGCATGTGCTGGATGTAGACCTGGGGCAGGGCACAGCCGTGGGGGTCCCAGCCCCTTCCCACCTCCAGGGCCAGTATTCCCCAGCCCAGAGCTCTGCACCATCCAGACCAGGGCCCCAAGGGGAGATGGAAGTGCCCAAATCCTCTCCCACACAGTTCCAGGACGGAGGGAAGCCTTACCTGGCATGCCTTGAGGCTCAGCTTGATCTCCACCTGGCTGGTCTGGGTGCCCACCCACATGTAGACCTGCAGAAAGGATCAGCAGCCAGGTTCAGCCCACAGAGCCACTGGGAGATCTGGGCCCAGGATAGCCTCATGCCCCAGCTCACCTCCCGCCCATTGTCCAGCAGCATGATGTCATCATCAGCCAGGTCATCCTGGCAGAAATCTGAGCACTTTTCTGACACGGAGAAATAACCTTTCTCATTGGAGCATCTGTGAGGAGATGGACAGGGACAGCATGAGGCACGAGTTTGTTAGGACTCTGCTCGTGCAGAGGGAAGGGATGTGATGGAGCAGCTGTTTTGGCTGGTGGATTCCCAAAGGGAAAGGCTTTGTGAGAGGAAGGGAACCAGCACAGACTGAAGCATCCCCCTCCAGGCCAGTGCCCACCTGAAGAGCCGTGAGTGCTTCATGTAGTCTGCATCTTCATCGTAGGGCTTCTGGCCCCCAATGCCCACCCAGAAGAAGTTTTCGGGCTCTTCTCCCTCGTTGATGACCTGCAAGGGCAGGAACAGGGCAGAGCGTGGCCTGGATGGTCACTGTTACCCAGGTAAGGTGGCACTGAGCCCCCCTTACCTGTTTGCTGTAGGAGTCATCAAACATGTGGTTCATGATGTCCTCGGCCAGCTTGGCCTCGTCAGGGTCGGCCGCCCGGCCCACCCAGGTGTAGACAATGCCCTGGTTGTCCGTGCTCTCAAAGGGCACCTGGGGGAGTGCGGAGTCAGGGATGCCCAGGGGCCAGGCGGGCACCCAGGCAGCCCTGAGGATGCCCAGCCACAAGCAGTACCTTGAGGATGAAGCAGAACTCAGAGTTGAGCAGAGCAGCGTCCGTGTTGATCTGGATGCACCTGGAGATGCCGAGGCACAAATCAGTGGGAGGACCTGGCAGCTGTGCCCACCAGCAGGTCTCCCCCCTGGATCTGGCACCCGTGGGTGCTGCCTGGCCCGGAGCAGCCCCGGGGCACTGACCTGGTGCACAGGGCCCCGCCGTTGGTGCGGATGTGGTACAGGCTGGGCTGGGGGGTGCTGACCCGGTCCTTCCGCTTGCCCCGGTGGATCACAAACCTCCTCTTGAAGTGCGAGAGGAACTTGGGGTTCTCCTGCTGCTGGGTCATGCGCACCACCTGGGCACGGGTGGGTGTCAGCAGGGCCGTGGGGACTTCCCAAACACAGCCCCAAGCCCCAGCTGCACCCCCTGCCAGCCCCCATCTCTGCTGCTGTCCCCTGCCTCAGCCTGAGGGGCAGAGAGGGGATGGGGAAGAAGAGAGGCAAAGCTGGGGCACCCCTGTGTCACCCCCAAACTGTGTCACCTCCAGCTTGCCACGGAAGTGACTCTCAAACTTCTTCTGGAGGCTGAAGGTGAAAGTGAGCCAGCCCATGTTGGAGGCCTCCCGGCCCTGCCAGAAGTAGACGATGCACTGGGAGTCTTCCTCAGGCTGCTTCTCCTCCTCTTCTTCCTCACCCTCCTCCTCCCCTTTGCCTTCACCCTTCTTCTTTTTCTCCTCATCCTCCTCATACTCCACTGGCACCCAGTACCTGAAGGCAGGAACAGGGAATGCTGTGAGGGATGTGACAGTTGGGAGGACTGGGCAGAGAGGTTGGGGACAAAGTGGTCCACCAGCCCCCCAGAGGGGACAAGCCAGGCGTCACCTGCACAGGAAGACGTAGCAGTCGTGGGTGTGGAAGTGGCCAAACTCCTCCTCAGGTAGTCGAGTGAATTTCTTGCCCTCCAGCACAAAGCCCTCCATGCCATCCAGGTCCTCATTCCACTCCTCCATCAGCTGCTCTGCCTGTGGCCCCATGTGCTCCGTCAGTCCCCCAGCCCCTCCATCAGCACCCAGCCCCACGCCATGGGGGATTTGTGGGGGTCCCCAGCCCTACCTCGCTGAGGGGCATGGGGGGCTGGCGGGGCAGGAAGAGTGCCGTGAGGTCAGCCTTCATCTGGTCCTTCTTCTCGGCGTCCTTGCGGACCTTGCCAGCCAGGCCGCCGTCCTGCAGCACCGTCTCAGCATTCCGCGTGTAATCCACGCGCAGGACGTCGTCCCAGTTCTTGAACTTGGACTTGAACACCTGCATCACAGAATCATTAAGGCTGGAAAAGACCTCCAAGATCATCGAGTCCAACCTGCGACCAATGCCCACCTTGGCAACCAGACCAGAGCATCGAGCGCCAGTCCAGTCACTCCTTGAACACCTCCAGGTGTTCGAGGTGTAAACTGGGGAGCAGGTAACATACCCTTGGCCACAGCCCCCTCCCAGGCACCCAGCAGCCATCCGAGGGGTCCGTGCCCTACCTGGCACTCGGTGCCCTCCAGGTTCCTGGTGACCATGGCGTGCTTGGGCCGGTGCAGCATCGTGCACAGCTCCTGGCTCAGCTTCAGCGCCGCCGCCCGCACCAGCCGCGACGACTTCCTCCCGATCCAGATGAAGACGTCGGACCAGCAGTCCAGGATGTAAACGCTCTTGGTGTCCAGCAGGCTCTGCAGCTGAGGGCACCACAGGCAAGAGGGGGTCAGGCACCTGCAGGCATTCCCAGCTGGAAAACACCCTGCCTGCTCCCGACAGGCCAGAGCATCCCCCAGCCGGGCGCTGCTGGCCCAACCTCCCTCTCCCAGGGCACAGCCGGAGGCAGAAGGGACACGAAACCAGTCTCACTGGTCAGACGGGGAGAACCTCCCCGCCCCATCCTACCAGGCGCATCTCTGGCATCAGATCAGCCTTCAGCCTCTTCTTGTGCTCCACGGAGAGCTTGTAGTTGATCTGGGGCAGCTCCAGGTAGCCCAGACCAAGACCAACCTGCAGAGGGACGGGGACAGACATTACCGGGGGCTGCAGGACCCCAGTAGTGCTGGTGGCCTTGTGGATGCAGCTCCCCACCTTGTACAGCTTGGGCTTGTGGGGCTGGAAGTCATCGGGGACACAGGGTCTGATCTCCTCAGGTTGCCCCCCCAGCACCTCCCAGAATTCAGGGGTCTCCTGGCCCTGGGTGAGCAGCGTGATCTCAGCCTTGCCCTTCCGCTCGTTCTTGTTGATCTTCTCGGCGAAGAGCCTGCAGCGGGAGCAGGTGAGATGGCAGGTGTGGGCTCCCCACACCCCGGCACCCCCACCAGCCCTACCTGGCCTTGGTGGTGCTGCTCAGCGTGGCCTGGCTCCCGCGCCACACCAGGAGGTCGAGGCCATGGTCCAGGAGGAAAACAAACCTGGTGGAGAAAGGTGAGAGGCGTCAGGAGAGTGCGGTGTGCCGAGCATCCTCCCCATCCTGGGGGTCCCTGCAGGGCACCAATGGGGGTTTGAACCCATATCCTTGTAGGAAGGTGCTGGAATAGCCCATTTGCACACAGCTGTATTATCTCAGGTGCACCCTGCTGAACCTTCTGCAGGGACCCTGCGTCCACAGGCCGCTCACCGGGGGTCCAGCGATGTCCCTTTCAGTGCCACCGGCTCCAGCTTGACGTTCTTCTTCCCATAGACACGGTACAGCCTGCGGAAGGGACAGCCATGGTGGGACATGGGGCACTGCCTGCCCCATACATGCCCCCAGCCCCTGTCCCCAGCTGTACCTGGTGACATACTGCGTGTCCTCGACGGTGAAGAAACCACTGGCCGTGCCACCCTCGATGTAGGAGATGTCATTGTCGAAGACCTGGGGGCGGGGAGGGGGTGAGGGTGGGACAGGAGGGGCTGGGGGCTGCAGGGGAGCTGGGGGTTGGCCTCACCTGGAGGAACTCTTCGCTTTCATCCCCCATCTCCTCCCGGATGCTGCGGCACTCGGCCCCCAGGTAGTTGCGGAGGTTGACGGCGTGGATGGCGGAACAGGCCTTCTTGTCCAGCGTGGCCTCCTGCCCAATCCAGTAGTAGATCTCCCAGTTGAGGGAACCGTTCTCATCCAGGAAGGTCTGGGAAGGATAGGGGGTGAGATGGGATGGCTGCAGCTCCGGGCAGGGGATGTGGGGGACCCTTGGTCCTCCCTGAGTACCTTGAGCACAATGTAGCAGTCAGCCTCGTAGAACTTGCCGTGGAAAGCCTCGTCCACCAGTGTGGGCACGAAGTTCTCGATCTGCCAGACGCAGACGCCGGGCAGCTGCCCCACGTCCTCGCTGAAGAACTCCGAGTAGTCCAGCTGTGGCTTCTCCAGGCCCTGGTCCCAGCGCCGTGTCTTCAGGTCTGGCGCCTTCGCCTCCCCGCTCTCCTGTGGGACAGGCACAGGTCAAGTTAGGGACAACCAGAATCCTGCTGGCACCCAGGGTAGGCCAAGGACACTGTGATGCCCTCAGGGCCCCTCTTCCACCCCAGACCCTACCTCTATCTTCTTATTCTTCTCCTGGGCCACGTCTGACATCCCTTTCAGCACCTGCTTGGCCTGGTCATCCTGGGCAGAGTCCTTGCGCCGCCGGAGCCGCATCTTGCGGGCCAGCGGGTCCTTGGTGCTGCTCCCTGGGGACGTGGGCACAGGGTGAGAGGCAGCCATGCTGCCTGTGGGGCACCCTAAGGAGCACGGCTCATTTCCCAGCCTGTCCCAGGGCTGTGCCGAGGCAGGGGCTGTGCCCCCCATCCCTACACACGTACCTGCGGCGGCGGCCGCGACGGTGGCGGGGGAGGCTCCGGCCAGGCGGAGCTGGTTCTGCAGGGAGAAGTCGATGTTGTACCACTCCGAGGAGCGATCCGCTGGCTTCGGGGGCATCACCAGGTTGGGGTTCTCACGCACGTCCAGGACCTGCCGAGGAGGGCACAGAGATCTCAGTGAAGCACCCGCTCACAGGGACATGGAGGATGTGGCATGGGATGGAAATCTCTGGAGCACTCCAAGCTTCAGTCAGATGGATGTGGAGGGAACCCCAAATCCACGGCCTGCCTGGGCTGAACCACGTGCCAGACTGCAGGTATTGGCCCTGAGCTCCCCTGCCCTCACCTCATCCACCCCATCCTACAGCCCTGGGATCCCAGGGAGATGCTGGGGCTCTGAAGGAGGCAGTCCAAGGCAGAGAGGTGCTGGGTGCTCACCTCCACATCTGTCAGGAAGTGGATGGCCTCCGGCAGCGTCACCAGGCGGTTCTTGTTCAGCACCAACTTCCTCAGCTTGGAGCACCTGTGGGACAGTGATGCTGGTGACAGGCCAGGCCAGGGTGACCTGTGACCACACAACCTCTGTGCTCCCTGCTGGGGACAGAGCAGATCCAGTTGTGTGTTCCTTACCTGCACAAGCTCTCGGGGATGAGCTCCAGGTTGTTGTTGGCCGCCATGAACTCCTCAAGGTTGGTGAGCTTGCCGATGCCTGAGGGGATCCCGTCAAAGTCCAGCTTGTTGGAGTTCAGGTACATCTTCTTCAGCTTGGTTAGCTTACAGATGGCCGACTGGGAAAGGGGGAGATGGCGGGGTGAGGGAGAACCATGGAAACACGTGCAGGGAGGGCACGTAGGGGCAGGGATTTACAGGTAAGGAGGTGAGCTGATTGCGGGACAGGTTGAGGGTCTCCAGCTGGGTCCACTGGTCGATGCAGAGGGACAGCTCTGTAATCTGGTTGCTGCTGAGGTTGAGGCGCCGCAGGCTGCCCAGGGTGTAGAGACACTCGGGGACACGGCTGAGGTCGTTGCAGGAGAGGTCCACATCTGGGGGAGGAGATAAGGGGGTGACCCCACCAGCCAGACCCACAGCAGGGCTGGGAGAGCCCCTGGAGGGTTCCGTGGGGCCGGATACCCCAGCCCTACCTGCCAGGTTCACCAGGCCCTCGAGGCTGGTGGGCAGGTTGCTCTGCGTGCGCTGGGTGTTCCGCAGGTGCAGGGTCTGCAGGGCCGTCATCGCCGGCAGCTGCCTGCGGACACGGAGAGCCACAGGGCAGAGAGAGTGTCAGGAGGGAGCAGGCACTGCCCCAGCCCTGCCAGGCTGGGCTCCAGCCCGGGAAGCGGGGCTGTACCGGAGCTGTGCGTGCAGGAGGGGGTTGTTGTTGAGGATGAGGGTCTGCAGGTGGACCAGGCGCCTCATCTGTGGGGGGAGACTCTCCAGCTTGTTGTCACTCAGGTCCAGGTAGAGCAGGTCGGTCAGGTTGATGAAGAGCTGGTTGGGGATGGTGTCGATGCTGCAGGGATATGGGGAAATTCAGGGCTGCCTGGGATCTGTACCAGCCTCGGGCAGAGAGCAGGACCCGGAGCAAAGTGTGACCAACAGAGGTGGCCATGGCCAGGAGGGGGAGATGGTCACCCTGGCCTGGACCCACCTGTTGTGGCCAAGGTTGAGGACCAGCATGTTCTTGGCATTCTCCAGCTCCCGGGGACACTCTGTGAGCTGGTTGTAGCTCAGGTCCTGGGAAGATGGGAGCACAAAGCAGCAGTCACCCTCTGCCCCACACCCAGCCAGCACCACCCAGACCTGAGGGCTGTCTCCAGGGCACACAGGGAACCCAGACATGGCATCAGCCTTTAAAGGAGGCATTGTCAGAGGATCATCCTGCCAACAGCCAGCTTCCCTGGAGCTCCGGCATGGGCTTGGGACTGCTGTTCCCAAATAGCACAAGGAGCCACCAAGGTGCAGGAATGGGATCCAGGAGTCTGAGCTGGCTCCTGCATCAGCTGAGGAGACTCTGCACCCACCAGCACTGAGAGGTCATCCAGCTGGAAGATGTCATCAGGGACTCCTGAGTTCTTCAGGCTGTTTGCACGAGCCACAATTGCCTGGAAAGGGGAGAGAGGCAGGAATGCAGCCACCTGCTGAGCCCCCAGGGCAGCCAGGTATGATCCTTGTATGATCTCAGATCCCAGAGGTGCCTGGGGACCCCTGAGGCACGAGGGGGACACTCACCCGGAGGCAGGGCAGGCCGGAGAGCTCTCCATGGAGCGTGGTGAGGCTGTTGTGACTCACGGAGAGGTGCTCCTGCAGGGAAGCCCCAGACAAGCCCCAGTGAGCAGAGAGAGGAGCTGGAGCTGTGCAGGGCAATGGTTGGGCCCCCACATTCATGTGGCAGCTCCTCCATCCCAGGAGAGCTGGGGACCTGTGAAGCCCTGTCACACCCAGGGCTGCTGGGACACTCCCAGTCTCAAACTGGTTGGTTGGCCCAGTGTGCCTGCGCTGCCTCCACATCCCTCATTCCCTGGGGTAGCCCTGGCTGGACACCTCAGCCCTGCTGTAGGGTTTGGGGTGCTCTGGGATGCCACTGAGCTGGCCTGTGGCAGTCCCACACAGTCCCTGGGCAAACAGACCCCAGTCCCTGAGAACGCCTCTCACTGGGGGATCTGGAAAGAGGCACACGTGGGCACTGCTGGGGTAGGAGGAATTTCCCTGGGGAAATGTTTTCCTCTGAGCATCACCAGCCCCGGCTGTTGCCTGCTCAAGAAAAGAAGGAATTGGCAGGCTGTGGGCAGGATGCCAGGATTTGAGTCTTGCCGTGGCTCCCAAGAACCCGGCAGGGCTGGCGGGAGCACAGCTCTGAGCGGCACAGAGGGATTCCCTGCACCTGCCACAGGGACAGGGACTTCTGGCAGCATTTAAAGCACTGATGTGGTCTGACACTGATAGGATGAGGTCCCTGATGTGCTGTGGACACTACCAAAGCCAAGCTGAGCCACGACTCCACCAAAGGCGTGGTTGAGCTGCCCAAAAACAAAGCCAGGCAGCTGCCAGCTCCTGCTCTTTATATACTTTAGCAAAGGAGAAGAGAAAAAAGCCCCAAAAACCTTGATCCTCTCCATTTTAACCATCACCCTTTCCTTCTGCTACAGGGCAGAGGACCTAAGCGTGGTTTTTAATCTGGTTTTCTAGGAAAACAAGGTGAAACCGAGTGCAAGTCCATCTCAACCCCATTCCCGACAGCTCCTGCAGCTGATTCCAACCACACATTGTAGCTCAGTGCTATTATTAGACACGAGAGCATCCGCCCCTGAGCCAGGAGGCTGGCAGGGAACAGGCTCCCGTCAGATCTCACAGCCCCAGCGGGACAGGGGAGCCCCATTCCGTCCCAAAACATGGGGCTCACCAGCTTCTGGAGGGCAGCGAGCTCCTCGGGCAGGTAGCACAGCCCCGTGCGGTTCAGCTTCAGCCAGCGCAGGCTCGTCATCGCCTTCACATGCTCCGGGAAGTATCCGCCCTGGAGAGGAGGAGGAGGGTGAGGAAACCACCTGTCCCATGGGATGAGGATCTGGGGACCTCAGGCTGATTGATGCTCTGTGGTCATGGGAGGTTTGGGATCGAGCAGCCCTATGGGACTGGGAACTGTGGGGTCGTGATGACCCAGTCCTATAGGACTGGGAGCTGTGGGGGTTGGGATCACCCAGTCCCATAAGACTGGGAACTAGGGGGCTGGGATCACCCAGTCCCATAAGACTGGGAATGAGGGGACTGGGATCACCCAGTCCTAGGGGGATGGGGATCGATCATTCCTATGGGATTAGGAGCTGGGGGCCATGGAGACGCAGTCCTATGGGATTGAGAGTTGGGATCGCCCAGTCCTATGGGGGTGGGAGCTGGGATCGCCCAGTCCTATGGGATTGGGAGCTGGGACCGCCCAGTCCTGTGGGAGTGGGAGCTGGGATCGCCCAGCCCCATGGGATTGGGAGCTGGGATCGCCTAGTCCTATGGGATTGGGAGCTGGAGGCCATGGAGACCCAGTCCTATGGGAGTGGGAGCTGGGATCGCCCAGTCCTGTGGGAGTGGGAGCTGGAGGCTCGGGGAACACCTGTCTCTCTGGGACCCCGTGGGCTGGGGGCCGGGCTGCCCAGCCATAGCGGCCGGGATCGCCCGGTCCCGCGGTGCCCAGCGGGTCGGGACCGGGGCTGCCCCAGGTCACCCACCCCGGGCGGGGCCGGGATTCCCCTGCCCCGGGGGCCGCGCCAGGCCTGACAACCCCGCAGGGCCGGGGCCCGCGGGGCCCCTGGGGGCCGGGCTGTCCCCCGCTCCCGCTCCCCCGCACCTTGAAGTCGTTGCCGCTGAGATCGACGCCGCGGACGAAGGGCAGGACGCCGGTGGCCGCCATGGCGGAAGGGCGGGGGGACCCTGCGGCGGCACCGCGCCCCGCCAAGCCCCGCCCCCGGCCCCGCCCCGGCCGTGACGCACAAGGGGTGGGCGGGGCCGGGCGCTGCTTCCGCGCGCGGGTGGGCGGGGCCTCGCCGCGCCGCGCCCCCATTGGCTGGGGCCGCGCCGGGGGCGCGCGGTGAGTGCGGGGCGTGGGGGGGCCCGGTGCCGGTCCCGGTGCCGCTGCCCGGTCCCGGTGCCGCTGCCCGGCCCGGCCCGGCCGCCTCCCCTCGCTCACTGGGGTGGGGTAGGGGGGTGCTCCCCTCCCGGGGCCGCGGTACTGCCCCAGCGCCGCCGGTGCCCCGCGAGGCTTTGCGGCAGGGCCGGGTGAGGAGCGGGTGACCCTTCCCCGGCATGTCCGGTCCTTCTCCGGGATGCCCCTTCCTTCCCTGGGGTGTCCCCTCCGCGGTGTACCCGTTCTCTGGGGTGTCCCTTCCTTCCGCGGTGTGTCCCTCCCCCCGTTCCCTGGGGTGTCCCTTCCTTCCCTGGGGTGTCCCTGCCCCGGGCTGTCGCTTCTCCGGGTGACCCTTGCTCCCTCCCCGCACCCAGGCGTCCCGGCGGCGGCGGGAGCCTTTGTCCCGGAGGAAAGCGGGTCGGCGGAACCCCTTTGTTGCCCAACCCCTCCCGCCCGTGCCTGTCCCAGGCTGACGCTCCTGTTCTCCGCAGGGCGACCATGGCGGCGTTCTGGCAGCAGCGGGGCCGGCGGCAGGAGAACGGCGGGCTGGGCAGTGTCATCGACGGGCTGGGCAGCGTGTTCGATGTGCTGCTGGCCAACGCCAGGCTGGTGCTGGGCGTCAGCGGCGCGGCCGTGCTGGCCATCGCCACGCTGGCCGTCAAGAGGGTAAGGCTGGCATCAGAGCACAGGGGGATGCACAGAGAACTGGGCTGGCCCCAGTGTGGTGGGGCAAGATGTGCCACAAACCTCGGTGTCTGCTCCTGGAGCTGGTTCTTTGCATGTGGCATAAATGCCACCGGTGCTGGCAGCAGTGCCGTGGGCATGGAGCTGCCCGCTCCCACCCTGTGGGACCGTGTGTGTACCTCCATGTTCCCTTTGCCTGGAGCATTTGGGATACAGAATTCCATCCTGAAAGGCACCTGGGACTTCAGCTGCATTTGGGTATCTGTTTCCCACGTAGAACTCACAGGAACGTGATGTGCACCTTTGTGGCCCCCCAAACTGGGCGTTTTTCTGAGCAGAGGCCTTGAGTGGGGCTGTCCCCCCATGTGTGTGCTCCTGAGGGGCTGTTGTCACCCATAATTCATGGGAAACAAAGACAACAACTTGTCCACTTGGGTTTCCCTTCCCCCTAGCTGATTGACCGAGCCACCAGCCCTCGGGATGAAGGTGATCCCAAAGCTGAGCAGAAGTCCCTGGAGGAGAGCTGGCAGGACTTGGCATTGATCAAGACACCACCAAAACCCCCCAAGAAGCAGAGAAGGGAAGACCTCAGCGAGCCTCTGCTCTCTCCAGCTCGGCCTCTGGTGCCAGGTGAGGCTCAGGGTGCCCAGCCAGGGAGATCACCTTGACGTGCTCGGGGTGGCTGTGCCGCTGCTCCCGGCAGTCTGGGAGCTCCGCATTATTTTTAGCTCGGTGCCCGGAAAGCCGACCCGACCGAGCCTGCCCTCCTGGGAGGCTCCCAAGCCACGGCCCCTTTTTAGGCAATGCCTGTGGAAACGGGAGCTCTGATAACACCCAGGGTGTCCCGGCCAGCGCTGCGGGGCGGGGGCTGTCGGGGTTTGTTTCCTCTGGAGCAGTGTTGGCTGCGCTCGTTTTCTGGGTCAGCCCTGCCTGCAGGAAGGTGTTCTCGGGAGCTGCTGCAGACAAAGGCTGCCTTGTCTGGCTGCCCACGGAGATGGAGTTTTTCCAAGTGGGAAACTGGCCCAGCTCGGTCCAGGGCATGTCCTGAGATACTGGACCCAGAGCAGGATCATTTGTAGGATCCTTGTGTGAGGAGGTGGAGGGGCAGGCACCAGTCTTCTGGTGACCAGTGACAGGACATGAGGGAACAGCAAGAGCTGTATCAGGGAAGGTTTAGGCTGGTTATTCGGAAAAATGTTCTTCCCCAGAGGGTGGTCGGGCACTGACCAGGCTCCCCAGGGAGTGGTCATGGCCCCAAGGCTGCCAGAGCTCCAGGAGTGTTTGAACAATGCTCTCAGGGACAGGATGGGATTGTTGGGGTGTCTGTGCAGGGCCAGGAGCTGGACTGGATGATCTTTGTGGGTCCCTTCCAACTCAGCATATTCTGTGATTCTCTGACCCTGGCAGCGAGTCCCTTGCCTGGTTCCCATCTCTAGCTCAGAAGTGAGGCTGGGAACAGTCAGGTTTTGAGGTTGGTTTGGGCTCTGGGGGCTGGGAAGT
Source organism: Monarcha castaneiventris obscurior (assembly GCA_026261815.1). NCBI lineage: Eukaryota > Metazoa > Chordata > Aves > Passeriformes > Monarchidae > Monarcha > Monarcha castaneiventris. The sequence continues at coordinate 8,690,299 of JAMPIT010000856.1, read as the reverse complement.
GCCATTAGCATCAGAGGGCTTGGTGGGGGCCCTTGGCAAGGTCAGTGTCACCTCCAGAGGGGTGGGCTGAGAGCTGGACACCCAACTCGTGCCTTCCCTTCTGCTGCTGGGGGTTGCAGATGATCTACTCAGAGCTATGACTTCTCCTTTCCCTTCTCACAGATCCCAGGGGCTGCTCTGCCCCTCTGGGGGCTCCTCAGGTCAAGTCCAGCCCCCTGCGCTGCCTCACGCTGCAGGAGAAGCTCCTCTCACACAGCAGCCAGCTGGCCGTGCCCGAGATCCAAGTGTCCCTTGTCCCACAGCTGGCCAGGAGCATCTGCACCCAACTGCAGAACTTCCTGCGGAGCAAGTGCCCAGAGCTGCCCTTCGGCCGCCTCTTCCTCAGTGGAGCCCTGCTCGATGGCCTTGAGGTCCTGGCAGCTGACCACATCCACCTCATGCTCCCGGTGACCCTCGATGCCGGGCTCTGGAGCCTCATCTCGGGAGAGGACACCGTGGTGAGGAACCCCCAGCACTGGATGATCAAGAGGATCGATCTGGGGTATTTCCCTCGTGGGTGCAGCCCCTGGGACAGGTTCATCGTGGGCCGCTACCTCTCCTCCAATGTGCTCAACGAGACCCTCCACAAGCTGCTGGTGGCCTCCATCAACTGGCCGGCCATCGGCGGCCTGCTGGGCTGTGCCATCCACCCCGACGTGGCCTCCCGGGAGCTGAAGCTGGAAGTCAAACACGATCAGGTTGAGCTGAGCATCACCCTCTTCCCCGTGGTGGAAATGGAGGACAAGGTTCTTCTGGCCGTTCCTCCTGAAGGGCTGGTGGAAAACCTCTGGCTGGAGAGCTTTTACAGGGCAGAGGTCTCGAGGGTGAAGGAGCTGGATGCCGGCGACTCCGGGGCTCGGCAGCTCTGCCTCCGCATCCTCAATGGCGTCTGCAGGAGGCAGCCCAGCCTGCACAAACTCGGTGGCAGCCCCGTGACCCACGTCATCCTGCACCTCAGTGACGCTGCTTCGGACTGGGCAGAGGAGAGCCTTGCTGACAGGTTCCAGCAGGTGCTTGAGGAGCTGGTGGCTTACCTGGAGAAAGGGGTCCTGCCTTCCTATTTCAACCCCAAAATCAACCTGTTCTCTGGGCTGTTGGAAGAGGAAATCGATGAGATGGGCTTCGTGCTCTACAGGGCCATGTCTGAGCCAGAGCTCCTGCTGAAGTGACCGGTGTGTTGGGAGCTCCTGAACGTGGGGTGTTGCTCCCCTGCCTGCTGCTCCCCGCTGTGAGGGCTGTGATGCTTCTAGTTGACTAGTCAGTAAGAGGCAAAGTTCTTGCACTTTATGAGAAAAGAAACGTTTCCTGTGTGAATAAAACGTGCCTGAGCAGAGGTGGGTGCTGGCAGAAGGAGCCTTTGGCTGGGAGGCTCTGCCAAACCCAGGGTGAGGGCAGCCCACACTCACAGGTGAGTTCTGTCTGCTGGGAGCCAAGTGAAGCATGTTCGGTCTCTGGTTCCCAGTGTCCTCTGCCTGTCCCAGCTGCCAGGCTCCCCTCATGCTCTGAGACCAGCTGGAGCTGGAGAGGAGCAGCCCCTTCCCGCTGCTGTGTCCTGCAGACCCCTCAGGTGCAGCGTCCTGGGTGGGTCCTGTCACCAGCACCCCACGTGGTCTCACTGTGCCAGCACTCAGGGCAGGGGGAGAGCCTCACCCACCTGTAGGATTTTGCCAATCCAAAATAAGCCCTGTGGATGATCTGGGTGCTTGATGGTACAGCCGTAGCAAATGGGGCTGGGGGTTTATTCCTTGGAAACCCTTCCAGCTGCCAGAAGGGGTGAGCTCAGCCCTACCTCTTTGTTCTGACTGTGTTGGCGCTGCCCCGAGGAAGGGGCCCTTGTCCCATGCAATGTTTTGCTGGCAGACGTCCTGAAAAAGAGCTGCTGGCTCTGGGGAAGCTCCTGGTTTCAGCTGGAGGCTGCAGCAGGGCTGTGTCCCCTCCCTGGTGGGTGGATGGCTGCCAGTGTCTGCAGGTAGCGTGTCTCCTCCCAGTCTGTCTGGTCACCTTTTCACACACACATTGCTGCTGTCTTGATGTCCTTTTTCCCTGGAGCCCCCCCGGTATGGGGTGGGGATGCAGGGCAGGAATGATGTTGTGAGCAGAGTGCTTGCAAGAACTGAAGTGGTTTATGCTTTTTATTAAGAAGATATATTTTGTTTGGGTATTTTGTTGGTTTTTTTCTCTTCCTTTGAGTGGCTGCTAGTAGGGTTTGGTCTGGCTCTAGTCCCAGAGCAAAGGAATTTATTCTTAGATTTAATGGGAAGAGTTGGTTTTGCACACGGGTGGGGCTGGAGGAATCCTGTGGACTTCACAGTGAGCAGCTGTTGTGGTTTAGCTTTCTTTACAGCTATCATCTTGTTTATGGGAGGAAAAAAACCTGCTTTTCCTTCCAGTCTGACAATTACTTTGTTCCTCCAAACCACTTCCCAGGTGTTAGTGATGAGAATAAACCTTCCCTGTGCACAGTGGCTCTTTGGTGTCAGCTCTGTTTTGTCTCCTTTCCCCTGGTGAGGGCTGAAGTGACCCCCCAGCTGTGGTGGCCTTCCTGGGAACCACCCAGGGCGTGCCCCTGCTGCATGGAGAGCTTGGTGATGGTCAGATCCCATCCTGCAAAGTCTTCCTCCTCCTCTTCCAAAGCCCTGGACCCACAGAGTGCCTGACTGCAGTGTGGACAGAGCTGTCTGGACACTGAGCTTGTACCACTTACAGGGCTCAGCTGAGCATTGAGCAGGGTTAGACTCCTAAAGCTGGTCCTGGCTGATGCCACCAGCGAGGTTTAACCTGCTCCCTGTGTCCTGCACAGCTGCTTCCCACTGCTGTTGCCATTCCAAGGTGCCTGGCCAGGCTGCTGCCCTGCCGTGCCTCAGTGACTGCATTCCAAAGCCTTCTAATCCTGTTATTTTAGTCCAGGGTGGGTATTTTTAGGCCATGGCTGTTAATGGTGGGAGTGAGGGGTGCAGAGAAATGCGACCCAAATTCTCCTGACTTTCTGCCTGGATTTAGGCCCGACTGCTGCAAAGTTTCAGGCTCTCTTTCAGACTTGTGCTGCTGTGGGCTCTGCTTCCAGCTGCCCTCCAAGTACTCCAGCCTCCTGCCCATCCCCTCAGTGCTGACCCCAGGAACTGCTCCGTGCCCAGGAGCAGCACTGGAGGTCCTGGCAGCAGAGCACACAGGAATCCTGCAGATCTCCCTCCTTTGATGAACAGAGGAAGCCCCAGCAGTGAGGGAAAAGGCAGCCTGGCTTCCCAGGGAGTTCAGTCTGAACTCAAAACAGGAAAACAGAGCCTCCCTTCAGCTCAGCCTGCTCTGTCTGTCCCAGGTCAGCAGATGCAGCTGGTGAGATAAAAACCACTTTTCCCATCTCGTCGTAGCTCACTTCTAAATTACTGCAGGGAATTTCTGCCAAGAAAGCTCCTGTATTGTTCCAGTGATTGGAAAGAGCAAGATTTGGCTGGATGCTGTTACAGCAAAAGCTTCACTGTTTTATGTAGGAAGAAATAATTAGGCAGAGTTAAGGTGTTACTGCACCAAATTTAAAATTTAAATAATATTTTAATAAGAAACTTAGTAGTATGACAAAAATAACTTTCATCAGCTAGCAGCATCACAAAGGCATGTCTCAAAGTTTGAGGAAGAACTCGCCTTGAAATTCAGGGACCATCTAAAATGAAGGCATTTCCTGAGCACTGCAGCTGAGCTCCTCTCAGGCCAAGCACCAGATCCAGCTCCTCTACACCTGACCCTCCTTCACTGGCAGGGACAACGCAGGTAAGGGTGACCAAAAAGGGGAATGTTGCTCAGGTAACATCAACCTAGAAGGGAACTTAAATTCCACACTGTGGAAAGCCAAGGACTGAGCAGAGCTCAGCAGCCCTGGTGTCTGTCCTGGTGGCCCTGATCCAGCTCTTTCCTGTATGGAAAGGGCAGGAAAGGAACAACCACCAGGATGGTGCAGGGGGACAATCCAGCACAGTTTTCTCCACAGACTCAGCTTCCAAGTGCTTCCTTGAAATGTTCAGACTACCCCAATCTGCTCAGCAGAAGAGCAGCTGGAAACAAAAGCTGGTAGTGGAACCACTTTTCCAAGCTGGTTGAACCCTTGCTGTAACAAATGACATTCCTTGGCAGGAGCAGCCTGCAACCAGCCCTTCCAAAAAACGCTCAAGGGACTTGTTTCCAGAGTCCAGTTCCTTGTGGCAGAGGCTGTTCCTGCAGCAGTTCACAACCCTGGTCCTTCCAGGCTCTCAGAGGTCCATCTCAGCTCAGTGGTTCTGAGGGCAGGTTTTCCTCGTGTGCCCAGGCTGGTGGCAAATGCTGCAGGTCCGTGGTTTCTTGGCAGCAGATCCTGAGGAGAAACTGCCTGGTCTCTTGGCCTTGCTTCCCAACCCTCTGGAGTATCCATTGCTGCCAAAGTGGTTCAAAGAATCATCTCCAGAAGGGCCTAGAGATAAACAACTTGAATTTAAGGATCTTTGGAAACATAAATAGGTGACAAACACAAGGTAAATTCAAAATAGCAGATGAAGGATTCTCAGATTATTCCTGAACCTGCTTTTGCTTCAGACTAGTCTGAACAGTGAAATGTTACCCATTTGTCTTGCAGCATTAGAGACATGTGGGAACAGCACAGGGAAAGCTGATCAGCCTGCTGGCATGCTCTGGTCTGCAGCTGATGCAGAAACAAAACATGGCAGAAAACTTGGGGTTTAAGTAGTTTTGAAAACGTGATTTTACCCGTCTGAGGAGGAGGAGAATCTCTCACAAGACCACAATCTCCCTCTGTACCTGGTTATGTCCCTTTTTGTCAGTTCTCTCTCTTTTGCCTCCTTATTTTGTCATTATTTTTGTTTTCAGCAAGTTTCCACACTCCGTTTCATCTCTGATCAAAGCTCCAGAGTGACTTGCCCCTTCCCTGCACCCCTAAACTAGGGCAGAGGGAGCAGCACAGTTTCCCTGTGGAAACTGGATTTCTGGCATGCCAGAACGGGGTTAGAGATCTCCAGAAGTGGTGCCACGGCTTCAACTCTGGACCAAGTCAGTAACAGCTCTCATAAAGCTCAGCACTGTAATTTGGGAGGACAAATTCCCAAACAGACTGTTGGAAAGAGTGCTGGGCTTTATCCAACGAGTCATGGACAGACAGATGGTCAAGTTTACTGCACAGAGAAGCCACGCATCCTGCTTGGATGTGGGCTGTGGGGATGTATCCTGCCAGCACTTGGAAAGGTAAGCCAGACTTTGTTGTTAAGAGCAACATTTGAAGTGCTGTAAAGCTGCTGACAGATGTTCTGAAGACAAACCTGACAACTGTTAAATGTATGGACCTCTGGAGATCATCCAGTTCAACCCCCCTGGCCAGGCAGGGTCACCTGGAGCAGGTGACACAGGAACATGTCCAGGTGGGTCTAGGATGTCTGCAGAGAGGGAGACTCCACACCCTCCCTGGGCAGCTGTTCCAGAGCTCTGCCACCTTTCATGTAAAGAAATTCTTCCTCATGCTGATGTCAAACTTGTAGTGTTTTAGCTCCTGGCCATTGCTCCTCATCCTGTCGCTGAGCACCACAAAAAAAAGTCTGGCACCATCCTCTTGGCACCCACCTTTGAGATATTTATATGCATTAGAGATCCCCTCTCAGTCTTGTCTTTTCTAGACTAAACAGGCTCAGCTCCCTCAATCTTTCCTCATCAGAGAGACGCTCCAGACCCCTCATCATCTTTGTGACCTCCGCTGGACCCTCTCCAGCAGCTCCTTGTTTTGTTCAGCTTAAGAAGAGCCTCCAGCCCTCACGTCTTCCCCAAGCCCAGCCATACCTGGTGCCACGTTCTCATCCGCCCACTGGAAGAAGCCACACTGCTGCTCGCGGGGCTTGGGGCAGGTGTGGAACTGGCGGCCCTTGTTGGGCCCGTCCTTCTGCACGGTGCGTGTCACGGCAGGCTGGTCACAATTGCACACCGTGCCACCTCCAGCACCCGAGCTGCTGCTTCCCAAGGGCTCTCTCCCTCCTCCTGGGCGCTGGAATCCCGCTGCAGCTCTTCCAGCAGCGGGCTGGAGCGGCGTGGAGCTGCGTGGAGCCGCGGTGCCTCCGTCCTGGGGCTGCTCGTCAGCCCAGAGGAAGAAGTTGCAGGTGCTGGAGCTGCACTTGTAGAACTGGCGGCCGCGGTTGGGGCCATCCTTGCGCACAGTCAGCAGCAGCGCCTCGCTCCCACAGTTGCACACCACGGCATTCCCATCGTCTGGAGCGGCTGCAGGAGCAGCCCTGGGGGTCCTGGAGGAGTTGACAGAGAGCAGGTGCCCCCGTGCCGGGTTTGAGGTCCCCCTGGCTTGCCTGCTCTCACTGCCGGCTCTGTTCAGTGAGTGGTTGGCCTGCAGGTGATGCCCGGGCTGGGCGGTGGATGATGCAGGTTGGGATGATCTGTGCAAGTACTTGAGGTCCAAGAGCTCTCTCAGCATCTCATCGCAGCCTCCAATGCAGCCAACGAACTCCAGGGGCATCACAGGGGGAACGCTGCCTTTCTTGAATTTAAATTTCAGTCTGCAAGGAAAGGAAGAGTCAAAGTCTCCCAGTTTCTCAGCAACAGACCTCAATTTAGACTTGAATTTTAATTGTTTTGGTTCTGCTATATGGAGACCAGTTTACCCAACCCCTCTTCTTTCTATCCCCAAGCCAAGTGCCACTCCAGCTTTCCAAGACTGGAATGGAAAATGCTTGTCCAGCCTAACCCATGGAAGTCTCTGCCCCAATGTCCAACAGGGGATAACTGGCATGACCTACCTGTGAACTGGATGGGGTTTACACACATCACAGACGCTCTCGTCCCTGGTCACATCCAGCACAAAGTCAGGGAACCAGACTGCAGTTTTACAGGCTGGATAGCCCATGCAGCTGAGGTAGAACCTGCCATGGGACAAAGGCACTGGATGAGGAAGAGGCAAAGTCAAGACAGTCAGGGATGCATTCCTGTGTCTTCTCAGCTGTCAGAAATTGTCAAAACTGCAATTTTTAAGGGCAAATACCTACTTGACAAGAGGTTCAGCTGAGTCCACACAGCTCACGTAGCTGGTGGAGTCAGCAAGCTGCAGCCCAAGGTTTCCAAGCTTTTACCAAAGGAGGTAAATGAATGCCTGGAGAAACACAAAACAGGAGGCTACAAGAGGGAAGGTCACCAACCCGCCGTTCTTCCTGGTCTTCAGGACCATGTCGCTGTTGCACTGGGGACACTTCCGAACGGAAACAGGCGTCGCTGGGTACACCTCATCCTGCTCTGGAACTTCTGCAGCTTCTCCAAAATACTGAGCCAGGGCTTGGTCCAACCTGTAAAGAAATGAGCAGAGCATCCTGTGTGTCCCTGCAAGGAGCAATCAGGTGCTGCAGTGACTCAGAGCCTGCTGCCCCCCACACAGCCCCTCTGAGCTTCTCCACGAGTACATTGACTCAGCGCCACATTTCTGGAACAGGAAAGGTGTGGGCACAACATCAGAGGTCAGTGCATGTTGCCATCCCCAAATTTAATCTTAACTGCTCATCCTGGTTTAAACCCTCAGCTGGCAGGAGCTCCTGACAGCATGCCAGGCTGCGAGTCATCCTTTCCCATGCAAATGCCTCCCCACAGGGGGCAGAGCTCCAAGGAAGCAGTGTGACAGGATCCCTCATTCCACAGAACAGTGTGACAAGGTCCCCCACTCCAGGCTGAGCTCCAGATGAGCAGCCAGCACCTCCCAGCAGAGAAAGCAAAAGGAAGAGGGAGGGCAAAGATGGGACTCACTTGTTGGCTCTGGCCACAGCTTCAATGAAGACTTGCTTGTACTTTTGAACCTGCTGCTGCAACACTACAGATTTGTCTTTCTTCCCCTCACAGATCAGTTTTAGATCAGCCTCCAGCTCAGCTCGAAGGTCAGGCTTGGACATCTCGTAGCCCATGGAATCATAGCCTGAGGAATATATGGAATGGTAAGCGAAAGGAGGGAGCAGGTAAGGACCCTGCCATCTTTGTCAGGGTTTTTCCCTCACCTTCCACCAGCCCCATGCCCAGCTGGCCGGGCAGGAAGCGCTGATCTGCTGTAAGCCCCACGTACATCCGCGTCTTGATGGTCTCGATGTGCTCGGCGTGGGTGGCATCAGTCCCTGGAAGCAGAGAGATATTAATCAAACCAGGGGCCAAGAAGTGATTTCCCCTGTGCCCAGGGACAAGGACACAACTTATGGTGAGGAGCAGCACCGCCCTGCTGCTCCACTGGCACCGAGGCCAGCAAGGTGCTGGTGGCACACCCTGGACATGAAACTGCCCATCTCCCTGAGTACTGGAGGTGCTCTGCAGGCTCCTGAGGATGTTTGGACTTTGCCCTCTATATCCCTTTATTCTGCACATTTACGTGATTTCTTATCTGCAGCAACATTTGGAGAATTCCCTAGGGAAAATTCCCTCTGCCAAGAGCAAGAGGCCACGCTGCCCATACTGACCAATGCCGTGTTTTTCCATGAGAGCAATGAGATCTGCTTCTGTGAGGAGCAAGGGAGGACTGGTTTCCCCATCCACCATCTCCACCGTGGTGGGCTGAAAGCGAGACCCCTTCTGATACAGCGGGATAACCTGAAGGAAAGGAGAATCTCTTTGAAAGTGCTTCCTGGTCCATTCATGCAGGACAAAGGCTCTGAGTGAAACAGCCAGAAACGGTCAAAAGATGTTTTGCAGTGAGGTCTGAAGTTGGCAGTGAAGTGCTACTTCAGCCTCTCCCACTTGTGTTACTCAAGGGGATTACCTTATCACTCCACTTGTCGTAAGGATACACTTCCAGGTAATTTCGGGCCAGGATCATGAGTCCTTGAGCAAGGAATCGCTCGTTGGCAATGTCGATCTCCACAGTTGTTTCCTGTCCTTTGGCATCTTGAGAGCAGCAAGCCAAGAAGTGGCGCACGATGAATTCATAGAGTCTCTGCTCATTGCCCTGAGATTGAACAGTGAGAAGGGTCAGTGTCCTCCCAGGTTAACAAGACATCACAAAATCAGTGGGACCTCGGGTGAGGATTTTCTGCTAATGACCATGTTAAGATTTTTATCTTTATTTATCAAGCAACACAACCCATCCAGTTCCCTCTGGTTACACCCACCTGCAGGTTGCTGGTGTATTTTGTGGGGTGAATGGGAGGGTGAGCCTGATCGGATTTGGTTCCACTCCGTGGGGTTGGCCCACCCTGATCCAAAATCCTCTGTGCAAACTCTCCCCAGTTTGGGTCCTGTGTTTGCTGTTCTACCAAGGCAGAGAGGTTCAGCTCCTTGGGGAAAATGTTGGTCTCAGTTCGGGGGTAACTAATGAACCTTAGGAAGAAAGACAGGAGAGCACTTTGAGAATTGCTCCAAGATGCTTCCCATTTTAGACAAAAGGCCATTTACTTTTAAAAGAATTAAGTTTACCAAGCCAAGTCTTTCTTTCTTACCCTTTAGTATAGAGTTTTTCTGCTAATGTCATCGTTTCCTTTGCATTTATTTTCAGTTTGCGGGAAGCCAATTTTTCCAGTTCCTGCATTGGGAAGAGCCAGAAAACCCAAAAGGATTAGTGGATAATTCAGAGCAGTGAGTAAAACATCTGTTCAAAGCTCTTTTCAGAGAAATTCTTCCCAGAATTCAAACATACCACAGTGTCCAGGGGCAGGGGCCTCCATTTGCTCTTTGGCTTGCTCACAACATCAACAACAGTCGCTACTGGATCCTAAATACAGTAAACAAAACCCACATCTCTTTTAGGAGTTTACACAAACTGTTCTTTAAAACAAGACAGATACAGGGAATGTTTGGCTGAATCTGGAGTATGCAACTGTTTACAAGCTTTCCTACCTCCATGCACATCTGGTAAAGGACCAGGCACGCTGTGTGATTGAAGAGCCGGTTCCTCTTCCAGTTGAAGACCACGCTGCCATCTTCATGGTCGTGGGTCACTGTGATGGACAACAGAGCTGGCTGAGAGAGGAGCCACAAAATGGAAATACCATAAAGGCACTTGGAAACCTTCCAGCTCTGCTCAGTGGTCACGGCAGAGGAAAAGGAAACCACCTCTGCAGCATTTTGTGTTTGTTGCTCCAATGTTTTTCCTTCCTATCCACATCAAACCCTCAAAGATGGAGCTCAGGACTGTGTTTGCCCAAACATACCCTTAATTTTGAAGAAGGCTTCAGGAACAAAGGCCTGGATGGCTTTGAAGCGTTCAACTACAAATCCCAGTGTTGGGAACTGGCAGCTGCCGTAGCTGATGAGCTGATCTGCTAAAATATCAGGGAAGATCTTCCGCAGCCTCAGAGTCTGGAATCTGGTGAAGGCAGCACCTGAGGAAACAAAATGGGCACCAGAACTGAATACGACAATGTTGAATGATAATCACAGCACTTCAGATCTTTTTAATAATCTGAGCATTAATTTTACTCTGTTTCATACTCAGTTGAAGAAGCCTGTCAGTACTGCATGAGCTATAAACTTCATATTTGCTTAAAGGAGAAATTTCCTCCCGTCAGGAAGAGTTTCTTCACAGAAAAGGCTGTTAAACACTGGAATGGACCGCCCAGGGAGGTGGTGGAGTCACCATCCCTGGAGATGTTCAAGAAACAACTGGATGTGGCACTCAGTGCTCTGGTCTGGTTTACAAGGAGGGGACTGGTCACAGGTTGAACTCAGTCTTTGGAGTTGATGGTTCTCTGATTCAAAGAGCACACTTCCAGTAAAACATTAAATGTTATTTAGTTGTATCTGATTTAAAATCAGGTTTATGACACTACAGAGAGCATTTCTGCCTTGTGTTGAGGTTACAGTAACACATGTTCCCGTACCTATCCTGAGGTCCAGCTCCTGCCTGACGTCGACGGCATCACTCGTCTTTTGGTCAGGCTGGGTGAGGTTCTCACAGGCTGATCTGACAGCATGAAGTGTGATCTCGGAGAACCGGGCTCGGAAAACCTGGAGGTTTGGTTTTACTGCCAAATACACACAGAAGAGAACTCAGAGTAACTCAAACACCAATGGAAAGGAGCAATTAATAAATAGCTATTGTTGAAAGTGTGTGCTGTCAACTGATTCTACAGCTTTCCAACAGCTGGATGCATTTCTGGTCTCTTAGAGCCAAGTACTTACTAGAATTAGACAGCATTTAACCAGGACACAATAAAATTGAGAATTCTCCTCTGCTAAAGGAGTTGTTAAACCATCAGACCATTAGAACTCAGACTGATGAAGATGCTCTACACACCAGCTCTGCACACGTGGATGATCTCAAAGCCGATGTTCTCGCCTTCTCGATCACAGTCAGTCCAGATCACCAGGGCTTGGCACTGCTGGATTTCTCGTTCAAGGGTTCTCTGAGAGGAGAAAAACAACACAGGGAGAACATTCCAGGCCGCTTGCTTTGTCATTTCATTTCAGAATGACTCACTGAACACGAAATGCAATGTGTATCCATGGAGATGGGTTGTTGCAATAACATTCTGTAATTGTGTGTCTCAGGAGATCAGGCAGCTTTCAAAAGAATTGAGTCATTTATTTACATCTAATTCTGTTAAAAAGCTTAGCTTGGAGCGAGATGTACCACAATCTGTTTTCTAAAAATGTCTTTTTCTATAAAACTGAGACACAATCACCAATTCCACCTTGTTGGAAAAGAAACATTTCTATTTTCAGCTGTTCCTTCGCTGCACTACTTGTACATGAGAAGAAGAGTTTCAGTGTCACAAATGAACAGCATACATAGTCCTAGGAAATGTAGGAGGAATCTGCTAAACTGCAGAAATTTGGATGTTAAGGACAAGGATAAGATCATCCTTCTGTCTGGGACAATATTTGTTTAACCAATCCCTGAGCTCAGTTTCAAGGAAAGCCTTAACCATGATGTACCTTGATATCCAGGTAATTTTCAGGGCAATACTTCTCAATTTCAGCATCAAAAAGAGCTAAAGGGTTGCAGCTATGCCTGGAAAACAGAGGACAAACGTGTGTGCATCACATTAACTAAAACACACATTTGTGAGATGCTTAACTGGTGCTCTCCAAGTACTGGAATTAATGTATTTTATTACAGGCCTCGTCTTAGACAATGCAGAGCTCACATGAAATGCTGAGTAACATTTAAAAGCAACAGAATGAAAAACCAGCCAGAGAAAACAGCAAATCTGGAAGGTGACAAGCAGCTTCTCCTATCTGAAGCCCAGAGAACAGAAGAAGGTAAGGCAGAGAAAGAACCTCGCTTCCCAGAACAGCTCCTAGCTGAACAAAGAACACAAAACCATCCCATTTTGGAATCAGTTTAATTCCCTGCCTTGACGTATTTTAACCAGTATCATGTCTTTAGGATTTTTTAGCACTCTGAAGACAGAAATTTGAAACGATATTTTGGTTATTTTGTATAAAATTTGGAACTCATCAAAAAACTCTCCCTGCCCCCTTGTCTTTGAGCCTGCAGTGTTCCAAGGCTGTGTCAAGGATGAGAGCAGGAGGTGACAGACCCTTCTTGTGAAAGGCAGGAGGTGACAGAGCCCTTCCTGCCAGGGGCATGAGGTACCAACCATTTGCGAAATGGCATGATAAAATCATGAGCCAGCAAATGTCCTGACACGGATGTCATCACCATGGTAACGTTCTGCAAGAGACACAGAAAGGAAATTAGTGCCCAGCACTCACCAAAAAACTACCCACAGCCCCCAAATCTCCCTTCAGTTCTCAATTTACATCATTAGTGACACCTTTCTCCTGTTAATCACAGACTGGTTTGGGTTGGGAGGGACCTTAAAGCCCATCCAGTGCCACCCCCTGCCATGGGCAGGGACACCTTCCACTGTCCCAGGCTGCTCCAAGCCCCATCCAAACAGGCCTTGGACACTTCCAGGGATGGGGCAGCCACAACTAATACATCATAACAAGCTCTATCCATGGCCTTATCCTCAGTTTTTGTAGGAAGCTCCCAATTCTAAACAGCAATGTGTTTTTGACTGACACAAAACCAGTAAGCTGAAAGATTTAGAACAACAAAACAGGTGGTTGAGCCAAGAAAGCAACATCTGACTTTTTCTCATCTTTGGGCAGAACATCCCCATGGCTGGAGCCGTGTTTCATAACTCCTGACAAAAGGCTTTTATTAATTAGCATTTGTACTTAATTAATCCAGCAGGAGACTGAGAGAAAACTCTTACCTGGCCAAACATCTGGTAGTCATATTCATAGATCTTGTTGAACTTGGAAAACCCTTCTCGCTGGAAGGAAAAGGAGGATTCCTGAGTTTCTGGCTTTTAACAGAAAACAAATTCTTAGATTCTTTTTAATTAATTTTTTTAACAAGAAACAAATCCATTGCACCTTGCTTTGTCCACACTGGGATGGAGCACAGGAGGCAGAGGGCAAAGAAAAACCAAGTACTGGGGCTAACAGGAACTGCAGCAAGGGGATGGAAATCTCCTGTATCGTTTATGGAAACACTAAAATGGTGATTTCCAAGGTAAGAGGATTTTTAACCACTCCTGAGGGTGATCCCGGGGTTACCTCCCCATGGATAATGAAGAACTGATTTGTTTAATGGGGCTGGCCAGTGCTCAGAAACTCCTGACAAACACCTGTCCTGTTCCAAGGGACAAGTAGTGTCCCCAGGGCTACCTCCCACCTACATCGGACCCATACAAGTTCCTAGATTCTGTATTTGCTTTTTTTACAGAAGCAGGACGATTTCTTGATTGGGACTGTCTGCACCCAGGTTCTCAATAACACCTTTTATTTAAATAAAGAAGGTTGGAACCATGTGGGGGTCAGCCTCTTTTCCCAGTGACAAGATGAGAGGAAGGTGCCTCAGGCTGTGCCAGGGAAGGTTTAGGTTGGACATCAGGAAGAATTTCTTCATGGAAAGGGTTATCAGGCATTGGAACTGCCCAGGAAAATCTGGAGGCACCAGCCCTGGAGGTATTCAGGGAGTGACTGGAAATGGCACTCAGTGCTCTGGGCTGGGTGGGAAGGTGGAGATTGGTCACAGGTTAGTCTTGATGCTCTCAGGGGTCTTTTCCAACCTCAACGATTCCCTCATTCTGGTCTAGAAGCACCTTCTAGTTCCTTAGTTTGGAAACAGACAGTGATTATGCAAACTGTTAAAGGTCACAACCCAGAGCAGCAGGGAGGAGAGATCTTTGAATTCCTCTTCTCCAAACCACAGCCTGTTTTTGCTTTATTTGGTGAACTCCAGTAAACCCCTGATGCTTGCTGATGCTGCAGAAGTGGTGCTTTTGGACAGGGAAATGCATGCCAACGGGTGGTGTCAGTTTCTGAAGTCTCTGTCATACTCTGCTAATCCAGGAATGAGCCAGGGAGCTCTCACCATGGAGCTCAGAGCCTGGGGAAGGCAGCCTGGGCAGAGGGACTTCCCACTGTACTTAACAGGGGGGAGATCCCACAAGGATCTGAGACTCCCAAATACATTTGGGCAAGCGGTGTTTGTCCACAGAACAAAGCCCTTCTCGTACCCTCGTGTGTTCAGAGACCCAAACAGTGCCAAGTGTGGCACATGCTGACGTGAAGTGTCAGCTTCAAGCTTTGCCGACAGTGCTGGGGCTGCCATACCTGACATGGACCCCCCCCAGCCAGCTAAGCCAGCCCTGTCCGTGTACCAGGGAGCAGCACCATGTGGTGGGGGGTTCCTACCCGCCGCATCCTGCTGTTGGAGAGCAGGTCAGCGATCCCTCGGGCAGCATCGTTCTTCTCCGCCACGCACAGGACCTTGCGGATCCTCTGCAGCGCCAAATCCTCCGCGGCCCGCGAGAAGAAGCGCCAGGGCTGGGGCAGCATCGTGCCCTTGGTAAAGAGCCGCACGTAGAGGTTCATCACCGGAGGTAAAGCCAGCTCCCGTGGGGACAGGGCATGCTGCTGCTGCTCCGCGGCCCGGGGCCGGGTGCTGCCGGCACGGAGAGAGACCGTGGATGTCACCGCTCAGCCTTAAACCAGCCGGGCCAGGAGGCTCAGGGCAGCCCCCTGGGCGCCTCACGGGGCTGGAGAAGGCGTCGCCCCCTCCAGACGTAGCTGGGCATCCTGTCCCTCGGCCCTCTCCTGCCCTGTCCCTCGGCCCTCTCCTGCCCTGCCGCGGCTGCGGCTGCCCTCGCCCGCCACGGCCGGGGCAGTGCAGCCCCCTGGCCACCCCCGATCCCCCCCGGGCTGCCCCTCACCCGCGGCAGACCTTTCCCTTTCCCCTTCTCTTTCCTTTCCCTTTCCCTTCCTTCTTTTCCCCCCTCACCTCCCGATCTCCCGCGCTCTCCTGTCGCTGCCCCTCACCGTCACGTCCTGCCGTAAAGCGCAGCCGCGGCTGCGGCAGGGAACTACAACTTCCAAGATGCCCCGCGGCGCCCCTCCGCGTCCCCTCCCGCCGCGGCCACGCCTCGATTTTCCTGCCGCCGCTGGGCCCGTCCCAGGATCGGTAACGACAAAGGGCGACGACGGCAAAAATAAACAACCCCAGCTGAGGAAGGGGAGGAGGCGGTGGCGTCGCTTCCTGCCGGCGGGGTCGGAGGCCGCGCGTCATGTGACTGTAAGATGGCTGCGGGGCCGTGAGGAGGCGGCGGCTCCGGCCATGGCGGCGGCGTGAGGGGGACGCGGGGCTGCGGCTGCGGCGGGGCCGGGCCGGGGCTGCGCCGGTGCCTCCCGCGGGGCCCGGCGGTGGCGGGGGGACCGGGGGCGCGTCGCTGCTCCATGTCGGTCCCGTCTTGCGGGAAATATGATCAGCGCCCCTGACGTGGTGGCCTTCACCAGGGAGGAGGAGCTGGAGGATGATCTGTACCGCGAGCCGCCCCTGCCCGAGGAGTACTCGGTGCCGCTGTTCCCCTTCGCCGGCCAGGGCGCCAACCCCTGGGCCAAGGTCGCCGGCTCCAAGTTCACCCGGGACTTCATCCTCATCTCCGAGTTCTCGGAGCAAGTGGGGCCCCAGCCCCTCCTGACCATCCCCGATGACGCCAAAGTGTCGGGCACCTTCGATCTCAATTATTTTTCCCTGCGGATCATGTCTGTGGATTACCAGGCATCCTTTGTGGGGCACCCTCCTGGCTCTGCCTACCCGAAGCTGAACTTTGTGGAGGATTCCAAGGTGGTGCTGGGAGACTCCAAGGAAGGGGCCTTTGCCTACGTGCACCACTTGACCCTGTATGACCTGGAAGCCAGAGGCTTTGTGAGGCCCTTCTGCATGGCCTATATTTCTGCTGACGAGCACAAAATCATGCAGCAGTTTCAGGAACTCTCCACCGAGTTCTCCAAAGCCTCTGAATGCCTGAAGACGGGGAACCGGAAAGCTTTTGCCAATGAACTGGAAAAGAAACTGAAAGATCTTGACTACACCAGGACTGTCCTGCACAACGAGACTGAACAACAGAAGAAAGCCAACGACAAGGGGTATTACACAACCCAGGCCATCGAGAAGGCCAACGAGCTGGCCAGCGTGGAAAAGTCAATCATCGAGCACCAAGACCTGCTGAGGCAAATCCGGTCGTATCCCTACAGGAAGCTGAAGGAGTCTGAATTCCACCCCTACGAGCCAGAGTGTGCCCTGGACCGGGCTGACGTGGACGGCGATCAGGACCTGACTGCCTCCGATCCCGTTGAGCCTGGTGAAACTCACCTTTACACCCACATGCCGTCCTACACCCCCAAGCTCATCAAAGCCAAGTCTGCCAAGTGCTTTGACAAGAAGCTGAAGACACTGAAGGAACTCTGTGATGTTTATTTTTTCACCCAGACCCTTGACCAGTTGCACCATATCGAAAGGACTTTTCGAGGTGATGTGTGTTACCTCCTGACAGAGCAGATCAGCCGGGCTCTCCTAAAGCAGCAGAGTGTCACTAACTTCCTCTTTGAGGATGTGTCTTTCCTAGATGAAAAACCCCCTGAAAAACAGTACAGAGGCTGCCAGGGGCTTGGCCAGGATGTCACAGATGAAAAGTGTTCAGAAGAGTCCCTTGCTCCTAAAGTGGTCATCAGCCTGGGCTCCTACAAGTCCAGTGTGGAGTGTGTGCCCATCAAGATGGAGCAGGAAATGGAGGACTCTGAAGAACCCAAAATGTCTGAGTCCGTGGTGTCTGAGCATCAGGAGAACCTGGACTATCTGGATGCAGATATCAAAGGCAGCATCAGCAGCGGGGAGAGCATCGAGGTGCTGGGAACGGAGAAGTCGGGGTCTGGGCTGACGAAATCGGAGAGCCAGGCCAGCCTGCCCGTCATTCCCAGCCCCCAGGCGGGCCGCAGCAAGGTGGGCAGCCGGCGCACGGTCAGCGAGGACAGCATCGAGGTGCTCAGCACGTGTCCCTCCGAGTCCCTCATCCCAGAGGATTTCAAAGCGAGCTACCCAAGTGCCATTAACGAGGAGCCCTATGTGGATGACGACGAGGGAGGCCTTCGCTTCACCCCCAGACTGAACCCGGGCGCCGACAACGGGCAGGACGACGTCTCAAAGCAGGAAAGCTTAGTGCAGGTGGATGCCGCCTGTTGTATTGGGAAGGAGAGCCCCAACTTCCTGGAGCCGCTGCCTGAGCTGGGGCAGAAGCCGTGCGAGGAGGACGGGGTGGTGCGGATCCCCCCGCAGCCGTACCGGCCGGCCGAGCAGGGGCTGCGCGGGGGCTTCCCCTGCCACGACGGCCTCTCGGGGGGGCTCCTGCCTCACGAGCTCGACTCGCGCTACCTGACGGGCAGCAGGGAGGTCAGTAAGAGCAGCCTGGACGAGTGCTCGGACTCCACGAGCTACATCAGCAGCGCCGCCTCCACGTGCTCCGACAGGACCCCCTCTCCCGCCCACCTGGCGTGCGCCGCCGGGGAAAGGCACAGGAAGAGGGCCGGGCAGAACGCGCTGCGCTTCATCCGCCAGTACCCCTTCGCCCACCCCGCCATCTACTCCCTGCTCAGCGGGAGGACCCTGGTGGTGCTGGGGGAGGACGAGGCCATGGTCAAGAAGCTGGTGACGGCGCTCTCCATCTTCGTGCCCAACTGCGGTGTGTATGCCAAGCCCGTGAAGCACTGGGTCACTTCCCCTCTGCACTTGGTGGATTTCCAGAAGTGGAAGTTAATCGGACTCCAGAGGTAAATCCAAGGATCTGTTTGCTTTAATAGGGTCGAGGTGTGTGGTAAGAACTTCATCTCGGAGGGCAATGGGTGTGTAGGGGGGGTCTCTTACCGACACTGCTGCCACGGATTTCTGCTGGTGGGATTTGTTTTGGAAAAGGAGTAGATTTGTCTCTTTGTATCTAGCCTCATTTGAGAGTTAATGTTTAAAACACCTGCTGGGCACTTGCTGCCTGCCTCAGGTGAGTTGGCCAGGACATTTCCTTCTGGTTTAGGTCTTTGCCTGGCAAAGCAGAGAACAAACACCAGAGTCCTGCTGGTTCCTGGATGATCTGATACAAGTGTTCATGGAGTGTGCTCTGCTTTGCCATCTCCTACTGGAACTCTTCT
Organism: Monarcha castaneiventris obscurior; assembly: GCA_026261815.1. Classification (NCBI taxonomy): domain Eukaryota; kingdom Metazoa; phylum Chordata; class Aves; order Passeriformes; family Monarchidae; genus Monarcha; species Monarcha castaneiventris. The sequence goes on along the minus strand of JAMPIT010000856.1, from coordinate 8,671,831 downwards.
CACATTTCTAACTGGAATTTTAGGGTCAATTGTGTTGTGCTGGGGGGAGGGATTTTCCTTGTGGAGCCTGTTGAAGAGATGATGATATCTGTACTTGAGAATTGGAGTGCAGCACCTCGAGCTGTGCTGGTGAGGAAGAAAGGCCCCTGGAGCTGTGCAGGGGCAGTGTTGGGATTGCAGGAAACCTCTGCTTAGGGTGAGGACTGTCCCAAAAACAAGTGCCCCTTCCCGACACCCAGTCCTGAAATGTGGCGTCACAGCTCACGTTAGCAAAGTGTTTGCTCAGCTCAAGGGCCCTGCCCTTGTTGATGTTATGAAAAGGATTTTTTTGTGTGTTCCAGGATGTGTTCCGTGCTTTGGGTGCAAGTATGGCAGGGAATGGCCGTTGCTGTCACCAATGTGGAAAACATGAGTCAGAGTGGCAGCCCAGTGCTCAGAGCCAGGCTGGAATAGCTCCTGCAGCAGTGTTTGTAAACAGCAGAAAAATTAAAACACAGAAACCTGCTTTCTGAGCTGCAGAGTATTGTATTGCTGGGGGATGTGGATGGTGAAATTATCCAAAACTGTGAGTTTGCTCTCATTCCTATGCTCATGAGGCAGGATGACAGCTCTGCTAACAGCTGCTCACAAGCTCTGTGTCTGTCAGTGAGGTTTTTAAAAGCCCCGAGTGTTTACTCGTTGCTCAATGTTTGTGGTTAGATGCAATTTTTATAAACAGAAATCTTTATTTAAGAACTGTCTGTAACATGTGTCAGTCATTTCAGCTCTCCTCCGTGGAATGTTAATTAAGTGTTGAATTTAATGTGGGTGCTCTCCACAAACCATTTGTGTGAGGGTTCTGGGAAGGATCTTAGATGCTAAACTATTTATTCCAGTAAGGATCCTGTGTCTCCTAAGGCCAGGTGGTGCCTGGGTACAGGGACAGCCCCTACACCAGTTGGAGCTCCCAGTTTGAGGCTGGGAGCTGTATCTCAGCCCAGCAACTGTCACCACAAAGAATGGAGGAGCTGAAGCCTTTGCGTAGGCTCGTAATTTGCATTTCAATAACATTACGTTAAGCTTGGTGGGTAATTGTATCTGCTGTGGGTTTGCACCTGAGTGACAAATAGCCAGGCTCAGCCGAGGAATGTTGTGGGTTAAGGATGGTTCTCCCTTTCAGGAAATGCAGAAGGTTCTGCTTCACTCAGGGCTTCGACCACCTCAGAGCAGCTCCCTCCCAAAGCAATTTGGGGGGAACGTGGAGCTCCTGGAAAGGGGAGACTGCTTTAGGTTTCTGAGTCACATCGAGAAGCTTCCAGCTGCTGCACGATGTGTCTGTTCACCAGAAATGTCCTGTCACTCCCTCTCCATGTCACTGAGGGAGGAAGCTGACCTGAAGTGTGGTGGGTTATGCTATAGCATGCACAGTACAGATCAGGGCATGTAGGGATCCAGGGAATCAAGGTTTCTTTGGGATCTGGCAGGCTGGAGAGCCTATTTCTCCCCTCTATTCCATGGAAGGCTTTATCCACCCACAGAGATCTTGCACCAGCTTATCACCTAGAGGGAAAGTACTCGGGATGGAGGGCACGGACACACCCTGCTGCTTAACTATTGGCTGCCCTCCAGCCGTGACCTCTCCCTTGCTGTTCCAGGACAGTGTCCCCTGCCGGGGTGAACGTGCTGCACGCCCTGAGCCGCTACAGCCGCTACCTGAGCATCCTGGACGCCGACAGCAAGACCCTGCGCTGCCCCCTGTACAAGGGCACCGTGGTGGCCCGGCTGGCCGACCACCGCACCCAGATCAAGCGCGGCAGCACCTACTACATGCACGTCCAAAGTATCCTCACCCAGCTGTGTTCTAAAGCCTTCCTCTTCACCTTCTGCCATCATTTGCACCTTCCCATCAGCGAAAGGGAACCGGAGGAATCCGTTGTGAATCGCAGGATTAACTTCCTAAAGCTCCAACTGGGCCTTGCCAATGAAGATATCAAAATCGTGCAGTACTTGGCTGAGCTGCTGAAGCTGCACTACATTCAGGAACCGGGGCAGGGGGGGAACCCCCTGCTCAGATTTGACTACGTTCCCAGCTTTTTGTACAAAATCTAGCCTTGCACAGGCTGTGTGCCTGCGTGCTTGGGGTCTGACAGAGCTCATCCGTGCTTGACATTGCCGCTGTCTGCAGTAGCTCTCACCCATCGGGGAGGGGCCCAGGTGTTCGTGTCTCTGCTCCGCAGAAATCCAGGTCTGTGGGAGCAACCTCCTGGGTGTCCCCTGTAGCCAAAAGCGTAGATGTTCCATCACATAAACCATCGGGCACTCTGTAAATGTTAGAAGAGGCACTGTTAACTTTTAAAGTGGATCATGGCAGCGTCCCCGGGGGGTTATGGCATGGAGGGAGGTGGGCTGTCTCGGGGATCAATACTGACTAGTGTGCAGCCCCCCAAACAGCGCAGTGCTCTGCACGCTTCTGCCAGAACCCTGAGCACTGTCAGTCCCTTCCATGAAGCCAGGGCTGTGACCAGAGGTGTAAAGGCCATGTGAAGTTTTCTATCCACTGATGTGTCTGTCATGTGAGTGTAGCTCAGAGCCCCCCGGCAGGGCGGCAGCTCGCGGGTCTGTTGCAGCCACAGTGGATGGTGTCCTTTCCTGCACTTTCTGAGTTTCTTGGCACTTCCCAGGACAGGTTGTCCCTGGGTGAGTGGGAGCACAGCGGAGGCACACATGCTTCTCTCCAGAAAGGGTTTGCCAGTTTCTCCCAGTTTCTGATTGTTAAACTTTGCCAGTTTCTGATTGTTAAAATCAGGAAGGTGGAAGCACTCCCTAACGCTGGCGAGCCCCGAGGCACCGGCTGCTGTGAATGTAGAGCACTGTGCCTTCTTCATTTGTCATGTCCGATTTGCTGGGCGGTCTCTGAGCAGGTTGGAGGGAGACTGGGAATCCTCAAAGGGTGTCAGGTCAGGGCTGGCTTTTTAAGGACAGAAGGGAACTGAAGGAGGGTGAGTGCCCTCATTTTTAGGTGCTTTTTGTGATGGGGAAACGATGCAATTCAGCTGGAGCCATGCTGTGAGACAGCAGGCTGTTACCACAGGCTGCCTGGCTGGTGAGGTATGAGTGCTCAGGAGAGATCGGGGATGAATGTACTGGATTCTGTGTTGTATCCATAATAGTTTATTTTTTTTGTTGGGGAGTTGGCGTTTGTGCTTTGTGGTAAAACAAGGCTGGCGTCACTACGTGCTGCTCCTGGCTGAGTTGTTGTCGCGTCTTGACTACCTCTCCTGGGGCTCCTGGGTGGCTCTGGATGGGGCAGACCTGCTGCTCTCTGAGCCTGGGTACTGAGAACTTTCCCTTTCAAAGCTTCTGTGCCATAAAGGATGTACCACCAAAGTGGTGACACTCCCAGATCGTTGCTGTCAGTGCCGAAAGCTTTGTGCCCGGGCGCAGCGCTTCCCTCTGGAGTCTCGTAGGTGATGCTGGGCCTGGGCTGCTCTGCCCGGTGTCATGTGGCAGTAGCAGCTCCCGAGGTACTTCTAAGTAAGAAAAGTCTTGCTAGGAAAGATAATCTTGGGTTTAATTCTTTTTAATGCTGATTATGGGGTAAGAACAGCTGAGATGGCACAAGAGCTGATCTGTTCTTTGGTTTGTTGGTTTTTTTTTTAACTTCTGTTTATGGTGATAATGTAAGGCAGCTTTGGAGATGAACGTGATCTTCTTTCTGAGCCCAGGAAGTTTCTGTGTACAGCCTGGGGTTCCCCAGCGTGGCTTAGACCCCACTAGACTTGCTGTGAGACCTGCACTGCTCCAAAACCATGTCCTGCAGGCAGGGAGGCTCCTTGGGGAGGCTGTCATTTTGCACCAGCATCTGTGCCTCAGGATCGTGCCACCTCCTTCTCTCCCCTGGAAAGGGCTCTCTGGGTAGAAACCAACAGGGCAGAAAGGCTGTTTTTAAGGTTATTGCTGTCTGTGGTGGCTCAGCCAAGTTGGCCTGGTGGTACTCTCCAGAGAGATTTCCTGGGTCAGGGGTTGCTTGTGATGGTGTTTTGAGGTCGTGGTTGGAAGCAGTTTGGTGTGGCCTTTGCTGAAGGTGAGCGGGGTCTCTCTGGGGCTGCTCACCTTTACAGCATGTTTAAAGACTTTTCCTGTCCTGCCTGTGCCCTCCTGTCTCATGTGAACTGAGTCTGCTGGTGAAAGGCCTCCGTGTCCATCAAATTGGCTGCTTCCTGAAGTGATTCAAGGTGCCCCCTGGTTGATTTCATGCACACCCAAACTTCCACACTAAAGCTGAGGTGAGATTCCCTGGGGGAAGAGGCGTCTGAGTAAATGAGTAATGTAGGTGACACCAGGCAGATGAAAGCTCCCAGCGCCCTGCTCTGGAGCAGTGCTCAAAACAGGAGCTTGTTTCCTGCTGAAAAACAACCTAGTGCTGTTTGGGTTTGAGGAGGGAGGGAGGGAGGGAGAGGCTTTTTTCCTGCTGACTCACTCATGTCTTCCTCCAGTGTGGAGTGGGAGAGATGATGAGTGGTGGCTCATCTTAGTCACAGTGGTCTCGACCTGTGGTGTTCAGCTGTGCTCATAAAATGATAAATAACTCACTTCTTGCTCCCTCTGTCCAACCTGTAGTATCTGATATTCAAGGCCATGTTGAGCAATACTTGCACTACCACCTGTCTGACCTGCTTCACCTCTCTGCCACAAAGCAGCTCTGACTGGGGAGGATGCCCCGGGGGCTTGGCTGGAACATCACCCAACGGGAGCTCTGGGATTATCTGCAACGGGGAGCTGTGGAGAAACGCCCTGAAGTGCTTGTGCTCCTCTCAGCAGTGTAACCTCTGAACTTGGACTGGAAAGGGGGAGTTAACACCGGGCTGTGGCACCTCAGTGTATTTGGAGTCCAACCTGCCCTCTCTGCTTGTGGTGGCAGAAACTGGGGGGATTCCGAGCACAGCTGGTGTTTGGGAGCTGAATTCCTCTTTCCTCTGTAACTTCCCTGTCTCTGTTCTTCTGCTCCTGTACAGTACAGATCCCTGTATTGGCACTTTAGGACTTTCCCCCATCTCTGCTGTGGTACCTCACCAGTTCCTGATATTCACAGACTAACAGCAAGCCACAGCCTTTGCACTGATAGCTCCCGCCATGAGTTCTGGCACGTGTGTCATTGTCTTGCCTGAGCCATCCTTTCACCAGGAGCAGGGTGGGTTCCTGGCAGTGGTAGTGCCATCCTCACCAGCCTTTCAGCTGCCAGAGCCAGCATGGCCATCTCCTGCTTCTGTGAGTGCTGCCAGCCCAGCATGTCCCCGCTCCCGCACGGCCACGCTGGCTCCCTCCTCGCTGCCAGGGACAGGAGGTGTTCGACCTGACTGAGAATTCATCAGTGCAGAAGCCTCTCCCGGCCAGGAGGGAGGGCTCCCGTTTCTCACTCCTCCTCTTCCCAGCTGCCAGCCCCTGCTCTGCTCTCCACTAACCTGCCGCTTCCAGCTCCCACCCCAGGAGGGTCAGCCATAGCTGTAGGTGATCTTAACCCTACACAGGTTTCATTTCTCAGAGAACAGTGCTCAGATTTCCTTTCATCTGATAGCAATCACTTCTGAGTGGCTCCACAGCTGCCTTGCCTTGGCAGGGAGGAGCTGCCTGTACTCTAGCAATATTCACCGTGGTGGGAGGGTGGGAGAGGCACTCCAGGGGTGGGAGCTGATGGCTCCCTGCTCCCAGGCCAGTTCTTTGGGTTTTATTGAGCACGAGGGTCCTGAGCCCCCTGGTCTGGTGGTGGGGGACAGCCCACACTGCAGATTTCGGGAGCTGGGCAGGACCCGAGGCTTGTAGCAGCACAGTGGGAAGGCTCCTGTCACAGGGTGTGAGGAATTCAGGGAGCTGCCCAGGCTACAGGAGAACACCTGTCCCAGAGCACAATGTCAGAGCACCAAACTGCACCCCGATGGTGGAGGGGCCGCAGAGCCCCCACCCACTGCTCCCCCAGGCAGAGCTAACTGGAAGGCAGAAGCAGGGGACCCAGTCCTGCCGCTGGCACTGCCGCTGGCACGGGGATGGGGCTGGGCTCAGAGCTGCCTCTGAGGGCTGCCAGGAGGCTGTGATGAATTCTCATCTTCTTTTAAAAGCACTGTATCCTATTCCTGCATGTTGAGTTCCGTGTGTGTGCCTGTGCGTGCCGAATGCTTGCGTCAGTAGTTAGGGCGAGTGTGACCGGGAGAAATCCAAGAAGCATGTCTTAGTGTCGTGCTGTAAATGTTACTGCACAAGAGTTTAACAGATGTTAACACCAAATGACTAGTCTGAGAAATGTACTTTTAAAAAAAAAATATTTATTTGGGTTCAGATATTTTTGAAATACAAAAAAAAAAAGAAAAAAAAATTGGTCGTATTTTTTAAAGCTTATAATTCTTGTCATACATTGTGGTTAAATTCTTAATTTTACCGTGCTTATTAAAAAATGGTTCAACCGAAGCTTTGTGCCAAGGGGTCTGAGAAAATACTGGAGGATCTGGTTAGGATGGGATGGCGATCCCAGGAGGGATGTTTGGGACAAGGCTTGGCCTTGTCATAGGATGTGGAGGTGGCAAGGGACATAGGATGAGGGGGAATCCTTGAGGCTGAAACCAGGGGGACTTTTAGTGGCTGTGAGGTCTCTTGTGTAGCTGGAGCCCCTGTCCCTCACGCTGCCATGGGCAGGGTGTCCAGGGAATGTGGACAGCAGGAGTTGGGTGGCACCTAGCCATGAGGTGAGGGTGTCGTGGTGCTCGGTCCCAGTGGTGACACACTGGTGAAGGGCTGGTGTCCCCATGGGGGTTGTACTAAGGGGGTCCCTGTGCCCCACATGGGAGGGGAAAGGGGAGTAAGAGCCAAAGGAGGAGCTGCTGCTGCGGTTCCAGCAGGGAAGTGCTGGGAGAAGGCACTGGGGTGTTGGTCTCAGGCTGGGGATGTGAGTGTGCCACGATCCTGGGTACTCCCATGGCTCCAGGAGCAGGCAGGGCTGTGTCCCCTTACAGGACAGGCAGCCCCGGGAGCGGGAACGTGGCTGCGAAGGCTTCTACCTCTTCCTTCAGTGCCTTCAGCTCCCCACGGTATTTTGGCTCCTCCAGTTTGTCCTTGAATTCCTTCAGCGTGGCCTTGGGGCTCATGTCCTTCTGCACACGCAGAGCCAGCTCAATCCCTGCCAGGATGGGAGATGCCTTGGTCAGCCCTCGTGGCTGCGGCATCCCACAGCTCTCCCAGCCCTGCTGCTCCCTGGGACACAGCCCTGCTCCCTCCCAGCTGAGGGACTTGCTGCCCTGGGAAACAAGTTGCAACTCCTGAGGACAACTGGGATAAAACTGTGAGAGGGACAGGCTTTCAGCCCACTGCCTGTGCAGTGGGGAGAGTTTGGCTGGTCCCAGCTGTGGCCAGATGTCTGCACCCACATCCAGATGTGCAGGCAGAGTGGTTATTCCTCATTTGTGGGTGTGCTTCCTTGCCAGCTGTGGGGCTGGCTCCAGCGTGGCTCAGCTGGTGCCTGCTCACCCAGGGGAGCTGCCCTGGCCCAGGCTGGTGCTGAGGCCCAGCCCCACACGCCCCTGGCTCACCTCTGTGGATGTACTGGGCCACCTTGCGGAAATCATCCTGCCGGAAGCCGCGGGAGGTGAGAGCCGGAGTCCCGAACCGGAGGCCGCTGGGGCGCAGGGCGCTGACATCACCTGCACCACAACAAGGCACCCGTGACCGAGCCTGGCACCAAAACCAGCACCTGGGGGATTTCAGCCTGGCTCCCGGAGCGGCCCAGGAGCCAGCAGAGCTTGTGGGATGCCTCACCAGGGCACGTGTTCTTGTTGCAGGCGATGGAGCAGAGCTCCAGCACCCGCTCGGCCCGGCCGCCGTCTGTGCCTCTGCTGCGCAGATCCACGAGGATCAGGTGGTTGTCAGAGCCCCCTGCAAAGAGAGGGGTTTGGTGGGGATGTGGGACTGGGGAAATGCTGCTCCCACAGGAAACTTCAGCAAAAAAAAAGACCTGAGATTTAACCAGGGCTGAGGAATTGCACCAACACAGCCCTGCCCATGGTGTCCATGAAGTGCTGCCCTGGTCGGACCCCAAGACTTGCCAAATGTGCCCTCACCTGTGACGATGTCGTAGCCCATCTCCATCAGTGCTGTCGAGAGTGCCTTGCAGTTGGCCACCACCTGCTGCTGGTAAGCCTTGAACTCAGGTGTCATGGCCTGATGCAGTGCCACGGCAATCCCTGCGGAGGGAGGCAGGCCAGGGTCAGTTTTGGGGGGCTCCCAAACAAGAACTGGAGATGCATGGCACTGCCAGCAGAAGCCATCCTGGAGCCAAACTAACTAATGAACTGATCCTTCCTTTCCCCTAACCAGGCTGGCAGCATCCCCATGAGCCCAAACGCAGGATAGGACAGGCTTGGTCACTCCTTGGGTGATGCTGGATCAACCAGCTGCCTTTTGCCACAGTGTCCCCAGGCTGTGAGCCCTGCAGGGCAGCTGGAGACCCTTTGCTGCTGCTGGGGGTCAGAGCCCTGCCAGAACACCTTTACCAGCTCCCTCTGCCATGCTGGAGCTGGCAGCCAGCCCAGTTGCATACCTGCAATAGCATGGTTGTGTGGGCCTCCCTGCAGCCCCGGGAACACCGCCTGGTTGATGAGGCTCTCCAGGTTGTAGAGGGTCTCCTTGCCTGTCTTGGGGTCCACGCTGCGGGTGCCTGCAGGAGAGGGAGGACGTGCTCATGAGGCAGCACAACCACCCTTCCCCCACGAGCTGCTTTCACCCCCTGGCTGCTCAGAGCAGGGCTGGCGGTTGTTCCTCTTCAAATGTGAGCCAGGGTTAGCCCAGGGACGCTCCCCAGATGCTCCCAGGATCTTTCTGCCCTCCCTCCTTCCCAGTTAGAGCAGGAAGGAGCATTAACTTGCAGCGTTTCCCCAGCAGCAGGTCGGGCACCTTTGCGGTAGAAGATCATGCCAGCCCTGCAGCCCCGCAGGGTCTTGTGGGTGGTGGTGGAGACGATGTCGCAGTGGTCGAAGGGCGAGGGCACCACGCCGGCGGCCACCAGCCCGCTGATGTGGGCCATGTCGGCCATCAGATAGGCCCCGTTGTCATCGGCGATCTTCCGCATGCGGGCGTAGTCCAGGTTCCGCGAGTAGCAGCTGACACCTGGAGAGAGAGGCGATGAGAGGGGGCAGGAGCAGATGTGCCTGGGCCCTGGGACAGCCCCAGGACGAGGCTTGCAGTGCAGACAGCCCAGCTGGGGACAGAACACAAGCTCCTTGCAGGGTGGTTGTGTTGGAGGTTTCCTCCTGGCTCTGCAGCATCCATGGACTCAAAGGGGTGCTGCTGGCTTCAGGGAGCCACCCCCACCCAGGCTGTGCCACCAGGGAGCTCAGTGCTCAGAGATCAGGTATGATCCTTACCTGCTATGATCAGCTTGGGGTGGAAGAGCCGGGCGTTCTGCTCCAGCTGGTCATAGTCGATGTAACCGGTCTTGGGGTTGACCTGGGAGAGGAAGAGGAGGGTTCAACCACTTCACTGTGGTGAAGACCAGCTGCAGTGCCATCCTACAGGAGGGGCTGCTGGCAGCCTGATGCTGGTACTTTTGACTTTATGAGGCCAGACTGATAACCTGTCTGGCTCTGATAACCATGTCCTGGTTCTGGCTGCAGCAGCTCTCAGTACCTTGTAGGGCATGGACTCGAAGAAGACAGAGGTGGCAGAGATCTTCTTCTTGTCCGTCATGAACCCGTGGGTGAGGTGGCCACCATCGGGCAGGTCTAGCCCCATGATCCTGCCGTGGGGCTCCACCAGGGCCGTGTACACTGCAAAGTTTGCAGGTGACCCTGCAGAGAGAGCACACTAGGCTGGTTATGAATGCTGGGGCACACAGAGGCCTGGGCAACTGGCCTGGCTCTCCTGAGCACCCCAATACCTGAGTAGGGCTGGACATTGACTCCCCACTTCTGGGGGTCGAGCCGGTAGGCCTGCAGGGCTCGCTTCTGGCACAGCCTTTCCAGCTCATCCACAAACTCCGTCCCGCCATAGTACCTGCAGTAAAGGTCAGGGTAAAACCAAACTCATTACTCAGAACAGTCCCAAGCTGGGCAGAAACTGGGGTGATGCCCTGTTCATGCAGCCACAGCAGATGTGACCCTGCTGAGACTGTCCCCTGTGTGGCCAAGGAAAGGGGCTGAGAAGGTTGAATCCTGTCCTGGAAAAGCTTGGCTACCAGCATAAGGACAATGCTTTCTTCCCAGAGGGGAGGCCTGGGAGGATGCGGGGTTCTTCTCCCACCCTGTGAGGGTTTGGGTTGGTGGGACTTGGGCCCAGCCCCATACCTCTGTCCTGGGTAACCCTCGGAGTATTTGTTGTTCATGCAGGATCCCAGGGCCTCCAGGACCGCTCGGCTCGCGAAGTTCTCGGACGCGATTAACTCCAGCCCCAGCTTCTGCCGCTGCTTCTCCTTCTTGATGATGCTGTGCACCTTTGGGAGAGGGGAGAAACGGCTTCGCCCATGCTGGCTCTGCACGGAGATGTGGATGCTTCACCACAGTGTATGCACCCCCAGAGGGGACAGGGCCTGGAAAGGTGCTGGAGAAGGAACAGGCGGCCCCTTTTGGGTACAGCTGATCCCAAGCAATCACAGAGAGGGCACAGAGTATGGATGGGTTCCAGTAGCTCGGCCTTGGACTCTGGCTCAAGGAGGTCAGCATCCCCACGGCTGGCTGGGAGATGAATGCAGCAGCTGGGCAGGAGCCAGGAAGGGTCTCTCACCTCTGGGTCGTTGGTCTCGAGAGGCTCTATCACCATCTTGTTATGGGAGGCCCAGAGCTCGGCGCTGGGGAGGCTCTGTGTTGAGCTTGCCATGGTGCTGCTGCTGTGTCTGAGTCACCTGCCAGGGAAGAGGGGAGTCTGTAGGATGGCAGCAGGGCTGGTGCCTCCACACCTCCCTGTGTGCTGCCTGCTGCCATCCCACGTATTCCCTGAGAACAGCCATGGGCTGTTGGGTGAGGAAAACACACACAACCCTCAGGCTTCCCCTGCTGATTTAAGATCAGTTTGTTAATTATAGTGCTTTGATAATTTCTGATACTCTCCCATCACCACCCCTCCCTGAGCTCCCCCTGCCCAGCTTAGCAGTGCCTGATGTTTAATTTCAAGGGCAGTGAAGTGCTCCTACCCACAGATCTCAATTTTAACACACGTTGTGATGCCCAGTACGCTTAAACCTCTTGGCTGCTTTCCCCTGGGCAAAACCCCAGCAGGTCAGAGTCCTGGCCCAAACCCTGACTGAAGCATCTTGTGGAGCTGAGAGGCCCTGACAGGCAGCAGCTCTGCCTCTGCCTGGCTCCATGGCATGTGTGATGTCCAGGCCTGGCAGGAGCCCTCCGGCCCAGTCGATGCCACTGCTGCTCTTGGGGAAGGAGTAACAGCCCAGCTGCTGCCTTGGCAGAAAACAATGCATCTTTTTACTCATTAACCCCGCAAGGACGGGTGAAGGCTGTGACCAGGTTATTAAGCAATCCCACATGGTTTCCTTGTGCCAAGCTGCCGAAGTCCATTCATGCTGCTCTTGCTGGGCAGAGATGCTCAGCCGTGCTCTGGCCCGAGCCCAGACCTCACTGGCAGGGTGGGAATCCTCACTGCCAGAGAGGCTGGGCTGGGCAAAGGGCTGCGAGGGGAAGGGCTCTGGCTCTGAGCAGGATGCCTGGGTCCTGCATGTCCCCCCAGCACAAGCTGCAGCAGCACTCGCACTCACTGCTTTTGGCTCGGGGGGGAACAGAGCTCCCGTTCCCAGTCAGGATGAGACCCCCCCCACCATGTCCCCTCTGACAGTGGACACCAGCCCAGCCCTGGCAGCTCACCTATCGAACCCCTTCCCCAAAGCTCCATCCCCATCTAGTTCCGCACCCCTTATAACCCTATTCCGTCACCTCCCACATCCCGAGAGGCTCCCGGTGGCGCGCCCCCTCTGCCCTGTCCTGGGTGGCGGGGACCGGCGCTGCCTGCTGTTCCAGGCAGCGGGATGCCGTGCCATGATGCCCCAGCCGTGCCCTGCCCCAGCTGTGCCGTGCCGTGCCGTGCCGTGCCCTGCCCCAGCTGTGCCGTGCCGTGCCGTGCCCCAGCTGTGCCGTGCCGTGCCGTGCCCTGCCCCAGCTGTGCCGTGCCGTGCCCTGCCCCAGCTGTGCCGTGCCGTGCCGTGCCCTGCCCCAGCTGTGCCGTGCCGTGCCCTGCCCCAGCTGTGCCGTGCCGTGCCGTGCCGTGCCGTGCCGTGCCGTGCCGTGCCGTGCCGTGCCGTGCCGTGCCGTGCCGTGCCGTCCCCGAGCCCCGGCCCCGCTCGCTCCTTACCCGATCCTGACTCGGCCACCGCGCGGGAGCCCGCGCGCTACCAAAGCCCGGCCGGGCCCCGCCCCTCGGCTCCGCGGCCAATCAGCGCCGCGCTCCGCCCCGGCACCGCCGGCGGGGAATACGCTGGAGAAGCGCCTGGACCAATCAGCGCCGCGCTCTGCCCCCTCCCCGTTCCCCATTGGCCCGCGCCGGGGCGGGGCTGGCGGCGCGGCCCGCACGTGGCGCCCGGGGCGCGGGTGACCTTGGGCGGGCCGGGAGCGGCGGGGCCGCCGCTGTCACCCCTCTGCCGCCACTCTCCTCTGCGTTCACCCGCAGCTCCGGCCCTGTGCGCCCCCAGCTGCCTCTCCCCCAGCCCTGCCGTGTTCCCACTGTCCCGCGACTTCCCCCATGGGCCAAAGGATGGGACTCCCCCACCCCCTGCTCTAGGCATGGAGCATTTCCAGGCACCCCAAGGCCCCTCAGCCAAGAGCGTGTCTCCAGGAATGCTGGTGTGCCAGGCCATGGCACAGGTTGGGCACGGTGCCGCTGGTGTGGGGAGCAGAGCAAGCCCTGTTCCCGCTCGCGGCAGGGCAGCCCCGGTGCCCGGAGGGAATTCCGGGTGCTCAGGAGGGAGAGCTGCCAGGGGGATGAATGGTGCAGGCAGGAGAGGGGCCGTGTTTTCTTCATTCTTCAAGTCTGAGTTAGTGGGTGGGCTTGGCCAACCGGCCCCAGGGAACCCTGCACCCTCTGGGGCTTCAGGGGTTAAATCAACATAGCACAAATTGAGGAAGAAGACTAGGGAATAAGTGATCCTACTAAATTCCTCGTGATCCCAAGCCATGGGAAAATGGGGCGAGGCAGGGTGAGTCAGCCTGGAGAGGAGCAGCAGAAGGGGAGTCAGCCAGGGGGTGAGACCACCAACTGTGGGCAGAGCGGCCAAGGAGCACCACCGAGAATCCTGCTGGGACCTGCCAAGGCAAGTGCTGGGATGAGCAGGAGAGATGAGGAGAAGGGCGTGCTCACCAGAGGGTGGTGGGTGGGTAAAGGGCCAATGGTTACACTTGGGTACAGCTTGGGTGTTCTGCACTTGGAGTTCACCTCCCTGGAAGGGGCTTGGTGAAGAAATAGTCTGTTAACAGCATTGTTACCAGTCTAGATAGCTTCTGTTGTCATCATTTATTACTGGTCATCCAAAGACGCCTTGTCACAGTGGGGGATCTGGGTTTCGGTGGTTCTGCTGCTGGCCCATGATGGATTGCTGTTGTGGGTAGTTGGATGAAGGTGTTGTTCTGACAGCACCAACACCAAGAGTAAAACTGGGGTTGGTTTCTCTGGTCGAGGTGGTTTCTGCGAGGTGCAGCTGCACATGCTGTAGAGAAAGACTTTATATTAATTATAAATTATCTAATCTTGCTTTTCATACACATTTTGTGCACAGTTGCTCGCAAAGATTTTCACCCTTCTTGAGCCATAGGAGCCGCAGGTAACAGCGCTGTTGTGATTTCAGGTCTTGGCTTGCTAGTGATGGACAGCACCTCTTCTTCCCCTTCCCCCTTCTCTGCCAGCTGCCCCACAGAGCAGCCTGAGAATGCCACTGACCATGACTACTACTCTGGCCTCCAGAAGACCATGCACATCCTCTCCATGGTGGTGTACGGCATCGCCTGTTTGCTGGGGGTGACAGGGAACGGCCTCGTCATCTGGATTGCAGGCTTCAAGATGAAGAAGACGGTGAATTCCGTCTGGTTCCTCAACCTGGCCATTGCTGACTTCATCTTTACCTTTTTCCTGCCCCTCAGCATCGCCTACACTGCCCTGGGCTTCCACTGGCCGTTTGGGAAGCTCCTGTGCAAGCTGAACAGCACCATCGCCTTCCTCAACATGTTTGCCAGTGTCTTCCTCCTGACGGTCATCAGCATCGACCGCTGCGTTTCCGTGGCCTTTCCTGTCTGGTCTCACAACCACAGGAGCCCGGAGCTGGCGGCCAGGATCGCACTGGGGATGTGGGTCCTGGCTCTCCTGCTCAGCTCCCCGTACCTCATCTTTCGGGACACTGTGGTCAGTTCCAGGAACGTCACCAGCTGTTACAATAATTTTGCGCTGTCTGATGACTACACGTCTGAGGCAACGCGCAGGCTGTGGAGGGTGCGGCACAAAGTGATGATCATCATGCGGTTCTTGTGTGGGTTCCTCATCCCCTTCATGGTGATTCTCATCTGCTACAGTGCCGTCGCTGTCAAGCTGAAAAGAAGGCAGTTGGCCAACTCTGCAAAGCCCTACAGAATCATCATTGCTGTCACAGTCTCGTTTTTCCTTTGTTATTTCCCCTATCACGTTTTCTCTTTGCTGGAAATATCCAAAAACTCTTCCAGCCATGAGATGAAACTGGCCCTTTACATAGGGATCCCCTTGGTTTCCAGCCTTGCTTTCTTCAACAGCTGCATCAACCCCATCCTGTACGTCTTTGTGGGGCCGGATTTCAAGGAGAAGTTTCGCCAGTCCATCCTGTCGACCTTCGAAGGGGCCTTCAGCGAGGAGTCGGTCCTGGGCAGCCTGACCAGCCGGCGCAAGTCCAGGTCTGCTTCAGAAGTGGAGATCCCGAGGGTCTGAGCGGGCTCTGGTATGGAAGGGGCTGTTCTTCTCTGCAGTTTCCCTCATTTCAGAGTTCAAATCATGGGACTGGGGACTGTGAAGGGCTGCACATGCTAACGAGGTGTGATTTCATGTTTTGGAGGTATCTCAAATATGTTATGATTTAACACGCAGTGGGAATGGAAGAACTCTCCGGAGCTGCAGCAAGGTGGGTCAAAGTAGCAGCATTTTACTCCTTGTACCTTTTGACTCTTGTTTATGGATCCTTTCTAGAAAGAGAGTTAAATGCAATGGCTGTATATATTTTTGTAGGGAATGGAATAGTGAGTAAGACACTCATCTTTTCTCTCCTCAGGCAGGACAAATCAGTGGTCGTGCTGCTGTTACTCAGATTTGATGTACAGCATAACTATTTCTGAGCAATGCTTGTCTCTGTTTGACATTTTTCCAACCCTTAAACTGCGGAGATCTGATACTTTGTGCTGTTGGTGAATGAATATTAACCCCCAATAAACTTGTGTAAAACATACCCAGCCTGTTGTGTTGCCAGTGGGATAAAACACTTGATCCAACCTGACCGAGCAGGTTCATCTTTGGTAACAGAACAAGTAGATAAAAACATTAAATACCTAGAATTTGGAAAAAAACCACTGGTATTAGCAACAGCTCTATGAGTGAGGCAGACAGGACATGACCTGGGTGTGAGGACTTGCCTGGGGTACATGGATCTGATGGTCAGATCATGGTTATCGTTTATTGTTGGTTTCAGACCTTTGGGTATATTTGAAAACCAGTGATTGGGAGGAGAAAGAAGAGCAAGTGGCTGAGCTGAGTCTGGTCAAGTTTCATGTTTGCAAACCATCCAGGATGAAAATGGGGATTTTCTTCACAGGCTTCACCAGCCTTTGAAACTCTTATATTTTTGTAAGTAGAAAATGTTGGTCACGTAACAGGGAATGACAGCACTGCAGTGTTGTCATTCCCAGCCCATCCTCAGCAGCTGAATGAGCAGTGACTGTATCACACCTCCCTCTCCTGCCCTACACAATTTATCTGTAAAATAGTCCAACCTACCAATTGTCCTGTTCATCCTGTCAGAAACCTGCCTTGGAGCCTCCCTGCTGCGGTGGCTGGAAAATCTCTGACTCCCAGCTGGAACGTAGGAATTTACACATAGCTCACTGTTCTGCACGGATGACATTACGAGTGAGAGCCGTCACTTGAACATGTTGGGGATTAATTACGAGCCTGTTGGGCCATGCAATATTGAATGAAGGTCGTGATCCTAAAGGCACACGTGCACTTAACCTTACATTCATGCACAAACCCGCTGCGAACAGGGAATGTAGCATGACCATCATACGTCAAGCTTGAGTGAACAGAGAGATTTAACCTTTGCCACAAATTGCTGCCTGTCATGCAGATAAAACTGCAATGTTTGCTATGCAGCACGTAACTCTGGGGCTATTTACTTGCTCCTGGAGGTAAACTACAGCATCGATTGCCATGTCAAGGTTGTGCAGACACACGTTTGCTCTTTCTGGTTTTCCTTATCTGTTTGCAGAATCCACGTAATTCCTTGTGACAAGAGTCTTCGTGAGTGTTGGACCAAGGCCTTGGACTCCTGTCTTGCCTCTCTCCTCACCCTGGCAGCCTTGAAAGTCAGGGTTTGAAATATTGACCTCGTTTGTGGTAGGAAAGAAAGCAATTTTCTGGGTCATTTAGAGATCCAAGGTGGGTACAAATTCCCATGGGACAACGTGATTTAAGTGAAGCAGAGTGTCTGGCAGATCTAAGGAATTACTGCTGGAAAAGCCGTAGGTAACGGAGTGGGATGAGCTTGAGATAGAGATGGATCTGTCACCCTGGGTCTGATCTCCGCCCTTTGTGCAATGGGAAACAGTGCTGACAGCAGGACAGGCCAGGCTGCCAAGGGACTGGTTCCAAGATAAATCTCCCATTGTATCAAGTTCCCTCATATTGAGACCATCTCATTATCACAGGGATAATTGCCAGTCCCTCATTCCCAACTAGGAGGCAGTTCATTCTTTCCAATATTTCCATTTGCCATATGCTTATCTAGAAAAGCCTGAATGAGAAAAAGGGGGAAATACAGGCAATCCAAGGAGGCTGAATGGCTGCTTTGGCAGCTGTGCCCCCCTCTGACGCAGCTTTGCTGTCAAGGCTCTTTCAGATACCATGGGATGGGTGGAACAGCCTGAACCCCCCAGTATTTGCAGTCATTGAGAAAGGTGCTGAACCTGCTGCCCTGCTGGTGTGAGGCCTCATTGGTCCTGCAGAGGGGCCGATCCAACAGCCCCACTCCTACAAACAGCGGGCTGGGATGGGCAGAGCCACTGGGGTGTTTGGGGTTCAGGCACTGAGGTGTGTGTGGGCCAGGCTGTGCATGGAGAGATTTAGGTGAGAGAACAAGCAAGTTTTTAGTAAGGATTTAAGTCAGGGAATCTCACGAGGAGCAGCTGCTGTTGCATTGCTTTGGAGGAGAGACTACTGCAGGTGACTCTGGAGCTGGGAGAAGGTGCAGAGGTGTCAGGGAGGAGACCAGCCAAGGAGGACATGGCAAGCAGTAACTCAAGAGGAGAAAGTATTTTCTCCCTGGGACCTGGATGACAGCACGGAGATAAAACTGGGCTCAAATTAGTTAAGAGGAAAGAGGAAGGAGTGGGAGCTAAGAGAGCCTTGAAAGTACCAGCAGCAGGATAGTGAATGCAAATGAATGGGAGGGACACTGCAGCAGGTGAGGAAATTCTCATTAAGGAGAGCTTAATGAGACAATAAAAGCCTCTGGGAAGCCTCATAGCCCCCACGCCTCTCTTCTGGTGAGACTTTCCTGGTGAGTAAAATTTTTAAGTGTCCCACTCTTGAACTTGGGGAATTAACTTGTTTGATAAAGTCAGACAGTGCACAGATGTCTGAGAGCAGAACCTCTTCTAGAGCTTGCTGCAATCAGGCAGGAGATAATACAGTGAGTTAGAGGAGAGGTACTGGTAAAACGCTTCTCTGTGAAGGAGATGTTAGTAATAGTGTCAGTACGTGGGGTAGGCTGAAGACAGCTGGCTAAGGCTCAGCCTTTTTTTGGTGTAGCAGCTGGGTGAGGGTCCAACTCCCAGCATGGATATTAATCTGCTCTTGCTGATCCAGGGCTGGTCCTGGTTGGCACCAAACTGGGAGGATATAGGATACTCTTTGCTGCTTTCTTGCACCTCTCCCAGCTCCTGCTTAGTGAATGGGCCAAGGCTGGTACCAAACCTTTCTTTACACCCCGCAGTTGTGCACACAAAGCACAGGACCTGCTCTCATACACTGAATTCTGCTTTAATCTGCAAAGTTGCTCTACAGTGACCAAGTCAAGCTCTTCCTGTGCTCACTAAATGCCTGCACAGAGTATGGTGCCTGTGTGCTCTTCGGAAAGAAGCTGCAGGTTAGTGAGGCAAACGGCAAATCACACTGGGACCCAGTCGGTAGGACAAGGAGGAATAGGGCACTAGCTAGGGTTTGTCACAGATTATGTAGCTGTTCAAATTCCCTACAATGACACAATTCCACTCTGCAGTCCAACCACTTTTTTCTAAAGGCCAATCAAAGGGCAAACCACACCTGTAAACATCAGGTGATGGAGGTGAACAGGATGTTACACAGACTGCAGGACAGAGCTGCCCACGCACAGCAAAGCAGAGGGAATCTGTGAACCAAACAAGAGGCACTTCTGCTGGCTTTTGTTTCAGGGCGGTGTTTGTTCAAACCCTCGCCCTGATATCCACCTCGAGCCATCTGTCTGTGCAGGACCTGTCACACTCCAGGTATTCCCACAAGCCTCTCATCTCCTTGCGGGGAGGCTGGTTGGAGATAACCCCGTGTCTGTGCTGGAGCTGATGCAGCAGACCTGTTAAACATTACAGACTGACCCGGAACTGGGAGCGCAGTTGGAAACAGGAAAAAAAACCCCTGAACTCAGGGAGTCCTTCAGTCAGAGCTTTGTGACTCAGAGGGGACCAGGACTGTGACGAATGCATCTATGCCTGTTTCCCACAGACAGACAAGGAGTAATATTTGATAAAGCAATGAGTGCTGTCCACTGCCAGAGCCCTTCACACAGAGAAGACACGTTCCCTGCTCCAGGACCTTTGTTAAAGCACTTTGCTTCCCAGACATAGGGATGCTATTTCCAGATCACTCCCAAGATGTAAAATTACACCTCCTTCCATCAATTCCAAAATGCATTTATAGTTGCTTTGAGTGCTGCCTCCCTAGCTGAGTACTATCCAAGGCAGAATCTTCTGGAAACTGGACACAGTTGTCCCTCAGGCAGTAAAGCTGAAGGCAGGGGAGCAGGGACGTGATGGCTTTTGGTCTGTGCTCAGTGTGGAGGCCTCTGTGTGCTGCAGAACATCCCTGTGGGCTCAGAGGGGCTGTGTAGGGTAGAGGATGTTTTTGGGACGCCTTTGTTTGTTGGGAGAGGCCAAACCTATTCACAGGGCTCTGTCAGAGCATTTCTTTGGTGCACCATGTCTGATAGTTCTCATTATCAGGTGGTTTGGTACGTGAACTTTAATATCCGCTTCTTTTTTTTTTTTTTTTTTTAATAAAAACAACTCCAAACAAACAAAAGCCAACCTGGCTGAGCAGTGATGGATGGAGCTCAGGAGCCTGGGTGACAGCAGCATTTATCTTCTCTCAGGTGATGGATGCAGGCTGTCGTCCAGCCCAGAGCTGGATGAGCAGTGCCCTTCACCTTCACCTTGGCTGGACTAGGTGTGGTGTGGGGGAGTTTTTTTGCACATCTCTGCTTGCCAGGGTCACATCTGGATTAAGAACAGCAAATCTCTGTGAGCCAGTGTGTTCACACCCAGCAAATTTTCAGAATTCCTTAGCTGGCTGCTAATTGAATCATTGTAAATAAATAAAATCCATGTGCTCATCCTGGAGTTTGTTGAACTCCTAGTGTTTGGATAGAGTATTATCAAATTAACAAGTCCCTCTCCCTTGGGAGCTGAGATTTAAACTGGTATTCCTCTGATCAGGAAGACAGAGGTGGGAAAGAAATTGATTTTTTTTTTTCCCTAAGAAAACAAAGGCAGTAGCCTTATAAAAAGGATCGTAAGACAGGATCACTTAGTTCCTGGTCCTGTGGTTTGCTGAAGCAATGTGAGGAATTTGGGGCAGCACAAATCAAACAGTCAGCAAATTCTGAGTGCCCCAGGGTATTGAAAATGCTTCTGGGGAAGGCTGCTAATTGCATTATGGGTCAGTGCTTCACCATGTGTTGTTTCTGGTTGTTCTGCATTAAACTGCTCTGCCACACCAGCCTGTAGCGGAATCCTGTGAGGGAAACCGACGCCAAGAGAAATCTGCTGCTCCGTGAAGAGGCCAACAAAAAGCTCAACCCCTTTCCTTTTTGTCCTAAAAGTCCTGAAACCAAAAAAGAACCTGCTTGGGTCAATGATCCTGAATCAACTGTGCGGCAGCACCAGCCTAGAAGCAGAAAAACAAGGACTGGGAATGGTGGGGGTGGTGAGGGACAAGGCTATTCCCTTACACCTCAGTGCCATTTGGAAGGAAGAGGATGTAGGAAAGGCAGAGGATCACTGCAGCAGCTAAGAGGCTGATGGCCTCTCTGCTCATGTATTTCCAACAGATGTCCTGGCTTTGCGAGCCTGCAAGTGGAGTGCTCGACATCTGCTCCAGGGCTCCAGGTTAAATGGCTTCTCCTTGCCCAGCTCCCAGTCTGCTGAGAAAAAAATTGAAAAAGGAGATGACTAAGTCTTGGAATGCATGAAGCAAGAAGCAAATGTGAAATGTGGGGAAAACACTGGCCTGTGAATATTTAAAGTGGAAAATGCAGTTTGTACTGGTGGAAATGTGGTTTCAAACGATGAATTTAATGTTGTCCCTTTGCAGGTGTGTTTGGTGAGCTGGCCTGTGGCCTTTTCTTTTATGTTAAGGACAGAAATATCTGCTGGGATGCTCAGCCTTGCTCCAGTGCACCCTGCAGTCCAGGAATAATCAAATTTAATTGCTTTTTGTGAGAAAAGCTGCAGCAGAAAGTACCTGATTTGTAGCTTTATGGTAAATGCTAAAATTCTGATCCATAAAACGCTGTTCAACTTGGGTGTACTGAGAAGTGTCATTTAAAGCAGGTTCTAACTGCGCAGTCTGGGGAAAAAACATGGTGTTTGGGTTCTGTATTTAAAGGAGGGATGTGTGTCTGTGTGGGATGACTGTAACTTCCTCAAAGCAGTTTTGTCATGGATGTCTTGGGATAAAGCATTTTATCTTTTTTCCTTTCTTTTTAAACAGGGTGACTGAAATAAGAGTCTCATTTCAGATGTCAAAAGAACCTTCGTGCAGTTCCACCTGCGTATGTTGCAAGGAGAGTCCTGAGAGGACTCTGGATAAATCGTGTTTTTGACAAGGAACTGAGAGGCCACTGATAGTTTCTGTTCTTAATTTACTTTCCAAAAATGCCTCTTTTTCTATAAACACTTTACTGATGGCGAAGGCCTGGTGGTAGCTTAGTGTCCGGCAGGGATGGAGAGGACTGGCCATAGCGATGGAGACACCCAGAGCAGCGTGGCAGCCGCCCATCCATCCCTCTGGCAGGGATGCAGGTGTGGGGGCTCCAAAATAATGGCACCCTGTGGACATCATCACGTTATTCCACATGGATTTTGCACCAGGGGTAATTTTTGGTGGGGGAGCAGCTGAATTGTGGTGTTGGGGTCCCCACATCATCCCAGCTAGGGACGCGGATGTGTTCTTCTCTTTCCCAGCAAAGGGCAGCAAGGCTCATGACGGGTCTAGAAAATGTGTTTTTATGAGGAATGGCTGAGCTGGGTTTATTTAGTCTGGAGGATGCTCAGCCCCTCATCGCTCTCTTCAACTCCCTGAAGTTATAGTTATAGTGAGGAGGGGGTTGGTCTTGGAAATGGACTTAAGAGGAGACACGGGAGATTCAGATTAGCTATTAGGAAAATTCTTTTCATTGTCCGTGTGGTCAGGCACAGGAACAGGTGCCCAGGGAGGTGGTGGAGACACCATCCCTGGAGGTGTTGCAAGAGACACCTGCATCTGGCGCTGGGTGATGTGGTTTCGTGGCAGTGCTGGGTTGACGGTCGGACTGGATGATCTTGACGGTCTCCTCAACCCTGACGATTCTAAGATTCTTTGACGCCAAGAGCCCGTCCCGCAGCCCCCGAGCACGCCGAGCAAAGGGGGAAGATGGCGCCGGATCCCCTCAGCGGCGAAGGGGGGGGGGGGTGGGGGGCGTCGCCTCGGGCCCGCCCCGCCCGCCCGCGCTCCCTCCCTCACGCCCCGCCGCCATCTTGCCCGCGGAGCACCGGAGGGGCTGAGCTCCGCCGTCGCCTCTGCCTCTCCCCCTCCTTCCCCTCCGGCCGGGCCGCCTTTTCCCGGGGCCGGGGGGCCGGAGTCGGCAGGTAAGGCCTTCACCGAGGGGCACTCCGACCCGCTCAGCCCACTTCAGCCGGCTGTGTGAGGGCAGGACGTCCCCCTTCCCCACACGGGGTCCCGACGCCTGAGGAATGGGCTACGTCGCCCTCCCCTCAGGGGATGGAGACCCTCTCCTGGGCGGCCCCTTTTTGGGGCTGCTCGGGCTCCCCGCAAGCCCCACAGGTGAGGGGCAGCGGCGTGGGGCTGCGGCGTGCCCGGGCCGCTCTCGGGGAGGAGGGATGGGATCCACAGGGACCACAGGGCCTGTGTAACCCACCTGGAGCATATGAAGGACTGGTAGGGAGGTGTGGACTGGAAGGGTCTGTTAGCCCAGGGGGATCGGTGAGTGTGGAGGGACGGGAAAATTCCCTGTGGGGCGATTGGTTAGAGGGTGCAGATTTCCTCCATCCCATGGGGTCCATTCCTTAGTACCATGGTTATCCCATCCAGTTATTCCTGCCTCCGTTGCTTTCTGTGTGGACATGCTCAGTTCATGGAGGCATAAAGCCGTGTGTGCCCACTAATCGTTGTGCTCATCATGATGTGTCTGTGTAATTGTGTGCAGCCCAAAAGGAAAGGCAGGAGTTTGTGCTGCAGCCTGCTCTGTGATGCTTGTGTTCAACCGTGGAAGGTTGGCCCACCTCAAACCAGAGGGTTGTGGTCCCGTGTACCCCTGTTGGAGTCATGTCTTTGCACATCTAATAAAGTTCTGTGAGCTTGCTTTCATCCCAACACCTGTTTGAAGGTTGATATATCCATATGACTCTTGAAATGCAATTTCCCTGCCCACACACACACACCATAGCCCACTTGTAGCTGCTGAAGTGCATCCACAAGGAAGTCCTTGACCTATAGTTATGCGAAGAGCAATGTTCACTGTTGCTTGTAAGTACATAAGTATCTTATTGTGGTGTAAAGTCCACCCTCTGCAATAGTTGGGAGCCAACAGCAAATCTTTTCAGGTTTCACAATGCTCCTCATTTCTCTAATCCATGAAACAAAGAAGACATGTAATTGGATAAAAACTGTGACATCTGAACACCCTATGAATGCTGTTAGTAACATGGAAAGTTGCCTCTGTGCTGTTCCCATCCAGGCACATAAGCAGGGTGCTCTCAGGTGATGGTCTGAGACCTAAAAGCATTTCAGGTCTGTGCTCACTCTGGTGGATCCAAGATGGATCTTGAACACCGTCATGAATATTTGATGTGTGATGGCCATTAGTTGGCAGCTGGGAGTTGCAGAGAGTGAGTGAGCAGCAGAACAGAGAAACAGCTAGGAAATGAGGGGTTTTTTAGGTACTTAGTTTGAGAGGGATACAGGTCTTGCTTTAGGGGTATGGGAGGGCCCTTTGGTTTTAGTGCAGTGAAACATTCAGACGTTTGGGGGGCAGAAATGGTCGCTATTTGTGCTCGGTCTCAGCACAGTTTGGATGTTTCTGATGACAGGCTGGTTTTCATTCACAGCAGATGAGCAGAGCTCAGCCTTGGCATCAACAGATTTTTTGTTAGGAGGTTCCTGACTTGACTTTGGCTCTTCATGAGAGTGAATTGGGTTCCTCTGCCAAAGATAAACTGAGTGAGACTGTGTCTGGTTGTCAGGGAGGTGTGAAGGAGTTTCTTTACAGACCTAGCCAGCTGTTCCTGTAAATCCAAAACTCTTGTTTTTCTTTTAGTTGCTGTTTTGGAGTACTTAATAGGTGATACATCATCAGCTTTTTCTAACCAATTACATGTGACTATTAGATAATTCTGTTTCTCAGCAGGGAGATGTTTACCAGGAAAGAAGTTACTGATTTAGCTGTAACTTTAAATTATGCCACTCACATTTAATATTTCCAGTTCCCTACATAATACTGAAATGAAATGGATGATGAAGGATTGGATTATTTATACAGCAGAAGTGAAGTACAGCAGGATTTTGAGTTGAATGCTGCTTTGATCTATTCAGGGCTGCTGGTCAATGTGATCTTTTTTTTCCTTTTATTTGACTAAAATTTTATAGTCCAAGTAACCATGAAAATGTGGTTTACAAAGCGTAATAGAAAGATGGAATCCTATCAAATCCTTGGTGAGATTAGTGCCTTTATTTGGAACATAAAACCAAATGATACTGATTTCCTCCTGATATTTTTCTCCTGTTTTCACAGGAGAAATATTGCTTTCAAAGAATGACAACCGCTGCTTCAGCAAGTGGATTTGCTGTGCAAGAGGGCATTATTTACAGCTGCCAGCTTTATTGAATTCTTCCTTACATTTCATCCTTATTTGTAAGTTTATAAGTCACTGCAAAGTGATGAACAGAGACTCAGCTATGGAAATAGATTCTTCTAGCCAAGTCCGAGGAACTCTTTTAAGCTCAATTCTACCCCTGACTGTCTTTGTGATCTTGGAAAAGTCAATAAATGTTGCTCAGTTCTGGAAAATGAACTGGACAAGCTGATGGAAAAAAGTATCAGTGTTACTGGATGATAGCCTGAGGAAAACAGTTAAAAAGGCAAAAACCTGTTGGTGCTAGAAGGTTGTCTTGGGGGATCTTTGGAGAGCTGTAGGGAAGCTATTAAAGTGGGGATAACAGATATTAAGGATGCTGGAATATCCAGGCTTCTGGGAAACTGCACTTTCTAAACAGAGAAAATGTGTTTCTTTTATTGTTGCTTTTACCATAGATTTAAATGACCTTTGATCTCTTGCAGTCTTTTAGAAGCGGCAAAACAACTTAGGGTTGATGTTTTGTGTGCCATCAACTGAAATTGGGGCCATCATGAATATCACCAAGGGTGGGCTGGTGCTGTTCTCAGCTAATTCCAATTCCTCATGCATGGAACTGTCCAAGAGGATTGCTGAGTAAGTAAGGGCTACAGGGAATCTTGGGGTCTTGGGGTTATTCTGGTGAGACTTGTTTTAGTGGACACTTGATTCCCCTGTTTAAGGAAAGTTATGTGGGAAAATTGCCATGGTTTGCAAGAATATGGAGTGTGCTTTATTGCAGAATGTATTTCAAATACATTACTGAAAATTTGTTATTTTTACAGTAACAAAGAGAGTAACTCATGTTTGAATTGTTCCGTGGCAGGTTGTGATTGGCTGCAGCATTTTATAGGAAACACAGGGGCTAATTAATGTTTGGATAGTGTTAAATCATCATGGCAGAAGTTTTCTTACTCCTTGTGGTGGGTTTTTTTTTTTAGGCAGGAAAACTACATCCCTTCTGCTCACTGTATATTTTGGATGGGAACGTTCCTTTAGCTTAAATCCATTAATAGCTTCAGCAGAACTTCTAGGACTTCAGTAAACTTTTACTGACAATATTGGACAGGATGGATTTCTTCCAGAGGCTTATTTACCCAGAGTTAGGTGTGATAGGATGAGAAAGGGAAGTGCAGAGGAACTCAGGTTACATGTGGAAAGACTTTGGGCCTGAGTGCAGAGCATACTCTGGTCTCCTCTTTGTAGTGTTGGAGTCTAGCTAATGCTGACAAGGAATAAATACAGCAGATATTATTCTTCCATTAGCTGTAAAATAGTGCTTGCTACTCTTTCCTCTTCACTCTGCACTGAGTTTTTTCTAGAGAAGAGTGATTTAAAAGTGGTATTTTTAAGTAATGTGCACATGTATGTTGCCACATGTCTGTATGTGTATATATATATCTGAGAGGAAATATATTAAAAATTAGAAAATGTTACATGCTTTAGTATTGCAGCATTTTTTTTCCTGCTTCTTATTCTGAGCTTGACTTGAAAATAAGTTTAGCATAGTCTGCAGTGCAGCTTTTGGAAACTGTAGGTGCTTTTTAAAGAAATGTTCACTGTAATTACTGGTTTTATGGTTTGGGATTTTCTTTCCTTGGTTTTCTCCCACGGAATGCAGCCTTTTCAGTAACTTGCATTATATGGGATTTACATTTGTTTTTCCCTTCCTTTCCCCTTATTGACTTCTGTCTTTTTCTGTTCCCGCAGGCGCTTGGGAGTTGAGATGGGGAAGGTTCAGGTTTATCAAGAGCCAAACAGAGGTGAGCATTTAATTAGCAAAACTGGAAATGTACCTGACACTGATTTGCATGTATTGGTTCTCCTTTTCTTAGACTCTAAAAAGAGTTCTGCTCTTGCAAATATTTCCTATTTCTCTTCTTGGCAGAAACACGAGTGCAGATTCAGGAGTCTGTGAGAGGAAAGGACGTATTTATCATCCAAACAGTTTCAAAGTGAGTAACTGTTTAAAGACCCTGTGCTAGCATTTGATGTGGGCTGTCCATAGGAATGCTTCTGGTTTTCATTTTTAATCACCTTTTATGTTTGTGATACAGTGTAATAAGCTTAGATTAACCAGATAGAGGCTTTTCTTTGTGGAGGGTTTTTGTTACTGGTTTTGTTGGGTTTTTTATATGTACACAAATACAACTTTGGCATAAGCTAACTTCTATTTTAATTTTTAGTGAATATATCAATAAAACCTTCCCCTTGATCTCTGCATTCTTTCCCTAAGTGTATTCTTTTGCTTGTCATTCTCATTAAATTCTTCTCTTTTCAGCTCTCTAGCACTATCACAAAGTTACAGATGTAGGAGGAATGTTTCCTGGGCAATGTATCCTGTGATTCAGAAATTCTTTAATTTTATGTGAAAAGAACTTTACAAATGCTTAGACTTTTTTTAATGGCAGCAGAAATAGTAGATCATAGTTGATGACCAGTTATCTAAAAAAGTGCCCTCTTCATCTCTTTATTTAATGCAGAGAATAGATGCTAATTATTAAGTATTTAGCCTGTTGTTGGCTTGAACAATAGAGGAATGTGTTGTAATGTATGACGTTTTCTTTAAAAATCTATGTGGAAAAAGTGATATTGGAGATGAATTATGGGCTACTTTGTTACAGAAACCTGGTATAACAAAAACTGCTGAATTGTCCAAAATAGCCAATTAAAGAAAAATAGAGAAGTGTAATTCTTAGGAAAATTAAAATGCTGCATCCAGGGCACTTGTCATTCTGAGAGGCACAGCTGAATTCTTAGTGGTGTTCACTCAGTCAGCATACTTTGGTATGAAATCCCTGGAGTGGGTGTAAATACTGTGTTGAATACAGGGTTTTTATGCACCAGATACAGACACAGATGTTTCTCCTTGCAGGGATGTGAATACCACCATCATGGAGCTCCTGATCATGGTGTATGCATGTAAAACCTCCTGTGCCAAAAGCATTATTGGAGTGATTCCTTACTTCCCCTACAGCAAACAGTGCAAGATGAGGAAAAGGGGCTCCATTGTCTCTAAATTGCTGGCCTCGATGATGTGCAAAGCTGGTAAGAATGTGGCTGTCCTTAAATAATCAGGGCAAGGGGGCTCCTGCTGTCAGCTTCTAGGTTTAGAGAGATCTGTACCCAAATTTGGGCTCTGTTTAAAAATAACTGCCAAGCTTTTAATGTGTTTAAAACCTACATAAAAAGGAGAATGTAATTAGAAATGTTTCCAAATGATGAGTTCATAAAAACCCCAAATTTGATACAATCATTTTACATTGAGTTGTGCTGAGCTGGCAAAATTAGTCTGCTGGACTGAGCTGCTTTGGACTGTAGTATCCACCTCTCATAATACCATCCTTTGCCTTTCTCACAGTCTGGAACAGTTTTGCCTTGTCATTTCTGGCCTGCTTTTTACTTGTTGGATGAATGCACTTTGTCCTTTACATTTGAGACCATGTGGGAGAATGAGATTATTCATTTTCACAGCCTTCAACACATTTTCTACTCCTTTCCTTTCACTCCCATCCCTGGGAAAAAACAGGCAGTTATAACAAACTGTGTGATCTGGGTTGTTATTTTGAGAGAAGTGGTTTTTGATTAGGAGCTTGGCCCATTTTTCAGGAGTTCAAAACTCTTAATGAGCGTGCCACGGCCTTGCTGTGTGACATGGGACAAATGAGTGCTTCCATTTTGTCCCATGTCCAGTGGAGAAGGATCTTGCCTGCCTCAGTGTGGCACTGCAGAGTCAGTTATGTGCAGTGTTCTGAGGCTCTTTTAAAAAAATCTGTAGAAGTCTCAAAACATGTTAATGCCAATGTGCTTAAGAGGGACATAATTAATTTATTATGTACTTTCACTTAGTGTTCTCATTCAGCTTAGGGATTTTCTGGACAAACTGCAATGAAGTGAAACTTAGAAAGTATCTCTTACTGTTCTTGATGTGCTTCTCTGTATGTCTTCTTATTCCATTTTAAAGGACTAACTCATCTTATTACCATGGATCTACATCAGAAGGAAATTCAGGGCTTCTTCAATATTCCAGTTGATAACTTGAGAGCATCCCCATTTTTACTCCAGTACATCCAAGAAGAGGTGAGGAAGGCCTGTTATTACAGTTGGTTTTTTAAATTCTTTTTTTCATCATGTCTCAGGGCATCTGAAACAAATTCCTCTGAAAAGATTAACTCTTCAAACTGAATTTTAAGGGGGGAAGGGTCATGTTGGGGTAGGGAGTGGTGTTGGGGCTGGTGGTTCTTCTCTTCCCCACACGTTAAACTTCTGCTTTCCTGAAGACCTGGTGTTTCCTTATCCATGCAGTGATGCTGTTTTTCTCTTAGATGTATTCCCCTAACACTGAAAAAAATTTGATTTTTCTTGCTCTTGATGTTCTCTTCCTTTCCTGTTTCCAGTTTCCTTGACATTTATAGGATGGGCTGCTTGTGTGGGTATAAATTTAAATCACATTATAAGAAACACTTTGGAAGTTGTAAACTATGAGAGAGCTATTGATTGTGCTCTGAAAGTAAGACTGGTGGGTGGAAATCTTACCCACTGTTTGTTCAGACTGCATGTCTTGACTTGAGGAGCTTAACTTGGGATGATCTGTGCCTCCATTTCTCCATCTTATTTTTATAAGGTTTTTGAGAAGTGCTACTGGTAGATTCACCTATACAAAATGTACAAATGATAATTGTAGGTATAAGATGCACGTTAAGCCTCTGACTAATGGTAATTTGGAATAAAGCAAGTGCTTTCTTCCTGCTGAGAGAAAAGCTTTAGCTCACTCTTGCTTTTGAATCCAAGCTATTTCTTTTTATAAAGATAGGAATGCCTCAATTTAAAAAACAAAACACACCCCACCCCGCCCCCTTAAAGAAACCCAAACCAACATGATTTTGTTATGACAGTATTAAAATCTGTTTGGGGAATCAGCTACCATTTGAATCTCTTATTATCATTTCATTTGGTAATAGACTCAAAGAGGATGGCAGAACAAAACTCCAGGCTCTGGCTTTGCCACAGTCATTCATCTTGTGTTCCAGGAGAGAAGCATTGCACATTGTAAGCACTTCCTGACTTCAAAGAACAAAACTGGAAAACCAAACACACAGACACAAGACAAGTTGTGCCTTTATATGTTGCTTAAAAGTTTGGTTTATGGTTGATAACAAGATCATGGTTCTGATTTGGTCTTGAAGCACATTTTGATTTCCTGAGCTTTTAATGGTTTACACAGAATGTTGCAGCTGTGAGTCTGACACTGCTGTACAGTCTAACAAGTGACCATTTGTAGAGATTTGAAGTATGTGTAGAGAAATCTTGAAAGATACTTTCAGTTCTACATCCTTCAGCTCATCCATGAGGGGACTTTCTAAAACCAGAGTTAACTGAATGGATCTGATCACATGGGATCCATACTGGCAAGTACCTTCACCAGCCAGATCATTTATGGTATCTTTGCTTAAAACTTTAGATCCCTTGCTGCTCAGGAGGAATTTAGTATTCATCTCAAGTTCCTGGTGGCCACAACTTGCTGGATATCCTGCACTGGGAGTGGCAGAGCTTTCAAAGCAGTGGGAGTTGTGATGGGATGTACTGAGGAGCATGAAATGGAGTCTGGTTTGATAAGAATGAAGGTCACTTAAAGAACATTTCACTGAATGTTATGAGGACAAGGGCTTGTAGTTGTTCCCTGTTGGAAATTTATGCCTAGGTGTGAAGAGAATCACTCACTATTCTGGGATGAAGACAGTCCAGTCAGTGAAATCCTGTGATACCAAAATAATTGGGTGTTTTCCTCTGTATGTCTGGCAAACGTTGGATACTTGGTGGCTTCTCTTTCCTTTGCGCACGTGTTAATCCCAGAGTGATGCAGCCCTCTGTTACATGGACTTGTTGACACCTTAGTGTCTTTTGGATGACATTTCTGGCTTTCTGACTTCATTTTTGAAGAGCTGAGAACAAATTTGGTAATTTGGCAGGGGAAAAATGAGGCAATGATGTCTGAACAAGATCAAAGCCTTTATTATGTCAAGTGACAGGCCCTGCCTTGTCCATACCTTCCATCATGTTAATCTTTGTAGCCTCTTGTATAACTCAGTGTTTATAAAGGACAGAACATGCTGAATTCCCAGTTTATAGGTGGAGTTACTAACACTGTGGATTATTAATGTTGCCTGACGTCCTCAGAAAATTTCTTACTTTCAGTTGGTTGAACCCTTGCCCAAATTCAGAGCTTACTTTTTCTTTCCCATGCCCATTTCAGGTAGAGCTTTTAGAAATATTCAGCCAGTGCAGTTTGTATGTTTGAGGATAAGATTGTGGAAGAATTTACTTTGACTGTGTTTGCAGAAACCCCAAGTATTTCTATGCTCTGGAATGGGTATTTGACATCTGCCAGCAAGGTGATGAGCTGCAGGACAGGGTGTCATCCCCACAAATCTGTGAAATTACATCCCTAACAGATCAATTTGCAGGTATTTAGTGAAGAGTCATCCATCCCTTAACACTGGGATTCTGAGGACTGGACCTGCTCTGTCAGGACTATGGTTTTTGGATAGGATGACAGACAGGTTCTCTTTGGGCTGCACTCTGTAGAGATGGATCATCCCAGGGCAGCACAGTGAAGGGAAAGGCTGAGTTTGCAAGGAGTGGGGTAAGATGAGATACCAGAGGGAGTTGTAGTTGTAGTTGCTGTTGGAAAGGAGGGCTGGAAGTGTGAATGGTGGAATGCTTGAGAAGTTACAGACAAGCACGCTGAGTCTGATGTGGAGTCACTGCAGGGAAAATGGAGATGAGGATAAGAAACTTTTGAGAGACGGGGACTAAAATGCTGGTTAAATGCGGAACAGGAGTCTGGAGTGAAAAACCAGTATGAGAATGGGGCAGGGGCAGCAAAAACTCAGGAGCAGACTGTGCTTGTGAAGCCTGACTGAAACACCTGTGAGACCTCAGAGGGAAATCCAGACTCCTGGCCTCATCCCTCTGGTGCTGTCAGTGTTTGCAGCAGCATCTCCTCGTGCTCGCCAGCGTGGAAGAGTTCGCAGCACTAGGAGACTGCCTCCAGGATCAGTGCAGTGACTCTGGAAGTTCTGTCCCTTCTGATGGTCCATAGAAAGAGCCAGTGTCATGTGATGGGAGAGGTGTGACCTGTCTTGGGGTACTCTATAAAGCAATAGGAAATGGTAAAATGCTGGTTTTTAGTGATTAAAGACAATTTAAGTTGAGCAGGAAACTTTTATTTTGATGGTTTCCTGTTTCTTTTAACACTTGTAGGTGTAACCCTGATGTGCTAAAGCAGTTACTTTTCTGTTGTCTGTGCTATAAAATGGGGTTTATGAAAGGTACAGTTTGAAGTTAATATCTGAATTTTCTAAATACCTGTTTTTACTGAGCTGTCAACCCTAATTATGTACCATGGATTCTTGAGGTTACTTTCTTAGGTAAAATGTTCAATGCTTAAAATTCTTCTGGCAAAATAAAGTTCTCTGATTCTTACTGAGTTTAAATTTGTCTAAAGATATGAAGTAGACATTGCTATCTGTTATTTACTACAGATACCAGACTACAGGAATGCTGTAATTGTGGCCAAATCTCCTGCGTCTGCAAAGAGGTGGGTAAGATCTGCTCTCTTGTCTTAGAGCAGGAAATCTGTCGGGATTTTGTTCTTAGGATCAAGTGAAGGACAGATATCCAGTAATTAGAAGATGCAGCCTTCACACCCCTCCCAATTCTGCTTCATCAGCTATGTAGTTTTTACATCATCGCTGTAATCATAATAAATCCAGGAGAGTAAAAATAAAACATACAAAAGGATGGGTTAAATCAGTGCTGTGCTTATGGTAAAGAAGGTTTTTAATCATGTTATATTTGTGTGCATTTACATTATATATTTCCTGCTCTAAATGAGGAAAAGTGGCTGGAAGTGTAACGCCATTAATCCAGATGAGTTTCTTAACATGGGCATAACTAAGAACATGGTTGATCAGATCCTAAATACAGATGGTGAAACTGGGATTGCTGTTGGAGATGATTGTGAAGGTTTTGGTGGCTGAATGACTGTTCTTAATCCGTGAAGCTTTTTAGTTGACTGTTCCTAAACTCTGGAATTACAGTGCTGTCAGCAGGCACTGCAAGAGCTGGATGATGGTTTAAGAGATGCTGTATTTGCTGTGGTGACAAACCATGAGTTTGTTGAAAAGTTATTTAGACTTCCATGCCAACAAATTGTGGTACTCCGTGTTTTTCTTATTTTATGTAGCAAATCACCTTTTGTCATCTTTTTATCCAACAGTACTTTTTGTGATTTCTTTTGTTTTGGCCAGGTAATTTTACATTTTGTTTCTTTTCCATTTCTTTTCTGCAGTGTCAGTATTGCCTCTTGGGTGGAGGCAGGTGTTTGTTGCAGCATTTTAATGCTTATCCAGTAATTGTCAATGCCAGCAAATAGATGAGTTGCACATCCCACAGTGAGTTCTGGAGGAGAGGATCCCAGAGCTGCATTGTTTAGCTTGCCATGTTCCTATGAGTATTTAAAGCAGTATTTGAGGAGTTACATTGTATTGGGAGAAGGATGATTGAATGTTTCAGCCTGGATTAGGCTGAAAACAATCTAGGAAAATACTTCTGATGAATGCCTGCTTGTGAAAAAGAACCCTTGCGTGGTGAAGTTCGGAATGTCTCTGCGGTTTCTGAGCTCACTGGAAAATTAATAAATCATTTCACTGTTGCTTTGAACTTTATTCAGTTTAATACTGCATTTTAAGGTAATTATTATGGTTTTATTGATACGGTTATGCCTGCTAAGTCATAACTCTTAATGTTTGGAATAATAATTACTTGTAATTAACTACTTGCAAAAATATTATAACTATGATAACCACAGGGTGGAAGATTCTTCATTTTTAATTGACAGAGTATCACGATGGGCAAGTTATTCTCTGGACTTTTGATTGTTTGGATAGTTCAACAAGGCTTAAGGATAGAGGAGGTGATTCAGGCATAGGTCTGAGGTGCTGATGGTAGAGCAGAGTGGATCACTCTGGATGTGCTGGGCTTGCTTGGACCAGAGGAGACTTGGATGGGTGGCTTAGGCAGGATCCCAAACCCTTGTGTGTGCAAAGTAAAGTGGGATGGATATGCTAATTTGAATTTGCTGCTTCCAATATCTGGGATACAAATTCCTATTTTCTGCTTTTCCCACTCCCCCAGCTAACCTTACACTTCTTTCCAGAAATTTCTAATTTTAGTTGAAGAAGTACTGCACTGTGAAGGAACTTCATGTCAGCTAATTAAAAAATCCAAGCTGTCAAGTGTGGTTTTCCAGGCAGAATAATCATCTGGATCCCCTTTTCCATAGGGTGTCTCAGGTTATGTGTCAGCAGGTCAGGGATATTGTCTTTATTTAGTACTAAAATAAATAGGTGAACACTTGTTTTCTCTTTTCATGTGAATATTTTTTTTCCTAATAAATACAGACAATCCAGACATTAAGACTGTTCTTGGTTACTGTTAGATATGTCCTGCTAAAGCACGGGATCCCAAGGATCCTGAAGGCTGGGAAATGTTACTTTGGCTGCTGTGCAAAGCAGAAAGGAGTAGTCAGCATTTTGTGACTTGAAGCATTTATCCTGTTGCTTTAAGGCCCATATGGGCACTTTGAAGGTTATTCTGACTTTACCAAGCCTGATAAAAACAAGTTACTGAGGGGCAACTGACTTCTTCCACGAAGTCTCCTAAAATTTTAGGCACATTTGACTTCGCTCTGAAATCTTAGAAATAAAATGGAAATAGATTAGGATTGTACATATGTGAATTATTTTAAATTTAACCTTTTTCTGGGTTCTTTTAACCCTTTCTCTGCAGGGCACAGTCGTTTGCTGAGCGCTTGCGGTTGGGAATCGCCGTGATCCACGGGGAAGCTCAGGATGCTGAGTCTGACATGGTGGATGGTCGGCACTCACCTCCTACTGCCAAATATGTAGCTGCTATCCATCCCAGTCTGGAGATCCCCAGTAAGTAAGTGTGTGTGGGAAAGTGTTACCTCTTGTTTTCATGGGTTTGGGGGTTGGGTCTGGCAGGGATGGATTGTCTAAAAGGAGTGGTTCTTCACAGAGAAAAAAAAAGAATCTTTCTTAGTAGGGGAGAAAAAGATTCCTTCTTGCTTGAATATGGATGTGACATGCAACTGCACCACCAGCTGCAGTGCATAAACCCAGCTTGGGTGTCAGTGGGTGACTGAACTGGTTATGTCTGCAAGCCACTCTGCTTTTGTGCTGAAATTAAGAATTAATATAATTGGTAAACAATTCAGATATAAATTAATATCGTTAATATTTTAATTAAGCTTTAAAAAATGATTTATGTATTAGTATCCTGCTGGTTTTCTCAGTAATGCTGTTGAAATCGTTGCTGCTTCATGACTTTAATAGTGGTGACCCAGCAGATATTTCAATACTTGGAAGTAAATTATATAAACTTTCTCCTTTCTTCCCCTCTAAAAACATTTGCCATTAATCAGTGCTGATTCCCAAGGAAAAACCACCCATCACAGTTGTTGGAGATGTAGGAGGAAGAATAGCTATCATTGTGGTAAGTGAGATGCCCTCACTTCTCATAAATTACATTAAACATGTTAAAGTTTCAGGAATCAAGTAGCTGTTCTGTATCAGCCACTAAACTTTGGTTTCTGGTGGACTTCTGATAGCATGGAGCAGCATTGAGCACACTCAAAAAGCTGACTGGGAGCTATGAAGGGATCCACTCTGGTCCAGCATTTGGACCTTGTTTCCATGAGTTTCCACTTCCACATCCCTGGAAGTGTTCAAGGCCAGGCTGTGTGGAACTCTGAGCAACCAGGTCTAATGGAAGGTGTCCCTGCCCATGGCAGGGCCTGGAATGAGATGATCTTTAAGGTCCCTTCCAACCCAGGCCATTCTATGATTCCTTGGTGCACTTAGGATTTCTCTGAAGCAGAGTGTAATCTCTGGGTTTCTCAAGGCAAAGGGCAATTTTCTGATAGTTTGGGGTTTGTTACACTTGCTGAAGCTGCAGCATTAGCCAGACGTGTTGTGTTGATGTGTCCGATGTGGTGAGCCCTCGGTGACTGTGGGATTTTGGCAGGATGACATCATAGATGATGTTGACAGCTTTCTGGCTGCAGCTGAGACCCTCAAGGAGAGGGGGGCCTACAAGATCTTTGTCATGGCCACCCATGGCCTGCTGTCCTCAGACGCTCCCCGGCTGATCGAGGAGTCTGCCATCGATGAGGTAAGTGTGGAGTGAGCTCTGATCAAATTATTTGGGGTTTTTCTAAACTAGCAATTTTCTCCTGATTTGTTTACTGAAATATGCTGGCATTAAGGATTTAGATGGGAGGTTCCCGGGTTCAGGCTTTCCTACTATGGAATTGTGTGCTGGAATATTAGCATCCACATGTCCTTAAACTGTAGCAATGGGAAGTGGTGGGATGCTGAACTGTCAGTATCAGCACACCTTTCCCTCCAGTGGGTGGGGTATTTTTGTCCCTTCCTCTGGGCCTGTGTGGCAGAATGAATGAAAGGAAGGAGGGACAGTACCTTTAGTGTCCATGGATACATGAAATCTCTGGCAACACATGGATCTTAAGATTGTGACCCTGACAGTAATGTAAAATGTTGTTTTGTCAGCCAGAGTGGTTTTGTGGGATCTGTAAAACTCCCTTTTGCATTTCCAATATGAAAAGTGGACAACATAACAGAGATACGTTTTCCTGATCACTTTTTCTTCCTGTAGGTGGTTGTTACAAACACAATTCCACATGAAATACAAAAACTTCAGTGCCCTAAAATCAAGACTGTGGATATCAGCATGATCCTGTCGGAAGCCATTCGCAGGATCCATAATGGAGAGTCCATGTCATACCTTTTCAGGAATATAGGAGTGGATGATTAATGCTTCTTCCTCTAAAGAAACACCCCGGGCCAAACTGGAATCGAATGGAGAACGAGCTGTGAAGCTTCGTGCTTACTTTAATATTTCCATTGAGCCACTTCTTGTTTTCTCTTGGTTTAAGTATCAAGGTAGAACAGTTTTTAAGACCTGTTTTTTTTTTTTTTCTTTGCAGGGTTTTTTGGGGGGTGGGTGGGAGTAAACATTTTACAAAAAACTGTTCTAGTTGCTTTTAGGTTAGTTGCACTATAATGATGGAAAAATCCCACAAAGCACTTGAGGCAAGAATTTGGCTTCTAAATTAAGCATTCCTTTTCCAAAGCTGCTTGCTACAAGTGCTTTAAACGATAACAAAATGAAGTGACTGTATAATATTTGCATTTTAAAAGCCAAAAAGGTTGTACTGTTGTATGCAGTTCAGTGATTTTGTAGGAGTGCTTTTATAGAAAAGCATATGGAATATGCACCTGTATTTATTTTCTGCGACAAAGAATAAAGACTTGTTTTGTGTGAGCTTTCTAAAAATGTTCATGTGCTGGTTCTTTGTCTTCTAAACTGTGTATCCTTAAATATGGCAGGTGGATGTCAGGGAGCAACAGAGACTTGCTCAATGGTGCAGGTTACCCAGAGAAGCTGTGGCTGCCCCTGGATCCCTGGAAGTGTCCAAGGTCAGGTTGGATGGAGCTTGGAGCAACCTGGGATAGTGGAAGGTGTCCCTGCCCATGGCAAGGTTTTGGAACGAGATGATCCCTCCCAATCCAAACCACTCTGTGATTCTTTGACTTGGGAATATTGTGGGAGGGTGTAGGTTCCAGCTGGTAAAATCCAAATCAGCTCATCACAGGTAAACTGGGGGTTTTTTTTGAGGTTTCTTGCCTGCCCTGAATGCGTGGATGAGCTAAAAAAGACACCATAGTGCAGAGCTGAACTTGTCCAGGTTTGTTTTCCCAGCCCTCCTTGGGCAGGTGTGGGTGGAATGGCCGGCTGGCTGCCAGGCAGCTCCCAGTCCCAGAGACTGCAAGTTCCTCACTTGTTGCAGAGAAAACAGTGGTGGAATTGATGAACATACAGAGGTTGTTTGGTTTAATCTTTCCATCATGTCCTACAAATGAGTATAAAGCTTTTGGCGTGTTCAGAAGTGAAAATTAACCTTTGTTGACACCGTTTCTACGTTGGAGACAAACTTCCAAGGACTTTGGAAGGTTCATTGACTTTAAAAGATGAAACCAGGTGCTTTCCTTAATGTTAATGGATACACCAGGCTGACTTATTGACATGTGTGGGTACTCTGGATGTGTTAATGCAGGTCAAATTCCAGCTGAGCACTGAGGGGGAAGGTCGGTTCCTCTCACGGATGTGCAGAGCTGCTCCCGGTGCTGCCACGGCTCCTTCAAAGAGAAGAGAACTGCTGACCTGACTCACTGATGGGCACATTAACTGCACTGTGTTTATTTTATTAGTGAGACCTTGTGGAAGTGTGCTGCCACTTGGGAATGAGCCAGCCAAGCGTCCAGCGCAGCAAACTGATGGCTAAATACCCAAACCCATGGAATTCTAGGGTGGTTTCCTGTGCCTGTCTCATGTTGGCCTTCAGAGGAATAGCTGTGTCTTCCTCTCTCCAGAACTCCCTGACTGGAGGGTGCAGCCAGGTGGGGGTTGGTCTTTTTTCCAAGTTAAGTGACAGAGCAAGAGGAAAGCCTCAAGTTGCACCTGGAGAGGTTAGGTTGGATATTAGGAAAAATTTCATGGGAAAGGTTGTCAGGCATTGGCACAGGCTGCCCAGGCAAGTGGTGGAATCACCAGGGATTTAAAAGCAGTGTAGATGTGGCACTTGAGGATGTGGTTTTGTGGGGGTGCTGGATTAATGGTTGAACTCAATGATCTTAGAGGACTTCTCTAGGCCAAATGATTCCATGATTCTGTGATCTCTTCTGTGGGGGTTTCTCCTGGTCAGCCCTCACTGCTGTGCCAGGCTCCACCTCGGGCATTCACCCAGCTCCTGTTCTATCTTTGCTTTAAAACATAGAAACCCCCCAACCTCGTCTAGTTTCATGCAGAACAATTATGATACTCACGAGGGCTCAGGAATTTGGGAACAAACTGCATCCATAAGGCTGGATTACTGGTCCTTTGGCTATTCATAGCATTGAAGTGGTGGAAAGGGAGGGAAGAACGTGAGGCATCACCTGGGCATTTTTCAACCCTGCTCATTTATGAGACACCAAAATCAAGTGATTTTGGCTCCCTGGGGAGTGGAGAGGGGCGGGAAGCAGTGGAGGCCAGGCTGCCCACCCAGGTACCTTTGGAAGCACAATTCCTGCTGCTAGGCTGTTTAATGATAAATGCCCTTGTGCTGCTAACAAGTTACTGATTCAGTGACTGTCCCTGTGAGGCTGAGGATGAAGGAGGAGGCAGAGGAATGATGGAGCTCAATTCCACTGCTGGATCTGTTACCCCTTCACAGCAGTTCAGCGTTGCTGACCTTGTTGTTGTAGTGGTTTATTTTTCCTTAAACGTCGGCGTGGGAATATGGGTAAGAGTCTTTTGTTCCTTTCTGCTTTCTTGTTTGAATAGTTTTCTTTTCAGGGCTGGTTTTTCTGTGTGGAATTTTTTGAATCCCTTTATTATTTTCTTGTAGTTTTCACTTGTGTATTTTGTGTTGTGCTGCGTGGAGACAGGCTGGGAGAGCTGGGGGTGTTCACCTGGAAAAGAGAGAGGTCTGGGGATACCTTAAAGCCCCTTCTGGTGCCTAAAGGGACTCCATGAGAGCTGGAGAAGAACTTCGGACACGGTCCTGGAGTGATAGGACATGGAGAAATGGCTTCTTACCGCCTTGAGGGCAGGGTTAGATGGGATATTGGGAAGAAATCCTTTCCTGTGATGGTGGAGAGGCCCTGGCACAGATTCCCAGAGAAGCTGTGGTTGCCCCTGGATCACTGGAAGTGTCCAAGGCCAGGCTGGATGGGGCTTGGAGCAACCTGGGATAGTGGAAGGGGTTTGGAACAAGATGAGCTTTAAGGTTCCTTCCAACACAAACTACTCTGGGATTCTGTGACTTGCTCTGTTTTGTATAAATCCTCTGCCCCTTTCACCCCCTATGGAAAGGCTCCTACAGCTTGGGACCAAGGTGGAATTAACCATGGAATTAACTAATTAACCATCTATCTGCTGGGTGTGAGCAGCTCTGCCCCTTGTCTATTACAGGGTGTTGAGCTGGTAACAGCCCTGACAACAGAAAAACCCATCAGCTACAGCAGTTGCAGATAAAGACTCTCCAACTGCATTTATTCTGCCTTGCAGAAAAATCCTGGCCAAAGCTGGGTCCTATTAGCCAACCTGTCTGCTGGGGATGGCACGAGGACAGGCACATCCTCCCTGCTTCCCCCTCTCCAGGTGCTTCCTTTGCTATTCATGGCTCCAGGTACCTGGGGTGCAGCCACCGTTTCGTGTAATTAAGCTCAAGTTGCAGAGCTCCCATTAATTATCGAGTCTCCTGTCTCTTGGCTTCTTGTCTGGGAGACTTGGGTCCTGGTGACTTGTCTGGGTTTTTAGGGAAAGGGTGCCCTGTGCTGATCTTTCCTCCTCCCAGTCTTCCTGCAGGGTGAACAGGAACACCGTCAGTGGCTATTTCCTTGCTGGGAGAGACATGGCCTGGTGGCCAGTAAGTACAGACAGACCTCTGTCCCTCTTGTGACACCCTGGCCACAGGCACATCCCCACCACTGCCACACTCAATTCCCTCCCTGCTTTCTCCACTGCTTGCCCATGCTTTCCCCCACCCTGTCCACCTCCTCCTGCCAGGATTTACATCCTCAGACCTGCATTTCCCTTCTCATTGCACAGAGGATGCTGGAGTTTGTTGGGTCTTCTCACAGGCTGCTCTGAACAAGGGGAGGGATCCATGGAGCCAAACATCCATCTCCACCATTCCTGCATGCCCCTGCTGACTCCAACAAACTCTGCATGTCCCAAGTTTCTTTTTTCCCCTATTTCTGTATGATCTTGACCAGCTGGCTGTAGGTCCTTCCCGTGTCTGGCACCAGCTCCTTGCACAGGACCATCTCCAGCAGGGTGTGAGGCCACTGTGGCAAACACAGCAACGTGTGGATCCTCATCCTCGAGACAAGAAAGTCAATCCCAAACCCACCAGGGATGCCCAGATGAGCTGGGTTGTGGGAGCATTGCGTTCAGCTACCTAAAGTTTATGTGTTAAGGGATTTTCTTACTGAATACACAAACATCCTTCATCCCACATGGGGGCTCCTGGGCCACACTTTACTTTTAGAAGCGACGGGGACATCCGTGCCCTGTTGCTCCAGTTCAGACATTATTTTTTCCACGTCCTTTTCCTACACCTTTGGGGAAGCACCAAAGCTGGTCCAGCTGGCACGGCAGCCATGCCAAGCCGCAGGGAGCCGGCCTTGGGCCACAGCACCCGTGAGCACCTGCAGCACCTCCTCTGCTCCCCGCAGATCGGCGCCTCGCTCTTCGCCAGCAGCGAAGGCTCCGGGCTCTTCCTCGGCCTGGCCGGGACCGGCGCTGCCGGGGGAATCGCTGTCGCCGGCTTCGAGTGGAATGTAAGAAATGTGTGGTGTGATTAAGACAATGAGTTCTGTCGCAGCAGATGGGCCATTTCACAGTCTCGAAAGGTTTGGGAGGAGCCGCGCAGGGGGTAATTAACACAACCCTGCTCATTCAGCTGCTTCAGTCTCTAAAGCATGGACTGTGAGGCTGGAGTCGGCTCAGCTCCACGTGCTCAGGGAAAAGGACATTTTGGAGCCGAGTTCCTAATCCAGCCCCTGCAGGTCCCAACAGGGACATGACTGAATAGGTCACCCATTCCCTGCTTCCGCAAACGTTTTATCCAAAGTCCTCGGGTCCTACAGAAAAGAAAAAAACGGCATTTAGCTTGGCTTGTGTGGTGC
This sequence comes from Monarcha castaneiventris obscurior, assembly GCA_026261815.1. Taxonomy (NCBI): domain Eukaryota; kingdom Metazoa; phylum Chordata; class Aves; order Passeriformes; family Monarchidae; genus Monarcha; species Monarcha castaneiventris. The sequence goes on along the minus strand of JAMPIT010000856.1, from coordinate 8,630,391 downwards.
TCAAGGAGTCGGTGGGAAATGTCCAGACAGAAGCTGAAGGGCTGAGGGAAGCAGGTTCCTGCTGGCAGGGATGCTGAGGGTCTCCACCATGACCCTATGCCTGTCATCTGAAGCCATTTGGAGGTGTAAATGTGCCCTTGAGGGTAAGCCAGAGCAGGGTCAGGAGCAGGGACAGCTCTAGTCAGTATTGAGCTGCAGTAGGATCCATTTTTTCCCAGTTTTTTTCTGGTTGTGCCATGTTTCTCCTTCCCAACAGGCGACTTATGCTCTTCTGGCACTGGCCTGGGTGTTTGTGCCTGTCTACATCTCATCTGGGGTATGTACAGCTGCCCTGAGCCTGCTGTGGGGGGAGCGTGGCCTTGGACAGGTCCCCCACTCCCAGGAATCCTGTGGGACTCCCAAGTCCTGCTCTGGGAATAACGCTGTCCCCTTGCCCTCCCAGGACCATCCCAGGAGGATGGGGCCTGGACAGGGCAGTGATGGCTCTCCCTCCCTGGCAGATTGTCACAATGCCTGAGTATCTGCAGCGGAGGTTTGGAGGGGAGAGGATCCGGATGTACCTCTCCAGCCTGTCACTCCTGCTCTCCATCTTCACCAAAATCTCGGTGAGTAGCCCCCCCTTCAACTCTGTGACCAATCCAGGATTTATTTCCAGCTCTCAGAAGGTTATTTTTAGGTTCAAACCTTGTGTAGCCAAACTGGGGGAGAGCAGCTACTGCAGGATGGATGCTCCAGGAAGGAGTGGGACAAAAAGTGGGAATGTGTGGGCAGATGCTGTCTGTGACATCCCAGGAATTCATAGGTGGATCCAGCAGTGATGGTCCTTTCCAGGGGGCCCCAATGGATGTGTGGCTGTGTGTCAGGATTCCCAAACTTGCCTTGTAGCAGAGGTTGTGGGTGAAATGTGCTCAGAGGTTGGGCTGCATTGCCTGGGTTTGTCTCCGTGCTCTGGCATTCCCAAAGGACCTGGCAGAACCAGGGACTGAACTGAGAATGTATTCATTCCTTTGGGGCTCATGGGTTTTCTGAGGAAAGGAAGCCTTGCTGCAGCTAGAAGCTCTTCGAGCCTGTACAGAAAGTGCCTGATTTCCAGGCACTTTTCCACAGGGATGTTTTCCCCTCGTTTTAACCTTGTTCACAACTCCCTGTGTGCAGCCTCTGCTCACACTGGTAACCACGGGAAGAGTTTATCCGAGGTGAAACAGCTCAGGAGCCTGTGATACCAGGTCTAGGGCAAGCAGGAGAGAGCCTGGCACAGACAGCCCTGGGGGGCTGGAGACAGCGAGACAGAGATCAAGAGCAAACAGCTCAGAAAAGCTGGAGAGAAAACCTGCCCGAGGGAGCAACCCTGCTCTGATGGAACAGGTGGATCTGACCCGGGCTCTGCCGGGGCTAAAAGAAACGTGCTTTTGCAGGTGGCTGGCTGCAAGAAAAGGGTTTTTGCACGAGCAGAGGCTGTCTGAGGCAGGAGGGGTGCTGCTGGCACCCACATCGAGGTGCTCAGCGTCTGTCTCTGTGTTCACCAGCTCCAGCATCTGTGAATGCACCATCGCTCCCTGCACGGTGTTTCTGCAGCCCCAGGCCCTGGGCTGAGCTGTGGGGGGATCCTCTGGCTGTCGCTCCGAGGGATGTGGAGGATGGAGCAGCCCAAACCGGGCTCTCTGTGCACATCCGTCAGTGCTTCATGCAAAGGGAGAGGCTGCACCTGCCTCGGACAGAGCCCAGCGCTGCTGATGGGAATCCCTGGCTTCTGGAGAGCCCTGTCTCCCCCTCCTGAGCTGCTCTCTGACCCTGGGCGAGGCGCTGGGATTTGGGCTTTCCAGGCAGGTTGCAAGGACATTGCAGCCCTCTCCACAACCCTGCTGGCTCAGGGCTTCCAGAGTGGCAGAGGTGGCACTGATGACTCTGTTGCTGCAGCTCTGCCCTGGGTTTCCCCCCACAAAACCATGTTCTGTCCTGCTGGAGGGCATTTTTCCACATAACTAATACTCTTTCTATCCCAGTCATATGTGGTGTTGAAAATCCTGCAGCATTATTCCTGAAAGCACCTTGGTAGCTTTTGGAGCACCTGTTCAGTTTGCAAGTTTGGACAGTGGTGTTTGGATTATTCTCTGATTGTCCTGATATCCAGTAAACTCTTGTAACTCGCTCCCCATATGTGTCACATCTCCCTCCTGCTCCCAGCAAAGACCCAGGAGGAGCTCAGGAGACCTGCTGGAGCATGTGCGTGTCTGTGGTCCCTGGTTCTGTGATCTGTGGGGTTCACACAGATCCCTCCTGGTGTTAAAAAGGAAAGGAAGCTGGGACAGGATTTCTGCTGGGATAATTTGTTCTTGCTGGTCTGAATTTGAAGAACGAGATCACTGTTAGCTTGAGGTTGTCTTTCAGTCTCTTCCCAGGCATTCACCCACGTCCCCTATTGTCTCACCAAATGATGTCCTACTAAGCCATGGGGACGTGCTTGGTCCCTTTGGTTTCCAGCCTCTCCATGGCTTTGCCCAGAAGGGATGGATGTCCTACAAGCTCCTTCTTAGCTTGGGAGGTGGTTGTGGTGTCACCTCTTGCCTAACACCAGATGAACCTGCAGTGACCCCTGTGCAGTGCCTGCTCCAGTGGGAACCTCTGCGGCTCTCTGGGCCCTTCTCCATACAGCCTTGTGTTTGGAGCTCCATGGACACTCCCAAACTCCTCTCCCTGAGCCTTTCCTCAGCCAGTGCTGTCACTTCTTTGGTCTGCTGAGCTTTCTGTGATCTCTGAGTCAGGCAGGATGCAACAGAAGAGGAATCAGGCTAATAAGGGGATTATCTTGGCATCTGGCTCCATTCACAGTAAATCCTACAGACAATGGCTGTTTCCAGCAGTGGGTTGGGATGAGTGTCTGCAGACACGAGGGGCGTTGCCAAACTGGCCCCATGTCCCCATCCCTGTGGTGGCCGCAATGGGGAGTGTGGGAGGGAAGTGTGAAACTCGGAGCAATTAGGCAGGGCTGTGTCCCGAGGGGTTTCTTTGGTCCTTGCTGGGGGCCGCCTCAAAGCCCAGGATTATCTGGGCTTTTCCTGCCTCCCCTCCCTGCAGATGCTGTGTTTACAGATGGATTTTGCTCCACGTTCTCCCAAGCTGAGACACTGCATCAGTGCTGCTCCCTCAGCTCTTCTTTTCGGCAGTGGGGATGACAGACCTTCCTCTCCTGGAAATCTCCTTTCGGTGGACCCCAGCCTTCCACATTTCATGGCAGGGTGCAGCAGGGCAGCCCAAAATCTTGCTGGGAGATGGTGTCCCACCCAGCTAGGAACATGTGAGGAGTTGCACAGGCGTCCTAGCCTTGGCAAAGAGCCCCTGGAGACTCCTTTGTACCCTGGGCAACTCGTTCTACCGAGGTTCTGGCTTCACCAATTGCTAATCCCAAGCTGTCTCCAAAGCCAGCTTTTATTGGGAAGGCTTTAGCGACAGTTGGGTAAGAACAAGTTTCCAAGTGAGGTCACTGGTGGAGGCAGGGATCTCTCTGCATTATGAAGCCTGACTTCAAAGGCTTCTCCTCTTCTCTTATGGCTGAAAGGACTTATTTTATGAATAGGTCATGCCTGGTTTTAATTAGCTTGTTTTTGTATTTGGGATGTCTTATTAATGCCTGGGTCACATGTGCCTTTATTTTTTCCCACCCTTGCAGAATTACCAGGAAGGGAGGTGGAGATACCTCTGCTTCCTCATAGCAAAGGCTTCGACTCATTTGCAGACGACTGCAAAAATGATTAAGCATTGAGAAAGCCGGGAGAAGCAATGATGAAATGTCCTGTCCAGGGCTGAATCTTCCAGCTGGGCTGTGGGGAAGGGTTGCTGGAGGAGGGGGGGAAAAAATCAGGGGCAGGGGGGAGAAAACTTCCTGGGTGGTGTTGACACAACAAGTGATGGATCCCTCTGAGTGACACGAGGAGCTCTGGAAGACACCAAGGATGCTTGGCTGGCACTGTGCTAGGAAGGCTTAGAGTATTTTGGATTCCCACTTCAGGTTGTGTTGGGAGGAGGTGGCTGAGGGCCCTTGGTTGGGGCTTTTCTGCCTTGTCACCGAAACCTGTGCTGTGGGAGGGGTTCAGTTGTCCTCTTGTAGCGCTGCTCAGGGGTTGGATTGCATTTGTAGTGGGAAAATATTTGAGAAGCCACTGGTAGAGGTCATGGCATGGTTGCCCATGAATTGGTTCCTCTTCAAGAGGTCATTCCAGGGCTGAATTCCTTCTTGGTGGTTGACAAGGACTCTCCCAGACCCACGGCCTATCCCAAGTGCAGCTGAGGACATGTAGTACCTCCCTTGGGAATGCCAGGCATGACTGTGGTGTAAAGCCTGGTCCGGATGCTACGGAAGAGGCCCTGAATTAGGATCCTCAAGATCATGGTGTAAATGCTTTTCTGTCTGGTTTGATTTGTTTTAACTGAGATTGTGTCTAACGTGGGCTCGGGCGCCAGGGAACAGCTTTTGTGTTGTGCTGAGGTTGGATGTGTGCTCCCCTCCTGCGTTTCGGGCTGCTGGAGCCCTCCTGGGCAGCTCACACCTCACATTTGACATTGCATGATGCTGTGTGGCCCCTCTCCATCACCCAGCGCCGGTCCTCAACTCCGTGTGGGAATGTGCTGGAGCAGAGCAGGAGGGAGGGCAGAGCTGGGGCGAGGAGGGCTGGCATGGGAAATAACGCCTGCCCAACACCTTCCTAATCCCGAGCGACTGCTCCCACATGACGGGGCAAGACAGCCCTGCTGCTGGGGGAGGGCTGCTGGGAGGTGTGTGAGGAGATGTCAAATCAGAGCCGCTGCCTTGGCTGTGGGAACCCGTCACAGCTCGGGGCCAGGGTGTGGAGTCGGCTCTTCTTGCCTCTTCCTGCCCCTTCTGGCCTCATTCCTTTCTCCAAACAAGGTTTTTGTGAAGATGCCCCAGCTGAGTGCTGGGGATGGCTGAGCTCAGCTATGGGTGGAGACGTGGTGGTGGCACTGCCACTGTCACTGCGCCTGGTCCTGTCCTCCCAGGATGTCGTGGCTTTTGCTGAAGGAGGTGTTCCAGCTCTAAGTCTCTGCTGTATATCTCGTTTCCACAAGGCTGTGACCACCCCCATGTGGGTACAACGATAGCTGGAGCTGCCTGCTCTGTTCCCTTTGGGCTGGGGGAAGGTGGTCTGTGACACAGCCACCCCCTGGGACCCCAGGCTTCAGGAGTGTCCTCCTGGTGTGTGCCATAGGGTGTCAGTAAAGGCTCCATGGAGACCTGAATGTGGCTTTCCAGTACTTAAAAGGCTTATAAAAAAGAGGGAGAGTGACTTTTTATACAGGCAGATAGTGATAGGGCAAGGGGGAATGGTTTAAAGTCAAAGAGGAGACATTTATGTTGGGTATAAGGAAAAATTCCTTCCCTGTGAGGATGGAGAGGCCCTGGCACAGATTCTCAGAGAAGTTGTGTTCCTGGATCCCTGGAAGTGTCTGAGGCCAGGCTGGACAGGGCTTGGAGCACCCTGGGATAGTGGAAGGTGTCCCTGCCCATGGCAAGGGGTAGGAATGTGATGGTCCTGAGGGTTCTTTCCAACCCAAACCATTCCAGATTTCCACGTCCTCGCTGCACCCACAGAGTTGCTGCTTCCCTGCTGTGTCACTCTTGCAGCAGCCCTTGGGTGGTGGATGTCACCTGTCCCAGCTCTCTCGTTTCCTTTTCCACACCCAGACAGATCTGTACTCGGGGGCTCTCTTCGTGCAAGTGTGCCTGGGCTGGGACCTTTACCTGTCCACTGTCCTGATGCTGGTGGTCACGGGGCTCTACACCATTGCAGGTGGGTTGCTCAGCATCTGCTGGCCTCTATTCTTCTTCTTTCATTGAAACACACCGCTCACCCTTCTGCTTTTATTTTTATTATTTTTTATTTTTATTATTTTTTATTTTTATTATTTTTTATTTTTATTATTTTTGCTCCTGGAAGGTTTTTAGGGGTTTATACCAGCAGGGTTCGTGTCCCTGCCCCATCCAGCCAGGATCTGAGCAGCTTTCTGGAGCAGGTGATGACTCAACCCACGACCTCTACTTTGTCATGATACCTTTTCATTTGTAATAACTCCTCCCCCACCGTTGCTTAAGCACTTTCCTGTGTGTGTACCTATTTGTACCAGCAGTAATCAGGGCTTCTCCTATTACAGGATTATTTTTGTGGAATCTACAACCTGAGAGCCCTTGATCTGGCTCCTTTCCCTCCCTGTTGCCCTGCCCTCAGTGCAGCCTGCTGCCCTCACTTCCCAAAGCTTTCAGGAATATTTCTTGGCTGTGCTTCCCTGTTGTGGGACCGGCTACTTTTGTGCAGGGTCAACCCTTAGGGTGGCTCTGTGATCCAGAGGTGATGAGGGTTTGGAGCTGGAGTTGGAAACTGTAGGTTCCTGGCTCCCAGCCCCAGTCTCAGACCATGGGGCCGTGTATCCCTGCCAGCCCTTTGGGTTATTATTTTGGCTGGGACATTCCCTCACCCGCCGGTGAATCCTCCCTCATTATCTCATCCCGGCCATCCAAACGGGAAACAATTTAAAATGCATCTGTAACACAGAGGATTTTGCAATACTTTGGTTTCAAGCAAACCCCATCTCGGGTTTTTCCTGCCCACAAGGCCTGTTGTGATATGAGGCACCTCGGAGTGAGCTCAGCCAGACGTGATCATTGCATCACCCCGATCCCAAGAACATCCCTCCAAATCCCAGGCATGGCTGGGGATGGTGCAGCCCTGACTTCCTGGGATGTGATTCAGTGACTGGGGTTGAAACAGGTTCAATTTTTTACCCATTTTTTAAAATTCTGCTCCTTTTTAATGCTTTTGCTGGTGTGCTGAGTGATTGGTTTCTGGCTGGGTAAGCAGGTCTGAGGTTTGCAGCAGGTCTGCACGGAGAACTGGGGATGGAAATAGGAGAAACACTGGATGGCCAAAGGGGACCCTGCTGAGTACCAGGTGCTGGAAAAATAAAACTGTAGGCCTGGGAGGGGAGCTGAGGGGTGTGGTAAGGGGAGACTGGGATTTAGGGAGAGATGGGATGAAGCTGTGATCAATGTCCTGGATATGATCTGCTGCTGGAGCACCCAAAGAGCTGGGGCTGGCTGGTGTCCTCCTGACTGTGTGGAGGTGTGGGGCTGCATCCCTCCCCCCCAGCCATCCCTTGGCTCCCCTTCCAAGCCCCTGTTGAGGCTGCAGCCCCTGTGGCTCTCGGCTGCTCCCTCCCACCCCACCCCACCCCTGAGGCTGCTATCCTCTCCTAGGCACCAGACCCACCGAGGAGCTGCTCCCCCTTCCCAGTGCAGCTCCCCCACCACAGTGTCAGCAGGACAAGGCTGGTGATAGGCAGTTTTATTGGGATTTTCTGACTGCTCCATGCCTGAATCCAGCGGTGCTTCCAACACTCTGCCTTTCTTCCGTGCAGGGGGTCTGGCAGCTGTCATCTACACAGATGCACTGCAGACACTCATCATGGTCCTGGGAGCCATCGTGTTGGCAGTGAAAGGTAAGAGCTGGGGCAGCACAGATCCTCCCCTCTCTCTTCCCCTGCCAGGTGCCTTCAGAAATAAATATTCAGTCTGAGCAATCTGGTGGCCAAAAAGCCCAGCAGGACCCTGGTCTGTGGCAATCACCTTAATAAAATCTGTGGTCCCCTTGTGTCCCCTCCAGCACTGTGCTGCCCTTCCACAGAATGGGCAGATGCCATAAAGCTGGGGCTGGTGCCATCCTGCTGCTGCTCCGAGTGGGGCTGTCCCCTGCCCTGGTGACATTCCTGTGGGCACCACTGCTCCACATGTTTGCGTCTCACTCTGAGACTGATCAAGGGTTTGACAGCAAAGCAGAATTCCCAGCTCTGCTCTGGGGGTTTTGGAGGGGTCTCCAAACAGGATCTTGGAGCCCAGGGACATGCCTGGCAGAAGGTGGTGCCGGAACAAGGCACTGCTGCAGGGTTGGGATGTGGGTCTTGGTGCCCCGCTCCGGGTTGGAGAGGGGGGGTTCATCACCAGCCCTTCCTGAACCCCCAGCACTGTTGTGTCTCCTCACTTTCAGCCTCAGAGCATCCTTGGGAGGCCGTGAGCTTTCATCAGCCTGGCTCTGCCATCGGGGCTCTTGGCCCTGAGGAGCAGGAAGCAAAAAGTCAGGTCCCAGCTTCAAAGGCAGGGGTTTAACTACAGGGGATGATTTCTTAGAGGCTCTCCTGAGATGATTTCCACTGTCTCCTGGGGAAGGCTGCTTAGGCAGGCAGGTAGGAAAGGCTCTGACCCAGAGCTGTGGAGGTGGGAGCAGCCCCAGCCTGGTCCTGTGGCTGCTCCCCTGCGCCAAAGCAGAGCCCTGGATGCAGCAAGGCACATTCACAAAAGTCAGATGAAAGGACAGAGACTTTGTGGAGAAGGGACAGTAGCACTGAATTACCCCGGCAGCAGAACAGAGCTGCTCCAGGCAGAGGACAACTCTGCCTGTCAGGGCAGATTGGAGCAGTGGCCACAGCCTGTGCATTAGACAGAGTGCTTGGATGTTGGGAATTGTTGTTTGGAGCTGTCCTTGGCCGTGGGGCTCTCTGAGGCTTGTCTCTGCCAGGTGCAGCCGTGCAGAGGAGCCAGAAGAGGAGGGCAGGTAGGCAAAGCCTGGAAAATCCCCTCTGGCAGCTGCAGAGCCCGGTTTGTTTTGGCTTTGCTGCCTGCAAACGTGGCACAGTGTTTGCAGGGAGGTGAGGGTGCTTGGCAGAGGCAGTGATCCAGGGGAGCCACAAGACAAGCTGCTGGTTGCACAGGTTTTTCCTCAGGTCTCAGGAGACCTCAGGACCTGGAGGTGGGTGTGCCCCAAGGGTGCTTGGTTTGCTCCAGCTCCTGTCAGGCTGAGCTAATAAAGGACACTCAGTAGAATCCCAGAATGGATTGGGTTGGAAGGGATCTTAAAGCTCATCTTGTTCCACTCCCTGCCCTGGGCAGGGACAACTCCCACTATCCCAGGGTGCTCCGAGTCCCGTCCAACCTGGCCTTGGACACTGCCAGGGATCCAGGGGCAGCCACAGCTTCTGTGGGAATCTGTGCCAGGGCCCCACCACCCTCACAGGCAAGAATTCCTTCCCAATATCCCATCTAACCCTGCCCTGTGTCAGTTTAAAATCACTTTGCTGAACAGAGACCTTGGTGATGGCTCTGCCTAGCTCCGGCATCACAAACGAGACAGACTGGGCCATTCCACCCCCACTTGCCATTCACCGTGGGGATTTAATCCCAGCAGAGCCCATGGGCTGTATCCCAGCATCTGCCAGCTGAGTTCCTGCTGCCTGGAGGGTTTTTCCATGCTCTTCCTCCTCGGCAGGCATAGGTGCCGTGACTTGCTGGCGAACACCTTTGGGAAGGGAGCAGGTCCGCACCCCCAGGCACAAATCTCTGCTTTCAGCACTCGGCCTCTGCCTCTGGAGAGCCTTTGTTGGTGCCCAACGCCCATGCAAAGCTTGGGAGTAGCTGGCGCCTGGATAAACCAAGCGCTGGAGGGGGGCCAGGGATTCTTGCACAAGAGCAGAATGCTGACTCCCTGTGAAACACGGGGGGGATGGATTGCAAGGGGGAATATGGTGGGTGATGCCCCTTTGCCAGCTCCCCAAAAGCCTCAGGTCAGGGGCACACTCTGGGATGAGTAGGTTGTAGGTTGGTCATGGGAGGGCTGCAGGGAAAGCGCTGTTCTCAGGCAGGAGAGGACAGTGGAAGGGGATGAATGCTTGGAAACTGGGATTTGCTCAAGATGGCACTTGGTGATCCCAGTACCTGAGGCCTGAGGGATTTGCTCTTGGTCTAAAGGCAGCAGCACTCATGGGCACAGTCCTGAGGGAGGGAGACTGCTCAGGAGCACATTCCCACCTCACACTGCTGCACTGGAGGGGACAGAGCGAGGCTCTGGACTGCAGGGATGGAAGGGATCCAGGATGCGACAGCAGGACCAGATGTGGGGAATCCACCAAGGGATGCTCATGGATCTTGCTTTGACTCTTCCCTCCATGAGGCCTCTGGAGCCTCCTCTCTTCTCCTGAGTATCAGCAGCTGCCACAGGTTTGGGGGTGCCAATGCCCCTCCCTGCTCATCCCCCCAGGCTGCTGCGTGGGTGGCCGTGGGGTGCGGGGGGAGTGGGGTGGGAGCCTCCCATCCCTCCCTCCAAACAGTGATGCCTCTGGCTCCAAAGTTCTCCTGCTGGAGGTACCGGGGGAGCTGCAAGGAGGGCTCATCCCGTGCCCCCCAGGAGAAGGGAGGTAGTGGGGAGCCAGGGCAAAGCCTGAGGCTGGTTGGCAGCGCTGCAGGAGGGGCACAGGGCAGCTGCCAAGGGCTTGGGGGCTCGCTCGCAAGGGCTTGTTGAAGGCCCATATTCCTTGTCAGGGCTCAGGCTCAGACCTTGGATCCCATTTCCTAGGAAAAATGCAGTGAAAAGGGGCTTCTTTTCCTATTTTTCTTTTACTGGTTGCTGGAGGTTTGGGAATGGGGGCACATGGGGGTGCTGGGGAAATGCTCAGGGGGGTAGAAAATGTTTGGCTGGACGTTTGTGCCAAGGCACCTTGAGCTGCAGTTTATTGAGTCCAAGGCCACCTAATCTTGCATTTTAATAGTCTTAGGCGAGGTTCTCCTGCCGTGGGACCAGGGAGCTTTAATGAACAGGTTGCTTTTACAGTACAAGGTTAAAATAGGTGAGTCCCTGGAGGAGTCTTTGTCCCAGGACACGGGTCACCCTCCTAAGGGAGGGCAGACTGCAGTGGGACCTGCTGTGCAAAATGGTAACAGAAGAGTCTCTTAAATAACTAGAAGAAAACACAATCACGGACGATCCCTCCCTTTCCAGGCAGGGTTAAGGAGCTGGGGGGTGTTGTGCCAGCTGATCCCACAGACCGCTGGGTGTCTCCACTCTAACCAGCTCCCCCAATGATGCTTTCCAGCTTTTAACGAGATCGGAGGTTACCCCAACCTGGAAGAGGCCTATTTAAAGGCCGTGCCGTCCAAGACTGTTCCCAACACTACCTGCCACCTGCCCAGGGCGGATGCCATGCACCTCTTCCGAGACCCGGTCTCTGGAGATCTGCCCTGGACTGGGATGACTTTTGGGCTGTCCATCATGGCCACGTGGTACTGGTGCACCGACCAGGTAAATGTAAACAAGAACCCCCTGCCCCAAGGAACGCGGCGGCGCCTGGGCTCCACCAGCTCTGCAAGGCTGCTGTCACCAGCACCTACTGGTCCTTCTGGCCACTGGTGTCAGGGGGCTGCTTTTTGGAGTCCACAGAAGCACCCTGGGCCCCCACGACCCTGTTCTTGAGGTGCTTGGACTGGGACAGTTTGGAGAGTGGGATGCCCAGGGGTGTCCTCATCTCCTCGGCTGGCTTCTGGCTCTCGGGCAGGGAGGTGAAGCGTTTGACCGATGCTCTGGGGTTGTTTGGGGGCAGGTGGCCTGGTGCTGTGGGCTTGCTGGGGCTGAAGGCTTTGCTCTGCCAGTAGGGCTGGCTGCCTGCAATGGTCTTTTTGGGTTCTGCTCCTTCCCCTCTGTACTTGGTGGCCCCGAGGGGTTTCTCGTGCGTCGGGGAGCAGGAGACCTCCTTGCCCTGCTCTCTGCCCACGGGGGTCCTGGGCCGGTAGCGGTAGATGTGCGTCCCCTGTTTGGGAAAGAGCAGAGAGAGAGGTGAGCTCTGGCTTTTATAGGATGCTGCTCCCTGCAAGGGCACCTCTGCTCCCTGCAAGGGCACCTCTTCACCAGGGCATGGTCCTCATGGACAAATCCCTCTGTCCCTCGCTCCCTTGCCCAAATTCAGTGGCAGCTCAAAACTGCCTCAAGTCTTAACCGTGGCTGCTCCTCTGATTTCTGACTCTGGTACCAAACACTCTGGCACTCCCAGCACTCAGCAGCCACTTCCCAAGCAGCCCCGGCAGTCTGGAGGCTGTCCCGAGCCAAGTTCCTCCTGCCAGGAAATCCAGGACAAGGCACCTCAACACCTTCTCTCCAGCAGCAGCCTGAACACCCACTTTAATCATCTAAGCCCTCATGTCAGGCTCAAAGAACATTCAGTCATCCAGACCCAACCTGTGGGATTAGGCCAGGATCAGATGAAAGGATGGAGAGTTGGGAGAGGAGGTGGGATCAGGAGACAACAGTGAGCTGCAACACCACTGCGGGGGTGGCTCTCATTAGCTGGGTTGAGACACACGTTTGGGTCGGGTCTGAGCACCATTAATCTTAATTCTGGACTGGGTAAGGCTTTAACACACGGCTGTGGTCACCAGATGTTTATCTCCTCTTTGGGCGTGCCTGCGCCGCGATCTGGAGGCGCGACTGCACCTGTGCAGAGGTGCCAGGGGAGGTGGGATCTGGTGAGCCAAGGTGCTGATGGCAGGAGGAGCTGGGGCCAGGAGGCTGCAGAGCTGGCTGTGCCAACCTGCCCTGCCTCTGCCATGACCCTCACTGTGCTGCTGCTGGCATCAGCTGGGTGTTTAGGCAGTCCCAATATCCCAAAGGCTTCCCTGGCCCTGGAGCTGCCACCTCCTGCTTTGACCGGGAGGGTTGTGTTAAAGCAGTTTAGCTTAGGTAGCCCAAGATTGATTTAATGAGCTGCTTAAAATCAGTGTTAAGGTCTGAGATGGCTTCAGGTGAGAAGGATTAAGGATGATTTAGCTTTTCTCCCTCTGAGCTCATCATGTGCCTGAGCTGGGTGGTGGTTCCTGTGGTTCCTGACATGCTCTGGCTCTTGGGAAGAAGTTCAGCCATGGCTTTCCCAAGTATCCTACCCCAGGAACCGGCACCCTGTCCTTCCTGCCTAGCTGCAGAATGAGCCAGTGCTTGCTGAGGAGTGCCTAAATCCTGCTGGGTGCTGAGCACTTCTCTGGAAGCCTTTGGAGACGCTCTGAGCTCTTTTAAATCAGCAATTCCTATGGATGTTTCCTATTTAAGAGAGATTGCCTCAAAACCCAGGGGGTGGCTGTGTTGTGGATGGACATGGCTTGGCCAGAGCTTTGAGGTGTGATGGTTTGAGAGGAGCTGTGGGAAGAGGAGGCTGGACTTGGTTTCCATGTCACTGTGGGCACTCTTTGGGGAGGAGATTGGATAGAAGGGGCAAGAGGGGGGAGGATGGTGGTGGGGAATGGTTGCTACTGGCAGGAGGACGTGCTGCTGTGGTTGCACTGGGCTTTTTTGGTGCTACAGTGTAACCCCAACCCGCTACTGGTCTGGAGAGGAACCCTGCTGTGGGTTGGGTTCATGTCTACACTGCACTTGGGCCTGACACCCGGTGGCTCCAGCATTTGGGATGCAGTTTGGCAAGGAAGAGGCTGATGTGGAATAGGTGTCGGTGCTGCTCAGCTCTCCTGCCTGGCTCTCCACAGGTCATCGTCCAGCGATCACTCTCTGCTAAAAACCTGAGCCACGCCAAGGCCGGCTCCATCCTGGCCAGCTACCTGAAGATGCTGCCCCTGTTTCTCATCATCATGCCAGGGATGATCAGCAGGGTCCTGTACCCAGGTAAGGGCCCCCCATGCACCCGTGGAACTGGTGGGGTGGGGATTTTCCCTGTCACTAAGGGGTGAATGGGAGGGGGGCTTGTCTGGAAACCTCTGCTCTGTGCAGGACCAGAGGCTCTGCAGGTGAGAGAGGGACAGGAGAGGACGCAGGTGTCCCTGGCACTCTCCTTGAGCCTGCTGTGCATCCAGGTGTGAATGGGGTTGTGTATTTAGGGAAGGTGAATTCCAGAGAAACTGAGAGAGAAATTGGTTTCCATGAGATGGAAAACATGATGTTTGCCCTCAGTGAGCCTCCACCTGTGTTTTGGGCTATGCTGGACAATGGGCCAGGACATAAGAAATGTGGACCCTGAAATAAAATATTTGGGGGAATTCATGGTGATTCCCATCAGATTTGAGTTTTCAAGAGTTAATCAAGGGTTACTTCAATTTATTATTTTTACACATGGGAGAAACTCTTCCCTGCACCTCTCCTCCAACTGCTGGCTTCCTAACCCTGATGCTGTGCTAATTATCTGCCTCTCATCAAAGGGCCAGAACAAGTTACTGCAGGAACACCAGCGTACCCAGCCATCCCCAGCAAGGTGGCACCTGGGACCTGGGTCACAGAGCATCAAAGAGCTTGGTGCTCCTTGCCCTGCAGCGCTCGGGGGTATTTGATGTGCGAGGATTAAAGCTCTGAGCTCCCTGTCACTGGCTGGGAAGGGAGAAGCAAGTGGACTCTGGGATAGTAAATTTAATTCCCTGTAAATACAGATTAGATGCTCAGCCGGGGTAACCTCAGGCAGTTTCAGTGATTTCAGCTGCTGGTTTAGCCCTGGGGGTTTGAATGCCCCAAAAACAGCAGGTGGGGAGCCTTGAGAAACCAAAATACTTGGCAGAGGTGCAAGAGGTTGCAGCACTAGGGTGGAAATAGGGGGACCACAGTGTCATCACCCCTGCCTGGATGGGATGATGCTCTGGCTGTGGTGGGGACGCTGCTGTGACCTCGTGCTCCCAGCACTGGGATTCTGGCATGCTTCCCATGGCATTGCAGCAGGGTGCTGGCCCTGTGCGGTGACAAGGTCTGGCGTCACTCATGGATCAGCCACAAAGCTGCTGACTGTGGCACTCGCCCACAGAGGTTGCTGTCCCTGTTTCTCCGCTGTCTTGCTCTGCCTAATTATGTGTCCGAGCGCTTTCCCTTTGATGCTAATCACCCTGGCAAGGCACTGGAAAACAAGCCTGAGAAGGACACGCCTGCACGCACAGTCTGTCCCTGGCTGGGCGTGATGCCGCTGCGGATGGAGTCCAGCACATCTGTACAGCTGTGCCTGGAGCCGCTGGGCTCCATCTCCAGCCCGGTGCTGTGGGGTGATCTTAAATTACCAAAACCCTCCCCTTTAACAGCCATCCCCATTGCTGGACACCAAGAGCTGTGGCGTGGCCACCACCTCTTTGGTCACCTCTTGGGTGACCAGGGCCACGTGCAGGGTGTTATTCTCCTGTGTGGGAAGTCTGATCTCAGCATCTAGGACAACACCAATGGTCGGGATGACACCACACCTTGGCTGAGCTGACTGGGTCACCTCCGGGTTTGCAACCCTTGTAGGGTAGAGAAACATAAGGTTATAGCAAAGAGTCCTACCTGGGTGGCACTGCTGGGGTAGGAGCTGTTACCATCCAGGATGTTGTGGGGCAGCACACGCCGGATGTCCACAGCGTTGCTCCTCCTCTTCATCGTGTCCTCCAAGCGTATGTGCTTCAGGGATGGGAGGCTGCCCAGGGGGCTGAGGAAGGTGCCTCGGCTGATATGAGGGTCACTGAGCTTCCTCTGCATGGGAAGGATCTCCCCGTTGTGGGTGACGTCCGAGTTGGTTCTCCGGAGGGGCCCATAGCGATCCCTCACCTCGAAGTACTCATCTGAGATGGAGGAGGCATTGGAGCGGCGGTAGCTGTGGTCAGCAGAGCTGCTGGAGTAGCTCTCCTGGTCACTGAGGGTGACATACTCCTCTTCCTCCTCCTCCTCCTCTTCTCCCAGCCCGTTGTGGGCACAGGGAGGCCCTTTGTCCTCCTGTGGCGCTGCCACCGGCCGGTCTGGCTGGACATGGCAGGTCTCCATTGAGGCTCGGTTGGGTTTCTCCTCCCGCTCCTGCTTCACACCCGTTGGGTCGGCCAGCAGTGGTTGTGTGTCACCCTCCAGGGCAGTGCTGCTGTCACAGGTTGTAACGACTTTGGTCATGAGGACACCAACAGGGACGGTCCTTGGCTTTGGAACTGGAGGCTTGACATCCTCCAATGCCTCCTCCTGTGGCTTCAAGTGGTGGCCCAACGGTGAAGTGGCAAATGTCCCTGCTTGCCTCATTGTCCAGCTGATACCTTCGATGAGGCTGGTAGTGGGGGCTGCAGGAGATTCCATGGGGGGCTGTGGGATCTGTCTGTGGCTGGGGGACAGCAGAGGTGGCTCCTGGTCTGAGTTCTTCCTGGCCTCCATCTCCCTGTTCTTCAGCATCTGCCGGTGCTGGGCGCTGGCCTGGGAGACGTCGCAGACTTTGATGCGGTTCATCTGCGAGAGCTTCACATTCTTGACCTTGGGGTCAATGATATTGATGTAGCCCAAGACTTCGCTCCCAGGCTCGGGGTCAGGCTCCACCCAGGTGGGCAGGTAGTCAAACATGTTGGCTTTCTCCAGGTTCAGGAGGCCGGGGTGGATGAGCAGGGAGAGGTCTGCCATGTCACCGTGCCGGTCAGCCCCCTGGCCCTCGGGAAGTGCTTTGCCTTTGTTTTCTGCCTTCTGGTTCTTGTCCTGGTTCTCGGACGAGGTCTTGCTGATCTGGTCGGCGCTCTTGGCCTTCACCAGGGCGTATTTGGGGTTTATCAGCTTCTTCACCACGGCGTTGGCGGGGGTCACCGGCACCACGGAGGGCAGTGTCACGGGCTCGGGTTCGGGCTCTTCGCCCATGGAGATGGACTTGAGGCTCACCCCCTTGGACATGAGGTAGAGCTCCTGGAACTGCTTATCAAACGCCTCCACCACCTGGCCTGAGAGGACTGTGATGACGTTTCGGTCTGTCCTTGCCGCGGACCAGGTGAAGCTGGAACAGAAACACATTGGAGACTCTGAGCACCCGCTGGTGAATAACACCTCTCCCCAGCCCTGGCCTCCCCTGGGGGACTGACGGTGCCAGCAGAGACGTGATCTCACTGTAAACATTAATAATAATAATAATGGGATTGACGAAATAGCTCCCATCCCAAATTAGAGTGAAGGGTTGAAGTCTTGAGCACAGTGGGACTTGAAGTAAAAATGAAATATGTTTGCAGTGGGCCAGTTTTTCACTTTGGTGTTGGCTGCTTTTCCTGTCTCAGTTTGGGTTAGTTAAGAAAAGCGACTCTTAGGTGGATGTGTTATTTGCTATGGCCAGAAAGGAGGAAATGTTTCAGCTCCCTGTTTATAAAACCTGTCTTTTAGACCTGAAACCTGACCAGGGCTGGTCTATTTCTACCAAAGTAAGTTTTCCTTTGAACAAACTGAAAAATACTTTGTGTAGGAAATTGACTGGAAAAGCTGAGGTTGGTGTGAGAGTTGGGACTGGCTGTGGTTTGGTGCTTTGGTCCTTCCTTGTGCTCATCAGCACAGAAACACTCGGAGTGTCCCACCACCTCAGGGAAGGACGAGTGTCCTAGGCCTGGCGGTGTAGGGAGTAGAGGGAACCCCTTGGGGCCCACTCCAAAGTGCCTTGGAAGATCATCTCCCAGTTTAGGAGGAGAACAAGTCTGGCATGAGATCCTGGGGCCTTGGACCACATGGGTTCGCATCGATCCTTCGACCAACACCTCCATGGGGCGGGCAAGAGGAGATGTCACTGATTTACCTGTAGGATCCACACATGGCTCGATCCCCGTCCACAAACATGAACTTCTGTGCCAAAACCCCTTTGAACTTGGTGGCCGAGCGGGTGAAAAACTCCGTCCCTCCAGTGCTGCGGACGCGCAGGTTCTGCCAAGGAAAGGTGGAGGTGTGAGCGGGAGCCAAGGCCTGGTGTGAGAGCATCATCTATCCCTCCAAGAAAGCCCCTCTGGATGCTCCACAGCCCCTCTGAGGAGTGGGAACGCTCTTCATGGCCAGCTCTGAGGAGGCCGCAGCGATGGGAGATAAAATAACTCGCCCAAGGCCACGCAGTGAGCCATGGACTCGGCTTGGGGAGTTTCCTGCTTTGCCTGTGTGCCAGGCTGTGTTTGCCATCTCTTGAACTCGGTGCCGCCTGTGGCCGTGGGCGAGTGCTGTGTGATGGTGCTGCCAAGCGCTCCCCAGCTCCTGCAATCTATGCAAATGCCACCATGGGAGAGGAGGTTCCACACCTGCTCCCAGCGGGAGATCTACAGGGGGTTTTAGGGGGAGGTGGTGACCCCAGGACAGCCCACGGGGACCTGCTGGCAATGGGTTTGTCCTCCACCACGCTCCCCCTTTGCTGTGCTCCTAAATTTGGGCATCTAGTCCTGCTTTTAGGGGCTGGTGGGAAATCAGGCAATGGGGCAACATCTTTTCACCCTCGGGAAATGAAACCCAGTGATGTGGGAGCAGGTCCCTGGAACGGATTTGGATCTCCTCCCCAGGGAATTCGGGGATGGAGGAGCAGCCCTGGCTCTGAGAAAATGTTTGGGTTTTTTAATCTCCTGTCTCTGGTGTCTCCATGGAGGGCACTGGCACATTCCACAGCAGAGCAGATAGCATCTTCTACGGCAAATGGGCTCCTTTTGGGTGGGGAGAAAATATTTTCTTAAGAAAGCATCTGCATTCCTCCTGCTCCTGCTGGGATGTTGGTGAGTCCATTGCTAAAGGCTCTGTGTCATCACTGGGTCATGCCCTCCTTGGCTGTTTTTCTGTGTGTTTTGTTTCGTTTTTTGAAGAAAAGTATCAAAAATATTTGTCTTCCCCTCCTCCAGCCTTCCTCATCTGCTTCCCTGGGCTCTCCTTTCTCCCTGTGACCATGACCAGGCACAGCCCTAAGCCCAGGTGCACCCCTGGTCCCTGCTCCCCCACGCCTGGCAGGAGGATTCAGTGCAGATGATGTAAAAGCAAGGCTTTCCTGACCCTGTTTCCAGAGAAGTTTCATACACTGAACAGAGAATTTTTGGAGGGTTTTTTGGCGTATTTGAATTTTTTCTTAGCATTTTCCTTTTTGCCTGCTATGGCTGGGGGGAAACTGCTGCTGAGCACCCTAATTTCTGTCAGCGTGCTGCATGTGCTGGGATGGCAATTCCCATCCCTGTCCCTTGTCATGCCTACCCATGGGGCTGCTGGGAGAGCAGCTGACACCCAAGGCTTCACCCTCTGCCCATCACCAGCCTGGGCATCGATCTCCCACTGAGATCCAACCCTTTGCCCAAACTCCCTGAGCAGCCGCGGGTTTTTCTCAGGGACCCAGCGCCGGTCCCTTTTCCTCCTGGCTCCTGGCGTATCGCCGCTGTTAAGTAAACCCTGCTTCTGTAATCCCTGCCGAGCAGCGGGCTGGCTCAGGAGCCGGGCTGGGTGAATCACTCCCCAGGCAGCCCTTGCTCAACGCAGCGCCCGCCTTGCCCGAGCCGGTTGCTAATTGCCAGCAAAGGCACCGAGATAACGAGGGACGTTTCGTTAACATCTCCTGGCTTACGGAGCAGCTCCCAGAGTAGCTCTGCCCTACTTTCCTCACCTCCTCCTGCATCCCGTGCCAGCGAATTGGCTGCAGTATGTGGCAAATCCCAACTTCTAGACATTTGCCGAGCTCTGCAGATGTTCTCCTGCTTTTCCAGTCCTGCCACCGGGCTGCTAATGCAGGAAAACACCGGAGTGCGTCAGTGCTGGCTTTTCTGGTCTTGAAGAGGCAGCAGCCTGCGGGATCCCAGACTCTCCAGGGAGTTTGGACTCGGGTAAAAGCTCGGCTGTGTTTGCTCTAATTGTTGGCAGCAGCAATTGAGCCAGGCCGGCGGGCATGGCAGCTGGGCAAGGTGTGGGGCTTGGCCAGCCACTGCTCCCCGCGTGGGGGTCCCTGAGCCCCCGCTTGCCCCACCTTGTGCCAGCCAGGTGTGAGGGTGTCGTGGCTCCTACGTGTTCCTGCTCAGCCACAGGTTGGCCCTCACCGTAAGCAAAACCAGGGAGCTTGCCCGGGCACGGGCCTTCCCGGCGGGCATTTGGCAGCAGGCTCGGGGCCAGCTGACGTCAGGAGCAGCAACATCATTTTTCTGCCAAGCAACAGGTGAGGCCGAGTGATTGTGGCCAGGAGAGGGGGGTCTGCAAGCCCCCAGTGAGACTGCCCCGATTTGTTTGCATCCAATGCTGGCGATGGGAGCGTTGTGCCCAGAGGGCAGCCTGGCACTGTCCTGTGGCTGGAGTGAGGGTCCCCGCTCTGGCTGCTGCTCCTGAGGCTGAAATAGCCCCCTGTCCTCTCCTCTGCCCCTTCTTCTGCCTTTGAATGAGCTCTGTGACAGGTGATTTTCTCTGCACCCCCTGCTCACACAGGGACGTGGAAGGGGAATCACAGAATCCCACAATGGCTATGGTTGGAAGGGACCTTAAATCTTTCCAACCCCCTGCCATGGGCAGGGACACCTTAAACTAGACCAGGCTGCTCCAAGCCCCCTCCAACTGACCCCTGCACTGCCAGGATTCCCCCCTTGCACTTTGCCTTCCCTGCTTTTACACGGGATTTGTGCACAGGAGTGATTCCATGTGCATCCATGGCCGGAGAACACGGCATGTGCGGGCAGATCACTCCCTGCAGCGTGTGCTGCCCAGCACAGCGAGAGCAGTGAGGGCATCCTTGGCAGCTGCCGGGGCCTCAGGCAGTGTGGGAGCCTCCCTGCTCCGCTCCCGGCCCTGTGCTGGGGCGGAGGCTCCGGAAAAGGGGAAAATCGAGTTTTTTAATTCCAGCCTCTGACTTGCGGGAGAGCCTGAAAGCGCGAGAACCGGCCGGCGGTTGCTGCTGCCGGTCCTGCCCCTGGGGCAGCAGCAGGCAGGGAGCTGGTGACAGCACAGATCTGGCCCTGGCACAGCATCTGCTGCTCCCTCCCTCTTGCCAGCTCGTTCCCCAGGAGGAGCTGAGCTCACAGGTTTGCCCTGGGCTTTGCTGTGCCCACCCTTGTGGGTCTGCACCCCCCAAACACGGCTCTGTCCCAATCCCAGCATGGGCTGGGTACCGGCAGCCCCCTGGGCTTTCTGCATCCAGCTTTGCTGGGTGCAAATCCACATCCCCGCCTCTCACCCCTTCCCCTCCATCCTGCTGCTCCTGAATTTGGGCATCACCTCCAGCTTTGGCTACAGGAAAAATGGACTAAACTCTTCTAGCACTGGGGGTTGTGATTCCCCAAGGCAGGAGGGAGCAGAGCTGATAACTCTGATTATCTCCCTGTGTTTGGAGGAGGTTCTCCGGCTCCAGACCCTCTGGTCATCCCTACCTTCAGGTGTCCAGCGTGCATGTGGGCTCGCTCACACATCTGAAGGAAGTGCTTCACGTTGGTCTCATCCAAAATTATGTAGACCCCCACTTTCCTCTTGAAGCCGGCGTCCAGGAGGTCTTTGAAGATGTCCACATCAGTGAACATGTCCATGACCACGGCGATGACCTGGAGAGGGGAGAGGAGAGATGAGGCTGGGTAGCATGGCCAGGGACAACCCAAGGTAGAGTCGGCGCTTGCTTTGTGAGAGCCAAAGCAATGTGCTCCCTGTAGGAGGCTGAGATTTGGGGTGGGGGAGCCCAGGATTGCCCCCAGCTCCAGACAGTCTGAGGGTGGACAGGAGAAGTCCCCACTCCCATTCCTCTGCTGTCACTGTGGAAAGTTTGATCTCCAAGAGAGGTAGATGTGGCACTTGGGGACATGGTTTAGTGGTGGCCCTGGCGGTGCTGAGTTCATGGTTGGACTTGATGGTCTCAGGTGTTTTTTCCAACCCTAACAATTTCAGTGGTGGCCCATAGCATAAAAAACTCATGAAAAACTGATTACTGAGGGTGAATCTAACCTTCCTGCCTTTAACAAGCTTCACAAAACTCAAAGTCCAGTTTCTGGCTGAGAAGTTTGGTGTCCCTTGGCAGCATTGCAGGGATCACCAGAAGGAGAGACCTGTGATACGCAATGATCACAGAATGGTTAAAGTTGAAAAACACCTGTGAGATCATCAAGCCCAGCCATTAAGTGGTGTGTCCATCCGTCCTGGTCTCACTGCCCAGCCTGGGGTGCTGCTCCTCCTGCACAGCATCCCTGCTTCCTTCCAGGCTGTATGGAAGGAGCTGAGCCAGGACAGCAGTGCCAGCGCCCTGAGCGGTGCCAGCTGTGTTTGTCACAGAGCAGCGTCACCAATATCCACAAGCTGGAGCTGCCTTTGTACCCAGGGCGTTTGCTGCTCTCCCAGCCACAGACAGGGTGAGTCCCATGGGTGATAGGGAAATGGATCTGGGCCACACTGGGAATTTCACTGGAATGTCTGCCTGGGCACCAAAGGTTGCTCTGAGCCTGTGGATTTTGATTTCCTGGCGATGGCATTACCCGTGGCGGTGAGCGGCAGCTCATGAGATATGGCAGGCAGAGGGGCTGGAGACAGCCGAGCATCCCAGGGCAGCTCCACAGGGATTTCTGCATCCCTTATCCTGGGGAAAAGGCTTGTCGTTGTTCCATGGTTGGAAACCTGCTCGTGCTCCCATCTCTGTGGCTGTTCTGGAGGTGCCCTGGGCTGGGGGCAGATGGGTGCTCTCGGCCACTTGCCCTTCCAGGAGGGCCCTGCTGGCCACGGCCCGTGGCTGAGCCAGGCAGGACACCAGCGTGACAGGGAGACCCTGGGATGCTCCTCCCTCAGGAAGGAAGGGATTGGGATGGTGCTGGGTGCTTGCACACTCAGACACATCCAGTCCGGAGCTCTCAAAGCACCGAGCTGCCTTTTAATTAGTTTTGTGCCACAGGACGTGGAGAGCTTTAATTAAGCAGAGGATTGTTATGACACTGCTGGCTCTTCCCTTCCTTTTCTGCAGGCAATGGGGGGAAGAGCAAGGCTGTGTGGGGAGCCCCAGCCCTGCTGTCCCTGCTGCTACCCTGGCATCCCCAGTCCCAACCACACAGGAGTGTTTTGGGAGGTGTCAGCGAGCCAGGTGAGGGGGCACTTTATGGCTTTGCCAGTCGATTTTAACTGAATTCCCATTTATCCTCACCCGAGAGCCTCTCACCAGGCTTTGCTGTGAAAGGCTAAATCCTCACTCCCTTGTGCATCCACTCGTGTTTTGCTCATTCTCCTTGTCCTGGTGGGGAAACTGAGGCAGGAACCAGCTGCTGGATTTGCATGGATGCAAAGTGGGACAGGTTCAAAGCTAACTCGGAGCTCTGGGCTTGGATTTGCTGTGTTCAGCAAGAAGTTGGGGAGGAGCTGAGCTCTTTCATGAGTCCTGGGTAAGGGACACCTGTGGTGGGACAGTGTGTGCCCGGCTTGAGGGAAAAGGTTTGGTGGCAGAGGATTTGCTTCTGACCCTGATGCTCCGTGCTCACGTCACTTTGCCTGTGCTCTGTATTTTCCCCAGGAAAAGCTGAGGACTTGTAAAATGGCAACGAGAATAGCGCTGACCTTCATTTTGGAGGGAAAAGAGCATTTTCCCATTGTGGTCCCAGCATTCCTGAGGCCTTAGCTAGCAGCTGTGGCTCTGAAGATGTGAAGGAGTTTTGCAGGGCTGTGGACAGGGCACTGCCCCCATCCCCAGCCCTGCTCACGCAGGAGTGGTGAGCAGCCAGGGCACTGCAGGCAGTGGCCCAGGGTGGCCAGCTCGGGCTCCTGCACAGGGAGGGAGCCCAGCTCTGACCCACTCGCCCACGTTTTCAACGCAATTCCTCCTGCTCAGCTGGTGCATCCTGCTGCCGCTCAGCTCCCGCTTCTCTCCCCACCGCGTCTTGCCTGCAGGACAGGCTTGGCCCGGGTTTGTCACCGTGATCTCATGCCACTGTGCCAACACTGCCCTGGTGTGAGGCGGGCTGGGAGAGCGAGGACAGCACTGGCAGCGCTCCCGATGTGGTGACTGTCCTTGTCCGGGTGAAATCTGCTGCTGGGCTGCCTGTGCCTGAACCCTGGGATGCCAAAGCCTTGCACAGGGATAATCCGCAAAGAACGGAGGCCTGTCTGCTCCAGAACAGTGGAATCCTGTGTGCTCCTTGCTTCCCAGCTTGGGGAATGGGATTGTCTGGAGCAAACTGTGCCACCTGGCTGTGAGGAGTGAGCTTGTCTCTGTCCCTGTCGCCTCTGCCAGGGCAGTGCTTGGTGCTGGGACGTTCCCTTTCCTGAAGCCCTTTTGCTGCTGTGTCATCCCAGGAAGCTTTGCCATCCCTTTGCCGTTCTCCTGGAGGTTGCAGAGTAAATCAGCCCTAACTCTACAGCTGGAGGCTCCCAGTGCCCACACACATCAAGCTTTTCTTGCCTGAGTCCCAGGAGCTGCCAGGATCCATTGGATACAGCAGAAGTGCTGGTGCTGGGTCCCAAATCCCTGAGGAGCAGTGAGCATTGTATCCCCCTGGATACCGGGCAAATGCTGTTGGGATTTTTTGGAGCAGCTTTGATGAGCACATGAACTGCAGGATCATGTTTTATAGAGGAAGTTGCAGCTCTTTATTGTCTCACTGTGAATCATCAGATAATGACTTTTGGGGTGCACCACGTGGGCATTTAATAAATTAGGCAGGCACCAAGGCACAATTAGAGGAAGCGTGTTGGGATGGAGCAGAGGTGGGACAAGTAACATTAATAATTGCTCTCCCCTGTCGACCCTTTCATCCAGGAATGGCAGAAGGTTTTGTAAACAGTAATTAATAGAGCCTCCCAACCTTCGCTGGAAGTTGCTCAGGGTAATTATATCACCACAATCCCAACCTGGAACCTCAAGTACAGAGAGGAGGTCAGAGTCACTGCTCTCTCCAGTGGCTTTGGGCCAAGGTCAATGTTTTCGTGCTCTGGTTTCTGGTCAGAGAGAGCCAAGAGGAGAGGAGGAGAGAGATCTTCCTCCCTGCCCATCATAGAATCCTTAAGGTTGGAAAAGAACTCCAAGATTGTCAAGTTCAACCTTGGACCCATCTCCACTTGTACCCAGCCCAGAGCACCGAGTGCCACATCCAGTCGTTCCTTGGACACCTCCAGGGATGGGGACACCAAACCTCCCTGGACAGCCCCTTCCATGAAGAAATTGTTCCTGATGTCCAGTCCATGAACTTTGCAGCCCAAGGGGATCCCCAGCAAGGAAGAGACGGCCGTGCCATGGCTGGACCTGGTGAAGGTCTCTGGGGTGAAGCTGCTGGTGCCCCACATCCGTCACCACCTCTGCTTGTTGGCCACAAAGATGGGATTTTCAGGGAGAGCAGGGACGTGGCCACAGGAACCTGCCTCTCCTTTCTCCCATTCATTCCCAGAAAGAGGAGGGGATCATTTGCATCTCCCTCTCTGGCACGCCTGGGTTGGAGGCTCTGACTTGGCAGCATTTGGCCTCACTCCTTGCAAGCACCAAGGTTCCCCTGACCCTCAGAGCGGCCTCACAGCCCTCGGCTTCCTCACCCCAGCTCTGCCTGCGTGACCTTCCCGCACCGTTAGTGCTCTCATGGGCTCTGAACTCTCCTGGGCCAACGCCAGAGGACTTTGCTCTCCTGGCGTGGGACAGCAACTCACACAGCAGGGTTTGAGGGTTGGCAGCGGCAGCGTCTCAGAGCGAGCGGCTGGGATGACGTCTGGAGCAAGGGTCACCCTCCAGCAGGGAACAGTGAACCTCTCTCAAGGCTGTGCTCCTTCACACGTGGATGGAGAGCACTTCCACTGCCTGCTGGGATGGGACAATTCAGCAGCATCTCCCCGGGGAGGACAGAGCACATGGACAGTGGATGTGATGTCTGATGGTGGCAGCAGGACAGTCCCTTTGTCCACTCTTGGCTTCCTCAGCCAAACCCTTTCACCTCTGAGCTGCTGTGAAGACCTTCAGCCCTGGCAGAAATTGACAGGGTGGTCCAGCTCAGCGTCCCTCGCCCTTAGGAGCACCCACAAGTTGTCACCTGGGCTCCACTGTGTGACAGCAAGTTCAGCTGCAGGGACTTCTGTCCTCAAATACGGGGTGGGAGACCATGGAAGAACCCCGCTTTCCAGCCCCTGTAACTCCTGCCGTCCCCAGACCCTGCAGGATGAAGCACTCACCCATCTCTACGTTTCCTGAGGCACCATAAGCTCCAAGCAGGCTCCTGCGTGTCCCCAGTGGTGTCACCATGTCTCATCCCACAATCAGGGACTGTCTGGAGCGGGAGGCAGAGCCCAGCCCTGCTCAGGGGGCATCAAGGTACGGGTGATGAGCACAGCAGCATCAACCGTGGCCACGTCCCTGTGTCCTGGGGAGGCTCCAGGGGAGGTGGGGATGTGCCGGAGCCTGACTCAGCTGCCAGCTCTGGAGCAGGAGCAGGGTGTGGGATGACTCAGGAGGAGCCGTCTGTGTGGGGGCAGGTGGGAAGCGGTGAGTAGGCAAAGGCAGGCGGGAGCTGCAAGCCCGAGTCAGAGGCAGACGGAAAGACCCGAAGATGAGACATTGTTTGTTGTGGGATTGTTCTCCCATCCTCCATCCCATGGGATGTCAGCTCTCCCTTCCCTTTGCCCTCGCTGCAAAGCACTTTGGCAGGGAAAATGTCACAGGTGAGGACAAGTCACCTCGACTTTTGTGAGGTGACAGTGGCCAGAGATGGCTCCTGCCCACAGTGGGGCAGCCCTCATCAGCCCCATCAGCCATTCCCGTGATCCTGCCGCCTTGGATGTGTTGGGAGATTCATTTTTCTGCCTGAGCTGGTATGAAGAGGCTCTGCTGGCTGCATGTCACAGGTTTCCCTCTCTCCTACCAGGATCTGCAAACCCCAGCACTATCTCTGGAGGAGCCAGGCAGACCTGACTCATCCCAGTCTGTCCTCCCTGCTCCACAGATACCCTGGCAGGGTCTCCCTGTTCCCCTGCTGGAACATCCTCCGGGTTGGGAAGCTCCTTCCTTGGAGGTCTTACGGTATCGGACACAGAGAACTCAAAGAGCTTCAAAGCATCGAGAAACCAGCAGGTACCAACCCCTCCTGCACTTCCTGACCAGGGCTGGGTCACTGGGAAACACCAACAACCTCTGCCCACCTCAGCTGACCTTCAACACATGCCTCCATCTCCCTCCTTCCCTGGTCCTCCTGCCCACGGGTGATGGCTCACGCATCCCCACTCCCTGCTCCTTGGTTTGACGCCACAGGGAGGACAAGTCTCAACCCAAATCCCTTCAGCATCTGCCCAGCCTTGTCCCCGCTCACCAGCTCATCCTTTTCCTCTGGATGAGCCAGCTTGGAGCACCGCAGCCATCTCAGGCCAAACTTGACCTTCGTGTGTATCAGTGCCAGACCAGAAGCTTTGACTACTTTGCCCCAGGGTCATGGATTGGACCGATGGTGGACACAAGGACTGAGGCCAGGCCACAACCCCAGGGTCATGTGCTGGACAGCTGGTGGACCCAGGGCCTGAAGCCAGAACATGATCCCAGGTTCCTGTGTCCTGTCACACCGGGAATAACGATTTTGGAGTGGCTGGGACCACAGGCTCACAGCTGGAGAACAGCTCAACCCCTTTTTCTTCCCATCGGTTTTCCCCACAGAGACCCTGGGAAGAATGATGCTGCCCCATGGATATTGGGAAGGGCTGTGCTGCTCCCAGGGAGTGCTGATCCCGGCTAGCAGCATCCTCAGCACAACCCCATCCCCAAATATTGGTTACAAGGAAAAACCTGCACGCTTGGCCCCGCTGCCTCTGCTTGGGCAGAGCTTCCCGCAGGACAGGGATTGCCCGGCTGGGCAGGACTTTCAGCGGGACGCCCTGGGGCCAATCCTGCCCCGTCCCCGCGGCGCACCTCACCTTCTGAGCCTGGCAGATCATCTTCCTCACCACCTCCTTGATGTGCGCCTGGCCCTCGATGGGTGGCTGCATGTAGACGGTGGCCCTGGTGACCCCGCGGTAGGCGATGGTCTCGGGCCAGCCCAGGTCCAGGTGTGGGATGGAGCGGTCGGACCTCTGGGGCCAGTACTCCAGGGAAGGGGCCACGTCCTGCTCGTCCCCTTGGCTGTTCCGATCGCCCTCGCTGTCCCCGGCGCTGCTGCCGTGCCGCGGGATGTACTCGGAGCCGGGGTCGTAGGTCTCCAGCGTGTCCAGGATCTTCTTCAGCTCCAGCTCGGACAGGAAGTCCCTGATGTTCTCCCTCTTCAGGACTTCATAGAAGGCGTCGGGGCCACGGGAGGCCAGTGCCTCCAGGGCCAGGCGTTGCTCCTCGCTGTAGAAGAACTCGGGCTTGGACTCGCTGGACCTCCAGTTGACGTGGCTGTCGTCCAGGCACTGCACCTGGGAGAAAGCCATGGTGACCCCGCACGCCGGTCCCCTCTCCCGAGGGAGCTCTGTGCCGCCAGCGAGCGCCGGATGTCGGCAATAAACGAGGAATTAATTATTCTCCAGTCTTTAAACGCACAGTTTGCTTCACCCTCCCCGGCCCAACGCGCAGCCCGGGAAAGGCACCGCTCCCTTTTCCAACGGCTCCTGCCACGCCGGAGCTCTTCCTGCAGGGGAGGAGGGTTTGGCTTCTGCCTTGCTCCCTGCTCCACGCGGCGAGAGGGCTCCAGGCAAGGAAAACGCGGAGCTTCCCACAGCAGGGGCTGCGTGACGGGGCAGAGAGCCCCAGGTGTACCCACACCGCCAGGAAGGTCCTTCACCCCCGGCTCCGCTCCCTCCTCATCCTCCGCTCTCCCAAGACAACGCTAACACCGGATGAAATAAAAAGTGGGGAAGAAACAAAGAGAAAAGCGGCTCAGTGCAGGGCAGCGAAGAGCAGGATTTCTCGGCCGAGGAGCCGTCGCTGGTTCTGGTTGCTGGAGGAGCGGGTCAGCCGGGGGGCTGCTCCGCGGAGATCGCTCTCGCTCAGCCTCCTGCGCATCGCCCTGGCAGCTCACGGCTCGGGGCTGCTGCCAGCGCGCAGTGCCGGGGCCGGACAGGTAACAGCAAGAAGTGAAAAGAGGAAAAGGAAAAGAGTGATTCATCCCTCCGCCCTGCCCCACCTGCAGTCACATGCTGCCTTCACACATTCCCTGCCCAGCCCGATTAACTCTTTCGGCTGATGCGCCCTCGCACCTGCGGATCGGACCCCGGCGCCCCCCGGAGCCTGCGGGTGCGGGAGGGTCCTGGGCGGCTCCGGAGGGCTTTGGGTGTTTTGTCTTTGAAAATAAAAGTCTCTCTCCTCTGAGGTTCCCCCCTCTGCCGGTGTGCCGGCTGGTAAGTCAATATTTTCCAGAAGAAGAGCTCTGTGTTGTGGTTAACCCCTCCTGTGCTGGTGCAGGAGCTTGGAGCCCGGGTGACCACCAGGTGGGAGCTGCCAGAACGGTTCAAAGCCGCACAGAGGCAGGTTTAGACTGGATATTAGGAAGCATTTCTTTATGGAAACATTTCCTGGAACAGGCTTCTTAGACATGTGTCCTGTCCGTGTTTAAGAGGCTTTTGGACAATGCCCTTCATTTTCTGTCAGCCCTCAGTTGGTCAGGCAGTGGGACCAGATGATTGTTGCAGGGCTCTTCCAAATGAAAACTTTTATTCTGTTCTGTTCTGTCCTGTCCTGTCCTGTCCTGTCCTGTCCCCTCCTCTACAAGGTTTGCAGCATTGTCATGGTCACATCACCAGACCCTGCTATGACAGATTTCATTAATAACTGCGAGATGGACAAAAAACCCCACCCTGGCTTCACCAGTTGATGCTCACAAGCCAGAAATATGGAAGCTCTCTTGAGCTTTTCTCTTGGAAGCTCAGCTGAAGATGAATTTCAGGAATTGGGGTCAGATTCTTGCACCAATGCAAAAAGGAAAGTGCCATGGGCTGTGTCTCTGTCCCTGGCGTTGGTGTGGCTCATCTGGATTCACAGCCGGATAAATGAGGGCCCTGCCTGAGTCAGGCTCCTGAGGCAAAGCCGCCTGTCTGTCCGGGTGCTCGGCCATCAAAGTGCTCCTCTCTGCAGGCACAGTGGCCCTGCTCGTCCCACAGTGACAAATTGGGCGTGGGGTTGTGCCCAGCCCTGGCCTGGCCTGTGCAGGAGGTGGCAGTGGGGCTGGGGGACACAGGAATGTGACAGCTGCATGTTGGGATCACGGAATCATTAAGGCTAGAAAAGATCACTGAGTCCAACCCAGCACTGCCAGGTCCAACACCAAACCATGTCCCCAAGTGTCACATCAATGTGGGGAAGATTGAGGTGTTTGGCTCCCCGAGAATATCAGTTCTGGAGGTGTTTCAGGTGGAGCTGGTGGCTTCATGGAAAGGCCATGCTGACCCTGCAGGGATTTCCCAGTGGTGGGATGACATCCCCACATCGTGGCCTGGTCAGTGATTGGTGCAGCAGAGACTGAGCTGGAACCAAACCTGGGTGTTTTAGGTGAAATCCCAGCGCTGCTGGGAGCGATGGGGACAGCAAATGGGACAGAGGTGAGCACCGAGCCAGCACCCAGGGCCTCTTTGGGTACGATGGGAGATGGCCCAGATCGGTGCTGCAGTGTGGGTGTGTGGCGTGGCAGGAGCGTGTTGTGGTTGTCGCCGCCTCAGCCACTCGCTCCAGGTGTTTTTATTGTGCCAGGAGATTTATAGACTCTACCACGGGGTGTGTGCGCTAATGATTTATTGCATGTGAGGTAAATGCTGCATCCCAGCCGTCGTGTGCTGGGTGCTGGCTCCCAGAGCCAGCTGCTGGGGGCGGATCGGGGTGGCAGAGCCCCACACCTGGAGCATCACCCCATCCTCACGCTGGGCAAAGACATTTGGGTCCCCCATCTCCAGATCCTGGGGGCTTCTTCCCCCAGGCGAATTTAGCCCCTGAATTGAGTGCAGCCCCTGTGTGCAGGCACAGGTTGCTGTGGCCGAGCAGGTTGGTCCTCACCATTCCAGGCGTCCCCGGGTGGATCCAGCTGGACAGGCAGCACCTGCTGCAGACACGGCCCTTTTTCCTGCAGATGGAAGCATTAATTACAAGGTCCTAATTAATTTTCCATTTTTAGCAGAGGGCCTAAAAGTGAGGCAGTGGGGTAAGACACTGCTTCTGGCTCGGGGGCTCCTGCTTGCCACTCACTCTGAGGTCCCACCAAGTGTTCATTGGTAGAGTTGAGGCCTGGGGCAGGCATTTCAGCTGGAATACAACATCCAGACACTGCCTTGCCCTTTGGAACGTTTTCCACCCTCCAGCCACCAAAGATTTGCATGGAGCCGTGCACAACGTGGTGTTTTAGACAGGGGAAACTGAGGCACAGAGCGCTGATGGCAGCTTTGCTCACAGCTGCTGCAGGACAGAGTCACCGGAGCCCCAGCGCTGACTCTGACCTTGGGGAAAGGCGGCCCAGGTTGGGCTTTTTGGCATCCTTGGGATGTGCTGAGCACGGCCTGTGGTCTGCCCACAACCGAGTCGTGCTCCCATCGTGCCCCACACTCCTTTATGGAAAGTCCCAAAGTGTCACCACTGGTGTTTGAGACAAACTGAGGGCTGCACCCCGCTTTGGCAGAGGTCACCGCCCAGGAGAGCCAGGACAATGCTCCCAGTGCTGTGCAGGGATCACCCGTGCCCATCCCCGTGCTCCTGGCTGGGTGGATGCAGCCCGGAGAGCCGGGCAGCCCATCCATATTTATGCCTGACATTAATTTCCATCCATTTCAATATTTTATGAGCGTAACAATTTAAAAAAAAAATAGGGTTCAGTGCTCGTTGAGACATAGAAATAATTGGGTGTTGATGGTCCTGGCGCACTGCCACGCAAATCCCGGGCGCTGCTGATGCTGCCCATGCCCAGGAAATTGCCACAACGGTGCACGAACCCTGCTGGCCCCGTGGGTGAGGATGGGCAGTGCCTGCCCCGGGGCTCCGCTGCCTCCGGCCGTGGCCCCAGGTCCTGGTGGGGCTCTGGAGATCCCCCCGGGGCAGCTGTCACTGGATTTAATGTGGGAATAGATCCAACCTGCGCCGGGCTTGGTGTGGGCAGCAGGAGGTGAGGGGCGGGATGGATCCTGCTGTGTTGGAGCTGATGGTGGGAATGAGGTGGGGGACGCAGAGCTGGATTTCCCCGTGGGTTGTGCTCCCTGCTTCTCCACCTGGTGTCCTGCCACGGTCTGGGCGTCGTGGCCATAACAAAGGGTCAGTATCTGCCCAGTGGGAGGGGGCTGAAGGGGCGCAGGGCTGCCCCCCCCCCGTCAGGGGTCTCAACGTCTCTCCTGCCTCTGTCCCCCAGACACCGTGGCCTGCGTGGACCCTGAGGAGTGCACCCGTGTGTGCGGGGCCGCCGTGGGCTGCTCCAACATCGCCTACCCCAAGCTGGTGGTCGAGCTGATGCCCAGTGGTAGGTGGGTGCGAGGGGGTGACTCCGTCTCCACCGGGCTTTGCCTGCACCCCGGGGCTGCTGCCAGGGCTTGGATCCCTGCATCCCGGGGCGCAGCTGAATGTTCCCAAACCCCATCCTTGCCCCGGGGGAGATCCCAGCGTGTGGCTGCAGAGGGACAGGCACCATCCCGGGGTTATCCCATCCCACCCCATCCCTCGCGGTTCAGCCGCTCCCTGACTCTCTCCCGCAGGGCTGCGGGGTCTGATGATCGCGGTGATGATGGCAGCGCTCGTGTCCTCCCTGACCTCCATCTTCAACAGCAGCAGCACCCTCTTCACCATGGACATCTGGAGGAAGCTGCGGCCGCGGGCCGGTGACCGGGAGCTGCTCCTCGTGGGCCGGTACTGACCGGGGGTTTCGGGGACACCGGGGGTTTCGGGGAGACTGGCGGGGCCGGTCCAGCCTGCAGTGCCTCCACCGAGCCTGGCTTATGCAAGGAAAACAAGCGCTTGGATTATTTTATGGATGAAAGCGCTGGAAGTGCAGACGGGGCGCTCGCTGCAGCCTCTGCCCGTCGCCTCCAGCCCGGTTTCCCGGGAAGCCGCGGCTGCTCCCGGCCGAGGCCGCACACGGGGGAGCTGCGGCGGGTGGCAGCGCTACCCGCTCATCCCCGGCCGCTCCCGGGCTGCCGGTGCCGGCGAGGAGCCCCGGAGCTCGGGGATGCGCCGGGCAACGCCCCGGCACGGTGCCACGGGGCCGGGAGCGCCCTCGGCCAGGGCAGACAACAAGGAGCGAATCTGGGTCAGGGCTTCGGCTGGGCTGTGCGGAGGCTTGGCTGGACCAGCGGCAGCGGGAGCAGCTGTTTCTTGGCATCCTCCATCTCCCGAGGGTGGGAAGGGGATGGGGCAGCAATCCCAGGGAATTGGGGTCCCGCATGCTCCCCCTTGGGAAGCGGGGCGCTTGTCTCAGAGCCTGCTTAGCCCCTCCCTGGCACTGGCTTCGCTGCCGGTGACAAGGGTGTGACAAGGCAGGACAGCTTTCCCGAGGATGGATAATGAATGTTTGCGAAGGGCTTTGCCCGCCCGGGGCGGGAGTCGCTGCTGCGGTGGATGCCGGGGAACTTCCTTAGTGTCGGGTGATTGGTGCGAGCAGGACGCTGCGGATCGCAGGGACAGAGCCAAGGAAATGGGCTCGGGAGAGGGGAGAAAAGCTGTTTAGGCTGCCAGTTTGAGGTTTTCCTGCCAGCGTGGAGAAAGATGGGTTGGGTCTTGAAGAGCTGTCAGGGGGTCCCAACTGCCTCCAGACCTTCCAGGGTGGGAATACCACATCCTGGGATCATGGTCTGGGCTGGAAGGGTCCTTAAAGTCCGTCTCATTCCAGCCCTGAGGAAAGGGTTTTGATGGTGGGGTGGGAAAGAGCTCCCAGTTCCCGGACCTGGGGGTTTGAGCTCCTGCTGCGGCCATGGTGCCCAGTTGGAAACTCCTGCTGGTGTTGGATGCTGCTCCATGCCAAGGTGGTGGTGTGGTGATGGGAACACCCGATCCTTCCTGAAATTCCCCAGCCCGGGCTGTGCCGGGTGCTGCTCTCCATTCCCTGCCCGGATCAGCAGGACTCGGCCACCCGGCACACCCAGCTCCCGCCTCACTCAGACATTCCTGCTTTTCCATGATCTTTTAGCCTCAAGACCAGGTTGGACAGGGCTTTGAGCAGCCTGGTCTAGTGGAAGGTGTCCCTACCCATGGCACTGGGTGGAACAAGATGAGCTTTAAGGTCCCTTCCCATCCAAACCATTCCATCATTCTTTGGTTCTACCCTCCATGGCTCACAGATGTTCCAAACAGGGATTTCTCCTTCCCCATGGATCAGGGCATGCATTTTACGCTCGGGTTGGTTCCCCTTCCTGCAGCACCAGGCAGCAGTGGGAGTTTCAGCTAGAGCTGCTTTCATGGCTTTATTTTTCTTTTATTTTTCCTTACTTCTGCTTTTTGAGATGAGCAGATGGAGATGTAGGAATTTTGTGGGGCTGTAAATAAGCTGGGCTGAGCTATAAATACAGCAGCTTTGGGATGGGCCCAAAATCTGGGGTCTGGCCAACGCCTCGGGCTTCAGAGGAGGGTGATGCTGCGGGGTGTGGCTGGGATTTGGGCAGGGATGGGGTCAGGCTGATGTTGGGGACTAACACACTCCTCTGTCACAGCCTGGCCGGGGGAGCTGAGCACGGGGCAGCTCAGCCCATGTCCCCAGCCCCCAGCTGGGTGCCTTGGCTGGACATGGCAGTGCTGAGAGCATCCCCCAAATCTGGCCAGAGCACCCAGGCTCTGCATCCGGTGGCTTTTCACAGTGGAACTGTCCATGGCCTGGTGTTTTCATTGGGGGGTCCAATTTAGCAGCTCCCAGAGCTGGGCAGGGGCCTGGGAAGTGCTTGCCCACCTGAGATGGAGCAGGCAGTGGCATAATCAGCATCCTCCGTGGTCCTGGGGATGTCACCAGCAGTGAGTGACCCACCTGCATCCCCAGGCAGCACTGGGAGCAGCATGGGACCTGACCCCTGATTTTGGGGATCCTCCACAGCCGCAGAGATGCTGCAGGTGCAGGGAGGTGACAGGAGCATCACCTGCAGCACCTCGCTGCCGCTCGCAGGGTGGTCACGGTGGTGCTGGTGGCCCTCAGCGTGGTGTGGATCCCCATCCTGCAGAGCTCCAGCGGGGGCCAGCTCTACGTGTACATCCAGGCTGTCACCAGCTACCTGGCTCCCCCCGTCACCGCCGTCTTCATCCTGGCCGTCTTCTGGCCCCGAGCTAATGAGCAGGTACACGGCCGGGGTGGCCCTGAGGACAGCTTGGGGACAGGGATGGTGCCAACACCTCCCTGTCTGCCCTCCTCCCGGGACACAGTGGGGACCAGCGGGTTGGGGAAGGAAGGAGGAGGCGATGCTGGAGGGGCTGGGGACAGAACTGAGCCTGGCTGGTGTTCCCCAGGGAGCTGGGGGGAGCCTAAAGGAGGAGGCAGCTGCTGCCTTGCATGGCCACCGAGGGTGGCATGGAGCCGGCAGGGGACATCCCCTTGGAGGGGGGACCAGGGCTTGGCCATGCCCCAACACACAGGGACCACTCCACTCTGTCTCAGGGCTGGCTGGAGGGGGCAGCTCCCGGGGGGTTTGTCCCTGCTGTGGGGTGACCATCCCTGTCCCCGCTGTGGGGTGACCATCCCCGTCCCTACTGTGGGGTGACCATCCCTGTCCCCGCTGTGGGGTGACCATCCCCGTCCCTACTGTGGGGTGGCCATCCCCGTCCCCGCTGTGGGGTGACCATCCCCGTCCCCGCTGTGGGGTGACCATCCCCGTCCCTACTGTGGGGTGACCATCCCTGTCCCCGCTGTGGAGTGACCATCCCCGTCCCTACTGTGGGGTGACCATCCCCGTCCCCGCTGTGGGGTGACCATCCCCATCCAGCCACCCACTGTGGGCCTTGGCTTTGCAGGGAGCTTTCTGGGGCCTGATGGCAGGGCTGGCACTGGGACTGGCCAGGATGGGGCTGGAGCTGGCCCACCCCACACCCCTCTGCGGGGTCCCTGACCAGCGGCCGTGGCTGCTCGCTGACATCCACTACCTGCACTTTGCCGTGCTGCTGGCCACTGTCACAGCTGCCATCGTGGTGGGGGGCAGCCTGCTGACCCCCCCAGTGCCCCCAGCACAGGTGAGTGGGGCACCCCCGATCTCAGCCAGAGGTGTCGGTGTCACCCTGTGCACCCTGAGCTCGGCTGGGGGGATCCCCATGGTGGGGTCAGCCCTGGGAGGGTTTTCCCAGCAAACCTCTGGTTTCCAGCTGAAGGATCTCACCTGGTGGACCCTCTCACGGGAGCCCCCCCAGCCCTCCATGTGTGGCACAACCCGGGGACCCCCCAATGGTGAGTGTGTCCTCAGGGCTGCCAGGCTGGGGGGCAGCCTCTCAATCCCTGCCTGTAATGGGCAGCAGAGTGGCATTGACACCCTGTGCCTCAGTTTCCCCAGGACTGTGCCACCTGCCAGGAGGTGGCTGTCCCCGGGGTCATCTGTGCCGTACACTCACCATATCTCTGTGCCAGGTTCCTGTTCAGCCAGCCTGGACACCCAGCAGCCACCCAAGGCCGTGGGACCCCCAGCCATGGCCCTCAAGGACACCACGGATCCCCTGTTCTGGGCCCATGTCTGTGGCATCAACGCCATTGTCTTGATGTGTGTCAATATTTTCTGTTATGCCTATTTTGCCTAGAGCCCTGACAGCCCCTGAGGTGGGGAGGAGGTGCTTGGAGAGGGGAAAAATGTGGATTGGGGTGGCAGTTTTCACTTGTTTGGGACATGATGTTTAAATCCACTGGTGCAGCGAGTTGGGTGTTCTCAGCACTGCAGACTCTGACTGCATCCCAGGGGGTGTGAGGTGTGGGGGGCATTTGTGGGGGCAGAAGATCCCTGAGAGGGGTTTGGGACAGGCATTGGCATGGGGAAATGGGGGCTGCAGGGAAGTGATACCACAGGGAAGGAGCAGCTGTGTGAATGGAGGGACAGGACCACCTTGGCAGGGCTGGAAAAGGAGCAGCTGCACTCGAGGGCGACACCCAAACACATTTTACTGGCCCTAAATAAAAAATAATATAAAAAAGCGCCACAATTTGCTGCTATGAACAGCCCCCGCAGGATGGAATCCCCTTGGATCAGCCTTCCCTGGTACGCTGAGTCCTGGAATTCCTCTGTGGAGTTACGGACCCCGGCTGTGTCCTGGCTGCCTGCAGCCCTCCCTGGAGCCGGGGCTTTGCTTATGGGATCTGGAGAGGAGCCAAGGTTTGGGGTTTTGGGCTCACTCCCTCTGTTGCTGTCACCCCACCGGACTGTGGCTCTGGAGAAGCTTTTATGGCCGTGGTTGAACACTCCACGCTCCCTCCCCGGGGAGCACCGCTGCCAGCCCCATCCCCGGGCTCTCGGGTCAGGCAAAAGGGGGAGCCACAGCTGATGTTCCAGGGTGCCCCGTGGCACAAGGACCTGGCGGGGTGGCGCTGGGACAGGCACCTCGTGGGGACAAAGGTACTCTCAGTCCGTGTGTGGGCACGAGGCAGCTCCGGTGAGTGGGGACGGTGGGGCCGGGTCCTGCCCGGTCACCGGCAGCGTGGTGAGGGTCACTTGTGGATGGGGTGGACGTAGCTCCGGGGGAAGAGCCCCACGCGGCCGCAGATCTTCCCCTGCCACCAGCTGGGGTCGGGGCAGTCCAGGACCTCGATGATGTCCCCGCGGAGGAAGCGCAGCTGGGAGCCCTCCCGGGCTGAGAAGTCGAACTGGGCTTGCACGAACCGGGGTCTCTTCACCTGCAGGGAAGCCGAGGGCAGGGGTTGGTGGGAGGAGAGGGGTCCCCATCTGCCAACCCCTGGCACTGGGTAGCACTGCCTGGGTCCCCAGGGTGATGGGGACACTGTGGGACGCCACGGGACGAGGACCAGCCTTGGGGTGCCTGCTTTGAAGAGAGAGAGAAGCCAGGGAAATCCTGCCATGGGAAGAGCGGAGTGCTGGGGACAACCCCAGGTGCAGGAAAGAGCCCCGGGGACAGGGGAACAGCGTGGATGCAGGGGAGCACCTGAAGGCACAAGATTCCCTGTTCTTGCTGCCGGGAGACCCAAGATGGGTGCCCAGGGGACCCTTGGAGGCAGCTGGCACCCCTCACCTTCCCAGGTCTTTCCAGGTGCTGGAGCCTCCCCCAGCCCAGCTCCCAAGGTCCGGTTTTGCTGCCTCCACAACCACCGCCCCAGGGCTTGGCTTTGCTGGAGTTTGGCTGTGCCCTGTCCTGATCTGGCTGGGCTCTGCCACCTGCCCTGGGCATCACCCCTGGCCCGAGGGATGGTGATGTGTGCCCTGCCCTGCCCTGCTGAGCTGCTCCAGGAGCTCTTCCTCCCTGCAGCACTGCGTGTCTCGGGCTGCTGCACCCTCTCCTGCTCCTCACCCCCTTGAGCCAAGGGCCAAGTGCCAGCCAGGGATGTCCCTGTCCCCCTCTGCGGGGACGCTGAGCCTCGAGAGGGCTCACGCAGGGCTTTGGGACCAGCCCTGCCACCACCCCATGGCCCCATTCATGGCGGTACCTCCTCGGTCTGGTCCTCGTCCCGCAGGAAAATCTGCTCCTCTTTGGCGATCGTGGTCATCCTGTAGAAATCCACCAGCTCGTTGAGGGAGTTGAACTTTTCCTCCCAGAGGAAATATTTGCCATTCCTCTCCCGGAGCACCTTGAAGTGCTGGATGTGCTTCCCGTAGCTGCAGAAGGAGGATGGATTTCACCCCCGCCTCGGGATGCTGGCAGCACCCCCTGAGGTGGGTAAAGCTGGGGGTGCTGGCAAGGTCGGGATGAGCCCGTGGGTGTCACTGCACCCTTCCTGCCGTGCTGGGGGTGACGGTGGCACTGCGGTCATTCCCGGCCCTGCTACAACTCATCCCACAGGCAGCCAAAGCTCAGTACCCGGCCCTGGCACAGCGGGATGCCCGTGGGCTCAGGGATGCCCGTGCCAGCCCCGTGGAGGGCAGGGGGCTTTGTCCAGGGCCACATCTGAGGAAGGCGTGGTGAGAGCTGCAGGTCTCAGCACATGGCAGGAGGAGTCTGCAAAGGCTGGGATTGTACTCCCGGCTTCCCTGTGCTCCAGGAGGACGGGGCAGGCAGGATTTCCCGTGCTGCCACCCCATAGGGTGTGCCTGGGGTGGCAGGTTGGGGTGCCCACACTGCAGGGCTCCGGCGCTGCCAGGCCCCCGAGCAGGGGCAGGACCCGGCAGCGCTCCTGGTGACGCACAGCTCCCTTTCATTATGGGCAAGAACCTCCCGAAACGTTTAATTAGGGATTAAAAGGGTGAGAAAGTGCCTGGCTGGCCCGGGGCCGCCCCCTGCTCCCCAGGCCGGGGCAGGGAAGGGGTGAGATGCCCCGGGACAGGCTCTGCCCGTTGTACGGCCCTGGCTGCGGATCCCGAAGTCACGGGGATGCTCCGGGCACTTTGTTCCCCCGGGCCGTGCCCCGGGCTGTGCGCGCAGCTCGGCCCCAGCCCCATCATCACCCCCAGGGTTGTGTTTGGGGCTGTCCCTGCGAGGGACCCCAGGCGAGGCAGCGGTGCAGGGAGCGGGGAGCGGCGGGGAAGGAGGCGGAGCTGAGGAGGAGAGGAAGGAGCTGTGCGAGGCTGTGCCTGGATTTGTTGTGGACACGGCTCCGCAGCCCCTTCGCGACAGGGCAGGGTGCTCACCCCCTCCCCAGCACACACGAGGGTGGCCCGACGCCTCGGTCCCCAAAGCGGGGGCTGCAGGGACCCCTCCCCTCCTGCCACTTGTCCCAAAGCCGCTCACCTGACGGAGAGGGAGAACTCGCCCGGGGTGCTCTCGCTGTCGCGGATCAGGAAGGCTCCCAGGTGATTGCGCTTGAGCAGCCGCTCCTCTGCCAGGTGCCGGGAGATCCTGCCCGCGTACCACCTGCGAGGGGCACAGGGCTGAGCCCCGCGGGCACCCCCGGGCACACCCCAGCGCCGCATCCCTACCCTGCGGGATGGGGGCACCGACATTCCCGGTGCCGGCGGGAGCGGGGTCTCCATCGGGCTCCTCACAGGACTGGGACCCTCCCCCGGCAGTTTCTCCCTTCCCTCCCCCGTCCTCGCTCATCCCGGCACTTTCGGGGGACACCGGAGGGCGCTGTGGGTGCGCTGCCCCCTCCCAGGGCGAGCGCAGCGTCACCGGCAGCGGCGACCGCATCCTGTCACCCGGGCTGTCACACCGCCTGCCTCGGGCCCCGCTTTGCTGCCCGTCCCCTCCTCCGCGTCCCTTGGCCCCTCTCGGGAACAGCCCTTGCAGGTGGAGAGCGCAAAACCCTCGGTGCCAGGATAAACCCCTCCCGCCTGCAGCTGCCGAAACGAGCTGCAGGAGCAGAGTCCCCGCGTTCCACCCCTGCCAAGGCTGTTTCAGGTCCCTGGGCCATGAAGATTCTCTGCGACTGTTAAAATTGCCTGGGGAATGATCAGCCACGGAGTTTGGCACAGAGCATCTCCCAGTGCCAGCCCTCCGGGTGCTGCATGGAAGAGGCCGTGTCTCGCCCATCCCGGGTTGTTATCCTAAGCTGGAGAAGCGGTGGGATGTGCCCCGGGCTGCCCCGAGCCCACGCGTTCGCTCTGGCATTTAAATGTGATTTACCAGGGGCTAATGATACATAAAACACAGGTTCAATCAGGGATGGATTAAGCTGTGCTTTAATAACACGGTAATAGGATTGTGTTTAATGCAGTCGTAATCCCATAATGCTTTGTTATTCCTCAATTATCATTTATTTAGCGGCAGCTCGGCGTGAGGGTTGGATTTTTGGGGGTATGTGGGTGTTCTGCTGCCTCCTGTCCCCTCGGGCTGTGGTGGCATTGGCAGACTGACCCGGCAGGCAGACCCCATCTCTGTGACTCAGTTTCCCCACGTGTGGGACTACCCTGGCTCGAGGCAGACCTTTGGGAATTGGGATGCACCGTTGGGATTGTTGCTGGGATGGTACTTACGGGTGTGGCTTGACCTTGATGTAGTTCTTGGGGACAAAGCCCTCGCAGCCGAACAGCTCAGCCTTGTACCAGTTCTGGTCATCTTCCATGTTGAGGATCTGAGGCGGGGGAGGAGCAGGGAGGTGTCAGCCTGGCTGCTTTGCCCTGGGAGAGGGGCTGAGTGGGACCCCATTGCTGCCCCAGACCCCACAACACCCACCAACCATCCCCTGGGGAAAGGGGGCTCTGACAGTGCAGGCACGGTCTGGGGGCTTTGGGGTCATCTGCACAGAGCTGGAAGGTGCCTGGTGTTTTTCCCAAACCGCTGCCCAGGGAAGAGGGTGAAATCTGTCCCTGGAGCAGCCGGGACATCAGCCAGGCCCCCGCGTCCCCCGGGACAGTGGCAGTGGGTGCTGACACCGCTTCCGTGTGACAACATTTTCCAGCCTCCCACGCAGGGGCCCGGGGCCGGCACAGCTGTGAAAACAGGATCCGAAACCCCGGGTCAGGGCACGGGGAAAACACGCCGGGAGGCAGGGACGGCACGGCGGGTTTGGGGCTCTGGGTTACAGCCGCGCTGTGCCCTCGCCCTCGCCGGGGGGCTGCAGAGTGCCAGGGCTCCGGGAGGAGCCAGAAAGGGACGGGCAGCTGGGCAGGGAGTGGGTGCCCTCCCTCCCATCGCGGGGCTGCTGCCCCCCAGGGATGTTCTGAGACCCCCCGAAGCTTTTTGGGATTCCCAGGCGGCATCTAAGAGCCCACCCCAATGCCAGTGCCTGGGTGGGTGTTTGGGTACATGCTCCCTGCTGCCTGGGACCTCCAGTGCCCCCTGGACGGGCAAAACGTGTCCCAGCCCTGGGGGGCTGCCGCAGAGCACGGCTGGTGGCACCCATAGCCAGGGAGGCCACAGGCCGTGTCCCAGCTGGGGGTGTCCTCCTCTGGAGATCCACCTGGTGGCACAGACAAGCAGGGAATGCTGCTCCACACTCCAGAATCCTCGAGGCTGGCTCCTTACATCCCACAGAAAGCCCCAGAAGCAACGAAGCCAGGGACAAAGAAAGCGCCGCTGTCACCATGTGCCCTCTCTGTCCCCCAAAACAGCAGCATCCAACCCCCCCCCCCACCCCGGTACCTGCCCGCGGTACCTTCAGGGTGTCCCCTTTCCTGAAGGGCAGCTCGTCCTTCTCCGTCGCCTGGAAGCTGTACAGGGCCACCGACTCCATGGCTGTGGCGAGGAGGCTGGCGGGGTCCCGGGGCTGCCTAGGGCTCGCACCCCGCAGGGCTGTGGGCTCGGGGCTGAGCACACGGAGCGGCGGCGGCGGGCAGGAAACAGCGCTGATGTCAGCGCTGCGGGGGCACCACGCGGGCCCTGCCGCGGCCACAGCTGCCCAGATGTGCGGGGGAGGCGAGGGAAGCCGTGCCAGCCCACCCGGCTGCCAGGGGACCCATGTGCCAAAGGGTGGCAGCAGGATTTGGCATTTCCTCCGCGGTGAGTGGTGGGCAGCGGCCGGGGTTTGGATGGGAACAGGATGGTGATGGGCTGGGCACGGGTTGAGGATGTTGGGAAGGGTGGCCGGAGAGCACAGGCAGCGCTGATGGGGGAATCTCTGGTGCCTTGGAAGGGCTGAGCTGCCAAAAGGGGGCTTGGTGGGGCATGGTTATTCCAGAAGCAAGAAAATCGCGGCGGGCGGGAATGGCGGAGGCGGAGGGAGGTGGGTGGATGCACGCACCTGGTTTCTTTGGAATTCAGAGCGAATGCGCCGTGTCTCAGCTCTGAGCAGCGAGCTTTCAGCACAACTGATACTGGCTTTTTGGGCTGTGGCCCCTTGGGGGGGTTGATTTTTTCCAGTTTTCTTCTGCAGGGCTAGGGAATTAAAAAAAAATCCCTTTTAGACTAAAACTGAGCACTAAAACTTCCTGCTGCTCCCGTGGGCGTCAGGCATGGAGTCTGCAGGGCTCGCACGCTGGGTATCGTTCCCAGCGGGAAGGTCTCCGGAGCTGTTCAGCCTTCCTGTGTGTGGGCTGGGGCATGGAGCGCACGGAAAATCCGCCAGACACTGCCTCGCTTTGCTGCGAGGAATTAAACCAGGGACAGCTGCAGCGCAGTCCCTGCCCATGGATTTGGGCATTTTCCAGGGAGGACCAGGATGCTGCTGCCATCTGCCCAGGGTGGGATGAGCCTGGTGCTTGCAGGGCCACCGTGGGGACACGGGCTCGGCCATTCGCCTCTCCCAAACCTTAATCCCACTTCCTGACTGCATCCGAAAAGCAAATGCCCTGTAACACCCCACTGAAGCCATTTCCAGGCTCCCAGTGCCTGTGGGAAGTGGAGAGGGATGTGCAGGGTGTCCCTGGGTATCCCCACAGCCAGTGAGGCACAATCCCCAATGGTCATCCTGGGATGTGCTGCTCCCAGGGGACACGGAGATGCTGGGAAGGCCAGGAAGGTCAGGAGGCCGTGGGAAGAGGCTCTGTGTGTGCTCGCCTGTCACATGGAGGGTAGGATTCAGCAAATCCCCACGTCCTGGAGAGCCCCAGCGAATGGGAATGCAGCAGGAAATCATCTCGGGATGAGCTTCCTCTGCCCCTCAGCAGCCTTGGGGAGGATGGAGCTGAATATTCCCTGGGGAAAGCAGCCCAGCAGAGCCTCTGCTCCACCCTGCTGCGGCCAAGAGCCTGATCCCGTCCCTGGTCCATCAGCCCAAACTGGAGGGTGCAAAGGCCACTCCAGGCCATCCCTGGTGGGGAACAATAGGGCAAGAGGGCTGTCTGGGCACAGGAAGGGGTTGGTGTGGGAGAAACCAACAGCTCAGGAGTGGGTTATTGGGGTGACAATCAGCTGTGCCAGGGGTGGACACCGGGACCCGTTTTGGGGTTTGGCTTCGGGGTTTGGCTTGGGGCGCACCTTGGGGTGTCCGGGCTGGAGCCACACGTGGTCCCACAGTGCCTGGGAGGGGGCACAGGACAGTGGGGTCACAGAGGGTCCTGAGGCCTTGGCGCAGGGGCCGGACCGAGGACCGGAGCAGGAGGGGATCTGCCAGCAGATGGCAGCAGTGCCCCAAGGGACACCGGGGACACTGGGGACACTGGGGCCAGACA
Organism: Monarcha castaneiventris obscurior; assembly: GCA_026261815.1. NCBI lineage: Eukaryota > Metazoa > Chordata > Aves > Passeriformes > Monarchidae > Monarcha > Monarcha castaneiventris. Next base: position 8,586,952 of record JAMPIT010000856.1, on the reverse strand, counting down.
CTGGGGACACGGGGGACACTGGGGCCAGCGCAGCCTGCCCCTCCACCCAGGCTCCATGAGGCAGGCCGCCCCTTTGGCATCTCTGTCCTGTCACCGCCTACATCACACCCCGTCCCCGACCCCCTTCCCTCGCTCCGATCCCTCCTGCTGCCCCGGCCGTGGTCCTTTCTGATCGCTGGTGGCCCGCTGTTGTCCCTGGCTGCTGCCTGAGCACACTGTGGGGTCACTGTGGGGGTGACAGCAGCACCCGCGCCCCAGGAGAGGCTGGGCTGATGCCAGAGCAGTCTGTGGCCCCTTTTCTGCGTTGGGAGCCAAACTCTGCAGTGCTCAGCTGGTCCCTGGGTGTCCCATCCCAACTCGCTCTGCCAGCCGTGAGCCGATGGCCGGCAGGGATCTGTCCCGTTATCCCTGTGCCCTGCGTGTCCCCGCTGTTCAGAGGGACACAGGAGGTGACACGCGGTTGCTGTTGGTTGGGGGTCAAAGCTCGAACTTTGGAGTGAGGCGTTGAGCTCAGGCCAGCCTGCAAGGAGATCCCAAGGGATGCCAGGGATCACCCGAGGGCACAGCAGAGGGTGGGAGCCCACCCTGCCCTGGGTTTCACCACCAGCCCGGGCTGCCTCTCCCCCCACGTAGGGGAGTTCCGTGACCCTGGGGACAGGCGGAGGAAGGTGCCAGGGGCTCTGGCATCGCCCCTTCCCGGCCTCACCGCCATTCCAGGCGTTGGGAGCTGCCAGGAGCTCCTGCTGACTTCCCGGGTTGCCCAACCTGCCCCGCCCCGTTTCATCAACATCCTGTGTTTACCTGGCTGCAAAATCCCCACGCGGGAGGGAGGAAGAGGAGGAGGGAGGGGAGCCTCTTCCCGTTCCTCTGCGGCCTGGGGAGCTTTGTTATGGACGCCACTCTGGGCTCCCCGGCTCTGGGCTCACCGGTGCCTCGGTGGCTCCCTGCTCTGCCCACGGTAAAGGAGGGGGTGTCCCAAGCCCGGCTTTGCCTCCAGAGGGGCTCTGAGCTGGGCCTGGATGGTGCAGGGCTGGGCGAGGTGAGCTGGCTCATTGCAGAGTGGGGAGAGGGATGGATCCTGCCCCACAACACAGCACTGTGCCGGGGCTTGGGAATGCAGCACAGCCGGGATCCAGGCGCATGCCTGGGATGGTGCATGTGGATAAATCGAGGGACACGGGTCAGCTGTAGCTGCCTGCGTGCCCGGGGGTGGAATCAGCCTTTCCTTTGGGGATCCGGATGCCTCTCGAGGAAGCGGGAGCCCCCCTGAGGCCCCGCGCGGAGGGGAAGCGACATCCTGGGTTAGAAAACGCCGCGTCAGGGCCCCTGAGCAGGATCTCAGCGTCAGCACTTTCCCTGGGAGCAGAGGTCACGTCAGTGACTCCTGAGCGTCGGTTCTTGTACGTAACCCAACTTCTCAGCCCACACTGAGAACTGGTGTCACCATTTATACCCTGGTGTAGCTGAGGACAGAGGGTCAGACCCCTCTGAGCTTCACATCATCCCACAGGACCTGTAGGAAAACATTTACAGGAGGAGCAGAGCCAGTTGGCCACACTGGGTCCAGCGTGGCCATGAAAGGCTCCTTGAGGTGTTGGTGGCCTCCAGATGTGGAGCTGCATCTCCCTGGGGTCAGCATGGGTGGTTGGGGCTGGTATTGGGATTTCTGGGCTGGTAAATCAAAGCAGGGCCCGCTTGCCTGTGGTGTAGGTGAGTTGGGAAGTGGGATTGTGCTCTCATGGGAGAAGCCCAGGGGCAGGAGGCTGCTGGTGGCACCTCGCTTTCAGCATTTGGCCCCAAAAATGGATCTGGAAAAGGACTGGGAGTCATGAAGTCTGGAGTGCGGAATTCAACCCCAAACCTACAGGGAAGGATCACAGCCTCCTCCAGAGGAATGCAGTCTTGTATGGTGGCTGGGAAAGGGCCAAACACTGTTTTGGTGAGGAGGGAGAGCCCAGACAGAGCAGCCTCAGGGGAACACACAGTGGGGGCTTCCTGGTAGTTCCCAGGACTCAGTTTCAGGCTGCTGGATGAGGTCACTGTCGTGCCTGGCCCTGGGCATGGCTGGGATGGGGGCTCAGGCCAGCATCGCTTACAGAGGTGTGAACCATTAACAAGTTAATCATCAGGGCCAGCACAACTGGAAGTTATTTGCCTCCCTGGGCCCTATAAAAGGACGTGGAGGGCACTGCTCAGGTTTGGGCTGATGAGGAGAGAGTGTTCTCTTTTGTGGCTTTGTTTTAGAGCTACTCGTGAGATGCTGCTGTTCCCTGGGATGGTTTCCCTCGGCAGCCTGGGACACCCCAAAAGCAGGTGAGTTGTCCCTCTGTACGGTGGCTGTGCATTCCCTGGCGTGACCTGGAGAGGATGGAGCTGTTCAGATCCACCTAGAGCAGGTACTCGGTGTCTAGCTGGCAGCAGATCTCGTGTGCTCCATGGCTGTGGTGTCCTGGTCCTTGGCTCTGTCCTGGGACCTTGCTGTGGTCACTGACACACTTGGGGGGAACTCTGGGACCTGCTGGGTGCCCTCATGCAGGTCAGGCTCTGCTTTAAGCCATGGGAGGAATGTTTTCTACTGAATCCTGCTCTGGAAATGCCTGATGGTGACTCCTGGGGTGAGAACTGTGTCTGGCTTCCAATCTTCATCCTTGGTGCTGGGCTGCCTGCCTGGGTTAACAGAGAAGGCGAGGCCCCCATACTAAAATTTCCTAGATAGGCTGGTGCTGCAGCATGGATGGGAGTGGGGAATGCTCTGCCAGCTCTTGTGGGTCCTCAGAAACTACTCCCAGGCAGTTGGAGCTGGAAAAACCCGCTGTGATGCATTCTGTCAGTGCAGCATGGAGGCGCAGAGGGTCACAGCGCTGCTTCGATTCGCACGGGAGACAAATCAGAAGGGTCCCTTTAACTGGGAATTCCAAAGAAACCGGGCAGGAGGCGTGGGATTTGGGTGTGGAGGCTGTTTGCTGTCAGTGTTTGCTATGGGGGAAGGCTGCTCGCCCTCGGCATGGGCTGGCGGAGTAACCACCCATGGGCAGGGGAGCTCCGCGGCTCCCACAGGGCTTGTTTTAGGGGTACCGGGAGTTTGGGCACATCCAGACACAGCCCGGGGCCTGAACGGATGCCAAGAATCTCCCCCTCAACCGAGAGCATCTGTTATTTTTCTAGGAATTAGAAAGAAAAACCCACCCCAGAAGCCTGTGCCGGGTGCGTGGGTGAGGGCACCGCGCTGCCACCGCCGTGACTCAGCCGGGGGGGGCCGCGATTCCCGGGAAGGGAAAAAAAATAAAACGTAGGGAGAAATTGTGAATGATCGCTGGCTGCCGGTGACTGAGCTCTCCACCGGGGTAGTCAAATTTCGGTTCCTCCTCAGGGCTGGCTGGTTAACAAAGGAGTTATTAATAACCAATTAAGCCACAGCTCACGTCATGCCTTCCTCTGGAATTGTGGCAGGAGCGGCCCTGGTTCCTCCTTTGGCTCCGTACCCACCCTGCGGTTTTGGGGGGACATTTGGGGAGGTGTCCCCTCCCTGCAGGGCTGCTGGTGCGGGGGCCATGCCCAGGTGATGTGCGGGACCCGCCGGCACGGAGGTGGCTTGGGGCTGGGTGTGCTCGGCTGAGCTGCTGGTGGGACAGGAGCCGTGCGTGGCAGGAATTTGGGCAGTGCCAGGGCAGACGGTGACAGCCAGCAGGAGGAGGAGGAGGAGGAGGTGGCCTCGCTGGCCACTCTCTCGGGCTGAGGATGTGCGGCGGGGGGCACATCCCGGGCAGAGCAGGAGGCGGAGGGGCCGCTGGAGCGGCGCCCATCGGGAGAAGGCGCGGAGCGCCGGATGCGCCGCGAAACCCCAGAGAATCCGGGCACTGTGCTCCTCCTGAAACCGCCTATTCAGGGCACAGACGGGCAGGACAAGAGGGAGGAAGCGGAGGGAAGATGGAGCACTGAAGGCCTCTGTGTCTGGCCGGACGGATGCAGGTGCAGCTGTGGATTCCCCGGATGCTCCGCACTGCCCTTTCCTGCGGGGATGCACTCGGGAGTCCCCCCAGAGTCCCCAGCCCTGCTGTCACTGATTTATTCCTGTCGCCTCAGCGTCCAGCGCTGCCTTTTCCCCTCTAGAGGCAGGCCTGTGTGGATTCTCTGAAGTCTCATCCAGGGTTGGGCTGTCCCTCATTGCTCTGACCTCTCTCCCCGCCTCAGCTGAGTATCTGCAGGAAATGTTTAGCAATTAAGGAGCTGTGAAAACTCTGCCCAGCCTGTCATCAGCTGGGGTTGAAATGAGCGGGCAGCCTCCAGGGTTGCAGGGGAGAATCCACATACGTGGCCTTGCCTGTCCCAACCCACACCGAGCTGCTGCTTTAGTGGCACAGTCCCCCCTCAGGGCACTTTCCCGAGTAGGGATTTTTGCCCGTGCAAGGCAAGAGGAAAAACGGAGTGCAGATTTTTTAAGGAAGCTGCAATAAAACTGCCTGGATTCCTCCCTAGGGCTGTGTTGGGTTGTGATTTCTGACACATCAGCTGCGGCAATCCAGGGTAATTTCACTGAAGCCTCTCCAGATATCTGTGTGTAAATGAGAGCAGGATCTGGCCCGTGTTAAAGGAACGCTGCCCAGGGGTTTGCTCTGGGTTTGCTCTGAGATGTGTGTTCTCGCTTTCTGCTCTCTTAGCAAATGCAGCACTCCTAGGAGGCAATTCTGCATCTTAAATAGGAAGCCACTATCGAGAAAAAGGCACTGCTTTCTCTCGAAATATTCCTGCAGAGCTGGAAGCAGCATTTGCTTCAATGGAAGAGTTTGAGATCCCCAGGAAAATGGGGATCTGAGCCCCCTCCCTGTGAAGCTGATGGCACAGCGTGGCTCTGACAGGGCTCGTGATGTCAGGCACTAACATTAGCACAGGTGATAAAAACCCTCCCCATGTAAGTGTGTTTGGCACACACACAGAGATGCAATGGCAACCAAAGCATTTGGCAAAATCCCGTTAAATATCTGTTTCTACACAGTGTTCCTTTCAGCGTCTGAAATGCAGATTTGTCATCTTCCTGCCTCCTTCCTCCCCTCTCTTCCTCTCTCAGGCTGAAAGAGGAACTGGGTTTGGGTTTTGCTGGTTTTTGGGCTTTGCTGGGGGGGCTGATGGTCTTGGTCACTAGAGGCTGAGCAGCTCGTGGAGCTGCAGATGAGGTGGCAGCAGGACACACTGGTGTGTTCTGTCCTTTTGTCCTGTTAATGGTACAAAATGATGTCTTGCTGTGCTGGAGGAGTGGCCCTGCTGGTCCTCCCTGCTGCAGGAACTGGGATTTTGATGCCATTTCGTGTCAGGGAGGTTTAGGTTGGATATCAGGGAAAGGCTCTTCCCACAGAGGGTGGTGGGCACTGCCCAGGCTCCCCAGGGAATGGGCACAGCCCCAAGGCTGCCAGAGCTCCAGGAGCGTTTGGACAACGCTCTTAGGGACAGAGTGGGATTGCTGGGGTCTCTGTGCAGGGCCAGGAGGTGGGCTGGATGATCCTTGTGTGTTCCAACTCGGGATACTCCATGATTCAGCCTCTGGCATTGCCTGGGAGCAGGGGGCTGGCAGCACCATGGGGCACTGGATGCCTTGCAAGGGCTCAGATGAGCAGTAAGGGCAAGAGTTTGATCGTGGGCAAGCTCCAGCTCCAAGTGGAGGGGACAGTGTGGAGGGTGAGGTGGTGGAAGGCTCTCAGGGAACCTCTGGAGCAACAGAAACAGTCTGGACTGAGCACAAAGTGGAATCACTTGTGGGAGACCCTCAAAAACAGCTTGGGAAGGGGCTAGAGCCCCTCTCCAGTGTGGGCACCTGTGTCTTCTCCCTCTGGAGACCAGATTAGCACAAGTTCTATATCCCAACCTGATATCTGCTTGCTGCTCCCTCAGCTGGGATCAGGAATGCAGCCTCCAGTGGTTTGTAGCTGTGCTGTTCTTGGCTCCCTGGGGCAGAGACAATTCAGTCAATCATTTTAGCATGTGTTTAAACCTCCCGGAGCACCCCTGGGTGCTGAAGGCTTAGGGAACGTGACAAGTGTCTGCAAGGCTCAGGGGAGGCTTTAGCCTTGAGGGTGGAAAACATGCCAGTCCATGGAGAGTCTGGAGAAAGGGGCCTTGCAGGGATGGAGCTTTTGGGAGAAACCCAGGAGAGCTGAGGAAAACAGCACGTGGGTGCTGCCCTCAGCCTCTGCTCTCAGAGATGATAAACATGAAGGTCTGGAGCTGGGAGCCAATGTGTGGGAAGATAAGAGCATCCATCCTGCTTCAAACCAGGTGTCCAGTCCAAAATCTGAACACTGGCAGTGTTTATAGAGAATGTTTGAGGGTAGTGGGAGGATATATTGGAGAGGGACTTTTCTCAAGGGTGTTGTCCTATCACTATAGGATAAGGGGGAATGGCTTTAAGCTGAAGGAGGGCAGGGTTAGATTAGATATTGGGCAGGAATTCTTCCCTGTGAGGGCGGGGAGGCACTAGATCAGGTTGCCCAGAGAAGCTGTGGCTGCTCCATCCCTGCAAGTGTCCAAGGCCAGGTTGGACAGGGCTTGGAGCAACCTGGGATAGTGGAAGGTGTTCCTGTCTGTGGGTGGGGGTTTGGAGCTGGATGATTTTAAGAGGGATAAGAGGAAAAAGTGAGTGAGCAGCCAGAATTCTATGCTGTGTTCTCCTTGGATTCAGCAGCACAGGGCCTGGGCACCTCCCGAACTGGAGCTGTGTCTGCAAGATGCATCTTGAAAGAGGCACCCGTTGAATGACAGCATCTCCAGTTCCCTGCCTTCCCCCAGGCTCTGATCTCAGAGCAAAACAAGAGGTCCTGCCCTGCCTGGAGGGAAAACACTGGAGTCTCACGTTTCTCTCTCAAGTGCAAGCTGGAAAAGCTGATGCAGACACGCTCTGGAACGCGCCCGGAGTGAAGAGCAAGGCCCAGGGTGTTTGTGGAAGTGCCTGTCAGTTTTCATTTAAGGGTCAGTTGGTGGCTTTGTGGAGGAAATCGCCTGCACAGCCCAGCCCTTCCTCCCCAAGTGCTGGAGATCCTGCTGAGTGCAGAGCACTTCTCAGCTGAGCTGTGCAGGTGCCACAAACCCTTCTTCCGGCCCATTGGTGACACATGGGGTTTTCATGACATCAGGCATTTTGGGCTTCTTTAGTTTCCACCTTCCTGGATTAGCTTATTCAGCTTCTGTTTCACCAAAGGCCGCTTTCAGTATTGCTAAAATCTGTTGTGGTTGTGCGTGGTTTGCACCCCATGCCCCTCCCAAAACACTTTGAGTGACGTGAAAGCTTAAAAGAGGCTTCTTGAGGGACGGAGGAAACTTACTGTCTGTAGCAACTTGCTCTGCAGTTATTTTTGATTGAGGTTATTGTGGTTTGTGCCCCAGAAGAGATGGGGCTGTGCCCAGCCACTTCCCAGCAGTGCTGGTGCTTGCCTCTCACCTTCTGCAGTCAGAGATGTTTGATTTCTAAAAATCAGAACAGACCCCTTGGACTTCCTCTCACGTTCACAGGGTCAGGGAGCAATCCTGTATTTCTCCATCTCAGTCCATAAGAATGTGGAAGCTTGTAGGAGTATTAATTACAGCCAATTATAACCTGCTTGACTGGCTAAGGTGCTCAAATGGCTCCTGAGACTTGCTGTTGTTGAAGAGGGACATTTTCCTTCCACCGAGTTTTCGAGGAGCTCAGAGCAGGGCTGATGCATGGAGCAGCTTGGCTGGAGAGTGTTAGGATTGAACACGTTCTGGAGGAATTCTTGCCTGTAGTGCTGTGCAGTTTGTTTGCTTTGTGGCGTCCTGGTGCCTTGTCAGGAATCTCTTCCAGCCCAGCTGGTGAATTTTTTTAATCTGCTTGTTTATCACACGGGGACCGTGTATTTACAGCTCTGCACCGTTGTTTAGGGTTTTTTATGGAGTGAAAGTTTCTGGGAAGCCCTGTTGAGGATGAGATGGGGCAGCAGAGACGAGTTTGGAGTCACAACCATGCATGCAGATATGAAAGTTTTAACTGGTTTTGTGAGCCTGGGAATGGAGGAAGTTACTTGCAGAAGTGGGAATCGGAAACCCAGAAATTGGGCCAACTAATTAAGCGACTGGCTGGATGCTGTGCAAACACAAACCAAACAGACAGCTCTCACTTTTCATCTGTCAAGGGGGAAAGCTACCAGCTTTTCAGCTGGGCTGGTCAGTGATGGGCATCCAGCTGTAACCCAGGGATGTGGCAGTGCTGTCCCAGCCTCTCTGTTTAAAAGAGAGGCTCCTGCAGCTTCCAGCACTTGCTCTGCTTTGGGGGTCCTGTCTTTGTGTCTGAGAGCAAGGCTCTGAAATTTGAGCTAAAACTGGCTGGAGCTGTGCAGCTCAGCTCCCAGGGTTGGAGCTGAGGTGGCTTTCCAGGCAGCCTGTGCTGGCAGGCACGGGATGCTCTGGGAGCAGAGCACACAGGAAGGAAGCTCCAGTTGTCCCGATGATGCCCCGAATCTCTGTGAGCACCCCACTGCAGAGTGATAATGCTGATTTCAGTGTTGGTACTCCCTGAGTCACCCCAGGTAAGGGGTGGATGAATTGCTGCACCTGATTCCTGTGGAGAAGGTGATGCTTTCTGGGTTTTTGTGCTAAAAATGGAAACTCCTTGTGCTGGACCATGCCCTCTGCCAGCAGTGGCCACAGGCTGGCTGCTTGGTTGTAGGCACACATCACTTCCCCCTCTCTTCTCCAAGTGTACAAATTCTTTTGTCACCCTTTCCAGCCAGGACCAGCCAAAATCCCTGTCCCAGCAGGAGAGAGGAGACCCAAATCCCAGAGGACTCTGCAGAGCCAGGAGCACAACACTCCCGACACGTTCCCCAGAGTGAACCCCACAGGGCGTTTTCCCTCAAGGTTAGAAACAGCTGGGAGGAGTGAGGATACTCCTGGCCACGTGAGATCCTTGTGCAACTGCACAGGTCATCCTGTGGAAGTTATTACGGAGCCTCTATCAGTCTGAGGATGGGCCTGGGGCAAAAGGGAGGGTCTGACTCTCCCGGTGGCATTCTTTGGGTGGCTGCAGGAATGACTGAGGAGGAATTCTGATGGGTGACCTTGATCATCAGCTCCATCCTGGCAGGAAGTCCTCTTGTTGTGACAAGGAGGAAGTCAAGAGGGATAGAACAAACTGTACCAAGCAAAAGGGAATGCCTGTCCTCCAGCAGGAGCTTACAGGCTCTGCCTTGGTGACTTGCTTTGGGGAGCCAGATGGTAACACTGAATGAGCCCAGCTTTGCTGGGCCTGAGTCTGCCACTCCAAACTGTGCAGATGATCCTAGTGGGTGTGTGCTCCCAGCCTGGAAACAAGCAGCAGATCCAGGCTCTTTAGGTCAAATGTGCTCCTTGTGTTCTATAAACCCAGAAAAATACCTCCTCAGCAGTCGGTGTGGCCTTGTATGGCCCTGTCCTTGCTTTTCTGCTGATGTGGGTGCTCATCTGACCCTCTGGTGAGCTGGTTCAGGGAGCTGAACTGGCTGAGAAGCAACACTCGCCCCAAAAAAAGTGATTAATCTTCACCACAGGTGGTATAAGCTGGTGCTGGTGGCAAGGAGGGAATGGGAAGGGGTGGTGGAGGAAGGGCAGGAACCACAACACCCTGACTTAGGTCAATTAGAACCTGTGGAATTTCACCCCGAGGCCTCAGTGGGATTTAATGTAAGCAGCACAGTAGCCTTGGCTCCTTGCTGTGGCATGGGAGAAACTGCACCTCCGGAGCAGTAAGGAGAAAGGAATGAGGGAAGGTGCCCACAGATGAGAACAGCTCCAGCTTCTAAAGAAACACAGCACTTGGTAATTACTAGAACTAAGCACATTCAAACGTCACTGCCTCTTGCACTGTCAGAGCACATTCATTTTGAGAAAACCAGAATGTGCTGGGCTTGCATTCTCTCTTCTCTTTTCATGAATCTGCCAACGTGTTCAGAAAAGGTCTGGTTTGAATACCCATATTAGAGGTGTATTAATTTTGAACTTGTCAAAATGAATATTTGCATTGGAAACAGTTCTACAAGTTTGTCTGCATCACGAAGGGAACGAACCCCCTCCTGCTGGCTCTGTTCTGATTAGCTTGGGTTGCTTCCAGCTGAACTCAGGCACAGGCTCACTGGGCTCCACTCTCCCTCATTCCCATCCTTCTGTTCTTCTCCCTTATTTAAAGATGTTTGAAGAACCCAGGCTAAATATGATGGGAGGGGAGCTAAACTCTTATTTTGGTTCTGCTCGCTTTGTAGACAAACCCTGGAAGGGTGGTAGGGCTGCAGACCCTGTGGATCCATGTGTCTAATTGAAGCAGACAAGACTGTAACTCAGCCTTTGCATATTTCCATGAAATATTCATGAATCCAGGAGAGAATAACCCGGGGTGAACATCAAGTTGTATAATCTGAATATATTCTCTATAACTGTCAGCAACATGCAGACAGCTCAGAAAATTCCGGGGAGGGTCTGTGCTTGTTGAGAAACATCTCGCTGCTTTGGCTCGAAGGACAATGACGATTGTGTTTGCCCAGACTATTTAATTAGCAGATTTCCCAAACTGGGCTCTTAGGGACTGAAGTCCCCATTTACCCCATGTGGAAGCATGTGGCTTCCTGGGAAGGCTGGGAAGCTCCAGCTGCCACTGGAGTGGAGGGTGCCCAACCTCCTGAGATATGAGGCAGTTTCTCACTTGGCTATTTAATCCAGACTGAAATGCTGAACATTAAACACACCTTCATTAGATGATGCTCGTCTCTATTTCTGCATTGATTCCTCTGAAGGACCTGTAGGTTAGGAGTGGGAAGGAAAATCAGTAATGGAGCAAAATGACTGTGATTTAGAGATCGGATTGCACACAGCCAGGGCCATGCATCAGGATAATGAGATTCAGTCTTGTTTGCTTACAAGCACTGGAGACAGAAGCAGAAAATGTGATCCACCAAGCCAGCTCTCAGGAAATGAGAAACAATAGAGTGAGGAAATCAAATTTCAAACGATGGGGATATATTTATCGAGTTTTCCTCGGGATTTTTTGCAGAGCTTTGGGGCGTTCTGTGTGCAGGGTTTTTTCGGGCAGCCGACATATGGCTGGAGGATTAGATCACTGCAAAGCACCGTTGTTTGTGACCTATTTGTTAATGCGGGGCTGGGGTCAGCGACAAGAGACAAATGCACTTGTCATTGTTCGGGGCTTTTCAAGTGCTGCTCCTGTTGTCCCTCGCACCGTGGCCAGACATTTGGAACAAACTCATTAGCTAATTACTGGTGTGCTCAGCCCCACGTGGGCGATATTCCCATTATGGCTGTGGAACAGGCCCTCCTGGGGCTCCCTGGCAGCTGCTCTTCTCTGCGTTAGTTGGGAGGGCAGCTGGGGGGAGGATGTGCCTTCTTCATCTTCTCTGGGAGAGCCTCCTGCATTCCGGACATCCCACTCCTTATCCTCCTGCTCCTTGCCTTGCAACAGTCCTCTACTCCTACTGGCTGGATTCACTGCCACCAGCTCATCTCTGGTGACCAGTGGTAGGGCCTGAGGGCATGGCATGAAGCTGTGCCTGGAAGGTTTAGGTTGGGATATCAGGAAAAGGTTTTTCATCTGGTGCTGGGGCACTGAACAGGCTCCCCAAGGAATGGTCATGGCACCAAGGCTACCAGAGCTCCAGAAGACACTGCTCTCAGGCACAGGGTGGGACTCATAGAATCACAGAATGGTTTGAGTTGGAAGGCATCTCAAAAATACTCCAGTTCCACCCCTGCCATGGGCAGGGACACCTTCCACTATCCCAGGTTGTTCCAAGCCCTGTCCAGCCTGGCCTTGGACACTTCCAGGGATGGGACAGCCACAGCTTCTCTGGGCAACCTGGTGTAGTGAAAGGTGTCCCTGATCCTTGGTGTTGTCCTGTGCAGGACCACGAGTTGGATTTGATGCTCCTTGTGAGTCCCTTCCATATCCCGAGGATATCCTGGGAGTCTGAGCTGTGTGGATTGCTCTGCTGGTTATCAGGGTGGTGCTGCAGCTCTCGGCTTGTGGTGCCCAACTCAGGCTGCAAATCATGGCCTTGAACTCTGGTTCTGCCAGCGCAGCTGAAATGTTGTGGGCTGGGAAGGATCAGAGAGCGGCTCGGGTCAATATCCAAGGTGTGCTACAGTCTGCTCCAAAGAGGGATGGGGCAGGGCTGGAGTGGGAAGCGTTCCACACCAGCTCCTGGGTTTAAAATCACAGGACAAATGCAGTGAACTCCTGTTGCCAAAATGAAACAAGAGACAGAAATGCACTGCCACGAGTCTGCTCAGGGGACCACCAGGAGGGAACATCCCCATGCAGCTTGGGCAAAGCTCTGCTGGTGCAGCTGTACCACTCAGGTCCCTGCCCAATGTTGCAGGACCACTGCGATTTAAGGCATTAACAAGGACATAATAATCAAAAAATAAGTAATTTTACTTGGCTGGTTTGTTTTACTTGCACTAAGGGGCTCGATCTGGTTGATATAAAACAGTTTTTTTGGTGGAAGTGTGCCAGCTGCAGGAGGTTTTTGCTGGGTTTGCTGATTTGCACACTTAATGATGTAGACAGACACCTGGGATGGAGCTGGGAAAGGAGAGGAAGCTGCCTCCTGCTCTGGAGAGCTGTCTGCCCAGATCTGGAAGGAACACAGGCAGGAGAGAAGGCAGCAGGAACAAGCCTGGTCTTCCCATTTTCTTTTAACCCAGAGTTTTCTTCTCCTCCTTTAGAGCTGTCAGCACCTTATCATTAGGATTAATGAACGTGCACAGAAACATTGGGTTTCCATCATTGCTGTTTTCTTGCAAAGAAGAAAAGGGGGAAGTATTCTTTCAGCTCCTGCTGATACCATCAGATGTGTACTGATCCCTTATTTTTTTCACCCAGAATTTAATCCTGCCTAGCTCAAGGTTAACAGCTAAGCCAGAATCACAGCTCGCTGCAGAAGATTCGGAGCTTCCCAGCTCCCAGATGGTGTTCAAGGCATTGGAATTTGCAGCATTTCTAACAAGTTGCTTTCAATGCAGCTCACTTGGTGTTTCACTGCAGTCCCCGTTCTTCTGTATTTAAGCCTTAAATCTGTGGCAGATTTGATAGTGGCTTCATGGGAGAAAGGGCTGGGCTGTACGTGGTGGATGCTCCATCCCTGTAAGTTCTCAAGGGCCACACTGGAAGGGGCTTGGAGCAATCTGGGATAGTGGAAGCTGTTCCTGCCCATGGCAGGGTTTGGAATGAGACGATTTTTAAGGTCCCTTCCCAAACCATTCTGGGATTTGATGAAGTTTGCAGCTCAGCCCAGCCTGACCTTCCTTTCACTTAAAAGCAGTGACTCATAAACTGGATTTTGCTCCACACTTCTGTTCTCCTATGCTTTTGTAAGGCACGATTCCTCAGGAATTTGGGTTTTAAATAACCAGCAGCACTGCCCTGTGCCAGCAGTGATCCAAGCAGAGCTCTGCTACCCAGCTTCTCCCCTGGCAGCACCAATCCCGATCGTCTCCCGAGCAGCCATGTCCCGTTTCCTTGAATTGTCTCACAGTTTTACGATGGGAACAAATATATCCAGGGAGGACTACAATGGAACCAGTAACCTCCTCCAGCCCGCGGTACCGGACACAGGTTTAGTCATTATCCCAAGGGGAAGGACGTGTACTCCGACCCACCCAGACCGTCCCGGCTCCTCCTGCCACCTTCGTGCCTCTGTGTCCCTGCTGAGCTCCCTTTCATTGCTCAGTGTGGCCACCCCGATCCATCCCTGGTCCACAAGTGTGTCCCCTTATCCATAAATGTGGTTATTTTATATTGGCATCTTCAGTGGGAGGGGGAAAGTGCGGTGTCTGTGCTGTGTGAGGCAATGGGAGCTGTGCTGGGGAGGTTCGGGTTGGGAGGAATTTTCTCATAGAAAGAGTGATTAAATATTGGAATGGGCTGCCCAGGGATGTGGTGGAGCCACTGTGCCTGGAGGTGTTCAAGGAAAGGCTGGATGCGGCACTCGGTGCCATGGTCTAGTTGACAAGGCGGTGTTTGGTCACAAGTTGGACTTGATGACCTCAGGTCTTTTCCAGCCTGATTCATTCTATGATTCTGCTTTGGGGGCTGCCAGCCCACACTGGACCCCGATTTTTTGGGGGCTAACCTGCCCTGAAAGCAGTTTCTCCTGGGGAGCTGTGAGTGTGGAGGGGGGAGGGCGTTCCCCAAGCCTTCTCCTTCCATCAAAGGTGGCCACAGACCCTCTCTAAACTGTTCGCTGCTCTAGAAACGTGGTTATTTTGTACTGAGAGCCATTATTTTGTATTATTTGTCCCTGTTTTTTGGGGGATCTCTAGCCCTGAAACCAGTTTCTCTCGGGTGCTGTGAGCACTGAGGGGGCTCCGCGGGCGCTCTCCTTCCGACAAAGGCAGCCTCGGACCCTCTCCGAAGGCTCTGCCCGGCCGCCGCTCTCGCCTCACTCCTCCCTGGCGCCGGGTCTGGCTGCGAGGAGCCGCGGCAGGAGGGAGGGAAGGAGGGGAAGAAGGCAGGGAAGGAGGGGACGGGCAGCGCCGCGTCCCCCCCGCCCTCAGCGCGGCCGCGCCTCGGGGCCGCGCGCGGCCGCCGGTTCCGCCTCCTCCGCCGCCTCCCCGCGGCCGCCGCCGCCATGTTGGATGGTGCGTGTGGGTGTCAAGCGCAGCCCGCGGCCGCCGGGCACCGGGACACCGGGACACCGCGCCCGCCCCGCGCCCGCAGGTCAGCGCGGCTCCCGCGGGCTGCGGGACGGGGTGGGGGGGGGAACGGGCGGGCGGCCCCCGCCTCCCCGCCTTTCCTCTCGGAGGGGCGCGGGGTGGGCGCGGGAAGGGCCCCCGGGGGTCCCCGCGGGGAGGGAGGGCGCGGGGCCGCGGTGGCCTTTGTTGTCGCCGGTGGGTGGCTGGGCGGGCGGCGGCAGGGACGGGCCGGAGCCCCGCGGCCCCAAGTTCGGGCCTGGCTCCCGATGGGCCTCCCGGGGCTGCGGGGGATGGCGGGGCCTGCGGGCTCGGGGGGCTCCCGGCGGCGGCGCCGGGGCGGGGGGGCTCCGGTCCGCCCTGCCCGACCCCCGCCCCGGCGTTGTTCACCTCCATCGTGGCGGGGCGGGGGTGATTTTGTCGTATTTTCAGTAATATCGTTGTTTGGGAGATGTGTATTAATGCTTTTTATCGTTTTTAAGGGTCTGTTTTATAGAGGGGGCTTGGACTGGATGATCTCCAGGGGTCCCTTTCAAGCCTAATAATTCTGTGATTTTTTGTGGTTCTGTGATACTCTTTCTCTCTCTCTGTATATATACATTGATACATAGTTATAGATATGTTTTTAAATTTTTTTACCTGCAGTACCTGTGATGCTACAGATTAGGGTTGGGTAGTCAGCGAGCTGTATTACATTAAGCATTATTGCTGTGAAATATATTGAAACAGTAACTATCACAGGCTGCCCACAATGGAAGTCCCCTATTTTAAAGCCGTAAGGCTTTAATATAAATGTTAAAATATTCATGTTAAGATTTAAAGCTCTAAGGCTTTAAAACTGGTAGCGTTTGGTCTCAGTTTTATGGGTGTGTAATGCTTCCCCCTCCCCCTTCTCAAGTATGGTATCGACGCTGGTCTGAAAAGCCAAGTGAGAGTTAAAATTTACAGCGATTGGACATATTTTTGTTCTTACCTATTAAGAAAATACCCTGAATTATCTACATATCTGAATTACTCATCCATTTTCAACAGGAGGCCTAAAAGACTTGTTAGGATTGTGAAGCTGTTGCAGATGTTATGGGCTGTGGAGTCTGACTTCAGGAGTTCAAAATGCAAATCAGGCCACGAGATTAAGTTTTATTATTCTCTCCACTGAAATGCATGTTTTATGGTAATACAGAGCTCTTGCATAATTCCAGTGTGTTGCTGTGTTTTGTGAGACACAAGGTCATAGGAAATTGTATTGTTGGGATGTGAAATGTGGGATGAATGATTTTTTAAAATTAGAAATATAAATATATTGTAATGGTATCTTTAGCAAAATGCAGCCTGTTTAGGAATTGCTTCTCAATATGTTTGTCTTGGCTGATTCTCAGATGTGTTATTTTTGAACAAACTCAAATATAGAGTTTTATTGGGAAAAATCAAAACTTTTGATAAATTTTCCTTTATAAGCTCAAAGCAATGGTAAATTAGCTTGACTGAATTTCAGAGATAATCTTGCCCATATTAAATATTTAACTGTGTTATCAAAAATTATCAAGCACAAGTGACCCATGAGCGTGCATTCCTGAAGGCGAATTCTGATAAGGCCAAATTGACTGTGGGTTACATTTGAGGAAGTTTGACTTGGGGGTGCTGATTGTAACTTCCTTGATTCCATGAAGTAACTCTGCAACATTACTCTTGTGTCACAACAGCTTTCTGACACAGCAGCTTGACTTTTGCATCTGCTGAGGAATGGAAATTATTATCAGCTTTTAAGAAACAAAATGCAGCACTCACAGGATCTTGGAATCCCAGAATGGGTTGGGTGGGAAGGCACCTCCAAGCTCATCCAGTCCCACCCCTGCCGTGGGCAGGGACACTTTCCACCATTCCAGGCTGCTCCAAGCTCCATCCAGCCTGGCCTTGGACACTTCCAGGGATCCAGGGGCAGCCACAGCTTCTCTGGGAATCTGTGCCAGGGCTTCCCCACCCTCCCAGCCAGGAATTCCTTCCCAATATCCCATCCCATGCTGCTCTCTGGCAGTGGGAAGCCATTCCCTCTTGTCCTGTCACTCCAAGCTCTTGTAAATAGCCTCTCTCCGTCTTTCTCCATCTCTCATGGATTTTTCTCCTGAGAAAAAGTAGTTGACCTGTTCCCTGTGTAGGAGCTAATCAGTGGTGAGTAATACTTGGGTGAAAAAAGTCTTGTCTGTGAGTTACCTGATGGTTGTGGAAGGACCAGAGGAGACATCCCTGACTGTCAGGTAGTCTGGCTGGTGATGGTCATGTTGGTTTTCATTTCCATTATTCCTGCAGTCACATTTAACAAAGAGTTCACAAACATCTGATGTCCAGTACAATGCAGGCAGCAGAAGTGAATTCAGCTTGGACTGACCACATCATTATTTACATAACTGGTTAATCATGCTAATTTTGTTCCAGCTGTCAGCCATTTGATTGCTTTAAAACTTGGAGCTTTTAAGAAGCCTCAAATCTTGGATCACTGCTGGGAAATGCCAAAGGCCTAATTTGTTACTTCATAAAAATGCTGATAGTCTCTCTTGATACAGAAATCGGTGTTTTGTTTCTTTGGCTGTTTTTTTTTTTTTTTTCCTTTAGCGGGAGAGAGAAATCATTAAATGATAATCAGTTTAGGGGAAATACATTAAAGAGTAGTTATGATGTTCCTGATCTTGCTTTTCTTAGGTCTCGTACGTAGGATGGGGAAATGACTCTGGCTTTTGCTTGGTGTAGAAGAATATAAGTTACTCTAATATCTTTCTTTAATGACTGGTACTCAGGAAGCAACTTCCCAACCTTCCAGGGCCATATTTGCAGAGCGCTAAAGTGTCCCTTGGGATCTTGCTAATAGAAAATGAAATGTGCCTGGTTTGTAGGAACGCCTGTAATGTTCTTTTCCCACTTTGCCTCGCTCTGATCTGTGCGGGGAAAATATCGAAACGTACCAGTATCCTGCTGGCTTAAGTGCTTCAAAGAACAGCAGGTTTTTGTGTGTTTCAGTAGCCTGGCTGCTCATTAAGAAGGCAGGAGACTCCATGGAGGAGAACAACATAGATTGCTGTCCTCTGGAATAAAACCTGCCGTGGCTGATTGTAGGTCTGCTAGCGTTGGTGTGGTCCAGGTTTGGTACAGACTGGGCTGTGCTGAATAACAGACCCTAGGAAGTCCGAGTTAATCAGTTTAGGTGGTTGTTCCAGGACTGCTTTCCTGTTCTGGCTGGAAAAAGAGTTCAGAATGGATGAATGTGAGAGGGAATTCAGAGACTCTGAGCTTCAGGATGGATCTAGAACTCGGTGGCTGTTGGGTTGAGCCTCTCGGTGAGTGCTGCAGCAGGTAGAAAGCTACAGGAAAACTGCTATTCTTTATCATTTTACAAATAACAGTTTCGTCTCTGGTTTCCAAATTTGAGATTTGCTTGATTTTTGTGATGCTGCTCCAAACGATTGATAAAGGCAAAGTAATTGGGTCAGAAAGTTCTGTGGTCGTTTCTGTAGGCAACCAGTGGTTGTAGGCAGAGTTTAAGGAGAGTAGCTTAAGTTACCAAGGTTGGATTCTATGTAAATATCTGATAGTGGAGTTTGTATAAATGATGGTACTAATTAGAAGATCAGCTTTAAAGTACTTTGTATTTGTTGGTTGCACTGACAGGAGATATTTGTAGAATTCAGTTTGTAATTCACTATTGTGCCTTTTTATATGGAAATATAACTTTGAGTTATTATGCTAGCGAGATGCTTTTCTTCTGTATAGATAATTTTCAGCTCATTGTTCTGGTATTGTTACAAAAATTGAACTTAAATTGATCTCAGAGCCGATTCCCTGTGTTGCATTAATTGTTAATAGTGTGTCTATCTGTTTCCTGTCACCCAGGGCTGTTAACATAAATGCCTCTAACTGGTGCCTCGAGCTTGTGTTCAAGGTCAGGCCTGGGCTGTTCACGCCTCCTGTGCCTTGGCTTGCAAAATCCAGCTCTGTGCAGGTGGGGAAACAGGAGCTCAGGCACGGACAGGTCCCCACTGGCAGTGGGAGTGCAGCTGGCTCTGCTGTGGGGCTGGGTAAAACCAGTCCCAGCCCAGGCCTGGGTGCAGCTCTACCTTGCAGGCTCCCCTTATCTGTGTTTTATGGTGGAGGTGGCTGGGGGAAGTTTTAAGGAATCTCAAACACAGTCTGTTTTGTTGTCCTGATCCATACAAATTGTTCTCAAGGAATAATTTTCCTTCTGCCATCAGGAGTGGAGCTCCCTGAGCTGTCTCAAGTAATTAGCTGAAATTTGTGCATGAGACCTCTGCAGTTTCCTTCCACAGTGTTCCTGCTCCTGCCTTTCCTCTCAGAGCTGTTTTAGTCATGTTGTCTGCAGTGCCTGAGCCTTGTTGTGTCACCATATCATAAATACTAAATGGTCATGAGGTCCAGGAGAGTTTGGAGGGTGACCCAGGCAGGAGAAGGCCTCTGTGCTGTTTCTGCAGGCTTGGGACAGACCTGGCTCTTTCAGGTTTTTCTGTTTCTCAGAATGCAGCACTCAGTGAACAATACTTGAACAAATTAAGTAATAATTTTTATTTTGAAAGTTCAAAGCTGCTTGTTAGTTTCAAACCATGCCAAACACCTTAGCTAGAGATGTTTTATGTCTACCCTACAAGACAGAAATCTGAAGACTCCCTTGTTTGCTTTTTAGTGTTGCAGGAGTTATGACCAATTTTGGGGGCTGCTGAATTTTTAGAACTGCCTTAAAATCCGTGGTGGAGTCTGGGGGTCATGGCTGAAGTTCAGCAGCCAGACACTGATTTAATCTCTCTCCAGTATAACCTCGTAGAGACTTCCCTGCCCTTCTGGAGATGTCACTTACATAATGTGATGGCTTCTAAAATCAACCTGGGAGTTTTCATTATTTAAAAGCAGAAACGCAGGCAGAGCAAGCTCCTTACTTCTGTGTGTTGGGTTTGAGTTTTGCCACCAAGAAATGCTACAGCACACGTTGTAGCCTGGCTAAGGAAAAATACCCGCATGGGTGACAAGGTACTAATGATGTCTGGGATGTTCTTTTACATTTTTTTTCTTTATTCTCCCAAATCATATTAATTTCTAGACTTAACATCAATTTAGTAGTTTCTGAACCTTTGCAAGGGCAATGGTCTTTTCAGAGCTTTGCTAGAACAAAGACATTTTAAGAATCTTAATAGAGAATCGTATAATCTTATTACAACTGCTCCTGTTTAAATCACTTCCTTGTACTTAAATAACAATCTGTCACCAGCTATTTCTTGATTGTAGTTTTTGTCAGTTGCAATTTATCCCCCTCCCTGGTTTGGTTTTACTTTTTTTTTTTTCCCCTGATTGTGCAACCCTTGGGTTGGCAAAGTTCCTTCTTTCTCACACAGTTCTTCTGAGTCCCCTGGGAGTAATCGCATGAGTAAATTGCTCGCTGGTGGAAGGGTTGTGCAGTTCACAAGTAAAACCTTTGTGGGACAAACCCCACTAAAACAACTGATACAGACAGTTCTGATATTCCTCAGGGAGAGACAAAACAAAGGATTTTTAAAAGTAACTTCCTCCCCTGAGATGGCAGCACAAAAGAATCCTTCAACCATCTTTCCCTGTAGGTAGGAATTCTGTTCCCATGAGGTTCCTCGTGTGTTGCTGACTGGGTGAGCAGACCCCAAGCATCCACCTTAGTTTTGTCATTCTGATTTTTATTTATTTCTTTCTTTTTAGTGATGGGGATTTCTTCAGCCAAATCTGTTGACCCAATTGCTGCTGAAGCTGCTTTTCTACTGACTTTCAGCTCTGTTTGGACAGGGATGAGGCTTGTGACAACAGCAGTAAGGCAGAGATGTTTGCTCTAACCTATGAAATCAGCCAGAATTGAAGATCATTAATTAATCCTTATCCTGCAGTTCTGTTTAGAACTGTTTAAACATGCCTGTTCTCTGGTGGATGGTCAAGCACAGTGTGCTCTGCCACATGGTGTATGTAAAGGAAAGCACTTCAATTGTTACTTGAAAAACAGAACTTGAATATTTTTCATTATTCACTTAACTAATTAATCAGGGAAACACCCTCCCATTTTATGTCATGGCCGGAATGTGACTGGTAATGTCTGCTTAGAGATTCCTGATCAAGCATTACCCTCAATATTCAGATCCAGGGAAGATCTGGTGCATCTTTAAAATGCCCCTGCCCATGTATTTAATTATTTGATAAAAACCTCTTTCTCTAATGACCATTTGAAAGCATAAACTCGCCTCTGTTGTGTTATCTAATGAAATATTTGCCTTCTGAGCCCTTCCTGCCTTATTGCAGAGGTTTGATTGCTTCTTGCAGTGTTCTGCTGCTTGCAGTGATTTTTTTTTTAAGGATGGAATGCTTATTACCTATGAGAAGTGTTACTATATTTTGCTGCTGTTGTTGAGCAGAGTTCATGAAGTTAAACTTTGTCTACCAATTTAGAAGAGTTTCTCAGAAAGTCAAGATAATGCCTCTGTTGGAATGTTTTTAGATAAACAGCATGGGTTACCCCAACTGCTTTTCTTAGGAGTATGCAAATGCAGATCGGAAATCAATATTTAATACTATAATTTTTTGAGACTCTACCGTTTCTGTGTATTTTTAAGGCAGAAATTTCTACCTGCTGCTCAGAAGAAAAGCATGACTGTCCTTGCACTGGACTATGATTGTGCAGCCCATGTTTTTTCATACTTTTTCAGCAGAGCAGCTGCTTTCTGGAGATTTTATTGGTACATGGGTGACTCCTCTGAAAGATATTTATGTTTGTATGTTTACTGGTTCTCTTGGGAAGCTTTAATAAGGAAGTAAAATACAGGAATGTTTATAATTAGTTTGACTTGGCTTTCAGAATTCTTGTAGGGAAGCTGAGGTATAAAAGCTTGAGTCCAGCAAAATCACTTTTAAACTGGTTTATTGCGGAGAAGCACTGAGGTAAATCATCAAAGGATTTTTAGTCTGCAAAACTGCTTAAGTGTTGTGTTTAAAATTTACAAATCGCTGACCCCTTTGTGAGACACTGAGACAGACTGACATGTCTGGCTCTTTTTTACGTTTGACTACCTAGTGAATAATCTCCTTTTGCCTGGCCTGCTGGTTTAAACACACTGAGTGCTGCAATTGCCATTTTGGTGTCTGCCTGCCAACCAATAGTGTCTGTGTATGTTTAATTTCATAATAATACGACCATAGGATGCCTCCAAGAGTATTTATTTCGGCTTTAAAAGTCAAGATATGTTGTATGGCTGGAGATCTGGAATTTTGGGGAGTGCTCTGTGTGGTGGGAACACTGCTGAAATGCTGAGGAGTGAAGAACAGCGGGAGAGTTTTGTAGGTTGTCTTGATTATTCTGTTTTTAATTTGCTTTATGAGGAGGGGTTCTGTTCTGCAGGAGATTGGATCAAGCAGAGTGTGAGCACATCCTTCCCTTTGGAGGTGTGAGGGACCTGTTGATCTGGGGCTGACTGGGATCCGTGGTTTTTAGTGCTGTTGGGTTTCCAGGTGTGAGTGCAGGAAACACGCTCCAACATCCTGAATGCAGGAACACTTTTGTTATGTATGCTCTGTGCAAAATTGTGTCTGGATGCCTTGGCTTACAGCCAGGGTTTTAATCTCTTCTTTTTTGTGTCAGCTTGGATAGTGTATATAATACTATAGCGCCTTTTCCTGTCCCTGGAAATGCTGATTTTTAGTTTTATTTTAAGAAGGGTTTTCTTTTTCTTACTCAGAAGAAAAATAAACTTTAAAGGACTAGGAAAGTCTGTGCTGGGTTTTTTTTTTTATTTTTTGTTTCTTGTTGTAGTTTATGCTTTATAGACAGGCCTGAAATGTGCTGTCAAAGCTTTGCCTCTTGTCTCACAAATTCAAAATTGAGAAATGGGGCAGGGCAAGGTGGGGAGGGGTCTCACAAGGAGTGAGAGAAGGGGAGAATGAAAACCACACTGAGTGCCCGTCAAACGTATGGAATAGATGTGCCTTTAGATGCCACAAGGCTTATTCTTCCATCCAGCTTGACTAGTCTTTTGTCAAAACTCTTATTTTAACAATTTAAATAAAATATGGTGACTTCGGCATTTTCTCCTTCATGGGAAAGGAGAGTAAAAGAGAATTAAGCCCCGCCTGCCGCTTCCATGCTAAACAGATGCAAATCAGAGCCCCCTCCCGCCAGTTGCATCTTCTCTCCTTATGGGTTTCATTGTTTTGATGAAAGCTGTTCTGGTGCCAACTCCCAGCCCAGAGGGCAGGTGAGAGGAATTAAAAAAATCCCAGATTCCAGCTCGGTGATTAACATATCTTTTGGAGCTTGTAATGTCATCATCGTTGCACACAAAACAAAGTCGCAGCAGCTTCACAGAGCAGAGGTTTGTCAGAAAGGCAAACATCAAAGTGGCAAGAAAAGAGGAGTTTATTTAAAATATAGCAGAAAGACTTAAAACATTCGTGCTAACCTATGAGAGCTATTAAAAATTAAAAAAAAGCCTTTGAAGCCAAGCATTAAAGATTTAATAGTATTAATTGAATGAAGCCGTGGGAGTTGAGGATATGTAGACACATGTGTGAGTGTATGTGCTCTGAGACATCATCTGTGTTAAGGCAGCAAACGTACTGAGAATTGAATTCCGTTTGCTTGCTTTATAAGGGCTACCTTAACAAAACCCTCTTTATTCCTGGGGTTAATTAGAGGTACCATTACAACTGAGAGTGTAAACACAAGGAAGGAGCTTAAAGAGATGGAAAACTGCAGAGCCCACCAGCCTTGGCATCCCTGGGCAAGGCGAAGCAGGCAAAGTAGTTTCCAATCTACATTTAAGGGTAATTTTGTTTATCTCATTAAGGCCTATTTATTATTTTTTTAAAAGAATAAATTCCTTTTCCTTTGTTATGAGAACAGTAATTTAATACTGTTGTACTCCAGCCACAGGTATGGGCTTTTTTTTTTTTTTTTTTTTGGTAGCTAAACTTCCATAACTTGATAATTCCATTACTTCCATTACTTGATAATTGTTTTCTTTTAAGACTGGCTGATTTTGGTAGCTTTTAGTTTTTCTTATGTATAGAACTTTCACTGTTAGGAAAACTTCTTGCTGGAGGAAGAAGTTTGTCCCTCCATAGCTCTGTAAATAGACACCAAAATAAAATCACAGTCCAGTGCGTGGCGATAACGATTGCAGTAACCTGGTGTTGAGGGGTTTTTCTTGGGTGTTTTTTTTTTTCTTTGCAAATTAAAAACTCAATTTAAGACTTAACGTTTTTGCCACGTAGATTAAAAAGTAGGGAAAACCCAAATCCTTGGGTCATTTATAGAAAGAGCACTGAAAGCTCCTTGCGAGCCTGCAGGTGGCTTGGCAAAGGAGGGAGATGTCCAGGGGGAGCAGCTCCAGGCAGGATTTGATGGCTGTGGGAATACTGGTGTGGAGAGGCACCCCCAACCCCATCAAGAGCTGGATAACAGAGCTGGGGGGGATCTCAATACATTCATTTTTCCTTCTTCAGGGAGGTGGTTGCTGGCAGTGTGAGGAGGGTTGTGTGAGCCCTTCCTGCTGCAGATGTAGTTACTAAATGATTCAGCACGATGCTGTGCCCACGGATTGGAGCAATATTGATGAATTCATTACTGCTCTCTGATGGATGTTAATGGGCTAGAATTTCTCCTGTGCATTTGGACTAGGTGGAAAGCTCTTGAAAAAATGAGAAAATGGAGTGGGTGAGTTTTTAAGCCACTTTTCTTGTTCTGCTTCTAAATCTAACGAGAGAATGTTTTTAATGACTTGCATGAAAACAGCGGTCAAAACAATAATCACCAGGCAGAGACAGCAGGCAGCTCTGGGAGGGACAGGGAGGAGCAGTGCTACACAAGGGGTTTATTGCTTTTTGTTTAGTATATCCCAAGCCTTAATCAGCTGCTTTGATAACACAGGTAGGTATTGCCTTTTCCACGTGGATTCCTTAGGAGATAACTGGAGTCCCAAGGACAGGAGCAGAGTTGCTGCTTGCAGGGTATCAAAGCTAAGGGGGTTAGAACATGTTCTCTGCAAGAGCTGACTGGAAGAAAATGACCTTTTAATGATGGAACAGGCACAGATGCTTTTGAGTAACAAGTCTTTGTCATCCTCTTTGAAACGAACAAGCTGCCTCCCACTCAAATAATTTTCCGTCTAAATATCCAGAATAGATAAAAGAGTAGGTAGAATTTTACTGCTGGAGGATGGATTCAGAAAACTTGAGGAATTGTTCTGCTGACAGCTGAAAATTTCTGTGTATCTGCATAGGAGAATGTGGGATTCACTGGCATCTTCAAACTGGTTTTTTTTTTTCCTAATTCCACAAAAATCAACAAAATAATAATAATAAAATAATAACAAACCTAAGCATTGGTGAACAAGGATGGCTCTTATTTGTGCCTGAATGATGGAATTGGAAAGTTTCAAACAGCAAAATGAGGCAAAACCCTTAGGTCAAATGTGCTGATTTTTTAAAAAAATCTTTCAGTGATTCACTTCCATCAAAGCTGAACTTAAAAATACAGCTCAGAATCAGGAACTGGGGCAGCACAGAAGTTGACCAAAGTGACTTATTTTTATATTATTCAATATTCTTGAGTTCTATTTCCTGGTAACTGGAATCCAGTGTAAATCCAGGTTGCTCGTGGCACAGCTGGGACCTCTCCTCTGGAATTGCTCCTGCTGAGGTGGTGGTGCTGGACACGTTAGACAGGTCTGAGAGGAAGAGGGAGAAGAGGTGGGTTGGCTTGGGAAGGATTTTGGGAACTGTGGTGTGTACAGTATGAAAAGACAGGAGATATGGAGGAGTCAGAGGAAAAGCTGCACATTTGGTGTTTCAGGACAGAGTGGGAAAAGTGCTAAGGGCTAAGATTTTATGAAGTTTGGTAATTTTGAGAGTGAAGGACCAAATTTCCTCCTTCTCTATGGCTGTTTTCAACATTGAATTGCTGTTCCTAGGCAGGAAAAGGAGATTTCCCAGAACTCGTTTGCAGTCCTTGCACAGTCACCTGCTGAATCAAGTCCCAAATCTAAACCATCATCTTCAACTTCACCACCAGTTTGAGCTTCCCAGGTGCAGCTTTGCCTGGCGAGCTGTAACTGGAGACTGCTGTTGAAATGACTGGTGCTCCCCTTATTTGGGGTGTTCTTTCATGTAATTAGAGTGCCCTTGGGATTAATTGGCTGGGTGACGTGATCTGCGAGCAGCCCCAGCTCTGCCTGTCCCGCTGGCCTCCCCCGGTGTGTGGGATCAGGTCACAGGAGCTGTTCCACCTGGGGATCTGGTGTGAGGCAGAGTGGAGCAGGCAGGAGCTGGGCTCTGCCTTCTGAGAATCCCATCCTCAGTTCTTCTCTGAGCTCCACTGCTGGGCAGCAAATCCTGCTGTGGAGCCCTGGGTTTTGGCCAGAATGTTCCTCCAGCGAGGGGCAGGGAGGATTTTGGGTTGTTTTTCCTGCTTTGCAATCTTACAGCAACTTAGTCACAGAATCCCAGAATGGGTTGGGTTGGAAGGGACCTTAAAGCTTGTCCTGTTCCACCCCCTGCCATGGGCAGGGACACCTTCCACTATCCCAGGGTGCTTCAAGCCCTGTCCAACCTGGCCTTGGACACTTCCAGAGGGGCAGCCACAGCTTCTCTGGGCAGCCTGTGCCAGGGCCTCATAGGGAAGGATTTTCTCCTAAAGCCCAGTCTCATGAGCACACAGCTCATGTACCTGAATTTCTGAGGGTTAAAGCAATCTGATGTTGTTACCAGCTCTGGTAGTTGAATTAAGACATTGTGCTGACGTTTCAAGATGATTGTGCAAATCTGGTGGCTGTGAGGGAAGGCACTTGAAATTTTATGCCGTGAATGGACATTGATGAATGTAAGCAGGATATTAAATCAATTTCTGTTTTCTCTGCAGGCTTGTAGTTTGTTTTTTGGAAAAAAACAGTGTTTGGATGTATGGACAGGTATTTCTTGGCATCTCGTACTTCTCCTGGAACAATCCTTTTCCTTAGAAATTCATGTCATAAAATAAAACTATTAATCCTTTAGCTTCTACCAGTAGAAACATGGAGAATTAAACTGTTTTTCCCCCCTCATCTTTGTCATGGTGAGCATTTGCCTCTGGCCTGCTGAGTGTATTAATGTGGTTTCATGTCTGTGATGTGTAGGAGGATGGGAGAAACTGCACTTGGTGACGTCTGCTTCATATTAATAAAAGTGCAAAATGAATTTAGTTAATGAAATCATCAGGTAATTTTAAGTAGCAGGTATCTTCCCAAAACACATTCCCAAAATATGGAGTCTGATACGTGAGCACACATCTAGATGAATGTGAATTTTGAAAATTACAGTTCTTTAGGAAAACACTGGGGCTTAAAGAAGGGAGCTGACATTTTGTGGTCCTGTATTGTTTGCAGTTCTTCCTGTGTTCAGGTTGATCTGTGAGGGCCTGAGCAGGTGCCTGTCACCCCGTAACAGCCTAAGTGACCAGGCTGGAGTTTTCTAATTAGTAAGAAATTCTAGGACACATTATCTGGCAAGAATATTGGATATCCTCTTCCCTTCCAGAAGGAAAATAGGAAAGAAGCGCCTTTCCTTACTTCAGTTGAAAACACTGTTCAAGTATACTTGGTAAGCTGAGTTTATTTCAGGTTGTTAACTTTCAATCGAAGCACACATTGGGTGATTATTTTTCCTACTCAATTTGTGAGAAAACAGGCAAAACACTTTCGTTGAAGCAGGTAATCCCCAGAGAACAAATTCCTTTGGGGAGTTTGGGGGGCGGTATTTTCACTGCCCTGTTGGATTAGTTTGCATTTGGAATTTTTGGTTCAGTGAGTAATGGCCTGACCTCAGGCTGGTCTGTAATTCTGCAATGTTCTGATATTCACTGCACACCTGGTACTTGCTGTATGAAGCATCAGCTGAGCTGTGCCCACAGTGCAGGTGGCACCGTGGCCGACACTTGACCTGGCCGTAGAAGGAGGAATGTGTTATTTTTAAAGAGCTGTTGTCAAAGCTCGTAATCCTAAAATTAGATCCCGGTACAGGTCAGATTCAGATTGTTAGCAGTGATCTGCAGCTCTGGCAGAGCTGTCCCCTCTCCCAGCCCTTCAGAGCACATTTGCAGCCATTCTCTCAATAATTCCAGCTGCAAATGGAGCTGGGGGTGACAAAGCCCCAGCACCGGGGGCTTGGCAGGTCTCAAAAGATGTGGTGCTGCCTTGTGAGGCAGGTTAGAGATCTGCTCCTCACCCCATTTCCCGTGCACTCTGAGAGATTACTTCCCCATGGACCTCAAATCCTGGGAATTTCAGGAGACAAGGAGTAAGAAAAGGTGGTATGGAGAAAACTC
This sequence comes from Monarcha castaneiventris obscurior, assembly GCA_026261815.1. Classification (NCBI taxonomy): domain Eukaryota; kingdom Metazoa; phylum Chordata; class Aves; order Passeriformes; family Monarchidae; genus Monarcha; species Monarcha castaneiventris. The sequence continues at coordinate 8,558,916 of JAMPIT010000856.1, read as the reverse complement.
AACCATATTTGTGTCCAGAAATCTCTTTTATGGCTAGAAGTCCTCTCAAGCTGGAGTTACTTTCCCTCAGTCAGGCTGAGACAGGACTGTAAAACCAGTGCAGAATTGAACCTTGGCAGGCATGAATATGCATAAATTTGAAGGAGAATTATCTTTCAGCATTAACTCTTTAAATAAAGAAATAATTTGGCCACCTGCTGTCTGTGAAAGCTGACCTTGTTCTCTCATTTGTAAAAGGGAGTGGAAAGCTTCCAAAACTTTTGATTTTGAACCATTTCCTCTCCTCAGAAATTACACTGAAGAAGACAAGCATTTAAGCTGTGAAAAATGGAAATGAAACCTTTCCTCTGGAGTTAACCCTGTTCTCCAAACCCTTTGCCAATCTGTATTTGTAACTCGTTTCCTAAATAATTTTGAAGGTTGAGGAAGGGCATTGATGGGAATTTCTAGCTCTTCATTTTGCTGTTTTATTCCCATGAATTGCTGTTTTCTCCGCTGTACAATAGCGAAAGAGAGCTAATAAGTGTTCTGCTTGTTGGCATTTATGGGTAGTGCCAAGTGTCTTCTCTTAGTCCTCTCCTCCAAGTGGCCACGATGCACAGTTGTCCCTTTTCCTGTTTGGTTTTGGGAGCAGTGTTTGGATTGCAGATGAATATTGTATCATAGGCAGGGTAATGATACCCTCTGGTCAGCCAGTTGTTCTCTGAGACTCATTTAGGAAAAGAAGAAAAAAAATCAGAAAGAGAATTGGTTAAGTTTGAAAATCTGTCTAGCAGTGTGGATTTAATATAAGAAATTTTTTTTTCTGCATTATATTCCTGATTTTATTTATATAAAGGTTTGTGCTCAGGTTTTTTGTTTTTTTTTTATTTCTGAGCCATTTGTGGAAAACGAGACTTTCTAAAACACAAGGGGGCTTGGATTTATACACATAATGAGCTATCCCAAGAAAACCATGATGGGAATGTAGTGTCAGGCAATGGGAATCCTTTTTCTTTGCCATAAATAGGAGCTGACTGCTTGTTGGGATTGGGGTTGTGTGTGCAGGTGTGGTGTTGGTGTCTGCCTGTCTCGGGGAGCTTCTGCCTCAGTCAGCACCTCCTCTGAGTCTGATCCTTTGCAGATTGGCAAGAATTCCCTGATTTATCCTGGAATACAGGTCCCTGAGGATCACCTGCCTCTGTCATTGCAGCCTGGTAGCAAGGAGAGCAGATCTCTGGATGTGTGTGTGTATTCCCACCTGGGAGGTGAGGCAGTAAGGCAGGGGTATTTTTATGTAGATTGGTGTCTGTAGATTCAGATCACAGACTGACTGAATTAATAACTATTTTCCAAACCTCGCTTTTCATGCATGTGACTTACAGTAAATATCTATTCTAAGGATATATGCTGTCTGTAATACTGTTAATTAAAATTTTATGCAAATGTCTGGTGAACTCATGTTTAATGTTAATTTTCACACTTGCTTTTAAAGACTTTTCATATATTTCTGGTGCATGCTTAGCTGAGCTCTGTAGATCTTTACCTTCAGGCTGATACGAAGGGCATTTTATCAGTGCAGACAAATCCTGGTTGGAGTTTTACATTCCAGAGGTGTGAATGGATTCTGCTGGAAGCCTGTCTACAGGTGGATTTGTGTGGCTGTTTTCTGTGAGCTGAGTTTGTGAAGGACTTTGTGGCTTGGCTTTGGTTCTGTGTTAGTCTCAGCAAGTTAAAGATGTTTCCTCATGCAAATTTCGTTTACTGAGCTTAATCTCTTATGAGAGAGATGAGAAGTTCAGTCAAGAATTCCTTCTGTCTGCATGTTGTGTGTGAAAAAAGCACCATGAGAATTCATCATTTGTGTAATGGAAGTGTTGGAATAGGGAGAAGGGGATGGGGTGTTTCCTTCAGGTTACCCTTGGTAATGCAGGTAAGCTTCACCTCCTTGTCTGCAGATCTGCTTCCTTTTCTGTTTGAAGTTGTCAGAGAAAATGCCTCATAGGGACCAAGAAAGAAAATGAGGACGTCTCCCCAAGACTAAACTGTTTAACTCCACAGAAATCTGCTCAAGCCTTTTCCCTGCTAACCAGAAACAGGAGCTTTAATCAACTGGTCTCACTTTCTGCTTTCTTTGCAACTCTGCTGTTAAAAATGCAAACTCACATTTTTGCTGAAGTTGCAAGTGTATTGTGCTTCCTTGTGGTTTGTTGTGAGAAGTTAATTCACTGAGGTCTCTGGAAAAAAAAAAATCTAAACTTTCTGTGTAAAAATTTAATCATGTGTTAGAAACAGTTCCTTACTTTTACTGCAGTCAGGGTGTTTGGCTTTTTGATCTCTTTAATGGTAAAAGAGGCTGTTGTGGTGCTTCAAGACTTGGAATAATCCAGGAAAAGGCTTCCATTGTGTGGTGAGGGAGCAGAAGGTGTAAAGCAGGTACCAAAGGCTTTACAGGGCTCTTGGTGAGGGCCAAGGCAGGACCTTGAATATTGGCACAGCTGCGTTGCTGAGGGGAACAACAGCTCCATCAGCTTTGCACTCCTGTCATCTTTAGTGCTTTTAACAGAGTAAAATGAAGTTTAGAGTAAGTTGTCTGTAGTGGGTTTTGAGTAAAGATGAAAGCATGTCCATCAAGAAAAGGAAAAAACAAACGTTAATGTTTCTCTCATTAAAGGCCTTGGTTTTCAGGACTCGAAGATATGAAAGTGAAGAATCACTCAGCGTTGATGGATTGATGGGTTTTGAGTCTGTTACAGAACAACAAGTGAAATATTTAATTTCCTGAAGGAGTGTAAATAGCTGGTTTCTCTTAATCCAGTGTTTTCTCTCCTGTGTTTGCTCTGTGGTTGTTTTTCTGAAGTGCTACTCCAGACTTAGAAAAGCTTCCAGTTTGGAGTTTTTCCTTTGGTTTCTTCAAACCCAGGTGCCTGCTTTCCTAGTGGATGTAATTGGGAGGGAACGAAGGCTCTTTGCTGTCAGGTTTTTTGGACCTTGACAGCTTTGTGTTGCATTTAATCAGCTCCAAAAGTGAGCCAGGGTTGGCTTGTTCTTACTTGTCTTGCAGTCTGCTGTGCAGCAAAGCTTAGGAGACTTAAAAGTTGAGTATTTTTCCTGTGTAAGAATGGCTGGATTTGGTGCAAGAGAGAGAAAAGGGAAGCAGTCTTGTGTTGTGAGGGTGATTAATTCTTCAGGGATTTACATGTGAGGTATTAAAACAATTTTTTCAAAAGCTTGTGAAGTTGTAAAGTAATAAAACTTGTCTTTGATAGGGGAGATATGCACAGGTGAGGCTCTTGTAGTGTACATGTAGAAATATTTTGGGAAGGCCTCTCATCCCTGGCCTTGAAAGAAATAAAACTCTTATAAGGCAAGAATGTTTTTCATAGGTTTGCAGTGGGTTAAAAGACAGGAAACGGGGTTAGGAGTAAATGTTGGTTCTCACAGGGAAGGGCTCTTCCCAGCCAAGTATCCTGCCAGAGATCAGTGCTCTTGCAAATACTTCCTTTTGCACATTGTCCCTAAATAATAAGGTGGCCAAACTGAAGCAAATTAGTCAAATTTGAAATTAATCTTGATTTGAAAGGAATGATGAAAAATGGAGACCTGCTGAGGGATAAAGTGGCAGGTGAAATGCACAGGGAGAAGAAATGTGCAGTAGAAGTACAACTCCCAAGAGTCACATGGAATTTTAGGAAGTTTTGGATAAATGGGGAGTGCTAAGCAGCGAATGACCATGTTGTGATACAAACTTTTGTTGCTGCTAAATCTGAACTGCAGAGTGCTGGGAGCTGTGTGCATCCCAAGAAATGGGAGTGTAAACCATGCATGGAAAAACCACAGGGATGATGGAGATAGAAGCTTCTAAGTAGCCTGAATTTCAGGAGACCTCAGCTCAGAAGGAGTTGGCCAATTCCTGTAAAACCATGAGAGACATGAAGAAGCTCAAGGTGATATTTTCTTCCTTAGAAAGCTGAAGGAGCTGTTAGTTCAGTGTGGTCACCTTGCCACTGGTGGTACCTGCTGAGGGTGACTCGGGTGGCTTCCAGAGGGGTTGGGAGAGGCCCAGTGTGCCCATTGCTGTCTCCAAGGTGTCCAAGTTGCTGCTAACACAAGGCAAGGGAATAGAAATGTTTCTTTCTCATGCTCTTTGCACAGGGATTTGTGTCTGAGGATGTCAGGCTTGGTGGACTTTTTATGCAGCTGGTGTAGAAGGTTTTGTAGTTCTCCTGGGTTTGGTTTTTCATGTTAGTCACTGCTTTTCTCGTTGAAAAAGCTCAATTTTTATGGGGGGGATAGGCTTCTTCTGCTCTGGGATCCATATAATCATCAGGATTGTGTCCATGATTCCCCTGGCACTTGGGTCCTCTGCTGCCTCCAGCTTTGGCAGCTGAAGGAGCTGCCTGCAGCCTGCTCCCAGTCCAGTGTGAACATCCAGATCCCCTGGATAACTGGTTTCAGCTTGGCTGGGAGCTTGCCTTAACCCATTCTTGGCAAAAAGAAATGGTTTAAGCTAAATAAGACGTACATTGTGCTTTTTCTATTGAATTTTTATCGTTGCCTCACCTTTTACAAGTCACGTGTTAGAGAGTGATCCCAGGGGCAGGTGAGCCAACAGATCTGGGCAATGTAAACTTCCAGAGGGAGGGAGCAGTCATGGAATGCTTATGGAGGATCAACATTTTCAACTTGTGGGTTTGTAACACCCAGAACTTAAATGTCCTAGGAGATGCCCCTTTTTATTCCTGTTGCTGTGAGCCATCTGCCAGCAGATGGACACTGTCCTACAGCTGGTTCTAAATACTGGGGAGAACACCAGGGGATGCAGTTTACCTGAAGTTTAGTGATGATCTCGTTCAAAGTTAATCTTCTATCATGTCATAAGAGATTTTTATTCTGCCAAAAATCAACTTTAGTGGAAGAGAAAACAAAGCAACTCATTAGCTGTGTTCTGTGGTAGTTTAACCTGCCCAGAAAGGTTTCTGAGGAAGGGAATATTGTCTTTATGCTAAAAGAAGTCATTATAAACCTGTGTTGGCCCTGAATTCTGCTTTCATTCCAAATGGCACTGTAGTAATTTGAAGAATGATAACAACGTCAGGCTTGAAATCTGTGCTTTCCTTGTCTGCAGTGTCTGTGTAAGGGATGGGGTTGGTTCTTGGGAGTGTTTGGAGGAACATTATTAAAGGACATCTGGAATGGGCATCCCTGTGAATGCGGCCAGTTCAATTCCAGAGTCCCTGCTCAGTGTTTGTGCCACTGGTGGCTCTCAGGGCTGTTCTGTGTTAATGTAACGGCAAATCTGCCAGTTTGCTCAAGTAATTTATTCCAAAGCTTAATAGGCCTCTGTTTACTTGAAACAGTGACCTTAACTAAAGAACTGACACAGCTTTCCAGCTCCACAGCTTGTCCTTGGCTTTTCTTGCCAATCATTTTGGCTTTACAATTCCATTCTCATATAATTAAAGATTCTTCTGGGCTGTGTGAAAGACACACAGAGCAGAAAGCGTGGATCCGATGAGTGTTGTCAAATGTACAAAGTAAATGCATTTGGGGAAAAAAAAATTCTTTCTAATCTGCTTATCATGGAAGGTCACCTTGAGTTGGAGTGTTTTGGGCCACAGGATCTCTGCCCTGAGACTGAGAGTGCTTTAAACTTATCCAGGCTTTCAGAAATTGCTTCAGATTTTTAGGAAGTTTGCTCGTTCTCTCTGGATGCAGATTCCTACTGTTAGAGGGAGGCAAGTGGCTGCTGAACGTGGAATTTCTCATGTGGTTTCATCTGAGCTCTGTAATTTCTGTAATTAAAAATTCTAGGTAGGTTTTACTTTGGAAACTGAGTTTCCAGGTTGGACTTTGTTTCTGGTTTGCCTTTGTATCGCCGTGATTGTCGTCTTGCTTTTGTTTTGCTCAGCACCTCAGGTTTTTAATCTTAAATGTTTAATGCGACTCGTGAGAAGAACAAGTTGTTTTCAAAATCAGAAGAAATTCAAGGAGGAAAAAATCAATCTAGGAGAATTTCTCCCGAGTGTGTGGGGCTTGCTGGCTGTGCAGGAACGATCAGCTCCAACTAACCTGCTTTGTTTTCTTTCCTCACTCAGGTCATGATTTTCATTTTCTCGTGTCATTCTCTTGAGGAGAGGAAATGATTGTAGTGGAACGGGTTACAGATAAGCCACTGATACGGAGCCTTCGCAGTTCAGAAACGTTCCTAGAAGAGCAAATTTAGCCCTTTGCTGTTTGTGTTCTGGAATCTGTCTTGGTAAAAAGGGAAATAAAAATGACGACTTCGTCTATCAGACGGCAGATGAAGAACATTGTGAACAATTACTCAGAGGCCGAAATAAAAGTTCGGGAAGCGACCTCGAATGACCCCTGGGGTCCTTCCAGTTCGTTAATGACTGAAATAGCAGATCTGACCTACAATGTTGTGGCCTTTTCTGAAATTATGAGCATGATCTGGAAACGACTCAATGACCACGGCAAGAACTGGCGACACGTGTACAAGGCCCTCACTCTCTTAGATTACCTGATTAAAACTGGGTCCGAGAGGGTGGCCCAGCAGTGTAAAGAGAATATTTTTGCTATCCAGACATTGAAAGATTTTCAGTACATTGATCGAGATGGGAAAGACCAGGGCATCAACGTGAGGGAGAAATCCAAGCAGCTGGTGTCCCTTCTGAAGGACGACGAGCGCCTCAAGACAGAGAGGGCCCAAGCCCTGAAGACCAAAGAACGCATGGCTCAGGTGGCCACTGGGGTGGGCAGCAACCAGATCACCTTTGGCCGAGGCTCCAGTCAGCCCAACCTATCCACCAGCTACTCAGAGCAGGAGTATGGAAAGTCTGGAGGATCCCCAGCATCCTACCATGGCTGTAAGTACAGGCAAACGCATCCCAAAGGTTTATTCCTTTTCTTTCGAGAGTTGCTGTTGGAGGTGGGAGCGAATGGTGCCTTTGGGAGAGTGGAAGTGCTGCCTGTGAGGGGCTGGGGTCTGGGATCCACAGGGATCTGGGATCTCTGGATCTGCTCCATGGTATTGATGTCTCTTCAGATGCCTGGTTAAATATTTGCTTTGGAGAGGATGTGTGTGGTGACGGAAATCGATTTAAAAAGCCCTTGTTTACTGTCAGTTCCCAAAGGTAGCATTGCCAGGCTGCTCTTGTGAACGTGTTCCAGTGTTTGATGTGATGGGGAGGGCGTGAAGGGGTTTTTCTGTTTGTTTCTGGTTTTACAAGGAGTGCTTGAAAATGTGTTCTTTTTGTTCAGTATGGAATCATAGGATGATTTGGGTTGGGAGGGAATTTAAAGCTCATCTCATTCCACCCCTCTGCCATGGGCAGGGACACCTTCCACTGTCCCATGTTGCTCCAAGTCCCATCCAACCTGGCCTTGGATTAAGAATAAATAAGAAATACAGAATATTTCCTGGATCATTTTGCTACCTTATGCTGCTCCTATTGTACTTTGGCAACAATGCTGCTGTTTAATTTCCTTTATTGCTTACTCAGCAGCTCTTGGAGGAGGAATGCTTTGAGTCTGTATTTAAACATTTACATTCTCAGTATTTGGTGTGTGTGTGTGTCTGTACTAAATACTGTACTTCATTCTTAAAAAATGAATACAGTGATGTGGGAAGAACAAATTCTTTCCACCACTGCTTGGGGGGACTCCTTGTCATGTTAGGAAGAGGCTTGATTTGGCACCAAATCCTCCTTAATGTAAGTAATGATCTGATGAAAGCTGCTTTGGCTGGAATATCAGTGGTTGTGGTCTAATTCTGAAGGAAAATCTTTTCTTTAAATGAATGTTTAGAGTGTGTGGAGGGCTGTAACTGAGCCAGGGTGGAGGAACCATTGAGCAGCAGTTTTAGAAATCTGAAGTTTGTCATGTCCTGGGTCCCAAAGTGCTTCTTAAATCACAAATCCATGAGTGGGGTCAGCCCTGCTGACATTTGCAGGAGGAGATAGCAGGAAAATCAAACCAGGACGGAGAACATCTCTTCTCTGTTTAAAGCTATGGAGGAGCAGGAAAAAATATTTTTTATTTCCAAAAGGAAATACTTTTAGGATACTGAGTACAAAAAATGTGAGTAAAGGTTCCCAGTTATGAGAATTTTTGATCTTGTCTTTTAATTAGCAGTAGGATAACAAACATCTTAATTTTTCTGTAACAATCCCATTTCTGTCTGTTTGTATTTTCTATATTGATGTAGTTTTTCTATAATAACCTTGTATGAGCACTGTGAATTTTGAAAAAAAAGCTTGTATATCGTTACCTCAGTAATAACAACATTTTTCCTTTTCAAATCTGTAGATTGTTGTTGACTACAACAAAAATTCTTCATTTAGAGGTTGCTTGAAATACTGCTTTTAACTTGGGCTGCTGGGCTGAAATAAGTGACTGAGGTATGCTGAGCACACCTTGGGTTTCACAGGGCTATTGCTCTACTAGTCCCAACTTTAATTAATGCCTGCAACTATTGTCTGGCATCTGAAATGCTACCAGAGGCTGCAAACCATTGCTCACAGCAGGGCTGAGCAATGCAGGGCGTGTCCCCAAATTGTTCCTCGGACGCTTTAGGAATTTTGATGGGAGAAGCAGCAAATTTGGCTGTGCTCTCACTATTCCAAAGTGTGGATTTACTGGCTGCTCCCACTTCCCTCTGTGTCTCCTGTGGCAGGGTTGCTTTGGGGATAATGATTCCTTAAGCTTTTTTTTTTCCTCACCCCATGAGAAGCTTAGAAATTTCAGCCTTTCCCCCCCCCCGCCCAGTTCTTTCTCTGTTCCAACTCTCCTGAACTTTTTTTCACTGTGGATCAGCAAAAATCCAGGTGGCTGTGAGTTTGTATATTTTGAGGTTTTAATATGTTTCTTGTCTGGTTTAATTGAGTAGAGCAAACCAAACCAGCACCTTCCAGAGCAGCTGTGCTAAGTCCTTCTGATATTGGGAAACTGTGAAGAGCTTTATCCCAGGAAATGAGGAAGGAGTTTCATTAAAATCCAGACATTTAGTCTGTTACATAAATGTAGGCTTATTCTTGTGCCTGCTAAATTTGATGGAAAAGATGCTTTTCATTATTTAAAGAGATTGTATCCATTGTGTGTTCTTTTTTTTTTTTTTTTAATTATACCCTTCTTTTGTGCTGAAAATATGGATTCAGAAAAAAAATCTGTAAAAAGAATGAAGTTCTGCTTCACTCCTGGGAAATACTCCCCTCAGAACATCCCTAAGATGCTGTTGCTGCTCTGTGTATTCTGGCAGAATTCTCTTTCATTCCTCTGAGCCTTTGAAGAAGAGATCAGAGACATTTAGATTTACCATCTACAGCACGAGATTTGCCTCTTCAAAATGTCCATCCACCCTCTTTGCTAAATGTTTAGCACGTCTTCTTACCAGGCAAATAGAAATAAAGCTTGGGAGGGTGGGAGAGCCTTTTTACCAACACCACTACAGGAAATGTTTCATCCCTCAGTGGTTTGCTCTCAGCACATTTTACTCCTGTTCCTTCTAGACACGATGGGTGGGGGTTGCAAAATTCATTCCCCTCACTTGAAGAATTTTATGTTGGGTTATAAAATCTCATTTTTAATGCCTTCTTGCAGAAGAAAGAGCTGAAAGAGGCTGGTAGTTCCTCCAGGGAGCAGTAACTTCCAGTGGATGCTGGATTAGGCGTGAGGGATCTCTCCCCTCTCCTCTCAGGGACTAAAAGTGCAATTTTGGCTAAGTCAGTGAAGCCTTTTTGGGTCAATTTGTTGAGAACGTTGAATCAGCTGCACTGCCCAGACAGCACTGACTGAACTCTGCTCAAACCCCTGCTCGTCTCCAGCTTCCCAACCTGGGTAGGTTTGGATGGGAACAATTGGATTTTTACTTGATGTTGAGCCAGAAGGGGGTTTCTTCAAGAGTTGCTGGTTTTTGTGTCCCACATTTATCCTTTGTGACAAAATAAAAGCAATATTGATACCCTATGTAGTGTGAGAGAATTCAGAGTGGAAGAGGATCTCTTGGCTGATGTCCAATCATCTCTCACTGCTGCTGGCAAGGCACTGGCAAATAAGGATATTTCCCCTGTTTCCTTGTGAATATTTTCATTTCATCTCTAAAAATCCTTTAGAAACTGTGCAAAATGAAATGGTGCAACTTGATCATTTTTAATAAAGTCCTTTCCCCCGACGCTTTGCCTTAATAACTTTGTTGGCCCTGAAGATCTCTGTCCTTGGATAATTCCAGGGAGCACATTATGGCATGTGAGTTGTAAAAGTATTTGTATTTTTTTTTTCTACCCACTCTCATAACCCGTAAATGGAAGCCAAGAGAGATACTCAAAAGCAAAAAGCAAAAATAAAGCTCTTCCCAACCTCCATCTTGTCAGCAATTTCTGACATACTGGGAACAATTGGTTTCATCTTCCACCTTTAAACCAGGGACAATTAATATTCAGATTAGGAGCTGTTAAATATTCCATGACAAAATGCATAATTTTTCTTTGTTTTGGAAAATGTGCAAATTCTGTGGTGTTGCATGAAATCTGATATCAGGTTTTATTTCACCTTAAGGAAATGTTCTTGTGTGGTGCTGAAAATAAACCTACTGCAGAGAGGAAGGGATATAAGATGGATATTTAAAATCTTTTGGAGCAATAGTCCCTCACTCCTAATCTGCCTTTGGGTCTAAATAATTGGGTTTTTGCCTGACATTTGTCACCCAGTTTCAAAAACTTGAACCTCTTGTTCCTGGCCTTGTTTCATCTCCAGCTGCCAGTGACCACTTAAATAGGATTCTGGATTTATGGCTGCACGGGGAAAAGTAGGATGTTCTTAATTTAGACCTCTTAAGCCTGAGCTTGGATGCTGCTTCCAGCCTGGCAAATGCTGGTCGTGTTTTAAAACCAAGTTTACTGAGGCCACGCTTTTTAAAAGATCCAATCCTGTCATGCCCAAGCCAGGACATCCCGGTGTTATTTTGGGTTGTGCCCACATTCTGCCCTTTGTCCCTGTGCTCCAGGAGGGTTTGGGAAGCAGGGATGGGATGGGATGGGATGGATGCCCTGATTTCAGTGACACAAACACAGCTCGGAGTGACCTGATTTCAGCAGCGCTGCCCGAGGTGGGCTCGGCTCGGGTTCGTTGTGCTCAGAGCCTGCTGGAGAGGAGATGCAGAAAGATGCACTGGAAAGGGCTTTTATGGATCTTGGGAAATGCCAAGTCTTTAACCTGAACCTGAAAAAATTCTGGGAGCAATTTGCTGTAGCTGAATTAATGAGTTTTAATATTTCCAGTGATTATTCACGTTAAATTGACTCATTATTTAAAACCAGTTTTGTGAAGCCTCAGCAAGTCTGTGTTCACTCATCTGTTTCAGTTTTGTGTCCCCTTTTGCTTGGAGTAGAAAATAATTCAGAGGAATTGCTGTTTTGGGTTTGGCACAACAGAAAATTTATAAAATCCAGAATGGTTTGGGTTAGAAGGGACCTTAAAGCTCATCCTGTCCCAACCCCCTGCCGTGGGCAGGGGCACCTTCCACTATCCCAGGTTGCTCCAGCCTTGAACATTCCAGAGATGGGGCAGCCACAGCTTCTCTGGGCACCCTGGTCCATTCAGAATGCTCCTGTTTTTAGAGGGTTTGTTTTTTTTTTAATAATGATTTCTTTAATAACCTGTTCTGCATCTCTGCAGGTTGGAACATATCCCTGCCCTTCCATCTTAGTCAGGGAAAACAGGGAATATCACCCGGCAGTGACTCTGGCTGAACAGTGTGGAGAATTCCCGTAGTTGGAGGTGTTGAAGGAATGTGGCAGACTCCTGTCAGATGTCATTTGACAGCTTGATTAAATCCTCTCATCGTACATTTATTTTTCTGGTGCTGAGAGTGAAGGTGGGAGGTGCCACTGGTGTATCCCCACACTCCTGTAGTGACACTGAATTATCCAACTGTGTCCATTCCCATGGGTGTAGGGATCACCTGAGAGGAAAATGCTCCCAACAAAACAAACCGGAAGGATTTGTTGAGTGTTAAATGAATTTCAGAAGTTCTCAGTCTGCTCAGTGCAGTCAGAATCCTGCAGGAAGGCTGAGCAGCTCCACTTTGTCACGTTCATCGGTGTAATCAACTCTCTTCTTGTACCTGAAAGATTCCTTATTTCCCAAGGGAAAGGTGGATTACACAATTCCTTCTAGATTAAGCAGTTTGCACTTGCCTTCCCATCATTTGAGAGGCTGGATTGACTTTTTTAAATTATCCAATCTTTATTTGAGTGGTCTTTCACTGGAAGACTGACAGATGGGATCTCCCAAGGGAATTGCTGTTGGTTTCTGAGTCCTTACCTTGATATTATTTTAATTTTTCAAGTTGTTTTTGGTTTTGTCCACATTTATAGGTTCACTGATTGAGTGAGGAAGCAGCTTTCTTTCTGAGCGGATGTGACTGAGCAGTGAATTCTGTTCTGTTCTTCCACCTGCAAATTAGAACCCCTTACCCTCAAGAAAAAATCACAAATTACAAAACCAGCCCCAAAACCCAAGCCACAGGCTTGAGAGTGAAAATGCAGAGTCTGATTTTTATTATTAATGCAGGCTCTGCTCTCTGTGTCCTGTATTTCACTTTAACTCAGCCAGATCTATAGCTGGCTACAGAGGCCTTTTAATAGAGCCAAAATATAGGAAATTATCAATAGATGTGTCTGAGAGATGTCAGGGCCTGGCCCAGGCACAGATGGTGGAGCAGAATCCTGCTTTAGTGATTAATTGAGGCTGGAGATGATTTCCTTGCTGAGCAGCCGGGTCCGGTGCTCCCTGTGGGAGAAGATTCCCACAGATTTGCTCCTGGGCAGCCTGGAGGGACTGGGATCTCCAAATTCCCAACAAAGCAGGGCTTAGCAGGTCAGAATTGATCTATTGAGTCCCATCTTACATAAACATCTGAGTTAACTGTCATGTGCTGGGGGATAAGGGATGCTTTGTGTGGCACCATCCTGTTACTAGGGCAATAACCTTTCTGCTGGATCCTGGGAGTTCTAACCTTAGAGCAGGATGAGGCCCATGTGGAAGAGTGGTTATAGGACTGTGGGAATTTCTGATAAAACTTGTCAGGTTACTCCCAAGAACAGTGTTTTGAATTTCCCTTAATCCTTTTCCAAAAAAGAAAAAAAAAAAGTGCTGGCAGCTCTTTAATGGAGATGGTTTTATAACACTGCAGAGGCTTACGTGGAAAACAGCAACATTCCTATAGTTTGTTTTCTCATTGAGGCCCAAGGAAGAACTTCAAATGGACATTTTTCCTTTTTTTTTTTTTTCAAGTAAAAACGAGCTGGAAATGCCTTTTAGTGTTACAAAAGCAAGTAGAATGAATTGCTGGAAAGCCTAAAAGTGAGAAGGAATAATCTGTGTGTGTGTGACCCTGTATTATCCATGTGGGGATCCCGGAGCTGCTGGCTGTTGGGATGTGCTGTGAGCTCATGGAGCTCTCCCTGCCAAAGCAAAGGCAGCCCTTCCCATGCACAGCTGGGAGTGGAGAGCCAGGGAAAGGCTCGGAGTGGGCTGCAGTCCCTGCTTCTTCCAGCTTTTCCAGGCAGGAATGCATCTGGGCAGTGTTTTCAGCAAGTCCTTTGTGTGGAAATGGGAGGAAGAGCAATGGAATTGATCCCATTTTACATCATTTTAACGTCATTCTGCCATCGGGTTCTTAGTTGTTGTGCAGTGCAGTTATGTGAGCAGAGATGGAAAAGCTGGGATGCAGGAAATGCAGGAAATCCCATTTCCCCCCACAGTTAAAAGCCCAGCAGAGCAGAAGGTTCCTCCCTGCTCCTAGTCCAGGTGCCATCTGTTCTCAGGTGACTCTGCTGCTGTCCCATTTGTCCCAGGCTCTGTTTTTAAACCAGTTAGGACTCTTTCCTTCCCTAATCCCTGCTGGAAAACTGCTCTTCTCCATCTGTATCTCAAATCTATTTATGGCCCATTTGTACCATTAATTCTTGCCCCTTTATCTGAAATAGTTTTTCTCTCTCTGGTATTTGCAAGCCTGAGGTATTTAACAGCTGTAGACTGCTTGATTTCTTTTGGCAAAGATAAACATAAAGCATCTCTGAGCTCCAAAGGGAAATGTTTTCACCTCCATTCTGGTTTAAAATCATCCATTTTGGATTGGAATGATTAGAATTAGTGCTAATTTATTACCTGCATTAGGTGAGTGGCTGGGAATTATCACATGCTTTAATCATCACATTTTTAATATGCTTTATTGGAGAGCCTGGCAGTGACTGTTGGAGCAGAGAGGACTCATCAACCAGGCTAAATTTAATTATTTTATATGAGTAAGTTTGAAAAAGTAATAGAATTGAGGTATGAGTAGCATCTTTATTGAAGTAAGGTTGGCTCGAGAGCTTCAGAATCAGCACAATGTGGAAGAATCATTGTGGTGGTAAATTAATTTGTGCCTTTAGAAGCAGAGTGGGGTGAGATGGCACCCTGGGGTGTGGTGGGAAGGAGGAAAGGTCATTCCTTGTTTGTGGAGAGTCACCTTCCTTCTGGCCTGTTGGATGAGAAAGTTCCACTTGTTCTGTGATGTCATTTTGGCCTGAAACTTAAGGAGAGGGAGACAAGACTGGGAAATGTTTGGAGTATTAAAGCAGTGATGAAAAAGTGGTTTTCAAACTGAGTGTGGCAATCTCGTTTTCACTGACTTGGTAGGAGGAAACTTGATTTCTTCGAGCTTGACATGCTAGTTTGAAACACTCAATTAAATGTATTAAATGTCAATATATATTTTGCCAAACTAATCATCATTCCAGCCACGAAATACAAACTTCCTTGCCAAAGTGAGATAAAATTTCTGTGTGAATGATTTGGATGCTAAAGAATTGTATGAGAGAGAGCACAAAATTGTTTAATTACTGTATAGTGCTTAACCTGCTTGTGGTGTAGGATGGGAATTTCACATGCTTCTGGAGTGAAAACATCACTAAAAGATGGTTTGTGTGTTGAGAAATTGCATATTTTAGCTGTCAAGCTTGACTGTTTCTCGAGGACGAGTGGGGGAGATACCAGCTAATAGAAACCTTCCCCCAAAAAAACCCAAACCAACCCCAGAAACCAAACAACACCCCCAACCCATTTACCAAACTCTTTTTTTAACCGGGAATGATCCTGTATTTGTGTAAATTTGGGGTCTGAATAGCTGGCTTGTTTGTCCCCGAGCCTGCTCAGCAGTTAAGAATAGTTCTTTATCTTCCCATTAAGACTGTATTATTTTACAGAAAAGTGGGTGGTATCCAGTTTTACCCTGATCTTGGCCCACTCCCAGCAGATCCTTACTGACACTGGAAGATGTAAGAAACACCCACAAATGTTTTCTTTAACAATGAATTCTGTACGTTTTGGGGTCAATGTCCTGCCCCTGGAGCTCTGATGCACTCAGGGTATGTCCAGCATGAGCTGGGGGTACTCCCTGATATCACCGCCCCACAAAAAGCCGTTCTTTTCCAGGAATATTTTTCCCTTAAAGCAGCTGAACTCTCTTGCAGAGCTCAATTATCCTGGCCTGTCCCCCTCACCCTTGGCAGGAGCTTCATCTCTTGACCCCGAGGGAGCTTTGAGACCGAACACGTTGCAAACGGGGCGCAGGAACCGAGCCTGACCCCTGTTTTTGCTGCTTGCTGTGCTGAGTGTGCTGGGTTTTGTCTCCCAACAGCGACATCCCCTCGAGTCTCCTCGGAGCTCGAGCAGGCGCGGCCTCAGACGAGCGGGGAAGAGGAGCTGCAGCTGCAGCTGGCGCTGGCCATGAGCCGGGAGGTGGCGGAGCAGGTCGGTGCCCGTGTAGGTTTTCCAAAGTGTCCATGCTTTTGAGACTTGAGATTGCAATCCTGGTTTGTTGTTGTGTTTTTTTATTTTATTTTTTTTCCTCACTGGCAGCTTGGCTTTGCTCCAGGTGGAATAAGGGGAGTGAGAAAGGCCATTTTGGAAGATGTTGCTCTTGTGTGATTTTTTTTTTTTTTATTATTTTATTTTTATTCTTTAAATCTCTTTTTAAAGTAACTTCAGCCTCCGAGCTGTTGAGACTAGTGGAAGATGACAGTCACTTTGCAAGAAGACTTTGTGTGGGAGGATGTTAATCATCACATTACTGAAGATGTTTTCAGTTAGGAAGAGCTGAAAACATGATTGGTCCTGAAAACCTTCATTAATGTCAGTGAATTCTGATTCCAGTGGAATTTGGAACGGTCTGTTTCTTTTGGTGGGAGTGTCTGGAACAGGAGGGTGACCTGACACAAAATACCAGAATATATTAAAAAAAACTTGGTTTAAAGTAAACCTGACTCCTGATCTATCACCTGGGTTATGTTACTGTGTTAATTCTTAGGAGCTTCATTCTGAAGTTGGAGTAAATGTGATTAAAATTACTGCATTTCATGCATAACGAAGTTGAATCTCAGCTCTGAGTGAAAATTCAAGTCAGCCATGCTGAGTGCCTGTAATATTTTAGAGGCTTCCTGTGACAATTTAGTTTACAGCTGTATGTTAAGCATGAGTGCTTGGAAAGGGAAACTATCACCCAGTAAACTTTATCATTATTGGGCAATAAAGGGAACGAAAACATAAATCAGAATGTAAGCATTTGAAGTAGCTTCAAAAATGACAAGGGAAGTACCAGCTGGGGGATTAGTCAACTTCAGAGAGACATGATGCAAGCAAAGATATTTAAAGTAGTTGAATATGGCATAAACATTGTAGTTACAGATGTTTAAACCTTCAAATTACACATGGAGTTGGCAAGACTTGATTCCCTTGGTGGATCTTGCACCAGAGTGGAGGGAAGTGAACAAAAGCCAGGGAAATTTAAGTTTAGTTCCCTGCAACCTTCAGTGGTGATTTGAATGCTGAAAACACATGATGATCATTTAAAAATGGGTTGTTCACTTGAGGTTCCGTGGTGTTTCTAACTGAATTTTGGAAAGAATGTTTCACTAGGAATAAAACAACACCGGGGTAAATTCCAACCAGCGAACTGGATGTTGTTGTGATCACAGGGTCGGGGTGCTCCTGAGGCAAGAATCACAGGAAAACTCCTTTCCCTCATTTGTGTTATGTCGAAATCGCAGCCAAAACATCCCCCTGTGGTGCACAGGGTGGCAGGGTTGGAGCCCTGGAGGGAGCAGCAGCTCAGTGCAGGCTCATGGTCTATATCACCAGTGTTGATTTCCTTTGCAGGAGGAGCGCCTCAGACGCGGAGACGATCTGAGATTACAGATGGCTCTGGAGGAGAGTCGCAGAGACACAATTAAAATTCCCAAAAAGAAGGAGGTAGTGCCTTCGCCTAAGAAATTCCCGGTTATGCTGCCAAAAGCTGAAATACAGTAACACAAACTAGCTTAATACTGAGCTCTTTTATGCTTTTGGGTTTGCTGTGTTGTATAGCTTAAAGCTTCTTCCATGTGGGTTAAATTTGGAGCTACTAGTCAATGCAGGCGTGTAAAAGGAAAAAAAAAAAAAAAAAATAATTGCTTCTTCACTCTCACGGGTTTGTACTTCAACCTGCCAATGCTCTTGAGTAAAGCTCAGCTTCTTCCTGCCCTCAGCACACCACTTTGTTGGACCTGATGGATGCCCTGCCCTCCTCGGCACCGGCCCCGCCCAAAACGGAGCCCTGGGGACCTCCTCCTGCTGCTGCTGCTGCTGCGAACCAAACGGATCCCTGGGGAGGATCCACAGCTGCAGCCCCTGCCTCTGACCCCTGGCAATCATTTGGTAAGAGAAGACCACCAGCAGCAATGGGATTTAAAAGGTTTTGCTTTTTAACGTTGAGCATTTCAGAGTTCTTCAACGTCCGGCTTGTGTATTAGTCCATTTTGAGTCATTCCACTAAATCCCTCTGCTCATTCCCAAGCAGAAACCAATGGAAGTTGCACTCTTTTTAAGCAGTTGGGTTTTTGTGGGTGCACTTTGAATCCTAAGAAACAGCAGTGTGGCACTTCTGGTTTTTTGTGTGTTTTTTCTGTTTTTGTGTTTGTACAGGAAAACCAACTTGTCTCAGGGAGGATGCTCGTGTTTCACTGCTGGTTGTGCCCAGTGCCATGGGTTTAGACTCTTCCCAGAATTTAATATTTAGGCAGGGTGCTGAGGTTAGGAAGGCCATAGATCTGAATTATCACGTCGTTAATTGCTCCTAGAGAATTGTGATGTGTTTGTGTATGGTCAGAACCAAAAGGATTAAATTATTTAAATAGAGATTTTTATAGCAGACAGAAAAATTCAGGTTGCCATTTAAAATATTCACTGTTCCATAGGATTTTGATGCTAAATCCATTGAATATTTCTGAAGGGAAAGATGAAGTGTTCCACATTTTTAAGATCAACTAAGCCAATTTTTTGTGTGTTTCTTTTGTGTGTGTTGCTGCCTGTGTGCTGGGCTGGTGTCTGGGTCAGCCACAGCCTGTCCAAGAAGTTATTCCTTTGATATGAAAGTGGATGGTTCCTCACACTTGGAACTGGAGCTGGATCTATTTTTCTGTTGGAATTTATGACTTCTTTAAAGGGCAGGGAGTTTCTGTGCAAATGGAAGCTTTTCCATGAAGACTGACAGCTTTATTCTGTCAGTTCTGCTTCAGGCTGGTTATTCTACAACCTCTGCTCTAAAGTGCTTCAAAGTTATTTGCATTCTACACACCACCATCAGATTCCTGAGGAAAAATTGGAAGTTTAATAATGAAATGCTTTGTTTGGGTTTTTTTCCCTGCTCATGATGGCATTAAATGCACCTACAAAGCTCCTGGGCCAACTGCCAGGTCATCATTCCAAGTGTCACCTGTTTTTTTCTTGGCGATAGGAACTGAGAAGAAGCCCAAATTTTGGTCCCTAAGGCCATTCAGTTTATTTTTGCATGGTTAAAACCAACCAAAATCCACGTTCCTCACATCTCCTGCCTGATGTGTCATCCTCTGACAGGATTTTCCTTGTACCAGTTCCAGCCATAGCCTTTCCTCGGTGCTTCCCAGCTTTCTTACACCACAGCACAAGCCCTGCTTCCAGCCTGCTGGATTCTCCCAGGGATAGTCTTGAAGATGCAGTGAATTTGCTGATAAAAGAGTGACTCATAAAACTGCATTTCCCAAATCCTGCCAGCTCTGTGGTGTTTCAGTGGAGCTGCTGGAAGCTCCAGGAAGGGCCCTTCCCAAGCGCTCTCACTTCAGGTGCTCCCTTTAGGACAGAAAGGACATTTTGGGAAGCTGCTGTTGATGGGAAATGCTGTCATTAGTGTGACATTGCTCCTAACTCAGCACTGGGGCCAGATAAAGGAAATGTTAAGTACTGGTGTGGGAATAGTGGGGCTTCCTTGGAGAGTTTTGGCATTTCCTGCTCCGGGGCTGTAGCGGCCACGTGCCTGCTGATGAAACAAAACTCAAAATTCCAGTTGGAATTTGTGCCACTGTGTGCAGCATTTGGAATATTGGGATGTTGGGGGGTTGAATGGAGTTTGAAAAGCTAAAATAGCTCTCAGTTGTAACTTGAAATCCGCAGGATGTTAAAGGTAAGAGTTGTTACTGTCCTGCTCTTGGGTTATAAAATCCTCATTTGGGAATTAAACCTTTGGTGATTGGATTTGTAGGAATGAAGAGTTGTCAGCATCTTCCAGTAAAAATGAGAGCCCTGAACATACAGGCTTTGTGTTAAAAAAATAAAGGGGTATCAGTGGACAGCTTAGATGTGTGTCAGGAGTGCTTAGAAATGGGAATAAAAAAAGCACAGCTGGCTCAGGGAAGCTGATTGTATTTTTATAAAATAGCTGTATGGCTAAAAGAGTTGGAGAACATTCCCTTTGAATCTTACAGATTCCTTCATCCAAGGGTTAATGTTGTGCATCTCATACCTTTTACCTTTGGGCTTTTTATAAACTCACTTTCCCCTGAGTTCATAAATAGACCCTGTGATTTAGGTCACCTCCAGCCAGGGACTGTCACTTGTGGTGGCAATGTCAGTAATAAAGGCAAGTTTATTTTCTTGTTGGAAGTGCAGGTTTTTGTATTCAGGTTCAGAGAGGGGAATTGTTGATTCCTGTGCCTTGCTCAGAATCCCCTGGTGCTCGTTGTTGCTCAGGGTGTGTGACACAAATGCTGGGAGTTACCAGTGCTCCTGGTGCTGAGCTGCTGCTCCCATTTCTGCTCGGGATTAACTGGGAGTACAGGCTCCTGAGAGGGGTCAGTCTCCAGGGAAAGCTTTCCAAAGGGAACCTGCACTCACTGCTCTTCCTGCTGATTCTCCTTGCAGGTGCCAAACCAGCTGCTTCTGTTGACCCTTGGGCAGCACCAGCAGGATCCACAGCTCAGCCTCTGTCCAAAAATGTGGACCCTTGGGCTCCTGCTCAGCCATCTTCTACTGCAGCAAAATCTTCTGTGGATCCTTGGGGATCAGCACCTGCAAACAAACCTCTCTCTACTTCTGGTGAGCAACGGTCTCATCCCATATCCATGTTATTTGAGTAATGAGGAGAAGTCCAAATGATTTTCTTGCATTGTGTGGTTCAAAGAAGCTGAACAATTGGCAGAACTGGTCTGCAAAATAAAAGGGAGTTGTAATAACCAGCAGAAAAAAGAAATTTAAATGTAATTATTCTGACTTAGAGCTCTGAATTTGTGGTGCTGCTTTGTGCCCTGTCCCTTATACGTCTCTTCCTGATATTTGTGGCTTCCTGCTGAGCACTTGGGACTGCTGCTGCTCTTGGGTTTTATCTTTAATTGGACAAGGACTTAATTTCTGGCAGTGAATGATACTCTAATTTAACCTTTCCTTATGATAAATAGCTCTGCAGATGGATGTCTCTGCAGATGTAGATTGACAGGTTGAGCAGCTCGGAGGAGACTTTTAGAGGTGCAAATGAAGGTTTGTTCCTTCAGACTGAGGGTGTGAAACCCTCCCTGAGCCCTTGTAAAGATGCAGAAGGTGCTGCTGTAATTATCTGTTCGTGCTCTAACTAATGGAGCCTTGATGATTGTTAATACCTGGCATTTTCACATTGGCACCGTGGCTAAAAGCATCCAAAATGCATTTTCTGCTCGTCATTCATCCCGGTGCACAACAGACAAAGGAGTCTGAGTGCTGCAAAAAGTTGTCTAAGCAGCTTTTCCCTGGGCAAAGGGCAGTAACTGGAGCAGTGTGAAATGAGCCTTTAACTGTGGTGGCTCTTTGTTCTTGATAAATGTTGGTTTTATATTCAATCTTCACTCCTTCTCTTGGAGTTTGTCATGTTGTGCTCTTTTTGCTTGAAATATGTTGAAGGTTAAAATGAAATTAGGAAAACATTTCAGCTCATTAAAAATACCCACACAAACCTTCAAGCTGTTCAGGAGTGTGATTGTCAGTCATTTAGGTGTGTTTTTTATGCCTCCAGTCTGAGGTAAGAGTTTGTCCACATTTTGAAATGGTGATGTTTTACTGATTGCAAACTCCGGGCGAGTGCTGGTGCTTCAGCTAACGGGGCTTTACCATCTCCACAACCTTTGCTATGGCATTTCTCCTCCTTTCCACTCGGGAAGCACAAGTGAAATCGTCACTGGTGGTGTTTAGCTCGAGGGCTGATTAACACTTGATAGTTGAGGCTGTAAATCCATTTCTGTTCTCTCCTTCCACAGCGAGATCCGCTTGTCTCTAGCGCAGACACTCAATCAACCGCCCCCAGCATGCTCAGGTGTGCCCTACACTGATCTAAAAGCAAACTGCTCTCAGTCAGTTGTTCCATGCTGTCAGAAAGGACAGTTCTGTGACATTCTCCTTCTCCCAGCTCCTGGCTGAGAGCAGGAGCACTCCCAGCTGCTGCCCTGGAACCTGTGGTGGCTTCTTGGTAACAGGAATGGGTTAGGAACTGCTACCAGGAGGATCAGCTGTGTGATGCAATCGAAGATGTGTTAATGACAGGGCTGTCTTGTTGTTTTGAACAGGAAGTACATCTTTTGACCTCTTCAGTAATTTGAATGGTACAGTTAAAGATGATTTTTCTGAATTTGACACACTTCGAACTTCCAAAAAGCCAGGTACGAATCAAATTCTTAGCATGTGGACAGGTCGGGTGACAGTCACAGCAACAAATGTCTCTGTTCTTAAATTTTATTGACCAAAAAAATCAGCTTTCACAAAGGGAAGGAAGTGATGATGCAGCAGTAAAAGCTTCTTGTTCACATTGTGGCCTGTGCATGAACTCGTGGGGAATGGGCCTTTTGCACTGTAATCCATGGAATTGCACTGTGTGACCTTTTGCTGCATTGACCCAGAAATTTGTTGGACTCCTTAATTCCCAGTGTCCAACGTGTTTGGAGCAGGGCTTATGCTCAGAGAGTCCACCAGAACCATGCTGACTGAATTCCTCAAATGTGTAAATTCCAGTAGGAAGATGAGAAAACACCTTTCATGAATACTTTAATTTACTTTTTCTCTGGTTAGTGGTCAGTAATTCAAAGCTGCCAGACCCTCAGCTGCCAGTGCCGTGGTACCATTGCTCTCAGGATGGTTCTGCCTGAAGCACAGCTGGGCTTTTTGAACCCAACAGAGAAACCCTGGGTGGAATCCAGCTAGGAAGGGCACAGCAGTGGTGTAGGGCGAGGGAACAATCCAAGGCTTTGGAGTATCTTTTCCTTGGAGCCTGTGAGTCCCACTTGGAGCAGCAAAGCTGTGGGAATTCCATCAGTAGAGCACTGCAACTCTGACTTGTAGCTTCTTCACGCTCTCCTAAAGAACATTGACCTGCTTGCATGCTGAGAGGGTGTAACCAGCCTGAAACACTGAGCCCTGACTAACACAGAATAAAGCATTTCTGCTCTCACCCACTTGAGGGTTCTCTCTGCCTGGCTCTGTGGATTCACCAGAAGTTTGGTTTGTCCCTTTGTGTTGTTGCAGCTGAATCGGGTTCCACTCTGCCATCCCAGCACAGCGGTACCACGAGTCCTGATCTCTTTGAGTCCCAGCACTCGGGTGGGACATCAGGCAAACAGAGCGCAGCCCGGAAAACCCCGGAGTCCTTCCTGGGCCCCAACGCTGCCCTGGTGAACCTGGATTCTCTGGTGTCTAAGCCACCACAACCTGTCACTTCACTGAACCCATTCTTGGCACCAGGTTGGTTTCTGCACAGTCCCTCACATTTCTATTTTAGCTTTCCCTTCTGCAGGAGAGCTCTGCATAGCTCAGTGCTGTTGGAGTTAAAGAAGGGTGATTTGGGCTTGGTTTTCTTGGTTACTTCAGCCGGCAGATCATGAGGGGTCTCGGAGAGGCATCCTGGGCTCACCCAGCACAGTAACAGTCCCTGAAAACACAAAGTCTCTGCTCTTGGTCTGCAGCTGAACTTTATTCCAGCTGTTGCCCTTCCCCTGACTGAAAATGATCTGTGTTGGAAGGTTTGGGATTGTTAAAAATGGCTGAACTCCAGCTGGTTATTGTCAAAACAGGTAAGATTACCTTGGGAAGGTTATAGGTGGTAGGTTCCTGTGGAAGCAGGTTGGAGCTGCCCTTTTCCTGGAGCTGCAGCAGGCACAGGAGATCTCTGACTGCAGCCTGAGGTTCCAGAGAGCAAACTCTGCAGGGTAATTCAGTGAGCTGCTGGTTGGTGTGTCTTAGGCTGGCACAATGAGCCAGTTTTGATCTGAAAACACATTCTCAGTGTATTTTGGAAAAAAAAAATTGGCTGTTGCAGTTCTCCTGTAAGCTGGGCCTGTTAGAAGTGAGCCCTTGCCTCAAGCAGACTGAAAGGGTGACACCAAACATGTGGCAGATGTTTTTTAAAAGCTGGAATTTGCACTGATGTTTTCCTGTGTTGCTCACTTGGAAGTGATCTTGCAGTATTTATTTTCTTCACTCTTCCAATGGAAAAAAAAAGTCAATTTATTAAAATCCTTGAGTAGGAAAAAGGCAGTGATTCTGAGCAGCCTTGACAGTGAGCAGGGAGAGAGAGGAAATCTCTGTATCTGCCCTTCCCGGGTACTACAAAAAGTTTGTGAGGGGTCACTGGGCCATCCAAATAATCCAGGGCTTGTACGGTAAAAGGAATTTGCAGGGCTGGCAGCAGTCCAGGGAACCTCAAAGGCTGGGAAAGTTGTGTTCTGCTTTTTCGAGCACCGCTGTAATTCGGAAACAAGTTGTTTACTTTGGGAATTCTTGTCCCAGCTCAGTGCCAGAAACATGAAAATGGAGGTGGCTGCTGAGAGCTGGGAGCAAATGTACAAATCACAGAGTCCCAGAATGGTTTGGAAGGGACTTTAAAAGCCACCCCTGCCATGGGCAGGGACAGCTTCCACTGTCCCAGGTTGCTCCAAGCCCCGTCCAGCCTGGCCTTGGACGCTTCCAGGGATCCAGGGGCATCCACAGCTTCTCTGGGCACCCTGTGCCAGGGCCTCTCCGTTCTCACAGGGAACAATTCCTTCTCAATATCCAACGTAAACCCACTCTCTGCAGTAAAGGAGCACAGAGAGCTTGCAAAGTAGCATTTAAAGAATGAAATCAGTGATGTCACGGTTAGGGCTGTTCTGGGTAACCAAATTTGGCACCTGTGTCTGCAGTCAGGGCTATCACAAGTGGGAGCTGTTGGTCAGCGCAGGGGTGTTGGAGGTGTTGGCTGCTGCGAGGGAAGAGGTTGTGCTGGTGCTCAGCTTTGCAGGGTGGCAGATGCTGCACAGGGTGTTTTTGGGGTGGGGATGCACACAGGGAGTGTTCTTTGCCAGGAAAAACCATTTCCAGACCCCAGTGTTGATAGCAGCGCCATCTCTGTCCCCTTTCTCTCCAACCCAGGTGCCGCCACCGCACCGACTCCAGTCAACCCCTTCCAGGTGAACCAGCCTCAGCCTCTGACCCTGAACCAGATGAGAGCGAGTCCCGTGATGGGAAGCAGCCCCTCCTTCAGCGCTGTGCCCCCGATGAGCATGGAGCCAATACCTCTGTCTTCCATGGCCCCCGTGCCCGTGGGGATGGCACCGCTGCCGGCCATGGGCACCATGGCGTCCATCAGGATGGGCCAGGGGCTGAGCATTGCAGGATCAATGCCCCAAGCTCTGCACAGTACAGGAATGCCGCCGGCAGCCTCCCAGTCTGCAAATACAACTAACCCTTTCCTCCTATAAAGACCCAATTAAAGGAACTTTTCTTTTCCTAGTGTTTCCAGGCTGAAGTCTTTCCAGCGAAACGAACGTGGCCTGTGTGGACTGAACGGTGTGTGAGAGACTTGGAAGTAGATTTGCAGTTTACAGTTATGATCTTTGAAGAGTTGTCTCTACTTACCAGTTAATCTAAATCTAGTCTTTGCTACAGATGGTACCTTACTTTGGCTTGTTGAGCATCATGTGAAATGTTCAGACTTTTCACCAAAGTTAGATTCTGCCCATTTTTGTTACTTTGTTAATCATTTCAAATACACTTTCTAGGGAGAGAACCTGCCATTGAAAAACTCCGTTGGCTATTTTGTAGATGTCAGATCATGTGCTGGATTCCTGAATTTACTCTTCCCCTGCATCTGTCACTTCCTCTGCCCATAAGATAGACCTGAGATTCTGAGTGCTAGTGAATGTTTTGCACATAACTACACACAGTTCTAGACTGTTGGTTCACCCATAGTCCTTACTCTTAGAAGAGACCGACCCGGAGGGCCCGGGGGGGCTTGGTTTTTATGCATTAAACATTGCAAACTCGCACTGCTTTGGTATCTCTGAGGTGTGACTGAGAAAAGCAAGCTTGTCTCGAAAGGAGAATAACACGAAATCCCAGACAAAACACCCAAGACCATGCTCGAGTTGTGCTGTCGTGTGCAGTGTTGAATTCCTACACTACTCTAAGGACTCCTGGAACTCTCTGTGAGTGGCTGCACTCGTGCTGAGTGAGTGTCCTGCTCTGTGCTTGTCCAGTACCGGCTTCGTTTGGAAGTTTTTTCATGTGTATTTTGTTTTTATTTGACTTACAATGTGAGTTAAAAGAAAAAAAAATGAAAAAAAAAAAAGAACAAAAAAAAAAGAAATACAGTGGGACAACTTTGAATTCAGTTTCACCGGGGCAAGCTTTAAAACTAATTCAGGCTTAACCTTGCTATATGCAGTTACTCTTGTATACTTTTGCACATATTTTGTTTAGTACAGTTTCATATTTTGAGTTTGCAGAGTTACCTAATAGTCCTTTTTTTGCTAATTTTTATAATGTGGTTCTTATTTAACTGTCTGGTTTTGATAGATTTATCAAGTCTGGCTGAAAAATTAAGATATTGGCAAATGTCATTTTTATGGTTTTAATGCCCTCTTATTTATGGTTTTAGCTCTTTGTTTCTGTAAAGAGAGTTTAAAAGGGAAGATTAACACTAAAATATTTACTTTTAAATGAAGTATTCATAATGCAAATCAAAAACAAATCCTCGTGACTAATTATTTTTAGATGAATTGAATTTGAGCATAACATGATTTAAGACTGCATTAAAAAGAAAAAACACTAAAGTCGCCTTTCCCTTGATTTGTTCCCATTTCCCAATCCCCAGACTGGACAGACTTTCAGCCTTGATGAAGGTCCCAAGAGGGGCTGTTTGGTTTTATTTTCCTTGTAAAACTTGTGGAGCTGTTAAAAATCCTGATGTACAAACACAACTTGTTTCATTTTATCCACTGCTTTTTCCTGTTGGAAGGTGCACTCCATAGGATAACTGGTTCCATGTGCAGCCATCCCTTGGGAGATGAATTATCCCTTTTTCATTTTCATGTCTGGACTCCTCGGCACCAAACCACGCTCAGGGGTTCTGCTGGAGCCGGGGCTGAGCTCTGCTCTCCCAAAAATCCACGGAAAGGGATATCCCAGTGCTCCCTCCTGCCTGCAGGGCACCCCGGAATGGACTTGGTGGCCTTTCCCTAATGAAGAGGGGGAAATCAGAAAACAGGATTTGCCAGAGTTGTGTTGTGGTGGAAAAATGCCCTGAGGGGCCGGAGAGGGGCCGGATCCCAGGGGAGGACTGGGATCGATCTCCTGGTGGGAAGGGGAAGCTGAAGGACGATCAGATTTAGGGCACAGTCCCAGATTGGAGCTGTGTAGGTCAGTGGAGCTCTGGTAGTGTATGGAATGCTCAGTGTGTGGATGTTCCTGGGCAGATGTTGCATCCTCTGGGATCCTCTGGAATTGGCAAGGAGGATTTCCCAATCTTCATCTGCTCTTGTTTTCATACAGGAGGGAAGAGGATTGCTGTCCACACCCAGCCTGTCTTGAAAAAGTAAACAAAACCCCATTCTTGTGGCCTTTCAGAGTAAGGAAAAAGACCTTTCTTGTTGTTGTTGAAGTTGTTGAAAAGTGTAGAGCAGGAAGGGTGTGATTCTTGCAGATCAGGGGGGGAAAGTGCTTTCCAGCTGATCCGTGGTGAGATTTATCCGGGGTTATTTTCCTGGTTTGGTTTTATCAGCGCTGGCATCGAGGTCACTCGGTGTTTCTCCCTGAGTCTGTCACCTGAACTGCCGTGGGATGGGGCATTGTCTGTCCAGCCAAAACTCCTGGCCATGTCCTGGGTCGCTTTTTAGAGGCAAGATGGGCTTGATAAGAAATGTTCAAAGTGCTGAAATAATCTGCAGTTGGAGCTGTCACCGTGAGTTGCTGAAGCCGTGCTCTGGCTCTGGGAGGGAGCCCTGGCTTAATGAAGCTGTTGAATGGCAAATTGTTGCTTTTACCCGGCCACTGCCCCAAGAACTTTATCCCTTTTGTATTAAAGAGACATTTATGGCACAACAAACCCCGAGGAGGCTCCCTGAGGAGCCACACCCCAAATTCTGGTGCTGTTAAGATTTAGGCTGAGACTAACCAAGCCCAGGTCCCAGCCTGGCAGAGGAGCTGAGTTTAGGAGGAGAAAGAGCTGGTTTGGTAAATGTTCCTGGGCTGGGCTGTGTCCTCAGGGGGTCACTGTCCTGGCTGGGGATGCTCTGAATGGTCCAGCTCTTTTTGTGATGATTTTCCTGCTCTCCAGGATAATCCTCCCTCCCTCCTGGCCCTCCCGCATTTCTGGAGGATGTTTGTGTGACCCCTCACATCCCCTCTGCCCCATTTCTCCATTTTCCCCCTCTTCTCCTTCTTTTTCTCACTTTGCAAATATTCAAAGTGCTTTTTTTTTTTCATTTTTAAAATGTTAGTAACCCAAAATAGCCTTACTGGTCAAATTGACCAAAGAGAAAAGTGTTAAATATTTTGTAAAAAAATAAAAATTCCCCCCATCCCCTTGGCATAATTCTACCCCTCAAAAAAAAGCTCAGTTATTTATTCAGTTTTATGCTCTAGAGAAACCCAACTCCGTGGAGGGGGCAGGGAAGGGAAGCCCTGGTGGGTTTGTGGTGTTTACAGTTTTTGGGATGTCCCGTAGCCAGGACAGTTCTTGTTGCCCGAGTGCCCCTTTGCTGTCCCGGTTCTGGGTGTACTGTATGCCTGAATATTGCACAGCACATGGAGAAAAAGGAGGTTTCTTTTTTTCCCCAGCAGAATCTCACTCGCTTCCTTTCCAAGTGTTAACACTTCCAATATTTCCCAAACTTTCCATAATCCCGGGAGCCGGCTGCTTTTTCTGGATTTGTGCTGACTATTGACATTATTTACTGTATAAATAATTTATCATTTGTACTATTGTATCATAATGTCTGTATCTTTGTGTCATTTTTTTTCCCTCCTCCCCCTTTCCCCCCCCAAGTGATGTCACAGATGTGATATTTAAACGATGCCATCGGAACAGTGGAAAGACGAGGGGTTTGTAGGTGACTGGTCAGAATTAAAATTGTATTGCTTCTATTGCGGCCCTGTTGCTTTTTCCAAGCTTCTGCGTGGTGTTTATGATCCCCTTCCCACCCGAGCCCTGCTTGGTGGAGTTTTGCAGGAAGCTGCTGGGTTTGGGGTGAGCTGATGGAAGGTTTGTGGCAGGAGGGATCTCCCTGTGCCTGAGGGGTGGTGCTCGTGTGCTGCCACTGGGGATTCCTTGGATGCATCCATCACTTTTCCTGGGACAGGCTGCTCTGGCTGGGAGAGAGGAGGGTTTGAGGGTTTCTATGGCTCACTGAAATCGGGGTCAGTTGGGACCTTACTAACTCAATAAAAATGAAGACTTGTTGTGTTGCAGGTGCCTGAATTCCTTCTTTAAACCACGCTGCCCCTGAACAGCCCCTGTGGAGGGATCTTGGAGTGCTGCCTCGGAGGAGGCTCTGGATTTGTGTCCAGGCAGGAATCTGGGGAAGGGGGCTGTGGAATGAGGGCTGGGGAGCTGTGACAGAACCTGGGGAGTCCTCGCTTCCCACTTTTGCAGCTCAGCCTTGGCTCTGTCCCACAGATCCCGTGGCAGGGCGCCTGCTTCCAGCCGGGAAGCGATTCCAGTTTCTAATTCTGGCTGTTTTAATTGAAGGGCACTTCATTAGCAGGCAGCATCGAGAGCTGCCTCTCCAGAGCCCCTCCAGGTTCCCTGTTCAGTCTGCTGCCAATCAGGCTGATCACTAATCAATGATCACTAATTAATGCTGAAGCTGCGGCAGGGCTGGAGATGTGACTGTGGGAAAGGCGGCTTTGGGGAGAAAAGCCTCTGGTTTGGTTTCAGCCGGGGGTGCTGGGGGCAGCTGCTGCTCCAGGAACGCTCCAGTTTCCCTGGAGAAGCTGTGGCTGCCCCTGGATCCCTGGAAATGTCCAAGGCCAGGTTGGATGGGGCTTGGAGCAGCCTGGGACAGTGGAAGGTGTTGGGGTTGGAACTGGGTGGGCTTTAAGGTCCCTCCCAACCCAACCCAGTCTGGGATTCTCTGATTCTCCTCCCACCTCTTGGAATTGCACATTTTAAGCTAAATCCCTCTCTGTATGGAAGATATGGGAATGGCTCAGAGTAGAAGCTGTGGTGACTCTGATCCCTTCCAAAGGAGCTGGATTCTGGTGGATTCTGGAGGATTCTGGTGGCTGTGTGAGCTAGGGCAGCCTGAGCTGCCCCAGCCCGTGGTGAGCAGAGCTCAGCCTGTGGTCGAGGTTTCTGCTGACCTTGCCAGAGCTGCTCCCCCATCCCACATTTCCTCTTCCTCTCCCGTGGGCTGAGGAGGATTTGCCCCTTTGCAGAGGAAAAGGGCTCTGGATAAGGAGTTATCTTTTGGCTTCCCCTCACCCCCGCTGCTGTTGCTGAAGTTTTTGCTGTGTTTGTGTCGCCTCTCTGGGCTGAGGGGTGCAGCTCTGCCCCTTCCGCTGCTTTTCACACAGCTGTGAGGGAAGGGCTGGGCCCATCTCGTGCTCTGGCTTTGGCAAGGCCTCTGCAACACCCTGCAAGCTGCATTTTGGGGAACCAACCTGATTTATGAACCCCTCACGTTCAAAACATGCATCTTTTTCAAGTTCAGCGCTTCCCAGGTCACCTTCTCCCCATTTGGGAGTTGGATTTCCTAAGGACTGGTGTTTGTTTGGGAGCTCAGGATTAGGAATGAAGAGCCAGAGTGTGGGATGTGGTGGTGGCAGTTCCATTTTGCTGTTGATTGATTGTACCCTGTAATTGTTGAAACCTTGCGATTTCAAGGAGTGGGAGGTTCCCCTTGGTGCCAAATCCTATGAGGGAGGTGAATTGGCAGGGTCTGGTGATCCACAGGGAATTGGTGTCTGGCCAGGGTAACCCAGCCCGGTGCTGTGCAGAGGAATGGGGGAGTGTGGGGAGACCCTGGGGGGTCACAGCACATCCTGGGGCTGTGCAGGGAGAGCCCAGAGCTGTCCCAGGCCTGGACTGAATCATGGGGCCCTCATGGGTTTGTGAAATATCTCCCTGAGAGATTAAAGAAAATTCCACGCCCTGCCACGGGCAGGGACACCTTCCACTATGCCAGGGTGCTCCAAGCCCTGTCCAGCCTGGCCTTGGGCTTCTCACAGGGAGGAATTTATTCCCAATATTCCATCTATCCCTGCCCTCTGGCAGTGGGAGTCCATTCCCCTTGCCCTGTCACTCCAGGCCCTTGTCCAGAGCATTCCAGGATCATCTCTGAGCGCTCAGCCCTCGCTCACATCCCTCTGCCTGAGCTGTTCCTGGCACTTGTTGAGCAAACAAGTTCCCATTGCAGGTGAAGGGAAATCAATGACATCTCAAATCCTCCGGATAAAGCCAGAGTAAAGGTGGAGTTTGCCTTCCCAGCTCCCTGCCTGCTGCTTCCCGACAGGAAACCCCGCTGGGACACGGGGAGCTGCCAGCTTTGCAGTTTGATTGCTTAGAGATCCTCCCAGGCAGGAATGGCATGCGGGGTTCTGCCCTCTTTAACCACCGGGGCTGCTGGAGGCTGGCTCAGAGCTCCATCCCAGCCACGGGAATGTTGCTGGAGCAGAGACATCGGATTTCCCGTCGCTGATAAGCTGATTGATAACCCCCGTGTGGATCCACTCCCTCTCCCGGCTCCTGCGGGATCAACACCCGGGGCAGGGCTGGGAGGGCTGGAGGGAGGGAGGGGAGGGAGGCGAGGATCCTCCACAGGACGCTGACCCAGCGTGGGCTGGTCCCACCCATCCACCCCCAACCCTCCTGGAATTCTGCACAGCGCCGCGGCTGAACCACCTCTGGTAATGCCCGCGATGGAAAATCATCAGGCACTTTGTGTCCTTCTCTCCCTGGAACCTGGGAAAATCGGGTCTGCGTTCTTCCTAAAGGGCTTTTTGTGGCCATGGAATGAAATCCGTGGATTATCCAAGCTCCAGGGAGCCAGTTCTGCCGCGGCGTAGCAGCTCCGTGGGCTGCCTGGGTTTGTGTTGGGTGATGGTGGTGGGGTTTTTTTTCTGTTTTTTTTTAATATCTTCATTAGCAAGTCTGGCACTAAATGGAGTGATGATATTCTCTGAGGTGAATTTGGGTACTTGAATATCCTGGCCTGAATAGAGAGCCAAAAATAGACGCCTTCAGCAGTTCCGTCTGCTACTCTTCCCTCTGAAGGACGAGGCTACATCCCTCAGATCCCGCTGGGAAAGCAGGTTGTGTTCTTCCCTCCTTCCCTCCCGCGGGCTCAGCCCTGCTTTCCCTGCCCAAAGGGTGGCTTCTGAGGGGTTTGTGCTGCCCTGCGCTCCCCAGCCGCAGTCAGGCCGTGCTGGAGGGTACTGGGAGCTCTGCAGCCGGGTGGGACCTGCAGGTTTGGGATTTTTTGCTTCCTGTGCTCCAAACGTGGAGGTGGTTCCTGGGTTTGCAAACACCCACGAGTGTCTCAGAGCTTGGGGTTCGAGCTCTCCCCCTTTTGCCTCCCAGAAGACTCCTCAGCTGATGGAAAAAGCCCTCAGGGATCCTCTCTGCCTGCTGAGAGGGGACAGGGGTGGGATTGGGGCAGCCTTCACCCAGCTCTTTGCTGGGCTCCTGCTGGGGCCTGGAAGATTGGCCTGGAGCACATCCCAGCCTGGAGCTGGTGGCTGCTCCAGACGTGCCACTGGCACCGTGGCGGGGTGGGGGTGTTCCCTGAGCCCTCACGGGGGGCTCGGCTCCGAGGGACCCCCCTTTGATGTCGTGGGTGTGCTCTCCAAGGCCATCAGCCCATCCAGCGGCTGCTGCCTGCCCCAGGGGAAGCGGCCCCGGCTGGGGGTTCCTGGGGGTTCTGCGGCTCTGGGTGTCCCCAGGAACGGGGAGTGCTCCGTGCTGGGGGTGCCAGCCTGCCTCTGCCACAGCTCCCATCGTCTGTCCCGTCCTCCTGTGACCCCGCAGATCCGTGCCCAGCACTGGCTCCAGGGCCTTTATCCCCCCCGAATCCCAGTGGCACAAATGGGGGGAGATGCTACAAACCTGGGAAGGATTGGAGCTACAGCCCTGATTTTCTTCAAACGTGGCTGCTCTGTGCTTGAGCGTTTGATTTTTTCCTATTTTTTTTTTATCTCCTTTGGAGCATTTCACAGGATCTCCTGCTCCCCGCCCGACACTGCTGCTGGGGAGAAGCTGCTGTCAGCTCGAATCCATCTCATTTTCAGATGGAGATAATTCCCAGCTGCCGCAGAACTGCTGGTGTAAAGCAGCCAGGCAGCCTCGGGGCAGAGCCGGCTTCCCCAGCACTGGCGGATGCTCAGATTCCTGGCTCGCTCCCGCTCCCCGTGGAGCAGCCCCGGGAGGTGTTTGCCCCCTGCTCCGGGGACAAGGGGCAGTGCCGGGGCAGCCAGCACGGAGGAACTTACACGGAGGAACAGGAAAAATTCGGAGTCTTCATCCAGCCTCTGAGTTAATTGTTATTAACCACTTCCAGCGTCTTCCTAAAGGTTGGGAACAGCCACGAGAGGGCAGGAGCTGCTGCTGCTGTTCGTAGTTTTGGTGGGAAAGGCGGTAAATACCAATTCCTAAGGATGGTCCGAATGGTTTTCCTTTTTCTGGAGGGTTTGATCGCCAAGCTGCTGTTCAGTCCCTGTCCTTGGCTGTGGGATCCCAGGATAGCAGCAGGAAAACTCCCATGGAGTGAATCCAAACCCTCTCCAGGCCAGGAGAGCTGCAGAGTCCCCAGACACCCCCCAGGATTCCTTTGCCCCCAGCCTGGTTTGTGCTGGCCTGGAAGCGCCTCCTGTGTCAGGACTCGTTGTCCAGGAAGACTTTTCCCCCTGCCCAGCTCTAATTAGGGGGATAATGAGCAATTTCACCATCTGGGGAGAGATTTCAGCAGAACGAGGCAGAGCTGCCACTCCAGCTGAGAGCCTCGTGCTGCTGTTGTGGGGTTGGGAATTTCAGTGCAGGTTTGGAGAGAAGGGAGAATGATTAACCAGGAAACGAGCAGAGTGTTCTGAGAGGAAACCACCGTGAGCCTCTGCTGCAGCAAGGCTGGGTTTTACTGGGATTTGGGTGATTTTCAAGCGCTGGTTCTTCCAGGGTTTTGCTTCCATGGACGGTTAGGGATCCTAAATCCCTTCCTTGCCACTGTTCCCTGCTCACGGGGTCGTGCCCATCTTTATTCAGAGATTTTCCTCAGGTGCAAACACTCGGCCACACCCGAGGAGCAAAGATTTCAACCAGGAAATGCTAAAGGCAGCAGCAAGGCAGCTCTGGAGGAAATGTGTTCCTGAAGGATATCAACAGCTGCCCCCCGGATCCAAGGAATGGCATTGGGAAACGCTGATTCCAAACATCAGCCCCTGTGTGATGCCCTGGGGGAAACACTCAAGGGTCCACCCAACCCTCGAGGAAGGTAGGTGAAGGTCTTAAATGTGCTCAAGCCACTGAGGAGCCAAAAAATCCCCCAAAATCCAACTAAACCCAGAGAAAACAGGCAAAAAGTCCTAATAATGCAGGCAGCAGTGTGGGATCTGCTTAGAGAGCAGCTTCAATATCTCAAGGTGTCTTAAATCCTCTTTCACGGAGTTTAGGATTTTTGCTTTTCATTGTTTTTAACCTTCCTTCCCCCCAGCTGTCAGGGGGAAGCTGGGTCAGGTCTGGTTGGTCCTACTGGAGTTAAACACCCAACAGTTCCTTTGGAACAGGGGGAATTCAGGGGTTTGGAGCACCAGGATGCAGAGCTGGGTGTGGATAAATCCCCTGTGGGCACCAGGTTCGGACTTCCCGTGCGTTTGACAGGTTCCTCATGCCCGGAGCAGCTTTGTTCCAGTGGGAATGTGGGCAGGAACTGTGCTCCGGGGGAAATGGGGTATTTAGGCAGCAGCAGGAGGTTCAGTGTTTGCCTCTCAAGCGTTTCAAACACAGATATTTCTCCTGCTACTGCAGCTGACTGCTTCCCAAACTTGTGAGAAGGAAACAAAATTCCTCGAGTCTCCTCTGAGCCAACAGGAAATGCTTCTGGATTTGGATTCCACCATGACTCAGTCCAGAGATTACAAATTACCACAACAACTCCGCTGCAAGTGTGGAGTCAACAAAAACAAGGCAGGAGGAATGCAGGAGATGAAAAATCATCCCTAAAAACGTTTGGAGAAGTCTTTACATGTCCTATAAAAGGTGCTGCTGCTCACAGCAACGTTCCAGCGACCACTTTATGTTTCCAGAAATTGCATTTATTCCACCCCACTGCGGGTAAGAACAATCTCTGCCTGGGTGTTGTGTTGAGCTGCGTCCTGGAGCCTTTGTGGTTCATCCTTGGCTGTTCTTCCTGGGATTTCTACACTTTGGAGGTTTGGTAGTTCCCTTTGAGAGAGGTGTTGTCACTCTCCTGGGATTTGCAGTCAAACACAAGAGGTTACATGCCCAAAATTCAATAGGAAAATGACTCAGCAATTAGTCACTGCATTTTTCTCTTGTACCTCTAAGTCTGGCAGATCTTGGATGATTTAGGGCTTAAAAACATCCTGGCACAAACGAATAAACCCCCTCAGCAGCAGAAAGACAAATAAATCTATTGATACAACGGAGTTTATTCAGCCTAAAAGAGCTTAGAGAGGGATGCATTTCACAGGACCGTTTTTGGAAGGTGCAATAATTTCAATTCCTCATTTGTACCACCAAAAAAAAAAAAAAAAATCACTAAAAAGAACTGGGTTTGCAAAGTTTTAACCACAGGGAAACTGCTACAGCTCTGAACTTTCCACATCATTAATTCTATAAAAAGGTGTACAAAAGCTATAAAAATACTTTGTTACAGGCTTTACTCTGAGACAGTCTGATCCCTAAAAACACTGAATGTTATCAGATATACCAGATAACCAGATTTACACAATACTTCAACCTTACTGAGAGCATCAGGCTCGGTAATTTCCCCAAATCCTCCCGGGCTGGTGTTTTTTGGAATGACCGAGTTGAAGCAGCTCCTCCTTTCCCTCAGAAGGCCCAAAGTGCTGAGCTCTGAGCACATCCCAGGGAGTTCAGAACCTGTGGAGCCCCTGTGGCCCGGGCTCCAGGGAGGGGCTCTGCAGGGCCGTGGGGCCGACGTCGTAGCCCAGCTTGTGCAGGTCTTTGGTCATCACATTGAAGGAAACGGTCACAAAGCCTTGGGATCGCACCCTGGTCACTGGCACAGAGAGGATGGGCACCAATCCAGTTAAAAGAGGCTCTGGATTAGTTGTGGATATGTTTTTATCACCCACGGGTGGCTGGCCAAGCAGCCAGGAGGTGCCAGGACTCACCTTCCCGTCCTTCTCCCTGTGCCACCACTTTGGGGTCGGTGAACTCCGGGCGTCTCCCTGTGAACCAGCTTGGAGAAGAAAACAGAAAACAATGAATTGGGTGGCTCAGATTGATCCAGATCATGATATGCACATCAGGGGGGGTTAATGACTGCCAGGGGGGCATTGAAGGCTGGCTTACTTTATTGATCTACTTCAATTAAAAGGTAAGTTTTGCCTTAAGGAAAAAAAAAAAGTAACTGATTTCATAGAGATTTTGTTAAATTCAGGTTTTTTCTAGGCTAGAAAAATCTTTCTGTGGCAAAGATATTGCTGAAAAATTCCACTTGATCACCCAGAGAATGAGAGAGGCTTGGAGACCTTGGATACATACAAAAAATGTGGGAGTTGTTTTATAATGGGTTTTCTCTTACTGTGGCTGTCCTTCCAGAACAGCCCCAAGAAGATTCAGGCAGGAGTTCAGTGCAGTTAGCAGGTGATTCATGTATTTACAGAAAATCTTTAAAACAGACCCAGCCACCTGAAAATGTGATTTTACCTACAGAGCACAAAACTGTCTGGTTATGGCACAGAGCAGTCACAGCTCTGCAGCACCCAGGAGCTGCAGATGCCTCTGTGGTGAAGGGCAAGAGGGACTTTAATGAAGTAAAGTCATTAATTAATACCTTGTGAACTGCTGCAGCCTCGAGGTGGACTCTGGGACAAACATAGCAATGGTCCTTTTGTGCCTGAAACGAAGAGGAGACCCCCAGAGCATCAGGAACGAACAAACAGCAGGAGTTTTCTGTTTATGAAGGCACAGAATTCCTGACACATCAGAGCACTGCTCATCTCCAGGTACCTCCCCTTCACACAGGAAGGGTTTGTTTGCACAGGTGATTTATGAAAATATGGGTATAGATCTAATATCAATATGAGAGATGGACAAAGACTCCCTAACTCATTAGGGTTAGGAAGGGAATGTTTATTCCAGCACTGGATTGCTGCAGGGATCACTCCAAAAGCACAGCTCTGAGATTACAAAGCAACCTAAAGTCTATTTATCCACCAAAGTTCTAAATATTCAAAATACAAATACGTATTTATAACACAGACTCCTCCCATTCCTCGCTTCATATGGAAATTAGCTAAAAAGTCATTAAGCATGAGTAGTTCCTTCTATAAAATGGGTTTGTGGTCCTGAAAATGAGGAGGGGGCTGTCCTGATGAAGTAAGGCTGCTCTTCCTCACGTTGACCTCTTTGCCCCTCTGGTTTTCAACAGCACACCTGCCCTTGAAAGACTCCCAGTCCCCTCTCTATTGCTTTTGAATAAGTTGCAAATGGAAGAATTTGTAACTGTCTAGGCCTCCTTTTAAATTTTTCCTTCCAAGATTATTAATTGCTCATTATAAGCACAGCTAAACAAATACCAAGTAATCAGAGCTTATCTTACACTTAACTTTCTGACTCATCATTAATTCCTTTAATCAACTCTAGCTAAGTTCTGCGTCTTTTCTTTATTCCAGTTAACTTCGGCAGAACTGGCTTTTATTTAAAATCTCAATATTTAAGTGTTTAAAAGAAAACCCTATGTTTCAAGGATCTTCCTCCATTCCCAGTGGTGGCAACGAGAGCTAACTGTGTGCTCAGAGTGATGGGGGAGAGCTGAGTGAGCTTCACACGTGGGCTTTTCACAGGCCAGTTTGGGCTTTAGAGAGGATTACCCAAATTTATCTGATGGTGACAGAGTTGTGCTAGAAAATCTCTGTAGTGAACTGGCAGAGCACGATGAGGAGACGTGGGAGCTGCTTTTTGTTTCTGAAACAACAGAACAAGAGGCCAAGGATCTGTTCCAGGCCTGCAGGTCAGGCTGGCACTCACCTCCCTGGCACGAAGGGCACGTGGACGGCTCCGTAACCTCGGACCACGTCGTGGCCAAAGAAGTCAGGCCCGTAGACACTCAGCACAATCTGCGGCCCTGCCAGGAAATGGGGGTCAGAGAGGGTCTGGCACCGGGGCTGGAGCCCCCCTCCCAGCACTCACAGCCAAAAGGGTTGGTGCTCTTGAAGGTGATGTCGATGGGGAAGTTCCAGACGAGCGTGGTGGGGGAGACGCTGCTCTTGGAGGTGATCTGGGAGATTCCCTCCTCCAGCCCCTGCAGGGAATGTGGGGTGAGCCTGGGGCTGGGCTGAGCCCGGGGGTCTGGCGGGCAGGGGGGGCACAGGGTGGGAACAGGGGGGCACAGGGGGGCACAGGGGCTGTACCGCCGTGGGGACCCAGTCCTGGCCGTAGACAAAGGAGAACTTGCAGTAGAGGTCATCAAATCCCGGGAACTGCAGGAGAGAGAGAGAAAGAGAGAATTCGCTGGGAATTCACGGGGAATTTCTGGGTGCTGAGGGCAGCCTGGGCCAGCAAGATTGGGACAGACAGGGAGGCTGAGACTGGGATGGGTTTGGGGGGCTGACACTGGGATGCGTTTGGGGGGCTGACACTGGGGTGGGTTTGGGGGGTTTGACACTGGGATGGTCAAGAGGCTGAAACGGGGCTGAGTTTGGGGGAGGCTGAGGCAGGGATGGGTTAAGGGGGATGAAGCCAGGCAGGGTTACGGGGGCGCTGAGGGTGTGCAGGGTTGAGGGCGACGAGGATGGGTTGAGTTTGGGGACTGAGGCCGGGCAGGCCCGGGCGGGGGGCAGGTTCTCATCCCGCGCGGGCGGACGCAGCACCGAGCCCGAAGCCAGGCCGCTCTGCCGGGGCCGCGCGGAGCGAGCTGGGGGCGATCCCCCCACCCCTCCGGGGTGTTCCCGGGGTGTGCCCGGGGTGTTCCCGGGGTGTTCCCGGGGTGTCCCGGGGTCTCACGCACCTCCCCGCTCTCGATCTCGCCGCTCACCGCCAGCAGGAACACGCTGGGCGCCGCCATGGCGTTGCCGTGGCGACGGACGGGGCGGCGCAGGGGACAAACTTCCCCGGCGCCGCGCTGCGCTTCGCTTCGCTTTGCGGGGCTCCTGATCCCCAAAATCGCCCCAAAACGCGGCCACCCCACCGCCGGCACTCCCGGCACCTCCGGCACGGGTGTCCCCAGGCGGGTCCTGTCCGCTCCCCTCAGCCGCTGAGCCCGCCCGGCTTTGCCCCGTTATCCTCGCCCCGCCACGCGTGCAGAACTTTATTTATTATTATTTAATATCAGCCTAAAGCAACCCCAAGCGGGGACTCGGCCTCCCCAGGGGATGGGCACGGCCTCAAGGCTGCCAGACTTCAAGGACAACGCTCCCAGGGATGCACAGGGTGGGGTTGTTGGGGTGTCTGTGCAGGGCAGGAGCTGGACGGGATGATCCTGGTGGGTCACTTCCAGCTCAGGATATTCAGATCCTCCGATTCCATGTGGCGAGGCCATGGCCACTAGATGATGCTGCCGGCCGAGCTGAGAGCAGCTCCGGCTGCCGGGCAAGGGCCAGAGCCGGGAGGTGTTTCCAGGGAGAAAGAGGGAAATGGTGGATTTTGTGCTTTCTGCAGGGCCACCCCCAGTGATGAGGAGAGGGGCTCACAGTGCCCGCAGCACGGCGATTTTTCCTCATGCACATCAGGAGAAATTCCCTCATACCGCGGCCTCTGGATGTGGGTGGGAGAAGGAGGAAACTGCACAGTGCTGATTTCATGAGCCCGCTCTAATTAAAAGGAAAGGGTGAATTCGGCGTGTTAATAAGGAGGACGGACGTGCTGAGGCTTTGCAGGAGCTGGCACCGCTGAAATCTGCTAATGGTGACTTGTTTCCCCACAGAGCCCACGGTGTGACGGTGCTGGGCTGGTGGCAGGAGGGCACTGGCCCAGTGATGTGGTGGTGCCGGGCTTCTGGCACGGTGCTGGCCCGGTGATGTGGCAGTGCTGGGTGACACGGTGCTGGCCCGGTGATGTGGCAGTGCTGGGCTGCTGACACGGTGCTGGCCCGGTGATGTGGCAGTGCTGGGCTGCTGGCACAGTGCTGAGCCCATCGGGATCGCGGTCGTGCCGCCGCTCACGCCAGAAATTTTTGCTGCCCGCCCACCTGTCAGCGCCACGGAGACTCCCCAGCTTGGCCACCATCTGCTGTGGTTCGTCCCTTCGCCTCCTTTCCTCATCCCAGGCCATGATCCCCTCTCTGTGAGGAATCTGTGGGGTGGCTGGTTGCTGCCAGACCCTCTGGGGAAGGGTGGGAGGAGTGAAGGAAGCCCTTCCATGTTTCCGTGGATGTGTTCTCGGTCAATGCCTATTTCAACTCGATTTTTCAGGCCAAACAAATTTGGCCAAGAGAAGAATGGGACAGGAAAGCAGGAGGAATGGGAGGGAATGCCTGAAATGTTATCCTTTCTCCACAGCCCTTCAGAAATGCTTCAGGGAAAATAATTCATTTGAACTGAAAATTATCAGGGGTGGGGGGGAAGTAAAGCAGGTCTGGAGCAGCTGTCTGGAGCAGCTAGCGAGGCTGTTTAATTAACACTGCACTTGGCCACCAGCTACCTTGGAGCCAATTTCAGGACATTTTTGTTGCCTGGCAGGTGATATACAGCTGCTGGAGGAGTTCTCTCAGCTCTAGGAGACCTTCCCCATGGCAGAGAGACAGCAGGAGGGTTATTCAGCAGCCGTGAGTCATCTGTACCTGCCCCTGGATGGACTCTGTCCCCTCCCAGCCATAACAAGACCTTTTATTCTTCCCTCCTTTGTATGCCAGCCTTGTTTTAATTAGCTGTATTTTTAATCTTTGTGAGCAGAGTGAAATCCCAAGCAAGGAAGTGTTTTTATCCTGCTGGAAAACTTAATTAATGCTCCGTCAGAGAGTTTGATTTCCAAGCATGATGAAGGTTGGTGGATGATGGCAACCCCACGGGTGCTATTTAGCGATGCTGCTGTTTCTCTTGGCCACTTAAAACATTCTCCTCTTCTCCTGGGCTTGGCCTGATCCTGTGATTTGTGGTGGGACTCAGGGGAAGCTTCCCAGGGGTGTTTGGGGCCACAGCCATCCTCACTGGGAGGAAGGACACGCTCCTGCTGCTCACTGACTCGTCACCTCTTCCAGGTCTTGTGCCCAGGTTGGATCCCAGCTCTTGGAGAACTATTCCCAGTGTCCCTAAAGCACTGACCTCTGTGCTGGAGGCATGTCAGACAGCTGAGGGAATTATGTTTGCTTCATTCCCAGGAAGAGCAAGGGGCTGGAAAAATACAAACTGCTTGGAGCTCTGTCACTGGGAGCTTCTGAATCAAACCCAGGCACCGTGACCTGCCCAGGCTGCCTGGCTCTGGCTCCAGGGGCTCCCAGGGAGGCTGGAGAGTGGCAGTGAGCTCTTTCCCAGTGTTTCCCCTGGGATTGTCTCTGGATGAGCCCTGAGGAGTCGGGGAGCAGGCAGGGGCTCTCCTCCTCCTGGGCAAAGCTGGCAGGCAGCAGTGCCAGCGGGGGATACCTGTGGGATCGATCTCCTGCCCATCTCCCCAGCTCTGGGCTCACCCACTGCAATTACAGTAGGAGCAGCAGATCCCTGGAAAGGAGAGTGGATTGACACCCCGAGCAGCAGGGAGGGAGCAGGAGCAGCTCCTTTGTTTCCAGGACCTGCTCAAGCCCCAGCACAGCAGCCCCGGGGCTGATCCATGGCTGCCAACAGGCGCTTGGGCAAGGTGGGAGAGACACAAAAAACACCACAGTGGCACAGCACAAAAGTTTATTTTGAACCTCAAATATTTATGATCAACACCTGGTAAATGGCCAGTGAAATCCATTTTATGGTCTCATTAATCTGCAATAAACTGTTTGTATTTTTAGAGTTGTTTGCACAGCGTTGACTCATCCCTGCCCGCGAGGAGGCTGCAGGGAGCTTCCCTGCCCTTTGTCTTCCCTGCCTTTTGCTCCTGCTGCTCAAACCGAACAGGGAAGGGGGTCGGATCTCACAGCAGCACACAGAGGGGGATATTCCTGCTGTAATTTCTGCTGCTACATTTACCTGGAGATTGAGTGTGCTGGGAAGGTACCTGCGTGAAGCCGGGTGGGTTTTGTGTTATGTGTCTGAATCCCAGAATGGTTGTGTGTTGGAAAGGACCTTAAAGGTCATCCCATTCCGCCCCCTGCCATGGGCAGGGACAGCTTCCACTATCCCAGGTTGCTGTCCGACCTGTCCTTGGACACTTTCAGGGATGATCCCTGTGTCCATGTGGCCGCCAGCCCCATGCCAGGGGCCCTGCTGGGTACGGACGCTGTCGCTGCTGAGGAGCTGTGAAGTGCCTGGTCTTCGCTGAAGAATTAATTTGTGTTGGAACTCGTTATCATTGGTGAGATTTCTTTTGGTTAATGAGCAAAATTAATTGGTGCCTCTGTCTGAGCTAGTCAGAATAAATTGACATGGAGTGAGGGAGAGGGAGAGGGTGAGGAGGACCCGGGGGGAGATGGTGCCCAGCGGGACAATTGGATTTGATAAGGACATAAGGAATAAAAGCAGGGAAAAGAGAGGAGAGTAAATAAGCTCCTTCTCCTGCCAGGCATGGAGCCCTCCTGTTTGTTGGCTGGTGGTGACTGCATTTTTTGGGGATAACTCAGGTGGGAATGCTGTTTTCCATGCATCCAACAGACCCTGGAGATGTGGCCACGGGCCCTCGGCAGCTTGTGCCTCCACATGGGGCAAAGGAGAATCAGAATAAGCTGCTCCAGGGGATTTCAATCAAATATTCAAATCATTAATCTGGTTCTTCCCTGAGGTGTGACTTAATGAGGGTTGTTGGCATTTTCTCCCTTTCATTGTGAACAGATTTACTTTTCACTGGGTAATCCAACATCCCCAGCTGGAAAAAATCAACCCAGTGCTGACCGACGAGTGAGGGACACAAGTGAAGGGTCCTGGCATGAGGAGCAGCCCAAGCTGGGTATGGAACACTCCTGGTGACATCCCTGCATCCGTGCATGCCAGGGAATCATGGAATGGAGTTATAGAATAACCTCAGTCGGAAGGGACCCACAGGATCATCGAGTGGTGCCGAAATCCGCACATCCCTCATCCCGAGCAGCCCCTCAGCACCTTCCCAGCCTCCACAGAGGGGCTGAGCCCACAGAAAGGACTAAAAACAAGCCTGTGGCAGCACCATAATGCTGGAAGAGGATGGAGCACCCACCTGGTGTGAGCTGGAGTTATTCCAGTGGCACAGCGGGGTTCCAGCAGAGAGACACGAACTGCTCAAAACCCAAAGTGCCACAGAGATTTCAGCCTCTGTGGCTCTGTCTGGCTGTGCTAAAATTCCTAATTAAGCCCCCTCGTCTGGAGGATGAGGTGGCCCCAGCCATTAAAACCCAGCCACGGCTTGAAAACTTAATAGGGGAAATTTAATGGATGAAGTCGATTGAATTATTCATCCCCAGAAAGCTTGTACAAATATCAAATGCTTATTAGCATTCATGCAACCTGTATGATCTCACAGCTCTGACAGATTAAGGTTGGGGCTAATTGCACCCAGGATGGCGTCAGATTTGGTGGTTGGTATTTTTTTAAAGCTTTTTTTCCTCCCCAGCATGACAAAGAGAATTTCAGATCGATGCCATCTGAGATTTACCCTTGAAGCAGAGCCCCTGTGATGGTTTCCTTCCTCAGCATGGTGGTTTTTAATCCCTGTTTGGTTCCTGCTCCTCAAAGGGTGCCGAGGTGGCTCTGAGCCAGCCCAGATGGAAACAGTGCCCATCCCTGCGGGCTGTGGGTTTGCTGGAATGGACAGTGGTGGGACAGAGTCTGGCTGATAAATGGACAGGACTGAATGGCCATTAAAAATGCAAAATAGAAATCGATCCAATTAAATAATCATGACTTGCATTTACCCGATGCTTTTCGCTTCCGATCTTAAGCAAGGCTTGCAGACGGTCCAGGGGGAAATCGCTTAATGCTGCAGAGATTTAATCAACAAAATTAACACTGGCTGATGTTAAATAGTTTCTCTGGTCATGGCCAGGTTTGGGGATGCAGCTGGGGGGGTTTTGCACCTGCACATCCAGGTGAGTGTCCCCAAAAAAGGCATCGGGGAGCAATCCATGGTCACTCTCTGCTCTTGGAAAATTCAGTCGGAGCTTGATTCGCCCCACGCTGCCAGGATGTTCCTGCAGGCTCATGGATGGGGTTGGTTTGGGTCCTGATGAGCTTTGGGGGGTTTGGGAAGGTGTGGCTTTGTCAGAGGATGGGAGCCCGGGCAGAGCCAGAACCAGGAGCAAATATCCAAACTCATTCCTGACACTGCTGTGGCCTCAAGCCCTTCCAAATTGTTCTACATCCCCTTCTCTGTCACCACCATCAGACACCAACCCCATGGAGAGAGGCTTTTCCCCTTGAAGGGAATTCAGGCACAGGGCCAGAAGGGAATTCAGGCCTTTTCCAGCAAAGCTAAATAATCCCAGCAGTAAATGACACCCTGAGAGTCCCCTTATGCCAAGGGACACCCCGGAGCATCCCACACACCTCCAGGCAGGATTCAGCCTGGAGCAGAGGGATTCACCTCCCCTCCTTAAACTGCAGCAAAAGGAGTTTGCCATCCTCCCCACAGCGCTGTTAATCATGGATTTTATGGCTCTTTTCTGGAAT
Source organism: Monarcha castaneiventris obscurior (assembly GCA_026261815.1). Lineage (NCBI taxonomy): Eukaryota > Metazoa > Chordata > Aves > Passeriformes > Monarchidae > Monarcha > Monarcha castaneiventris. The sequence goes on along the minus strand of JAMPIT010000856.1, from coordinate 8,514,414 downwards.
TCCTCGCTATCCCGCCGAGACAGAATCATTATTTACAATAATTCTAAATGACTCTTAATTACAGCGGCGCAGGTGCTCCTCGGAAGCAGCCGGCACGGAGCTGGATCAACATATGGAGACTCTTGGGCGAGGGGAGGGATTCTCTGAGCTCAGTTGGAGGTGGGAGAAGCCTCAAACTCCAGCGGGGATGGTTCACACCTGGTGGGGGGGGCTGCAGCTTGGAGAGGTTGAGCAGAGAGGTTTCGGGGAATGCCGAGCTCTGGGAGTGGGAGGACACCTGGGCTCCCCCCGCTGCGGCACAAAGGGAGGCCACGCTTCCAGTTTATACAGTTTAATAGATGTGAAACAAGATACATTTCCTTTGGAGTAATGGATGCATCGATAACAGAAGATAAATGTGAATGCATAAATATGAGGCGGCACGGAAGGAACCAAACGGAAAGGACCAGATGGGTTTTATCCCCCCCTGGATGTCCGGGCTGCTGCCACGGGCTCCTTCCTGCTCCTACTTCCCATGGCCAGGCTGTGCCGTGGACACAGGGCCTGCAGGAGGGCTGGGGATGGGGCAGGGACCAGAGGCTAAAAAGGAAAAATCAACCCCAAAAGCTGCAAAAAACCACCCCAAAGTGGTGTTGAAAGGTGACCTGGATTCCTCTAGAGGCTTCTGGAAGGGCCTTGGGAAGGGAGCGTGTCCAGGTGTGGGTGCAGGGATGGGGAGGGAAGCACAGGGACTGCAAACTGCCCCGAGGGGTCGGAGTTGTTCTGCCACGAGGAGGACAAATCATCACCTTAAATGCTCACAAAGAACGTCACCTACGACAGCTCTTTACACCTTTACACACTGTATCAATAATTTACTTAGAACTGCAGTAAACAAAATACATTTCTTAAATAATTTACTATTTATTTGTTCAGTTTCTCTTTTTTTTTTTTTAATCTCTCTGTAAATGTAGTTTTCTTTCCTTTTTTTTCATTAGTTTCTTCTCTTTGTAACACACGAAACCGTCTTTGTGCACGTTAGTTCAGATTATTGCGACGTTTAACCTGAATTTCAGTTAGAAAGAAAGGAAGGGGGGGAAAAAAAGCAACAGGACAGTTGGACAGACAAGAAGAATGAATAACTTATTATTGCACTGGCTACAATTCAGTAGTGATTTGGTTTTTTGTCTGTAATTAGGACAACCTCTAAAGTACAAAAGAAAAATGAGCGAGACATCAGAAGCATCAGCTATGAGAAGAAGCTGGTGGGGTGATGGTGGCGGGAAAGGAAGGAAGGGAAGCGAGGAAAGAGGAGAAACATTTGGAAAATGAATGGCTGGAATAATTAATTCCACAGAAAACCCAAGGAAACACCACCCATGTAATGCAAAAACCAGCATCTCTGTTTCTCTATAAAAATATGTGCATTATGAAGAGAGAGTTTTTGTGGGTCTATTTTTTTTTTCCCAGGTGTTTTTTTTTTGTTTGTTTGTTTCCTCATTTTGTAGCTCACAAATACAGGATTTCTATTTATAGAACTGCTGATATACAGACAATGTCCAGCTCCTGGCTCCCGGGCACTTCGGCATAAGGTGACAGCTCGAAAAGGTGCCTTGGGAAAAGTTGAGCATCTTTAAAAAAAACCAAAAAACGAAAAACAAACCCAACAAAACAACAAAACCCCAAGAGAATCCCCCCAAATCCCAACCGCCACCGCCTCGGACCCGAATCAATGTGATCGAGGCCACGGAGCGGGGTGGGAGGAATGAAGCCACCCCTGCATCAACTCCACCTTCCCCTTAGAAAAGAAACCCCAAAACCTCTTGCCAAATCCACTCCCCATCCCCAAAAAACCCATCCCCAGTTTCGTCCAGCCGTTCATTTGGTTTCTTTTTCATTTTTTCATGTGTGTGTCTGTGTGTGTATGTGTGTGTGTGTGTGTGGGTTTTTTTTTTGCAAACTTCCACAGCGCTTCCCAACGAGCGACGGCAGGGAGGGGCCGGCCCCAGTGACGGCCGCCCCCGACCCCTGGGTGCCCTGGCGTTGGAACCCCCACACCGGTGACGAAGCCCTTGAGACCCCCCCGCTCCCCCGGCCCAGCAGCTATACTGGGTCATCCGCGCCTTCTTCTGTGGCGACAGTCACGGGGGCCAAGTCCTGCTTCCGCAGGGGGCTCTTGGCAGTGCCCAGCAGCTCTCTGCTCCTCTCGCCGTTGCTCCACTGAGTTTTTAAGTGATCCGGCTTTTTCGCCTCAGTGTCCGGCCGCGAGTCCACGGAGGCCGGAGTGGACTGGCCGCTGTCCAGCAGCTCCGAGAGGCTGCTCAAGGAGCCGCCGTCCAGCTGCTCGAAGGAGAAGTTGGGGATGCTGAGGTGCTCCCCGCGGCATGGGGGCTGGCTCTCCGGGAGCTCCAGGGATTCTCGGTAGGCCGGGAACTCGCAGGACGGGGTCCTCCTCCGCAGCAGGGTGTTCTCAGAGGGTTTGGTGCGCGGGGCCGCCCCGCTGTCGTCCTCCATGGGAGGATCTATAGAAATGCAGGGTGGACTCATCTTCTTCTTCCTCCGGGCTCCGTGGATGTAGTCGGCCTCCGGCTGGACGTGGGCAGGGGGCCGCTGCTTGTCCTCGGCAGGGTCCTGAAAGCCGCAGTCCGAGGCGCCGCCGGAGGGGCAGATCTCGATGGAGTGGCGCCGCTGCTCGTCGGCCCAGCTGGGCTTGCTGAGGAAGCCCTTGGTGTCGGTGCTGTAGAACTTCTTCAAGTCCTTCTCCTTGCGGGAGAGGCTGCTTGTGCTGCAGTTCTTGAGGGGCACGGGGGATGGGGACGGGGCCGGCGAGGTGAAGGGCGAGGTGGAGCGGCTGCCGGGGTCCGAGTGCTCCTCTGCCCAGTCTTTGGCTGAGCTGTTGATGTGCCGAACCTCCTCGTCGGCCAGGTCTGAGGGCTCACCCTGGCAGCCCTCGGGGCCAGAGGGGCTGGTGGGGCTGGGTGGCCGGCTGGGAATGCTGTGCTGGCCACACGTGTGCTTCCGTGCCAGGGGGCCAAGGGGCCGGTGCGGGGAGGATGGGGGAGAGCGCGGAGGGGTGGCCGGGAGTGGGGAATGGAGAGGGCTGGGGGTGAGGGTGCTCTGGGGCTGCTTTGCTGATGGCTGGGGCTCTCCAGGCTCTGCTTGCAGGCTGTCCTTGCGCTCCTGAGTCTGTCCGTCCACCGAGTCCGTCCGGACGGCCTCCTGGAAGGGAAGGAGAGAGAGGTGGGGTGAGAGCCTGGGGATGTGCTGGGCAGCAGCGCTTGCAGTGACGGACACAGAATTATAGAACCACACTGTGTTGGAAGGGGCCTGAAAGCTCATCTCCTGCCACACCCTGCCACGGGCCCCTTTCCGCCAGTCCAAGTTGCTCCAAGCCCCATCCAGCCTAGCCTGGGGCACTCCCAGGGATGGCGAGCCCATGTTAGTGGGTCTAACACACCCCACCTCATTCCTGCCCCATCGTGCCGGTCCTGTCAGACCCTCCCATACAGGAGGATAAACTTCTGCTGGCTGGAGCCTTTGTGTTCAAGGTTGGCATCTGCTGGGCCTTGCTCTTGCTCCAGCCCCAAATCCTGAGCCAGCACAACCCATCACAGTGTAGGGCTCCCCGGAGGCTTCTCCCAGCGTGGGTAAAATGGATTTGGGCACCTTCTCCCCATGCTTTAGCTCTTATTTCCTGGAATAACACAGCCACGAAGGTGGAAGTAGGGAAAAAGGACCTTCCCACGTGTCCTTTGCTGGGATAGGAGTATACTAAATTTGACAGCACATTTCGTTCTAAAACAGGAACTCTCCTCTTAGCTCCATGCAAAGAAACCCAAGAGAAGACTGCGAAAGAAGGGAAGGAAGCAGGTGAGAACACAGGAGTTACCTCTGGATGCCCTTGGCCTCTCACCTGTCTGCAGAGCAGCTTGTTGAGAGCAGGAGATCGGGGGCTGCCGTGGGGGGGAAGGACCTTCCAGCGGTGCCGCCCTTCGTGGCCGGGGGAGCGCGCGGCCAGCGGCAGCGACTCCGGGGGCACTCTCAGCGAGGAGCTCGTCCCCACGGGCTGGGAGCGGATGGAGGTGATGGATCCTAGGGCAGGACAGAGGGAGCAGTCATTGCTTGGCCTGCAGGCTCTCTCAGGGTTTGAGGCAGAAGCTTCAAGAGGGGAGTAAACGAAGGAGGGAGAAGGAAAGAGCTGTTGGGCCTGGCTGAAATCCCGAACATCAGCGCAACCCTTGGGCGATGCTGGGATTAAAAACTCTTGTCTTGTCTCCTGCCTTGAGCCTCAGCAGGGGTGGCAAGGAGGTCACAGATGTTGGGGCATCTGTGCAGGGCCAGGAGCTGGACTCTGAGCCTTGTGCTCCCTTCTAACTCAGCATGTTCTACTCCTTCTCTGGGAGCAGACACCGCTGCAGGCCCAGGGCAGTTCTCCCACCCACCACAGCCCAGCCACCACCAGGGCTGGCCCCGAGGCACAGCTTGGCTCAGTGTGGCACCACCAGGAGCTCAGAGCCTGCTGCAAGTGCTCTGACAGCCCTGAGCTGTGGACAGGCTGGAATCTCTCTCTTCCCAAAGCCTCCCAGGCTGGGTCTGAAGGCAATCCCTCCTCCCCAGCCCCTGCGTGGAGCTGCTTTGCTGCGCTTGGGAGTTGTCTGAGAGATCTCCTGCTTCTCTGGTGTTTTGGCTGCAGGATTTATTGTCCTCATTAGTTTGAAACCCAGCGTCTGTTCCTGCACTGCTGCCCCACTCCGTGTTAAAAACACCGTTATCCATCACTCCAAGAGATCTCACCCAGGGGTCAGGAAACTTGAACCTCTGACAAAAGCCATCCAGACACATTGCAGTTGCATTTTGCAGACAGATTTGTTGGTGGGGAGAAAGAAAAGTGAGTGTTTAATAATTTTTCTTTTGGAGCTTTTCTCCAGAACACCACAGAAGGAATTCTCTCCCCCACCCCACTTCTCCCCAGTTTTTTTTTTGGGTTCTCCTAGATCCTGAGTTTCAGGCTGAGCCTGTGCTGTTCGTGTGCTATTCCAGGCTTTATAAAATCCTTTTTATGATGCAGAAAAACTCTGTCATAAAATCTGTCACAAACATGGTCATAAAGTCCAGACCCTATGCTCTACTCCCTGTCCTCAGCTGGAATTTCCTCCTGTTGGAAACTTTCCATCGAGCTCTCATATAGGAAACCCAAACCCCCTCCAAACTGGATTGCTCAGGAACACTGAAGATCTCTGGAGCTAGATATTTCTTCTCTTGTTTTTCTAGGAAATCAGGAAACTGCATCTAAACCCAAAACATCATGAGATCTGCTCATCCCACAAGATTTTCCCTGGGTGGTCAGTGGAGTATCGGGAGAAGATCAGACATCCTGAAGGCCATGGAAACACAGATGCTCATGGGAATCTCCATGGGCTCAGTTTTACCTGGATATAATTTATGGAACTGTGACTTGAAGCAGAGTTTGGGCAGCTCAGCAGCAGCACAGCTCGGGGTGCTGCTGGTTTTCCCGCCAGGTAAAAAGTCATGTCCATCACATCCCTGTCATATCCATCTTATCCATCCCTCCAGGGCTCTTGGAGAGAAATCTGGGAAACATCAGAGAATTCGTGGTGGTTCTACCCACCCCTGCCAGCATCATGGCAGTTTTATGTGGATATAAATCCCGCTTTACAGCCACTCCAGGGATGAAAAGCAGCCCCAGGAGGCCACCCCTGAAACTCAACCTCTGTTTTCTTTCCTTCGCCAGGAATTTGCAGGTGAATAATAACAAACACTGAGCAGAGAACATGACCTGGCTCCCAGAGAGTCCGAACAAACACCGAGTTCCTTGTCCCAAGGAAATCAGAGCAAATCAGGCTTTGCAAACCCACTGAGCAGTTCTTGCATTTCAAACCACGCCGGATCAAAGGAGACCAGGCTGGGAGAAGATCTTGGGAGCCACTCTGGGAGCACGTGTGCTTTTGGGGAGGCAGAGATTGTGTTTTGTATCGATTTCCCCTTCAAACCAGCTCGACAAAAGAGACAGAAAAGCATTTTCAGGGAAATGTACTCGGAGGCAGTGGATGAGTGCCCCTCAAAGGCTCCGTGCACTCGTGATTCCCGCATTATGGGGTCTCTCCATGGGGTCTGTCCATGACATTCATTACAAGGCCGGGCTCGGGAAGAGCCGGAGAGTGGTTTCTAATCTTTCTGCTCCCAAAGAAACTCCTGCAGCTCTGAACTCGATGTGTGGTGCTAAAGGCACTGCCCTGAGGCTGCAGCCTGCCTGGAACGATGAGGAGCTGTGCCCGGAAGCAATCCCGACTCCGGCTTTTATTCCTGGGGATGTTATTGATCCGCAGGCAGGATTCAGAGGGAATGCACAGCTCCCTTTTCCTCAGCTAACAGCCTGTACCCTGTGCCTCGGGCACTGTTTGGGAGCCTCGCTTCTCCCCCAACATCTGAGCCACCAGCTTGCTCCTGGGAAAGCGATGGAAACGTGGAATTGTGCACAATGTGGGAAGCGTTCGTTGTGCTGATGGAATCAAATCAGAGCGAGGCCTGCTCAGGCCACGTTTGTGTGGGTTGCTCCCCACTGAAACCCCTGTGCGGCTGCTGTCCCGTGGTTGTAATCGTGGAATTGTAAAGATTGGAAAAGACCATCAAATCCAGCCATTCTCCCAGCTCTGCCAAGGCCCGGGCTAACCCATGTCCCCAAGTGCCACATCCACGGGTTTTTTGAACACTTCCAGGGATGGTGACTCCACCACTGCCCTGGGAGCCTGTTCTGATGCTTGAACACCCTTCCAGGGAAGAAATTTTTCCTAATATCCAGTCTAAACCTCCCCGGGCCCAGCCTGAGGCCATTCCCTCTCCTCCTGTCCCTGTTCTCTGGGAGCAGAGCCCAATCCTTCCCCCTCCTGTCACGGAGTTACGCAGAGCCACAAGGTCCCCCCTGAGCTCCTTTTCTCCGGGCTGAGCCCCTTTCCCAGCTCCCTCAGCCCCTCCTGGTGCTCCAGCCCCTTCTCTGGACACACTCCAGCCCCTCTTGTCATGAGGAGCCCAAAACTTCATCCCAGAGCAGGGCAAAATCCCCATGGGTGGTACCTCTTTGGGCCTTGCAGGGATAGGTTTCCATCTCCGCCTCGTGCAGGGGGAACGGGGCCTTAGCCGGAGTGACAGGCCGGAACATGTAGCTGTCATTGGGCAGGGAGTGCATCCGGGACACGGAGATCTTGCGGACCGTCAGCAGGTTCTGGGAATCCTGGGGCCTCAGGGAGGCCGCACTGCCCTGCAGAGCGAGGAGAGAGGGAGATGGCGTCACTTCAGTGGGGAATTTACAGGGAGCTCCTTCTCTTTTTGCTTCCAGACCTTGTGCGGATGTTCCCATTAGGATCTTCCCCACAGGCACACGGTGGCTGCACGGGACAGCAAAGTTACCCTGAGGGGAGAGCTCAGGGTGCAGCTGGAATAAAGGGAGGTGTCCGTGACCCACCCACTCAGCCAGCTCTTGGACACACAGGGAGAAAGGAAAGGCCAGGAAAAAGGGACCCTGTAAAACGCAGCATTTCTCACATTATCCTCATCTGATGTTCCAGGGAGATGCTTTAGGGAGGCCTGAGGGTGACATCCTCCTCCTCAAACAGAGGACAGAGGGGCCAAACCAAGTCCTTCTGGAAATTCACGTGTGACCTTCCCAAAACACACTCACAGGGCAGACATTTAAACACAATTGACACCACTGCAAACCCTGAGGCCTCCCTCCTACAACCTGGAGCATTTTGGGCATCACTGACCCCTGAAGAAGGAGGCAGAGGGAAGGAGAAGACACCGTGGCAGTGAGGGTGGGTGTGTGGAGCCTTTCTTGGGGGTACAAAAAGGGTTTTTCTTTGCTGTCACTGAAGCGGGTCTGGTTGGAAGTGCCCACACGGAGCACACCACAAACCCTAAAGCTGACCCCTCTCAGGCATCTCACAGCAAATCCATCCTGGGTAAGCTGTAGGGACACAAATGATGTTCCTGAGGTGCTGATGGAGAAGCTGAGAGGTGATGACATGACTTGGCCAAGTGTTGGGACAGCAGGAGCCCCCAGGCCAGGCCCTGCCGCCTGGCTGGACACATTCCCCTCCCAATTGCCCCTTTTATCTAAAACACAGTGAATCCCTCTGGTTTTCCTTTAACGTCAGCCTCCCAGTGACTGATGGAAAACATTTTCCCAGCTGCCTATCTTAAATTAAACGTATTTTGCTTTGCTCTCCCAGGCTGTTTTCCCTCTCCGCCAACAAAACCTGGCCCTGAGATCCCTCAGGTTTGGAGCTCACCAAGGATCTGGTTCAATCTGTTTTTTTCCTTTGTATTTCTGCCTTAGAAATGTCTTTCCTCAGTTCCCTGAAGCCCCACACCCCAAGATGGATTAGTCCATGCTTTTACCCTGCAGAGCTTGGCTGGGAAGGGCGGGGGGGGCAGCAGGTATTTACAGCTCGTTGGCATCCAGCTCTGCCAACTGTGGCTGTGCCCAGGAGCCCTCCGGCTGCCACCCAGGGCTCTCAGCTGATGAATGAAAGCCTCGGCAGCCGGTGCCAGTTGGTCCCTGGCCATCCCAGCTAATCAGCTCCATCAGCACGGCATCACCTGAGCTGGGGGCAGCCGGCTGCTTGTTCATAGCCCGGAGCCACACCGAGAACAAAGGGTCTCGCCCCACTCGCTCAGCACTTGAACAGAAGGATCTCAGGATTTGGCTCTTCAAGCTCAGCTTGTCTCTGGCTGGAACAAATGAACAGAAAGCCCTTCTTGACATCAGCCACTTCAATTTTTAAGGGTTCAGCTGTTGAGACCTGACTGAATTAGGGACGTGGGTAAATTTCAAATGAAATAAGTGCTTGAAATATGAACCGCAGATGGGAAATTTGTTGGCTCCCACCTGGAGAGCTGCTCTGGACAGTGAGGATGGTTTGGAGACAGCTCTGCTGCTCCTCCTCCTTGCTGGGAAACACCTGCTGCACTCCAGAGCCTGATCCCATTCCCTGGAAATCGTGGGAGGGACTGAGCAGAGGGGGCTCCAGCCCTTCTGGTTTGCTGGGGATCTCCCTGGGGCACCTCCTGAATCCACAGCTCTGGGGATTGCTGGAAGCCTGAGGTGCGGATCCCCTCCTGCCTCTGTTTCCTCAGTATCACAAACAAGTTCTTCCAATAACAACACTAAAATCAAACCTGGCACTGCTTTCTCCACAAAGAAAAGACTGCCTTTGAAGCCACAATGCTCACACATCGCCCTGCGCACCAAATGCACGTTTTAAGGGCCTAAAAAGAGGATTTCACTCCTATCCCACACAGGGCTGGTTCCTCTGGGACACGCTGTTTCCCCAGCTGGAAAGGACAGAGGCTGGAAAGGTTGTGGCTGTGAAGGGACAGGTTTGGGACAGTTCAGACACAGCCCCAAAGCACAACACCACATCAGCCACCTCAGCCTGGTGGCCCGGGCTTCTCTGGGAAGGTGGTAGGACATGGTGGGAAGCAGAGCAGAAGGATGGGATGCTTTTCCCCCTCATCACCGCTCCCCGTGGAGTTTCCAGAGTTAACAGGAGGCTCTGCCCAGCTCCTGATGTGCTTGGGAAGTATTGGAAGATGAGGAAAACCCAAGAAGAATGGACTCAGTTTGCAATCCCAGCCTGTGTGAAAGGACGTGCCCTCTCTCTCCCCACAATTAGAAAAGCAACCTGTGCATTTCCCTGCAGGAATGTCTGTGAGGAACAACATTCAAATAGCCAATTCCCCATTGCTGTGTAACCAAATCTCCTTTTCCTTGCCTTAATGGAGTCTGATAGATTTCACAAAAATCTAATTTAATGTAATTTAATCTCCAAGCCCCCACTGATTTCGCGGTAGATTTATTTGTGATCATGGTGACAAAGCAATTCCATGTTCACTCTTAATCACAGGCTGCTGACACGGGATGAGACAATTATCTCACGCCCTCCTTCCCCCCTGCACTCCTGACTGTTTTCCTGGAGGACTGATAGGAATCAGAGAGCAGGCAGTGTCTGGAAAAGCAACCCAGAAACCTCCAGCCTCTTGCCGAGGGGCTCTGATAATTCCCAAGTCATCCATGTCCTGAGCAGAGCCAGCGGGGAGCTGCACATTTACACCAGCACTGAATTGCTGGAGGATCCTCTGGAAATGCCAAAATGGGATTAAAAAGAACCTGAGCAGTGTCCCTGTGAAGGGAATTTATCCCATCCCGTGCTGGAGGTGCCAGGACTCCCAGTGCCAGCATTCCCAGGCTTTATGGGATTGCTCCTTGGTCCTGCTGCCTTGATAAATGACAAGGCCTGGCTGGGACAGCAGGACAGGGAGCTGTGGCTATTATGGCTCTGAACTCCAAATCCACAACCTGGCAATGAACTGGAGAGATGGACTTTCAACCCTCCCCTGGACCAACACTCGGGATAGCATTTCCAGCAGCTCCACCTGTGGGAGCCCTGGGAGCTGACCCAGGATGTGGGCTGGTGGTGACACCCCTGCTGAAGGGGGACTGGGACAGCTCCTTGTGTCCCATCCCTTTGGCTCCGTGTGGAATCCGTGTGGGATCTGCCGGTGGGATCCATGCCCTGCCCACCCCAGCTCTGTGTGGGCTCTCACCAGGGCCTGGTGCTTCCCCTGCAGCACGGCCTTGGTGTGCTCCTGGCTCCCGTGCAGCGCCCGGCTCTCGGGGGCCACGGCCCCGCCCCGGCTCCCGCCGGCGCTGTTGGTTCCTCTGGACATCTCCAGCTCGATCTCAGCGTCCATCTCAGCGTCCTCCTTGGCCTCCTTGTTGCTCTCCTCCAGGTGCTTCATCAGCACTGCCACCACCACGTTGACCAGGACGAACTGGGCGATGAGGACGAAGGTGACGAAGTAGACAGGGGAGATGACGGGCAGGTAACTGAGGCAGTGCTTGTCCTCCCGGGTGCATTCCCGGAGCGTGTCCTGCAGCAGGGAGGGACAGGGCAGGGATTAGTGGGGCTCTGCTTGGGCTCCAAGGGCAGAAACACCAAAAGAAGCCAAAGCGGGTACAGCTGAAATGGATAAAAGAAAATGCGGAGACCAGGAATTAAATCACCTACAAAGAGGGGAATGTGTTGCCCAGAAGTTGTGGATTCCCCATCTCTGGAGTGTCCAAGCCCAGGCTGGACAGAGCCTGGAGCAACCTGGGAATGTGGAAGGTGTCCCTGCCCATGGCAGGGGGTGGAATGGGATGAGCTTTAAGGTCCCTTCCAACCCAAACCATTCCATGATCCTGTGTTCCCATGACACATCCCAGAGGCGCAGGACGCAGAGCACATGGTTACCCGTGTCAGCCAAAAAAAGGGCATAATTTTCCTTAAATATTATATTCAGGAACGAAGTTTCAGGCTGGGTGACACTTAGGACAAACCCCTGCTTGAAAACATACCTGGCTTTTCAATTAGGAAGTCTCATTTTGCTGTTTTAAGAGGAACCGTTTTGGTTTTCACCTAAGAGTTGCCTAAATCCATTTGAAAACTGCACCTACAGCTCTCTCGAGAGGAGGAAGCACCCAGAGACTGCACAGACCTTCATGATCCCATTCCAGTTGTCCCCCGTGGACACCCTGAAGAGGGTGAGGAAGGCCATGCCGAAGTTGGTGAAGGTGGCGTGGCGGCTCAGGCCTTCGCAGGGATTCTCGTCACTGCAATCTGCGGGACAGGGAAGGAGCAGCACATCAGCCAAGCCACACTGGGTTATCCACAGCAGCCCCCAAAGCTGGGGGTGGCACCCTGAGCTGTGTCCCATGGATTTATGGCATCAGGGGGTGGTGACATCCTGCTCGGGAGGAGCAATGGGGAAGTTGTTTTCAGCTGGACAAGCCTGGGACAGGACACCAGGAGGAAGGGAAGTGGTGGTGGTGGAATTTTCATCCCTGGAAACTTTCAAGGCCAGGTTGGACGGGGCTTGGAGCAACCTGGGATAGTGGGAGGTGTCCCTGCCCACGGCAGGGGGTGGCACTGGATGGGATTAAAAGTCCTTTTCGACCCAAACCGTTCCATGATTCCATGATCTTATGATTTCTGTGATTTCCTTTACTCCTGCTCTACAACTTCCTTTGTTCTCCTCTTGCCTGTGCCCTTGCCCTGATGATTTTTACAGGGTACGTCCACCACGAGGGATATTTTCAGTGAGATAAAGTGGAGCAATTTGACATTTTCCCCCTGAGAATTAATATCCTAATGAATGCAAATTGAACATATGAAATATCCATCTTCCCATAAAACACAGGCTCGTTAAATATCCATTAGGACAGGCAGCAACGGCTCTTGGTTGGGCATTTCACTCTTAGGGTAATTATTCGGAGGTAAATTGGAAGGAAAAACAAAAATAAAAATCCAAGAAAAACCCACAAATGACCAGTCCTGGGGGAGAGAGTGCTGATGGTTCTTGTGGCTGGCATGGACTGATCAGGAAAAAGGAGGGAATATTCCCATTAAATAGGGCTGGGAAGCAGAGTCCTGCCCCAGAGGGGTTCCCTGGGCTGGCATTGCCCAGGTGTGTGTGTGGAAACACCAGAAGAGCCATTTTTCACCCCTGTGACTGAACAAATACACCCACAACTCCAGGGGTGGAAGATAAACCCACACTGTTTCACTCAGGGTGGATGCAGGACTAATTCCTTTCCCGGAATTTGTGGGAGACTGAAAAATAATTTGGTTTTGGTTGAAAGAATTATTCTGCTCTCAGGCACTTGTAATCTGAGCAGAGGGCTGGCTCATAAAGGGGATTAATGACAGCCATAAACTCTGCTCAGGAAGGGCCCTGCTGGTGCTCCTGGAGCTCTAATTGGGATGGAAATGTTGAGGATGCAGACACAGCTCCTTCCAGCAGCATTTTCCAGGCTGGGTAAGGCAGGGCTGGAAGTTTGCTCTGAGTTTAGTGATGGGCACATCCCTGAGCAGCTCCAGTATCCTCAGACTGGAGGATTAATTAATGCTGGACAGGCAGGAACCGCTGGATGCCTTCTGATGGATGGAGAGAGGGGAAGGTGATGCTGAGAACACGGGGCAGACAAGCCCTGGGCAGCTGGAAGAGCAGCAGCAGCCAAGAGCAGAGAGCTGATGGGGTGTGAGGGAAGCTGCAAGCAGGGACGTGTTTATGGTGGCACCTCTCCAGCAGGAATGTGACCCCCATGCAGCTCTGCAGCCTCATGTGCTGTCTCCTGTAGCAAACTTCCATCTTTGTGAATAAATCCATGCCGGGCAATGAGATTGAAACAGCAAAGACCTCCTCCACAGCCAAGGGTGGTGTTGGACAAATCCCTAAATGTGTGTGTGTGTGTGTGTGTGAGACAGGTTCTGGGTTACATCCTCGCGTGTCAGCTGTGACCCTGAGATCAAGAGACAACGTTCATCTTCAGAGCGTGAGTGTGAAGCTCAGGAAGGCCCAAGAATGAGGGAGAGAGAGAGGGAGAAAAAAGGAAGCAGCCAGATACCAAATAAACATCAACCGGATGAAACGAGCGGTGTCAGGCCCATTACTCACCGAGCTTGCCAAACAATTCCACTCCCAGGGCAGCATAGATAAAAAACAGGAGCATAAAAAGTAGGCCAAGGTTCCCTACCTACACAAGGAGAAAGCAGAACAAGGGTCAGGCAAGTCGAGGTCATGAATGAAATCACTCCATCACATTTTCAACACAAGCAAAGGAGGGTGGCCAGAGGCAAAGCAACTTTCCCTTGGCTTCCAGCACCCTGGTCCCTCTCAGAGTTCTGCTTTCAGGGGCCCAGAGAGGTTTTTGTGTGGGGGAAGGAGCAGAAACGCCCTTGTGGAAAGCAGCAGCTTCTCCATCACCCTCTGCTGGTCTGGAATTTGGCCACCCCAGGGCACCCTGGGGACCTGGGGCTCCGGTCTGGGTTTGAGGGGCCTTTCCCTTTTTGGGACTCTGAGACAGCACTGAGCCACAAGAGGAACTGGTTTCCAGAGGTTTCACTGGCATGGAGGGCTGTCAGTGCTGCAGGGAGAGGAGAACTCCTGAGAACTGCCCGGATTTTGGCTTTCCATGCCCCACAGGAAAGGCCTTGTCCCACAGGAAAGGCCTTATCCCACACACCAACACTGCAGCTCCAGGTGCTGCTGTGATGCCTTAGGTTTTAACTTTTATATTTTCAAATCCTGCACTGCTTAGAGTGTAACTCTGAAGTTCCTTGTAACCTGTAATTTCTGCTCTCTCGTGCTGGGCAGACACAACAAAGCCTCTCCAGGCTTTGCCTTCAAGGACAGCCAGGCTCTGCTAGGCCCAAAATGTGTAAACCAAAGACTCTAAAGGGGGCAAGCTGAGGGGAATTACATCATTAAACTGGGGCTTTAATTGGAGAATTAACCGTGGTATGCAAATGAACCAAACCTATAAAGGTGTGAAGAACTCGTGACCTGGGGTCCATCTTGGGGTCCATTTTTTTGGAAGCAGCCTCTGGCTTCCCCAGGGTGTACCTTGAAGGTCCTTCAAATAAATACCTATGTTTATTCCCTTACTCTTGTCTGGTCTCTGTTCCTAGGTGGCTGGAGAAGGCATCAGCTGGAGGTGCTCCAAGCCCCTCAAGGCGGCTGAAGGGGGTGACAAGTGCTCTTCACACCACCAGCATCACAGTTCTCCGTGCTGGATTCCATCCCAGCACAGAATCCAAGCCTCCAAAACATCTCCAAGAGCACATTTTTGGTGATTCAGGCAGAGAACACGAAGGGCAGAGTAACCTGACCTGCTACCACCTGCGAGGAGCTGCTCACATTCATCTCTCCTGCCACTTTAATTGCTCCTGTTAGCAGCTCGTAACTGAGACAAAGTGAGTTCTGGGCACCACAAGCAGGATTTTATCCCTAAAAAACAAGGAATTAGGAGGTGATCGAGGCAGTCAAGCCCAGGGATTCGTGATCTCTGAGGTGTATTTTAGGGAACCCTTAGTTTGGGAAAGTTTTCTTCTCTCAGGTGGCCACAACAGCCTTGTTGGTGTTTTGATTTCATTTTGTCAGAGAGTTTATCAGTGTGATATCTGTCACTGTAAAATTAACACAGCTATTGCTGATGAAAGAGGGGATTTTTTATATTAAAGAAATGGGAATATTCCAATCACCCAGTGCAGTTTGTGATTGCTATAAAGCCTAAACTGGCTCTGCAATTTCCCTGACATTATTACCATCCTCCAGGGAATAATAAAGATAAAACAGGGATGTGGATGGCTGGGCTGGATTATTTCATCTGCCTCTGCTGCCTTCTGGAATAGCTTTTCCTACCTCATGTCTGCTGGACCACTGATGGTTTGGGAGACATTAGAAATGAGCAGGCACAAGCACAAACGCAGCACACACGCTGCTGGGGAGGCAAACGAGCAGATAATTACAGGGAATTAAAATAAAAGTGATAAACTTTCAAGGTTGAGGCAACAGAATAGGGTGCTGGATTTTGCTCTAAGCAGCCTGAATATTTTGATGCCTAAATAATCAGCCTGCAAATGTACGGCATTGATGAAATTCCAAAGAATTTAGGCAAACTTGGAAGTTGTCACCAGGTTATGAGTCAAAGCTGTTATCTGGCTTTCAATGGAGAGAAAAGAGGGAAGGGAGAAGGAGAAGGAGAAGGAGAAGGAAAAAAGGAGGAGAAAAGCAGGAGAAAAGGAAGAGGAAAAGCAGGAGGAAGAGAAGGAAAAGGAGGAAGAGACGGAGGAGGGGGGGGGGGGGGGGGGGGGGGGGGGGGGGGGGGGGGGGGGGGGGGGGGGGGGGGTGGGGGGGGGGGGGGGGGGGTGGGGGGGGGGGAGGAGAAGGAGAAGGAGAAGGAGAAGGAGAAGGAGGGAGAAGGAGAAGGAGAAGGAGAAGGAGAAGGAGAAGGAGAAGGAGAAGGAGAAGGAGAAGGAGAAGGAGGAGGAGGAGGAGGAGGAGAGGAAGGGGAAAAGGGAAAAATCCCTTTCAGCCCATGGCCTCCAGCAAGGCCTGAGCACAGGGAAGGAGCCCAGGCACATTCCCAGGGATGGGCTGAGGAGCAGGAGCGGAGTCAGGGGCTGAGCACAGGGGAGGAAGCCTGTGTGTGTGTGTCTGTGGCCTTGGTGAGTCAGTCCCACCCTGTAACTCCACGTTCCCCTTTGGAATTCCCTCGGGGATACAAAATTAATGTCTCCAAAGCACTCTGAGATCTACTGAAACCAGACAAGGAAAAGATGGTGAAGTGAATCATGCTGCTGGAAGGGACGGGAGGGGGCAGGAGCTTTTCTCCAAAGGCCTGTGCTGGATGCTCCGCCAGGAACAGAAATCCAGCTCTGGGCAGCAGCCTCAGCTCTGGCAGCCCCAGCAGGCTCTGAGAAGTGGTTCTGGCTCTGAACAGCTCAGCCCAGGCTCCCTTATCCATCCAACTCCCCCTGACTTGGGCACAGAAAACTCCAGACATCCCCTCTCTCTGGCAGCCAGGGGCTATTCATCATTTCCTGGGAATCCAGTGCCAAGGGGGGGCTGTGGACTGCAGGGAGAGAAGCACAGATGAAGAACATCTCAGAGATGCTGTTGGTGCCCTGAAGACCTCAGAGAAGCCACATGAGTTGGAGATGCCAGAGAGTATCTGTGATTCCTCCTGGAGCTGATGCCTTAGGTTTTAACTTCTATATTTTTCAAATCCTGTACTGCTTAGAGTACAACTCTGAAGTTCCTTGTAACCTGTAATTTCTGCTGTCTCGTGCAAGGTAGACACAACAAAGCCTCTCCAGGCTTTGCCTTCAAGGACAGCCAGGCTCTTCTAGGCCCAAAATGTGTAACCCAAAGACTCTAAGGGGGGAGCAAACTGAGGGGAATTACATCATTAAACTGGGGCTTTAATTGGAGAATTAACCGTGGTATGCAAATGAACCAAACCTATAAAGGTGTGAAGAACTCTTGACCTGTTGTCCATCTTTGGGTCCATTTTTTTGAGGCAGCCTCTGGCTCCCCCAGGGTGTACCTTGAAGGCCCTTCAAATAAATACCTATCTTTATTCTATTCCATTACTCTTGTCTGGTCTCTGTTCCTAGGTGGCTGGAGAAGGCAGCAGAGCTTCTCTCTGGAATGCTGGCTGGCAGCACTGGCCGTGTGCTGGGATGCTGGGAGCAGACTCCTCCATCCCACCCCGAGGAGCAGGGAGAGCCTCCAGGAGGGGCTGCCCCCTCTCCCGGTGTATCCCAGCTGGACCTGTGCCCTACCACTGCAAAAGCCCTGGAATAAGCTGCTCAGCTCAAGGAAAGGGGCTTCCCTCTCCACACACCCAGCTGGCTCTGGGAGAGGCCCTGAGGGAATTTGCATCTCCTGCTGCTGCACTCCTGAGGGAAGCCACTTCCTCCTGTGCCCCTTCCTGCTCTGACATCCATGGGCACTCCCGGTGCCCATGCACTTGGCTCCCTGGGATGCCTGTCCAGAGCAATTCCTCATCAAATCAAGCTCCTGCCAAGCCTTTCCAAGGCCGTGAGTCCTCCCCATCTTCTTCCATCACTCTCCAGCCAAGGCAATAATCCTGGCAGTGGGAAAACAGCCCAATTCCTGCGCTAGGCCCAGGAGAAAATGGATGCCTCTGCCTGGAAAACAGAGGCCATCTGTGAGAATTCCAGGACTGGTGGAGAGACACAACCCTTGGAGGGTGAAGTCACCTCAGGATGACCTGAACAAGGTTCCCTTTCTGTGTCCCCTCAGCCCCACGGAGCCCAGCCCCAGGAGCCAGCAGGATGTTTGTACCTCTGGAATTCTATATCACTGCTCCAGGCCCTCAGGGATCTCTGCAGCACAGCTCACACCTCCCTATCTCCCCAAACTCTTCCTCCCCAGAGCTGGCTGCTCAGCCATTCCCATTCCTGCCCTCTGAGCCCACATCCCTGCGGCTCTCCAGGGGCTGGCAAAGCCAGGCTGTTTTTTTTGCCCCCCAGCTGCAGTTGGACAATGCCAGAAAAGCTCTTCAGGAGCTGAAGTTGAGATAAGCTCAGGAATTCCAGCACCAAGAGGAGATAAAGTCCAGGATGGGAGCAAACTTCAGGTCCTGCCCTTCAGGGCTCTGCTAGAACGAGGAGTTCTTCGCTTTTTTCTTGGCACAGAGTCTCTGTGGGGGCAGTTCCAAGCTTTTGAAGACAAAGAGGAGCCTCTTGTCCAGCCTGGAGGGAATTAATGTGCCATCCACGGGTCCAGCGAGATGAGAGAAGGGAAAACAACCCGGACCTTTTGATAGGGAAGTTTCACATCTCACCGTTGTTGGAGGATGGGAATTGGGCTGGATTCCAGCTGTCCTCTGCACCAGAAAGAGCTGTGGCTGCTGGGGGATTCACTTCCACCAGGAGTGCTTTAAACCAAATTTAAATTCCAACTTTGCCACAGAAAGGGTGAACTGGACTTTGGAAAGCTGGGAGTGGGAAAAGGGCTAAAGGACCACCATGAAACAGGAGTCTTCAAGAGCAGCCTTTGCTTCCAAACCCAACAGCCACCAGACACAGAAGCAAGGAGATGATCAGTGATGGATGAGCCGTGTAATTAATTATCGAGCCTCAGCGAGGACAGAACTCAGAAAGAAGAGGAAAACACTTGAAGCAGGTCTTGAAAAGCTGCTCCACACTGAGAGATTAAAGGAGTTCATTTCTCTCCCGTTCACCAGACTGCAAGAGATTATTTTATCTAGCATGGCTCCGAAAAGGAGACGTGCTACAAGAACAAAGCAAAATTATATCCAGTGAAAAAACAAACGTGGCTAATTCAGACTGAAAACACCCGATTTTTTTTTTTTTTTTTAGCAGGAAGAGTAAACAAGAATGTATTCCATCAACTGGGGATGGCTGATTCCCTAACACTTTGAATCCTTAAACCAAGAGCCAGGTGTTGGGTTTTTTTCTGGGATTGAGAGGACATGGAGAAGGTGTCAATTTGAGATCATTCCCTGACCATTCTTTCTGTCTCTGTGGCCTCTCCTCATTTTTTTTTCTCTTCTCTTTCCCAGAGGAGGAGAAGGTCTCTGACCTGGCAGACAGAGGTTACCACGCAAGGAAGGTGCAGTGGGAACACTTTGAAAAGAGCAGCTCCAGCTCAGTCTGAAGTCCCAAAAGAGGAGATTAATCCTGTGACAATCTTGGATCAAAACTCTACATTCCCCCAAATCTGGGGATAATTGGTTCTCCAAGTGTTTCTCAAATTGCTGAATAAAAATCAAATCCAAAGCTGATGAAAATCACCCCCCAAAAATGCAGTGACAGTTCCTTGTCATCGTCAGCCCATAAATGGGCATTCTCCACACACCAAAGAATTTCCCCCCAAAGCTTAATGAATAAACATTAAATTAGCTTTTTTTGTCACTTAGAAGCCACATTCAATGAGGATTTTCCAGCTGTGGTTTTAGGATGCTAATTTAATTAGGGTAGGAACTCATCCCTTGCCTTGGAAAGGAAAGCTGCAGCTTTATGAAGAGTGATGGTTGTCAGAGAGCTCTTCCTAAAATCTCCTTCTCATTTTCCCAGCTTCAGTGGAGGCCAAAGGGGCATTTTTTTTTATCTGCACGAGATCTGCTCGGAATATCCCTGGGGTCTTCCCTTTGCAAGAGACCTCACTTGGAATGCAAACTGCAAGAACACCCCAAGGAAACCAAAAGCCTGGCCTGGAGCCACCCTATTGTTTGTGGGGGGCAGAGAAAACGAGGAGGGAGAGAAAATACAGTCTGTGGTCACAGTGCTTTGTAAATTAAAAACCAGACACAAATCCAAGGATTTCATGAAATGCCAGCCCGGGGGTCAGGCTGGTGAATCCCTGCTTTAGTCTCAGCCAAAATCCTTCCAATCTGGAGAGCAAAGGGCAAATGCTCAGATTAGAAACATCTTTGTGGCAGTGATGAAGAGCAAAGCAAAGGGGTCTTTCCAAGGAAAAGAGATTCCCTGTTTTCCAGTTCTCTTGGAACTGGATCATGGCTCTTGGGTCATGGGTTGCTCTGTACTTAGGACCTAAGTCCCAGGGTGGTTTTGGGTTATGTTTTCTCCTGATTCTCTTGTGGCCACTCATCCTCTGGAGGAGATTCCCACACGGTGTCTGCCCTGGGCTGCTCCTGGGATTCAGGGAATGGGAATGTGCAGGCAGCTGAGTTAACCCCAAACACGGAAAGATCAGAGCTCACACCAGCACACCCACAAATGAGCAGAACACACCTTAAAAAGGGTAAGATTTAAAAAAACCCCTAAACACCTTGGAATTCTGACAGAGGACTGAAAGCTGGCAAAAAGTTTCTTTCCTTCTTTTCTCAAATAACCAGATCCATAAAAAAGCATTCCCAGGAAGTGAACACTCGCGGGATCCTATCAAATATCAGTCTGAGTCTGGCAGAGGTGTTGTTCCTCTTGCAGCTCAGCAGAGTTTGGTGATTGGTGACCCCAAATGAAGATTTTAACCCTCAGAAGCATCTCCCCAGTTTGCCTTTCCGGGGCTGCAGCTCGTCCGTCAATAACTGAGATTGTTGCTGCCTCCCAAACAAAACTCCCGAGTTGGAAGCTGTCGGCTCCCAGTGCTGTCTCTGACATCCTTCTCTGTCCATCCTGGTGTTTCCCAAACTTGCCACTGAAATGTGGGGTTCATCAGAGCTCTGCCTACAGGGATTTGCTCTCTGGGAACACTTTTCCCATCATTTTGGCTCTCCCATTGAACGCACTCCAGGATGAGCCGTGCAAAACTCCGCTCCCAAGGCCTGGAGAAAGCTGAGACCTTCCCCAGGTGGCTTCTAGAGGCCACCAAACACGGAGCTGTCCCTGGGCCCCAAAGGCATTTGTGTTCCCAAGGGGGGCACCCTGGGCATGGAGGAATTTTGGGGGCTTACCTGGGGCAGGGCTTGCACCACCGTGTCCAGCAGAGCTCTCATGCCCGTGGCCATTTTCAGCAGTTTCAGCACTGAAATGAGGAGCAAATCCCGCTCAGCAGGACTCAGGGGAATATTGCAGGGAAAATCCATGAAGGAAATCCAGGCTCAGGTCTGGCAGGGAGGGTTTCAATCTCCGTTTATACACGTGGGGAATCCTCTGCATCCCCAGCACGGCTGAGCATCCCACTATCAGTCCCAAGGGGACTGGATTCCCACTGCCAGAGGGCAGGGATATGGGATATTGGGAAGGAATTCCTGGCTGGGAGGGTGCTGAGGCCCTGGCACAGGGTGCCCAGAGCAGCTCTGGCTGCCCCTGGATCCCTGGGAGTGTCCAAGGCCAGGCTGGACGGGGCTTGGAGCACCCTGGGATAGTGGAAGGTGTTGGGGTTGGAGCTGGATGGGCTTTAAGGTCCCTTCCCACACAAACTATTCTGGAATTCTATGAAAATGGACAAAAACCTGCAAGAACTCCAATGTGGGCAGGCAGGAGAATGGGAGAGGGATGGGGAGCCACCTCATCAGCAAAGAGCATCTTCCCAAGCTCTAACTGCCATTGCCTCCCACTCTGCTCTGGACCAGTATAAAAAGTCTGTGATCCCAAGCCGGAATCAGAATCCAACCGAGGATGCCACTGGAAAACCCCACGGAACCCCCAGCTTGTCTCTGAGCTGCCACCTCATGTTCCCCACAGGAACTGAACCAGCAGGGCTGGAAGGACAAATGTCCAAAGGATTTCCCAGAGTGGCTGGAGACCCCTGGAGCAGGACACACCTCTGGCTATCCTGAGCACCCTCATGATCCGGATTATGGTGGGATTGATGGGGAGCGCAGCGTTCATCTCGATCTCCTCCAGCGTGATGCCCACGATTGACAGGAGAACTATGGCCAAGTCCAGCTGATTCCACCTACAAAGAGAGGAAGGACACACAAAATCCAAATGACACATGGATGGACATCCAAGAGGAGGGAGTTTTATGTTAATAACAGGCACCAGCAGATCCCAAGTGCATCTCCTTGTGCCCATCTGGGCCCCCGTGAGTTTTAGGTGGTAGAAAACCAGCTCAGAGCAGCTGGCACAGACATCCTGTGAGCCACAAAATCTGGGAAGTGACTGGGAGCTGACTGGGAAGTGTTTCTGACCTCTGAGCTGAGCTGAGCTGAGCTGGTCAGGCCTGGTGGAAAGGGAAACACTGGGGGAAAAGATGTGTCTGGAATTTTGGGAGATTTCCGGAATTCCTTCTGCAAAGCCCAGCCGGCAGTTCTTAGGATTTTTAGTTCTTACACTACAAAGTCTGCACCCACAGAGAGCAGCCCTGGGCTCTTCCTGTGCCACCACAGCGATGCTGCATCTCCCCAGCATCCAGCCCTGAAAGTGGGGCAAGCCAGCCCTGAATCCCAAATCCACAGGGGTTCAAAATGCTCTCACCTGTCCTTAAAGAACCTCCGGAAACCAAAGGCCACCAGCTTCAGGAGTGCCTCGAACACAAAGACGATGGTGAACACGTAGTTGCAGTACTTGAGGGCTTCATCCAGGGACTGAAAAGAGAGATCTCAGTTAGGCCAGCCCAGTTAGAACGGCCCAGTTATCCTTTCCTAGACCCCCACGGTGGGACTGACAGGGAGCAGGGTGAGAGAAGCACAGAAATATCAGGAATAGAGTCATAAAGGCTGGCAGAGCTCACTAAATCACCCAGCAGAACCCAAATAAAGGCTCAGCCCCTGAGTCAAAGAAAACCCTCCAAAGCACCAAGATTAGTTCTGCTAAAAATGTCAGGTTCAAGCTCAGTGCACAAATTGTTCAGTCTGGGCCAGACAGAAAAAATTCACCCCTTCCCCATCTCCTGAAGATTCCTTGGTCTGAAGTGCCCAGCCTTGGGGAGAACAAAAACCTCGATGGATCATTTCTTGATTCCAGCCCTCGAGACAAAGGCTTTGCTTAAAAAGCTCAGAAAAATAAATAAACCTTGGAGATGGATTAAACCTTTCCTTCTTGAAAAATGGGACATCTCCAGAGCTGGGCAAAGTGTGTCCATATTTGGTGCAACGTTCCCGCTCTCCATGGAGCCGCTCTCGGAAGTCAGGAATCTGCAGTGTTTATACTTGAGGATGATGAGTGTTTATAATGGATTTCATTGGAGCTCTGGGCCAACAATAGCAAAGGAATCTTGTGGGGCCTTAAAATAGAAAACTGGGGAGGGAAGCAGCTCTTGGGGTGGGGAGGGATTGGGGGACAGGAGGCAGCGAAGCGGAATTTAGCTCAGTGTAGCACAGGACTCTGTATTTCCACTAAAAAATGGGAATTACGAGCATCAAACCAGATAAAATTGGAAATAAATGCAACAGAGGAGTCTGCAAAGCACCTCTGAGGAAGCCCAGGGCACAGGAAAGCTCTTTTTGTCCCCTTTGTGTGATGCCTGGGCCTTTGCTGACCCCCCACACACAGCGGGGTCACCAGGGCATGGCCACGGCCTGATTTTTGGGAATCAGAGCTGAAAGTTTCTTTGGTGTTGGCAACAATCCCTATTTTTGTTCCCGGGCCTGAAATAAAATGGCAGCTGAAAAACCACGGGACAATTTCCTATTCCATCCAAAGCCTGAGCCTGACTTCTGCCATCATTTGTGACCGTTTGCATTTGGATCTACAACTTGGTGTTAAGTGAACGTAAACCAAGTGTAAATAAGACCTAATCTGGATAAACAACATTTTCATGGGAAACAAAGGAATTTCCTGGTGTAAAACACACACACACACACGTTACCCTCTGGCTCAGCATCCAGGAGGCATTTGCAGGTTACCATGGAATGCTGGAAAAGGAAATGCTGAGCCAGAGCTTCATCAATGATAATGAAATGGAAAATTTATAGATGGACAGCCCCCATGATTTATGTCAAAGGTGTTCCGAGGGGAGAACGATTTTAGAATATATAAAAAAGGGGAGGATTGGACTTTTAAATTGGTTTTTTGTAAATTCATTGAGGAAGAAAAACGCTCTGCACGCAGTAACTCCAAGTTTATATCTGCTAATGGAATGTTCTAAAGCTCTGTTTTCCAGTGTGAGGCTCAGTCATGTCTGGGATCAGGAGAGGAAATATTCGCATCGGTCTTTTCCTCACAAAAGCTTCATTTTTTTGGGTTTTTACCCAAAGCAGGGGGCTTTTACCCAAAGCAGGGAAACCACGGTTTTGCCTGAGGCAAGCGACGCCCCAACAGCAGAGCCGGATCAGAACGCCGAGGCTTTCCAAGAACTGGGAACGGCCCCGTGGCCGATTTGATCCGAGGGGAGCCGTGCTGAGGGGCAGCTCCTACCTTGGGCTGGTTGTAGTGCTCCATGGACATGGTGATGACGTTGACGCCGATGATGAAGGTGATGAAGAGGTCGAGGTAGTGGCTGGTGCACAGGCTGTGGATGTACCTCCGTGCCGGCGAGTAGTCGGCGTAGTAGGGCCGGCGCTGGGCTTCTGCGGGGGACACAAAGGGCACCAGTGAGCCACCAGTGCTGCAGGGCTGGTGGCCACCACCCTGTGGCCTGAGGGTCATCTCCCACCTGGGCACGGGGTGGAGAACGGGGCTGAGCAAACCACGGGAAGCGGCCGAGGGATTCCTGAGGGATTCCGCCTCCCGGGAGCTCCCCGGTGGGGTTTTTGGGATGAGCCAAAGGTGACTGATCCATGAGGACTCTGGTGCCAGCCAGGTCCTCCCCTCACGGAACGGGAAGCAGGCAGGGGGAGGAGCAGGACGGACACAGGAGCCAAAGCCAAGGGAAAAGCTTCAAACACAGCAAAGCTTCAGCTGCAGGTGAGGGCAAAGCTTAGGGCAGGGCTCATCCCTCCCAGTCCTGCTGGTGCCAGGCGTATTCCAGGTGGGAGGAGAACATGCCCCGAGCTCAGCTTGAGCGCCAGGAGGTTTTTGGGGCGTTTGGAAACGTAAGGAAAAGCAGCAGTGCCGTGGCAGGGCATTCCCGAGGGTTGGGAGCACACGGGACACGGCCACAAAGCGCTTGGCTCTGCCAGGACAACCAGCACAAGCTCGTCTGGAAACAGGAATATAAATTTATTTATAAAATATATCATTAAACAATATATCCAGGGCTCAGGGCATGGCTGCATCTAAAACCATTCACAACCACATGAATTTTAGATCTCTGCCTCTGGTTGTGATCTCTCCTTTTTTTTTTTTTTTCTCTTTGAAACGGAGAAATTTCTGCCTGTGACCAAATTCCTGGGGCTGTTCCAAGGAGAGTGTTGGGAGCCCGGGACTGCATTTACTGCGTGTGTCTGTCTCAAATGAAACTGTGGCCACGGGGATGGCTGTGGGCACTGGATGGAGTCAAATTCCTTTCCAGCTGAAGCAATGTAAATATTCAGAGTTTACACAAGGCCAAGGCAGCGTTGCTGTGGATTTTACAAGTGGGAGAGACACTGAGGCCGCACCAAGTCAGAGCAGGATTGTTCTTAACAGCAAATATTTTGCAAACATTTCATCCAATTCAGCTTTAAATGCATGAAGAGCTCAGAAGTTGCTTCAGCTTGAAAATAAGGAGGGAAATCAGTTCAGGAGCACTCAGTGCCCTCCTGAAATCCATCTCCCTCTCCTCTCATCCTGCTAATACCTTTCAGATGGAAGGACTAAGGACTCTTGAAACGTGGGAGTTTTTTTTTTGTGCTGCAATCTGATGCCAGATTAAAATCCAAAACTTTAAAATTAATTGGATAAAGGGAAGCAGAATCTGCAGCTCTCTTTCAACTACATTTTTTTCTCCTGGTAGTTAAAAGTACAGTGGAGGCATTTGAAAAACATTTCCTCCTGACCAGGGTCACCAAGGCTTGGGGTTTTTTTTCTGCTGAGGGGTGTGGAAAAACAAGATGAAAGCAACCAGAGTTGTTTTTTGAATACATTTGTTTTTTCTGTTGCTTTCATGTGCCTTAATCCTACAAGTCATCTTGGACTGCTGGGGCTGTCTCTGCTACTGAGCTCAGCCTGACTGCAAAATAATAATAAAACCATTGCAGTTTAATATTTATTTCAGTCCAGATGAGGTGCTTTCATGTGTGTTCAGGATTACAACATCCTTGTCCTTCTTTTTATTTCATTTTTTAAGGAAATGTCTTCTTGGGAGTGCAAATCAACTCCTTGGGAGGTCTGAGAATACCCTTAAGAGTTAAATGTTGCATTTGTTAATGATGAATGGTTGATGAATGGATTTCAGGACGTGAGCAGGGATGGCTCGGCAGCACATAAGGAAAAGAGGTTGCAGGTGGCTTTAACCACCCCTCACCTGCCCAAATGCCTGATTTGTTCACTATTCAGCAAAAGATCAGGCGTTTCTTCTACTTTATAAACAAATTATGTAAGGAGAATCACAAGAAGACATTTTCCACTGTTAATTGCAAACCTCCTGAACTCCCTGGCAGCACCACAGCTCCTTCTTTCCACGGGCTGGAGAGGAGAACACCAAGGAGGAAGCAGCCAGCCCTAAAGGTGGGTCTGTCCTACAGCACAGAGGCCTCTCCCTCAGCACTGCCCGGGCCTGCCCCAATTCCCGCTGGGAAAACCTGGGACAGGCTTAAGCTGAAGGAGCTCTAGGAGAAGCCTGGCTCCTTTAGGACGCACACACAACCCAACGCTTAAGGGACAGGAGGGAAACTCCCCCGGGGGAGGGGACACATGCAGGGATGGCCGAGATGGAGGGGACAGAGGTGACAACGACCACATGCAGCAGGGCCGTGCCCAGGAGGACCCCATGCAGTGCCCACTCGAGGAGATGCTGCCCGTGCCAGGCCGGTGGAGGGAGCCGGGATGTGCCCGAGGAGCCGGGATGTGCCCAGGGAGCCGGGATGTGCCCAGGGAGCTGGGATGTGCCCAGGGAGCCGGGATGTGCCCGAGGAGCCGGGATGTGCCCGAGGAGCCGGGATGTGCCCGAGGAGCTGGGATGTGCCCAGGGAGCTGGGATGTGCCTGAGGAGCCGGGATGTGCCCAGGGAGCCGGGATGTGCCCGAGGAGCCGGGATGTGCCCAGGGAGCCGGGATGTGCCCAGGGAGCCGGGATGTGCCCGAGGAGCTGGGGTGTGCCCAGGGAGCTGGGATGTGCCTGAGGAGCTGGGATGTGCCCAGGGAGCTGGGATGTGCCCGAGGAGCCGGGATGTGCCCAGGGAGCCGGGATGTGCCCGAGGAGCTGGGATGTGCCCAGGGAGCTGGGATGTGCCCGAGGAGCCGGGATGTGCCCAGGGAGCCGGGATGTGCCCAGGGAGCCGGGATGTGCCTGAGGAGCCGGGATGTGCCTGAGGAACCGGGATGTGCCCGAGGAGCCGGGATGTGCCTGAGGAGCCGGGATGTGCCTGAGGAGCCAGGGCTGGGTCGGGAGATGCCAGGAAGGCAGAGGGGTTGCAGTGGGGTGGGAGCAGTGGGAGAGCGGCCCCACAGCTCTGGCAGGAGGGAGTTGCAGAGCTCCAGAGCCTCAGCTCTGGTCATTCCCAATCCCTTCGGGAAGTTCTACCTCTGTTGACAGCACAGAAGGGGCTCTGGGCTCCTGTCAGGTCACATTTTTAACTCTTAGAGGGATTTTGAAGTCCCCAGGTTGTGTTGAGGGTTCACTGCACACAGCCTGAGTGCTGCTGGCACAAGCAGAGCTGTGGGATCTGCGGGAGAACCTGGATGAGCAGGACACTGCTCCAGGGGATGTGGGCGCAGCAACCAGGGGCCACCTGATCCATTATTAACCCCAGCAGGCAAACCACGACCTGTGCCTTGGTTTCTCTGGGAAAATGGTTTTTGGGATGAGACTCCCGGCAGCCAGCTGGCAGATTTCTGTCATCATGGAATCAGGGAATGGTTTGGGTGGGAAGGGACCTTAAAGCCCATCCAGTGCCACCCCTGCCATGGGCAGGGACACCTTCCACTATCCCAGGGTGCTCCAAGCCCCGTCCAGCTGGGCCTTGGACACTTCCAGGGATCCAGGGGCAGCCACAGCTTCTCTGGGAATCGATGCCAGGGCCTCAGAACCCTCACAGGGAAGAATTCCTTCCCAAAATCCCATCTTTCCCTGCCTTCTGGTAGTGGGAATCCATTCCCCTTGTTCTGGCACTCCATGCTCTGTAAATGCTCTCTCTCCATCAAACACAGACAAGTTTCCCTTCAGCTGCTGGTTCAAATTGGTGGGAATGCAGCAGGGAAAAAAGAAACCGTCAAACAGATGAAAAAAAAGGGAAAATCCCAGCCTTTCCTCCCCCTGCTTTTAGATGCTGGCTGATGCTTGAATCTCACCTCTCTGCAGAGTATTTAAACTTTGCTTGTGGTTCTGCTGACATGAAAATTAATGAAGCACCATCCCCTGGCTTAAAAGCATTTTTAGTTGGCATTACAATCCCCAGCTCCAGCTCCTCCATTACAACGCTCTGCATGAAACATTAGAAAGCCCTAATGGGGTTATTCATGCCTGGAACAGAGCAGCTCTGTACCTGCAGCTGCCTGGAAAAATAAGCAGCAGGGATGGGTAATTCCCTGCTTGGAAACTCTGAACACTCAGGGATACAGCACCCAAAATTGGAGCTCTGGCTCAAACGTTTCTGGTGAATACAGAGAGGGTTGTGGCGCTGAGGGGATGCTGAAATTGAAATATCACCGTGTGCCACCCTCTAGAGAAAGGTTTGCAGTCACTGCTTTGAAAGGCATCTCTGGTGGGGCTTAAAATGGCCTCATCCTTCCACAGTTCCCAGCTCTGTTGGAACAGAGGAACTGATTGGTGGCCACTCTCCTCTCATAGAAAGGAAATGAGGAAAAAGCATTTCTGAATTCTCAGTTTTTGGGGGTCTTCCCAAAGGGACACCACTGGAAGGCACTCTGCTCCCAGCTATAGCCTTCCCTGGGCTGGGATTCTGGGATTTCCAGCTTTTCCTGCTCTGCATTCAGCCCCCAGTGTCACCCAGACCCCCCTGGAGCCTTTGAAGTCTGGAGCTGACCTGACACAGCAGATCCAGGAGGGCTGGATTTGGCCCTGGATCCCAAAAGCAGAGGAGATCAAGCTGATCCACGTGTTTTTAATCAAAACCTTCAGTCTGGGGAGGCTGCTTTCAGTCTGTGTCTTCTGAGAAGCTCATTAAAAGGCTGAGAGCAGCAGGATTGTTAAACTACACTTGGATATAATGGATGGAGCAGGCACTGCGTCAGGAAAAATATTCTGGTTTATCTTGAATTTTTTTTCCCCCCTTCACATAAAAAAGTTCAGTGAGCAGTTCTGCCTTTAAAACCACATCAAATGCATTTCTCAGTGTCCTCACCCCCTGCCCTCCGCTCTCCTTGAGCAGAGTGAACCTGCTGCCAGCCCCTTCAGCAAAGTGGCCCTGGGATGGGAAAGAGGAAATGTTTTGGAAAGGTCTGAGGTGGTGACAGTAGAGAATTGGGCTGAGAGGGACCTTCCTGCTGAAAAATCCCCCCAAAGCAGGTGATGAGTCCCCATCCTACCTGGGAAGGAGCTGGGTCCTGCTGCAGGGCTGTGTTTTCCATGGAGCAATCCCTGTGCCGGGCTCTAAATCCTGGAACCAGCCTGGGATTGGTACCCAGGATCACCCAGCTGAGGTTTATCCCATTCCTAGGGCTGTGTCCCAGGAGCAATCCCTCTGCTGGGCTCTAAATCCTGGATCCAGCCTAGGATTGGTACCCAGGATCACCCAGCTGAGGTTTAACCCATTCCTAGGGCTGTGTGCCAGGACCAATCCCTGTGCCAGGCTCTAAATCCTGGATTCAGCCTGGGATTGGTACCCAGGATCACCCAGCTGAGGTTTAACCCATTCCCAGGGCTGTGTTTTCCATGGAACAATCCCTGTGCCGGGCTCCAAATTCTGGATTCATTTTGGGATTGGTACCCAGGCTCACCCAGCTGAGGTTTATCCCATTCCCAGCCCCGAGCCCAGCCTGCCACAGCTCCGTGGTGCATTTCCGTGTGTGCAGGCAGGGACAGACCCCCCAGCCCTCCATCCCCAGGGGACGTCCCAGACAGGGGACAGGGACAGGACACACGGACAAGGTGCCAGGCACACAGCGAGCCCAGAGGGTGCATTGGTGGCCTAAATCTTGCTCCTCTCCTGCTCTCCCCAGCGCTGGGAATGGTGACTGAGCCAAAAGCAGGGATCTCTGTCAGCCTTCCCACATTGCTCACTCCTCTCCCTGGGCTGACCAGGCTCTCTCCTGTGGCTCCACGGGGGTGGCACAGAGTGCTGGGACACATGGAAGCGGCGGAAGGGACACATGGAAGCAGAGGAAGCTGCCAGCTGCTGTCACCATGCAGATCCCCCAGCTCCACGAGCACACACACCCCCCACAGCCACGGCTCACATCTTTCTGAGTCTGCCACGGTTTTTTTCATCAAATCCATTGCCTTTGAAATCACCCAGGAGGTGCAAACCCTTCCCAGTCCAAACAGAAAAGAATCCCTTAAAATGGAAACGGCGATCTTCCCAAATGTGTATCAGGCATTTGGGTTCACCTTGTTAACAACTCCAGCCTGGATGCCAAGCTGTACCTTCAGGCAGAGCCAGACAATTTCAGGGAACCTTCTGGAAGCCCAGCACATGGCCAAATGTTTCACTCCTCTATTGACTTGATCCCCTTCCAGAAATCTGTCCTCCTCCCTGTGTGCTCTCCATGAAATGTTGCAGCCCTCATCTGTGCAATGGCTGGTCTGAAATAGCTCCTTGGAGGTGGTGGATAAGGAGGGACAATGTCACAGTGTCCATCACTTTGACAGGGACTGGCTCTTTTTTTGGTGTCTGAGCTGTGGAGTCACTGCCAGGCTTTAATAAGATTTATTTCCTAATCAGGAACTGAGCTGTGCCTCCATACCTGTGCCCCTGTTTTCTCTGAGGATGCTGAAAATTGCTTTATTTTTTTAAATTTCATATAAACTTTGAGTTTATCTGAATGTCTTTCAGGTCAGCGCTTTGGAGTAGGAGCTGCACAAGGAGGACCCCGGGGAGCCTGTGACTGATTTCCCTGTGCTGGAAATGCTGCCTTCAGGATTTCCACCCTCAGACTCAGGGAAAAGGGGAAGGAAATTGCATCTGAACTCTTCGAAATCTCTGCAGAGAGTCAGTGTCTGCTTGAGCTGGATTTCATTTTAAGCCAGGCACTGAACTCACAGTTGGCCAAAATCAAATGGGCTTGGCTCTCCCTGTGGTGTCATTAATGCCCTGTGGGGACAACGGTGCCACCATTCAGTGCTGAGGGGTCTCCTGGCTCTAACAGAGAGTGCCAGAGGAGCAGGAGCTGGGCTGTGAGGGACACAGCTCCTGCCTCAGGCCTGGATGGAGGCAGGGAATGGGATGGGCTTCTCCCAGCAAAGCCTGTGCCTGCTGCGTCCTCGGAGCTGGGCTGTTCTTCCAGCTGGAAATGGATATCCATGGCTCCATGTTTGGGAGACAATTTGTCACAAAATGGGGTCTTTCCAGGAGGTGACACAGCGGGGCAGAGTCACAGCACTGCTGCAGCAAACAGGGCCAGAAAAGCTCAGCCTTAGCCCTGACTAAGCTCAGCTTTGATCTCAGTGGCCAGGCCAGGTTTCCTCACTCCTCAAAAATGCCTGGCAGGCTATCCCTACTCGCTGAAGCTTCTGGGAAAGCTGTGGCTGCTTTCCTGGCAGTTTTCCTGGGAATACCCACTCAGTGCTAAGGGCAGCTGGTCCCAGGTGCAGCCTGCCTGGGGGAGGTGGGAATGAACAGGTTTGGGGCAGGAAAGGAGCACAGGCTCAGGTGCTTTTTGGGTTTGACGGTCCCCGCTAGATCCACCGAGAAGGAAATTTTGGCTAATCAATGGCCCAATCCTAAACCAATCCTAATGGCCCTGCCCCTGGCCAGTGTTCCAAGGACAAAACGAGTCCCAGGAGCGAGTCCCAGCCTGGAATGGGACAAGCATCTCTCATCATGGACACCTCCCCGAGAGGAATTGTCCCTCTGGCCCCAGCCCGGGGCTGTGCTGCTGTCCCCGGGCCGTGGCTCTGCCCATGCCCCCATGCAGTGTCTGTGGCATGCGGGGCCATGCTCCAGGACTCCCAAACAGCATCACCACCGTTCTAGCTACGAAAAGAACTCACAAATCAAACCCCACCACCATCCTCAGATGCAGGCGGCGCGTTAAGGCACGGGGGAACCTCGGAGCGGCCTCCAGGCACAGGAGGAGCATTGAAGCTGTTCACCCCCGTGTCCCTCGGTGCTGGGGACACTGTGGCCTTGCAGAGAGGACTCTGCTGCAGGAGGATTTTCCCCCCAGCCAGGTGAACAGGTACTGCTTCCCACCAGCTCCTCCAGGACAATCCCAGGGCGTCGCCAGCCCGTGGCTTAAGGCACCGCCAAAGAGGTAACGAAGCAACACAACCTCCTGAACCCCAACAAAAAAAAAAAACCAAAAAAAAAAAAACCCAAAGGAAAAGGAAATCTTGCTTTGGGAGCAGGCAGGGCTCAGAAAGATTTTGGTTTGTAAGGCACTCTACCGACCAGACAGGTACATCTCCTTACTCCTGCGCTTTTTCTCCAGGCGGCGGAGCCGCTTCTCCTCCCGGCGCCGCGCCTCCTCCGCCTCCTGGTGCTGCCGGCACTTGTGGAAGTTCTCCACCACCACCCCCACGAACATGTTGAGCACGAAGAAGCTGACGATGAGCAGGAAGGAGATGAAGTAGAGCAGCATCCAAGGGTTGTGGTTCTGGATGGGCTGGAGGAGGTAAGAACAAGGGAGAAGCGGCACAGACAAGGTGGGTTAAGTCAGGTTTTTGGGCGCTCTGGAGCAATGAGTTGTGTGGGGAGGAGGAGAGGACTGGGAGGAGATTTTTCCCAAAGCATTTTCCTCTCATTCACCTTCTCACTGACTACAATTCACTTTTGATGTAAAGCCCACCCGAAACTGCCTTACAGGATTTAATTATTTTGGCATTTATTTCACACAGCTCCAGATAAATCTCAGTGGATGAGCATCATCCCACCAGCAAGATCGTTTCAGCTAAAGATAGGCTTCAGATTTTTAATTTTTCAGATGTGGGCTCTTGGCTAATGTTTCTCAGTTGTTACCAGATCTTCAGAAGCGGGGGAAATTAAGTCCAAAGCGTTACTGTGGCTCCGGGTGGGTCCTACTCATGGGAGACTTGACTTCCCACGGAAAATGCCACGTAATTCACAAACTGAACGCCTCTTGCACAACATTCCTGGTGCTTTCCCATCCTCAAGTACCCTCGCTCTAACTCAAAACCCCATTAGACCTTGCCTGTACTACAGCCACTGGAAAAGCAACTCCAAGGAATGGAAAACTTCGGCAGCTCAACGGGTAACTGGGACCTCAAGGAGGTTCTACAGCTCTGCTCCTTCCTGGGACTTGAAAAACCCCAGATACCCCAGGCCTGAGGTTCGAGAGAGCAGCAGAGCCGGGCTCTGCAGGACCGGTACCTGTTGGTCAATGCCCACGGCGTCCAGCCCATCGTACATGATGTTCACCCAGCCGTCCTTGGAGGAGAGGACAAACAGGGACATCAGGGCCTGGAAAACGGACAGAAGAGGTTGGCCTTGCCTTTCAGACCCCAGAGGAGAAACTCCCGGCTCCTCCTGGGGCCTGGCCTGCTTTTCAGCCAGAATAAAGCACCTTGTTTTCTTCATTTGCACACAGAACAGCAGGAAATCAAGAGGCTGAAAGGGGCAGCTGAGGGACTGCATCCCAAAGCAGTGGCTTTAGGACAACACTCCTGAAAACGAGGAATTGTACCACCTCAGCAAGAGATCAGGAGTTGATCTGATCCATTTTTACTCATTTAGGGTAAAAGACAGAGGCTTCCAGATAAAGTCATAGAATGACCAAGGATGGAAAAGACCTCTAAGATCAGCAAGTGCAAATATCAACCCATTGATAGATGACTGCAACATCAGTTTTGGAAACTTCCAATGATGGAGGCTCCACGCCCTCCTGAAGCCCCACGTTTTAAGTGTACATCCATGAAAAGCTGGCACAGAAAATCCCTGCAGGGAGGACTTTACCTGCCCCAAATTGTCGAAGTTGTACTTCCTCCGCACCCATTTGTAGTGAGCGTTGGTGCAGTCGGCTTTTGTGGTGATGTTTTTGACATCAGGGCCATCACAGTAGTAGAACTTGCCTTTAAAAAGCTGCATTTGAGAACACAAATTTAAAAAAAAAAATGAACAAAAGCCAAGCAGCTTTGAAAAGTCTGATTTATCTTTCATTCCTTTTGAGGAGTTCAGCAGGGAGGTCTGCCTGTTCTCCTCATCCTGAGATCCTTGCTGGGAGCAGGTGCCAACCCCACCCTGGATCATTTCTCCTAAAGCCTGGCTCTTCTTCTCCAGCTGAAATCTTCCTTTGGAAGCATTTCAGCTCATTATTTCCACCTCAACCCCTCAAAGCAGGTGAGAAAAGCAGCTTCTCTTTTGCAGCAGTGGCTTAGAGCCAGCCACGGGGAGGGAAATACCCTACCTGGACCCCTAAAATCCCAAAGATGATGAAGAAAGCGCAGCAGATGAGAACAATATTCCCAATAGGCCTCAAGGAGGAGATCAAGGTTTCCACCACCAGCTTCAGACCTGGCGCTCTGCTGATGACTCTGGAAAAAAGAAAATGACAAGACAACGAAGCTTTTAATTGTCCTGTTATCACCCAGCTGCTTCTCCTCCTCTCTCTGAAGCTGGCACAACCCTCCTCTAGCTGCAGGCAGCGCTCAGAGACAATCAGGGACTTCTTCAGACAACCAGAATGTTCCCAGTCACGTCAGGTGGAATTCAAAGAGTGACAGCCTGGCAGAGGGAGGAGGGGAGGCTCCCTATGGGCAGGATGTCACAGAGCTCCCACGTGTGGGGTGTTTGTACCTCAGTCCAGGGGGGTGATCCCTGCACGGGCTCTGATCCCAGCCCAGGGGTGCAGGCAGGACCCTCCTTCCTCTCCCAACAAGTGAGCAGCTTCCCAGCAGGACTGGAGAGCATGTCTGGTGCTCCTTCTGCAGTGCTGGCCATGACGACTTTCCAAACAGACTAATTCCAATTTGTTTCCTAATTCGTTCCTGAACCGGCTCGTAGCTAACAGGAGCCTGTGATCAACAGCTCCACAGCCAAAGGGTCCATCCCGTTGGGAAGCAGCTTCCTGGTGTGCTCTGAGGCGGGTTTTGGGTGTCATGAGGAACAGGAGCGTTGCTTTCCTGGAGGAGAGCCTGGGGAATGTGCTGCTCTCCCCTGGGATGTGCGAGTGCAACCAGCCCAAGCCAAGCTCTCCTGGGAAGGGTGAGGTGGGAGTTTTGCCTGGAGAACATCAAAGCTGTTTTTAGGAGGGGCTTGTGCAGGGTGAGCCCTTGCAGGGAGCTGCTGCTCCCACGGATAATGAGGCCTTGTGCCTGCCAAGCCCAGAGAAAAGGGTTTTGTGCTGCAGCATTTCCACAGGGTCTTGTTTGAGAGAAATCATGCGGAGACTGAACTGCACCTCCAAAGTGTTAGGAATGGTCCCTGGAGGCATCCTGTGCCGTGGTGAGAGGTGATGAATTCCTTTCTATTCATAGGATCTGGCCTAGTTATTCTCAAAGACCAATTCCCTCTTTCCCCCTTCCCTTTCCTGATGAACTGCCTGTGCCCTCAATTCTGTTCCCACTTATGTGGGTCACACAGGGTCACTTGTCCAGGGCGTCCTGGGGACCCTGATGCCACCAGCAGAACAGAGAGGAGCCAGAAACACTGATTGACTTGTCACTAAGGTGACACAGAGCACAAAGAGACGTTGTTCTTGAGGTCTGAAAGATTCCCTTTTCCTACCACTCCCACAAGCACGGCTTTGTCCCAGAAAGTTCACCCATTTTTGGAGGTGACTGCCTCATTCCCCTGAAGTTTCAGTAAAAAAAGGCTCCTGGTTCTTGCCAAGCAGGATGGAACCACAACAGGA
This sequence comes from Monarcha castaneiventris obscurior, assembly GCA_026261815.1. Classification (NCBI taxonomy): domain Eukaryota; kingdom Metazoa; phylum Chordata; class Aves; order Passeriformes; family Monarchidae; genus Monarcha; species Monarcha castaneiventris. The sequence goes on along the minus strand of JAMPIT010000856.1, from coordinate 8,478,686 downwards.
GCTGATGCAAATCCCCCCCCAAGCATTCTCACTCCTTGTTATTGCATAATCACAACCAACACACAAATTATCTTTACTCCCGTTCCCAAACACCGAAGCTGAGGGAGGAGCTGCTTTGCAGGGATGTCTGGCAGGCTCGGGAGAGCAGGGAAGGATGCTGGAGCTTATCAAATCCTCGGAAGGATGGTGGAGCTTATCAAATCCTCATCAGCACCTGTTCAACTGCAAATCCCTCTTTGCTGGGGGATGCCTGGGAGGTTGTGCAGCTGAGGAAGGAGCCAGAGCGATTTGGAAAGGGCTGCTAAAAATGCAGTGTGGAGCAGGCTCTGACTGCACTCACTCCAAACTCCAGCCGCTCGTATCCGAGCTGGAGAAGATGAATTGGAATTCATTTCACTGTTTTCAAACAGTTTCTCACCGAGTTTAGAGCTCCCCGAGGATGCTCCTACCCGTGCTGTATTTCAGTTTTTCGCGTTATTAAGCAAGACCTTGTGCATTTGCCAAACTCTCTGATTTATCAGCACGTACCGGAGAGGTCTCAGGGTCCGCAGAAGCCTCAACACACGAAGGACTCCCAGGATTTTGGCTCCTCCTGCTGATGCCATGGACACGATGATGTCAATGATGGATACAAAGACCAGGACTCCATCCAGGACGTTCCAGCTGCTCTGCAGGTAGGTGTTCTCCCCAGAGAAAAAGCCAAGAGCCACCACCTGCAGCCAGGAGAAGGGAGACATTGAAATCTTCACCCAGATCCTAACTGTGGCACGGGCTGGTCTTTGCCAGAATTTGCTCAGGGCCACGGGATGGAGCTCTAATTACCTTAACCATCATTTCGGCCACGAAGATGGCAGTGAAGATGTAATTAGAGACACTCAGGAATATCCTTTCCTGGAAGACACAGAACAACGAAGAGAGGCAAGTTAGAAATGCAACATTTATCTTGCAGGGTCTGGTCCTGAGGAGATGAAGACCTGGATGGTGGATGGAGGAAGGAAATGCCTCTCACCGTGCTCAGGGGGTCGATGTCTGGTCTCTCCAGAGCTATGGTGATGCAGTTGAGGAAGATAAAGACCAGCACCACGTGGTCGAACATTTTGTGGGCAATGACTTTCTGGCACATCACTCGGAACCTGCAGCCAGGTGGGACAAACAGATCCTTCAGAAGTTTGGCTCAGGAATAGGCTCCTCCCCAAAAGCCTTCTGCAGCTGTGCCACCAGCACCAGCCCAGGTGGCGAGGCAGCATCTCCCTGAGCTTTGGCCACGGTTATCATTAATTATTAATTATTAATAACGCTGGCTAAAACACTGACAGCAATGGAGTGAACCACACAGCTCTGCCCACACTGAATGGAAAACGTTACCTCAGAATCAGGAACTGGATTTCTAAAACTCTGAAGGATTTTTCCCAAGGGGAGGCTCGCTACGAATGCAGTATTCCATCACCTCAAACACCTGCTGGGCTGGAATTTCTCTGGAATTTCTCACCTGTTCTGTGGGGAAAACAAGTAGAGGGACCAGTCCTCGTGAGTCTTGCACCACCGGGGTTTGTAGGGCTCCAGGGCTTTGCGGATCCGGTAGCAATAACTCTGGATAAAAAAGAAGAAACACCTTTTCTTCCTCTTTTATTTTCCTGCCTCTCCAACTTTCACAGTGTTTTTGTGGAAGGAGGGGGGCAGTAAATGGCTTTTCGCCGGGTCTGTGGGCAGTCAAAGCTTTTGGGACAGAGCTGTGGTGGCCATTGTCACGTTTGTCCAAGAAAATAAGGAGGAAAGGGGTGGAAAAAGGGAAGACATGGACATGACAAAGCAAGACTTGTAGGCCCAAGTAATTCTGAGATACAGAGTTGTTTTAAACCCAAAAAGGCCTCAAAGAACCAAAAAGTTAAGTGGAAAACATTTCTTTTTAGGCTTTCGAGCTTTCAGGACACCAAGCAGCTCCTGTAAGTAAAGCCATTCACCTGTTGTGTCTGCAGCTCATTTTTGGAGGCATCCTGGGCCAGTGGGACGATCCCAATCAGCCCAAAAATGAGGCATTTTTGGAAAAAAGGAAGTTTTACCTCACAGGACACCACTGCAATGTCACAGCCCAGAGAAAGATCTCTTAAAAGCGGGATGTTTCAGGAGCTGAAGACCTATCCCTTGGCTCGGGATCGCCATTCCCGACCCTAGCCTTGAGGAGATAACACCTTTCCACGCCGGATTTTCAACCATCCTTCCCAGGAACGGAAAAGCCACTTAAAACACGAGCACCCAGCTCCCGCAGGACTCACATCCTCCATGTCATCCTCGTAGTCCAGGGCGTCCTCCTTGTGGCCGTCCACCCTCAGGAAGAACTCCCCGGGGCCGTGGCCCATCTTGCCGTTGCAGTCGTGGAACTCGGCGGGCAGCAGGGCCGCGGGGCCGAGGCCGAGCTGGCGCACGGAGGGCACCCGGAGCAGCTCGGGCAGCTCCAGGGAGCCGCGGTAATCCAGGGATTCCGCCCGCCGGGGCAGCGAGGGCCGGCTGAGCGTGCTGGACTTGGCGTCGTCCGAGTCGTCATCCGTGCTGCCTTTTCCCTCTCCGGACAGCAGGGACTCCCGTTCTCCCGACTGGTTCTTCTTCTTGAGGCTCGGGGCCCTGCCCAGGCTGTTCCAGCTCGAGCGGCGGCTGCCCCAGTTGCTGCTGGTGCCCCAGTTGGCACAGGGGGAGCTGCGAAGGCTGGACTGGGAGAAAAGCAGACGTGGGAGGGGTGGTTTGCAGGAGGAAGCCAAAGGATTGGGGCGTTTCGCCCAGATTGGTGAAAGCCGTGTCCTCCCCTTCCCGGTTTTTGCACCACTCCAATTCCAGCCTTGAGATGGGAGCAGCCGGCCAAGGCCACGCTGAAGGTGCTCCTGGAGTACACCTGGGAGCACAGCCACCAAACCTCTGTCCTGGCAACATCCACTCTCCATAAAAAATGCACCCAAAAAAGACACCAATAAGTGGCATTTTGCTGAACTGACGTTTTCTTGCCTCACTTTCAAGTGGCTTCAGCTCACAACTTCCCTGCCTTCCAAAGGGACCCTGAGTCACCCGTGTCCGTGGTGGGAATTGTGCCCCTATTTCTGTTACTCTCCCTCCATTTGCTGGGTGAGGACATGGAGTGAATGTTTCTCCTACACAAATTTCAGCGCGTGTCCGTGCACTCGGGCAGGTGCCAGGTAATTCCCAGGATGAGGGAGCTTAATGTCAGTGCAGAGAAGCCAGGAGGAAAACTCCCTTTTCCCTCCACGGCTTCCTCCCAACACAAATCAAGGCAAACTGCCTTCCTCCTCCTCTTCCTCTTCCTCCTCCTCCTCCTCAGTGCCAGCCAGCTCTCCCCTGACTGCTTCATCTGCCTTGGGCTGGTGGCACTGCTGTGCTCCCCGGGAAAGGATTGGAAAGATGAACATCCCTCTCCAGCAGCTCACAGTCCCATGAAAGCCCAAGGCAAACAGCAGTCATCTCTGTTTTCTTTTCAAAGGCATTAGGTTGACTAAGCAGCTTAGCAAGGGGGATGGTGGCTGTGCCTCGGCGTGAGGAGCCTTCACGGTCTGCTGCCTTGATTTGAACATGATCTCGCAGTTATGGAGCAGAGGAGTGGGACGGATGAGCAGCGGCAGAAATCCACTTTGCCCAGTGCCTCTGCTCCCTGTTTGCACAGAGCTGCCCTCCTGCCCCCCTGCCGCAGGCACAGCTGCCAGAGCAGCAGCTCCAGCCAGATCCTGGTGCAGCCCAGCAGCTCATTCCTTGTTCCCTCCATTTCCCCCCAACAGGGCTGCTGGGCCGTAACCAGAGCGCAAGGGAAAATGCTTCGTCCCCCTGACACGGCGTAAATCCAAGATACCACCCTAAAACACCGGGGGGAAACAGGTCCCATCCTCACAGGAACACCTGACGGCTCCTCCAAGACATCCCGAAGGGCCAGTGTGGTTGGAAAAGACTCCTGCTCCTCCTCTGAGGGGGTCGGTGGTGTCACTGCGTGACTTATGCGCTCTCTAGGGTTATGTCTCTCCCGTGAGATGCTTTGGCAAGGGCTCCCAGCAAGGCACCAGGCAGGAAAACGCTGAGTCCGGGTACGTCCCTGCTCTCCCTTTCCACACTCACCGTCCTTGGCCGTTCTGCTGTCACTGCCCTGCCCCAGCACTGCACACCCCGACTCGGTTCTCCTCCCGCCTTTCCACACATTTCCCACCTCCATCACCTTCCTCTTTATTTTCCAGCAACGTCTGTCACAAACGTCTCACGTGACCCTGAGCTGAGCTCAGAAAACACCAAACTGGTGGGACCAATCCCTGTAAGGGCCATTTAAGCCCTTGATCCTTGTGGCTCCCTTCCACCCCAGAACACCCCATGACCTGGAAACAAAGACCCCGTGCTCTGTGCCACTGAGGGGGACTTGTTGGCCGCAAGAACCTACCAAGGACTTCTGGTCGTAGCCCGCGGGCTCCAGCGAGGCGTTGCTGCCTCTCCTCGAGTCCCCGAAGGTGTGCAGGGAGTCCAGGTGTGGGGAGCACTTTGGGGTGGGCATCGGGGTGGCCGCCGTGCGCATGATGATGGGCGGGGGCATGGCCCCCCTGCCCTCCAGGTGCCCGTTGGGGGTGACAGCCAGGGAGTACATCTTCATCTCTGCACAGGAGGGGACAGAGGACAGCCCGTGAGGGGACACGGCTCCCGGGGACCTCCAGGAGCTCTGCCAAATGGAGTTGTGGGCAGTGAGATTCCCCCGTCGCGGCGTTGAAAGGCACCGGGTGAACGTCACAACCTCTTAAGGGGCCTTTGGGAACTCAGTGCCCTCCAAAGGAATCATGGAATTATAGAATGGCTTGGCTTGGAAGGGACCTTGAAGATCATCTCATCCCATCTCATCCCATCTCATCTCATCCCATCTCATCCCATCTGCTCATTCCAATCCCCTTTCCACGGGCAGGGATGCCACCCACTAGATCAGGTTGCTCCAAGCCCATGGAGCCTTGAGCACTTCCAGGAAGTTTTGTTCTCTGTTCCTTGGGATTTAGAGAGTGGAATTACAGTTTTGGGGCTGGCAGAGAATTGCCAGGCTGAATTCCACCTAGGAAGTTCACCTCCTGTCCCTGTCATGCAGAGCTGCACAGGGATTTTTATGACTTTGGGATGTGCCTGAAGTTTCCTCACGGGGAAGGCACTCGGCAAACGCTGAGGACAGGAGATGGAAGCTGCTTTTGCACCCCCACCCACAGCACAGAAATCCAATGGTGCAGTGCTGTGGCAATCCCAAAAATCCACTATTTTATCTGTATGGCAAGAACAGGCTGCAAAACCCAATATTGCCACTGAAGCAAAGCAGACCTGACACCCCCAGCCCTGTGGAGTCCCGTAACAGAACCAAAGGCTGGTGTCAAACCCCAGACTGGAGCTGAGCTAACTCCTGTTTTACCAGGCTGAGTGGATCCTGGCTGCATCTCAGAAATCAACTGATATTCCAGAATCAACCTTAGGAGGGGGAAGGATCAGCAGGGAAGCAGTTGGGGTCTGCAGGGAGAAATCCAAGCGAGTGCCTTACCCCTGCTCTGTTTGTCCCACCAGGGGATCTTGCAATACAATTTGCTTTAACTGGATCTGTTCAGCTGCTGCTTTGTGCACAAATCCCTGATCTGCACCCCAGAAATCCATGGGAACACTGTCATTCACCGTGAGGGTGGAAATTTCAGCTAAAAGTTGCTAATCTGCCATAAACGTCCCTCCTGCCCTGGTGTTTGTTACACAGTCAGAGCTTTGCACTGGAATTGTTAAAACGTTTTTGCTGTCGAGTCACCAGCTGGCCCCTCTGAGGCTCATGGGGACACACAGTCACCCCTGGACTTGGCCTGACAGCACGTTCAGCCCTGTTTTCTATTTCTGTGTCACCTGAGCAGAGGTGACAATATCTGTTCCCCCCAGAAATCTCTCATTATTTGAAGCTGGTGCAGATTTGGTGCTGTGGGCTCCTTCCCAAACATTTGCAAGGGACATTTGATCACTTGGTGTTGGGGATTTGCTGAGCAGCTCCATCACCTCCTGGTGATCCAGCTCTGCCTCAGCTTCCCTGACAAATGATTCTGCCCCTTCCTCAGCCGAATTCCATCTGCTCCCCACAATCCCCATTTCCGTGGCTGAAACAAATCCTGCTTTAGAAGCATTTGGAGGGATCCTAACAGCTGGGAATCAAAGGAAGCAGGAACTGAAGTGGCTCCTGTTTGCCATCATTCACTGCTAAAATGTGTGATCCCTTCTCGTCACCCCTCTGGCTGCAAAGTGAAGGCTGTCACCTACAATTCCATGTTTTCGGTGCACCAGCACAGTGTGGGCCTTCCTTCCAATCGATTGCCAGGCCCTCCTGGAACACAAATGAGCAGCAACATTTTCCATCCATCAAACCTCACCCAAATGCATTTTGTGTGGGAAACCAAAAGGAACAGATGAGAACATGATTGATTGGAAAAGCTGCCGAGAAGTGGGGTGAGAACATTGCTGTCAGCAAAGCACTCTGTGGTAATGGTGCAGGAGGAAGGATGAGACGCAGCTAAAAATTTCTTGGGGAAGTTTAAATTAGAAAAAACATCTGTCTAAAGGAAATATCAGTGCTCATTTAGCTTCCCCTACACTTTGCAGAGCTGCTCTGGTGACTTAGCTATCAGATTAATTGCCAAATAAACCGGATTCTTCCACTTTCTGTGGGAAGAAGTGGAAGCAGAGTTGTGGCTCCCAGATTCCCAGGAAAATGCAGAGACAAAAGCCCACCTGTTGCTCGGAAGTCTTTCAGCTTCTCAAACTCATCCTCGAAGTTGGCAGATGTCTTGTCCTCATCTGTGTCTGACCTGTTGGCATCTCCCTGCAGAGAGGAGGAGGGTAATTAACAGACCCAATTAATATGGGTTCCGCAGCAGCTCAGAGCTGCCTCTGCTCCCTGTGCTTGGTTGAAGCCAAATTCCCTCTGGAATGATCCCAGGCAAGTCCCTCTTCCTTGTTTTCACTCATTTGGGAACTGGGACAGACAGGATGATGCTGTGGTTGTCACCACGTCCCTGCCATGTCGTTGTGCTTCCTGCACTGCTCCAGCCTCCTGGAACAGCAAATCCCAGGGGAAAACATCCCAGAGCAGCTGGAACTGCAGGAATGACTGAAAAACCTGGCATGGTGGTGTTCCTTGTTTGCACTCTCCATGATCCCAGCTGAAAGCACTTCGGGTTTGATGTCAAAGGATGTCAGAGGGTTTTAATTCTGTATCTGACAGCACTTTAAGTTTGACTTAGATCTGGAAACCCTGATTTGCTTCCTCCATGCTGGCTGGGAACAGATTGTTTTGGGAAATCTCTTGGCAACCTGAGGCAGAGGGAATGAGGCCAGTTTGCCTGGTAGCCCTGCAGCATCTCAGGACAGGGAGCAGCCACCCTCACCCTGCCTTTCCTCCTGGAAGTCCAGCTCATTTTCCCTTTTGTACATAGCTGCCTCCAAAAATGATCAGCCTGGGACAGAGGAGCCGTCCTCAGGCTCTCCTTGCAGGGGGAGGGATTCCAGCAGAATGTCAGCAGGACTCTGGCTGGATTCCTCAGGACTGCAGAAATCTGTGCAGATTGATAGCAAATGGCTGGATTAAAGAGCTGATCCCAGAAAAAGGAGCACAGTTCCTTGCCTGGTGCCCGAACAAATCCCCACGGCTTCCAGAGACACGGTGCTGAAGTGGCAGTGAACTTCATTTTGTCTGTGATTTATTGCAGAGCGCTGCAGCCAGGATGACTGAAAGGCTCGAGCTCCCTGATTCATCTTCTCTGTTTTGGAGCAGAACCACCAGTGCAGAGTGGATGAAAGATTTGCACAATTTTGGAAGGTTTGTCTGCTCTCCCAGAGCAGCTCCGGGGGAGATTTCAAAGTGACATGGGAACGGTGTAAGCACAAATATGCAATTATGGCCCTGTTGGAAGTCTGGCTACTTGTGCTAAGCACAAATGTACTACAAATGGGTTTGTGGCCATTTAAGTCTGTTCCCTTCTAGGAAAACTCCTGGCAAACTTGCTCCAGAGGCAGAGCAGGACCTGGGATCAGGCTGAGAGCCTGTGCTGTGGTTCACAGGACGATTTTTAGTGTCCTTGCTGAAACCCTGCTGATGGTTCTGAGCTGAGAGCAGCTCTCAGCTGCACAGATCTCCCAGGAGCCCCTCTCCAGATAAATAAAAGAAACACCTGAGCAAATGGAGGAGAAATTCTCCTCAGAGACTCCTGTGACTGCTCAGAACAGCCCCTGTCAGAGGGCGAAGTCAAAGAGGTCAAAACAAGAATTCTGCCACATTCCCAACGTAGCAACAGAGCCAGGGATGACAAAAGAAAACCCAGCTGCACTGAGAATTCTTCTTTGGTTTGCAACCAGAGCAGCCCGGTCCGGCAGAAGGTTCCCTGCCCATGGCAGGGGGTTGGAACCAGGCCTTTAAAGTCCCTTCCAACCCAAACCACCCCAGGATTCCATGATTTCTCAGTGCAAGGCTTGAGAGGAGCCCTGGCAGCTGAAACGCAGCCCTGTGAAGGGTTTTCTGTAATTCCTCTCCCTGAGATGAGTGCCGAGCCCACAGGCCTGATGTCAGGTTTGATAAAAAATCGGAGTGGAGAGCAAAATGTGTCCTGCAAATGTCATGCCTGTGGTTGCCGGCCTTTGGGGAGGCAGCGTGGGGTGAATAAGCCCGGCCTGGAAAAGCAGAGCTTACACACATTGAAATCCTGGTCCATAACAGCTCTGAAAGGAGCCATTAGGGCTGAGCAGGGAAACCACAGCCATTTGTCTGGAGGGGTAATCAGGCACTCAGAGAGCTCTGCCCAGCTCTGGCTTCACATCAGCAGGAGGTTCAACCTCCCAGAGGGCAGGGGAGGAGTGGGATCTGTTCCCTGCAAAGCTCCCTGCGGGCAGCCAGGCTGCTGAGCAGAGAAAGCTTCTGCCTTAAAGCAGCATCCTAAATATCTGAGAATTTCACGTTAGGAGCCTGGAAATGGCTTTTGAACAGCTGTGCTTGTGGCCTTAAACATCCCAGAAGGGACAGAGTTCCAAGGAAAGACCTGGACTCAGAGCCAGGTCTCCTCCTGCCCGGTCCTCAGGACTAAGACTGGCTGGAACACGTGGAATCACAGATTTTGTGGTCATGTGTAGCACATAGTCCTTCCTTCACCTCTGGAATGATGGTATTCCATGAAAAACAGGCTGGAAAGGGGCAAATATCCCATTGTGAGCACTTCTGTGGGAGTTGGGTACTCTGCACAAATCCAGGTTCTTTATCTTCACCTCTGGGGAGCTTTACCTCGAGCCCCAACAGATGAGAAACGGCTGCAGATGTTGTTTCAGGTTGTTTATTTCTCCTTATCTCTGCCAGCTCTCAGCTCCGGCCGCACATCTGATGCAGCCGAGTCCGAGCGGGCACTGCCCAGTCCTGGGCTGTCCCGGCCTTTTTGTGCCCTTTCCATCATCCAACCATTCTTCACAACGTCTTTATTATTTACTATTCCATACCAATTAATTTGCACCTGTTCTAGACACGTAACTTCTACCTCTTTTTCATTCTACCAATCATTTTGTGCCACCACCACCAGAGAAGATGGAGGAGAAGGAGAAGAACAGGGCAACACCCAAAATCCTCCATCTTAGACCCTTCGTCCTCATATTAAAAACCCTAAAATCTACTTTTTTACCTTGTAAAATACTAAACCACTACTCATTTTCACACTCTGGTGGCTTGCAATGATTCTGGCAGTGTTGGTAACTTTTCCCATGGGCTGAGGTCAAAGCCGGTGCCATTCTGGGCTCTTGCCAGGGGCTGGGACCCCCTTGCTGGGGCTCCTGAGCCCCCAGGGCAGCCAGAGGTGTGCCTTGTATTCCAACACACTTCCACCACACAGGAGGCTTCATGAGGGGAAAGTCCTGCTTAGCAGCCCCGATTTCCTTTTAGGACAAGGTGACCACCCCTTATCAAGGGAAGCCAGTCGATTGAATCTTTTTGGGTTTTAGTAAAACTTTTAAATATATTGAAAGCCTGAGTTCCACCATAAAGAAACACAAACCATGGGATAGACGGGACATTTGGTGAGATTAAGGTTAATCCTAAATTATTCCTTCTAGATCACACAGCAGGCCATGTAGAAGATCAAAGTCCTGGTCCCCCAATTCCCATTCCACAGCCAGTGGGCTTTAACTACAAAGATTGATTCGGAAGAGCTTCACGTGCCCAGCCCAGCTCATCTGCACCTCAAGTTTAAATTCAGGGCTGCAAAGATTGATTCAAAAGAGCTTTGCATGCCCAGCACAGCTCATCTGCACCTCAAATTTAAATTTAGGGCTGCAAGGATTGATTTAAAAGAGCTTCATGTGCCCAGCACGGATCATCAGCACCTCTTAAGCTCACATTTTGGGCTGACTGCACGGGTAGATGTTTTCCCTGCCATGGCTCATCCCCACGTGTGTGTGTCAGATCCCTCTGCCTGGATCGCTCACCTCTGCCTGGAATCCTTCCACCAGGATGGCCACCAGGAGGTTGAAGAGCACGTAATTGCCAAAGGTCATCAGGGCCACGAAGTAGAGGGCGGCCCACGAGGAGGTGGAGGCCATCCCGTTGTACAGCACCACGTTCCAGTCCTCCTGCGTGAGGATCTGCGGGGAAAGGGGACGGGAAGAGCCTCAGGGACTCTGCTCCTGCCATTTTCCCTCTCCTTCTGACCTCTCCCGAGCGAAACCACTCGCAGGTCTCATGAGATGAGACAGCAGAAATTGCCTTTATTTAGGTCTTTGCATGTGATTGCAGCTCACATTGTAGAAACGTCCCTTATTTAGATCTTTGCACCTCTCCTGGCCAAGCCTCCCCTCTCTGCAGGAAGGTCTGGCACTGTCCTCCCGCCCGGAGGGGACTGGTTCAGATCCCAGATATCCAAACGTGAAGGATGCACTGTCCTAATCCCATCATTTCGTGGAGGTATTGCCTCCTCTGATAACCATCAGCAGATAACAGACCTGAGGCCACAGATCTTATCTCCTTTCAGGCTGCTCTTTAGAAGGCAGCTGGAGCTGAAGGGAAGGGTAAGGGACAGGATATTTAATGAGATAAATGACATTGGGTGGCTCCAGAAACTCAGGGGGAAGCAAAGTGCTTTCCTTTAGGTAAAAAAACTGGGCAAAAAAACCCACCCATCACTGCCAAGCCTTGCTCTGAGGGATCTTCCTCAGGGATTTCCACTCTCCAGCTTCCCTGCAGCTCAAAAATCCTGGAGGTCTTAGAAAAATGGATGACAGGCTCATGTTCCACATTAATTCTTGCAGCCAAAATGGCCTCAAACTCCCTGAACCAAGGTGGCTTTGGGGACAGCAGCGCTGCACTGAGTCATGCTGCTCAATAACCTTCCTGGGACACAGGACTGAGCCCTCGTGCTCCGTGCCAGCTGCATTTCCCAAGGGATTGGGAGGAGAAATGCAGCAATCTGTGCGTTGGGAAGGGAAAAATGGGAACCTCTGGGGCTGGGGCTGATTTGTCCTTGCTCCTTCCTAAGAATTGATCTCCGCAGTGAAGGCTCTGGGTTTCTGAGGGACGCTGTGCTGAGCACCTACTCTGCCTTCACAAACTTTATTTCCACTTGTTGCACTCGGATTCTAAAGCCTGAGCTTTGAAACACGGAAGTCTGATCTTTATGTTTAAAATACCCTCGAAATAGCAGCTGATTCCTCTGCTGTGGGACCTGCCAGGAATTTCAGGCACAAACCAGAACCTGGCTGCAGAGGAAACACAATTTTTTGTATCAAGGCCTTCCCAGCACCTCCAGCTCTGATTTGTGAGGGGATTTGTCACTCCCAGTTACACAGAATGGTTTGCAAAGGGCATTTTGGGGGCAGTGAAGGAGACAGATCTGCAGACTAGGAGCAGGATGGGCAGCAGAGAGGAAAATAAGGATGAATTCCCTCCTTAGACTCTCCTTTTACTGACAAGAGATATGGACAGCACTGATTTTGAGTAGATTTCTTCTCCATCAGGGCTTTTAGACCCCGAAACACCATCTCTGCCCTAGTAACTCTACAGTGCTGCCTCCTGGAAGACTTTTGTGCAATAAAACTCCTCATGTTCCCCCTTAAAATGTCCCCGAGGACCCAGAGCTTACCTGGAACACGGTCACGATGGCCCAGAGTAAGGAATCAAAATTCTTCCTGTCTGGAACTGTGTCTCCCGTGTCAGTTTTCAGGCTGAACTTGCATCCAAAAAGGTGCATGCCAAGGATGCTGGAGTGGGGAAAGAGGGAGATGGGGGGAACATGTGGGTGAAACGTGGCTGCAGGGAGGATTGCAGGGGTTTTATGGATACTTTTCCACTCCCAGGGCTTTTCTGACCCTGCAATTTGGTTCTCCTGCCTCACATTTCATTGCAGTTGTCTGCACTGAAGGCAAATCCAAGATTTCCTTTGTCTGGAAAAATGACAAACCACGTTGCCAGCTCCCTGGTTTCCAAGCAAAGGATCCTGAGGGGTGTTAGGGGGACAGGATCTTGGGGTCTGCACAACTTCCATCCCGAATCTAACACTGGTAGGGTCCAGCCAGTGACAGGCACAGCTCAGGATCCTCTGAGGGGCAATTATTGCCCGTTTGTGCCCTTCATTCACCTCTAGAATGACGGTATTCCATGAAAAACAGGCTGGAAAGGGGGAAACACCCCACCACGAGCACTTCCCTGGCACAGGCGGCGCGTCCCTGTCCCCACCCACGCGTCCCTCCAGCGGAACAACGCCTGGAGAAAGAGCTGCCGGGCGAAGAAGTACCTGAAGATGAAGATGAAGAGCATGAGCAGCATGCAGAAGGTGGCCACGTTGTCCATGGTCTTCATGAGCACCACGAGCTGGCGGCGCAGGGCGGGCATGAAGCGCACCAGCTTCAGCACGCGGAGCAGCCGGAACGTCCGGAGCACGGACAGGCCCCCGTCCGACTGCCCGATGATCTCCCAGACACTGCGGGGACACGGGGATGACCAGCTAGGACCAGCTCTGCTCCGGGGGAGCTGCTTCCCTGCAGGAATTGCCCCTTTGCCCGCTCCTCTCCTGCTTCTGGAAAAGCGCCTTCGCTCCCCAGCGGTGCGGTCGCGCCTCTCGTGGCACAACTTAGCTCCTCTACTGGTTTTGGTAGAAATTCCCTCCTTAATTCCCTTTTTTCTGGGGTTCTCCGTGTCTCCTGCTGGGCTGCACCACTACAATAACGTGGATGACAATTTTGCCCCAGGAATATCCATTCCTGTGACGCAGGAATATCGGCACTGCTCTATTCTTTAAAACAAAGCGTTTTTCTTCCAACATCTCTTCAGAGAATTAGGAGAACAAATACCACTTAAGGCCGGTGGGATCAACAGTTTTGTGTCTCTTGAGGTGTTTATCTCGCTTTAGAACATCCCGAGGGACGTTTTTGGGGGGTTTGGTTCAATCAGGCCACACCACAACCTTTGTTCTGAACCCTGACTGCTCCTCCCCTGTCTGAACCAAAGGGATGTGCCAAGGGCACTCTCCAGATTTACATCTCTGTGTCCCTGGAATTCTCCGTCCCAAATTATTAATTGAGGGCTGATCAGAAAGGATCCCAGCACAGGGATGCACCACTACAATAACGTGGATCACAGTTTTGTCCTAGGAATATCCCGAGGGATGTTTTTGGGAGGTTTGGTTCGATCAGGCCACACCACGGCCTTTGTTCTGAACCCTGACTGCTGCTCCCCTGTCTGAACCAAAGGGATGTGCCAAGGGCCCATTTTACGTCTCTGTGTCCCTGGAATTCTCTGCCCCAAATTATTGACTGAGGGCTGATCAGAAAGGATCCCAGCACAGGGGTGTGGCTCCCGTGCTGCGGCACCCCCAGTTTAGGCTGGGACAGCGTCCCCCGGAGAGCACAGAGGAACAGGGCCCTCCCTTCCCCTCCTGCTCGGCCAGTTCCAGCCGAGCTGGGATAATCTGGGAGAGGGAGGACATGCTGCTGGGATATGGACTCTCACAGAACTCCTTTCCCAGGACCAGCCACGCTGCACTTCAGTGGAAAATCCACCCCGGTGCCAGATGTGTGGCATAAATAGACTTTGCTCCCAGCTGCCAGGTCCATTTACTTTGGACGGCCCTCCCAAGGACAGAATTCCAACAGGCCACCACAACTACAGCACATCCCACCCCTGGATTAACACATGGAACATCACCCCTGATCCCCATCCCACTCCCCAACCTGTCCGAGCCCTCAGCGGAAAAGCCACGGTGGGGAAAGGACCGACAGTGACCTGATGACCACGATGATCCCGTCAAAGATGTTGTAGGGGTTCTTGATGTAGCCAAAGATTCCAAAGGCCAGGAGTTTCAGGAGCATCTCCAGGGCAAACATGCTGGTGAAGACGATGTTGCTGATCTCCAAGGCGTTGGTCAGCTCGTCTGGCTATGGGCAGAAAGGCAACGTGGTCAGAGAAAAGGGGAAAGGCCGGAATGTTCCTCCCGCTGGGATTTGTGCTCCTTCTGGAAAGCCATGGAGAAAGAGAAATGTCTGAGGGAACAGCAGATAAACCTGCTGGAGAGTCCCTGTGAGTTTGACTGGAATCACAGGATCCCAGCCCCGTTCTGGAGCAGCTGGAGAACAACTGTGCCCAATCCAAAATAATTCAAGCTACACAAAGGAGAGGGTTTGTTCACTTTTCCAAGATGGGATTATCCAGGGCACGGCTGGAATGACTTATCTGCCTGGATTCCCATGGATCGGGCTGCTTGTACTGCCCTAACCCCAGCAGAACTTTATGGGTGCTGCCACAGCCAAACCAGGAATACTGGTTTGGATACAGGAATATCGGCACAGCTCTATTCATTAAAACAAAGCATTTTTCTTCCAAAGAGAATTTGGAAAAAAAATACCACTTCGAGTCAGCGGGATCAATAGTTTTGTGTCTCTTGAGGTATTTATCTCCCTTTGGAAATTGTCCCCGAAACCCCAAAATGGTCTTTCCTAAAACCAGCAGATTTTAAGTGACAGCAGCACTGCCACGAGTGTCAGGATTCCAGCCAGGATCAGTGTTGGTTTTTCCGAGTGCACAAGACTCAATACAGCTCAAATCCAAGATTTTTCCATGCCCCTCCTCTATCCCAGCACCACATTCCCGTGGGCTCCAACCTTGTTTCCAGACAGAGCCAGAGACGTTCCATTCCTTTCCTGGGAAGGGCAGCAAAGCCTGCCCAGTGCCCAGGCTCCCAAACGTGGCAGGGACAGATGGGAAAAGGTGGGATTGATTTGCTCACTCACTGGAGCTGCTCCTTCCAACAGCGCCAGGCTCTGCAACGAGCATTGCTCCTTCCAGGCCTGCTCCTTTGCCAGACAAAACGAGTCTGTTTCATTTCCTTTTCCTCAGTGTAGTAACATTGTCTGGGAAAAGGTGAGATTTTCATATCTGACTCATCTCCTGGATTGATAATAATTTTCTTTATTCCCCATCCCTCGTTGGGGGGCGGGGGGTAAAAATTGACCGTTTTTGGGGATGTTGTCGCACTATTTGAGGCTCTAACACTGTGGCACCATCACGTTGAACTCCATGCTGCAAATCCAACCCCTGCCAGTGGAAGGAGAGGGTGAAGGAGTTAACCGGGATTCAGGAAGAGCCCACACATCCCCCCCAGCCCGTGGGCTGCTAATGAGCCATCACTCACTGCTAAACGACTCCCTGCAATCGTCTGCCTGCTGCTCACCCATTTATCCAGGGGGAAGAGCACTCAGAGCTCCTGGTTCTAATCCATGCACTCTAATTGCCGTGGGATCCCGGGAGAAGGACTGGGAAATGTTGGGTTCTTTAGTTGGGATACCGGGAGAAGGAGTGGGAAATGTTGGGATTTTTAGTCGGGATAGCGGGAGAAGGAGTGGGAAATGTTGGGATTTTTAGTCGGGATAGCGGGAGAAGGAGTGGGAAATGTTGGGATTTTCAGTCGCCAGCCAGCACCTGAGCAGCAGGGCCCAATCTCCTCACATCAGTCAGAGCTCATCCATCCTATTCCTTTCCCTCACATCAGCCAGAGCTCGTCCATCCTATTCCTTTCCCTCACGATGCCAAAATAACCCGGAGCGAGGCAATAAAAAAAAAAAAACCCAACCCAGCCGAGGCTCAGGGCTGCTCTAGGATGGAATTTAACCAGCTCTCCACAGAGACTGATCCTAAAATAGCCCTGCAGGCTCCCAGGCTGTCCCACTCCAACCACAGTGGCGACAGGACACGGCGCTGGCAGCGTCCCCGAGCTCTCTGTCAGGACCTGGCACGTTCAGGGCCCCCCCGGGCAGGGTTGGACGAGGGAATTCTTGACAAGGAGCAAAATAACTCATTAAAGTCTCGTGTCCCTGCAGGCACAGACTGAGAGCTCCTGGAACAGGGTGTTGGTGGCAGGCTGAGGCTGGGAAATTAAAGGCAGTCGTCAGGAATCACACAGAATCCCAGGATCGCTGAGGTTGGAAAAGACCTCCAGGACCATCGAGTCCAAACTGTGCCCGATGCCCACCTTGTCCCCAGCCCAGAGCACTGAGTGCCACCTCCAGGCCTTCCTTGGACACCTCCAGGGATGGGGAATCCAAACCTCCCTGGGCAGTTCCAAGGCCTGACCACCCTTTCCATGGAGAAATTCTTGCTGACGTCCAACCTGAGCCTCTCCTGACACCCCTTGAAGCCATTCCCTCTCACCCTGTTGCTGATTGTCTGGGAGAAGAAGCCACCATCACTCCTGACAGGAATCTGCACCTTGGTGGGGTTGTTCTGTTTTCCCTGCTGTTCCCCAGCACTTTTTTGCTGGGAAACATGGAAAACCTGTCCACTGCTGTTCCCAGAACCTCATCCTCTGCCACGGGGCAGCAGCCTCATCCACGGAAGGCAAACGTAGTGTGGGGTTCTCCAAGCTCCCCTTGCTGCTGCCAAGAGCCACGATTTTATCGTGAAAATTTGGCTTCCTGGTGATCACCTCAAAATCCCTAATCCTGGAATGATGTGGATATAGAAACAGAATCACTAAGGCTGGAAAAGACCTCGAAGGTCATCGAGACCAACACGATCAGACAATCTCAGAGTCATCCCCAAAAAATTCAGTGTTGAGTCTGAAAAGCTGAACAACCCCAAAAACACCTCAGGCCAATAAAAGGAATCTGTACATTGTTATCCTCTAAAATCCCAAGTTTTCTAAGGCAAACCCAAGACTTTCCCGTGGTCTGTGGAGCATTGAGCCAATCCGGGCTTTATTTCCCAATTCCCTTTGACAATTTGTGCCCTTTTTGCTTGGTCTCCAGCACCGTGACTTTTGCTTCCTGTGGAAGCTCAGGAGAAAAATCTGCAGCGATCTGTGAGGGGAGGGGAGAGAAGCCACGAGGGACGGGGACAGGAGAGGACGAGGAGGTGGCCTGGAACGTCAGCAGCTGCCACCAGGAGCTGATCCAGCAGATTGGAGCACGGGGAGGACGCCTGGGAAAGGTTGACGGACGGCTGACACTGCAAAATCTCACCTCAGGGATCTTCATTATCCTTTTGGGATCATGTCTGGAGCCAGGCAGCACCGAAGTGATGACAGGGCCAGCTGTAAGCAGGGATGTTGGAGCGGGATCCTGCTGGGACACCCGGCAGGACCCGGACAAGGACGGATAGCCCTGAACAGCGGCCAAACTGTGCTGGGAGCTTGGGGATTATTGGAGTGGAAGCTGAGGAGCAGATGAGCCAAACATCCAATGCTCCGGCCTTCCAGTGTAATTACCTTCTCCTGACACCAACGGGAGCCCGGGAAATGTGGATATTTTTATTCCTTCTGAAATGGTTTATTGCTCCGAGCGCAAATTTCCCGCTTCTCTCGCTCCCCGACGAGCAAAGGGTCAAGGAAGGGACACTCAAGATGGATTTGGCCATTCCCCTGGAGTCAGCCACTAGGAGCCACTGTTGGTTTTTGTCCGAATTAAAGCCAATCCCAGAGCAGGAATTTTTCCAGGAGTCTCTTTCTCCGGGTGAAACAAAGCGTTGATTTGCTGAAAACAAAGCTTTTCATGGCAAGGATTATTTTCGTCCAACTTTCTGGCTGGAAGAAAACGACATTGCAACAACACTTTCAAATTGCTGCAATGTCTCCTTTTGACCTTCTCAGCACTGGAAACTTCAGGCTTTTGGCTCAGGAAGTGGCTGTGTCACGAAATGCAGCTCGGATTGGGATGGGTAACAAAGCCTGGCAGCAAAATGAGGCCCTTCCACGAGAGTTGGTCCAAAGTGGTGGTTTTTGCTTTTTGCCAATTTTTTTCTAAGCCTTAATTACTCTGACAGGGAAAATAGCTGCTCACCGTTGGGCTCCGAGCTGCATCAGGGAAAAATTCCTTTTCCAAACAGGGAGAGGGAGAGCACGTCCCCCCAGCAGCTCTGGGGATCTCCTTTTGCTGCTGCAGTTACTGACCTTGATGTTAGTCCAGGATTCCAGAGCCAAAAGACATCGCAGGAGGCATCCAAAATGCTCAGGAACCCCTGGACTATGGGAGAAGATTGGCAATGCTGGCGTGAGGATCCCCCACTCTGGATGTGGAGGCTGGAACGGGAATGGCCATGCTGGAAACCATCACCAAAAAATGAGCACAGAGTGGTTTAACCCCAAGTCCCCCTGGCAGGTCCCACGAAAAGCTCAAAAAAAGTTCAGATGTGAGACTAAACTTTATAATTTGAGATTCAAATCATCCTTGGGCTGCAGGATTAAGTTTCCCACTATTCCAGGGAAGGGCAGGAACTGTGTTGGGATCAATTTATGGGATTTCAGCATCCTTGAGTTTAAAGAAAGAGCAAGCCTTGACTGCAGGCAAAACACGTCTCCCCTCTGCCCATTCCAGAGGTTCCAAACGATTCCAAACCATGCTTTTATTAGGGACAAACCTCCAACAGTTCATTCCAAGTTCAGATAAACAGACCAAAAAAATCCTTTCCGAAATAGTTTAGGTCTGAAAAACCTCGGAAGCCCAGGCCCTTTCTGAGAATCTGCCAGTTCTGGTTTTAGCAAAGCGCAGCACAGAGCCCAGAGCCCTCCTGGAACCACGGAATCCAACAAAAGAGAAACCCACAGTGGTCAAATTATCGATGGCTCCTCCAAGCAGAGAGTGAAGGAGCGGAATTTGCAGCCTCAGATTCTCTTTGTGCACCTGAATTGCCGCAGCTCTCCAAGGACTGGGATCCCTTTGTGCCTCCTTTTCCTCTCTCCCATCTTCCCCCTCCTCTCCTTTGATTGCTGCATCCACCAGCTGCTATTTTACATAATTTAGGCTCAATCCCAGCAGGACAACTGGGCACCTTTTTGCTCCGAGACCCGGTAGAAATAATCACACCTGCATCCCTCACACTGGAAAAAATGGCTCTTCCACACCACCTCCCTCCCGCTGAGTGACCAGCGAAGTTTCCAGAGTAAAAGATGTGTTTTCCTTCAGAACTCCCCCTCCAGAGCAGCTCAACTTTCCCCGAGCCGGCAGAGCCGAGAGTGGCAGAGCCCCGAGGAGCAGTAAACAACTCCAGAACATTGAGTCTCATAAACATCCTTTGTACTTGGGTTGTTTTTTTCTCTAGTCCCGAGCCTAAAGCTGTCAATGGGACCTGGAGCACTTGTTTATGTTGGCTTTTCTGCTTTATGTTTTGCAGCTCAGCCCTCAGAGGCTCTGACCAGGCACGGTAATGATCTGTCAATCCCCGCTTGGCTCCCGGGCACTCCGCGTTTCCTCCGCTCGCCTCATTTTTGGGCAATTACCATTCTCCAATTACCAGGTGTTCCATTGCAGCAGAGTTCACCTGTCTGCAGCTCTGTGCCACAGAATTAAAATCCACAGGGAATGCAGAGAGAGACAGGGAGAGGAGAGAAGGAATCCAGGCATCTTAAGGACCATCCAGTCCCACCTTGGGACACCTTCCACTATCCCAGGTTGCTCCAAGCCCCATCCATGCTTGTCCCTGGACATTCCCAGGGGTGGAGCAGCCACAGCTTCTCTGTGCCAGGGCCTCCTCACATCTCACAGGGAAAAATCTGAGCATTCCCTGGATGAGGAGCAGGGAAGGAGGGGAGCTGTGACATCTCCCCAGCGGGGACTCAGTGCTCAGTTCCACACAGAAGGGACAGGCCGCCCTCCACTCGGCAATCTGCTCGGATTTATTTACAGCTGTGTCACTCTCATGCCTCTGAAGCAGGCTGGGAAAAGGTCCCTTTCCAGGGAGTTCCAGGAGCCAGGGGCTGGCAGCGGAAGCAGAGCTGTCAGGGGCTGTAAGTGACACCCCAGCAAAGATGAAGGCTCCGTTCTGACCTTTATTTTTCTCTCCTTCTTCGCTTGTCAAAGATCAAACTGAGCAATTCTGATATTTCCGAGGTAAGTAAACAACCCAGCAAAGCAAACAAGCAGAAACCCCCGAGCAATCGAAGACCTGGCTGCTTCCTCCTCTGCATTCCCTGCCTCCACAAAGAAGCCAAGCCAGGAATAATGCAAGTGGGCTTTTCAACTCCCGCATTTGAGAATATGTCCCGTGTAAACCATTTGGATGAGGTTTATTTACCACAAGATTGGACTCTTCACATCTCAAAATCAACTTCAAACCGGTTTAGTCAACCCAGACCACAGGAATTGCCTCCCTTTATGGGATATAATTCCTAAGGAAAGGGTTTGGGTGGTGTTTTCCCAGGCTTGTGAGCGCAGTTCAAAGTTATTTCTGCTCTCTGGCCTTGGAAAGGGATCAGGGACTTGAACCAGGATATCCCAGCCCTGGAAACTGAGATATTTGCTATTTTGGGGTGCCACTGCCCCGAATTTAACAGCCAGACACAACCACAACCTCTCAGAAGCACAAGTCCTGCTCAAGAAGGGTTTCTCTGTTATTAATGTCTCTCCTAAAAGTTGTGGCTTCAAGGAGTTCGTGCTTTCCACCGAAAAAAAATGTTTCACTGAGAGATTTCCAAATGGGCTCTGCTTCAAAGCAGGCTGGGAACACAAGGAAAAAGAGTTCTCCTCCTCATGCCTGCTGATGGATGTTCCCTCTCCAGGCCTGGAATTAAAAATGGGGAATTTATTCTCTCAGTCACCTCCGCTCTCAGGTTTTATGCCTCCCTCTAAATGGGATCCTTCACGTGGAGCGATAACATTTTAATTGAAGATAACTGATGGTAATTTTTCCTTCTTTCCATTGACCTACTTGACCTCCTAATGCTCTGTCGAATTCCTTTTAACTCTCTGCTCCACGGTTCATAATTCCACATCGGGATGCAAAACTCGGCTCCTTCCTGGAGCTACCGACAGGGCACGAAAACCCAGAGCCAGCGGAGTTCAGGTTCTCCAGCAGTGACCAGATTCCAAAGCCAGACATTCCCTGGGATTTTTGCACCAGTCCTTCAAGTTCAGGTTTGGACCTTGGGAAGGAATTGTTCCCCACGAGGGTGGTGAGGCCCTGGCACAGGGTGCCCAGAGAAGCTGTGGCTGCCCCTGGATCCCTGGAAGCGTCCAAGGCAAGGCTGGACAGGGCTTGGAGGAGCCTGGGATAGGGAAAGGTTTCCCTGGGGACAGTTCTGGATGAGCTTTAAGGTCCCTTCCAACCCAACCCATTCCAGGATTCTCCCAGCTGGGAGTGTTTTCACCAGAAGAATCCCTGGATGCTGCATTTCCCTCTCCTGCAAGAAGAGCCACAGAGCAGAGTTTGTTCTCTGGGATAATCAACTCCTCCGTAGCTTCCTTCGGAAGCTTCCCTGGTGGAAGGCCCCACGTGGCAGGACATATTTGCAGTATTACTTTCCCATTTCTCAGTTTCATTCAGCAAAACGCAATTTCATTTCCAGTGACATAAATGCCAAGCAGGATTAGATCAATTGCTGCCTCCTGCAGCCTCTGGAGGACGGGACCTGGGCAATCTGAAATGTTATCAGCAGAGCTGTTCGGAAAAGCAGGCCAATCAGCTGGATTATATCCGGACAGAGGAGCACTTGGAGCGACAGATGGCTCCGAAATAAACCTTCCAATGAAAAAAACCCCACCCAAACCCTATAAAACAATAACCCAAAGCAGGCCAGAAGTGCTCGGGTTCAGTTATTAAATAAGAAGTCACAGCAGGAAGGGGCCAGCTCTCCAAATAAGCAGGGAATGGCTCCAGCAAGGCCCCAGGAGCAGCTGGGAGAACTGGAATCTGCACACCGCTCCCACCTGTCAGGAAAAAGAGGGAAAACGGGAATACGGCTGCACTGAGGCCAGGGAACGTCTCCTGGGCTGGGCACAGGGATCACCCTCAGGAGAGCCTCAGGAGATGCTCTGGCATCTGCCAGCATTCCAGAACCGGAGCTGATACTGGAGCCTTTTCCCGGGAAACAGCAGCAGGTTTGTCTCCGCTGCCATCCCACCCTGCGTGGCCTTGGCTCCTTTCAAAGCCTCTGGCCAAAATCCAGGGAATTCATCCAGCCTGAATCATTCCCATCCATATGCTGAGGAGCCCTTCAAAGCACCAGCAGACCTGCTGGGCGGGACATCTCGGAGCACGGCCTGGGCTGACTCCCATCCAGGAAATTTGGCTTTTCCCTCGCCAGAAAAAAATTGCATTCACACAAGGAATTCTGTCCACACAGCTCCTGCCCACTGCAAAGCTGTTCCTGACCACGCTCTGCGCTGAAGTCAATAATTAACGGCCCCAAAATCATCAGCCCAATGCCTGAAATCAGCTTTGTTTGGCAGGTTAACCACAAAGGATTAATTCTTAAAAAATAATGCAGCATTCCTACTGATTTCCGGTGCTTTTTTAATGTATTAACAAACACATTTTTATATTTAGGCTGAAGAGACCTCATATTGCTTTAATTAGAAAGAAGAACGAGGCTCTACCTTTTCCTTTTAGGTGTGAACTGATCCCTGGGATACGAAGAGCTGGAATATTTAAGCTTGGGATACACACAAAACCCGTGGAATATTCTACAGCCCCTCGCAGGCAAAAAGGAACACAGAGACCCTGCCTGAAGGAACCTGCACAAGAAATGAGAGATAATAATGGATTTTCCTTGGAAAAATCCTCCAGCCACACCCCACAAACTGCCCAGGGGTTCTGGATGCCCACCACAGGTGGCACTGATGGTGGCAGGCCATGCCTGCAGAGAGAGTAAGGAACCATTTCCCAACTCTTTGATGGTACTTCAGCAACGATTCCATGATCCTTGTGCAGCTCCTGGCTCTCTGAAATGCCGGGATCAAAGGCCTTGGGGTTGTCATTAGCAGGCAAACCCAATCGAAGCTGTTTACTTCGGCCGAGTTAATGGCACTGGAAATATTTAATCAAAAAATGGACACACTCCCCCTATTACTGCCAAGATGATTCAGAAGGGGCCACTTAAATCGGGTTTGTCAAGCCATTACTCATCCCCTGCTAATAGAGCTTTATGGAGAGTCCCTTTGAAAAAGGCACTTTTGGGATCTGCGGGCTCGGCAGAGATGGAACGCGCCGGGAAAACACGGCAGGGGCTGCTGCTGGCAGGAAGGACAGGGATGTGTTCAGTCTGTGTTTGAGAAAGACCTTGGCTTAGTCATCTGGGCAGCCCAAGGAGAGGAGCTGGAGGGGCTGGAGGGGGAAATGGGTTCGAGGAGAGGGCGATTCCTGAGGAAAACAGGAGCCAGCGGCTGGACCCAACCTCTGAGTGCCTGAGTGGGATGTGAAGAGATGGGACAAAGCTGGGAGAGATTTGAAGAGGTTCAAGGGTCTTGGAGTAGGAGGAGGAAACGAAAATGTTGGAGGACATCAGGAGGAAAGCTGGGGGTGTGTTTTTGTTTGGGAACAGGGAGCTCTCTGCGGGTTTCCCTTTGGAAAAGAGAATCCCAGAACGGTTTGGGTTGGAAGGGACCTAAAAGATCACCCAGTCCCACTCCCAACACCTTCCACTATCCCAGGGTGCTCCAAGCCCCGTCCAACCTGGCCTTGGACACTCCCAGGGATCCAGGGGCAGCCACAGCTTCTCTGGGCACCCTGTGCCAGGGCCTGCCCACCCTCACAGCCAGGAATTCCTTCCAAATATTCCATCTAACCCTGCCCTCTGGCAGTTTGAAGCCATTCCCTTTGTCCCATCACCACAGGCTCTTACAGTCTCTCCCCATCTTTCTTGCAGATTCCCTTCAGGCACTGCCAAGGCCACAGTTTGGTCACCCCAAACCCTTTCTGTTTTGCAGGCTGAACATTCCCAATTCCAGTTAATCCCAATTAACCAGGAACATTCAGCCTCTCAATGCCATGAAACCTCTGACCACCCTGACAAGGGAACACTCGATCCTGCCTTACAGCCTGAGGATGGACCAGCTGAGCTGAGCTCTGTTTATTGTGATTTTTGTGACACTGAACCGAAAAGATCCCTTGGGATCTTAGGATCCAAGCCATTCCTAGAGTGGGCAACTCACGTTTTCCATAGGCTGATGAAGCTCAGGGACATCCAGTGGGGACAGCATAGCTGGAGGAACCTCCTGCCCTTTTGTCTCCCAGGACTGGACTGCACTTGGCACAGCCCCAATTTGATACATCTTCCCAAAGAGTTTAGGATTCCAAGGTTTAATGGCTCGGAAATGCTCATCTGCAAACCCCCAGCTGTAACCCAGGCAGCAGCTCCTCCGTGCTCAGATCAAACACGGAGCCAGGAGAACAAATCCAGGGGAAATCCACTTTTCCTCCCCTCTGGCAAACCCAAAGCAACCCCGAGTTTCTTTTTGTCCCGCAAAACACAAAGCTGGGACAGCCCAGGGTGCTCCAGCCCGTGGCCACGGCAGCCAGATGGGAACCTTGGAGTTCCACGCTGCTCTTCCCAGCGAATTATTGATCCCTCCTTTTAGCCCCGAGCACGGGGCTAAAGCAGCAATTAAAGCCCATCCCCGAGGAGCAGCAAGGAAAAGCAAGAAGACAAAAAGGTACAAAAGCAGAGGCTGTGTTTGCCAGCAGCCTCCGGCACATTGCAGCTGGCACCGGGAATGAGCCGCTCCCGGCAGCTCCTGCTCCATTTTAGCTTGGGAATTATGGAATCATGGAATGCCCTGAGCTGGGAGGGACACACAAGGATCAGAGTCCAGCTCCTGGCCCTGCACAGACACCACGAAAATCCCACCCCGTGCATCCCTGGGAGTGTTGTCCAAATGCTCCTGGAGCTCTGGGGCTGTGCCCATTCCCTGGGAAGCTGTCTCAGTGCCTGACACCCTCTGGGGGAAGAACCTTTCCCTAAAATCCACCGGAAACATCCCTGGCAGAGCTCTCCATGGCCCGCAGGAGTAGCTCCAGACCTTTTGTGTCTGAGTAACTTAAAAATAACAACAACCGCCCCCGACCTCCCTCCTGCTCCCCGGGACAGGAGCCGTTTGTTCTGCTGAGGCAGGGAAGGACTCCAGAGGTCAGGGAGGAATTCCAAGGCAGAGCTGCCCTTCAGCACAGCCGGATCACCTGGACACTGCACTGAGGGAAAGCTTGGAATTACCAAGTGGGAGCACAGAGCAGCAGGAGAGCTCAGAGACTCCTGCTCCTCATGGCCTGTTTGTATCCTGTGATCCCATCCAGCGATTTCACCCGGCACAATTCCTCGATTTCAGAGTCTGGAGATGGCCCAGGGCTCCCACATTTTCACCTTCTTGACAGGAAATCCTCCAATTAAATGCTATGAAAGCGCCACCAATATTCACAGGAATCACTGCACTGGCCTGGCACTGTGCTTCTCCTGTCAGATTTATTCCCAGCATTGGGAGAAGAACGCAAAAGTCTGGAAAACAGGGCTCCAAAGGGAGGAGGTGACTTTCCATGGGATTTTTGTCGTTCCTTTTGCAGGAACGATGCCTCATCCCCGAGCATGGCCTGGATTTCAGTGTGGTTTTATTGTTCTGGGAACAAAATGATACAGGAAAAAAAAATCGGTGGTTCTAATTTGATCTAATGGCATAAAATCGCTGCTAAAACAATGAAATTCGGCTGTATTAGCCCTAATAACGGCAGCACTAATTAAAATCATTGCAATTCACTATTAATGAGGCTGGTGAACACCTGCGACTCTCCTCAGGCAGGAGTGGATGGGTTTGGTTCTGGGGGTCGTCAGTTCAGCCTTGGCGAGCTGGGCAAAGGGGCCTGTTAATGAACATTAATTACCTGCCACTAATTACGGCAGCAACAACAACAACACCTCTCCAACCACCCCGAGAACCCCGGGCTCTGCCAAGCCCCTGCCACATCCCACATCCAGCTGGGGAGAAGCTGGAAAAACAAACAAACAAGGATTTCACTGGGATTGCCCACCCCTGGGAGTGTCCAAGGCTGGGTTGGACGGGGCTTGGAGCACCCTGGGATAGTGGGAGGTGTCCCTGCCCATGGAACAAGATTCCCTTCCAACCCAAACCGTTCTGGGATTATTTCATTTGCAACTTCCTCTCTTCCATGCCCCAGACAAGTTTTGCTCCCGGTTTTTCCCAGCCCTGCCGTGGCTCCGAGTGGCAGAAGTGAAGCAGCTCCCACAGGAAGAGCCACGAGGAGCAGAACCAGGGCTCTGCCCACACCCCATGGCTGCTCCGGGGCCTGGATCCACCTCCTGCTCCCAGGAAAAAGCCAAACGGATCCCTCCAGGCAGGGATGGAACAGGCAGCACAAGGTTCAACTCGCAGAGAGTGGGAGTGAAAGAGAATTTAGGCTGCAGCTCCTGCCTGGTGGCTTTAATGAACTCCTAAAGCCACACCACCAACCTCACACCAACACCGAGAAAGCCACGAGCTCCCGAACGCTCCTGTCCTGATGGAAACCCCTCCTCGTGGGCTCCCAAAGCGGGCAGACCGTGCCGAAAGCTGTCAGATTATTGTACTTGTGGCATCCACGGCGGATCTCAAGCAATTACTTGCTGAGAGCCCGGCTGGAGGAGGTGGCGAGGGTTTCCATGACGATGAGCTGCCATCGCCTTGGTGACCGCGGGCTGCTGGTGCTGCCGAAGCGCCGTGACCTCCGCACAGCCGGGCACAGCACGGAATTTCCTCCTTCCCTGCCTCCCGATGGCTTTTAGCGGAGCTCGGCCCCAGCCAGGAGCTGCCGCAGGTGGTTGTGCGGATCCAGGGAAGCATCCTGGCTTCGTGGCTGCCCCCGGTAGCCAACCCCGAATTAACCTTTCCCTCTGTCAGCTCAAGCCGAGCCCAGCTCCAATCCTGGTTGCTCCTGAGCCTCAATCCATGAACTAGAAAATGAAGCAGAGGAAGCCCAGCACTTCATTAGCCCAGAGATCAAAAGCAAATTAATCTGCCTGCGTTTCAACCCCTTAAGAGAGGTCACGCCGAGACACGGATGTGTTAACGAGGTGCAGGAGCGGGCTGGCGCTTCAAAAAGCAGCTTTGCAGTTTCCTCCCAGGTAAGGAATTCATCCAGATTTCTGTGGAAGAGTCACAACCGAGGCTGTCTCCCTCCGAACCATCCCCCAGGTAAAGCCTGTGTTATCACAAAAGCCTCGCCCTGAGCTCACGCGGCAGGAAATGGTCGCATCTCTGCCTGTGAGTGCTTCCACTGCTTCCCTTCCCAACTTTTATGGCTAGACACGCTGGCAGCCCGAAACCTGACCCCACTGAAGCACCACTCGAGTTCCTTTCCAAACCAAACCCCTGTGCTCTGCAACCCCGAAGTGGTTTCCACGGAGATGCTAAAAAAGCGGATGGGCACCTTCAGGGTGCAGAGCTGGGCACGGCAGGAACTTGGGAGAGCAGCAAAGGCAGGGAGAGAGGAGCGAGGAGGGAATTTGGGACCTGCTGGCTCCCAGCTGCTGGGAACAGGGTCCTGGTTTGGCTCTGCTCACAGAACTATGAATTACAGGATGCCCTGATTGGAAGGGATCCACAGGGATCCTCCGGCCCAGCTCCTGGCCCTGCACAGACACCCCAAAAATCCCACCCCGGGCATCCCTGGGAGCGTTGTCCAAATGCTCCTGGAGCTCTGGCAGCCTTGGGACTGCAACCATTCCCTGGGGAGTTGTTCCAGTGCCCAGCAGCCTCTGGGGGAAGAGCCTTTCCCTGATCTCCAACCTAAACCTCCCCTGGCACAGCTCCAGCCATTCCCTGGTCCCAGAGAGCAGAGATTGGAGATGCCCCTCGGGAGCAGCTACAGATCCCGAGGGGTCTCCCCTCAGCCTCCTCTTCTCCAGATGGACTGAGGCATGGAAAAGCCCATGGACATGGCCAAAACTTCATATCCTGTTGACACAACTCCCTCCAGCCATGCAGAGCCCAAACCAGAGTGCAGTGACCCCAAAGAGACACAGCCACATCCTCTAATGAGTCCTTCTACTCCAGGCACACGATTCCCGAGTAGATTTGATACTTTCCAGCCCAAATTCCTCCTTTAAACAAAGGCCAGACGCTATTTTGTCTTATTTCAGCCTTAAAATCACCCAGCCAGGACTTCACACTTGAGACATGGCAGCGAGGAAGCACAAGGGGACAGTGCCAGAGTGGCAGCCTGGGGGACAGGCAGAGCATCCCTGCCTTCAGCACAGGGATTGGGACATCTGCAGAACACACCCGGAATGTTCTGGAGCATCCTGTGCCTCCTGGTGAGGGCTCCCCCCTGGGATTGGAGCATATGGTGATGCCTTAGGTTTTAACTTTTATATTTTTCAAATCCTGCACTGCTTAGAGTGTAGCTCTGAAGTTCCCTGTAACCTGTAATTTCTGCTCTCTTGTGCTGGGCAGACACAACAAAGCCTTTCCAGGCTTTGCCTTCAAGGACAGCCAGGCTCTTCTAGGCCCAAAATGTGTAACCCAAAGACTCTAAAGGGGGGAGCAAGCTGAGGGGAATTACATCATTAAACTGGGGCTTTAATTGGAGAATTAACCTGATATGCAAATGAACCAAACCTATAAAGGTGTGAAGAACTCGTGACCTGGGGTCCATCTTGGGGCCCATTTTTTTGAGGCAGCCTCTGGCTCCCCCAGGGTGTGCCTTGAAGGCCCTTCAAATAAACACCGACCTTTATTCCCTTACTCTTGTCTAGTCTCTGATCCTAGGTGGCTGGAGAAAGCATCACTGGCTGCAGCAAGCCCACCCAGCACCATCCTGATCCTAGAACTATCAAACACCCCCTCAGGCCCCCCAGCCTCTATTTCCCACCCCCCTCCCCCCCATCATACAAGGGAAAAGAATTCCATTTGGGGTCCCGAGAGTTTCCAACAGGGATACGCAATTAGGGAAGTGTTGGCTGCAGATGATGATAAATAACCCCGGGCTGGAGAACCTCGGAAAAGATCTGTTCTCCAGGCGGCTCTGATGACACGGAGCCTTCTGCAGGGCTGCTTTACAAGCTCTCCCCTGAGCCCAAACTTGTTAACCTTCATTTCCCTGCCTGTTTGCAGAGGAGTGACAGCTGCAGCCATAAATCCAGTGCTCAGGTTTGGTGTCAGAGTTAAAAAAAATGAAATATGGATGAAACCCTCTGCTGTTACACGCTGACGAGCAAGGAGGAGGAGGAGGAGGAGGAGGAGGAGGGGGAGGGGGAAGAACAAAAAGGAGTGGGAGGAAATCCACGGCTTTAAAATCATTTCTGAAATACAAAGGGACCTGTGTAAGTCGGGTGGGAAACATCCACTGCACCGCTGGCTTCCCTCATTACCTGCCTGGAGCCTGAGCCTGCCTGGCCATCACTCCCTCCCGGGTTAAACTCGGCCTCGGGAACAGGGACAAAGCCGCGCTTGGGAAAGGAGCTGAGGAACAACCCCTGCCACCAAACCAGGGAGCGATTCCTGCCGCTCTGGGGGTGTCTGTGTGTGCTGGGAGCCCGGCAGGGCGAAGGGAGGGATGGAAATCCCATATTCCAGCCTGGAAACAGGCGGCACAGCCAGGGGGAAGAAGCAGAGAGATAGGAACGCTCTTCTGGATATCTTCCAGAAGTGTTTTGGGGGGGTTAGGAGTCGTTCCCCGCATCAGCCCTGGCTCCAGCGCTTCCAGAGGCATCCACAGCTCCAGCCCCAGCAGAAAGTGGGAATCCTGGCAGCTCCCTGCTCTGCAGCTCAGCCCCCCGTGCTCTGGCACTGGCAGCAGCGGGACCTGCCAGCACCGCAAGCGCCACCTCAGCAGCGCTGCTCCGGAGACGGCCGGGATGCGGATGGCTCCTCCTGGCAGCTCCAGCACCGGGGAGGGCTCTGCTGCAGCACCGCAGGCTGAGCAGATAATTGCCCAGCAACCCGCGCTCCTCTCAGCCTCTCCGGCTCCAAATCATTCCCACCACCGACTTTCAACTCTTTGTCCTCCCCGCAGCAGCGCCCGGGACGAAGGATGCCCGCAGGGTGGGTGTTTTGCCCCAGAACCCTTCAGGAATGAAAGGAAAATGCTGATTTCTCCCCCACATCCTGTTCTCACCCCGCGGTTTGATTTATTCCCATTTATCGATTGGGTTTGAGGCGGGTTGGAGCCGTGAAATTCCTGCCTGGGGGAGCACAGAGGCAGGGATTTGTGCCCCTGATCCCAGCACTGCTGCAGGTGGAGTTCTGGGAGCAGCCGGCACCCTCCGGCCTCCCAAGCCACCCCAGTCCAAAGGAACTGGGAAGCACGGAGTAATCCATGTATAGTCATGTCGAGAGGCAGGGAATTACAGGATCCATCTGTCTGCAGCAAAGCCAATTCCCTTTGGAGTATATAAAATTAACTCCTTTTTTTTTTAACGTTCCTTTCTCTTTTTTTACTGCAGTCAAAACTTTCAGATTTGCTGGCGTGTGGGACAAGGAGAGGACAAGGACAGGGGGAGAGGAGATTTTAATCTGCACAGGGATCAGGCAGGAGAGAAAACTCCTGGGAAAGTGGTCTCCTGGCCCATCCTCCCTGCTCGGAAAAGCTCTGCCACTGATGCTTTTCGTTTTTCCCAAATTGGGAGTCGGGCTGTGTTTAGGGCTGCAAAGCAGACAGAGCAAACAAAAATAGAGCTTGAAAAGAATGCGAGCAGGGATGCCAAAGCTGCCTCATTTCCGAGAGTCTCGCTCCTCTCAGATCAGCTTTCTGCCCCCACCTCCTGGAAAAGCATCCCCGTCTTGGAACAGAAACCCCAGAAGGAGCTTTCAAGGTGACATCTCAAACTTCATTCCTGATTCTGGGAAGTCTTGCTGTCCTGGGTGGAGAATCCTGGTTAAAACCTGAGGAAAATCCGGCTGGCAGCAGCAGGGAGTGGAGCTGGTTAGGTCCCCAGGGGGAAGGAGCTCCATTGCTCCACCCTGAGCATCTTTAATCCACACCTGGCTGGATTTTCCATGCCTTCCCAACGTTTTTCCCAGTTAAATCAGCTCTAGAGGTGCAGGGCTCTGTTCCCATTCCCGATTTTATTATGACTTGCAATAACTCAGAATCACTAAAATTAGAAAAAGCTTCCAAGCTCATCAAGCCCAACCTTTGAACAGCACCAACCCACACCCTGGAACGCCACATCCACGGATTTTTCCAACACTTCCAGGGATGGTGACCCCACCACTGCTCTGGGCAGCCTCTTCCACTGTTTAACCACTTTTCCAGCAAGGAAACGTTTCCCAATATCCCACCTGACCCATGAGGGAAGGGAAGGGAAGGGAAGGGAAGGGAAGGGAAGGGAAGGGAAGGGAAGGGAAGGGAAGGGAAGGGAAGGGAAGGGAAGGGAAGGGAAGGGAAGGGAAGGGAAGGGAAGGGAAGGGAAGGGAAGGGAAGGTAAGGGAAGGGAAGGGAAGGGAAGGGAAGGGAAGGGAAGGGAAGGGAAGGGAAGGGAAGGGAAGGGAAGGGAAGGGAAGGGAAGGGAAGGGAAGGGGGGGGCCCCGTGTAGCACAGAGCACATTCCAATCCTCATCTCAGGGAACAAAAAATCCAAGGAAACAAGAGCTGGATGCAGAAACATCCTTGGCTCATGGTGCTCCTGCTGTGCCAGCCGTTGCATCCCTCCTGTGTCAATCCAAACCACTCCTCGC
The DNA here is from genome assembly GCA_026261815.1 of Monarcha castaneiventris obscurior. NCBI lineage: Eukaryota > Metazoa > Chordata > Aves > Passeriformes > Monarchidae > Monarcha > Monarcha castaneiventris. The sequence goes on along the minus strand of JAMPIT010000856.1, from coordinate 8,446,775 downwards.
TTCCCAAGACACCAACATATTCCTGCCTCGTGCCTCGTTTGGCTGTTCCAGTCCTTCACAATTCCCTCTCTGCTCTCCCTGCTTTCGTCCCTGCCTTTCCTGCAGGCACCTGGGAGGGTGGGAGCTGCTGCCACGTGCAGGGGGTGCCGCGGGGACCCGGCTGGGGCACGGTGACATCTCTGGGGTCCCTGCCCACAGCCAGCACCGGAGCTGTTCCTGGAACTCGCCCCTGGTCACCGTCCCGCTGCGGGGCTGCCTTTGGAACTCGGAGCTTGCTGATTGCTGGAATCCAAGGCACACCTCTGGCCGTCCTGGGAGGTCAGGGCATGCCTCGGGCTGCCCTGGGGGCTCAGGAGCCCCAGCAAGGGGGTCCCAGACACTGGCAAGAAGCCCAGAATGGCACTGGCTTTGACCTCAGCCCATGGGAAAAGTTACCAACACTGCCAGAATCATTGCAAGCCACGAGAGTGTGAAAATGAGTAATGGTTTAGTATTTCACAAGGTAAAAAAGTAGATTTTAGGGTTTTTAATATGAGGACGAAGGGTTTAAGATGGAGGATTTTGGGTGTTGCCCTGTTCTCCTTCTCCTCCATCTTCTCTGGTGCTGGTGGCACAAAATGATTGGTAGAATGAAAAAGAGGTAGAAGTTATGTGTCTAGAATAGGTGCAAATGAATTGGTACAGAATAGTAACTAATAAATCCATTGTGAAGAATGGTTGGATGATGGAAAGGGCACAAAAAGGCCGGGACAGCCCAGGACTGGGCAGTTCCTGCTCGGACTCGGCTGCATCAGATGTGCGGCCGGAGCTGAGAGCTGGCAGAGAGAAGGAGAAATAAACAACCTGAAACAACATCTGCAGGCTTTTCTCATCTGTTGGGGCTCGAGGTAAAGCTCCCCAGAGGTGAAGATAAAGAACCTGGATTTGTGCAGAGTGCCCAACTCCCACAGCTGATCAAAGCCACCCTCCTCTCCCAGCCCCGCTCCCAGGAGGGAAGCACGGAGCTGGCTGGCAGCAGGAAGGTCCAGGCTCGACACAGCCTGGCTCCGTGGCTGCTGAAGCCACTTCATCACAGGCCCCCTGTGTCCCTGGGCACAGAGCTGCCACACGGTGCCAACCCTGCCCAGCCTGGAGCACATCAGAGCCGCTGGCTGGGATTTACACACATTCCTGACGGGATGCAGCCGCCAAGAGCTCTCTGCTCCCATCCCGGGGGCTGCATTCCGCTCGGTTTGTTTTACCTGCCAGCTGAAACTCAAACAATCGGGCTGCAGCCTCCAGCTGCCGGCCCCGTGCCACCCCGGGGGCTGCCGGAGCGGGGATTTGCACGGGATCGGGGCACTGGGGATGGCTCCCTGTGGGATCCAGATGGAAAAATCCACATCTGGGGGCTCCTGCACGCCGTGGGGCTGAGCACATCCCCAGCTTGCAGGCAAAGCTGTCACTGTCACCTGCCCGGGAAGTCGGGGTTTATATCCCAATCCCTCACCACAGAGAACAACCAACAGCATAAGGGACGGGAAGCAGCGGCACTGGGAAACTGCAGCTCCGCAGGGAATATCCGGATATTCCCATGGCTAACGAGCACATCCAGAGGAGCAGCTCTGGCTGGAAGGTCCCTGCTGCTCGGGGTGTCAGCCCTGGGCTGAGTTATGAGCTCAGCCCTGCTGAGAGGTGCTGCTCCTGTCCGCCCCGAGGCCCGGCAGTGGAAGGATCTCTGGGATCTCTTTCCCTTATATAGTAAAAAAAAATATCCCAAGAGAAGGAAAATGGAGCAGGGGAGGAGCCCTTTAAATTGGAGAAAAGGGGGAGAGAGGAGGCTCCATGTGGAAGGCCGTGGTTGATCCATGACAATGATCCAATGCCGAGTGGGGACACCTGGATTTTCCCTGCCAACCCTCGCCCCCAGTTCGTGCTATCCTGCCTCTGATCCCTGATTCCTTCTGAGGTGGGAATGACACCTTCCAGGGGCACAAAATATGGAAAACCCCCCTTTCTTTCCAAAGTTCACCTGGCAAAGCCCTTCCCAGAGCAGAGACACAATTCAGGTTATCCACAAGTTGTGGAAAAAGCCGAATTTCCAGCACACATCACAGATGTGGTTTCCACTGATCCAACCAAAGCTGCTGGGACCTTGGAGAGGGAGCAGGGAAGGGAGAGCTTGGAATGCAGCTGGCACAGCCCAAACACAAACCAAAGGACTCCTGAGGGCAGGATAAGTCTCACACCATTCATACAACAACCATAAACACACTGGGATGAATTTTCACATCCCAGCCTGGGCTGGGGGAATCACTTTTCCTCAAATCCAGCTGGTGTGTGACTCCTTAAAATTGGATCCCGCAAAAATCTGGAAGAGCGAACAGGTTTTGCCAGCTGAAAGCGCAAATCTCCGCTCAGGGTAATATTTTATCGACTCACAACTCAAAAGGAATTTCAGCAATTTGACTCAAACACTGCTGAAAAAATTCTGCTCTGCTTTCTGAGTAAGTGCTGAGCTTTCCATGCCAAACCAATTTTTCAAGGCAAAATTGGCAAATGCTAAAACAGGACGTCACTGCTGAAGCGAGCGCTCCCCTCAATCACACAGAGCGACTTTTACTCCAGAATAATAAAATGTTCTGCTCAAAACCGGCGCTGCTCTCACTCTGACAAGCCACGGACCACTGGGTGCCCCTCAAGGTCAGCTCCAGCCTGCTCCAAAGGCAGCTGCTCCCAGCGAAACGCGCCATGGATGAGGGATCAGAAAAGCAATTAAAAGCTCTTTGAACAGCAATAGCTTGGAACAAATACTAATTTGTACTTCTCTGCTGAGAAGAGAATATAAAATAACATTTCTAGTGCCATTTGATGTAAATGGAGCCTTTTATGTGGAATCATTACGAGTATCAACAGCTCCTTGAGCGAATTCTTCTGGGAAGCCAAGTGGGGGGCTCCTGGATCGTTTTCCTCTGCAGGGATAACACCAGCACCTCTCATGGGCAAGTGAAGGGCTCTGCCCTTCTCCTGGGTCATTCACCTCTGCAGGGATAACGCCAGCACCTCTCCTGGGCAAGTGAAGGGCTCTGCCCTTCTCCTGGGTCATTCACCTCTGCAGGGATAACGCCAGCACCTCTCATGGGCAAGTGAAGGGCTCTGTCCTCCTCCTGGATAACCCTGGAGCTGGGAATTGAGGTAGGCTGAAGGAGCAATTATTTCCTCAGAGCACTCAGCTGACTCTGGGGCAAAAAAGATTGAGTTTTCCATGGCAGAGAGGCACTTGGAAACGTCCTGGAATAGGATGCCCGTGCCAGGTGTCCCAGCCCACCATCCCGAGGGCACGGCACAGGCGGTGCCTTTGGAGTGCCCTATTCCCTGCTCGGCTGCTGCAGTGCCATGGCACATTCTCAGATCCTCTGGAGAGTTGTCAACTGCAATGAATGCAGAACAAACTCATCCAATGTTCTGAAATCGCCCGGGAGATTAATGCAAGGATTGCCTCCCTCTTTGCGCTTGGCTCTCCTCATCCGTGGGAGCGCTCATTGTGCTGGGGACAGACAGATTAATAAATAAATAAATAAACAAACAAACAAACAAACAAACAGCACAGGAGGGAAAAAAACCCAAACCCCAAGGACTCCAAACCAGGCAATTAACCTTTGAAATCCAAGCTGTGCTGCTGCTAATGAACAGCACCCTGGAACCTCCTAATTCCCAGCCATGTCCGAGGTGGAGCTGGCTGTGAACTCTGCGGATGTGCCAGGCAGGATCCGACTGCTCCCAATGCCTGGAATGCCAAGGAAATGCTTCCCAGCAGCAGCTGCCCGCATCTCCTGCCACCAGCAGACTGTGCTGCCATGAAATCTTTGCTGTGCCTCGTGAGGAAAGCAGGATCGGCTCTGCAGGGCAGGTCTGGCATCTCCTCACCTTCCCCGTGAGCTGTCGTGTCCTCAGGCATGGGACAGGATCCTGGCCTTGAGGGAATGACACGGTTTGGAACAATGGTTTGGAATAGTGTCCGGAAGAGATTCTTCCCTGTGAGGGTGATGAGGCCCTGGCACAGATTCCCAGAGAAGCTGTGGCTGCCCCTGGATCCCTGGCAGTGTCCAAGGCCAGGTTGGATGAGGCTTGGAGCAGCCTGGGATAGTGGGAGGTGTCCCTGCTGGGCGGGAGCAAGGTGATGTTTCCAGTCCCTTCCAAGCCAAACCATTCCATGATTCCATGACTCCACCCAGGCTCCGGGCATTAAAGGGGGTGGTGCCATTTAGCCAAGAGCAGCCATGGGAGAAGAGTGGGGGGAGCTCGACATTCCCATAAAACCCGGAGTGAAGCCTTGAGGGGCTCTGGATATGGACAGGAGGCAGCACCTGAGGCTGTGGCAGTACCACCTACAGCTCCTCCCGATCTCTGCTCCCTGGGCCAGGGATGGGATCCTGGGAATGGGATGAAGTTGTCTCACGGGAGGGTCAGGTTGGATTTCAGGGAAAAGTTCTTCCCCCAGAGGGTGCTGGGCACTGCCCAGGCTCCCCAGGGAATGGGCACGGCCCCGAGGCTGCCGGAGCTCCAGGAGCATTGGGACAGCGCTGCCAGGGATGCCCAGGGTGGGGCTGTTGGGGTGCCTGTGCAGGGCCGGGGGTTGGGCTGGAGGATCCCTGCGGATCTCTCCAAACTCAGGCGCTTCCCTGATTCCAAAGACAAAGGCGGCCCACAAGCCCAGTGGGTTTTGCCTCCAGCCTGGCACCTTCCAAGCACGGTTCCCTCATCCACAAGCCCCGGACAATGATGCTCCACTGCCTCAAGAGGGCTCCGTGGGACTTCTCTGCAGAGCTCTGCCGCTCTGTCCCAGGATGGCAGGAGCGGCAGCGGCAGCACCAGCCCCGCTCCATCTCCCTCCCGGTGTGTTCAGAACCCCTCACCCTCCCCACACTCACAGCCTTGGTGCTTCGGCTCTGATCAGACCCAATAAAAACCTCTTTTCTGTGTCCACCTATCTGCAAAGCCACAGGTGACTGCTGAGAAGCTGGAAAAGAAAAGCAAGAAGCCACGAATGAATTTCATAAAAGGGATTGGGCATTTCCCCATGAGCAGTGAGTCTGGGATGGGCTTCCCTGGGGCTGCTGCTCGGGGCTGTTTGCAGTTTGATACAAATCAGTCAATGGCCAAAAACAAAGGGCCGAAGTCAAGAGCAGCGAAGCTGCTGAAGCTATTTCACCCTGAATAAATGGTGGGAAGTGTTGGTGGGACAGGTTTCCCAGAGAACTTGTGGACGTCCCATCCCTGGAAGTGTCCAAGGCCAGGCTGGAGCAACCTGGGATAGTGGAAGGTGTCGCTGTTGGACTGGATGAACTCAAACATTCCAACCCAAGGAACTCCAGGACTTTGTGATTGTGTTTTGCAGGGATTCAGGGCCCAGCAGACTCCTTCCCGTGCTGCCACCAGCAGGCACAGAGCACAGGCTTCCCAGGATTCCCTAAACTCTGCCCTTGGAGTAACATGGGGCAGCCTGGTGGGAGCAAGGAGAGCAGAGGAGAGCCACAAAGCTCCTAAATCCTTTGGATTTGGGGAATGGCCTCCTGATTTACCCTTGGGAGGAGAGAGGAGATGACAATGGCAACACCCACACCTGGCTACAGCCTGGGGGAGGCAGAGAACTTCCCACTTGGAATGCTCTGGGAGCAGAGGTGACAGGGCAGCATCCACAGAGCTGTGATCCCACTGTTTCTCCTGGCGGGCTCATGATCCCAAAGGGAGCCATTTTCCCTCCCCTCCACCCCAACACCGCGCTGTGGCTCTGGGACCCTCTGCCCAGACCCCTCCTGCTGCTCTCCACACAAAGCAGCCCCACCCTGAGCCCTGCAGCCAACTCTCACACGAGGGGGGCTCCCAAATCGCCCCTCTTTGCCCACAGGTTTTTGTGCCAAATCCGGGAGCCCAGAGCCATTTTTTCTTGGATTCGGACGGTGCCTCAGCCCCTGGGACACTGCTGGGAGGAGAGGGCTTGGGTGAGGTGTCACCAAGCTGGGCTCTGACACTCCACGCCTCATTATCCCAGTGTCCCAGGCACGTGCAGGAACTTTTCCAGGTTTCACTTCCAAATTCCTCCCTTTTTATTGGGCAGTGCCTGCGAGCAGAGCTGGCAGGAATCTGACGCTCCGCAGCCAAAAAAGCTCCGGAATCTTTATTGCCACTGGCTTTGAGATGCCCTAAAGCCAATCTTTTACAAGGTAAAATCCAATAAAAGCCAGCCAGCTACAGCTCTCCTTTGTTAGCAGCGAGGCTGTAATTATCCCAATTCGCCTTTATGGGAGTGACTGGGGACACACTCCATGTGATCCCTGGATTTTCTCCCTGCTGCCTGCCTCAGGTTTTCCCCCAGCTCCCATCACGGCAATATCCAAGGGCTGACAAAGCTGTATCTGCCTGACAGAAGAGTATCCATGCAGAAATGAGGGATGAATGGCCTATTCAGAAGCCACTGACAAGGTGTATTTCCCAATTTTAGAACTTCTTGCGGAACAACTAAGCGGGACTCGACAGGGAGCTGACAGGGACAGCTCAATCCCTGTTGGATCTGGACGCTTTGCTGTAATTCTGATTTGTTGTTGCACAGCTGAGGTGGTTTTAGCTGAGTCCCGGTTTTTTTTTGGAAGGAAAATAAGGCTCAGCCTAAAATAGCGGGGGTTAAAGCACAGGAGTGGAGAGAAAATGAAGTAGCAGTACTCCAGAGGGTTTTCTGTCATGGTCCTGAGCAGTGCTTAATCCTGGGAAATGATGGAGAAGGAGCTGCAGAGACTCTTGTCCTGCCTTTGGGTGGACTACGCTGCTCTGCCTTTCCTCCTCATTCCTGAACAGACACCACGGAAGAGAGGAGGAGCGGCTTTAAAAATAGCCCTGACCTGCTTCTGACCCTGCAGGGAAGGTTTTGGGGGAGCACTGGATGCCTTTGATCCCAGAAGAGCAGATCCTGGCCTCCCTGGGATGCATTTCCTGCACCTGACACAGGCAGCACGAGAAATTCCCGAGCATGCCTCGAGAAAACAGTGGAAAATCCCCAGTTTTTCCGAGAAAGAAAAGCCCAGAAGAACAGAACTTTGCCAGGGTGACCAAGTGGAGATGCTCAGATGTCTCAGCTCCCTCTCCCATGGCACAGCCCTTCCAGGCTCACGCTATCCTCAACTCCAGCACCGCTTCCTGCCACCCCAGCACTGGGAAGAACGGCACCATTCCTCTTCCCTCCCTCCAAACACTTCAATAAAGACCTACTCACACCTTGTAGGGGCAAATTAAAGGGTTTGGAGCCTTCAGGGACACCCTAATTTCTTTTTCTTGGTTGCTTTTAGCATTGTCTGATAGTTTAAGTCTTATTTGAAGGTCCAAATCAAAGAAGAGATTCCCGTGTCGGTTATCTCCACCACAACCATCAGACCAAAGGTATTTCCACCACAAAAATTCCTGTTTGTATGAACAATTCCCAGCCAACCAGCAGCCAGGCTCTGAGCAGACACGTCCAACACACGCATTTCAGCTCTGCACACCCCAGCAGCACTTCCAGCTGTCCCACACCCCAAAGGATTCTCCTGCTACTCACAGGATCATCTTCAGCCCCATTTCCAACAACTACAATCCTCGTTCCTCCTGACATCCCTTTAGAGGGACCCCAGGCCACCCCTCCAGGAGCACCTGAACCCCGAGGGCCCCGGTCACTCACCTGCTCGTGGTACTCGATGCCCATGCTGAGGGTGTTGATGAGGATGGCGATCATGATCCCGCGGTTGAAGTATTTGCTCTCCACGATCCGCTTGAGTTTGGTGCCGAACGCCCTCCACAGCTTTGCCACCTTGTTCCTCTCCTTGGCTTTCTTCTTCTTCCTCCTCCTCCTGCCCCGCTGCTGCTGGAGCTGGTCCCGGTGGTCGCCGTGCCGCAGGTCCTGCGTGAACTCGTAGACGCCGTTGCTGTCGGAGTCGCCGTTGCTGTCGGAGTCGCTGAGGGCGAACTCGGGGTCGTCCAGGAGGCTGGCGCAGAAGGGGCAGTCCTGCAGCTCGCAGCTCAGCTGGGGGCCACCAGCGCTGGGCAGCGCCCCGGCCGTGCTCAGCCCCGACAGCCGGCTGGGCGTCCGGCGGAGACCTGCGGGGGACAAGGGCACCGTGAGCCACCGAGAGACACCGCTGAGAGCCACTGAGAGACATGGCTGAGAGCCACCACTGAGAGCCACCACGCTCTGGGAGCCACTGAGAGCCACCGAGAGACACCGCTGAGAGCCACCACTGAGAGCCACCACGCTCTGGGAGCCACTGAGAGACACCGAGAGACACTGCTGAGAGCCACCGAGAGACACTGCTGAGAGCCACCATGCACTGAGAGCCACCGAGAGACACCACTGAGAGCCACCACTGAGAGCCACTGAGAGCCACCACTGAGAGCCACCACTGAGAGCCACCACTGAGAGCCACCACTGAGAGCCACTGAGAGCCACCACTGAGAGCCACCACTGAGAGCCACCACTGAGAGCCACTGAGAGCCACCACTGAGAGCCACCACTGAGAGCCACCACACTCTGGGAGCCACTGAGAGACACTGCTGAGAGCCACCATGCACTGAGAGCCACTGAGACACCACTGAGAGCCACCAAGAGACACCGCTGAGAGACACCACTGAGAGCCACCATGCTCTGAGAGCCACCGAGAGACACCGCTGAGAGCCACCATGCTCTGAGAGCCACTGAGAGTCACCTCTGAGAGCCACCACTGAGAGCCACCGAGAGACACCCCTGAGAGCCACCACGCACCAAGAGACACCAAGAGACACCATTGAGAGCCACCACGCACTGAGAGCCACCACTGAGAGCCACTGAGAGCCACCACTGAGAGCCACCGTGTGCTGTGAGCTACCACAAGACATCACTGAACGCCACCATGCACTGCCAGCCACCGTGAGCCACCATGGGCCACCACATGCTGGAAGACATTGCATGGTGGAAGCAACCACGCACCGAGAGCCACTGTGAGTCACTGTGAGCTATCGTGCACCAAAAGCCACTGTGAGCAACTGAGGGCCACTGAGAGCCACCACGGGCCACCTAGAGCTACTGTGAGTTGCCGTGAGCCACTGAGAGCCACCACATGCCAGGAGACATCATGCAGAGTGAGCTACTTCATGCCGGGAGCAACGGCGCACCAAGAACCACCAAGAGCCACTGCGCATCAGGAGCCACCACGTGCTGCAATTAACCACGTGTCGGGTGACACTGTGCACTGGGAGCCACCGTGAGCCACCATGAGCCACCAAAAGCCACTGCACACCGAGAGCCATCACGCACTGAGAGCCACCGTGAGCCACGAACCACGAGCCACCACGAGCCACCACAAGCCACGAGCCAAGAGCCGCCACGAGCCACGAGTCACCATGAGCCACCACGCAGCTCAGCACAGGGGACAGCCCGGGTCTGCCCAGGGCAGAGCAGCTCTTGCCACATCCTCAATAAAGGCAATCCCAAGGATCCTTAAGGTTGGAAAAGACCTCCAAGGTCATCGAGTCCAACCTGTGACCCATCGCTGCCACCCCATTAAACCGCGTTGGGAAGTGCCAGGTCTGCTTGGGTTCTGAATGCTCGCAGGGATGGTCCCTCCACCACTGCCCTGGGCAGCCCATCCCAAAGTTTAAACATCCTTTCAGTGAAGGAATTTTCCCAGTATCCAACCTGAACCTCCCCTGTCACAACTGGAGGTCATTCCCTCTTGTCCCTTTGTTCCCTGGGAGCAGAGCTGACCCCACCGGCTGCCCCCTCCTGTCAGGGAGTTGTGGAGAGTGAGAAGTTTCCCCCTGAGCCTCCTTTTCTCCAGGCTGAGCCGCCACAACTGCTTCTCACAGGAATTATTCTCCAGACCCTAAAAAAGCCTTCCAGCCATCTATCCTCCCAAGCAGCTCTGGTTTGGCCTCATTTTCCCCTCTTGGTCCCGTTTCCCACCCTCTCCCTGCTCTGTGGTCTCTCATTTTGTGTCCCGGGCTGAGGGAAGAGTGAGTGGCCCACCCCTCCCATTCAATTAGTCCTGATTATCCCTGAGCAGGCTCCCATCATTAACGATCTCTCAGTGCTATCAAGCTGTTCCACCCAATTTAGCCACCACTGCCATTTAGTTCCTAATGAGCAGGGAGAGGGAGAAGGCACCAAAGGTGGCTGCAGACCACGGATCACAGCTCAGAGAGTCTCAGAGTCCCCTCAGTCTCCTTCAGCCTTTAAGAGAGCTCAGGTGGATTCATTGCCCAAGGCTCAGGGGGTTTTAAAATCAAACATGTGTTTTGCAGTGTGAGGAGAAATTCTGACTGTCCTGGAGTCAGGGAATGGAAGGGCAGGGACAAGAATAACTGGGATGATTTGGGTGGAACAGCAGCCAGATTTGATTTCCTCATATTTAGGAATCCAATCTGTTAGTTTCCTCATATTCAGGAACCTTATCCTTAGTCTCCTTATATTTAGGAACCAGGTATTAATGGCAGGAAAAAACTCTCCAGCAGGAGCACAGGATCCTTCCCTCAAAATGCCATTTAAGCCCCAATTCCTTGAGCTTCAGGGATATAAGGCAAAGGCACAATCTTCCCCTCTCCTAGAACCGTGGAAAAGACCTCTAAGGTCACCGAGTCCATTAACCCAGCACCACTAAACCACAGCCGTAAGCGCCACATCCACGTGTCCCTGTCTGGAGGTGGGATGGGGATGGCTGGGATCAGTTTTGGGGAGCCCAGGCTAAAAGCAGTGGCTGCTCCTGGCTCTGAGCCCCGGAGCTTGGAGCTCACCCAGCAGGAATGCTGATTCCAGCCACAGCACGCAAGAGAAGGCAGCACCAAACCAAGCCAACGCATCCCTTTGCTGGAAAACTGGGATGCGACCGGAGCCAAAACACGTTTTCCTTGCCTGAATGTCACAGGGATATCAGTGGCCTTCAGAACGGCCTTGGAGGCCGGGCCCGGCTCCTGGGCATTGCGTCAAAGCCACCGGGAGCATCGGGAATGTTTTGCCCCTTGCACATCAGTGCGGTGCTCCTGCTCAGGACTGAGCCAAGGAGGAAAAGCTCAGCCCAGCCTCGGGAGCAGCACAGGGAGGGGGCTGCCAGATGGCTTTTAATGCTATCAAAGTGTTAAAAACGATATGAAAAGCCCTGGCGCCGCAGATGTCTTCAAAATACCAGAGTCTCCTTGGCTGCCTGCTAAAATAACCTCCAGCATTGCAGGGCACGGGAACACGGGGAACAGGCTGTACTCTGAGCTCTTCAAATCCACAACAAAAGAGGCAGGAGAACGCTCTCTCCCACTACTGCATCCTTCCCAGCAGACAGCAACCTCGCCTCCAGCTGGGGCTGGGAGAGCCCGGGCTGTTAATGCTCCTTAATGCTCTCACTTATCACTCCTGTGCTCCCCTCGCACAAGTCCCGCACTGAACACGCTCTGCTTGTCGACTTGGGAGAGAAGAGGGACAATTAAAGGCTCTTTGTTTGCCCAAAAATGCTGAGGAAGGGTTGGGAGAGCTTGGGATCCTTCCCCAGGCTGCTTCGCTAAGATTTAGGGATGGAGAAATGGGAGTTGCAACCTGGCAGGGATACACCCTGGCACTGCAAGATCATCCCAAAGGCTGGAAGTCACATCCATCACTCCCGGTGCAGAACTGACCCCGACTCAGTCCTGCTGGGGTGGCTGAGTGGGAAGAAGGGCCTGGAAAGAGCCAGATCCATGGAAGGGAAGAGCTGGGCACTCCCAGGGTCTCCAGGTGGATCCGGCTGCCCTGAATCCCTCCCCAGCCCGTTTTCCTCAGGGGATGGATGAGCAGCCTCTCGCCACCTTCCAGCCCTTCCCAGCTGTGACCACACTTCTGGAAGAGACAAAACAATTCCAGGAGATTTGTTTAAAGCATTTTGGCATCCTCTGGGCTGAAATCCCTCAGTGGAAAGAGGACACTGTAATTGCATTATTAATGACAACTCAATCTAATCCCAGCTTTCAAAGAACCACCCCAGGCTACGGGGAAATCTCCTAAATCACTGATTTGGCTTAGGGATGTCACAGTTGGGACTGAGATTTGGGCCTTTCTTCTCCTAAAAAGGACCCCAGCAGCAAGCAGGCGGATCCAAACTCTGACTTCAACAGCTCTCCTGCTCCTTTCTTTCCCAATCCCAGCCTTCTGCAGAGCCTGGGTTTTTATCTCAAGGTAAAAACCCATTCTCCTAAAAACCATCATTAATTTGCACAGCTAAGGATGAAGCAGTGATTTATACGAAGTCCTTGCTGAACAACAGAGCTGTTGGCACTAACCTTGCCCCCCGTGCCAAGCTCCCGAGCATTCGGAAGCGTCGGCCCGAGGCAGTTTCTATAAACAATCCACTTTTACCCTTTTGTGTGGTCCTTCAAAACAAGAAAATTAACAAAGGCAAGCCACCCAACCTCTCTGTCAAGCAAGCAACCTTTTCCCTCAAGCCAGGCTTGGTATATTTTTTCAGCATATCCATCACCAGGGTAAATATTTGTGTCCATGCACACGCAAATAAACAGTTTTGGAAAACACAGGCACTGAAAAAACCCAAATGACGAGTTTGGCTTAAAGAGATTAGAAAATAGAAGCCGGATCTTTGTGACTTTTCACTGTTTGAGGGCTTAAGAGTATTTTGCAGCTTTTAGCTCCAGCCATGAGGACTGGAAAAACATTTTATAAAATAGAAATCCAAGTGTTGCGTGTAATCACTGCTCCATTGGGTGATTTATGTGTGAGGCGAGATAAAACCTCACTGGCTGTGCTGAGGTGGCTGCATCTGCGCAGAGAGGATGGGAAAGAAGCGCTGAAGAGTTCCCCAAAATGCCCCTCAGATCGAATGGAGCCCCAAACCTGCAGGGAAACTCAGTCCCACGTTTCTTCTGCACACGGGGAAAGCCTGAGGTGTGCAGCTCTGCTCCTGTCGTGCCCTCCACACGTCCTCTGAACACTGAACCCGCTGCTCCTCCTTGCCAAAAAGAAATTCAGAGGCTCCGGGGCCCATCAGAGCAGAACTGGAAGTGTCTGGTTTGGGTTCTTTCAGTGCCTGCCTGTTTCCAGCTTCTCACTTTGCTTTATCTCATGCTTCTCCCACAGCTTCCACCTGCTCATCCTTTTCAAGGCCCCATCTCCCAGCCCCTGGGGGTCCCCTGCTGGAGCTGGCAGCCCCAGCACTCACTGCAGGTGTAATCCCAGGGGCTGCATGGTTCAGGTTTTGGGTGGGAACAGAGGGAGCATCTCCAGGGTATCAAAAAGCACATGAGAGCACAAATCCAGATTTGTAACCACAGGGAAGAGGCCTCCAGCAGCGGCCTGGACCATCCAGTGATGGTAAATACAAGGATGAAGGGAACAGAGCTCCCAGCCTCAGCCTGTCCCACCTCTGCCTTCAGCGCACTCACAACGCCCCCACCCCTCAGCACCCCACAGGGCTGCCACTAAAACCTCGATTCTTGAGCCATTCACCCTTCTCCCAGTTCTCCTAAGAGATAAAAATCCCAGCTCGGTTGCCCTTACCATGCTCTCCCACCAGCTGCTGCAGCTTCCCGTAGGAATCCAGGCCCAAATTCCCCGGGCTGTTCACCACGGCCACCGGAGAATTCCCGTTCTTCTTCCCTTTGGGAGTGGGCGTGGAGGCGCCCTTGCTGCCGGGGGAGGGCAGGATGGTGGGGTAGTTCATGCTGCTGCGGGTGGCCAGCCCGGCCAGTTTGCCGCCGGCAGGGGCACCGGGAGCCTTGCAGCCCCCGGGAGGCCCCTCCACGTGGCAATCGGCGTGGTAAATGCTGTGCACGGCCTCGGCGTCGGCGCGGGGAGCAGCAGGGCCCGGCGGCCGGGGTGAGGGAGGAGGGGGAAGCATCAGCTGCCTGCCAGGCTTCATCACCTGCAGCTCCAGCTCGCAGATCTCGGGGTTGGCACGAGGCCCGCGGGGGCTCCCGTTGCTGATGTGGTAGTGGTGGTGGTGGTGATGGTGGTGGTGGTGGATCAGGTGGTGGATGGAGGTGATTCTCCTCCTGCTCCGCTGGCTCTGCCCGCCGCTGCTGCTGCTGTTGGGGTTGACTTTTTTCCGGCGTTTGCTCTGCCAGTTGTTGTAGAGGCGGATCGTCCTTCGCTTCACCTTCCTGAAGATGTGGCAGATGTACTTGAGCAGCTCCTCGTAGCAGCTGCCCGGCTCCGAGAAGCTGGCGATGGTGCTGTCGTTGGACAGGTAGCGCGCCCGCTGCTCCTGCATCAGCTGGTTCTCCCGCTGCTTGGTCTCCGAAAACTGCGTTGCTATCACCACCAGGCACAGGTTAATCATGAAGAAGGAGCCGACCTGGCGAGAACACAGGGAAAGGAGTCAGCGGGGATTGTGCGGAGCAGGGGAAGCTCCTCGCCGCCACGCGCGGTTCTGGGTGATCCTGGGGTTTCCAAACGTGCCAAACCCCAGGGTCTGCTCGCCAAATGTGCTGCCAACACGCGCCTGAGGTGCTAAATTTGATCTGAACCATGATCAATTATTTTAGCAACAGCCCTCTCCACCCTCCTGCCCTCAAAGTGATGACATTTGCTACTCAGGGCGCATGAAACACAACCAGGCCCCACCACGACGCTGATTTGGACATTCATGGAATCCCAGAATCCCAGAATGAAACAGGTTGGGAAAGACCTTTGAGATCCTCAAGTCCAACCTATGACCCAACACCTCTTCACCAGCTAAACCATGGCACTGAGTGCCACGTCCAGGCGGTTTTTAAACATGTCCAGGGATGGTGACTCCACCCCCTCCCTGGGCAGACGATTCCAGTGCCCAATCACTCTTCCAGTGAAGAGTTTTTCCCTGAAATTTGGTCAACCTGCAGGGAAAGATTATTTCAAGTCCAATTTGTGCTGTTTTGAAACATCTTCTTCTCTTCTTCAATCATTCCACACCCCAAAAGAGTGTGCCCCCATTTTGGGGGTACAGTCAGGGCCCATGGATCTGTGACCTTGTGCTCCTGGGACTCCCTGGCATGGAAAATGCATCTCCAGGCCACTCAGTGCTCCCAAGGGGCTGATTCAGTGCCTGGTTGAGTTGATGCATTCTTGGGTGACACCAGGTTTTCAAAATGAAGTCCCAAGGACAAGAAAGTGACGTGGCCTGAGGCTGCATCCTCCCCTCAGCTGTCGAGCCCACAAAGTGATTTTTCACCGCTTGTGGTCATAAACGAGCCAAAGGGAAATGTCAAATATTCCCAGCAGGGAATTGGTGCCCTGAGAGGTGACAAGGGAGTGACGTCAGGGCAGTGCCACTGTCTGCAGGGCCAGCCCTGGGCACGGACGGATTTAATCTGGAATTAAATGAATCCTCAGGGAAGCTGTGTGGAGATGGTTCGTGGGGCTGCTCTCCAGTGTGGATGCTCCTGGAGAAGTGGCAAAGGTGCCTTTCCCAGCTCCAGGTGACTCAGGCAGGAGTCGCCTTCTGGCTTTTCCACATGGATCCACTTGGAGAGAATGGCTCAACAGAGTGGAGCCTAAATCTCTGTTCAAGGCCCATTGCTACTGCTCAGAGATCCCCGACTTCTCCAGGGCACTCCCACACTGCTCTGATCCAGGTTTTTCCCACTGCTGGTGGGAACTGGTTTGAATTCCCAAGGCCTCCAAACCCACACTGACGAGGACAGGGTTACATCTAAGGACTATGCAGTCACAAAATCACTTTTAAACACCTCCATCCCATGTACCTTTACCTTTGCTCCCCTCCTGCCTTAAATATTTCACTTTCCCACTTCCTGGAGGAGGTTGTGCCCTGTGGAAAACCAGAACCTTATGGACATGGAATGGCAGCTTCTGGAGACAACCCCCAGCACCTGCAGTGGGTAACGTTTTGTTTGTAGGAATGTGAGACCTCAGAGAGGTGAGAATTGTTATTATTTAAAGGGTTCGGGTGAAATTCAAAGATTTGAGGGCTCCCCAAAGAAATGAGGCTCCCTCTGGCACATTGAGGAGGGCAAAGGAGGATAAGCTGGGACTTTTTGGCACAGACACATCCAGGTGACGAGACCAAGACTGGGAGGGCAAGAGGGAGGCAAAGCCCTGAATCCTGAATTCTTCCTGGCTCTTCCCAGTGAAAAAAACAGGGACAAGGACAAGGAAAAGGAGAATCTCCCAGGTCGTACTTACTATGATGAGCAATATAAAATATATAAAATTGTAAAAAGAATGTGCATCCATCACGTAATACATGATGTCCACCCATCCTTCCAGGGTTATCACCTGTGGGGAGACAGAGAGACAGAGTGTGAGGACAAAAGTCACCCAAAAAAGTTCTTAAATGTCAATTTTCCGGCAGTGCCAGGTACCCATTGCTCCACAGAAGCTCTTGGGATCCATCCAGAACTCTGCTCCCAGTTGGTTTGGGAGAGAAGGAATGTGTGGCCAAAGGACGGGCCTAAGGTTCTTACAGGACTCTGCTACAATTAAACCCACAAAACATTCAAATAAAACCACCTGAAGCATTGGTTCTGAGGCAAAGAAATTCCAAGGAGGGATTATAATCCAAAAAAAAAAAAAAAAAGCCTCTCCCTGCAGAGATCTGGAGTTTTTACCTAAAGCTGCTGGTTTTGTAACGTAACCCAGAAAACTCCCACATTTTTAACTTCATTTTGTTTCCGCAAACCCAATTTCCTTGTGATTCCTCCTGGCTCAGCATCACAACTGCACCACCACTATCAGAGTGGGAGAGCGTCTGAATGGAAGAGAGACTTTAATTAAATGTAGGCTTGATTTAAGCCTCGTTTTCTCAGCCTTCCCCTAAAAAAAGCAGCTGAGGGTTTAATTAACACCACCCAGGCTGTGTGCACAGCTCCACCACGTAATTTACACTTTTTATTTAGATAAAACACACCCAATTTCCAGCGCTGGCTTGCTACTAGAGCTGAAACATCCTGGAATTCCAGTTTCCAGCAGAATCCAAGCTCCTGTCTGAACTCACTCCCAGTGCCCTCCCCTACTCGCCACACCTCACGTGAGCCTCGGAGGCCTTGGCAAACCCCACAGCTGCTCCCGTCCCCATTTTCAGTGCCATTATCCCTGATTTAAACCATGTTTGTGGGGAAGGAGTTTGCTGTGGGAAGAGAAAGCTCGGACCTCGTGGGTGTAGGGGATTTTCCGTGTGGTGCATCCCCAAAAGCTGATCCATAAACCCCTCGCTCCTGAGGCAGTGAATAAAACTTGCAGGGAAGTCAGACCACGAATCCATGAACTCCTTGGGGTTTTTTTACCCAAGGAAGCTCCTGGATATGGATTTTCAGGACATGACCATCCGTACCCACAGCTTCTCTGGGACTCAGAGCAGCTCAGGGCTGCTGGAAGGGAAATTCTTGTCTCTTTGGGATTTCTCAGCCCAAATTCAAAGCGCTGATGTTTTCCCAGCAAGTTTTCCAAGTTTTCCAAGTTTTCCAAGCTTCTTCCCGTGTGGGAGCTCGTAGGTCCCGCCCCACGGTGCAGCTGAGTGAGAAGGCAGCACAGCTCAAACCAGCCAACCTCAGCCGCCGAGGAACAGATCACTGGTGGAATTTGTCTCTGCAGCCATTTCCCCGTGTCAGGGCTCTTAAAGGCTCACGGGAATCAGGTCTGACACGTTGGCTGCCTTCACGAACTGCTCCCACCTCTGCTGTTCCTCCTCACATCCATCAGCTGTTCCTTCATGTCCCCCCCTCGCTGATCAGCAACCACACAGCAAAGCTTGGCTTCACAGAGTTCCAGAGTGGTTGAGCTTGGAAAAGGCCTTCAAGCTCATCCCATCCCACCCCTGCCATGGGCAGGGACACCTTCCACAGTCCCAGGTTGCTCTAAACCCTGTCCAGCCCGGCCTGGGAGACTTCCAGGGATCCAAGGGCAGCCACAGCTTTTCTGGGAATCCATTCCAGCCTCTTCCCACCCCCACAGAGAAGAATTTCTCCCCAATATCCCATCTAACCCTGCCCTCTGCCAGCTTAAAACCACTGCCCCTCATCCTGCCACGGACTGCCCACAAGTGGGTTTAACAGAACCCCAGAGAATTCTTTAGCCACCATTAACCCCAGAGATCAATCCAGGAAGGCTTTTCATCCCCGTTTTTCCCAGTGGTGCCATTATTCCCATGGGGCTGGGAAGGGGTTAAGCTGCCTGGGTGTTCATCCGTGAGGAGCAGCCAAGCAATCAAACCCCTCCTGCCCTTTCCTGCCTCTCCCTTAACACATTTATAGAGAGCAAAGTCCTCGTGGGGCAGGTCCCTCGTCTGTGAGGGCTCTGCTCCACAGCTGAGCCTCCCGCAGCCGTTGTGGGGTCACGGGGAAGCAGAGGGATCACGGCAGGAGGTGACGCAAGGTGACACCAAATCACTGCCACCTACCCGGGAATTATTTCCTTTGTGCCGTCCAGGTTCCCTCCCTCCCTTCCCTCTCTGTGGGGCTGCTCCAGCCACTCCCACTGGGGGATGAAAAACCAGCCCAGGCACCCCAGGAATATGGGATGCACCTCTCCACTGGATTTGGATTTGGCTGGAAATCCTCAAATCTTATGGGTGAAAGCCACTGAACACAGAGCAAAAAAAGGAGGAGTCACCTGAGGGCTGCTCTTGGGCTTCCGAGCCAACCCTGAGGGCCAACCAACCCTTAGAGGGATATTTTTGTTGCACGAGAGGCAGAATTTTCCACAAGAATCAATCAACACCCCCCATTCCTCCTCTGGAGGGTGAAATGCTCACCCAGCTCCCCAAATATTCCAGGTGTAATTGGAATTTGTATTATTTTTACTGCTCGCTTGTAAAGCAAAGGGCTGCGGGGGGAATAAAGGGACTGCTGGGGTTTGTCCTCCTGCTTGAGGTGTTGGGGGGTTCATCCCCGGCCTCGAGGGCTGAGTGCAGAAGCACCCAGGGGAGATTCCTGGGCTGCCAGGACCCGAGAGCAGCAGCCCTCCTGGAGAAGAGGCGGCTCCCAGACATCCGGCGGCTTCTTTAATCCCGGAGCTCTGGGGAAATGCAGCGCAGCACATGCACGGCCACCTGCAGGGGCTGGGCTTTTTCCAGCCTCACTCCTGCTGGATTTCCAGCGCTCCCAAGGACTTTCCGAGGTCATTTTTTCCCTGATCCAAGCGCTCCCCGCGCATCCCCAGCAAGGCCCCGGTGGAAATGGGAACCAGAGCAGCCGGACTTGCCAAAAGCTGCTGCACAAACCAGCAGCCAAAGCCTTTAACTGTTTCTGGAACCAAAACAGCGGCACCTGCACAGGGTTTGCTGCTGCCCTGTGCACTCTGGTCCCACACATTTCCCCTCAGACCAGCTGAACTCGTGGCTGCCCCATCCCTGGATGTGTCCGAGGCCAGGTTGGATGGGCTTGGAGCAGCCTGGGGTAGTGGAAGGTGCCCCTGTCCAAACTGGATGGGCTTTAAGGTCCTTCCCAAACCCCTCAGGGATTCCATGGACTCAGAGGGAGAAGGCAGCAGCTCTCCCTGGTACCCCAAGAACTCGGGATGTTTTTTCAGCCCTGCTTTGCCTATTCCATCAAGGAGAAACGACTTCCTCCTCTCTTCATTCTCACTCTGATTAATCCACTTCACTGCCCCTCCAAGCCCTCCAGCGCTGTCTCCCGAAGCCCTGGAGCACCTTCCTTGTGCTTCCCGATCTCAGCAATCCCTTCTCAGTAATTAAACCCCGCTCAAGCCCTGCTTGTTCACACAGAGCCCCATTAGAGAGCCTCTCCAAAGGCTCCAGTTCAAAGCCTCCAACAAACGCAAGCCACAATTACTTATCAGCGAGATAAGAGGGTGAGAACTCGCTCCTAATTCTGCTGTGATGGGGAAGATGTGCAAGGCACAGGAAAATCGGCAGCTGCAGGGCCAGAGCTGGAAGATTCAATTAAGATGATTGGCAGGGCGGTGCTGGAGGTGCTGCTGGCCCTGCTCCTGCTCCACACCCCGGGGCAGAGGAGGCGCCTGGGGAAAAGATTTCTGCCTTGCAAGGAGAGCAGAGGTGTCCTCTCACCCCGCTCAGCTCCTGGGTGATGCTCCCTGCTCCTTCAGCTCTTCACCCCTTCCCCAGGGCTGGGATAAATCATTTCTCTCCCACTAATCCCAGTAAATCTCTCAGTCTTGTGTCCAATCCTCTCTCCCCTCACCGCAAGAACGTGACAGAAAATTCCCTCAGGTAGACACAGGTTTTGATTTCACCGACCCTTGGCTTGAACGCTCCCCGAGCACCTCACTCACAGGAGCAGGATGAGGGCGGACAAAACCCAATCAGATTCAATTTTTTTTAGGTTTTTGCTGATTCCAATCCCCCTGCTCTGCTCATGCCACAGTAATTTCATCAGCTGTAATAAAGATGCTCGTCTGATTTATAGGAGAGTAATTGGGGACAGAATCAGATCTTCTAGGCAAGCTAATCAGAGTCAATCTAAAACTCCAGAGTGAAAATCACGAGGGAAATGGAGATTAAAGATGCTGGCAATTAACTCAGACCTCCTCAGTGCTCCCAGGGAGGCAGCAGGTTTACATTGGTTTTTCTGGGGTCGCTTCAGAGGTCGCACAAAACGATTTCTTTTATTATGTCAAGAAGTTTTCATCATAAACCCCCCCCTTCCTTTGAGCTCTGCCAAAATCTTTGCAAGTTCTTGGCTGCAGCCCACTCAAGAGCAGGGGATTTTTTTCGCTTCGGTGTCAGAGAACAAAGGGAAAAAAGAATCATCTAGGGGGAAAAAAACCACCTCGTTCAAACTCCAATTAGTCAGGGGCTGGATTCCTGGCTGTTAGAAAGCACCAATGGCTGGTGCCAGAGCCGCAGCTCCAAACCCACCTCGAGGTGCCACCAATCAATCGAGGGATGTTGGGAAAATCACCGTGTGAACTCAGGCTGGGGAGATCAGAACCGAACGCAGAGCACACAGAACTCCAGCCCGGAGCTGTCTCATGGCAAGATTTCCCTCCTCTGATTACTGGAACAAACTTCATTTGGAGTGACAGCCTCCCTGAGCACGGACCCCAAATCAGCAGCTCTCCCTTATTAAAACCCTGATAAAACAGAGCTCTGGCAACCAGAAATTCCTTCCCATTCCAGGACTGCAGCTGCTGGCTGAGGCAGGAGATGCTCTGGAAATCCAGAGAAACCCACATTTGAAGCCTTCATCTTGACTGACATCTATAATTTGCACTCAGCCACTTCTTCTTCGGCCTAAATTGAGTCCTTTGGGAGGAAAAAAACTGGGAATTATCTGTATCTAAATCAATTATCCTGAACCCAACAGCAACTCTGAGGAGGGCCGTGAGCATTTGGGGTCATTTACTTTTTATCTCCTCATTGCCCTGGCCCTGCTGCGAGGCTTTTTGATATTTTATTTTCATCAAACTTATCAAGATGAGATAAATTGTGAGGGCTATTAATTACGCTGATGGGCTCAGGAAGTTTTAGAAGGCCTTTAGCCTCCATTTCTGAAAGCCTCTTATCTCTGGATTCCGCCCTCTTGGGCAACGTTGATTTGGCTCCCAAGCGCTGCCCAGTGAATATTCCAGGGAGTATTCCACAGGCAGAGCGAGCTTGGCAGATAATCAAATCACTATTTTTGCAGCCAACGTCATCATTTTAATTATTTCCTCCCGAAACATCTCGTTAAGGAACCTCTGTGGCCAGAAAAACAGGTTTATTGCACTGAGTAACATCCTTTGAACAGATGCTTTCTCCTTTCACTTCGAGGCCTTGCTCTGTTTGTAATTCCTTTATAAATTGAGATTTGTGAAGCAGGAATCTGCTCTGAAAAGTGGCCCTAAATGATGGAAAAAAGGAAATTGTGCTTCTTCCCATGTCCTGGGCTCCTGACCTGTCAAATTTGTTCCCATAAATGTGACCCCTGGGCAGTGCCGGCAGTTCTTGGTGGATTTTGGGAAGCAAAGTGGGCAATAAAGTGTGGGATAAAGCCAGACACGTCACTGAGGCTGTTGTTTGTTGCTCCAAACCTCATGGAATTGTAGCTCTGGGATCAAAAAGTCCCACTTTTGCTCCGAAGGAAAGCGAGTCGTTGTTGTTTCACACTAAATAACGCAAGGCCCTCACCCGACAGCAAAAACCTCCCCGATTTCACTCAACTGCTGCTCCAACAGATCCGTCCCAGTCCATATCCCTGAGGTTTGATTTGCTGGGATAACGATCCCGTGTCTCCATGGTTTGTGGAAAGGATCCTTGGCCCAGGGAAGGGGTTTAACTGTTTAGCTGCAGCACTGGCGAGCCCATCAAATCCGGGATTTCTGGCAGGGCCAAGCTGGGAGACAAAGGATTTGCCGTGAGGGAAAAGGAAGCACAGCCAGGCTCAGATCTTTGCTTCCAGCTGAGGGAATTCTACCACTTATTCCAAATCATATCAGGGATGATCAGAACTGCTCAGGTTGGGAAATTGGGATAAAGGAGCTGCGCCTTTGGCTCAGGAGAAAGGTCACAGAGCAGATTTGGGGCAATCAAACCAAAGCGAGATTTTCCTGTAAGAATTATGGATTTATGGAATATCCTGAGCTGGGAGGGACCCACAAAGATCGGAGTTCAACCCTGACACCCCAACAATCCCAGCCTGGGCATCCCTGGGAGCGCTGTCCCAACCCTCCTGGAGCTCTGGCAGCCTCGAGGCCGTGCCCATTCCCTGGGGAGCCTGGGCAGTGCCCAGCACCCTCCGGGGACAGAACCTTTCCCTAAAATCCAACCTAAACCTCCCAGACACAGCTCCAGCCATTCCCTTGGATCAATTGTTGATGTTCCTCAAAACCAGCACCTTTTTGATCTCCTGGCTGGACTCCAGTTCAGGCCAGGGCCTGCTGCAGGACCCCTCCTCCCATTCCAAACACAAGAATCCATGATTGAGGTTGGATGAAACTCTCCCAAAACTCCAGATGTTTGGAAGTCCAAACCTCATCTACAGGAGGTTTTAATCCCATCCAACACCCCCATAAGGTTATGGGGCCACTCCTGGGATCGGGGTGGCCTCTCTGCCCTGTCCTACACGAGATAATTCCTCCCTCAAACTGAAGATTTTCCAAAGGCAACTAATCCCTGTTGGAAGCTCACTCCGAGCTGCTTTAGAAGCAGCTGGATATTTTTAGATGGGGTATTCAGCCTGAGAGCTCTTCAAATGCAGCGAGCGCTGTTTGTTTGGCTGACCAAATTAAAAAAAGCAACACCAACAGAGCTCCAACCCCGTCATTTCCAGGGAAATATTTTCGGTGATCCAAAACAGATTCGAGTTGAGTGACAAAGCAGCATCTCCAAGCAGGAGGAATGAAAAGCTCCAAACTCTTTTCTTGCCAAATGCAGCACAGAGAAGCGCTGTTGACACAGATCTCCAATTTAAAGGCTGAACCATTGGAGGAAAAAATTCCTTTTGGTCCCAAATCCCGAATTTCTCTGCTCAACAAACACTGAAAACATGGGCACCTGGTGTGACAGCTCCTGAAAACACGGGCCCAAAATGACTTTGGACACAAAAAACTGCAGCTGGAAACCTCAAACCTTTTCCTTCTGTTCCAGCTTTTTGGCTCTTTCCCAAAATCTTTCCAGCAGGACTGCTGGAAGTGGGAGAGCAGAGGGTGCAGCAGAAAGCAAGCAAGGGGTTAACTGCACCTTTGTAGGGTGCTTGAGCCAATGGGAAAACCATTCCAGAGCTGGAATTCTGTAAAGAGCTTGAGCTTCCACAAACAGAGCAAGGAAAATAGGTCCCCAAAATGTCCCCAATAATGTCACCTGAGGGACAGCCCAGCCAGGAGCGAGCAGCCCAAGCAGGATCCAATGGATTCACACTGAGAAGCTGTGGCTGCCCCTGGATCCCTGGAAGTGTCCGAGGCCAGGTTTGGAACACCCTGGGATAGTGGAAGGTGTCCCTTCCCCATGGCTTTAAGGTCCATGGATGAGCTTTAAATTCCCTTCCAACCCAAACCATTCCATGGTTCTCAGAATGACTCTGCCCATCCTGTCCTGCCAGAAGGTCCCAGATCAGAAATTTGGGATTTTTGTTTCCTCAGGAAAGATCTTTTCCTGCCTGAGTGACAACTCAGGGACCCCCAGCCCATCACTGTGCTTGGCCCGAGCAGGAGTGCCCTGGAGCCCACACCACTTCTCCTTTAACTCCACCAGGAGATACGGTTCCCACTGGAATTTCAGCTGGAAGATTCCCAGGCGAGCAAGGAATCCTCAGGGCGGGATTTCAATCCCGAGGAACAGCAGCTGGAGAGGGCAATGGCTGGGCAGCAGATCAGGGCACCCCAGGAAAGAGGAAGGAGACAAACGAGCTCTTCCCAGCCAGGACATCTCCCCAGGCTCCGTCCCTGCTCCCTGGGATGCGGGATCAGCCACACGGACACAACCCAAGCTCCTCACCAGCACATCCCAACATGGAGAAATCCCTGATTGGATTGGGAGCTCCCACAGGCTCCCAGGGGCTTTTCTGACGAGCTGGAGCACAGAGGGGACAAATTCCCATCCAAACAAAAAGGGCTTTGAGCAGGTGGCCCTCAGCAGGTGCCTGTCACTGCCCTGTCACTGCTGCTCCTGCCACCTCCGGAGCCATGGGAAAGACAAAGGCAGGAAGAGGAGGGAAGCAGCAATTCCCTGACTTCCCCAGCCCAAAGGTGTTCCTCTCCCGTGACACCCCCACAGCCTGGGTGAATCCAGGTGCAAAGGGAGCGTCTCCACCTGGAAGTTCCGGAGGGAACGTCCTGAACTCCTGCTGCTCCCAGGTCCCTTTGTGCCGCTCCATTCCCAGACATCTTTGTCCGGATGATTCAGCTTTTCCTTTCCTGGGAACTCGGATCCAGCTGAGCTGTCTGCAGCTCTCCTGAACACAGCCGGGCTTTTCCTGCTCCCTGACAGCAGCAAATTCCTCGGGGAATTCCCAGTGATGGGCCAGGGACGTGTTCCTTGGAGGACTCGATTAACCCGTTCCCTGGGATGTCTTCCTAAGGAAACCTCAGAGAAGCAAGAGGTGCTCAGAACGACAAACTCAGAACAAGAGCCACGACCCAGAGCTGCATCCAAGGGCAGATTCCAAGAGGGTCTGTCATGAAGGAAGCCCTTAGGAAAAGGCAGCTGCCGCTGGAATCCATGGGAAGAGGAGGCCATAGGAAAGGTACTCTGAAGAGCCAGACAAATCCCTCATGGATTGGATGGGCATTTCCTGAATTACAGGGACATTTCCTGCAATGTCCACGGAATTTTTCCTGACAGATTTGCTCTCAAAGTTGATCCCTACCAAGCATATCCTGGAAGGACGAGGGAGCAACAGCGTGTTCCTCTTGGATCTGGGATGGTTTTTTCCTTCAGCTTTTGCCAGAAGCATCACCCCTGGAGTAAAGTGTGAGTACAGGTCTCACTTTCCTACAAGTCCGATGTGAAATTATCCCATCGATGGCTCTCTTCTCTCCAAATTCCCTCCCAGCTTCCCAATCCCTTTCATTTTCTCCGGATTTCCGCGCTCCGGCCTGGCCACCCCGAGGCTGCTGGTCAGGGAGGTGGGAAGGTTTCGGTTGCTCTGCTGGGGCTGTCAGTAATTCCAATTCAATTGGACTTTGCTGAGGTGGGTAATTCATCATCTGCCGTGTGACAACAATACCTGTAATTACCGCTCCGACTGCTGGGGCTGCGATCCGCGTGCAATAAAGGGATCTTCATATCATGCCAAGCCTCACAGTTAATTTAGGCTCCATCTCCTTTCATTTAGGCCGTAATAAGCTAATTAGTTCACCTAATTTGCCACTGAACGTGCCTTTGTAACAAATACAGACACGAATTAGCCTCTTGCACAACAAATGAGGGGAAGCAAAACATGAATCATTTGCAGGATTACATAAGGAATTATCGTCCTTTCCCACGCCCAGGGATGCAGCCATTCCCTCCCTTCATTATTTTTAGATTTTTCTAATTTGCACCAGGTTCTCCTGTCTCTGACTTCTCTTCTCCTTGGAAAGTCGACAGCGCATTTCCCTGCTGTCACTTGTCCCAGCTCTGGGAACTTCAGGATCATTGCCATGGAAAGAAATGTCTTAAACAAATCCCAGTTCTGGCAGCTGGAAGAGCTCACTCATCCTTGGGGCTCCATTTCCAGGATGTTCTGGAGTAGAAATCTTTGGACTTTCCTGCTTTTGGTTTGGTTTGTCCATGGCCTGCCCTTGGGAACTTCCTTCTGGATCTCGGCTGTGGGGCTCATTCCATCCCCCTCCCTTCTGACAGCTCCTAAACCACACCAGATCATGGAATCCTGGAATGGTTTGAGTTGGAAGGGACCTTAAAGCTCATCCAGTTCCATGGGAACACCTTCCACCATCGCAGGTTGCTCCAAGCCCCATCCAACCTGGCCTTGGGCACTTCCAGGGATCCAGGGGCAGCCTCTGCCAGGGCCTCCCCACCCTCACATTCCTTCCCATTATCCCATCGATCCCTGCCCTCTGGCAGTGGGAATCCATTCCCCTTGTCCTGCCACTCCAGACCCTTTCAAACAGTCTCTCTGCTCTTTCCTGTCAGCTGCTGGAATGTCACCCCAGAGCCCCCTCTTGCCCAGGATGAACAAGCCATGATTCCCAGCTCATTTGGGATAAATCCCGAGGGAATCTCTGTCCAGCTGCCTCCCGAGTGTGCCCTGGTGCCCGCTGGAGCTCTGCCAGCCCTCAGGGCTCGCGCCACATCAGAACTCCTGCAAAGCGCCCCGGATTCATTATCCCGCAGGATAATGGCTCGGGACAATCGGCCCTGGCTCATCCCAGTAATTCAATACCAATCCCCAGGGAAGCTCCCGAGTTCCTAAATCCATCAGTTGGACTTTCTGCACCACTTACTCAGAGCCCTCATCCATCTGCTGACCTGGTGCTATCCAGCTCCAGCTATTAAATGGGATGAGAGCACAGTTCCATGGATTTATGTGCTAAATGTTCTCTGCTTCCAGCAATTGTTTGGATTTAGCACCTCCCCTCCTGCGTTGATGATCTCCTCTTCCCACATCCCGTTCGAGCCAGCACCTTGCTCCCAACAGCTGCCTCTTCACCTGGAATGAAATCATTCCCAGCTCCTAAAAACGAGCCCTGACTTCCAACAGGAATAAAGACACAAGAAGAGTTTTTGGCTGGAAATCCTCTGGAGCCTTTGGATGGCCTAAGCAGCACTAAAACCAATCATCGACCTCCTGCCAGCTGCCAAAATGATCTAAGGACACAAGATCCTTTCCCAGACATTGTTCTGCTCCAAGGAATCGGCTGAAACCTCTCCTGGGGCTGAGGGGGGTGTCCTTCCTGAAATAAAACTGAGCTTTTAAGGATGAGGACATCAAATTCCAGGATGGACTGAGAATTTGCAGCCTGGAAAAAGGCTCGGGAAGGGAAAAGGGAAAAGGAATCAGGACCCCTCTGGAGAAGCTCCTGCTCCTCCCCAGTGCCCTTTCCCTGCCCTGTGGTGGGAGCCAGCTGGGATCTCCTGGGAACATCCCTCAGATCCATCAAAGAGCTGTGCAAGAGCAGGAAAAGGAGAATTCCCTCTTCCCTTTATCCAGCACTCACTACCAGCCAGCAGCTCCCCTCTTCCTTACTAATTCCAAAGAATTATCCCAGTGGGATCTGCCTGAACCCCTCTGGATTTGGTTCTGAGCCTGTGGCACCAGCACGGTGATCCGAGGGCAGCTCCTGTGGATGCTCAGAGCAAACATCCCCCACTTTACAACTCCCAGGCGAAAACTGGGAAGTCACGAAGTTCCTGGGATAACGTGGAGCTGGAAGGAAATCCATAAACGAAACGCAGAGCTCTGGATGAGTAATTATCCATCATTAACGAAGCTACACCGAGCATTCTCCTCGAGGACCAGATGTCACCTGCACTTCGGGGCACCGAATCAACCAGGGCATCCAGCCAGAGCCTGAGGAATGCTTTAAAACCAGGAAATGCCCGTTAAAAATGGGAAACGACACCGGGATCATCCCAGCTGGGGCAGCCCTGGGAGACCCCAGCCTGAGGACTCTGCGGATGAGCCCTCCAATATTCCAGAGAAAATGCTTTAAAAAATCCATCCTAGAGCGTTTTGTCACCTGTAAAATCTCCCCCCAGGCTCAGTGAGAAGCACTTTGGTCTTTTCTGAAGACCTTTAAATTCCCTGGGGGCAGAATTTCCTCACAGGAATTCTGGCCAGGAGGGATTTTTTTCCCCTTTCGCAGCATTCCATGATCACCGGGATCACCCTGTGATTTAAAACTGAGCCTAAGCCATGCCAGGTTCCTTCATTTTAGCACGAAATTAAGTCTTGCTTAAAAACCTCAGCACCACTTTCAGCTTCCTGATGCTACAACAAAAATCTCTGCCCTCCAAAATCCCTGGGATTTATCTGATTTGCAGAGGTGGAACTCGCCATGAGTTCTTCTGCCTCAGGAATTGCTTTCCCCCGTTCCTAAACTGCCCTAAAAACAAAGTTTCTTCTCTCCAAATGCTCTCTTGCACCATTTATTCCCTGATTCATTTATCCCCCATGTCCTTATTTGCAGTTTCACTTAGGGGCAAGCAAATTCCTTCCTCCTCTGACAAATTCACCAAAACCTCCCCGAGCAAAACATGCCAAACCCAACAAAAAAAAGGGGAAACCCGCCCCCCCCTTTTTTTTTTTTTTGGGAGAATCCTACCTGAAAAATAGCAATCCAGGCATATCCAATATTATCAAAATTGATGGCCCCGTTGTGGGGGTTCACATCCCCGGCCATGCACACATTGTAGTACTGGTTCCAGTTGATGCAGGAATTCCTGCTGGGCTCGGGGCTGGCCAGGCTGGGGCTGTAGGAATCCATGCTCAGGGTGCACTCCACCTTGGACTCCTTCCTGCTGGGAATGTTGGAGCACCTCTGCATCCCGTTCTCCCGGTGTGAGGAGCAGATGAAGGGGTTCTCCTCCGCCTCGTCCGGCCGGTAGTAGGGATGCAGGAAGGTCAGGTTGTACGTCCTGGAGCAGGGGGGAAAGAAGGAGAAGGATGAGGAGAAAATGGTTCATCCCTTGTTTTAGCAGCAGGAAAAAGGGGTTGGTTGCTGTCCCTTCAGTCTTCAGGAAGTCCCAGTCAAGATTCCAGCCCCTAAAATCAAATCCTTTAAATACCCTGCAGGGCCCCCAGCGATCTCCCAGTAAAGATCAGCCTGAGTTTCCCCAAGCAAACAAAGCAGGTAAAAGCATGAAATGAGAGGGGGTGAAGAGAAAATCCCAGAGGATCAGGTTCTTCCCAAAAATCCAGGGAGCTTTTGGGTTCTCTGGAAGGATTTGAAGATAACCCTTCCGATCCAGAGCAGCTTCCCAATAAATTTGCCCCTCAGGACGTCTCGCCTGAGGGGGCTGAGCTCTCACAAGGACAGACCCAGCCAGAGGCCATCTCCCAATTCCCTCTGTACTTCCATGAAAAAAAGAAGAGCCCACATTAATGGGAACCACGTGCAGATCTGCTTGGATCGGCTTGGACGAAGCCGATGGCTCTGTCTCAGCCTGGATAAGGAAATGCTGGAATTGCAGCGCGGCAGGAGCTGCTTTTGCCCGAGCTGTGTCCCAGATCTGGCACTTTCTGGGCCGTGAGCTCAGCGTTGGTGAGAGCCTGCAGCGCTCAGGGCTCCAACTGAGAAGCTGCATTGCTCCAGAGCCAACTTTATCCACTGTTTTCCCAGCTCCAGGGATCTGAGATGCTCCATAATCACCGGGAGATAAGGGAGAGACAACACACACATTATCAGAGATGTGGGCAGAAGATAACCAGGTAATTCTTCCAGCCAGGACAGCTCTATTTTTATCTCTCCCTGAATGTCCCTATCCAGTGAAGAGATTTGGCTTTAACAAGTGTTATTCCATACAATTGCTCGGAATTGCTGCCCAAAACCCTCGAGCCAAGCGGGAGTTTAAGGAGAGAACAATTGCTGCAGAGCAGAGCTGAGGGGAAATCAGCCCTCAACAACTTCCCTGGGGAATTTGGTTCTCTTCCATCATCCAGTTCCCTGAGATGGGCGTGGAGGGTTCATCAGCTCCAGGAATGGGAGAGGAAAAAGGAGCACATCCCAGGAATCGGGCATTGTTGGCTGGGAATTATTTGTGTTCAGCAGCTCCTCCCCTCGCCTTGCACATCCCACGCCTCCAGCCAGAACTGTAACATCACCTGCCCTGTAAATGGGCCTCAGATCCAAGAAAAAACGGGAAGATGTTTTTCCTCCCAGACTGCCTGCAAGCCTTTTCCTTGCCCTCCCACCAGCTGGCTTCCCTGGGAGGAAATTTCCATATAAAACAGGCTGGAGAATGGGCCAGGAGCTGCAGCAGCCACATCAGACACCAACCAGCAGCGGCACACAGAGGGGGGGACTGCAGAGGATTAAACACACTGAGGTGCAGGAAAACTTGGGAAGAGCTGGAGAATCTGGGAAAAGGAACAAGGAGGAGAGAGGAGACACCTGAGAAGTGACTTTAACTCCCGAAAGGCAAACCACAGGATCAACCCCCATCCCTCCGGAATGGTCCTGAGGAGCCACACGCAGTTGGAGAGGCTCTGTGCATCCCATGAATCCCCATTTGGGGAGCTTTGGGATGAAGAAGGGCTGCCTGAGGACACAGAGCCCCGGGCTGGAGTCTGAGGAGCTGCACAGAGAAGATCTGGGCACGAACGATCTGGAGGAGCAGCACAACGGAGCCGTTTGGAGGCTGTGGGAGGGAAATCCAAGCAGGAAACAAAGCCCAGCTCGGCTGGGAAGGGGTGGGGGAAGCTGGGTCGGTTCTGCTGCTGCCTGACAGGTTTGAGCCTCCCTTTCCTCCTCCCTTTCCTCTGCTTTCCTCACTTTTGCAGCTGTCCCCAAATCATTTCCAAGCTAAAGCTTGTCCCTAGGACAGAATCAGTCACTTGGGGGGCAGTTTCTGCCCAACTTTTCCCTCTTTCCCTGTCTGCCAGGAGCCTCCATCCCACTGGGAAGGGGCTGCTCCTGTGGGATGCCCCAGCACCACCCAGTGAGAGAGGAAGGGACCCAAACTGGCAGCAAACACTGCGAATTTTGGGCCTTTTCTTAAGACTTTCCCCCCCGCCTTTTTTTTTCCTGGCAGAACCAAAGAGGGGAAAGAAGGAGAGCAAGAACGAGATACAAAAAATGCTGCAGAATGAGGGAATCCCCAACATCCCCCAAATAAATGGATGAGTTCTGCCAGGACCATCCACCTCCAAGTCTTCCTTGCCAACAGGTAGAGTCAAATCACTCATTAATGCTAATGAACGCACTAATTAGGAGAGCTCTGGGGGAAAGACAGGAGCGGCCAGGCCCCAGGATGGATCTGTTATCCCATCAGAGAGGTTTAACACCCCTTTCCCAGCCCTGCTCCCTGCACAGCCTCTGGATTTCCCTTTCCCTGTCCCTGGGACAACAGAGGGGCAGGAAAATCCATTTTCCTCCCACTCCTAATGGATCATCCTCTGCTCCATCCTCCCCCAGGGGCAGTTTTCCCACCCTGTCCATCCCATGCACGCATCCCAACTGTTGGAGCACCGCTGAGCACAGTCCTGCCTCGGCTTTGGGGAGCGGAGGAGGGAAGGGAAAAGGTGGCAGGAGCTCAGCACCGCGTGGGATGAATTCCCTGTTTTCCCAGGGAATCCTGCTGAGCAAAGGCAGGAGCAGCAATTCAACGCCTTCCTGACAAATTCCGAGCTGCCGGAGCCTCCTCCCAGCTCGCAGCAGCCAAAGGCAGAACAAACTCGAGTGGCTCCCAAGTTAATCAAGGCTGAAAATTCACGTTGGACGTGTCCTGAGGCAGCAGTGAAACACAAAGCACCTCACAGCTCCCTCCCCTCCCGCCTTCCGAGCCGCTGAGTTCCTTGAAAGGCTCCCAGACTGGAAAATGCTGCTCTGCATCCCAACGCACACGGAGCAGCCCCAGGAGAAGAGCCCAGACAGGCTGGGGCTGACCCAATTCCTTGATTTCCACCAGGAGCAGCACAGGAGGGTGGAAAGGAGCCAGAGGGGGAGATAAATATCCCAGAGATGTCACCCAGGAGCTGCTGGCTCCGCTCCTCCTTCCCACCCAGGCACGTCGAGCCTTCCTCCTTCCCACCAAAATTCCTTGAGGAATTCCCCCTCCAGCTCCCACTGGCAGATCGGAGCGGTAGGATCATCCTGGCACTGCCAGGGAAGCACAGTTCATCCCAGGGAGCATCCCAGGTTTTGAAGGATCACTTTGGGCAGAGAGGGAGAGATTCTCCCAGGTCCCAAGGAGCAGAGCCCCACTTCCAACCCACTCCTGCAACAACCCAGCCATTCCTTCAAAATCCCAGCGAAAAATCCTTAAATAACCTCATTCCAGCCCGGTAACAGCGCAGCTCCCAACAGCAGGGAGAGAAAAGCAGATATTCCCAGTGCACCTCCAGAAAGTCCCCAAATTTCTGTCACAATGAGGGAAACTCAAAAATAGTCGCTTTACTCGGAGCTGCCGACTTTCGAGGGGGATTGAGAAGAAAAGGTTTCCATGGGAAAGAAGAGTGACAGCAAAAATCAAAGTCAGCCCTTCCATGTGATGCCTCTGGAAAAGCTGCAGGCCCGGGAAGCTGCAGGGCAGGACTCAGCAGGGCAAGGCTGGATTTGAAGCAGCTCTTTGTGATTCACTTATACCTCCTTTAATCCAGAAAATTTGGGGTTAGGACCCTCCCTTGCCTCGCTGGCCCCTGGATTTTGTTCAGATCCAGTTTTGGTTTCAGCTGGGAGGGTTTGGCAGCAGCGCCAAGGGAAGACCCTCCAATAATTCAGGTTTTCCCTCTCTACGGGGCTGTGAAAGAAATCAGAGCCAGGACCTCGTGCTCAGCCCCAGCCTGGCTGTTCATCCATGCTCCAGCCCCTCCTGAAGGGCTGGGAAACCTCTGTGCCCAGAGAAATTGCCCTGGGATTTCCCATCCCTGGAAGTGTTCAAGGCCAGGCTGGAGCAGCCTGGGGTAGGGGAAGGTGTCTCTGCTCACAGCAGGGGTTGGAATGAGAATCTTTAAGGTCTCTTCCAACCCAACCCATTCCAGGATTCCATGAGCTGTCCAACAGCAGGAAGATGGAAGCCTGAAGTGCTTTCCAGGTCATTCCATGCCTTTCTTCCCTTTTCAATTTGCTGCTGGGGTGTTAACGACCACTGCAGGGCTGAACCACGTCCTGACGCTCAGACTGAGAGAATGAGTCAGAAATGCTAAAAAGAAATGGGAACAGCTCCATCTGGATCCCCTAAAACTTCCACCCTGAGCTCCAGTAAACCTGGGATAGCTGGAAATGCAGGGGTTGGATCACTGCAGGATTTCTCAGGTCTAGAATGTGCGCAGACCAAGAGCCCAACCCAGCACCACCACTCGGGGTGAAGGTACCAGAGCACCCTGCTGACACCGAGCTGGAAGCTGGAATATTCCTGCCCCATGGGCACCCCAGCAGCCTCCTCTCCCCAGATCCCCCTGGAAAGCTGCAGCTTCAATCATAAGAAGCCATGGGACTTGAGCAGAGCCCTCCCAAATTCACCATTCCCAGCTACTGTGGGGGGAGACCGGGATCCATCCCAGAAGGAAGGAGAAGATCCCGGACAAACCCCTTGAAACGCGGCTCATCCCAAAACCTTCCTGTGCCTTCCCTGATGAGGAGCAAGGCCCGATGAGAAAATCCTGCGAGGCCTTTGATGCTGCTAATGGCCATTACATAACTGCTGCTTAATGGCTGTGCTCAGCAAACGCTTCCCCTGTGGTTCCTCCTAAAGGCTGTGCTTTGCAGAAAATCATGGAGCGTTTAAAAACCTGACTCCGAGAGACCGACAGGGGCTCGCTGGAGTTAATTACAGCGACGGGGCCACCCAGGCAGGGCCGGGACGCCACGATTTGGGCTTGGGAATGGCTGCTCGGGGGGTCACTCTGAGCGCGGAGGGTTTTGGTGAGCGGCAAATTCCTGCTGGGGGTGGCAGGAGAAGGTTTGGAGCAGCGGGATGTGGGGGTGGGATCGCAGCCGTGGCACAGCCATGGATTTTCCACTCTGCTGGGATGAGTAAATGCCACCAGAGCTGGTCCAGAGGACAGGCTCAGGGAGCTGGAAGGCCCAGGAGTGAGCAGTGAGAGGCAGGAGCAGGACCTGAGGGATGAGCCGTGCCTGTCTTGCCGACAATCCCAGCGCAGACAGCAGATGATTACCCAGGGATGGAATTACAGGCTCCATCTCCTCTCCCGGAGGTGGAGCTGCCCTGAGAGCTGGGCTGGGGCATTTCCTCACCTCGGAGCTGCTGACAGCTCTGACAGGAGCCTTTGAGAGGATTTTCCCAGGGAAATCTCCCTTTTCCGTGCTGGCTGCGCTTGGTTGTCATCCCAGTGCTGTGCTGGGGGTGCTCAGGGGTGTCCTCACCCCAGGAAGCAGCAGGGGCACAACAGCCCCAGCTCAAGGGGTGCCCCAAAGCCTGGGATGAGCCAGGAGCCATCCCAGCTCCAGCAGCACCTCCATGATCCCACTCTGAACCCAGCAGGAAGAGCCCAGGGCTGACAGCAGGCTCCAAAGGATCAACCAGCTCCAGGACTCATCCAGGGAGCTCAGGCAGGAGCCAAAGGCACCAGGATCAAACACAGAATCCTTGCTAAAAATCCTTAAATCACCTCATTCTGAGGCTCAGAGCCTGGGCTGGGCTTAAATCGGAGCTGCTGGGCCTTGGGCAGGGCTGGGGGTCCCAGCAAGGCTCAGCAGGGCAGTGAGGGTCGATTATCAGAGGGGATGCTCCACACAGCCCGGCCTGGAAGAACCCCAATGAAAATTGGCCTCGTTAAGGTTGGGCTCGATGATCCTGGAGGTGTTTTCCAGCCCTAAGGATCCCGTGGTTCCAGGTGCTGCCCATTCCCGATGCCTGGCCCACACCGGGAGCTGCGTCCCAGTGATTTGAACGCTTTTCACATCCAGCTGCTGATCTCCAAAGCCCGGCAAGGTTTTATCTCTGGGTTTCACCAACCCCCTGCCAGTGTGCTCGGTGATCCGAACTGTTGGGAGAACTGGGAATTTGTTCTAAATCCTCCAATTCCCAGAGTCAGGGATCTCAGGCAGGGCTGATCCAACCCACTCCCATCCTTGTCCTTTGGGTGCAGCAGGAAAACACTCCAACCCTCAGGAAGTCGCTGACAAATGGTTTTTTTTCGGACAAAAAGCTCCCAGCTGGACCCAGAGCCCTGCTGAGGGCTGGGGTTTTTCCAGCAGGGGCCAGAAAGGATGAAAAAGACGGAGAATTTCTCCTTTTGCTGTACTTACATGGCAAAATTCCTGTCTAGGAAGCAGCGGTTCCTCAGCAGCCCCGCCCAGAGCTGGACCCCGACAATCCCGAAGATGAAGAAGACGAAGAAGCAGAGGAGGAGGACGTTGCCTAACATAGGCAGAGTGTCCAGCAGCAGGGTCACCAGGATCCTCATACCTGTGGGAGAAGGGAAAACTGCCTTAGGATGAGAAGAACCTACTGTTCCCAGCTTGGATGTGCAAAAAATTTGGGATGTTGGTGTTTTCCCCCAACGCTGAAAAGGAAGGGGAAGATGCCAAAGGCTCAGCAGGGAATGGGAACAAAGAGCAATCTCCAGAGGGTGGATCCAAGAGTGGGGTTTCCAGGTGTTTTCTGGAGGACTCATGTTGGAACCCAAGGCACGCCTCGGGCTGCCCTGGGGGGTCAGGAGCCCCAGCAAGGGGGTCCCAGACCCTGGCAAGAAGCCCAGAATGGCACCGGCTTTGACCTCAGCCCATGGGAAAAGTTACCAACACTGCAAGAGTCGTTGCAAGCCACGAGAGTGTGAAAATGAGTAGTGGTTTAGTGTTTTACAAGGTAAAAAAGTAGATTTCAGGGTTTTTAATATGAGGACGAAGGGTTTAAGATGGAGGATTTTGGGCGTTGCCCTGTTCTTCTTCTTCTCCTCCATAATCTTCTTCTCCTCCATAATCTCTGGCACAAAACGATTGGTAGAATGAAAAAGAGGTAGAAATTACGTGTCTAGAATAGGTGCAAATTAATTGGTATGGAATAGTAAATAATAAATCCGTTGTGAAGAATGGTTGGATGATGGAAAGGGCACAAAAAGGACGGGACAGCCCAGGGCTGGGCAGTGCCCGCTCGGACTCGGCTGCATCAGATGTGCGGCCGGAGCTGAGAGCTGGCAGAGAGAAGGAGAAATAAACAACCTGAAACAACATCTGCAGCCGTTTCTCATCTGTTGGGGCTCGAGGTAAAGCTCCCCAGAGGTGAAGATAAAGAACCTGGATTTGTGCAGAGTACCCAACTCCCACACACTCAAGGACACACGAACCGCAAGGTGATTTTTCCCGGAGAAACACTCCTGGGAATCACCAGGCTCTGGAGGAATTGTCAAAATATGGATTTGTAAACACAGCAAACTCCTCTCATGGATTGCAGAAATTGTCCTAAAATCCACGGAGCCTGGGGTGGGATGGGAGCTGGGCCTCCACCACAGAGAATTCCTCTTCCATGGAGAACTCCTCTCCTTGATGGACACGGGCAAGTTCTGGAAAGCTGGGAAAGCAGGGAAATTGTGACTTTGAGGGTGGAAAGCAGGATGTAAATGTTTTTCCCTGCAAGGAAAACTCTGCTCCCTTTCCCTCCTCATGCAGAGGCTGTGGGAGACCTTCCCAATGATCCCACACCTCTCCGTGAGCCCTGGGCTCCCCCGGCCTCTGGTGCCAGGGAAATGCCGATTTCCATGCCAAATATTCCATCTCAAACATTCCAACTCGAGGAATGGGAGCTTTGCAGGGCCTCAGCTAAGCCTGGCATTCCCAGCACCTTGCTGGGAGAGACTGGGAAAGGAGGCAGGGATGGGGCTGGGACTCGGGGCTGCCCCTCTCACACCTCAGGGCACCTCCAAAGTCGAGGATAAAATGGGAATAGAATGGGAATGACTTGGAGCTCAGCAGAGGTTAATGAACCTCTGGGAAAGGGCCAAACGATTATTCCAACAGCAGATAACGGATGAACTGAGGAAAAGAGGGAAGAGACAAAGGCAAATCCTGAATTCTAGGAGGGAATGAAGCCAAATCCAAGCCTTGGGATCCACAGGGATCAAGTTCATGGCACGGTGGGAATTGTGGCTGCTGGCAAGGAGACCCCGTTGGCTTTGGAGTGATTTATCCCACTAAAATCCCTGTCTGCAAACACCTTTTCCTGCCTGCCCGCGTGGAGCCTTCTCTCCCTGAGTATTCCCAGGATATGCTCTCTGGGAGTCATCCCGTTGGATCCAGGCACTCACTGCTCCCCCAGCAGATTCCACTGGCTTCTCCCAAGCCGTGCCTGACACCTCTCCTGTAATTCCGTGGTGCTGAGCCTGGAATCTGCAGCCCTCGGGGATGGGCGCTGGGAGCACCGGGGTCTCCAGGAGAGCGGTGTCCATCCATCCCAGCATTCCACCCGTCCATCCCAGCATTCCCAGGCTGGGATCCCATCACGCCACCCCTCGTGTGGATTTGCCAGCGGAAATCCAAGGGAGCCAAATCCCAGGGAGCCAAGCGGGGCTGGAGCTGCCACCACCCTGTCAGGCGGCACGAGGGGATCTGGCAGCCCGGCCAAGAATTCCCAGCTAATTAATAATTAGGGATGAGTAATGACCTCTGCATCCGGAGCCTTCTGAGGTCTCCGTGCCCAGCTGGGCCTTGGCTCCGGCGCAATTCCCGCTGCTGGCGCCGGATCCTCTCCGGAGCGGAGGCAGCCTGTGCCAGCCTCCCCCATCCCTGCCCTGCGCTGTCCCAGTGCCACCCTGAGGGAAGGGACGGAGCAAATTCCATCCTCTGGAGCCCCAGAGCTGGAGGCAAAGGGGGTTTGGAATTCCTGGTGTTTATTCCCAATGCGTCCCATCACGCGATCATGGAATACCCCGAGTGGGAAGGGACACATCAGGATCAACAAATCCAACTCCTGGCCCTGCCCAGGAGCAATCCAGCATTTTCCTTGCAAATCCATCTTTGGGAAAACAAAACTCACTCAATCCCCACTGGAAAGATGATGCTGGGATTTTCTCCTGTTTTTTCCTCCCCACTCTCACTGATATCCTCGCTCTTTTTTCCAAAAATGGGTAAAAGTTCTCTCCCCGTGCCAGACGATTTTTTTCTGCTCAGCTCCTGTTGGAATTTGGGGTTGTTCGGTGGCACCATCCTGGAGATGGAATCCAGCTGTTCTCCAGCCCCTCCATGGGATGTTGAGTGTGCCATGGGAAAAAAGCAGCACCGGGGCTGAAACAAGGAGCAGGATTTTCATTCCCATTCCATGGGATGCCTGATTTGAAGCACACAGCAGGAAAATAGAAATGAAAAGGAAAATACAAATTAAAAAAAAAATGAAAATGAAAATAAAAATAAAAATGAAAATAAAAACAAAAACAAAATAAAAAAAAATAAAAATAAAAATGAAAATGAAAATGAAATAAAAATAAGAATAATAATAATTAAAATTAAAATTAAATTTAAAAAAGGAAAGTAAAAAAAATGAAAATAAAAATAAAATAATAACAATAAAAAATAAAAATGAAAAATAAATAAAACTAAAACAAAAAAATAAAGATTAAAGTTAAAATAATAATAAAAAATGAAAATGAACAAATAAAAATAAAAATAAAAATAAAAATAAAAATAAAAATAAAAATAAAAATAAAAATAAAGCAATGAAATGGATTGGGAAAAAAACCCCCAGTGGCCACTGCTGAAAAAAAATCTGTGACTCCAAGCCCCTGCTGAGTGTATAAATTGCAAGATTTCTGTTTTTCCAGAGGTTTGGAAGGAATAATTTCCAACAGAAATGATGTTTTTATTGGCTGGGGTTCTTCTTTCTTCTCTTAACAAACTGCACCCAGATGAAATAGTCTTGGGGGTGAATTTCTGGTGCCTGGAAGCAACGAGCTGATGGTGCTGGCTGGGTCCCAGGAAGAGCCCAGGAATCCCAGGGATAAATCTCCAGGTTGGTTCTCCCTGTTTCCCTGGATTAAATGCCATGTTCATGTCTTCTGATCCTGCTGGAAATTTTATCTTCTCCACATCCTTGTGGAAAAAATCCCATTCCCAAATCCCAGAGCTGGGAATGGCATGGATGGGGCTGTGCTGTCGCCACTGCTGGGACGTGCTGGAATTCCAAGGAAATCCCTTGGATGAGTTGTGCCGTCCCCATGGATGAAAGGCTGAAAATGTAACCACAAAAATCCAGGGATGTCCCCATCCCTCCTCCACAGGTTCTGGAACGTATCGGTCTGAAACAGCAAAATTCCCGACGTTCCAGGTGGATGGGGTTGGTGTCTCCCAGACCAAGTGGAGGCTGGGATGATCTGCCCTCCAGGAATGGGGATATTTCTGGGAGTAATTTCTAGGAATCCCAATCCTGGTGCTTGCTCAGGGCTCTGGTGGTGTCAGCCCAGCCCAGCCGCTCCTCAGGCACCTCCACTCCGAACACGGATTGAGCTCGCTGGATTTTATCCCACAGAATATTAACGGAAAAATGGGATGTTTTCTATCACCTGTCTGTTGGAAAAATGTGCAAATCCCATGGGAAGTGCAGTGAAAACAGCCCGGAAGGCTCATTCCGTGTCGGAGCTAAGGGAGACAAACACAAGAGCAAAATTCCACCTAAAGCTGGAGTTGTTTGGATCCCTGTAAATCCTTAAATTTCCCTGGCTGCTGCCCTCAGCCCAGCTGATCCCAGCTTGAGATTCCCACTATTCCATGGGAGCGCTGTGAGGGATTTTGTGGATTTGAAGGAGTTCAGAGGGAGCCTGATCCTCGTCCTGGCCTGGAGCGATCCGAGCCCAGCCCGTGCCAGGGTCCCCCTGCTCCACCCCATCCCAGCGAGGTCCCCAAATCCCAGAGGGAAACTTTTCCTGGAGCTCCAAATCCCAGAGGGAAGCTCCACATTGTGCTTTCCAAACCCTGGCAACAAAACCTCAAGGCTCCAAAGGGTTCCGTGTCCCCTTTCAGCCTCTCTTTTTTCGGTCTTGTTTTTCCCTGAGGACGTCGCCGTGGAATTTGCTGGTTTTATTCCTTGTTTTCCAGAAAAATCCTGTGGAACTGGAGTACGGAGAGAAACTCCCGAGGCTCCTGGGTGTAAACATCCATCTGCTCCCTCACATTTTCCTCGGAGGGCCTGGAATTGAACTCCTTCTGGGGAGTTTGGCTGTCCCTGGATGTGCTGACAGTGAATCCAGGCAGGGTGTGGGGCTGGATCACTCCAAGTGCTTTCCAAAAGAATGGGAAAAAATCCCTTTTTTCTTTCTGCAGGGATCCCTGTGATTTCCATACAATGCTGCTGCATTTTAATTGGAGTGGATTTGGGTTGGAAACGGCTGGAATTGCTGTGGAACGAGCACCTTGCAAAGGATGGCTCAGCAGCTGGCAGATTCCAGCAGGGAATTATTCCAGCGGGGAGCTTCAGCTTTCAAATTGGATTTAGAAGCCAAGCAGCTGAAGCCACTTGAAAATGGATTTAGGAGCCACTTGAACTTCCTATCAAGGATGATCCCAATTTTGTTCCACACGGAGCAAACCCTCCGTGGGGTTTTAGCAGCAAGGGAGGCTCCTGAGCTGCTAATCCCGAACATAAAGTCATGGAAAGACCTTAAATCGCCGAGGAGGGAAAATGAACCCAGCAGGACAAGAAGATCCCTCTTGGAAGTGACCTTTTCCCTTTCGTTGGAAGAACATTGTTTACTTTACAGCACGAGCAGAGTTGTTTTCCTTAGAAAAGCCACAAAAACGTTGGGAAGCAGCCCTGAGGGTCAATTCCCTGCTCCCTTGGCCTTCCCTAACACCAACTACAACGACGAGCTCTAGTTCGCCATTAAAAATTCAAATAAATTAATTTCCTCTCAGTAGCAGGGGAGCAGATTCCACAAAGCAGAAATCCAGGTGGGGTGGGGTTATTCCCATGGTTTCCCAGTTTTCCCAGACCGAGCTCAGAAATCCAGGCAGGGTGGGGTTATTCCCATGGTTTCCCAGTTTTCCCAGACCGAGCTCAGAAATCCAGGCGGGGTGGGGTTATTCCCATGGTTTCCCAGTTTTTCCAGACCGAGCTCAGAAATCCAGGCAGGGTGGGGTTATTCCCATGGTTTCCCAGTTTTCCCAGACCAAGCTCAGAAATCCAGGCGGGGTGGGGTTATTCCCATGGTTTCCCAGTTTTCCCAGACCGAGCCGTGCCCAGGATGGTGTCACTTACTTGGGACCCTGTTGATGGCCCGCAGTGGCCGCAGGACGCGGACGGTGCGGATGGCGGAGAGGCTCACGTTGTGTCCATCCAGGGAATATTCCATCATCCTGCAGGGAAAACAGGAAAGGGGTCAGGATGGGGATGCTCCAGCTCGGCATGGAATTGGGGTGGGGAAAAGCTTTGCTGCCTGCAAGCCCACGAGTGCAAATCCACCCACTCTATGTTTCCAGTTTTTCCAGTGGATGCAATTCCATGTGCCTGGAAGTGTCCCAGGCCAGGTTGGATCGGGTTAGGAGCACCCTGGGATAGAGGAAGGTGTCCCTGCTCATGGCAGGGGTGGAATGGGATGAGCTTTAAGGTCCCTTCCAACCTTTACTGCAGGCACAGGGAACACTTTGGAAAGCAGGATTTTCCTCCCAGGATGTGAAGGAACCTCCAAGGAAACTGGAGAGGGAAACTCCAGCAGGAATTGTGGGGATGGGAAAAGGGGGAATGGGTTCACACTGAATGAGGGGAAATTTAGGTTGGATATTTGGAAGGAATTGTTCCCTGTGAGGGTGGGGAGGTCCTGGCACAGATTCCCAGAGAAGCTGTGGCTGCCCCTGGATCCCTGGAATTGTCCAAGGCCAGGCTGGATGGGGCTCGGAGCACCCTGGGATGGTGGAAGGTGTCCCTGCCCATAAGACGATCTTTAAGGTCCCTTCCAACCCAACCCATTCCATGATTCCATGAATTTGCAGGACAAGGAGCTGCACCCCACCTTTTCTCTCCTGCCATGACCAAACCTGAACCTCCAATCCAACAAACAACGCACAAATAATTTAATTCCGTTTGATTATTCAGAATAAAGAACATTTCCTTCTTCATTCTTCCTCCCCATCCCCCCATAACATTTCTGGGAAGGACCTGGAGTCAGTTTTCCTGCTCTTTTCCATCCATGGGTGGCAAACGTGTGCAGAGTTGTTGTTTTAGCGGGGTTATGGCCACTTAGCCTGGCTGGAATTACAATTGATGGCTTTCACTCCAGGGGAATGCTTGGAAATACATCCCAAATCCCTCCTGTTCCAAGAACACAACAGCATCCAAGGCATCCCTGTGAGGGAGCTGTTGGATCCTAAGGAAAAAGAGGTTTTGCTTTGGGTTTCCAAAGAAACAAAGAGATAAGGAAGGCCAGAGGCAAATCCGAGCCGAGCTGCTGCACCCAGGCACTTGGGAAGGGGCAGTGGGAAAAGATTTCCAATGGAATCTGCAGCCAGGATGGAGCAAAGTCCATCAAAAATCCACAGCCAAAGGGTTGAAGGAACAGCAGGATGGATTTGGGCCATCAGCAGAGGGAATTTTGGGATCCTGCCAGCCTTGCTCCCGTTCCTCCCTGCCCCCGTGTCCCAGCTGGGCGCTGCTGGAGCCTTCCCGTCCTGTTGGAAGCTTTTCCCGGCTCTCCACGGTTTAATTGGGAATATCTGGCTGTCCTGGTGTTTCCTGCTCTGCTGGCCGTGCCCTGGAGCTG
Organism: Monarcha castaneiventris obscurior; assembly: GCA_026261815.1. Classification (NCBI taxonomy): domain Eukaryota; kingdom Metazoa; phylum Chordata; class Aves; order Passeriformes; family Monarchidae; genus Monarcha; species Monarcha castaneiventris. The sequence continues at coordinate 8,404,130 of JAMPIT010000856.1, read as the reverse complement.
TTTGAGGTCACCCCTGGCATCGCACTGAGGTGACTTTGCCTCTTACCCTCAATTTGCCATGCAGAATTCCTGAGGATTTGGAGCTGTTTCAGTGATCAACTTCCAAAAATTTCTTTTTTCCTGGAGGGAATGAGTGAGTCTTTATAAATCAGAAACTGGTCCACAGGAACTGAGCCAAAAACGAGGAACAGGAGCCACCGAGGACATGGCTGAGTGGTGAAATTGGTGGTGGGGCTGGGTTGATCCATTCCAACCTTAATAATTCCATGATTCCAAGGACTTGAAACCCCAGCATGGCACAAAGCCAGGGTTTCCATCTGCCGTGTGCTTGGGAAGCTGGAGCAGAGCACTGGGAAGCCTCAGGAAGGACCACACAGCGGGAAAACCTTGGAAATGCCCATTCCCACCTGCAGGGAGGGGTCTGGAGCCAGCTCCAGGTGTTGGCTCCAAATTCCTTGCGGGAATTGCCCAAGTGGGGTTTGAAGTCCCCGAAGTGGCAGTGCCAGGCCTGGCTCCATTCCCTGGCGTGGGCCCAGCTCAGCACAGCCCGGATTTATCCAGAGGCTGAGGGAGGGAATTTGAGTGTAACTGATCCCAGTGGGGAACTCTTCATGGAGTGGAAAAGGAGCAGGGAATGCTCCAGGGGGAGCTGGGTTTGTCTTCCAGGGAGCACATCCGTAATTAGCAAATTAACGGGACAACTCCCAGGGCCTCACTTTCACTTGGCACTTGGAGCAGAGCTGGTAAAAGATGGATAATCCAAGATTTGGCCTAGGAAACAGAGTTCTGATCCTGGTACTTTGGATTTCCAGGATACTCCATTTCGGATTTGAAGGAAAGACTCAGGGGGATCCACGTTGCCCACCAAAGCCTTGATGGATCTCAGACTGGACTCCCACCAAGCAGTGAAACTGTTGGAAACCTCCATGGAAAAGCCAAAGATTTCTTTGCAAGGCCAAGCGTGGGGTCCTGTCCTCAGATCCTACCTGTTGATCCAGAATCTCTTGGAAATGCCTCACAGAAACCTCTGGAGCTGGGAATTTTGGATGGACACTCGGTAGGCGATTCCCTACCCTCAAAAGCAGGAGGCACAAGGCTTTGGAGTGTCTCGTGCCATCAACAGCTTCCAAACCTTCAGTGGTCAAATCCAAGGCATATCCTGGGAGCTTGGAATGTCTCCAGAGACTGGATGCACAAATGGGGAGTCCTGTCCTCACATCCCAACTGTAAATCCCGAATCTCTTGGAAATGTCCCACAGAAACTGCTGGAGCTGGGAATTTGGGATGGATTGGCACTTGATAGGTGATTCCCTCCATTGAAAAACAGGAGGCACAAAGCTTCGGGGTGTCTTGTGCCATCAACAGCCTCCAAACCTTCGGCTGTCAAATCCAAGGAATATCCTGGGAGCTTGGAATGTCTCCAGGGACTGGATGCACCAGGAACCTCTCGATTCCATCCCTGACACCGGGGAAATGCTTTCAACTCGGCTGCTGGGCAGACGGAGAGGCCACGAGTTCCGTCGGGCTTGAAATTTTCCAGGGAACATTTCTCAGGCGAGGAAAACATGAAAGGACTCTGGGAGCTGGGAGGAACTTCAGACACGATCTGTGCTGGAGGCAGGAGCTGTGTTTATTTTGTAGCTTCCCTGTTCCCTTTGGAGCTGCTGCTGAGGCAAATCAGCTCCTCTGAGGAGGCAGAGCAGGGCAAACGAAGCGCTGCCTATCACTTGTTTCCCTTCTTATCCCAAAAAAACCTCGGAATAACTTCAGCACATCCATCCCCTCGCTGGAAAAAGCAGCTTTGTTATTCCAGCGGTGAGTTCCCTGCTAAAAACAGCTCCAGGTTTAGGAGCATTGGATTGAAGGGTGGGGGCTTCTCCTCCACCAGGGTTGCTCCCAGCTCCAGCTTTTCTTTGGAGAGAGATGGGAAATCATATCCCAGGTACGGCTCAAATCCACCAAAACCAGCTGGAGATAGCCCAGGATCAGCCAGGGGAGGGTTTTTCTTTTCTCATCTGCAGCCTGCGTAATGCCACACCTGCAGCAGCCTCTCCTGCTGTTTTCATCCTCCTCAAACATCTCCCCGCCATGGAAGGTGAGAAAAACCTTGGAAAACTCCCAAATTGCCTCACCAGCCGCTTTCCCCCTCATTCCAACAGCAAAATTCCTGCTCCAAGGCTACCCCTGAGGATGAGCAGAGGGCTCAGCCCTTCTGCCTCCATGGGGACCCTCAATCCTGAGTTTGGGGGATCTCTGAGGATCTCTGGGGATCTTCTGCTCATCCTCAGGAGAGCTCATCCCGCATATCCAATGTGGAAAAACACCCTCAGCACGTTGGTTATGGGTGGCAGAATCCCGATTCTGAGTTTTCCCTGCTCTTCCCCTACCACTCCTCCCTTAAACACTGCAGCAGCTTTATAGGAAAACATAATTAAGGAAAAAATAATTCGTAATAAGTGGTTTTTTTTTTTTTTTTCTGTTCCTGATGTTCCTTCCCGGTCTGGAACTGCACCCGAGTTCCGAGGAAGCTCCGCTCAGGAGAGCTCATGTTTTATTCAGAGCACTAAAACCGTCCCTAATTGTATTCCAGACAAATAACACGGAGCACAACAAAACCCCATTAGTGCAGGGAAGATGGCACAGCACTAATGGAAGGGGCAAAATGCCCCAACATATTCCGAGGATGTTTTAATTAACCCCAGCCCGGTCATTAGGAACGCGGGAACGCAGAAGTCAGGCAGTAATTAAAGCTTTCCGTCCTTTCCCAGGATGTACGGAGCAGGTAGGAGAGCCTGGGGTATCCAAAGCCATTTATTTATTGGAAAAAAAACCAAAAGAAGTCTGAGCTTTGCCAAGGTTTTACTCCACTCCGTTATTCCCTGTGGGAGAGAGGGAAGTGGTGTCAAAAGCAATGGGATCTTCCTTGGAGCTGTTTATTAACACATCCTGCACAAACCAGCAGCTGGGGGAGAGGGAATTAACTTGTAATTCCAGGAGGAATTGAAGAAAAACCAGGAGGAGTTTACAGGAGGCTTGGAATTTGGGTTAACTCCTGGCCAGCTTTTCCCACTGGGATTTCAACCTTCTTAGTGGGATTTTTGGGGTTGCGTTCTCCTTGTTTGCCCCATTCCTGCCTCACTCCAAGAGTGGCATGGGGCGGGAATGGGGCTGAGCTGCTCTGGGGTTTTTTTTTTGGAGACAACAACACTGGGACACTGTGGATGAGCTCAGGATGTGTTGATCTGACGGAGGTGAAAGGATTGCTACAAAAACCCCACAGCTCTGCCCGATATTCACAACCCACCCCAAGCCCAGCGTGGTTTTGGGGTGGGGATTAAGAAATCCGACTTGGAAGATTTTGCCTCCCAAGGCATTCGGAAAATCAGCCAGGACAAGGCACGGATGTGGCTCACTGGGATTTTCCTGCTCTCAGGATAAAGGGATGAGGTGGTTACTGACCCTGCCATGACGATGAAGAAGTCCAGGCGATTCCAGGTGTCTCCAAGGTAACACTTCTGCCCGAAGATGCCCAGGGCCACCATCTTGATGACCATTTCCACGGCAAAGAAGGCGAAGATGAAGTCGTCAAACGCCTGGAGAGCGGGAAAAGAGGATTTCAGTCAGTCCTGCTGGGAGAGGGAGCGATCCGAGCGCTCCCACCGCAGGGACATTCTGTGTTCCCTTCACCAAAGTGCCACCTACCAACCCCAAAATCAGAGCTGCAGGGTGGTGGCACCCCCTGGCACAGCTCCTGGCTCATTCCAGGGCTTGGGAAGTGCCCCCAGCTTCTGCTCGTCCACTGACAGACACGAGGATGTCACAGGGCTGGAGCTCCTTGGCTCTGGAGCCAGCCTGGGAGAGCTGGGAATGTTCACCTGGAGAAGGGAAGGCTCCAGGGAAACCTCAGAGCTGCTTCCAAGGCCTAAAGGGGCTCCAGGAGAGCTGGAGAGGGATTTGTCCTTATGGACCAACTTTCCCTTAGGAAACTTCACAGGAATTTTGCTCCATAATTTCAGTTCATTTAATTACTGGCACCCAAACACCTCCATAACGAAGTTCAGGCTTTTCCACCTCATGTTCCGGCCTCCAATCCCTCCTGCAGGCTGTGACAGGGATAATGGGGATTTTCCAGGCCTTTCCTGCCCAAAACCTTTCAGGAATTCTCCAAGGCCAGGTTAGACGGGGTTTGGAGCAACCTGGGATAGGGAAGGCGTCCCTACCCATGGCAGAGGTGGAATGGGATGAGCTTTAAGGTCCCTTCCAACCATTTTGGGATTCCATGGAGGATCCCAGTGGCCTTCCTGTATGGCTGGAACACCCCGAGGGAAGGAAAGCAGTAGATCCATGTGGGATCCAAAGGAGCCCAGCTCATCCCACCAGCACATCAGTGATCCGGGGTCGATGTCACGCGTTGGGAACGAGGGAAGTCGTTCCCAGCCTGCGGAATGTGCGGGAAGCCAAGGAGCTGCCCACACAGCAGATGCCCGGGATGTGCTTCCAAAGCTGGTCCGGCGGGCAGATGGCAGCGAGGGGATGCCAGGAGGCAGCAGGGAGGGACGAGGGACAGGCCCGACGTCCCCTGAGCTCGGGGTGGCCAAAGGGGCTGGGGGCTCCGGACAGGGGAGAATTCCCAAGTCCACTTCTCTTGGCATGGGGAGGAGAGCAGGGATGGGCTCATCCCACGTTTTTTGCTCATGGAGAAGGGAAGGGAGTGGCAAAGGCAGTCCCTGGTGCCACTGCATGGAGCAATCCCAGCAGGAGCTGGCTGGGATGGAAGCGACGGAGGGGGAGGGAGAGATTCCCCCTCATGGCGTTGGCCATGGAATCATGGAATGGTTTGGGTTGGGAAGGACCTTAAAGCCCATCCAGTGCCACACCTGCCATGGGCAGGGACACCTTCCATAGACCAGGGTGCTCCAAGCCCTGTCCAGCCTGGCCTAGGACACTTCCAGGGATGGGAGCGCAGGAGTTTTGTGATGTCCAAGGAATCCAGTGGGATCTGTCTTCCTGCTTCTCAGCCCCCCTGCCCTTGTTAAGGACAGAGAAAAAGGATCTGGTTGGGACAGGCCCAAATTAGGCCTCACCCAAAGCAGAGCCCACACAGGCCAGGCTTTGCATGCCGCGGCCTATTGGAAAACCCATCCCTGTGGGAAAGCTTTTCCCGTGGAAAAGGAACACGATGAGGCTCCCACCTCCCAGAGCAGCCACCGCCTGCGTCCCCCAAATCGCAGGGATGAGGGATCCTCACCTCCAGGATGGTGCAGCGCTCCGACTGGCATTCCACGTCCTCGCAGGGCTGGAACATGCCCAGGGTGACGCAGTTGAGCAGGATCACCAGCATGCTCACGTGCTCGAACCAGGTGCCGCCGGGTTAAGGACAGCACAGCTTTGGGAGGGGACGCCCCAGGGAACGTCCCATGGACACATCCAAACCCTCCTCCCATCCCAACCCCTTCTCCTGGGCTTTTTTCCAGCTCCAAATCCCAAGTTTTAGCAAGGAATCACCCCAAGAGAGCAAGACAAGGCACCACTTCCAGAATGGTGCCCAGTTCCTTGCTCCCATCCTGCTCTCCTCGTTTCCCTCTGGAGTCGTGGGAATGAGGTTCTCTCATTCCAACCCCATTCCCACATCTCAAGGAGGGACAGATTCCACTCTGAGATCCCCATCCTGATGGGAATGAGGTTCTCTCATTCCAGCCCCATTCCCTCATCTCAGGAAGGGACAGATTCCACATCCTGATGGAGAAAGGGAAAACAGAACCAAGCCAGTGGGGCCAAGGATGGGAACATTGGGATTCAGGACCCAGAGTGCACGAAAAAGAAGGAAAGGGCTCCCAGTTGGAGTCTCCAGTCTCAAAATACCCCCCATCTTCCTTACAGGATCCACCAGTGCTCAATTAACCGATAATTAATTGATCTAAGTAGGAAGTGGTGATTTGCATCAGTGCAAAATAGGCCCAAAGTTGCTGTTTGCAATTAAAAATCCCACAAAAAGACGGAATAATTCCATAAATCGAGCAGGAACGAGAGAACTGTTCCCAGGGAAAATAACTGAAAACATCTGGATGGGAATAATCAGTGGGGTCACATCCTGCAGATGGGAAGGGAAGGGAAGGGAAGGGAAGGGAAGGGAAGGGAAGGGAAGGGAAGGGAAGGGAAGGGAAGGGAAGGGAAGGGAAGGGAAGGGAAGGGAAGGGAAGGGAAGCTTGCGCTGCCTTTGCAGAAAAGGTGGAAAAGGTGGAGGAAAAGGCACTGTGGGAAGAGTTTTGCTTTGGATGGAGAATGGAGCAGAGGAGGGAAGCAGTTCCCCCTCAGGGCTCAGATTCCCAGGGATGCTCCCATCCTCCCTCAGCCCCTCCAGCCCAAATTCCCCTCCTGCACCTCCGGCTCCCTCACAAGCATTCAGCTCCTGCCCTATTTAGTTCCCATCAGATTAATGCCAGGGAAATCCCTAATTGGAGAGCGGGATTACTCCCAGAGCTCTGCCCTAATGGGGATGAGCTCCCTCCCGGCAGAAATTGAAGTGAATTCCAGTTCGCTGCCCCTTCCTTACCCCTGGATCGGCAAGAGCCCCAAAATGTGGGATCGAATCCCTGATTTTCTGCTTTTCCAGAGCCCCCCAAAAGCCATCCAGGCTCCAGCAGCCCCATGGAAATATCCCAGAAAACCTCCTGGGTGAGGGGGGCGATGCTGCTTGGCAGGGTGGGATTATGGAGCACATTCCCAGCATCCTTCCCGGAGCCTGGAGCAGCTTGGAACATCCATGGAGGGTAGGATGGGAAAACACTCAGAGGAGAGAAAGTGAGGAAAATGTGAAAGAAGTCCTGGAGCAGCACAAAGAGCAGGGATGTGACTGGAGCCAGAATTCCCACAGAACATCCTTGTGGATGTTCCCACAGCAATTTTCCAGCTGTTTTCCAGCCAGGAGGTCAAGGAAGGTGAGGGATGGCACACATCCCGCTGGCACTGGGATCCTCCCGGCAAATCCCCTAAAACCGTGACTCCGCAAAACCGGGAACGCGGCAGTAACCATGGCAACTCCCAACTCCTCGGAAAGGGAAAGCTCCAAAGGGGGGATCCGGCAGAACGGCTGGAAGCAGAGAGGATTGCAAAGGGTTTGCTCGATATTTCCCTCTGTGGCAGAAATTCCAGGGAAAAGATATCTCAGAACATCTGGGCCAAGCTCAAATTCCCAGATTCCCTTCGGGAAGGAGCAGCAGAGCCCAGGGGCTGCTCCCGGTTGCTTTGAGGGATCGACAGCAGCTCTTAAACTAAAACCTAGTCCTGAGTTTAAACGTGGCACCACAAAACCCCGGCTCTGCCCCCCGAGGTTGGCCCCACCTGGTGCCAGCTCCATTCCTGATGCTCCTGACTCTCCCAGGAGAAGCTCTCTGGATCCTCTCAGCCGGTTTTATGTGGGATTTATGGAATCACCTCCCGGCAAAGAGCAGGGCTGGAGGATGAAGGGTTTTGGTCACCTGGAGATGCCTCCGTCCCGCTTTTCCCACAGATCTGTGCTGGCCCAGTTCAGCTGGAGAGGCCTTGACTCAGTTTAGGAAGAGAGGTGGGAAATCAGGGATGTGTTGGAGCAGATTCCCACATTTTAGGCAGCAAACCCCTGTGGAGAGTTCCTGTTTCCAGAGGAGTTTCATGGCATAAAATGGGTTGGGTTGGAAGGGAATTTTAACGCTCATCCAGTTCCAATCCCGACACCTTCCACCATCCCAGGTCGCTCCAAGCTCCATCCAGCCTGGCCTTGGACACTTCCAGGGATCCAGGGGCAGCCACAACTTCTCTGGGAATCTGTGCCAGGACTTCCCCACCCTCACTGTAAAACCCTCTCCCATCCCTGCAATGCTGGGAGGAGATTTCCTGGTCTGGAGGTCAAAATCCCAATTTCAAATCTAAAATTCCTCTTCAATTGAAAAATGGGAGAAAAATTCCCAGCCTGGCTTGGCTGGAAGCTCCATCCTCAACATCCCTTTATAAATTCCCTCAGTACAGACCAGGCTGCCAGGCCTCATCCCGGATTTTTCCCTTTGAACCAGTCGCTTCCCGACTCCAAAGAAAACAGCGGAACCTCCCGGGATGTGGAGGCTCAGCCACCCCAGAACTCAGGCAGTCCCTTCCCCGTTTTCCTGGAGATGGTCTCCACCATCCATCCCTCGAATCCTACAAATATTCCCACAGAAAAATGGCATCACCACTGTCACAAATCCGCTGCTTCCATCCCACGCCTTGGGATGAAGGATCCATTGCCCAAATTCCCAGGTGTTCCAGAGGGCTCAGCCTCAGCTTCATTTAAAAATTCCCTAATTCTCATTCCTTGTTGGAGAGAGGCCGGAGCCACAAGCCTGGCACCCAGGAGCCGAGCACAAGAAGATCACGGCACTGATTTCCCATTTTCCCATAATCCTATTATTTTTAAGCCACTCAGGGGATTTTGGAGACTTAACCCATTATTTTAACCCCTGGGATTTGGCGGGATCCGGGTTATTATGGATCCATCCCTGCTGCAGCCGAGGCTGAGGGAAAACCCAAAGCTGTAAATCCCAGTTCTAGTTCCAAGGAAAACCCAACGTTTCCAGGAGGAGCAGCCGAGGGAATTTCAGTTTGTGGGGTTTAGGATGTGAGTGAGGCACTAAACACACACACACAGAGATCCTGGGAATTCCACTGCATTCCAGGGATGTGCTGCTCCTCCGAGAGCAGCGGGCTTGGGGGGTGACCAGGGAAGGGAAGGGAAGGGAAGGGAAGGGAAGGGAAGGGAAGGGAAGGGAAGGGAAGGGAAGGGAAGGGAAGGGAAGGGGAAAAAAAGGGGGAAAAAAAGGGGGAAAAAAAGGGGGAAAAAAAGGGGGAAAAAAAGGGGGAAAAAAGGGGGAAAAAGGGGGGGGAAGGGGGGGAAAGGGGGGGAAAAGGGGGGGAAAAGGGGGGAAAAGGGGGGGGAAGGGAAAAAAAGGAAAAAGGGGAAAAAAGGGCAAAAAAGGGGGAAAAAGAAGGGGGAAAGAAGGGAGGGAAAAAGGGGGGAAGGGGGGGGAAAGGGGAATGGGGAAAAAGGGGAAAAATGGGGAAAAGGGGGGTAAAGGGGAAAAAAAGGAAAAAAGGGAGAAAAGGGGAAAAGAAGGGGAAAAAAGGGGGGGAAGGGGGGGAAGGGGAAAAAAGGGGAAAAAAGGGAAAAAGGGGGAAAAAAGGGGAAATGGGGGAAAAAAGGGGAAATGGGAAGAAAGGGAAAAAAGGGGGAAAAGGGGGGAAAAGGGGGGAAAGGGGGGGAAAGGGGAAATAAGGGAAAAAAAGGGAAAATGGGGGGAAAAGGGGAAATGGGGGAAAAGGGGGAAAAAGGGGGGAAGGGGGGAAAAGGCGGGAAAGGGGGGAAAAAGGGGGGAAAAGGGGGGGGAAGGGAAAAAAAGGAAAAAGGGTAAAAAAAGGAAAAAAGGGCAAAAAAGGGGGAAAAAGAAGGGGGAAAGAAGGGAGGGAAAGAAGGGAGGGGAAAAGGGGGGAAAAGCGGGGGGAAAGGGGAATGGGGAAAAAGGGGAAAAATGAGGAAAAGGGGGGTAAAGGGGAAAAAAAGGAAAAAAGGGAGAAAAGGGGAAAAGAAGGGGAAAAAAGGGGGGGAAGGGGGGGAAGGGGAAAAAAGGGGAAAAAGGGAAAAAGGGGAAAAAAGGAAGGGGAAAAAAGGGGGGGAAAAGGGAAAAAAGGGGGAAAAGGGGGGAAAAGGGGGGAAAGGGAAAGGAAAAGGGGAAAGGGAAAGGGAAAGGGGGAAAAAGGGAAAAAGGGGGGAAGGGGGAAAAAAGGAAAAGGGAAGGGGGGGAAGGGAAAAAAGGAAAAAGGGGAAAAAAGGAAAAAAGGGAAAAAAGGGGAAAAAGGGGAAAAAGGGGGAAAAAGGGGAAAGGGAAAGGGGGGGAAAAGGGGAAAAAGGGAAAAAGGGAAAAAAAGGGGAAAAAAGGAAAAAAGGGGAAAAGGGGAAAAAAGGGAAAAAAGGGGGGGAAGAAGGGGAAAAAAGGGAAAAAGGGGGAAAAAAGGGGAAATGGGGGAAAAAAGGGGAAATGGGAAGAAAGGGAAAAAAGGGGGAAAAGGGGGGAAAAGGGGGGAAAGGGGAAATAAGGGAAAAAAAGGGAAAAAGGGGGGAAAAGGGGAAATGGGGGGAAAAGGGGAAAAAGGGGGAAAAAGGGGGAAAAAGGGGGAAAAAGGGGGAAAAAGGGGGAAAAAGGGGGAAAAAGGGGGGGAAGGGGGGAAAAGGCGGGAAAGGGGGGAAAAAGGGGAAAAGGGGGGAAAGGGGGAAAAAGGGGGAAAAAGGGGGAAAAAGGGGGAAAAAGGGGGGGAAAAGGGGGAAAAAAGGGGGAAAAAGGGGGAAAAAAGGGGGGAAAAAGGGGGGAAAAAGGGGGGAAAAAGGTGGGGAGAAAGGTGGGGAGAAAGGGGGAACATTCCCAATGATCCTTCCAAGGGTTACTCAGGGAGCAGCAGAGAAAGGATTTTTCAGCCGTAATTGAGGAGAAAGTGAAGCAGGCACTGTCTGGCCCCAAATTTCGGGAAGGGGCAGCGGGAAGGGGGAGCTGGCAGCATTCCCAGCTCCGGGCTGGAGGTGGATCCGAAGCAGCCACACATTCCTGCCTCATTTTCCAACATCTGCTCCAGCCACGTGCTGAGCTGGAGGAGACAAATCCCTCCCAAAGCCGGATCCAGACAGGGAATGCCCTTTTCACCTCAGGGATGACGCTCAGAGCTTCCAAGGGAAATCTCGGCTTGCCTGGGCCCTGCCACACTCCAGGCACTCTTTTCCCAGTTTTTTCCCAGCCTTTTCCCCGGCTCTGGAATGTGCAGAGTCTCAGTGGAGCCGTGGCTTTTCCAGCTGGTCCTGGAGCAGAGCCACAGCTGAGCCCTCGGTGCTCCCGGTGGATCCTGAGCTGGGCTGTTCCCGGGAATGAGCGAGGCTAAAAGAGGTCACAGGGCGAAAAAAAAAGGGATTTTGGAGCCTCCCAAGTTTCTGTTCCCTGCCTGAGCATCCTGGATACCCACAGGACACATCTGGATTTCGGGGTGTCTGTGCAGGGCCAGGAGTTGGATCCTTGGGGATGCCATGAGATTCCAGGATTCCATGAACATTGAGTTTTAGGAATATTCAGAATATATCCAGAATATATCCAGAATATGATCCTACAACCCTGGAAGTGCCCATGGGCTGCTCCCTCCACACTCCCTTTTCCCAGGACAGGTCCTGGGATTTGTTTTGTTTTTCATTTTCATTTGGATTCAGCTGGGAAAACTTCAGTGCCATTCCCAAAGAGCCAAGAATCTCAGCATGGATTCCCATGAGCAGCAGCCTCCGGCCCTGCCAGGTACCACTCAGCTCTCCCAGTCCTGCAATTCCACGGATTGACCTGCTCTGTTCATCTGCGAGAGAAAAGATGGTCTAGACTAGTTTTTTTTTTTTTTTTTTCCCCTGACAGCAACAGTGGAAAAAAGAGGGAAAAATAAAATCCAATCTCCAATCAATCATTTCCTGCTCCACTCGGGATCCCTGGCACATTCTCCCAGTGAATAGAGGCGGTTATTTTTTCAGGATAATTGAGGCAGCTTTGATTCCAGGGGCAGCTTGAGCTGATATTTAAACGAGCTCAAAGTTAAGCTGAACTTTATTCTCAGCTGGGATTTTCGACTTTGCAGTCCAAGAGTTCCCCAAATTCCCAGGAGCTCAGGAAGGACCTCAAGGCTGGAGTGACCTGGGAGCTGCTCTGGGATTGGGAAGGGGATGGAGAGGCCACGCAGGGTCCCTGTGCCACATTTTGGGGACAGAGGAGCCACACGGGATCATCCCAGTGCGGCACTTTGGGGTTTTCACCCTCCCCAAACCCTTTGTTTTACACTGAGGGGTTGAATTTCCCCAGATAAATCCAGGTTGGATGGAAGCCTCATTTTTTCCACTCCGTTTTCCTGTCCTGGATTAGCTGGAAAGGACTGGACTCATCCCACTGAAGCCTGGAGGAATCCCAGGGAATACCAGAGCAGCTGATTCTCAGCCCCAAAAAGGACGTGGGACATGGGGCGCCCCGAGTGTGGGGTCCCACAAACCTTCCACCAGAAACACCAGGACACCGCTGAGACAAGGAATTCCTAAGGAGCTGCCGGAGCTAAACCACCTGGAATTCCTGCCTGAGGGTTTGTTCCCGGTTAAAAAAAGCCCTGCTGGAGGTTTGGATACCTGGAAAAATATTCCCGGTGATTCCCAGGTTCTTCCTCCTTCCCTCTGGCTGAACCCACCCAGGAGCTGTGACACATCCCTGAGCTGTCGTTCCGTAATCCCAACAGAAACACATTCCCACACATCCCACAGACATTCTCCGTGGGTTTTTAACCTGGGAATTCCCAGCCTGGCTGCTGTGGGATCCCAGACGGTCGCACGATGTTTTATGGCTTCTCCGTGTGAGAAATGCACCTCCCTGCACCTCGCCCCGAACCTCTTTCATCCTCTCCCCGTGCTTCTCCTCCCTCCGGATTTATTCCCTTTTATCCCAGCTCTGCTGGATGACAAATCCTGAATGCCAAAGGAAATGAGGCACAGGTGGATGCGGCACGGCTGAGATAACGACGGATCCCACATCCAACCGACCCCAAAAATAGGGAATTGCTCCTGAATCTCCTCCCAGGAGCTGCTCCATACAGGAATTTGGGGATAAATCCCCGGCAGTGGTGAATCCCTGGATTCCTTGCTGGAGCTGAATCTTTGGCAGGTTCCAAGAGGATGAAGGATAAATGAGTATTGGGAAAGTGAGGATTGGGATGATCCAGCAAACCTCTGGAGGTTATAGGATGTGGAGCATCCAACCAGGATCCTCCAGTCCAGCTGTGCATGGATCACACATGGATTTAGGAATTCTGTCAGCAGGAGAAGTCCATGGACTCCCCCATCCCTCTGCTCCCACCAGCAGCCTTTTGGATCCCTGGATATTTCCAAACTCCATGGAAAATACCCCCTTTGGTGCCTCTGGGCATGCAGGGTCTCCCTCCCGGGAGCCTCCTCGTGCTGAGCCCTCCTGGAATTCTCTCCCACCCACGTAGGGACTGGGATCCCACTTCCAATGGGATGCCCGATGGCTCTGGGATCAGGGTGCCGCAGTGGGAAGAGGGAGAAGTCCCTGGAAGTGACTTTTGCTGCCCCCTGTGACCCCAGAGCTGTCCTGGGCGGCCACGCCAGGCTCCAGAAACCAGGAAAAGCTTCCACCAACCTGGAATTTTCCCTCTGCCATCTCTTCCTTCAGCCTCCAACTGGAATATCCCCAAAATAAATACAAAAACCATCTCAAGGTGCAGCTGGCAGAGAGGAAGGAGGAGCACTGGCATCACTTTGGATGAGGGAAAGGAGCCAATTCCCAGGGGATTTTCAGGCCACACAAGGCTCAGACGTGGAGTTCCCAACCCAGACTTCCAGGCTTGCAGCTGGAAAGTAGCTCCAGGAAAACCCAGTGGGAGAAAAGAGGGATGCACATCCCACTGAGGGCCTGATCCTCATTTCCCACTGCTCCAGCTGAGCAGGGACAGGCTGGGGAGCCCAGCGTGAGGAGGGGAATCTGGGATAAAGAAATGGGATTTCCTGCAGGTGGGATTTCCTTCCCAGCTTTCCTGCACCACAATTCCCAAACATCCGTGCGGCTGGAGATCCCATCAGGCGCTGCTGCACGCACGGGCTCAGCCAGGCCATAAATCACTGCAGTCCCCACCAAGGCTCCTTTTTTCCATCTAAAATCCATCATCCCAGCAGCTCCTCCCCAGTGAGCACCAGTAAGGCCCAGTGGCTGCTCCCAGCACGGCTCCCAGCCATTCCCACTCCAGGCTGACACGTGGAATTCTCCAGATCCTCCCCCGAAAGGTGTGGAGCGGATCCGAGCTCTATTCCAACGCTTATTCCACGGGACCCTCTCACGGAGCCGAGCTCCAGGAGGAGCGGATTTGTAAACAAACCACCTGAACAAAAGACTCCCAAAGCTTGGGATTAATGGAAAAATTATTGGGCTGCTTTTTGTTCTCCCCTTTTCCTTTTCATACAGCGAGAAAAGAAAGCTCCTGGAAAATTCCCCCCTGCAGCGTTTCCAGCCCAAACAAGCGACGCTGTGGTGCCACGTGAGGAGCGAGGAGTGGGAGCTGCAAAGAGGCGACAAAATCCCTTTTTCCCACCCTTTTCCCAAGCTCTCCTACCTCAGATCCCACAGAATCACCAGGATTCCCTGGCAGGAGGCTCCCGGCCCTCGCAGGGGTCCCGGTGCTGCCACAGGAGGAGCAGAGCACAGGGCAGGGATGAGCAAGGAAATTCGGGGTTGGATCCAGGAGGAATCTGGGAGAAGCTTCTCCCTCCTCCCACTAATTAAGGCCCTGCTCGTTAGGGGTGGGCTCAGGGAGCTGCAGCTGGCCCAGAGCTGCAAAACCCCAAAACATCATTTGTAAATAGTTATAGAATTCCAGGGATGTTTGCCCTGGAGAGCAACAGGTACCTGGATGAGCCAGGCTTTGAATTGGGATAGAAATCCTATGGATTTGTCCCATCTTCCCATGTTTTTGCCTCCTGAGGGTGCTGCTGGGAGCAGATTTTTGCTCCGAGCACTGATGGGTATTTTAAGGGCGAGCTGCAAGCCTGGGTGATGGCATTTAGGGTTTAGTCCTGGCTCAAGCACATCTGGAAACCCGACCGGAGCTGGCCCAAATCCAGCAGAGCACTTAAACCAACCTTTTCCTGAGGATTTCACCCAGGTCTGGAGTGGGCAGGGCTGGAAATGGAAGGTGAGGATGAAGCAGCAGGAGGGGAGGATGTGATGGGGCAGGAGAGGAATTCCCAGGAAGCAAAGAAGGGCAGGAATTGGTGGAGAAATTGAATTTCTCGAGTTCTGCCAGGGCACTTGGCGTTATCTCCATTTTCTCCTAAAAATCACCACTGGGGGCTGATTTCCAAGAAGGAATCACTCCAAGCTTTCAGCTGGGATTGGGGAATTCTGCAGCAAAGAGACTTTGCAGGAAGAACAACACAAATCCGGTGGTTTTTCCCGCTCAGTAAGAGAGCAAAGCTAAACCAAGGCAGGGAATCAAAGCTCCAGGAATCCCAGGACTCGCAGAGCTCCGGGCGAGTTCCAGGCTGAGCAATAAACACGAGCTCAAATCAGCAATTCCCACCTCAGGCTGAACTTTCTGGAGCTGTCTGTGCCAAACTCCTTTTCTTGGATATAAATCCAGACATAAGTCAGGTATAAATTCATTTCCAAGCACAGCCAGGCTGGGAAAAATCCGAGCAGACACCGGGATGAAGCCGCCAGGGCAATCCTTGGAAAAAGGCTTTGTGCTGCTCCTCGGGGGAACGGATTTAATTCCAACGTTCCCCATGTTCCAGTCATTAACTGTGCATAATACATCCAGGGAATACCTCATCCCATTTCTTGGGGTTAATTCCGGGAGGTTTGAACTGCCAGGATCCAAGGTTTGGAGCTCGTGGCAGAGACGGCGCCTGAGTTTTCCTCCCGGAATTCCCACCTGACCTCCAGCCCTGAGTGCTGCGTCTGAGCTGCCCCAGGAGCTTTCCCCAGCCTGGATTCTCCCAAAGTCGAGGCCATTTGGAAGTGCAGACACCGGCACACTTCAGGCTCTTTGGAACTTTTCCTTTGTGGCTCCCCTGGGATTTTCCGGGAGCTCCGGCTCATCCAACCTGGATAAGGCAGAGCTGCAGAGCTCTGCCCCAGTGAAAGCCCTGATGGGCCCAAAACTCATTTAGCAGCATTAATTGCGGCCCTAATGAGTGTGGATCCTGCCCTCACTGGGGTTTTGAGGTCACTGTTGTTCCTACAGATTCCGGGTGGGATATTCCAGACTGGTTCTGGATCCAGGAGACATCTCTGGAGATGTGGGATGGAACAAGACAATTCCTGTCTCTCCCACTGCTCCAGGGCATCCAAGGCTGAATCCAGTCTGTCCCCAGGAGATTCCCGTGTCCTTCTCCATGCCCTGGACAAGGTGGGAATGGCCACAGCCTCCTCCTCTCCCGCTTTGAACAGCGGGACCGGACTTTTCCATGTTTCCCATTGCAAATTCTAATTTGGAGAGCAGGATCTCCACATCTCCATCAAGAGCTTCAATCCCCAGCCTGGTGGAGTCCAGCTCAGAGAATCCCAGGATGGTTTGGTTTGGAAAAGCCCAGCCAGTGCCACGCCCTGCCATGGGCAGGGACAATTCCACTATCCCAGGTTTCTCCAAGCCCATCCAGCCCTTGGATTGATCCGTTCAAACTTCCCAGTTCTCCTCCAGCTTCCCACCACACCCATGGGATCCATAAACCCATTTCCCACCATGAATCCATCAGAAAATTCCCAGACCTCAAGCAAAACCCAAGCCCTACAATAACAGCGTCACCACCAACAGAAGAACCAGAATTCTTCCCAAAAAATTCCTCAGATCCAGCTGCAAGCAGCAGGAACCCCTCAGCACGCCATGGCAATTTGCCACTGCTTTTTCCAGCCCTGAGTTAGATCCCAAAATCCACTTTTTTCCACCTGGGATGCCACAGTGTCTGTAACACCAAGCTTGGCATGATTGAATCCCTGTATCCCTCGATTCCTGCCTTGACCTGACGCTTCCCAGTTGATCCCAACTGGAATTTTCCAGATTGTCCCTCTCTGACTGTGCCAAACAACTTCCCCGGCAATCAAAATATTTTGCTGTCTCCAGATTGAGTAAAAATAACCCTCAATTCCCTTCCCAATTAGTTGAGGGCTGGAATGTGCAGCTAATTGGGCCTTTCTTGCCTCAAATGATCTCTGGGAAGCAGCTCAGTCCCATGGAAGCACCAGGCAGCACAGCCAGGATGGGATAATGGGGCTGCTCATCCTGGAGGGGTCTCACAGGGAAGGGGAAAAGGGATTTGGGGGGAAAAATGGGAGAGAAAAAGATGGCAAAGGCTGGAAATTCCTTGGATGCTCCAGCTCTAAGGCACGTGGAGGAATGGATTGAATTCAGAAGGAAAAAAAATTCAGGAATAAAAAGGAACATTTCCGAGGGGGCTGCACAGGGAAGGGAAAAAGGGATTTGGGCGGAAAAATGGGGAAAAAAAAAAGACAGCAAAGGCTGGAAATTCCTTAGATGCTCCAGCTCTAAGGCACGTGGAGGAATAGATTGAATTTGGAAGGAAAAAAAAAAAAAACAGGGAGAAAAAAGAACATTTCCTCGCGGATTAGAACCCGTTAATTGCAACGGATCTAAATTTGGGAATTAGCCTTTCATTTCCCAAGAAACCCTCGGAAAATATTGATAAGGCCAGTCTCAAGTGGCCACTGCGGAGTCGCTCGGTGTCCCCTGGGTGGCTCGGTGCCAGCTCAGGAGGTGCCACCCACGCTGCCTCCCGGGCACCCGCCAGCGGCGCTGGCTCTTCCTTCCCTGCCTGTCAGCTCCTCTTTTCTCTCCGCCTGATGAATAATGGGAATAAAAACGAGGAAAAAAAGCGGCGTGACAGTCAATTACTGCCTGTGATGAACCACCCCGGAGCAGCTCCTGCTCCAAGCGCCGCTGGATGCTCCCGTTAAACAAATCCGTCCCTCCGGAGCGCGGGGTGGACGTGTAAACAGGGAAACAAAGGAGCTGCTGATTTATTTCCCTGTTTTCCTACGGAATCGAGGCTTCCTAAATGTTAATGAGCCCACAGCACAGCACTGCCAGCTGGATTTGTAGGGAAGCCTGGATTATGGAGTGTGAGCGCGGATCTCAGCGGAGGTGTTGGATGGTGGGGGAAGGAGCTGCTCCAAGGGCCACCCAAAGGGCAGGAGATGGGGCAACTCCTCGGGATGAACCCAAAACAAGGAATTTTGGCAAAGCAGCACTTGGGCCTGGTGATTGGGGTTTGTTGGAATGGCATTTTATGGAATATTGGGACAAATCTGGCTGGAGAAGCTGTGGCTGCTCCATCCCTGGAATGTCCCAGGCCAGGTTGGACTTGGAGCTCGGAGCACCCTGGGATAGTGGAAGTGTCCTGCCCATGGATGGGCTTTAAGGTCCCTCCCATCCCAAACCATTCCGGGATTTTCTGAAGGCCTTGGAAGCCCCAGTAATAAATCAGACAAAAGCCCAGACTCCAAAACCCTCTCTGCACTGGATTTTCGGGATTTCTCCAATCCAGCTGAGGTTCAGCCACGACCCAAGTGAGGAGCACAGTGGGAATTCCTGCTTCCCCACTTCCAGCCCCTCTCCTGCATGGATGAGTTTGGCAAATCTCATTTGGGGTTTTCCATCCTGGCACAATCCCACCCTGCTGAGTAAGAGCCACGCCCTGGCATCAGCATAGCAAAAACATTCCCAACTTCCTGAGGCACCAGGGAGCTGGAACGGGATCCCTGGAAATGCTGAGAGAGGAGCATCCCTCTCCTCCCCATCAATCCCACGGTGGCAGAGCTGCCTCCAAAACCCCATTATCCCTCCAAATCCCCATTATCCCATACGAATGTGGCTGTTCCAGCTCCATCAAAGCACCAGGAGAGGCAGGAAATGAGGATTTGATGGAATTGCATTTGCAGCAGAGCAGGGACAGCAAGGGCAGGCGCAGATATGGATCCACTTCCCATCTCCTGCGCCTCGCTGGGGCTCTGCAGCATCCACAGATCTCCCTTTTCCATCTTTTCTGGGGATGGCTCGTTCAGGGGAGCTCAGGAGATGCCAATTAAACCTAAACACCGCCTGTGCTTCCAGAGAGCCCGGAGCCTGCGGAGAGGGAAGGACAGAGGGAGGACAAAGTGCTCCACTTCTGGACAGTGGCCCTGGAGATCACCTTGTCCCGCTCTCCCCACCAGGATGGAGCTGGTTTTAATTAAAACCCAGGAAGGGGGTGCTGGGAAGATGTGGCTGCACCATGGAAAGGGAATTTTGCCTCTGAGCTTTTCCCCAGGGAATTCGTTGCCCTGAAACCTCCAAAATCAGCTCAAGTTCTCAGTAAACCTCAAGTCCAGGCTGCCTTTAGGACGAGCCTAAATCCCAGAATCAACAAATCAGAGGATTCTCAATATGGGGCCCAAAGCTGAGCTTTGCCCCCTGAGGTTTGGAGCAGAAATAGCGGCTGAGGGAAACACGGAGCCCTCCCACAACTCCCATCGACTGTTTGGGAATATCAACATTAATAATTAACCAAGTCCTTATCTCTCCTCATCCCCTTCAGGGCCACGTCCCCATCTGGCAGATTTGAGAGGGGCTGTGAGTGACAGAAAACTGGGACATTTGGGGACAACGCTGGAATAAAGAGATAAAAGCGTCCCACTCCTTCCTTTCTCCAGCTCCTGATTAATTCTGTTCCCACATTTATTCTGCTCCCACATTTATTCTGTTTCCACGTCTCCGTGCAGCTGTTTTGCCACAACAAAGCTGCCTCTTCCCCAAAACACAGAAACATAAGGCCCCTTTGAATCGGGACTAAAAACCCTTTGAAGGATTAAAAATAAAGGAAAAATCAAGGAAGAAGCCGAGGTTTTTTCCCCCACGAGTGGTCCCAGCACATTCAATCTCGGATGGAGGCCACGGTGGAGAGGGAATATTTTGATATTGGGAAAGTTGTGCCAAAGGAGATGTGGCTGCTGCGGGGTGGCCAGGGAGGAACTGTTTGTTGGTTTAGTCTGAAGAAAGAGCTTGAAAGAGTAAAGCCAGACTTAAACTAAAATCACCACAAGGTAAATCAGGCAGATCAGGGGGCTGCTGTGCCTGAGGGAAATGAGGAATTCCGAGCCTGTTCTCCCCCTTTCCAGGCTCCAGAAAACATGGAGCACACCCCAGTTCAAAAAAATGCATCCCTGGAAGTGCCCCCGGCCAGGCTGGAGCATCCTGGGATGGTGGGAGGTGTCCCTGCCATGGCAGGGGTGGAACGAGATGATTTTTAAGGTCCCTTCCAACCCAAACCATGCATGGAAAAACTTCCAGTTTTTCCAAAAAAAACCCCAAAGAAACCTCATAAAATCTCTCAGCTGGGGATGGGACACGAGTTAAAGCACAAAGAAATCCCCCCAGTGCACAGGTTTGGGTGCAGCAATCCCATCAGAGCATTCCCACCCTCCTGATTTCCGGAATTAAAGTGGGATTGCCCCATCGTGGTGAGAAGAAAGCCTGGTACCCTCTGAAGGAATCCCAGGAATATTTGCAAGGAGCTCGTGCCTACGGAGCCGTTCTCCTAAAAATACTGGGAGTGTTTTGACACCGAGCGGTGCCAGAATTCCCCCAGGCCCAGGGAAGCAGATGCTCCATTCCTTTTCCAGGTCTTCTCCAAGAGCCGGGCTGGGAGCTTGGGGGTGGAGGAGAGGCTCTAAAATAGCGTTTCGCAAACTTCTGGGGAGGCTCTTGGCAGAAAAAGAGGGAATCCTGGAAGTGTCTCTGCAATCCCAAGCAAATGGTGAGAGGAGGGTTTCCCCCGTTATCTCACTGATAAATCCGGATCAATGCCACTCCTTCCCTGCCCAAATCCCGGCTGGAGATGAATTCCCAACGGGCACCACCCTTGGGAGAAAGGAAAAGGATCATCCCATCCCACCCTCTCCACAGGCAGGGACACCTTCCACTATCCCAGGCTGCTCCAAGCCTCGTCCAACCTTGGACACTTCCAGGGATAGAGCAGCTACAGCTTCTCTGGGAATCTGTGCCAGGACCATCCTCATCCTATAAAAATAAGGATATGAACCAATTCCTCCTTTTCCCCAACTCCTCGGAGATGCCTTTGTGAGTTGACAGCAGAGTGACAAAGTTGCCAGCGCTGAAGTGGCTGGTAAATTAATTATCCCTACTTCTGGAAGAGGGAATCCAATGGAATCAGCCTTCCCTTCGGGAAGCACTAATTGCCGTGGAAGTGACAATCCGTTACCGAAAGGGCAGCAACACCCAGGGAAGCAGAGGTGGCTTTGCTTCCATCCCAGCACCGTCACATCCCATTATCCCTGACAGCTCCCGAGGACACCCCGGACACGGAGGAGCTGCCCCATAATTACAGTCCTGGAGCTGAAGACATTTCACAAAAAATTCCCTTCGATTTTGGGAGCTGGTGACAAACATGAAGTGAGACCCATTTGGATGGGAGTCGTGTCTCCCTTCCCAAACTGTCTGGGAGCTTTGGGAATGCAGAGTCCTGATCCCAATCCTGGGACACCCCCCCACCCACCCCCCACTCAATCCCTCTCTTTTTTCTTTTTTTTTTTTTTTTTTTTGAGGGATTGGCAGGATTGGGGGAAAAAAGACCTGGAAAACGACAGGTTTTTAGATCCATGAGGAATCTGGACTTGCAGAACTTTGGGAATGCATCAGAGCAATGTGTGAATTTATGGAGCAGACACAATAAACCCAATCCTGGGATTACCTCCCACCTGTGGGGAATTCTGGCTTAGGGCTTTCCTTGCCTGGGAATTGTGACTTTTTGGGAGCTCTGTTACAAGGAGTGGCAATTAAATAACCATTTTTCCCAAGACCTTCCTTTCCCTGCTGTATTCCCAGGATTCTGGCACATCCCTGTGGCTCAGCACCTCCCAGCTCCTTGGAGCTGCCAATGGGTTTATCCCACCCTCTGGAAAGCTCCTTTCCCAGGGATTATCCGCTGGTTAAGCACAAAGGAATTGGGACGTAATGAGGTTGAGTGATTGGCACAAGATCACAGAGGGAACTCGTTATTCCTGCAGGATCCAGCGTTTTCCAGAGGGCAGCACGTGCAGGAGGGTGATGGAGGGGTGCAGTTCCAGGGGGATGCAATTCCAAGAATTTGGCACTTGGTGACGGACAAATCCACGGCCATGACAATCCAGGAGACCCCATTCCACCTCCCATCCCATCCATCCACAACGGGCTCTACACAAGGAAATCCTGGGATGTGGAGAGCAGCACAAGCTGCCAGCCCTGGATGGCTTTGGATCCAGGGATGAGGTAAAATGGCTGGGAAAAGGCTCTGCTTTTCCATCCTGGAATTATGGAGCACCTGGACTCCAGGGAGAACAGGGGCTTGAACTTGGGACTGCCCAACCCAACCACCAAATTCCTCCTTTTCTGGCTGGGCAGCCTCGCTCTGGGCTAAATCCAATATTCTTTGGGAAGCGCAATTGCCGGGTGTCGTCACAGCCTGCCCCGGTTTAATCACGTTAAAAGCCATGGAGACGGAATTATTCGGGATTAGGGATGAATGAGGCTTTTAAAGCCCGACTCCCACCCTCCCAATCTGCTTACATGAAAATCCTTCCAATCAGGAAAAGTCCAATTGCTGCTCCCAAATGCACTTTAAACCAATCCAAATTCCAAAGGCAGAACTGTTGGGAACACGGGAAAGCTGGAGGAGGAGAGGACCCTTCCCAATCCAGAGCATTCCTAATCCTAGGACACAGAGCAGGTAATTTAGGTCAAGGCTTAAGACATTAAACCATTGCTACAAAGCTTGGGATTTAACGAGCTTTGAGATTTAGCGAGCAAGGGATAAAGCAGCAGAAGTTTAAATACTTCCAGGGATATTCTTCTTCCATGGAAAGCTACACCCTGGGAAGTCTGGTAATACGGCATCCTTCCTCCCTTTTTGGGGCTGTTCCCTGGGAAAGGGGAACTTGAGGATCGTGGGGGATTGGGAAGGGGATGGTCACACCTGCAGCACCAAAATGATCTCCCCTCAACTCTCGTCTTTTCCTGGAATTCCAATTAATGAGGAATCCACCCTGCACAGGTTGGCTTTTCCCGGATTTCCAAACGACTCAAATACTCAGAGCAGCCCCTTCCCTGAATCCAGGGAGAGACAGAAAAGAAAAGGAAGGGAGGAAAAAACCCATCCTCGTGTGTGGGCTGCTAATTCAGATCCCGGAAAAATATCAGGGGGTTAAAGGAAAAATGTCATCGCTCCAAAGGGCCTCCCGGGGAGGAGCGTGGGAGGGAAATGCTGCTCCTTCCATCTGCTCTGAGCACGGAGCTGGAGCCGGCTCCTGCTGCAGATCCTGGCGGATCCGTGCCCTGCCTGGAACTCGGAGCTGCTCCAGGAAGTTTCTTTGGGAGCTGCCATTCCAAGGGATGTTTCCTGCCATGAGCACGAGTGTGGGGAATGCTGAGGGGGCTCCTTCAGGCCCCTCCTGAAACTTGGGAAGAGCTGTCCCTGCTGAGGATGAGACAAGACAGGGATGTCCATGTAGAGAATTCCCAGCAAAAAGCAGCGATTTGGGCTGGGAGGGACTTAAAGCCCATCCAGTTCCCACCCCAACACCTTCCACTATCCCAGGTGTTCCAGCCTGGCCTTCGACACTTCCAGGGATCCAGGGGCAGCCACAGCTTCTCTGGGAATCTGTGCCAGGGCCTCCCCACCCCCCGAGCCAGGAATATCCAATCCAAATCCAATATCCAATTCAAATCTTCCCTCCTTGAGTTTAAAACAATCACCCCTTGTCCTCCATGGAATCCAACTCCCGCCCCTCCCAGGGAATTTTACACTTTGGATCTAACACTTCCCCAGCCACTCCTCGTGTGGACATCGCTCCGACGGAGTTGGCTGCTCCAAATCCAGCCCCTCTCCCATGGGGAGATGGATGGAAAAACAACGGGAACAAACTCCAAGTCTGGAGCTCACCCTTCAGAGACGCCCTTCAAAAGCTCCCCAGAGTTTGCTGTTCCAAGATCCTGGTCATTCCTCCATCACGATAATTCCCGCAGGTTTCCAAAGGTGGTTTCACACCAAAGGAAGGAGGAACCCACTGGAGAGCCCCGAGCTCTGGTTCTGTCACCGTCACCATCCCGGGAATGCTGCTCTCCATGGGGTGCTCGGAGTTATCCCCCTCCTGCTGCCTGCTGGAGCTGGCACAACCAACGCCAGCCTTTCCCAAACTCCCCCCACGGCTGGCACAGGCTCAGCAATTCCAGTGACATTTACTCCCACGAGGATTTCGAGATCAGCTCGACATTTGGGATGATTCCTCCCGAAAACATTCCGGTGCCTGCTCACTCTGAAGGGTTCCTGTTCAGCCGAGCTCTTCAGCACGTGCACAGTGTTTTAGGCTCGAGCCTGGCAGGCTGAGCCCAGGAGAAGCTCAGTCTGTCTGAATCCCACCCTTGCTGCTGGATAGGGATGATCAGTTATCAGACAGCAAAGCTTTGCTTCCCAGAATCCCAGAATCCCTGAATGGTTTGGGTTGGAAGGGACCTTTAAGCCGATCCAGTCCCAGCCAGGAATACCGGGGGAATCTGGTGGCTGAGTGGGATGTCAGGGCAGGAGGGAGAGGGGAGGGGTGGAAGTGGATGGGCTTTAAGGTCCCTCCCAACCCAAACCATTCCCTGATCCCACACTGCTGCAGCGCACATGTCCCAGAATCCCAGCCCAGGGATCTGGGAAGTTTTGGGCACCTGACATGATTAAGATGACCAAGCAAGAGGTTTCCATCACCAGATTCCAAGACTGCAGGCAAGGAAAACGGCACCAAACCAGCAAAATCTGGATTTGCAGGAAGCAAAACCCAATGGAAACTCCCTGGGGGAAAAGCCAGGTCTGGGTGATGGTTTTGGCTTCCAGCTGGGAGCCAAAACCCCACAGTGGGAACGAGACTCCGAGCTGGATCTGGATGATCCTTCAGGTCCCTTCCAACCCAACCCAGCCCATGATTCAACTTCCTGCTGTGTTTATCCCAGGATTTGGGATGCTGTGGGAGCAGTGGGCACAGGAGTGGGGTGAACGCATCGAGGTCGGAGCCCTGGATCAATTACCAACAGCTTCCCGATGATTCCCAACAGAAAAGGACAGGGATTCCCAGCAAAATCCCAACTATTGGGGTGGGACACTCGACTCACACAACACAGCCCGGGGATCACCAGCCCCAGCCCCGGCCCCTCCACGAGTTCCTTTCATCTGCTGCAAACAAAAAAAAAGGCCCAAAATCCCAAATAAAGCTGTTTTATGCCCAACCTGCTGCCAAAACCCCATTATTGGAATCCTCTGCCTTCCCCTCCCTCTGCGCCCGCCTGTTCCAGCTGAGCGAACAAAAGAAAATCCAAATAAAATCAAACGAGTGAGCCTGAGACAGAAATGGGCCCTTTCAAACCAGCCCAGCGCGACGGCTTGAAGCCCCAGATAGAGGCACAATGGCATGGCCTAGATTCCTTCCCCAGCTCCTTTCTTCCCTCTGGTTTCCTGGGTTGAGAAAGGGAAGAGAAACCCAACCTTCCCTGATTTCCCCTCGGAGCAGACGGACAAATGAATAAATTGAGGAGGAGAAGGAGAGCAGAGCTGGCAGGGAGCTGCAGCGAGCCCAGACTGCCGCGGATTGAACACGAAGTTCATTTGTTCCCCCTTTTGCTGGAAAACCTCTGGCGTTTTTCCTGCTGTGTCAGTCATTCCTCGGGATGGGGAATGCTGGAGGTAACCCTGAGTTCACTCGGAGCAGCAGCCAGGGGAATCCGGCCTCATCCTCAGCAGCCGGGGCCAGGCTTAACTTACACGGTAAATCCCAAGGGTTCCCCCCTGCGAATTCCCCGATCCTGGTGGATACTTGATCCCTGGGACGTGTCAGAGCTAAAAATACCCCCTGGCTGTGAAAAAACCGGGAATAGCCGAGCGTTAGAAGCCTTGGGGATGGGGCTCTCCCGGTAACGAAGTGACCGGATGTGGGGTTTGGTGTTTCTCCCACACACCTTGCCATTCCCAGCTCCCGCCGTTGCCAAGGGAACGCTGCTGAGGCGCTTCCCAAGTACCTGGCAGCTGCCAGATTGGAAAGGGCAACCCGGGAATGTGGGCGAGGCTCTGCGGGTCCTGCTGAGGGGGCGTGGGCGGGAGCTGCACCTGAGCATCCTCGGGGTTATCCCGGAGTGAGGCTTGGCATCCCAAATCATCCCACAAACTGCTGCGGGATGAGCCTGGCAGCCTTGGGATCCTTGGATTCTCCCTCTTGGATTCTCCTTTCCGGCTCAGTTAACCACGAGGCTGCCCTGCTCCAAGCTCTCCCAGTGAGGAATGAGCTGCCTGCAGGTCACGGGAAGCAAAGGGCTTTTCTCTGGAATATTGGGCTTGGAAAATAAAAAGGGGCCAGGGAAGCCTTTGCTTGAACCTTGCCAAGCTCTGGAAATTCGGGATAGCACTTCCAGTGCTTCCTCAAGGAGCAGCCTCGGGAGGCAAATGAACCAACAAGGGGAAAACAAGGTCTGGGCTGCTCAGGCTTTTCCTCCTCTGTGCCATGGCTTTATCCCAGAGGATGAGGAGCTTGTGGGGTTTGGAAAACCTCAGGGGAAAGGATTCCTTAGGGAAATCCAGCTTTTTGTCAGGAAAAGCCGAACCTGGGCTGCGGGAGCTGCAGGAACTGTTAAGCAGCAAGGAGTGAGTGCATGGCCGGGATGCCCTCAGCCACAGAAAACCAGGAAAATCCCATCAAAACAAATCCATAGCAACTGCAAATGGGCTTCTCCCGGGAAGGGAAGGAAGGAGGGAAGCAGGTGATCCATCAGCCTCGGGGAGATCCCAGCAGGAAAACCAACACCGGCCCAGGGAGTGCGAGGATTTGTCAGGATTCAAGCCTGAGGAGATCAGTCCTGTTTTCCCGGCCTTTCCCTAATCCCACACCTCCACAAAAGGCTCCTTCGGAAAGCCTGGCAATCAGTCTCCCACAAACGTGGGGAACACCGGCAGCAGGGATCATAAAGAACCACCTGGAGCCGTGAACTCGGCGCTCCCTCCGGAGCCGCGCCCGGCACTCGGCTCTCCCGACCCACAGCTGTTCCAACGGCTCGGGAGCAGCTTATCCCAGCCATAAAATACGGAAAAAAAAGCCGGGAGTAATATCTCTGCTGCCTTCTCATCCCTGCCGCTCCAGGAACAGCTGAGAAACAGCTGAGTAATTGCCGGGAGCGGCGATGGAGGAGGGGAGCCGCGGAGAGGGGAAGCCCTGCAAGATGATCCGGGAGTGGGAATCCGGCTCACAGGGGCTGGATCCTGCTCCTGGAGGATGGATCCCCCCCGGTTCTGAGTTGGGAGAAGTGAATTCAGGGATGTCGATGACCAGACTCGTGTGTTGTTATCCCAGGAGAACACATAGCTCTGGAAGCGGCCATGGAGTGATGGAATGCCGGGATCAGGGTGCTCCAGGGGGGATAACCAGAACCATTCCCACCCTGTGGCCTCCTCTTGATGCCACCCAAATTTTCCCTTCTGTGCTAAAAACAGGTGGAGAAGACCCATCCCAGATCCTGCAGGAACGTCCACAGGGCTCCAAAGGCAGGAGCTGCCCATCCAGAAGATGGAGAATCCATCTGGTGGGGTGGGAAGGGTGGGCAAAATTTAAGCCATCCCGAAATTCCTCAGGGAATCCCAACACAAAACCCTTGGAAAAACAACCCCGTCCCAAAAAGTGCGACCTGAAAATCAGCTGTAATTTGGATCATGCCCAGCTCCAGCTTTTAACAAGGATATTTATCCCATCCGGCAGGGACACCTTCCAGTGGATCAGGTTATTCCAAGCTCAATCCAACCTGGGCTAATTTCATCCCGAATAATTCCATGCATCCCACCAGGAATGGGTTATCCGTTTATCCGATGGTCACAGCCCATCCAGCAGCACCTTCAGCTCCTCCTCGTGTCCCACACACACAATCCCTTCCTTTTCCCGGAAATATTAATGGTTTTCCAATGTCTACACATGCCATAAATTCCCTGCCACCACTTTGCCAAGATTTCACCCGTAAGCAGCTCTGGCTCTCTGCTCACAACGAGAATCAGGGAATCTCCTGAGCTGGGATCCCAGGGATCAGCAAATCCAACTCCCGATCCTGCCCAGGTCAATCCCAATCCCACATCCCAGCCCTGTCCCTCAGGGAGACGGAACGATGCCCACCCCAAAAATGGGAGTTTCCATTTCCAGCTCATCCCTGCTCATCCTCAGCAGGCCAGTCCAGGTGGGAAATGCCACTGGACACCCTGGAACGCTCCAGAAAATCCTGGATAGTGGGATCAGCAGAAAATGTATTGGAGAGGGACCCAACACAGAAAGGTGGAAACAACTGGGAAAACACAAGGGGGATCCAAGGAAAAGTTGGGCTGCAGGGGGGAAAGGAGCAGCAGGTTCATGCCATGAACTTCAGCAAGTCCGGAATTCCAAGTAGGAATGTAAGCCTTGCTCAGAAATTCTGTGTGGAAGGGAAGTGGATTTGCAGCCCAATCCCAGAGGAAAACGTGGCTCTCCAAGAGCTGCTCCGCTGTTTAAACTCCCTCTGACATTTACTCTCTCTAATGTCAGCTCTCCCAATCCAAACATTCCAACGGAATTATTTCCCAACCCTTCCTCTGCCTTCCCTGATGAAGGTTAACTGCTCCCTCTGCTCCAGCCCAGCCACACGTGAGCCGTGTGGAACGAGGCAGGAATTCCAAGGGAAGCAGCTCCCGGCGTTTCAGGTGCAGACGCCGACTTTTCCTCCAAGGAGAGTTGCATTTGGGGCTCACAAAAAGCTGGGAAAAAGTTTGGAATGGGTGGGACGGCTGTGGGAGAGCCTGAGGTGGAAACTTTGGGAATGCTGGAGGGAAGAAGGGATGTGGGAAGAAGTTGCCCTGCACGGCTCTGGGAGCGCAGGGAACAGATTATTGAAGTGAATGGATCCCTCTGCTCCAGAGCCATGTGGAATGAGGCAGGAATTCCAAGGGAAGCTTCTCCCGGCACTTCAGGTGAAAATCCGACTTTTCTTCCAATGAGAGCTGGATTTTGGGCACACAAAAAGCTGGGAAAAGAGGCCTGGAAGGGTTTGGAATGGATGGGACAGGTTGGGGAGAGCCTGAGCTGGAAACTTTGGGAATGCTGGAAGGAGGGAGGGATGCGGGAGGAGCTGCTCTGGGAGCACAGGGAACAGATGGCCTTTCCATGGATAACGCTTCATCATCAGGGTTATTTAAAGGAACTGCCCAAATGCAGCTCCTGAGCCTTGGAAAATCGTGTTTTCCAGGAATAGCAATGGATAAAAGGGATGGAAGCTCCTGGCAGCCCTTTCCAAGGAGATCTCATCAGCTGAGGCAGCGCTGGTAGGAAACATCCCAGAAATATTCCAGAATCATGGCTCTGGAACTTGAGGGATGATGGAAAGAGCTTTTTTACCAGGGTCGGGACAGGAGGGAATAAACTTAAATCGATTTAAATTGGATTTGAGGAAGGAATTCTTCCCTGGGAGGGTGGGGAGTGGCTGGGATGGAATTCCCAGAGAATCTGTGGCTGCCCCTGGATCCCTGGAAGTGTCCAAGGCCAGGCTGGATGGAGCTTGGAGCAGCCTGGGATAGTGGGAGATGTCCCTGCTCATGGAATGGGAATGGATGAACTTCAAGGTCCCTTCCCACCCAAAGCATTCCATGACTCTGTGATTCCATAAAATCCCATGATTCAGGGAACCCCCAAATCCTCTGTGGCTTTGTGGATGTGTCCAAAGGGAAAAGCCAGGAGCAAGGCAGACTCATCCCAGCATTCCCAGAGTAAGGAAGACCCCAATCCGCAAGGATGAAACAGCAGCCTTGGGCACTTCCAGGGATCCAGGGGCAGCCACAGCTTCCCTGGAAATCTGTGCTGGGGCCTCCCCACCCTCCCTCCCCTCCCAGGGAGGAATTCCTTCCCAAAATCCCATAAAATCCCCAAATCCCTGCCTTCACCACTGCTGGTTCATCATCCCTCCTATGTTTGGAAAACCAGGAATCTTGAGAATGGATTTGACTGATTCCGTCGCCTCGGAAGCAGCAGAGATTTGTCCCTATGGATTTGGCCCTTTGGATGGCTGTGGATTGGGAATTCTCCCCTCCAGCCCAGCCTGGCTAATTACTGCACCCTTCTAATTACACCTCGAAGGTTATCCCTCTTTTAAGTGTAATTTGCAGTGCCTTAATTAATTATTAATTATTTACCGATTATTTAACTATTAATTAATTATTTGATTAATTAACAATTAATTATTCAATAGATTAATTAACGAGCCAAGCTGACCAGCACTAATTGTTACTTGTTATCAGCCACCTCCCCAAGCCCCTGCTCAGCAAGATTCCAATGAAAGGGAATTTTTCCATTAAAATGCACTCCATGCAGGAGAGAGGGCAGGGAAGAGGGATAAACCCAGCCTGGATGTGCTTGGGAAGCGTTTCAGTGGGAAAAGACATTCCCAAGCTTGGGATCACCCCATGGAATGGCACATCCAGGGCGTCGCTCCTGCTGCCAGCAAAGCGGCTCCGACTGCCCAGGAAAATCCAAAAAACGGGGGGAAAATGGAGAAAATCCATCTGGAGGCCAAAGGGGTGGGAGTGGCTGGGATTTTGTGGTATCCAAAGGCCCCTCCGGATCCGGGCCGGCGGCTCCGGCGGGAATTTCTGTTGTTAGGGAAGGGATTGCGATGAGTCACGCTCCAGCCAAAGTTCTGCCGGGAGGAAAGGGGGGGCCCGGCAGGGAGATTTCCAAACATGGCAATGTTTATTTGGAATTCGGGCCGAAGGAGAGATTCTGCGAGATCCAGAGGGAAGATTGGCCGGGGATGAAGCCCGCTGGCTACTGGATATCACCAGCAATCCAGGGAAAAAAACCTGGGATTGCTGCAAAGTCCAGAGCACGCGGGGACAGAAAGGCCTCCAGCAGTGCTTTCCCTCTCCATAAAATCCCAGAATCCTTGAGGTTGGAAAAGCCCTCCAGGATCATTGATCCCACCTTGTCAGCCCAGAGCCACATCCAGGCCTTCCATGGACACCTCCAGGGGTGGGAAATGCTCCAGAAGGAGCCCCCAGGAGTGGGAATTTCCCAGGTTGGCCCATTCCAAGGGGATTCTTTGTCGGGTTTAGCCAGGCCAGATGTTGGGAATCACCTCCACAGCTGGTCCTGAGCGTGCCCCAGGATTCCTGACCGGAGCTCCCATCATTCCCATCCCACCACGAGGCTCCCAAGCCAAGCTCAGCAGCAAATCCTGGCTCCAAGGCATGGAAAAACACAGGTGGGATATTCGGAGCAGGGAGCAAATCGCAGTAGCAGCCTCAGCATCGTTCCCTATGGAACAACAACATTCCCTATGGAACAACAACATTCCCTACGGATCAGACATCCCGGATGCCAGCGGGGAGCAGGACAGGGAGAAGGGATGGAACATGGAGAAAAATGGGAATACACCGAGGGAATGAGGATTGCAATTTCCTTCTCTGCTGGGAGAAACCCCTCGGCCCTAAAATCTCTTCTGGTGCATCCCAAAATGGGAAATCCAGTGGGAATTGCAGGGTGGGAACATCAGGGATATTTTAGGCTGAGGTTAAGGCAAGGACTGAGCCATTCCAGCAGGAATTCCCAGCTGGGAAGAGCTGGGAATATCCATGGGGACA
Organism: Monarcha castaneiventris obscurior; assembly: GCA_026261815.1. Lineage (NCBI taxonomy): Eukaryota > Metazoa > Chordata > Aves > Passeriformes > Monarchidae > Monarcha > Monarcha castaneiventris. The sequence continues at coordinate 8,372,842 of JAMPIT010000856.1, read as the reverse complement.
AGGAAGCAGCAATGAGTTCCCCCAGTCAAACCATGGCAATCCCAAAAGGAGGCAGAAGGAGGATGGAAATTCCTGGAAAAATCCTGTATTTCTACATCCAGATGAGTCCATCCACTGCTTCCCAAACCTGGAGCTTCCCAGAACAGCTCCTGGAGCACGGCAGAGCTGCTTCCCGGGATCTGGGAATGGCATCCTGCCAGGAGCAGCAATTACACCCCAATCTCTCGAATTACTCCTGATCCATACAGCCAGGAATTCACTGCTGACCAGGAATAATTAACATGGATAACGAACCTGGGCTGGAGCTGCAGCCTCGGGGTGATGCTGAAGGAGCTGAGCAGCTGCTATTCCAGCTGCTGGGAATGCAGGAAAAGCAGGAAAAGTCCAGGGTGGGGGAATGCTTGGCTGTCGTGGGGATCTCCCGGCTCCAAGGGTGGGAATCTCCTGGCTCCAAAGTTTGGATCTCCCATCTCCAAGTGTGGGAATCTCCATCTCCAAGGGTGGGAATCTCCCAGCTCCACAGGAGGGAATTTCCTGGCTCAAAGGTTGGGATCTCCCAGCTCTGGTGGGAATCTCCTGGCTCCAAGGGTGGAAATCTCCTGGCTCAAAGTTTGGATCTCCCAGCTCAGTGTGGGAATCTCCTCTCCAGGGTGGGAATCTCCGTAGGAATTTCCTGGCTCAAAGGTTGGGATCTCCCAGCTCCAGGGGTGGGAATCTCCCGGCTCCAAGCGGTACCACAGCACTGGGAACAGAGCAGAGGCTCCCAGGAATCGCCTTTAAGGACAATGTGGGATTTTGCAGATTCCCAGGATAGATTCCCTATCCAGTCCCGGCACCACCTCCTCACACTCCCCTCAGCTGATTCCCTGCTCTGCCAAGCACAATCTCCCCCATTTGATATCCACGGATTTCCCGCACACCGGGAGCTCTCCGCTGCTTTCCCAAATCCTATTTAAAGTCACAAATGGATCCGGCTCCTTCTCCAGGAGGAAACAAGGAGGACTGTGGGACAGCCCTGGCGACACGGAGTGTCCCGTGTCCCTGTGTCCAGGCACCCCTGGATGGGAGCAGAGCGGGATCATTCCGGGATTTGCAGCAGCAAAAGGGCAGCAGATTGCTTGGGAAAAAAATCCCAGAATTTGGGTTGGGAGAGACGTTAAAGCTCATCCAGTTCCATGGGCAGGGACACCTCCCGCTATCCCAGGGCGCCCCAAGCCTCGTCCAACCTAGCCTTGGACACTTCCAGGGATGAGGAATCCACAGTTTCTCTGGGAATCTGTGCCAGGACACAGGGACACACGCTCAGATTCCCTGGATTCAGATTCCAAAATGTCCCCAGAAGGGCTCAGGGAAGCCCCAGCAGGGCCCGGCAGGACCTCGGTGACTTCCAAGTGCTCTGGGATGGGCTTTGCTCCGTCGCACCCAGGAATTCCCACCCCGGCAGCATTCCATGATCTCTCCCCGAGCCAGGGCAGCTCGGATCCGGCTGCTCCCACTCCCACGCTGGGGTGGGGACGGTGGGAATCCCGCTGGCTTGGGGAATGGCATTCCCAGCGGGAGGAGAGGGACACATTCCTGCCGTTCGTCCCAAAGCTCCCGCGGTGCAGCTGTCCCTGCCCCAGCTCCCATCCCTGCGAATCCCGGCTGGAATCACGCACACGGCCGGGCCCTTTGGATGCTCCTCAGGGAGCAGGGATCCGACCCCGCCCGGCCCTCGGCTGCCGAGCATTCCCGCTGCGCACACAAATCGGGATGGCTCCATATTTTCCCGTCTGATGGGATGCAGCTGGAGACTCCCGGCACACAGAATTCCCCACGCTCCAGCCTCTCCAAGACTTTTCCAGGCTTTGGAAAAGGGGAGCGGAGCGCCCTGGCCGTGCTGGGCTCGCTCTGCTCATTCCCCCCCCACCCCAGCACATTCCTTTGGGGACACCCATGGAGCGGCGATTCCCGGGATGGAGGAGGGGACAGGGACACCAGCTGAGCCCTGGCAGCTGGCCAGGAGCCATCCCGACACTTCCCACATAAAAGGAAAAATTCCAGGAGAAGGGGGGGGGTGGTTGGAAGCCGAACCCCCGCTGACAGCGCGACCTTGAGATTTTCCCTGGCGCAGCCAAGGATTAAAGCGCCCGCTCGGATTTCTGTGCCTGGGACAATTCCAGAGGCTCCAGGCTGTGCCACAGGGTGGGAATGTCTGCGCAGGTGGCGGCGGTGCCAAGAAAAGCCTCGTCCCCGTCCCATTCCAAAGGGTGCTGCCTCCACTCAGCCCAAGGGATCCCCTTGGATTTGCATCCCATGATCCCATTCCAAAGGGTGCTGCCTCCACCCAGCCCATGAGATCCCTGTGGATTTGCATCCCATTATCCCATTCCAAAGGGTGCTGCCCCACCAAGGGATCCCTTTGGATTTGCACCCCACGATCCCATTCCAAAGGGTGCTGCCTCCCCCCAGCCCAAGGGATCCCTTTGGATTTGCATCCCATTGTTTCACCGAATCCAGCTGCTCCACAGGGTTAGGAAAAGCCTTTCCCTATGGAAAGAGGATGGAGCAGGGAGAGAGGCATCCCTGGGGCTCGGCTGCAGGAATTCCTGCCCTTACTTCAGAAAATTTTATCCAGGGATCTCCATCCCAGCCCAGCTTTTGCTGCTGGATGAGATCTCCCCATTCCTGCCGGGATGTTCCTGCTGAGCTTGGAGCAGCTCCTGGGATTTTGCCTCTGGAAGTGCCAGTGGCACCTGGAATGTCCCAGCGGCCAAAAGCTGTGCTGGGAGGTGCCTTTCCCAAACTCTCCCTCCCTGCAGCACCTCAGAATTCCATGGAATTCTCCAGCATGGGATTTTTCTGGGCCCTGTTTCAAAAGTCAAACTAAAAAAAGCCATTTCAGATCTCTTGGAATTCTCTGATCCAAGCCTGCTCTTCCCTCTGACTCCTGGAAAAAAGCAGGACCCAGCTGATGTGGGATAAATCCTTCTCCTGTCTCCATGCAGAGATCACTCCTTAATTCCCAGTAATTAACAGGGAATTCTGCAGGTGGGAATGAAACCCAGCTTTGTTTAACCTCATCCAGAAAATCCAGGAGGATCCCTGGAATTTTCAGGGATGAACACACGGACATCCAGGCTCCATCCTGCTCCTGCCTCGCCTTCAAATCTCCCTTTGGAGCAACATTTCCAACTGGGAACAACTGGGAAAAGGCAAATCCAATGGGAGCAGGAGCTGGGTACCCAGAGGTTTATGCCAGGCCTTTCCCATGTCATTCCCACTTCACACCCGTCACTTCCCGATCCTTATTTTACCAGGAGAAATGGGAAATGAAGGAAAAGCAGCAGCTCTGACGACTCTGCTGGGCTGGAAAATGAGGATACTCCACGAGCCAGGGGGTTTGGAATATTTTTCCTTTTACCGAAAGGAAGATTTCTCCTCTTGGAGACGGATTTAAAAATAGACCCCATTCCCCATTAATTCCACAAAGTGGGATCCTGCCGAGTGTTGCCTTATAAGTCCTTATTTTCCAGGAGTTTATGGCTTGGGAATGAACAGAGCTGGATTCATCTCCCTTTTTCCCAATTCCTTCCTTAACCAGTTTGAAGCTGTGCAGGAGGAAAAATGGGAAATTTGCTGCTTCCTCATCTTCCCAGGGATGCCCCGCTGCATCCCAGTATTCCCAGTGGTGGGACACGGACACTCCCCGCACCCCCCAAATTATCCAATTATCAGAATTCCCTTAAATTATTCTTTACAAAATTCCCTGAGAGGGTGATTAAAAAAAAAAAAAAAAAATTTTTCCAGCATTTTCCCAGCACTTCCCAGATTTCCAGGGCACATTTCCACTTGGAAAGGAAAACCAGAGGAGATCAAAATCCTTGGACACCAAAGGATTTTCTGACATCCAAAATCGCTGGCTTTGGGATTTTTTTCCAGGACAGAAATGCTGGATCAGGAATTTTCCCTCCTCTGGATGCCGAGCTGAAGGGATAAAGCTGACACAAATTCCGTATTTATGGCTCTGAGCAGCGGGAGAGAAATTCCCCGGATCCAGCCCTGGGTTGAACTCCTGGAGAATCTGGAAGTGCTGGGAATGGGGATTAATTATCACCAAATCATTCCCAAAGCAACCTCAGATCATGGAAATGCTGGAATTGTCCCAGTCCCACCCCACAAAACAGCTCCAAACTGCTCCTCCCTCCTAAAGATGGGAATCCCTGGAGGAGTTGGGAATCCAGGCCCAGATCTGGGAAGCAAAGGAGCCTTTCTGTTGTTTTCCGGCCCCTCTGGATGTGCTGGGATGGGAGATGAGCCATGGAATTGTTGGATGCCCTGGGGGACAGCGGGAATGCCGGGAGGGGGACACGGGGCTGGCACCAGCAGCCCTTGGGGCACCCCACATCCAGGGAATTCCCTGCAGCTGGATGAGGCTGGGAGGTGGAATTCCGGGAGATGCGGCACCCCTTGGCAGAGCTGCATTCCCAGCCTCTACTCCATGGAAAAGCGGGATTGGCAATCCCTGGGATGTCCCCAAAGCCCTGAGCAGCCCAGGTTATGCTGATCCCAACCTTCGATCCCAACCGGAGCTGCATCCCAAAATTCCACGCACTTTTCCCTCTCCATTCCCCCTCCTCAGCCTGAAATCCCATGGGATCTCAGATGATTCCCAAATCCCAGTAGGAATAAAGGTGGATTTTGGTTGTGGCCAAATCCTTGAATCCCAAATTAAACTCTCCCTTCAGCATCCCATTCCGAGCAATCCCATCCCTTCTCCCTGAAGCAGAAATTATTCCCAGGAAAAATAACACGGAAAAGCAGCAGAGGAGAAATTCCCACCTGCTGAGCACCTGATTTATCTTGGAAAATGCAAAAATCCGTGGTTTTCCAGCAAACACTGGGAATGTGCTGGTGGTGGCTTTGTGTCTTAACGCGAAGTGACATCGATGTTTTCCAACAGCAAAATATTCCTTGTTTTCCAACTGGGACAAAGCCTGGCCTCGTTTCAGTCCTGCTCTGACCTGGCTGTGACCGGGGTTTGAACTCCTGGGAAAAGTGGAGCAGGGAAAGGCGGGAGAGGGGATGGAAGGATAAAGGGGGAAGGAAAAATCATGGGGAAGTGCCACAGGTGAGCAGTGCCAGGAGATTTCCTGGGATTTAATGGACACAGACCGGGAAAAGCAGCATGGAAAAGCAGGAATCCCACACGACCCATGGTGCCAGGGCTGGTTTTCTGGGATAAACATTCCCATTCCCAGCAAAAATCATCCAAACCTCCACAGCCAAAACCTGACTTTACTGAAGTTCAAAACCAATCGAATCCCATTCCAAAACAAACGTTGGCTTCCCAAGAGCGAGTTATATCCCCAAAAAACCAGGATCACTGGGAAGCTCCAATCCCAAAGCTCCAACAGCTCCACACATTCTGGAGCGGGGCTATCCAGAGCATCCGAACCAAAAGATTCCCAAAATCCCGAATTCCCACGGGAGACAGAAGCCAGCCTGGAATGATCCCAAAGGCTCTCCCTGCTCCAAACGGATCCCTCGAGCCAACACAATTCCAACTTTTCCCAAAGTTGGATTTGCAGGATGTGCAGGAGAGGATGAGTCAAGAAAATCAGATTAAAAGATGCTTTTCCTTTTCTGAACCAGCCAGAAAATACCCGAGAATGGGAATTTGACTAAAATTGAACTTTGGGATCAAATTCCCAACTCGTTTTAAGCAATGAATTCTTGTCAGTGCCCACTCCTGGGATCTTGGAAGGATTTGGGAAGTGATCCAAGGTTTTCTGGAGAACAGGATGCTGCAGGTCCAGGGGAGATGCATGGGGCTTCTCAGCCAGAGGGAACGTTTAGATGGAATATTGGGAAGAAATTCCCAATATGTGAGGGTGGGGAGGCCCCAGATTCCCAGAGAAGCTGTGGCTGCCCCATCCTTGGAATTTTCCCAGGCCAGGTTGGAGCAACCTGGGATAGTGGGAGGTGTTGGGAATGATCTTCAAGGTCCCTTCCCACCCAAAAAATTCCATGATTCCATGAATTCTCCAGTGCCAGACAACACCAAACTCCACATCCCCATCCCTGATGGATCAGCCTGACCTTCCCATTGCTCCAGAGGAAATGATCCCGTTATTAGAGCAGCTCCCTGCACCTTGGAAATGCCAATTCCCATTTCCTTCCCTGTATTTCTAATCCTGGGATACTCCGAGGATCGATAGCCCCGGGATGCAGAGGAAGTTGCTCCCGGTCAAATATCCAATAATTATTGGATAACTTGGCCTCGGCTGGCTCCACTGGGGGTGGGTTGCCAGGTTATGCCGGCACAAAATTCCATTTCCAGAGGAAAAAACTCTCCCCAGGATCTGGATGGATGGCTGGAGTGGGATATTTCCATCCTGGGAAGACAGGGACAGGAAGGATGGAAAAGCTTTTGTTTTCCCATTTCTCTTCCTGCTTTTCCTCCTCTCCCTTGGGATGTGAGCAGCCGAATCCCATGGATGCAACGCCGACATATCCAGGGTCAAATCCTGGCCTAATTATCCCAAATCCACCATCCCAACCCGGGGGATGATCCCATTAAACTGGGAACTTTGGGATGGTATCGCTGATCCCTAATTCCAGACTGGTTTGGGATGGAAGGACCTTAAAGCTCATCCAATTCCAACCTCAACACTTCCCATTATCCAAGGGTGCTCCAAGCCCTGTCCAACCCAGCCTTGGGCACTTCCAGGGATCCAGGGGCAGCCTGGATTCTCTGGGAATCTGTGCCAGTTTTCCTCATGGATCAGCCCTTCCCTGCTCACACACTCATGGAGCAGGGGGAATATTCCTCTTTTTCCCCTGCCACGCTTCCTCTGTGATCCAACCACCGAAAATCAGGGAATTCTGGATGCACCATCCAACTCTGCCAGCAGAAATTCCCAACTAAATCCCTGCAGGTGCCGGATTTTGGATTGCACAAAATCCAATGGATCCATGGGGAGATCCCTGCAATTGCCAGAGGTGGGAGCAGAGCTTTGCACAGCCACCAAAAAAATGGGGAAAAATGGGATAAACTCCTCAAAATGCCCGTGGCTGCTCCAATCCCAGCAGCTTCTGCATTCCAGAGGTTTCCTCCTTCCAGCTTCCCAATACAGCCACAGCGACTCCCAAGCAAATTCCAGGTGGGAGTTTTACATGACAAAAGCACTGCTCGGGATTCCGAATTCCTAAGGGCTCCTAATTCCAGCTGGAGGCTGTTCCGGGAGCTCAGAGCTGCAGAAGTCCTGGGATGCTGCCACTGTTTAGATTGGAGCCCTGCTGGGAAGTTTCTCCTGGAAAAGCCCCATATATGGATTACACAGGGAGAACAAAAGGCAAGGAAGGAGCGGGATTTGGAATTCCTCAGCCAGGGAATGGGGCTGGATGTGTCCAGAAGCAGGGAAGAGCCTGGAATGGGGCACTGGGACAAGCTGGGGGAGAAGCAGGAGAGGAATGAGGGCAACTCCCTGGGTTTTTTTTCCAGCAAATCCCTCCTGGGATGTCTCTGTGTCCTGACTGACCTTGGAGTCGGGAGGGAGACCTGGAATTGCTGCCGGAGCTGGGAATAGCTGGGACAGATTCCCAGGGAAGCTGTGATTTCCCCCTGGATCCCTGGAAGTGTCCAAGGCCAGCTTGGAAATCTGGGATAATGGAAGATGTCCCTGCCTATGGATGAGCTTTAAGGTCCCTTCCCACCCAAACCATTCCAGGATTCTCCAAGTGCTCCTGGGAAAACTTAGAGGGTTCCAATGGGATTGAAAACGTGTCCTTCCCCAATTCCCACCTGGATATTTGGTCACTTAAAATTCAGCCCAACAAAAATGCCGGGATTGTGCCACAACTTGGATGAAATTCCCAAAAATCTCCTTTTCTTGCTACTTTAACTCTGTTCCCTGGGATAAAATCCCATCTTCCAATTCCCAAACACTGCTCTTAAATGTCAAAACTTGGGATGTGGAATTCCCTGGATAATGAAGTGGCACATCCCCCGATGTTCTCCATCGCTCCGGGTCAGATCTCCGACAGGAGATGCCAACATTGGACACTTCCCTTTTTAAAGAGCCTTTTCATGGGAATTTTTCCTTGGAAACGAGCAGGAAAAGTGGAGATAAACTCCCTATTCCCATGGTCCAGGAGTTCAGGGCCAAACCCTGCACTGCAAATCCACAGCACAACTCCATTCCTAAGGAAGAACAAATTCTGGGATGCCTCCAGGGGCTCGGCTCCAGCAGGGACACATCCCTGGATCCGTTTGCTTCAGCAGGAATTGTTGAGTCTCCATTCCCCAATCCACCCTCGGAGCGAGGCTGCTCCACATTCCTGCCAAAACCAGCCTTGCCATGGAATTGAGGAGGAGCTCCAACACTTCCGAGTACTTGGGCTCCTGGTGGAAAAGGGAAAAGAAGGAGCAGCCCAAATAATTCCAGGTAAAATCCATCCTCGGCAAAACCACTGGGATTTGCGCCAAGGAAGATCCTTGTAAGAAAAATCTGCTCATCCTAAATGCCCCCGGGGCCAAGGCACCAAAACCCAGCCCTATCCTTCATGGAATCATCCTGGAATGGCTTCAGTTGGAAGGGTCTTAAAGCTCATCCAAAGCCATCCCCAGGGACACCTTTCCCTATCCCAGGCTGCTCCAAGCCCTGTCCAACCTGGCCTTGGACACTTCCAGGGATCCAGAGGCAGCCACAGCTTCTCTGGGCACCCTGTGCCAGGGCCTCCCCACCCTCCCAGCCAGGAATTCCTTCCCAAAATCCCATCTTTACCTGCCCACTGTCAGGGAGAACCTCAGGAGATCGCAGAATCATGGAATGGTTTGGAAAATGGGTTGGAAAAGATCTTAAAGCTCATCCATTCCCACCTCTTCCATGGGCAGGGACACCTCCCACTATCCCAGGTTGCTCCAAGGCCCATCCAACCTTGGCAAACCACGGGAATAAACCCCCCCAGCTCCCTCCAGACCATTCCCAGGATTAACAGCTTCTCCCTCCTCCCAGATCCCGATAACAAAGCTGCTGAAATTCCAAAGTTTTCTACATTTCCCCTTGATCCCGGGATCCATAAATAGCCCTGGCATTTCCAGTGGCACATCCTGCCTGTGGAAATTGGATTGCAAAGGAAAATTGGCCGGAGTCCTTGTTGAATTCCTGTTGTTATTCATCTTTCCCAATGTCCTTCCCTCCAAACCCCGTCCGAACTCCAGGCAGAGACGTGGAGTGAAGTTGTTAGGAAAGATTTCCTGACAAACCTCGGGAACACCGAAGGGTTCCGGGAATTTTTCCCCTTCCATGAGATAAGCCCTGACATCTCCACACTCTTCCCAAACTTTTCCTTGGAGTCAGTCCCACTCCTTCCCTGCCCAGCACAGGGAAAGGTCAAGGTTTGTGTGAAATCACCTGGTTTGATCCGGGATTTGTCAGATTTTGGAGGAATTTTGCTCAAAGAGGGAAAAGTTTAAACTTTCCCAGAATTCTTTTTCCTTTAAAAGCTTCCTCCCTTGGAATGGCTTTAAACTGGAAGAGAGGAGGTTTAGATGGATTTGAGAAGGAATTCCTGGCTGGAAGGGTGGGGAGGCCCTGGAAAAGAATTCTCAGAGAAGCTGTGGCTGTCCCTGGATCCCTGGAAGTTTCCAAGGATAGAGATTGGAGCAACCTGGGATAGTGGGAGGTGTCCCTGCCCATGGAATGGAGGAGCTTCAAGGTTCCTTCCAATCCAACCCATTCCAGGATTTGGGAATGGAACAGGAGTTTTCCCAGGGATCTCTGTTAAACCCTCTTTGGTCTCTGCAAGCCCTCAGTGCTGTCCCTTTATTCCCAGCCAGATCCTGTTTCCACATCCCTCTCTTCCCAAAATCCCTGACCACAGACAGGAGCCTCTCCCAGCAAAACCAAATCCCTGGATTCCGGCAGAGTTTCCTGCCATGATCATCCCAACAATTCTTTCCATGAATCCCTTTCACATCCACATTATCCCTGTTTCTCTCCCATTGGCTCCCTCGGCCAATTCCCTCAGCCACTCCCAAAGGCTCCAGGGATCCATTCCCATCTTCCCATTAAAAGTCAGGTAGGGTTTTCAGGAGTGCAAAATTCCATTAATTGATACCAAACAGAGGATCCTGGAATGTTCTGGATCTGCTCCCAACCCCCAGGATCAGCTGGAAAGGGAGAGGGTTGATCCAGAGGATCCGAGATGGGATTTGCTCTGTTGTTTCTCACGCCCACATAGAGATTTGAATTATCCCCGTGGAGTAATTGGTGTGGCCCCCGTCCCTGTGCCAAGCCAAATCCATGGATTTCTTATTTTCCTTATCCCAACATTAGCCTTTCCTGCTGGCCACACAGAGAGGATGGAGCATCCAGCCATAAAAATCCGGGAACAAAGGAAAAACACCAAAATCGCAAAATCTGACCAGGAAATTGAGATTAAAAATAAAAAAAGCTGGATTTTTCCATTAAATACATGGATAAAAAAGGCTTTTGGGAGTCCAAATCAACATCTGGGAAGGGCTGGAAGCTGCCTGAGATGTTTGGAGTCGGTGCTGACGCGTGGGATGAGTGACATTGGCTTGGGGACATGGAACGGGATCGAGTGATCCCGATAATTCATTGGGAATCAATGAGGCTGAACAGCGCTGCCACATTCCCAGGGCACCATGCAGCGAGCAGGAATGCTGGGAATATCCCCCCGAATTCCTCTCAATCCTTTTTTCCCCCTCCATTTAGGGTGGGAGATCTGCCTTTTCCAGGAGCCTGATTGGTTCATTCCCTCTAAATCAGCAGGAGTGGGAAATCGGAATCCATGCAGTTCATGGAAAAGGTTCTCCAGGATGGGATGCCCAGGATGGGAGGGGATGGAGCCAGGAAGCTTCGCTGGCTCCCCTAATTTTTTAGGAATTTGGATTTCTGATCCTCGGCCGAGGACGTTGGGAGAAGGAGGGGAGCAGGGAGCAATTCCTGGATTTATACGGAATTAAAGGAAAGTCAAGGGGCAAGGACAAATTTAATCAAAATATTCCTCATTTTCCATTCTGCATTTCCAGCCTGGCTTTGAAGCATCCTGAGTTTTAACTTCAAATCCTCCCCCCCCAAAAAAAAAGCTTTAAAACCCCTCCCACACGGAATGCAATTGCTCCGGGAAAAAGAGGGATTAGAGCCGGAGGCACACGGATATGGATTATTCCATCCTTTGGCAAATGGAAAATAAATCACCCCATTGGAGCAAGAGGCACGAGGGCGAGGGAGGGCAGGAGGGGCAGAAAAACGGGAATGTGGTTCCTACTCATTCCAGAGCATCCTTGGGATGAGGTGGATCGGCTTCCCGCAGAATCGAGCGCCACCAGGAAAAAAACGGATTTGAAAGGGGGAAAGAAAAAAAAAGGGAACAACCAACAAATTAAATGGAAAAATCCAACAATGGATAATTAGCACATGGAAAAGCAAAGCTGCAATTTAGGTGTCTCCAAAGGGAAATCCCAACAAGTGGCTCCGCGGATTTATTTTCCCTTTTTCCTTTGATCTCGCTGGCTGGGAGGAGAATTCCTACAAAACTGGAGCAACCGAGAGCAGGAAAAACCCAGAGAGGAGACAGTCAGTGTCTCCCCCTCTCCTGACCCCTCTTCCTGCTCCCGAGACTCATTAAACAGGGAAAATCCCACGGGATCCAAAGGTTCTGGCAGTGAATGCACGGAGATATTTTCCAGAGCAAATGTTGGGCCATAAATAATGGATCAGGAACGGGGCTGGAATGAATGGATTTATCCCCTCCGGAGCTCCAGAGATGTGGAGTCAGAGGAGGATGGGATTTCAGTGGATTCCAAGTAATCCAAGATTTTTTAGGAATAACCTTATTTTTTAGGTTTTTCTTTCTCAGGATTTTGTCGGGGCACCTTTTCCCGATGTCCAATCCATTCCTAAGGAATGTGGACGGAGCTGCCACCAGCGACTCTTCCCTCTGAGGTGATATCCAGCCCTGTGTCCGTGACTTCCTTCGGAATTATTTCCTTCTTAATTAACCAAAATTCAATCCCAACCCGAAATCCAGACTATTTCAGTGGAGAGGAGAAAGGATGGGAGAGAGGGAAGTGGTTTTCCGGGAAAACCTCGGATCAGGCAGACTTTGAGCCACCCTCATTTTGCCACCGGAGTTTCTCTGAGTAGGAGCTCACGGATCCCATGGATCTCACGCCGTGTCCCACGTCACAGCTCAAACTTGGATTCAAGGCCATTCCCAGCTGGAATCAGCCAGAATGAGGTGTTGGGATAAGAGAGGAGACACCTCTTGTTTGCTCCCACTGATTTTCCAACGTTCCCTGTCATTCCCGCTGCTCCTCGTGACCTTCCGGGGAGGACAAGCACGGATACAAGAAGAGCTCCCTAAATTCCATTAACTTCCCAAAATTCCCCTCTGCCTTTCAATCCAGGCAGCCTGAATTCCCAAATAATGAAATCTCCTGTCAGGATGATGTGATCCAAAGTGACATTGGAGAAAGAAAGGGGGGGAGGAAAAAAATCAGGATTAAAATGGGAGCGAGGGAGAAATGGGTTGTCCTGGCAACTGGCAATTCCTTCCCAGCATTCCCAGATTATTTCATGGAATTAATGTTTTCTAATTAAATTGATAAAAGGTGGAATTTAGCTGAGGGTGACCACTTAAGCTTCGGTTGGAAAAATTTCCTTCTCCAATAATAGGAATAGCACGGAAGGATTTAATCACGGCCTGGAATTGCTGGAAAAGCAATAATTCCATGGTTTTTTAATGGAGCCAAGGAGTTTTATTTTCCCTTTAAACAATCTGAGAGGAAACAGGGAATAAAGCCTGAATCAGCCCCTTGGATTAGGAAGGAGCAGCTGTGAACAGCCTCTCCCATGGAATGATCTAATTCCAAGGTAATTATCCCGGATTTCTACCACGCTGCTAAAATTTGAACGTCAGCATTTTCGGGATTGACAGGCTGGGAATTCACGCCAAGGAGCCAAGTGGGAACCTGCAGTGCTGCCCAGCTTCTGCTCCAAGGTCAAGGATGCCAGAACATCCTTGGAAAAGCTGCCAGGATTCATAAATCTCCCTCAAATCCGACCTTTCCTCTCCCGGTGCTGCCTGGAATTCAGCACGGAATGGACACGGAAAAAGGCAAGACCACATTGGCAGGGAGAGGGGTTCCGGGCATAATTTTGGGAAAAGGAAGAGCAAGAAGTACCAGGGTGGGTTGTAAATCCCTAAAAATCCTCCTGCTGTTGGAATAGTGCTGATCCCCCCAGGATCTCAGGGTGGATTGAGCCGGAGCCTCTGGAAAAGCTCTGGAAAAGCTTCGGAGCATCTCTTTGAACTCCAGGACCTCTGAAGATAAACAGTCTAAATTAAGCATCCAAACATTCCAGGCTCCCTAGCAAAGCCATCCATTCGGGAGAAGCCCCTGGAAAACAAGGAATCCACCGGACGCCAAAACATTGGAAAGTGACTCCGAGTGACCTTTCCCGGGATTGAAACAGAAACCAACTCAACTTTCCTTGGAAAAGCAGCTCCTCGGAGTGCTGCTCATCCAAATAAATCCCTTTGGATCCTGCACATGCTGGACCGGGAAGAGGGAAGAGCTCAGGCCAGGAGGCAGGAATTTGATGGGATATTTATCATCCAAAAGTGATGGGAAAGCAACGCGGAGAAGGGAAAGGGGAGTTTTAGAGAGGAATGAGCAGCTCTGAGGAAGAACTCCGGGAACAACAAAATCCTGTCCAAGAATGGGAATAAGGAATGGGAATGGGGAGGGATCTGCCCCTTCTCCTTATGGCTGGGGCCAGGTTCTGTGGAGCTTGGAGAAATCATGGAATGTTTAGGTGGGAAGGGACTTAAACCCCATCCAGGTCCACCCCCAACACCTCCCACTATCCCAGGTTTTTCCAAACTCTATCCTTGGATTCTTCCAGGGACGGGGCAGCCACAGCTTCTCTGGGAATTCCATTCCAGCCCCTCCCCACCCTCCCAGCCAAGAATTCCTTCCCCATATCCCATCTCTCCCTGTCCTCTGGCAGTGGGAAGCCAATCCCCGTGTCCTGTCCCTCCATCCCATATCCCAAATCCCTCTCCAGCTCTCCCGGAGCCCCTTTAGGCCCTGAGATCTCCTTGGAGCTTTCCCTTCTCCAGCTGAACATCCCAAATTTTTGATCAGCACAAAACTCGTAGAAGTTCCAGGAGAACATCCCAGGGCAGCCGGGAGCATTCCGGCAACATCCCACGGGATGAGATTTTGGAATGGAGGAGGAATTCTGTGCCACTGCCAGGAGATGCCGGAGGGGGTTGGGAAGACACCCCTGGAGCACAGCAGGTTGGGAATTCCCAAATCCTGCAGGAGAAACGATGGGGAAGAATTTTGGCTCCGGATCCTCCTCTCAGGAGGTAAATTCCTGGATCACGGAATACAGAATCCAAGGGAACTGATCCCGTCTGGTGTGGGGCTGAGTTCCGGCTGTTTTCCAGCTCCCAATCCCTTCATGGAATGTGGGAAAAGCCTGGACAGATGGACACTCCGGCCACAAGGTCTTGTCCAAGCTGCTCCTTTCCAGGGAAAGCTCTTCTGGAAAAATGGGCATTTTTTTATGGAATGTGGAACAAAGTCCTCCCTGTCCCACCAGGAGCCTTTTCCTCCTTTCCCCTAAAACTGATGACTTGAACTGGAAAGATTTCGATTCCCAGGAACAACAGCAGGACACGGAATCCTTCCACATCCTTCCTTACCAAAGTGCTTCCAAACCCTCCTGCTTCCAGGCAGGAATTTCAGGAATGCCATTGGATGGCGAAAAGGGGAGAAAAAAATCCCCAAAATGCCCCAAATCCCACAAAACTGAACTAAAAACTTGGTTTAGGGAGAAAAATCCCAATGAATCTAAAATCCAAGGCCAGGGAATTCCTGTGTTGTTGTCTCCCATCATCACAGCTCCAGGTGCTGATCCTGGAAATTCCCACCTCATCCACAAGGTCCGGAAAGAGGGAAAACCTCTTGGAATTTCTCATTTTCCACTTTTGGAAAACGCTTCCAACTCTTTCCAGGGAGCCCCAGCTCAAAGGGAGCCGCCAATAATCCCCTCGTGCCTCATTATCCTAACACAAAATTCCCACTTTTCCCGGGCTTTTCTCCCAAAACACCAAGGTCACGGGGAGGGTGAGGAAGAGAAGGCAGCAAACAGCACATGGGAAGTGAGGGCTGGATTTGGGATGAAAAACTCCCCCCAAAAAAAGGGATCAAGTTGGGAATTTTTGGTCCAAGTATTCCCAAGAAAACTCTCTGGAGTAGCAGAAGGGAGAACCTTTTCCCACTAAAAATTCCCTGGATGATGGAAAAAGGAGCTTTTTGTGCCCTTCCAAGGCGGTGGCCCCGGAGCCACCCAGGGATCGGTGACATCCGTTGCCATGGGAACGATATTCCCAGGAAACGCGGCTCGAGTGGAGAGGAAACCCCAGAGATCCATTAGCAACAGGTTCCCATGGCAACGGCTCCAAACTCATTAATAATTCCTCCTTCCCTGCTCCCCATCCCAAAAAAAACCCCAAAACAACTTTTCCTGGGTGTGGGGAGGGGAAAATCCTTCGGGAATTTCAAAGAGGGAATGCACTGGAGAACTTCTACAACAATTGGGATTCCTGTCCAAGCCTGGTCTGGGACACTGGGAATGTCCTGGGACACCAGGAATGCTCTGGGAGACAAAGGATGCTCTGGGATACCAGGAATGCTCCAGGACACTGGGAATGCTCTGGGATAAAAGGGATGCCTCAGAACACCGGGAATGCTCTGGGACACCAGGAATGTTCTGCTCCAGGACACCACTCCCAGACAGTTCCTCCCATTCCTGCAGATCCAAGGAATCGTGGAACACCAGGAATGCTCTTCCCATCCACTCCCCTCACCCCAACTGAAAATCCATGGGTTTTCCTGCTCACTGCTTTTCCTGGAGTTCTGCAAACCCCGGACAAAGCCGGGAAGGAGCACAGGGAATGTTGTCCCAGGACACCAACCCCATGTGCTTCACCTTCCAGAGCCTTGGAATGGGATCTGGGAAATTGGGATCCCGCTCATCACATCCCTAAATATTCCCTTTTAGCCACCAAAAAGCAGGAAGGAGCCCAGATCCATCCCCTGCTGTATTCCCAGATTTTCTTTAACACTGGAGTTCTCCAAACTCGGAGCTCCGAAGCTTTTCCCGATGTTTGGAATCCCAAATTTCATAATCTAACCCAGGCTGGGGAATTCTGAACTGTTTATTTTCCCCTCCCACGAGGAATTCCTATAAAACTGCGGAAAAATTCCATTTAAAAATCATTGTCACGGAGCTGCGCCGGGGATCGCCATAAATCAGGGAAAAACGACCTCGGGAATTGTTTCAGAGCCTAAAAATAATTCCAAGCAGGAATTTTCTCTTCACGCTTGAACTAAAGAATTCCCAAGGAAATACCGAGATTTTTCCATAATTACAGCAAAAGGAAACCTCAAAAAATGGGAATTTTGGGACACAAATGGAGCAGTTGGGGAGGGAGATTCCCACTCCTTTTCCTGGTGGGATCCCAGCAGGCTTTGGAAATTCCCAATTTCCTTCCTTTGGTGTAGCCAAGGGTTTTAGGGATGGACACGCACAGGGAACAGATTCCACATCCTAAATTTGATCCAAATCTTCCCAATATTCCAGCAAAGGAATGCACCAGGCTCAGGCCAAAGGTTTATCCACCTCTTTTCCTTGGAAAAATCAATACACAGAGGGAAGGAACATAAACCCAATGGAAAATCAAGTCAAAACTTTCCCTGGATTCGGCCATTGCTGGGATCTCGGATCCAAAGGTCAAGAAAAGAAATGGAATGGAATTAAAATTCCCAACTTTACAAAAGCGGCACCGGATTCCTGCTGGAATGGAATTTGCTGGAATAGAATCCTGCTGGTCAATGGAATTTTTCCAAGCAATGGCACCAGAGACATCCAATCCATAACGGCCAAGTCCTGATCCTTCTCCAATCCCACCGGGAATACCGGTGCCCATGGAACAGGGAATCCATGGAAAAACACAACAGCCAGGGGGTTTTTCCAGCCAGAAAAGGTTGGGAGAAGTTTTCCAGCCTAAACACCGGCAGGAGAAACAGGAGGGAGGTGGACAATGCCCAAATCCCGAGCACTGATCCCAAAAATCCTTGCTAGGAAAATGGGATACCTGGATCTGATCCAAAGGATTTGGGTCTAACAGTTGAGGTGAATATTCCATGATCCATATTCCAAAGGCTGGGAGGAGCTGGCTCCAGCCTGGGCTGGTTTGTGACCTGGGATAAAGCAATTCCAGCCATTCCAAAGGGAAACCAGCAGGGAATTCCCTCATTCCTGCCGGTATCCCAAACTTCTCCAACCCTCTGCAAACAGCACTTGGAAATTCATGGATCAGTCAGGCTGGAATCCCACGGATGTAAATCCAAGCACTCAGGGCCATCCCAGATAATTCCACATTTATTCCGAGTTCTTCCAACCTGGAGAGATCCCATTCCTGGGAATATTTATGGACTGGTGACAACAACTTCCATGGGAAGACCAAGTTTTCCTAACTCTATTCCCCACATCCAGACTAAAGGAGCTTGGGACAAGCTACCAGCAAAAACCCGGAGCTTTGGGAAAGCTCTTGGCTTCCCAACCCTCTGGAAAGCGCAGCACACCCCAGCATTCCGGAGAAAACAACCCCGTGGGATGCGCCAGCCAGATTGAGCTCATCCCTCTTGGCAGCCCTGGCCCCGGAGCCTTTTTAGGGATGCTGGTCCAGGCATTCCAAGGCAGACAGAATCCCGGGATGTCTGGAGCAGCAGGAATTGTGGCTGCTTGGCACTGGATCGCTCCAGGAGCCATTGGAAGGTGCAGAAAACCTGGATAACATCCAGCAGGAGCCGGGATCAGGACACGCCGCGGGGCCAAGCGCATTCCTTGATGTCTCCCTTTTCCCCGAGTCTCCCTGATTCCTGAGATCCCTGTTCCTGAGTCTCTCCAACTCCTGAGTCTCCCTGTTCCCAACTCCCTGATTCCTGAGTCTCCCCATTCCTGAGATCCCTGATTTCTGAGGCTCCCTATTTTCCGAGTCTCCCCTGATTCCGGAGTCTCCCTTTTTCCTGAGTCTTCCTGTTCCAAACTCCCTCATTCCCGAGTCTCTCTAATTCCCAAGTTTCCCAGGTCCCTGATTCCTGAGTCTTCCCATTCCTGAGATCCCTTTTTCCTGAGTCTTCCTGTTCCCAACTCTCTCATTCCCGAGTCTCCCTGTTCCCAACTCCATGATTGCTGAGTCTTCCCATTCCTGAGATTCCTGAGTCTTCCTGTTTCCAACTCCCTGATTCCCAATCTCTCGAATTCCCAAGTCTCCCTGATTCCCGCCTCTCCCTGTTCCCAAATCCCCATCCCTCAAGCAAACAAGGAGTGATTCCTTTGGGATGAAATGTCCAGGAAATGTGCAGCAGGGGAAAAAAATCCCGGCTCCCTTCCCAGGATTCCCTGCCTCTGCCTGCTCCCAGATTCACCCATCCCTTATCCCAAAGTGCTCCTCCGCATCCTGACCTTGATTCCCGTGCCAAGGCCAAGGCGGGATTTGGGGATCAGGGAATCCCTGAGGGCTCTGGGAAGGAGCTCGGAGGGAAAATGGGAGCAGAGCGGGCTCAGCTCCGTCCCAGCCATCCCAAACCAATCCCAGTGGGAATGCGTTATCCAGGGAGTGCTTCAGCATCGCCAGGAGAATCCTGGGTTTTGCTAAGCCCGGTTTTAGGCCCAGTCTACAAAGACAAATCCCACTTTGAGCTGGGAACGTTCCATTCCAACCCCTCCTTTCCCTCGCAGACGATTCCTGCTCGGAATCTGCCAGGGAAAAAAGAATTCCGGGGATCCCAGGTTGTTTTCCTTGGACTCTGGAGCTGTTTACAACAAACCCGGCCTGAAGCTCAGCCCAGGGAGCGGAGGAAGGAGCGAGGAGGGTGCAAAGCTCAGCCTAAATCCGTCACCTGCCCAAAGCCCGGCTCCAACCAGGCTCTGCTCCCACCGGGCTTCCCAGGAAACGCGGGGTTAAACCCGGCTTAAATTTGGGCCTAAAGTGACTCCAGCAGGGATGATCCAGCCTTGTTTGCCCTCGGCTCTGTCCCAAGGGAAGCTGGAGATGGATTTGGGATCTCCAGCAGGTCGGGATTAAGCAGCCCCATCCCACCCGAGCTCAGCTCCACAGGGCTGGCAGCCCTTGGAACGTGCCCTTTCCCAAGCCTAATCCCAAAGAATTCCCATTTGTGGCAGCAAATCCCAGATTTTGCTTTGCCTCCCGTCCTTCCCTCCCTGTCATTCCCAAGAGAAGGTGTCAGCTCCTCCTTCTCTCCGGATCCTCAGAGACAGGAGCAGAATTCCATGCAAACACCGATGTTCTCATCCCAAATCTCCCAGGAATTCCTGGGACAGCAGGACAATCCAAACAGGCGGAGAGGATCAAAGAGTTTGGGAACAACGAGCTCCACATGAATCCCACGGGATGCCCTTCCCAAAACATCCCCGTTTGTCACATCCATCCGACATCCCTAAAGTGAGGCTCCATCCCTCGGGAATGTGACCGATATCCCGAAAATCCACACTGCAACTGCTGCTTCCAGCAAGATCTCCCAGGATCTTTGATATCCAGGCAAATCGTCCCCGCCAGGATGGAGGGAAGGGATTGGGAGCGGTGACCCGGCTGGAATTCCCGGCTGGAATAGCTGCACACACACAGAGCCATCCCATTCCTCTGGAATTTCAGGGAAAAACAGCCAGATACAGGGAGCATTGTGAGCGCACACAATTCCCATCTGTCCATGGAAAAAGGGAAAATGAGATCCCAGAGCCGAGTGCTTCATCCGCTGCCAAATCCCTGCGCCTGCTGCAGTGCCCGGACCGGAATTTTATTCGGAAAAAAAAAAAAAAAAGAGGGAAAATTGTCTTTTCCAGCTGCGTTTTGTCAAAGTTCCCCGGGCAGCTCTGGAGCGACCGCTCCCGGATTTCCAGGGAGGTTGGGAAGAGCCCTGGACACGGAGCTGAGCAGCCTCTAATTGCCTCCCCTTGCTGCTTCAGGAAGATTGGGATGGGGAATTCTCCTGGAATTCACTCCGAGGTGGGATCGTGGAGTAACCCTGGAGCAACTTCCCTCCTATCCCAGGCAGGGAAATATTCCCTCCAAAGGGTCTTTTCCTTCGAATCCCAAGGATTAAGGGATTGGCCCCAAGCAGCAGCTGCTGCCTTAAGAATTAAGGGCAAAATCCGAGCTTCCAACATCTGTGTAAATATCCGGAACATATTCCCTGCATGAGGAATTCCAGCCTTGGAATGCTGGGCAGGCACTCCCGGGGATGGAATTGGGAGGGATAAAAGGAAAACTCACCTGGGAGGCTTTGGATGGGGATTCCTTGGGATTGCTCCTGAATTTACAGCAGCCCAAGGAGATCCCAGAGCAGGGAAATCCAGGGAAAATGCGAAGTGGGCAGCAGGAATTCCTGTCTGTGGCAGGAACTGGGAAACAAATCCCAAATCCACGCAAACACAGGGAGAAAATCCTGATTCCCGGTTCATTGGCTGCAAACAGGAGCAATCCCAGTGGTTGCCATGGAATTATTCCAAACACGGCACTTGGAGCTGGGAAAAGTCAGAATTTGCTTCCCAAGGGATCAGCCCAAACCCCCAAACACAAAGGAAAAGCTGAGCTTAAATCTAATACAAATCAATCTAATCCCATTTTTTCCATTAAAAAATTCCCTATAAACCAGCAAGATATCCCAGAGAAAACATCCACAGAAAATTCGGGATCCCACTGGCCAAACTCCATCCCTAGGAATGGGCTGGAGCCTTGGATCTGCTGCGTTTCCCAGCACAGCTCAACTCCTGGGATCCGCTGCTCCGCACTTCCAAGGAATTTGCCATCCCAATGCGCTGCAAAAGACACCTGGAATCAGGGTCACGGCCCCTTCCCACTTCCAGAGGGAGGCCCAGGACTCCCAGGATGGCGCCAGGAATTCTTTCATTCCCTCCTCCCAGCTTTTTCCACAGGCTGCTCCACGTTTTCCCAGCAATATTTCCCCTGGGAGGTGCCAAACGAGGATTGGGATGAAGATTCCCGATGCATTTGGGATAGGCGCGGATTAAAGCCGAGCTTTGCTGCTAAAGCTCCTCCAGTCCTTATCCGAGGGCGATCGGCTGAAGGTGCTCCGAGTGACGGAGCTCAGCCACGCTCACTCCCAGCCACAAAATTCCCAAATCCCAAACTTCCGCAGCAGGGAATGAAGAGAACTCTTGGGGAACAATTCCTGATGCTTCCAGGCCAAGAGCTCAGCCCAGCAGGAGGAAGGAGAGGAAAGAGCCGAGTTCAAAGCGCAGGAGCTGCTCCAGTTGGCCCCAAATCCCTTTTTTCCAGCATCCGGGCTCTCGGGAATGCTGGAATGAGCGCCCGGGATGGCACGGGGGATGTTAGGCCTGGCTTAACCAGCGAGGAGCACCTTAGGAAGAGTTTAACCAATAAAGCCCAGCTTTGCTGCCAGCAGAGACCGGGCCCAGCGAGAGCAGAGCCAAGGAAGCAGCTGGGATCAAAGAGCTCCATTTTTCTAGGGAAAACAAATCGGGAAAGGGATTTTCCCTGCCTAAAGCCCCCCAAATTCCAACCCGTAAGGAATCCCGGAGTGTTTTTAGGACTAAAGAACCAAAGTTGGTCTGGCCTTAGCAAAGCCAAGGTTGGAAGCAGATTCCCATCCTAGTGACAGCCCCTTTTCCCAGTTTTCCAGAGAGAAAACCCCTTGGAGATGTCCTGGGATGGATTCAAAGCTTCCCTCCACATCGGAACAGCTCCGGGGTCACATCCACGACCCCAAAACTCCGGGAGATGCTTCCGACCCTCCCCGAGGCACGGGGACATCCAGGGATTCACCGTTTCCTTGGAAAAGCAGCAGCAATCCCGAATATTCAAGGAAACCCCAAGCGACGCTCCAGGTTTCCATGGATCCACTCGGGAAGAGGCAGGGAATGACCCCGAGGGGCGGCAAACCCCAAATCCTGCTGCGCCACCCGACGGGAATGGAACGCCACCCACGGCCCTCCAGAAATAAACCCACGTAGGAGATCCGGGCCCTGAGGAAAACAGGGAAGTTTGCTTCCAATTTTAGGTGGGTTTGGAAAAAAAACGGGAAATTCAAAGCCCAGCAAGGAAACAGAGGGAAAATCCACCCGGATTTGAGGGAAAATCTGACTTTGGTCACGGCTTGTATCCCAAAAATGGTGTTTGGGCTGTTTGCTTGCTGTGATCCGTGATTTTGGGGGGGGAATTGGGATTGGAGGTGACCTCGGAGCTTGGGAAGAGATTCCTGCGCTCAGCAAATCCAGGGAATGACACTACACAGCCTGGAAAAGTGACCCGGAGTCTCCTCCTTGGATTAATTCAATTAACACATTCCTCATTAGTGCTGCCACCCCCCCACCAAAATCAACCCCTGCCAGAGCTTTTCCTTGAGAATTCCCAAGCTGGAATATTTATGAACCCAAACCTCTGGAAGCAGAGGGGGAGGGAGAGCAGGATCCTTCCCAGGTTTGGTTGTTCTCAGCATTCCCAAGGTTATTAAAAACCCCGAAGCGCCGCTCCTCCATCTGCCCACTCCCCGTTTTCCCGCTGATGCCTGTGGCTGGGAATGCTCCCCGGGAATGCTCCCGGCTCCGTAAGCTGATCCCGCCCCACCTGTCCCCTCCAGAACCCGGCTCCAGCTTTTTTTAGCCATTCCTAAACCTCCCAGTGACCCCTTCCTGGATAAGTTCCACACAAACCACGTTTTTTGGGAAGATTCCCACCTGCTCGGGGCCGCAGGGCTGGGATAGCTCTGATTCCCAGAAATATCTGGAATATTTTCTGGAATAAGAAGCTGGCAGCTCTCAGAAAAGCTGGGTTGGGAAGGGAGCTCCCCACGGGATGGAAGCAGTTGGAATTTTGGGTGCCGAGGTGCAGAATGCCAAAGGCAGCTCCGTTCCCGGAGAATCCCACGGGATCGGCCACAAGGAGCTGCTGGGAACTGGACACTGGAATAGCACAGGAGGAGCATTCCCACATCGGGAAGCACAGGGAGAGGCGGGATATGGGAATTGGAGGGCACAGAGCGAGATTTCTCCCTCTTCCCACAAAATAAATCCCAGCGGGAGCAAGGACAACTTCCCAAAAAAGCCCCATCCCAGGAGGGCACCTCGGGAAGCTCCTCGGATTTAGGAACCTCCCAGTCCCATCCCTCCCTTCCATAAATCCTAAGGCAATCCCAAGCCTCGTTTTCCTGCTTTATGGATTTGTGCTTCGGGAAGGGCGGGAAGAGTCTCCCAACCCACACAGCCAGGAATCCCCTCTGTGGGATCTTCTCCCTCTGGGAAAAACTCCTGGGAATTCCAGCCCTCACCACGTGCTCCTCCTCAAATCCCCTCATCCAGCCGCTTCCCGAGTGTCCCACTCCAGGGGTTTTTCCCCAAGATCCCGGTTTCCAGCTGCCTCTGGTCCAACACACCACCAGCACCTGAGCGAGACACGGATCCCAAAAATCCCCACCAGCTCTTCCCAAAAAAATCTAATGGAAGGATTAGATTGTGGAGAGTGGGAAAACGGGAATGAATCCCAGCACGGAGCTCATCCCTCCTGCTGCGACACCTCAGGAGCTCAGCTCTGCTGCAATCCAAGCACACCAGCACTGAAATCCAGGGAATTCTATGCAATTCCTGCTTGGCTGTGAACAATCCATCCCCATTTCCAGCGGGTGTTTTGTTGGATGGGGAAGTTTGGGAAAGGAACGTGCTCTGCTGGGAATTCCCAAAGGGAAAATCCAAGCCCAGCCCAAGCTCCGGCAGCAGGAGCCCACCTGAACCCTCTCCCAACAAACCCGCCTTGGAATTCTCCTCCAGCCAGAGGTACCAATTTCGGGAATTCCAAACCCAGAGACCCCCCAAATCCAAAGGAAACGATTTTTCCCTCCCACAGGCTCCCAAAGTTTTCCTGGATTAAGGAATGAATCCATCCTGACTCCCTCGCAGCTGTGACTGAACACGGTGCCCTCCCCAAGCCCTTCCAAGGCCGGCTCCATCCTGGTTTTCTCATGGAATTATCATTCCATGGGATATTTAAGCATCAACTCCTTGTTTACTCCTCCTTCCCACCCTCGCACGTCCGAGTTCCCCCTCAGGGCTGGAAATCCCGACTGCAAGATTCCATATTTTGTGCAAACCTCCACTGAACAAAAGGAAACCCAAATCCATAAAAATTGTGGGCTTTTCCCTCCGATTATTCCTCCAGCTCCCAGCCCGAAGCGGCATTCCCAGGAGGATTGTGCAATTCCTGGTGCTGGGGGGAACAAGAAATTTCTGTGGGGAACTGAGGCAGATCCATAATCGCCCTATTAATAAATAATGGGATTAATAGCGGGAGAGGGGGATTGGGGGCAGGGAAAAAAAAAGAAAAAAAGCAGGAATTCTCCACACAATGCCCACGCTAAAAGCTCACTTCCCAAAGATTCTCGCCACACACCGACAACTCCCGCTCGCACCCAGCATTCCGGGGAAAATTCCATCTCCTGGATGTCACGACCGAGAGGAAAACGCCGCTGGATTATTATTTAACATTCATAAAGCGAGTAAAGGACACCGGCAACGGGGCGGATTTAGAGGATTCGCTGTTCCCGTCCTTCCCTGCAACTTGCAGGAGAACAAAAGCGGAGGGGACTTTTCGGGAATGCAGGCATGTGCCTTTCCCAAAGCAACTCCAGCTCCCATTTTTCCACCTCGGGAAAGCTCCCGTGCACCGCCGGCTCTTATATAAACACGGCGTGCCTGAACCCCCCCCGGCACCCCCGAAACACAAGGTCGCCTTTAGAATTCCGCTGCTTCCCAACCCAGCGAGCCACGAGTGGAGTTTCGGGATTTTTTTCCCGCTGGGAATATCGGGGGGGGGGGGGGTGCCGCGGCTCCGCACCCCCCGAGCGGCTCCGTGCTGCCCGTCCCGGCCACTCGCGCGGGGCCGCTGCGGGACCTTGGCGTGTCCCTAAAAAAGGGGGGACGAGGGGGACGCGCTCCCTGAGTGTCCCTAAAAAAGGGGGGACACGGCGGATACGCTCCCTGCGTGTCCCTAAAAAGGAGGGGACAAGGGGGACACGCTCCCTGCCTGTCCCTAAAAATGGGGGAACAAGGGGGACACGCTCCCTGCCTGTCCCTAAAAAAGGGGGGACGAGGGGGACACGCTCCCTGCCTGTCCCTAAAAAAGGGGGGACGAGGGGGACACGCTCCCTGCCTGTCCCTAAAAAGGAGGGGACAAGGGGGACGCGCTCCCTGCGTGTCCCTAAAAAAGGGGGGACGCGCTCCCTAAGTGTCCCTAAAAAAGGGGGAACGCGCTCCCTAAGTGTCCCTAAAAAAGGGGGGACACGGCGGACGCGCTCCCTGAGTGTCTCCAAAAAAGGGGGGACGAGCTCCCTGCATGTCCCTAAAAAGGGGGGGACAAGGGGGATACGCTCCCTGCGTGTCCCTAAAAAAGGGGGGACGAGGGGGACGCGCTCCCTGAGTGTCCCCAAAAAAAGGAGGGACAAGGGGGACACGCTCCCTGCCTGTGCCTAAAAAAGGGGGGACATGGGGGACACCCTCCCTGAGTGTCCCTAAAAAAGGGGGGAGCCGCTCCCTGCCTGTCCCTAAAAAGGGGGGGACAAGGGGGACGCGCTCCTTGTCTGTCCCTGAAAAGGGGGGACGCGCTCCCTGAGTGTCCCGCTGCCTCCAATCCCTCCCGTCTCCCTCTCCGGGCCGGGATTGGGGACACGCCGAGGACACGCCGGGCACCGCGGGGGCTCCGAGCGCTGCCCGAACCCGGGGACGCGCTGCTCTGCCGGGATGCTCCGGCCACGGGGAGGGTCCCGGTGGGTATTCCCGGTGTCCCGAGGGCTATCCCGGCGCTCCCGAGGGAAAGGATATGGATTACAGACCAGCCTGAGGCACCAGCTGCGCGGGCGGGTGGTTTGCTTGAGGCAGAAGAAGGCGGTGGGTGCCAGCGCCGGGTACGGCACCTGCTCCTCCTCCTCGGAGCCCAGCTCGGCGGGCGGCTCGCGGCCGGGGGAGCCGCTGCTGGAGCCGGAGCCGCTGCCGGAGCCGCTGCCGGAGCCGGTACCGGCATCCTCGGGCGGCTGCTCGGGGCGGCGCGGCGCCGTGATGGGCACCCGCACCTCGGCCGGGCGCGGCTCGCGGCTGTCGCCGGCGCTCATGGTCGCGGCCAGCAGCACCTGCGGGCGAGGGCAGCGGGTCAGGGCTGTCCCCTGCCCGCTCCCGGGGATGCTCCGCCGGGTCCCGGCGCTCCAGCCACAACAAAGGCGGGCGGAGGTGTGGGGGGGCGGGGGGTGAGGTCGAGCCTCCGCCCGGGCGCGGCCGCTCTCCCGCCCCCCGGCGAGCTGGGGGTGCCCCGCAGCCTTCGGGGACCCCCTGGCAGAGCTCCCGGCGGAGCTTTCCGGCGTTGTATCGGGGGGGATGGCGGATTTTTGGGGGGGGGGGTGTCCTACCTTAGCGGTGTCCCCAGGGGCATAGCCGTGCCTTGCAGCTCACATGGGACCGGCGACAATCGCGGCTCCCGGGGGTGCCGGAGCTCCCCCACCCCCCCAGGCGCGGCGGCACCCCCAAAATCCAGCGGGGAGGAGCGGGGAGGGCTCTGGGGCTCGGCGTGCGGCGGCCGCCCGCGGGGATGGAGGATGGAGGAAGGCTGGGGAAGAGGAGGAGGAGGAGGAGGAAAAGGAGGAGAGGTGGAGGCGGCGGGGGCCCTTCCCGAGCCTCTCCCGACGGTAAATCCCAAGGAGCGAGGAAGAGGAGGAGGCAGCGGCTCCGCCGAGCTTCGCCCGTGCCCAACAGGAAACTTCGGATTTACCGGGGGAGGAGGGAGAGCGAGGGGAGGGGAGAGCGGGGGCGGCGGGGGCGGGGGCCGGGAGGAGCCGGGGCAGCCCCGGCGGGGCGGGCCGGGGCCGGGGCCGGGGCCGGGGCCGGATCGCGATCGCCCCTTCCCCGCCTTTGTTCGGGCTGCGGGACGGGGGGCACCCACGGGACCCCCAAAAGCAGCCCCGGGAGGGCGGAGAGGGCTCGGAGCGGGTTTGGCCCCGCTCCATCCCGCGAGGGATGCGCAGCTCCGGGCACCCCAAAAAGGGGGAGGGGGGGACACCCCCCCAAAAAAAAAAAAGGGGGGGGCGCTTCTAAAATGGGGGATGGGTCCCTAAAAGGGAGATGGATCCCAAAAAGGAGGATGCACCCCCAAAAAGGGGGACGCTCCCTCTGCCGGCGCTCCCGCAGCCCCCCGGATTCGTTGGTTTGGATGAAGGAACTGCCTGAGCCCGGGCTGGAGGTAGGAGCGGTTTAATGGCTAAACTCGGCTCTAAGCTCGGCTCTGAGCAGCTCAGCTCCCCAAGGGCTTAACTCCCAGGGATCCCAAGAAACTCCCAGAGATCCCAAGAAACAGCTCAGGGAAAGTCCTGCCAGGCGCCAGCCCCTGCAACTCAGCTCGGGAAGTTTGATTCCTTGGAGTTCCTTGGAATTCCGCGAATTGTCTCCGGATCCAGAGCAAGGCAGGGGGTGCGGGGATGGGAACTGCAATCCGGGAGTGGATGCATTCCCCCCGCCTGGAATGTTTTAAGGAGGGCGACTTCATTATCCAGCAGCACATTCCATTTGCAAATGCAGCTCCCGATGTTCTTCCCGGTTAATAACTGGGAATTGATTGGAAAAGAGAGGTCAGGCGGCTTTCAGAGCACACAAAGCCCAGCCTAATGGGGCTCCCGAAGAGCTGCGCTTCCATCGGCAATTCCAAGGGCGGTTTGATGGGAATTCTGCAGGTTGGGATGAACAGGGTGTGGCGAATTTAGTGTGGGACAAAAAAAGGGAAAAGCCCCGAAAAGCAGGAGAGAGCGGAATGGGAAAGAGCTCAAAGATCAAATCCAAGCATTCCCAAAAATTCATCAGGATGATCCAACCTTTCTGCAGGGGCTCCCTGTGGGAATGCGCCGGGATTGGGGGGACGGAAAGAAGGAAGGGAAGGGAAGGGAAGGGAAGGGAAGGGAAGGGAAGGGAAGGGAAGGGAAGGGAAGGGAAGGGAAGGGAAGGGAAGGGAAGGGAAGGGAATTGTGCAAATCAGGGATTGCACCGGAGATTCCCCACTTTTCTCCCAGCTAATTAGGACAAATCCTGAAGTACAGAGGGAGGACGCGGCTGGGAATTGGTGGAGCTCTTCTGGAGTCTCCCACTCCGGAATTCTCCAGGAATTCTCAGGAAAACGACCTTTGGAGGGAGAACAGGAGCTTGAGTAAAACGGGAATTGCAGAAAGTAGGGCCAAGCGACACCTCCTGACCCCATCCCAAAGGCAGGCAATGAAATTCCCGGCTTTCCAGCAGGGGCTCAGGAGAGCGGCAGGCTCCCAGGAGTGCTGAATCCATCCTCGAATCCATCCTCAAATCCATCTCCCAATCCCTCCTCCAATCCCTCCTCGGAGCTCTTGTGGTTATGGAAAGGAGCCCACACTTTCCTGGCACAGGGATTTACTCCCTCCTGTAATTCCTGAGGATTCCACAAGGAGCTGGGAAGAGCCAGGCAGATCCTGCCCCATTTATTCCAGAGCTCATTCCATTGGGTTGGAATTAATTCATTTTTTCCCATCCGGACACCTTCCACTATCCCAGGTTGCTCCAAGCCCCGTCCTCGAACACTTCCAGGGATTTGGCTGGAGCAAGGATCCTCCTCATCACTTTGGAATTCTTTCCCAGAGTCAGGAATCCCAGAAGTTTGGGAAACAAGGTGCCCGAGATCCCCTCATGATTCCTGTTCCTTCCCCACAGATTTTGCCTCATCCCAGCCCTGCATCCCACATCCCTCCTATCCCGGCGGCATTCCCACAGGAAGCCGCTGCAGACAGGTTGGATCATCCCGATGAATTTTTGGGAATGCTCGGATTTGATCCTTGAGGTCTTGTCCAGAGAAGTTGTGGCTACTCCATCCCGGGAATGTCCCGGTTGGATGGGGCTTGGAGCAGCCTGGGATAATGGGAAGTGTTGGAAGCGGATGATTTTCAAGTCCCTTCCCACCCAAAGCATTCCATGATTCCATCATTCCAAACAATTCTGTGTTTCTCTCCACATTCCAACAACAGCAGGAATTTCTTCCCAGGACTCAGTGAGAATTCCCTCTCCATAAAGTCCCCTCTTAGGTCTTACGGAGGAATTTTCCATGGAGAAATCCACCAAGAATTCCAAGGATTACAAAGACTTGAAGTCCTCCCTAAATCCCGAGGAAAACTGGGATGATCCCTCGATCCATCCAAAGCTTTTGAGATCAAGTCCATCCTTGTGTTTTATCCTCCAGGAAAACATCATCAATCCAGGAAAACCTCCATTTTTGGGTGCCAGAATTCCCTAAAATCCTTTGGCACCGTTGCAGCAGGATCGGGATATCCATTCCCAAATCCTGCCCTCACTTTGCCGTCTCCCCTCTCCAGCCGAACATTCCCAAATCCCTCATCCAAGGGAAGTTTCAACCCCATGGATTTTGGGTGGGCTCAAAAATTCCATAGTGGCTTTTCCCGGGATTCTCTGCTTGGATTTCTTAATTCCCATCCCTTGTTCAGATCTGGGAAATATCCAAATTCTTCCCAATAACCGGAAAATATTCCTGAAATCCTTGAGAAGAGAAAAAATTCCACTGCTCAGCTCTATCTTCCCACGTTTTAGCATTTAATCCATGCTGGAAAGGGATGATTTCCATCAAAAAGCTTGGAGAAAAATAATTCCCATGGGAATTCTGTGCTGAGCAACAGCCCCTGGAAAGCAGGAGAGGAGCTCTGGGTTGGCACCAACATTCCCTGAATTCCTGACAAATTTTGTGGGATCATGGGATGGTTTGGGTTGGGAGAGACCTTGAAAGGATTTTTAGTCCAATGCTGAATTCCCAATTTATTGGAAGACCAGGATGAGCAGGGAAGGGAAGCGGGAGCCCAAATTCCTGGCAGCTTTTGAAATATCTTGGATAATTCAGTGGTAAAAATCAGCAATTCCATGATTTTCATGGAGCTAGGATTTCTTATCCTTGAATCCCAGTGATTGATTTATTCTGGGAAAACCAAAGGAATTTTGCTTTTCCAGGGACTGGTTGTTCATTAACTGGGCAAGAGGAGACAAAAATTGGGAATTTTCACTTCCTTGCACTTCTCCAAGACTTTTGCTGGAGACCCAATCTCACAAATGCCACCCAAATCCCATTCCTTGCTGGAAAATGTGTTCCCTTTCCATTGGAAAACCCCACTTAATTATGGATCAATAACCCCCAATTTAACCCAAAATGAAATGGAATTGAATGGAATTAAATGGAATTAAAATTCAATGGAATTTTTTCCCTTCAAAGACTTCCCTGGAGGTCAGGCCCCTCCAGAGGGAAAATGATTCCATGGATTCTGTTGCTGGGAAGGAATTTCTGCAGAGCAGAGGAGCTGGAATTCTGGAGGCCCCCAAATCCGAGGGGACAAAATCCTTGGAATTGCTGCTAATTCCTTAAATGAATTCTCTGGGATGCTGGTGGAGAGCTGGATGTGTTGAGGAGTTCATCCAGCCACAGATCCATCCAGGGAAAGTCGGGATGAATAAATTAGGGATGGTTTTAGGAGGAATAATTGAATTTGGGATCAGTGGAGCCTCCGGATCCTTTTTCCATCCCAGAAATTGTTTGGCTTTTCCCTTCCAGCCTCCAAGTCCAATCCAAGGTCAGGGAGTGGATCCAGAGGGGGAATATCCCTGTAAATTTGGGATGGAGCAAGGAGGAAAAAGCTCATTCCAAAAGGGCCAGGAACCAACAGCCGGGATTTGCTCCCACTCTGGGAATCACATCCGGGTCTTTCCATAATTTTTTATGGATTGCTCATGGCTCCTTTAACGCTGAGCTGGTTTTATCGGGATTTATGGCATTCCTGGGAAGGAGCAGCTGGGATTTCTGGTCCCGAATCACATCCCAAACTCCTGGAAGTTCTGAGGGATCCCAAATCCAGATCCCTGGGAGGGAACAGCCAGGGATTTATGATCCTTGATCACATTCCAAACTCCTGGAAGTTCTGAGGAATCGCAGATTCCTGGGAAGGAGCAGCTGGGATTTATGATCCTTAAAGTCCAAAGACCTGGAAGTTCTGAGGGATCCCAAATCCATATCCATATCCAACCCTAAATCCAAATCCATGGGAAGGAGCATCCAGGGATTTATGATCCTTGATCATGCCCCAAACTCCTGGAATTTCTGAGGAATCCCAGATTCCTGGGAA
Source organism: Monarcha castaneiventris obscurior (assembly GCA_026261815.1). Taxonomy (NCBI): domain Eukaryota; kingdom Metazoa; phylum Chordata; class Aves; order Passeriformes; family Monarchidae; genus Monarcha; species Monarcha castaneiventris. The sequence goes on along the minus strand of JAMPIT010000856.1, from coordinate 8,341,527 downwards.
GAAGCAGTTGGGATTTATGGTCCTTAATCGCATCCCAAACTCCTGGAATTTCTGAGCGATCCCAAATCCGTATCCCTGGGTGATCCTGAGATCCCACAGAATGAAGCCCCAGCCCCACCCACCACCGGGATCCAGCCTGGGCATTCCAAGCCCACATTCCATAGGGGATGCCCAGCCAGCCCCCTCCCCCTTCTCCCATTCCCATTATCCTTTCCCTTCCCATTCCCAGGGATTTGGGGCTGATATCCCGGTCCCTGCCACGAAGATCCCACATTCCTGCAAAAGCTGCCGGCCCCGGTGAGGCAGAGATTGGGAAAATGGGATCATCCTCAGGGACACAACGTTTTATTCCCAGATTTTTCCATAGGGTCACACGGGAAGTTTGTGGCAAAACCAGGAGCAGATCCAGACTCCTCCAAGCCCTCATCCCAAAATTAACACCTCCCCCCTTGGAATATCTTGGAAGAAGTGCTGGTGGAATCCGAGGGATCTCCAGCTCCAAGAAAGTGAGGGAAAGGAACCCCTGGAATGCTGCAAATCCATGGAGAAGATCTGGAAGTTGGGAGAGCATCATTCCCGCTCTTTCTGGGAATGATGGAAGGATCCCAAAATAATCCTTCCATCCCTTTGGACAGGGAACAGAGGGCAGGGGTAGATGGGATTTTGGGATATTGGGAAGGAATTCTTGCCTGGGAGGATGGGAAGAAGCTGGAATGTCTGGACATGTCCAAGGATGGAGTTCGGAGGAACCTGGGATTGTGGAATGTGTCGGGGTTGGAACTGGATGAGTTTAAGATCCCTTCCCACCAAACCATCCCAGAATTCCGGGATTCCCTGGCTCTCAGCTCGTGGCACGGCAAAAAACAGGGAAACAAATGATTTCCCAGGAATTCCTTGCTCAGCCCTCATTATCCCGGCTCCAAGGAGCTCCCTGATCCCGATGGTGTCTCCAGAGCTTTGCCAGGAGGGAATATTCCAGAGAAAAGCAGGAAAACCAGGCTGGAGATCATTGGGAATGATGGCGGCAGACTCCGGCTTGCTGAGCTTTTCCAATGGAATTTGACATTTGGGAATCCTCAGGAGCCAGAAGGAGCCAGGGAAATTCCCATTCTCTGAGGGTGGAGAGAGTTAAATTCCTTGGGATGGGATGGGATGGGATGGGATGGGATGGGATGGGATGGGATGGGATGGGATGGGATGGGAGCTGCTTGGAAAAGTGGGAAGAGCTGAAGGAAGAACCGGCACTTCCAAGGAAAAAAAACTCCTTGGGATGAGTTCCCAGAGGGCTGGAGGGATCGGAGCTGTGGGAGGGGTAAACATCCAAATTTGGGATTCCAGAGGGAATTCCACATCCTAAATCCCAGAAAAGGCACCCAGATCCTGCAAGAGGGATCCCAGATCCTCCTGTTTGAGCCTCCTCGCTCATCCCTGGGATTAGGATCCAGGAATGCTCTGGGAATGTCTCCTCTGCCTCCATCCTTCTCCTGCTTTGGGCTGAGCATCCCAAAAATTCCCGTCCGGCCACGGAAAATTGGGACTTTTGAGGCCTCTGAGGGAGCCAAAAATCAGCTCCAAATCCCAAAAATTGAGCAGGATGGAAGGAAATCCAACCAGATCCAAGCCTGCTTGTGAGCAGGGAATAAATCCGCTTTTCCATGGAACACACGGATCCCATTCCCGATCCTGTCCAACCTTGGCAATGTCGCTTCCTGCCTCCATTTGTCCTCTTGGAAAAGGGCTTCGGGAAGAGCTGGAAGCAGGAGCTCATAGATCCCATCTCCATCGATTGTGTGCCCTCTGCTGGCAGCCTCTTTTCCAGGGAAAAACGGGAAAATCCTGCTGGGAACGGGATTTGGGGCTGCACTTGCAATCTGGGAAAATCCTTGGATATGATCTGAGCCCTCATTCCCACGGGAATTTCCTTCTGCTCCTCGCCCAGGAGCGGGGAATGGGATCATGGATTTCTTCTGGAATGGGTTGGATCCTGCAGGAGCTCCTGAATACCGGGCATCCAAATTCCTGGAATACTCTGCTCCCAAGAGCCCTCGGGATCACCCTATCCCTGAAAAAAAATCAGGGAAAAATGGGGATTGAAAGGATTTATCCCATCATTCCCAGGGGATATCCAAGTTCAGTGGAAGAGCTGCGACAGGAATGGTTCTAATTCCCAGTTTTCCAGAGAATCCAAGGCTAGCTTGGACGGGATTTGGAGCAATCTGGTTGGGTTGGAACGGGATCAGCTTTATCCCTTTCCCAGCAGAACCATTCCAGGGATTTAATGAAATGTGGGAAAACCGGGAGAGGGAAATTTGAAGGCAGCTTGGAAGGCAGTGCTGGCGTTTTCCAGGAAATCCATTCTGAAGGGAATTTTGGATATTGGAAATAACCGGAATTAAGACACCAGCACTTCCTAAATATTCCCAACAAAGTTCCTTCCCTCATCCCAGCTTTGCGTTCCTGCAATCCTGAAATTCAGGTCGGCACCTCCGATTCCCAGAATTCCACTTGCAAGCCAAGCTGTGATGGGTTTTTTTTTTTTTGGGAAGCTCAGCACTTTTCCAATTGGAATTTGCAGCCTGGAATGGGGTCAGGGAACCTTTGGGCCGGGTTCAAAAGCTTGGAAAAGTCTGAGTTTATTCCCAATAATCCTCAGGGATGACTTCAGGGATGAGTTCACCTCGCCAGGCCAAGGGATAATTGGATTTATCCAATTCCTTTTCCTCCTATCCGGGATTATCCTTTCTTTGGGATAACAAGGAAATCTCTGGGAGGAAAGAAGCCGGAAAAAAGGGAAATCACCTTTCCCACAGATAAACGGGATGAGCTCCTTATCCAGCTCTCCAAAAGCTGGGAGCAAGAGGGGTCAAATGAGCCTGAATTATTCTGTGATCCCAAAAAATGAGGTGAGAGCTCCGGAAGCTCCGTTCTTGCCCAAATCATTCCGGGTTTTTTTTTCGGGAGAGAAAGGAGGAGCCGCAGTCCCAGCTCCGAGATCCGCTGGAATTCCTGGTGCTGCTGGAAACAGCGCTGGGGCTTCTCCTCATGCCTTTTTTCCTGGGATTCCAGGCTCCTTCCTGCCCCCACCGTGGTCTCAGGGAGACACGGAGAGAAAATTCCAAAATATTCCAAAATATTCCAAAATACTCCAAAATATTCCAAAATATTGAGGAAAAACTGTTTAATAATTGCTCCCATTCCCTGATTTCCCTCTCCGGTCCTGCCCATCCCGCCCTGGAATTGTCCGGATTTCCCAGATTTTATTCCCTGTGGCAGCCTCCAAACGCTCTGATTGTTACCCGCAGGGTGGGATAAAAGCAGGAAAAGCTGCATTTTTAGGGAATACTCGTTTTCCCAGTGCCTTTCCTCTCCCATTTTTCCTGCTTTTCCATGATTTATATCCCGCAAATCCTGAGGATTTTGGGATTTCCCATCCCTGAGCAGCAGCAGGGTTGGATAAATCCAGCTGGGAGTCTCTGATATTCCTGGAATTCTGCTCCGGCTTTATCCTTCTTCCCTCCCCATTTCCTTCTCTAACTCTCCCTAAAAACGCTTTTATTTGGGATTTTTTTCCCTTGAAGTCCCTAAAAAATTATCTTCCCAATTTCGTTCTCACCTGATTCCGATCCCATTCCCGGAGAGGGGAATTTTGGGAAGAGGAGGAGATTTTTCCTCCTCAAAATCCAACTTCACCTCAGGCCAACAGCAACAACAAGTGGCAAACATTCCCAGAGTTTTCCTGCCTCACAAATCCCATAAAAAACTCTCCCAGTCCCTCTGGAGCAGCTTTTGTGGGATCAGCATCCCAGGATTTGATATGGCCTGGGATATTCCAGAGAATTCCCATCCCTGGAAGTGTCCAAGGCCAGGTTGGATGGGGCTTGGAGAAATCTGGGATGCGGAAAAGCATCCCTGCCCATGGAATTGGATGAGCTTTAAAATCCTTCCCATCCCAAACCATCCCGGGATTTGCTGATCCTAGGATTTGCTGATCCTGGGATTTGCTGATCCTGGAAGGATGAGCAGTGGGACACACGGGAGTGGATTTTTCCCGTGGGAGGGAAATCAGCAGGAGCGGGAATATTCCAGCTCCGGGTGGGAGCAGTTTGGGATCGCTCAGGATTTATGGGATCACCGGAGCAGGGAGAGAAGGAACAGGGAACATCCTGAGCAGAGGCTGCAGGGCCGGGAATTCCCTCACAGCCACACATCCGCCAAAAACCGGGAAAAACCGGAAAACCAGGATCCTCCGGCCCACGCGGGAAAGGAGCCACGGCCGATCCCAACTCCAGCGCTCACCCAGGACAGAATATTCCGGGCAATCGGCATTTCCCATCCCAGAGCTGTCCCCGGATGCTCCCAACCTTGTGGGAAGGACGCCCCGGAGGCTCCGAGCTCATCCCAGCTCATCCCGGCCGCAAGATTCCGGACAATTCCCTCTGGAATATCTCCCATGGCGGCAGCTCTCGGCTGCCTCGTCCCTGAGCTGCTCCGGCCTCGGATATCCCTGGGAGGCCGCTCGGGAGGCAAATCCCGACTGCGGCCGGAATGCTGAGCCGGGCCCAGCTGAGCCAGAGCAATTAAACCCCGCCTGGCCCGGCTTTGCCTCGTCTCAGGAGCTTAAAAGCCCAGCTTAGTCTCCAAAGGCCTGGAAAAAGCCCAGCTTAGTCTCCAAAGGCCTGGAAAAAGCCCAGCTTAGTCTCTAAAGGCCTGGCTTAGTCTCTAAAGGCCTGGCTTAGTCTCTAAAAGCCCGGCTTTGGCTCTAAAGGCCTGGCTTAGTCTCTAAAGCCCTGGCTTAGTCTCTAAAAGCCCAGCTTAGTCTCTAAAGGCCCGGCTTAGTCTCTAAAGGCCTGGCTTAGTCTCTAAAAGCCCGGCTTTGGCTCTAAAGGCCTGGCTTAGTCTCTAAAGGCCTGGCTTAGTCTCCAAAGGCCTAGCTTTGGCTCTAAAAGCCCAGCTTAGTCTCGAAAGGCCTGGAAAAAGCCCAGCTTAGTCTCTAAAGGCCTGGCTTAGTCTCTAAAGGCCCGGCTTTGGCTCTAAAGGCCTGGCTTAGTCTCTAAAAGCGTGGCTTGGGGTTTTGCCTCTAAAGGCCAGGCTTAATCTTTAAAGGCCCAGCTTTATCAAGCCTGGCCTTGGCTCTAAAAGCCCGGCTTTGTCTCTAAGGCCCAGCTTTGTCTCCAAAGCCCACCTTTGGATCTAAAGGCCCAGCTTTGGATCAAAGGCCCAGCTTTGTAAAGCCCAGCTTTGGCTCTAAGGCCCAGCTCGGAGCAGCCTGGAGCTGTGGGAGGTGTTGGGCTGGAACTGGGTGAGCTTTAGGGCCCTTCCATCCCAACCATTCCATAATTCCATGATTCCGAAGGCTCGGGATTGCCCTGCCGGAGCTGCTCCATCCCAGCAGGATTTCCAGGGAAAGCTGGAGCCACTTCCCAAGGTTCCAGGCTGTCCTTGGGCTTCATTCCCGGTTTATTTCCCCTTTCCAGCAGATTTTTGAGACATTTGGGCTCCAAGAAATGTATCTGGCGTACCCCAACTAAGATCAGGAATAACAACATTCCCAATCCAGTTTCATCCTTACTCCTGGTTTATGGCTAAATCCACGGATTCTCTCTGGGGAGAGAATTCCCAAATCTGCCATTGGAGTTTAGGAACCATCCCAAAAACGCGGATCCGAAAACTGGGATTTGAGTTTTCCGGGATCCAGTATGGAATGGTTTTGCTCCATTCCCATTCATCCCAGAAAACCCCTTCCCGCTGTTTTCCCACAATTCCAACCCTTCAGGATCTGCACCAGCTCCAACTCAGCGTTTTCCCAGTTTTATTCTTTTCAGTTGGATTTTCCAGCTGCATTCCCTGATTTTCTCTCTTTGCTGATGGGAAGGGAATCCCTGCTCCACTCAGGGATTCCCAAATTCCCACCTCGGCACTGGAATTCCGGTTGCCCATGGCAACCTCTCCTTTCCCGGGAGCTTTGCTGGGATTAATGAGGAACTGCCAAGGTGTTGGCAGGGAGCAAAAATTCCTCAAAAATCCTTTTCCCTCCCAAATCCAGCAATTCCTACTTTTCCCCAAGAAGGAAATCGAGATTTTTATGCATCCCTGACCTCCAAGCTCCTCCCATTCCCTTTTTTTCCTTCATTTTCTCCTGTTTACACCTTAAAATTCCTTTAATTCCCAAAGGTTTACGACGAGCTCCTGGCGCCGCCGATTATCCCAAGGCAAAATGATTCCAAACCCTCTGGAATCTTGGAAAATCACCTGGGGAGGGTCAGAACTCGGAGCAGCTCCCTGGAATTGTGCCCCACTCCCAAATATTCCGATTTATCCACACATTTCATGAAGGTTAAAGAAAGGTGCTGGAGGGGTTCCCTCAGGATTCCCTGGCTGGGTTTTTCCCGTTTTTTTTTTATGGAATGCCGACTTTAATCTCGTGCACTCCGAGTGTGAAATCCCGGCTGGGCGTTTCCATGGGAACCAGCCGGGTTTTCCTTGCGAGGATTCCCGGGCTGACCTCGCTCCTGCTGGAATCTCTCCCACTCTCTGCTGGCGTTATCCCGGTTTTCCCTTGGTTGGATTTCCCTGGAATTCCCTCTGCCAGGCAGCTCTATCATTCCGAGGATGGAGAAGGATTCCCGGCCCAAAAAAAAAGTGGGATAAGCCCATCTAAGGCTGCTTTTCCCAGGGAAATCCCTTCACCTGGGCAGGAATGATTGGAATCTCCAGGAAAGATGGTGAGGGAATATTCCCAAGGGCATGGAATGCCAAGAAATATGGGAATGGCTTCCAACTATGCCAGAGGGCAGGGATACATGGGATATCAGGATGGAATTCCCAGAGAAGCTGTGGCTGCCCCCAGATCCCTGGAAGTGTCCAAGGATGGAGTTTGGAGGAGCCTGGGATGCTGGAAGTGTCCCTGTCCATGGAAAGGCTGGAATGGGATGCTCCATAAAATCCCATCCAATCCAAACCATTCCAGGATTGGAGATTAAAAAAAAAAAAAAATCCAAGGATCCTTTAAGCAAATTCCCTTTTCCAAGGTATTTTCCTTTCCTTGTGCAGGAACAAAGGGATCAAAGCTCCTTCAGGAAAAGCCATCCCGAGAAAGTCATGGAAAGGGCACGTTAATAAAGGATGAGCCAGAAATGCCGGGAAAAGCAGCTCAGCCTCGTTATCCCAGATTCCCAAATTCCTCGGGAGGCTCCAGCGGAGCAGAACTGGTGAATATTTTATAGGGAAGCTCCTTCTCCCTTCCTGCTTTTCCTTGTGGCCTCTCCCGGAATAAGGATTTGCTTTGGAGAGGGAATCGCTGGGAATTTGAGCCTGGTGGAAAACAAGGAATGGTCCCTGTGTGGAAAACAAGGAATGTTCCCACATGGAAAACTAGGGATGCTCTTGTATGGAAAACCAGGAATGTTCCCGCATGGAAAACAAAGAATGTTCTCTACATGGAAAACAAGGAATGGTCCCCTGGATGGAAAACAAGGAACGTTCCCGCATGGAAAACAAGGAATGGTCCCACATGGAAAACAAGGAATAGTCCCACATGGAAAACAACGAATGTTCCCGCATGGAAAACAAGGAATGTTCTCACATGGAAAACAAGGAATGGTCCCACATGGAAAACAAGGAATGGTCCTACATGGAAAACAAGGAATGTTTCCGCATGGAAAACAAGGAATGTTGCCCTGCGGGCATCCCATTAGGAGAAGTCCTCCCGCTGGGAATGCCAACGATCCCAGAATTTCCCAGGATCTCAATCTGTGCTCCTTGAAATCCGGGAGCTCCTGGGAACGTCGCTTTGCTGGGAATGCTGCACTCTCAGATCCCGGGAGAAGCTCCCTTCCCCCATCCATGCGGGACACCGGCAGCGCCTGGAATTCTCATCCACCCACCTCCATTTGGAAAAGTCATCCTGAGAAACTCAAGCGGGAGAAATCCGGGAACAACATCTCTGTATTCCTTGGGAAAGGTCAGCTCCGAGCGGGAGCAGCCGGAGCTGCGTTCCAAGGAAGGAAAACACGGCAACAGCTTGGATTCCCATCTCCGTGTTGGACCTGCCAGGAATTCCTGCAAATTCCTCCCTCGGGAAGGGCTCACTTGCAAAAGTGAAGCCCCAGGCCCGGGGACTGCAGGGAGGGTGGATGGGTCTGTCCTGCTGTGGCTGCAGGGAGCGGGTCGGGGGAAACGCTCTTAAACTGGGACATGGAGATTCCCATTGGATTCCAGGGAAATTCCCGTCACTCTCCATGTGCTGACATTGGAACAGGTGCCCAGGGAGGGGCTGGAGTCGCCATCCCTGGAGATGTTTAAAGCCCTCGCCGCCATGACACCTCCCTCATGCACAAGGCTCGTTGCCATGGTGACAGGGACAGGCGGGAAAGCAAATCCACCAATCAGCGCTGCTCTCGGGGTGTATCCACGCTCTGATTGGTGGATAAAGCTGTCCATCAATTCTCGGTCCCGCCTCCTCATTGCTGCCGGTTTGGGGAGCGGATCGGGGGAAATGCCCTTAAACTGGGACGCGGGGATTTCCATTGGATTCCAGGGAAATTCCCGTCACTCTCCATGTGCTGACATTGGAACAGGGGCCCAGGGAGGTGTTGGAGTCGCCATCCCTGGAGGAGTTGGAGTCGCCATCCCTGGAGGTGCTGGAGGCCTGCGCCGCCATGACACCTCCCTTATGCACGAGGCTCGTTGCCATGGTGACGGGGACAGGCGGGGGGCGGGCGCAGGAAGCACATTCACCAATCAGCGCCGCTCTTGGTGCGTATCCGCGCTCTGATTGGTGATTAGAACTGTCCATCAACCCGCGGCCCCGCCGCCGTTGCCGTGGTGACGGGAGCAGTCTGGGCGGCAGCGGCGGCTGAGGGGCAGCGGCGGAGGCTCCGCCATGGCGCAGCCCGACGAGCCGCAGCCCACGGTCGTGCCCTCTTGCCCGCTGCCCGGCAAGATCTGCCATGTGGCCCGCAGCGAGAGGCCGCGCTCCTGCTGCGGCATGGCCATGGCCGGCTTCCGCACCGCCAAGTACCAGGTGCCCGAGTGGCACCGCCGGAACGCGGGCGTCTACTACAAGGCGTTCTCGGCCGGCGAGCAGGCGGAGCGCGGCCGCGCCGAGGCCCAGCACCTGATGAAACATGCGGCCGCCAGCGCCCAGCGGGCTCAGGAGCACTCCAAGACCACCCTGGGTCAGCGGCTGCAGGACATCCACTTCTGGAGGGTGGAGCTGCAGAAGGAGATCATGGAGCTGGACGCCGAGACCAACCTGCTGGCGGCGCAGAAGCTGCGGCTGGAGCGGGCGCTCGATGCCACCGAGGTGCCCTACAGCGTGGTCATCGATAACCTGGAGTGCCGGGAGAGGAGGCAGCCCCCGGACCTGGTGATCGATGAGGTGGAGAGGCAGCTGCTGAAGGTGAGCAGGGCCCGAGGGCTGGTGGCAGCCCCGGCACCGCTGCTCTGGTGGTGGCAGCCCTGGCACGGCCGCGCCGCGCTCTGCCATGAGGAGGCGTGTGGGAGTTGGGCACTCCGCACAAATGCTGGTTCTTATCTTCGCCTTTGGGATGCTTTACCTCAAGCCCGAACAGATGAGAAAAGCCTGCAGATGTTGTTTCAGGTTGTTTATTTCTCCTTATCTCTGCCAGCTCTCAGCTCCGGCCGCACATCTGATGCAGCCGAGTCCGAGCTGGAGCTGCCCAGTCCTGGGCTGTCCCGGCCTTTTTGTGCCCTTTCCATGATCCAACCATTCTTCACAACACATATATTATTTACTATTCTATACCAATTAATTTGCACCTGTTCTAGACACGTAACTTCTGCCTCTTTTTCATTCTACCAATCGTTTTGTGCCACCACCACCAGAAAAGATGGAAGAGAAGAAGAACAGGGCAACGCCCAAAATCCTCCATCTTAGACCCTTCGTCCTCATATTAAAAATCCTAAAATCTACTTTTTACCTTGTGAAATACTAAACCACTACTCATTTTCACACTCTGGTGGCTTGCAATGATTCTGGCAGTGTTGGTAACTTTTCCCATGGGCTGAGGTCAAAGCTGGTGCCATTCTGGGCTTCTTGCCAGGGTCTGGGACCCCCTTGCTGGGGCTCCTGACCCCCCAGGGCAGCCAGAGGCATTCCCTGAGCTCCCAGGGCAGCCTGAGGCTGTGTGGGGGGGTTTGGTGGGGTGGGGTGCCTTTGGTTCCAACAGAGGTGAAGCTGCGGCTGCTGGAAGCGGCTCCTTCAACGCACGGCTCTGCTGCTGGCCCTTCCCGAAGCACTGAGGATTTTGTGTGGCTCTGTCACTCCCAAGGATTTTTTTTCCAGTCCTTGATGTGTTTAAAAAAAGGGTTCAAATCACACGCGTGTGGCTAGAGGAGAGCAGATCCACCACCCCCCCATCTCTCTCTCAGCCCAGACCCGAACAAAACCAAACCAGAGTTTTCCTGCACCAACACGAGCATCCTATTCTGTCATCAGTTCCTTCTCTGTTTGCCTTAAATCCTCTCCTCTCTGCAGGTTACACTTTAAAAGTCCAGAATCCAAAAGTTCGGGAGTAGTGAGTGGGATATTCCTTGCCTGTTTCCATGTCCAAATTTTGGCATTTTCTGTCATTCCTTTTCCCTGAGTCTTGCCAAGGTGATGATCCAATCCCGGCACTGAGATTCCCTTCCAAGCTGATGTCATTCCTGTGCTGGACGTTACAGAAAACACATTTTCCAGGGTATTTTCCATCCTGGAATAACACCTATTCCAATATTCCACAAATGAATTAATTATTAGTTACCTGCAGCCTCCAGTCAGAGTCAGTTCATGATCAGTGACTCATTAAACCAGAGGATTAATATTAGAAAAATATTGATCAGACTGAAATGTTTGGATAATGGCACCTGGTGGGATTTTTGGGATTATCCTGGGCAGAACCAGGAACTGCTTGATCCCTGGGGATCCTTCCCAACTCAGGATATTCTAGGATTGCACATAGTCGATGGCATGATAGGATTTGGGAATGTTTTGACTGGGAATTGTGTGTCATTTCTGATTTATAATCAAGATCTGGGAGGTTTTTCCATTTAAGAACAAACAGGGAAGAGTTGGCGTAGGATATTTCCATGTGGGAAAATGTTACAAAATTCAGGGAATTGAGGGAATTTTGAGGTTGGAAAAGACTTTAAAGATCATCAAGTCCAACCTGATTAATCTGGGGATGGAATCATGGGGATGTTGCCTGATTTTTCCTTCCCTCAAAACTGAGCAAAGAATTCATTTATTCCATTTAATTTGATGGGGTCGTGGAAGCCTGGAATGGTCTGGGATGGATGGGACCTTAAAAATAATCGATTTCCCCTCTTCCAACTATTCCCAACCTGGCCTTGGACATTCCAGGGATGGGGCAGCCACAGCTTCTCTGGGAATCTGTGCCAGGGAAGAATTCCTGCCATAATAGGATAGCAAGCAGACTTCTTCATGGAATTCACAGAATTCCCAAGCTTTAGAAGTATTCCAGATTTTTCAGCCCCCATGGGTTTAGAGCTGCGTTCCCTCAGGATGTGCTGACTCCAAAATCCCAAGTTTTCCATTAACGAGGTGAGCGTAGATAAGGAAATGTAAGGATTTATTTATCGAATTGCTCCTTGGGATTGTGTTTCCTGCTCTGGATGCACAGAATTCTCCCTGTGTTTCTTTAGGAAGCTGATCTTATCCGGGATATCCGAGATCTTCTCAAAAGAACCATAATCCAAGCGACCACCCAGATAAGGTAAAACATTTCCCAGGATACTTCAACCAAATCATTCCTGGGATAAAAGTGGATAAGCATCTCACCAAGGCCAGGCTTAGGAGCTGTGGGAATTCCATTTAAACCTGGAAACCTCAGGATTCTCAAGGAGATTTAGATTCTCCTGCTTTCCTGAACTGTGTTGGGTTTGTTTTCTGACACCAAACTCCAGTGCTATAAAATTATTCCCTGGATACTTTCTGGCACCTTGGGATGTATTTGTGTTATTAAAGGGATTTTTGGGATTAAAGGAGCTTCCCAAGAGGAATTTTTCTTGCCACCAGATGTCAGTGTGAACTTTAGAGCTGGAATTTCTGGGCCAGGATGGGTGTTCCTTGCCTTTCTGAAGGATTATTTGCTTGGAATTTCTAATAAACCCTTTGGAAAGATGCTACTGTATCCTAAATCCATCAATGTCAAGGAATTAACTGCTGGAAAATTCATATTTTAGTTTAAAAAACCCTCTAATCTGCTCCTATTCTACCTGAGAAATGAAATACTGGTTTTTAAAAGATGGCTGTAAATGCAAATTAATATAAAGTTGCCCTGTTATATTAATTAGAGTGCGAGGGAGCTTAATGAGTTTAATTTGGGGTGCTTTTATTGTTTTTAAATAATTTTAGCCCCATTTAGCCCCCTTTTAGTCCCATTTTAACCCAATTTTAGTCCTGTTTTGTCCCATTTTGGCCCCGTTTTGGCCCATTTTAGTCCCATTTTAACCACATTTAACCCCTTTTAATCCCATGTTAGCCCTATTTTATCCCATTTTAGCCCCTTTTTATCCCCATTTTTCCCATTTTAGTCTCATTTTTTCTCATTTAGCCCAATTTAAGCCCCATTTTAGTCCAATTTAGCCCCATTTTAACCCCATTTCGCCCCATTTTGCCTCATTTTACCCCCATTTTGGCCCTATTTAGTCCCATTTTAAGCCCATTTTCCAGGCGAATCCCTAATTACTTGGCTGACAGTGACACCTGGTGTTATCATCTGATAACGACGCAATTGGGATAATTATAATTGGAATTAACTGAGGGATGCATGGCTCTAATTAACAACAAAGCAGCAATTTTAATCTGAATGTCATCAAAAATTATCCCATTCCATGGGCAGGGACCTTCCGCAATCCCAGCGTGTTCCAACCTGGCCTCGGACACTTCCAGGGACCCAGGGGCAGCCACAGCTTCTCTGGGAATTCTATTCCAGGGCCTTCCCACCCTCCCAGCCAAGAACTCTTTCTCAAAATTCCATCTAAATCAGGAGATGCCGGTGGCAGGGAGAGTTTGGGATTTTCCAGGGAAAGTTCATGGTCCTGTTGTCCTGTGGGTGGAGCTCCATTCCCAAATGAGGGTAGGGCTGGGAATTCTCTTGCTTCCCGCCGTGTCGTGATCCCGACTTTGCAGATCCAACCGGATTCAGAAGGAGAACTGCGAGCTGGACTGGTCGGATAAGGTGGAGTCGTATCACATCGACGATAAATGCGTCAGCTACTGCACCGACAGCACCAACGTCCAGTTCCACCCCAGCTCCGTGAAATTCGAGGAGAAGTGAGTAATTCCTGCCAGCGGCCTCCTGGGATAACCACGGCGCCTCTGGAATGCTCCATTCCAGCTGGGATCGGACGTGGAAAGAGCTTCGAGGCGGCTCCGCAGATGTGAAGGCAGTGCTTGATGTGCCACAGGGAATGGTTTGGGTGGAAGGACCTGGAAGCTCTTCCAGTTCCAACCCCAACATCTCCCACTGTCCCAGGGTGCTCCAGCCTGGCCTTGGATTCTTCCAGGGATCCAGCGGCAGCCACAGCTCCTTTGGGAATTGTATTTCTGTCCCTCCCCACCCTCCCAGCCAGGAATTCCTACCCAATATCCCACTTTAATCTTTGTTAAAGTCAAGCCATTCCTGTGTCCTGTCCCTCCATCCCATGTCCCCAGTCCCTCTCCAGCTCTCCTGGAGCCCCTTTAGGCCCTGGAAGGTGCTCTGAGCTCTCCCTGGAGCCTTCCCTTCTCCAGCTTGTCAAGATCTTGTTTTTTTTCCCATTTATTTCCAAATGAACACAGCCAGTAAATCCTGGATGTATTCCCGTGTTTATTTGCTGGGATTGAGCTGCACAAAAAACGTGTGTGAACTTTTTTAGCAGTTTTAGCTCAAGATAGACGAGCTCGGGCTGATTTTATCTCAGGATTTACTTCCCTCTGAAACCATAGGAAAGAGAGGTTATTAATTTATTAGAGGATTTTAATTAATTTATTCAGGAATTTTAATTGATTTATTAAAGGATTAATCCCATTCCTTACGAGAAATCACTGCGGGCAAGAGCTCAACCGAGCATAGATTGATGCCACTTTTCCAGGGTAAAAATCGGTTCTTAAGGGCAAAATTCCCATTTTATCCCATTCCCTGTTCTTCCAGCGCCTCCACACCGAAGTCCTGGGCCCAGTTCAGCCATGACAACATTTCCAGCGCGGAACAGGAAAAGCTGGCTTCGGTCCAGCTGCGATCCTTGATCAACAGCATCATCCACGACGCGTCCGAGGACCTGAGGATGCAGCGGGCAGCGGTCAACGAGGCCTTCGACAACCGCTGCCGGGAGCTGGATGATGCCAAACTCCGGCTGGAGCAGCACCTGCAGCAGGTGAGAGGGATCCGATGGGATTTTGGCATCACAAAATGGGGGTTTTATCCTCTAAAAAAAAAGCCCGGCTTAATGCGTGACACTGGTAGTGCCATAAACCAGCCTCTCTTGATGGGAGAGGCCCTTGAAATCCTTTAGAGTCCTTGCAAGGAATTTGATAGATGGACGAGGCAAACTCGCGGTAATTGCTTCTTCAGAGAGTTGTTCATTTTAGTGTTATCAGCTGTTAGCCTAGAGAGGACATAGCAGAGCAGAACATGGCAAGAGAAGGCGAGAAAATGGCCCCTTATCAAAATTTCACAGCCCTTTTAAAGGCAAATTATCCAATAAAAAATTGAAACGACAGATATTTTTACTTTTCCTCCTATGTTTAGTAAATCACTCTGACACGCAGGCCGGAACTGCGGAATTTTTCATCCAATCATCCTAAACTACTTTGCTGCAGAATATGGAGGACTAGAAGAAGAAAGACAGAGGTTTAAAACTACAAGGTCTCCTCCATCTTGGAACTTTTGCTGTTTATCTATTTACTACATTAACAAACCTGAAACTTCTAAGTTCTTCACCCTGTGACATCCTTCCATCATATTCTATCACCTAGTTCACATCTGTGTAGATTTTAATTCCTCCCAGAGTGTAGGGAGTTTTCTCCATGGATAAAGGTGGAAAACCATGTTGTTCAGGGGGGTTTTTCTCTTCAAAACAGGCAGAGAAATATTCCCTGCACTCTGGATTCCCACAAATGCTTGTTGGGAGTTTTTGTGTCAGACTGGGATCCGAGGAGAGATTTCAGAGCTTTGTTGTGGTTCCAATTCAGCTCTTTGTGCTTTTTGTTGGGATGGAGTTCAATGAAACACTTTAATGCTGAGCTAAAAGCTAGAGCTGGGTGATCAGGGAGCTCTGGTGGAGCCAGGATTCCCAGATTTCTCTGGAATGGCAGCAGCAGCAGGTCCTGGAAGGTGACAAGAGCTGACTTCTGCCTCCTCCAGCATGGAGCAGCTCCTTCTTTTTTGTTAGGCCATTGGAAATGTGGGGGAAAAAACCCCATTCCTTAGCATTTGGTGGCACTTCCTGGGGGTGGGATGTGCTGTCATCCCACAGAACACGTGGAAGAGGTTTGGAGAGAATATTTCCTGCTTCTTTTTAGGCTGAAGATGGGATTTTCAGTGTAATAATCAAAATAAAGAGGTCAAAACCACCTCAGTATTTTAATTTTTCTATGTACAAGGGGTGGCTTTGGCCTCTTCCCCTTTTCCGACATGGAGCAGCTCCTTTTTTCTCTCTGGTAGCCGTTGGCAAGTGGGGAAAAAGTAATAATTCCTCAGGATCTGCGGGATAATGACAGCTGGATATCTTTATTTTTCACATGTGTGTCAGTGCTTATGAGGAGAAGAATTTCAGGATTTCCCGTCTTTTCCATTTTCTTCACAAATCCAGGCATTTCCAAGCAGATCGGCAGCTCTGCTTCAAAATAACTTGATTTTTTTCTTGGATTTCCAGTTAAAATTTACAATTAAAAGCACTCCACGGGGGTGGGATGTGTTGTCATCCCACAGGAGATGTGGGAGAAGTTTGGGATCTCTCCCAAGCTTTTGGGACATGGGACAGGCTGCAGGATATTTTCTGTTTCATTTAAACTCAAGATGTGATTCTCAGTGTAATAATAAAAATAAAGAGGTCAAAACCACCTTAATTCTTGTATTTAATGTTAAATAAAATCAAAGGAATTTTATTATCACCTAAAATGCAAATTATTTCGTTCTCCTTAATTCCGCCCAACCGGGAGCTGAAAACTTTAACGCTTCACCATGAACAGATCATTTCTGGGGACAAAATTTATCAATTTTTTTAACTTTTTTTTTTCCTGGATGTCTTTCCCAGATCCTGAAGGATATTGCGGATGAGGAAGCCAACATTGTGAACCTCAAAAAATCCATCAGGGATAAGGAAGCTCACCTGAAAGTGGCTCACACCAGGCTCTTCGACAGATCCTTCAGGCCCAACATCGAGCTCTGCAGGGATGAGCCCCAGTTCAGGTAATTAAATTAACCCCAATTTAGGGAATTAACCCCAATTTAGGGAATTAACTCCTCCGAGGGTCCTGTTCCATCCCAAAGTGATTTTAGGCAGTTTTGAAAAATTTTTTACCTCACAACTTTGAATTTTTTACCTCACAACTTTGGGGTTTTGTACTCGAAGGCAGAAAGAACCAGCTGAAATGAGCAAGGAAAATCTCATTTTCTCCTAATTAATCCCATGGAAAATCCACACGCTCAGCTCTGTGATCTCCACGCTTTCTTCTCTGTACTCTCTGGTTTCTTTTGGATTTAGCTGCTCCAAAAAAATCTCGGGATTGCTCGCTAGGAAAAAGCCGCCACAAGGTGGATCCTGGGAATTGCGTGAGGGAAATCTCGGTGCTACAGAGGAAAATCCTGGGGGTGGTTGATTTTTCTGCTTTAAAACTGCCACAAATCCTTTCAAATTCCAGGCTGGAGTGTCACATTGGGATCTCATCAGCCTGGAATTGATTCTCCTCCCTCACGTTTTCCTGCCTTTAGGAAAAGTTGGGATTCAGCTTGAGCTGGGTCACAAAATCCTCGCAGTAGAAGTGCCAACCAATCCTGAGTTCTTTATCCAGTGACGGAGGAATTCTGGTTATCCCCATCTAATTTAAGATCCTGACCCAGCAAACCATCCCTATCCAAGCTTTCCAGGCCGTATCCTGCTTTTGCTGGGATTTAGGGACAGGGACAAATCTTTTTATTACCAGGCTGGGGCTGTTGGCAATTCCTGCTCTGGCACAGACATAGGAAATTGTTTCCCAGGAATTCAGTCTGGGCCCTCTCCACAGGCAGATTGCACTGGAACATCTCTCCCTCATGGATTTTTGTTGGAATTCTGTGCTCTTTAAGAGTTATTTACTGCATTTTTTTAAATGATGTCCTGCTCCTTCTTTAAAAACTTTGGGAGTAAAGATTTTCCTGACCTCTGGAGTTTTATACCACAGAACAGAGATCAAAACCCCGTCAATCCAGCCAAACTGGGGGGTTTATTGAAGAGTTTTTATCCTGTAATTCCTGGTGCAAATATCCCACACAGAGGCTGGATAATTCCACTGCTTTTAGCAGCAAAAAAACATTCCTGGTGCTGCCTAAACCATGGAAAACTTGTGTGGAGAAGCTGGAAAAATGAGCTCGGCTTTTCTTGGATTTCTCTGAGGTCTTTTCCTGATAAATTTTTGATTCTGTAGTTGATCTTCATCCCAAATCCAGTATTTCTGAATGATTTTGCTGATATTTTTTCCTGATAAATTTTTGATTCTGTAGTTGATCTTTATCCCAAATCCAATATTTTCCTGGATTTCTCTGCAGTCTTTTCCTGATGATTTTTCCATTCTGTAGCTGATCTTTACCCCAAATCCAATCTATTGGAGCACCACCCCCTCCTCTTACGGCTTAACCCAATCCCCTCCAGGTTGATCAGCGAGGTGGAAGAGCTCACGGTGTTCCTGGAAGCCCTGAAGCGAAAACTGATGGAATCTGAGCAGAATCTGAAGAATTTGGAGGAGACCAGGATGAAGCTGGAGAAGGAAATCGCTGTGAAAGCCAACAGCATTTTCATTGACAGGCAGAAGTGCATGAGCTACCGCGTGCGCTACCCCGTGGACCTGGAGGTGGCGAGTTACAAACAGTGATTTCTGTACCCACCCCGCAAAACCTGGGAGAAAAACCTCAATTCCTTCTTTTCTGTTAAGCCATTGGCAAGAGTGGAAAACAAATCCGGGAGCTTTCATATGGAATAAATTGAGATATGATACATAAAACGCTCAATTTGCTTCTCTTTCTGCTGCTTCAAAGTATCGGCGTGAGCTTTGTTTTCCCTTGGAAAGTCCTATAAAAGCCATAAAAAGGGAGTTGAAAGCAGCTGAAAATCCATTTATTCCAGCTTCAATGGACTTATAACGTGTGGGCCTAATATTTTTGGGGGGGATTTCACCCGAATTATCCAATAGGAGTGAATATTTATTAGGAATAATTCCACCAAGATCCAGGTGGAGAGGAAATATTTCTATATTTTAAAGATACAGATATTTTAATAATAATAATAACAATAATAATAATAATAGTAATAACAACAATAATAATAATATCTTGAAATTTTAATTAATATTTGAAATTTAAATTATTGCCTTAAAAGAATGAATATCGAAATATATAATTAATTAATATAAAAATATATATTTAGTATGTATAAATTATATATAAATTTAATAATAATAGCCTGAAATGAGAGCAATAAAACTGAGGATCCACCCACTCAGCCAGGAATTTGAGCTGCTCAAACATAATTAATAAAAATCCCACATTTTCCATAAATTTTCCAGGTTTGATGCTAATCTGCCCCTTGGCAAAGCACTCCCAAGCTGAGATGAATCCAGGGATTTTTAACCTTCAAGGCAATTAATTTTAGGGTTTTTTCCAGGAAAAAAGAAAGAAAACCAGCTTGGGAATGCAGTTCTGCTTTTCCACTTGAGCAGTGGGATGTGGAACGGGCTTTTGTGAAACACCTGACACGTCCAAAAAAAACCAGGGAAAAATGACCCAGGACAGAATTCCATGATTTCCTGTATTGCAGGGAATTTTAACCTTTAAAAAGCGGCTGCTCAAAGAGGGGAAAAAAATCCTTAAAGGTGAAATTCCCACAAAATCCTCCTGGCCAGGGACATTTGTGGAGGCCGTTAATGGGGTGGGTTATTGGGGTTTCGGGGGTTTTGTGTTATCTGAACTCAGGATGTGCCCAGGATTATCCAGGAATTCCTGCTAAAGCTCCTCCCATTCCTTTGAGGGCTTGGGATCCAAGCTCTGTTCTGCAGCTCGGGAGTTTGGTTTGTCCTTTGGGGTTTTTCATGGATTTCCTCCTCATGATTCTGTTTTATGGCCCAGCTCGTGGATCCTGAGGGAGAAATCATGGAATCCTGGAATGGTTTGGGTTGGAAAAGGCCATCCAGCTCCAACCCCAACACCTCCCACTATCCCAGGGTGCTCCAAGCCCCGTCCAACCTTGAACATTCCAGGGATCCAGGGGCAGCCACAACTTCCCTGGGAATTCCATCCCAGCCCCTCCCCACCCTCCCAGGGAGGAATTCCTTCCCAAAATCCCGTCTAAACCTTCCCTCTTTTTGTTTGAAGCCACTAAATCTGTATATAATATGGAATTATCAGTTAGAGGATTATGGCTGAAGGAAAAACCTTTCAGGAGATTTTATCCCCCTTTTCCCAGGATTCTAACCAGCAAAGTGTTGTTCCTACCCCTCCCAACCAGCAGCACTTGGAAAAAGGGAAACCTCAGCGTGGGAAAGCTCAGCCTTTAATCCATGAGAATCCATGAGAACCCATGAGAATCCATGAGAATCCAAACATCCCAACACATTTAAACAAATATCCCAACACATTTATCAAACATCCCAACACATTTATCAAATATCCCAACACATTTAGCAAATATCCTGACACATTTATCTGATATCCCAACACATTTACCTGATATCCCAACACATTTATCACCCTCTGCTGATAAGAGGGATTTTATTCCCAGCCTGTTTGAAAGTTGGGAGAGGGAAAGGTTTGGAAATTCAGGTGAAATGGCTCCGTTTTTCCATCAAATCCAACTCGTTTGGGTTGGAAAGGACTTTAAAAATCACCAGCATTTTAGGTTTTTTAGGAGCATCTCCTCTGCTGGGGGGGCTCATCCCATTCCCAGGAAAATATTGGGAGAAGCCGGAGAAGGATCCCAAGTGCAGTTGTGCCCCACGGGGAGAATTCAGCCCCTTTCCCTTCCTTCCCAAACCATTTCCCTGCCGTGATTCCTGTTGTTTTTTCCCACTTTTCCCGCAGGGAGCGGCGACGTCAATCCCTGTGATTCAATTCCTGGGGATAATTGATCTTCATGGAAAATGGAATGAAAAGCAGAGTGGCCAGAAATGAGATTATTTCCCAGCTCCATTTAACTCCGTGTGCCCTCGGAGCGCTCGGCCCTGCCCCAGGAACGGGCTGAGCCATTTGTCTGCAGTGGGAATGTTTCATTCCCGGGAAAACAGAGCCAATTTGTCAGATGGCTGTAATTATTTTAGACTGGATCAGCAGGGGAGAGAGAGGCTGGGAGCTGGGATAATGAAAACTCAGGAAGAGCAAGGGCTGGGAAGCTGCACAGCCCCAGGGATGAGCTTTGGGATGGGCTTGTGGGGCCAGGGCTCTCCTGCTTCTCTTCATCCCAGGTTGTGCAGCTGTGGGTAAATATTTTCCTTTTCCTTTTCCTTTTCCTTTTCCTTTTCCTTTTCCTTTTCCTTTTCCTTTTCCTTTTCCTTTTCCTTTTCCTTTTCCTTTTCCTTTTCCTTTTCCTTTTCCTTTTCCTTTTCCTTTTCCTTCTCCTTCTCCTTCTCCTTTTCCTTCTCCTTCTCCTTCTCCTTCTCCTTTTCCTTTTCCTTCTCCTTCTCCTTCTCCTTCTCCTTCTCCTTCTCCTTCTCCTTCTCCTCCTTCTCTTCCCTTCCCTTCTTCTCTGTCTTCTTCACCTTCTCCTTTCCCCTTTATTTTCTCTTTTTCCTTCCCTTTTTCCTTCCCTTTTTCCTTCCCTTTTTCCTTCCCTTTTTCCTTCCCTTTTTCCTTCCCTTCTTCCTTCCCTTCTTCCTTCCCTTCTCCCTTCCCTTCCCTTCCCTTCCCTTCCCTTCCCTTCCCTTCCCTTCCCTTCCCTTCCCTTCCCTTCCCTTCCCTTCCCTTCCCTTCCCGTCCCTTCCCTTCCCTTCCCTTCCCTTCCCTTCCCTTCCCTTCCCTTCCCTTCCCTTCCCTTCCCTTCCCTTCCCTTCCCTTCCCTTCCCTTCCCTTCCCTTCCCTTCCCTTCCCTTCCCTTCCCTTCCCTTCCCTTCCCTTCCTCCCTTTCCTTTCCCATTTCCTTTCCCCTTTCCCTTTTCCTTTCCCAGCTCCAGGAAAGTTCTCACCTTCCCAACCCCTCCCTGCGAGCGGCGCCAGAGCGGCTTTTCCCCGCTCCAGCTGCATCCTCAGGTTTCAGGGAACATCTGCTGGGATGGAGTTATTCCACAGGTGGAAAAAGGAGGAAATTAAATAAACACCAGGAGCTGGGAATAAATTAAACCTCATTTAGGATGATGTCCCACAGGGAATGAATAAACATGGAATGGCAAAACTCCACCGAGGCGGCAAACACGGTGTTCCTGTCGTGTTTTCCCAGTGGGATTTGCCAGAGGGAAAAAGGGATCCTAAAGCTGGGAAGTGCAAGGAGCGGGGCCTGCTGTTGGTGCTGGAGCCTAAAGGATTGGGATGGTTTGATCCCTTAATTCCTGGGAAATCCCAGCAAATGGAGGCAGCTTATGGAGCCTTCTTATCCAGGGGGGGATTTCCTGGAACATCCAAAACATTTCCTTGCACAAACAGGCTCTGGCAGAGGAGCTCCATGGCAGCAGCAAGGGATGATTCCCAAACTTTCCAGGAAAAAAGAAAAAAGAATTCCAATTCATTTGCAGCCTTCCCCCTTCCCACAACATTCCCGGCAGGAATTCCCCTGCTCGTTAAGCGCAGTAATTAACCTGCAATTAAAGGGACGCCCGGAATCTGCTCCCGGTCCAACACCAGCAGCAATTCCCTCAGGTCACCTTGTCCGAGCCCAAATCCCGGATATATCAGGGATAAAAACCCTCCCAGTGGGAATTTGCCAGGATCCAGCCTGGAAATCTGAGCTGGGAGGTGTCGGGCACTTCCCAGGGAAGTGAGAATCCCGGGATTTGGTGTGAGGCAGCCAAAAAATTAAAAACCCATTTAAAATTGTGCTCTGGGTTTGTCCTTCCCAGGCATATGGAAATTCCCATTCCTGTCCCTTTTCCAAGGAAGTGGGGACCTGGCTGTCACCTCATGGCTCATCCTGGGGTTTCATCCACCGGGAGAAATGACCTTGGAATTCCATTTATCTCTGTGCCCGTTAATGGATGAAATGTTCCCAAATCAATCCCTACATTCCCCCCAAATAACTCCAGAGGGGATCAGGATCCAGGGAATTCCCAGGGAGTTTGGAAAGGATCCTGCTCTTGTTGAGATCATTCCCCCTCATCCCTGAAAATCCCATTTATCTGTGTGCCTGTTAAGGGATTAAATGTTCCCAAATCAATCCCTGCATTCCCCCCAAATAACTCCAGAGGGGATCAGGATCCAGGGAATTCCTGGGGAATTTGGAGAGGATGGAGTTGTGGTTTTCGGGATAACAGGGGCCGCTCTCCGTGGTGCTGCAGAGGCTCCCAATGCACCAAAATTCTTTTTTTTTTTTTTTTTGTCTCATTTCCCCCCCAGCTCCCACGCCCAGCAGGAATTTATTCCAGCCAGAATTCCATGTTTTCCAATCCCCAGAATTCCACAGGAAAAGCTGATCCTGAAACACAGCATTTCATTCCCTCCCCATTCCCACTAAACCACATTAAACCCCAGCCAACTTTTCCACTTCTAAATAAGTCTGAAACGTCCAATTGCTTCCAGCAAGTCATTCCTGGATGGAATTGTTCCCTAAAAATCGTGGATTGTGCCTGAGGTGCCAACCATCAACACCGAAGCCCTTTTGTTCACACGAGGTTTGAATAAATCCATTCAAATCCTGACAATTCCCGATATCCTTGGATTGTTCTCCCAGACAAAGCCGAACTGGAACTTGTGAAAAATCCCTTTTTTTTTTGGAATTCCTTCTTTTCAGCGCCTCCAAAACGCGGAAATCCATTTTCTACCGTGCCAGACTCTTTAATAAAATTAAGGAAAGGGTCTGGAAGAGAAAGGGACTCCCAGAATTCCACGGATGCAAAGGACTCCTGCATTCCTGCTTTTCTCCTCGGGAATTGCAAGTGCTGATTTTTGGGAATATTTACAATTTGCCAAGGGGATCTTTGAGAAGCGTTGGAAAGGTAACAACGGCCGCCTCTTCTCAAAATCCCTCAGGATCTCATGTCTGGAAATAAAAAAGCCCAAAATGAATCAAAAAGATTCGTAGGTTTATCCATGAGGACCCAAACCACTTGGAGTTGGAATTACGGGAATATCAGCCTTTTCCTAACGACCCCCTCTGGAATGCACTCGGGAAAGATCTGCTGGGAAGAATAAATCCAGGAGCAAAACCCTCTCCAGCTTCTTCCCAGAGCACAGGCAGGGAGATTTTTAATGTTCTGGGAGCACTCACAGGACTCCGCTTCCCCCATTCCTGGGAGCAGCCGATTTCTGGGAACCGTCCTTGAAATCCCTCTTGGAAAAGCGGGAAATAAATAGAGATGGAATTCTCCAACCAAATCCATCCCTGAGTGCTAAAAATAACATTTTGGTGCTTCCTTTTTACCCCAAACAAGGGATTTTTATCCCACATTTTGGGATTGGGGCGAGATGAAATTATGGACACATAAAAAGAGACCAAGGCCCAGCCCAACCTCTGGAATCTTGTGGAATTTGTTCTGTTCCTCTGGCAAATCCCAGAATTTTCCCTTCCATGGAGGAGTTTGGGAAGAAATTTTAAGGAAAAAGAAGTTGCTTTGTTTTGGGATGGATTTGCTTCAGCTGCGGCAGCAAAATCAGGGAATTTTCTCCCCCAAAAGGGAAATGAAAGTTGGGAAAATCCACCAATATCCCACGTGATTTTGGGGAAATCCATCTGTTTTCTCTGGGCTTTGTTTCCCATCATCAGAGAGAAGAAATCTTGGCCAGATCCCAGGAATTCCATGGAAATAATCCCATGGAAATAACCCTGCAGTGGCTGCAGGATGGTCAAGTTGGGAAAAACCATGGAAACTTCTGGAATATTCCTGACTTAAATTCCTGAAAATAAAGCAAAATTAGGAGTGGCTGGTGGAAAACCTGGGAAAAGAGGCAGGAATTCCGCTCATTCTTCCAGAAAATCCTGATCCCAAAGCTGCGGCTCCAAGATTCTCCTGGCTCTGGAGAAAGCAGGGATCAGCAAGGAGTAAGGGTGAGGAAAATTCCGGCAATAAATCCTTTGCCACCTGCTGGAATAATCTGCTCAAGCTTGCAAACACCGAGGTATTTAAGGAAAACACCAGAAATTCCCGCCCTGCCTGCGTGGGAATCCTTGGGAAAGCTGGCAGCTCCTTCCTGCCATTTGTTGTGGGGCGGGAATGAAAAAAATCCGTTAAAAACTGCACCGGAATAAAATTCCCAATCTGTGATTCCTCCAGAGAGTGCTGGGATGGGAAGGGAACAAGGAGAGAGGCGAAATTCCTGATAGAAATGATGGATCTTTGGTCTGGTGTGGGAGGCTCCAGCCACAAATTAATCCTCTTGGACACCGAGTCCTAATTCCAAGAGGAATTTTGGTTTATTCCAAGGAAAAGCTCCTTTACTTCTCCAGAGCAGCAACCAGGGGGGATTTGAACTGATAGGAGCTGGAGGGAAAGTGAAATAAAGCTGATAAGGGTGAGAGATAAGAGAAATCCTTTTCTGGAGGCTCATCCATCCCAAAGTAGATTTAATTCCTGTTTAAGGCTCGGCTTTGAGCGCTCGTTTGAGGCTTGACCTTGAGTTTAACTGATACGAGGCTGGAGGAAAAGTGAAATAAATCTGATAAGGGTCACAGATAAGAGAAATCCTTCTCTAGAGCTTCATCCATCCTAAAGGGGAATTAATTCTTGTTTTAGGCTCGACTTTTGAGCCCTCGTTTAAGTCTTGAGTTTAACTGATAAGAAGCTGATAAGAGTTTTGTTTAAGGGCTGGAGTAATTAAATCGAGTTCCCTTTTAACCTCAGACCGACTGAGGAACTCAGAAGATCCTTGGGTTGCTCCCAGTTTTTGGAGCTGTTGCTCCAAAAATGGATTGGATGCGAAGGATTCGGCGCAGAATTTTCACATTCGCCGGAGGAATAAGGTTGGAATTCCAAAGAATTCTGAGGAATTCCAAACCCAATGGAATCAGTGTGGAAATGCAGGAAAATCTGCAGAACTTGGCCAGGCTGGGAATCAACTCCTCGATGCTTCAAAATCTCCCCAAGTGGGGAAGGAGCAGCTTTATTTTAAAAAAATGGGAGTTGGAGGCTCTGGAAGAGCGGGAAGCGGTTCCTGGTTAAACAGAGGGTTGGGGCTGGAGATTTGTCCACCCCTCATTCCCACAGAACTCCCTAAAGTGCGGGATGGCCTTGGGAAGGTTCCCATCCCAGCCAGACACGGCATTTCCAGTCAACCTGAGACTCAATCCCAGCTCCTGAGGGACTCAATCCTGGCCTTTTTCCTTTGTCATGGAAGTCCCGCCGTGTTTTCCTCTAAGGATTTAAAACGTTGGTTTTTAACTCGACCAGCCCTAGAAAAAGGGGATGAACGGGATAAGAGCTCTGGGAAAATCATGGATCCGAGTGGAAACCATCGCTGGGAATTTCCAAATCCTGCTGAGATTTGGGCTCCGGTGGAGCCCTGAGTTATTCCTGTTGCCATAGAAATAAATGGATCTGTTTGCTGCTGCTCGCTGCTCTGAGATACCCACAGATATCCATCACCACCTCCAGCCACGGCGGTTGTTTTCCAGTTTTTCCTTCTCCCAGGAATTCCAGGTGCAGCAGGAAGTTTTATTTTTGTTTTTCTTGCGTTTTTTTCAGCGCTGGGCTGGCGTTGAGCTCGAGCGCTTTGGGGGCTCAGCTTGGAACTGGGGGCCAGAGGCTGCGCTCTGTGACATTCCCAGTTTGCAGCCGGAGCTTTTCCTTGTGCCTGCGGAACGTGCTGAGAAAATCGGGAAAATCAGGAATTGCAGCAAAGCTGAGGCGGTTTCGCCTCCCTTTGTTCTGCTCCTTAGGGAGGGAGGGAAATCAACGCCTGTCAAAGGCTCTCCAAGGGGCGGGAATTCCAGACCCATCTGGTGTCAAACTGGGGAATTTCTGGTGGCAGCGGAGCGGGAAGATATTCCCGGTTGGATGGACACTGCCCGGGATTGCTCCTTCGATTGGAAGTTTTCTTGGAGGAGGAAGCCGAAGGGTTGGATTGGCCCCCTGGAGGGAACCTGGGCTTGGCTAGGAAAGGAAATTGGTTTTCTTTCCATGACTTCCCACTCAGCTGTTCCCAACGGAGCAAAAACCAGGATGAGCAGAGGGATGGAGCAGTGGGGAAAAGCTGGGAGAGCTGGGAATGTTCAGCCTGGGGAGGAGAAGCTTCAGGGTGACCTCACTCAGTTCCTCTGTTGGTCTGAGGTTTAAAGGGATCTCGATTGTCCCATTCCCGTCCTTCATCAGAGCCAATCCAACCCTAAAGCACCAATTCCAACATTTCCATCCAGTTCCAGCCGGGCTTGGACCCAAATCTCTCCCGGAGATGGTTCCACACCCCTGGTTCTTCCTCACCATCTTCCCTGGGAAAAGCTGCTGCCATGAGTTCTCCAGGAGTTTTTCCTTCTAAAAATATGGATTTGCCTGGAATGAATTTTTAGATCAACAATTCCAGAAACTGGGGGCAACCCAAGGATCTTCTTCTCCTCAGTTCCTCTGCTGTTCTGAGGTTTAAGGGATCTTGAGAGTCCCATTCCCCTCCTTAATCAGGGCCAATCCAACCCTAAGGATTCACCTCCAGCATTTTCAAGCCAGGCTTGGACCCAAACCTCTCCCGGAGATGATTCCACACCCCTGATTCCTCCTCACCAGCTCCTTGATGCCGATCTCCCCTGGGAAAAGCTGCTGCCCCGAGTTCCCCAGGAGTTCTTCCTTCTAAAAATACGGATCCCAGCTCATCCCTGCTGCCTCAGCTGCATTTTGCCGAGGCAGATTCCCAAAGGCAGGAGGAGCTTCCCGAGCTCGTGTCCCCGCAGCTCCCCCGTGTCACACACGCAGGGAGTTAAACTGGGTTGGTGCCAGGACAAGTGGCAGCGTTTCCCCATCCGTCAGCATTCCCGGGGGAAAAACCCATCCAGGGATCACACCAGGACATGGAATTTCTGTGTGTGACAGAATGAGGAAGCTCGTCACCAAATTGGGGGATTTGGGAGGGGTTTGTTTGCGCATGGATCACGGAATCCTGGGATGGGGCAGGTTGGAATTGAGCACAGGGGGCTCCATCTGCTCCAGCGGGGTCATCCCAGAGTGGGATTACATCCTGGGAATTGTGGGATATCCCCAAGGAGGGAGACTCCACACCCTCTGTGGGATCTGTCCAGGGCTGGGCACTGCCCAGGGAGGTTCTTCCCCCATCCAGGTGGAGCTCCCTGGGATCCCATTGTCCTTCTTGGCCACAAGGACGCACGCCAAGAGCAGAACCAAACAAAATCCCTCATTTCGGGGCTTTTATCTCCATCCCAGCTCTCCTTCCCCTCTGGAATGTCAACATAAAAAATGTCCCAAGCGCACGGATGATAAAATCTCCCATCCAGCAAAAGGAGAGACACAGGAAAATTAGAAATAAAAGGATCTCCCACCCCTGCTGTGCGCTGTCCCCCCGGATGTCCCCCTGTGCCACCCCCGGGTGCCAGGAGCATTTCCCTTCCCGTGTTTATCCCGAGGTTGCTCTCCGAGGCTTTGTGTAGGATAACAGGGAATGTTCTCCAAGGCTTTGTGTTCCCTCCTTTCAGCCCCAACACGGTGCTGTTGATTCGAGAGGGTAAAGAATTTACCCAGCCCTGAGAGCTGTTGAAAATCCTGCCTCTCTCCCAGCACAGATCCCTATAAAACTCCTGTTTTTCCAGAGTGTTTATTTACAGGAAAAGCACTCTTTTCTTCAGGACAACTTAGGCACCGCCGTGTTTATCCAGCAATTTTTTCCTAGCACAAGCCGCTAATAAATCCTAATAAAATAAGGGTAATTCCTTAAATTAACCCCACTTGGCTTCAAGCTGCCATTCCCAGCGGGACCACAGCTCGGGAATAAATCGTGGGCATCTTCTGGGCGTGTTGGCGGAGCAGGTGATCCGAACCTCCTCTCCTGAGCTGTTTATCATGCCCAACTCTATTTTTATCGGCTGACTCTGCCCATTGTCATGGCGAGAGCAGGCTGGAGTCTCGCTGGCGTTTAGCAACCCATGCCCATAAATACATCAGCAGATTGAATTCCAGGCTGACATGCCAGCAGCAGCTCTGCCTCGCTTTTTAAATTTTTTTTTTATTTTTTTCCGCCTCGCGTTCACACGTCTGACTCAAATTGAAAAGCCTCAACAGAGGATTAAGATCATATCCATTATTACCAGCGCCACGCTCTGTGCATGCTGATGAGGAGGGGCTGCCGCGGGGAGCCCTGAGCTGCTCTGAGCCCCCCGCTCTGCCCAGAAATGGGGGAGAAAAGCACTCGGGGTGACGCAGGGATTGAGGTTGGAATAGGTGACAGCACAGGGAGGAGGGGGCAGAGCTCTGCCTCGCTCTTATCCCACTTGTTGCATTGCAAAACACTCAGAATCCCACATATTTCAGCCCCTTCCCGCCCAGCAGCATCCCAGGGAGTCTGGGAGGGAGTGAATCCGAGTTCCCCTCGCAGCCGGGATTTTCAGCCCTGCATCCTTCCCACCAGGGAGCGACTTTAGGGCCTGACTCGGAGCCAGCTGGAGGAAAAGCTCTCCACATGGGATCCCGTTCTCCAGGGAGAGGCGGGCTGCGACCTTGGCACTCGGGCTCGCCTTCTGCTCGGGCACAGGGGCGTGAAATCCAAGCCCCGGCGGTGCCAAAGCCCTCCCGCTGCCCCCGAAGGAACCCGCGGGCTCGGGTGCGGCGTTTGGGGGGTCGGGAGGGTCTCGCTCCCAGCCGGGAGGCTTTGAAAGGACTTCCCGGGGCTGGACAGGAGCTGGAGCAGGGGGGAAATGCGGCTCTTCCCCCGCCGGCCCCTGCCGGGAGCGCAGCGCGGACCCCGCTCCGAGCGGGGCTCAGCCCCCGGGCCGGGTAAGGGCAGCCCGGAGCCGGGGAGGGGGAATGGGATGGGGGAATGGGGAGGGGGGAATGGGATGGGGGAACGGGGAGGGCGAATGGGATGGGGGAATGGGGAGGGGGGAATGGGATGGGGGAATGGGGAGGGGGAATGGGATGGGGGAATGGGGAGGGGGAATGGGGGAACAGGGATGGGGGAACAGGGATGGGGATGGGGGAACAGGGATGGGGAGGGAGAAACAGGGATGAAAAGGGGACAGAGGCATGGGGAGAGGGGCAGAGATGTGGGGAAGGGGACACGGGGATAAGGAGTGGGGTATAGGGGTGGGGAGGGGGACACAAGCATGGGAAGGGGGAAACAGGGATGGGGAGTGGGGCAGAGGC
Organism: Monarcha castaneiventris obscurior; assembly: GCA_026261815.1. Classification (NCBI taxonomy): domain Eukaryota; kingdom Metazoa; phylum Chordata; class Aves; order Passeriformes; family Monarchidae; genus Monarcha; species Monarcha castaneiventris. The sequence continues at coordinate 8,311,898 of JAMPIT010000856.1, read as the reverse complement.
ATGAGGAGAGGGGCAGAGACGCGGGGAGGGGGCACAGGGATGGCCAAGGGGGAACAGAGGACATGGGGAGGGGGCACAGGCAGGGGGAGGCGGGCAGAGCGTCCCTGCGCAGCGCTCCCGCTGCCCGCGGCGGCGGCTCCCGGGCTCCAGCCCGAGTTCCCGAGCAGGGGGCGGCCCCAGGGCTGCGGCACCCCCGGCCCCTCCGAGCCCGGTCCCTCCTCCCGGGGGAGCGGCCGCCGTCCCCGCCCGCAGCCGGAGGGACGCGGCCGGCGCGGGGTGCGCTCCCGGGGAGGCTCCTGCTCCAGCGGGAGAACAGCCCTGGAGCCGCAGGTAACCATGGCCGGGAGCCGGGAACAGCGAGCCGGGAACAGCGAGCCGGGATGCGGGAACGGGAGGGGTCGGAGGACGATGGGGACGGGGCAGGCGGGGGTTTCGCAAAGCGCACCCCGCTGCTGGGGGCTCGCTGGGGTGAAGGAGGCAGCGGAGTCATCGTGGACACCCCGAATTTGCCCTTCTGTGGAGGGGAGGAGGAGTGACCCCATCCTGGTGTGGGGATGGCGAGGGGGGACCCTCTGGACATTGGGGTGACCCGTCCTGGCTGCGGGGTGCCCAGGAGGGACCCTCTGGACATTGGGGTGACCCGTCCTGGCTGCGGGGTGCCCAGGAGGGCCCTCTGGACATTGGGGTGACCCGTCCTGGCTGCGGGGTGCCCAGGAGGGACCCTCTGGACATTGGGGTGACCCGTCCTGGCTGCGGGGTGCCCAGGAGGGACCCTCTGGACATTGGGGTGACCCGTCCTGGCTGCGGGGTGCCCAGGAGGGACCCTCTGGACATTGGGGTGACCCGTCCTGGCTGCGGGGTGCCCAGGAGGGACCCCCGGCCGGGGGGACGATGCCGCGTTTGAAGCAGGAGCAGCCTGAGCGCGGCTTTGGAGCTGGAAAGGGACGCGGGAGGCACCTGCGGGAGGGAGCTGCGGGCACAGCCCGGGGGCCGCTGCCATCCCGGGGATGTGGCAGAGCCCTGGATGTGCCCAGCCGGGAGGGACGGGGCTCGGGGAGCCCGGAGGGATCAGAGCTCCGCGCTGGATGCTCCTCTGGGATAACGCAGGGATGGGATGAGCTCCAGGGGGGTCAGCGAGCAGAGGATGCCGAGGTCAAGGTGACATCCTGGGGGTCAGGATGGATCTGGGCTGGGCTGGGAGCAGCTCCGGCAGCTTCCCGCAGCTCCCAGCGCCGGGCACAGCCCGTTCCCTGTTCCCAGTGCCCAGAGCTTGGCATGGAAGGGCAGGGAAAGAACAGCCCGGCTCGGGTGGTTTGGGCTCAGCCTGAGCCTTTTTGTGGTTCTGGGCAGGAGGAGACCCCCGGGTTAAACCCCGCAGGCGCTTCCAGGGCGCCGGGAGCAGCCTGGGAGCGCTGTGTGGGAAATCTCAGCCGGGCTTGGTGGCTGCAGTGGAGCTGCTCTCCTGGAGAGGGATGGATCCAAGCCGGAGACCCCAAATCCTGGAATTTCCCCCCCCCACGAGGCTCCACTTCTGGAGCTGCTGCACTTCTTGGAGCTGTTGCTGAGCTCCTTCCCAATGTGGGGCGCTCCCTGAGCCGGAGGGAGCCGGGGGTGTTCCCGCTCTCCCTCAGCCTGGAATTAGCGCTCCTGCAGAGCTCCGGCACATCCCTGAAATCACGGGATGTCCCTGGATTGCCGAGGGGAAGGTCGGAAAAGAAACCTTTGGGGAAAACGCGCTGGGTTTGGGGATGTGCCGGGGCTGGAGCCGGGTTTGGGAGCTCCAGCCCAGCCCCGCTGCCCGGTGGGAGCACAGAGATGGAGCTCCACGGCTTCCTCTGCCTGGAGCTGCTTAAATCCGGGAGCAAACCCAGCTTAAATCCGGGAGCAAACCCAGTTTAAATCTGGGAGCAAACCCAGTTGAAATCTGGGAGCAAATCCATCTTAAATCCGGGAGCAAACCCAGTTTAAACCCAGGAGCAAACCCAGCTTAAATTTGGAGAAAATCGATGTTAAATACCAGAGCAAACCCAGTTTAAATCTGGGACCAAATCCGTCTTAAATCTGGGATCAAATCCGGTTTAAATCTGGGACCAAATCCGGTTTAAATCTGGGACCAAACCCATCTTAAATCCAGGAGCAAACCCAGTTTAAATTTGGGAGTAAACCCAGTTTAAATCTGGAGAAAATCCATCTTAAATCCGGGAGCAAACCCAGTTTAACTCTGGAAAAAATCCATCTTAAATCCGGGAGCAAACCCAGTTTAAATCTGGAAAAAATCCATCTTAAATCCGGGAGCAAACCCAGTTTAAGTTTGCGAGCAAATCCGGTTTAAATCTGGGAGCAAACCCAGTTTAAACCCAGGAGCAAACCGACCTTAAATACGGGGGGAAATCCAGTTTAAATCTGGGAACAACCCCACCTTAAATGCGGAAGCAAACCCAGTTTAAATTTGGGAGCAAACCCAGTTTAAACCTGGGACCAAACCCCGCAGCTTTTGCTTTGTGCCAGCGTTTGTGTGGCAGGAGCGGCTCAGCCTGGGTGAGGAACCCCTGAGCACAACAGAGCCTGGAACGTGTTTGGGGAGGAAAAAAAGGATCCAGCAAATATTTGGCCAAAGAAAATATGATTTCTGAGGGTTTTTTTTTTAGGGTTAAAAGTGGGAAGAAGTTTTTGAACTTGGAATTCAGGTGATCAGCGTTCATTCCCAACTCAGGGAGTGGGAACAGAGGAGCAATTTAATGTGAGCAAGTTTTGTTTTCAGCAGAGAACAATCCTCAATTCACATTTTTGGGGTGCCCAACGCCCCCCGAGACGCAGCAAAGGCAGATTGGAACAAGGAGAAAGCTCCTTTTGGGGACAATCCGAACTGATTCCTTGGGTTTTTTTAACTCCAGGTGGTGGGGTGGGGTTGGGAGTGGGAAAAGCGAGGTGTCCGTGCTGTGTGGGAGCTGCTGGAGTGGTAAAGAACATTTTTATACCTCAGGAGCTGCAGCAGCTCTCAGGGCTCTCAGGGTGATGCTGCACTTCCCTGCTGCTCCCACCCAGCTTTCCATGGATTTTTGTGTTATCCCAGAGCTGCTCTGCACTCCCAGGTCACCCCAACATCCCTCCTCTCCTCCTGCCTGCTCCAGCCACACAAATCCAAGGAATGAGGCCCCACGGGCTCTCTAGGAAGCAGCAGCTGATGGAAACTCAGCTCCAAAAAGAGAAAATTGACTAAAAATCCCAGGAATTTATTGCAGCTGAATCCACGGGATGGGAAAACCCCACAAAGTTCTACCGTGGGGAGACAATTCCTGGAAAGTTCTCCCGGTGCTTTTCCTCCCAAGACTGTTTTAAAAGCCTGGATTCCCACTGGGGGTGTTATCCCTAATTATCCTGTGCCTGGAAACAGCAATCTGCCGTCCTGGGGCTGTAATTCCAGTCCCAGCAATTATCGTGGATGCTGCAGGAGAGGGATGATGATTCCAGAGGCAAACAGGCAGCAGGATCCAATCTGGCCTGGGAAAATCAGGTTTTCCTCCCGCAATTCCTGCCTGATCCCTGCCCCACTCTCACGCAATCCTCTCCCTGGAATTATTTGTCCTTCCCTGCCGTGACCAGAGCCAGGGGAAATTTCAGCCTTGATCTGTCTGGGCATTTTTAATTTCATATTAAAGGTTTTAATTCCGATTTTAGACGTCTGTTTTTCTTCATTTTGGGATGATTTTTCAGTCCCTGTTAGTCCCTGGGGTTTTTTTCCCCTCAGGTTTATTTAGGACTTTTGACAAATGTTAAATTCTGGCACCATAACACCTCCACTATTTATTCCCGAATTTTTTTTTTGGGAGGCAGGCACAGAGTTATGTTCAGCTGCTGTGGATGCTGATTTTTTCCAGGATGCTGCTCTGTTAAAACTTGGAATTCTGTCAGGAATTATTCCAGTTTTAAGCAGAAAGCCCAGAATTTATCGACAATCCCAGGGCAGGGGCTTGGAGATCAAAGGGGGAAAAAAAGCTGGATGAGAGGAAAATCCCCTGGAGGTGTGTCCTTGATTGATCTCTTAATTAAGAACACCAAACAAGGGTCGAGAGATCAATCAGCGTGTCTTAATTACCTTTAATTATTACCTTTAATCACCTTTTGTGGAGGTTCCGGGTCGTTCCCTGCCGTGGTGACAAAAGGAGCTGAGGCCAAATCGAGCTGGTGAGGGACAAATTGTCACCTGGATAGGGGGAAAATTTCCCTGTGCTCGTCCAAGGCAGCTGGGAAAACCTGGATTTGCAGCTGGTCAGGGGTGTTTTTGTTGTTTCCTGGACAAATCCCAGAATCCTGGCGGCTGCAAGGCAAAGGCTGACAGAAGAAAAGATGGAATGGGAATCTGGGCTTGGTTTGCAGGTCTGGGGGACTTCAGGACATCAAATCCTGGGAATGGGGAATGTTGAGATGGTGGAAATTCCTTCCTGGTGCTCGGCAGGGAAGGGAGGGAAGGTTTTGCATCAGAGCCACAGGAGATAGATTTCCCCTCAGGAAATGTGCTGGGACATCCCTGGAATTGTCCACATCCAGGTTGGATGGGGCTTGGAGCAACCTGGGATAGGGGAAGGTGTCCCTGCCCTTGGATGAGCTTTTAGGTCCCTTCCAACCCAAACCATTCCGGGATTCCGGGATTCCCTTCTCAATGTGCTGGGTATGACAGGGAATACTGTGAAGTTCATCCCATGGAACAACAATCCCGAGGGGAAAGGTGAATGTTCCCACAAACCCAAGGGAAGAGCCCCAAAATCTGAGGGGACAAAGTGGCCCTGACTCCAGAAAAAGTCTGGCATAGCTGCTGCTACTGCTGAAGGAACCTGGAAGTTCCTCTCCATGGAAAACACACCCAAATCCTTCATGATAAACCTCTGGAATGCCAATGGGAGAGCCCAGGGCCCTTTGGAAACAGGGATTTGGGCCTGGAGGATTTCTCCAGGGGGAGAAGAAAAGGGAAATATCCAAAGAAAAGAGCTCCAATTCCCAAGGCCTGAACTCCGAAGGCAGTGGAAGGAACAGGATTGAAGTCATTGTGTAATTCCCACAGTCCCTGAATCTGAGGATATGTGGGAAAAGGTACTTTGGAAAAGGTGTCCTTTCCCATTTTTTGTAGGATGAGCCGCACATGACTGCCCCTCCTGACCTTCCCTGCTGAGTTCCAGCCCTGCTCCTTCCCACGTGCTCCAAGTTTCTGCAGGCTCAGAAGGAAAATTGGGCTTTCGGGCTCAGCCTGGATGTGCCGAGCTTGTCCAGGCAGCTCGTGGGGGGAAGAACATTCCCAATCCCAGCAGCATCCCAAGGATGCAGCTCCATGGATACGAGTTCATAAACACTGACTGCCCCATCCCGCAGGTTTTTCCTTCCTGTTCTTCCCTCCAATGATCCCAGCTGGGGCACGGCAGGAAAATGGGAACTTCCAGAGCCCTCCCAGCTGGGAATGAGGCTCTGCTGTGGCTTCTCCCGGATTTCCCCCATAAATAACCCGAGGATTTTCACAGTGGCAGACCAGGATTTAAAATTCCAATTTTTACCCAGAACTGGAGTTTTCCTTTGTTATTTTATCCAAGCACTGACCCACTCCTGTTTAATTTAGAAGGAGCACGGTCTTGGCTGAACAGAGGGATTTTGGGAATTGCAGGGATGCCGCAACACCTAAATCCCAAATATTCCAACAGTGTTTCCAGCTCCTCCTGCACCATCCTCATCCCCATCTCCCAGCGTTTGCTGGAGCTCCGGCAGCTCTCTCCGCTCTCCCTGCTGTCCCTGCATTCCCGATTTTCCAGCTCCGTCCAGCCACGTGAGACACCTACTCCCCATCTGCACATTCCTACAGCGCATTTGTGATTCCTCCCAGGAGCTGCCGGGACTCCTCCTCTCCCCCAGGTTTTCTCACCCCAGGAGAAAGCCCAGCCACCAACGGAGGTGGCTTCGGATTGCTCCTGGAGACGAGGAGTTTTTCCAGCACTGTGGGCTGGGTGTTTGCCATTCCAGGTCCAAACCCCCGGATTATTATGCGAATGTGATCGTCAGGTGATGGGAGCGAAAATTCCTGGGCGTTTCTTCCACCTTCACCGGGGTTTGCTGTGGGATTTGGCGGAGACCTTGCTGCTTGAAATCTCCCTTTTTTAGAGGTGATGTTTCCAAGTTTCTCCAGGAAAATGTTTGATAAACACCTCCTTTGAAGCATGCTCTGACAAAAATATGGAAAAAATATTCCTGGGAATCGAGCATGCCACAGGAAAGGGGCGTTGCAAATTCTCCGCCTCTTTCAGAATGGTTGTTCAAATTTATTACAGGTCCAGATCTGTTCAGGTCTCCTGGAGCTGCCCACTGCAGCTTGGATTTCCTGCAGGAAAAAGGGATTTTTGGGATAAAAAACAGTTTGGGGTGAGAGGAGAGGACACAGGAACACAAAAAGTAGTCTTGAGAGATGGAAAAAAAAAAGGAGTTTATTCCTTCCCATGTCTGTGCACACATCCTGACCCCTGGGCAAGTGACTTCAGCCATGGTCCTTTCCATCATGGAATTTTTTCCAAGCATTTTCCATTGTTGAGTAGGGTTTTATTTCCTCACCTATTTGCTGATGTTCCCTGAGGTTCTGCATTGGTTGTGCCAGGCAGCCTAGAAAGTGGGATTTAAATCCAGGTCTGCCGATCATTTTAACATCCTGAGTTGTGGCAAATCTTGGAATATTCATGGGGGAATTCCAGGAGAAGCCAAAGCAGTGCCTCATTCCTGGCCGGGAGGGGTTTGGAAGATCCCATTTTCCTGCTGTGCCCCAGCTGGGATCATTGAAGGGAAGAATAGGAAGGAAAAGTCGGTTTATGGAAACGGGGAGACCTGGGAATCAGCACAGCGGAGCTTCCTGGAAAAACCAGGAATTGTCTTTGGCTCTGATTCCAAAAGCACCTGGAGTTTGGATGGAGCCAGGTGGGATTGAGTCACCTTGGAGTCCCCCAGGCCCCCTGGGCCAAGTGACAGCAGAGCTGCCCCAAACTGGGATTGAAAGAGCTCAGCACTAAGGGAAGGCTCTGCTCTGATCCGGGTGTGCTGCTCAGAGTCCTCCAAAACGATATTCCAATAATTTCTGTATCGGATTTTAGATGGAAAATCAGGGGGCTTCTGGATTTTGTGGAATCCCAGAATGGTTTGGGTTGGAAGGGACCTTCAAGCCCATCCCAGTTCCAACCCCAACACCTTCCACTATCCCAGGCTGCTCCAAGCCCTGTCCAGTCTGGCCTTGGACACTTCCAAGGATGGGTCAGCCACAGATGCTCTGGGAATTCTATTCCAGAGCCTCTCCACCCTCAGGGGAAAAGTCCTTTGCAGTTACAGCCAGCCCCAGATCCTGTCACAATGAAACAGCCTGGGATGTGCTGGGATGAGCACTCAGATTCTCCCATTGTGCAATTCCTTTGTTTGGGAATTGATGCCATCCCTCTCCCTGGCTGAATAATTCCAACCCAAATGCTGAATAGAAAAGAAAATGGAAGTGATCATAAAAATCCACTTTGAATTCCCTCTTCCTTTCTCTCTTTTCCTTCTTTTTTCAATTTTCCTTCTAGGAACAAGATGCCCGTGAAGTTTAATCTCTCCTAAGAGGAAAACCACGGAGAAAAAAAAAACTATGGATCCATTGTACTTTTCCAGCACGTTTAGCATGGAAACCGCTCCCAGCCAGGCGAACTCCTCCCTGCTGCCCAACGTGACGGAGAACGGGACGATCCCGGGGCAGCCCCCGTTCCAATACATCCACAAGGTGCTCATTCCCATCTGTTACCTCCTGGTGTGCGCCGTGGGGCTGAGCGGCAACGCCCTGGTCATCTACGTGGTGCTGCGCCACGCCAAGATGAAAACGGTCACCAACATCTACATCCTGAACCTGGCCGTGGCCGACGTGCTCTTCATGCTGGGCCTGCCCTTCCTGGCCACCCAAAACGCCATCTCCTACTGGCCCTTCGGCTCCTTCCTCTGCCGCCTGGTGATGACCGTGGACGGCATCAACCAGTTCACCAGCATCTTCTGCCTGACGGTGATGAGCATGGACCGCTACCTGGCCGTGGTGCACCCCATCAAGTCCACCAAGTGGAGACGCCCCAGGGTGGCCAAGCTCATCAGTGCCACCGTCTGGACCTTCTCCTTCTTGGTGGTTCTGCCGGTCATCATCTTCTCGGACGTGCAGGAGGACTTCCAGACGTGCAACATGAACTGGCCCGAGCCGGTCAATGTCTGGTCGGCGGCGTTCATCATCTACACCTCGGTGCTGGGCTTCTTCGGCCCTTTGCTGGTCATCTGCCTGTGCTACCTGCTGATCGTGGTCAAGGTCAAGTCCTCGGGGATCCGCGTGGGCTCCACGCGGCGCCGCAGGTCGGAGCGGAAGGTCACCAGGATGGTGGTGATCATCGTGGTGGTCTTCGTGTTCTGCTGGCTCCCCTTCTACACCATGAACATCGTCAACCTGATCCTCATCCTGCCCGCCGACCCCGTCCTGGAGGGGCTCTACTTCTTCATGGTGGTGCTGTCCTACGCCAACAGCTGCGCCAACCCCATCCTCTACGGCTTCCTCTCCGACAACTTCAAGCAGAGTTTCCAGAAGGTTCTCTGCCTCCGGAAGGGCGACGGAGCAGAGGATGGGGACCCCGTGGAGCACAGGCAGGAGAACAGCAGCCGCCTGCAGGAGTCCATGCTGACCCAGAGGAACGCGGAGTTCAACGGGCACATGCAGACCAGCAAGGTCTGAGGGCACGGCCTGGCACTGCGGAGTCCCTGGAGGACTCGGGGACTTCAAGGAGGGCACGGCCTGGCACTGCGGAGTCCCTGGAGGACTCAGGGACTTCAAGGAGGGCATGGCCTGGCACTGCAGAGTCCCTGGAGGACTTGGGGACTTCAAGGAGGGCACGGCCTGGCACTGCAGAGTCCCTGGAGGACTTGGGGACTTCAAGGAGAACTCAATTCGTGGCCAAGGGCAAAATGTGGGGCCCCACAAGCTCTGAGAAATGTACATAGAGGGCTCTTCCCTGCTTTTCCCGGCTGGAAGTGCCAAGCTCTCGTGGTGTCCTGCTGGATCAGATGTTTGGGACCACTTTGGGTCCTCTAGGGAATGATTTCCAGGCCTTGTACCCCTCTAGCGATGCAAACCAATGCTAAGCCAGCTCTAACTCCCTTGTTAAGCTGGGTTTAAAGCTGCTTTGCACAGCTGGGATCAGCTCCGAGCAGCGAACAGCTCAGCCGGGATCTCTGGGATTCTTCAAGGGGATTTCTTAAAGGAAAATGAGATTCCTTCAGAGTTTCATGCAAAAACGGCCCCAGCACTGCTCTGGAAAGGGGTTCTGAGGTGCTGGGTGGTGCCTTGGCTTTGTTTTCCTGTCTTTAACCCATCCCAGGGAGCCAGAGCAGGCAGGAATCCTGCAAACACAGCCAGAAAGGATTAAAGAAAACACGATTAGGGAAACATTTCGGAAAGGAATCAATGTACCCATAACATTCCCACCTTCCCACCCCTATAAAAAGCGGTGCAACCCCGTTGTTACGATGTCGGTGGTGATGATTACGGGGTCCTGGGGAGGTTTGGTGTCCGTTCCTTGGCTCTGAGTGTAAGTCTGGACTCAAAACTGCATTTCCAGAAATTAAACTCGTCTCAATCTCCTCCTGACCGGTGTTTGGGCCTCGATCCTGGAGGTTTTTCCAACTTTAATGGTTCCGTCATTCCGTTTATTCCATTGGATGTGCCACTCACATTCCCAAACCCAGGAACTCACAGGGTACACGGAGACATAAGCACAGGATGTGCCTTGGGTTGGACCACGAGTAATTTACTCCCAGGTTTCTCCCAGTTGCTCCCACCTGCCCTCCCCCACATTCCAAATCCCAGCACAGCCAGATTTAAATGATTCATTAATACAATATCCATTATTCCCAGAATTATCCGGCTCTTCCAGGCTTAAATCAACCTCTGATCCGTTCCCGAGTAATTTGTGCAGCCTTTCTGTCACCTCTGCCAGCTCCAGTTGATTTTCCAGAGGTTCTTCCCCACGGACAGAATCAGAAAATCCCATTTTAGCTCCCAGCTCCTTTTGGAAGTGGTTGGAAAAATTCATATTCCCACAGAGGGAGGTGCCCGCAGTGCCCTGCAGAGCACAGGGATGCAGAATTCCAGCTGCTGGATTTGTCTGATCCTCTGGAGCAGCTGAGCTTTGAAGAGAGGGAAAATTAATGGAAAACGGAAAATTCATGAAGAAAATGAATGGAAAATTAATGAGGAAAGCTGGAGTTGGATTTGATGATCCCTGTGAGTCCTTTCCCACTCAGGATATTCCATGATTTTTCAGCCTGAGGTGTTTTGGATCCACAAGGACCTGGTGTGACTTCATCCCAAAAATCAAAGCCCCTTCCTAGAGGAGGTCACACCTTTGGAAATTTAACAACATAAGGAGAAGAAAAAACCCCAAACACAAAAAACCTCAAAAATTTCCTCAGGAAAAACACACCAAAAAAACCTTGGAAAACGCTCACAAAACCCTGGAATATCTGAAGTATCAATGATTTCTAAGTAATCCCTGATTTGCCTTCCGGGGAAAAATTAAGTTTCCTTTCAAACCTATCCAAGAGGGAGCTGAAGAGGAAAAGCTCCCGAGTTTTTGGGCTGTGCCACATTGATTTGGGGCAGTGCCAGGAGACACCACCAAACCCTGCTAAATTAGGGATGCTCTGTTCCCTTTTCTGGGATTTTAGGACCTGCTGGAAAGAAAATCCCACAGATTTCATGGCAAGGTCCTTTAGAAACACGGAATTGTGCTGATGAGGGAGATCTTAGCGCAAACCGGGAGCGATTTGTGCCCAGAGAAATTCCCCTGTGCTTTTCCCAGTCAGGATCGGGATAATTTGTGTTGTGTGGAATTTCCATGGATCATCCAGCCTGGTTTTAGCCTGATCCTACGGAGATTTTGTCTTCCCTTCCCTCTGTTCAACCGTTCTGGACAAATTAAACATCGAATGAACCGAACTCCATTTTTTTAATATTTTCTGAGTCCGAAAAAGTCTCTTTTTTTCCCCAAATTTCTTCTCCTGGGAACTCTGAGGTCATGGAAAGCCTCCTCAGCAGAACTGTCCCCTGGGGGACACAGAGGGATCAGCCCCCCCGGAACATCCCTGGAATCCTGGATTTACTCCCACCTCCAGACTGAACCAGGTGGAGAATACCAGTGCTGATTCCAGGGTGAAATCCAATTTCCAGTCCATTTCCAGCCAATCCCACATTTTTTCCATCACCTGTTGGATGCTGTGCCCATGAGTGATGATCAGAAGCACTTGAGGGATGCTGGAAAGCAACAATCCATCTCCTGATCTATCCTTTTTCCTGTGATTTCCAAGGAAACTGCTCTTGCTGAAGCACTGGAAATGAACTCCTTGCAAGCAGCAATGACCCCACAAAGCAGAAAAGCTCCAAAATCTTGGAATTTCTCCCTAATTCTCCTTTTGACTCAGAGCAGGACTCGGCTCCTGGTAATTTTCCATAAGAAAACCCTTGGGAATTGAGTGCAGCACATCCCCAGGAGACTGGGAAAAGCTTTCCCATTAAACTGATGTTTTTTCCAATTCCCAACAAATCCAACCTGGTTTTATTTACTGAGCAAACAGGAGTGGCCACGCTCCAGGGAATGGAAAAATGTGGATTTTAGAAGGAATTCTGATGTGGCAAACACATTCCATGTAATGCACTGCATTCCCATCAAAACTGGGGAATTCATGAGGAAGGGATGACTCCAAGCGGGCCTGGATTCTCTGGGATGAGGAGCTGGGCTTAATTTGGGGACCTCCAGATTTGGGTTCAGTTCCTCATTGAACTTTTCCAGTCGGTTTGGTGTAAGCTGGGCTGTGATTCCCTCGGTTTTCCACCTAAAATGATCCATTCTGGAAGCTCCGGAATGGGAAATGGCTGGAAAGCTCAAGGCCGGGGCAGGAATATCTGCCTTGGAAAGGAAAAGGGTTTTAATAAAAGAAGATTCATGGGAAGGAGTCAAACCCTGGCATTTCTCGGGCAGAGCAAAGAGCATTTCTCTCCTCCTTCCATGGAATTTGATCAAATCCGTGGAATTAACCAAGGGAAGTTTGATCTGGAGGGAACGGACCCTGGAAAAGAGGTGGATAAACCTGGGCCTTGTTTTCCACATGCCCCAGACTGACCCCACCTCCTTTCCCACTGCCCCTGGGTCACAATTGGGATCCCAATTCCCAGAAAGCAGATATTCCAGCCAGCTCCTCCAACATTCCCATTGGGATCCCAATTCCCAGAAAGCAGATATTCCAGCCGGCCCATACAACATTCCCATTGGGTCCCAATTCCCAGAACCCAGATATTCCAGCCAGCCCCTCCAACATTCCCATTGGGATCCCAATTCCCAGAACCCAGATATTCCAGCCAGCCCCTCCAACATTCCCATTGATAATGCTGCAATCCATCAGATTTAAGGAGCAAATTTAGGAAGACTCTCAATGCTCCAATTCCCAGGAAAATTCCCTTTCCAGCCAACAGCTGCCTGGGGAATTCAGTGCCACGGGAATGCTGCTTTGGAGGAGTTCTTTTCCCAGCCCAGGGAATTTTTTCCTGGGAGCAGCTCCTGCAGATCATTTCTCCCAGTGCCACGCAGCCTTTGCTCCATGGGGTTCCCTCCCCATCCCAAAAATTCCTTCCTCAGACCCGAGGTGTGCCTTTGAAAGCTCCACTGGCTTTTCCCTGAATCCCAAACGCCGTTTTTGGGCTTTTCCTGGCAGCTTGGCACTGGAATTCTGAGGAGCCAGCTGAGCTGACAACATCCCTGCACACATTCCATCAAAACATGTCATCCTTCCACAAAGACTGACAAATTCCCGGGAAAATCTGTCCTCCCAGCCAGCCCTTCCCGGGATGCTCCAGACAGCAGCGACACTCCCCAAATCCATGGTTTTTTTCACACATTCCAACCCCAATCCCTCAGCCGCAGGGATTGAGTGACATTTTTAATACCTCGACAGACAATCCTTCTGAATTTCAGCTTATTCAGCTTTTCCTTTGATTCATCCAAGGATTCCAAACGTTGGCTCTGCTTTGCCGAAGGAAAAAAACCACCCACGGGAAGATCATGGAATATTTGCCCACCTGACCTTCGGGAGGTGGAAAAATCAATTGGATAAAATGAAAAAATAAATAAAATAATAAATGTTTGTTTTTCTGGTTAGAGCTCCAGCTATGAATATTCAATGAAATCCATGGAATAAAGGGAATTCCAGCTGCTGGATACCAAAGGGCTTTGCTGAAAGTTGTGTGGAAAAATCCACCAAGCAACCTTGGGGATACAGGAGCAGCTTCCTTCAGGGATTCACTTTTGATTCCATGAAAAATGGGGTTTAATTGAGGGGGGAAAGCCACTGATTCAGTTTGGGAAAGTGGCATTAGGAGACAGCAATTCCAAAGGGCAGATTCCAGGTGGGTATCTCTGAGGGATGGGGATTCACGGGTTTCACTGGGCACTTCCTGGGTTTCAGCAGGGTCACCTGGAATCCTCTGGCTTTGGGATCTCTCCTGGCTGCTCTCCAAGGGAGGGAAAACTCAGGCGTGTGCCTGAACTGTGGAATTTACACCGGGACCCATGGATTGATGTTGGAGTAAGAGCAGGGCAGGGATGGAATTTTTACACCTTCCCTCTTTAACTCCCCCTTAAACCCAGCTCTCTGTTCCCTGAGGTTCCAGGGATGGGATTATCCCTGGAATCCAAACATTCCCCGTGACACAAAGTCCCGGCCCAGCCTTGATCCACCAGCAGCATCCTTAAAACCTGCAAATCCCTGTTTCCAGTGCCTTTCCCTGCTCCTTGGAACTGCAGCCAAGGCAGGAGCGGCTGATTTTATTCCTGTCATTTATTCCCGGGATATTTTATCTGGCTCCAGCCCCTCGGTCACCTGGAATGCCTCAGCTGCTCACCTCAGCCCGCTCCTGGTTTTCCTGCACCGTTCATTCTCGCCCATTTGGGTGTTGTTTGGATAACTCCATGGAAATCCAGCGCTGTTGCCATGGGATGGGCAACGCTCCGGGGTTTCTGTGTTCCCTCTTCCTTTCCCGCTGCAATCCCGTAACACTTAATCCTCCCTATCTGCCCATCATTCCCTGGAAAGTCACGGAAGGTGAAACTGTCTCCGCTGGCTCCCTTCTCCTGAGCCTTTAAGCCCTGGATCCTGTTCCTGACCTTGAGCCAGGAGTCATCCCAAATATTGGATGTATCCCGTTCCCTCAGCCTGGGATGAACCCGCAGTGCTTTTTCCAGCAGGGGCATTGGGAAAGCAGCAGCCCTTGGGAAAAGTTGGAAATGCACAACCCTGGCCTGAGGGGATGGGAGATAATTCCGTCTGGATTTGACCCTGGATGCAAACACAGCGCAGCCCTGGAAGTGCAGTGGCCTGGGAATTATCAGGGAAGAGTTTTCCCTTCGCTTTCCATGGATCACCTCTCCCTCTGCCAGGTGGATTCGGGTTTATGATCCTGGTGCATCCCTCTTGGATGCGAGGGCCGGGATTGCAGCCACCACTGCTCCAAAGGATCCCTGGTTTATATTCCAGAGGGAGATTTGGGGCCTGTGCTCCCCCTGCTCCAGGGGCGAATCCCACTGTGCTTTTCTCTGGAGAATCTGGTGGGGGAAAAAAAAAGGATAAAAACCCCTCCCAAGGCCTCAGGGAATTTGTGCTTTCCTGGCTTTTCCCAGCAAAACAAAGAATCATGGAATCATGGAATGGCTTGGGTTGGGAGGGACCTTAAAAATCTTCCCATTCCAACCCCTGCCATGGGCAGGGACAACTTCCACTATCCCAGGATGCTCCAAGCTCTGGCCTTGGACACTTCCAGGGATGGGGCAGCAATCCCAGGGACAATTCCTGCTTCCAAGGGGAACAGCAGAGCCAGGGAGAGCAAATCCTGTGCACAATTCCTGCTTCCAAGGGCCCGGCAGCACCGGAGGAGAAACCTGGCTCGGGAGCCGTGGTGACAGCAGCTCCCCTGGGCAGGGTAATTAATTAATTATGCATTCTCAGAATTAATTAGAGCATCGTGTTTGCATCCCTGTCCCGTTTTTCCGCAGATTCCAGCCCCATATGCCGGGTGCCAGACAGGGCTGGCAGCCCTGCATCCCACACTCGGAATGGTTTTGTTTCCTGTCGTGCCTGTGCCTGGCTCCTGACAGGAATCAGAGGCATTTCCATGGAATTAATTTGTGGCACTCCATGGCGTTCGGATTTTTCCAGCACTTTTTTGGGGAGGGAAAAGCAGTTCCATGGATTTCTGACCAGCTAAAAACCTGGAGCTGAGCTGGGCTACACAGACAGAGCCAGGAAATGGGAATGGAGGGCTCGGCATCCCTGGAATCATGGGATCATTGAGGTGGGAAAAGATCTCTGACATCACTGAGTCCATTCCTGCCCAGGTGTCTTTTCAATCCAAGAGAAATTCAGGATTCTGCCTTAAGAGGGATGAAAACACAGAAAAACAGGGAAAAATGAGCAGGTGGAGGAATTGTTTTGGATTCTTCCTTGCATGGAAACAGGGAGATGATTCCCATGCGATTCCCTGGGGATTCAAGGCTCTGGGCTGGGTTTTGGATCAGCAAATCCCCAAATCCGGTGGCAATGCCTCAGTTCCCTGCACATGGAATTTCACTCCTGAAATGGCCTTTGAGGCAGGAGATTGCAGCATTCCAGCCAGGAGCCAGCAGAGAGGGATTTGCTCCCAGCACGATCCAGGGAGGAAACAATTCCTTGGAGAGTTTGCTTTAATGTGATTTTCCCTGGAAATCGCATTAGGCTGTCATTCCCAATGTCTGGCAGGAATTGTTGGGTTCCCAAATCCTCCACAGCAGCTTGTGGCTGGAATACAAATGTAGCCGTGGAGGAAACATCCACCGGGTTGGGAGTAGGGAAGCAAATCCCTCCTCATCCCAGGGATCCAGCTCATCCTCCGTTTGCCCATTCCCAGAGGGAATCAACCTCTGTCCACATCCCTGCCGTGGCCAAATCCAACCCTGTAAGGACACAAATCCAGAGTTTTCCCCACAGGAAAGTCCTGCCTCATCAGAATCGCAGGGATTTTTACAGGAAGACGTGGGAGAAAACAGGGAATCTCCCAACATGAAGCAAGGAAAAGGTGCAGAGGGCAGAGAGCACACATGGATTTGGCCTTTCCAGGTGCTGCTGCCTGGATCTTGCCAGGAAAAATAAAACCACCCCAGAAAATCAGGAGGAAAATGAGGAATCCTCAGGATTTCCAGGGACAGAACACGGAGCAAGAACAGGGAATGCTCCAAACGCGTCCCACCTCTCATCCTGGAGGAGGATGGAGATTCCCAGCCTGTCCTGGCTTTGGGAATTGCCATTCCCAGCCTGCAGGGAGGGTGTGGAAGCACAACCCCCACAGGCCAAAGTCTCCATGGAGCCTTTTAGCTGGGATTGCTCCCTGGAAAGCTTGGAAGCGCTTTCTGTTTGTTTTCCCACTTTCCCCTCCCGTCTCCCGCATTTTCTCCTGCCGCCTCCAATCCTTGGGAGCGAATAGATCCTTCCTGGAGTCATTAAATCCCATTCCACTCATCCAAAGGCAATCCATTAGCCTGATTTGTTGCCTGGTTTCCTTATCGGCCCCGATGTTATCTCCCCGTTCCCGTCGTAAATCCGAAGTTTCCTTATGGAGAGGAAGGAAAGAGTTTGCCCAAGGCACGGGTGCCTGTTGTTCTTCCCGAGAAAAATCCATCCAGAGGGATGAAACCGCACCCAAACAGGTTCATTATTCCCAAAATACGCTGTGAGAAGATGGGACTGAGGGATTGGGGCATTCCCGGGATAGAGGGAGCTGAACACCACAAACACAGCAGGGAATTCCCCTAAAATCCATTCAAGTTGGATTTTAGTGGAATTTCCTTCCCAAAACGGGTGTCCAGCCAAAAATGTGGCACTGGGAAAATCTTTGGACATCCAGATTCCAGATATTCCAATTTTTCCCCAAAACCTCAGCAGGCTGAGATTCCCGGTGGTTTTTATGCCATTAGGGATAATTTGGATGCTGTGGGCATCCTTTGGATGCTTGGAAAGGTCGTTGTGGATTTAACGATTTCCCTGCTCCCGGCACTGGGATGAGTCAGGAGGATTCCAAAATCCAAATGTTTCCCCTGGAGATGTGTTTATTTAGGGATAAAAATGATGGAATTTTGCTGCTTCCCAGGAGAAAGGGACTTCTCCAGAATTCCGTGGTTTGAACACGTTCTAGGTGTGGTGTTCCCAGCTGGATCAGGGAATTTTTAATTGGAATTAAAGCCAGTGCAGCAAACGGGAGACGGAAATGAGCCAAAACTGTGGGAAAACTGCTGGATCTGTGAGGAATGAGGGATTCCAGACCTGGGAATGCTCCTGCTCTAGCACAGGGAGCCTGGGAATTCTTTTTCCAACCTAGGGATGGGATAGGGAGGATTTGGAAGTAGGAAAAGGAGGGATAAAAAGATTTGGAGCTCTCCAATGTGGCTTTAAAATGATGGGAATTTCCCAGGTTTCCTTTTCAGGATGCAGATTGAGGGATGCAGGAACACGCTCAAGGTTTCAAGGCTTGGGATCCATTTTCATCTGGAATTTTCTACTTCAGAGTCCCTATTTTCAGGAAAATTGGGAGATCTTGAAGATTTGGGATTGATTTAGAGGAAAAGAGTTGGTGTCAGTTTCCTCTTGGGAATCCTTTGGATTAAAGGAATTAAATTTTCCCCGGAGACTCTTCAAGGTTCAGTGTGGTGCTTTTAGCCAGGGAACGTGGAAAAACTTATGGAAAAACTTACGGAAAAGAGAGAAACAACCCCAGGAACTCAAAGCAAAACCTTTATTTCAGCTACTTTTCCCAAAGCTGGGGGAGGTGAGGTCCAAGGAAGCGTTTTTCTGGCAAGAATTTCCCTGGATCCTTCGTACAAATGGCTTAGGAAGCAAACGAGAGACTGGGAAAAAGGAAAAGAAGGAATGGGATAAAATGATGAGGTTTAGCTGCATGCACCGCTGTCCTATCCGTAATTTTTTAGGAAGAAACCCCAAATCTGTAAAAATCACTGCTTGAAGAAAAGCTCCTTTTTCTTTCCAGTTTTTCCATCATTTTCCAGAAATGATGAAGCTCCAAGATGGTAATTTCCAGGGAAAAAAACCCAAATCCTTAAAAATAAATTTAAAAATACATTCTTTTTCTTTCCACTTTTTCCACCATTTTCCAGAAATGATGGAGCTCCAAAATGGTAATTTCCAGATGGGAGCACAGCCTGAAATCCCAGCTTGGCAAAATCCATTTTGTTAAATTGGGAAGCACATTCCCAGCCAGTTGGATGCTCTTATGGGCAGTTTTTCTCTGGTTATTCTGAGCCCTGTTTCCCTGGAAAAGCTTTCCCAAATCCACGTGCTGTTACTTCTCTAACTCCAGCATTCTGCTGGAATAATGGGATATGCCATGGAATGGAACAAAACCAGAATTCGGGATTCATTCCTGTGCAAAATCTTGATTTTCACACCAAATCTCCCGCCTGAGAGGAGCCACCCTCGTGCTACGGAGAGGGGGGCTCCAATTAGCCAAGATTTTTGCAGGAATAACGACATTCCTTAATTAGCACCTGGATAACCTCTCTGCTCCTTAGGGATAAGTATATTGTCCTAATTAAAATCTAATTATTATGATTCCTTCTCTAAAGCACAGCAAAGAAGTGGAATTTTGGCTGCCAGCTGGGCCAACTCTTCTGGGATGTTCCTGAGGGGCCACACAGAGAGTTGGAAAACTTCTGGAATTCTTGAGCAGCTTGGAACCGTCCCCTCCATCCACACAGGGTTGGAAAACAACACTTTCAGGGATGCAGCCATCCCAAAAGGAACAGGAGGCGCAGACAAAGAAGGGAAATTTTTGCTGTCAATTGGACCAATTCTCTGGGAAGGTTCCTGGGGGTCTGTACAGGGAGCTGGGAATCTTCTGGAAATCTTGTGCAGGTGGAACAGTCCCCTCCATCCACACAGGAGCGGAAAACAACACTTCCAAGAGCTACAAATATTCCTAATGGAACAGGAGTGTAGAGAAAAGTGAAATTTTTGTTGCCAGCTGGGCCAGCTCTTCCAGGATGTTCCTGAGGGGCCACACAGAGAGTTGGAAAACTTCTGGAATTCTTGTGCGGGTGGAAGGGTCCCTTCCATCCACACAGGAGTGGAAAACAGCGCTTCCAAGAGCTACAAATATTCCAAATGCGACAGGAGATGCAGAGCAAAGTGACGTTTTTGCTGCCAGCTTGGCAGCTGTTCCGGGATGTTCCTGAGGGTCTTTACAGGGAGCTGGGAACATTCTGGAATTCTTGTGCAGCTTGGATCCACACAGATGTGGAAAAACAACTCTTCCAGGGCTACACCCATTCCAAATGGAATGAGAGATGCACTTCTAGAGGGAAGACACTGCTGGATGGCCCAAAGCTTGCCCTGGAGTTGAGGAGCTCCTACTCCAGGGCGGGTTTGATCAGATGCCCGTTGAAGATGATGTAAACATCGGAGTCCTCGCTGTAAATGGCATTTTCCCGCTCCCTCTTGAACATCCTGATCCAAACCTCATCCCCTTCCTGCAGATCCAGCATCAGGCTCTGGCTCTGCATGATGCTCCTGTCGCTGGGCTGGGCGTACAGGATGGCCACGGCCTGCTCGTTCCTCATCAGGTGCACGTAGGTCTCCTTGAAATTCCAGGTGTGCACGTTGAGGCTGAAGTAGTAAATCCCCGGAATGTAGCAGAAGAACTTCCCGGAGAACATGTTGAAGTGTTGGTAGAGGTTGACGAATTCCATGTCGAAGGTGACGTGCTGGAAGTAGTCGGAGCTGTGGAGCGGCTTCCGGCGGCCCACGGAGAAGGCGGCGAAGAGCTGCTTGCAGGAGTGGCCCTGGGGGCCGGGCTGGCCCTTCTGGCCCTTCCGGCCACTCAATCCACGTAATCCTCGCTCTCCCGCCTTCCCAGCTGCTCCAGGGAATCCCTTCTCTCCCATCTCGCCCTTCTCGCCTGGGAGGGTGAAGGAGAAGTGTGTCAAACATGAGCGTGGGAAGCGCAGATTCCAGGAATATCCTGGACTCAGCCAGCAGAGGAGCTGCTGGAGCGCTGTTTTCCCAACCTGGGAATATTGGTCAGACATCAGCACCTTCCCAATTCCCAGAAGGATTAACTTTGGGGCACCACCACATTTTGGGCACCCCTTGACCTTTGTTTGGGCACATTTTGGGCACCCCTTGACCCTGTTTTGGGCACAACCACATTTTGGGCACCCCTTAACTTTGTTTTGGGCACTTTGGGGCACGTTTGGGCACCACCACATTTTGGGCTCCTCTTGGCCTTTGTTTGGGCACATTTTGGGCAATCCTTCACCTTGTTTTGGGTGCCCCTTGACCTTGTTTTGGGCACAACCCCATTTTGGGCACCCCTTGACCTGATTTTTGGGCACTCCTTGATGTTGTTTTGGGCACTTTTGGACATGTTTGGGCACTATCACATTTTGGGCACCCTTTGCCCTTGTTTGGGCACTTTGGGGCACTTTTGGGAACCACCACATTTTGCGGACCTGTTAATTTTGTTTTGGGCACAACCACATTTTGGTCACCCCTTGATGTCGTTTTGGGCACATTTTGGGCACAAACACATTTTGGGCACCCTTAGATGTCATTTTGGGCACATTTTGGGCACCCCTTGCCCTTGTCCTGGGCTGGATTTTGCTGCAGGGAAGAACCAAGGAAGAGCAGGAAGGAAAAGGACGGGAACGAGCCGCACGCACCTTTGAGGATGGTGATGTCTATGGTGGGCTGGATTTTGGGCACGGAATATTCGGGATGCCCGCTCATCCTGGCAGACCTTTGGGAGATGATGGACACGGGCTGCTCCGAGGGCCCGCAGCACCTCACGCACGACAGGCGCCGCCGGGGCAGCGCCGTGTCCGGCTGGGATCCGGCGTTCCCGGCAGAAAGCAGGAGCAGCAGGATCACAACCCTCATCCTCGGGAGCAGCTGGAGCGGGAGAGGGAACACAAACCATTAATGGGGCGATCCCAATCAGGGCCACCTGGCGAGTGCTTTCCTTGGGGTTAATTATTAACGGATCCTGGAGTGGCACCGGGAGACTCCGGGTGGGAATGGTGCCCCTCGGAGCGCTGGGAAAGGCAATCCCTGGCTGGAATTACCTGCGACAGCTGCCAAGAGACATCAGGTCAACAAAAGAATGGAGGAAAAAAAAAAAAATCCCAAGCCAAACAAAACCTGCTGGGAGCAGAAGCTCAGCTGGAAAAGTCGGCTGCTCTTGGAATACCCCCTACCGAAAATTTCTGGGGAAAAGACAAAAGTGTTGCTCTGTTGGTTTGTTGGTGCCTCAGCATCCCAAAAAATTCAAAATTCAAGGTAAAATATGGAATTTTATTGGAATATCAAGCCGAAAGCTGATTTTTTTGGTAGGAAAAACCCAGAAGAAAACTGAAACAAAAAGAAATCCAAAGCATTTCTCTCTTTAAATGTTCTCCTACAGCTTCTTGCTGGCGACTTCTTTCCATGGTTTCTCCATTCCCATATTCTCTTTCTATCGGAATTCCTGTGTGTATTTTCCAGTTTGATTTTCCAATGTGTGGAATGGAAATCCAAAGAGTTGCACCAAACTGGGCCAAAGTGGGATTTGCTTGGCACAAATCCCAGGTTTGTGAATCCTTTGTTTTATTTTCATCTGCTCCTGGTGAGCTCCAAAGGTTCTGGATACTGGGAGAAATCCAGGGAGAAAATGTCGCAGATGCAGATAATGGAGGAATTTTCTCTGGCTCCTCACTGACCTGTTCCTAGGGAAAAGTTGGAGCTGATTCTGGGAGAAATCCAGGGAGAAAATTCCTCTTGTTTTCACCTGTTCCTAGGGAGGGATTGAAGTGGATTCTGGGAGAAATCCAGGGGAAAAATGCCTCAGATGGAGAAAACAGAGGAATTTTTTTCTGTCTCCTCACTGACCTGTTTCTAAGACAAACTGGAGCTGATACTGGGAGAAATCCAGGGAGAAAATTCCTTTTTTTCCCACATCTGAGGCATTTTTCCCTGGATTTCTCCCAGAATCAGCTCCCTGGGAACAGGTCAATGAGGAGCCAGAGAAAATTCCTCTTCTTTTCACCTGTTCCTAAGGAAAGATTGGAGCTGATTTGGGAGAAATCCAGGGAGAACATGCCTTAGATGGGGAAAATAGAGGAATTTTCTCTGGCCCCTCACTGACCTGTTCCTAGGGAAGGACAGGAGCTGGAGATTGGACACTCATTCCCATTCCATGTGTAATTAGTGTCATTCCACTGATTGCAGTGGTGCCTCATCCAGGACACATTTGTTGGATCGATGCCTTCGTGGATCTTCTCCAAAATCCAATTAGTGAGATGGACTCGGACTGACCCTTCCAACAGCTGGAATTCCTGGAATAGTTTGGGAAGGGGGTTCTGGATGGCCTGGATTTCAGAACCCATTCCATGGACACCCAGAGGGAGGGAAGGAGGGAGAATATCCAGCCTTGGAGCAGCTTCCCTGGGAACAAAATGAGCAGGGGGGAAAATAAGGAGGAAAAACCTGTCAGCAGTGGGATTGGAGCAGAATTCCCAGGAAATGTTTTCTTCCTGTTTTTCCCTGCTCCAAAAGAAGTGTTAGTCACACCTTTCCAGCTTCCTGGAAATCCAAGAATCCTTATTAGCAGGAAAATAATGACTTCCCTCCGAGAGCAGGGAATGTTCTTTCCTGAAATCCATCAGAGCTGGAAATGCCTTTGGATTTCTGATTGTACCTCATTCCAGCAGCAGCTGGAGGAGGGATCAATCCCCCTTTTCCATCAGCGTTCAGGGCTTGAATTCCATGGCAATAAATCCTTTATAATTTCCATTAATTTTTTAAGCCATCCCTGTGCTTCCAACCGGGAATGGAAACACAGGAAGATTAAATGGGGGAAAAGTCCTAAAAAACCAGCCCAGGATGGACTTGATGGTCCTGGAGGGCTTTTCCAAACTCCAGAATTCTGGGATTCCCTAAACCACACTCTGAATTCCTGCTGATATTTTCCTTCCTGTTATTCCTAGGGCTTCACTTGGAAAAGGAATCCATGAGTACCCTTGCTTTAAATTCATGGAAAACACCAGGCACTGACCCTTTTAATTCGGGACAAACCTGGATTAAAACCCCACAGTCAAACCCAAAACCTTTCCGGTGCTGCAGTGATGGAAAACTCATGGATGTGCCAGCCCCGAACCTCAGCACTATTCCAGACATGGAAAATATTCCAGTTCTGCCTTTTTAACCTTTTTTTCTTCTCTCCAGCCTAAAGCTCCTCTCGGCTCCAGAGCTCCTTGGATCGGGAGCAGCGGGAAATGAGGCACCCACAGGGTTGGGTTTGTCCGGACACCGCGCTTCCTCTTGGAAAGGATTTTTCCGGGATTTGTTTTATTTGCTTCCCCAGGAGGATCTAAAATTTCTCAGCGGGCAGCTCCTTGTGGAAGAGCCCCAAAACACTGGAGGACTTCTCCAAGGAAAATGCTGCTGGATTCCGGTGCCGAGCTCCGGCAGCTCCTGTCAGACAAAATATCCCGGAGATCCTTCAGGAGCCAACTCCAGGAGTTTGTCTGCAGCTGAAGGGATTGGAGAACTCCCAGGCAGGAATATTTGCATCCCAAAAAGGAAGCGGTTTCGGAATTCCCAGTGCCTGTCGGGGTTTGAGGATGAGCCATGTCCGTGTCCGGGGTGTTTGTGCAGCCCCGGGTGCTGGAAGTGCTGCCGGGGCTGTGAGAGAGGCAGGAAAGGAGGGAAATCTGGGATCCAGCCGTGGAGACATCCAGGAGTGGAGCAGCATCCGGATTTGCAGTGCCTGGGTGAACATTTTTCCGGGAATTTGCAGCTCCTTTCCCAATTATCCGGTTTATTTTTGTTTTCTGGTGCTTTTTTAGCCCGGGCCTGTTTCCAAAGGGGGTGATTCCCTGAATTCCTCTGTCCTGGGAGGAGCCATCCCCGAGAAGCAGGCTCTGGGGCACTCACCTACTCTCTCAAGCTGGGAATTCGCCAGGAATGGGAAGAGACGAGATTCCCAAGGAAATATCCCTGCACAGCTGGGGGATTGGATGGATTTACACAATTCCATGGGGGTGCTGCGGGAGGAGAGGCTGGATGGAAACACTCCCGTGCACCTGGATTCCTGCATATTCCCGAGGTTCCATCCCGCCCCGGGACAGGGAACAGGAGGATGTTCGTGATTCCCAAGGGAACGGCTCTTCCCTGTCTCTTTCCCCGCAACTCTGACTCCTGCAGTGGCCTGGAATTGTCCCTGCTCCAGGCTGGGCGGCTCCCTGGCAGAATTCCCGGCTCCCGAGGCAGCCCAGGCTGTGATTCAGCAGGAATTACAGTAAAAGTCATTCCCAGGGCAGCTCCTCCCGCGGGACAAATCCCCCTGATGGAAGCGGCCGGCACCGATCCCTCCTTCACCGTTCCCGATGGAAAAGCAGCTTTCCTGGGATTTCCCAGTGCTGGGAGAAGTGAAGGATTCGGGGTTGCCCCTGCAGAGGGTCCCGGGTGGGATTTTCCCAGCGGGATGTAGTGCCTGGATCCCGGCCGGCCACGCTTCCATCCCAATCCCAACCCAAACCCCGCTCCCGAGCGAGCAGCACATTTCAAAGGGCTGGAGAAGCAGAATTCCTTGGAAGTTTCCATGCCTGTGGAGACTCCAGGAAATGGCTCTTTCCTGCACCGTCTCCCACTGCCACATCGGATCCATCCCCATCCCTCTGGGAGCAGCATCCCGAGGGGGAAAACTCCGTCCTGGAGTGTCCGGGGTTGAGAACAGGATAGGGAATTTTAATAGGAACAAATTAAAGGCAGCTCAGCGCTGACCTGGCCCTTCCAGAGCCCCTCATTCCTGCCTTTCCCAAGGAATGTGCTCAGCAGGGTGGGAATACTGGGTTCCTGCAGCAAAAGGGGATTGGATCCCTTTATCCCGATCCCTGTAACTCACCTTGTTCCTCAGAATCCCTGGATTTTCCTTCCCTTGCTCTTCCTCAGCTGCTGCTTCAGCTCTCCGGGCAGGCTGCAGCTTCCGTGCTGGGATCCAAGAGAAACACGGAAAGTCAGGCTGGATCCTCAGGAAACCTTGGCAAAAGGAATTTTTTCCCCTCGTTTCTTTGCTTGCACCAACTTGTGCCGCGCTCTGGTGCCTTTGTCTCACTCTGGTTTCCTCGGGATTCGCTGCCAGCCTGGAATTCTGCAGGGGCCTCTCTCCCAGGGATGGAAATAAAAACCAAAAAAATTTTGGGATAAAAAAAAAAAAAAAAAAGAAAGGATGACAGAAACTCCACCACAGAACCCAAAACCACATCCAGAACTCCGGCCAAGAGGGAAAGTGCTGGGATCACATGGAAAGAATTTTTCTTTGGGAGCTTTCAGCATCTTTTTAAGCGGGAGAAAGGGGAAAAAAAAAAAAAGGGAAAAATTGAAGCCACAATAAAATCTCTGGGATTTGTGCGTGAGCTGGAAAAGCGGGAATGGCTTTAGGCTGAAAGAGGGGAGATTTAGATGGGATATTGGGAAGGAATTCTTCCCTGGGAGGGTGGGGAGGGGCTGGGATGGAATTCCCAGGGACACTGTGGCTGCCCCTGGATCCCTGGAAGTGTCCAAGGCCAGGCTGGATGGGGTTTGGAGCACCCTGGGATAGTGGGAATTGCCCCTGCCCATGGGCCTGGATGAGATTTAAGGTCCCTTCCCACCCAAACCATTCCAGAATTCCATGATTTTCCTGCCCACACTTCCTCACCCTCAGTCATTTCCTTGGAAAAAGCACTTTGGGGATTCATTTAAAGTCCCTTTGGGCTCTGAATTGATTTTTTCCCATTCCTTTTCCTTCTCCTGTTCCCGACTGCTTCCCAGTGGGAGATCCGGGGATCCCATGGCAGCTCCAGCATCAATCCTTCAGCAGGGATGGAAAGGGAAAGGGAATCCTGGAAACACCAGGAGGGAAAGGGCAATTCCGCCCTCTCTGTGCCCTTTCCCATTCCAGGTGCTCTCAATATTCCCTTCCCTGGAGTTTTCCTGACCCATCCCAGCAGGGACATGCGAGGTGCTCCCAGAAATTCCCGTTCTGCCCCAATTCCCAGTGCTCCCAGTGCTCCCAGTGCTCCCAGTGCTCCCAGTGCTCCGCACAGCTCCGGGCCCTGGAGCAGAGGCGGGGCTGTTCCCATGGAAAAGGTGACACAGCTTTGGCAAAGCTTTTCCAAATAAAAGAAGGAAAACAACTTTTAAACCCGTGGGTGGAGCTGGGATAAATGAGGGAAAAAAATGCTTGGCGGATGATTTTTGTTGGGAATGGTTTGGAAATGGTGGAGGAACAAGAGCAGGTGATGATTTTTTAATTAAAAAAGGGGTTTTTTAAGAGAAATAGATTTTAAAAAATGGAAAAGAAATATTTTTCTAAAGAAAAGGGTTTTATAAAGAAAATGCTTTTACAAAGAAAATGTTTTTCTTAATGGAAATATTTTTATTAAAAAATTAATAACATTTAATTTTTAATTCCAACATCCCGAGTGCCAAGGAGAGGGAATACGGGATGTCGGATAAAGTGGAATAGTTGTATAAATCAAAGAGATCAAAAATAAAGAAATCATTTTCGTAAAGAAAATAATTTTCTGAAGATAATGATTTTATTAATGGGAATATTTTTATTTTTAAAAATTAATTCATTAACGTTTAATTTTTAATCCAAAAAATCTGCATCCCAAGTGCTGAGGAGAGAAATTATGGGATGTCGGAAGAAAGGAAAATATTTTTCTGAAGAAAATATTTTTATTAAAGAAAAGTCTTATAAATAAAATCGTTTCATTAGTGGAAATACCTTCATTTAAAAAATCAATAAAATGCAATTTTTAATCCAAAAATCTGAATTCCCAAGTGCCAGGGAGAGAAATTATGGGATGTCGGACTAAAGGAAAATATTTTTCCAAAGAAAAGATTTGTATAATGAAAATGTTTTTATTAATGGAAATGTTTTTATAAAACAATGAATAATGTGCAATGTTTAATTCCAACGGCCTCAGCATCATTCCTATCCCATTCCTGCCTCATTCCCATCCCATTCCTGCCTCGTTCCCATCCCATTCCTGCCTCGTTCCCATCCCATTCCTGCCTCATTCCCATCCCATTCCTGCCTCGTTCCCATCCCATTCCTGCCTCATTCCCATCCCATTCCTGCCTCATTCCCATCCCATTCCTGCCTCGTTCCCATCCCATTCCTGCCTCATTCCCATCCCATTCCTCCCTCGTTCCTATCCCATTCCTGCCTCATTCCCATCCCATTCCTGCCTCATTCCCATCCCATTCCTCCCTCGTTCCTATCCCATTCCTGCCTCATTCCCATCCCATTCCTGCCTCGTTCCCATCCCATTCCTGCCTCGTTCCCATCCCATTCCAGGCTCATTCCCATTCAATTCCTGCCTCATTCCCATCCCATTCCTGCCTCGTTCCCATCCCATTCCAGGCTCATTCCCATCCCATTCCTGCCTCGTTCCCATCCCATTCCAGGCTCATTCCCATTCAATTCCTGCCTCGTTCCCATTCCATTCCTGCCTCATTCCCATCCCATTCCTGCCTCATTCCCATCCCATTCCCGCCTCATTCCCATCCCATTCCTGCCTCATTCCCATCCCATTCCTGCCTCATTCCCATCCCATTCCTGCCTCATTCCCATCCCAGCCCCACAGGGATGGGCAGGATCAGATTGTGCCTTGCAGATTTCCCCCCAAAATGGGCTCCACCCTCTGGAGAGTCCCTTCCCTCCCTTTGTCATCCCGCAAATAACTGGGATTAGAGGACAATTAATAATTAGTATTCATTAGCCCCGCTCAGCCTTGGGAGCTGCTTTTCCTCAGGAATATCCTGGAAACAGGAACCAACACCAACAAAAGACACAAAATAAAATTCCAGAGGCTTTAAAGCAGAGGGACGGAGCCCTGGGATGGGAGTTCCTGGTGTGGGGTTTTGGGAAAGCTCTTCCTGGGGGTGACACATCTCCCAATTTTTCATCCCTTATTTTTAAACCAAGCTCTCCAAGGCCAAAACAAAATCTGGAATTAGAGTGGGAACAGCTCTGATTCCACAGAGGGGTGAGGCTGCTGCTGGGAGCTTCCACACACAGAGAGGAAAACAGGGATTTAACTGAAGAAAAACCAGGATTTGAGAGGAAAACAGGGATTTAACTGAAGAAAAACCAGGATTTGGGGGTCTAAAAAGCTGGAAAACTGGTCCAGGAATGGTCTAAATGGGAGCTTTTAGTTTAGCCTGGGCTTTATGTAACCAGTGCCGGTGTCTCCAGAATAAACAGGATTTCTGCCTCTTGGAATGACAGCTTTCATTTTGGGAATAATAATCCCATTCAGGGAAGGATATTGCTGTTTACACAGTTGATTTCCAGAGCTGGGATTTTATCCATGTGGGGAAAAAAAAAAAAAAAAGAAGACAAAATCAGTGCAGAAAAATAAGGAATGGAAAATCCTGGGAAGAGAGGGACAGCAAGTGCAAGGGGGAAAAGAAGGAATTCAGCAATATCCAGGTAGGAGAGAAGAGGCTGAGAAAATTGGGGATGTTCCCCTGGAGAAGGGAAGGTTTGGACATCCCAGAGCCCCCTCCAGTGTCTGGAGAGGCTGCAGAGAAGCTGGAGAGACAGGAAAAGTGGGAATGGCTCCCCAGCTATAAAACCTCCTCATGATTTCCTGGACTTTGGAGCAGGGAAAATCCAGGTAAACAAAGGTTTAACCATGGAGCTTCTCCAAGGACCTTGTGGTCTAAATTTGTAACACAAACATTGGGAATGCGGGGTTTGCTGGTGGTGCTTGGAATGTTTGATTTAATCCTTGAGAGTTTTTCTTGCAGCTGAGCCTGACCCAGAATTTTGGGCAACATCAGTTGTGCTTTACATGGATTTAAAATATTCCAATCCCAGCTCTTCCCCCACCATCATTCCCAACAAAATAATGAAGGCTGATTTTATATTTGTCTTTTGCAGAGGCTGGAATGGCAGCAAATTCCTGCAGACGGGATTTAGAGGGCTGTTTGATGCCCAGTGCCAGGCAGCAGCACGGGAGATGCCCTGGGATAACCCCACAGCTCCCTGTGGAATTGTGGCCCCTCATTCCCTGTCTCTCCAGGGGACACCCCCAAGGGAAGGACCCACATTCCCACAGCTCCAGATGCACCAGGCTGGGGTTTATTCCCAGGGAGCTGCATTCCCTTCCGGCCTCCTGGATCCTCAGTCATTTTTTGGGAATAATTTTCTGCGATTTCACCATCTCAGGGAGGGTTTGGAACAGGACACAAACCCCGCTCACCGTCACTGACAACCCAAAAGATCCTTGGATTTTATATTTAATTTTTTTACTATTTTAAATTCCTGAGAAGACCAAGAATCCCAGAAGGCTCCGAGTTGCTCCAGAGCTCCTGAAGGAGCTTTTCCTGGGCAAATTTCCCAAACCGACTGCAAGGCTCAGTGCTAAAGGGACTTTGTGGAGCAGCTCGAGCTCCTGGTTCTGTGGGAACAGCTTGAGCGGGAAGGTCAGGGAAGATCATTGTGCTCCCAAGGAAAAGGAGCTGGGACACGGCTCGTGGAGCACAGGGAGGGCACAGCTTTCCCTGCCACGAGTCACTGCCGGGGAGCCAAGGGCACCTTGTCCTGCAGCTCCAGACGTCCAAAAATAGGAATTCTTGATAGGACAACAGGGAATGGGTTTGATCTTTAAAGGGTTTGATTTAGATGAAATATTAGGAAGTTTTTTGCAGTGAGGGTGGGGAGGCACTGGCACAGATTCCCAGAAAAGCTGTGGCTGCTCCATCCCTGGAATGTTCAGGGAAAGGTTGGAAGGGGCTTGGAGCAGCCTGGGATGGTGGAAGGTGTTGGGGTTGGAACTGGATGAGGTTTAAGGTCCCTCCCAACCCAAACCATTCCCACTCCATGACTATAAAATGGGTGTCTTGTGCTTTCCTAAGGGAAATTCCTCCTCTTGCCTGATCCAGAGCAGACTTGGCCATGAATTCCCACTATTCCTCCCACAGCCCCACCAGTTCAAGGAGGTTTCTGCCGTAATTCCCAGGATTTTCCTGCAGATGTTTGGGCTGGGTTTGCCCTGTTTTGGGCAGAGTCATTCCCTGTGACATGGGACATGCGAGGAACAAGGAGCAGCACAAGGTAACCACTGGATCTTCCTTTGTACAGATCCATCCTTAGGGGAAAAAAATGCCGATTTTCAGCCCCCAGAGCTGGATCTAAACATTTCTACGAATCCAGAAAGGATTTTTATGCAACTCCTTGTCCCATCTTTTTTCCCCGCTTTGACTGAAGGACTCTCACTAGAAATAAGTGATGCTTTTTCTGAGATTCCTGATAAACACCTGCTGGGAAACACCATCCTCACCCAGCCCTTTTCCCTCATTTTTAAAGGGAATTTGTGGGATTTGCTGCTTTACCCAACATCCAGGGCAGCTCAAAGAATTGTCTCTTTTTTTTTGGCACAGTTATTTATCATCATTTCCCTTCCTGCTGAACCTGAGAATTTCCAGGCGGTTGCACAAAGCCGGGGCTGAAGTTGGCAACAAAAAGAGGGAAATAAACCAGGAATAATCCAAAGAATTCCCTGGAGTGATTGACATAGCTTTGGAGAGAGCTGGTACTGATCACCACATCCAAAAGTGCTTTCTCAATGCTTTAAAACCATTTATTCAGGCAGGGTTTGGCTTATCAGGTGGGAATCAAAAGCTGCTGGTGGATGAAGGAGAATCCGGCTCGAAGTGTTCCTGGGGGGAGAGCAGAGGTGGGATGTGGGGATTTATCCTGGGAAAAATGGATTTTACAGTGTTCTCTGTAACTGCTGGGATG
Source organism: Monarcha castaneiventris obscurior (assembly GCA_026261815.1). NCBI lineage: Eukaryota > Metazoa > Chordata > Aves > Passeriformes > Monarchidae > Monarcha > Monarcha castaneiventris. Next base: position 8,280,955 of record JAMPIT010000856.1, on the reverse strand, counting down.
AAAACTCTGCAGCTGGGCCCTGGAAATGGCCCCAGACCAGGCCCCAAACCAAGACCCAAACCAGGCCCCAAACCAGGCCTGAAACCAAGCCCCAAACCAAGCCCCAAACCAAGCCCCAAACCACGCCCCAAACCAGGCCCCAAACCACGCCCCAAACCACGCCCCAAACCACGCCCCAAACCAGGCCTCAAACTAGGCCCCAAACCAGGCCCCAAACCAGACTCCAAACCAGGCCCCAAACCAGGCCCCAAACCAAGCCCCAAACCAAGCCCCAAACCAGGCCCCAAACCAGGCCTGAAACCAAGCCCCAAACCAGGCCTGAAACCAAGCCCCAAACCAGGCCTCAAACTAGGCCCCAAACCAGGCCCCAAACCACGCCCCAAACCAGGCCTCAAACCAGGCCTGTGCCATTTTCTCCCTGCCCAGACACTAAAAATAGCAGCCAACACCTGGGAAAATGGGATTTTGGAATGTAGGACACACAGTTTTCCTGGGATGCTCTGCCCATCCATTTTTCTATTGATTTTCTCACCAGGCTCCGAGAAATAAAGTGGAATAAATGCCTTTAGGATGAATTAATCCCTTCGGGGTGATAATGGCTGGCTAAACATTGGGGAATGTTTTTTTCCCAAATGCTCTTATCCATGTCCAGGCTTTTTTCCCTGATTTTTCACCTCACATTAACAGCAGGAAAAGTTTTCCAGTCGGATGGAAAAAAACAAAACAACAAAAGCAGGGATGACTCTCTGGTTTCCTGGTGGGCATGAGGAATATGAGAAATGATGGAATAACAGGAGGAATCATTAATGGATTGTTTTAAATAAAACTTTGGTCCAAGTCTTAATTTCTTAAAAAAATATTCAGGATTAACTTCATCTCCCATTGTAAGAGCATCAAATATCCCAAATTTAAAATTCCCCTAATTTGTAGTCCAGTTTTGGGAACCTGAGGATTGATAAGGAGCAGGAAAACTGCTGGGAAAAGGGGGTTGACTTCCCGAAAGAGTTCTTAATTTGTCTCCTAATTATGTCTTATTACTAATTAATAAGCCTGGACACTTGATTCCCATAGCCTGGGAAGGACAACTCAGGAGATGGCACCACTAGAGGCCACTCTTGTATTTTAGGAAAACAATTCCAAAGGAAATTCTGCTGATAATTCCATCGTTTATTAATTTTTTTAAAGGAAATCTTCAGTAGGTGCTGACCCTGGAGCCAAAAAAGTGGATTTTATTGGTTTTCCTTCCCAAGGGAAGCAGAGGTGCCACGAACTTTCCTCTTCCAGTTTTCTTGGAGGAATCAAAGCCAAAGCTGGAAACTGGGCAATTCTGGAGTCAACCAGAATTGCCACAAACCTTAAAAAAGAGGAATATTTTACATTTCACAGGTATCAGGATTTTTCCCACTGCTTTTATTCCCTCTCTCTCATCTCTGCTGGCTTTCCACATCTCTCTCGTTTTCCAGGTTTGCTTTAGGGGGTGAACCCATCCAAACTGGCCCAGCCAGACATTCCAGGAGTATTCCCAACCCTGAATCCCAGTCCCCTGTCCCAGACCCACCAATGGGGACACCAAGGCTCGGATGGCCTCAGCCTCCTTCTCCTGCGGGATAAAAAATCACATCAATCCTAGAATAGTTTCTCTCTGGCAAATTTCTCCCTGGAACCCCCTCAATCCCATTTTCCCATGCAGGGATTGGGATCGAGTTGCTCTCCCAGCACCTTCAAGGCAGGTGATGCTGATTCTCCTGAGCTGCTCCTCTTCCCATCAACTCTGACTCCAAATGATTCCTGATTTTATCCTGTGGTGAGTGACAGGTAAATCTCTTCCAGGGCATTCCCCCATTCCCATCCTGGAAAACGTGGCAGCTGGAAAACCTCCTCCACTCCTGCCACGTCAAATATCAATTTAATAATCAAATATCACCTGGATATTTGGACTTGGAAGCAAAGCAATAAAAAACCACTGATCCCTGAGGAAGAAGCAGTTTGGACATTCAGATGGATTTTTGTGGATGTGCCACTAGAGGGGAATAAAGATCCGTAGTATTTCCCAGATTTGCCCTGAAAAACCTTCTGGAATGTGGGGCCTGGAGATGCCAGCCCCGTGTGGATGTTGCTCCTTATCTGCAGCAAGAAAACAATCAATGGGATTAATTGCAATTATCCCAGGCGAAGGAGAGAAAATCCAGTGATTCCCAAGGATCCCTGAGCTGTGTTAACCCTGACACCTGTACCAGGCGATAAAGAAGGAAATCTGCCCTGATAACGCCTTTGCTGATAACGTTATCTCTAAATGCGGTGTTTGGGATAAACACGGGAAGAACACGTGTCAGACAGAGAGGGATTCATTCCAAACCATTCCTCATTTCTGTGGAGAGCTTCCCAAGCGAAGGAGTCCTCTCCGTGCAGTTTGTCTGGCAATGGCAAAGGTTGATAAGGTGATTAAGATGTCGTTAATTAGGGAGGCATCACTCATTTGCAATAATCTGGAGGCGTTGGAGCTGACGATCGTTAATTAGGATGCTCTGGAGGAAACACGAAGGAAGGAAAAGTAGGAGGGAGCTTGGAATTCTCTGCAGAAAATGAGATCCCAGATGAAAAGGAAAGGATCAGAAAATTAGTGACTTAATTAGTTTAGAGGAAAACTGTAAATTATCTGGAATGGTAATGCTGGGAAGCTTTAATGCTTCGGGAGGGGTTGGAATATGGGTAAACCCAGCAGAAATTGGGATTTGGCAGGAATTTGAGTGGTGTGGTGGAAAGATTTGGGCATGGAGAGGGCAGGACACATCCCATGGAATGGACTTGGAGCTCGAGGGAACTCAGGGACTGAGGAGGAAAACTCAGAGGAAGTTCTCCAAATCCTGCAGTCCTGGTGTCCCTCCTCCAGCTGCTTCCCAACTCTTTCTCCTCTCTTTAAGCTGCTCCAAGCTGTCATGGGATGTCAGGAGGGAGGGAATGGGGTGTCCTTGCTGGAATAGCACAAAATGGGAACTCCCTGTGCTTGTCTGGATATAAAAATCAAGGAAAAATGCAAAGGGATGCTCCTGAAGATCCAGCTGATTTCTCCAGCAAAATGTAAGCTTTTTTTCCAGGATCGTGGGAATTCCTTGTCCCTGGAGGCACAAGTGGAAGTTCACTGGGAGATTTGAAGGGAAGAACAGGAATGATCGCCTGGATTTGGTGCAAGAGGAACTTGAAGCTGAATTCCTCTCTCCTCCATGTGGGATAAAGCAGCAAATCCTCCCTTTGTATCCTGAGCTTCCCAAACGGCTCCAGGGTGGGAGTTTGGATCCACAGCCCAAATCCTTCAGGGCTCCCAGCCCAAACTCTGGGACCATCTCAGCCCAATGTCAGGTGCCACCTCTAAATCAAACCATCACACCCCAAAGGTCTCCATTTATTCAGAGAGAGGATCCAGCTCTGCTCCAAATCCAGAGGGATTTGTTCCTCCCAAAGTATTTCATCTAAACTTCCAGAGCTGGAAAAAAATCCAAGGGAATACAGAGATGTTTCCACATGCTGCAAATCCTGACAGAAACTCTACCCTTTGGCCACGCTCAGCTTTCCTGAGCCTAAATCCTCTTCCCAATATTTGCACCATAACTGCCTGAAAGCCACAAGCAGAAGGACCCTTTGGAAGCAACATCTGCTCCTTCCAATGTTGGAAATGATCCCTGATCTGCCAAAAATTGGTGAACTCCTTTGGGATCATCCCGATGGCTGAGGACACCACACTGGGCATGTTTTTTGGGACACTGACAGAGTCACCATGGAGTTATGCTTTCCCCAAAGGGCTAAAAAAGAGCTGGAAATTAAATCCCAGCCAAGAGTTAATGTTTATCTTCCACCAGAGGAACGGGAAAAGTTGGAGCACGGCGGCTCCGCTCGGGGTGAAGTCAAACTCCCAAACTTTCTCTTAAATTAGGCCCAGCGGGGGCGGCGGAGCCTCCTTGGGGACCACGGAGCTGTGCAGCAAATGATGGCAGCTCCACCAACTCGTGCTCATTATCAGTGTCGCTCACTCATGTCACCTCCACAATTATTTTAGGACCTGTCACCGGGAACATTCTCCCACCAGCAACTGCTTCCCGCTCGCTCTTAATGGGGAGGCTGAAGTTCCAAGCAAAATTCCCTCCTCCCTCGCGCTCGCCGCCTTTTCCCACCCCTGCTGAGCAGCCCAAGGCTCCGGGAAGCTTTGGAGGGAGGAGATGTGGGGCTGTGGGGCTTCCCACGCTCAGATTGAGGGGGAGACGGGATGGATGGGGCAGTGTTGGGATCTGGGAAGCAAATCCAGGTCTGTGATGTTGAAATTTTGATCCGGAAAGCCCCAAATCGGAGCGGGATTAATGCCACGCTCCTGTGGATGGAAGGGGAGGACAAAGAGAAGGTTAGGGGAGTCTGCCCTCTTCCAGGGTTGTCATCCTGATCCCGGTGGCTTGGATACACATTTTGTAGCTTCCAGATTTTTGGAATGTTTTGGGAAATTGGAAAGTCCAGTGTCACTAAGACAGGTCTGAAGAGACCCCACATGTCCCTAATCCAGCCCCAAAAGAGGCACAAGCTGAGGAGGAAATTCCAAGGTTTCACCTGGATGAGCATCAACCAGCTCTGAGGATGGAGGATCCACACTTTTCCTCTGCCCCTGTGCCAGGACTTTTTCCTTCTTTTCCCCTCTTTTCCCCTCTCTCTTCCCATTTCCTCCTGCTTGGGAAGGGTCTGGTTCCATCTCCCCTCAAAGCCCCCCCATCTCCTCCCCATCTCTGTCCCACCCATGCTCCTGTCCCCACTTTATCCCCACTTTCTGCCACTCTGCTCTCACTCCTGGAGCCGGGAGAGGCTCCAGCTCCAATGTGGATGTGGCAGAGGAGCCACGGCCGGAGGCTCCGGGGATGCGGGAAGGGAGCAGCTCCGATTAAGTGGATTATGCTGGAAATAAGCCCCGGACAAAGCCCTGAAATGTTGACAAGAGCTGCAGCTCTGAGGGGACGCAGTGATTAATCAGCTGCAGGGCTGGAACTAATCAGTGTTTGCAGGAACTTTGGACCTGGGAAGCATCGGCTGAGAAATCCTGGGAACGTTTCCTCTGGGATATTGATGATTCATATTGGTATTTTCACAGGTTCTATTGGTACCTCTCCAAATCACGTTGATATATTCACAAATTATATTGATGTTTTCACAGATTGCATTGATATCTTCCCAAATTATATTGGTGTCTCCTCAAATCTTAGGGACAACCCCACAGCAGGGAAAGGGGCTGATGATTCCTTTGGGGGAAGGGATATTTTCATAGAATTATGGAATATTCTGAATTGGAAGGGATCAGGATTATCAAATCCAACTCTTGGCCCTGCCCAGGACATGCCAACAATCCCATCCTGAGGGCTTCCGGAGTTCTGGCAGCCTTGGGAATGTGACCATTCCCTGGGAAGCCTGGTCAGTGTCCCACCACAGATATCCAAGGTCCCACCCTGATATCCAAGGTTTTAGTGATGCTTTATCCATGCAGGCTCCCCACATCCTTGTCCCAGCTCCATGGCTCTGTGTGCATCAGGATTTTGGGATCCCACCACGCTTCCAGAGGTTTGGATGCAGCCAGGGTGGAGTGAGGTGTGTGGCCCATGGGAACCTCCCTGTGCCAGGATTTCTGTTCCATCACTTTATTCCCTCCCATCCCGTTCTCCAGCCAGACATTCCCTGGGTAACCAGGAGCAAAGAGATCAGAGCCCGTTACCAAATTTTCCTTCGCTCCAAGTTGAGCTGGAATGGGATTTCCTAGGGAAAAACACCCAATTCCCTCACTCCATGAGACAGCCAACAAAAAACCCAATGGCTGGCAAGAAATTTCCATCCTTTTGGAAATATTTCTGGGGAAAAAATCCTTGGAGTCAAACCCAATCTTGCCCCCACCAGCGCAGACATCCCCAGCCTGAGACAACAGGTGAAAAGCAAATTCACGGAGAATTTTTCCTTCCTCCAGTTTCTCTTTTCTTACCCTCCCGCCTTTTCCAGCGCGACACATGGCGGGGGTCATGTAACAACAAGAATTCCCAATGTCAGGCAAATAATTTTTCCATCTGTGGGGTGTTTTTTCCTATTTTTTAACGGAAGTGGCATCTGCGAGGTGCTGGCTGTAAATGATCCCTGCTGGAGCTCTGCTCCATGCCCAGCATCCCATTTTTGGCTGCTCCAGCTGTTGTTGTGGAGAGGGCAGGAATGGGTTCAGCTGACAGCTGCATGCACTCCGAGAAAAGGAAAGTTGTTTTTTCCTGGTCTCCAGTTGTCTCTCCCTTCCCAGACACCACGGAGAGGTTTTCCAACAGGCAAAGGTTAAAAATGAGGAGGAATAGGCACAAGTGTCCTCTTGGTTTACATCCTGATCCTTTTCCCAGCTGGATTCGGGAATGCTCAGGACACTGGGAAGGCCTGAGCTTCTCTGGGTTGGGATAATTCCCATCAAGAATGGGATAGGTGAGAACTGAGGGAAGAAAGTCCTCCAGGGTCAGTGTTTGAATTGTTTCTTTGGAAACCAGCTCTGAGCAGCAAAAATTAAGGAATTGGTGCTGTTTCCCAGGAAATGGACTCCAGTGGAGAGCCCTGGTGGGAGATGTGAAGGGGATGAGAGGGTTGGAGCTCCTCTGCTCTGGAGCCAGGCTGGGAAAACTGGGATTATCCAGCCTGGAGAAGGGAAGGCTCCAGGGAGGCCTTAGAGCCCCTTCCAATGCCTAAAGGGGCTCCAGGAGAGCTGGAGAGGGACTTGGGACAAGGCATGGAGGGACAGGACACAGGGAATGGCTTCCCACTGCCAGAGGGCAGGGATGGATGGGATCTTGGGAAGGAATTCCTGGCTGTGAGGGTGGGCAGGCCCTGGCACAGGGTGCCCAGAGAAGCTGTGGCTGCCCCTGGATCCCTGGGAGTGCCCAAGGCCAGGTTGGACGGGGCTTGGAGCAGCCTGGGACAGTGGAAGGTGTCCCTGACATGGCAGGGGTGGAATGGGATGATCTTGACATTCCCATGACCATGCCAGAGGTCACCCCATACCCCTCCATTCCCCAATCCCTATCCTGGGAAATTCCCTCCAGGTGTGAAGGGCCTGGCAGGGCTTTCACCCATTGACACGTGTGAGAAATCCAAGGATGCAGGCTGGGCCAGGGAAGGCTCAGGTTGGACATCAGGAGGGATTTCTCCACGGGAAGGGCGGTCAGGCATTGAAAGGAGCTTCCCAGGGAGGTTTGGAGCCCCCATCCCTGGAGGTGTCCAAGGAATGCCTGGAGGTGGCACTCAGTGCTCTGGGCTGGGGACAAGGTGGGCATCGGGCACAGCTTGGACTCGATGACCTTGGGGGGCTTTTCCAACCCCAGGGATTCTGGGATTCTGGAATTCTAAAGCCCTGGACAAGCGGGCTTATGGCTGCCCCTACGAGCCAGCATCCCAGTGAAGGAGAGGCTCTGGGAGAGCTCCAGCCACACTTGGTGCTCCTAAAGGCACCTTCATGGAGACAATTCCCACGGTTTGCATGGAAAACCTTCCTGCCCAATGGAGCAGCTCACCAGCCGGCATCTGTGCTGTGACCACAGCTAAAGGCTGGCTGGAATGGTGCCATTCCTCATGGATCCTCATGGATTCCAGCAGGATCCTCACCCAGAGCCCCGTGTGGGAGCAGGGGGTGACACATCCCTCATCCCACATCCCGCATCCTTGCGCATTCCCGCGGCGCTTCCATCCCGTTACACAACCCCAAACCTCAGCAGCAGGTCCTTCTCCTTCCCGGCAGGGTCTGATTCCTCCTGAAATGCCGTGTGGAGGTGGGAACGCTCCTTCCATCGCTTCCCTGCCCACGCTCCTCCTGTGACATCCCACACACGTGGCAATCAAAGCCGGGAGTTCAGCCCGGCTTCCCGAGCGCTTCTCCCCCAGCCTGGCAGTGGGAGCACTCGGGAATGTTCCATGCCAAGGTGTCCAGGGGCTCTCTCCTCCATGCCAATGGCAGATGGAATGATTTGGGATCTGTAGTGCAGATAGAGGAGGAATATTTCCCCTCAGCTGAGCATCCCAAGGCAAAATCCAGGATATTTATTTATTTTTCCAACACAGGCATCATGGAAGGATCATTCCCTACCTGCTAAAATCCTGAGAAAATAGAAAAAAGATTCCTCATCTCTCCCTGTTTAACTGGAAAAGCATTCCCAGCATCCTTCTTTTATTAAATGCCTTTTTTTTTTCCAATCCTACATGAAAAAAAGGGACTTTATTGGGTAAATATAATGCAACAACCATGTGTTGTTTCCCACTCCCTGGCAAATGTTTCCACTTCCTGCCAGGATTGATTCCAGATCGAAAAGTGCTGCTTCATCCCGGGACTTTTCACACAATCTGTTCGGCTCAGCCTACGAGCCATGGAAAATTGCCTTTTCCATCCCATTTCCCTGATTTTTAATTCAATATTTGGGGGGCCAAAACTCAAACTCAAATATTCCTTCCAGATCAATGGATTTTCCCTTTGTGTTTCTGTTTGCCGGTTGCATATCCGTGAAAAGAGAATTTCCTGATTGTGGAAAACAAAGGAGAAAGGGAATTTTGTGGAAAATTTATCCCAAATTGGTCAAGTGCTGGTGCTGACCCTGATCCACCTGAGAATAAAAGAGGAAAATCATAAAATCCTGGAGTGTGGGGAGCTTGGAAAGGGTTTTTCCCTAAAATGATGTGGATTGATGGATCCTCAGGACCATCAGAAGGGATGAAATTTCCTCTGTTTGAAGAGGAAAACCTGAAATTCCCACATCCAAACTCCATAATTTTGGGGGTAAATTCCATCAAGATCCATGGAAAATTTCCCATGGAAACCCAGTTGCTGATGGAAATGAAGCTGAACATCCAAACCTTCTTCAAAAAAAGCCAATTTCTAATGGTGCAGGATTGTATTTTCCTTCGGGAAAGCATCCAGAAAGCCCAGAATTCCTATGGATTTACACAGATCTGATCGAGCCACCAGGAAGGAAATTTTGGGATGGAGAAATCAGGTGCCTTTCCTTGGGAATCTTGGCCTTGGGATGGCTTCCAATAAGGAAAACTTATCACAACTGAGATCTCAAACACCTGCTGTCCCTGATCTTTGTGTGGGAACATCCAGACCTAATTCCAGGTGAAAAAGAGGTGGGAAAAGAGCTGTTCCCACTCTCCATCCACGAGCCCAGCCCAGGCTGGGTCCTGCAGCTGAGCCAAGCTCAGGGTGTGGGAAGCAGCGGCTGCTCCAGGTGACAGGGGCATAAAACATTCCCGAATATTCATCATTCCCTCACCTCTCCCGGATCCCTGGAGCAGGAATTCCGACTCCGTGGATGGCTCACCTCAGCACCCTCTGCAGCACTCCTGGATCTTCTCCCTGACCTCCAAGACTGGCAGACTCCAGGCATGGAAATGAGATTGGGAGGAGCCAATTTAGACCAGAAGTGTGAGGATGCTGGGATTAGGGCATGGAATATCTCCCATCCCTGAATGCCAGAGGGTTTTCCTCCAGCTCTTGGTCCTGGGGGAATTTTCCACCCTATCCCTCACAGCCAGTCTGGAGGATCCCATTCCTGCTGGATTCTCCTTCCTTGGCTGTTCCTTCCCATGTCCAACCAAACCTGCTCTGATCCATGAATAATCCCAGATCCATTCCCAACTTTTTGTCTCTGTTATCCTTGCTCAGGCACAGACAAATTCTTCACCTCCTCCATCCAATGGAGGGACCCAACTCCTTCCAGACTGGGAAAGTCTTGGCATCCAGATCCCAATAAAATGATATTTTTTTGCTGTTGTTTTACATTGTTGACTTCTGGAGGTCTCCACATCTCCTGAACATTCCCAAACATCTGACGCTTCTATTCCAATTGCCCAGTTATCCATGACCAGCCTGCTTTTCCACTCACCCAAACCTCCTTCGGTTATGAAACACAAAAACCATGGAATGCTGAATGTTTATGTGATCTCTTTTCCCCGGAGAAGGAGTTTAATAATTTAGCAGCAGATCCAAAACTGCTCCGGGAGGAATAATTCGGTTTAGGGGGGAAAAAATGAGAGGATTTTTTTTCCCCTCCCTCTCCCAGATTCCCAAATAAAGGCCTGGTTTGCTTTGGATCATGTTCACTCTCCGAAGACTTGGTTTTCCTATTAAAATCTTTATTTCACTCCAGATTATTCTACCATTCCTTTGTCTCTCTGCCTTTGGAATGCAGCTGTCACCATGGCTTTTAGGATCCTGCTTCCCATTGGTTCCCAGGAATGCTTTATATCCCCTTGGAACGAGCCAATAAAGGAATTCAGGTGCTTTTGAACCTGCCAAGTGCAGCTCATCAAGGGACGCATGGAAAGGAAGGGCAGGAAGCAACAGATTTGGGGTCACAATTTATTTACTGAGAGCATTTTTTTGGAGTTTATTGCTTGTTTGGGCTCTTCAGGAATTGTTTTTCCTTATGGAAAAAAAAGTGTCCCAAAATGAGGGATATCTGTGCCCACGTGCATCCAGGATATCCCTGCATGCCTTTTGTGGAGAGCAGGGATCCATAAACTCCGTTTCGAGAGTGTCCAAGTCCTTCTACACAATTCCCAGCAATTGTAGAGGTTTAGCAACCTCTGAAATCACCAAGATTTTCCAAAGATCCATTCCCAGAGGATCTGTAAGATTTGGTATCTCGGCAGCTTCAGGGACAGAGCCACGCAGGGCTCCTTCCACCAGGAAAAATCCCAATCCCTGCACATCCACGCTCTGCCTTTCCCAAGGATCCTCAGCCGAGTCTAAAACACGGATCCCCTTTGCTCCCAAATGCATCCCCCCTCCCTGACGATTAAAACCAGGAAAAAAAACAGGATTAAATCAACAAATCACAGCTTTTCCAACTGCAAACTCCTTCATAAGATCTCTGCTTCCCATCCTTCCCAAACGGAAACTCCGCTTTATTGGGATTTTTTTTTTTTTTAAATTTGCTGCTTTTTAAAAAACATTTCTCCTGGGTTTCCCCTTCCCCTCAGTGATTTTTAATGTGTGACACATAAAAACATGAAGCTGAGGACACTGTTCTGATAATTCCTTGGAAAACGCTCTCCAGATGTGTTGCTGCTTTTCCGCAGGGGGAATGCATTGTGCGTGTCTGAAAAAAAAGGGGGGAAAACAGGGAATTTTTCCCTGAGTTTGGCTTTTGGTTTGAAATAAAGGAAGATGAGCCACACTTTGGGGCTGGAAGATAAAAACCAGCACACCTAAAACTTCCAGAACATAACGAGGATCCAGGAGAGGTTGTTTGAGGAAGGAAAAGCAGGAGAGTAAAAAAGTAGGGAAAAAATCCCACCCAAGCTTAGGAATCAGGAGCAGAAATAGGAGCCTTGTTCCCTTTAAGCTCGGCTAATCTGAGTCAAAACCCACATGAATCAAGTTAAGCTGAGCTCAAACTGCTGTTCCTGCCCACTTGGACACACTCACACAAATTTCCCAACACTTTAGTGGCTCCTGCTTTGTTGGGAATCACATTTGCTGCGTTCCCACTCCCGAGAAGGGCTGGGATTATTTGGATTTTCCAATAATTGGGCTTTCACCCCCCGAGTGTTTTCAAAGCATTATCTAATAATCCTCGAGGGAGCTGGGAAAAGTCGGGATCGTTATCCCTGCTTTAAAAAGCAGGGAGAAGCCAGGATAGGGGTGATCCCTGCCTTGCCCAAGGCCACACAACATGGAGAGGGCAGGATGGGATTAATCCTGAGAATCTGCTGGATCCCAGCCCAGGATCAGGGCTCCATCCACTGGCCCGAGCTTCCCTTGGGATGGGAATGCAGGGAAAGATGGGACAGAGGGAGGGAGGGTGGGATGAGCAGGAATTCTGCACCACAATGAGTCACTCCAAGGAATTTTTTGCACCAAAAGGATGCACCGGGAAGCTCAGCGGTGTCACCGCTACCCTGTCCCGCAGGATGCTGATATTGGGATGGAGGGAAGGAGTTTTCCCAAGGTCCTCTCTGCCCGAGCTCCTTCGGACAAACCCAAGCTGAATTCCAAGGGAGAATGAGCAGCAGGTCCGTGCTAACGGAGCTCTCCGGACAGAGATGGATGAGGGAGCGCTGACCCCGGCGGCCCTGCTGGCAGGGGAGCAGGGACAAACAGCTGGGAGCTGCAATTCCCTCCCCCGGAACAGCTGGATCTGAGGGAGGACATCTGGACGCAGTCTGGGTGGTTTGGGAGGAACAACAACCACGGAGCGAGCCGGGCTCCTCGGGATGTGGAACGCGAGCCGCCCGGATCCGCCACAGGGATGGGGCCACGGGGCAGGGATGGGGATGGATTGGGCCTCCCACGGAGCAGAGGTGGGAGGAAGAGCCCTGTTAGGGGGTCACGCACTCTGAACCCTCCTCAGCGTCCAGGGATTGCCTGTGAACCACCAAAATTCCATAAATCCAGCAGCATGCATGGAGACTCCTCATCCTACTGGGGCCAAAGAGCCAAACAGGTGGAGGGAATGTAGGAAATCCCTCCAGACTTTTCCCACAGCTGCCAGTCCTGGCTTAGCAAAGCTGCTGGAAGCTTCTGAAGCTCCAAGAGGGACTTTTCCCCCATGGATGTGCCAATCCCGCATCCCACGGCTGTGCCCGGAGCCTTGTGGGTGAGGCAAAAGCACCCGAGGACCCCAATTCCAGGGGTTTCCCAGCCCCTCTCTGGCTTCCAGCAGCAGGTGAAGCTCCACACAAGGGTGGGAGAGCCTGCCCAGCCTCTCCATCCCAGCTTTTGGGAAGCTCACAGCCACTTCTGCCAAGCTTTCCCTGCTCCAGAGCTGCTTCCCGACTTCCCAGAGTAAGATCCCAAGGCAGGACTCCTCAAAAATCCCTGTAAGAACCAGAAAATCCCATTAGTGCAGATGCTTCATCCAGGAGGAAAATGAAGACAGAGCTTGCACCTCCTGAGACATCAAAGCCTCAGAAGGGTGAGAAATCTGTGTAGGAAACCACATTCTGGAGCTCAGGGTTGTTTCTTACCAAGATCATAGGAAATTCCATGGGGATGTCCTTTTCCACACGAGCAGGAATTTTGGTTAAGGATTAAGTCCAGCTCTCTTTCCTCCAAAATTTTCCTGTGTGGAGCAGTATTTGCATGGAATTGTGCTTGGCCTGGGAGAAAAACTAACATTCTCTGTTGGAGGCACCTTCAGCCCTCAATCCCGGGTGACATCATGTGGATGACAAACCTTATTCCAGCCAGATTCCAAACCCAGGAACAGTTGGACATAGGAATGTCATCCCAGCTCCACCACCCTTTCCAAACTGGCACCAGAGCCCACCAGGGCTTCAGGGCAGGAATTTATTGACTACAGATCCATGCAAAGCTGAGCTGGCCAAGAGTCAGGACCGGTGGCCACCACACCGAGCAGCTCCTGAGAGCTGGAATTCCTTCTCCTAGCTTTGGCTGGAAGTTCATCCCAGTTCACAGCTGTTGTGTTTTCCCTTTGTTCTGCTTCCCCGCGCACGAGCCCGTGGCCTAGAGGGAGAAATGCTGCTTGAATATGCAGGAAACCTGGGCCAGATTCCCGTTCTTTTGCTTCTCCAACTCCTTTAAAAGGAAAAGGAGCGGGGTTTTCCAGCCATGTGAGTGTCACATCCATGGATCTCGTTGGGAACTCGCTCTCCAAGCCTCCTTCCCTTTTGTCTCCCGATCCAGGAGCAGAGCCGGGGGTGCTGCCAGACCGTGGAATGCAGCGCTCACCCCTTGAAAAGTCTTTCAGGAATTCCAACTTCACACAGGCGTTTGGAGCCAGCCCAGCTGCCAATTCCACATGAGTCAATCCAGAGATAAAGGGATGTTTGTGATCCTCCAGGTGCTGGAAAAGGGAGGAACCGTTCAGGTGAGGAGTTGATTGAATTTACCTGCTCGGGGTGATTGAACAGCGGGGTTCACCCACACTTCTTGCGGTGCCGCTTCTGCCCGGCTCAACACTGCAATTACCTTGATTCCCTTCCCTTTCTTGGTGTTCCCATCTTTGGGAAGCCTGGAGAGTTTTGCCAGGAGTAACCCATCACTAACAGGAGTGGAAAATGGTCCTGCAGCTGGGGATTTGGGCTCCTCGTCACTGTCAGGGGGAGGAAATAGCCTAAAAAATAATGAAAAAATGGTTTGGTGGCTTGAGAAATCCCTCAGCACATGCTGGGATGCTCCTGGATCCTTCCAAAGGAAGGAGTGACTCTCCCTGGTGACCCTCCTGGCCCTGGAGCACTCAGAGGAGAACTTCAAGCAGGTAGAACTCACCTGGCGTGGGGATTTCATGGCAAACCCAACTCCGGGGCCAAAAGTTGGCTGTGTGGGGGGAATCTTTCTGAAGTGGGATTTGCTGGCAGGGAAAGGCGCAGCCCTGAACTGCTGGAGCCCTCAGGCTTTGCTTAACCCCTGCCTGGCCCCTCAGTCTGAGCCCACGCTAAGCCCGGCTTTGATACGGCCCCACAGCCCCCAACAGCTCAGGGGGCATCAAATAAACCCCTGAGCCCCAGGGGCTCAGCCCTGCACCCCTCTGCCGGAGCCCATGGAGAATGTGGAGCATGTGGAGCACATGGAGCACATGGAGAACATGGAGCACATGGAGAACGTGGAGCCCATGGAGCCCATGGAGCCTGTGGAGAACGTGGAGCATGTGGAACACATGGAGAACATGGAGCCCATGGAGAATGTGGAGAACATGGAGAATGTGGAGCACATGGAGCACATGGAGAACATGGAGCCCATGGAGCCCGTGGAGCCCAAGGTGGAGCATGTGGAACACATGGAGAACATGGAGCCCATGGAGAACATGGAGCACACAGAGACCATGGAGCACATGGAACACACAGAGACCATGTGTTCATTCAGGATCCTCCATCTGGCTGAGCAAGGCTTGCCAAGAGGGATGTGTTGGGACAGGAAATTTCCCGACATCCCAAGAAGCATCTGCCATGGACAGATGTTGGGCCTGAGCATTGCCTTGCCCTTGCTGTGCATCCTGCAAGGTTGACTCCGTGCTGCTGGCACTGGTTTTGTGGGACACTTGCAGGTTTTGGGACCAAACATCACCCTGCCCTTTCCGAGCATCCTGCAAGGTCCATTCCCTGCTGCCAGTTCCCAGTTGGAGGAGATTTGCGGGAGCCAAGTGCAGCAGGAGCACACGGACACAGTGAATCCAGTTCAAAGAATTTATGAGCCACGACCTCAGTTAACCACCTGTGGCCTCCTCCGAGCTGACACCTCCTGATGGTGCAAATTTCCTGCAACTGGATGGGCAAGAGATGGGAAAAACCATGAGAGAACCATAGAATCCTGGAATGGTTTGGGTTGGAAGGCAATTGTAAAGGTCATCTAGTTTCAGCCTCCCACCATGGGCAGGGACACCTTCCACTGTCCCAGGTTGCTCCAAGCCCCATCCAGCCTGGCCTCGGACATTTCCAGGGATGGGGAAGCCACAGTTTCTCTGGGAATCTGTGCCAGGGCCTCCCTACCCTCTGAGTAAAGACCTCAGGTGTTCCCTGGGCAGGGCTGGGGCGAGCAGATGTCACTCCTCCTGTGAGGGGACACTGATCCAAGCATGGCCATGCTCCGGAGGCCATGGAGCCTGCAAGGCTTGGGTCTCTCTCCTTGTCCTAATCCACGCTGGATCAGCTGATTTCATTTCTAATTTCCTCACACATGTGCTCCAGCACAGCTGTGGAACATGAGCCGAGTCTGCAGAGGAAATCCTGAGATTTACACAGGCCCCAGTGGATTATAAAAACCTGGAAACCGGACAGATAACACTCATGGAACAGACTCTGAACATGCTGAGGAGAAAAAAACCTCACAATAGATTAAAACCTGCTGTTCCCTGCTAAATGTAAAAGTGTCTTTTCCAACACTTTGAACTACTGTGGTGAAACTTTGTAGGTAGCTGTCGTTTCAAAGGTGCAATCTTCAGGAGGATTGTTTTCCTTTTTTTTTCATGGATTTGCAAACGTTGCAATAAAAGAGTCCTTAAAAGGCCTTGACCTGGAGGGCTGTGAGCCTTTAGCCTGGAGAGGTTCAGCCCTAAACCCTGTGCAACTTCCAGAGCTTCTGAGAACTTCCAAAATCCGAGCTGGCTGCTGATGTTACAGCCCAAGGTGGTGGGAGGAAGAAGTAAACAGTTCCTGTTGGGAGATGTTGCGTTTTCCATCCCACCGGAGCCAGTTGGACACTCCGTGGGTTTCTGACAGGGGACAGGGCTGTTTTCCCAGCTTCCCACTGCCTATGGAAAGGCAGCTGGGAGGGGAATTATCCCGGAGCAAAGGAGCTCAGGGGGGACCTTGTGGCTCTGCACAAGTCCCTGACAGGAGGGGGCAGCTGGGGGGGGTCGGGCTCTGCTCCCAGGGAACAGGGACAGGACAAGAGGAAAAAGCCCCAGGCTGTGCCAGGGGAGGCTCAGGTTGGACATCAGGAAGAATTTCTCCATGGAAAGGGTGGTCAGGCCTTGAAACTGCCCAGGGAGGTTTGGAGTCCCCATCCCTGGAGGTGTCCAAGGAATGTCTGGAGGTGGCACTCAGTGCTCTGGGCTGGGGACAAGGTGGGGATTGGGCACAGCTTGGACTCGATGGCCCTGGACACTTTTTTCCAACCTCAGTGATTCCATGATTCTATGATTTTGAATGAATTCAGCCAATGATCTCAGGGATGCCACTGTCCTGAAGAGACATTTTCCTATTCCCCATCTCAGCAGGATGGATTTTTTTCCACCCATTTTCCAGCTGGCTGCTGGCTCAGAGCTGCCATTTTTGTGCTCCTGAAGGTCTCCAGCTGCATCAGTGGGATCAAAACCAGGCCCAAGGTCAGACTGGGTTTTCTTGAGCTGTCAAATGCGATTTATTGCTTTTCCCAGGATCAATGACTTCACAATTTGGGCTGCCAAGCTGTGCTGGGTCACGTCCATCCAGGGCCAGAACCTCTTGTTTTGAGGCCTCTTCTTCCCCCAAGAATTGTGGGAATCTCGATTCCATTTTATCTTGAGCATCAAAAGAATTTCGAGGAGGGGTCAGATGAAAGTTTGGGGGGTTTCCTCCCTCATTTCTGTGAAGAACAAACCAGGATGGTTTGGGGTTTGTGAAAGCAAAATCAGCTTGATCTGGATCTCAGATCTATTTTATCTCAGTCCCCAATCTTTCATTTGAATTTGGGGTTTCCAAACCAAAACCCAGGGAAGACTTTGTGAAAAAACCAACCTGAACTCCAACCTCCTCCACACATTCCAGGCGGTTGCTGAGAGGAGGAATTCTCCTCCAAGTTCATCTGAATCAAACTGTGACAAGGAGAAGCCTCGGCTGGCACCCACCTCCCCTCAAATGGAGCGAATCCCACCCCGAGAGGGACAGAAGGAAGAACAGGGAAAAGCTGACAAGACCTGGCTTGGTGTCTGTGCCACCAAAATGCTCCAAGCTGGAGATGTTCCAACACAAAGCACCAACTCCAGGCATCTCCTGACCTTTAGCAGGGCTTGAGACACTCAAAATGTTGTGACATCCTAGGACAAGACAGAGGAAACGCTGCTGAGATTTCCCTGGAATTCCAGAGCTGTTGGAGCAGCCAAGAGAAGGGAGTGGTTGGAGTTTGGGCTCTTCACAGGTTGATGGCGAAGGCTTGAAGGTGCTTCATGATGGTTTTTTGAAGGGCTTTGTGATGCGGTCCTCAAAAAGGGCGCCACTTCTGTCCCCGATGAGTTCAGTTTTAGGATTTTTTTATTTGGGATGCGGAAGAAGTTGGGCGTTGCACAAAGCTCAGGTTTAAACGTGGCCTTCCAGCATTTGGATTTTGAACCCTTAATATCCAGAAAGAATCAGGTCTTGGCAGATGGTCAGTGACACAAAGGACGAACTCAGTCCCTGCAGGTCAATTTTTCCACCGGTAACGTGATCCCACATTAAAAAAAAAAAAAGTCATATCCATCCTCTCCCCCTGGAATCCGTGTGTCTCCTCTTGGATCCAACTCTTTCCAAAAATCGCTTCCCATTTAAAAAATTGATTTCCTCAATCCTAAATCTGCATTAAGTCCCTCGAATTGTGTTTTCCAAATTACCCGTTCTGCTCCTCGCGTCAAAAATCGTCCCCTGAGGGGTTTGTGACATAAACTGTGGCTTTTGACCCAGAATTGGAACTTCCTGGGGTGTTTTTATTTGCAGTTGTCCCAGTCCAGGAACTAAAAAGTAGCCAAATGAAAACCTGCCCATTTTATGCAGCCACAACACGTTCACACAAATCATCTTTTTATTTTTTGCTCTCATTTTTAGTATTTATTTGCTGCGTGTCACGCAAATTAAATGGGAAATAGAATGAATTAATCAGAATTTGTGGCGATGCCTTCATAATTTAATTTAGGGGTTCAAAATTGTGGTGTGAGTAGTCCAGAGCAGAGATCCTGGGATGGTCCAGAAACAAAATCAGGGTGAAGCTGGGCATTTAAATACGTCCTCAGGGAGGGATTTTGACACTCACACCATTCCTTGAGTTCCTTCTTCCCGACATGCCCAGCCCTTGGACTTCACCATTTTTCCATGGCCTTGTCCACCACTTTTCCATAGCCTTCTCCACCACTTGTCCATGGCCACTCTGCTCTGGGCACATTCCAGGTGACACCAGGCTGCGGGTTGTCCCACAGGATCCACCTTTTTGCAGGCGCAGAGCCAGAAATCCCAAATCTGCCCCACACCCCGTGCCCAACAAAGGGGACAGTCCCCAGCCCAGGCGCTGCACTTCCCCACGGATCCGAGCGGGATCAGGACGCCCCTCTGGAAAACCAAAGGCCCCGAACTGGGGATTTTATTGGAGCATAAACTTGGACAATTAAACTCTTCAGGGAGGAGATTTCTCGAGACAGTTTCGTCAAGCAGCTTTTTCCAGCTGAGCCTGGGCCCCAAAATAACAAGAGCCCGAACACAGAGACGCTGTTTGCCGGTCGGGAGCGCGATCCCGGGAATGTCAACCGGGAGCCTGGTGAGTTTTCCTCCTTAATGAGGTGTGAAAAATCAACGGAGCTGCGTGGCTCTCGCAGGGGAGCCGTGGGGCGGCTGTTCCAGGGCCAGCCCCTTCCACCCTGCCCTGCTCCAAACCCCCACAATCGCCCTTTGACAGCCACGGATCCAGCCCTGCTTCCCCTCCCTGATGGCAAACAGGGAGAGCCTGGAAATGCTGGAAATCCCTGGAGAGCCCGACAGCACCTGGCTTCACCCATTCCTCCATTGTTTCTCTGCTGAGGGGGTCCAACCACCGAAATTTGGCTGATTTTGGGTGTATTTCAGTGCCTCTCTGCAGTGTGGGTTCTGTGCTGCCAGGCTCCTGATCCAGTTGGGATGATCCTGATCCTGTAACAACTCAGGAACCTGAGGCACTGGGTTATTCCTTATTTCTGGGTTCCCAAAGAGCTGAAATCCTAATCAAATGCCAAAATTAGGGCGCTGTGGGCTGTGCTCCCTATGGGAAGTGACCCAGCACTTTGTGCCATCACCTCCAGGGCTGAAGCCACCGGAGAAAATATTTTTCCTGGTGCTTATGGTAGAGAATTCCAGATTAAAGTCAGCTGCACATTGGATTTTTTGGAAAATTTCCAGTATATCCCACTACAGACTCTGAGATGAACTTCTCAGGCTGACCTGGGGATACTTCCCCACCAAAATCTCCGCAGCCCAGGAGAAGCTGAGGGAATTTCCACAAGGAAGAGAAGCATCCAGAAACATTTCTGGGAGCAGAGCGGGCTAGGAAGCAGGATATGGGATCCAGGGAAGCAGTGACAGGTTGCCTCCGAGCCGCTCCTGGCACATGTTCCCGGCCGCCTGTTGCTGTCTCCGAACAGATGTGGGCAGTTTGTGGGATGATGAAGTATTGGATCTGTTTCTCCTTCAGGGATTATTCCTACCAAATAAATCTGCAGGTTTATATGTTTAGCAGCTGACGGAGATCCCTTTTCCCTCCCCTTCTCCGTTCTGTTATTCCTTGCAGCCGGAGCCAAAACAAGGCTTTTAAGGCAGGGAGAGGAGGGGGAACGATCAGGATGGGATTTGGGAAATTTCGGAGACAACGCAACAGCGAATGGGGGCAAAACATTCTGCCCAAAACACAGCTCATGGATCCATCTCAGCTTGTTCCAGGATGGATCCTGGACTCCAGGAGCGTTGGTTTAACCACCAGGTCATAAATTCGTCTGGGAGCTTTAGGATTTGTGGCCTGGGGAAAGATCTTTCCCTCTCTCCTGGTGGTATTGGATTTATTTGTTTTCCCTTTCTCTCTTTCTTTAGGAGCTGCCTTGGGCTTGGATTTACAGTGGTTTAAATTCCTCTGAAAATATTCCCTGATCAGCCCCGCAATGAAAGACGGAGAGCGTGTGATGAAGGAGCCCAACCTGTTTGCAAGGGCATGCCAGGTTTTCTTTGGGAATGGCAGGTTGATCCAGAGGCATGAGCTGAGTCATGGATGTTGATGTTTGGATGTCTCCTTTTTAGGGAGAAGGTCTGAATTTCCTTTAAAGCCTCTCCAAGCCCAGCCTGGAAGGCTCAGCGCTGCTTCCGTGGCTCCTGGATGTCTGGTGCCAGAGATCCTCCTGCAGGGCTTTGCTTCCTAAATCCTCCTTCCAGTTCCTAACTCCCCTTGTTCCATAAACATCCAGTTCCCATGGCCAGCTCTGGGGGAATAAGGGACGTGCAGGAAACACTTGGTCCTTAAAATGACACAGCCGCTGCTGCACCTGAAAATCTCCAGGAGTGTTTTACCTGGAATATTCCTCAAGGGATGGGGGATTCCTGGAGATTCAGCTGCTCTGGGAAAGGAGCCCAATCCAGCACTCAGACCCCGCACATGGGAGAGAGGGAACAGCTACTGAAGGGTGTCCTGGAATTATGGAATATCCTGACTTGGGAGGGACCCACAAAGATCAGCGAGTCCAACTCCCAACCCTGCACAGCACATCCCAAAAATCACCCCACGGTGAAAAATCACATCCTGACACTTGGCCATCATCATCATCATCATCATCATCATCATCCTAATCCCAAAGGCACCATGAGGAGAGGGAAGTGGTTATGGATTCAGCTCATCCGGAGCACCAAGCTCAGCCTTGGGAAGCCAAGGAAGCAGATCCCACTTGGGTGGAGCAGGAGGGCTCACGGTGATGTCTGAATCTCCCTGCTCGTTTGACCACGGATCGAAAAGCTGAGACCTCTGCAAGAGGAAGTCAGGATTCCATGGGGAGGCTGTGAAAAACTGGGAAGGGTGGCTGGGAATGAGGGTTTGGAGAGGGCTGAATGCCCTCAGTGACAGGGACACAGCTGGATTCAAACACTGTTGGAATTGCTGATCTTAAAGGGCTTTCCCAACCTCAAGGATTCTCTGATTCCATGTTTTCCTCGGCTGCTTTTGGGATGGGGATGTGGCCGTGCACATCCATCCCCTGGGAATACAAGGCTGTTTCCCTATGGGAATGGTGGGGCAAAGGGGATACTTGGAGCAGGTCTGGGACAAATCCCTTGGCTCGTGGGTTTTTCAGCCTCACCTTTTGCTGCCTTTCCTGCTCCTCCATTATAGTAATTAATGAGATAATTAAAGGAGCACGGATAAAATAATGGGATCCATGTGAAGACGGGGAAGCTGTTGGAATCCTGACTATATCCCTGACTCCTGTGGCCAATCCAGGGAACGTGCCTCTCGAGGCATCTCCCAGACCCTGCTGAATCACCCAGCAATTTGGGAAGAAAAAAGCCGGAGTGGTTCTCATGTTACCAAGGAAAAGCCAATGGAAGTAGGACAGAGCCACTTCCATATTAAAGCCTGGGGTTAACGCATTTCACAACAGCCAAATCTTTTCTCAGCTTGTCCTTTATTTAAATTGGGGGGAAATGCTACGGAATCCCACAGGGACAAACCTGCTCTTGGACTCATCCCACGGCAAAGCCGAGCGGGGAAAGAAATCTTATTTGTAGAGTGTTTTAGACCCAAAAAACCACAAAACCCCCATTTTTTTGCATTTTCCATCCCATTTTGCGTGGATGACCACGATATTACACCGCTCTGAGGGAACTTTGGCAGCTTCTCTCGCTGTTTTACAGCACAGTTGTTCTTCGAAACAAAAGGTTTGGATTAATGGTGTTTTAATGTCCAGGATATGACAGAAATGAAATGCAGGAACAGTTGGCTCGCTCGCTGGGAGCCGAGTCAAGCTCAAATTTGGCCGCCAGCCTGTGGAGCTCCTCCGGGACACCCGAAAGGGGTGTGAACATTAACTCATAGAGCCATAACCCCGCTGCTCCCGAGCCTGCTCAGCCTCCCACTAATGCAATAATTGAATCAAAACCATCTTCAGTTGTGTTAAAAACAACTTTGAATGCTGGAGAAAGGCTCAAAAGCCCGGCAAACCGCACATCCCGAGCTATTTAAAGGTCTGGATAACTCCATTTTCCTGCTGAAGGTGAACCTCTGGCACAGGGCGAAGCTTTGGTTGCATTTATTAAGACTTAACAAATTACCCCCCAAAAAGCAGCACTGATTTGGCTTTTTTGTTGTTCCAAGGCAACATAAATCCTCTAAATACCCGGAGCAGAAGGCAGGGATAATTATCACTGAAATATCTCTGACATTTCCTTCAGGGTTTGTGAAATCCTCAAGGCCTCTTTCTATCTTTGTCAGTGCCTTCCTCTGCTTCCTACGACCACGTGCCTTAACTCCTCCATCTCTCCAGCCTCCAACTCTTCTGTTCCATTGTGTGCTTGACTTCATTTTGGTGCCAGCTTCTTCCACTCTGTTTTTCTTTCTTCTTTTATTTTTTTTTTTTTTTCATTTTGGTAATTGGGAACAGGCAGAAGTTTTGGGTATTAAAAAAAAAAAAAAAGTCCAACAAAATAAAGAGCGTTCCACATAATTGAGAGAAGTTAACAAAGCGTGAAACGAAATAAAAAACACCATCCGGTGCTGATGTCAACGTTCATCAATGCAGGAGTGCTCAGAGCCATCCAGGAGAGGTTGGAGCTGCATCCCAGCTTTTGGAATGACTTTGTTGCTGTTGTCCCACAGAATTTTTAGGAGTTCTTGATCAGGTCGTTCTTTGGACCATGGGATATGCTTGAATGCTTCAAGTGTCCTGCTTTAGGTATTTGGTGTGTTGCTGGTGTCACTCTAAATTATCCCACACACGGCCCCTCTGAGCACTGTCTGGGTGTTTGATCAGAATCCCAGAATCCCAGAATCCCAGAATCCCAGAATCCCAGAATCCCAGACATAAGGCTGGAAAAGCCCTTCAAGGTCCTCGAGGCCAAGCTGTGCCCGATGCCCACCTTGTCCCCAGCCCAGAGCACCGAGTGCCACATCCAGACATTCCTTGGACACTTCCAGGGATGGGGACTCCAAACCTCCCTGGGAGCTCCTTCCAGTGCCTGACCAGCCTTTCCATGGAGAAATCGCTCCTGAGTTGTGGCCACCTTTGATGAACTCACCTTCTGCTCTTGCTGAAGGTCAGAAAGGCCCATAAGGAGGAAGAACAAGTGGGGAAGAGACTCAATATCCCCTGGAGCACCATGAGAGGATGAAGAGGCACCTCAGTGGTGCTGTCAGGCTGGGATTTGGAAGATCCAGAGCCAGAAGCCATCATTTGACTTTGTCACCGACTGGAAAGTCCCCAAGGAGAGAGGAGCCAGCAGATTTTCAGCTGGGTTTTTTCAGCATTTTTTTCAGCTTGTTTCTCCAGCAGATTTTCCAGTGACCGCATCCACGAGCATGATCACCTCCAGGACAGCTTTGCCATGTTTCACTCCTTATCTCCAGGAGGATGGAACTCCTGGAGCTGCGGGTGTCCTGCCAGTGGGTTTTGCCCCGCACGTGACAGCACCGTGGTCAGGTTGTGCCCTCAGCAGTGCCAGCGGCAGCTGCTTTGTGTCTGTCAGTGTGACCTCAGCATAACACGGCAAAAATCGATTCCTTCTCCGTTTCTCCCGTCCCCACCCCGAGCCCCTCAGCAGCAAAGTTGATTTCCTGCTTGTGATTAGGGATGGTTTACATCCACTTCCTAAAGTTGTTTTCCTTTTATTCCTATCATTTAAACAGAATTCTGGGGATCGTTGCTTTGCCCAGACATCTGCACTTCCAACTTTGCCAACTTTGGGATGCTGGAATCCAGCTCATCCCAGAGGATTTGCACGGGCTGAGGCTCCGACCTGGACTTCTCCCTGTGAAATCCCAACCCTCTCTGTCATCCCACCACTTCCAAGTGGAGCTGGAAGAGGCTCTGCAGGAATTAGAGCACTTAGAGGAAAGTGTGATGTTAAATCCCTACGTGCCAAAGCCACCGGGATGAGTAATAACGAGGTGTCAGACTGACACTGATCCTCTTCCCACGGAAAAGGGGGGATGGAGCTGGCCCGAGGCGGGCACAGGCAGAAGGAGCTGTGGGGATGGATGAGAAGCTCCTTCCCTGCCCATCCTCCCTCCAAGGAAAAGCTGGATGAGCTCTGCGCAGATTTCTCTCCTCCCTGGCTCAGCCAAAGCTGTCAGCACGAGTCCAACCCTCCCCTGCCCGTTCCCACTCTGGGAGGAGGGAGAGGGAAGGTGAAAGGGAAACTGGCAGTCCCTGGGAGCTCGTTTTTCCCTGCTGGAATTAAGTCATCCTGCTGAGTAAAGAGGTGGATTCACTTCTTCCATGAGTCCCCTGCCACGCTCCGAGGGGGAGTGGAGCTCGTTCCTTCTGCACCAAGCAGCTCTTGGTTGGGAATTGTCTGTCCTGCATTCTGGGCACCTCTTGGCCTTTTCCAGAGGGAGTTTATTCCTTGCTGAAGGCAGAGCAGGAATTTCAGGTGGATCAGGAGGCTCCACCTTGGTTATTTCTAAAAAAAGGACGATGGAGTGTCCTTCAAGGGCAGAACACCCAATCCTTTGGAAGAGCAGAGTGGATTTGGGATCAATACTGGGAATGAGAGCTTTAATGCACCCACACCTCATGGGATTACATCACCTCACTCAGCTGGGAATCACACAGCAGTTGGATTCTGGGATTTACCTCCTTCACCCCAAAAAAGAGTCAAAACATTTCCACACTGTGTCCCATTGGGAAAGTCCCACTCAGGCAGCCAAAACAAAATGTTCCGACCTTATTCCCACTAAATTGTGTCAGAAGCTTTGATTCCTCCTCCTCTTGTGCTGGTGTGGCTCAGTCCTTTGCTTTTGGCGGCATCCCTCTGGACTTATGAGCTCTGGGAGTGGTCATTAATGTGATTCCCGGCTCCCTGACAATCCAATAAAAGAAGTGTTTTCCCCAGCCCTCAGATCCCAGCTGGCCCCAGAAAAACAAGTGTCATTCCCAAAAAACCCTGTGCTCCCCTGTGCCGGGCAGCTCCCGGGGCATTGCCTTTGCTCCGAGCCAGCAGCAGGGAATTTCTAGGAATATCTCCTTGTTCCAAGCTCTGTTCTTTGCTGCTTTACCATCCTTATAATTCTCATTCCTGGGGGATGGATACCTGCCTCTATCCTATAAAAACCCAATTATCCTGGTTATTCCTGCTGTGAATAATGGATTGAAGCACCTGCTGCGGTGTCTCAGGTTGGAAGATCCAGCTTCCCCCGTGGTTAAAGGCAGAGTTGTGACAACTTCAGGAGCACGTGGTTAAAGGCAGGAGAGGGATTGTGCTCCCTAAATGATTCCCACTGATATTTCAGGAGCTGGGAACACACAGTCCTGGACACACAGAGGTTTTAGTGCTTTTTTTGGGCATAGGTGCCTGTGCCTGCCCTGGATTCACAGGTAGTGTTGGAATATTGTCTTCCCAATTTCCTGGCTTACCTCTGTGAGACAGAGCCAGGAGATGCCAAGGAAAAACCAGGAAAGCATTCCAGTAATTCAGATGCAGTGATAACAGGAAATTCAGGGAACAAGTGCCAACAAGCCAGGAAAAGGCATTTGTGCAGGAATACCGGGATCACAAATTCTGCCTGTGGGAGCTCAGTGAGGCCTCATTATCCACAGACCCATCCATTTCCCTCTGGAATTTTACAGCCATTGGCTATGGGGTGATTAGACTCAAAGTGGATCCCTGCTTAACAAATTCCAGCTCTTTCCCTACGTACCAGGCTGGCACAGGAGGGGAGAGCACCAAACCAGATTCCAGCTGGAAAGAGTTCCCACATTCCCATTCTCAGCTGCCCTCAGCATCCCTTGCTCGTGTCCTGGCGTCCCTTTGTTGACCCCATCCATAGGAAATGGAGATGGGATGGGGATAAATTTATGGATAAATCTATGGAAAGCTACTGGGACAGGTTTCCCTGTGGCTGGCCCATCCCTGGAAGTGTCCAAGGCCAGGCTGGATGGGGCTTGGAGCAACCTGGGATAGTGGAAGGTGTCCCTGCCTTCAGGGCTGGAATGGGTTGAGCTTTGGTCCCTTCCAACCCAAACCAGTCTGGGATTCTGGGAATGTACATTCCTCTGCAGCCAGAGCAATCCCTCATCTGCTTTTCCCAGGAATCACACCGGGATAACCCAACTTTTCCACCTCGCAGGGTGGGACACCTCCAGCACCTCCAGCCCTGCCCTGCCATGGGGAAATAATCCCAAAATAAACATTTAGGGGAAAAAACCCCACATTTAAAAAGGCCATTCCATAGGCCTTATCCATAAAGGATCCATATTCCCTGGATTGGGAAAGGGCTGGGTGGAGAAGACAGTGTTGTGTTTGCTGTAGCAAAGCAACAGTAGCTGACATGAAATCCCATTCCAAGGCTGGATTTTATTCCTGGAGGTGCCTTTGAATTAAGGGTTTTAAGCAGCATTTCTGACTCAACCCTAAACACAGCAACTGTTGCTAACAGCGGGCAACAATTAACAAATTAATCTCAACGCCAGCACACGCTGGGGACTGCTTTTCCTGGGAAATGAAAAGGGATTTTTGCCCTGTTGTGTTGATTTAATGCTGTTTTTCCAACCCCCAAATTTTGCACCCCCTTGGCTGCGTCACCTTCCCAGCCTGATGTGCCCCTGGAAAAATCCTGCCCTTCCGGAGGGGGCAGAGGGGGGACATTGTCCTGCTCAGAGGTCCCAACATCGGATGGAGCAGAAGAAGACCCCACTGTGGGGTTTCTTATCTTTCCAGGCTGTTGTTTTCCTGCCAGGAATCTCCCGTCCACCTTGGGAATGCTTTAAATGCTTCCAGGCACTGCTCGGGCTCCTGGATAGGGAATTGTGTGAGCACTGGGACTGGGATGAGAGCAGGGATTGATGCCACCAGCACACCTGATCCTCACGAAAACCCCATAATGGCCCCAGTTCCGGACATTTCCCATGTTTTCCCTGAGCTCTGCAAGTGAGGATTTCCATGTCTCTGAGTAGAGGTTGCTCGAAATCAAAGCTCCCAAAATCCAGAGGCATCTTTGGCACTGGAAAACAGGGGATGGAGGGAGCACCCAGAGCCAGCTGGGAGCACAACCCCCTCACCCTTCACCCACCAGAAGTCCAAGGAAAAATGTTATTTTATTAAAGTGTCATTTTAATTAATCGGCCCTTTTAATAAAATATCATTTTATTAAACCTTCAACAGTGAAGCAGAGACTGCAGAGCTGCTGCAACCAAATAAATCACCCTAAAACCACTTTTTTGTCATTAATTTCTGTGTTTCAAGCAAAGAAAAATACAAGTGGGTGTGAGGAGGCTCTCAGGGTTAACCCCTGCACCCAACTGGGCCATTCCAAAAATCCCACAAAAATCCTGGGAAATCCCAGGAAAACAGTCTGCTGTTTTTCCTGGGTGCTGCATTGCTGCTGTCCCATCAGGTGAATGGGGTTTTACTGCATGAATATCCAATATTTTGCTCTTCCCAGCAGAGAAGGGCAGAGTGATTTGAAGGGAACTAGGGAGAGCTTGCTCAGCATTCCCAGGAAAGCAAGGAGCACTGAAATGCAACCCAGCGTGGTGGACTCAATAAAGACTTTGAGGGATGCTCCATTTTCATTTCTTAGAGAGAAACGTAAAACCCAGGATGTGAAGAGCCAAGACATTTACTGGGAAATTCCTGGCATTTCTTCTTGGAACGCTTCGTGATCATTCCGGGCCGTGGGTTTTCAGGAAAATGCCGAGAGCAAGGACATATTATCCAGGGAATGCTGCGATGCCACACAGCTTGGTGGGCTGGATTATTTAGAAAATAGAATTCCAAGGAGGAAATGCTGAGGAAAGGCCGAGGAAAGGCCAAGGAAAGGCTGAGGAAAGGCCGAGGAAAGGCCAAGGAGAGGCTGAGGAAAGGCCAAGGAAAGGCCGAGGAAAGGCTGAGGAAAGGCCAAGGAAAGGCTGAGGAAAGGCTGAGGAAAGGCTGAGGAAAGGCTGAGTAAGGGCCGAAGAAAGGCTGAGGAAAGGTCAAGGAAAGGCTGAGGAAAGGCTGAGGAAGGGCCAAGGAAAGGCCGAGGAATCTGAGGAAAGGCCAAGGAAAGGCTGAGGAAAGGCTGAGGAAGGGCTGAGGAAAGGCTGAGGAAAGGCCAAGGAAAGGCCAAGGAAAGGCCAAGGAAAGGCTGAGGAAAGGCCGAGGAAAGGCTGAGGGAAGGCTGAGGAAGGGCTGAGGAAGGGCCAAGGAAGGGCCAAGGAAGGGCCGAGAAAAGGCTGAGGAGGAGCCGAGGAAAGGCTGAGGAAGGGCTGAGGAAAGGCCAAGGAAAGGCAGAGGAGGAGCCGAGGAAGGGCTGAGGAGAGGCTGAGGAAAAGCTGATGAAAGACCAAGGAAAGGCTGAGGAGGAGCTGAGGAAGGGCTGAGGAAAGGCCAAAGAAGGGCTGAAGAAAGGCTGAGGAAAGGCTGAGAAAAGGCCAA
The DNA here is from genome assembly GCA_026261815.1 of Monarcha castaneiventris obscurior. Lineage (NCBI taxonomy): Eukaryota > Metazoa > Chordata > Aves > Passeriformes > Monarchidae > Monarcha > Monarcha castaneiventris. The sequence continues at coordinate 8,252,161 of JAMPIT010000856.1, read as the reverse complement.
GGAAGGGCCGAGGAAGAGCCGAGGAAAGGCCAAGGAAAGGCTGAGGAAGGCTCCCCTGCCCAGCCCTGGGAACAGAACCCTTCCAGCCGGAATCCCGGGGTCGGAATGCTCCAGCTCCAGCTCCGAGGTCTGCCCGGAGCTTTTCAGCAAAGCAACACAAAGCCCGGGCAGACAGCGAGGAAATTACCCTGTGACAGCCGCTAAAAATATGCTGGAAAACATTCCAAGGCAGGCTTGGGCCGGCTGGAGCAGCCTCTCCCTCCCTGACAGACCTCCCTGGTCACTCCAGCTCCCGCCTTGTGCTCCGCTCCTTTTTCCCTTGGATTTTTCCCACTGAATTGGATGGGACACGACTTCCTATTGCGACCAAATTGCTTCCGTCGGCTTGTGGGGGAGAGAGCAGCACATAAATATGGTAATTTTCCCTCTGAGGCCCGGAGAAGACGATGAGGAGAGAGGCTGGATATGCAGATGGATAAATGATTAACCAGGCGCTGCCCTTTATCTGTCTGGAAGTCCTCTGGAAAAGAAAGGTTAAGGGAAAAATCCAGGAGCAAGTGGTCCTGGAGCTCATTAATCCGTCTCTTTTTGCTGGCACCAGGCAGGTCCTTGGCCCCCCAGGGGCTCTCAGGGTCTGCTTCAACATTTTTCTTTGATAACCAAAGCAGTTTTTCATGGCCAGCAGTGACTGAGAGGTGGATTTGGAGCTGTTACCTCACCTTACCCCCGATATTTTTGGATCACAGGACAACCCAATCATCAGGAGTTGGCCCAGGCACTGCTTTTAATGGGATTCCCAGAAAAAAAAAAGCCCTGGAGTTCAGATGGGACACAGCCTGGGTTTCTCTGGAGTTAAACACTGAGGGAGAGCTGGGAAGAGAGGGAAGCATCCGAAAGCACAACTCTCCTTAATGATGGAGTCTTGACCAGCATAGCTGGGGTTTTTCCAAGAATTTTCATTGTTTTGCTCCATTGGAAAAAAGCAGCCCATGTTCCCAATGTGCCAAACATAAAACTGAGGAAAACCATCCTGGGGAGGGTCTTGGGGCAGTGAATCCCACCCTGTCTGGGCCAGAACCGGGATGTGTTCTTCTCCAGCAGCTCCCAGGGGCAGCATTCCCAAATCCTCTTGAGAATGGATGCCCCAAGCCATGGCCACGGCACAGGACATTCCAAATGGGAAGAGCCAGCACATCCCAGAGTTGGAAGCTCTGTAGGAAAAAGCTCCATCCCTGTGGCTGTGGGAACAGGGGAAACTGAGGCATGGGTGACACCAGGGGGATATCCATGAAATACCAGAGCAGTTTGCTTGGAAGGGACCTTAAAGATGATCCCATTCCACCCCTTGCCATGGGCAGGACACCTTCCACTATCCCAGGGGCAGCATTTCCAGATCCTCTGAAGAATGGATGCCCCAAGCCATGCCCACAGCACAGCACGTTCCAAATGGGAAGAGCCAGCACATCCCAGAGTCAGGGGCTCTGTAGGAAAAAGCTCCTCTAGGAGCATCTCCATCCCTGTGGCTGTGGGCATGGGGAAACTGAGGCACGGGGGACACCAGGGGAATGTCCATGGAATATCAGAATGGTTTGGTTGGAAGGGACTTTAAAGATGATCCCATTCCACCCCTTGCTGTGGGCAGGGACACCTTCCACTATCTCAGGCTGCCGTGATCCCATTTCCTCCAGCGCTGAGCACCCCCAGGGCCTCCAGTTGAAAATGAGCACCAGGGAACGGAGGGAAGCAAAGCAGAGCAAAGCGAATCCACTTTTCCCTTCCTTCCCTCAGGGAACGCGGCAGGGGAGGGAGGAGAAGGGGTTAAAGGGATCCATCCAGGCAGGGATCACAGGAGACCCCCCCTTTGGCGGGGATGGGGCTGAATAATTCAGCATCTCCTTAACCCTGGGCCAGCAGCTCCCACTCGCTCCCTGCTCCTGCCAGCCCGTCCTCAGGGAGCCATGGCAACCCTCCGGGCGCCAGGAATATGGAAATCACAAGGATTTCATTTTGCTGCGGCACAAAAAAAAAGTTGTTTGATCCGAGGGTTGAGGCTTTTCTGCAGCTTTCAGCGGAGAATCATTTCTGTGTTCATATCTCCCCTTCAGCTGTCAGTTCGCAGCTCCGAAAAACCCCAAACATGAAAATAAAAAAGGCTGAAATATTCTCCCCCCCCCCCAAAAGAAATTAAAAATCAAAATGATTTGGTTTTTCTGGGCTGGGTTAACACTGGAGTTGCTGGAGGGAGCTTCGTGATGATGTCAGAGGGGTTGGACATGGATCTGTCCTGAGTGTGTCCAAAGGAATGGGAAATAGGGGATGTTTAGATGGGATATTGGGAAGGAATTTTTGGCTGTGAGGGTGGGGAGGCCCTGGCACAGATTCCCAGAGAAGCTGTGGCTGCTCCTGGATCCCTGGAAGTGTCCAAGGCCAGGTTGGACGGGGCTTGGAGCAACCTGGGATTGTGGGAGGTGTTGGGGTGGGACTGGAAGGGCTTTAAGGACCCTTCCCACCCAAACCAGTCTGGGATTCTGTGATCCTGTGCAATTTGGTGGGAATCACTGCAAGGGGAGAGCCAAGGATGGGATCAGGATGGGACCAAGATGGGATCAGTGGGATGGGATCAGTGGGATGGGACCAGTGGGATGGGATCAGCAGGATGGGATCAAGATGGGATCAGGAAGGGATCAGGGTGGGATCAGGGTGGGATCACTGGGATGGGATCAGGATGGGATCAGGGTGGGATCAGCAGGATGGGATCAGTAGGATGGGATCAGTGGGATGAGATCATCGGGATGGGATCAGGATGGGATAAGGATGGGATCAGGATGGGATCAGTGGGATGGGATCAGGATGGGACGAGGATGGAATCAGGATGGGATCAGGATGGGACGAGGATGGAATCAGGATGGGATCAGGATGGGACAAGGATGGGATCAGGACGAGATCAGCAGGATGCAGGTGCCACAGCTCCTCCCTTGGGAATCTGCCTCACCCCAGGAGCGTGGGATGCTCAGGCTGGCGGGAAGAGCTCAGCCCTGCAGCAATCCCCAGCTTTTGATGGGATATCAGCACTTAGAGCCCCTCCAGAGGCAGGACCCAGCTCCTGAGTGCTCCAGAATTCCAGGAAAATCGATCCTGCCCCCGTGGCTTCCCGCGGAGGAGCGGGTGGGCAGCAGCTGCCTGTGCAAGCTGCCAAGGGAGCCGGGGATGGAGTTAATGGGAGAGCTCCGGCTCGTTTTCCCTCCCCGCTAAATCCAGTGAAAAGCTGGAACAGCTTGGAGCAAGGAGCAGGGGCTCAGCAGCTGCTGCTGGGACGGTTTGTGACCTCTGTGGGTTGGCAGAGAGGGGAGGCTCCTGTAACACATCCCGGGAAGCTGCTCCGGCTCCTCCGAGGGTTGAGCTCGGAACTTCTGCTGGAGCCGAGTTTGAAACACTTGGAATTCCCTGGAGCTCCGGGGGTTCCTCTGAGGTGCTGCTGCCATACAGGAAAATCCCATTTTTCCCAAAAGATACCTCAGAAGGGCCAACTTTGAGTGGATTGACTCAACCTGTGGAGGGAGGTGGATTTGTGGGAGCACCCGAGGGTTTTCCCACCTTTCTGTCTCTCCTTGCTCCCATCCAGATCCCAAAGAAATCAGCTGGGAATCACAATTTTTCTTAGGAAAATTCCAACCTGGTTGGTCATCTGGAAGCAAACGAGGAGAGCTCTCCTGGGAAGAAGAGAGATTTTTACACTCCAAGCCCAGAGAAGCAGGATCGTGCAGAGGGAATGTGTCAGGAAAGGGCAGGAAGGTCAGACCTGAGTGGAATTTCATTATTCCAAGGTTTTTCAGACATCCTGTGGAACGGCAGCAGAGGTTTCTGGATAAACAGCTCTAAAATCTGCATCAGCTCCTTCACTCTTGGGATCATGGATAACACTTCCATGCTGGTCCATGGAATACATGAATTATCCCAGATTTCCAAGCTGTCGGAATAAAATAAACACAGGCAGCACGTGGCCAGAGGACACTAAAAATCCTGGAGTTCCCTCCCCAGCTTTTCCTGCTGTCCAGAGCTCCCTGGCAGCCGAGGGCAGGATGGGTCAGGCCTGGGCAGCAGCTCCCCTGGAGCAGGGAATGGCAGGGAATTCTTTCCCAGGAATTCAAGGCTGGAGATAGGAAATGTCCTTCGCAATTCCAGTGGAGATCAGATTCCTTGGAATAAAATCATGGAAGCACCAACCTAGTGAACTCCAATTCACCTGAAAAACCCTAAATGGTCCCACCCAAATCCTAAAAATCCATCATTGCTGGGAACATTTCCGCCCCAATTCTGGGATAACTGGGATGAGTGGATGGCACTGCATGGAATCAGCTCCCAGGGAGAAAATTCCAGGCAAACTCCACACAAACCATGGGAAGAGCAGGATAACTGTGCCCCTTGGAGCATGGGCTTTATCAGCCAAAGGCACTCAGCACCAGAATTCCAATGGGCTGGAAATTCCAGTATTTCCAAGTGGTATTTGAAAATATAATAATAAAAAAAACCCCAAAAAACCCAAAAAAACCCCCCCAATAAAATAAAAATAAAAATAAAAATAAAAATAAAAATAAAAATAAAAATAAAAATAAAAATAAAAATAAAAATATTAATGATGATGATGATGATGATAATAATAATAAATTGTTGTTATTGTTATCGTTATTGTTATTATTATTAATAATAATAAGAATAACAAAACCCCTAAATAAATGGTGCAGAAAGCTCTGATTGATGTGTTTCAAAACACGGCAAGAAAAATCTATTAATAATCAAAATAAAAAACATTAATCAAAATTTTTATTTATTAACAAGAAAGAAGAAAAGCTGGGAAAAAAATCATTCTTTTTACTTCAAAATTGCTCTTTTAATGAATTCCCAGATCATCTGTTCCAATCCCTACATTCCAAGTGCCACAAAAAAGCTGCAACCAACCCGATTTCGTTGGCCCTTCTGTAGCCATTTAACTTCCCTGATCCTTAAAACTGAATTCCTTAAAAAAAATCCAAGCAATTCACTCAAATACCAGGAAATAATTCGAGTTTAGCAGAATTTCTCCATATTAACACATTTTTAAATCCTCCTCTGCCCGTGGCGGGATGAACTCCGCCTCTCCCGTCTGGAAGTTTATTGCCCATTCCTAATGATCAGTATCCATTTCATTCCCGAGGAATGAAGGGATTTGAGCGCTAATGTGGCACTGGGAGCAGCACTTTGCTGCTGGCTTGAACTGGGAAAACGATTCCGTGCCTCCCTGTTTTCCTGGAGAGGGCGGATACGCGACACCAGCCCATGGAAATCGCTCCCGGGTCAGGAGTTTAAGCCTGAGCTGGGCGGGGGGAGCTGATCCCTGTGGGGATCCTGATCCCAGAGCTCCTCCCTGGAGTGTGGATCCCCCTGGATATGGGAAGTGTGCAAAACAAGGCAAAAGTCCTTTCTTTCCATGCTTTGTGCACACATCCCAAAGCATTTTGGACTTTATTCCTCCCCAAAAAAATCTCGTTTTGAGCCTTCTCACACCCTCGGGTTGTTGTTGCTGAACTTTTCCAGCATCATGGAATGGTTTGGGCTGGAAGGGAGCTTCAAACTCACCCAGTTCCAACCCCAACTCCTTCCACTATCCCAGGTTGCTCCAAGCCCTGTCCAACCTTGGACACTTCCAGGGATCCAGGGGAATCTGCAGCTTCCCTGGGCAGCCAAGGCCTCCCCACCCTCATCGTAAAAAAATTCCTTCCTTTTTCTTATTTGAATCTCCATTTCTTCCATTCCAAACCATCCAAGGATGGGGTTTGGAGCAACCTGGGTTAGTGGGAGGTGTCCCTGCCCACGGCATGGATCAGGATGAGCTTTAAGGTCCCTTCCAACCGAAGCATCCCAGGATTCTGTGAGGATCAGCAGAAGGAAGGAGCCAGTTCTGAGCAGGGAAATCCAGGCAGGACCTGGTGGGATGCAGAGCCTGTGATTCCCAGGCCTGAGTTCCCAGGCTGGAAAATCTCCTTGGGAAACTGCTGGGATGCTGAGCTGAGATCTCCAGGGGCCAGGATTGTCCCTGTTCCAAGAGTGGTATCAAGAAGATAAATTCAGGAAAAGATACCAAGGCAGCCCCCACATTGTGGATTAAAGATCTGGGAATTCCTGGGATCTGTGGCAGCTCAGGGAGGGAGGCAGAGTGACAGGGAGAGATGGGATAACAAGGAAAAGACCACCCAAAGGAGAGCTTGGATCTTGGAAGTCTCGGAGCAGAGCCAGCTGGGAAATCTGCACTCATTTGAAGGAATTTTAATGGTTTCTGGTCCTCACAAAATCTTGGATCCCTCACAATCTGCTGCATCCCAGCGTTCCACAGGAACACCCCTCTTGGCTCCGGGAGCAGCTCTGGAATCTCCTTAGTGACATCCAGACCTTTTCCCTACGAAATCCCATGCAGGACTCAGAATTCCCTCCGGAAACTCATCCCCTTGTGTTGCACAGGATTTTGGTTTACAGGTCATGGAATGCTGGCTCCTTCCAGCTGGGCAATCATTTCCTTCCCAACCTGCAAGGAGCCAGGGCTGCTTCCTTTGCAAAAATCCAAGGAGCTGCTGAATTCTGCTCCGTGGCAGCAGCTTCCCAAGGCCAATTTTCCTGGCTAATCCTTGGAGCCTGTCAGGATCTCGGAGCCAGGCCCGGCCTGGCACGGTCCCCAAGGGGCTGTGCAGGGAACAAAAGATCCTGTGACACGGCTTAAATCCAGGGATCTGGGGGGCTGCCTTCCACTCCAGCCTGGATTGGCCTTTTTGCTGCTTTTCCTGAAGAGTGACAGGGAAAACCCTGCAAGGTCTGTGGAAGGCTCCAAGCCCTGCTGATAAATTCCGGATAAATTCCTTTATCACGAGTCAAATCCAACATCTTTGGCTGCAGCTGGGTTAAGTTCATGTCCGATGAGTTTTTCCTGGTGCCACTGGACACATCCCAGCCCAATCATTCCCGACACTCGGCAACCTTCTCTTGGCTCCCAAATTTCCCCAGGGCACAGGAGACAAAACATTTGCCTCTTTCCCTTTCTTTAACTCCTCTCTCCAGAACAGGGCAATAATAATAATAATAATAATAATAATAATAATAATAATAATAATAATAATAATAGTAATAATAAAAAATAACTCATGGGATATGAGCTGCTTTTGGAGCCTGAGGTTTGGGAGAGGGAGGAATAAAAACCAGCCCTAATTATAAGTGTGCAGAGGAGTTGGCCTGGAGGAAATGGGAAGATTACACGCTGCAGGAATTGGGAAGCAGCTCCAAGACAGGCAGTCTGAAGGGAACGACTTGGAACTATTTTCATTTCAAATTGAGAAGAAAAACTTGCCTCCCTTCCTGGTGGTTGTTCAGGGCACTCCTTGCCTAAGGAACAGCAGGGAAATTCCTGGACACGGAGGAAGATGAGGAGGGAGAAGGGATTCAGGCCTTCCTCCAGCCCTCCAGGTTAGGCAGGAATAAAAACCATCGGGATAGAGCCAGAAGGGAAAGCTATAAATCCGTTGGGATTGTGCTGTTTTCCCTCACTCTGATCCCGGGATCACTCCTGGATCCCAGCCGGATCCGCAGCATCCCTGTGGCCTCAGCTCATCCTCAAATCCTCCCCACGGAGCAAACTTTGAGCCAGCTCAGGAACAGCTAAAAACGACTTCACAGGAGGCACCTTCATGACCCGACAGCCCCTAATTAACCACCTCGGGGTCAAGTGGAGTTGGGAGCTAATTGGAGAAGACCCCAGCTAATTAGGGCTTCCCTCCCAGGGTCACAGCCCCTTCAACTTGAAAATGTCTCAATTTACTGTGAGCCAGAGTCGGAAAAATCATTGGAATTAGACCTGGCTGCTAATTTTCCAGTTCCTCTGCACCATCCTCCAGCATATCCCAATTCTTGCACTTGCAAAGGAAATCCTTTTCCAGTTGGGAAAGCTGCCTTCACTTCCAGGCTCCATTTCTTTTTGGCTGCCTGATTGTTCCTCTTCCTTCAAAAAGAAAGGGAGCAGCTCAGCCAGCAGACGTTGGGATGAGGAGGAAATGCAGGAACAGCTGGGTTGGTGGATGGTGTTTTTATGGCTTGCTGGGATTCTCCTTCCATCAAATCCTCATTATTGCACGGGATGCTTTTCCTTCCAGATGAAACTGCAATGATCAGCTCTGCCTGTGAGTAAACCACAGATAGGGCAGGTTTGGGGCTCAGAAATCGCTGAAATTGAACCCAAAAAGAGCCCAGGGATCGGAGCCTTCCCAGTTATCCGTGTGTATTGAAACAGGAATTACTGCCTTGACAATAGATCCGATAGCAGCTGTTTTAGGGGGGAAAAAATCCCTGAAAAAAGCCGGTGGTGAGCAGAAACCACCAATTTCATGCAGCAGGAGCTGGAGGTGGAAATCAATCTTTTTCTTGCCCAAAAAGTCTCTGTGTGTCTCCAGCCAGCAGTGGCAGGGATGGGCTGAGCCAGAGGCAGCCACAGCTTAATTTATCCCATGGATTTTCCCTGCTCAGTCCCAAAAAGAAAACCCCCTTTCCCTGGGCACTGCCAATGGATACAGAGGCTTTCCAGCTTTTTGTGGGATTTTGGCCTTTGCCAAAAGCTCCACTGCACATTTTAGGACTTGGCAACAGCAAAAATCCCAGCCTTGGACAGCGACACCATTAGTGGCTTAAAAATAAAGCCCGGCTTAAGACTCCAGACTAAAGCTCTGCAAGGCCTGAGGGGTTTCTGCTCCGTGTCATGTGGAGTCAAACAGGGGTTAACTCCAGGGTCCACTGCTGGCATTCCAGGACTGGGATCAGCAGAGCCAGGCGCATCTGCTGGATGAAGAACCCCTGGAAAAAACGGGATGTTGTTCCCATCGAATAGTGGAAAACAAGGCTGGGAAGGACCTGCCCAGTCCGTCCCAGCCATTCTCCTGCCTCAGGTGGTGCCTGTGGGACAAACCTGATCTCCAGGAGCTTCCAGGGGCATGATTCCAGTACATCCTCAAGAGGTTTTTCCCAGTGCTAAACTCTGTCCTGTTAAAGTGATTTTTCCACCTTAAAACTCCCGTGGTTCCATCATTTCCAAGCTTTTCCCAGTGGGTGTGGAGGGAGCAGCAGCTCTGACACACAGGAAGACTTGAGAAGATGAAGGAGTGAACTCTTCCGGCCTCAGCAGGAGATTGGATTAATAATAGCAATTATAATCGGCCTGTGATCCATCCTTTCCTCAGCATCCATCCCTCCAAGCGTCCCTCAGGGATCCATTTCCCAATTTTCAGTAACAGCCTGGGAATCCCTGAGTCGGATCCCCAGGCGTTCCCTCCTCTCCACCCTCCCAGCTGCCCACGCTGCCGTGCTCCCTCCACATCCCTTGTCCTGTCTTTGTCCCGTTATTTTTGGGGTGGAAAAGCCGCGGGACGCTGCAGAGGCGGGATTCTTCCAAAGGTGGCGGTGCCCACTTGGGTCACATTCCAGTGAGGGCAAGGAAGGGCCATTCCCTGGCCATGGCCCACGAGCCAGCGTGGAAAAGTCAAGGACTGGGGGCTCCTGAGAGCTCCAAAAATCTGGAGATGTGGAGATCTTTGGCCTTGTTCTCCTCCAGCTCAACATGAGTTGATAAATCAGAGCCAACTCCGCATTGGGGACGTGGAGTTTGTGTTTGTTTAATTCCTGCATCTGGTTTTGCTCCACTTGGGCTCTTTGTTTTCACTTATCAGGGTCCGAACTAAGGCTGGAGCCTCCCCAGGAGAAAGGAGGAGGGGTTTTTCCAGGGGAGGGAATTCCTGCAGAGCCTCAGTGCAGGCTGAGCAAACGGGTAAGGCCAGAGGGCAGGCAGGAGAAGGTCGGAGCCACGAAGGAAGGAGAGAAATTCTCTTCTAAACCTTAATTTTGTTCCATCCGCAGCTCTGCTCTGATCCATGCAGATCCTATGGATGCCAGGCTTTTGTAGGGAGCTGGATTTAACCCTGGAATGGCTTCATGAAATCCCAGACTGGTCGAGTTGGAGGGACCTTAAAGCCCATCCAGTCCCACCCCCTGCCATGGGCAGGGACACTTCCACTATCCCAGCTTGCTCCAAGCCCTTGGGAATGAGGAATTTGCCTCCTGCTGGATGGGATACTGAGAGCAGGGAGCAGCCTGGCTCTTGCCAAGCAGGGAGCAGGATGCCTTTGGAAAAGGAAGAGGTTCTGCTGTTCCCCACGCCTTTGTCTCTCCCCATTTTTGGCCTGGCAGCCTCTCCTTGGAGTGGCAGCTCAGGAGGAAAAGTGAAGCTGTCAAGTTTTCAAAGACTTCCTAAAAGTCTTGAAGTTCCTACCAAAAAAATTTCCCAACCCCAACAACACAAACCAACCCCCAACCCCACAGCTTAACAGCTTTATCAACCTTGGAGCAGGATTTTGCCAGAACAGAGCTGGGGAGGACTTGCCAAATTATTTTGTTGTCATTAAAATAAATGAGGTCTCAAGTTCTAAAACAATGATGTGGTGACAGAAAGCTGGAAAGGAGGAGCAGCCCTAATCAGAAGCGAACACGCCGCGTGTTCCGGAGCTGGGAGCACGGAGCTGGGACAGGATCCGCATCCGGCCGGGGCCGTGGGACCTGGGATCCATCTGCTGCGTCTGACGGCTGGGAATTAACTCACGGGGACTAATTACCCCAGAAATGGGAGCTGGGGTGAGAGGGGGGTGTCTTGCACTGTTTTTTTAGGATCGCAGAGTGCTTTGGGAAGAGCCATGGTTTTCCAGGATGGTGCTGCGTGTGACTGTGGATCTGAGGGATGCAGCCAGGCTGATGAGGAGGATGATGGAGCATCACCACCTTCTGCTTCCCAAACAGACCTGGCAGGAGAGTTAAGGATTCATCAATAGGAGGTTCCAACTGCTTTGTGCCAGGAATATCCAAAGGGAAAGGAGAAGGATCAGCAAAGGGAGCTGGAGGCCGGCACACCTGGACTAGAACCAGGCCACACCACACAGGTGGGGCCCAGGACCCTCCGGCCATGGCCGAGTTCCTCCTGCAGCTCCAAGGATTCTGGGGTGTCCAGCCCATCCTGGGGCTGGCCCTGGACTCATCCCATCCCTGCTGGGCCTGGACTCATCCCATCCCTGTTGGGCCTGGACTCATTGCATCCCTGTTAGGCCTGGACTTATGGATGCTGAAAAGCTCCAGCAGAGAGTTTCTTCAGCTCTCTGCAGCATTTCTGTGAGAGTTCTGTCTTTCCCATGCTGATTACTTTGACCAAGGTTACAGTATTGTAAACTTCTTGCACCTGCGGGTTGTTTTGCAGTGTTGTTATGGCTTTGACCAGAAAAACATTCAGAGATGGGTGTCTTAGAACTTGACCAATCCCCTTAGGGGATGGATGGCAAAACCAATCACTTCATGCCACTTAATACACTTTGTGAACTAACATATAAAAGTTTTCAGAGAATTGATTAAACTGCTGCTGCTTCCACTTGACCCTGGGCCTGGTCTTTGTGTCGTTTCTCTACTCGGCCACGGTGAGAACAGCAACATGGACTCATCCCATCCCTGCTGACCCTGGACTCATCCCATCCCTGCTGACCCTGGATTTATCCCATCCCTGCTGACCCTGGAGTCATCCCATCCCTGCTGACCCTGGAGTCATCCCATCCCTGCTGACCCTGGAGTCATCCCATCCCTGCTGACCTTGGACTTACCGCATTCCTGCTGACCCTGGAGTCATCCCATCCCTGCTGGCCCCGGACTCATCCCATCCCTGCTGACCCTGGAGTCATCCCATCCCTGCTGGCCCCGGACTCATCCCATCCCTGCTGGCCCCGGACTCATCCCATGCCCGTGGCCCCTCAGCGGGCAGCTGGCGTCGTGCAGCCGGATTAGGAGCGGCGCTGCTCCAGCTGTGCTGATCCGACACAGGCCCCGCTCCGAGACACGCCGGATTCCCTGGAAGGGCTGCAGAAAGGACACCCCCAGTTGCTGCCCGTGCCTCCGTCTCGATCCAGCGGCACTAATTCCCACCCTAATCCCGCTCCACAACGGGCGCAGTGTTGGGGCCCAGGCAGCCCCTTCCCTCCCCGGCTGACCCCGTGTCCCGGCCCGGCCACGACGGGAGGGTGTCCCTGGGGAGGGGGTGACGGCTCGGGGGGCTGCAGGCACAGGTGGCCCTGCCAGCTGTGGGGTTTCGATTTCCCGCTGATTCCCAAACGGCCCTGGTGGTGTCAGGGAAGCGGGAAAGGCAGGGCAGGCTCGGGAAGGGGCTTTCCTCAGCCTGTGCTTATCCCTGGCTGTTGTGGTGCCTTCTGCTGCAGACCCCATTGGGGATCCTATTATCCTGCAAAAATCTGGGATGCAGAAACACAGCGCATTTTCTCTTCCAGTTCTGTCCCAGGATTGCTCCAAACTGGGCTCCGGGTGCATCTCCAAAACTTTGGTTGCTGTCCCTTCTTACAGACACTGATATTGTTATTTTTATTTCTTTTCCAAGCAACACAGCACCTATCTGTGCCCAAATCTCCTCCTAAAAATTGTCCTGGACTGGCCAACCCCTTCTGTGCCCCTGGGATGCCCACAGGGATTTATCCAATGCATCCCTCTCCAGAAATACGCGGCAGTCACCTTTAACAGACCAGCCCAAAAGATCGTCCTTGATCCAGGTTCAATATTAGGGAAGGAGGAAGGGACTGGACCAGCCTTAAATCCACCTTAAATGCTCCAGCTGAAGCCTTATCCCTGGTATCCAGGGATACCTGCTGTAGCATCCAGCCTTAAAAATGCATTTGGCTTGGAAGGAGCCACTTTTAACAACCCCCCATGAGGGATTGAATCACATAAATCCTCTGGAGCATGGCCCTGTATCCAAGGAATTGGCTGGTGGGGAGGGAGGCTGGAAGGAGGGCTCATCACTTGGCATGTGGAAACAGCTTCCTACATGTTCGTTGAAAAATGGGGAAGAAGACTAAAAGAAAAGACAAATAAGAATGAAAAGAAGGAAAAAGAGAAGGAGGAGAAAAGGAGGAGAAGAAGGAAAAGGAAGAGAAGGAGAAGGAGAAGGAGGAGAAGGAGAAGGAGAAGGAGAAGGAGAAGGAGAAGGAGAAGGAGAAGGAGAAGGAGAAGGAGAAGGAGAAGGAGAAAAGAAAGAGAAAAGCAGGAGAGGAAGAGGAGAAGGAAAAGGAGGAAGAGAAGGAGGAGAAGGAGAAGAATTAAAAGAAAAACAAAGAAGAAAAGAAGAAGCAGAAGAAGAATTAAAAGAATGAAGAATAGTAATAATAATAATAATTATAATGAAGGACAAGAAGAGCAAGAACAAGAAGATATTTCTAATCCACACAGTTTGAAATGATAACCAAAACCAGATGGCCAATTCCCCTCCGGTTTATTAACTGGATATTCTTCCAGTCTGGAGACCAAGAGCTGGTCAGGTTCCCCTTGATGAGGGAACATCTCCAAAGAGCATGAAACAGGAGGGGATTTTGCAGTAGTGAAAATAATCCCTCCAAATTGATGGATCTTTCAGCAAACTCCTCCATTTCTTTCCAGCCACTACTGGATTTCAGCTTTCCCTCGCAGAACCTTTCCGTAATTTCCCACATCCGCTGAAAACCAGAATGAGGAAGTGAAAATGGCTCAAACTGGCCGGACCAGTTCCACTGCCCACATTAAGTCAACTTGAAGAAGCCAAACTACGTTCTTGTGGCTACGGCAGGTCCTCTGTGCATTCCCAATGGAGTTCCATGTCCCTGCTCCAGGGACTGGGTTTGCACCCTGGACACTCGGTTTCCATCCCCTTCCCTTCCTTTATACCACTGGAATATGATCTGGTTGAAGTCTTCCCTTGGAATGAGTTTTTCACAGCAGAGCAAACAAGAATGAGAACAAAGGGAAGTCGTTAGGCTCCAACAATGGCTCTGCTCGGTGATTAATTAATCAAGAGAAAAGGAAAGTCCCTTTATCAAGGAAAAGAAAAGAGTTCTCAGGAATTGGGTTTCCTTTGAAGTGGCTGTGGCTGAGTCACCTGCTGACCTGCAGCTTTATTCCATAAAGGATTTGGGAGATTTCCTGGTGCTGGGACACCAGGAGCACAAGGCAGATGTAGGGAGGTGTTGCTGAGATCAGGAATTCCCTGGGACAGGAAGAAGGAGCTGTGGAACACCTCCAGGGTCACCTGTCCTGCTGAGACAGGTGACATTCCTTGACACAGGAGAGCTGTGGGATTCTGCTCAATCCCAGATTGGACCTTTCCCCATGGTGTCCCACCACCAGGAATCCAGGCTGATTCCCACCAGTTGCCACAAGGTGTGGGATAAGCAGGAGGTGTTGCTCCAGCTCCAGCCCTTCCCAATCCTTGTCTCCAGCCCACCTGGCAGCACCTCCATTCCCCCTCTGCGTGGGACACGGCTCTGCTCCCTCCCACTCCAGCCTGCCTGGCATTCCAGGTTGTCCAGAGTGGGTTTGGAGCCACCTGGACACAATCCTGAGAAATGTGTTCTAGGTGGGGTGAGACGGGACAACCTCCAGTGTTCCCATCATCCCAAACCAGTCTGAAACTTTGATTCCTGACTCCGTATTTGCTGCTACCCACAGAGGCCATCCCTGGCCTCCTGGCAGAGATCCCATTCCCATATCACCCCATTTCTGCAGCACGTGGAGACCTTTCCAAAGAAATCCAGGTTAGGAATGACTAAGCTGCTTAGCAGCTCCCAGTAATGAGCTGAGGAATGGCAAAGCAAATGCCGGCATTCTGGAGCTGTTGGAATTGTTTTGTGCCTCGGCTGGGTGGGTTTTTCTCTGTCTTTCCTCAGTGAATTTCTGTGGAATGCTCACTGGAGACAGGAATGTTGGTTTCCCTGCTGCCCTTCCCAACAGCATTCGGAGAAATTCCACACACAGCACTTTTTTTAGCTCTTTTCCTGCTTTTTCGAGCTGGAGTTTGCTTGGAGTTGGACCCAAGGCAAGGCACAGCTCCTGTTTTACTGGAGGTCATTCAATTATAGCACTCAGTGCTCCCAGGCTTCCAAAAATATTCCCTGGGGTCTAAGTGGAAAAGAATGGGAAGAGTAAGGAATGGTTGCTGCATCTAATGGAAAAATTATAATAATAATTTAACAATAATTAAATAATATTTTTATAATAATTTTATAATAATTTTGTAATAATTTTATAATAATTCCTTTCCCATCTTAAAGGTACCAGACCAAGAGATCTGGAGAGGGAAAATTCCTAATTTTCCTTTTTTATTTTTTCCTGGTCAGTTGGCAGAAAGGCGCTGGTGATCTTGAAGATATTCGGGAATCTCCACCAAGAGCTCCAAGTTTTTCCTCTACCCTTCCTTCATTCATGAAAACTTGGACACATCCAGGGATGGGGCATCCACAGCCTCTCTGGACAACTTGTGCCAGGGCCTCACAGGGAAGAATTTCTTCCCAAAATCTCATCTAAACCAACCTTTTGTGTTTGTGATACTTCCCAGGATTTCAAAGCCGGGTGGATCTTTACGGACACAACCTTGGATTGTGGACCAGCACTAATTCCATGCCTTCCATAAGTTATTCCCAAGGCCTGGACTAGACCATCAGCCTTGCCCTGCAGCCTTCCCTTCCCCATGGAATGGAGCAGTCCCTTGGATCTGACTGAAGCCAAAATTTACTGGAAATGGTGAAAACTCTTGGATCTGCAGGATGGTATGGGAATATTGGGAGTGGAGGGGGCAGTTTGTCATCTCTGGGACCTCCCACTTCCAGCAGAATTCCTTTGAAACCCTTTCCAGCATAATCCCCCCAGCTATGTGATCTCTGTCCTGCAGGGGCTGCGCTGTTTCTATGGAATCCCAAAGATAACTCCCCGTGTTCCCTTGGATTTCGTTCAGCAGCTTCCAGGAAAACAGCAGAGGATGGATACAAACACTGCTAAAAAACCCTCTGGAGGCTGCACAAGAGGCAGGGAAGGTGCAGCAACAAAAGGCCTGGACTTTGGAATTCTCCACGCTCCAAACCCCGCAAAGCTGGAGATTAAACGCCCCAAGGCTCTGCCCCACGGCCTCCCCACCTCGTGGCCAGAAAAACTCAGCCTCAAATCCAAAGTTCAGCTTGCTGAGCCTTCAAACTAGCCCAGAGCCCAGCCTAAACCCGGCTCAGCACGGCACAGCTTCGCCGACAGGTTGAAAGGCTGAGCCTATTGCTGGGATTAACCTCACCGGGGCTCTGCCACCAGGAGAGCTCAGCGAGTCTCTGACTCAGGTTTAATCCTTGGATCTTTCCCTGCTCCTGCTTCCCGAAGGTGGGAAGAGCTGAGGGTGGGGAGAAACCACCAGGAGAGCTCAGCATGTCCCTGGTTCAGGTTTAATTCCTGGATCATACCCTGCTCCTGCTTCCCAAAATTGGAAAGAGAACCAAGGCTCTCTGCCAACACAGGGATGCTCCAGCTGAGCATCTCCAAGAGTCCTGAAAGGCCTGAGCATCATTATCCCAATCCTTCCATTAGAAATGGAATTATTAACCACATTTTTACACGGGAAAGTGGAGCAGGGAGTTCCTGAAAGGAGCTGCAGGGCTTGGGGAAGAAAAATGGGATTTGGGGACTCACTGGCAATTTGGAAAAATGAAGGAAAAGAATTTAGGCTGGATCAAACCCAGGCTTTTGTTTTTAAAAAACTTTTGGCAAATCCCAAACTGGAAGGAGAATGGGTCGTATAAAATGTTACATTTCTACATTTCAGTCCAATTGAAACCATCTCTCTCCCTGATTCCTTGAAAATGTCTTGGAAGCACTTGAACAATTAAGGGGAAGCTTGAAACCAGGATTGAAATGGCACATCCCAAAAAAAAAGGTCAAAACAAGAGCTCCGAGTGCTCTGTCAGAGTTATCTCTGTGCTTTTTCCAGGCTCAATCAGTGGGCAAAATGAGCAGGAATTTATTCCATGTTTCCCTAGGATGGAACTGGCATTTTCCAGCAGAAAATAAAAGGGATTCAAGGAAAAGAAGACAAGATTTTCTCCAGATGAAACCAGTCCAGTGGGGAGGCTGCAGCAGAACCCAAAATTCCTCCTTCAACTCAGTCTGGAGTTTGGGATTGGGCTCTCCAGGAATATTATCCTGGAGATTCAGCCGCCATGGGAGCATCCTTGGCCTCTCCTCTGGATTCTCCTCGGCCTTGCTCTTGGATTTCATCTTCCTCTTCCTCAATTTCTCAGCCTCTAAAACCAAGAGCAGAAATTTCCCCCATCTCCTTTTTTTAGAGCATTTTGAAGGACTCAGGAAAAGCACGACTCTGAAATATTTTTCTTGTTTTCCACCATCTTCTTTTTATGGAAATATCCATATTAATTGATGATGGCTATTATCCATTATGCCACAGGGGGATGGAAATCCTGCAGCGATGCCTTAGGTTTTAAATTCCATATTTTTCAAATCCTGCACTGCCTGGTGAGTGACTCTGAAGTTTCCTGTAGCCTGTTAATTTCTGCTCTCTCATGCCAGGCAGACATAACAAAGCCTCTCCAGGCCTGCTCTCCAAGGACACACAGACCTTCCTAAGCCCAAAAAGTATAAACCAAAAGCCTCTAAAGCAGGGGCAAGCTTGGGGAAATGACATCATTAACTGAAACTTTAATTGCAGAATTAACCCTGATATGCAAATGAACCAAACGCATAGAACCATGAAGAACTCGTGACCTGCGGCCCACCTTAGGGTCCATCTTGGCAGCAGCCTCTGGACTCCTCAGGTTGCAGGAGTCCTACAAAGGCCCTTCAAATAAATTTCTACCTTAATTCCCTTACTCCTGGTCTAGTCTCTGGGTTTTTTAGGTGGCCACTTCAGGCATCAGCTTTTTGGCGACCCAGATGGGACAAGAAGGCTTCTGAAAATCCTGTGGGACTCAGAAGGATCCGGTTTAGCTCCCCTCCACTGCTGGGGGAAGCAATTGCTACAGTCCAAGAGACAGAGGAGCCCAAGACCCCAGAAATTCTCCAGATTCAGCACAGAGGCACGTAAGGGAAATAGTGAAAATAACGGTATTTTGTTATTTTGTTACTGGCACCTGTGTTGGGTATTAAAAGATCTCTTATAGTTCGTTTCGGGACTCGAGAGAGCCCAGGAGGATTTTATTTGGTGTTTCCCCCTTTGTTTGCCAGAGCTTGACAGGGGACTTGTTTGATTCTCCCTCAGTTAGCAGTCACCTCGTGAGAGGTTTGCACTGCAGTGACTGTGTTGGCTTAGAGGTGGCCTAATGGGTTCAGTGCCTGCCAGCCACCCTTCGGAAGCCCAGGCTTCCTGTGAGTTCGAATCCCGCTTCTCCTTGTTTCCTCTTGGCTTATCAGTGTGTTATTAGATTGCTTTACCTTATTTCTGGGAACTTTTCTGTTTATAAGCGTAAAACCAAAGGCGGCAGCATCAACGAGGGCCTCACGCTGGAATTCTGCCCCTTGCAAGACACTGGACAAAGGAAATTAATCTCATGAATTTTATTAGGGTCCTTCATTGGAGTAAAAAATTCCACAGCCAGGTTTCCTCACACATCCAAGGAAATTCATTCCATCCCTCTGCTCCCGGCCTCTCCCACTCTGCAAAGCCATGGATTGTTTTGGGATTGAAATATATTTAAATGGCAAAGGCTCACCTGTAGCTGCAGCTCTGAAAAAAATGTAGTTCTAATTTAGCTTTTAAATTCACAGGAAGATTTTTGGGGTTCCTCAGATGATTTTGCACTGGCAGATGTGAAACCCCAAATCTGAGATATCAGAGGGCAATACTGGGGTTTTTATTGGGGTTTTTTCCCACCTACCTGCAAAACCAGCAGCATGAAACGGGACCACGGGGTGGCAATTAAAATAATTACAAAAAATGAGATCCCTGCCTCTTTCCTCTCTCGCTTAATGACAGCTCATTAAAGGTAATAAAGAGGATCCCATTTGGACATGGCAGCAAAAAGTTCTTGCGGATCTTTCATCTCCTCTCCCACCTGGAATGCTCCTCCCAGGGTCTCCCAGGGAGCAGCACTGGCTGCTGCCTCCTGGATTTGGGGTTTCTCCACTTTCCACCTGCTGCTGGGACTCGTCAGCAAAGGCTCCCAGGTGCCAGAAGGAGCCTGGTGGGAGAGGGAAGCTTCCAATGCTCCGAATATTTCGAGGTCGGGCAGGAATTTGTAACCCTGGAGAGTCTGTCTGGAGCTGGAGCTGGGTGTGGGGCTGGGGAAGGGGAAATCCAGCTCCGAGTGCTTTGATGGGGATGTGCCACCCCAAAAAGTTGTCTCCACCCCGAGGAGGGAGGTCCATCCCCTGTGCCTTGAGCTGACCCGAATTCCTGAGGCAAAAGAGCCTGGAATTCAGTCCCAGTGCTGGCTGTGTCCTTCTGGGAGACGCAGAAAATCCTCTGAGGTCTCTGCCTTGTCCCTCTGCCCCTGGATCCCTGGAAGTGTCCAAGGCCAGGCTGGATGGGGCTTGGAGCATCCTGGGATAGTGGGAGGTGTTGGGGATGGAACTGGACGGGCTTGAAGGTCCCTTCCAACCCAACCCATTCCATAATTCCATGATTCCCACATGATCCAGGCCGTCCTGTGCATGCCAGCACCTCTGTGGACACACAGAGAAATTTAGGGATGACTCTAAAGCCGCTTTGCCCCATCCCAAGCAGCTCATCCCAGCTTTTCCCCTTCACACCTCCTCCCCAAGGTGTTCCTGTGGCTTCTGGGGAGAAGGGAAGCTTTTCCAGGGGGTCTTGGTAGAATTTTGTCTTTCCTGAGCTCATTTTGACCCACAGAAAGGCAGGACAAGAAGCCGGACCTGTTGCAATCAGGTTTTTCCTGCTGTTTCCTGCTGCTGCTCCCTGCTGGAATTTGGGCCTGTCTGGAGCAGGGAGGAGGACTTTGCCTCAGAGGCAGGGAAATTAGGGAGTGATAATCCCTAAAAAAAGGAAAACTACCTCAAGCAGCTGATTTTGTATCAGCAAACGACACCAATAAACACACGGAGCCCGCGGGAATTCCGACGGCACGCGGGAAGCTCCAGCGTTCAACCCCAGCTGCTCCGGCCAGTCTGGCATCGGAGCATGACCCCAGGAAAAAAAAGCCAGGATTTTTATTTCCATTTGATCCCGGAGAGGTGGGTTGTGTCTGGTTTTGCTGAGCTCCTCAGCCCCTCTGGAGGGCTGTGGAATGATGCAGGCCCGGTGTTATCCCAGGAGAAAATTTCATTTCCCTGCTTTTAGGCCAGAACATCCCTGAGCTGTTCCAGCTGTCCGGGAGCGAAGGTTCCTTGGGAATGCTGCACCTCAGTCATCCTCCTCTTCCTCCCCATGGATCGGAACTGACAAGGACACCACAGCCTGGGGCTTTTGGAAGGAGAAGGGAAAATGTTCCTGCCGTGGCCATTTTGGGGTGGAATGTGCTGAATCCTGTGCTATATTCCCAGGGGGCTGGAGAGGTCTGGAGCTGCTCTCCCTGCTCCTGCCATCCTTATGGAATGCTGCGCTTCCCTCTGGCCCTCACCTGCCCTACACAGATGCTGGAAGCCCCTTGGAGTCATGCACCCTCCCTCCTTCAGGGGAATAACCCTGCATGGATTCATCCCAATCCTTCGGGAAGCAGCTGCACCTTCCCCTTCCCAAACCCAGCAGAGCTGATAACTTTGAACCCAGTCTGATCCATTTTTCCCCAAAAGTTTTGTTGGGAAGCTCCCCTTGAACTCACCCAGCGTGGGGGGGAGGGTTTCTCTTTCACCTCCACTTCCCACCTCGCAGAGCAGGGGCTGCCAGGATTCCAATCCCCATTTCCAAGTCTGTCTTGTGGCTTCCAGTGGCCCTAAAATGTGCAAATAAGATCTGCTGGAAATTCCCTGGCCTCGGCCCTGCTTTTGCTGGGGAAGTCTCTGCACCTCCCATATCACCCAGCCCTCCTTGGGCAAACAGCAATTGTGCATTTGATACTTTTATCTTTGCCCACTTCGCCATTTTTCAGCTGCTAAATTGCATTTTTGTGGGCTCGTCGCTCCCTTTTTATTTCAGTTTACGTCGGGTTCTCTCCCCGCTGTAACCGTACTCGGAGGAAGATTTTAATTACCTCCCTTTAGAGCCAAATGACAAGTGGAGCATGTCACTGGGAGCTAAAGTATCACTTGGAAATGCAAAAGGCCCGGCTTTATCGGGCTTAAAAGCTTTCCTGGAATCTGTTCAAAAACTGCTGACTGGGCAGGATTAAACATCCCGATGTTCAGTCGGAGATCTCGGCATGTGGTGTTCTTTTATTCCCCCGGGGGAGCGGTGAAACTGCAGCCCTCGGGCCTTCTGCTCCGACATTCTCCTGGTTTTGTCTCCTTTGTGCACCAGGGAGGAGCCGGAGCTGTGGGGATGGGAATCTCCCAACGGCTTTCCTGGGAGAGGCACCATTCCTTCAAAGGATTTCAGGTGTTCCCGGAGCAGCAGGAAAGCTGAGGGGTGCTCCCTGTCCCCCACACGGCCACCTCAGGCTGGGCAAGGATCCTGGAATTCGGGATTCCGCAGCGCAGGGACGGCCTGAGCGCATCCAAGCATTGGGAATCCCCCGTTGGGAATGGGGTTTGGTGGGAAGGGTCAGCAAATGCAGCAGGGACCCACCTTGGAATGGTTGGGACAATGATTGGAAGGTGAGGGTGGCACAGGGCGAGCAGGACAAGGTGAGGCCAGTGCTGTCCCTTCCCACCTCTCCTGGTGGAGATGGCATCCCAGCAGGATGAAGAAACTGGGAAATTGGGAAAAAAATGGCCAGAACGGACTATTCCCATCACCCTCTGTGAGTCCCACGGCCACATTGTGCTGGACAAGGACCCTGGAACTGGGAATTCTGCAGCCCAGGGGCAGCCTGAGCACATTCAGGCATTGGGAATCCCCAGCTGGGAAGGGTCAGCAAATGCAGCTCCTTGGACAGGTTGGGACAATGACTGAAAGTTGGGAGTAGCACAAGGTGAGGCCAAGGGTGTCCCTTCCCACCTCTCCTGGTGGAGATGGCATCCCATCAGGATGAAGAAACTGGGAAACTGGGGAAAAAATGGCCAAAACGGACGATTCCTACTCACCCCCCGCCAGGAGCTCCGGGTTGGATTTCCCTGAAGGCTGCAGGGAACAGGGAATCTCTTAATTTATGGCAGCAGCTTTTCCCTTCCCTGAGCACAGTGAGATGATCCCGACCCGCCGGCCAAGAGCTCCTTCAAAAATGCTTGGGAAGGAGAACTGTGGGATGTGGAGGGGAAACACTTAATGGTTTAAAAGGCACACTGGACCTGCAGGGCTGTGCAGATTGTCTCTGAAGGAACCCCGAGGGAGCTGGAATTCCTCATTTTTAATAGGAACAGGAACCACCTGCCTGCAATCACCCATGGAACCCGGGGATACTTTGCAAGGGAAGAGCAGCGTAAATGCTTTTTTTACTGGAATGTTTAACCCACTGCGAGTTTTGGAGCTTTTTCTTCTTTTAATTGAAAACACACTTTTGGGAAGTGTGGTGTGCTCCTCTCCAGCCTTCCCAAGAAGCAGGAGCGAATCCCAACATTGGCTGCGGGGTTTGAAGGGCAAACACGGAGCTTCTGCTCCTCCTTCCCCCAAACCCCCCAGGTTGATTGAGGGACACATCTTCATTTTTTCCTCCTGTTGCTGAAACGTCCTGTGCTCAGATCTCCCAGGAAAAGCTCACCCAGGAGCTGGGAAAAGCTCAGGCATCGTGTCGCACCAGCTCCTGGGCAAAGAGAGGACAATTCCCAAAAGTTTTGTATAATTCCAAGTAAATCTGAGAATTTTGGGGTGGCGGTTGTTTCATTTTTTTAAAAACTCCTTTCAAAAGCTCCTGAAAAATTCCTTTCAAAAGCTCCCAAACAGCAAAAGCACCGGGCAGAGATCTGGGAGAAGGTCTCCCTGAAAGATTCCCATTTTCCTTCCTGCAGATTGATTGACCCCAACCTTGTTTCCCTAAACCACTGAAGGTTTTGAGATCATTTTCTCTTTTTTCACACAGCCAGGCCGAGCTTATCACCCCAAATTTTAACCAGCTGGGAAAATGCCGCTCTGCTTTGAGCCAAAATCCAACATTGGGGCGTTTCGCTGATTTTCCTGGTTTTTTCCTCTCCTTCCAGCCAGGGAAAAGCACCAGTTCTGCACCCCCGGCCCCTGTGTGTGTCCTACAGCTCGGATCACCTTTTGTCCCACTGCCTTTCTGCAGGGACTGAGAATTCCCCACAATAGAAGGCTCCCAATGAACGTCCCCTTCTCAGGGATATCACACAACCAGGCCTGCAAAAGCCTTTTATGAGGACATTCACCTCTGACGGGATAATTTTACCTATCAGATCACATAATCTCTTCCCCTGATGCCGAGCCAGGAAATGAAAAGGGAGCAGTGGGGAGATTTCTGCCTCGAGAGCCAGCTCTGCTGTGATGACAGCCTCGATTACTCGGTCCCAGCCCTCTGAAAGGACCAGCACGTCCTAAAATGACAATGCCCGAGGAGACAAAAGGTGGGGCAAGGGCCAGAGCAGAGCCCAGACAGTTTGAGGTCGAATTATCAGCGTTTAGCCTGCCCATAAATATTTTAGCAGGCTCGTTAGGAGCTCAGCGAGTGAAGACGTCTCTGGGCCGTGCTCGTAATGTTTGATCCAAACACAGGTGGCTGGAAAAAAACCCCAGAGTTTAAGAGGATTTGGGAGAAGAGGGTTGAGCTTAGCGCACAAGCAGAGTGAAATGTTATCCCTGCTCCGCTCCCGGGGCTCCGGCTCCTTCCCGGGATCCGTTTGCAGCGGGTAACACAATCAGAGGCAGCAGGTGATGAACAAATACCTGCCTGCAAAAGGAAACTGTTTCTGCCCCAAAAGGGATGGGGCTGAGGGTTCTGCTGAGCCCTGGGGCCGCAGCTCCTCAGGGTCGGGACCCCGAGAGCTGCTGGGGGCTCTCCCACCTCTCCCTGCCCCTGGAATAGCTGAAGGGGCTGCCACAGCCCGCCTGGATCTGAGGGGCAGGACACCACACTGTGCTCCCCTCAGGAGGGGAATGTCTGGGAATTCCACCTTTCCCTTGTCCCACTATCCCATTATTCACTGATTCCGGGCATGCAATTCCCTGCCCCTGGAATAGCTGATGGTGCTGCCGTGGCCTCAGTCCTGGGAGCAGGGAAGGGTTGAGGGATCCCTTCTGTCCCTTCCCTTCTGCTCTTTAATCAGGGAAACTCCCACAGGAGATCTGGGACAATTCTTCCCTCTGCTCCCCTCCAGCAGCTTTCAGCAAAGTTCATCCGGAGCCTTTTCCATTGAAATCCAAGCCCTCCCTTCTCTGGCGTGGGGAGAGCTGAGCCTTCCCTCTCTTTTTTTGGTTTGATGATTGCTCTCCTCTGCTTTCCTGATTCCCTTTTCCCGAGGCCAAGCCCTCATCCCTTCATTCCTCCAGCAGGCTCTTGGTTCACACCCAACCTGTGCTCACTGCAATAATTTCAGGCTGAAATTATTATTATAAAAAAAATATATATATATATATATAATTTCAGGCTGAAAGCCCCCTGCCTGCCTGGTTTGTTTTCCAGCCTTCCCAAAGTGCCCATGGATTATTCCTGCAATTCCTTGGCTTACCCCTTGCATTTGTCCCTCAATAATCTCATTTCGGTCTCACTCAGAGTTCCAACCTGTCCCCAGTTCCTCCAGCATTTCCTAATTTATTAAACATACACTTGATTAGGTTACTCTGATCATTAATTAGAAGATTAAATAGGATCAGAGCTTGGGAAAATTCCCTAAATCTGTGGAATCCAGGTGAGCCACCTCTCCCTGCCTGTCCCCACACCCACCCTGACACAGAATGGCCAAATCCCAAAATTTTGTCCATCCACCACCGGAGTAAATCCGATGTAAATAATCAGCACCGTGCTGGCGCTGCTGCCGCTGCACCTGAACAATCCAGCTTTTGAAAGAGAAGGCATTTCCCCCCCGGAATGTCAGCGTTTTGTTGGAAAACCTGTACTGAAATGTCACCATTGTTCTCCCCAGATCACTTTTATGGTTGGATAACAAATGAGCGACGTCCACTGAGCCGCTTGTCAAAACACCTGAAAGGGCTGTGTCCTCTTCTTCCCTTTTTCCCCCCGGATAAAAATGCTGTTTTTATGGGAAATGTGCCTCGTGGCTCCAGGTTTCGTTTGGTTCCTCAGGCAGGAGAACATCCCGGTGTGGTCTGAGCCACGAGAGCCACGTCAGGCACGTCAAAAACCCCGAGGGGATAAAGAGCCCCGGGGGAGCAAAAAGGGGAACTCTGGGAGGACAATCCTGATGGAAACGGGGCTGTTGACCTTGGATGGGGTCCAGAGCACTCCCCTGGCATTCAAAGGCCCGAGCCCGGACTGACGGGATGTCATTCCATCAAAATGTGGTTTCTACCTCATGCTCAACGGAGGAAAGCCCTCTCCTTGGGCAGGACACAGACACTCTCTTTGTGCTCCCCTCAGGAGGAGAAGTTCTGGGAATTCCACCTTTCCCCTGCCCCACAATCCCATTATTCACTGATTATGGGGAAGCAAGGCCCTCGCTCCCACTCCCGGGGTATTTTCTGGCTGGAGCAGGAAGCTGCAGCTGGGTTGGTAACAGAGACGTCTCCCCTTTGATTTCTTCTTTTTTCAGCTCCTCCACGAGCCTTCCCGGAGAATATTCCCACATGGAAGAGAAGGAAAACCCACTTGGGATGTGCTTCCCACCCAGCCAGCCGGAGCCATGATGATCCTCACGTCTGGCTTCCCATGGAACACAGGATGTGCCTTTCCACACCCAGCTTAGGAGCCCTGCGTGAGCCAGAGCAGATTTTTGGGGGAAAACTCCTCGGCTTGAAGCCTTCAGGAATCCACAGCACCCCTCAATAATTCCCTGCTTGTCCCTCCTGGTGTCTGCAGCTTGCAATTCCAAGGGCAAAAGGCAGGCACCGGTGGTTCCTAGAGAATTCCCATCCTTAGGAATGTCTGAGGGCTGACGGGCGCTGAGGACAGTCCCAATTCCTGGAAAAATAAGGGGATCAGGCTGATGGCTGAGCTGCATTTTCGTTATCACACAAACCCAGCATCCTGAGCCGTTTGTAAATGAGTCCCTCTGGAAACAAAAACGCTCCTGAAAATCAGGATTTAGGAAAACTCCACAGGGATTTGGAAGGACCGAGCACAAAAGTTCTTTTTGGGAATCAGAGCACCCGTGCCAGCATCAGGGTGGCAAACCTGAAACCCCCCAAACTGCGCTCCCAATTTCCTGTCCCCCTCTCGTTGCCACCCCCAGGGATTCGGTAGCCCAGAGTTTGGGGTGGGGACTCGCCGGGAGCTGCAGCAGCATCAGAGGGAGGACGCCCAGATCCACCCCCTCCCAAAGGATTCTGCATCCCTGGGGCAGCCCATCCCCATGTTTGGATTCGTTCCCTCCTTCTGGAACGTCTCCAACCCTTTCCGGGGAGCCGCTAGGTGCTGAAAGGGTTAATGGGGGCTATCTGCTGGTTCCTGGCGGAGGCTGGAACGGCTTTGGAAGTGGCCAATTAATCAGCCCCGGCTTTGGAAGTGGCCAATTAATCAGCCCGGCCGCTTCTCCTGCTCCTCCAGCTGCGCTGCGTTATCCCGGCAAATAAAGCCAGGCGGGAAGGGAAAGGCTCCGGGCAGGGAGATAACCTCGTCCATCCGCAGGCGGATCCCTCTGGATCACCCCGGAGGGAGGCAGATTCCCCCCTTTCCGGGGGTTCGCAGTTCAGGCTCATTAGCGGGAGCTAATCAGGGAGGCAGAGCCCTGCCCTGGCCCGCGGGGAGGACAAGCCCTGCGCTCCCACACGGGCGGCAGGGTCATTAATTAGCTCCTTGATGAGCCCCCGAAGTGCCCCCGAAGTGCCTCAGTGTGCCCTGACCCTGCTCGGGGTGCAGGTGCCCCCTCCCCGATCTCCCAAAAAATCTCCAGCACCTTGCGGGGGTGTGGGAGGGGAAAGGCCGCGGTGCAGCACAGGGTGGCTCAATAAAAAATAAAAAAAAAGTCGTGTTTTGGGTGAAACAGAGACCTTGGAGCAGCTGAGGGACGGGGTGCGGATGTGAAGGTCAGCAGTGAAAAATGCCGGGATTTTCCTGAGGCTGGGATATTCGCCTGGGGAGGAGGCAAAGCAGGGTCGCTCCGCACCATCCCCGCACAGCCACAGGCCCATCCTGCCCAGGAAAAGGATTTATCGCTCTGAAAATCATTAGGAAAAGTTGGCCCAGGCGAGCAGTGGGGTCTGAGACAGCTTAATCCCAAAAGAGCTGCTAAAATTCCCCATCCCAGCTCGGGCCAGCTGGGTCCTGGTGTCGTGTTGGTCACGGTGCCGGGGGTGACAGAGGGCAGGGATGGGACTGGGGACGCCTGCCCTGAGCACCACACACAGCTGGGAGCAGCCCAAGTCCTCAATCCGCCACCCAGGGCAAAAATTTGGGAGTCTCATCCCCACAGGCACCCCTTGGTCTGCAGGTCCCCAGCTCAGGAAGGACGTGGATGTGCTGGGGAGAGTCCGAGGAGGCCACGGAGCTGCTCTGAGGGCTGGAGCCCCTCTGGAACCCGGCTGGGTGTTCCCCTGGAGAAGGGAAGGATCCAGAGAGAGCTCAGAGCCCCTTCCAGGGCCTAAAGCAGCTCCAGGAGAGCTGAAGAGGGAATGGGGACAAGGGTTGGAGGGACAGGACACAGGGAATGGCTTGACTTTAACAAAGATTAAGATTAGATGGGGTATTGGGAAGGAATTCCTGGCTGGGAGGGTGGGGAGGCCCTGGCACAGGGTGCCCAGAGAAGCTGTGGCTGCCCCTGGATCCCTGGAAGTGTCCAAGGCCAGGTTGGACAGGGCTTGGAGCAGCCTGGGACAGTGGGAGATGTTGGGGTTGGAACTGGATGAGCTTTAAGGTCTTTTCCAACCCAAATCACTCTGTGATTCCATGAATCTGTGTCCATTGCACCAGAGTTGGATTGCCCAGGCGAGCCAGGTCCCTGCAAACCCCTCAGCCCAGGAGGACTCCCCAAATCCTGGATCTACACTCCTGACCCGACCTGTGGCACCCAAAACAAATCCCCCCGCCCAGGAGGACTCCCCAAATCCTGGATCTACACTCCTGACCCGACCTGTGGCACCCAAAACAAATCCCCCCGCCCAGGAGGACTCCCCAAATCCTGGATCTGCACTCCTGACACGACCTGTGGCACCCCAAACAAACCCCTTGTTCCACGGCAGAGCAGCCCAAGGAGCATCACCCGGCCGGGAGAAGCTCCCAGGGGAAGGGCAGCCCCTGGCTGGGCACAGATGTCCGACTGCACCCGCACATTCCAGACTGGATTCGATTTTCTGCTCCTCACGCAGGGCCCTGCGGAGCAGCAGCTGCCTCAGACTGCACCTAAAAGACAGAAACGGAGGCACAATACCTTATTAGAAAGGAATGCATGTCTGAGCAGGGATACTGTTACCTTCTGAGGAGAAGGGGGAGGCAAAGCACTGGGAAGAGGAAGGAAAAGTGACAGGGATCCGAACTGCCTCGGAGCAACGAGACAAAAAACAAACCCGGGAGAAAAAAAAATCCCACTAACCCCATCCCCTTCTGCTGCAGCTGAAGGAGGGATGAGTCCTGTGCCAGGCTGGGGGAGGACCCGGCTGTGCTTCCCAAATGCTGGGAAAAGAGGATGAGCTGGGTGTCCTTGGCACTGTTTGCTGCTGGGAGCAGCCCCTGGGCACCGGGATATGGGGGCAAATCCGTGGATTCGGGAAAGCGGCGCTGCCACACTCAAGCGAGGCCAGGGTTTCAATCCAGGGCTTGGATTGAAATTGAACTCCAAATTCCTTGGAGCACAGAGTGGGGAATTTGGTCCATCCAACAACATCCTAGGCATCCCTGCTGTGGATGTGGAGCGTGGAGGCCACCAGGGTGGGTGACTCGGTGACACTGGGTCCCCTCCCCACCCTGCTCTTGGGGCAATTTTGCGACAACCCTGCCCCAGCCTCCAGCCCTGGCAGAATTCCTGCCTGGCAGAATCCAGGGAACAGGCAGGGAAGGAGAGCTGAGCCGGATGCCAGCGCTCCACGGCCACAGCAGCCCTTGGGAGCCCCGTGGGGTTTTTGGGGAGCCGGGAGACTTTGCTGTCCCCAGACCGTCCCCCAGGAATTGCCCCCGGAGCCCCCCCATGGCTGCCCAGGTGGGTCAGAGCAGGAACAAATCCATGCTGAGCCTGCCAGATCCCCAGCTTTGATCCTCCCAGGCAGGGATGGGAAGGAACACCTGCAGAATTATTCAGGAACGAGGGCAAGGAAAGGTTCTGGCATTAAAGGTGCTGGAAGCCTGCCTCAGCTTTAAGGAGCTGCTTTTCCGAGGGGTTTTTCAGGCCTGTTTGCTTTTCCAAGCCCTTTTCCCTCAGCTGGCCACTCATTCCCTGCGTTTTTCCCAGCATATCGCTGCTGGTCGTTGCCATGTCCATGGGGAAAGGGAGGAGGGACGGCCCCGGGGCTGTAGGGCAGTGGCTGTGCCACCCCCCAAGAGGATCTGGGGCATCGTCCTGCTCCTCCAGCCAAGCCCTGAGGTTTCCCGGGAATATTCTCTGCCACCTCGGACCAGGGAAAACACATTTGTGGAGCATCTCCCTCAGAACACGGGCACCAACCGGTGCCAGCAGCCATGGAAACCGCGGGGAAAACAACAGAAATCCGTGGCTGTGTGCGGCTCCTGGGAGCTGCAGGAGCCGGATTCCCACATGGAAAGGGAATTTGGTGCTCACTGGGCACGCTGAGAACTCTGTGGGAGTGACCTTCCAGGGGTGTGGTGGTAATAAAGGTGGGGAGAGGGGGATATGAGGCAGGCAGAGAGGGATGTAAATCCAGGGAGAGGGAGGGATATAAAGCCAAGGAGAGAGGGATATAAAACCAAGGAGAGAGGGATATGAAGCCAAGGAGAGAGGGATATGAAGGCAGGGAGAGAGGGATATGAAGGCAGGGAGAGAGGGGTCTCCAGCTCTGTGCTCAGCAGTTGATGTCAGCCAAAGTCCTTGGTAGAAGCTGAAGAGCCTCGTACAAAGGTTGGACATTCCTGTTTTAGGGATATTCCTCAGCAAATCCCGGTTTGGGCACCTCTGGCAAAGGAAGAGCAGGACCTGCTCCGGTTTAGTCCACAGGATTCCCACTGGAATCAGGAGCAGGGATGGGAAAGGAGCTCAGGACTTGCAGCAGCTGTCAGGGAGGTCAAAGCCCTTCCCAGCCTGAACCCAGGCAGAGCCAGCTCCTTATTCCCTGCAGCAACACCAGGTTAAGCCAGACCCAAATCCAAGAATTTCCAAGCCCTGACTCAGTGGAGTCCCAGGAATTTTTACCAGGGAAGACATGGAAACGGAAATTCCGAGCCTGGTTTGTCTCCAGGCTGTGCGAGGAGGATTTCAGGGAGAGGAGTCGGTTTCCCTGCTAAGGATCCCTCCAGTTGTGATGATTTGTGACAGGCATAATCCCAGCCTAATTAGATTTGGGGGCATGTGTTGAAAGCCCTGCACACTTTCATGTGGGCCGGGCTTTAGGGAGACTCCTGCTTGTTCTGCACAATTGTTTTCAAACTAATCCCTGGAAGCTCCAAGCAATCCAACGGGAACAATTAAAAAAAGACTTTCATTTTGAATTCTCCCCATCCGGTCGCCTACCAGGTTCCAATCTCGGCCGTTTCCCCTCAAAAATGTGCCAGGCTGTCTCCTCCCATCCCATCACTGCCATCAGCTGTGCTGAGCTGCTCGCCGAGAGTTTTAATTCCGTTTGCTCTTTGGCTAAACTCCATTCCTAATCCTATTTTCACCCCTTTCGATCCAATTTAATCCAGCTTCTGTAAGTCAAAATTAATTACTCCCTGCGCTCTCCCAGCCCTGCGGGCTGAGGGGGAGAATGGAGAAATCCCACCTGGGCATCG
The DNA here is from genome assembly GCA_026261815.1 of Monarcha castaneiventris obscurior. NCBI lineage: Eukaryota > Metazoa > Chordata > Aves > Passeriformes > Monarchidae > Monarcha > Monarcha castaneiventris. The sequence goes on along the minus strand of JAMPIT010000856.1, from coordinate 8,221,274 downwards.
AGGGCACCTCGTGGCTGCTCTGATCCAGGGAAGCTGAGGAGGGAGAGGAGTCGAATGAGAAAATCCCAGTGTTTGCCTCAGTTTGTTATCAGCGTTTCATCCTCGTGGATTTCTCCTCCTATCCTTTTTTAGGGGATAGGGATGCCGTGGAGGAATGCTGATATCCCGGGACAAGGAAAGGAGTCAGCAGCTCTGGGTCACCTCCTCCCCTTTCCTTCCCCTCCTGAGGAATTGTTCGTTTGCCTCTCATTCCCAGAGTTAATTATTCCTTGTGTCCAAGCTTTGCCGGAAGGGAAAGGGAAAGGGAAAGGGAAAGGGAAAGGGAAAGGGAAAGGGAAAGGGAAAGGGAAAGGGAAAGGAAGGAGTCTGCTCCCGCACCTCTCCGGTTTCTTCTCCTGCTTTATGACTTATCCCACCTAAAAATCGGGTTTGTTCCTTCCAGGGATGCTGCGGATTGGAATTAACTGGGATTTGTAAAGGGTCCTGAAGATGTAAAGCAGAATTCCTGCTGAGCTCCGGAATAATTCCTTTATCCCTCATTTGCAGGCACCTTGGAACACTCATCATTTATGATGATATCTATTCCGATTTTCCAATTTCTCACACTCTCCCTTTTCTTCTCTTCCTCCACAAGGATCATTCCCACACTACAAAAACTTCCCGGAAATCAGGCTGATGAGGAAAATATTAAAGAAGAGAGGTTGCTCTGCCTCTGCCTTTGCAACAGGGGAATGTCCTGCAGCTGAGGAACTGCAGTGTCCCAAGGAACCGGGAAAACATTTCCAGGCCAGGTGGGACGGGGCTTGGAGCACCCTGGGATAGTGGAAGGTGTTGGGGTTGGAACTGGATGGGCTTGAAGGTCCCTTCCAACCCAAACCATTCCGGGATTCCATGAGTATTGTGCCTTTCCTAAGTACCTGATCCTACAAAAAAGAAATCCAGACCGTTCCTATTTCGGAATTCTTTTCCCCCTTGAGCTCAAACAACAGAAGCTCACGTGGTCGAGCTGCCAGATTTTGTGCAGGATTGGCCAAAAAATGAATGTCAGAGTTTCCTGAGGCCTTTTAACCCCCACCGAGGTTTTGGGAAATGAGTTGTGAAAACAAAAACCACCCCAAAAGCCACGAAGAAGAGAAAGGCGCTGCTTGACCCCCCCACCCGTGCTCCAGGAGCTCGCTTGGTGGGAGAGCATCTCCCAAGGGATGCAGAATTCCTGCTGTATTCCATCTGCCCACGGAGTCGTGCCCTGGAACGCTGCTCTGGCAGCACTGAAGTGGAGCAGGCACAAAGGTGCTCTTTCATTCAGGGAAAGCATCATCTTCGAGTAATTAACTGGGGATTAGCCCCAAATGATGCCCAAACAAATGAGATAGGAAGGGCAGGGAATGCTGTTCCTGCCCTGATCCCGGCGTGGAGCTGTGCCAGGGCAAACAGCGCCTGTGGGAGGCTGGAAAAGCAGGATTGGCAGTGGGAGCCGGGTGCTGTTTTCCCAATAAAAGGGGCCCAGGGCAGGCGGTGCCTTTGTCACCTTCCAGCGTCTGCAGAGCTGCCCCGTCCCTGTCTCTCCACAACACTCACAGGGATGGCCTGGGATCGCTGCGCTTCCAGGGCTGGAATTCCAGCAGCAGCTGAAGGAACAGCCCCGCTCCTCCTGGGAGCTTTCCTCCAAACAATCCCCTCCTTCCGTGGCTGCTGCAAAGGTCGGGAAGGGAGAGCAGGAGCGAGGTTTTCCCGGGAATGAGTCTGTGCCTGTTGTTCAGCCTGGTCTGGGGGAAGTGTCCTGCCCATGGCAGGGGGATCCCGAAGGTCCCTTCCAGCCCAAAGCTGTCTGTGCTTCCATGGCTCCATCCGTGGGAAGCACATCTGGGAAGTTCTTCCTCTGGAAGGAGCAGGAGCTGCCTGAGGTCCAGGCCCGAGGCTTGCTCACAAAAGGCTCTTTGCAGATTAAACCCTGCTCTAAACCGAGTGCAAAGCTGGTCCTAAACTCCCCCCGGAGCTGTCAGCATAGAGCAGAGAGGCTCTCCATGGGCAGGGACACCTCCCACTATCCCAGGCTGCTCCAAGCCCCGTCCAGCCTGGCCTGGGACACTCCCAGGGATCCAGGGGCAGCCACAACTTCTCTGGGAATTCCATCCCAGCCCCTCCCCACCCACCCAGGGAGGAATTTCTTCCCAATATCCCATCTTGCCTTGTCCACGTGAAGCCATTCCCCTTGTCCCGGCACTGCATCCTGACCGCCCTGGGAGCAAACCATTCCCAAGAATTTCTCTTGGAAAGCCCACGTGGAGCAGAAGGAGCTGGCAAAGCCAGGAGCAGGAACTGTGTGTGTGAGGTGACTTTACAGCCAACGCTGCTCCGGGAGGGCCATAAAAGGGCACAGCCCAATTACCGGGGTTTAATTAAGAAGGGAACATTTAAATGAGGTGCATCTCATTAGCATTGACTTATGAATACTTTTTTTATAGAACAAGTCTGAAAAATCACCCTTCTCAGCTTTCATTAAATGCAAAAGCTACAACTGTAAACTATCAAGTAAGTGCAAAACTTTGCTCTACGTGAACCAATTGTAATAGCCACAAACAAGAAACATTGTGGCCTCTCAAAAGCATTATTATGCACAACTTTCAAATCATATTTATGCACAACAAAGCGTATATGAGAGATCTACACCCAAAAGACAGCGTTTAAAAATACCATTTTTAGTAAAACTGATACATAGGGTAATCCCTGAGTCTGGATGTTGGAAGTGTTGGTATGGCACGGGTTTCATTTTGGTCGTGCACCCCGAAATAAATCAGCTCTGTTGGATCTGCAGTGCTGGTGGCATTCCTGAGCGGGAGGGAACGGAACGGAACGGAGCCGCCTCTGGAATTTTCCTTCTAAATCACCCCCGGCTCTGTCTGCGTGCGGTGACACTCGAGCCAATTAATTCCAGCTAATTAAAGGTGTGAGTTTCGAGCGGATCAGCTCAGCCACCCCGAGCAGCCCTCTCCATTCACAACTCACACGCCGTTGATCCAGCTCGGATTGATTCCCTCGGCGTGGGATGGAAGGAATGGAATTAAGGCCGTTTGAAATGTGAATGAACGTCTGCTCCAGCCTTTTCCAGGGATTTCATTTATCCATTTCTTTTCCCTGCGCATCCCTGGCTTTTCTGGAGCTCTGCAGGAGCTGTGCAGGTTGGGTGGGCAGCTCCTCTCTCCCAGATTTCAGCTGTGTTGGGAATCTCCAGAATCCAAAGTGCTGCCAGTACTGAAACCCTGTGCATGGCACTGCCCGGCTCTCCATGCCCTGCTCCATGCCCTGCCCTGTGGAAATGGAATATCTCAGCTCACTGCCGTGGGAGATCCACTCTGGAGCTCTTAACACACTCCAGCTGGGAAGGAATTTCCCTGCAAGCTTCAGCCTCTCTGTCCAGCCCACAAATCCCTGGATGCAGCCACTCCTAGGGCCAGGAATCCTCTGGCCACTGGTGCCCAGCCTCAATTTTCATCTTCTGCTGCAGCAGGGATGCTCCTGCACCTCTGGAATAACTCAGAGATTCCCAGCCCCTCCAGGAGCAGGGGTTGGAACTGCCCATCCAGTGCTGGGGTATCCAAACACACCCCCAGCATTCCAAAAAATGCCATCACAAGGCTCGGCCTTTTCCTGGCTCGGCTCCATCCCTGCGCACACTCGAGGAATTCCTCCTTATTTCACAGGACAGCCAGGAAAGTTTCCAAGTTGGTGGCAAATCCCTCTGAAATTCCCCGCTGGAGCGGCGGGGCCGGAGCCTGGAGCCCTGGAGCTGGAAACCACGGAGCGTTGTTGCTGCTCCAGCGGGGAAAACTTGGGATCTGCAGGCGCTGGAGCGCATGAAAGAGCTCCTGTGGTCCCCAGAGGCTGCTCCTTGTCATCCCTTCAACTCTGTGCGCACTTTTCCTGGGAGGGAAGCGAAATTCCTGCCTCGGGATTGGCGCCACTGTGCCAGAACAGCAGTGACCTCTGCAACCACACAAGATTTAGTGGTGACTTGATTTCAGCTGTAATGAGCCTTTGGAAACCACCAGCAGCCAAATGTTTTCTTCTCCTTTAACTCTTGGTGGATCTCGGGGAATAAATAACGGAGCAGGCGGGAATAAATGAGGGAACAGACGAGCTGGCGGGGCAGGAACGGAGAATTCCTGGAGAATTACCCGGCGTCTGAAGTGGGAGCGCGGTGGTACCCGGAGCAGGGAGGTGCTGAGTGAGAAGTTATTGGGAGAAATGAGGCCTGAACTCCTTCCAGCAGGAGCAGCCCCGGCTGGTGGGAGGCACTGGGAACGGCTGGGAACGTCGAGGAGAATCCAAAATTCCTCCCTGCACCGAGATCCAGGGATTCACTGGGGGGTGATTTCCTCCAGGCCCCACTCAGGCACATGGGAGAGGTCACCTGAGCTCAGCCACAGCATCTCACAGAATCCCGAATGGGATTTGGTGGGAAGGGACCTTAAACTCATCCAGTTCCAACCCCAACACCTTCCACTATCCCAGGGTGCTCCAAGCCCTGTCCAGCCTGGCCTTGGGCACTTCCAGGGATCCAGGGGCAGCCACAGCTCCTCTGGGAATTCTATTTCAGCCCCTCCCCACCCTCCCAGCCAGGAATTCCTTCCCAATATCCCATCTAACCCTCTGGCAGTGGGAAGCCATTCCCTGTGTCCTGTCCCTCCATCCCTTGTCCCCAGTCCCTCTCCAGCTCTCCTGGAGCCCCTTTAGGACCTGGAAGGTTCTCCAGGCTCTGTCAGGAGAAGCGTGTGCTCGTCCTTTTGATTCCCACACAATCACAGAACCATTTAGGCTGGGAAAACCTCTGAGATCACTGAATCCAACCTAAATTTCTATGCAAGCTGCATCTGCAGGGGATCCCTTTCCCATAAAAAGTGCTCCTGGCTGCAGCCTGCCAGCAGGACCTGCCCCGAGCACCGAAGGCCGACACAGACTGAGAGACCTCCTCATGGGAATCAAAATCCATTTTTAAAAACCTTTGGGGGTTACTCTTTGGAACGAGTGTCCGAACTTTTCCACTTCCACAGCAGAGGGCTGCAGGAGCTGCTGGGGCCGGGTTGATCTGGGGTTCTCCGGCGGGGCTGGAAAGCAGCAGCGTCCCCAGGCCACGGGCGATGCCACCACGGTGCCAGCGGCAGCGACGGAGCCACGCAGGACTGGGCGACCCAATTAATTTGGAGCAGCTGGAAATGTCTTTTCTCCAGGTTTAATTTGCTGCATGGCTGAACCTCTCCTGCACGAGGGTTTCATGTGGGAGAGGGGCAGGGCCAGGGCATGGTGTGAGGGAAGTGAGGCTCCTTTCCAGGTCCCCCCGCGGTGCTAGGATCCACGTGGCACCAGTGACATCCCTCGTGCTGATCCCAGCGCTCCCAGCAGAGCTGAGGCTGCCCCAGCACCAGGATGGAGAAACTGGGGGTGCTCAGCCTTCCCTGGCTCCTCGAACCCTGACCCCAGCCCAGATCCCGGCTCCAGGGCAGTTTAGCCCCATGACACAGGTTTGGGAATTCCCTGTGAATCCAGGGCACCTCGAGGCCAGGGATCGGCTGTGTCCAAAGGGAAGGGCATCACGAGTCCCTGCTGGCATCAGAGGGGCTGCTGGTCACGTAGAACTGAGAATTCCTCAGGAAACCGAGTCTGCTGAGACCCCAAACTCGGCTGCACCGCTGATCCCTGCGGCCCAGAGCAGCCCTGAGGGCTGGAGCCAGCAGGAGCCCGCCAGGGGTGAACTCCGAGTCAGGGATTGCTGCTTCCAGCTCTGCCCCGGTGAACAACACCCCGGGAGAACCCAGCTTTCATCAGGAGCCTGCCCTGCTCTGGCTCAGGGAAGATGAAGAATTCCCACTAAATTCACCTCGTGGGCATTTCGTGCCCAACCCTTTGCCCAACCAGCAGCAAACCGTGGCTGAGCAGGGGCTGCTTTCAAAGGCTTGCAAGGATTCACCGCATTTTTCCAAGCACCCCATCCCTTTGTTCGCCTTCTGGTGAACTAATCCAGCCTGATACTCCCATTTTTGTTACAGCCATGACCTTTTCTATCCTGATTCCCATCTAACTCCAACCATTTTGGCAGCTCGGAGCTGTTTGCTGTAACAACACTCCTGCCTCGCTGAGCTGCCCAGGTTTATAACCTCTTGTGCTGCCCCAGCTTTTATTTAAATAGATAACGTCAGATTCTCACCTGCGCTGAGTTGGAGGGAAGTCAATTTATGCCATCAAAAGAGCTGGCCCCGAGTTTTAACTCCATCAAACGCCTCTTTGATCTTCGTTTGGAGGAAAGGGAAAATAGAATAACTTTGCAACTGCAGGGGGTTGTGCCCCACGTTTTATCTGCTGCCTCTAAATCTTCCCGAGTGGAATTGTGCTGTTCCCAATTAGTGACTCCCAGTGTGGATTGTGCTCCACGTTGGCCCTCAGGAAGGCCAGGGGATCACAGCTTCGACTCATCCTGCAGGACAAAGCTCCTGCTGGGCTGCCACGGTGAGAGGAGAGGGCTCCTGAACCCTGCAGGGATTTGGGAGCAGCAGGATTTAATCCCGCATGTCTGGGCAGTGCTGGGTGCAGGTTTGGCACCACGAGGACAGGCTCTTATCTAATCTCATCTCTCTCAGGTCGAGGAAGGACCTGACCCTGTCACTTGTTCTCGCTACCAGGAAGAACCCTCAGCTCCACACCTGTGGTGCTTCCAAACAAAGGCTCCTCTGTTGGCCGCCTCCTCCTCCTCACCTTCCTCCCCACTCCCTCCGTGACCTCCCCGTGTTCCCTCTCATGATCCCGCTCTCATCCCATGGAGCAGCCCCTCTGCAGCCAGACAGACATCCTGGCCATGTTCCCAGTGGGATTTCTCTGGGATGTGGCCTTTGGGTTGCAGAGGAACGTGGGGGAGCTTCTGGAGAGGCTCTTCGTGCCTTCACTGCTGAGCACCATGTGAGAGGCACTTTCCCAGTTAAATTCCGGGATTGTCGGTATTTCCTTGGGCTGTGGGACCAGCCTGAGGTGCTGAGGGGGTCTGCAGGCTCAGCCGAGGTCGCTGCGCCGAGCTGGCACCGCTGCCCGGCTGCCCTGCTGATGAGCGTCCCACCAAGGGCAGCTGTGGCAGAGCATTCCCTGCCTCCAGCAGCCCGGGCTGGATCCACAATCGCAGGAAGTGATGGATGCATTGTCTCCTCAAGGAACCAGCTTCAGCTGGAGCTGCGGGAATCCCCACGCTGGGCTTTGGGTGAGGAATTTAATCAAGTCGGGTCTCCCTCGTCTTCAGGAGTGACTCAGGCCAGCTGAGAGGAACATCAAGCAGGCAGCCAGCGTGTCCAGAAGGGAAAGGTTGTCCTTCCCCCTGTTCATTGGAGCTTTGCAGAGCACTGGAGCATGAGAATTTATAACCTTTCCCAGCTATTGCTTCTGGGCTTTTCCTGAGGCTCTCCAGCTCCGGGTGTTTGTGCTTCACCGCTCTTTCTCCTCCCTCCCCGCTGCTCCAGCCCATCCTGACTCACCTGCCACGGCACAAGGCCCCAGCCAGCCCAGATAGGGCTTGTGCAACGAGCTTTTGGAAACTCTGAAAGGTTAAACCATCCTTATAAACAGAGGAAAGGTTATAAAAGTTGTGTTTCCAACCCTCTGCCTCTCCCTGGGCGCCTCGGAGTCATTTTCTTTATGGCAAAAGAAAACAGAGCTTTTAAGCTCTGAGCTTTTAGAGCGTCTGTGCTGAGCCCACTGAACACTGGGAAGAGGGCACTGGGTCCTCTCCTGCTTTCAGAGAGCTAATTAATTTTAACTAACTTTGCCATAAGCCTGACTTTCCCTTTGTCTGGGCAGAGCAGGAGCGGAGCTGTTCGTGGTGTGCAAGACCAAGGCCAGGCCTCACCTGGAGGAGCTGTGACAGCAGCGAGGGGGCCCCGCTGCCACCCCCGGGACCCGCTGCCAGCCCAGGGCTGCAGGAAAACCCATTGCACCGGGGCATGAGGTAACCCACGGGCTGGGGGACACCGTCTGCCGCGGGGCTGCGCGGCAGCAATCCCCACAGAAGTCCCTGCCTTGTGAAGTTGTCAAACTGTAAAGTTAATGAGGTAGAAATGAGAGCTCGGCGCAGGCGTCTGAGGGCTGGAATTGCTCCCCGACGGGTTCCCCCCCGCTCTGATTGCAGCCTTGTGCAAATGAAGTGGCTGAGGGTCCCCTTGGAGCCCGGCCAAGTCGCCACTGCTGCTGCAGAGAGCTCCTTTTGCAGCTCCATAAACACGGGGAAGGAGCAACATGTGGCTCCTCGGAACGAGACAAGCAGGAAAAGCAGACAGACATTACACTGCTCCTGTCCCCGGCAGGAAACACCAAACCATCCCAGCCCTGCTCACACCAACAGCCCTGCACTGGGCAGGGGGGCTGGGACAGCACAGGGGCGTCCCTGGAGCCTGGGGACACAGGGACACGAGGGAACAGATCTTCATGGAAAAGGTTTGGAGGGGCTTGTGCTGAGCAGGGTTGGGGTGGGACAGAGCAGGGACGTTCCAGGAGCTTGGGGATGCTGTGGGATATGAGGGTTCAGATCTGCATGGAAAAGGCTGGATGGTTTTATGGTGAGCAGTGATGGGGTGGGACAGAGCAGGGGTGTCCCAGGAGCTTGGGGACACTGTGGGACACGAGGGAACAAATCTACATGGAAAAGGTCAGAGGGATTTGTGCGGAGCAGGGATGGGGTGGGACAGAGCAGGGACGTTCCAGGAGCTTGTGGTTGCAACAGGGCACAGGTCTGGATGGAAAAACGTGGAGATTTTTGTGCTTTGCCTCTGAGAAAAGCACTTGGATGGATGGGTTTGGTTGGAGCTGAGGTGGTGTGGAGGGACAGCGATGAGCACGTGGCAGGAGAAGGCAGCTGGGGAAGGAAAACCTTCCCTTTGGAGCTGGGCTGTCCCCATGGGGAAGCTCCCGGTGTCTTCCCAGGAACCCAAGGGCAGGGTGGGCACCACCAGAGCAACCATGGAAAGGTGAGGGATGGATTGAACCATCTGCAAACCCTTCCTGGCTGAGGAACCCGTGCATCCTGCTGGGAGCACCCCTGGCTGCCCCACAACTCCACGCTGAGGTGGAGGAGGAATATTAATTGTGGGGAGCAAGAGCAGAGCTGATCCCTCCAAGACATCCGGGTCTGAGGCTTGGGACCAGGAGACTTTGCTTCCAAAAATCCGACCAAGGTCACTTAGAGAAGTGGGCCGTGGTCCTGAAAGGAATTATGTAAGATCTCCATGAGGAAAAACTGATGGCAGAGCGAACTCGGCAGATTTTCCATCATTTTCCCAATTGCCAGGAAGCTGAGAGAGCTGCAGCTTGGAGCTCCAGCACAAGCAGAAAGTTTGATGTGTGCTGATGGTGTCCATCAGGAAAATGCCTTCCTCGTTAAATTAATTATTCCAAACAAATCCTGTCTGCCCCTTCCTTGTTTCCAAAATCGCAAAGGCCCTGTTCCAGCAAGGAAGCCTCAAGGAAGAACTTGCTGAGGATACAAGGACATCCAGCAGGATGTGAGAGCGGGAGCAAGGGCTGGAACGGGCTGTTGGGATGATAGGAGTGATCTGGTCAGGTTTAAAAGAGGATTTGGGCCCCATTCCTGCAGCAGAGGAGCTGGTCCAGCTTTGAGAGCAGTGAACCCCTCAGTGATGTTCTCATCATGGTGAGAACCAGGCCACCCCTCACTGCCCGCACTGTGTTATCAGAGCCATCCCATTTTTGGGATTGAAGGCTCCAGTCCAGCCCCAGTGCAGGTTATTTTGATAAAGGAGAAGTTGGTGAGGTCCTGGACGTACCCAGGCAAACACGGGCGGCCCAAGGTCCTCCCCGTCCACCCCGTGCAGCAATGGGGAAATGGAGAAGATCAGTTTGGCCCCAAATTGAACACGAATTAATGTCCCCGTGAGTTCCCTAATGCAGCACAGTCCCACAGCTGCTCCCTTTGCTTTGGGGCTTCCAGAGCTGCCCACTGGCCATGGCAGGAAATTGCCAGGCCGCGGCTTTGGATTCTGCCAGGAGGCTTTGGAGAGGCTCCAGGGAAGCTCCGTGGCAGCTCTGGGGAAGCTCTGAAGTGTCTCATCGGGAGTGGGGATGTCTGGGATGACTTTGGGGAGCGTTCCACGTTTGGGGTTATGAAGCTGAGGAGCTGCCAGTTGAAGGGTGATTTCCAAGCATCCCCATGTTCCATCCCTGTTCCTCCACCATCCCGATGGTTCCCTTTCTCTCTGAGGGAAGACCCAAAACGCAAAGAGGGCAGGGCTGGAGCCTCCCACCTCCCTGCATGCCTTCCTCCTCCTCATTTACTTTTCTGCAGAATCCGGGATTTTCCACACACACACTTTTGTTCCAAGTTGCTTCTGCAGGTTTAATCATTCCGGGGAGTCCACACTTCCCTGCCTCCTTCTCCCACAGCTCTGATGTTTTCCTCTCCAAGGGCACAGGTTTCCCCTGCTTTGCCTTCTCTCTGCACCCTCTCAGGATCCCGTTACCTTCCCAAGCAGCAACCAGGGGCTCTCTTTATTCTGTGTGGCTCCCAAATCTTCCCAGTGGGGCAGTTTCCATCCCAAGGCAGTGCTTGGTTTGCAGGAATCCCCTAGGAACAGGAACTCAGGAGAGGGATTTCAGAAGGAAGTGGGCTGCCAAGTCAGCCCATCCATCCAGCTTCATCCCAACCCTTGCTGGTCACCATCCCTGCAGGGATTTGGCAGCAGATGGGGCACCTGGGGACACAGTTTAGTGGGAGAAGAGTTGGACTCGGTGATCTTTTCCAACCCAAATTCCATGATTCCAGGACTGTTTCCAGCAAGCCCTGCCAGCCACTGGCAGCTCCTTCCCACCATCCCAGACATGGCTCTGGATGCTTATCCCGAGTCTGCCTCCCCTCTCAGGGCACAGGAACACCGGACTCATCCGGGGGATGAGGGATATCTTCCCAGAGCTTCCACACTGCAGGGCAACACTCCTTGAAAAGGTGGGAACAGCTCCTGTTGTGCAAATCCCGGCTTTATGAGTTCCCATCCCAGCACTGGAATTTAGGATTGGGTTTGGATTTTTTTAAAAAAACATTTTTGGGTTTTTTTTTTTAAGGTTAAAAGCTTCAGGGAACCAAAGCGCTGCCTCTTCCAGCTGTTGGAAAACCAGCAAAGTGGTTTCTTCCTCCTGCAGCACCCAAGACTCGTTCCCACTGCGCCCAAAGCTCGGGTTTCTGCCATATTCCCAATTTTACATCCCCAAATCCTCCCTTCCCCAGTTAGGCCCAGTTTGCTGTGCCTCCAGCCTCTCCCATGCCTGGATTTCCCCTTTCCCATGGGCTGAGCCACCAGCAGAGCCGTGAGCAGCCTCCCAGCTCCCGGGCTGTGCCGGGACGCAGATGTTGCTCACGGATACTCCTCGATGCTGTCACAGCTGGACATCCCATTAATAGCAGCAATATTTGGGTTGAGCAGTTTTAATTGAAACCATGGCTGGGATTTTTTATTTCCCCCCACCCCACTCCCAAACTCATAGGCAAACGTGTTCCTGCCGTCCTTCCCAGGACAGTTATTGCTCGGAGACATCTGGTTTCCCAGTTCCAGCGGCACAGACGGATTTCCACCGTGTAGTTCCTCGCCTGTTGACAGGGCAGAATTTTTTAATATGGGGTTACTATCATCCAGACTTCCTCCACCTCCTCATTTAGGTGATGGAAACCTCTAAACAGTCCCTCAGCTCCTCCATCTTCAAGCTGCTGGCCCCGGTTTATGAGCTCACAGACACGACACCTCCATGTCTGATTTCCCTCTTCCCTCCCCTCCGAGGTGAAATCCAAGCCCCAAATGTGAACCGGACCTGATGGGCTTTTTTTGGGGGGTTTTGGGTTTTTTTTAAGCCCTTTTGTTGAGGTCTGTTCCATAGAAACCAGAGCAGCAGCTTGGAGCACCAAGGGAAAATCCTCCCAGTTCCGTAAGGGGGATTCTAAAAACAAGGGAGAGGGGCTTTTATATGGACAGACCGTGGCAGGACAAGGGGAAATGGATTCAAAAAGATGGGATTTTGGGAAGGAATTCCTGGCTGGGAGGGTGGGGAGGCCCTGGCCCAGGGTGCCCAGAGAAGCTGGGGCTGCCCCTGGATCCCTGGAATTGTCCAGGATGGGACTTGGAGCAGCCTGAGATAGTGGAAGGTGTCCCTGCCCATGGCAGGGGGTGGCACCGGATGGGATTCAAGGTCCCTCCAACCTAAACCATTCCATGATTCTGTGATCCTGGAGCTGCTTCCAGCATTTCCCTGTGACACCGATGGGAACGGCATCGTAGGATGGAGCTGGGACCCAGGTCAGAAGAGACCTTAAAGATCACCTTGATCCACCCCCAGGGACTCCTCCCACTATCCCAGGCTGCTCCAGGCCCCATCCAGCCTGGCCTGGGACATTTCCAGGGATCCAGGGGCAGCCACAGCTTCTCTGGGCACCCCATCCCCATTCCCTGAGTCCATGCACCACCCAAGAGGGATTTAATCCCAGCTCACCGAGCTGCACTTTCCCTGCAACAATTCCACCTGCTTGCCCAAGGTGTGAACTGGGCTCTTTATTTTCTTTTTAGGCTTTATTGCCCCCCACCCCCCCCCAAAAAAAAGGCAAAACCCAGAAAAAAAAAAAAGAAGTTATGAGGCAAGCTAAAAACAAACTTTACCTTTCATTCCTGCTTTTATTGGTTACTGGAAAATAAGTTTTACAAACTATCTCTTGCAGAGGACTTGTTTGCAGCTAGTTTATATGGTAGCTTTTGTTCACATAAAAATTTAGAAAGCTCCTTTCCTCCTCTCCTTTCCCCCCCCCCTGCAATCCATAAGGGAGGAATTACAGTGTGAAATATATCCAGCACTAGCAGGGCTGTGTTGTGAAGCTAAAATGAACACAGTAAATTCTGAGAAGGAATTTGTTTAACCTATAACCTTAAAGTAATAAGTGGAGTGCTAAATGTTTTGGCTCACACTGATATATTTTTATAACACTTGGCAAGGCAGCTCGGAGGCTGAAAGAAAAGCTGGAGTGCTGCAGGAACAGTTCCCTGCCTCTCCAGCTCCGAGGAGGCCGAATCCCAACTGGGCACGGACCCCACGGATCCGTGTGGGCACCGCGTGGAGCAGGAATGTGCCACCCGTGGGTTGGGAGCGGGGCGGGATGGACGTGGATCCACCCAGGGCACCTCACCCTGCCTGCCACGGGCTGCGTTAGCTGAATTAGCCCTTTTAATTTAATTAGGGTCCCTCTGCGGGGTTCTGGAGCCGCGTGGGATCGCGGGCACCGCGGCTGAGCCTGGAGCCACCAGCGGTGACCCCGGGGTCCCTGCTGGGAGCAATAATTCCCCTCCTCCCCCCACACACGTTTTCCCGAAGATTTAAGGGCGCTGCAGAGCGCGGGCCTGGCTTTCCTTCATTAACACCCGCCTGACGTGGGCTCCAATAACATCGGCCCTGCCCGTGCCACCACCGGGGCTGCGGGAGCCGGGATGTGCCGGCGCTTTCCCGGCTCCATCCTGCGCCCAGCCCGGCCACGGGGATAACCCTGCAGGGAAACGTGGGGTGAACCGCCCTGGAACCATCGGGAAGGAGTTTGTGGGGCCAGGATGCAGAGCAGGAGGGCTGGGATGCGGAGCAGCAGGATCGGGATGTGGAGCAGGAGGCCTGGGATGAGAAGCAGGACTGGGATGCGGAGCAGCAGGGCCAGGATGTGGAGCAGGATCCATCCCATCCCATCCCATCCCATCCCATCCCATCCCATCCCATCCCATCCCATCCCATCCCATCCCATCCCATCCCATCCCATCCCATCCCATCCCGTCCCATCCCACCCCATGCCTGGCCAGGCTCCAGGGCTCCGTCTCGCCTGGAGCCGCCGGGGTGCTTTGCCTGCAAACCCACACAGGTTAAAGCAAATCCTTCTTTCTTTCCAGACAACGTCACTCTTGTTGCATCCCAGCCCAGGGTGATGTTTTTCCTGGGAAGAGCCCAAGAGCTGGATTGCAGAGCCCTGCTGAAGGTGCTGCTGCTCCGGCGGGGCAGAGCTTGCAGGGAGCTGTGGGGGAAGGAGGAGCTCCACCCCAAATCCCTGTTCCTGGGGGTCTGTAAGGTGGGAAACAAGGGGTGTCCATGTGGGAAACACCCCAGGACCGTGGGCAGGCTGGATGCTGAGCCGGGCTTTGGGCAGGGGTATCCTCACCATGGAGGAGATGGGAATGAGGATTTTGGGGGGATTACAGGGGAGCAAAGGCATCTCACCTGGAAGCACTGAGGAGCAGCAAAGTGTCTGCCCTCAGCCCGGAGCAGTGCAGGTCCCTCCAGCCACCTCCTGAATTTGGGGAAGCAGCACCTGGCAAAGGCTTTCCACACGTCCTGGGTTTAGATTTCTGTGGTGGCACCCTCAGCACTGAGCTGTTCCTCTCGCCCATGTAGGACGCCCTAGGGAATTAGGAAGCATCAATATTCCATGTTTAAAGAGGGGGAAACTGAGTCACGGCACTTTTTAGTGGCTCTCTCCTTGTGGGAAGCCCGGGGCAGGTCAGGACAACACGAGGAGCTCAACCCAACTCTGTCACCCTCCAGAGCTGCTGGGAGACCAGGGAGGATCCATCCTGGAGCTCCATGATCCCTGTGGACCCCTTCCAACTCAGGACATTCCTGGATCCTCTGAAGTGGGGTATTTTCCCTCCCAGAAAATCAGGGAGCAGCGATGGTGGCATCAGGAATGTGTCACACCCTTCCTCCTCCTCCTCATCCCCCTCTTTAATTTTTTCCATTTTTAATTTGGCATTATTAATCTCGGGGGAGGGGGGTATAAATAACCTTCCTCCCCCTTCCCTGCCTCCCCTCCCGGATCATTTCCCGTGGATTAATATTTGCTAGCTCGTTTGCACAGTAGCCTGTAGATTTTCAGCCTCGCCGCCGGGACGATGTTGACTCGCCGAGAAATTCCAGGGGCTTTACCCTGGCACAAAGCAAACAGTGTGCGCTGTAATCAGACTCAACACCTCGGCTGGGAGTGAAAGGAGATATTCTGTGGCGCCGATTTCCACGCGGGATTAGGTGTTTGTCTTGTAAAGCGTTCAGGTGGGGGAACGAGGGGGAATCATGGGTTAAACACGGGGAGATGGGGCTGTGGGAGCTGGGAATTGGTGGCTCTGGATGGCCCTCACAGCTCCTGGGGGCTGCAAGGATTCCCCCTCTGTTTATGGATCCCCACAGCAGATCCCAATCCAAACCTGCCAGCTCCGCAGGAGCCTCTCCGTGCGCTGATCCCCCTCCAAAGATTTTCTGCTCGTCTTATCTCAGGGTAAACCCAGAGCCCCTCCAGTGTTGTGGGCACGAGGCCACCCTGAGCCGCAGCAGGAGATGGATCTTGTTGGATCAAGGAGCAAGAGGCAGGATGAGGGTGAGCGGGATGACACTGTCCAGAGTCACATCCCAAAAAAGGCTCCGTGCCCTCCGGCTCCATTCTGGACGGGTTTATGGCCCTGGCTGGGAAGGTGTGAAGGGACAGCAGCACAGAATTTCCTCCTGAATCGGTTCCTTGTTCACTGGAGGCTGGAGAGGGCCCAGCCCCAGCTGGCCTGGGCAGCCAGGAGCCGCCGGCTCTCCCTGGAAAAACCACCACAGGCACCGGGCTGGGAATGTCCACCCACAGCGAGACTCTGGGGTGGCACCGACCCTGGCGGGGCCCAGCGAGGCACAGCCAGAGCCAGGAATGGAAACCACACAGAACTCCGCCTGGGAATAGGGGCTGCTTGGCGCTGGGAAGGAGTCTTAGCTGCTGTCAGAGATCCCATGGAAAAATGATGGATTCGGCAACTCTGGATGGATGCAGGGTGAGAGCTGCTGTTCTGGCAGTGAAATCCCTCTTGGCTCAGCACATGGACAACCTGGAGGTGCCTCACAGCCTCACGATGCCATCCCAGCCTCTGGCTCTATGAACCCGAGGAGTTCTCCCTGGAATAGGCCAAGCCAGCCCAAGCAGCTCCAAGCAGCGATCCAGAATCCAAGCAAAAATCCC
The DNA here is from genome assembly GCA_026261815.1 of Monarcha castaneiventris obscurior. Classification (NCBI taxonomy): domain Eukaryota; kingdom Metazoa; phylum Chordata; class Aves; order Passeriformes; family Monarchidae; genus Monarcha; species Monarcha castaneiventris. Next base: position 8,205,235 of record JAMPIT010000856.1, on the reverse strand, counting down.
TCCTGGCCAGTTTGTGCCCACATAGGGCACTGGAGCCGCAGGGTCCCGGGCAGCCTGGCAGGGACTGGAGGATCAGCCCTGCAAAGGAAGGAGCAGTGTCCAGGCTGGCAGGAGCCAGGAATGGGATGAAGGAGGCTGGGATGGCTGCCAGGAGCACCGGGCGCCTGGCACAGAGGCTGGAGAGCTCCCGGAGCCATCCCGGCTGCCCAGCCTGGATTTACCCCACGGGGGTGGGCAGAGAGCAAGACCCCCCTCAACCCTCAGGCATCCCTCGCTTTTCCAACCCCATCCCTGTGCAGAGAATTCCCTGGGCACGGAGGATGGGTGACAGTGAGAAGCCCCCCCAGCACCTCCCCATTCCAGGCCCTGCTCCTGCTTCCCCCGGAGCGGAGTCACGGCAGATTATCGGGAATGTTGTTGCAGTGGCAAGAGGCTCCCGCATCCAGGAGCAGGCAATATCCTGCCTGGAATGTTCAGGGAGCTCTGCCATGGGCACATTCTTCCATGGAGTCGTTTGGGTGGCAGCGCCGGCTCTGCTCGGGACGGGCTCCAGCGGTTCCTGTGTTTTTTCCTTCTCTTCGCAGGAGATTCACCTCAGATGTGGATTGTTGGACACAAAATGTTCCAGAGGAAGCGTGGGGTGACAGGGCTTGGAGTTAATGTCACCCAAGAGAAAAAGGGTGGAAGAAAGGAAGAGTTTGGGAAAGACCTACCAGCCCTCAAAGGTGAGAAATGTGGATGTGAAGTCAACATTCCAACCTTTATCCCCAGCGGAGTGTAAGTTTGGGGGTTGGATAAACGACTTCTAAAGGTCTCTCCCGACCCAAACGGTTCGGATTCTATGGCTCAGCCCACTGGGAGCTGCTCCCTTCCCGAGCATCCATCCCTTTTTCCCTCGCTGTCCCCTTCGAGCCGTGTCCCTGCCTTCCCACTGCATCCCACAGAGCCCGGGGACAATGAACATGAAATATTTATCCCAGGGAAAAGAAAAGGGCTGTGCTTTGGCTGGGGAATGAGGAGCCACCCCCCCAGCTCTGTGCCAGCCGGGATTTCTGGCACAGAGCAGGGACAGGGAGGGCATCCAGGGCTGGGTGGCCCTGGAGCAACCCGGCACAGCGGGTCGCCCCTTCAGCCTGACTGGGAAAACTCTTCCCAGCAAAGCAGGGAGAGGTTTATTGCCACTATCGGGATCTGGGAGTCAGGGACTGGCAGCACAATACAAAATCCAAGCCCAGGGTAAAAATTCCAAGCCCCTGGGGATGAGGAGATTAAATAAAAGGGTTGTACCCACCTTCCGTCCTGTTCTCAGAGGATGGGATCTGCTCTGGCTGCCTGCATGGAAAAGGGCTCTGAGCAGGGCCTGAGCCCCTGGCTGCTCCTTCCACCCTCCTGGGGCAGTGCCTGCAATCCCTGTCCCTCGAATCCACGTTCCTGCAATCCCTGTCCCTGCAATCCCTGTCCCTGCAATCCCTGTCTCTCCAATCCCTGTCCCTGCGATCCCTGTCCCTGCAATCCCTGTCCCTTCAATCCACATCCCTCCAAATCCCATCCCTCCAAGTCCCATCTCACCATCCCGTTCCTCCAAGCTCAGTCCCTCTAAACTCCATCCCTCCAAACTCCAACTCTCCAAACCCTGTGCCTCCGCACCCCAGCCCTCCAATCCTTGTATTCGTGAGCCCCATCCCTTCAAACCTCATCCCTCCAAATCCCATTCCACCAATCCCTGTCCCTCCAATCCCCATTCCACCAATCCCCATCCCTTCAAACCCCATCTCTCCAATCCCCATCCCTCCAAATCCCATCCTTGCAGTCCCCATTCCACCAATCCCCGTCCCTCCAATCCCCACCCCTCCAATCCCCACCCCTCCAATCCCCACCCCTCCAATTCCCACCCCTCCAATTCCCATCCCTCCAATCCCCATCCCTCCAATTCCCATCCCCTCCAATTCCCACCCCTCCAATTCCCATCCCTCCAATCCCCATCCCTCCAATTCCCATCCCCTCCAATTCCCATCCCCTCCAATTCCCACCCCTCCAATCCCCATCCCTCCAATCCCCATCCCTCCAGGCCCCGGCTCGGGCTGTGCCAGCCCCAGCTGCCCCAGGATGTGGGATCTGTGCTGCTGGAGCTGCAGCAGGCAGGGATAACCCCATTCAAACACGGCGGGATGGGATTCCCATTCTCCTCCCATTCCCACCCTGCTTCCATCCCACCCATCCCACCCTGCCCCTCCCGCGGCCCGGGAGCAATCCGTGCCCCATTCCCTGCTCCCGCAGCTGCGCGGGGCTGTCTCCTTCAGGAGGAGCCCGAGGCACACAGGAACGGGCTGGCGGCTGCCCCGGCCCCGCTCCTGCCGGGATTGTCCCTCTCGGTGCTGCCCAATCCCTTGGGATGCATCCATGGATACCCCGAGGTCCAACACCCAGCGCCCTCCTGAGGACTCGCAGGCAGGACGGACCTTTTGGATGAGATGCTGGAAATCAGGACAAAGAGTTTTAGTTCCTACAGGCGGGAAAGTTCTTCCTTGTTATGGAAAACAGTGGGGGAAGTTACATCCCTCTCAGTAAAATCCGTTCCTGGAATTTCTGGGATTATCCATGAGGGAACTGCTTTTGGGGACCACAGAGCCCCTCTCCCAGGACAGCTCCATCAGGGTGAGGGGCTGCAGAGTTTGTAGGAGCAGGGGGCATGCAGAGCTCTGGGATGAAAGGGAAGAGTGTCTTAATCAGCTAAAATTCAGGGAATTTCACAGGAAAAAAAATGTATTTAATAGAATAAAACTGAGGCAGTTAATTGCAACAGCTGCAGGGAGGAGCAGGCCCTTCAAAGGCTGCACTGACCAAGCTCTGCATCCTTGTCCTTCAAATTCCACGTCCAGAAATCCCTCGTGGGCCAGCAGAGCCATGGATACCCCCAGGAGAGCTGGAAAACAATTCCCTCCCACCCTGGGGCCGCTCCAAGCAGCCTCTGCACAAAGCAAAGGATGCAAATCCCTGTCCCTCTCCTTTGCATCTCATCTGCATCATCCTCCTGCTCCAGGACAGGCTGGGGGCAGAGGGGGAAATGCGGGGGAATGCCCATTTGGGGTGGGAATGGGGACAGGGATGGGAATGGCAATAGGGATGGGGAAAGGGAGAGGGAAAGGGATGGGTAGTGGGACAGGGTGGGGATGGGAATGGGGACAGGGATGGGGAAATGGATGGCAGTGGGGAAGGGGATGGGGATAAGGATGGGAAATAGGATGGGATAGGGCTAGGATGGGGATGGAGATAGCGATGAGGATGGGGACAGGGATGGCACTGGTGCCACTCCAGGCAGGCCCCAGCTCCACAGCCAGCCCCTCAGCCGGTGCTTTCCTTCCTCGTCCCGTCACCGGAGGAGGTGAAGGAATCACAGATCCTTCAGTCGGGATAAACACACGGAGTAGAAATATTACTGACAGTAATGAAACCCTTTTTGAGGTGGGACAGGGAGGCCAGAGCGTGGAAGAAAGTAAAAAATTCGGCAAATGAGGCTTATCAGGTGATGGGAATAAAGAGGGAAGGCGGGCTGGAAGGGGCGGCTTCCTGGGTAACCAGGATTGTTTATCCAGAATTTCCCTTGCAAAGCAGGAGCGGCTTCCCAGAGCTGGGCTCAGCACCCGGCTCTGCCCTGGGATCACCCGGCTTGGGCCAAATCCTCAGCTTTTGGCAATAAAATGCCAAAAATTGGGTTGGCAATGCCCTCTGGGATGCTCCAGGGCTGAGCCAGGATCCCATTTTCTTCCTAAAGCAAAGTCCTCCACAGGCTCTGCTGAACAGGGAGTTACAAACCACGGAAATGGGGTTATTTTTTGGCAATTAACAGTGGTCATAATTATTTTTCTCGTTATTAGCAGGGAGAGCGCCTTTCCTGTGTCATGGAACAGCACTTCCCAATGGCCTTGGAATTCCCTGCAGCATGGCTGGGGTGTCAGCAGGATGAGTGTCCCGTTCCCTCATTTCCAAGGGATCACCCTTTCCTGGATCCAGCTCCAAGCAGATCCAGAGCGGTCCCTTGGAGCTGTTGGGGTCTCACCCCTGCTCTCCAGGCCAGGACAATTCCCACACACGTGATCCACGTGTTCCAAACTCTGAGTGCATTGGGAACTCAGTTCCACTCTGCGTTTTCCAGGCTTTTATTGGAACAGCGAGCTGTGAAATTCTGCTGCGGATTCCCCCCGGCTCCATTTGTGTCTGGGATGGGGGAACCTGGACAAGGCCCATCCAGCACAGGGACACTCACGGGAATCTCTTTCCCAGTGCAGTTGGGGAAGGAAAAGATTTTTCCTTCTGATTCTTCAGCACAGGAACACAAGGAAACATCCCAAACAGCAGGGCCTCGCTGTCCCTGCAGGATTAATGTTTGCAGGGCTCAAGGAACCATCACTTCCCTTTTTATGGAGCAGCCAAATCCCAGCTCTGGCTTTTCTGCTCCTTGCAGGAGGAGCAGCACTTGGAAAAGGGAGCAGCTGTGCCCCAGACGTTGTGCTCAGGCTGTGAGGACAGGCAGGATGGCAGGATCAGCTCCAGCCCAACCTGAGTATTCCCTGGCCATGCTCCTGCAGGCTCCTGGTGGGATCCACCCTGGGATCTGGACTGAGACGGAGGTGAAGGATCTCCGAGCTGAGGTCCCCAGTGGGCACACAAGGTTTTTTTGGGATGGGGAGCTCCACGAAGGAGGTTTTGCCCTCCCCAATCCTTCTGGAGAAGGGGCTGCACTGGAACCATGCAGGAGCTCCCTCCTGTCCCACCCTGGCTCTTCCAGGGGGTTTTCCATGGGACAGTAGGAGGTGGCTCCTTGTGAAGAAGGGAGTTCCTCATGCCCCACCTCGGCTTTTCCAAGGGGTTTTCCATGGGACAGTCGGATGTGGCTTCTCCTGGGTCAGCTCCAGAGCCACCTGGGCAGGTGGAGTCTGTCTGTGGCAGCAGAGGAGCCCCCCCAGCCCTGGTGAGGCCGCGGAGAAGGGTGGGAAGAGGGGAATAGGATCATTATGTGCATATTGGGGGGCAGAATTCCAGGCCTGGCAGGCTCAGAGAGCTGGGCCCCACCACACCCATGGCCAACAATTCCCATTCTTTTTGGCATTCCCAGGGGTCCCAGGGCAGCCCTTGTGCTCCCCTTTTTCTTGGGAGCACCATGCTGAGGGACAGGGAATTCCCAGCAAAAACATTGTCCCGTTGTCCCCATGCACCTGGATCCCGAAAAACAGAGAGGGGAGGCAGCTCCGGGTCACGTTTCCAAGCTTCCATCTGCGCTCCAAGAAATTTCCAAGTGTGGCACTGCCCATCCCAAAAATCTCCAGGAGGATTTTGCAGTGGGGGAAAAAACGTGGAGGCCAGTTCGTTACAGGGGTTGGGGTTTAATTGCAGTGATGGTTTCAGCAGGAGCTGCTGGAATAAATCTCTCCATAGGCTTTGGATGCTCCTGGGCCAGGCTCAGCTCTCATGACCCCTCTGCAATCCCAAGTCACATTCCCGGTGTCCATGAAGATGCTGCGAGTTTGGAGACTTGGAAATGAAAGGAGGATTTGGCCTGAGATTTCTCCCACCAAACCTTTCTCATGCAAATCCCGGCCCTCTGCACATGCCTGGAATACCAAATCAGCCCCGATTCCACTGCTCACGGAATTCCCTCACGGAATTCCCTCATGGAATCCACACTTCCAGGTTTGTCCCTGCTGGGAACGGGCACACGGCTCTCCCTGTCCGTGTGTATCCTGCTGGCGGAGATTCCGCTGGCTGCAAACCCAAATGGTTCTGGTCCCACCACCTGCAGTGTGGAGCCATCCCATTCCATGGGAATATTTGCCCACGGAAATCGGGATAATTCCTTCTGGCACGTGGCACTCAGCGCTGTGGTTTGGTTAGCACTGTGGTGATGGATCAAAGGTTGGACTCGATGGCCTTGGAGGTGTTTTCCAGCCTCAACGATCCCGTGATTCCATCAGGACATGACAGGAAATCCGGGAAGCCTGCGAGGAGCTTTCCTCGGGCTCTCGGTGCTGGATGTGGGATGGGAAGGGTGCAACCCCCCCGGATCGGGTTCTGACCATCAGGCACAAGTGCTGGAAGGGAACAGCGCTTTTCCACAGCATTTTTCCAGCACGCCAAGCGTCTCCAAGGAGCAGAGCCCTCATTCCCAGCCCCTCAGGTGCGGAGCCGAGCCGGGGGATTTGACTTTTGTCTGGCTCCGAGTGGGGCTGCTCCCGCTGCAGCTGGGAGGGGATTTCCTGTCAGCTGCTGGAAAAAACCCCTCCTTCACGGAGGGAGCTGATATTCCATGAATAAATTGAAGTGGTCAAGTCCCATTTTGTGTGGAAAGCACGGTTCCCTGCCGGGGATCCGGCTCCTCGGGACTTGGGGGATATAAATAACTTCACAGGCTCCTTCTCCAAATGAAAGCAACGCTCAGTTATTTGATTTTTTTTTTTCTTCTTTTTTTTTAATTTTATGCAAATGGTCTTCTGTTCTGTGTTATTATGTAAACGAGCCAACTGAAATGGTAATGAGGGAACGCGAAGTATGCATATATTAACTGCTGCTAGAGAGCTCTACACCTCCAGAAATGGCACCAGCTCCCATTTCCAAGGGAGGGACAGGTGTCCCCAGGGGGAAGATTTTCCTCCAGGACGTGCTTATTGCTGCAATCCTCAGGAGGAGAGCCAAGCATTGGATCCAGACAGTGATCCAGCACTGAAATTCCTGATTTTCAGTGGGGGAAAATGGGTGGCATTCCCTTGCCACCAGTCTGGGAAGCAGCAGGTCACGTCGCACCTCTCACATCCCGACTCAGATCAGAGTCAGCACCATCGGATATCCCATGAGGGAGGCAGAGCTGTGGGAATTATTGTCTCCAAACGCTCCATCGCAACAGGGAATCCATGAGGAAACTGTTCCTCCAATGGTTTAGGACTGGGGAGAAAGGAGCATTCCCGTGGGTGATCCCATGTCGGATGAGACACACCAAGAGCAGCATTAAGGCAGAGGCAAAGCCCCTTTCCAGTGAAATCCATGGCAAAGCTCAGTGGTGTTAAAGGAATTAAAACATTTCTGCTTCCCCCACCTCATCCCTGCTGCTCCGTGGGATCCTCTGCTGCGTGGGACGTGCCTCAGACCAGGAAAAACACCCTGAGGAGGAGAACACAAAAAAAATCTTCATTTTCTACCGTCCTCAAGAGGGTCAAAAGCATCAATTTCCCGCTTTTCCAAAACTCCCTGAGAGAGCTGAAGCTCAGCCCACAGAGCAGAGATGCCTCAAACCCCTCCGAGGTCCCAAGGCCAGCTGAGATGCGAGGCCATTCCAGGGCTTTTTCCCAAAAAAGCTGGAGCAGGTGTTGGACACAGAGGTGCTCTGAGCTCACAGGGGTGGCTGGGCTGGAGAAACCTTGGCCAAAATCCACCTCCTTGTGTCCGATGTCAGCGATATTTGGCTCCAAACAACCCGGGATACGGCACCACGGATCCGACTGTTCCCAGTTTGTGGGCTCGGGAGTGGGGTGGGATCCTCCTGCAGGCACTGGGAGTCTTCTCGATCCCAAGGCACGTGGAAGGGAAATAACTGCAGCTTCTGGTTGATAATTGAATAAGAACCAGCAAATAATGGATAATTTGTTATAGGAAAAGCTCCCCCGAGTGCCTCGGCCTGATCCAAGAGCTCAGATCCAATAGCCTGTGGAAGCTTTCCCTGAGCCGGCTGGGTTTGGAACAAGCCCATGGTGGTAATAAAAACAAATCCCTGTAATTAGGGAAAAGGCAAAATCCAAAAGATGCCATCGGAGCCATTTAGGGCTGGAAATCCATGTCCTGATTGGGCTGGGAGCCCACGGGAGGTGGGGATGGGGGAGCACCCCAGGGCTCAGCCCCTGCCATGGCAATTCCCAGGAAAGCTGGGGTGTCCTGAGGGCGGGATGAGGACACGTCACCAGTTTGGGATCCGCTTGTTCCGTTCCCAAACTCTGCCCGTCATTCCCTAAGGAAGCTCCAGCTGCTCCCCCAGGCCCGTCCTTCCTTCCTGCAGGACAGCCCTGGCCAGGTTCCTTCGCCATCCAAAGTACCGAGGTCACTTCAGGCCGTGCCAATGCCTTTCCTTGAGTGCACTTTCCCAAAGATTTAGAAATTCATCCCTGGGAAGACCCAAAAATCAGGATTTACTGCTCACAAACCAGTGCAGACATTTCCAACTTCCCTCTCTCTCTCCCAGGCAGAACTGAAAATCTTCCCGGTTCGGGGCCGATTGTTTCAATCCCGTTTTTCTCCTGGGGGGTTTCAGCGGATCTTTCCTGCCTTCCCAGAAACAGAACACAAACATCTCCCACTCGCATGTTTTGTGGAGTTATTTCCATTCCAACAAACGAACTCGCTTCCAGCTGGGAATTTCGGGAAGCGCTTTGGAGAGGTTTTGCTGTTGCTCTGTCCCATCCCCAGGCTGGATCCCAGCCGGCTGCTCCAGGGTTGGACACTCAGCTCCCGAGGGATGCTCGGGATCTGGCTCCGGAGCCTCACCTGACTGCGTTCCGAGGGATTTCTCTCCAAGCTCCTCCTCTGCCGAGCTGATTTCGCACAAATGTTGGGAGGATCTGGATTTCTGCCGGAATTTTGTCCAGTTTTTTATTCCCGTCTCTGCATGGGGAGCAGGAGAGGCTCCCAAAGCCAGGAGATCCTCTGGGATTGAGGTGGCCTTGGAGGGATCCCCAGGAACCTGGAGTGCCCGGAGAGGTCCCAGCAGGAGCTCCTTGGATTCTCCTGCTTGGGAAAACGAGGGATTTGTAGGAAAAGCTTTTCCATCTGCCCGTTCCAAGAGCGGAGGAGCACAAATGGCACTGTAAATATATAGAGAAAGATATAGAAATAGATAGAAATTTATAAAATAAATTATAATTTATAAAAGATAGAAAATAAATGCAAAACTATATAAATATATATAAATATAAATAAATAGATGCAAAATAGAGAACTTTAGAAAATATGTGTAAATAAATATATACAAATATACCTACGTTTATAAAAAGACATGAATATATTCAATGTATCAAATATAAGTATATATAAATGTATTAAATATATAAGTATATATAAATATACTATATTTATAGAAACTATATATATAAAAATATATATTTTATATATATTTTATATATATATATTTATAGAATGTATTTTTATATATACTTAATATATTATATATATTACTATATATTTATAGAACTATAAATAAAAACTAAATAAAAATAAATTTATAAATAGATATCTAAAGTAGAGGTGCACAAATGGCACTAGATAGATTGAATAAATATATAAAAATATATTGAATATATAAAAAATATATTCAATATATTGAAATATAAATGTATAAAATATATTAGATATATCTAAAATAATATATAAATATATATAATAAAGAAGCACAAATGGCACTAGATAGAATAAATATATTTAAATATATTAAATATATATGAAATACAAGTGTATATAAATACATTAAATCAATCTAAATTAATATATAAATATATATAATAGAGAAGTAAAAATGGCACTAGATAGAATAAATATATCTAAATATACAAAATATATCTAAATATATTAAATGCATAAAATATATAAAAATTAATATATAAATATATATCATAGAGAAGCTCAAACGGCACTAGATAGATAAATACATACAAATATATAAAATATAAGTATATTCAAATACATAACATATATAAAAATTAATATATAAGTATATATATATAATAGAGGAGCACAAATAGCACTGGATAGATGTAAATATATATAGTATTTTTCTCCTTTCCCACTGTTAAGAAGCTGAAGGAAGAACAATCTCCAGTGGAACCAGTTACCTCCCAACTCTTTTTATTTTATTATGTAATGTAATGTAATGTAATGTAATGTAATGTAATGTAATGTAATTGTATTCTATTCTATTCTATTCTATTCTATTCTATTCTATTCTATTCTATTCTATTCTATTCCTTTCCATTCCATTCCATTCCTTTCCATTCCATTCCTTTCCATTCCATTCCATTCTAATTTGTGTTCGCCACGCATCCCTCCCCTCTCTGAGTGAAGAGTCTGCAAATATTATTGCAGCCTTTCATTGAAATATTTTCATTCCAATGAATATTTTATTTGCGAAACATTTTATTTCCCTGTTATTGCTGTGTCCTACTGGGAGTGGGCATTTTTGGGACCAGCCCCAGTTTGCTTTTCCCTTCTCTTCCCAAAAAAGTTTCGGGTTGCAGCTCATCCATCTCCCTGACACCCAAATCCCGCTCCTGTTTTCCGATTTATGCAGATATTGTTAACCCCTTGTTATCCTGCAGCTTCCAAGGGGAAATTAAACACAGGAGAAGTGTGGGAAAGAGCCAGGGACAGCTCCCACTATCCCAAGCTGCTCCAAGCCCCATCGTTGGACAATTCCAGGGATGGAGCATCCACGGCTCTGGGAACCTGTGCCTCCCTCATTACAAAAAAATATTTCTTATTTTTCTAAATCTAAATTGATTTTTATTCATTTAAAGCCATCACCCCAATGACATCACGTGGGGATGAGATTCCCTCTGTTCCCAGCTGTCCCAGCCAGGAAAATTTGGGATCAGAGAAGGAGGAGGAGCAAATGGAGCTCTCCCTGTGTCCTCCAGCTGGGATCGTTTTGTGAGGGGTGTGAGGGGGCTAAACCCCCCTGAGCTGCGTTCTGGGGGACGGAGGGGAAGGATGGGGATGGGGAATGGACTGGGATGTGGAGGCAGAGCTGGAATCCATCCCAGTCCTTCCCAGTCCTCCCCAATCCATCCCAACCCATGCCAACCCATCCCAATCCATCCCAGTCCATCCCAGTCCATCCCAATCCGTCCCAGTCCATCCCAGTCCATCCCAATCCATCCCAATCCATCCCAACCCATCCCAATCCATCCTAGTCCATCCCAGTCCATCCCAATCCGTCCCAGTCCGTCCCAGTCCTTCCCAATCCATCCCAATCCATCCCAGCTCTTCCCAATCCATCCCAATCCACCCCAGTCCATCCCAGTCCTTCCCAATCCATCCCAATCCACCCCAGTCCTTCCCAATCCATCCCAGTCCTTCCCAATCCATCCCAGTCCATGCCAGCTCATCAGCAGGAGCATCCAGGGAGGCTCCAGAGGAGCTGGCTGAGATCAATCAGCTCCCAGCAGCTTTTGCTGCTCTGCCTCTTGGAAATCGGGAATTCCCCCAGGGCTGGCCGGTGGGAGCCCAGCTCCCGCCCCCAGGCACGGGATATTCGCTGCCAGGGATTTGGGATGAAGAGGAGGCACCTCTGGATATCAAACCCAGCGAGGTCAGGAGCTTCCCAGGAAGGAGCTCGGCAGGAACGGCGTCACCTTCCACCAGCTCGGAGCAAAATCAAAAACCCACGGAGTGAGAATCCCTTGGCTACGAGAAGGGGACAGCTTCCCACTGCCAGCAGGATGGGATGAATCGTCTGCAAGGAAAAAAAAAACCTGGATCTTCATTAAAGTCCCCCTTTTCACCCCCTAAAACTTGGGAGCAGCTGCGCCCGGCCCGGCCAGCAAACTGCGATCCCTATTTGTTATCCTTTTAAAAACCAAGCACATTCCTCATGGAAATCCATCAAAATCACACCTACCCAGCGGGCTGGGCTTTTTATTCCTCCCTTTTTTCCCCCCCTCCCGTGTGTGTGGGTTTTATTAAAACTCGCCAGCAACTGCCCGACACCGACAACAACAGCGCGGCTCTGGCAGGAGCCGCCCCGAGGATGCGTGTGCGAGGTGCTCCAGGAACTTCCTAGCGACCAATAATTCCACTTGGCTGCTTCTCCTTGGGCCGCATCCTCCCGGCGTGGGGCTGGGGAAGTGCTCGCTGCCCCAGCCCGGGGCTTGCACCACCACGGGGGCTCCGGCAGCTGCGCCAGGCTTCCCCCGGCCCGGCGGCTCCTTGGGAATGGGGGGGAGAAAAAAAAGGGAAGGGAAAAAAAAAAAAAAAAGGCAGGAGAAGTTTATTCCTTCTTTTTTCCTCGTGCTAAATGAAGCTCCTTCTGGCAAGTCTAAATATTTACAGCCGGCCCTGAACACACACACACACACACACACACACACAGAGAGAGAGAGCGAAATTAATAAAGCCACGCACGGAGCGAAATTCTCCTTCCCCAATTATTTTGCCGGCGGGAAGTTGAAATCCAACTCCCCCCCACACACACACTACCAGCAGCAGCAGCAACTCCCCCTAAAAAAAAAAAAAAGAGAAAAAAAAAAAAAGAAAAAAAAAGAAAAGAAAAAAAAATCCCAACTTTGTTTGCGCATTCTTATTGGCAGCACAATGCCAACAATGGCTAAATAGACAGCAGAATAAATAGCCCCACAATGCCGACAGAAAGGCCTTTCTGGTACTGCATACAAAATATAAACTGTGCCATGCCATTATTATTCCGGAGCCCTTGCTGCAACAGTGCAGTTGAAATTCCACCCCCAATGTGCACCTAATCAGCCATTCAGAGCCCCTTAATGACTTGTCAGTTCTTTGCCCTGCCATTTTCTGTCCAATTAATTCTTTTATTGTGCACCGGATAAAGGAAGACAAAGGCCTTCCATGCAATAATGAATCATTAAAATTCAGCAGCTCCTCTCTTGTGCTCTTGGCTCCTCACCAGCAATTCAGGCTGCTGCGCATTCGTTATGTGTGTGGTGGTTAAAATTCACTCTACCTCAAACAAGACCTTTCCAAATGTTTAACCCTTTCCTGGGCGAGGGCCTGCAGCCCTGCCCTGGGAATTTCGACACGCACCGGGGGGAAAAAAAACAGCAAGGAAAAGAGGAGGAGGGCGATGAGAGAGGGGAGGAGAGAGGCAGGCAGAGGTGTTTCGGGTAAATGTTTTAATGTCACTCTGACAGCCTCAATATTGCCCGAGCACACAGCCACAAACAAACACAGGGACAGCGTGGCAGAGAGAGGGATGGGATGGGATGGGATGGGATGGGATGGGATGGGATGGGATGGGATGGGATGGGATGGGATGGGATGGGATGGGATGGGATGGGATGGGATGGGCTGGGATGGGTGGGATGGGATGGGATGGGATGGGATGGGATGGGATGGGATGGGATGGGATGGGATGGGATGGGATGGGATGGGATGGGATGGGATGGATGTGAGGTGCTGGGACGGGTGTGAGGTGCTGGGATGGGATGGGTGTGAGGTGCTGGGATGGGTGTGAGGTGCTGGGATGGATGTGAGGTGCTGGGATGGGTGTGAGGTGCCATGCTGGGACAGGTGTGAGGCTCCACATCCCTCCTGGACCTCCCTTCCCACTCCAACAGTGCCTTTGCCTCACTTTCCCCAACCCAGCCCAGCCCCAGAGCAGGTTCGAGGCACAGAGGGACCCCCTCTTACTCTGGATTAGGAGCAGCTTTGGTTTTCACCCAGCCCAAAGAAAGGGCTTTTAAACCCGACCCAGTGCGTCCAACTGGCTTTTTTTAACCCGGGCTTCCCTAAATCAGGTCAGCCCCCAGCCTGCAGTTAAGCCAGTGCCACACTGTGCCTGCCTGAGCTCCGGGGCCATATGGGAGAGGCTTAATAGGGGTCAGCGGCGATGCTGGCAGCTCTTTCAAGCCTGGGAAGGGCAGAGCCAAGATTTCAGCAGCACCCACCCCCTTTATCCAAACTATTTCTGGGAAAAAGCCCCCAGGCTGGTGGCAGCAGTGTCCCGTCCCACTGCGGTGCTCGGCCGCAGCAGGAGCCGGGGGTAGGTTTGGTGTCTGAGCTCTGTTCAAACTGAGTTTTCCCATGCAAACAGCGTGGTTTTATGGAATATAATAATATTTTCTGGAATATAAGAAACTCCCTTCCCACCTCCCTCGCTCCGGCCTCATGCAGCTGGAACCTCTGCAGATACTCTGCGACAGGAATGCCGCGGCCTCACACCCATCCTGAGCCACCCGTGCTGCCTGGGGGGCTGCCATTCCCAAAATCCCATCAGGCAGCATCCCCTGCATCCCACCCCATCCCCATCCCATCCCCATCCCCATCCCATCCCATCCCATCCCATCCCATCCCATCCCATCCCATCCCATCCCATCCCATCCCATCTCAGCAGGCTGGGGATGCAGGGTGTCAGGAGAACGAAGCACCATGGAATGAGCACCATTTGCTGTGGTTTGGGTTTATCTCCAGGGGGATTATTTTTAGCTCCTGCTGACTCATTTGGGAAACGGCTTCCCCTCCCCAAGGCTCAGCCTGCTGCCATCCCAAATTCCTGCCTGGAACACGCAGAAAATGGACTGGCAACGACACGGCCCTAGCTCAGCTGGAGAGGGGATGGATCCGGGGCTGGACCGGGTCTCCCTGGATCCCAGAGCCCTGTGCAGGTTCCCCTCACCGTGTTCATGTGGTGAACTCCCAAAAATCCGTGTGGAGCCTCTGCAGGGCGTCCGAGGAGGAGCAGGGCAGCAGTGAGGTCACGGCATCGTTGTCTCTGGAGCATCTTTTCCCTCATGGAGCAGTCAGGAATTGATGTCGAATTCCCTCTTCCCAGCCCCAAAAAGGGAGCTTGGAGCCCTTGGTCAGTTCATGTTTAGGAATTTGCCTTCAGAGCCCTAAATCCAACCTCATGCCCGTGAAGGCTGGAAATAAGGCAAGGCTGGAGTTCCCTTAAAACCTTCCCAAAGGGAATTTCATTCCGGCTCCGTGGGGACAGGGCTGTGCCACACTGGGGTCACTGCAGTGCCACCTCCTCAGGTGGCCACCAAAACCTTCCCATGGCCACCAAGCCGCTCCTGCTCCTGAGATCCGTCCAGCAGCAAAGCTCTGCCCTCCCAGGATCACCTGGAAATGGCTTTTCCTGCCCCTCTGGAATACACCCTGTATTCCAAATGACATCACAACTCCAGTTGTTTTTATTTTAGATTTCATTTGTTTCCCCCCCAAATCCCAGGTCACGGAGAGCATCGAGCCCTGGCAACGGGAATATAAAGGTGGCAAAGGGAAGAAGTTGATCCATAGGCAGGGAGCAGGGATATCCCCATGTGGATGTTTATTAAAGCTCAAGGTCATCATAAAAATGCCCTTTAATCATTTCTTTGCCACAATCCTACAAAAAAAAAAAAGTGTAACACTTTTTGTTATGAGTTGATGTCACTCCAGGAAAAATTCAAACAAGGAGGAGGATGGGAAGGGACTTTTTTTTTCCCCAGCCTGCAGAAAGAATGTGGATATGGTCCATAAAGTTAATTTCCTCTTTCTTCCTAAGCAGCACTGTCTGAGCTAAATGGCAGCACTCATAATTCCCTGCTCCCAAAATAAAATTGAGGGACTTTTCTCGCCCGTGGATTCCAGCAATTATCTTGAGAACCCTTTTTTGTTGACAGCCAGGGGTCAGAAGGCAGCCCTGGTTTCACCTGATCTCATTGACTTTGCAGAGACATTCCAGCTCAGAGCCACCAGCCCCGAGCACGGGACACACAATGCTGCCATTCAGGCCTGGAAAACTCATGGAAAATCCTTCTCCTCCTGCAGCCGGGATCGGCAAAGGGAAGGGGAGGGCAAGGCGTGGAAATGTGGTTGTGCAAGCAGCAGGAATTTCTGATCAAAATGATCTTTTTCGGAGAAAAACTGATCTGGGTTTTCCCCTCAGCAAAATGAAACGGGAGATTCCTTAAGTGTAAATTGAGGAGTAGGGAATGAAATTCTGGAGAACTTGGGAATGTCCAGCTCACCCCAAAGCACGAGTTCCAGCCCTGGATGATCCAGGATGCTGCATTTTACCTGCCTGAACATCCATTCTGCAGCACCTCTGAGTTTCAGCCACAGCAAACGTGCAGGGAGTGCCCACAGCTCCACAAAATCCCCGGGAGCTGCTCCCTGGAATTGCTCCCAGGAGCTGCTCAGGGCTCTCCAACACCTCAGCCCTGGAAGTGTCCAAGGCCAGGCTGGATGGAGCAGCCTGGGATAGTGGAAGTTGTCCCTGCCCAGGGCCTCCATGGACCAGGATGAGCTTTTAGGTCCTTTTCAAGTCAAACCATTCCAGGATTTGATGATTCCAAGGCTCCCGTGACCACTTGCACCTGTGGGATGGAATAGATCTAAAATATGGAACACAGATCTGTGATATCTAAAACCAGGATTGGACTTCCACGATCCTTGTGGATCCCTCCCAACTCCAATTCCCTGATAAAACACAGTGCACATCTATTTTATAATACATTGTTTAATGACTTTATTCCTGCAAATACCAGGCAAAAGTGAATTTATTTTTGCAAAGCTTACGGGAAATAAAACCAAGCGTGGCCAAAGCAAATGGGTTTAAAACCTGCCTGTGCTGGATGTGCAATCCTTGCTCCATGCTCATCCTGCAGCTCCTGGATGGGACAAGGACGTGGCACTGCTGGGTGGCACTGGGAGAAAGGAGACAGGGAAGAGACTGGGATCCATCCTGCTGGATGCACAGACCCCCCATGCCGTGCTCTCCCAGGAGCCAGGGGTGCTTCAGTGCAACCTTTGATACTTCGGATAATTTGCAGTTTTTCGTGTCATTATTTCAGGAGATTCACCGTTTTATCACACGCAGAGATTTGGTTTAATCACGTCCCAGTGAAGCCACTCTAAGCTGTGCCATCAAACATCCAGAAGAGAGCAAAGATCATTCCCAAAGATATTCCCATCTCACCTTTCATTTCCTTTTTCCCCACAAAATGTGCAGGTTTGGAGACAAATCCCTACCTCAACAGGCGGAGAGGGCAAAGCCAAAGCCCAGCCATAAATCAGGATTAGAGTGAAATCTGCAGTGTCACAGGAGGGAGGAGAAGGGAGGGAAGGGAATTACGCTGCACTTTGGCTCCGGCTACAACCCTTTTGCCAGGAGTGCTGGAAAGGAGCACGGAGAAAATGGTGTCCCCTTCCAGCCCCTCTTGGCAGAGGCTGCAAACAGCACATTTTGTGTGGGATTCTGCACCCCGGCCCTTCTTAATGGGCTGCAGCTTCATTAATTGTCATCGTATTCATTTCCCCTCGTGTCCGAGCCTTTTCTCTCAAGCAGGGAGGGCTGAAATTCCCCAATCCCAACCTTTTTTCCTCCCAGGCTGAGACCCCGTTGCTCCCTGAACTGACAAACCCCAAGCAGGGACAGAGTGTTTCAGCAAGAAACCAAAATAAAAGTTACAAATGTACCAATCATAATGACTGTGTTAAAAAAAAAGAAATAAACCGAGCCCCACACCCAACATATAATTTAGTTGCTCTCGTAATTCAGAGGTATTTATTTACAAGCAGAAAAGTGAATTTCTTCCTGTAAAGTTCCTACAGGAGGAAAATCAACTGGGGCTAAACCCACGCAGGCTGACCTTGCAAACCCAGCCTCATGCGAGCACTGAAATCCTATGAAATCCTTGGGATTACGGGCATGGAAATGCCCTTCTTAAAGGAAAAAAATCAAATTAATTTATCTGTATTTCTAAAGAATCTCAGAGTAAGGCAAGAAGCACAGGGAAAAGGAGCGAGGGGGGCAAAAAAAATCCAGACTAAAAGGAAAAGAAATCCTTGATGAAAATATTTTATTCTGAAGATTCCATCTCCTTCCATGCTGTTTTCCCAGGTTGTTCCCAGCACAGAAAACAGGCTCAAGCAGAAAGAAAACAGAACACATCCTTGATAAAAAGCACTTTTTAATTTTATCAAATGGATCTGTACAAAAGTTAGCATTGCTTAGTCAGAAGCGAGTGAAGAGAACAGATCAGTAACAGCCAAAAGTCTTTCAAACTTTATACAGAAAAATAGATTGCATAAAAATGAGCTTTTCTTGTCTTTTCCCCCAGCCCAGCGTGTCCCTTCCCCCCTCCCTGCCCCCGAAAGGAAATATGCAAAAAAATATTTTTTAGAAAAAAAGAGTAGGAAACGTAGAAAAGGTAAAAAGATGAATAACCTCTGAAAGGTGGGTTTAGATTTACAAAGGTTTTAAAGGCACGAGTTCCCATAAAATAGATGGTTATTTATATGCTCAGCATACAATGGAAGAAGTAGAAATATATCAATGAAATATTAGTCTAAAAACTAAGTACCTAAACCCATTTTTTTAGTGGAGGAGATTTTAGTTTCACAGCTTGATGGATGATATCTGGTCCCTAGAAGCCAAAATTAAAGCGGCAGTCGATCATTTCTCATTAAATTACAGCTTCTTTAAAGTAGTCCTGGTTCTGAAAGCCTTCGAAGACTCCTTAAATCCCATTTTAACAGCCCAAAACAGGTGGCCAGAAAATCACCTGCCCTTTTTAGCCAGCCTTTGAGCCTCCCAAATGAATTAGTACTTCTCCCCCCCCTCGTTATTTGACATTCCCATTGGAGTTTCCAGGCAGATTCCTTCAGTCCCTCTCTCCAGCATGGCTCCTGCAGCGGTTCCAAAATGAAAAAAACCCAAAAACCAAGGAAAATCTATAGACTCATAACACCAGTTTATTGTATCATCTCCACTATTACTTAGGCTCCCTCCCCCATCTTTAAAATCTTTTAAAATTCTACTTTTTTTTCTGTTTTGCACAAAATTACTTCATTAATTAAAAGACAAAATAATACAGAACATAAATACATATTTAACAGATTTTTAAAAAAAAAAAAAACAAACAAACCCGAAAAACAAAACAACCAAAAACATTTGAAGCTTCCAAAAAACCAAAATGTTAATTACAGCCAAACCTTGCTTAGAAGAACTCCTGATTAAAAAAAAAAAAAACAAACCCAAAACAAAACAAACACTTCAGACACTGAATTGGTTGGTCCCATCAGACTCTTCCCACGGGATTGTTCTGGGATTTCGGGGCTCATCCCTGTTGGTCCCAGTGAGTTCTTGCCCTCAAGGTTGGTCCGTTCCTCACATTGCAATAGACCCTGAAAGTCTCAAACAGCTTTTTTGTTGTTGTTTGTTGTTGTTTTGTCTCCCCCTCTCCCCACCCCCTGCTCCACTTTTTGCACTTGGCCAAACTTCCAGGCCGAGCAAGTTCGGCTCAGTCCTCCCAGAGGAGTCGAACGTTTTGTCCTTCATTTACTCAAAAGGCATCGCCGGTCCTTTTCCTTTTGTTTTTTTGTTTTTTTCCCCCCCTCTAGGTTTATTTTTTTTCTAAATTCTCTTTGTCCTTTGTTTGGTTGGTTTTTTGGTGTTTTTTTTTTTCCTTTCTTTTTTTTTTTTTTTTTTTTGACTTTCTTAAATCCTACGAATCAAAGAAAAATAGAGCTCTGTCCTTTCGGAGAGTTTCGAAGCAAGGTGGCGACGAGCAGAGTTCCCAGCGGCTCAGGAGGCACTTTGGAAACGACGGCGGCACTCCACGCTCTTCCTCCTCATTCCTTCATTAGTGCATAATTCCAGGGAAGCCTCGGGAGGCTCCGGGAATCCTTTAAGGCCTGGTCAGGGTGGTGTAGACGGGCTGCTCCCAGTTGGCGGTGGGGCTGTGCGCCGGCGGGATGGAGAGCCCGTTGAGGATGGGGGTGGCGTAGGGGCGGCGCGAGGAGTGGAAATAGGGGTACTGGTAGAGGCTGGAGGCGTAGCCGGGGTAGGGGTTGTAGTAGTTGGAGCTCTGCAGGTCCGTGTAGTCGCACTGCGAGCTGGAGGAGAAGGACGAGGCGGCGGCGGCGGCGGCCGGGGCGGCCGAGGTGGCGCAGGCCTGGCCGCCGTAGGAGCCGTACGAGTCGGAGTGCGCGGGGGAGCCGTGGGGCTGCTCGCTGTAGTGGCTGGGGCTCAGCTGCTCCGTCTTGATGTGCGGCCGCTGCTGGCCCGGCTCGGCCGCCGTGGGCGACGCCGCGGCCGGGCTCTTGTGAGTCCACACCTGCGCGGCCGTGCCCGAGTGCGAGTAGGAGCTGCCGTAGGAGGCGGCGGCGGCGCCGTGCTCGGCCGGCAGCGCCGCGTGGCCGTTCAGGGGCAGGTACTGGTCGAACTCGTGCACGTCGAAGGTCTCCATGTTGTTGATGACCTCGCTGCTCAGCTCCGAGATGTCCACGTTGCTGAAGTCGATGTTCTGGCGGCCGCTCTCCACCAGGCGCCGGCCCTCGTGCTTCAGCTCCTGCTTGCTGCCGTGGTGCAGGTCGGTTTTGGGGGTGGTGGGTGGCGTGGGGGGCCCGTGGGGCTGGCCTGGGGACAAAGGGACAGCGAGGCTTTAACAGTGACCACAGAACAGCCAATCCCTCACCATTCAATAAATGCGTTTCACCCATCTCTTATTGGGGATTTAAATCTCCGGCACCATGTCGAACACGGCCAGCATCCCCCTGTGACCACGTTCCCCCTGGGATGAGCCTCCCACACGGGTGATGGGATGAAGCTGGGAGCACGCTGTGCCCATCAGGATCACTCTGGGGCACAGCAGGACACCCTGGCGGCACAAACCCAGCCGTGCCTGAGTGATTGGGGTGGATTCAGAGGGTGAAACCCGTGACGAGCCCCATGATGGAGCTCATCCTCTCCTCCCCGTGGGCAGCCTGAGGCCAGCCTGGCTCTCCCGAGGCAGAGGGATCCAGGGCCGGGATCCCCAGCCAGGCTGGGCTAGAGCACAGCGGCGTCTGACGCCGCAGGATGTTCGCAATGCTCCTGGAATCTGTCAGCGCGCTCCCTGCGCCAATTCCCGGTGCTGGGAAGCTCTGCTCCAGCACCCTGCTCCCCAGGAACCCCGCTAATTAACCCTGATCAGCTCACAGCTCACTCTCCCCACTCCTGGGAGACCACGATCCCAGCACTCTGGGGATTCCCTACGGCACAGGCAGCTCTAGGAGCACTCACTGAGGAAAACCACGGCCGTGCTCCCAAGCACAGCTCTTGGAACAACAACTCCTGCCTTTGGCTCTCCACAGCAGGAGGCAGCGGGACCCCATCCCACCCCAAGGCGCAGGGATCAGCGGGATCCTTTACCTGTGTGATCCCCGTGGTGGTGGGAGTCGGCCATGCCCCCCAGCCCCGTGTCGGCCTTGTAGAGCTGAGTGCCGGCGTGGTGGCTGAGCTCTGCTCCCGAGTCCGAGTCGCTCTGCCCGGCTTTGACACTTTTCCTCCTCCGGGGCTGGTATTTGTAATCCGGGTGATCCTTTTTGTGCTGCACCCTGAGCCGCTCAGCTTCCTCCACAAAGGGACGTTTCTCGTTTTCGCTCAATAAACTGGTTTGGGCATGGATTTGGGGGGGGGGTTTGGTGGTTTTGATAAGGATGAGAGAGGAAAAAAAAATATACAAAATTAGGATCTTTCCCTGCGAAGTTTTCGTCTTGTTTTCAGAATCGCACATCCCCACTTCCCACGCACTGATTTGAGTACCCAGCAAGTTAACTACGAAATTAATTTGCTGTGGTAAAAAAAGAGTTAAAATCCACGGCAAAAAATGGATTAAAATACCAACTACAGTGGCACGAGAAACCCAACCACTATGGACAGGGATAAGCGGGCAATACAAAATCCCCCTTCCCCATTTCCAACACAATTACAAAATATAATTCCCATGTTTGCCCTGCGAATGCCACCCCCTCACCGCCACAAACATTTCCAGCCTTGTTTGGTGCTTACAAAGAAACCACGAAGGCACCAGCGAAGGGATTATTGCTTTCCAAACTCTCCCCCCCCGCCGCCCACACCTCTCTTTGCAAACTCTTGGAGAGGCTCAAACCGCAGCGGGAGCATCGCTGGCCCGAGCAGGCAGGAAAGATGGGAATTAGGTACAGGCAGACACCATGGGATAAACCACACGGAAAAACGTGGCTCAGGGAAGAGCCTTGGAAAGCAAAGCAGCCTCAGACACTGCCCAGCAAATAAAAGTTTGCATCCCCGGCCAGCGCTGGGCAGATAAGCAGGAAAATTAGGAAGCTTGTTAAAAGAGCTGTTAAAAATTAGTTTAGCTGCGTTTATAGCTTGTTAAGTATCAAGCAAGCCAAAAGGAAAAGAAAAATTAAGAAAAGCCGTAAAACAAGTCATTAAAAAAAGTCTCATCGCGCGGGGATGGGGAAGCCGCAGGCAAGGGAAAGGCTGCTTGTGCATCTCCGTGATGCAGCAGGGAAAATCCACCCGCGGCAGGAGCGAGGGTGCCCAAGCCCCTGCTCGGGGGATTTGGGCAGCAGAGACCGCCGTGTCCTTCGCAGCGCGCCGGGATGCTCGGAGGGGAGGGCTGTACTTCAGTCCGAAGCGCTCCGAGAATCCCCGAGAAACAGAGACCGATAAAAAACAAAGCAGGCAGAAGCTTTAAAGAAGCGCAGCGAGGGGGACTCCGGGCGCGCAGCCCCGCGGCGGAGGCGGCGCGGGGGGGTCGGGACTCACCGCCAGAGCTTGCCCAGGGTCTTGCTGAGCTCGGCGTTGTGCAGATGCGGGTACTGGTCCGCCAGCTTCCTGCGGGCGGCCTGCGCCCACACCATGAAGGCGTTCATGGGCCGCTTGACGTGCGGCTTGGCCTTGAGCGATCCGTTGCCGCGGACGGGCATCGGCACCAGGCTCCAGTCGTAGCCCTTGAGCACCTGCGAGACGGCGTCGCGGATGCAGGCGGGGAAGCGCTCGTCCACCTCGGCCGCGTCCACCTTGGCCCCCAGCGCGGCGGCGCCGGGCGGGCGCGGGGCGGGCGCGGGGGCGCAGCCCAGCCCCTCGGAGCCGGCGGGGGAGAGCGGCGAGTCCGAGTCCGAGTCCACGTGGGACATGGAGCTGGTGGTGCCCGCGGGGCTGCACGGAGCCTCCAGCGCTTTGTCGTGCTCCTCGGTCATGTTGAGCATCGGCGGGCGGCAGAGCCGGGGCCGGCCGCGCGCTGTGCCCGCCGGGGGGAAAGGGCCGCGCAACCCTCCGCGGGCGCCCGAGCCGCGGGGAAAAAACGAGCAAAAATAATAAACTCTAGAAGGAAAAAGACACGAAACGCTAAAAGCTCAGCCCAAAAGCGGCACTCCCCCTGCCCTGCTCCGCAGCCGGTCCCGGTCCCGGTCCCGCCGCGGCCCCGCGCTGCCCCGCGCCGCGCTCCACGTCCAGTGCGAAGCGGGGCCCCTGGCAACAAGTTACTTTAAGGGCAGGGCGAGCGGCCCCGCCCCCAACGCCGCTCGCCATTGGCGGAGAGGCCGCGCTGATTTCCATAAGGGGCGGGGCTCCGGCCCGCTGGGGCCGTGCCGCCCGCCCGCCGCCTCAGAGCCCTCGCACCGCCCGCCGGAGCCGCCGCTGAGAGCTGCCCCTGAGGCTGCTGCCGCCCGGGCCCCGGCTTTGCCACCCGCCGCTCTTCCGCCTCCCTGTTCCGGCTGCCTCTTTCGGCTCCTCTGTGCTTTTTTTATTTTTTTATTTTTTTTTTTTCCCCCGCTGCAAATCGTCCGGGGGCTTCACCGCCGCGCGGTGCTGGCGGGGACCTCCCGAGGGTGGGGATGCGTTTTAGACGCCGGTGTACGGCCGGGAGCCCTGGTGTTCTAGCGGGGTACCGTGTGCGGGATGGAGCCGCCGGGTCCTTTTCCGAGCGCCGCGGAACGGGGATGCCGCGGGGAAGAGGCCGTGGGACCGCCGGTGATGTTAAAAGCCCCTTTCCGAGGGGTTTTTGGGGCGGTGGGTGCGTGGCAGGAGGCGGCTGTCCCCGCGTGTCCCCCGCAGCCGATCCCCCGAGCCCCGGGGCCGGGCGCTGCCGCAGCCCCCAGCGCGTCGCTTCGGCCCCGCGCTCTCCGACGGGGGAAAGCGGGGAATTGCCGGGGAAAAGCGACACGAGACCCTCCGTGTCCCCTCCCCGGCTCTCCTGTCCTCTTTTCCCGCAGCCTTCCCGCAGCGGGCTCGGTCCCCAGCACCGGGAAGCACCCGGGAGGTCCTGGCTGGAGGAGGATGCGGCACCTCGGGGTGAGCCTTTGGATCGGGGAAAAAGGGAGGGTGACCCCCGAAATCTCCGCCGTCAGTTTAAGTTGCCCCTCTCCAAGCCAGCCCTGCTTTTACAGCATTTATTTGGAGCATTTGATTCTAATTATCCGCGGAATTCAGCCTTTTAATTGCGACTGGGGAGGAAGGGAGGGGGAATAAAAGCAGCTCCTCAAATTCCAGTTTTATCTGCTGTTTCCCCCCGGAAAAATAGAGGGTCACGTATAAGATTGACAGGGGAAAAAATAGAAGTTGGGCTCTGAGCATTCCAACGTTTAAAAAGTAGCAGGAACGTGGTGGTTTTTTGTTTAATTACTGTGATGTGTAATAAATAAACCGTATGCTTTGAATTTAAAATGTGTTTAAATGTGCCTGAACAGCCGTCTGCCTTCTATGTGAAAATTCATTTATTCTCTCAAATTGCAAAGTCGGATTTAATTTTATTTTAAAAAACCCCAAACCCTCATTTTTCCAGTTTTCAGCTTTCCGTTTGCAGCGTTACCTCCTGACAAAGTTATTTGAGATACAATATTCAAAATGCCTTTAAAAAAATATTTTAAGCCTCAAGGCGAACTAAATACTTCGGACTTGCTAATGAGGAATAATTGAAATTCTCTTTTAAACTTAATGAGATTGGGGATGAGTTTATGTTTCCCTGGGCTATGGATTGGTGACTTTGCAGTGCTGTTGGACACTTGGGAAAATCTTCTTTTCCCTCTCGTGTGACACATAATTAATGCATATTCCTATAAATCCTGCCTGTTTGGGCAATTTACCTCGACTCACAGCATTCCAGTGTTTCATCTCTTTTAGCCATGGCTGAGTCCAAGCAATAATCACTATTTTTAGTCCATCTTTCCCAATCCAGCCTCTCCTGTGGAGCACCTTCCTCGGAAGATCCCAACCTCAGTGCGTGACTGAGGCTGGGAAGGGATTTGTGGGATGCTCGGAGCTTTGGAGGTAGGAATGGAAACAAGAACCCCTTTTTTCTGCTCCCTGTCTTCAACTCCAAAGATTCGTGCAAAAGGAGCCCCCAAGGACAGCAGGAATTAGAGACGTTGGTTTTATTCCCTGCTTGCTGCTGCCTTCCAGGGCTCCCCAGCCCTGCCTTGAGGCAGGGAATTGCATTTCCCAGCCCACACGCTTGAATCCCTCTTTGTCCAGCACAGGTAGAAGGAGGAAGACGACTTTGGGCAGTTATTTCTTCTTATTCCAGAGATGGGCACAGGGAAGAGGCCGTGCCTCGGAGCGGGGCAGGGAACGTGTCCTGCTGCACGTCCGGCTCTGTGATCCCACACGAACCATTCCGTGTTCCCGTGCCACTGCTCGGGGGATGGAGCAGCATTCCCTGGCCTCACACACCCAGCACGCAGGGGACAGGAGGGAGCTGGAGCACCTGGAGAAGCTCAGCAGCTCCGGTTTCCTGACAAGTTCACTCATCCATGAAATGGAATGAGATAATGCTCAGGGAACAAGTGGGTTCAAGTGGGGCCGTTTGTCCTGCGGGGTCTCGTGGTTGGATTTTTGTATGACAAAGGAGCAGGGATGTTTGCCCAGGGATGGGCAAAGGCTGGAGCTGCAGGGCTAGATCCCACAGGATGTGTCATCCTGGCCTGCCACGGCTCTGGCCCGACCCAGGCTGCTGCAGGGCAGGCCCTGACATCAGCATTCCCAGGAAAAGGGTGCAGATCCGGGAGGGAAGAACTGGGGTTCCTGTTGCCCAGTGGAGCCTTGAGGAGTTCACCCAGGTGAGAGCTGTTTAGAGAGGATTTGGGGGAGCAGATCCAGCTGCTCCTGACGGAGTGGGCACGGCAGAGGCTGAAATTTGGAATATTGCTTCATTTTCTGACGTGGCCTCCAATAAAGCTCCTGGCCAGCTCAGCCAGTGTTTCTGGGAATCGGGCAGTAAATACAAGGTCTGTGTGCCTGGCTCCATCCCATTCTCACTTGGGAATCCTCAGCATCCCTGTGGGATGGAGGCAGCCTGACCTCCCATCCTGGTTCCTCTGTTCCATACCCCTTCCTCCTGCAGGAACAAGAGTGCCTGTGCAGTGGCTCCAGCGCAGGCAGAGCCCTGCTCGTGCCAGGAAGGAAAACTTTCCTTTCCAGTGGCAGCCAGGGAAGGCATTTTTAGAGGATGAGAGCACGTGGAATCTCTGGATCCCATGGATGTGCTCTGGGATGCACACACACAGACCGTGTTCCTCCCAAAGGCGGGCTCCATCCTGGATCTGAGCGAGGGGCAAAGTTCTCATTTATGCCAAGGTGGCCTCCTCTGAGCTGCCAGCAGAGTGTACATGAATTCCAAGGAGCAACGAGAAAGAGCACGATGGGGAATTAAAACCAAGCCCTGATCAGGTAAGAGGAACCTGTGGTGTTAAAATCAGCCTCTGACACCTGCAGGATTCGTGCTCCACCCAGAGGACGTGGCAGCTCCGAGGCTGCTGTGAAACAATGTCCAGGCCTTCCCAGGAAAGTTCCTGAGATCTGAAAAGAAGGAATAAAAAGGCAGGTGGTAACTCCAATGAATTTCAATTAAAACAGCAGAGAAAGGGCTGACGAGCTTTGCCCTCAAGCTGGACAATAGTGGTGGGTCCCATCCTGCTCTGGGGGCTTGGGAAAGCTCCGCTGCCTGCTCACGCAGCTTTAAGGCTAAATTGGTGTGGATCCATCCCTTGCCAAAAGGTCCAAAATTTGCCTTTCATTCACATAAAATGGGCCTTGCCTCATCCACAGCTTGTGTGGCTGTGGCACTTGGGGACGTGGGTTAGGGGTGGCCTTGGTTGGACTGGGTGATCTGGGGGGGCTTTTCCAACCTCATCCCGCAGTTCTGTGTCCTGTTGCAGCTCTTTTCCAACATGAACATTTACCTGGTGTGGATAAAAAAAGCTCTGCACACCTGCACTGGGCAGGACTCCACTGATTCCTCTTTTTCCTGCTTGAAATACAAGTGGAGAGGAGTCCATGGGATTCCTAAACATTTTCTGGGTTTGAGCATGGCAGTGGACACCAGAGAAAAAGGACATCTGATGTCAGTATGTTGTTTTTATTCAAAATGTATTGAATAAAATTTATTTGATACTTATTCAAATGCTCGAAGATCCCAGCAAGAAAACAAAAATGTTTTTGCAGGATCAAAACCCACCCGTGTATGAACTGTACATTAAATGTCAGGTGAGGTGTCAGCAAAGGATCTCTTCTTTCTTCCTGCACAGCACAGCCTGGATGGCATCTTTTTAAAAAAATTGAGATTATTAGGATTAATTATGATTATTGTGATTATTAATTGCTTCTCCTGTGGTACCACTTCTGAATCAGCACCTCCTCATTATCCTGCAAAAATACACGACAAAAAAAGGTGATTCATCCCCTAAAAATCCTTTCCAGCTTTAATCCTGTTAATCCTGGAGTTAAAGAGCAAAGTTCCACGGGGAAAACTGGGGGATTTTTAAAGGGGAAAAAAATTATTACTGCTGGAAAAAAAAAAATGGATTAGCAGAAGGGAGCTCCCGAATTGTTTGTGAGATGCCCATCTCCCCTTCAGCAACCACAGCTGAGTGCCCGGTATGTGCCTGCATTATCCGTAACTGAATGTGGGCTCTCTTCAGAGCAGCCCCCTGTGCTCCTGCCGCCTCCCAAGCTCCCGATTTCGGCGCACATTCCCTTTCTCTGCTCCCTTTCAACCCCGTTCCTGGCAGGCAGAGGGGCGAAAGGCCAGACCTGAATGCACACAGAGCGATTTCGGGTGCCAGGCCCAGCGGGGCTGGGGTGCTGCTGGGGCCAGCTGCTGGCTGCTGTGACAGTAAAGGCTTGTTCCCCTGGCGCTCCTGCAGCTGGCTGGAACACAGCAAAAGAGGGGACGTGGCGTTGGGGGCGGCTTGGTGAATGAAGATGGGCATCAATGATGCCCCTGCCCGCCTGGCATTCATGAATTGCCTTCCCCTGGAGGCTTTGAAAGGCTCAAAAGCTCGCCCTTAAACACCTCGTCTGCGTTGTTTGCTCGGGGTGTGCGCTGTTTGCTTCCCTGATGTGTCACTCGCACCGTGTGAAAATAAAAGAAGGAATCGATACGTGAGCAGAAAAGCCAGCACAGGTGATGGTCCCCACAAAGGGGTTTGAGGAATCACGGGATATTCCGAGTTGGGAGAGACACGCAAAGATCCTCGGGTCACTTTTGGGACAGAAAAAGACGTCATTTGGTGTCCTAATCAACTGGTTTATCACGTGTTTTTCTTTCGAGCCTGAATCATCTTCCAGGAAAGCCAGGAAAGGCTTCCACTGCCTGTTACGTGAATTGAGTCCTTTTTAGTGACAATATATTTCTGCTGTTTTAAGCTTAAAATTCGCAGCTTGTCCTGCTTAAAGGTGCTCCTGACACATGATGTCCCCAGTTTGATGCCACCACCCCAACCTGTGCATCTGACACATCCCAGAGCAACCCTCAGCAATGAAAATCGACCCAGCTCAGCATTCCCTTCCCAGCCCCAATTATTCCTCCCTTTTTTTGCTAAATCTTTAGCCACCCTCCACTTTCCCTCAGTAATTTCCTCAATTATCCAGTTTGTTTTACAGACATCCCCATTTAACGTGGAATTTACTGTAAAAGACCCCACAAAGGAAACCATTAGCTCCCATCTATTTAAATTTTCCTCGCCAAATCTCTGGGCTGATCCAACAGGCGAGCAAAACGGCAGTATTCCAGTGGCCTTTAACAAACAGCTGATTTTTCCTTCCCTATACAATGCACCATTATGTGGGATTTTTTTCCCCCCTAAGAACAATGTGAGCAGCAGTGATGGGAAACTGGAAAAACAAAAGGGGCATTTAGAAGGGACTGGTTTAGAGGATGAGAAGTGTTGAATAATGTTACACCTGATAGCAGATGCTTTCTCAGCCACCAGCACGGAGGTGTTTACTAAGGGGATACTCAATGCATGTTTATGCTCAGAAATGCTATTTATGAACCCCACACAGCCAAGTGTTTGACACCTATAAATTATATGAAGTAAAAATCACGGCAGCATCACAAGTAGTGAATTTAGGTGGGATATTGGGAAGGAATTCCTGGCTGGGAGGGTGGAGAGGCCCTGGTACAGGGTGCCCAGAGAAGCTGTGGCTGCCCCTGGATTCCTGGAAGTGTCCAAGGCCAGGTTGGACAGGGCTTGGAGCAGCCTGGGATAGTGGGAGGTGTTGGGAGTAGAAGTGGATGAGCTTTAAGGTCCCTCCCAACCCAAACCATTCTGATTCTAGGAGGAAAACCTGAGGAATTTAACTCAAAATGATCCCCCAGTGCAGCCCCCTGGCCAGGCAGGGTCACCTGGAGCAGGTGACACAGGAACGGGTCCAGGTGGGTTTGGGATGTCTCCAGAGAAGGAGACTCCACACCTCCCTGGGCAGCTGTTCCAGGGCCCTGCCACCTCCACGGAAAGAAGTTTTTCTTGAAGTTGAAGTGGAATTTGTTGTGTTAATCTGTCCTGAGCTCCGCTGGACTGAGCATGGCGCTGACAACGCCAGGGTTGTGGGCTCAATCCCTGTATGAGCCATTCGCTGAAGGACTCGATCATCCTTGCGGGTCCCTTCCAAATCAGAATATTATGTGATTTGGATTCTGCTTTACCTTGGGGTATCACTCCTCACCCTGTTGCTAAGCACCACCGAACAGAGCCTGGCACCATCCTCCAACACCGCTGGGAAATATTTGGATCCATGGGATCCCTTCTCAGCTTCCCTTCTCCAGCCAGTCCCAGCTCCTGCAGCCTCATCCCAGACATGGTCAGACCCCACACCAGCTCCGCGGCTGCGCTGGCCGCTTATTTTATTTTTTTTCCAAATAAAACTTAGCATTTTCTCGCCGCTTCGCAGAGAATTCTCCCCATTTCCCTCCGTTTTTCCCCCGTCCCCGCCGTGTCCCCTCACGGGCCCGCCCCGCCGGGCCACCCATGCTCGCCGTGCCCGACACGGCTGCGCCGCTTTGCAGAGGATTCTCCCTATTTTTTCTCCATTTATCCCCGTTTCTCCCCGATTTGCGCCCGTTTTCCCCGGTTTCCCCCCGTCCCCGCCATGTCCCCTCACGGGCCCGCCCTGCCGGGCCACCGACACTCGCCGTGCCCGACATGGCAGCGCCGGTTTGCAGAGGATTCTCCTTATTTCTCCCCGTTTTTCCCCGTTTCTCCCCCGGTCTTCCCCCGTCCCCGCCGTGTCCCCTGACGGGCCCGCCCCGCCGGGCCGCACATGCTCGCTGTGCCCGACATGGCAGCGCCGCTTTGCAGAGGATTCTCCCTATTTTTCCACGATTTTTCCCCGCTTCTCCCCCGTTTTGCCCGGTTTCCCCCCGTCCCCGCCGTGTCCCCTCACGGGCCCGCCCCGCCGGGCCGCACATGCTCGCTGTGCCCGACATGGCGGCGCCCAGTGCGGGGCTGCGCCAGCGCCGCCCGGGCCGCGGCCGAGCCGCCGATGGAGCCCCCGGAGCGGCCCCCGCCGCATCCCCCGGTTCCCCCGAGCCCGGCGGCGGTGCCGCGGCCTGGCCGCTCTCCCCGGGCACCTTCTGGCTGACCCGCATCGTGCTGCTGCGCTCCATTGCCCTCCTGTACTGTGAGTGCCGGGCGGGCGCTGCCCCCGCGCTGTCCCCGAGTGGTGAGCGGGGACAGCGGCCAGGGAAGGGCTGGAGCTGTGCCAGGGAGGGTGAGGGGGGACAGCAGGGAAAAGTTCTTCCCCCGGAGGGTGCTGGGGCACTGAGCAGGCTCCCCAGGGGATGGGCACATTCCCAAGGCTGCCAGAGCTCCCAGGAGCGTTTGGACAGCGCTGCCAGGCACGTGGTGAGGGCCTTGGGGATGTCCTGTACAGGAACAGGGGCTGGACTCGATGATTCCTGTGGGTCCCTCCCAATTCAGGGTATTCTATGATTATATGAACCTCGTGGGTTCCCTCCAGCTCAGGATATTCCATGATTCTCTTCTTTTCCGCTGCTACTTTCCTGGTGGGTTGGGAGCCCTGTGGCTGATGCTGGGATGGGGTTGGTGATGTTGGAAGCTGGTGAGAAGAAAATGAGCTGGAAGGAGAAGTTTGCTCACACCACAAGGCTGGTTCCTCTCAGCAGGGCTGCTTGGAGCTGCCCATCCTTTCCCTTCAAGTTGTGAGCTCCCAGCGCAAGAACTTTGTCTTATGCAGCAGCAGGACCGGAGGGAGAGTTGACATCCCTGGGTGCCAACACCACCTGCCAACACCACCAAGCAGGACCTAGAGTCGACTTGACCGTAAAATATTCCACAGTAAAAGCAGTTTCCAGCCTCTGCCGTGCTTGTTTGCCTCTCACTTTGACACTGAGAGCTGCGCTCAAAGCCCGCTGGTGCTCCATTTAAAAATATTTACAGTGAAACCAAAACTGACAAGTAACACACTAGGGTACAAATTCTAAACTTGCCCCAGATTTGTCCACGGAATCGTTAGAATTTGTAGCCTGCCAGCCTGCTTAGATTATTTTGCATCAAAACCATGCAGAAGTTGTAGTTTCGTATGGTTTTGACACGTGCTCTGGTTCTAGTTTGGTTTCAGCTCTCAGTGAAATGCAAGGTTATGACTCTTTCAGTCAAAATGAAAGCGATTCCAATATTCCCCCGTGTGTAAATCCAGGCTGCTGAGTTTCCCGTGGCTCAGTTTGCAGTTTTCTTATGAAAAACTGATTGCTGTTCTCTGCTGTGCCTTCGGTGGAGGCCACCGCTTCCTGGTGGTGGATTTGGGGTGATAAATGTGCCACACTTGGGACCTGCAGGGGTGTGGGGGGTGGGAAGGGAGCAGGGGCTGGCCGGAGGGGTGGGAATTGGTGGAAATCAAAGGTGTGGGACCTTGTGGTGAGTGGGACACCCGGGACAACGAGGTGGGGAACAAGGATCTGATTGGGGGTCAGGTGAGTTATAGGTGGAAGTGATTGAAACTGATGCAGGAGAAAAGGAGGCTGGGAGTGCCTGAGCCAGAGGATAAAGTTGAGTTTGCAGGTTGGTGAGTAGGTGTGGGGTGCTAAAAATGGGGGGAAATTCTTTATGGTACTTTTTCCAAGCAAGAGAGAGGAGTGGGAGCACCAGGAGGTGGCTGAGGGAGGGAGGAGACCCCAAAATGCTTCTGTAGTGGAGAGTGAGGAAAGCTTTTGGAGAGTGGGGTGTCAGAGGGATGGTTTTGGGTACTGGAGCTGGAAGGAGCAGGGCAGGAGAGTGTTTGTGTCCCTTGCTAAGGGGAGAGGTGTAGGAGAGGAAAAGTTTACCTGCTTGTTGTGCAACTTTGTGCTTGGCTGCAGTTGGGTCCCAGGGAGTTCTGCTGCTGGTTTGGGGTGAGCCAGAGCCAGGAACCTTGGCCTGGTTTGACACAGGTCAGATTCCTGCTGGCAGTGCAGAAGAGGTGCCCCACAAGAACTCATGGGGTGGAAACTCCTTGTTGTTTGTGAGCAGGCAGCTTCCCTCTGATGCAGCCCTGGGATGGGATGGGATGGGATGCTCCAGAGGAAAGGTGAGTTACCCTTTGATCTCTGTGGAGAGCCTGGGTTTAGAAACAGCAGAAAACAATTCCTCTGTGCCAGGCTGCTCTTGCCGTTTTTTCCTGGAGATGGAAGCATTCAGGGTGACAGCTGATTTTTCTCCCAGACGCGGCGATTCCGCGCGCGCCGAGGCTCAGACTCGCTGAGGAGACGGCTGATGCCGTTGTGACAGTTTGACATCCGCAGTCGTGGGATGTTTTCCCCCCTTCTTTCATTTCACCCTTTCACGTGTAACCCTTTCCTTCCTGCTGGGCTGAGCAGGGAGCCCTTTGGGGGGAATTTGTGTTAAGGTGTGGGGGAAGCGGGCACTGCCTGGTGATCGGAGCTCCTCCGGGAGCCGAGGGGTTGTTCCCCCTCCTGGGTGGAAAGGGAGGGGTGGGAGAGCGCAGGATCCTGAGGCTGGGATGGAGAGGAACGTGATTTGGGGTGTGCAGTGACCACAGAGCGTGGTCTGGGGGCCTGTCACCTCCTTCCTGCCCCCCACCCCATTCCCAAGGGGGTGTTCATCGCCTGGTGCAGGCGAGGGAGATGTTTTCCCTGAGGATTTTCCCGTGTGGAAGGAGGATAGGCAGAGCAAGGCAGGTGTGATGTGTCCTTCTGGGTGCCTTCTCTTTTCCCCTGCCCCCTTTGCTTGTAACAACTCTCCCATTCCTTTTTTTTTCGTCTTTGGAAGGGGTTTTCCAGGAGCAGCCAGAGCCTGGGAAGTCCCTGGCAAAGCAGCTGCTGTGTGAGAGGCAGGTCGGAGATGGGAGGTGGGAGAGGATCTGAGGATTTGGGGAGGTCAGAGACCAACCCCACCTGCTGCTGGCAGGAGTGGCGAGGCAGGGAAAGTGGATCCGTGAGGCTGTGTCTTTGCTGCACTGTCCTGGCACTCCATCCTTTGGGAATTGTCTCTCTCCATGTTTCCTGATGGCTCCTTCAGGTCCTGGAAGGCCACAGTGAGGTCATCCCAAAGCTTCTCTTCTCCAGGCTGAACAATCCCAGCTCTCCCAGCAGAGCTGCTCCATCCCTCCAATCATCCTGGTGCCTCCTCTGGACTGGTTCCAGCAGTTCCATGCCCTTCCCATGCTGGAACCCCAGAGCTGGAGGCAGAGGTGGGGTCTCACCTGAGCAGGGCAGGGCAGAGGTTTGGGATTTGCAGCTTTTCCATCCCGCTCTTGCCCTGCGTGTTTGTTCCTTGTGGCAGGGGTCGGTGTTTTGGCAATACAGAAATACTTTGAGGTCTTGTTGGAAGTGCTCTTACAGGTAAATAGCTGGTCCCAAAGCTCTCGACAACAAATGGGCATTATTTGCTCCCTTCACCCTCCTTCTAAGTCATTTTTAAGTGCCCTTTTTGGGTGATTGCTATCATCAGATTCCAGCTGTAGACATTGAAGTAATTAGATA
Organism: Monarcha castaneiventris obscurior; assembly: GCA_026261815.1. NCBI lineage: Eukaryota > Metazoa > Chordata > Aves > Passeriformes > Monarchidae > Monarcha > Monarcha castaneiventris. The sequence goes on along the minus strand of JAMPIT010000856.1, from coordinate 8,171,501 downwards.
CCATCCTCCCCAATCTCAGCCGGGCTTTGTAGAGAGCTTTGAAATAAAAGCTATTATTTAAATCCAGTTTATCTTCCTTCTCCTTATGTATTGTTTAATAGTTTTTTCTTTCCCCAGAGCCAGAGCTACGGGAGGTTCATGCTCCTTCTTTCTAAATCTGAAATCTAAAGCCCTCTTGGGGGGTTTGGCTTCCTGTAGGTTCCTGGCTCTCCCCGGTGTCCTTCCTCCTCTCTTTCTCTGCCATCTCCCCTGCTTTCCCTTCCCTCAGTTTTAATAAAACGCTCCCAGTAGCTTTCAGCCTGCCTGGTCAGGATTAGAGAACATCTTCAGGCACTTTAGCTGCCCTGAAAGGTTTTATTTCAGCTCAGTGCTCGTTAGCAAGGCTGTGCAGCACCAGCAGCACGTCAGCACTGGGTCTTACTGAGCAGCTGCATCCCCCTGGAAAGGGAAAAAGATTCTCTTCTCCACTCTTGTTATCAATCTCCCAGTCTGCTCCTTGCCCAGAGCTGCTCTGGAGCAGAGGGATCTTCCCAGGGCATCCTCCAGCTGCAGGCTGGGGTGGTTTGGAACAGCCTGAGACCCAAAGGGAAGCTTTTTCTATTTCCACACCTTTGCAAACAAGGGGAGATAAGCACTTCAAAAACCTCCCCGAGGAACCACCCCAAAGTCTTCAAGCTTGGCTGTGAAAGGCAAGGAAACAAAAAAGGTGTTAAGAACAGAGGACTTTGTTGTGTGTTTTTTGTGGGTGCTTGGCTTCACCCTTCGCTCAGTGCTCTGGTGTAGTTGCTTCTGTGTTGCAAAACTTTGCAGGGGAATTCATCAATTGAGAACTTACTCGATTCATTTCTCTGGTAATAAAGAAAATACCAGGAATATTCTGCTCTTTCTTCTTTCCAGCGGTGCAACCTCGGCTTGCAGCACCCAGCTCAGGGCCTGTTCAAATGCCTCCTTGGGTCAGAGGGGAGCTTGATAAACTGCTCCAGGCAGACTTTGTGTGTGTGTGCGTGTGCATGCAAAATGTCGTTTGGTTTTCGGGCAGAGCTCTGTGCTCTTGGTTCAGTTCTTCTTGTGGTTTGGGCATTAAGGAAAAGTTAAGGCTTCTTTTAACGGGGCGGGGGGTGGGGAGCAAGAGAGAAAAAGCCACATGACTGGAAAGTTTTGGATTTCACATCTTTAAATCTTTTCCTGAGCATGAAGAATGGGATTCTCTCATTCTCTGACCGTGGCAGGCTGAGCCTGGGCTGGGGGAAAGGAGCTGAGGTGCCAGGGAAATGGGGATGGAGGGAATCCTTTTGGATGGGGATGCTTGGGTGATGGTTATCGGTACCAGGTGGGATTGAACAAGGAACACGCTGGGTTTGGGGGGAGAGAGGGGAAGGAGAGGGGGGAGTTAATGGAAAAGTACAGCGAAGCACCTTGTGAGGTGAGGATAAGTGGGGAAGGTCTATTAGCAGCCCTGATAATTTGCATGTATTATGTAAAGCTCAGCTGGCAGCAGGGAGAGCTCCCATGTGAGCTGTCAGAGCTCCGCAGTGGGAGGCACACCCGGAGCTGCTCCTCTCCTGCCACCTGCACAGCCCCAGGAGTGGCAGATCCTGCTGGAGCAGAGGCCTGGGCTGAGCCCTCCCAAATCCTGGAAGTGTCCATGAAAAGCGCAGGCAGCGAGCGGCCCCGGGGGTGGTGGAAGCGTGGTGGGGGTTTGTGCCAGGTCTGGAGGCTCGGAGGGCTGCAGGCTCCCAGGGAAAAGCTCCAGCACCGAGGAGAAGTGGCTCAGGGTGCCCCAAGGCCAGCAGAGGGGTGATTGTGCCACTCATTGCCCAAGGTGGAAGCAACTTGTTTGACTTGGAAGGAGTGGGAGATGTGGAGTGGAAAATCCCAGATCACGAGGCCGCAGGGAGAGAGGATCCAGAACAGGGGTGAAGGAAGAGGAAGAAGCACAGGCTTTGGGGGAAAAGGGACTTTTTTCCCCCCCTGACTAAGCCAAGGTCAAAGGGAAGGTTCCTGGAGAAGGGAGCAGGGTCTGTTACACTGAATTTGAGGATCTGGTTTCTCTGGGGTTCAGGGAGAGGAAGCAATGACAAGCTGATAAATAACTTCCCTTTTTCCCCTCCTGGATCTGGGCATCTCCTGTGTTGCTGAAATCTTTGCAGTCTCTGTCTTCAGTTCCAGCTCTTCCCTGTGTCCAGCAGCACAGGAGCTGCTGCCTGAGGGGGAAACCTCTTGGAGATGGAGCTGGGAGGGCAGGGATGGGTGAGTGGGAGCTGCCTGTGGGATGAGCCCTTACGAGGTGCTCCAGAAGATGCTGGAGATGGGTGAAGAGGCAGCTCGGAGTCATCCAGACCCAGCCTGAGCGTGGGGAGTGTCCAGGAGAGGGAGCTGGATCCGGGATGGAGCTCTGGGAATGCTGCACGTGTGAGCATCACCTGGGAGGCGATGGAGCAAACCCAGGTGGAGCAGCGGGGTTTGCTTTGGGGGGAGGTGAATCCTCCCGAAATTTGGGCTGCTGCTGCTGCTGGGGTCTGGCTGCGAGCGGTGATGGGGGAAATCCCAGCAGTGGGAAATGGATGTCCTGGCAGGAAACCCCTTTGGAACCCCAGCTGGGCCATCCTAAAATGTGCATTTCGTGGCAGCTCCTACCCCATGGTTGCTGTCTGCAGCCTTGGAGAGGCTGAGCAGGATTTTGTCTGTGCTGTGTGGACTTTGCTGGAATCGCTGGCATTTGTTTTTCCTAATTTACCCTTTCCTTGTTTGTCTCACATACAGCGCAGGGGTCTAATTTAGACTTTTTTAGGCAGAAACCTGCTCAGTGCTTATTATGGGTTGGGGCAGCAATTCTGGAGCATTTAGAGGTGAATTTGATTAGCACTTTTGGAAAACTGCGCAGCAAATTGCAGTGCTAATCACGGGAAATCAAGCTGTGGCGTTTTAAGGCAGAACTGGCCTTTAGTTGGCTTTTTTCTTTAGCTGGAAATGAAGATATTAAGCTATGTAAAGCTCAGAAGAATTATATTTCAATTATATTTCTGCTGGTTTCATGTCAGGCTTTCTGATTACACAGTTGTGCTGAGCTGAGTGTTGGTAGGAAATAAGAATAAAATAAAAACCACTTAAGTTGTGGTCCAGAACTGATCCTGTAGTGGTGGGATCAGTTTTTCTCATGTCTTTCCCTGTCCATAATTGAGTAAAATAATGGAATAAAAATGTCTTTTATTTGTAAAATGTGTAAAAGATGGATGGGAAGAGACACAACCAATTAACTCACAACTTTATTGTGTCATCCCTGGGGTTCAGGATCTGCTGGAATCAAAGGGAACCCTCGCAGTGACCTCTGCTGCATGTTGGACGATGACTTCTAGTGGTTTTTAAATGAGAATAAAACCCATGGCTGCGTGCAGAGAGCTGGGGGAGTGTTAAGTGGATTAAGTGGAACCCACTGGAGACCTTTGTCTGGGGAATGGGACTTTCAGTTGGATTCCCTGGGGCTGCAGACTTTGGGTTGCTGCTCCAGACTTCAAAGAAGTGGGAACTGGGGCTCTGATTTCACACAGACTCTCCCCCAGTGCTCCCAGTGAGAGACACCAGATGAACACCAGGATTGTTGTTTGCAGAATGCCAGCATTGAGATAAGGAAGGAAACAGATTTGATCATTAACCAGGGAGGATTGGGGAGGGGAACAAATTGGCCTTTTGCAGGAGCTCTGGTGCTGCTGCCCATGACATGGCTGGTGTTTGGATAATGTTTGAAGGATGGGTAAATTAGTGGATGCAGCCTAATCAGGAAATGTTGGCCTTGCTCATTACTTTTTTTTTTTTCCCTCCCTGAGACATGGAGATTACTGGAGTTACAAACTGCAAATTGGTAACTGCAGGAGATGCCTAAAATATGAGATAATCCCTAAAAACTGCCCGACTTTGTCTGTAGGCCATCAAATGCTAGGGCTATGATCTGTAATTAAATTGCTGATGTGCTGGTAAAAAAAGCATCTGGCTGCTCTAAGATTGGCCAGGGCAGGAGCAGAGACGGGACATATATATATAAACAGGACAGCTGAGGTGATGTGGGAAAAGTGGGAGTTTAGGGGATGGGAAGATGTTAAGATTTTGGATTTCCAGCCTTCCAGGGTGTGAGAGGATCATGCGGAGGGTCAGGCCACGGCAGAGCTGCTCTTTGGGGCAGTTGTGGAGAACCAGGAACCATCGCCTGCCCAAAGAACTGAGCGTGCCTGGAACAGCTCCGGGCTCCTCAGCACAGGGAGGAATTGTTGAAGCAATTCCAGAGCTGCTCCCAGGGCTGGAGCCAGGCTGGGAGAGCTGGGGGTGTTCACCTGGAGAAGAAAAGGCTCCGGGGACACCTCAGAGCCTCTTCCAGGGCCTAAAGGGGCTCCAGGAGCGTTGGAGAGGGACTGGGGACACGGGATGGAGGGACAGGACACAGGGAATGGCTTCCCACTGCCAGAGGGCAGGGGTGGATGGGATTTTGGGAAGGAATTCCTGGCTGGGAGGGTGGGCAGGCCCTGGCACAGGGTGCCCAGAGAAGCTGTGGCTGTCCCTGGATCCCTGGAAGTGTCCCAGGCCAGGTTGGACAGGGCTTGGAGCAGCCTGGGATAGTGGAAATGTCCCTGACATGGCATGGGTGGGATGAGAGGATCTCTAGGATCCCTTCCCACCCAGACTATTCTAGGATTCTGTGAACACCTCTTTAATGGGGTGTGTGAGTTTAAAATGGCTCATTAACAATGTTTTGAAATATGAAGTGTTTTCAATACAAGGAAAAGATTCCGGTCCTTGATAGAATCCCGGGAAATGTTACGTGAAGGTGGAGATCTGTTGTGCTCTGAAACCAGGAGAGGATGTATAGAATTCCTTTGCCTTCTGCATCGTGGTTTACAGAAGCCACAGAAACCATGGAATCCTGGAGTGCTTTGGGTTGGAAGGGACCTTAAAGATCATCCAGGTGCAACCCCTGCCATGGGTGGGGAACTTTCTGCTCAAGCACTGCCAGAGATGAGGGTTTGTGAAAAAATTCCTTCCAAGGATTGCTGTAGCACTCTGGATTCAAAGCACATCCCTCATCCTGGGTGATTCCTAACACATTTTTCCCCCTCTCCTTGTTTTCCTGCAGTTGTGGCCTTCCTGGTGGCGTTTCACCAGAACAAGCAGCTGATAGGGGAGAAGGGGCTGCTCCCCTGCAAGCTCTACCTGCAGGACATCAAGAAATACTTCAAAGGGAAGGTGGGCCTGGATGCCCTGAGCTATGCACCCACCCTCCTGTGGTTCCTGGACTGGTCCCACATGGACAGCACCCTGGACTGCCTGGCCCTGGCTGGCCTGGCTGGGGCAGCCTTCGTGCTGCTGACTGGCTGTGCCAACATGGTCCTCATGTCCCTGCTGTGGCTGCTCTACCTCTCCTTGGTCAACGTTGGACAGATCTGGTGGGTTCTCAATCCTTCTTAATTTTGCTTTTCCTTCGTGCTGTTTGTGGTGCACATTGATTTTCCTGTTCTGTTTGGAACATCGAAAGGTTCCATTCCCTCCATCCCGTGTCCCCAGTCCCTCTCCAGTGCTCCTGGAGCTCCTTTAGGCCCTGGAAGAGGCTCTGAGGTGTCCCCGGAGCCTTTTCTTCTCCAGGTGAACACTCCCAGCCTGGCTCCAGCCCTGGGAGCAGCTCTGGAATTGCTTCAACAATTCCTCCCTGTGCTGAGGAGCCCGGAGCTGTTCCAGGCACGCTCAGTTCTTTGGGCAGGCGATGGTTCCTGGTTCTCCACAACTGCCCCAAAGAGCAGCTCTGCCGTGGCCTGACCCTCTGCATGATCCTCCCACACCCTGGAGGGTTGGGAATCCAAAATCTTAACACTGCTCCTCACCAGCTCATCAGTATAGGAACATGAGATAAGGACAGCGCTTGGCACAAATGATTTATGGGCATGTCCCAGCTCTATCTTACCTGGGACATCCGCCCTGATTTATCCTCTGTCAACTGACTGCAGAATTGGGTTGTTTGATCCTCGTGGCTCCCTTCTCACTGAGGTTATTCCAGAACATTCTGTGCTGTGTTATCCCAGCTGTGCAGTGCTTCCCCTCCTGGCTGTTGCAAGGGAATACCCTCAGTAATTAGCTTTAGGATGGTTTCTCGGTTTTCAGCTCTGTCTGGAAGAGAGCTGGAATTCTGCATTTCAGAATAAGAACAGAAAGCTTGTGGGGAGGAAAAAGGGAAACCCTGCCTCCCTGTAAATCACCTTGCAGCAGGGCAGGGCTGTGGTGCAAAAATAAAGGGTTTGGGTTGTCCTCGCTCTCGTGAAGACCCCAAATAGATTGGTTGAAAGAGGATGTGCCCTTAAAACCCCAAATTTCTTTAGGGGACCTCTCTGCTTGCAGCTGAGGTGATGTGGGACCTTTGGGGAGGGAAAGGGTTGTACCACCAAGATGTGCCCAGGGATGTTCTTCCCAAATTTTCTGGCCCTACAGGAGGACACCTTTTCCACAGATGGGCTCAGTAGATTTAGTTGTGAGGATTTGTGTGTGCTGCCCCGTTCATTCCCATCCTACTCTGGCTGGAATGTAAGTGGGTGAAGGAGAGCAGCCTCTGAAAAGCTCCATTCTCTGAGCCCTTAAATCAGCAGGAACTTAAAGCTGTGAGACCAAGCCACAGAGGTGGAAAAATGACTCGGTGGATGGTTTTCCATTGCCTGTTTCCAGATTATTCCGGAATTGCTTGTCTGTTTTATAAACAGGGCAGGAATTCGAGCATCATCCTGCTCTGATTTCCAGGGATACAGGAGCCTGTGCTGCAGCAGAGAAATCTGGATGTGATCCTTGACTTCTTCCTCTTTGTGTTTCTGTTTGGAGGGAGGGGAAAAAAATCCCAACAACCTCCCCCTGAAGCTGCCAAGGTTTGGTAGCTGAGAGCTGGAGCTGCAGTGACTCTGAGGCTGGAGGTTTGATGGGTTAATTCCTGGAGCAGTGGGATAATTAAGACAGGCTCTCTTTGTTAGTGCCCACAGCTCTCTGGAGAGCTCTTTGTGCTGTGGCTGTAGAGCTCTTAGTTTTAGTTTTTGAAAAAAACCCCACCTGGGATGTGTTTTTGAGCAGTGTGTGCAGTGCTGGTCCTCTGCTCCCACTTTTCCTGGCCCAGGGGGTGGGTGGTGTCTCCTCTGCCAGTCCTGCAGAGCTCTTGAGGTTTTCCCAGAATAATTCCAGCTGTGCCTGGTGCACTCAGAGTGGCGGTTTTGGCACTTTTTTCAAGGAAGAGGGGAAAAAGGTGGTGAATAAAGAGAGGAGCCTTTTCCTCTCTTCCCCCAGACCATGTCCAAACCCCTCTTCCTGAGCAGGGTGGAAGCACAGGGATGAATTTTGGGTCTCTTCCCAGCTCCAAGACAATGATCTGCCTGGCAGGGAATGCACACAGAACCTGGAGTTTGCCTGGTGTGGTTGAAAGGAATTGACTCTTGATAGCTGAGATAAGGCTGGATTTCTTCCCCCCCTGCCCTACCCCTTTTGCTCCTTGAAATTTGGTGGGTGAACTTTAGCCTGGTGCTCCTGGTGTATGACAAAAACATCGCAAGGGATTGGGTTGGGATCTTCTGGGAAAGGGCTAAGAGAGAAAAGGGGGGGATTGGAGCTATTCCCTCAGCTTCTTTTGCTCGTAATATTCTGTGTGAAACAGGAAATGAGGTGGTACTACCAAGTCCCTTGTGGTTCTGTGGGCTCAGATGCATGAACGCACAGATCCCGAGATGACTTCAGTAATATGAATCCGACGGCAAGGAGCTGAGAAGGGCACTTGCATAGAGTTCCACAGAGAGCAGTTTATTGCTACAACTCCTGAAGGTTTCCAGAGGCAAATGACCCCGAACATGTCGGGGGTGATCTTAAGTATAGGGGAGTGGCTGACAGCAAGAGCCAGCCAGGGAATCAGAACTGGGGTACATCACCACCACTGAACAGGCATCCTGGGAGAGGCTTCTCTCCATCATAACCAATAGATCTTTGGCACCAGAGACTGTCTTACCAAGAACACTCTCTGTCTCTTATGCCACAGATTAATCACCCACCACAAGGTGGTTTTTGGGAAGGGCTGAGGGAGGAGAATCAAAGCAGCCCAGCTCATTCAGCTGTGGTCTCATTGTTCATCAGATCCTCTGCAGTTGGGCCTCTGGGTGGTGAAACCTGGATTATTCCTGTTGTGTGTGCAGTGTGACATGGAATTCCCCAGGGAGAGGGATGCTGGGTGCTTCCAGTGCAGGGAAAGAGCAGCTCAGGATTCCCTGAATTCTCCCTGTCCCTCAGGAATTGTGGTGGTGGGAAGGGATGAGCTCAGAGTACCCAAAATCTGCTGGGTGGGCGGCAGCATCGGCCTTAGAGCTTAGGCTGGCCTTAAAAACAAGGCTGGCTTTAAAATTCCCTTCTCACACTGGTTTGTAGGTGGGGTTAGATGCTCCATTAATTGTCCTGCTCCTGATTTGGGGCAGATTGAGAGGTTTTGATGAGTTCTGTTGCTTCTCCAAAGTCACCTGCAGGAGACCCCAGCACTCCTGGAAAGGACAAGGTCAGGCATTCCTTACTGGAGTGATGAGGCAGCTCAGCAGAGAGGTGTCTGAAACGAGGAAGAAATTCTTCCTGTGGCCACATTATTTTGGGTTTTTGTACAAAATCTTGCTGCCCCTGTTCACTGAGCCAGCCCCGTGGGCTCTCCCATCCACCAAAACCCTCAGCTGAGCCTGCCTGGGAAGCCAGTCCAGGGAAGATCCAGCATGCTAAGGCAGGGGTAGAGCTCTCTTCCTCAGGCCAGTGAGGGACAATTTATTCCTTTTATCGCCTTTTTTGGCTATTTTAATTGTAAATGTCCCTATTTGTTTTGGGCTGCAGTCCCCAGACCCCGGGCGCTGCTGAAGGAGCAGCTCTTTCAACTGCTGCCCAGCTGGCTCGGGCTCAGCCAGGGGAAGCTTTAGAAGAGCAGAGTGTCTCCTTTGAAGGGCAGGACACGCTCCCTGCCTGCCCTGGCCCCACCTGGCAGCTGGGGAATATCCTGAGCCTGAGCACAGCACAGCCAGGACCAGCTGAGGGCTTGGAGGGTCTGAAAAACCCTCAGGAAAACTGCCCCTGTGAGCTGTTCGTAGCGGGATTTGAAGGGTGAGGATTGTTTTGGCAACCTAAAAGCCCAAGAACTGGGCTCAGTTTGTTGCCCCTGACTTTGGCAGTTTGTTGTCCTCGACTCTGAACAGTCTGGACTAAGATGCACTTTGGTGGTTCTCAAAATTAAGTGAGCTTGTGGAGAAATTAATTTATTTTGGTGCCTGGGAAATGCGGGGTCAAGATTCCCAGTGCTTTCCATCTTCAAATTTGGCAGTTTTTGTCATTCTGGGCACAGTGTTTTCCCAAAACAGCTGTGGGGTCTGCTCGGACTGAACCTGGGTGTGTTTGGGGTCAAGGCCACCCGTGTGATGGTGTCACACTTCCCTCAGAAACTCTGTGTCCAGCTTAAAATATTGGTTTTTTTTTTTTTCTTTTATCCCCATCTGCCACTTCTGAACTTTTTCCTTTTGAAGTAGGAGACTGTCAAGAGTCTCAAAATCTGCCAGGGCAAAGAGTATTTCCTATCTGCCCCGTTGGGTGAAGTGCTGAATCATGATGTTCATTTTAACCTCGCTTATTCCTGTCATTTCTGCAGTAGTAAAATAGGAGTAAAATCATAGTGGTCCCAGTTTGAGTAGAGTAGAAGCTGTTTGAAGAGGTTCTGAAAGGTTTTTGTGGGAATTCCTCACAGTTCCAGCATCCATTTTGCAGCCTGCAGAGAGCAGCTCCACTGGTCCCATACAAAAGGCTTTGCCTTTCTCCCACTTCCTCCCTCCTGAATATTCCCATCATGGATTTTCATCTGTTTAAACGAGGGTATGGGAAAAGCTGCCCCTTGGTTTAATCCAAATCCTTGTTGCAGGTGGCCCCATGAGGCCACCACGTGAGGTTTGGTTCCGTATGGGGTCTGTGTTTGTGGGGTTGGGCATCATCCTGGGGCAGGACAAGCTCTGTGGGAGAGGCTTCCAGCAGGAGTTAAATCAGCTTTGTACCAGAATCACTAATGCACTTCTAAAGTGACTTAGTGATTCTGGAATAAATTCACTTTTATCCCCCAGTAAGGTGTCTCCAGAGAGCTATTACATTTTCTTGTGGAAACAAACTTTTCAGCTACTCTGCCACTGATCTCCTGTTTCTTCTGTTGTTTCCTCCCTTCCAGCACTTCCAACTGGCATCTGAAAACCCTTCCTTTCCCTGGATTATCCTGTTGGATCATTTCCCAAAGCTTGTTGCCCATTGTCAGACAGCACAGATTTTTTTTTTTTAAAAAAAAAGGGGGAATAAAAAGCTGGAATTGTGGGATTTTAAATGCTGTTGCCTTTATTTTCTTTCACAATTCTGCTGGAGTTAGAGGAGCTCGAGGGAATAAGTTAAACAAGGCAATAAATAAAATGTTATAGCACGAGGTGGCTACAAAAAAAGGTTCTTTTCAGTGTGTTCTTCCCTCGTGGAAAAGTGTGGTGCAGCTACTGCCAGCAGGTATGTAGGGTCAGGTAAGACCAAGCAGCACCTTTTTTTTTATTTCTCCTGCAAGGAAATAGAGCTTGTGTGGCTTTTGAAGGCCAAAAATTGCACCGAGGGGGAGGAGATGCTTCACAAATTCCTGGTGGTTTTTCATCTTTAGCTGCTGGAACAGAGCAGCTTGGGAGTTTCATACGGGGGGAGGAGTCTGCAGCAGGTCGGGGAGGTTTCCCTCTGAGGCAGGTGATTTAATTGCAATTAAATGACTGTGATTAGGAGTTCATCTGCAGCGGAGAGAGAGGAAAGGCTGCTGTGGGGTGGGGGGTTAGTGAGGGTTGTCTCGTTAAAAAGCACTTGGCCCATGCAGGATTTCATTGGGGTGTGCTGGGGGCTGGGTCAGGCTGAGCTCCAGTGGCTGCTGCAGCTCAGGGGATGCTCAGGGAGTGTTTTCCCTCTCCAGGAGGGTGTTAGTGGTGTTCAGTGAGCCTCTTCCCATGCTCTTTCCTTTTCTACACCTCAGTGAGCCTCTTCCCATGCTCTTTCCTTTTCTGCACCTCAGTGAGCCTCTTCCCATGTCCTTTCCTCTTCTTTTTACACCTCAATGAGCCTTTTCCCATGTTCTTTCCTCTTCTTTTCTGCACCTCAGTGAGCCTCTTCCCATGTTCTTTCTTCTTCTTTTTTACACCTTTGGGTTCTGAGACTAAAGGGTGCTGCTTGTCCAGAGTGATCCAGCCCAGTAAGGGTTGGAGACAGATCTTTGGGTTTCTCATTCCAGCTTGGAAAGCAGCCAGGGTGTGAAACGGGGCTGGATTTGGCAAAACTTTCACGTTTTTAAGCACATTGGTTTGTGACCCTTTGATGGTGAGGGCACAAGAGTGTGAACAGAATCATCCTGGAATGGTTTGGGTTGGAAGGGCATTTAAGGATTATCCAGTGCCACCCCCTGCCATGGCAGGGACACCTCCCACTATCCCAGGTTGCTCCAAGCCCCATCAACCTGGCCTTGGACAGTTCCAGGGATCCAGGGGCAGCTCCAGCGTCCCTGGGAATTCCATCCCAGCCCCTCCCCACCCTCCCAGCCAGGAATTCCTTCCAAATATCCCATCTCTCCCTGCCCTCTGGCAGTTTGAAGCCATTCCTGCTTATCCTGTCCCTCCATTCCTTGCAAATCCTCTCTCTCCATCTTTCTTGCAGGCTCCCTTCAGGTCCTGGCAGGTCACAGTTAGGTCACCCTCAAGTTCTCCAGAGAGAACAATCACAGCAGTCCCAGCCTGTGCTCCCAGCAGAGCAGCTCCATCCCTCTGACCATCCTGGTGGCCTCCTTTGGCCTGGAGGAGCCCTGTCCTGCCCAGCAGATGAGAGAATTCCCCCTAGAGCTCCCAGCAGCCCAATCCAGCTGCAGCAGGAGTCAGTGGATCCCCACTGGAGCCGAGCCGGGTTTTTGAACAGCGTGGATAATTCAGGAAGACTTTTTGTCAGACACTGGAAAACCAGGAGGTGTGCAAGGAAGGAGGAGCAGGAGCCTGGGTGTCCTGGGTTTTGTCAGGACACGTGGGATTCTCTGGGATTGCAGCACGGGCAGGGGGGGATGTGGCAGCTGGACTTGCCTTAGCGACCTTGGCAAGGGCTTCCCTCAGTCTCTGTCCTGCTTTATCAGCCTGCCTGGAAGTGATGCAAGCTTGCACTGAGGGACTGGAGTTCTTGACTGAGACCAGCTTTCCATTCAGGTTGGAAGCGGAAGCAGAAATTCTCGTTGTGCCTGAGTCCAGTGTCCAGTTTTGGGTGTTAAAATGAAATCTTTAGATAAATCTCATTAACCAATATCCCCATGGTGCCTGTGCTAAATTGGAGTCATTTGGAGGTTTTTAGGGCTTTGCAAATAAGTCTTTGCCCAGAACCCTTTTTGCAACCTGGCTTTTATTTTCCCAGCTCTCCAAAATACCCCAATAACAACCACAAGAAGAAAACTTAGAATATCTTATTCCTTTATCAGGCCTTGGCAGGGAAACTCAGGAATTTTTGTTACGTGGCTCGCAGCCTCGCATCCCTTCTGCTCCAAGCTGCCCTCCCTCTGTCCCCAGCAAGCAAAGATTATCTCTGGAAGCATAAATCCAGCATTGCAGGATCTCAGGGGGTCATCCTTCCTGCCCAGGAAGCTGCTTTTTGGTGCTTCCTCCTCGCCCAGAAGAGAGGGAAGGGAGCGGTTTCAAACAATGCTGTGAGCAGCCCTGAGCACTGGAGATGACACATTAATGAAAACAAAGATTAATTCCATGTGACACCGTTGCCTTGCAGTACAACTGGGAGCTAATGAAGCTAATGAGAACCATATTTGGGGTGAGAGATTAAAATTTAATCGTGCCTGATGGCAGAAATGAATCACAAAGTGTTTTCCCCCCCTCTCCCTGCCCCTGGGGTTGGAGTAGGAGCAGTCCTTGAGAGGGGCCAGCCCAGTGGGATGTGCTCAGCTGGAATTCTGGGTGGATGATGGGCAGGAGGAGGTGATCCGTGTCTGGATTAGTCCTGGAGACCTAGGAATGTGTGAGGTTACTCGTCCTGGGTGAGGTAACTGCAGGTGGCACTGGGGAATCTCAGTGTGCAGAGCTCTTGGCAGCCAGGGCCAGCCCCAGAGACATTCATTAATGCAATTAAAGGATTCTTTTTTTAAATCAGGGAATTACTGACATGCTGTTTTCCTGAGATTTCACCTGCAGAGCCTTCCTGCTGGTACAGCAGGATCACTGCAGTGCTCAAGAGGTGATTCCCTCTTGTTCCAGGTCCTGAATGTGTCCAGGCTGGTCCCGTGGTTTTCCATCAGGGGCTGTGTCCAGTTGTGCTTCTGCTGGTTTGGCAGCCTGGGATCCCTTTCCTGCTGCCTGTTCCTGTTCTCCCCTTTCCCTGGGCTCAGTGTCCAGCTTAAGGAGCAGCTCAGAGCGGGATTCCCAAGGCTGCCACTTTCAGCATCTGCTTTTGGCAGGATTTTACCCAAGCAAACCCTGCTGGAGCCTGGCAAATCATTCAGTCACCTGTGCCAGGGTTTGGAATCACTTTTTGACTTTGGAAACGAGTGCTGGGGCTCAGCTGGTTTCTTAACGAGGGTAAATGTGTAAAGTTAGTAGAATGGAATCATCAATACCTGAGAAGAACTTACATGGATAGCATAAAATGGGGAGCACTAGGTGGCTTTATGTTAGAAAAGGTTTTGAGCAGAAATTTTTGTCACAGTGAGAAAAGCGAGTTCTTTCTGGGATGTATTTATGAATGTTCATCTCATGTGTAACACATGGGGTACAATTACTGCACTCTCATTGGTGTTGATGCCTTATACCTTAAGATAAAGGTGAAAGTCATACTGGAAAGAAGGCAGAATAAAGCTGTAAGAATAAATCATTTATGAGTGTAGTCCATGAGAAAAGTGAAAAAAAAGTGTAGCCTATGAGAGGATGATATGCATAGCTGCACATATAAACGATTATATAAATAAATACATATTTACAAATATTTATTAAAACAAATTTATTACACACAACTAATTATTAAAACATTCCCATTTGGTCTCCTGACCAGGCCTTTGCCAGGGGAGCACAAGGTGGTGCCTTGGGAAGAGCTTGGGAAGGGCCAAGTGGATGCACAGGATGGGACATCCCATTCCTCATCCCCTGCTTGGCTCCAGCCCTGCCCAGGCACCTTTCCCAGCACCGAGGAGCAAACCTCCTCCTTTACTTTTAATGTTAGCCCCGTTCCTCCCATTTAAATGTGGATGTTGTAATTACAGAGCACAGAATCCCAGCTTTTAGAGCTCTGTGACCACAAGAAAGCGGATCCAGAAGCCAGGCTGGTTTCATTTGCTCCCATTGCAGCTGATTTCCTCCCCCCAGCACGGCTGTGCAGTGCTGGAGGCTTGGCAGGGACCAGAACCAGCTGTCAGAGAGGTTTCTTACCCCCACACTTTTAAGTTAATGATGTTCTAAAATTAATGGTGCACCAGGCTAATCCTGGATCTCATTTTGATGGATTTGCTGTCTCTCGCCAGTGATGTTTCCCTACTGGGCTGGGGAAGTGGATCCCCATGTTCCAGGGTAAAAACGGGAGTTTTTCCATCCTAAGTGTTTACAGCTTTAATTTGGTTGGTATATTGTGGTTTTCCAGTGAGCTTTCAGTAACTTTTGGAAGCTGTGGATGAGCTTTTCCACTCCTCAGAGCCAGGGAAGTGGCAGTGTCTGGGTGTCCCTTTGCTCTGGGAGTGGCTGTGGCCCCAAACCGGGCACAGGAGAGGCTCAAGCCTTGGCACAGGGCGGGAGAAGCTCGAGGAGCTGAGTTGGATTTGCTGAGGGAAGAGGAAAGTGGGAAAGGAGACAGAGATCAGGTGTGTGGAAGAAGCAGAGAGGTTGGAATTGGAACACTGGCACAGGGTGCCCGGAGGGATCATGGAGTCATCCCTGGAATTGTCCCAGACCAGGTTGGATGGGGTTTGGAGCAGCCTGGGACAGTGGAAGGTGTCCCTGACATGGCAGGGGTAGCACTGGATGAGCTGTGAGCTCTTTCCAACCCAAACCATCGCAGGATTCTGCTCCCTGTGGACAGGATGAGCAGCTGCTGGTTTGTGTGATGGGAAGGAAGATCCAGGTCAGGCGTAAGGAAAAGCCTCCTAAATGTCCCCATGGAACAGCTCCAGGCTGGATCCTTGGAGAGGGAGGGGAATCTCAATTTTTTCTTGGCCTCTGGCTGAGGTGATCCTCACACACTCCTGTCCCAGGACAAGTGCATTTCCCACATTTTCTGCACTTCCATGGCTTCACCCTTTTTAACACCGTGCTGGGTTTGTGGCAGGTGGCTCATGCAGCTTTACCTGTTGCCGGAATTTTGGGAGGAAGCTGCAGCTGTGTGTGTCCCTTTGGTTGCCTGCTGTGGCCTGAGGCTGCTCCAAGGGAGATGATCCCGTTTCCTTCCCTCCCTGCCAGAGGGAAGACCTGGAGAGTTAAAAATGCCACATTTCCACCTTCCCGAGGATGGGATACCTCACAGTGGAGCTCCCAGCTTGTGGAGACCTCCTGGAAACCTCTTTTTGGGGACTAAATCCTAATGGAAAATAGGAAATATTCCTGTACCCAAATAACTTTTTCCTCATCCCGAGTCCTAGAGCCCCCAGAAGGAGAGGGATTCCTGATGGAGCTGGAAGTTGACATCTGGGTTCACTTTCCATGGAGGATGTTCTCTGTGGAGAGCAGCAATGGGGGCTGTTAACACCAGCTGCAGATTTAGGGATGCAGCAGGAAATTCTCCTGCCTCTGGAACTTGAGTTGGAAGGAGCTCGTGGTGCTGGGCTCTGCTGGGGTGGGTGGGACTGGTTTTATTTGGTTTTTATTACAAATACAGCTGGATTTTCCTCAGAACACCCATAGATGTAAAGGTAAAACCTGCCTGTTCTATCCTATGTTTAATAGACTCCATTTGGAATATTGTTTCGGGAATGTTTTCCAGCCTTAGAGGAATCCCTGTCCCAAACAGCCCCTGCATTAAATAACTTGGGCAGCTCTGGGGTGGCCGAGTGGAGAAGGAAATGTAAATTTCTGGGGCAAGTCTGGCTGAGCTTCTCCTCCTCCTTCAGCAAATGAAAGCCAGCATCCCACAAGCTTTGCATGCAGGAAAAAAAAGGAATTCTCTGGAACAGGTGGTGTTTTGTTGGGTGAGTTTGGGAATTCCTGATCCCTGGAAGCTCTTGTGGAGCCGTGTCCTCAAACCCGTGCCAGTAGGACGTGTTTTCCTCGGGAATAATGGGCTTCAAACCATGTTTTGCTCCCAGTTGTCACTTTCCAGGAATATATTGGAGCTCGAATTAATCAGCAGGACAAGGTGGTGAAAACAATTTAACAATTGGATGATGTTTATGATTCCCAGCTGATCCAGGCTAAGTGGGACACGGATTTGCCTCCCCTGGCAAGTCAGGCCTAAAACTGTTGTCTCTCGCAGCAGAAAACAGCCATGACATCACTTTTTAATTTGATTGAGGCAATTTAAATGGAATAGACTTGGAATCAGCAGAATTTCTGGCTCTGACGACCTGCAGATCAAAAGTTCCGCTGGTGAAATTCACCCCCACGCCTGCAAAATCAAATCCATGTTTTTCCTTGCCATTATCTGTTGGAAACATTTCAAATGCCAAGGCAGAAGTGGAAAAAAACCCCCACATTTTAAAAAGAAGTATTTCTGTTAGCTCCTGACAGAGCACCTCGAAAAGGAAAACTGGTGATGAAGGTCGGAAAACCCAACCTGAAATCTGTGGGAATTGGGTACCTGCCCTGCTTGTAGCTATTAAAAAAACCTAAGAAATCCCTGCAAGAATTCCTGCTGCTTTTATGGGTTCAGAGTGGGCCTTTTGGTTGGGTTTCCTTGGCATTTGGCTCGCAGGCTTCTTCAGAGGAATAAATCCACAAGTGTTCGCCTGTCATCACATGACAAGGCCGGGGAGCCTGGATTGATGTAATCAGCACCAGACACACGTCAGAAAACTTCATGTGGTTCAGCAAAATACAATATTTTATTAATTCCTCATTTGGGGAGGGTGGGGGGGGGGCTGTGTTTGAAATGAGCCTCAGGGGGTTCTTAACTTCTGCCAAGAAGTGAGAATCGTTCCTCCGGCGTGGTGGAGATCAGCAGAGCGAGCTTCCCTTCATGACAGAGAACTTCATCAAAAGCTGCTTTTATGATGAAGGAAATTACAAATGAGCCTGCAATTCCAAGTTTTCTTTGTACATCAGTGAATCTGTAGGAAACCGTTGCTAAATACGGTGCAAAAAATTGAGATTGGTGGGTTTTAGAGTGGATCAAACCGTGTATGAGTATAAAATAAACGTGTTTATTTGGGGTGTTTTCAGTAATTTCAGCCAATCCTTCTGAAAATCTTTAAAACCTGGGGTGGTTTTTAGGTTTTTTTGCGGGGGTTTTGGGTTAGTTGAATATGCTGCAGCTACAAATAATAAAGGATGTGGGATTGAAGCCATACAAGGAATGAACACAAGTTGAAGAATAACATCTTCAAACTGGCTCGATGCTAGGATTGAAAGTTAGTTTCAATCAGCATTGGTGATGTTACAGAAAAGTCACCCTGCTGCAGCTAAGGCTGAAGGGAATTCCAGTGGGAAAACCAGGAGCAGCTCTTGGGAAGTGCAGACCTGGTGGGATTTGGGGCAGGGGCGTCCCTTCTGTGTCTGCTGCTTTCTGCAGAGAAGGGAGGCTATCCCTTGGAGTGCTGAATAGCCCCAAAAGTTGGGAATTTGCTCTTTTTCCATGTCCAGGCAGCAGCATTTTCCCATTTGTGTTACATTTTATGTGATTCAGGACTTCTCTGTCCTCCTTGATGGCGTTTTGAAACTCCAAATGTTTAAAGTGAGGAACAAAACTAGCACAAGACCTCACTCCCTTGAATTTATCAACCCCAATTTTAATTCTTTTGCTTTTTCTTCCTTTTGTTTTGCAGGTATTCCTTTGGTAAGTGACTAAAAATGAGCCAAAAGCTGCATTTATCAGTTATTGGTGCATTTGTGGGTACGTAGCTTTTTCTTTACCCCAGCTTGTTTGCTCTTTCTCTGGCACATGGAAGTTTTGGTTCTTTGTTTTTTTGCTCTTTCTCTGGCATGTTTTAAGTTTTGATTTTTTTTTTTTTTTGCTCTTGCTCTGGCATTTTTAAGTTTTGATTTTTTTTTTTAAATTAAGGCTATTTTTGTTAAGTTTCTATAATTTTTTTTAAGCTGTTGATTATCTTTCACTGCATTTCTTTCTGCTCCTATGCCCTTAAAGAAAGGAGATGCTGTAAACTGAGGCTGAAGAGATTGGGTGCAAGGGTTGTGTTTGTGATGAAGGGAATGAAGGACATCCTGGGACGGAACCTGTTCCTCCCAAATTCCCTTTCCACGGTTGATTTGGATATCAGGAATTTCTTATTCCTATCCTGGGCTTTTCCCTGGGATGAGGTGCAGGGATTTGCCCCTTGGAAGTCGGGACAAGCTTTGCCCAGCCTGGTGGGTTTTTTTTTTTTTCAGTTTTCCAGCCCATTCCTAAATGGAAAATTAGAAATCCTTTGGGAAGCATTCCTCTCTGTGGGAATATTAGGAAAACTGCTCATTTTTTGGGAATGACTGCCATGGATTAATGACTTTACCCAGCCTATCTGGCTGTGGTTTCTCCCTTCAGGAATGTGCTCGTGCTGTGGGATGGGTGGGTGAAGGACACTGGATCATGGCTGGGGATGGGATTTGTATTCCCAGCTTGGCTCCATTCACAGATGGGATCTGCTGGTTCAGAAAGGAGGCACAGGAATGATTGAATTCCATTTCTGT
Organism: Monarcha castaneiventris obscurior; assembly: GCA_026261815.1. Classification (NCBI taxonomy): domain Eukaryota; kingdom Metazoa; phylum Chordata; class Aves; order Passeriformes; family Monarchidae; genus Monarcha; species Monarcha castaneiventris. Next base: position 8,152,632 of record JAMPIT010000856.1, on the reverse strand, counting down.
GTGAATATTAGGGAGGTTTGATCCCTTCTCCTCCTGGGAATTGCAGCTGTCTCCTCATTTCCAATGGATTGTTTTAATTGTTGCTACTTGAACTTGTCTTAGGGTTTCTGGGAATGTTCAGGTGGAGCTTCTTCAAGTGGAGGAGCAGAGGAACATGGAGAATTTCCCATTATAATCCATAAAACATTCCAGATAATTCTTCCCTGGTGAATGTGGATGTTTTATCCAGGACAACACAAACCCAGAGGGGTGGACTGGAGTTACTCATCCTCTGGATGTGTTGCTGATGGGTGGAGAAAAATTGCTTTTATTTTTTTGTTGTTTTCCAAGTGGTGTTTCATCTTTTTTTGGCTTTTCCTCGTGTCCCAACTGGAGACTCCCCCTCCAAGCAGCCCTTTGTACGCAGTGGGGTCTCTCCCTTGCCTGCTTTTGGCGTGAGGGCTCCTTCGGAATGAGATGAAGGAGATGTAAATGTCCAGTTCCTTTTGTTAGAATACAGGAAAACCACAATATTTTTGTTATAATATAGCTGAAACAACAACACTGTCATCCATTGCTGGGGCAGTACATTAAATATTGCTGAGCTCTGGAAGCCTCGTTCTTTGGGGGCATCTACTTCAAAGCAAGATCCTTTAAAAAAAAAAAAATTCCTGGAGAGTTCTTTGTAAGTGCTGACTGTTTCCTATTCCCCTCCAGGAGGTGTGGGGGTTTTTTTGCCACATCTCAGGATGGATTTTGGTAGCCTCTGTTCAAACTCCAGGCTGTCCCTATGAATTTTAAAAAAATTCCAGAGCCCTGGAAATAACAACAAGCTATGGGATCAACTGGTGTTGCCACAGGTTTTGCTCTTTGCTCTTAGTCCTGGCAGGGAAAAGTGATTAAAAACCCTCCTCACTGGAGGGAATGAGGTGGGAAATGGGAATGCCAAGCACCACGCTGGGCTGTGAATCCCTGGAAGGTGAGGAGTTGGGATCAGCTGAGCTGGGAGAACTTTAGGCTTTGCTTATTGTGATGTGAGCCTGGCTTTGCACCCGGCGTGGTGCCCTCAGTGAGGGGGTGCTGGTGGCAGCTGGGTCCTTCCCTGTGGATGGGCCCCGATCCCGATCCAGGGGCCCTTTTCCTCCCTGTTCTTGGCAGGGCACTGCTCTGCTGGGGCTGTGGGTGGATGGAGGGCACTGGCTGGCTTTGGGATGGCTTTGGGATGGCTTTGGGATGGCTTTGGGATGGCTTTGGGATGGCTTTGGGATGGCTTTGGGATGGATGGAGGGCACTGGATGGCTTTGGGATGGTTTTGGGATGGATTTGTGGATGGATGGAGGGCACTGGCTGGCTTTGGGACGGTTTTAGGATAGATTTGGGATGGATGGAGGGCACTGGATGGCTTTGGAATGGATTTGGGATGGATTTGTGGATGGAGGGATGGCTTTGGGATGGCTTTGGGATGGCTTTGGGATGGCTTTGGGATGGCTTTGGGATGGTTTTGGGATGGATTTGTGGATGGATGGAGGGCACTGGCTGGCTTTGGGACGGTTTTAGGATAGATTTGGGATGGATGGAGGGCACTGAATGGCTTTGGAATGGATTTGGGATGGATTTGTGGATGGAGGGATGGCTTTGGGATGGCTTTGGGATGGCTTTGGGATGGATGGAGGGCACTGGATGGCTTTGGGATGGTTTTGGGATGGATTTGTGGATGGATGGAGGGCACTGGCTGGCTTTGGGACGGTTTTAGGATGGTTTTGGATGGGTGGAGGTGCTGCCCATCTTCCCTGGAGCACAGCTGCAGGGCCAGGCTGCTCCTGCAGAGCTTTCCTGGCTTCTCCATCCTCAGCCTAAATCTCCTCCTTGAGCTTTGCGCTTCCAAGGCCTTTCCCTCACGTTCTCCCTGTTGGAGCCCCTTTCCAGGTGTCCTGGGCTGGCTCAGCTCCAGCTATGGCAGCTCTGCCTCTCTCTCCAGGTTCCCACTGCAGTGCTGGGATCAGAAGGAACCCCCAAGGCCACCCTGCTGCTTTATCCTTCCTCAAAATCAAGGACCTGTGCTCTCCTGGCTTAGGATGAGACCCAAACGGCTTCCCCAGCTCTGTGGTGGTGCCAGCTTTGCTGTTTCTGACCCTGGGCTCTCTCCTAGAGCAGGGGTTTCTGCCTGGGATACCCCCCAGGACTCCTTTTTTTGCCCCAGTGGAAATCCGATTCCACATAGGGATTTATTATCCCTGTTCTAGCAGAGGCCTGGAAAAGGTACTGCTGTTTTCCAGCTTTCCTGTCCTCTTTTCCTCTGCTCTGCCTTCTGGTTTTAAGAAGCCCCAGATATTCAGAGGAGACTTTGATGGTCCTGTGTCTGTCTTGGTCCAAAAAAAGCTGGCACTGGGGAGTTCAAAGCAGGAAAACTGCAAGGACGGAGTGAGCTGTAGTGAATCTGTGTGGAGTGAAAATGCAGGGAAAATGAGGTCACTCACTGTCCAGAGAGATCCTGACTCCTCCGTGGCTGTAGGATCCCTGTTGGAGCAGCAATCCCAATTCCCAGCAAGGAGCAGGCAGGAAAGGCAGGAATGCATCTGCTGACCTCGTGGCTATCAATGGGATCCTTAAACAGAAAGGACAGAGGAGCAGCTGATCTTCTTTGACTCCTGATGCTCCAGAGTGTCCTGTTTGGAGCCAAAGCAAATGTTTCCTTAGGGATCATTCCAGAGAGCCTGGCTCTCCTCACAGGCCAGAATTAGAAGCACATTTTAAAAGCAAAAGCTTCCCCCCCCACCCCAGCAAACTTCCTTGTTAATTTTGGTGTGGAGAGAAGACAATCCCTGAACAAACTCCAGAGGTTTTTTCCACTATCTGTAAATAAGGAATGAGCAAATAACTGAGTTCCTACCCAAAATGCCCCCCAATTTTATGTTGCATCTATTAGCTCAGGATTTGAGCTTGAAGTGTGTTTTGATTAGAAGTAGAATAAAAAGTTGAGAGCCGAGTATTTGTAATTCTCCATCACTTGTTAAATCCTCACTCTTTGCTTCAATGCAAATTGTTCCAAGGAGGATTTTCTCTTAAAAGGTCTTCAGGGATCTCGAATTTTAGATGTGCATTGACATAAAATTAAATGTTAGAGTGCACAGCTGGGGTTCTGGGCGAGATGGAGGAGATGTTTCTGCTCTGTGAGTGCGTTCCCAGGGAAGGGGGGGAATTTTCCTTTAGCTGCACTGTCCTAGAGAGCAGCTCTGTGCTCGTGGAGGAAAATGAGAGGGCAATGAAACAACTGAGGTCAAACTTCACTGGTGCAGGCCCAAAGCTCGGCTTAAGAGTGCTGAGGTGGGGATAGGTCTGGGCTGAGCCATGCTCAGAGGTTCCTGCAGACCCCTCTGCGGTGTGGGAGGTTGCCCAAGAGAACAACTTCTTGAAAGGTGCTTGTAGTGAGGTGGGGGTTGGTCTCTTTTTTCCAGGCAACAACTGACAGAACAAGAGGATGCAGTCGTAAGTTGTGACAAGGAAAATATAGGTTGGATATTAGAAACTAGTTTTTTACAAGAAGAGTGATAAAATACTGGAATGGTTTACCCAGGGAGGTGGTGGAATCACCATCCCTGGACATGTTTAAAAAGAGATTGGATGTGGCACTCGGTGCCATGGTTTAGTTTAGTTGAGGTGTTAGGACATGGGTTGGACTCGATGATCTTGAAGGTCTCTTCCAACCTGGTGATTCTGTGATTCTGTAATTCCCCAGCAGAGAAGCTGTGGCTGCCCCATCCCTGGAAGCTTCCAAGGCCACGTTGGAGTGGGCCAGGAGCAACCTGGGATAGTGGAAAATGCCCGTGACAGGGGATGGAGCTGGACCCAACCTAAAGACCCCTTCGAACCCAACCCAATGTCGGATTCTGTGGTGTTTCAGGTGGCAGCAGGGAATTCCCACGCTGGCATCCCTTGGCACTGGTTGTGAGGGGAGAGCCTGGCAGCAGGGCTGCTCTGTGTTATTCCCAGAGAGCTTTGCTCCCTTCCCAGCCCTGAGGATCCAGGAGGCCCTGGATCCGAGTGTCCCAGAGCCTCTGGGAATGGTTGGACACCCAGCTGGCTGCTCTTTATTTATCCCCTCAGGCCGGGCCGGGAGGGCCGGGGCTGCTTCCTGACTGTCCCGTTCCTGCCTAATATTGGGATCTGCTGCTCCTATTGCTCGTGTAAGAGTGGGAAACTTTTCTCTCTGTCTTATTAAATCTATTTTTCAAGCTGTCACTTAAGCAGGTCTAGTGACAGAGTCGGATGTTTATGTGGCCCTGGACACTTGAACTCTGGTGTTTTCAATCACAACAGCACCTTTTGCCAGCCGGTCTGAATTAAAAACTCCCCCTGACCTTTTACCCCCGGCCCTCTTAAATTCATGCTTTAAAAACAGCTTAATGAGGGGTTTACTGGCCCAATTGGAAGTTTTTATTAAAACCTATTAGTGAGCTGGAGTAGCCTGCCTGAAGGAAACGATTAGCCCAGAGCAGCTCCGCTCAGAGCTGGCCCTTAGCCACTCCAGGTTTTCCCTAAACTGCTTCCAGACCCACGTTAACCCCAACACTGCAGCCTGCATGGAATTCATATCCTCTGCTTTAATTTATGGCTTGTCTGATTCCCTCCCCAGCCTTGCCCCATGTTTGGGTTTAATGTCATTAGGCCTGCATTAAAGGGCGGCGGGGCCTTCACTCAGGCCTGCCTCGTTTGGGAACCCCAATTAGGGGAAGTGTTCCCCCAAATCTTTTGCTGCCCCGGGCAAAGCCATGATGCTCCCGTGCTCCTGGGGAAGCTTTCCATGAGGAGCATCCCAGCATGATGGGGTTGGAGATGCTCTGGTGGAATAGCCAGGGTTTGACGTGAAATTGGGTTTTCTGGAGGACACAGAGCTTGGAATCCCAGACAGGAGCTGGAGGGTGGAAATCCCAGCTGCCTTCCGCTGTGAGTTTCCCGTTGGAGCTGAGCTTGTTTGCTCTAAGTCTGTGTTTTATATTAAAAATTAGGCCGGTGGTTCTTGCCTATCTTCAAAATAAACCTTACAAGGCTGCTGAAGCTTTGGAGATGTTATCTCCATGTTCTTGTCTCTGTGGAGCTGAGGGAAACAGGCCAGAGCTCCAACTTGTTAGGAAAAGCCTCCAGGGGAAGGTGGCCCTGCCCGGGGCAGGGATGGGCTTTAAGGTCCCTTCCCACCCAAACCATGCCAGGCTTCTGTGGAGGCAAACCAAAGGCTGAGATTTGCACTCTCCAAAAGCTGATTTTAGCCTGGAAATGAGCCAGATTCCCTCCTAATGAGACAAAAGTGGCAAAATTAATGGGAAAAAAAGCAGGGAATTGCCAGTGCACCAACCAGGCTGCTGTTTAATTGATAAATATTCCGGTTCTGGGGTGCATCCTTGAGCGTGATAAAGCAGAAATAACCCCAAAACAAAAAGCAGCTGCTCCCTCTCCACACCCCACATTCCCTGAGCGTCACCTCCTGCCTGTATTTCTCCTGGCACGTGGATGCACCGACCTCGGAGCATTTAAAAAAGAATGTTTAAGGAAAAATCTGCCATTAAAGTTATTACTGTAAAGTAGTGCCTTTGATTGCGGCAATTATGCAAATGATCTGAAGGGATAAAATGCTCCTTAACGAGGCCTGATGGAAATGGTGGTGCTGGAGGGAGGGCAGAACTTCTCCAAACAGCTTTCCATGCGTGGAATTTTCTTTGCAGCACTTTGCCATGTTCCTGGATCTCGACCTGTGTCACCACTGACCGGCCTGCGGATGTGATTTTATTTTCCCTTAATCCAGGAATGTAAGTGGGTGGAATGGGAACGCTGGCCTTGCAGAAACTGGGAAACCCTTTCCCTAAGCAAATTGTTTCTGCACAGCTCTTGTGACCGACTTTTGGCCCGGCCTTGAGAAAAAGGAAACAAAAATGCCTTTTGCAGGCAGGGGTTTCATTCTTGGGAGAAATTCGGGAAGAATTCTCCATGGGAAGGGTGGTCAGGCACTGGAAGGGGCTGCCCAGGGAGGTTTGGTGTCCCCATCCCTGGAGCTGTCCAAGGAATTCCTGGAGGTGGCACTGAGTGCTTTGTGCTGGGCACAAGGTGGGGATCGGGCACAGCTTGGACTTGGTGATCCTGGAGGTCTTTCCCAACTTTTATGATTCTAGGATTCTGTGATTTCCATCAGGAAAGGTGAATTGGGCTGGGTGAGTGGCAAGGGTGGGGATTTCTTTCGTTAAGGCTCGGAGACTGAAATGTTGCCAAGTTAATTGAAATTGTCTCCAATATTAGTTTCAAAGCAAAGAGTTGGATCCTTGTCTCCCATAATTCCATAATTTGGAAAAATGTGGCCTGCAGTTAGATCGGAAGTACCCGGTGTGGATGTGGCTGAGGGAATGATCTCTTGCTTTGGATTGGGTTAAAAAAGAGGGAAAGGGACTTTTTATAAGGACAGATCATGATGGGATAAAGGGCAGTGGTTTTAAACTGCCAGGGGGCAGGGATAGATGGGATGTTGGGAAGGAATTCCTCCCTGTGAGGCTGGGGAGGGGCTGGAATGGCTTTCCCAGAGAAGCTGTGGCTACCCCATCCCTGAAAATGTCCAAGGCCAGGTTGGACAGGGCTTGGAGCACCCTGGGATAGTGGAAGGGGTTGGGATTGGAACTGGATGAGCTTTAAGGTCTCTTCCAACCCAAACTATTCTGGGATTCTACACTAGGAGAAAGGCAATTAGTTTAATTAGCTCAAATTTCTCTTAGTCAGTAAAACTGAACCTGTTCACAGATTCACCTGCACACTTTGGCCCTGAGCTCTCGGGGGTTCCTTATCAAGCCACCACTTGTTCTCCTTATCTCGCACGGGCCTCTCTCTTATCTCTCCTGAGCTTCCCCTGGATTTGTGTTGATCCTTCCCATTAAACCCATGGCTTCCTGCCTCTTCCCAGCTCTCCTTCTGTGCAAGAGCAGGATCGAGCCTGGGCTTCAGAGAAGCGCCAGCTCAGTTCTTTAAAAAGTACCAAAATCTTCACAGCAGCCTTTTCCCAGTGAGGTGCATCTGAACCATGGCTCACGTTTTGAGGAGGATTTGATGCCCAAACATCCCAGCTTGGCTTGTTGCTACCTGTTTGTGCTAAAAAAGGGGGGTTTTTCCCCCAGAAAATTGTTCCAAATTCACTATGAACAAGGGAAGTGCTGCCCAGCACCAAAATGGTGCCACCACTTCGGGCTGAGTTCAGATCATGGGATGGGGGAACCTGGACACTGCACCCACTTCTTTGGGGTTTAAGGAGATCCCATAGAATTCCTCAGCTGGAATGGGGCTGGGAGAGGGGGACTAATTCCCCCAGTCCTTCAGGGAGTGGGAATTTCAGTGACTCCAGCAGATACAATCCTCATTTTGTGCATCCTTCAGGAAAGCTGAGCCCGAGCTGCCCAGGCATTTGGGATGGGAAGTGTGGCATGACCAGTGTCACCTGCAGGGTTCTCCCCTTGTCCTGTGGCACAGAGGGGTTTGGAAAAGAAAATCGGGGATGTGGCACCGCTCTGACCCTGCTCCAGCTGTGCTCACAGCAGTTGTTGTGACTCCTGGGAGTTGCTGCTTCTCCCCTGTTTTGGTTGTTCCCGTTTTACCACACAAAAGGAGGAATTTTCCCTCTGGAAAACCGGAGCAAAGCCCCCCCAGCAAGGCTGACCTGCAGTACCGCCGCAGAGTGCTCCTGTAAATATTTTATTGCGTGATTATTTTCATCCTTTTGCTCTATTTTTTAACAAAACAAACCCAGATGAGCGTTTGAAAGAGGATTTTTGGCAGGTGTTGAAGCAGCTGCAGAGGCCACTGGCTTTATTTTATGGCATGGAATGGTTTGGGTTGGAAGGGACCTTAAAGCTCATCTTGTTTCGTGGGCAGGGACACCTCCCACTATCCCAGGTTGCTCTGAGCCCCATCCAGCCTGGCCTTCACCTGGTTTATGGAAAAATATGGATTTTAAACCTTCATGTTGGAAGGATCTCGAGCTGCCAAGCAGGAATTTGGCGCTTTTTGTCCCTGCAGTATTTGGTAACTGTCCCAAACTCCAGGGAAAATCCACCTGCTTGGCTTCACCTGGAAACAGTCGGCTCCAGGGAATGTTTCATGAGCCCAGAACCCACCTAAAAGCAGAATCCGCATCGAAAGTGGGAGATAGGAAGGTTTTCTCCTGGTTTTTAGTGGGAAAGACAAGCTGGGGAGGCTCCAGTGAAAACAATGGCTCAGTGTTGGCTCCCACAGGCCGACACTGCTCAGCATGGAGCTGTTTAAATTCCCTGTGCTATCTGCAGGCTTTTGATGGAAGGAGGATGAGAGCTGGGCAGAGCTGCCTTCAAGGCTTGCTTCCATCCAAAGTTCAGCTCTGGCACGGGGGAAGAGGTTTGGTTTTTATTTTTGTGTTTTCCTGAAGTTAAATAAACCTCGATGTGCAGAGTAACCCCTGGATCATCACAATAAACCAAAGGGCATCCAAGGAACTGCTGGAGTTTTTCTTTTCCATTATCCACTGTCATTTCTAACCTCTCATTTATCTGGGGCTCGTTCCCATCCGATGCCCTTTTTCTGCCCTGAGCTGCATCCCGTAAAAGTTTCATGGCAGTGATTTATGAGGATGATTCCAGCTCTTCCTAGGAAGTTTTGAAGCCCCATTTTTCCTGGGAATGGTGAGTCCTGGTGGGTGTTCCCCAGGTCTGTGGAAGAATTGTTAATTAAAGGGTCAAGGTCTTGGCATTGGACGTCTCAGGGCAGCTGGGAGTTGTGTGGGGAGCTCTGAGGAAGGTTGGGCTCCTTGTAAGGAATCCAACTCTTGGGATATTCTCCATCCTTTTCATTGATCTGGGGTGTGGAAGTTTGGGTGGAAATCCTTCGATTTTGGTTGCTTTCCATCAGGAATGTTTGGTGAGCAGAGAAGCAGTTTGGGCCAGCTTAAAAGGCCTCGACTTTTTGCCTTTTTTTGATCAGTGAGGGGCTTGGAAAAGCTCTTGGTCTGGGGCACCTTCTCCATCTCTGTGATCTTCCAGGATCCCAGCTGGAAGCAGCCACACCACTGCAATGGGAATGGAAAAAAATTTCACTTTTCCTGTCTGTTCCTGCTCTGGTACTTTCTTTTGGCCACGGATTAAAAATCCATTGGATTGAGCAATAAAATTAAGGTTTTTTTCCAGGACGTTTGTGCTGTGTTCTTATCTGTTCTTATTTGTTCTTATTATCCCTTTTTTCCTGCTGGGAAGGAGGAGAAGGAATGGTGTGGGATTGGTTTTTCTCCCCTTCTTTTAAGTTGTCTTCTTAGGAATATTTATTTGACAGCTTGATGCTACTGAAGGTTAAATATTGTTTAATTGTATTTCTGCTGGCAGAGCCCCTTTTGGAATTCTCTGGGATCCTTCACAAGTCTCTGTTTTGAGGTTTATTGCATTTTCTGTGTTCCCTCCATGAACAAAAGCTGATGGAAGTGAGAGCCAGAGGTCAGGTTTGATCTTCCTCTAAATCCAGACTCCGTGGTCTGCCCGGAGCAGGGAACGAGCTCGGTGAATGGAGCTGTCTGTGGATTTCTTCTCGAAGTTCCTTTGGCCAAAAATGTTGTTTCCTTGAGATTATTTGTGGGAATGCACTGGGCTCGAGCAGATTTCTGGATCAGCAAAAGGAAGTCAGGAGGTTTGGAGTGGTTGCAATTCTTTTTGTCTCGCCATCTTTAAATTAGGAAGAAAATGTGGCATAGTTGAGAGAGAAATACAAATTTAGGCCTCAGTGCACAGAATGGGGTGGATTAGTGAGTTTGTGTGTGTGGAAAACATCTTAGCAACCAGATTTTCAGTGCTTCCCTGCCTCTCCTGCCTTTACACGTGAGCAGGAACTGATTCATGGCTGAGCATCATTAAAATCTGGATATTTATGGGGTTTCTCTGCCTCGCTCAGCATCATCTGAACTTCGGATTCGGGGTTAAATCAGCCCCAGAGGAAATGAGCAAAACCTGAAGGAAAAGAGCAGGAAGTGGGTGCTGTGCTTGACTCGTGTCTCAGAAAACATCAGGGCGCTCAGGAACGGAGCTACCACTTTTCCTGCCATCCCCAACATTTGTTTGTTGACAGGAATTTCCTGGGAGCTGAAACATTTTGTGTTTTTCCGTTCTCCGTGGCATCTCTGCGCACAAAGCCACTGCCTCTGCTTCCTGCTGAGCCCTGTGTGGGCTGCCTGGATTTCCTGAAATCTCCCCCCGGCACCGAGGTGTCCCAGCCTCATGTTCCCATTCCTGATTTCAGGGGAAATGCTACCTAGCCAAATATTTCTGGCCCACCCCCTTGCTGCGTCCACCGCGTTCCCCGAAGCTCCTCGAGAACCGGGATTCATTTATTTACTTTAAGCCCAGCGAAATAATTTTCTCATGGGCTTCCTTTCCGTCCCGAAGCCGGGTGAAACCGCAGTGTTAAGCCATCCTCTCCCCAGCCGTCCCTGGGAAGTGAGAGGCAGCCAAGGTACATATTTGCTGTTACTCCGAGCAGATAAGTGTCAGGATTTCAAAGCGAATTCCAGTGCTGAAATCTCCGCCGTGCCTCGGCTCCCTGCACTCGGAGCGAGTTGCTGCTTTTATGGCAACTCTCTGGTGTTTTCCTGTGCTTTTGGAAGGAATGGGCCTGGATGCATCCCCAAAATTACCTGTCCTTCTTATAGCCTGCAGAAGAGAAGGCTCCAAGGTGACCTAATTGGGGATTTTGGTGCCTGAAGGAGGCACAAGAAACATGGAAAGAGATTATTTCCAAGGGATGGAGAGGCAGGACACAGGGAATGGCTTCCAGAGGGCAGGGTTAGGTGGGATATTGGGAAGGAATTCCTCCCTGGGAGGGTGGGGAGGCCCTGGCACAGATTCCCAGAGAAGCTGTGGCTGCCACATCCCTGGAAATGTCCAAGGCCAGGCTGGACGGGGCTTGGAGGAGCGTGGGATAGTGGAAGGTGTCCCTGCCCATGGCAGGGGGTGGGATGAGATGACATTTAAGGTCCTTCCAGCCCAAATAATTTCATAATTCCATCCTAATCCCTCTGGGAAAACCCTTGAATGGTGGGGAGTTGCAGGGAGCAAAGCAGGAAAGGATTCCAGAGATATCCCTAGGGAATGTTCCAGCCGGGAGGGGACAGGGACGGGGAGTGATGCTGAGCTTTGTCATTTTGGGAAGAGCAAAAGCCACTCCTGTCCTTTCTCAGGAGAAGGTTTGAGGCCTGTAGGAAATTCCTGTTCCCAAAGGGATGCACCTGTCCGGGGCAGGGGCTGCGTTATCCGTGTGGAGGGAGGTGAGCCTGTGGATGTGGTGAGCTGTAACTCCCCCACATCCCGTGTCCCTGGATGTCAGGTGGGGATCAGCCTTTCCCCAGGGTTTTTCCAGAGCTTTACGTACAGCTCCTCCATAGGAGCAGGAGGTTACAGCTTGGATAAGGCACAGTGCCTAAAATAACAACGTTTCAGTAGCGGGATTTCGGTTTCTATCCTCAGCTTGCAGGCTCCGAGGTGATTAAACCATTAAACCCAGACTATTCCAGGCTCTGAGGTGATTAAACCGTTAAACCCAGACTAACCAGCTCAGGGGTTTAGGGAGCAGGTAGGGAGCTCTGGAGCTTTCTGGGGTTGCCTCTGGATTTACCATTTGTTATGGAGGAGATAAGGAATCATTTCCCATTTGTTTCGTGCCTGTTGGGTTTTGTCCCATTGGGCAACTTCCCTGGAGCCGGGCTGGAGGAGCTGTGGGATGGAGGGAGGGGGAAGGATGGGAATCCTGAGCGGGCTGGGGTTCTCCCTGTCCCCAGGGATTGCTGAAACTCCTGGAGCAGCTCAGGGCCGGCGGCGCCGCGTGGGCTCCGACTGCCCCATCCCATGGAGAGCCGGATTCCGGGGCTGGCTGGGAAACAGCGGAGCAGGAACGGCCCCTGGAGCTCCTGGCTGCTGGGATGGCACCTCCCAGCTGCCTGCCTGCTGTGGAGAGGGAATTTTTCCCTCTGGAAAAGAGGCGTTGGGGAAGGGTGATGGCATGTGGAGACCTGCCTGGGAATGGGGCGGTGGTACCGAGGGAAAGTCATCCTGCAGCTCCCAGAAAATAGGGAATGAAAGGAGAGAGTAAAGATGATCCCTCAAAAATAGGGAGGGGGGAATAAACAAGCCATGAAATCTGGGAGCAGGGTGGGGAGGAGGCACAGGAAGATCCTTGGCGGGAAAAGAGCCATGGAGAAGGTGAAGGATGAGGGGCAGAAAGTGCTGGGGAAATGATTCTTGTCCCTTGTTTTGGGTTCCTGAGGGAATGCTGGAATTGTGGAAGGGAGAACCCCTGTGAAGTGTCTGACAGTGCCAGCACAGCCCTTTGTCGATGGCCAGCGGGACAAACGCTCCCAGCACCTTTTTACTCAGTGAAATACAGACTGGGAAACAGCAGGGCTGGAAATCCAGGGTGGCGTCGGGGCAGTCGGATTTGCCCAGCTGTGCTGGATATCTCCAGCACAGCCTGGAGAGACAGAAATTCCCAGAGGGATGGTGAAGGGAATGCCAGGGAGGTGTCTGAGGGGATAATGCAGAGCTGCAGCTCTTCCCATCTGTCCTTGGCTGAGCTTTAAAATCCCACTCTTTGTCCCCTTTATCACAACATGGAATATCAATATTTCACATTCTTAGTTACATGGCTTCTTAATATTCCTAATAATATTCATAGTAATATTCTTCTGGCTCGTTCAGCTTTTCAAACAGACGGTGGCCAGAAAGAGAAGGAGAAGAATTTTAAAGTCAAGCTTTGGTGGTTTAGAATCAACCCTTGAAATGCAGCAAACCCAGCTCTGGGATTGATGTGACCTGGCTGTGCCCGAGGCTGGTGCTGGCTCAGGGGCCATTCCCATTTTCCTGCACATCCATGGGCACAGCACAGGGAGCTTTGTCCCAAAAGGCTCCAGGATTTCAGAGATTTCAGATTGTCGGAGCCTCGGGCTGGGCGCTGGAAGCTGTGGGTGCTCTGAGCCTGTGCCCTACCTGGAGAGGCTCAATCCCAAAGTGTGATTTGGGATTTAAACCCCAAATCAGGAGTGATCCAGGCCTCGGGGCAGGGATAAATGCCCATCCTTAGGGGTTTTCCATGGGCTGCTGGGTGTTTGATCCATGCTGGAGCTCCTTGGCTGTCGTGGAAAATCCATCCTCGTGTTTGGCTGGGTTGTGTCAGCCCTAGGATGGGGCTCAGGGAGTGATTTCATCCCTTTTTAAATTTATTTTCAAAGAAAGTCGCTGGATGCTGATATTTCCCCATCCAGGAGCAGGGAGAGCTCGGAGATGTGCAGGGAAAATGCTCCAGAGATGGTTAAGCAGGGGGATTTGGCCAGGACTTTCTGGCACACAGCTTGGACAGTTAAAATAATTTATTAGAATATTTTCCCATCTGTTTGTTATTATTAAATATGAAGGACTGGGTGTTGCACAATCCTACCTTTTGGATTTATGGCCAGAAGAAATCGGTGGAGGTTTTTATTGAGTACCCTTTAACTCTGGCTTAGTCACAAACAGCATTTTGAACTCGTCCTCGGTGAGCTTTTAAAGTAAAATGAAATTAAAAAGCTCCCGACACGTGCTGCTCTCTAAGGGTCAGCACTTTCTCTTTGGAAAATTATCCTGTACAGGGATCTCTTGGAGTGTTTGATTTCATTTTTGAATCCTGGGATGCCACAGGTGCTAAAATCTCCCCTCTCTGCAGACGTATCAGGAAGAGGATCTGGGCTCTTCTTTGGAAATGTGATTTTCTCTCCTTTGGGAAGCTTTGCTGTGCTCTCTTCTCTTTATTTCCACCTTTTTAGATACTTTAAACAGTAATTTCTCTTTAATATCTGTGCTTCCCTTGCCATGTGCTCATTTAGAGTGGGACACTGTCACTTTATAAAGAGTTGATCTCTCTTAAATCCTTTTCTAGACCAACTGGGAACTTGGAATGAGATTATTTCTCCGGTCCCTTCCAACCAGAATCATTCCGTGAGTCTATAAGAGAAGAATATTTTTGTGTATAAAACCCAACAACATTTCCACGCTGGCTGGTTAATAACGATTTTAGCAAATTACAGATAATTTGAGATTTGGGGTTGGTTCCCTTTTCACATTTCAAATGCTTTTTAAGCAGAACATTTCTCCCTCCTCCACCCAGGGTGTCGCTGGGGTGCCACACGTGGCCTCAGGTGGTTGATAAATCACCAGGATAAGCAGTGCTGGTGTTCCAGCTGCCTTCCCACATGGTTCCAGTTAGGGAATTCCAGCCCCCAGCTTTCCTGACAAGTTCCCCATTAATGACTAAGCCTCTGCATCAAAGCCTGGGCAGTGATTCCTGTCAATAAATTGAATTCTTTCTTGGAGGAACGCCTTCAGAGGTGCTGCCATCCACTTGAAATTGCAGGATTAAAGCAGTGGCAGGATATTTTCCCAGCTTTTCAGGTGTGGATGATCATTTATCTGGAAAATCCCTGAACTATAGCTGCTATTTTACAATTCCAGGTTGGCTTTTTGTTGCTCAGACTTTAAAAACCGCTTTTTTTTTTTGAGGGATCCCTCTGTTCTGGGGCATGTACACGATGATCTTGACGGTCCCTCCCACCCCAAAGCATCGTAGGATTTTCAGCCTGATTTAATAAGTGCCGAGTGAGGACTGAAATCATTCATCTGGTTCATTTTAGGCACTGAAGTCATTTGGATTCCTTACAGGGCGAACGAGCCTTGTGGTGCTGGGACATCTGTGAGGAGCTGTTTAATATCACTTGTCACTGCCCCGGCTGATTGTTGGTTTAATGTGGTCGATTCCAGTGGTTTCCAGCGAAATGTAAAAAGCTGCTTCTTCAAATTAGAAGCAAAAATCCTTAATTAGAAGGCGGGGAACGCGCTCGCGAGTGCCTGGGATGTCACTGGCATGGGAGAGCCACCACCCAGGCTGCCGGCGGCGCAGGGAAACCTCGCTGGGCTGGGTTATCGTGGAACTGCTGGATCCTTCCAACTGGCAGCAGGGCTCAGGGAATGGGGATATCTGTGGGAAAAGGCGCTGCTTTTCTGCTCCCCCGCTCTCTTCTCCGGGAAGGCTCCGCGGCGTTGGTAGCGGGGCTGGAGGAGGGGATCTGTGGAGCTGCCGTAGGTGGGTTTTGGCTGGGTTCTTGTCTTGGGGTGACTCTATGATGTGGATCCCCTAGCACAGCTCTATGCCAAAATATTAATTTTGTGCCTTTAAACTGAGCTTGAGAGGGGTGGAAAAAACCAAATGAACTTTTCAAAGCAGTTCCCAAGGCCACAGAGACAGAGACTCCTCTGAGTTCTCCGGCTGCAGGAGCACAGAGGGAGCTCCCTGCCTGTCTCTTCAGCCAGCCCTTTGGGTTTTTTTACCCTTCCCTTTTTCTCTGGTGTATTTCCTGGGACTTTGGGGTTTTTTCCCTTTTTTTCCTCTTCTGGACTGTTTCAACAACATCAGAACACATCAGGAGAACTTCTCTTCAGGCCCAGAGGGGCCTAAGGCCACCCCCCACGGCAGCTCCGAGAAGGAGGGACCACACCTATGAGAGGACCCCAATTTCCTCCCAGGTTTTCTTGCTATAGTGAGGGGTTTTACTATTTAGTATTATTATCCTTTTCCTGTGTGTTTGTTAATAAAATAAATACGTTTTATCTCCTTCACTTTCCTTTGAGGAGTTTTTTCCCGAACCTGCTGGGGGGAAGGGTGGTTGTAACCTGACTTTCTCCCAGAGGATCCATTGCTAAACTTTGGCCAAAACTGGCACAGTTATTCAGCCTTATGACACTCCAGAAGCTGTGAAAGTGAAGCTGGAGAGGCCCTGGCAGAGATTCCCAGAGGAGCTGTGGCTGCCCCTGAATCCCTGGAAGTGTCCAAGACCAGGTTGGACAGGACTTGGAGCACCCTGGGATAGTGGAAGGTGTCCCTGCCGTGGCAGGGGTGGGATGAGCTGACTCTGAAGTCCCTTCCCACCCAAAGCACCCCAGGATTTTCTGATTTAGAATTCTCACTCTGCTCTGTGTTACTTTATGAAATGATTGCTGAACTGGTTCATCGTTCTTTGTATCGAGAGGGAGATTTCAGGGAGATTCTCAGCCTTGGCCCCATAATTCAGGTGTGTGACAGCAGCACTTCTGCCCCTGTGTGTGTTTGCTCCTCCCTTTGCTCTGTGCAGGGAGAGAACAGCTCCCTAACCCAGCTGCCTTTTTGCCATTTGTCCCAGCATCACCAAAAAGCTGCTGCTTCCTCCTCCATCTCATCAGATCTCTTTGAAATCAGGTTTTGAAAGCAGCTTTTTGATCTGCTGAGATCCACGTTTGGTCTCCTTCCTCCTGCTCCCCCCTGCCTTTGTCCCTGGAGGTTCCTGGAGGTTCAAGCCGTGGGTGTTGGGGTCACTTTGGTCATTTCTGAGCTCATGGGCTTGGAAAAGGCCTGCATTAAAGCAGCTCTGAATCACAGCGGATTTCCAGCACCAAAACTCCCTTAGAGTTGGTTGAGTTCCATGAGGGATGGGGCTGGATGGAGACTCTCGTTTGCTTGTGTTGGGATGGAGGGATGTCCAAAAGGACCTGGCAATGCCCATTTTCTTATTTAACTGTAATCCCAAAAAATAGCCTTGAGCGTGGGCAGAGCAAACCCCTTTTTAGGATCAGAAAAATCACATTTATAGGTACTGGAGTGGTTTTGTCACGATCTCTTGTTTGAATAGGATCCTTTTGCTTGTTTGGTTGGGTTTGGGTTTGGGTTTTTTTTAAGGTTTTGGGTGTAAAAGATGGCGCAGGAATCCCAGAATCACTGAGGTTGGAAAAGACCTCCAAGACCATCAAGTCCCCACCTTGTGCCCAGCCCAGAGCACCGAGTGCCACTTCCAGGCCTTCCTTGGACACCTCCAGGGATGGGGGACTCCAAACCTCCCTGGGCGCTTCCAATGCCTGAAAGCCTTTCCATGAAAAAATTCCTTCTGCACTGGTAAATTCCATCGGAAACCACTCTTGGAATGTAGAAAATATTTCTTCATGGAAAGAGTTGTCAAGGCCTGGAAGAAGCTTCCCAGGGCAGTGGTGGGGTCACTATCCCTGGAATTTTTCAAAAACCACGTTGGATGTAGCACTTGGGGACACGGTGAATGCGGTGCCTCTGGGTCAATCGCTGGACTTGATGATTTAAGAGGTCTTTTCCAACCTTAAAAATTCCATAATTCTCACACAGACCTTTCAGGGCACACCGTCGGTGTCACTCCTGTGTCTGTCAGGGTGCTAGACAGGGATATCTGCCTTGAGGTTAATCAGCCAGCAATTTCTTCCCTACTCCATCCATCGACAAGCTGGGCTTTAAAAGCACCATTCAGGAAAAAAATCCGGGAGGCAGAGATGTTATTCCACGAGAGATTCACTTCAAATCCGCGGGGAAGCCTGAAGGAATCATCCCCCGGCCCGGATTTATCTCCTGCAAACACTGAGGGTAAAACCTGTGCTCGCGCCAGGCTCAAGCTGGATCTCTGCGGGGCAGGGGGAGCCTCACGTGACTCAGCAGGAGAAATTTGTCTAATCTGCTTTTTATTTCGAGCCTTGCTTGCTGTCTGCTGGCCAAAGCCCCTTGCCAGGTGCCTTCATGGTGTTGGGTTTAATTTGTTCCCGCTCGAAGCATGCGAGTGCGGAGTGGCAGAGCGGGATGGGGAGGGAAGCGGGCGCTGGGATCGGGGGAACAGCTGCTCACGGGTTCTAAAGCTGCCAGAGCAGCCCGAGGAAAGATTTAACGCCCGGCAGGCACCTGTTGGGAGCAGTTCAGCTCCTTGTGGAGGCACGGGACCACGGGGCCCGGCCCCGTTTGCTGGGTTTGGCCAAAATCTAGCAGTGGATCCTCTGGGAGAAAACCAGGTTACAACCACCTTTCCCCCCACCAGGTTTGGGAAAAACATTCCTCGAAGGGAGGTGAAAGAGATCAAACCTATTTATTAACAAACACACAGGAAAAGGATAATAATGCTGAATAGGAAAACCCCTCGCTATAGAGACAAAACCTGGGAAGAAATTGGGGTCCTCTCGTAGGTGTGGTCCCTCCTTCTCAGAGCTGCTGTGGGGGTGGCCTTAGGCCCCCTCAGGGCCTGAAGAAAAGTTCTCCTGATGTGTTCTGATGTTGTTGGAACAGTCCAAAAGAGAAAAAAAGGGAAAAAAAACCCAAAGTCCCAGGAAACACACCAGAGACAAAGAGGAGGAAAAAAACCCAAAGAGCTGGCTGAAGAGACAGGCAGGGAGCTCCCTGTGTGCTCCTGCAGCCGGAGAACGCAGAGGAGTCTCCATCTCTGTGTCCTTGGGAACTGCTTTGAAAAGTTCCTTTGGTTTTTTTTTCCTCCCCTCTCAAGCTCAGTTTAAAGGCACAAAATTAATATTTTGGCATAGAGCCGTGCTAGGGCATCCACATCATAGAGTGACCCCGAGCCAGGCGGGTCGTGCAGAAGGCTGGGAAGCGCCGTGGGGCGGGCGGGAAGGCGCTGCCGTGTCCTCGCGGGCTGCTGGAGGCGTGGGCTCACTGCTCGTGGTGCTGCCATCTCTTGTCCCGGGCCTCTCCTGGCTGCCCGTTCCCGTTTCTCAGCCAGGCCCTTCCAGCCCTTCCCGTTTCATTTATTCCCTGTGGGACACGTGGGCTGTGTGTTCCACTTTTCTTCAGGTTGGACATCAGGGGAATTTCTCCATGGGAAGGGTTTCGGGCATTGGAAGTGCCCAGGGAGGTTTGGAGTCCCCATCCCTGGAGGTGTCCAAGGAGGTGGCACTGAGTGCTCTGGGCTGGGGACAAGGTGGGCATGGGGCACAGCTTGGACTCGATGATCCTGGAGGGCTTTTCCGACTGAAATCATCCTGGGATTCTGTCCCTCTATTTGTGGCCAGCCTCAGCCCTGCTGGCTCTGGCTAAATTAGGGGGGAACCCTGGGAATCCTCTGCCCTCTCTGGGCTCTGAGCTGCTCCTGGTGCTTGTTCCCCTCACTGCCTGGGATTTGAGGCACACATCGTTGGCCGTGTGAGGATTTTCAGGGATGTTCAGAATCCTGGAATGGTTTGGCTTGGAAGGGACCTTAAAGTTCACCCAGTTCCACCCCCGACACCTTCCACTATCTCAGGGTGCTCCAAGCTCCGTCCAACCTGGCCTTGGACTCTTCCAGGGATGGAGCAGCCACAAATTCTCTGGACAACAGGGGTGCAGGGAGTGCTGTTTCCCATCTCCAGGGACATCTCACCCTCCCTGACCAGCACGGGCACCTTCTCCTCACCTTGAGGCCAAACTGGAGAGCTCCCGGTGCCCCTGGAGTTCACAGGAACAGGGCTGAAGTTATTTGCCTTCCGTGAAGGCAGAGTAATTAAATACAGTATGTACGGATCCCTCACACTGACAGCCGCCCACAGAGCTAAAAACAGGAAATCCATTAACTTCATTATTTAAAAAATAAAATAAAAATCCTCCCAACTGATTCCTCTGTCACTTAAAGTTCTGCATGGAAGGAGGGCTAATTTAACGCTGCATTAACTCCCTGTTATCACCCTCCTGTTACCTAAGTAGTTCCTAATGACTACCCTGGAGAGCACTTGGAAGCTTTTAAAAGTTTTTATGCTAAATTTTTTTTTTTTTTTTTTCTGGGGAGTTTATACTTTAAGAACAAAAGTTCCTGCTAATGTTCTCCCAAATCCACCAACAACATCCAGAACTTTCCTGGTGGCTGCAGAAATGTGAAGTGTCCCCAGTCTGAAGGAACTTTGGTGAACAAGAAATGGGAAATATTCCATGGTGGTAGTTGGAGACGGGTTTGGCTGTGGGAAGCTGGGTCAGGTTTGGGGCTTGTTGGTGTCCTGGGGCCAGGGTGGAGGGCTGGGGTTATCAGCTCTGCCCAGGATGTGGTGCCAAAGGGGATTCTGAGCTTCAGCCTCCAGAGTTTTGGTTTTCAGAGCCCTGAAAAACCTCGAGACCCCACGGGGCTTGAGAGAGATGTCCCTTTGTTCTGGGGTCTGGCAGTGAGAGGCAGCGCTGAATGAGAAGCAATAAATCACAGGCTTTCCTCGTTGTCTCTTCCTCAGAGACCTGATGCGCGATTTCTTCCTTTTTTAATCATTTATCCTTTATCGTTTATCCTTTCTCTGTCCTGGTTCAGCTTCGCTTCTCAGAGCAGCGGCTCAGAATTCTGGGGATTTTTTGGGGGTGACCTCAAAATGAATCATCCTTGTTGCTCTGCAGGGTTTTTAAGTTATGAAGTTGAAACTTTGTGCTTTATATGGATCAAAAAGTGAGCTTTGCTGTGCAAGTGCCTGGGCTTTGCTTTCCAACTGCCTGGAAAACCTGAGTTATTTGGATATTAATCTTCACACGTGTGCTCTGCCTGTTGATGGAGGCGGTCCAGAGCTGCTCTTTGATATTCTTCACAGGGGGTTGATGTTTACGGGTTGTGGTTATTGGTTTTTCCATTAGGAATCACCACAAATCCTGTCCGGTTAGAGGGAAACTGGGAAAACTCGACGTGAACTGGAGCATTTCTTGCATGGTTTTGTTCCTCTGTTTCTGCTGGTATTGGGAAGCTGGGGGGTGAAAGGAGAGAGTTTGTTGCTCTGGGAGCGTTGTTGTCCTTCTGGAAAAGGAAAAATGACTGGGAAAAAGGCGAAAAGCCCCGAACTGGGTGGAGAACCCTCGGAAAACCAGCACATTCCAACAGGTGGTAACTGGGACCTGTGGAAGCCAAACCCAGCTGGAACCGGGGGCAATTCTGCAGTGGATGTGAGTGGGACCAATATTCCCACTGGAGGTAAAGGAGGTGTTTGTGGTGGGCTGGCAGGAGCAGGATTTGGGGTGTTTCTGGGGTTTTGACTGGCTGGGGGAGGTGTTGTCAAGGCAGCTCTTGCAGGGATGGTTTGGAGCTTTGCTTTCCTCTGAGGAAGTTCGAAATGATCCACAGGGATCCTCCAGCCCAGCTCCTGGCCCTGCACACCCCAAAAATCCCTCCCTGGGAATCCCTGGGAGCGATGTCCAAACGCTCCTGGAGCTCTGGCAGCCTCAGGGATGTGCCCATTCCCTGGGGAGCCTGGGCAGTGCCCAGCACCCTCTGGAGCAAGAACCTTTTCTCAATATCCCACCCAAAGCTCCCTGCCCCAGCTCCAGCCCCTGGCCGGGATATCCCGAGGTCCCCAGCAGCACTCAGATATTTCCAACAGGTGCTTTAACGCTCGAGCTGAAACCAAACCACACTGGGTTTCAGGGAGGTGGGCTCGGGAGCAGGTCTAATTCCAGGGAAAGCCGGTGTGGATTGGGTATCTCCCTCCCCTTGTCTGACACACAATATCCATAGGGAGACAGCTGCACTGGGAGCTGGAAAATCTGGATATGTTGGAGCAGCATTTGTCTGTGCCCTGCAGACGTGCTCTCCGTCAATGTGATGTGTGGGGATTTCTGTACAGCGAGAAAAAATCGGCTGTTTCCACCTTATCCCCTATTTCGGGAAGGGGAATTAATCAGAATTAATTACATGCGCTCTTTCTAGCACAGCCAGGTGGGAGGGCTGATTTGGGCCAGGTGATTTTTTTTGAGTCAGAAAAACAGAAAGTAAGAAAATTCGTTATTTCTGGACCTAATTTTTATCTTCTCCTGAAGATTTTCAGCCCTTCCCTCCATCCCGGCTTTCTCTCTGGCTGTCCAACAAACTGGTTTGGGATGTGGAGCTTGGGGGAAAGGAACTGTGCTGGCTCCTCTGCAGCCATGGCCAGGCTGTGGTAACTCGGGATGCTGAATTTATTGATGGTAAATAATAAAGATGAAAATTGGGCATCACTTGGCGTTGAGCTACGAATACAAACCCTACATTGCAGGAGGGGTTCGAGCGTTTGGAAGAGGCAAAACACTTGAAAAACCCTAAAAGGAATAAGAGAAAGCGCATTTAGGTTTCGGGTTTGCTTCCTCCCTTCCCTCCTCCCCTCTGGCACATCCCCGCTGCTCCTCCTCCTCCCCTGCCCCAGCAGAGACCTCTGGAAAATGCCAAACTGTGGATTTTGCCACATCGAGTTCCGAGCATGTCCCAAACCCTCGGAGCGCGTGTGAGGCGAGCGCAGCCACCATTGGCGGTTGATTTTATTCCCTTTTTTTTTTTTCCCCAAAAAAGCCCAGCCCGTGGCTCCCTCTCCGGCTGCGCCAGAGATAACAATGGGGGGCTTTGTGCTGCCCTGCAGCTGCTGAAATTTGACGAGATCCAAGTGAGGAAAACAGGAGCAGGTGGGTCAACAACGTGACCCTTTCGTTCCCAGCAGTATCAGTGAGCCCTGAGATGGAGCCCGGGAATAAGGATGGGTTGGTTGGGGCTTGGAGGATGGGAATTGTCTCTTGGAGGGAGCCCTGATGGGGTTTGCTGCTGTTTACGGGATGGGTTTCACCCCCAAAACTCCAGGATTGGGGAATGTTGCTGGAGGTGATAAACTGGCATCGCTACGGGCAGGAGATCTTTGCTCCCTTCATTCCCAGATTGGTTTTTGGGATGCTCCATGGCTTCCACGTGGATGCTCTTGGAGCTCCCAATGGTCAATATCTGCCTTCCCATCCCACAGCCCCAGTGGGGCTGTCCCAGATATGGCTGCCCCTAGATCCCTGGAAGTGTCCAAGGCCAGGCTGGACAGGGCTTGGAGCAACCAGGGATAGTGGAAGGTGTTCCTGACATGGCAGGGCTGGCATTGGGTGATCTTTAAGATCCCATCCCACCCAAACCATTCTATGATTCTATCCCAGTTTCTTCTCCGAGTCCCCCCAGGTCATGGAGGTGACTCCTTCGTGTCCACGTTTGGTGCTGTGATAGAACCGCCCTACAAAATGTCCGGGGTGGGAATTGCTGCGGTCAGAGGAGGGTTTGGGGTGTGCTTCCCAGGGTGTTTGGTGCACATGGAGGATGTGTCTGTGCTGGGCTCCTGGCACTGCCACGGCAGCAAATGCCTCTCATTGTGGAATCCTGGAATGGTTCAGGTTGAGAGGGACCTTAAATGATCAGCTTCATCACCTTCATCATCTTCATCACCGCTCCCATTCGATAGCAGCAAGAGGAGGGCAAAACCAGGGAGAGAAATCCTAGAGTCAACGAGCTGGGAATGAGGGTCCGTGAGGAAGCAGCTGCTCCTCGGGGCTCCCCTGCCCTTTGGGATGGCCTGGCTGATCCCTTCGGGTGTCACAGCGTGTTGGGGCTCTGTGGCCCCCTGGATGGTGTTCAAAGGTGGCAACCCCCAGACCTCAACAGGGCCATGGCTCCAGCCTTGGACCTGCCTAAGAATCCAAAGGATTTGGAGTCCGAAGCTTTTAGGGCAGATGTGAACAACTGTGTGTGAGTCAGCAGGGAGGAACGGGAGGTTCTGCTGATGGATTTGGTAATCTCGGGTCTGGTATCAGCTTACAGCCGAGCGAGGGTGATCTGGAGCCCAGCTCCCCCCTCGTACGCTGAGCTGGGGATTCACTTGCGGTGTTCAGCAGGTTCATATCCTCAAATCTTCCCAACTGAGCTGGAATTTTTATAGGAACCATGGCGCAGGAGCATCCGGGATAATCACAGCATTCCAAGTGCTTCCGCTGGCCATGGAGCAGCATCCAGCAGCGCTTTGTTTGCACAAGGTGAAGGCTGGAAGAGGAGTGGGCTCGGTGGTCTCAGAAGTCTTCTCCAAGCTTAACATTTTTCTAGGAATGATGGGTTATGGTCAGGATGAGTCCGTGCTGGATGGAGAAGGGGAGAGGGAAGGTTGTGGCCAGGAGAGGTCTAGGGCAAGGAGATGGATGGATGAGGGATGGATGGATGGATGGATGGATGGATGGATGGATGGATGGATGGGTGGGTGGGTGATGGATGGATGGATGGGTGACGGATGGATGGATGAGGGATGGATGGACGGATAGATCCATGGATGGATGATGGATGGATGGAGGCTGGGAAGAAGCACAGTGGGTGATGGATCCCAGAAAACTGATCCTACATGGGGGCAGCTGTGGAGAGACTCCGTCCCTCAGGAAGGGGGTTGTGAATAAATCAGAGCCTCTCCAAGCTGATCTGACCCTAAACCTGGTTTTAGCAGGACCTTGTGAAGTGCCCTGAGGTCAGGAGCTCAGCCCCACGTGCCACGTGTGCCCTCACCAGGGAGCAGCCGGAGCTGGGCAGGATTCCACCCCAAACTGGGGGAATTTTGGGCCCAGACTCCTGACCCTGCCTGTGACCGGAGTTTGTCCTTGGCTGCACTTGCAGTTAAACCCGGCTTGGGGCCGGCTTAGCCGCCGAGCAGCCGGGGATGCCAGAGGTCTGTCCCAGCAGCTGGCAGCTCCGCTGTGTGCTCCGTGCTCCGCCGGCCCCTTCCCGGCACGGCTCCCGCCCGGTTGTGCCGGCTGGTGCCGGGATTCCACCCCGTCCCTTTGGGATAAAAGCACAGGTGCAAGGCTGAACTCGTGGTCCAGGGAGGCCAGGCCACCCCGGGAAGGCTTCGCTTGGCTTGGGCCACGTGGGTGCTGGAAGTGGGATGGGATTGTCCCGTGGGATGGGCCACGGGTTGTGCGGGAATTGTCCTGCGAGGTCACCCCATCCCTCTGTGCCCCTTCCCTCTGTGCCCTTCCCTCTGTGCCCCTTCCCTCTGTGCCCCTTCCCTCTGTTCCCCATCCCTCTGTGCCCCTTCCCTCTGTTCCCCATCCCTCTGTGCCCCTTCCCTCTGTGCCCCTTCCCTCTGTGCCCCTTCCCTCTGTTCCCATCCCTCTATGCCCCATCCCTCTCTGCCCCATCCCTCTGTGCCCCATCCCTCTCTGTGCCCCTTCTGTCCTCTGTGCCCCTTCCCTCTGTGCCCCTTCCCTCTGTTCCCCTCCCTCTGTGCCCCTTCCCTGTGCCCTTTCCCTCTCCTCTGGCCTGCCCCATCCCTCTGTGCCCCTTCCCCTCTGTGCCCTTTCCTGTTATCCCAGCTCGCCCTCCCTCTGTGCCGTGCCCCTTCCCTCTGTGCCCCTTCCCTCTGTGCCCTTCCCCTCCTCCTTCCTGGGGATTTGGGGTCAGAGCAAAGCCGGGCAGTGCCGCTGTGCCCGGCTGGCTGAGAGGAGGGATGCTCTGGGATGCAGCAGGGTTTGGATCCTACCCCGACACCCATCCCCGGGCAGGGCAAGGCGCTGATTAACATATGAAAACAGCGATAACAGTGGGATTCTTGTGCGGGCAGCAATGAGGGAGATCTACGACCCTTTTGGTGCCAGTCAGCCCCGGAGCTGGGTTCAGGCACAATTAACCTTTCACTTTTGGGATGAGCCCCGGTGCTTTCCTGCTGCAGCTGCTTTTGGGACAATATTCCTCATTTCTGCTCCCAGAAACGTTAATTTGGGCAGTTGGGGGGGCCGTGCTGGGAACCACAGGATGTGTGGAGGGAGGAGGGCGAGTTTTTAATAGCTTTGATGTGCGATAATCAGAGTTTTAAAAATTCCATTTTGATTTAAGGGGCTTTGTGCTCGTTAAGATTAAAAAAAGATAAGGTTTCACGACTGTAATTGAAAATATTTTGAGGCAAATTCAACGTGGCTTCGCTTGTGTGACAACATCAAATCAGGCTGGAAAAATCTTGGGGTGGGAGATCAGGGGGGCTCAGGCTGAAGCTGGAAGGGATGGATGGGTTTGGAATGGGTTTGGAATGTGTTTCCCTGTTTTTTGGGCTGGGTGAAGGGAATCAAACTGGTGAAGTGCCTGGAGAACCCTTGGGAAGGAACAGGAGCCGTGGACACTGCGTGGTTTAATTGATGTAGCTGGGAATATCAGTGCCTTAATGCTCCAATGAGGAATTTTCAGGAATTCTCCTCACCAATGTGCCATTTAATGTCTTTTTTTTTTTTTTAGTGGTTTCAGAGTACAATTATATCACCCAGAAATATTTGAGAATCAGAATAATTGGAGGTGGGACAAAGCTGCAGCAATTTAGTTCTGGCAGGGATAAATTGGTGCTTCCAAACGTGGTGGGGGTTGGACTTCACCTGTCAAAACAGAGCTATGTGTTCTGCCTCTCTTGGAATAATCATTCCAATATTTATAGGCTGGGATGGAGGAGAAAATGCAAAATACAGATTTGCATGGATGAGGTGGAGTCTGGCTGCTCCAGAGGATCCGGGGAGCAGGTCCATGGTGGGATCCCAGGGCTCTGCTTTGAGCTCAATCCAGCGTAATTTGGTTAAATCCAGGGCTGTGTAAAATCCAGCGATGGGTAAAAGTGGCCCAATGGACAATTTTGGTACCATTTGGATTTTTCTTTATGATTAAAAATTCCAGGCTTCTTATTGCACTGAATGTTGATGACGAGAAGACTTAAAGGGATCTTAATGAATGTTTTCCCAAGCTAAAACTGCCCTGTTTTGGCACAAATCCGGCCCTGTCCGTGGCACTGCTGGATCCACTCGGACTGGAGGAATCAGAGGCACTGCTTGGTTGCCCCCTGCCACTTCCAGGTCCCTTAAATCCCATTTTTCTCTGCTCCACAGAAGTTACTAATTTTTATAAAACACCCACTTTTATGCAGTGTGTGCTTGGAGAAGAACAACACAACCCAAAAGCTTCAAACCCCTGAATCCCCCCTGTGTGGGGTGTCTGGTTTAGGGCAGCTGGTGCCTAATTTCCCCCAAATTCACCTTAAAAAGCATTCAGGGTGGGTTTTTTTTTAATGCTTCCATTTAAATTGAATTCCCAAATAACTTCCAGCACTTGCACCATAATTATTTCCTTTTTCACTTCTTGTTGGCCCTGCAGGATGGGAATCGCAGCTCCTGGAGACAGGATTCCTGGGAATATTCCTCTGCCCCCTCTGGACCTTGTCCCGCCTGCCCCAGCACTCTCCTCCTTCCAGAATTGTCATCTGGGCCTTCCGCTGGCTGATTTTCAGGATCATGCTCGGAGCGGTGAGTGGGAATTCGTGTTCTGCTTCTTGGGGCTGGAATGTCCCATCCCAGCTGGGAATTGCCCCAGTCCAACGGCTCAGAATCCGTTGGTTTGGGATTTTTCTGGTTATGGGGAAAAGCTTCCTGCTCTGGTTTGCAGGATCCTTCAGCTCGCTCCCGGTGTTTGTTTGGAGGAGGAAGAGCTGGAGGAAATGATCTGCGTGGATGTGTTGGTACTGCCCTTGAGTGGCTCTTGTGAAGGAATAAAAGGGAGGTTGGGACTGTTGGAATCCAGTGGGTAATTCCCAGTTTTCCCCAGATTTCTTCTCCTTTGTGTGTGCTTTTCTGAGATGTCACTCTCAATTGCTCCACAACTGTCCCAGTGCCAGAGGGAATTCCCAAGCAGCTTGTAAGGGAATCCATCAGGAACTGACACATCCCCGTTAAAATAAAGGCGTGGCAGGGGCATTATCCCGTCAGCTCCATCTGCTTGGGTGTTCCAGAACATCCCAAAACTTTAAACTAGCACAGCAGGTGTGAGGGTTGATTTTGGCCAGGTGATTTTTTTTTGAGTCAGAAAAACAGAAAATAAGAAAATTTGTTATCTCTGGACCTAATTTTTATCTTCTCCTGAAGGCTTTCAGCCCTTCCCTCCATCCCAGCTTTCCCCCTGGTTGTCTAACAAACTGGTTTGGGATGTGGAGATTTTGGCCAGGTGATCCTCGCTGAGGATCCTCACTGTAGGAGGAGTGGTTGGGTTTTTTTTTGGACTGGCTTTTTTGGCTTGGAATTTTTTCCAGGGATCTCAGGGTGAAGATTTTATTTGGGGCATTTTTCACCAATGGGATCTGAAGCAAATGTCAGCGCAGGCCCTTCCTCCCTGAGGGATGTAGGCTGAATCGCGGGGTCTTGATGCTTCTTGGGATTCAAGGAATGCCTGGATGTGGCCCTCAGGGCTCTGCTCTGGTTGACAACGTGAGGATTGGTCACAGGATGATGATCTTGGAAGTCTTTTCCAGCCTAAATTCCAGGATTCAGTGGATCTCGGTTGTGATGCTGCTGATTGAAGGAATGGACAGCCCACGACACCAAGTGTAGCAAAACATCCCTCATTTCCTTAAAAACTGATCTGATCACCAGTTTGCATCCTGCTTTCCTTCTAAGCTGGGACCTGCCTGAGCTTTGCTCCTGCTGATGTGTCTCATGTATTCTGAATTATGGGACAGGCTGGATCAAAAGGAAAATTGTGCTTCCCAAACATCTCTGTTGCTGTTATCTCTGCGCTGCTCTGGGCTTTGCCAGGAGAGCAATAACTCTCCCAGTATTTTCAGGAAGAGACGTGTCCCTGTGTGCCTGGAATGCTGATATATCCCCAACAGGCACGGGAGAGGAAAACATGGAAAGGTTGTTGTGCTGGGTTTGGCCAAAATCTAGCAATGGATCCTCTGGGAGAAAACCAGGTTAGAACCACCTTTCCCCCCAGCAGGTTCAGGAAAAAAAATTCCTCGAAGGAAAGTGAAAGAGATCAAACCTATTTATTAACAAACACACAGGAAAAGGATAATAATGCTGAATAGGAAAACCCCTCGCTATAGAGAGAAAACCTGGGAGGAAATTGGAGTCCTCTCGTAGGTGTGGTCCCTCCTTCTCAGAGCTGCTGTGGGAGGTGGCCTTAGGCCCCCTCCAGGCCTGAAGAAAAGTTCTCCTGATGTGTTCTGATGTTGTTGAAACAATCCAGAAGAGGAAAAAAGGGAAAAAAAAAACCCAAAGTCCCAGGAAACACACCAGAGACAAAGGGAAGGAAAAAAACCCAAAGAGCTGGCTGAAGAGACAGGCAGGGAGCTCCCTCCGTGCTCCTGCAGCCGGAGAATGCAGAGGAGTCTCCATCTCTGTGTCCTTGGGAACTGCTTTGAAAAGTTCCTTTGGTTTTGGTTTTTTTCCCCTCTCAAGCTCAGTTTAAAGGCACAAAATGAATTTTTCGGCACAGAGCCGTGCTAGGGGATCCACATCATAGAGTCACCCCGAGCCAGTCATTAAATGGGGACTCCCACAAGCAAGTGGTTGATGGGATCTTCAACGTTTTGGGGCCCAAACTCGTGCAGGATTTCTCCTGAGCTGGGGAAACGGTGCTCGCAGGCAGCGGGAAGGAGAAGGATCCTCCTGGAATCCGGGTGCACCCTCTCCCAGGGCTTCTTTGGTTTCCTGCTGACCTGGCCAGGAGCTGAGCCTGTGCTCCAGTGTGTCTGGAGGAGTTTTCCCTGGGGTGGGATTGGCAGTGGGTGTGTTTTATGCAGGAAGTTTGGCTTTCCCGCACGGTTCTCCCGGGATTCTTCGGGCTGGTTGGGGTGAGGCTTTCCTTGGGGAATCCTTCCAAGCAAGCAGCATTCCCTGAGGGCAGCTGGGCTTTCCTGGCCTTGTGCTGGGTGTTAATGCACGTTGGAAATGCTCCTTGGGCGATGGCTCCAGGTTCTCATCCCGAGGCTCTCCTGTTCGCCACGGTCAGATCCTGCACCGTGGGGCTGATTTCCCTTGGCAGCCCCTTTTCCCTCCGTTCAGTGTCTCGTATTTGGGATCATTTTCCACGTGGAGCTCTGAGCACCTGGGAGTTTGCGTTGAGCAAACCCGGTCTGGTGGAGGGTGTTGGAGGGAGGGCTGGAACAAGATGATCTTTAAGGTCCCTTCCAACACAAACCATTTCATGATTAGGGAGTTTTGCTGTTTCCTGGCTAACGCTCCTCCCAGAAATCATGTCCAGACCTTGCTTTATTTTGCACATTTTCCCTGGAGCTGGCTGGGCTTGTTCAGGGGTGACACAGCACGGGAGAAGTGGGATAATCCCGGCTGTGGTGGGAGGCGAGGAGCTCAGGCAGGCACTGCTGCCGGGGTTTGATTGGCAGCGAGTGCTGGGCTGAGCTCAAATATTGCTGCCTTTTTAAAAGGCATAATTACGTGATTCAATCTATATGTTTGATGTTCCTAATAATCCATTAGAGCAGGATGTAAAGAGGGGATGCTTCCCAGGAACACGCTGAGGCAACAGAATAGGGGCTCTTTGTGTGAGCCAGCAGCTTGTTAGGCAATAAGTGCTGCGAGCACACATTTGCAGGGCTGGTTTCCCTCAGAAGAGCTCGGTGGTTTTGATGGCTTCATCATTTTGTTTGTGACTCCCTGTCACTCGGATTTCTCGAGGCTTGGAAGACGCAAAGGGTGGATTTGGGATCCCACCAGAGTCGCGAGGTGGGAGGCAAAGGTGTGAGATTTCTGCCGCTCCTCAGGGGAAGGGATGAGAGGAAACAGCCTCACCTTGCACCAGGAGGGTCAGATTAAATACTAGATTTTTTTTTTTTTTTTTCTCTGAAGGAATGGTCAGCATTGGAATGAGTTGCCCAGGGAGGTGAAGTCACCATGGAAGTGTGCAGGACATTGGATGTGGCACTTGGGGCCGTGGTTTAGGGGGCTGGTGGTTGGACTGGATGGTCCTGAAGGTCTCTTCCAGCCCGGATGATTCTGTGATTCCGTGTTAACCAAGCCACAGCCCAGGAGGAGCAGCCCTGCTGCCAGCAGGGTCCTTGACTTGGTGGCACTGAGGTGTTTGGTCACCCACAGCTGCCTGGGGACCCTGCTGTGCTCTCCAAGCCCTGTCCTTGTCTCCAGTAAACACAAATATTTGATCCGGCAGCCAGAGTTGGTTTTCCCGCTGCTCCGTTCCCTGTGGAGCTGCCGTTGGGGTTGGTGGTGGGATGGGTTTGGGGTGGTGCCAGCCCCTTCTCTGAGCCCCTCGCTGCAGGCTGGGGGCCTGAGGGAGCTCCTGGCAGCCCCTTCCCCAAACTTCAGAGTTTAACAACCCCTGGTTCCTAAAAAAGGGACTGGTTGGGGCTGTGCTTCCGTGGACCAGCATCTCCTGGAATCTTGTGGGTTCCCAAAGCCCAGTCCCGTTGGTGCCAGCTCTGCCTGGAGCTTTTGGGGGAGCTTCTGATTGAATCCCCATCCTGTGCTGCCAAGGTGAGGCTTTCCCTCTCAGATGGAAGAGCTTCTGCTTCATTTTTGGGTTCGTTTGGGGTTTTTTTGGGCAGCAGCCTTGCTCAGGAGCTCTCCATCAAACACCACTCGTGGCTAAAACCCCATTCAGTAAACATCAGTCCTGGGATTTTTCCTGCAAGGCTTGGGAGTAGATGACAACTTCATGGAGTCCATATATCCTGGGGAATTCCCTGCTGCAGGTGAGACCCACGTGCTGGGGGAGCCCAAATTCCTGCCCACGGATGAATTGGAGCTGATGAATTGCCAACAGTATCCTGGGGAAAGCCTGGAGCAGCTCCTCGTGCCCTGAAAGTCATCAGGGATTGTTGATACCAACCGTAAAACTGAGTTTCTGTTTCTGCATCAGTGGAGGGGCTGAGGAACACTGTGTGAGCACGAGCTCAGAAATGTGAGAACTCAATTGGCATCAACGCCTGCCTGCAACTGCAGCAGCACCGAGCACACCTGGGAGCTGCAGGAACGCTGGGAAGGGGACGGGAGCACGGGAATGGGATCTCAGTGGGGTTTGGGAGGAGTCCTGGAGCAGCAGGTCTATCCTCCAGCCCTGTGCCTGGGTGAGGAGCAGTGCTGGGGGGGCATCTCGTGGTGTCTCTGCCCTGGGGCTTTCCTGGGTTGCAGGAGCGACGTTCCCTGCCTGACTCGTGGGGTGGGAGCTCCGGCTGCATCCTGGGGTGCTTGGATGGTGTCCAGCAGCATTTTCCTGCATTTCTCAGCACTGCTGGGATGTGTCCATTATCCAGAGGACTCCTGGGTCACGTTTGCCCACTTGATGATGTTCTGTGCAAGGAATATTATCCTGGAATGGTTTGGCTTGGAAGGGATCTTAAAACTCATCCACTTTCAAGCCCAACACCTTCCACTGTCCCACGTGCTCCAACCTGGCCTTGGACACTTCCCGGGATGGGGCAGCCACAGCTTCTGTGGGAACAGGGAATAATTCTCACTGCTGGGGATGCACGGAGGAGGTGGGGGAGCTTTGAGCACTGAGGGTGCGACAGCACGTTGGAACACTGGAAATAAACAGGGAATGAAGGTGGAGCTGAGCCTTGCGAAGGATCCTAGACATATGGAATAAGTTACCAGGGAAGGTGGCTGGAGCAGAGAGTGTAAGTGAGTCTGAGACATCTTGATTAGTTTCTGCAGGAAAGGATTGGAGAGTGGAGTGAAAAACCAGGGAAATGGGATTTAAAGCACATTACCACTTTAATTTAAAAGTGCCCAAAGCAAGGAAATTCAGATTTAAAGCTGCCAATCTCTCCCTAGCTGCTGCAGGTGTTGGGGCTGGGAGGACTCCGGGGTCTGTGTCCAGATGGGTCCTGGGGCCATGAGCCCAATCCCAAACCTCGGGTTTGTCCCAGGAATGAGATCCTTTAATAGGTGCATCCTGTAATAATTTTATTGTTTATAAGAGGCACGTATTTTTATTTAATATTCTGCCCTTGACATCTTCCCTGTGCGATGCCCTTGAAATTTGCAGGATCTGGGATTTGGTCCCTCAGGAAGGGTTTTCTTCCCCCTCTTAGCTTCACATTTTGGAGAGCCCTTCCCAGGAGTCGCTTCCTCTGCTCCTCCTTAGGTCCTGCACAAGCTCCTGAGGAGCGCCCAGGGAATTTCGGGAATCCCAAAAGCGTCTTTTCCACTTGGGATTTGTGACTTGGCCGTCCCTGCCCTTGCTTTGCTTCCTGTAAACAAATTTTCTCTTTATTTTTTTTATCCCACTTCCCAGATTTCCCTTTCTGACTGTCAGACTGACCCCTCTCTTCCCAAATCCAGGCTCAGCCTCTCTGAGCTGTTCAAGAACTTCCTCGGAAGTGGCTGCAGAACAGAGGAGTTGGGAGTATTTCTTGGCAGGCAGAGACTTAGAAAATCATTTCAGTCCTTTGCTGTTTCAAAGCTACACAAGAGATACTTTCCCCTTTTGCAGGAGGATGAAAGATCATTTATAGTGACAGTTTTGGGGAAAAAAAGAGTGCAAAAAGATCTATGATAACCAATATTTTTTTTCCCTTAAATTATCACCATTTTTTTCCCTGTGGCTTTGTCCATCTTTCTCAGAGATGTGTTTTCACAAAAAAAGGATCAATTCCTTGCAGATTATTTATACACCACTTGATATTTCATATGTTTTTAAACGGTTTTGAATTTTCTTTGCTCTTAAAAAAAAAAAATATTTCTTTTAACCCACTGCAGCAAATCCTGTCAGAACCTTGTGGTTCGTGTGAAACTCTTCGTGTTCCTTGTTTTGTTTTCGCTTGGAGCCTGTTAAAAGTGTCAGGACGTGGGTGGCATTTGAAAGGTTACTGGAAAGGGTGGGGCTGTGATTAGCTAAGAAGGGAGATGAACTTTCTGGCAAAAATAAGGAAGACTTTGAAGCAAACAGAATCTGGATGCCTGCAGTAAAATCGCATTAGACGGAATCAAATAAAAGTTGGAATTCAGGCGATCCCGACGGCAGAATCCAGCGGATGTAGATGTCAGCTCGGTGACAAGCGTGCCCTGATCCTGGGCATTATGGCCCTGAAATGGAGAATAATTATTCTAATTTGTTTTATTACATTAGCGTGGGTAGGAGGGAAGAAAGGGAGCTTTCTTCGCTGCCTTTCTCATTATTCCTCGGCGAGCTCGCCGGGGCCAGCTCCCGGCTCCCGTGCCGGGGCTTCATGGGAATTTTTGGAAAATGATGTCTGCAATGTTCTGACCTTTGCCGTCCCAGCTGCAGCCTCCTCCTCTCTGCAGGGATCCCACACTTGACTCCTTAGCAACCTCCTTTGTGCCTCTGATCTCTCTCCATTTGTCTGGTAATAGCCCTTGGCAGCGGGACTTGTTGTTCCTTGGTGGCTGGAAAAGGCAGGAGCCGCCAATGCCAAGGATTTTGCAGAATCCCTTTCACCCACTGCTCGCAGCGCTGCCTTCAAAGCCCCCCAGATGCTGCTGCGCTCCTGGTGGCTTCTCAAAGGGGCTTTTTGGGGGAGCCGAGCGGGGGAAACGGCAGCGAATGAAAGGAAGCACAAGTCAGCACCGGGGAATTCTCCTCCAGGGCCGCGGTTTCCGCCCCTGCGGGGCTTTGTGGTTGTGGTGGCTCCGGTTTGGCTCTGCTGGCCCAGCCTGGATGTGCAGGTTCACCTGAGCTGCTGCAGGTGGGACCCGTCCTGGGGCCAGCTCGGAGCCCCTCTGGGCAGGAGGGCACCGGGCAGGTGGGGTTTGTTCACCGGGATCGTCGCAGAGTCCTGGCGTGGTTTGGCTGGAAGGGACCTTCATGGGCAGGGATGCCTCCCACTATCCCAGAGTGCTCCGAGCTCTGTCCAACCTGGCCTTGGACACTTCCAACGTTCTCAGGATGGTGTGGAAGTAGCAGGCTTGGAGCTGAGCAGGGCTGGCTGTGGGCTTGGAAGGGATGGGGGAGGTCCGGAGCAAAGCAGAGTCAGCTGAGGAACATAAAGCTCCTTCCCTGGCCCAGGAATCGCAAAACATGGAATGGTTTGGGGTGGAACAGACCTTAAATCCCATCCAGTGCCACCCCATCCATGGGCAGGGACACCTCCCGCTATCTCAGGTTGCTCCAAGCCCCATCCAGCCTGTCCTTGAACCATTCCAGAGATGGAGCATCCTGTTCTTCCTCTCTTTTCATGGAAGAAGCAGCAGGAATCTGAATTCAGTGAGGTTGCTGTGAACATCGGGTGCAGCTCTGGTTCAAAGCTTTGCTTTGCTGCTGCCACAGCTGTAGCAGAAGCTGTGCCTGTGTCACCTGTTCCCTGTGTGCCATTCCCTAAGGAAAAGAAATCCCGGGATCCAGCTCATCCTTCCTGCACCACGGACTGATCCGTCGGCAGCGTGGGAGATGCAGGAGGTCTGGAGTCCCGGAGCTCTGAGGGGTTCCAGACCCCCAGCAGGAGCTGGTCTCGTTGGATTCCTCGGATTTAGGTTCTCCGGGAGCCTCTTCCAGCCCTGCCCTGTTATCCTTAAACGATTTTATTTTTAGATTTCACCTTAGGAAGCTCCTTCCTCTCCTATGAACTGGGGTCTAAATTTGTTTCACAACACCCCGGTGAAGGTTTGGCTCTCACAGAGATGCCAAATCCACTTTTCCTTGTGGGTAGCAGAGGTGGGAAGTGCTCGGATCTGGGGTTTTCTCTGGAAGCGTTTGTTATTTATAGCAAAATGAAAATCTCAAATTTAGTTTGGGATTTTTGGGTGGGTTTTTGCCCATCTTTTGTACAGCAAAGACAGAGAAAGGTCTTTAAATTGCCTCTAAATTTATAACGTGGGTGCCCCATTCCCCACCCTTCCCTCTGGAGCCGGGATCAATAGGGAATTTTGCAGACATAGCTTGAGTCACCAGGCTTTTGCTCAGCTTCCCGTGCTATTGGTCTGTCTGTACCATTTTTTTTTTTCAGAATTAATTTTGGGCTGAAAAAGTCTCAAAGAAGTGCTTTGTTCCTCCTTGACACTCACTCCAGGGAAAAAAAAAGAAAAAAAAAAAAGAAAAAAAAAGGAGAAAAAGGGAAAAAAAAAAACCCGTGGAAAATCTGACATCTGCATTGTACAGAAAA
The DNA here is from genome assembly GCA_026261815.1 of Monarcha castaneiventris obscurior. Classification (NCBI taxonomy): domain Eukaryota; kingdom Metazoa; phylum Chordata; class Aves; order Passeriformes; family Monarchidae; genus Monarcha; species Monarcha castaneiventris. The sequence goes on along the minus strand of JAMPIT010000856.1, from coordinate 8,117,176 downwards.
ATCAATAGATAGGGAGGAATATAATTATCCCCCACTCCTGAAGGAATTTTTCAGATATTTTTTGGAACAGTGACTCATATGGGCTTAGGGCTTGAATGACATTTTAATTATTCCGGCTTTTTTTTCGGTTTGAATCACCCGAGTACAGCAGCCTGGAAGGGGCACAGCCATCCCGGGAAGATGAGAGGGCAGGATTTGGTGGTGGAGCCGAGCTCTTCCCTCCCTTCAGGTGGGGGCTGGATCCCCCCTGGATCCCCCCTGGATCCCCTCTGGATCCTCCCTGGATCCCCCCTGGATCCCATTTGCTGGCATCCTGTAAAATAAGGGAACTCTTCCTCTGCTTTGGGAATGTTTTATTCCATATTCCAAACGTAAAATCCTCGTGGAATTGTCTGATGGTGCATCTGGAGCTGAGGCTTGTGCCTGGGTGGGATTTTTTGGGGAATAGGGATCAGGGAGGGAGGTGAGGGAGGAGAAGGAGCAAGGGCGGTGCTGTGGGGTTTGTTGGGATGTGGGCAGGTTTAATTAGAAAGGAGCAGCTAATTAGGAACTAATTGGAGTGAACACAGGGAGGAGAGGAACCTCCCATTCCAGGGGGTTTGGACCCTCTACCAGGGGTGGCAGGACCAGGAACTCTTCCCTGCTCAATCCCAACAGCAGGAGCTGGGAATGATCCAACCCACGGATCATCCTGCCCCTCTCCCTGCAAAAATCCAGTGGGAAAACGAGCACCCATCCTCTTCTCCTGGCTGGGATTTGGGAAGGTGAATCCCAGGACTCAGGGCAGATTTCAGTGCCCTAAAACTGAGGAATGCTGAGCCTTCGGAGGAGTTTGCTCACCTCTCATCCCAGTTCCACAAATCCCTGTGCCACCACCGGCATTTCTGCCATGATTTAATGGAACTCATGGGTTTAGGAAAGAAAAGCTGTTCCTAAACTTCCTCCCTGTGGCTCCATTCCCCCTGAAATCCCCTTTGTTGGACACTCTGGATGCCGGGGAAGGAGAAGGGGAGTGTGAGGTGACTCCATCAGGCAAGACTGGAATTGGTTGGAGTGAAGGGATGAATTGATTTCCATCCCCAAAATCCCTTGGATACCGGTTGGATTCAATAATCTCCTCACGCGAGAGAGAATTTATTAGTCATAAACAGCCAGTTTTGGTTGTTTTTGGTTTTATAAGCCAGACTGGGGCCAGCCCTGCAGCAGGAAGGCAGCAGGATCCGTTTTTGCTGGGAATTTGCTGGGAAATAGATTTTTTTTTGGTCTGATTCCTTGTGAATCAGCTCAAGTGAATTTGTGGCCACCTTTCCTTGAGCACTGTAGGGAATATCAGAGCTTGTGATGGTGCTGGAGTGAAATAGGGGCTTATCTCTCTCTCATCTTCTTTATCTCATCTGGCTCTATCTTATCTAACAGAAAAACACGGTGGCAAAAGTCTCCCGTGGTGTATCCAGAGTTTGGGAAGTGCCCTCAGGTGTGATCCCACGGATGCAGAGCAGGCCTGGGAGTGTGTGGGGACAACGAAACCCAGGAATTTTATCATCCACCATTAAACCGAATTAAGAAACAAATCCGAAATGTAATTTTCCTTGCCCTGTGAGAAATGCTGCTGGATTTAATGCCCCTTAATTTGGGGAGCCTGGAGTTTTCCACGTCCAAGCAGGTGCCTCATCTCTATCCTGCCCCGAGCTCCTCAGCCGTGCCCTGGAGGGAGCAAACCTGGCAGGGGAGGAGGAACTGAGCCCCCATTTCCTTCTGGAGCTTAATTCAATCCAGGGCCAACATTTTCTGCTCCTCCTGCTGTAAATTCCTGTGACAAGGACCTCGAGTTCCCCCTTCCCAGGCCAGGAGCGCTCATTATCCCGAGGAACTGGAGTGCCACGAGTGCCCGACCCCGGTGTCCCTGCAGCCACCAGCCCGGCAGTGGGAATTTAATAATCCTGGCTGGATTCAGAGCAAGGCCACAGAGGTGAAAGGGCCTTTGCTGGTTCACTTGGCCACCTGTTTGCTTGCCTTGAGCTCCGACTGAATTCCTATTCCTGAAAACTTCCCTGTTCCAGGAGTCCCCTTGGTGTGCAGAGCTGGTGTGGGGTGCCTGGTGCTCCGAGAGCTTTTCCACCCTCAGCAATTCCAGGATTCCGGGATTCATCCTTCTCCTTTCCTGCCCCTCCTCAGCAGGGCTGAAGCCCCAGGACACGGGGATTTTCCATGCACCTTTTGCTCTTGTTCCTTGGTGCAAATCCTTGGGAAAACTGAAAAACTCAGGTGCCGGTGTGGGAGTGGAGTGGCCTCGAAGGCAGCTCAGGGTAAAGCTGACTTTGAAACCCTGTAATGATGGGAGTGGGAGGTTTTTATGCTGCAAAACATCTTTGAAACGAAGAGCTTTCAGTGACTTTCCTGTCTGAAAGCTTTCTAGTAAACAAAAAGGGATGAACTGCCTGAGTGAGTGGAAAATTGGGATTTTCAGAGCGCTGCTTTTCCCCGATCCTCGTTTTCATTGGAGTTTTAATTATCCCTGCTGAATAATAGCGCTTGATAAGAGCCCGGGGAAGGGAGAGGAGGGAAGGTCATCAAGATAACTGTCCTGTTTTAATACTGCAACATTCCTGCTCAGAGCTTCCTCCCGTGGCCTGGCCCTGCCAGGGCTGGAGCTGCAGCACATCCTGGGAGACGCTGTGGCTGGATCCTGGCATTTTAGGGAAGCTGGGAGGGCAGGACAGGCCGGGGGTGTCTGCGGAGGGCAGGATGGAGCCGTGGCTGTTGGCAGTGAGGGTGTCTCATCCCTGCCCCTCCTGTTCCAGAGGGATGGAGGGGACAGTGCTGGGATGTGCTCAGCAAATCCCTGGAGTTCAAACTGCTTTGCCATCCCAGGAATTCTGGCTGGTATCACTTTGCATCCCTTTTCTACCAGTCGGGAGTTGATGTCAGTGCTCTCAGATGTCAGGCAGACAGACACACACAGAGCCCTGGGAACTGGATATTTCTGGTTATCTCTGAGGTCTGGACAGTTTTGGAGGCTTTTTAATTGGAATTTTGAATTCCTTTTGAGCCCCAAACGTGTTAAACTTTGTTTAATGCTGCAAGCGAAGATCTGTTTTAGCGTGAGCAGGGAGGTTGGAGCAGAGGAGCTGCTGTGGTCTCTTCCAACCTGTTCCAATTCTGTTGGGATTTGGATGGAATTCAGCCCTAATGCTGGAATCTCCTCCTCTGAGCTCAGATTTTCGCACTGGAAGGTCCCTTTCCTGCTGCAAATGTAAGGAAGCCTCAGGATGCTCCCAGTGGAGCAGCAACAGTTCCCGAAACTCCCAGAAACTCCCCAAAACTCCCGATGTTTTTGTCCTGGAGAAAGCAGGACCTTTGTAATTAGGGCAATGTCAGAGGCAGGCAAATACCCCCTAATTGTATGCAGATGACAGAGTTGCTTCAACCTTTTGACTAGTGAAGCTTTCCTCAATTTGGGATATTGTGATCCTAATCAGGGACCTCTCCCGGACATCAAAGCAGGCCTTGATTGCCCGGCTTCCTGCTCCAGCCCATCCCTGCCCAGGTGTCTTTCCTGCTCTGGCCGACTGATTCCTTTCTGCTCTTCATCACTGAGGCAACGAAATTTAATCCCGATATTGCTGCCAGCCCTGGAATGGAGGCAGTGATTTGGAAATGTCCCCGCGTTGTTGCCCTGCAGTCCCGGTGCGAGGGATACCTGCTGATCTCCCTGCCAACCTCTAACCTGAGGTGGGGCAGAGCTGTCAGCAGTGCAGCCATCTGTGCTTGGAGCTGGCAGCTTCCTTCCCCTGCTGCTCTTTTGTTTCTCTAATTACTTTGATTGCATCTCTGAGTCCAGCTCTGTGTCCCTGTCCCAGCTCCATGTCCCAGTCCCTGCTCTGTGTCCCTGTCCCTGCTCTGTGTCCCTGTCCCTGCTCTGTGTCCCTGTCCCTGCTCTGTGTCCCTGTCCCAGCTCTGTGTCCCCATCCCAGCTCTGTGTCCCCATCCCAGCTCTGTGTCCCTGTCCCAGCTCCGTGTTCCCATCCCAGCTCCGTGTCTCTGTCCCAGCTGCACATTCCCATCCCAGCTCCGTGTCCCCATCCCAGCTCCGTGTCCCCATCCCAGCTCCGTGTCCCCATCCCAGCTCCGTGTCCCCATCCCAGCTCCGTGTCCCCATCCCAGCTCCGTGTCCCCATCCCAGCTCCGTGTCCCCATCCCAGCTCCATGTCCCCATCCCAGCTCTGTGTCCCCATCCCAGCTCCAGCCCATTCCAGCTCCATGTCCCCATCCAGCTCCATGTCCCCATCCCAGCTCCATGTCCCCATCCCAGCTCCATGTCCCCATCCCAGCTCGTGTCCCCGTCCCAGCTCCACGTTCCCTGTCCCAGCTCCATGTCCCCGCCCAGCTCCGTGTCCCCATCCCAGCTCCACGTCCCCATCCAGCTCGTCCCCATCCCAGCTCCAGTCCCCATCCCAGCTCCAGTCCCCATCCCAGCTCCCGTCCCATCCCAGCTCCAGTCCATCCCAGCTCCGTGTCCCCATCCCAGCTCCACGTCCCCATCCCAGCTCCATCCCCATCCAGCTCCTGTCCCATCCCAGCCCCATGTCCCCATCCCAGCTCCGTGTCCCCATCTCAGCTCCATGTCCCCATCCCAGCTCCACATCCCCATCCCAGCTCCATGTCCCCATCCCAGCTCCACGTCCCCATCCCAGCTCCATGTCCCCATCCCAGCTCCATGTCCCCATCCCAGCTCCGTGGCACTGCTTCCTTTTCCACGGGCAGCAGAGGTGGCTTTGCCCGAGGGAAACAGTTGGGTTTGGATGTTAAAATGGTGGATCTTGCTGGGTTTTGTCTGTTATCCCTGCTTTTTCCTGTTGCTGCTTCCCAGGGATGCTGGGAGCAATGCCAGGAGCCCTGGGCTGCTCCGACCTGAGCAAAGGCTCACGTGTGGCTGAGGCTGCTTCCTTGGAAGGGAATTTGGTGTATTCCGCAAGGGTTTATGCCAGATTTTCAGTAACCAGGCAGTGGAATGAGTCACATCCATTATGTTCCCTTGGGAACAGGGACTGGACCCAGGCTGTGGATGTGCCGTGGGTCTTGTTCAGCCTCTGCAGCTTAACCACAGAATTTGGTGTCTTGAGACACAGAATAAAGTGAAATAAAATATTTGTGACCATATTTTTGCCCTTTTTTTCCCCCAGGGGCTGATTAAAATCCGAGGAGATCGCTGCTGGAGAGAGTTAACGTGCATGGATTATCACTATGAGGTGAGTGATGTGCGCACAAAACCTCATTCCTCTTGTCTGCTTTTCTTTTGTACAGTAATTTCCCCTAACCTCTCCTCTCCTGCCAGGCAAGCTCTCCATGTTCTCCCTCTTTATCCCAGCCTCTGGCAGCCAGGCCGTGTCCATGTGCCAGCTGGGTGATGCTGTTTTTTCCCCAACCACAATCCTAAGAGTCTCATTTCTCTCCTTCCCTCCCCGTCGTGGAACCAGGAGCAAACCTGAGCCCCAGTGAGAACTCCCACTGCAAAAGTGCTGCAGGGCAGGGACAGAAAGGAGCTTTCTGTGCTGTTACACTCCCAAAATGTGGCCGTGTGACAGAAAGAGCATCCCTGTGCTCTCCAGCACGTAGAGAGATCACTGGCGGTTCAGACCTCCGCGGGTTTATCTTTTTGACATCTGTTGCAGTGATTATGTTGCATTCTGATGAGGGCCTGGGGGTTGTGTGCTGCCTCTGGGGCTGCTCTCCTGTCTGGTTACAGAGGCAAACTCGGCTCCCCCCTCTCTCCTCACCTCTGTTTTTGCGTTGGAGTTTTATATAAATGGTACAAAGGAAAACGCTGCCTCCAGCGATGCCCTCGGGGTGAGGAGCTCCGGGTTGGTGAAGGGAACGCTCCTGAAGGAATATTCCCATCCTCGGATTGACATCACAGCCAGTGCCAGTGGCCCAGGCTGTTACAATGTCTGTGCTCTGGAATCCGTGGCCGTGGAGTATTTGGGAACACAGATCCGATGGGGAGCAGCTGAGGGAGCTGGGAAAGGGGCTCAGCCTGGAGAAAAGGAGCTCAGGGGGGACCTTGTGGCTCTGCACAAGGAGGGGGCAGCCCAGGGGCTCTGCTCCCAGGGAACGGGGACAGGAGGAGAGGGAACGGCCTCAGGCTGGGCCAGGGGAGGTTCAGATTGGATATTAGGGAAAATCCATTCCCTAAAAGGGTTTTCAGGCATTGGCAGGGCTGCCCAGGGCAGTGGTGGAGCTCCCATCCCTGGTGGTGATCCAAATCCATGTGGACGTGGCACTTGAGGTCGTGGTTAGTGGGGAATGTGGTTGATGTTGCTGTTGTTGATGATCATAAAGGGCTTTTCCCACTTTAACAATTCCATGACTTTATGAAATAGAATTTTGCAGGTCCCAGAAGCTCTGTTTGCCTTTTCAGCTTTAAATCTCCTTTTCTGTGTCACTGTCATTTACTTTTACTGGGCTTTTCCCCCTTTAGTGTGCGGCTGTGCCCGTCCAAAAGCTGCCGCTCCCTTGGCTCTCGAACAACACTGAGGACCCAACTTCATCCCGAGTAAAACTTGGGATGAAAGGACCCTGCAGTGCTGTCGTTCCTAATCCTGAGCATGGAGGTGGCTGCAGTAAATTATCCCAGTAAATGATCCAGTTCTGCTCTCCAGGCACCTGGCAGCACTCGGGGAAAATCCAGCTCCACCGCTGACCCCAGCCCACAACAATCAGCCCCAATAATCCCAGCTCTCCCAAATCAATCCCAGCATCAGGTCTGGGCTAATGAAGACCATTCCTATCATATCCATAAGGATCCCCAGCCTGTGCAGGTAATTGGGACTAGGGGCAGGGGGCAGATCTCGTTATCAATATCAATTATTTTAATCTGCACAAAAGAGGCTGCGAGAAAAGGAAAATGAAAGGGGCCAAGCTTTGCCCACCAGCAGTAACAGCACAAAAATCCCAAAGGGCTGGGATTCACCTGCTGATTTCAGCCAGAGGGAGGGAGAAAAGGGGGAAGATGAAGGTACCTCTGTGAGGGAGGGAGGGAGCTGGGAATCTGCTCGTAATTAGGATGATAAAAGTGGGGATTGGAGCAGGTCAGGGATGGATTTGGGCCAGATGGAGTGTGCTGGGATGTATGTTGGCCACCCCAGCTCTCCTGCTCCAGCACGAGCTGCATCCAAGATCTACATGGGCTCCTGTGCCAAGAGAATTAATGGAAACACATGGCCTCCATCCCTGCCCGGACTATTTATTTGTAGTAGAACCTGCAGCTCTGCTTGTGGAAGAGAACATTTCCACTTTTGTTGGGAATGGTGGATGGAATAGTGCGGTGCTGTTATGGTTAAATGGGTCCTTTTCCTTCCCTCTTTCCTTTCTGGTGTGTAGGGCCTTAATCCCAGCCTTTGTGGGGCTCTGCTCCTCGCTGAGGCCTCTCTGGGTGATTGCAGAGGGGAATGGCGTGGTTGGCATGGGAGAGGGACTTTCCCACCAGCCTGAGCCTCCTGCATCCCTGAGGAGCAGATGGGATGGAAATGTGGGAGAGAATTCAGGCTCTGCTGGAGGTGGGGAAGATTTTGCTGCAGCACCAGGAACAGCTTTGGCACAGGGAGCTGCCTGGAGCCTGGGCTGAGGGTTGCTGGATTAATCGTGGCCGTGAGTGCCAGGAGTCCCAGACTCCAATCCCAGCTTGGCAAAACACCACGAACAGGGAATTTAACCTCCTTCTCCGTGGATTTCTGTGCTGTCCAGGCCAGGGGCTCCAAGGTGGTTGCGTGGTTTGCCCTGGAGTGTCTCTGGGTCAGGATCCCAATCCCTGTGGTGTCCTGGAGCTTCATGTGCTCCACGTCCCCATGGGTGGCACCTGGCAGAAGTCCTGAAATCTGCCATGCATGGGTTTATTTATCCCTTTTTGGGGGTTGCCATTGTTTCACTGTGGTTAGAGGGCTCTTTGCCATGCAAGAAATCCCAGGAAAAGGGAATTTTCCTCAGTGGAAGCTGTTCCTGATGCAGCTGAGGCAGAGGGAAGCTGCTCTGGGTCTCAGGTCTGTTTGGCATTGGGATTAGTGAGATTTATTTGCTGTGGACACCAGGCTTGACCAATCTGTGTGCAGGGACTGCAGGCTGGAGCTGGAATTCTGCTTCCACTGGAGCCTCTGGCATGGATCCCATGGTGTTCAGGGCTTCCCACCTGCCAGGGGAGGCAGAGGCAGCCTTGGATCCCTGCCTGTGCAAGGGGGGCTGTGGCTGAGCGTATCCCCCTGTCCCTGCCTGCTCCAGAGGGATCATTCCCAGCGCCCAGCAGCTCCATCCCACAGCCATTCTGGGCAAGTCTGCCTTGGAAGGTTTTGAGCCACTCCAGACCGTTTCTGGAGCTTGCAGGACATCACCCAGGTGGGCTGGAGCAGCTTTCCAACCCCTCTTAGCAGGTACCGGGTCTGAGCCAGGATCGGGATTGGGATGGGGGGGCACCTCCTGTTCCAAGCTTTATCTGGCCCCAGCTAGGCCGAGTCTGGGAGTGCGGCCTGGCTGGCACAGGCACAACTTCCTAACGTGCTCCAAACAGAGCTGGGCTGGAAAATCCCACCAGCCCTGCAGCTCCCGACCCTGCAGAGCTCCCTCTGCCCAGAGGTCCTGGCAGCTGTGGTGGCACAGGCAGAATATGGACATTTCAGATCTCATGGATGGTTCAGATCCCACGGACGGTTCAGATCCCACGGACGTTTCAGATCCCACGGACGTTTCAGATCCCGTGGGCGTTTCAGATCCCACGGACGTTTCAGATCCCACGGACGTTTCAGATCCCGTGGGCATTTCAGATCCCGTGGGCATTTCAGATCCCACGGACGGTTCAGATCCCACGGACGGTTCAGATCCCACGGACGGTTCAGATCCCATGGGCATTTCAGATCCCAAGCACTCCAGAAGGAGCCTTGGGATGCTGGTGGAGCTTTTGGCAGAGCAGTGCAGCTGATAATCAAAGGGGTTTGGGAATGGGAAAGTCCTCCATGGTCTCATCTTTCCCGTCCCACCATGTTCCACCAGGGAAGTGCTCCGGGTGGGATCCAATCCAGTGATGCATTTTTCCTAATGGCTGCCAAAGTGCTGCTGCTGCTTTTTAATTCCAGACAGATATCGTGGAAAATTCAGCCACCAACTGGTGGGAACAGCTGTGGGAGCAGCTGCTGGGGCAGGAGCCCTGCTGGGCACCGAATCCACGCCGGAGCTGCCGGACACGGCCACAGGTCCCTCCTGAGGGACCTCACTGACCTGTCTGAGGAAAGGAGGGACACTGAGGGGCTGGAGCAGGTCCAGGGAAGGGAACGGGGCTGGGGAAGGGTTTGGGGTCCCAGGAGGGGCTGAGGGAACTGGGAAAGGGGCTCGGCCTGGAGAAAAGGAGCTATGGGGGGACCTTGTGGCTCTGCACAACTCCCTGACAGGAGGGGGCAGCCCAGGGGCTCTGCTCCCAGGGAACAAGGAGAAGAGGAGAGGAAATGGCCTCAAGTTCTGCCAGGGGAGGTTCAGGTTGGATACCGGGAAAGTTCCTTCCCTGAAATGGTGTTCAGGCATTGGATGGAAGGGGCCTCCACCACCCCCAGTGGTGGAGCTGCTATCCCTGGAAGTGCTGAAAAAATGTGTGGATGTGACATTTGAGGACACGGGGCAGTGGTGGCCGTGGTGGTAGTGCTGGGAGCAGTTGGACTTGATGCCCTTAAAGGTCTTTTCCAACCTTAATTGATCTTCTGAGGCAAAGGAATAAAGGGAAAGCAAAACGAAACCCCTTTCCTGGAGCAACAAATCTCTGTCAGCATTGGAAGTGAGATCCAGGATTTGCTTCCCTGCTCCGGAGTTACCTGGAGGAGCTCGGGGTGGGTTGGTCACCACAAAGCAGCAAAGTTTGCAGGATTTTACTGAACCAACCTCTGCTCCATCTGAGCCCAGTTTGAGCTCCCAAAGTGTCGCTGCTGCTGAGAAGAGCTTTGCTCTGTCCCCGAGCCCCCGCACAGCCACAGTGCCACTCCTGACAGGGACAATTGTCCCTAATTATCGTGGAACTGCTTTTCCCAAGCAGAGGCTGTCAGTCAGTGCTCCAGCCCCGGCCACAGCAGCTCCCCAGTTCCTGGAGAACCTCTGGAAGTAAGCACAATGTCTTTTGTGCCTAATTAGGGCTTGCTGACTGATAGCTGTGCTGATAAGGGCGATAAGGAAGCTCAAACTGCTCCTTAACTGCCTCTTCATTCCTTTTCTCCCTTCTCTCCGCTGGATTAGACCTCGTTAAGCTTTTCATCCAGCTTTTTCCAGGCCATTATGAAACAAAAAGTAAATAATATTTAGCAATCTGTTCGGGTGAATCAGAAAATGAGCTGCTTTTATGAGCCTGGATGGCTCAGGGTGGGCTTTGTTCCAACAGTTTGCATGGCTGGAAGGGAAAATGTTCCTAGCAGGGAAGCAGGTGCTCAGATTTCGTGCTGAAAATTCTAAAGTTGCAAATTCAGAGGAGGGAAGTGGTGCTGAATTAAAGAGAAAACAGTAATTATTAAAGGAAGTTACCATGCAAATAATTTGGGGGATCTTTTCATTGGGTAACATTAATAATTATGCTATAAAATATTTATGGAGCGTCCTAAATTTACAGTCCTTGGACCTGTGCCAGGACCTCACCACCCTCACAGGGAAGGATTCCTTCCTAAATTTAATAAAATGCAGAATAATTTGTGTCTCTGCTCCTTCCTTCGTGCAGGGTGGCAACTTGGAGGGTTTTGCTGATGGATTTTGCTGGTTCTAGCTCAGGGCTGAGTCCGAGTCTGGCACATGTGAGTCTTGAAGGAGGGACAAGATGCAGCCTTGAGATGGGGAAATTTTCCAGAGTTCCCCAAAACTCATTGGAAAAGTTTCTAGAAGTCCAGCAGCCCTGGGGTGAGCTGGACACGTGGCTGTGAGCTCAGGGCCACTTCCAAGAAGTGACCGTGGCATTGGCAGCTTGCAGCAGGAAAATTCACCCTCTGGAAGTTGTGTTTCCATGAAAACGGGAATAAAATGAGCTGTGCTCTGTCTCTGCCCTCATGGGACAGCTCTCTGGAGAGGCCCGAGCTGCTGTTGATGAGTTCTGGGTAAGGAGAGCAAAGAGGGAACAAAATTGTGCCCATGGAGGGCTGTAAATGCAGTTTATTTTCATCTCCTGGTGCAAAAGCAAAGGGCTCTTTTGAGTCAAGGTGACTGATACAGAAGGAAGAACACACCTGGGGTCAGCTGCTTTATTTCTTTCCTTCCCATTTCATCCTAGGTTTTGAGAATTGACCTTTTCAGAGGTGGAATTGCAAAACCACTTGTCTTTATTCCCAGATCTCAAAGGGCTGCTTGGGAGTTGGAAATGGAGGATTAGGGGCTCTCTGCTGGGTTTTGGGGAGTTGCATGAGGCTGGAGGAAGGGCCGAGGGCTGAGCTGGCCTGGGATCAATGAAATAACGAGATCCATCATGGGGCAAGTGCTCGGAGCAATAATATTGGCAGATAAATGTCAGCAGGACATCAAAAGCTCATTATGCTGTATCTGGACTTTGTTTGGGGCTCTGCAAGAAGGGCTTGGTCTCAGACTGCTTTCCAGATGAATCCCAGGTCTCTCACATGGATTCAAGGGATCTTTGAATGCAATTTGCTGGAAAGGTTTTGTTATTCCCAAGGCTGGGTTGGCTCTGCAGTTCTGAAGGTGCCCAGCACTTAAAAAAAGAGGGAGAAAACGCTTTAAAGCCAGGATATGGGCTTGGCTTGGAGGATCTGCGTAGTTCTGGGTTTGCACAGGTTGGGTTTGCTGGCAGAGATTCAGGGATATCGCTTCCAGCTGAGCCCTTCTGGGAAGGAGTGCTGCTTTCCCAGGATTTGGAAGTGCTGCGGACGAGCAGCGCTTCGGAAAATGAGCTCTCGGAGCAGTGAATTCCCAGAAGTGTAACCATCCTGGTGGAGTTGCAGTTCGAGGAGACAGAATGATAAATATTGACAGTGATGCCCAGTTAGGCCGGGTTTAAAAAGTGGAAAGGAATTCCGGGGCTTGCGCCCTCAAAGGATGTGCCGGAAGACGAGGGTGATTAATAACGCCGGGCCTGAGGCAGAACAAAAGCAGATTTATGCAGGGATGTGGTGGGGGATATTTTATTCCAAGCAGAGCAGGCAGGGAAGCAGCTTTCCAGAGGCAGGCACTGGTGGGAGCAGGGCTTTGCTGGCAGTCAGGGCTGGAGCAGGACTCTGGCTCATGTTCCCTAAGCACCAAATGTGGCAGATGTGTGGGAAATGGAGGCCCAACACCTCAAAATCAGCATCAGTTTTGTGTCCAGGGGGACCAGGATGGCAGCAGGGAACTCAGGAGAAGAGAGGAGAAGTGTCTGGTCAGAGAATTACCAAAATAAAAGGTGGAGCTGCAAATCAGCATCAGAAAACAGCCCCGGCATCTTTGGATTCAGGAAGCCACGGCCTGCTGGAGGAAAGTGGCTGTAGGCAGGTGCTGAGGGAGAAACTTCCTGAAGGAGAATCCTGCAGGAACTTTTACAAGGGTCTGGAGTGCCAGGACAAGGGGCAATGGCTTCCCACTGCCAGGGGGTGGGGATAGATGGGATTTTGGGAAGGAATTCCTGGCTGTGAGGGTGGGGAGGCCCTGGCACAGGGTGCCCAGAGAAGCTGTGGCAGCCCCTGGATCCCTGGAAGTGTCCAAGGCCAGGTTGGACGGGGCTTGGAGCACCCTGGGATAGTGGAAGGTGTTGGGGTTGGAACTGGATGAGGTTTAAGGTCTCTTCCAACCCAACCCATTCCAGAATTCCATGTAAATTCTAAGTTCCAGTGATAATCCCTCCCAGACACGGCTTCCACAGGCAGCGGAGCACCAGGCTTGGGGCAGGATTTTATTTCTCTCTTTGCTGCAGTTCCAACCTGCATTTCTCTCTGTTATTCTTCACCAACACTCTCTGTATTTACCCAAAAACACCTTCTGGGATTCTCCCTCGGCCCAGCAGGTGGGTGGCACCTGCCACTTGTTGTCCCTCACTGGTTCCCTCAGCTTTCCATGATTCCCAGCAATACCAAACCACGCCAGGATAAAGCAGCGAAGGTTTTGTGGAGATTCCCTTCCGGGGAAGTTTGTGTGGTGAGGGTTTGGAGTGTGGGAGGGAGATCAGTAGCAGAGCTGTCAGTCACACGCCGGGCCTTCATTGGGAATATGCCAATCCCCTTTCCAGCAGTAACACAATTCCTCTTCCTGGATTCTTTGCTGTTTTTCTTACGGATTTGTTTTAAGCCTGGTGAAAGCTTCCTGTACACCTATTGGATTTCATCTCTTCATTACACTCTCCCACTGCTCCCAACTCCTTTACAGACCACCCAGGACCCTCCTCACTTCCCTTAAATATTCCCTTTTCCTCCCTCCGGTCCTTTTCAATCCTAATCAGATGAATCCTTACAACAGCCACTCCACCAGCTCTCCGTGCTCTGCCTCTGCATGTGGCTCTGGTCCTCCCTGGGCTCCTCCAGGTGCAGGAATGTTGGATCCCATCACATCCCTCTGCCTCGCAGGGCTGTGGGGAATAATGCACCTCTCCTGGAACGTGCAGGGCCCAGGGGGTTTGGCAGCTTGCAAGATAACAGAGGCAAGGCTCTGGTAATTATTTAAATGATGGATTTATGAGCCAGTTAATGGGGTGTTTTAAGAAATGTGCAAGGAGAAGGAAGATGACAAATTTTGATGCTTTCTGGAAGACAGAAATGAGAGGGGGAAGTGGCAGAAGAACATTTTCCAGTCTTCAGAAGTAACATGGAATAGTTTGGGTTGGAAGGAACCTTAAAGCCCATCCAGTTCTAACCCCAACACCTTCCACGATCCCAGGGTGCTCCAAGCCCCATCCAACCCAGCCTGGGACACTTCCAGGGTTTCAGGGGCAGCCACAGCTTCTCTGGGAATCTGTTCCAGGGCCTCGCCACCCTCACAGGGAGGAATTTTTTACCAGGTCTATTTTTCTTCTTGCTTTAAGGAAGAGGAAGGCCCAGGGGCCTCCCAGGATGTTCTTGGCAGCTCCTTTATTTCTACAAAGGTGTTTTGGTCCTCCACCTCCATTTTGGGGCCTCCAGACCTTGCCCAGAGCCCTCATCCTGATGTATCCACACCTGGATTCTCCCAATGGTCAGAACTAATCCCTATGGCCATAAATAAATTCATTTCCTCTCATCATTCCTGGCACTTAGGGACATTAAATAGTCTCTTTCCTGGTGTCCTCCTTAGCAGGTACAGTTTAGGGAAGAGTCATTTTTCCCATCCATTCCCACTTTTCTCAGTGTTTGTAGGGAATTGACCCTCATTCCAGGTCCCTCGCCTCAGTTCTGCTGCAGGAGCTGCATTCCCAGCAGTGGATGGGGGTTCACATCTCTCCTCCTCCTCCTCCTCCTCCAGTCTCTTACTGAGATTTTCTGCTGAGAGTAAATGTAATAACCCACCCCAGTTCTCTGGTTAACACTCCTGGCACAGGGTGCCCAGAGAAGCTGTGGCTGCCCTTGGATCCCTGGAAGTGTCCCAGGCCAGGGTGGACAGGGCTTGGAGCAACCTGGGACAGTGGAAGTGTCACACCCTGACATGGCAGAGGGTGACACTGGATGGGCTTGAAGCTCCCTTCCAACCCAAACCATTCCATGATTCCATGATAATACTTTTTGTCGTGCACCAAACGTCTTAAGCTCAGCTTGAATTTTTATTCCCCCAGAATAAAACAGGGTCTGGCCAGGAGAAGAGCCCACCACGAGCAGAACCTCACAGAAACAGTGGAGCCCTTCCCCTTATTTGCATAGGTCCAATTTCCAGTTAATTAATGCCATTTCCATGGAATTCCCTTTGGTTTTAAGCTTCCCAAGTTGGACATACATTGATTTGAAGTACAGCCCACAGGTTGTGTCACCTCAGTGATCAGGGGCCGATGGCCTGAGCCAATTCCCAGGCACCTTTCCCTCCTTCCCAGAGATCAGGAAGAATTCCACATATTCTTCCAAGTTTTTTCTATCTTCTGAGTACTCCAGTGCTCACAGCAAGCCCTTGTAGCTCTGGAAAAAGAAGAATCCAAGGTTAGGGGGGTGCAGGAACGAGTTAATTTGAAGTCTCTGCCGTGGTGTTTTGCTCCAAAGTCGTGTGCGCCAAACTGACCTTTAATCTTGGAATATAAATCACTTTCCAGTCCTATTATTTCTAAAATCCTACAGGCTTGCAAATGCACAAAAGAAGCCTTTGTCTCTTATTAATTTAATTTATAGGTTAAAGTTTCAAATCAGTGGCAAGCACAAGCTGATTTACTGTGCACTGCAGGAATTGCTGTTCTGGGAAGCACAGCATTTGCTCCAGTGCCTCGACAGGGGGATGTGTAATTAGGAGCTTCTGTAATTAGATCTAATGTAAGATAATTTGCTTATCGTTTTCGTAATGCATTCTCCAGAAAAGCTGGGAGGGGAGCTCAGTGTGGATTAGCTCTTTCAACCCAAAAAACTCCCCAGATCAGTAAAATCGTGTGTGGAACCGTCCCGTCATCTCCTGTGTGATGTCATTTGTGCTGCAACAAAACCCAGCCACTTTTGGGATAAAATTCCCATAAAAGCAAGAGGGAGCCTTTTCCCACCAGTTTAAAACAGGGCACCCTTTCCTATTTTTTTTTTAATTTGAGATTTGAAATTTTTATTTGTTTTGAAGCTACGAAATTCCCATATGGAGTCAGATATGAGACGCTCGTTTCTCTTCCCAGCCTTAGGAGCGTTCCCATTATCAGACCCACTTTTTCCACTTCCTGGGATTTCTAGTTATGGAATTTCATAACCAAGCTTTCTAGTCTGCCTCCAAATAGCTAAAGACAAAGAAATAAAACTTTTTCCTAACCCTCCTGTCATTCCCCATTCCAGGGGAAAAGCTTTGACTCCTCCAGGCTCGCTCTCCAGAGGCTTTTCCCTCTTGACCAATTTACACGGAAAACAGGGATTGTGACTTGCTGCCCTTGCCAAGATCTTGGAAATATCTATATTAAAACCGGCATTTCTCTTCCTCCTATCCACGAATTCACTGATCTGGGTTTTCCAAGGATCAGATTCTTCCCGTTCCCTCTCAGTCTCGGTGGCTGAAAGGGCTTTTCTTGCCTCAGCATTAATCAGGACATGTGACAGGACTGAGCTGGGTCGTGTCCAATTAGCCCGGGACAAGACTGAATTTCCCACTGTCATGTTGGGTCTGTTTGACTGCAACACAGGCTGGGAAGTGTCTGCAATCAATCCATGGATTTATGGATTCTGGGATGAGGTGAGGGAGTGCCCACCTTTCCCCGGAGCAGGGCCTGGGCTGTGCTGGGGTTTCCCATCAGCTGCTGAGGGCATGGAATTAAAGCTTGGTGGGACAAGCAAGAAGGATTTCTTATCCTGGAGCCAGTGAGTTCCATGAACTCCCCTTTCCCTAAGAAAGGAGAACTCCTGGAATTCTGCTGCTGGTTCCGCTCCTCTCGCAGTGCAGTGTTCCACACCGCCAGTGAGTTGGGACCAAAATCTCTTTTCCACCCCTCTTTTCCCTCAGGAATATTTCTACTTTTATAACTTGAGGGTGTCAGGCCATCCCTGCTCACACAGAGGAGCATGTGAGGAGTCCTCAACCAGCAATCTTCAGGTCCTGGAAGGCCGCAATGAGATCACCCCAAAGCTTCTCTTCTCCAGGCTGAACAATCCCAGCTCTCCCAGCAGAGCTGCTCCATCCTTCCAATCATCCTGGTGCCTCCTCTGGACTGGTTCCAGCAGTTCCATGCCCTTCCTGTGCAGGTGGGGTCTCACCTGAGCGGGGCAGAGGGGCAGAATTCCCTCCCTCATCCCTGTGACCTGCTGGAGGAGCAGGAGTGTCCCCGTGGAGGTGACTCCGCTCCACGTGGGATCCGTCAGGGTTGGTAAATCCTTCAGGCAGGAGCTGCAGTGAACGCTTTGTGAGCAGCCCACAATGGAAATCTGCTGGAATGTGTTATCCTTGGCCCCGAGGAGAAGAGGGGAATATTTTAATTCGAGGAGTTAATTGCAATTTTAGCAGCCTGTGAGAGCTTGGCAGGTGATGTGAGACCCCGTCCTGCTCTGATCTCAGCCAAAGGACTGGGAACACCGGCGCAGATGTGGGAATCAACCAGCAGCAGGAGCAGGCTGGGAATGTTTCTGGGCTCTTTCTGTCCCTCATTAATGATTTTTAGTGCAGCTGCCACGCTTTTAAGTTGCTGAAAATCATCATGAAGGGTTTTTCCAGCAGCTCCAGCAGGAGTTCCCCATGGGCAGGGAGCAGGGTGGATCCTGAGGCCTCCACACAGCTCCAAGTGCCTCCTCCCTTCTCCTTCCCTCAGCAGTTGTGTTGGTAAACAGAGCTGATGGACATTTCCCTCTCTTTGAACATTGAACCTGAACTCTCCCAGTGCACAGGGATTGACAGGAGGGAGCAGGAGCCAAGGAGAGCTCCTGGAGCTCTTTGCTGTGCCAGGAGAAGTGGAAGGATAATTTGGGCACAGTTATCAAAGTGGGAGGGGGTCCCAGAGCCGGTCAAACCTGACTTTCCTAATTAAACTTTGGATTTATGATGCAGAAAGGAACTGGATTTGGAACCTGCTGAGATGAAAGTTCATGTGCTGGTGCACCCCATGGGCAGGGACTCCTTCCACTATCCCAGGCTGCTCCAAGCCCCATCCAGCCTGGCCTTGGACACTTCCAGGGATCCAGGGGCAGCCACAGCTTCTCTGGGAATCTGTGTAAAGGTCTCAGCACCCCAGATTCCTTCCCAAAATCCCATCTATCCCTGCCCTCAGGCCATTTAAACCCATTTATCCATGGCTTTGCCCTGTTTAGTGTCTGTATTTGTATCTTGTAGGAATTTCTGGGTCTCACTCTCCTTCCAAGCTGGAATAACTGAAGAGTGACCCAGCACGAGGAGTGGGACCCTCCAAGGTCCCAGGGGAGCAGGGATTTCCTTCACTCCTGGCTCAGCACCGTCTCCTGTTTACCTGCCAGGGATGAATCCAAGTTTCCTCTCCTGTGCTCGTGCTAGGCTGTGGCATCTCCCTCCCGGAGCACTTTTTTGGTCAAGAATGCAGGATTTTAGCAGGATTGCCTCGACATCACACATGGAATGGGTTTAACTGCCAGTTAGGATGTTCCAAACTTCTCCTGGATGTCTAATGTTTCTTCTCCTCCAGGATTTTATCTGTCACCTCTATGGGAGCTGTTGGGGCTGGGGGTTTCTGGGAGAGCGCTCTGGAATTCCTGGCTGTTCCTCTGGCACTTTGGTTCAATTTACACCGTGGACTGAAGGAAAAGTTCCCTTTAGGGTAGGGTAGGTTACACACTCTCCTCCATGGAAGAACAAAGGGCTGCCTGTTACGTGGATAAACGCTGGGAGGTGATGCTGCAGACAGGGATTTCGGGATGGATTTCACATTTCAGGGGCATGAACAGCAGTGAGAACCTTGCAGTCAAACAGGACGCAAACAATCCTTAAACACTGGGAATACAGGAATAAATGGGGTGGTAAAGCCCCGGGGTCTGGCTGCAGTGCTGTGTGAAGGTTTGGGAAGGCTGGATCCCGCTGGCTGAGGGGGCAGTGGGGTCAGGGGGTCACTGCTGCCCTCAGGCTGTGTCAGGGCCCACGAGGAGCTCTGCCCTGCTCCAGAGGGTGCACGGATTCCTCCAGCTCCATGGAATCTCTCACTGCTCATCTTCATTCACATCTTTGTACCAGATCTGGGATTTTTTGGTGCTGCTGGTTAAAGGTGGTGGCCAAAATGGGGTGAAATCCCTTTGGGTTTTTAATTAAAATTTAATCATTTAGCCAGATCCTCATGGAGAACATTAAATTTGCCTTTCCCTGAGTTGTCCCAGCTGCTCCTTGGCACATTCGGGAGCCTTTTGTTGCATTTTTGGCCCCATCCCCTCCAATGATGGAGCAAATCCCTGTGTTTTTTGTGGCAGGAGAGCTCTTTGTAGGGTGTGCTGTGACATTCCCGGAGTAAACCCCTATATATCCATACACTGATGTATTTCCCTGGAGATTTTCAGTCCTCCTCCTCCTTTAGGGCCTGCTGGAGATTCCAGGCAGGAATTTTTATCCTGGAATAGTGGATGAAACGATGATTTGAAGTTTGTTTCTCCTGCTGTTACAGAAGAGCTGCCTTTGATCCCAAAGAACAGGGAATTGACTTCTTTAGATCTCCTCCTTCTCCTCTTACTCTGACCCTTCCTTCATCCATGGATCTCGTTGCCTCTTTCCAAGTCCCGGTTCCCTGAAGATGATCCCCGCTTTTCCAGCTGGTAGATCTGAGCCCAACGTGCCCGAGGTGATGCCAGACTGTTGGAACCCAAGGCACGCCTCTGGCTGCCCTGGGGGGTCAGGAGCCCCAGCAAGGGGGTCCCAGACCCTGGCAAGGAGCCCAGAATGGCACCGGCTTTGACCTCAGCCCATGGGAAAAGTTACCAACACTGAGAGAAACATTGCAAGCCACCAGAGTGTGAAAATGAGTAATGGTTTAGTATTTTACAAGGTAAAAAAGTAGATTTTAGGGATTTTAATATGAGGACGAAGGGTCTAAGATGGAGAATTTTGGGTGTTGCCCTGTTCTCCTTCTCCTCCATCTTCTCTGGTGCTGGTGGCACAAAATGATTGGTAGAATGAAAAAGAGGTAGAAATGACATGTCTAGAATAGGTGCAAATTAGTTGGTATGGAATAGTAAATAATAAAGACGTTGTGAAGAATGGTTGGATGATGGAAAGGGCACAAAAAGGCCGGGACAGCCCAGGACTGGGCAGTGCCCGCTCGGACTCGGCTGCATCAGATGTGCGGCCGGAGCTGGGAGCTGGCAGAGATAAGGAGAAATCAACAGCCTGAAACAACATCTGCAGGCTTTTCTCATCTGTTGGGGCTCGAGGTAAAGCTCCCCAGAGGTGAAGATAAGGAACCTGGATTTGTGCAGAGTGCCCAACTCCCACACCAGACCTTGACCTCCTGTCCTGCAGTTTGTCCCATGCCTTGGGAATGGGGAGTAAGGACCATCAAATCCCAGGAGTGGGGTTTGGTTGTGGAACCAGGAGTTTCCACGATGTCTGATGTGCTCATGAGCTCGTGCTGGGAAGGTGCCAGCCCATGGGAATATGGGATTTTTAGCCGAATATTTGACTTTAAGCCAAAATTTGCTCTCCTGAAAGCATCTTGGGAAGAATTCCTTGCCAGGAATTTTGTTCATCCCAGTCCTGAGTGTGCCATGGGTGTGTCAGGGTTACAGGTGTCAGTGGGCAGTAATTAACTCACCATTTAATTTTCCACATTTTTAGTGGTTTCATGGCTTTGGAGAGCCCAAAACCATTAAAAACTAAAAACCATCCAGAGCTCCTGGATTCCTGATTTTTGTTGTTGTAACCCATTAGGAAAACTTGGTCTGGGATTTGCTTTACCTGTTGAAAGAATTTATTAGGAAAGATATTAAGAGCTTTGTCTTGTTTCGTTCCCAGATTTCATGGGATAAATCACATCCATGTTCCAGGACCATGGATGTGTGTCTGTGACAGCAGCTGGTTTTGATAAACTCCAAAATGTCCCTCTCGAGTAAATGAAACACAAATTTCACCCAGCAATTACACATCGGCCTTTTCATTCCCTTCCCTCCAAGCTCGAATTTGATTTTATTGCTTGAGATTTAGCAGAAATTTAATACTTTATCTCCATCTGAACCATCCCTCTCGGGCCCAGCATTCCTTTGGGGTTCCAAGCCCAGCTGATGTTTTGCCAAATTGAAGCTGTTCCATGCCCGAGTTTTGGGGATGGTTTAAACTTTTGCAGTTTGCCCAGAAATGTGCTTTATGCTGAGTTGTGTGGCAGGAGAGGTCTCTCCTTTTTCATTTTTTGTTTAAAGCAGCCTTTGGAGAGCCCAAAAACATCAGGAGTTGCTCCTCTCCCCAAATTCCAGGTGAGGCCTGCAGCAAGATCTGCTCATTCCGTAGGGATCCAAGACTTATTTTTATGGAAAGGAAGGAATTCTGAGGTACCTTGTGGTTCTCAGCTGAGCATTTGCTCTGCTCCGCAGTGGGGATGGGATATTCCCACCTTCCCAGCGACAGGAATTCCATCAGTGGCTCCACTGTAATAAACACTTCCCTGTGGGAGAGTTGTGACAGTCCAGGATAGGATTTTTATGGATGTTGGTGCACAAAAGCTCAGGATTGTGGGGTTGAAACCAGATGGGTGCTGCTGGAGAAGGAAAACCTGGCACCCAGGTGGGAGGGGAATGGGGTTAGAGGCGGTGTGGGATGGCTGAAACACAGGGAATGCTGAGGTGCCACGGAGCTGAGCTCACAGGAGGTGTGGTGGGGCAAGGATGTTGGTGTGGGAGGAGGATGAGGAGCTGGAGGAACCAGGAATTTCAGCTCCTGCCAGCACAACTTTCATGGCTTTGGCACCGTGTGTCCATGAGGGAGAGAAAGGAATCTCTCACTGCTCATCTTAATTCACATCTTTGTACCAGATCTGGGATTTTTTGGTGCTGGTGGTTAAAGATGGTGGCTAAAACGGGGTGAAATCCCTTTGGGTTTTTAATTAAAATTTAATCATTTAGCCAGATCCTCATGGAGAACACTAAGTTTGCCTTTCCCTAAGTTGGGAAGGCATTGAGGCTGTTGGAGCCTGCAGCAGCAGCCCCAGGAGCTCCCTCCTGGGTGGGATCGTGGCTTGATCCCAGAGATCCGACTGCTCTTGTAGGGCCCCTGGCTTAGGCTGTCTCTAGGGGAGCCATCCAGTGCTTCCCACAGCACTGGAGCATCCCAAGCCCTCTCTCTGGGACAAGGGAAGGCCTCTGCTGGCTTGTTTTGTCCAGCTAAACCAAGGGTTTGTGGAAAACTTGGTGCTTCTCAGTTTCTTTGTAGGCTTCACGTTGGGCTTCTCCTTGGAAAGAGCTTCTGGAAGGCAGAAGTTCAGTTGTGAGAGGCAGACTCTGGTCTGACAACTGGCAAACCATGAATATATTTTATGTTCTCCAACATGGTTGATCCTGGTCTTTTAGACAGCATTTCATGGAATTCCCCCCTGGATGTTAAAGCTGTGGAAGCAAACTCTTGGCTTGAGGGTTTGTTTCCAGCCCGGCTGCTCGGGGAATGTGCTTTGCTCCTTTAAATAAAACGGGGCCGTTCCTGCGGCAGGCCCAGGGCCCTCCCGTGGGAGGCTCGGGGTGGGTGGAAGAATGTCCCCATTATTCCCAGGCACACGTGGCTGCTCCGTGTCCTTTGCAGGGACAGGAGGAGGAGGAGGGAGCAGGTTGGGGTCTCCCCAGGGGCTTCACCCCAAAGTTACCAAGGTGTTCTCCTGTTTTGGTGGGTTTGGCTCTGGTGGAAGGTGCCCACCCTCCCATGGGCACGCTGGCAGCCGCTCTGCCCACAGTGTGCTCGGCGAATTATTTTCATGGCTGTTGGTGTGGAAATCTGTGTTGGGGTGTAGAAACAACAGCTTTTCCCTTTCCAGTTGAAAAAAGAAACCAATAACCCACAGTGTTGTTTATTCCTGTGGGTTTTGTCCAGGAACTCCGGGCATCTCCTGCCCGAACGCAGTGATGGAGGCAGCAAATCTTTGGTAATAAAATAGGATTTTTTTCTGCTCTGGATATCTGAAGCACTTCCATTTCTAGTGCTTTTCCATTTTCCACTTGCATTTCCATTGCCTAGAGGATTTGGATGGATATTCCAGTGAAAGGTGTCCCTGCCTGTGGAAAGGGGTTGCAATGGGATGAGCTTTAAGGTCCCTTCCAACCCAAACCATTCCATGGTTCTGTGATGTCCTTGTGGATCATCGGATTAAGGATGAGTGCTGTCACTCCCAAAGGCAGGACAAGGCTTTCCACGTGGGCTGAGCTGGCAGGAAAGCCATTGTAAAGCCATTGTAAAGCCATTGTAAAGCCATTAAAGGTGTCACGCTTCTTATCTGCTTTTTGTTTATTAGAAAAAAAAAAAAGGGGGGAAAAAAAAGAGGCTACAAATAAAGCTGTGTCACAAGATCCCCCTGGTAATTGAGGGGCCGAAATTAATTAGCCATGGTGAATGTTCTGCACGGCTCTCTCTCCCCTCGGAAGAAGGAGCCCTTTGTGCATCCCGGCCAAAGGCAGGATCTGCACGTGGAATACCTGAGGGCATCACGGGGCCTTCTCCTCCCTCTGCTATTTTCACACTTCTCTTCCCCATTGCCTGCCTGTCCTTTCCGATCCTTTGGATGGGAGGATTTCCTGACAGCTCTTTTCAGCGTGGCTTCCTCTCCAGCTCCCTCCCACACCCCTCACGAGTGGTGGAGTCCCCTCTTTTGTTGGATTTTTAACATCGGGCATGAAGCCGTGGATGCCCAGAGCTGGGCAGGCTCAGGTGGAGCTGACTGCTCTCAGCACAGGCTGGGATTGTTGGGATTGTCCTGTGCAGGGCCTGCACTTGGGCTTGATGATCCTCGTGGCTCCCTTCCAGCTCAGGAGATTTTAGGATTCTTCCTGACACAGTTTGTGCTCCTCTCCTGTGCTGCTTAGTTTGGGGGTTATTGGTTATTCTTAAAGTTGCTTTTTGTAGTCAATTCCACCCTTTTTCTGTGAGGATTTGCACTGTTCTGCTCTTCGTCTGCTGACTGAGCTCTGGCTTTTGGGAGTGCTGCTGGAGCAAGCCTTTTTATAGTTCAGTCTCTTCCATTTTTTTTTGCATGGCAAATTCCACCTCACAGACAGAGCACACAAAGTTGTGTTGGATAGAATTATCTCACTTATCTTGTAATTCATATTCCTCAACTGAAATTTAGAATAAGCCATCAGCAGATTCCAAGCCTTTTTAGCTTTCCTCCTTTAATTTGCGCTTCCAGGCCTGGCTCCTGCCCTCGCAGTTGTGCCGGTTTTGGCCAAAATCTAGCAATGGATCCTCTGGGAGAAAAGCAGGTTACAACCACCCTTCCCCCCACCAGGTTCAGGAAAAAATTCCTCGAAGGAAAGTGAGAGAGATCAGACCTATTTATTAATAAACACACAGGAAAAGGATAATAATGCTAAATAGTAAAACCTCTCATTATAACGAGAAAACCTGGGAAGAAATTGGGGTCCTCTTGTAGGTGTGATCCCTCCTCAGAGCCGCCGTGGGGGGTGGCCTTAGGCCCCCTCAGGGCCTGAAGAAAAGTTCTCCTGATGTGTTCTGATGTTGTTGAAACAGTCCAGAAGAGGGAAAAGAAAGGGAAAAAACCGCAAAGTCCCAGGAAACACACCAGAGACAAAGGGGAGGAAAAAAACCCAAAGAGCTGGCTGAAGAGACAGGCAGGGAGCTCCCTCCGTGCTCCTGCAGCCGGAGAACGCAGAGGAGTCTCCATCTCTGTGTCCTTGGGAACTGCTTTCAAAAGTTCCTTTGGTTTTTTTTTCCTCCCCTCTCAAGCTCAGTTTAAAGGCACAAAATTCATATCTTGGCATAGAGCCGTGCTAGGGGATCCACATCATAGAGTCACCCCAAGACAGCAGCGCACGCACGGGGTTTTCCCTAAAAACTCCCCCTTTTCCATGGGGACCCACAGCTGGGCAGGCGGATGAGGAATGTGTCCCTCAGCCCTGGCAGAAATGGGGCTGGGAAGTGTGTCAGGGCAGTAATCCCCAGCTGTTGCCCCAAGCTGTCCCTGAGCAGCCAGGAATTAAAGCGGGATCACAGACGTGGACTCGTTCCGGGATGTCTCCATTCCCTGTGAGGGGAGGTGTTGAGCCAGGCCCCACAGGGAGTGTTCCCGAGGGCTGGGCATCCTTTGGGAGCAGCACCCTCTTTCCTAAGGATCTGTGCTCCGTGATCTGTGCTCTGGAGGAGCTCTGGAGGAAACCTTAAAGCAGGATAAATCCAACGGGAAACCATTCCCCCTAAACGTGGAGCAATCTGGGAGCTGCCTCTAACCTGCTCCAGTTGAAATTTCCCATTCCTCACCCTCCTTCCCTGTTAATGCTTGTGGGGCCGTTTAAGGCGAAGCTGCTCAGCGTGAGCAGAATCTGATTGCAGCCCGGGCTAATTAAACTCCACATCCTGACACTTGGGCCGGAGCAACTGCACTAAGTCAGGCTTAAATCGCGCAGCCAGGCCTGGCACTGGAGATGTATTTCACAGGGCAGTAATGAGCCAAAATTCCAGGTATTCCTCTTCCCTGCACAACATGCTGTTTACTCAAGGAAATTAAAGCCAGCACCGTGCATGCTGAAGGGCTTTTATTTGATTTTTTGTGTTTGACAAAACAAAAAAAATCCTCACGACCCTCCCGCGCCATTAAAGTTTGTGCATGATTGATTTTAGGATTAAAAGAGCAAATTTTTTTTTTTAATTTTAATTATTTTTTTTTTTTGCCACGTTTCAAATCATCCAGGGAGACTTTTCCGCCCCAGGAGCGGGGTGTGCGTTCTCCCAGATTTAATTGTGGAGCCTGGATGTGTGCAAAGTGTTCCTGAAGGTAATTGGATGAGGGTCACTGGCTGCCCTGAGATATATGGGCACAGTAATCAGAGAATAATTTCGACCCAGGTTGGAGTTGCCAGTAAAAGTTGTAAAAGTTAATTTTATAGGGGCTGGGACAAAATATCAGCGAGAGCAGGTTTGGGGTTCTGGTGTGTTTGCTTTGTCTGGTGACGTTTTTATGATGTTTTATTATTATTATTTGTGTTTTAAATGCAGTTTGGGGCAGAGGGGAGGGAGGGCTGAGCTGATTAGCGACGTGTGCAGATGGATCAGCCACGGGAGGAGGAATTCAGCACTGACAGGGGCTGCCCTGGGCACCACCTGAATTAAGTTGCAGGGTGATTTATTTCTTTTTACCATCCCTTGATTTCCAGCAAGGAGCAAAGCCCATCCAGAGGGTGTTAAAGAAGTGGCTTTTCATATTCCTGTGGGGATGAAATCTTCCAAAGCGCTGTCCTGGCTGAGCCCTGTGGGGACAGAGGCAGGGGTGGAATCATTTAGATTGGAAAAGAGCTTCGAGATCATCGAGTCCAGCCTTGGGACGGGGCTCACGGAGTGGGAACACTCCCATTTTGGGGTCTCTGCAGGGCAGCACATGCCAGGAGCAGTCAGTTGGTTTGGAACTCCATCAGATCTATCACAGGAGGTCATTCCTGTGAGTCCTTCCTTCATCCAGCCCTAAAAACATCCTGTTGTGCACGTTCCATTTGTGTTAGTGAGTAGAAGCCCAGTGTCACTGGGTACAGGTTGCTTCCATTTCTGTTCTTATTTCAGGTGAAATCAGAGAATCCTGCAATGGTTTGGGCTGGGAGAGACTTTTAAAGGCGAGGGTTTTTTTTTTTCATTTGACTTGAGTGGGGCACAAAAGTATTTCTTGTAAGTCCTTAGTGGGAGGACGCTTCCCTCGCTGTTGAAAATTCCCTTGTCAGGGATGATGTGGTTCCTGAGGGAGAGCAGGAAATATTGATTATTCCCAGCACCAGCCTTTGCAGCCTTTCTTTTAAAAAATAGTGGCCTTAATTATTCCGAGGAGGAAAAATATTTGCATGATGAAAAACATCTGCATCCAGCTGAGATTGCGCTTATCAAGAGAAACCTTAATTGCTTGTGACTGACGAAGTGAATGTTTATTCAAATCTGCCTTTATGTTGATGATCTTGCTAATTAAGCCCTTTATTTTATTTAGACAATTATGTCTAAACAACTGGGGAGTTGCAGTAGCTCTAATTGAGCTTTTATTTCCTTACCTGACTGAAGATTACACAGGGAGAGAGGGACAGGAGGGGCTGGGTTCTTGTCCTGGGGGATTTCAAACCCCCAAACTGGTCAGCTTCCAGTTCCTCTTTCTGTCTGTGAAGGTTACAGGGAGAGGACAAGGGTTTGGTTTATTCCTGAGTATTTTCCTTTTGTGGATTCTGCTTCTCCCAGCCTGGCATTTCCATTCTGGGTGTGGGGGCTGCTCCTCCCAGGGAGCCCCTCTGCTCTGGGAGAGCTGGAATTGTTCACCCTGGAGAATTGAAGATTCCAGGGAGAGCTCAGAGCCCCTTGCAGGGCCTAAAGGGGTTCCAGGAGAGCTGGATAGGGACTGGGGACAAGGGATGGAGGGACAGGACACAGGGAATGGCTTCCAGAGGGCAGGGAGAGATGGGATATGGGGAAGGAATTCCTGGCTGGGAGGGTGGGGAAGCCCTGGCACAGGGTGCCCAGAGGAGCAGGAGTTTCAAACCACTGCAGCAGTTTAGTAATGGGGCTCAGGAGTTGTTTTAATTACATTTCCTAAACATATTCCAGGTGTGAAATCCCTAAGTTGCCTTTCCTCCTTTCTCCCTCTGTTTCCATCCTCTCCTCGGGCTCTGTGGTGTTTCTCTCTTGGCTGCCACCAAAAGCCACAGCAACCCCCGCACTGTGCCCAGTTTGGGGACAGGGACAGACCCTCGGTGGCCCCAAGGCTTTTGGGGTGTCGGATCTGTGCCAGGGGGATGTTATTCCTTGGGATTCCTTGGGATTGGGGCTGCTTTTGGGAGGCAGGCAGGGAAGCGTGTGCCTGGCCTGGCTCGGGACCCCACATCCCAACACCTCGGTTATCCCATGCTTTGGAAGAGAAATTCATTATTTGAATCACGAATTTATTTCTCATTTTGGCATCAACCACAGAACTGAAGGACAAGAAAATTTGATTCTGGGCCCTGGAAGTGCCCAGGGAGGTTTGGAGTCCCCATCCCTGGAAGTATCCAAGGAAAGATTGGATGTGGCACTCGGTGCTCTGGGCTGGGGATGAGGTGGGGATCAGGCACAGCTTGGACTCGATGATCTTGGAGGGCTTTTCCAGCCTTAGTGATTCCGGGATTTTGTGATCTTGCTGTAAAAATGGGAGTTTGCATCACCAGCGAAGTGCTCTGTCCGCTGCTCCCCCAAACCCTCAGCTCTCCCCTGAGCTGCAGCACACACAGATGGATATAAATAACATTTTGTCACCGGCACAGGACAGGGATGTTTTGACCCTTGCAGAGTTGTTGGGAAGGAAAAGCAGCTCCCTTGCCTTTCCCACCTTGTTTGTCCCTGCAGGACTGGTTATTAAATTAAAAATACTCCTGTCCTTTGGCCTTCAGGCTGCTTTAAGCACCAAGGTTTATATTTTAGAGCTTCTGTAGTTTGTGACTGTGGAAATTGGGGTGCTCTGACCCTGTCCCTTGGTGCCTTCTCCTGTTCCTCTGTGGTCACCCCAGGGTTTGGTGAGGAGCCCATGGGAGCTGCACATCCCTGGCACTGTCCTGGCCATCCCAGGGGAGTGCAGACAGCTGATCCCCTCATCCTCAACTTCCTGGCCTGGAATCTGAGAAAATAAAGTTCATTCCAGGCTTGTGCTGACAGGAGCATGGATTAACCCAAATTTAGTTGCTTTAGCTGGAACAGGAAGGTGGTGTTGGTGCCACCTGGGATGGGCCACACCGAGCAAAGGGAATGAGGGGAATAACTCCTCCTCCCGCTGTTTTTATCCTGTCTGTGCCATCCTGTCCTGGAACGGGAATCAGAGAGCCCAAAGCGATGGTCTGGTCCCATCCCACATCCCCCCTGCTCACTGGGGCTCCGAGGCCCCGGGCCCTGGCAGGTGTCAGTCCCAGGGGTCCGTGTTCTGATCAAAGGCTGTTTACTGCCCTGGGGACAGGGAGAGGCTGTGTTGTGGCAGCTGTGAGCGGAGCTGGCAGGGGATGCTGTCCCTGTGCCTGCATTCCCGGAGCTCCTGGATTCCCGGAGCTCCTGGATTCCCGGAGCCGTTCAGCCCTGGCCCGTGCCGAGGGTAAATCCCAGGGTGATCCATCCCCCGCCCCAAGCTGAGCCAGCCTCGCTTCTGCTCTCCCGAAAACGCAGTGACAAAGAGGAGTTTCCTTGTTTGTGTTTGCTGGGAATGTCAGCGGGGTGATGGATTTGCCTGGAAAGGTAAATAATCTGCCAGGGAGAGGCGTGGCCCCAGCAGCCCTGGGAATGTGCAGTGGGTATCTCCAAAGTCTTTCATTTGTTACCTTGATTTTGGCAGATTTTGGGGACTGCTCAATATTTGCCCTCTGCTTTGGGCCCACGCTGTTTATTTCTATTGGAAGTTCCTGAAATGTCCCCAGTTTGTTCCCTTTAAGCAGTGGCTCGGTTTGTAGAGGCTTTAAGGCAGGGGATGCCTCTGGTTTGGCTTTGCAAATAAATAAATAAATAATCAATCCCCTTGCAGGGTTTCCAGTTTAGTTCTGTTTATTTTCCTTGAATCTTCACATGCACAGGGAGTAGCTGGGGCTGCAGGGCAGGCCTGGGTGATCCCGTGGGGTAATTCCACCCTGGTTTGTTTAAAAGGGATGCAGCAGCAGGGCCTGGAGGTGGCGAGGTGATGTTTAAAATGTGCTGCCGGAGCACGGCAGAAGTGTGGACAGGTTTTGGGTAAGGCAAGGCTGTAGGATTGAGGGAGATCCCATTCCCTTCTCCCCAGGTGATGCTCTCCACTCGGGTTCTCCACACGCAACTTCTACTCCAGGAATTAAACCTCTTGTACAGTGAGAGTAGTGCCAAGCTGAGGAGGAGCAGGGGAAACCTCCCCTCAGCTGCAAAATCCCCTCCACTGCCATCACATCCTGCCCATGAAAGGATTCTTTTTAGCAACTTTGTTGTCAGCCGAAGTCATGGTATTTTGGGGCAAAGTGGGATAAATTTGCTCAGTTTTTGGTGCTGGATTCCTGTGTCCTGAGACAGAGGGAGAAGGGGGAGCCCTGGGATCTGTGGTATGCTCTGGGAGCAGGGTGGGATTTGTAAGACCAAGAACCCCTTGGGGCAGAGCTGGTGTTGGGGCGGTGGGAAGGACATGAGGGAATGTGCAGAAAGTCATCGTGATGTAGGGAAAAATGGGATTTGTTGCCTGTAGTAAGTCAGTGGTGATTTATGATTGATGTTTTCTCCCAGAAATCATGGAATAGTTTGAGTTGGAAGGGACCTGGAAGATTATTTAATTCCCGCCCTGTGACACCTTCCACTATCCCAGATTGCTCCAAGCCCCATCCAGCCTGGCCTCGGACACTTCCAGGGATCATGGGGCAGCCCCAGCTTCTCTGGGAATTCCATCCCAGCCCCTCCTCACCTTCCCAGGGAGGAATTTCTCCCTGACATCCCATCTATCCCTAACCTGGGCCGAGGTGTGGGCAGGGCAGTGTCCCCCATAGCCGGGTGCCCACAGCAAGGGCACAGCTCCTAAATCCCTGCTGAGGGCTGGGCAACCCCACTCCCCACTTATTTTCTATTTTTTTTTTTCACTATTTCCATGCTCCCAACAAAACAAGCTCCTGTCCCCCTAGTGCCTGGAGCCATTGGGAAGCAGATTAAAAGTTTTCATCAGCTCTTCTTAATAGAGGCAGATAAAGCAGGCTAATGGTCATGTGTTGAGTTATTGAAGGGAATTCAGGTACTACAAAATCACCTTTAACCCTCGGCTTCCTCAGACCTCCTGCCTCGCCATTGTTTGGCTGGGGTGTAAAAAACCAGAGTCCAGTTCATAAATTATTATGGAGTTCCAGTCCCCTTAATGCAGGACAGCTTCGCCGGTGTTTCATTTTGGGGTGGGAGCTAATTCTGCCTGTGCACGCCATAAAGCTCCAGTGTTCCCGGGATTAACCCTTCCCCTGCCAGCTGGGGGCTGCCTGGAAGGGCAAGATCAATATTGGTGCACCAGCCTCTCTGTTTTATTGGTGGGAGTGATCCCTGAGCAATTCTCTCTTTTTGCGAGGTCCTGGGTAAAACACAGTGGGAAGACTTTGTTTAAAAAATTTTTAAAAAATCATCCAAGTTGTCGCTTTTTAGAGTTCAGCCTTCACTGTGATGATTTTGAGGATTTCGGCCTAAAGTTTATGGCTACAAATTTTGCACCGATGGTAGTAGAAAGGGGTATTTTGGTGTAATGTGACACAGAATCACCATGGGGTGTTTTTTATTGATTACAAACCGGCAGATTCCATGCCCTGGGCACTTTCCGTGGCAGCTTCTGAATTCCTTGCAGCAGTTCCTCCTCCTCTGCAGCAGTTGCTGTTTTCCACGTGAGCTGCATTTTTAGGGAGAATCCGTGAGGGATGAAGTTCAGGTATTGCTGTTGGACACAGCAAAGAGGAGTTCTCTGCCTTTGGCCTTGCTCTCCACGCCGGTGTTCCCAACGTTCCTTGTTTTTGGAAAAAGGAAAGAAAAAGCTCCATTAGCTCTGTGGGGCCTGAATGGCATCCATGAGGTGGGAGATGTGCACCAGAGGAGCCTCCCATGGAGGCAGCTGAACTGCTCCCAGTTCATAAATCCAATTAAAATTATCCCTCTCCACACTTTCCTGCACTGGCTCCTCCATCTGGAGAGAAGCCACGGACTCTCCTGTCCATCCAACCCCCTGGGACTTCCCATATTTGCCAGTTTGTTCCCAATCCTTGGGAATGTTGTTATTAGCACGAAGCAATGGTCAGATCCGTAGCTGGTTTTTCCCTAAATATAGGAGGAAATTGCTGGCTGTGCCAAACTAAGGATGTTTTAATGGCCGGTTCTGTTCAGGGGTTTTATTTCCCGGCGTGTTAATTTTATTTTAATTAATGCATGGACTTGGAAAAATGTTAATCACTAATGCAGAGGTTCTAGCAGCTGCCTTTTGAAATATTTAATGGAAGGCACGAAGTCTCCGAGGTGTTTTATGTGGCAAGCTGAAGATGGAATTTAATACCAACAAATAGCTGAGGGGTTATCCAGGGAAAGTTTGTGTCTGTGCAGGAATGCTGCAGAATGGCAGAGAAAATCCAAATATCCTACGAGTTGTGTTCTGTTGTCCCCCAAAATCCCTGAATCCCAGAATCCAAGATCATCAATTCCCGGCTTTGGGACCTTGAGCATCACCTTGTCACAGACCAGGGCACTGAGTGCCACGTCCAGTCCTTTCCCAAAGGACGAGCCTGTGACTATATTTGGGTTGCCTGCTTTTTTTTATGGAATAGTTGGATCCTGAAGTCTTTACTTTTCCCTGCTGGGTTTCTGGAGCACTCAGGGTCACTCGCTGTGGGACATCTTCCACTGGCACGTGGCTTCCAGGAGGGGTTGGGCCCAGTGACCAGTTGGACCTTCTGGCTGTGGTTGGAATAAACCCCATTTCTCTCGATCAGAGCTTTCCAAAATCCTGCCTGCTGGGGGACTGTGAAAATTCAAATTTCAGGGGTAAAAAACAGTAAATCTGTTGTAGAAGTCTCTGTAAACATTTTTCTTTCCCACTGACTGTCTCCTTCTCAGCACTGAGTTAGAAGGGACAAAGATTGCCCCAAACCCTGGCTCTCCCCATTATCCTTCAGGATAATGTCTGTAATTGGAGCTTCTGGTCCCATCCAGTACCAAAGTCCCACCAGAGGGGAGGGGTTGATTGTAAAGGAAATATAAAATCATTTGTAGTAGAAATGGTGTGAGATATCCTTATGGAGGGACATTGGAGGTGGGGAATCAAGAGATGAGGAGACTCCTCTTCAAATTATTGATTTTGTGTTGTGTTTTAGGGCCATCCTTTTTTCGTGCTCCTTTCCTCCCATAAATCTTTGTGATCCCTCACTTCCTTGCTGTTTGCACGGTGCTCACATAACTGAGTCCCAGACGTGGACAAGCCGCTCTCCAGCCAAAAACACCCGGATTTTTTGTGTGCAGACACATTTGGGATGAGCAAACAAGACAACCCCAAGCACCTCTCACCTTCTTGTTTGCTCTCTCTTGGCAGCGCTCCGGACCGGGCTGCGACCATTGGAATAATCCATAAATTATCAGCAAAAACCGTGGCTCGTTGCATGGGGCCTGGGCAGGGCTCTGTGTCCATCCAGCTTCATTCTGATCCCAAATCCGGATCATTTAAACACTTGGATGGGCAGGGAGGCGTGTGGGGGTGGCCTCATCCCAGCGCTGCTCCCTGGGTTCCGCACGGCCGGCGGCGCTCGCTCGGTTTCGCCCTTGATTTGAGTACAGCTGGAAAGGCAGCTCCGACTGCATTTAATAACCACTCCTTCAACACAGTGAGGTGCAGAAAGTAATTTGTCCCCTTGCCAAGGAGCAGGAAGAATGGGCATTTTGTTCCCGGTGATTTTACCTGGCTGGACTCTGCAGTGAGAGCAGGACTTTGTGCTACCGTTGCCCCGCACGCTGTGTTGATTTATTGAAATTGGAGCCTGCGGGTGCAGTCCTGAGGTACCTCCTGACATGGAATTTCTAGGAGAAATATACAATTGGCTTGGTTATTATTTTTTCCCTCCTCCCTCTGCTTGGGCGTCTTTCCAGCTTTTGCACTAAGGAACAAGATTTTAAATTAGCCTTGAATTTTAACACGGTGCAGCTTGGCCTTGCTATTCCCAGGGTTTTATTATGAAGCGTCTGACGTTGTGTCCTGGTTTCATCTCCATCACCTGCCCTGAAATGCAGAGTTTCTTCTCTTCTCTTTATTTTTTTGGTTTTTATTTTTGGAGGAGGGAGTTTAAAAGAGGCTGTGGGGCTGTTGTCCTGACTGAAATGTCACCGTCCCCCTTCCCTGTGTGTGTGTCTGCAGAGAGGTTGTGGAATCTCCCTTGCTGGAGATATTCCAGAGCTGTCTGGGCACAGTCCTGTGCTCTGGGATGATCCTGCTTGAGCAGGGAGGTGGGAGAAGATTCCCATTCTGGTCCTGCCCATCCAGGGATTCTGTGACTTTCCAGGTGATCCCATCCAGGCAAACCATCATCTTGGGAAAGGAGTTCCCAACGGAGCCAAACCGCTCCTGAGAGGGATTTGCCTGTTTTTCCCCAAGGAGATGCCACAGTTGGCCTTCCTGGGAGGAAGAGGAGGAGCCAGGCTGGGCTGGGAATGGGTTTTATCCCATTTTTTGCTGGGCTGTAACAGAACTTTTCTCTCCTGTTTGAGTCCAAGCACAAGTGAGAGGCAGGGTGAGGCTCTCTAGGGTGGGATGGTGGACCTGGGCTTTTGGTGGGCTTTATTTTGATTGATGTGCTCACATTCCTGAATAATTTCGGATCAGCTTCCAGGAGCTGATGAAGACAGCGGGATGAAGGTGTTGGGGTTAGGAATGGCCTGTCCATCCCAGGGAAGCAGCTCTCGGGAAGGGGCTGAAGGTTCAGTTAAAGCAGCAAAGGGCTGGGAGCAGAATCTCCCCATGGATGTGGAGTTCCCAAAGGAGCTCCCACTCAGGCATTCAGAAACATGGGAAAATTTCAGCAGGGTGTGGTGAATGGTGTTCTCACCTCTCGGTCTTCCCAGCAGGATCATCACCTCAAACCTATTGCTCTGTCCCAGAGAGAGGACCAGGACAGCCAGGCCCCACTGGCAACCAGATGTGTGCTGGGGGCTGGAAGAGTCCAGCCCTCTCCCATCTCACTTGGGTTTATATATTTATATATTCATATATCTTTTTATATTTATGTATTTATATATTTATATATTTTTATATATTAATATATGTATATTTATTATATATTTATATACATATTTTTATATTTATATCTGTCTTCATTGAGGCCTAATAAAGCACAGGGTGTGGAAAATACTCCACTGGCTATGGAAAAAGGGATGAGAAAACCACAAGGAAGGGATGGCTGGAGATGTGGTGCTGTGTATCCGTGTCTCAGGTCTGTGAAAAGTCAATTGCCTGATAGCAACTCCAGTTAATTCATTTCCTCTCAAGCAGTATTAAAGTATGAGTAGAAATCGTTCTCTTAATTATTATTGCCAGCATTTATCTGTTAGAGCAAAAAAATTCAGAATTGGTGTTTTATGCTGATCCTTCCAGAGGTTTTTTGCTTCTCCTTATTGGACATTTAGGCTGCTGCTCCTCCTGTTTTGATTTATTTCCTGGACAGGTTTTAGGATAAAGCTGTCTCTGGGTGAGAACTCTACAAACCCCATGGGGTTATGTTGAGAACCAGCCTGGAATCTCTTCCCCTTCACAAATTCCCACCAAATGGAGTTGGGATTTGAGCACCAAATTTCCCTGCGCTTCCCCATTAACAGGTTTCTGTTAATTATTGTCCCTCATAGTTATTAACAATATCTGTGCTGGTCCAGTTAAAGCACTTCCAGAGGCTGATGGTTCTCCATGGAAAGCAGAGCTGCCTCTTGCCGTGTGGGTAATTCAGGAAAACTTTGGGATGCTCTGGGAGCGGGAGCAGCCGTGTGCCGCCGGATCGGGATGGGCACGGCCACATTTGTCACCTTGGAGGGGTAAGGGGCAAATTTTGGGAGCTCAGGTAGGGCCAGGAGCTGGAGCTGCTGTTGTGCAGAGCCCGTGGCAGCTCAGCACAGCTCCTCCAAGTCCTCCCGCTGCCTTCCCGTTGGATCCGCGGCACAAAGCCGCCTTCCCTCTCCGGTGGGAGCCCGGCTCCTGGGTAATGCTGTGCAGCTGGACTGACAGAATGTGATTGCTCATCAGTTTGCTTGATGACTTAATCTGGGGCTGATTAGCATCTTGGAGCCTGTCCAGACGATCAGAAATGATGCAGAATTCTGCTGCGGGCCCCGGTTTATTTAACATTTGAGCATCATCCCGGCTCTGGCGGAGCAGCAGGGGCTTGCCTTGAGGTGCCTGTTCGCTCTCCACGGGGTTTTGGGTTAGGGAGGGGGTGTGCCGAGGTCAGGCTCCTGTCAGGGAGCTGGGATGGCCTGGCTTTGTGGCCCAAGCCCACCAGGCAGGGATGTGGAGCATCCCATGCTCGATGTGGAGCATCCTGTGGCACTCAGTGCTCTGGTCTGGTTGACAGGTGCTGATGGGTCACAGGTTGGACTCCGTGATCTTTTGGAGGGCCTTTCCAGCCTCAGTTAATTTGTGCTCACTTCCAGCAGTGTAATGTGCCCTTTGGAGTAATGATAAATGCATGGGAGCAATAAAAACCCTCGCCTTCCCCTAAAAACCACTTCCTTAAACAAGTGAGGACATTCCCTGCTCCTTCTGGCAGTTTCAGATCATCATCCCAAGACATTTTGCTGCTGGGGGAGTTTGGGAAGCAGGAGATGGGACAAGGGCCAGGGTATGGGACAATGTGGGAAGGCTGAGACGTGGAAGCAGCCAGCTCCTGCCCGGCAAGGGTTAAAGCTGGAGCAGGGGCTGCTGGAAGAGTTCAGTTGTTTCACATTAGGCCGGGCAGCCCTGGCTGCCTTCCGTGCTCGGGGAGCCGGGGGCCGAGTCCCCAGCGCTAAATCTGCGTAACCGATGCCGTACAACTGGCACCAGCCTTGACCACAAGTGGCCGTTAAAATAAACATCCCCGGGCTTAACTGACAGGCAGCAGCGAGCAGAAACAGCCCGGCATGACGGCGAATATTAAACACCCAGCCAGAACCGAATTTCGGCAGGCAAACCCCCCCCAGTCCCCGCCCGGCATCGCCCCGGCCCCGCGGCATCAATGGGCGCAGTGTTTGGGACCGGCGCGTGCCGCTCCCGGGGGTGATGGGATGGTGCCAGCGGTGTGGGAGATGGGAGAAGTCCAGCCCAAAACACAGCCTGGGTAAACACAGGGCATGAGCCCCAGGGTGGCACCGGGACCGAGAAATCCAGCCCCACACACATCCCAGGTAAGCAGAGGACACGAGACCTGTGGCAGCACCGGGATGGAGAAATCCAGCCCGAAACTGATCCCGGGTAAAGACAAGGCACAAGTCCCACGGTGACACAGGACAGAGAAATCCAGCCCAAAACTGATCCCAGGTAAAGACAAGGCACAAGTCCCACGGTGGCACCGGGACTGAGAAATCCAGCCCAAAACTGATCCCAGGTAAAGACAAGGCACAAGTCCCACGGTGGCACCGGGACTGAGAAATCCAGCCCCAAAATCTATCCTGGGGAGACACGAGGCATGAACCCCATGACA
The DNA here is from genome assembly GCA_026261815.1 of Monarcha castaneiventris obscurior. Classification (NCBI taxonomy): domain Eukaryota; kingdom Metazoa; phylum Chordata; class Aves; order Passeriformes; family Monarchidae; genus Monarcha; species Monarcha castaneiventris. The sequence continues at coordinate 8,080,322 of JAMPIT010000856.1, read as the reverse complement.
GCACCAGGATGGAGAAATCCAGCCCCAAACATATCCCAGGAAAACACAGGGCACAAGTCCCACAGCCGCACTGGGATGGAGAAATCCAGCCCGAAACTGATCCCAGGTAAAGACAAGGCACAAGCCCCACAGTGGCACTGGGACTGAGAAATCCAGCCCCAAATATGTCCTGGGAAAACTTAAGGTATGAACCCCAGGGTTCGTGGTGCCCAAGGTAGCACCAGGATGGAGAAATCCAGCCTAAAATCTATCCTGGGGAGACACAAGGCATGAACCCCACGACAGCACCAGGATAGAGAAATCCAGCCCTTAACATATCCCAGGTAAACAGATCCCAGGAAAACACAGGGCACAAGTCCCACAGCAGCATCAGGATGAAGAAATCCAGCCCAAAACTGATCCCGGTTAAAGACAAGGCACAAGCCCCACGGTGGCACTGGGACTGAGAAATCCAGCCCCAAAATCTATCCTGGGGAGACACAAGGCATGAACCCCACGACAGCACCAGGATGGAGAAATCCAGCCCCAAACATATCCCAGGAAAACACAGGGCACAAGCCCCAGGGTGGCACCGGGATCGGCTGGCACAGAGGACGGGAGCTGCCATCCCTCGGGCACTGAGCTGCTCTGGGATCTTGTTTGACATTAGGAAAGGAGGTAAAAGGCTCTATTAAAAATGAGCTGTTTGCCTTAGGTTGGCGGATTTATTTATAATGGTGATTTGTGAGTGCTCCAAGTCGGGACAAGAGTGAGGGCATTATTATGTCCACGGGGATAGAGGAGCGACACATTTATTGGGTGGAATTTATCTGCCTGGAGAATTTATTTATTTCTTTTATAAGAAAAGCATAGAAACAAGCAACACTTACAAAACAAGCGATTACACAAGGGCAAAACTTGCCAGAGCTCGAGGCAAAAGGATTTGGCCATTGGGATGGGCGTTGATTGGTGCTGCTGGGTGAGGCTTCTTCCCTCCTGGATAACAGCACAGCTCCCTGCTCCGGCACGTGCTGCTTGAAATCCGTCACGTTTTTGTGTCAGAAGGGAAACCACAGGAGTTATTAAAGGGGTGCCGGAGAAATTTCCTGAAGTTTTGTCCTTTAAAATGTAGGTGATTATTGTTTTCACCCAAGGAAGGCCTTGAGCAGGACAAGGACATTTCTAAGAAGCATGGTTTTGTATCCAGGAGTCCAAAGATGCCCGAGCCTGTTTTCCTGGCATTAGCAGGATTTAATGTGTGTGTATTACATCCTAGAAAATTGTCATGTTTTTGTAAGAAACCCTTTAATTCTTCAGTTATTGGAATGGTGGCCTCACCAGGAGATGCAATTCCTGTGTCGCTGGTGGAGAGGTGCAGCCCATGGAATCACAGAATCAGACTGGCTTGGGTTGGGAAGGGTCTCAAAACCCATCCAGTTCCACCCCCAACACCTTCCACTATCCCAGGTTGCTCCAAGCCCCGTCCACCCTCACAGGGAAGAATTCCTTCCTAATCTCTGATTTAATTCTCCCTTCTTTCAGTTTAAAGCCATTCCCCCTTGTCCTGCCACTCCAGGCCCTCATTCATTGGCAAGAGTTGGCTGCTGGATTCACCCAACGGAGTTTGGACACCAGCTCCTCACGGCCAAGAGTTTTCTTGTGACTTGTTTTGCTTGTCCTAAATTCTTCCCGGCTGCGTCCTTTGTTACTCGGGAGAAAGCCTAAAACAGAATCTCACTCTCCTAAGTTTTTGGCTCCATCTTTGGGACAGCAACCTGGTTTTTCCTGGTGTCTCATTTTTATCCCATCCTGCTCTAGAAATGCTCCTGGATGAAGAGGAGGTTCAGAGCTGGATCAGTCACGGTGGTTCCTGTGGAGCTGGCGATGGATTTAAAACCGTGTGGATGTGGCACGTGGGGATATGGGTTGGACTCGATGATCTTGGAGCTCTTTTCCAACCCGAATGATTGTGCAGTTCTGTGTTGGGTGTGCTCTGTCTCCTGGGCGGTTGCAGAGTTAAACGAGTTCCCCCTCCCGCCGCCAGCGCTGGCTTTGGCTCGGAGCGCCGTGGCGTTCCAGTTCGGAGAATTCCAGTGACCAACCAGGTAGTCAGCTCCTAATGGCACAATTTACCCTTTGTGAACACATTTTATGAAAGCTCTCACTGTTTGTCTCGAGTTGTGGAGGGGGGGGAAAGAAAAACCCCAACCCGACTGTAAACGTCCAGGCCACGGAGCTGCCTAATCCAAACACAGGCACGAGCCGGGGCTGCGCCGGCGCTCGCCGGCTCCCTGTGTTCCTTGGCCTGGTGCTGAGCTCGTGTTTATGAGCACACACCAAAAAAAAAGCCCTCTGAAGGAGACTGGTCCTGGGTTTAGCACTGGACTTTTAAAGGAAAAAAAAAAATGAAGGCGTGAGGGGCTGTGGGAGAGCAGCTGTGGGGTGTTTTTGGGGTTGTGAGTGGAAGGGTGAAGCTCTGGGTCCTCTGAGCGGGTGTAGCCATTGGAAAGATGTTCAGAAAGATGTTCAGAAAGATGCTCTTCCACTCTCCGAAGCCATAGGATTGCCCTTCAAGGCACCAGAGTGTGCAAGGAACTCTACTGGAAAGGTTGGAAAATCCCAGTGCATTGAAAAATGTTGTAGTCAAATAGTCCAGGTGACCTTGCTGAGGGGGGAAGGGCCAGAGGGACGAGCAGGAGCATTGTCAGGGGATGTTGGAGGTGCCAAAGATCCCAGGGGAATGGGCTGTGTCCCCCAGTCTGGTCCTGGCTGGAGTTAAGAGCCTGGGACGGCCCACATTCCTTGGGGAGAAATGTTGACATCCTTCCCTTTGGAACATTTCCCCTTGGGCAGAACAAGAGGTTAATGTTGGAATTGTTAAGCTCTGTCCCCTCAGCCCACTCGATGGTGGAGCTTTAGGGTCTTGCAGCGATGCTCAAGGCCTGTCCTGGTGTCCTGGCTCCGTTTTCCCTCCTTTCCCCTGCTTATTCCCATCGCTGCCCCTGTTTCCTCATTTATTGGTGGCTCCTGGTGCCTGGTGGGAGCTGGCAAATCCCTCACGGTGCTCACGGACCAAAAACCTCTGGCTTGCAGGAGAAAGCACCAACTGAACCCTACATAATGGGCATTAAAGGAAAATGCAAAATGGCAGAGGGCACATGGAGTAAGCAGAGGTATTTTCTGGCTGTCTGGTCGAAGGTTTGGTATCATTTTTCTCCAGGATTACAAGGGCTTTCACCTCATAAATTTGGGCCTGTTTGAGGTCGTTAATCTTTCTTTACATGTTGCCTTGCAATTTTAGAGCTTTGCCACCATCTGGGATCACATTTTAAATGGAGTTTCCACTCACTACGTCCCTTTTCATGGAATTATTTATATATGGAGAAATGCATAATAAATACATCAGCTCTGGGTTGTTTTTAAACATTTTCAGGGCTTACCTTGTGTGGAAAAACTTGTCTTCTCTAATAGAGAGTCATAACGGTGACCAATTAAAGGATCACGTTTGCAATATGCTCTTAAATGGCAATTTAAAATATTGGTGAGTGATCCGTGGGGAAGGAGAGCTCTGGGCCAGGGAGCGCGTTCCTGAGTCGGAAAATCCCGGAGTGTGAGACATAACAGCACCATCTGATGGAAACAGCAAACCTGGGCAAGGATTTCAGCTCCTCCCTGGCCTTTGGGATGGGATCTTCTTGTGTTGCCCTTAGATCTCGGTTTTTCTTCACGATTTGGTAGTGTTGGCTCAAAGGCTGGACTCTGATCCTGGAAGTTTTTCCCACTCTCTGATTCTTATGGATGGACCTTCCAGGCTGTCCCACTCCCTAAACCCAACGTGCCCCATCTCTGCTGCTCTTGACAATCCAACCTTCTCCCCGAAGGCAGGGAGGACCCACAGTTGGTTCCACCAGCTCCTCTTGGCCCCACCAGAGCCAAGATGTCTGCCCCAGGCCCCGCCAGTTATTTGAATGGGGTTTTGAACAAATAAATAGCCTCAACAGTTCAGTGGTTTCTTGTGTAATTTTAGCTCAGGACCTCTCCAAGAATGTCCAGAATAAATAGGTGAATCTGTAATCCATCCCCAATTAACTGGATATTCCGGGAGCAGCTCGGAGCACGTTACGGAGGAGCAGTGTCAATAAACAGGGATGCTGCGGGCCCTGGAAACGTGGGCTCTGTTCCTGGAGAGGGAAGGCTCGGACCAGGAGGTGGGTGCAGCCTGGAAAAGCAAACAGAAAGGAGCCTTCTGCCCCCACCCGAGTGGTTGGGATTGCAACCTCCAGCACTCAGTGTCCCCCCAGTCCTCCTGGGGCGGCTCACCCTGAGCAGAGCTGAACGTGGCAGGGAGGTTTCACCTCCACCCACGACTTTGCAACGCTGTCAACAGGAAAACAACCAATCCCCCATGGTATTTTACACTGCTGAGGCATGAAATTGCTGAGCAGAATCTTCTCCCCAAGCCCCCTTTCCCCTCCAGCGGCTGCAGCCACCATTCCCGAGGAAACCCAGCCTCCAGACGTGAATCACTGCTGGGATTTTTCATGCTTTTAACTTCTCCTCACTCAGCCGAGAGGAACGGGGACCTGCCGGAGCTCTGAAAAACCTCCGAGCAAGGGCTGGCTGGGGAAAGGAGTTAAAAATGAACCAGCAGATTTTTATATATATAAAAAGTAAAAATATATGTTCTCCATCTGAAGTTTATTTAGGTCCTTTGGGAGAGTGGCGCGGCACCACGTCTCTACTAAATTGCCAACATTTTATGGCCATGCTGGCACCGAGTCAAACACACATCTCCTTGGCTTGCTCTGCTGTCTTAAACAGGCAGATTCCAGTCTGTTTTTCTATGGGCTGAATATTCCTATTGACTGGGCGAGGGGAACTCTGCCCAGCAAGAACGTACAGGCAACTTCTCATTTTATTACTTTATCGAGGTTTGATTATTTTGATATTGCGCTGCTGAAGAGCCGACCCCTTGTGACCCGCGGGATGTCAGAGCAGTGTGCATTTCGAGCCAGATGCAGCTTTTTCTTTTTGGTTTTTTTTTTTTCCTTCAGATTTTATTTGGATTGGTATCTTATTAATAACTGGAAAGTTTCGAAGGGGCTGTTTTTAACTGCTTAGCTGTCGTGTGGGTATTTCAGTAGCCTGGACATGGAGTTTTGAGTGCACAGATAAAACACTCCCAGCACGAGGTGCTGCTGGGTTTAAACCCAGCCTGAGCAGTTCCCTGCTCCATTTCCTTCCCAAACCCTTTCCTGCATAAGAATCCTTGTGCAAAATCCCTCTGCTGCTCATCAATCAAGGTCGCTGCCCGTGTGGAGCCTCTACCACGGCGAGGAAGCTCCGGGATCTCCCCCTGTTCCAAGCTGGGTGTTTTTTAGGAATCCTTGGTTGCTGGACAGCCTGAGCCAGTCTGACTTGAGGCAGGACACGCATCTGCCCACACTTCCCAGCAGCTGGGAGTGACCCCCTTTATCTCCTCTCGGCTCTCTCCTCGCACGGGGCTGGGGAGACGTTCCCGCTCGGGCTTGGGAGCGCGGGGCTTTGATCTGCAGATGCCTGAGGAGCCAGGTCAGGCTCTGAAGCAGGATGGACTGGCAGGGAAAGCCTGTTGGACCACGCTGATCCAATTAGGCTCCACCACAGAGAATCCTTTTTGCTTTTTGGTCCAAAGCACAAGAGAAGTGAGGGCTTTGCTTTGAAGCCGAGGAGATGAGTTCATGCCTCAGCGCTTGGGAAGCTGGAGAGCTGAGCTTTGCACTTCATCTGGATCTTCCACGGCTCTCCAGAAGACATTTCATAAACCTCTCAGCCCGGTGTTCCAGGGACTGCTGCTCCTCACACTCGGCTCTGTGTGCCAAAGGCTTTCCCTCTCTCCTGCCTGTGGGAGCCTGCGGAGCTGTTCCTGACGTGTTTGCTGCACCTCTGTGGGCTCAGCAGGGAGGATATTCCATGATTCCGTAGGACAAGGGGGAATAATGGCTTCAAACTGCCAGAGGACTGGGTTAGATGGGATATTGGGAAGAAATCCTTCCCTGTGAGGGTGGGCAGGCCCTGGCACAGGGTGCCCAGACAAGCTGGGGCTGCCCCTGGATCCCTGGAAGTGCCAAGGCCAGGTTGGACAGGGCTTGGACTGGGATAGTGGAAGTGGTCCAAGGTGTCCCTGCCCATGGCAGAGGTGGGATAAGATGATCTTTCAGATCCCTTCCAACCCAGGCCTCTCTGGAATTCTGTTTCTTTTGACCAAATAGTTGCTTTTTCTCATTACTTATTCCTATTTGCTGTTGTTCCATTTCCTTCTGTTTTTCAGGATTTCTCTTCCATGAGGTGCACTTGGTTGGACTCATTGATCTTCGAGGGCTTTTCCAACCTAAACCATTCCATGATCCTGTGATTCCTTACCCTCCACACTCCCATGCTGCTCAGTTCCTTGCATGGGAGCTGTGCCATGAGCCCAATAAAGAATCCCAGGATGGTTTGGGTTGGAAGAACCTTAAAGCCCATCCCATTCCACGGGCAGGGACACCTTCCCCTGTCCTAGTCTGAGCAGTGGGTTGTTTGAGGACAATGTGGGATTTGTTTCCCTGTAGGAGAGCCTGGAGCTTTCCCTAGGCTGGGCTGGGCTATCCAACCCCAGGATTAAATCCTCCCTCAGAGTTTCTGGAAAGCCGTGGCAATAAGGGGGCTGGGAGGAGGGACCGTGGGCATTTACAGCCCCCAAGAAGAGCCTTCACTCCGCCATATAATGGCCTTCTGTTGGTTTTTAGTGGGGTGCAGTTTAGTAAATTAGGAGTCTTCAGGTACTTAGCACTTTAATGGTTCTCACTAAGAACATAATTAAACCATAGACCCCGTAGGGAGAAAAACCAGTTTATTGTGCGTATTTTTAGACTCTGTTACCAGCCCTCATAAAACCTGGTCGATCCAAGCCAGGGAACAGGCCCGAGCTGGCGACCCAGAATTCCTCCAGCAGCCCTCACACCTTACAAATCTGCCCCGTGAATTATGGAATTCATTTTCCTGCTCCGATTTCCACAGGCGCTGGCAGCGGCGGTTTCTGTCCGGCTGCTGGAGGTGTGAGGGAGGCACGAGGGTTATGATGCTGTGCTGCCACGCAAAGCCAGGGTTTGCTAATTGTTTTTTTATTTAAAAGCATTTTATGTCTCGTGGAGGTGCCCAGAAATGGGGCTGCTCCGAGCCCACGGCTCCACTCGCTCCCTCTCCGTGTGCATCCACCTTGGGATTGGTTGTTCAGCTCTGTCTGCCTTGAAGTTGCATTTCCCCTGTCTGTGTGTCAGGAGATCACAGTTTGGATGTAGGAGAGCTCCCAGCTGCTTCTAGGATGCTTCCTAGAATGAAAAGATGGAATTTTCCTCAGGAACTGGAGTGATGGGACAAGGGAGAATGGCTTAGCACTGGAAAAGAGCAGGGTTAGATGGGATATTGGGATAAAATCCTTCCCTGTGAGGGTGGGGAGGCCCTGGCACAGGGTACCCAGAGAAGCTGTGGCTGCCCCTGGATCCGTGGAAGTGTCCAAGGCCAGGTTGGACAGGGCTTGGAGCAACTTGGGATAGTGGAAGGTGTCATGAGGTGGGAATTAAATCATCTTCCAGGTCCCTTCCAACCCTAAGCATTGTGGGCTTCCATAATTCTCGTCACAGCGGAGCCACAAAGAGAAGTGTAAAGCTCCAAATCCCAGCAACGAGCTGGGTGAGGAGCCTTGAAAGCTTTTCCCTCCTCCTGGGCTCTGACACCGCCACCTCCAACACTGCCGGGATGTTCCCATGGGATAGGATTACTCTGGAATTGCAGGTGTGGGGCAAATTCCCTCTCTGCACCCAGCAAGGTGCCCTGGGTGCTTTCCCCAGCAGTGGGTGCCTCTGGGCACCGCTGCACTCGGGCACAGGAAGAATCCAGGAAGTTTGCCAGCATCCCAAGCTGCTGGTGATTCACAGGCTGCTCTGGGTCTTTGCTCCTGCCTCAACGCCCCATCCCAAGTAAACAGGGCTCTCTTCCCAGGAAACCTGTGCTGTGCAGCATCTGGAAGGCATCGGGAGGAACACACACACACACACACAGAAATCTCCTCCCCCAGCAGCTTTTAAAGGATGTCTGGGACGTGTGAATCACTTCTCTATCACTGGGCTTTGGTTTAGCCTGAAATCCCAGACTGCTTTGGGTTGGGAGGGACCTTAAAGCTCATCCCATTCCCGTCCCTGCCATGTCAGGGACACCTTCCACTATCCCAGGTTGCTCCAAGCCCCGTCCAGCCTGGCCTTGGACACTTCCAGGGATCCAGGGGCAGCCCCAGCTTGTCTGGGCACCCTGTGCCAGGGCCTGCCCACCCTCCCAGCCTCCAGCCTGGCCTTGAACTTCCCACTACAGTGGGATTTGAGGCTGGAATTTTCTCTTTCTGCCCTTAAACAGTTCGGGATGACAATATCTCCAGTCCCAGCGCGAAGGACAAGTGGGAATAAAACATTAATGTATTAATTACAATTATAAGTAGGTGTAGAATTAGTAATGCCACCTGCTCTCCGTGGTCCTCATCCATAAGTGCCAAACGTTCCGACCTGTTGGATCAATACCTCAGCTGGGTCAGGTTTGGTTGAAGCACTTAAAAAAACCAATAATAATAGGAAGAAGAAGAAGAAGAGGAAGAAGAATTTTAAAAACACTAAAAAGAGCCAAGGAACAACCTGCCTGTTTGGAAGGATAAAAGCATTTCTCAGCAATTTGGGATCAAGGTTAAAAACCCCTCTTTGAGAGCCTCCCTGGGAATGCTGCAGGGAGTCCAACACGGGATTAACTGGAAGCAGGTCCTGGCAGAGGGGAAGGACCCTGGGGGGCACCTGGGGCTGCCCTGACCCCCCAGCCTGGCCGGAGTGGCCTTGGCACAGCTCCCTGACCCCGGCCCGGCTCCATCCGGGAAGGAAGGATGCGGTCTCCTGTCCTAAGGGGCCGCAGCAGCCTCCAACCCAGGCAAAGCAAGAGCTTTATTAATCCCAGCTTTGCTAATAAGGAATTACAATAGTTGTGGGATTTGGCAGTGGGAGCGTGCTCGGCTGCCATGCATCCTACAGGATTTTCCCTGTTTTGTTTGTATTTTGGATTTAACTACAAATAATTTAAAGATGTGTTGTGTCTCCTTCAATTAACATTGGTGTTTTTGACCTCTCTCTCTTTTTTTGTTGTTGTTGTCGTCGCAGTTTTCAAACAATACTGGGGAATTTGAGGCTGTCAGATGTGCTCAGATAAATGAACATTTCTTTTTGCTCCAGCTGTGGGGTTTCTTAGGGTGGCACTTATTAACATATCAGAATTTGGGGTTGCTCCCTTGGAAAAATTTGCAGCTTTCTTGTCCTCCATGGAAAAAATCTCCCCGTGTCAAAAAATTGCAGGCTGATAAAAGAATAATATTGTCCCAAGACCAGTATGTAAATACCTTAACCAGTATAACATGTTTAGAGGAATTACACTTTCCTCTCCCAAATTACCATCTTGGAAAGCAGCTCTACCACCACATTTATTTGAATTTTAAACATTTTGAAAGCAGATCTCCGAGGTTTTGAAATCTGGTTTCCATTCCTGGCTCTGTTTGACCCAAGGCCTGACCCTGAGCAAATCTTGGGTTCAGTTTCTGGATCTGCTCCGTTGCTCTGAGGATCTTCACTCGGTTTAACATCCCTCAATGCTGAGCTAAGTGTAAGATTTCAGTGTTAAATAGCAGTGGGGTTAATTTAGGATGGGGTTTGGTTGTGATGACAAAAGGGAAAATTAAAACTCTTGGTTTTTAAAAGATGAATTTCTTTAAAGATGCGTGAAAAAACTTGAATGAAGTCATTTTCTGTGCCAAGAAGCGAGTTCCCAGAGGTGAAGGGGTGGTTCTCCTGAGGGCACACTTGGGGAGAGAAATAAGGAATAAGGCCAGAACTTTGTAGTTGCCCTTTGTAAGAAGTTTTGGAGGGGATTCATTCCTTTCCTCCTGTTCTATTCCAGACGCAGCCGGTGCCCAACCCCATCTCGTACTTCATGCACCGCTCGCCGTGGTGGTTCCACCGCTTCGAGACCTTGGTCAACCACTTCATCGAGCTGGTGGTGCCCTTCTTCCTGTTCCTGGGCCGGAGGATGTGCGTCCTGCACGGGCTCCTGCAGATCCTGTTCCAGGTGAGCTGCCCCTGCTCTGCTTCCCAACGCTCCCGTCCTCTCCAGCGCTGCCCTTCCCAACGCTCCCATCCTCTCCAGCGCTGCCCTTCCCAGCCCCTGCTCTGCTTCCCAACGCTCCCATCCTCTCCAGCACTGCCCTTCCCAGCCCCTGCTCTGCTTCCCAACGCTCCCGTCCTCTCCAGCGCTGCCCTTCCCAACCCCCGCTCTTCTTCATGACGCTCCCATCCTCTCCAGCACTGCCCTTCCCAACCCCTGCTCTGCTTCCCAACGCTCCCATCCTCTCTACTGCTGCCCTTCCCAGCCCCTGCTCTGCTTCCCAACGCTCCCATCCTCTCCAGCACTGCCCTTCCCAGCCCCTGCTCTGCTTCCTGATGCTCCCATCCTCTCTACTGCTGCCCTTCCCAGCCCCTGCTCTGCTTCCCAACGCTCCCGTCCTCTCCAGCACTGCCCTTCCCAGCCCCTGCTCTGCTTCCTGATGCTCCCATCCTCTCCAGCACTGCCCTTCCCAGCCCCTGCTCTGCTTCCCAACGCTCCCGTCCTCTCCACAGCTGCCCTTCTCAACCCCTGCTCTGCTTCGTGACGCTCCCATCCTCTCTACTGCTGTCCTTCCCAGCCCCTGCTCTGCTTCCCAACGCTCCCGTCCTCTCCACAGCTGCCCTTCTCAACCCCTGCTCTGCTTCGTGACGCTCCCATCCTCTCTACTGCTGTCCTTCCCAGCCCCTGCTCTGCTTCCCAACGCTCCCGTCCTCTCCACAGCTGCCCTTCTCAACCCCTGCTCTGCTTCGTGACGCTCCCATCCTCTCTACTGCTGTCCTTCCCAGCCCCTGCTCTGCTTCCCAACGCTCCCGTCCTCTCCACAGCTGCCCTTCTCAACCCCTGCTCTGCTTCGTGACGCTCCCATCCTCTCTACTGCTGTCCTTCCCAGCCCCTGCTCTGCTTCCCAACGCTCCCGTCCTCTCCACAGCTGCCCTTCTCAACCCCTGCTCTGCTTCGTGACGCTCCCATCCTCTCTACTGCTGTCCTTCCCAGCCCCTGCTCTGCTTCCCAACGCTCCCGTCCTCTCCACAGCTGCCCTTCCCAACCCCTGCTCTGCTTCCCAACGCTCCCGTCCTCTCCAGCACTGCCCTTTCCAACCCCTGCTCTGCTTCCCATGCCCGGCTTGGGGGGCAGGACAGGAGTTCAGGCTCCAGGGAATGAGGGCGACTCCCAGCCAGGAATTCCTGGGTGTTTCCCGCTGTTCTCAGCGCTTTGGTGGAGGTTTGGTTTCTGTGTGGCAGCCTAGGATGGGTGCAAAGGGTCTGATCCTGCAGCTCCGACAGCTCTGGGCAATCTTCGTCGTTCCCCCAAAAGTTCATCTTTGTAAAGGTCTTTCCTGCTCATAAGGGATTCTTCCTTCTGTATTGATGGTTCAGGGGTTGTTCTTTGTCTCTGAAAATGGTTATGCTGCTCTTCACAAACACCAGACTCACTGAGCCGAGGCTCAGCATGGAAATAATTCCTTGAAAATGTAATGGATTCACGTTCCAGTTGATCTTTGGGTGGGTTTTCTTTCTACCTCTGCAGCACTCAGAGGACAGAAGCTGCTGCAGAAATACTTTCCTAGAGCCCATCTGATTCCTCTCCTCTGTGCCCTGGCAGAGTTCAAAGAGCTCATTAAGCCTCTCAGACACTCTGTTTCCAGCCCTTGCTGCCCTGTCTTTGTTCTGCATCGCTTCAGCATCATGAAATTCATATTCAGGGGCTGTTACTGCTTCCTGTGAGTTCATGTGATGATTAAACTGGAGAACAGCTCATAAACCCCCTTGGTAAACCACAAAAATGCTGATCAGGTTTTAAAGGTCTGACAGAAACCCCGCTGGGTTTGTGCCCTCGCGGAGTCCCCGGTTCCTTGTGCTTCCCAAACGCTTCCTGTTGTGTCTGGGTGCCACTGAACGTCAGCTTTTGCCTCTGCACAGCTTTTGGGGGAAGCTTTGGGGCAGCTGGAGAGAGAGGTCTGACCCAGGGAGGTGCCAGGGTGTCACTCCAGAGGTGCCAGCTGCGCTGGTGCCACATGTCACACCTGAGGGAGGATTTTATTCAGCTCAGCCCTAAAAAACCGTCCTGTTTTGTCTCGTGGACAAAGCAAAACCTCCCCTCTCTGCTGGTTAAGATGAAGGAGGGCAGGGTTAGGTGGGATATTGGGAAGGAATTGTTCCCTGGGAACAGGGTGGAGAGGCCCTGGAATAGAATTCCCAGAGAAGCTGTGGCTGCCCCTGGATCCCTGGCAGTGTCCCAGGCCAGGCTAGAGCACGCTGGGATAGTGGGAGGTGTCCCTGGGGGTTGGAACAAAATGATCCTTAAGGTCCCTCCCACCCCAAACCTATTCCATGCTCAAGGCTCCCCTCTCATCCCCTTCTCACCTCGGGGTTGCTCCATCCCTGCCGAGCTCCTGGCCAGGACTCTCCGGCTCCTTCCTGGCTCCTCCAGGGGCCCTAAGGAGCAGCAGGACCCTGGGGGGGCTGGGGGACCTCAGACAGAGCCACGGGGACCCGGAGCAGCCGAGTCCAGCCCATAAAGGCTCCTAACGACAGCGAGTAAATGCAGGCATCAAGCACCCTTTAATTGGCCCTTTATTGATAGCTGGCAATTACTGACTTATTTCGATCACGGGGGGAGTCTGCAAAGGCAGAAAGGGTCCCAGTGTAAGAGGCAGCTCTGGTGCATTTATAGCATTTCAACAAAAACCTGTTTATTTAATATTTACTGCCCTTTTCTTCATTCAGAATGACTTTTATTGACAATCCTTGTGCTCTGCAAAGGAAGCAATAAAGTTTAATGTTGATATACCACTTAATTCTGCTTTTCAAGATTTGAATTGACATTACAGACAAGTTTTATTGGACATTTTATAATTGTTATTGGAGTCATGGTGGCTAGGTTGAGTGAGTGGATTTTTCCAGATTCCAACTGGCCTGGAGAATATTGCTTTGTCAGGAACCCAAAAAAAGTTGGGCTTTAAAGGAGGAAAGTGGGGTTTTTTTCCAAGTGTGAACTTACTCTTCTTGCCTGCTTCACGTTTGTGAGGAAAAAAAGGCTTAGTGAGGCTGGAAACGTCAGAGAGGAGGGGCTCAGCAGCCTGAGGATGGATGTGTGTCCACCACGGGATTCCTGTGGGGTTATGATTCCAGCCTGGAGTTATCCCAAGGGAGCTGCGAGTTCCACGTTGTTCCCATCCTGGATGTGCACAGGAGGTCCCTGTTGGAGTTGGGATTTGATGGTGGAATTTCAAGTGGGTTTGATGGACACCAAAGCACCACCAGCACCTCGATTCCCCCCTGGAGGGGCCCCAGGGACCCTTTGGATGAGCCCATTCCCAGGCAGATCCGTGCAGGGCTCGCTGTTGCAGCTCCTGGCCAGGAATGGTCCCTTCTGCAGTGGTTTCCTGCCCCTCAGCTTTAGGGTTTTTGCCACAGTCTCCTTGTGAGCTCAGCTCCAACCCCACCAATTCCATGCATCTCCTTGGTGCTGCTGCCAATTGTCTCTGCCAGGAATAAATTATCCCTGGAAGTGCTCAGAAAACACGTGGATGTGATACTTGAGGACACGGGGTCGTGGTGATTGTGGTGGTGGATGGTTGGATTTGATGATCTTAAAGAGCTTCTCCAACCTGAACAATTCGGAGGTTGTAGTAGAGGTGGGGTCTGGGCCTCAGAAATGCACACCTGGATCTGCAACACCCCAATATGCAGGAGAAATCAAATCCAAAATGTGGCTGTCGGTGCCTGGAAGGAGCAAGAAGAGATCTTGGAGCCCCCAGATAAGGTCTGGACTCTTACTCTTGGTTCTGTGGAAGCACCAGTGCAGAGCCTGCCCATACCCCAAGGAGTTTGTGGGGTTTTAGGAGGTGGGAGGTTGGAAGAGCTGCTGGGGAAGGCAAATCCTGCAGCTCGGCAGGGGTTTCGCTGCTCCCTGGAGCTGCCTCCTCAAACCCCTCGAGCTGCCTCCTCAAACCCTTGGATCTGTCTCTGAAAAGCCCTGGATCTGCCTCCTCAAACCCCTGGAGCTGCCTCCTCAAACCCTGGAACTACCTCCTCAAACTCCTGGAGCTGCCTCCTCAAACCCCTGGAGCTGCCTCCTCAAATCCTGGAACTACCTCCTCAAACTCCTGGATCTGCCTCCTCAAACCGCTGGATCTGCCTCCTCAAACCCCTGGATCTGCCTCCAAAACCCCTGGATCTGCCTCCAAAACCCCTGGATCTGCCTCCAAAAGCCCTGGATCTGCATGTTTTTCACGCTGTCTAACTCGCAGCTCACACCAGCGAACGTATTTCTTGGCTGCTTGGAAGCCAGGCCGTAAAATTGCACTGCTTGGCAAAGGAGCTGATGAGGGGAAGCGAGAGGAAAGCCAAAAAAAAAAGGCAGGAAAAAGCCACCTTGCCCCTCAGAGCTGGCAGGTCGTGCTGGGTTGGAGCGAGGGAGGGAGGGAAGGAGGGGCTGGGGTGGATTTGGCAGTGCCAGGTGGGAAGGAGCTTCAGGATCAGGAAGGTGAAATCCATAAATGGATAAATAGAATGGAAAATGCCCGGCTGGTGCTGGTGGAAAGGCAGGGCCATTGCTTTGCTTCCCGGTCCCAGCCAGAAAGGCACAATCTGGGGAGCTGGGAATGTGGGGAGAGTTTGAAGCTTTTCAATGAGACTTTGAAGCATTTCTGTCCCTTTGGATGTGGATGGATTTGTGGAGTCTGACTCCTTCCCATGGCCCCTGGAAGCTCCTGGCGCATCCTCCAGCCCGGAGCATCCTTGTGGCTGGAGAAGTCCCTGGATGAGCTCAGCCCCACATCACACACCAGGACGGAATTCCCTGAAGGAGCAGGAGTGGTTGTGGAATATTCCCCCCCTTCAGATCCTGAATATTGGCATTGCCAGCTCTTCCCTGCAATCCCAGCAATCCCAGCGTGGTTTTCAGCAGGATCCATCTCCAGAGCAGAGGGATGACAATGCCAGGAGCGAGGCACCATTCCAGCAGGCAGAGATAAAACCTCCACAGCCAAAACCCCTTCAAGGTTCAGAGCCCTGAGAAGGAACCACCCGAGGCAGCTCCCGGGATCCAGCCAAGGAACACGGGGACTTGAGGAGCTGGAGAGGGATGGGGGGACCTGCTGGGAGAGGAACCCCGAGGGGGAATGTGGCAGAAAGCTCCAGCTCTGTTCCCTTGGAAAACAAGCTCCCAGCACTACCCTTGCCCAGCTGGGCACTGCACCAGGGACACGCAGCCCCTGGGAGCTGCGAATGTGCAGGACAGCGAGAGCAAAGTCATTTCCCTCCTCGGTTTTTTTTTTTTCTTTTCAGGCAGAAAACAGTTGTTGAACAGATATTTTCTGTCTTTTTTTTTTTTTTCTTTTTTTTTTTGCCTCCTTGGCTTGGCCAAATCCCAACCTCTTAAAAATTTTGATGGAAACGGACGTTTCCCTCAGGTTGATTTTGTTCCCATCTCTCCAGGAAGGCAAGAAGAGGCCAAGTGGGGGTTCCCCCCTCTTTTTTTGGGAGGGGAGGACCAAGCCCCCTGTTGTCGCAGTGCTGCCTCTGCCACGCCACGAGATGCTGGAGGGATGAGCTGCCCCTGCAGCCACACACGCACAAATTGGATCAGGCTGCTGCGGTGCCACAGCTGCAAGAGATTGTGTTGCTGACTTCGGAGGTAGCAGAGGTCACAGCAGCAGCCTGGAGAGAGGGAACAAAAATTAACCAGCCGCCCCCCTCCTTGCCTGCAGAAAGTGTCTGAATCCAGTGTTTGTTTTCACTTGTCAGATCCGAGCTGGGGCTTGTTCTGGTTGCGGGGCTAGTGTAAATCAGGGGTGTCTCCAGCAGGATTAGCGGGGTTACGCAAGCGCCGGGCTCGTGGCAGGAGGATCAGGCCCTTCGTTAAGGCTTTAATTGGGCACCCACAGGACACGGGCGCTGCTCAGGGAGGGGTTTTTCTGTATTGGTGCCCAATTCACTGGAGGATGGAGCAGCCAGAAAATTCAGGAGTTATTCTGCAGTTCACAGAATCCCAGAATGGTTTGGGTTGGAAGGGAGCTTAAAGCTCATCCAGTGCCACCCCTGCCATGGGCAGGGACATTTCCACTATCCCAGGCTGCTCCAAGCCCCATCCAGCCTGGCCTTGGACGCTTCCAGGGATCCAGGGGCAGCCACAGCTTGTCTGGGCACCCTGTGCCAGGGCCTCCCCACCCTCACAGGGAGGAATTCCTTCCTGATAACTGATACAAATGTGCTTTTTTTCAGTTTAAATCTGTTCCCCCCTTGTTCTATCACTCCATGCCCCTGTAAAAAGTCTCTTTCCTGATTTTTTATAAATCCCTAAGGATGCTGGAGAGCGTGGTCCCCCCCGGCCCGGCAGCGCTGGCAGGGTGGGACTGGGTGGGTGTCACTGCCTGGGCTGGGCCGGGGCTCCCCTGTGAGAACAGAGGAAATTCAGCCTTCACTGAAGTCCAAACCTTGTTGATTTTGTTGTGGTTTAGAAAGAAAGAACAAACAGAGAATCCCAGGAAGGCGAACAGCAGAACAGGACTGGAGGAATGAGCCCATGGAAAAGAGTTTTGCAGTTCAGCTGTTTAAAAATCCACTTTGGACTCGGCTGAGAGATGGAAGATGCGGGAAGAGAGATTCAGAGGTTCTTTGGGAATGCTGGAGCTTTGGACTGGGATTACAGAGGTTGATCCCCAGCCCTGTGCAGCCATCCTGGTCCCAGGGCGAGGGTGGCCGGGGTGTCCCTTCCCCTCACTCCCTCCTGGATCCCCCAGACCCCCTCCCTCAGCCCTGGCGCTGCTCCAGCTCAGCTTTTCTGCGCAGCAAAACAAAAGGAACGTGGAATCAAAGCGGTCTCAGGGCAGATTTTGTGTTACATTTAAGCCCCCTTAAATTAAATACCAAGCTGTACACAGCCCAACAAGAAACATTCTGAGTTAAGCAGGCAGAACCCAAACTATTTAATCACTCTGATATTTGATTTCACATGCAGCTTGATAGGCTCTGCTGTGCCAGACACGGGAATAGCAGCGCATACCACCCCAAACCAGTAAATAACACTGCTCCCATAATGGGGTCTGGGATTAGTTAGCAACAAGTTAAGTCCTTGCATTCTGCAGTAGTCAGAGGGACTGAGAAACACTTACTGGGAGCCATAGGAGTGCATTTAATTAGCTCCTGATTCAGGGCGCTGGGGGTTTTTTCTCCTCTCTTTTTTTTTAAATCATTAAATAAAGTGTCACCCCAAGCCAGCGCTGTAAACTCTATTTTGATTGTGGCTGCAATAACCCCTTTGGGCGTCATTCAGATTGTACTAAACAGTTTCTGGAGAGCGCTGGTTTCTCTCAAAATAAACCCAAGTCCGGCTTTGACAAGCTCTAATGAAAAACAAATTGTTATATTACTTAGAAAAATAATTTGAAGGAAGTCTGAATTAGTTGTAAAGGTGGAAAAGGTTCAGCTACTTGAAAATAGAAATTTGGAAGGTATTTATTTTAACCATTAAGCCAGTGGCCTTGAAATACAGCCTTGTTTGTTCCAGAATGCTCCTAACGAGAGCCATGAATCATGCTGTTAATCAGTATGGGAACTTGATTAATTGGAGAGGGGACCGGCAGTGACTCCAGCGGGCGGAGCCGCCTGGCAGCAGCCGAGCCTGGAGCTGGGCTCATTTACCATCACTCATCCTGCTGGCACGCATGGGGCTTTGGAGGCATCCCACAGCCTCGGGCTTGGGCCTTTTTAAAGCTGGGAATCAAACGTGGCTCTTGGGGACAGCCTTGGGTTGCCGGTGCCTCTGCTTTGGGTTGGCTCAGAATGGGCTGGTTTTCCATGGAGCAGGGTTTGGAGCGTCTCTGGTAACCCCATCCAGCCTGGGACGGCTGTCAGCTCACCTTTGCTACCACTCCTGGCTTCGCTGTTAAACCTGAGAGGGAGATTTGACGCCCAGCCATGAAATCAGATTTGCACAGGAGGCCCCCGGGGTGGGAAGCGCTGCCATGGCTGTAAAAATGCAGCAGGAAGGCCGGGCTTCATTTTCACTCCTACCTGGGGCTCTTGGCTTTGGGGCCAACAGGAGCTGCAGTGGGTTTGGCTGTCCACGAGCACGGGGTGGTTCTAGGGCCGTGTGGCAGCGGGGAGGGGAGGCAGGGATCAGTTCCAGCAGAGTTTCGGGTTCCTGCTGGAAGCTGCCACGTGTGCCGGGCTGGCCCGGTGCTGGTGGCCCGGTTTGGTGCCACCTCTGTGCCAGAGAGCCCCGAGGACAGGGTGGGCCACAGAGTCCCTGGGAATATTGCTGAGCACTGACTCCTTAAATGGCGAGATTTGCCAAAATGTCGTGGAAACTCACCCAGTCCTGGCCCCGTTACGGCTTTCCAGGTGCTGCTCCCTGTCCACTCTTCCCGCTCCGGGAACACCTTCCAGAGCTGATGGAATGGCATGGCTGACAGGGAGCCTTCCCAAGGGAAGAGCTTGAGGAGGATTCCACCTCCCTGGGCTCCGGGGCAGCTCGAGGTGGTTGGTTTTTCTCCCTGTTGGAATTTTGCACCTGATTCTCAAGCTTCCTCCGTGCTCCAGAACCTTTGGGTCCTCCAGCAGAATTTCCAGGTGCTTGGGCTGGATGGGGGAAATCGATGCCAAGGGTGCTGTGGGTGCAACGATCCGAGCTGGAGCTCCCAACAGCTGCACTTCCCAGATGGGATTTGGCATTCAGGCCCAGGCTGGGAGATAAAGGATGTGCTGCACGTGTGAGTGAGGGCTGTGAGTAAGGGCATAAAACATTTCTGTCCGATGAGAGCCAGAGCAGCTGGAAACCAGAGATGTTCCTGGTGTCCGTGACATGATCTTCACCATGCTCTGGTACCGTGTTTCCTGGGATAATCATTTATTTACGTTCAGGTGTAGCTGCTGACGCTGAGTGAAACCATCACAACCCATTCCCGTGCCCAACGTGTCAAATATCTCTAAATATCTTTGGGTTTCTCCGTGTCAGTGCAATGGTTTGAAGACTTGGTGAAGTTCTTCCAAGTTTAATCCCGTTTTCTGTCCCTTAGTCCTGATCTGGACCAGTCACTTCGCACTTT
This sequence comes from Monarcha castaneiventris obscurior, assembly GCA_026261815.1. Lineage (NCBI taxonomy): Eukaryota > Metazoa > Chordata > Aves > Passeriformes > Monarchidae > Monarcha > Monarcha castaneiventris. The sequence goes on along the minus strand of JAMPIT010000856.1, from coordinate 8,061,088 downwards.
CCCAGCTCCCACCGAGCCTTTGCTGTTCAGCAGGGGGACAGTGGTGGGATTTGGGATCTGGGATCTCTCCTCCCACCAGCAAGATGACAGGACCTTTAAATAATGTTTTCTATTCCATTTCAAAAATATGAAAAAAAAGAAGATTAAATCAGAACAGCCTAACTGGAAACAGATGGCAGATGAGGAGCTTCTTTTAGGGGGAATTTTTAATGCATTTATTATGAAGAAAATCAGTTGTTGGTGTCAGAGATGGACGTGTGAAGGCAGAATGTGCCCGTGTGAGGAGTGGAAGGGGCTGGAGTGGGATGATGCCTTTGGTGTGGTGTTCTTGGAGTGAGGGGAGGATTTTGCTGCTGGTCAAGTGACTTTCCTGGCTGATAGGAGCCTTCTTCCCATCCCTGCTCCTCAGTCTTCCCTCTGGTACCACTGGCTGTCGGAGCAGTTTCGATTATGCTCTTACTGTGGGTTCCTGGCATGGTTTTCTTGGAATGGTTTGGGTTGGGAGGGACCTTAAAGCTCATCCAGTTCCAATCCCGACACCTTCCACTATCCCAGGTTGCTCCAAGCCCCATCCAACCCGGGCTTGGACACTTCCAGGGATGAGGCAGCCACAGCTTCTCTGGGCACCCTGTGCCTTCTGTCCTCCCAGGAGGTCAACTTAGGGTTTTTTAAAATTAATTTGCATATTCCAATCAGTTCTGTCCTGTCAAGTTAAATGAGTGTGCGCTTTTTGCCTGTGGATAGCGGGGATTGGAGCCCACCTTGTGTCAGCTGGATGTGTAAAACCATCCACAGACAGAGGTGGAAGTTTTCCCAGTCCTCCTCACGCAAAGATTGGACAGCTTTAATTAAAGCCGTTCAAACAAATCCCACATAATTTCAGAGGATGGATCTTGGTGTCCGCGCTGCTCAGGGATGGAGCTGAAGATGGATTTTCTCTTTTCCTGCTTTGATGAGAATAACTCTTCTGCTCGTTCTGGGTTTTAATGTTCCTGCGAAACGCTGCTGCCTCCAGAGAGGTTTTATTTTGCTTTGGAAGCGCTGGGATGAGGATGCAGCCCTGGGATGCTTTAGCCCACACGCAGTTTACACAGCTGCATCATCCCGTTCCCCAGGCTCCAGCAGGGCCGTTATCTCCTCGGTGATGCAACAGCCAGAAATTGCAGGAAACCTGTGTCACTCATTACTTTCATCTTCCTATAAAAACTGGGATTTTTGGAGCTGTGACTCAGAGAGCAGTGCAGGATACTCTCGCAGCAGCTGGGGTTTGTTTGGTGCTGCGCTGGGACAGGCTCCTTCCCCCGAACGTGGGATGGAGATGCTGGGCCATGGTCAGTGGTGCTCCTTCCCCGGAGAATTGTGTGCAAACCCCAATCTCGCTTTCCCTTTTCTTGGGAACAACATTCCCAACAGCTTGTGGCATCCCCATCCCTGGAGGTTTCCAAGGCCAGGCTGGACAGGGCTTGGAGCAACCTGGGCTAGTGTAAAGTGTCGCTGCCCCGGGCACAGGGTTGGAGATGAGCTTTGAGGTCCCGTTCCAACCCAAACCATTCCATGATTTCTGCTGGCACTGTGCACAGGGTCCCGGATTTTTCTTGCTGCTCTAAACCCTGAGCTGAGCCCCAGAATACCTCGATGCAGGCAGGCGTTTGCAGCACGAGGTCTCACCTCTCCTGCTTTCCTCTTGGATTTTAATTCCATCTCTGCCAGAAGCACGGCAAGGGTTTGTCCACGCTCCTGAGTAACTTTTTTCACACGTGAAACCCCCTCTGGAGTCAGGTTAAGCTCAACAGGAACCACGTGGGTTTGGTGTGGGCTTGGTGGCCACATGTGGAACTGTTCAAGGAGAGAAGTGGCGCCTTACATTTACATCCCGCTCCGATGGGAAAAACCTGGAAGCAGGGAGAAATCCCAGACAGGTGCCAGCTTTGGGAAGGCTGAGAAAGCAGATGCCCTCCTTGCAGAAATCATGGATAGAAGGGGGTGCATGGAGGAAATCTGGGAGAAAAGTGCACAAAAAGAGCAGTTTGGGAATGTTTTGCCCCAGATTTTGCCCAGTGTGGCGTGGCAGTGATGGTTGGGATGGCTCGTGGGTGGATTCCCTGCACTTTGCGAGTGAACAAGCAGAAAGGGACAGGAATTCCATAAAATCCTGGAGTGGTTTGGGTTGGAAGGGAGCTTAAAGCTCATCTTGGGCAGGGACACCTTCCACTAACCCAGGTTTTACATCATGGTCACGCTGAGAGAAGCTGCCAAAATCCAGGAGCAGTACCAAACTGAGGATACTGCAGTCAACAGAAATTTCAAAATTTCCTCTGTAAAAATGAATCAGATTGCATTGATTGTTTGGATGGGTTTGGGAATGGCAGGAGTGGAGAATGGGAAAGAGACAGGGCTTACTCGTATGGCATCAATAATGTCATTTATTCCATAGCCAGCCCTTGAAAAGCAGTTGTAATCCCCACACAAATCCCTCTGGAGCAACAAGGGCAAATCTGCCAGTTCTCCTCATCCACCACGGATCATTCCTGCAGCCAGAAACCTCCAAGGGAGCAGACCCAATGTAAAAGGATCAGGGGCTGCTGGGGCAGGGGGCACCCTGAAACCCAGTGCATCCAAGTCAGCTCCATCTCTGGGATTCCAGGGGCAGTGGGATCGTGCTGGAGACGCTGCAGGGCTGATATTGCAGGGACAGTGGGGTCCTGAAGATGGAGAGAGATCATTTTCCTGCGGTTGTTTGGGAAAAAAAGTGACCACAGATAAGAACTGGGGCTTCAAAACGTTGTGTTCCTTCCCAATTCCCCTTCTCCACCCAGGCAGGAAGGGATCAAGTCGTGGTTGGGCAGTCTCAGGTCCTGGTCGCTGTCAGTGAGAGGGTCCTTGGTGCTGCTGGAGGATTTTCCTCTGGCCCCTGAAGCCCAGGGAAAGGGAGATGTTTTCATGGAAATCTGTTCCTCAACTGTCTTGGCAGCCAAACCTGAAAGGATTGGAGTCTTCTGCCCCCAACTCCACGTTTATGGTCAGTGTGAAACCCCACCTGTGATCACCACATGCAGCCTCTGCGAGACTGCAGTGAATTAAAGCACCGCGGGGAATTTCAAGGAATACATCCTCTTCCTTCTTGGAGTCAGGTTACAGCGACCTCGGAACATCTGGACACGGTGTCTCAGGGCTCCCAGAGGTTCTGCTGCCTGAAAGGTTCATCTGCCTTTGTTAAATTCCCGGCCTTTTCCCTTCCTCGTTGCCTCCCCTGGATTCAGGGTTGCTCTCGGTGTTCCCGGCCACCTCCTGGTTCCCTGTGTAAAACACCCCATGGAATTTTATTGGTGTCTTTCCATGGGCAAGCACGGATCCGTAACTCCATGGCCACTTGCTGTGCTCGTGGGAGAACTCTAAAATAAAACACACTCCTGTTTTTCCAAAAGCCTAAATTCCCTCTAAGCTACTGGTTCCCTGCATCCTGAAAGACTGAATTTAGGAAAAAAAAAAGCTATTCCTTAATATTCCCTAAATCTTAGGGGAATCAATCTAGATCTTAGATCACACCCTTGGTGGTGTGATGCTCCTTTGCCTTGGAATTCCTTTGCCTGATCTCCAGGTTGTCCTGACAGGGTTTAGTTGAAATAAGAGTGTGGAGGTGGATCCTGCTGCCTCCAGCCACTGGGGTTTTTTGGGAACCCAGAGCAAGGGAGATGCCAAAGCCAGGGGGTGGCTGTGGTGGCTGGATCCATGGTGGTCCATGTGGTGGTCCCTGTTGATAAGGTGACATTGAACTCCAGCATCTCCTGGAAGTGACCCCATCCTTCCCCTGGGAGCAGCACAAATCCATCCCACCCCATCCCACCCCAACCCTCTCGCTGTTGTGCAGAGCTCAACGCCCAGAAGGAAAATGCAACTCCAGCTTTTTGCTTTTGTGCCTCTCAGGCCCAGACCTCAAGGTTTTAAAGACTTTCATATGTGTTTGACTTGATGTGCTCCGAGTATTCCCATCGAAGTGAACTAAGTGGATAAGACTTTACAGGATTAAAGCCAAATGAGTCCTCACCCACCATGCTGGGAAGTCTTGTTGAAGTGGGTCATTGGAGGGAAAGGAGGAGGAGGCGGTTCCGAACTTGCCCCTTTCATTTTATGCTTTTATTTATTTAAAGGATTTTTTTTTTTCCTAAGGCAGCTTGGGGGGAGAAAAGAAAATAAAAAGCCCCAGGCTGTGGTGTAACCACCGCAGGCAGATGTTGTCATGACTACTAAACAAGAAACCTGATTTATAAAATGAGGAAAAACAGATGAACGTGAAATGAAAGAGAAAAAAGAGAGAGGCGATCTTAAAATATTAACTCTGATGTAGAGAAAAATATAAACAGACAGAGTTAGGAAATTCCATAAGGAATATGACTTGTTTAATATTAATCATAAAGGAAAAGATTATGAGAGCTCCAAAGGGTGCCAAATGAAATACTCCACATGCAGCCACTGCTGTGATAAGAGTCCTTGTGATGGTTTTCCTGGGCTCTTCCTGCCCTTGGCCATGCTCTGGTGGAGATATCCTGGTTGGAGGTTGTTCCAGGGATGGACTTGGTGGTTCTGCTGCTTCTCCTAGTGCTTTTCCTCCCTTACAGTCATTTCTAACTGGGGGCAAACCTCCAGTGCGTGGCAGCCAAAATAACCTGTGCTTGTATTGACAATACGGGCAAGTTGGGAAAAGTGATTGGGGACGTGGAGGGATTTCTGTGCCTGGGTCGGGTCAGGAGTGGATGTGAAGTGTCTTCAGCCAGGGGTTACGGATCTCCCAGAGCCGAGGTGGCTGCAGATGAGTGCCTGGGTGGGGCTCAGGTGGCTCTGCTCCGGTCTCCGTGGGTGCTGTGTCACACTGCTGCTCCTCTTGTCCCTCTCCTGCCATCCTAAGTTGGGAAAGCCCGTGATGATCGTACCCTGGAGCAGTACCAGCTGCCACAGCTCCTTCATGAACATTCCCAGACCATTCCCTGTCCAGGGCAAGGCCAAAACTGGGAGCCCTGAGGGTCTTCAGGACCAGGAGACACCTCCAGGCTGGTTCCAGAGGAGCTCTCTGGGTCCATGCCATCCCCTTTGTCCCTTGGGCTGGCACCACTGGCGTTCCCTGGTGACGGTGCCCGGCGCTGCCCAGGCCCCGCGAGCCCCAGCACCGTGAGAGCAGCGCTGCCACCGCAAGACGCCAGAAAGGAGCAGCTCTGACCACAGCTGGGAGCGCTGGGAAATACCTCTGTGGGATCCCGGCTGGAAAATCCTGGGCAGAGCTGTAATTTGCCGCTTGGTTTCACTTCCCTCCGTGCTGTCTGGGCCGCTCACGGCTCTGTCACGCCGACGTTTCCAGGCCCAAATGGTGCGTTGGGAGATTAATGCCTTGTGGCACGGCCTGTGCTCCGGCAGGGAGTTCTGGAACTCGGGGATTGCTGCTCCCAGCCCGCATTGGCCCCAGCTCTGGCTTTGGCACTGGCCTGTAAACAGTTCGGTTTGCAGAAACCTTCAGGGTTCCTTCTCGCTGTCAGGAGAAATTAAGTTACGAAGCCAGACAGAAACTCTCCGTAACAACAAGTCCGTAGCCTGAAGGCCCAGGATGGAGATGGCCACCCAGCAGGACCTTCCAGGGCTGCAGAGCAGATTCCCCTTGCAGAATCCATCCAGGACAGATCCACTCTCACCTCTCCAGGTGCCTCCGTCCTGCTCCTGATGCCACATCCTGACCTGGCACTGGCCGTGCACACATTGCCAAAGCTCTGAGCACCGTGGGCATGGCGCAGAAAAACTGCAACTGCAAAAGATTTCTGTATCTTTTCCCAGCTCCCTTCATCTTTTTCTGGCTCCCTGCATTTTTTCCCAGCTCCCTGCATTTCCCCGCTGAGTTGTCTGCATCTTTTTCCACCTCCCTGCATCTTTTCCCAGCTCAGCAGCCTGGGAGCATTCAGATCCCTGCTCCTTCTTATCAATCCCTTTCCAGTGCTCCTCCAGCAGCACCAGGCAGTGCCTGGCACGTCCTGTTGCCCCGGAGTCTCATTCCCAGTCTCCGTCCCAGTGTCACTCTGGCACCTGGCTCAGAGGAGCTCATTATCCACATTCCTGGACGAGGCTGTTGGAATCCCAGGATGAGGCAATGGTGGATTTTTGCCCTTGCCCTCTGTTGACAAACCCAATTTGTGGGTGAATAATGAGTAACCTTTGAAAGCGAGCGCCGTGGCTGATGTGGATGCCCTTGGGTTTTGTGGGATGAGTCACTGTGGAGAGCAGGAACTTCCTCACGGACAGGCAGCTGCACTTCATCCTCTGCTGCAGATTCCTCGGAGCTGGAAAACCTCAAGCCCTGTGCAGCATTTTTCCAGGGGTGCATCTTTCCCTGCTAACAGCACAGCTGCCACTGGGTGTTTGTCGGGGCAGCATTCCCCCTCCGGTGACAGCTCTGCCTGGAATATCCAGCCTGGAATATCCCTCTGTTTTCATTGCTCTTCCAAGGTTCCTCTCATATGTAAGTCATCAATGCAGCAGCATGAGCAGGGATCTTGCAGCTGTGACCTTTCAAGTGGGTGGCATTTTCTGCTTCCTCCCCAGCATCCTCCGGGATCGACAGCTCATGTGATCCCATCAGCCACGGGCCAAATCCGGGCTGGGAAAAGCAGGATGAGGCTACCAGGAAATACCTGCTGCACTCATCTCTGTATGGCCGGGATCTTCAAAGCTCCCAGGAGGAGCCAGGCTCCTTAGGCAGCCCTGAAATCCTAATTTGCTGTTTGTGCAGGCAGCAACCTCGGAGATAAACAGCTCCAAGTTTGTTACATCCCATCCCTTCGGAGCACCTTGTCTTCCTCTGCAAAGCTAAAAGCAGGATTTGGGTTTCTTTTGGCTTCTGTTCCTATCTAGTGCTGAACATACTCCATCAATCCCCATACTGGAGGTTTATTTCAGATTCCTACAAGTAAATAAATCCATATAAATAAAATAAAAGCCCCCCCAAGCAGGGCTGGAGCAATGAGCATCCCCATCTCTGGGGTTCCACATGATATTTCTTCCCTGCCTCCATCCCAGCACATTTTGCTCCACATAGAACCAACTGCTTAGAGAAGGCAAAAGCTGAAAAAACTCTTTTTTTTTTAATCATTTAGTAATTTACACCTCGCTCCCATTGTAACTGGAATTATGAGTAAGGCTGAAAAGAAACTGCTGCAGATGGCAGCATAAAAATGTGATTTTTAACACATTTTGTGTTTTCTTAAGCATCTCTGGTTTTGCCCAGGGTACATTTCAATTGCTATTTATTTAGTCCTCACCTCTGACAGCTCAGGGTTTGCTAAGCTGCCATCTGGGATGGAAGGAAAATGGGAAAATGCCCTTTTTTCCCCCCTGTTTTTCTTCTTTCGACCTCAGAAAATATAACAGGGGCTCGATGTCTTGTGGGTGGACATTTCGTAATTTAAATGTGTCAGTGAGCTGGGTGCTTACAGCCTGGAGTGGGACTTGGAATCCTGGAAGGGTTTGGGCTGGAAAGGACCTTAAAGCCCATCCAGTCCCATCCCATTCCACCCAATGGAAGGGACATTTCCACTATCCCAGGCTGCTCCAAGCCCCGTCCAACCTGGCCTTGGGCACTTCCAGTGATCCAGGGGCAGCCCCAGCTTCCGTGGGAATCTCTGCCTGGGTGTTACCAAAGACTTCAATGATCCTCGTGGGTCTCTCCCAGCTCAGGATATTCCACGATTCTCTGCCATACTTATCACAGTTTTAAGCCATTTTCCATCAGGGTTGAGGGAAGGATTTGGGACAGAGCCGGTGCCTTGCTGCTGAGGCCCTTCACTGACAGAGCTGCCAAGGCACGGTGGCTGTTCTGCCCTTGCTTCACATTTCTCCTCTTTTTTTTTTCAGCATTTCCATAAAATTTTTACATCCAGTCCTTCACTGTTTTTTTATCCTCCAGGCTTTTTCAGCCTGGCTTTATTAAAATCAAATGCTGCCCAGCCCCAAACACAGCACCGGGCTGGGTTTTCCTGGTGTGTTTTCACACCACAACTGTTTCCCATTTCTCCCGGGCTCTCGGGAGCCCACGGGCTCGGGAATCGGGGATCGGCTCCGTGTGTTCCCCACAAACGTGCTCTTGGTTTGCTGGAAAAATCCAGGTCATCCCGGAGCTGGAAATGCACCCAGCCTTGGCTTCCAGTGACACCGAGTAGCCAACCCAAGTTAAATATTTCACTGCAGATGTTGCCGAGAGCTTAAAGTTACCCAAAATTATGGATTTAACGAGGCAAGGAGAGGAGCTGCAGAAAGATCCAAATCAGAGGAGCCGCCAGTGTTTTCCAGCCTGGTGTCAGGCTGATCAGATGTGACATCCTTGACTTTTTCCTTGCGTTTTCCCGGTGCCTGCGGATGTGGTCGTGTCCTTTCCTTTTAGCTTGAAAAGGCAGAGATGGGTTTGAATCCGTGTTAGGCTTGAATTTGGGGAGCAGGGTCCCAGTGCAGCTGTTGCAGAAGTCTCCACAATTGGTGAAACCAAAACCTTGGATCTGAGTTGCTTTGGAAGGGGATTGTGACACAGATCCCATTTCCCTGTGCCAGGGCTGTCTGAGATTGGCCATACTCAGCATTCCCAGCAATATTTATTCCCAAGAACATTGTTTTCCCCATGTTCTGTCTTTAATACCAATTTCATCCAAATTTTACCAAGACCTGGACTAGTGAAAATGTTTGCTATCAGGATGGATTTTTTTTTTTCTGGTGTGTTCTCCTCTTCTTCCCAAAAAAAATTTGGTTTGCTCTGATTTTGGCAATTGTTAAATACATCTAAATATTGCAGGAAAAGTGATTTTCAAAGGAGCCTGCAGTGCCTGGATGGGGAAAGGGAATGGAAGCATTTTTGCCAGAAGTGTTTTAGCATTCCTTCAATCAAGGCATATAAACAGTTCCATGTGACTTTGGGCTGATCCAGGATTTGAGAGCAGGGTTTAATTCACATCATTTCTCGCAGAGGGAATTTCGAACCCACACATCTCCTGGTGAAGAATGTTCTAATTAGTAGGGAGAAGGATATTCTGGATGGATATTCACTTTCTAGTCTTGATGGTGTTCCACTTCATTATTGATCACTCAGTAATCATCCAGCGTTAATTACAGGGGAGTTCTGTGCAGCCGAGTTATTGATTGGTGCCTATTGACAGCCCTTTCCAGGCTGTAATTAAACCTCAAACCAGGATTATTTCTGCAGGGCTGAAAAATGCTTTTCCTGAATCCTTCTTTTCCTGTGTGTTGGTATTAGGGGATAATCCTGGCTCTGCAGCACAAATGGCAAATGAAAATGGTGTTTGTGGTTTGAGCAAGTCCAGAGTTGGTCCTTGTGGTGTCTGGGTCCTGCTGAAGCCGGTGGGAAAGGCCCCATGGAGCTGAGGACTGGTTCCATCCTCCAAAAGCTGCATGCCTGGAACCTTTTGGGAAGGCCCGAGGTGCTGGGAATGCCTGGGGTGGAATTCCTCATCCTGGCCACCGTGTAGAACTAAAGGGCCCTCATTTTGCCACTTGAGTAAGTGACCGTCCACTTTTTGCTTTGGTTTGCACGTGGTTGGAAATTAGGGAGGAATTTCTCTATGGAAAGGGCTGTCCAGGGTGGAGTCCCCATCCCTGGAGGGATTTCAAAGCCGTGTGGATGTGGCACTTGGGGACGTGGGTTCGTGGTGGCCTTGGCTGTGGTAGGGGAAGGGTTGGACTTGATCTCAGAGGGCTTTTCCAACCTAAACAATTCCATGATTCCAAATAACACCCACCCCAGGGTGGGTCACGGGGACAACCCCCCAGCCCCTCTTGGCAGCCACGTGGTTTCCCACAGGGATGGTCTCTGCCATGGATGTGCCCTGGCTGTTCCCAAGGCGCTGCATCCCACAGCTCCACGGGGATTTGTCTGCATCCCCTTCCAGAGGCACATCCAGCCGACGGCACAACCTCCCCTGTGTAACTGTTTGGGGGTTTGACAGTTTTATAACCTTAAATTTGCACCTTCTGGATAAACGGTGACAGTTAATGATTCATTGCCGTGTTGGAATTTTTCTTATGATGTCTTAATATCCGAGCATGGAGCAGAGCTCAGCAGAGAGGGAAAATAAAAACCTGGAGCAAAACGCTCCCAGAACAACTTGGATAGGCAGGAATTGCCCAATCCTGCCAGCGCCATCCAAAATATTTAGGATTATTTTTTTAAAGCTGTTTCCTGGGTGTCCAGCTCCAGTTGGAAACTGGTTTGAAAGGAGTCTGGGAAAAAAATGTCCATGGGTGCATTCCTCACTTTTTAAGAAGGAAGTTGATTTTGATATCACAAGCCATCTGCTGGTTTTGATCAAAACAGGCAAAAATTAATCAAAACTTTGTACTTTGGAAAGACCTAAAGCTGTGCCAACAAAAAAAGCCAAACCATAATTCAGTCACTTTTTAGAGTCAGATCAATTCTTTCTGTTTATTTGCCATCATTTTGCCCTATCCTGCCCTATCCCTGGAAGTGTTGGATGGAGCTTGGAGCAACCTGGTCTAATGGAAGGTGTCCCATGAGGCAGAGTGGTCTCCAGGCATTCTGGGCCTGGCCCATTTTGTATTTTGATGAATCCACGACTTCTGATTGGAAAAAACCCTTCCCGAGCTGCTCTCCCTGTGGAGGAGGCAGATGCAGGGCAGAGCATGAGGTCCCTCTGGAGCTCGTGGGGCTCTTTCCAGCATCCCCACGTGGAGACACCACCAGAGCAGAGCCCTTCGGCTGGACTTGAGCTCTGCACGTGCCATAAAAGTGCTTTTAACGAGCGGTATGGAGCTGGTTAGTGGGAGCACTTGGAGCATTCATGGATGCAGGGACTTTTTAAGGAGCTGTTGGACTTGGCGGCTGGAATGAGCTCATCGGAACAAGCGCTGCCCTCGCGCCGGCTGAAGGAACCCAGGCCTGCTCCGAGGGAGCAGCATGCAGCTTTTCCAGCGCTCCCGTCCTGGGGATGGGTCCTGAGGTGTTTTTCCAACAGCTCCTGTGGAGCTCTCTGCTGGTCATGGGACATCAGCGTTCCTTGCTGTGTGCCAGAGGGAGCAGGGTCCTGCTGGGATGCCAGGAAGGGCTGCGGTGCCTTGGGTGTAACAACCTGACTTGCACTTGGAAAAAATTCCTCTCTGTGAGAGTGGGGAGGCCCTGGCACAGGGTGCCCAGAGCAGCTCTGGCTGCCCCTGAATCCCTGGAAGTGTCCAAGGCCAGGCTGGACAGGGCTTGGAGCAGTCTGGGATAGTGGAAGGTGTCCCTGGCAGAGGGGTGAAACTGGGTGAGCTTTAAAGTCCCTCCAACCCAAACCATTGCATGATTCTGTAATTTTGGGTTGAGGTCCTCTCCATCCTGCTTCTCCCGTGTTTGTACCAAATTCCACGGTCCCTTTTATCGGGTTTCCCTCTTCCTGCTCCCCCTCCTCCTGGTGACCATGAAAGGTGTGGTGGTGACCTGCCAAGACTTCCAAAGGTCAGGGTTTGGCACCTTGTGGGTGGGACCTGCATGCAGGGCTGGGCTGGGTTTGCAGCTGGAATTTGTTCTGGGTTATCCCTGCACAAGCTCAAAAGCTGAGGGTCTGTAGGGAGGATCCCCCTGTCTCATTTGTCGCCTTCTTTCCATGCGGTGTCGTGTTCTCCATGGAGAAACCATCCAAACCGTGGAGGACTCTCAGGCTTCTCTTCCTGCCCTTTGTCAGCATCCTCATGGAATGGTTTAGGTTGGGAAAAGCCTCTCAGGCCATCAGTTCCAACCATTCCCAGCACAGCCAAGGCCACCACTGACCGATGTTCCCAAGTGCCACATCCACTCAGATTTGAAATCCCTCCAGGACTGGGACTCCACCCCTGTCCTGGGCAGCTGTGCCAGGCCTGGACAGCCCTTTCCAGGAAGGAATTCTTCCCTAATATCCAATCTAAACCAACTAAGAGGCCTGCCACTAAAATTTTTGGAGGAAATTGGGAGTAAAATGATGAAGAAATGATCTGAAATTGCTCCTCTGATGTAGGATCTGCTGAAAAGCTGGTTGGGATTCGCTGCTCCATGGAAATGCTTTCTGGCCTTCAGTAAAACATCTGTAAGATGCTGGAGGATTTTTGCCATGGATTGTCTTGATAGCAGCTTCCCCTTTTAGGAAGGAAGGGTTGGAGAGATGTTGATAATTCAGAGCAGAGTAGCAGGGAATTCTTGGCCTCTGTAAAATGATTCTTTCATTTCCGAGTGGTCCAGCGCTTCCCTAACCAGGCCTGGGGCAGTTCTTAGCCTGTCCTGTGTTAATGTGGAATTGTTGCCTCCAGCAAGGAGTCAATGGATCAACCAACACCGAGAGGGATTTTCCATAACAAAGCTGCAGCGCAGGATAAAAAGTGTCAAAGTCAGGAATTCCGAGCCACATCCGGGCTCGGCAGGAGCAGGACAGGAGGAGCCCGGCTGTGTTTCAGACCCAAAGCGAGCGACTGATCCTCAATTCACACACAGGACTTGGGTAATCGAGTTAAAGGGATACAATTTCCCAAAACAGGAATATTTGCTGCAATGTCTCGGGATCAATGATGAAATAAGTTTAACTCCTCTGGCACTGGATTTGTCTCTCATCCCAGCCCCAATCCTGGGGGTTTTAGAAGGGGAGTGTGCGCTGAGCCTGTCTGTCCATTCTTCTCCTGACTTCCTGTCCTTGGAATCAGAGAATCACTGAGGTTGGAAAAGCCCTCCATGATCATCGAATCCAAGCTGTGGCCGATCCCCACCTTGTCCCCAGCCCAGAGCACCAAGTGCCACATCCAGGTGTTCCTTGGACACCTCCAGCAGTGGGATTGCACCACCTCCCTGGGCATTTCAAATGCCTGACAGCCCTTTCCGTGAAGGAATTCTCCCTGAGAAGAAGGGAGGAGGGCAGAAGGTCCTGACCTGGAGGGCAGGGGGAGTGCTGGAGTGTGAGATTTGGGGATATATAAATACATACCTACACATATAAAACCATAACCACGCCGCTTTCACTCTGTTGCTTCTCTTTGACATTTTTTCCACTGAAAATCTGGAAGTGGTGCTTCTCCCTAGAAATGCTCCACAGTCAAATCCCATAATCTGTGGGAACTCCAGTGGGTGGCTCATCTAGCAACAAATTAAAAACCAGTTGGGAAGGAGACACGTTCAGATCGAACCCAAATGTAGGGGTGTGGGATGACTATGGAAAGGATTTGGGTCCCTCTTGCTTTTAGACCCAGGATTTAGGCCTGGAATTGCAAAAACCTGATGGTGCAATTTGTAGTGGGTCAAAGCCTGACCCAGACCAAGGACAGGTTTTAGTGAAGGTTGTGCATTTCTGTGTCCGTAGTCTTCCTCAGCAGGGACTGACCTGCTCCCTTTTCTCCTGGTGCTTCCAATAGCTCCCTGAATTTCTCTGGGATTCACAAAACCCTCTCCTGTCTAAATTAGAGCGAGTGGACAGAGGGGATTATTTTCCTGTGTATTTCTCTGCACTAAACAGCAGAGATTAAATCCTCATGCAAGTAGCCAGTTAAGGAGTTAACCAGAAATTAATTTAATAATGGCAAAAAATGAAATATTCTTGTTGCTGCTATTTAATGGGATTTTTTTTTATCTGTGCCTATGATGAATTTTTGGGGAAAACTACACATATGACTATTTTCCTAGGAATAGCTTAACAAATACACTCCAGTGCAGGTAGAGACTCTACTTTGATTTTAGACTCTGCTTTGGGGCAGCAGGAAGGACTGGATGGTTCTTGAGGTCTCCTTTTTCCCTTTAAATGATTTACAGTCATTTACACATCCCAATTTTGGCTTTTCTGTGCCAATGGCTCGATATCAGGAAGCCCCAGCGAGGTGATCCCGTCCCCATGCTAAGGACAAGCTCCAGGTAGCCCTCGCTTGTGTTTAAGAGTTTCCAGCTTGTTTTTGTCCCTCCTGGACAAATATCCAGCCTGGGCCATGGAATATGAGCTTCCTCTGCCTACTGGATGTTTGTAACAATCTGGGATTTCAAAAAAAACCCAACCCCAGCCAAACAAAGGAGCCCAACCTGTAAAAAAGTTACGGCTGGAGGTGCCCATTTTCTGACAGAGGGGTTTGGTAACGGAGCAGGGGACAGAAATGTGAGGAATAATTGGTTTTGGGCCTAGAACCAGGAAAACTACTTTTCCAAATTAATCCAGCGAGAGCCATGAATCCACTGTATTTCATATCACACTTCATAAAACTCCAGTCATAATCCATAAAAGTGACATTATTAGATTAAAACCCTCAGTTCCTCCTAGAAGGAGCTCGCTCATTAGACATGCTGTAGTTTTATAACCTCAAAGTTCCTCCCCAATTACCATGATTAATACTGGGCTTTAATAAAAAATTTCTCCCCATCACCACAGGGGTTGATCCCATCTGGTTGGTGTAATTGGGAGTTTCAATATTGTCCAGCAAGGGAAAGACACTCTGGGAGCACAAATCAAAGCTGAGGATGGGAGCAGCAGAGGGTGGATGAGGATGGAGGTCTGGAGATCCAGCTGGGTTTTGGTGGTGGTTGGAGCATGGAAAAGCCAAGGTGACGTGGGCCAAAGGCTGGAATTGCTGTGGGAAGCGTGGATAAATTCTCCTTCCTCGTGCAGCCGATGGGAAGGAGCAGGGAAGCTCCCTGTGCTCTGCCAACAGGGATCTGCCCTGGAAAATCCATCCTAAATGAGACATCCCACCCAGAACTAGTGCATCTCCACCCTGCCAGGGGGAGCAGCATGTGGAAGCTCCAGAAACCACGTGAGAAAAGCAGGATTTGGGGAAATACTTGCTGCCTGCCGAGGTTTGGATGGCAGTGGATCCCTAAATCCTGGGAGAGGCTGTGCTCACGGGATCAGCGCTGTGGGAGACACCGGGATTCAGCTTCACCCTGGGTGCCATGGACACGTCAGTCCCTCTGCTCTGCGCTGGTGCATGAGGACCTGGAGCTGCTGGAGCAAGTCCAGAGGAGACTATGGAGCTGCTCCCAGGGCTGGAGCCCCTCTGCTCTGGAGCCAGGCTGGGGGAGCTGGGGGTGTCCAGCCTGGAGAAGAGAAGGTTCCAGGGAGAGCTCAGAGCCCCTTGCAGGGCCTAAAGGGGCTCCAGGAGAGCTGGAGAGGGACTGGGGACACGGGATGGAGGGACAGGACACAGGAAATGGCTTCCCACTGCCAGAGGGCAGGGATGGATGGGATATCGGGAAGGAATTCCTGGCTGGGAGGGTGGGGAGGGCCTGGAATAGAATTCCCAGAGGAGCTGTGGCTGCCCCTGGATCCCTGGAAGAATCCAAGGCCAGGCTGGAGCAGCCTGGGATAGTGGAAGGTGTTGGGGTTGGAACTGGATGAGCTTTAAGGTCCCTTCCCACCCAAACCATTCCATGAGGATGATGATGAAATAATATAAAACTCACTCTAAAAGCCGCTTGCTGGGACACCACCCCTCAGCACGTTTGAAAAATCCCGTTTTTTGGCTTTGAAGCAGGAATTCCTTTGAGGTTTGTCCTCGCAGATCTGAGGGGTCCATGGTCTCATCAACCCCCTGCGAGCAGGAGCTGGCGCGAGCTCCGAGCCTCAGCCAGAAGCGCTGAAATTAAAAACGTGTCGGCTCCGGGATTCCTCCACAGCCCAGAAAACGCCAAACTCGTGTTATTTTTGAATCCCCTGATTTTTCAGGGCTGCTGGAAATAAGATCTCCTGACTCCTGACTTCCAAGCAATAAAGAGAGGTGAATCACTCCTGAAAAAACCCTCCCGTGGACCACCCAGGGGCTCCTGCAGAGCTGGGAACCAGAAGTGGCAAAGTGCAGAAGGATTTTCTTAACGCAACTGCAACTGCACGAGGCAAAATCGCCTCGGAACGGGAGCGGAGTTCCCCAAGTGAGAGGTGTGATAATGAATCCAGGCTGATTAATATGCATCGAGCTAAATCACATTCAGGTCAAAGGGTGAGCCCCAAACCTCGAGTGTAACACGTTCCATTCCAGGACCCAACATGTGTCTGGAATTCAGATAGAAATAGCGCTTTTTTTTTTTCCCCCTCATAATTATCCAACTCAGCATAAATTATTATTTTTTTAACTAAATAATAGTTAGGATTTTTGTTCCTTGCTGTGATTGGTCAGAGCTCTCCTTTTTTTAACGATCTGTGACTTTCTGGAGAGTCCTGCTGGGGTTTTAAAAGTTGTAACTTGCAAATCACCATGTCAAGAACCATGGTGCCAGTCATATAAAATATGAAATCACACGTTCTTAACATTTATTTGTTGTCATTTTTAGTGAGAAAACATGGTTTTTTTTTTTAACAGAACACTGGCTGAAAGTCCTCAGACTGAATTTGTCCCTGTGTTCTCGATGTTCGTACCGTAGAGAGGTATTTTGGGAGACCACATGCAAGATACTCTCCTAAACAGCCAATAAAAGCTAAAATTGAACCAAAATAACGCCTCTTAAAATGCACACTTCTATATTTAAAGTTCCAAGATTTCCTCCTGAAGGGTTTCAGGAGCGTTGCTGTCATGGATCCCTTGGAATAAGCAGGAAGCAGCTGATTCCTGTGGGAGTCACTGTGGAAATGGAGTCACTGTGGAAATCGAGTCGCTTTGAAAATCAAATCGCTTTGGAAATCGAAGTCACTTTGGAAATCAAATCACTTTGGAAATCGAGTCACTTTGGAAATCAAATCGCTTTGGAAATCGAGTTGCTCCATCCCCTGGCTGATGCCTCGTGGGCAGAGCTCACATTGTGAACCAGGGGGACACATTTGGGCTGGGGCCTGGGCTCCAGGAAGGCTTTGCCATCCTGGAAATTCAGCGAGGTCCGCATTGGGATGCTAAAATCCATCACCGCGGGTTTTCGTTGGCGTTTAGGGAGATCCAACGCTCTCTGCTTGCTTGTTTCCCATTTAGGTGCTCCTGATCATCAGTGGGAACCTGAGTTTCCTGAACTGGCTGACCATGGTGCCCAGCATCGCCTGCTTTGACGATGCCAGCCTGGGGCTGCTCTTTGGCTCCCGGCTGCGGGAACGGGCGGCGCGCGTGCAGCTCCCAGGGCCGCAGGGAGAGAGGCTTTCCCTGGGTGAGTTATTCCCAGAGAGGGAAAAGGCGGGATTTTGGTGCACTTTCATCTTGGAAACAAAGCTCTGCTCCTCTGTGGGCAGGGGGGGTGCCTGGAGCTCACGGTGTGAAGCTGGTGGTCGGTCCATGAGGGTCTGTGGGGACATCGCTGGAGGTTGGGACATCGCCACGGGGACGTGGCTTCAGGGCCGTCTCCTCAGCAGGACCAATGTCACAGCAAATCCAGGCAGCTGCAGCTCTTGAAAGGCAGGGCTTGCTCTGCCCCCTGTGACTCGAACTCAAAATAAGAATGTGGAGTTGTACTGCTGACCTTAGGGGTTTGTTTTTAACTCGTTTGTTAATTTTGGCTGTTTAAAGACAAGGATGAAACACCCAGTGTGACTTGAGGTGGGCTTAGAAGTTGGGTTCTCACGTTGGCTCTCCTCCATGGCGTGATGAAGAGAAGGCTCCAGGGAGACCTTGGAGCCCCTTCCAGTTCCTAAAGGGGCTCCAGGAGAGCTGGAGAGGGACTTGGGACAGGGATGGAGGGACAGGACACAGGGAATGGCTTCACATGGACAGAGATCAGGGCTAGGTGGGATATTGGGAAGAAATCCTCCCCTGTGAGGGTGGTGAGGCCCTGGCACAGGGTGCCCAGAGAAGCTGTGGCTGCCCCTGGATCCCTGGAAGTGTCCCAGGCCAGGTTGGACGGGGCTTGGAGCACCCTGGGACAGTGGAAAGAGCAGCTGCTGGTGGCCACCACTGGTGGCGTGGCCACCATGGAGGTGGGGAGGGAATTCCCCAGAACAGGGAGGAGAAGAACTCCTGTTCATACCACAAATATGAAAAAGCAAATACTAGGGGGGTTGAGACTGGAGAAAAGGGCTCGAGGTGGATGATTTTCTCTTCCAGAGGCAGTTTCCAAGCAGCCCTGATCCAGGAGAAGCAGCACTGGGATGTTTCTCATGAGGCTGCATAGCAGATGGGGAGTGGTGTTTGCAGCATTTTTATAAACCGCATATAAGCAACAAATTGCCTGTAATATCAACAACAATCACAGCTGCTGGGGTTAAATATCCCAAACATCTGTCAGAGGAAGGAGAAATGTCAACAAGAGGCAGCATCTGTCTCCAGTCTTTTCTACCAAGAATCAGCTTATTAACCAAAAATGGGAGTTCCAGCCATGCAGCTTCGTTAAATGCTGTGTCTTTTATTTCACATATTTTGCTGGAATAAATCTTTATCGGCTTTTCTCCTCCTGGAGCTTTGCTTTAGAGGCTGCGAAACTCTCAAACTTTTCCTACCAACTCCATTTATGCCTCCAATCCCAAACAACGCTGAGGCTGCACCTTCTTTTTGGAAGGAGAAGCCAAAGGGAGTCCCTGTGAGGGGGAGGCAGATCCTGTTTTGAGGAACTCACACCTTTTCTGTGATGTTCTCCAGGGAGTCTGACTGAGCCAGGGTGTCCAAGCAAGGACAAAATCCATCCATCCCACTCTGGGTGTAGCTCTGTCCCACCCTCAGAAGGGGTGGGGTATCAGTAACATCCCGGAAATTTGAATCCCTGCCTATTTTCTCTGCTAAGGAAGCCGGGGCTGTGGAGCTGGTGCTGATGGGTGCCAGGAGGCTCAGAGGAGCCCTCAGGAGGGCCCCCATGTCCTGCTCGTGACCTGATTTTGTGAGGCCACATCCTTGAAGTGTGTGTTTGATTCCTACTGTGTTTGATTCCTACTTCCCATCCAGATCCCACTGGCTCCTGTCCCCAAGTTTTGCTCCATCTTGGCCATCTAGGTTATTTTTTTCCCTGAATTAACCACTTTTTCTCTCAGATTGAGTGGCTGTGACCCCAAGGGCCTAGGAGACAGGATGAGAACCACCCCTGCTGAAGGGTGAGCAGCCATGGACTGCTGAGGAGCCAAGTGGGGGCTCTGTGTCTGTACCTGCTCCTGAATTACAGGGGAAGAAGTTCAGCCCCTCTAAAAAACCCCCCAAAAATGCCCCAAAGCCTCGCACACAGCAGCACAGGGGGTGAGGGAAGGCCCGATTCAAATGATTCTCCAGAAATGTTCTCAGACTAAACAATTATTAATAGCTTCTGAGAGAGGTTCAAATAAACATCCCTCTCCTGCAGAGATAAGGGGAAAGCTCCACGCAGTTGCTTTGAATCTGATCCTTTGGCTGTTAATGTTAAATAAATCGAAAAGGGCCATGAGGGAAGGAGCCCCTCGGGGGTCACCTCTGCTTATTTGTCTGCTCGTGGCGGTGTCTGCCCGGCCTGGGATCCAGCCCAGCCCTGTGCTGCTCCTGCAAACCCCGTCCCAGAGCAACACCCGTCTCCTCCAGGAGTGGTGGGGAACAGGAGTTTTGCAGCAGGAAAAGCCCTCAGGATGGGGAGAGCCTGGAGCAGCAGGAGGGGGCAGGAGCGGCCCCAGGACTCCACGCCCGGCTCCCAGAGCAGGAGGCTGATCCTGAGCAAGGTGCGAGTGCCAGCTGTGGTTTTTCCCCTGTATTAAAGCCATGATTAATGTCACATTTTAGACATTTTTCCTTGTAGCCCTTGCTCAGACTATTTAGAGAAAGGCAGATCCCGACAGCGATAGCGGCCCGTGGCAAGGTCGGGGTGATTACAGCGGGGTTTTGTCAGTGATGGGGCCGGCACGGGGGGCCCTGGGGGTGGGAATGGGAATGGGAATGGGAATGGGAATGGGAATGGGAATGGGAGCAGAGCAGTGAAATCATAGAATCACAGAATCACCAGGTTGGAAGAGACCTTCAAGATCATCGAGTCCAACCCATGTCCAAACACCTCAACTAAACTAAACCATGGCACCGAGTGCCACATCCAATCTCTTTTTAAACACATCCAGGGATGGTGATTCCACCACCTCCCCAGGTAAACCATTCCAGTATTTTATCACTCTTTCTGTTAAAACCTTTCTTCTAATATCCACCCTATATTTTCCTTGGAGCAACTTAAGACTGTGTCCTCTTGTTCTGTCAGAACAAGGACAAATCACCTCCCTCTTGTCTGGTTTTGTGTCCCCCACAGGCTCCTGTGTCCGCAGAGTGCTGAACATCTCCTTGGGCCTCCTGATCGTCTACCTGAGCATCCCAGTGGTGCTGAACCTGCTCAACTCCAGACAGGTCATGAACACCTCGTTCAACCCCCTCAGAATCGTCAACACCTACGGAGCCTTTGGGAGGTACAGGGGCTTTCTTGGCACATCCCGGACCTCTGCTCCTCTGCCCAGGGTGTTCCAGAGCCAGACGTTCTGTGTGCCTCAAACCTCAACAGAAATCCTTCCAGCAGACCTGAAATATGAAGGGGATGGAGAAAAAGAGCAGGTTCCTTTCCCACTGAAATACAATTTATGGATTATCTGTTCATGAGAGAGAAGGAGAAAAGGAGCAGGTTTCTTTCCCACTGAATTTATTTTCTTTGACCTCTTTTCTTTCTTAGCTCATTCTGTCTGTTCTAGACTTGGAGTGTCTGTTCATGAGAGAGATGGAGAAAAGGAGCAGGTTCCTTTCCCACTGAATTACGATTTATGGATTATCTGTTTATGAGGCAGAAGGAGAAAAGGAGCAGGTTTCTTTCCCACTGAATTTATTCTCTCTGAGCTGTTGATGAGTCAGCTCATTCCATCAACATAGCAAATGTGAGAGCAGGATGAAAATATCCATAGGAGAGTTCATCCAGTGGACAGATTTCACCTTCCCCAGCCCTCTTTATTTCTGCTGAGCTTCTCTTCCCCTGCACTCCTTTCTCTCCCTCCTGGAAACATCCACAGCAGCTCTTGGTAGCAGATTTTAGGCCAACAAAAGGAAGTGCTTTTTCCAACAAGTGGCTTGGGGAATTCATTGCTCC
This sequence comes from Monarcha castaneiventris obscurior, assembly GCA_026261815.1. NCBI lineage: Eukaryota > Metazoa > Chordata > Aves > Passeriformes > Monarchidae > Monarcha > Monarcha castaneiventris. The sequence continues at coordinate 8,040,150 of JAMPIT010000856.1, read as the reverse complement.
AGGAATGGAGACCAAAGTAGAAATGGCCTCAAACGAGAAGATTTGAGAGGACAGAGCCACCAGCAGCTCAGGAAATCCCGCTCAGGACTGCAAGGTGGGATGGACAAGGGAGGTGTCTCCAGCTGTGTTTGGAGCCACACTGCTTTGGTCTGGGTTTTAAGGACCCAAATCTGGTTTTTTGGGGGACTAAAGCTTAGGTGAGCCATGGCTGGGCTCAGCCTAACCCCTCTCATGTGCTGTCCATCCCAGCCTCTTCCAACCGGGAAAATGATGGAAAGCAGGGCTGCAGCATCAGGTTGTTCCAGGGACAACAACAAGGCCTGGCTTCTCTGCAGGCTTTGCCACCACCTGCTCACAGTGACTGTGGGATGTTCTCCAGAGCTCTGGGATGGGCTCTGGACGAGGCCCCAGAGGAGAAGCCAGCAGTAAATAAATGCATTTTGCAGAAGGTGAAGCAGTTTGGCTGTTAAAGGCCCGGCCGGGCGGGTGGTGAAGGGGAGGAACGAGTCCCACCACAAGCACTGGAGATGCTGAGGATACAGCAAATTATTATCATCTTTCCCTCAGTTTTCCAAATCGCAGAAATTTCTGTGGACAGAAAAAAAAAACGAGAAAAAAAAATACTAAAACCATCAACAATACTTGTGGAAAATGCCAACATTTCCTCTTTTTTTTTTTTTTTTTTTTTTTTTTGAGAGAGAGAGAAATAACCCCAGAAGCTCTTTGAAGGCTGGAGTGGTGAAGCTCCAGGAGATTGTTTTCTTTGGGTTGTTGTTCTTTTTCTTCTTCGGTCTTTGGTTTCTGTTTCACCAGTTACCAGACCCTACAGAGCATGTGCTGCAGTGCTGCTGTAAGATGTTTGTAATTCCAGCCTATGTAAACCAATAAAAAGAGGATTGCAGCTTATAATGAATCTCCGATGATGTGAAACCTGACAGGTTTTGAATCCCACAGTAGGACTGTGCTTTTATTGGTAATTTGGTGTCCCTGATTTACAGAGTGCTCCTAAGCCTTGGGCAGCCGGCCATGGCTCATAACTCAGCCCAGGGGATAATATGGAACTTGGCTGGAGAATCCAGAGATCTCCTAAAGGGAGGGAACAATTATAAGAAGAGATGCTCAGCATTCCTTGGGTTGGGAGCATCTCTCCCTGGAAGCCATCGGGGCAGAAGGTGGAGGTTGTGTGTTCCCAAAATTTCAGTTTCTCGGGTTGGAGGAGGCAAAATCAAATAGAAAAAAATCAAAAGTGTGTTGGGAGCTGGAGAACTTTGCCGGGCAGGTTTCCTTAGCTCCGTGTTCCTCGTGGAAAGCAGCTCCTTGGAGCAGGTGAGTGTCTCTGGCAGGTCACCCAGCACTCCAGGGTGGTGTTTCCATGGCCTGGAGTTTGCCATTCCCACTGCTCCATGCTGGGAGCGCAGCTGAGCCACGTGGGAATACTCATGACCTGCCTCTGATCCAGAACCACAGACTCACCCATTCCATAGGAATCATCTTTGTGGATCAGAGCCCTCCCTCAGGCTGGAACAGCTGCAGGTGGGAGAAGGAAAGGGGTGGAATTTGACTGTGCTGCTGGAGAGAGGAAAGTACCAGGATCCCGAGGTTCTCAGGATCCAGCTGTGCCTCCAGGCCAGTGACTTGTGTTCCGTGTGGACTCTCATGAACCGGAGCTTTTAGCTGAGATACTGGGGAGAAATCCTTCCCTGTGAGAGTGGGGAAGCCCTAGCACAGGTTGCCCAGAGAGGCTGTGGCTGCCCCATGATCCCTGGAAGTGTCCAAGGCCAGGCTGGACAGGGCTTGGAGCAACCTGGGATAGTGGGAGGTGTTGGGGTTGTGACACGTTTTGTGCCATAAATCAGCTTCTCCTGATGGGAGAGGATCTCAGAGTCCTCGCTAGAAATTCCCTAGACGGACAGGACAGACCAGCATTCAGTCTCTTCTTCTTCTTCTAGGAGTTGTTTATTAAGTTCTTATCAGCTGCAAGGTTACAAGGAACGTAGTGAGAGTGGAGAGATGCTGTGAGAGACCTCGTATCAAGATTTTGCAGCCCTTTTAAAGGCATTTTACCCAATAGAAGTTTGAAACAACAGATATTTTTACTTTTCCACTGATGTCCAGTAAATCACCTTGTAATGCAGACAGGAACTGTGGCAAATTTTATTCAATCATGCTGAGCTACTTCTGCTGCAGAAAATGGAGTTGTGGAAGAAGGAGCACGAAGCCTAAAATGATGTAAACATCCACCATTTGGGAAACCTCACTATTTATCTATTTGCTACATGAACAAACCCAAAACCTCTAAATTCTTCACCCTGTGACATTCTTACATAATATTCTACTATCTACTATAGATTTTAATTCTTCCCAGAATGTAGGCAGTTTTCTCCATGGATAAAGGTCAAAACCAGCATTGTTCAGAGGGGTTAAATTCTTTAAAACAGGCAGAGGAATATTCTCTGCACTCTGGATTCCCACAGGGTTGGAACTGGATGAGCTTTAAGGTCCCTTCCTACCCACACCAGTCTGATTTTATGATTTTCCATGACTTGAGACAAATAACAACATCCCGTTGCATCCCACAGCATCACCAAGGAGAGGACAGAAGTCATCCTTCAGGGAACGTCCAGCCTGGATCCCAATGATCCCACTGCACTCTGGGAGGAGTTTGAGTTCAAGTGCAAGCCTGGGGACTTGAGGAGGAGGCCGTGCCTCATCTCTCCCTACCACTATCGCCTCGACTGGCTCATGTGGTTTGCTGCCTTCCAGGTAGGTGCCTTTGAAAAAGCTTGGGCCTTCCTTGACCAGGAAGAACAAATTATATGGATTTACTGCATGTTGGGATCAAGGGGAAATGTTGGAAGCCGTGGCTAATTCTGTTTAAAAAAAGCAAGGACAAAGGTTGTGTTCCTTAAAGGATTGTGCTGCTGTAATGAAACTTTTGGCAATTTGCTGTGAGGTTTTTGAAGGGTTTCTTAGCAATACCAAGAATCCCTGTCAGGGACACCCCTGGGGACAGCAGCTCCCATTCCACACCTTCCCACACGTGGACATTGGTCCCTCCAAATATATTCCCCACGTGATACCAGCAAACAGGTGACAGCCAGAAATTAAATAATGGGGGGGGGACTTGAAATGCTAATTCTTGTTTAGCTTATTTTGCAAATCTTACCCACATGACATGGGCTGGGTTTTACAAAACTGACTGGCAGCAGTGGCGTGAGGCAAACCCATGCCAGAGGATCCCAGGCTTTTCCCTTTGTCCCTGCATCCTCCCCTGCAGTATCTTCTCCCCTCTGCCCCAAACTCTCCTGTGGTTGCTTTCCCTGGGGCGTTTTCATTTTGGTGCCTTTGGGATTCCTGGGCCGTGACATCAGGCCATGGTTGAATATTTACCCTGCTAGTTTGTGTGTGCTGGAATTTCATTTGATCTGCATTAGGTCTGCTTATCCCTCAGGAAAAGCACAGCCAAGGTCCAAACTCCAGCCAGGAGCAGTGCCCGGAATTAGGGAATGGTGCAGGGGGTGGTTGGAGCTGCTGGTTGAAATCAGGCTGTGTTTTGGGAGGGCTCTGAGTGCAGAGAAATCGGCTCCCCCAGGCAGAGGTTTTTTCTGAGGTGAGAAAAAGGCTCTGCCCAGAGCAGAAATGTCCTGAAGGTTTAAAATAAAAGGGATTTGAGGTTTAAAGCTGAAGAGGATGGGACACAGGTCCTGCTGTGCAGAGCAGAGTGCAGGCCCTGCCGAGGCATGCTGGGGCCAGGTGCTGCTGGAGCCAGGTGCTGATGTACCTTGGAGGAGGAAGAGCAAATAACTCAGCCTCTTTGCATCTTCGTTGTTAAATTCATTATTATTGGTGTTTAATACATTATTTGGAGTGTTTAATTCATTATTTGGAGTGTTTCATTCACTGAAAGCATCCCCCGAGTGTTCCCGTTCACCTGTTGGTCTCTTGAGGTGTGTCCACAGCAGCTAATTAGCAGTAATTAATGTTGAGGGTCTCTGTGCACAGGCAGGAGGGGGTGGATCTGTCACCCTGCATCCCCTCTGTCACCTCCCACTAGAGCAACACCCTCTGGAACGGGCCTGGTGCTCCTTCCTGGCCATCCCACTGCAGCATTCCCACATCCCTCCTGCCACTGGGACTTTCCATGGCTCCCCCAGCACACGCAGAAATCTCCGTGGAGCCATTTCAGATCCTGCTTAGAAGAGCTGTTAACAAAAGGAGGAGAAAAAAAACCCCTCTGGGAAAAGTGGGAAGTGGGGATGGCTTGTGGAAAACAGTGGGAAGGCGAGTTGCCTGGGCACGGCAGCGAGCCCTGGATGCTCAGGCATGTAAATACCTGCTTAAGCATGGAAGTAAATCCCGTTTGGAATGCCCTCTGGTCGGCTGGAGCACCGAGAGCTGCAGATCTGCTGCCAGCTGCCCTCCCTGGGCAGCTCCTGCCCAGCCGGAGAAGTCCGTGGGTGTTGTTGAGCCTTTGAGTCCCCCCAGAGCTGCAGAAAGGATGAGAAGCAGGAGCTGAAAGCCCAGGAGGAGCTTGTGAAGCCAGAGGAGTTGTGCAAAACCTGTGTGGGAATTTGCAGAGTCCATAAAACCGAGTGAGTTCCGCCTCTGGCTTAGATTTAAGTTGTTTTCAGAAGCTCTGGGTTGTTTCTCCGGCACCACTCTCCCAGGGCTGGGTTTGCACTTCCCTGGCAGTGGCCGGGTACGGAGCTGACATTCCCAGCTCTGACAGGCCGTGGAAAAGCCCCGGGCTTGTGGGAAGGAGATTTCCCATCCCTTTGTGCTGCTCCTGACAGGCTCCTCTTTGCACCTCATCAGCACCTGACAAACGACGCGCTTCGGGATCCCCGCAGAACTTTCCACCTTGGATTGGCTGCGGGATTCACTGGGAAGTTGCCTCCAACCTGGCCTTGGACACTTCCAGGGATCCAGGAGCAGCCACAGCTTCTCTGGGCACCCTGTGCCAGGGCCTGCCCACCCTTTGAGAAGGGAGGAAATAATGGCAGAATATGATTGAATCCCACAAAAGTGAGGTTAAGCATTAGGAATAACTTTTTACCCCTTGACACTTCCATGTGTTAGTGCAGAAATATCCTGGTTTTACAGGAGCTGGTGGCAGATTGTTAAAGGTTTATCTGTGCTCCAGCTACTGATGCCAGCCCTCCTGTAATTATTTGACTTCTGGTTTATGGTGGAATTTCAGGAATAGCCCAACACTGAGCTGGGCTGGCACAAAAACCATTACAAGTTTCTGCATTCAGCAAACAAAATACTGCTCATACTTCTGGGGCTTCGAGTTGGTCACTTCTGCTGCTGCTGGGATGTCTTGGATTCTATGAAAGTTGGATGTTTATTGCCCCAAAGGTTTGTTGTCCACCAGTGGAAAAGGAAAAATCAAAGGGAAAGGCTTTTCCCTTCCTTATTGTGGCATGAAGGGTGTTTATTCTGTTTGGGGACGTCATGGAAACACAAAGACACCCTCTTGGTGCTTATCAAATAATGACTTCTCCAAAATAAAATATTACTGCACTCAGATTGCTTTTAAAGCCCAGTGTTTGTTGGATTGTTCCTTGAAGCTGCTCCAAAAGTCTCTGGATGTAAAACCACCATGGAGCAGTGTTTGGGATGCTCTGAGCTGCAACGTGTGTTTTCCAGAGATGAGGTTATTTATAAATAACCTTCAGCTGCTCTCCTAAGAGCAGAGAGAGCAGGGTTGGTGCTCTGAGGTGCTGCCTTGGGGTGGTAGCAGAGAGTGAGGGAAACTTCAGGTTATGCATGAACTGGAAGAGCTGAGGAGGAGAAGAGAAGGCAGGTTCTTATTTTTGTAAAATATTTGATTCGAGCCTCCTGCTGTCTCAGCCTTGCAGCCAGAAGGTGCTTAGAGGGAAAAGCTGCCCGGAGGAGGAGGAGGTGTGAGTGTCGTAATCAAACCTCAGCCTCGTGCTCCCTGTACCCAGCTCAGCCTTTTCCATTTCCTTTCTTCCCCCTTCTCCAAACACAGGCCTCGGCTCACTCCCATTTTCCACTGCAGCATTTTGCTCCGTGTGCAGCGGGGAAGGCTTTGCTTTCCTCCTTTTCACTGGGATTGTTGTCTCCCTGTGACCGGGAAGAATTCCCCAGGCTGGCTCAGGGGCAGCCTCACCTCCAGCAGGAACAGTGCCAGGGAAGTGCCCAGAATCCCAAAGCAGCCCGATATCCTATCTGGATAAATACAGAGTGAGACCTTGTCCGTGCAGGGAATGATCCCTGCCCACAGTGGCCACTGTGTGTCCCCACCTGGAACAAAGGGGCTTTTCTTCCCCGAGCCAGAGGTGATACAGGAGCTGTGCCAGCTGCACCTTTCCCTGCATAGGTGGGATTCAGGAGCTGGCTCCCAAAGTCCTGCTGTCTCTCATGCAGCCTTTCATTCCTGCCTCCTTCAGGGAGCAGCTGCTTTCCCAAGGATTTTTTAATGGGATGGCTTTTAGGAACTGCACGTTGGGCTGGAGACACAGCTTTTTGGGGAACTAATAGAAAAAGGGGATGAAATTAGGAAGGAATTCCTCCCTGTGAAGGTGGGGAGGCCGTGGCACAGATTCCCAGAGAAGCTGTGGCTGCCCCTGGATCTCTGGAAGTGTCCAAGGACAGGTTGGATGGGGCTTGGAGCTCCCTGGGATGGTGAAAGGTGTCCCTGTGCATGGAACTGGATGAGCTTTAAGGTCCCTTCCAACCCAAACCATTCCACGATTCCGTGTGGGTATTGGAGATAATGAGAATGGACCTTCCTTGGAGAAGCTGCTTGGACAGCAGGGATGGTAACAAGTGATGGTGAGCTGGAATTCCATAAAACAACAAAGGGGGGCATTAACTGTGGCCTGCTTTCTGTGGGACACAGATTGTTTGTCCTGATAGCTCGAGTTCCCTAAACAGCAACAGTTGAAGGTGCTTAACTCCAGCAGTGCAAGCAGCAGCCTGGATATGGGCTGAGAATGCCCAGGGTGGTGGAATTCCATGGTGGAATTCCCGTGTTACATCCACGGCTGTGACACAAAAAGCACCCCTCACCCTGTAACACGGGAAATGGAACCTGCCCTGCCCCTCTGGCAGCCACTGGCTCCAATGTGAAACCACTCAGGGCTCCCAACCACGTGAAATAATAACCCCGGGCTCCCGTGCCAAGTTTCCAGCTGTTCCCACATGTGCATCTCGTCCTGACCTCCTCCTGCACCCGTGCCAGCCCCGAGATTCCATAAAACACCACACTAATCCCCAGTCCTTTTTCATTAAATGACCAATTAAAGCTAAAGGAAAAGCCTCCTTATTATTATTATTTCAGTTGGGAACATGTTCCCTGTAGCGCCGGGGGGGTTTCTGTGGGTTTTTTGGGGATGATAACGTTCCCTTGACTCTGTTATCAGCAGAGTTTGGTTGCTACTGTGGCTGCTTTGCTCTGGCTCCTCGCTGGGGCCTGACTTAGCAGAGCTCTAGGTTTCAATTCTGTGCAGTTATTAAATTCTCCTGGACACAAGTGAATGTGTTCAAGGTGAGAACACCGTGTTTATTCCCTGGAAAAGTGTCGGAGTGGAGAGGTCAGGCAGTGCCAACAGCTACAGGGAAGGCCCGGGGCAGAGCTGCTCAGGAGGTGGGTGGTGACAGTCAGCTCCTCACGTGTGGCTGGGACAAGGAGCAAATCCCCTTCCCAAAGTGGCATTTGGGATGAGACTGGTGTGGGAAGATGGGGGGAAGTGTCTGCCTGAGCGCTACACGAGGCTGAAACCCATCAGCAAATCAAAGCTCCTGGGGTCTCAGCACCAAGTGCCCCAAGTTCTTTGTCAGTCCCCTCTGTTGTACCTGAAACGGGATTTTCGGAGGTGCTGGGTGCTTGTACTGGCTGTAGGGACAGCTGAGGATGATCTGGCTGGAGAGCTGCTCCTCACGTTTCCATGGATATGCACGGAGTGTCCATGAACACAGAAGGGCTTCGGCTTTAGGGCTGTGTAACTTTGGGACCCCCTCAGCTCTGCTCCCCCTGAGCCTTTCTCTGCATTTGGGTTGGCAATGGGGTTTTTGTATGTTTAGGTCCCTGAATTGCTTTCTGTGCTAAAACAGAAAACCCTCAAAAGATGAGGAAGTGTTTTCCTCCCCCGGGGGAGCTGCGCCTCCCTGGCAGTGCTCTGGGCAGGGTCAGACAGTGCCTGTGCTCCCTGCAGTGCCTGTGCGCTCACTGGTTCCCCAGAAATCCCAGTATGGACGCAGCACGGGCTCTGTGTGGCGTGGGGGGAGCTCTGGCCCCAGTGGAGGGCAGGAGCAGCCGTGGGAGCCGTGGTCCGTGTCCTGCTGGAGATGGAGCAGCCCAGGGATCCATCGCTGTGCAGGATCAGTCCCGGCTGCTCCTCACGCTCGTTGAAGATCCAGACCCTAAAGGTGACCCCAAAACAGGCCTGCCCACCTCCCAGCAGTGTGTGCATCTAGCCTGGATTCTTTTTGCTGTTATAATTAACCCACCGGATGGTTCGGGCTCTGCCTGTCCTGTTTTGCTAGCTCAGAGCTGGCACCATCAGCCGGATGCCTCTGTCCTGATCCAGTTCAGAGCTGGATTCTGCTGGATCCAGGGACAGAGGAACCCCTTGGAGTGACGCTTCCCTGGGTGCAGCCCAGATCCCCTGGACCCTTTTTTGCCCCCCTGTGCAGAGTAATGAGTTAAGCGGGGTCGTTAGCGCAGCTCGGCTCCGGCTCCCGGCTCCAGCAAGATCCAAAGCTCCGTGCGGGAAGCGGGGTGGGGGCTGCACCGGCTGGAAATTTCTCACCGCAGACTTCGCTGGGGCCAGACATGTTGTAAATTTTACAAGAAAAACACTTTACAAACCAGAAGTCCGACTCTGGTGAGCAGGGAGCTGCTAATTAACAATTTGGAGAGCACGGGAGCCGGGGAGCCAATCCCACCTCCCCGGAGCCTCCCGGGTCCCAGTCAGGCTGTGAGGGTTTGGGGGCCTCCAGCAAGCTCCAGCTCGGGGAGCCTGGTGATTCCTGGTTCCATTCTCCTGTTGCTTCCCAGCTTTCACCCAGAAACCCTCAAATCTCCCAGGCTCTCCTGGAGGTGATGTTTAACATCGTACAGAGCACTGGGATGTCCAGGGAGACTCCGGACGCTGAAGATGCCACTTGTGATCTTTGATCCCTGCAGTTGCTGTCGCACTTTTTGGAGGAATCCTCTCTCAGCCAACGATTCCCAGGGTGGGACCCACCTTCCCAAATCCCAGCCTGAGCACCTCCCGATCCCGGAGCTGTTGAGGGACACGGAGACTCGGAGCGAGTCCCCCCTGGGGACACAGCCAGGCCTGGGGCCGGGATGGGGACGGTGCCGGCTCTCCCTGGGAGATGGCTGAGGTTCGTGTGGCACATCCCACCCACACCGTGCCAAGCTCCTGCTTCCCGGCCTCCTTTCCCAGATTGTCCTGTCAGGACCACGGTGGCCTCAGTGCCACGGTGGCCTCGGTCCCACAGTGGCCTCGGTGCCCTGTCCCTCATGAGAGCCACCCCCACCTCGTCCGTGTCAGGAGGCGGCAGCGGGGGTGGCAGGGAGCATCCGTGAGGGCAGCAGCCATCCCTGATGGATGAGGGCAGATGGAAGGAGCAGGCGGGGAGGTGCGGGGGGGAAGAGTCATCATTTTGCAAAACTCGTTGGCTGAAATAACTGCGGTTTTCCTCTAAATCGCGACGAGCTGGGGTCAGAAACCCTGCGAGGTGGAGCTGCCCTGCATGGGCCTTTCCACCAGCGCTCGGTGTTTTCCATGGCGTTTCTCTCCCGTTTCCCTTGGCGACGGGAATAACAAACCGGGCCGTGAGGGAGCTCTGCGGAGCAGCTTCGCCTCGGGGCTGGGTTTTTGTGAGAGCCCTGCAGGTACAGCTCCCGGGTTTCCCTTTCCCACAGTGTCCCCTGCTGCTTGCACTCAAAAATCCGCTCAGGAACTCGCGGAAAAAAAAGAAAGGCAGGAACAGAAGAAATCTCAGCGAAACCCAAGGCACAGGATAGTCACCATGGGGAAATGCTTTTAGGGAGCCTTAACAAGAGCGAAGAGCAGGATTCCTGCAGGGAGGGAAATCGTAGGATCAGGGAATATCTCAAGCTGGAAGGGATCCATAAGGATCATCCAGTCTGACTCCCTGCTTCCCTCAGGGCTGCCTAAATTCAGAATCAAACTCTGGGGGGGGGGCCCAGAGCTGCTCCAGAAGTGGCTCCATGAGGAAGGAATTTAAAGAGGATGGATCACACAGCAGGAAATAAAGAGGAGACAGGAACTGGGAACAGAGAAGCCACTTTCTTCTGTTTTCCTTTGGATAACACCAGGGAACCAACCCAAACCTTTTTCCCAGGGGAGAGCAACCTGGATTAAAAAAGATGGATGGATTATCCACAGAAAATGTGCTGCTATGGTTCCCCTGTGGGGTTTGCTGCTAAATAAATTGTTTAAATCAAATATCTGGGGGCAGAATTGGCCAATGAGATGAGACAAACCCAGGGAAGCTGTCCCTGCTCTCAGTCTGGACATCAAGGATCCCGTGGGATATGTGCTGAAACACTGGGAATTTCATCATTTTCCACCCAAAGCTGCTGAAATCTCCCCCCAAAAGTCTTTAATCCCCCATAACACCCTGGGAAAAGCCCAGCAGTTCCTAACATTTCCCTTTCCTCTTCCTTCCCCAAGACCTACGAGCAGAACGAATGGATCATCCACCTGGCTGGGAAGCTGCTGGCCCAGGAAGAGGAGACCTTGTCCCTGCTGGCCTCCAATCCCTTCGCAGGCAGAGACCCTCCAAGGTGAGCCTGGAGTTATCCCGAGGGAGCTGCGAGCTCCACGTTGTTCCCATCCTGGATGGGCACAGGAGGTCCCTGTTGGAGTTGGGATTTGATGGTGGAATTTCGAGTGGGTTTGATGGACACCAAAGCACCACCAGCACCTTGATTCCCCCCTGGAGGGGCCCCAGGGACCCTTTGGATGAGCCCATTCCCAGGCAGATCCGTGCAGGGCTCACTGTTGCAGCTCCTGGCCAGGAATGGTCCCTTCTGCAGTGGTTTCCTGCCCCTCAGCTTTAGGGTTTTTGCCACAGTCTCCTTGTGAGCTCAGCTCCAACCCCACCAATTCCATGCATCTCCTGGGGTGTTCCAAAGACAAAACAGCCCTGCAGGAATTACTGAGTTTGTGGACACTGGTCTTGGAATTGTTTGTGTTTTCAAGGAAGAGACAAAGCCAACATCAGCCAGGGAGAGGCACAGAGGAAAACTCCAAGGTTTTATACAAAAGGAATTTTGTCCCAAAAGCGTCTGTTTTGTTGATGGAGTTATTTTTAGCTGAGAAAACATTTTTGGGGCATTTTGGATCAACTCGAGTCATGTTCTGCTCTTGCTAATGTTTTCCATTCAAGGCTCTGAGGATGCACTGCAAACAGGGATTCAGAGCTCTGTGTGGAATGAAACTCCCCTCGGATCCCACTGATGTTTTCCAGCTTTGGGGCAGTGCATCCCCCAGACCTTCTGAGGGGAGACTCCTTCTCCAGCTGAGGCACAGCAAACTGCCCCCTTTTACCAAAATGTTTCCTCTGGTAAAAACCACAGAATCCTGGGATGGTTTGGGTTGGGAGGGATCTTAAAGCCCATCCAGTTCCAACCCCAACACCTTCCACTATCCCAGGCTGCTCCAAGCCCCGTCCAACCTGGCCTTGGACACTGCCAGGGATCCAGGGGCAGCCACAGCTTCTCTGGGAATCTGTGCCAGGGCCTCCCCACTCTCCCAGGAAGGAATTCCTTCCCAAAATCCTATAACCCTGCCCTCTGTGATCTGGTAGAAGTGTCCCTGCCCTTGGCAGGGGGTGGAGCTGGATGATTTTTAACCTCCCTTCCATCCCAAAGCATCCCTGATCCTGTGATTCTGTGATTCCGGATTTTTATCCAGGCTGAGGGGAAAGTTTGCTGCCAACCTTAGGGATCCCTTCACTCCCACCAGAACCCTGCTCCCTGCAGTAGCCGGGTGGAAAAAAACCCCTAATTTTCCTACCATTATTCCCCCCTCCCTCCACTCTAAAGGGAATTTTGAGACTTAATTATTTTCATTCCCTGCTAGACTAAATAATTAGGGGAAGGGACTGTTTTCCATAAGAACCTTGCGCTCCGTCCTCCACGGAGTTTGTTCTGTTAATGGAAACTCTACACCTGAAATAGCCAAGGGACTTTCAGAATGAGTTAATGCCTTCGAAATGAAATTTCGGAGACCAAAGTTTGGAGGGTTCTTTACAACTCAAGAAATTATAGTATTTTTTCAAGTGTGATAAACTTCAAATGAGAAACAGGTGACTGATTAAAAATGAGGGCATTGTTGAGGGCCCAGCCTGGCTGAGTGGGAAGCTTGGACTTTGAGGCCGGGGATGTTTGGGGAATGTGGATTTCCCAAATATTCTGGGGCAGTGGATAGTTCCTAAAAGCCCAGCCCTCATAAATCTGAATGGGAGGGCCTGGGCTGAGAAATTAAGAAGTGTTGAACACACCATGGAAAAGGCTGCAACAGTCAAAGAAAGCAAAAATCAGATTTTGCCCACGGGAGGGGAAAAAAAACCCTCAGAGTTTTGGGTGTTCAGTGTCTCTGATGTTAAATCATGGTCAGTTTAGGATTTTTATTCCAATTAAAGTAGCACTTGGTTGGAAAAGCCCCACCATGGATGGGAAAAGCTGGATTTGTAGTGGTGGTGGTGGTGAGGGAGCTGGTGCTTCCCTTTGGATGCTCCCTGGCCGCAGGAACACGAGGGGAACGTGGCATTTGGGATTCCTTTTTCTTGGATTGCCCTTTCCTTTCCCATTTAAAAGTGACTGGACTTTATACCTGGGCTGGATTTCCAGGCTGTGCGAGTCCCGTGGATCCTGGCAGAAGGCGTGGGGGCAGGATCCCATTTCCCATGGGGTCAGCCCAAGCCATGGGAAGAGCTTGGTCATATTTGCACTTTGTAGGAGCCAATTTGGGGCTTGGACCCTTCCCAGAGGGATAAAGGTGACTCTGGAGCTGTTGGGAGCAGAGTTGAGAGCAGGCAGGGAGTGGGAATTCATGGGAAATCCGGGCATCACTGGAGTGTAGGTGGAAATGAATCTCTCATCTATCACCAGAATATTAAGTAAATTAATTGAATTAAAATTAAAATTAAAATTAATTAAATTCCATGGTCCTGAAGGGAAGTTTAAGGGATTTTCTTTGGGGGAAAACAACCCAAATGCATTTCAGGGAAGGCAGAGCTCATCCCAAGCTGCCAGGATTCCCCCCAGGCTGGGAAATCTGGTTTGCAGCCGCCTCTGGTAGCTGTGGAGCAGCACAGCCCCACATTCCCGTGGCCATGAGATCTCTCTTCCTTGGCAGGGAAAATTCCAGCCTTGGATCCATCTGGAGCCAGGTTTCTTCCCCCACAGTTTTCTCTGCCCTTGGCATGGTCCCACCCTCTGAGCCTCCCTTTCTCACCCACCCAGAGAGGGAAAACCAGAGAGGAAAAGCCCCACGTGCCACTTCCCAAGGGGATTTTGTGGCTCAGCTGCCCCTGGGATGCTCTGCAGGAGCCTTGGAATCAGCAGCACTAAAAAACACCCCCAAAACTGCCCCGATTCCCCAAATTTGGGCCAAGATAGATGAATTTATGCTCCTTCCCACCAGCAGGGCAAGAACAGCGATGATGGAAGCTCTGTGAACCTGATGAATTTGGACTTCCCACCACCTGATTTACAACAGAGCAGGGAAACTCGAGATAAAACACCCCAAAAAAACCCCTTTGCCAACCCAGAACAGACACCCCATGTTTTGCTTGCTTTCTTTCTTCCCTCTCCCAGCCCTCCTTGCCTTGTCAGGCCATTAATTCTAACAGAAACCACCACTGGCTTTTTCCCTGGAACCCCTCAGCTGTTGCAGGGAGACAGCTGCACCCTCTGGAACTAATTACAGCTGTCTAGGAGATTTAGGCCTCCATCCCAACAACTCCAATATTGCTGCTAATTTTTAACACGTCCAGTTGGGAGATGTCAGGAGGGGCTGATATACGAGCGACTCCCGAAAGCGCCACGGGGCAGCTGCTCCTGGGCATCTGCTGAGGGGAAAATATTGATTTAAAAAATAATGCTGATTATTTTTAGCCTTTCTGGCCTCCCCCCGAGGCCAGGGCTTTGCCCAGTCCGGTGGGGATGCCCAGAAGTTGGTGGCAGATGGGTCCTAGGGGTGGCTCAGTCCTCCCTCCTCCACCAGCTCTGTCGCTCTGCTGGCACCACTGTGGGATCACAAGTTGCCCAAAGGGCCCTTTTGTCCCCTTTCCTTGGTGCTGTCACAGCAGAGAGGGTTTTCCATTTCCTGGAAGAGTCCTTGGAATGCAATCCAGTCCCACCCTTGCCATGGGCAGGGATATCCTCCACTAGACCCATCCAACCTGGCCTTGGATACTTCCAGGATGGAGCAGCCACAGCTTCTCTGGGAATCTGTGCAAGGGCATCTGTGCATCCTGGGATGGTTTGGGTTGGGAAGGATCTTAAGGCCCATCCAGTTCCAACCCCAACACCTTCCACTATCCCAGGCTGCTCCAAGCCCCATCCAACCTGGCCTTGGACACTGCCAGGGATCCAGGGGCAGCCACAGCTTCTCTGGGAATCTGTGCCAGGGGCTCACCACCCTCACAGGGGGGAATTCCTTCCCGATATCCCATATAAATCCCTTAGTTTAAAACCATTTTTTACTGGGAGCTGGTGCCAGTTGCTTCCCAGGGAGCCAGGAGGAGCTGCCAGCTTGTGTTTGCTCAGTAAATCCTGGGAAACTGCTGGTGGCTGGGATCATCCTTCCTGACCTTTCCATGTCTCCTCTGACCCACAAGTCTTGCTGATCCTTCTCCGAGTACCTGTGCCCACCTGGGACATCCTGGTGAGGTCAGGCAGCTCCTTCATGGCCTTCCCAAAGCTGTTCCCATTTCTCCAGAGCAGGAATCAGGGAATCTCCTGCAGGTTCAGTCTCCAGCATCAGGGAGGCTCCAAGACCTGTGGATCCCTTCCAGCAGCCAGGAGATCTTTGTGGGAGCCCCAAAACTGCCCGAACCCTGTGAGCCCTGGAGCAATGGACTTGGGGCTTTGTAGCACCCTCCCTCCCTGAATCCCAGGAAGAGGGAGCAGGACCAGCACTGGAGGAGCTGGGAGATCCCATAATTCCAGGATTGAGGCACCCAGGCAGCTTATAAACACTGGCAGAGCTTGTAAACTCTGTGAGCCCTGAAATGAGGGGCTCCAGTGGGTATTAAACACTGCAGCCTTCACATCCTGAGCCTGGCAAGGAAATATTCCCCTGGGTTCCAGGTTTTCCCTCTTTCTCACATTTATTTGGGAATATATGGAGATGGGTCCAGCTCGGGAGACGCTCTGCAGTCGCTTAGTGAAGGAAAAACCCCAGAGCCCCAGAGTGGCAGGTGGAGGGAAGCTTGGAGCAGGAGAGGGGCTGCTATAAAATCATCCTCGGAAGCGTCTGTGGGAGGTGGATCCGGGTTTGGAGGTGGATGTGTTTTGGGAATTCCAGAAAGCAGCCAGGCAGCACAGCTTGGAAACGTCCAACCATCCTGGAGAGGAGCCTGTGGCTACCTGGAGCCTCAGGGACGTGGCTGTTCAGTAACATTCCAGTTGTTAACGGGAATTTTGTGCTCCTGCAAAGGAAATCCTGTGGGAAAAACACTTCAGCCCCTGTTTGGCTTTTCCCAGCCTCAGAAAACAGGGAAAAGAGGGACTGCAGGAATGGCCCTGGCTGTAATGAAGACAGCAGCTACAGGGCAATGTTTGTGGGTGTGAGATGCAGGTTTGTGCTCCCCAAATTCTACTCTGGACCTCTTTTCCCATTTGTCTTCCTTCATCCTCAGAGGAGGGGGAAACATGGAGGTCATCAAATCATGGAATCATGGAATGGTTTGGGATGGAAGAGACCTTAAAACTCATCCAGTCCCACCCCTGCCATGGGCAGGGACACCTTCCACCATCCCAGTGTGCTCCAAGCCCTGTCCAACCTGGGCTGGAACACTTCCAGGGATGGGGCAGCCACAGCTCCTCTGGAAAATGTGATGGGTGGGATGAACACAGAATCCCAGGATCATTGAGGCTGGAAAAGGCCTCCAAGTCCCTCAAGTCCCACCTGTGCCCGATCCCCACCTGGTCACCAGCCCAGAGCACTGAGTGCCACATCCAGGTGTTCCTTGGACACCTCCAGGGATGGGGACTCCACACTTCCCTGGGGTTTTCCCATGTTTTTGTAGGAGAATCATTCCTGTCGTGCTCTCCTGGCTACCAGCAGGATGGAACCGGAGCTGCTGGGCTGTGCTGGCAGAACCCTTGAGCTGGGTGCAGCTTTCCCCATGCTCTGCCCTCTGCCCTGCTCCCCAGAGCCGAGCGCTGATGGCAAATCCATCGGAGCCGTCCCTAATTATTTCAGCAGCAGGAAGGACCTTCCCGGCCGCTCCAGGGATCCCACAGCTGCGGCGCCCTGCTCAGTAGCGGGGTCTGCATTTTCCTAGCGGAGCAGAGCAGCTTTAAATGAGCACTGACACGACTTTGACAGTTTTATTTTGTGGGTATTTTATGGACTCGCCCGACGACGCCGGCGATGCTCCCGGCAAAGGCGGCGCGGGCGCCGCTCCGGCCCTTGTCAGCATGTCCTACATCAAGGGGGACAAACCCCCCGGATCCAGCGGCATGGGCAGCTCCCAGAGTGTTTCCCGACACTGATGAATGTTTCTTTCTGCACTGCTTTCAAACCTCCTTTGCTGTCAGCTCCCAGAGCAGCCGGAAAACAGATGCGCTCGGAGTCGCGCTAGCGGAGCAGCCGCTGGCTGGGGCAGGGGGTGCTGGGGGAGTCAGACTCCCTGCTCCAAAATATCCAGGCAGAAATCCTCCAGGGTGGCTCTCGGAAAGGAAAAAATCTTATTATTCCTGCTTTTATTATGATTCTTTCATACTTAGCTGGAGAAAGGTGTGGGGAGTGCTCAGGGCAGGGGGTGATAAAGCTCCTGTGCTCCCGCGTCATTCCCGAGACACATCTGGATGCCAGCATTCCTGAAGGGCATCAGGAGGAGCCTGCGAGCTTCCCAAAGCCTTCCTCATGTCGCTGCTGCCAGCTGTGGGCATCCCAGGGATGGGTGGATGGATGGAGGGAGGGATGGATGATGGAGGGATGGATGGATGGATGGATGGATGGATGGATGGATGGATGGATGGATGGATGGATGGATGGATGGATGGATGGATGGGTGGATGGATGGATGATGGATGGATGGATGGATGGATGGATGGATGGATGGATGGATGGATGGATGGATGATGGATGGATGGATGGATGGATGGGTGGATGGATGATGGATGGATGGATGATGGATGGATGGATGGATGGATGGATGGATGGATGGATGGATGGATGAATGGATGGATGGATGATGGATGGATGGATGGATGATGGATGGATGGATGGATGGATGGATGATAGATGCATGGATGGATGGATGGATGATGGATGGATACCTCAGGAGCACCAGCAGGGAACCCTCCCATGGTTTTGGAGCTGTTTGGGCTTTGCCATGAGCACGGACATTGGGGTTAACTCCCACCACAGGTGGGGCTGGAGGAGGAACCCAGGCTGGAGTTGGGTTTTCAAGCTGAGCTGACAAGTTGGGCAAGGTTTTAGGAATGAGGAATTATAAAATCATGGAGTCATTCAGGCTGGAAAAGACCTCTGGGATCACTGAGTCCAACCATTCCCCCAGCACTGCCAAGGCCACCATTGCCCCACATCCACATGGATTCAAATCCCTCCAGGGATGGGGACTCCACCCCTCCCTGGATGGATGGATGGATGGATGGATGGATGGATGGATGGATGGATGGATGGATGGATGAGGGATGGATGGGTGGGTGGATGGATGGATGGATGGATGAGGGATGGATGGATGGATGGATGGATGGATGGACCACTGGGATATGGAGCCAGCCTGAGCCCCTCAATCTGATTTCTCCATCCAGAAAGGCTGAAAAACTCCAATCCCAAGGGAATAAAAGCATGGTCCAAGCCCCTTCCCAGGAGCTGTGCCAAGCCCTGAGCTCCTGTTTTTGTCTCCCACAGGTGGATCCGGGGGGAGCACTTCAAGTACAAGTTCAGCCAGCCCGGGGGGAAGCACGCCAGCGACGGGAAGTGGTGGATCCGGAAGAGGATTGGCCCCTACTTCCCCCCTGTCAACCTGCAGGGCCTGAGGAAGTTCTTTGAGGACAGGAATTGGCCGTATCCCGTGCAGGAGTGAGGGAAAAGGATGGCCAGGACAAGAGGGACCAGCTGGGAAGAGGGAGAAGGGGCAGCTCCCTTCTGAACACCTCTGCCTCTCTATTTTTTATCTGTATCCTTGCTCACGCCTGTTTTCCAGAGGATTCCCAGCCAATTTGCCCACTTGCTTTGGGAGCTGCTTTTTCTCACCTCAGTGACTGATTTATTTTGCCAGGCTGCTCTGATGAGGAATTGTCACCTCTGGAACTGGGAAAAAGGCAAGCAGAGAGCCATGACTGGTTTTGGGGGAGGTGTTGGCGTTGCCCAAAGCAGCTGAATGTGGGTTTGAAACAAAACCAGGGGAAAACAAACCAGGAATGATCTCTGTGGCTGTGTGGGCTGCGGATGCAGGCACAGGAATGCCCTTTTCCATGTTTTTTCCCACCTTTTTGACCACATGTACCCAATGGGCAGCACCAGGGGCACGTTCCTGGAAAGGGATTAAAGCAAACAGTTCTGGAATAACCAGCGGGAGCTTCCCTGGGTTTTTATTTTTCCTGGAAGTGCTAAAAAGGAAAAAATAAAAGGAGCCTCAGTGCCTGTCCTGCTGTGGCTCACCAGGGACATGGCAGCTCCCACGGGAATGGGGTGACAGGTGAGGAATGAGGTGAGTCCTGGGCGTTGTGGGATTTATTTGTGTTTTAGGGAGAATCTGGTGTCGTGTCCGAGTGTCTGATCCCCATCCCGGTGATCCAGGGCCGTGAGAGGAGAATTCTCTCTCCCCTTCTCCCATGGGTTCAAGGGTGCTTTTGCATGGGGCTCCCTCCTGGTTTCTGTGGATTTTCCTTCCAAGCTGCTCCTTCTCCAGTGGATCCAGCTCAGGATGGGATCCACCCCCTGGATGGGTGACACCCCCGGGCAGCCCCCATGGACGGGGCATGGCAGCCAACAGTGCTGGCCTCGCCCTCCCCAGTTTAATGAATTTCTTTTGCTTTCCAACCTCGGGGTCAGGGATAATGGATCCCAGACCAGCATTCCCATTCCTGTTTGCTGCTTGGTAAGCATTTTTTTTCCCCTTTTTTTTTTTCAATCCGAGCTCCCCTCCCTGCTCCTGGGAGATAACACCCATCCAGAGGGGCAGGCCAGGGATTCCACTGGAAACCTTCCCCTGGGACAAGAGCTTAAAAAAGAAAGGGAGCAATTATTCCGAGGGGGGATGAAATCAGAACCACGTTGTGGTATCTGTTCACTGGGAGGGGTTTTGTGGAGAGGGTTTTTATCCCGGAGCTTGGCGCCACAAGGAAAACCCTGAGGCATTCCCGAGTCAGCGCCGGGAATCCATGGGAAGGAAAACTCCCTCTGGAGCTGCTCCTGCCGGCTCTGATGTCTCTGAGGAGGGGAGGGGACATGGGGACACCACCACAACCCATCCAGGAGGTCCCACCACCTTCTGCAGAAGTTCTGGAGCGCAGGGTTTGGGTCTCTCCCTGAGCCTCTGGAATGCCGCCCTTCTCTGGGCCGTGTTTTATGACTCATCCCAATCCAGAGCCCGATCTCATCCCGCTCCCTCCTCCTGTTTCTCTGGGAGGTTCAAGGAGATCCCAGAGCTGAGACAGGCAGGGCATGGCCGGGTGGTCACCCCCGGTCCATCCTGAGCAGCTCCAGCTCCACCAAGGCCGGAGGCATCTCAGGGACATTCCTGGATCCAAGATAATCCATTTTATTTCTGATTTTCTTTTCCTACCTGGAAGTTACTGATCCTTGGGGCATCCCAAGTATTTTTGCTTGGTATAACTGAGGTATAAGTGACTTCTTTCCCCTTTTTCCCAAGATTCGAGTGTTTTGGAGCACTTGGTGCCCTCACAAGCCCAGCTGGGTTCGCATTTCTGCCCATCGGCCGCCGGCTGTGGCAAGGTCGGATCCAGCTCATCCCGGCTGCTCTTCCCCCCCCAATAAAAGGAATTCTCCCAGTTTTTTTTAATCCCACATCCAAATGCGAGTTCCTGGGGGGAGCAGAAAGCGGATGTGTCCGGACAGAAGGGCTTTAGCTCATCCCTTGTACGTAGGGAATGAGGAAATGATCCGTGCTTGCCTAATTTGGGAAGAACCGGCAGCTTTTGGAGCACCTTTCAAGGGATGATCCATGTAAATGGCATGGGGGTGTGGGAGGCTGGATTGGGCCATCCAGATGTTCCCAGAGGGGCTGGAAAGGACCTTAAAGCTCGTCCCATTCCACCCCTGCCATGGCAGGGACACCTCCCACTATCCCAGGCTGCTCCAAACCCCGTCCAACCTGGCCTGGGACAATTCCAGGGATCCAGGGGCAGCCACAGCTTCTCTGGGAATCTGTGCCAGGGCCTCACCAGATCCACCCAGGTTCCATTCTCAAACATCCCTCTGGCTGAAAACACGAATTTGGTTTGTGTTTTGGGAATGTGGCCCCTGTGGAGGGGTCAGTGGTGAGGAGCTGCTGGAGATGAGTTTGTATCCGTGCAGGAATGACCAGGAATTCTCCCCACCACCAGCTACAATGCACCAACCCAGAGTTTTCCTTATTCCTGGATCTTTTATAAATTAGAGTCATCAGTTTTAAAGTAGCCAAACTCCAGGCTGGGAATTCCCATAGGAATGACCTGTAGCCATATCCATTCCCTGCTCCCAGCTGCTTGGAAAAGCTGGCTTTGCTTTAACACATATGAAAGGAAAAAGCTTTTTTTTTTCCCTTCCTGGTAGATTAAGTTTGGCCAAACAATTCCGTGTGAACTGCTGGGCAGGAGGCACAAACCTGTAGGCGAAATTATCCAGCTGCTCCAAGTTTAGAGCAGCATGGGATGAATTTCAAGATCATATATTAGTTTCCATTTAATCTGATTATTCCAGGCTGGAGTTCCTGGAGGGTCTTCAGGTTATTGTCAGTCAAAAGAATCTTTAAAAGCTTCCATTTGCACTCAGCTTTTCCCATTCCAAGTCTATTTTCATTATGGATCGATTTTGATTTTAATGAAAAAATGATTCTCCCAACTCCCTGCTTTTCTTTTCCCCCCCCAGCTGGGGTTAAAATTGAAGCCACAACGGGGTCTTGCCACTCAAAATCCCATTTTCCTGCTTTGTTGGCTTGGTTGGAGGAGCTTGGGCAGACAACAAGGGGTGGCTAATTTGGGAAGGCACCTTCTCTGCTCCAGGGATGCTGCCTGGGGCCCATCTCCTCATCCTCAGCCCCTTCCTCACTGGAAAGACACTTCAGTGGCCCAGATTCCGGGGGGATTTCTCACTCCAGAGCCTGGGAGATTAATGGAGGATTCATTGGTGTTAAAATCCCCTTGCTGCGCTGTCACTTCAGGGGCTCATTTCTGTCACCTCCCCTCAGCTCCCAGCCTGGGGGCTCCAGTGGGAGCAGCATCCCCCGGGATTGGGAAGGCTGTGAATCCCACGTTTTGTGCTGGGGGGGGACACCCTTGCCAGGTCTGCCTGGTGCAGGAGTGGCAGCTTTGTGGCAGTGGGGTGGCTTTGGGCTTCCCGGTGCCAGCACCTCCCCGGGTGTCCATCCCACCTCCCCGGGGTGTCCATCCCACCTCCCTGGGTGTCCATCCCACCTCCCTGGGGTGTCCCTCCCACCTCCCCGGGTGTCCATCCCACCTCCCCGGGGTGTCCCTCCCACCTCCCTGGGTGTCCATCCCACCTCCCTGGGTGTCCATCCCACCTCCCCGGGGTGTCCATCCCACCCCCCTGGGGTGTCCATGGCACCTCCCTGAGTGTCCATCCCACCTCCCTGGGTGTCCATCCCTCCTCCCCGGGTGTCCATCCCACCTCCCTGGGGTGTCCATCCCACCTCCCCGGGTGTCCATCCCACCTCCCTGGGTGTCCATCCCTCCTGCCCGGGTGTCCATCCCACCTCCCTGGGTGTCCATGGCACCTCCCTGGGTGTCCATCCCACCTCCCTGGGTGTCCGTGGCACCTCCCTGGGTGTCCATCCCACCTCCCTGGGTGTCCGTGGCACCTCCCTGGGTGTCCATCCCACCTCCCTGGGTGTCCATCCCTCCTGCCCGGGTGTCCATGGCACCTCCCTGGGTGTCCATCCCACCTCCCTGGGTGTCCATCCCACCTCCCTGGGTGTCCATGGCACCTCCCTGGGTGTCCATCCCACCTCCCTGGGTGTCCATCCCACCTCCCTGGGTGTCCATCCCGCCTCTCCCCAGGGCTGTGGAGCAGAGGAACAACAGCGAGGCATCCAGAACTGACCCCCAAATCCATACTCGGGATTTGCACGGGGTCTTACAGAGGATGTGCCCATCCGAGCCTTCCCAGTGCCACCCGAGATCCCAGCGCTGGCCCATGGAGGGGCACGGGCGATGCCATCCCGGTCTGTGGGAACATCCATGTCCTGGTTCCTTGTCACTGCCCCAAATCCTCAGTTTGCTCACATGTTCCAGACGGGTGAGGAGGGAGAAGCTGAGCTCTGGAGTCATCCCCAGGTGAGCTCTGGAATTGTCCCTGTGTTCCAACCAGACCTGGTGGCATCGGAGGGCCCATCCTGCTCTGCCTCCTCCTCAGGGTTAGACGGGATATTGGGAAGGAATTCCTGCCTGTGAGGGTGGGGAGGGGCTGGGATGGAATTCCCAGAGAAGCTGGGGCTGCCCCTGGATCCCTGGAAGTGTCCAAGGCCAGGTTGGAGCAGCCTGGGATACTGGAAGGTGTGGGGTTGGAACCAGACGAGCTTTAAGATCCCTCTCTACCCGAACCATCCCAGTGAGCTGCTGCTCAGGACAAACCCCTGTCCCATTTTTCCATAGATTTTTCTGTGCCCATCCCCACGTTTCCCCCCATTTCCCCAGGCCGGGCTGGATTCCGCAGCAGCAACTCCGGATAAGATTGCACAGGACTGAGCTTTTCCCAGCGTGTGCTGGGTGCTGGGACAATTCTACTGAAATCCCAGCACCTGTAAGTGGTTACTTGGAATAATAAATAAGTGATAGATTATCAAATAAAGCCTTGCCTTCGGATGAGGTCACCCCTGCCCTGTGTCCCGCGTCTCTGAGGGTTTGGGAGCAGCTTTCCCGCCGCTCCTGGGCTAAATCCCTCTTGTATCAGGCAATAAAAAACTTGTCGAGATTAAAGAATCAATTAAGAATTAGCCAAAGGGGCAAAGCGTAACCCAAACACACTGATAAAATCCAGTAGGTGATTATGGGAGCGGGTTTGATTTCATTGGGCTTTGGAAAGGAATAATTGCTCGTTACAGAGCATGGAGCAACCCGAACTGGATATTTTTCCAGCTTTTTAGAGGAGGAAGTTCTGGTGTTCACTGACAAATGTGGGGACACGCCACGGTTTGGGGCTGAAAGGGCAGTTTGGGGTCCTTAATTTGAGAAGCATCGTTTCCTGGTTGGAGAAAATGATCTTGGAAGTCTTTTCAAGGCCAGGTTGGATGAGGCTTGGAGCACCCTGGGATAGTGGAAGGTGTCCCTGTGGCAGGGGGTGCAATGAGATGAGTTTGAAGGTCCCTCCCAACCAAACCGCTCTGGGATTCTGGGATATTCCGTGATTGGGATGCAGCAGGATGGGCAGGGATGTGCCACAGCTCTGGCACTGCCTCGGCTCTTCCACAGCCACAGGAAAACAGAACAAGGAATAAAAGGTTGGGTTTAGCTGTAAAAACTCCTGGAAAAGCTGATTTTCCCAGCTAACAATGGCAGTGAGGGGATGGAGCACGCCCGGGATGGTGCAGGAGCGACGAGGAGTTGGATTTCAAGGGAAAAGAGCCTGATCCTGGCCCGGCAGCTCCGTGCCACTAATCCCTGTTTATTCCCTGTCTGGCCCAGCCGCCCACGCTCCCGAAGCTTTTGTTCATTAACAAGATCCAGGGAAAGAAGATCCCCCACAGCAACGTGGCCACGGGGCCGGCGCTCTCCCAGCACATCCCGGGAATGTCGGTGTCGGTCGCATCCCATCCTCCTCCAGCACAACTCCATCCTCCCACAGCAGCTCCAGGCTCGACCTTTCTGGGATCATTTCAGCCACTGCAGCGTGGATGAAGGATTTACGCCTTTAAGGAAGCGGCATCACATCGGGATTGGCGTTGGATCCACAGGATGAGCTCCTGCAGCAAGGCAGGACCGGGGTGACTTTGCCATCCTGTGTGACCCCAGGTGCTGCCCCGGGGCTGGAGCAGTTAATTGGCTCGTTAATCCTCCTCTCCTGGGCCAGGTTCCAGAGCCAGCTGCTCCCCTGGAGTGGGGTGTGAGTGGGAAGGTGGGATCAGCACCCCAGGCTGTACGTCCAGGTTTGCTCCCAGTGAAGCGCGGAAAGAGGCAAACCCCTTGTAGATAAAATAACCGGAATCATTAGTAGTGATTTGCCGTTGGTAATTAGTTATTAATAATTAATAGGAATGGAATGCTGAGATATTAAGGCAGACATTGTTTGGAAGCAAAAGGCCAGGCTGTAAAGTTTGGGGCAATTTTCTCCTCTCTTTGCCCCTGGAATAGAACACGGAGGCCAAGAACCGGCACCAGACAAGCCAGACTTTGAGCCACGGGACAGCAATGAGAATCTGGGCTTCTCCCTGTCTCCAGGAAGGCCTCCATGTTTTTGGGAATGACCCACCACCCTTGCCTTGATCCCACCCTGCTGATCCAAGCTGAGGCCGGAGCGGCCGCGGCAAGGCCGGATTCTCACAGCTGAGCTTTTCCAGCTTTTCCCTGTGTGTGCCTGGTGCCCGTCCTGGAGCCACCTCAGCATCCCTGCCGCTTTTCCTGCCATTCAGTGGGATTTGTGTGCCTGGTGCCCATCCTGGAGCCACCACAGCATCCCTGCCGCTTTTCCTGCCATTCAGTGGGATTTGTGTGCCTGGTGCCCGTCCTGGAGCCACCGCAGCATCCCTGCCACTTTTCCTGCCATTCAGTGGGATTTGTGTGCCTGGTGCCCGTCCTGGAGCCACCGCAGCATCCCTGCTGCTTTTCCTGCCATTCAGTGGGATTTGTGTGCCTGGTGCCCATCCTGGAGCCACCACAGCATCCCTGCCACTTTTCCTGCCATTCAGTGGGATTTGTGTGCCTGGTGCCCGTCCTGGAGCCATCACGGCATCCCTGCCACTTTTCCTGCCATTCAGTGGGATTTGTGTGCCTTTGTGGCCATCCTGGAGCCATCACGGCATCCCTGCCGCTTTTCCTGCCATTCAGTGGGATTTGTGTGCCTGGTGCCCATCCTGGAGCCACCGCAGCATCCCTGCCGCTTTTCCTGCCATTCAGTGGGATTTGTGTGCCTTTGTGGCCATCCAGCTGCAGCGGGCGCGGGGCTGCAGCTGTGGCCTGGAGCTGCCATCTGCCCGCCGGGAGCAGCTGTGGGCGCCTGGTACCGCGGCACCCGCGGGCTCATTCATCGCCGGCAGCCTGGCCAGGGAGGCTTGGCAGGGAAAAAGGAGGATGGGAGCCATGGGAGGCAAATGTTAAACACCCCCTGCCACAGCGGGGTTGGATCCGCAGCATCCCAGAGTTTGCTCCAGCTGGAGGAGGAGGAGGAGGAAGGGCAGGATGCGTTCGTGGGGTCTCGTGGGGATGGAACGGTCCTGAGGTGCTGCCTGGGAGCAGGGGAATGATCCGGGCCCCAAGGGGTGGGAGCAGGGGGAGGAAGGGGCCTCTCTTCCCAAAGACTGAGCGTTTAAATCAGCTCAGCTGGGAGGTGACAGAGGGACCTTTCTTGGCGTCCCTCTGGAGAGAGGCCCTTCCTGAGCGCCTTTCCCAGGTGCCAGACCCATGCAGGAGCTGGATGATCCCTGTGCATCCACTGCGGGTGTTCCATGATTCTGTACTTCTGTGATCTGGGGACACCTGGGGACAGGGGGACACCAAACCGTGTGAGTGGACACCTTTGGGTACTTTTGGGGTGCCCAGCTCTGCTCTGGTTACAGGAGATGCTGCCCAGGGCTCTGCCCCACCTTCTCCCGTCCCTCCCACAGCAGCTGACGGTGCCATCGCGGGCACTGCTGATGCCTTAGGTTTTAACTTTTATATTTTTCAAATCCTGTACTGCTTAGAGTACAACTCTGAAGTTCCTTGTAGCCTGTAATTTCTGCTGTCTCGTGCTGGGCAGACACAACAAAGCCTCTCCAGGCTTTGCCTTCAAGGACAGCCAGGCTGTTCTAGGCCCAAAATGTGTAACCCAAAGACTCTAAGGGGGGAGCAAGCTGAGGGGAATTACATCATTAAACTGGGGCTTTAATTGGAGAATCAACCGTGGTATGCAGATGAACCAAACCTATAAAGGTGTGAAGAACTCGTGACCTGTCATCCATCTTGGGGTCCATTTTTTGAAGCAGCCTCTGGCTCCCCCAGGGTGTGCCTTGAAGGCCCTTCAAATAAACACCGACCTTTATTCCCTTACTCCTGTCTAGTCTCTGTTCCTAGGTGGCTGGAGAAGGCATCACTGCAGGCGCACGGAGCAAGGCCACGCTGCTGGCCCAGTTCCCGGCATGGGCAGCCCAGGTTGGCCACCCCAGCCTGTCCCACATGCCCAGGACACCCAGCGGGAATGCCCAGCAGGAGCTGACCTTGCCTCTGCTCTCTCCTGTGTGGGTGTGGAAACCCATCCCGTCCTTTCCCTGCTTCCTCGGCCTCGTGCTCCCAAACCCAGTTCCCATGGGCGCCCGTCGGCTCCTGCCCCTCCAAACCTCCCGCCACAGGAGGGTGGGAATCAGGCAGGAGGACCAGGGGTTGCCACCCTGACACCCGCAGGTCCCTGGGCACCGCCGGCCCTGGCACGGCTTTGCTCGGGGAAGTTGGGATGTGCTCAGCTCCCCGAGGTGGCGGCCGGGGGGGGACGGGGATGCGGCGCATCCCGAGCGCTTCTCCCTGTGGGATGCCGCGTCTTTCCTGTTTACTGGTGGTTCTGGGAAGGGAACAATAAATAATTCCTCGCCCATCGGCTGGCGAGGGGCCGAGCCGCCAGCGGGGCTGATTTTAACTGGCCAAGTGTCAGGGCAAAAGGCCAGCAAGGCTGCGAGGGAACAGGCAGCAGCACAATCAGAAGATTAACACCTTGTTCGGTGGTCAGAGAGCGTCGAGTGGGAGAAGATTGCCCCGGTTGGGCTCTATAGAGCATCGCTCACAAATTACCGTATTAAGCAGGATCCCGCTCGCCGGCGGCTCCCTGCACCTGTGTCCTCAGATATTCCCATTCATCCTGGAGAGGAGGCCAACACTCGGCCGGGGCTGCGCAGCTGCGGCAGCATTATTCCCTCTCGCCGTATTTGCATATCAATGAGCCTCTGATTAATATTTAAAGAGCCAGCTGTCCGAGCCACCTAGGGAAGAAAAAAAGCTCTGTGCGGTTTTTATTGATATTTTTCCCTTTTTTTTTTTCTCGGGGATAACACTCACTGCCCTTTATCAAGTGCGCTTCATTTTTTACCCACTCTATTCTTTTAGTTGAAATTAAGGAAAAAAAAAAGTCAGGGAAAAAATATGAAGGAGTTATCAGTGAAGGAGTTGTGCTGCTCTCAATGCTCCTCAGTCCTTTTGTGCGTGGTCGCAGCTGCAGGGAGCAGGTTTGGAGGGGCAGGAGCCGACGGGCGCCCATGGGAACTGCGTTTGGGAGCACGAGGCCGAGGAAGCAGGGAAAGGACGGGATGGGATGGGATGGGATGGGATGGGATGGGATGGGATGGGATGGGATGGGATGGGATGGGATGGGATGGGATAGGATGGATTTCCAGAGCCGCAGCTTCCCCAGCTCCCGGCACGGCGCTGTGGCCGCTGCTCCCAGGGGGATGCAGGGAGGGATGCTGGTGGCGACCAGGGGAAGCGCGACACAAAATCCTGCCTCGAGGGGGCTCATCAATGGAAATGCCATCAAAAAACCGGGAATTGGTATTTTCCTTGCCTCCCCGGCGCTGTTCATGGCCCGGAGGTTTTGTTTCCAGCCTTAAAAGCTGTCATTTTAACAGACCGTTCTCCTGGCCTTTTTTTTTTTTCCCCTCGAGCATTTGTCAATAATCCCCCGACAGCGGCAGCTTTGTTATCCCAACTAATTGGAGTCAAGTAGGGCTGCGAGAAAAGATCCTTCCCGCCCGAGCCCTGGGAAAAATGCAAAAGGATTTTAATTTTCAATAAAATATGCAGATAAGGAGAAATTACCAGTGGGGAAGGGGGCTGGGGGCTGCTCAGAGAATGGCGCTGCTCAGACGGCGGCGGCTCCGGGCTCTTAATGAGCGATGCCGGCGGCTCTGCGGGATGGAGGGCACGGAGCTGCCCACACACCTGCACTTTTTAGGGTTCAAGCGGTGTTTGGGGTGGGGGTGGAGGTGAGGGAGTTGTTTATCCGAGCTGCAGCTGGGGAGGGGGGAAAATGTTCCAGGTCCCGCTTTGTTGTTTCCTAGGTAAATGGGGGAAATTTGGGCATCCCTTTGCAGTGGGAACGGGATCGCTGAGGTTTTCATGGGGCCAGGGATGGACTTGGATCTCCTCAGGCTGTGCCGCTGTCCCAGCCCGAGCCTTGTGGTGACACCAGGATGTGGATTTTGGCCGGGATGCTCCACATTCCCCGCCCGCCCCTCGCTTGGCCCGGCTGGTGGGGAGCAGAAATAAAACTCCCTCCGGTTTCCCTGGATTCTGGATTTGCTGGATTCGCCTGGGTGTGCCCAAAAAGCCTCTGGCGGTGCTGCTGGTGGGTGCTTTGGAGGGGACAGGCACTACAGAATGCTGTTCCCACACGGGTTTTCCACAGCGATGGGATAAAACATTTCCCAGTGAGGGGCTGCTCAACACCTCCTGCCACGGAGGGGATTCCCGCAGGAATTCGCCCGAGGGAAGCAGGGCTGGGAAGCGCCGCTCCCGCCGTGTCCCTGCTGCCATCCCTGCGGGAGATGCGGTGCTGGGGGGCTCCGCGGGCTGCCAGGGCACAGAGCACAGGGCACAGCCTCCAGAGGCTGCTGGCAGGGTCTCGGTGCTGCTTCCATGCAGAACAGGCCATTCCCACCTTTCCCAGCAGCTCGCAGCACTTTCAGGAAGACTTTACCCGGACTCCTCCCAGCAGCCGGGAGCAGGGCAGGAGCCGGCCGGGCACACGCCCAAGAGGTGTCCCCAGGGCAGGACGGAGCCTTGGGGAGCCGCTGTCCCCCCAGGACCCCCCCAGGACCCGCGGGGAGGGGACAGCTGAGCCGTCACCTGTCGGAGCTCGGACCCCGCAGCTGCGCTTTGAAGCCGGGATTAGGGAGCGAGCAGAGCGCTCCCTGCCCGCACTTGTGCCCCACCTGCCAGCGCCTTCCTCCTCCTCCTCCTCCTCCTCCCTCTCCCGCAGCCTCCCGGACCCGGCTGCCCTCGGCACAGCGGGGATGGAGGTGGGAGGATGCTCAGGTGATGGCCCAAAGCACCCTCAGCACCTGGGAACACTTGGGTTCAGATCTGCTGAGCTGGATCCTTTTTATCCCAAACAGGTAAAACCGTGGGAAAACAAATAGGTCAACCCACAGGAAAATAAAATAAAGAGGAAAATAAAAAGGTAAAAACATAGGGAATCACAGGAAAAAATAAACCAATATTCTTTAATTTCTGCGCGTGGACACAGCCCGGACCCAGCTGCGGGGTTTTTCCCACTCCATCTTTTCCCATCCTATTCCCTGCTTCCCACTGCAGCCCTGCCGGGAGAGGGGCGGGTGAGTGGTGGCCCAGCTCGGCCGGTGCCCCCTCTGTGGGCTGCCCGTGGGGGCTCCTCTTGTGGGACCTCCCATCTCCTGGAGCTGCTGCACCCCCAGTTGGGGTCAGCTGGGTGCCCCAGTTTGGGGTGTGCTGGGTGCCCCAGTTTGGGGTGTGCTGGGTGCCCCAGTTTGGGCAGGGAGCCCCAGTTGGGGTGTGCTGGGTGCCCCAGTTGGGATGAGCTGGGTGCCCCAGTTCGGGGTGTGCTGGGTACCCCCGTTGGGGTGAGCTGGGTGCCCCAGTTTGGGGTGAGCTGGGTGCCCCAGTTTGGGCAGGGAGCCCCATTTGGGGTGTGCTGGGTGCCCCAGTTTGGGCAGGGAGCCCCAGTTGGGGTGTGCTGGGTGCCCCATTTGGGGTGTGCTGGGTGCCCCATTTGAGGTGAGCTGGGTGCCCCAGTTTGGGCAGGGAGCCCCAGTTTGGGGACCCTCAGTGACCGAGGGTGCCCCGTGGTGGGTGGCTGTGACACGCAGGGGTGGCTCCGTTGCCATCCCAGCACTCCTTGGGATGATGTTCCCCATTCCCAGGATGGATGGGAGCATTGTAGGGTCGCTCTCTGCTCTGTGGGCTGCTGGGATTTGCTCCAAGGTTGGACTTTGGGATCTTTCCCAACCATTTTTCCAATCATTTTTTAATGATTCTATGGTCGGGTAGCCACATCCTCCGAGCACCACCCCCATCCCTCCTTCCACATCTCTGCTCTCACCTCTCTTTTCCCATATTCCCTCCATCCCAAATCCAACCCCATGGAGACAGGCTGATCCCGTGGTTTTCCAGCAGCAGCCAAACTGTCCCCATCCCGTCCCCGAGCTCGTGACCACAGCAGCACCAGGAGCAAGGCTGGGCCTCAGGGAGTGAAGGATTTGCCCTCTGCTTTTAAAAGAGGGAATGGTTTGGGTCTGCAGGGTTATTTTTATGAAATCAAAGCTTTCTCCCTGTCCTTTTTCACTCAGCCACTTTCCCTCTCTGCTCTTTTCGGGCCGTTTAAGAGCCAGAGTGTAACATTAAGGTGATTTACAGCATCCCTGCCGTGGAAGGGCACAGACTTGGGGATTTTTTTTCCCCTTTTCCTCAGGTGAAAGAAACCCTCGAACGTGAACTCCCGAGACATTACAGCGACCGCCCCATCAATCCTTGATTTACAGGCTCAGATTTATGAGGCCAGAATTATTATTCCACTCGCAGATCTTTTTTTAAGGGGTTTTTTTTTGGTTTGTTTTTTTTTTCCCTGGGCCGTTTTAGTGCCTGTGAAAGGTGAGGGCTTTGACAGCTCCTGGAAACAAAAGCCTTTAATATCCCCCCCGAGTGGGGCTCTCCCCGGGAAGAAGAGAGAGGCCAGGAGGGCTTTTCCTCCCTGCTGCAGATTGACTCGCTGCAGGCCCGTCTTAACCAAAGTTTGCTCGAGTTAAGCCCGGACTAATTAGCAAAGGCCATTCCTGGTGCCCGTGGAGCCCCCTGGGGTGATCCCTGGTGGCCGGAGCAGTGCTGGGGCTGGAAGCTGAGGGTGCCCATCACCCCTAGGAGGTTTTTGGACCCCTCCCCAAATTTTTGGGATACCTCCAGCCTTTCTAGGAAAACACAGGAGATTCAGGCCATGGGTCACTCTCCTCTGAGGTTGCTCTGGGATTATTTTCAAGCACCTCCCCACCTCCACCCCCTGAGTGCCACCAAATTTTTGGGGGTCTAAACTAAACTGGCAGCAGTCTTTAAAGTCTAACACCCATGAAATACCAGGAGTGAAAAATATCCTCATTAAAGCTCAGGGAGGTGGGGGATTAAACCTTGCTGGAGCTTGGGAAAAAACACCAGAGCCCCTGCTGCACTCCATTAAAGGACATTTCTGACACAGCATGCCTGATTCAGGAACAATTTAGCCAAGCAAAACCTGAATGGGAAGGGACAGGCAACTGGGTAGAATTTGTTGCCTTTTCATTTTCAGCATTTTTTCGGGTCACTGTGCCAGCAGCTGCCTGGCCAAGCCCCGAGCCCTGCAGGGTTTGTGTATGCAGCCCAAAAAATCAATGGGATGGAGCTGGGGCCGGGCTGAGCTGGATGCTGAGGGTCCCCACCGTGCCCAGCTCCCCGTCAGCTGCTCTGCTTAACCCCCCGCCCCACCGGCCTCCAGGTGCTCCAGGGGAAGTTCAGGTTGGATATTTGGGAAATTTGCTTCGTGGGAAGGCACAGATCCCGGGACAGGGCAGGGGTGGAGTCCCCATCCCTGGAGGGATTTGAATCCATGTGGATGTGGGGCAATGGTGGCCTTGGCAGTGCTGGGGGAACGGTTGGACTCAGTGATCCCAGAGGTCTTTTCCAGCCTGAATGATTCCATGATTTTATAATTCCTCATTCCTAAAACCTTGCCCAACTTGTCAGCTCAGCTTGAAAACCCAACTCCAGCCTGGGTTCCTCCTCCAGCCCCACCTGTGGTGGGAGTTAACCCCAATGTCCGTGCTCATGGCAAAGCCCAAACAGCTCCAAAACCATGGGAGGGTTCCCTGCTGGTGCTCCTGAGGTATCCATCCATCATCATCCATCCATCCATGCATCTATCATCCATCCATCCATCATCCATCCATCCATCATCCATCCATCCATCATCCATCCATCCATCCATCCATCCATCCATCCATCCATCCATCCATCCATCCATCCATCATCCATCCATCCATCCATCCATCCATCCATCCCATCCATCCATCCATCCATCCATCATCCATCCATCCATCCATCCATCCATCCATCCATCCCTCATCCATCCATCCATCCATCCATCCATCCATCCATCCACCCATCATCCATCCATCCCTCATCCCTCTATCCATCCATCCATCCATCCCCCATCCATCCATCCATCCATCCATCCCCCATCCATCCATCCATCCATCCATCCATCCATCCATCCATCCATCATCCATCCATCCATCCATCCATCATCCATCCATCATCCATCCCTCATCCATCCATCATCCATCCATCATCCATCCATCATCCATCCATCATCCATCCCTCATCCATCCATCCATCCATCCATCCATCCATCCATCCATCCATCCATCCATCCATCCATCCATCCATCCATCCATCCATCCCTCCATCCATCCATCCATCCATCCATCCATCCATCCAAACCAGTCACTGGCCTAGAGGGATGCTCTGGATCCAGCCAGATCCTTTTGTTCCCCACCTGCAGCCCAGCTATCCCACGGAGCTGTCCCGGCACGAGGAGTTCAAGGGACAGGGAGCACCAAGGTGTTCCCCAGTGTGGGACTCTTCCCTCCTGCTGCTCCTCAGGGATCCAACCATCCATGAAAAGCAGGCACTGGGCTGGAGGGGTGCTCGGGATCCAGCCAAATCCCTGTGTTCTCCATCTGCACCCCACACGTCACACCTGGGGACCAGGGCAGAGTTACGGGGGCAGGAAGGAGTTATGGGTGCGAGGGCAGAGTTATGGGGCCAGGACAGAGTTACGGGGACCAGGGCAGAGTTATGAGGGCAGGACAGGGTTATGGGGGGCAGGGCAGAGTTATGGGGGGCAGGACAGGGTTATGGGGACCAGGGCAGGGTTATGGGGGACAGGACAGGGTTATGGGGGCCAGGACAGGGTTAGGGGCACCAGGACAGAGTTATGGGGACTAGGGCAGACTTACAGGGACGAGGACAGAGTTATGGGGACCAGGGCAGAGTTATAGGGGCCAGGACAGAGTTACAGGGACCAGGACAGAGTTATGGGGACCAGGACAGGGTTATGGGGGGCAGGGCAGAGTTATGGGGGACAGGACAGGGTTATGGGGACCAGGACAGAGTTACAGGGACCAGGGCAGGGTTATGGGGACTAAGGCAGAGTTATGGGCACTAGGACAGAGTTATGGGGACCAGGGCAGAGTTATAGGGGCCAGGACAGAGTTATGGGGACCAGGACAGGGTTATGGGCACCAGAACTGTGTTATGGGGACCAGGACAGAGTTACAGGGACCAGGGCAGGGTTATGGGGACCAGTACAGAGTTATAGAGACCAGGACAGGGTTAGGGGGACCAGGACAGGATTAGGGGCACCAGGACAGAGTTATGGGCACCAGGGCAGGGTTAGGGGTCCCACCACAAGCGGGGTGCTGCCCCTGAGGTGAAAGCAGAGCAGGAGAGCAGAGCCGAGCAGCAGCTCCAGCGCGGATCCTGCCCGTGCCTGCTCCAGGAGCTCCCACCACGTGTGTCACGCTTCCCTGGATAACCAAGGCGCTGGGACAAACAAAACAAAGCCCCCTCCGTCTCTGCGGAGACCAGCCCCAAACAGGGAGCCGGGCCAGGCCCCTTGGATGAGTGAATCACTCAACCAGCTGGAGATGGAGCAATTTGGGTCAAATCTGCCCCCTGGCCTCGTGCCACGGCCTTATCTCGTGTTTCACTTGTTCTACCTCAGCCCAGGGGTTGCCCTGCGGTTGTTTTTAGTGCAGGGCAAAGTTTTTGGGGTTGGAGGTGGTACCTGGTTGTGCAGAGTTACCCTCAGGAATCAGCGGTGCCGGGTTTAGTGCTGTTTATTATGAGGTCATTTTTTATTCCTGGCTAATTTTTCTTGCAGCTGAACACAAAGGACAGAAAATGGAATTAGCAAAGAGCTCTGCTGAGCTATTAATGTCCCCCGAGGGGGCACGGGGAATTTAGACACTCAACAAGTGCGTAAACGGGGCCATAAAAACGTGCCCGGGGTATTGCAGAGGTGCAGCTCCGAGGGGCTCCAGGGGCTGCCCACCCCCGGTGCAGGAACGGGCTGGGAGCAGCTCCAGCTCCCCGGGCCCAGGGGATTTTCCTCCAGGATGACATCAGTAGCATGAGGATGCTGAGGGAACTGTCTGGGAATCTCGAAGGCGAAGGGATTTGGGTTTTTTTTTTCCTCGTGATTATGTAGAAGATAAAATATGTTCTCAGGCTGCCTGCGAGGAGGGATGTGCTGCAGAAGGGATGGTGCCTGCTTTTCCAGGACCTGGGAAGTGGCAGCTCCGTGTGGGGCTGGGGTTGTTCCCTGTCCCTGCCCTCTCGGTGGTGCTGCGGGCAGGGAGGTGTGGGCGGTGCTGCCAAATGGAGTCAAAAATGCCCTGTTTGGGTTCCCCGAGTCCCTGTGCTCTTCTCCGGGGATGTGCCAGGGGTCCTGCGCCCTCCCAGGGGTTCCAAACCCTCCGGGATTGTCCCATGGGATGGGATGGGGATGCTGGGCTGGTTTTACACGAGGATGCTCTGAAGGGCAAGAGGCTCACCCAGAGTGGCTTTATCCCTGCTGTCCCTTTCTCCTGGGGCCCTGCCCGTGGAGTTTGGCTTATCTTCAGGCAGCTGAGGGATGCAACTCGGCGGGCAACAACTCCTGGTGTTTCCAGGTGCTCCTGACAGGGGATTCTATCCCAAAAGAGACGGTGGGGTGGGAGGGGAGCCTTCCCAAGGCTGTGGGGGCACGTGGAGCTCAATCTCCAAGGACTGAGGGAGTGAGCTGGATCCAGTGGGGATGGATGAGGGCTGGAAGAGCAGGACTTTACTGCTCAGCTCTGCTCTGGCTCTGTTGGGAAAAGCAGGAACAAAAACAGGAGGAAGGGATGAGGACAGGAATTTTCCCTTTGGGAAAGTCTGGGGGAGGCAAAGAGGATCCAGTTCCTAAACTGGAGGTGAGCTGGGAAATGGAGCTCTGGCCCCAGGGATCATCCGTGGGGATCTGGGGAAGCACCAGTGGAGACGACAGGGACAGAGCTGAGCTCCGGCCCAGGGCTCCACAACCTCCACCTCCCAAACATCCCCAGCACCAGCTGGGAGCCCCTCAGCAGCCTCAGGGCAGCCAGAGGGGCCTCTCATCCCAGGAAGGGACAGCAGGAGGGAGCAGGGCTCCCTCAGGTGCATCCCAGAGGATGGGACAAGGGGACGGAGCTGAGCATCGCCCTCAGCTTTGGGTGTCCTGGCCATGGTCCTTCAGCTCTTTGCCAAGACTTCCTGGATGCAGGAGGGAAATTCCTTGCCCCGATTCCCAAGCCAGCCTTGGTGCCCGTGGATTTTGGCTGCTGGGCAGAGATACTCAGAGGGAGTGGATTTTCCAACCTGCTGAGCAGTGCAGCTTCTCTAAACCCCCCCCGCAAATTCGCTCGGATTCAATATTTCACCCCAAAAAAATGAAACTTTAATATGGGAAAAAGCAGAATTCTAATCAGTGGGGTCTTCAGTAAATCTTTGTGATGCCCCATCCCAGCACCAAGGAGGCTGGAGCGGCTCCAGAACTCCAGTTTGAACCAAAAGAAGCTAAAAAAGAAACAAACAAAACCACCAAAAAAACCCCACTTGGCCGGGGTTTCTGCCACCCCTTCCCCCTCCTTTTTGATCGTCTCTGTCTTGTACAAGCCTGGTGGAGGCAGATGAGCGAGGATCTCACCCAGCTTTTCAAAGTGGTGGGGAGGAAGAAAGCGGCCTTTGTGAGGGGCTTTCTGAAGGTCTCTGTTCTGGGAAGGTTGGAAATAGCACAAAAACATCCTTTCTCACTAGATTGTGTCGCTTCCAGCTCCGAGCTCCACCACCACCCAGATGTTTCGAGGCTGATGCTGAGAAGGAAAATAAGAGGCACGGCGAGAAATCCAGGAGAGGGGGATGCTGGGTGGAACTGGCTTGGGGAAACCTGCACTGCTCTATGCCTTTATTTTTGAAACGGGGAAAGAGTTGGAGAAGATTCAGAGATTGGGAATTAATATCTCAATTAAGTCAGTCTAGTTATGATAACTGCCCATCTCCTTATCAGCTTGAGATTTCTGACAATATTCTGCATGTCCAGCCTGGATTGTATTGAGGATTTGGTGCTATCAAGCATTTTTTATTGATTTTTGATCTCATTTTCCCTTTTTTCACTGCGCTGCTCCCGAGTTTTCCCAACCTTCGGACAATCATTGGTGCGAGTTCATCGCTCCGCTTTTAAAACTGTCTTTATTCAGGAGGAGGAGGGGGGACGTCCTCGGGAGGATGTATGGAATGACTCTGTTCCTATCTAATTGATTGGACAAGGGAAGTTAAGTGTGAAACTCTTCCTTATTGTCCGTATCCTCTCCCTAATTGTCCTGTCTCAGCAAGAACATCCCCAAATGTGCAGGCCCCAGTCCCTCCCGAATTGTTCTGCCTCAGCACGAATTCCTCCAAACGTCCGGTCTGCTCATCCGCACAGCTCTGGGCACGGCGTTTTGCAATCGGCCAGAGCCGAGCAAATCCCCGCGGATGTGGGAAGGGGCTGAGCCCGCACCTCTCCCATCCAGCTGCTGGGACGTGCGTCCAGCTGGATTTTGTGCTGAGAGCAGCCAGATGTTGGCACGGGAGGCACCGCTGTGCCCCATCCCCACAGCTGTGCCGGGCACGGGGATGGCGAGGGGGGCACGGCACCGACTGCCCCCACCCCAACCCCGCTGCCAGAGCACGGCCCGGCCCGGCCAAAGCCCGGAGCGGGAGGTGGGAGCTGAGCTCAAACCCGCTCTGCTGGAGGACTGGGCCGAGCTGCTCCGGTGCGGATTTTTCGGAGCCCGAGCCCCGGCTCTCCGCACCTCAGCGGGGTCCCGCGGCCACCTCCCGTCCCGTGCCCTCCTTGGAGTGATCCTGGAGGGATTGGAGCGATCCGAGCAGGGGCTGGGCTGGTGGAAAAGCAGAGCCTGGAGCCTGCAGAGGTTCCGAGCCGGAGCCACAGGGCTGAGCCACGGCTGCGGTCACCGGAGCAGCGTCCGGGTGGAGGGGCTGGGTGGGAGGAGGAGCTGGACTCCGGGAGCGCCGCAGATCCCGGGAATGTGTCCTGTGGGAGTCCCCGGGCACCTGCGGGGGTGACCTGCGCGGTGACATGGCCGGGATGGGATGGGCTGGGGGCCAGGATTCCAGGGATCTCCCCCTGCCCGGCCGCTCCGCACCCTGCACGGGGCTCGGCTGTCCCTGAAGGGACACCGCCGCTCCGGGGCTCGGGGACACGTCTGTGCTGCAGCTCCCTCGCCGTGACGCTGCCCCCAAGCCCCTGCAGTGCCACCCCCACTTCTACGGGCTGGAGACCCGCACGGCTCCCCCCATCCCCATCCCATCCCATCCCATCCCATCCCATCCCATCCCATCCCATCCCATCCCATCCCATCCCATCCCCATCCCCATCCCCATCCCCATCCCCATCCCCATCCCATCCCATCCCATCGCATCCCATCCCATCCCATCCCATCCCATCCCATCCCATCCCCATCCCCGTCCCCATCCCATCCCCATCCCCACTGCCGCCCTCCCTCCTCCCTGCTCGTGCCTGATTCAATTCTCCTCTCCCCGCACAGCTCCCCAGAGCTTGACCATTAACAAATGGACTTGGCCGGAGGCCTGGGCGACCATTTGGAGGCTGAGGCTGCCGCGGCCGCTGCTGCCAGCCGGGCCGGGCACCGCGAGCCGCCGGCGCTGCCAGCATCCCTCGCCCGGCATCCCGGAGCGCAGCCAAATCGCCGCGGTGCCGGTGCCAGCTCCGGGAGAAAGGGCCGAGGCAGCCGCACACAAAGAGGGGTTTATAGCCCGGCCGGGCACCTGACACGGGGAGGAGGGAGGGCTGAGACGTGCTTAGCCCCGATAATCCTCAGTTTGAGTTTAATATATTATTTTTTTTTTTAATCAAAAGCACAGCAACAGCTGGGGCTGAGGCTTTCCAGGAGATGAACTCATGAACAACTGTTCAAAATAACTTTATTCGTGCTGCTATTAGATCAGGCCACTGGGGAGCCACCAATTATTTGTGATTACTGCAGGCAGATAGGGCTGGGGCAGAGCCGAGCGCCACCAGGGATCGAGGGCACCTCGTGCTTCAGGCAGACCCAGCACCCATCCCAATCCCTGGCATCCGTGGGAGTGCCCAGCACCCAGCCCAGCTCCCTGACGGTGCCAGGGGGCAGCACAGCAGGTTCGGGCACTGTGGATGCACTCCAGGCAGGGTGCAGGGATGTTTGCAGGGAGATCTATGCCTTTTCTGCCTCAAAACCAATTAACAGCCATGCTGCAGCTAATTAGCCTGCCCACATTTGGGCTGCCCATCTCATCCACCTTGTTCATGAGCCCCAGAGCTGGCACAGCATCAGGGAAGGCCGAGAGGTTTGGAGCAGGACAAGCCCCTTCCCGGCAATTCCCAGGCTCATGGAGCAGCATCCCAGGTTCCGTGTGCCCCATGGTCCAGGCAGGGCAGTTCCCAATCATTTATCCCATCCCCATCCCACAGATCAGCCTCAAACCCCCTCAGTCAGCTGAGGCCAGCACCGCACAGTTTTCCTTTCCAACATGACATCAACAAAAAAAAACCTGAGTGTGAGATCTGCTCTCCGGCAGGAAAATCTCCCGAGGGAGCCAAAGGTGGGAGCTGGACCAGGGAAGGCTGCAGGGCCCGGGCTGCAGGGCCAGCACAGACTGCATGAGCTCAGAGGTCTTTTCCACTCCTCGCTCCTGTGATTCAACAAGTCTGGTGCCTGGGGAATTTTTAAAAATAACCTGGATGAAACAGAAGACGGTGGAGCAGGGACCAGGCCTGCCTTGGCTGGGAGGTCGGGCTAACAGCACTTTTCCATGGTGCTGTTCCATGATTAATCGAGACAAGGAAAGAAAAGAAAGGAGGAAATTGATAAACACCATCGGAATTGCAGCCAGGATTTGCCTGAGTCAGGTTATTAGAATCCTGACATCATGTCTTGAAAAGAAGACTGGAAATAAATCTCTGGGAGATAAGATCTGGCTGGGGGGGGTTGGAGCTGCACTGGCCTGACCCAGCCGTGGTGGGGGTCCCCAAAAAGCTGCTTCCCCCGGTTTTCCTGGGTCTCAAACCAGTGGGGCTTCCATGGAAACCCCACTCTTTGTGCCGGTGCTCCTGAGCCCGTGCTGCTCCCATCACCCCACACCTGGAAAAAGCTGCTCCGAAGGCAGCTCCGGGTGGGGGGAGTTCATTTCCTGCCAGGTGATTTCGGCAGGACAAACCCTGGGAAGTTTGGGATGGGCTCCAGCAGGCTCTGGGGAGCTGCAGTCTCCTGAGGGATGCTCCAGCAGGAGCAGGGCCTCACCCACACCTCAGAGGGACCTGGATCCGGAGCAGCCGGAGCTGGGGCTTTTCCCAACGGCCCCACGCTCCAGAGGGGCAGCTCAGCTGGGATGGGATGTCTTGGGATCCACAGCAGGAATTTTCCTGTCTCTTTGGCCTCCACGGCCACTCCTGGGGCAGGTGTGGGAGGCAGGAGTGAGGTCACTCAGGAATGGGAGCCCACAGATCCCTCTCCGGCCTCACCAGCCACACTGGGAATTTGGGAATTGCTGTTTCAGGGAGGCAAAGGAAATATTCTCCCCCTTTTTTTCCCTAAATGTCCCCACTTATGGTTGGTTTCAGTCTGGAATTAACTCCAGTCACCAGAGCTGCTGTACCTGGGATTTCATGGGAGTCCTCAAGGCCTTTAATCCTTCCCTCTCCAAGCAGGGGTGATGGATCCCCAAATCCTGCCCAGTCCCAGGCTGGATTCCAGGTGAGGAATTTCTGTGCTGTCCCCACATCCCCACATCCTCATCCCTGGAAGTTGGAGCTGCTCCCACCCCAGCCCAGCTCTTCTTCCCAGGATCTTCTCCAGGGGCAGAATTCCTTTTTGTCCTCATTTATTTTCTTTATCGAGTGTTTGTTTACCTGTGAGCGCTCGCTCTATGACTTTTCCATAGGCAGCCCCTTCCTCCCCTCCCACTGCTTGCTGCTCCAATGCAAAATCCCAAAGAAAATCCCTCCTGGAAGGAGGAATCCAGAGGCAGAAACACTGCCAAAGGTCAGACCCTCTCCAGCCTGGGAAATTCCTTGGCTACTTTTGGAGCTGGCCCAAGGCTGAGTGGGTTGGAAGATGTTAAAAATCCCGGTTCTTGCAAAATTCAGGGAGCAAAGGTTTGGATATTGCATCCACAGCATCTCCCAGCAGCCTGGGCAGGTTTTATTTGTAAACAGATGATACTGTGGTATTAAAAACGTGGTATTAGGAGATATATATTGAATATGTGATATTATTACTATAATAATAATAATAGTTGTTATTATTATTGTTGTTGTTTTGTTGTTTTTGGGGGGGGTTTTTTCGGCCCAGTCTCTCACTCCAAAGGTCGGGATGCAGAGCTGGGATATCAGGATATCTCCCGGAGCCCTCCGTGTCCTCCCTGCCACGATCTGCAGGCGACAGTGCCCTCTAGTGCCCCCCACCCCGTGCCCAGCTCCTGGCACAGGAACCTGTTGCATCCCAAAATGTTTTAGGTTTCTGCTTGGACCCGATGATGTTTTCCAACCTTATTGATGCTGTGATTCCATCCTAATTCATCATGGCAGGCGACGCCTGGGGATGTTGGGACAGTCAGGTTATCCCTGCGGGAAATTTCCATCTTCTTGTTGCCGATGGGGATTTTTTCCACTTTTTTTCTGGCAGCTTCCTTAGGGAATGAGGAGAATGAGGCGCATGAGGATCCTACAGAGCCACGGAGCAAATCCTGAGTGCCTTCTCCAGGCTCAGGTGCTCCTCACCTGCCCTCAGTCCCTCTGAGCTCAGAATTCCTTGGACACTGCCCAGGTGAGCTGGGAGGATCCCTGGCTGCTGCTCCAACTTTATAATTATTATAAATAATAATAATAATAATAATAATAGTAATAATAATAGTAATAATAAACTTAATGGATTCCAGCTCCCACTGGCACCACCTGCCTCCCCTCACTTCTCAAGGTCTTGCCTGGGGACGAGAATCCTGGAATCTTTTAGGTTGGAAAAGCCCTCCAGGATCATCGAGTCTCACCCGTGCCCAATGCCCACCTTGTCCCCAGCCCAAAGCACTGAGTGCCACCTCCAGGCATTCCTCGGACACCTCCAGGGATGGGGACTCCAAACTTCCCTGGGTGGCCTCTTCCAAGGCCTGAGCACCCTTTCCATGGAGAAATTCCTGCTGAAAGGATGTGGCACCTGTCCAAGCACCCCATCCTGCACTGTCCCTGCTCCCAGCGGGGCTCTCACAACACCCTCAGCCGAGCACCTCCATCTCCTGCTGAGGGAAAGGCTGTGCTTGGTGCCTGGCTCTCCATGAAAACCCTCTGGAATTGGGGATGGAACGTTCCTGGAATGGCACAAACAGGAGGGAGCTGGGACAGGGGCTCAGCCTGGAGAAAAGGAGCTCAGGGGGGACCTTGTGGCTCTGCACAACTCCCTGACAGGAGGGGGCAGCCGGGGGATAGGAAAAGCGGAAATGGCCTCAGGCTGTGCCAGGGGAGGCTCAGGTTGGACATCAGGAGGGATTTCTCCATGGAAAGGCTGGTCAGGCACTGGAAAGAGCTGCCCAGGGAGGTTTGGAGTCCCCACCCCTGGAAGTGCCCAAGAAATGTCCGGACGTGGCACTCGGTGCTCTGGGCTGGGGACAAGGTGGGCATCGGGAACAGGTCGATGGTCCTGGAGATTTTTCCAAGCTCAGCGATTCTGGGATGAAAAAACTCCCTTTCCCAGAGCATCCCAGTGCTCCCCACTCGGGAATGGCCGAGGTGGGGCTCCAGCAGGGCCGTGGGTGCAGTTGTTATCACCACGAGGCCGCCTGCACTCCCGGCGCTGTTTCACACGTTTGTTTTCCTTGGCTCCGCCAGGGAAATCTGCTCCTCAAGGGCTTCTCATTAAGAAAAAAATTTATGAGGGAGGATGAAAATTGAGTTTTACCGTCTGAGCTCTGGGGCAGCGCTGGTTCTGCAGCCATTCTGAGTCATTCCGTTTGGGGGGGACGGGGGAAATTTCTGCAGCGAAACACAAAATTTCACTTTCCCATTTGGAGCTGGTTGCATCCGTCAGTGCATGGAGCAGTGCCTGGAGTAACAACCCGACCCCTGGGGATGCAAAACAAAAGGGAAACACCTCACAATTTGTGTGCAGTGAAAAACAACGTGTCCATGATGGAAAGCCTTGTGGGACTTGATGCTAATTTTCGTGGTCACCTTGGCTGCGCTCGAGGAAGTGGCCGGCGCTGCCAAGAGCGAATTTCCCTGATGATGGATGAGGAATCGGAGCAGAAAATAAATAAATATCAGCAACACCTTTTCTTTTTCCTGCTTTTCTGGCAGATTGGTGTCATCCAAGGTCACGCATTTGGGCGCTGGAAGTGCAGCCAGAGCTCGGTGCTTTCAAATCATGTGGAAGTCAGAGCAGCTTCCTCGAGGGCTGGGTTTAAAAAGAAAGATTAAAGTAGAGTCTCCCAGAAAAATTCCTGTTCATTAACTGCATTACTTTTCAGTGTTAATTGTCTTCTCTCCTTATGTTCAGGCTTGGAAGAAGCTCCCCAGGA
Source organism: Monarcha castaneiventris obscurior (assembly GCA_026261815.1). Classification (NCBI taxonomy): domain Eukaryota; kingdom Metazoa; phylum Chordata; class Aves; order Passeriformes; family Monarchidae; genus Monarcha; species Monarcha castaneiventris. The sequence goes on along the minus strand of JAMPIT010000856.1, from coordinate 7,996,886 downwards.
CAACCTGGGATAGTGGAAGGTGCCCTGCCCATGGAAGGGGTGGACTGAGATGATCCTTAAGCTCCCTTCCAACCCAAACCATTCCAGGATTCTGCAATAATTCCTTGTTTTCCTCCTGAAGCCAGTCCTGCATCCCCCATGCCAGGCACTGACACCTCTATACTTGATTTTTTTAATTCTGTCCATGGAAAAAAAATGGGAAGCGATGCTCCGAGATGGAGAAAAAGGAGAATTTTCTGACAAAACGCAACAAATCTCAACGAGCAGGAAAATTCTGTTGCCCTCAGCAGTTCTGGGAGAGCGGGAATGATTTCCTGGCCAGCTCTGAGCACAACCCAGAGCCAGGCTCTGCTGGAAGGGAGGGAGAAGCTCCCTGTGGAGAAGCCGATCCCAGAACGGCCCCGGGCTCCCTCTGGAGCTCCAGCCACTGTCGGAGGATGGATGTGGGACTGTAAATCCCGGGAAACGCAGCCACTCCCACGTTTTAATGATTTTTTTAATTCTTCCAGGCAGGACTTTAGAAGGAATAATGTTTTCAGGCATCACTGCAGTGATGGGATGCAGATCATGGGATGCAGAGCATGGGACAAGCTGTTCTCCGTGTGCTCCCAAAAAAAAAAAAAAGGTGAAAATTAAAAAACCTTTGGCAAATTAATTAATCTGGAAAAAACCTGGGAGAAAACAGGCAGAAGGCTCCTGAAGTGAGCCCTGATCCCACAGGCTTTGAGGGCAGCGAGTGTCACTCCTGCCTCTCCAAGATGCTGCTAATTCCTGAAAGCATTTTATTGGGAAAAAAAAAAGGAAAAAATCAGGAAATTCTGCCGTGAAACCCCACAAGTTTTATTTGTGTGGAATTCCCGCCATTCTGCAGGTTTGGCAATGGCCTGGAAAGATTTCAGGCCTGGGGGATTATTTTATTTTTTAATTTTTATTTTTATCTCCCTCTCCAAAAAGGAGGGCAGGAGATGTGTGAGGTGACAGCAATGACACAGAGGGAGGAGGACAGAGCTGGCTGGAGGTGAGGGAGGGATGGAACAAGCGGAATTTATGGCAACCCTTGGAAAAATGATAAATGGAAGCTGTAATTTTTATTGGGAAAGGGGAGCAGAGCACGAGTGAGGGAACAGAATAATCAACAAAGCATAAATTAGAAATGGGGTGTGACGGGAGCACAAAGCGCTTGGCTCATGGATAATGGGGGTTTCTCCTGGAATATGATCCAGAGAAATGCACGGGAATTACCTGCAGGAAGATCTTCTAGGAAGTCACGTTGGGGTGAAATTCTCTGTCATGGCTCCGTGGGGCTTCCCAATGCTCCCAAACCCATCCTGCAGCCAGGCTGGACGGGGCTTGGAGCAGCCTGGGAGAGTGGAAGTGGCAGGGGGTTGGAATGAGATGATCTTTAAGGTCCCTTCCAACCCAAACCATTCCAGCATTCCCTGATTTCACAGGGTGAGCGTTCCCAGAGGATTCTGTGGCTTGGTGTGTGAAGGGAATGACTCCAGGGCTGCAGGAGCAGACAGGAATGGGAAGGGGCCGAGCATCTCTCCATGACATTTTTCCACCCCATTTCTCAGGGAGCAGCAGCCTCACACCCCCCAGCCCGACCGAGCCTTGCCCTGACACCACATTCGTCCCTAAACCTGCTGGGTTTCTTTAGGTTTGAATCCATCTGCAAATCCCTTTGGATGCCAGAAACGAGCCCAATTTCCCTGGTAATTGTCCTTTGGATCAGTCCAGCAAACTGCCTGAGCCCGGGGCTGGAGCTGCCTCGGGATCTTGGCGGGGCAAAGCCTGAGGAGCTGTGGAAGGCAGGGATGGAGCAGATGTTGACACGCAGTGAAAAGCCGAGACACGGGAGCCGGGGAGAATAAATCTGAAAAATTAACACGTAGGAGGCCGCAAAAAGGAGCAATATGTTTTGGTAATCACGGTGAACTGCTGACCCCTCCTCCTGCAGCTCCCAAACCTCGGGCACGAAGCAGATGTCACTCAGCCCCTGATTAACACGTTCCCGAATTTCTCCCGGCGTTTAATAAAAGTTTGACGTAACATGCAGGTAATTGCTTCCAAATGGCAAGGGAACAATGTGGCCCTCTGTGCATGGCATTGTTTCAGCATCAGGTGAAAACTCCTCTTGTTGCCTCCGTATCAGGGGAAATCCCCCAGCGAAGCCCCTGCGCCCGGCAGCTGCTTTTCCAGTCACTCCAGAGACAAAGGAATGCCCTGGGAAGAGCAAAGCCTTCAATCCAGGAATATTTTTTTTCCCTTAGATGTCCACGAGAAGGGAGCCTGCAAGAAAAATGGAGAGAGACTGTTTGTAAGAGGATGGAGCGACCAGCCAAGGGGGAATGGATTTAAACTGCCAGAGGGCAGGGTTAGATGGGATATTGGGAAGGAATTCCTCCCTGGGAGGGTGGGGAGGCCCTGGCACAGGGTGCCCACAGAAGCTGTGGCTGCCCCTGGATCCCTGGAAGTGTCCAAGGCCAGGTTGGACGGGGCTTGGAGCAGCCTGGGATAGTGGAAGGTGCCCATGGCAGGGGTGGCACTGAATGGGCTTTAAGGTCTGGTCCATTGTGGGACTCCTGGAGGTATCAGGGTGCTCCAGTGGCTCTTTCCTGTCCAGATTCAGTGCTTTCCATCCCACCAGGACAAATCCCCTCCAGACCAAAGCCCCCAGCCCAGAGAAGTGAGGACACAAGGGAGGATCTGCACAGGAGCCAGGTGGGGGAGAGTGGAGCAAAGTCTGGATAAAGCTCATGGAATGCTGATGCCTTGACTCTGTTGGCCTTTTCTTCCTGCAAAAATCTGTTTGAGGCGTGTGGGCATCACCTGTCCATGGAGTGGGCACTGGGATCCAAGGAGCTGGGAGAGAGGAAAGGCCTGGCAGGAGCTGTGAGGGCATCACCTGTCCATGGAGAGGGGATTGGGATCCGAGGAGCCGGGAGAGAGGAAAGGCCTGGCAGGAGATGTGTGGGCATCACCTGTCCATGGAGAGGGGATTGGGATCCGAGGAGCTGGGAGACAGGAAAGGCCTGGCAGGAGGGCTTTGACTCGCTCCACATCTCTGTGCTGAAAACAACACCTGCTGAGATGAAACCCTCTGGCCTCCCTGCCCCTTCTCCAAGGCAAACACAGACACTTCTATTCCTGCTCCCAAGAAATCCATCTTTCAGCATTTCCCTGGTTTTGTGTGTGCTTTGTTTCATCCAGTGCCACGGAACTTGGACACCTTTTCCATCTCACATCGAGCTTTGGATGCTGCCTCTGTTCTCCTTGCTGCCTCCATGAAGAATAACAGCGGCCCTCGTTGTGTTTTCCCTGGATTGTGGGCTGCTGGAAAGCAAAGGGAAGCTTGTGCCTGGAAGAAGGAGAGGGCAGGAGGATCCTTTTCCCCAGAAGAGCTGCAGTCTGGGCTCTTTGGCTTCCTCGAGCTTTCATGGTGAGCAACAAATAGTCCTATAAAAATCCTTCTCTTGAATTTTATTTTTCTAAGGAGCCAGGCCCAGCTTGGAAACTCGGGATTTCAATCTCCTACTTTTTAACTGGACAGCAAATCCAAGAGAAAAGGGCTGAAATCCAACAGGTTCTTCAGATTCTGCCTCTCTCCCTCCCCTAAACTTGCATCCAAAGAGACTTTCCCTGGCTGTGGAGAGCTCATTCTGTGGGATCAGCTAAGCCCTGTCAGCAAAGGAGGGAACCTTGCAAGGACATTCCTGCTCCTCTTCCAGCCGAGGAGGGGCAGGAACTTTGTGCCAGATGTGAAGGATGTGGCCCAGCCTCACCCTCACCCTCCCACGGAGGTAATTTGGGGTGAGGATGCTGCCCCCAGCCCCTTTCCTGTGCACGCAAACCCCGCTCCATGTGACCCCAGGGGCCAGAGGTGCCAGATCCACGTGCCAAGGAGCACGTGCTGACAGCCCCGTGCTCCCAGCTGGGCATCCCCTGAACAGCCCAGCAGCTCCCGGGGTGCCACTGCTGAGAAATGGCTTTCCTGGACATCCAGCACCCCCTGTTCCCATGGGAAGAGCCCCCATGGAACAGCTCTGCCAGATACTGGGAGAGATCCCCTGGCAACAGAAGGAAAATCAGGGCCCGGTGTTCAGACCAAGAGAGAGGAAAGGCTGGGGAGACACCTGAGCACCCCCTTTTCACTCCTTTTTCCCTTCTTTCCTGGTCCAGCCTGGCTCTGTGGACAACATCCAGGGAAATGTGTGCTTGGGGCTCTCTGAGGTGCCACAAAGAATGTCCCAGAGGTTGGAATGCTAATGATCCTCCCATCTTAGTGATTTCCACCCTAATTATAAATAAGGTGCTGAGCAGGAATTTCTTTCAGAAAGGAATTTCTTCATCTTTCACCCTTTGGGCTCTGCTTCCCAATGCTCCAGCTTGGATTATCTCCTAAAAGGAAGCTTTAAACCACACCTGGGTGGATCCATTGCCATAGTGGTTTCCAATGACCTTGGGAATGCTGAGTAACCTGGGATAGCGGGAAGTGTCCTGCCCATGGCAAGGGGGGGGAGCAGGATGATTTTTAAGGTCCCTTCCAACCCAAACCATTCCAGGATCCTGTGCTGGAAGCAAGAACATCTCAGGCAATATTTTGCTTTTGGCCCTTGAGTTGGGAGTCACGGGGGTTTTAAGGGATTTGAAATTTGTGGTGAAATTTGTGGCGGGTGTCAATCTCTGGATTGGAGTTATCCAGAGCAGCTTTCCTGGGATTGGAGGTACCTGGGAGCCAGTTCCCAACAATGTCCTTCCCAGCTGATCCTCCACGCCCAGGGAAACCCCATCCCTGTCGCTGTTCTCACCACGGCCGAGCAGAGAAACGACACAAAGTCCAGGCTCAGGGGTAAATGGAAGCACCTTAATGAATTCTCAGAAGACTTTTATATGTTAGTTCACAAAGTGTATTAAGTGGCATAAGGTGATTGGTTTTTGCCATCCACCCCCTAAGGGGATTGGTCAAGTTCTAAGACACCCATTCCCAAATATTTGTCTGGTCAAAGCCATAACAATACTGCCAAACAACCCCCAGGTGCAGAAGTTTACATATTGTAATCTTGTTCAAATTCAAATCTTGTAATCTTTACAACATTGTAATCTTGTTCAAAGTAATCTGCATGGGAAAGACAAAACTCTCCCAAAAATGCTGAAGAGAGCTGAAGAAATTCTCTGCTGGAGTTTTTCAGCATCCATACCTCCCCTCTTAGTTTCCTACACAGATCAGCCTCTCTCTCTGTCTTGGGCTGCGAATCTGCCCCAGAGTGGGGCCAAAACCGCTCTGACTTCTGTTTTCTCTGTGGCAAAGTTGGAGCTGCAAATCCAGGGCAGAGGAGGTGGGATGGGCAGGGTTGGGAGCACATCCTGCTGGCCACAGGAGTGTCTTCAGCTGCACGGAGCATCGGAGACAAATGAACTGGAGGAAGCATTTCCTCTGCCGAGGGCTCTCACCCGGGAGCTCCCTGTTCCCAGCAGAGGTCAAGAGTTGAAGAATGAAGAAGAAAGGAAAAGGGATAGAAAGATCCATCTTCCCTTATGGAATCCCCAGAGCAGGGGGCATTTGGAAGTCATTTTTCACCGGGCTGAGAGCTGTTTCTGGCCCTTTAGCAGACATTATTCTCTTCTCAAACCTCATAGATCTGGATGTTGGGAAGTGTTTTCCCTCCATCCTCACGGGTGTTGGGAGAGGAGCGTTACCCTGGGTGCAGGGCGGAACTTCCACACTTGGTTTGTGTTCTGGGGTAAGAGGGAGCCAAATTCCCACTGCAAATCGCTCTGTTCCTCAAAATTCCAAGATTTTAAAGGCATTGGAGCTCAGATGCAAAGAGAAATGAGTGGTTTGGATTCACTGGGGTTCATGCACAGGGATGGCTCTGAAGGGGGAAAACCCAGGCAAGGAGAGGAAGGAGAGTTTCAGCCTGGCTAAAGGAAATCTAAATAAAATTCCGTTCTGGAAGGAAGTCAAGAAAATTATTTTCCTTCTGTGTTTCTGTCTCTCTTCTTCTGGCTTATAAAAACACCTTGGCTGGGATATTTCACCAACTCTGCCTTTTATTAAAAACCCCTGCTCGGGCTGTGCAGATTTCATGCTGTTCCATGGAAGTAAAATTTTATGACCAGAAGCTGAAATTAGGAAGGAGCTTTTTGTTGTTGTTGTTGTTGTTGTCGTGGCTTGGATTTTGTTGGCAGTCAGGAGACTTTGTTTATTTTCTCCTTTTCTACAGGACAGCCAGGTCTGAGCTCTCCAGGGTTTTTAGGGATGCTGCTCCAAAAAGGTGCTGATGTTGGGAAGCTGAGCAAGGGGTGGGTGACGCCTTCCCTGTGCTGCTCCCCATGGAGCACGAAGGGTTCTGTGGCTCTCTGAGAACAGGACAGAGGCGTGGGAGAGCAAATGTCCCATGGCAGGGGACACAGGTCCTGGGTGTCTGGCCTGGAACAGCCTCACGGGGTGAGCAAAGTGACTGGGACAAAGTGGGAGTTATTCCCTCCTCTCCTCTGGAAATGCGGAGCCTGTGGATCCCAGCTTGCTTTGAGCCCACATCCAACACCAGCTGCTTGTTGACTGGGGAGTGCCAGTAGATTTTTCTTTTGCCATTTCTCACTTGAAATGGAGCACTCCTGTTTTTCCATTAATTCCTCCTCCTCTGCTAAAAAAAAAAATCCAATGGAAGGGAGAAAAAACCCCATTCTAAGAGGTCACTTGGTCCTTTATTGGGTGAGTTCCAGTGACCCCGAGGGGCTGTGACAGCTGGAGGTGTTGAAGGAGAGCTGCACAGGGTCAGATGAAAGTCAGAGCCATTAATTCCAGCGTTGGTTCCTTGGCAAGGCACTTTTCCATCTCCAGGCCCCATCCCTGCATGCCCTGGGACAGATTCAGAGCCCCTGGGTGGGTGGGAACAGCGACCTGGGACTCCAGGCCGGGCTCCTCTCCCTGCCCAGCTCCTCTGGAGCAGCCAGAGGACATCAGGAAGGATTCCAGGGCATGGATCTCCTCGCCCTGCTCCAGAGACACCCCGGTTGGGATGGGGGATACAGGTCAAGCCCCCGATCCCTCAGTTTCCTTCCAGCCCAAACGTCTGTGCAGCCTCGGCAGATTTACAGGGCAGCCCTAAGTATTTCACCAGCTCTTTACTAATAATGCAGCCAGAAAAAATGGGGCAGCCTTTCTTTCCAAGGCCTCTCCAAGGCTGGAATAATCCCAGGAGGGATTTGGCTGCCCCCAACAGAGGGTTTAGTGGTGGGCAATGCTTTACAGCCCCTTTGTTAGAGCGGGGCTGCTCCCCCCTCATCAAAGTGCTAACGGAGGCTCCGAGATGGGCTCTCCATAAATCTCTCACCTCTAATCCTTCCCTTTCCACTCTTTGCAAACTGGGGGAAGCTGGAAGGGCAGGCTGGACAAAGCTTTAACCCTTGGTGCTTTGGGGGATCTCCCTGGGAGCAGAAGAGGCCGTGGGTGGAAGGAGAAGCAGGTTCGGGTTGTGCTCGGCAATTCAAGCCCAGCAGCAGATTAAGGAGCTCCTCTCAAAGCAGGGTAAGTCCAGCACTGGACATAAGGAATAAATCTGGCTGCATTGCAATCACTTCAAGCTACTTAAGCCACAAATGCAGAACTCTGAGGGTGATTTTGGTCTTCAGGTGTCTGCAGCAACACCTTTGCCGAGGCCAGGTTTTGTTAGACCAGACTGACCCTGTCCTTTCTCGGTTGTGAAGGGATTTTTATGGTCCCAGTGGCACTGGAGGTCAGGAACAGGTACCAGGTCCATCAGTGACCACCTGAGGGTCACAGCTGGCAGCAGACCTTGCGTGTCAGGGGGATTCCAGCCCTCCTGGCCCTGTTCCCATAAATATTCCCAGCATGGGATCTCTCCCTGCCCATGAGAGGGACAGCAGTGAGCCCAGGGCAGGATTTGGGCAGTGAATTTGTCTCTTCCTTCCCCCATCTCCATCTTTTAGGCACAGAGAACTGAACTTTGTGTCCGTGTTGCCGCGGATTTTTTCAAGGCAGCTTTCCAGCAGTGATGAAAGGTCCTGCAGCGGGCAGAGGCTGCTCTGGGAATGGAACAAATTGTGGGTTTATGGCTCCCGTGTGTGGGGGGGCTGTAAATCTCCCAACTTTTAACACATCTGTTCTTTTCCAAGCAGGCTACCAACGGCTCAAGGAGGAGAGGGAGAAATATCCGACATTTCCTGACATCGGCTGCCCTCGGGAGTTCCTCAGGAAGGTTTTTAAAGGAATATTTATGGATGATCCTGGTGAATCAGGCCCTAAAAGGTACCGAGAAAGGGCTGGTGTTCATTAACATTTGGGAACTGTGCATTGAGGATTTCCCTGTGGAGGGGCAAAAGAAATGGAGTGAAAGTGAAGGAGCTTTCCAGTTAATCCCGTTCCTTTTTCACATTATTGTTGTTGGTAAAAATCAGAACCTTATTTTTGATGAAGAAAAAAAAATATTAAAAGTCTATTTTTGATATGATTTTCCTCAAAAGTTTTGTTCCAGAATTCCATACTGCGAAAAATAACAGATCTTGCAGTGAGACTTGTGAAATCCCTCAGAGGTCACTCACTACTAATTACTCTGGGTTTGGGAATAGAAAAATTAGCACAGGAGGAGGGATGGGTTGGTGGAAGACCATCCTGGGGTTCTGGCTTCCAGAGCCTTTTCCTAAGGCCAACTTGAGTCACTTAAAAACCTCTGTAAACTCAGTGAGGAGAAAGTCCCTCGAGGTGAGCCCGGGTTTGTCCTTTCTGGAAAGTGCCTTTGGAACAGATTTATTCAATGGATCCATGGGGAAGATAAGGCCCCACATGTCCTTTGTCCTGTTCCTTTCTGCATCGTCTCCAGGTTTATCTGAGTGTGCTGAGGTAAGAGTTAACCAGAGAAAGAGAAAATTGGGTGTTTTGGCTAAAAATGCACAGATCCCTCCATAATCCCCAAAGTCTGAATTTCTTGGGATTTTTGCTGTGGCTCTGCTCCTCCTGCTCTCAGAACGGACCACTCTCCTGTGGCTCCCATGGCATTTTCCTGGGATCTTTCAGTCCTGGGGTGGGTGGGCACAAATTGGTGCTGGATGGGACAGCGGGTACTGCAACAACAGGGTCAACAGTGGTGACACCTTATTGATGTCACTGAATGCTCAGCAGCCATCCAAGCATGAGGATCAGGGAACAGAGCCCCCAGACTGTTGCCTTTGGGTCTTCTACCACCCTTGGGATGATTTCAGAGGGACAGAGGCTCTGCAGGAGGCAGCTGGAGGTGCAGGGCTGTGGATGCAGAGCTGTGCACACCCACAAGGACTCCAGTAAGGATTTCCTGGGAGAAGCAGTCACTCCTCTTTTTCAGGGGTGATGTGCAATATTCCAGGAATGACCAGGAAGGAGAAGAAAAGTTCTTCCTTCTCCTCCCAAGCTTGGGAGCTGTGGTACCTCAGGTGTTCCTACACGGGGGTGATGGCAGCCAGAAGGACCTTGTTGAACATTTTCATCCATGAAAAAATGCTTGGATTTGGCTCTGCTGAGATCTGGGTACTCTTGGCACCAGGCAGGAGGTGAAGAGCTCAGCCCAGGCAGAGCAAACCTGTCCTCCAAGCCCTGAGATCAGGGCCCTGGAGAGGCACCAGGCAAGAACACGAGGATTTTCTGCCCGATGAGCTGAGCTGCAGCTGCTCTGCTCCATCCTCAGGGGAGTGGGACAAGGAGGGGGTGCAAAGGCACGATGACTTCAGCAGCAGGACAAGGATAGGCTGGTGTCCAGCTGATCCTTGCGAAACACCCTCTGGAGCATGCTGGGAACTGTTCAAGTCCCTGTTCAAGTCACTTCTAACCCAATACTGCTTTCTTACCACAGGCATGGAAAAGGGGTTTTGTTGCTTCTCAGTGACCTCATGAATCCGAGACACTGCCAATTATCTATCCTTCCTGGCATTTCAAACATCAACACCTCCCTCCCAAATGAAAAGGGAGTTAAAGGCCCTGTGCTTCCCTGTGCCCTTTGCTCTCCCTCCATCCTGCACCGGGGATTGGCCTTTAGGGAAGTCCCCTGTGCCCCACTTAAACAGCGTTTGCAACCGTGGCCTTGTGATGCTGCACCCAGAGCATGCAGTGGGGCTGGGAGCAGCTCTGAGGGAGGCCCTGGGATAGCTTCCTTGCATTTGTCACTGCAGCTCAGGGGCTACTCTGGGACAGCTGAGTCTGGCCCATGGCTGTGCATTCCCAGTCTGCCCAGTGCAGGGCTATTCACCCTCGCACTGGGTGCTCCAACTCTTCGCTTAGGACTCCCACGTGTTTGCGACATCTCTGCTCAAAAGAAAGCTCCATCTCTCCCCGCTGTTTCCTTTTCGCTGAGACTCTGCTTGGAACTTGCATAAACCCTGCCCAAAAATAACCCTGGCGGCTCTCCCAGCCGTGGGCGTCGGGACTCCTGCGCAGGGCAGGCGAAGGCTGAGATCTCATTCATTTCGTGGCACATTTTGGTCACCTCTGGCACCTCCCCAGCCTCGCTGGTACCAAATTTACAAGGTTTCTCTTTCCAGTTTTTCCCTCTTCTCCTGGGCTCACCTCTGCCCCTCGGAGGCCTCGTCTCTGGAAGCACAAAGGGTTTTCTTGGCGCAGAACATGGCACAGAAAAACCCATAAAAGTGGCCAGTAAATCCAGGGAGCTTTCTTCCCTTCACTGCTTCCTTTGGGATGACACAAAAATGCAGCAGAGAGGATGAGACTGGGATCCTGTTCCGTTTGTTCTCCAGGGAGTGATTTTTCCACTGGTGCAAGGGGAGCTCTGGGAATTCTTTTTACAAAGGAAAATAGAGGGATAACCGCCACGGGTGCTCCTGGACTCCTCCTCTGGGAAGCAGCCCTTAGGTCAGGGGTGGATAATCAAAACTGGGGGGAAAACCAAAGGGCTGGTGCCCAGCTGGTGCAAATTGGCCAAATTCTTAAGATTTTAATGAGTTTGACACCCACAATCACCTGTGTAACTGCCTCGCATGGGAGTTACACCCACAGTCCCGGTGTAACTCCCCTGGGGAGTGGCATTGTAAGGAGAAGGGGAAGTTGCTCCTCTTGGGATTTCTTCTACTGTCTCTGTGCAGAAGGGAAAGCTGAGTCCTGGCTGCTCCATGCAGGTTGAAGGAACTTTGAGATAAGGATTTGGCTTGGCTCTGTGGTAGTGTGCAATATCTTCCTATTTAAGTAACATAAATCAGGAGGAAAATGTCCTGAGATGGTGGGAGTGAGCCATGAGAGCAGCCTGTGCCATGGGGAAGCAGGAGCAGGAGAGGTCCTGGGGGGCTGGAAAGGCAGCCCTGGCCCTGCTCCGAGGGCACAGCCTGGAAAATTCACTGTCCTGGGGGTCTGCACCAGTCCAGGACCCACCTGCAGTTGGCAGGGGGCCGCCAGAGCCTCGTGGGCTGGGGAAGCCCTGCCAAGGGACATCCTTTGAGGTAAGTGCCCAGTGGGACCCTGACTCCAACTCCAGCCATGGGGACCCCCATGGACAATGATGATTTATGTTAAACCAGCTGCAATCCTGCTTTTCCCCCTCCCCTGGGAATGGCTGTTGATTCCCTGCGCTGGAGGTGAGAAGCAGGAACCTTTCCCTCCCAGTTGGGAACCTCCTCCCTTGGCCAACCCTTTGTCTTGGGCCAGCCCTGGCCTTTCTCTGGATTAATTTAAGATGCTGTGAAGTGCGAGGTGTGGGGGTGGGAGATGCTGTCTAAAACTTGTTTGGAGGCCTGGCTGGATAAATCCCCGTGGAATTTAATTTAACCGAGCTGACACCAGTATGAATCACGCCAGCATTCCCAGCTCTTGGACACTTCCTACCAACTGCCTGCAGGGTTCTTGCTTTTTAAAAGGAAGACTAAAAGCATCTCAAACTATTTAAGACCTAAAACTCCTAAAAGAATAGTGGGGGTTTTTTAAAATTTCACTGAGGAAAAAAACAACATCTGTTATAAAAATCTGCTGGCCAGGGGCAGTGGGAGCAGATCCCACTTATCAGGGTTTGGCTGGTGGAGGCCGAAAGCACCTCAGCCCCGTGATCCCAGCATATTCTGAAGCGGTGCCTCATCTGTCTGCAAGATTAGATGGACACAGAGAGGCTGAGAACTCAGGATAAAAGAAAGGACAGAGGGAATTTGATGGAAAGAGGAAGGAAATGAAAGAAAGACTTCCAGGAAAGCGAAGGAGACAACGCTGTATTTATAAATAGTGGGCTTAAGTGAAGGCTCTGGGACACAGTCAGGCTGCTGCACAATGAAATCCATGAGGTAGCTGTCTGTTCCCGGGATTTAACTGAAGAGTGACATCTCTTCAGAGGCAGGAAAGTGATCAGGACTAAGCATGAAACATGTAAGATGGCAGAATTCAAAAGGATAAACATTATTTGATACCTTATTTATAGGGCACCACAGGGGAAAGGTAAAGGTTTCAGAAAAGAAAGAAGCACTTTAATTTTATCTGGAGATTTTCCAACAATAAAATCTAATCCATCATTCTCCGTGTGTGACTGCTCTTAATGAAAATTTAGAGGCTGTGAGTGAAATTTAGAATTCCCAGGGGATACTATTAGGAAGATGTCTAGCAGCTATGCAAAACCTGTTAGATCAGAGCCCTGCCAGAGGCCGGCCAGGGCTGCAGTGTGAAAAGGACACCTCAGAATTCGGGGAGCCGAGGCCCCGCCGGCCTCTCCCCCTGGGATTCCTCGGATGGATGTTCATCCCAGGAATCCCAGCCAGGATCAGCTCGCCAGGGGCACCAACATCCAGCCGTGGCAGCTGCATTGATTCCAATAGAGAGGGATTTGGGCCATTTATGTTCGGTTTTTACCCAAAGCACCTTATGGTACTGAGAGTTGTTGATTCCTCTCATGCGCTCCCCAGGTTTTTTAACTGATCCCAGTTAAGAGCTCTCAAAAGAAGCAGAGAAAAAACCTATTTAATCAGAGAATCCTTAAGTGCTTTGGGGTGGATGGGAATATTAAAGCTCGTCCAGTTCCAATCCCAACACCTTCCACTATCCCAGGCTGCTCCAAGCCCTGTCCAACCTGACCTAGGACGCTTCCAGGGAGCCAGGGGCAGCCACAGCTTCTCTGAGCACTCTGTGCCAGGGCCTCCCCACCTTCACAGGGAGGAATTTCTCCCCAGTATTCCACCTAAACCTACCCAAGGTTGCTCCAAGGCACATCCAAGCTGGCTTTGGACTCCTCAGCCTATCTTGGAGCTGCACAGTGCCACAAAGTGCCTCTCATCCCTAATCATTTCCAATCCTCTGCACTTTATTTTTAATTAAAGCAGATCACTAGGCTGTTTCCAATAGTTTTTAATGGTCAAAAAGGGGCTTCGATTATAAAGACAATAATGTTCAATTATTGAAAGGCCTGCATGTACATCATGAATCAGTTTAATACCAAAGTCACTGCCAATTATTCAACTGATTCAAAATGAGACTCCATCAGAAAATGTTAAATCACAGGATAAATCTGTCCCGGGCAAGGCTTTAGCAATCAAAATTCTCTCAAAGCAGAAAAAGCTTTTCTAAAAGCAGGGGGGAAAAAAGGTTACAGCTTAAGCCAGACATTAAATAGTAATGCCAGATGTTAAACAGTTGACTGAAATTATTCGCAACTATCAAATGCAAGATTCTGCTGGCTGCAGAGTTCTGCCACCAAGTTTGTAATCTGGGGAATGGGCTTAAATATTCCTGTAATTTTCTGCCTATGGATAAGAGGCAATTTGGATTAGCTTCCGCAGAATAATGACCTCCTAATTCTCAGCAGATGAGCAGCAGCCTCCTGCAGCATCAAAACCCAAGCCTAAGTTTAATGTGTAACCTTCAATGGCAGATGGTTTTAAATTCTGTAATTCTGGTGGATCTGTGGAATTAAGCACAAGGCAAGGCTGTGCCTGCAGACAGCAGAAGGCACCTCGAAAATTCCTAAAATGCAGAACAAAACACCCAAAAAAGGGTCCACAAATGTTCATATCAATCTTTTCTACCCCAAAATTTGCTTTATTTAAATTTTTCCATGAATCTCTGTGCTGGAGAACTCCAATACCCTGGGATCACTTGGAGCAGGTACTGTCTGCCCATGTGGATTCTCAATTCCTTGGGTGGCTCTGCCTTTCCCCCTCCCCTTCCCATCTCCATCCCATCCCACATCACCCATTGTGCCACTCTGTTCAGCAGGATTTGGGGGCCTGGACTGGCACCGATTTCTTTGTGCAGCACCTGGGGTGGGTGATCCTTTCTAACTCCAGCCAGGTGTCCTGCACCAACCCTTCTGTGTGGCATCAGTGACTGCTGCCCTCCATGGGGGAAAAAATGGGATCTGGCACCTCCTGCTCGGCCCAGGATGGGGGAAGTGCCTCATTCCCAGGCAGATCAGTCATGGATCTCTTCCCACCTGGGAAAGCACAACCAGGACATGGAGCAGCTCCTGCCCTGCAGGATGAGATCTGTTCTCTCTCCATGCTCAGCTTGGGATATGGTAGAAATATCTGTATTATAAGTTAGAAACTTCTGTAGTGACAGGACAAGGGGGAAACTGAAAGAGAGGCGGTTTAGGTGGGTTATTGGGAAGGAATCCTTCTCTGTGAGGGTGGGGAGGCCCTGGCACAGGGTGTCCAGAGAAGCACCTGGAGCCCTAGGAGTGTCCCAGGCCAGGCTGGCCAGGGCTTGGAGCAGCCTGGGATAGTAGAAGGTGTTGGGGGTGGAGTGGGATGGTTTTTAAGGCCCCTTCCAACCCAAACCCTTCAGTGATTCCATATTTCTATGAATGGAGCTCTCCACAGGCACAAGGACAGTCCCAGCCTGTCCCACTCACTGCACCCTGTAATAAATTGTCCCCCATGCCTGGGCTGAGGCTGAAGTAACAAAACTCAGCTGCTCAGATGAGCCAAACCCCACATTTGCTGTTATTTTGAATATTTTTCTTCCTCCTTCCTTGCTGCAGAGCTGAGAGCGTGGACAGCACGGCTGGGTTTGTTCCTGCCTCGGCACCAGCGGGAACATCCCTGCTCCAAGGCTGGAGGATGGGTGAGGAAAGGGTCAGGACACATCCCCCTGACTGTGAGCTGAAGAAAAATGTTGGCAGAGCAAAGCTTGCCACAGGAAGAAAAAGTTGTCCTGGCTGTTCATATCCCTCCACATGGGGTGAGTAAAACTGTCGGTCAGACTGAAGCGTCTGATGCACAGAGGGGAATAAAAACTCATTAAAGGGCCAAAAGGAAACCCTATTAAAATATCAAATATAAACCGGAGGAGACTTGATCACCCAAGTGCTGGAGGAGTGTCAGGGCTTGAATTAATCCAACTTTTTTTTCCCCTGAAAGCAGAGGAAATGCTTTTTGTGGAAAGCCAGGTGGGATGAGGGGCAGGTAGGGTGTCAAAGAGCACTGATAATATTTCAGGGCCTCGCTCGGAGCCGGGAATATGAAGGGGATTTATCCGGTTTTCAGCGGGGAGGAGAGTGCTGGCAGATTTTTGAAGGAATTCCAACGTGGTTCAGACTCATCTGGTTCTTAAATTGAGAGCTCTTGGCCGCCACTGTGTCGAGGCAGGAGCATCTCCACTCCTCATTCCTGGGACACAGCCTGGCTCGGGAATCAGCGCCGGTGGCTCCACGTGATTCTCCTGCCCTGGCCTGGCCGGTGTCCTCCTGAAAAGCCAAAAAAAGGAGCATTTCCTATGTTCTGAACTATCCAGAGAACCATCCTTCTCACAGCATCTCATTTCTGCTTTATGTGGTCTTGAGAGAGGAAAGAAATTACACGGGGAAAGAGCAGAATGAAACATTTTCTTTCAAGTGCTAAAATCTGTGTTAGTCCTGTTAGTGCTGGAAGGGATGGAGCCTGGTTTCCAATGGATTCCTGCCTCAGCGCTGATGGACTTTTAAACCAAACTAAACTGTAGCTCTGTCATGCCTTTGTCCCTTCCCACACACCAGGAAAACCTTGAAGGGGAAAAAAGACATGATTTATACCTCACCCAGAGCAGTTCTTGCCTGGTCAGCCATCCAGAGTCATCTTTTTGGGGGTTTTCTCCTGCGGGTACTCTCTGGTATCTCATAGGTGTGAAGGCTTTTCCATGGTTTGGGAATTTTTTTCCCGTTTCTTCCTGGATTTGAAGTTTTTGTTTGTGGTTGAACTCAGAGAAGGCATAAATGGAGGGTTTTTCTCTCACACACATCTCTTAAATGTGTTACCTTTGGGATTTGGAGCTGTTGTCCAGTTGGTTGAACTTGGCACCAAAATTCAGGAATTACACCAGGATGAGGTTATGAGGGGAACATCCCTGGGCCATCACCACAGAAATTTCATTCCCTCACAAAATCAGGGTTCGAGTAAAAACTTGTTTCTAATTTAGATGGAACAGACCCCTACTGCAGGCCCTGAGCTGCACCCCTTTTCCTTGCTCTGCTCCCATCTCCCTCCTGCACAGTGAGGCATGTTCTTATCCCATCCCCTCCTCCTGAATCCGGGTTTTTTTTTGGATACCAGGGCTGGTTTCCTCCCATCTCAGCAACACCAGGGTACAAACAGGGCCCGTCATTCCCTCTCAGACATGTTCGAATCACCTAAGCCCTGTTTCCTCCTGAAAGCTGAGCTGGTCCCACACAGCAAAGCACTGAGGGGCTCTCCAAAGGTGAAAGAGAGGGGACCTTCCCTCACATCCCCATGGGAAGTCTGCCCATGGAGAAAGCTTGGGAAAGAGTTGTGGGGTTTTCAAAGCTCAATTCTAAGAAACTCTTTTCCATTTCCAGCTCTGAGCATCATTTTTGGGGCCAAACACGCCCAAGAACTGTGACATGAGTCAGCTCAGGTGGGCTCAGCTGCTGGATTAGCACTTGCCCGGGTGGGATTGGAGGTTTCAGTGCTCAGAGCCTTTTCCAGCCCATTGATCCATCCCAAACCTTTCACCAGGTACACACCTTTGACTTGCAGCAGAATGAAGCAGCAGCGAATGTAAATGGGACGTGGAAAGGTTTTTGAACAGATGTTTTAATGGTCTGTTTGCTGTTGTGGTTGGAGAGAAATTCCCTTCAACTTCAGGAGCTGGGGGGTAGAATCCCACTCCTCTGGCCCTCAGCTGGTCATTCCCAGGAAGCAGAAGTCTCCAGGTAATGTCCCAACTGGTGCAGAGTCTCCTGGAAGCAGGGATGTGGGAATCACCTGGAAAACAAATAAATCTGTTTGCATTTTCAGGTGTGTTTTGAGATGTGTCTGGCACTTCCCTGTGAGGGTGGCCAGGTCCTGGTACAGGGTGCCCAGAGAAGCTGTGGCTGCCCCTGGATCCCTGGAAGTGTCCAACGCCAGGTTGGACGGGGCTTGGAGCAGCCTGGGATAGTGGAAGGTGTCCCTGACATGGCAGGGGATGGCACTGGATGAGCTTCAAGGTCCCTTCCTACCCAAACCAAGCCAGGATTCTCTGATTCCACAATGTCAGTCCCAGACCTCGAGCTTGGCTGGATCCGGGCACAAAACCCACCAGGGCAGAGCAGACCGAGCTCAGGCAATGTGAAATTCAACCAACATATTTTACACCCACACCACTAAAAATACACCGCCGACGCCAACTCTTCATCTGGAAAGAGGAACCACTGATGTCGCTGTGTCTTGGACGAGGCACAGCACTCAAGCCCTGACCATATTTAGCCATAAGATCATCTCCCAGGACTTCACAGAACCATGGAATCACAGGATGGTTTGGGTTGGAAGGGACCTTAAAGCTCATCCAGTTCCAAGCCCCTGCCAAGGGCAGGGAATCAGGAATTTCTGCATGAGCGGAGTTTTAGAGAAAAATCTTCTGGCCAAGCTCCAGTTCTGCTGTTGTTATTTCTCCCTGCTATCTCCATACCTCATTTCATCCCCCAAATTGCTGTGTTGAGTTACTCAAGGTTGCTAAAATGCTGTCATGCTAAGAAGGCAGCAACAGGGAGGAAATTATGTCTCTACAAAATGCCCCACACAGCTGAAACCAGGCCACCTATTTAGGTGTCAGGTTTAGATTTTGTCATTGTAAGCACAGAAACTTGAAACATTTTGCCCAAATGTGTTGAAAGCCACGAAGACATTAAACAATATTCATGGAATAAATATTCATTTGCAGGAAGAGGGTTTTTTTTTTTTTTTTAATGCATGAATATTTCAGGCAGGGTGTGCAGTTGCTCAAAGGAAAAGGTGATCATATTCTGAGTGCTGTTTAAATAGTTCCTAATATTAAGGATATTTGGAATTAAAGGTATCAGGAGGCTTCGTTTTTAAGATTGAACCATGGAACAGAATCCCAGAATGGTGTGCGTTGGAAGGGACATTAAAGATCATCCAGTTTCAACCCCCTGCCGTGGGCAACTTCTGCTCAAGTTAAAATCCTTCCTAAATTTTCTTTAACTGATAATTATTAGTGAAAAATTCCCTCAGAATCAGTCCTCAAACGTTCCCTCCCAGCTGCTGTAGCACCATCACTTTGCCGATCAGTTTTAACCACAAATGCATTGCACTTGTTGCCCTGAACACCAGAAAATACCTTTATTTTATTCACAGGTCCCGTCGGCTTTTTCTCTTAGAAAACTCAATTCCCTCTGCCAGCAGCACATTAAGACATCGCAGCTTCGCATCTCCAGTTTTCCCTGGTTCAGCATTCCCCTTTTTTTTTTTTTTTTTTTTTTGAGGTCGAGTCCTGGCTGAGCCTGTGTGGAGCTCTGGCACCATCTAGCGTTACTGGGGGAAGCCTCGGCTGCTGGATGTGGCTTTTCCTCGCCGATGTCGCGACAGAAGGTGGCGATTGGGCTGAGGAGCCGCAGTGCCAGCATTTCCTCCTCCAGCAGCTGTGCCCCAGGGTGAGCAGCTCCGGCAGCACCGGAGGGGGAACAACTCAGAATCCCAGAATCAGGGAATATCCTGAGTTGGAAGGGACCCCAGGGATCATCCAGCTGCTGGCCCTGCACAGAACCACATTTCCCTGCTCTTCCCCTCGCGAGGAAGCTGCAATGAGTCTCCCCTCTCTTGTTTTGGGTGTTCCTGGTGTAACTGAAGTAAGGGAGAGCTGAATTGTTGTGGTTATGATGGAATTCTGGAATGGTTTGGGTTTGGGAGGCACCTTCAAGATCGTCTCATTCCAAACCCCTGAACAGACCAAGTTCCCTCAGCTGCTCTTCCTATGGCTTCACCTCGAGGTACCATCTTTCTTTCTCTCCTTTGGATGCTGTCTCATAGTTTAATATAGTATTATTTTGGTGAGCAAAACTGCTCACAATGTTCGAGGTGAGGCCAGCCCAATGCAGAGTGTGGTGAGGGGGTCTTTACTAACGAAGTCTCTGACTAATTACCTGTAAGAACCAATCCTGGAAGAATGGGTGTGGGGGTCTCAGTGATTATTTGAGGAATTGCTTTTAGTATCTTCCCTGGCAACTGAATGTGAAAGAACCAGTCCGGTACTCGTAGAAAGGGTGTGGGGGTCTTCAGTAATTACAGGAGAAATGGATGTTAATGTTTTCACGAACAACTAAATGGGAAAAATCAATGACATTCTGGAGGAGTGAGTGTGGGAAGGTTTAAGAACCTCAAACCGGACAGGTTTGTAGTAGAGTTGAGCATAGGCTGAACTTCAGGGATAAACGTGCAGGCTTAATAGACTTGTGAGTATTAATGTCATCCAGGGTGGACTGAAATCTAATTTTAATCATCACACAACTCGTGACAGGGGGCGAATACATATTAAAGGGGGAATATGTAGTATTTGGGACCGTACCTTCCTACTACCCCGGGCAAGGCGGAAATGAGGATAAAGGGAGGCTGTGTCCTGCAGGAACTCCAGAGACCCCACAGAGCTATGGCGCAGTGGACTCTCTCCTTTATCCGAATAAAGTTGATTTTTGCAGGACTCCTGTGCCTCTTCGTGGACACTGGCACAGCCTGGTGCCGCTCAGCGCGGTGTGCAGGGGCCACCTGATGGGACCGGGGCCACCATGACGGGCCCAGGGACACAGGAGACACGGGGAGAGGGGCCGATTTCGTGGAGAATACAGCGTTTATTGAAGCGCTTTATTTAAAGCGTTCATTTAAGCTGTGACAGCAGCCCCGCCTCACACCGTGCCCTCACCAAACATGGCAGCCGCCCCGCAGCCCTCAGGCGCCGCTGTGAGGGCGGAAATGGCGGGCGCGGCCTCAGCGGGGTCGTCCCGGAAGCGCTCGAGCCTTCAAAGAGTGGCGGGAGCGGGGCCGGGCTGAGCGGTGAGCGGGAAAGCACCGGGAATTCCGGGAAAACATCGGGAATTCCGGGAAAGCGCCGCGAATTCCGGGGCAAACGGCACGGCCGGAGGGGCTGCGAGGGTAGGGGGGGGCTGGTCGGGGGTGGGTTGCGGCCGTTGGGACGAGGCGGTTGGGGCTGGGGCTGGGTTGGGGGGGGGGGTGAAGGGTCTGTGAGGGGTTTGGGGTGAGGAGAGGAGGGGGAGATCGGGGTTTGGGGTTGTCGGAGGGAGGGGAAGGCAATGGGGGTTGAAGGGTCTATGAGGGGTTTGGGGTGAGGAGAGGAGGGGGGGATCGGGGTTTGGGGTTGTCGGAGGGAGGGGAAGGCAATGGGGGTTGAAGGGTCTATGAGGGGTTTGGGGTGAGGAGAGGAGGGGGAGATCGGGGTTTGGGGTTGTCGGAGGGAGGGGAAGGGAATGGGGGGTGAAGGGTCTGTGAGGAGTTTGGGGTGAGGAGAGGACGTTTGGGGTCGTCGGAGGGAGGGGAAGGGAATGGGGACGGGGTGAGATGTGGGGTGTTGGGGTTTGGGGTCGTCGGAGGGAGGGGAAGGGAATGGGGACGGGGTGAGATGTGGGGTGTTGGGGTTTGGGGTCGTCGGAGGGAGGGGAAGGGAATGGGGGCGGGGTGAATGGTCTCTGAGGGATTTGTGGTGAGGAGAGGAGGTTTGGGGTCGTCGGAGGGAGGGGAAGGGAATGGGGGCAGGGTGAGGTGGGGGGTGTTTGAGTTTGGGGAGGGGGAGAGGGAGTAGGGGGGTTGTGCTGGGTGTTCCTGGTGTGGGCACGGTAAGGGACGGGCGAGTTATTAATAGGAGTTGTTATCGTGGAGTTCTGGAATGGTTTGGGGTGGGAGGAACTTTAAGCTCCTTTTCTCTCAACGAAATTCGGGAAGGAAAAAAAAAACCCCTCTAGCACTGTCTGTACTGTCTGTAATGACAGAGAATCAGGCATTACTTTATTCTGGCCAGGATGTGCCACAAGAAATATTCCATATACAGATGGCTTTTTGTTAGACTTTCTGCAGATACATACACACAAACCCCAAAGCAATTCCCATTCATTGGTCCCAATTTGAAAGTTGTATCATTTCCAACAATGCAGTGCCACCCCTGCCATGGGCAGGGACACCTTCCACTATCCCAGGCTGCTCCAAGCCCTGTCCAGCCTGGCCTTGGGCACTTCCAGGGATCCAGGGGCAGCCACAGCTTCTCTGGGCGCCCTGTGCCAGGGCCTCTCTGCCCTCACAGGGAAGGATTTGTCCCAGTATCCCATTAACCCTACCCTGTCAGTGGGAACTCATTCCTCTTGTCCTTATTCCACAGCCAGTTTCACCAAAGCCACCAGCAGAACAGCACATCTCATATTTTGAGGATTCTTCTTTTTTTTTTCCTCCCCCTCTGTTTTTAGGGTTCTCTCAGCTCTGGATGGAAGCTCCAGTGGGTTTTGAGCTGCTGAGTGCACCGAGGATGAAACATCTCTGTCTCTAGTGCAATTTACCCAATAGAGACAAAGAATTTGGGTCTTGGATGAGTCTTTTTCTTTCCTTGTTGAGGAAAGCACATTAAAAGTGTGAATGGACAGTCTGTGTTACCCTGCTTGCTGCGAAGTAGTTCCAGTTTGGAGTTTAGTGGCCATGTGGCCACCGGAAAAGGAGGAAGAAGAACAGAACATAATCCTGATCAGTGATGATGATGATGATGATGAAGCAGAGGGCACCCAGGGGAGTTCTGTCCTGTTTGTAGAGCCACAGGGTAAGAGCTGTTCCCTTGCTGCTGCTGGAGTTCTCTGAAAGGCTTTGGGAGTAAACTGAATTAATTATGAGTTATGCTTGAAATCTGTCTTTGTGCTGTGCAAGTGAATAAAACCAGGAGGAACTTCCCAATTTTTAGGGATATCTTTGATGGCACTACTTTAAAGGATGCTGCTGTGAAGTTTTAAAATCCTTCAGTTTGAGCTGAAACTGGGCCTTTTCAATGTCAGCTGGCTCCTTTTTGATTTCATATCCTCTGGTTTGACAGTTCGTGGAAGTTCTGCGTACCATTCTTCTGTCAAATCCCAAGGAAACATGTTTTAAAGTGTTCAAAAAGTAAATACCAGTCATTCCTAAGGAAGTTTTAGCTACCTTTACACTGATTTATACCTCCTGCTCTCTTTACTGCAGAGGAATCTCCCCTGGAAGAGAAGAAATCCGAAGAAATGGTGGATGAGGAAGGGGATTTAGTGGTTACCTACTGTAAACAAGCAAATGTGATGCCTCATGCAAGACACGACTGCACCACGCACCCCTTTGAGTACGTCCAGGGCTGGGCAGTTCCATTTGGGGTCTCATTTTCCACATTTAGTCCCTTTTGTCATTAGCTGGAAGCAGCAGTAGAGCTGGGTTAGGATGTGATTTTCCTAAATAACCTTCCGGTTTTCAACCTTGCAGGAGAACAGAGAGTGATACTTGCTCCCCCCTCGGGAGAAACGGGGATATCTGTGACCAGTGCTATTGCTACATCTGTGACAAACTGGCTGCTGAGGTAAGGGGAGGGCACAGCTTTGCAGGGAGCAAACGATTCTGTTGTGGATCAAGCGAGAGCTTTAGACAAGCCCAGCCTTAGGCTCAGATTTTGGCAGCAGCTCCGCTCAGGTGACTCCACCTAAATCACTTTGGCTCACAAGTTCTTAACGACGGCAGGTCAGGTCTAGAAAATAGAAAACAAGTTATTTATTGAATAGACAGGAGAGAGCAGGCAAAAGGCTTTAAACAGTTACTTATTACACGAGATGAAACAAAGAATTACAGCGGGTTACATAAAGCAGTGCACAGTATCAAGGCACCTGTATTAAAGCTAGCAAAGAAATTGGATAGCTCTGGAGTCAGTGTAACTCAGCAGCAAATGTGTCCTTCCTCAGGCCTGCAAGGAGTAACCACAGAGCAGCGTGGCAGCTTTGGGGAAAAGCCCCACGCACTCAGGGAGTGTGCAGAAGGTTTCTGCTTTGTGCAAGTTTGGTGGAGCTGTTAGAGTTTGTGAAGTGGAGTGTGTGGCAGAAATTCCAGCTTCTCTTTCTACATCTGCTTCCACAGCAAGATGTTTGTTGTCAGCTGTGTCACCCGTGGTGCTGAAATAACTCCCTACAGGACAAGCTGTCCTGATTGAGTTATTCCTTAATTAGCAAACTCATATGAGGGAGAGATGCCCTGGGTTAGTGCAGCAGCTGACAAGCAACCGATAAATTCTCCTGTGGCAGGGGGATGTCCTGCTACACCTTCCACTATCCCAGGCTGCTCCAAGCCCCATCCAGCCTGGCCTTGGACACTTCCAGGGATCCAGGGGCAGCCACAGCTTCTCTGGGAACCTGAGATCCTCCCCACCCTCACAGGTGGAGTTAAGGGCACTAAGAGAATAGGTGATACAGGAAATTTGATTAACAGCTCCTCATAACTGTATTAAAAGTGTGGTTCTCTTGGGGTTTATTTCTAGTCTGAGCAGCTGTTGGAGTACACATAAAATGTAAATAAATGTATCTCCTGTTTGCTTTGGGCACACAGTGCATTTCATAAAATCAAATTATTAAATCAGACTTTTTTTTATAATGAATTAGAGAAATGTCAGCTTTTTAGACTGTCCTAACTGGAGTTAGGAGTAGAGGGAATTATGTGTGAGTGGTTTATTTGCTTGGATCTTCTGTGGCTTTCAGAAGACTTTGAGCTGTGAGCAAAGTTGGGGTGAACATGCAAAGACAAGGCTCTGTTCCCAATTTCCAGTGGGGAGGGTGCCAGCCCTGAGGGTCTCTCTGAAGTGCTCAGCAGTGACAGGTAATCAATAAGGGATTTTTTGTAATGGTTGCCAGGATATCAAATTGTTCCCTGCCAAAACATTTCCTCAGGTGGGAGAAGGATGAAAGGAATTGCAACCCCTCAGGCAGTGAAGCTGAGGGGGAGAACATGAAAATACAACATCCTCTGCCTGTTTTTTGTGTTTTATGGCACAGTGCCCTCACTGGACATCCCCTTCCCTGTGTCACTGCAATGCCCACAACAAAAGCAACTTCTGGAAGGCCCAGAGGAACTTTGCCCTGGCCGGGGTCCTGGCCATGTTCAACCTGGAGCTGCTGGACCTGGACACGGAGCTGCGGCACGGGGGTGGGTGCTGGGGTCCCAGACTGGCCTGGGGAACAGCCTGGCTGCTCCACGGCCATCCTTGGGGAATTTTTAAGGACTAAATTCCTGTGCCTGCTTTCTTTTTCCATGCTTGGACCAGGTATGGGTTTGCAGGTTCAGATTCCTGCTTTTCCCCCTCTGGAAGGATCACAGAATGGTTTGGGATGGAGTGGAGCTTGAGGATCATCTCATTCCAACCTCTGTCCATGGGCAGGGACACTTCCCACTATCCCAGGGTGTTCCAAGCCCCATCCAGCCTGGCCTTGGACACTTCCAGGGATCCAGGGGCAGCCACAGCTTCTCTGGGCACCCTGTGCCAGGGCCTGCCCACCCTCCCAGGGAACAATTCCTTCCTAATACCCAACCTAAATTTTCCCTCTTTCAGCAACAAAGCTTTCCTGACAAATTAAATTGAGTGCAAACAATTTGCTAAATAATTTCACGTGGGGAACTTTTTCTTTGAGTTTTGAAAAAACAGATGCAAAACTCTTGGTGCAATGTTTTTTTTTTTTTTTTGGTCTTGTCTCTTAGGAGATCTCCTGGAAAAATTCATCAAGGAACTTTCGGTAGCATATAACAAATACCTAACAGGAGAAAGGGTGTGTCTCCCAGGACAGGAATGCTTCTGCCAGTCAAAGTTGCCCCCTGGGCATTGCAATGTCTGCAGCTCACAGAACATGGAGGTCGTGTACATGTAAGTGACAACAGACTTGGGTTTGTCAGGGCAGCTGTGATTTATTTAATGAATGACCAGCAGAATTGTGACACTTGAGACAGCAGAAACAGAGTTGAGAGAATTTATTTGGCCAGCAAGATGTTAAATTGCACTTGGCTGTGGTTTAAAATCCCTCTTAAATGTGTCTTTAAATAAATCTCCTGTGCTGTACAGGACTCCTGATGATCTCTCATTATTATAACCTGGGAAAGTGTGAACCTAAAGCCTGGGCTTTGGGGTGGGTTTAGATGGAATACTGGGAAGAAATCCTTCCCTGGGAGGGAGGTGAGGCCCTGGCACAGGGTGCCCAGAGAAGCTGTGGCTGCTCCATCCCTGGCAGTGCCCAAGGCCAGGGTGGACAGGGCTTGGAGCACCCTGGGATGGTGGAAGGTGTTGGGGTTGGAACTGGATGGGCCTTAAGGTTCCTTCCAACCCAAACCATTCTGGGATTCTGTTTTTACTGATTTGTTTCTTAGAATGAGTTTCACCTTTTCACTGCTGTTAGAAGCCTTTAAAATGCCCAAAGTATTGGTTGTGCAAGCTCCTTCTCAGAGTGTTGGAGATCCTTTCAAGGCAAGGCCGGGCTCTTGGTTGCTCTCAGGCTATAGGATGGCCACAGTGACTACTTGTTTAGGAAATCCACCATTGCAGACCCGTGATCTTACAGGCCACTTGACTTTCTCAGGTATTCTGGTGTTTTCGAGCTGGTAACAAGATTTTTAAATCAGGCAGAACAAGAAAGCCCCAAAGCTGCTGCTGTCATGCTCCTGGGAGCAGCTAAAGAGATTGCCCTGCACAAGGACCCTGCTCTGTAAGTACCTGGCCCTGCAGAGAGTGGGGATCTGCCTTGTTTCCTCCAGGGGAGGGGAATTAGTGAGAGAATCCTGGGGGTTTGTTTATTAGGGCTGAGCAGAGTGTAAAAATGCCAGCATGGGTTGCAGCACAGCGAGAGAGATGAACACACTGAGGGAGAAGTGGGATTGGGTTCAGGAGGGATTTGGGAGAAAAGAGGTTGAAGGTTGGGTGTGAGAGGGAGAAGTTTAAGCAGGAATGAATGTTTGAGATCACTTAAAAAATCTCTGCCAAAGGGATCAGCAAAAGCCAGATTTAATAGCAGATGACAAAGTTGGTTGGCAAGATTTGCTTTACTGCTTTTGGGACAGTTTCACACAAGGGAAAACAACAACAACAAAACCAAACATAATCCAGGCATGCAAAAAGGGAAAGGAACTGAGAGCTGCCATGGGGAGTGTGTGACAAAAGGAATAGTGAGGGCAGAGACAAAAAAGAAGCAGGGCCTTAAGAGCTTAACAGCACCCACACTTACCTGTGCTGTAACATAATTTACACCTTAAGCTTAACAATTCAACAGAGAAACAGCACTTCAGCCTAACTTAAGCTTAACTTAAAAGTTAACCTTAGCAATTTAAGAGAAATAACACTTAACAGCATTTAACCTAGCATAACTTCGAGGTTACACTTAGCAGCTCAGCAAAAGATTTCAACAACACAAAGGGCTTTGCTTTGCAAAAACCTGAACATTTTGGGGCTTAAATTCAGGACTTTTGGTAAAAAAGAAAGAAATGATGTCTAGATTGGTTTGACAGGCCAGAAACAGCAGCTCCCCTGCAATTCCTGCTGAGGAATTAGCCAGGTTTGCAAGGAGCAGGCTGGATTTGTTATCTGGGAAGGTCTTTCCTTCTACACTGACAGTGGTTAAACCCTGCTGGAAGCACTGGGAATTTTGCACTGTGGTTTGCACTTTAGCACTTGTTTCACTCTTTGCAGTAATTTTCATCAGCATGCCAGCTTCCAAGACTTCTCCTTAAAAAAAGTTTTCTTCATCAGTTGAGTACAGAGGAGGGGAAAAGGCAGGAAAAGAAGCCAGGCATTAATTAGTGCTGGTTTTTCCCAGTCTTAGGAGCTGTCAGAACCTTGGCCACACTGCTTCCCTAAGGATTGCTGTTCCATTTCTGTTCCAAAGGTAAGATCACTTTCTTTGCTGGCTGCAAACTTCCTGCTTGGCTTTAAAATTCATTTCAGGTGACAAATCTTGTCAGGGGCACGTGGGGTGTTGTGGGAGGCCAGAGCAGTTGTGGTTGTTGCACCAGGAGTAAATAGTGGCTGGGAGAGGTCACAGCAGCAGCCTGGCAGGATTCCAGTGGGATGGAGCATGGAAAAGTTCCCCCAGAGGCTGGAGAATGAGGACACCCAGCTCCCTTGGCTTAATTCACTTCCCATTTTAGCTCTATTCTTCACCTTTCCCCCCAAATTGCCACAGAAGGTTGATGAGTGAAGAATTAACTTCTTTCAAACCCAGTTCTATATTCTCACCTTCTCTGGAACTAATGACAAGTACAACCTAAATCCTTCAGCAGTTTGCATTTTAAAGTGCTATTCTTGATTTTTATAATTTCTTACTTGGAAAGAACAGGGGAAGAGTTTGTCTTTACCTCCCTCCCAAAATTTTGAAGAGTAAACTCTTCTTCTTTATCTCCATTTATCAATTAATGCAGAACTGGTTCCAGTAGCAGGGAAGGTGCAGGAGCTCAGGTCCAGCACAGTTTGAAGTGTTTCCTGTAAAAATTCCTTGGAGATCTTTGTTTTAAAGCTTAAACCCCACAGATTTTAAAAATGACAGCACAAGAGTAATTTCATTATTCACTACAAAACTTCAAGCAGAAATTCAAATACAGATCCAAACAAAAAGAAACCCAAACTTGCGTAGTTTCCCATATGATTAAAAAAGACTTGTTAATAACTCCCTTCAGTTTAAAATACTCTTTTTGAATTGTTTTTCTTCTCAAATCACAGGATCACAACCCGACTTCAGAGGATGCTGGTGTTATGTGACTTCCCAAAAATTCTCTACGAAAAGTTTGTTGAATTTTTTCAGTCCATCTCCCTTCCCTGCCACTGTTATGCCTTCTCAAACAGGTGAGTTCTTGGGCCTCTAAATATATTTGCATCCAGTTGCCTGTGGAATGTTCTTTCCCTGATAATAAAAATGGGAGCATTTTAGAGGAATATTTCAGTATGTGCTGCTTTCCCTCTTTGTTGTTTGATGCTATGACTGAGCTGTTATCCCTAAAGTTTTTCTTTCCCCCAAAGTTGAGCTCTAAACCCCAAAATGTTTTATTAACCAAACTTCACGATCCTTAAAGGAGCTGAATAGTGATGTACAATCAAAACACTGTTAAAACTGACTTTTTTTTTTGTCCTTCCAGCTTGAATGTTGTGCCCTGGGACCACGTGTTACTGACCACAGTTTTAAAAGGCCAGAACCCCACTGGGCAGAGGAGACAGAAAGGAAGGAGAATGTACCTGTGGGAAGCACTCCCTGTCGTGGAGGCTCGAGTGGAGAAACTGCTGGGCAATAAGAAGTGAGATTGGTTTGGCTTTTTCATTTTGGGAATTCAGTTCTTGTATTTTGACTGCTCCAAACCTCTGCACTTTGGGGAAACACAAAACAAAGATTTTTTTTTTTTCCAAATATTTTTTTTCATCTTCTCAGCAAGGCCAGGAGCCTTTGGAAGTTTCTCAAAGCCCTTTGAATGCCTCAGGATGAAAAAAAGATGGCTGGAGTGGCTCATTTCTGTGTTTCCATAAACCCTGCAGGTTTTGCATGTTGATTTTTCAAACAGTTTCTCTTCATGACAAGTCAGAAAAATGTGTTCTGAGTCTTCAGAGGGCTGTACTCCACAAAATCCAATATTCAAAAGAACCCAGTCCACTTAAAGAATTCAGCTGAAAGGCAACCTCTGGTTTGATTTTGCCAGAGTTGAGATAATCTGAGAAGAACTCCTAGGAATTTATTTCCAGCTGTCTCTTGCTGCCAGCTGTGTTTGTGTCCTGCTGTGCAATGTCTCTTGTGTGGGAAGCTCTCCTGGTTTGCTTCATTCATTGTAGGAAATATTTGACCTGTGTGGAGTTTTGCACTTCCTTCCCCTTTTTTCTCACCTTCTGTTCTTCTCCCCAGATATAGGGAAGTTGTTCGGTACCTGAGAGCTGTGAAATGCAATGAAAACCAAAGGTAAATGGCTTTCCTCCTTTCCTTTCCCCCTCTTTCCTCCTTTCCTTTCCCCCTCTTTCCTCCCTTCTTTGCCCTTTCTTTCCTCCTTTCCTTTTCCCTTTTCCTCCCTTCTTTGCCCTCTCTTTCCTCCTTTCCTTTCCTTTTCCCCTCTCTTTCCTCCTTTCCTTTCCTTTCCTTTCCTTTCCTTTCCTTTCCTTTCCTTTCCTTTCCTTTCCTTTCCTTTCCTTTCCTTTCCTTTCCTTTCCTTTCCTTTCCTTTCCTTTCCTTTCCTTTCCTTTCCTTTCCTTTCCTTTCCTTTCATTTCCTTTCCTTTCCTTTCCTTTCCTTTCCTTTCCTTTCCTTTCCTTTCCTTTCCTTTCCTTTCCTTTCCTTTCCTTTCCTTTCCTTTCCTTTCCTTTCCTTTCCTTTCCTTTCCTTTCCTTTCCTTTCCTTTGCTTTCCTTTCCTTTCCTTTCCTTTCCTTTCCTTTCCTTTCCTTTCCTTTCCTTTCCTTTCCTTTCCTTTCCTTTCCTTTCCTTTCCTTTCCTTTCCTTTCCTTTCCTTTCCTTTCCTTTCCTTTCCTTTCCTTTTCCCCTCTCTTTCCTCCTTTCCTTCCCCCTCTCTTTCCTCCCCTCTTTAGTGGGCAAGCACAATCAGATCTATCCATACATCCTATAAAAACCTCATCCTAACAAAACCCAACCCTGCATTTCCTCTTCCCAGGCTACGAGACCTTCAGGATATGATCCCGTTCTACCTGTGCAAAACTGGGAATTTCCTGGATGCTGCCCATTCCCTGCTGTTCCCTGTGAACAGCCTGGCCTCCTGCTCTGCCTGCAGGATCACTCCCTGCCAGTTCAAGGTCTACCTCAAGATATTCAGGACAGGCTGTGTTCCGTCTGGGAATGACATGCTGGAGACAGGGCCCTGGGTTACAGCTGGCAAGTGTCATTTCTTCCTTCCTTGCACTGAGAACTTCATTACAGCTTTTAATTAGCACTCCAGTGAGTGACATTCTGAGCCCAGCTAGGAATTGGGTGAGGGTGGGGAGGCCCCTGGATCACTGGAAGTGTCCTAGGTCAGGCTGGATGGGACTTGGAGCAACCTGGGGTAGTGGAAGGTGTTAGGTTGGAACTGGCTGAGCTTTGAGGTCCTTTCCAGCCCAAACCATGAAAACACCAGGCAGGAAGGATGACTTTGTACTGGAGCACGAATTTATTCACTCAAAGCACTCATTTTGTCAGCTGTGAGGTTCTGCTGAAAGCAAAGAGAAAGTATTAAAAGAAAATCTAAAGCTCTCCATTCCCTCCCAGCATTGCTGTTGTCAGTGGGGGACTTGGCTTTATGTCTCAGCCATGACCTTGAGGAGATAACTCCCTGATGGGAAATGTTTCATCATCAGAATCATGAACTCAGCCTCTGATAATTGTCATCATCTGTCCTGGGGGTTGCTGCTTCTCAGGGTGTCTTCTGCCATGAAAGATTTATTTGGGAGTTGTTCCCTACTGGCAGAATTCTTGGAAGTGTGAGATCCCTGAGTGTGGTGTGATGTCCACAACAGACACTTCCTTTGGGCTCACCTGCTGGGATGGCTCGGTCTGGACTGTGTCCAGTTCTTTGCAGCTTTCCAGAACTGTGTTTTGTAGTTGAGATTTATTCATTCTCCCACCAAACCTGTGTAAAATAGCTGTAAACACTTGTTGTCTCTGTGAGGTTCGTGTACAAACAGATCTGTGACTAAATTAACATCCTGCTGTGGAGTTATTTAGGGTAGGTAGGATGTGGGTTTGATTCTTTTTCTTTCCATTCCTGCAGGCTCTCCCCTGAAGAACAGTGTGCTAATTAAGCAGGCACTCAAACTGCTGTACAGCAGCGAGGCACTCTACAGGAACGTGAGTGAGGCCAAAATTCCCTCTTCTGTCCTGTTCCCACTCCTTGAGAGCACAAGGATTTACTCTCAGACCCCTTTTCTCTCTGAACAGTTCACCCTTCTGAAGAGATTTCACTTTGTAAGACAAAAATTGTGTCGTTTTCCAGGTCAAATGTTGGAGTTCCTTCGTCATGGTTTTGGGCAGTAGCGATTTGCTGGAAAAGAAGTGGCACCTCCTTCCCTTATCCCTGCAAGAGCCCCCACTTGGCTTCCAAGAGGTACCAACCAGTGCTGGGACATGGGAGAATCTCCTGGCTTGGGTTTAGACAAGATTCCATTGGATGTGGGAATTGGCTGCTTCTCCCAAATGCAGTGATTTACCCAAATGGGACAGACAAAGACTCCCTAACTCATTGGGGTTAGAAAGGGAATGTTTATTCCAGCACTGGGAAGCTGCAGGGATCGCTCCAAAAGCACAGCTCTGAGATCACAAAGCAATCCAAAGTCTATTTATCCATGAAAGTTCTAAATGTTCAAAATACAAATACATATTTGTAACATAGACACCTCTCATTCCCTGCTTCATATGGAAATCAGCTAAAAAGTCATTAAGCAGGCGTAGTTCGTTCCATGAAATGGGTCGGTGGTCTCATAATTATGGGAGGGGTCCCTCATTGGATGAAGTAACTCTTCTTCCTCGCTATGACCTTTTTACCTTCTTAGTTTTTAACAATACCAATGGCCTTGGAGAACTCCCAGTTCCTTTCCCTAAACAGGTTTGGAATGGGATAATCAATAACTGTCTGGCCCTTCCATTGCAGATTCTTGTTACAGCCCAGCCGAACATCAGATAACCAATAATCAGTTCCCACACCTGAGGAGTTTATTTCAGCTTCAGTTTCTTCGCCTAATCATCAATTTTTTGGTTTAAATTCTGCTGTGTTTGCTTCCTAAACCTATTCTAACTAATCTTGTTTTTAACTGAATTCTTAATGTTTAAATGTTGAAGAAAAACTCAGTTTAAATGCTTAAGAGAGACTTATTTTAAATGTTTCAAAGAGACTCAGTGTCTCAGCAGAAGTTAATTTCCAGTGCCTCACGCAGTGCTCCTGTGCCAAGGGTAACTCTGCACGATGCTGGGGTTCAGGAATGTTAAAGACAGCTGGAAATGGGTTCATTCTGCTCCCAGCTCCGTGCCTGGGACTGATTCTGGATCTGTTCACGTTGAGATGGATCAGATCATAAAGGGCCTGGACAAGGGGGAGTGGATCCCACTGCCAGAGGGCAGGGTTGGGTGGGATACTGGGAAGGAATTCCTCCCTGGGAGGGTGGGGAGGCCCTGGCACAGGGTGCTCAGAGAAGCTGTGGCTGCCCCTGGATCCCTGGGAGTGTCCAAGGCCAGGTTGGACGGGGCTTGGAGCAGCCTGGGATAGTGGAAGGTGACAGGGGGGTGGCACAAGGTGATTTTTCCAACCCAAACCATCTCGGCCCCACAAAAATGAAGAGTTTATTTGATAGGGTTTGGTCGGTGCTGGAGAGCCTCAACTTCCCTTGAGTATGATGTGGAACAGGGCCCATTCTCTGCAGAAATGCTGAAAAAAATCACTGAAAAGCATCTTAAAGCCCCATCTCTGGCACTGTTTGGGGTTGGTTTGGGGAGGATCTGACATCCTTGTCCCTCGCTGTCCCCTTGCAGAGTGTGCTGGCTGCCAGTGCCACCATTTTGGCAGATGTCAAGGCTGGAGTTAATGTCTCTTTACCATCTGCTATTTTCTCTACTCAGGTGAGTGAATTTATCCCTTGTGCTGTGTTTAAAGCACAGCAGCAGTGAAAAATGTCGGGGTATTAAAAAAAGCTTTTAAGAAGGGCCTGGAAGATTTTTTTGGGAGGGTGATCATCTTAAAATTAGCACAGTCTAAACTCTGGAGCAGATATGAAGGTGAGAACTGAGGGTCTGTTCTGCTCTGGACATCTTCAATCCAGGAGAAATCTTGGTCCCTGTCCACATTTATGGATTTATAAAGGAGGAGGGCTGGGAATAATTAATTGTGTCTTAACTTCTCCCAGGGTTTGGTTCAAACAGGACACTGGCCTTTGAGACTTGTCTCAAAACTCAGAACCACCCAGAAGTTTTAAATTTCTTTTTAATTAAGGGTTTCAAATATATGGAACCTGTTTGAAGGTGGCAAGAAAAATATTCCATATTCAATGCAGTCATCTAAGGAGCTGCTTTTTTTACTTCTTTGGAGGAAATTTTAGTTTATTCTCCAAATATGTGACTCCTGAGCTGAATTTTTTTCCCCTTTAATTCCCAATTTCTGCTCCTGAGCTGATTTTTTCCCCTTTAATTCCCTGTTTGTGCTGCTGTGTGAGATCCCATGTTTCTGGGAGCACTTTGAGAACACCAGAAATAAATGCTGCAGAAATACATTCCCTGTTCCATTCCCATTTTTAACTCTTGATAAGGTTCTTGTGGATTTGTTGTGTGGCCTCCAAGCTCTCTGGCTGAACTGGAGTAACTCAGTGCTGGTTTTAATTGATGCAGTGGATAAATAAAGGGAAATAGGCTTTTAAATACATTTCTTTCCTTGTTGCTGTGTCTTGTGTAGCTGCAACACGAGGCTTCTCTCATCCTGGCAGTGCAAGCAGTGCAGCAGATGCTTTATTGTGACCTTCCCCACCTGACTTCCTTCTTAGAGATCGTTCTGGCTTTTGGGGTGAGTCCTAGAAACTGATTCCTGTTCTAAGAGATTAAAGGAAATGATGTTAAAAATCTCTGTGACACCATCCTGGAGGTTTTAGCCATGTTTAACATGGCTTTGCTTTGATTTTTGTCATTCTTGGCGCTGAGGTTAAATCACTGACCGTGTTTTGTTTCTTCCTAGAAAAACTTCTGGGCTCTGAGGCTGTTGCTGGACCAACTTTCCTGTGAGGAGCACATCCTCTGTGGTGCTGCCAACCTGCTTTTGAGGGATTTGAGTCGGGAGAAAGCCACGATGCTGAGAGTGTGAGTCAATCCCTGCCCCCAAATCCCACAGAGGGATAATCCCGAGCTCCTGGGAAGCAGCCAGGCCCTCGGGCTGAGTCAGGGATGCAAATCCCAGCAATGCACAGCTGGAGGTGTCCCAACAGCTGCTGGTTCTGTTGTTCAGGTGGCAGAACTTCGGCCCCCAGTACGTGGGGGAGTTCCTGTGCCTGTTCCTGGCGTGCAGAGACAAGAGCATGCAATCCGTGGGGCTCTTCTCCCTCAACGTCATCATCGACAACCTGCACGTGTGAGTGGGGGCTGCCCCTGGGCCACCTGCACATCCTGGGGTTTTTATCCTTCCCTGGTTTTAGCAGTGGGAAAGACCTCGAATATGATGGGTTTTGGGGGATGTTTGGAATTATTCCTGTTGCAGCTTCCCAGTGCTTAATGCTACAGAAAACGCATTGGCAGCTCTTGGCAATCCTGGCAGCCATCAAATTATGAGATTTCAAACGTCTCTGTCGCCACCAACAGCCAAAATTCCTTGAATTAAGGCTTAGAGCAAAGCAGGTCCTGGGTGTAACACTGGATAAAACTTGATTAGAGAAAAGTAGCCCAGAAAGTTTGTTATTGTTTCTCTGCAAAACCACAGTGGGTGTGTGGGGGTCTTAAACTCGGAACAAAAATCATCCCGTGGTGGTGAGAGCAAACTCATTTTTAACTGAATTCTTAATGTTTAAATGTTTAAGAAAAACTCAGTTTAAATGCAAAAAGGAAAGATTTGGGAATATATTGATCTTTTTAAAGGGAGAAGAGCCCCTTGGCTCTGCAGCAGCTCAGAGCTTCAGTGGGTGAGGAAAACTGCACTTTTTCAGAACTCTAAGTGCTTTTATAGATAATAAATGATAATGAACCAGTGAAAGCACTGTCTCTGTGGGATCCTTGCTCCTGAGTCCTGCAGGGAAGTTTTAGAGTGATAGATTTCAATATATTGATAGAATAGTTGTAAAATCAATTGACTCTGTGGTTGTGGGGCAGAGAATTTGCTTCTCTGGAACTGTGGAGCTGATGGCAGCAGAGAATTCCCCTCTTGGTAACTCCTAAGTGAAATCATTGATATGCCATCCTCACCCACTCATTGTGCACAAGCTCTGCTGCATTTAACAAATCTACAGTTCCATGAATTATCCTTTTGGATTTCTTTCTATCCTCCAGCAGTGAGCCAAGAGAATGTGATGGAATCCTCTCTCTCGTGGTTTTTGTCTTAATTATTTTATCTTAATTCTGTCTGAAACCACCTTGGTTTGGAACTGCACAGGAATTGTTGGGTTTTTGCACATTTTTGAGTAATGCAAAGCCAGGAGTGGCTGCACCTGTGGCCAGCTGTGTCCCTGGCAGGGAATGAGTGGGAATTTCTCTCTGTTGCAGATGTCCCTGGGTTAAGCAGCTCTGCACCTTTTTCCATGAATCGGTGAGTATCCCAATATTTGTAGGATTTAACAGCAAAGCAGATCAATGACAATGATCTCCCTTAGCAATGAGATCTGGAAATGCATCATTTTGTATAAAAAACCATTCCTGAAGGGAGCTGATTGTGTTTTGTCTCTTCCCAGGGGTTGAGGCAGCTCCCCTTTGGCACTACAGTTCACCAAGAAGTTTCAAAGTTCGTCAGTGCTTTTCAGAATCTGTAATTTGGACAAAATCCTCGAGAATCTTTTCCAGTTGTTTTTTATCTGAGCAATCTCTTCCTGGAGTTCCTTGGGTTTGCTCCAGGAGCAGTCAGTGAAAAGCTGACATTCCTGGCTTTGGAGTGAGAACAGAGCCATTTTGGGGAGTTTCTTGCAGTTCCACATATTAAGGAGTTGTTGGAAGAGGCAGCAGGTTGGAGTTGTTTTCAGAAGCTGATCCATGGGGATCCTGAGAAGAGCAGGGAAACATGAATGGAGCAGGAAGCACCGAAGAGTTTTTCCTCCTGTTGGGGCTGAGAGGGAAAAGCTTAAACCAGGCAAACAGGGAGTTTAGAACTCCCTCTGCAGCAGTTTGGGGTCAAGTGCTGTTTGCTCTGATTTTGGGTTTCATTCTAAACCAAGAGCCACTCTTGAGGCCGAAGGATAAAACTGAGCTTGACTTCTTCCAATATGAAATATAAAACTGAGCTTGACTTCTTCCAACATGAAATATAAAACTGAGCTTGACTTCTTCCAATATGAAATATAAAACTGAGCTTGACTTCTTCCAACATGAAATATAAAACTGAGCTTGACTTGTTCCAACATGAAAGATAAAACTGAGCTTGACTTCCTTCAAACAACTCCACTGAATAAGGCCTGATGCAGTGAAGAGCTGGGTTTATGTGTAAATAATCCAGATTTCAGGCTGGGCTTTTCTGCTGAACATAAGGTTTCGATTGGTGCTGGCGGCTCTGTGCATTTCCCAGATCCTAATTCTGGTGGGAATTTTGAGTTCACTCTGAGCTGGGCAGGTGAAAGAACTGTTTGGAGCCTGGTTTGGGCTGTGTGCCTCACTGGGATCCCTCTCTGCACTGCCTGGGCAGGCAGGAAAACAAACCTTAATATGTGACCAACTGCACTTTGCACATACACAGGGGTTTGGGGGCTTCTGTAGCTCTTGTTATCCCAAGTTTTAGCCAAAAAAAAAAAGAACCTGGATGGAATTTTGATGCCTTTTTAATTAAAACTGTACAAGTTCTATTGTTACATTGAAACTTTGGGTGGTTTCTTGGTTGTTTGCTTGGTTTGGGGTGGGATTTTTGAGGTTGGGTTTTGTTTTGGGGTTTTTTTTGTTTGTTGGTTTGGTTTTTGAGGTTTTTTTTTGTTTTTTGTGGGGGGGGGTGTTTGGTCCTGTTTATTGGGGGGTTGGATATTTTTAATTCTGGTTTTTTGGAGTTTTTTATTTGGTTTTGGGGTTTTTTTATTGGTCCTGTTTGTTGAGGGGGTTGGATATTTTTAGTCCTGTTTTTCTGGGGGGAGGTGGGTTTTTTGTGATTGGATTTTTTTGGCTTTGAGGGGTTTTTTGCTTTTTTTTCTTTTTTTGCTTTGGGTTTATTTTGTTGAGGGGGTGGGTTTTGGTTGGGCTTTTTGGAGGGGTTGGGGTTTGTTTAGGGGGGGTTTTTTGAGGGGTTTTGGGAGGTGTTTATGGTTTTTTTAGGAAGTTGAGGGGTTTTAGTGAGGAGGTTTTTTTTGTGGGGTTGAGCTTTTTCTTTGGGTGTTGTGTTTTTGGTTTGTGGGGTTTTTTTTTTTGAGGTTTGGATTTTTGGCTTTGGGTTGGACTGGGCCAGGGTGAGTCTCTTCCAGATCCCCCCATTCCAGAGGTGCTTTGTCACCCCTTCCAGCCTGGATTTCTTTGCCCTGGCACAGAAAAGTCTGGGAAGTGCTTCTTTCCTGTAAGTAACCACATCTCCATTATTTATCCCCTGCTGAATTTTAATGACTTGGAGCAGCCCTATGGATCCTATAGATAATGATTTAATCTTTTATGGATGAGAAAAGCCTTTTCTGGAGCTCTGCACTTCACTTGGGGCCTGGAGCCATCCTGAAGGGAGGCTGAGCTTTGCTCCAGATAAAACAGAGAGGAACAGAGCTCATTAAAAATGGAAAAGTGTCCTTTGGAGCAGGAAATGGGCCCCTGGAGCTGCCTCATCCCAATTTTGGAGCAACCACAGCTCTGCTGCTTCAGCAAGTGGCTGCCAAGCAGGAAAGGGCAGAGCTGCGAGGACGCACCTGCACCAAAAGTGGAATTTCACCTGATAATGGTGAATTTAGGGGATTTTCCTAAGGTTTGGAGTGGGAATGGCCTGAGCAGCTGCAGGGGAGGGCTGTGCCTGCCCTGGCTGGGGGTAGCAGCATCACTTGTGCTGGGTCTGTACGCAGGGAGCCTCCTAAAACACTGATTGCTCACGTTTCTAATTAATTGCTTCAGATTTCTGCACTTACTCCCAGTGTAGTGAACAGAAATCCACTCTTGGCATATTTAAGAAACATTTCCACCCTCTCCAGCCCTGGCAGGGCTGTGGCACCCTCAGCCAAACACCTTCATCTGCTGCTAGAAGCTGTGGTTGGTGCCTGGCTCTCTGTGGAAACTCTGGAATTGGGGATGGAACAAACAGGAGGGAGCTGGGAAAGGGGCTCAGCCTGGAGAAAAGGAGCTCAGGGGGGACCTTGTGGCTCTGCACAACTCCCTGACAGGAGGGGGTGACAGGGGACAGGAGGAGAGGGAACGGCCTCGAGCTATGCCAGGGGAGGCTCAGGTTGGATACTGGGAAAATTCCTCCACAGGAAGAGCTGGAAGGAAGGCAGAGCCCTCCCTGGAATGTTCTGAACAGGAGGGAATGTGGGCTCTGGGGCAGTGACCATCTGGGGATCAATGAAAGGTTGGACTCGGAGGTTTTTTTTCTAACCTGAGCCTCCCCTGGCATAGCTCGAGGCCGTTCCCTCTCCTCGTGTCCCTTTTCCCATCCCCCGGCTGCCCCCTCCTGTCAGGGAATTGTGCAGAGCCTCAGGGTCCCCCCTGAGCTCCTCTTCTCCAGGCTGAGCCCCCTCGCTGGGCCCGGTACCCCCTTCCCTGTCCTTGGCCCTAAATGGAGTGGGGTCAGCGCTGAGGAGCGGGATTGAGTCCGTGCCCAGCTCCCTGGGATCACAAGGACTTTTCCAGCTGCCCTCCCAGCCGGAACTACTCGGCTTTAATACCAGGACTATGGAAAATGCCAGATTAACAGATGGCTGCGCTCATTAATATTGCAAAACTGGGGGGGTTCATCGTTCTCTAATCTCCCAAACCCGGGGAGTGGGGAGGGGAATACTGGCCCCATCTGCTGCCTGGGGCTGCACCCTGAATCCCTGGAA
The DNA here is from genome assembly GCA_026261815.1 of Monarcha castaneiventris obscurior. Classification (NCBI taxonomy): domain Eukaryota; kingdom Metazoa; phylum Chordata; class Aves; order Passeriformes; family Monarchidae; genus Monarcha; species Monarcha castaneiventris. The sequence continues at coordinate 7,958,070 of JAMPIT010000856.1, read as the reverse complement.
TCACACCCTGCTCCTGCCTGGAGCATGGGATGGAGCCCAGGATCTCTGGAATTGCATCCTGCTCCTACCTGGAGCATGGGATGGAGCCCAGGATCCCTGGAATCACACCCTGCTCCTGGAGCTGCTCCTGGAGCATGGAATGAACCCCAGAATCCCTGGAATCACATACTGCTCCTGGAGCATGGGTTGGACCCTGAATCCCTGGAATCACATCCTGGTCCTGGAGCATGGGATAGAGCCCAGAATCCCTGGAATCACATCCTACTCCTGCCTGGAGCTGCTCCTGTAGCATGGGATGGACCTGGATTCCCGGGATCCTAAATTCCCTGCCCCGCTCAGCCCCGGCTGCCGTCAGCTCACGGAAAATCCCGAGAACCCAAAACCCGGGAATCCAAACCCCGGGAATCCATCGCCCATGCCCGCGGTGATTTTGGCGCTAAAGCCGAGCCTTTCCCGTGCCGGGGAGGCAGCGCAGGGGGTGGGATGGATGCCAGCACCGGGATAATCCCTGGGTCGCTGAGCCCCGCAGCAGCCGCGGGATTTGGGATGTTCCCCACAAAGCAGATCCCGCGGTTTGTCCCCGCACAGATCCCGCGGTTTGTCCCCGCACAGATCCGGGGTTTGTCCCCGCACAGATCCCGGGGTTTGTCCTCGCACAGATCCCGGGGTTTGTCCCCGCACGGATCCCGGAGTTTGTCCCCGCACGGATCCGGGGTTTGTCCCCGCACAGATCCCGGGTTTGTCCCCGCACAGATCCCGGGGTTTGTCCCCGCACAGATCCGGGGTTTGTCCCCGCACAGATCCCGGGGTTTGTCCCCGCACAGATCCCGGGTTTGTCCCCGCACGGATCCCGGGGTTTGTCCCCGCACAGATCCCGGGGTTTGTCCCCGCACGGATCCCGGGGTTTTTCCCCGTACAGATCCCGGGGTTTGTCCCCGCACGGATCCCGGGGTTTTTCCCCGCACAGATCCCGGGGTTTGTCCCCGTACAGATCCCGGGTTTATCCCCGCACAGATCCCGGGTTTGTCCCCGCGCAGATCCCGGGGTTTTTCCCCGCACAGATCCCGGGCTTTGTCCCCGCACAGATCCCGGGTTTATCCCCGCACAGATCCCGGGGTTTGTCCCCGCACAGATCCCGGGTTTATCCCCGCACAGATCCGGGGTTTGTCCCCGTACAGATCCCGGGTTTATCCCCGCACAGACCCCGGCTGATTCCCAGCCCCTGGCCGCCTCCCGGGCAGGAGGAGCCCGCTGGCTCCAGGAGGCTGCCCGGGAGCTCTTCCGTGGGTCCTGTGGGAATCCAGGGCTGGAGGCGAGCCCAGGGCCCCATCCTGCTGCTGGCACTTCTCAGGGGCAGAGAGGAGACATCCATTTTTCATATGTTTTTAATATTTTTTTTATATATATATATATATATATATTTCCTATATATGTCCTATAGGTTGCCTCTTTCAGTAAACCTTTATTTATATTTGTTTATGTTTATATTTATTTTCTACTTATTTTCTATTTATTTTTATATTTATCTTTATATTTACCTTTATATTTACTTTTATATTTATCTTTATCTTTATTTTTATATTTATTTTATATTTATTTTTATATTTATCATTATTTATTCTTATATTTATTTTTATATTTATTCTTATATTTATTTATTTTTACCTTTATTTCATTTAATTTTTCTTTTTACATTTATTTACTGTTTCTTTTTATATTTATTTAATATTTCTTTTTATATTTATGTATATTTTGTGTGGATATAGTCATATTTTATATACATACACATAAATGGAAGCATACATTAGATGTGTGTATATGTATTTCTATGCATTATATGTATATGTATTTCTATACATTATATATTATCCAGACTACATAAAAGGTGTAATGAATCTGATCTAGAAATTGGATCATGCCTACATAAACACATTTATGCAATAAGAATTTATTTTCCACTGCAATACATATTCATAGACATATATAATTTGTATGTGTAAATAGATACACACTCGCTTGTCTTTGTATGTGTGCATGTATGCACATTATATATTATATTATTTTATTCTATATAATAAATTATAATCTCTATAAATATATATTTTTATTAGATATATTATATAAAATATATATAATTAAAAATAGAATTACAAATAATTAAAAATAGAGTTATATATAGTAAAAATACCAACACAAACCATTCCATGATTCTGATTCTCTTATATATATATAAAAAACATATATAAATATATATTCAACTATAATATATATTATCATATTATTTATTCTATCACATTTTTATATATGTATTTATATATATAATCTTATATATATATATGTTATAATATAGAATATACAATTTTTTTTTTTTTTAATATATATTTCACCTTCATTTCATTTCTCCCCCAGGGAATTTGCTCCCTCAGGAATTCAGCCCCAGCTGCTTTGGGTGGAATTAGCCCAACCCAGCCCAGGTGCGATGCAGAGCCACAAAATCCTTTATTAAATGCGTATTTATAGGATTTATAGATACATAAATATCACACATTTATTCCCCTGGGGGCACATTTGGGTGGGGTTTGCTTTGTGCAAACCTTGTTTGGGTTGTTTTTAAACAACAACTTTTACCCGAAGTTTATTATTAATGCCTTAATGAAGGGGGGGAGGGGTCACACCTCTGTTTTTCCAGCAATTATTTTGGCTTTAATCAATTCCCAGCTGTTCCTGGGTTTTGTCCTTCCCTACAAACCCTCATCAATAATTCTGTAATGCTGCCCCTGCCCTTTCACCCGCCAGCTGCTCGGCCCCAACTGCTCACTTCAGCCACTTCTCCTTCTTTGGTTTTGTCCCTTCTTTCATTCCCAGCCCCTCTCCGGCCTCTCCAGCTCCTCCAGCAACCAGGAAAGTGGGAAAAGCCACGGGATCCAGGGGCATCGAGCAGGGAGGGAAAGGCACGGCAGGGATGGGGACAGGGATCGGGCAGGGATGGGGGTAGGGATCGGGCAGGGATGCAGGGAGCAGGGATGCGGGGGGCAGGGATGAGGCAGGGATGCAGGCAGGGATCGGGCAGGGATGTGGGGGCAGGGATGAGGGCAGGAATAGGGGCAGGGATGAGGCAGGGATGAGAGAGCAGGGATCAGGCAGGTATGAAGCAGGGATGCGGGGAGCAGGGATGCAGGGGGCAGGGATGAGGCAGGGATGAGGGCAGGGATGCGGGGGGCAGGGATGAGGGCAGGGATTCAGGGAGCAGGGATGAGGGCAGGGATGAGGGCAGGGATGCGGGGGGCAGGGATGAGGGCAGGGATTCAGGGAGCAGGGATGAGGGCAGGGATGAGGGCAGGGATGCAGGGGGCAGGGATGCGGGCAGGGATGCGGGCAGGGATGCAGGCAGGGATGAGGGGCCTCCCCGGGGATATCCCACACCCATTCCCTTCTCCCCGGGGCTCTCCTGTCCCTCAGGATCGTGGGACAGTCGGGATAACCCAATTCCAGAGCTCGGCCGCCGGGTACCAGGACGTGCCTCCATCCCGGGCGCTCCAGCGGAGCCAAATCCCCCGGGAGCGGCGGGGGGAGGACGCTCCCATTATCCGGCTCCAGCCGCCCCAGCCGTGCATTAATAGATTATCCCGAGCGTTTGGGATCGCCAGGAGCCAGGGAAGCGCTCGCGGGAGGAACACGGGCAAGGCCAGGCCGGCGGACACGGCCCCATTCGCCTCTGCTGCGGGAATTCCTAATACAGGTGGGAGCGGGACGCGCTGGGAATGTGCCGGGATGGCCGGAGCAGGATCGGGGGCTGCTCCCGGGGAGGCCGGAGCGGGGATGGGGCCGATCCCGCTCCCGGCTGGAGTTCTGGAGGATGCCAAAACTGGGATGGAGCAGGGCTGGCATGGAGCCCTGTCCCGGGGATGGGGCTGATCCCGCTCCTGGCTGGAGTTCTGGGGGATGCCAAAACTGGGATGGAGCCCTGCCCCGGGGATGCGGCTGATCTCGCTCCCGGCTGGAGTCCTGGGGGATGCCAAAGCTGGGATGGAACCGTGCCCCGGGGATGGATTTCACCCTCCCAGCGCCTCCAGCCCTTCCCTGACCTTCTGCGGGAGCTGGGGCACCCCTGGGCTTCATCACCCCGGGCTGGGGGGTGCCGGTTTTTGGGGTGGCACGGGGTGCCAGGTGCTCGCTTGAGCCCCCCCAGCCGCTGTGCCTCAGTTTCCCCATCACGCCCGTCCTCCCCCAGGGCGACTGCTGGGGGGCATCGAGGGGTTTGCTCTGCTCCCCAGACCAGCGCTGGCCACCCCCATGAGCCGTGTCCAGGGCTCTTCACCCAGCCTGTGGATGCCTCAAATCCCTCCTGGTCCCTTCAGAGCCGTGGCCAGGCAGGAAAAGGACAAACTCCCCTGTTCCCAAGCAGCCTCTGGCTGCTGTTTGCTGCTCCCCACCCCAGCGATGCCACCACCCAAATTTCAGTCAAATCTGGCTCAGTCCCTGGGTTTTGCATGAGAGGGGCACCAGGCAAACTCTACCTCAACCAAAACAACCCCAAAAGCTCCTGGAGCCTTTGGCCGCTCCACTGCGGGGCTGGAAACCTCCCCCAGAGCCTGGGCCACGCTGTGCCCATCCTGGGGGATCCTTTGGGGTGCAGAGTTGAGGGATCAGGGCAGGACAAGGCACCAAAATCCCCGTTCCCAGCCCAACGGAGCCCTCGGAGAGCGCCATGGATGAGTGGGATCTCCCACAATGGAAAAAAGAGGTGGAAAGCCTCAAGTACCAGCTGGCCTACAAGAGGGAGATGTCCTCCAAGACCATACCTGAGTGAGTGGCTGCCCCCCTTCCCTTCTTCCCTCCACCCTCCCTCCCATCCCTGTGCCCCCAAGAGCAGAATCCACCCCCAATATCTGCCCTCAAATCCCTGTGGGATCCCAGATGAGGTTTTCCCTTTATGGATCTCCAACCCCTCCAAGCCCCAGGGGCAGAAACCCCCCGGTGTCCCCCGAGCCCTTTCCAGTGGTGGCTGGGATGTGGCAGCACCGTGGGACACCCCGGGAGCCCCCCAGGGTGCAGCTCCCCCCTTTCCAGAGCTTTCCAGAGCTCAAGACTCAAAACCAAAATTATGGATGGCTCTTTTCCCTCCTGGGAACCCCCCCATGTCCCCCCCAGCATCATTCCCAGTGGATCAGGGCCCATCCCAGGATCCCCCCTACCAGAGCAGGATTTATCCCGGCCACTGAGCCCCCCAAACTCCCCTCTTTGCTGCCCTGGGGCTGTGCCCACCCTCCCTCCCCTCTCTGCAGGTTCGTGAAGTGGATCGAGGACGGCATTCCCGAAGATCCCTTCCTGAACCCGGAGCTGATGAAGAACAATCCCTGGGTGGAGAAAGGCAAATGCATCCTCCTCTGAGGGCTCCCGGCTGCTGAGGGCATTTTCCAGTAGTTAATTCCAATTCCAACATGAGAACCTGAACAAAAACCCTGCCCTCACCTCCTTTCTTCTTGTTTAGTCCTAGAAGGGGTTTTAGAAATGGGGGGGAACACAGGGAAAGCTCCCTGGGATGGGGCAGGAGCACAGCAAAAGCTTCTCCAAGGTTTGCTGGGGTTTCATCTCACACTTCTGCCACCAAAAAAGGCAGATTTTGCAACTTGTAAAGAAGCTTTTCATAAAAAACCCCCCCGTTTTCAGTGATTTTAGATACTTTTGTACACTGTAGGATCTCAGTTTGCAGTAAAACAGGCACATCAGGCACCTCAAGCTTTATTAATGAAATAAACAGAGCAATAATTCATTATGAATTTTTTTAGGTATCTTTTTATTTCTTTTTTTAAACAAAATAAGTGGCTAGTACAAAACCCTACACCAAAATCATGGCCACACACCCCAGCCAGGGGTTAGAAAGCCAAAAACCAGCAGATCCCTTCAGTTCCAGCTCCAGAATTCCTGGCTCCACCCCAGCCCTGCTAGAGCAGGTCCCTGATGTAAAGATTCCTCCTGACAGCGTTGGAGAAACCCTCGTTGAAGCGGAACCAGACGTCGCTCTTCCCCACAGCCTTTCCCATCCGGCTCTCCAGGGACTCTTCCTTGGAAACCTGAGGGGCTGCAGGAGGAAAATCCACCTCAAAAACATGCAGGAAACCTTAAAATGATGAGCTGTGCTCTGGCTGGAGAGAGGGGGAATTTGGGGAGCAGGGAGAGGGTTTGGAAGGGCAGAGCTGATGATGCCACATCCCAAATCCTGCAAAGCCTCCAGCACCCAAAATTCCCTTTGGATGAGGCCAGAGTCCATGGATTTGCCCACAGGAACTGGGGCTGGGGTCTGTGGGTCCGACCCTGCTGCTGCTGTGCCCTGGGGATGGGGCTGAGGGACAGGAGCCCCTCTTTGCTCCTGGCGCTGGGAATGGGGAGAGCCCCCAGTGGCACCCAGGGCCACCCTGTCCCTGTGCCACCCACCTGGGAATGGGACCAGGACCCCCATCCCTGTGCCTGTGCCACCCACCTGGGAATGGGACCGGGACCCCCATCCCTGTGCCACCCACCTGGGAATGGGACCCCCATCCCTGTGCCACCCAACTGGGAATGGGACCCCCATCCCTGTGCCACCCACCTGGGAACGGAATCCCCATCCCTGTGCCACTCACCTGGGAATGGGACTGGGACCCCCATCCCTGTGCCACCCACCTGGAAATGGGACTGGGACCCCCATCCCTGAGCCACCCACCCAGTTCTGAGGCCACCCTGACCCTGCGCCACCCACGTGGGACTGGGACCCCCATCCCTGTGCCACTCACTTGGGAATGGGACTGGGACCCCCATTCCTGTGCCACCCACCTGGGAATGGGACCCCCATCCCTGTGCCACCCACGTGAGGCTGGGAGCCACCCTGTCCCTGTGCCACCCACCCGGTTCTGAGGCTGCCCCATCCCTGTGCCACCCACCCGGGGCCGTGGCCGCCTCTTTCCGCTGGAGTGGCCTCCCAAAAAAATCTGTCTCAGGCTGTGGGAAGCAAAAAGCAGGAATGGACTTGGCTCTGGAGGCACCTGCACTTGCAGCTCCTGCTCGGAGAGGGACAAAACCACGGCAGGGTCGTCCCTGGCCAAGGCTCAGCCACCCCCAGGCGCTTCTGAGGGGAGCAGGAGCCAAATGCAAATCCTGCAGGAAGGGCCTGGGAATGCAAATGGAATTCAAATTTCTGGGAAAGACAAAACTGAAGGCTCGTGTGGGGTTTTACACCCAGGAAAAGGCTGGAAGCTGAGCCCTGCAGAGGGGCAGTGCCAGGGGATGTTCCCTGCTTCTCCTGGAGCCCAAGGATGCCCAGGGTGGGATCATTCCAGAGCAGCTTTTCCAAGCTGCTTTCCAACAGAGCCAAAATTCAGCTATTTTAGCCCAAATCTCCACAGCTCTTCCCTCCCCCCACCCCTGAAAACTTCCCAGGACGCATCCAAAATGTCACCCAGATCCAATTCACCCCGATCCCAGCGCTGCCTTCATGGGACACGTGGAGCTGAGCTGGGCTATTAAAGGAAACTGGACTAAAAAACCAAATTCCAGTGGAGCCAGGGAGTGTCTGGCAGCCCGGGAAAGGGCTGGTGGGAACTGGGGCAGGAACTGGGGCAGGAATTGGGGCAGGAATTGAGCCCCTGACCTTGTCCTGCAGCGCTGCTCTGCTCACGATGTGCTCCAGGCGCTGCTGGTGCTTGCGGGGCCCCGCTGGCTCCGGGTCCCCTCGCTCCTCCCCGAGGCCATTCCCAGGATCCTGCAGGGAGGAAACCCCTGAATGAGGCTCCCCTTGGCGTGTCTGAGCTCCAGGGTTGGGCACTGATTCCCCCATCTTGTCACCCATCCCAGCCCACCCTGCTTGCTGCCACAGTGGATTGCAACATCCCGTGGATTTTTCCATCATTTCCTGCCTCGTGGGATCAGCCCCAGCTGATGCCCCTTTCCCTGGGACTCCACAGGTAAACAAGGAGCCTTCAGAGATGTTTTTGCAGCTTCTCTTTGTCCCACTCATCCCCCAGGAGCCCTTCTCCTGCTCCAAGGGGCTCCCAGGGATTAATTATTCCGCTGGCACCAGGGCAGGGCAGGCACCGGCTAAACCTGGGATGTTTCTCCACCTTTTCCACCCGTTCCCATCTTTTCCTGCCTCCAGGGCAGTGGGCAGAGCCACCCTGCTCCTCCTGGGGGCTTTGGGACCTTTGGAAGTGCAGCAGGCAGGGAAGGGAAGGCAGGGAGGAGTTCACCTCCCACACAGATAAATACAAAACCCAGCCAAAAATTCCCACCTAAAATTCCCACATCCTCACAACCCTCACTGGAGAGCAGAAAGCTTTAACTCCCTCCAGAATTGCTGCAAAAAGCTGAGCCCTGCAGCCCAGCACAGCTGGGCAGAGAACCAGCTGCAGCTGGGGGGGTTAATCCTGGATTTCCACTTGCAGAGCCAAAGCCAGCGGCTGCTGTGGAAAAAAACCACATCCCAAAGGATTTTCTCCACATCCCCAGCCCTGCCACCCCTCTGGAAATCCCCACCTGGCCCAGGTTCCGTGCCTCCATCCTCCTCATCTTCTCCAGCTCGATCTCCCTGGCAATGAGCTGCTTGGCCTGGTAGCTGAGCTGCCTGCGGGCCGGCAGCGCCGGGAAGCAGCACACGGCCTCCACATTCCTGCAGGGAACAGGGAATGGACACTGGAAATAACCCAGCACCTCCCAGCCCTGCCCCTGCCAGCATCCCAGGGCAGTTCCAGCCTCGCTGCCTCAGTTTCCCCCGTGCAGAGCCAGGGAGCTGCAGGAATGGGAATGCAGGAGGGATTCCAGGGGTGGAATCTGGGTGAAAGCCCTGAAAAGGCCACGGGCACAGCAGCAGCACGACCCTCACAGCCACCCCCGAGGTGCCCCTGGGGACAGGTTTAATGGGAATCCAGCCAGGAACAGTAATTTGGGATCATCAGAGCAGCGGGATCCTTAACAAGGTTGGGGCACCAGGAGTTAGGCCTGTTTCAGTATCCCCAGCACTGAGGAGCCACCAACCAGTCCCTCTGCCAGCTCTGAGTATTTCATATTTATCCACTATTTATTCCCTACTTATTCACTATTTATTCACTATTTATTCACCATTTATTCACCATTTATTCACCATTTATTCACAATTTACCCACTATTTATTCCCTACTTATTCCCTATTTATTCACAATTTACCCACTATTTATTCCCTATTTATTCACAATTTACCCACTATTTATTCCCTACTTATTCCCTATTTATTCACAATTTACCCACTATTTACTCCCTGTTTATTCACCATTACTGCCCCCAAAACGCAGGGAGCAAAGCCCCGTGTCAGGTGGCTCTGCAGCCATTCAGGAATCAGCTGTCACACCAAGGATTCGAAAAGTTTTCAAGAAAAACCCACACCAGGCATTGCTGGGGACATCAGAGTTGTTTGCCAGAGAGATGCTGGCACACAACTGCCAGGGATGTGCCCAGGTGGGTCAGCCCTGTCCTGCCCCAGCCCCTCCTCTGGTCAGAGCCAAAGGAAGCTGCTCCCTTCCCTTGAATCCCATTAAAGCTCGACCTGCTCGGCCTCAGCCTGAGGGGGTGATGGAGCAAAGCCCAGAGTCCCAGCTCCTTCCTGAGAATCATCACAGCGTCCTGGCATGGTTTGGGTTGGAAGGGATCTTAAAATCATCCAGCTCCAACCCTGACACATTCCACTTCTTCCAAACCCTGTCCAACCTGGCCCCGGACACTTCCAGGGATGGGGCAGCCACAGCTTCTCTGGGAATTCCATGCCACGGCCTCCCCGCCCTCCCAGGGAAGGATTTTGAGTCCCACACCCTCTCCCCAGCCCCGGGACTCACGGATCCAGCTTGAAGACGTACTGGCCCTCGGGCAGGCGCTCCTGCAGGTAGGTGAGGTTGTAGGTGAGCATGGTGCTGATGAGCTCAGCCAGCTGCTGCTTCTCCTTCAGGCTGTAGAGCTGCGTGTTCACCTGGCCAGGGGACAGCAGAGAGCTCAGAAACCCCAAACAGCCCAAGCACGGCGTTTGTCTCCGGCTGAGGAAGGACCCAGATCGAGTTTAGCTCCCTCTCAGGGACAATCATCCTTCCCAGAGCAGGGACAGACCCTCTCCTGGGTGAAGGTGACTCTGACAGCTCCCCAAAGCCCTGCTCAGCCAAGCCCATCCCAGCCAGGTGGGGGCCAGGACCCCTTCCCACAGTTGGGCACCTCAGCTTCGTGTCAGTTCCTGCACCAGCTGCGACATCAAACCCAGCCCCAACTTGGGACAGAGATCCAGGCTCGCTCAGCAGGGTGGGGTTTGCAGAGAGGTCCCAGCAGCCAGGCTGGGCCTCAGCAGGGACAGGGCATGGGGCTGGGGACACTCACGGGCCGCAGCTTGGGGGCGATGATGTCCAGCAGCAGGCACAGCACGTCCAGCACCAGCGCCTGCTGCCCGACACGGCTCCGGGCGCTGGGCGCGATCCCCGACACCATGGACAGCACCAGGTTCTGTGTCTGGGTCAGCTTGGCCACGGCCTGGGGACAGGGCAGGGCCAGTGTTAGAACCCAAGGCACGCCTCTGGCTGCCCTGGGGGGTCAGGAGCCCCAGCAAGGGGGTCCCAGACCCTGGCAAGAGCCCAGAATGGCACCGGCTTTGACCTCAGCCCATGGGAAAAGTTACCAACACTGCGAGAAACATTGCAAGCCTCTAGGGTTTGAAATGAGTAGTGGTTTAGTATTTTACAAGGTAAAAAAGTAGATTTTAGGGATTTTAATATGAGGACAAAGGGTTTAAGATGGAGAATTTTGGGCGTTGCCCTGTTCTCCTTCTCCTCCATCTTCTCTGGTGCTGGTGGCACAAAATGATTGGTAGAATGAAAAAGAGGTAGAAATTACGTGTCTAGAATAGGTGCAAATTAATTGGTATGGAATAGTAAATAATAAAGACGTTGTGAAGAATGGTTGGATGATGGAAAGGGCACAAAAAGGACGGGACAGCCCAGGACTGGGCAGTTCCTGCTCGGACTCGGCTGCATCAGATGTGCGGCCGGAGCTGAGAGCTGGCAGAGATAAGGAGAAATCAACAACCTGAAACAACATCTGCAGCCGTTTCTCATCTGTTGGGGCTCGAGGTAAAGCTCCCCAAAGGTGAAGAGAACCTGTATTTGTGCAGAGTACCCAGCTCCCACAGCCAGGCTGTCCCCCTGCCCTGCCAGACTTGCCTCGGGCTGGCTGCTGGGATAGGCCAGCCGGGGGATGGAGGCGGCGGCGAAGAGCAGGTGGAAGGCCACAGGCAGGAAGGGCAGGTAGCGCAGCAGCTGGAAGCTCTGCCCCTGCAGCACCGCCCGGCCCAGCAGGTCGGAGAAGCCCAGCCACTCCAGGGCCAGGCACACGGAGCCCAGGCTGGAATCCCGCACCTTCATCTTCAGGAAGTTCTCAAACAGGCCCTGGAAGCAGATCTGGGATCAGGCAAGTGGAGGGCACCTCGCTGGCATTCTGAGCTTCCCACTGAGCTCAGCTCCAGCACCCGGCTCCCCCCTCTCACCTGGGCCAGCTTCTCCTGCTCTCCCGAGGAGATGGAGAGGTGCAGGATGCGGTGGAAGCGGGGGGAGGAGGAATTGAAGCCGGCTGAGCCCCCAGGGTGTGACAGGTCCTCGTCCCCCAGCAGAAGCTGGGCTGGCAAAGAGGGGTCCATTCCTATCCTGTGCCTGGGGAGAGCCCAAAGGGAAGAGCTGAGGGTTTCCCAGCACTGAATATTTGGATCCTTCGACACTGGACTGGAGGCAATGCCAATGCCAAATTATTGGGAGCTAAGTGGAACGGTAAAAAAGCTTTAGACTGAGAGAGGAAAGGTTTAGGTGGGATATTGGGAAAAAATCCTTCCCTGGGAGGGTAGGGAGCCCCTGGCACAGGGTGCCCAGAGAAGCTGTGGCTGCCCCTGCATCCCTGGAAGTGTCCAAGGCCAAGCTGGACGGGGTTTGGAGCACCCTGGGATAGTGGAAAGTGTCCTTGCCCATGGCAGAAGTGGCACTGGATGGGCTCTAAGGTGCCTTCCACCCCAAACCACTCCAGGATTCTATGATGGACACAAAGCTCCTCAAGAAGCTGCTCTTCAGGACCTTGCAGGTCATGGAATTACAGAACATTGCTCCAAGCCCCATCCAGCCTCCCTCGGACACTTCCAGGGATCCAGGGGCAGCCACAGCTTCTCGGGGAAATGGGAATACCACCCCCCAAGCACCCAGCAGATCTAACAAACCCCTCCTTTTACCTCTGAGCCCTGGGGAGCTGGAAGATCTCTTGCCAGATGGAGAAGAGCCCCTTGTTCTGGTCCTTCAGGCCAATCCTCATGGTCTGCACCGTCTGCACATTCAGCTCCTTCTGCCCTCGGCCGTGCAGGAACTGCAACAGCAGGGAGGGCATGGAGGTCCCTAAACCCCTGGGAAAAGCTGGGCATGGCCACCACCCTCTTCCTCCACGTGTAGGGTTAAAAACACCGCAGGGGACAGGGCGGATGTTTCAGGGATCTGCCTGGAAGGGAGTTCTGTCCCCTCTGTCCCCGTGTGAGGCCGGAGCTGCAGCAGGAGCGTGTCCCTAGGGCCATCTCTGTGTCCCCAGGGCCATCCCTGTATCCCCAGGGCCATGGCCATGTCTCCAGGGCCATCCCTGTATCCCGAGAACCATGGCCATGTTTCCAGGGCCATCCCTGTGTCCCCAGGGCCATCCCTGTGTCCCCAGGGCCACCCCTGTGTCCTCAGAGCCATGGCCAGGTCCCCAGGGCCATCCCTGTACCCTCAGAGCCATGGCCATGTTTCCAGGCCCATCCCTGTGTCCCCAGGGCCATCCCTGTGTCCTCAGAGCCATGGCCATGTTTCCAGGGCCATCCCTGTGTCCCCAGAGCCATGGCCATGTTTCCAGGGCCATCCCTGTGTCCCCAGGGCCACCCCTGTATCCCCAGAGCCATGGCCATGTTTCCAGGGCCATCCCTGTATCCCCAGAGCCCTGACCATGTTTCTAGGGCCATCCCCGTGTCCCCAGAGCCATGGCCATGTTTCCAGGGCCATCCCTGTGTCCCCAGGGCCATCCCTGTATCCCCAAAACCATGGCCATGTTTCCAGGCTCATCCCTGTGTCCCCAGGGCCATCCCTGTGTCCTCAGAGCCATGGCCATGTTTCCAGGGCCATCCCTGTGTCCTCAGAGCCATGGCCATGTTTCCAGGGCCATCTCCGTGTCCCCAGGGCTACCCCTGTATCCCCAGGGCCATGGCCATGTTTCCAGGGCCATCCCTGTGTCCCCAGGGCCACCCCTGTATCCCCAGAGCCATGGCCATGTTTCCAGGGCCATCCCTGTGTCCCCAGGGCCATCCCTGTGTCCTCAGAGCCATGGCCATGTTTCCAGGGCCATCCCTGTGTCCCCAGGGCCACCCCTGTATCCCCAGAGCCATGGCCATGTTTCCAGGGCCATTCCCGTGTCCCCAGGGCCACCCCCGTGTCCCCAGAGCGACCCCGGTGCCTGCAGTACCTGCAGGGTGTTGATGCAGGAGCGGATGTCGTTGTCCGTCTTCTCGCAGAGCGCCAGGAGCGCGCCCGTGTCCGCCCGCATTCCCTGCCGGAGCGCGATCTGCGGGAGCAGGACAGGCCTCAGCGGGGAGGGGACACCCAGCCAGGGGACAGGAGGGCTCTGGGACAGCTCGGACCTCGCTGAGGCGCTGGGCCAGGCGGGAGGGAGCGGTGCGAGGGAAGCTGAGCAGGAAGGATTGCTGCCGGAGCGGCCGCAGCGCGGGCACGTACCTGGGGGAGGGAAACACAGGGGTCTGAGAGAGCCCAGCAGGGAATTCCCTTCTTAATCATGGAATGATTTAGGTTGGAAAAGACTTCCCAGAGCATTGAGTCCAACCGTTCCCCCAGCACTGCCACCATGAAATGATGTCCCCAGGTGCCACATCCACACGACTTTAAATCCCCCCGGGATGGAGGCTCCACCCCTGCCATGAGCAGCCTGGTCCAGCCAATGCTTGACCGTCCTCTCCACGAAGGAATTCTCCCAATATCCAACCTGAACCTCCCCTGGCACAGCCTGAGGCTGTTTCTTCTCCTCCTGTCCCTGTTCCCTGGGAGCAGAGCCTGATCCTTCCCCTTCCTGTCAGGGAGTTGTGCAGAGCCACAAGGTCCCCCCTGAGCTCCTTTTCTCCAGGCTGAGCCCCTTTCCCAGCTCCCTCAGCTGCACCAGACCCTTTCCAGCCCCATTCCGTTCTCTGGACACGCTCCAGCCCCTCAATGCCCTTTGTGTCCTGAAGGACCCGAACTGACCCCAGGATCTGAGGAGCTCCACTCAGAGGCACCACCAGCAGCCCCCTCCTGTTTTGGGGCAGGGTGTGCTGTCCCTGTCCCCCCCAGCAGGTGACACTCACTGGTCGTTGCAGATGCAGATGATGGGCCGGAGCAGGATTCCCCCCTCGCGCCGCCGCCGCCGCCCCACGCCCGCCTCGCCCTCTGCATCCTTCCGCTGGATGATGCCCAGCAGCACGTTGATGGAGGCCTGGGGGGAAAACAGGGATGGAAGGGATGGATTCCTGCCCGTGGAACAGAGGAGAAGCTGTTACTGGGGTGGTACTGAAGGGGTTGATGCCGAAGGGCTCACCGCGGGCGCGCCGTCGATCTCGTCGATGATGAGGCAGTTGGGCCTCTCGTGGGAGCCCAGCACCGACCTCATCTGGGTGGCGGCTTCGATGCGGGTCCGGAACACCTCGGGGCTGCGGTCATCGCTGTGAGGGACACGGGGACAGGTGAGCGTGTCACGGGAACACCTCGGGCATGGGGACAGCGCCAGCATCACCCCTGGGACACCATCACCGCTGGGACACTATCACTGCTGGGACACCATCACCCTTGGGACACCATCACTGCTGGGACACCATCACCCTTGGGACACCATCACTGCTGGGACACCATCACCGCTGGGACACCATCACCCTTGGGACACCATCACTGCTGGGACACCATCACTGCTAGGACACCATCACCCTTGGGACACCATCACCGCTGGGACACCATCACCCTTGGGACACCATCACTGCTGGGACACCATCACCCTTGGGACACCATCACTGCTGGGACACCATCACTGCTAGGACACCATCACCCTTGGGACACCATCACCGCTGGGACACCATCACTGCTGGGACACCATCACCGCTGGGACACCATCACCCCGGGGACACCATCACTGCTGGGACACCATCACCGCTGGGACACCATCACTGCTGGGACACCATCACCCCTAGGACACCATCACCCCTGGGACACCATCACTGCTGGGACACCATCACCGCTGGGACACCATCACTGCTGGGACACCATCACCCCTGGGACACCATCACCCCTGGGACACCATCACTGCTAGGACACCATCACCTGGGACACCATCACCCCGGGACACCATCACTGCTGGGACACCATCACCCTTGGGACACCATCACCCCTGGGACACCATCACCCCTGGGACACCATCACCCTTGGGACACCAGCACCCTTGGGACACCAGCACCTCCAGGACAGCATCACAAAAGCATCATCACCTCCAACAAGGTAGCAGATGTTGGCATTCAGGGCTCCCCTGGCACCCAGGGACATTCAGGGCTCCCCTGGCACCCAGGGCTCCCAGCTCCCAGGGCTCTCCTGGCATTCAGGGCTCCCCTGACATTCTGGGCTCCCCTGGCATTCAAGGCTCCCTGGCACTCAGGGCTCCCTGGCACCCAGGGCTCACCTGAAGCTCAGGGCTCCCCCAGCACTCAGGAATCCCTGGCATTCAGGGCTCCCTGGCACCCAGGGCTCCCTGGCACTCAGGGCTCACCTGGCGTTCATCTCCACAGCGTTGTACCCCGCGTGCCTGGCGATGACGTGGGCCAGTGTGGTCTTGCCCAGGCCAGGGGGGCCACAGAGCAGGGCCACCTGTGGCACAGAGGGGAGGTCACCCCTGCAGGCAGCCAGGCAGGGCTTCCTCCAAGGAGGGGACAACCCTGCTCCTCAGCTGGTGGCAGGAGAGGCACCCACAGTGACGTCCCCTCCTGCTCACCTTGTGTTTGGGTCTCTTGTGCTGGTCCAGTTCGGCCTCCAGAATCTCCTCTGTGAGCTGCACCTTGGTTTTCCACTTGTTGGGATGCTCCTTGGGATGGCTGAGTGGGGGATGAGCTGCAGGGCTAGGCTTGGGCTTCTTCAGAGCCTTATCCTTGCCAAACACCACCGTGTCCCACAGCTTGAGCCACTTCAGCAGGCAGCGGTTGGTGTACTGCGGAGGGGGGAGGAAAGCAAGGAAAATCCATGGAAGCTGGGAAAAATCCAGCTGAGGACAGAGGAAGGCTCTCCTTCATGGAGGAGGCAGCTCAGGGTTCCACCTGGCATCTCCCTGGGACAACATGGGAGCGCTTCCCTTCCCAGCTCAGTCCCCATCCCTCAGGGAAACCCGGGATAAGTCACACCAGCCCCATCCCTGCTGTCCCTGATTCCCTACAAAAGTTTTACTGCTCCCTAAAAAACTCAAAATAGCCAACAATTCCTGGCTAAAGCCCTCCCAGTCCTTTTTGTCTCGTTTTGGTCACATTCCCCAGTTTCTTCAGTCACACCAGCCACAGCCTCCAGGGACAATTTGCCACCCCAAGCTCCCAGGGACTCAGGGCTACTCCCAGGCAGGCCCAGCACAACCACAGCCCCCAGCCAGCGCTTCCAAAGGCAATTCCTGATCCCATGGCATTAAGGGAGGGTTACAGAGATGCCAAGCCCACCCATCCCAAGCCCCCACTTATCCCAGCACCTCACATCGTCACTGAGCAGCTCCATGTAGCACCGGGGCATGAACTTGTCCACCCAGAGGCAGTGGGATGCAGATTCCTCCTCGCCTGCTGGGTCCGTGTCCATGCTGGGATCCGGGCTCTCAGTGCTGGGCTCGCTCCCGAGGCAGCTGCAGGAAGGAATTAACTTATCCCAAACCACCCAGGGAGTCAGGGCAGGGCTGGGAATTCCACCCAGACGCCCCAAGCTGTGGGGGGGGATGAGGGCAAAAAGGCTCCTCTGCTTGCAGGTCCCCAAAATTGATCCCAAAAGAGCACCTGGGAGGCAAATGGGAACTGGAGTGGGATTTCATCCCAACAGCTCACCTGTTTATGATCTCTGTCAGCTGCTGTGAGGCCTCCAGAACCTGCCTGCGACGCTTGAGCACAAACACAGACAGGGGGGTCAGAGACAGCCCCCAAGCCACGGCTGGGGGAGCCGGAATTTGGGAGGCAGCCCCGTAGCCAGCAGGGGTGGCAGGGACAGGGGAAGGTCAATGGCAGATTTGGTACCTCCTCATGCACCTGCTCCTTCAGGTAGGAGAAGGGCACGCCCAGCAAGTGGAGAGGCCTGCGAGCATTCCAGCCCAGGGAATCCGGGAGCTGCAAGGACACAGCACAGACAGCCCTTCCTCAACCACTTGGAGGCCACAGAGAAGCAAACCCAACCTCCTGATCCCTCCTCACCTCCAGCCCTGTCCCGCAGGGATCGTCCCTCAGCACCAGGAAGACCCTGGTGCCCTCGGTGGATGTGACATTGATGTAATCCTCCAGGATGGGGGCTCTCCTGAGGACCCTCTTCTTTTCCAAGGGTGGGGTGGTCTGCAGGGGGCTCATTCCACTCATGTCCAGGCGGTTCGAGCTGGAAAACACCAATTCCTTCGGTAGGGAAAGGGCCCTTTCCCTCGCTCCTGTCCACAAGGGGGTTCAGGGTGGCCGACCTGCTATTGTGGGGAGCAAGAGGCGCCTCTGGGCCACCATCCCAGGAGACATCCGGAGCCAACTCATCGTCTGCGCCAAAATCGAGCTTCTTAACAGCTTCCAGGCGCTGCCGCTTCGGCTTCGGGGCTGGGAGAGACCAGGAGGGAGGAAGGGGAGAAGCATCACTGATGGACGGTGGTGCCCAGGGGATGCTGCGGCACCCTGCACGGCTCGGGGCGGGAGCACGGGGGTCAGCAGCACCGGGGGAACCGGGTCAAACCTACTGCGTGGTTCGGCTGCTGGTGGGGACACGGCGGGGACACAGCCCCGGTCCCTCTTCTTGGCACCGGTGCCCCCGGGAGAGTCCCCGGGGAAAGCGGGCTCCTCCGGCGGCCGCCTCTTGACCCGGAACTGGGAGGTTTTGGGGCCGGCGGGTGGGGATGGCTCATCTGCAAGAGGGGTCACACCACGGGGCCGCTCACCGGAGGGGACCCGCAGCGGGCGCGCAAAGCACGATCCCGCCCGCTCCCTCCCTCCCTCCGCCGCCACCGCCTCCGGTCCCAGCGCCGCAGCAGCGCCCACCTCCCAGCTCGGCCAGCACCTCCAGCTCGGCGGCGAAGCGCTCGTAGAAGCCATCCTCGGCCCCATCCTCGGCCCCGGCCCCGGCGTCCGCCATGGGCCGCGCCCGCCCCGCCGCCACCGCCGCCACCGGCCCCGCGCGCGCCGCGGAGCCGCCGCTGATTGGCCGCGGCGCGCGCGGCGGAGGCGGGGACGGCGCTGATTGGGCGCGGAGCGCAGCCGGACGCAGCGGGGGCGGCGCTGATTGGACGCGATGTGAGCGCTGCCGGCGGGCGCGGCGGGCGCGGGCGGGGCGGGGGCGCTGCGGGCGGGTCCCCTCAGCCGGGCCCGGGGTCAGCTCCGCCCCGTCCCGGCTCCCCTCAGCCCCGTCCCGGCTCCCCTCAGCCCCGTCCCGGGCCACCGCAGCCCCGTCCCGCGGCCTCTCCGCCGTGCGTGTCCCCGCCCCGCGTCCCCTGTCCCCTCCCCTCCGTCCCGTGCCCTCCAGCGGAGCCGCCGCGGGGAGCGGGCCGAGGCCGATCGCCGCCGTGGGGACGGGCAGAGCCAGCACCGCGCGGCTGCGGGGCCTCCACGCGTGACGGCGGGACGGGGATGGGCCATCCATCCACGCGTGACCCCGGGGCGTCCCGGGACAGCGGGACAGTGCTGGAGCCGTGCGCTGTGACGTCGGGATGGCCGCGGCTGTAGCGCTGCTGTAGCGGCCGCACCGCTGCGGGACCCGCACCCACGTGCTGTGACTCCGGTGAGGCTGCGGGACACGGGCAGGGTGGCACTGGTGCCTCAGCAGCACCGCTACATCTCCATTCCCTACTGCGGTATCCCAGCTCCAGGCCCTGCTCCCTGCCCGTCCCGCCTCTCCCGGGCTGCTGTGCCCATCCCGCAGCCGGCAGCTCCTCTCGCCCCTCTCACCCCGATTCCCCGTCTCTGTCCCCCGCAGGGCGCTGGCCATGGAGCCGGGCACCATCGACAACCTGTCCATCCTGTATCAGAGCTCCGACTTCATCGTGGTCAACAAGCACTGGGACCTGCGCATCGACAGCAAGATGTGGTACGAGACACTGACCCTGCAGAGCCAGCTCAAGCACCGCTTCCCCGAGCTGGCCGACCCCGACACCTACTACGGCTTCAGGTGAGCGGCTGGGCACCGAGCCCGGCTCTGCCCTCAGCTAGGGGCACTCCTGAGATCCCCAGGATGCTCCTCAATCCCCGTGCGTTTCCCAGGTTCTGCCACCAGCTGGATTTCTCCACCAGCGGGGCCCTGTGTGTGGCGCTCAACAAAGCAGCGGCGGGGAGCGCCTACAAGTGCTTCAAGGAGCGCCTGGTGACCAAAGCCTACCTGGCCCTGGTGAGCCCTCCCTGCCTCGGCCTTCTACTGTGAGGGAAGGCTGGGGGAAGTGGGGTGTTCAGCTGGAGAAGAGAAGGATCCAGGGAGACCTTAGAGCCCCTTTTCCAGGGCCTAAAGGGGCTCCAAGAGAGCTGGAGAGGGATTTGGACGAGGGCATGGAGGGATGGGATGCAGGGAATGGCTTCCTACTGCTAGAGGATGGGGTTAGGTTGGATATTAGGAAGGATTTCTGGCACAGGGTGCCCAGAGGAGTGTCCGAGGCCAGATTGGATGGGGTTTGGAGCACACTGGGATAGTGGAAGATGTCTCTGCCACTGACAAAGACTTGGGTTTTGGGAAACTGGTGGGCTTTAAGGTCCTCCCAACCCCACCCCTTCTGTGATTCCGTGATTCCTGTCATTGAGGGGTGGGTGAGGGCCCAGTTTAAAGCCACATTCCTGCCCCCAGGTGCGGGGCCACGTGAGCCAGAGCCGGATGACGATCCGCTACGCCATCGGCAAGAACACCACGGAGGGCATGACCCATATGATGTGCATCGAGGGCACAGAGGGTGAGCAGCCCCATTCCCTGCTCTGCCCACACCCCCCTGGGATGCTCTGGGGGTTCACAAACCCCCTCTGGATCTCGTTGCAGGCTGTGAGAATCCCAAGCCGTGCCAGTCGGAGCTGATCGTGCTGGAACACGGATCCTACAGCGGAGACCCCGTCACCAAAGTGCTGCTGCAGCCACTGACAGGTGGGGGCAGGGACAGAGCCTGGAAAGGGATGAGGGAAGCTGAGAACTGCCACGCTCAGGGTTCCACCATTAGGTGTCCCCATGCCTTGAAAGAGGGATTCAGGGATTCCCTGTCCCTGATTCCCGCTCTGCCTCCAGGGAGGACTCACCAGCTCCGGGTTCACTGCAGCGCCATCGGCCACCCCATCGTGGGGGACTTCACCTACAGCCAGAGGCGGGACAGCAATCCCTACAGGATGATGCTCCACGCCTACTACCTGCGCATTCCCACCGGCAAGGAGCTGATCGAGGTGTGCGCGCCCGACCCCTTCCTCACCGCCATGGACAGCAACTGGGTGCCCCAGCACGTCACCCAGCGGCTGGAGGACGTCATCCAGGAGCTCAAGGACAAGGGGACGCAGAAGGAGCAGGAGGAGGAGGGCCGGGAAGCCGAGCGTGCTGCCGGAGAGGAGGAAGCGGGGAGCGAAGGCAGGAGGGAGGAGACGGAGGAGCAGCGGGCGCGGTGCGAGCAGTGGTTGGCTGAGTGGGCTCTGGAGTGAGGACAAAGCACATCCCTGCACTTCCAGCTCCATCCTTGTCCCAGTGGGTCCCCACGGAGCCCAGCGCCGACTCCACACCTGCACTCCCTGTATGGCTTCCCTCACTCCTGGGCTGGGATCAGGCAGATTTTAGGAGCAGTTGAGGTGGGGTTATTTTGTAACATCCGTCATCCATCTGGCCACGGGATGTCCCTTTCCCAGTCCTGGGCCTCAGCAGCACAGTCAGTGTCACATTCCAGCTTAGAGTGACCCCAAAGCTTTTCATCCCTGTCCTGGGGCTCGGGCACAGCCAGACACTGCCTTTGCCATGGACATTCCCAGAACCCCTCCGTGCTTGGATGCGGAATTGCAGCCCAGCACAGGGAGGAGAGAATGTGTTGGGTGCAGCTCTGGTGTCCGTGTCCCCTGTTCCCATTCCCTTCCCTCCAGCTGCTGTGTCGTGTGGGAGGTGGGAGATTGGGGGCTGGAGCACAGCCTGGGGACGCTGACAGCCCCCCAGTCCCGGGTTATTCTGGGGAACTGGACTGGGATGGGCATGGAGAGGTCCCTGCCCCTCACCCCCTACCTCCCTCAGCCCACCTGGGGATTTTTTAAAGGTTTGGTGAAGGTGAAGAAGTTGATACCAATGGATTTTAAACTTTTTTCAATTTTCTAGGAAGAGAATCTAGTCTTTTAGGGTTTGTAAAATACGGGTGGTCTCGGGAATGAGGTATTTTTAGTACTTCTGTGGTCGGAAAGCCAGCAGCCCAAAGCTTTTTTAATGGATTTTATTATTCCTTCTACTAGCACTGCCTTTCCTGCTTTTGTCCCTGCTGAGACAGGTCAGGGGACATGAGTCCCTTTCTGCTCACCCACATGAGGAGGGATAAGTATCCTGTGTTGGTCCGTGGGGTGGCTCCAGCCTGGCAGGTTTCCAGAGGGTCCTGGAGGCAGGTCCTTCAGGTGGGCAGTTTGGGAAAGCTCTGGAGCAGTAGGAAAAGGACAAAGCTGAAAGAAAGGCTGAGAACTGATGGGAAGAGCAGGCAGGAGCTCAGCTTTGACAGATGCCAAGAAATTTCCTTGGAAGTGCCCTTGCTTTGCTGGTCATCCTGCTTTGCTTTCCCCTTCCCATCCTGCTCGTCCTCTGCAGCCCTTGGACGTTTGGAAATGACAGCAGGACAGAGGGGCTGGAGCCACACAGCCCCATCCCAGAGGTTTCAAGGACCACATCAGCACGTGCCCAGAGTTGTTGTCACCTCACCAGTCCCATCCCGTTGAAAATGCACTTGATGGGGTTCACACAACTGATATTCCCACCCTGAGGGGGAGATAAAAAGTCACAGCCCTCTCCTTGTGGATGAGCACACCTTGCAAGTCACTGAAATCCCCGGGGCAAGTTGGATCGGCTGTCCCGTGTGCCCCTTCCTTTTGTGGCTCGGTGCCCCCCCTGCAGGGTGGGGATGGCCTGGGGTGCCAGCCTGGGCACCGGGCGGGCACCGCGGGCTCTGAGCTGGTGCCAGAGGGCTCGGTGGGGAGCTGGAGGAGCTGGAGCCCCTTCTCCTCCCTGCCAGGCCCCGTCCGTGCCCGTCCCCTGTGCCGGGAGTGGCCGGGAGGGGCCCGGCGGGGCGGGCAGGTCCCGCAGCCCGGAATGAGCACAAGGAACGTGTTTGCCCCAGAGCCACGGGGTGACACGCTCGGGAGGTGCTGAGCACTGACAGGGGGACATTTGCACGTCGCAGGGAGGGCTCAGCCTTCCTGGAGGCCCCGCTGAGGGAGCGGTCCCTGCTGGGAACACAGCCAGGATGAGGGGTGGGGACGTGGGGACATCGATGGGGCTGGCAGGCCGAGCCCACCCTGTGATTGCACCGAGGAGCCCCCACACCCCGCCCCAGCCTTCGTGTGCTGCTTTTCCCCAGCACCGCAGATAAATAGGAGCTTTCCTTACCCTGCACAGGAGGTTTTCCAGGCGTCCTTCCCTGCTGGGTTGCGGGGCCGTGTCCCCGTCCTGCTCCCTCCTGCCCACGGGGCTGTGACCGCTCTCGTTCCCCGGGGCTGTGGCATGGCTGTGATGTCCTGTGCACCCTGCAGTTGCCGTGTTGGTGTATTTGCTGTATTAAACGTGTCTCTGCCCTTTGCTCTCCGGTCTCTGGATCCATCCCGCGCTCCCAGGGGCTTCCAGGAATGAGCCCGGACCGGCTCCGTGGGAGCGGCGCCGGGGCTCGGACCTGGCCAACCTGTTTGTGTGAGCGGCAGAATTCCTGCTCGCCCTGCTGCAGCTGCCCCGACCGAAACCGCCGGGATGAGCGGCCCCAGAGCCCTCCCGGGTTTGGTAACAGAGGTGGCCGGGGCTGATGGAGGAGCTGGGGCAGATGTCACTGCCCCGTCCTGTCCCTGCCCGTCCCCAGCCACTGCGGTTGTCCCGAACCAAAGAGCAGAGCAGGAGGAAAGCTCTTGATTTGGGAATACCGCCTGGCAAGGAGGTGGGGAGCAGCCCCAGGGCTGAGGGGGTTTAGGGGGTGCACAGGGAAAGCTGCCACCGGCAATAATCCCACTGATGGGATGCTCCAGGGGCCGCAGCCTCTCTGCTCTGGAGCCAGCCTGGGAGAGCTGGGAATGTCCTACCTGGAGAAGGGAACACTCCAGGGAGAGCTCAGAGCCCCTTCCAGGGCATAAAGGGGCTCCAGGAGAGCTGGAGAGGGACTTGGGAGAAGGGATGGAGGGACAGAACACAGGGAATGGCTTCAAACTGGCAGGGATATATGGGATGCTCTCTTCAGGGTGCCCAGAGAAGCTGTGGCTGCCCTGGATCCCTGGAATTGTCCAGGATGGGACTTGGAGCACCCTGGGACAGTGGAAGGTGTCGCTGCCCATGGCAGGGGTGGCACTGGATGGGCTTTAAGGTCCCTCCAACCCAACCCCTTCCATGTCTCTGTTATTTCTATATAACACAAAGAGTCGTTCCTCACGTTGGAGCAGTGGGAAAACTGATTGAAGACCCAAAGGAATTATTTGCACTCTTTAGGACTGGGAGATTTTTTTTAAGATTGGGAGATTTTTTTAAGATTATGAACCTGATATGGGCAAGGGGCAGCTGGTGGAGGGGAGGGAGCTTTCCCAGCCCACCCAGCACAGGGAGATGCAGTTGGAGCCCGGTGTGACCTGGGACCTTGGGCAGATGCTCCTCCGCATGTTCAAGTTTAGGGAGGATCCTCCTGTGGCAGCTCCTGAGGGGGTTTCAGGGCCAGTTTTGATCTCCACAGGGACACAGTGGACACTGTGACCCCGGTGTGTCCCTGCCCTCCTGCTCTAGCCACCTCTGTCCAGCCAGCCCGGGGCAGGGGTCGTGTCCCTCCAGCAGCCTCATAGCAAACAAGTTTCTGTAATTTTACCACCTCAACAGGAACTATTTTTACAGCAAATCCTTCCAAAATAGAAGCCAGCAACGCCCGCGGGCGTCGGCCCAGCCCTGGGGCTGCAGGACCGCTTGGGGGGACAGGGCTGGGGACAGGACACAGCCCGGAGCTCCGGGGGGAAGTGACAAACCCCTCCTGGCACTGTGCCGGCAGCTCCAGGGACCCTCGGTGAGGGCTGGGACCCCCAAACCTGGCCGAGAAGGGTGTGCAGCCCTGCTCCAGCCCAGCCACCCCCTCTCACACTTCCCTTTTGCCAGGATAAACGCTCAGAGCACGTTTGTGTTCACGGTGCCTCCAGGCTGTCATCCCCGAGCCTCGGGAAGCATTTGATTCCTTTGGTGTTGGTCTCCTTCGTGGCACACGCTGGACAGCGTTTTTTGGAGCACGATCGGGGGGAAAGCTGTAAAAAAGGGAATGGGATTAGCTGTGATCCAGGGAAAAAGGAGAGGCACAAGGGAAGCACCTCCCGGAGGGTGCTGAGCCCATCACTGAGCACTCGTCTGTTCTGCACCCCAGCTGCCCTATAAAATAAACCCCTAACCAGCTCTAAAGAGCTGTTCTCCCGTCACCGGGAGCACCTTTATCCCTCTCAGGAGCACAGAAACTCCCAAACCACAGGAGTTTAACTCCTTCTGGGTTCACCTTCGGTTCAGCTGAACCCGGAGTTCGAAGTGACTCTTCACCGAGGAATAGGGAACAACACCAGATCGAAATCAAGGAGAAGGAAAGGACCCTGAGAAAGCGGAGTTGAGAAATTCCCCCGTCACACCCCGTGTGCCGAGCAACATCCCCACCCCGCACAGATAAAGTGCCGAGCGCTGCCCAGTCCCTGCCCCAGCCCCGGGAGCACCTTCCCGGCCGAATCCTCCCATCACGGGGCCAAATCCCCCTGCACAAGGAGGAGGAGGACAGCCACGGTAGGATTGGGGTGGAGGGATGAGATTTAGGGGGGAAAATTCCTTGTGTGGAGTTCAAACGGCGGTAACGGATTGCTGTGGGCAGCCCCGAGGGAATTGCGGGAGCAGGGATTGATTTTCTCTCAGGGATCCCCCTGAGGGATGGGGGACACCTGCGGGGCTCCCCCACTGGGTTACACTGGGTTTCTCCCAGTCCGTGCGGGTGCGGAGCTGGGGGATGGAGGGGAACCCTGTTCCTGCAGGAGCGGAGCACTGGGTGGCAAGGGGGACAATTGTGGCGTTTCTTTTAATAATGGGGTGGAAAGTCCTGTGGGGAAAGTCCTGTTTTCTGTTCTATGGGATTTAAAATCTCTCCCTTGGTCGCTGGGGGTCTGTGCAGCATCCCAGAGTCGGGGCGAGCACACTGAGACCCCGTGACCCCACAACTTCAGCCCCAGTGTCGGGTGACAGAATCAGCCCCAGGACCTCCAGCACCTTCCAACGATTCCACGTGCGGGACACAGCTCTCCAGAGCCGCTCCAAGGGCAAAGCCCCGGCACCATGGTGTGGGCAGCCCCAGCCCTGGCAGCCGCCACCCTCTGCCTCTGTGAGTCACATCCTGTCCCCAAAAACCGCCCCGGGACCCCCAGGCACCCCCTGGCACCGGGGATGCTCCGGCTGGGCTGCTCCTCGTCCCAGTCCCGCTCGCTTCGGCACTCCCAGAGCTCTGCCTCCTGCTCCCCGCAGCGTCCGCAGGCTTTTCCCGGGGTCAGACCTGCACAGACATTTCCAGGGACAGATTTATCCCTTTTCCATGGGTCCTCCATACCCACCCGGAGGGAGCCGGTGTGCTCGGGCCGGGGGCTGCTCTCTGCACAGAGATGGCCAGCATTTCCTAAGCATTAAATTAGCAAAGGAAAGGCTCTTCCCAGGCTTTAAACCTGGCGCTGCTTGGAACAACCCCGAGCAGCTGTACAGAATTCATGGATGTTTCCTAACCTGCTTCTGCTTCCTTGCAGGTGTCTCCGCAGAGCCGGTGAAAGCCGCAGCGGTGAGTCCCTGCCGGCTCCGCTGGCTCCCGCCCTGCCACGGCTTTCCCAAAATTCCACAGCTGGTGCTGGAGCTGCCGCCATCCCCGCAGTGCTCAGCTCCAGGGATGCAGAGCCACCACCTCCCAGTGTCCCCCTGTCCTTGCCCCATCCCTCACCCGCTGCCCGGCAGCTTCCCTGCCCTGCTCCCAAACCTGCTCCAGGGACGCAGGGACAGACCCACCAAAGCGTCCCCACTCCTGAGAGTGGCTGGGGTGGCTTTTGTCCCCACAAGTAACCCACGGGCTGCTGCAGTTCCTGTCGGTGGCTCACGGGCAGCAGACCGGGTGCTCCACCCGGGTCAGATCCCATTCCCTGCGTCTCAAATCCCTTCTTGCCATTGCTTGCCGGGGCTGAGCATCCCCCATCCTCTCCCCAGGCTGCGCTGATCATTGGAGCCGTCCTGGCCAACGCTGAGCATCCCCAGTAAGTGCCAGCTCCGAGGTTTAGGGGGGGGTCCCGGGGGGTCCGGCGGGGTGAATTTGCGTTTGTCCCCACATCTGCCGCTGTGCCGGGTCACCGGGGCGGGGAGGATTTACTGCCCTGTGCAGCCGGTTCCGCGCTGGGATTCCGGCGGGTTTGGCTCCTGCTGAGACACAAAAACAGCGAGAATTCTCCTTCCCTGGCGCGGCGGCAGCGGGAGCCTCCCCAAGGCTGAAATCCAGGCGCTGCTGTTTCTCCCGCACCCAGATCCCGGGATATGGTGGGCACCCACCCGGCCGTGGGGATGGCAACACCCTGGCACTGATTTTAGGGGACATTTTGATGACACCCCACGTTATTCCCACTTTACCGCACGCAGCCTTGCTCAGGGCAAAGGGCTCTCCCAGGGGAACGAGTAGATTTGCCCTCCGGGGGATTTTGGGGAGCTCAGGCGGGTGCTGAACCGCAGCCTCCCATCCCCGCAGCCTCCCATCCTCGCTCCCGGTGGAATTCCCGTGCATCCCGACCGACGACCCGCCCGCTGCCGACATCCTCGCGTTCGCCCGGGGATTGAAAAGAGAACCAGGGGAACTGAGCAGCGCCCAGGTGGGCAGGGCAGGAGGGGACTGCAAACCCCCGGGAGCCGGGGGTGCCACGGGTACAGGGGGGTGCCAGGGGATACCGGGGGATGCCAGGGGTACCGGGGGGTGCCAGGGGTATCGGGGGGGACCCGGGGGGACTCTCCCTGCCTTGGCATTGACCAGCCCGCTCTCCGTGCCCAGCTCTCCTGCCTGGCCCGGCTCCTCGCTGCCAAGAACCTGACGGCCGATTTCGGCAGCTTCCCACCGGACCTGCTGCTTTTCTTCCAGTGAGTATCCATCCAGGGGGATGCTGTGGGTTTGGGGCGGAATCCCAGCACCCAGCACCCGCTGGCGTGGCCCCTGCCCTCCCCAGGGACCCCACCTGTGGCTGTGGGCACCTTCCGGCCTTCACAGGGCATTCCCAGCGCCGTGGATCCCCCGGTTGGCTCTCATCCCTCAGGGACCCACGGGGTTGGGCAACACCGTCCTGTGCCCGAGACCCCCCAGCTCAGTGAAAGAGTTTAAAACCCACCGTGCCCACCAAAATCCTTCACCCCTCTCCCCCCATCCCTCCTGGTCCCCACAGCCCGTCCGAGGTGCGCTCTGGCACCTGCAGGGAATTTTATGCGCGAGCATCCCGCGGGAACCTGGATCTGCTGCCGCGGGGCTCATCGCGGAGGACGCGGCTGCTCCGCGGGGCACTGACCTGCCTGGTGAGTGGGGATGGCCCGGGGGGTGGCCGGGGACCCGCAGCCCTCAGCTGGCGGGGTACGAGGCTGGTTGGACTCTCGCAGGGGGTGCGGGGCAGCCGCCTGGAGCCGCAGCAGCTCGGCAGCCTCGGGGCGCTGGTGTGTGACCTGGAGCCGGCCGCCATCCCCGCCTCGGGCCCCGCCGTCCTGGACAGCCTGAAGCTCTGCCCGGAGCTGACGGGGGCACAGCGGGACGCCCTCAATGCCCTGCTCCTCACCGGGGACACGGCGTACGGGTGAGGAGCCTTCCTGCTCCTGGAGGGCTGGGCATCCACCGGGGTGCTGAGCTGCTCCTTCTCCTGCTGCCTCAGGGATCCTTCAAGCTGGGATTTACGGACTCTGCAAGATTTGGGGCCGCTCGTGCTGGCGTTGAACCAGACCACTCTGAGTTTGGTGGCCGAGGTAAGGTCGGGGCCTCGGGGGGAGATGTCCATCAGCCGCGTCAGCTCCGGGGCTGGGGGACCCAGCACCCTCTGGCCCTGTGCCCCCCTGTCCCAGCACCCTGTGCCCCCGCAGGCAGCTCGGGAGGATTTCAGGAGGAGCATCGTGGCCGCCTACAGCAGCCAGGGACCTTCCCAGCGGGAGAAATCCCTGATCCTACTCAGGGCCCTCGCAGCAGCATCAGCTGCCTCCCACCCCAGGCTGCAGCGGAGCGCGGAGCGTGAGTGTTTCCCTTCGCTCTGAGAAGGGAAAATGCCCCGGGGCTGAGTGGCTTCTGGGAGCTCCCAGAGGGATCAGGCAGAAATCTGGGATTCCCATAAACCGGGGAAGTGGGGAAATGTCCTTATAGCACACGGTGAGGGGGTTGCTCTTACCTGGGAGCAGGGAGGTGGTGGCAGCCACAGGGAAGGAGCTGGGACAGTGGGACACTCCCCAGGCAGGGCCAGCACCAGGGCAGGACGCTGCAGGATCAGGGGATGCTCGTGTAGGGGGCACAGAGAGATTTCAGTTGCTTTTAATAAGCACAAGTGGGCTGCAAACCATCACCAGGTTCCTCAGGAATAACTTTAGGGAATGAGAGCAAATGAGGCACCTCCATGGGTTGGGGACCAGGGGATGGGAGGAGGATCCACGGTGGGTTGAGCCATGTTTTTGTGATTCCCTGTGCTTCTCACCAGGGCTCTTCCAAGGGGCTCTGAGCCCAGGGCCTGGTGGGAAGGGGACACACAGGACACAGCCTCTGCCTGACACAGTTCCTTGCCCTCAGCCTGCCCGTCCGAGCCCATCACTGCCGACTCCATCCCCTACCTCACCCCTGAGCAGCTCGACCTGTGCCTGAGCAATGATTTCTTAATAGAAAACCTGGAGGCTGTGCTGGATCAGCCAATCACCACCCAGTCTGCCGAGATCCTGAAAAAAAAGGTGGACCAGGTAAGGGGTGACACAGGGCAGGAGCCCCCCAGCAGCACAGGCACGGTCCCGGCGGGGCAGGGATCAGTGAACACAGGGATGAAGGTGCCCAAGCTGCTCCTTTACACCCATCCCTGCCCTATTTTCCCTTCTCTCACCCTCTTTCCCCCCCCACGGGCTGGGCCCCACAGAGTTTCCCGTCGGGGATCCCGGAGGAGCAGCTGAAGCGCCTGGGGCTGCTGTCGCGCCTGTACACGGAGGAGGAGATCAGCCAGTGGGCAGTGAGGTCCAGTGCCACCCTCTCAGCCCTGCTCAGCCCCTCGGGAGGACGGTGGGGGGATTGCCAGGTAAATCCATGGCAGCAGCAGGGGATGGGTGCTGGGGAACACAAACCAGGCTCGCCTCTGCCCCAGCCTGGCTCAGGGCGAAGGCGCTGTGAGGTTTTGGGGGGTTGGCAGCACTCGGATCCTTACCAGGAGCATCTCCCTTCCCTGCCCGTGTGCCCTCACGTGCCCTGTGCCCCTCAGGTGCAGCAGCTGCTCAGCAGGTACCTGGCCCTGGGGGGATCCCTGACCGGGCCCCTGCTCCGGGAAATCGGAGGCGAACGCCTGTGCAAGCTGCAGGAGGAGCAGATCCAGCAGATCCCCGCTGAAGCCATCGGGTGAGCCGCTTTTCAGGGATGCTGACCAGCCCTGAGATGCCCTGGGGAGGTGGGTGCTGGTATGGAAGACCCCCAGCTCTGCGTGGCTCTCCCCGCTCCCAGGCAGCACAGTGGGATCGCTGTGCTCCAATCCCAAACCCCACCTGAGCGCCAGGACCACGAGCAGGGAGAACCCACCCATCCCTCCCAGCCACCAGAACTCTCTGTCTGCAATTTGGGGTGCTGCTGACCTGTGCCCCTCCATTCCAGGAGCGCTGGGCAGTTAAACATTTCTTCGTGCTCCCAAACCAAGAAGGAGCAGCTCTATGGGAAGGCCCGGGAGGCCTTTGCCAGCCTGGCCAGCGCCCCCGGGCCCTACTACTGCCGGATCCAGCCATACCTGGGTAGGTGCTTCCCCTCCACCCTCCCTCCCTCTGCCACGTTTGGGGTTTCTTCTCAGCCACAGACAGATCTGATAGTCTCCAGAACCTCTCCAAATCCTCCCCAGAAGTGCTGGAAGGGTTTGCACATCTCCAGCTGTCCCCTGCTCTCTCTTTAAGGTGGAGCTCCAGCAGAGGATCTGAAGAGCTTGGCTAATACAGGTGTGGCCATAAACATGGATCTGGACACCTTTCTTGCCCTAAATCCTAAGGAACTCCAGGTACAGCCCCGGGATGCTGCTGTCCCTCTCCCCACTGAAGGGCAGGCCTGGCTGAGGGCTGAGCGGGGAGATCCGAGGCCAGAGCCCAATCAAACCACCAATCCTCCACTTTCTCACCTTTATAGATTTCCTTTAGGAAGTTTTAGTTGCACTGCAGCCCTGTTAGCAAAGCACTTGGGGCTGCGAGGGAGAAGGAAGGGGCCATTGTGTGTGTGTTGCAGAAACTCAGTGTCACCGACGTGAAAAATTTGCTCGGGGAAAATCTCCGTGAGCTGAAGGAAGCCGAGAACACACCCTTGGTGGTGAGCTGGGTGAAGATCCAACTGCAGCGGGAGCTGGACTGCGTGCTGGGCATCGGCCTGCAGGGAGGGCTGCAGGAGCCCACAGGGACTGCCAGCCCTGCTCGCCCCACCACCCCGGCCAGCGTCACCTCCACAGCCACTGTCACCTCCTACCCTCATCCCACCACCCCGGCCAGTGTCACCCCCATGGCCACTGTCACCTCCTACCCTCGCCCCACCACCCCGGCCAGTGTCACCCCCATGGCCACTGTCACCTCCTACCCTCACCCCACCACCCCGGCCAGCATCACCTCCACGGCCACTGTCACCACCTCTCCTCACCCCATAACCTTGGCCAGTGTCACCCCCATGGCCACCAGCCCCACAGCCACCACCCTCCCCACTGTCCCCACCCCCACTGCCATCACCAGCCACTCGACCCCTCAGTCGAGCACGGTCCCCCCCAGGACCCCCACCCCGAGCACTCTGAGCCCAACCCCCCCAGACACCCCCCCACACACCGGGGGTCCCACTGTCCCCACTGCCACCCCCACTGCCCGTCCCGCTCTGACCACCAGGGCCCCCTGCTCCACCCACCAGGCTCCCACCCCAGACAGAGCCACCTCCCCTGCTGCCACCCTCCTCACCACCCTCCTGGCCCCCAGCAGCCCCAGCGCTGTCCCAGTCCCTGCTGGCACCTCCAGGGCCACCACCAGCGCTGGTGTTGGCACTAACCCGGCTGGCACCACCCACAGCACCATCACCCCTGCCCCCAACCCCACCTCTGCCCCCACTGCCACCCCTAACACCATCACCACTGTCCCTAATCCCACCTCTGCCCCCACTGCCACCCATAACACCATCACCACTGTCCCTAATCCCACCTCTGCCCCCACTGCCACCCATAACACCATCACAACTGCCCCCAACCCCACCTCTGCTCCCAATCCCACCTCTGCCCCCACTGCCACTCATAACTCCATCACCACTGTCCCTAATCCCACCTCTGTTCCCACTGCCACCCCTGTCCCCAATCCCTCCTCTGCCCCCACTGCCCCCCCTGTCCCTCACTCCTCCTCTGTTCCCACTGCCACCCCTGTCCCCAATCCCTCCTCTGCCCCCACTGCCACCCCTGTCCCTCACTCCTCCTCTGTTCCCACTGCCACCCCTGTCCCCAATCCCTGCTCTGCTCCCACTGCCACTCCTGTCCCCAATCCCTCCTCTGCTCCCACTGCCACCCCCTTCCCCAATCCCTCCTCTGCCCCCACTGCCACCCCTGTCCCTCACTCCTCCTCTGCCCCCACTGCCACCCCTGTCCCTCACTCCTCCTCTGCTCCCACTGCCACCCTTGTCCCCAATCCTTCCTCTGCCCCCACTGCCACCCTTGTCCCTCACTCCACCTCCATCGCAGCTGCCACCAAAGCCCCCCACATGACCCCTTCTCCCCACAAGCCCAGCCCCATTCCCAGCTCCACCATCTCCACCCAAACAAGCCTCAGCTCCTCCACGGCCGAGCCCAGCACCCTGCCATGCCAGACCAGCTCCCCTCCAGGATTTCCCAGCCCTTCTTCCACCACCAAACCAACACCTGGAGGTGTTCCGGAGTCACCACGAACAACATCCAATGGATACATCAACCTGGAGCCTGCACCTGGTAAGGTGGGAATGTTTGGAGCTGGGAAAAGCTTGGTAATGATGGTGAGGACAAAGTTGGCTCATCCCCCTTGTTCCTGGCTGGATTCAGGGCTGGGGGACAGATGGGGCTGTGGCTCTGCCACCTCATGTGTGCTGTGCACCTGGAGAATCCCATTCCCTGTGTTCTCCCTCCAGGATCAGGATCCAGGCTCTCCTCCTGCCTCGTGCCTGTGCTGGCAGCCACCATCGGGAACGTTCTGCTGTGGGGGCTGCTCTGACCCCACACCTCAGCACCACCCGCCCTGCACATCCCTTCCTCCATCCCAATGAAACAGCACTGGGAAATTCCCTGCTGGGAAGCAGAGACCCAGGAAAGGAAGAGAGAGAATTCATCCATTTGATGCCAGCACAGAATTTGGTTGTTATTTTTGAGGCTGGGCAGTGAAGGAGGACTGATTTTTCCAGCCCAAAGAAGCTGCACAGGTCCTTACTAGCGATTTACTCCCTGTAGTACAACCAGCAGCAACGCTGACTGCTCTGCCAAGGCAAGAACACCGGGCCCAGCTCCACCAAGGATTTTCTGTCGATCCCATCCCACTGGGATCTGTTCAGCAGTGGGACAGCTCAGGGATCTGAGTCACTGGTGGCCCAGCACCGCAGCTGAGAGACCCCCAAAATCATATTTAACTTGTTTCATGAACTGCTTTTGGATCAAGGTTTGTTCAAAGCACACACAGACTCTCACGGGATGATTAGCTGGAGATAAATGATCTTGGTTACTGTTCAGTGCTATACAATAAAGCATCAGTCAACTATTTTTTCCAAATCCAATGTGGTTTTTGAGGTGTTTAGTGCTTTGTGGGGAAGTTTTTCCAGCGTAAATCCAAAGTCTGCAGT
The DNA here is from genome assembly GCA_026261815.1 of Monarcha castaneiventris obscurior. Lineage (NCBI taxonomy): Eukaryota > Metazoa > Chordata > Aves > Passeriformes > Monarchidae > Monarcha > Monarcha castaneiventris. Next base: position 7,924,560 of record JAMPIT010000856.1, on the reverse strand, counting down.
GAAGGACAGACCTGTTCCCTCTCTACAAAGCTCAGACAATTAAGATTTATAAGATAAAATATATAAATCCCTTTTCCCTCCCAGACTCTTCTCCTGGAGGAAAGGGGGATGACAGGAGCTGGATGCAGGTTGCAGTGGGTTTTTTTTTGGACAGATATTTCCAATGAGTGGGAAAAAAATATGGAAAACCTTGTGCAAAGTCCTTTCCCCTCCACACGAGGAAGCTGAGAACGGCCTCAGCTCTTAAATGTTGAGCAGCCAACCCCAAGGAAAAGTAACAGGCAGATCCTGGGATTCTGAGCACTTAACCTGGGGGGATTCCTGCTGACAGCAGGGTGAGGGCAGCCTCAAGGAAGAGCAGAGAACCATCAATTTGCTTCTGGTATTTTTGCTCAGTTCCAGGATTTATTTACAAGCAACCGGAAAACTTCACTCCCACCCTGAGGTCTTGGCAGTGTCGTGAGGTCAGGCTCTGAGAAATGTCATTTTTAACCTGCAGAACTCATCCTTAAACCCAGCAGTGAGGTGTGGTTTAGCAGTGGTTCGGGGTTGAACTGGGCTGGGGCTGTACCAAAGGCAAAGATCCTGCTCCGAAGAGTCTGGAATCTTCCCTTCAGACAGAACTGGGGTTTTTTTTCCAAGGGATTTGAAAGCCAAAAGTACCTAAAAGTGAGTCTTGGGCTGATCCCAGCTGCCTGGAGCTCCAGGTCTCACCCCAGGTCTCAGAGCAGGGCACAGGCTGGTCCCCCTCATCTTGGTTCCTCGTGGGAGGAGATGGTCAAGACAAGATGGACACCATGAGGAAACTGAGGAGCAGGGCAGGCAGGAGGTGGAATGCCATGGCCACAGTTCCCAGAGGGGCTGAGGACGGTGCTGGAGGACAAAGAGGGGATTAGAGCAAAGAAATCAGTGACTGAACCACTTCTCCAGGGGGGAAAACATCCCTCTGTGCCCCATCCAGGGATTCTCTCTGCCTTTCTAACCACAGCAAACACCAAGCTGAGTTTGGGGCTTGGAACTGGAGGATCTTCAAGTTTCCTTCAACCTAAACCACTCTGCGATTCTGACTCAAAGCCCAAATCCAACACCCTCGAGGAGGAAGGCCTGGAAGTGCTCACTCATTTGGGATACTCCCAGTGGGATTCCAGGATTGCTCCTCATGCTGGACCCAGAATTTGCCCTGCAGGACTTCAGGCTCCTCAGCAGAGCTGCACTTGCTGCCCCAGTTCTACTCCTTGCTGCAACCCCAAAATAAACCTTTAAAACCCAGCCACCAGAGGCCCTAAAAGTACCTGGGAATCTGGGGGTGATGATGTTGATGTAGCCCTCCTGTGTGCCCCCTCTGAGCCCGATGTGGAGCTTGTCCAGCTCCGACTGCTTCTGCACCTGGATCCACTGCCGGACTGGAGTCCTGTACTGCCACTGGGCCAGCTCAGGGAGGTTCAAGCCCAGCAGGCCCTGAACCTCCGGGGGTGTCAGGCTCTAGGAGGAATCACAGAGCAGGGATTAGGGCTGGGAAGGCAGGGATGGAAATGACCCCTCCAGCCTGGGAAATGATGGGGTTCCTACTGGGAGAAGGGGGAAGAACAAGGACAAATTCCCATGAGCGGTTCCACCGGGACAAGCTCCCCTCAGGATGTGGTGGTTTCACAAGAGCTCTTTCTGTCAGCCTCTGATGCCAAATCTCCTACTCAGCTGGGGGTCTGTCTTGGGGTCACTCTGTGATGTGGATCCCCTAGCACGGCTCTATGTCAAAAAATTCATTTTGTGCCTTTAAACTGAGCTTGAGAGGGGAGGAAAAAAAACCAAATGAACTTTTCAAAGCAGTTCCCAAGGACACAGAGATGGAGACTCCTCTGAGTTCTCTGGCTGCAGGAGCACGGAGGGAGTTCCCTGCCTGTCTCTTCAGCCAGCTCTTTGGGTTTTTTCCCTCCCCTTTGTCTCTGGTGTGTTTCCTGGGACTTTGGGCTTTTTTTTCCCTTTTTTTTCTCTCCTGGATTGTTTCAACAACATCAGAACACATCGGGAGAACTTTTCTTCAGGCCCTGAGGGGCCTAAGGCCACCCCCACAGCAGCTCTGAGAAGGAGGGACCACACCTATGAGAGGACCCCAATTTCTTCCCAGGTTTTCTCTCTATAGCGAGGGGTTTTACTATTTAGCATTATTATCCTTTTCCTGTGTGTTTGTTAATAAACAGGTTTGATCTCTTTCACTTTCCTCTGAGGAATTTTTTCCTGAACCTGGTGGGGGGAAGGGTGGTTGTAACCTGGTTTTCTCCCAGAGGATCCATTGCTAGATTTTGGCCAAACCCAGCACAGCAGGGAAATGATGGGGTTCCCACTGGGAGAAGGGGGAAGAACAAGGACAAATTCCCATAAGGAGTTCTACTGGGACAAGCTCCCCTCAGGATGTGGTGGTTCCACAAGGGCTCTTTCTGTCTGATCTGATGCCAAATCTCCTGCACTCAGCTGGGGGTCCCACCCCTGCCTAAATCACTGGGATTTCTGCCCAGATTGGTGAATTTATTGGTTGCCTTGTCTGGAGATCTGTGGTCTCGTGGGCCTGTCCCCCTGTTCCTGCCACTATGAGAAGCTGCCCAGAAGAAATTCCTTTGGCTGTTCATCCAGCTAGGACTCCAAATTACATTTTTTAAGGAATTTCAGGCCATTTCTCCCCTTTCTATTGGTCTAACATCGCTCTAGATTCGATGGAATCACTCCTGATTTCCATCAGTGGACAACACAACCAAACTCAAGTGCTCAACAAAACAAAATGCAAGGAATTAAAGAATTTCAAGGTCCTGCTCACCATCAGAGAGTCTCTTCTCAAAGTCACAAACGTGCTCATGTTCATGTTCACGTTGTCCTGGCTGAGAGCCTTGAGATCCGCAGCAGGAGCCCCCCCTGGCACCAAAGCAAGGAGAACATCAAGAAAATCAAGGTCATCCTTTGGATGATCCCAAAGGAGCCGTGCTGGGTGTCTGCACAAAATGAGGATTTCTCCACAATTCATTAGGCTGGGGTTGATAACACAGTGAGGTCCAGCTGCAAAATACAGGGATGCTCCTCGTTTTTTCATTGGGCATTAAAAATCTGTGACAATGCCAGACAGTGGAAAGAGGGGTGAGAAGAATTTGGACAAATTCTTGGCTTAACATGGGGAAAAAAAAAAAAAAAAAAATCAATTTTGTGACGTGGAAAAGGGCTGTGAGATAAATCCTGAGTTTGATTTGCTGTGATGGTCTGGAAACTGATTTGGGCAACTTAAAGCAGGCACAGAAACCTTCAATAATATTTTATGCCATCTACAGGTTGGAAAGATGAACTTTTAACAACTTGGCTTTGAAAATTCCCAAATTTTAGATGGGTTGTGATACCCATTTGGCTTGTGGCCAAGAGTTCTCTTTCCTCATAACATCCTGGTTTTTTACCTACCCAGGTAAGGTAAGATCAGCTCATAGTAAGCAGGAAAACGGTGCTGGTCAGAGAAAGCTGTTTTGGCTTTCTCGTACAAGATGTTCTTCGTCTCCTGTGAGCAGGCTGAAGGATCCAGAGATGCCAATCTGCAGAAGAATCAAGATTTAGAGTGAAAAAAGCTTTCATTATCTTCAGCCTGCACAATTTTCACACATTCTGCATGTTTCTCTGGGATTCTCTGCACAGCACAGGTGATCCCTTCTTCCCAGATGTAGGGAGAAGCTGAAAAGAAAAATAATGGCTCCGTTTCCTGCTGAGAATCTGTCCTTCAAGTAATGATGGCTCTGATGGTGCCCAATAAATTGTAATTAATTGATTTCATTTACCAGTCTTTCAGAGGAATTTAAACTGGAAAAGCTCAAAAACCACGAGGATGTGGCACTTGAGGACGTGGTTCAGTGGTGACCACGGTGCTGGGCGATAATCTGAGAGGCCTTTTCCAACCTTAACTGTTCAGGAATTCTATGGAATTGAATGCAATTAACTCTTTTGCAGATGAAATCATGCACAGAGTCAGATCTGCTGCCTGCTGAGCTGAAATAGAGTTTGATTGGAAATCTGAGCCCTGCTTGGCAGGACGCAGATCAGCAGGATGGGCACCAGCAGGTTTTAAACCCCGGCACAGAGCAGGTTCTGAGCTGCTTCCTAAATTTCCTTTCCCTGAGAGCAGAAAAAAGGAAAAAGCACTTGCAGATGGGAAAGGGCTTTTGGAAGAAGCCAAGGACACCCCAGTTTTTGACTCACTTGAGGCTGGGGGGGTCGATGGCCTCCAGCTCGGTGGCATTCAGCAGGCACACGTATCTCGTGCCGATGGCGTTCAGGGCCGTGGCATTCAAGGCATTGCCCAGCCCCACGTAGCGTTTAATTGCTGCTGAGGCCTGGAAACACAATTAACGTGATGAATTTAATTGAACCAGAACTTGTGGCTTCGTCCCCGAAAGAAACGTGTGCAATAATTACAAAAATAAAATGGAGTAACTTCAAACGATTCGTTCGGGCCTCCAGGATGGTCCAGCCAACCTTGTGGCACCAAAGATGCTTCAAGCACCTCAGAACCCACTCAGTTAATCCTAAACCAGCCCCCAAACCAGGAAAGCAAAGCCAAGCCCCTACCAGGGAATCCGAGGGCTGACTTTTCAGGAAGGCAGCCAACATGTCAGCTGAGCTCATCTTCCAGGTGGAGATTTCCTCCGGGGTGATGAGGGGAAGGAGAGGGCCCAGGTTGGAGAGCAGGTTTTCGGGATAACCATTGGGATACCTCTGTGGAGACACCACTGTTATGGGTACAAAGCGGGGCAGTGGGGCTGAGGGAGCTGGGGTTTGCTCTGAGGGAAAGGGGAAATGATGATTTTAGTGCTGTTTTCAACTCTCTAATGGGAGATTGGAGGGAGGATGGAGCCACGCTCCTCTCAGAGGTGCCCAGTGAAAGACTGAGGGCCAACAGGCAAGAAAAACTCAGATTAGATCTAGAAATAAGAGATAAGAAATAAATATTTTCCCTGTAAAGCTGGCGAAACCCTGGGAGAGGAGCCGAGAGACAGTGGAGTCACATCCTTGGAGATCCCAAATTCACCAGCTCCTGAGCAATCCCATCAGTGGTAATTTGACATTTTGGGGCTGGTATTACCTCATCCAGGTATTCCTTGAGCACAGCCAGCTGTGGGATGCTGAAGGGGTAGGTGAGGATCTGGGAGAGGTGATTTTCCAGGGAGACGTTCCGGAGGCAGGCGTGCAGCTCCTCGGGGCTGTAGTAGGTGGGCATCAGGTCATCATCCAGAACTGCCTCTGTTATCTCCTTGCCAGCTGGGCAACCTGGGGAAAGCCACAGCAAACTCAGGGTTAAATTAAATCCTTTCACCCCAAGCTTTGAATCCCAGAATCATTTTGGTTGGAAAAACCTCCAAGTTTTTGGGATCTCTGTGCCAGATCCGCGCTTTGTCACCGGCACGGAGCAATGAGGGCCACACCCAGGAGTTCCTTGGACACCTCCAGGGATGGGGACTCCAAACCTCCCTGGGCAGCCCCTTCCAAGGGCTTACAAGCCACGGGCTCCAGGGTGAGAAGTGGGGATCAGAGGGAGCTCCTGTACCATCTGCTCGCTTGTGCCGGCGGGGCAGCAGCTCCCCAACAATGGTGCCCAGCTCTTCCCTGGACAGGGGGGAATCCCAGGCAAAATTTCTCAGCCAAGTGGTCAATGCGTTCTGCAAGGAAAAGGGATCATCAGGGGGATTTGGGAATCCTGGATGTGCCACCAGCACAGCCCCTGCTACTCCAGGCTCTGAGCACGGAGATCCGGCCTTGCTGAGCCAAAAGCAATTCCTGAAGTGTTTGAAGTCTCCCTATCCCCCAGCCTGTCAGTGACTGCAGCTCCTCACAAAGCACTGTGAGAGTCATTCCTGCTCTCCCCACAGTGACAGGAAGGGGATGACAGTGACCTGGATTTGCAGTTCCAGGCTGTCAGCTCGAGGAGCCCTCACTTCTCACAAACCATCATCCCTTTGGCACCAGGCTTCTTTTAAAAGCAGGAACTGCTGAAAGCAGACTGCCTCAACAACCCCCAGCATATTCCACCCAAACTCCAGGCCCCAGGAGTGCTTCCCAAACTCCCCAGCCCTGTCTGAAGAACCCACCTTGGGAATCTGCTGCAGGATGCTGTGATCCAGCACAGGGATCAGCCCGCTGAGCTCGCTCAGGGTGAAGGCTGACCACGCTGCAGGAGGCCTGCACACAAAAATGAGCAGGGATCAGCTCTCAAGGAAGAGCAAAACCAAAATAAACACCCTAAAACCCCCCAGGATTACGTCCTTGTAACATTTGACAGTAAGAAAACACAGGGTTTAAATCCTAAAGCACCTGCATCACTTCCTGCTGCCCAAAATTGCATCACAGCAAAGCAGAAGTTGTCAGGGACATGAATCAGGGCAGCTGGGCGGGAAAATAGCCTTGAACAAACATATTCTTTTCTTAAGCATGGAACCCAAAAAACTTCCGTTGCTCACTATGGCTCAGTTCAGTGCCAGGATCTCGAGGCAACCGATACAGGAAGGAAAATATTTTGCTTCCATCTGTGTCAGAATCAGGGATTTATCAAACATCTGTCACTGGACAGGTAGAGGCAGAATGTTTCCTCAAAGTCTGTGCCTGACAAACAGCTTGAACTCACCTGTGATCACCAGGTCAGTCAGAGAAGTTTGATTAATCAAAGAAAAACCCAGAAGAAAAGCTTTTATAACTAGAGCAAGAGAGACACCTTATTTTTCAGGAGAGTTTCACTCAGGCCTTTCAGCTGAAATAATTTCAACCAAAACAACATAAAAGACCCAATGGAAAGCTCAAAAACAATCAATTTTTTGGGTTTTTGATTAAGGTGGTTGGCTGGAGTTCACTCAGGTCTTATTAGGACAATGGGTTTGATTAAGGGAACAGCTTGGTGATGTCCAGGAGAAAAACCCATACCCAAAGGTGGTGTTGCCACTGCTGAGGACGTCCCTGATCGCCTCCTCTTGGTCAGGCAGGAAAGATCCACACTGGCTCAAATCCTTCAGCAAACTCCCACCAGAACTCCTGATGTATTCCCCACCCAGGTCACAGAGCAGCCGTCCCAGAATCTCAGCGTTTTCCTCATTTATTTGGGTGCCAGGGATTTTCTGGAATGAAGGCAGAGGCATTAACAGGGATGGAGCATCCCTGGATCCCAAACCCTGCAGGATCCTCACTGTACCAGACACGCCAGAGCCTCCAGGAGCAGCTGCTGCCTCCGAGGGGCCTCTCTGGGCAGAACATCCACGTTTGCCTTCCCAACATTGATGAAGAACTGGCTGCAGCTCCCTGTGGCTGCGTAGTCCGAGGGGCTGGAAAGAAAAATGCTCCATGAATTCTAGGGAATGAGAGCAAGCTCTGATAAAACATCTTCCACACCTGCATGCTGAACTCCAGGGGTTGCTCTTCCCTCGTTCTCTTCTATTCCAGATTCTTTAAAAAGCAATTCTCACCTTAAGGAAATTTGTGAGACACAGCTGAAAACTCCTCAGGGTTTTGATACAGAACCACAGTGGGAAAGCAGTGGAATAAGGAAATCCACTTTATTCCCTGTTTTCCTTGATGTTGTAAGGGAAAAGCACATTCAGAGGCCTGGGAATGCTAAAACTTGGCCTTTTCCAGGGATGGGGCAGCCACAGCTTCTCAGGGAAATCTGGGCCAGGGCCTCCTCACCCTCACAGGGAAGGATTTCTACCCCACATCTCATATAAACCTACCCTCCTGCAGCTTTTTGCAATCCTATTTTTTATTGCCCAGAAAGAGGCCTAAACAACTCTGAAATACAAATCAAACTTCACATTACCAGCCTGGTTATAAACTAATCCTGCTTTTCCCACAAAGTACTGAGGTAACAGCATGAAAAGCACAGCACAGTTACCTTAAAAACAGCAACAGGTCCCTGGGGTAACTGTCCAAATCCTCAGGAATCCCATGCAGTGTCACCATCTTCAGCAAGCAGCTCAGCTGGAAGGACACCAGAGATTGCATCAAGGAGAGAAACCACCAGGAAACAGAAGAAAAAGATAAAAATCAAGATTTTACTCTGCTCCAAAGAAAGAAAAAAAGGGTGAAAAAAGATGGAAATTGGAGGGTTTGGTTCCTGAGAACCAAAGTGGGTTTGGACTTCTCCTCTCTTCAGGGAAATTCAGAACTGGGGGAGGGACACCCAGGACTTTTGTTCACAGGAAGGAACCCACAGGGATCATCCAGTGCAGCTCCTGCCCTGCCCAGACACCCCAACAACCCCTCCTGTGCCTGTGTCACCCTCTGGGGGAAGAACCTTTCCCTAAAGTCCATCCTGACCCCCCTGACACGTCCCTGTTCCAGCCCCTCAACTCCAAGTGTTGTTCTGGCTGAACAATCCCCTTTGGAACCTTAAGGACAACGTCAAACACTTGGGAATATGGCAACTACCTGGTCCTGTCCCAGCCTGACGTTCTTCTTCCTCATGGCTTTGGCCAGCTCCTGAAACCTTTCTGCTCCCACAGCACTGGCAGCTGCACAGGTGAAGCCTTGGAGGACAGACTGGGAAAGCCTGGGAATTTCCAGAAGGAAAATCAGAAGGGAAAAAGGCGTTCAGGAAGGTGCATTTAGAGCAGGACACTGTTGACCCCACTGTTTTTCCAGATATAAATCATGGCTTTCATCATTTTCATCTCAAATATATCAAAATACCCATCAGCCCATCTGAATGAATCCCTGGAAGTGCCCTGTGGAAGGCTGGCATATTCCCTGATTGGAAATGCCTTCCAGAGGCAATCTGGAGCAAGATTCCAGGTGCAGCCTGAGACAGAAGCATCATTTTAGAAAGAAAATGTGGCCTCTGGGTGTATTTTACAGCTGAGCCCTGGTAAATCTCAGCGTTCCATGTCTGTGTTTGGGTTCACATTTGATTTCCCATCTGTTTCTATGGATTCAACAGGGTGGATGTGCCACAGGCACCACAGGAAACACAGGAATTGCCAGGAAAACAAACAGAAGATGGAAGGAGAGGAGGAACATCTCTACCTGCTGAAGTCTGGCTCTGCCTTTACCACATCACTGAAAAACATGGCAGCCTGGGAAGCAAAGGCAGAGGTCAGTGGTTTTCCAGGAGAAACGGCTCCAGTTCCATGGATTTGTGGAACTCGTGGCCCCCCAGAGGCCAGGGCAGGCAGGGAGGGGAAGGAGGACCCCACCCCCATTACCTGCTCTCTGCTCCACGGTTTATTGTTGAGGTCCTGCACATTTGGCTTCTCTTCCCCAAAAACAAGCAGGGATTTTGGGATGTAGCTGGCCAGAGCACTGGGAATGAGTTTAACCAGCTCAGCAGGGTGGCCAACACTGGAGGAAACCTTTAAAAAAAACCCAACAGAACAAACCATGGAAATGCCACACAGTTTTAGTCCAAATCGTGGCAATAACAGAACCAGAGAATTGTTTAGGCTGGAAAAGACCTCCAGGATCAGGTCCAACCTTGAATTAATTCTGCTCCATTTATATTCTTTCCCTGGGAACATCTACTGGGAAGCAGTTTCTGGGACCACTCCATAAAACAAATCACTGCTGCCCGTGTCCCCCACAGGCTGAGCAGGCCAAGGACACAGACACAGGCCCAGTGACAGGACTTGAGTGCTTGTCCTGCTGCCTGGCCGTGACAATTCCCTCAGGGAATGCTGCCAGGGTGTGCAAGGCTGTCACACCCAGCCCCAGGCAAACCAGTGCTCCCAGTCCTGCTCCTTTGTGAGGCCCGAAGAGGAAAAATGAGGTCACCTTTTCCACCAGGGTCCTTTTCAGAGCAGAGGGCAGCGGGTCCATGTGCTGGGCAAACCCGGGCAGCTGGAGGGCCTCCAGGACAACTTCTGGGGACAGGCTCCGGAGGGTGCTGCTGTTGAGGCCACCCACCAAACTGCCCAGCTCTGCCAGGCTCTGTCCATCCAGGATCTGCAAGGGAATCCCAGAATAATTGAGGCTGGAAAAGACCTTTGAGATCCTCGAGGCCAAGCTGTGCCCGATGCCCACCTTGTCCCCAGCCCAGAGCACTCAGTGCCACCTCCAGACATTCCCTGGACACCTCCAAGGATGGGGACTCCAAACCTCCCCGGGCAGCTCTTTCCAGTGCCTGGCCACCCTTCCCATGAGGAAATTCCTGGTGGATTTGTGGATCTCTGTACCTGGTAGCCAGAGCGGAGCAGTTTGTTGACAATAGCCCTGGACTGCTCAGCATTCCAGCCACGGACACTTCCCAGGGCAGGAAGAGCTGCTTGCAGGTGCTCCTCAGGGATGCTGTTCTGGATGCTGGACACTGAGAGCCCCAGGGCAGCCTGGCCCAAGGCTCCCAGGACTGCTGGAGAGAAATCCTCCAAGTTCCTCAGCAGGGAGGATGCGACCTGCAAAGGCCCCACGGAGACAGAACAGAGTCAGGGGAGCAACAAGGGGAAGATATTGGATCCCACAGCCTTTGGAGGTCTCTTAAATCCCTGGATTTCTGGCTCGGGTTTTCATGCTGAAGGCTGTGGATGGACCATTTCCAGCACTGAGAATTGTGAGGTGATGCAAACACAGCCAGACCCCACAACAAAGACACGAGGTGAGCTGGAGCAGTGTGACAAGAGGGGACACACGAGCTGGGGCTCAGCCCTGCCAGGTCCTGTGCTGGGGAGTGAATTCCCAGGGGCTCACCTGCAGTTCCTGCGCTGCCAGGGAGGAGGGAGCTCTCTCTCCAGGCATTCCCTTGGCCCATGGGCAGCTCTTCCCAAGCCTCTGGGCCACGGCCAAAGCCTCCTCCCTGCTCAGGTTCCTCACTGCCGAGGGGCTCAGGGAGCAAAGAAATCTGTCTGGGAGGCTGCAGGGAGAGAAAAGGAGAGGCTGCCAGTCACACACATCACCCTCGGACCTTTCCCCCTTTTTCCAGAGGGATCTCTTTTCCAGGCACGTTTCCCCTGACTCCTTTTAGCTCAGAGAGCTGAAAAACTCTGGAAGCACTGCTGGCCATCATCTGGAGCTGGCACTGCAGGGAAATCATCTCCCAGGAAACAGAATTTGGGATCTGGCTCTCCTCAAGACCAAGGGCCATGGGATTCTTCGAAAATGAAACCCTTAAGCAGAAAATGAATGGAACCTTTCAAGAGGTTTAAAGGAAATCCCCACTCAGACTCTTGCTGTGTCACAGTCCCACGCTGAGCCATCCCAGGAAATCAGATCTCATCACATCCATACCTTGACAGTCGAAAACCAGGAGCAGAGGTCAGGAGGAGGGTGTAGTACAGAGCAGTGTCCCGGAGCAACGTGAGGTTCTTGACCATCTCCACATTCATTGGATCCCTGGCAAATTTTTGAAGCTGAGGGTGAAGAAAAGCAAAAAGGGAAAATAATTCAGATGGATCCTTCAACCCTGACAGTGACATGGGACATGGAACCAACCTCAGGGTTTTTCACCTGGGTTTAAACTTGTGCTGAGGTTTATTTATTTTTTTGTTTTCGAGTAAACACTGGGATCTCGATCAGATTTGGGGTTGTTCCTCTTACTGACTCCAGTTTGCTCCCTGCAGGATTCCCTTTGTGAAACCAACTCCTGTGTGAGTCCCTCATCACACGATGGGGGAAAAGAATTGCAGTGACTGTTCACCTCAAATTACCAGGAGAAACATTCCTGCTGGCAGCATTCCAGGAATTTCAGGGCCAGGTTGGACAGGGTTTGGAGCACCCTGGGACAGTGGGAGGTGTCCCTGCTCATGGCAGGGGGTGGAATGGGATGGACGAGCTTTAAATCCTTCCAACCCAACCACTCTGGGATTCTGATTTTGCTCAGGGCAGGATTGTGACTTCTCCCAGGGTCTCCATCCTCAGAAGGCTGCACTTACGGTTGGTTCATCCCCAAAAAGCTGCAGGTCCTCCACGGTGGCGTGCTCCAGAAAGGATCCAAGATAATTCCGAAACCAGGCAGTGGAATTCAGACCAGGAATGGCCTCGCTGTAGCACTTCTGGCTGGATTCTGCAGGCAGGCAGGAAAAGAGGCACCATCAAACTACAGCCTGGGTCAGGAAATCACTGGGAATTGGGGATTTCTGAGGGTGGAAGAGGCTTCAGTCCATCAGGGAACTTGGAGAGCTCAAATCCACATGTTCACACCACAAATTCCCATGGGACAGGACAAACCTCGGGAAAGAATCCCAGCCCCCCAAATAGTTCAACCCAGGCCTCTTTCTTCCTCCCTCCAAGCCCACCAGGAGCTTTTTGCAGGACATTCAATCAGTGCATGGAAGCTCCTGCCTGGGTCCCTTTCTGAGCTGGATTCTTCAACTCTCAGAACCAAACCTTGCACCTCATTTTCCCAGCAAAAGCAGGAAATGCAGTGAATTTAAATTAGCATAGCCCTGACTGTAATTTGTCAAATGTGTATATTTTGTAAAATTTGTAAAAATCCTGGGGTAATAAAGCCTTCAGGCAGGGAAATGATTCCCAAATCCACTAATTACTGATGTTTCCAGCCTGTTTCTTTTGGAGATTCACAAAAACCCCATGAAGCCTCAGCCCTGTGACAGATCCCAGGGAAATCAGGTCATTTACCATCTTGGATGAGGAAGTGCTTGATCCCAGAGTAAAGATTCCTCTGCTCTTCCACAGGAAGCTGGGAATAGATTCCATCCAGGGCAGCGACCCTGCACACGGATAAGGAAGGCAAACACCTCAAACCTTGCTGAGGTCAGGGTTGGGCTCTCAGGAAATCCACGGATATTCTCAATCCCATCCTTTTCCAAAGTGATTTTCCCTCCCAGGAGCCCCCAGGATGTCCCAGGACGCTGCTGGAAATGGTCCATCCACCCACAGCCTTCAGCATGAAAATGGAGCCAGAAATCAGGGATTTAGGACATCCAGAGAGGGGACATTCCTCACTTACACCAGCCGGAATTCCTCACAGGACACATCCTTGGCACGGAGGCAGCCAAAGACCTTGGGCTCCACCAGGAATGGCTCAAGTCCCTCATGGACCCACTGGGCCAGCACTGGGGGGTTCCCCATGCCAGGCACTCGCAGCATCCTCTCCCACAGACCATTCATGAGGATCAGGCTCCACTCCAGGGAAAGGGGCACATGGGAAAACTGGGAGCAGGAGAGGAGAAGAAACCCCTGAATTCCAGGGAATTCTAAGCAGACATCAACATAAATCCAAGCAAATCTGAATGCTAGGAACAGAAGTTGTTGGTTGGAATGGGGCTCTTTCCAAAATAAGGTAAAAAAATCCGGGGATTTGAAATAAAGCCTTTTCCTGGAGAACAAACAGTTGGATTTGGGAATACTCACCCGCTGGCTGAACATGGTCAGGGAGGCCAAAAGCTTCTTGGCATCATATTTGGAAAAGAACAGAATGGAATATTCTGGATCCATGGCTGTGGCAGGTTTAGAGGCCAGGCAGGAATATAAGGAAATGAGGAAATCATCCTGAAGGTCCTGGAGCCAAGTTCCCTGGAAAAGAAAAGGGAAATGCAAATGGAAGTCATAAAGGATGGGTCATTTTAGAGGTGAAATCACCTTCAGGGAGTTCATCCACACCTGGGCATTTGGGAAGGGATTCCTCTCTTGAGGGGGGGTAAAACACTGGCACAGGTTTTAAAAGCTTCATAAAAAAACCCCAAAATTGCCATTTGATCTAACTAGAAACTTCCATGGGGAACTCTCTAATTCCCAAACATTTTTCAGGGAACCAGTTCACAAATAGTAGAAGACAAAAAGAAAACCAAGAAAAAAAAAAACACCAAAAAAAAAAAAATCCCAAAACCCACAAAATCCCCCCCCAAAAAAAAACCCCACTGACAAATATTTGCAGAAATGCCATCTTTTTGTTAGAAACATTTCCTGAAAAACACAAATTGCTGTCAATTTAATTGCAATGACTGGCAGCAACTTAAGAGAAAATGACAAAAGCAGGAAAGAAAGTAAACCTGGAATATTCTAGGTGGCATTTTCCAGACTTCAACCACTTCTAATTGTGCTTTTACTCCATTTAATTGTGATTTTACCCCATTTAATTGTGCTTTTACGCCTTTTAACTGTGCTTTATCCCAACCTCCTGCAGAGCTTTGTTCCAAAGCTGTGATGCCAATTTTTAAGAGCCAATTTGATTGGGAAAGTTCCTTTGTCCCACCTTCCTTCTCACTTGGGCAGTTTGGAGAAGGGAATCCCCACTTCCAAAAAAGGACTCCGTGGTGGTTTGGCCACTCCTGAGCCCCTTGGCACAGAGCTGGTGTCCCCTGGGGGCTGGCACTGCCACAGCTCGGCGCTGGGGGTGGATGAAAACCCAGACTGCTCCACCCGGGTTGTTTTTAAGCCAGAAGTGACAGAATTCCCAAGGAAAACAAATCCCAGCGCCACGGGAAGCAGGGGATTGTCCTTACCTGTGCACAGGCGAGTTGGCCAAAAGTGAGGCTGCACGGGGACGTTTGGCCTCGGGCCACCTCCAGGAACTGCTCCTGACTGGCACTGGGGGAAAGCAAGGACAGCGCTGGGAAAGCTGCAGCAGCTGAGGCAGGGTGGGCTGGGAATGGGGAAACTGGTGGGGAACTGGGGCAGGATGGCCTGGGAATGGGGGAAACTGCTGGGGAGCTGGGGCAGGACTGGGTGGGATGGAACTGGTGGGGAATTGGGGCAGGACTGGGTGGGATGGAACTGGTGGGGAGCTGGGGCAGGACTGGGTGGGATAGAACTGGTGGGGAATTGGGGCAGGACTGGGTGGGATGGAACTGGTGGGGAATTGGGGCAGGACTGGGTGGGATGGAACTGGTGGGGAGCTGGGGCAGGATTGGGTGGGATGGAACTGGTGAGGAGCTGGGGCAGGACTGGGTGGGATAGAACTGGTGGGGAATTGGGGTAGAACTGGGTGGGATGGAACTGGTGGGGAGCTGGGGCAGGATTGGGTGGGATGGAACTGGTGAGGAGCTGGGGTAGAACTGGCTGGGATGGAACTGGTGGGGAATTGGGGCAGGACTGGGTGGGATGGAACTGGTGGGGAGCTGGGGCAGGACTGGGTGGGATGGAACTGGTGGGGAATTGGGGCAGGACTGGGTGGGATGGAACTGGTGGGGAATTGGGGCGGGACTGGGTGGGAGCTGTGGAAGAACTGGATGGGGATAGAATTGGTGGGCAACTGGGGCAGGACTGGGTGGGATAGAACTGGTGGGGAACTTCTGGGAATCAAGAGTGCAGAGAATATTCCTCTGCCTGTTTTAAAGAACTTAACCCCTCTGAACAATGCTGGTTTTGACCTTTATCCATGGAGAAAACTGCCTACACTCTGGGAAGAATTAAAATCAACACCAATGTCAACTAGACAGTAGAATATTATGTAAGAATGTCACAGGGTGAAGAATTCAGAGGTTTTGGGTTTGTTCATGTAGTAAATAGATAAATAGTGAGGTTTCCCAAATGGTGGATGTTTACATCATTTTAGGCTTCGTGCTCCTTCTTCCACACCTCCATTTTCTGCAGTAGAAGTAGCTTAGCATGATTGAATAAAATTTGCCACAGTTCCTGTCTGCATTACAAGGTGATTTACTGGACATTGGTGGAAAAGTAAAAATATCTGTTGTTTCAAACTTCTATTGGGTAAAATGCCTTTAAAAGGGCTGCAAAATCTTGATATGAGGTCTCTCACAGCATCTCTCCACTCTCACTACGTTCCTTGTAACCTTGTAGCTGATAAGAACTTAATAAACAACTCCTAGAAGAAGAAGAGACTGAATGCTGGTCTGTCCTGTCCGTCTAGGGAATTTCTAGCGAGGACTCTGAGATTTTCTCCCATCAGGAGAAGCTGATTTATGGCACAAAACGTGTCAGAATTGGGGCAGAAGCGGGTGGGATAGAACTGGTGGGGAACTGGGGCAGAACCAGTGGGTAGCTGGGGGTAGAACTGGAGGGGGTAAAACTGGAGGGGAGCTGGGCACCAAACTGGATGAGGGCACAGCTGGGTGGGGGCACAACCAGTAGGGAGCTGGGCACCAGACTGGGTGGGGGCAGGACTGGTGGGGCACTGGGGCAGAACTGGGTGGGGAGATGAAAGCAGGACCGGCCGGGGACGCATCTGGATGGGGATAGAACTGGAAGTGGACAGATCCAGATGTGAACAGGCACCCCTCAGCAGCCCTGGCACACCTGGCAAGGATCTATTGAGTGCCTGAGTGCCCCTGAGCAGCGTTTTGGTGGCTGGTTGTTCCCCCAGGGAAGGATCCAGCCCTCCCAAACCAGAGCTGGAGCAGAGCCAGGCGGCTCAGCCCACACAGCAAACACAGGGGGACAAAGGGACAGCACAGGATGAGGGTTGCTGGCAGCAGGGACAGGGGAGGGGTGGATTGTTGACCCTCAGGTATAAATCAAGATCAGTGAAGGTCTGGAGTGGAGCTGTTTGAGCCCCACTTGGAGCCAAGATAAGCTCAGCACCAATGCCAAGGTTCTTGGCTGCCTCCCCAGGGCCCGGCCCTGCCTTTCTTTGTCCTGCACAGACACAAAACCCCGGGAAGGCACTTTCCCTTCACTGTTTGAACAAGTGCAACCAGAGCCCTCCCTGCCCACAAGCAAACCCGGGGCTTTTTGAGCAAAAAAAATGGGTGCAGAGGGATTTGTTTAACCCAAGAAACCAGAATCACTCCCAAGGAAATGCTGCCACAATCGTCTGTGGATGGCTCACATACCTTTGCACCGAGGCACACATGGCAGATTCTGATTCCCAAAACGAAAAGAGACAAAGATAAGGAATTGTGAGAGGAACTGGCACACAGAACCCTGTTTGAATATTCCTGGTGGAGGATATTTGGGAAGAAACTCACCATTGATGGGGGAGCTGGAGCACTGCACCAGGAGAAAGAGAAAAGAGATGATGTTAAAATGCAGTTCTAACATGATCTGTGATCGCTGCAGACAGACAGGTGGGAGCTGCAGGCACTTGGATTGGGATGTGACCTGAACACACTCAAATCCCAAATCCACAGCTCCCAACCCGCTAAATTCATAGAGGTTACTGCTCTGTATCTCAAGCAGCTGGAAAGTGCCAGGTTCTCCCACCCCTCACGCATGATGAGGAGGGAATGTTCTCCTGATGATCTGAGCACGGTCACATTTGAGTGCGGTTCCAGAGGAAGGGGGGCTGGAACTCGATGATCTTTAAGGTCCCTGCAACCCCAACCCTTCTGGGATGTTTTGAACACACGGATTTTGCCTTACCAGCTCTGTCCCAGCAGCAGCTGCAGCAGCTCCCTGCCACCCTGGAACACAAGGAGCCGTGGTTTTAGAGTAAATACAGGACAAAGCTCCTTCCCACTGCTCAGCCCCAGCCATCCCTCAGCTCTCTGCACCTAAACTTAGGTTTTAGTGCTCATTTTTCACCCAGAATTTCACACTCTGCTGTGGTCCCTGAGGGGTGACAGGCACCAGGTCCCTCTCTGCCCCCCAGCTCAGCCTGGCTGTGTCCAGGTGACACGAGGGATGTCCTGCATCCATCCCCAAAGAGGGACATCAGGGGAAGGACACTCAGGACACTCCTCTCGAGGATTTCCTTGCTCCACAGGCAGGGGATGAGCCCAGGAATCACCCCAGTTATCATTCCATGTGCTTTTAGCATTGCAGCTTCTTGTTCCTTACAGTGCCCCCACATGGGAATTGGAGCCTGGCCTGTGCTGGATTTCACGGATTTCTCCTGCTAATGCCTCAAATGGATCAAAAGCCCTGTGCTGGTGTGGGAATCCCAGTGCGGGACAGCCCTCCCCCAGTCCTGCCCCAGAGCCCGGCAGGGATTTCCTGGGAAAAGTCAAACTGCTCCTTCTTGGCAGCTCTGCACAACCCTCCACCCGGCTGTCCCTCATTCCCCAACTTCCAGGGTGATACTGATGGCAACTTCCATCTCCCTGCCAGTGGCCCGGAGCTGGGAAGGTGGGAAAAGCCAGGGTAGGAACCCAGGAACGGCACACACGGGATCAACCCGGCAGGAAGGTGATTCCCTGAGCCTGCCACGCTCAGCATCCCTCAGGCACAGAAAAAAGGGAAAGGCGGAGCTTCCCAGGGTTCCTGGTGGGACAGAAGCGGTGGAATGAGAGCAGGGAGAGGGCACAGGGAGGGGCGGCTGCAGCTCCACGGGCACGGCTGGATGGCACAGGGTGAGGGAGGAGGAGGGCAGTGCCTCTCCTGGGGGTAGATGTGCTCACAATCCCAACAAAATGCGTTAGGGCGGGATTCTAAAGCAGCTTGGAGGAGTCCTTAATTAGCACAACACCTTTCTTGGTTACCAGCTGCTACACCTTTGTAATTGTTTAATTAATGGAGAACTGCCACTAACTAACAGACAAAGGAACCTTCCCCTAATGGGGTCCAGGAGAGCTGGAGAGGGACTTGGGACAAGGGATGGAGGGACAGGAAAAGGAGGAATGGCTCCAAACTGCCAGAGGGCAGGGAGAGATGGGATATAGGGAAGGAAATCCTCCTTGTGAGGGTGGGGAGGCCCTGGAATGGATTTTCTAGAGGATGCCCCATCCCTGGAAGTGTCCAAGGCCAGGTTGGATGGGGCTGGGAGCAACCTGGGATAGTGGAAGGTGTGAAAGGCCATGGAACTGGATGAGATTTAATGTCCCTCCCAACCCAAACTACTCTGGGATTCATTATTCAATACTCAATCAGTTGTGATTATTCCTTAAGTGCTTTCCCAGAGACACCTGGATACCCCAGCAAAAGGAACAGGGAGCAGACAGCTCTGAAAAGACAGAGGAGAACCAATCCCATTGCATCTTCCCACCCTGTTTATCACCAAAATCACGAAAATATTTCGCTCACGGATCCAATAAGAAACAGAACAATGAAAGGCTGGGGATGCAGAGCAACCCCCAAAGTCACATTCAGTGGTCTGCCAGCACCATTTCCCCTTTTGAGGATTATCTCTGCTCTGGAAAACCCTCCTGGGACACCCCTCCCTCCACAGCCAGACTCACCCAGCAGGAGGAGGAATCCCAGCCCTGGGAGCAGAGGAGGCATTTCTGGACAGGTCTTCAGAACACCCACAGGAGTCACTTTCGTTGAGCCAGGAAAATCCAAACAGGAATCAATCAACGGCAAAGCCAACTCAGAGGAGGGAAGTCAAAGGTGGCTGTGTCACGTGGAAATCTGGACACGCCAACACCCTTCACAAACCCCAAAATTAAACCCAAAAGAGGTGAAAAACTCCTGGGGTGGGGGGCAGGAAAGTGCGGGGAAAATTTGGAGTTAATTAAAGCAGCTCATTGCTGCCCACGCCCTGAGCCAGGTCCGTGGTGGCAGAGGGACAGGAGGTGGCACAGAGACAGGAGGTGGCACAGGGACAGGAGGTGGCACAGGGACAGGAGGTGGCAGAGGGACAGGAGGTGGCACAGGAACAGGAGGTGGCACAGGGACAGGAGGTGGCACAGGGACAGGAGGTGGCACAGGGACAGGAGGTGGCACAACCTGGTGGCACAGGGACAGGAGGTGGCACAGGGACAGGAGGTGGCAGAGGGACAGGAGGTGGCACAGGAACAGGAGGTGGCACAGGAACAGGAGGTGGCACAGCCTGGTGGCACAGGGACAGGAGGTGGCACAGGGACAGGAGGTGGCACAGGGACAGGAGGTGGCACAGCCTGGTGGCACAGGGACAGGAGGTGGCAGAGGGACAGGAGGTGGCACAGGAACAGGAGGTGGCACAGGAACAGGAGGTGGCACAGCCTGGTGGCACAGGGACAGGAGGTGGCACAGGAACAGGAGGTGGCACAGGGACAGGAGGTGGCACAGCCTGGTGGCACAGGGACAGGAGGTGGCACAGGGACAGGAGGTGGCAGAGGGACAGGAGGTGGCACAGGGACAGGAGGTGGCAGAGGGACAGGAGGTGGCACAGGGACAGGAGGTGGCACAGCCCGCTCGGAGGGGCCCCCGTGGCACTCACCTGTGGCTGCTGGTCCCGGCTGGGCAGGCTCTGGGCATAGCGGGCTCCTTTTCACTGAGCAAGCCGGGGTGTGGCCCTGGCTCCTCCGCCCGCATCTCTGCGGGATGGATTCGGAGCCCTGGCCACACCCTGAGCCCTTGAGAGCGCACACGGGCGGCAGGACAAACCACCGGGCTGTTTGGGAATGCCTGGCATTCCTAGGGTACAGCAGAAGCTGGATTCCCTCCCTGCCCTGCAGGGGATTAAAATCAATCCGTGCTCAATCCTCCAGGAGCAGCCTCCTCCAGGAGCTCAGGGAATGTTTGGTGTGAAGGAAGTGGAAGTGATTTGCAGAAATCTGAAGGGTTCATTTGTAGATGCAATGACTCAAGCTGTTCCCATTGCCCCGTACATGGGGAAACACTCTTTTAGTATAAAAAGTAGAAAATTATTTAAATAATTAGAAGAAGCCTGTTTAATGTAACCATAAATATTAGCTTAAGTAAATAAAAATGTGTATCTTTGTATTTTAGCCTTATATGGGTATGTTATATAATGTATTTTAGCTTTATATGGGTATATTATATAAGACATAAGAACTATGCATGAGCACAATAGGAAGATCATACCTGTAGTGAAGAAGATGAAGGATCCTTCCTTCCAATGACCACCAAAAAAGGAAGAGAAATGACCATTTGGCAAATATATATGCAGTCACAAAATAATGGAAAACTTTTGCACAGTTGCAGTATCAAAGAAATTATGTAAAAACCAGGAAATTAAACTGGGCATCATTTTTGGGAATTGAAACTAAAATGCTTTAAAAAGGGAAGCGAACAAGGGGGAGGTGCGAGCCGCTGGTGGAGCAAAACTCCCCCGGCCACCCAGCACTGTTTGCTTGCTTTATCAATAAACTCATGTCTGTTTTGACTAATTGGCTCAGGAATTTATTACGAGTTACCCGTATCATTTGGCACCAGGGAATTTCGCTTCAGGAGCTTGAAATGGTCGGAATTTCTTGAAAAATCTCTGCATCCCCCGATCATCTCCACCTGGGAAATCCCAAAGAGAAATACATGGGAGTTCTGTCAGCCAGGCAGGCCGTGCAATGGGATGAAGCTGTGCCAGGGGAGGGTTAGGATGGATATCGGGGAAAGGCTCTTCCCCCAGAGGGTGCTGGGCATTGCCCAGGCTTCCCAGGGAATGGGCACAGCCCTGAGGCTGCCAGAGCTCCAGGAGTGCTGGGAAAATGCTGCCAGGGATGCCCAGGGTGGGATTGTTGGGATGGATGATCCCTGTGGTCCCTTCCAGCTCAGGTCGTTCCACTATTCCATGATTATGTGGATGTCAGACTAAGAGCCCTTTCTTTGGAAGCTTCAGGGTAATTTTACATCCTCAGATCTGGAGAAATCACTGCTTGGTCACTTCATGGGTGCTAGTCCAGACAAGTTTTTGCAAAGCCCAGTTCTGGGCCAGGCCTAGGCTTGCCCATTCCTGGCCACAAATAACTCCTGTTGGTGTCACTGTCACCTCCCAGCACCACCACACCCCCGGCCAGCCCCAGCTCCCTCCACACCCCCACTTTTCTCAGCACACTCCATGTCCTTATCAGCTCCTCTGGAATTAGCGCAGCACAAACGCTGCCTGTCTGACTCAGAGGATCCCCAGAAGTAGCGTGACTCTCACCAACACCCATCCTGAGCCACCCAAATCCGTAAAAATCATCATCATTTTGTAATTTGGCCAATTCACAGAGTTCAGAGCGAGAGCCCTCTTCTCCAGGATACCCAGAGGAGGTGTCCCAGAGCTGGATGGGGATCCTTCCATCAGGTTTCAACTATCAAAGCTCTGGTGTTCTGCACCTTTTGGAAATTCAGCTCTCCAAACAGGCTGTCCATGACAGGATCAGGTGGAAACGTGCTGGATGGGGAACTGCTGGAAAATCTCTGGCTCCATATGACAGAAACAAAGGGCTCTGCCACTGCAACCGGACCAGAGACATGGAATGTTCAGGGCTTGGAATGGACCTTAAAGCTCAGTTCCAACCCCAACCCCTTCCACTATCCCAGGTGGCTCCAAACCCCATCCAACCTGGCCTTTGGACACTTCCAGGGATGGGGGAATCCCTGGGAGAGGTATCCAGGACTGCCCAGCCCACCCTAGAGGTGCCACCAGGCCTGTGAGGGGGATTTGGGAGCTCACCTGCAATAAACAATCCCCTTTAGCCCAACACAATTACACACGAGCCCCGCCTCTGCCTCCTTTCCCTCTGCGAGATTCATTCTCCCAAAAAACCGATCCCAATTCTGCATCAGGATCACCAAGGCACCGCCCTGGGTGGGAGGAGAGGCCGGGGAAGAGCTGCGGAGGGTGGAACAGCCCCGAAATAAATCAGAACCTTCCCACCCAGGCTGGGCTTGGGCAGCATCAGGCACGGCTCGAGTGTCCTGCAGCGTCCCGAGGCTCAGCCGGGTGTGACAAGGGACAATAAATCCTCCCTAGTCCCACCTCCAGCACTGCCCCGGACCGGGCAGCCGCGACAAAGGGGCTTTGTGCCGGCTCAGGAAAGCCGGGTCTAACCCTGGCTCGGCACAGCAGCCCTGTAAGGCTCAGGCTTTGCCCAAAACCAGTTAAACCACAGCCAAACTCCTCAGGCCGGCACCACTCACCAGGACATCCCAGTGCCCTCCTGGCATTAAGCCCAAACACGGCTCAGAGTCGGGAGAGGTCTAAGAATGGGAATAACAGAGCAGAAGGGGAGAAAGATTCAGGAATAAAAGCTAAAAGGGGCATTAAAAGATTAAAGCCTTGCAGGTGCTGTGGAAATTGCTATGAAGGCTCAAAGAAAATAACACCCAGCAAGGAAAATCCAGCTGTGCTAAGGGGGCAGAAAGGCAAAGGAGGCTCCTGGAAGCGCTTTCAAAAACTCGACTTCGTTTTTTGTTTGTTCATTGTCTCTTGAAGAGGAATCTGTCAGGGTCCTGCTGGGGCAGCACAGCCCAGGTAATGAGAAGAGGATTTGGAGACAGGTCTAAAAGGGGAAGTGAACTCATCCTGTGTCTCATGTCCATCACGTGAGTCCAGGAGTGAATCTCCCATGGAGATGCAGCAAAATGCCCAGACAAGGTAAAAAATCTGGGAGCAGCACATCGGGGCACAGCTGCACTGTCCAACCCTTTGGATCAGCGACTGACACGACAGCAGCTTTTAAAAGGCTCTCTGGAGGGAAAACCAGAAGGAAAAAGGGAGACATGAAGGTCAGTCCCAGCCCAGAGCAAAGCTCCTCTCCCTGCAGGGGCAGGAGCAGAGGTTTCCTGATGGAGCCTGGGCGGCACCCGGAGCTGCCAGAGGGGGACAAAGGGACCCAGGTGATGCCAAACCTGTGGTTTGAGGAATAAACAGCTCCAAGCCCATAAAAATCACCTCGTTAGCACAGGTCATCCCTGGCACTTGGCTCTTCCTCTAATCCTGCCTGAGAGAGCTCAGCTTTAGTGGGGCTCGGCACACGGAGGAAATTCCCCAACAGCTCAAAGTCTGGGTGAAACTTCTCCCTTTCCTCTCCAGAAGCACAGACGAGGAGGTTCTGCCCAAAGCTGCCCACACACAGGGAGAGCTGTGGCCGCAGTGACCCGGCCAGCAGAGCCCACAGCAGATCCTGCTGCTCCCCCAAAGCCCTGCCCCAACCCTGGAGTGACCCAGGAGAGCTCTCCAGGTGCTCATCCCCGGATTAAGGGTGGATCAGGCTCACAACCACCTCGCCTGGAGCAACGTTCTGTGCTGGCAGCCTCACAGGTGCCGGGATGAGGCACGAGATGCATTTTTGGGAAGCCTCATCCTGGGTTTTCCTCCTGAAACCCTTACTGTGGCAGGGCTGGGAGGGACAGGGGTTTAGCAGCAATGGGGGACTGGGATGTCCACAGCGTTTGAGGCTGTTCCAGCTGCCACCTTTCCCTGCAAATCCACGGATTCCGAGCCTGGCACAGAGCTGTGGAAGGATGTGCAAGGTCACACCAGCCCTGTGACCCCGGGGGTGACGCAGGTACTCGTTAAATGTCACCAGCAGAGAAGTTTTGGCAATATTTGCTTCACTAAGGAGCTTGTGTCACTCTGTTTGCTCAAGCCTCCAGTTACGAGCAGGGAATATGAGAAAAGAAACAGTTTTGGCTCCAAGGTGCTGCTGAGCCCACACCTAAAAATGCCAGAGGGGTCAGCAGAGCCTGACACTGAGGGTTTGTGTTTCACAGCTCATGCAAGACCATCTGTCCCAGGGAACGAGGGACAGGACAAGAGGAAATGGCCTCAAGTTGCACCAGGGGAAGTTTAAGTTGGAGATTAATAAAAATTTCCTCACCCAAAGGTTTGTCCAGCCCTGACACAGCTGCCCGGGGTGGTGGTGGAGTCGCAGTCCTGGAGGGATTTAAAAAATGAATTTGGGGGCAGGTTGCAGTGGTGGCCTTGGCAGTGCTGGGGGAATGGTTGGATTTTGAAAGGTCTTTTTAAACCTCGGTGATTCTGTGACCCCACCCTCAGCTGCCTGTGCTAACAGCCCCTCACTTGAGGGGGATTTTAATTTGCAAAGAGAGGGAGAAGCCAGGGGTCTCAGAGGCCTTTTCCTCCCACCAAACACTCCGACCCCTCCAAAACCCAATCCTGGTTTATCCCCTGCTCTGGGAACTGCAGAGCAAACCCTGTCCTGGCCACGCAGCTGCCTCCTGCACCCTGAAGGAAGTGTCACAGAGACGATGAAGACACAATTAAAAGGCCAAACAGCATCAAATATCTGTTTATAGCTGGAATTAAACCCCAACCGTCCCATTGTACCTTCCTGGAGGTTTACACAAGAGATTTCCCTTGGTTTCTCCCTCCCTCCCTCTCTCTCCTGTAATATTTGCATTGCACAAGTCGAAAACCACCTCCAGGTACCACTCCAACCCTGTCCCGACCTGCAATGCAAACAAGCTAAAAAAAGGAAAGGTAATGAATTGCTCTGACGCCTGCTTTCCCCCTGTGCCGAGGTTTGGTGACCCAGCAGCCTCTCTGGAGAGCAGAAATGCGTTCAGCAGTGCCCCAGCCTGACCTGCTGAGCCACAGAGCAGGGCCGTGCCTTGGGGACACTCCTGACACACTCCTGACACAGCAGGAGCCGGCAGGGAGAAGTGGGGCAGCTTTTAGGGTCACTGGGAGAGAGCAGCGCTCAGCAGGAGGAGGCTCAGGGCTGACCAAACTCAGCCCAGCCTCACAGGGCTGCTCAGGGAGAACCGGCTCATCTCATGCCAGGCCTGGCCCCTCAGAGCCCACAGGGTTAAACCCCAGGAGCTGATACGCAGGAAAGACTCCACTAGTGGAATAAGTGGTAAAGTCGGGATGTTTATTCCAGCTGGGATGCACGGGGGATAATTCCTCCAAAGTCATGCGTGCCCACAGCTGCATTCAGCTCGGTATAAATCGGGTTACAAACTCCATATTCATTAAGTTTCTCAATACACTTATACATATTCATTACCTAGCCCCGCCTAGCCTCGTTTTGTATTATAATGAGCCCAAAATTCATTTGCATCTGCATTGTTGTCTGGTGGTCGTGGGCAGGGGTCTCCGGGATGAAGTAAGAGTCTTCCTCATGTGATAAATACAGGCTATAATATTGGCTTTCTGCAAATGTTAAAATAAGTAATGTTAAAAGTAATGGCTTTGTCACAAATAAATGTTATATATACATATTAGCTTTATTACAAAACAGATGCTGCTTAAGGTAGCTTGGTTGTGAAGATGTGGTTTTTAATACTTTTTTATTCAACCAAAAACTTAGAAATAGCTGTGCTTATGAACTATTTGCTTGGACCAGCAAATAAGATAATATTCATCGCCAAGAGGCCTATCACCACAGCAATCACTGATTTTGGGAAGAGGAGAACTGTTCCTGGAAAGGGTGTTGAATATGTATAATTGTTTATGAATATGTAATAAGTCGATGTATATGTAAAGGAAGTCCCCAGGATAGCAGGGGTGCTCTTGGCTCAGCACCAAAGCACCCAGCACTGTGACTTTTGCTTTATTATCTTTGTCCCTTATTGTCCTTTATTAAACTTTTCAATCCTAACAGGAGAGTGAACCTCGTTTTTCACACTCAGATGAAGTAAAAGAGTCTTCCTCCCTCTGAACTTTTCCCCTTGCTTCCCTGCCCATGCTCTTTATGTCTCTGGCCCAAGTCTAAACCTTAAGGCTGGTTCAAGTTAGTTTTAGGTTTGAAAACAGGATCTTTGGTCAAGATTCCTTCTCTTTTTCAATAGTTTTATATCTTCTCATTCTGCTTTGGTAGGCACCATAAGTGTTGAGCAAGCTGTGTGCGTTGTTTTTTAACAAACAGCATCTTAGTAAATCATTTAACCTCTGATTCCCCCTCTTCCCCCTGATTGAGAGCTGTGGGATGTTCTCTCAGTGCCACATCCCGGGGCTGGCTGGGCTCTCCCGGAGCACAAATTCACCTTCCCGAGGGCCAGGAGAGGAAGGGAGAGGCGCTGAGGGCACCAGAAACGTTCCAGCTCCTGCTGAGGATCCTCGGCCCTCGCCAGCCTGCGCTGAAGAGCACCAAACACAGCGGGAATTGCCAGCATTCCTTATTCCCCAGCACCACGAAGCTCCAAGGAAAGGATCTCCTGTAGGAGTCCAGCACCTGGAAAGAGGCTCTGGGCATCCCCAGGTGCTTCTCGCAGCAAGGCTGACACCGGGTGAGGTGACAGAGCAGCTTAACGTGTGCAGATATAAATATAAATATAAATATAAATATAAATATAAATATAAATATAAATATAAGTATAAATATAAATATAAATATAAACACAAACATAAACATAAATATAAATATAAATATAAATATAAATATAAATATAAATATAAATATAAATATAAATATAAATATAAATATAAATATAAACGTAAATATAAATATAAGTATAAATATAAATATAAATATAAATATAAGTATAAACATAAACATAAACATAAATATAAATATAAATATAAATATAAATATAAATATAAATATAAATATAAATATAAATATAAATATAAATATAAATATAAACATAAATATAAATATAAATATATTCACACAGGTGTGTGCGCAGAGAGTCACCTGCAATGGGTGCCAGGCCCTGCACAGCCCAGTCATGAAAAGCAGAGCAAAACTCAAATAAACCCCATCTCTCTCCCTAAAATCCAACAGTTCGCAGCCCTAACTCCTGTCCCTCAGCACGCCCTTAACTCCCGGCTGCAGGGATTTACCTCAGGGGAGGAACGGGAAGGTTTAACCCTGATCAATAAACAGGGACCTAGCAGAAGCTGCCCGAACGTCCCTGTTCCAAACAGCACACAGCAGCCACAGGAGCAACTTCACCTAATTGTGTACCTAACACTCACAAATGATATTGTTATTATTAACTTTTCAGAGCCTGAAACATTCGCTGGGATGTAATCCTGGGGCTCCCCTTGAGGCAGGAGATCCTCAACAGCCACCATGGTGCGCGTGAAAGGAATTACCACCAAGTTTTCCTAGTGCTGACACCTTTGTATTTGTTTAGAACGCCAAACTGCTTTATATATCATTAGTTTATTCCAAAAAGTTGATATCGACAGAGCAAAAATACACAATCTGATATTACAATTGCGGCGGTGTGGCGGGCCCGCTGTACGACGGTGCGGCGGCTCGCTTTGCGGCGGTGTGGCGGGCCCGTTGTACGACGGTGTGGCAGCTCGCTTTGCGGCGGTGTGGCGGGCCCGTTGTACGACGGTGTGGCGGGCCCGCTGTACGACGGTGCGGCGGCTCGCTTTGCGGCGGTGTGGCGGGCCCGTTGTACGACGGTGCGGCGGCTCGCTTTGCGGCGGTGTGGCGGGCCCGTTGTGCGGCGGTGTGGCGGGCCCGTTGTACGACGGTGTGGCGGGCCCGTTGTGCGGCGGTGCGGCGGCTCGCTTTGCGGCGGTGCGGCGGCTCGCTTTGCGGCGGCCATGGCG
Organism: Monarcha castaneiventris obscurior; assembly: GCA_026261815.1. Lineage (NCBI taxonomy): Eukaryota > Metazoa > Chordata > Aves > Passeriformes > Monarchidae > Monarcha > Monarcha castaneiventris. The sequence continues at coordinate 7,896,650 of JAMPIT010000856.1, read as the reverse complement.
GCCCGGTTCAGCGGGGTGCTGCAGCTGACGGAGCTCGACGATTTCATCGCGCCCTCGCAGGTGGGGCCGCGCCGGGGCTGGCAGGGCTGGGGACTTCCAGGACCGGGGGTTTCCGAGGCTGCCGGGCCCTGCCCGCGCCCCAGGACCCGCGGCGGGGGGGCCCTGGGGAGGGCGCGCACCCAGCCCTGAGGGCAGGTGGGGGCTGCCGCTCTCGGCTCTCTTTGCCCCTCACGCTGTCACCGCACCGGGACCGTGCCCGGCCCCCTCAGACCGCCCCCCGCTGCTGCTTGGAATGGAAAAAGGGGTCAAAATTAAGGTTGCTCGCTGTCCCCTTCCAGCACCGCGCAGGGCAAGGCTCTGGAGCAGCCCGAAATGTTGGAGCAGCAGGCGAGTGGTTCCCGGCCGAGCCGTGTGGGATGTTAGTCCGGAGCTTTAAGTTTAAGCCAGGTTTCCTTGCAGGCAGAGGATGGGAGGGAGTGCACAGCGTTCAGGAGGGAATGAGCAGCGAAGAGGGATCGCCTCTGCTGCTGTCGGAGGCTTCAGGCGCTGGAAAAAAATGCGGAATGTTAACGCTGGATGTGTTCGCTGAGAAATACGGCAGAAAAACTGACCCGAGATGAGGCCAGTGGGAAGGGAAATAGCAACCCCTGTCGATTTTCCGTGTAGGACTTGGGTTTCCGAGGGAATTCTCCACGTAAATAATGTGCTCTGCTTTTGAGTTTCAAGTGAAAAATCAAAACGCGTTGTCCCCTACGAGGCTCCGAATCCTGCAAAACGTAGCGAAGATGGATTCATTTAGGGGGGAAATCTCGATCTGGCAGAGGAAGGATGGTGACAGGCGAAGGAGAAGTGGGACAGGGAGTCACGGGGTGTTTAGACAACAAAAACTGCACAAAATGCAGAAAACCTTTTGGGGTTTGTGCTGGGACACCAGAGCAGAGTGGCAGCAGCCCAGCCGAGCTCCCCAGAGAGCCTTCTGTCACTAAATCAAACCTCGGCGGCCCCAGGCACACGCTGGGCACTGACCACACCTCCACGGCTGGGATCTGCAGCCGGGATTTGCTCCCAGGTTTTGGGGAGGAGGAGGAGGAGGAGGAGGAAGAGGCTGGCCAGGCTCTGCTCCTGTCAAGGCTCCAAAACCAGAGCTGAGTTGCTGGAAAGAGCAGCGGGATTATCCCGTGGGTTTGGGATGATGCTGGAAAAGTGTTCTTCCTGTCCCAAAGGGGTGAGAAGCCTTTGCTTTGAGGTTTTTTATTACACTGCTAAAATCAACTGGGAGAAAATGCAGCCTCTTTTGAGGGGGAGGCACCAGGGACACTCCAGAACCGGTGTTGGAGCCCTTTATTTCTGTTCAACCCCCTGTGCCTTGCTCAGCTCCTCACTTGCAGGCTTTGCTGCTCTTTCAGGAATGCATCAAGCCTGTAAAAGTGGACAAAAAGCCTGGAAAAGCAGCAGCAAAGATAAAAATCGAAGCTGATGGAAGCTATTTCCAGGTCAATCAGGTATGTGGGGTCTTCTGTTCACTGGGGTGTAAAAAACCCAGGAAAATGAGTGTATTTTAAGTGTTTTAGCAATATTCATCCGTTTAATTCTTCAGAGAGAACCAAGGTGCTGCTGTCAGTATTCTTGTGTCTTTTTTTTCTTTTTAATTTGTAATCAGTAATTCTAGTTTGGTGCCACTTTTATGCTCTGAAACGCTGCCATTAATTACTCATAATTACTCATAATTACTCATCATCATATTAGTGTAAGAGCAGATAAGATGAGATTGTATTAAACTTTAATTTGTAAGCATTTCAATTTATAAATTCGTTTCTAAGCAGTCATTTTGTTTTAGCATCAGTAATTCCAATTTATTCCCGTTTTTTATGCTCTGAAACACTGCCATTAGTGATGATTTTCAGTATAAGAGCAGATAAGCTGAACCTTTTATTTATTTTAGCAATATTTAAAGACTGGCAATTCCAGGTTGTTTGTGGCAACATCTTTTGTGCTCACTCACAGAGAGATTTAATCAAGATATTTTTAATAAATCTTGCCATGTTTCTTTAAAAAGAATATTTCCAATGATTTCTTTAAAAGCTTTGAAGAATTCAGAAGCCTCCTGCTTCCAAAATTCAGGCTGAGTTCTTCCTGTTTTCACAAAAAAAAATGTTGGCATTGCTCAGTTGACCAAGCTGGGAATTCCTCTAGGAATGGAGCTTTGAACTTCAGGCAGATTTTGATTTAAAGAAAAGGGAATGCAGCACTTCCAAAGGAGTCTGGTTCCTAATTTTAAAATTTTAATAGCACCTTATTTCCTGGTCTGTTCTCTTGGGAAAACCAATTTAATTCAGGGCAGATATAAGGAAAAATATTCTCTTCCCCTGCCTGGGATGAAGCTGGTCTGGGATGAAATCCCTCAGCAAATTCCCCTTTCTGTGCCAAATAATCCCATTAAAAGCACCAAACTTCAGGTGGCTTTGTCCTCATCTTACTAAAAATAAAGATATTTTTTAAATGGTAAACCAAAGGCTTAAAAAGAGCCCCATCTTCATTATTCTTTGCAGTAAAGGGGGGGAAGCTGCTCCTTACACTCCGTGCTGGGATCAGCACTGAGCCTGCTGTGTTTCTTTGTAGGATGGGGAGGCACAAAAGCTGGAAAAGGCAAAAATCACCCTGAACGATTGCCTGGCCTGCAGTGGCTGCATCACCTCGGCTGAGAGTGTTTTAGTCAGCCAGCAGAGCCACGGGGAGCTCTGCAAAGTGCTGGCTCTCAACAAGGTGGGTCCCTCTCAGCTCTGCAGAAAATCTACAGCAAAAAGGGCATTTCGGAGCCCTGAAGGATCCCAGGCTGCTCCTGCTGCACTGGTGTGGTTTATTCTCGTTTTTTAAAGAGTCTGGAAGGGTTTCATGGCAATTCTGCCTCAGAGGGGAGGGTGTGGGATGCTCTGTGGGGTGACAGCTCTGCCTGTGCCACGCTCATTTGGGATGGTTTGGTTTTATCCCAGGCTGCTGCTGCCGAGGAGCAGAAGCTGGTGGTGGTTTCTGTTTCACCCCAGTCCCGAGCCTCCCTGGCTGCAAGGTGCAAAATGGGGCTGCTGGAGACAGCAAAGAAGCTGACCACGTTCCTGAAGAGCTTAGGCAAGTGTGGGATTGTGTTCTGAGGGCACTCTGGGCTGGGGGTTCAGCACAAAGGGATGGGATTTAACTCCCACGTGGATTCCAAACTTTCCCCAGCTTCCGTTTCGTAATAAACTTGGACTGAGGGAAGGAAAGCTCGGAAAAAGGAGGGAGAGTGATTTTTTTTGTAAGGGCAGATAGTGACAGGTCAAGGGAAAGGATTTAAAGTGCCAGAGGGCAGGGTCAGATGGGATATTGGGAAGGAATTCTCCATGGAGATGGTGAGGCCCTGGCACAGATTCCCAGAGAAGCTGTGGCTGCCCCTGGATCCCTGGAAGTGTCCAAGGGCAGCTTGGAGCACCCTGGGATAGTGGGAGGTGTTCCTGCCCATGGAACTGGCTGATCTTTAAGATCCCTTCCAACCCAATCCATTCCATCATTCTATAAAACCTGCAAAGAACCATTTAAAAGAACTTTACATTTCAGATTTCAATCTCTCCTTCACTTTTACTCCTCTTGCTTTGCTGAAAACTGTTCCCTCTCAACTGCAGGCCTTGGTGCCTGTAACCAAGTTTGACTCTGGTGCAAGTGGAAGTTTTTTTGTTGTATTTTGCTGTATCCTGTGGGTTTCACCCAGCTGCTGTCCTGCCCAGGTGTGCACTACGTGTTTGACACGACCTTCTCCAGGAACTTCAGCCTCCTGGAGAGCCAGCGAGAGTTTGTGAGACGCTTCCACAAGCAAGCAGAGGACAAAAAGGCTCTGCCCATGCTGGCCTCTGCCTGCCCAGGTATGGGTGCAGTTACAGCTGCAATCAGAAATCCAGCAGCTGGTCACAAAGGTGGAAATGGATGTTTTTACCTGCAGGATTCTTCTCTTCACAGCACAGAGATGTTGGTGTTAAAGCAGCGGTGAGACATCTCTGAAATGAATCTGGTGTTGCACTTCCTGTGCTTTTTGTGCTGAACTGAGGCTGAAAATGGTTGTTACTGGGCACTAAACCTGGGGTTTGGGGAGAGTGGGCAGAGTAAAGGCCTGCTTCTTCATTTTTAATTTAATTTGCTGATTCTCTTCCTTCTAGGTTGGATCTGCTATGCAGAGAAAACCCATGGCAGCTTCATCATTCCCTACATCAGCACCACCAAATCTCCCCAGCAGGTCATGGGCTCCTTGGTTAAGGGCTACTTTGCAGAGCAGCAGGTAAAGCTCTAAAAATGCTCTTCTTAATGGAAAACTCCTCCAATTGGAGAATTCAGGCTGAATTTTTAAAAATTTTGCTCTGTGTTATATGCATTTAAGGGTCAATATTGCCTTACAGAAGGCAGCAAATCTTCCTCACTTCTGTTTCAGCTAATGAGTAGTAATTAGGGCATAACACTAAGCATGGGCAAATTAAAGCCTCTGGATTACTTGGGAAAGCTGAGGAACTTTATTTCTCAGTGTCTTTGTGCTCCTGTTGTTTAGAGTGGGTGAATAATTCCAAATAAGTGACCCCAAGCCAAGGCTGCAGTCGGTGCTTACGTGCACATCCTGGCTTGTCTAGAAATGATCCCTCATTCCCATCCTGATGCTGTTTCTGTCCTTAGTCTGTAACCTTTGGCATTTTTCCAGATGGGAGCTGGATATCCACGGGCTGGAGTTTAAACAAACAGCCTGGGTTTGGCCAGCAAGGTGCTGCAGCACCCAGTGGGATTTATTGGCCACTAACGAGCAGTGCTTTGACACTTGCATGAGGCAGATGCTGACAGCTGCAGATTTGGGACAGAATTTGGCAGTTTCTGGGAATATTTGGCACGAGAGACTGAAACAATGGCCTGGGGTCAGTGACCTGGTCGCTCAGGCTGTGTTTATTTCATGTATGATCCCGAGGTTCTTGTGGGACTCCAGACCATGGCCTGGTTGCTGAGCAGGGGCTGAGCTGTGGGAGCAGGGAGGAAGTTTATTCCCTAATGGCTTAATTAGGGGTTGGCTTCTCTGCCTGACCTTGGATCATTGCACTGGAGTGGGGGAAACTTCCTGGAGCTGAAAGGAGCCTCAGGAAACATGGAAAGAGATTATTTCCAAGGGCCTGGAGTGCCAGGACAAGGGGGCTTCCCACTGCCAGAGGGTGGGTTAGATGGGATATTGGGAAGGAATTCCTCCCTGTGAGGGTAGGGAGGCACTGGGATGGAATTCCCAGAGAAGCTGTGGCTGCCCCTGTATCCCTGGGAGTGTCCAAGGCCAGGTGGAACAGGGCTTGGAGCAGCCTGGGATGATGGAAGGTGTCAGGGGTGGGACTGGGTGAGCTTTAAGGTCCCTTCCAACCCAAACCATTCCAGGATTCCGTGAAACCTGTGAGGGAGCATAAATGCTGGCACTGACTGCAGCTGAAATTGGCTTCTGGGGGAGAAATAATTTCATTTATGTATAAATATATAAATATACACAAATATTCAGTAATAGTGGGGGTGGTTCCAGGGGCATTGGGGCATTTCCACCACTCTCCTTTGCTTCTGGAATGCAGCTCCCTCAGGACAGGGAGGATTTTGGCTGCTCTGGCTGCCCAGCCTTGTCTCTCTTGCAGCACCTGCCCCCTGACAGGATCTACCACGTCACAGTCATGCCCTGTTATGATAAAAAGCTGGAGGCCTCCAGGCCAGACTTTTTCAACCAGGAATTCCAGACCAGGGATGTGGATTGTGTCATCACCACAGGTAAGCAGAGCCACAGGAGATTGCCAATTCCAGATAATTGTGGGAGCCTCGAAGTGTTCCCTGGCTTTAATAACCCTTTGCCTCTGACAGAGGTTGGATATTGATATATAATTTACATTTTAATAGTGCAAATCATGCCCTGCTACAATGCAGATGCAGTTTAGGGACTGCTCTGTGGGGTTTGTTTTGCTGTACCCCAAAAATAAGAGCTCCTTGTGCCTGGTTCTGCTCTAGGAGAGGTGCTAAAGCTGTTGGAACAAGAAGGAGTGTCCCTGCCAGATGTAGATCCTGCTCCCCTGGACACCATGTAAGAACAAAATCCCATTTCAGTCACGTTCTCTTTCCTCCAGCATTTAGAGAGGTTCTCTTTCCTCCAGCATTTAGAGAGTTCAGAATTTCCCTTTTCCTGCTGTTTTACACAAGTGTGTTTGCCCTTGGTTTGGTTTCTTGTGTCACTTGAACCAGTACAATTGGGATTTTAAATATTTCATGGACAGAACATGGTGAATTTCCACTGGACAATCACTCCAGCTCCTTTCATCCCACAAAAACCTGCTGCAGGATTCGGGGAAGTGCAAGATTCTGTCCCAGTGATAAAAAATTTCCTGAAGCAAAAGCTGTTGCTGTGCTGTCCCTGCTCCTCATTGCCAGAGCTACTGCAAAGCTCCTAGAAGGAAAGCAGAAAGAACAAATATTTAGGGCACTGAGTTCATCTCCAGTGTAAAAAATGATATGGAAGACAGGTCAGATGAGCCTGGGGCTGTTGAACTTAAGAGGAACATCTGGTCAAGGGCCAGCTGCACACCTTGGGGTGGGCTGGAATCCCATTTTGTGGTCTGAGGTGACAGCAGGGCTGGTTCTGCACTGAGCACCCAGAGCTGCCTTTGCTTCAGGGTGAGAGGAGCATCCCCAGAGCTCCTGGCACATAAACACCAGAAAGGTTCATTAGCAGCACCTCTCTGAATTACACAGGATGATTAATTATAGGATCACAGAATCCTGGAATGGTCTGGGTGGGAAGGACCTTAAAATCATCCAACCCCAACACCTTCCACTATCCCAGGTTGCTCCAAGCCCTGTCCAACCTGGCCTGGGACACTTCAGGGATTGGACATCCACAGCCTCTCTAGATACCTGTGCCAGGAGAAAGGGAAAAGCTGCAGCTTAGCAGGAGCTGGTTTTTGGCTGTTCCCATTGTCCTGACCCCCCCTGGAGCTTTGTTTTATCCCAAATCCCTAAAGCTGCTGTTGTCTCCTCTCCCCAGGCTCGGCAGTGCTGCAGCAGAGGAGCTCAGCACCCACCGTGGTGGGGGCTCGGGGGGGTACCTGGAGCACATTTACAGACACGCAGCCCAGGAGCTCTTTGGGATCCACGTGGACTCAATCCACTACAAACCTCTCAAGTAAGAAGCTAAAATCCTACAGAAAACTCCATTTTTTTCCCAGAATTCTCTCCTTGCTGAGAGGCCAAAATTTTCTTTGCCATGTGCAACATTTCACTTCCAGGCCTGAGAGGTGGCTGCTCCCTGCCCCAGCTGCTGAGCAATAAATCAGCCAGTTCCATGCAGCCTTTCCCAGGGAGGAGTCCAGAATTGCCACCCACACACTGGAGTTTGGCCTGATGGATTTTCCCACTGACTATTTTGAGAATAATTGAGAAGGCAGAGCTCTCGTGGAGCTGGGATTCCTCACCTGGGATCAGGCCAATCAAGTAGATTTGTCACTAATTATTGATCCCAGAGAACCTTGGTGAGGGGCTTTGGGGCTCTGTTTAACTGTAATGAAACAGAAAAGAAATCATCTGAGTTTGGACACTGAGGCTCATTCACCTGAGATTCCTTCTGGCCTCCCAGTTCTAATTTAGTGTATCCCTTGGAATTAATTATATCCCTAATGAGCAGTATTTATGTTTAGGATTCCCTGGTTTAGGAAGCAGAAAAAACAGTCTCAAATACTTGATAAAAATCAAATTACTTACTTTTTTATCAGGAACAGGTACTGCTACTAACCTTAGGAATCTGGAATCCTTCAATCAGGGTTTGTTGGCTGAAGGAACTCAGGTCTCTTATAGGGAAAGGCTCCATTGGCTGAGCTTTATCCAGCACAGGTGTCCTTCAGCAAACTCTGCTCAGGTGGCTCAAACAATCCTGGAGAAGGCTCTGGAAGGAATGGGATGGCACAGAACTAGGCCAGCTCTTAAATGAGATTCACAAAGAATTTGGGTTTAGCACGGGGCCCTTTGAAGTTGAAAATAGAAATTCATTTGGAGAAGACATTTCCTCTGCTCTGCTCCCTCAGGAACAAGGACTTCCAGGAGGTGACCCTGGAGAGGGATGGAGTGGTCCTGCTCCAGTTTGCTCTGGCCTATGGATTTAGGAACATCCAGAACCTGGTGCAGAAGCTGAAACGAGGGAAGTGCCCCTATCACTACGTGGAGGTCATGGCCTGTCCCTCAGGTGAGGCTGCCCAGGAGCACATCCAGGGCTGGCAGGAGCTCCAGGGAATTCAGTACAGGAAAAATGGGTGATTCCTCACACTCCTGAGGTGTGACAGCCACAGCATCACAGATCCAGAGCTGTGTGTGGATTTTCCTACCTCTGAGCCAGTAATTCCTCAGGATTTAAAGAATTGCAGCTAAATTCCACCACACAAAATTTGCATAATTAATTCATTGCTTCTGAGAAAGATTTCCTGAGCTCTTTGGTACCTGAGGGGCTTCTTCCCCTAAAACTGCCCAAACCTGACCATTACACTTCCAGAAAATGCTGCTGTGACTGGTGGAGAAAGTCACTTCCTACCTATTTTATCCCATTTTCCTGCCTGCTGGCTTCCTTGGGATGTGCTGGCAGGGAGCAGGGGCAGCCTGAGCTGATGCTGAGGGGCCACTCCTGGCTCTTGGAGCTTCTCCTTCCCAAGGATCCACACAGCTCTGGGAGCCTCCCACTGCTCAGCCCAGCTCCCAGAACGTTTTCCTTTCCTTTGGCTGAGCCCCCAAGGCTGGGCTCACCTGGATTGGGCCCTGACTCCGTTCTGGAGGCAGGAGATAAGAGCTGCAGCTCTGGCAGATTCCCAGCTGGAGCCAGCCCCGGATCTCCCCAGCCCTGTGGCCCTGCTGCTGGGAGATAACTGGGGGTGAACCTCAACTCCTGAGGTGTTTTCATTCCTGCAGCTGTTTTTGCAGGAGCAGAGTAAATCAACTGGAATTTTCTAGGATGGTTTTCCTGCCAAAGCGGAAGTTCTTTATCCCTTTTTTTCCCCCCTTCCCCAGGCTGTTTAAATGGAGGAGGGCAGATCAAACTGGAGGGGGAATCCAGCAAGGAGGAGCTGCAGCAAGTGGAGAGGTTGTATGAATCCCTGAGGGCTGAGATTCCCGAGGAAAACCAGGCTGTGGGGGAGCTGTACGAGCGCTGGCTGGGAGGCTGGGGCTCAGAGAAGGCTCTGCAAGTGCTGCACACGGAGTATCACAGCGTGGAGAGGGCAAACACTGCCCTCAACATCAAGTGGTGAGGGCTGCCAAGCCTGGGCAGATACTCAGTGCCTTCTGAACTCACATTTGTGATTCTCCAAGGACTCCTGTGCAATTCCTGCCTCTGGCACTGCTCATTCCTTCAGCTTTAGGATGAGGGGATGTGAATAAACCCCAAGGTCTGGCAGAAGACACGTCAAGAGAGGCAGAAGTGCAAACCAGGCTGGAAGGACTGACCCTGCACTGCTCTAACAGCCCCATTCCTGCCAGAACGGAGGAATTGCAGGATTTAAAGCTCATCTCCAGGCTGAGCTTTGTGCCACATCCCCAATATTCCTCCCCCAGGCCTTGCTGCATTGTCACAGCGCTCAATTCTGTGGCTGCCTCTGCTGGAACATCCTCATTTCATTAGAAATGGACTCATTAGGCCTGGAGTTCTCACATCTCACTGCCCCTGTGCCCTCAGAGAGGGGATCCAAAGCCTGGGCTCATCCCTGGGGCTGGATCAGTGCCTGGAATGGGACTGGAGTGAATGCTGCAGAAAATCCTTGTAATTTCTTTTCTTTAAATTATAATAATTTATACCAAGGGCAATTACATCTCTCTCTTTTTTTTCCTGAGCACATAGCAGGGAGTCACAGAATTGTCCCACTCAGCCACCCCCAGCAGCCACTCACTGAGGGATAATATCCCTAAATCCAGACGAAACAGGCAGTTACCAATGGATAACATCCGTAAATTATGAGAAAATAATTCCTGACCTTGTGGCTGGCAGGAACCAAAGCCTCCTCTGCACTTTATTCCAATGAATCCACAGAGCACATGATGATTTTCATGTTTTTAATTAAAAGCTTTCCATTTTTCAGATGTTGCTGATCGTTAATGACCTCACAGTGTTCTAAGGCATCAACCTCCCCCTGCTGCCCCCTCCCCACCCTCCTGAGGAGCAAATTGGTGCTCCCAGGGAATTCCCTTCTCCAGGCAGGGATTTGTAACACCCAGGGGTTGGCTAAACCAGAAAATATCTTGGACAGGGAGAGGCTCCAGCCTGGAATGCTGAGACCGTGGATCAGTGCAGAGTACAGTCAGTGTCTGCTGAGCACATGCACATCAGCCCAGAAATGCACAATCAATTAAGCTAAATTAGCTGGAAATTAAATAATCAGGGCTCTACATTTTGTCACTTCCCCAGTTCCCAGGTCACCAACACAACTAGAGGTCACTGAAGCCACACAGGACACCCTGGGATCCCAGTTCTGGGCATGCTGGGTGGCTCTCCCTGCCCTGGCACCAGGAACAGCTGGAATTTGTCCCAGCTTTGAGCTGCAGAGCAGGCTCTCGGGGCTGGTTAAACACACAGGAGCATCCCTGCTCCCAGGATAAATCAAATTCCAAAGGAACACCCAGGTGACATCCACAAGTCCAGCATTTCATGTAAACTAAGGAATTCAGGCCATGGTACCAAGGGAGCTTTTGCAGCTGGATAAATCCCTCCCCTTCCATGGAGGGGAGTAAATCCCAACTAGGACTTCAGAAAAGGAAAAAAAGAAAACCTTGGTCCAGTTTGTAGCAAAGGAAAAAGCCCCAAACCAGACTCCAGTGGCAACAAAGAAGTTCACAGTCCACACATGAAAAACCCTGAAATCAACTCTATTCCAGTGCTGGAAGCTGCCATGAAACCCTCATTCTCTCCACAAAAAAAACCCAAGGGAATGACTTTACTGGTGTAAAGTACCTCCCGCAACTGCAAATAAAACTCTGCTCCTTCCTCAGCTTAAAAATAAATAAAACACAGCCCTGATTTTGCACAAAGTGAAGGCTGGGGAGGCCTGGGAGCCCCAGCTGGCCCCTGGCTCTTGAGGACAAGGCAATGTCCACGGAGTTGGCACCAAGTGTTTTCCAGTTTTTATCCTGGAGGAAGCAAAGAGCAAGGCAGGCTTGGCAGCACTTTGTTGTTTGCTGCCTAAAATCTGTCCCACCTCGGGAAATCCCTCCCGGAGCCAGAGGGGTTGGGGCAGATCCTGGACACCCCACATGGTCCAAGGGCTTCCGAGGGCTCCCAAAGGCAGCGACTGGGTCACAAACCCCTCCACAAATCCCTGTGTGACCTACTGGAAAAACTGGGAAAAAAAGTGGGAAAACCTCACCCAAACCCTGCTGTGATGAGGGTTTTGTTAGGACAGAGCTGGAGTTGGATGGGTACCAGTGACACCAGTGGCTTCCCAGTTTTCCATGCGCATCCCAGTCTCCACCCCCATCTCTGGCCTGAGAGGGGCCCAGGGTGGCTGGAGCAGGACAGGCAGGGCCAGAAGGGCTCCCAGGGGTTCCAGAGCCACGTGGCTGCATCCCACAACCCCTGGGAATGGGATGCAGCCCCCAGGCCTGGCAGTGCAGGCAGGGGAGCTCCGCAGTCCCTGAGCATTCCCACTTTTCCTCGGCTCCCTTCTGTGGCCACGGGGCTGCAGGACCAGTGGCAGCTCCTGCACTGACCCCAAAATTGGGAGCGTCCCCTGCTCCAAGCCATGTCCTGGCCCCTCTGCTGGCAGCAGCCACATCCCAGCACCAAGGTGGGGGTCACTACAGCCCGGGGTCTCCAAAGGTATCCAGGTGCTGCTCCACAGGGAACTTGCCGGGCCTGGGGAGCCGGACACAGTGCTGGAGGGGGAGCAGAGCAGAGCAGCCTCAAACAAGCAGGTTAAAGACACAAACCAGTCCCCAGATGGGAGCGAATCCGAGCTGGGCACAGCCAGGAGGGAGCCCTGGCACTGCGGGGACGTCACTTCTTCTCCAGGAAGGGCCCGAAGAGCCCCCAGTCAAAGGCCAGCATGGCCTGCGGGTTGGGCCTCTCCTTGGGCTTCTTGAAGTTGTCCCTCTCGGAGCGCAGCGTCCTCAGCACCTCCACAGGGTCCGTCCTGCCCGTGAACCTCTGCACGGGCTCCTCCCTGCAAGGGGACAGCCCTGCTGTGCCCACGGGGACAGGACGGGACCCCCACGAGTCCCATCCTGTGCTGGGCCCTGCTGGGGCACACGGCGGGGCTGGGGTGACCCCATGTCCAGGCACCCTCCCCTGGCTCCAGGCTCGGATTTCCCAGCGGTTCATGAGGCCATTGGGAGAGGGGATTTTGGGGCAGGGCCCCAGCATGGCTTACGTGACCCGCAGGAAGGGGTTGTACAGGAACTCCTCCTGCAGCGTGGAGGGCACTGTGGGCAGGTCCTCATCATCGCGCTGCTGCCAAGGGAGCAGAGGTGTCCAAATCCTGCTGCCATCCCACATCCCCAGCCCCCAGCCCAGCACAGCGGGCACAGCCACTTACTCTGGCCCACGCCAGCTTCTCCTTCACCATTTCATTCTCTGGCTCCACCTTCAAGGCGAATTTGAGGTTTCTGACCGTGCATTCGTGGCCACAGAAAACTTTCTGCAGGAGGCACCCGGCATCATACCCGCTCCCAGTGCTGGATCCAGCCCTGGGATCGCTGCCTCGAGACCCCTCCTGGCTCCAGGAGCCCTCCCCAGGCTGGGAGGTGTGGGATACTCACCGTGTCCTTGGGCAGAGTCCCCAGGATTTGGGTGAGGTTGGTGTACATCTGCTCAGCCGTCCCCTCAAAGAACTGCCCGCAGCCCCCCACAAAGAGGGTGTCACCTGTGGGAAAGGGGGCTGGGCACCGAGGGACCCCAGTGCCGGGGATGGGGGTGCCAGGGGGTGCTGGGCTCACCCCGGGAGCGCTGAGTGTGGGGGACAGGCAGCACATAGGGAGTGTGTCCCCAAACCCATGGGGGGCACACGGGCAGGGTGGGATACCTGAGAATAGAGCCGGAGCATCCGGGGAATCGTCCTCCCACATGAAGTAGCACATGTGGCCCGAGGTGTGGCAGGGGGTGAAGAGGCACCTCACCCTGATGGCCCCGAACTGGGGGGAGAGAGGGTCAGGGTCCCACTGAGGGGGACAAGCAGACCCCCCCAGACCTCCCCACACCCTGCCTGGGGCCCAGCGGGGCACAGATCTGATGGGGGGTTTGGTTGTCTGCTCTGATGGCATTTGCAACCCAGCCCCAGGAAAGGGTGGGATCCTCCAGCACATCCCCATACAGGCTGGGGTTGGGATGAGATTTCTCCTCCATCCCGCCTTGAATCCGTGGGGCCACATCTGCAACCACCCCAGAGCACAAAGAGCCGAGCACGGCCCAGCAGCACCAACCCCATTGGGGACCACGGTGCCACTGGGGACAGTGTGGCCACCCCACTCTGCTCCCCACTGGCCACCCCACTCAGGACCATACCACCACCCTGCCTCACCAGGCAGGACCCGTGTGTGGGGTCCGAGCCCCGAGTGTCCCCACACTCCTGTGGCCACGCACCGTGAGCTCCTGGCCGTGGGTGACCTTGTGCGTGAGGGCCCCGATGCGCTCGTCAGCACCGAACACCCGCAGGCCAGGGAAGAGCTGGGCCAGCTCCTCGTTGCCCCTGGCGTGGTCCCTGAGGGCAGAGGAGGGATTGGGAATGGGCGCCGTCCCTGTGGGGACATGGCCACCCCGACCCGGCCCCACCTACCAGTGGTGGTGGGTGGTGAGGATGGCCCTGAGCACCACATCCTCCTTCCTGATGATCTCCAGCAGCTGCAAGGGACCCAGAGCAGCGGTGAGAGGCACAGGAGGTGACACACACGCCACGGCCGTGTGGCACCAGGCAGAGCAATCCCCCAAAACCCCGCGCTGAGGGGCACAGGAGGTCACACACACACCATGGCCGTGTGGCACCAGGCAGAGCAATCCCCCAAAACCCCACGCTGAGGAGCCACGGGGTGAGGGTGGGACACAGGTGTGACCCTATCGTGGAGAGTGGAGCAGGTGGATGGGAACGGATTCCATGGGAACGGTGACATTTATGGCCGGTGCTCTCTTAGTGGAGGCACCGAGGAGAGCACAGGGCCACTGTCACTGGCCACAGCGAGGGCCACATGGCACTGCCAGCCCCGGCACGGCTGCCAGGAGGCTCCGAGTGCCAACTTAACATTCACGGCCAGGAACAAACCCTCGGCTGCTCTCGACTCCGCTCTTCCGAGAGGAAGGAAATGTCCGAGTCAGCACCAAACGCTTAAAGCCCGCGACAGCGCCTGCACGCTGAGGGGGTGGCACAAGGGGACACCAGGCAGAAGGACATTGGGGCTACAGCGACCCCGGCCGCTGCCTTCCCGGCTCCTGGGAAACGGGACTGGGCACGGGAGACCCGCTCCAAAGGGCATTTTGGGGTTATTCCCGCTCGCTGTGGGGTCTGCAGGGCTCCGGCTGCAGCACGGGGAGGGAACGGCCGAGGGAAGCCGGGATCCCCGCACAGCCCAGGGCAGGGCGACCGGGGTCCGCACTCCACATTCCATGGGGATGGAGGGGTCTGCCCTGCCTGTGGGATGCTCCATGTGCGCACGGATACCCCCGGTGTGGGGCCACCGCCCCCGCCAGGGACCCGCCACCCACCCGAGGGAGGGGGGGGCCGCTCACCCTTTTGGGGACCGCGGCGTCCACGGCGACGGCGTCGCGGGTGCTCTCCTCGATGACCAGGTACATGTAGTTATCCTCCAGCACGGAGATCACCTTCACCTTCATGGCTCCGCTCCGGCGCCGCCCGGGGACACGGCGGGGACACGCCAGGGACCCGCGGGTGGGTGGGTGGGTGGGTGGGTGAGGGCGGTGGGGGCGGCCCCACACAGAGAGCCGAGCCCGGGGTGCGGGACCCCGGCGTGGCCCCAGCGGCACTCCCGGGCGGCCCCGGGGCGGTCCCTGCCGCGGTGCGGGGCGGGTCACGCAGCGTGGGGCGGGCAGAGCCCGCACGGCCCCGGCCGCTCCCCCTGCCTCACCCCGCCGCACCGAGGGGTCCCAGGGCCAGCCCCGACATCACCCACCCGGGGCCGGAGGAAGGAGGGGATCCCCCCCCAGCCCAGCCTCCAAAATCGGCCCCTGCTCCCAGTGCCCGCGGGGTACAAGGGGAGGGATGAGGGGCTGGGGGCACTGAGGGGCTGGTGCCCAGCAGGTGATGGAAACACCAGCGCGGGGAGAAGGTACAGAGTGGTCCTGGACACTGGAACTGCCGCTGGGGGGTCTGGGAGGGGCTCTGCTCCAGGGACGGGATCCCAACCCCGAGTGCAGAAAGCACCAAAGGCACGTGGGGCAGGAGCAGAGCTGAGCTGCGGTGCCGTTCCCAGCCGCACACGAGTCCTGGGGCAGGACTGATCCTGGCCCCCAAATGGAATTGTTGAGGTTGGAAAAGACCTCTTAAGAGTCCAACCATTCCCGCAGCAGTGCAAAAGCCACCACCAACCCATGTCCCCAAGTGCCACATTCATACGGCTGTTAAATTCCCTCAGGGATGGGGACTCCACTGGGCAGCCCCTTCCAGGAGGAAATTCTTCCAAATATCCAACCTGAACCTCCCCTGGCACAGCTTGAGGCCATTTCTCTTGTCTTGTCCCCTGGGAGCAGAGCCCGACAGCCCCGGCTGCTCCCTCCTGTCAGGGAGTTGTGCAGAGCCACAAGGTCCCCCCCGAGCTCCTTTTCTCCAGACTGAGCCCCTTTCCCAGCCCCCTCAGCCCCTCCTGGGGCTCCAGATCCTTCCCCAGCACCGTTCCTTTCCCTGGGCCTGCTCCAGCCCCTCAAGGCCCTTCGTGTTCTGAGGGGCCCAAATGCCACTTGTGAGGAGAGAACGGCACTCAGAGGCACCAAACCAGTGCTGAAGCTGCTCTGCTCTTCTTCCACAAAAATACAGAAATACAGCTGCCACAGGACCTTGACCAAAGCCCCCGAGGTCCCCAAAATGACACCCACCCACCCACCCCAGGATTATGCAGAAAGACACTTGCAGTTGGTTGACTTCAATCTCTAGTACAAAACACAATAAATCTGTGAGTCAAAGAACGCACGTTCTCCCGAGTGCTCCGTTTCCAGCCGTTATTTATTTCCCCTCTGTCCCAGCCCTTAGTACAGACACATCCACCCGTACTGGTGTAGCAGCACAGTGTTCCACGAGGCAACACAGCTTTAGGTACCCCTTTTCTTTCTGAACTACATAAAATTCAGCATATTTTAAAGCAAAACAAGAGCTGGTGCCACCCCACAACCCTGCTCACCTGGGGACAGGTAAGAACTGCTCCCCTGCCGCGTCCCTCACAGGTGCCCAGATCTACTGCAGGGGTCTCACCCCTGCTCTGTGGAACAGTCACTCACCTGGAGTGGCTGCTTCTGGATTCTGAGGCATCACCCAAAGCCCTGCTCGGTTTGTGGGGCTGGCACGGGTCACACACAGGTCACAGGGAAGAGCAGGGAGCGGCTTCATGCAAACAGGCTCGGGATTGAGAGGGTACAAGCAGAGCAGTGCCTGGGGAGGTCCCTGCTGCCCATGCCAGGGATGAGAGAAGCTGGACGGCCCCACGAGCCACTCCCAGAGCCAGACCACCCCGTGGAGCTCCCAAATTACACCCTGAACCAGCACGAGCACAGCAGGTCTGTCCCTGGGACTGGTTTTAGCGGAGCCAGAAGCCACACGCAGAATGTTGAAGTAGCAGCATGGAAGAAACATTGAAATCTTCAGCTCAGGCATTTGGTCTCTGCTTTGAACAAAGACATCTCAGTCCCACCTTCTGCATCCACATCAGGCTCCCACAAAAATAACAGGAGCTTCTTCCTAAACCTCCAGGTTTGATCCTTCCCAGCCCAGCCTCGAGTCTGACACCAACATGTGCACAATGATCTGCAGGTGACACGTGACAGCTTGAGAGACAGCAAGAGGAGCATAAATATTCTTCATCATAATATAAATATGCTGTAGAACATCTCGACAAGGGCAAAGTGCTTTTTTTTCCTTTTCCTTAATTAAAATAAAATAAAAACCTAAATAAGACTTGTCTCAACCACAACAGAAGATTTGACTCCTAAAACATCTGAATGGTCTAACTGACACTTGAACTGACATTAAAGTGATGCAGGCAGTGCTCAGTCCTTGGGCACTCGGAAGTTGTCCTTCTCTTTCCTGATGGCCCCCATGGCCCGGACAGGGTCAGTCTCCCCAGCGTGGTCCTGGACTGACTTCTCCCTGCCAGGAGAGAAGAGCAGGGACAGGATGAAATCCCAGCTGTGGAGGCACCAGGATCAGGTTTCAAGGCTACGCTTCAGAATCAAGGACTGGGCTTCAGCACAGCTCATCAGCCCTGGTTTGAAGGCTCAGGGGCAGGAGGAAATTGCACTTTGTGCGCCAACAGCATCTTCTGCTGGATGAAGGAACAGGACACAACAAAGCCTGTTCTGTCTCCTGAGTCAGGGAATGATGCTCACAACCCTCAGATCCAGGAACCTTCTGCCAGGACCGCCAGTGAGAGTCTTGGAGGCATCCAAACAGGAATGTGGGAGGCAGGAGAGCAATTCTCACCTGGACATCCCTTCCTTCCCACACCCCCTCCCATCAAGCAGGGCCATTCCCAGCCCTCAGTGCTCCCTACCTCACTCGCATGAAGGGGTTGTAGGTGAACTCCTCGGCGATGGTGGAGGGGATGGTGGGCTCTCCGCTGTCATACTGGGCCTGGAACGAGGGAGACAGTGCTGCTCCACCAGGAATTCTGGGGAACAAGGAGTGTCCAAGCCGGGAACATCTCCCCCAGACAGCAGACTGCCTCCTCTGGGCACAGCCAGACCCCGTTCCCCTGGAACACAGCATCCTGCAGCTCCCAGCTCTTAACTCCCTCTATGTCTCCCCAGCATTTTCTTCTCTCCTCCATCTCCTCAGCAAGGCTCTGTGTCCAAGGAAAGGATGAACAGCTCACCTTGGCCCAGGCCAGCTTTTCCTGGATACTGGTGTTATTGGGTTCCACATGCCGAGCAAACTTGAGATTGTTGATGGTGTACTCGTGGCCACAGTAAACTCTCTGGGAAGAGCAAGGGACAATGACACTGGGGGACCCCAAAGGCACCAGCAGGGAGAGCCAGGTGCCATCAGCACAGCAGGAACAACACAGACAACCTAACACCCTCCACTGGAGACTGCCAGCACTCAGCAGGCAGGACAAGCCACCAGTTCCACACATGAAAGAGCCCCACGTCCCAGCTCAGCAGCCTTTAGCGACCAGCCCCTGCTCCTTCCCCACAAAGCACAGACACATTTGGGGCAGGCACTGCCTTCCCAGAGGACTGCAGCTACCCAGAGCTCCCAGTGCAAGCATTCATTCCTTGCACACACAACAGAGTCTCTCTGAACAGCAGCACTCTCCGGGAGTTTCTCTGATGGCTGTGGTGGTTTGGGCTGCCTCACTCACACAAAAGGAGAGGTTTGTACCGTTTTGGGGTCCAGGCTGCCCAAAATCTCGATCAGTGCCTTATACATCTCATCCGGGGTGCCCTCGAAGAACTTCCCACAGCCGGCCACGAACAGGGTGTCACCTGCAGGGGTGACACGGCATCAGGCCCACACCACACCCCCCACACCCAGCTGAGGGCTCAGTCCTGCCATCATTTCCTCAGCACAGCAGCAGGAGCACGGGGACAGCCAGGCTGTGCCACTCGGTGCCACACAAACACTCGTGGCAAATGTGGCTTGTGAGGCAGGAAACTCCAGAGCCTCACCAGGCACACCCTGCCAGCACCTCCCTACCTGTGGGCAGCCCCTGTCCCCTCCTGGCCCTCCTAGAGGGGACAAGGAACACTTCTTCTTTGCTGTGAAGTTGAACAAAGATGAGTCGCCTCTGTTTTGTCCCCAGTGTTCCCTAAAATCTTGTTTAAGCCTCTTTCTCTTCCATGCAGGAGCTCGTGTGAGCTCTGGAGAACACAGGGATGAGGCACAGCCTCAGGGAAGGGGGATCCTACTCCCCAAACCAGGATCCAGACCCTGGGCATCAGCAGCGGAGCACCAGCCCTCTCTTACACCCCTATTCTCTCCTCTCTCTGCTGTTAGATGTGAGCACATATATATGGGAAAGCAACAGGGTTTGGGGTCAGCCAGTTTGGCCTGAGACAGGAAAACAACAGCTCTTTTTTTCAGGAAAAAAATGCTGGATGCAGGACTGATCCAGGGCTCACTCTTGATGCTGCCTGCAGGGTGTCCAGCCCTGCTTTACAAACCCAGAGGGGTTTCCCCAGCTCCACCTACAATTCCTACTTGGAAAGGGGGGCAAGGTGTGGATGCCAAGCAGCTGCCCTGGCAGGAAGGGACGGATGCACATCCAGAGCCAGAGGCACCCAGGCAGAGGGGGAGTTTCTATTTTTGCAAGGGAACCTCCCAACTCCTCACCTGTAAAAACTGCAGGTGGCTCGGAGCTATTTGGCTTAGTCACATAATAACAGATGTGTCCAGAGGTGTGACACGGCGTACTGAGGCATTTCACACTTAGAGATCCCACCTGGGAAGAAGGCAGAACACTAAAGCTGAAGCTGCTGTTCGCTGGCAATTGCACGGTTAGAAAAGAATTGCAACTCTGGGTGGTCTAATCGTCCTAAATTTGCTCCAGCCTGGCCAGGAAACACCAGCTCTGCTCCTGGGAGAGCCCAGGGAGGGAGGTCTGTGGCAGGGACTGGGAAGGGAGCTGTTTCCTCCAAGCAGGTGTCCTGACAAAGGGAACTGCCAGATCCTTTAATTTCCATGCAGAGGGACTCAAAGCCTGGTTGGCAGCAAGAGCCAAGAGATCCAGAGCAACAGAGAATCCTAAACAAAGCTAATGAAGCCTGGAAAAAGCTCCCAACAAAAATGGAGCTGAAGGGGAGAAGTGGATGACACAGAGGAAAAGGGAAGGATCAAACACAGCCTCATCTGCCCACCTTCCCTGTGCTCCCTCCTTTGGTGCTGCCCCTCCAGGGTGCACCCGAGGCCAGCAGTGCCATTCACGCCTGCCTGCACTTTCCACAGCAGTTTGTGTCACCTGCCAGCTCTCCTGTCAACAAACAGGCTGCTCCCAGCCAGGCCTGCTGCTTCCTGCCAGGAAAAAGCCACACAGGCAGCTGGCACTGCTTTCCTCAGCCCATATTCCAGCCGTCATCCCCACAGGAACACTTGGATTTGTTCAGTGCTCACCATGCTCCCGGCAGAGCACAATCCCTGTCCTGTCACACAATCCCTGTGCTGTCACACAGTCCCTGTGCTGTCACACACCTGCTCTGCCCCCAGAGCAGCTCAGGAACACCCAGCATGTCCCACGTGCCTCAGTGCTGTCCTCACACAAGGATCAAAACAAGACAGAGGGGTCACAGTTCAAGGGCTGGGAAAGGGGGAAAGCTGCCTTTAAACCATCCACCACATCTCAGGGGTGTTCAAAGGTCCCAGGGCTGCCCAGCTCAGGTGGGAACACACCTGTGCAGCTGTGACACAAAGAGGGGATGCCCAGAGTCCTGCAGGTGCCTCCCTTTACCTTGAGAGCTGTCAGGTGGGACACTCTCTGTGTCAGGGCCCCCACCCTGCCGTCCCCCCCGTACACGCGCAGCCCCGGCTCCATCTTCACCAGCTTCTCGTTGCCTCCAGCATGGTCCCTGGAAGGGGAAAAAAAAGGGATTTGGGCAAGAATGAACACAGATTTATGGTCATTGGTAGTGCAGTGGTAAGCTCCAGGTGATCATTTCTGATCCACCCCTTTCCCAGGATCTGTCACTCCTCGTACCCAAGGATAGGCCATGTCAACATGAGTGGAGATCATTTCTCCAGTAATTAGGGCAGTGAGAGGGGGGAATAATCCCTGACCAGTCCATCCCCAGTTGGGAAACAGCAGCCTTAGGGGCTCACAGTAACCTCTCCAGTAACTGGGGCAGGAAGGGAATGGGGTAAGTGGCAAACGTGCAATCCAGCATCCCACAAAACACCGCGGAGCAGGCACACAGACACCCCACAGCTCAGCACTCATCGTGCTGCTGGTTTGTCCAGCTCAGGGCTGATTGTTTCACTCTCCAGCCACAGAGGTAGCTCCACTCTGACCCATGGAGAGGTTACTTTGGTTCAGCACTGCCACAGCCAAACATTCACTGCACACGCCTGGCAGAGCACCTGGGGTGATCCTCCCACAAGTGCTGACTGCAGGACGCCTCACGGGCCTGTCCTGGCACCTCAGCAGAAATGTGCTCCCTCCCACACCCCCACAGCTGCCTCCACACCCAGTTACTGCACTGGGTCCCTGGAAGAAATCAGGGTTTTAAAGGTGAAAGGCACTGACACAGAGCTCATGGCCTACACAATGCATCTGGTCAGAGCAAGGCCAAAGGAATGAGCTCTCATCCTTCTCCCACCTCAGCTGCTGCTCAGAGATCACCGTGATCCAGAAGAGCAACAGCTCCTGGCTGTGTTTGTGTGAGGGATCCAGGACAGGGCAGTTACCAGTGGTGATGGGTGGTCAGGACAGTGGTCAGCTTCACACCGTGCTTTTTGACTGCATCCAAAACCTGCAGGATGGGGGCACAGAAGGATAGTTACACCTCCCATGGAATGAGCTGGTAGCACCCCTGCTGTCACTTTGACATGAGGTGTGAGAGCCACACCAGCAGCTCTGCAGGGAGCTCATCCCTGTCCAGGCTGGAGTTACGGGGCAGGACACGAGGTCTCTGATCTAGCCAGTCATGACCAAGCCCCGAGTCCCATTTCCTCTTTTCTGCCCTGCACCAAATTAAGGCCAAAATCCCAAACAAGGTCAGTAAACCCTGGAGTGAGTGAGGGACACAGTAACCCCTGGAATGAGGGGCACAGTAACTCCTGCAATGAGTCCTGGCTGTCCCTGTGCACAGCCAGTATTTCCTGCCTTTCCCCCACTCCTGAGTCAGAGTGTGGCTCATTCCCTCCTGGATGCAGCAACCTGGAAAGACATCTCAGAGCAAAGGCAGCGTTACCTTCTGGGGCTGCACGGGGTCAACTATGGCAGCCTCCTTGGTGTCCTGGTCGATGAGGAGGTACATGTAGTTGTCAGTGAGGGCTGGTAGGATTTCCACCTTCATGTCGACCTGGCTCACTGTCTTGGGCTCCCTCAGCTCGTGCTCTGTGTGCAGGAATTTAGCTCGCAGCTGTGCTGGACCTGGGCACCCAAAAACAGCCAAACTTCAGCTGTGGGAGGGATCAAGTGGGACAGGGCATGGCAGGGCCCTCCCCTCAAAGGACAGCCCAACCTTCTGGGCTGCTGTGTCCTTCAGACAAGAGGAGTAAGGCCATGACAGGACAAAGACTTGTGCCCCTCAGGGCTCTGGGTGCTCCACAGCTGCCCCGAGAAGGACAGGACACTTTGCTTTCCATGCAGGGAAAACCCTGTACTTGGACCAGAGAGGAGATTTCAAGGGGCAGGAAAGCAGAATGGTGCGGGCCAAAGGTCAGCCTGGGACAGTGACGTTGCAAAAAAAGCACAAAGGGCACGTTACAGCCGAAAAACAAAAAAGGAAGGAGGCAAAAAAAAGGAGAAATACAGAAATACACACACTGCTCCAACAGAAATATCCGCTTCCTTATGTGGGGAAGTGTCATCCTGCACAGCACAGGGAGAGAAGCCAGGCTCTCCAAGGGAGCAAGGCTCCCTACCTGGCCAGGTAAGAGGCACACACAGGGCTCTTGCTCATGCCTGCCCTGATGCAACACCAGTGCTTCCATGTTTGCTTTTGGATCAATGTTTAATCAGATCCAAGAAGCAAATTCCAGATGCAAATAACCTGGGCTCCACTGCTCAGTGCACAGGTACACAGCTCTTAAAGAAACAACCAACCCTAAGAGGTTTTACCACGTAAACTAAAGGAAGGGAAGCAAAGAGGAGGTCTTGCATTGCTGGGGCCCTGCAGTTCAGACCTGAGCTCAAACACCTGCAGGGAAAGTGGCAGCAGTGCCTACAGGTCAGGAATTGTTATCTGAGCACCCGTGAAGTGTTTGCACATCCCCAGAGATGCCTGTGCCAGCTCAGACACATTTTATTCTGCGTCACTGACTCTCCTGAAGGCTCCTGACCTTCCTGCTTCACCTCCCTCAGCGCCACAGGGAGGGGTCCCCGTGCAATCACCCAACCCCACTGTCCCAGCCAGCTCAGCCTGCCCACCCCTGATAAGAGCAGCTCTGTAGGAGCCCCACAGACCTGCAGCTCCTCGGGCTGCAAAGCCCAGATCAGGCTCTGCCTGGAGCCACAGAGCTGCTCTTGCTGCCAGCCCAGCCCGGGCACGGGGAGCTGGTAGGGCCCTCTGGCACAACTGTCCTGCCCAGAGCTTCTTCCCCTTCTACCTCCACCATCCCTGCTTATGAGGGAAGGGAAATCGGTGAAATTAAACACAGTGCTCAAAAAAAAACTCCAAGGCACAATGGAACAGGCATACACTGGGTATTTGATGGTGCAGACACAGTATTGAGAGAAGCATCCCTACCTGCAGAGTGTTCTTCTGGAGAAGACTCCTTTCAAAAAAAAAAAGATCACAGAAAAAAAGCCCTTACTACTCTTTGATAGGAAAAAAAAAATGCCCAAAAAACCACTGCTCCCCAACAGGCAGCCCTTTTGGATCCCTCAGTCACAAGAGTTATCTATATTGGGTGTTTCTTTGCAGGCCAGACACCAACTAGAAAAAAAAATACAACCAAACAAAAGAAAACCCACCCTTAACTTCAGCTCAAAGCAATTATTGACATACTTAAAATGCTTCTTTCCTATGAACCATCTCTAACCTTGGCTGGGATCCCACGGTCTCTTTGCGTGTGTAATTCACAATTCTTACCAAACAAACAAACAAGCTGCGCCACATAAGGAAATGTTTCCCAACATGTAATTTCAACGAAGGAATGAGAAAACATCCCCCAAGAATGAAACTCACGCGTTGTGAGCTGCCATCTGCGGCTCAGCTGCACCTCCCCAGCCGGCCCGGGAGCAGAGCAGGGAGCTCTCACGCACTGCTGAGACCTGCCCAGCCCAAAGGAGCTCCCCGGGTGATGCTCAGCCCCTGCCCCGGCCCAGCACTAACTCAGATCGCTGGCACACACACAGCTCTGCCCCAGAATTAACGCCCAGTGATTTCACTGTCGCTCGGCTTTGTCCCACATCCCTCCTGACTGCACGCCTGGAGCAGAGGAGTGGGAGAGCAGCCTCAGCAGGCTCTGAATCACCCACTTGAGCTTCCTGGAATGGTTCATTAGCACAGCTGGAGCGGCCAAGAGGAAAGGCTTTGCAGCTGGAAGTGTTACTGTCATCACAGAAATGCGTCCGTGCTGGGGACTGACAGCAGGCAGGTTCTCTCAGAACCGGGCTGCTTCGAGCACTTCCTCCAGAACTTTTGGGGTTACTCTTTTTGTTACATAAAAGAGTGGAAAATTCCTGTTTCAAGCAGGGCTGTCACTCAGAAATGACTGCACGCCCATCCCCTCTGCTGCCTCACAAGAACCACGTTCACTCTTTACACTCAGCACGCAGGGATTTTTTGGATAACCCAGCGAGTTTGTGGCTCCAAGAAACTGGTCCGAACCCAGGGCAGCTCCCAGTCCCACTCAGCCTGCCCTGCCGGCAGCGTGGAAGGTGCAGCGTGATCCCCGCGATCCCGGGAACTCGGGAGCTGCCACTTCCTCGGTTTGACATTCCCACACTGCAGCAGCAGCGTGTCCGCGTCTGGCAGACAACCCCCAGGGATTCTCGCTCATTACAGCCACGTCTCAAAACCCGAATGATGCAAAACCCTCTGGGGAGACTTCCCAGAGAGCCCGGGCTCTAAGTCTAGGGTAGACCTTGAGGATTTAGGCCCGAAATGCAAACGCAAAGCTCGGACAGCCTGGGGGTTGTTTCCATCACCAGTACAACCTGTCACCCGCCGAACCCAGCCCGGACGCCAGCCCTGGCCCCCCCTCCTCCTCCCTGAGCACTGACCGGCGCTTTGGAGCCCCGGAGCTCCGCGGGGCCTCCCCGATGGGCTCCGGACGGCACGGCCCCGGCTGCAGCCCAGCAGCTGCTGCCCTGCTCGGGCCGTGAGTCAGCGCAAAGGCCGGGCCCGCCCGGAGCCGCGAGGCACAACCCGAGAGCCCCAGCGCAGCTGCGGCACCCGGGGCTCCGCACGGCCCCGCGGCCCTGCCGGGGCGCACCCGCCGCACGTACCGGCTCGGAGGACGGCCCCGAGGACGGCCCCGGCTGCCAGGGCGGTGCCGAGCCCCCGCCAGCCCCCGCGGAGCATCGTGCGCCGCGCCCCACCCGGCCCGGCCCGGTTACCTTGGCTGCCCGCCCCGGGAGGCGGCGGCAGCGCCGGCACGGCCCGGCCCGGCCCGGCCCGGCGTGCGCGGGGGCGGTGCTGCGCCCGCCCGGCCCCTCGGCCTCGGGCCCGGCCCCTCGGCCCGCCCGCTCACCCGCCGGAGGAGGAGCAGGGGAAGCGGCAGCGTCGTGCCGGGCCCGGCAAGGACACGGCAAGGGCGGCCGGGAGGCGTCCCGCGGCCATGGCCACCTCCAAACCCCTGTCCCGCTTCTGGGAGTGGGGCCGGAACATCGTGTGTGTGGGGCGCAACTACGCCGAGCACGCCAAGGAGATGGGCAGCGCCCTGCCCGCCGAGCCGCTCTTCTTCCTCAAGCCCTCCTCGGCCTACGTGCGGGAGGGGTCCCCCATCGTGCGGCCCTACTACTGCCGGAACCTGCACCACGAGGTGGAGCTGGGGGTGGTCATCGGGAAGAGGGCCCGGGCCGTGCCGCAGGACGCGGCCATGGAGCACGTGGCGGGCTATGCCCTGTGCCTGGACATGACGGCCCGGGACACGCAGGAGGAGTGCAAAAAGAAGGGGCTGCCCTGGACCTTGGCCAAAGGGTTCGGCTCGTCCTGCCCGGTCAGTGACTTTGTGCCCAAGGAGAAGATCCCGGACCCGCACAAGCTGCAGATCTGGCTCAAGGTGAACGGAAAGCTGAGGCAGGAGGGGGACACCTCTTCCATGATCTTTTCCATCCCTTACCTGATCAGCTACATCAGCCAGATATTCACCCTGGAAGAAGGGGACTTGATTCTGACGGGGTCTCCCAAAGGAGTTGGGTCCGTGGAGGCCAACGATGAGATCGAGGCTGGCATCAGGGACGTGCTGTCCATGAGGTTCAAGGTGGCACAGCAAACACGGGCATCCTAATGCGTGGATCCAGCCAGGAATCTGCCTGGCATGAGGACATCTGGGAAATGAACACTTCCATGGCCACAGGTGCCCAATGGTCTGCCACACATCAAAGGCACAGGACCCCAGAAGGCATTTCACTGACACAGCCCCATGTCCATGCAGGCTTCAGCAAAGCTGGAGTCCAGCCCAGCCTGGAGTGGGTGGAGCCCAGAAGCTCCAGATTCCAAAACCATACCTGGGAACTGGCAGTAGAGACACTGGGGAGGGGAATGGGGCTGGCTGTCCTTCTGCGTGTGCTTCTCTTCTGCTGATGCTTTGAGCTTTGCCAGTGTACTGCCTTAAAATAAAAAGTCGATCAAAACAATTCAAATGATGGTGTAGGAGCTAAAGCTTGGCTATGCTGTGGGAAATCAGAAATGTATGTGTAGATGTGCAACCCTAAATCAAGAATTGCAGCTTCACAAAGAGTTTGTCTCCTCTACCAGAGAACGGTGTTTGATTTTTTTTTTATTAGTTTCATGATTCCCCCCTGCTTTTTTCAAACATACAAATTAAAGGAGGATGGCTTTTCCTCCCACTCCAAGGGGTGAAGGCAGCAGGAAGTGTGCCAGATGTTTGGCAGATTGGTTTTTTCCTAAACTGAGCTTTAAATATGTTCTAAAAGTGAAATAATGCAAAAAGATCAAGAATAAAGAAGCATATGGGTAAAGATCACCACCAAACTTGTCTTTACTTTGACTGATTTCAGTACATTTTTAGTAAAACTGTAACTGCAGCAGTTACTGTTACCCAGTGCAGTGCAGCAGTTGGAGTTTTTAAGTATTTCCAGCTGCTAAAAGCCACCCTGGGTAACTTTCCCCAATTTCCAACTCCAGCTGATCCAACACTCCCCACCAGTTTGCATGACAGCAAGTTCTCTTTCAATTCAACACAGCAAGTTGTAAAATATAATTTAAAAAATCCTCCCCATGCAAACGTCAAAACGTAGCAATTTCAAAGGTTGCACAGAACTGGCTTATTTCTAACAAAAACAGATGGATTTTTTTTTTTAACATAAATGCAAAGCACCAAAGTTAAACACTTCCATTTATCAGAGCCAGATCTTAATAACTGCTGGGAAAATATTTTAAAAGGTTTTAAAAGTGGGGAGTTTCACAGAGAAAATTCCTGTCTCCCAAAGAGAAGCACCTTTGTGAAAGCAGCATGGTCCAGGGTGCTGCAGCCTGGACTGGGAGAAGAAAGCAGCACATGGTGCAGAATTTAAATAGACATTAGGGTGAACAGTTCTGGAAGAGGAAGGATGGAATTAAATGTCTGTACTGTTTGCATTTCCTCCTGCCTGTCAAACATTCCCGTCTCCTGCAACAGCAGCAGGGCATCATTTGCAGTTTGGTCTCCAGCCCTGGGTATTGACAGGGTTGGGATTAAGTTATTGGAAACATTCCCTTCAGAATGGGAATTGTTATGGCTGGAAAATGTTGAATTGTTTATGGCTACAAGAGGGATGCCGTGACCCAACACTGACAGCATTTTTGGGGTCTTTTGTTCCCACCCATGTGAGTCAGGGATGAAGTCTTGGATTGCTTGTCAGGATTTCCTGTTTCTGTGGATGTTTTCTCTGTGCCATGTTGCTTTAAGGGGTAGGGAGGGCACATGGGGGATCTGAGTTCCCCAGGGTGTCCTGGCCTAACAAACCCTTTGCCCAACAGAGGGGATCTCCCTCTGTTTAAAGTAAGCTGAGTCCCAACATGCTCAGAGGGTGAGAATGTAACAAATACACCAGCACGAGGGGAAGCTATGCACAGGAATGTATTTAAAATAGGGAAAAAATACGTGGAGAGAGGCACAATGTTCATACCTGGGTTCTTTAAGTCCAGCTTTGGTGAACAGAGTCCTGCTTACAGTCTCAGCTTGATTGTTTGCTCGTCAGAGGTCGCTGCTAATTGATTACTCTGCTCTAATTAGACTTAGTCTGCCCAGGGGGAATCACCCCTGCTGTTGCCCAAAGTTCCACGTTTGGCCTCACCAAGGTGCACCACAAACCCAGGCAATGTTTCAAGAGGGGTCTTTATTTCTTTAACACAAAAGCAGCAAAGCAGTTAAAACCACAGAATTCAACAGATCTGTCTTGACCTATTTGTTATTTCTGATTTTTTCAAAGATCTCAGCTGAGTGAGGAAACCTTCCAGCCCTCTTGGAAGGGGTTGAATTTGGTAGAATTAACCTTTAAGCAGAGGCCCGAGTACACTTTTAAAAGTACAATCACCCAAAAATATGAACTCAGAAGCCCACTTAGAGGTATTGTAACGTGCACTCCTTCTCTACCATCAGAACAGACTTGGCAAAATCCAGCAACAGCAGAATTCCATCTCTAACAACAGAGCAAAGGAAGTCTTTCCTAGCATTTGTTAATATTTCCAGTCTCTTCCCAACAAGCTCTGACTTGCCTCTACAGGATCTGCCAGTTTGCAGGAAAGAATATTCACTTTTAATCCAGTTCTCCAATTGGGTGACAAAGTAACCTGGAAAAATAATTAAGGATCTTTGTTATCACAGCACCTTGATAGAGATGCTTTTCAGATGTCACAGAGCATGTTTGACCTTTATTTTCATCATTTCCTGTATGAGTACGCATTTATGCCATATACCTGTCACTGCTGAAGTAAAACACTTCCATTTTGTCCTGGAAATAGGGAAAGAGAAGGGGGAGATGGGAGAGTAAGAAGAGTTTTGCCAAAAAGAACAAGTTTAAAAGTGAAAACCAGCCACTGTTTTAAATTAACATTAAAGACTAACTTTGAAATAAATCTTGCTTCGTTCCAAGAGGAGTTGCCACTTCAGTGCAGTCTTCTGGTCTTCTTCCAGCATGAGGAATTCTTGGACCTGTTAACAGGACACCACAGAACCCTTCAGAAGGTAGTTAAAACATCTCCACGACAGAATGATGATGAAAAGAACATCTTACATATTTTTATACATTTCTAAGCTGTATTTTTCTGTTTTAACGTGGTGTTTGGTGTGATATGTGTACCAAGACGGTCAAATCAACAAGAATAAATTGCAGGGTGTTTGAGAATCAGAATTAGGGATTTCCAACCACGTTCTCAGAAAAGCAGCATTCTGAATTGGGTGTTCACTCTTACACCGAACACAATTCTTGTTGGCAGCTGCTGACTTCCAGATTTTGCCTTGTCAAACAGCTCTGTATGTGTGTGTCCATCCATCCATGCATCCATCCATGCATCCATCCATGCATCCATGCATCCATCCATGCATCCATGCATCCATCCATCCATCCATCCATCATCCATCCATCCATCCATCATCCATCCATCCATCCCTCCATCCATCATCTATCCATCCCTCCATCCATCCATCCATCCATCCATCCATCCATCATCCATCCATCATCCATCCATCCATCATCCATCCATCCATCCATCCATCATCCATCCATCCATCCATCCATCCATCCATCCATCCATCCATCCATCCATCCATCCATCCATCCCTCCCTCCCTCCATCCATCCCTCCCTCCCTCCATCCATCCATCATCCATCCATCCCTCCATCCCTCCATCCATCCATGCCATTTTTGTACCTCTTGTGCACACACACAGAACATTTACATATATTTGTAATTCTCATCAGGCTCCACAGCTCAGCTCAGTAAGAGCAGCCCGATTCACTCCTTACTGTGCAGCCCAAGGTTTCCTCAGCCACGCAGTCAGACAGGTAACAGGAACGCAGGGTGCCTGTGTGATCTGTCACATCCACGAGGATGTCAAAGCTGGCAAAGGTGGACTTGGACTCTGGAGAGACATCACTGCAGAAGGTGCAAGTGTTTGACACTTCATTCACGATGAACCGGCAGACTGAGCTGAAAGAAGGAGAGAATTCATGCAGATATGCAATATATTCTTCCTGAAACATTTTTCTAGACTCAGATTTCCCAAGACACTTTGTCTTTAAAAAAATTTCTCATCTCCTAAACTCTTGAGTCTGCCTGAGACAAAGTGGCCTCTTTCTTCTTCACTCCAGGACCACAAAGAGCAAGTCCTTCACAGAGCCCACAACAGAAACCCACATGGCATCCTCCAGAGGAGTTTTATTTCTTCTCTGGGATTGGACTAAAATATTGCTCCATCTCACGTGGGTCTGGGGAAGAGGGACGAGCAGTTTTTAGCACAAATTCCAAGCAGGCAGTTGCTCACCATCTGTTGCGCAGAACTTTGGACACGTTCTCATCGATGTCCAGGGTGGAAATGTAGCCGTAAATAATTCCATGGAGAGGCTCCAGTTTCCCATCACTCTGGAGAGTTTTTTCTTTCAGCTGTTCTACTGTATAAACATCCACTACAGTCTCCACTATGAGTTTAAAAGACACGTTAAGTGTGTCTGAACAAAAAATGATTCAGAAGAGCAGCAGCAAAATGGATCTTAAGGCAATAAAAAGGAGATTTAAAGCAACAGAGAAGCCCCCCCCAAAAAGTGAAACAAAAGGGGATTCAGATCAGGAATATATCTATTATTTAATCTTTGTATCTTCCAAAAGGAGTTTTTGACAAAAGCTTTCCCCCTCAATCCTCCATACTTATTCCACACAGAAGGAACACACCAGAGAGGCTGCAGCTGGCACAGGCAGCTGAAGATACTGGATAAAATAAGGGACGGCCCAATATTCACAGTCCAAACTTTAAATATTCAGCCAGGCTGTACCTGAGTTTTGTTTCCCTGAACACAAGGAGCAGGAATTCTTTCAGCTGCACTATGAAATTACATTGTGCAGGTAAATAAAATCAAGTGTCTGTGTCCATGCTTACAGTTAATGCTTTCATTTGCCAACTCCTTCACTGGGTTGGGCAGAGCTCCTGCCTGGGCACTCTCTTTGATGAAGCTGAAGAGAACATTTGCTTCTGCTGTTTCTGAAGATGCATTTTTAAAAGCTGTTAGTACAGGTTGCATGTAAAAATCACAGCATTTTTATATTTTACAAGTTTTTATTCTGGTAGCACAAACCCATTGGAATTAGCCAAGATTTGCTTTTCTCTTTTTTTATTTTAACTGTTAGTCCTGCATGAAATAAACATCTGAAGGCAAAATAAAATAAAACAAAACAAAACAAAACAAAACAAAACAAAACAAAATAAAATAAAATAAAATAAAATAAAATAAAATAAAATAAAATAAAATAAAATAAAATAAAATAAAATAAAATAAAATAAAATAAAATAAAAGTAGAAGCCAAAGGCATTGGTCATCACTTAGCAGACCATAAGCAAGGAGATTTGTGAGAAGCAGGCAGAAGAAGTCACAGTTCCAATAAATTAATTAATGCATTTTAGCCTAGAATAATTACTAAAACCAAAGAAATACTTCAGCAGCTCTTACCTGGGTTGGTTGTAATGATGGTTTTGGATATCACAGTTGCAGTCATGCAGTTCCTATATTTGTCAAAATTGATTCTCACATCTGATGCAAATATAACTGTGCACAAAAACACCCCCATGTTACTGTAGAATAAATGTCACATGAAGAACTACAGTAAAAACATAAACCAGACTGTTTTACCTGTTTCTTGGGGGATCCAACTCTGTGCCAGCTGGATGGATTCATTATCCCAGCTAAATTAAACAAAAGTGGATGTATCATAACATTTTTCAAACAGCCCTCAAACTGTTTAGTACTAAACTACTAAATAATGTAGTTGTAATCAAACTGGCCAAAGGGGATGGTGACTCCTTTGTGACACACCTGGCACTGAAATTCCATGTGCCTATTTTATCCCACACCAAACAGGATAAAATAAAGATGGGGTTCAATGCAGAATATAGCTGGGAAAATGCTGCATTTCAGCTCTTATCAAAGTCATTTCTAGCTAAAGCAAATCCCAGTTAAAGGAGCTGTTTGTGAGCTGGGCTGTGCTGGGTCAGGCTGATTGCTCAGTTCCCTAGGCCAGATGTTCAGCCACTTCCCAACACTGGGATCTTTGTGACCGGGGATGATGAGACTGGGCTGAGGTCAGAAGTATCCCTCAAAAATGGTAATTTCATGGTCTCTTGATAAAATCTCATTCAGCTCCTCCTAAATTTGGCTGGCAAGAATGCAGCCAAAGCACGGATTTGTTCTGGTGGGTTTTCTCCTTAATCCTTGGAAAAAGATTTAAGATATTTCCTTTTCATCTAGTATTGCTCAGCCACCTCTTCACTGCTGGGCTCTGAAACACCCTGACAATGCTCAAATCCCAGCACTGAAAGAGAACTGTTGGAGGAGCTGCTCCAAATTAACCCTGGGCTGGAAGAGTTCACCCCAGAGATTCTTGTTTTGGGTTTTGTGGGTATCAGTTGTGTTAAACATCCCATGATAAACATCCCTGATGACAACGCAGTTCCTAGCTCACAGTGCAGGGCTGGCTGCCTACTTCCCTTGAGGGAACAAAGGTCACTGAAGTCAATTTTTAACCACCAAACAGCAACCCCAGGGCAAGGGAATACCCACACACCCACATGCCCCTGCACATGGAAAAGCCACGGGTTTATTGAACAAACTCTGGGCAAAATGCAAGGGTTCCTCTGTAAACAAGGCATTGTTTACAAGCAGGGATGGGGGAGGTGGAGTTGTGTTTGTAAACAGGCCAGAGTTTGAAAATACAGCCAAAGTCATATCAAATGTTTCTGCATTATTTTAGATATTTAAAAATTATTTTAAAACTATTTCAACCTATTTCCACTCCACTTGCAATTCTGCTTGGCCTTAAAAATGGATCATGCTCTTCTGTTTCCTGCCCTCCTGTCTGTGGAAGAAACTCAACAGCCTTGGCAGCTGCTTTTAAATGCCAATTCCTGAATTAACTCAAATGTCCGCATTTAAAAAAAGGAATTCTTTGGAATGAAGCTTCATTTTGCCATCCATGAGCCAGCAGGCTGTCTGCAAGCCATAAAACTATACAAGATATATAAGGCCACTAATGAATCTCTTTTTTAAGTCTCTTTTCAGTGTACATTGCTGCCTCATCTCAGTTGCCTCCTAAATAACAATATATTTAAATTAAAAGACAGGCTTATAGTTAATGAGTGTTTATAGCTGACGTCTTTACCTGTGCTTGCATAAATTTGTGTCTTTTAGAGAATTAAAGAACATTTTACCATACAATTGGGAAAGACCTCTCTGTTTCATCGTACAGCTTTACTTCACACCTCTGGCCTTTTCTTTTGTCTGAAGTCATAAAATACTTTGGCTCCCCAACCTTTAAGAAGAAAGAGAAGCAGTCACTTGTCCTCTACTCAGTATTTAGAGAATAAAACTCATAACCTAGAAAATAGTAAGGTTGGAAAAGGGGAGAAAACCATCTAGACTACTAAAAATGAGAAAATTTAATTTTTCCCTTCATTTTGTTGATAAAAGTCTCATCAAAAGATGTATGTGGATATTGTCACTCAGCTGCCAACTTGAACAGAGTGAGCCCTGGCCACTGTGAGGCCCAAAATCCGTATTTGCACATCTTTACAATGAAGTTACTCATGGCAGAGCAGAGAGCTGCTCCTCACTTACTGACATCACAGCTGCCAGCACGTTGAGGACTCTGCCATGGAGGCTTTGTCCATTTGCCACGATGTCCCCCAGGGAATAATAATCCTGAGGGTCCTTGACAGGCAGGTGCAGCAGAGACAGGAGTCTGGTGTCTGTGTCGTAGCAGGAAGATGTTTTGACCACGGAGTGATTTTCACTGAGCAATAATTTGTAGCAACTAGAACAGAACCAATCACATGGATCAGCACTGATGTATCAACAGTGTGAAATGTTAATTCAATTCATAGGAAAAACCTTATTCCATTTTAGTTCTTCCTAAAGGTACAAAAAAATTCTAGTAGGGTTTACTCAAAGAATGAAATTTACTCTGTTTAGTAACAAAGAACATTCTTGCTTTGTGACCGTCTATTTATGAAATATATTCTCCTTTGAGATTTGACCAGACATTGTTGAGCACAAGGAGGAAGGCACAGCTGCACAAGAAGAAAACACCAAATATTTCTACCAATTTCATGTTGCTGGAAATTAGAGCAAATCATAACTTTAATCTTTCTAGAAAGAGCAACCACTCTATGCTTTAAATTTACCTAGGAGTTACAGGGTTGAATTTTTCTTCTCTTTCTGCTTCCTTTGACTGAATTAAAGGATTTTCAATTGTAACTGAAATAAAACATTGATAAATAATGTTAGAAATTTATTATAGATACAATCACAGAAATTCTTGTGTGTACACTCTGCACGCTCACAAATTTTACCCAAACAACCACCGGGAGCAAAATCTTTCTATTAACTTAAAAAGATAAAAGCACATCCTATAAATAAATACAGGATTTTTGTTGTGGTTTTATGAGCAATCATAGTCATAGCTATAACTGAGGGAAGACAAACACCAAATGGCTTTACAGCTTATTTTTCATCGTTTATAAGACCCCAATACAATGTAAGGTTTTACACTGATTAACTGGCCAGTTCTGAGCTGCTGCACTCAGTGTGTTTCTGCCTGGTCTTTTTGTTGACAAATTTACTGGGCTTGAGTTGAAATCCTTGGAATCTTGTTCCTTTCCTCTTTATACTGAACAGAACCGAGCAATTTGTTTCCAATTAGGCTGTTTGCTGAGTCCTCAGAGCAAAACACAGCAAAGCCACCAGCACACCACTGATTTACATGCAAACAGAAACGTGGGAAGAATAAAGTCCAACTTACCACAGTCACCAACTCTGAAGCTTTCTGAGAGGGATCTGATGTACTCTTCTCTGCCCCAGGACTGGACATTTATGAAATAAGTTGGGGAATCACGAATGGTAAAATTGAAGGTGTATCTTTCAGTGCCAATGTCTACAAAAATAAACAGCACTGTAGCAATTCCTCAGCGCAGCTTGATTTCTAACTAGAATATGTGTATAAAAACTACTATTTTGAGGTTTTCCTGGGTTTTGGTGTGAATTTTCTCCCACTAGAGTCCAGCAGGTGGTGCAGGAACACGGTGGTGTTTGGGAATGGGCTGTAATTCCTGCTGTACTTGTACCTGGCCATCCCGCACTTAACTCCAGGCTTCTCCTGGAGCTGGAATGGCTCTCCGGACCTGGAGGTGCTTCCTGACTGTGTCCGTACCAACCCTGACTGTAGGTTTGTTATTTCAATTTGCAATTAATGCTGTATTAACAACATATAATTCCCATTTTTTCCCAGATGAAGCTGTTGCTACTCAAGCCAAAAACTACTTGTGTCACTCCTCAAGACATGTCCTCAACATTCCTGTTCTAAGAGAGAACGAATATGAAGGCACCAGATCCATTCCAGCAGTATTTATGGAAGAGTAGGTTCATATTGGTTCCATCTTCAGAGCATGAAGCCCTTCCATGACAGAGTTTTCCCAATTTCTAATTGATATGGTTTAGCCAAACCAATGCAGCTCTTTCATCTTGGTTCTCAAACACACACAATTTTTTTTTGGTGCATTTTTATTCTATCCATTTTACACTGAGAAATCTGTTTATAATTTAAATATCAATTTCAGTCATCTCTGCCAAATTACACTGTTGAAGAAAATCAAGTAAAAAGAGTTTAAAGGGACTGTACTTTTTCGGTCTGGAAAGCTTCTGACATCTGTTTTCCCAATAACCACCCCGATTACATTCTGAAAAATAAAAAGATTATAGAGTACAAGTATTAAACCCAGATGTAGATGATGAATTAGATT
This sequence comes from Monarcha castaneiventris obscurior, assembly GCA_026261815.1. Lineage (NCBI taxonomy): Eukaryota > Metazoa > Chordata > Aves > Passeriformes > Monarchidae > Monarcha > Monarcha castaneiventris. The sequence continues at coordinate 7,860,634 of JAMPIT010000856.1, read as the reverse complement.
TCATGGAATTATACTCTGCTGATGATAATAAACATATTTCTGACTGGTAATCATTTTAATCTATTTATTCCACAATACCATATGAGCTAAAGAGTAAAACATAAACACACAAGTTTACTTTAGGAAAAAATTGTGACTAATAAAAATATTAAAATAAATACATCTGTTTCTGTTTGTGAAGAAAATGGGAGGACAAAAGTTCATCCCAAACCTTCACAATTTTGGCTGCTCTACAGCAATCTCTCCTCAGGTAGGCAGCAATGTTGTTGTTTCATGCTCTCTGCATAGGTCTCAGATCTCCTCAAATGCTCCATGAAAAGTCTGGGCAGGATTTATTTTACAGTTAAGTGTCCAAGGTTTTCCTGGCTGTCAGCACTACGAGCCACAAGTGTGCACCCACAGGAGGTTATCCTGGCCTCATCCAAGCAACCTAAATTTCTACAGGTGCCTCTCTCTTGCTGTCTTTCAACTGACTCCAAGGGAGCTGAGGCAAGGAACTTTTCTGTTAATTCAAACCAAAATCAATCTTATTCTGCTTTGCTAAACCTGTATTTATTATGGGAAAACGTCCTGTTCTCAATTGTCAAACACAACTACTGGGAGCAAATATAGATGTAGATACAGATATATTATCTATCTATAATATAATATAACAGCTGTGTGGTGGGGTTTTGTTGCTTTTTAGGTGGTCCTCGGTGTGAGAGAAGAGTCTTGCAGGGTTAGTTTGGGATTTAAGAGGTAAGCAAGGAAATTCAGAGTGGGACAAGGACTTCAAGGAGAGACTGACAGTGCAATACTGCCAAAATCCTTCAGAACATGAAGCATCCCACATCACTTCCACTTCATAGAATCCTGGAATGGCTTAGGTTGGAAGAGGCCTGAAAGCCCATCCAGTGCCAGCCCCTGCCATGGGTAGGGACACCTTCCACTATCCCAGGGTGCTCCAGCCTGGCCTTAGACACTTGTAGGGACGTGGCAGCCACAGCTCCTTCACACAACCCCATCTTGCAGTGCTGCTGTCTCATTCCAGAAGAATTCCAGAGCCAGCTAGGAAGGGCAGGGTTAAAATTCAGCAACCCAGCCAGGATTAGTTTTGTACCTATTCACGAAGAGGTGTGACCTGCCTGACTTCACTGCAACAACATTGACACGTGCTCAAAAATCAGCTCTCCCTTTCCCAGTTTCCTTGGAATCACTAGAGGGAGCACGGGAACTGCCTTAGCCTGCAGGGATGGAAATACTCAGTAAGAGGGCACTTGTGTACAGCAGTGCAATATCCGCCTTCCAGACTAACCGAATACTTTATGTCCTCTGCGTGAAGTGATTCTGATTAGGATTTTGTTCTTCTATTTTGGGTTTTGTTTCTTAATTTGAAAAAAAAAAATCTATTAAATGAGAGTGCAACATTCCCTGTATCTCACCACCAGTCAAAAGAACTGACATTTAGGATGAGTGCCCACAGAAATTAGGCTGATGTAAATATCCAGTTTCCCAAAGAAATCTGCCCTGGCCCCGCTGAAAATGTGTTCACCTCTGTGTCTCCAACACCAAGCCTGCATGGGGAGCTGGCAGAAGGAAGGGATCTGGCTGCAAACTATTTTGGACTAAGGAAGGGAGAAAAACTTCCAGAGATCATTTCCTTGATCAGCTCATTGTGCAACTGCCCAAGCACTAATTTCCCCAAAAGAGGAGGGGAGCACAGCCCCCATCCCCATGCTGCCTGTTTTGGCAGAGCACTGCTTAAGGCTGCTCAACCAACTCATGAACACACTGCAAGTGTTTACACTTGAATCTCTTTCACTTTTTAAAACAAACAGCAAACTAATAAACCATGACATTTTGATACTTCAAATTGTGTGTTCAGCTGTTTTAACGTCCTAACACAACACACACTGATCGTTCTATCATGAATTACTATTTTATAAAAACACTTTCATTACCATGTGTTGCTAACTGCAATACTCAAGATTAGCTTTGTTTGTAAAAGAAAAGCTTTTAACTGGGTTAGTGGATCATTATTTGGGAGGAACTGTGAATGACAGGTTAAATTAGCATTGCTGAAGATCAGTTTGGATCAATATGGCTGTGAGGGGATAGAAAACCTCTCTTAGATCATCCCTTTTCTGTGATTCCTTTAATTTTTTTAAGTAAATGAGAAAAAAAAAATTGTGCCATCCCAAATAAAAAGCTGTGGGCATGGAAAAATGCTGTGTTTTCACTCTTTTGAGGAACATCACAACTTTCCTGGGGCAGGGGAGGGGGGATTCTGCCTCTCTGCTCAGGTGAGACCCCTCTGCAGAGCTGCCTCCAGCCCTGGGGTCCCAACACAGGAAGGACATGGAGATATTGAGGTGAGTCCAGAGGAAGCACCAAAATTATTGGAATGGCTGAAACAATTGGAATTGCTCATCCTGGAAAAGAGAAGCTTTGGGGTGACCTAATGGTGGCCTTCCAGTGGCTGAAGGAGCTGACAACAAACATGGAGAGGGACTCAAGGGATGGAGTGACAGGAGGAGGGGGAATGGCTTCACACAAAGAGAGAAGGGTTAGATGGGATATTGGGAAGGAATTCTTCCCTGTGAAGGTGGGGAGGCCCTGGTACAGCGTGCCCAGAGAAACTGGGGCTGCCCCTGGATCCCTGGCAGTGTCCAAGGCCAGGTTGGATGGGGCTTGGAGCAGCCTGGGATAGTGGAAGGTGTCCCTGACATGGCAGGGGTGGCACCGGATGGGCTTGAAGCTCCCTTCCAACCCAAACCATTCTGTGATTCTATGAAAACCTGCTTTTTTATCCCAAAGAAACAGCAACAACCCTGCTGTGGAACTGTGAGATTTTTACCCAGTTCAAACACCCTTCAGCAGAGCTGTGTGTGCATAACCAGGGCTGTGTCATTGGCTCAGAGGCACTGAGCCCTGCAGGATCAGGCCCTGCATGCCGTGAGAGCCTGTTGAGGTCACAGATGTATTGTGGCTGCATAGTGCTGACTCTGTAATGTCTTTAATAACGTCTTCACTAATTCAGCATCCATTTAAAGTGCTACAAAGAAGCCTCTGATACATTGAATTGTCCGGTCAATATCTGTGGTTGTGGTACCCACAGGCTGTGGACAACAACAGCATCAATTTTCATTTTGCTGCTTTGCACACAAAGAAGGGAAGGTCCTTTCTACCCAACAATTGCACTAATGCTATTAGTACCTAAATACACATCAATTACATAATTTTGCAGTAATATAAGACAGTCAGATACAATTTCACCTGGGAACAAAAGGACCATGGCTGTGAGACTTACAGGACGAGCAAGGTTTGGATGCAGATCTGAAAGTGCAACAAAGTCCCGTGATGAACGAGAATGAGCCATTCTTTATCTGAAACTTGAGGAAACTGACTTAGATTTTGTAAAAATCCAAACAAATCACTTAAGACCATTCACAGTGAGAATAACAAGTTAGTTTTTAACATAAATGTTTTGACTTAATAGCATCTGTTTTCAATAAGAGGCATTTCAAGCCATCTGAAGTAGACAATTCTTTATTGTTTGGATTTGGTGATGGAAGTTACGAATTTTACTGTGACGGCTCTACCTAAGCTTCTCAAATAAAGGCCTGTAATTTTTATTTATTATTCATCATTAAATTACTCCATTAGCACCAGGCTCTGAAAAATATTTACCCTCCTTCTCTCTGCAAAGTCCAACTGAATTTAATGAGGCAGCTCATATATAAAAGGCAATTTATAGGTGAGGAAAGAAAAGTGTTGGGTTGCAAAGCACCTTTAATTGAGGTTTTGGACTTCATATTAAACTATTTTAAAATGTGAGTTTATTCCTTCCTCGAAATAGAAAAGTTCTGAATTTATCAAAGTAAAATTAGTGATAACCAGTTCTTCTCAGGCTGCCAACGTGGCATTTACTGCCCAGCCCTGAGAGCACCCAGCTCCTCTCTAGAGATGCCAAAGCGGGGCCATGGGTGCTTTGTTAGACCCTCTGAATGCCTCTTCTTATTTCATGGGTACCTCAGAGACATTTAGATACTTAACAAAAAGTTGTCAGATTCTATTTTTTGTTGTAAAAGGAACCATTGCATTGTCCAAATCTTAATAACCTTTAATAGGAGAGAACTGCTGACATTTTTCAGAGGATGCCTGTTCAATCTTCATAACAAAATCCTGAATGGCTTTCACAGTCTTTATACCTGGAACCTCGTGTGAGAATTGTTAACAATTTCATCAGGAATTAGGATAAAGGTCTGTTGAACTAGAGAACAAACAAGCCTACATTTTAAAGAAAAATAAGCAGTTATCTGAGAACCAAGTGATTTCTCTAAAAGAGCATTTCAGTCTCACAGAGAGACAGCCCAGATTTGCCTTACAGAAACCACTTAACAATGGGGTCTCAAACCTGTTCCCATCCCATTAGATGGAAGAATTTATGTTTCCCTCCGTAGGAAAGTCACCTCAGCATCCCTCCAAGGCAGAGTAATATTCTCACCTCAGAAGGAGTTAAATATTGTTAACTGCCGTACCTCACACCAGCTGGGTTGCGTCAAAGGAACCAGCACCGGGAACACCTGTATTGGAGGAAGATTAAAATGGTGATTTAGGATTTTAAATGCTCTGGGTTCTGATAGCTGGAGCAGAGCTGCTCCACTCAGGGACCCCTCAGCTTCCTCAGGAACCCCTCAGGTGCTCAACAACCCTCCAGCCCATCATGGACCCCTCAGCCCTCCTCACACACCTGCCATTCCCCTCAGGTGCCCCCTCACAGACCCTTCAACCTCCTCCTGGACTCTTCAGCCCCTCAGGTACACCCTCACAGACCCTTCAACCTCCTCCTGGACTCTTCAGCCCCTCAGGTGCCCCCTTGCAGACCCTTCAACCTCCTCCTGGACTCTTCAGCCCCTCAGGTGCCCCTCACAGACCCTCTGGACGTGAAGGAGACAAAATGGCGCCGACGCAATGGCGGGAAAAGGGCTCCGTGCCCGCTCCTCCCTCAGGGCCAGCACAGGCTGAGGGGAGACGTTCTCCCATCCCCACACATTCAGTGGGATCTCCAGAAGGCCTGGAGCCCCTGGGCTTGAAGAGGTAACAACAGAGATAGATGGGATATTGGGAAGGAATTTTTGGCTGTGAGGGTGGGCAGGCCCTGGCACAGGGTGCCCAGAGAAGCTGTGGCTGCCCCTGGAGCCCTGGAAGTGTCCAAGGCCAGGTTGGAAGGGGCTTGGAGCAACCTGGGATAGTGGAAGGTGTTGGGGTTGGAACTGGATGAGCTTTAAGGTCCCTCCCGAGCCAAACCACCCTGGGTTTCCATGACTTACCAGATCAGGAATTTAAAGTTGGGTTCATTCTACAAGTATAGATGTACAACACACCAGCAAGACAAAGCATATTTGAGAAATCTCCGGAGAAACCATTCCCTACTTCCTTTTCTTTATGTTAGCTATATGGGAAAAAAAGTTGCAGCCTGTATTTTATAAATTAATCAAGATTTCTGGTTTAAGATATTATTTGTATTGATTTGCACCCAATACTCCTATATTTTCAGGCTTTGCGGAAGGCTGGCTTGAGCCATTATTCTCCATTTATATTGAATATAAAATTATATTTTATAAAATCAATACCCTTCACTTCTGCATCATAAAAAACTTTACTCCTGGTGAGTAATTTTATAACCCCAAGGTCATAGCTGTTGGAAGTTTTTAGCATAGCCTGACAAATTCTGTGTTGACTCTGTATTACAGGATCTTTCATTTCTTCAATTAAGCAACTGAAAATGGATACCACCTGTGCTCTTGTATTTATTGTGTGACAAAAGTCCACAATAATTATCCTTTGCTGATGACAAACGGGATGCCAGGGAACTGACAGCCTGGGTAGGGTTTTTTTTAGGTCACCTTTTATACAGTACGATCCATGGATCTGACTTTTTTTCATAGGTTTGAATCTCCACTTAACAGAATATGGCATTCTTTTCCGTCAGTTCTGTTGTTTTCATTATCTCAAGCTAATGAACGAGCGGAAGATAATGAGGCTGGTGATGGGATCCTAATCAAATGGGAAGGAGAACTTGGACACTGGCTGGGAAATGCTGGCGAAGGTACAAGTCTCATTCTTACAGCCATGACTGCAATGCAAAACAGGAAAAAAAATCCCTGAAATGAGACCTGTGGGGTGTCGACTGCTGCTGAAGGTGACAGATCAGGGTCCCAGCTCAGGGTCTTGGAGGAGCTGAGCTGGCCCAGTATCTCGGCAAGGTTTTGGTGGGACACAAGCCCCTGCTGCAGTGGAGCCTTGCAGAAGTGACTGGGGTCTTGTGCTGCTGCCCAGTGTGGGCAGGTCACCACATCCAGTGGGTTTTGTCCGGGTGGAACTGCTTTTCTCCCACAGGCACAAAGGGCAGGTGAAACCTGATGCTGCCATGTCCCCTCCAGGCCTTTGTTCCATTTCAAAGCCATCAGAACAAGGGTGCTGTTGTGCCTCTCCTCGGCTCCCCATAATCATCGGGTGGGTTTGCTTTGTGGTCTGCTTCCACTCCTATTTTCAATGTACATTTGGGGGGAAAAAAGCTGCTTTTTTACTTTCCCAGGATAGCTCCTGCTGGGAAGACGTTATCGGGGCCATCGTGACAGGATGCACAAAGGCAGGGGACAAAGTGAGACCGGGGTTCTTTCCCTCTGAGATGTCTGATTAGATGCTGAATTTCTGACTTGCAGATACTGAGCCAAGGACTCATTTGATGGACGTGCCTGTCTCAGGTGACACTGAGAATTCTGCCACTCACACAGCACATGGCACCTCAGGGGACAGTCAGGGACTTGGACTCCTGTGGTTACCGCAAACAAATAACACCTTTTTTGGCGCTTATAACAAACAAATGTCTAACCTGCCTTTATCCCACTGAGCTACAATGCCAGCTGATTCTCCCAGTTAGGAATTTTTAATACAAACACTGGAGAGCATCTGCAAAAACAAATGTTACTCAACTTGTAGCCAGCTTTACTCCAGCTTTCCTCCTCGTCTGACCTCAAAGTGGTCTCAGAAAGAAATCAGCATCGTTATCTCCCATTGACATCTGGGAAAACAGGGGCGAGAGAAAGGCCAGAAGCAGTTTCCTAAGGTCCATGTGCCACACAGAACCTGCTGCCCTCTCCAGCACCAACCCCCGTGGGAGAGCAACAGTGTTAATTCAGTGTTTTTCTGATCTAGTGCTTGATCCCTGAAAGCTCCAAGTGATTTTAACTCTCCAGCACTTCAGCGGCACTTAGCACTCTGCCGATTCAACCTGTGATTGGCAGAGCTTTCCCATACACTGCTGCAAATTGCCCAGTCCCTGCTAATTAGGCCTTCATGAATAGATTTATTTAAATTACTCTCATTGACATGGTCAAGGAGTGCAAATGCCATTTCGTAATTCACTTTAGCAATTTGTTATGTGACCATCAGTACACTTTGCATTCAGGGGAAGAAAGTCCAGCACTAGCAGGGACATTTCAGAAATCATTTCCAAAACCAGAGCAATATAAAAATATTTGCTCTGTGCATTTTCTGTTGCCCGCAGCATTTACTGAGAGGGCTTATTGAATATTTATACATCCTTAGGACCCGAAGAACTGGTAAAATGGAGAGGGCAGATGTGTAATTTTATGTAATTGGCTTGACTGAATGCATTAAAAGCAGCAAATTATTAAAGGTACTCAGTGTTCAGTGGTTTTGGCTGATACCTGAACTGGCGGAGCCTCGGGAGCGCTGATGGAGTAACGATGGACATCTTCAGCAGCAGCAATGCAGGTGCTGATGCAGCTAACAGGTGCTCAGTGTGTTCAGGGATAATCTAAATTTCTCCCCATCACCCCAGTGACTCTTTGTTCAGCTCTCACTCCACCCTGGTTCTCCCTTATCCTGGTCCCCAGCACTGGAACCATCCCAGTGCCGTTTCAGTGGGATTTCCTCGCTCCGAGCAGCACCACAACCACCTGCAGCATGGAAAAACAACAAGCCAGAGCTTTGTTGTAAAGTCAACATGACCCATGGCTGGTTCTCACCTAACCTGGGCTAATTCTGCCTTCTCTGGGCCAGGGCAGATGCCAAGACCTGAGGCTGGTGCACGCACGTGGCAGCAGCACGAGCCTGCAGGGAGCTCAGACCACAACATGGGTGTGAGCAAACAGGACCATGTGCCAAGGGCTCTGCTGGGAATGCCAACAGCTCTCTCTGCACAAGAAAAGCTCCATTGCCGGCAAAGACCAAAAAAATAAGGCTTTTTTTAAGGTGTAAATCTCGGTGCTCCATGTAGCTGCTCTTCCCACGGGCAGGGAGGGAATGGCATCAGCGGGGCTGGAGCCTGGCACGGCGTTGCTCCTCTCCTTCCAAGGCAGTGTCTGGGTGCCTGTTGATCAGCAGGCTCCATTCCTCGTGATTCCATCACTAATGAATCCCTTCTGCAGCAGTGCTGGAGCGGGAACATCACGCGACGGACGCCACACAACCAGGGAGGGACAGGAGCCATCGGCACCGACCCCTCCACCAAAATCAGCTCCCCTCAGGTGCCAGGGCAGAGTTACAGCACAGAAACAATATCACAGCTGCAATCTAAGCTCTTCTGGATCATCACTAAGTAGTTTGTTTATTTTCAGTGAATAATTAGCAAAGAAATTTATCCCAGGGCTAACCATTCTCTGTAATTTTTGTACCAAAAAGGCAGAATAAGATGCCCGCATAGGAATTCATTGCTTGAAAACAGTGACACAAGGCTTTTTTCTTCAATTTTCTCACTTTTTTGAAGCTCAGACTTTGATGGACCAAGATTTAAAGCTCTCAGTCTGCTGTTTAACTTGCCTAAGACTACAGAAATTCAAAATTATTCTTTTTAGAGCCTTCAGGCTATAGAGAATAACTTTTCCTGCACATAATTCCAAAATAATGTGAGCTCAGTGAAATGACTTGGATTTTCATCACTTTCTCCAAGACCAGAATTTCCTCCTCCCTCTCTGAGCAAACAAGTGATGAATATTTTCCAACAAAACATCATGAATTAAAACATACAACAATTAAAAATAGTTTTAGTGACAGCTCCCTGACATAGAGGAAGAATGCATTGAGGGGGGAAGAAAAGAAGATATTTAGCATTGTTGGCTGCTATTCAGACACTTCCAGCCATTCAAATCCATGAAACCAAATCCAGATTATATCTGCATTTCAGTTTGAGACACATGATACTGAGCAGTACCAATTAGGGGACACGGGATGAGCATCTCCCAGTGACAATACTGGGAAAAACCCTTCCAAACCTCCAGTTTCCAACCAAGTCTAAAGTTTGATCCCTGTATGTGCAGTTCATAAGGAGGAAAACTTGGGATGTAATTCCCAAAGACTTATGGGGGTGGCTGTAAAAGAAAACTGGGATCTTAGTGTAAATCAAATTTTTCCCTCACCGCAGAATTCAGTGAAGGGAGCACCAGAGAAATCCAAAGGGCCCATCCAAGCTAAACTTTCCAGCACAAATCCACCTTTGATCTCCTGGACGAGCATTTGGCCCCGGCCTGGCGGTGGCAAGGCTCCCACTGCCTCCCAGAGCCAGGACTGCATCCAGCCCTTCCGAGGGAATCGTGTGTCAACATTCCCACCGTCCTCCTGGCTGCCTGTGAGGCAGCTCGTTAGAAAGCTCCTGCAGACCCACACTGACATTTGGAGGGTTTATCCATTAGAAAAACAAAACCTCCCCTCAAAGCCTGTTCAAAGTGCAAAGGTACGAGACTTGATCAAAACAGGAGTGGATCACGAAATTCTCCCTTAAGAAAATGAACACTAGAGGTCAATCTAACAACTTGTCCCGGAAATATATATCCCTGGAATAAAATATTGCAGACTTCTGCGTGCAGTACAGCTCTAACTACCTCCAGACCCACTGGCTTGGCCCTGTGTTTCGGATCTAACAAGGGTTTCTCCTGTTCTTTTGGGTTTGCTCTTGTCTTGCTCTCCATTAGCGTTTCCTTTCTGGAGCTCTCCCGTACAGTCGCTGTCTCGAGTCATGGCGCTCCCTGATGCACTCAATTCCCTGTTTGTGAAAGCAAAGGGAGAATTGGCACTTGTGTAAGGAGGCTGGAGGCCAAATGTGGCCCTGATGGAGCTCCCTGCAGCTCGAGTTTGCTTAAGGATCAGGAGCAGTGGAGCAGCTGTCACCTTGCAGGTGAAAACCCCTCCAGCTCAGCATCTCATGGATAAATATGGAATGGTTTGGGTTGGAGGGAATCTTAAAGCTCATCCAGTCCCACCCCTGCCATGGGCAGGGACATCTTCCACTGTCCCAGGTTGCTCCAAGTCCCATCCAGCCTGGCCTTGGACATTTCCAGGGATGGGCAGCCACAAACCTATGGTTTCAAAGAGGCAACAGGGAACTGGGCTGGGATGCAGGGGATGGGTTTGGGACTTGCAGACCTCAAGTCTGATTCCCTTCCAATGCATCTCCCATCTAACAGCAGTGGAATGACTTCATTCCTGCACCTCATGCTTTCCTCATCTCTTGCACTCACATTCTGGAGGACCTTGAGAATGCAAACTCCCACAGACTATTTATGCTTAAAATCAGTTGCTTTATCATTCTGAAATTCCCAGTATTCCAATTCCATTGAGTTTCTTCCTCCTCCTTCCCTGCTCTTATCACCAGAAATAAGACACGGCCCTGCCAACCTGTTTCAGCCTCCCCATTGCCACCTTCCTCAGCAAATCCCAAATTCCCATCCGCAAACCTCCTGCATCAGCCAGGCTCGATGGAGCACAGGAAGCTGCCTCCACTGGGAAAGCCAAGGGTGATCCGAGGCACAAAAGTCAAGTCAGACAAAAGCTCAGACCCGGCAGAGACCTTGTTTAAGGACAAGATTTCTGCCGGGGAGTCACTCGTGTGCTGCTCCCTGAGCTCATCCGCGAGTGCTCCGCTGAAGCGGGGCCAAATCGCGGCTCTTTCTGCCTGCAGCCGGATACTGTAGCACCGAGTGAGGCCGAGGAGTAACATTTATTCACACTCAGGGGCTCTGCGCCGGGGGGGGCTGCCAAGCCCTGGCCCCGGTGGAGCTTTTCGTGAGCGAGCAGCCGGAGCAGAGCTCCATATGGCAGCGCCAGCTCCTCACTCAGCAGCTCTCCCGCTGCCAGTTCCCCTCTGCAAATGGCCCAGCGCAGCAGAAATGTTCCAGCTCCACCTTCCTATTACAATTACCTTTCAAAACCTGCCAGATGAATTCCTTCAAACTCTTCCAGGAAGTTTCTGGATGACCGCGGCGGTTCTGGCTGCGGCCAGTGATGCTCCCCCAGGGTAGCATCCAAGTCATTCCCAGGTGGAAGTTTCTCCCAGGGCATGTCCAAAGGGTGTCCAACCTTACTGCCCAGCTCTTCAGAGCCCAGGCACATCCAGAAGGTGCCACAGAGGTGATGGAAATGCCTCATTTTCAAGCAACCTGGCCCTAACACAGAGCTGAAGCTTGTGCAGGGATGCCTCTCTAAGCCATTCCCAGATAAGGCAGGCCCAGGAGAGATCTAGGAGGGGTGTGAGCATGGTTGGGACAGCCTTGTGCCGCTGGTGTGCATTAACAGCTTCTCTTCAAGGCATAAAAACTAGGCAGAACGGAACAGGAAACCTCCATTTTTGGGGCACTCGATGCCTCCCCTTGGCAGTTTTTCATCTATTAAAATGCACAAGATGCAATCCCTTGACCACAGGAGCTTCCCTTCCCAGTACCACCATTCATCCCCATCCCCCTGGGAGGTGGTTCCCCCAAAGGCTGACTGCCCAGAGGCTCTTCCCAAGGACAGCAGCAGCCCTCAGTGCCATCACCTGATGGCTCTGGGCATGTGGCAAAGCCAGCAGTGACACCAGAGGGGTGAAAGCCACAGCAGTATCTCAAGTGATGTGGTCTTAGCCCAGGCAGGACCAGACTCAATCCCAGGTTAGCAGGGAGCCCACTTTTGGTTTATGGAGCCATTCAGCCTCAGCTCCGCCATGGCACGTGCAGTTCCTGCCAAATCAATATCTGCCTCTTCCTGGGAAATAATTGTGTCGGTGGGACGTTAATGGGGCACAGTGCTCGTGGTGTCAAGGCTTTTTTTTTTTTTTTCAACGAAGCAAAGTCATTCATTTTCTGCCCCCTTCCCCGCCGGCAGCCTTCCCAAATGCACAAAATGGGCTCCAGACCCACCTCCTACAAGGAAATGAGAACCAGCCCCAGAGGATCACCCAGCAAGAAGCCTCTGTTCGGAGATCTGACGCCTCTTCAAAGCCAGGGGAGCAAATGTGCTCCTACCTCCGCTGATTTATTAGGAACGGCTGCGTCACCGATGTGGGGGAAACGCTTAAACGCTACCAGAGGGAAGGGAACGGAGCCCTGGCTGCCTGCTCTGAATAACCCCGCTCTTCAGGAGAGTTTGTTTTCATCTAATTAGATCTATATTGCATTCTAAAGGAAAACAAACAACCTGGAGACTGCAGCACATGCTGCTGGATGCTTCCCTCACTAGGAAAACAAACACCAGGGTGGCACTGCCGATGGCAGGCACGATGTGCCAAGGGGGGCTCTTGAATGACACGTGGCCCCAGCCAGCCTGGGACCGTGTCCCCACACACGAGCGGATGTGGGGAAAGCAGGTGGCTTCCCTGTGCTGGTGGGAAACAGCCAATATCCCCTCAGCCAGAGGCAGGAGCAAAGCCAGAGGCAGCAGCACCCCAGGAAAGGCAGGAGCAAGGTTTAAGTGAGGGGCGCAGCCCAGAGGTGTTTTTTCCTTCCTTTCTGTGTTGAAAAATTCTGGGTGTAAATCGTTCTATGTGTTTGGTTTTAATTTCTGCTGCTGCCCCAGTGTTATTTATGCTCTTGAAATACAACAGCAGGCACATGTAGAGTGTGGTGTTCATGAAATACAGCCCGCTGCCCAGGGTGTTTATCGACCAGTGCAGTAAATAATTCCAACGAGCACAACTCATCCAAGAGAGCAGGGACGTGGATGAAGGCTGCCCATCTGCCAGGGCCCTTCCCAGGCTGCCAGCACTGCACAGGGCAGCCAGATCTGCTCCAGAAATGCTCTTTTCCATCTAAAATGAAGCCAAGAAAGCCAAGTGCAGCTCCCAAGTGGGTCCTGGTGGCAGCTGTGCCCTAGGCTGGCAGGATGGCCAGTGCTGCAGGGACATCCCTGGGAACACGGGATGCAGCCCTGTGCCCACCATGGGATGCTCCCAGTTAGTGCCAGGACTTTAGCAGAAAGCAACTGCTCGACTGCATCCAAGCTGGAGCAGAGGCACCCAAGGGACACAGCCACACTAGAAGCTGGAGCCCCACAGCACTGTCAGCACTCCAGGACAGCCAGGAGGTCACTGCTTGAAAGAAAAGCTCTCTGCAAGGACCTGATTTGGTTTGGGGGTTGAGGAGAAGGCAGCAGTAACAGCCCTGTACAAACTGTCACTCAATTAGCGTAGGTGATGTCTGTGGAATTTATCCAACATCTGAATTCTTGCTTTTTTTCCAGGGGAAAGGCCAGAGGGGACTCTACATGATGCTTCCATACAGAGATGGTTCTCTCAGCTGTCCTGAGGATTTCCCTGGATGCTTTTCCTGTCCTGCAGCACAGAGAGCCCTGGAAAGCCCAGCACAAGGCTGAATAGATTTAGTGCAGCTACACTGGGACTCATTTATCTTCCCTCTGAGGTGAACCCACACCATCCTCAAGGACAGGAGCTTAACAAGCAGGGGAGGAAGATCTGAACCAGATTTTGACCTGATCTCAATCACGCAGCTATGCTGAACCAAACAGGGCTGATTTATGCCAGCAAGAAGCCAATGGCCTGGCTCAAATCCATTCCCAGCTCCCTCTGCCCCCAGCAATGCTGGAGCTGCCTGCCCACCCCAGGCAGAGCTCATCCCACCCCGCCAGCTCCCCCAGCAGCCCAGTGCAGAGCCATGAAGGGACATCAGCACCCAGATTCCATCCTGGCACACTCACACCAGACATTGCACCACTGACATCAGCACATGAAGACCCTCAGGGTAAAATAAAGCCCCTCAGAAGGGCCTGTGCTGCAGCAGAGCCTCCCCTGGGTGTCCCAGGGCTGCCTATCCCTGCAGGGCATCAGTGCCTGGCTTCAGAGGAGGCCTCAGCACCACACGTTACCTGTAGGACTGACTGGAACTCACAGCCAACTCCTCTGGGCTTCGCTGCCAAAAATATCACTGCCCAGAGGGGATAACCTTGCATCAAGCTCAGGTATCAGCCACAAAGCCAGGCTGGGAGAATGTCCCTGATCAGGGATCCCCACAGATGCTGCAGTAACACCCCCAGTGATGCTGCAAGCTCTGGCCCTGCTGCTCCCAGTTCATCTCAGGGCAGCATTTCCGAGCTGGGTGGTGCCCAGCACAGCACAAAGGGTGCTTTCAGCGCTTTTACCAGCAGGCAATCATGATATGCCATGGCCTCTCACCAGGGAGCAGCTCCTTCAGTTTAGCTGGAGTCTGAGACTTCCTGGAAGCCTGGAATCCTCAGGCTGGGACCCCCAGATCCAGGCAGCATAAAGTGCCAGAGGCTCTGCCTCCAGCCCAGCCCCTCACTTTGCAGCACTGCCCACACACACCAGGGCCTTTTGCCTTCCCAGGCTCCTCCCCAATACCCACTTGTTCCACAGGGAGACAGCAGCAGACACCCATCGGCCCCATTTCTAGCTCAGCACCTGCTCCTTTTCACCACCGAGGAGCCTCTCCCAGCCCCAAAGAGCTGCAGCACCTTCCACTCCCTGCAAAACGTCCCAGCTCAGCCCCAGGGCTGGAAGCACAAGTCACCTCCACACACCTGGAATCAGCAGGATGGGGGGGACCAGCACTGCAGCACTCCCCAGCAGCCCAAACCCCACAGATACCGAGCACAGCCACTCCACCTTGGCTCACTCCCCATGCAGGAGCTGCTTGCCAAGTCCAGACTTGGATCTAGCAACAGACTTTTGTGCTTTGGCTCATGGATCCTGCAAACAAGAGCTTTAATCATTGCTTGCTTTTATGCGCCGAGAGCCAAAATTGTCTTGTTAAGTACAGTAAGTGATCAGTACTCACAGCACAGAACGTTTCAATGGCTGCTTGTGTGGGTAATTACTCCAGGCTTGCCTCTCTTCCCCTCTTGAGAAAAATTACGGAATGTGGAAATTATTGCGAAGCCTCTCCGGACTCGGAATGTTTTCTGCCGGTTACTCCAGCCTGTGCCTGGATTTTGCTGCCTGGTTGTACCCCGTGCTGAGGGATGCCCATCCCTGGGCAGGCTGCACCAGGATCCCAAGGATCACACCCTCCACAGGCAGCTTCACAGCTGGGCTTTCCTCAGACAGAATAATCCCAATACCTGTCCTAAAGGTAACAGGAGGCTCAGCCTTGGCTCCCCCTCCCTGTCCTCCCCTGCCTGAGCACAGCACACATCAGCCAAGCCTAGAAAACGTTGATTTCATTTGTTTTTCCCCCATTTTCCCCATGCATCCCTAAATGGAAGCGTGGATCCGTGCTTGGGACCCCAGCTGTGCCATGGCCCCAGGCAGGAGCCTTTCCCTCCCAGCCCTCTCTAATATTACACTATTAAAGCTGCCTTTTGGCTTTTATTAGGATTTTTTCCAGAGATAAAAGCAGGCTGTGGGAGCAGAGGGAGCCCCAGCACTATCCATGTCCTTGGAGCTGTCAGAGTGGGGAACCTCAAGCTGGGAATGCTGTGGCAAGGCCAGGACATGCGAAGGAGGAGGAGGAGGAGGAGGAGGAGGAGAAGGATGATGATGGTGCTCAGCTGTGCATCCCTCAGCCCCAACTTGGATGAAGGGACCAGGAGAGCAAACTGCAGGGATGCTCCCTGCTCCAGTGGTCAGGGGATGCTTTTCTGGAAAAGGAGCAGCAAAATAGTCTCAGCACGCTTGGAGCTGGCTTTGCATCACCTTCTCCTCTGCAAACACAGCTGGAAGCTGAAACCTTGGCAGGAGGCTTCAGGCACTAATAAATCTCCTGGTGAAACAGGGACAGGACCCCATAGCCCCCATCCCACTCTCACAGCCCATGGGCAGCTCTGCTCTTGCCTCCAGGAGGATTTTGTACAGGGCAGCTGTGGAATGGGATGGAGGAAGGAAAGGCTCTGGGAGGATTTGGGTGAGCAGATAAAGCTAAAAGAGGTGAGACAAGTCCCTGAGAGGTTTCAGCAGTAACACCTCAGGGCAGGTTTATGTGCACAGCACAGTCTGTCCCCAGCTGGCAGGAGGGAAATGCTGTCACTCCAAAGCTCATTTCTGCAGGAGGAACAGTACAGTGCCAGCAGCTCCAGAGTCTGGGTGCCCCATGGCACCTCCATCACCCCGCTCCAGGATCCCACAGGAGCTCCTGCACTTCAGGTGTAGCTTTGCCCTCAGACCTCCCCACAGCCTAGGGTGGGTTCCTGTCACCAATACCCACCCCAGGGCTGGATCAGGCATTCCCAATCCAGTGTTTGGGTGCTGGGTGACCCACGCTGTCCCCTCCAGCCCCTGGTGGTGCCACCACCGGCACACATCCCCCTCCAGCTGCTCCGGGGGCTGCATTAAAGACATTTGGGTGTTGCAACCAGCATAGAAAAATGAGCTTCTTCCCTGGGAAGGTGGAGGGTTCCCTGTCCCCTCCACCAGGGCATGGACCCGTTCTTCTCTGCGCCATTTTTCCAAAGGGGTGAGGGACCAGGACCCATCACACACACCCAGGGCTGACAGGAAGGGAGCATTCCCGAGGAGCATTGCTTCTAAACCACTCCAATATGGCAAGGCAATGTTAACCAGCTGGGAAAGCTCTTTAAAGACCCTTAATTAAAGGCTGGCTGTTGCACAGGCCCCTTTCCCATCCCCACCAGGAGCGTTTCCCAGTTTCCCGGCCTCTCTCCCGCTGCCCTCCATCCCTCACACTTTCCTTCCCGCTGGCATCTGCCAGCAGCATGCTGCGGCTGCCGGGAGGGGGGTCTTCAGCAATCAGATGGAAGTTTGAACTCAGAGTAAAAGGAGAAAAAAAGGGAAAAATTCCCTCCCTGTTGATTTCCAGGCACAGCTGCCAGCGTGGATGGCAGTGCTGGGGCAGAGCTGGCAGTGGGAGCATCGGCTTAGTGATCTACACCACCACTCCCCAGCCACATAAACTGGGGAAAACGGGGCTGGAGCAGCCCTTACAGCTCCATTCTCTCCTCTAATACCAGCTGTGGCATCACCACGAGGCAGCCCCAAAGGCTCTGGCCATCCCCCTCCTCCTGCTTGCTCCACGTGTCCCCATTCCCTGGGGAAGGAGCAGTGGTGGCAGTGCCCTATCCCGTGTGTCCCCTCTACCCCACACCAACGAGGGGTACACAATTAGGGCCTGGGGCTCATCTCCTGCCAGAGGAATCCTGCCAGAAAGGCATCCATTTATTCTTTCAAGTGCTATAAATTAATCAACTGAGGCAACGTGTTGCTGTTTCCAATCAGAGTATAAATTCGGCATTTGCACAGAGCCATGCTGCTCCATCCCCAAACTCCACCCTGACCCTGCAGCCCCCCAAAAACAGCAGGAAGGATGCCCAGCACCCCCCATTTACCAGCCAGTTCCTGTTCCCTGAGCTGGGACAGCCTCTGCATCCTTCAGAGCTGGCACAGATCCTGCAGGGAGGCTCCGGTGCCCCCTCCCAGCTTTTATAGCCCACAGGTGCCTGGCAGCACGAGCCTCACCTGGGGACTGTGGTGTGGGACAGGGGTGGCCACACACGTGGCAGCAGGGAATGGGAATGGAATGGGAATGGGAATGGGGACGGATGGGCCTTTTCAGGGACGAGCATGACTTTCCCTGTTACAGGTTATAGACATTCGAGATGAAATGTGGAACTGAAAATCAGCCCTGTTGCTCTCCTCATCTCCAGACCCACACAAAAGCAGGGAAGTTTTAACTTCTTGCTTTTGGAGCTTTTTTTTTTTTCCCCCTTCTCTATTTTTGTTCTTTCCCTTCTGTCCTCCTAAATCTGGTATAACAGAAAAAGGAGTAAATAAAAAAAATTTGGAAAGCTCTTCCAGCCCTGCTCTTCCTGGCTTATGGAGTGGAATAGAGAGGGAGGCCCAGAGCACAGGAACCACAAAACTTTGGATAGTTGGATTTTCAAAACAAAACTGGGGCTAGAAATGGAAACTTTGGTTAACTGAGACAGGGATGAAAACTTCATTTCATACTTGGCTGCAAAGCTGGATCTCCATCATCCTTTTGCTCTGGCACTTCCCCAGTTAACCTGGTGCTCCAGAGGCATTTTTCCAGCTCCACAAGCACAGGGTGTTTTACCATCATCCCCTGAGCAAGCAGCTGCCCAAACTCCCTCTGTCCCAGAAAAACATCAGCACAGCGCAGCATCCTCTTGTTATAACTTTATTTCCAGAGTTTTTGAGCAGGAAGGTCCAGCAGCAACCCCTGTCCTTGAGCCTGGGTGGGAGTTTCAGAGCAATTCCTCTCGGGATGGGGATCCCAGAGCAGCTGTGGCTGCTCCATCCCTGGAAGTGTCCAAGGCCAGGTTGGACAGGGCTTGGAGCACCCTGGGATAGTGGAAGGTGTCCCTGCCCAGGGCTCCTGAGCACAGGATGGGCTTTAAGGTCCCTCCAGCCCAAACAATTCCAGGATTCCATGACCCTGGAGAATGAAATATCACAGTGGAGAAGTGCTCAGTGAGCACTGGAAGTTTCAAGGAATCTCTGCTCAAGCTGAGCCCTCCACGGCAGCACGAGTGGGACGGGGCTGCTGTCACTGCTGTCACCATCCCGCACCGAAACACTTTTCTTGGGAGCACATCGCTCCACTGGAGCTCTTGAAAGCACCACGAACGACCCCAAACTCCACCGAGGTGGAGCCAAGCCTGTGCTTGGCTCAGAGCAGGAACCGGGAGATTTCATCCCCTTCCTACCAAAGCTGCTTTTATTGTCTTGATCTAATGAAGTGCAGACTTCACCTGGACAGAGCCATAAGTGGCTCCTCTCGGAGGCAATGAATACAAATACTTGACCTCGTGAGCTGCGGGGCAGCAATTAGTTTAAGCAGGGGGTTTGTGTAACACTTCAAAAGTCTTAATCCGTGCGGTCAGCCCTGGCACGGTATTTGCCAGAACCTATTGAGTAGTCTTAATGAGTCCGCAAAGCAAGCTTTCAATACATTTTGGGTCGCTTCAGATGCTTCAAATGGCATAGTCTATATGGTATTGTGCGGCTTTAGAAAGGGCCGGGCTTTAAAAAAGTATGGTTCCCTTTCACAGGGCAGACAGAAACCATCTTTAGAGCCGGGACCCTTAACGTTTTGCATATCAATATGGCTGGGGCTGAATGCAGTCACTCAGCTGAGAAATAGGATCACTATCAGCGTTTCCAGGCTTTCACAGGCACTTGGGAAACTTTAAAGCCCTTCGTGGAGAATAATTCGGTCGAATGTCGTGGCTGGAAACAAAACCTAAACAAGCAGAGCGCAGTCCATCACGCGGAGCTGCCAGCGAGGCTGACAAGGGGCTCCAGCCGCTCCGACATCCCACCCCCGGCGGGGCGGTGGCCGGGGGTTCACAGAGCTGGGGGACACGGCCGGGGGACCCCGCAGTGGGCACGGGGTGCTGAGCCCATCCCCGCAGCAGCTGCATCGCCCGGAGGGCTTTGGGATTTCAGCCAGCACAATACCAGCCCTGGTTTCATCTCCTCTCACTATTCCTCGGGAATATCCCGCTTCATGCTGGCCACAAAGCCCCCAGGGACTGTCAAACCTGGATGGTCTCCTCCCAGAAACAGGCACCTGTTTGCATTTCACTCCAAAGTCCCCTTCAGCCTGTGCCTGCCCGTGTGACTCGCGCCGGGAGCGAACAGGAACGTGCCCAACCTCACCTGCAGCAGGGCACAGGCAGCAAACCTCACCCCCAGGGGCACAAGAGCCGTGCCAGCACCCGGGATGTGGGAGCGGAGGAGCTGCCTGGGAAAAAGCACCGGGCGGGGGTCTGAAACCACGCCGGAGCTGGGAGGAAATGGGATGGGACCCGTGGTACATCCCAAAAGCGGTACCTGCTTCCGAGGAGAGGAGAGGAGAGGAGAGGAGAGGAGAGGAGAGGAGAGGAGAGGAGAGGAGAGGAGAGGAGAGGAGAGGAGAGGAGAGGAGAGGAGAGGAGAGGAGAGGAGAGGAGAGGAGAGGAGAGGAGAGGAGAGGAGAGGAGAGGAGATGAGAGGAGAGGAGAGGAGAGGAGAGGAGAGGAGAGGAGAGGAGAGGAGAGGAGAGGAGAGGAGAGGAGAGGGAGGAGAGGAGAGGAGAGGAGAGGAGAGGAGAGGAGAGAGAGAGGGAGGGGGAGAGGAGAGGAGAGGAGGGGAGAGGAGAGAGGATGAGGAGAGGAGGAGGAGAGGGGGGGAGAGGAGAGGAGAGGAAGGGGGAGAGGAGAGGAGAGGAGAGGAGAGGACAGGAGAGGGGGTGGGGAGAGGAGAAGAGAGGAGAGGAGAGGGGGGGGGGGGGGGGGGGGGGGGGGGGGGGAGGATAGGAGAGGGGAGGAGAAATGAGAGGAGAGGAGAGGAGAGGAGAGGAGAGGAGAGGAGAGGAGAGGAGAGGAGAGGAGAGGAGAGGAGAGGAGAGGAGAGGAGAGGAGAGGAGAGGAGAGGAGAGGAGAGGAGAGGAGAGGAGGCACCTCGGCAGCATGGGGAGCTCTGGGATGCAGGTTTGGGATGCTGCGTGATGGAAGAAACCACAGCCAAAGCATATTTGCAAACAAAGCAGGGCCTGAGGGCCCTTCAAAACTCATAATTAGCTCATTAAAGAGGCAAATACAAGTTACTAATAAGATCTTAGAGGTTAATTAAATGTTTTCCCCATCTTTAATTAAGGGAAAACTAGTTAGTGCAGATTAAAGTAATTTCTGCAGCCTCCCGTGATGACCCTCGACGGCTGCAGATTTGAAAAACTGAGATTATTGAACTGAAAGGGCAGAGTTTGGGTAAACTGTGGAGAAGCTGGAATTTTCCTCCTAAGGGTTAGAAAGGCCCTGCTCTTTCAGCTGGGCCACTCAAGGAACACGGGAAGGTGATCCACAACTCCCTCTCCCTAAGCCTGGGCCTGGCATTTATTCAGAACTGCTGCTGCTCATTGTTTTGCTTAGCTGGGAAATTCCTACGGACTCTTTTCCATCTGCAAAACATCTCCCAGGATTGGGTTTTGCTGCCCAGCTGTCCCCTGGCCACCAGTGACTGTCCCACCCCCAGAACTCAGTTTAGCAAAACCCCACTGGCTGCCTGCCCCAGCGGCCAAGCGGTTTCCAAAGGTTTTATTGTGGATGGTGGATCCATCATCCCCATGAGCACAAACCCATGCTCCCCCCTGCCCCCCGGAGCACTCCCAGTTAACAGAGATCAGCAAGGTTTATATGGAAGAATATTTAATCTGCTCAGGGAGGGGAGAGGGCTCATCTGTGGCTTTATTTCTTAAATATTTCTCTCTACTCCAGAAAAGTCCATTTCTTGCCAGAAAAGGTCCGATATAAATTAGAACGAAGGGAGGAGGGTGCTGGTGGGGTGGGCATGGGCATTCCTTGACCACAGTGACCACGGGCATCCCCGGACCACAGTGACCATGGGCATCCCTTGACCACAGTGACCACGGGCATCCCTGGATCACAGCAGCCACGGGCATCCCTGGACCACGGTCCTGGCAGTCCAGGTGCCAGCCTGGCAGCGTGCCCTGGGGATGGCTCAGTCCCACCCAAAATCCTGCCCTGTCATCTGATAAAACTTCATGTTGAAGGGTCTGTAGAACTCCCGCAGGCGCTGCACCACCTGCCCATCGATTTTGGGGTGTGGCCGCCCCTTGGATTTCCCCAGGCAGCGGGGTTTGCTTCCCCCCTCCGGCTTCTTCAGGCAGGGAAAGCCCTTGGTCTCATTAAAATAGAAATGTTTGTCCGTCACCACCCTCTGGAGCCCCAGGAAGTCCTGGACACGGCCCATCTCCCCGGCAGGGTCACTGACGAGCCTCTCCCCGCTGACGAAGAGGAATTTGGAGAGCGGGAAGTACTGCAGCCAATTATCCAGGTGCTTGGCGTAGATCCCGATCCTCACCGCGCTCCAACTCGTGTCGATCAGTCCCGTGCTGAGGTTTTTGAAGGCCAGGGCCTGGAAGCTGGGGATGGAGGGGTTTTTGGAGAGGGTCTGTGTGTAGTCTGAGATGGCGCGGGTGACCGGGTTCCGCACCACCACGATCAGCTTCGTGTCCCGGGACATGTTGTAGATGCGCCGCGGGGCCTCCTTGGTGACGAAGTAGCTGGGGGTCTTCTCCATGGTGATCTGTCCCTCCAAGGTCCGTGGCATCAGGCTCCTGAGGAGACAGAGGGACACGGTCAGGGCTCAGCTGCTCCCAGCTGATGCCACAACAGGAGGGAACAAGCCCTAAACCCGGCCAGAAACGCTCAGGGGCTTCCCAACCACGGCCACCTCTCCCCTTTCCCTCCTGCCCCACCTTGTCACACCCCACTGGTCACCTCCTCGTCTTCAAAATCCTTCCCAGGAGCCCCCGTGCTCCAGTTTCTCTGCTCATCTCAGCGTTCTCTTTATCCCCTCCAGAGTCTTGTCCCTGGGAAGGAGCTCGCTGTCCCTCTGTCCCACCAGCAGCATCCACAGGGCACCTGCAGGCTGCTGTTCCCCCTTGGAATTCCCCTAAAACCCCTTCCCAGCCCTGGAAATCCCTCCTGGCCTTCTCCTCCCCGCCCAGTTTCAGTGGTTGATGGGCATCTCAGCACACACTTTTTGGGACGGGGCCGGTTTTCATCCCGGCCTCCAGTCGGATTTCATGTCCTGGAGGTTCCAACTCGCCCCGTGGGATTGCAGAGGAAAATCCCATCACGGGGGTGATGCCCAAGCAGCAGCTGGGAATGGAGATGCCCACCAAGGCTCCCTCCTCCTCTGCCTCCAGACAGGGAGCAGTTAAAGCCAGAAAAAGACTGTTTCCTTTTCAAAAGAAAGGCAGAAAAACCCTGAGGGCCCAGCCATTGTGCTGGGTAAAATTCACTGCTCTGATTGTTCCCTCGTGCACTTTAATGAGGCATTAATTGCCGCAGAAATTACCCAGCCATGTCACCCCGCGTGACAGAGCAGGTCCTCCCTGCCACCAGCACAGGCACCTGCCCCACTGCTCTCCACACCCTCCTCTTCCACCTCCAAAAAGAATCCCAGAATCCTGGAATGTTTGAGAAGGGACCTCACAGATCATCCAGTCCCACCCCTGACATGTCAGGGACACCTTCCACTACCCCAGGGTGATCCAAGCCCCATCCAGCCTGGCCTGGGACACTTTCAGGGATCCGGGGGCAGCCACAGCTTTTGTGGGACCCCCATCCCACTACTGGGGGGTTGTGCCTGGCAGGGAGCCGGGTCCCCACGGTGGCTGGGGACAGGAACAGGGACAGGAACAGGGACAGGAACAGGGACAGGGACCGGGACAGGGCCATGCTGGGGGGAGTCAGGGCTCTGCCCAGCAGCATCTGGTCCTTATGTAATCGGAAAAGCTTGAGGTTTCTGGGATATTTCCCCTGGACTCAGGAAAGAACACTTTATTAAAAGCATTTGCGAGCAACGCTGGGCCCCCACAGCTCCTTCCCCCAAACAAGAGGCAGAAGCCACTTGTGGCTTTCCCCCTGCCTTTTGTTTTAATTTTTGCACAGTGCCAGCATTTTTAGAGCCACTTCCTGTCCCTGGTGTCCTCACCTGGCAGCAGGGCCCCTCTGTTTGGCACCAGCGGGATGCCCTTCAGGGATCCATGAATCCCAGGGCAGCCACGGGTGCTTTTCCCATCCTTTCCAGCACCTTTTACCTCCCACCCCAAATAACAGCACTTGGCAGAGGCTGACTGAGCTCCTGCTGGGAAGCACCTTCCCAAACCAGGATCGGACTCAGGCCTGTTCCCTCCCTGTGCTTGTCCAGAGCCAAGGAAAACCCAAGGGCACAGCTCCGGCTCCACTGGGAGCACACCTCAGCTCCACTGGGAGCACATCCCAGCTCCATCCTCCTGCTGGGGCTTCCCAGCCAGCCAAGCATCCTTAACTTTCATTCCATTCACAAAGTGCCACAGGGTTTTCCAGGCTGCTTCTCCTGGCAGCTTCCTGAGGCATCCCTGCAGTGTTCCCCTGGGTGCCACTGGGATTTCTGAACGGCTCCTTCCTCATCCTCATCCTCCCCCGACCCCAACCCTCTCAGCAAACCTGGGCTGAGGGCCTAAACCAGTCCCTCAGTAATAAACAAGAAATTGTTTATTACCAGCAGCAAACACTTGGGATGACGTGATAGGAGACCCTGGAGAGTCCACGTTAAACCCCAAGCTGGCCCTGGACACTTCCAGGGATGGGATAGGCACAGCCCCTCTGGAAAACCTCTCTTATCCCCCCCTTCCTTCCTGCAGAGGGATGTTGGTGCCAGGCTGAGCCCCCCAGTGCCAGGCTGAGCCCCCCAGTGCCAGGGCCATCCCTAAGGGCTCTGTGGGGCAGAGGGACCCCCAGGACCCCACTCCCCCACACCAACAGCCCCTGCACCCATCCCACAGCTCCTCAGCACAGGGGACCTGCACCTCATCAATTACCACCAAGCACACCAGCCATGGCTTAATTACCATGTAATTAACAGAGGTTTTAATAAAAACCCAGGTTGGGGCAGGGACTCGCAGCTCCCATCCCAGGGACATCCCGGGATCCTGTTGGGATCAGCAGCCTCCAAGCATTCATTGTGCAGCACCTCCTCAGCTGCCCAAGCACTTCCAGCTCCTTGCACGGTAATTACGCATTTCACGTTTTCATTAACTCCCTAATACTTCCCCTAAATTGCCCCGGTTAATTATTGATAACACCCAGCTCCCTCCAGATCTGGCTAAAACTGGCAAAGAGCAGAGCTGGCTTTGTTATGCTCCACTTTAGCACAAACATTAGGAACTTTAATTAAATTTACAGTTAATTCTTATTGACCTTAAGAGAGCACCGTGGGAATGCCGAGCAGTGCCTGCAGGTACAGGACACGGCAGTGGGGGAGCCTTGGAAGGAATTGGGATTTCCAGAGGAGACTGTGTGCCCGGGAGGGGGGATAAAACCCTTTTACCTCTCTATGAAGCTGATGAATTTTCATTTTTAATTAATAAAACAGCTGGCACTTGAGAGGCATCGGAGCTGGGGTTTCCTACGTGGAGACATTCAACACGTGAAAATGCTTCCTCGGTTAAAGTAACACATAATAAATTACAGCAGATAAAATGATGATAAAAATGCAGAAAGCCGCATTAAATAGTGATTAACAGCCACAGCAGGCAGGGAATCAAAGCAGACTTCAAAAACTGGGCCAACATAACTTTCCACAGTTAATTGGTTCATGATTCCTGATGATTTTTGGAGCAGAACTCCTCCCAGCACCGAGCTGAGAGATCAGGGGATGCACTCTCAGGAGATAAATAATTCTCCATCCCCGAAGCATCCCTGAGTTATCACCCACGCAGCTCCAGGAAGGAAATTAACTCTATCCCAGCCCAAACCAGGAGAGCAGGACAGGCTCTGCCTGCAATTCATCCCCCTGAAATGCCAGGCAGAAGCTTTCCCATGGATACAGGTCCAGCCTGTGCTGGGGACGAGATGGAGGATCCCAAAACCCCAGAAAAATCACAGCTGGAAGTGATGGGTGCCACAGGGTCAGGGTGATGGGTGCCATTGGTGTCAGGGTGATGGGTGCCATGGGGTCAGGGTGATGGGTGCCAGGGGGTGACGGTGATGGGTGCCACGGGGTGATGGGTGCCACGGGGTGATGGGTGCCATGGGTTCAGGGTGATGGGTGCCACGGGGTGACAGTGATGGGTGCCATGGGTTCAGGGTGATGGGTGCCACGGGGTGAGGGTGATGGGTGCCACGGGGTCACGGTGATGGGTGCCATGAGATCAGGGTGATGGGTGCCACGGGGTGAGGGTGATGGGTGCCACGGGGTCACGGTGATGGGTGCCATGAGATCAGGGTGATGGGTGCCACAGGGTCAGGGTGATGGGTGCCACAGGATCAGGGTGATGGGTGCCATGAGATCAGGGTGATGGGTATCATTGGGTCAGGGTGATGGGTGCCACAGGGTCACGGTGATGGGTGCCATGGGGTCAGGGTGATGGGTGCCACAGGATCAGGGTGATGGGTGCCATGGGGGTCAGGGTGATGGGTGCCATCGTGTCAGGGTGATGGGTGCCACAGGATCAGGGTGATGGGTGCCACAGGGTCACGGCTTGCAGGTTTTATGTCATTACGAAGAAGAGAAAAAAGGGGGGAAATAAAAACCCCTCCCCATCACTATTTTTCAAAAATGAGCCCGGACAAAAGCAGTGAAAGAAGGGATTTCTGCCGGAGGGGGGACATGGTTGAGAGCTTTCTGCAGGGGAAAGAAAATGACTCTTTCAAGGCACTGTGATGGGCGCTGGGGACGAAACCAGCGCATCTTAGCGTGGTGAGGGCTCCACCAGCCCAGCCCCAGGCCGGGGACACCCCTCGGCCCCAAGGGACACCCCCCTCCCGCGGGCAGGGTGACAGGCAGCCGGGACGGGGCCCGGGGGGGGCGATAGAACCGTTTTTTGTGCAAATGTAAAATAGTTTGGAACCGGGAGAGGGGGCCAAGGCTCGGGACAGATTTATCCTCTGGCGGCAGACACCCGGTACCACCCGGATCTGCATATGAATCGTCCCTCGGGCTTATCTCAGCCCGGGACAAGGCTGCCTTTGTGGCCCCACGGCAGCTCTCAAGTTGTCAAACTGGAACCAGTTCTGGAAACTCAGAGATAGCGGCCTTTTTCCTTCCAGGCAGCTCAAATAGCAGCACCTTGGCTGGGGAAAAAGGTGGGAGAAGGCAGGGAGGGGGCCGGGATGTCGGGAGGGGCAGATCCAGCCCCGTGTCCCTGCTCCCGGCCCTGCCGAGGAGCTCCCACTGCTGGGGGACGTGGCAGACCCCAATTCCCCCAGAAAGGGGCGGGCAGCCGGGCTTACCCCATCCCAGGCCTTTCCATGCCCACTCCTTCCCGGAGGAATCACCGGGCATCGGCTGAATGAGCGCAGGGCACGGACGGCTGGGCTGGGTGAACTGGGAAAGATGATCTGGGCAGGATGAACTGGGAAGGATGAGCTGGGCAGGCTGAACTGGGCAGGCTGAACTGGGCAGGCTGAACTGGGAAAGCTGAGCTGGGAAGGATGAACTGGGCAGGATGAGCTGGGAACTGGGCAGGCTGAACTGGGCAGGCTGAACTGGGAAGGTTGAGCTGGGAAGGCTGAACTGGGAAAGCTGAGCTGGGAAAGCTGAACTGGGAAGGCTGAACTGGGCAGGATGAACTGGGCAGGATGAGCTGGGAAGGCTGAACTGGGAAGGAAGGATGAACTGGGCAGGATGAACTGGGAAGGAAGGATGAACTGGGAAGGAAGGCTGAGCTGGGCAGGATGAACTGGGAAGGAAGGATGAACTGGGCAGGATGAGCTGGGAGCTGGGCAGGATGAGCTGGGAAGGCTGAACTGGGAAGGATGAACTCCCCAAGCCGCCCGGGACCAAATTAGTCCGTGTTCCTTTCTACTCCTAATTACCGCGCTGTTCCCCCTCTCCTTCCCCAGCAGGTCCTGCCAGTGCCCCCCAGCCGGCAGAGCCCCCCCAGCGCTCCCCATCGCCGAGCTGCCTCCATTATTTTTGATTCTTTCACCAATTCAAAAATGTGCAAATGAGGCCGCGGCTTTCCAATCAGGCCTGGCCGGGAGCTAATTGGCTTTAAGCAGGGAGCTCTGAATATGCTAATGACGGCAGTAACAAGCCTGTGATGCTCCTGGAAGGGGAGCCAAGCCCTGGGCTCCACCACGGGCTGACTGAGACACGTCAATTAACAACCAGGCAGATAATTTATTAATGCTCCTGTGCACCCCTCTGCCCTTTGCTCCTAATTACAGTTTGATACATGAAACAGCGAGGGGGTTTGGCGGGTCGTGCTCCCGGCTGGGGCGTCCCCAGGGGCTCCTCCTGCCCCCCAGAAGCTCTGAATTCCCCCCCAGCAGCCCCTCGCCCCACTGAGGACCACGGCTGGGGGGTCTGCAGCCCACACAAAGCACCCCAGAGCTCTCCCACCGCCAGCCCAGGGGGGACGGGGTCCCTGGGCTGGGATTCAGGTGGATAAAGAGGAAAATGCGATGGATTGTGCCACGGCTGGTCCCTGGAGGGTCTGAGCCCCCAAACCCCCCCTTCCCCCCTAGGAATTCGCCCACCTGCGGGGCTGCAGAACAGTGGGGAAGCAGCACTGGCGTCTGGGGGGGGCTCTGGGAAGGGCCGGGAGCCGCGGGGGTTTGTGTTTGACGGGGCATCAAGATCTGGGAGATGCGGAGTGAAGGCAAGGGGAGAAGCTGGAGCCGACATTTGCATTTCTAATGGCGCGGCTGCTTTCAGCAGTCACCCGACACCCAGTTATTAACCCCCACAAGAAGCGGGGCCGGGAAACATCGCTGCTTTTCCCATCCATAAAGTCTCCCAGACCCCTTGGTATCCCAGGTTTCCCGGTAGGAAGGTGAGGAAGAGGCCATGTCCCCCCAACCCCGCAGTCCCCACACACCCCAACCCAGCATTTCCATGGCATTTCCGTGGCCATCCTGCCCATGTGGGTGGCCACAGGCGGCAATTACGGGCCTTGGAGGATGTTTTCCTTGCACGGTTATTCCAGCCGGGTCGTTAGGGTGGAAGGGGTGGATGCATGGGATTATGGAGAGCAGGAATCAGCCTTAATCCGGGCGCAGCTCATTCCCTGCACTGGAGAGGAGGCTCCAAACAGGGTTTGGAGAAGGCCCCTCCTCACCCTTCTTCACTGTGGAGCAGCTCCAATATATGGGGTCACCCCAAAAATGCCACCTGAACTCCCCCGTGACACTGCCAGGGACCCCTCACAGCCAGCACCGCTGGGTCTCTCCCTGATGGGGTCCAAAAGGAGCACCCATGGACTCCTTCTCCTTCATGGAGTTTGAAGAACCGTGCGTGAAAAAGCAGCTGAAGCCAGTGCTTGGGTGAAAACAGGTGGGGAATAAAAGAGCTCAATGAATCCCTGAAAAACCCTTCAGGAAATGGGGACTGGCATGTGCCCAGCTTGGTGGGACACTGAAATCCCAAAAACCCTTCAGGAAATGGGTGCTGACACGTGCCCAGCTTGGTGGGACATTGAATTCCCCAAAAACCCTTCAGGAAATGGGGGCTGGCACGTGCCCAGCTTGGTGGGACACTGAACCCCTAAAAACCCTTCAGGAAATGGGGGCTGGCACGTGCCCAGCTTGGTAGGACACTGAATTCCCCAAAAACCCTTCAGGAAATGGGGGCTGGCACGTGCCCAGCTTGGTGGGACATTGAACCCCCAAAAACCCTTCAGGAAATGGGGGCTGGCACGTGCCCAGCTTGGTGGGACATTGAACCCCAAAAACCCTTCAGGAAATGGGGGCTGGTGCCCAGCTTGGTGGGACACTGAACCCCTAAAAACCCTTCAGGAAATGGGGGCTGGCACGTGCCCAGCTTGGTGGGACACTGAACCCCCAAAAACCCTTCAGGAAATGGGGGCTGGCACGTGCCCAGCTTGGTGGGACATTGAACCCCCAAAAACCCCTCAGGAAATGGGGGCTGGTGCCCAGCTTGGTGGGACACTCAATCCCCAAAACCCTTCAGGAAATGGGGGCTGGTGCCCAGCTTGGTGGGACACTCAATCCCCAAAACCCTTCAGGAAATGGGGGCTGGTGCCCAGCTTGGTGGGACACCGGGCTGGTGTTTGGTGAGGACAGGGCTGCCAGGAGCACTCTGAGCTCTCCACCCCTCTGGAATGAAGCCCCTCTGTGTGGCAGCAATTAGAAATCTCCTCTCCTGGCCGGCTCCCCGGTGTCCCTTTGATTCCGGGCGCGGGGGCGAGGGCACAGCCTGTGGCAGGTGTCCTGCGTGTGACCCGGGTCAATCGAGGGCTCTGATCTCCAAATGACCCTTCCCAGCAGCGCCCGTGTATCCCGCTCAAACAGCTTGCAGATGAAGGAGCAACAGACTGGAGATGATTTATTCAGGAATTAAAGGTTCAGTACCCCTTTTAAAGGCTGCGCCTCGGCACTGTCAGCCTTCATTGCACACAATTAAAGGGCTTGGCTGCCCCAGCCCCCGCTCCTGCCTTCCAGGGAAAGGAAATCAAACAAAACCAACCCCCCCCCGCCAAGCCCCGGTCCCCGGGGGGGGAGCAGTGCTGAAGGACTCAGGAACTCAGGGCAGGAGTGGCCCTGAGCTCCAGCCTGGGAAGCTGCTCCAGCTCCATTCTCTGCTCGGGATGGGGGATGGAGCACTTGGGTTTGGTCCCCGCTCGCAGGAGGGGATGCTCGGGGCTGGAGTTCTCGTGGCTCCCGGTGCGAGGCCTGTTCCTGCAGCTGGAGCTTGGGGAGATGCTGCTGGAGCTGCACCGGAGAGGATTTATCCCTCCTCCTGGTTCTCCCTCCTCCTGGTTATCCCTCCGGGTTCTCCCTCCTGGTTATCCCTCCAGGTTCTCCCTCCTCCTGGTTCTCCCTCCTCCTGGTTATTCCTCCTCCTGGTTCTCCCTCTGGCCCCCCTCCAGCACCTTCAGTGCAGTGAAGGCACTGCAAACTCCATCCGAATTCCAACCCAGGTTCCAGTTTCCCTGTCCCACCTGAGAGGGGAGATCGGGATAAAACCCGCCACGGTCGGGATGAATTCTTCCCTTCCAAGCTGTGAGAGCTGCAGTGGTTGGGGGGAGCGGCTCCCGCGGGCTGGAGCAGCAGGAATTCAATGAAAAGCTTCCTTCCTCTTAGGAAAGAAAGGGAAGAAATCCGCTGGCAGCAGCGCTGGGATAATCCCTTTCCAAGGCAGTAAATTTTCCTGCGGCTCTCCCGGAAAGTAATCCAGCGGATTATTGCACCTTTCAGCACAGGCAGCCTTTAAACACCCTCTCCCCTCCCCGTGGATCTGGTGCTTTATGACCTGACCCGCTGTCTGAGCAGAGGGAAACACGAATTACCCTCCTCTGAACCTGGAATACAGACACTGGTGACAGATTTTATCCCCCTGGTAACTGGGATCCTCGGCAGCGCCAATAAATAAGGAAAAATTGCTCTCAGAGCTGCTGGGGAGGGAAGGGGATCCCACTAACTGTGACTATCCCAAGTTTTTTTTTTAAAAAAAACAGAAAAAAAAATCTCTGAGACCACTGAGTATGTCTAAAGTCCTCGTTTTCAATTACAAATAAAAAATTTGCACTCATCAGTTCTCACTAAATTATCGCATCCTGGTCCTGCCTGGTTTCCCACCTTGATGGAGGAGAGCATAGAAAAGGCCTTAAAAGGTCACAAAAATCATCGAGGTTTTCAGGTTTAAAGTTACATGGACAGCAGAAACAGGAATTGTTCCACTTCCTGATGCTTGGTTGTGCAAAAGGAAAAGGAAGGGACACTTTCCATTATCCCAGCTTCCTCCAACCTGGCTTTGGACACTTCTAGGGGTCCAGGAGCAGCTACAGCTTCTCTGGGCACCCTGTGCCAGGGCCTCACCACCCTCCCAGGGAAGGATTTATTCCCAATATCCCACCTAACCCTGCCTGATCCCAGTCATTCCCCCTCGTCCTGTCACTCCCATTCCAAGCGCATCCATCCCCTCGCTGCCACATCCCACGGGACGCTGGCTGCAGGCACTCCCAGCCCACGGGCAGCGCTCCCGGAGCCACAAGCTCTCAGCTAATTAGCCCGGCCTAATTAACCAGGGCACAGCGCAGGTGGCAGGACCCGCATCCTCCTCTGCGGGGCTGGGTCCCTGGGATCCCTCCTTGCCCCGATCTCGGGGGGCAGGCGAGGGGCACCCCCAGAATTCCTGCCCATCCTGCCCACGCTGCCATCCCGATCCCGGCCCCGCCGCAGGTGCAGGAGCAGCGGGAGCCCGGCAGGGAGGGAGGAAGGGAGGAAGGAGGAATCCACACATGTCCGCCAGATCCAGCCCCTCCCGCCGCCGGCCAATTGACAGCTGCCCTGATTTGATCAGCAGCTGCTGACGAGGCATCAGACAGGTCCCCAGAGCCATGAATAATTTCAGGGTATTTGTGTTTATTTGATCTCAGTATGGGGCGGCCCCGCCGCCAAGCCCGGACCCTGGCGGAGCCACGGGGAAGGGGCTGCCGGGCTCTCCAGATGGTCGCTCCGAGGCCACCGTGGCCAGGGCTGGCTGTCCCCGGGCTGTCCCCGGGCTGTCCCCTCCAGGCAGGGCTGCCTGTCCCCGGGCTCCACGGAGCTCCACAGAGCTCTTCGTCCCGCTCTTCATCCTCCTCCTGCACAGCCAGGGCGATGAGGAGGGGACTCCTCAACAACTTTCAGGGAATAGAAAAGATGGCCCCAGCCTCACGACTCCTAACATAGCTCATTCCAACATTTTCAAGTAATTTATCCAGTTCCTCCTGTTTCAAATGGACCAAAATGAGCACTTTGTGCCAGGTGCCAGGGCCACCAGGCCCCACTAGCGTCATCGAGGTTCAGATGTTGGGAGGGAATTAATCATGGTTGGATCTGATGCTAAGAAATCAAAGATGTGAGGGGTGAGCCCATCCCCTGCCCTCACAGCAACATCTCCCCCACCCCCATGAGCTGATCCATGCCTACATCTCGTGGAAGCTTCTGCAAAAAATACTTTCCCAGTCTGGCTCTGCCCTGCTGAAAAAGCACCAAACCCTGCTGGAAATCCTGCTTGGAACTTCAGCTTCAAACCGACCACGAGTTGTTCTGAAGCGCTTCCAAAACTGCCTCGTTTCTACCTCAGCAAACATAAATCAGCCCTCGCTCGTGAGCTGCAGCCAGGGCTGGCAGCGGAGCCGTGGGGATCCATCGGCACCAGCTCCAGGGACAGTTTTAAGCTCTCTTGGCCAGATCCAGGAAGGAATTTGGGAACACTGAGATTGCCGGTGACTCTGCAGCTCAATCCCCTCGTGAAGGGGATTCCCCTCACCGCCACCCCTCTGGAGAGCTCAGCCTCAGCTCTCCCTCTCTCCTTTCCACCCTGTCAGGAGCATCCCCTGTTTGGGGACATCCTGTTCCCCCCAGCACCAAACCCTGCAGCGCTGGACACCCAGCAATGGGCTCTGAGCAGGAGGTGCCCTGGGGGTGACAGAGCCAGCGGTGCCCTCACCACGAGGCGCTGGACCAGCCCCGCTCTCTGTGACCAGCAGCAGCTCCAGGGACATCCCAAAGCCATGCCAGAACTGTGGGGTTTGGCCCGAGGGAAGGAAAGCTCCATCTCGGGGCAATTCCCTGAGTTCAGACAAACCCCCGCGGGTGCCTGGGCCGGGTGCCAGGGCTGGCAGATGAGTGGCATCATCTGCAGCCCCGCTCTTGGCTGGGCACAGGGACCTCTGGGGGGCTGCAGGGTCCGGGGAAGGGGCAGATGTCCCCCAGGCCCCGGGGGGCACTCAGGTGTGGGACAGGGCAGGATAGGAGGGGGACGGGCACAGCGATGTCCCAGCTGCACACGGGCAGGAAGGGCTGAAATGTGCTGAGGCAGCAGTGGCACAGCTCGGGGCCCCAGGCACGGAGGATCCAGGCATTCCCATTTTCCTGGTGTGGCCCTAATGCCTTTGACAGCTCGGGCAGGTG
Organism: Monarcha castaneiventris obscurior; assembly: GCA_026261815.1. Classification (NCBI taxonomy): domain Eukaryota; kingdom Metazoa; phylum Chordata; class Aves; order Passeriformes; family Monarchidae; genus Monarcha; species Monarcha castaneiventris. Next base: position 7,827,010 of record JAMPIT010000856.1, on the reverse strand, counting down.
ACAGAGGGGCTGCTGCTGCCTGGGCCTGGCAGGAGCCTGATGGCCTGGAAGTGGCAGCAGCTCTGCAGAGCCCCAGCTTGGCCCCAGGTTAATGCCCCCGAAGGTGGCAGTCGCCCCTGACCCCTTGAGAGAGTCACCTGCAAGGACACAGGGATGGAGCCAGGACTGCCCACCCCTCACCACTGCCACCTTTCCAGGCTGAGAGGGGCAAGGAGCCATAAATGCGTTTCAAAGAGAGAGATTTTGGGTCCTCAAAAGCCTCCAGGTGAGGACAAACCATCCCCTTGTCCCCCTCCCCAGCATCCAGCAGCCAACCCCCTCCATCCCAGAGCTCCACAGCCTCCTCCTCGCCTTTGGGGGCTCACAGGAAAAATTTCACCCTAAACCCCCTGTCCTGGCCACCATCTCCCCACTCGGTTGCCATGTCCCCCCCAAAGAGCCGGTTCTGGCTCTCTACAGACACATCCCACGTGTGTTCCAGCTCACGGTGGCTCCAGGCTGGAGGAGCTCATCTGTCCCCCCTCCTCCAAAACCCCAGAGCCGGGGTTTTGTGGTGTTTGTCTCGGGTCCGACGCTGTCATGCTGCTCTTGTTGGGATGGCAAATGCATCCAGTTTTCCACAGAAACAACAAAGATTCCCCATCTGTGTCAAATTTGTAATCCAGCCTGAGGGAAGATGGGAAACAAATTTAGCTTTTTTTTTTTTTTTACTATCAGAGAAAGCCTCATTTCCTGGCGAGGAGCTTCGCCTGCAGCATGGCAGAGATGGGAGCCAGCATTCCCAAACTTCTTCATGCCAGGAGAAGGGAACTGGGAGAGAAACCCCAGCACTGGATGGGATGGCAAACGGTTCCCGTCTCCAGCAACTTGCTCAGCCCTCACACGGGACCCCACAACTGCTGCCTCCACAGATAAGGGAGAAGCCTCAGAAATCCAGCCAAGCCTGGACAACAAGGCTTGGGAATGCTGGGGGTGCTGCTGGGAGCCCCCTCCCCCTCGCACTGGGCTCAGCTGGTCCCCAGGTGAAGGAAATCCCCCACAAGGAGGGAGCTGGGGGTGGATTATGCACTTCACTGCAAAAAGAAGGAAAGCTGTTCCTCCAGCTGTGGAAAAGGCGGCTCGGAAATGTCCCAGGAGAGGCTGGATGGGGCTTGGAGCACCCTGGGATAGTGGAAGTTGTCCCTGCCCATGGCAGGGGGTGGCACTGGATGGGCTTTGAGGTCCTTTCCAACCCCAACCACTCTGGAATTCCATGATATCGATGTTTCTCCAGCTTCCTGAGCCATGGGCAGCTCCCAGAGCTCTGGGTGAGCCCCAGGTGATGGAGATGGGGGGTTCCATCCGTCCTGTCAGTGCTCCCTGCCTCCCTCCTGCCAGCAGGAACAACTGGGAATTCTCTAACAAAACACTTTCTTCACTGGAAAAGCTTCAGTTTGTGGCAACTGGAGTTATTTGTGGGAAAGAACTGGATTTTGCTTATTTTTAGGCTGGTTTCCTAAGGAAGTGTGGCTTGAGCAATCACACGCTCTGTCTGTCTGTCCAGCTGTCTGCCCATCTTCCCCAGCCCCGCTGGATCCCACCGGCCCATTCCAGCCAGACTGGATGGAGGACGAGGATCAAAAATAGGAATTTTTGTACATTTCCATGGAAAACTGCAGCTGAGTGGTGGCCAGGACCTCAAGCACTGCCCACAGCTCAGGGGGGAGGCAACTCCAGCACAGCCCAGAGCCAGCAGCCCCACCCACACCAGTCCAGTCCAGTCCACACCAGTCCCACCAGCTGGCCTTCAGGCTCGCCAGTTCCCCCTCAGTACCAGGTGTCTGTGCAGGAACTGTTGTGGACAAAAGAGAAATGCACCTTTTGCACCCAAATCCCCTCTGGAGAAGCTGGAAAGAGCTCAATGCCCTTCCCAAAAAGCAGCCCACCAGGGCAGACCCTTTGGGGTGTCCCTGTTCCCAAGCAGGAGAATCCTCCCTGGAGCCAGGGGCTGGACTCTGGCAGGTCTGGGGCATCAGAAATCCACCCCACATCCTGACCCACATCCCAGGGCAGCGCCGGGACTCTGCTGCTTTGTCCCCACTCTGCCTTTTCCATAGGGAAAACAACGAGGGAGCATCCCAGCTCATCCCAGACTGGCGTGAGCTCTTCCCAATGAGGAAAACACCCCGGGATCAGGCAAATCCATGTTCCCATGGGCTCCTCACTCTCCCTGAGCCCAGCACAGGACACTTCCCTACTTGTACGGCACTGGGAGTGGTTTGGTGAGCCAGAATTCCAGCACTTCCAGCAGCCAGGAGGCTGAACACGTTCCCCATCTCCCACAGCACCTCCGTCCTTAACTCGACACTTCAGGCTCTGGCACTGATGGATGAGCTGAGGGATGATGGATGGGAGTGTGACCTGACGGGAACATCGATCCCAGCAGCCCTGGGCAGCAGAGCCAGAGGAACCAGGGAGCCACAGCAGGGCTGGAGCCGGCCTGACAGGCTGCAACAGGAAAATTCCTTCATGGAAAGGGTTGTCCAGGGCAGGGGTGGAGTCCCCATCCCTGGAGGGATTGAAAGGCCCCGGGATGTGGCACAGGGGTGGTGGCCTTGGCAGTGTTGGGGAATGGTTGGACTTGATGTTCAGAGAGGGTTTTTCCAACCTCAGTGATTCCATGATTCTGTGATTTAAAGGACTGGAAACACCAAGGCTGCAGAAGCTTCAGGAACAGCCACTGGTGAGGAAAAGCCCCAGATACCACAGCCATGGATTTGGTAACTGCAGCACAGTTTGGGTGTGTGATAACACCCAGCCCGAAAACATCCACAGGCAGCAGCCACGGAGAGCAACAGCTCCCTGTGCCTGCCCCTGGATCCCTGGAAGTGTCCAAGGCCAGGTTGGATGGGGCTTGGAGCACCCTGGGATAGTGGAAGGTGTCCCTGACATGACAGGGGTGGCACAGGATGGGGGTTTAAGTTTCCTTTCATTCCAAACCTTTCCATGATTCCGTGATTCATTGGTCCCAGAGCCAACCCCACCCCTGCCAGGAGCAAGGCGATGATCCCACACTTCTGTGGGATCGCCCCCTCCACAGGGAGCCGAGGCAGTGCCCAACCAGGACCCTCGTGAGCTCTGTATCCCTGGGATGTGAGTGGGAGGGATCTTCCCAGCCCAGGGCCCCGGCAGCTTCTGCAGGACCACAATTTTCCCTTTTTTCCCCCTTTTTGAATGCAAGGGAGGGAAAATCCGGGGCTGCTGGAGCTCCGGGGGCGGCGGGAGGCCAGGAGGCGTTCCTGCCACGGCGCCACGCCAGGACTCTGGCTGCCCAGGAAGGGCAGGGAGGACACTGGGAGCTTGTTTGCTGCTGGAGCCCCGCAGGGTGGGGTGTTCAGGGCTGGCAGGAGCCGTTCCCAAAACCTCCCCTCCGCTGCTGGCAGCCAGCACAGCCCCCCCCAACAAGGGACATCTCCCACCAGTGTCCCCGTCCTCATCCCCGGGATGGGGACACGGGATTATCCCTTGATCCCCCCAGGTTGGACCTGGGCTCTGCTTGCCCCATTCCAGGACTGGTGGCAGCAAGGGGGAGTGAGGCTGGAAGTTGGGAAATGCACTTGGGTGTGATGTGGCTCCAAAGGGACTGATGCGGGATCAGAGGGGCTGGTGCAGGGCATTAACCAGAATCACAGAATTACCGAGCTTGGAAAAGCCCTCCAAGATCGACCCAAGCCTTCCCCAGCACTGCCCAGGCCAGCACTGCCCCATGTCCCCAAGTGCCACATCCACAGGGCTTTAACTGCCTGCAGGACTGGGACCCCACCCCTGCCCTGGGCAGCTGTGCCAGGCCTGGACAGCCCTTTCCAGGAAGGAATTTTTTCCTAATATCCCACCTAAACCTCCCCTGGCACAGCTTGAGCCGTGTCACTTGGGATGAGAGGCTGGCACGATGGCATTTTGTGCTCCAGGATGGAGGGAAGGAACGGAGCCCTTGGCAGAGCCCCACACCCCTGGGGACACGGGACATCCCTCTGTCCTTGAGGATGGAGCTGCCCCTTGGATGGATGGATGGATGGATGGATGGATGGATGGATGGATGGATGGATGGATGGATGGATGATGGATGGATGGATGGATGGATGGATGGAGGGATGGAGGGATGGATGGATGGATGGATGGATGGATGGATGGATGGATGGATGATGGATGGAGGGATGGATGGATGGATCATGGATGGATGGATCATGGATGGATGGATGGATGGATGATAGATGCATGGATGGATGGATGGATGGATGGATGGATGGATGGATGGATGGATGGATGGATGGATGGATGGATGGATGGATGGAGGGATGATGGATGGATGATGGATGGATGGATGGATGGATGGATGGATGGATGGATGGATGGATGGATGGATGGATGGATGATGGATGGATGATGGATGGATGGATGGATGGATGGATGGATGATGGATGGATGGGTGGATGGATGGGTGGATGGATGGATGGATGGATGGAGGGATGGATGGATGGAGGGATGGATGGATGGATGATGGATGGATGGATGGGTGGATGGATGATGGATGGATGATGGATGGATGGATGGATGGATGGATGGATGGATGGATGGATGGATGATGGATGGATGGATGGATGGATGGATGGATGGATGGATGGATGGATGGATGGAGGGATGGATGGATGGATGATGGATGGATGGATGGATGGATGGATGGATGGATGGATGATGGATGGATGGATGGACAGACGGACAGGCAGCAGGACAGCCCAGGGAGTGCTGCTGGCTTCTATTTGAGGGAGAAGCGACCACAGGGGTGGTCTGGCCTGGGATTTGGGGCTCCTCCCATGGGTGTTCACCCACCAGCCAGGGCTTTCTGCAGGGATCCCGGGAATCCCGGGGACGGTGACACCACAGCAGGGTCCTAGCAGAGCCCCCAGGCTGGTGCCAGGCTCAGGACACACACACTGTGCCTGTGGGCACCGGGATAATGCTCTGCTGGATCCCCCCATGGAATGCCGAGGATGCCACACGGGGACACACAGGCAGCCAGGAGGAATTCTGCTCCAGGATTAAATTTAAATATCGGGGAATAAAAGTAGTTCTGAAAAGTGACCTTGCAGCAAATTGCTTTTTTTTTTTTCCCCCTGCACAGCAGCAGCTTTAAAGTAAAACAACACAATCCCAACCCTTCTTTAGGCATTCCCAAATAGTTTTTTTTCCCCAGTGATTGTGAAAATTTAGATCAGAAAATGTGTTGGGTAAAAATATTCAATTCCCCACAGCCTGCAGAGCCTCATCAAAAATCCATTTGAAGTATTACTCTCCAATCCCTCGTGGCAATGGGATATTTTAAGGTCAGTTAAACTTATTATTCACTCAAGATTTGCTTTCAGGTCCCTGCATATTTCAAACAGATTTTCCCTCATCTCTAACCCAACTGTGTTACAAAAAGCCCTTTCCTCCCCCCACCCCCCTTTTTTTTCCTGAAAAGAAAAAAAAGTTGTCAAAAGAAAAGATCCTAATCAGAAACAGCTTCTGAAGCCTTAAAAGCCGCTACAGTTTGTACTTGTTACCCAAAAACATTGACGCTATCTCCAGATCCCTAAATCCCCTGACTCCCAAAACACTGAATGGAGCCATGCTTGGAAAAGAGGAATTAACTCGAATTTGTTTTTCTTATTTGCAATTCATTTCCTCGCAACAGGGTTTACACACAGGTTTATTTTCTTCTCCTTCTCCTTGTACAAGAAAAAAAAAGCAACTTCCAAAGCTGCAGCCTGGGTTATTTTTGGATTATTTAGGATTTCCAGCTCGATGGAATTGCAATTTCTGCTCCTACCATGCCTTTCCCCTCACAGGTACTTTTGGTCAGGGTTTTTTACATAAAAAATCACCTAAAAAGTACAATTTAAAAATTTCCCCTAAACCACAAATGCCCATTTTCAGCTGGAGAGGAGAAGGCTCCAGGGAAACCTCAGAGCCCCTTCCAGTGCCTAAATGGGCTCTGGGAGAGCTGGAGAGGGACTGGGGACAAGGGATGGAGGGACAGGACACAGGGAATGGCTTCACATGGACAGGCAGGGTTAGATGCGATGTTGGGAAGAAATTCCTCCCTGCGAGGGTGGGGAGGGACTGGAATGGATTTCCCAGAGAAGCTGTGCCCTGGAAGTGTCCAAGGACAGGGCTTGGAGCACTCTGGGATAGTGAAAGTTGTCCTTGCCCGTGGAACTGGGTGATCTTTAAGGTCTCTTCCAACCAAACCAGTCTGGGATTCCCTGATTCCATGACCAGCCTCCCCCAGGGCCTCTCTGAGTTCCTGTTCAGACCCTGTAACACACACGGGATGGGGACACTCCCAAATCCCCACTTCCCTGGGATGGAGGGGTCACCCTCACAAACCATCCCCTGCTGCCTGCGTGCTGCTCAGCGTTTATGCCCCGGATAACAATTCCCCAGATCCCTGGGGAGGTCACAAACAGCATTAAGAGCTCTGCCCAAAGCCACCACGGGAGGCAAATTGAGCCGAGAGGAAAAGATTGCAAGTGCCCTAATCTTGCTCCGGAGAGCAAAGACTTTGGGAATTATTCCCCATCCTCGGTCCCTGCAGCCATCTGGGTCGCATTTCTGCACTTACTCCATCAGACATATGCTGCTTTTATCCCTACCCCTGGCAGCTCTCCCCTCTTCCTTGAAAACATGTGCACCCTCCGCTCTCTGCTCATTCCCAGCTCGGCTCCGAGCAGAGGCTGCGAGTTTGGCTTCCAGAGCTGCTTCCACCTGCAGATTTCTCCCTAAAAATCCCTGTTTGCCCAAAACAAGGCAGAGTGAGATGCAATTCTGAGTTGGAGCCCCGCTGCTGCAAAGAGGCATCGCTCCTCCAAAGCCAAGAGGATCCTACTGAATCCTGCCAGGAAGGGCTGGGAGGGGACAACTCCTCCAGCTGGGAAGCTCTGGAGGACCAGAGTCTCCAAAAAGAGGTTTTCCCTCAGATCCCACACTGCTCTCCAGCCTGACAGCGCACAGGCTCTGCTGGACACCGACACACAGGACAACACATGGGATAACACAGGATGGAACATGGGATAACACATGGGATAACATGGGATAACACATGGGATGAAACATGGGATAACACGGGATGGAACATGGGATAACACATGGGATAACACAGGATACAACATGGAATAACATGGGATGGAACATGGGGTGGAACATGGGATGGAACATGGGATAACATGGGATAACATGGGATAGAACATGGGATAACACATGGGATAAAACACGAGATAACACATGGGATAAAACATGGGATAATACACAGGATAACATGGGATAACATGGGATAAAGCACGGGATAACACATGGGATAAAACATGGGATAACATGGGATAAAACATGGGATAACATGGGATAAAACATGGGATAATACACAGGATAACATGGGATAACACATGGGATAAAGCATGGGATAACACATGGGATAAAACATGGGATAACATGGGATAAAACATGGGATAATACACAGGATAACATGGGATAATACACAGGATAAAACACGGGATAACACATGGGATAAAGCATGGGATAACACATGGGATAACATGGGATAAAACATGGGATAACCCATGGGATAACATGGGATAAAACATGGGATAACCCATGCGATATAATGGGATAAAACATGGGATAACACATGGGATAAAACACGGGATAACACATGGGATAAAACATGGGATAACATGGGAAAAACATGGGATAACACATGGGATAATACACGGGATAACATGGGATAACACATGGGATAAAACATGGGATAACACATGGGATAACACATCCAGGCTATCCCAGGCGTGGTGTGGGACCTCACCCCACCTTCTCCCACCAGCCCACTCTTCCCACCTTCCAGTTCCAGCTTTCTTCCCTCTCACAAGCAGAACGTCCAAAGGGGACCAGAAGCCAGAACTGTAAATACCAGGATGGAAAGGGAGAAACGGGAATGTTGCACTGCTCCAGCAATGCAGGCTCCCACCGCCTGAGCCAACAGGACCTGGACCTCTACACACTCCCAAGGGCAAGAGAAGGAGATCCAACAGCCTGTCCAAGGGCAGCCAGAGCTGCCACTCCAGTGCTGCACGTGGGAACAGACCCATGAGCCGTGAAGCTCTTTCAGAGCTGCTCTTTGGGATCAGGCTGAGCTTCCACCGAGCAGAAAGATTCCAACCCTGGCTCTCTCCCCACTGGAGGTGACTTCCTTTCCTTTCCCTCAGTAAGACCCTGCTCCTCACAGCCCCCAGCAAAGCCCACCCTCACCTTCACCTTCACCTTCACCTTCACCTTCACATCCACTTTGGCTGCACCTTCGTCTTCCATGAGGCTCCGGCCATGAGCGCCCTTCCCGCAGGAAGAGCCTCTCCCGGCCCACGGCCGGGCAAGGAGGGAATTACATTTCATTACACATGGTCCAGGGGCTTAAGCATCAGGCCAAGCATTACCAGATGTGCAGGGCTCTCCCTCAAAGCCGTCCCCGGGCTTCAAGGCCTCCTTGGATATTTAATCTGTTGGTATCTGGAGTGTGAGGGTCAGGGATGGGGTTTCCATGCAGATGCTACAAATCTCCTCTACTTTTACCATCACCTTTTAATAACGCCGTAAATCACCAGGCACTTCTCAGGTGACCCAGTAATTGCCCATTTGTGTCTCTGAGCAAAACTCAGCCAGATTCTTCCTCCTCTCTGCAGCGAAGGAGCCTTGCTGGGAGCGAACTCCGAGGGGCTGCGTGCCCCTTCTTTCTTCCAGCAAAGTCATCTCCTGGCATCTGTGCTTCAGCTGCAGCGTGGCAGCACAAGGAGAGGGCGAGGAACTGATACAGGAAGATTAAAAAAAGGTTGGATGAGTCTGTTCCTAATGTGAGCCTTGCTGCTCGCAGCCTTTGATTGCTGCACAAATAAAAGATGGAAATTCACTGGAGGCAAAGGAATTAATTAACGGGAGAAGAAAGGAGCATCAGTCTGTTGGAGTCCTGGCATCAATTCCGAGCCAAGTTTTGAAGTGGCAACAGTTTTCCTTGTTCTTTTAAGTTGTTCTCCTCTGTCCTGCACGGTGACTGGGGGAGCTGACAGGACATGTGGTGTCTCATTCTGATCATCCCGGGGTGAGGTGACCCCAGTGGCACAGGACAAACCTGCCTGGCTGTGGGGGCACCCCCAGCCACTGCCCCAGCACCTTCTACCTCCTGCTGCTCCCAGCTGCTTTCATCTGATCTGCTGAGATCCTCCAACCACGCGGAGCCTCCAGCCTTCACCAGGCTGCCAGCATGGTTTGGAGGCTCTTATGGCCTGGGAGATGGTTTGGGAGATGCTTTGGGAGATATTTACATCCCCAAATGGTTTCATAACCTCTGCTGCTGAGGTTTTGCTGCAGGTGAGAAGAACATGAACCACCTCCAGCCCAATTCCAGCTCAAACTGGGATTCTGTTCAAACACAGCAGTGCACGTTCACATGGGCCGTGGTTCTCCTGGCTCCTGGGACTGTTTTCTTGCCTTCAGAACATGCTGGCTTCAAGCAACAACTGAAACTCTCCCTGTGTCAAGGCTCCGTGACTCAAAAATCATCGAATCTCTGGGGATTCTTAATAAAATCAGAAGAGTTCCCACCCTGTCCTCCACCCAGATCGCGCTTTAATTTACATTCAGCTGCGTGCAAAGAGCAGGATCTGTCCCCAAGAGCTTCCCAGCTGAGCTCAGGGGGTCTCACAGCCAGATTTCTTTCCAGAGAGCACTGCTAACCGCTGCTCTGTATCCATCAACTCAGCTCCAACCTCACCCAGCAGAAGTGGGGGTTTTGGGGGCTGTTTTGGGGTCAGAGCTGGGTACATCACACACACAGCTGAGGGTGGAAGCCATCAGCCCTCGGTGTCATGAAACCAGAAACCCCAAACAACCAGGTGTGCCTTGACACTCCCAGCAGCTTGTTGGGCTGTGATGCTGACATGAGGCTCACACAGCTGGACACAGCTGGAGTGAGGTGGTCACTAAACTTTTAAGCCTTTATTTAAAGACATTTTGCTGAGAAAAAAAAATGTTTAGAAAAGGTCTTGCACCACCAGAGTGATTAATGCTGAAAGGAATCTCCCCTCCACCGTCCTGTTCAGTAATTCAAGGTTTATGAGCCTTTAACATGACAGAGGCCTGGGTGTGATCCCTGCTCAGCCCCGTGGTTGCAGGACACCCTCACACGCTTCCTGATACTCCTCAAAGCAGGGAAATATGAATTTTTAATATTCACACCAAGATCAGAACTGAGCAAGGCTGTCCCTCATTATCTGCCTTGTAACGAGACGGGGATCAAACGGAGCGAGGACGCGGTGGCTGAGTGACACCGGCCCCACACATCCCTTCTGATGACACAGCAGGTAATTAACCAGCATGTCACGCTCAGGCTAACGAGGGTGACCCGCTGGGGCCACACTGGGCTCCCTGCCTGGGGCTGGGGGCTCTGAGGCCACCTCTGCTCCCCTCTGGGCTGGACTCATCACCAGGGATGAGCTGGATCGATGGATCCCTCCCAGCTTGGGATATTCTGTGAGTCTGTGAGCTCCGAGCTCAGCACAGGCAACGTTCCCGCTGCCATCACAGCCCAGAAGCTGGAGAAGGTCGGGGTCATTGTCCCTGATGGTTCCCTAAACCAGCCCAGGGGTCTGGGGGGGCTGGGGACACCTTCACCACTGACTGGGAGAAAGTGAGGGATGCGATACAAACGCTTGGAGAGACACAACCACAGCCCTGGGGGGCACGAGTGACCCAGAGCCATCTGCCAGGGCTGACACCAGGAGAGAACTGTGACAGAACCGGAGCCCACTGTGCTTCCATCCATCCCATGCCGCCCAAAACGAGCTCTGAGCTCCGGCGGACACAGAGCCTGTCCATCCTCCCTGCAAACCTCCCCGTTCACACCAGCCACAAATAAACACCAAAGCATCTGTTCAGCCATAGGGGCCAGCCAGAGATCCCAGGAAAGCAGGGAAGCTCAGGGCAGGACGGTGCCAGACCACAGCAGCTTAAATCCCAATCCTGCACAGGGTCCCTTCCATGGATCGGATGCTCCCAGCCCCTCGTGTCCCGTCCCGGCTGTCCAGTGGCAGCACAGGGAGCAGGATCGGCTCTGGGGGACTCCTCTTTCCCTTGTCCTGCTGGCAGCAGCCCAGCCCTGCCCGACGGCTCCTTTGTGCCGGCAGCGGATGCAGGTTGTCACGCTCGGGGCTCCGACACCGCGGGGGGACGTTCCGCCTGTCCCTCCCCCCAAAACCGGCTTTTCATGCGGACAAACGATGCCTTCCCTCAACAAAACCTAAATTCTCAGCCGAAAGTACTTGGCAGCGGCCCCTAGAAATTTTTCTCAGGCTTGTGTGGCTTCAGAAGATGACTTTGGGAACCAGAAAAGCGCCGGAGGAAGCGGCCCGATGGCTCTTGGGGAAGAATAAACCCCCCATCCCTCCGGCTGTGCGTCCCGCCGGGCTGGCGCTCCCGGGGATGGAGCTGCTGGGTAGCTCCGAGGGGCTGGGAAAAGCCAGCGGCAGCCCTGGAGAGGCTCTGGCACGCCGGGACCACAGGGACATCAGTGTCCCCCCTCCCCAGCTCCAGGTATTGACAGCGGCAGCGATGAGCGATCTTGCTGACAAGCGCCTGATCAATGGCACTTATCGAGCCCCTCCGCGCTGCCGGTAATTGGAGGATTTCTTTCGCTTCCACTTCATCGACATTTCCTCCCTGGCAGGGTGTCCGTGGAGCGGGGGTTGTCACTCGGAATTACCGGGGAGCTCGGTGGCACGGGTGGGATGGGGACAGCGGGACGAGGGAGCTGGCAGGTGGAGACAGGGAAAACATTTGGGCACCATCAGCACTGACAGGAGCATCCAGAGAGGGGGAAATAAAATTAAATTAAATTAAATTAAACAATCTGATGTAGGGCTGTGGAGATGGGAGCATTTTGGGATCCTGCCCTGATGGGGGCTTGATTTCACTCACAGAAGGAATTATGGAATTGTGAAATCATGGTTGGAAAAGCCCTCTAAAATCACCCAGTCCAACAACCCATGCCCCCAAGTGCCACATCCACACGGCTTTGAAATCATTCTGGGGATGGTGGCTTCCCCACGGCCCTGGGCAACTGTACCAAAGCTGGACAGTCCTTTCAGGGAAGAAATTCTCCCAGTATCCAACCTGAACTTCCCCTGGCCCAGCCCAAGGCCGTCTCCTCTCCTCCTGTCCCTGTTCCCTGGGAGCAGAGCCCGACCCCCCCCGGCTGCCCCCTCCTGTCAGGGACTTGTGCAGAGCCACAGGGTCCCCCCTGAGCTCCTTTTCTCCAGGCTGAGCCCCTTTCCCAGCTCCCTTAGCCGTTCCTGGTGCTCCAGCTCCTTCCCCAGCCCCGTTCCCTTCCCTGGATGCTCAATGTCCTTCCTGCCACGAAGAGCCCAAAACTGACCCCAGACCTGAGCAGAGTCTCCCTGCACTCCCAGCAGGTCCCTCCTGCCCTGGGCCAGGGGCTGCCGTGGGGAGCAGAGGGGGGCCGGGAGCAGCTCCCCCCGGCCCCGGGGTTTGGGATTCTCTGAGCAGCTGGGAGGCCCCGGCAGCCCCAGCAGAGCAGTGCCGGGATGTGGCCTCTGGGGACGGGATCTGTCACTTTCCTTGGCCCTTTCCATCAATCACCGACGCCTCCTTTTATTTATTTTTTCTTTTATTATTTGCACAACACGGCTGCGAATTCCCAGCTGAATCAGCCTGAAGGGTGTGGACGGGGCAGGGGAGGAGATGCCAATCCTTCATGCCAGCTACAGAAAGCCCTCCAGGTGTGCCCAGGGCCGGGTGTGCCCAGGGCCAGGGCCACGCACACACAGTTCAGGGGCTAAGTGATAAATCAATAGCAAAGCGGTCAGTCAGCCTTTCCCTGCCCAAGGACGTTAACAAGGTCACATCCTTATTCTCTCCACACTAATGAGTGGAGATTCCTAATAAGACCTCAGTGACAAGTGACTATATTAATGTAATTCTCTCCTGCTCCTGATCAATTTTGTGTGTTAAGATGCAGAGCGGCCCCAGTGGCTTGGGATGCTCCTGCCACCCCCTCACCGTGGAGCTGCTGACTGGGAGAGGGGGAGTTTATTCCCCTCGTGGCCCTGCCTGCTGTGGGGTTTCCTTGGTGGAGCACACCTAAATCACTCCCAGGAGGAGCCCAGCAGCTCATCCCACTCCCAAGGTGCTGCTGTTCTCCCGGGCTGTCTAAAACATTCCATGCTGGTGCTTTAACAGCCCAGACAGTGAATGTTTCCTGAATTGAAGCCATTCCCTCCCATATTTCAGCCTGGGACCAGCACTCCTGGTGCTCCAGGTCAGGGCCATCCATGTCACCAGCAGCATGTGCTTGAACAGGGATGCTCCTTTTAGTCCATGGCTCTGGACTGTCTCAGCCATGCAAACCCCGGCTTATCCCTGCTCTCCACAAGCCCTGGAATCACACGGAGCTGGACACTGACCCCTGAGCCCTGGGGTGACCTGCAGGATCCCACTCAGGGGGCACAGCTGCCCCTGTGCCCTGGTCACCGTCTCAGTGCCCTGCCTGCCACATCCACATTTGCATTTCAAACGAGTCTTCAGCTCGAGAGTGACTCACTTAAGGGATGCATGAATAATTTTGAAGATTTCTGTGATCTCCGAGCTGTCTCTGAGCAGAGGGAGAAGGAGGCGAAATCCAAGGAGCTGCTGTGAATTTTCCACCCAGGACCATCACCACAAAAAGCGAGTGTGTAAAACCTCACCAGCACGGCTGAGCTGAGCCCTCAGCCCTGCCACGGGGAAAGCTCAGGGCTGCAACCACCACGTGTTTGTCATGGTGTGATTGGGGGGTTGGGGCTGTGCTTCACATGGGGTGAATTTGGGGAGGGCCTGCCACAGGGTGCCCAGAGAAGCTGGGGCTGCCCCTGGATCCCTGGAAGTGTCCAAGGCCAGGTTGGATGGGGCTTGGGGCAACATGGGATAGTGGAAGGTGTCCCTGACATGGCAGGGGTGGGATGAATCTTTGAGGTCACTTCCAACACAAACCATTCCAGGACTCCATAAATTCCCACAAAGAAAGGCTCATCTTCAACCACTGCCCTGATGTGCCCAGCGTGGACCTGCCTTGGCTGCCTCCACCCCCCAGACCAGGCTTCCAACCAAGTCCCACAGAAGCCTCTCAGAACATCCCTGTGCCACTCACTCTAATGTTTTGGCCATCCCAAGAGCTGGGATGTGGGGAGGGAGCTGCCAGGCTCAGGTCCCACCCTGCTCCTGGAGCCCTGTCCTGCACACACGGAGCATCCCTCCGTCCCTCCCTCTGCCACCGCCGGCTCCCTAAGCAGGAGGATTTCCACAGCCCTTTGAAAAGCCATTTAGAGCTAAGTCTTGGTATTAAACCTGGCCTTTCCTTGGGCAGGTTTTCAATCTCTGCCCGAGCCTGTTGCAGCAGAAAGTTTTTGAAAAGGTCAGAAGGAAGCTTTTAAGCATCTTTGCCAATTAAGTGCTGTAACCCCCTCCCCGCCGCCGGAGCTGCCCGTCTCCATCCCAGGGGAAGGTAATTACTGTTTTATAAATAAGCTTTGAACTCTCTTAAGTAATTGTCTCTCCTTGCATGAAAGCGCCCTCTAAATCCACCGGCCTTTTCCACCTTCTGTCACGATCTAAAAATAATCGAGGAGAAAAACCCCACATAATACCTTTAAGGAGAAACTCCCAAACTTTCCTTTACACTGCAATGATTATTTCTCCAAGCTTTCAATAATTCTACTAACAGAAGCCTTGTGGCTTTCCCGGCTCTTTGTGGGTTTTTTTTTTTTTTTTTTGGCAATATTTGACATCTTTTCAAAACTTCTCTGGAGTTACATGGATTTAAAAAAAACCCCATGATTCAATATTTCAATTTCTAGCCCCTGAAGTTACAACAGAGAGCACAAGAGAAAGGACAGGAATGAAGAAGCCTTTTTCAAAGATAATTAATTCCCATCATATTCATTTTTCTAACCAGCGCCGTGATTTCTGGGTGTATTTAAGCAGTCTGGGATAGCAACACTGGCAGATCTGAAATCCTTCAGGAACTCAGGTTACTCCTGCACACCCCCTGCCCAGCCCGGGTGTAATCCCCCCATTTATTTCACAGAGACAGAGACAGGGAAAGCATTCCTTAACCGGGAAGAGCACGGCTCCTTCCACCCTGCAAGTCGCAGCTTTTATCCCCAGAATCCCGGCCAACATTAACACGCAGCTCCAATCACTCGAGCCTGACTCTATCTGAGCAACAGCACAAGGAACAACCCGACTTCATTTTGCCTGGAGGCTGAGCCGGGCTCAAATTCGGGCTCCCAAACCTGCTTGGATCAGCAAGAAGCATTTCATGGGATCGGGAAGAAAAATCCGGCCGCGTGGAAATAAGGGAACGACGGCGTGAAAGTGGGGGGCAGGAGGGTCGAGTCGTGCTCCTCACCCCATCACTGACACCCCAAAACAGGACAGGCACAGCCCCTTCTCTCTCCCCGCCCGCAGCAATCCCTGTCTGGGAGCCCTTTAAATGGTTTCGAATGTTAATTCCTCATCGTGGCAGTAAAAACTATTTTTAATCCCACGTGAAAGCAGTTTGCAGAAACGCAAACTTTGCACGTATTATGGATTGCTTCCCAAGCCCGGGCAGCGCTCGGCGTGTGTTGGGGAGCAGAAAACAGGGGCACATCATCAGGGAGACCCTTCCGGCTGCCACCGGGGTACCCAGCGCTTAAACCTGGTCCTAAGTGTAGGGCTGGGGCTAAAACAGTGCATAAAAGCCAATCCCAAACACTACGCCCTAAGTGAAAGCTTTAATGTATCTTATTCTTAGTTAAAATCAGCTTTTTCTCAGGTTTCCCGCATGTTTTCTTTGTACTTGAGGTTTCATTTCCCAAGCACGAGGCTGAGGATCCGGGAAGCCGAGACAGAAAGGTCTCACTTGTGAATGGAAGTGAAAAAAAAGAGATTGCAAAGCAATAAAGGCGAGAAGCTGCAGGGCTGAGTGTCTGCAAATGCCCCGGGAAAACAAGGGCCGCTCTGAGCCGCCAGAGCGCTGAAACCGAGTCCATCAGGAGGAGAGATTAGCGGTGCCAATGAATAAAGATAATGTCCCGGAGCAGGTCTCCGTGCATCGCCATCTGACTCCGGCCGGATTCCTTTGTCTCTTCCCACCTCTGCGCGTCTCAAGCGCGCCTGTGAGAAGCTCGCCCTGGAAGGGGACACAAGAGCGGTGCCAAAACGCAGCCTGGTGGCTCCAGAGGAGCAGGTTTTGTTCAGCAGCTCTCGCTATAGAGTGTCTTGATCTGTCTGTACAATCACAACTCACACAAAAACCCCTCAAGGCACCTACTTAGCTCCACTTTTCAACTGCCAATAACACTCCCGGCAAAAGTCAAAAGAGCAGCGCCGGAGCCGCGTCCTTCCCCTGTCGCTCAAAGGCGTCGGGGTTGCAAGGTTCCGAGATAACAAAGTCTGGCTCAAGAAATCCTGGATGCCTTTCAAGAGCGTTATTAGCTCCTATGAATGGGGTTGGGGAAGGGGAGGGGGGGAAACCCCACGTCCCAGGGAGTGCCTCTTTGCTCCCCATCCACCTTCCCAGAGATGCTCCCGAGCTGGGACACCCCAGCAGAAGCACAGAGGGATGAGGAACCCCGCGGAAAGTTCCTCCCTCCTCGTGCCAACTTTCACGTGCTGCCTTGGATGGGACGGGAAAATGACAAGGAAAAGTTAAATTTGGCCTCCGAGTCTCGGAGCTCTGGGAAGGCTCTGCAGGGCCAGAGCATGCTCGGAGGGGATTCCAGCTCCTTGTGTCCCTCCAGCTGCAGGGCTCCAGCCTGGCCACTCACTAGACATCCCATAGTACTTTCTAATACTTCTGGTCCAAATGGTAAGAAATTAGGGAATTCTTTGCAATTCCTCCAAATCCAAGGTGAGCAGCTTCCAGAGCCCAATCCTGCCTAAGTCTTCCTTTAGCTCTTGGAAAAAGCCAGGAGAAAAGATGGAAAAGAGGGCCTGGGACCACAGATCACGCAAGGAAACACGAGACAGAGGAAAAGCGTCACACTGAGCTGATGTTGCCGCAAAGTTGTGGCAGATGGGGATGAGGAGACTTCTTTGGATGAGCTGCGTCAGGCTCAGAGCTCTCCACACGAATTCCCTCAAAGCTGAATTCCCTCAAACTCCCTTGGATGCAAACCAGGCCCCTCTCCCAGCACTGCCGTGCTCCTCAAAGCTGCCGTGCCCCCGTTTCTCCTGCCGCATTCCCCACAGCCCCAGAATCCCCCACACTCCGGTGCGAGGCAGACGGCGTGGCCGGAACCTCTGCGTGGGAGCCAAAGCAGCTCTGGCATCCCAAAAGGGAACAATCCCATGCAAAGAGTCTGCTACGCCCCCAAACTGTCCCCAGTGGGGCAGAGCAGTGACACTGCAGAGCCCCAGCCCCACCATACAGGGTAGGACAACATCCCAAATGTCACTCGTGAGCCCAAAACTGCTCCCCTCACACCGAAGGGGTTCCAGCCCTTAAACCCCTTCACCCCACAGCGACTCGGCCCACAAATATGGTTTTCCTCAATCCCCACACCAGCACAGCTGCTCCAAGTGTTGCAATGGATTTCTCAGTATCACCCCAAACGTCTCAGATTCAATTCAGTTTTTAACATTTGCCCTCCCCTACATTCCCATAAAATAGACACGGACAGTCCCAGGGTCCCAACGAGGCCCCCCACCCCACCCCAAACTGGCAGCAGACACAGCAGCATTGCCTCTTCTTTTTATTTAAGTTTCCTTCAAGCAGGACTGAGTGCCAAAAAATTAAAATCATGTTTTTCTTGAGGAGAAAACATCCCATCATGCTTGGATAAGCCATTAAGTCATTTATGCTGCAGCCTAGAAAAGGTGTTTAATCTTCTTAGAACTAGCTAAACCTGTAGTAACTCAAGGAATTCTGTAGGAGATGTTTTTGCAGAACATTTTCTTTTCACGACTACTCCAAAAAAAAAGGGGCTTTGGGCTATTTCAAATTTAAATTAAATAAAACAATCCAGTAAGAATAAATTATTTCAGTCAGTAACTTATAACAAACTACTCATCACCCATGAGGAGATGCTCCTGCCAGAGCCGGGAAATCACTGTGGGACTGAGCTATGAAGAAAGAACAAAATAATTCCGGAGTGATATTTCCAAGGGAATTTTTTTTCCACATTTACTCAAGACAAGCGACAACCTACAGGTGCCTTCGGGCCAAATATCTTGGCGTGAGAAGCAGTTGGTGTAATTTTGGTTTCCGAGCAAGTTCAAATATTTTAAAAATGTTTACACCACTTTTGAGATATCCATTGGAAAAACCTGAATTTCTGTCCAATTTCTCTTTCCCTTCGCTCCAGCACATCCCAGCTTTAAACATTTAGCTCTGTCTGGCTTTCCCGGGGATAAAAATCCCTCGGTACTGCAAGGTCTTGTGAGAAGACAAAACAAGAGGCAGAGAGGAGAGGAAGCGAAGGGAAGTAGTTGTGCGTGTGTGTGATTAAAACCACACTTACTCTACGCAGAGTTAAAGCAAAACATCTCCTGATTTCTGCCTTGCCCCCAAGGATGCAGCTTCTGCCCAGCCCAGCGGCCACTTCCCCGCGCCGAAAACCTTCCCCGCTCCATTTCTCCGAATTTACCACAACCATATGCGGGATCATCTCGAAACTGGTGTCAGGCCAGGCTCCCTGCAAGCACTTACAGCACTAAAAACTCGCAACAGAGCCATCCAAACGAAGATTTATTTCTCCTTCTCTCTGCGGTCCGTCCTGCGAGCGCCTCGCTGGGCTCCGCCGAGCGATATGAAAGCGTTCGATCTTCCCTGCTTTAATTATGTGCTTGCAGTCATTAAACTCCCATTCTGCCAAGTGAGAGCCATCTCGCAGTCCTCACCCCAAAAAGATTAGTGATCATCATTATTGTTCCTCGAGCCGCGCCGACCCAAACGGAGCTGAGGAATGAGCTCATAAATCACGGGGATATTAATGCAGCCATAAAAATAAGCGCCGCTGCTTACTGGGTTTTGAAGGTGTGTTAAGTCATAACTTTACAGCCCAGATGTGGGCTCAGAGAGCTGAAACTCTGCGGGTAAAATTACCACTAAAATTACTCTTTCCATTAAACACGCTGATTTTTCACAGGTTGTTACTTTGGCGAGGATTGGGAAGCTGCAACCTCCCCCAAAACATTAAGAAATCCGGTATTCCCGCGGGGCTCGGGGAGAAGGGGATGGAGAGGCAGGAAGGACAGGGAGAGCTACTCCTTTTATTATTTTCAGATGTTTCCCCGAGAACACCACGGCGCTTTTATGCATCGACACATTTGGATTCCCTTCAAAATAACGGAGCAGATTCCATCCCCGGCTTCAAGAGACTTATCGCTCCCGACTCCGCTTGGCCCGGCCGCTCCGGAGCTGGCCAGGAGACGGGAGTTTAATACACTCCACATGCACAGTAGCTACTCTTCCGAGTGCTTTATCGCCTGAAGAGTTCAATTCCATCGAAACCCTCAAAAAACAAACTTCCTTGGATCACTCCAGCTCTGCCCTTCGCCACAAACCCACCGATTCACCCCTCGCCCGCTCCCTGTTCCAAGCACAGCCAGGCTCAAGCCCGAGGTCCTCGCTCCCTTTATTTTTATAAACCACGCGAATAAAACAATTCCTAAAGGAAGCCGGTGGGGAAAGGGGGTGACGGCTGAGAATAAAGGGCTAAAGGTTAAAATCGCAAAGCCTGGGGAATTAAACGAGCACATTTTTGCTGCCGGCTTCGTCCCTGGCCGGGCGGGATGCGGGATGAGAGGCGACACGGGGACACGGGGGACAAGGGGGACACGGGGACCGCTTTTCACACTCGCAGCGCTCCCGACGTCAGCAGCAGCCCCGAAAAAGCAGCCCACAGCCCCTTCCCCAGGCCAGGCGAGGGTCGGAGCCGCCGCCCCCCTCTCGTCCCGCCCGGGACCTGCACCCTCCCCCCGCTCCCCTTCCCCCGGACCCCCTTTCTCTCCCGGGACCCGGCGCGCCCGCACCCGCCTGTTGCAAAGCCGCCTCATCCCGGCCCTGGCGGCAATTAACGCAGCTCTGCGCTAATTACCGACCCCCACCATCACCGCCGCCTCCCCCTTACCTATACCAGCGCAGCCCCTTCTCGTAGCACCTGTCGAAGAAGTGGGGTTCAGCGCCCACCGCCCGCACCCCGGGGTGCGCCCGCAGGAACTCGAGCAGCGCCCGCGTCCCGCCCTTCTTCACGCCCACGATGATGGCCTGGGGGAAGCGGCGGCTGCCGCCCCCCGAGCCCCCCGCAGCCCCCGGCCCCGCGGGCAGCGCGGCGGGCGGCGGCAGCAGCAGCGCGGGCGGCAGCGGCTCGCAGGGCCCGGGCAGGCAGGAGAAGAAGTAGGTGAAGAAGAGGATCATGGTGAGGAGCAGCGAGGCGCGGCGGCCCCCGGCGGGTCCCAGCAGCCGCCCGCTACATCCCATCGGGGGCCGCGCATCCCGCACCGCCGCCGCGCCCCCCGCGCCCCCCTCCGCGCTCCCGGCCCGGCCCCGGGCCCCCCGAGCTCTGCCCCCACCCGGCCCCGGCCCGCCCGCACCGCCCCCACGCCCACCCGCGGGGCGGGGGAGGCCGAGGACACGCGCGTGGGGCGGCGACGCCCCGAGGAGGGGAGGGGAAGGGAAGGGAGGGATGGGGAGGGAGGGGATTGGGAGCGGGGAGGGGGCGCGGCACACGCGGGGGGCACCGCAGGGATTCCCGCAGGGACAGGGACCCCCCACGCGTGGGTGTCACCCGGACGGGGCAGCCCCCACCGAGGGCAGCGCTGCTGGCCCTGCCTCGCAGGAGGGCACGTTTTCCCACATTCCCCTGGTTTCCCGGGATTTCCTTGTATTTTCCTTTTCTTTCCACTTGTTTTTCCATGTTACCACACATTTCCCCATGTTATTCCATCTTTTTACTTTTTCCCACTTTTACTTCTATTTTCCCACCTTTTCCCATGTTTTTCCGTATTTCCTCACATTTTCCCGTGTTTTTCCATATTTCCCCATATTTTCCTTTGTTTTTACCTATTTTTACCACGTTCCCCCACATTTCCCTGTGTTTTCACACATCTTCCCATGATTTCCCACATTTCTCCGTGCTTCACCACATTTGCCCATCAATTTTTCTTCTTTCATATATTCCCTCCTCTTCTCATCATTCCCGGGGCTCCAATGGGTGGTTTTGGAAAGGGTCTCACCAGGGAGGCTCCGGCAGCAGTGCAGAATCCCAGGCTGGTTTCTTAATTAACCTACTAATGCAATTAACTCTTTTTATAACTAGATCCCCCAAGTCTTCCAAGAGCTGGAGCGTGGTGGGGAGGGGGATCCACGGCCTGGGATGGGAAGGGTGGAGCAGAGCTGGTCAGTGATGATTCTGTAGGGCCACTGTGGCATCAGTGGGGACTTGTATGGTGGCAGCTCTGCAGGTGACAAACCTGCAGGGACACGGGGACAGGGCTGTGGGGTGACAAACCTACAGGGACACGGGGACAGGGCTGTGGGGTGACAAACCTACAGGGGGACATGGGGACAGTGCTGTGGGGTAACAAACCTGCAGGGATACAGAGACACGGCTGTGGGGTGACAAACCTGCAGGGTGACACGAGGACAGCACTGCAGGCTGACAGGGTAATGCAGCTCCAGGGTGACAACCCCACAGGGGTACACGGGGACAGGGCTGTAGGGTGACAAACCTACAGGGGGACACGGGGGCAGCGCTGCAGGTGACAAACCTTCAGGGGCAGTGCTAAAGGGTGACAAACCCACAGAGTGACACAGGGACAGGGCTGTGGTGTGACACAGTGACAGGATGACTGACAGGGCTGCAGGGTGACACGGTGACAGTGCCAGGGCTGCAGGGTGACACGGTGCCATGGGCACAGGGTTGCAGGGTGACAGTGCCAGGGCTGCAGGGTGACACGGTGCCACAGGCACAGGGTTGCAGGGTGACAGTGACAGTGCCAGGGCTGCAGGGTGACACGGTGCCACAGGCACAGGGCTGCAGGGTGACACGGTGACAAGGCTGCCTGGCTGCAGGGCCAGGGCTTTATGCCCTCTCGTGGCTGGCGCTCGCCGGCTGCTCCGAGCCCGCTTGTCCCGCGCCGGAGCTTTCCAGAGGGAGGGAACAACCGGAGATCCCTCCCAGCTCCCAGGGCGAAGTTCCCCAGGGAAAGCCGGGCAGGAGCGATGACACCGAGGAAGCGGAGCTGATATCAGAGAGGTTTGATAAACACAAACGCATTCGAACCGTGGCATTTGCCAGCTCTTGTTGGGTTTACGTCAGCGATTGGAAACGGGAGCTGTTCCACGCCGGGCGGGAGCAGCTCCAGCTCCCTGTTTGGGTTGAGAGGGGGATTGTTGCTGTTGGAAAATGCCAGTTTGTCAAAATGGAAACGTTTGGCAAGAGCAGATCCATTCTGACAAACTTCTGTCCAAACACAGCCAGGGAGACTCTGGGAAGGCGGGAGGGGGGAGCACGGGGCACTCAACCTCCTCACCCTCGGCGCGGGGAGCTGACAGGGCTGGTGCCACGGGGCCTCTTGGCACCGCCAGCTCCCCACAGTGCAGTCAGAGGCTTCCTTTCTCACCTTCAAAATTTGGGAAAAAGGCTTAAAACATGAGTTTGCGGCTAGGGCCAGGCGCCGAGGGCTTGGGATGTGCCCAAGGTCACCCGAACCCTGTGTCTGGAAGAGCTGGGGGGCCCTGCAGGAGGGTCCCTGGATTCAGCCCAGACCCCCCCAGACAGGGAGCTCAGGCAATTGAGGACAAGCAGCTCATGTGCAAGTTTTTAGCAAAATCAGGGCATTTTGGTTGAAATAAATGGGTTCTGCAATGTTCTCCCCGTGCCTGGTGTCCTTGGCTGGCAGTGGCCACCCTCACACCTCCGTGGCCACCCAGGGATGGCTGAACGGCTGTGCCAGGGCCTCACCACCCTCAATTGTCTCCACTGAAGCACAACAAGGGTTGTTCTTCCCTCCCTGGATCCTGACAGGAGTGAGCAGTCCTTGGGAATCCCCACGGCCGGGCTGGTGGCTCCAGAGGGGGAGCTGTGGAGGAAGATGCTCCATGGAGGGGCTGGAGCATGGCCAAGTCCTGATCCCAGAGCAGTGGGATCAGCTCTTCCCATCATGGGCTGAGCTGGTCCCAAAGCAGAGGAAAGTCCAGCCTGATCCAGGACAAGTGACAAGTCCCACCAGGGGCCAAAAGTAGCAACATCAGCACAGCACCACATGAGCTCTGTGCTCCCGTTGGCCACCCTCTCCCCCATCCCAAAAGCAGTAGGATGGCACCCCTGCCACCCCACTGGTCCCCCCAGCACCGTGACCCTCCTCCATCCCCGCTCTGCCCACCACCACAGGCAGGCGGGAGCCGCAGCGTGGCTGCTCTGGGATTTCTGGGATTTCCCCGAGATTGTTATTACAAAGAAAGAAAGAAAAGGGCTCAGGGGATCAGCGGGGATGAAAAATGCTTTAGAAACACGGGGGATCATTTAGCAGGTCACCTCCACAGCGCAGTTTGCCAGGCTGATAAAGGCGAGCAAACTTATTAAAGGCGCGCACAGCTTGATTCGAAACGGCTGCTCCCAAACAGCCAATTACTGCGGCCGTCCCAATCCAATTAGGGAGGCTGTTTCCCTGATTGCAGCCGAGTGTTGGACAAATACAGCACAACTGCTCGGGTTCAAAGAGCAGCCCATAAAAGGCAGCTCGGGGAGAGGCGAGGCAGGGAGGCAAACCCCATCCCGAGGGATGCGGGATGCCCCAGCCTCGGGCACGGTGATGCTGGAGAAGCAGCGCTGTGACTGTCCCTAAAGCAGCACAGCCCCACGGGCAATGAGATGGGGTCACCCTCCACTGTGGTCCCCACCATGAGGCTCTGTGGGGTCATCCAGATGGGGATGTCACCAGGAGCTTCGGCCACCCCTCTGTAGTCCCATGCAGGCTCTCAGCGAAGGCCTTTCCCCAGGGACCTAGCAAGACCTGAGGTTTATCCGCTGGGTTTTGGGGAAAAAACCCAGCATTGACGTCACGTTGCAGGGGCATTTCTCCGGGTCCTGCAGCAGGGAAAGGCAGGATGTAGAGGGAAAGACCCAGGTGGGACCATCAGGGCTCTGTCAGAGCTCGCCAGAGCAGATCACAGAATCAGGATGGGAGCAAGGAGGAGGAATGGATCACATCTCCTGATTCGGATTGAGTGCAGCACACGGAGCTGATCCCCTCCACAGCCGGTTCTCCATCACCTGGGGCGAAGGAGACACCAAAAACTCATCACCAAGGATTAAAAACCAAGCCACAAACTCCATCCTCACTCCAAGAGGCTCAGCTGGGCTGGGAGTGCCGGGGCTGAGCCACAGCTCCAGCAGCACCACAGCCATCCCAAGGCTCACCGCAACCGCTCCAACGGGTTCGCTCCAGAATCCTGGCACGCGGCCACCGCTGGGGTGGAGCCCAGCCCCTGTTATTAAAATGTGTGACAGCAGCTCAAGATGGAAAGTGAAGTTGTACATTCTCCATCTGAAACTCCGGGAGGAATTTCAAGCAGGGGAATGCAATTTCCAGCCTGGAGGAGAGCCAGCAGCGCCAGGGCGAGATTTTTCTTAATATGGTTTTGCAAAACTCAAACACAGAAAATTGCCCGTAGCTACAGCAATTCTGGGGAGCTGCAGACAGCCCCATTCCCGGAGGGGGAGGGGGCTTTGCACAACAAAAACACCCCCCAGCTCCAGCAAGCTGCTGTCACCAGCAGGCCCTTTGGTCACCTCAGCTCCCACTCCAGCCCTGTCTCCTCTGGGATTTAGGGGCTGAGCCATGCAGAGCCTGCGTGGACAGGACAAACCCATTCTCCTGGCTCCGGAAGGCAGCAGCATCCCAGGAGGGAAGGTTCTGGCAGGAGGACCTCCACCAGCCCGAGAAGGATGTGGGTGCACCAGCTCCATGTTATTCTCCTGATGGGACTTTGGGACAGTGACCTGCAGGACCACGGGAACCCCGGTCACCCTCTGGCTCCAGCAGCCATGGCTGGCTCCCATCCAGCTGGAGTCACAAAAGGAGCCCCCCCCCACTTCTGCTTTTGATTTAAATAATCCCAATAAGGGGATAAAGCAGCCAAACCCACTGGTTTGGGTTTTTTCAAGCTTCAATTTAAAAAATAACATACATGAAATGTGCAATTTTTTCTCGGGGCAGGCAGAGCCACAGAGCTCAGAGCAAACCCCATCCCTGGGACTCTGACATTGTCCCAGCCCTGCCCTGAGCCCAGTCCCCTCCTCATTTCCCATCTTACACAAACTGGGAGCAGTTATTCCCTCAGTGGTGCCCTTATGGGTGGGGACACAGATTTTGCATCATCCTGGGAGGGAAAAAATTAGAGGGATGGGAGGAGGCATGAGAGTGACATTTTTGTGTTTAATTTGCTGTAACCCATGGCTGGGCACACAGGTCTGTGGAAGCAGAGGGATTTTTTATCCCAGCTGGATGTGTGGAGCAGCAAGGGCATTTCCAGTGGAGAAAGTTCCCTTTTGAAGGAGCCAGGTGATGCCACACTGTGGGATCAGTGGGTGATGGATGCAGCCAAAGGTGACGGCCTGGAGCCTGTCCAGCTGCAGACCACAGCTGGATTGGGAATTCTAGAGTGGTTCTAATGCCCTGGTGGATGTCACAGCCCCAAAATCCCAGGGATGAGGTGGGATCAGTCCCTGAGGTGTTACTGGAGCCACCTCTGTCTTTCCTGGGCGGGGAATGAACAAGGTCTCAGCATCATCAGCCTCTCCAACACCTCACATCCCACAGTTATTGCTGCACCTCTGCTCGTCCCTCTGCACCAGGAGCCTCAGCTGACCAGCCAGGGGTGTCCTGACAGCTCTGTACCTGCTCTTTACCAGCTCAGTAACTCCTGGAACCATAATGACACGTTCATTGCTGATCTCATTTAGAGTTAATTACACGGCAAACGGACATCTCCCTAATGAGCTTGGAAGCACCCCAATAATGGCTGGAGCAGCCTGTCAATACGGACGGGAGTGCAGGAATTCCTCCTGCTGGTGTTCCAACACCGGGTGCTCACTTGAAGGGCTAAATCAATAATGTCATTTGGGGTGGGGGGATGAGGCACCTGCTCAGCTCCGAGGGAGGAGGGGAACATCAGGGAACCTCTCCTGGCCACAGCAGGTGAGATCCAAGGCCAGGCTGGACTGGGCTTGGAGCACCCTGGGACAGCAGAAGGTGGCAGGGGGTGGCACTGGATGGGCTTTAAGGTCCCTTCCCACCCAAACCATTTCAGGACTTCCTGATTCTCTAATTGCTTGCTTAAAATACGTCTAGCACATGCTACCAAGAGGGTCACTGCATGGTTTAATTCCACTTTTTTAGCCTAAAACCATGCCCTGGGGCATTTTCCCTGCTGCTGGGCTGGGGGCTGTGCCAAAGGCACTGGGACACCACTGGTGTGGGACTGGGGAGCCTGGAAGGTGCAGCAGCACCCCATTTAGTGAGAATGGCAAAGGAGGGGTGGCAGCCCCGAGGATGCTCTCCCCATCACTGCCATGGGAAAGCCAGAAGGGCAGGCAGGACTGGCTCTGTGCCCTAAGACAGGTCCATCTTGGAGGGCAGGGCAGGAGAATCCTGTCCTAAACTCTCCCTGCACCAGCCGGGAATCACACAGAGCTGTTCCCAATCCAGCAGCGAGCAGCTGGGACTCATCCTCCTTCCCCTGAGTCTGTGGGAAATGGCTTTTTTCAAGCAAATAATTTACAAGTTTCCTCTTTTTTTTTTTTTTTTTTCAGAGGAAAAACTCAACCCATTTAAGAGCAGGGGGTGTTTTCCTTGTTTGCCTTTAAAAAATCCTGTTGCCAGGTGCAGATGGCCACATTTACGAGTCCATGGAGCTCTGGCATGCCCGCTGCTAATTCCATGCACAGGTGGGGGGTAGCTTTCATTTGGCTCTGGTTCAGCCAAATATCCAGTGGCCAAAGGGAGAGAAAGGTGTGGGATCGAGGATTGGAACATCTGGAGCGGAGCCGAGCAACAATGAAATGCAAAGTGAGGTTTGAAGGAAAATGTCTCAAATGGATGGAGGGGGAAAGGAGGATTCAAAAGGCTCCCTGGAAGCAGCAAGGAGGCTCCCAGTGTCCTTCTTTCAGGTGTTGGTGGGGTTTGGAAACAGGAAAAAATGTGGTGTCAAAAAGGGACACAAAACTCAGCACTGGATCAAGCCCTGGCCAGCTGCACCCCCAGTCAAGCCTCCTCGGTGGGCAATGCAGATTCCAGGCTTTAATGAGTTAAAACTTGAATTTCAGAAGTAGCAACAGCAGGATCAGGCTCCCACTTTAGGCCAGAATCCTGAATTTTCACCCCCACCAGCCAGGGACGGTCCCACTCCCAGGGCCAGCCTGGAGCTCTCATCCTAGCAAGTGTCCAAGGCGAGGTGAGACAGGGCTTGGAGCAACCTGGGATAGTGGAAGGTGTCCCTGGCCATGGCAGGGGTGGCACTGGATGGGCTTTGAGGTCCCTTCCAACCCAAACCACCCCAGGATCCTGTGACACTCCTTTCCCCAAGCAGTGGATGCAGCCTGAGCTGCCAAACCAAGGCCTGGGGGGCAGCAGCTCCTGCCACAATCCCACATTCCGGGTGAAAAACACCCACTTTCCAGCCAGACCTCGGCTCTCACCTGGGAGCCAGGAGCAGAATGGGAGCATGGAGCGAGGGCAGGGTCCGGGTCCAGCTGCAGAGCCCCACCCGGCCGGCAGGTCCGATCCCTGCTCATCTCTCATCATCTGGGATGCACGTGCCGGAGCAATCAGCGGGGAAAGGCTGGAAAAGCTCCAGAGTGGGAGAGGCCATGGGGCACGCTCGGCTCCCCAGCCCCGGGGCTGCAGTTCCTGGCGCTCCAACAATCCGCAGGTGCCGGCATTGCCCAGACACCTCCCGGCACCGGGATCTGCCTCCGGGCATCCCTCACACCACACCCCCGGGGCAAGCTTTGGGGGAAAAGCCCCATTTGGGAACCAAAGCCTCCTGGTGACGGGGATCCCCTTCCCCGGGGGGCAGCTGGCATCTGGTTCCCGTGGCACAGGGACCCACAGGCGCTGTGTGACCCCGCGGGGCCTTTCCCTCCCCGCAAAGGCAGGGCTCGTCCCCTCCCCGCAAAGGCAGGGCCCCATCCCATCCCCACACAGCCAGGGCCTGTCCCATCCCCACAAATACAGGCCCCATCCCATCCCCGCACAGCCAGGGCCCGTCCCCTACCCACAAATACAGGCCCGGTCCCATCCCCACACGGGCAGGGCCCGTCCCATCCCCACACAGCCAGGGCCCGCCCCATCCCCACGCAGCCAGGGCCCGTCCCCTACCCACAAAGGCAGGCCCGGTCCCATCCCCACACAGGCAGAGCCCGTCCCCTCCCCACACAGGCAGAGCCCCATCCCCACAAAGGCAGGGGCCATCCCCTCCCCGCAAATGCATGGCCCTGTCCCATCCCCACAAATACAGGGCCCGTCCCCTCCCCGCAATCACCAGCCAGGGACTGTCTGGAGCGGGCTGAGGGCAGGAGCTTTCAGGAGCAGGAGGCGGGAGCAAAGCCGTGGTTACCTGAGGCTCCTCAGCTCGGAACAGCTCCAGGGACCCCAGAGCAGCACCACGAGGCCTCCTGGTAGCCACCAGCATCCCACGCCTCAGATCATCCAAATATTTGAGTGCTGGTGCTCCAGGAGTCTCCTGTCACTCCCCACTGGAGTCAGCTGGAGCAGAAGGTCCCAGACCTGGCTCATCCACCCAGGACCTGTTCCTATCTCTCTTGCCAAACACATCCCAACAGCCCCTGCCCCCATGGAATCTTCATGGATAAAGCCCTGGAGCCCCATGGAGAAGGGAAGAACCAACAGCCCTCTCTGGAGGGAGCACAGCACCACAAAGATGGTTTGTCCCCACCTTGGGTCTCACTCACCCCTGGACCCAGCTTCTGAGCACATATAGAAACAGGAGAGCCTATAAATCCAAAATACTGGGAACAGCATTTTAGGATCACAGCTTTGGGGTGGAACCCAGGTAGACCCCTGTCCATGCCATAATTTCCTCCTGCACCAGGACTTGAGTCCCCAGGGCAGTGACGAGGGGACCGGAGCAGCCTGGCACAGGGGACCACGGTGTTTTCCAGGCACTTCCTCAGGATCTCATGTGGCCACAGACAAGATTTGCATTCCAGTGCTGGAGAGCTTTAGAGACAACAACCCAAGGGCAGTCAGGGGCTTAAATGCGGTGCCTGTCATCCCTGGAACTGGGACAAGCCTTTGGGATCTGCCCTGATGTGCCTCCCAGGGCACCCCTGTCTCTCATGTCACCCCCATCTTTGACTCTCATGGCCGTCGGAGCTCCTCGGAGCATCCTCTGCCTCCCCAGAGCATCCAGGGCTGCCTGATAGGGTGTCAGGGGGCTCTTCAGTGCTAGGAGCACCAAGCACAGAGCCAGGATACGGGGCCAGCCTCCCCAGCCCCTCTCCCACCGCCCCCCAGCAGGCCCAGCCCTCAGGCCCCACCATCCCGCGGCTCACGTGAACGCCCCGTGGTCATTTTTAACCTCAGATCTTTGGTGTTATTAACAACACACGTGTGGCTCTGGCCTCCCCTGGGGGACAACATCTGGAGGAGAACATCTGGGGGATATTCATCACGGCCACCGCGGGCTGCAGCCCCCACCCCCCGGCCGGGGATGGGTCACATGTGAGCGCTGAGCGCTTGATGTGGAGTCATTACCATCCCAGACTTCCAGCCCAATTACTTGACAGATGAAATCAAGATCCGCCGGCATCTGGAGCGCCGCATCCGCAAACACTCAGCCTCGTCCCCCGCCCTGGCCACGGCAGTGCCAGCGGTGGCTTCATCTGGATGTGATTTCCCTCAGCCTGGCACACGGGAACATATCAAACACAGCTGGGTAACGAGCCCTGTGCCCCAGCCCTTACCCACAGCACCTTCAGAGAGGAGGGGATGCCCATTTCCAGCCCTGCCCGCTGCTTTTCCTGCCACCAGCAGCTGCTTTGCTCTCCCGACCATCCCAAACCCAGGTGGGTCCCACACCAAACCTGTTTGCAGCTCCGGTTTTGCAGCCAAACTGCCTCGATTTCCCCCGGCTGATTTCGCACAAAGGAACAATTATGCTTCGTTTCTACCCATTAACACATCGCGTTTGCTTTAGGAGGGGGAATAAAAGGGATTGCATCAGAAATATTTGAGGTGCTGAAGTCAGCACGCAGGTGTTGGGTGACTCTGCCAGGGCCAGCCCGAGCAGAAAACTCCTAATCCCGGTGATTACGGCACATAAACACGGGGGTGGGGATGGGGTTCACACCCCGGGCAGCCCCTGGGGTCGGCCCGGCCCCGGAGCCTCACCTTGCGCTGTTTGCTCCGCTTGAGGAGTGGCTCCACTGCGGGATGGGAACCAGGCAGCTCCAGAGGAGCTCTGAGTCCCCCAGGGCCATCAGAGTCAGCCATGGGCAGAGCGGGGATGGCCCTGGGTGCTGCAGGAGCTTCATCCCCTGGGCCCAGTTCTAGTGTCCTCACAGTGATTGCCTGGCATGAAAGATGTCCATCCATCCATCCATCCATCCTCCATCCCTCTCTCCCTCCCCTCAGCACAGCCACAGCAGTGCCCTGGAGGCAGGTACCGAGCAGCAGAAGGAATTCGGGTTTCTTTTTTCCCCCTCTAACCCATCTGTCCTTAATTTCTTTGGGGGTTTCACACCAAATTCTTCAGATTCTGGAGCAAATGCTTTGCAGTCCTCGGCCCCTCCGCGGCTGCCCGGCTCGGGGCTGCCTGCAACCGGAGCAGAGGGAAGGGAAAATCCCAGCCCTGAAATTCACCAACAATAACCCGTGTCCAGGGGTTGTTTGTTGATCCATGGAATCTTTTCTGTTTGGTTTTGGTTATTGGTTGGTCCATCCCCCTCCCTCTTCTGGGGGCTGTGCCAGCCCGTCCCTCCGTGCCGCAGCAGGGGACAATAAATTTGGTGGCAGGGGACACCAGGCCCTGTTCCAGCCCACATCTCCCCGTGGCTACAGCCTGTGCCCCGCGTTCGCCAACTGCTGGATCGAGCCCTGCCAGGAGGCGCAGCCACGGCCGCGCTGCCGCTCTGCCTTCCCTCCTGGGGACCGCAGCGCCCGGAGGCAGATGTTGCCGTGCCAGAGCTCTGCTGGGAGGTGTTTCCATTTCCTCTTAGCATTTGTAGCAACAAATCCCTTGTTTTGCCCTAATTTCGCGATTACAAGGTGGTGGCTCAGGGCTACGGGCGCGTGCGAATGGCTGGGGCTGGGGAGCGCAGCCGGCCCGCGGTGCGATGTACCCTGCAGTCGCTGCTAATTAGCCGCTAATTTTACAGACTCCTTTATGGTTTGCAGTCATTTCAGCTTCCTCGTGGGTTGGAGAGCCGCAGGCAGAGCTCAGAGCTCGCCCGGGAAGCACCAGCGCGGCTCGGCCGCAGGTCCCCGGGGAGAGCCGGGCGGGTGGAGCAGGACCCCGGTGCCAGCCGAATTATTTCCCCAGGATGCTGGGAACAGCCTGGAAGCATCGGGAGGCACTCACAGCCTGGCCGAGGCTGAGCTCAGGTGGTCACAGCTCCCTTTGGATGCTCCCACTTCCCTGGGATGCCAGAATCCAAAATATCCCCCTCACCCCTCTGTCACACAAAGCACAAACTAAGACCCTGCACAACCCTGGGTGAAAACAATCCTGCCCCAGCAGTGACCCACACAAACCACATGGGCTCAATTTGAGCCAAACTTTGAGGATTTAAATTATGCCTTAGATTAACAGGAGAGCACAATTCCTCCCCGGAACCTTGGTCCAAGCCCCAGGTTTGATAAGCATCAGGATACGGCGCTGGCCTCAAATGGAGAAATTAAACAAATACCTCACATATTTGGGCGACTCACACATGTGAGCAGCTGCAGTTGAAGACAGGATCCATCTCGCCCTGATCCCTCTCGCCCCTCGGCGGGTATTGGCAAATCCCAGCCTCTCCTTGTTCCCGTTTAATCCCCGCCGAGGCGGATTTGCCAGCCTGGCACAGCCCCTCACTCAGCTTGGAGGGGTCTCCCCGGCTTCTTCAGCCCCCGACCCCTCACCAACCTCACACTGTCACCCACAAACTCTGCCCCTTTCCAGCCAGAATTCCCAGGAAACCAGCGCAGCACCCCAGTTCTGCCCCACTACCCGGGGTTAGCTCATACAGACAGACAGCAGGGAGCTGCGTGGATCAGCATCCCACACCTGGACAGACGGATGGACGGACAGACGTGGGATGTGCTGGGAGAAGCAGCACCTCCTGCCTGTGTTGCATCCCTGCCAGAGCCTTGGTGCTTCACCCATCGGAGCCAGCAGCTTAAATTAATCCGAGATTAACTAATTTGGAGCCTCTCTTTGAATCGGATGCCTGTGAGATTGGGTTTAGAGCAGGGAAGTTGATTTCCAGCAGAGCTGTGGTGCTGCTGGCAGGAAAAGCCCCGGCCATAAAATCCCAAGACGTCAGAGGGGAACAAAGATAGACTGTGATGCAGAAAAGATGCTCAAATTTAAAATAATCTGAGAGGAATGAGCACAGCCCTGCAGACACATGGCCCCAGCATTGCTCCCAAGCACAGCTTTTCCTCTTTAAATAGACTCCACCACTTATTCCCTCCCAGTGGCTTTCAAGTCTTTATTTTCCACCCAATAGTGACGCAGTTTAAAATCCTTTTACTCTCCCAGGTGCTCTGGGAAGCTCCCACCTCATCCCAAACATAACTTGGCAGTGGCCTCCCTGCACCCAGAGCCAGAGCCCAGGGTGCTGGAGCAATTGTGGGCTCTGCAGAAATTCTTGGCAGTCTTCCCACAGCTCCCCTACTCCTGGAATTAAAGGATCGAGCCACAGCAACCCCTGCATCTGAATTAAAACGAGCTCTATTTACTGGTCATGCTAATTGAATTAGATTAACTCCAGGCTGGAGGATAAGCAGAGCCGGCCCTCATGGTTCCTGGGTTTATTCTATTTAATGTTCTGACAAACGCTCACCAGTGGGGCTTCAAAGCAAAGGAATTTGGTCCTGGGCTGTTTTCATCCCGCCCTGACAAGGCTGGGTGGAAATTCAGCAGGGGTTTTGGGAATTGTGGTGTGGAAGTGGTGGTGGATCCAGTGCAAACACTGTGTTTCCTCCTCTGGAGCTGGGAAGCAGAACCCCATGGCAGTGCTAGGCTGTGGTGGCAGTGCCCAGGGTGATGCCAGTGCCACAGAGGGTGGTACCAGGCATGGGAACAGCTTCTCACCCCAGCACATACCCCACATCTCCGTAGGGCCGGGCCCAGCCTCACCCTCTGGCTGCTGCAGGATCCATTCCCCCAGTGCCATCCCCGCTGTTCCCATCCCGGTGGGGGCACAGCCAGGGAGGGAGGGCACAGTACCCACCCGAAATCTGGGGCAGCCAAGGCCTCCATGAAGGGACAGGACAGAGGTGTGGCTGGGGGAGGAGAACACACCACCCTCCTTAACGTCATCAAGACAAACTTAATTCAAAAAATTCAGGCAGGAGGCTTCAATAAGCCCAGAGCACCCTGCCAAGAGTCACACTCCCTATATCCAAGTGCACAAAAGCTGGACATGTAAGACATGAAGAAAGCACTGTCAGGGCAGGCCAGTGCCAGCCAGCAAATCTATAACAGTGGGAACATGAAATATTAATCATTGGTGCATGAAACAATAGGAAAAACCTGCCTTTTGGGGCAGCCATCCATCCTCACTCAGCAGGGAACATCAAGAGACACTAATGCCATACAGGTTCTGCTTAAATATTTGCCTGCCTTAAAGCTCACGCAAGAAGCATTTGCTTTGAAGTTGAAAATACACTGTAAATGTCTTTTGTGTGAGATGAAACATGATAAGACATGAAACCAGGAGGCTAAACTGTAGTTAATCACGGCAGCTTTACAAGCAACAAATCATTACTGCAGACAGTCAAGTGGATTGTTTGAAAGAGCAGCCACGTGGGGAGAGAGCCCCGGCCGGACATCGCCCTCTGCCACCGGGGGTTGGGGTCGTGGCACCTCGAGGTGGCCACGGGAGCGGCCACAGGGCTGCAGGGATGTTCACAGGTCTGGGGTGATGCTGGTGAGGGGCTGGACCAGTGCTGGGAGGGCTGTGATGCTGCTGGGAGTGCTGGACTGGTGCTCACAGGGCTGGGGTGATGCTGACATGAGGCTGGGCCGGTGCTGGGAAGGCTGGACTGATGTTGGTGCAGGGCAAGGATGATGCTGGCACAGCTGGGATGATGCTGGCAGAGCTGGATTGATGCTGACAGGGCCACACTGGTGCTGGCAGAGCTGGATTGATGCTGGCATGGCTGGGATGGTGCTGGCAGAGCTGGATTGATGCTGGCATGGCTGGGATGGTGCTGGCAGAGCTGGATTGATGCTGGCATGGCTGGGATGGTGCTGGCAGAGCTGGACTGATGCTGGCATGGCTGGGATGGTGCTGGCAGAGCTGGATTGATGCTGGCATGGCTGGGATGGTGCTGGCAGAGCTGGATTGATGCTGGCATGGCTGGGATGGTGCTGGCAGAGCTGGATTGATGCTGACAGGGCCACACCGATGCTGGCATGGCTGGGATGGTGCTGGCAGAGCTGGATTGATGCTGACATGGCTGGGATGGTGCTGGCAGAGCTGGATTGATGCTGGCATGGCTGGGATGATGCTGGCAGAGCTGGATTGATGCTGGCATGGCTGGGATGATGCTGGCAGAGCTGGATTGATGCTGACAGGGCCACACCGATGCTGGCAGAGCTGGACTGATGCTGGCACAAGCCTGACTGAGTGCTCCCAGGGCCAGACTGATGCTGGCAGAGCTGGACTGATGCTGGCACAGCCTGAGATGTCCTTCCCTGGTGAACCCTTGCCCAGGGCCACGGGGGTGATGTGGTTTGGGGTCACCCAGCTCCACAGCAGAGCTGTGACAGTCCCGCGCTGGCTCCATCGGCGCCCACAGCACAGGAGGGATCACTCCCACCCCAGGCAGAGGCTGGGACACCCGGAGGGAAGCCACCCTCAAAAACTTGGGATGCTGTTGGCGTGAGCATGGAGCCCGTGGTGGACACAGCCCTTCAGGCATGGACTCATGGAATTGTTAAGGTTGGAAAAGACCTTTAAGCTCATCAAACTCAACCAGCACCACCACCATGGTCACCACTAACCCACGTCCTCAAGGGCTACATCCACATGTCCTCGAGCACTTACAGGGCTGGTGACTCCACCAGCCAGTTCCAGGGCTTTTCAACCTCTTCAACGAGAAAATTTTCCTAATATTCCATCTAAACCTCCCATGTGCTGCCCTGGTGCAGCCGGTGCCGACTGCAGGAACACGCCTGGGACAGGTATTTCCCACATCAAAACTGAAGCTCGTGATTAGAGGCGATGCTCACTTGGGAGCAGAAGACCCCAAAGCGAGTGTCTAAGTATGACTGATTAACAACTAAAGCCTCACTAATTGCCTTAAAAAGTCGGATCTCAACAACCAGGGGAGGGGAAAAAAAAAAAGGATTAAAATTTTCCTTGGGCTAAACATTTTTTCCCTCGTGCTCAGACTCGCTCTGGATGTCTCCTGTCATTATCTCCCTCATTAACGCACACCACAAACCAAAAACAAATTTCCCCACCTTGTGGCTCTGGGAGGTTCGGTCGGATTAACCAAACTTCGGGAATGGGATCAGCCAGTGCCCAGCTAGAGGTGGGATTTGGGATAGGGACACGAAGTTATCATTGGTGAATGAAGTGGAATAAGTATTGGATTTTCTCCAGCTGCAGCTGGAGGTGCTGGGGACAGGTGAGATCTGGGATGGAGCAGGTGAGGGGATGGGAGGCTCCTCTCCTCCTGCCAATCCCGTGTCACCAGGAAATCGTGATGGGGTAGGATTTTTTAAAATTTCCATCCCTTTATTTCCTGTAATGAACACAAAACCTGCATTTTCACAGCCCCAAAAGAACCCAAAAAATCTCTTTGAAGCAAACTGATGCTCCAGAGGCCACCAAAGGGATGGGACCTGGCACAGCTCAGGATCAAGGCAACATTTGTCGGGAACGATGGTACCAGAGCATCCCAAATCAAGCTGTGCTCCCTGTCCCAAGGGATGTGTAACCCCCCAAAAGCGCTGCTTTGGGATCTTGGGCTTTTAGAGTGGAAAAAACGATGGATCAAAAGGAAATATTAAATAAAATTACACAAATATTAAAGGAGCCATCCCTGTGGTGCTGGGCAGCCACTGGAAACGTCTGAGAATTCCAGGGTGCAGGAGGAACAGGAGCAGCCAGGCACCGGCTCCAAGGAATAGCGGTAATTAGAGCTTCCGAGTGCCTCCAGGTCATTTTCCTTTTCCTTGGATAACATAATTTCTATAGAGCTTGTTGTCTTATTAGAGAATTAATCTAAATCTCGGTGGGCTCTGGATGCTTTGCCGGCAGCTGGAGCCATCCCGAGGAGGGTCAGGGGCAGGTCCTGTGCGTGGCATGTGGGGGAAAAAAATGACGAAACTCAAAAGGGAGGTCAGCTGGAGGCTACGGAGGAGGAAATGAATGATTCCTTAAACAATCAGGGAAGTTTGTGTCGGCCTGGAAACGTAATTGAATTTGTGTCGCTAAAGCCGGGCTGGGGCGGCTGCTCCCGACTAAGCAAAATCCTCTCGTTAAGGCAGAATTGTCATTAGTGGGATAATTAAATGAGAAGGGATGGCACAGGGAACGCCCGGGCCATGGAGTGAGGGAGGGAAGAGCAGATTTCCGAGTGCCCCGAGCAGCCAGAGGGATCCGGGCAGGGGGAGGGACGTGTGGTGCCCAGGGCTGATGGTGCTCGGGGAGCTGGGATGGGATCTGTCCTGCGGGATTGCACCCTGAATCCTCAGCATCACGCGCTGCCTGAAGCTCTCCACCTTCAAGTCTTTAATTTTCCTACTAAAATCCCATCTCCAGCCAGATCTCCATGACAATGTCCCACCCCTATTTAAACCATCCCGGGGTTTTTAGCTCCGGGGACATTTCCTTGTTGCTGCAGGGGTGGACGCACGGCATCCCACAGGAGCATCCTCCTCCTCCCCTTCCCTCCCTGGAAGGGTTCGGAAAGGCACTTGCACCCTCCCGTGCCCGCATCCACGAACTGCAAGGCAGAGTGGAATTGCGGCTGGATCCCTGTGCCACAGGCTGCTGCGCACGGCAGGAGTGGCAGGGATCCCGGCTGGATCTCCCCTGGCACCCGCGATGGGAGGAAGCTCTGCCATCCCCTCGCCTCCCACTGCAGCATCTCAGGGGAAACCCCTCCAAAAATCCCTTCCTTCCACACTTCCAGCACTCCGGGGCTCCCGTGGATGTCCACCTGACCTGGGAGAATCCTGGAATGGTTTGGGTTGGGAGGGACCTTAAATCCCATCCAGTGCAACCCCTGCCATGTCAGGGACACCTTCCACTATCCCAGGTTGCTCCAAGCCCCATCCAGCCTGGCCTTGGACACTGCCAGGGATCCAGGGGCAGCCCCAGCTTCTCTGGGCACCCTGTGCCAGGGCCTCTTCGCCCTCCCAGAGAAGAATTTCCCCTTTATATCCTAAAATCCAAGGATTAATCAGTCAACAGGCAGCTTGGACCTTCAGACTGGAGCCTGGTGAGTAATTAGAGCTGGAGGGTGACCCGAGGTGAGGGCAGTGGAGGGAGGGCTGGCACCGGCTCCTGTTCCAAAGAGGACTTTACCCCGTTGGAGCAGGGAACTGAAGTCCAGGCTCCAGGGATCTGGTATCCAGCTCCAAAGGGGGTGAAGAGCCCCTTGTGAGGCTGAGCGTTGTGGCTTCCAGTCCTGCAGACAGCTCTGTGTGGGGAAGTTCTGGTGAGAAACTCAGCTCCCCGTGCCCAGAAAATCCTGACAGCCCAGGAAGTACCAAGGACACACTCGGAACAGGCTAAAACCAGCTTCACTTAGGAAAAAGTGCGAAGTGGAGTGAACAGGAAACCTTCCCAGTGGAGCTTTGGCCCTGGGAATGCCCAGAGGCCTCCAGTGCATCAGCATCCCCCTTTCCTATGGCAAAATCTGGGGTAATGGGAAAGATTCCAGGTAAAACCACACACATCCCACCCCCCCAGCCTCCCCATCCCAGCAGCCACGGAGCAGAGAAGGAAGCCCCGGCACTGGGATGCCATTCCCAGCGTGTTTAACACTCCAACACAGTGAATCAGTGCTTTATTTTCAGTATGGAAAGAGGTACGAGACCAGCAGTGAGCTCCAGGGATTGAGCTGGTGTGGCAAACTTCCCCTGGTGCCCTTGGATCCGTGGGATTGAGGCAAAACACACGGAGAGAAAAGCCCCCAGCGTGTCCCCGAGTGCAGCTGCACCGGAGCTGCACCGGCAGCCCGGCCCCTCCAAACCCCACGGGTCAGCAACAGCCTTCCCCATCTTTAAAGATCCTTGTGTATCAATTCCAGAGGAGGATTTGGCTTCTGGGACAGGGAGGGAAGGCCACGAATGAGGTGCTGAATTAAGGAGAATCAGTGTGACAGCCCTTGGGAGCATTGAGGCAGCGCAGGCGCAATTCCCAGAGTCTGAGCGGTACCAAGCACAGCCCGTGGGCCCAATTCCGGCCTCCCTCCCACCAGGGCACAGCCAGGAGGAGCCTGAGTGCCACTGGAATTTATTGCACAGTGCTGAATCAGGTGTAAGGCCAGGGCAGAGTCGAGGATGCAAATATGGAACCGTCTGTGCTGCGTGCAAGGTGGGCAGAGGGGGAAAACACCTGGATGCTGCCCAGTGGGACCATAAAACATCCTTGCCCCAGCACCCTGGAAGGGTTTATATAGGGCAATTCATACCATGATCCCAGTCCAGAATAGCTCCAGGGATTAACCCACACTCTGACCTCAGCTAATCCTGCCCTACTCCCTGGAGGTGCCAGCAGAGTGACCCTGGATTGCATCAGTGCCTGGCTGGCATCTGGAGACTGTCCTGGCTCGGCTGAAGTCAGCAGCAAACCCTCCCCAGAGCCCAGCAGAGGCAGCAGCACAGGCACAGGAGCTCCTCGGATGGAGCTGGAACAGCCCCAAGGAGGGACTGGACCAGGGAAACCAGGAGAGAACCGTGACAGGGAAACCAGGGGGGAACCAGATTAGGGAAACCGGGGGATAAAACCGTGACAGGGAAACCAGGGGGGAACCAGATTAGGGAAACCGGGGGATAAAACCATGACAGGGAAATCAGGGGGAAAGTGTGACAGGGGAATCAGGAGGGAACCGTGACAGAAATCAGGAGGAACTGAAACAGGGAACTCAGGGGATAAAACCTTGACAGGGAAATCAAGGGGAAACCGTGACATCAGGGGCAAACCGGAACAGGGAAACCAGGAGAGAACCGTGACAGGGAAACCAGGGGATAAAACCTTGACAAGGAAATCGGGGGAAACCGTGACAGGGAAACCAGGAGAGAACTGTGACAGGGAAGCCAGGAGAGAACTGTGACAGGGAAACCAGGGGATAAAACCTTGACAAGGAAATCAGGGGGAAACCGTGACAGGGAAACCAGGAGAGAACTGTGACAGAGAAATTGGGAGGAACTGAAACAGGGAAATCGGGATAAAACCTTGACAGGGAAATCAAGGGGAAACTGTGACATCAGGGGCAAACCGGAACAGGAAAACCAGGAGCTTCCTTGGGGTTCCTGCTGCTGTGGGTCCCCTTGGCAGGACAGTGCACCCCGAGGAGTGAAGGCAGGATCAGCCCAGGGCAGTGCCAGGTGCAGCAGCTCGCTTACTTCTCCTTCAGGTCATTTTCAGCTTTACCTAAAAAAGGGGAAGGAGCAATCAGGGCTCGTGTTCCTTCCTCCAGAACCACCGGCCCTTTTTATTTGGGGGTGTTGCTACACAACATCACCACCACTACAGCCTGACAAGCAGGACAGCAGCTCATAGCTGTGGTGCTGCCTGGAATTTGGCCTCCTGCGGCCTTTCCTCGACAGCCTTTTCTTGGACAACTTCCCCAAGGAGTGACCAGAAAACTCCCCCAGCCCCTCAGTGCCACCACAGGGGCTCTCTGCCCTCTCTTTGCACCCCCAAAGAAACCCCCCAAAACTCAGCCACCCCCCAAACCCACGGAGACCCCTGGTCACACCCAGGAGCTCCACTGGGAGGTCGGGGAGCCTCGAGCTGAGCAGGCTGAGCCTGATTTAGTCCGTGAGCAGCTCCCTGGCGTTATCAACACGTCCAGGGCCGCCCTGCCGAAAGCACTGCCATGCACACAGTGTGCCCCCAAAATAACTCCCTGGGCTGGGACAGCTGCCAAGCCACAGTGGTACCTTTCGGGACGAACTTCAGCGAGCTGCTGAATATTCAGAAGCGGGACTGGCCCTTCTTGGGCCCATCGTTGAGGAACTCGTGGCCCAGCCCGTTGCCACACTTGCCACACGTCACCTGGAAGAGCAAGGGGAGGGAGGGCTTGGCAGCAATCCGGCTTGCTCACGTAAAAACAAGCCCGGGGGTGTTTTTTTTGTTCCATCCCAAGGGTTCGGGGATCGGCACCTTTAAAGCCCCGGGGCGCTCCTCACGTTTGGCCACGCTGTCCCCGCGCAGGGTCTCGGTGAAGGCCGGCCACGGGGACGAGTGCTCGTACTTGGCTCGGCTGGAGAACAGCTCATGGCCACACTTGGCACACACGTAGATGCCTGGGGAGGGCGGCAGGAGGGCGGTCAGGGCAGGGGGCAGCGGGGGGGACACGGGACACCCGCGTGGGACTTTGCCCACGGGGGTCGCTGCCAGCTGCGGCTGCCGGACCCCCACGGAACCCCCAGGGCCAGGCACGGGGGTGGAGGGGCAGGACCCCCATTCCCCATAGGGGTTCCCGCAGGGAAGGATCCTCCCCAAGTGGCTCCTATAGGGACAGAACCCCCGAGCCCCTATCAGGACCGCCTTCACCATCGGGAAGGATTCCCCCACCCCATTGGGAGGACCCCAACAAGGACCGCAGAGGGGGGACCCCCAGCCGGACCCACGCGTGGAGGATGCTCCGCAGAAGGACATCCCCCTAACCCCCCCTCAAACGCTCACCCGGGGGGTTCCGCCTTGCCGGGCGACACCCCCTGCCCACCCCGGTGGGGATCCCCCCGGCCGCACCCTCGGAGCCCGCGGGGAGCCCCTCACCCGGCTGGAAGTGGTCCTTGAACACCTCTCCCCCCACGAAGGAGCAGAAGGACATGGCTGCGCCCGCCGCCCCGGCCCGTTCCGCTGACCCGGCCGCGCCCCCCGCCACGCCCATGCACCGGGCCCGCCCCGTGTCCCGCCCGTGGCCACCCCCCGTGTCCCGCCCGTGGCCACCCCCGTGTCCCGCCCCTGGCCACCCCCCGTGTCCCGCCCCTGGCCACCCCCCGTGTCCCGCCCGTGGCCACCCCCCGTGCCCCGCCCGTGGCCACCCCCGTGCCCCGCCCGTGGCCACCCCCCGTGTCCCGCCCCTGCAGCCCCGCCCCGCCGCCCGCAGAGGGCGCTGCGGGACCGGCAGTACCAGGGGGGTCCCGGTACCGGGGGGACACCGCTGTGACCCCCCTCCATCCCCGCGGGGACCCCGGCCCGGGCCCGCAGCCCCCGCGCGGCCTCCCCGGGGCG
Organism: Monarcha castaneiventris obscurior; assembly: GCA_026261815.1. Classification (NCBI taxonomy): domain Eukaryota; kingdom Metazoa; phylum Chordata; class Aves; order Passeriformes; family Monarchidae; genus Monarcha; species Monarcha castaneiventris. The sequence continues at coordinate 7,785,251 of JAMPIT010000856.1, read as the reverse complement.
GTGGCGGAGCCAGGGGCAGCCCCGGCCGGGGGCGATGCGGGGGGGGCCGTGGGGCGGCGCGGGGGGCGCGGGGCGGAGCGCGGAGCCGGCTCGGGACTGCGGATGCTCCGGCACCGCCGGTGGGAGCGGGGCGGGCGCCAGCCCGGCTCTGGGCATCTGCAGCCGGCAGCGGGACCGCGACGGAGCCTCAGGCACCGGCTCTTTACCGACGGTACCGGAACCGGCACCGGCACCGGCTCCGGCTCCGGCTCCGGCTCCGGCCCTGCTATCCCGGCACCGACATCAGCCCTTGGATTCCGGCACCAGGACCGACCGGCCTCCGCCAGCGCCGGCATCGTCACTGGCACTGACACCGGCGCCGTCGCTGGCGCTGGCACCGGCACCAGCTCTTCTTCCCCAGCACAAGGTCCGGTCCCCCCCGGCACCGGGACTGACCCCCACGTTATCCTTCCCCGGCTCTGGGGCCACTCCGACTCCCCGGCATTGCTCTTCCTTCTCCATCACCGGGACCGACCGGCCCTTCCCGGCTCCCCGGGCCCCTCCGCCTGCCGCAGGTACCGGCGCTGCGGGGCCCCGGGGCGGGCGGCGGGGCCGGGCAGCCCCGGTTTCCCCAGTAGGGTTAGCGGCGGCTGGGACTGGGGGTCCCTCAAGCACCCCCAGGGCTCTGAGGATGGGTGCAGGCGCGGGCACAGCAGGGACCACCCTGCCCCGGGAGCGCAGAGCCGGTGTCGCCCGTGGGGACCCTCTCACGGAGGGATGCGGGGCCCGACCGGGGCCCGCCGTGGGCGCGGGGGTCCCGGAGAGGAGGAGGTGACAGCCCGGCATGTGGCAAGGTGAGGGCTTTGAAGGTGAACCTGGGCAGGTTCCAAAGGGGCTGAGCTGCTGCAGGTTCCTTCTCCTTCCAAAATCCAGCACCACAAATCCCTTCTTTTGTAGTTTATCCAAAACCTCTCGGATGAATCCCCGGGATTAGGCTCTCGTGGAAATGGCACCTTAATTGGTGCGAGAGGAAAACATATTGGTGCTCTTTGGACAAAAACTGGAGCCTGGCTCTGCCGCCCTGGCCCTGCGGCCGCAGCGACGCGCTTGGATGGATCCCCATTCCCTAATGCCAAGAGACGTGTCCGGCGGCCGGGAGCTCCCCCCAGGGCTGCGGGACCCGCGTGGGGCCGGCGCCGGCGGTGCCGCTGCCCTCTGCACGCTGCCGCTTTGAATTAGGTCAGGCTTCATCAGGCTCCCGCTGCAGCCCCGGGGATTGATGGCTCGTGGCAGGCGCCCGGGCAGGGGGAGGAAGGGGCTCCGCACCGCGGGGCGCGGGGAGCCGGGAACGCGCCGCGTCACCGCACGGGAGGGAGGGGAATGCGCTGCTTTGAAAGTGCCTCCCGTAAGATCCACCGAGATCAGAGGAGCGGGATGTCAGGGAAAGCTCCAAATAGACTCCAGGGCCCCGCACACCTTAGAAGTGTGGATTTCCAGGCGGTGGAAGGAGCCGCAGCAGCCAGCAGGTCTTGGCAGCATCACCCGTGGGATAACTGCTGCTCCCTCGAATTCTGACAGTGAGGCTGTGCCGGTGTGAATGAGATGGATGTTGGAATTGGCTGGATCTTTCCCCATGGCTGAGAGCTCCTGTGAGCTGCAGGGGCCATGGCATGAGGGATGTGAAGGTCTCAGGAAGCCGAGCAGAGATTGGGAATGGCTGAGACATGGAAGCGAAGCAGAGTTCATAGAGAGGCAGGACGAGGCTCAAGCCCTGGCATGCAGGGATGGTGTAGAGGCTCTGGGAGTGGGTCCTGGGGCCAGCTGGCTCTCAGCACGCTGCTGGAGGCACTCCAAAGCCCACCTGGCTCTTTGCTCCCCCAGCAGCACGAAACCCCCTCCAGTATCCACCAGTAAAAGCCCTGAGAAGGAGCAATGTGATGTGGGACTGGGAGCAGGGGATGGAGCTGGGATCCCACACTGCCCAGCCCATTGGCCAAAGTTACATTCTGATCTTGCAGAATTCCCTCAAAGCCACCTTGGTGCTCCCTGATCTCAGGATAACGCAGAGCGCTCCAGGGACAGCGTCACAGCCGGGTTCTGTCACAGTGTTTTGTGCAGATAATTAGAGGGGGATTTCCAGCTTCTTTGGCTGGGTGAGGAAAGCACTGCCGTGGTGCCATGTCTCTGCCAGCAGCACCACTGCCACCCTAATTAACCACAGAGGACTGAGGGAAGTTAATGAAGTTGATATTTCAATTAACTCCCTGATTCTACAACCAAAGCAAACACCAGGTGGGCAGTGCCCCCCTGGGAGCTCCCACCGTGCCAGGCTGTGCCATGCCACCTCCTGCTCCCTTGGTCATGTGAAGGGAATGTTTTAGGGGGACATGCCCCAAGACACCAGCCCAAGCTGGGTCACAGCTTGTCTCTGTCAGGTCACATCCAAGACCTGAATTTGAACCAAAGCTGAGAGCAAGGAGCGGAGTTTTGGAGCTGGAATCCAGTGGAGAGGCTCACTGAAGGTTATGGCTTTGGTGTGTCCACCCACAGCAAAGGGGGGACACTGTCATTAGGGGTCTTGTGTCCCTGCCCTGCAGAGATGTGACCATCCTGGGCTGGGTGTCCCAAGCACTGCTCCTCAAGAGACATCCACTCAGCTCCAAACCCTTGCAGGGATGTCCTGAACAGGAGGGATCACCCCGAGAGCTGTTTGCTGGCACCTCCAAAGCCACCATCATCCCCATCACCCTGTGACCCAGCCAAGCCCACCCAGCTGCCCCCATGAAAACACTTGCAAGGACCTTCATATCCAATTTATCCTGTAAAGAGCAAAAAGATCCCCACGATCCTGCAGGGCCACGGGCTGGGGGCGAGCTCCGGGCTGGGAGGTGGGTTAGTGCTGGGCCACCTCCATGCTCAGTGTTTGCTCTGTGGTGCCTGAGCCAGCAGCAAAGCCTCCCCTGGGGCTGCAAGTCCCTCTCGGGGTGCTGCTGGTCCAGCCAGGGCACCCAGCGGGGTCTATCCTGCTGCCCCTCACCCTCCCCAGAGGTGGCTATTGCAGCAGCAGCAGCAGCGTAGCCCCCGCTGTACTCGCCGTCCCTGCCAGAGGAGAACTCCCATACAAGCCCAGGCTATTATTATCTCCGTCTTCCACCGTGCTAATGGTCTCTCAGGAAACAGACTTCTTTTTTTTTTGCCTTTTTTTTTTTAGCTTCTAAAACCCACGAGTACGGGAGCGGTGGGAACGGAGAGCTGGGCACGGCAGAGTGGAACACGGGCAGTGCTGAGCCCAGCGCTGGGGAGACACCGTCCCCCTGACCTGGCAGGGACACGGAGCAGGGGCCGGGCAGGACCCTCCAAGGACCAGCCCAGGGCCATTCTGGTAGGAACAGCCAAGGGTGATGGGCAGTACTGGGGATACTGGGAGTGGCTGTGATGTGGGGCCACTGAGAGCCCTGCGTGATGAGGGGCAAGGGGTGTCCGGGCTGCAGTGCTGGGGTGGGAGGTGGACAGGGCCCTGCGGCATCAGGGGAGGGATCCCTTGGAATCACAGAATCATGGAATGCTTTGGGTTGGAAGGGACCTTAAAGGCCACCCCTGCAGTGGACAGGGACACTTTCTACTAGAGCAGGTCCCCTCTCAGGCCCAGCTCCACTGCTCATTTCCCCTCTGCTCACTCCTTGTTTGGCTGTTTTGGTGCCTTGCCAGGTGCTGGTAGTGCCAGCAGTGCTACAGCTCTGCCCACGGGCTGGATGGCACCAACCAGGCTCTCTGCAGCGAGCTGGCACCACCGGGACAATCACCCGTGGATGATTTGGGGTTAACAAGTGGCTCCCGTAAAGGAGAAGCAAAGCAAGAGCTGAGATTATATAAAGGGGGCTGGAGGCAGCTGCGGCACAGGCTGTAATTAATTCCTGGCACTGAGGAGCTTTGAAGATCCAGGGTGGTGCGGTGCGAGCGTGAGGCAGCCCCAGGGTCCCTGGGATGCATTCCTGCTCCTGCTGCAGGGATGCTGTGAGGGGAAGAGGGCAGGGGGGGCCGAGCACTCCATGGACCTGCCAGGAGCTGACTCAGCACCGCGGTGGCCCTGCAGAGCCCTTCCTGCAGATCCCTTCTCCCTCTCAAAATCACGGAGGGGGCATGGCTCAGAGAAGGTCAGCCCATGGCTTTGGCAGGAGTGCTGCCATGAGGGATGATGGTGGTGGCTGGTGGGGACAGGACTGCGCTTTGTTGAGGCCAGGGACCCCCTCAGGACAATGGAAACTTTGTCCTAGAAAAACTTGTGTGCCCCCTCAGTAAAGCCAGAGATTGCTGACTGTGCTTATGGAGCATCCCCACGCTGCACTGGGGCTGCAGCTTGGACTGGCTCCATTTTGGATTCATGCAGTGCTTGAAGCAGAGGCCAAACCGTGAACATTCAGAGGAGTCAGGGAGTCCTGCCCGCTGGCCTGGCCTCCCTCCTCGCAGCCCCAGCACTCACACTGGGACCAGTGGAATATACTGGTGCGGAAAATCCCCCTGGTTTGGCTGCAGCCCTGGCTGGCAGCCCCGGGCTCTCGGCAGCCCCGTTGCTAATTGCCTGGCTGAGGTTTATCCTCGTTAGACAAGCGGTTTCCCACACGCAGCCATTGATCTCATCTCACCACGGGGCCTCCTGCATCCCCTCCCTGCCGGGAAGCACAGGGAGAGCCACAAGCTCTGTGCCCCAAGCGCATCCCGAATCAGCCTGGAAGGCGCCCACCCCAGAGCGATGGGTCCCGGGAGATGCCCCCGGGCCATGCCGATGGGGTTGGCAGGACCAGGGCAGGGATGTTCTGTGCCCTGAGGTGACCCGGAGCTCCTCCAGCTCTGACAGCTGCTTCCCTGTCCCTCGGCAGTGTCGCCGGCGATGCGAGCGATGGCAGACCAGGCTGCGGTAGCAGCAGACGCCTCCCCAGCCCTGGCGCCGTCCCCGGGCTCACCTCGCCGTGGGGACACCGAGGGACCAGCGCCCCATCCCGGCGGCACCAGGGAGGACACCGGCGGCCGGGATGGCTGCGGGCTCCTTCCCACCGCGGACGGGGATGCGAAACGTCCTCCCTCGCCCCAGCCCGGGGGGATGCTCCTGGCCGACCTCCCGCGGGCCCCCCAGCCCCGGCTGAGCCCGGCCAAGTCGCGCACGGCTCCATCGTCGCCCAGCGTGTCCCCGTCGGAGAGCCGAGCCGCCCTGCTCCGGCTGCGCGACGCCAGGCTGGAGGACACGAGGCGGCGGCTGTCGGAGGCCGTGCAGGAGCCCCTCAGCCGCCTCAGCCGCCTCATGGCCGAGGACAGCAGCCCCACGGCCCGGGCCAAGGAGCCGGGGGGCAGCCCCGGGGGCAGCCGCGGCGCCGGAGGCCGCCGGGTGCGGGACTGGACGCCCTGGGAGCCCACCCTGAACTGCCGCTACGAGATCTGCTCCTACGGGGACGTAATCCAGGTGGTGGAGGTGGCACAGAGAGACGCGGAACCCCCGCTCCCACCGCCCGAAGAGCCGCCGCCGGCGCGGTCCGGGGCCACCGTGCCGGGCAGAGCGCTCGCCTCCATCGCCCTCCTCGCCTACGGCTACCTGGTGCTGCCGCTGCCGCCCTACGCCGCCGGGCTCTGCGTGGGGCTGCTTTGCGGGCTGCTGCTGGGCTTCCTCGCCGTCCTCCTCCTGGTGCCCAAGGCCCCGCCGGCCGCTCGGGGACCGTGGGGCCGCCTGCGCCCCAAGCTGCTGCCGGGGGAGCCGCGGGAAACCCCCCACCTCCAGGTAGGAGAGGGGCGGTCCGGGATGAGGTGCTGGAGGGGATCGCAGGGCTGGAGGTGCCCGTGGTGGGCAGGAAGCAGGCGGCTCCCTCTTCCCCCTTTTCCAGGGCTGGATGAACCAGCTGCACGTGTACGACCCCGAGCTTTTCCACCCGTCGCTCACGCACTCGGTGCTTGCCGTGCTGGACGGGTCCACCCTCAAGCTGTCCTACCCCAAGAGCAACATCCCGCGCCGAGCCACCTTCGAGGAGGAGATCCTGGACGCTGTCTTCGTCAGCCACCGCTGCTACGATCTGACCGACGCCAAGGTGAGCCTGGAGGTCCCTCCAGGACCCTCCCACGGGGACCCCACACGCCTGGCCCGGCCTCACCCCACTCTCGGTGCTGCAGGTCTTCCTGTGCCCCCCCAGCCTGGCCCGAAAGCGGACGTGGAACAAGAAATATCCCATCTGTGTGCTCCTCCCCGAGCCGGTGGAGGGAGAGGGCAGGAGCAGCGAGGAGCAGGACACGGAGCTGCAGGGGGATGAGGGATCAAGGAAGGTGCCGGTGTTCTGGCAGGACATCCCAGGGGACTGCAGGGAGAGGTGCCTGTACCTGTTTGGGCGGACGGGGCGGGAGAAGGAGGAGTGGTACCAGCACCTCGTGCAAGCCTCCCGTGGGACACCCAGCAGCCACGGTGACAGCAGGGCAGGTGAGGAACAGCCACTGTGGCCTCTGCTTTGTGCCAGAACTGATCCCGGAACACAATCCCTTGGTGGGCAGCAATGGGCACAGAGGGACATGGAGGAGCCCAAAGTGTAGCCAAGAGGGTTCACCTCGTCAGCACAGAGTCACAGGCAGTCACTGGCAGCCTGGACAGGCATCATGTCACCCCCGATGCTATCCTGGCCCAACAGGTTGGATATTAGGAGAAAGGTTTTCACTGAAAGGGCTGTCCAGGCCTGGCACAGCTGCCCAGGGCAGGGGTGGAGTCCCCATCCCTGGAAGGAGTTAAAGCCCTGTGGATGTGGCACCTGGAGACATGGGGCAGTGCTGGCCTGGGCAGTGCTGGGGAATGGTTGGATTGATGACCATGGAGGGATTTTCCAAGCTAAATGATTCTGTGCTTCCATGTCCCCAGGCATGGGATCGGCTCCCCAGAGCAGCGGCAGCAGCAGCGGGAGCAGTGCCGAGGACATCCCATCCACGGATTCAGCCAAGGATCTGTCGGGAAGCATTGAGGAGATTTACCTGGATTACAGCACCTACATGGCTCGATTCGTGCCAGCACAGGGGGCACCCAGCCCAGACCGCAGCCCCTCTCATGGAGCTCTGGGCAGCCCCACGCCCACAAAGGTGAGTGGGACAAACCCAGCACTGGGAGCGGGACCCGAGCGCTAAGCAGAGGCTGATGGACCCAGCACGGAGCCACTTCCAGCCTGTGGTTTGTGTGAGCAGACAAGCCCTGGGGCAGGGGAGCACCAGGACAGCCGGTCCCACTGCTCACGGGGCCACCTCACTGCAGGGGCTGGTGGCTGCTGTGCCCCCGCAGCTCGGCGAGGACACGGCGAGCATGGCCTGGATGAACGCGCTGGTGGGGCGCATCTTCTGGGACTTCCTGCGGGAGCAGTACTGGGCTGAGCAGGTGTCCAACAAAATCCAGAAGAAGCTGAGCAAGATCAAGGTGAGAGGCAGGAGCATCAGATCACTCGGGGCAGCCCTGTTTCCAAGGCCCCATGGCGAGTGGCAGGCTGTGGTGACCATCCCCCATGGGGTTTCCCTCCATCAGCTGCCATATTTCATGAACGAGCTGACGCTGACAGAGCTGGACATGGGCACATCCATCCCCTCAGTGCTCAGCGCCTCCAACCCCACCATCAATGAGCGAGGTAGGAGCCCCACAGAGGGACAGGGACCCCAAGGCTGGCTCCAGGATGGCTTTACTGAGCTGCCAGCCCGGTCCCTGAAGCTGGGAGGTTTTGGCAGCGCACAAACAGCTCTGACCCCTGTGGTGCTGACCTGATCTCGCCCTGTCCCTCTCCCTGGCAGGACTCTGGGTGGACATGGAGGTCACCTACAGTGGCTCGTTGCAGATGACGCTGGAGACGAAGATGAACCTCAGCAAGCTGGGGAAGGAGAGCTCTGCAGAGGAGTGCGGTCCCGCAGAGGCAGGCAGAGAGGGGTAAGGAATCTGTCCATGGATCCATCCTGCTCCTCCTGGCCCAGGGAGGCAAAGCTGCTGTCCCCAGAGCACCCTGTGATCTCCTGGGGTTCGCAGGGCCAGGCCGCGGCTGATCCTGTTGGCAGACAGCGATGCGGAATCGTCCAGCGCCGGCTCCTCTGACGAGGAAGATGTCACCACTGCAGAGCCCGTGGGAGCCCCGGGGGAGCGGCTTCCTCCTCCTGGCACTGAGGGGTAAGGGGGTGCTGGGGGTTTGTGCCATGGGGGGCACAGGGAGGTGCTGGGGGACACACGGTGCCACATCAGCACGGGAGCTTGGGGACGGTGTCCCCAGCCGGGCACACACAGCACATCGTGGCAGCTTTCAGAGGGGACTCTGTCCCTGTGGGGTGCCATGGCAGAGGGCTGGGGGACCCCAAAACCCAGCAGGGCTGAGCTGGGCCCCCTCTTGCTTTAGCCACGTCAGCGGCAACAGCACGAGCCGGAAGATCCTGCGCTTCGTGGATAAGATTGCCAAGTCCAAGTACTTCCAGAGGGCCACAGAGAACGAGTTCATCAAGAAGAAGATGGAGGAGGTTTCCAACACACCGCTGCTGCTGACAGTGGAGGTGCAGGAGCTGGCAGGAACCCTGGCCGTGAACATCCCCCCGCCACCGACCGACCGTGTCTGGTACCAGCTCTCCTTCCCGCCATGGGCACATCCTGCTTCCAGCTCCCCTTGTCCCCTGTGAGGAGCCAACTCCAGGGCTTTGGGCTCATCTGGGGCAGCAACAACCCAGGGCTGTTCCCCAAAGGGGCTCACAGACCTCAGGCTCATTTCTCTGAGTCTCCACCCAAGCCAACACAGGATCTGGGGACCCTGAGCTGGGACCTCCTCCCTGAAACCCAGCAGTGGGGCCATGTGGGCTGACCCACATCTTTGGGAGGTGATGCTTTCTGCCTCTTTCCTTTCCCCTCACAGGTACAGCTTCCGAGTGCCACCACAGCTGGAGCTGAAGGTGCGCCCAAAGCTGGGCGAGCGGGAGGTGACATTCCTGCATGTCACTGAGTGGATTGAGAGGAAGCTGAAGCACGAATTTCAGGTGCCTGGGCTGTTCAAGGGCTCAGCAAACCCTGCTGATGCTCGGGCATTGCTGCCATTGGGGAGAGTCAGCCTCAGTTTGGGCCACTTGTTTCTGCAAAAAGCTGACATCTGGTCTGGTCTGGCCATCTTGGAACAGTGAAGACACAGAACCCAAATAACAAGCTCCAGGGCTGAGGAAAAGCGATTTCCTCCCACCATTTGCAGGCCTGCCCCAAGCAGGGAGGGTTGGGGGTGTCAGGCAGTCCCAGGCAAACACCCCCCAGAAGGGCTGAATCCACCCATCTGCTCCGGTTTGGGGATATTTGGGAGATTTACCCTCCCAAGGGTTTGTTTTCAGCCTCTCACCTCTGCTCAAAGAGCAGAAATGTCCCCACAGGTATTTAGGGCCCCCCAAAAGCCGCCTATTTGGATGGCTTCAAAGTGCTGGTCCCTGCCCTGCTGTGGCCACCCGTGAAGCCATAGAGGTGAGCAGGGCAAAGAGAAACTGTTCCTGCTTGTCCCCAGCCTGATATCCAGGGCTGGGACCCCCCTGGGGCTGCTGCTGCGGGAGTGGGAGCCCAGGACCTCCAGTTCACAGCCTCAGACGCTGACCCGGGCGTGGCTCCTGCCAAGCCACCTCCAGGCAGTGTCCCCGTGGTGTTCAAACCCACTGATTTGTTATTCCGAATTCCTCTTTTCAGAAAATTTTGGTGATGCCAAACATGGACGATCTCATCATTCCCATCATGCGCTCTGGCCTGGATCCTTGGCCACCCACCATGGGACTGCCCCAGGACCTGCCAGCCAAGGGGGACAGGAGGCTCTGAAGCACAACCCCAGGGGCAGGGACACTGCCCGGAGCTCAGGGACCTCGCTGGGACATGGGACAGCCAGGGCCTGGCCACTGACTGCACCCAGGGCTGTGCCTGGATTCATCCTCATCCTCTGCTTCTGCAGATGAGCCTCCTCAAATCCTGCAAGCACACGTTCAGGGCACAACCAGGCTGCTGGAGACCCAGGAATGTCATGGCCATGTTCGCAGGACTCCTGGTCAAGCAGGTAGCTCTGGACAGTGGAGGGCTGGGCTTGCCACTGTCTGGTTCCCAAAGAGGATGCAGGACACCTGGACCAGTTCTGCACCGAAGGAGTTGGGATCATCGCTGATCCAAAATTCCCAGCTCCGGGGCATCCCCCGCTCCCCACAGGCAGCTGGGCTGCAAGGAAGGCACGGCTGGGAAAGGAGTCCCAGCTGAATAAATCCATCGCTGCCCAGCCCTGCCTAGCAGCCCTCTTCTTGTACACAAATTCCCACCTCTGCCGAGGATTCCAGCCGGGATCAGGGGCTTTGAGCAGGGAGAAGCCCCCGGGTTGTACCTTCAGCTGGGCAAAAGCAGTGCCTGGGGGTGTGTGGGAAAAGCAGTGAGGGGAGAGGCAGTCGGGGAGCCTGGGCAGAGGCAGGTCACAGGGAGGCCCTGTATTCCCAGTGTTCCCAGTGGAAACTGGTGCAGAAGTGCTGGTACGTGCTCTGCTCTCTGCTGGATGAGAGGAAGGAGAGTCTTCGTGGTGGTTTGGTGAGTGGGAAAAATTCACTGGGCAAAGGAAAGGGAGGATCCAGAGGACAGAGCAGGCGCTTGGCTGTCCCAGTTAGTCCCTGTCGGTGTTGGCCAGTCCCAAATGCCACTTTTCCCATCCCCACCTGCTGAGAAGCCTGAAAAGAGGCAAGACACGCCCCCAGAAGGAAGAGAGGGAGCAGGCATGGCTTGGAAGCCTTTTATTGCAAGTGCCCTGTCAGGAAGCTTTGGATCTCCATCCTTAGAGCTCTTCCTGCACACCTGGCTTCTCCTTCACCAAGTGTTTCTTCTGAGGGCCCTGGAAGAGAGCAGAGAGGAGAGTTTGGTGTTAGGGGCACGCAGACATGGCTATGTGAGGGCTGTGGAGACCAGAAAGGCAGCTCTGACCAGCAGCTGAAAAATGGGGTTATCCTACAGCAAATCAACCCTATGGGAGCAGAGGGCAGGAATTACTTATGTCCCCCAACTTCCAGGCAAACGTGACGTTCTACCACAGAATCCATGGGGGAAAATGGCAAAGAAAAGAGCTGCCCCCAGGTCAAACCTCCTCCTGTCACTGAGCTCCTTGTCACAGCAGCTCAGGGCTGGCAGTGACACAACAGGCTCCTGACACTGAGCTGAAGGAAATCAGCTTAACCTCTAAAGAGCTCTGCAAAGGCAGTGCCTAACCAATCCCCCTGCCAGCACTAAGGAGGCTTAGCCAGCTTCACATGGCATTTCTGGCTGACAGGCCAGATCCAGACCCAGTTTACATCTGTGTGGGATCCAGGCAGTTGTTTCTTTCCCTTCTCCTTCTCTCTCTCCTGGTTTACTCAGTGCTTCCTCCACTTCAGACTCAGACTTGCACCAACCTGGTGAAGGCTGCAAAACTATTCAAGAAACTGCTATGTTTGGATTATTTAATTATATATATTTTTTTCCACGGATTTAAGAAAAATACACTGCTTGGCCTTCTTGAAAGATTCTGACAAAAGCACCACAAATTTGCATCTGAATTTGACCCAAACTTTTTCCTCTAAGAACATTAAAGCTATAAATCATTCCAAACAAATCAAAGCAGTGCATGATTCCAAGTGAAAGGGACCATATGGCCAAGACAATGCCTGCCAAGTTAACTGCTTGTTTAAAACTTCCTGTGGTAAATGGGAACTGGTTGCCCAAATGGTCTATTATTTGCTGTTTGAGTTGTCTTGGATCACTCACACAACCATCCTGTTCTTCCTTAGCATCATTTCTGCTGTGTGAGCTGAACTTGTGGCTGTCTTTAGGCAAGAGAGTCTCAAACATTCATTTAGCTGTTGTTGTATCGAGAAACATCACAGAATCATGGAATCATAGAATTCTGGAATGGTTTGGGTTGGAAGGGACATAAAACTCCTCCAGTTGCACCTCCCTGCCCATGGACTCCTGGAAGATGCTTGGCTGGAGTCAGTTGCTTTAGCCCCATGATGAGCTGGAGGCAGCCTGAGGAACTCACCATGAAAGCTCTCTTTTCCTGAGCTGTCTGGAAGCGGCCGTGGCCAAATTTGGAAGTGGTGTCAATGAATTTGAGCTCAATGGCTTCATGGGCCCGGCGGCTCGTGTGCACCAGGAGGGACTGGGGAAGAACAGTCACAATACATCAGGATAATCATGACAAGAAAATCAGGACAGCTGTTCTCATGGAAGCAGGGTTGGAATATCCTCTAAACAAATATCTCCTCAAAAATCTGTGTTCTCCAAGCAACACCTTGGTGCTCAGGTGGTGGAGAGCTTGCAGAGCTGCTCTTCACTCAGCATTTCACAGAATCACAGAATCAACGAGGCTGGAAAAGACCCTTGAGATCACCAAGTCTAACCTATGACCTAACACCACCTTGGCAACCAGACCATGGCACTGAGTGCCACATCCAGTCTGTCCTTAAACACCAGTGACTCCACCACCTCCCTGGGCAGCCCATTCCAATGCACAATCACCCTTTCTGTAACAATCCAAGGTTCCATTTCTGAAATGAACCCCAGCCCTCCGAGCTCTGAAGCTCTCCAGAGAGGCTCCATCCACTGCCCACTCCACAAACCCTCCACCTGCCAATGGCCTCAGCACCACATTCATGTGCAACACAGCACCAAGGACCCTCCCAGTGTCCCTGCCCAGCATTTGAAGGGTTCTCCATGTGGAGGATGTGTCCCTGGGGAGCTGCAGCCCATCCCAGCCCGGTGCTCTCACCTTCCGGAGGGTGAGCACACGCTTCCTGGTGCCCACCACACAGCCCTTCAGCATGATGAAGTCATTGTTGACCTCCCCGTAGTGAGGGAAACCACCCTGTGGGGAGAGCAGAGGGGTTGGTGGGCGGGACAGCTGGCTGGGAGAGTCAGGAGAGTCATAGCCCCGTCACCCCTCAGCCCTTACCATAGGCGTGATGGTCTTCTCCGTGATGTCGTAGTGCGTCGAGGCGTTGTTCCTCACCACTTTGCCATCTTCCACGTGGATCCCATGGCCAAGGCGGTAAATCTGGGAACAGACAGACAGCAGAGATGGAGACTCTCCTGCCCCTTGCTGAGGAGCTTCACAGGGTGACCAAATCCCCCACAGAATCACATGGTTTTCACCAAGGCATGCCCTTGAGCAGCAGAAAAGCACCAGGAAAGACATGGAGATATCTACCGAAATATCTGGGAAGATAAGGGCAGCTGAGGGCACCGTGGGAAGGAGGACAGTGACAGGATGGGAGGCCTGAGGGAGCCCCCCTGGGCTGTACCTTCTTGTTGATCTCGGTGCGGTGGTGGTAGCCCTTCTGGCCAGCCCGGGCAATGGAGTAGCCTACACGGGCCGGGTGCCAGGCTCCGATGCAGGCCACCTTCCGCAGGCCCTTGTGTGTCTTCCTGGGCAGCTTCTTGGTGTGCCAGCGGCTGGTCACCCCTGGGAGCATGGGAACAGCGGGCAGGGTCAGCAGGGAGGGGCAGGGCTGGGGCTTGGGCTGGGGAAGGAGAGTCCCATCATTCTCCTGAGGGACAGTCCCATCGTTCTCCTGTGGGACAGTCCCATCGTTCTCCTGTGGGACAGTCCCATCATTCTCCTGTGGGACAGTCCCATCGTTCTCCTGAGGGACAGTCCCATCATTCTCCTGCAGTTCTCAGAGGAGGCTGTGTTGGGAGGAGATAAGGAGCTGTTCTCACTTCACACGGCTCTGATCAGACTGGGATGTGTTCCATGCACCCAGAGACACCCACACCCCTGCACATGTGGGGTTTGGGAGACATTCACACAATCACAGAATGGTTTGGATTGGAAGGGACCATAAAGACCACCCAGTTCCAAGCCCTGCCACAGGCAGGGACACCTCCCATTAGACCTGGTTGCTTTATGTACTGACAGTGCCTCTGAGCCTCCTGGGAGGCCTCTGGGCACAGTAGGCAGGACAGCTTTCACTGGCCCTAATCTCAGGGAAAATCTTTCCATCACAGGTTACCTTGTCAGCTCCTTTGTATCTGCATCAGAGATGCCCCTGTTTCACTTTTCCCTTGCTGGAATCCCTGAGATTAAGGAAACCAAACTCTGCCACAACAGAATTGGATGTCATGCTTAAGATCCCGAGGCTCTTTGCTACTCCGTCTACAAAAAATTGGGGGTTCTCAATGTTGTTAACACCCTCCTACCCCAAAACCACCTGATGGGCAGAGCCATGTGAGAAGGACAGACCCAAACCCCTGTACCTTTCATCCCGTGCCCCTTGGTCACACCGATGACATCGATCATCTCGTTCTGGCTGAAGACGCTGTGCACAGAGATCTGCTTCTCCAGCCTCTCCCGGACCCAGTCGACTTTCTCAGCCACTGTCCCCCCATTCAGCTGGATCTCCATAATGTGGGCCTTCTTCTGCCTCAGTGGGAGCAGCCTCATCTGCAGCAGATGGTGGTTTAGGGTGACATGTGGCCCCTCGCCCCATAGACATGAGGGTGCAGCAGGGCTGGGTCACTCACAATCTGTGAGGGGCACAGGGGTGAGCAGAGCCACTGCTTCACCACCCTCTCTGCCACAGTCACCCCCTTTCATTGCAGCCCTGGGTCAGCAGCTCTTTACTTGTGGGATCTCGTGGAGCCAACTCCTTGTCCTTGAGCCCAGAGACCTCATCTGGGCTTTAGCCAACTTAGCTCTCCCCCAGACTCCAAAGCAGCCCTTAACTCCGGGGATCAGCGTGAAAATGGGCCCCTGTGTATCCAGCAATCAGCATCTGGCAAAACTGTGCCTGCCCGTGGGGTTATTTTTGCCTAAAACATTTGACACCAGTTGCTAATTTGAGGTGATCATGAGGCCCAAGGTCCCTTGCTGACACAGGACTCAGGACCTGCCCAGGCTCTGCCTTCCTCTTGCTCTCTTCCACAGGGTGTGTGTGCTCCCATCGGGATGTGGGGGTTCCCCAGTATTCCCGAACCACAGCCCCCAGGGCAGTCCTGGAGCAGGGAGCTCTGGGAGGGGACTGGGAGGTCAGGAGGCAGCTGGAAAGGTCAGTCAGCATCTCCCATTGCCCCATCTCACACCCTCTGCTCTCTCAGCCTCTGTGACACCACCAAAACATCCCCTGATCCCATTTCCAGGCCCTTCAGAGCTGAGGAAGCCCTCGAGCCCCCCCCTGCCCACACCGGGGGGAGGCTCTGACCTGTGTGTGCATAATGACACGGATGACCTTGCAGTACTTCTTCATGGCTGCAAAATCCTTCTCCAGCTGCCTTTTCCCAGCCTCATCCTGCCACTTTTTGCAGTACTTGGTGAACGCCTTCTTCTTGCTCTTGTGCCTACGACAGAAGTGGTTTGACATCCATCAAGGCTGATAAAGGGCTTGTGACAGTGCAGAGAGGGGACAGGTCACCTTGTCAGGCACCTCCTTGGAGGCACAAGGAACCTGTGGATACCTGAGCCTCACCTGACTGTCAGGACCTTGAGGTGGGAAGAGGAAAGGGGATAATGAGCCGTGAAAAGGGCTTGTTCACGGGTAATTCAAACCTTTCTGCATGAGGAATGCAGTTGTCTCCCACTGACTGACTCAGCACCATCAAAATACAGGCGCAAAATGAGAGACAGGAGAAAGCAGGGATCAGAGGCTTGTGGTGGGTGGGTCTCCATGGCACTGTTACAGGAGATTCCTACAGCTAGGAAATCACAAAGCAGCCAGGCACTTCCCTGGTACCTCTGGATACCTGAGCCTCACCTGACTGTCAAGGGCTTTGGGTGGGAAGAGGGAAGAGGACGAGCCATGAAAAGGCCTGACAGGAGAAAACAGGGATCCGAGGCATGTGGTGGATGGGTCCCCATGGCACTGTCACAAGAGACACAATTCCTACACCGAGGAAATTCGTGTTTCCACTTCCCCCTCTGCTGAGGGGTGCTGACATTTATGAGGGCCAGGGGCCACATTCTGCACCAATATTCCCCCTGGCAAATCTGGTTTCACTCCAGCTCAAGAATTCCAGTTAACTGGGGAGCTGACAAGCCCGACCTACACAAGGGAAAAGGAACCTGCCACATGATATTGTGGAGAGAGCTAACTTGGTTCAACTATTAGAATAAATTTACATATGCATATGCTGCTCCCCAGCATCAGGCTGTTTGTAGTGTCTCTGTGCATGACTAAATAAGCAGCAGTTTCACTCCACAGGAGCTGAGCTGCCTGGGCATCCCAGAGAGCCTGTGGAATTGCTGCCAGAGATCCCTCACAGGCAGCCCCCCAGGAAAACCCCTGCTCTAGGAATCCAAGGATCATTGAGGTTGGAAAATACCTCCAAGATCATGGAGTGCAATCTGTGACTGATCCCCACCTTGTCATCCAGCCCAGAGCACTGAGTGTCACATCCACTGGTGCCTTGGACACCTCCAGGGTGGTGACTCCACCACCTCCCTGGGGAGTTCCAATGTTTCATGGCCCTTTTTGGGAGCACGTACCAGTTCTTGTAGAAGCGCCGCCGGCACTCGTCGCTGATGTGCTCAGCAAAAACAGTCTTGAAGTTCCTTAAGCCCTTGGGTGTCTCAATGTAGCCCACAACCCCCACCACCACCATCGGGGGGGTCTCAATGATGGTCACAGCTTCCACCTCCTCCCGCTTGGAGACCTCTGCAAGGCAGCAAAGGGAAGCAGTGCTTGGCATCCTCTGGGATCAGGCCGTTCCCTGGAGGATTCTGGCTGTCACAGAGAGTGCTGGGGACAAGGTCGCATTTGGTCTCAGCCAGCCCCAGCCTTCCCATCTCCCAAACCACCACTCACCATCCCAGTGTGGAGATTTCCAGGAACTCCCACTCAGCCCATGCTGAGGTAGCCTTTGACCATCCAAGATCTGGACAGCCAGGATTTAACCTAGAAGCTGTCGCCTCCACCACCCCTTTCCAGAAACAGCCTTTCCCAACAAGCCCATCTCCTCCTTTCCCTCCTGCACATGGCCCCGTGGCTGCTGCAGCCAAGCCTTACTGAGCCCAGGCCTGTGCACCTCCCGCACAGTGTGGGTCATTCCAGCCTTGTAGCCCAGGAAAGCTGTCAGGTGCACTGGTTTGCTGGGGTCATCCTTGGGCCAGGCCTTCACCTTCCCTCGGTGCCGGCGGCTCCGCTTGTGGGGCAAGAAGCCCAGGTGGCCGTGCCTGGGAGCAGAGAACTTGCGGTGGGACTGCGGAGAGGAACGGCAAAGGGCAGCTTCACTCTCAGCTCAGGAAAATGGGGCAAAGGCAAAAACAACAAAAAGCACAACAAAAATTCCCCTCCTTTAAGTGGGAATCCCAGAGAGATTCCGGGCTCCTCCTTGAGTTGTTACAGGGTGGGATTTTGTTCAAGCTTCTGTCATGTACGTGGAAAATTGTCACAGAATTCTGGAATGGTTTGGGTGGGAAGGGACCTGAGAGCCCATCCAGTGCCACCCCTGCCATGGGCAGGGACACCTTTGACTATCCCAGGTTGCTCCAAGCCCCAATGTCCAACCTGGCCTTGGACACTGCCAGGGATCCAGGGGCAGCCACAGCTTCTCTGGGCACCCTGTGCCAGGGCCTCCCCACCCTCATAGGGAAAGGATCTCTTCCGAATATCCAATCTAAATCTACTCTCTGTCAGTGTGAATTTACTAAAATCCTGGACAAATGATGCCACTTAAATATAAAACTTAACATGATCTCCCTCCTTCAGCTTCCTCTGAAGGACTTTGAAGGAGGAATACATTCTTTACTAGGTCTGTCCTTCTGCCTGCTCTTAATTATAACAATCTGTTTGGTATCCTGCAGCACCAAAAAGGCCTGCTCAGAATTCCTGGGCTTCGTGTCATCAAGGCAAATGGCACAAAACAAGCACAGCCAAGGACTGGGAACACAGGGGAAAGGATGCCCAAAGGAACAGGTAACAGGAACATGCACAGGTTCTAAAGGCACCTCGAAAGCCAGATGAGAAGATATAAATATATAAACCTCAACCACAAGCAGCGAAGGGTTAGTCCTGCACCCACTGCAGCTCCTTCCTAGCTCAGATCAGTCCCGGCTGTGCTTTCCACCAAGCTCATTTTCCAGCCTGAGTGGAACTCTGAGGATTCTGACCCATTCCAGCGGCACTACCAGGAGCATAACCCAGCCCTGCTCGCTGACCCTCTGCACACAAGCAACTCCAGCAGAGCTGTACCAACCATGGGAAGTCTTCAGCCCGGGGCAGCAGCAGAGAGAGGCTGTCAGGAAGTGCCTCACCAGATTAATACTTAAGATGGTTATGGGTCTGAAGACACAAATTTAGCCGCTCGCTTCACCCGCTGCGATATTCATTTCATTCCTGGCAGGTTGGACACGACAGTTGTGGTGTGATAAAGGTCAATTGCTGCTGGCTCAGTTTACGCTTCTCCCTCCTGAACAACTCCAACGTGAATGGCAGGAATTAGAGCAGTTTCCTGAATTAGGGCAGTTTCCAAACTGGTACCACACACCCAGAGTTGTGAACACCTGCAGCAGGTACCCCCAGCACAGACTGAAAACCTCTCTGTCAGCCCAGGCAAAAAGGCTTTGAGATTCTGACCAGAAAAGAGATTGAGACAATAGATCTTGGAATCACAGAACAGTTTAGATTGGAAGGGATCTTAAAAACCATCCAGTCACAACTCCTGCCATGGGCAGGGACAACTTCCACTATCCCAGGTTGCTCCAAGCCCTGTCCAACCTGGCCTTGGACACTTCCAGGGATCCAGAGGCAGCCACAGCTTCTCTGCGCACCCTGTGCCAGGGCCTCCTCACCCTCACAGGGAAGGAATTTCTCCCTGAAATCCCATTTAACCCTGCTCTCTGTCAGTGGAAAGCATTCCCAACAGGTCAGGAGCTGTCCCTCTGCTCAGCCCTGTGAGGCACATCTGTAGTGTGGTGTTCAGCTCTGGCTTCTCAGCACAGCAGGGCCAGGGAGCTCCTGGAGCGGGTCCAGCAAAGGCTGTGGAGCTGAGGAAGGGCCTGGAGCATCTCCGTGCCCAGGAAAGGCTGAGGGAGCTGGGGCTGCTCAGCCTCAGAGGAGCCCCAGCTGAGAGGGGCCCTCAGCCCTGGCTGGCCCTGGCTGCAGGGAGGGCTCAGGGCAGGGCCCGGGCTCTGCTCCGGGGGCCCAGCAATGGCACCAGTCCGGGCAGGGACTGACCCCCGGAATTCCCCCTGCACACGAGGAAGAACTTTATCCCTGTGCGGTGAACAAGCACTGGAACAGATCCCATAGAGGGTGTGGAGTCTCCCTCACCGGGGATATTCCAGAGCCATCTGTATACAGTCCTGTGCCATGTGCTGTGGGATGGCCCTGCTGAGCAGGGAGGTGGGACAGACGGGACACAACGTGAGCTCCTCCAACCTGACCCACTCCTGATTTTGGGATCGCCTCACGGAGGAGGGAGATGCGCACTACAACTCCCGGCGTGCCCCTCAGCCGCCGCCATGTTCCCGCCGCCCCGCCCCCTCAAGGGTCACCCCCATATTCCCGCGCTCCCGGCGCCTCAGGGGTCGCCGCCATCTTTGCCCGCTGCCGCCGCGATGCCGGAGGATCACGACTGGGAGGCGTACAAGGTGCCGCCGACCCGCACCCCTGTCTCCGAGAGGACCACGTCGGTGCCCAACCCCGTCAACTTCTTCCAGAGCGCCTTCAGCTATGTCCTCGACGCGCCCGTCACCTTCGTGCGAGGTACCGGCGGGACAATACCCACCCCCCCCCGCCGCCCCCCGCCCCGCTCCCCGTCCCCTTCCCGCTCCCCGCGGGAGTTGAGCAGCGACGCGGGGACGGGGACACAGGGACGGGCACACCGGGACACGGGCACCTGGACAGGCAAAGGGCACACGCAAGGACACGGGGAGACTGGTGCTGACAGTAACAGCAACGGGCAGACAGAGGGACAGGACACTAGGACACAGGGACATGGACAAATACACGGCGTGGACAGAGGGACAGACAGGGACGTGAGACACAACATGGACACAGGGACAGACATGGACGGGGGACACAGAAGAACAAAGCATGGACACAGGGACATAGGACAGACAAGAACAGAGCTTGGATAAGAGGACAGACACAGGGACATGGGTCACAGACAAGAACACTATTGATGGTGGGACAGGGGACACAGCATGGACACTGGCAGAGGTGCAGGGGCTTGGGATACAGGGACGCAGTAACACAGCACAGAGGAACACACAGGTGGGCATGAGCTGGACACAGTAATGGACCCACTGCTGCTGCCTGGGAAGGCGGCACCGGGCAGTGCCAGCACTGGGGCTGTGCTGCCCCTCGGAGTTGGGATGTGTGACTGGCCTGTCCCTGCAGAGTGGATCGAGCGGTGGCAATCCAAGAACAAGTTCTACTACTACCACCAGAAGTTCCGCCGTGTGCCTGACCTGAGCCAGTGCCTGGATGGTGACTACCTGTGCTACTATGAGGCCGAGGCTCAGTGGAGGAGGGACAGGTACGGCTGCCCCTGGACCGTCCCCCAGGCGAGGGCACAGCAGAGCACACAGCTCTGGGACCTGCAGCATTTGGTGGATGCTGGGGTGCTGAGGCAGCACCTGCAGCCCACCCCATTACACGTCAGTGTCCTGCTGTCCCTGCAGCACACCTGGCATGGTGGCATTAGGGACCAGGACCCTGAAAATCCCAGAGCTGACATTCCACAGGGTGTCCTCACCCATTGCTTCAGCTTTTCTGTCATCTTGTAGCTGGCTGCTGCATTCATCACCATCTTTCCCGCAGGATGGTTGATCAGGAAATCGTGGAGATAGTACGGGAAAGAATGGCTGCGTGCAAGCAGAGGGAAGGGCCCAACCAGTTCCAGAACTGTGCCAAGGAGATGGAGCTGCTGGCACAGGTCACCAAGGCCTACCAGGACAGATGTGAGTATGGCAGCAGCACACAGGAAAAGGGTCCTAAACCCTGGGAAGGGGGGTCTGAAACCACACTTTTCATGGAATATAGGCTTGTGGGAGGCACTGCTCAGACATTTCCTTCTTTTTTCAGACGGTGATCTGGGTTACCATGGGAATGCACGGACGTGCCTGATGAAGCAGAAGCACAGGATGATGGAGGAGAGGAAAGCAGCACAAGAAAAGTAGAGCTAACACAGTTCCTCCCTCCATGGTGCTGGGATCCGAGTGCATGTTGCTTCCCTGACCTCTGGTGCTGCTGGCCTCCACAATAAACAGACATCTGTACAGTTGAGATCTGTATTCATTCTTTGAGGAGCTCTGCAAGCCCTCAGCTACAGGCACTTGGGGCTGCCAGTACGGGGATTTGCCCTCTGGACCTCTTCCTCTCCTCCATGAGCCACCAGAACACTTCATGCTGCTGTGCCCAGCGCTGGCTGAGAATTCCCTCAGTTTGGGTAAAGATGATGTGCCCCTGCAAGTGCCCAAGGCCATGCTGGACAGAGCTTGGAGCAGTTTGTCTAGTGGAAGGTGTCCCATGGCAGGAGTTAGAACTGGATGAGCTTCCACATCCTTTCCAACCCAACCCATTCCATGATTTAACCCACATGCCCTGAGCACCAACCCCTCATCAACACCAACCACCAGTTCCTGGTTCTCTGATCACTTTATTCTCATACAAAACCCACTCAGGTCGTGGCCACAGCGGCTGCCTGGGTCCTCTGCACCGACACTCTCGTGTGGGTCTTGGCCAGATGATCAGTGAACTCCTGCAAAAAACACAGCAACAGCAGGTTATTCCCTCAAACCCTTCTCATGGGTTCCTCAGCACCACTTTCCATTCCTGGTGTGCATGTGGGGCTGGGGGAGCTCAACTTTATAGCTACCAATTCTTTGGGTACAGAAACCTGAATTTCAGGGGCAAGAAGGGTGAGATTTGAGCTGCAAGTTACCAAAATGCTCTAACCTGGTAAGGAGACTTGGTGAAGACGGTCTCTTTCCAGAGGTCAGGAGTCAGGTAACTGTAGGTTTTGGAAATGGCATCAAAGGTGGCTTTAGCTGTGGAGAGATGTCACACACTGCCCATCAACTGCTGCAGAACCAGCCCGCAGATCCCACCCACAGCTCCAAAACATCCCCCCACTGCCAAAATGTGGAATTCTGAAAGGACCAGGGAGACCATGGGAGGGTCCCTCTGATGAACCCAGAGAACTCAGGTTTCTCTCTCTCTCCAGTTACGACAATTACACTACGGCACACAAGTGCAATCGCGCAGATTGGGAGATTCAGGAGTGTCAACAGTAAAACCCCTCATTTCTGTAATTCACTTTCACAGAGCCTGCCTTGTCAGCAGAAGTCGTGGCTTCTGCTTTGCTGCCAGAGGCACAAACCACTCTAAAATGGAGCTGCTGTGCCCCATCACTGACAGAAGTGGCCACGAGCTACGCGCCAGCCCCCGAGCTCACCGAAGTTGCCGAGGGTGGCCGTGCAGCCCCGCGCCGACGTGTAGCAGTCATCGATGCCAGCCATCATCAGCAGCTTCTTGGGGACAGGGGCGGACACGATCCCGGTGCCGCGGGGAGCCGGGATCAGGCGCACCAGCACGGAGCCGCAGCGCCCGGTGACCTGCAGGGACACAACGGGTCACACTTCCCCCCAAAACACCCCCTGAACGGCCCCCAGGGCCAGGCCAGCGGGGCACACTCACTCACCTTGCAGGGCACTGTGTGCGGCTTCCCGATCTTGTTGCCCCAGTAGCCGCGTCGCACGGGCACGATGGACAGCTTGGCCAGGATGATGGCCCCACGGATGGCCGTGGCCACCTCCTTGGAGCACTTCACCCCCAGCCCCACGTGGCCGTTGTAGTCCCCAATGGCAACAAACGCCTGCGGGCAGAAGAGGAGTTTTCACTGCTCCCTCAGCAGCATCTCCCGCCAGGAATATCCCATGGTGTGTGCTCAGCAGGAACTTACAGCTCATCCCCAAACTTTTCGCACAGTTCTTGAAACCCGTTTTTCCCCTCAGAGTTCATCCTTCAGTCAAAATCAACAAGGTTAAAGCACTGGGATTCAATTCCCTGTTGCAGCCTCGCGTTGGTCAGAACTCCCCATGATTTCCCAACAGCATTCCCTCTTTATACCCAAAACTTCTCCCTGAAAACCCAGCACTGCTGTGCAAGAACAGCTAAATTTTGCAATCTCAGAACAGTTTGGTTAAGAGGAAGTTTAAAAGTGTTGCAGTACAACTTTTGGGACACTGCTGCTTCAAGGAACATCTGCACGTATCACTGATACTTTTAAGTTAACACACTTAGTAAACCATTAATGGTCCTCACAGTAAGAAATTTACTAGATGTGACAGAACCAGGGATTTGCAGTGATTAAAACAACACTAAAAATGCAGAAGGGAAGCTGTGAATGTGAGGATCCAGAAGAACGGGATTACCTTGAACCTGGTGCGCTGCCCAGCACGGGTTTGCTTCTGCACGGGCATAATCTTCAGCACCTCATCCTTCAGCGAGGAGCCCAGGAAGAAATCAATGATCTCCGACTCCTACAAAAGTCAGGCACTGAGCACACAGAAATCACGGCACCCTGGAATGGTTTGGGTTGACAGGGACCTCAAAAATCAGCTAATTCAACCCCCCCCCAAGGGCAGGGACACCTTCCACTATCTCAGGCTGCTCCAAACTCCATCCAACCTGGCCTGGGACACTTCCAGGGATCCAGGGGCAGCCACAGCTGCTTTGGGCACCCTGTGCCAGGGTCTCCCCACCCTCACAGGGAGGAATTTTTTCCCAGTATCCCATCTAACCCTGCTCTCTGGCAGTGGGAAGCCATTCCCCCTTGTCCTGCTCCTCTTGGCCTTCGTCCACAGTCCCTCTCCAGCTCTCCCGGAGAACACCAGGAGTTCCCCCGGTGAACACCCCCAGCTCTCCCAGCCCGGCTCCAACCTTTGGAGCATCTCCCTGACCCATCACTTCCATGTCCACAGTACTCACCTTGATGGGAAGAGAGAAGAGATAAATCTCCTCGAGAGACTTGATCTTCATATCCTTGACCAGGCGACCGAGTTTGGTGACAGGAATCCACTGGCAAAAAAATCCAGGAGCAAGAGTCACCAGGTGCCAGCACTCGCCGGGACCCGGCTCTGCTGCCCCATGCTCGGGGCTGGCAGCACCCCCGGCCCCGGCTCCCGCAACCCCCGTCCCCACTCACCTCCTTATCCTCGGCTTTGCCTCCGCGGGCCCCGCGGCCTCTCCCGCGGCCCCTCCCGCGTCCGCGGCCACGGCCCCGCAGCCCGGTCCCGAATCCACCGCGGAAGCCCCCGCGGGCCGCTCCTGCTCCTCCCGCAGCACCGGCGTCGTCCGCCATTTGCTGGAACAAAGCGGGACGTCAGCCGGGCCCCGCCGGTGGCGGATGGACGCGGATGGACCCGGATGGGCCCGGATGGGCCGCCCGGTGCCCGCCGCCATCGCTCCCGCCCTACTTACGTGATCTCTCAGCGTAGAAGGCCGCGCCGCCGCGCCGCCCGCTATTTATAGTGCGCGGGATCTCGCGAGAGCAGCGCCCGGCAGTGCCGGCCCCGAGAGCTGAATGGGGACTACACCGCAGGGTAGATCGGGTTATTTATGGTAAATTATCCAGAGCGCGGGGCGCGCTCCGGGATAAGAGCGGGCGCAGAGGCGGAGCGCGCAGTGCGCGGCGCGGCGGCGGCGGGTGAGGACGTGCGGGCTGCGGGAGCGGGAGGGCCCCGGGGCACCTCCCTCCTGCATCTCCCTCCTGGGCGCGTTTAACCTTTCTAAAGCCCTGCTGGGAGGTGGTCGTGGCGCTGCCCGAGCCGGAGCTTGCCCGGCTGGGGCGCGGGGAGCGTCCCGGGAAAGCGCTGCGGGGGCCGCGGTAGCGTCCGGCGCGGTCTGAAAATCAGTCAGGGTCTGCTGTGGCCCCGGGTGAGATAACGGCGCCCATAGCATCGGGAACATTAAGCTTATTGCCTACGCCTGTGTGTGGGCAATGAAACCCATGTTCCCATAAGCCCCGCGCCCGGCGGGCACAGGGAATAAGGGGGTTGTAGTGGCTGTTTCTCAGAGCGCTCTGTTCTCCTACAGCAGCTGACCCTGCCTGGCCGCCGAGAGCCGCGGCCCCGCCGTGGGCTGGGCTGGCATTTCCATGGCGATCCCTTCCCCGGAGGAGCTGTGAAGAGCACGGGGATGCCGCGACGGACGGCGAGACGGGAGCCACAGCAGAAAACGATTCGTTTTTATATTGTGATGCACAATAAAAGATTTAATGCTTAAAAGATGAAGCGTCTCTCTTCTTTCTAATAGTCAAAAGTGCCGCTTTACGCTATGGTCGGAGCAGGGAAGTCGCTTCCCGGGGGCGGGGAGGGAATGTTTTGCTGGGGAACGCTCTGGATCGCTGCGAAGATGCCCCGCAGGAGCTGCTGCGGCCGGGCCGTGGCCACTTGCAGGAGCAATGGGGAATTTTTATCCCGTTCCCCGGAGCCGCCGCTCCCCGCGTGGCGCCGGTGGAGCCCTGCTGACGTCACTGCCGGCGCCGGAAGTGTTTCCCATTTCCCGGAAGTGGCCGCCGGAAGCACGTGGGCTGCGGCCATGGCGGACACGGACCCGGCCGCCGCCGTTGCCCCCGTGCGCTTCAAGAGCAAGTGAGGGACCGGCGGGACCGGGCTGGGGCTGCGAGGGCGAGCGAGGGGCCGGGCCGGGCCGGGCCGGGCCGGGCCGGGCCGGGCTGCGCGGCCGGAGCCCCCGGGCCACCGCCGCTCCGCTTTAACGGGGCCTCTCCGCGCGTCTCTTTCCCTTCCAGCTACGCCGCGACGCGGAAGATCGAGCCGTTCTACAAGGGAGGGCGAATCCAGGTAATCCCGGCTCTGGAGGGACATTTGGGAATGTCGCGCCTCCTGGCTCTAACGTTCCTGTTCCCGATCCCTTTTCCCCAGATAAGCCGGGATGGGAAGTTCATGTTCTGCCCCTGTGGGAGCAAAGTCAACGTAATCGACGTGGAAACAGGAGCTCTCCTGCACAGCCTCCAGCAGGTGACGGGGATCAGCCTCTCCTGAGGGTTTTCCGAGGCTCCCGGGGGATTTTTCCACTGTGGATATGAAGCTCCCAGGAGTGAGGAGTGCAGGGAGAGTGGGAGCAGACCCAAACACAGGTTTTTGGGTGGTCCCCCAGCTGTGCTCAGTGTCAGCAGAGCTGCGTGGAGAAGGGAGCTCTGAGGTCTCTCCAGGGATAGTTTAACTGTGGAATTTCCCTTCTGTTTTCCCAGGATGAGGAAGAGGATGTCACAGCATTTGTGCTCAGCCCTGATGATGAGGTGGGTTTGTGCTGGGGGCTGCCAGCAGCCTGGGACAGGCTGAGCCAGGAACAGGGGGGATTTTGAGGTGTCTGTGCAGGGCCAGGGGCTGGACTCGATGATCCTTGTGCATCCCTTCCAACTCAGGATATTCCACGATTCTATTCCATGCCCTCTGTGCTTCCCGAGATCCCCTGGAGCCTTCTCAGGCCCTTCCCTCTGGGTCAGGCAGCCTTGCTGAGAGGCTGAGCTCCAGCAGCAGCACCTCTGTGTGTGGCTGTTCTCACCGTGAGTAGAGAAATGACACAAAGTCCAGGCTCAGGGATAAATGGAAGCACTTCAGTGATTTCTTAGAAGACTTTTATCTGTTAGTTCACAAAGTGTATTAAGTGGCATAAGCAGGGTTATGGCTGATTTTGCCTGGAGAGGAAACAGTTTGGTCAAGAATTCTCATGGAATCACAGAGTTGTTGGGCAGGGACACCTCCCACTGGCCCAGGATGCTCCAAGCTCATCCAACCTGTCCTGCTGTGGGATGTGCATTATTTAAAGGTTGGGTGGTTTATTCCTGTCCTGTCCTCCTGCCCAGGTGGTTTTTGCCATCCACCCCCTAAGGAGATTGGTCAAGTTCTAAGACACCCATTCCCAAACATTTGTCTGGTCAAAGCCATAACAACACTGCCAAACAACCCCCAGGTGCAGAAGTTTACAATACTGTAATCTTGTTCAAAGTAATCTGTGAAAGACAGAACCCCTCCCAAAAATGCTGCAGAGAGCTGAAGACATTCCCTGCTGGGAGTTTTTCAGCATCCATCCATATCCGTGCTCCGTGTGGGACTGGCAGGAACCCAAACCCCGCAGTGAATCCGTGGCTAACGGTGCTTCCCTGCCCCATTCCCAGGTGCTGGTGACGGGCAGCCGGGCGCTGCTGCTGCGCCAGTGGCGTTGGAGGGAGCCCAGCTGTGCCCGCAGCTGGCGAGCCGTGCACACCGCGCCCGTGGCCACCATGGCCTTCGACCCCACGGCCACCCTGCTGGCCACAGGTACGAGCCACGGTGGGGGTGAGCCAAGGGATCTGTTCCTGGAGAATTTCCCTTAGCAGCGACCTCCTGAGTGCAGTCAGGAGAGGTTTGCTGCTCCAGTGGCATGACCAAGTTTGGGGATCTGTTGCCTTCCCACGTCTCTTCTCTGGAGTTAATTCCCAGATATCCTTCTTTTCCCAGGGGGCTGCGACAGCACCATTAAGATCTGGGATATGATCAAACACTACTGCACACACAACCTGAAAGGATCCTCTGGAGTGGTACAGTAAGGAGCAGTCGTGTTTGTCAGTCCCTGGCTGTGGTGGGATACTGGGGTTGATGTGGAATTCTTGAGTTAATGGAACATGAAAGTCCATTCCAAGCATGAAGGTCCATTCCAAGCCCATTCCAGGGCTCTTCTGGTTTTTAAGAGCAGGGTTATGGCTGATTTTGCCTGGAGAGGAAACAGTTTGGTCAAGAATTCTCATGGAATCAGAGTTGTTGGGCAGGGACACCTCCCACTGGCCCAGGATGCTCCAAGCCCATCCAACCTGTCCTGCTGTGGGATGTGCATTATTTAAACGTTGGGTGGTTTATTCCTGTCCTGTCCTCCTGCCCAGCCTGGTCGAGTTCCATCCAGACATCTCCCGCCTGCAGCTCTTCTCCTCCTCCATCGATTACAAGATCCGCATCTGGGACCTGAACTCCAGCAAATGTGTGGCAGTGCTGGACGGGCACTTCAGTGCTGTCACCTCACTAGCATTTGCAGATGGGAACACCCTCCTGAGGTACCTCCTGGCAGGGCTTTGACCTCTGTCCCCTTCACCTCCTGCAGGACTGGGGGATTCTGGTGGGTCTGGGCAGGTTTTGCTGGGAGGGGAAGGACTTCTACCAGTGCTCAGTGTGGGTCAGCACCTGTACATTGGAGTCATGGAATGGTTTGGGTTGGAAGGACCTTAAAGCCCATCCAGTGCCACCCCCTGCCATGGGCAGGGACACCTCCCACTATCCCAGGGTGCTCCAAGCCCTGTCCAACCTGCCTGTGTTTTTGGGAATATCCTGTGCTGGCACAGGGAATCCTGGTGTTCTCCCTCCCTTTGATTCTCCAGAGAGATGTTGAACTCCCACAGTGCCAGATTTGCACCCAGAGCCGAGCTGAACAGATTTAGCACTAAAACTGAGCTTTTCATTTGCAGCTCTGGCCGTGATAAGATCTGCATGGTTTGGGACCTGGAGACCAGGCAGAGCAAACGAACCGTACCTGTCTACGAGGTGAAACTGCTTTTTGTTTCTTCCTTTGAGGTTCTTTGTAGTTTCTAGGCCATGACCTCCCTCTTTAGGGTCTGTACATTGTGAAATCAGGTTTCCCTCCCTTCCCAGGGGTTTTCAGCTCTGTTTCTGTGCCTCTCTGACTCTTGCAGACCGTGGAAGCTGCTGTGTTGTTGCCTGAAGAGGGAGATTTCTCTCAGCTGGGTGTGAAGAAACAAGGGCTGCACTTTGTCACAGCTGGCAGCAAAGGTGGGTGTCACTGCCACATTTGGAGCCTGAAGGGTGGCACTTCCATCTCTTCTCTGCTGTTATTCCTGGGATATGTTCTCTATGTGGCTGGAGAGCAGAGCCTGCTCCTGAGTTCCTTGGGCAGGAGTGGATGAGCAGGATGGGGCAGGCACACTCTGATCCATTTAATACTCAAACACATTTATCTCTACTTTCAAACTCAATGAGTTGTATTTGAACTGAAGAAGCAAAACTTGGAGGCTTTTTCTGCCACCCCCATTGGATCCTGCCCCTTCCTGCCTTGGAGCTGTGTGGCTTTTCCCAGTGTGCTTTGGATGATATTCCTTGGACATCCACTGTGTAAAGCGGTGGCTCTGCCATGATTTCTGCTGGTTTTTCAGGCATCCTGAGGGTGTGGGACGTGGCCACAGCTTCCTGTGTGCACACCCAGCCTGTGCCCTTCGTGCTGCAGGAGGAGCCGAGCGAGCGCAGCCTCTCCCAGTGCCAGTTTGTTCCCGCCAGGAATGAGATCCTCACCGTGTCCATGGAGCACAACATCGTCTTCTATGATGCTCAAACCCTTCAGCTCAGGAAGCAGGTGACAGCCCTCAGCCTCCCTTTCCCTCTATCTATGCTCCAGGATCAGCTCTGCTTCTGGAACAGCTTTGCCCAGGGGTGCCCTTGGCTCCAGCCTGTTCTGGAATTGTTCCATAGTGCCAGGAAATTTCACTGGTTTGGGGGAATTTTACCCAGAGACCAACACAGAAACAAGAAAGCAGAACAGGCTTAGCCAGAAATCCCTCCTGGGTGTAGAAATCACACCCAGTATTAAATGAAAACCAGCCATTCCCACCTTCTCCTTCAGCTGCCTTTTCCCTCTTGGACTGTTTCCATTCCAGCTTGCAGGATACAACGAGGAGGTTCTGGATGTGAAGTTCCTGGGCCCTGGTGACTCTCACATTGTTGTGGCCACCAACAGCCCCCAGCTGAAAGTGTTTGAGCTGGCAACGTCCCACTGCCAGATCCTGTACGGCCACTCAGGTGAGTGGCAGCCGTGGCCGGGGGGGACGTGGGCAGCTCTTCCTTTATCCAGCTTCTCCTGGAACTCTGGTGGAGAGGAGTCCTAGAGTTCTTGCTGGAGCTGCATCACAGCAGGTTTGGAAGTCGTGTGGAGAAAGGGACCATGGCAGTGAGATAAGCTTAAATTGGAGCTGAAGGTGTAGGTGTGTGACAGGCTCAGTCCATAGGGACTGGGGGTGTCATGTCCCAGTGTCCCAGACCTGTCCCCTGTCTCATTAACTGGGCTCATCAAGCACTGGGCTCATTAACTCACCCCTTTCTGTTGTCCCATCTCAGTATTGCTCTGCACCCACCAGGTTTTATTTCTTCTGTTTAGAAACAATCCTGGCTTTGGACGTCTTCAGAAAAGGCCTGATGTTCGTCACCTGTGCCAAGGTGTGTCACAGTTCTCCATTTAATGAAACTCTTCATTCCTAATGATCCTTGGGGACAAAATTATATTATTTTTGGAACTCCAGAAAGGGCTTCTTGTTCATACCATCCTTGTCTGCTGCATCCCCCAAATACAAGGTTCTCCCACTATTCCTTTTTAATGTTGTCCCTGGGAAAATTGGTTGTATTTTATCGGCCTGAAGGAGGTGTTTCCTTCTCCAAACATCCGGGTCAGAAAAGTTGTTAGTGTGACACTGATGGGGGAAAAGGTGCCAAGAGCCCTGATACACCCAAAAATAAAGCTCTGATACCACCAGAAATAAACCCCCATGCCGGAACCCCCGAGTGCAGGCTGATCTTGTCACCTGCTGTGACAAAGATGAAGGTTCAAGCTGGAATATCAGAGACCAGTGGGGCTCGGGGATGTGATGAAAGCACAGGGGACTGATGACTTCCCAGAAAACTCCAGCATTTTCTGTTCTTCCTCCCCCCAGGACAGAAGCATCCGGGTGTGGCGGATGGGCAGGGCTGGCAGGGTGACCTGTGTGGCCCAGGGCCTGGGCCATGCCCACGGTGTGGGTGCTGTCGCCTGCTCCAGGTAACACAAACTGGGGGAGGGTCCCCAGTGTGACCACAGGGAGTGAGGGGAATGTCCTGCTGGGTGCTGCCTCCTCTCAGCTGTGCTGCTTCTCATCCCTGCTCCCAGCTTCTCGTGGTGCCTGAGTGTGAAGGGATCATGGAATGGTTTGAGTTGGAGGGGACCTCAAAGTCCATCCAGTGCCACCCCTGCCATGGGCAGGGACACCTTCCACAGACCAGGTTGCTCCAACCCCCTCCAACCTGGTCTTGGACACTTCCAGGGATGGGGGAGCCACTCTGAAATGGAAGAGTTTGGAAAGCCATGCAAACACTGTTCCACATCCCAGCAGTGGCTGAGTGTGGAGAATCCCAGTCAGGGAGGAGAAACCACTGATCTGATTGCCTGCACTTGATGGTTTCATTCCTTCCAGGCTGAAGGAAAGCTTTGTAGTGACCAGCAGCCAGGACTGTACCATCAAGATCTGGAACATCCCGGAATCCCTCACTTCCAAAGCAAAAGCAGCCTCGATCTCCAGCCCAGAGCCCCTCCATGCCAGAGTGACTGAGAGGGGCCATGACAAGGTACAGCTGCCCTGACCTTTGAGTGCTTCAATTTCCCTCCTGTGCTGCAGCCCACGTTTGTTCCATGTCCCACAGCCAGAGCCAAGGCCTGACCCTTTTTCTGCTCCTTTTGTGGCTTCCCCAGGACATCAACAGTGTGGCAGTGTCCCCCAATGACAAACTGCTGGCCACGGGCTCACAGGACCGGCTGGCCAAGCTCTGGTCCTGCTCCGACTGCTCCCTCCTGGGGGTTTTCTCTGGGCACAAACGTGGGATCTGGTGTGTGCAGTTCTCCCCCGTGGATCAGGTCTTGGCCACCTCCTCGGCTGATGGGACCCTGAAGCTTTGGGGACTTCGGGACTTCAGCTGTCTGAAGGTGATGAGAACTTTGCCCCTTGCCCTGGGCAAAACACTGGGGTTCGTTAAGGATCCTTCAAAAACTTGGAACTTATTTCTTTGGCCTTTACGAGTAAATCAGATCCTTTTGTGTCTCTCCAAAGGCCTGTCAGTGGCTCTGGCACTGCTGAGCTTCCTTTCTGTTTTCCAGACCTTTGAAGGCCACGATGCCTCAGTGCTGAAGATCATCTTTGTGAGCCGAGGGGCTCAGCTGCTCAGCAGGTTCGTGCCTGCCCAGGGATCTGGGGAGATTCCAGAATTAAGGGAATATCTGAGTTTATCATCAGCACCAAGAGGGAACAATCTTGTGTCCAAAGAATCTTTGGGAAGATTAATAGGAAGATGCCATGTTTAGGCCAAGTTTTCTGTAGAGGTTATTTTAATCTTCCTCTCCAGTTATTCCATGGATTCCATGTGGCTGCTGTGGCATTGCTGGGTTGGGACAAACACAGTAGAGAGATCTAAGGGTACATCTTGCCTGCCACATTTTTGGTTAATTCTGCTGTTTGGAAGGCATTGGAATGGGACAAGTTCATCTGATATTTGAGGTGGGGCAGAGCAAAAATGGATCTGTCCAGTGATTCTTTCTGTTGTGTTTCTCTTCCAAAAGTGGATCTGATGGTCTCTTAAAACTGTGGACAATTAAAACAAACGAGTGTGTGAAAACATTAGATGGTCATGAAGATAAAATCTGGGGCCTTCATGCCAACAAGAAAGATGATATGGTCGTGACAGCCTCCAGTGACTCCTGCATCACCCTGTGGCAGGTACAGCATGGGGGGTTGGTTCCTCCCTGGGTTAATAATCGGGATAATTGGAGAGCTCAGCATCCCAGTGGTTCGTTCCTCAGGTGCTCTCCTCCTTTTCTGCCATTTGAAATTAGGTCAACAAGGCTGATCTTGGGGTTTGGGGATATTTTTTGGCCATCCTGTATTTCCCCAGAGCAGCAGATGGCCCCCAGCACTGGAGCTTTGGAGGGAGGTTGGGAATTGCTGGATTTAACACTTAAATTACTTGACCTCAAGATTTTGCTGCAGAAACTGGTTTCCAAATCACTTCATGACTAAATCAAAATCCTTCTGTATTGAAGTTGGATTTGCTAAAGTTTTGTCTTGTTTTTTATAGGATGTGACTGAAATTGAGGAGAAAGAAGCACAGGCTAAACAAGAGGAGCAGATTATGAAGTGAGTTGATCTTGTGCCATAAAGAGCTGTGAAAGGCAAAGTGTGCAGTGAAAGTGTCCACACCTGGAGCCATCCAGCTCCATCTGATCCCAACATTGGAGTGAGGGAATTGAGGAGTTTATTGACAAGCACCACGGACTTCTTAACTGTTATTGCCAAATCTGCTTTTTGTGTAGTTTTGGTTTCTTCCACCACCCAAAGATTGGTTTCACTCTTGTCCCTGATTTGTTTTCTAGAGAGCAAGAGCTTTCTAACCTGCTCCATGAGAAACGGTACCTCAAAGCTCTGGGCCTGGCAATTTCCCTGGACCGTCCGCACACGGTGTTGATGGTGGTCAAGGGTGAGTCCAGAGCGTGCTCTGAAGGCATTTCCTGCCCTCTCTGCTTCCCAGAACACCTTTTCCAGCCAGTTCAAGGCTACAAAGTCCAACAGTAAGTCTGAAAGCCTCAGTTTTCCCTAAGTGAAATCATCCACGGTGTCCCTGCTCTCATTTCTGTCTCCAGCCATCCTGAAGGAGCCTGAGGGGAGGAGGCGCCTGGAAGAGAACATTGTTCGGCTCCGCAAGGATCAGAAAGGTTTGTTGCAGGATTAAAGTGCTGAAAGCTTTTGGGTCAGAGAGAGGCTTGTTTTGTCACCTGAAATTAGAATCTTACAATCCTGGAATGGTTTGGGTTGGGAGGGACATTAAAGATTGTCCAGTCCCACCCTCTGCCATGGGCAGGGACACCTTCCACTATTTCAGGGTGCTCCAAGCCCCGTCCAACCTGGCCTTGGACGCTTCCAGGGGTGGGGAGCCTCCATCACTGTGTGGGAGCTGAACCTCTCTGTAGGACCCCAGGGATGTTTTCCAGTGTGGCCTCTCCTGTGTGCCAGCCTGGACAGGCTTTGTTCCCCCACAGAGGCAGTGCTGGCATTCCTGGTGACGTGGAACACCAACTCCCGAAACTGCCACGAGGCCCAGGCTGTCATGGAAACCCTCCTGAAGTACGAGGCACCGGACAACCTCCTGCAGTTCTCAGGAATTAAGTCTGCTGTGGAATCCCTGCTGCCCTACACGGGTGAGGCACTGCAGGCACGGGTATGGGCTGGAGGTGCTGACTTGGATCAGGGATCATGGAACGGTTTGGGTTGGAAGGGACGGGTCAGTTAATCCACCCCTTGCCATGGGCAGGGACATCTTCCATCATCTCAGGCTGCTCCAAGCCCCATCCATCCTGGCCTTGGACACTTCCAGGGATCCAGGGGCAGCCACAGCTTCTCTGTGCCTTTTCGCCCTCACAGCCAGGAATTCCTTCCCAGGATCCCATCTAACCCTGCCCTCTGTCAATGGGAAGCCATTCCCTGTGTCCTGTCCCTCCAGGCTTTTGTTCCCAGTCCCTCTCCAGCTCTCCCAGAGCCCCTTTAGGCACTAGAGGGGGCTCTGAGCTCTCCCTGCAATGTTCCTTTCTCCAGGCTGGACATTCCCAGCTCTCCCAGCCTGGCTCCACAGCCTAAGGACAGATTCTGCTGCCTCCCCTGTGACTCTGATCCTTTCCCTCCTTGCAGAGCGCCACTTCCAGAGGCTGAGCCGGCTGCTCCAGGCTTCCGCATTCATCGAGTTCATGTGGCAGAACATGAGGCTGGCAGATGTGGCCCAGCAGGACCAGGGGACTCTGTGACCACCCTCCCACCAATTTCTTTCCAAAGAGCTCTTTCCCACCAGGATGGCAGCTAGAGTTTTAGTTCCTGTATTTTATAATAAATGTTCTAATTTCTAAACCAAGTCCAGCATCCAATTTCCTCAGGGCTGAATGAAAGGAAAAGGTCATTGCTTTGGCACCCTGAATTTTCAGACGCACGAACAGAAGTTAGTTTGGAATTAAAAGGCAGAATCCCACCAAGCAGTTGGGTTTAAAGGAGTCACAGAACTGAGATCCTGCTTGGGCAAAGCCCCCTGGACCAAGGCAGGGGTCTCACCAGTGCCCACTCCAAATTTAGAAGCTGGGAGGGAGAAAAGCACAATTTAAATTCCCCAAATAGCAAATTTTTAAAGCATGAAACACAAGAAAGCTTCAGAGATATTTACATGTATTTTATTTCATAGACAAAAATGTATAAAATACAAACAACATAAACACCACATGTTCTTTATAAAAATATTAACAGATACCTGGGAGAATAAGTACAATTAAAGCCATCAGTATAGAGATGTCTTAATTTTCCTAAAACTTTTTCTAACTCAATTCTAGCTAATGAGTTTAGGATTAGAATTGTTGTGAGTTTCAGTAACTACCCAGCCCCCTGGAAAGAGGAATGTTTTTTCCATAAAAGTGACCTCTGTCCCCATCCCCAGGTGGGACACAAGCTGTGATTCCCCTGGTTGTGTTCCTGTGCCTGCACAGACATGGCTGGAGGGAACAGGGATGAGGTTCCTCCCCAACAGGTTTTTTTATTCTCACAACCATTCAGCAGGTCCAGCCCATCCCTATATTTCATGGCCTTTCCACTAACCTATTAAAAAAAAAACCCAAATCGACACCAGAAGTCAAAGAGTTTAAAAAAATCTATAAAATAGGGGGTTCAGGTAACTGACATCACACAGGTGCACCATCCCATCCCTCCCCAATCCCGTAGCTAGCTCCGGGTGCCAGGGGTGACTAAGTCACTCTGGTGCCACTCCTTTGCCCTCCACTGTGGCCACGGCTGTGCCAGCTCATCCTGCTGTGGGGAATAACACAGCCACGACTGTGAAACGCTCACGTACTGCAGGGCAGGGTGAACACCCGCCTCAGGGAGAACTCACTGCCTGCCAAGTGACCTCCCGCTCTGGAGCTGCCGGACCCACACCGAATGACACCACTCGCTCCTCTCCCAGTAACTGTGGAAGCCGCAGCAGGAACGGTGCTGCCCAGGGAGGTGATGGATGGTTGGATGTGTGTCCTTGGGAAGGGACAGTCCCAAGCCCTGACGTTGCGGAGCTGCTCGCAGGGGACTGCAGCGAGGGGGGTGTCAGGGCTGTCCCCGTGTCACCTCCGCAGGGCCGCTAATGGCGGCTGGGGATAGGGAGCAGGGCCTGCAGGGCCGGCCGGGGAGCGGCCGATTGCTGCACCGCCCGCTTGGTGACGGTGCTGCACCTCTGCAGGATCTCGTGGGCTGAGGGACGCGCCGGCACCTTGGGGACAGCCGCGGCCAGCTCGGGGGCAGCGAGGGACGACCTGAGCTCGGCCGCAGAGTACTCCACAAAGCCGGAATCGTTCCTGTCCCTGGCACTGACGTGTGGGGATTTGCTGCTGTGCGTGGCCAGGCCGTGGCTCGGGGCGGGAGAGCTCCTGGCCTGCTCCACCTCGGGCAGGGAGCGGGACAAGTCGAGTTTCCAGGCCAGCCGGGCGTCCCCCTCACTGCTGCTCCCCGAGCTCAGCGAAGAGCTGTCCAAATCCAGCTCCGGCGTGGAGCTGGCCCTGGGCAGAGACCGGGATCTGCTTCTGTGAGAGCTCCCGCCCTCTTCACGGGGCACAAAGGAAGGGCCAGGCTGCAGCCTGGGCTGAGCCACAGCCTCCCCCCGGGGCTGGGGGGAGCAGAGGTTGGGGGCAGAGGTGTTGAGGCCGCAGCTCATGATGGTATGGAGCTTGTGGTGAGGGTTCTTGTAGGGCTGGAGGCACAGGGAGGGCATGTAGCCAGTGCAGCCATTGTACCTGAGGCAGGGATGGAAAGAACACTGAGAAAATGCTTCCAGCAGCTCGGGCCGAGGGGAGGGAGCACAGCACTTGGGGAAGCAGTTCTGTGCTGTACATGGGGTATGAGGACAGGGAATCCATCCCCAGCCAAGGACATTCAGCTCAGGGGGCTCCTGTGCATCCCACACGGTGGGAGCAGCAAGCAGCACCTGCAGCAGGTAAGCAGCTCCCTCGGGGAGCCAGGACTTTGGGAAAGCCTCCTCACCGGATCAGCCACCAGCCATCGTGGGATCTCCTGACCACCTCCACAACCACGCCCTGGTTCAGCGACAGCTCGTCTGCCTTCTGAGCCTCATAGGCCTGCACCACAAAGTACAGGCTGCCTGCAGAGAGAAGAAGAGGTTGGCTTTGGCTTGTGGAGAAAATGCTCCAATCCCAGTGAGAGACCAGCCCAGCTGCAGGGCAACTGTCCCTGAGAGTGACTGGTTTGCTCAGGGACCCCAATCTGATCCATTTAGGCTGGATATAAGGAAGAAGTTTTTTACAAAAACGATGGGGAAGCCCTTGCACAGGGTGCCCAGACAGGCTGTAGCTGCCCCATCCCTGGAAGTGTCCAAGGCCAGGTTGGACAGGGCTTGGAGCAACCTGGGATAGTGGAAAGTGTCCCTGCCCATGGCAGGGGGTGGAATGGGATAGGGTTTAAGATCCTTTCCAAACCAAACCATTCCATGATTCCATGACCTACAGGTGGTGGCAGAGCTGACCACAAGAGTCAGAGGTCCAGGCAGGGACTCCAGGCAGTGGGTAAAGTGGTGGGGTTTTGCAGAACTCGTGTTTTGAAGGAGGAACAGACTTACCCTCCTCGTTTGAGCTAAAGGCATTCGGGATGTCCTCATAGGCATCAAGCTCTTCGAGGTATGAGGCTGGGAACCAGGCTAACTGCTTGTCTGCATTTTCCACCAGCCACCAGCCTACAAAGAACAAAAATAGCCAGATTTTAACAGCCTGCAAGTTAAGACATGACAATAATCGCTGGGTAGGGGATACAAGAGACAGCAGGGGCATTCACTGTCCCCCCAGGTAAACACACAAGTGCAAACCCCCCTGACACTACCTTAGCATCTGCCGAGCTATGAATCCATCTGCCCATCCACCCCTGACACTGAATCTTCTCAAACTTACCAGTCATGTCCTTGATTAACACTTCCACAATCTCCTTCTGAGCCACTGTGAAAGGTTTGTTCTTTGTGTCTTTGGTTTCAAAGGCCTCAATGCAGTGGTAGCTCTGCGTTGCCTGAGGGAGGGTGATGGAGAGGGCCTGGGGATTCTTCTCCTTTCGGAATACTGATGGCATTATCACAACACTGGAAAGTAAAGTCTCATGTCAAAAATTCAAGTGGAAGGTTGAGTTTTGTATTGATTTTGGTAAACTCATTTCTGCAGTGGGCTAAGAAAAGCTTTAGGCATCAGAAACAAAATTAACCAGGATTGAAGCATCCAGCTGAACTGCCCTGGAGTGTAACTGGTGTTTCCCTTCTATCCATACCCCACAACATTGCTGTCTCATGAACAAACAAAAAAATACAACTCAGATTTCATACCTGTTTTCAGGGAAAGAGGGATCGAGGTCTTGAGTCTGTGCCTTGAAAAACTGGTTCACCTCTTCACCCCGGGAGATTTTCACATCTGTTTTCAGCAGCTCCTGGGAATACGTTTCCAGCAGTTTCAGGATCTCCAGGCACCTGTTCAGCTTCCCTCCCTTCCTCTGCTGCATAGTTATACCTTCAAAACAACAAGGGCACAGCTGGGATAGGACAGCAGTGGATCTCGATCCCTGGGAGCAGCATCTTTTCCCTGACCACTGAGGTGCCCTCACCCACCACCCTTCCTGCCCAAGCCCAAACTGTACAAAGTCACTGTCCCTGCCTCCCTGTCATTTTTAGCAGCTCCTGATACGATTTTTTTAACATCTAAAATTTATCTTTTTTTCCACATGTAAAGTTTCAAGAAGATCTAGGTCAATATTTGAAGTGTAGCATTAATTTACCAAGTGCAGTTATCTATTAAAAAAGCCTTTCTGGGTTATTTTACGTCTGTACTAGACCAAAACATGTTGATGTGACCCAGTGGTCATGGAAGGAGCAGGAATGAGCCCCTAATCTGTTCCAGAGCAAGGTCAGACTCAGAGACTTCAGTCTGTGTCATGGGTTATGACTGCCCCCAGCCACTCTTGTGTGTATTGGCCCACCAGAGATTTGTCCTTACCTTTAAACCTCGGTAAACCCCTCAGTGACCCACTTTCAGTGGGGAATTTTCTCTTCAGCTCTTTCTAAAAGCAAGGAGAAGGAGAGAACAGTGATTCCTCACAGCTGAAACACGCCTGGGCTCCTTCCCCTCCCCAGGACAGGAACCTTGAAATTTCAGGAATTGAAAAGTCACTTACATGGAATTTCTTAAACTCTTCAAACGTCCTGTAGATGAGAACGTTGTTCTGATCTGACCAAGACACAAACATCATGTAGTTCTGGGAAATGAACAGGGAAAAGAAAAGCAATTTAATCACAATGTTCAATTTTGGATGCTTTCAGGCAATCGGAATTTGCTGTGGTTTAGTTGTGGCTTCAGGCTGAGTGGCACAATAAAAACTAAATTAAACATAAAACCTACAAAAATATTTCCTTAATTCATAGCCCCAAATGGAAAATCATTGCTGAAACCAGGAGAATTTTATGGTGCTGTGACAGAAAGAGAGCAAAATCCAAGACATAAAGCCCATTAAAAATCAAGCCCCCTTGTCCCAGATCCCAAGGCTCCGATCCCAACACTGTGGGGATTGAGCATACCCCAGGAAGAGTAACTCCTCTAGTTTCCCCATTTGTAAATCGTATTTAAGGAGGAAAACTAAAAAAGCTAAAAGCTAAAACTAAAAGCTAAAAAAGGAGTAAAAGTTAAAGTACCTTCTCTTTTTTGCATTGCATGAAGCCAACAGCCTTCACATCCACCGGGTACCTGTTGCAGCTCATCTTCTCCACGGCTGCTCCTCCTTCTTCGCAGGGAGCTGGAGGGACGCGTGAGGGAAGGATGAGAGCTGGAGGGAGCCGAAATACAGCTCCAGCCCCGACCGCCGAGTTTAAATACCCTGGAGCAGGAGGGAGGGCAGAGGTGTTCCCGAGCTTCCTCCTCCGCCCAGCCACCGGGCAGAAATTCCGTAATTTGGCAAACTACCGCATGCCTTTTACCTTTCGCCCTGCTTTTAACATGCAAATGCTGCCGGCTGCAGGCGGGACATAGTTCAGGGAGCCGGGGAGGAGAAACACCTTTATCACATCCTTACTAACCAGTGCCGGGAAGGGAGCCTGGGCTGTTTGCCAGCCCTCGGTTAGAGGAGGTCACAGGGGCAGCAGCACCTGCCCCGAGATATTTCCGGGACACACGTGAAGTATTTATGGCTGTATTGCACGGACGGCTGAGCTCACTCTAGTCCCAAAAACTGAGTGAGAACATGAGTTGTTGTAAAATACAGATCAGGCACCACTTAACATGAGTAATATTTGTTGCAAATATTATTTTCCCTGCTTTGTCGCACCTGCTGAGTTACTTTAAATAGATTTCTGACCGTTTTATCAGTATGTCCATGGAGATACCAATGTTATGAACAGACACATCCCTAGGGTGTAACTAAAGGACTGAAAGCTCCTCAGATGTAAATACGTGATGGAGATTCAGCTCTGAGTGCCCTGCCCTGCATCTAGCCAGGTGTCCATATCCTCCCAGGGCAGCCACCAGTTCTTCCCAAGGAGCAGCTCCACTGCCCAGAGGCACAAGAGGACAGGTAATTCCAGCCTTGGATAGCCTGTCATCTCCCTGAACCTCAGGGCTGATGGGCACCATGTGATCAAACCGCCTCTTCTTTGACAAAACCTCAACTGAACCATTATCACTGTAATTATCTTTATCATTATCGTTATTGGAACTCAAACTGAGAGGCTCGGCTGTGCCTCCCTTTCATTTCCCAGCCCCACCTGGTGTCTCCAACCCTCAGCAAAAGCTGCAGGTGGTTTTTCATCTACCAAAAAAAAAACCCCCCTAGAACTGGAATAGGGAACCAAGCCAGATTCCTTCTGGATGGCCAGAAAATACAGTGAGGAGGGTCTTGGTTTGTGTTCCATGAGCACAGGAGGCTGCTCCCACACAGCAGGCTAGCAGTTTCAGGGGACAAAGGAAGTGGGTTTATTGCAGCTGGATTTATTGCTGCTGGGTATCTGTCGTACATTAAAAAGGGAAAGTTATCCAAGGAGCACTTTGGTTCAGTGTGGATTGTGGAAAAAAAAATCTCTCCAACAGCATCTCCAGGGCATTTCTTGGCTCAGGAAGCTGCATGGGAGCTGCCCTGTGGAAAAGAGATGTGAAGCAGCTTCCTTCCCTCCACAGCCCTGGAATCAGGCCCTCCATCCCTCTGTTAGAAAGGCTCCAGCCAAAGCATGTGCTGGTAAATCTCCCCAGATCAAAGGGTGAGGATTTTATGGAGTGAGAGGAAATCACTTCATCCAGCAAATTTATTTAGAAGGCCTCAGTCTCCAAGGTGCCAAACCCTTTGCTGACTCTGTGTCCTCAGACCTGCACTCCTTGGCTTCTCCTTGGCAGCCAAGCCAGGGCCAAGCTCACCCTCACATGGCTCTGTTAAGTGGCTCTTGGAAATATCTGGGACCAAGACTTCCAGTGAAGCACCTTGGCCTGGTTTTCTGTCTCAGAGCAAACATAAACCACCTTCCAAGAATGTAAAGGTTTAAACATGTTTATCCTGACTGGGAACAGCCAAAGACAAGGAAAGCCTTGGAGGAGATGCAGGAGGAGGAGATGGCTGGGGGGGTTCAGAGAGCACCTTGATCTGCAGATGCCATAAAAACCAGAAGAGAAGGAAACGGCCTTGGTCAAAGGCTTTGCTGCATTTCACCATTCTCAGGGAATTCAAGCAGAAAGGGGGATGTGGAAAATGTCTAATGGAATATTACAACAGGAAGGTGAAGCTACATGGGAGGTTGCAAGTCACCCGAGGCAGAAGGACCAGCCATGCAGTTTGGAGAGCTCATCTTCTGGAAAAGACTGGACTGATTGGGAGATTGCTGGTGACAGGGGTGTTGTACAAAACCAAATATGAGCAAAACTGCTAAAAATTCAGTAATTCATTATCGAGAAAATGTTTTGTGGAAGTCAAAGTCACTGTAGCACAGAACTGAGGTGCAGGGAGGGAGGGGAAAAGCCTGGCACTC
Organism: Monarcha castaneiventris obscurior; assembly: GCA_026261815.1. Taxonomy (NCBI): domain Eukaryota; kingdom Metazoa; phylum Chordata; class Aves; order Passeriformes; family Monarchidae; genus Monarcha; species Monarcha castaneiventris. Next base: position 7,743,423 of record JAMPIT010000856.1, on the reverse strand, counting down.
CTCTGAGACACCAATACCGCTGGAGTCACCTGGAGCGCTCAGTTCCAGCTCTGCAGCTGTCACAGCAGTACCGGTGCCCTGGTATCAAGTGTGATGTCATGAAACTATCAGCTCCAGAATGACCTCATGAGTCACGTCTGCAGTGATACCACCTGTGAAACCTAAACGACGGCCGGGCCAGATGGCCCTTGGATGGGCACAATGCTCCTCAAAGCTCTCCACAACACCCAGCCATGCCAGAGCCATTCCTGTGGGGAAGGATGGATAACTGACCAGAAGAGGCCATTAATCCCACTTCTCTGCTGGATGCATTTGAACTCACTCATAGAAAACCAAGACAGAGGTTGTTTTTCTGATATTATGTGTCTTCTACAGCTTCCATGTCATCTGCCATGAATCAGTGCTTCCTCATGGGTAATTATTAATGGCAGAGGAGGAGGGGTCTGCCCAGGAAAAGTGACATTCAGCAAGAATTCCTGGACGTTGCTGTTTCATCATCGATATTTATTTAAACAGCTTTGAGGGCAGCAGTTAATTTTCCTTTAGTTGTTTTACAAGGTACCAAAGAGATCATCAATTAACAGGCAATATGTAGGAGTACACTGCTCAGCTTTGCCAAGATGCAGAAAGATGGGATTTTTCCACAATAACTCCCATAATTTTGCAATCTGCTCCAAGAGAGCCTCCTGCACCCCACCAAGGTGGAGCTCTGCTACTCAAGGAGCATCACTCTGGCCATAAACACCTGCTCTGAGGACAGAAACGTGTTTGTGTCATGGCAGGTGACTAAGGCATTGATACAGGGAGTCACACCAGCCTGCCTGCCCCAGATTGCCCACGGCTGGGAAGACAAAGGAGGTCATCCAGAGACTGCAGGAAGGCCCATAGTCACCAGGGCTGTCCCACTGAGTATTTCCATTCCAAGATCAGCTTCCCATCCATGACAAATAAACACTGATGCTCTGCTTTTCTTTTCATTTCAGTGTGGATCAGGAGTAACTTCAGTAGAAGCAGAATCTGAGTGCACAGACGTTCAGGGGCAGCCACAGGCAGCTCCTCTCCAGCTCCCCCTGAGCCATTTTCCAAGTCTAACAAGAAACAGCCTTGTCCCAAATGCTTGGAGAGAGGGAGCTGTGTTATGAACATCCTTTCCCACATACAAAACTTGTGTCTGGGCTGGTGCTTGACCTGTGCCCCTCATGGCTGATGAAATGTGGGACTCCGCATCAGGGATTTTCCTTCTACGACCAGCACAGGAAACACAAAGAGAGGAAAAGTCCTCAAACCACCCTCAGGACACTGCAGCTGTGAGGAAGAGATACAGAAAGGAGCTGTGAGCACAGCTAAGGGGGGCCTGGAACAAAGCTGGTAGAAAAGCTTCATCTTTCCCTCACTCACCTTCAGGATCAAAACCTGCCCTTTACTGTTCTTGAAGGTCACCTGCGATGACACAGGACCTATCAGCACCTTTAATGAAAAGCCCAGATGCTAAAAGCCAATTTTAAAAGTACAAAGAGGTTTTAGACTTTTAATAAACAGAGAAACAGAGCTTTATTTAAAAAGGACAATGAAAACCCAGACACTGGAGTTGACAAAAGTCTCCTTCACCTCATGAACAAAGGAAGCAGTTGAACTTTCACACAGGCTGAGATCAGAGATTTTGCAGTAACTACTCCAGAAGAAAGTATTTAATTTCATCCTAATTTCAGCAGCTGCTGCAGGCACTAAAGCATTTTTCTGTGGCAGACCCAATACAGCAACTCTTTGAGCCCAGGCAGCAGGTCAGTCCTCTCCCACTCCATCATGGGAGCTTCCTAAGGTGCACATCCCTCTTCAGTGCAGGGGATCCCTCACTGCTCACAGGCAGCTTTATTTCAGGATCCAAAATCACAGCATCGCATCAAACTCCCTCAACCCTCACTCCCGAAGGATCATTTTCTCTGCAAAGCCCTTGGGATGGCCCCGCCCAGCTCAGGGAGAGCTCTGCCTGTCACAGGTTTGCTTGCTGCCTGGGGCACGCACAGTGGATGGGCTCTTGTTTACCAAGCACTTGTTGCAATAATTTCATAGATGTTTTATAAGAGTGACATGTTTTCCTAAGGTTATGCAGAGGACAAAAGTGTGATTCAAGAGGGAATCTTCCAGAAAGAGTGAGAATGTACCTTAAGCTGCTGCAGGAGGAGGCTTCCTGAATAATTTTCTCAGGAAAAAAGCAATGTTTGATGAGTGCATGTCACGAGGCCAGCGCTGTGTGGACGTGCTGGGACCCAGGAACGGGATGTGAAGGAAGAAGAAAATCAGGATTGAGTTTCCAAGGGAGGTTGAGACTCTGCAGTGCACAGTCTGCCCTACACATTCCCAAATCCAGCGGGGGAAAATCTCAGCAACACCAGTACAGCCAACAGCAAGCGCAGCGAGCACCTGCAAACATGAAGAAATACTGTTTTCACTTGGGCAAAATCTGTTCTTACTTCATGCTAAATATAGTAAATTGACAGAGACAAGACCGTTGTGTTCCTTCCAGATTAGTCAGAGATGCTCATCCCACTCTTTCCTCATTCCCCATGGCCATCGAGGAGCAGAGTTTGCACAGTGCCTTATCTCTCCTGGGGATTCCACTGGCACCAGGAGCTCTGGGTAAAAGTTCACCTGTATTTCAGAGCAAAGACTGCAACTTGTGTTCCGTGTCCCCCTCAGAAACCAGAGAAAACCAGACTCAATCTTCACTCAAAAGCCTGGTGGGAGAAGAGTGTGGAAGGAGTTCTTCTTTCATTCATATTTAATTCTTAATGAGTCAAAACATAGCAACTATTACCTGAGGAGAACCTCTTCCACTGAAGGAGTCTTCCTGTTGGCTTCCTTGGACCTCCTTGTGGCAAAAGGGAATCACCCCAAATCAGGGGCCGCTCTCCTTTTGTAAAGCCAAGAGGAACTGGAGCTGCTTACTGAAGACTTTGTGCTTCATTTTTCAAGAACACAAAAGGAACCCCCAGTTTTGCTGTGTTTATCCTCAGAACGGATTAACTGATTCCAGGGATGGTCGGAGTGGGTCTGGGAAGGAGGAGACAGATTGGAGCATGACACAAACAGGACCATCTGAACCAACCTGAAGAAATAATTTGATTTTCTCCCTGCCCCTGCCATTGCCAATATATACACCATTACTCATGGATTCTCATTTTAATCAGCAAGAGGATCCGCACATAACAATGGCACCAACTTTAAAAGAACAACCTCAGTGTCTAGTGTAGATGATTAGATTTGAGCAAGGCAGTGCCTTGTGCTCAGTGTTACACTTCAGACAGTTCTGAGCACATTTCAGCAGTTCTGGATGGATCTGACTGAGATCAGCATCTCACCCATTCCCTGGCAGGGAGGCTGCAGGCTCCTTCCTGATACCAGGGGGATAATACTTATCTTTATACTTTTGGGAAATTTTGCAGGTGATGTAGACTACGCAAGCAGAGAGGATCAATATGATTACTTACCTAGAAATAAACGTCTTTTTTGTTGTTGTTGTTGCTATTTCCTAGTTGGCTGTAATTTCTCAAACAAGTCTATGACTAATCCCTGGTGCTGGCTTGTCACTGGTCAGACTTGGCTCACATTCTTACGTGTAAATACAAGACAGCTTCCTGCTGTGGTCCCCTGCAGAGGGAAACTGTTACATTCAGCTGGAACTACCTACAAAACCATCACCCTTGGTAAAACACTTGGTAAGGATCCTGAGAGGCACAGGGTAAATTTTTCCCCCAAAGAAATCATAGAATCATGGAATGGTTTGGGTTGGAAGGACCTTAAAGTCCATCCAGTGCCACCCCCTGCCATGGGCAGGGACACCTTCCACTATCTCAGGTGCTCCAAGCCCCGTCCAGCCTGGCCTTGGACACTTCCAGGGATCCAGGGGCAGCCATGACCTCTCTGGGCAACCTATTCAAAGTGCCTTATTTAAAACTTTAAATAAATTACTGAATATTCAGTGGTGTTTAGATTCCCAAATGAAGAAAGCTCTGAGAATATTTTTCCTTGTCCCACTCCATAAATGACCAACCTGCAGGAAACTGGAGTCACACTGCTGGGAAAGAGTTGTGTGAGGCCTCCTTGGGACCATCCCTCCTCGGGATCATTTCTTCATGAGTCTCCTCTCCTCAGAGCCATCTGTCCTTGAGGTCACCCTGCTTTGCTCAGGGGCTGTATTTAAGATGGGACCTTTGTCCTTGTCCAAGCCCACTGTGAGGATTCCCGTGTCATGGATTTTGCAGGGCTCAGAGGGGCGGGAAGGGTGTCCAGCCCCATTTCTTCTTCCTTCCCCAGGCCCCACTGTCGGCTCTTGTTTAGCAGGCACAAAGGTAAGAGCAGAAGATCAAACAGCTCTGAGAAAGACAAACACAGCCTTTCATTCTTTCCAGCATGGATTTTACTGCTGCTTCCTGGTGATTGCTGTCATCGCCCCCTGAGCTGCCCCATTCCAGGCACAGCTCTGAGGAAGAGGGACATACACAGTGACATCAGTGACTTCAGTGGGCCCAGTCTCACAGACACCAGTAACTGAAAAATAGGTGTTTTGCTGGCAGCACCTGTGCCCAGGAGCCCTGGGCAGGGACACCTTCCACTATCCCAGGGTGCTCCAAGCCCCATCCAACCTGGCCTTGGACACTCCCAGGGATCCAGGGGCAGCCACAGCTTCTCTGGGCACCCTGTGCCAGGGGCTCCCCACCCTCACAGGGAACAATTCCTCCCTCAAATCTAATCTGTGTGAGGAGTTTGTTTGGTAACAGGCTCTAGCACACTCCAGCTCCTAAATCAGTGCTGGGAGCAGAAGGCTGGGTGGGTTAGGGCTATCCAAGGAGCAAGCAGGAGGGAATGTTCCCTCATCCCTCCTCAGCTCTGCACCACATTCCTTCCTTTGGATGGAACTAATTTGGCTCCGCACTTGGATTCATTTAGAGACAGTGAGTTTCCTTGTTCTGACTTGAATTCGAGAATTTCTCTATTTTTTAAACTTTGAAATCCAAGCTGATGCTGGACCTGAGGGCAAGTGGAGAAAATTGGGAGGACATTTTCCTGAAGAGCCAGGTCTGCTCCTACAGCCCGGCAGGGAAGTGGCGAGGGGACCAACGTGGAGCACAAATCTCTATAACCAACAGCCTCTTTCCAGGCGATGAGCTTTTTCCTTTTCAATAAAAATGCTGATATTTTAATGGACTCCATAAATTAAATCACTATCAAGGAAGTAAAGTCTGCTAACGGCCAAGCCAGGAGATTGCTGTGACTTGGAAACATCTCTGCAACTATTTAATTGCTTGAAGACCAAACAATAAAGCCCTGGAGGAAATTCCCTCGGTATCTCACTCTCTTTTTTCCTGACTTTACAAAAATTAATGATGTCATGAGCATCAGTTAAAACATTTATTGGTGGGCAAGGAAAACAAACATTAAAATGTTGCTGTCCCTACTTGATCTTTGTGTGTGAAATTTATCTTTATAGTTGTCTACAACTTTAGACAAAGCCATTCCAGCAGTTCCTACCAGTTACTCACGTCTTCTCCCTCCCTCACGTATATCAGCAAAGAAACATTCCCATGAAATCGCAAATAAATAAAAATAAAGGAGCACTGGTAAACAGAGACCCCAACATGGAGATCCAGACCATCAACTTGGTGCTCCACAGAGCAGGAAACAGCTCAGCCATTTCCACATGAAACACACCAAGTGTTGAAATATTTTTGAGGTCAAGCTTTTAAGGGTTTTCTCTAAAATGATGCTTTTTCTAATACACATTTTACACCACACTGTGTAAAATAAATCACACATATATCTATATTTTTATATATAAACATTTTGGTCCACCTCCATCCCAGACATACATTTGTTTTCATTAAAAAAAATAAGTATATTTTTCACTTGACCTACAGGTGATGAACAGGAGAAAAGTTGAAGTGGATACAATATTCACATTGTTCACAGTAGGAGACTTATCTTGTGGCTCTCAAACCTTTAAGAGCATGACAGAATCAAGCCAAAAAGGAGGACGAGAGCAAGTCTGTGCTGCTCTCCAAATTTTCACCCTCTGACCTCCATGGATAATTTCTTAAGGCCACAGCTAATTAACATTTCCAAGGGGTGAAAGAGCAAGCTCCAAAGTCTGATGCCAGGCTGGACAATTGCCCAGGAGCTGGATCACCACCCTCATGTGCTCACAAGCCTGTGGCTCTCTGGGAATAAAAGAAATGCCAAATGTCCACTTAAGACCAAGGCCCCGGGGACAGGTCTGGCTCTCCATCACCCTGAGGAACTCAGCCGCTTCCAAGCAGTGCCTGCCCTGGTGTGACACGTGCCAACACTCTCAGACAGAGGAAAATCATCCCTCAACATGGATTTACAAGCATGTGACAAGTGTTAAAAACATGCAGAATTTCGTATGGGTGTGTTACAATAGAGGAGCATGAGTTGAATGGAGTTATCCATTTGTTTGTCCATAAAATCGCCCTGTTGATTGTGTGACTGTGCTGGAGATAACACTGAGGTGTCTGTTGGCACTGCTGGCACGAAGGAGAGCTGCTGTGTGCCATGGGCTCTGCCACACACAGTATCTACACATCACAGAATCCCAGAATAGCTGAGTTTGAAAGAGATCATCCAGTGCAGCCCCTGGCCAGGCAGGATCACCTGGAGCAGGTGACACAGGAACGTGTCCAGGTGGGTTTGGGATGTCTCCAGAGAGGGAGACTCCACACCCTCCCTGGGCAGCTGTTCCAGGGCCCTGCCACCATCATGGAAGGAGGTTCTTCCTCATGTCGAGGTGGAACTTGTTGTGTTTTAGTTTCTGGCCATTGCTCCTTTTCCTGTCACTGAACAGTCTGGCACCATCCTGTGACAGCTCTGGGAGAGATTTGTACGGATTGATGGGATCCCCCTCAGCCTTCCCTTCTCCAGACTGACCAGGCCCAGCTCCCACAGCCTCTCCTCATCACAGAGATGCTCCATGTGTATGTATATTTGTATGTATTTTTGTGCTCATTTGGGAGGATCATATGAGAGGAACTGCTCTGACACCCTCTGAAGGGAAATGGCAGAGCCCCCTCAGACCCTCAGGGGAACATAGCAGAACCCCCCTCACACAGAGGGGAAACAGACGGAGACCCTCTTCAGCCTCCCGGCGAGGGGATCCCTGTGCCCACCCTGAGGGTGAGCACAGCTCCATCATACCCGAGGGGTGATGTGAGGCGAAAAGCGAGGGAGCACAGGCGGGAGCCCCGTGTAAAGCAACCCTTCCCTGTTCTGCTCACACACAGTACCTAAACACAGAGTTCGCTGCTGGTTTTGGTAAAAGTACACCAGAAACGGGACTTTGGTGTGTGGCGACTCCGAGGCCCCTCAGAGCGCCCGGGCGGGAATGGCGCCGCCCCGGCCCGTCCTGCACCGCGGCGCCAAGATGGCGGCGCCCAGCGAGGGTGGCCCGGGCCGGGGCTCTGCGCCCTTCCCGGGTACCGACAGCGGCTCCTTCCCCTTCTCCTTTCCCGTCCCGCACGGCGCCGCCGGGGAGCCGCCCAAGAAGCCGTGCCGAGCCTGCACGGATTTCAAGAGCTGGCTCCGCGAGCAGAGGAAGCAGACGGCCCCGGGCGGCGCGGTGAGGCGCGGCTTTCCCGCGGGACGGGCGGCGGCAGCCTCCCCTGGAACCCCTGGCGACCCCCAGCCCCTGTAGAGCTCTCTCAGTCCTCCATCCTGCCCCCTCAAGTGGGATGAGGCTGCGTATTCCCCTTCAGGGTGTAAAGGCGCCGGGGACAGGGTTCCCTTCAGCGGGAATGGGAAGGGGATCTCCGTCTTCTTCCCGGGTGCGAGGGGCCCTGCCATTGGCCCCCCTGAGGGTGTGAAAGGGTCTTTGCCTTGTCCCCACTGAGGGTGTCAGGGGGGCTTTGCCATGTTCTGATTAATGGCGTGAGGGGGGCTCTGCAGTGTCCCCTCAGACGGTATGAGGGGGATTCTGCCATGTCCTCAGAAAAGACGTGAAGGTCCTGTTCCCCCCATCTCACCTTCCCACCCAGCGCAAAAGGGCTGTTTCCCCAGCAGCCCCGGTGTCCCCTCACACCGCTCTGTCCCACTGCAGGATGTGGCAGTTGCGGAGGAGAAGGAGCCCCCTCCAGACTGTCCCCTGGACAGCGAGCAGCTGGGCCGCAGCACCTGGGCCTTCCTGCACACCATGGCCGCCTACTACCCCGACCGGCCCTCGGGGACACAGCAGAGGGAGATGAGGGACTTCATCCATCTCTTCTCCAAGTTCTACCCGTGCGAGCACTGTGCGGAGGACCTGAGAGAGAGGTGAGTGGCCTCAGCGGGTTTTTGGAGGATCTGGGAGAAAGGTGAGTTTCCTCAGTGGGTTTTTTGAAGATCTGAGGGAAAGGTGAGTGGCCTCAGCAGGTTTTTGTGCTGGAGGGGCTTGCCAGAAGTGCTGGGCTGCAGCAGCTAGTTTGCATATCAGGAGCTTTTCCTGTACTTGGGGCACTTTGTAGCTACCTGACCTGGTTTCTTCCATTATTGCATCAATCACAGATGCACTTACGCAAAAAACAAACACCTGTCCTCATGCTGTTGGGTTCTGTGCTGCCTCCAAGGCCTACCTGAGGCAATTTCAGAGTTTTCTGGTTCAAACTGGGCTTGTGAACAGTTGTGGAATTAGACTGGGACTTGGAATAATTTGGTTTTCAGGAGACAATTGATCTTCTACCCTCAAAAATGCCCTGTATTGGCAATCTCAGTAGTGGAGGCAAAGACTGAAATGGGCTGTGGTGGTTGATCTAATAGGTGTCCCTGCCCATGGCAGGGGATTGGAATGAGATGATCTTTAGAATCCATTCCAACCCAAACCATTCTGGGATTCTGTGATGAAATTTTCTGCTGCTCTCAGTGTCTTTCTCAGAAGTTGCAAATAATTTTCCAGTTGAACGGACAAAAAAAAAGGTTTGAAACCTAATTATTAACTTAGCAGGCATCACTGGGAAAAATACCTCGTCAATTTTTTAATTTATTCCTTTTTTATAATTTGAATTCAGTGTTGTGATGAACTCCAGTGTTTTTGCTTTTTATCATAGATAAGCTTTGACTCCTGTGTCTTTTCCAATTGCCAAGACCAGGTAGTGAATGAAACCGACCTGCAGCCAATATAGAGAACTGGTGATAATTATTGATCTCCCTTTGCTCTCTCTGGGAGAGAGCTTTGGGTATTGAATTTGGTAACCATAAAGAAATAACGTTTGTTTCCCCTTTCCTGTTTGCAGATTACAGACAAACCAACCCGATACGAGCACCAGGAGTAACTTCTCCCAGTGGCTGTGTCTCCTCCACAATGAAGTGAACAAGAAGCTGGGGAAGTCAGAATTCGACTGCTCCCGTGTGGATGAGCGCTGGAGGGATGGCTGGAAGGATGGGAGCTGTGATTAACCTGGAGGGATTGCTCTGGGAATCCAGCAGAGCAGTTCAATCCATGTGGAGTTGCTGCAGGACAGTGGGAGTCAAGAACTTTGTTTGTGTGGGACTGATTCAGAGCTGAACCAATGCCAAAAGGAGATTTGAAAATCCTGTCCCAGTAAAATTTTGATAAATGGTACCAGTAATGTGTTACTTGAGGGGTTGAGGCCTTATATTTGACATGGGAATTGCCAGAAACCTCTGAGATTGAGTCACTGACAAACTTATTTCATTATGATATTTCCTGATTTTGGGGGCATTTGCTTATTTTTGTGTCTGGAATTCATTTTCCCTGAACTCAGTGGTGTTCTCTGCTGGCATTGCCCTGATGTTTTAGAAAATGCATCTGATTAATTGTAATTTTCATTTCTGTTGTTCTGATGGAGAAAACTCGTGCTGGGTTTTGTGCCAGCTCTTTACCCCTGGATTTCTCTTTCCAGGATCTCCAACGTTTGTTGTTACTTTAGCATCCAATTCCTTTGATAAAAGTCCTGAGGGCAGGTACATTTAATTTAAACACTAAAATCATGGAGCCCAGATTTCTCAGTTTGGTTTTGTGTTTCAACTTATCATGTCAGAGGACACTGCAGAAAGGGAAGCTAAAGCAGGGCAAAACAAACTCCTCATCTGAGGAATGGAACAAAGCATCTATTCAAATATTGAAATGATATTTCAAAATGAAATTCAAATATTTTAAATGGGTTGGTAATTTTCTTTAGATCCAGAAGTGATTTGGTGGTAAGTTCTACAGAACTACTTATTCTTTAAGCAAATAACCTCTTTGCTTCTGGTGTGAATCTTTGTCATGAAAAGAGCTGGAGAATTTTTGTAATGAAGCATATTCAGCTTTGTTTAGCAGATGGTCTTTCTGAGATGAAATTCCTGATTGGTACTTGCTGGCCTGGTTGATATTCTGATACTGTTCCAAGCTAAAAATCTCTCCAGAAAATGACTTTACAGGGCTGCTGCAGTGTTTGAGTCCTGCTGAGGGCTGTGGTGTGAGCTTTGCACAGTGTTTATTGCACAGGGACCCAGAGGAGCCCCTCGGCTGGGTTCCCTCTGTAGGAACTGGGCAGAACACAGGCTCTGGGTTTTCCTGGCTCAGCTGCATCCCTGTATGGATACCTAAGTGTGAATTCAGGTTCCAGGGAAGTAGCACCAGAAATACATTTACACCACAATGCATCTAACACATCTCTTTATAAAAGGAGACAGTTACGAAATGGAGTCAAAATCATTTCAAGTTCTTCACATAGGTTGTGATCTCATCCCTTCCTGCACTCCTGGCTGGGAGAAGTTTGCACAAACCGTGACAACAGCAGGTTTTTTTTCCTTCCGTGTTTCCTGCTGAGGTTTTCTTGCATGTTTTATTGAGCTTCCTTATCTCATGCCCCACAGCACACCTGAATTTACCCTTGGGGTTTTTTTGCAAGTTTTGACTGGAAATGTTAATGGTGCCGCTGTAATTAAGAGCAATGGCACCTCTTATCTGAGTTCCTCACACCGCTGTGTGTGGGGCTCTTTAGTGGTTAGAGAACCAGTAACACCTTTGGAAACACATATTAATATTTTGTGGCACAGGCAAGTCCTTTCAAGTCAGGTCTATTAAATGAATATGAGACTTTTATGGAGTAATGGTTTCTGAACTTTTTATGTGGTAACGTTTCTGAACACAATCCCAAACGAACTGATGATAAGTATGAAGAGTGTGATTGAAGCTGTCATTCAAGCTATTAAAAGTGCTCAGAAAATATCCCTATCACCATGCTGAGGTTCTTAGAACACAAATCCCAGCTCTTGGCTTTTGTCTTTTGATAATAAACTCAGTCCCCAAAACAAAGCCCATTGGGATCCACTAGAGCAGAAAGGACCAACAAAAGGGCTGCAGCCCTCCTTTTTTGCAGGTAGGACCCAAATGACTCAGTTCTGTCAGGACACATTTAGCAACTGGGGGTGTGGGCAGATGTTTCCCTCTGGATTTGGTTGTGCTAAAGGAGGAATGTTGTGTTCTTCCATTCCAATCTGCCCTCGACTGTTCTCTGTGACAATTTCCTCGCCCACGGAGCAGATGATATTTCTCCCTCCTTTGCTTCAGTGTAAATGAGCAGGCTGGTGAAACATCTGTCTCATCCTTTGTCGCCTTCATAGGGCCAGGGGACCAGGCTGGGGAGTTGGCAGTGCCCTGTGCCAGTCCCAGGATGTGCTGGCCAGGGCTCAGGGACCAGCAGGGCCACGGGAACCTCCCACCACTCCTGTCTGCTCCCTGAGTGCAGAGAGGGAAGTGAGGATGTATCCACCACATTCTGGTCACTTTGTGTGGTTCAGGGAGGTGGTGAGGGAGTGCAGGAGGAAAAGCCTGTCCTGTCCTGGCAGCGGTAGGGAAAAGCCTTCAAACTAAAGTGAGTGTCTTTAGCAAATGCTGCCTGAAAATGAGGCCACCAGCTGTGGCTGCCAGGATGCTTTTAGGGCAGTTTCTATCTTTGCCATTTGATAAAATGTGGCCATTTGAAAAAATGTGTGCTGGCACTCTGTTCTCTCATGTTTTTGGCTTGGTAGAAGAGCTCTGATGTAGTTGTTTCTCAGTCTCTGTGGACTTGACCATGTGAGGAGTGGGGGGATTTGTTCTGCTGCTCGTTTGTACCACAAGTTTTAGTCTTGGGTAAGGAATTTCCATTGGAGGTACTCGTACTCATGTACAAAAAATTGTGAATTCTCTACTAAACGCAATTGATTAAATCTAGTTTTAAAAATCTCTGTATTCAAATTATATTTCCTGTTGATGTAAAAATAATAAAGCAACTGAGTTCATTCCTGGTTCCGACTGCATGGGATCTTAGGAAAAGGGATCATGCTGTGCTGGTGGGTCTAAACTTTGCATGCCAAGATACTACTGTTACATCCATAAAACAAGATCTAGATATATTTTTATATATATACATATATATATATATATATGTATATGTTATAGTTTGGTGGCTCAGGTAAGGTTGTGTGATCTGTATGGCTTGATCAGACAAGGTGAGTCTGCTCCTGGTCCTTTCCTGTTGTGCTGTTGAATTGATGCAGTTCTCTGTTGGCCCCACAAAAATGCAGGAATTTGTACAGCAGGTCCTGTCAGGTCGGAGTTTGCTTTTATATGAGGAACAGTGGGAATTTTTATGGGATTCCAGTGATTTTTTGATTTGCTGACAGCATGAGGGGTGGCATTAGAGTTGGGAGCAGCTCAGCTCTCGCTGATTTGGCGCAGGGTGGCATCACTGAAGGGCGTTTGTAATCCCATTTCCTGGAACGGGGAAGGTGCTTCCTCTCCATACGAGGAGCCCTTGTGAGGAAGAGCAGAGCCAGGAGCAGGTGCTGCCCAAGGAGCTTGTGGGACCTTGCTCAAGAGCTGCTGCTGTGTGACAGGTACCTGACTAACCTTGCAGCTTCCCAAATTCCTCACTGTTTTCATGGACTGGTTTGCTTTCAAGCTGCACTTCACATTTTTTCCTTCTTTTTTTTTATTCCCTCCCCAAAAGCAAAGAGCAGGGAGCCTTGAGGGAATCATCTGCTCCATGGATGGCAGACAGACTTGCAGATGTTGGCAGAAGCAGCACTGTGCCTTTGACATTTTTCCAGGGATTAGCTGTTCCTTTGCAGTGCGTTGGGTGTACGCAGGCTCCTGTTTACAGTGGGATTCCCAAGGGTTCCTTTGTTTTCTCGTTTTGTCTTTTGCTTCAGCCTGTTCCAGGCAGTGTGGGAGATTCTTCCTGTTGGAGTTTTACAGGCTTGGAGAGGGGAGGGTTTGGATTTTTTAGGGTTTTTTTTTCCCCTCCCTGTGAGCACTGATTTTGTTGGGGTTTCATTCCATTCCTGGAATGGCTGCTCAGGGCTTTTTTCTGAAGGATGGAGAGGAGCTGTTCAGTATGTTGTGTAGTCAGGATTAAGCACAGCCAACAAAGTGATGTGAAGTCAACTCTTGATTTTGTAGGGTAACAGGGAAAGTAGTAAAACAGGGAAAGCAAACCACAGGTACTGGCATGGAGACAAATGAGTTAAAATGTAATCCAAGGGGATGAGGGTCAGCCTTGAGACCAGCTGGGGCAAGGCACGTCCCACAGGGAAGTCTTGATGAACAGCAAATCCTGGTTCGAGGTTGGCCAACACTCAGTTCAGGTGTTAATCACAATCCAGGAGGCTGAGGGATGATGGTACTTGGCCTCTTTTGCAAAACTGTGGAATAGAGGTGTTTTGCTGAGGACAAATGTGGTTTGGTGTCCTTCTCTGTGCTGATGCATGGAAAAAAAAAAAACCCAACTCAGATGGACCTGATTTTGCTGTCAGTTCTGAATCTTTGTAATTACTCTCAACATTTCCACAAGTAGAATCACAGAATATTCTGAGCTGGAAGGGACCCACAAGGATCATCCAAGTCCAACTCCCAAGTCTTGATGAGCCACACCAGCCTTTGCCACGCTTTGAAACCGTTGTGTTCTCCTTGGCATGTGACAATCCTGGTGAAGGGTGGCTGATCCAGCCCGGAAAGTTCTGCTGGCATTTCTCTGGGCTCAGCCCCTGGCATGGGCTGGTGCCGTGATGGTGGCACTGAGATCTGCCCAGTTCTGCCCCTGCTTCCCACGGAAAGGTGCCCTCCACTTCCACGTGCTGTGCTAGCACACGGTGATGGTTTTCCTCCCGAGCACTCCAAATCCAGAAGCCCCTTCCTGGTCCCAGTTTTGCCTCTCATACAGCACATCCCGTGATGCTGCTTGGCGTCTGTTTATGGCTGCAGTCTGCTTCCCACGGGGAGCTACCGCGAAAATTCCCTTTACGTCTGACCAAGCCAACAGTAGAGGGCAACAGAGGATGTATTTCCGTGTATTTCCTAGCATTCCCTTGACTTTTCCATTTCTTCTCTGGAACAGACTGCTCCAGATACCAAATGTTTTACCTCATCCGACTCCCTTTCCTGTGATTTTGAGAAGAGATTTTGGTGCCTTCAGTTACTTTTCAAACTAGTGTGCAAACCTGCTGTATAATTACCTAAACGAGGGATGTGTTATTCCTCTGCCTGCAGCTAAAATCTGCGCTTGGAAGCAGAATAAAACTCGGGATGCTGTTTCCAGCATGTTTCCTACCTGATCTTCAGCCCATAGCTGGTCATATATCGAGATGTTTTGGCTTTTCTTTTATTATTAACAGATTAAAAAAGGGGAATTAATTTCACTGGAAAATTTTGTAACAGTGACTTTCTTACACAGGGCTCCTGCACAGATCAGAGGTGGGTACAGGGAACAATACGCAGCAGTCATGGACAGGCAGAGAAGGGATCCAACTTCCTGGGCATGGTTGTCACCTACTTTGCTCTGCATGGGAAAAGGTAGGAAGAAATCCCACAGAGTTTTGTGGGAGTTTTGCTTTGGGTTAGCAGATCTGTGAGAAAGAAAACAGCTGAGTTAATTCAATGTCTGTCTCACCAGGCAGCTGCTTCATGCAGCCCCTCAAAGCTTCCAGGTTTCCCAGAACATCAAGCTTTAGTTCTAAGCTCAAGTTCCAGTACTGGATGGAGACTTGCCTTGTGGATTCTGAGTATGGTCAGGCAAAGCTGGGCTTTCTCTGCTTTTTCCATCCAGGTGTGCATAAAAAAATTGCATTCTGTGACTGTGCCTCATGTTCTGCTGCTTAGATGGGGTAAAAGATATACGAGGTATAAAAGACAAGGCCCACATGGCCAGAGCATGTGGCCGGAGGCTCTAGAGATCAAAAATCCATTCTTTTTTACTCATGAGCTTCCTGCTAGACACCAGGTAAGTCACTTCATCTTCTGCAGCACTTCCACTTCTGCAAAAGGGGGGTAAAAATAGCTGTTAGGGCAGCCTTTGCATGTATTTCCTATTTAGATGAAAATCTCTTTCAGGGAGGCTGCTTCAATGTGTTCATGCTGCACAGGCCTGGGCCTCATAGTGTTCACAGTTATAAAATCCCTCATCTGCATCCATCCCACAAACCTCTTTTCTATCAGCTTCCATCCTGCTCATGAATCTGAGGACCTGTTAGGGTTGTGTTCTGTCAAGAAACAAAGCTTTCATTATTTTCAGTATTATTTTGGCAGCAAAGCTTGATGTAGCTCAAGTGAGAGTTGTGGAAGCTCTTCATGTCCAGTGTGGCTTGAGGTGCCCCATATCCTTGTACCTGTCAGCTCTGCTCACCTGTGCCACAGCTGCAGGTGACAAGCACCAAACTCAGCTGTTGGTTGGCACATCCCCAGCACGATGGCACTTGCTGGGGTGTTCCTAAGCAGGCCAGTTTGGGGAACAGCAAGAGATCTTTTTTCCCTTTTTCCAACTCCTCCCCAGGTGGGGAGCAGTGGCTGAATCCAGTGGTTTGCCAAAACCCCCAAACTTTTCATGCTGTGAAATATTTGGACGAGCAGATACCAAGTTTCTTCCTGAGCCGTTGAGGCCACGGCTGCACCACTGAGAGGCGTTTTGAAACCCTTTGGGGTTTGGTTCAGTTTGGGTTTTATGCAAGCCCTGAGATATCAACTCCCCTGTTCAAAACCAATAGCTACCTCAGCTCACTGAGTTCTGTTGTCCCAATCTTCCTTCAGCAATCTCAGTTTGTAAAGTTTTCCACATTTTTTTTCTGGCACACTTATCCTGGGTTTATCCATGTACAGCAAGTGCTGAATCCCACCTGAGAAACGTTTCACAAGTGGATGAGTAACCAGCTAATAAATGATCTTCCAGATATTTTTGGATCTCTTAGGGTGGAAGGCATGAAGAGCTTTCTAGTGATAGTGAGCTAAGGTATTGCTCATCAGGACGCCCATTCTGTCTGCCACTGGGCCCTATGGACTTCTAAGCTCCTCTCAACATTCCTATCAACTCTCGTTTTCCTAATGGATGAAAGCAGCATCAGCCGAGCTCTAATGAATGGCAAGCAAAGCATTTCAGAGCAATAAGTGCATGAACATCTGTCAAAGTGTTGCTTCAAGCCTGCTGCCCAGGGAATGTGAAGGACAAGCTGTTTTCCCACCCACGCCCATGCCAGGGCAGGGTCAGACTGCAGGGAGCTGCTGAAGTCGGTGGCTGGAATCCACGTCCGGAGCCCGTCCGGGCCGGGCACTGCTGCCAGGCTGTGTCCTGCACGTTGGGATTGCTTCACTCCAAACACACATTGCTGGAGCTGCTCCCAAAACAAGGTGGTTTCGCATTGCTTTTCCCATCTGGAGCACTCTGTCCAGCTTTGGGGCCCCACGCTCAAGGAAGATGTGGATCTGTTGGAGCAAGGTCAGAGGAAGTCACTGATCACAGGGCTGGAGCCTCTCTGCTCTGGAGCCAGGCTGGGAGAGCTGGGGGTGTCCAGCCTGGAGAAGAGAAGGCTCCAAGGAGACCTTGGAGCCCCTTCCAGTGCCTAAAGGGTCCTGATCCCAGCCCTCGGCTGAGTGGGTAGGGCTGACTGGAACAGGTTTTGAAGGAGAAAGCCCCATAAATTATTTCCTCCAGGCTGTCATGTCCCCACACTTAGCCCTGAGAAAACCTGATGGCTTTTTTGTGACAGAGACAAAGATAAGAAGTTGGCATGACTAGAAGAAGCAGAAAACAAATACAGGTTTTCCACTACTTTTAATTAAACTCATGGAAAATAAAAGCATGAGCAGATCTTGGGCAGTTGTCTGCGTGCTGCTCTGTTTGTTGCCTGTCCCTGAAATCCTGTGGGAATGGTAAATGCAGACAAAACTTGTTCAAACTGAACAAATGGTCTGGGAAGTGCCATTTCCATATGCTGCTGTTTTCCATTTGATGGGGAAAATGTGGAAGGTGCAATATCCTTCCCCATTATTGGCTGGCTCTGTGTATCCGTTGATTTGCAGCAACAGGAAGTGAGACAGAAAGACACTTTGGATGTGGGCTGGAGATACCTCCTGTGCTTTATCTGAGCTCTAGCAGGGGAAGAAAACTGGCACCCCATGATGTGGGAAACGATTGTATAAACACTGCACACAGCAGAAGCTGAGGGGATGAACCCCAAATAAAGGACAAGTTTAGGAGCAGGGATTTCAGTTCAGGCAGTCCCTTGTGCTTTGCATTGTCCAAATATGCCTGTTCCAGTTGGGACAGGTGAGCTGGGCAAGACATGTTAGAAAGAAGGAGAAAGAAGTGTCTTTCCCAACGTCATTGGAAAACCAGGAGCAGACCCCAGAGGTCCAGCTGATTCCCTGTGCAGTATCCCTGGAACACATTGCCCTCCCTGGCACCGGCCACCCTTGAGGAGCAGGGCAGCCCTTGCCATCACGCGGAACTCTGGGCTGATGGATTTGGGATGGTTTGTTCCCAGAGCATGAAACTGATTTTTGAGGATGCTGAAACAGTTGCTTCTAAACTGCTGAAGCTGATTGAAAATCCCACCTCGGGTAATCCCTTCAAGTTAATTTGGTCTTTGTTCCTGACCTGCAATTCAGGGATGAGCTGGCAATGATGCTCTTGGCACTGGGGTACCATGCCTGGCCAGCTCCATGAGCCGCCCTGCCAGCAGAAAGCAGGAGGGACCAACCCGCTGTTCTCTTCTTGGCCATTTCGTTTTTGCCTAGTAAAATGTGATGGTTACTGAGCTGCTGACATTGAGGAATGAAGGGCTGAATCCTGCTTTTCCTGCTGGGAGTCAGAAATAGACCTGGAGAGATGATGACTCACCTGCAATTGAGAAAAACTGCATGGCACCATCATGAGCTTTAACAGTTAAATCCTGATCCCAGCCTGCCAGAAGGAACTGACTGACAGAGCTGCAGAAGGCCAAAAGGAGCTGGGAACAGGATCCAGCATGCAGGAATCCTTCCCTCTGTGACTGCATCGTGTGTGAGGGGTGGAGCACACCTCCACACAGGTACCCCCTGTGCTGTGGCAGTGACACGGTCCCTGCGTGGGGAATGGAGCTGCAGGGGCAGTGGGGCGGGACGAGAGCTGTGCTGGGGCCGGGAGAAGCCCCCAGCCCCACAGCCTCCTGCCAGCAGGGCGGGCTCCTCCTCCCTGCGCCTCTCTTTGCAGCTCCCGTCCGAAGCAGGGATGATGTCAGAGTTGTCATGGCATCGGTATCTATGGAACCGGGATCAGCATCGCGGTGCTGTGAAAACTAACTCAGGAGATGGTCCTGGAGCCGCGGGGGGATCTCCCTCCGCAGTAATCGAGGGTTTCCCTCTAAGGTTCTTTTTCCTCCTTCCTGCTGTCCATGGGGAGGGAGCAGGGATGGGGCTTGGCCCTTTCCCGTCCCATAGCAGCTCTGGGTGCATGAGGGAAGCAAGAGGTCAGCCCCACCCATTTTCACTTCCCTTTTCTTGCACCAGCCGTGGGTGTGCAACAGCAAAGAGCAGCTGCCAAAGCTTCCCCTCCGTTCTCGGCCACTGACCCCAGGGAGCGGCCAGCACAGCCTCTGGCTTGTGCCAGGTCTGAGAGCCCTCCCGGCTGCAGGGCCCCTGAGGGTCCCCAGAGGGTGACAGCCACTCTTTCTGGGGGTCTGGGCACAGAAAAGGTGTTTGTCTTGGGGTCAGTGTCCACAGCAGAGGTGAGCTGAGTGGTGACCTCCCTGCGCTCCGGGCCATGGCATCGCCCTCCTGCCAACAGCCCAGCTACTTCCAGGGCCATAGCACAGGTAGCCTTTGCCACTGCCTGGTGACACTGGCCAAGGATGGTGACCCTCGCTAGGATACCCCAGCCCTGCCCACGGCACGCTATCCCCAGAGCAGCATGGTGACCCTAGGATGGTAATTCTTGGAACAGCACAGTGCCCCTGGCAGTGACAAGGTATCCTGGCGGTACTGTGGTGTCCCCAGCCAGAGCACAGTGACCATGGCCACAGCACAGTGCCACTGGCTATCCACAGTGCCCACAGCTGTGCTGGGGTGGCCGTGCCCACAGATCAGTGATGGTCCCTGTCCCACTCTCACAGTGCCTATGCCCACAGCTCGGTCACAGTGGCTGTGCCAGCGCCCGTGCCCGCATCTCGGTGACAGCGACTGTCTCAGTGTCACAGTGCCCGTGCCCACAGCTCGGTGACAGCCCTGTCACAATGGCTGTGCCGACATCCCGGTGATAGCCCTGTCACGGTGCCCGGAGCCCCATCCCGGTGCCGGCCTCTCAGCTCGGGCTCGCTGCGGGGGGAGCGCGCCGGGCGCCGGCCGCGCGCACCTGCTCGTGCCCACCTCCTCCCCCCCCCCCACCCGAGGGGTGGTTCCTCCCTCCGCCCGCACGCGGCGCTGCGGACGAGCCCACGAGGGAGGGGCGCGGGGGGGGGGCCGGGTGGGCAGGCGCGCGGCCGGCGCGGGGCGCGCGCGGCGGGGCTCGGCTGGGCGCGGAGCGGGCGCGGGGGAAGATGGAAGGAGCGTCCTTCGGAGCGGGCCGGGCGGGGGGGGCCATCGACCCCGTGGATTTCCTGAAGCAGCCGCAGACCCTCCTCCGGGTGACCACCTGGGTAAGGCGGAACGGCCGCGGAGGCGCGGGGCTGGGCAGCGGCGGTGCGGGGACAGCGCCCGGCGCAGCGGGCAGTGCCCGGGCGATGGGCAGTGTAGGAGCGATGGGCAGTGCCTGGGCGATGGGCAGCGCAGGGGCGATGGGCAGCGCAGGGGAGATGGGCAGTGCCTGGGCGATGGGCAGTGCAGGGGCGATGGGCAGTGCAGGGGCGATGGGCAGTGCCCGGGCGATGGGCAGCGCAGGGGCGATGGGCAGTGCCCGGGCGATGGGCAGTGCAGGGGCTATGGGCAGTGCCCCGGCGATGGGCAGCGCAGGGGCGATGGGCAGCGCAGGTGCATCGTGCCCGGTGCCGGTGCATCGTGCCCGGTGCCGGTGCATCGTGCCCGGTGCCGGTGCTGCGGGTGCTGCCCAGCCCCGCGGGCCGTGCTGGCTCCCGGGGGAGCTGGCACCGAGTTTCCTCGGGAATGGGGGATGCGCCGCTGCCCCGCTCCTGTTCGGTGCTGGAGGATGGGGCTTGGAGCAGGAGGCAGAGGACATTTTCCTGCCTTCCACGCTCCGTGCATGCGTGTGTGTGACAGAAATCCGGGAGGCAGCCCTGCCCAGCTCCGCCGTACTGCTGAAAGGATGTCATGCTTGTTGGACGTTTCCCATCGGTGAATTCCCACCGCGGAGCAGGGAGCAGGAGGTGGAACGGGCTGTGCAGGCTCAGGAAAGGCTTTGGTGGTCCCTGTCCAGGCAGCACAGGGAGCTGTGCCAGGGTGCTCCTGGGGCGGAGGTGCCCAGATGCCCAGGGCTAAGGGCAGCCCCTAATTTGCCTCCCCCAGCCTGGCTTTTTGCTGAGATCTGCAGGTGTGCAGGGCCGTGGGAGGTCGGGAATGCTAGGTCCTTCCCAAAAACACCTAGTGGGAAGGGTCTGCCCAGCTCTCACCTGGCTCCAGTGCTTGGCTGGAGGCTGTGGATGAGCTGAGCTGGGCCTGGGGCTTGTCCTCGCCCATGTCACACCCGTGCTGGCTCTGTGTCACCTTTGGCAGTGCTCAGGGAGCAGAGGAGAGGTGTGATGAGAAGGTGCAGCCCCCTGGCCGCCCTCCTTCCAGCTGGCACAGCCGCTGTGTCCGTGGGGCTCTCCAGGCTGGGATGCCCTGGCTGAGGCCCTGAACAGCACAACATGCAGCACATGAGCAATTCCAGCTGCAGTCACATGCTCAAAGTTAAACCACACGCTGCAGAGTGTAGCTGGATGGGAGCTGGTGTCCTTCCCAGGGCTTGGAGAAGGCCCATGACTCCAGTGCTGGGGAAGAGTGGGGGGCAGGGATGGATCTGGGGCATCCAGCTTGGTGTGGATGGGGCATTTTGGGCAGGGTTCAAGCACAGGGCAGCAGTTGTTTCCTAGAAGAAAACTTGGTCTGGATCCTCCCTGAGTGGCAGTGGCAAACTGCAGGCAGTGGTGTTGGGTTTGTGTACATTTAGTTAAATCTGACCACTGTTGGTGGCGTGTCTCACCTTGCACCCAGAGGGCTCCCCATCCTTGTTGACTGAAGGGGATTGGACTCTGCTGGGAAGCAAGACCAGAGTATGGAATAGAGATACAAAATAAAAGTCTCAGCTTAGCAAATATTCCTCTCCATATTCACTGGTTTGTTCAGTGGCAAAGTCCCTCGTTTCATGGCTCTGTGTTCACAGGGAAATCAGTGACAAACGAGTGCTTACAACTACAGAAATGCATCAACTTAACTCCAGACAAGTGCAGGGGCCACCAGTGTAGACAAATGTGGGATGAGTGTGGTGCTATCCCATTAATGTTTGCAATGTTTAGGTTGGCTCCAAAGCTCACTAAGCAAAAAGGGAGATTTTTGCTTTTTTTAGTGAGCTGGGGGTTGGGCTGTGGAAGCTCATGTGGGAGCTCCCTTTGGAACCCTTTTCCCAGATCTCACATTTGCTGGTAGATCTGTCAGGGTTCATCACTGCTCCAGCCTGGGTGTTCAGAGCCGCAGCTTGGCTGTTGCAGTCCAGTTACCCCTGTCTTAAACCAGCATTTTTGGCTGCTTTGCAGTGTGAGCTGGGACTGCAGTCAGAGCGAGGTGTGAGTGCATTCCCTCCCCACTGCTGGCCCTTGTGCCTGGGTTCCTCCTGAGCTGTTGCTTTGCTGCTCTTGCCAGACCAAACCCGTGCCAGGATGGAGAGCTTGGATGGAGGAGGCAGCCGAAGGCTTTGCTGAGGTCTCTGCTGCCTTTCTTGCTGCTGTCCTGGGTGAGTGTGGCAGTGCTGTGGCACTGCTGAGGTCCGTGCTGGTGGCCGGGCAGGAGCTCGGACTGATGCCCACCATGCCACTCCCTGATTCCCAAAGCAAACAGAACTTTCCCTGCTTGCTATCCCAGGGGAGATGAGCTGCCCGTGCCAGCACAAAACAACCATGGGTGGTTATTCAGCAAGCCCTGGGCTGAGTGGGGTGGGGCTGAGATCAGGCTTTGGGGTGGGCTTTCTTCACGTGGTTTTCCTTCCTGTGCCTCTGTGGCACCTCTTTGTAGCCGTGGTTAACCTGAGCAGCTGGATCCCACCCTGGAGACATGACCCTTGCTGGGTGTGATGTCCTGCTCCCTTGGGAAGAGGAGGGAGCTGCCTGGGATGGGCTGGTTTAGGTGGGGGGGGATGGAGAAATCCCACAGGGATTTGGGGCCAGCCCCGGGTGCCTGAGGTGAGTGACTCGTGTGCTAATCTGGCTGATGGCCACTGCTGGGGCTTCCCAGGGAGCCACCACCGAAGGAAGGTTCAGTTGCGTTTTGTGACTCCTGTGGCTGCCTCGGGGACCTTGTGCTGGCAGTAAGGGACTGGCAGGTGAATGGTGACCCACACAGAAATCCCCAAATGTCAGCTGTGGCCAAAGGGGATTCCTGTTTCTGCCTCCCACAACAACCTCCCCTTGACAGAGTAATTCTGAGTATCTGAGGGGGAAAAAACCGCTCCTGGCTTGAGCTGTAAAATCAAAAGCTGGAAAGAACCATTTAACAGTTCCTCATTCATCTCTTCCCCCTCTGTCTGATGCAGTTTGTCAGATGAAGATGTGATCGCTCTTGTGGTTTCCTTTTGAGACATTTTTTTGCACAGCCAAACAGAGTCGATATTCATGACCGATGCCTGCAGAATCATGAGTTCCTTTCTCTGTGACTGCCCGTGCCAGCCAGACTTTCAAGTGGCCACTCAGCTTTGCAGGGCAATTGTTCATTGAACATAGGCTTAGGTTTGGCTTTTAAAAGCGATGTTGGAAAATATTCTGGTAAACTTTTTGAGCAATTTCTGTGATTTCATGCAGAGCAGCAGCACAAGTGCAGTGCTGGGTCCCATCAGTGCACCCTCATCCCCCCTCCACTTATCTATCCCATCCCATCCCATCCCATCCCATCCCATCCCATCCCATCCCATCCCATCCCATCCCATCCCATCCCATCCCATCCCATCCCATCCCATCCCTCTGCCTCCCTGGAGCTCAGCAGGAGAAGTGCAAGGAATAAGCTCTGGATGGCTCTTCAGGGGGTTCACTGATCCCCGAGCACTCAGGGCTTTTAGGGAAGAGCTCCAAGGCTGCTCTGATGCTTCAGGAGCCCACAGCAATGCTCAGAGTCATTACCATGATCTGAGCTGCTTCAGACTTTGGTCCTGACCACTTTTCAGAAGGGTCATCAGATTTCTGTCTTAATTTTCTCCCTCTGCAGGCTGTGGATTAAAGGCAGAACTTAAACTTAACATTTTGGTAATGGAATTACAGGGAAGCTTTGCTACATCTGAGCTTAAAATGGCTGTAAATTGTCATGCTCCTGTCATCTCTGGTTTCAAGCCCTGCTGGTGTGCCATGTGCTCAGATTGCAGGACGAGATTAGGAAGCTTGAATGGACACTGTGTCTCAGCCAGCAGCTCTTCCCACATCAGAAAAAGTAATTCAGGAAAAATCAGTCATGTGGTCATCAATACACATCCTCCCAAGCTGATTAGCCTGGTGGACATGGCCCTAAACCTATTACAGCCAGCATCAAACCACGTCTTTCTGTGCCAGAAACCACGCCAGCTCTTCCCTTCGTGGTTGTCTCTGTGGGAGATCTGGCGATGCTTAAAGCAGAGCTTTGGTCTTCACACCCTCCAGTAAATTGTGCAGATCGGTGCTGGAAACCTCCCTGTGACTGACAACTGTAAAGATGAACTGGAGAGGGCCCCAGGACCTGATTCCCCAGGATCTGAGCTCCCTTGCTGAGGGAGCCTGGCCCTATGCCAGGGGTCCCACTCATCCCTGAGCGGGGAATCTGCACCAGGCCCGTGCCCAGCAGAGCACGGGGGCTTAGTGGGGCTTAGGGAAACACTCGGTGCTAAGCAGGATTTGGCCTGTGCTAATTTCACCTTAATTGTTTTCCCTTCTCATTTGATGGCCCATCCTTCCCTTGCTGGGCTCAAGGAGGGGAGGGAGCTGAGCACGAGGCTCGTTTGGCTCCCTGGAGGGAGTGAGGGATCACCCAGAGCTTGGCTCTCTCTGCACGTGTGGTTCGTGCCCAGCGCTGTTGATCAGGAGCCACAGCAGAGGAAATGAGCTCTGGATTATTTTTCCTCGTGCGTTACATTTCCTCGATGCTGACATTAATGGTTGCTTGCGTGTGTAATCAAAGCCAGGTTCTGCAGTCTCCTACAACCCCACACCTTCTGGTGATGTTTTTTTATAGGTCCCAACTCCAACTACAGTGCCTCAGCAGTGGAAACATCTCACCTTAAAATGGCTGACAGCTCACACCGACGCTCTCAGCTCGTGCTCTCCAGTGTTATTTGCTTTTTGTTTTCCTTGCCTGGCTCTGCTCGGCCTGCCAGGTCTCCTGAAGCACATTTTAGGTGATGGGCTGCAGAAAGCTGAAAGCAACGGGGAGGAAAAGTGTGTGTGTGCTGGGGTCCAGCCTGCTGGAGCTGCAGGAGGGAACAGGGGTCTGCAGAGCGTAATTCCAGAGGCAAGGGAGGCAGCCTGGCCAGCCAGTGTCCTCCAGATGGCAAAGATGTGGTGGAGAGAGGACAGGCACAGCTCCCAGCTTTATCCACACCTGAAAGGTGTCTCCATCCTGGGCACATCAGTGTCCCAGTGCCCTGGGCTCCCGCGAGGGCCTGATGGGTCCAGCAGAATTATGGAACCCTGGAATGGTTTGGGTCGGAATGAGCCTTAAAACCCATCCATGGGTTGGGGCTCCCAGCCATAGGCAGGGACACCTTCCACTGTCCCAGGTTGCTCCAACCCCTGTCCAGCCTGGCTTTGGACACTTCCAGGGATGGGGCAGCCACAGCTGCTCTGGGCCAGGGCCTCCCCACTGTCTGAGCAGGGAAGACCTGTCCCACTGTGCTGTCCTGTTGTCCTGTGTCACAGAAATGCTGCCTGGCCTGGAGAGATGTCTCCTTTTGCTTGAAAGCAAACTTTAAACTGGGGGAGCTGGGCTGCTTGGCTTTCATTAACAAGAGAGGTTCCAGTTCCTCCCTGGTTCAGCAGAACCCCAGCTCCCTTTGCACGAGCAGCCCACAGGTCTGAGGGCTCCAGCCTGGCGTTGTGCTCCCTCCAGTGTGTGACTGAGGCTCCTTTGTGTGGCTGAAGTGCAGCTCTAAATGGAAAGGACGGCAGAGGAGAGCTTTCCTCCTTCCCATTCCCCCCGCAGCTGGAGGCAGAGCAGCACTAATGGTCTGTGCTGCTGGAGCTGCTGGAGTTGGGTGCTCCCAGCACTCAGGAACCCCCACACCAGGAGGCCCCGAGCTGCCAGCACATCCCTGTGGAAGCTCTGGCAGGATGCAAGGATGGGGGATGCACTTTCCCTCTGGGGTGGCTGGGGAGAATCTGGTTTTCTCACTGTGTCTTGCACCGGCTCATCCAGGAAGAGCAGAATTTGTTGCTGGTTGCATTGGGTTGTTCAGCTGGAAAATGGAGTGTCCTGTGAAGGCTCCTTTGCAAATCCTCTGGGATACTGCTCAGGCCCATGAAATCTCTCTCACAGTGGAAAATCTGACCTTGTGTTTTCTCTTCCAAGTCTGTGATAAGCTGGTCGGGGGTTTGAGCCGCTGTGGGTTGTGGAGGTGATTGGGAAGATGCCCTTGTTTTGCGTGAACTTTAAAAAACACAGGGGGGTTTATTTCCCTGCCCACATTTATTTCATCTACCCACGTTTTCCTAAAATAAAAGCACTTTTTCATCTATACTTAGAAAGACAGCACCAAATCTAGTCTCATTAAAATGCTTCACCAGCACCAGGGGATTTTTTAAGAAAAACCATAACATTACAATCCTGGGATGAGGGGGAGAAAATCCATGGAAAGGCACATTTTGACAGGAATATTCCAGCCAGTGCTGATGTTTTGAGCTCATCTATCAAATGTGTGCACATGGAATTCCTTGCTACTTTGACCTCCCAAGGAAAAGCTGTGTGTCCCATGTTTTGTACATTGAAATGTGGTTGTGGGGGTCCCATGGTGTTAATTGATAAAACATCCATTTTTAAAAAAAAAGCATTGACATCGACAGCCCCAGGTGTGCAAAGCTGGTGCAGGCACCACACACCTGTGCTGTGACATCCTTAATTGTATTTTTGGGAGCTCTCCCTCACCCACCAAAGCTCTGGGCTCCCAGCAGGCTCCCAAAAGCATGGAGAAGGTTGTTAATCCTGGGAGAACTGAGTAGAACTTCTCAGAGAAGCTGAGTACAAGTTTGCTGGCCTGCCAGAGAAGTAATCGCATGAAATCAGAGGTTCTCAATTATTCATGTTTTCCAGAATCACATCATTTCTTCCAGGGCCTGTTTTATAAATGCTGCTGCTATTTCTGATGGTAAATAACAATTTTGCATTATTTATGAAGAGATTTTTACAACTGCTGATGTTACAGCTGCTGCCAAAGCTCTGGGAAAACTATTAGTGCTGTTTGTTGTTGTTTCTTCCTTACACGCAGCCCCTCTTGTTGTGAGCACGATGATGGTGATGGGGATGATGATGATGGTGATGATGATAGTGATGATGGTGATGGGGATGATGATGGGAATGGTGATGATGGTGATGATGGTGCTGCTGTGCCATCCCAAGCGCTCCCCAAGTGCAGCACCAGTGAGGAAAAGGGTGCAGGTGCCTCGGGGTGACTTGGGTGGCCACTGAGCTCGTGGCTGGTGCTCAGGGCTGACCTGAGCCAGGGATGGATGTGGGACAGGACCCTGGGCCGTGGTTAAACTCCAAGGGGAGGAAGAGGAGAAAGTCTATCCCAGTGTTATGTGAAAGAGTGCTGGAACCTTGGGGGTGGCTTGCCCACTGTGGGTTCTGCTGCGTTTCCCCTGCTCTGTGACGTGGCTTCCCCAGGAGCTGCAGGAGGTGACAGGGGTGACACAGGTGACACAGGTGACTGTGAGAGCCACCAGCTCTGCTTCATCCTGCGGCTCCGGGGCTGCTGTCTCTGTGTGTCACCTGTCCCTGTGTTGTGCCCATCCTGTCGTGCTGTTCCTGCAGGTGCAGCGGGAGCCAATCGTGCCCTGTTCCTGTCCCCAGCTGCTCCTGGGAGAGCTGGAGGAGCCTCTTATCTCTGCTGCTGCATCCCTGGCCTCCAGCTGTGTCCCGGGAGGCAGCAGGGATGTGTGCAGGCAGCCAGGGATGAGATCAGAGGTTCTCAGTGTGAGGGAGATGTGCCTGTGTGCCCCGCTTCCCTCCCTGCTCACGGTCTCTCCCCGGGCTCTACCGGAGCAGGATCCAGAGCAGATTGTGCTGCAGCCAGTCCTACAGCTTCCCCTCCTGCCTCTGGTGCCAGGAGATAAGGGAAATCCTTGGGCATGCCTGAGGTGAGTGGTACCAACTGAGGCAGCCGCTGCCATCCGGCTCCTACAGGGAGGTGACACCCTCCGGTGCCAGCATGGGGACCTGGGCAGCCCCAGCAGCCCCTGCCCTTCTGTCCCTCTGACCCGAGCCAGGTCACTGGATAATGGATGCAGGAGCTGCATCCTTCAGGCCCTGCTAAACCAGCTGAAAAATCTCCCTGTTGCTCCCAGGTGAGCTGTTCCTGTGTCCCCACGCATGTCCCGTGTCCCCTCCACCAGCGATCCAGCCCTTCCCTGCCTCAGCCGCTCAGTTATCCCCTGTCCCTTCCTTCCTCCCCGCTCCACAGGGACATGAGGGGGTTTGTGGGGCACAGCCTGACAGCAGAGAGCAGCACGAGCACAGAGACTCTGCAGGCATCTGCCCCATCTGTTTATTTTTTCCCTCCCCGGCTTGTCTGGAGAACAAGATCCTTAAAATACTCTGCACAGCAAGGCACTGGAAGGCAGGAGGAGGTTCCGCCTCGCAGAGGAGGAACACCCAGGTACTGGTTGGAAACACCAACCAGTCGAGAGCCGGGATGTGTCTCAGAAATGCCACGTTGCCATGGAGTCGAGGACGGGATTGAATCCAATGACGCTGCTGTTGGAAAACAGAGTTAAATGCAAACAGCAGCAAGTTGTGTTCTCTCCTTCCTCCTGCAGATCTTCTCCATCGTGGTGTTCGGCTCCATCGTGAATGAGTGCTACGTGAACAAGGACAGCCAGCACCCCGAGCTGCTCTGCATCTTCAACGAGAATGAGAGTGCCTGCAGCTACGGCATCGCCGTGGGCGTCATCGCCTTCTTCGGCTGCATCTTCTTCTTCGTGGTGGACCTGTACTTCCAGCAGATCAGCAGCGTCAAGGACCGCAAACGGGCGGTGCTGCTGGACCTCGGCTTTTCAGGTACCTCTGCTCTGCTCTGCTCTGCTCTGCGTGGGTCTGGCTCTTTGAGGTCATTGCTGTGCCCTGCCCCTGCACTCCTGAGCCTTCCCCGCTCCCCCCATGGCCTGACATGACTCGTGTGCCTTGGCTGGGGACAGCAGGGGTGGCAGGGGAGTTGTCCCATCCAGCCATGGGCTCAGTGAGCACTGAGGAAGCCTTCTGTGGCTGGGGACAGTGTCCCACTGTGCAGCTGGAGCTGTTCGCTGAGCTGGGCTTGGTGGTCACATCTCAGAGCCCACACAGAGGGTTTCACCCTCCTACATCTCCTGTTCTGGCTCGAGAAAAGCAAAGGTGTTTTCATCAGTTGCCTCGGGTCTGGTTTCACTTTGTGCACGAGTTTGGAGCAGAGCAGAAACAGCTTCTGTGCAGCTGGGGCTGCTCATGGATCTGCTCTGCCCTCTTGAGCCCTCGACCTGAGGCTCATCCGTGCTCCAGGCTGGGAGGGAGCATCCTCTGCTCAGCTTTGGGAGCTGCCTGGCTCTGTTTGCAGCCGCTGTTCTGCATTCCCAGGCTCTGTTAGCAAAGTCTGAAGGTGATTTATCCAGCACAAATGTCGCTGATGGCTCTCTGTCCCAAATGAAAACATCCATCATCACCTCCTTGCCTTGCCTGTTGTTCAGGCTGTTCTCTGCTGGCTGCAAAGCTCATTTCCATGGTCCTGGAGCACCATCCAGCCCTTGTAAGAGAAAATTTACAGCCCCTTCCGTGGGGCTCAGTGCCTGAAATCCTCGGATTCAAGCAGAAGGGGGACATCACATCCATCTTCTGGCTGCTGCTGTGTGTCACAGAGCCAGGCTGCTACCCTGCCTCCCTGCCTCACATCCTGCTGGCCCTCTGTTCCCTGCCAGGCACGTGGGAGCCAGCACTGCACTGCTCTCAAACTCTGCCTCCTTTCTCCTTTGTCCCTGTGATGGATCCACTGAGAGGAGAAATGAGAGAATCATCAGATCCTGGAACAGTTTGGGTTGGAAGGGACATTAAAGCCCATTCAGTTCCACCTTCCACTAGATCAGGATGCTCCAAGCGCTGTTAAAGTCTTCCAGGGATGGGGCAGCTGCAGCTTCTCTGGGCAACCTGTGCCAGGGCCTCACCACCCTCACAGGGAAGAATTTCGTCCTAAAATGCCTCTGGGACGTAACTGTGTGGTAACACTGGAGCACAAGTGGGGGTTCAGGCAGGGCCACCGCACTAAAAACAGCATTTACAGCCTTCTCTTCCAGCTGCTCTTCCAGCTGTTCCCATAGACAGGCGTTTGCTGGAGACCAGGCTGTGATTAGGGTGGTAACACATCTTCCCTGGTGTTTGCACTCTGTTGTCTGCAGATCCTTAAATGATCATTATCTCCTGGCTCCTGCGGTGCTTCCTGGCGCTCTCCTTTTCCCCGGAGTGCTGGAGGGAGTGGAGCTGCTGCCGTGCCTGATCCAGCTGGAGCTGGGGCTGGCACACGCAGCCTCACCACGTCACTGCCAGCTCAGCCCTCTCTGAGGGCTTTTGAAATCCGTGTCAGTTCTCCAAACATCAAACCATACCTGGCTTGTGTTTCTGGCAGTGCTCTCCATGCCTGACCCCATCTCCTCCATTGGCAGTGATACCTGCCTTGCCCATGGCACTGGAGGGAATCCTGCTGCTGCCCAGACATCCAGGCAGAGCTGGTCTCGAGGGGAAAGCTCTCTGCATCACAAGGCCTCCTGGAAGTGCACATGGGTGGCAGCAGAAGCGATCCCAGCCGTTGCTGGCTGGAGATGCTGATGGTTTCAGGATGAGGAAGGTCAGTGCCTCGCAGAGCTCAGTGGTGCAGAGGGGTTTGGCAGCTGCAGTACCCAGCGCAGCCGTGCTGGGTCCGGGCTGTGCATGATGTCATTTTAACTCCTGACATCCCGGGGGTGCCACCAGGGCAGGGGTGGCACTGGGGACAGGGTGGCAGCGGGGGCTTGGTGGCAATGCCAGGGAGGACGAGCTGCGCTGGGCCGAGCATGGCACACAGGAACAGCTTCACCCCCACAAACCAGTGCCAGCCCCACGGCCCTTGTGCCAGCCCTGTGCCCCAGAGCTTGTCCCTGAGCATAACCAGTGCCAGCCCCACGGCCCTCGTGCCAGCCCTGTGCCCCAGAGCTTGTCCCTGAGCATAACCAGTGCCAGCCCCACGGCCCTCGTGCCAGCCCTGTGCCCCAGAGCTTCTCCCTGAGCATAACCAGTGCCAGCCCCACGGCCCTCGTGCCAGCCCTGTGCCCCAGAGCTTCTCCCTGGGCATCCTGCTGCTCCCAAAACGTGAATTAACCTTTGGGAGCTGCTCTTGTTTCACCTCTGGGATTTCCACTTCCAAACCACCCCCAGTGGGATTCTGAGCAATGGCTGAGGTCCAAATGTAGGGCTTGGATCTGCTTCCCATCCCAGGGAGCAGCTGCTGGTAAAGCCCCCTTGTAACAGCAGGGGAACAGAAAAGATCCCTGTCCTTAAAGGGTGACCTTTAAGGAGTAAACCCCAGAGGTCTCGTTTAATGCTGGCAACAAGTCATCATCCTAAAGGGAAGTGAAAATACTTAGCAGAGACTTGGGTGGGTTTGTTGACAGGATTGACTGTATTTGGTGAAGTGTCTGTAATTTGGAAAAGGAAAGCCTCATGGCCAGACCCGATGGTTGGGAATTCCCAGGCTCAGCTGTGCAGGAGGAGACAAGGAATGTGTCTTAAACTGCAATTAGGAGCAAATTTGGAATTCAAGGCCTTGAGCCCTGTACCTCCAGCACTGGCTGGGGATGCTCCCAGGCATTTTATATCATATTTAGGGACAACTGGCAAGACAGGGGAATAAAGGGGAATAAATGGGAATAAATGGGAATAAAAGGAGGTCCTTCTCTCCCTGCAGTCAGACAGGGACTGGCAGCCTGGCTGATGATCTTTGGGAAGCTGCTGGGCAGCTCAGCATTCCCAACATCCACGTGTGCACTGACACCTGGAATCTGAGACATCAGGAATGATGGAGACCCTTAAAACAGCACCATGGGAGGGTGCAAGTTGTGCAGCTCCCCTTCCCAGTGCTGGAAAACATCCCTGCTGCTGACCCTGGATGCTCCTGCCTTTTCCTTGACTGTTGCCTGAGCTCCTTGGCACCGGGCAGTGCTGGTGGCTGGGGATGGAATTAGGGCAGCTGCAGCCATATCTTGCTCAGCCAGCTTTGCTTCCAGGCAGGAATAATCACCAGAGTGTTTCTGCTCAGTTCCACAGGCCCAGAGGGATTCTCTGCAGGGATGAGCAGAGCTGTCACGTGTCATGGATTCACGGAATTGCAGACTGGTTTGGGTTAGAAGGGACATTAAAGCTCATCCAGTTCCACCCCCTGCCATGGGCAGGGACACTTTCCACTGTCCCAGGGTGCTCCAAGCCCTGTCCATCCTGGCCTTGGACACTTCCAGGGATCCAGGGGCAGCCACAGCTTCTCAGGGCACCCTGTGCCAGGGCCTCCCCACCCTCACAGGGAAGAATTTCTTCCCAATATCCAATGTAAATCCACCCTCTTATATCTTAAGGCCATTCTCCTTTGTCCTATTATTTAATGCCCTTGTCAAAAGTCCCTCACCAACATGTCCAGGGAGGATGTGCTGTCCCTGGGGGTCTTTGAGAGCAAGTTGAGGTGTAGCTGAGCTGAACTTCAGACAGGCAACACGCTGAGATGACCCCACAAGTTTCCTTCCATCTCTGTTTTTGTATCAGCCTCTTTTAATGAGCTCCTTTTGGGCTGTGGCTCCGAAAATTCCCGTTCCCGTTGGAAAGCTGTTCCCGTTGGTTTGTGCAGCAGCAGGGGAGGTGCTGGGCTGGGGCAGCACTGACCAGCTCTGTTCTCCTGCAGGTTTCCTGGCCTTCCTGTGGTTTGTAGCCTTTTGCTTCCTGGCAAACCAGTGGCAGAGGACGACGCTGACCAGGGGGTTCTCGCAGGGCGCCGACGCCGCGCGGGCAGCGATCACCTTCTCCTTCTTCTCCATCATCATCTGGGTGAGCGCAGCCCCGGGGCTGAGCGGGGAGAGCAGAAATGAAACCTGCCTGGGGTCAGCGCTGAGCTGGAGGGGGAGTCTGGGATTTGGAGAAGTGAATCCTGGTGGGCAGTGAGGGGCTCTGCTGGGGAAGCCTGCGGGCCCTCCACATGTGGAACTGGTGGTTTCTTACCCGGCTCAGTCCCCTCTCGCTGGGGAATTCCAGGCTTCCCTTTCTCCCCGGGCTGGGAAGTTTTGTTCCCATTGAAAATGTGTCACCAGCCACCAGCGTCCCTGATTTCAGGACCTCGTTAGAGCCCCAGGGTGGCCCGTTGGAGGCAGAGAGTCCCCAGGGGCAGATCTCTGCACTGAGCTGGTTTGTGGGATGGCCGGGGGATTTTGGGAGCTCTCAGGCTCGTCAGCTCCCTCCTGGAACAGGCCAGACTGGCCCCTCTGCTGTCCACCCGGAGAAGGGGCTTGTAGAAACCCGCTTTGGTCCCATTTTTGGCTCCACATGGGCAGAGGGACTTCAGCCAGGGCTGTGTGAAACCCTGGGGCCCACCTGGACCCCACATGAACTCGGGGGGGCTGTGCCAGCCCGGGGGGCTCCCGCTCCAGGGGCTGTGTGTGGAGAAGCAGGGATGGCTCCGTGTGCCTCCATCCCTCCTGCAGCTTTTCCTGGGCACAGAGCCCCAGGATGTGCACTAATTCCATATTGCCTTAAAAGAATTGGGGCAAAAGCCGGGCCGAGGCCTTCCAGCAGCAAGCCCTGCTCCAGTTCCTCCCCAGTTTAACTGCTCCCTGCTTTATGATTATCCAAACAAATCTCTGTTAATCCCAGCTCTTCCCCATCGTCGTCTGCCACAGGGAAGGGCAGTGGATGGGATGTTCTCCATCCCATGAGCATCTGCTGCCACCCCGGGAGGGCAGTGAGGACACCAGTCCCCTGTTACATCCCAAAGGATGGCCGGGATGGTTGGGAAGCCATCCCTGGCTTCTACAGGCATTTTTTAGCCTCCTCAGCCCATCCTTTACAAACTAATTGAATTGTTAATGAAGCCTTCTGGAATGAGAGCGAGCTCGGGGCCCTCCCGGCTCTGCCGCCCACATTTCCCACCGTTTGCAACCTCAATTCCAGCAACCTGGAAAAGGGTGAAGGAGTCTCGGCAGAACTGACCTATTTTCCTGGCCTGGCACTCAGCAGCTTTCCCTCCCCACAGCAGATGGGTTTATTGGGGCCAGCAGTGCCAGATCTGCCCAGCCAGGGCCCCCCACCCCAGGCAGAGCTCTGGGGGTCACCCTGTCCCACAGAAATGGCTTGTGGAGTGTTCGGGTGGGGTTTGGGGCTGGATTAGCTCTTGGATACGATGGAGGGGGATGGCAGTTTGCTGGGATGCTGCGATGGGCTCGGTGCTTTGCAGTGACTTGGGGGATGTGGGGTCCTGAGGAGACACAGAGTCCTGGGGGACATGGGATCCTGGGGCAGTGCGAGGTCTTGGGGGTTTGGGGGATCCTGGGAGGACATGAGGTCCTGGGAAGGCATGGGGGCCTGGTGGGATGTGAGGTCCTGGGGGTTTGGGGGATCCTGGGAGGACATGAGGTCCTGGGAAGGCATGGGGGCCTGGTGGGATGTGAGGTCCTGGGGGTTTGGGGGATGCTGGGAGGACATGAGGTCCTGGGGTGATGTGTGATGCTGGTGAGACACAGGGTCCTGGGGGGACTGGGGAGTCCTGGGGGGACTGGAGAGTCCTCTGGGGGGGTGATGGGGGTCCCCCCGAGGGACACGGGGTGCTGTGGGGCCGCAGCCCTGCCCTCTCTGACCCCGTCCCCGGCTCCCCGCAGGTGGTGCTGGCGCTGCGGGCGCTGCAGCGGTACCGCCTGGGCACGGACATGTCCCTGTTCGCCACCGAGCAGTTCGGCACCGACCCCAGCGCCTCCTACCCCGGCTACCCCGGCGGCAGCGGCGTGGAGAGCACGGAGACCTACCAGAGCCCTCCCTTCACCGAGACCTTAGAGCCCAACCCCAAAGGTTACCAAGTGCCAGCGTACTGAGGGGCTGGGGCGGTGCCAGCCCCGCCCGGTCCCAAATGTATCCAGTCCCATTTCCTTGCCGTGGCGAGTCAGTGCCGGGTCCCTTTATTAGCTCGTTGTGCAGTGAATTCTGTACAGTGGTATTGGTTCTTGTCTTACCTGTCCCAGGGTTTCTAAAAGCAGTGTTCCCTCTAAGCCAGGAGGAAGGAAGGTTGGTACCACATCACCTACACGTGGGGAAGAGGAGTAAATGCCCCCTCTGACCTCTGCTGGGAAAGCCCAGGACACCTTTTCCTTTTAGGAAACAGCCGCTGAGGAATTATTATCTCGTTCTTCCAGAGCTAACACAGAATCCATCGAGGGTGGGTGGGCAGTGGGGAGAGCTGTCCCTGTCTGCTCCCACTGCGGAGCTTCCAGTCGAGGTTCCAGGGAAGGTGCCAAATTCACAGGGAAATCAGTGGTGCCTGTGTTACTTTTCTTTGTATATATTTGCTGTACAAAACAAATATCCAAACAGGTGTTTCAAAACTTGGTTTAGAGGCACGGGGGGGGCACAGCAGGCCGGGGTTGGGATCAGCATCCAGATTGCTTCTACACTTCCACGGGTTCTGGTTGAGGATTTAAAAATTTTGCTGTTTGAAAGTGGAAACCAGTCCAGCAGGAGCTGGTTGCTAACTGGGAATAGCCTGTGATCAGCAGGAAGGTGGCGCTTTGTGGTTCCCTTCCTTCATGGGGGATATTGGGAAGTTTGTAAATTCTGGAGGAATTTCTGGTTGGCAGTGCTGATGTGTCTTGACTGTGGAGAGGTGAGGGGCTCAGACTCAACATCCAAGGCCATTAGGAGCAATACTGGACTTGTATTTTTATTCTGGGAGCAGCCACCATCTGTCAGCTGCAGCAGAACCCCAGGTGGGGACACGTCTGCAGTCTGCAGAAATGAGGAATTCAGGCAGGGAACTGGAAAGGCTTCACAGGCCATTAAAGTCCATCCTCTGTGGGCTCATGGCCCCGCGTTTGGAAATGGTGTGGGAAGAGTCAGTGAAAAGCATCCAGGAAAGAGGCTCAGCTTGGGGGTTCAGCTGCAAAATTCCTGCCTTGTAAAAGAAGGAAATGTGTAAAATCCAGTAGGTCCTTGTCAGCCACCCACCGGCTTTCCCTGCCCGTGTGGCAGCTGGTCCAGGCTGTGTCACTAAGGGCTGAGCAGAGGAGCTGGAACTTGAATTCCCAGCCCCGTTGTTGGCAGCTCCATCCCTGGAGCCTCCCGGCTCTCCCGGCAATCCAGGCTCCTGCCTTGCCAGTTCCCGCCGGCAAAGCCGCCGCTGCCTTCCGACCTCGTGAGGAGCAATAGCCACCACCTGTCCCCTCCCCTGCCACAGGTCCTGGCCGCCATCGCCACAGCTCATTCCTGCTGCTGAGTCGCAGATCAATGCACTAATTAGTGAGCAGCGGATCAATGCACTAATTAAACAGCCAATCATCCCAAGAGGTCACTGCTGGGGGTGAAGCGCATTCCTTGCCTTGGCTTCAGGTCCTGGCTGTGCCGAGCTCCTCACAGGTGCCTGACCACGGACACCCCAACCCAGTGCAGTATCAGCCTCAATGAATTCCGGAATCTTTGTGGTTTTGTGGAGTCAGTCTTGCTGGGAAAGAAAAAAAACCCGAGGATTTTAATACAGGGTATGGTAGAACTGTAGCAATATTTTCCTTAGAGGGAACACTGAAACTTTAGCAGCACAAACAGTACTTGTGTTAATATTTTAGCAAAATTATAATCAATTTAAATGTTTAAATTGATTGTATGTGAGATAATGTTCGTTGGGTACAGTGTATTTTTTCTAACTATAATATACCTGTTCCAGAGTTTCCGTGTAACCGTAAAGAGCTAAAGCTGTGTCTGCCTGCGGGACATGTCCTGCCCTGTGTGCCCCCCGTGCTGAATATTACACGCTCTGAATGTCCCCCCAAGACCTGCATTGCCTTTCTTTGCCCCCACACGCACATCCCACCACGCTCCGTGCTGGGACTGACCTCTGGAGCAGCAGTAGGGACATGGGGACCACACCAGCTCAGCTCCTGGTGCTTCCCGAGGGCGGTGGCTGGTTCAGCTTCCCAAAGTCAGTGTTACCTTTTCCTTGCAGGAGGCACCTGGCTGCTCTGCTGGGCAGGGAGGAGGAGGAGGAAAGGTTGTGTGCCTGAGGGGCTTCCTGGCAGCACAGGAGATGCTCCTTGATGAAACTGGAGCTGGGAATAACGTGTCCAGCCTCATCACTCAACAGGCACCTGGAGGGAGGTGAGCCCTGATCCTCTGCACCCAAAGTGCCAGTCCCAGGCAGAGGAGGGGTGGCAGCCCTGCTGGGGTGGCACTGGGACAGGCAGCTCGGACAGGCAGGAGTCCCACAGCTGGAGCATTTTTCCAGGGAATTGCAATGGGTTTATGTCCGAGGTGGCCACGCTGAGGCCGTGTCACCAGGCCGGACGAGACAACCCCAAACTCCCTGGCCTTGGCAAGAGCCTTCACCCACCTCAGCCTGACTCAGCCCCATTTTGGGGTTTGTTGGTGCAGCTCCCCAGCCCCATGGAGCCCTTGCCCTGCTGAGTTTAACCCCACTCAGACAGTGACACCTGTGCCTGGAATCCTGCCCCGAATCCTTTGGGAGCCCCCTCAGTGTCCCCACAGCTGCTGGGTGTCACCAGTGCCCTGCGGTGGCTGTGGCAGCACCTCGGTGTGTCTGTCAGGCAGAGCAGGGTGTGCAGGTGGGGTTGTCACCAAACACACCCCAAAGGGGCTGTGGTTGGAGAACCAGAGCCATGAGTGCAGCAACCACGGTGTGCTGGGGGTTCAAGGTATTTGAACATCAATTTTCATCTTTCTCCTCTTTCTCTCAGCTGTGGTATAGCAGCACTTGCCCCCTTGTAACCACCCAGGCCACATCCTAAAAGGATGCCAGGGCTGTCCCAAAGTTGTCCCAAAAACATGCCAGGATTGTCCTGTTAATGCCAGGCCTCTGCCATCCTCACAAGCTGTTTATAACCCTTTGGTCTCCCCAGAGCTCAGAGAGGGCAGGACCTCGCTGTGCTCAGCCCAGCCCAAAAGCTTCTGCACAGTGTTAGCACTAAATTTGGGTGTAAAGAGCAGAATTCCAGCAATCTGCCTTTGCTGGAGTTGCAGTCTGCCCCATCCTCTTGCTCCAGGAGGCTCTGTCACAACACCGGTGTCTCTCAGCACTGAGGTAACCACATCATGCATTGTGCAATTTAAGTATATTAAAAGATTTGGAATTGTTGCCAACATTTCAAGCGGTTCCTAGCAAGGTGGAAGCTTTGCTTAAGTGATGCTTAGTAAAAAATATTCCCCCCCTCCACTACCTGCTCTGTGTCAGGGGGCTGGAGCAGACCCTGAGAGCAAACCCCTCCCTTTACATGACATCAGGAACTTGGGATCTCACTGGCTCTTGTGCCTGGACACTGGGATGAGATTCCCATCAGTTCATGCCACAGTAAGTGACACCCACAGCACTTCTTTTCTCCTGCCCATCAGTCCCTTACAGGGGTGTTTTGTACCATCCCTCCCACTGCCAGCCCCCAAAGACTCAGGGCTGGCTCCTGGCTCTGCCTGCTGCCCTCTAACCGTGGTCTGCTCCTTAGGAAATCCCATCATTTTCCCATGGATTGGGTATTTCTGTCAGTAAAAGCTGCTGTGTATTTTACAGACTCCTCCCAGCCCGTGCTGTCCCCAAGCACGTGGCTCTGGTTCCCCTCTGGTCCCCCCGGTCCCATTCTCAGTTGCATTTTGACCCTCTGTGTGTCACAAGCCCCTCTCCCCCCTCAGTGAGGCTCAGAACCAGCCCTCACTGTCTCAACTTGAAACCCCAGCTCAGCTGCCTGGATTTCGTTGCAATACACATTAAAAACCTCAGCTCGCTCCTTTAAGAGTTTTAATCTCCAACAGCTCCCACCTGAGGGTTGGGAAGTTCAGTTTCTTTGCAGATACCTCTGTCCGAGCAGACGCTTCCAGGAGTTGCAGTTGTCACTAACCTCTGTGCAGTGTAGTATAAAGTGGACTGTGTATGGAAATAAGTTTAAAATGTTTACAATTTTGTATATATTATATATATAAAAATATCTTTTGAGAGAACAATCTGTGATTCTGTATTTTCGGTGTCTGTGTAACCAACTGCAACTTATTTTCAATAAAGAGCTAAAAATGAATAGAAAAAAAAATTTGGTAATAACTTTATTTAATCAGGTGAGCACATGGAACAAGGAAACTGCAACATCAGGCCCCAGAGATGCAGCACCTCGAGGGAACTCCCAGCAGCACCTCCTGGGGAACTCAGAGCTGCTGATGGAGAAATAACTGAAACCCAAGGGAAGACAGAAGGTGCGCCTGCAGGGAAGACACACTTCACTCCCTGAACTTTACAAACCAAAGGGATGGAGAGAGTTGCTGACTGGAAGTGGTGGGGGCAGCTGGCAGCACCCAGCACCCCTCAGGTGTCTCTGCCTGGGGCCAGGATCAGCTCCAGGATCCCCAGCCAGGCAGGAACAGGGACTGCCAGGGACACTCATGCGGTGTGTGAACAACCATGCAGCCAAATCACCCTCCCCAGCCCCTTCTAGGCCAAATCCAACATGGGCAGGTGGTCAGAACAGTCTCAAATATTCAAGAAAAGAAACCCAAAGCACTTTGCAGCCTGAGAGCAAGCAAACATAACATGTAAGGCAAGGAAGAGTGGCTGTAGGCAGGAGTAGCTTTTGGGTAATACTCTGAGCTCGATTTCATAGAAATGATGCTGCTAGAAAAGCTGTGTTTCATCACTAAAAATTACATAAATTAATTTCAGCTTTATTCCTACACATTAGAAATAACTAAACCTGGAGATGGGACAGAATCAAACACTGAACTACAGCCATGAGGGACTCCTGGCACTCCATCTCCTCAGTGCTGCTGCTGGAGGAGTCACTTCAAAGGAGGAAGAGATCCCCCTCTTCCTCTGAGGTGGAATTTGGGGAGGCCAAGGAACATGAGCAAAGCTACATCAGCCCGGTGTCACCAAGGGAGGTGCAGGTGTCAGACCACTGTAAACAGATAAATGCACTTAAAAGGCACTGCAGAAAACATGGTCAGTGATCAGCAGCATTTAATGTCCCAGGATGCTGTTGGGAGCTCCCACCAGTAATACATCCAAGTAATTAGAAACGTGGCAGTCATTAAATAAAATTCCCATGTGCTTTACAGAGAGTAAAGCCTTAATGCTGTTACTGTACATGCAGGGCTACAAAATCAGTTTCTTGAAAGAACTTTACAGAAAAGGTCAGAGGCAACTTCAAATCTCGCACAGATCAGCCCAATTCTTCAAGCAGCAGAACTGACTCTGTTTGCAGAAAGGAAAACTCTGCAGCCCAGTGTTTGCAGCTCTCCTGGTCACACGCCCCAGTGAGCAGCACTTTCCTGCACCTTTTACCCCTGACTAGTGTGATCTTCACTGAAATAGCACAAAAAAAGAAATCAGAACATTATAAGGGAAGCCACTTCCGTTCATTTCAGTGATCCATAAACGTCCCCCACCCTAAAACCAGAAAGAAACCCCCAAACCAGAAGCATATTCCCCTATTGTGTCCCCTGTCGTTCTGCAGATCAGAAAGGATTCCCACCTATTGCATGCTCCAGGAGGAAGGAGCCCTGCCTGCCCCCACTGCAGCTCAGCCTAACCCTACCCTGGATTTGGGAGCTCAGACAGTGGGTGGGGACGAGCCCTGGCACATTCCCATGATCCCTTTGCCCAGGAGGGCTTCCCAAGTCACCTGCTCCTCACTGCCTCAGCCGGCACCGGCCCCCTGCCATGCTACTGCCAAACCTCATTCCAAAGTGCACATCCACAGCCAGAGCCTGGGTCGTGGCCCTGGGGAGAGCTAACTGATGATCCTGCTGATTGCCTGCAGCGAGGGGAACTCCTCATCCTCGATATGCAAAGCTTTGTGGGTGACCACGTCCTGCTGGGTCAGCACCTGCCTGCACGTGGGGCAGATGTAGCAGTCGAGGTCGGCGGGGGAGTCTGTCTGCCAAACGTTCTTTTTGTTCTTTTTGGGTTTGTTGGAGCTTTGTTTCTCCTTGATCCGGAAGTCGTTGTGAGCAGAGAGCAGTTCCTGCTGCTTGGCCGTGTCTGGCAGCAACACCAACAACTCCTTGAAAATCTTCTTGAAGTTTTCCCCCAGCAGTTCCCGGCAGCTTTTGTAATACTGAGCTGCAGAGATCAGCCCCTGCAGGAGACAGGGAAGGGCAATAATTAAGAGGAAATAAATGTTTATCTATTAAAAATCCCACTGGGATTCAGGCCTCCCAGAAAGGGAGGCTTTGCGAACCCACTCACCTGCCTGAACTGCCCAGAATGAGTTTTAAATTTATTGAACTTGGACTCATCGCTCTGAAGAAATTCTTTAATGGATTGTATGAGCTGGATGTTCCTCTGCTGGAAGTTCTCAGGTATCAAGTATGATCCGTGACAGGATTTTGGCCTGTGTTGGGAAAGACCAGAAGCAACCCTGACATTGGTTTGTGTCACACAAATATGCCCTTGGGACATAAATCACCGTTCGGGTTTACAGCTGCACGTCTTTCCTTCACCCAGCTACACATAAGCAGCACACAGCTGTCTTGTCAGGATAAGAAAATACAGGATTTCTGTATCAGATTCCAGCTTTACACAAACAGAATGTTTAAAATCCAAGTTTAACATGGTCCTGACGAGCTGCTCTGTGAGCTGGGTGCATTCCAAAGACCTGAGCAAAGACCTCACCATAAATAAACCAACAGATAATACAGGTTCTATATTAAACAGACACAAAGTTTTCCCTCCCCTTTCCCTACAAATTCCTTTTTCTATCCCACAAAGAACCAGAGAGCAGCTACTGGAAAGATCAGAGCAGTGAAGGTCACCAAGGAGAACATGCCTCAGCACCTTGCTCCTGGGACTCCCACAGAATCAATGGGAAGTACAGGAATATGTTGGAACTGCAGATTTCCAAATAAATCTAGAACAGACCAAGGTCTGAGCAGCCAAAACATTGCACAGTTCCTCAGACTCATGACTACACAGGGCTGTTCTGTGCAATTCTCCTGAATCCAGCCCACAGCACCCTGGGACTTGCCAATGGGAATCTTCACTGGGCTGGCCCCGCTTAGAGTAACCCCCTGCATGCTGTTTGAAGCCCCTGTGACACGAGTGAGGTGTGAGGTGCCCCACAGCCCCTGGCAGGCCCTTGACTCACTCTTTCAGAGCTGTAGTGACGGGTTCAGAGATGGTGGAGGACGGGATGACAGCGAAGCCCGGGGGGGGTTTGCTGACAGGCACCGACAGGCCCGGAGGCGGAAGAGGGTTCTTCAACAGCACCACGGAGTTAAAGCCTGAGGGAAGCAGGGAAGGGGCAGGAATTAGAGACCCACAGACCCCTGGCTAAAACCCACACCAGTGCCTGACACACTCTGCAGAAGCACCAAGAAGAATTTGTGGTGCAGACATCACTATATTGGAGAAAACCTAAAAAAAATCTTCAAGAAGCACTTGAGAGTGGCTGATGTTCCTCTACAGAGAAAGTGCTTTAATTATTCATTTTCTTTTTCAATGGAAAATAATTTTGAAAGCCCACTCCAAGTCACAATGAAAAACACTTTTGCATTATTAAAGGGAACACAAATCACTGGAGGAGGCAGCAGGCCTGGCCTGGCCTCTCCCAGCAGGAGCGGCACAAACAGCGGTGCCGGTATGTCCCGATGCGATCCCACTTCCATGAAAACCACTCCAAGTCACGTTTGTTGCTGTCT
Source organism: Monarcha castaneiventris obscurior (assembly GCA_026261815.1). Lineage (NCBI taxonomy): Eukaryota > Metazoa > Chordata > Aves > Passeriformes > Monarchidae > Monarcha > Monarcha castaneiventris. The sequence goes on along the minus strand of JAMPIT010000856.1, from coordinate 7,700,921 downwards.
CTCTGCTTTCACAAGGTCATGGCTAAAAGAACGGCAGGAAACCTCTGCCAGCACAGGAGGAAGTGGCCAGGGAAGTGAAGTGACAAGTGCCAGCAGGGACAGGACACAGCCAGATTCCCTTGTCTGCAGAGGCTTCCAAGGCAAATCTTGGAGCACAACACATGTATGTGTCAGCCCTGGAGATAGGGAAAAACCAGCTCTTATCCATGAGGCACCCACAGTGAGCAAACACCTCCAGCTGTGGGGCAGAGGTGATTCCCAGAGGACATTCCAGCCCTCCTGTGACACCCAGGCTGCCTTTACCTCCAGAGCCCAACTGCTACCTGGTGGCAGAGCCTCACACGAGAGCCAGAATGAGTTTATACAACACATCCATGTGTCCTCTGGGCTCTCTACAAGCCAAGCTGGCCCTGCCCAGCAGTGCTTCCCCATCCCTGGAAGTGTCCAAGGCCAGGTGGGACAGGGCTTGGAGCAACCTGGGATAGTGCAAGGTGTCCCTGCCCATGGCAGGGAGTGGAATGAGATGATCTTTAAGATCCCTCCCACCCAAACCATTCCATGAGTCTGTGATTCATTCCATGCTTACCTGGTGGCGGGGGCATCCTGGCTGATCCTGAGCTCCCAAGAGCTGGGAAGTCTTCCTGAGGTAAAGGGCATTTGTTAGTCACTGGGGGCTTTTTAAGGCCGGGGGGCTCTTTGGGTGTACCACAGCCAGCTGATGCTTTATCCAAGTGCCCATTGACGACAGCTGTGGCTCTGTCAGGGCCCTGAGCAGCAGGGAACGCCTTGCATGGCTGCTCTGCTTCCGAGGGCTTTTCCGCCGCTGGCCTGGGGAATGGCGTCTCCTGGGACGGCCGTGGGGATGACGGGCTCTGCTTCTCAACCCCCATCTTCTTTTTCTTGCCCACTTTCGTAAAAGTTTGTGAGGTAGAAGCTGCCAGCAAGGATGAGACGTCAAACATGGTTGGGGCGTTCCGGATCTCCTGGGTGGTCAGGCCACCAGCGCCGTCCTCGTCGTCCGACTCGCAGAGTTTATTGCTCTTCTTACTTCCTTTGGAGGTGTTCAAGGATGGTTTTTTGGCTGGCTGGTTGACACAAGGGCTGCTCATGGCTTTGACCACGTTTTTACTGGAACCATTGTTCCATGCAGATGTGATGTGAGTTACTGTCTTATTGGTGGGCTTCACTTTGGACACCAGAGCTGGGAAATCCTCCTCCTGGAAGGCTGCTTTCCTGGCAGTCGCCGTGTACGTCAGAGGCATCCCTGATGAGATGCTGGGAGCTGCAGAGGAGGACAAGCTTGGGAAATCTTCTTCTTTAAGCTTAACCAGTGCTGGCTGGGCAGAGCTGTGGGGAAGGGAGAGGGTTTGAGTTACTGAGGCAGCATAACCCCAAGGGACAGCACAAACCCACAACTCTCCACTCTTCCTCAGACTGTCACTTTGGGTGGCACAACAGGAGTTTGACTTGATGATCCTCTAGGGTCCCTTCCAGCTGAGGATATTCCATGATTCTATTCCATGATTCTAAGGACAAGCCAGGAGCTGGCTTGAGGCAGGAGGGGATGGGGCAGGGGAAACCTTGGAGTGATCAAATGATCTGGAAAATTATTTTCCCCCAGACATGCAGAACACATCAATCAGCTTCTAAACATGCTTTGTCCCTGCTGCAGCCCTGACTCACCCTTGGAGAGGTCCTGCTGCAGAGCCGATTGCTGGAAAGTCGTCCTGGCTGAGCACTCCGTTAGCAGCTGCTTCTTTTGGAACGGGGACAGAAAGACCAAAGACATGTTTTCAACCCAAAACCATTCATTCCAGAGCAGGGCTATCAATGACCATGACAGCAGCACCACCAAGGCCTGTTTTCAGCAGCTGATGATGTCATTAACCAACATTCCAGAAGAACAATTTCAACCCATGCATCACTATTTCCTTCAATTAACTGTGCTCCCCATTATGTCGTGGCATACAGGAAGTTCATGGTACTTTAAATGAGTAAAACACAGGTAAGGCAGAAATTTCTGAGGGAACCTTCCAGACACTGAGATGCCCTGCAGTGCAGGACCTGTCCAACACTGACCTGTGACATCGTTTGAAGACTTTGGCACACGTTTGGAGCCGAGCACGTCGGGATCCCTCAAATCCTCCTTTCTCCCCCTGCTGCTGCTGCCTTCCTCTTTGTCGTCCACCCTCTTCTTCTCTTCCTGCCGTTTGGCTGCCACAGATGCCCTGACTGCTGCTGCAACATCCCTGTCTTCTTCTTCCCTGCAGAACAGGGAAGACTCCCTTGGTCAAACAGCAAGGATCACGGAGCAGCTGCCTCGCTCCAGTCTCACCTCTGTGGTGCCAGCTCCGGAGACATCACTGATCTTGTGCTGCCACCTGCTGAGAAGCCTAAACCAGCCCCACCACGCCAATCCACCCCAGCCAGGCAACATTCCCCCTTGGATTCCCAAGTTCCATGTGTGGGAATAACAATCCAGGCCAGAAGAAACGGAGGTGAACTGGGAGAGACAGTACCACGGATGCAGGGGGCACTTGTCTCTCCTGTTCATTTCCAAACGTATGGAATAATTCTTGGAGGCCACAGGAACTCTTTGAGACATGGCTGGGCATGAGCTCTCAACACATGCACGATCCACATGCGACACCAACAGAGGAGTGTTTTGGGATGGACCTGTTTTCCCCAGTGGAATCACCAGTAATGAACCAGCTGCCCGTCCAGAGAGAAAAAAGAAGAAAATAAGATGTGCAGGATGTAAAAAGCACTCAGGTCTGGTGTGGATGAAAAGACATAGAAATGCAAAGTTTCATTTCGATACTTAACCCTCTTCCTTTTCCAAAGCACTCAGTCTGGCCACACAGAGATCTGTTAGTTCAATGAAACAGGTCCTTAGAACAGGAATTTCATGATTACCCAGACCAAAAACTCCATTAAACCTGCACAGACTTGTCACCTACTTCAGAAAATCCTGTTTAGAGAAGTTTGCATAAGAACAGCTGCTGGAATTAATTTAGGGTTCTGAGTTTATTTAACCCACAAGTCGAGGGTTACACTTTTTGCTTCCTGAGCTGAAACCTCACACAAAATAATTCCATGATGACCAAGCACATAGCCAGGACACAGGCTTGGACTGGAAGCTCTCAGATAAGGATTCACCATGAAGACCTCCAAATTTTGTACCACTTCCTTCTTCCTAATCCACCAAAATACTGTGAACTGGCAAGGAAAAGCCAACACTAAATGGGAATAAAACTCCCCACAACGTTGTGCCACTCACCTCTTGTACCTCCAGCTGCCTCTCCTGTTCTGCTGGTTTCCTCGGCTGCTCAACCTGCCCGCCCTCCCTTGCCTGTTGAACCTGTCAACCTCTTCGAAGTCCTCTGCACCTACAACACCTAAACAGGACGGAGGGATGATCACTCAGTTATTTCTCTAATGCGGGCATCACGCTGTGCCTGAAAAATGCAAAAATATACTGGTACAAATAAATTATCATAATTTCTTCCTGATGACCAAGGCAGCAGTTCTCCTAAAATTACGTGTCCTCATTAAAGTCACACATTCCTACACAAAAACCCTACAACAATTCAGGTAGGAAGGGATGTCTGGATATCACCTGTTCCAGCCCTTTACTCAAAGCAAGGCCAGCTCTGAAACTACATCAGAGGGCTTTGTCTGGGCAAGTTCTGGTTATCTTCAACCTCTCAGGTTGAAGAGGCCTTCTCAACCACTACAAGCTCTTGGTGCTGTTCCAGGGCTTGCCTACCTTCTTTGGGAAGAATTTTTTCATGGCTACGAAATATTCACCAGATGTTCTTGAAAGGTCTTAGAGACTAAGAGCCATAGAACAGTTTGGGTGGGAGGGATTTTAAAAGAACATCTCATTCCTGAGCAGGGACACCTTCCACTAGACCAGGCTGCTCCAAGCCCTGTTTAACTTTGGGCACTTCCAGGTACGGAGCAACCTCCCCAGCCTCCCAGGGAGTCCCTCCGTGGCCCTGGGGTGCCTGTCCGTGCCCCCAGCCCAGCTCACCGTCGCTCCTGCGCGGGTGCCGGGGGGTGTAGGTGAACTGCAGGTCGATGTGGCGGTTCTGGCGCGCCTCGGCCCGGCTCTTGCTGTGGCAGGCGCTCTTGTGGGCCTTGTAGTCGATCTCGGTGCGGAAGGCGTGCGTGAACTGCTCCGAGCTGCAGCGGCCCTCCTCGCACAGGAAGTGCTTCTCGCGGAAGTGCTCCCGCAGGTATTCATAATCACTGGGAGCAGAAAACACAGAGCTGAACCTTCCCACAGTTCCATACAGCCACTCTTACAAGGGCAAGTGAGGACGAGCCCTGGTAGTTGCTTTGCCCTTATCCCCAGGGGTGTTTTCCAGCTGATGCAGTTTCTGTACAGCCAATGCATGCTCCAGGTGTTAAACTAAACCCACAGATACTCAGCACACCCAGCTGTGCACACGACAAAAAGTTACTTCTATTCCCTTTGCACATGAACTTTGGAGCGTTAGAATCAAGGAATCACAGGATTAAGGTTGGAAAAGACCTTTAAGGCCACCAACCAGCAGCACCACCATGTTTGCCACTAAGTCATGTCCCCAAGCACCACATCCACATGGTTTTAAACACTTTCAGGGATGGTGAAGCCACCATTTCCCTGGGTAACCTCTTCTAATGCCTGACAACCTTTTCCATGAAGGAATTTTTCCCAATATCCAATCTAAAACTCCCCTGGTGCAACTAAAGAACGTTTCCTCTCATCCTGTCCACCATTAAAAGTAACACACCAGACAGCTGCTGTCAGGCTGCAAAATGTAACTTTTGATAAAGAAAAGTTTAAAGCATGAACTAGACTCAAAGTGAATATTTTGGCTATTTGTTTGAGGAATTGCAGCCAACCTGCTGCCACTTCTCCACTCTGCCTTCAAACGCTACTATCCCCAACATTCAAAGCAGACCCAAACAACTTTACTTCAAAATTTAAGCTAGAGAAAGGACTCAGCTCAATCATCTGCTTGCCTGTAGTACTCCTGAGCCCCCTCAGAGTCACAGAAGTGACAGAAGTAGTGATCCCTCCGCAGGTGTTTCAGTAACTCGTCGTTGTCCAGGTACCGCTCGTCGCAGAACTTGCAGAGGGGGTGGCCCCGGTGGGAGGTGTCATCAGGATCCCCGTGGATCCGGTGCCGGGCCAGGTCCTTCCGGGAATACCATTTCCTTTCGTAGGTGAAGATCTGGAGAGACAGATATTGTATTCAGAGATCTGTATTTATAGATTGGTGTTGTTTCTTATGGACACAGAATTAAAAACAGAATGAGCCAGCTTGTGTCCAACTTCCCCATTTGTAGGGGCAAAAGACTTGCTTCAAAAAGATGCACTTTGACCACCAACACCTAAAATTTTTGGTGGACAGGAAATACAAATGATGGATTCAAATTTAATCTAACTTGCATTTCTCTGAACACTGGAAATGGATTGAATTCACTTTTTTCCCTTTGGAATATTTTTATACCGTAACAAGTTTCAATTATAATCTCTGGGGTGGAAAAATCCTAACTATGTACTTATCATCAACCAGTATTTTGCATTCTCGAATTAAAAAACCCCAAGTGAGCTGTTTTACTTTCCCCACACAGTAACCACCCCAAACAGCTGCACACAGAGGATCCACTTCAGTGAACAAATTGTGTGTCATAAGCCAACCCTCGGTCCCCACTACCATGTGAGCTATTTTGGTAGGAAGGGTTCTGGAGATGCCTGAAGGATCAAGCCAACCTAGAGAACAGAATATCCTTTATTTCTGGCCAAGACAAAGACTGGGAAATTGCTCTGGGAAAAGGATTTTTTGGCTTTGCCATGGACCGAAACTTCCACAAGTTTAAGAGCTCCTTCTCAGTGGGTACAAGTAATATGGAACTTCTTTCTTTGAAATAAAAATCTCTACAATATTCTGAAATTAAAAAGCAAGTTTTAATATTGTTTGTTAGAGAAAATGACAAACAAGTTCCCTCAGTGCTGGCTATGTACACTGAGCATGAAGCATCTCACCAGAGCTCAAAGGACACCACAAACCAAAGAAGGTCCTGCCCTCCCTCCCCACTTCCCTTCAATCAGCTCCAGGGATTCCAAGACCACAGGAAAGACTCAACTCAGTTCCCAAACTTCTTAGGGTTCATTCAGGTCAACCTGCTCACTCCTGGATCCCATCCCTTTTGGCAGCAAACTCCAGTTCACCTGGCACAAAGCAACTGTGGCACCACCACCGTGGGGTTTAATTTAAAATCTGGAGAACCTCCAGGCCCTCTTCATTAATCAGTTTATGGAAGGAGAAAGGCTTAAAATAAAGCAACTGGCCTCACTGCAGGAAGAGGAAACCTAAATAAATCCTTGCTGTTCTGCCTTCCCATCTTTCCCAGGAACTCCTGGAAGTCATGAAGGAAAACCCCCCTCCTTCCCACACATCCAAGCAGAGGCCTAGCTTACCTTTAAGTGTTTAACACAGAGTTTGCAGCAGAAGAGCTCATGCTGCTTCCTCATGTGCTGTTCCAGATCTGCAAAGGTGTTGAAGGGCTTTGCATCCAGGCACAAGGAGCATTCGTGCTGCAGCAGCTTCCTAAGGGATGAGAGAGAGTCACAAAAATGATCCAATGCCCTCTCAGCACCCCAACACCTTTAGCAAAACACAGATGTTCCACCCCTAGGAAAAGGCTCCAGCTTTATGGCTCCCCCTGCAATCTGTACTGTGGGTTGTGACCTTCTTATTCCAAGGATTCTGCTGTATGGCAGGAATGGGATGGAACCAAATTACACCAAGGTTCCAACCTGGGGAAGAGCTGAGCAGCCATAGAGTAGGAACTACACTGTCACTACAAAACTGAGTAAACTGAAACAAACCCTTCTGCTATTGGAGATTCAGCTGAGTCCTGCAACATTCACATCCAATTCCATTACACTTTCCACTGTCGGAAACTGAGGACTACAGTGGGGAGAGATAAAGAATTGTATGAGGAAAGGAGGGGAAAAAACCCACTCCAAAATCTCACCCCACAATGGTTCCCAAGAAGAGCTGAGCACTGGTCTCACTGTGAGATTCCCACTCCCTCATGTCCATAAATATCAAGCCATGCAAAACTGTAAATGTACCAAAGTTACACTCTCAGCCCAAATCAGGGTGAATATAATGCTGCAAGGGAAAGGTTCCACTGCCTGCATGGCTTCGTCTTTTCCATTCCTCTTTCCATTATCTCAAACCCTCCCAATTAAGATTTTTATGAAAAATATTTGTAGAACACAATGCTGATGCCACATTTTTATTCTGGACTGGTTTTTTTACTCCACCTTTTTTCTCTCCCATTCAGAATGAAGATCTTTGTGTGAAGACAATGCTACTCTCCATGCAATACTTGGCACAACTGGGTTTGGTTAGTCCTCATTCAGCACAGCAGTAATTACAATTATAACAGTAATTAAGTCTTTATCAATTTCCACAGCAGCCGTGCAAGGAACAGAAAGGATTTCAGCAGGTTTGCTGCTGCTAAAGATGCCAAAAATGCCTTTTATTGAGAGAGCAAAGCTTGTGTGTTGTGTTGGTGACTCCAACACTGCAGCCTCGAGGAGCTGCTGAGTGTTCAGTGCCACTGCCCTGCTCCAGCCTGTCACCTTGCAAGGAACAGAAAGGTTTCCAGCAGGTTTGCTGCTGCTAAAGATGCCAAAAATGCCTTTTATTGAGAGAGCAAAGCTTGTGTGTCGTGTTGGTGACTCCAACACTGCAGCCTCGAGGAGCTGCTGAGTGTTCAGTGCCACTGCCCTGTTCCAGCCTGTCACCTTGCCAAAAACACCTGCACAGCAGGTGACTCACATCCCCAGCTCCTGAAATCCCAGGAAACCACAGCACCCTGCTCCCCCACAGCAGCACTTCCTGCCACGTCCTGTGCGTCACCACGTGCTCGGGGAGACATCCCAGGAAGGAGCCAGCGCTCACCTGTACAGTGCATAAACCTCTGCATCCATGAAATAAATGTCATATTTCTTCTCATGCTGCAGCTGGTGCAGGGCTATGGAAGAGAAGGACGGCAGCTTCCGCCCGAACACCACCTGTGGGACACAGCACCGGGATCAGCGGGAGCTGTGGGATTCCAGGCAACTTCCTGGGCACAAACTCTGGGAGCTCCCCACGCCAACAGAGCTTTGTGCCAGCCCCAGCTGTCACCACCCACAGGCACCGTCCCCTGCTGTCAGCAAAACCGCAGGACATCTTATCAACCCGCCAGGGAAATGTGGATTGGCCCAGCCAGGCCTTTGGAGTTTGAACGAGATGAGGAAACGTTTCTGGTGTGTTTTGCTCCCGCAGCTGTTCCCAGAGTAAATATCCTCAACCAACACAACCCCTTCCACAGCCAATGCCTGGCAGGAACCCTGCCCTCGGCTCCTCCCCATCTCCTGGCGGATCACACGGGAACCTGGAGTCTCCAAGTGACAAGTGACTCAATGCCTAAGAGTCTGGCAGGGAAACCACTGTTTTCTTCTTTCCTTAACTCCCAGGAAAGCGAGGAGCAAAACACACAACACTTCCTAAATTATTTGTACCGCATATCCCTCTCAGGGAATTTCCTTGTTCCCGCCGGGCTCTGAGCACTGCAGCTGTTTAAGGTGTTACAGGAGCCACCTACCACTGCCTGCTCCAGCACACATTCCCAGCCTGGGAATTACCGGGGTAGCAGCAACATTGAGGGAACAGCTGGAGTTACCAGCCCCAGCCCAGAAAGGCTGAGACATAAATACAGTAAAGAATTTCAGTTCTTACAGCAAAAGCTATATTATAAACCCAGAAACAGATTCTCAGAGAAGCTGTGGCTACCCCTGGATCCCCGGAAGTGTCCAAGGCCAGGCTGGAAAGGGTTTGGAGCAACCTGCGATAGTGGAAGGTGTCCCTGCCCATGGCAGGGGTGGCACTGGATGGGCTTTAAGGTCCTTCCAACCCAAACTATTCCAGGATTTTATGATTCCATGATCCCTCCTAAGAGCAGATGCCTCTTGAAGCAGGGAGCAAAGGCTCCATTCTGTGCTGCCAGAGCGAGCCCTACCGACTTCAAACCATAAACATTCACTCCAAACTCCATTTTCTTCACATTTTGTTTCCCACTCGCCCGGGTGGCGGCGGCACCCCGGGAGCGGGGCACTGGGCGGATAACCCAGGCTGTCCATCCCCGCCGGCTCCACTCAGCACATTCCCCGACCGCCCCGTGCCCGAGCGCTGCTCCGCCCGGCCCCAGGCCCCCCCAGCTCCCGGGCCCGGCCTCACCTGCCGCAGCTCCTCCCGGCACACGGCGCAGTACCGGACGCCGCAGAGCGCCCGCATCCGCACGGAGCAGCGGTAGCAGATCGGGTGCTCGCAGCGGCCCAGGGCCACCACGTCCAGCTCCCCGCAGCACAGCACGCACGGCCCCTCCGCCGGGCCCGGCCCCGCGCCGGCCATGGCGGCCATGGCGGCCTCGGCCCCGCGCCGCCCCGCCCGCACCACTGAGCACGGGGCTAGAGCGCCGCCCCACCATAGAGCCGCGCACTCACATAGCGCCTATTGGCCATAGAGTCCGGCCCAGAGCGCCGCCGCGCTGCCGGAATTAATTCCCCCCGCGGCGACAGCACCACCCCACTGACGTCACCGCGCGGTCCTCCAGAGGCCAGCCATAGAAACGCACCGCCGTGACCATAGAGATGCGCTGGGCGGAGCGTCCCTGGCTGGGCCACTCTGGCTCTCTCTCGATGGTGTCTCTGAGAGGAGGAGGATCCCGGGACTGTTGGGGGACTCGGACACATTTGGGGTCTCGAGGTCCTTCCTCAACACCCCTGGGTGTGGGGACATGGGGATCTCAGACTCTGCACCTTGTTCTGTGGGGACATGAGGGACCCCAGGGCCATTGCTGCTACCCCTGGCTGTGGGGACATGGGGCACCTCAGCCCATTCGCGTCACTCCCCCCGCTGATTTATGTGGGATTTTCTCAGGTCAAATACCTACCCTGGGGTGCAAACAGACCCTCCATGGATTCATCAGATCGACAGTGATGCCTTCTCCAGCCACCTAGAAACAGAGACCAGGCAAGAGTAAGGGAATAAAGATAGGTGTTTATCTGAAGGGCCTTCAAGGCACACCCTGGGGGAGCCAGAGGCTGCCTCCAAAAATGGACCCCAAGATGGACAGGTCACGAGTTCTTCACACCTTTATAGGTTTGGTTCATTTGCATACCATGGTTAATTCTCCAATTAAAGCCCCAGTTCAATGATGTAATTCCCCTCAGTTTGCTCCCCCCTTAGAGTCTTTGGTTTACACATTTTGGGCCTAGAACATCCTGGCTGTCCTTGAAGGCAAAGCCTGGAGAGGCTTTGTTCTGTCTATCTTGCACGAGAGAGCAGAAATTACAGGCTACAAGGAACTTCAGAGTTACACTCTAAGCAGTACAGAATTTGAAAAATATAAAAGTTAAAACCTAAGGCATCAACAGCTCTGCCTCTTGATTTAATTTTATAACCAGGAATATGTTTTCCCCAGTAAACCGGGTGTAGTTGGGGACATAAAAGTGTTAAAACCGTTCTTGAAACGCTGCAGACACTGGGATTTTTGCATCCATTAGAGCAGGAACATGAACGAGCGCTGGCGGCGCGTGAGGAGCTCGGTGTGAGGTAAATAAATCTTTATTTGCTGCAGGCGGTGATTCACAGGCTCGGCATCCACGCCCCAGCTGCCCGGAGCCAGCCCAGGTGAGCTGGAGTCACTCCCGGGTGGAAAAGGGCACGGGGAGCTGTGTCCCAGTCCTGCCCTCACAGCTCCTCCCCGGCTTTCAACTCTCTGTATCTGAGGGGCAGAGATGGGAACTGCGGCTCCTCGGACAGGAGAGGGTGCTCCAGGAGCATGGAAAAGCGCTTTAACAGCAGCCATGTTCCTCTGGAAGTGGGGAAGGGAAAAAGAAAAAAAAGGGGGTTGTGGATGCTGAAAGCTTGGGTGCAGAGAGATTTCTCAGTTTTCTGATAGTGTCTGTGTGAAAGCCTCGCTTCCTCATGGACGCTCTGGGAAGACAGTTGGGAGTTTTTTGTAAACTATAATATTGTTATGGTACAAAGAAGAAAAATAGTTGAAGTAAGTGTTGTTGGGTTCGGCCAATCGCTTTGGGGGGTGGCTGACCAATACACCAATGACCTTATGCTAGTCCAGCGAACTAAGGTATATAAGCAAACTTGTAAATTAATAAAGTGGTCGGTTTCTGTTCATATGAGATCGTCCATGTTGCATTTATTCCCCAATCTGCTGCCCGCTAGCGACAGGGGATGAAAGCTTTTTTGGCGACAGCAGAGAGGAACACACGGGAAGTTTTTCAAAGTTTGCGATCTCCCACCTGTTTTCCTCCCAGATTCCTGCTAAGTGACCAACGTGGGATCACTGAATCATAAAATCTTGGAATGGTTTGGGTTGGAAGGGACCTCAAAGCCCATCCAGTGCCACCCCCTGCCATGGGCAGGGACACCTTCCACTATCTCAGAGTGCTCCAAGCCCTGTCCAGCCTGGCCTTGGACACTTCCAGGGATCCAGGGGCAGCCACAGCTTCTCTGGGAATTCCATCCCAGCCCCTCATCACCCTCACAGCCAGGAATTCCTTCCACATATCCCATCTAACTGCCCTCTGGCAGTGGGAAGCCATTTCTGCCTTGTCCTGTCACTCTAGTTCCTGATGAAATTCCTAGGATCTTCCTGGAAGATTGGATTAGCTCCTCTGTGGTTCCAATCTTCTTTCTTTTTCCTGAATTCCTTGTCATTTGAGTCAAAAGTTGCTCTTTGTTTTCTTTGAGCCCTAAACAATCATTTCAGGACAAAGCAACTCATCAAATAGATCATTAAAACATCCCATGACGTTCACCAGCCTCAGTTAATGACATCTGTGCCATCAAATAAATTAAGTAATAGGTTTGTTAAGTGTTTGGGAGCGGATAATGAAGGATTTTAACGATTTGGATCATTGGATACAACAGGTAATATTTACTTTCTCTTAAAGAGCCCCATTTATCCCTCTTGAGCATGGAGTGGGATAACACACGTCTTGCTAATCAACCCTGAAGTGTGTTTGGGTGGGGCTGCGTGGAATAATTAGGAATGACTGAGGGTGCTGGCTGTAATTACTCCAGGAAATGTTCCCCGATTTAATGACACTGTTGAAACGTTTTTGTGCCCAAACTGCATCACCCAACTTTGGAGAGCAATTAGCATGAAATGAGCTGGAGGCTGCTGGCAGTGATGTGCTGCCCTGAGTATCACTTGGCTGGGGAATGACACCATGGCTCAGGATCATAAACACACCTGAGGAATTGGGATGGAAAGGGACATTACTCATTGCCAGGCCAATGGGACACAGACACTCAGCATGAGTTGGGACATTACAGAGTTCAGCTCCGGTTGGTGACATCACTTCCCATCAGTCCAGGAGCACCAAGGACCTGATCCACAGCCCTGATCCTGCAAAGTGTGTCCACAGCAGTGTGTTTTTCCCCCTGGGAGTGTGTGATGTTCCTAGTCCTGCTGTTTTCCAGACAGGCAGCAGCACTGGCAGCTCCTCAGCTGGGGCATTTTCTGCTTTTTGGGTGATATTTGTTATAATCAGTGTCTGAGGGGGAAACTTCTGAAGGTTCTGTGTCCCTTCATGGTGCAGGTGAACTTCCCCAGCACTGGCAGCTTGTGCCAGGTCAGATCCCTCCTCAATTTTCAGATCCACGGAATTCATTTGGAACAAAACCCACGTAAGGATATCACAGAATGAATGGCCTGGGCTGGAAGGCACCTTGAAGGTCACCTGTGTTCCTTCCAGCACGGGGTGGAGGCCAGATCCATCCCTGACCTCTGCATCCACCGTGGGATGACCCAACGCAGCCTAGATCCCAACTTCTGGCAGATTGCCATTGGCAAAATTGGGTGTCCTTAACTGCTGCCTCTTCTTCCCCCACAGCACACGGAGAGCGGGTTGGAACAGCCCTTCCATGGCACGGCCTCAGGCTGCACCAGGGAAGGTTCAGGTTGGATATTGGGAAATTCCTTCATGGAAAGGGCTGTCCAGCCCAGGGAAGTGTTGGAGTCCCCATCCCTGGATGTGGCACTTGGGGACAGGAGTTAGTGGTGGCCTTGGCAGTGCTGGGGGAAGGGTTGGATTCAATGGTCTTTGAGCTCGGTTCCTACCTCAATGATTCTGTGATTCCATGATTCCATATCCTGCTAACGCAGCTCTGCTGGTTCCATGACTTTTCCAGCAGTGGGACACATCTTTCCACAGCTGTAAAATGCCAAAAAAACCCCGCTATCTGTTCCATTTTGACATCATCACACAAGATATTCCCACTCTCCTGGCGTTCCCACCATCATCAAGCAGCACAAAGAATTGCTAAAAAGCCAACATTGAAACATTCAAACTTCACCAAAGCCTGTTGCCAGCTCTTCACCCTTCTGGAGAGCCATCCTGCTGGTGCCTGTGAGTCATGTGTTGAGATTAATTTATTTTGTGGTGCAGAGAGGTTTTTATAACCCTGTTTCAAGGCATTGAATCATTCTTTGCTGATGATTTAAAGATGCTGGTTTATTTCTCTGGTGATTGCAAATGAAAGCCAGATCTTAGCACTGAGTGTGACCCCAAAACATAAAGAAATAAAATTATATAGAACTAACTGGGTTCTAAATATCTTAGTTGGTGCTTAGTTCTATGTGTTGGCAGGTAGGGAATGTTTCCTTCCCAGGAAAAAGGGTTAATATTGACATTTGGAATAGTTGATTTACATGTTTACTTGCTAAATATCCCATAATAACTGCAGAAAAAGGCCCTTCTCCAGTCATTTAATCAGCAATACATACACTTTGGAATAATTGATCAGTCTGGAGATGAGCACAACAAACCCATTCCACTCACAAGATCTGATATTTATAGTTCAGCACTGAGATCCTGTCCAAGTGTAGAACTAAAGGTTATGCCTTGGATTAATTTCCCATTCCCAGCTTGGTGCCGATGCGGCTCATTTGCAGCCAAGGCTCTCAGTGCATAACAGGCAAATTTATCTTCATTTGATAAAGTTTCTGCTAAAAGCAATGTTTTTCTCAGTGTTTTGTTTTAAGGAAAATAAGTCTCGGACAGCCCCTGAGCAGTGGCTTCTCACAGGTACCTCCTTGCATGGAATCCTGCAATGGTTTGGGGTGGAAGGGACCTTAAGGCCCATCCAGTTCCAACCCCAACACCTTCCACCATCCCAGGTTGCTCCAAGCCCCTTCCAACCCGGCCTTGGACATTCCCAGGGATCCAGGGGCAGTCACAGCTCCTCTGGGCACCCTGTGCCAGGGCCTCCCCACCCTCCCAGCCAGGAATTCTTTCCCCATATCCCATCTAACCCTACCCTCTGGCAGTAGGAAGCCTTTCCCCTTGTCCTGGCTCTCCAGGTCCTTGTCCAAAGTTGCACCAGGGGAGGTTCAAGTTGGATATTAGGGAAAATTTTATCATGGAAAATGTTGTCAAACCCTGGCACAGGCTGTCCAGGGCAGGGGTGGAGTCACCATCCCTGGAAGTGTTCAGAAAATGTGTGGATGTGGTACATGGGGACATGGGTTAGTGGTGAACGTGGTGGGAGTGGGTTGATGGTTGGACATGGGGATCTTAGAGGACTTTTCCAACTTAAACCTGTGCAGTTTTGCTTGAAGACAGATTTTATTCTCATCTACACCCCTTTGAGCCCTCCAACCATCCCACACGTGTGTGCTGGCGAGCCTCACCTAATTAGATTTCAGGAAAACAGGAGAGCTCTTGGGAGTTGTGTGGGCTTTGGTTAAGAGATCTCAGGGCTGTCAAACGAAAGATTCATCTCCCAACTCTTTCTCCTCGCAGCAAATGCTGCAGAGCAGAGCCACATTTACTCCGCACTTCACACATCTGGGTATTAACTCGCTGGTGGGCTTGGGAATTACTTCCAGGAGAAAGACTGACTCATGGAGGGGGCTGAGGATCTGCTCACATTGCAGATACCAGCCCATGGCATCTTTTCTCCCTTCTCTTTTCCTTGCTTTTCAGAGTTTTTGTCTTTGCTGCTTTCCTGAGGCAGCACTGTCATCCCACATCATGAGGAATTTTTCATCATGGCTCCTTGGTGGTGTTATGTCACATACAAACCACTCTGTGATGCTGCTGCTGCAGCCCTTGAGGTGTTTAGAGACTTTTAATCTTCTGCCAACCACAAGAGAGGCAAAATACAGGGCAGAGTGGACGATGGTGTCTCACAGTCCATCCTCTCACCCAAGAGGCCCCACCAGAGCTGAGTTCTCCAGCTGATGAGTCACACCAGGAATGAAGGGTCATTCCTGCAGCTTGTAGGATGATGGACAACTTCATTAAGCTGGAGAGGTGAGGACCCCTCAGAGGGTTTGGTGGGTCTGGACCTCTGCTTGGTTTTGGCCTCCCATCAGTGATTCGGTGATTCCCTCTCCGTATCATGGTTTGAAACAGAAATAATTCCACTGACTCACCTGGGGCTTAACTATTTTCTGTAAAGGGCTTAGAAATCCTAAAGGATCAATGCCTTGAGAGTGTGGTTGATTGTGGTGTGAGCTCAGCCCAGAATCCAAGTGAAGAAACAAATTCCCTTGGCTTGGAGCAGCACTCCATGAAACTCTGCACGAGTATCACAAGTCTGTGGGGTTTTTTCCTTACCTTTGTGCTAATGGATCCATTGTTTCATGTAAAGGTTCCTCCTGCTCTTGTTCTATCCTGTGTGACATTTACAGTACTCTTTGTTCCATTAGCAAAGTAATTTGAGATAGTTTATTATCCTTTGGAGACTTCACTGCCTTCTGTTTAACTTCCACGTGACTGGACCCTGAAAAAAAATCTCTTAAAATAGTGCATGAGGATAAAAATAGTGAGGAATGGTTGTTTCTTAGGAATCAAATAATTAATTTAGTGCACTTTAGCAAGATCTGGAACATTAGGAAACACCCTGTGTTGTTTCCTCTTTCTCTTCAGAGCCACCAAAGCCTGCAGCAGCTTTCTCAGGGAGTCAAGGTGTGTTTTACCTCACAGTTTGAAACCGTAATTTGTTTGTAGCAACTACAGCTCCTTTATTTCAGAGGAACAGAGAAATAGCATTTAATCACATTCTGAATCACTGGGGAAAGGAATTGCTCCATGATCTGAGTTTGTTACATAAGGACACGCTCAAGATGCAAGAAAATGGCAAAGGTTGTTATTCCTGGGGCTTTCTGGGGTGCTGCCACCACAGCACCCAAGGGACCAAGGCTGTTTGGGTCCCCCTTGCTGAGTGCCTCATCCCAGCTCCACACACTCTTCTGATTCCCCAGGAGCTCAGCAGTGGGATGGGTGTTGGAAAACATCAGGATTTTCTGAGCCACATGTGTGGGAATATCTTTTCCTTGCCATCAAGACTTTGCTCCCTCTCAGCTTGAAGTAACGCAGGAGGCAGCAGGGATGTGAATCCGGGAAAGGAGGTGAAGGGGAAGCGCTGGAATTTGGTGTCCAGGCAAAGATGGAGCAGTGGGAAATCACAGCAAGGACCTGGGCAACCCAGCAGGGTGTTCATCACGTCACCTTTTTGGATGGCATCTGCTGTCCCAGCTCACTCAGCTGCTGAGCTTCCATCCTCGTCTGAAAGTCACCTGCCCACAGAAGCATCGGCTTTGTTCTGGCTTGGGATGTGCCTGGCACTGCCTGGTATGGGATGGGCAGCAAAACTCATCCCTGCTCCAACCTCCAACTTCAGTTTTGTGCCTCCAGCTGATTTCACAGCAGTGAAGCCTCTTTTGGCTGATATATATGTCCGTCTCTCCGAGGCCACCCTGCACAGAGCCAAGCAGTGCCCAGGTGAAGGACCTCAGAGCAGGAGGCTCCAAGTAACTTGGCCCAGACTTCCATTCCCTTGGGTGGTCTTTGGCAATGTGCTGAACACTCTGTGCCTCAGTTTCCCAGCCTGAAGAACAGGATGATCCCAATTAGCAGAGTTGGATGAGTTTGCAGAGTGCAGGAGGGCAGGCTCTGTTCCTCTTCATCCCAAGTGATGTCACCTCCATCCTCTCATACTCCCACACGGACATGCTGGAGAGCCCAAATGGTCAAAAAATGTCATGTATAGAAGAGGCATTAATGCCTAAGAGTGCAGAGGCCCCATCCCAGTGCTGGCCTCTCCGATTGCTTTGTTTTCCTGCTCGGCTGAGTCGCTAACTTTCCAATAAACACCAGAGTCATTATCATAAAAATGTAGAAAATGCTGTCATTAAACCCCACCGGTTTCGCTTTCAAGTGCCTCTTTCTGGGACATCAAATTCATTTAGCTCATTCTCCAAAGCCACAAATCCTGAGTGGCTACAGTAATGTGTGTGGTGGGAGGTGAGAGCACGGCAGGAATTAAATCAGGTGGAGAGGGCTCTTCGGAGAGCTCGGCTGGGTTTATTGCAGGGGTGAAGATGTGACGCCTCTAGCTGCTCATCCCTCTCTCCCCTCAGCCATGGGGTCCCTCGGGATGTTTTCCAGAAACCCCAGTTCATGCTCTGGAGCTGTGGTGGTGATGGTGGGTCCAGTGCAGAAATTGGAGGTACCATCTGGAGAACCTGAGCATCCAGCAGGATGGGAGCTGCAGCAGAGCCTTCCTCTTACAAAAAGAGTGAATTGGTTCCAAAATAAAAGAAGAAAATCTTAAATCCCTTCAGCAGCAGAGCCATGTGGCAAATCCCTATGGTTTGGTTACCCACAGAAGCTGTGGCTGCCCCATCCCTGGAAGTGTTCAAGGCCAGGTTGGATGGGGCTTGGAGCAACCTGGGATAGTGGAAATGTCCCTTCCTATGGCAGGAGGTGGCACTGGATGACCTTTAAAGTCACTTCCAACTCAAACCATTCCAGGATTCTGGGATTCAATGATGATCCCATTCCCCTTCCCCTCAACAAATGTGGAATGACATCATTAAGGGTTCATCCAAGCACTGCGATGGCTGAGCAAAGTCTCAGCTCAGTGTCTGTGTGGTTGGTAAATGTGATGCTGGAGCCAAAATCTGAGGGTTTAAATAAAAGCATAAAAACAGGGTTTCCAAAAGGGGTTGGGATCAGCTGGACACCTGCAGCTTATAGAAATGACCCGAGAGGCTGAAATCTCAAACTCCTGGGAGTCTGTACAAGGCTTCCATAGGAACCAGGATTTGTTCAAAACTTTTTTGTCTCCCAAAAATAAGCAGGATTTTGCTCCTCTGGGGGAGTTCCTGGCACAAGCCCCCCTTGGAGCAGCACAGTGCCATGTGCCTGCTGACGTGCTACGGTATTTGCGGAGCATCAGCTTCTGCGAGGGGAAGAAGAATCCTAAAATTATCTTTACTTAATTAGAATATAAATAGAAGACAAATTGCTTATCAGCTGTTTCGTTGGAAAGATATTTAAAAATACTTAGGAGAGGAAACGTGCACTCTGCTGGAGATCCGGAGCCGCGCTGTATCTGAAGGGTCTTGGCACCTTGTGGACAGAACTGCTGGCTGTCAGCAGGGATCATCCCTGGGAGGAAAGAGTTCAGCTCATGGAGAGTTTATCAGGGTGACGAGTTACCCAAGTCACACCAAAACCACACATAAAAGACACTTCAGGCAGATCCCTGAGAATGAGAAAATCTTCCGTTCCTGGCTGGGAGGGTTGAGCTCACATTGGAGTGTGGCTGCAGTGAAACGAGAGCTGATAAACCTGCCTTTGCTTGGGCATGGGGCAGGCGCAGAACAAGCCAGGAGGAGCAGGTGCTTCCAAATCGATCCATGTCTGGCAGGGAGGAGGGAGTGTAATGGCTTTTGCTGGAGGGAGCAGAGCTGGCAGCGTGTCCCGTGTCGGGTGACCCGGAGGATGCGCTGGGATGCTCCGTGAGCTGTACCGATGCCATTCATTAATGGCTCTATTAAACATGAAAGTGCTGAGGCCCTTTTAATGTCCAGAGCACTCAAGGGGTGACAAAAATAGCCCATCCAGCAGGGATTGGCTTGGAGTGAGACGGGAGCCAGCCACATCCTTACTGTAAACCTGGGCACTTCCAAGAACTCGAGCCATGGATGAGTTGGACTCTGCTCTGGTTCATTACAGGAACAAGTTGTGCTCTGCACAGACGTAACTTCCAGCATCCCCTCACAAAAGGCTGGATCCCCATCTTGCCAACCGGGATTTGCACTCACTCCCAGCCTTCTCAGAATTGGAAGAGGCTCCACACTGACATTGCTTCTTTGGACTTCTCCTCCCACCATGCCCAGCTCCACAGGCTGGGATCCCTGCCGGGCCAAGGGGCTGGTTCCTACAGGAGCAGGATGTTTCTTGGCCAAGATCCCACACTCTGAGGGGTCCCCAGCACGGCTCTGTCCCCAGTGTGAGCCTGGAAACCCATCCTCCAGAGTGGAGGGTCACAGAACACCGACAGCTGTAGGCTGGGCTGATGGAGAAAGTTTCCACTGGGAACTTGTGCTTGTTGGGTGGAAGAAGATGGGCCTGGATGGTAAAATACTGAGGGATCCCAATGATGGGAAGCAGCCTGGCTGGATTCCCTTGAAGCATGTTAAAATAATATCAACAAGGAGAAATACCAACCTCTGCCTAAAGAAGGTGTGGTTGCCTTGTCCCTGGAAGTGTCCAGGGCCAGGTTGGACTGGGCTTGGAGCAACGTAGGATAGTGGGAGGTGTCTCTGCCCATGGCAGGGGGTGGGACTGGATGGGCTTTAAGGTCCTTTCCAAACCAAACCATTCCAGGATTCTAAGATGCTGAGATTAAAATTAATTAAGTTCTTGTGTGGCCTGAAAAAAAACCCAGAAATTATTTAGTCCTAGTTCAGCATATAAAGCCAAGAACTTCCCTAATAAACAGGAGGAACTGGAATTGCTCTCTGATGAGCATAAACTTGACCTGCTTGGTTTCATTAAGGAATCTGGGGCGGGGGGAAATCACCTGACTGGACTGGCAGAATTGATGGCGGTATCATATTTAAGAACCGTGTGGCAGAAGAGGAGGGGAAGCAGCCTGACAAATCCACTGCAAATGGTCTTGAGCACTTCACTACAGGGAACACGGAGGATGCTCAAGAATGCTTGGGATGCTCCAGGCTGCGGGGGAATGCCCAGAAGATGCTTGAGGCCATAGGGACGATGCTGAAGGCTTCAAGGAGGATGCCCACGGACGCTCGACTTGTTCTGTGTTTCGGGGGATGCTCAAGGATGCTCAGAGGATGCCTAGGGCCATGGGGAGGATGCTAAAGGCAACAAGGGGGATGCTCACGGATGCGCGGGATGCCGCGGGTTGCAGGGAAACGCTTGGGGATGCTCAGAGGATGCTGGGGGCCATGGGGAGGGGTGCCGGCATCCCGGGGGGGGAGTGCTGCCGGGGGAGGGCGGCCGGGGGCTGCCGGGGCGGAGCCGCGGGGCCCCTCCCGACGGCGCTATAAACCGGCGGGGCGCGGGCTCGGGGCAGCCGTCACTGGGGCGCCCGGGGCCGGGCACAGCCCTGCCCGCACCCTGCCCTGCGCCATGGCGAGGGGACAGCTGTCGGGGGGCGTCTGGGGGGCCCTGGTGCTGCTGGGGCTGATGCTGCCGGCCGCCCCGGCGGGCGCCTGGTACAAGCACGTCGCCAGCCCCCGGTACCACACGGTGGGACGCGCCTCGGGGCTGCTGATGGGGGTCCGCCGCTCCCCCTACCTCTGGCGGCGGGAGCTGCCGGCCGAGCCCCCCCGGCACCCCGGGACTCCCGCCGGGGACAGCCCCCCGCCCCCGGGCCGCCCCGCCGGGGAGAGCCCCCCGGCCGCCGGCCCGGCCCCGCCGCCGCCCGGCCCCGGCCGCCTCCTGCAGCGCCTGCTCCGGCGGGGCTGGGGCTGGGGCGGACCCCGCCCGGCCCCCGCCCGACCCCCGCCCGGCCCCCGCCAGCCTCAGGTAACGCGCGGCCCGACGGGACGGGAGCGGGAGCGGGGGGATCCGGGAGGATCGGGGGTCTGGTCGGTCCGCGGGGCTCCGGGATGCTCGAGGAGTGCGATCCGTGCACGGGATGTGGAGTGCTGCGGTCACTCCACGGCACGCGGGGTGCTGGGGGGTCACCAGGTCATGGGGAGTGTGGAGCCTTGCAGGGGTTTCATCAGGAAATTGGGGTGCACGGAGCCTTGAAGGGGCATCACCAGGTAAGTGCGTATTTGGAAGGGCTGCATTTTGCCTTTAGGGCAGAAAAAGATCTGGATGAAGTGTCCAAGGTCAGGTTGGACGGGGCTTGGAGCAACCTGGTGTAGTGGAAGTTGTCCCTGCCCATGGCAAGGGGCAGAACTGGAGGATCTTTAAGGTCCCTTCCAACCCAAACCATTCCAGGATTGTAGGATTTCTGTGCCTCCCATTTGGTGCATCACAAACTTGCACCCTGTGGGACCAAGCTCCCCATGCCGGAGTGGTGTCCATGGGCTATCCATGGGGCTGGCAGCCCCGTGATGCTCGGATGCTCCCAGCGTGGCCCCCCCTCAGGACCCTTCTCCTGCCCCTCGGGGCTCAGCCAGGCTGCGTAGGACTGACTCCAGGCTTTACATTTCTTTCCTCTTATGTAAAGCTGGAGCCAACATCCAGCTGAAATCCACTGAGGCTTTTAGCTGTTGGATTAGCCCCTGAAACATGTAGCTATATTCCTCCCCCACTTCATTTTATTGGAGGAAATCTGGGATTAGAATCATTTTGGGAAAGCCCAGACAGGTCAGCCCAGCCCTGGCTACGTCTGTGCTATCCTTGGTACCGCAGGCTCTGACCTGGGTACACTCATGCATCCCTCTGGTGTCCCAGCCAAATTCCCACTGGGAGCCCTGGGGGCAGCTCCAAACATGGTATTTGGGTCTGTGTGGGGTTTATCTGCATGCACAGTGCCAGAAAGGGAATCTGCAGGTCAGATCTGAGTGGAGGAGAAGATTTAATGAAAATTGTGAATGGAGCCGTGGTTTAAACACCACACTGAGGGGAAATGAGGTCCCACGTGGGGAGGGAGGTGCTGCTGGAGCTGGATGCTCCAAAATAATCCATCCCCTCTTCTCTTCCAGCTCTTCCCGCTTGAAGACCTGGCTCTGACCCGCTGACGGACGTGGTGGAGATGCTTCCTGTGCCAGAGGAGCACTGACTGCTCCAGGTGGGAGCTGCTCACCTGGCTGGCAGGGAAGGGTCTCCTCGGCGGATCTCGGGGTACTCTGACCTCTCTGGAACCACACAGAAAATGGCATCCCAAAAAATCTGATTTCTCATGGCCGCTGCCCAGCCGCAGTGGTAAATTCATCTTGTTTCCAGGTCAGCCTTGCGCTATGAACTCGGGGAGAAAGAAACAGGGGAGATATTTATTTTCGTTTATTTTTTTTACATTTCTGTACTGGCTTGTTGCAATCTGATCTAAACATGTACTGTTCGCTTCCTCAGAACCTGCCCTCATTAAAATGAGATGTGATCAAAGGAAACTTTGGCTTCCTGGTGCTGTTGTGGGGTCTTGGTGGGTTTTTTTAAGAGCAAAACCTGGTCTGGCTCTGCACGGGGCAGACACATCAGCAGCTGGGACACTCCCAGATTTTTCTGACATGATTTAACTCCTTGACACAATTTTTTCTGCAGTTTTACAGTAAATCTCTTTTACTGCCTGTTGGGGAGTAACTGCCAGGCCAAGTGCCAATTCAGATGACAAAATTTTGGGATATTTCCTGAACTGGGCTGTACAAAAGCTCAGCGAGCCCTCACAGCTCTTCTTGTGTTTTGCCTGCTCAGGGTTTAATTTCTATATATTCCCACTGATGGAAATAAATGTCAATCCCCATTAAACAGGGAGAAGCCTCAGGGCTGGGCAGGAGCACATAGGAAAGGGGCGTTGGAGTGTGTGGGATCTGGGATTTTGAGAAAACGGAGGTTTGGGAGGCTGAGTCTGGCACTGAGCTTTAACCCGCCAGCAGATTTTGCAGGAAATCTGACAAAAAGAAACATTTCCACCCCTTTTAGATGAACCCCCTGCTCCTGCCAAGGTTTGTGCTGCCTTTGGCTGGGATCTGGAAGGAAAAACCCCTCATGGGGCTTGTCAGGGGAGCAGGGCCCGGCCGAGCCCTCCTTGCCACGCTCCCCTCGCCCTGGGGGCTGCTGTCACCCCTCACTGGCTCTCAGGGAGGATTTCAGGGGCTGTAACACATGAAGGATCATTCTCTCCCAGTTGTTTCCCCACCAGTTTCTCCTCCATGTCCCCACTCCTTCCCCCCTCCCACAGTTTTCCAATTCCTGCCCTTCGTTGGTGTGGCGCTTGGATGGGCCTGATATGACACAATTGCTGCACTTGAATCCTTCCCGTCAGGAGCCATCAGCCCCTGGAGTGGCCATGAGGCCAACTGCCCTTCTCCAGGAAAAGAAGGGATAAAATGAAGTCGAACATGTAAAGCTCAGCTTTGAACAGGAGGGTGCACGGGGGGATGAAGGATGATGGGATAAGCGACCCTTGTCTGTCGGGAGCGAACACTTGAACGTGCCATTTTCTGGAGTGAACCCAGCGAGACACTCAGTGAACCACAAACCCTTCACTGCTCACCTTGGAAAATAATTTTTCCTATAGAGCAGGAGCTGATTCCCCCCTGGGGCTGTAAAATAATTTCCTCTGTGCTCCTGTTTCTCCGGAGACATCTGGGCCTTCCCTGGGGGTCAATGAGCCCAATAAAATGGAAGGAAGCTTAAAAAGGCATTTAATTACCCTCCCACCTCAGGGCAAGACCCAGCCATCCCTAATGGATGTTAATCCGATCCCTTCTTACGGCTGATTCTGAGGGAGATGCCACATTCCCCATGGTCTTCCCCATCACGTCCCCTCAGTCTGAGGGGCTGGTGTGCCTGGGCCACGGGGATCCCACGACTTGGGCCACAGGGACTCCTTGTCCAGGCCCCCGTGGAAGTTCCAAAATGAAATGCAGCCACAAGGATACTCAGGGGGAATGCCAGCATCTGGGATTTGCAGCTGGGAGCAAAGTGGGGGGACAAAAGCATTAGAAAGGAGCGTGGACAGGCCCAGAGCTGCAGCAGCACATGGGCTCCTGGCCCCATTCAGGGTCCTGGTGCTTCCTGATCCTCCGGAGCAGCTTTGCAGGGAAAACCGCAGTCAAGTACCTTTTTGGGATATATGGGGGGCTCAGAAAGCCCCAGGCGACAGTGGGACAAATCATCTCTTCCCTCCAAGCAGGTCCCGGAGGCTGTGGGGAGGTGGAACAGGGCTGCCAGGAGTGCAGCGGCAGCCGGGTGCCTTTCCCGTGCCCGCTTGTGGTGACACCGATCCCCACGGGGGTGAACACGAGCCCTGCCACCACGTCCCCATCCCGGCGCTCTTGCAGGGTGGGGAATTGCCCCCGTGGGTGCCCCTCTGACTGCGTGGCCCAAGCCAAGGCCACAGGTCCTGGCAGGAATGGAAGCTCCGGCTCTCTCCCGTCCCACCGCTCCCTGTATGGATTTGGGCAGCCCAGGGATGAGGCTGCTCGGGGTGCCCATGCAGCACATCTGGGGTCTGGATCTGGCCCAGGCCCGTGCCCAAGGTGCTGCCTTGGCATTCTGCAGTTCCAGAAGGGGCTGGCGCTGCCACGAGGTTTGCCAGCCGCTGCCGCCGTGGCCCAGCCCGCAGTGCCAGCGGAGGCATTGTGTTCCAGGCCAGGAGGCCGGTGAATCCCAGGCACCGTGGCAGGCAGGAAGACGTCCCACCCCAACCCGGGGCAGCTCCCTTTCCTTCCCGGTTCCCTGGCCTCTTCCAGGGGAGCAGCAGCAGCCGGTGGGGGCTTTGGGAAGGTCAGAGGCTGGGACAGGAACCGGGCGGCCCGGGGGAGCTGCTGTGAGCTCACACTGGGCTGGCCCGGGCACACACAATGGCCCCTGCGGGTACCAGGAGGAAGAAAACTCCCCAAGGAATTTCCTCCATCGTTGGCTCTACTCAGAAGCTGATCCTCAGGGATGCAGGCCAGGGCTGAGCACATCTCTGGCTGTGGATGGAAATCCCTCGCACAGAGCTGGCTGTCCTGAATGGTCCCTGCAATGGCCCCAAATGTCCCTGTGGGGAGCCCTGAGCTGCAGGACCTGGTGCTGAGCTGGGCTCTGCCAGAGATCCCATCCCTCCCATCCCCTCCTGTCCACACCTTCCCACTGACACCAGCCAGAGAACTGATGGAGACTGGAGATGCAGGGATCAGGAGGTGATACAGCCTCTGTCCAGAGCCCTGACAAAGTGACTGTGGCTTAGAGACCCCGACGTAGATATCCCCAGCCAAGCTGCAGCAGCCCAGGGCTGCTCCTGGGCAGCCCAAGGGGAAATGCTGGATCAGGCCCCTCAGTTGTCTCCAGGCCCTGCCGGCCTGGAGGTGCCACCCCATGTTGACTGTACACAGGGCTGTATTTGGGGAGCGCCGCTCTGCTTTGGGGCAGCTCAGCTGCCATGGGCATGTGCCACCAGAAACCTATGCCACCAGGAACAGAGGTGACCTGTGCCACCAGGAACAGAAGTGACCTGTGCCACCAGGAATGGAGGTGACCTGTGCCACCAGGGACAGAGGTGACCTGTGCCACCAGGAATGGAGGTGACCTGTGCCACCAGGGACAGAAGTGACCTGTGCCACCAGGAATGGAGGTGACCTGTGCCACCAGGAATGGAGGTGACCTGTGCCACCAGGAGCAGGTGGTACTTGTGGGGATGGATGCTTCCAGAACTGGTTGCCCCTGGAGATGGATGCTGCCGAGGATGAGTGCTCGCAGGGACAGAGGGCCCCAGAGCCAGTCCTGCTCTGACATCCACGTCCTCGCTGTGGAAGGCACTGTGACACATCAGTGTGGCACCATCAGCAGCACCAGCTCAGGGAATGAGCTGTGCCAGCACCAGCCTCCTCAGGATCCAGTCCCTCTGGAGTTGCATTATCCATGGGGTTTGCCTCTAGACACCAGACACACCCCAACTCTTCCAGGGAAAGGTGTTGTTCTGCCTGGCAGAGGCAATGGGTGTCTGTCCCACGGGGACGCTGTGGGTGTGGAGCGGGGTGGCTTGTGCTGGTGTGTGGGAGCAGCATCCCTGGGATTCCCACGTGGAATGCTCAGGTGTGGCCAGCCTGGCTGGGAGCGTGGCCAGCTCCACGCCTGCACAGCACCCAGCAGCACCGGCCCCTCCGGCTCAGCTCCCACAGCTCTGCCACCTCCTGCAGACAATAAAGGACCTGCCAGGTTGTGCAAGACGGATCTCCAGGCTCTCGGCAGCGTAGCTGAACTTTCTGGACTTTCACAACCCACAAAATCTGTAATTAATCCTCCTAATGATTGGTTCTCCTTCTATCCCCATCAATCTAACCTGGGAAATGTTTACAGCTCAAGAGTGCCACACACAGAGGCTCAGGGAAAATGAGATGGTGTTTTTTATGAGCTCTCCTCTCATTCCTGGTTCCTCCGGCAGCAGAAATAAATCATCTCCTTTGAAATCATCCCCTGGGAGCAGCCAGGCCCAGCAGCCCCACGCTGAGTGATGGTGAAACAAGGGAGGAATGAGCACGGAGCATGCGAGCCAGTGGGAAATCCCAAGACTTCATTTATTCCCAGTTAGAGCTAATCACTGCAGTGGCAACAGCTCTGCAGCTCCCAGCAGGGATCATCCAACACAAGGAGCATCCCTGAGCTCAGGCAGAGCTCCCTCCACAACCAGCAGAAGGTGCTGAGGGTGGCCAAACTCCCCTGGGAAGTGGAGCCTGGTGAGCTCCAGCTCTGGGGTGGAAAGCTGGGTGTGGAGTGGGACGTGGATAAACACCAGCACCGATGGGGAGGAGGAGGCTGAGTGGGAGGAAGAGTAGCTCCCTGCCAGCTGCTCCCATGGCTGGGAAGGAACCGGGGTCTCAGAAAAGCCAGGAGCGGTGTCCAGCAGCACCCCGCCCGTTCCTCGCCCAGAAAAGCTCCCAGCCCCAAGCTCAAGGCAGTGACCCACATCCTGGGAGAGGGATAGGCTCAGGGGGGACACGGAGAAGCCACCAGATCTGCCCAAAGCCACTCACGGAGCCATGAGTGAGGCACAGGGCTCTTGGCATCTTAGCAACGTGTATCCTCTGGCAGAAGAGACCCAAAGGCGCGTGGAAAACCTCCCATCCCTCTGGAAGCTCTGGCACAGCCCAGTGACTCCATCATCAATCATCCTCCTCCTCAAAGAGCTCCTCACCCTTCCACTGCCTCAGGAACAAGCCAGACTGAGCAGACTCCGGGAATCAGCTGAGGATTTCCCAGTTTCTGAATGAAGATGGATTTGTGGGCTCCCAAAATCCCCACTTGGACCTGCCAGGGAGCCTGAAGGGTGACTCTGATTTCCATAACTGGGAAAATCTTCCCAGCACCTGCATTTTGGATTAGCGTTGCAACAGGATCAGGCCTAAAGCAAATGGGGCAGGACACAGGTGGAATTCTCTGTCACTGCTCAACCAAGTGCGGGGAGGGAATTGGAAGCAGATGTTGACCAAAAAGAGCTCCAATCCCTTCCAAGCCAGTGAGCTCCCAGGTCCCTGGACTGCCTCTGCTTCCAGGCAGGCCCAGTCTGGACATAAATATCTGCCCAAATCAAAATGCACAGAAATTTAAATGGAAAAATTGTGCCTGAGCAGGATCTGCAGGATTTACCCAAGGCTCTGTCATTCCAGGGTGCAGGAACCTCTCTGTGCTCTCTCATTTTTTTTTTTTTCAATGAGACTTGGGAGGATGGGAAAAGGCAGGATAGGAAGAACCAAAGGGATTTTTGTACCTTGTGAGGATGCACCTTTGCAAAATGTATTTTGATGCTCCTTCCAGCTCCTTCTCCATCAGCTGCAGTGAAAAAATACAGCATTTCCCTGTGATCCACGGCCATGCCAAAGGATGCACCAAGCTGTGTGTCCCAGGACAGGCAGGACAGCCTGGGGCTTTGTGCCAGAGGCACAACCACAGCCCCTAAAGTAGAAGGATCACAAAATAAGTGTTCCATTTTAGGCTCACAAGGTGCTTAGGCAAAGATCCAGTGCTGAGTCAGGGCTCTACCAAGTCCCCTATGTTCTCTACAATAAATAGATGGGGTTTTTGGGGAAAAAAGGCCTTTTGGAGACACTGAGGTTAAAAAAATCAATAAATCCAGGGCACACTTGAGAAAATGCTTGTGCTTAAAAAAGAGCATTTTTAAAAAATTCAAATGTTTCCCCCCTTTTTGAAATACATTCTTTTTTATTTATTTTTTTTAATTTGCATGATCCCAATGCTTTTAAAAAGACATTCCAAAGGGTTAAAATACTCACTCTGACCACCCGAAAGATTTTCTCCCTCCGTGTTTTTATTGCACTGAATCAAAAGAAAAACTTTTTGGTTCAAATAAACTTGAAACAATTCCTTCTCCTCCCCCCTTCTCTCCAGTTTTTTTGGTTTAGCCAGTGAGTGGAAAAATCAATTATTCGCACTCCTCTAGCCCGATAAAAAGCTTCAGGACTCCACAAAGAGGCTCAAGGGACCACTTGTGTTGTACAGCAAATAAAACAGTCTCCGAGTTTCTCAGCTCTGCTCTTGTGTCAGCCAGGATTTTGTGCTGAGCTTGGCGCTGCTGGAGTGACACGGGGAGTGGAGGAGCCTTGGTGGGACCAAAGCATCGTCACTGGTGGAACTAAAACATCCTCCCTTGGTGGGACATCACATCCTCCCTGGTGGGACCAAAGCATCCTCCTTTGGTGGGACATCACATCCTCCCTGGTGGGACCAAAGCATCCTCCTTTGGTGGGACATCACATCCTCCCTCGTGGGACCTCGTGGCTGCCAAGTGTGTCTGGAGCCAGGGGCTGAGCCTGTTCCCATCCCACGGTGACAAACACCCCAAAGGACAGCACCCAGTTCCCCCCACCCAGCCCCTTGTCTGCAGCTCCCAAAGAGCCACGCTGCCCTGCAGGGAACGAGGTGGGAAGAGCTGACAGAGATAAATAATGCTGTGATTTTTCAGGACACAGTCTCTACGCATCTTTTTGGTTCAAGGGTTTTTAAGGGTGACTTTATGTATAACTGCAGTGGAAATAGGTTTTTTTTAAGCAAACTACACGTTAAAAGTAAATCAATATTAATTTCTGGAGCCTTTTATTTCCAGCCTCCAGCTGGCTGCTGTGTTTGCTTCAGCACTGTAAAATCTGGTAGGAAAGCTGTTGAGGAAGGAGAAATTGCAGAGAAAGGGCTGAGAACCTGTGTCAAAGGAATGTGACACTCAGTGCCATCACTGTGACAGCTGCTCTGGGTCATGTCCTCCTTGTAAAAGATTTCAAGGAAATGAAGACGAGGAATGCAAAAAGGTGAAGATGGGGATCTCTGTGTTTCATTAAACAGACAGCCCAGGCGAAACCCGGATGGCCTCTCCAAGGGTCAACTAGGATGGAGTGCGAGCCTTTCCCCACCAGGAGTCATCGAATCCTGGAATGGTTTGGCTTGGAAGGACCTTAAAGTCCATCCAGTGCCACTCCTGCCGTGGGCAGGGACACCTTCCACTATCCCAGGCTGCTCCAAGCCCCGTCCAGCCTGGCCTGGGGCACTTCCAGGGATGGGGCAGCCACAGCCTCTCTGGGCACCCTGTGCCACAGGGTTCCAACCAGATGGCTACCGCTGGGATGGTTTTGGCCCCGGGGCTCCATCGGCTGCTGCCGCCGGTGTCGGTCCCGGTTCCGATGCCGATGCGGGTCCCGGTCTCGCCCCGCCCGCCCCGTCCCTCGCTGCGGCTCCGCCCCGTCCCCTCCCGTCCCGCCGCCGTCCCCGCCCGCCTCGCTCCCGGTGCCGCGGGGCAGCCGCAGCATGGCCGAGCTGCGCATCGCCCCGGCCCCTCGCCCTGCTTCTGCCCCGCTCCCACCGCCGGCCGCAGCCGCGGCCCCGGTCCCGGCCCCGGCCCCGGCCCCGGCCCCGGCCCCGACCCGCCCCTCAGCGCCCGCCCCGGGCCGCCCATAAAAGCGGCCCCGCGCCCGCCCAGGCTCCGCCGCCGCCGCCGCTCCGCCGCCGGCCATGGCTAAGGACCAGCTGAAGCCGCGGCTGTGCCGAATGCTCAAGGGGGAGAGCGGCTACGGCTTCCACCTGCACGGCGAGAAGGGCAAGAGCGGCCAGTTCATCCGCAAAGTGGAGCCCGGCTCGCCCGCCGAGGCGGCGGGGCTGCGCGCCGGGGACCGCGTCGTGGAGGTGAATGGGCTCAACGTGGAGCAGGAGACGCATCACCAGGTGCGGGCACGGAGCGGGGCACGGGCATCGCCGCACCCCGGGCTGGCCGCTCCGGCGGCGTGGCTGTGCCCGGCTCCAGCTCCCTGCGGCGGGTAAAGGGGGGGTTTCACCCAAAATATCTCTGCTAGAGCATCCCCGGCCTGGGCAGCGCTGGTGGGTGCAGCGGTGGGGTGGGTGCCCCTCCCCAAATGCCAGGCCGGGGCTGCAGGGGGGTTTTGCGTGCCCCGGGACCCGCAGCTGTGTGCGGGGTCGCGCTGCTGGGCACAGGGTGTTGTAATCGTGTCAGGGTGGGAGAGCCGAAGGTGTGTGGGGCTGGGCAGGGCTCTGCCGCGTTATGCAATCTGTGGTGGAAAGGAATGGGGAGACCCGGGCTTTATTTCCGGCTCTGCTGTGGGTTTTCTTGGCTGCTTTGGGCGAGCTGCGCCTGCTTGTGCAGTCCAGAGTGTAGGAAGATGCCTTAAAATCTCCAGATAAAGCTGTGCAGATGTTCAGCAGTTGGGCTGGCCAGAGAGAGATAGGGCTCGGAGGGGAGTCGTGGCTCTTCCTGACCACGCTGTGACCGGGGAGGTCTAAGGGAGCTGTCTCTCAGCTCTCCAACAGAAGCTGTTTCAGGCTGTGGCATTTTCTGCTTGTAAAACTGGAACTTGCATTTGTCAAACAATTTAGTCTAAAAAAAACCAAGAAACGTGGAAAAAACCCAAGCAATGAGGGGAAAAAAAGAAAAAACAACAAAAAACCAAGCAGTGAGGTTCAAGCTGCTCCAGTCCTGCTGGACACTTGGAGCCTGGCAGGGGCACAATTTGCCTCGTGGCTCGTGGGACTCTGCAGGATTTAGTGTTTTAG
This sequence comes from Monarcha castaneiventris obscurior, assembly GCA_026261815.1. Classification (NCBI taxonomy): domain Eukaryota; kingdom Metazoa; phylum Chordata; class Aves; order Passeriformes; family Monarchidae; genus Monarcha; species Monarcha castaneiventris. Next base: position 7,669,837 of record JAMPIT010000856.1, on the reverse strand, counting down.
TAACTTAAAACATCTGGTCAACCCCACTGCCAGCTCTGCATGGGGGTAGAGCTGGGATGTGCCTCAACCCCGCAGAGTTTTGGGAGGCTGTGGGTTCCCAGATCTCACCCTCAGGTGTGGATGTTGCTGTGCTAAAGGTGAGGCTGAGCAGTCCAGGTGGCTCCAATAAAGCCCCATGACCTCCTCTCCATGAGCCTGGTGGGGGTTCGTAGCTAATCGGGCTTGTTTTCATGATCTGAGCCAGCTGTGTGAAAGTTGATGTTTATCCTGAGTGTGATTTCAAACCCCTTGAAGGAGGATCCCCATCTTTGATCTGGCTGGGCAGGAAGGAGGGTTGTGTTCCTGTGGTGCCTTGGAAGCCGCCAGAGCTCCCTGCTGGCGCTGGGCTGCTGGGGATGGGCGGCAGCGGAGCCAGCTGTGTCTTTGAAACGTGCTGGGGAGTCCCAGTAGGTCAAGTGAAATGGGAGGGGGAAATTTCTCTTTCTTCCATTTTTTTTGCTGCTGGTGGCAGGATGGAGCCCTGGCACTGGCTCCCTGCTGCAGAGCAGTGATTGGAACAGGGTGTCCCATCCTGGCAGTGCCTGACAGGGTGTCAAGGCACTCAGTGCCTCGCTCTGGCTGCCATGGCACTGGGATCTACCAGCATGCAAGTGGTGGGAGCAGGAGCAGCTCTGCTGTTCTGGGATCACCCTTTTCCCTGCCTCGATACCGCAAGAACCTCTTCCTTCCCCCAAAAACTATCTGGCACTGATGGCCCGTGGGAAGGGCGATGCCCTGGCAGGTCACACGATGGCTTTGAGCAGCCACCTCACCATGGCCCTTCCTCGTGCTGCTCCTTCCCCAACCTTGACTAAGTAGCACTTCTCCACGTGCATCGGGCCGGAGCCCGCAGCACACAAGGCCTTGCTGTTTGGGTGTAACTGTGTTTCCAGCTGAAGCTGGCAGCATTTTTGTCTTTGTTCTCTGTTTTTTCCTGGCCTTGCCCAAGGAGCGAAGGCAGAACGTGTTCTTGGGGTGTTTCATGTCTCGGATGCAAAGTTGTGTCCTGGCTCCTGGGTTCCTCAGAGCTGGGCAGAGCCACAGCTTCTGCTGTGGAGCAGGGAAAGCCTCCTGGTCCCTGCAGAGCATGGAGCAGGGCACGGGCACCTCTGCAGGAGCTGTTCCCGGTGGCACCGTGAGTCCCTTCCTGGGTGGCTGTTGTTTGGCAAGGGTGGAAGGGCCCCGGCCGGCTCTGCCGGGCTGGTGCTGCTGTCGCCAGGGGTGAAAGTCTGCTTGGGTGGAGCTGCGGAAATCATGGGGCTGGGTCGGGAGCTGAGAAGGTCCCAGATGCGCTGGGGAGGCTGCATTGTCTCCAGAAGCCAGAAGGACTCGAGGCTGGGAGCATGGCTCGGAAGCGGGTACGGTGCTGGGCTGGGCCTTGCCAGGGGCTGCTGCTTTGCCTCCCATCTCTGCTCTGTCCTGAGTGAGACCTGCTGCCTTGGGGGGCTCCTCACAGCCCCTTCTGCTCATCCCTCGTGGGGAGGGGATGGGGGGCTGCTCTGTGCCGCTCTCCATCCCCGCCTGGCTCAGCTCCTGGCACTTGTGGGATCTTTGCTCCATCACTGCTCTCGCTGTGGCTGTTGGAGGGGCTCGGCAATGGGGTGAGCCCAGCACTGCTCCATGCCAGGTTTGGACCCTTCTGTGGACCCTCTGAGTTTCTCTGCAGTCTGTGGGATCCCTGTGATTCCCTGTGCTGCCTGGAGCACCCAAACTGTGGGTTCTGGGGGCCGTTGCTGCAGGCCCAGCTCATTCCCCACCTGCATCTTTGTTGCCGCGCGTTGGCTGCCGCTGCTAGGTCCCCTCTGGGAGAATTGTCCCTGCTCAGGCACTGCTGGTGTTAGCGGCACCGGCTGATGTCAGATGTAAACGGATCTGAACGGGAGCAGATGGATTTTCTGGGCCTGACGGGTCAGCACCCTCCAGGCTGGTTACGGGTGGGAGCCCTGGCACCGCCGCTGTGCAGGCAGAGGCTGCAGTGGATGAGTTAGTTCAGGACGAGCAGCCTTGTCTGCAGCCTGTGAATTTCTTGTGGGCTGTTTTTTTTTTTTTTTCTTGTTTGCAGATACCGGCTCTGTTGACCTTGAGTGGAGCTTGTAGGGAGTAAATAAACGCTGGTTAATTGCACATTAGGCTCGTTTGTCGCTCTAACCTTGGCGTGTCTGGTCGCTGTGACCTAGATCAGAGCAAGAGCCCTCAAGGAGCACAGGGCTGCTTTTGGGGGGTTCCCAGCATGTCTGGGGTGTTCAGGGCCACCCCCATGGCTGGGAATGGCGGCTGAGCAGCACAGCCAGCAATGCCACCCCTCCTCCTCCTTGGGATGAAGGCCTGTGCAGGGAGGAGGTGCCCTCAGTGGCTGCCAGCAGTGAGTCTGGAGGTGGTTTCCCTGTGGATGTTCTGGATTTTCCCTGTTTCCATCACAGCCCACCCTGGTGGGATTTACCCCCTGCCTGGCTGTGGGATCAGCTCCTCCTGGCTCTCCCCACTGTGAGTGTCTGTCGGAGCCTCTGCCAGTCACTGATCCCTGCAAAGGAGCAGGGCAGCAGCAGGACAATGTCCCCATTCAGCACTGCCTGGAGCTGGATCCCGGCAGGGATGGGCTCATCTCCCGCTCCCAGCACTGGCTTCCCTTATCTCTGCTGGTCCCCAGCACGGACTGGGATGGGTGCATGGATTGAGCTGTTTCCTTCCTAAATCCGCCCAAACTGGGGCTAGCCTGTGCATCAGTGTGGCTGGGCGCAGTCCAGCCTCCAGCTGCCCACATGGGTGCTTGGAGCCTTCCTGTGCACCCTGCCCTGGGTATCGGAGCAGAAAGACCCTGGATCAAGGAAATGAGGGTGTTTACTTGATGGGACAGACTGTGCTGTCCCTCCAAGGGACAGTGTCAGGCAGAGGGCTGCTGATGCTCAGGGGGCAGTGACAGCTCTGGAAGCTCCTGACTGAGCAGGAGGTGATCCCAGGTGGCCTGGGCAGAGCTGCTGTGTGGCTGCAGGGCCTGATCTGAAAGGGATCCGTCATCGCCAGGGGTCTCCCAAAGCTGTGCTCTGCCCTTCTCCCCATCACTGATGGCTGGAAGCACTCACAAACCCTCACCCAGACCGAAGCTGCAGCTCTGTGGGGGAGCTCATGACCCTTTGGGTGCAGCTCCTGCCATCCCTGAGTGTCCCCTGGGCTCGTGCTGAGCTGTCTCTGTCGTTCGCAGGTTGTGCAGCGCATCAAGGCCGTAGAGACGGAGACGCGCTTACTGGTGGTGGACAAGGAGACGGACGAGTACCTGTGCAGCCTGCGGCTCACCTGCACCGAGGACATGGTGCACAACGGGATCCTGCTCAGCTCTGCCGTGCCACCTGCCAAGGCCCTGGCCAGCGACAACGGAGAGGTCTGGAAGCCGCAGCTGGATCTGGGCGGGGGCAGCCTCCAGAGGCATTCCCACAGCTTCTCCTCACATGGCAGCAGGAAGGTGAGGGCAGAGTGGGGCTGTGGGGAGCGGGTGTGACCCCCTGGGATCTCCTTCTTCTTTGAGCACGGCTTGTCCCATCGGAGAAAAACCTTCTGGGTGTGACTGCCAGCTTGGGGACCCCACGTGTCCCAGGCTGCTCTTTGGAATCTCTGGCTCCAAGCAGCATTGGCTGTTGGGGGCTGTGCGTTCCCTCCTCTCCCGTGCCCCCTGAGGGTCTCCTGAGCGGCTGGGGGGGCTGTGGGGGGTTGTCAGCCCTGCAGACGGGTGGCCCCGCGGTGCCTCAGCTGAGGTCGGTGTCCCAGCCTCTCCCCCAGATCAGGCTGCCCAGAGCAAGGCTGTGGCCAAGCTGGAGCTCATGAATGAGCTTCTCTCCCTCCATTATTTGCAGGAGGGAGGGAACATCTGGGGCAAAATAAGAAGGAAATTGGCTCTTTTTTAAGCAGCCTGGGTCTGGACTGTGATTCGGCACTAAGTGCCTTTTATTAGTAAACTCCTTTCCAAAAGGGAAGGAATTCGAGGTGGAAAACGTCCAGTTTCCATGGCTGCGGGGGCTGGCGGAGACGGCGCAGGCTTGTGCTGGGCTGATAGTGGGAATGTGGCTGGAGCTGTGTGGGTGCCGTGTGGCTGAGCTGGACACTCCAGCCCTGCTCCACAGCCATCTGTCCCTTCCTGTCTATGCTCCCTCTCTCCTGTGCTTGCTGCTCTGTGCTGCTGGGCACGAGCACTGGTGCTCAACAGCCTCTTCAGCACGGAGCTGCTGTGGGCATCCCCCTCCTCCTCCTCCCCGGGGGCCCTGCAGGGGCTGCAGTGCCAGGTCAGTGTCTGTCCCCTCGGAGCAGGGGTGGTGGCTGAGTGGTGGCCCAGAAGTGAGCTGCCAGGAGGACATCCATGGGAAAGTCAGGAAAATGCTGTGTCCTCAGGAGCCTCTCACGGAGAAATCCCCCTGTGCAGATAAGGGGTGGTGCTGGTAGGAGGCAGGAGGAGCCCAGCAAGGATGAGGGGGTCTCACCTCTGGTCCTTCCCTCTGGAGCTGTTTGGAATCTTGCAGAGGAGGATCCTCCTTCCCTGGGGCTGCCAGGGGCAGGCTTGGAGGCAATATTTTATTTTTCTGTGTTTATTGCCTGATTTGAAGCTGTTGGAAGGTCTGTGTGAGGATGATGGTGGCTATGTTTCCTCTGGGGCTTGGAGCCACCCTGGGATGGGCAGTGGGAGAGGAGCCGTTCCCAAGCAGATGGTGGCTGTGCATGGCTGGGGGTGGCTTTCCAAATGGGGCATTTCCTCTCCTGCTCTGTTCCGTGTGCTGGTCGGAATCCAGCAGCGTGTGCTGACGGGAAGTCAGGCCGGGGGAACAGGACGGTCCTTTCCGGCCTTTGGGTTTTGGCTCCTCCAAGGAGAGGGTGGGACTGGGAGAGCTGAGCAGGGCTGGGGTGGGAGCGGGGAGCAGAGTCCGTGTTCCCCTCAGAGGGGCTTTTTCTGGGCATTCCGTGCTCGCTGTGCTGGAGACAGGGCCGATGTTTGGGCTGGACAAAGGGAACTGACTCCAGGGGTGATTCCCCTGTGTGGGGATGGGCTGCTGAGCACCTTGGGCCAGCAGCTGGTCTGCTCCTGCCTCGGCAGCTCTCGGGAGAGCTGGGCACTGTGAGCTGTCCTGGCCACGGTCGCTTCTCGGTGCCAGAGCTGTGTGTGACTCTGGGGTGAGGCTGGGCCTACATCCTGCTCCTGTGCCTTGCACTCCTGCTTGATTTCAAGGTGGTAAAACCTGCTTCAGGCTCTTGGGCTGGGTGCTGTGTCCCTCCTGCTGGCTTTCAAAGCAGCTGGAGGCCAGGGCATGGTGGATAAGAAGTGGTGGACCCCGCTTTCTGCCCTGCTCAGCCCCTCAGCACCGTGTCCCTGTACGGGGCAGCTTGAGCCTGACCCTAATCCAGCAGATCACAGGCACTGGAATGTGCAGGTCCCGAGTGGGAGGGGTTTTTGGGAGATTTCTGCTGCTGCAATGGGGCTGTGACAGCTGGGATACACTCAGAGGTCTCTCGCCAGCCAGATTTAGGGCTTTTGTGAGCTTCTCTGGTGGCCTTCAGTGAAGGAGAAAAGGCAGCTCCTTCCCCCCTGCAGACCTGTGGCCCCAGCCTGCCCCTGTGGGAGCTGGGGCCGATGCTCCAGGCTGCTCCCAGGGAGCTGCATTTTTGTGAGCAGCATTTGTTTATATAAAGGCTGGAGTTTTCCTGGATTTGAGGCCGGGGTTGTTCAGGGCAGCCTGAAGAGACGAGCAACTGCAACAAAACGAGGAGGGAAATCTGGTGGTTGTGGTGGGCGGCGGGAGGTGATGGAGCAGAGAGGGTGGGCACAGCCCTGCCACCCTCCAGTGCTGTCCCAGATTTATTTCCCAAGAGGCGTGACCCCCCTGGTGCTGCCGTGGGTGGGGAGGTCACTGTGCACCCTGGCAGGGACCTGGTGCCTGGGACCTCGTGCTCCAGGAACCTCGGTGATGGCATGAATAATTCAGCACATGTTTAAAATCCTGCCCGGGGAGCAGGTCGGCAGGGCTGGCACTCAGCAGCTGTGGCTGTCACAGCTCTGCTGTCCCCAGCACCGTGGGGACTCATGCCCTGTGTGGATGTGGTGGCACAGGCAGCCAGGGCTGCCTTGTCCTGTCCCACAGAATTGTGCCCATTCCTGTGTCTGCCAGGGTTTGCCCCTCGCTGCCCATGCCACTTTGCCCCCTGGCAGGGTACGTGTCCTCCATACCAGCTACTCCCCTGTCCCCAGCTGGTTCTGGTGGCCACCAGGCTGTTTCCTGCATTCCCAGGGCTCTGGCTCTACCCTGCCAGGCTCCAGCACCCCTGGCAGGTCTGGAGGTGGGGGCTGGGGGGTCTCAGCATGGCAGGGGCTGCTCTGGGTGCTTGGTGTGAGCTGCCCTAATGGCAAAGGTGCCTTTGGGCCATGGGTGGCTGGAATTAAATGCCTGGGCTGGTGGTGTGTAAAAGGCAGGTGAGCTGCAGGGCTGCCAGGGCCTCGGCTGGATGCTGCTGGTCATTCCAGAGGTGTCCGTGGTGGGCAGGTGTCCTGGCCCAGGGCTGGCAGCGCCTTTGCAGGGGCTGTGGCTCAGCTGTCCCGTTCCTGCTGGGCACTGGGACTGATGTGCTGGCACTGGGACCCTGTTACAGCCCCATTAGGTTGTGTGAGCCACATTAGGGCTGTCCTTGGGACTTGCTGCCTTCTCCAGGTGTGTTTGTAGGAGAAACAGGAACAACAGCAAAGCCAGATAGGCGTTGGGGTGATGCAATTCCCTTCCTTTGTGCTCTGTTCTGCAGGGGCTGGGTGTGCAAAGGAACCTCTACAACCTCTGTGAAGGATAAACTTCTCCAAAGTTTATCCTTTGGAGAACAAACCCACGGCTTGTAGCTGCTGGATTCAAGCCTGTTGAGTCTGGGAATTTTCATGGGGGGGTGGAATTAGTGGCTGGTTGTTGCTTGTCCCCTGCTCAGGGAGGAACACATCACCCTAGGATTGCTGCTGGCAGGAACTGGAGGCAGCAGGATGGTGTCCCTGGGGTGACATGGGGGTGGTGGCAGCTCCTGAGCCTCCTGCGTGTCTGGGGACAGATGTGCTGCTCTCTGAAGGACGATGGCTGAGCGCCTGTCGGGACCAGGTGTAGGGTCAGTGCTGACCTCGAGGCAGTAAATATTTACCCTTCTCTTTGGGTCAGGAGTAAGAACTTTTCTCTGTTGCAAATAAACCCCTTGTGTTGTGATGTCTTCTGCCACAGTGCTGCAAGGGGAATAACTCAGGACAGATGTTTTTGGAGCACTTTGCCAACTCAGTTGAGGCCCAAAATTTAGGGCTTGTAGAAAAACCACAAAGATGTAATAAAACCAAACATGAGCAGAAATGTCGGCAGCAATTATGCAATTTAAAAAAAAATAAATAAGTGGATGGTTTGAATTAAAGCACTTCCCTGCAGCATCTTCCATTCCCCGTGGCAGGCTCAGATCTGCGGGAGAGGGCGATGGGAAAGATGGCAAAGCTCAGCCCTGGCACAGCCTGGGTGAGGTTCTGCTGTGCAGGCAGAGGTTTGGGGAAACCCTCGGGCACGGAGCCCAAGGAGCTGTGGCTGTGTCCCGGTGCATTCCCTGCCCTTCCCACAGCAGCTATTTTTGGGGATGCTGCGGGTCTGGGAGGGCAGAGCTGAAGGGAAGCTGTGTTCGTGTCCGTAGGGATGGTGGGGATGTGTCACCCTGGGAGCTGTGCCTGTCTCTGCTTGCAGACAAACGGGGGCTGCATAGCTGTTCCTGGCTCCGGACATGGGATGGGGTGGATGAGGAAGGGAAGGTGCCTGTGGGGCTGGAAGGCCTCTGCCAGCCCCCTAAGTCCTTGCCTTGGGCACCCCTGTGGCCGCGAGGGGTCTGCATTCTGTGGGAGCTCAGCCAGGAGTGGCACAGGGATCCCTTGCCTTTGGGATTAGTGCTTCGATCCCACAGCAGCGGCAGCAGTCGGGCGGAGCTGTGGGGACGCCGGCGCTGACCCCGCTGCATTATTGATGTCGCCGGGCTCTGGCATCGCGTGTCAGCGGGCTGGGGCTGGGCTCTGGAGCAGCTCCAGCTCGGCACCTCGGGAATGGAGGCTGGGGCACGTGGTGATGCAAATCCTCCTCCCTGGAAGTGTCCGGGGCCAGGTTGGATGGGGTTTGGAGCAGCTCGGGGTAGTGGAAGGTGCCTGAATGAGATGAACGTGAAGGTCCCTTCCAGTCCACGCCGTTCCAGGATTCCGTGGTGCTGGTGGGTGCCTGTGCTGCTGCAGAGGCTGGGAGGCTCCGCATCCCAAAGCCCTGCAGATCCCCACGCTGGGAGTGGGGCAGCCCCAGCCTCGGGCCACACACAGCCCCGTCTGCCTGTCCCTTGTGCATTGGCACCGTTCCCTCCTGTTGCTGTTTTGGGGTGAGTTTGGGGCTGGCAGTGGCATTTGTGGAGCTCCGGCTCTGGCTGGGGTGAGCAGCGTGCGCTGGGCATCACCACAGCCCTCAGTGCTGGAAGGGATCTGAGCCAAATCCTGCTGGAAACACTCCCCGTTCTGGACGAGACATTTCCCCGGAGGGGGGTGTAAGGTGAAGGAACCCGTGTGATGCTCAGCAGGGTGAGACCCGGGGTCCCGCATCCCTCCTCCCGGTACTGCGGGAAGGGGTTTGGATGCAAAGAGCTCCCTTTGGTGTGCTCTGGGGCTGTGTCCCAGCCCCAAGGCTCGGCAGCCGTGGGTGGGCTGCGGGACAGGGCAGGGAGCTGGGCAGGCATCCCCCGGCTCCAGAGCCTGCCTGGCCTCGCTGGGGCAGTGGAGGAGCGGGGCTGGGGGCTATTTTCGTGCCGGGGCAGCGCAGGAAGCCCCTCCCGGGGAGGAGAGCATCCACCCCGCGGCACAAACTTCCTCCGCCGCGGTATTTTTAGTGAAACACAAAGCGGGTGGGAGGCGAGAGGCAGATTAGCATCGGGAGGAGCCGTGCCCTGCCAAGAGCCTTTGTTCCCGGAGCCGCACGCTCCCGAGGGGACAGTGGGGTCACCCCGGGACCCCCCAGCTCCCTGGGGAGGGTGTGGGGGTGCTGCTCCCACCCCAGACCCGGCTGTGGGGCGCTGATGCTGCTGACACCCCGGAGGTGCTGCGGGTGGTCCAGCCGGTGCTGATCCCTTCTGCATCCTCGAGTAATCAAAAACTTTCCCTCGGAATAATTGGGAAGCTGATATTAAGTGGGAGCTGCTGGAAGTGCAGCTCTTCCCAGCCCCCTCGGCTCTCAGGGATGGCCTCCAGCAGCTTTCCTTCAAAACCAGCCCCGCTCACGAGTGGGCTCCTGGCCAGCTGTCGATGGTTCTGTTCAATAGCAGAACTATTAAATGGTTTAGAATAAATTAAAAATCTTCTGGCAGCAGCGGGGCCTTCTGTGTGTGCCCTGGCAGCTGCACAGAGCCTCTGCTGTGCCTCTGCTCCGTCCCTTGGAGCTCCTCCAGCCTGCTCGGGCTCGTGGGCTTGACATGGCAGAGGAAACCTTAAAACAATATTGGGTTTGGTGGCTTTGTTTGTTTGTTTGTTTTTGGGTTCTCTGTTTATTCCTGAGACCCAAGTGAGTTGTGGAGAAGGGGATGCTCTGCACATTCCCAGCTGTTTATCCAGGGCTGTCCCAGTGCTGCTGTGCAGTGTGGATGGAGAAATCATCTCCAGGGGTTGCATCCTGAACCTGCTGGTGCCTCAGGTGATGCTGTGGGAATCCCAGCTCTTCCTGCCCAGCCCCTGGAAGTGGGGCTGCTCCCACCTGGACAGAAGGTACTGGAGTTGTGGGATTGCTTTTGGGGAATGGAAACACATGGAGCAAAGGTGCCACGTGCTGCTGACTTCTAGTGTGAATTCCCAGGCTGGAGGGGGCCAAGGATTCCAGCTGCCAGCCAGGTACACCTGACTTGCAAAAGAGGTTTTAAAGAGCTCCTTTTAACCCGTAAAACACCATTCCTTGAGTGCTCGCAGCCCTGACAATGTGGCATTACTTCTGTGTTGTTCATTCCTGCCCTCTGGTCTGGGTGAGCAAGGCTGTGAGGGGAAATGATGTACCCAGCACTATAAAAGAGCTCAGGGTGTAAATGAAGGTCTGTTCTGAGCTGGTTTTGTCTCCCAGTCCTTTGTTTTGTCTCTGGATATGGAGATTTTACAGGCACTGGTGATGGGAGACTCCAGGTTGGAATATGAGAGAGCAAAAATTAAACTTGTGATCAGTAGAGGGTTTCTCTGGATCCACAGGTCTCTATAAAGAAGGAATTGAACCCCAAGCTGTTGATATAATTCTTTCTGGCAAGATCCATATTGTAATTTAATTTCACTACATTTTGCCTGGACTCCTGAATGTTTTGGTTCCATTGCTATGCACGTTCAGACCATATCCAGACGTGGAGCTGGATTTTTTTGGCTCAGTGTCTCTCTTTTCCCACTAAAGCTTTGCAGGAGTTTGTTCCCAGGTACAACAAGCTGGTGGGGGATGTTTGTTAGTGGTGAGCCTGTGAAAGCTGAATTTTAGTAGCTCTGTGAGCACTGGGAAGGGAAGAAAGACAATTCCCTGTGGGTGCTGGTGCTGTTAAAGTGAGAGGCTGCTCAGTGGGCAGAGAATTCTGGAATGGTTTGGGTTGGAAGGGACAGGTCGGTCAATCCACCCCTGCCATGTCAGGGACACCTTCCACTATCCCAGGTTGCACCAAGGGCTGTCCACCCTGGCCTGGGACACTTCCAGGGATCCAGGGGCAGCCACAGTTTCTCTGGGCACCCTGTGCCAGGGCCTCTCCGCCCTCCCAGCCAGGAATTCCTTCCCAATATCCCATCTAACCCTGCTCTCTGGAAGTGGGAAGCCATTCCCTGTGTCCTGTCCCTCCATCCCTTGTCCAAAGTCCCTCTCCAGCTCTCCTGGAGCCCCTTTAGGTGCTGGAAGGGACTCTGAGGTCTCCTTGGAGCCTCCTCTTTTCCAGGCTGCACAACTTGGACTGCCTGGCTGTGGGTCTTTCCCTTGGGAGGGTCTCCAGCCTGGCACTGAGCTGTCCCAGGGACGCTTGAGGGAAGGAGTGGGGTTAGGAGCAGCAGTGGGTGGGTATCCAAATGTATTCCTGGGCCTCTCCATCACCATCTGCTGGAAGTGGGGTTGCTGCCTCCCCAGCCCTGCCGGAGCCCCACTGCTCCCCGGGGTGCTCTGTGATTAAACCCTCTTATGGAATTACAGGGACTAATCCTGTTAAAGACACGAGCAACACAAAAGGTGGTGGGAGGGCTAATCCTCTGCTCCGGCCTTGGCAGGCTGAGCTCCCACCCTTGGGAATGTGGCCCTGCCACCTGGCTGGGCTGGCATTCCCTGAGAACTGATGCTGTGCCCTGGGGAAGGTTTCCAGTGGCTCTTCCCAATCCCTGACAGCTCCTGCCTTGCTGTGTCCAGCACTAGGGCTGGCTCCTTCCTACTGCACCAGCAGTCCCTCGTGAGCAGCCAGAGGCCATGCCAGGTAAATCAGTTAATTCTGGCCTTGGGGTTGTTCATGGTTAGCAGGATTTAATTAAGACAAGCCCTAATTAGTTCTAAGCGGGCGAGTAGTCGGCTTTGCCTGGAAGAGTTCCCTGCTCTTGTCTGGCAGCTGGGCTCTGCTGACATCGAGGGGGCCGAGCAATGGGGATGTGGGAGACTCTGTATCATGCTGGAATGTGGGGATAAATGTCCCCTTGGAGAGGCTAATGGGTTGTGCTGGGCACTCAAAACCACCAAACCCTGGTTTAGTGAGCACCATTCTGGGCCTGTTCCCCCTTTCCTGAGGCTCTGTGTTCCCCTTGCCATAGGCATGGATGGCAGCGTGCCCAGAGCCCCGGGGCTGGCACCGTCACCCCCTTCACCCCAGGTTTATCAGCAGGAGCAGCCGGAGCCGGCGCTGGCTCTGGGGTTATCACGGGAGATCCTCTCCCTGCACCAGGAACGCACCGTGTCCGGCTGTCCGGGGCTCACAGGGCCACCCCAGCCCCCTTATCTGCCCCAGCCCTGTTCAGCCAGAGATAAGCTCAGCTCTCTGGCAAGGGGCATCATCTGTGGTCCCCTCATTTTTAAGAAGCTTGGTTTAAAAAATGTCATTTTTGGAGCTTGGCAGAATGAGCCCTGATGGTCCCTGATTGCATCAGGTCTTGGTTTGATCCCGTGTTTCCCAGCAGTGCTATGGGATGGAGCTGGTGCCAGCGTTGTGCAATGGGGGCAGTGGCAGGAGGGTTGAGTTTTGGAGGGGGAGGTCAAGGGAAATCCCAGCAGAACTGGAGGCTGTGGCTGCTGTGCCCAGGTCAGCAGATTTTGTGCAGAAGCTGTGACTTGGGGGTTTTTTGGAGAAGGGGAGTAGTTTACGTGTCGAGCTGAGGGGCTGGGACCAAGGCCCCTCACCCCCCTACTGCTTTTTTGGAAAATTGCACCCCTGGATATTTTATTGCAGGATTTCTAAACACAAAAGGCCTCACATTGGGTGACCCCGAGCACGGGTGCCCCGGCGCTGGCTTTGCTCTCGTTACAAGGAATGCAGAGGATGTTTGGAGCCCTCCCCCTGTCCCATTTCCTCCAGCGAGCTGGGCTGCCCGGCCAAGACAAATATTGGGAGTAAACTATTGAACTTCCCTGGGCCCAGCACTCACAGAGCAGCGCCTGTTCTCCCCCTTCCTGGGCAGGGGCTGGGCTGGGGGGTGCAGATGTGTCCCCCTGCCCTGTGTCCATCACACCCCTCGATCCCAGGGAGGCTTGGTGGCAGAGCAGGAGGAGAAAACCAGCCCCAAAGGGACAGCATGATGATTTGTGCCATCCTTCCCACCCTCCATGTGCTTTGTTGGGCTCTGCAAGGCTGAATGTAGCACCCATGACCTCTTCTCCAGGGTGGGGGCTTGTGGAGGGGACCAGGAGCTGTGTCCTTGCTGGCCTGTGGTGCAGAATGGTTTTTCCCCATTCTGTGTTAGGTGCCTTGACTAACAGCTGGCTTTCTGCAGGGCACTGGGATTGCATCCTGTCCCTAAAATTTCAGGCCCTCAGGACAGGTCTTGGTGGGTTTGAGCAGTTGGTGCTGGCCCTGGTGGGCTGTGGGGTTTGGTGTGTGGTCCTGCGATGGTGATCCCAGTCCCACAGCCCTGGCATGGGGAAAGCCAGGAGTACAGAGCCTGAGCAGCCTCAGTCCTTGGGAAAATACCTTTGCTTTCCCAAGAACGCTCCCTGTCCCAGGGTGCAGGGTGTTCTCAGGGGTGGGAGGTGCTCCCTGCAGTGCCTGATGCATCACAGAGCCCCCTCCACCTCAAGGGGTTTTCCTCGGAAGCCACGGTGCCAAGCGAGTGCCGTGGGAGCACAAAGCTGCAGGACTGGATTCCTGCTGGTGTCCCGGGGTCACTGAAGGCAAGGAATGGGGCCAGCACAAACGAATGTTTGGTGATTGCTCAAGGCCTGGCCTCCAAAAGCAGCTGGGGAGGCTGAAGGGCGGCCGGGCAGAGCCTGGAGGTGCCCGGCTCCTGTTGGAAGCGATGCTGAGCTCGGGTGGGAGCCATGCCTGGGGCTCTGCCCTGTGCAGGAGGCTCCATTTGGGCTCCATCACCTATCCGTGGAGTTGTGCCATTGCGGGTGGCAGCTCTCTGATTTGGGGTGTCACGGACTGGGACATGTCTGTGCCCTGGGGGCCACGAGCTCTGTGTGGCAGCACGGCCCCTACGGAGGGAGGGAATGCTGTGGGATTGGGGAAGCTTATTCCCAGCATCTCCCTCTGCCTTCCCATTGTCCACAGCAATCCCTCCTCTTGCCTGGGGGATCATGCTGAGCGTGGGAAGGACTTCTTCCCCTCTTCCAGCAGCTCAAGCCCTGCACAGTGACCGATGCTCTTTTCCCCTCTGACCCAGTGGAAAACTGATCCCTCTGGATCTGCTGAGATCCCTTGCAATCCAGAAAGGAGATTCCGTATTTCTCCTCTCAGACTATTACCAGACTGCCAGAGCCCACGTTGTTGCCCCACACTGTCGATCCCTTTGGAGCAGAGGAGCTCTCTGGTATCCCGGCTGTGTGTTTCCTTGGCAGATCCTGCTGGAAAAGTTGTCTCTCTCCATGAAAACACGTGCACGTGGCGGTTTTGGTCTCCTCCATCCTCCCTCCCTCTCTCCCTGGGCCGGGCCAGCTGCTCCCTGCTCCAGCCAAGCCTGTGCTGCTGTTGCTGGCTCCAGCCCTGCCCGGGGGGAGAGCGTGGGTGCCTTTGCTGTCTGAGTCTACTCAAACGCCAGCAAAGAGGGGAAAAAATGCTGCTTCCCGCAGCTTGTGGCTGAGAAATTCCCCAGCTGTGGAGTTGCCAGGGAATGGCCGGGACAGCTCCGTGTGAGATGTCGCTGCTGGGGGGATCAGCTGGACCCTGTGGGGTAGACAGGGCTGGCGTCCCCACAGCCGGGATGTGCCCATCGGGGACCCTCACCTGGACTTGTGAGGTCCCAATAAGGACGCCAGCCCCATCCTGAGAGGCCCCTTTGTGCTCAGGGATTTCTGTGATGCTGCGGTGCTGGGGATTTTGGAGAGGGGCAAATCCAGGCTTACCCCATGCCTCGGGGCAGCCGTGGCGAAGGTCAAGCTCTGATTTCTTTGGCAGGAGATTTCCTGGAGGTGAAACCTTGCTGGGAGCTGTGAGGGAAGTGCTTTTCCCACTGCCCCGGTGCCGGGGTGGGAGCGGTGCCATCCTGCAGCCTGGCAGTGCTGTCACCACGGGCTGCACCTTGGGCGGCCTCCCCACCCTCCACATCCTTCCTGCTCTTGTTTTCTCCTGCCTGGCACTTTCTTGGGATAAGAACCCTCTGGCTGTGCCTGGGGCACGGCTCTGGCAGGGTGCTGGCACAGCTTCTCTGCATCCCACAGCACCTGGGAGGGACCAGGCTTGGGGGTGAGCTGGACACTTTGGTGGAAGGCACAAACCTCTTCTTGCTGCTGCTGTGGTGACATGGGATGGTGAAGGGCCTCGTTAATCTTTTGTGGTTACTTTTGCACCACCCTGGCACCAGTGACCCCCACTGTCCCCTCTGCTGTGTCCAAAAGCGCTGCAGGGCTCAGGGCAAGTGTCCCTGGGGCCAGCAGGACCCTACTGAGGCTCAGTGCCCACTGTGGGCGTCATCCTTTCCCCTCCAGGCCTGGAAGGAGCTGTGCTGCAAGTCTGGGTTTTCCATGGCGTGGCTGATCCTCCTCCTCTTCCTCGCAGGGACTGTCATCAGAAAAATCCCAGAAATATCCAAATTACCCTATCAGCTGCAGCTTGGCCGTGGCTGGATGTGTTCCATTGCTAATTGGAATCACTCACTGCCGTCCTCACTCGCTGCCTTCGTGCTGCCTGTTGGCAGAGAAAGCAGAGGGATGCATCCAAAGGGAGGGATGCATCCAGGGGGCACTGGGCGTGTGCTGGTGCAGCCCCCCAGGTTGGCAGGAGGCTGCTGGGGGAGCAGCACTGGGAAAACAGCACAAACCTCAGTGTCTGCTGCCCTTAAAATAAATACCGATTTTTTGATGCTTCTATCACTCAAAGCCAGCTGGAGCAATTGAAATAGTTGGAGTAATTTGAATAATGCAAGAGATTTAAATAAGCTATAACAGCCCAGAACTTGTGTTGGGGACAGGGAGGTGTGGGGCCTGGTGGTGACATGGGGCTGTGACACTGAGGTGAGGCACAGTTTGTGCTGTCACCAGCAGGAGCCTGCAGCACCCCACTCTCCTCCTGGTGCTATTTGAGGTAACTGCTGATTTTAGGGTGATCACAGGCTCTGCCAAAAGCTGTTTGGAGGCAGATCAGCCACGTTTGAGCCCATCCTTTTCTCCTGTGTAGAGATAACCATGGGCACTCTGCAGTCCCTGGGAGCATCTGAAACTTTGTCCTGCTGAGACCTGGATGTGGGAGATGTTGGGAAGAAGGAGCAGTCACTGAGTGGCCCTGGGCTGTCAGGTCTGTGTTGAAGGAATGATGGGAGGTTTTCCTCTTTTGACCATTGATGTTGGAGCCGAAACACCTCCTTGGGAAGGGGGTGGGTGCTAATTAGAGCTGTGGCTGTATAAAAATGGCAGCAGGTTGTTTGCTGGTCCTGCCCAAGGATTTATTCCTGGCTGGTGGAAAACCTTTGCCTAGGGGAGGGAGGTCTCTGGATGCTGAAGCCGCCACCTTTCTGCCCAGTCCCAGCTCTGGCCCTGCAGGGAAGGGGAACATCTGCTTGTGCTTGGTGGGCCTGGCGTCCCACCAGCCCCGTCTCCCCTCCCCCTCTGTTATTTATAGCATTTCACCAACATCTGGAGTTTGAGCCCGTTTGGCGCTGGCTGACTCCGAGCCGGGGGATGGAGCCGGGGGAGACGCATGCGGCCGGCAGGGAGGGAGGGAGGGAAGGAATGAGCCCCGGGCCCTCCCCAGCAGTGTGTGGGGGGCTGCAGCATCCCAGCATGGAGCTGAGGACCCTCCAGGGCTTGGGGAGCCCCGGGAGCATCCTGGCTCTGCCTTTCCCAGCACTGGGGATGGTGGGAGAGGTGCCGTGTCCTCACCCCACGGTGCAGAGCCGGGGGTGCTCTGCCTCTCCCCTCGCAGCACTGCTGGCCTCAGTCCCTCTCTCCGTGTGGGTTTTGAGGCTCCTCTGGCATTTGCTCCAAGTGTCACTGAAGTTCCCTGGCCCCCGGGGATGCAGGGCTACAATAGCCTCCTTTCTGGTGCTGCTTTAATGGGAAAACTCGAGTCACTCCTGAGGGAAGGGGAATGGAGCAGGAGGATCCCTGGCACAGTGGTGGATGGAGACAGTGATCCCGCTCCAGCCGTGGCATGATCCCAAAGCCTCCTGGTTCTCATGGCAAGCAGGGCTGTGGGCACTGCTGGCAGCCATGGTGAGGGCTCCTGCTTCTCCCAGTTTTCGTCATCTTCGCAGCGTGGAAGACAGCAAGGTTTCATCCCTCCCCTTCCCAGACTGGTGAAAAATATCTGCTTAAAGTTAAGTGCATCCCTAAATCCGTGCAGAGGCAGCAGCCTTTGAGCTTCCAACAAAACTGTGGTAATAATAGTGGCAATTAAAGCTCACCCGAGGCTCGGCTCAGCTCCCAGTATAACCAGTACTGCCAAGGGAGAGTGCCCCTGTCAGGGGGTGTAAATGGGTCCCTTGTTCTGGTGCTGCTGTGGCCCCTGGGCCCCTTTCCTGCATCGGTTTCTCCCCGTGCTTAGCTCTTTCCAGGCTCCCAGAGTTTCCCCTCACTCTTCTGCCTGCTGGGGTTTGGATTTGGGTCGGGATCCTACATTTCTGCTCCACGACTCCTGAGGGTGGCTGTGCATCCCCTCCCCTTCATCCCTTGGTGCTGCCTGCACTGGAGAATCCCAAGTGCCAGGGATGGGGGAAGTCCCAGCTGGAGGCAAGACAGTGGGAATGGACACCGAGGCTCTGAGCAGTGTTCGCTGTCCCCCCAGGACATCTCCATGTCCCACGGTGTCCTCCAGCCCTGGTGGGTTCTGCTGCTGAGGTTTGTTTTGGAGGGAGCAAAGGAGCCATTTTCTGACTGAAACCACACAGAGAAGGAGAGGAAACACGGTGGGAGCTGACTTGAAAGAAAGTATGTTAACAATGTAAATTAGGCAGGAATGCTCCTGCCTGGGCTTTCTCCAGCTCTGCGGAGCAGGGATGGAAAGGTTTGACCTGTCGCAGGGTGATCCGGAGCCTGGAGTGTTTCCACGTGCTGCAATTCCCAGCAGCGGCGACTGGAGCCTGTTTGGCTGCCCCTGGAAATGGCAAAGGGCCCGGGATGGGCATGGAAGGGCGGGCTGGTGTCAGGAGCAGGGTGAGATGGTCCTGGGCAGGACTGAGCCGATTAGGGCCAAACCCTGATCCCGGTGATTATGACTGGCACACCCAGGAGATGAGCTTGGTGGCGTTCCAGCAAATCCCATTCTGGGACACGAGCAGGGCTGGAGCTCCTGCTCCCATTGTGGGACACCCTGCCCTTCCCGCCTGTGCTGAGAGCGTCCCATCAGCCTGGGAGGAGGTTTGGGGTGACCCCAATGCTCAGGGGCTTGGTGGCATCGTGGCCAAGGCACCGCGGGAGCCGCGTTGAGCAGGGACCCACCAGGATCCCAGGGTGGATGGTACCAACCTGGCCTCGGCCGCTAGAGTAGCTCTGTGTGTGTGTGTGTGTGTGTGTGTGTGTGTGTGTTCTCCTCCTCGTCCTCCTCCTCTCCTGGAGGACCCAGCAGAGCTGGTGTCCACACTGGCAATGGTGTTTTATTCCTAAATAAAGCCCTAAACCGTGGCTTTCAGGGCATTTTAGCCTGTTGTGGGCATGAGTTGGTGGGGCAGAGGGACTGGAGACAGTCCTGGGGCCTGGCCACCGGTGTGGCATCCTGAGTATGGAGAGACCATGGATGGCTCCTGTAGCTTTTTGGGCTGGTCTGTAAAAAGCCCTTTTTATCCCAGTTCCTGCTCCAGGTCTGGCTGGGGGATGGTGTGAAGGTGCAGGTTGGATTTGTGTGTTAGTGTCCTTTGGGAAAGTGGTGACACTGGGCTGTGGAAGCAGGGGTCGTCCCTGTCCTGGAATGTGGTTCAGGGCAGGGTCACCAGTGATGGCAAGAGGGTCTCTGGCACTGGTGGCCTTGTGATGTTGGGCTGAGGAGGAGCTTTTGTAGGGCCAGGTGGGTTTGGTTGGATAACAGAGCTTGGGGGCTGCTCTGCTGCCCCTCAAAACCCAGGAGGGGAGTTTGGTTCCTTTTGGTGCTTCTGGGAGTGGATTCTGCCTTCATGGAGGCTGCCACATGCTAATTAACAGCATGGAAACCCCTTGTTAATCAGAGCTGGGGACATTTGTGCTGCCAGCCCCAGGTGTATGAAGTGGGAACGGTCCTGGTCACTGCAGGGACCTGCATGGGCTGGCACAAAGCCAGCGCTGGGACATGCCATGGGCCAAGGGGGATCTCTGGGGAACCCCAGGGAGCTGGGGATTGTCTCTGGAAGACCCCAATGAGCCACAGGCTGTCCCCAGGTGACCCCTGTGAGCCAAGGGGTGTGCCCGAGGGACCCCAGTTCCCATCAGCAGTGCTGGAAACTCTAAGGGAAATCAAAAATCAGATGCTGCAAGAGTTGCCATGAGATTGTGAGAGCTGGCAACACCCAATCAGTTTTTTTTAATTTTGCTGAAAGCATTTCATTGTTATTTAATGTCTTGTTTGTGCATTTTTAAATGAACCAGCTTGAGCTGCGCTTCCGAAACCTTTTTCCTTGTAAAATGCCGCTGGTTTGCCCCAGGCAGCAGGTCCAGGGATGGGGTGTGAGTGCAGCTCATCATCCAGGCATCATTTATCTGCACGGACATTCCTGGAGATGGCACAGACAGGGATGGAGTGTGCCCTGCCGTTGCTGTTTAATCCAGCTCATAAAATCAGTGGCCACTGGAAGTGTCTGGATTCCTGGGGTGGGGGGGGGGGGGAGCTTCATATTGCAAATTTTTTTTTTTTCTTAGTGTGTGTGGGTAATTTTTGGCTTTTTAAGACAAAAAAATCGAGTTCAATTTTGTTGCTTTACAGCATCCATGTGAATGTAACTTAAACCAAGTTGGCTTCCAAGTGCTTGGCGTGTGAGAGGCGGCGGAGCCTCCTCCGGAGCGGTTCTGCAGGCGGGTTCCTGGGAAGCCCAGATAACAGTGCTGCTGTTCCAGGGAACGCTTTGTGGCAGGGCTTGGGTTTCACAAAGGCCAAATCCCCCTGGGAGCTTAGGAAATATCTTCCCAGAACACAACCAGGGAAACGCTGGCATGGGTCAAAAAGAAAATAAAGAGCGGAGCTGGCAGGAGAGGCAGAGGCTCCGTGTCTTGGGGGGATGTGAGCCTTTGCTTAATCCCAGAGAGGAGCTTTGCAGAGCTCAGCTCCAAGACTTGTTTTTTCCAGCAGCCAAGGATTGCGTTAGCTGAGAGATTTAAGAGCCCAGCAAAAGCCCTGGATCATCTCTGTGGGAGGATAAGCAGTTTTCCCTGAGGATCTCTGCCCAGAACAGATGCTGAATTGGGATTATTTTTTATATGTAGATATTTAAAAATAAATGTCTTGGATTCATTCCAGTTAAGGACCTTAAATTCAAGATTCTGTGGTGACAGGAGCACAAGCCCATGTAGGGCATGGCGCAGGTCAGCACCTCACAGCCAAAGGGATCCTGCAGTGAAGCTTTTCCCTGTGTGGTTTATTTAGTGAGTAATTTGATTTCACTGCTGATCCCAGGGGATGCCCTGGAGGAGGAACTGACCCTGCCAGGGTGTCCCCAAGGGATCCTCACGCTGGGACAGCACCTCTAGCACAGATTTTTGGCTGATTCTCAGTGATTTCTAGCAGTGTTTTCATCCTGCTGCAGGAGCTCTGACCCGGTAAGAATGGAGCAGGAGGAAAATGGTTTTAAAATGTGCTTTTTAAACCCAAACATGTGATCCCAGATGGATTTTGGTGACCCCAGACGCGCTCCCCTTGTCCTACTGCACAGAGCCCCGTGTGTCCTTTAAGGTCACACGAGTCCGACCCTCTTGGGCCAGTTGAATCATTTCCTGTTTTCTTCAGTTTTTGAAGAACTCTGAGGCAGGCTGGAAATGTTTGCAGATAGGGTGAACTGGCTGCTTCAGGGCCATGGGAAAGGTGCAGCAGGGTTAAATGTGCAGAGGGAGAGGAGGGGTTGCAGGGCTGCTCTGGGTGTGTGCAGCAGGTAGAGGAGGGGCTTGGGAGCCCCAGCCTGGTTTGAGTTGTTGCACCGAGGATTTTTCCTGCTTCCAGAACCAGTCTGGGACTGGGAAGTCAACACCACGAGCTGGTTTTTAATAAAAAACTCGGTTGCTAAGGGAATCTCTGTAAAATTCAGGAGCAGTTTGCAGCAGTTCCGAGTGTGCCCTGGTGCCTGTGATGGGCACTGCTGGTGGTGACCCTCGTGTGTGAGCAGTTTTTGAGGAATTTGGTGGCCAAGGTGCCCCTCCTGAGCCAGAGGAAAGCTGTCTGGACACAATCCTGAGCGATGGGCTCTGGGGAACTCTGCTTGAACAGGGAGATTGGACTTAGATGACCTTCGGTGGTTCCTTCCAACCTGAACCATTCTGTGTGTCAGGACTGGTCATTTTGCATCCCTGTTTCTTCCTGGATGCTGGGATTGAGATGGTCAGGCTGGTGCTGAACCCTGATCCACCTCTGTCCCCCCCGGGCATTGCAGCCACAGCCAAAATTGCCCAGAGAAGCTGTGACTGCCCCATCCCTGGAAGTGTCCGAGGCCAGGCTGGAAGGGGCTTGGAGCAACCTGGCGTAGTGGAAGGTGTCCCTGACATGGCAGAGGATTGGAACAAGATGATCTTTAAGATCCCTTCCACCCCAGGCCATTCTGGAATTCTTTGAAAATTCCATCCCCCCAGCACAGGGATCCCTGGGGGTGACCACTCTGTGGACCACTTTGTTTTGCTCTGTAAAATCCCTCCTTGAGGGGATGAAGGAGTTGTGAGGTTTGGTGTTTCATGGTGCCTTTTGGCCGAGAGAGGAAGGAGGAGGGAATTGCTGCCTGGATTTTAAATTTGGAGTGAAAGGCTCTAAGAGATTTCCCTGTGAATGTGATCTGAGACAAATCCTCTCTGCAGGCAGGGAGCATAGTGGTGCTCCTGCTGAGGGAAGGTTAAAACCCATCTGGGGGGACGTTTTCCTTAGACCACGGGTGAAAATGAACACCCTGAATCTCCGAGGTGCCTCTTGCCAGGGATGTGGTGCTGTGCCATGAGCTGGAGCTGCCTGGCACGAGGGTTGCTGGTGGGAGCAGCATCTGAGGGAATGTAATGGGTCCTGCAGACCTGGAGAAAACCGGGATTTGTTGCCCCCTGGCCACCCTGAGGAGCTGTAAAGCATTTTCCATGGCACGAGGGGAAGCACTAAACTCCTCACGTGCCCCTGTGCCGTTCATCCTGCCAAGCTCAGCCTTCCCAAGCTGCAGGGAGCTCTTGGATGTTCAGGTTCATCATCCTGGTCCCCCTGGCTGGGAGGGGATGGCACCAGTGGGTGATGCCGGTGTCACCCAGACCAAGGGTGTGGAGCTGCCTTAAATACCTGACTGAGGTTAATCCCGGGTCTGGGTGAGCCTGGGCAAAGCACAACTTAGCCTTGGTTCCTCCCTGCCCGGGGCTGGGCGGGAAGGGGGGGTCCCCGGCCTATGGGTGGATTAATCTGGGCCACTCCTGGTGAAGGAAATGCATTTTTTGTTTTGTTTTCATTTTTCTGGAGTGGTTTTGGACAATTGGCTTTCAAAAATAGACTCAATGAGAGGAAATCCATTTGTTAACCTGTCCCTGTGGCGAGGACGGGGGGCAGATACAGCGCTTCCTCGGGGCTTTATTTACGGTCACATCTGCCTGAGAGCCACCCCAAAGCCATAAATTAACTCGAATTTCTCGTCTCCCCCACCCTCTCCTCCATGAATCAGGATTTAAACGGACAGAAGGAGCTGTGCCCACGTCTCTGCCACCTGAAGAAAGGTCCCAATGGCTATGGCTTCAACCTGCACAGCGAGAAATCCCGGCCGGGGCAGTTCATCCGCTCCGTGGATCCTGACTCGCCAGCTTCCTGGGCAGGGCTGCGGCCCCAGGACCGGCTGGTGGAGGTAATGGGGGGACAGCAGCAGGGATAGGACCCTAGGGAAGCTGAAACAACCCCCATCCCCTGACCTTTCCTATCTGATCCACCTAGAATTCCTCTAATTTGGAGCCTTAAGGCCGATGGGGCTGCTCTGGCAGTGGCTTTGTGCTCCTTCCTCTCCTGCCAAGTGGGCATTTGTGAGCTCCGGGTAGAATTATAGAGTAGAAACTTGGAGTTGTTTTGGCTGGAAAAGCCCTCCAAGACTGTTGAGTCCAGCCATTCCCCCAGCACTGCCAAGACCACCACTGACCCATGTCCCCAGGGTGCTGTGCTGGCTCTGGCTGGCACCGAGGAGGGTCGTGACTGTGGGCATAAGGCCAGGTCAGTGCCACCCAGATGAGCTGACGCCCTGCCAGGGACTGCTTGGAGAAGTAGGGAAAAAGGCTTTGCAGAGAGTTTAAGGCACAAAATTATGAAAGATGGGGGAAAGTGCTCTTGGAAGCATCTTGCTGGTTACCAGGTGCTGGACAACGCTTTTTGTCCAAGATGGGGCCAGAAAGTTTGGATGGGGCTGGGAATTGCCCTCTCTTTGGTTTGTGTGTTGTGTTTTCCCTGGAGAAGGAGGTTCCCCCATCCAGAGCTGCCTGTCTGGGCAGAGGGACAGGCAGGGACTGACCCAGCAGCCAGCACAGCAGCCATCCCCCCTTCCCCTGTGGGAGCACATGGATATCCCCTACTCAGGCTGCTCCCCAGGAGGATGAACGCAAAACCACCCCAAAGGGACCAAGCTGTGGCCCTCGCTTCCGGCTCAGAGCAGGAATGGGATTTGCAGCCCTGGAAGAGTGTGAGCTGGGAAAATCCTGAGACCAGAGCACTCTCTTGCTTCCCAGCCCCATGTTTAATTACTCCCCAGCCAGTGGGAGCTGCTGCCTCTTCCCAGCAGCTGAAAGTTTAATGCAGGGAGCAGCGTGGGACCAGGGCCGGGCGCAGAGCACGGGTGGCAGTGGCTGTGCTGGTGTCACATCCAGGGGTCGTGTTATTTATTTATGGGCTTGGCCCGGGGCCTGGCACACACAAAGCAGCTCGGGGTGAGCCGGCGAGCTCAGAAACCTGATCTCCTCCCTGCCTGCTCTCTGGGACTTGGATAAATATTTGATGCCCCCCAGCCCTGTACCAGGGTGGGGGGAGAGCAGCCCTGGGCTGCGTGGCCCGGCTCAACCAGGGGTGAGCCCTGGGCATGGATTGGGGTTGGCAGGACAGGGATGGAGCAGGGCTGTGAGCCAGCAGCTGAGGGTGGCAGCGCCTGGAATGAGGTGCAGAGCCTGGGAAGGGATTCCTTTTCATCCCAGCCCTTGCAGCCATGCCCTGAGGAGCAGGGGGAACCTGGTTCCCTGCAAAGCGTTTGGGGCTCAGGCTCTGCAGGCTCCTCCTGCCTCGTGGCTTTGGATGAGGACGAGCCCTGGTCGTGCCGAGGCTGCCGGGCTGGGCTGTGCAGAGCCCTTCCCGGTGGGACAAAGGGTGATTCATTCCCCCAAACAATGTCCTGAGTCACCATTGTCCCCTCGCTGCAGGGAACAATCGGGAGTGCAGGATCACATTCCCTGTAGGTCCTGGCTCACACGCAGGGAAGGGAGAGATGAATCCGTGGGCCAGGCACAGGGACTCACTCATCAGGGACACAAAAACCCGTGGTTTTCCATCCCAGAGGGATGAAGGATGGCATGGTGATGTCGCAGGACACAGTGGTGCACCCAGCCTGCTGTCTGTGCCCACAGACAGCCTGAGACTCCTGGGGCACGTCCAAGGGAAAGGCTGGGTTTGACAGCACCAAAGAGGGCAGGCAGAGGGTTTTCGTGGGAGCCTGGGGTCTGTGATTCCCCGTGGATGTGTTTGGGATGCCTGCAGAGGTGTGTGGTTACACAGAGAATGCTCTGACAGAGGCACTGGGAGGATTTAGGAGGCCGTGGTTGGCTGGAGAGGGGGAAGGAAAAAGCCTGTAGCCTTCCTACCATCCCAGTGGGAATGAGAAAAGGAAAATCCCACCCCTTAGGGAAAGAGGGGGCTGCTCTGGGGGTCTGGGAGCCAGGACCAGCATCTCTGGGCACAGGTTTGGGTTCTGATGCTGTGGCTCTGCAGGTGAACGGGATAAACGTGGAGGGCCTGCGGCACTCGGAGGTGGTGTCCCACATCAAATCCAGGGAGAGCGAAGCCAGGCTCCTGGTGGTGGACCCCGAAACAGACGAGTACTTCAAGAAGCTGGGGGTGACCCCCACGGAGGAGCACACCAAAGGTGAGACCTTCCTTTCTCAGGGTGACCCTGTGCTGTTCCCATGACTCACCATGCCATGGGTGGGATCTCAGGAGTGAGGGAGAGTCATGTTTCCCTCCTGTCTCATCCCTCAGTAGTTTCCTGAGCACCACCCAGCTATTTATAAATAGCGAGAATACACCCTCATCCAGCCAAAAAACAGTTTGTTGCTTTTACACGGTGAATAATTAACTCTAGAACTTGCTGCCATGAAGGGACTGAGGTGTGGTGGGATGTGGAGGGGAGCCTTCAAAGCCAGGTTGAACAGGGCTTGGAGCAGCCTGTTCTAGTGGAAGGTGTCCCTGCCCGTGGTGGGACTGGATGAGCTTTAAGGTCCCTTCCAACCCGAATCACTCCATGATTCTCTGATTCCCTGATTGCTCCTTGCTCCAGAGAAGGAACCTGTGGGCACCTGGAGAGCCCCGGAGCGAGGCCGGTGTGTGCAGAGGGAAGGGCTCCACGCCGGCTGATCACGGCATGGCCGGGGCAGGAAATGTTTTCCTGCCGCTGAAACCTGGCAGGGAAAGCTGCTCATCCACTCCCCAACCTGCCCCACTGCCGGGTGGGGACCCGGCTCCCGGCCCAGCCTGTCCCCGGCTCAATGGGCAGCTCTGTTTCCCAGCACAGCTGTTCCTTATCTGATCCCCAGCGCGCTCCAGGGATGCTCAATGGGCAGATTTGTCCCGAGAAATGGGTCAGACAATGCTGGGGAGCTCACAGGGTGTCAGATGCTCCCAGGGGGAGCCGGGGCTGTCTGCTGGCACTGCCATAAAGGAGCCCTTGTTGCCTGGAGGGGACAGAGCCATGGGGAGGGTGGGTGGATGCTCCAGGCCCTGCATTCACCAGGGAGCAGGAATTGGGTCTGTGCCAGACACTGTTGTGACAACACCATGATGCTGGTTTTGATGAAGATTTTTGAGTTGACTACTGAGATTTTTGATTACAGAACTTGTGAAAACAAACTAATGGTCAAAAAAAAAAAGGGAGTGTGCAACAGTTGATGCCTGTAGAAGGAGGTTACTTGGTGCCCTTCCTGGCAGGTTTTCCTCTGATTGCAAGGGTGAAATGGAGCGAATTCAGGGGATTTGGCAAGGATGTGATTCCAGAAGGGCACAAAGAGAAGGGAAAGGCTCTTGTGTGGGTTGGGAAACAGCATAGGACAAAGTCAAGGCTCAGGATGAGCTGGTGAGGTGGGATGGGGACGAGGAAGGTGTCTGATGGCAGGTGATGATGCTGAGGGATGCTTTCCTGGGACCTGAGGCAGCAATCCCAGCTGAAGGTGCTCACTGTGTGTTTTCTCTGTCCAGGTGTGGTACCCCAGCCCATGACAAATGGATCTGCACAAACTCAGGTGAGTCCTTGCCTGCTGCAGGTGATAGCTGGGGGCTGCAGCCTGGGGGGATGTGTTGGAGTGATCAGGAGGGGTCAGGGTCTTTCCCTGGCTCCCACCTATGCCAGGTGAGCCTGTATGCCTGAAGGCTCATTTAGCTCAGCTTTACTGCTGCTGCCTGGTTTTAATTACTCCCCACTACAGCTTTAATTTAGCGGTTGAACAAGGCCAATTTCAGCCCCATTTAATCCCAGTGAGAGAGGGAGGAGGTGGCAATGTCCCAGGTCTGGCAGGAAGGGGACCACACTCTGCCTGGGGCGGGGATGTGGCAGAGCAGCAGCTCTACTGGAAATCCCAGGGAGCTCCTGTGTGTGTAGGGTCCCCTCAGCAGGACCATTCCCTGCAGGTTCCATCCCACCCCTGGAGCAGCCCAGCATTGCTGTACCTGGCATTTATTGCGTTAACTCTGTCTGGCACAAACCAGACTGACATTCTCCTTTCCTCCAGCTGAACGGAGGATCCACATCTTCATCTCACAGTGACCTGCAGAGTCCTGGGAAGGAATCCGAGGTAAAAACCCCAAACACTCCCTGTCCCTTTTACACCCTGGTGTGGGTACAGTCCTGCCTCACAGTGCTGTGGATTGATGTGTTTTCAGTTTATCTCCCAGACTTGGGTTCACTTGTATCCACCCAGCAACTAAAATCCAGGGTTTTCTCTCATCCCTTGCACTGTGGGTGTTCACTGGCACCTTCGTGGGCAATGATTCCTGCTTGGATAGTTTGGAAGGAGGTGGGAGGTGAAAAGATGTCTGCAGGAGTTTGGGATCTGAAATGTAATTACACTGATGAGCTACAGCAAGGCTGGGAATCCATGAGGAGCATTGTGAGGCTCAAGTGCTGCTACCAGGACCAGGGCAGGCTAAAATTTAAAAAAAGTCTTTTTTTTTTTTTCTAGTTTGGAGCACAGTGAATTTATCACAGTGTTTAAAGGAGGGGAGGAGTTGGTTTTGGTGACTGGCTGGGCTGAAGGGGTTTCTTTGGTGTGGTTCAACACTGAAAAGGGACAAAACTGGTTGGGCAAGGTGAAGTGGCAACCAAAAGTCAACACAAGGCATAGATTGGTATTCTCAGGTGTTATTGATTTTTTTTTCCTCTTAAAATAAGAAGTGGGGATTTGTATTAAGAAGTAGGGGATTTGTAAAGTGCTCAAAAATTTATCTTCGGCACAAGGTTCTTCTAAAAATAGAGCGAAGTCTCCATGCACGTGCTCTGTGGGGTCTCTGCCATGCTGGTCCCCTGCCCCAGGAGATTTGGGAGCAGGAATGTGACAGCACCAAGTGCTCTCTCATGGCCTCTCTGTGAGCACCCACAGCCCTGGAGCCTCTCGGGCACCAGCTGGGTCCAAGCTGTGGCCAAGTGCCTGCAATCTGCCACCTGCATTTCCCCGTGAGCAGTGAATAATGCATGTCCTGATCCCATGGCTGCTGCCCTGGGAAAGCCAGGCAGTGTTCCAGTGGGGAGCACAGTGGGTTCTCCCCTGAGCCACCTTTGGGCTGTTCAGGGGTCACTGCACCAGAAGTCAGAGTCCCTGGGGTGGAGAAGTTGGAAATGTGGGCTGTGCCCCAGTGCTGGAGCCTCCCGTGGAGTCACCTTTGGGCCATTCAGGGGTTGCTGTCCTGGCAAGAAGCCAAAGTCCCCGAGGGCATGGGGGGTTTCCTGGGCTCAGTTTGGCTCAGTTTGGCTTCGTTCAGCCCAGCAAGGCCGGCGCCGTTATCTCACAGCACTGGTGGAAGGCCCTGCCCGTGGTTATCAGCAGGGTTTGCGCACTCTGTTTCAGAGCTGGGCATGCCTGGTGGGGCAGCAGTGCCAGCAGGAAAGCTCTGAAAGGTTTGCCTAAAACCAAAGACCCCCATTCTGTGTGTTTACCCACACCTGACACAAGTACAGCTGTGCAGCACCTTCTGTGTTCCTGCTTTTCCACTTGCTGCTGTACATTGTTCAGGCAGGTGAAACACCCCCACACAATGCAGTGTTGGAATGAACTCTGTGGCCAGTGAAACCATGGGCTAGGCACAGGGAAGGGGCTTTGACCTTCTGCTCCTACAAAACCCATCCCTGCACATCTGCTTATTGTGCAGGCTGGAGGAAATTCTTCATGGAAGGGGTTGTTAAGCATTGGAAGTGCCCAGGGAGGTGGTGGAGTTCCCAAAGGAATGCCTGGATGTAGCACTCAGTGCTCTGGGCTAGGGACAAGGTGGGCATCAGGCACAGCTTAGACTTGATGATCCTAGAGAGTTTTCGAGCCTCAGTGATTCCATGGAAGGCTGTGGGATGCTGCAGTGGTGTGGGAATGCTGCTGGGGATGACAGCTCTCGTCCCTTCTCCACGCAGGACGGAGACACGGACAAGAAGGACCCATTTGAGGAGAGTGGGCTGAGCCTGAGCCCGACAGCCGCTGAGGCCAAGGAGAAGGTGAGGGCCAAGCGTGTGAAGAAGCGAGCGCCGCAGATGGACTGGAACAAGAAACGGGAGATTTTCAGCAATTTCTGAGCCCGGCTGGTGGCCGCCGTCCGCTCTCCTCCCGCCCCAGCTCGGACATTTCTGAGATGCCTACGCCCTGTCCTTCGGTGTCTACATGAGGTGCTTTGTGCTCTGCTCTTCGCTGGTTGCTTTTACAAGGCATATTTTAAAGTCCTTTTTATTTTTATTTTTTATTATTATTATTATTATTATTATTGTTACTCACCAGCGATTCTCATAAGACAAATGTGACCAAAGCTCCTTTTCTTGCTTGCTCTTGAGCCCGGCTCCAGCTGCCCACCGTCCCCTGTTCCCGTGAGAAAAGACTGGAAGAATTTTAACTCTTTATTTCTTACCTGCATTGTTTAGGCTTCTGTTACTTCTTTTTTACTTTTTATGTGGGGTGTTTTGGCTTTGTGGGTGTCCCAGACTGAGCCCCGTGGGATGCTCTGTGCCCCTGTGGAAATGGCTTACCGTGGGTACCCACAGGGTGGGGGTGCCAGGGACCCCCTCCCCAGCTCCCCATGCCCAGCATTAGCTACTCCCACCATGGGAAAATGGACTGTGGCTGGAAAACGCTTTGCTATTGAAGCAAAAACATTTGTTTTGTTGGTTTTGGTTTTTTTTTTTTAATGAAGTCCCATGTATTTCCAGTTAGTTTAGGAACCTCCCCCCGACCAGCAGCTCCTGCCTGAGAGTAAAGGCCCCTTTTTCACCCCCCCGACAGCTCTGCAGAGGGGAGAGGGTGGGGTTTAAAAGCAAACCCAAAGGCCACAGCCCTCCCCACCTGCAGCCGTGGATGTGGCAGGGGAAGGAGGGAGCGGGGCCGGTCCTGCCCCACGGAGCACGAAGATGAGAACCACGAGATGCCACAAAACCTCTTTGGACAGACCTGGAAGTGGGGATGAGCCAACATCTGCTTCCAGGAGGGAACACAGGGATGCAGCACTGACTACAGGCTCGGCGCTGGGGAGTGGGGCTGGTCCAGGTCCCACCTGGGCTGGGATTTGGTGTCCCCAGCCCGGGAGTGCCTCACTGTTGGAAGGACATCCTTGGAAGCCGTGGGGAGCAGGAGATGGAGCAGGCACTGGTGTGTTGGAGTGGGCAGTACCTCTGGCTTCCTGTGGCCTCCTTCAAACCCCCACTCTCAGCATTCAAAGTGTATGTTTAAAGTGTTACAGATTAAGTCCATTTAAGCTCTTTATTGTTGCCTTTGGCTGTGTGAGTGAAGGTGACTCAGTGGAGCTGCAGCTCACAGGTAGCAGAGCTGTGTTACCAGGGCAGGGGGCTGGGGCTGTCCCACTCCCTCCCACACTCCAGCAGCAATCCCAGCCCCGCTGTGGGAATACAAAGCCACTTTTCCCAGCTGAAAGCAAACGGCAGCGCTCACTGGCCATGGATGAAGTGTGAACACAGAGCTGTGGCTTTGCCCTGCCTCACTGCGGCCCTTCTGTGATTAAAAACCCTGGGGTGGTCAGTGTGCTACGGATGTGGGAGTGGCTCTGCGTGGATTTCCTAAGGTATTTCCAAATTATGGAGCTAAAAGGTGCCTTATACCATTCTCTGCTCTCCTCAGCAGCGGGCTGGGGCTCAGCACGGGGTGTTTGGCTTCCCTGGGGAGCAGCTGGTGCCTGTGGCCCTTTGCTGCTGGCAGGAGAGTGTAGAGAGCCTCAGGGGTGAAGGAGATGAGTTCTCTTTATGAAAGTTATCATTTAGGATTGTTGATGGGCTGAACAGGTTGAAAATAATGACTTTGGAGAGGAACTGGTGCAGGTGTTTGGCTGTGGGTGACGAGACAGGCACTGGGATGATGGGGGATGTGGAGAGGTTGCCTCCCCTCGGGGCTCTGCCATTTACAAGACACCTTTTCCCCATCCCACTTCAAATTACCTGCTCTCTTTTTGGCCCCCAAAATACTATCTTCTCTCTCTGGGTAATGTTTGGAAGGAGCCCCTCTTTTCCATGGTGTGCACGTTGCTTCCTGTGCCCGCGTCGCCAAACCCGGGCTGTGCAGGGCAGAGCGTTCCCAGGACACTCTGATGCACGTCAGAGAGCACAGACCTGGTGTAAACACCCCATTTCTCATCCAAGACTGCTGTAGTTGATGGGGGAAAAAAAAAAAAAACAACCTTATTTAGTTTTGAATGTAGATCAAAAGAAATCAGGTGTGCAAATCCATACTGGTAAGATTGAAAATCTTAATCTCTTGGTCCATGGAAACTGCTCCTGGTTGAAGCATTACTGCATTCCTGACATCTTGTAGCTCAGTAGTAATTATTCAGTTCTTGTACATTTAACCTGGAAAAGAAAAATCAATAAAGTCTAAGGCTGTCAGCAGCACTGCAAACCCACCATGTACAATGTAATGTCAGTAATAAACTTGGTTTGCCATGTACCCAGCACTTATCTGCTCCTTCCTCAGCTGCTCAGGGAGCCCAGAGCGGAATTGCAGCCCTTTAGCACATTGTAAACTTTGCTTCCTCCCTCGCCTCTTTAAAGAGGAGCTGGAATTACACCTTTGAAGCTCCACAATGAAGTCAGCACTGCCCTTTCTTTGAAGAACAAAACACAGGGGTGGTGGTGTCCCTCTGTCAGCTCCTGGGGACACAGCCTGGCTCCCGTGGCTGCTGTAACCCTTGTGGCACACACAGAGTGGCACTGGCTCATCTCCTGGTCCTGCTCTGCATCATCCCCTTGCTCTTCTGCTGCCAGGACCCGGAGGTCACTTGTCCAGGCAGTGATTCCCTTTGCTCCTGGCTTGGGAAGGCTTCAGCTGTACCTCAGAATCTCAGGATCACCAAGCTTGGAAAAGCTCTCTCCAGGATCATCAAGTTAAACTCGTGCCTCATTCCCACCTTGTCCCCAGCCCAGAGCACTGGGTGCCACATCAAGGCCTTCCCTGGACACCTCCAGGGATGGGGACTCCACCACCTCCCTGGGCAGCTCCTTCCAGGGTTTAACCACCTTTTCCACGAAGAAATTCCTCCTGCTTGTCCCCCTTGGATGTCCCCTGGCACAGCTCTTGTCCTGTTGGCAGCACACCTCATGGTGGCAGGGCTGGGCAGGTGGGTGCTGCCCACTCTCAGCTGGCAGGGCAGGGCTGGTTGCCATGGTCTCAGCCTTGCTGAGGTTACCCATGTTCTCCTCCCCTCGCTCAGTGTCACACAAATGCCAGCAAACCTCGTGGGTGCAAAAAAAACGCTCACCACCTTTATTAAATGAGTATTTACAAGCAGCAGCAAGTCCCTGAGGACAAAGCTTTCCTCTCCAGTGACTCAGCATGGCACAGCTGGGATGTGCTCAGCCATTCACCCAGGCTGGAGCCTTCAGCTCTGTCCCAGCAGGATTGCTGCCTCTCAAAGCCCCTTTTTCCTCTGGAGAGCTGAGCCATTGCCAGTGGCTGCTCCCTTGAGCTGCTGCAGCAGGCTCCTGTCCCCTGCAGTCACACTGCCAGCCCTGTGCCAGGCCCAGCTTTACCAGGGCTCAGCCCAAGCAGCTTTGTGGCTCTCCAAAGGCTGGATGATCCCTCAGTCTCTCTTGGCAGCTGGGCAAATGTCTTGGTTGAGGCACTGGCTGCAGCGAGGGTTCACAGGCAGGCAGGTCTGCTGCCCAAAGCCCACCAGGAGCCAGTTTATCTCCTTCCAGAGGTCCCTGCAGTGAGAGGAGAAACTTCAGTGTTGCCATGCAGCTGCGTGGAAGGGGCAAGGAGCAGCCTGTGGTGTTAATGGGATCCCTTTCCCTTTTCTGCCTGTTCCTCCTGGCTTCCCCTGGAGGTGAAGCCTCCCCAGCCTCCCAACCCTTCCTGATCCCTGCTAGGAACAGCTCTCCCAACCTTTCCTGATCCTGCTGAGCTGGGTGGGGAGCAATGCTTGTGCTCAGGCATGTGCCAGATGCGGAGATGTCCCTGTGTAGGTGTCAGCTGGTGTTTGATACTGAAAATTAATCACCAGTGAAGGCCAGTTCCAGCCCTGGGCTGATGATGCTGTGGCCACTGGGCTCAGCAAGGCCCTGTGTGGAAAAGCACCTGGCTTGGGTCATGGTAAACTTGGTAAGGCAAAAATCAGGGATCAAGAGCTCCACTAGTGGTGATTGATCCATCTGGCAGCAACAGAACCAGCACGCAGGTGAGATGCTGCTGCTGCAGCTCTGGCAGAGGGGAAACACCTGCAGCTGCTGGAAAGAGGAGGGAGCTGAAATGCAGTCCCTGAAACTGCTCCAAGCGGGACTTAGTGCAGACACGGCTCCTGCAGCCAGCAGGGGCTCAGGGCTCACCTGGGCAGCCACTCCTCCAGTGCCACCCGAGTCTCCTCGGGGTGCTTGGTCTCCTTCTTCACCCACTTGAGCCTGTTTGAGATCCTGTGCACATGGGTGTCCACAGCTGGGGAGGGAGAGCCCAGAGTTTAGGTGGGGCAGGCACACCTGAACGGAGAGAGCACAGCCAAAAGCTGCCTGTGACACCCACCAGGCCCAGGGCAGGGCTTCCCCTGCGGGCAGCAGGAGCAGCCAAGTGGAACGGGAGCAGAGGGCAGGGAAGGCTCACTCCAAGAACAAACATTTTCTTCCCAGGCCTGGAGCCAAAAGCATTTGGGGTGGGTGTCTCTCCCCAGGCTCACACAGTCCAAGGCAGCCTCTCCTAAGGTTCCCCTGCTCCACGGAGCAGGCACAGGGCAGCCTGGCCCCAGTTCCCTCTCTACGTTCTCATCCTCCCGGAGTTTCAGCTGAAGTTACGCAAATTGTGATCTCTGCCCCTTCCTTTGCCCACATGGAAAACACATTTCATAATACCCACCAGCAGAGAGGGCTTGGGAGGCTTAAAGCAGTGTTTATAATGTGCTTTGAGCTCAAAAGCTCTGAATGCAAAGTGTATTATTGTTAGATCAGCAGTGATAAACCTGTCTCTAGGGCTAATTGGGCAAAACTCAGGAAATTGCTGTAAACAGGAAGACTTAGCCTTGCCTCCCAAATCAAAACCGAGCACACAATTATTTGGAAAACACTTGGCTGCTTTGGCTGCCGCTGGACTTCCCCACAGCAGGAGAACAAGAGACCCCAAGGGCTGTTTGATGTAGTGCAAGGGCCACGGCCTGTCCAGCTGACGGTCACTGGAGGGGCTGCAGGATCCAGCTCCCACCCACTCGCTCACCCTGGCTTTCCCAGGGCTCTTCCATCCAAGCAGCAGATCCTTTTGGAATACTAATCCGTCCCCAGGGGCCCCAGGCTGGGACCTGCAGATGATGGTCCAGCCCCATCTGGCACCAGCTCCCCAGGCAGTGACATCTCTTGGGAATTTCTGCTACCAAATCTGGGGAGAAACAGCAGCTGCTTAAATCCTACAACTCACTGAGTGAGTGGCTGAGGGTCACATCGTTCCCCTACCCAAATGCTCTGCAGTTGACTGACCTAAAGGGATGTTACCAGGCTCCTGGGGCTGGGGCTGCAATGCTTCCCCTCTGCCTGGGGAATGGATTGGGCAGGATTTAGGAGAGGGATGGGAAAAACCCAGCCCAACTCACCTATGCCAGCCACGCTGTCCCAGGCAATGTGCATGGCCAAATGGGCCATTTTGGGCCCAACTCCTGGCAGCTGCACCAGCTCCTCCACGGTGCTCGGGATGTCACCCCCGTACTTCTGCTTCAGGATGGCTGTGGTCTGCTTTATGTACTTCACCTTGTTCTGGAAAACCAAGGGGAAAGGCACACAATCCAAGCTGCCCTCCCATACAAGGAAAACAGATCAACAGCCCAGAACAACAACCACTGCTCAGTGTGTGTGACAGGTGAGGCCACACATGGGAGCTGTGGAGGGGAGGCAGAGCCTTGACTTCTTGAAGTCAAAATGCTGAGAGCTGGGAGCTCCAACCTCCCTGCACACTGCAGGCCCTGCAGCCAAGAATCTCATCTTGCTGGCAATACAAAGTGCCAAAATTGGTATAAAATTCAGCTTTTAGCCTGACTCCAGGGGAAAAGCTCCCCATGGGAAGGGCACAGGGGGTTCCTCTGTGTCCACGTGGTGATCCTGCACTCACCCTCCAGAATCCCACGGGATAAATGATCTGTCCCAAGGTCTCATCATCCATCTGCAGCACGGTGTCCACGGTGAGACCACGCTGGCGCAGGCGCAGCATGGCAGCACTTGTCACCTGGTCCTTGGTCTGGCTGGACAGCATCAGGGCCAGCAGCACCTGGTAGCGCATGACCTGGGGACAAAGGGGACACTGAGACACCCAGGGAGGATCCGGCACCTCCAGCACCACCCTCAGGGCAGGGTGTGCTCCCACCCTTCAGCCGTATCCACCTCCAAGAGACTAGAAGGCTGCAACAGGAATAATCCATAACCTTTTATTCCACCATACAATAAAGGGAGAAAAGAAACACCTTCAAGCTCAGCTGTATCTGTGGGAGGGCAGGGAGCAGCTCTGTCTGCTGGGATCTCACTCCAAACATGCCAGGGCTAACCCACAAAGGGCTGGACAAAACTTTTCCTGAGGATGGGATTCTCAGGAGACCCCACAGGATGCACACAAATAGCCAATGATTTTTCATGCAACTTCTGCTCTAAGCAGCTTTTGAAAATCCCAACCCTTTCCCACCAGGCTTCAGTAGGAACTGGGTGTCTGGCTCCAGTGAGCTCCACACAGAACTAAATCTGAAGCACTGGGATGACAGCGACTGGGACAAGGAGGACAAATCCCAGAAATTCCTTTGCTGCTGCCATGCAGGGTTTAGCTAGGCCATCACCTCCTATTTCCCAATTCCTTCTCCCCAGATGTGATTCTGTCCCACCAGAGTGAGGAGGATGATGCAACTAACTCAAAATGACCTGGGATAACGTGGGACACAATCCTCCCTCCAGCTCTCCTACAAAGTTTACAAAACCACAGGTGCACCAGGAAAAATCCCTGAGTGCGTGGAAACAGGATAATCTCAGGGTACAAAGAAATGGTGTGAGGAGCTGAGGGTTACAACATCCACTTTTTCTTGGAAGCAACAACCCCTCTTCCCTAG
Organism: Monarcha castaneiventris obscurior; assembly: GCA_026261815.1. Taxonomy (NCBI): domain Eukaryota; kingdom Metazoa; phylum Chordata; class Aves; order Passeriformes; family Monarchidae; genus Monarcha; species Monarcha castaneiventris. The sequence goes on along the minus strand of JAMPIT010000856.1, from coordinate 7,634,065 downwards.
GGAAGAGAAGCTATTTCCATGTGGTGCACCGTGGACCCCTGGCCCCACAGCTGCCAGCCCACGTGGCTGAGAGCGTGTGATGTTCTCTGAGTCTGGGGTTAGAGCTCATCCTTCTCCCCAGGGATCCAAGCCCAGGGCACGATGCCAGCAGCAAAGACAGCGTTCCATGTGCTGAGGTTGTCCAGCTGTGTCCTCCAGACCCCTCCCTCAGAGGCCAGCAGGTCCTGCTGCTCCTCTGAGCCTGTCTCTGGATGATCCCCACATTCCTGCTCCAGGGGCTCCCACTGCTTCTCTGAGCCTGCCTCTGGATGATCCCCACATTCCTCTGCATTCCACGGTCATCTTGCTGGATACTTTCCTTGGACTCCTCCAGAGATTTTTAAGGAATAAAGGAACATGGCTTCACACCCTGCCAGCCTGCTCCATAAGGCAGCACTGCCCCTCACATTCATTACATCCTCTGGCACCAATCCCGGCCCAGAGTCCCAATCCAGTTTCTGTCCTGCAAACATCCCAAGTGAGACAGATCCAGGGGCAGCATGAGGGTGAGGGAGGCTGTGTTTTCCTGTGCCTGCCGGAGCTGGCAGCAGGACGCTGTTCCATGTGGGAATGCTGTTCCCTGTGGGAATGCTGTTCCGTGTGGGAATGCTGTTCCCTGAGGGAATGCCGTTACCTGCGGAGGTGCGCCGCTGTCGTAGCACTTCTGCACTCCCATCTCATCCACGGGAGCATCCCTGCTCCTCCTCATCTCCCGGATGCGCTCCAGCTGCTCCTGCCAGTCCCGAGGCTCCCAGCGCGGTCTCTGGGGCTCGGCCCCATCGCCCTGCCCGGGTTCATAGGCAATGGCAACGCTCTTCCTCCTCCTGCTGCGCCTCGGGATGCCGGCCGTGCCCTGGATCTGGCTCCCTGCACGGGATGGCAGAGAGATTCCAGGCTTGAGGAAAGATGCCTTCAGCCCTCACAGAGCTCAGTGACAGCCCCATGTGCCACCAACCACCCAGGGGACCGTGACCAGGGTGAGTTCTGTCCCCATACTCCCAACCCAAACACTGCACATCCCCCAGTCCCAAGCAGAGCCAGCACGGGGCAAGGGAGGGCAGAAGGACCTGGGAGACAAGTGACAAGAGGTGACAACAGTGGGGTCAACATGTCACACGATGGGGACACGTGTCCCAAACACAGGTGAGGCTGCTGAAGGTGCATCCCCAAGCCCCAGCCCAGACATCCCTTGCTGCCACATCCCGGGCTCCTAGGGGGATGTGACAAGGATACCCAGACCCTGTCCCCAGCCAGGCTGGGCCCTCACTGCTCCTGGTGCAGCCCCAGCCCTTCCTCGTGCCCAGCACAGCCCTGATCCCCCCTTCCCATACTTCCTGAAATCCTCAATTTCCCCTCTCCCGCATGCCTCGTGTCCTTGATCCACTCTTCCCGTACCCCCAAGAAGCCCCACTCCTCCTGTCCGTACCCCTATCCCCTGTCCCATCCCCTCCATCCCCTGTCCGTACCCTCCATCCCCCTTTCTGTACCCCGTTCCCCTGTCCGTATCCCTGTCCGTATCCCGATCCCCTGTCCGTACCCCCATCCCCTGTCCGTACCGCCATCCCCTGTCCGTATCCCGATCCCCTGTCCGTACCCCCATCCCCTGACCGTACCCCGATCCCCTGTCCGTACCCCGTTCCCCTGTCCGTATCCCTGTCCGTATCCCGATCCCCTGTCCGTACCCCGATCCCCTGTCCGTACCCCAATCCCCTGTCCGTACCCCCATCCCCTGTCCGTACCCTGATCCCCTGTCCGTACCGCCATCCCCTGTCCGTACCCCCATCCCCTGTCCGTACCCCGTTCCCCTGTCCGTACCCCCATCCCCAGTCCGTACCCTCCATCCCCCTGTCCGTACCCCGATCCCCTGTCCGTACCCCGATCCCCTGTCCGTACCCCCGTTCCCCGCGGCTGAGCGGAGCCGCCGCAGCGCCGCGGAGGCGGCGGGCCCGGACCGGGCCGCGCTCATGGCGGCCCCGCGAACTACCGGGCCCGGGGCGCACCGGGGCCGCCGGAACGGGCGGGGCTTCCGCGGGGGCGGTGCCGGCACCGGGCCCCGAGCGGAGCGGGCCGGGGGCGGCGGGGCCGGGCCGGCGGTGAGTGACGGGGGCGGCGGGGGCCCGGCAGCCTGTGAGGGGGACGCGCTGTGGGGCCGCGCCGTGACCCCGTTGTGTTTCGGGGGGCTGTGCTGTGACCCCGCGGTGGGTTCGGGGGGGCCTGGGGTGTGACCCCCGCTCTGTTTTGGAGGCGGCTGGGATGTGACGCTCGTTGTGTGTGGTGGGGGGCTGTGGTGGAACCCCCATTGTGTGTCCCTAAGCGGTTGTGCCATGTCCTGGGTTGGGGGGGGGGGATGTGGCGTGTCCAGGCTCGTTTGGGGGTCACGGGGGGACATTGTGTCATCGGCTGGGGTGGGTTCGGGCTGTGGGGGTCCCCAGGGCGGTGCACTCTGTGCGTCCCTTGGGACAGGGGGCTGGGGGCTGTGCGTGTCCCCAGGGATGGGGGGCTGGGGGCATGGCGTGTCCCCCGGTGACATTGGGCAGGAGGCCGTGGCGTGTCTCCTGGGATGCTGGGACAGGCTCTGTGGTGCATCCCCGGGAGCACCAGGGATTGCTGTGCCCAGGGTGTGGGGAAGGACATGGGATGTCCATGGGGAAGTAGGGATGCCAGGGTTGTGCAGGGTCGTGTGCCCAGGACAGGGGTCCCTAAGTGGGTTGGGCAGGGGGAGACAGTTTCTGGGGGTTGTTGCTGTAATGGTCATCCTTATCCTTGCCCCTATCTTTCTCTTGCCGTGGCAGCACTTGGATGTTCCAACACTCAGATTTGTAAGTCCTTCCTCACATCCACATCAACAGCACAGCACGGTGTGCTTGGCCTTTGCTTTGGGAACAAGTATCCAGCTCATACCCTCCAAAAAGTGTGTGCACATGGACATACTGCAAAAATCAGCCTGTGTGGTGGGCTGGGCATTCAGAGCGCGCAGGACAGAGTATCCCAAAGGCCCCGTGTTCCATGGGGAGCTGCGGGATGTGGGTGCTGAAGGCAAGAGCAGCACGAGCTCCTTGTGTTTCCTCAGTGTTGGGCTTCTCTTTGAAAAGTCTCAAGACACCCAAGCTCTTTGGGGAAGCCCCGGTGTGATGCTGTTACTGGTGTTTTCCTACTGAAATATTCCCCTTGGACCTCCATTAGCAGAACCGTGTTCTGTGTTTGCAGGGCCTCAGTGCTTGGCAGCAATGGCAAAGCCTCAGAGCAAGGATTCTGGACTGAAGGAGAAGTTCAGGAACCTCCTGGGGCTGGGAACATCCCGGGGAAGTTCAAAGTCATCGGAGGGCAAGCAGACAGAGTTTATCATCACTGCAGAAATACTCAAGGTGTGAGAACTGAGTGGAGTGAGGGTGGGGATAGTGCCTGGGGGACCTCAGCTGAGGGGATCAGGGGGGCTTGCTCCTTCTCCTGTGTTCTTCTCCATTCAGTTCCTCTCCATCATTCCCTCTCCCAATCTCTCAACTCATTCACTGGTGAATTGAATGTAAAACTCACCTACTTTGCAGCTCCACCTTTTGAGTTATTCACTCTTTGAATACTTTGGAGATACTTGTTATGTTGGATTACAGAATATTTCCCCATCCCCTCTTTTTTTATAGTCTGAGCTTGATGAAGTTTCTGTGGTGACAGTTTCCAGTGTTTTTGTTTTATGAAATCCTTACAGTTCTGTGGAAATGAAAAATAAAATAATTGATTCCAGTAATTGGTACCACAAGTTTGTAAGCAGAATAGTTGGTACACAAGGAGGAAAATACAAAAAAAAAGAAGAAGCAGACCAGAATTCCTTCTCCCTTGGAGAAATGGATAAGTGTTTCTGGTAAGATAAACTGTTAACTTATTTCTCCATTTCTTTCCAGGAACTGAGCATAGAATGTGGATTGAGTAACAGGATACGAGCAATCAGTCAGATCTGTGAAGTGGCAAAAACCAAAAAAATTGAAGAGGTGAGTTCCAAAGTGTTTAGTGAGTATTGGAAGGATGGAAATTTAAGCAGCAGCTCTCAAACTACTGTAAGAGACTCCTGTTGTTTAGAAAGCTCTTTAAAACGGATCATCCCAGAGGCTGCTTTGTGCTGTAAAAGGAAATTAGTCTGCCCAACCTTCCAGCTCTGGAGCGAAGAGGATGGAGCTGATGGGCTTGCTGGATCTTTCTGGAAGGAGAAAGCTGGGAGATGATGTTCATGGGGATGATGTTTAGAGGGGTTTCCTTATCTCCTGGCTTGTTAATAAGCAGCCCCCAATTGGTTTTAAACTCATCTTGTAGCTGGGTGAAGGCACAAATGTTCCCACACTGAAGTGGGATGTTCCCACTCACTGAAGTGAGTGTGGGGATGAGGAATTCAGTTCCTGGGGTGTAGGACTGGATTTGGTGTCTCCTGGGGTTGATCTGAGTGTATGACCAGGTTAGGTGAGCATTCCTCAGAACAGAGAACGCCGGACATGAAATCCTTGGATCTTAATCATTAATGGCCATAATTCATTGTGACCTGCTGGCTCGAGATCCCAAAGAGAGCTGATCTTTTCCTGCCTCATGCTGTTTCTGCTCCCAGCACGCCGTGGAGGCCGTGTGGAAGGTGGTGGCTGACATGCTGCAGCCGGAGCGTCCCGCCGAGGCCAGGCACGCTGTGCTTCACCTGCTCAAGTCCATCGTGCAGGGCCAGGTGACAACACAGCCACGGGGCAGGGGACACTGACCTAAATTGGGCTTTGTGCAGGGGAGAAATGGGAAAGCACCGGGGGGGATCTTCTCTGCAATTGTTCATATTTGTAATTTTGGTTGTATCTCTTAAATGGGAAGAGGAAGTGTTTTAATTTAAGTCTTGGTTTGACCTCGTAGCAAAACTTTTCATACAGCTCATAGAAAACTTCTCTGATTTGGGGTAATGCTCTTGAGAAAGAGCAAATACGTTGGGTTGAGTTCAGCATAATTCAGCAAATTGTACGTGATCTTTGCCCAGACCTTCTAGTCCCAGTTTGCAGCTGGTTTTGATGTTTCAGGTATGCAAGGGGTTCTGTGTGAGACACTTCTAGGCTGGCCAAGTTCAGCATACAACGAATTCTTCAGATTTCCCAACGTGTTGCACAAACATGAGGCTGAATCAGCCCAAAGTTGTAGTTTTCAGTGTTCTGAGAAAGCAGGGGTGGATGCTTATGAAAAGAGTAGGCATTGATTCAATAAAAAGATAATTTCAAGCATGAAGATTACTGAGGTAGGCCTTGATAATGTCCAGGCCTTAACCCCCTCCATTTTTTTATTTAAAGGGTGAGAGATTAGGGATCCTCAGAGCACATTTTTTTAAGGTTATTAAGGACTATCCCTCCAATGAAGATTTGCACGAACGGCTTGAAGTGTTCAAGGCTCTGACGGAGAACGGACGATACATCACCTACTTAGAGGAAGAGTTGGGTGAGTATTGTCCCTACCCCTCTCCAATTTGATGGGAATAAATCAAGGCAGAGACATCCAGTGATAACAGAAAAAGGTGGCAATATCATTCCTGGATAGAAGGATCGTTGTAACAAGGTTTTTTTCCCTCCTTTAGCTGATTTTGTGCTACAGTGGATGGATGTTGGTTTGACTTCTGAGTTCCTCCTGGTTTTAGTCAACCTGGTGAAATTCAATAGCTGCTATCTGGAAGACTACGTAGCTGACATGGTCCAGTAAGTTGGTTTTTTTAACTCCTACATGCCTATTCCTGGTAAATTACAGAGAAGGTTGCAGATCAATATACAGACGAGTGGAATATTTTTCATCCCCATCTGGGTCTGTTTCATCCCAGGTCATACCTGATGTTTCTGACAAATACTTGATTTTCAGTTTTTACAGTATTCAGATCTGTTTTAGTTTAACTAAATGCATTTTTCCCATTTCATGGGGTGGACCTGCTTGCATTGCTTAGTCTGTGCTGCTACATTACTTGAGTTGCATTTAAGTCTCCCTCTAACTTTATAAAAGAGGTTGCCTCCTCAGTGTCCCTTGGGCTGTCACCAACATTGCCACAGGAAGGAGAATGAGGAGTTAAATAACACGGCAATTAAACCTGGCTGTTCTGGCTCTTTGTAATTTGCCTAAAATCATGTGGAGCAAACAATTCTAATTGAATGTTCTTTCTTAACAGCAAGATCTGCCTCTTGTGCATTCAGACTTCATCATCTGTGGACATAGAGGTCAGTGATCTGAGCTTCTTCTAGTACTTCAGAATTTTTTGAAGGTCTTTGAAACTGTAACTTTTACAAACAAAATCAGATCATCAGACTCTGGGTTCATTCTCATCTTTCGAGAGAGCTGATACAATTTTATGTTATTTGTAAGCCAATGAATCTCATACACCAGTAATTTATTCTAAAGCAAACAGAGCATTAATCAATTTGATAAGTGAATCAACAATGCTTTTTAAAAAGAAAAAAACCCCAAAAATATCTTCATCCCTTTTGACTTCCAGAAGATTTCCTGGGTGTGCCAGGTGAGGATTTGACCTGCTTGGTTCACAGGGAAGTGTACAGCCATTTTGTCTTTATCTTTCCCAAAGATTTCCTTGCAAGTCCTGGATGCAGTTGTGTGCTACAACTGCCTGCCCTCGGAGAACCTGCCCGTGTTCATCATCACCCTGTGCCGCACCATCAACGTGAAGGAGCTCTGTGAGCCCTGCTGGAAGGTCAGAACCTCTGCTTGCTTTGGGCTTTAATGAATTCACTGCTGGATGAAGTGTCAGACATGCCTGTGCACATCTGCCACCAGTTTCTGCTTGGTTATAAGAGTAAATTAAAAATTGTTTAAGTATGAAGGGATCAGCATCTCATTAGTGTGAGTTGTGTCATGTCCATGGGATTCTCCCCTGGTTTCAGCTGGTGTGTCTGGCTTCTGTCCTGGCAGGGGAAAGGCAGGACACATTTACTTCCAGAAGCATGGCCAGTTAAATCCATATTTAGGCTACTGAGTGTTTTATCAATTGGGGATTGAGGTGTTCTTTCTGAATCTGCAGCTCATGCGCAACCTTTTGGGGACTCACTTGGGACACAGTGCCATCTACAACATGTGCAGGATCATGGAAGACAGGTAAAGGAGGAGGATCCAACAAATCCAAGGAGTTCAGTAAGGTTCCAGTGAGATTGATGGCGAGTCACCAACCTCAGCAGAACAAGCTGAAGGTTCTGGTGTTTAGAAATAAATTCCCTTTCTAGTTGTGCTTCTGAAGGGCTCATCTGGGGCATTTCTGAATTTAATTTCCCTCTGTTTGAAGTTATGGTGAATGATTTTCTGCTTTTCATGTTTGTCCATTGCTGTGCAAGGCCCTGATGTGTAACAGCTGGGAATTCCTGTTGGGACAGTGCATATTCCTATTGACTTTGTATGCTAAAGTAATTGTGGAGTGGTCTGAATCTTCCCTTCCCCCTGTCCTTAGATCCTACATGGCAGATGCAGCCCTGCTGAGAGGAGCTGTGTTCTTTGTTGGGATGGCTCTGTGGGGGGCTCATCGCCTCAATTCCCTCAGGAACTCCCCAACATCAGTGCTGCCTTCATTCCTCAAGGTAGGCTGGGGTGCTGGGAGAACTTTTTAATCACTTGGACAAATTTAGACCAGAAACATGGCCCCCTGCACCAAAGAGATCTTTGTAGGCCTGGAGGATGAGAGGGAGGAGTTGGGTGTGGGGTGAAGTAGAGAGAAACTGTAAACCAAGTAAAACAAGAGGATTTATGTTTGTAGCTGAGTCCTCCTCCTCGAATATCTTTGGCCACAAAAGCAAAGTCTGAATCCTTTCTAGCAAATACCTACATTGTGGGTACTTTAGCTTAAAAAATAAAATACAGAGCAACAACTTTCACTCTTCCCAGTGGGTGGTACAAAAAGTGAGGGATGGTGTCTTCAGGGACAGCCTCAGAGCTCTCAAAATTTCCTCCTCTGAGTGCCTCAAGCAGGAGTTCCTGGCTTTAATTCCGTTGTCGGCCTGTAGGTTGGGGCTGTGGCTGCCATCTGAGCTACAGCTGCTCTCAGGAGTGCAGAACTGCTCTTGAAAAAGTGGTTCTTTGCTGTGTCCATTGTGTGCAGACACTCGAATGGATTTATCTCAGGCCTTCAGGCTGATTTCCTAATTTATAAGGCATGCTGCATTTGAATGCAGAGGGTTTCTGGGCACTGCTTCCCAACTGCTCCCTGACTGAAGTGCTTTGGGTTCCAGGCCATGACCTGTCCCAACGCAGTCGTGTCCTACGAGATCGTTCTGTCCATCACACGCCTGATCAAGAAATATGGGAAGGAGCTGCAGGCTGTGACCTGGGATATCCTTCTGGACATCATGGAGCGACTGCTGCAGCAGCTTCAGGTGGGTGTTGGTTCTGCCTGGATGTGCTTTCAAGCCAAAGGCTTTGCCATAAGTTGTTTTGCAAATTGATTTGTGCACTGTGGGGAAATTGAAGCTGAGAAAGGCTCAGCCCAGTTCTCACTGCTGTGGTTCTCTGTTTGTGTTTAAAATTAGCACTTTCTGGCAAGGTGGAACTCTTTCAGGAATGGTTTTGTCTCTTTTCAGGCTCTGGAGAGCCAGGAACTGAAGTCCATTGTACATGATCTTTTGACCACAGTAGAAGAACTCTGTGACCAGAATGATTTTCATGGCTCTGAAGAGAGATTTTTTGAGCTGGTGGAAAGATGTGCTGATCAGAGACCAGTAAGGCTTTGTTATTGTCCTACTTTTGGATCTATTCTGTTACAGCTGAAAGTTGAGAGTCCTAAAACAGCAAATGGTCAGAAAATCCCAGCAAGGACTTCCATGAACCTTATTCGCGTGGTGGGGGTTGGGATAATGGATTTATTGTGTTTGCTGATACACTAAAAACATTTCTTGATGTTTCCATAAAAGGAATCTTCTGTGTTAAACCTGATAACATACAGAGCTCAGTCCATCCACCCTGCCAAAGATGGCTGGATCCACAACCTGCAGCTCTTAATGGAGAGATTCTTCAGGTAGGAGATCATAACTTTGGGAACTTCTTACATTTAAGAAGCACTTTCAAGTGTTTCTCGCCACCTTTTCGTAGTGGATAATCTTGTTTTCTGAAGTCCTAATGTTCTGAAGTTTTAAGTTAGTAAACAGCTCTTGAGAAGTGTGGTAGTCCCAGGCACAGCACATGAAAGGACTTACTTAACAGAAGAAAAGCTTTCCACTGAGTTCTTTATGCTGCTTTTTTTTCCTTCTCTTTATTTCCATTCAATACTATTCCAATTAACTTAGGCAGTTGTGTTCCACTCCACAGCACTTTGTAGTTCTGACACCAAACAAGATTTTCCTGTTAAGCATTAGGATTGCCTATGGTTATCCAGTACTCCAGTTATCTGGTTTTGAATTGATGTTCCCTAAGGGATTCTGTGCTCTGAAACATCAACATAGAGCAATAACAAACTTCTGTCTCCTCTGTGAAATGCTGCCAAAGAGCAGCTCTTCCTCAGTGCCATGTGTTTGGTTTTAAATTTGCTCACCAGAGCACTTGTTCTTCTGACATGTTCTTCTTAGTTTGGATTGGAAATGGGAAAGCTGCAATTACAGGTCTGCAGAAGGAGTAAAAGCTGAATTGGGATTTGAATTTCCAGTTGTTCTTGAATCTGATTTCAGATGTAGAGACATTAACTGAGGGCTCAGCTGATCTCTCACACTTACTGTTCCAACTCTGAAGAAGTTTCTTATTTTCCTTTCGTTTTACTTTCCCCCCTTCCCTAAATATCAACAACTCTGTTTTATTCATTTTGGATTTGCTTTTCCTATTTTAGGAACGAGAGCCGTAGTGCTGTTAGGATTAAAGTTCTGGATGTGCTGTCCTTTGTGCTGAGTATCAACAGACAGTTCTATGAGGTGTGTTTTCTGGGGATCCCAGGTGAGGTCTCAGCTGGGTGGGAAAGCCTTTGGTGAGTCACATTTTCCTGGGGGCTTCAGGTTCTCTCTGCCAGTGGGGAAGGCGCTAAATCTTGCCCACACAGACCTGTTTCTTTGGGACGCTTGTAGGGGGATTTGCCATTATTTGTCCTTAGCTGGATACAGGGGTGTGCAACTTGCAGTGGGAGCTGCTGGGGTTTGAGGGTATACCTGGTTGTGTCTTGGCTTCCCTGTTTTAAGGCCATTAATTCCATGTCCATTTTGTTTTGGAAGAGTTGACAGTCAATGTGAGAGGTGCAAAGTTGATTTAAAAGCTTTGTAAAAGGAGGGGGACTGGACAAAATGAGCAGTGACTTGTTTTGGTGCTTGCAGTTTAATTGCTATCCAAGATGGAAACTCTCGGAGAGAGGAGTTAGGGAAGAGCTCCAAGGATGTCTTCAGCTCCTTGGGATGTGCCCAAAGTGTCAGAGGGCAGGAAAGGGCAGAGATGCTCCTTGGATTCCTTCAAGATTTGTGAAAACATGAAGCTGTTGGTGTTTCCTCTCTCTCTCATAAAACCAAGGCCTAGAAATCCCTTGTCTGTTTAAGCCTGGGCTGTTAAATCTATAGGACAGACAAAAACCAAAGCACCAAAAAGTTCAGTAAAAGTCACAAAGATCTGGAGGGATGGCAGACAGAAATACCTGTTGGATGGAAGAGGAGATCAAGGAATGAAACAGTGCAGGAACAAGCCTGATATCAGAACAGCTGAGATCTTTTATTTGAAATTGTTTCCCTGACATGCTGGCTGAACGTCTGACAGCTTAGGAAGGTCTGTCCTCTTGCAGGAAGAGCTGATAAACCTGGTGGTGATCTCCCAGCTGGCTCACATCCCAGAGGATAAAGACCATCAGGTCCGAAAATTGGCCACTCAGCTGCTGGTGGACCTGGCTGAAGGCTGCAACACTCATCACTTCAACAGCCTGCTGGATATCATAGAGAAGGTGAATGCCTGGCATGGCTGGCAGCTTTTCCAGCAGGGTTGGCTTCCTGAGGCTTCCCTCTCCTTCCAGCATGGAAGTAGAGAAAAGGTGTGTTTAAACTATGTGTTGCTTTTCTCTTCCAAAGGTGGCTGCACATTCTCTGTCATCTCCTTCTGAACTGGAAGAGAGGGACTTGCTGTCATATTCAGCTTCTCTGGAGGATGTCAAGACAGCAGTTCTTGGGCTCCTGATAATTCTTCAGGTAAATGCTACAGAGCATTAAACACAGATTGTTCATAATACTCTTCTGCTGGACTTGGCTTTTTAGATAACTCTTCTCCCACTATTAAATATTCTGACTTTGGTATAACTGTTTAATATTTTAACTCTTGTTTTGGTCAATCCTTTGATTTTGAGCACTGTAGGACTGTTTGCAAAACGTTTTATTTTCTTAATTTCCATTGTACATCGCAGATGAGCACATTTTCCTACATGGAGGGAGGATGTGGCCATGAATTAGCAGAAAGGAAGAGTTCATAACCCTGAATAGATTTAACAGATTTGTAGTGTTTGGGGAGCATGTCCTGGGCTGTGGTTAAGTTGTAAGAGCAGGTTGTTCCTCTGGAGCAGACAGAGCTGCTCTGGAGTCTTTGCAGATGTTCCTTCCAGAGCCCCCTGTTCATGTTGCATTGAGGATCAAGTTTTTGCTGCATTTCTCCTGGAACTGGCAGTGCAGCCCCAGGTTTGTGACAGGATCCCTGTGGCTGGGCTGTGTTTCTGTGCCTGCAGACCAAGCTATACAGTTTACCCTCCAGCCACGCCACCAGGGTGTACGAGATGCTGATCCAGCACGTCCAGCGCCACTACATCTACTCCTACAGCCTTCCTGTGGCCAGCAGCATCAGGCTGCAGGTAGGAGCAGCCCCCTGTGCTCCCTGGGCCACAGCTGCACAATCCTCTGGGATTTTTGGGTGCCAGGTGGGGTCTGGGTGCTCTAGAGCTTGCAAGAAGTAGAATTAAATGTTTCTTGGCTCATATGGGTGTGTAAATGCAGTGTGATGCCAGAAGTGATGCCTCCTACAGAACAAGCTGTAGCCTCTCTTAAAAATCCTTTTGCACCTGGAAGAATATCGTGTGGGGGTGGGAGAGTATCCCAGTGGCTTGGGGTTTGAGTGATTCCAGTGTCTTCACCTGTTACAGGTGTTTGATTTCCTGCTGATGCTCCGAGCTGACTCCCTGCACCGCCTTGGCCTTTCCAACAAGGATGGAGCAGTGAGGTTCAGCCCCTACTGCCTGTGCGATTTTGTGTAGGTTTTTCATGGTCTTAAGGAAAAGAATCACAGAGTGGTTTGGGTTGGAAGGGACCTTAAAGCCCATCCAGTGCCACCCCTGCCATGGGCAGGGACATCTTCCACTGTCCCAGGTTGCTCCAAGCCCCGTCCAACCTGGCCTTGGACACTTCTTAATTTATTTTTTATTTTTAAAAAGCTGTTTTCCAAACTGAATTGTATTCTTGCTGAGCCTAATGTTCCATCAGTAGCAATCTGCAGTTTTTCTAAATCTTCCAAATCCTAGACCAGTCTGTAGTTACAGCTTAGGATTGTCTGAACCCATAACTCATTGGTGAACTGTTCTTACAAATCACTTATCTGCAGAGCTCTCAATCTCAGTTATGAAATTTAAGTTCCTGCTCACAAAACTTCCCCCAAAAATTTGCAATTTCTTGCCTCAAACCAGAGTCATTGAATTTTAAAAAACATTGAATTTTGATTTGTACAAGTCTGGCTATTTTTAATTTTATAGCTTGTTTAAAGTTCTTTGTGTAACCCACCCCAAAAGATACCTTTCTGAATTTGCTACAGGCCTGGATAGAAAAATCCTTCACTTGACCAAACTGGCTCGTTGCTGTGTGTCTACTGAGCAATCCTGTGCTTTTTTTAATTGAAAATGCAGATTATATCATTCAGTCTTTAAACTGGCTCCCAGATAGGGTAGTGCTGTAGGTCACATGAATAGGCTGTAAAAATGACACGTGTTTTTTTTCCCTTTCTGTGTTGTAGAGAGGCAGAGAAAAGGGCTTCTGAGAAAAAGCCCCCTGGCACCCTCTCCCCACCTTCAGGCAGCCCCAGTGTGCCTTCACAAGGTGCCACCATCCGGGTGGGACACCTGCCCTACTCCATGGTCTTTGGGGTCCTCCTGCAGTGTTTGAAGCAGGTATGTCCACTCCTGGCATCTTTGTGTCCACTCCTGGCACCAGCTGCCTGGGCAATTCCAGCCCAGAGTACCTAAATAAAGCCTGAAAAGCAATTTCTGCTCTTTCCTGCTTAAAATCTGGGTGTGATTGTGCAGCTTCACAGCCGCCAGTGGGAGCAGCAGTCCACCTCTTCAGAAAACAAGCACAGTTTTCATTTCAGTGCTTCAGAGCAGGCAAGGGCAAAAACTGTGCTTGTTAAACAAGATCCAGTAATTCATCCTGTTTCTGAAAGGGCATTTGAAATTAAAACCTCTCCCACTGCAAGTTTGTGAGGTGTTATGAGACTTCGTGAATGTTTCATCACCCATAAACTGTAAACAGGAATTGTTCCTGAGTGTGGCATTGGACACAGTTCTGTGCTGAGGGCTTGGCTTTCTCTGGGAGTTAATTGGTGCTGGTGCTTAGGAGAACTGAATTGTGGCTGTCAGATCTCAATATCATTTCTCTTCCCGTTTGTGGTGCCAGTATTGCACCTAGAGCTGGGTGACAGACAGGGAGAAACTTGTGACAGCTAAGTGCCACTTCTTTTTCTGTATCAACCACGACAAGACCTACATCTGCCTAGGAAATGACACATTGTCTGCAATTTGATTGATCTTCCTTCCAAACTGAAGTGAAATCACGCAAAAATTTCCAACCTTAACATTTTCTCTCTTTGCAGGAGACAGACTGGAAGGTGTTGAAGTTGGTTCTTAACAAATTACCCGAATCCCTCCGCTATAAAGTGCTATTTTTAACTTCTCCTTGCAACATAGACCACCTGGCCTCTGCACTGAGCTACATGGTAATGCCACTGAGGCGCAGTCCCCAGCACCTTGGCTTGCTTGGAGGGGAATTTTGACTGGTTTTTTTTGTCTTCAGATGAGTATTTTAAAAATTAGTGGGCTGGTTGCCAATCCTCACTCACCCTTTCTTTTGTGAGGGTTGTTCTAGGTACAGAATAGATAATAACGAGTGTTCTTAATGTGTGTATATGAATATATGTATATACACGGATCAAGGGGAGCTGTGGGCAGTGCTTCTGCTGCCTTTTAGAGGGTATTCCAGTGAGAGGTGCCCTGACTGGCTGTGTGATGTGTCAGCTCACAGACAAGAAGACCACGGACAGGCTCCACGGGACCCCTGAAGGCTTTTCCCGCACAGATTTGCACCTGGCTGTGGTCCCCGTGCTGACAGCACTGATATCTTACCACAATTACCTGGACAAAGCCAAGCAGGTATAGGGGAAATAGGAGGGTGTAGGGAGGGCAGAGCCTGTAGATCCTTTTTTTGCCTGTGAGCTGGTTAGGAGATAGAAGTGCAAGGTAACGCTGTCCTTTGCTGTTGGGAAATGCTGCATTTGCTGAATTTGGGGTGAAAAAATACTTTGCTGGCTCCATGCAGGATTAACTCTGGATTTGCTCCTCACCTGTCCCCCCTCACAGGTCACTGAGTGACTTTACCCTCTGCAGTAAAACCCTTACAAGCACAAAATTTCGGTTAAATCAGAAACTTTTAATATTAAAGTCTCAACTACCTACTTGATTCAAGTCCCCTGGTAAGATTTTGGCCTGGAGTATCTGCAGCATTATTTAAAGCTCAGCGTTAGCATTCAGGTGTGTCACACAGGCCTTGCAGCAGGGATACCTTAGACAGGAGTCAGGAGGTGATGCCTCAGGGGTGTCCTTCCTGTGTGCTGAGTGTTTCCCCTGCTCTCCCAGCGTGAGATCGTGTACTGCCTGGAGCATGGGCTCATCTACCGCTGCGCCAACCAGTGCGTGGTGGCACTCTCAGTCTGCAGCGTGGAGATGCCCGACATCATCATCAAGGCACTGCCTGTCCTAATTGTCAAACTAACCCACATTTCTGCCACAGCCAACATGGCAATCCCTCTCCTAGAATTTCTGTCAAGTAAGTCGTGATGATGTTCTTTTCATTTTCTGTAGTTGTGTTTTTGGCGTGGAATATGGGGGGGTTTGATTGGGTTGGTCATATGTGACACTGGTAGTGCCATAAATCAGCCTCTCTTGATGGGCGAGTCTTTTAGAGTCCTTGCAAGGAATTTGATAGACGGACGAGGCAAACTCGTGGTAATTGCTTCTTCGGATAGTTGTTCATTTTAGTGTTATCAGCTATTAGCCTAGAGAGGACATAGCAGAGCAGAACATGGCAAGAGAAGGCGAGAAAAATGGCCCCTTATCAAAATTTCACAGCTCTTTTAAAGGTAAATTAACCAATAAAGACTTGAAACGACAGATATTTTTACTTTTCCTCCAATGTTTAGTAAATCACTCTGACACGCAGGCCAGAACTGCAGAATTTTTCATCCAATCATCCTAAACTACTTTTGCTGCAAAATATGGGGGACTAGAAGAAGAAAGATGGAGGTTAAAAACTGCAAGGTCTCCTCCATCTTGGAACTTTTACTATTTATCTATTTACTACATTAACAAACCTAAAACTTCTAAATTCTTCACCCTGTGACATCCTTACATCGTATTCTATCACCTAGTTCACATCTGTGTAGATTTTAATTCCTCCCAGAGAGTAGGCAGTTTTCTCCGTGCATAAAGGTCAAAGACTACATTGTTCAGGGGGGTTAGATTCTTCAAACAGGCAGAGAAATATTCCCTGCACTCTGGATTCCCACAATATGGAATGCACTGTGATGGCCTTGCTCCATCCTCAGGTTATAAATGTTTGATCACCTCATTTGTTAGACGTTTTCTGTATAAAGCTCTCGCACTGGAGAGAGAAAAACACTCTGTGTCATGCAGCCATATGGAAATACGAGCTGCCTTCTTGTTATACTCTGATTTTAACTTCCATGTCACTGAATATTTAGAAAAAACCAAAAAATTAGAAATTAAACTGAGTTAGGATGTTGAATGCTTGTGTTGAGGCCTCACCCGTGCTGGTTTTGTTGCTGGACTGTTGCAGCTCTGGCCAGGCTGCCTCACCTGTACCGGAACTTCGCGGCAGAGCAGTACGCCAGCGTCTTCGCCATCTCCTTGCCCTACACAAACCCCTCCAAGTAAGGACACAGGAATGTGCTTCTCTCTCATCTCTGAAACTGAGAGCATACAAAGCCTTTTTTCGTAGTTTTTGACTCAAAGTTATTCATAGGATGTTGCTCATTCTGGTGTCTCCAGGCTTTTCCTGAAGAAGGGATAATTCTGCCCTGTGAGGGTGGTGAGGCCCTGGCACAGGGTGCCCAGAGAAGCTGTGGCTGCCCCTGGATCCCTGGAAGTGTCCAAGGCCAGGCTGGACAGGGCTTGGAGCAACCTGGGATAGTGGAAGGTGTCCCTGGGGGTGGAACTGGACGATCTCTAAGATCCCTTCCCACCCAAACCATTCTGTAATTCCATGATACAATTCTAGGACATCATCACCTTGGACAAAAACCTGTTTTTCTTGAACAGAATTTTTGAGGTGTTTTTTTTTTTTCTTTACACTTTCAGTAGGTAAAGGACCAGTTTTGTTTGTCAGATTGAGCTATGCACATTCTGTGCTGTTGCAGGTTTAACCAGTACATCGTTTGCCTGGCCCACCATGTGATCGCCATGTGGTTCATCCGCTGCCGCCTGCCCTTCCGCAAGGACTTTGTCCCCTACATCACCAAGGTAATGGCACTGCCCAATCCAGCAGCACACAGGAGAAATGACAGCTTAAAACTGATCTGAGAACTTTAAAAGTTGTTTGAAGCTACAAAAATTCTATTTTCCTTGTCAGCATCTCTGTGAGCTCTCGTGCTTTGGCCTGTGGTTGCAGACTTTCGGCTGCACGTTGTTCACGTTGTCACCTCTTGTCCCCATGGCAGGGCCTACGCTCCAACGTCCTCCTGTCCTTCGATGACACCCCAGAGAAGGACAGCTTCAGGGCTCGCAGCACCAGCCTGAACGAGAGGCCAAAGAGGTAAATTCTGTTTGACCCCAGCAGGGTTTAGTGTTCCCTGTTCTTGTGCTCACGCCCTTCCCTGTGTTTTCCTGAAGGAGGCTGGGTGCAGTGATCCCAAATCTGGCAGTGCAGTAAGCAAGCAAAGTAAACCTCTTTAGGTCAAAGACAACTCAGGTTGGTGAGAAGCTGAGATCCAACCAGGCTGGCAGTGTGGTGGGGCAGCTGAGGCAGCCCTGCCCATCCTGCAGGCCTGGGCAGGCAGTGGGGGCCTTTTTGGTGTTCACTTTTGAAAATCAACAGTTGTGTCAGGTGGGGGTGTGTCAGTACAATGTTACTAGAGATAACAGAACAGGGTAATACCAGAAGTAATACCAGAAGTAGCAGAATCCCATGTTCATATGGACTGTGTGAACTCCTTTTGATGATTGATCTGTAACGAGTGATTTTCAGATAATTGCCAGAGAAATGGTTGTGATCAATGACCTGGATAAATTAGAGAGTCAGTACTGTGTTTTTCCGTGGTGTTCCCAGTCAGGTCAGTGCACTGGCTGGCACACAGCTGCTTTCTGTCTGTCTGGATGTCCTGATCCCTTTTTCTTTTTTTTTGGAATTTTGAAGCCATCATGACAGTTTTAAGCAAAGCCTTCAGAAGTCAGAGCATTTCTTGCCAGCAGTCTTTCAAAGTAACATTTGTAAGGAAAGGAAGATATTCCTTGGAAGGCATTCAGGATTTCTCCAATGTCCTTTTACCTGCAGGGATTACCTAAATTGGTTCACTTAACTTGCTTCAGTGTTGTGAGCAGTGAGCACATGGTGGCATCCGAACCCTGGGGAAAGTGCCTCTACTTCACCTGCAAGGCTGCAGCAGAGCCTTGCAATGAAGAAACACCATCCCTGCCCTACTGCTGCAGCTGTAAACCCTGTGTTGTGTTTCATCTCTCCCATCTCCTCCTCTTTCATCCAGAAACTTGGAAGAGAAGCCTTTTGACACTCATCTCTCCAATTAGAATTTCAACTAATCTTTTTTTTTTTCTTTTTTCCCCCTAAAAAACCTGTTAAATTCTACCAGGTTGGAATACTTCTGTATCTAAAGGCTTTTGATGGATCACTTTCCACAGAAATCTCTGTTGAGGAATGTGGCTGTACTCAGGCACTGCCTGAAGCACTGGAATGGCAGGATGCCACTGCCTCTGGGTCTGGCTGAGCTTGGATTCTAGCCAGGGCACAGAGGAAGGGCCTGAAGTAGATACCAGTTTCCCTGTCTGAGAAGCTTCTGGGCTTGGTTTTCACTCCTTAACCCCAAAGATTGTTTCCCAGCCATAGCTGAGGTGCTGGGTGTTCCAAGGGATCATGATCCCAGCAGTTCCCAGGGTTGCTGGATGTCCTGTTGTTTGTGTAGGTGATGATCCCTGAGCATGAGCCTGTGCTCTCTGCAGCAGTTGTAGCCAAAAGTGATCTGTGAGAGGTTGTTGGGAGAAGGAAAAAGAAATTCTGATCCCTCCAGGTGGCAGTCTGAGATGCAAGAACTCACTGAGAGGAGGATGGCAAATAAATTGTGTTTAGAAACAGCCAGAAGGGTTAAATTAGTGCCTGCATTTTATCTGTGGGGATGGGAGCTGCTGGACCAACTGTTCTGCCCAAATTAGCCCCGAGCCTGGCATGCATCTCAGTGACTAATTAAAGTGCCTCTTGGATCTTAATTGCTGTCATCTCCTACGTGTGCTTGGCACTTGTCAGTGTGAACAGTAATTTCCTTCCTGTGCCAATTCAGAGTCCAGGGGGTTCCCTGGAGCCACTGGTGTGAGGCAGCTGGGGTGGCACAGGAGTGTCCCCAGCTAGGGGGTCTTTGTTGGCTCTGCAGTGTGGGGAAGGTCTGGAACAGGGGGGCTCAGTGTCCCCAGTGCCTCGAGCTGGGCTAAGGGGCACTTCTGGGAGG
This sequence comes from Monarcha castaneiventris obscurior, assembly GCA_026261815.1. NCBI lineage: Eukaryota > Metazoa > Chordata > Aves > Passeriformes > Monarchidae > Monarcha > Monarcha castaneiventris. The sequence goes on along the minus strand of JAMPIT010000856.1, from coordinate 7,615,096 downwards.
CCCTGGATGTGTTGTGACTGGGGTAAAGCTCAGCTTTGGGCCAGGCTTAGTGGGGACAGAGATGGGTGACATGGTTCCTGTCTCTTAGAAAAACCTGCTGCCACCTGGTCCAGGTAAAGCTTTTTAGGATTTGTGGAAGCCCTCAGGTGTTGAGTCATGGTGAGTTGGGGCAACACAACAGGGGGTTGAACTGCACAAAACTCCTCAACCTTGAGGAATTTGTGCCCAGGGAGCCCTCAGGTGCCCTTGCCTTTGCTGAACAGCACAGTATTCCAACTGTCATTTCGACCAGTTTTTTTCTTTTAACTTGTACTAATTTCATTTGTTTTGTAGCACATTTAAAATCTTGTTTTCAAAATGTGGTTTGTCTTTTTAATGCTTTCAGCTCTGCTTGTTTGTACGTTTTAATTTCTTTTTGTTTCCCTTTTTTTTTTCTTTTTTTTTTGGCATTTGTTTTATTTTTCATCACCCTCCGGGATCCCCCAATATTGACCCTGTGACTGTGACCTTACAACCTACATCCCTACAATGGTTTCCTCCCTTCTGTGACCTCTTTTGGGGCTTGGTGCTTCTCCACATAGTAGTTTAAGACTAGCCAAAAATGCAAAGCAAGGCTTGAATAACTCTCCTCCAGTGAAAGAGCTGAAAGAACCCTCTGCAGTTGATGCCTTCCGATCCCGCAGCATCAGTGTGTCTGAACATGTGGTCCGCAGGTAGAGGCACTTTAAATGGGGACAATCCAAGAGCAACTCGGCCCTTGGAGGTTTTGCTGCAAGGGTGGGTGGAAGCAGGGTGGATTTGCATGTGGGATGCTTGCATGACTTGGTTATCCCATCAAAAACTGGCCTCAGCCACAGGTGAAGGTTTTGGGAAAGTATCCCGAGGCTTCCCAATGCCACATCACACCCTGGGTGTCTGTGGTCACTTTGCCACGTTTCTGATGCTTTAGCAACAAAAAAAATTCTATTTTTAAAGTAAAAGTGGTGAAAGGGGGAAAAAAACCCAAACAAAAAAACCCACACACAAAAAAAAGGAAAAAGGTTGCATTCTGCACAAATGAGAATCCTGGGTACAACTCACTAAAACTTGAGCCTCCCAAGCAGGGATTTGCTACAGGAGAGGCTTTGGAAGCTCTGCAAAGCTATGGAGAGCCCTCCTTCCAGTTCTAGGAGGAATAGTTCTGGCCTCAGTTTAGGATTTGTTTTTCTGAAGGAGCTGATGAAGTGTTCTGGTCTCAAGTACGATGCCATGAAAAACCTGAATTTGTCTTTCCAGAGAGCAGTGAAGGGTGTGCTCAGCCCATGTGAATTGTTGCTTTCACAACTAAAGAAAACAAGATTTGATTTCAGAGATTGATTTGATTGATTGACAGGTTTTGACGGCAAGCATTGACCTGCTCCAGTGAAAGATGTGAAATTACTGATGCCAGTTTCTAAAACGTATTTCTGGATCGCTTCCCTTGAGTGTTAAACTGCTGAACCTGAAGATTTGTGCCTTACCCTGTAGGATTGCTGTCAGTGGAACTTGATTTTTTGGTTTTTTGTTTTTTACTTTTGGCTCTATATGGTGTTTGGGGGAAAGAGGCTGAAGTGACTAAATTGCAATTATAGTTCTGACACTTCATTTTATGGGAGAGATCCTTCCCTGTGAGGGTGGTGAGGTCTTGGCACAGGGTGCCCAGAGAAGCTGTGGCTGCCCCTGGATCCCTGGAAGTGTCCAAGGCCAGGCTGGACAGGGCTTGGAGCACCCTGGGATAGTGGAAGGTGTCCCTGCCCATGGCAGGGGGTGGCACTGGATGGGCTTTAAGGTCCCTTCCAACCCAAACCCTTCCAGGATTCTCTGATATCCCCATTAATCATGAGGTCATTTTCTTCTCTTGCATGTATGTGTAAGTGGTAGCAACGAAAAGTTCAGATAATTACCCTTGATGAAGCCAAAGAAGTTGCCACATCATAAAAATTTTGGCTGTACCTCAGCTTAGTTTGTATTACAGTGGCATAAGGAGTTGTCTTTATAAAATACTGCAGTCCAGCCTAAAACAGAAATGGTTTTAAAATGCCTTGCTGATTTGGCTGATTTGAAGGCAGACCTGCTCTCTATTGTGCCAATTTCCTGTTCAGAGTGCAATTTTTTTTCCTATTTCAAGTTAAATTAGGTTTTATGTAGCTATTGAATTTGGAGGGGAAAAATCAATATATGGGAGAGATGCAACAGAGAAAAAAGCAAACCACAGGATTATAAAGTGAAGTCTGGAGTGCCCCAGTTTCTGGCTCATGGGCAACCTGCTGCCTGGGAAGCTGGTGCTGGTCATGGGATGCTTGCCCTCAGCATAGATTAGGAACTCAGAGCTGCCACTCACTCCTTGCTTGGTGCACTTGCCCATGGGCCACCAACATCACAGAGCACTGGCGTGGCCAGCTGAGTGACACTGGAGTCTCTCCAGAGAAAATACACTTCTTGCAACGACAACCTGGGAAGCACAACATGAGGCTTGATCCCAAAATCTGTTTCCCAGGCCCTGGGTTTGATGGCTGGCACGTGCATGTACAGCAGGGTCTGCATCCCTCTGTCTGTGGGGACAGGGACACGGTGCAATCTCATCTGTCCCTTGGGATTGTTCTCTTCCAGCCGCATCCAAACGTCCATCACCAGCTCTAGCCTGGGCTCTGCAGATGAAAACTCCATGGCTCAGGCTGATGACAACTTGAAAAACCTGCACCTGGAGCTGACAGAGACCTGCCTGGACATGATGGCTCGATACGTCTTCTCCAACTTCACTGCTGTGCCCAAGAGGTCAGTCAGGGACCAGGGACACATGGGTGGGTTTCAGGTTCATGTTTTACTTTATTGGTGGAAAAACATTGGGATTCTGGCAGGCCCAGGCTCTGAAGCCTTTCCTCACTGATAAAATCTTGGCTAAAGAGGAGATGAGATGAGGGAAGACTAGAAGAGAAGGCTGTGGGAAGGCCTTGGAGCTCCTTCCAGTGCCTAAAGCGGCTCCAGGAGAGCTGGAGAGGGACTTGGGACAAGGGATGGAGGGACAGGACACAGGGAATAGTTTCCTACCGCCAGAGGGCGGGGTTAGATGGGATATAGGGAAGGAATTTTTCTGTATGAGGGTGGTGAGGCGCTGGAATGGATTTCCCAGAGGATGCCCCATCCTTGGAAGTGTTCCTGGCCAGTTGGATGGGGCTTGGAGCACCCTGGGATAGTGGAAGGTGTCCCTGCCTGTGGCAGGGGGTGGCACTGGATGGACTTTAGGGTTCCTCCCAACCCTGACCATTCTGTGGTTCTGTTAAATCCACTGGAGACAAGCAGCCTTTGCCTCAGCCTGGACCTGTCTGGAGGAGATGCCTTGAAGGTGTGGAGCAGGGCTTTGCTCCATGTCTGTGCTGGATAATCAGAGTGTGCTGCATAAGCTCATCCATCACCCTGATGGATAACGTGGATGTTGGCAGCCAAGGGGGGTGGCAGAGATGCTGTGTAAAGAAGGAAAGCAGGCAGCACCTCCTGCATGGTTAATGACTCCAGCTCTGTTCTCTGCCTCCTGAGGAATCTTCACCCCAAATGTGTTCCCAGGTCTCCTGTGGGTGAGTTTCTGTTGGCTGGAGGAAGGACCAAGACGTGGCTGGTTGGTAACAAGCTGGTGACCATCACTACAAGTGTTGGAACAGGAACAAGGTCCCTGCTTGGCCTGGACTCTGCAGAGTTCCAGAGCACCCCAGAATCAAAGTAAGTTTTGCTCCCATTTCTAGAAGTCACCACCTGACAAAGTCACCTAAACCACTGCTACATCTTTGTAGCTTTTCCTCTTGCCATAAGAGGAACATTTTATTTGTCCATCATGCCTGATTCCTCCTTCAACATCACCAGTATCTCCTTTCCTACAGCTCAGACCCTGTTTTGCAAGTGAGACAGACCAAGGAAGCTCCAGCCAAGCTGGAATCCCAGGCTGGGCAGCAGGTCTGCAGGAGCTCCCGCAACAGAGTCCGATCCATGTCAGGTAGGTTCCCATCCTGGGCTCTCCCTGCCATTCCTGGGCTCTCCCTGCCATTCCTGGGGCCCTGACACAGGCTGAAGGCTCCAGGTGCCTTCTGTGTCTGAGCTAATTTGAGACCTGGAGCTGTCTGGTGTTTCATGAGGGGCAGGTAGCCGGAGCTGTTGGCTTCAGGTGTGGTGGGGCTCTTTCTGCTTCCCTCTCCTTGCAGGAGAACTTTGGTGATCACATAAATTGGTTTATAAAGAACACATGGAAGGTAAAATTTTCTTCATGGTTTAACCCCAGCTGGCAGCTAAGCCCCACCTGGGTGCTCGCTCAGGCCCCTGGGTGGGGATGGAGGAGAGAATTGGAAGGGGAAGAGTAAGAAAATTTGTGGATTGAGAGAGTAGTTTAATAATTGAAATAAAATAATAGAAACAATAATAATTGTAATGACCAAGAAAATGAAACCAGCTTATTGTGTGTGCTAGAGGAGCTTAAAAGCCTCATTCCTGAGATATTTTTGGGGCTAACTAAGCATGCCTCTCCCTTGGATTGTGTCTGTCCTTCCAGGTGGTCATGCCTTACGTGTTGGTGCCTTAGACAGCTCAGCCTCCCATTTTCCCAGTGGCTCGACTTCCCAAGGGACACAGGGCCCTCTTGCTGCTGCAGCTCGCCCAGAGAAGGCCAGTCCTGCTCCACAGACAGCCCTGCAGAAGGAAAAAGCCAACTTGGCTGCCTACGTGCCACTGCTGACCCAGGGCTGGGCAGAAATCCTGGTGCGCAGGCCCACAGGTGGGTACCTGAGTGTGGGGTGGGATTCTGGACTTGGTGAGAAACCAGAGCCTGGGTGAAGGAGAAAAATCCATATTTAATTGTAAATGGATCTGTTTGTAGCTTACTGCCTTTTGAAACTATAGAACCATGGGATGGTTTGGGTTGGAAGGGACCTTAAAATGCATCCAGTGCCACCCCCTGCCATGGGCAGGGACACCTTCCACTATCCCAGGGTGCTCCAAGCCCTGTCCAGCCTGGCCTTGGACACTTCCAGGGATAGGGCAGCCACAAGTCTACGCAGCTGCACAGTTGTGTTTGCTCTTAAGGAAGGAATAACAACCTGTTCAAGGTCAAAATTCTTGAACACTGGTATGTCCCACGAGATTAACAGGAATTATCTATTTCCGCTGAAAGCTGTTTCATGAGAAAATAACTGACCTGGTGTTAATTAGGACACCTGAGTGTTTTGGATGCCTTTGGGAATCTGCTGTAGCAGTGAGCTACCAGGGAAGGGTTTTGAGGAGCTTGGGGTGAAGTGCGGAGCACTGGAAGTAGCAAATGAATCAACTCATTCTGCAGAAGAACTGAGAACTTGCTCCACTTGGATTTTTATTTGCAAATTCCAAAACAATCTGAGCATTTCCAACACAAGCTGTAACCTTTGGGGGAGCTGGGAGTACTGACCACTTCCCCAACTGTTTGCTGCAGGTAACACGAGCTGGCTGATGAGCCTGGAGAACCCGCTGAGCCCCTTTTCCTCAGACATCAACAACATGCCCCTGCAGGAGCTCTCCAACGCCCTCATGGCTGCAGAACGTTTCAAGGAGCACCGGGAGACAGCTCTGTACAAATCCCTGTCTGTGCCCTCCTCCAGCCTGGCCACAGGAACGGCCAAACCCTCGCTGCTGCAGCGCTCCAACACAGGTGGGAGCTGCTGGCAGAGCGTGAACAGCTCCAGGCTCTGCTGGGTCTCTGCAGGGCTTCTAGAGCAGCTGGGAATGGGAGGGGGGCCAGCAATGAGAAAGGGAATCAGTTCTTACCCCTAGAAGTGAAAAATTCCCTTCCTCCTTGCTTCTGCTGTCCCGTGGGGGAAGAGGAGAACAGGGGAGTAACGGAGCTGCTTTGCAGGAGTCGTGTGTTTTGTGTGTTCCCCAAATGAAAATGAACAAAGTCATGGATCTGTTCCTTCTCCCACTTGTTTGGGGCTGATCTGGGCATCCCACTTGTGGATGGATCTTTCCATGCAGTGTTTCCATTTCCATTTGTCTTCAATTTGGGAGTCTGTGTCGGGCACTCAGAGCTGCAAGTTCCTGGGGAATGGCCTCTTCCAAACCTTGCTAGCCAGGAGGAGTTGGTTGCCACTGGCTTTTACAGCAGAATGCAAATCCTGTTGGATTTAGCCGTCTCTGAAAATGACTGTTCAGCCTTCAGCTGAGAGTTTCATTTGCTGGCTTGACTTTAACACAGTGGCCGAGGATTTTCACTCTGTTTAATTTGGTGCTAGTTCCTCTTAAAAAGCTGTTAATGTTGGGAGATTGGTGTTGACTAACAGCTGCAATTTTTAAAGCTTTCTGCAGTCCCTGCTCGAGCTCTTACAAGTGATATCCAACACTGAGGCTCTGAGCACTGCAGGCACCGTCAGAATTGAGCAGTGGTACCAGCAGACCAGGCTTTGCTGGGGAAAAATGGGATTGATTGTCTGGAAACCTGGTAAAAATGCCAGTTTTCAGGTTTGTTTTAAGCAGGGCAGGGTATATTGTAGTATTTCACAACTTGTTAACACAAAATTGGAGTCAAATTATCACCTCTTACAAGCAAACAAAAATATTTTCCATAAACACTTTTGTGACTAAAAATTTGTGGTATATGGGGCTAAGTGGAGAGCTGAACCCACACCACCTGAATGCCACTCCTGTGCCAGTCTGAGAGTAATTTTGGCCACATCCTTGTTAACCAGACTTGCTGGAGCTGGCTGGGGAATGACTGTTTGGAAGTTTTGCTGTCAGACTGTCACATGCCTGCTCTCCCTCTTTAGAGGTTAAACTTCTGTGAGTCTTTACCCAGATTTCTACTCTCCAGACTCTTCTATGGGTTTAAAAGTGACCTTGTGCAGGTCAGGAAAGGCTTAGCCTGGTTTCCTGTGTGTGCTGGGATATCAGGAAGGGATTTTGTGTTCCTAAGCCTCACAAAATGCATTCTGCAAAGGGAGCAGTTGGAACCTGCACTGTTGGATGTGTTTATTCCTCCTTATTCGTGTTGAGACCTTGTGCCCTTAAAGTATCCCTTTGGCATCTGGTGAGCTTATCCCAGCTTGTTCTTTCCTTTGTTTCATTTATTTATTTGTTTGTTTTAAACTAGGCTCTTGGTTACATTTTAAACTCTGTGCTTTTTAATTTTTTTATAATTTTTTTTCATATAGTCTCTCCTTCCTTTTGATGTAGCTGCTCACTTGATTTCCCTTTGCAGTGGCCTCTTTCTCTTCCATGTACCAGTCCAGTTGTCAAGGGAAGTTGCACAGGAGCATATCCTGGGCAGGTATATTTATATATCTTTAAGGAAAAAACCAACCAAACAGTATTGCCATAGAAGAACACCTCTGATTCATAGAAAATGTATCCCTCATCCCTCATTTTCCCCTTCCATGTCTCCTGTCTGTCCCCAGTCTCATCACTCTCAACAAATGGGATCTTGACTAGCATGAAGAAGTCCAAGCCAGATCCAACATTTGCAATTGCAGACAATTTCTTAAAGCAACTTTGCTTGTATCTGGGGTGGCTTGTGAGTCATGAGGCCAAGTGTTAAATGACCTGTCAAAACGTGGCTGGATTAATTAATTCTTCATTTGCAGCTTCATTTTCCAATTGGCTTTGTGTTCTGCTCAGTGGAAAAGCTCCCAGTTGTGAGAAGAGCAGCGTGTGCTGCAGGACGGGCTCCCCTTGGAGCTGCTCAGCCCACAGGGATCTGCCAGAATTGGACACAGAAAGATAAAAGCAGCTGATAATATGTATATATTTTATAAATGGATAAAATTCAGCCAGCATGGAAGCCGTTTAAGAGATTTTTAAATGAAAATAAATATATTTCGGCAAAAAACCTGCTAAATTCTAGCTTTTAGAGGCTCTATAAAAATGTAAAATCTTTCTCTACTTCAGTAAAATTGATTTCATAACTAAATGAAGTGGAGATCAAATTACACACACTTTATGAGCACAGCACCTGCATTGCTTTGATAACCTGCAATGCTTTGTGATTTTAATTAGAGGGTTCAAATGTCTTTCTGCCTCTTTCCTTCACTGGAAAACTCCCAGTAGAGCAGTGGGGTGTTCTGAGCTGCTGCTGGTTGCTGTCAGAGGCCTCTCAAAGCAACACAAAGCTGCTGCAGTTCAATATTTTTCTGTACTTCTCTCTGCTCCTGTTATTCTCTTCCCACCTAAAGAATAATTAGTGCTTGAGTTGTTTCAAAGCACCAGCAATCTTGGCAGTGGTGTAGGAGGGGAGCTTGGAAGCACTGGGTATCTGCAGGTGTGTTCTGGCTTGGACAGCTAACCAGATCAGCACGTTGTTTTGGTTCCTTTTGGTTTGTTTTGTATTTTTAGAAGGTTTGTGTGTGCAATGCTAACTCTTAATTGCTTATTTGAAATAACTTTGGTCCTTTGAGCTGAAATCAATCCAGGAAAAGCTGCTATAGTGATTTTTTTCTTTGTATTTTTTTTTAATTTTGCTGATTTTCTTTATATTTTTGTGTGTGCTAATTTTTGGTTTTATTATTGTTATTATTTTGGAAAACAAATCTTGGCCTTTCAGATTGGTCTTCCAGTCCCTTGTGTGCATAATGGGAAGCCTCCTGTTCTCCAGCCTTTTCCTCAGGACAAAAAGTAAGGCCAGGAGGAGCCTTTGGTCAGACTCATCCCTGTGGTCAGTGCCTGGAGCAGATCCCAAGGTTAAATCCTCCATGTAGGCAGGGCTTCCACGGAGCTTTTTTGTCAGTGTGGTTCCACTCCCTGTGTGTCTGAGCAGATGCCACCTGCAGTGCCCGTGTCACCCCTGCTCTCGTCCTTCTACATGTTCAGGGCTGAATTGTTTTGCTTCTCCTGAGACATTCTAGGAAAGCTGCCAAACTGTAAGGAAGTGGCTCCTAGGAAAATTTCTGATCTCCTTGAAGGCCTCAAGGCACAGGAGCATTGCATTTCAGTACAAGAAAAGCTCCCTTTGTTGCAGCCTTGCACAGAGCTGATGTCTCCAGCGAGCTTTTACCCGGTACTTCCCTACATCTCTAGTTCCTGTCTGTGCTGGTAACCCATGTCCAAGGTCCCATTTCCTCATCCCGTGCCCTGCTTGTCCATCAGCAACAATTGGAAAAAGACAGCTGCACTTCCTTGGCCCAAGGCAGGCAGCCCTTGGCTGTGAGGGTGAGGTGATTTATTCCCCGGAAAAAGGGGAGCCGGGAGCGAGTCTGACATGACAAGAAATGCCAGGGCACTCACTCCGTATGGCCTTCCGTTGAGATCCCGTAGGGAAAAGGCTGGTACTTGAGAGGAGAGGAGGGGGGCCTGTCCCCGTGTCCCCTCTCCACAGCTCCCGTGCCGGTGTCTCCGTAGAATCCGCCGTGGTGCTGGAGGAAGGGAGCGCGGGGGAGATGGAGCTCAGGGAGGCCGAGTCACCTGTGGAGTCCCCGGAGAGCGAGGACGTGGAGACCTCGTGTTCCGAGAATGTTCTGAGTGAGGAGAGGTTTAGAAAAGCCCAGGATTCCTACAGCAGGGTAAGGACAGGCCCAGGGTGAGCAGTGGGTGACAGATTGTGCATGAATTCCCTCATGGCACCCTCAGAAACGGCTCACTGATGGCACTGGGAGTCTGGATGGCCTGGGAGGATTCAGGGGAAAATCCCTGTTTTATCAGGGACCTTGATCCACATTGCTTTGTTCTCCTTCCTGCCCATGTTTCCCTGGAAGTGTTGGGGTGCCTTGAGCATTGCTGTTGTCAGCTTTTATTCTGGCTGTCAGGAAAAGGAGTCCTTCCCTGTGAGGGTGGGGAGGCCCTGGCACAGGGTGCCCAGAGAAGCTGTGGCTGCCCAGGCCAGGTTGTGTGGGGCTTGGAGCAACCACGGGATGAACCACGGGATCCCAAACCATTCTGGCATTCTTTGATTCCATGAAAACTTTTATTCCATGTGTCTCTCTCTCTTCCAGTCCTCCTCCACATCCAGCCAGGAGGACAAGTCGCTCAAGTCGGAGGAGCTGGCGGAAGGCGGGATCCCCATCGGGCGGGAGGAGGGCCGAGCGCTGGAGGAGCTCTCTTTCCAGCCCTCGCAGCCCCTCAGCAAGTCCAGCTCCTCACCCGAGCTCCAGACCCTGCAAGAGGTGCTCAAGGATGCCAGTGGCCGGGAGGTGCCCCGGAGGCTGAGCACGGAAGTGAAATCCAAATCGCAGTCGGGGAACCTGGAAGGGGACGGGCTGGGCAGCTGGCTGGCCAGGGGGGAGGACAGCAGGGCCCCTGGGCCGGGGGCTGGCACCGGAGCTGTCACCTCGCCCCGCTCGCCCTCGGGGCACCGGCCCCGGGGCTACACCATCTCCGACTCTGCCCCGTCCAGGAGGGGGAAGAGGATCGAGAGAGACGCCTTCAAGGGCAGGGCAGCAGCTTCCAACGCGGAGAAAGTCCCTGGGATAAACCCCAGGTGGGTGCAGGGCCCCTGAGCTGCCCTATTGGGTGGGGTCTGCAAAGCATCTGATTAAAAAGTTAATTACCTGCTTTATTCAGGAGCTGATACAGACCTGTTGAGCACAGTACCACCGAATTAATTTTGGGATTAGGAAACAGAACTCCCAGATGGTGGAAGAAATAGATGAATAGTTTCCTCCTGTACTTAATGTACTCAAGTTAGGGACTGTGGTTTGACTGCAGGTTACCCAGAGTTAATTTTGCTGTGAACAGGGTGAATTGCTAGTTTTACATTTCAAGAAATAGAATGTGCAAAATCCTGAGAAGAAGGTTTGTAATTGTTGCTTTTTGAACTTGTGATATTGTTAGCTATCCAAAATTGCATAATGAGACAATTTTCATCTGACTGAGGGCAGGTAAAATGCAAATGTCTGTACAATCATGTGTCTGAGAGCCTAGAAATGCCCCCAGAGCTGTGGACAGCATTCCTGCTCCTACACTCTATGCCTTTGAACTGGGAATTTTTATGGCTGCTGCTGTTTGACACATCATTGTTTTTCTGACAGGGGTCTATTGCAAACTGCAGGTAGTCCATGCACTCAGAGCATCTCTAAAAGATGGATAATACCCTGTTAGCATTTTAATTCCTCCTCTTTTTCTGTGGTACATAATGTTCTTACGTCCAACAGATCAAAATTGACTTAATTTTTATGGTAACGGACTTTTCCCTCCCTCTTTCAGCTTTGTGTTTTTACAGTTGTACCACTCCCCCTTCTTTGGTGATGAAAACAACAAACCCCTCTTGTTGCCAAATGAGGTAGGCAAGGAGTTGTATAAATCCTTAATTTTTTTAACCTCATGACTTTCTTGGAATGCAAATGATAATCACAAATGTCTGGGTAAGGTGATGCAGTTTAAAGGTGTTTCCTACCAGCAGTGCCACAGATGGGAGATTCTCTGTGTTGGGCTTGTGGAGGGGATTTTTTAAAGCTCACAGAATCATGGGGTGCTTTGGGTTGGAAGGGACCTCGATGGGCAGGGACACCTCCCAGCAGCCCAGGCTGCTCAGGTGGGGTCCCTGTTTTGATTGCAGACATTTGAGAGGTCGGTGCAGCTCCTGGATCAGATCCCATCCTACGACACACACAAGATTGCAGTGCTCTACGTTGGGGAGGGCCAGGTGAGTGTGTGCAGGGGCTGGAATCCTTAGGGAATGCTGGGAACCTCACCAGCGGTGGGATTTGCCCTGCTCCTGTAGCAGCCTTGCTTTTCCTTAGTTTCTTCACTTCTAAAAATCAGTGCCTGCATGAAGCCCTTCTGTGAGGGCAATCACCTCATCCCAGGAAGGGATCACTGACCCGTGACATGTCCCTGTGTCCCAGAGCAACAACGAGATCGCCATCCTGTCCAACGAGCACGGATCCTATCGCTACACCGAGTTCCTCACGGGCCTGGGGAAGCTCATCGAGCTCAAGGACTGTCAGCCAGATAAGATTTATCTGGGGGGCCTGGACGTGTGTGGGGAGGATGGACAGTTCACCTACTGCTGGCACGATGACATCATGCAAGGTGAGCTGGAAGGATGGGTCTGTGTCTTCTGACTTCACCTGACCTGCCTTCCACGCTGATTCCTTCCCAGGGATGTAGTGAGGATGTCCTGGAGCTCTGATCCCCTCCTTTTCTCTCTGGTAGCTCTGCAAGCTCTGTGATAAAGTTCAGGACAGGTGCATATCTGCCTTACTTAACAAAAAAAAACCCCACCAGTTTTATAATGGTCTGCTCTGTAAAACAATCTGCTGTGTGAAAAGATCTGCTCTGTAAATCTGTGGAATGATCAGCTCTTTAAAGGCAGGGTTTAGTTTAGAGGTTTAGCTGGTTGTCCCGAAGCTGCTGTAAATGCTGTTCACTGAGAGCGGTGTCAGTATTGCTGTGTTTCTCTGAAGAGCAGTTTGGAGCAGGGAGTGTCGCTGCTGTGGCCATGGCTCATGTCACTGCAGTGTCACCCAGCTGCTGCAGCACCAAGCAGTGCAGAAATCATCCAGGATCCAGCAGGATATGCTGAACTTCCCACATTTTTCCACACAGCTCATCACACTGAGTCCGGTTCCATGGGGTGGCTGCAGGTCACTCCCTATGGCCCGGGGCTCTGCAGAGCTCAGTTAGGGCAAGTCCTGGTTTCAGCTCTTTTGCCTCTTTCCGCCCTAGCCCAGGGTCTGCTCCCCGTGCTGCTGTGGTCCTTCCCACTGGCTGCTGCACTCTGTTCCAGGGGACCCTGGGGCATCCAGTGGGACTGGGTTCAGCTGTCACAAATGGGGACAAACCTATCAAGGGAGCACAGTTTGTATTTTTATTACTGGCATGTGACCATTGCTGCTTTCCCAGCCCAGCCTAAGGATCTTTGTGTTCCCTTTCCAGCCATTTTCCACATTGCTACTCTGATGCCCACAAAGGATTTGGATAAATATCGCTGTGACAAGAAGAGGCACCTGGGGAATGATTTTGTTTCCATCGTTTACAATGATTCTGGCGAGGATTTTAAACTGGGCACAATAAAGGTAGGGGATTTTCCTTGTGGGTGTGTTATAGCAGGACCACAGGGCTGTAAACCTTCCTGTGTGGGTGCTACCTTAAAAGCAGTGTGGGGATTATGGGGGGAGCTGTTGGCCATGGTGGGGTCTCTGGTGTGAGTTTATGACATTGAAACCACAGTGCTGCCAAGGCAATGTTTCTGACTCTTTTAGTGGTTTCTCCTTAGGGGCAGTTCAATTTTGTGCACGTGATCATCACCCCTCTGGACTATGACTGTAACCTGGTGACGCTGCAGTGTCGGAAAGGTGGGAAGTCCTCAGCCTTTGCTGTGTTGGGGGGTTTGTGTTTCAAAAGTTAAAACTTCTAGGAGAAACGCTCTGGAACCAGTTTGCCCAGTTACATCTGGGTTTGCCCTGCTCATGTACCTTGACTGGATTGCTCATTTTGTGTTCAAGCTCAGGACACAGTGCCAGCAGCAGAGCGGATCCCTCCAACAGCTGCTTGGGGATGCTGGAGGACATGGAGGGCTCAGCGGTGCTGGGGCAGGTGTTTTACCAAAGGGGTGCTTTTGGGTGTTTCTGGCTCACAGTTTGGTTCATGTGAGAGCCCAGCAGGCTCTTCTCAAACCTTTATGGAGCAGCCAGAATTTGGGAGCCACTTGTGTTAAGCTGCAGAGCTGGTTCTGTTAGAGTGGGAGCTGTGGAGCTGGTGGGGACTTGAGTAATACAATTCCTCAGGTTTATTTGACTTAGGTGTTTAGCTACTAGTAACCTCTTGCTTCTTCTTAACTGTCTTACAAGAATTTTTTTCTTTTTCCTTTAAACCAAAGACATGGAGGGTCTGGTGGACACGAGTGTTGCCAAGATCATCTCTGACAAGAACCTGCCCTTTGTGGCCCGTCAGATGGCCCTGCATGCCAATGTGAGTACCCCCAGCTCCCCCAGACCTTCTGGCTTCCAGCTGCTGCCTTGGCCCATCACCAGCTTCCAAGGAAACAAGCAGGGCCTGCTAAAGCAAAGAAACGACTTTTCTACTTGACCTTGAAGCCAGAGTTGGCACCTGAACAGTCCTAACTCAGAGCTGGGTTTCAGTTGCTGTCAAACTGCACTGAAAAATTGGATTAATTTTATTGTGGTTATGTTAATGTGGCTTCTCTCTTTCCCTGCTTCTCCCCACCCTTTGCAACCCAGATGGCTTCCCAGGTCCACCACAGCAGATCCAACCCCACGGACACCTACCCCTCCAAATGGATCGCGAGACTGCGCCACATCAAGAGGCTCCGGCACCGGGTGAGTGGAGCTGCTCTGAGAAGTAGAACTGGGCTTTACTGAGACTCTTACTGCAATTAAGGCAGGTAAAACCAGCTGGCAGCACTTGCTGAGTGAGAGGAGGGGTGTGTGTATGGAGGTTAGAATCCAGCTGGTCAGGGAATCACAGAGAGTTTGGGTTGGAAGGGAGCTCAAGGATCATCCAGTTCCAGTTCTGTTGTGGGAATGACCACCCTTTCCAGGGAGAAATTCCTCCTGATGTCCAATACCTGGATACAGAGTGGCACCCCCTCAGTGCTGGCACCGTGTCCTGGGTACCATGCCCTGCCCAGATGGAGAATGGAAAGAGTTTTGGAGAGAATGGAGCTCACCTGTTCTCCATTGCCTTTCAGCTCCGGGAAGAGACACAGTACCAGAGCCCTGGCCTCCCCCTGCAGCTGCACCCCTCTGCCCCCACAAAACCCCCTCCCCAGATCCCCCAGGACCCCCCTCCCACCTATGAGACAGGGCAGAGGAAGAGGCTGATCTCCTCCGTGGACGACTTCACCGAGTTCGTGTAGGGCCGGGCTTGGGGTGTCCCTGCTGGGACACTGAGGCCATGGAATTGTGTTCCCTGCGTGCTGATCCCTGCACCTGCATGGACACGGGGATTGGGAGGCACAGTCTGGCCGCTCTTTGCATGTGGACTTGGCACTGAACCTGCCAGGAGCTTCAGCTACCCCTGAGGAGGACACTGGATTCCCAGCAGAAGCTCCCAGAGGACCAACCCCCTGTGTTTGGTTTGGTTTGGTTTGAGCTGTTTCAAGGCTCCTCTGTTGGGAACTTCCCTGCAGAACCTTTCTTTGGTCTCCTTCCACACCAGCTCCTGGTGGAAGCAGACAAAGAATGATGTTCTGCAGATCCTCACCTGAAGGTACAGGAATTGTGGGATTTTTGAGGACTTTATTGGGAATGAAATATGAAGTATTGAAAATCCAGTTGCTATTTCTGAGCACCCAGGAATCCCAGCTCCTCCCTGGACCTCGGGGCTGTCAGCACTTGGACTCTTCAGGCTCTAACTCATTCTGCTGCCAGCCCTGGAAAGAGTTCATTTGCGTTCTCTCTTGCCCGAAATGTTGCTTAAATTCCCAAGGTTTGTCTTCATTTTGAGGGATTCCCAGCAAAGCCTCTCTCCTTCAGCAGAGATTATTTTGCCACCAGAAGTAGCACCAAACACGGAGGGGGAGCAGTGGAAGGGCAGAGCTGGGCCAGCAATCCCTGGGGATGAAGAGTCTGACCCCCAGGGCTGACTCCAGGTGTTCAGACCCAGATTCCAGGTCCATCTGCAGAACTTCCTGTGGTTGGAGGAATGCTGGGGGTGTCTCATCCTTCCCCATGCACCTGATAAATCCCTTTTTGACTGCTGACAAGTCTTGGGGCATCAGCTTCCCCACGAGTTTTGCCTATTCCCTGACAGGGAGTCTCTTGGGGGGAGGCTGAAGCAGTGCAGTTGGACCTTGCAGGGCAGGTGGGCACAGCTGGAATGGGACTTGCAGCCCATCCTGAGGCAAGGAGGGCACCAGACACTACAGTACCCCCAACTAGGAGGCACCTCGTAAGCTGGACTTACACTGTGAGCACTTCATCTCGTGCTTTGTCTGTGAGTGGGAAGCGTGGATTTGGGAATGGCTGACAGCAGGAGATGAAGACAAGTGCAATGTGCACGTGGGACTGTGAAGGGACAGGCGAGGGGACAGAGGGCCAGCCCTCGCCTGTGCAGGTGTGTGGGAACACCAAGTGTCCGTTGTGTTTGAGCGTTTGAGTTGTAAAGGAAATAAAATCTTTGTCTGGTCAGTGCATTCTTGTCATGGGAAAGTTTAAACCCTTTCCTGATCATGTAAATCCTTCCTCCTTTCCTGCTTTAGTTTCCCAATATATGTTGCTCATGGAATGGCCTCCCACCCCTCCCAGTGCTGGACACAGATTCCTGGCCATGGTCCAGTCCCTGGATGGGGATATTCCCTGGGGTTCAGCTTCAGGGAACCTCTGTGCTGAGGAGGGGACTTTTCTGTCAGCTTTGTCCTTGTGCCACCCCCAGTCCCCACCAGTGAGCTCATTCATTAATGCCAGCCCTGACAGGCTGGAGGATTTAAGAAAGTGTCTTGTGTTATGCAGGAGATCTTAATTAAAATTATGGATGCAGAGAGAATAACGTGGGGTGGGGAGGAGTGCCTGGAGAAGGACAAAAGCACCTGAGCCAGGTTTTAGCAGTCAGTGTTTATTTGACTTTGTCAGTTTGTAAGAAACATCCCCACAGTTACAAAATACACCATTTTTGTTTGCAATGAAATGCTCACCAGACAGGAACCGTTGGCATTTTGGTCACAAGCATTGTTCTTAAAAAAAAAAAAAAAAAATTAAAAAAATAAGGCACTTACAGAAGTCCCTCCCTCTCCCTTGGAACAAATGGATGGGGGTTTCATTTTTCATTTAAGCAGCTTGATCCTGATGCATCATTGTGAGATTCAAGGCAATAAATAAGACACCATCTCTCAGCGACTACAGACACAAAAATATACATTCAGGGGGACTGATGGGCTTCGAGTCAAGTTTATTGCTATGAGGGTGTAACTCCATGACTAAATGCCTCTGGCTGCAGAGGAGCCGGAGCTGGGACATGGAGGGGACCCTAGGACACTGCTGGAGCTGACACAGGAACTGCTGCACTGAGAACTGTGAGTGCTGGAAGCTGTGGGTGCTGCCCACCACGCAGGGCTGGGCTTTTTCAAGGAACTGTGGGGGGCAGAGCTGCTCTCCGTACTTCAGGGAAGGCCAGAAGTAGGGCAGTTGTCTGATCCCGTTTCTGCTCCTCTCCTATCAGAAGGAGCACTTGGTAAAGTCACACACACCGAGTCACACACATACACACGGCAAGGAACAGGCACCTGGGAACAAAAAGCCTGATGGATTTGGGGAGCATCTTTGTTCCAGCTGCCCCTTAGCTTAGGGATGGCTGCTCCAAGAATTTGGGGCTCTGCTGGCCCCTCCTGCCTCCGTCTCCTTCCCACACTTCCCTCCTACTCCCAACCTCTTCTAATGAGGATACTCGAGCTGAGAACTGACCTCTGCATCAGGAACTGATCTTATTGGCTCTTCAAGAGATTTCCAAGACCTGCTTGGTTAATTTGGGACATTTCAATCACTGAAAATTCCCACAGGGCCCTCGGAGGGGTTCGATCTACAGCCCTGGTGCTCCACACAGGGTGAGAGGGGCTGTGCCAGGGCAGGCGTGTGGGGAAAGAAGCTTTGGAGCTGGAGGGACTCCAGCCCTGGGCCCTGGGGACATTCCAGGTCTCTGGGACACCTCCCCACTGCTCCTCTTACTGCCCTGGGGGTTTGGGGACATGGCACTGGCACTGTACCTGTCTCCAAAAAGGAGTCACGGGCATGCACCAAGCTGAGCCTGATGCTGTGCTGCCTGCGAAGGTAAAGGAACAAAAAATCCAAGGCAAGTAGTTTTCTATCTCTGGCTTGAAAATCAGGGACTTTTTCTGAGCACAGAGCACAAAGCTGACCAGCACCGGGTCCCAGCCCTGAGCTCAGCCTCCAGCTGCTGGTTCTGCCTGCTCCAGGCACCCTCTAGGACCCTCCCTCTCCCACTCCTGCCTTCTGAGCCCTTTGCTGCCCTCTCCCACCTGCCCTTCTGCCACTACCAACCTGTCCTGGTTACAAGTATTGGATTTCTCCCCTCTGCACTCCTCTTCTCTGTGCCCTCTGCTCTTCCAACACCTCCACGCCAAGCAAGCACCACCTCACTTGTCTTCTCCTGCCCTCATTCCTCTGCAACCTTTCCACAATGTCTGTCCTGCACAGCACCTGAGTTTTCCAAAGGTAACTTAGACCTGTCCCAAAGGCATCCCAGAGCACCCTGTGTCCCCTGCAGCCACCCTGACACACATGGCCAAAGGAAGCACATGGATGCTGGAATGAAAACTTCACAAATATCCAACACAGCTGGGGGCTGGAGGGGAGGCTCAGGAGGGGATGGAGCAATGGAAACGTTTTAGGAGCTCCCTCTCTCTGCCCGGAAAAGTCTCCCCTGCCTGGGGAAGGTGCTTCCAGGCCCACCAGCACCAGAGGCAGCCGAACCCGAGGCTCCTGCCCTGCAGCTCTGCTCCCCCTCAGCCTTCCCTTCCACCCTCTCACCTGTCCAAAGCATGGAGCAGGATCTGGAACACACAGAGGGGCCCACTGGGGGCTTTTCCCCATCCACCTGTGGCCACTGCCCCGAGCCAGCCCAGGAGAGCACACGCACCACACACACAGAGACACCCAATCCTTATATACATGGGACATTCCCAGGAAGAAGCACTTAATACATCCTTTAAATAACTCTGACAATAGTGTTCTGTCTCCTATCTACATGTTTCAAACACGGTACCAATGCTATGAAAATATAGCAAACATACAAAAATATATACATTTAAAAACCAAACAGACCCCATATAAATTACTTACAATAGCCATAAGGTGAAATGGGGCTGAGGAGGGGAAGGCAGCCCTTGGAGGGGGCTTCAGGCACCCCCAGGCTGTGATCTGGGGGGCCCCATGGCACAGGCCAGCTGTAGCCCAGCAGCTGTAGCCCAGCACATGGTGAAACCCAGCTGGCAGGGCTGGAGGGACCCCAAAAAAAGCTCCCTCAGGGCTTCACCTGCCTCCTTTGTGCTCAGGGAAGGTGCTGGCACGGCTCCCTGAGCTGGGGCTGCATTCCCCTCCTCCCTGCCCATTTCAGTTTATGATTTAAACAAACAAAATACTGCTTTTGTGATATATTATCCCATTCTTAGCTCGCACGTGTCACTGGTAGCCGAGGAAAGCCTTGTTTAAAGTGCTGGGCAGTACATAGAAACAAGTAAACCAAAAAAATACATATACTTAGAGCAATACATTCCTTGGGTTAGAGAAGCCAAGCAGCCAGCGGCGCCTGCACCCCAGGGCCACGGTGGGGGGACAGGGCGGGTGGGGACCGCAGTGACACCAGCACGTTGGGAACCCCACACTGGGAGTTGGGAATCCCACGCCAGGAGTTTGGGAACCCCACACTTGGAGGTGGCTGAGGCAGCCCAGGGGTCTCTTGTCCCCACCTCGCTGCAATGTCCTTTGTTTTAAATATTGGATTTCTTTAAATACAAATAATAGTACCAATTTCTGGAGGATAAAAATAGCCAATACTGGAAATTAACTGCTCTGGATGTAGATAGCATTTCCCTATATATCTATTTATGCTTAAAAAACAAGGTGGGTTAAATACCTTCTTGAAAGCTATCGCTTTCCTCCACAGTGCGTCTGGTCGACAAAAATCCGAGACTTGCTTCAAACCTTCAAGGCCTGGGGCTCTCCTCTCCCTTTCCCATCCGGCACAGCCAGCAGGGAAGGGGGGGAGCTTTGTCCCGTCCCCCTGTACCCACCCAGTCCCCACCTGTGGCCAGTTGCAGCCGGGGCGTCGAACACCCACAGCTGCTCCCCGTGAGCCAGCAGGGATCTCCTGCACCTGCTCATCCCCTGGGGGAAGGCTCGGCCTTCTCCCCTTCCACCTTTAACACTGGAATGCTCCCGTGGGGCCGGTTCTGGAAGGCCGGTGGCCGTGCCAGCGGCGCGGCGGGAGAGCCCCTGTGCCCGGCCGGCCCAGCCGCCGCGGCAGCTCCGGGCGGGCACAGCCCGCCCTCGGCAAAGCCCTGCCAGGGCATCGCTCCTGCAGCCCCGTTACTTGACCGTGGGGTGCACTCGGTTCTTGGCCCGCAGGGGCCGCTTCCTCCTGGCGGCGCAGGGCTTGCCCGGTGACCCTGCGGCCGCGCTGACGCCACGGCTGGCCCGCAGCAGCCGGCCCGGCACGGCCCCGGCACAGCGCGGAGACAGCGCGGCCGCGTCCGGCAGCTCTGGGGACGGGCCCTGCTCCGCGCTGCCCGAGCAGCCCCGGCCCGGGCCCCCCTCAGGCCCGCGGGGCCTCCTGCGGGCGCGGCGGCTGCGGGAGAACTCGAGCAGGTGCTCGATGCGGGACACGTCCTCCGTCACCCGATTGACGCGGTCGAACTGCGCCAGCAGTATCTCGAAGAGGGAGAGGAGGCGCTGGATGTCAGCGTCCACCTCCAGGCTGTCGCGGGTGCTCAGCACGAGGCTCAGCCCGTCCAGCTGGCTGGAGGACGTGGAGGCCCGGGAGCTGTCGGAGGCAGCGCTGGGAGTGGGGCCCCGGAAGGACTTGGAGTCGCTGGAGTCTCGGGAGGGCAGCGGCTCCATCCCCTCGAACCTCACCTTGTGCCGGAACTGGGAGGGAAGAGGGGAGGAGGGGCAGGGTTAGGGCAGGAGCTGGGAAGTGGGAACACTCCCAACAGCTCCAGGGCTACTCCCAGCCATCCCTGGTGTGACAGGCCATGGGCTGGGGCTGCATCCCAGATAAAGCCCCGTGGAACCGTGGGGCTGAGAATGGGCAGCTGTTGCCTGTATGGTTCCCCATCACTAACCCAGCTCTTGGGCCCCCAGGGGTGGCCGCTGCTCCAGCCCTTGCCTGCCAGAGGAACTTGGCTGCAGGAAGGAGCCAGAGGCAGGGAAAGGCTAAAGATGGTGAATGCTGCTCTGTGCCACCAGGCCCCTTCTCCACAGAGACCCCAGGCTGCCCTCACCTCCTTGGCTTTGCTGAAGCCCATCCACATCTTGAGCCTGCGCACAAACAGCTCGACCATCTCGTAGTCCTGGGGCTCGAAGGCGGGGCGGTAGAGCTCAGCGTGCATCTCGCGGTAGCTGTGGATCAGCACCACCGCGAGCAGCCGCAGCACGATCCACACCTCCAGCACGATGTAGGTGGTGCAGAAGAGGCAGTAGAGCCCCGAGGCCTCGGGCAGGCAGGGCCGGAGGCTGGCGCTGCCCCGCAGAAGGGCCAGCAGCAGCAGGAGGCTGCTGCCCACGCTGCGGAAGGACTCGGAAGAGGAGGAGAAGAGCTGCGAAGGGACAGAGGAGATGTGATGAGAAGGGAGCAGAAGCAAAGTGTTCCCCTGACCTGCAGTATCCCCTCCCCCATGGGCCCTGAGGGGTGGCCCACAAATGGGGTGGGCCAGGGACAGCCCCTGGCCAAAGGTGCTGGCGGCAGGGTGGGCATGGAGCACCCAGGGGCTTTGCTCATGTCATGCCACAGTGAGGGACAAGTGCAGGACCACCAGCAGCCCCTCTGTGAGGACAGGGGACAGGAGTGCTTACCAGGAAGCCGAGCTGGGCGTAGGCCAGGAGGAGGAGGGCTAAGGCCACCCCTGCAGCCATCAGCTCCTTCATGGACTTCTGGAAGGTCTTCCCAAACACTGACCACTGTCGGATGAAACGCAGCTGCTGGGCAGCCTGGGAGGGGAGAGAAGGGAGTTACAGACACACCCACCCCCAGCTCAGGAAGGATCTCTCAAACACGTGGGAAACCCAAACCCCATCAGAGCACAAACACTCCAGTTCAAAAGTTCCTTACAGACAGAATCATCCCATCAGCCACACTTGACTGAACTACCCAAGGGAATCGAGGGCCCAGAGGCCTCAGAGACCCAAAGTGCACAGCAGAGACACACATGACCTCCCTGCCACCTGCTCTGCCCCTGCCAGGACTGTGCAGGGGTGACAAGCACAGGAGGACCAAAGTACCCACAACCCATGTGCTGCTCCCCCAGCCCGCCTCTACCTGCACAGTCAGGAGGAAGAGGAGGGATGCGGCCAGGCTGCTGAAGACGGAGCTCAGGAAGGCCACCTGGTAGAAGTTGGTGAAGCCCCTGCGGTTGCTGAGGTACCTGAGCCACTGCTGGTCAGCCAGGGTGGCCTGGCTGAGGTGCACCAGCACCGTGCACGTGGTGAGCAGGATGAAAACCCACTGGCCGTAGTTGCCCCACAGGGTGAAGTAGGCTCTGCCTTCCTTCTTGATGGCCAGAGACTCCGACACCACGAAGTAAACCACAAACAGCATGAGGAAAACCTGGAGGAGGAACAGAGAGGTTACCAGGAGAGGAGGAATGGAGAAGTTACCAGGAGATAAGAGGACAAGCCCTGACTGCTGTGCTGTGCTGCACCAGGGGACCCTGCAGCACCCCAGGACAGCAAAATCTCCCAAACCAGGCCAAGTTACACCCCTGGACCACACCTTGTATCCTGCCCTGCCTTTCTTGCTCATCCAACACCCCAATCCCTCCTGAAGCTCCCCAGTGCCCACCCCCAATGCCCCTGTGGCAGGGTGGCAGTGCCCAGGGGACAAGGGCTCTGCTGCCACCAAACCCAGGCAGGGTGACACACGTGGGGACAAGTGGCTTCAGGCAGGGCAGCTCAAGCCCACAGTGACCAGCCTGGGTGAGGGTCCCCAGAGACCCTCACACGGAGAGCAGGGGGTGCAGGGGACGTCCCACACTGACCATCATGAGGAGCTGCAGGGTGACCCCCCCGCTGAGCCGCAGCAGGGGGAAGGGACTGATGGTGATGGCGGCGATGGCCTGGCCTGCCCCAGGGAACTCCAGGCGCAGGGTGACGGCCACGTGCAGGTCCACGCTGGGGTTGTACTGCAGCAGCTCCACGAACACTGCCCGGCTCCTGCGAAGGGACAGGAGCAGCTCAGGGGCTCTGGGGCCACTGTTGGGTGGGATATCCATCCCGTGCCCCTGTGGCACTCCAGCAGCAGCCCTGATGAGCCCAGGTGACAGCAGGACATCCCCTCTGCCCCTGCCCCACTCACATGTTGTCAATCCACTTGTGCTGCTGCAGGAATTCCAGCTGAGCCCGGCTCTCCTCCAGGGAAGGGCCCAGCTCCTGCACGTAGCCGCTGCTGTCGTAGAAGGAGATGTAGCCCCAGTACCAGATCCTGCAGAGGAAGAGGAGCTGTGGGTAAGGCTGAAGGACACTGGTTGCTCTCCTACATGGCAGGCCAGGAGCAAGTTTGCAGATGCAGATCCTCCCCCTCAGGATTTATTTCACAAGACAAATGACAGGGGTGCATTGATCCGCCTCATGTGCCCAACCTCAGAACAGCCCCAAGCCCTGTGGTGGCCCACTCACATGGAGATGCCTCTGGGGACAAACCAGAGCAGAAACTAAGTGTGATTTATGCCCAGGATGCAGGACAACCTCCTGCCACCCCCTTGAGCAGAAATCCAATGCCACTCCTGGGGTGCTGGGTTCCCCTGCCCTGTCTGTGCCCTGGGAGGTGCAGAGTTGAACCCTCTGCCCCTGGGCCCCCAGAACAGCACAACGCTGCTGTTCAGACCCTTTGGAATTTCCATGTCCATCTGCCCTTTGCCAGGGTCAGAGGCTGTGAGGGCTGGGAACAACCTGGGGAACAACCTGTGAAGACCTTAGAGAGGTCTGTAAGGATCCCTGGAGGAGGAGCAGGGGTGGGAGCAGGGGTGGGAGCAGGCAGGGCAGCCCTTACCCCGCCAGGTCAGGTGCTGAGTGTGCCCACGCTGCTGTGCCATTCCCAGCTGTGCTCTGCCAGCCCACTCCATAGTCAGCAGTGGCAAAGATGTGCTGGTCAGTGCAGCTCCTCTGGGCACTGCCCATGCCCTGCAGGATGTCCTGGGTACTCTGCTGGCACTCAGCTGGAATGAGAGCACCCTGTGAGCCACGGGGAGCCAGCACAGCCAGTGCTGAGCTCACAGCACCTCCCTGCCTCCCAACCCCTCCGCATTCCTCCCCACGAGTGCACCAGGGTGAGAGAAGGGGCATGCAGAAGTCATGGACTCAGAAAAGGATGGATATTAATAACAAAAATAGAGAGCTGTCCAATTTAGGAGTCACGATATACCCATGCCACCAACTCAGAGTGGATTAGCTGGGTACAAGTGGAGGAGAACAGAAACATCCCAGCTGGCCTTGGGTAACTGTGGACCAGCACTCTGGTCCCTGGATACATCACTGGCTTCAAACTGCCAGAGGGCAGGATTAGGAGGAATATTTGGAAGGAATTCTTCCCTGTGAGGGGCCTGAGGCCCTGGCATAGGGTGCCCAGAGAAGCTGTGGCTGTCCCTGGATCCCTGGCAGTGTCCAGGGCCAGGTTGAATGGGGCTTGGAGCACCCTGGGATTGTGGAAGGTGTCCCTGCCCATGGCAGGGATGGGGTGGGATGGGCTTTAAAGTCCCTCCCAATGAAAACCATTCTGGGATTCCATGATCCACTGCCTCCAGGACCTCTGCTGCCTCCCCTCAGCCCCAGCTGCACTCAGAGCTGCCCACTTCATCCCTCCAGGGTGACAGGACTGTCACCTCCCTCTGAGACAGCAGAGCCACCGTCCCTGCCCTACCTCCCCGCAGCCGGAGCTGGCGCAGCCGGGCCGTCCCCAGCGTGGTGCTGTGGCTCTCCTGGCCAGAGCCGTTGTTGTACAGGTAAGGCAGGAACACCTGAGACATCCACACCCAGAACTGATCCGACCTGCAGGGGGGAAGGTGTGAGATTGGTGAGGCAAAATTTCAGTGACTTTGGGGCATGAACGAGCCACACCGATGTGCACAGAGAGCCAAGGGCTGTGCAGAGACACACCCTCAGCCCAGGGATCCCCAGAGCCAGACTGGGCTGCTAGGAGCTCCCAGGGGTGTGGAAAACCAGCTGGGAAAATTTAATCCAGTTAAATTTATGTGCAGAGTGAGGAAAGGCAGACTCTGGACAAGATGTCATTTCTGGCTCTCGTGACCCTGTTCATGGCTACAAGTTGTGGCTACAAATTCTGGAGACAGAGAAACTTGTGTCCTTTCAAGTAGCTCCAGAAACATCAACATCAACTCCCACAGCCTCTTCCCACTGGGAACCTCTCTAAACCTCAGAGAAATTAAACCTCTCAATCCCCAGAGGCCCCTCTGCTCTCCACTGTGAGCAGCAGAACTACAGGGACAGACAGGACCTGCTCACTGCTGTGGAGTGCCCAGCTCCACATGGGCACCTAGGAACCTCGTATGGCAGGGACTGTGGAGCACGACCCAGGAGCCAACTGCCCTCACCCCCCCAGGGCTGGCAGGTACCTCTTGATGAGCAGGAAATCGTTGCTGCCCAGCTGCTGTTTGATGGAGCTCTGCAGGAGGAAGGCCCGGCTGGTGCGGGAGGCGTCGCCGTAGTTGGTGAGCAGGACCACCAGCAAGAACATCATGTAGATGAGGAAATTCTGGGAAGCAGAGAGCAAAAATGGGATTGCATGGAAGGGCTGGATCCCAACCCTGCAGCAGAGCAGTGCTTTCCACAGCCATGCAACAGGATCAGACCCAGAGATGGAGAAAGTGAGGCAGAAGCCGGAGCCAGGCACTCAGTGGATCGCAGCTGGATTGGGAGAACCCACACTCGGACGCGTCTCACCCCTGGGCACCAGGCAGCAGATGTCCCACCTTGAGCATCCTGTGCAGCAGTTTGACCTTCCTGGCCTCCTCCTTGGCCTGGAAGAGGGCGAATCCCTGCGGGGGCCGGACCTTGCTGATCCTCTCAGACACATGTTCCACGCAGGGCTGCTCCACCAAGGTGTCGTCCTCCTCCGGGTGCAGCCTCTTGGCAACCAGGGAGAAATAGAGGGCTTCCAGCAGCACCTGGGGCACAGGGAGAGTGCTGAGCCTGCAGGGAGCTGTGCCACCTCAGCATCCCAGCAGCAGCTCCCGTGGGTCCCTTGGCACAGCCAGCACAGCACAGCTCCCACCTGGACCTTCAAAACCAAGTGCCACCAGCCCTGCCTCTCCTACTGCTGCTGGTGCCCACATCCTACCCTTCCTGAGGGATATGGGGATGGGAGTGACCATTCAATGCACACAGTGTCCACTCTGACCTGATTTCATCATGGAAAGAGTTGTCAAGCATTGGAAGGGGCTACCCAGGGCAGTGGTGGATTCACCATCCCTGGAAGTGTTCAAAAACCACACAGATACGGCACCTGGGGCCATGGGTTAGTGGTGAACATGATGGTGGTGCTGGCTGATGGTTGGACTTGATCATTTCAAAGGGCTTTTCCAACCTTAACAATTCCATGACTGTGATTAGCAGCTGGACAATGTTAATTCCAGCTATTTGTTAATTCCATGTAAAGGTCTGTGCCGGTGCACTTGTGCCATCCTCACCTTCAGAGGCTCCCAGACCAGGAATGATGCCAGAAAGCTGAATATCCCTGAGATGAGCCACATGAGGGCCACAGTGGAGGAAAAGCCCACCCCGATCCACACGGAGACGCCCGCGGAGGTGGCGAAGAGCAGGAGGCTGATGCCATGAGCCAGGAGGGAGCACCAGGGCGGGAGCAGGCGCTTCCTGAACGTCTGGTCTGCAACTGGGAGGAGGAGGAGGAGGGAGACCGAGTGTGAACATCACTGCAAAGGGTCCCAGTGGGCACAGGAAAGGCTGAGCTCAGCACTCAAACCAGTAGAGAGCCTGCCACCAGTCCTGGGTGAGTTTGGAGGGATCATCCCACACATTCTATGACTGATGGCTGCAGAGAGTGCAGGGAGCGGAGTAACTGGGGGAGGAGGGAGCAGAACCCCCCCAGGGGACACTGCAGGGACTGTCACAGCACAAGTGCTGGCCCAGGGCTTACTGAGATCCAGGTTCCAAGAGAAGCTGGCAAGAAATAGCAGCGATATCCCAAGCAGGGAGCAACCTCCTAAGGCTATTTTCCATTTACCCCGAAGTGCTGTAGTGTGGGATGGGCCCTGACCCCGCACACCCTCGGGGGCACAGCCCTGGTACCTGTCCAGGTGGACTTGGCTGATCTGCTCACTTCCCTGGGAGGAGGGGCCATGCTCTGCCCTTTGTCGTTCAGCCTCTGCATCATGACAGTCTCCACCTTCTCCCCGAACACGCTGGACCTGCCAGGCACAGGGGGAGCCTGGTGAGAGCTGTGCCACTGCCGGTTCTGTGCTGAGCAGGCTGGCACCAAGGGGGCTGAACTCCAGTACCAGCACCAGTCCAGGAACATCACACACGTCCCCGAGGCACAGACACTGCTATGTGTCTCAGGGACAAGGCTTGACAGTCCCTCCCTTCCCTTGGTCTGCCACTCCACAGGGACTGGTGGGCTGCCAGCCCTGTGGGTGGTGGTCAGGGTGCCCAGCAGGGTGTCCTGGGCACGGTAACACAACAGGGATTTGGGTAGAACCCCCTTCTCCCTCCCATCAGTGCCATGAAGTGAACCCTCATCCCAGCACTTTGCCTGCAGTCCAGAAGTGCTGGAGACACAGCTGGGGCTTTAAGGGATATTCCAGGTGGTTCCAGGAAGGGTGGCAGTGCCCTCCTGGAGCTGTGGCTGTGGGGGCTGCACGAGCGATGGCCAACAGGAACAGAGTGACCCATGAAAGTGTTCCAAACCCAGCTCAGTGCAGCTGGGTGGGAGGGCAGGGGGTGGGAGGCTCTGGCTCTGTGGGGATTCTGCTCCCCAAACACTCACAGGCCTGAGATCAGATCCGTTTCTGCCCTCATGTACGGCCCCAGGTCCTGGGAGTGGGAGATGCCACTGGCTCCATCCGCCAGGATCTGCCGGATCAGATCCTCATCTGGGAAAGAGAGAGCACAGACAGCGTTGGCAGGAGCTCAGCACCCAGCACCACACCAGGACACAGCTCAGCCACGTGGTGGAATTGGGGAGGAGGAGGGTCATGGTGATGTCCTTCTCCCTGGGACAGCCCTCCCCTGCTCCCTGTCCCCCAGTTCCTGTCTATCCCAGCTTTGCCACAGAGCTAGGTAGGCAACTGCTGGTTCAAGAGGCCAAGTTCTCCTTCTCCAGCCACTTCCAGAGGCTCAGGGACACACTGTGGCTTGGCAGCCAGTGAGGAAGTTCTGGTTGCTTGCAGCATTCCCACGGGAACACACCTCTCCTGGCTCCCAGTCTGCTGGCAGTGTGGGACCACCCACCTCAGTCTGATGTCCACCAGGATTTCTGCTTTCCCAGACTAAAATCCCCCCCAAGCAGACACAACCCTCCTCCCCTGCCCTTCAGAGTGAGGCCAGTGGTGATGGCAGCAGCTCTGTTGCTCCCCCTCTCTCTGCCCTGAGCCAGGGGGGCTCACCTGAGGTCGAGAAGTACCGGGGCTGTCCCTGGTGAATCCCAAGGGACAAAGTGTCCTCCTCAGTGGCCAGTGGGGCCTCAAGCCCCAGGTGGCGGCTGGCCCGGCCTCTCTTCAGCTTCTGGATGGTGTTGCCCATGATGGAGGGGTCACTCAGCAGGTCTGGCCAGCTGAGAAGGGCCTCGCTGGAGGGCCACCGCACCAGGCTGTGGGAAAACGGGAATGGGGGCAGTCAGGAATGCGGGGAGCACAAGAAAAGGAACTGTGTGGGATTCCAGAGGGAAACAGCTGTGGGAGCACAAGCCAAGTGCAGCAAAGCACAGACTGAAGTCCTGCTTGCTCCATCCCCAGAACCCCACTCACCCCTTGGAGTCCTCCAGGAACAGATCTGTTTTGGTTTGCTCAGAGAAGGCCTGGGGGGAACAGAAACGTTTCAGGAACAGGACATAGATTTGTGCCTGGTCAAAGCAGTGGGTTGGAAACACCAGGAGTCATTGAGCTGCTCTTAGCCCTGGGCCCACACCTCCAGAAGCCTGCCCAGCTGTGGGGAGGGATGCAGTTACCTCTGCCTGGAGCCCAGGGAAGGTGGGGAAGGAGCTGTCAAGGATTGAGGAGTCCAGGTAGTTGTCGATCTCCAGGGACTGCTGGTCTGAGTGAGTCACTGTGTGGCTGATGGAGACCTGCAGGGCACACGAGGAGGGACAGGAGGGATGGGGGTGACACTGCCACTGCTGCTGAGAACAGGCACATGCCCATCCTCCACGGCCTCCCAGAGCCCTGTACCCACACCAGGGCCACCCAGGCTGTCTCAGGTACGAGCTCCCACGAAGTTCCCGAGTTGGAAAGCTTTTCCTGTGTGCTTTCAGCAGCATCAGCCACATTTGCTGCTCATCAGTCCCTGAGCAGCTGGCTGCAATATTTAATGGGGCTGCTAATTGTGCTTAACTAGTCGTTAAATCCCCAGCTAATCCCTTCCCAGCTGCCTCACCACAGCTCTGCTCAGCCAGCTGAGCCTGGACCCAGGGCAGACATTAGAGAGGCTCCACTGAGCAGCTCCTGGGCTCTGCCTTTGGCATTTGGGTGCCTGTCACACACCGAAATCCTGAGGGAGGAAGTGCCTGAACAGCTTCTAAAATCTGCCCTTTTGGGGCCTGGGTACTGCTAGAGGCCAGCAGTGATCTGAGCTCAGAGAGGGAGGTAGAGACCAAGGAAGGGTCTGGCCCTGGTGCAGCGCAACCGGGCAAGTGCAGAGCCAGGCTGGAGGAGTGAGGTCCTAGGAAAGGCAGAATTCAGCCTCCCAAAAGCAAACCTGGTGCCCTCCTACCCATCTGAGCAGCCTGCAACCAACCCCACTCCTTACCTTGCCACGAGACATGCGGAAGAGAAATAAAATGACCAGGTAGAGAGGGTAAACCACCACGCTGGACACCAGGCCAACAGCCACCGTGTCCACACTGACAGGGATCAGGCTGGAAACGGCCACGCTGCTGCAGGGAATCAAGAGGGATCAGAGACAGGTGTCAGCAGGAGCATTTGGGGTTGCCAGGTAAGCAAGCAGGAGACAGAAGTGCACAACCAGGAATTCCAGATGTGCAGAGAAGAAAATGGGCCTGAAAACCAAAATCAGACTGTCTTTGGTCATCCATCCTCCATGGCCTGGTCCCAGACTCCTTAGAATGGGGAGGGCAGACTCAAGGCACAAGCAAAGAAGCTCTTCCCAGTGGATGGAAGACGTGTCCTGCCCCAGTGAGACAGGCAGGAGGGCCCTGAGCAGGTTGGGACTGGCTGGGGACACACCTGAGGTGGGCACTGCCCACATACCCTTTACACACCTGAGGTGGACGTTGCCCACCACGCCATGCACACACCTGAGGTGGGCACTGACCACCATAACCCTTTACACACCTGAGGTGGACACTGCCCCACCACGCCATGCACACACCTGAGGTGGCCATGCACACACCTGAGGTGGACATTGCCCACCATGCCATGCACACACCTGAGGTGAGCACTGCCCACCACACCCTTTACACACCTGACGTGGGTACTGCCCACCACACCCTTTATACACCTGAGGTGGGCACTGCCCACCACACCATGCACACACCTGAGGTGGCCATGCACACACCTGAGGTGGACACTGCCCACCACGCCATGCACACACCTGAGGTGGGCACTGCCCACCATACCCTTTTACGCACCTGAGGTGGACATTGCCCACCACACCACGCACACACCTGAGGTGGCCATGCACACACCTGAGGTGGACGTTGCCCACCACGCCGTACCACACGGCGTTGGCGCAGAGGAAGAGGAAGATGAGGAGGCAGCAGCAGGTGGCCCTCTGGACGCGGGTGAAGCGGGAGCGGGGCGGGCGGTCCCACAGGGACAGCCACACGTGCTTCTCGAAGAAGCCGCGCTGTAGCTCTGCCACGAAGATCCGCCAGAAGCTCCTCAGCTCGCTCTCACCTGGGGACAAAGTGACAGACTCAGGGTGGCTGCAGCACTGAGGGGAGCTGGCTGGGCTGGCCACGTCCCTCCCAGCAGACTGATACTCTAGAGGTATCCACACTGCATCCACAGCGTCCCTCATGAAATGCTCCAGGCTTGGGGATGAGCGGCTGGAAAAGCTGCCCAGCAGAAAAGGATCTGGGGGTGACAGTGGCTGAACATGAGCCCAGCTGTGTCCAGGTGGGCAAGAGGCCAATGGCACCTGGCTTGTACCAAAAACAGTGTGGCCACTGGCCCAGGACAGTGCCCATCCCTTATGCAGGGCACTGCTGAGGCACCTCCGATCCTGGCGTCAGTTCTGGGAACCTCATAAGAAGAAAGACACAGAGGGGCTGGAGTGTGTCCAGAGAAGGGAACAGAGCTGGGGAAGAGTCTGCAGCACCACGAGAGGCTGAGGGAGCTCAGGGAGCTCAGCCTGGAGAAAAAGAGGGCCCAGGTGCCAGGGGTGAGAAAGACCCATGGGAGGTGGGGCACTCACTGGCAGCAAACACCTCCCTCTCCACCAGGCCATCGTTGTCCTCACTCTCCACCGACAGCCAGTCATTCACCAGGAAGAAATAGCTCTTGCTGCTCTGCAGGTCCCGCACGATGACGTGCTGCAGGTACCACGAGGGGCTCAGTCCTGAATGGGGAGAGACGAGGGAATAGTTCATGGCACACATTCTGTGTGAGCCCACAAAGCTGAGGGGGCCACAGGAGCACTGTCAGCAGGACAGCAGCAGTTCTGTGTGACGTGGTTGTCATCGATGGGCACTGCACAGCACCCACGAGGGAAGCGTGGCACAGCCAGCTCACCCTGAGGTGA
Source organism: Monarcha castaneiventris obscurior (assembly GCA_026261815.1). Taxonomy (NCBI): domain Eukaryota; kingdom Metazoa; phylum Chordata; class Aves; order Passeriformes; family Monarchidae; genus Monarcha; species Monarcha castaneiventris. The sequence continues at coordinate 7,583,567 of JAMPIT010000856.1, read as the reverse complement.
CATTTATGGTCATAGCACACAGGACATTGCATTTCTGGGGTGGCACCTGGCCAGTCTGTGAGGAAGACTCCATGTCCCCCAGCAATGTCCCCCAGCAATGTCCCCCAGTGTGTCCACTGGGTGACCACAGGCCAGGTCCCCCTGTCCAGGCCCGGGACGTGGCCCCTCCATGTCTCACCTTTGTTGTCGTGCCAGATGCGGATGCGCCAGATGCTGCCCAGGCTCCGCTCCGTGGCGATCTGGAACACGTCCAGGCTGTTGCGGTGGAAGGCGTTGTCCCCATCCAGGTGTCTGTGGCCACTTTTATTGTCCACCCCATACAGGGCGATGCCCACGTGGGCTGTGGTGCCTGCAGGGAAGGAAGGGGCTCCCTCAGGGAAGCCCACCCGAGGTGCAGCCCATCCCCAGCATTGCCTGTGACAGCTCTATCTACAAACCCAGCCCCTGAACACAAATTTTGTGCCTGCCAGCTGCTGGGAAAGATTCAGAACAAAGTGATGGATCCTGGAAGACAGTGAAAGGATCCATCCGAAGGGCCCACAAGGCAGGAGAGGGTCAGAAGTGAGGAACAATCTCTGCCTCTGCAACCACAGCCCAGTCAAGGAAGGCAGGATGAAGGAATTTCTCTCCTGGGTGGTTCCTTCCAGCAGCAATTGGTTGTCCCACCACAACAGCCAGTGGTGGGGCAGCCTCAGCTAGGGGAAGGTGTCCCTGCCCATGTCAGGAAGTTGGAACCAGATGGTTTTCGAGGAACCTTCCAACCCAAACCATTCTCTTGACCCGCCCCATCACCACACAATAAAAACTGGGAATGCTGTAGGAAGCCCTGGACTGAAGCTGCAGCTCAGCTCTGGGCCCCGTGAGGAGCATTCAGAGTGTGATGTACTGAGGTGGGACCTCAGGTGAACTACAGGTGCTCCCCTGGGATCCAGGCACAGGAGCAGGCTGTGGGCTCACCTGACCCTCTGCCCCAGCCCGTTTTCACCAGGATCTCGTATTTGTACATCCCGTTCTTCCCGCAGAAGGGAATCACCCCCACGCGGTTCATGTCGATCATGTCCAGCTTGTGCACGATCAGCGCAGCCACCGAGTAGGTGACAAAGCACATGGCACACGTCAGCAGCACGATGTAGTTCAGCCCTGGGCCTGGAGCCTGGAGAAAAGAGAAGTGTTGAAAGGCAAGCCCAGGAAGATCCCATTCCCATTCCCTGCCTCCTTCCTGGCCATCGCCCCGCTCACAGACGTGGCCCCGCAGAGCCGGCAGCAGCTGCCAGGAGCTCCCTGCTCCCGCTCACGTCACAGGGACAGAGCGAGGAAGAGCCTGGATGCCCCTGGGATGCAGGGAGCAGCTGGCAGGTGCGACTCTCTGGGATCAAACAGTGCTGGGTGACAGCTGGGAGGAATGTTTGGCATCTCCCTAAGAGGGGAACACAGTGTGAGGCGTCCAGGCCAGGGACTAAAGCCATCTGCAAAGGTCTGCTTCCAGCCAGGATTCCCAACCAGGGGACACAGCTTCCCCTGAGCTGTGCCCATCTGCACCTCCCAAAGGCTCCCAGATACCTGTGCGGGTGCCAGCTTGGACACGAAGCCAACAGGAGCCTGAGGCTTTGCTCCCGGTGACAACAACTTGTTCTATGTGTGACAACACTGCACAGCCTCTGCTTTGTTGTACTCACGGGAAAGATGAACTGGACAGAGTTTGGGGGCACAAACAGGCTGGCCCCAAAGGCTGTGAGGTGCTGGGTCAAGCACACGGCCTGGTCTGGCCTGGTCTCCTCCAGGGGGACAATTCCTTCTGTCTTCCAGCGCTTCTCCTGCTCACTGAAGTACTGGCACAGGGATGTGTACAACCCCAGGGTCACCTCCACTGGTGACCAGCTGAAGTGGTTGGTGATGTTCAGGTAGTATTTCTGGATGGGATTGTCCGTTCTGGAGAAGGAAAAGAGCAAGGAGATGACCCTCCCACGTCCGGAAGGGACACCAGCCCTGTTCTGGTCGAGGTGTGCCCATGGAAAGCTTCCAGCTGCAGGGGCAAGGATGCACTCACAAAGGAGGAAAAGCCCAGTGGAAGTGGTGTAGTTTACACCCTTTGGCAGTGCAGATACTCAGGGGTTCCACGGACCACCGGAGCAGCCCCCACATGCATCCACAGCACAGCCTGTGGCTGACAGAGACTACCAGGGAGGCTTCTCTTACCTGGGTGAGGTGAAGAAGGTGTAGAGCTTGTGGTCACTTCCAGCCAGGGCATCCAGGCTGATTCTCTTGGAGGCAGAGCAGTTGTGCTCATTGGGCTCAGGCTCGTGATGGAGATAGGCCATGATGAAGGGCTCGGGCTCACTGGCCAGGTAATGCTCTGTGGGGAGGGGAAGGAACAGAATGGGCTTTATAAACCCCTGGGGGACTCAACCACAGGTCTGCTGCCAGCACTGGGGCTCAGGGAAGAGTATAAGGAATGCAGAAAGTTGTGGGAGATGCTTCTCCAGATCGTGCTCTCTCAGTGTGCACCTCAGAAGATCCCTGAGCACTGGATACCATTGGACCTGCCCAGGACAGGGACTGGACAATGCCCTCCAGGGCTAATGTGGCTCAGCAGAAGGGCTGGGAAAAGCAAAAGGCTTCTCAGGGCCAGAATCCACAAGCAAGGATGACACTAGGCACTGGATATTGTCCAGGACAGCCAGAACCTCGAACACACAGTGTGGAACCTGCTGCCGGCACCTGGCATCCCTTCCCACACCAGTTATCTCTCACACCCAGCCCTCCTCTCTCACAGAAGAATTAACAAAGAGATCGATTTGTCTGACCTACCATTGAGGACTCTGTAAGTGAGCTGGAAGTGCAGTCCTGCTTCCCTGTTGTTGCTCTCCATGATCACAATCAGGTTCACAGACGTTCTTGCCTCGATGACTTCAGTGCCAGCCACGAGATTTTCGGGGTCTGTGTTGTTTGAGACCATCACAGTGATGGCTTTTTCAGAGTCCAGGCTCCCGATGGGGATCTGCACCCCATTGTGTGTCTGGAACTCCATGGAGGCGACCTTGGTGGACACGGTGTAGTTGCTGATGTAGCCAAAAGGGAAGGGATTGGAGTCCACTTGGAACATGACTTGGATGACATCCGTCAGGTTGGAGAAGGTGGAGTTGAAGGCCTGGGGGATGGAGAACTGGCAGTTCGGTGTGTTTTCGTAGCAAAGCAAGTTAAAGGGGTCAGACCTCTTGCCTGTGGCCTTAATTTCTCCTCCCACCAGCTCGAGGGGCTCTTCGTTCAGCACCCGGGATTTCATGAGGATTCGCATCAGGCTGGAAGACAGGTTGTAGGCTTTGGGAGCCAGCAGCAAATTGTGGGAATCAGCAAGCAGCTCCTGGGGCTTGGATTCTTGTGAAACTGTATTGACAAGGTGGATTAGGTCACCTGCCAGGAGAGAAACGAAGAGCAAGTGGTAAACAGCCTGGATAACTGCTCCAGTTAGGAGAACACCTGACACCTTCCCAAACCAATCAGATGAGGCTTTCCTTGCTGTCTTCTCACTGTTCCTCTGCACATGACCTTCCCCACTGGAGTGTTCATAGCCCAGAGCTAAAACCAAAGCTGTCAGCAGTTCCTGCAGCCTCTCTAATCTACCAGGTTTGGTGAGGAATACTTAATCACAACATGATTTCCCTCCTGTGCAGTGACAAGAACTACAGCTCAGGAAGCAGGGAAGGAATGGATAAAATAAATGTATATTCCTAAGCTTTCACACTGTAAAGTGCACAACACTCAGCAAGGAGTGCAGAGGTAACAAGGGGTGCAGAGAAGGAGTCTCTGCTTCCCTCCAGGTCACCCAGGTGGGAATTTCCACACAGTGCTCCCAGATGCCCCAGTGAGGTTTGATCGCCTCCTTGGACTCCAACCAGGAGGACAAGCATCTGGAAGCTATAGCTGTTACTCATTGTTTACTAAAAAGAGAATCCCCTGGAGTACTAGTGAGCTTATTAGGAGTAATAGTGAGTTATATTAACAACTGTCAGATTTAAGTATCCACAGAGGCAGCTGCCAAAGCCAGGACAACCCTGGGAAAAGCGCAGGGAGAAGAGAGGGCTGGGATGCCATACTCCAAATGGCAGATGCAATTTCCTAAAAATTTGGGCCAAAGCCCAAATGGCAGAGGAGGGAGTCTGAAAGCTCCCCTCAGCCTCCTCCTGCCCCTGAGGCAGTCCCCTGTCCCCACCCCCAGGACAAAGCCCACCTGTGATGTTGAGGATGTTGTCGGCGATGCCGGTCGGTGTCACCATGCCCTGGGTGGTCTCCCCTTGCAGAATGGTCATCATGGTCTCCAGCTTGTTCAGGGTCCTTGTCAGGCATGACTTGCACACCAGCTCCTTGCTCACCACCTGCAAAGGGCCCAGTGTCCGACAGAGCAGGAACACCCCAGGGAAAGCCCAGCTGGCTCAGTCCTGAGGAGCCCTTTCCACTCTGAAGTGCCCCGTGCCCTGTGGCTGCCCTGCTCACACTGAGAGTGGCCAGCAAGTTGTTGGTGTCTCCAAGACTCTTCCATCTCCCTCCCATGACATTCCAAGGTGCCAATGTACAGGCAGGCAGAGGATGCCTGGCAGGGGACGCTTTTGGGTTGGAAAGAGGAATGAAGGGAGAAAATTGCTGCCCAGAGAAGCTGTGGCTGCTCCATCCCTGGAATTGTTCAAGGCCAGGTTGGACAGGGCTTGGAGCAACCTGATCCTTCCAACCCAAGCCATCCCAGGATTCTGTGATTCTAAATTGATGTTCCCTGGTGTTCACTTGTAAAGACCAGGCACATCTCCCCTCAGGGGCCACACACAGAAACCAACCAGGAAGAGCTGGATGGGATTCCTCCATCCACTCCACGACCTCCAGTGGAAGCAGGATTTAGCCCTAACTGAATCCATTTCAGTGTCCAAATACTCCTGAAGGCTGTGGGAGGAATCCTGCCACTCAGGCATGATGGATGTCCCTCCCTCTGCTCCCAGATGCGTCCAAGAAACAGAATGTTCCAGCCATGGCCTGGAGCTTCCCGCACTCTCCAGGGCTGGATGGGAGGGACTGAGGCAACACATGGAAGCTGTTACAACCCCGTTCCTAGCTCTTATTCATCTTTTTTCTTTTAATCATCATAGGATTCAGCCGTGATTCACCATATGTTTTGGTGAAGAATCAAAACAGCATCTGCAGGTCTTGAAATCCCCCTTTTCTGCTTTATTTGTAAGCTCTGAGAAGCCAGGACAGACTGTGTGAATCGGAGTCAGGAATCAGGGAGGTGGGGAAGACACTGGGTTCTGGGGAGGAACCACCCAAGGGCAGCTCCTACTTAGGGAGGAGAACTGACCAAGAAGTCTGAGATTCCTTTTTTATCCTCCAGGAGAAACTAATTCTGATTTTTCCTCTCCCTTTTAGGTAAAATCAAAAATGTATCAGCCCTGATGGACACTTGTGCAGGAAAGGAATGTGTGAACTCCACTTGTCTCAGCCACTTGGGAAATTCTGGAGTACTGTTTTCCTAAGCTTTTCATTCCAATCCAGAGCACAAAGTAATCCTGGAATGTCAGCTTTTCTCGTGGAATAAAAATTCTATTTCTAGACCTAAGCTTCCACAGCAAGATCAAGTCACGAGGCAGGAGGAGGTGGGAGAGACAGAAACAAACTGGTCCAGCATGGAATGGGATGTGCTGAACCCCAAACCCCGGACATAGGGGAAGAGAAAGAAGGGATTTTTGAGGTTTGCAGGCTCAGAAGCAGGGAAGGGAGCAGATCAGGACTCTGTGGGTGGGATGCAGGTCCTGTCCATCACTGACCTGCCCGCAGGGGAAGCACAGCCAGGGCCAAGGTGCCCGACCAGTCCACAAAGCAGAGATTAGGGAGGGCGGGAGGAGGAGCCAGAGCAGCTTGGCTGAGCACCAAACCCCACGTGCGTTGTGTAACCGGGCTCTCTTCCCTCCTAAATCCACCAGGCAGCAGCCCCAGCACTGGGAATGGGGGCTGCAAACTGCCAGGAGCACGGTGATTCCAGTGAGCAGAGAGCAAAACAGAGAGGGGTTTCTCATCTTGTAGGGCACAAACAGGGCTGGGAGGAACATCAGACCTGGGCACTGGCCCCTGGCCCAAAGCAGCTCTACTTGTGTTACTCCTGATGGGAGCCCAGCCTGTTCTCACAGATTCTGTGACTCCCCCAGTGATTTATTCCAATGTTTCTGGAGCCCCTCTGCTCTGGAGCCAAGCTGGGAGAGCTCAGGGTTTCCAGCCTGGAGAAGAGAAGACTCTGAGGAAACCTTAGACCCCCTTCCAGCGTCTAAAGGGGCTCCAGGAGAGCTGGAGAGGGACTTTGGACAAGGGCCTGGAGTGCCAGGACAATGGGGAATGGCTTTAAGCTGAAAGAGGGTAAATTAGATTGGATGTTGGGAAGAAATTGTTCCCTGTGCGGGTGGGGAGGCCCTGGCACGGGGTGCCCAGAGAAGCTGTGGCTGTTTCATCCCTGGAAGTGTCCAAGGCCAGGTTGGACGGGGCTTGGAGCACCCTGGGATGGTGGAAGGTGTTTCTGCCCATGGCAGGGGGTGGCACTGGGTGAGCTTTAAGATCCCTTCCAACCCAAACCACTCAATGATTCTCTAATTCTCCTGCCTCTCCTGCAGCCTCCACCTGCAGCTGCCAACCAGGACAGGCAGCAGAGGAGCAGCACAGAGCTCCCAGGGGCAGAGCTGGCAGCACCCAGGACATCACCACAGAAACCCTGACGATGCCAGCAAGTGACACCTGTACCTGCTGTGTGTGGAGAGAGCCAGGCAAGCTCAGCAAGGACTGAGGGGCACCTGAGCTGCAGCTGGAGGCTCCGGGGTGGTGGCAGGGGACGTACCGTGCACTGTGCCAGGGCAGCCGAGATCTGCTGGATGTCATCCACCGTGTTCACCTTCAGGGAGTTCAGGGTCTCTGTGATGTTGTTGCGAGTCCAGGTCCGGAGGTCAAATTCATGCCCAGCCTCAGGTTCCAGCAGCATGGATCGCTCATACTGGGGGGTGGAAGGAAAAGCAGGAAGAGTGAGGAAGGTGGGGTGAAAAAAACTGGGTGAAAAGCAGTTTTACAGGCTGCTGAGCTGAGCTGGAGTCACCTATTCCCTGCACTCCACATCTCCTATCTCTGCTTCTCCCCAGAGGGATCTAATGAGCTGGTTTTCCAGCAGAACTTCCTCAATTTCACTTCTGTTCTCCAAGCAATTATCTTAACAGCCTGGCACTCAGCAGCTGTCTAGTACCTGGAGTGCTCAGCAGGATGCCTGTGCCCAGGGGGAAGCTCATCCCTGCCTGGCTTCCAGGTGTGCAGCAGCCTCTTACTGGGCAGGGAAACAGGAATATAGCCCCAAATTCCTGCCCTGCCTATAGAGATTGTTGTACAAAATCTGGCCCAAAAATTCTACTGGTGATTGCAAGGACTTCTGGAGGCCCCTCTTGGGCAGAACAAGCTCCGTTACCTCATTCAAGATGGTGATGAGGGCCAGGGAGTACTCAATGACCTGCTGAGGGTCCCCTTGTTTCACCAAGCCCTGGAGCACGGTGTCAGTCTGATTGTAGAGCCAGTGGGAGAGGCTGGGGAAGCCCTCGGGGAGGCCAATTTCCATGGAGCTGCAAGGAAAGAGGGATTTGGGTGAAGTGCAGATTGGGCTGGGAGGGAGAGAAGGGGAGGCAGGTGGGTGACCCACAAAGGCACCACAGCTGCTGCCCTGGTGCCCCATTTGCATGAGAAACACCACGGACGTGCAGCCTGGCTCCTCACTGGCCCAGCCCTGGGACTCCATGATTCCAGGAGTCTTTTTCCACTTAGCAATTCCATGATTCTAAGGCAGCAGTAACTCTTGGGAAAACCACCCCCACCAGCGATGACCCACAAAGCCTGGAATTCTCTGTGTGCACTTCTGCTGAGCCTCCCCTTCCCTCCCTTGCCTCTTCCAGGAGGCAAACCCTTCACCCAGGATAAGGACAGGGACCCGCCAGCCAAGCCACGAGCCTGGGATTTGGGAGCTGAGGCTGGACATGGCACCGAGGGAGAGACCAGCCTGCCAGCGGCCTCTTACCAGTTCACGGCCACCACGGTGGCTCCCAGCTGGTCCTGCACCAGCACGGCCACGGACACCTGGAAGCCGCTCTCGTGGAAGCCGGGGGGCAGGAAGGCGCTGTGCTCGGCCCGGCTGCCCTTGTACACGCAGAACTCGTGGAAGTGGCCGGGGCGGCGGCGCGAGGCCAGCAGGATGTACACCAGCGGCCCCTCGGCGTCCTCCGTGTCCCGCCAGCCTGCAAGGAAACCCCCCGGGGCTCTGACAGAGGCATGGGGAGCTGCAGACACCGCCCCAAAGGAGCTGGCACTGCTCCCTCCCACCCCTGGGGTGTCCCATCCCGCTCAGCCCTTCGGCATGGATGGAGTTTGGAGCAACCCGACAAGGGACAAGATGGTCTTTGAAGACCTTTCCAACCCAAACCATTCCAGGATTCTCTGATGGCTCTATGGACCTGCCCTTGCTGCTGTCCCCTGCTCTGGCAGACTGTCCCCACAATGAGGACAGCTCAAGGACTCCACCAGGCTGGGGGGTGTCTTCATTCACTCTGAATTTTTGTCATGTTTAGGGGTTTCTGCCTGGGTGTTTGGGTTCTGCAACATTTAAAGGGATTATGAAAAATTCACGATCAAAAAAAAAGGGGGAATAACTGTGCTGAAGCTGGGAACAGCACTGACAAAGGCCACAGCTTCTGTACAAGCCCTGCAAAGCCTGACATCAGACACAGGCTCAGCCCTCTGGCAGTTCAGCATCTCAGGAACAACTGAGCCCAGGATAAAACCTGCACAAAGGTTTCCTTGGAGCTCCCAGGAATTATGGGGACTTTCATGGGAGCTGGGCAGTTGGGAAAGTCACTGTGTGTTTGCTAGTGAGCCCCAGTGAAGGTGCTGACACTGCCACTGTGTCCTGTGTCTGTCACTTCAGCTTAAAAACAATCACTAAGAGCTGAAATTCCCACCATTCCAAAGAGGGATTGATTCCAGCATTATTCTGGACAGCTCAAAACATACCAAAGCTACAACCACATCACCCTGAACACATTTCTGCTGCCCCTCCAGTTTGGTGCCCAGCCCCCTGGAAGCAGCAGGATTCATCCCCTCCCAGCGTGGCTTCCCGGCACTGTGCACAAACAGCTCCAATCTCTAATACTGATCATTTGGGGAAATCTGGTTTCCAGAGGCACTTAGTCCTTGGCCCAAGGCTATGGGACATCGGCCAGGCCACTTCTCCAAAGCTGGGCTCACTGTTGCTGTCTCTGCAGCTGGTTGGGAAGGTGACTGTGGTGGGAACATCCAGCCCACACGGCAGAGATGGCCTCACTGCTTCATCTTTTGATTCTTTCCACATACTGTGACTCAGTTTTGGGCACCATCTTCTTTCTCCTGCACTGAAATACCAGTCCCTTCCAAAAGAACTGGCCTGGCCTGGATATCACCATTCACCTACATGAGTTAGGAATTTTTAAACTACCTGCTTGCCACCGTGAGTTTGAGAGCTCCACAATTCAGACACACAAAGCTGCTCGTGGTCCAAACCACTGCTGAGCCCAGCCCTGGCCAACAGTGCCCTGGGGTAGGAGTCTGGGGTGAAGGGAACATCTGTGGGAAGAGCAGCTGGTCATGAGGAGCAGGGGGGGCTGGCAGGTGCTCTCACCTGCACACTCGAAGTGCACCTTCGTCACCAGCGCCCTGAGGGGTCCCTTGGGGGACAGGCGGCAGGACCCCCCCACGGGGGGCTGGTTGGGCAGCAGGTCGATGGAGGCAAAACCTTCCTCCCCCGTGGTGAGGTCTGTGATGTGCAGAGTGAAGGTGTAGCCCTCGCCATCCCTCAGGGCTCCTTGCCTCAGGACCAGGTTCATCCCCGTGTCGCCGGTGGACGTGGTTGTTTTGTCCAGGATGAGGGACTTGTTCTTAAAGCTGTGAGCTGCCCACCTCTGCAGGGACGGACAGGGGAAAGACAGGAGAGGTTTGGTTTGAAGCTGAAGTTATGTCCTTAAAATGTTTTCAGATTGAGTCTTTTATAAAAAGTAATAGATTTCTAGTGGGAGCGTCTGCCAAATTTGCAGTTGATAATTCAGCTTTAGTCTTGTGTGCTACAGCAACAAGAACTGGAACCTTTCCAAAATGTCTGGTGGGAATATTTCCACTGTGAGATCTACTTTAGTTTCTGGGATTACATCACCCTCCGACAGAATATTTCATAATACAGAGTACAAAACACAGGAAATAAATGAAGGACTGGTGGAGTCTCCACGGGATACTGCGTTTTATGTGCTTCAAGCTGAATGTGGCCTGGGTGGTTACCGTTAATAGCACAAACCTACGACTGTGATAACAGGAGAAACAGTGAGATAACCAGGCAGAAAATGCCAGGCAAGGACATGCTGGGCTTGCTGGGAGCAACAGGACTTCCAGTTCTGAGACCTGCTTCACTCCACAGGCTGCAGTGGAAGCTGGAATTAGAGGAGGGCACAAGGGGAGAGACTGAACCACCTCTGCTTGAGCTGTCAGAATAATGGGCAAAATGCCAACCAGCAGGGAAAAAAAACACTTTACAGATCTCTTACAGGAAAAAAAAAAAGTGGCTTTTGTGTGGAAAGAGCTGGCCACTCATGGCTTTGGCTTAGAAATGACCCCACAAGGACTCGGCCAGACCCATCTGTCACTGCTTGTGGCCAGAAATTGCTTCCCCTCCTTGTCTCTATGGCAATTTAGGTCCAGGACTTCATTTCTCTTTCCCTTTCCACCCTCACCCCTCTGCTAGCCCCCTTCTCCCAGAGCCCACAGCCTTATGACTTTACCCCAAGCTTGGAGTCGTTGTGACAGTTCTGGCAGGTGCCCTCCAGGTACACGTAGGAGCTCTTGCTGACCTCGTAGACAGACTGAGCCTTGCAGGAAACACACTCCAGGGACACAATAGGGACTCCTCTCCTCTTGATGAATACCTGGGAAGGCAAGAGGCTCCATCAAGAAGGTCTGACACCAAAACCACAGACATCTAACAGCTAAGGACACACCCCAGCACCTGGTGCTGCAAGGAGGAATTGCTCTGCACCAACCCAGTCTGTGCTAAGAAACAGCAGGAAGGGTTTCCCAATGGATTTCAGGCCAGATTTAAGCTGCATCTCTGCTCTTACACTGCCCAGTTCCATCACTGGTTTGCAAGAGCCACCCAATGCCAAGCTGGGCTGATCTAGGTAATTGTGGATTTATTTATTTACACTTTTTAACAACACAAATGACTTCTGAAATGTCCCTCTGGTCCCTGGTGCTGAATTCCCAGCAAACCCTGCTTGTGCTGCCAGATGGGGATGGAAGAACCACCTTTTCCAGGGAGCAGCACATTGTTCCAGGCTTTCAGCTGGAATCTAACTGCACATCTCCAGACATCCACCACACCTTCCTGGCAGAGCACTCGCAGAGCTCTAGAGGCACCAGTGGCTCAGACACAACAGTAGTTGAACTCTGACCCCTGTGCTCTGTCTAAATTCCTTTAATCCCTGAGGAAATGGGCTTGTCCAGCACTGGACTGAGCCCTCTGCCCTGGCATAATGAGTGTTATGAATTCAAAGACAGTAATGAAGACATTGTTTAACATGGCAGACTCTTAAAAGGCAATAAATATTCCCCAGCACTGCGCCGGAGCGCGCTGGAGCTCCCCTCATTCCGCCAGCATTTGCAGATTTCCTGCGACACTGGAAGCATTGTTTTGTGCATGGAAACCAGATAGTACGGAATGTCCTTGAAAGACTATCAATTTCATTTTTTTCTTTTCATCTTGCAGCTCTGATTTCAGGCTGTAAGAGTTTCCACTTCCACACTGAGTCCATCTCCAATTGCCAAGCGCACCACGATGGACGTTCCTGACACAAACTGTGCGGGTGCGCTCAGCGTGGGGATTCGTGGGACAAAAACCACGTGCACTGAAAAAATCCTCCCTTAAAGAAACTTGGAAGGTGAGAAGAGAGGAACTGTTGACAGTAAAATGAAGCACTGGCTCTTAGGAAGCTCTCTGGGTAAAATGAGGGAAGAGCCTGTGGCACGTGGAGAGCTGGGACTGCTGAAGAGCGGGAAAGGAAGTTTCCTTTCTCCTATAGAAACTTCCTTGGGAAAAGGGACTAATTTTTCCCTCTGAGGGTGGGCAGGCCCTGGCACAGGTTGCCCAGAGAAGCTGTGGCTGCCCCTGGATCCCTGGAAGTGTCCAAGGCCAGGCTGGACGGGGCTTGGAGCAACCTGGGATAGTGGAAGGTGTCCCTGCCCACGGCAGGGGGTGGAACTGGATGATCTTTAAGGTCCTTCCAACCCAACCATCCCAGGACTCTGTGCCTCAGAGGTGCCTGTGCCAAGGAGAGGAGGTGACAGCTGTGTGTGGTACGTACGGTTTGGTTGGTGGCCTCGGGACTCATCCCCTCCTTCCTGACGGTGAGGTCGAATGTGTACTCCACATCTGCTTCTAATAGAGCTTTGGATATTGTGACAATTCCTTCTTTGGCACTGAAATTCAGAGAGCACCCTGCAGCCGAGCTCTGCTTGCAAGGAGAAAAGAACTTTCAAACCCTCCTTGGTACGGGTGCACATCGGGTTAGTCCACAGCCAAAACATTCAGGTCCACACAGAGTCACTGTCACAGACCTTGCTGTGCAGTGCCACCACTGGGGTGGGAGAAACAGGGCACGTGTGGACAATAACACGCATTATCCTACTCTTCAGGTTAGTAAACAGTAGCTGGAATACTCCTGTATTTCATCTGAGTTTCAAATTTGTAGTTTAAGGCAATTAATTCTTCATTAAATACCTTATAAACATTGCCAAGCAACACAAAAAGCTCACATTAAACCAAAAGGTCCAATCCCCACACACTTCACATTTGCTATTTTGAGACAAAGCTAGAAAACATGACATTGTACAAGGAAAAGAGTTCCTCATTCAATCAAAAATGCTCCAGAGGTGCATTCTCATCAGGATTTGCCAGGCAGGTCTCCCTTGCTCTTCCATCAGTGCAGGGTCAGACCACTTCAGCACGTGAGGACAGTGACCTGCTTGTGACCACGAGCTGTGGTCCCCTGACCTCTCCGAAGTCTAACTTTGTCCCCTGATGACATTAGAGACATTTAACTGTTAATGGGAGAGGGACCAGAGCCCTGAGCTCCCAGACTGCATCAGCAGCTCCTTAACTCCCTCAGGACATGGAAACAGCAGCACTGGCCCTGGGAACCAGAGGCCACATGCCAGGGAAGCAGCAATGCCAGTGCCTCCACATCCAGAGCCAGCCCTTCTGCCTTGCCCAGGGACATCGCACTGCACCACTCCTCACACCAATTTCTGTATCATCACCCCGAGCTGGGAACTCAACCTTTGCAACCCTCCTTCCTCCAGAGCAGCTCTGTTAAAGATGCTCACAAATGCTTCCCTCAACACCACTTCACCCCAGACATGTTTATGGTGGAGCTGGAGCTCCAAAATGGTCACTCTGGCTGTGCAAGGCTGCTCTTACCTTGGAGGAGGATGTGCAGGACCACTCGTACAACAACGGGGTCTGCTCCCCGTCATCCAAGTTTGGGTCGTAGGATTTCTCCCCATCCAAGATTAAGTCCTGAGTGTTGGACCATACACGGTATGACCCCCCATCAATGATTGGGACCAGTTTACTCGGGATCACAGTCACATTGGCAAAGATGCTTTTGGACAGCGGGGTGTCTCCAAAGGAGACAATAAACATAAAGCAATAGTTCCCAACTTCCAGGCCGAGCTTCGGGATAACCAGCTGGGGCCTGTTCATGTCGACGTTCGGCAGCCGGATCCTGCTGGAGTCATCCAAGTTCATGCAGCTGGGTGCTTGGTAGATCTCCCACAGGTGCTCTGTCTGGTACTTGATGCACCCTCGGAGGTCAATCTGTGCCTCCAGATAGTTCCTCTGGGATCTCTTCATAACCACCTGCGGTGGGAGGGCCAACTCCACCTCGGGCTCCTCGCACTCCAGGACTTTGACGGTGACCGTGAGCTGGGCTATGAAGAAGCTGATGAGATTGGTGGCATTCACCTCCACCAGGTAATCCCCGGGGCTCAGGTAAGAATAGTTGGCCACTGCAACCCTGGTGGTTTGAGTGGAAGAGCCATCCCCAAAGCTCCACAAGAACTCAACGCTCCGGCTGCTGGGCACCACCGTGGCTTCAAACAGGGCCGTCCTGTTGACAAAGGCATTGGTGGCACTGAGGGACACCTGGACTATGGGGTCTTGCACCTGGATGGTTCTGGTGATGTTGACACTTCCCAAGTCATTGAAGGCAATGAGGTGGATCTCCAGCAGCCCTGCAGCTTCTGGAGCGTAGGAAACGCTCTCTCCTGATGCAGCAACCACGGACCGGCCTCGCTCTTTCCACAGGCAGAACTGCCAGGAGAAGGATACGCGGGAGCCGCTCCCCACGCGGGCACTGAAGCTCTTCTCCGTGCCCGTGGGAATGCCCTCCTCACAGCAGTTCAGGAGCCTGACGTCCTGGATGGGCTCCAGGACAGAGATGAGCACCTGGGCATGGGCAATGCTGATCTGGTTCTGCACAGTCACGGTCACCAGATAATCGCCACTCTTGGTGAACTCATGGCTGTACCTGGAGCCATTGAGCACCACGGAGTAGTCCCCACTAATGCTCACCAGGTAACTCACAGAGGTACCTGACAGCATCCTGATCTCAAAGGTGACCTGTTCCCCTGGCGGCACCACCTTCTTGCTGGCGACGACTTCCAGACCTTGAATCCTGTCCAGCACTGAGATGTTCCTGCTGGCCAGAGCCCAGCTTATGTCGTTGGACGCGTTCAGATGGACCGTGTACAACCCTGCCGTGGGGAACGTGACTGCCACAGACTGGCCACTCAATGTGCCATTTGGCACCTCCCACATCCACATCACTTCAGTCCCCCTCTGCAGCTCCCCCTCAAAGACCACCGTGGAGCCTGACGAGACGTACCTACAGTCCAGCTCTGCTGTGCCTATACTCAGCCCCTCGATGACCTCCTCCACACAGACAGAAACTGTGGCATTGGTTGAATTCAGCTTGTTTTCTGCTCCAACGATGACCTCAATCATTCCAGGGCTTTGGAAGGAGTGTATAATAAAGGGCTCAGAGGTGACAGGAGAGAAGCTGTCCTCCAGGTACCACACGTACGTGATACCACTGCCACTGGTTATGGTGGCACTTATGTTCACAGAGGCATTAATAGCAGCTGGGTTGGGGAAGGCGTAGGGCTTTAGGACACCAAGGCTTTCGATGAACTCCAGTGTCCTGTTAGCAGTGGCACAGCCCAGCATGTTGGTGGCCTTCAGGTAGACAGTGTAGTTCCCAGCTTCCGGGATGCTCAAGGGGAAGGTTTTCCCGGTGAAGGTCTGCACAGCATTGCCATCCCGCTG
The DNA here is from genome assembly GCA_026261815.1 of Monarcha castaneiventris obscurior. Lineage (NCBI taxonomy): Eukaryota > Metazoa > Chordata > Aves > Passeriformes > Monarchidae > Monarcha > Monarcha castaneiventris. The sequence continues at coordinate 7,568,113 of JAMPIT010000856.1, read as the reverse complement.
GACTACCCAGCTGTAGGAGATGTTTGTGCCCTCCCTCACCACGGCCTGCAAATGGAGCGTTTTGTTAGTTGGGAAATACATGTCCTCCACCAGGTCACTACTGGTCACCTGCAGGCCCTCGATCTGCTCCAGGACGTAGACGTAGATGCTGTCCTGCAGCGAGCTGATCTTGTTCTCGGCCGTCACAATGACGTTGAACGTGCCCACGGAGCGGAAGGTGTAGGAAATGGTGGAGGAGCCTTGGATAGGAGTGCAGCGATCACAGAGGATCCACGAGTAGCGGATGGCTGTGCCAGCCACCAGGGTGGCTACAAAGCTCACGGACCCATTCAATGGCACCACTGTCCGGCTGGCATTGACAGTCAGACCAAAGAGCCGCCGTTTCACGGTGATGTCGATGGTGGTCTCGTTGGAGCTCACATTGTTCTGCCCCATCACTGTAATGCTGTAGTGGCCTGTGCTGTTGTAGGAGTGGGTGGCCACCTGCCCAGGCTGGACATTGCCATCCCCAAAGTCCCAGCAGTAACTCACTTTGGTTCCATTCATGCTGGCAGAGAATAGGTAGATCTGGTTCACCTCCAGAACATCTGTGCCGTTATATTCAATCTTTGCTACTCCAACCGGCTCCTGGACCTCCACAAACGCCGTGTCGTTGTTGAAAGAGACATTGTTGGAGACGGTCACCGTGACCAGGAAGACCCCTGTGTTCTTGTAGGTGTAGGTCACTTCAGTCCCACTCGACCTGGTGGATTCATTGTTGCCGAAATCCCAGCGGTAGTGGTACTGGTAGGGAGGCACGGCACTGACCTGGAAGGTGGTCTCTTCCCTGAGCCTCACAAAGTGCTTGGAAGGCAGGAGGGTGACGTTGAGGATCTCCGGCTCCACACAGACGCTGGTGAAATAGTGAGCCTTGTTAAAGCTGCTGGAGAGGGTCAGGGAGAGCAGGAACGTCCCACTCCGGGTGAAGTTGTGCACCACCACAGGGTCCCCGCTGACTGTGACATTGGACGAGCCGTCTCCAAAAGTCCAGTCAAAGATGTACTCCTCAGGATTCCCTGTCACATAGGCAGTGAGCTGCACATCCGGGTGCTCCAGGATGCAAGAAGTGGGCTCTATTCTGAGTACTTCCAGGACAAATATCCGGACAGGAACCGCCTGGGAGACAGAGTTCACAGGATTCACAGCTGTCACGTTCACTGTGCAGTTGATGTCCTTTACGTACACGTGTTCCACCACTGGCACCTGACTCCTCAGCACTGTCCCGTCCCCCATGTCGAATGTCCAGGTGATGCTGTCCCCAGTCTGCACAGAAGCGTTAATGGTGACGGCTGCTCCCAGCTCCGTGGCCTCGTCCGCGGAAACGCGGAGCCCCGTTATCTCCTCAAACACCTGGTAGCACTCCACCGTCTCCACGCCGCTCACGGTGTTGTTGGCTGTCACGGTGACGTTGTACACCCCTCTGCGGGGGTAGCTGTGGGTCACGGTGGGCTGGATCTCTGTGAGCAGTGAGGACCCGTCCCCGAAGTCCCAGGTGTACACGACGCCATACGGGGATGGCAGAGGAGTGGCTCGGAAGGTGACCGGCTGGCCCACGACCAAAACATCCTCCTCTGCCTCCACCTTCACATCCATCAGGTAACTGTGGATGTGAACTGGGCTCAGGTGGGTGAGGTTCTCGTACTGGTTGGACACAACAACCATCAGGGCATATTCTCCTGCATTGGGAGAGAGCAGAACAAGGGCAGTGTGAGGACATGCCTGTCAACAGCTTCTCAGTGCTGTGGTGGTGTGGGGGGCGTGACAGGGGCTGCAGGGGACACTCCGCTCCTGCGCTGTGCACACCCTGGGCTGCCCTGCTCTAGCCCAGGACTAGTAGGAATTACACCAGGTCATGTGTGTGGGACCAAGAAAGGAGCCAGTCCAACAGGTAGAGAGAAAAGATTTTCTTTCTGCTCACCCACAGAACAGACCCTTCCTGCTGCCCACCCCTCCTGCGGCCCGGTGCTCGCCTGCCCCTCATCCTTCTGCTGAGACTGCCCAAAAAGGGGCTGTGTGTGGTGGACCTGCTTCTTACAGACTGACCAAACTTCCTCGGGAAATGGAGTTATAGAGGATGGCAACGGCTGGAGACTTCCAGTCACTCTGGCTGTTTGCTCAGGGATGAGGCAATGACTTCCCAGCTCTGGTTTTACTGGAAGGTGCCTTGTACACCCCTCTCACCAAAAATGCCTGAGCCCTTTCTTCCCCAAAGAACTTTGTTGAGCATACCTGGGTCTTGGTAGACGTGTGAAACGTTGTGCTCAATGACAACCTCATGGACATTGGCATCAGGAACAAGGAAAGACTTGTTGTAGGGAGGCTTGAACAGATATGTCTCCTGGACACCATCTCCGAAATCCCACCTGGAGGAACAGGCAAACCATGTCACACTGCACAACAGGAGAATTGTGGAAATCCCAGAGGAATCCTGGCCTGTCTTTCAAGTCAGGGCTGGGTTTTCCAAAAAAAAACATAGGAAACAGAATGTCAAGTATCAAAGCAGTAGCTGTGCTGAGAGGAGCACAGCACTGGGAAGAAGAGGAAGAACCCAAATTAAAGCAGTGTTGTAACACTTTAAAAGAAAGGGATTTCAGTCTGAACTACAGGTATGTGACTGGCCCCCACTCACAGGGATTTCACATTAACTAATCAACAGCTGAGATGGACCAGTTGGCCCTGGGAAGAGAAAAAGTGCAGGCAAGGTAAGGTGTGCACAGAAAGATCTTAAGTTTGGGCAAACAGCAAAGGACTCACAGGAACAGAGCCTCCACAGCTGAGTCCACGTGAACCCTGGCGCTGAGCTCCACGCTGCTGTTCTGGGGAAGCACTGGCAGGACACCCACCACGCTCAGGTTCTTCATCCTGTTCATCATCTCCACCGTCACGTTGTAGTTGACTGTGAAATTGCTGACGTGGTTGGAGGCGGTGAGCTGGGAAGGACAGTGGGACAAAGAATGGGTTTGGGACCCTTTGTTGTGGGGAACACCCTCTGAGTGGGGCTTTCCTGGACTGAAGAAGCACCACCAGGTAGGTGAGCAGGTCAGGGCAGACAGAGTGGCCACATCTTCACTACTACAGCCAGTCCAAGGAAGGACTGGTGCTACAGCAAGAGGAAAAGGAGAGGAGCTTCTCATCCTGAGGCTCCTCTGGCTCTGAACTTGCCAGCTGCCCCTCTGCCTGCTCCAATGTGCCCTCCAGCTGCTGAGCACAGGCACCTGCTGCCCCTAACGGGACAAGAGCCATCCAATTTCCTCGGGACAGTGGCAGAAAAGTGGCTTCAAGCACACAGCAGGGATGGGAGAGGTTCATAAAACCAAGCACACAAAGTGCAGCTCCAGGATCCTGGTGTGGCGGGCACAAAGAGGGAGAGCAAGGCTGGGCAGAGGAGGGAAAGGGACACGAGAGACTGAAGAGACATGACAGAAGTAGAGCAGAATCCTCAGGATTTTCTAGGCACGTAACACTGACAAAGCATCTTCACCTTCTCACCTGCAGGAGAGCTGAGCTGCTGGCAGAGGGATCCTTCAAACCCACTGGAACAGACCTCCCACCCCATCCCAGCAGGTAAGAGAAGCTCGTGTCTAAGCTTCTGTGGATCTGCTGCACCAAACCCAGAGCCCCCCAGGCTAACGGCACCTTGGCAGCTCTGTAAGTGAAAGCAGCCCAGGCCCTGAGCACAGTGCTTCACCCAGCAAATTAGTGCTGCACCAAGCAAATTAGTGCGAGCATGGCCTCGGGGCTGGGCCAAGAGTCACCCTGAGAGCAGATCCAGCACCTTGGACCAGAGCAGATTCTGCAGGGCATGACACACAAAGATGTTCTGGCCAGAGATAATCCTGTTCTACAAGAGACACCTCATTTGGCCCAGACTCTGCTCCATCCTTCAGGGGTCATGGCAAAACCCAGTGTTCCAGTCTGCACCAGGAGAAAGAGAACAGGACAGAGAACACAGGAGCTCGTGGGAGAAGCTTTGTCCTGCCTACAAAAGTCTTATGATGCATCCTGCCTCTACCAGGTTCTGAATCCAGGTCTCCTGCCTGCCAGAGCAGGGGCTCCCTGCTAATTCTTGCTAGGGACGAGGAGGAAACAAAGACACTCTATGAACAGAAAAGGAAACTTGGAGAATAGAGGAGAAAGCAAAGAGGAGAAACACAGCGAAGTAATGTAAGAGTAGAAGAAACTATTTGCATTTGCAAGAGCAGCTCAGTGAGAAATAGCAGACGAGCACAGTGAAAACCTCAACTCAACTCTGCCTTCTTTCCCTGCTGCTTTTCCTGAGGATTTTGTGGGATGAGATGGAAACCCAGGGGTGAAATGGTATCATGGGAAAGGCCTTGGCTTACCGAAAGCTTGTACACAGCTGGGCTTTGGTAGATAACGTTGAAGACAACATTGTAAAAAGTGAAAGATGGCTTATCATCTACTGTCCATCGGAAAGTCACATCTGACCCAGCCTCCATCACAGGGATGTAGCTCTGAAAGGCACGAGAACATTTCACACTGGTGCAAGAGAAAAGCATGCCCAGCACTTCCCAGGAGATCTCCAGCTGAACTGGAGAGGGAGCAGAGCCAGACTGGGAGGCCCCCACACCTGCAGTGCCCTCAGAGCATGGCAGAGAGGTGACAGATCATCTGTGGCTCTGCTGCTAATGGAGAAATGCAGACCCTGACTCCATAAATCCCCAGCAGAGCTGGGAGCAGACCCCACACTCCCTGCTCCCACAGCCCAGCACTCTGCTCTTGTGATCAGGTCTCTCTTGCTGACTAAAAAACCTTCTGAAATCTCTGCAGAAACAGCCTGGCTTTACCTACACCTGTAAGCTGAGCCTCTGACCCTTGTCCACAGATGGTGCCTGACCCAAAGGCTGAAGGGGTTGGACAGGGCAGTTCCCTCCTCACTCCAACAGTGCCTCCTGAGCAGCCTGTGGCAGCAGGAAGGGTGAGACCGAGAGGTGCAGGCACAGGATCTGCTAGAAAAGCAGCCAGAGCTTGTACAGAGCATTTGGGGCAGTTACTGAGCAGCTTCCCAGGGCTGTAGCTCTGGGGATGGGGGACTGGAGAAGACAAGACTGCAAACACCAGGGGAACTCCAAGACTTGGAGGGGTGAAACGTTTTTACAGCTTCAGCCAGCTGATACAAGGATTTAGCAAATCTAAACACCTCAAGGAACGACTACCTCAACAAGGCAAAACAAGGTAAATACTGGCCTTTCCTAATGCCCCCGGTGCCCTGGGGAACTGGACAGACAGTATTCTCTCACAGGAGGCACTGTCTTACCTTGGGGGGTCCAAGGGGACATGCAGCTGAGCTGCCTTCCTGCTGGAGAGCACCAGTGCTGGTGCCACATGCTGTGTCTGCAGCAGCGCGGGCAGCACGGCCTGGCAGCTTAGCAGCAAGCAGTGCTCCCCTGCCCCGAGCCAAACACCCCCCTGACAGCTACAGCTGAGGGCTAAACCCACGAGGGATGTGTTCAGAGCAACAGCAAACACTCACCACCCGTGTGTTCACCAGCACTCTGCTCTCGGGGTCGGGGGTGGCCCTCAGGCCACGGATGGGCTCCTCCACCTTCACCGTGACCGTGATGTTCTGGGAGCTCACCGCGTTCTCCGCAACGAGCACGTGGGTGCTGACGCCCTCCCCGAGGCTGCCCAGCTGCACCACGGCGAACCAGGTGTCGTTGGTCTCCCTGGCACACAGCGGGGCCACGGCCGCCGGGCAGGTCGCCACGAAGGGCACGGTGCGGTTGTCCCCCAGCCAGCTGGCCGTGGCGTTGACCCCCGAGGACAGCTTGACCACCAGCGTGGTGTGGTTGGTGGGCAGGTACACCCTGGAGCCCTGGGGGGTGGGGTGGATGACGCGCAGGCCGGACACTCGGGAGACCACGCGGAAGCTGCAGGAGAGGTTGGTGCTGAAGACGCCGTTGTCCACACTGGCTTGGACCCTGTAGTGACCGGGGTGCTCCAGCCCTGCGTTGTGGGGGCTGAGCACTGGCACCAGCTGCTCCTCGGCGTAGCGCACCCAGACAGAGCACACGGTGCTGTTTGGCCAGGGGGGATCCACAGAGCCATCGGACGGGCCCGGTGCCCACTCGGAGGAGCTCCTTCTGTACAGAGAGGTAGCACTGGGGTGGCACTGGAGGAATGACCCCGAGCTTGCGTTGTGCTGGATGCTGAAAACATCCCCAGCCCTGACAAAGATGTTTTCTTTTCTGAATGTGGCCTGCAGAGAGAGGAGACATTTTTGGATTAATGCCTCACATTAAGAGCACTCAACCCCAACTCCTGCCCAGGCAAAATGCTGGATTTCCTGCCAGGTGGGAACCAACAGAAATGGTGCAGATCCCAACACAGCACAGGGAGACCTTTCACCACTCCACCCTCCCTGGCCTCTCTGAATCAAATGGACCGACACAGAAATCAGTTTTATGCTCCATCTCCACTGTGTTAATGCCATGGAACAGCCCATGGAATCTGCACAGCCTTTTCATGGAATCATGGAATAGTTTGGGTGGGAAGGGATCTTAAAGTCCATCCTGTTCCATCCCTGGCCATGGGCAGGGACACGTTCTACCATTCCAGGCTGCTCTAAGCCCTGCCCAACCTTGGACACTTCCAGGGATCCAGGAGCAGCCACAGCTTCTCTGGGCACCCTGTGCCACCTGCTTTTGACCCTTCTGACCAGCTGTGCTTGGCATAGGGGACTGCAGGGAACCCATGGGCCACACGACACTGGGCACATTCCAACGGACTTCAGAGGCTCCATCTGCCAAATGGGAACAACCCAAACTTACCCAAAGCCCTCAGGAGAAAACTGCCCCACCTACTCACTGGTTACAGCAGTAAACACTGACCTGATAGTGGGAAGAGGGGCCAGCTGGTACTGTAAAGAGGAATTCCTTGAGGAGTTCATAGCTGGGCTGGCTGTTGTTGGGCTGCAGGGACCCAGGGGCAGCGCTGCGGCCAAAGGAACTGTTGGCACACTCAGTACCATTGCAGCAGTTGTTGTGGGATGAGCACAAATTCGTCAAAGGACACCACTGGAAACCAGGAGGACATTCCAGCAGGGTCCAGTTCCCATCATCCAGAGCGCTGGGGAATGGTTCTGTAGTATTGTTTTCCTCCTGGTAGTCTGGAAGAAGTGAAAGAGAAATCGGTGATCACCACTCTGATGAGTAACACTACTAATGCACTTCTTTGCTCCAAATTCACCCTTTTTTCCACTTTGATGATGGCTCCATTCTTAGTAAAAGCTGCAACTGCAGCACATCCTGGTGCTATGTAAGGGTCCAGTTTTACTGGAAAAATCCACCAAGATCATTAAAGCCAAAGCTGTCTCTTTTCCAGTGAGAACGTACCAATTTGCACTCTGAAGGAATCTGTGCTCCAGCAAAAGCCAGTCCAAGTGAAAGCAAGAGCTGGCCTTGACATTGAAAACATATTAAGCAACTTTTCTGAAGTTAATGTTTCCATGTCAAAGTATCAGCTTGTCAGTGTCAAAAAAGATCCTTTTGTAACCAGCCAACCCTACAGCTACAACAAACATTCTGCTGCAGAATTAATTGTTGCCAAAACTGTGACTGTTGGGCTGTTGTACAAGGAATAAAAAGCTTTTCAGATTATCTCATCCATCAAGAAGAAATGGGCTCAGGAAAATGTTCTTCCTTGTTAACCCATGGGGCCAGATGGACCAGAACACATTCCCATTTGACATGAGTTTTCACAAAGTAAAAAGTACAGCTCAGAAGATTAACGAGCTTCAACACATGGTCCTTACACTCACATTCTCATGCATTGAGAGACGTTTCTCCCTCTATTACTTTCTCCAGGATAAGCACTTCTCCGAGGCTGTCCCACCCTACCTGTGAATCCTGCACTTGAATCACCTCAAAAAACAGAACCAAACCTCTGAGCCTTTAAGGGTCAGAGGACCAGAGGGGCCACAAGGCCAGACCCAGTTTGATGGTGTCACCTCCAACAATCCCACAAGTGTTGAGGACAAGCCTCACCTTCTCCATCCATCGGTCTGTGCAGCCGGAACCTCACTTGGACAGGCTGGTGCAGCTCCTGTGTCACAAATTCCAGGGCAGTGAGAAATCCCTGGTGCCTGAACACCAGCTCCGGAAACTCCAGCACCTGCAGAACACACCCAGCTCTCACCTGCCCATGTCTCCAGGGATCCCTGGGCAGCAGCAGGACGAGCAAAGTCCCCTCACCTCCTCAGCCTGCCACGGATCTGCCGGCACAGCTTCGCTCACGTTCCTCACAGCCTCGTGTGTGGCGAGCACTGCATCTCCCTCAAAGAAGTTTTCGGCGTTTAGGAGAACTCCTGTTTACAAAGGAAATATCTGAACAAAGCCCATGAGACTCAGCAAGGCCTGAGGCCATTCCCTCCAGCCTATGAAGCTGCAGCAGGGCTTGGACCACTCAGGAGTCTGTCCAGCTGTACTGGAGGAGCAGTTCCATAATCCTGTACCTTTCTTCTCCTTACAGGTGTCTTGATTTCTTTCTCATCCAGCACAAATAACATTTTCATTTGCAATGTTCAGCAATTTTGACTTCTAGGAACTGTGCAAGTAATTCTCCCTTCCAACAACTGAACAATTTGCCTGGAATTTCTGAGCACAAGGAATTTCTGAGCACCCCTCATCCTCCCTGTGCCCCTGAACTTTGTAGGAAATGTGGCCACGACCAGCTGGTTTCCAGCAGTGGCAAACACTTGTGGCTCACAGGGAGGCTGCCCCCCCTGACCAGGCCAGTGGCCTCTCTGGCCATGCCTTTTCCTTCTTACCTAAGTCTTCTGCCCTGTTTCATGTCCATTCTACTCTTTCTTACTCCCTACACTGGTGTGGAAGATTTGGGAAGCTGCAGAACCATAAACCTGCACAGCACACACCACATCCCACCTCACCTCATCATCTTTTGTGCCACCCCAACATCTCCCAAATTACACAACGAAGGACACTAGGCCACCAAGGCAGCACCACGGCCTCAAATCCTGGCAGCAGCAGAGACTGCTCAAATAAGAGGGAAAAGCTATTCTCAGTGCTTTGCCTTAGAACTTTGCTCTTCTCTCTCCTTCTCACGGCAAAGATTGGAACAAGCCAAACTCTTCATTTTGGGCTTAAGTTGGGTTTGGGAATATTGCAAGTCACACTTATTTTGTGGTGATGCCCTGGATGAGCCTCTCCATGCATGCCTCTATTTCCACGGCAGTGCCAGTGAGGGAACACCAGCACACCCTTGGTGCCAGCAGGGCTAGCAGAGCCCACCTTGTGGCTTGTACTCGCAGACGTAGCTGTGCTTGGCCATGCACAGGTCTGTGTTGCACTGGCCCGTCGGGCCCATCCGCACGCAGTGGTCAGCATTGGAGGGATGGGGTTCTCCTGGCAGCCAGTTCTGACAGCTCTCCAGATTAAATCCTTCCCCTTTCTGCTGCGCTCCAGAGCTTGCAAAATCATTGAATCCAATCCAGACATCGAGGCTCCTGCAAAAAAAAAAAATAAGAGGGGGGAGGGGGGATTTCAGGAAATCATGAGTATTAGAAAGAGCTGGGACAGCTGCCATGTATGGTTCTCTCTAAAAATAATAACAGCTCCATCGGGGTGTCACAGGCTGCATTTCATGGAGCCTTTTATTAATTACTGAAGAGTTTCAGTATCCACTCTACCACCAGAACCTCAAGAACAGTCCCTCCACAGCACAGCACTGCTCTGCACCAGCCTTCCCACCTCTGTCCCAAGATCCTGGGTAGGGTGGGGAGACCCTGGCACAGTGTACCCAGAGAAGCTGTGGCTGCTCCTGGATCCCTGGGAGTGTCCAAGGCCAGGTTGGACAGGGCTTGGAGCAACCTGGGATAGTGGAAGGTGTCCCTGCCCATGGAAAGGGGTGGAACTGGATGAGCTTTAAGATCCCTCCCAGCCCAAACCATTCCATGATTCTGGGACCAGCAGGTTGACTTGAGCCTCACCCCACTCCAAGTAGAGCACTCTGTTACCATGAGCTGCCCACAGTGCAGCTGAAATGACCCTCCCAGACTCTTGCCAAGCTTTTTTTGAGTCATGACCCAAAAGGAATGATCTGGTCACACAAAACTGTCAGGTAAAGCTGAATCCCTTAGAAAACGTGCGCTTTTTCTGTGCAGACCTGTGGGATTTACCACCAGTCAATGCTCCACTGCAGGTGGGACTGGCACCAGTGCAGGATCAAAGCTCAACGGTGCCAAGTCTGGGAGCTCCTGTTCTCCTGCATGCAGCTCCTGGAGCTGATCAGCTCCTCAGCCACCATGGAGAGGCAGCAGCCAGAGGGGACAAGCTGAGGCTGAAGCACTGCAGGCAGCTGAACTTCCCACACACAAGAAACTGCCAGGCTCCTTTTAGGAGATGGAACGTCCCTGCCCCATTTGGAAACTGGCTGAATCCCAGCAGAGATACTGGTGGAAAGTGCTGAGAGGTCTCACAGTTCTGGAGAACTGTTTCTAATCGCACCCAGCAGAAAGGGAGGCATTTGTTCCATATTAACTTCTATTAACTTCTCCGTATTAACATCCTGCACCCTTCCAAGCCCTCGGCTCCTTCTCCACGCTCCCTCCTGCAGGTGGAAATCAATCCTGCCATGCCCTTGCCTGCCCCAGCGTGCTCCCAGGGTGGTACCACGGCTCTGCAAAGCAGACTGGGGAAATAACTGGTGGTAAGTGGTGCCTCTCCACCCTCACAGCAGATGAAATGATTCATGAGGTCATGCTGAAAAATGATGACAAAAATAACTTGTTCCGTGAATCAGTAGTTTTCACTGCAAATGAGATTAAAAAATAAATAAGGGCTGTGTTCTGCTCCTGAACCACTGGCAGGGAATTAGGGAGAGCAGGGTAGGAAACCGCCTGCCTGCTGCCATCAGGAAAACTCACTGGAGATTTTCCTTTTCTACTTCCAGCTATGATCTAACTGCAAGTCATCAGAAAAAAAAATATAAGAAAGAAAGGAATAACTAAAAGACAAGCTGCTGGCTGGCTCCCACCCTGTCCCACTGCCCAGCCCATTCCATTGCAGGGGGAACAGAAGGACTCTGAACACCCTTTTTTGAAGCAAGATGTGAGCTCTCCTCTGCCTCTGTGGAAGGACTGAGCTGCCTTGCTGGGGCAAGAGGAGCAGAACAAGCTTGAGGAGGCTTGGAAGGGCAGAGGGGCTCCCTGTGCTGCCCAGAAAGTGGGGTCCCCTGGACGGTCCCATCCTCTGCTTCTGCAGGTAGGGAGGGACCAGCTCAGTACATGCTGCTCCTGGGGAGGCCATCCCACGTCAGGAGCAAAGGAGAGGAGACCTGCTCAGTGCCCTAATGGGAAACAGCTTCCTGCTTCTGTCATCTTCCCTTAAGAAACTATGGAAGCTGCACGTTCCAAAATCCTGCAGCTCAGCCCATTGGCCTTTTATCACCAGGGAAATCGCATCCTGGAGCTGCCTCCTTCATGTTTATCTGCGTGGATTAATAAAATAAATATATGGACTAGAGGGGGCTGGGGAGGAGAGGGCTGTGGGGCAGCAGCTGGAGAACAGCCTTGTTCCCTCCAGGGTCTCGTGATTTCCGTGTGCCGCAGCCCAGCAGCTCCACACGCAATTCCTGCCACATCCCAGCACCCCAGTGACCAGCTCCTAACCCGTGGAGAGGGACAGCCTCCCTTCCCCAGAGCAGGGACCACATGTTTGCAATCTCAGGATCCAGCCCCGTGTGAAGGGAACAGGGCACGGATACAAGTCTGGGAAGAAGGGCCCTTGAGCGGGAGCGTTCAAAGCCGACGTCACAGGCAGCTGTTCCCTTCCATGTGCTTTCTGGGACGTGTTTGTGAAGAGCCCATCTCCCACAGCTGCAGCTGGGAGTGCTGACAGGACTGTCAGGCCCCGAGAGCTCTCCTGGTTGTCCTCCCTCCCCCAGAATGACTGGCTGGAGAAAGGGCACTCAGAGGGGCGGATTTAATCAAAGGCTGACACTTGCAGCACTCTCTGTTTATAAAGCCCAGTCCTGAGGTGGAACAGATGCTGCTGGAGAGGAGCACTGATGTTTCCCAGGATGAGAGACAGGAAGGAGAAGGGTCTGGGCTTTGAGCTGCAGCCATGTTCAAGGGCAAAGGGCCCTTTTCACGACATTTCAGAGGCATCCACAGGCACAAGCACAGAGTACAAGAAGCTCACCAATTTCTCAGTTCCCAGCTGTGATTTCCAACCATCCTGCCCCATTCCTCTTGTTCCCTCCACAGCCTTTAAGGAAAGAAGCCAAGTCCAGCAAGGGCTCGAGCTCCGCTCATTCCTCCTCTTTGTTCAGCAGCCCCACCCCCACCATCTCCTCGTACTCAGCCTGGGCACAGCGGGACCCTCCCTGCAGACCCCTCTGCAGATGTGTCCTCAGGAAGCCAAAACCTGTCCCTAGGTGATCCCAACCCTTCCTCTCCTCACTCACCTGATGACATGAGCAACCAGGAAGCTCTGGATGTCAGGGCTGCTGACAAAAGCCAGGTCCCCATTTCCAAGCTCCTGGCAGTGCCGCTGTGCCTCCAGCCATTCGGCCTTCTCCACCACCAGCTGGTAGCAGTGGTTATTTCCCAGGAAAACCAAGCCCTCAGCGGGGCACATGGGGTGAACTGCTGCAGAAAGAACACAAGGGTGATGTCCTCTCCATGGGCCACACATTCCAACCCAATCTGGGCAGAGAGGCTCCAGGAATGGCCCAGCTCTGAAGCCAACAAACCCCATTGCTGCTGAAGTGCAAAACACTGCTCAGCCAGGGAGCAAGGGGTGCCCAGAGGAGTCACCCCTCACCCCTCATTGGGAGGGGAGGCCAACGGGAGGCCCAGGACCCAGTGCCAGTCGTCCCAGCACCCCCAGCCAGCCCTGCTCACCCCTGCCCATCTCTCCAGTCTCCGCAGTGATCCCGTACAGCACCGCGAGCCCGGTGCCGCCTCTGTTGCGGATCCGGATGTCCAGGCTCTCGTTTGTCATGACCAAGGAAGGACATTGCAGTTCCAGCTGTTGGGGTGAAGCCACCACCTCAATTCCTGCCTGCTTGTATAGGATCCTGGAGCCCACAAGGACAGTGGCAGTGACATTGTACTGCCCAGGTAAGGCATAGGTGTGCACAGCTGTGTGTCCAGTGGTGTTGAGAACCTCTGTCTGGTCCCCAAATTCCCACAGTAAAGTGCTGACAGCAATGGGAATACTGACATTGAAGAGCACAGGCTGGTGCAGGCTGTACCAGGGCTGGAGTCCTGTGAAAAATACAGGCAACTGTGCCTGGAAGGGAGAGGGGACGAGTGAGGGGCCACCACAGCCCTGCCCAGACAAATGCTCAGTGCAAAATGGCAAACAGCCGGAGGAAGAGTTTGTCTCATGGGCAGCTCCACACAAACACTGCCCCTGGGAGCTGAAACCTCCATATTCCTGGTCTTGAGAGTAACAGAGGGCACTGCAGGTCTCCTTGGTGAAGTTCCCAGGGTGGACAGATGTGAAGAGGATGACAAGCTCAGCTTCTTCAGTGTGGTTGCCTGTCAGACACGTGATGTACTGAGCTCCTGCAGGACAGAACAGAAGATCCTCTTGCCAAACAGACACTGGGATGCCATGGACTGGTGAGACCCTCCAAAGGAACCACCCCACACTCCTGGGAATGGAATTCTCCTGCGCAGCTCCTATTCTGAGCATTTCCTTTTTGAGACTTGCCTGGGAAGTCTTTAATCCCCCAGCAACAGTTTCCAAACTCTTTAGGCTAATTAGTGATGACAGAAATAACAAGCCAGTCACACAGATTTATGGAGCAGCAGCACTCAGTAAATAAACCAGGGCTTTGGAGAGCCTGACACTCCCATGGGACATGGAGCCGCCGAGTCTGACACTCAGAGGAGCACACAGGACTTGCCACCAAGTGAGACCATGACAAAAGGGTGTCCTTTGGTGGTACCCTGGCTTGGTCTGGTGCAGACTATTTCACCAAGTGCTGCCTGGGACCTCTAGCAACAAATCCAAAACCAAACACTCTTGGGCAGTGGCACACTGGGGACACAGGGGAGACACCGAAGGACTCTCCACCAGGCCCACTCTCTGAGGCTTTCTCCATGGGGAGAGCCAAGAGCTTCCTCCTTGCAGGAAAACATGGTGCTGGAGAGGAGGGCAACGCCAGACCCAGATGCACCCAAGGGGGTGCGGGGATGGCCACGGGAACAGCACGTGCTGGGGACAGGGAACAGGGACACACACGTGCATGGACACAGGGCCACGACAGCCCCAGGCCCAGAGGAACAGCTCGTTCCCCTGAGTGTCATCCCCCCTCTCTGGCTTGCACGGGGTGGGACGTTTCCCTGCCACAAACACCCAGGCAGGGCCTCTCCCTCGGCCTCTGCCCACGCGGCCCGGCCACGTTTGCTCCGCTGTTGCTGCTGGTTGCTACAACATCTCCCCCAAACATCTCAACAGCTCCAGCCTCATGTGATCTTCCCAGATCAAACCCATCCAACTGTCCAGCTTCCTCCACGGCCTTCCGGCAAACACAGAGCCACTTCTCCTAAGAACAGTCCCTAGAGAGGAGCACGGCACGGGAACTGCTCTGTTTTCTACCACCAGCCTGGTCATTCTTCATCCCCCTGCTGGTCACTAAGAACTGTCAGGAGCTGGCAGGCTGTCCCAGCCTACTCGCATTACACTGAATTACCCAGAAGGCAGCCTCACATTATTGTTTCCACACTGGCTTTAAGTAGTTCAAGAGGGAATGATTAATTATCAAGAGCAGTAACAGTGCCAAGTGTTTTTCCCTTTGATAATTCCTGCAAGATGCCGCAAGCTGGGGTAGCTTTGCTGGGTGAAGAGTAACAACCACCACCTGGATTTTGGTCCTGGGGAGCACTGTGCCTCACCAGGCAGCTCAGCTGGCCCCCAGCAGCTCTGGGCCCCTCAGCCCAATCCCCGCACACTCCTGTCAGGCAGCTCCCAAATTAAAGGAGATGCCTGCTGCCTGCCATAGGGAGCCCTTTCCCCCCCTCTCTCTTACTCTGGGATAACTAAGCATCCAGGCAGAATTAGTTTTCTTAGGGCTCTCCCTTTTCCAGTGAATTGCTGTCTGACATTTCTCCTGGCCAAGCAGTCAGGAAAATGCCCCTGGAGCAGGTGGCTGTAGATCAGGGCAGTGTTCATTCAACACTCCCAGCATGGAGCCCTGACCTGCAAAGACCCAACTCAGCAAGTCCTCAGGTGCCATCACCTCCCATGGGGTTTCAGTGCTTGAAGTCAGCCTGTTCAAACCCTGGGAGAAGGAAAGCCTGAGGCTGCAGACCACGGAGCCAGTGTCCTGTGGTGCCTGGTCTGTGATGAGGGCTAATCTCAGCCCTGGTGTGACTGACTCGGTACTGACCAGCGTAGAGATTGTGTGACCAACACCTGCTTAATTACATTAGAACTGGTGACTAGGCCGATGTGATCCCAGCTGTCCCTGGGCCCATCTCTCCCATTCAGCCACCTCCACCCCACAGCCTTTCCTTACCACAGGTGGCATTGAGGAACAGGACATCGAAGAGGGACAGGTTTGCCACCTCGGGGGGATGGGCACATCTCGTGTCCGACGCCTCAAGGACTCTCACTTTCCTGTCTTCCACCCAGCGGGGCAACCAGGACAGTTTGCAGTCACATACAAATGGATTCCAACTTAAGTTTCTGTCAGAAGGAGATCAGAACAAGTTAGGGATTAATGTGACATGTGCTAAGCCTTAATTACAGCAGTGTGCCGAGCCCTCCCTGTTCCCATCTGTGCCACTCCACTGAAAGGCTTCGGAATAACTGGGAGGGGAGTTAATGAATAGGGAATCAAGCAATAATTAATGTGATTTTTCTAGCGGTTAGAATTAGGTAAGTACTCCAAGTACTTTTTTAACTCTACAAATAATTGTTGCAATTAGAAGCAAATGACAGACACAATCATATATCTAAAATAATCTGTCATGCAAGAGCCCCTGGGTATGAGGGCAGCCTCTCCTGCTCAGGAGACTATTTACAGCTCCATTAAAAAATAGCTAAGAGAATATAATTGATCTGTCAAAAAAAGAAATGCAAAGTCAATGATAATCCTTCCATGTGGCAGTTCAATGAAAAGATGGAAACTTTAATTGCAGCTAAGCTTGATCCAAATTACAGCCTTTGGCACTCAGCTGTGAGCAGGACAGAGCTGGAGCTGCATGTGGAGCTGATGCCAGCAGGGCTCAACCCTGACTTAGGGGGTGAAAGCACCACTTTGCCACCAGGCCGAGCAGGGACAGGATCCCTGGGACACAGCCCAGGGCCTTTGTGTCTTTCCAGAGCCACTTGTGAGCCAAACTGCAAAGCTGAGATTGCTCTTTGTTTCCTGTCCTCAGGGAGAATGTAGGGCTGAGTTTTTCTCTCGCTTGCCAAGAGGGCTTGCATGGGGTTAATCTTTTGGCTCGTCCAGAGGCAGAACTGCCATTTGTGCTGTGACTTCATGGATCTCTTCCAGAAATGTGTGGCTTCCCCATAACATCAAAAGATTTCAATTAAGAAACAAAACCTAAAAACTTGAATCACTCAGGGACAAGTGACTTGGACACCTCAGACAGGACCTACCATGCTGCAGGAGTCACTGGATCCTCCAGTCTCAAGGTGTGACCATGCAAACAGGACTGCGTGACCCAGAGCATGGTCAGAGACAAGAACCTCAGCAGAGCTGGCATGGGAGAGCAGCAAGGAAGACAAGAAGGCAGCGGCAGAGATTGGAGATATCCAGGAGACAGAGGCACAGACTAGGAAGGGGTCAGGACTGAAGGACACCAACAGGACCCAGGAGCAGGACACAGCTTGAGAAAGAAACTGGAGACACCCCAAAAGGCAGCTGCTTGGATGCCCAAGATCTCACCAAGTCAGCACAGCCACCCACCCCACCGGGAACGGAAGGGATGTTTCAAGGAAAGGTCTAAATTAAGAACTGGGAAACAAAGAGGATGAACTTACATTTCACTTAAATTAAATAAATTATCAAATATTCCATCTTCTAATGTAGAAATCTGGTTGTGGCTTATATCTCTGTAAAAGAGAGAAAAGTTCCTCATGTTAGAAGCGACTTCCTTGTCACTGCAGCTTTTCCCTGTGAGGGTGGGGAGGCCCTGGCACAGGGTGCCCAGGGAAGCTGTGGCTGCTCCATCCCTGGCAGTGTCCAAGGCCAGGTTGGATGGGGCTCTGAGCAGCCTGGGATAGTGGAAGGTGTCCCTGCCCACGGCAGGTGGTGGCACTGGATGGGCTTTAAGGTCCCTTCCAGTACCAATACACATTTTAGGATAATTCTCATTCTCTAGCCTTGAGCTCCTGTCCATGCAGGAGTACAGAGGGTCAAATCCTGCCCAACTCCAGATGCCAATAATTCCCAAATCACCAGATTGAGCAGCTAAAGGCCTCGAGGAAGGAGCCCATGGACAGGACCACGTGGGGCTCAGGAGACGAGGTAAAGCAAGAACAAGGCAAATCAGTGCAACATGAGCCAGGGCCCAGCTCAGACGTGCTGGGGGGCACTGGGGGGACTGGGGGGCACAGCAAGTACTTACAGCTTTGCCAGCGAAGTCAGGCTTCTGAATAGCTCAACATCTAAACCACTGATCCTGTTATTGGAAAGATCCCTAAGGAAAGAAAAAAAACATTTTCAGCCTTCGTTCAACCTCATTTTGTCACACCTCCATTACCAGACCTCAGAAGAGCCTCTCTCCAAATTCCAGCCAGAACCCAACTGGAAATTTGGTGTGTTGAAGGCAGAGCGTTTTTCCCGGCCAAAGAAAACACCTTTCCCAAAACCATAAAGCACTTGCTGCTCATATAACTGGAAACAGAGATCAGGAGTCTCAGGATGTGCCCCCACTCTGCAGCACACCTGGAGCAACTACACCAACGTGGTACTAAGTGGGATGCATTGTTTAAAAGATACTCAAGTCTAATCTATGTTCAAAGAAGTCCTTAAGAAGTAATTTAGACTCAAGTAGTAATTAACTCCCAGAAAAATTTATGATGAACTTCCAAGTGTGTTTCTCGTGCCAAAGCCCTGATCAGTAATTACACAATCAATGCGTCAACTCTACGTTTTAAACAACTTTTTGTCTCTCTTTGGAAAAGCTTAAAATGGAAGAAGAAGCAACAAAGAATATTTTCCATTTGAAATCAGGACAGATTGTCATGCTAAAAGGAACACTGCTTAAAAAAATCTCCAGTTGCTCCCAGTAACACCAAGAGCCTTCAGCTCATCCAAACTAAACTGTCCCTGTCCAGCCCAGCTCTCTCCTCACCCACCATCCTCCTTCCCAAATTTAAATGTCGCTCAGAGACAAAGTGAAAGTTTCGCTCATCAGCCTCCACTTGTTCCCAATAAACTTAACTATTCTCTTTCAGACAAATCTCCTCTGGCCTAAACTTTCTTTTAGCAGCATCAAAACACTTATTCCAAGGCCATGTGATGGTTCTTATCCTTCATGGATTTCTGGCAGAGCTCCCGGGAGAGGGCAGGGCTGGACACACTTTGCCACCAGAGCCATTCTCTTGCCATCTCCTTTCCCACTTTTTTTCCTACAAATACCTCCTCTCCTGGCTGTCTCACCTGTTATTTCTACCCCTTAATCAATTATTTCTTGGTTTGATCTGACATTTAAACTTCATTTATCCAAATGAAAATAATTCTGCCAAACTGGCAGGAAAATTACGTACAATTCCAGGAAACTGGGGATAAGTAACAGGGATGGATGTCTCTGCAAAAGGTTTATTTTCCCTGATTTTGCTGTCTGGGAGTTCTTTGCCAAGCTGAGAACGGATTCAGAAGAGTTCACCAGCAACACCAACACAGAAGTCCAAGAAATGTGCAAAAAAGAAGCTCAGTAAGTACACTAAATAAAGGATGCTAACAAAAATATCCGACCATGCCAGCGATCTCTGTGTCAGGGCAGCTGAGGCAGCAGTGGAGGAGCACAGAGCATCCCTGGCTGAGTTGCACTCTGCACAGGGGACAGCAAAGTCACCCCCAAATCCACTCCCAGCTCCCACTTGGAACACAAGCACAGAGACAGCTAGGACTGGAACCCAGGCTGCTGCCAGCCAGGACAGACCCTTCCTCGGGGAAGCCCCAGCTCCACTTCTCCTGGAGCATTTTCTGTGCACTAAACCCCTTTGTCCCTGCACCTTCCTGCACCACTGCACCCGTGTGGGAAAGGACCAGACCACCAAGCAGCCACCTTCCAGGGAGACCAGTGCAAATATTTCCCTTCTCCTCTGAAATACCTGGAAGTCACCCATTTCGTTTTTAGGCAGCACCTCAAGTCCAAGGAAAGGAAATGGGAGTTTCAGCTCGGATGCCTTCCTGCTCCTCGCCCAGACAAGCAAAACTTCCAAAACAAACCATTCAGCTGCTACAAAAACAGGGCTCTGCCATTTCCAAGAGCCTCTTCCATGGTGTTCCTTGGCTGCAGGGGGAGCGTGGGGCAAGGGGAGGTTTGGGAGGGTGTCAGGACACTTGGATCCTGTCTTTGGGGTGCCAGCACTGCTGTGTCTCATGGCTGGAGAGGGCTCCTGTGCCTTGCTCTCCTGATTTGCTGGTGAAGGACCTGGGCTGGCATCATGCACACTGCACAGCACAGCCGATATCAGGTGTGATCAGCTGAGCTCACCCATCTGACCACCCTGACCCACAGCCCAGCGTGCAGAGATGTTCCACCTCTGAGATTCCCAGGAGAGGGCTGGGGCTCAGCTCCAGAGGCTGTAATTAACCCAAGCCCAGACACTTCGTCACACTTCACTACAACTCAGGTGCTTCCCAAGGATCCCAAGCCCTTGGTTCCCACCCTCTGTCTCCCACGCTCACAGATGCTGCTGAGCTCCACCCAGGCCAGGCACCAGCTGGCACACACCGGTACCTACAAACCAGGGCCAATTCCCTTGCTGCTTCCTTGCCTTCATGATCCCATGAGGAACTGGCATAAAGTCTCTCAGCTTTCACCCTCCCTGACCTCCTGGGTGCCAAGCCTGCGAGGGAAGCAGAGCTCCTGTTGACAGGACAGCTGGGAGAAGTGAGGAATGGTGGCAGATCCAGCGCCTGCCACCTCCAGCCAGGAGCCGGGGAGCTGCCTGCTGCCTTCTCCCACTGCTCCCTCTCCAATGTGTATGGAAAATCATGTTATGCCTTCCTGGCATGGGAGAGGTGGCTGTGAACCAAGCTGGGCTGCAGAAAAAAAAAATAAACCAGGAAATACTGAGCAATAAAAGCCAAGGCAAAGGCTGTGGGACAGAGCTCAGCCTGGCGGTACCACAAACTGCCACGACTGTGTTTTCCCAGCCCACTGCCAGGCCGGAGGAAATTCAGAGCAGGTTCAAAGCAGAGCTGAAGCCAGCAGCAAACAAGGCTCTCCATTGACATTCTCTGCACACACAGCCTGACGCCCTCCTCTCGAGGAGGAAGAAAAATGCAGTTTCCTGTGGCTCGGGGGACTTCAGGAACACGCTGTGCCTCCTGGAAAAGGGCAGCCACGAGTCACAACTTCTCTGTCCTGCCTCAGTTTCCACACCTGTAAAATGGAGCCACGCAATGCCAGAGGCTGGGAGGCTTCTCCACACTCTGTGGGACATGGGGCACGAAAAGTCACCAAAAACTGCAGTACAGGACAGGAACTGTGTTACAGAGAGCTCCCAACACAGCCACGTTCCACTTACCAGCCCAGCAAAGGGAGAGATTCAAATACTTCTGGAAAAGGGAGTTGGTTTTGTGAGGAAGGTGACGCTTTGGGAAATACGGCAATATTTAGTAATAAGGGCGTCAACCTGAGCCTTGGGAGCCTTCAGCTCCATCCCAGCCCTGCTACTGACTCCCTGTGTGATGCTGGCTGCATCCCTGAGCCTCTCCGGAGCTGTGGATGCCCACAGCCCACCTCTTGGAGAGGGTGAGGATGGATCCATCACAGACACCACCAGCCCAACCTGCTCCTGATGGACTCAGGGAATTCTGGGGGAAAAAGCATCAAGAACTGGCTCCTTTCTCAGCTGCTGCCCTGCAGCAGTGCCGATGGAAGAGGGAGGGAACGGGAGGGCTCGGTGCCGACGGAGGGAAGCAGGAGGGAGCAGGAGGGCTCAGTGCCACCCACTCCATCCCTCGCTGATGCTCAGAAGCCCCCCCAGCGCCAGCCCAGGGGTTATTCCTGCACACTGTGGTGGCCAGGCTGGTTTTGGGGCACTGCTGTTTGCTCCCTCATTCCACGGAACATATAATGTTCGGAGGAGTATGGGCGGCCCCGCTGCCAAGCCTGATGTCATGCTCTCATTATGTCATTTGTGGGCCCGCTCTGCCTCCCTTTCACAAAAAGGGAGGGAGGGCAGCGCTTCCCCAGCCCTTTTGGTGCATGGAGCCCTGCCAAAACAGTAATGGGAAAAGCATCCAGAGACGGAGAAGCGTCTGAGCGAGAGGAGCCCGCGCGGCTCGGGCAGAGCACGACGGGGCTGCAGGAGAGAAGCTCCAGGTCTGTAAGCCGTGATCAAGGCTCAGGTTTCTGTGGGGCACTGAAGCCCCAGAGGTGCCAGGGAAAGACAGCTCCCAGCCAAGCCCAGCAGTGCTCCCACAGCACTCCCATTTCTCACCCCATCATGCAGGTTGTGGCTGCCACATCCCTGGAAGTGTCCAAGGCCAGACTGGATGGGTCTTGGAGCAATCTGGGACAGTGGAAGGTGTCCCTGCCCATGGCAGGGGTGGGGCTGGATGGGCTTTAAGGTCCCCTTGAACCCAAGCCATTGCAGGAGTCTATGAAAAGCCAGGCTGCACCGTTCCACACGCTGAGAGCAGTGAGGACAAGGGACAGAGGGACATGTGAGATGGCTGGTAAGATACAGCGAAGCCCAGAGCCTTCCATCACCTGCCAGATCCACAAACTGCCCAAGAGATCCCCTGCACAGCCCAAAGGCTGCCTCCCATGTTGCCATGGCAAACACTTCCCTGTCTCCAGGAACAAAAGGCAGCGCAGAGCTGGTCCTGCCTGACACACAGAACGGACTTTCCAGTAAAGAGCAGGAAAAACTGTGTGCTTTTGCCTGCCCGAGCCAGGAAAAATTACAGGTTTTTGCTGATCTGATTCCTTTTTGCTTCGTCTTTTGGCTTGCACCTCTCCAAGGAAGCACAACAGAAGCAGTGTGCAGAGGTGAGGAAAAAGATTATTTCCACAAATGGCTATGGAAACATGAAAAAACACGGATTTTCCTGTGTGCTGGGCACGGGGAGCAATGCTGTGGTCCTGCAGTAGGGGCAAGGACACCCTGGCTGGCAGAACAGCCTCACCACTCTCCTGCACCAGTTCTCTGCCTTTCAACACAGAAGGGTGGGAAACAGCACACAGAGATCATCACCAGCTACTGGTTTCAATCATGCTGAAGCACGGATTTTCCAAGGCCAAAGTATTCCAACTCCACCCCACATCACCCCCAAGAGCTGCAGCCCAGCACCAAGAGGGGCCTTTCACTGGTGGCAGGCAGCTGTGAGCACCCTCATCTCCCCGCGGCCGTCACAGCATGATGACAATTTATTTGTTCATTTTGAATTTATGAGTTTCAAATGCTGGCCCAAGTCCTTGGCCCTCTCTGAGGAATTTGCCCCAAAAGACTTTTCATAAAAATTCATCTAAAAATGGAACGTTTATCTTCTTACAGCAAAATCCTAATTGTTGATATGAAATGCAAGGCGAGATGAGCATCTTTGGCATGTTCTGTACACGCTGTGCTCCCCTGAAGGGAATAAAGCACTCCCAATATGCCCTTGCAGGGCAGCTGTGCGAGGAGCAGACCCCGATGTCTCTCCCACCTCCTGCAGGACCTTGAGCAGGTCACTCCATCACTGTGGGCTCCCTGAGCAGGGGGATGAAGCAACGCTCCTCCCTCACCTCACTGCCTTGCCTCATCCTGCTCAAGCCTCTCCCTGAGCACCAGCACAACAAGACTCTTGGATTTGTAGGAGTAAATTGAAGGTTGGGGCCACAGGCTCTTCACAGCTCAGGTAAAGGGGCTGTGAGAGCCTATGCTTGGAGAAGCAGGGAAAAGACTGAGCTGAGAGCTCGGGGCACCCCAGGTGACACAGTCCCTCCTACATTCCCTCTGCTCCTGTGCCCATGCCTCATTCCTGGAGCAATCGGAGGAGGTGAGGCTGCAAACACCTGCAGGATGCACAGACAGGGCACCCCTCTCACAGCCAGGGGACCGTCAGCACAGCCAGGGTGTCCCAACCATGCCCAGGCCACCCCCACCACGATCAGAGCACTGCAATCACAGCTATGGCACCCCTGCCACAGCCAGAGTGTCCCAAATGCAGTCAGGACACCCCCACCACAGATCCTCACAATAACCAGGGCATCCCAACCATGGGTAGGGCATTCAAACCACAGCCAGGGCACCTCAACCCTGGCCAGGGCACCCCCACAGGGGTCAGGATAAGCTCTCCCTCCAGGTGGGAGCTGTCTGCAGAGCAGCTGTGGCTCCAGGAGCAGCTCCTCACATCCCTGCAGCCAGCAGCTTTCTGCAGACTTTCCCAAATATGGTTATGAAGCCGGAGCAGGGATGGAACCACTCGCACAAAGGGGACATGTTACCTCATGCAGCGACGTCATGCTCTGGCAGGGCCACCCTGGAGGCCATGGCATCATGTGCTCCATCCCTCCCACCCGGCCGGGGGGCTGGGAGGGGGCTCCCAGGATCCAGGACCCGCAGCTCAGCTCCTCTTGCAAGTTCTTCTTGCACTGAACTGATTTCATCTCCTCACTCCTGTCACCCACACAGAGCCAAAGGTGAGGGGAGCACTGGGGTGTCACCAGTGGCCTCCAGTGCTTGGGGAAGGCAGGAAGGTGCTCCAGTGGGGCAGGGAGATGGATACAGGGATGGCCACCATTATGAGAGGTCCCTCCCACCTTCTGAGCCATCCGAGTGACCAGGAGCCAGCAATGACTGGGGCTGGCGCCAGCCGTGGTCCCTCCCTCGCTGCCAAGAGGTGACTTCATGTGGCACAGAACAAGGAAGAAACCTCAGGCATCACCCAGCCCTGCGACACCACAGCAAAGGATGGGAACAGCAGAGACCTCCAGCTTGGGAAAGCAGCAACCCAAATACTGAAATCAAGCTGATGTCCGTAATTAGCACCGCACGTAAACGAGCTGTCTGCAGCTCCAGCCAGGGAAATGTCAGCCCTGCTAACACACATTTGTTTCATGGAAAGTCTGCAAAGCAACCAAAGATGTGATAAATCCAAGTATCTCCCCAGCACACGTGGCAGAGCTCAAGCAGATCCTATTAAGATGCCTGCAGCCCAAATCCAACTGCTTTCCACGCTGGTCCCCACTTCTTCTCCCAAAACACATCTGTCCCCATGTCCTGTGCCACTGTGTGCCAACACACAGCAACTCCAATACCCAGCTCTGGTCTCCTGAAAACCCAGCATGTTTCCAAGTTGGGAGTCCAGGGACATTTGATTTTACCATGAAAAGGGAGCCCTCTGGAAGCTGTAATTTAAGGATTACACAGCTGAACTGCTCAGTGCTTAATCTTCCTTACACAAAGTAAAGAGTTTTCAATAAATGTTTAGGTATTACTGGTATTAATTCACCACTGGGACAGGGAAAGGTGCAGATAATCTTTGTGTCCTGGTTTTTTATTACTCAATTTGTATTTATTTTATAAGTGAGGTTTTTCCTTGGACAGCTGTCCTCTAGGGACATGAGAAATAATAAAACCCAATGCTATTTAGTCCTCGCACTGTAAATTCTGCAGTACACAGCAAAGGAGCCACAGGCAGGGTTCAGGGGATACAGGAGGCTCAGGATAATGCTGGACTGATCACAGGGATGTGTCACTGAGCTGACACGGGAGCTGGAGCCAAGGGACACGGAGAACTCCAGGAAGTCTTCTCCAAAGCACACGTCCCATTTGCAAACACTGGTGAAGTCTGAATGGCCTGTTCCTTGGAAACCTTTGGGGTTATCTGTGTTTTGTATCCCAAAAGGAACAGGGGAACAATCTGGGCATCACTGATACAGAATGAGAGCCACGAACCAGGGACTGCCTGATCCTCCAAAACACGGGGAGATCTGTAAAAACCTTCATGCCGCTTCTGAGCTGAATTCAGAGCGCAACCCAGCTGAGAGAAGGTGAGACTGATAAGGCAGTATCAGGTCAAAAGCAATTTCTTCAAACAGTTGGGAAATAATTCTCTCATCTCTCACAAGGAACAGTCAGTGCGTTGTCAGGCACTGGCACCGGCAGCACAAACAAAGGGAAAACAAAGCCACAAGCAGCAAAACACAGCCCTCACAGGGGACCACGGAATCCTGGAATGGTTTGGGTGAGAAGGGACCTTAAAGATTATGCTGTTCCACCTCCTGCCACGGGCAGGTACACCTTCCACTAGCCCAGGTTGCTCTAAGCCCTGGAGTTCACAAAGGATTGAGGATTTAGGAGAAACAGCAGCAATCAGGTAAAGCCTCTTGTGACAGGTAAAGCAGACACACAGAGGGCACACTGGATCCAGAGGATACCCAGGAAAGTCTCATGGCCAAAGCCACGAGGTGGCTGAAGGACAGTGTCACCACATCCCTGACTCCCTCTGGCTGTGGGGTGAGCTCCTGCTGTGGACCTCCCACTTCCGGAGCAGCACAAAGCTGAGCAGACAAAACTGAAAGGGGTTTTGGCCATTTCTTCCTGAGTTATTTGAAAAGTTTGAGCTCCAGGTCCTGTTCCCAAATTCCCCAGCCCGTAACTCCTGCAGGGGACACGGAGCAAAGGGATGGGGATAGCACCAGCCTAACTCCACACAGACCTGCCAGGACTCACCTTGGTGCTGACACAGACACAACTTCCCATTCTCCCTGTCCCCATACCTGGACTGTCCCTTCCCACGGCAGGTAACGCTCCTCAAACCTCTCCCTTTCACAGCTGACAGTCCCAATCTGTCCAACCTTTAGCTAACAGCCCCCTCCAACACCTCCAAGCTTTCCAGGTCCCTGGGTGGCTGCTGAAGAAAAAGTTTTGTGTCTATTTTAGCCCTGTCTGTCACTTGATTTTCATCTCCAATATGTTTTACCAACAACATTTCATTTAAGAGGCTCCCCGTTTTAGGCTCTTGCCAACATCCTTCAGCTCCAGCATGGGATGTTCCCTGAAAATAGCTGATGGGGAAAAACACAAGAAGAAAGGAAGATCCACTCAGGTCCAGGCCTGGCAGAGCATTGTCAATCATGGAGACCAACTTTGAGCAGGATTTTGCAGCACAGCCTGTACTGGAGAGCTGATGAGCCTCTTGACTTATTTTTTCCTCCCCAGAGGGAAAACTCATGGATTTGGGGCCATCAGATTAGTACTTGATATGTTTAAAAGTAACCCAAAGTAAACAGTGCTGCTCTGTGATGCTGAGCACAGCCCTGAGTTCGCAGCCACTGCCTGCGACAGAAAATCCCAACCAGGAGAGCTGGGAGCAAGCAAAAAGCCAAGTGCAGCACATTCAGGCCCCTAGACCCAGCCAAACCATGGCTGCAGCACAGTTCAGTTGTGTTTTCCCTGCAGTCCTGATGTTAGGACTGCTTTCCATGGTTTATCCCAACAACTCAAACACTGCAAATCATCGGATTCCACACACCAATTCCTGCGTCAAGCCCAAGCAGGCAGCTCCCAGCCTTCCTGAGGATGTTCCCATCTCACATGAAGACTCTAAGAACCACTGAAAGGTTTGGGTTGCAAGGGACCTTAAAGGCAGGATGGAGCTTGGAGCAAACTGATCTGGTGGGAAGTGTCCCTTCCCACGGCAGGGGTTGGAACCAGATGGGCTTTAAGGTGTCTTCCAACCCAAACAATCGTTTGGGTCAAGTCTGTCATTCTATGAAACGTTCTGAAGCCAGTGTTTAATCCCTTTAATACCTATAGTGTTGATTTTTTCTTTCCAATTCCTGACAAATACATGTGACATTGAGTCAAACTCAAAAATTTGACTCAGAATTCAAATTCTGACTTCTAGCAGAAGTCAGATGTGTAATACATCAACGTCAGCATCTTCTGCTCCTCCATCTGTAAAGTTACTTAAAAGGCAGAGGTTTGGGAGATCTATTTTCCGTAAGTGGATTTTCCATGTTGACTGCCACTGATTACACCAACCCCTTTAATTTTTAGCTAATGCCCTGCTAGGCACAGCATTGTTTCTCCTTGGGATAGAAAATCAGGACATTTGGCTAATGAACGTTTGTACCACCCCATTTACCTTCTGTTAACACTGGCACCATGTTTGTTTTGATCCAGTCCCTGGGAATCTCCCTAAGGCCCAAAAAGCCATTAAAAGTGAGCATTAATAGCCCAGAGGGCTCTTCAGCCAGATCTTTTTAAATTCTTGGATGCGAAATATCTGAACTTGCTGGTTTAAGAAGGTCTAACATTAATAGCAGCTGTTTAACATCCTCCTCGGTTACTGTTGGAGTGGAAAGTGTTTCATCATCCTCATATGACACAAATACATCACCTGGCTTTTTTCCAAATAGAAAACAGAAATATTTACTGAGCAGTCCTGCCTTTTCTGTATTTTCATTGATAATTTGACCATGTTCATCTATTAACAGACCAGTATCATCTAATTCCTTTAATTCCCAATACACTTGCAAAACTTTACTCTTTTCAACTTTGCTGGACACAGACTTTTCCTTAAGATTCTTTCGCTTATCAGTGTTTGATGGGCCTGAGCTGAGCTCACGCTCATCACAACCAACCTTTCTCTTTCCTATCTTGTCTATTTATTTTCTGTAAGAGCTTCCACTTCTCATTCAGGCTCTCGCAATGCCATAGGCAGAGTTTTGAGCATCCACAGCTTCTCTGTGCAAGATGTGCCCGGAAGGGTTCCACCACCCTCAAAGGGGAGAATTTCTTCCCAATATCCCATCTAACCCTCCCTCTATTGGTGTGAAGCCATTCCCCCTTGTCCTGTCCCTCCTGATCCTCTGAAGTCTCTCTGCAGCTTTCCCTGTGTCCATGACTGATCCTGTAAGGGCTCCTCTTTAGGGACCTGATGCCCCACTGCTTTGTTCTCCCCTTTCTTCCCTGCAGTGAAGATGATAAGGAAAGAGAAAATTAGGGAAGTAAAAAGCTCTCCTGTATCTTCCTACTAAAAGAGGACCAGCCCCACCATGTATCCCTCAGGGATGGTTACAGCCTTAATTTGAAGCTCCTTAATTTGAAGCTGTTCCATAAAAAGCAATTTTCAGTCATCTCCGCTCTCCATGCAAACTATTTTTTTGTGCAATTAAATCCCATCTTCCCAGTTTCTTTAATTCTGGCACATCCGCAGCAGCTGCTTTGTCCTTGACATGCACAACCCCTGGATACCTGTGGGATGTTAATCATGGAATCCTGAATGGCTTGGGCTGAAAGGGACCTTAAAACCTATCCAGTTCCAACCCCAACACCTTCCACTATCCCAGGTTACTCCAAGCCCCGTCCAGCCTGGCCTTGGACACTTCCAAGGATCCAAGGGCAGCCACAGCTTCTCTGGGCACACTGTGCCAGGGTCTCCCCACCCTCTGAGTCAAAAATTTCTTACCAATAGCCCACCTAACCCTGCGCTCTTCCAGTTCAAAACCAACAGAATCCTGGAATGGTTTGGGTTGGAAGGCACCTAAGAGATCATGTGATTCCAAGCCACCTTATCTGCACCCAGCCAGCCAAAGTTCCCACAATTCTTCCAAAGAACAGGAACATGTGGCACTGTGTAAGAGCCCATTGAGGGACCCCTCTGTGACCATCCCAGCCCAGAACCTTCCTGAGCTCCAGCAGACCCCGGGCTTCCATGCCCAGGGCTGGGAGCCACATGCCCAGCGCTGGTGCAGCTCCTTGGCCTCTCTGTGTGTGTGTTTGTTTGGGATTTTGTGAATAGGGCTGCTTAGCACGTTGAGTCCTCCCTGCAGGGCTGATGTGTTAGAGCCCATTGGCTCCCTATTCCCCGAAGGAAACATCTGCACATTCCAGACACATTCTGTAACGGGAGTGAAACCCATCCTTGAAGTGAAATTTTACAGCCTCCACAGTGCAAAATAACGATCGCTGGCAAGGGCCAGTGGAAAAGTAATGTTTAAAATATTATTACAGGGAAGCGGCTGCCAGAGCCTCAAATTAATCACTTGAACGTGTCTCTGGTGCGTTATGTAACGCTGGGCCAGCTCCCTCTCGGAGCGCGGCTCCGCTCCGGCCACTTCCATGCCCAGCTCCACTCCGGCCACTTCCATGCCCAGCTCTGCTCCGGCCACTTCCATGCCCAGCTCTGCTCCGGCCACTTCCATGCCCAGCTCTGCTCCGGCCACTTCCCGCTGCCCAGCTCTGCTCCGGCCACTTCCCACTGCCCAGCTCCACACTGGCCACTTCCCACTGCCCAGCTCTGCTCCGGCCACTGCCCAGCTCTGCTCTGGCCACTTCCCACTGCCCAGCTCCACTCTGGCCACTTCCCACTGCCCAGCTCCACTCCGGCCACTTCCATGCCCAGCTCTGCTCCGGCCACTTCCATGCCCAGCTCTGCTCCAGCCACTTCCCACTGCCCAACTCTGCTCCGGCCACTTCCCGCTGCCCAGCTCTGCTCCGGCCACTTCCCACTGCCCAGCTCCACACTGGCCACTTCCCACTGCCCAGCTCCCCACTGGCCACTTCCCACTGCCCAGCTCTGCTCTGGCCACTTCCCACTGCCCGGCTCTGCTCTGGCCACTTCCCACTGCCCAGCTCTGCTCCAGCCACTTCCCACTGCCCAACTCTGCTCTGGCCACTTCCCACTGCCCGGCTCTGCTCTGGCCACTTCCCACTGCCCAGCTCTGCTCCAGCCACTTCCCGCTGCCCGGCTCCCCAGCCCTCCTCCAGAGCCAGGACAGAGCCAGGCTCCCACTGCTGCCATGGGGACTGACATCCCCTTCTCTGAGGTCTCTTTCAGGTGGGTTTGGGGGCCACATTTCTTCCAGATGTCAAATTTTTTCTTGTGTTAAAGGAAATCCCAGGAGAGACAAGGACAAGGGGTGTTTCTCCATCACCTCTGAAAAGCAGCATCTGTCACAGCCCTCTGCACCAAAAGGAGCTGCTTCCCACCGTGGTCTGAAGAAGAGGGAAGCTACAGGTCTGCTGGTTAAACTGGTTTGCTGGGGCCCCACCTGGTCTGGCCATGAGGCAGGTGACAGAACAGGGACATTGCCCTCTCCTCGTGCAGTGAGCACTAACTGGCAGGATCCAAGTAAGATAAAAGTGCAATTGACGTTCAAAATAATTTAAGAAAAAGGCCTCTGAAGGAAAGCAGGAACGCAAACAGGAGTGGATGAAGAAACAGCTCCAGGGGAGGAAGGAAGGAAATGCTTGGCAGCCTGAACCAGCAGCAGGAAGAGGAGTGAAACGAGTCCAGCAGTACCAGGGAGAATCCTGCAGGCCCTCAGAAGGGATGTTCCCCCAGCAGAAACAAGGGCAAAACTCTGCTATCCACCAGGCTGAAGACACCATGAATGCAGCCAGAAACTTTGCTGATGAGGATGTCTCCATCTCTGCTATTCCAGAGCTGTGTTGGTGGATCCAGCCCTTCCAGGTGGTGAGGGCTCAGCCCAACCTGTGCCAAATTTCAGTCTCCCCACAGGAACACGGGGGAGTACTCTGGTGACAGGTAGCTCTGAGTCCTGGGTGGTCTCTGTGCAGAAGTTCCTCCTGAAGCTTGAGATAATAGTATTTTCAGGATTCCGAGGGAGAAAGTCACTATTTTGTAGTAAACATCTCTCTAGCACAAAATCTCCATAATTCAGTCAGGCCCATGAATCCTTACTGGAACAGAAACACTCAAGGAATTCCTTATGCAGCAGCTCTGGTTGATGTTATGTACTGTAAATCTGAGGGCAGGGCAGACCCCAGAGCCAGGGACAGAGAGAGCACAGGGATCTGGCCTGAAGAGGCCGAAGGACAGGCTTTCCCTAATCCCCCTGGGCCAGAGCCGACACCGATCCGAGCTCCCCCAGCTTTTTTCAAATGTGGTTGTTTGGGTTGGAGGGCTCTGCTCTCAATGTTTTTGCAGCATGTTCACTACAGAACCTTAAATATCTTCCTTCTGAAAACAAAACCCAATTAGAACCCAATATAGAGCTGCTGGTTCCCGTACAAAAGCCATTTGCATGTTTCTGGCATTAATAATGTGTGTGGTTGGGCTGCTTCCTTTTAGCATTAGAAAGTCCTCTGTGATGCAGTCAGAATATTTCTGCTTCAAAAATGCTGATGTTCAGAGGCCCCAGAGTAGGTACAGAGGGAAGGGAGCAGCTCACTCAGGCCTCGGCTGCCTCTCTAGAGGACCTTCTGAACAGGTTTGGGAGACAGAAACTCATTTGTTCCCCAGATCATAGAATCCTGGAATGGCTTGGGTGGGAAAGGACCTTAAAGCCCATCCAATTCCACCCCCTGCCACGAGCAGGGACACCTTCCACTGTCCCAGGTTGCTCCAAGCCCCATCCAATCTGGCCTTGGACACTTCCAGGGGTGGGGCAGCCACAGCTTCTCTGGGCACCCTGTGCCAGGGCCTCACTACCCTCACAGGGAGGAATTCCTTCCCAATATCCCATCTAAATCTACTCTTCAGAGCACTGTCAAGTCAGATCACGTGCAGGTGATGCACATTTCTGGTTCCTTCTGGACCGCTGGGCACAGGATCCTGCTCAGTGTCCTCCTCTGGACCCACTGTGACCAACAGACTTATCCAGGGATTCACCCACTTCCACGTGTTGTACATGAAGAGATCCAACAGCCCCTTAACACTCCAAGGGTTTGGGTGACACAAGTGACTCCTCAGCAATGACACAGCTGGAATGACACGAGGCTGACACCACAGCCAGGAAGAGTCTGGATCTCCTAGGTTCAGCAGGACTTGCACATCCAATTCTACCCATTCTTTTGAAAACTTAAACTCCAGATAGGACAGAGCCAAAACTATAACATGATCTGCCTGAGACAAATAATTGTCCACACTTCTGCCAAGTATCAGGGGCTGAGAAATCCAGTCTGCAACATATCTGGAGATACGGGGTGAAGACCAAAGGACAGATCCCTGGAAAGAGCTCTGGAAGAATGCTTCAATCAAGTCATCAGCCTGTCCTGGAAAGATGCAGCTGACCTCGGGATAACCTGCTTTGCAGTGTTCCCCTCAGCTCAACTCTTCCCCTTGGCTGGACTGATCTCCACCTGTCCAGAGCGACAAGAACAATTTACCTCTGACCTTGGCTTGGTCAGACCCTCCTGAGTTTGTCTGTGCTGGCTGTAAAAGAGCTTCTGTGCAGCTCCTCCGCAGCCCTTCAGCAACTGCAAAGCCTCCTGTGCCCCAAAGGGCTCGTGCTGCAGCTCAGGGGACAACGTGGGGCTGTAGAAAGAGCCACCACGGGCTGAGAACATGGGTGTGTGCTCCTTAGAAAGAACCTCCAGGCTGCCTTGGGAAGGACATGGAAGGCTCTGATCCTCCACCTTTCACAGCCCAGAGCCAGGCACTGTCCCCTGTCCTGCCACGTGAGTTATCCACAGGTGTGTGTGCATCACACGTGTTCCAGGACAAGGACAGAATACCTCCAGAGCATCTTTTTCAACCCAAACTCAGGAAAAACGGGAGAAAATCACAGCAGCCATTCCATAGGCTATGGGAAGGAGTCCCAGTCTGCTTTCCAGTGGAACCATGGCAGGCACAGGGCTGGTGGCACAGGCTGGACCCACATCCCTCTCCTACAAGGAGCTGCTGCTCCTGCAGACTGCTCTCCCCGACCAGCTTGGGAAAAGACAGGTCTCTCCCCCAAGTAAAACACACAATGCAGACGCACTTGGAGTGTCCAAGGCCAGGCTGGACGGGGCCTGGAGCAACCTGGCCTAGTGGAAGGTGTCCCTGCCCATGGCAGGGGGTGGCACTGGATGAGCTTTAAGGTCCCCTCCAACCTAAACCATTCCATGATTCTGTGATTTTTCTGTGAGGAATCAGAGAAAGGATAATTCCATTCACTTCAGACTACAATCCCGTCAGGGATTTGTTAAAGGGAGGATCACTACGGTGCCTGTTCCTGTCTCTCACAGGACCAAGGCCTCTAATCCTGTTATAAGAACATCATTATGTGGAATAAACTGTCTAGAGGAAAAAAAGAAAGGTCTTGCAACTCTGCTAATCTTCTTAATGATTTAATACCTGCAAATACTACTGGGAGGTATCCCTTTCCTGATCCCATTAAACGCTGCCATATGAAACATCTCACACACTTCAGCATCCTACTACGGATTTTGTTTTTAAACAAAGCCAATTTCTCTGGAGACCAAGCAAGGGTTTCTGATCCCATAGCCCCACCAATTTTAAAAGATCTTCTAAACGCCTGCCTGGGGGATTCCAATAAGTCCTGGCACAGATTCTCCAAATAGTAGCAAAGCTAAACAGGGTACGGCTGTTATTGTAGAGATCTCTCACTGCCAGCACAAATACACAGCCTGGACCATTCAACCTTTTACAGCAGGAAAGTCACGGACAGTTGATGATTCACAATCAGCATTTTTCCTTCTACTACAGCCACCCTTTTTCTTTAATTATTCCATCTCTCTGGCAAGCAGCTCTTCCCTGCAGTTTTTGCGACATTTTTTCCCCTGATTTCTTCATCACATTGACAAGGACAGGGCACATCCCAAAGTCCCCTGTTTGATTTCTCCATCTGCCATGAGCTGGTAAGACATCCCAGGCTGGGGTTCAGCCAGCCAGGGTTGGCCATTCCCTCCTGTATAGGACTAGAACAAGGCTGGAACACTCCATTCCTTTGGAGAACTCAGAGTAAGGCTGAGGCAGCTTCATGGGCCTTGTTTGTGCTGGTTCTTCTCTTTTTCTTTGCATATGCAAAGCCAAGAGACATTTCCTTTCCAGGTCAATATGTACAGAAAATATATGAAATA
Source organism: Monarcha castaneiventris obscurior (assembly GCA_026261815.1). NCBI lineage: Eukaryota > Metazoa > Chordata > Aves > Passeriformes > Monarchidae > Monarcha > Monarcha castaneiventris. The sequence goes on along the minus strand of JAMPIT010000856.1, from coordinate 7,534,121 downwards.
TTAAATATATAATACATATTAATATTAAATAATATTAATATTTATGTATTTAATATTAAATAATATTAAATACGTAAATTATTGCCTACTCCCCACACAAGGACATGCTGGGACTGACGCTGGTACTGATTCTTCCTCTCAGAAATCTTTTCTGAATCAGTCAGTTTAAATCTACCTCAATTCAGGGTTTTTCCAAAGTTCCCCAGAGCAGGTCCTGTGATGATTTACCTGACCTACAGGTGTTTACTGCTACAACAGGTAAGTCTAACACCCACAGTCCCCACACATCACACAGTGAAGCACACACCAAGAAAGGACAAACACAAACATCTTAAAAAAGAGACAGTCACATCCCTTACAGTTCATGGATTTTCTTTTCCTACAATAAAACAGATTGATTTTGTTGTTGCTGTTTCACTTGATGTTGGTTAAAACAGAAGCCCAAGGCTGAGCCCCTTCCCTGGCATAGGGAGACTCAAACATGGACAGTACTGGCTGAGGAGTCTCTGGGGAGGCTGATGCTTCACTTCAGGTTCAGGCAACTGTCTTGGACTGTGCCTCAGTTTAATGATTAAATCCAAAATTACTCTCCCCTATTCTTCAGAAACCCACAAGGGTGATTGTGTAACAGGGTGCTTGCAGTGCACACAAACCACCAGCAAATCTGTTTTGTTTAAAAGGGAAAGAAGAGCAAGGAAACACCACGGCAAGGCCAAGACAAATAAAATGGTACAGACAGAGTGCCCCAAGGAGCTGGGGCACGCAGTGTGCTCTGTGCTCAGCACCAGCCACGGCTCTGCTCCGAGCCCCGCGGGGACTGGAAGGCTCCCAAAGCAGGCTCGGATCAGCGGGACACATAAGAGCAGCCTGATCCCTCCTCAGGCTCTACACAGACACTCTGGAAGGTTTGGGTAAACATCCTTGGTAAACTTTGGACACCACAGCAACGTCAAGAAAGATGACACTCATAAATCAGCCCTGCTGGCAGAAGGAGAATTTGCCCAGTTCTCTCAGACACAGCATCGTTCTCAAGACTTACAGCAGACACTGAGTTAAGCTGCATCTTTGGTCTTATGCTAAACCACCTTCTTGCCAAGGCTAAAAATTGCTCCATGGTGTAATCACAAACTGAGGCAGAAGAGCGAAATAATAAATTTCGTTCCCATATAATAATAACAAGTTAGGTTTCCATAGCACCCCTCTTGCTCTCAGATCCAAGAGGACATTACTGACTTGCCTCACTGCAGCAGGCTCCGTGCACGAGGATTATGTAACCCACCACAGGCACTGCTCTGAGTGGTGTAATCCAGCATCACAGCTCAGCCTAACAAGGCAAGAAGGATCACCAGTGCATGAGGAAAAAGGATGGCACAGGGCAAGAACTGAATCCTCCACAATGCTGCTGGTGTGAGGATGACTCTGATCCATGGTCTGCTCTGGTTGGAAAAGCCCTCCAACACCGATGAGTCCAACCTGTGACTGATCCCTGCCTTGTCACCCAGCCCAGAGCACCGAGCCGGAAAACAGACGGGAAAACCACAGCCCGGGCACCTCTGGTCAGAAAAGCTCCTGGGTCGTGCACCAAAAGACAAAACAGGTCCCTTTCCAGCTCAGTCATGCTGGGATCGCTGCTCAGTCGTGCCTGTTCCAACAGCCCCAGCCCACGCCAGGCACTGCTCTGCCACTGCTCTGTGTCACACCAGAGGTCAGCAACACAAAGACCCCAAGGCTTTTCCCAATAAGCAGTCTGTCTGCCCCATCTTACCCCTTGAGAGGCTACCAAAGAGCTACTGTTTTCCTCACAATAAAATAAAATCTGGAGCACGCAGGCCTTGGGAGCAGAGCAGGGAATGCGCAGGGATGGAGGAGCGTGAGGAACACAGCTCCCCAGCCTCGCGCACACCTCTGATCCCGAGGCAGACAGGGCTGCAGACTGCTTGAGCTCCATTTTTCCTTTCCAACATTTTCCACACCCTCCTGCCAAGAAAACTCTGAGAGCTGCCTCCTGCCCTGTCTGGCGAGCGCTTCCCAAGCAGAGCAGCCCCAGAGAGCACAGCCTCACACGCACAGAGCGACCACGAGGGCTGAGACCCTTCTGACAGCCTGGCAAGGACTCGGGAGGGCAAGGGGTGGCTCTGGAGTGCATCTGGCATTTTGGGTGTTCCACAGAGAGGGCAGCTCTCCAGCTCCTACAGGGTAGAGGGATGATGCTGAGGCTGGTAGCGGATGAAGGGAATTGCAGAATCACAGAATGGTTTGGGCTGGAAAGGATCCTAAAAATCATCCAGATCCACCCCCTGCCATGGGCAGGGACACCTTCCACTAGGTCAGGTAGCTCAGAACTCCATTCCACCTGGCCTTGGACACTGCCAGGGATGGGAAGAGGGACTGGAAGGCACTAGAAGCAAGATAATCATCTTTTGTCCATGCTCGGCCTGTGCTGTAACTGCAGAAAGAGTTTTGTACTCATGACTGATGTTCCCATATAACATAAAATGGCAAATCATAGAATCATCATGGCTGGAAAAGACCTCTAAGATCACCACCTCAGAGGCCTAAGCATGGATTTCACATATTCTTATTACATTCAGAATCATCAGACATTAAGACATTTTTGTGCAGCAACCCGGAGCCCCAGCTCCTACATTCGGCTGAATTTGAGCAAATAAAAATTTGCATCTGTTTCTTGTGTGTTGGGCTGCTTTTTTTTTTAATTTCCTGCTGAGTGAAACAGGAGGAGCAATAAAATCAAATGCTTGGAAACAAATGACAACTGTTTAATGAAGTAAAAAGAAATCTCAACGCCTTCCTAAGCTGTTTATGCCACAGCTACTCCATGCACGGCTGCGTACACAGGTAGAAGAACAGGCTCCAAGTCCAGACTTCCTCACTTTTATGGGTTTAAATTGGATCCCACTTGGTGTTTAAGGCCACCGTTGAACTGCTAATACATTCTGCAGCATGACTAACACCAACTGGCTTATTTTTCACTCACATGTGAAAAATTCCCGTACCTGGTCCTATAGTACGCGGATCTACGTGACACATCTTTACCCCAAAAAGAAGAATTAGAAGATACACTCAGTCTTGTCCTAAAAGAAGTGGTGGGTTCTCTTGTCTCCTGGAATCACGTCATTAAATTATAATCCCTACTTTTTCTTTCCCTTCTATTTTGTTGAAATCTATTATTCCTCTGTATCTCCTCAGTGAGAGATACAGATGCTTCCAGATGCCTCCTACGTGGGAGTTCAGGCCCAAAACACAGAGGGCACCAGCACCTGGCCTTCTTTTGTTTCTTTTTAATCTCAAGATTTATGAGAGGTAGCTGACTCGTGTTTTGGATGGCAGAGCTGGACTCTTTTAAGTAATTGCACCTTTGCAATTTTGTTAATTAAGATAAGTTCTCCCACTTTTGTCTGAGTTGTTGGTGATTGACTACTGTGAGAAAAATACAGATCTTTCGTGGGTCTTGGGCAGGTGAAAGTCCAGACACTTCCTTCTCCAGGGCCTGGCCCAGGCATCTGAAGTGAAAGGTGCAGATGTATCGAATATCCCAGCACTGCTCAGCTCTACCAGATCATCCAAGCATCTCCTCTCAGAGGGGAGCTCCACCCTCAGCACAAGGCAAGAAATCCTGCACACACCAGGGCTACTGCGAGTTGTTAAGTGTGGTTTTGCTTCACATACCCCCATTTCCTTTCCAGCAACAGCACCAGAAAAAATACTGAGGAGAGAGTTTGTAGCTGAGGAATTCAGTGAATGATTAACTCCATCCTACCTATTAACCACTGCCTCCATTCCCTCACGCCTCCTGGGAGCCCCAGTTCTGGGCAGCAGAGCTGTGCCAGCACCTGATCCCCATTGGTCTGGTGTGCAGAGTCCTCAGGTGATGTGGACGGTTCTAGCTTTGAGTTACAAACCATTAAGTGCAGTAATGATTAATCCAGAACCCCGGCACAGATCCACGACAAAATGCTGCTCCCCTTGTCACACCAGATGAATCCTGTTGCCTGGAGGTCACCACGGAGGGACAGTCTCTGCACAGACCTCCAGGGCCACCAGGAGCAGGGCCAGCTCTTCAGAGGGAGGCAAAGGGCTGCAGTGACCAGCTATTGCTACTCCCACTCCAAACCAATCCACATCTCAGCCGTGCTGTGCTGCCCTTGGGGCCAGGACAGGACAGGGGATGCAGCTCTGCCAGCCTGAAGATGCTCCAGGGGCAGCTGGATCCATGAGCAGCCCCAGCCCATCATCTCACACTGCAGGACCTTCACATCACATCGGCCCCACGTGCTAACCCACATGTTTGTCACACTCAGCTGCACCTCAGAACGCTGGGAGAGCTCAGGGCTGGGCTGGGACACAAACTCCCTGTGTGACCTCAGGCACCTCCCTAACTCTGTGCATGGAGCTCTTACAGCCTCACCCAGCTGAAAAACAGGAAGGGGAGGTTCAGGTTGGACATCAGCAGGAATTTCTTCATGAAGGGGTTGTCAGGCATTAGAAGGGGCTGCCCAGGGAGGTGGTGGAGTGACCATCCCTGGAGGTGTCCAAGAAATGACTGAGGACATGATTAGTGGTGGCCCTGGCAGTGCTGGAGGAATAGTTGGACTCAGTGATATTGGAGGGTTCTTCCAGCCTTAACAATTCTGTTATTCCATTATTCTACTGTCACACAGCCTGTGAGCCAGCCAGAACTAGGACCCCAAGAAGTTAAAATAAACAAGTGCTGGAGCAGAGCCGCAGCCAGAAGGAGGACTGGAGCCATCCCTGCCATGCTCAAACTCCAGTGGGAATACTGAAATGCAGCCACATTCCTCTCAGGAGCTGCTCCCTTGCAGTAGACACAAGGCTGACATCCCATCTGGGGCTGGGATGTCTCTGTTTGGGAAACTGATGGTTCTGCCCTGAACAAAAAATATAAGTTCGGCAGAAAACAAAACTTTTCCTTTTTTTTTCCACATGCTTTAAAAGCAAAGTTAATGGTTCTCCAGTGGGACCACAGTGGGATCCTGCTGGCTCCAGTACCTGCCACTTGGGATGTACCCCCCAAGCACTGGGCTGTGTTTGGTTCTGAGGATGAGGAAGAAGAGGCTGAAGCACCAGCAGGGGTGGGAAGACAGGACCAAGGGTACCTGTCAAAGAGAGTCCACATCTCTTTTTTGCTGCCCCGATGTTCCCCTTGCTCAGCCTGAAGATTCACCTTCCCAAGAGCTGCTACAGAATGTTTTACTGCCTCCTCATGAGGATGGCAGAGCACCAGGCAAGCAGGAATTACAAATCCAGGGCACTTATCCAGCAGCCAAGCACTGAAGCACTCCACAAGCATTGAATTCCCATAAATAGCCAGGACAATACTCTCGCGGGGCAATGAAGCCCCAGCCCTATTGCTCAGCCAGGGAGAGGGATGCAGAGGAATCCCTGACAGCCCAGCCCACACCACCAGGGTCAAACTGAAAACAAAAGCAGGAGTCCTGCTTCCCCCTCCGCGTTCCAGCTCTTAGACAACACTGCCCCCAGTAGCTCGGCTTTCTTCCCAAACCAAGGTATGCACTGCACTTCCCTCACTGCCGAGGGGAGGACAGAAGGAAGCTACTCCTGGCCTTGCACACAGCCTCCATGGCTGCTGCAGAACCCAGCAGCTTCCAGGAGCTGCAGAGCAAGCCAGGAAATGGAACACCAGCTCCACAGCAGCTTTTCCTGCTCTGTGGGAACAGAGGAATTGTGGTCAGTCTGCACAGGGAGCTAAAGGTGTCCCGTGCTGCTGATCACAGCACCCACCTGTGAGAGGAGGATGCAGAGATGGGCTGCCCATCCTCAAAATGGGGATCGGCCACAGGTTGGACTCAATGAGCTTGAAGGTCTTTTCCAACCTAAATGATTCTGGGATTCTGCAAGAAGATCCTCTGATGACTTATGAAATGTCTCTCTCAAGCAGCCAGAGTGGATCTGCTTCAGGGGAAGCTGCAGGTCCTGTGAGAGTGGGGTGCTGGAGATGAATTTCCAAACTCTCTCAGTTCTCGCTGAAGTTATGGGATCAAGCTACAGACTTGGATGTGTCTGGCTAATCCACAGGAACACAGAGCTCTGCTGGCTTGTTTTAGAGATCTGATGGCCAGCTGTAATTAACTGCTCAATTGCTGCAAAGACTAACTTATGCCCAAGGGAAATTTCCCCATCTGACTGGCTGCACAGCATGGGGCACTATATGCAAAGCAAAGTAAATCCAAGTTAATGCCACTTAAATTTGTGGCTGTATCAGATTCAATCGGTGCAAGTAACCAGAAATTAAACTGCCCAAGGCCAAGGCATTGCTACCTTGACACCTCACTGTCCTGCAAACACTGGAAAGGCACAGAGCTTTCCAAGTAATGGTTAATTACTGGATGCAGGGAGTGACAAGAGAGAGCACAGTGAGGGCTTTGGAGCCCGGAGTTCAGGGTCTGGCTGTTGGGCTACTGAAGTTATTCTTTTGCGTTGTATGAAACACAGAGTCAGGAACCAGTGATGCTCCTGGCACTCCCTGCAGAAAGCAGGGTGTGTCTTCCCTCTCGATTAAACCTTGGGAATTATGTTGTGTCAGCCCTGCAGAACCTCAAGTGCCACCCAGACAGCTTGAGCTTTGGCTCCACACTGCTGCCTGATCTGTGCTATGCCCTACACAGCTTTCCTGTACACAGGAGCAGCACCTTTCCTTTCAATTTTCTTCAAGTAAAGCCCTTCCTTACTGCTGTAGGAACACAATCCAGCACAGATACCAGCTACAGTGAATTTTCTTAACACAACTCAGGGACTGACAAAGTCTAACCCTTGGCCTCTTCTAGCTTTTGTTTTCCCACCTCAGTTTTGTCTACGCTAATTTTTTTAAGACTTCTGATCCAAGCTTTGCACCAATCCATGCAATCAGAGGTCACAGAGCTCAGTCTGTAAAGCCACTGACTTCATGTTTTCCCTCCGTAGGAGTAAAATAATGTTCCCACACTCCGATAGAAACCTTTGCTCTGCACAGATTTAATTCATTACTTATGAATCTCTGGCCAACGCCACTCTGCTCATGGCAGTGGCTCTCTACTTGCAGTCGCCTCCAGAGTCTGAGAGGACAGGGAATCTTCTTTTTGCTGTGTAGCGAAGGAACTGAGGTGGGATCCTGACTAATGGCTTCACCAACTCCTGCTTATGTTAGCAGCCCTCTTCCAGAAAATCACCCAGGTAGCAATAACGAGCTGTCCTCTATGACTGCTTCACAGAGCACTGGTCGGGAGCCAAGATATTTTCCAATGGAAACTCTTCTCCCAGGGAATCACTCTGCATCACATTTCAGATGAGCGCTGTGTTTTGCTTTAGGGAATAGAAGATTTCTTTTTAATCGTGCTTTGCTTAGGTGCGAGGGCAGTTCTGCGACACAAATCACTGAGGAGTCACTGTACGTCCTGCTGGAATAATTTAGGAGACTGGAATGGCAGCAGCTCTGCCAACCTCAAAGGCGAGTGCCCATATTCCAAGCTGATGCTTTCACAGGACTGCCTGGATCACACGCAGGTCTCAGGTAAGAGCTGCCCTTTCACGGTGCCTACACCAATCTATGAGATCCCAGAGCTGGAACAGTAATACGAAACATGAAAGGTGCCAGTTGATTGCTCTTTCCATATCCAAACTCCTCCTTTGCAAACTCACTCTTTCCAGAAGGCTTTCCAAACCTTTTTTCATCTGGGGAGGGGTGAAACCCAACTCTGCTGAGGGCCGGCTCTGCAATCCCAGCAGCACGACACTGTCTGCACAGGCTCCGCCAGGGCTCAGAGCCTTTCACCAGGTCCCCTGTGCCCCTGAGATCTGCCTGGAGGTGACAAGGCAGTCACCATCCTAAAAACCCTGCCCCACTCTTCTTTTGGTGGAACAACACAGCTTAAGCAGAGGTGTCTGAGGGAGTACAAAGCACAGCAAAGAGGAAGGAATGTGGCTGCAACACTTTTCTTAGAGGCTCCACTCTGCATCCCATTGTGATTTCCAGCTGCTCCCTCAGCTCTCCAAGCCCCAGGAGAGGAAATGTGGCACATGCACTGTGCTGGGAGCACGTGGCATGGAATGGGGCCCGTGATTATTGTTCTTATCACCCCACAGAGGGCCTGGCACCAGCTGCAGAGCGTGGCTGGATGGTCCCCTGTGCTCCCAAACAGCCACACGGCCCCTGCCAATGGAAGGGCCAGGACAGGAGCAACCCAGGAGGGAAAACCCGTGAACACTCCCAGAGTGACAGCGCTGGCCCCACTGCCAGCAGGATGCTGGGTGCGAGCCCTGGGCTGCACACTGGGGCCATGAGCATCCTCTGCCAGGGAAGGCTTGTTTGGCACCTCTCCTGACAGCCCCAGTCAAACACCCAAGAGCCACAACGCCCCACAGGGCCCCCATGCACAGCCCAAGGCCCCTGTGCCAGGATGAGCATCCTGCTCTTGGAAATGCGGCATATGGGAGCACGGGCAGCAGAGACAGGAATGGAACAGCTGGATTTTCCAAGCCACACATGGAAAGGCTGCATTCAACCCCTAACACACATCCAGCCAGCTGTGAGGCGAGCGGGTGAACAGAGAGGTACAAAAATAGGCACTTCTGTAGTGCTTCTTCAAGCAACATTTTTGTACTACAAAAATACACAAAAAAAAAAAAAAAAAAAAAGGATCACGGGATTTTTTTCCCCAGCTCTCACAGGGATTCACGTGCTCCCATCACGGTTTTAGGGATCAAGGGATCATCCCTCCAGCTCACCACCCTGGGGCTGTGTCAGTCCAAGAATCTCCCGGGACAGGACACAGATGCTTTCACCAACCTGCCCTAAACCAAAATCCGCAGCTCCAGCCCGGCCTCACTCCACCCCCTTCCCGAGGCGTGGTTTGAGAGAGAAACGCTCAGCTTTGGCCAACACAATCCGGCTGGGCTCTGCTTTCCCAGGCTTAGCCGTTCCTCGGGTTCCTCCCTCCAGAGGACTCAACCCACACCCTGGGTCCTCTTTTTAGAGCGCCACTCCCACCGCTCCCGGACCATGGAGCCTGTTTAACCCATTCCCAGCAGGACCAGAGTCCCCGACCAGCTGGGAAAGGGGGTCACAGGATCCCATGCAAGCCCGCAGGCCAGAGGGACGAAGGAGAGGCGTCGCTGCCTGTCCCTGCAGGGAAAACTGCTCCTTTGCCTCTGGATCTGCGTAGGTCCTGTCCCTGACAGAGGAGCCCAGAGCAGCAGCATGGATCCTGTGGGAGCCAGGGCTGAGGTGCTGCCAGGGGATGTTGCAATGGAGCTGTGAGGAGGCCATTGCTGGGGATCTGCAAGTACCACAGAACCAGGGAATCGCCGAACGGTCTGGGTTGGAAGGGACCTTAAAGCTCATCCAGTGCCACCCCCTGCCATGGGCAAGGACATCTTCCACTATCCCCAGGTGCACCAAGCCCTGTCCAACCTGGCCTTGGACACTCCCAGTTTCTCCAGGCAACCTCACAGGGAACAATTTCCTCCCAGTATCCCATCTATCCCTGCCCTCTGGCAGTGGGAAGCCATTCCCCCTTGTCCTGGCGCTCCACGCCCTCATCACAAGTCCCTCTCCCCTTTCCTGTAGCCCTTTAAAGGACCAGAAGGTCTGTCCAAGGAGGTGGGCACAGGCTCTGGGAGGGCTACAAACCCCACCCTGGAAATGTCCCTTTTAGACCAGTGATTAGATCCTGTGACTTCATCACAGACACACAAATTCCACCGCGCAGAGCCCAACGCGCTTCTCCACGCAAGGAGTTGCCTGTACAGGCTGGCAGAAAACGAGCTGCCCAGCTGTCACTGGGAGAAACAAGGCCATGGTGTGGCGGCCAGGGACAATTTTGGATGAATAGGAACAGGCTGGCTGAGTGGTGGCTCGGATCCAGAATCCGTGTCACTCCAGATTGTCCTGCAGGCTCGTCAAAAACGAGCTGCTGCAGGCTGTGGCTGCTGGCAGAGTGAGCACAGCCCTGTCCCCATGGTCCTTCAGAGCATCTGCCAACACAACTGCAGTGAGAAAAGAGGATCCCACCGGCTCCCAACCCTGCGCTGCCGCAGGGCACCCACAGCCCCAGCCTGCAGGGACAGCAGGGCCACACTGCAACACCCACAAATGCTGTAGGTGGGAGATCTGTTACCACAGAGTCAATGAACATCAAGTCCTGTCAGCAACCCAGCCTATCACAATCCCTTACTACAGGCTGCTAATTACATTCAACATGACAGTAGGTTAAACAGAATCACACAGGACCATATGCCACGTCTGAAACTTCACCGCCAAGCTCAGCTCAGTGAGGTTTTTCCAAAGCCTGATGCCAGGAAGCCAAAGAGATTTACCTGTTCCTAACCTGAGGACAACTATTTTGCTGTTAATGCAGTAGAAACAGCTGACTGAGGGATATCACACTTTGTTTTAATTATCTGTGTTTTGCTTATCTGCACATTATCAAAAAGGATGTGATCTTTCAGGAAAGCTGAGGAAGTTCAGCCTGGAGAGGAGAAGGTTGCATGGAGAGCTCACAGCACCTTCCAGTATCTGAAAGGGCTGCAGGGAAGTCAGAGAGGGACTGTTCATCAGGAACTGTAGTGAGAGGACATGTGGGAATGGGTTCATACTGAAAGAGGAAAAGTTGAGCTTCGATATATGGAAAAAATTCCTCCCTGTGAGGGTGGTGAGGCCCTGGCACAGGCTGCTCAGAGAAGCTGTGGCTGCCCCATCCCTGGAAGTGTCCAAGGCCAGGTTGGATGGGGCTTGGAGCAACTTGGTCTAAAGGAAGATGTCCCTGCCAATAGCAGAGGAGTGAAATGAGATGATCTTTAAGGCCCTTTCCCACTCAAACTATTCCAGGATTCAGTGATTCTGTGACAGAATCTCTGTACTGGTCACGGTTCCTAAAATACATTACACGTTGCTGATGCTCTTCCTGATGACAGCTATCCTTTAAATAAATGTGAATGGCAGCAATCACATGAGTTTTGCTTTTTGTGCCCTTTGCAAAGCAAAAAACTATCATTACATTTCAACTGACATTTTTAGTTTTGGCAAACAGAGATGCCAACTTCACTTCAGTATCTAAGCAAAGAACAGTAATTTGATATGACAAACAGGCTCATTCTTTACTGCTGAGGAAGGCTGGGAAATAAGGGCTGGAGAGGTCAGATGGGACACCCTCACCCTCCTTTGGGACAGGCAGTGACCTTCGGCAGAGCTTGCCCGTGCAGGCTGCAGCAGCTGAAGGGGAGAGTGGCCGGCAGCTCCGCAGCCACTGCGGCTTTCCAGCCTTGGACCCCCATTTCAGCAAGGGAGGGAGAGAAGGGTGGGATGGTGGGGTGGGAGAGAAGGGTGGTTTGATGTGGGGGGAGAAAAGGGTGGGCTGATGAGCAGCAGCAGCCATTCCTCTGAACAGCAATAGCGCCGTAAGCACAGCCTGGGAGCGGAGCTGCCAACTTTCCACTGGGGAAGAGATGGGAAATTTTCTCTTTGAGCCTGACAGCGACTGCCTAAAATCGAGCTTTTGGCCGTGGAGGGACTAATTCACAAGTGCTGTGTCCCCCAAAACCCACCCTATTCCCCACACTCCTCCATGCACTCTCCTCACATTTAAGAGCAAGATCCAAGCAGCTCCCAGCCCACTCCACCCTGGCACTGGAATGCACGGCTTTGCTCCCGAGCTGTTCTTCTTCCCCTGCTCACTTTGTTATTCACTTATTACAACTCAGATAAATGTTTGGGGACATATGGAGTAAATAAAATACAAAATCAAGCTGAACTGCAACAATCAATCAAAGGACAACAAAGCTTGGAGAAACGGAGAAAGGATGACGCAGAGACGCGTTATGGAAACCACAGTGTGGAAAACGCGGCATGACGAGATAAAACAAGGAATCCCATTAAACGGGATGAAAGGCAGAGAAGCATTAACAAACCATATGAGTTCTACCTTCTGAGTGAGTGGTTTTCTTTTAAATCCACTCTTTGTGAGAGCAGAATGAAAGCAGCTGAGTGAAACGCAAGAGACCTGCCAGGGGCTTGCCAGCAGGAGAAGAGCAGGATCAGCCCTCACTTTCACTCCAACAAGGAAAAAGCAACACACAGAAAAACACCACCAGGAAACTTAAAAATTTCAGGAAATACAGGGAAAAATCAGTGCAAACAGTGCATGGGAGAAAACACACCAGGTGTCAGAGGAACCCCAGAAGGTTCCACCAACAGCTCGTCCTGCCCTGTGGGGCTCCAAAATGTTTAATTACAATTCTTTAAAATGTGGGGTTTTGTCACTTGCAGGGTTTGTAGATATGGCTGCACCACAACTGCAGGTCACAAAAATGAGACGCTGATGCTGCTCGGGATTATTTAATTGCAACTTTTGCACAGAGCAGAACACCTTCAAATCCGCCTCTCTGGTGGATGCCTGTTCTTCCTGAGCTGGACATTTTTCTTAATACACTTTGAAACATCACCAAAAAATAGCCAAAGTTTTTATTTTAAAAAAGTTTCTCAGTCATGGGAACAGCACTGAGACTTTCTCTGACGCTTTAGGAAGGAGCACAATAAACAACCCAGCCCTCTCTAACACCGGAGCCCGTTCTGCTCTGACACAACCACACAGAATCGCCTCCTTGTTCATACTCAAACTATAGCTATAAGTTACTTATGGGACTGGTCCCTTCCACAGCCTGAAGGAATCTCATTGGCAAAATATTTATCTAGCACCTCATTTGGGCCCTTTTCCCCCTCCAAAATTTCTTACAAAAGAGAAACGCAGCCTTGTTTTCGCTGGGATATGGCTTCCTACAAGAATGACATTACAGGCTGTCTCAATTTTTTCTAGGAACAGCAATAGAGCTATTTTGCTTTTGTGGCCTGGACACTACTGTACAGACACTCCGCTGCCTGTGGGTTTACCTGAATTAGATTTTAATTTAAACTGGAATTTTTTTCCCCGCAATAGCTTTTGAAGACACCTCAAGCCTTGAACAGGCTTTTCCTGTATCATGTAGTATATATCAAAATCTACCAATTGTTGCTGACTCTTGAAATTTAAAATATCACAGACTCCAGGTTCCTGAATTACAGGATCTGTTTATTTTAAGGTTTGTTTAGGTGAAGTCACCAGCTGGGCAGTGCAACCCCAAGGCTCACTGCCAAATCCACAAAAAACCCCACTGGGTTTTGGATGAAAGTTCTGATCCCCAAACCTGCTTCTGCAGAAGCCTGACGATAGCAGAGCTCCTCTGATCTCAGCTTCTCCTTCTCACCCATGCACAAATACTATTCCATGCTAATGAGGGGAAAATAAAGGAAGTTTCAACTCTCGTCCTTTTACATCGAGATTCTAATTTCCACTTCAAACCTGCCATGACACTGAAGATGTGTCAGAAAGAATCAGTATTTGCAAGGGAAAGTCAGAAAACGCTAGTGAGGTTTATTTCCAGTTGAGGAATGAAATAAGCGATGAAAGCTCAAGAAACAGCTCAGGCTCAAATAAATGTGAACAAAATCCGGTAGCGCTGAGAGCAAAGCACTTGAAAAGAGATGGATCAGAGCATTCCTCGGATGGAGGGGCTCAGAAGTGCAAATGCTGCCACTTGAAGCGCGGTGCTCCTCAAGTTCAGTTCTGCATGTTGTGCACTGCGGATTATTTGGAAAAACAGACTCTGCTCCTGGTTCCAGCCAGACTTTGCGTTACACTTCAAGAACCTGACTCTGGCGATGGGAAGGGGCCAATATTCCCATTCTCTGCCTGGAGACTGCTTCCAGCGAGGTATGTGGTGTCTGCGAGCAGCAGAGCCCATTTCCTTAGTGATTCTTTGGATGGGACATTTCCCTGTGCTCCTGGTAACAGTGCGGCCACAGTTGGCATTTATTTCCTCCAAGCTGCTCTGTCTAAAACGTTGGATACAAGAGGAATTCATTTCCTAGGCCTCGCTTCTACAGCCAGAAATATGGAATCGCAGTTGCTGAGTGCAGCTGCAAGCACACGCCTGAGCAGGGTCCGGGAATTTTCAGAACTTGGCCTTCCTAAAGGCTGCTTTCATTTCAGAATAATAAATTTTTTTAAAAGGGGTTGTTGAGATATTAAAAAGTAATTTTTCCTCTAATGAGAGAATAGATAAACCTTATTTATCTGTCAGCGTTCAACAAAGGGCATGTGAAATTAATAGGCAAAACCACTTGTATAACCTCACTGCGCCATGAGCCAGAGTCCCTCTCATCCCAGTGACATGAATCTGTAAATTCTTCACGGTTATAAGGACAGAATGATTACACCTGCATTCTCTGCCATCATCAGGAGGCCAAACAGGGCAGTAAACTTAAAAGAAACTCACTTCAGCACATCTTACCCAGCCCTCAGAACAGGACCAGCACACATTTCTAGCTGCTGCACACACAGTGATGAGCTGCCTGACAAAGACGACTCTACAGCCTAAATTCCTAACACAACCAGTCCTCAGCAGAGCACAGCTCTGTGCCCTACCCAAACACTTCTGGGATCAGAACGTGGTGCCATTCACACCACCGATTGCTCCCGTAGATTTCCCCTTCCCATGGTTTTGTTCACCTTCAAGAGCTTTATGTCCCACTTCCATCTGTCACTGCACAACATCTAATCCAAAACATTCTGGGAGCTTTCACAACTCAGCGCCTCTGAACAACAATAACATAGTCTCAAACACTTACTACCAAAATTAATAACCACAGAAACACATTGTAATAGCCCCAAATCCTCAAAAAGCCAAACGAAGGACTGGTCATCACAGCCTTCAGGAGGCTGCTCTACAGTGAGCAGCGAGGAGCTTGGCAGGTTCCACCTCTGTTGCAGCCTCGGGAGCTGCAGATCCCCATCTCAAACCAACAACAGATAACACAAATCCAGAACCTCCTTAATAAAAACCAGTCTTTTCCAGTTGGGGACTTTCTGCAACAAACAATGGCTGGTTTGTTTGCAAAAGTCTAAATATATCTAGTAAGAGAAGAGCTGGAGAACACCTTGGCTGCTGGATTTAGAGATGTGCACATTTTCCTCAAGTTAGTCCAGACGCAGCCTGAAAAACCTACAATGTACGTTTACTGTAGTACTCCACAACTTCTGCAGTATCTCTGTATTGATACTAAAAAGTGGAAGCTTAGTTACGAATATCCAAATAGAAAAGCAGACCCTTAATGCAGTGAAATACCCCCAGAAATTAGTTCATGTGAGATCCATCCACCGCGCCGGGCCCCACGTCATCTCTCTTGTATGAATCACTCAATGCTTTTGTCTCGTCAAGAACTGAAAAGTTGCTCCCTACGGAAAACCAAACTTTTCCCCTACGTCTGTTTTTTGCGTCATGCAGTAAGTTTATCTCAGTGACAGAACACATGGACCATTCCCGTGCCCCTCCACGGAACACGCCTGATTGATCTACCCAAAACAACGCCAGCATCTACACACAAACACATCTGTCATTCCATCCCAGCGCTTCCACGGAGAAGTGTTCGTTACTTGCTAGTTGCGTCTTTCGGATTTGCTTTAAGGAGTGTTTAACTCCCATCCAACCGCTCGTTCCCTCCTCCTGCTATCCCCCCAGAACCTCCCGCTCCATCCACCGCGGCGGGACACCGGGGTTACCCAGCTCCCCGGGCTCGGCCGGCGGCACCGCGCATCCCCCGGGCCGCGCCGGGCCCTCGCTCCCCGCCCGTGCCCGGCGTCCCCGGTACTCACAGCGCGGTGGCGGCGGGGGGCACGGCGGCCCCCGGGCGCTCCACGCCGCGGGCCGAGCAGTTGACGGCGCAGGCGGGCGCGGCGCAGGCACAGCCCGGGGCGCAGGGCCGGCAGGCGGGGGCCGGGGTCGCGGCGAGCCCCCCGCACAGCAGCGAGCAGAGCAGGCACCAGCCCGGCAGCGGCAGCCGCGCCGCGGGGGCGCCATGTTTGCGCTGTGCTCTAGTGTCTCCATTTCCCAAAGGCATCTCTCCCTACGGGCATGGCATGGCCCCGGCGCGCCGCCGCCGCCCCGGCCGCCCGCCCCGCCGCGCTCCGCCGCCTCAGCGCCCGCCCGCCATGGCCCGGCCCGCTGGGGCCCCGCTCGCCGCGCTGACAGCCCCGGCCCGGCCCGGCGCCGCTCGGCTCTGCTGCTCCGCCCGGCCGCGGCCGCCCCCGCTCCGCCTACCGCCCGACGGAAACACGGCGCCGCTCCAGCCCCGCTCCGGCCCCGCGCCCGCCCGGGCCGCCCCCGCTCCGGCCCGGCTCCCGCGGCGCTCCCGGGCGGCGGTGGGCGAGGAGGGCAGGGGGCACGGAGAACAAGGGGTGTCCCGGGGCAGTGGGACAGCACACGGGTCCCGGAAGCAGGAGGGTCCCGTGGGAAAGGAGTGTCCCGGAGAGCAAGCGGGGTCTCGGGGGACAGGGGTGTTCCGGGAGCAGGGGGATCCCCTGGGGAAGGGGTGTCCTAGGAACAGGGGGATCCCGTAGGAAAGGAGCGTCCCGGGAGCAGGGGGATTCCGGGAGACAGGGGCCATCCCGGGGAATACGGGCATCCTGAGGACAGAAGCATCCCAGGCAGCGGCGGCATCCCGTGGAACGTGAACATCCTCGGGACAGGAGAATCCCGGGAAACAAGGGTTATTCCCGTGGGAGGCAGCTCAGACACCGGGCAGGGCAGACAATGCAGCACGGAATTGTCTCACAATGCCGGGGGGGATTTCCTGCCTGGGCACACAGGGCACTGGGCACCGGCCCCCGCCTGAGCCCTCCCCGAAGGCTCTCGGCACCCCGTTCCCATGGCTGGTGCCCGTTCCCATGGGCTGTGGGATGCAGTGAGAGCTGCAGGCTACGGGGTGTGTTACACGCCTCCAGCACAGCAGGTAACTCGGGTACCTTGGGGAGAGAGGAAGAACAAGGCAGGTACTTTCCAGGGAGGTTTTTTTTACCATTAAACACAGCAAATCTATCAGGTTTCGATGTCACTTTCACCCTGCACTGGCCCCGGGCACTGGCTGTGGCTCACACCTGGTGAGATCAATCCATCATCCCACAACAGCTCCTCGGGGACCTGAATTATTTCTGATTTAAAGTGATTAAAACATATAACTAAAATAAAATCTCCATACAGCCAAAGGAAGCATCATTACAGAGGGCATATCCCCAAAACGAGCCCCAGCCTCATTTGGAAGGGGTGGAAGAGCTGCGACAGCTGATTATTGCACCCTAATTTGTTGGTGTTTCACATGTGCCGTGTTTACTCAGGACAGAGGAGGGTTAGCCAAGGTGACAGTTTGGTTTTGAATCATGCAGGTATTTTTAAGGCACTTGTGATTTTGGGTATGCGCGATTCTCTAGGGAACAAGAAGTGACCCACCAGCACTGGGTGTGCATCCACTGTGGGTTATGAATCTCAGAATCATTTAAGTTGGAAAAGACCCCACCTCTGGCTCTGCCCAGTGAGATTGATCCAGGACGATCCCGATCCAACAGAATCCATCAGCACCTGTGTGGTTTTAGCTGTGGGATTGTCCTGCTGAGGCTCTGGCTTCCTGTATGCAAACTATGAGCAAACCTGAAATGCAAAGCCTGACAGCATCCAACCCCACTCCTTGGCACGGTGCTTAATGTATGTGAGAATTTACTTTCCAAAACCATTTTGTGCCTTGAATTTTGGGCTTGAAATGCGCTTGAAAGACACATCATCCTTTGCATGATGTATTGTGCCCAAAATAGCTCCGTGGTTACTACTTCCTCATGTGACTATGATATATTTATTTCCGTTCTCTCAATTGTAAATTGTTTTTTCTAGGTTTTTTTCCCCTTCCTTTTGTACTGATGCCCATATTTTTTTCTGATAACAGCAAGGAGAAAATATCCTGTGTGTGGATTGTAATCAGTAGATTAGCTGGCTAATGGAATCCAGCTGATGGAATGAAGTTAAGGGCTCTCCCCCAAAAGCCAGGGCTGCCAAGCTGTAACGAGGGCAATGAACAAGGAAATACTCGAGTGAGTGTGCAAAAAGAGAGCAAACCTCGACATAGTGGCAAGAAAATAATTTGCTCACATCAAATCACGATTTTTGATCTCGGAGGAAAGTCTTGTCGCTGAGCTGGGAAGGGTTTTAAAACAGCAGCTGCAGAAAACGATGGAAATGGAAAATGCACTCTGGGGTTGGGAGGCTGCTGCTCACTGCGAGGCTGGGAATGGCTCGTTGTGGGAAAGGGATTCTGCTGGTTCCTCCCACTGGCAGGAACAGGAGAGTTTCTCAACACTGTTTACTTGAAGCAGAATTAAAACCCCAGTGAAGAGGGTCCCCCAGTCCTGCATGCAGGCACCCAGCACATCACAGACACACCGTGCTCAGCAAAACATGAGGGGGCTGTGGCTGACCAGGAATGTCCCTGCTGCCTCCGGGTCCTCCACAGCTCCCCAAAACACCACGGATGGTTTTGGACAGCCCTGGAACCCTGCAGCACCCCCTCCTCCAACACCTATTTGGGCACATTAAACCTGCTTTAGCTCCTGCAGTGCCAGGTGCAGGTCCAGTCAGTGCAGAAACCTTCTTGTCCAGGTGTGTTCGTGGCCCATGGAGGGGAAACTCTGTGCAGGTGGAGATTGGATTGGAGCCAGGATGGCGGAGCCCTCTGCCCCAGGAGCACCCATCCACTGTACCTGGTGCGCGGCTTGCAAAAAGCAGGGAAAATGCCCCTCTTGACCTCTCTGCTCCCTTGCCAAGAGCTATGGGCTCTTGGAGAGCAGCCGTATTTCCATATGGCCGTAGTAACAGCTCCATTTGCTGTGATTTCCCTGCTTAGAAAGGACCCTCACCTGGTGGAAGTAGCACGGCTTGTGCTCAGCAAGTGTCTGGGGAAGAGAGCTGGGAATGGGATACAGGTATCCCAGAGGAGCTGAGGACCCCTGTTTCTCCTGGGTGGAAGTGGCTGTATCCATCCCTGTGAGTTGTTGCTCTGTGGCTTCATTTTGTGCCCCCCTTTCTTGCGTGATCATAGAATCATGGAATCGTTCAGCTTGGAGAAGATCTCCAAGACCAACGAGTCCAACCATTCCCCCTGCACTGCCAAGCCCACCACTAACCCATGTCCCCAAGTGCCACATCCACGCATCTGTTAAATCCCCTTGGGGATGGGGCAATGACACCGCGGTGCCTGAGGAGTGACCCCCACAGGGACCATCTCCATCACCCAGTCCTGGCTCCTGCTTCCCCCCATATTCCCGTCCCCCTGCTCCCATCATCACCCCCACGGCAGCAGGCAGGTACAGGAGCTCCCATCGCACCCGAGCCCCGGACCCTGCGGGCTCACCCCGCTCCCGGTGCCGGTTCACGGGCCCCGGGCGCCCTCTAGCACCGCCTCCGGGATAGAGACCGGGAAAAGACCCGGAACGAGCCCTGGAATCACGGAGTCGCAGAATCCGGTGGGTTGGAAAAGCCTTCCAAGACCACCCAGTCCAAGTGCTCCCCCAGCACTGCCAATGCCACCTCCAACCCATGTCCCCAAGTACCACATCCACCCGGCTTTTAAAGGGCAAAGGGGAACGGCTTCCCACTGACGGAGAGCAGGGTTACGTGAGGAATTAAGAAGCCAATTGCCCTTCGGAGCTCTGAGTGCCTGGAAGTGCCCAGCTCCGGGCTAGCCATGCTGCTCACACATTGTCATTTCGAAATAAAAGTTAATTGCCCCAACTCACTAGATTTTTGCTAAGAGGAAATGTCCAGCCTTCCTTGGAAAACAAACAGCCTTAAAACCTGGAGCTACATCATCATCATCCAGATTGTTAATTACCTGGAGTAGCGCCACTGGCTCACAGTCAGATTGGGAGTGTCATGTCAGGTGTGTCAGAGCACAAAGACAAAAGCTGCTGATCCTGAGGCTGATGGATCCCACCCGTGTCTCATCAGCCATCTGCCACCAATTAGCTGTGATGAACGCCTGAGCACATGCGGGCACTCATTTGCATGTCCCCTGGCGAGCAAGAGCCCAGCTCCCCATCAGAGAGTCCTGTTGCTCCCTGGCCCACCCACTCAGGAGGTGGATTTGCTTTTCCTCCCACGGGAAGGGGCCACGGACAGACCCTCAGCCATTGCTGCCACAGCACACGCAGACAGAGATCCACTTGATCCATCGGGAGCTTCTTCCCAGCTGGCCCTTAGCGGGTGACTTATTCTCCAGAGCAGCAGCTTTACAAGCCTCTGCACATTTCCATGCTGCTCATTACCACTGTTTATTGTTTTACAAGGGCCCAGAGCACTGCTCGCATCCCAGGGCTGGCCCATGGGAGCTCTCAAGCTCTGCAGTGCCGAACTAACTTCCAAAGATGAGGGTTTTCAGGGATTTATTTGCTCCAGCTCCTTGGGTTCTGCTGTGGTGGCTCCACAGGCAGTGCCAGGCTCAGGATCACCAGTTGGGCTTCGTGCTCTAGCCATGGTGTGACTGGTGTGAATCATCTTGGGATGGAAATGGCCAAGTGTGCACAGATAACAGAGGCACATGTGGAGGCACATTTACACCCTTGCTTGTGAAACCACACCCACAGTCTAACCCTTCCCTGTCTCAGGATGCGTCTGTATACAGCTCCAAAATACCTCAGATATTTCCAAGATGAGATATTATATTCCTAAAATATTTGATGCCGCCGAGGCATGTCTCAAAAGCATCTAAAATACACAAAATAGCCTAAAAATACCTCATATTAGGGGGGTTGGGCGTTTGCTCTGCCCTCCCTCTATTTCAAAGGCCTTTTGAACATCCAATTCTTCATCCTGTCTCAGAGTCCTCGTGGGTGACTGCTGAGCTGGGGACCTCCCTGCACTCAGCCCTCTGTTCCTGAAACTTTGGCTCATGTCAGTCTCGGCACAAGAAAAATTAATTTCCTGGCCTCAGCCCAGTGCAGGCTCATTAGGACCTGGCACAATTACCCGTTTATGCATGGGAGCGGGCACCGAGGTTCCCTGGGGATGCCCATGGGGACATACCAGGCATTACAGAAAAGCTCTGCTCCAGGGGAGGGGACCGAGCCCCCTTGGCTTGGCACTGGAGGCAGAGACCCCATCCCATCCTCCTGCTGCCCATGGTTTTGCTGCCAGTGTGGGTCCTTCTCTTGAACATTGTTGGGGTTGAGCGTGCTGGGAAAGATGTTTTCATTGCCTGCCTTTGCCTTTTGGAGAGGGAAAAGGGGCTAATGGGGGCAGTTTGGTGAGAGAAGGAGGGCTCAGGCTCTGCCCCTGTGCTGCACGTGCTGACACCTCAGTGTCTGCCCAGCTCCATGGTGTCCAAACCCTCCTGGGGAGCTGGATGCTGCTCTTACAGATTCAAACACCAAGCAGTAAAGAGTTAGTAACAGGCTGGGCTCTCCAAACCTCCCAAGTGCTTTGCAAGGAAAACATTGGCAATGGCTGGAGGGAGCCACAGGTGGGAGCTGCCCCTCAGGATGGGCCAGAGAAGTGGAGGAGCCTGAAATGGAACCAGAGGGACTCTGTGGAGGAGAGATGGAAAATGAAATATTCAGACAAAGGAAAGAGGTTGTGATTGTAAGATTGGGCTTGGCAGTGTAAGAAAGGGAAGAGACAAAAGCAGTCTCTGAGCAAAACGCTAGAATTTAACTTTCACAGCTGCAAAAGGAAAACAATGACTTCCCACACAAAACTCACTGATGGGCTGCGCTGATGAGGAGATGTCTGAGGAATTTCAATTAAAAGCCAGCGACACTGACAAAGGCGATGAGATTTAAGTGTTCGGAGGTAAGTGAGCGATGGGGAGGGAAGAACAATAACTGGTGAGGGAGGGAGGGAACGGTGCCTGCTCCGTGCTGCGTGGGCTGGGCCCTCCCCAAGGTGGCAGAGGCCTTACCCGTTGTGCCTGGCAGGGAGCTGGGATCCAACTCCAGCCATGTCCCACATCCTCTGCTTCCCTGTGCCCCTCCATGGGGATGTGCTGGCTGCAGCAGGGCTGTCCCCTCTGTCTAACATCTTTGGGGGATATCTGCTCCTCTGTAGCATGAAACTGAGCTCTCTGTGTTTTCCCATCAGCCCCATGAGCCCCCTGCTGCCCTCCCACACCTCCTGCCCAGGTGATGCCTGCTGCCTTCGGGCTCTTCCTCTGTAGCCACTCTGGAGCCAGAGCTGTGTGTGCCCTTGGCAAAGGACCTGGAGCAGAGCAGGGAGTGGGAAGAGCTGGCAGAGTTACATGTGATTGGGAGAGTCACAGAATGGTTTAGGTTGGAAAAGGCCTTGAAGTCCATCCAGTTCAACTATTCCTCAGCACTGTCAAAGCCACCACTAACCCATGTCCCCAAGTGCCACATCCACACGGCTGTTAAATCCCTGCAGGCATGGGGACATCAACACTGCCCTGGGCAGCTGTGCTAGGGCTGGGCAGTCCTTTCCAGGAGGCAATTCTTCCAAATATCCAACTTGACCCTCCCCTGACACAGCTTGAGGCCATTTCTCTTGCCCTGTTTCCTGGGAGCAGAGCCCGATCCCCCCGGCTGCCCCCTCCTGTCAGGGAGTTGTGCAGAACCACAAGGTCCCCCCTGCGCTCCTTTTCTCCAGGCTGAGCCCCTGTCCCAGCTCCCTCAGCTGCTCCTGGTGCTCCAGCTCCTTCCCCAGCCCCATTCCCTTCCCTGGACATGCCCCAGCACTTCCATGTCATGAAGGGCCCAAAACTGACCCCAGGATTTGAGGTGAAGCCTCACCAGCACCCAGCACGGAGAGACAAAGAAGCCCCCAACCCTTGGCTGGTGGCACTACAGCAGGTGACAGCAGAGGCACAACAAGCAGCACATGGAAAGAGCCTGCACCATTCCTCCTGCAGTCACCATGCAAGGAACATGAATATCTTCCAAGCTGGCACAGCTGACATCGTGCCTGATGGGAATAGCTCGTCCTTGCAGCCTGCCTGCTGGAGAGATGGCTCTGCTCCCTCCGAGCTGGCACCAGGAGCTGGGACCAGGAGGAGAGCAGGCTCCCGGGAGAGGCAGGGATGGACACAGCCCAGCCAGGCCCAGGGTACGGAGCAGCCGAGGCTGGGGAGTGCAGGGGCAGCTATGGCACGAGCCAGATTTGGAGCAGCCTGGAGCAGCGGGAGGAGGGAGGGAGGGATGGCCTCGCACCGAAATATCTCGCTTGGCTCCAAGCACGGCATGGAACTTCTAGCACACAGAACCCTGCGGCGTTCCATGCCAAAGAAAACAGCCAGATTTAAAGCCCTGAAGCGTGGTGTTTGTGCAGAGCAGCTCAGCAGATCATGGCGCTCGGCCCCGGGTGGGCTCCTGGTGTCTCCAGCCCTGTGCAGAGCTCTGTTCCCCGGTGGGGGTGGCTGGGCAAAAGGCAGGTGCCATCCCCATGGCTGCTGGCACAGGTGGCACTGGTGGCACCATCTGCCTCTCCGTGCTCACATTTGTACAGCAGCACAACAGCCCTCTTGGGTTAACCACCCTGATGGGGACGAGCTGCTTTTCTGCCTTGAAGAACAAATTTACATATATGTAGATGTCTCAAAGTACCAGCCAGCCACCAGCATGGCCAGCCCCACTCAGAGCCCTGCCAGATGCTGCAGCCCTGCTTCCCCGAGGCACGCCATATCTCCAGGCGTCTGGTGTTCCATTAAGCTATTTTTAGCAAATATATCCCCCTTAGTTCAGCTGCCGTTATCTGATTAGTTCCTGTAACTATATGAGGAGCAACATCTCCAGGCGTGACTGAGATTCTGAGCAGGCTGTGTGTCTCTGCACACGCCTTTCCTACAGGAGAGAAACTTGCTGGAGATGCTCCTTGCCGCGGTGCTCTGAGCTCTGCCGAGACTCGGTTTGGGGGCTGGGGCAGCGGGATCAGCCCTGTGGCAGCCACTGGAGCACACGACCTTTGGTAAAGCCAGAGTTATCCAGGCGCGCTTCCCGGCTGCTGCCGGCGATAAGGAGCCATCTCCTCCAGCATTGCCCTGATGCGGCGGCGATAAACAGCTGGCTTTGTTTGCTCCGGTGCGCAGGGCTGTTGATGGAGATTTCCATCATCTTCGACTCGGGATGGGAGCGGGGCAAAGTCCTTGCACAGCAGGGCGAGTGTGCCCCGAAGGTGCGGGGTGCCAGGGCTGTGTACCCAATTCCTCCCGGGAGGTACCACCAGGAAAAGCTGCAGCACGACCATGGCCCAGGGACTGGTTAAAAACCTGCAGCCCACAGATGCTTCCAGCACTGCACTTTGTTCTGAGGCCTCAGCCTCTATTGACTGCAGCTGTCCTGGAAAATCAGATTATAGTGCAAAACCGTGGCATCTAGTCTGCTTTGCCGAGGCAGGTCTTCCATCTCCTGGCTGGATTGTCGGGATCAAGAGCATACAAAGGGGAGTGGGATGATGAGTCTCCACTGTGACAGCTTTTCCTCCAGCCTCAGCTGTGTCAGAGGAGCACTGCAGACCCAGAGCTCCTCAGCATTCCCTGTAGCCTGTGACAGCCCTGCCCGTGCCCAAGACTCAGGGTGGTAGAAGGGAGATCTCACCCAGGAACCATGCACAGGAGCTCCTGACCTGGTCCATCTCCCTTGTCCATGGTCAAATCCATCAGAACCCTGCTGCCTGCTTCTCCTCCTCCTCCTCCCCACGGGGTGCTTCACGGCTCTTGAACAGGGATTAACTATACATTTAAGTGCTCCCAAAGGGAAAATCTCATCCATGCCCACAGTGAGAATGACCCCTCACTATCACCACGGCTGTCACCCGAGCTCTGGCACTGGCCCCGGGCTCTCTGGGATGCTAATCCCTGCCGTGTCAGCTGTCACCCCCTGTGCCAGCGCTGTCACTTATTCCATCTTCACCATGTGCCTGCCTGGCTTCTCCTGACAGCGATTTATTTCGCGCTCCTGCTCCACTGTGCCTGTCCAGGCCTCCATTCCCAGCCAGGCTGAGGCTGTGCTGCTGGAACACGTCACACACACAGGTGAAGACATTTATTCCAGCTGAGAGACCGCCAGTGCCTCAGGTGACATTCATGTGCAGAGAGAGATGCCAAGTGTTGCTCGCTGAAACCAGTTGCTGAGACACGCTGGGGAACCTGGGCTCCCGGTCCCGCAGCCCACTCTCCGTCCCCCCGTGGCCTGGACCCGGTTCCACCCTTACACCCTCGAGGGATGCTGCCGGCAGCCGAGGGTCTGTGGCTGCCTCGAGTGCCCCCTCACACCGCGCCGGTCTGTGGCAAACCGGAGCGGGGCACCCGGCTGCGGGATGGAGCCCAAACCGGGCTGTGGAGCTGCACCCCCGCCCCGCTGTGCACCCCGGCTGCGGGGCTGGCGTGTGCGGTTCACCCCACGCTGTTCCCCGGGGTGCGGTTGCCGCCGTGGCGGGTGTGACCTCCCCCCGCCATTCGCCGTTCCCTTTGCTCCTGCAGACCCTTCGGAGGTGCATCCCGGTGCCCCCACGGTACCGCGATGTGCGGGGACAGCGCGGGGAGCGGGCACCGCGGTGAGTGGGTGTGACCCCGCTGCTCGCCTCCCCTCACTCGGAGAAAGACCCCCCTCAAAACCCGCATTCACCTCGTCCCCGCTCCCCGGCGCCTCCCGGTCCCTCCCGGTGCCGGCGCTGCGGGGCGCGGCCAGCGGCGAGGCCACGCCCCCTCCCTCCCTCTGCGCGCTGCCATTGGCGGAGGCCGGCGCGGGGCGGGGCCGGCGCGGGGCGGTGGCGGCGGCTCTCGCGCCCCCTCAGCGCCCGGCGCGGCGGCGGCGCCGGCCCCGGGATGTCGCGCAAGAAGGCGGCTCGCAGCAAGGGCGGCGGTGCCGCGCCCTCCGCCGCGCTGCCCCCCGCCGCACAGGGCACCGGCCGCGCCGCCGCCGCCCCCCGGGGCAGCTCCGGCACCGCCGCCCCTGAGCTGCCCCGCAACGGCGGCGCGGCGGCCGGGCGGCCCTCGCTGAGTAGCAGCGGGGAGTTCTACGACCTCGCCTTCAAGGTGCGGGGCCGGAGCGGGCAGCGGGGAGGGCTGCGGGAGCGCGGGGTCAGGCGGGTGCGGGGCCGGGTGTAGCGTCCCCGAAGTTCCCGGGGGCCAGGACCGGGAGGGCATCCCTGCTTCCCTTCTTCCCTGCATCCCCGCTTCCCTGCATCCCTCCTTCCCTGCATCCCTCCATCCCCGCTTCCTTGCGTCCCTGCTTCCCTCGCTCCCAGCCCCGGCATCCCGCCCCTCCGTACCGCTCGGTCGGGGTCTCGGCGGGGGCTGCGCCCGCACAGCTCCCGGCAGCGGGGCTGCTGCTGCGGGACTTGAGCAAGTGACGGCCAAAGGCTGCTCCGGAGAGTTGCTGTAACCTCCCGGCTCCTCTTTAACCTGCAAAAAGCCGGGGCTGTGAGCAGGGTGATGGCACCCCTCGAGGGGCATCGAATGTGCTCCGGCTGCTGCTGAGATGCCCCCAGCCTTTTGGGCTCAGATGCCTTCTCCTCGCAGCTTCAGATCCTGGCGAGCGAGTCACAGAGCAAACATATTTGCTTCCTACTCAGCCCCACTTCATCATGCGACCTGATGCAAGCCCAGCTTGGAGCTCATTTGATGATTTTAGGGCTCACATAGTGATTTTGGGGCTTATTTAGTGATTTCGGTTGAGGCCACGACTCGGTGAAACCCCTCTGTGTTTCTAACACAGATCTCTGTAGCTGAGCCCGGGGGATTGAGCCTGGAGAACGCGGGTTTGCTGTGTAAGTCCCACCTTGGTGTGTGGCGTTGAGAGCTTGGTGCTTGTGGCAGTCGGTGTGGCCGTTGCGGTGTCAAGGTTTGGGGTGTGGGGTAGGAGGTGTTAAGATTTGGGATATGGGGTTGGTGAGGGACGTTCCAGAAATGTGTTTGGTTGCTTAGGTAGGTGGTTGGTCCGGATACAGCTGCATTAATGGTTCAACAGCTTCCCTAAAATGGAGCCACCTCTGTGTTTGCACTGGTCCTCAGCTCCTGGAGCTCACCTCTGCCTGCCCAGGCTGGGGCTTTCCCTGGGGGTCGTCCCCATGGCACCAGGGTGAGCCAGACGGTCTTGGATAAGCCCAGATACACTGGGTAGACAAAATATCTGCTGGTGGTCTGGCTGGTTTTGAACCAGTGGCAGACATAAATTGCTTCGTATCCAGTAAAAACCTGGTTTATTAAACTTTCTCCTTCCCTTTCCCCTCTCCTGAGGCTTGTGATCTTTGCCTGAGGCAGTGGCCAAGTCCTGGGTATGGAGCTGGATCCTGGCCCTGGGCACTCTGCGTGGCCGGGTGAGGCTTTGGTGGTGCTGAGTGGGGAGCAGCTGCTGTTGCGGGTTACCTATTCCAAAAAGATGTCTGGAAAAATTTTTTAAGAATCAATAAAATTACTTTTTCCCCCCTTCCCTTGGCTTCACACTGATACTCCCATGGGCGCTGGCTGCCCTCACCCTGCTGTGCCGGGGCTCAGTGCCTGGTGCTCTTGTGGAACACCAGTGCGGGGCTCTGCTGAGGGTGTGGGGCACCGTGGGCAGATCTCGTCCTCCTTGGCAGTGCCCTCTGGCCCCAAAACGAGCTACACCTGTGGCTGGGGCTGCTGCTGCCTCTCAGGGCTGAGCTGCAGCGTGGTGGTGGCATTTGCCACTTCTGACAGCTCCTGGGAGGGTTCGGTGTGACCCAGGGCAGTCCCTGCCATAAAGCCATTTAAATCCTGTCACGGGTTAATGGCTCGTGGAAGGCTGATGGCAGTGCCTTGGGACAGAGGGAACCTGCCACGGCAGGTGTGGAAGGAGCTGGCACAGCCCAGCTCCGTGGTCCCGGATTTCTCAGTGTCATCCTGCCAGGGGGAGCAGGGTCAGTGCCCTGGGGGGCAGGAGGGCTGTTGGTGTGGGCAGAGGTTTTGGGGAGCTGCATTTGTGAGTAGCCTCAGCTCTGCCGTGGTTGCTTTGTGGCAAGGAGCTGCCTGCCCTGTCTGTGCCCAGGGTGGCTGCTGGGTGGGGAAACTGAGGCAGGTGGCACTGGGAGCTGCTCCCTTGGTATCCATGGAGGACCGGGAGGGCAGCCATGGGCATGTGTGGGTCCCACTGAAGGTGAGGGCAGAGTGCACCCCTGGAGCTGGCGCTCATGGCTGAGGACCCCCCGAAGTCTCCCCGTGGGCAGTGTCACCCTCCCAGAAAGCCCCACACATGATGGGGTGTTTTGTGGGTGTGCCGGGGACAGCACAGGCGGCTCCTGTCACCCAGATGGCACCTCTTGGTTTTCAGGTGGTGTTTGTGCCCCCTGTTAAGTGCCTGTCAGGGGAAGGGGTCTCCAGTTTGGTGACATGGTGCAGGGTGGGGAATAATCCCACTGTGGGTCTTCCCCACCCTCCCCTGAGTCCGAGGACATCGCTCTTGGATGTGCTTTTTCTCCTCAAGCATCTGCTGCCAACTCCTGTGATGGAGCGGGGTAATGGCTGCAGTGGGGCTGCCTTCCCAAAACCTGGGCCTGACACCCCTCCCTCGTTTCCTCCCTCCCTGCAGGTGATGCTGGTGGGCGACTCAGGGGTCGGCAAGACCTGCTTGCTGGTGCGCTTCAAGGATGGCGCCTTCCTCGCCGGCAGCTTCATTTCCACGGTGGGAATCGACTTCAGGGTAAGTGCCTGGGGGGCTCCTCGGCCTTTCTCAGGGGTCTGGCAGGTGACTGATGGATTTTGCAGAAGAGTAACTAAACATTGTTCTGAGGACTTAAACCTCGTCAGCTGTGTCAGCTCCAGCCGGGGCGCTCAGGGTGTGATGGCAGAGGCAGCAGCTCAGCAGCGTCTTCGTTACAGCTTTGCACAGGGATGGAGGAGCGTGTTCTCTGCTTAGGATCCTGGGGATAATTCCTCTAAGAACCGAGGCCTGACATCTGCCCATGAAAATATTTCCCTTAGGCAGTTGCAGTGTTTTGAAGAGTTGTTTGGTTTTTTTCTTGAAACAGCAAACAACAAAACTAAAACTGATATAAACCAGAATGCTCTGGAAGAATCTCCTGAGCACAGCTTTGGAGTGCTGATATGGGGCTGTGGTGCTGTGTGGCCTCAGTTCCTCTGGCCTGGGGGGATGTGTTGTGCTGAGGGATCTCTGAGGTCTCAGTTTGGTTGGGAGCATCCTGGTGCCAGCAGTCATGGGGGCAGCAGTTGGAGCTGTACAGCTCCATGAGGACAGTGGGAACCTGCTCCACACAGGGAGGAAAGGGTGGGCTGGGAGGAAGAAAGGGGGGCACGTCATGCCCTGCAATGCCCCAGTGTGTCCAGAGCATCCTTTGCCAGGCAGGAACATCTGAGTGCCCGCTGGGGCCCTTGAAACCTTTTCTTGGCCGTGTTTCCCTGTCAGTCCCTTGCTGGGGGCGCTGCCTGGGGGCTCTGTGGTTCAGTCAGGCCCTGGCGAAGGGGGTCTGTGGTGCTGCCACCCCTGGGGTGGGACAGCAGAGCAACAGGAATGATGACTTTACAGAGGTGGCACCAAAGAGCCTTTACAGCAGCTGTGCAGGGCACGAGGCAGCTTTTGCCACCCAAGCAGCAGCCAGCAGCACGCCTGCCTTAGCTCGCTGGCACCAGGATCAGCTGCTCCCTGTCCCTTGCCAGTCCCCCAACCATCTGCTCCCCCCAAAGTGTGAGCTTGTCACCTCCCAGGATGTCTGGGGAGTGCTGCTGTCCCTGCCCTGCTCCTGGGGCACCGGCTGTCTTGTGTCTCTGTGTGATGGATTTGGCTCCATTTGGGTGCTGTGGTGGGTGCTGTGAAGAGCTGGTGGTGGTGCCATGCCACCAGTGTGGCATCTTCCCAACCACCTTTTCCCAGCAGGATCTCGGATCTTTGCTTTCTTGGAGGATTTCTGGGAGATGAGTGTCTCTTGTAACCTTCTACTTGGCTGGGGTGTGAGTAATAACTCGCTAGTGCATTGACATTGGAAAGGGATGAAGGATGGCTCAGAAAGCCTTAAGGAAGGAAAGGATGTTCCATGCCTGGCGAGGCTGGGTGCTGCAGCAGGTGAAATGGGTAAATTGGGGTCTGTAATTTCATACAAAGGTAATTACACAGTGTTTCAGGTGTTCTTCAAATGAAAAGCGTTTTATTACTGATTGCAGTGATTGATACAGAGGGCAGCCATAAAACCCTGTGACTTATTGATTAGAGCGCTGTTACTGAGAAACAATCAAATTAGGGTTAATTTACTTCTCTAATAGAGCTGCTAGAGCTACGTGGCTCTGAAATGGGCAGATTATACAGTGGGGGAGATCATGTGTATGCCCTAAAACTCATTATTATCATCCTTGTAAGGCATTCATAATTTTGAGGGGACATGGAAATAGTTTTATGATGTGCATCTCCATTCCCATTAGGATAATCCTGTTTGCGGGCGCTGGGTAATTGTTCCTCTCGGCGTGGGCGCTGCGATGCAGATGATGCTCTGGGGTGGCAACACTGGAGGCTTCTACTGGTTTTAATTTGTGCCTTTTTAATCACAAAACTGTCGTATCACAGCTCCTTCTTTTCGCAGCCCCGGAGTTTGGCAGGGGTTTTCCTGGCTGAAGCAGGCGAGGCTGTTTGCGAGGTGGCAGTGGTGGGAAGGTGTCACTGGGGTTTGCTGTGTTCTCTTGGCCCGCTGGGAGAGACGCTGCGCGAGCACAGGGGGGTTATTTTGGGGTTTTGTGGGGTTTTGGCAGGGTTTGTGCCAGTCTCTGAGCCTCGCTGGCACTAGAGACTGCAGGGACCTCCCCAAGGCCAGCGCCTGTGGCAGCTGCGCTCCTGTGCACGCGCGACCTTGTTCGGGACCTGCCGGGTCCCTGGGGCCCATCCTGGCCCAGGAAACCACGGGAACGGAGCTGCCCAGCTCCTGACATTGTCCTGGGGACCATCTCCACTCTTCCTGATGCCATCTGGTCCCTGCAAGTGCTCTGGAATGGGACAGAGCTGCGCTGGGGGCAGCCCCCATGCCAGCCCAGCTTCCTCCTCTCCCAGTCCGTCCACTGGTCCCAGTGGGCTCCAGGATCCATTGCTCATTTTCAAGGATGTCAAACCATTAGATGCACCCAAAGCTATGGCTAATGGATTACCTAGGCCTGAGCGAATGTAAATGAATAGAAATCCATTTAAAATTAATCTGGCACTACAATTCCTAATGGCCCCTGAGGTTTGTCCCCTCCTACTGTTTTATGTGAGGGAGAAGCTCCTGCATCGAGTTTGTTTATCATCATCTCTTAAACAAAGAAGGATGTTGATCTGAATGTGTTTGGAAAACAAACCACTGATGCTGGGGAAATAAAGATGATTGTAACATTAAAAAAAGACATCAAAATGGCACGTGTTGGCTTTGAGCTTTGGAGGTGTTGAGTCCTCAGTGTTCCTTCCTGGGAAAATTCGGTTTGCTGGGGGAGCATCTTTAGCTCCTGGGGATGATTCCAGCCTTGCCAGTTCAGCTGGGACAGTGCCAGGGTTTGGCTGGGGGTGCAGTGCTGGGTGAGCTCCCCACTGTGGGTGCCATCAAGGCAGAGCCCTGGGTGAGGGGTCCTGTCCTGGCAGCGCTTTGGCTGAGCAGAAACATCTGTCTGAGCTCCTTCCCCTCAGGGGAAAGTCTCTGGAATGGAGGACAAACCCCTCTCTTCCTTCTATGTCTGGATCACAGGTGTCACCTTCAGGGTTTCATTGCTAGATAATTAGGGGCTTAATTATTGCCCTCCATGAGCTGTGCTGAGCCATGGCACGAGGTCTTGTCTGGCGAATCCTGGCAGGTGTCTCTGCTTGGGAGGTCTCTCCCCACAGATCCCCAGGGGTGAGGGCAGAGCAGCTCTCTGGGCATGTCGTGTGTGCTTTCCTGACTTCGTATGTTCAGGTTCCAGGGAGAAGGGGCTCCTGGAAAAGAGCAGGTTTATTGCTCAGGGGTGTGAATCCCGATTTTCTCAGTGCCACGGAAGGAGCTGCCTCTTCTTGTCATTTTGGCAGCACTGAGGAAACCTCGACAGAAATTCGAGCTGCACAGCCAGTGGGACTTGTGTCCTGTCGTGACAGCTGAGTAACAGGAGGGAGGTCTTGCCAAAGCAGAGAAGCCAAAGGGCCACATGAACCTACTGTGTCCCTGTCCCCAGTGACACCCGGGCTCTGTGGGACTGCCCATCCTGGTCCTCACAGCCTGGAGCTTTGCAGGGTTGGGCAAGTGAAGATTTTTATACTAATTGGACCTGAAAGGAGAAGAACATAAAAGAAAAAAAATTAAGGATGAGCCCTTTCTCCCTGGGAAGAGGTGCTAATGAGCTTCTTTGCATTAGCAGGGGTGATGCTTCCTGTGTTAATCAGGGGGATGAAACCACTGGGAAGCGCTTTCTGGTGGAGTTCAGAGCAGGGTGGCTTCTCTTTGTGTTCTCCCAGGTGTGCAGCCGTGTCACCCCTCTCTTGCTGCCCCGAGGACAGGGAGCATCCTCCTGGCACCGAGCTCAGGTGCTGCTGCAAGAGGAGGAGCAGGAGGGAGCCAGCCCCGGTGCTTCAGCACAGCTCCAGGCTTCCAGAGCAGGCAGTGGGCACGGGGAATATTTCCTTTGAAGGCTCGGCTTTGATGTGCACAGGTTCATACCGATGTGAGGGGGTTCAGCTGCTTGCCAGCACAGCCCCCTTGGGAGGCTCCGTGCTCTGCTCAGCCTTGGCTTGGCTATGCCATGCCGTGGTTAATCTGGGACAGCCCCTTTGCTGTAAATAAAACCTGTCACCGGTGGCCCTGAGCTCTAAGGGCTCCTGATTACACTCAGCCCTCTGCTGCTCAGGGGTGGAATCAGTGGTGTATAATGTGGGTTTTTTACATGGGAGATTTGCTGCATCTCTGCTTATTTTTTGTTGTGTGTGCACCTTCCATGGGCTGCCCCTGCCTCCTGCAGCGAGCTGAGCTTTGCAGGAGGATGGGAGCCTTTGCTCCAGCCATGCAGAGTGTGCAGAGTAACAAGGACCACGGTTTGGATGCACCCAGGCTGGTCCTGGGAGTCCATGTGCTGGGAGAGGGGTGTGGATGCCCTGAGCATCTGCTGGTCCCCAGTGGGCACCCACATCCCCGCCCTTGGGGCGATGCTTGGGTCCCCAGCAGGTGTCACATCCCAGCCCACATCCCTGCCCTCACAGCCTTTGCCTGGTGCCTCCCTTTGAAGGGCTGGAGCAACCTGGAGCCTCCTGAAAGCCAAGGGCTGGCTTTTATCTCAGCGGCTGGCATGGAGCATTAGCAGGGCTCATTTTCTATGGATCAATCTGGAAAAAGTGGGAGGAGAGCTGCTTAGGCCAGAAGAAAGGAACGGAAATAAATTAATTTCAGCGTCTTTCTGTGTAAAATTACCTCTGGATGTTGGAGGAAAGGAACTCGGGCACTGGGCAGAGTGTTTAGTCTCTCCTTTGCTGTGTGGGGTCAGGATGGGGGTTTGCTGCAGTGGGGTGGGTTTAGGTTGGTCTCCAGGGTTGGAGCTCTGGAGAGAAGTGGCCTTTCCCTGGGAGAAACATCCTTGATGCTGTTGAATTGCTTGGGCCAAATTCCCCTCCGTGGGGCCATGCCAGTGGCAACACAGCTGCAACCAGGATGGGGAAGGTGGAGAAGCAGCAGGCAGGGGATGCCTCTTTGCCCACCTTGGGTATGCCCATGGCAAAGGGTTGGAACTGGATGACCTTTAAGGTCCCTTCCAACCCAAACCATTCTGTGTTTCTGTGTGTTTCCAGCAGCTCTATGTCTGAAAATCAGTTTTCTCTGCAGCTCCCATTGCTGGATGAATTTTAATAGCAGTAGCTGATTTCATATTTTTGCATTTCTCTATGGAGAGGTGGGCTCAATTTGCCCAGAGCAGATTTCCATCCCTGCAAGTGTTCAAGGACAAGTTGGATGGGATTTGAAGCAACCTGGTCTAGTGGAAGGTGTCCCTGCCCTCAGCAGGGGGTTAGAACTGGCTGAGCTTTAAGATCCCTTCCAACCCAAACCATTCCAGGAGTCTGATGATTCCTGTGGTGCTCCCACCCCTTCTGCCTGGTTCCAGGGGATGGACACGATGCTGTCACCGGTGCTGTAGGGACCAGCTATGCCCAAATCCAGTACAGGGAGGCAGGTCCTGGCAGCCTTGCCTAGGGAGGGCAGTGCTGGTCAGCCGGGATTTTACTCCTTGTGCCCGCGTGTGACTCTGAGGATGCCGCTCCTCCACAGCTGCTGCTGGTGCCTGTTCCCTGCTCCCAGGATGGGCTCTCGGGGGAGTAAATATCCATTTTTCATGGGAAGCCCAGCCCTGCTTTTCTTCCCGTGGCTGCTCCCTCCCTTGCAGAGGGACACTCACAGCTTTGCAGTCAGTGCCTGTCATTTGCATGCAGGGGCTCAGTTGCCAAGAGATGCTGCGAGCGGTGCCCGTGGTGGCTGCGCTCGCTCCTCACAGCTCCTGGGCTTTTACTCATCTTCCTTTGCCTCTTGCTTTTGGAAAAGAATAACCCCAGTTCTGCAGCACGCCAGGAAGATGCGAACCCCCGTGTGCGGGTGGTGATCCCAGCGGACAAGGGACTCCATTCCTGCCTTGGGGAAAGCAGAGAAAGAAGATTAATGTCTTGAAAGCAAAGAAGTGCTTGAGCAGCTGGAGTGGCAGTGAGCCCCAGAGCCTGGTTAAGAAAACTCTTGACCAGCTTAATCCTCTTTGCAGGATGGTGGGAGGGTGCCTTCTCCACCTCCTTGGTGTCAGAAATACCACCCAGAATAATTTAGGTATGGAATTTTGCATCCATTCCAGCTGACATAACAGCGCTGGGCACATGGGGTTTGGGAGATGCTTCTGGAAGGGCACCAGTGTCTGCAGGCTCCTGCAGCCCTGCTGGTGCTTGGTGGCTTCCTGGTGCATGTTGATAGCTGGTGTCCCCATGGGTCTGTCCTGGCCTGGGGTGCTTGGAATAATGGATTTAATTAGCTCAGGGGGAGAGCAGAAGGTCTGGGGTGCTCAGGAGCTGCAGTGCCAGGACACAGCAAGGAAAACAGAGACTTGGGAGCTGCTGGTAGAAAGAGGGAGGTTGTAAAGGTGCTTAGCATAATCTGTCTCTGTATCCTCCTGATGAGAGCTGTGTGGGAGCCCGAAACCCCTATAGAAGATGGGGACCATGGGAAACTCAGCTGGGAAATGCAATTCCCACCCATCCACGTTGTGTCCAGGGGTGTGAGGCAGATCCCTGTTCCTGCCCCGCTCCAGCTCAGCAGGATCACAGAGAAGGAGCAGGGTGAGCAAGAGGTCGGGCTGGAGGAAGGCTGTGGGTACACGGTAGTGCTGTGTTGGCTCCTCTCCGGCAGCTGCCAGGTGGGAAGTTGGCCCTGGAGAGGCCAAACTGGGCACTGGAGCATCCACTGCCATGGATCCGAGCCGGGCTGAATTCGCTCCCGGTGCCAGGACCTGTGAGGGAGCGTTTTATAGCCAGTAAAACATTTAAATGGGGCCAGAGTAAGTCTAAATGGTTTGAATATTTAATGGAATACATTTGGCTTAATTTCACTTTCATTTGTGATAAAATGTTGAATTCAGCTGTGCAGAACTGGGTTGTTCTTTGAAAGCAGAGGGAAAGGGGCCAGGAAAGGGGGGACAGGTGGGTTTTGGGGTGTCTCTAGCCACCCCACTGCCTCTGGGATGGGCATTTGGGGCATCCCTGCCGCTTGGCTCTGCCTTGCTCAGCTCCCGTGATGCCCTGAGCCCTCACTGCCTCTGTGCTGAGCTGCTGCCTCATTTTGTTAATTAATTATTGCTCCCAGCAGGCTTTGGGTTATTCCTGGGGTGGATGTTGATGATCTCTGTGGGGATGGGTGACGTGCCAGTCCCGGCTTTGGCAGTGCTGGGATGGCTGCAGTGGCAGGAGCCGACTCTGGCTGAGCTCACCAGGTGCTCACTGAGTGTTGTTCTTCCCTGCAAAACACCTTTCCCTTCATCCTTTCCTCAAAGAGCCACTTCCCTGAGACCTGAGCCATTGGGTGGGTCTCATCCATGGGGCTCTGCTGGACCTGTGGTGGTAACACTGAGCATCACTGTGGCCAAGGGCAGGGCAGCAATCAGCTGTGCCAAAGCCTGGGACAGCAAGTACCGGCAGGTCATCCTCCTTGGGAAAAAAAATGGGAAAAAGCACCCCCATCCCGGCAGGTCAGGGCTGTGTTTGTGGTGGAGGGAGCCGCAGTGTGGGGTGAGCCTCAGCAGCTGTCCCTGTCCTTGGATGGTGATGGGGCACACACTGTTCCTATGGCAATGGGGGATTGAGGGCTTTACCTGCAGAACCTTTGGAAGCAAAATATTTTGTTGTTGGCACCACAGGCAGAGCCGTGCGCTGCCTGTGCGGCTCTTGGCTCCATCCCAGGGTGTCGGAGCTGTCCGGTTCCCCTGGCTTGGGATCCCAGCAGAGCCCTGGAGCTCACACAGCTTTGTTTGTCTACCAGGGATGTACAGCATTTTTAATCCTGGCTCAGCACCGAGTCATTGCCCTGAGGCATTAGTGAATCTCTCGGAAGCAACAGCAAATAATTCATCTTTATGCCTCCTCTGGGAAAAAGTGTTTCTCCCTCATCATAACTAACGTGAGTTGGGAGCTTGTGGTGCTTCAGCTTTAAAGGGTGATGTCCATGGCCCTGGGCCGTGGTTGTCCCAGCGTGAGGAGGAGCTCAGTGGGTGCTTTGGGGGTCTCAGTGATGCTTCCGAGCCTCAGGGAGATGTTGGTATGCCAGGGCTGGGTCAGTTCTGCCTGCAGGAGGTCAGCAGGCAGGAAGGGTCATCTTCTAGGGGCCAGAAAACTGTTAGCACATCTCTGAGCATGTGACTGGTCCTGGTGTGAACACCTGCACAGGTTTTGTTCCCTTTTGTGTGGGATTTTTCTATTTAATTTATTGAAAGGAAGGGAGTGGTGGGAGCCATGCCCAACTGCTTGGGTCAGATGCCATGATGCCATCGCATCCACCTCGCCAGCCCTTGTGCCATCTGCCCGTGTCTCGGGACGTTTTCCTCCTGCCTGCCAAGACTCGATGTTCCCGGGCTCAGTGACACGCTGGGGAAATGGAGGCTTTGGCTTTTCCAGCTTTGCCTGCGCAGCATCACCACGGCAACGATCCCGGCGAAGGCTCCGCGCGGGTCTGTGGCATTAACGCTGTCAGCGGGAAGAGCCGCCGCACCCTGGCCCTGAGCCCCCGGGCTGCGATGTGTGCCAGGCGTGCTGGGGGTCCTGTCCCACACCGCGGCTGCTGCTCCTCCTCCTCACCGGGATCGAGCCTCATCCCCCCAGGGAGAGCCGGCTGTCAGCCCTGCGTTCCCCACGTCGGAACGGCTCCCTGTTAATGATCTTTTTCACCCACAAAGCCAAGTGCAGGAGGCTGCTAAAGGCATCTGGGGAGTTCCAGCCCGTCTGGGGAGTGCAGACCCCACTGGTGAGGACCTTGCCTTGTGCTGGATAATGAATTTGGTAGAAATTGCTGGATCTGCTTCCCGTGCCACTCACCAGCAGCCGGTCCCACCCGTGCCTCCGTGCTTTGCTGCTTCCTTGGAGCTGATGATTAAGAAAAACACAGCTGCATGTGTGGATGAATAATTCAGCCCAGCCTGGCTGCTGGGGGCTCGAAGTGGAGATGCTGTCCAGGGACCTCCCTGTCGGAGAGGAGCGGTCCCTGGGTGAGCATCCATCCACAGTGCCCCGGGCAGTGCAGGGTCAGTCCAGACCCTTTCTCGGGAGCATAGGGAGCCCTTCCAGCAGCTCATACAGCCAGATGACCGGGCTTTCGTTGGTTTATCTTTTATCCCTGGTGTTGAGCACGCTCGGCTCTGGGAGCTGTGGGGAAGCAGTCATGCTGCGACCCCTGGCCTCTGCATCGCTCCGTTTTCCTCAGAGGTGGAGCCGGGGGATTGTTGCTACTCCTGGTGTCAACTTTTAGAACTGAGCCTGAATTTGGCAGTGGTGCTGGGCAGTCCCCACAGCCCCAGCCCTGGTGAAGGGCTGGCAGCTGTGCCAGGCTGGTGGGGATGCGAGCCCTCCAAGCCCTGTCTCCCTGCACCTGCCCATGGCAACAGCATGGCAAGGCAGTGCCCTCCAGGCTGGTGACAGCCCTGTGACGCTGCCCTGGGCACCTGTCACTGGTTGTGTGTATTGTGTGCTGTCACCACCTGCTCCTGGGTGTTTCTATGGTCATGGTGTCAGGGGGAGCACAGGGGGCCTGTGAGGCACCTCGAGCCCTTACAGTGCCAGCTGCGGTGCCAATGTGGTGCTGCAGAGCCTGGACAGCGGCAGCCAGAGCACTTAATTCAGTCGGTGCCGAGGAGCTGAGCTTGGAGAGTGGGTCCTGCTCTGTGGGGCTGCTCCCAAGACCCCTTTGCATCGGGGGGACACGTCCAGGAGGCTCCCAGCAGGGCTAGGGTTCAGCGAGTGGCTCTGTGGCTCAGCCCGAACTTCCTTCAACCCATTCATGAGCTGCACTTATAAATGTGCATGAATTAACGGGAGAAGTGCTCAACAATGCCAAAAATAACTTTGTTCCCAAGCAAGCGTTAATGCCTGGCAGATGTGTTTTTCCCTCCTGAATAGTACACACGTGAGGTCAGACGGCCGGGTGTGCTGGGGGAGAGCAGCGGGAGCAGAGCAGCTCTGGGAGGGCTCATTCTCCAGGGATCAGCCCCGCAGCCCAGTGCAGAGGTGGAAATCCTCTCCTGAGGACCTGGCTGCTCCAGCTGGAGTTCTTGGCTGAGGCTGGGCTTCCCAAGTGTGCAACAAAAAAAATCGAGGTGGCTGTGTGGTGGGTTTTGGTTCAGTTTTGTTTGTAAAAGGGTTGGCAATGTCTTGGAACAGCTTCCTGGGAGCAAGGTCTGCACTGCTGCCCAGACCTCCAGCACCCACAGTGAAGGATTTGGGGTGTTTTGCATCCCTGGGGTGATTTCCCAGCACAATCCCGGCTTGCAGCTCTGCTCCAGAACCCCCCATGGGGAGAGCAAATGGTGGAGTTAGGTTGGCCAGGCTGGTTTGACTGACTGGGGTGGTTTTGGTGTGGAAGCACTGGTGATGTGCTCAGTGTGCTGCAATTCCTCAGCACCTCTGCATCTCCCGGGGCTTTCAGTGGTGCCCAAACCTGGGGAAGAGCCTGCTCTAGCAGAGCGGAAAATGGGAGAGCTGGGACTGCTGCCAGGGAGAAGGAAAAGCTTTGCAAAGATCAAAGCTTTGACTGCACGGTGCCTGCGCTGGCGGAGCCCTGTGCTGGGAATGTTGGGATCGCTCCTGTGCTTGGCTGCTGCCTTGTGCCACCTGTGGATGGGTCCACCCCGGCACTGGCAGAGGAGTGATAGGGCAGAGGCTCTGCCCACTCAGCCCCTGTGTCCCTGGTCTGTCCAAGGGGGATTTCAAGGTTGTTCTTGCACAAGGGGCAGGTGGCCAGGTAGGACCATGGTGGCATTGCCACCTGTGGCAACGTGAAACCACCGTGGTTCGTGGGGAGAAGGTGAAACCTCAGAAAGCTCCCCTGGACTTTGGGGAGCAGCCACAGGGCTGAGGAGGGTCCTGCCCTGCAGAGAGGGGCCCAGGACTTGCTGCGTTTCAGCCTTGGCTGTCCCTGTTGCCACTGCACCATGCAGAGATGGGCTGTGGTACCAGGGAGCACTGGGACCTGATGGGTGCCAGTCCTGGAGGCTGACTGGACTCTTTCAGCCATTGGAAAAATCTCATTGAAGTTCTTCAGTCGCTCTCTTCTCCTTGAATCCTTTGAAGGATCTGGGTTCAGGTTTGCTGCACAGCAAGAATGCAGTCTTTTGGAGCTGTCTGCCTTGGCTATTGGTGAAGGATGGGAGTGTTTGGGATAAAAAGCTACAGATTCCTTTGTCAGGTCTTTGGGGATTTCATTTTCCTTAGGGATGAGAAGTGCTCTTTAATAATGCTGTTTGCAGTGCTGTCTGCGGATGCTGCTGTGTTACTGCTGGGTGCTGACAGAGTGTTTGCTGCTGGATGTTCAGCCCTGATTTTTTTTTAATTGGATTGTAAAGTCTTCTCAGAAACTTCAGGCAAGTTTTCAGCCCAGGGCTGGCTGCAGTCACTGAGGCAAATCTTGGAATCGTTTAGGTTGGAAAAGACCTTTAAGGTCAGAAAAGTGCTGCAAGGCTTTATTTCTCCCCACGTAAACGATTCCCTGTCCAACAGGACCTGATGAGCCATTTTTCATCTCTGTGGCACTGACGGGGCCGTGTTTGCTGCAGATGAGAAATGATAGAGCAATAAATACTCTGTGGAGATCCCTGTTCAGCTTTGCAGCGTGGCATGTCCTTGATGAGGAAAATGAAGATAAATATGTTGAGTGCCACGTTACTTATTCCCAGTATTGGCACGAATCTGCATGAGCCATCTCTGCCCCTTTTGTTTCCAAGGCTTCCTGGTTTAGAATTAAGCAGGGATATATTTAAAAATATCCCTTCTTTTATAAAGTAGGGGAAAAAGAGATGGAAGGGGTGAGTAATGCAGCCCAGGGTGGTGGGGGAGCTCTTCAGGCCATCCCCAGATGGGGAGGATCCCATCCCATCCCGTCCCAGGAGCAAGTTGTGTGTTGGAGCTGCAGGGATGGGGGCAGCTTTCCTGCTGGCTGTCGCTTTTTGGTGGCTCTGGTCTCCAGGTTGGCTGTAGCAGATCCTACCCTGAGGAATTTTGAGGGCGGATTTCTGTGGCTGCCCATGGGATTGGGGCACAGGCTCACTCCCTTGGGGACATCTCAAAGCCTTGTACAGCCCTGTCTCCCTCCTGCCAGGATGAGCCTGAGCAGCCCCATTGTGCTTGAGAGCATCAAGTCTCATCTGCATGTGACTCCCTCAAGGAACCATCCCATGGATCATCCCAGGACCTTGCTGCTTTCATGCAGCTGGGAGGGAATGTGCCCCTCTCCCAGGACCGTGGCTTATATGGGCGATGCCGAGAAGCAGAACAGGGCTGAATTTAAAATGTATGATCCAAAGCAGATCCTCTTACCTCTAATCTGTCCCTAAGACAGGATTCTCTTCTTGCCAGAAAACCCTTTTATTTGCAGACTGATGTGACTAGAAGATGATAAGTCACTAATTCTTCAGTGTGTCTGCTCAAACAAGAGCCTGGACTCTTATCTCTGCAGGGCTGGCAGCCAGGGAGATGTTAATTGGGATTTAATGTAGTGAACACGGCTCTGGACAAAGGCTGGTGCTGCTGACATCCCTGGGGCGCTTGCTGGGTGCTGCAGGGAAGGGGCTGTGCCCATCTGGAGACCAGGAGTGGGAGGCATTTATGGAGGGCTGGGCTTGTGGCTTCTCCAGGCCAGACATGGCAGAGGGGACACAGTGGGGTGACCCCTTCAAGCAGCTGTGGAGGGGCTATGGGGCAGCTCTGGCAGCAGAGCAGGTTGGAAGTGCTGTGTGCTGTGAGGGGTTGCGGTGTTAATCTGCATTTCCTGGGATCTGCCGAAGATCTGAGCAGGAGCTGAGCAGCCAGCACCAGCATGTTGTGGGTTCTGAAAGGATCTTGGCAGCGGCGCTGGCGTTGGGGTGGCTGCAGGCAGGAGTGTGCAAGGCCTGGGGAGGAAAACATCCCAAGGCAGAAGTTTCTAATTTTAGCTGCAGAGTGCAAATGCACTGAGCTGCTGAGGAATTAATCACCTGCCCTGGGAGATGAATGGTTGCGATTTTTCTCTGAAGGGAAGATTTATGGGATGAGGCAGAGGGAACTGTGCTGGGGTGTTTTGGCCACCCGGGTCTCCCTGGGATGCTGGGGCTGCACGGGAATGTCTCTGGTGGTGGCACAGCTGAGGAGGAGGAAGAGGATCATTGAATAAGAATCCCAGTGCCTGGGACATCCTGCAGCCCCACACAGCACGGCTGGAGCAGGACTGTGCCCAGCCACACCATGGTACAGCCCTGCCTCCAGCCCCTGCTTCTTCCCCTCTCCCCATTCCCAAAGGCTTTCCGCAGGTTCCAGCGCAGCATCAGGCTGTTCCCTCCCCTCTCCTGCAGGGAATGTGCTCCTGGAAGAGTTTTCCCCGGGCTGGAGCGGTGGGCTGGCTGTGTTCTCCGTGGACGTGCCATGTGGCTGGGCTGTGCTGGATCAGGCACTGCCTGGATTTAGAGGGACCAGGTTTTCGCAGCACTGAGGGGGCAAAGTGGGGCTGCTTCTGGATCCCTGGCCGTGGCAGTGGGCTGGGATGTCCCTGAGCCAGGCACTGTGCCTGGAGAGATGCTGAGCCACCAGGAGCGGCTCCCTGGCTGCGCATGTGTGGGAAAACCTCAGGGTTTTAACCAGCAAATTTAATGCAGTGTCCTGATGTTTTGGGCAGATTTCCGTATCGATCCTTGATCTATTTTTGCAGCCGCCGTTGGAGGTGGTGGTTATTTGTGTGTCTGCTGTATCACAACTCATCCAATTTCCTCCTGGCACAGGAGTGTTTGTGCTTGCAGGGGCTCCCTGGGCTTTGCCGGGTGGGAATTTGGCTCCTGGTCTGGCCTTGGCACAGGGCTGGAGTGCTCCAGCATCCCTTCAGCCAGTCCTCCACTGCTGGGCTTCTCCTAACTTCCTGAAATAAAGGATAACCCAATCTATCCCCTGCTCCCGGGTGGCCTGGCCCGGTGACACCACAACCTAATGACATTTCTGGGTGGCTGCACTGTCAGTTCCACAGCTCATTACTGGCACTAATTAACTCTGTGCTGCCCCAGCGCCTGCGCCCGGTTTGATCTATAGTCACTAATGCCATTTATCCCCATTTTGACAGGAATTTGCCCCTGCTCAGCTTCAGGAGATGCCTCCAAGGGCCAATAATGACATTTGAGTGGCTTCTTTTCCATGGTTAAAATGGAGCCCCCCTGTGCAGGGGGTGCTTGGGTAGGTGCTCCTGGGCAGCACCACTGGAGCCAGTGCCCATCACAGGCTCTGGGGAGACAGGGTGGGGATCCCCTGGATGGAGCCTGAATGTGTCAGTGAGCAGCTTCCCATTTGTCCAGTCAATTGCGAAGCAAATTGATCCAGGTATCCAATTTAACTTTAAAGGCTGTAATTAATGAGTTCATGCGTGTAAGAGCTGGGAGAGGCCAGGCTGTCGATGCTGATCCTGGGTTGTGCTGCAGATTCAGTGGTGTGGATTCACGCACCTGGGGACGTGCCCGTTGCTCCTGGTGGGATTCACTGGCACTGTGGGGACCCTGCGGTCTGAGGGAATGGCATTTGCCCCTCCTGCAGCTGCTGTGAGAGCAGAGCAGGGTGGCAGCGCTGGGTTTGTGTGGGAGCAGTGTCTGTGCACGTTTCAGGAACGGCGCGGTTTCGCTCCAGCACCTTCCCCTCCCTCCCTTCTGCTTCCAAACGGCCTCTCCTGGGCAGTTGTGGCAGTGGGATCGTGCCAGGGCTGCAGCCAGCGGGGCCTTGGTGTGTGATAATGCTGCTCTTAATTGAGGACCATCTGCACTTGGTAATTTAATTTTTCCTGCATCTGCAAGGTTCCAACTTTGTTTATCTGATGTCCTGAAGATTATTTAACTTCGGAGCATCGTGTTTGTCCACCCCAGGCACTGCAGGCATTCCACTGCAGCCCCTGCTAGATGAGATTTTAATAACGTTTGTACCGCCCCAGGAAAAAGGACACAAAAACTGAAATTGGGAAGGGCAACAGCAGAGCTGAGGTGCAGGGATGGTTCTCCTGCCAGAATTGTGGCAGGAGGCTGCTGGAAGCGTTACCTCTGTTCTAACAAATGGGGTGAGATGAGGAAGGAGCCCTGAGGAACACAGCTCCTCGCCTCGCTGGCAGGGCTGGCAGCACATTTCACATCTCAATGCATTGAGACACGGCGTCTTTTGTCTTTGGATGCTTATTAGGAGCTCAGCCCCCAGCTGTGCCTTGGAAGGGCTGACAGGAGGGAATTGAGGCAGCTCCTTAAAAAAAGGAAAAAAAATTGGAAGCTGGAAAGTCACTTAGCCGTAGTATGGGGGGAGACCTGGGTATCTGGTTCATCTGAACCATGCTGGTGTGTGCTGCTGGCAGCAGCCCCTGCCCTTTCCCAGCCCAGCTCCTGCCTTTTCCCACCCTGCTCCTCCCATCTTCTTGGCTTCACCCATGTTCTGCAGCCACCCTGTGCTTGGGGGCAGGCAGGGATCACAGAATCCTGGAACGGTTTGGATTGGAAGGGACCTCAATCCACCCCCTGCCCTGGGCACAGACACCTCTCACTAAACCATGTTACTCCAAGGCCCGTCCAACCTGGCCTTGGAGACTTCCAGAGATGGGGCAGCCACAGCCAGGGCTAACTTCTTTGGGATGCAGGCAGGGACGCAGGCAGGAGTGATGCTCTGGATGGCTCTGGCTGTGTCTCCTGCCTGCAGGAGCACTTCTACAGCTTTTCGCCCTGGAACACTTATCTGTTCCCCACCCAATCCTCAGAAAATCAATTCTTTCCCCAGGCTGGTCCAGCAGTACCTGGACCAATGTGCAGACTTTAATTAGGTCTAAGCATTTACTCCCTAAAATATAGGTCAGTCATAATTAGTGTGACTCCTGTTGCTGCCAGCTCCGTGTTAATTAACTCCTGAAGTGGAGGTCAGTGCATGTGGGGCACCTTTGGAGCTTCAGCTTTTTTGGCTGCTCACCAGGTGCTTCAAGGTGGCTTTGGCCTAGATGATCCATGCTCAGGGCTGGGGCCACGTTCTCCCTCCCTCCTACCCATGGTGGTCTATCAGCCTTGGAGCACAGCCATACTGGAGACATGGCCATATCCCCTGGCACAGCCACACACTCTGCTCTGAGCTGGAGTGGCCATGGGGAAGGGCACCTGTTTGGTGCTGGTTTTAATGTGACTCTCATTGTGTCCTTGTCCCTTGTCACCATCCATCACACCAAGTGTCCTCATCCCCTTGTGCCAAGATCTGGGGCCAATGGTGAAACACAGAGCCTTTTCCTTCCTCTGCAGTCCCTGGCATGGTCCCTGGCAGGTGGTATTGGCAGCTGGCTGCCAGCACCTGGGAATGGTGTTTGGAATGGCACTGTGCCAGGACAGAGCCTGCGGGATGTGCC
This sequence comes from Monarcha castaneiventris obscurior, assembly GCA_026261815.1. Lineage (NCBI taxonomy): Eukaryota > Metazoa > Chordata > Aves > Passeriformes > Monarchidae > Monarcha > Monarcha castaneiventris. Next base: position 7,489,196 of record JAMPIT010000856.1, on the reverse strand, counting down.
TGCACCTCTGCTGTGGCTCTGGCACCTGCACGTAGGAGCCGGGGTTTTGGAGGGCAAAGTGAGCTCGGAGATTGGATCTCCTGCAGAGCATAAACCTGCTCTGTCTCACCTGTGGCACAGGTTAGGGCAGGGCTGTTACCCATCCTCTGGGATGAGGTGAAGGTGCAGTTCAGCACCGTTTGCCATGGCTGTGGTTCTGCTCTGGCGATGGCTCTGTCCCTGCTCACCTGGGAGCCCTGGGCAGCAGCACCAAGGTCCAAGGAGCACTTTGTGGCAGGGGGCACCCTGGGTTTTAGGCACTGCAGCCTTCAGCAGCCCTGGTGTCACATCCTGGGAAAGGCTCGGCTCCACATGCAGGGAGCCCTAAACGCCCGGCCAGCTCCCCGAGCCCCGGCTTTTCCCTGAGTACTTCCCAGCTCCCCCACCCCACTCCCTGGCTGCCTATTTTTAAAGCTCCTGGGCTGTGAATCACTTCTCTCCCCCGTCTCAGTCGCTGCCTTTGAAGGTATTTATAAACCTCGGCCGTCTCCCTGCGTCTGCCTGAGCAGACAGAGGATGCAGCGCTCCGGCTCTCTCCTGCTCTCTCCTCCTCGCTGGATCCTTGTGTAGATGTGCAGGGGATGAGATGCTCCTGCTGCCCTTGTTAAAACCATCAATGAAGAGCCTTGCCAGCACCTGAAGGGGTGATGGTGCTGAGCGGTGTGGGATGTGCAGGGATGGCTCTTGGCATGGGTCCCTGGGGGGAGTTTGGTGGCACTGGAGCTGCTGGCTGTCCAGTGCTGGGGGTGGATGAGCCAAGGCTGAGCCCGCAGAGCCCAGCTGGGGTCATGGCAGCCTTGGCCATCCCATGGCCATGTGATGAGAGAGATGGGAGCTTCCCAAACCAGCTCTGGAGCAAATGGAGGAAGTGGGATTTAAATTATCACCAGAGCAGCCACCAGCTGCCTCATCCCACTGGTGTGCTATTCCCTGGCCATGTTTCCAGCACGTCCCACTGATTACTGTGCTAATTTCTATGGATCTGGCGAGCAAATTAATCTCTTCTCTGCTCCTTCCCCTGGGATCGCTGGTCTGTAGGCTTGCATTCCTTTAATGTTTGGAGAGGCTGGTGTGGATTGCTGGGATGGTGGTTGCTCTGGGACACAGTCAGGATCCATCTCCTGCCCTCCCTGTCTGACACAGCCACCCTGAGGGGCACCGAGGGGCTCCCACCTTTCCTAAAAGCCAGCAAAACAGGGAGGGGGGAAATCCTGAGAGAAACCAGGAGAAAAACAGGTCCAAGAGACAGAGACAGGAGTTACTTTTAATTTGCTGGCTGGATGTGGAGTGGTCAACTCCGTCTTTTGAAGGCCACTAAGGTGGGATGCTGGTGCTCATTAATGTATGGCCAGAGGTCTCCAGCCTGAGCTGGGCGTGGCATTGCCAGGGTTTAGGTGTCCAAATAGATGCAACTTGTGCTGATACAGGGAGAGATCTTCTGACTGGGCCATGGTGCAAACGGCTCTGCAGGTGCTCGGACCAATGGATGGGAGTTTAAAAAGCAGGAGAGGGGATCAGCCTGAGGGTTTGGGGGAAACACTGACTGGGATGGGGGCTGGATATGTTTCCCTGGGCATCCTGCAGCTGTGCTCACCCCTCGCCACCCTTTCCATTCTCTTTCAGAACAAGGTGCTGACGGTGGATGGGGTGAAGGTGAAGCTGCAGGTATGTCCCCATGGCCCTGGAAGCATCTTCCTTGCTGCCCCAGGTGTTCAGAGGTGGACAAAGCCCCTCAGAGGACAAAGCAGAGGAGCAGCCCCAAAATGGGGCCCCATCTTTATCCTTTGTGGTCATGTTTCCTGCCCTGGGACAGCCTTATGGACCCTTTTGGCTGCTCTGTCCCCTTGGCAGGAGCTTGCTCAGGGCTGGGGGCTGTTCTGGCCACAGTGATCCTCATCCCAGCCCTGCTGCCTCCCTGCTGCTCTGTGACTGTAGCCGGACCTGGTGAAACCAAAGCAGCACCTGTGGGGTTTGCCCTCTGTTTCCAGGCCGCTCCTGCTTTGGGAGAGCCAAAGGATGCTGAGAGGGATTGAGATCCTGGAAGGGATCCACATTCCCTGGCTCAGCCTGCCTCCAGCCCATGGGACATGAAGATTTCATGTGCCCCTGCAGCCAGAGCTGCTCCAGCCCCCTGAGGCCTGACGGTTTCTCCGAGCCCTTTGCCCTGAGCTTGGTAACACAGATCTTCCAGGCAGCAGTGTGCACTCTGCAAACCTCCTGCTGCATTAAGGGCTGATAAATCACATTAGCGGGTCCCCATGCCTCCATCTGCTCCATGGATTTTCCAATTAAGGGCCACGTCGTGTCCCCATGCTGAGGAGTGGGAAGATGCTGCTTCCATATTCATTGCTCTGGTCATTTTTCCTGTTGATGTCCCTGGGAAAAAAAGCTGGAGAGGCTTCCTGGGGTTGCACTATGCTGTTTGGGCTGGTTTTGGTGGGTTCTGGTCAGATCTGATCCCTCTGCTCCCATCTGCCTTCCAGATCTGGGACACGGCCGGGCAGGAGCGCTTCCGCAGCGTCACGCACGCCTACTACCGGGATGCCCACGGTAAGCACGGCCACCTCTGCTCTGGGGGAGCCCCTCCCTCCGGCTCTCCGGGCCCTGAGCTGCCACTCCAGGCCAGGTAAGTCAGGAATCACTGGAATGGTTTTGCACGGGAAGCAGCTGCCGTGGATGGAGGAGGCTCTGCAAATACCAGCAGTGTGAGGTGTTGCTGTGCTGGATTTTAGTGTGTTCTGTATCTCATGTCCCCAGCTGTGACCTGCCACAGGAACTGTGCAATGTGTTCTGAGCCACGGGCTCAGCTTGGCACTGGCACTAACGCCCTGTCCCTCTCTCCACAGCCCTGCTCCTGCTCTACGATGTCACCAACAAAGCCTCCTTCGACAACATCCAGGTACAGCAGCACCCCCAGCCCCTCCTGCTGTCCCTCACGTGTGACAGGTTGGGTTGTGGTTGTGGATTTGTTCAGGAGGAGGTGTGTGCTGGAGGTGGGAGCTGTGGTCACTTGCTGAAGGGCTGTGGTTACTGCTGAGCACCCACAAGGACGGGCAGGGGACAAGCAGAGAAGGTTTTCCCTTTCACAGCAAATAAAAGGGTGATGGATTCACTGCTCTGGCCAATTAACGCTGTGTAATTACAGCACTGGCAGAGAATTTGCTGTGGTAGCTGAGCATGGGAGCTTTCCCCAGAGAACTGCTCCCTCATCCCCCTCTGCTCCTTCAGGTCACAGTGGGTCAGGGTTGGGCACCTCACTGCCCGCCCCCAGTTTAGTCCACAGCTGGCAGGGAGAGGGTCACATCCTGCAGCACTTGCCCAGCCCACCTGCCTTTCCTGCCAGCTTTGGGGGGTCCCTGGTGCTGCCTGAGTTTGCCCCCTCCCTGCAGCAGGTCCTTCAGGGGTGCTGGGGAGCGGTGCTGGGGCAGAGGTCTCTCAAACCTGGCAGAGGGGGAGAGCAGATGCTGCCCACATCGCAGTGGGGGCATCAGGGACACCTGGGCACTCAGTGTCCCCTCCCTTTGCCCCACCAGCCCCATGTGGCTGCAGGGGGCCACCTGTGCCAGCACTGCCAGAGCATGTCCTGAGCCAGGGAGCAATTATCCCTGACTGAACTGGATGTAATTGCTTGTGTCCTGGGCACGAGAACACCATGTGCATGCACGGGCAGCAGCTGTGCCTGCACAAACACCCTGTGCCGTGGTGGCATCAACACCCAGGCGCTGTGATGTCTCACACCGGCTCCTGGGGTCCCACAGCCCCTGATCCCTCAGGGGCCTGGAGCTCTCCCTGCTCCGGAGCATCCTTCCCTTGGCAGCTCCACATGTGCCACCACTCTGCAGGCAGGGACAGGGCAGGTCCTGCCACCCTGCTCACCAGCACTGAGAATGCTTCCCACCAGCTGGGACTGGCCAGCAGTGGCATTTTCCAGCCTGAGGAGCTGGATGGCTCAAGGAGGGTGAGTGCTGGGTGTTAACCAGGCTCTGGGTCTGCTCAGGGCTGCTGACCCTGTGATGACACAGAAAATCCCTTCGAGGTTTCACACTGCTGGATAACACAGACCTGTCTGCAGCATCAGTGATCCTGGGGACATGGGAGAGATGTCCCTGAGGGACACAGCCCCAGTGGGAAGGAGTGAGCACCCAGGCACTGGGAGAAGGGATGGAGCCAGAGTGGAGTCAGAAGGCTCAGAACTCTCAAAGGGAGTCAGGAGTTACTCCAACCCACCCATGGTGCTGAGTGCCCTGAGCCCAGCCAGGGTGCAGTGGGGTCCTGGGGCTGCATCCACGTCTTGGGCTCCTGCTGGGTTTGGAGCAGGGATCACCAGGGACCACTGGCGATCACCGGGAATCACTGTGAGCCCAGCGACAGCACTGGAGACAGCTCCACTGGCGGCTGCTCACACCACGGGGTCAGGGATTACAGGGAATTAGGGCAGGTTTGATTAGATTAGGCTGGATTAGAGGGCAGGGAAGCCAACCCCACAGCTTGGGGAAGCAGGTTCAGGTGCCTGACAGGATCAGTGTGCTCAGCACGGGGGAGGCACGTGCAGGACACAGGCACAGGGGACATCCCAGAGCCAACCCTCAGCCCTGTCCTCTGAAACGAGGTTCAGTCTGAATGTCCCAGCTGAGGGGGAATTGGGGTCAAAGCCCTACAAGCACCCGTGGGCAGATGGAGTGGGCAGGGGTATCAGAAGGCTGCTGTTACCCTGGGAAATGGGGATCTGGTAGCAGTCGAAGTGGGGTGCTGGGCTTGCTTGGCAAAGTGGCTCAGGGGCACCCCAGGGTACCCCCTTGTTGACAGGGATCATCTGTGGAACATCACATCCCCGGCACTGCTTGGGATGGCAGCACTTGGGGTGTCCATGCCCAGAGCTGGGGCAGCTCCCCATCATTTCTGTTCTCCTCCTTCTGGAGCTGTTGCCAACCCTTCTCTTTGTCTGTGTCCCTCCAGGCCTGGCTGACAGAGATCCATGAATACGCACAGCAGGATGTGGTCCTCATGTTACTGGGAAACAAGGTGAGCCTGCCCCCAGGGCTTTGCCAGAGCCTCCTCTTCCTCCCACGCTGGAGCCATAGGCAGGAGACCCTGGCAGGGCATAAGGGGACAGGAGGTACTGTCCCCTTCCAAATCAGCACAAATTGCTGGTGACCTTCCAAATCACCACAAATTGCTCTCTGCCATTCCTGTTGCAGGTGGATTCAGCCCAGGATAGAGTGGTGAAAAGGGAAGATGGAGAGAAACTTGCCAAGGTAGGTGAGGTACCTGAGGACGTCCCTGAGGATGTGCACAGAAAATGGCCACCTGGAGACTGTCTGACCCAAAATACACCTGGGAACACTTGGGTTTTTTTCCCTTGTCATGCTCTTGCCTTTCTTCTTACCTGTTCGGGTTTTTTTCCCCCTTGTCATGCTCTTGCCTTTCTCCTTATCTGTTCTTCTTCCTCTTAAGTTTCTACTAACACTTCCTGTTTCTTTGTCCTCAAAAATTACTCCCTGGGAGCCCCTGGGAACATCCTTAGTGCCATTCCTGACACCGCTGTCTTGTCCCACAGGAGTACGGAGTGCCCTTCATGGAGACCAGCGCTAAAAGTGGCCTCAATGTGGAATTAGCATTCACAGCCATCGCAAAGTAAGTGACCAGAGCAGTGGCCTTGCCATCTGCCTGTCCAGGGGGAGCTTTAGCAGTGTCCAGGCCACACTGCATTCAATTGAGCTGGGCAAGGCAGCTTGGAATCAAAGAATCCTGGGGTGGTTTGGGTTGGAAGGGATCTTAAAGCCCGTCCAGTTCTACCCCCTGCCATGGGCAGGGACACCTTCCACTATCCCAGGTTGCTCCAAGCCCCATCCATCCTGGCCTGGGACACTTCCAGGGATGTGGCAGCCATGGCTTCTCTGGGCAACCTCTCCCAGGGCATCCTCACCCTCACATGGAGGAATTCCTTCCCAATATCCCATCTAATCCAGCCCTCTGGCAGTGGGAAGCCATTCTCCTTGTCCTGTCACTCTACGCCCTTGTCCAAACTCCCTCTCTAGCTTCTTCCAGACAAAATCCTCTCCCTGCCAGAAGCAGCAGCCTAAGAGTACCATCTTTCCCCTTTCACAGGGAGCTGAAGCACAGGTCCATGAAGCTGCCCAACGAGCCCAAATTCAAGCTCCACGACTATGTGAAGAAGGAAGTGCGAGGCTCGGGCTGCTGCAGGTCCTAACAGGTGTTTGTACAGAGACTCAGGCCCATGGGCAGTGTGTGCATGTCTGTCTGTCGTGTCTGTGTCTGCCCCCAAGGCCAGCTGAGACCAGGGCAAAGGAGCAGCAGGAAAAGCTCTCTCGGATTCTACAGCCCTGTCGCACCCATCAGCTCCGGCTCCCCTCCCCGGCGTTCCCACCTGGCTCGCAGGTGGGAGGTGGGTGTTTGGGAAGGGGCTGGGGGCTCCTGTGCCTGCTCTGTGAGGCTGCTGTAACCTGTGTGAGACCAGGGTGTGGCGCAGGGGAACCAACACCTTCTCCCCACTCAGGAGGAAAAAAGTCCTCAATTCCCTTTTCTTTCCCTGCGTCCCCGGACTTCAGCTGAGAGCCCTGGCCTGGGGCATGCAGGAAGGGTGTTTTAAGGCAGCCGTTTTTGTAGGTGCTTTCTCCTGTCTGTCCATCCCTGTGAGGTGGGACACACTTCCACAGTGAGGGATTCTCCTGTTCCCTGCAAAGACAGAGCTTGGCTGGCTGTCCGAGTGAGCTCCTGCACACCTGGCTGTGTAAAGAGATTTCTGAATGTTCATCCCTTCAGGAAAGGCTCTGGTTCTCCTTCTGCCGTTTCTAGTACTTTAAGAAACCTAATGTATTGCAGCTTATTCTAAATACCTTCCTGTAAGTGTGATGGTGTTTTTAGACTGCAACAACGCTTTGATATCTTCAAAGTTCTCTTGGGCAGCTCTTTCTTTTCACCGCAGAGAGCTGGGGGGAAGCTGCAGGCAGTGATTTTACAGGCTGCACACTCCTGCCAGCTCTCTTCAAGGGCCTCCTCACCCCTTTGGTCTGTGTCAGGCTTTTGGCTGTTTTTTTGTCAAGCTGTACTTCAAAGTACAAATTTGAATCTGGATGAAGTGTTTGGCCTTTGGCAATTTTTCCCTTTGAAAACTCCACGCACACATCAGCAGGTGCCTGCTGCACCAAGCCCCAGTGGCCTCTTCAAATGAAATAGAATAACCCATCCCTGGCCCTCCAGCCAGCACCAGCCCTCCCAGCTGCTGGCTCAGATGCCCCTGCCCCTCATTTTGCCTGGGATTTTGGCTCCAGCACTACCTTCCTGACAGGCACAAGGAGCCTTCTGCAGCTCCCACGTGCTCCAAGCTTCACTCCTCAGGCAGCTACAGCAACACAGCTCCACAGAGTGAAAAAGGCTCTTAAAATGAAGCTATTTTTTTTTCCCTAAGTAGTATTTTAGGGAGAGATGAGTCTTAAAATTGTCAGATCTAAATTTTAAAATCACTTGTGGAAAACCCATTCCTGCAGGAATGTTTGCATTCCTGGCAAACCCTGCTGCCAGTCCTGCAGGAGCAGCCAGGTGAGCTCTGTCATGGGGGCCCTGTCAGGGCCCCCTCATCCCAGTAATTTGGTATTGTGTGGGGCAGGACCAGCTTGGCAGCTCCACGACACCCTTTCCTCATCCTGCCCTTGGAGCAGCAGCAGCCCCATCCCGAGATGTCAAGGAGTCTCCCTGAAGGCAAAATTTAGGATTCCTAATGCGTTAGGATTCCTAATGTCAGGTTGCTGCATACCCTCTCCCTCAGACTGGCATCTGTGTTACAAAGCTGCCAACTGGTCACTTCTTGCTCAGTGTGGGTCCAAAACCAATAAAAACTCCTCTAAATAAGGAAAACAGAATAGTTTCCCTTTGGAGCACTTTTAACATGTCTGTAGGGAACAGACTGCTACAGCAGACACCTCACAGCCATGTTTGTGGTTTAGACCTGAACTTTGAGCAGGCTCAGTCCCTCTCCCAGTCAGCAATGTGGGACTGGTTTCCCAGTGCCTGCACACTGGCCTGGCCTGGCCCCAAAGCTCCTCCTCACGGCCATTTGGGATTTTTCCATGGGCCTTTGCTGCCACCACGCGGAATTGCTCAGTGCAGCGTTAATTATTTGAATTAATTGCTCAGTACACCCAGCCATGTGCGAGGACTCAGCCTCACCTGCAACATCCCATTTCTGCTGGCTCTTGTTAACAGCTTTTGGTTCATTCCTGTTAATAAAATTTTTTAATAATCTCCATGGCTACAATGGTGTTTCAATTGTCTAAACACACAGCACTCTCAGTCACTCCAAACAGTTCAGTTAAGCCTTGAACCCATCTGGATCCACATGGTATGACCCAGCTAAAATTGGATATTGGGAGAATTTCTCCCCAAAAAGGGTTGTCCAGCCCTGGCACAGCTGCCCAGGGCAGTATTGGAGTCCCCATCCCTGAAGGGATGGAACAGCCATGTGGATGTGGCACAACTCTTGGACTTGGGTCTTTAAGGCCTTTTCCAACCTAACTGACTCCAAGATTCCAATGAAGGGAGTGGGGCTGAGCAAAGTGCAGCACATTTTGATGCACTCCAGTTCCACACAAAATTTCCAGTCAGTCACTAGTGTTACATGTCACCCATGTTAACTGAAAAATAGAAGCAAAACCCAGACTTTTCAAAACTTTATTCACCCGTAAGCTCCAAAACTGGTCTTATACAGAAGCCAAAGCAGAAATACAGCAGTAAAGCATTAAAGATTAAGGCTGGACTTGAGACTGGGAAAACATTATAGGAGTAACGTGTTACTTCCACGGAGCTGAACAGAAAAAAGGTTTAATTTCTCCATCTACACGCTGTAGCACTAGAGCTAAGTGTAAATCCCTTCACTTACACTACTGCACCCACCACCCTACCAGGATATTCACCTTGCACTAACCCATGAGGGTGAGTAAAAGTCGGTGAATTCTCTCCTCCAGCCCATTCTGTAGCTGCTTCTTTGTGTTTTAAGAGCCGCCTCGTTGTAGAGCAGCAACGTTTCCCGGCGGGGCTCATCCTCACTTACCGCCAACACCAGAACAGGCGACACCGCGTTTTACCGCCCCAGAACGCCGGGGACTGCCGCGAATCGGGCACGGAGGCTCCGGGACGCCGCCACCGCCGGCTCCCACGTCGCGGCCGATTCCCGCCGAGCCCTGAGGGGAGAAGGCAGCGCGTGAGGGGGAGGAGTCCGACCGCCGGCCCAGCAGGGCCGCGGCTACCGCGGACCTCAGCCGTGGCTGCTCAGCAGGGGCTGCGGCCACCCGCCGCCCTCAGACGAGGTGTCAGAAAGGTAAATGTGGATCATCACCGGCCCGCCCTCGGTAGTAGCCCCGTTACCGGTCCCCCTCCCGCTGCCCCTGCCCCATCCCACACCTTCGGCTGGAAAGAACGCGTGCAGCCCACGGTACCGCCTTTATAGTCTCTGCGACGCCGCTATTGGCTGGTCTGCTGAGGGCACCGCCAATAGCCAGCGGTTGGCGTGACCGCCGCCCCGCCCCTCCCAGCGCTGATTGGCCTCCACTCTCCCCCCCGCCAATGGCGAAGCACAGCGCAGCGTGGCCCGAGGCTGCGGCTGCCGCCGTCTGATTGGTCACTGCAGAGGGCCGGGCCGAACCAGTAGCAACAGTGGTTGTAGCACGGAGTGACTGTCTCCGGGGGGTGTCGGGAGTTGTAGTCCGAGCGGGGCGGCGGCGCGGGCGGGAAGCGGCGCACGGGACTACAAGTCCCGAGGAGCGCCGGGCGCTGCTCTTCCGGGCCGGGCGGCAGCGGGGAGCAGGCCCGGGCGCGATGTGCCGGGACCGGGCACCGGCGCTGCGGCCGCCGCCGCCGCTGGGAGGTACGGGAGGGCCGGGGGGAGCCGGGCGGGCCGCGCCGGGCGGCTCCGTGAGGGGAGGGGCCGGGCCGGGCCGGAGGCGCTGGGCAGCGGGCCGGGGAGGTGCCGGCGGAGGCTCCGGGGCTGCCCTGGGCCCACCGCCCGCTGTGTCTGGGGGTGCCAGCGGCGCTGTGGGGGCGCCCAGAGGAGCTCGAGCATCATCCGCGCTGTTCGCCGCGGTGAACGCCGCCCGGGTCTCGCTCACCGCCCCCGCTGCCCTCCCGGCGCGTTGGCCGGGTCTCACCGCAGGCTCTACTTAGCTTTTGGATTTTTCTGCTTAGTTTTGGCGTTTTCTGCTCCACTCCTTGTCCGACCGCAGCACGTGCTGCTGCTGGCTCTCTCCTGCCCTCCCGGTACCGTCATTTCCCCAGACTTCGGTTTCACAGTATACAAGGTGTGGGATATCTGGGTAGGTCTCCGTAGCTGTCCCAGAACATTTGCAGGTCTGGATCAGGCCGTGGACTATGAATTGTTCCGTCCTGTCCTCATCCCAAACGAGCTCTTGGGCTCTGCCCCCTCCGGCTGCCGCCGCTGTCCCGGTAACAGACGCTGTCAGACGCTTTGCTCCTGTCGGATCCCTGAGCTGCTGTGCTGGGAAGGGCAGCAGGGAGGATTTCCCTTGGATTCAGCTCCTTTTTGAGCTTTACTGGGGTCCGAGGCAACGGCTCTGTGCTGTCGGGGCCTGGTGAGTGTTACAAGAGCAGGGTTTGGCGTGTCCATAACACGCCAGGTCCAGGCTGTTGTCCCTGCCAGGGCATAGCTGTGCTAGGAACTGTGACCTAGCAGTTGTTTTTTCCACTTTGGCAGCGTTGCTTTGCCTTTGTTTCAATCCCAGCACTCTAATTTTGCCTCCCTGTGCATTTTCCCCCCAGTGATGCGTTTTCAGCTTGTAATAAGCAGTTGGGTTTCTCTTAAACAGCTCCTGCATTTTGGCCTCGAGTGTTTGTCTGTCAGTGGTTTCAGCTTCCAGCCACAACGAGGGTTTTGGGGCTTGCAGGAGAAGGTTTGGGGGTGAAGGATGGTTCCAGGAAGCCTTTGATGGGTGAAAGTAGTGTGAGATCACAGAATCCCAGAATTGTTTAGGTTGGAAAAGACTTCCAAGGCCATTGAGTTCACCCTGTGCCTGATCCCAGCCCAGAGCACTGAGTGCCACATCAGGCATTCCTTGGACATCTCCAGGGATGAGGACTCCAAACCTCCCTGGGCAGCCCCTTCCAAGGCCTGACAACCTCTTCCATGAAGAAATTCCTCCTGGTGTCCAACCTGCACCTCCCCTGGCAAGGGAAACTCCTTAAAATCATGCAGGAAGCTGCAGGAGCAGGTAGTGTCTGCAGTCTGCTGGATCCCTTCCAGCTCCTGGGGTCCCCTGTCTGGAGCAGGGAAGGGACAGGGTGAACCCACACAGAAAGCTCTGGCGCTGGGGTTTGGTTTGTGTGCAGGTGATGCTGCCCTGAGGGAGGGAACGTTTCACCCGGTGGAAGTGGGGAACCTGAGCCAAAGTGGTGTTTCCAGTCAGGGGATGCTGGTGCCTTCACTGCTAACACTCAAACAGGGATTTTCATATTGATTGGACTCAAGGAAGGGGAAAAAAAACCCCAATCCATAGTTTTCGAGTGGTTGGTTCCCTGATCTGGGGGATCCCAGAGTGGCCCTCACGGGCCTGTTCCTGTGGCCTCTGATGGCCTAAAGCCACGGGTGAGCATCACATGGAAGTTTGTGTCCCCTGGCTGAAGTCAGCCCTTCCCTTCCCAGGCTCCACAGTCCCAAGGTGCTGCTGGAGGCGCAGGGAGCCCTGCAGGCTCTGGGATGTTGCAGAGTACTCTGTGCTGGTGCCAGCTCAGCCCTGCACCCTGGGGTGCTCCTGGGCAGTGCTGAGCACTTTGCAGCCTCAGTGGGGTTCAGCCATCGGTCACCTCGGGGGCTGAGCATTCACCTGTTCCCAGGGACCTTCCAAGCCGTGCTGGCCCTGAGTGTGGGATTTCCTGGAGCGTGACTGTACCTTTCTCACGGGTAATCTCAGCCAAGCCCAGGTGTGCCAGAAAGAGGGCATTGGAGAGAAAATCCTTCCTGGATTCCAGTACTTGGATTACGTGGCCATGTTCAGTCCGTTGGAATTCTTCCCTCCGGGTTTTTATCCCCTTTGCTGTCCTTTCCCTGCCTGTGCCCTTTTGGGCATGGTGAGGCACACATGGGCATGTCCCTGTGCCCGTGGGTTGGATCAGGGGCTGTAGTGGCAGCTGGGACAAGGAAGGAGGCAGCTACTTGCTCTCAAGGGTACGTGCCACCCTTCTTTGAGCTCAGCAAGTCCCCCAGGAGCCTAAGGCAGCAGCACCCCAAATTACCCATTCAGGCTGCTCCTGCTCTGCCTTTAGCACGGCCCGAGCTTGGAGCTTCAGAGTCACCTTCCTGCTTTTAACGAGGTGTCCTGGGGGCTGGAGTGGGGCAGTGCCTGCTCCTGGGAGACCCTCAGCTGTGGGAGGGGGTGTCCTGGTAGGAGAAGTCCCCCACCATCAGTGTCTGTATTTCAGGCGAGTCCTGGTCCCCAGCTCTGCCTTTTTGTGGCTATTCTTAGTTAACTGGATTTCCCTGGATTGTCTCTCCAGGCAAAGACTGTGTCGCTGTTTGTTATTCAGAATTCTGAATAGTTTGGGAACGGTAAAGAGGGCGAGAAACTCAAACTCCCCTTAAAGCAAGCGAAGGACTTTTCTGTCTCTGGAGCTTTCTCCAATCAGGGGAATAAATCCATGTGTCCTAAGAGAGGGTTGTTTTTCCTGCACTAAACTGAACCCGGAACAGCCGGGGCAAAGCTGGGAGGCAGTGTGGAGATTGGCTGAGCTGTGGGATTTTCCAGCTGGATTTACATATCGCCCACTGCTCCGCATGCCTTTGTGTTTACATCACTGGGGAGCAATCCACACACGCACACACGTAGCGGAAGAGGCACTTTGGCCGAGGAAAAGCCTGTCCACAGCTCAGGAATTGGGCATGGTGGTGGCATCTTGCTGGGCTCTGCCGCTCCGGGATGGCCAAGGGTGAGTTTCCTGCAAGGAGAAGTGTTTGCTCCGGGTGCCGGGTGTCAGGCTGTCGGCAGCATTCCCGGGGAAGCTGCTCCGCTTCAGCAGTGAGGGAGGAACTGTTTTCATCCCTCAGTGGAGAGGAGGAGGTACCTGGAATCCAGCATCAGTTTGGAAGTGGGTACCTGTGGCGTGTCCAACAGCTGGAGCTCTGTTACGCTGAATTTATGATCCTTCAGAGTGACCTTTGCGAGGACGTGGAATGCTTGATTGCAGCAACCCAGCAAGTGTGTTCTGAGATTGTTCCTGGTGTTTCAGAAGTGGGAAATCCTCAATATTCCTTAGGCAGAGTTGTGAGCACAGAAGCCAAGTTTGTGAGGAGAGGCGCTGCCTCCCCGGAATTCTGAGTCACCCTGGGGGAGAGAGTTTAATCCGTTGTGTTTGGGGGTTGTGGGACACTGAGTGGTGCTTCTGTCTGAAAGCTGTCAGTAGATCTGCCATGGTGGAAGTGTCCACATTCACTGATTTCTTTCGGAATCAAGGATTTGGTGCCTGTTTCTCCCAAGATCACTAGTTTGAGCCATGAGTGTTGGTGCCTCCTGCTTGTTCTCAGTGGCAAAGTCCAAGGAAACTGTACAAAAGAAGAACAGGTGACTGGAATTTGCTGGATTTTTTTTTTCTGAAGGAGATTGCACATTTCAGCTGTGTTTTTGAAGTGTTTGAGTTGCATCCAGAGGGCAGAGAAGAGTGTGTGTGATGGAGTGTCAAAGCTTTGGAGGATGTTGGGGGGAACAGGGGGTGGAAGTGATACTTTGCGCTTTTTGAGTCATGGTTATGGGCTCAGGTTTCTTATGACTTTAATCTGGAAGAATCCCATAGTGTGGTGGGGTGGTTACAGCTTTCCAGAAGATGCAATGCAGCCAACCATAAGGCAAAGCAGTTGGAAAAGGCCTCAGCCATGGCACAGGAATTGAGGAATAAAGGAGAGAGGAGCTTTGATTGCTTTGGGTCTAGCAGGACTCCAGGAGAGCAGAAGCCAAATTTTTCCATCCCCCAGACTTTGCTGCTGACCTGCCATGTCTTCAAGGGTTTTCAGTTGAGTTGCAAGCCCCTCTATCTACCAGATTTACTCCAGGGAGACCAACAGCAGAGCTGAGCCAGCCCACAGGACCCTTGTTCTCTCTGTCAGACAAGTCTGAGGAGCACCAGTGAGCACCGGTTGTGGTGTGGGTGACTGTTCTCAGCTTCTGAAGATCTTTCATCAACATCTGCTTTGCACAGAGCTGGCCATTCCCTCCTGAGGAACTGCAGCAGGACTGAGATTTTTGCCTTGAACGGGGAGGGTGTTGTTGGTTTCGGGGCTTGGATGGGGTTTTATTATTTTTCCTTTACCAAATCCACAGTTTAACAATGTGATGGTCTCGGAAGGGGCCTGTTCTTTGAGGGAGGATATGGAAGAGCACAAGCTGTGAAAGGCACAGCACAAAGCTCTGGAGTGGCAGGGCCAACTTTTAAAGCACCTTTTGATTAAGGTCCTTGTGTGGCAGAGCTGTGAATGTGCTGTTCCTGCCCAGCAGTGACTGAGGAGGTGCTGAGCCCACACAGGACGATTTTGGTTGCAGGGTCAGAACTGTTGAGCCGTGGGCTGCCTAACAAAAATGGTGTTGTAGGTGGATCCTTGCAGGTTACCTGAAATGGAAATAAAACTTCAAATGTAGCTTTTGTGTCATGGAACAGCACTGAGTATTGGACTCTGTTCTGATTTCTAATTTAATTTTATTTTTCTGAGAAAATTGAGGTGCTTCATTTCACCAGAGCAATCACTTTTGATCCAGCTATGGGGGCATTTGAAAGTTACAGCTTCAGGTTTTAACATGAAGTATTGCAAATATTCTTCTATCCCAAGGCTTCATTATCCTTTAGGAAAAGCACCATATGAAATGCTTTTCCTTTCCATTTGTTCAAAGGCATGGCAGTGTTCAAACAGCTGTTGAATGTGCTCTCACAGCCCTGCAGTCAGTGGAAGCGCTGGTAAAAGTAGCAGCAATTAAAAATATCCCTTTTATTTTTAATGATGATGGCTCGGTACAATTATGGTCTCACTGTAAGACACTCAGAAAAGCTGGTGTGACTTACAAGAAAAACTTAGGAACAGTTAAAAGACTCTTCTACAGATTCATCAGGTGGAGGTGCCGTGTCCTGTCAGGCTGAACTTCTGTTTGTATTTTATGTCCTTCCTGCACTGACTGACATCTAAAGAGTGTAAGAAATGTCCTGCTGGGTCAGGTCTTTTAGATTTTAGCTCGTCTACCACGTCTTCGTCTCCTTAGTTTTGTGGGGTTTTTCATAAGTTCTTCACCACCAACGTGGTGTTGACTGCTTGGAAGAGCTGAATGTCACCTGCAGATGTGGTGATTTCACTGCTGGCTTTTATTCACCATCTTCCCCTGGGAGCTGGAACGAGCTGGCTCAGCAGTGGTGCTTGGGAATCCTGGCCTAGTGTTCCCTAGGCTGAGGAGTGACCACTGGGCTCCACTGTCTGTTTCCATCCGTGTCCCAGGAGAGGTGTCTGTCTCAGGGATCTGCTGTAGCTCTGCATTCCTACAGCCTGTGCTGTAGAGGTCAGACTGGATTCTGATTGTCCTCCTCACCCTGATGAGGTGCTGATGGTCACAGAATAGTTAATTAGCCCACAAACACCCTGTGCCCTTGGCACCTGCTTGCTCTGGCCTTGTCCCACAGAGCTGTTGGAGCTTTCCTTGGAGTATTTCCTTGAGGATGTGCCAATACTCTCAAGGATGTGTAACCTTTCTTGTTCTGCGTGCAGTGTCGTAAGAGGAGCAGAAGTTCGTGTGTACACCATAAATACCCAAGCTGTGAGATAAGAAAGTTCACGTCAGCCAGAGGCTGTTCCAGGCAGGGCAGGATAACCCATGCCTGCCTTTCCCACTAGCAAGCACTCCTGCTGTGGGACAATTTGCCAGCCCAGTAGTTTCCTTCAGGGTGAATACCCTTGGAGAGAGCCTCAGTGGGCAGACAGCAGGCAAAGGAAGACCCAGCAGATGTAGGAGAAGTCGCTGAGCCCCAAGGACTGGTGGTTGTGTGAGGAGGAGACTGTGGCTGGTGTCTTGGAAAGGTGACTCTGTGCCGTGTGGGATACTGTGGCTGCCAGCCACTCCCTGCCATGTCACATCTCCCTGCAGGATCTAGGGCCGTGCCCATGGCTCTCCCAGAGTGCAGCTGGAGCACAACCCCCAGCAGTGCCAAGGTGTGGTTCCTGCACTGGGAACTGGCTCCTGATGGGGATGCTGGTGAGGAATGGGGTACTCCATTCCTTCTCCTCGTGCCGTGGCCCCCCTCAAAGTCTGGGCTTTGAGCTTGATTGTCAGGATCTTCAGCAGACTATTGGGAATAGCCAAGGCTGTGTGTGTGCTCTGGGGCTGAGGGAAGGGAGGGCAGACCCTTGAGGTTCTGTGCCAGTCCCACCAGACCCCAGGGCTCTGGAATTAGCCAGGCCACTGGTCCTGATTCTCCTCCCAGCTCCTCCACCACAGGGTGATCTGTGGCTGATCCTGTTGGATCTCCCCTCAGCAGTGGGGAGAAAGCACTGCTTGTCCTGCAGCTGCCTCTGCAGCTACTGTTGGTTGGGTTTTTCCTTGCCTGGATTACTACAGTAGGATTTTAAGGCTTTTCTTTTCATTGAGTCTCAAAAGCCTCGAGTTGATCCCTGTGATATGCAAATGTTGAAACCTATCCCTGCCCCTCCTCACATCTGGTTATGATCAGCTGTGGGATTTACTGAATATTGGGTCCCCACAGCTTCCTTTTTCCAGGGGAGATTTTTTTCCCCCTCTCTGTTTACTGTAAAAAACACTGATGTTGCATGTTAAAAAATAAAAAATAATTAAGTCCAGGGAAGGAGAATCTGTATCACAGGCTGGGTTCCCAAAACCAGCCGCCCAAAAGGGTCACTCATCCTCCAGGCCTGGGAGCACAGGACAGTGTAGTTGGCAGGGTTCAAATGCCAAGCAAAGGTGCAGGGATCTGGCTGTAGAGTGCTGTAGGAAGCTGGTATTAGTGTTGACAACATCAGCTCTTTTCTGCCTCCTTTTAAATTCGTTGATATCAGTTGGAAAAGGTTCTCAGATGGAAAGGAAGGTGTGAGGAGCTTGTCAGACAATGCTTTGGAAGAGGCATCTGCTCTGTTGAAATGCTCCTGTCTGTGGTGGGTGCAGAGGTTTGGGCTGAAATTAGGCATTGCTGTGGCAGCTGGTGTTGTGCAGCCTGGCTGATATTCCGCTCAACATTTTTTCCATTGCTCACATTCCTCTGGTCTCTGCTTGGAGCAGACACGAGCAGGCTCCCTGCTGCTGCTGCAGGTACCTTGCTCAGCCAAGCTGCAGGCTCAGGTCATGCTTAAAAGAAGAGTGGAAAATCTCTGTATTCCACATTCCCTCCCTCACTTTGGTTTTATTGGAGGTTCCCAGGCAGGGATGGGTCATTGCAGTGGCTCAAGTGGCTGCAGTCACTGCTTGTGGCACATCTGATCCAACATTTAATGATATCACAGAACTCCTCACGCCGTCAGTTATCCCCATTTTTGTTTTCCCTGAGTGTATCCCATTGCTTGAGTCTCCATCTGTTACATCTGAAGGTGATACATACCCTGAAAATGAGAGGGAACGAAGCTCTGTCTGAGTCTCCAGACAGCCCACGGTCCTCCATCAGGATGGGCTTCCTCTTTCCATCCGGGAATGACTGTTTGCCCTAAACCACAAGAGGAATATTTGGTATGCAAGGTTCCCTTAACCTTCACTGACATGGCTGATGAAGGGGGAGCATATCCCTGCTCCTTCCTTTTGGGTGGTGCAGGATAAAAGGTGTGTGGGTAGGTGTTGCTGAGGTTCTCTGAAAAAGGGATCATGGATTCATATCCCAGGAAAGTGGAATATTTCTCTATTTCCACCCAATAATGGGAGGTGGAGAGTGCTGAATCCCTTTTCCAGAGGAGAGTGGTGAGCCCAGCTGTACTGCTAGATGTAGGGAACCTGCAGAGAGGGGAATTTTAGGGATACACGTGTTATCGGACATGAGATAATGCAACCTTGAGACGGGAAATCTCAGGAAATGCAGCAGTTTGTGCCATCACTTGTAGAAGTACTAGCTTTGTTTAATTTATGAGCACTGTATCATCTGGAGACCCCAGCTGGGGATCTCTCATCTTCAGGCTTTGTAGTTGAAGAGGGGAATCTTCAGGCTTGTGCAGAAGGGGGGAACTTTTGCCGGGAGGAAGCTGAGAGCTCTAGTGGCTCATCCAAAGCTGCCAGAGGGAGAGAGGCTGAGTGAGTGGGGTTCAGATCTCATGTGGCCACAGCCAGTGGCCCAAACCCTTTCTCTGCCCTCTTCCACCTCCCACCCTCCTGGTTCCCTCTGCTCTCTGTACCCTCAGGAACACGGACAGCAGTAAAAGGATCTGATGGCCCAAGGCAAACTTGTGGCTTGCTGGAGCCCAGCTTTAAACTCCGCAGGTCTCCCTGCTGCAGCAGCACAACTCTGCCTCATTCCTGCTGCTTTTGAGACAGCTCCAGACTCTGTGCTCAGCATCTCCTCGGGGATCTGGCATTTGCAAGCAGCCAGGACAGTGCTGTCACGTGTGTGAAAAACATTATCCAGATCCCTGGTTTTCGGATGGTTTTGGGTTTGGTTTCAGGGTTTCTGTTGGTTTAGTTTTTCTTTGGAATTCTGGTTTTTTATGATTTTTGACCATAGTTGTTTCTGAAAGTTTAGACCTGAGCAGCAATTCCCTGCTCAGGATTCTGCTGCTGCTGTTCCTGGCTGCCTGACAGCTGTTGGATCCAGAGCTGCAGGGAGCCCCAGGAAGTGCTGTGTCAGGCCCCGAGCAGAACCTTGGCCGAGGACAGCTCGAGTATCACCTTTGCAATGTTTAAAATGCGTGTGCAGGATGTGCCCAGCCCTGTGTCCCAGGGCTCTCCAGGGAGGTGAGGGAATCCCTGGACAAATCTCAGGTCACAGCTGTGTGGTGGGATCCTGTTTCTCTCCGAGCCTCAGTTTCTGTTCCTGCAAAGTGGAGAAATCACGGTTTTTATAAAGAGCTTGGAGATTTAGGACTTGTCACTCCCAGATAAGAGAAAACCAACTGCTAGAAACACCTGAGACACTTCCCCTCCCTGGTGCCTGGCTGGGCATTGTCTCTGAGGGAAACTCCTGCCTGCCTGAGCCAGGAGTATCTCTGTGTGATGGCAGAGGAGCTGCAGCTCCTTCCTAAGGGTGTCCTGGCTCTGAAGGAGACTGAGAGCATCTTGTCAGATTTGCTGGGACAGCAGCATAATTGTGCCCTGAAGCAGCATCAGGTTTCAGCAGAGGTTAAAGAAAGCAAACTCCATGTGTTTTTGCAGATTATTGTTGTGGATTTCTTGACTTTGCAAACTTGAGCCTAATGAAATGGTGGAGGGAGAGAAATGAGGCTCTTATTGAAAGATAATAATGTATTTTAAAAATGCTGAACGTTCATCTGGGGGCAATTTGAAGGAATCTGATTTTGTCCTCGCCTCTTGCTTCTGAAAATCCAGCTTTATGTCAGTTTGGGTAAACACTCAGGCTTAATGCTGCAGGAGAGTGAGCCCAGGAAAATTCACACAACAAACCTAACTCCCTTCGTGTCCTTCTTCTTCCACAGAGCAAGTTTCCCATGACTAACAGATGCTGGCCTAGATTATGAGCTCAAACAAGAGCGCTCGCTACAATCGTTTCTCCAGTGGCACAACAAACATCACTACTTCTGAAAACACTAACGGGGTAAGGCCACTGCTGGTGGCACAGAGAGGGGACAGGGCTGCTTCCTGTGTTCTCATCCTTTCTTTTGAAATATGGTATTTTCTTGCCACTTAAAATCTCACTATTCACAGATAAAAGCTGGGAATGTGTATGCAGTATTTCACCAGCTCAGGCAAAGTCTGAAGGCTTTAAATGCTTAATTTTTTCAATATTTCAGACAAGAATGGAAACAACTTTTGGACCAGCCTTCTCTTCTGTGACCACCATCACAAAGCGTGAGTATTTCATGTGTACAGTATCTCCCCAGAGCACTGGGTGTGATCCCAGGGTGGTTGTTGTTGTACAGATCATAAGGCTATTGGGAGAATCCCTCTGGTTATTAACCAGGTGCTGAGGGGCTGGGTTTGGTGTTATGCAGCCCAAGTGTCCTGACGTGATGGAAATGAGCAGGCACAGGAATTTTCTCCCCTCAGGCAGACTGAGCAGTACCACTGAGAAGCCCCTGCTGAAAACAGAGCAGTTTTCAGTACAACAGGGTTTGATACTGAGCTCAGCACCAAATCTTATTGATCCCTGTGACAATCACCACCAATGCTGAAAATTTCCATCTTCACTCCGTGCCTGACTGTGAGTCACTCTGGAGCTTTGGTAAAACCCCGTGGCCATTTTTAGCTCAGACAGGAGGGGATGCAAATGTCCCTGCTCATTTAGAATTCCTGTGCCTTATTCCTCAAAGCTCAGCAGGTGAGGGGAGCCTGAGCCCTGGCACGTGGGGTGAATGTAGGAAGAGGCCTGGTTTCATTTTGGAATACAAATATCCGTCCTTTAATGGAGACAAAAAGACTTGACACCGATTTAGATAAGGAAATGAACATCTGCCCGAGAAAAATGTTTGGATTACATTTGTCCTGGACTCTGGATGGTTTTGGACTCCCGAATATTTACATTCAGGCTTTTATACGAGTCAGTAACACGATCTCTGTACAAATATCTCATATTTAATTTAGCATGCCTCCCCTGTGCCTCAAGAATATCCAGACCTCCCTGAATCCAGGCAATTTTTTTTGGTGACTGAGATACATGGGAGTATAAAGTTTCCTTTTAATAGTATTTTTAACCTGTGGACCTGACAGAATATTATCTGAGCTCTTCTGTGGGCAAGCTCTCAGAGATCAGGGTTGTTCTACCTGTGCTGATGTATCTAGTCATGAACTGGCATTGGAGAATCCCCGGTCTTTTCTTTTTCTATGGAACACGTACAGCTGCAGAGGCTGGCCCATAGCTTGGAAATGTTTCTGAGGAGCCTAAATGCTTGTTTTTCTTTTTTAACTCCACTTAAAGCTGACGGGACCAATACTTTCAAGCAGCACCGTCGGACCCCGTCCTCCTCCAGCACCCTCACCTACTCCCCACGGGATGAGGACGATGGCATGGTAGGTGTTGCCAGGACCCTCCTGACTGGTTTAGCTGGTTAGAAGTGAAATGAGAGGTGTCTGGAGCTCCTCTGGGCTCCTCTGCCTCCCTCATCATTCTCTGTGTTGCATGTGCCCAGAGGCAGGACCAGCCTCAGCATTCCTGGCTGCTCCCGTTGTTGGTGCCAGGGGGAAGCAGCTCATTCTGACCTGGGGCTTTAGGCTGGAGCTGCTGGTGCTGCTTTTCACACTGTTTCAAATTGTTATATGGGTCCAAAGCCTGGGAACTACAAATGCCACAGCCTCCTTGTGAGGGTGTACCTGGCTCCTGGGAGAGCAGGGAGCTTGGGAGGAAACAGCCCCTGCTGGAGATGTCTGGGCTGTGACTGGGGCCAGGCACTCTCCGTGTTGGATGGATCCCAGCTGGCTCTGCAGTTATGGCCATAGAATCCATTCCTATTCCCACCTCCAGATGGGGCCTCTGACCACAGGGAGCGGGTTTGGAGCCTGCAGAGTGGGATGTTGGATGTTGCTGGGCTTCCCACACAAACCATTCCCGTGTCTCCCAATATCTTGGTGGAAAAGCAGTTCCCAGTTTTGTATCCAGTTTTCTCACTCACTTCTGAGTGAGTTCATTTTGGGGAATTTAGTAATTCAACAGTCTCCAGGGTTAGCTGCTTGGAGAGAAATTAAATTCGCTAAATCAATTAAATCAAGACCAGCAACAGCAAAGCAAACCTCGGTGAAAGGATGGACATCTCCGAGGCTGGACCTTCTCCTGTCCGTGGTGCTCCAGCCACATCTCACAACCACAAGCTCTGTTGAGATCTAAGCATCTAGTGAGCATGAGATCTAGTAGCAGACTTCAAATTTAAGTACTGGTAGACTTAGGTTACAAGACCCAATTTCCAAGCCAGGCATAAATGGATCACTGCTGCTGGAATTAGGCACTGGCAGAGACTGGGGTCAGCAACAGTACGGAGCTGCAGCACTTCTTAAAATAAATTTGACACCAGATTGCAAAGAGTTTTATTGTCAGCATCCTATAAAGTTCCTTCTGTTGCTCAGAGATCTTGCTGTGTTTTATGTGAGCCCGTGGGGGTTTTGTTTGTTGTTGGTCTTTTTTCTAACAAGTCCTCTGAAAATTTGCCTGGTGTCCTTGGCAAATGCAGCTCTCCAGCCCACCACTGACCCCACGAGCTGGGCCAGTGTTCAGGTCACCCTTGACTGTCAGCATGGACCCATGGGCTGGGCTCACAGTGCCCTTTTCATGAGCTGGGCAGTTCTCACAGGGCAGAGGGGAGGATTTTTCCAGAGGAGGGGATGCTGTGGTTATTTCATTTAGCCAGGTCTGATGAAGAAACTCCTTGACTCATTTGAAAACCCCACTGACATGAATTGGGGTGTGCAGCCAAGAGTGGGGGAGATCTCTGCTGGGAGGCAGCTTCAGTCCTCTTGGACAGTCTCAGCCCACTTTCCCTGGAGTGTTAAATATTCTTTAGCAAAAATAGTGAGAGGATTAATGAGTGGTTCAGGAAGCAGTGTGAGGTGCTGACAAACCAGAACCGCCCTGGTCCTGCACTGCCTGCTGCTCCAAACAGACTCACTAACCCTCTTAGGAAGCTTCATTTGCTTTGTCAAGAAATAATCTGGGATTTCCCTTCCTCATCACTGAGTTTTCCCTCCTCCAGAAGCTGCCAAATGCTTCTCAGCCATCAGAGAGACAGTTGGAGACAAGTCAGTGCCCTCCTGTGACCTCCACCACCCCTTTTTCTTTCCTTTTAAAGCTGCTGTTAATGAAAGGAAAGCAGAGCAGTGTGTGCTGTGTGCAAGGCAGGGATTACTGGTGCTGCAGGTTCCCACCTTGCTGTGCCTTCATGGAGCTGGAGCCTTCACCTGGAGGCTGCTCCTGTCGCTGAGGTGATGGGAACTGCAGCTAAAGATTGCAGCTGAATATTGGAACAGTTGGATACTGTGGATGGAGGCTGCCTGGCTCTCCAAAGTCTGTTGTTTACAGGGAGCTTCACCTCTGAGCCAGGGGCTGGATTGAATTACCAGCAAAAAACTCTCCATCTTCCATCAGTTGTTCAAGTGCTCCATCCTTGGGCTGTTTGAAGGTGTGCCTGATGTTTAGTGCAGAAATAAGGTCTCTTGAGTTTTATTCTTGTTTGCTTAGCAAAAGCCAGGCTGCAGATACCCAGAGGGTCTGGAACTGCCAGCACACCCTTTGCCATCTGTGTTGTCCCCACAGCCCAGGGGGAGTGAGGGATCCTTCTCAGCACATCCCCTTCTCCCAGCAGTTAACAGCAGCATTACCTGAACCAGCACACAGGGAGCTGAGCCCAGAGTCTTACACAAACCTCCTAAGTCTGTGTCTCGCACCCCTGCCTCCTGAAAACACTGGAATGCTGCAGTCCCCCCTCTCCTTTGGTGATCCTCGCTGGATGTTCCTGGTGACAAACCTGCCTCCCTGCAGAGCCTGCCTTTGCTGCCCTCACCCCCCTGTCACCCCCAGAGTGGGAACTATGCACAGTCATTCTTGTTGTTTTAATAATTTCTGCTACTAGTGGAGGAAAATAATAAAATGAATGGATTCACATAAAATCGATTTACCTCATTATAACCATTCCTCCTTAAGGTTTACCTATTTAGTCAATAAATATGCTGTCTTTAAGAGAAAGACATTTATGCTTTGGCTTCTAAGCAGATGCAGCATTTCTGAGTTCCTCAGAACCCAGGATCATAAAAAGGAAGCAGCAGAGCAGTGTGAGGAACCATCAGGATCCTGTTCTGCTCCTCCTCTGCAGCCCAGCCAGGCCACACTCGGACTGCAGCGTGCTTTGTCTCTGGGGAAGGCAGCAGCCTCTGAACCTCATCTTGCAGCTTTCATTGCTGAATTTCCTGCCGGCCCCACTGCCCTCCTGCATTGCCTTTGTCTTTGGGTCTGGTGTCACCCACTTGCACCCAGGGCAGGCACACAGAATGCAGCTCACGAGGTTTAGATGGAGCATGAGGAAAAGTGTTTTGCTCACAAGGTGCAGGACAGGAACTCAGCAGAGTCTGGTCCGTGCAGCTTTCCCTGTTCCTGCTGGGCAGTGCCAGGCCTGGCCTGGGCCAGGGAGAGTCCCTTTTCCAGTGGGCAGCCAGGGATCTCCAGAGCTCCTTCCAGCCAACACCCCCCAGAGCTAGAGACTGACATAGGCTAGAGCCAAGCCTTGGAGAGGAGTGACACGTGCAGATGCCCCATCCGTCATCCCTTGTCTGATGTGTCTGAAGCCTCTGGCTTCATTCTCCCATTTCTTTGTCAAAGCATCCATTCTGCTCAATGAAGACCTTTATTCCTCCTCTCTGCACTTTTCCCAGTCCACCAGCAGCATCTCTTCCAGAGTAACCCCACAGTAGCTGTGCTCCCAGTTGCACTGAATCCCCAAATCCGGTCACCCCATGGTCTGCAGTCTCCAGTGGCTCTTTGACACCAAATGGCACCTTGGCTATGTGCTGATGGTTGATATTCCACCCTCGGAGATGTGCTGCTGGTTAATATTCCAGCAGCAGCATTCCCTCAAAGCCAACCCCAAGGCCACCATAGCCAGAGGGCTTTCTCTGGATTGGTGCACGCAGTGTCCGCTCCACTCTCCCTCCCGAGCAGGAAGCGGCAGAGCCGGGCTCAGAGAGAATTCAATAGAAGGAAGTCTCCGCACTTACGCAAAGAAATTTGGCAGAAGTTAGATAGTGAGTGGCAACAACAAGTGCTGCTGCAGAGATTAGAGACCTTGCAGGAGCTGGAGCAGTCTCTGGGGGAGATTTACGGAGCTTTCCATGAAGGATTAATTCTTCCAGACAGTTGCTTTGCGGGTGTGCACGGTAAGTGTGCAGGGAATGCACCTTGGGAGAAAGTGATGTGCTTGGAATTTCGATGTCAGCCTGGCTAAGGGAGTTAAACCCGAGAGATTCGTGTCTCTGGGCACGGTGCAGGGAAGGGCACACAGCAGCAGGGCTACTCGATGCAGCTGGGAATGGAGCAGCTGAGTGTTGTGGAGGGGGAAAACTGAACTTGAAGGCTTTTCCTGGAGTTTGGGAATGATTTGCACTGACCAGAGCTGCTCTGTGTCCGCAGCCTCCGATCAGCACCCCGCGCCGCTCTGACTCCGCTATCTCCGTCCGCTCCTTGCACTCCGAGTCCAACATGTCCTTGCGCTCCACGTTCTCACTCCATGAGGAAGAGGAGGAGCCAGTAGGTATTTGGGATTGTCTGAAGGAGCAGGATTAGGAAGCTCAGTGTCAAAAGAGTAACTTAGTAGACTGTTGTGAGTACACAGAGCTCTCACGGGCAGATTTTGTGCAGTGCCTGGCTCAGATTCCTGCTTTTAACTTTGTTTCCACCACTGACTTTGCTTCCTTATGTACCATTTCCCTGCCTGGAAAGCAAGGGAAAGAAAGGGAGGCTTTTCTGCTTCCCAGAAAAACTGTAAGTCTTTGCAAAGTCCTGTGTGATTCCCTGGCCCTGCAGCAGAGCAGGGTGGGTTGCAATGTTCAGGCTGGTGGTCTGGCCCCAGGCAGCAAGAGAAATACAATTCCCCTTGGATTTGGAGTCCCATCCCCATTCAGGGCTCTGTGGCACCCCACTGACTTGATTGTTAGCCCCAGGAGGGTGCAAGGAATTGTCCTCACCTTGGGGGAGGATACTTTTAAACTGAGCTTAGCTTGTGACCCAGTAACCAACCCCAAACTGGATGAATAAAAGGTCAGGCAGCGTTCTGCCACTGATCTGGGATAAGAGTGTGTTTCATATTTAGGAACCCAGGGGGGTGTATTTGCATTTCTGAGAGCAGCACGGGATGAAAAGACAGAGCAAACTGCAGAGATTGATTGGAAGTGCTCTGAAATGTGAGCATGGAGAGCCGTGGTGCTCTGGGAGGATGTGCTTGGAGCCCTGTGCTGGCAGTCCTAGTTGGTAAACAGAATGAAGAGATGGGCCCATTGCAGCAGAAACAATGTTGTTTCTACTTCCTAAGGAATGAAGGAGTCCTTCCTTCAGAATGTTTCAAAAACATGAGTGCAGGCTGCTTTAAAGTTGCTTTTAAGCTCAGGCTTTGTACAATTTTGACAACTCTACGTTCAGTCCAGCCAAGGACAAAGACCCAGCCAGTGCAGCTCATGCGGTTCTGGTGACTTGAATCATTGGCAAAGAAGTTGGTCTGTGCAATTTGCTGTCAGGTCCTGATCCTGCCAGATGCTGGTGGCCCCCAGTTTGTGATGAGCTGAGGGTCTCCAACCATTCCCAAGTTCATTCTTCCCCTACTGGAACTCAGCAGATCCAGACAGAATTTTACGTTGAGATGATGAAATCCTCAGTGTGCCCCAGGCTTCACAAGGCTCAGCACTGAGGGGTTATGTTATTCCTTCTGCAGAGCTGCAGGCTCTTGGTTTGGACTAATCCCCGCTCTCTCTGTCCCTTTGTGTGCCCTGCAGGAGCCCCTGGTGTTTGCAGAGCAGCCGTCCGTGAAGCTGTGCTGCCAGCTGTGCTGCAGTGTGTTTAAGGATCCAGTCATCACAACCTGTGGGGTAAGGCAGGGCTCTCCCAAATATCCTGTGTGAGCCAGAGCCAAGCCTGGACTGTCCCCTCTGGCTCTCCCTGGCGACTGTCAAGCAGAACTAGGGCTTGCTTAAAATGGGGTGGCTTTTCCCAGGAGTGCTGTACTGTCAGTCACCCTATCCTGGCCATCTTCAGTCTCCTTGCTGTGGCTTCCATGGGGTCGGAAACTCCTCCTGAAGGGCTCTGCTGGAGCTCCTGGGCATCCCAGGAATGGCTGTGCTTCAGTTGTGAAGGAAGTGTTGCTTGTAAAACAAGAATGGCTTGAAGCTTCATTTAGTTAATGCTTGCAAAGGGATTTGAGATCCTCAAATGAAAGGCACAGGGTATTATGAATATTCTTCTGGATTCCATTTTACTGGGATGTAATAGAAGCTGTATATTATTCCTGCTTCTGTGCTGCTTGTGAAGAAAGATGGCTTTGAGATGGCTCTAATGCTTCTGACGTGCTTCTGATCACCAGGATGGGGCTGTAGCAACAGGAGCAGAGCTCAGGATTGTTTATTGCAGTGAGGTTGCTATTCCCCAAAAGTGCTGGAAGCTCCTGCAGTTTGGCTGCACCATTCCAGTAAGCATCTCTGCACAGAGACACTGAGATTTACTGGTTAATGTGGAAAAATCCCCACTGCAGGAAGCAGCCTGGCTTCATCTGCAATCCTGGTCTGGCAGCTCTGGAGGGAGCTCGGTGCAGCTGTGCTGGGCAGGAAAAGGCCATGGAATCAGGGCAGCAGATAACAGCTCCAGAGAGGGACTCACAGCCCTGCCAAGAGCTGGCTCTGTGGCAGGGGAATGTGGCTGAGGAGGCTCCAGGGAATCCACGGGACAGGATCACGACCAGTGAAATGCTGCAGCCTTTATATTCATTAGTGTGTTAGATTGTGATTGCTACTTTGTCAAGTTAAACTGTCAGAACAGAGAGGGGACCTATTTAAAGTGCTCAAATTTACAGAGCATCTAATGGGCTTACAAACCAACTGTTCCATCTGCCTGACAGCTCCTGCTGCCTTGGAAGGGCTGCAGAGGGATGGATGTGATGGGCTGACTGGGCAAGGACAGGGAGAGGCCAGGCTTCCCCTTGTCCCTTCCCTTGAGGGCTTCTCAGGGGAATGAGAGGGATGACATGGGCCAAAGTGGAGAGCAGAGAAACCCTGTGCAGACATGGAGGGTAGGAAGGACTTGGATGGGGCTCTGAGCCTTGGTGTAGTGGAAGGTGTGCCTGCCCATGGCAGGGAATTGGAACTTGATGATCTCTAAGATCCCTTCCAACCCACACCATTCCAGGATTCTGTGATCCCATGAATATCAGAGTGTGGCAGAACATGCCCCTGGCTTTGGCTTCCACCATGATCATGGCCTGATCCTGAACGGGGAGAACATCAAAGCGCCTAACTATGTGTTCAGTACTCTCAGGAGCAGGACCTGTGCTGCACCCTGAGCTGCCTGAGCAAGCAGCTGGGGTTTGCCCTGTGATGCTGGACTAGAACTGGCAGAACAGCTGCTGGGGCCCCTGAGCCACAGGCTTTGGTATCTCCCACCTTTCCCATTGTTAGCCACAGGGAATAATTTGCCCGCTCTCGTTTTACGCTGACGCTGCTGTTCCTTTCTGTCTCCACAGCACACATTTTGCAGGAGATGTGCCTTAACATCTGGTGAGTACAGAACTGTTCTTGTGTGACACAGCCAAAATACTGTTATTTTCTGGTTTATTTGCTTTCACCTAAAGAGAAACCTGCAGAAAAAATGTCCAGAGGGCTTAAAACAAGCTGTCAGTCAGATGTGCCGCTGCAGCAGTGAGGGGTGGGGCTGGAGGCTGATGGTACACTCTGGAGAATGGGCACTGCAGAGAGGGCTGGGCCCTGCTCCTGGGCACAGGATGTTCTCAGATCTGGGAATATGCCATGGATAATCCCAGGATAATACACATCTCGCCCAGAGTTGACCCACTGATTTCAAACTGAAAGCTTTCTGTGGCTGCCTGGATAAAGAACCAGGAGCCACGTTTGGCATCAACCCCTCCTCCCCCATCCCCTCAGTGCCAGGGTTCTGGCCCCTGACTGAGCCCCACTGAGCTGCTTTAGCTCACTCAGCTCTTCCAGAACCCTGGGAGAGCCAATGCTGCTGGTCTGGACTGACCAGCTCCCGCTTGGGCTGGACTCTGGCTGCAAAAAACGCCTTTTTTTGGCACGAGCCTGTGCCCCTCTTGGCAAGGTGTTGTTCAACACAAAGCCAAACCATTGGCATTACCAGAACAGCAGGCCCTGAGGAGGCTCCCTGGGGAGTCCTGCAAAGCAGCAGCTCTTTCTACCTTAAGATTTTGGTGTTCCATATGCAAGAGGTCCCTCTGCTTTGCATGTTAATCCCCTCACCATGCTCTGCCGTATCAACCCCAACCCACAGATCTGTAGCAAAAGGCTTTGCAGTTGCAATCCCCATCTCTGGAGTGTTCAATAAGCAACTGGATGTGGCAGTGCTCAGTTAAAAAGGTTGTGACTGGTCCAAGGCTTGGACTTGATGATCTTGGAGGTCTTTTCCAACTGAAAGGATTCTGTGATTCAGGGGTTGCTGGCAGCAGGAGCTGAGCCCAGGCCTGGGTGAAGGGAGCAGGTTATGGATGGGGCATCTGGTGATGACACTCACCCTTCAGTCAGCACACAGTAGTCTGAATCAGTGTCAGCTTCTTTCATTGGCAGCTCCCTCAAATCATTATGGATTAACATAAACTGTGACTTTCCCAAGCCCCACGACAAACCAAAGATAATGGCTTGTGGACCTCGGGTGAATATTCCTGGCTCGTTCCATGGCCACTCACCTGGCTGACTTGACCAGGGAAGGCAGAAAGATACAATTTCCACGCAGGGGCTCTTGGAAACGCTCGTGCCCTGTCTCAGCCCTCACTGACCATGCCACCCTTCCCTCCCTGGCAGAGAAGTGCCCCGTGGACAACGCCAAGCTGACGGTGGTGGTGAACAACATCGCGGTGGCCGAGCAGATCGGGGAGCTGTTCATCCACTGCAAGTACGGCTGCCGGCCCGCGGCCAGCAGCAAGCCCACTGCCTTCGAAGTGGACCCCCGTGGCTGCCCCTTCACCATCAAGCTGAGTGCCAGGAAGTGAGTGCTTGTTCCAGCCTGCAGCCTCTCCAGGGAAAGGGCTGTGCCAGCCTGGCCTGCCTGAGCTGCCCTGCGGCTCTGGGGCCGTGCAGCTGCTGCCAGCACTGCTCTCTTTGGGTGTGCCAGGGTGTGGGATGGGCAGGGTGGCTTCAGGGGGCAGTTCAGATGGAAGCAGATGGGCTGGTGTCAGGGGTGGACACTGTTTTCTGTTCCCATCTTACCTGAGTGCCAGCACAGGGACAGGGGGTGCACTGTGAGAGCAGCCACCTCACATCTGGGATGAAACTCTGTGGCTGTGGTTAGGTAGAGACCACAGAGGATGGGATTCTTTTTGTAAGAGGAATTATCTTGGTTATATCCTGTGAATTTGAAATCTATCTCCCTCCCCATCCTAAAGGCATTCCCTGTTTTCCCTGTCCGTTGCCTGTTGTTGATGGCAGCTGAAAGCTCAGCCCATCAGCTGCACAAGTAGATGTGCCCTGTGAAAATGTGGCCTATTATTACTCTCAATTTTGTGGCCAAATGTGAATTTAAAGCTGGAATTGCAGTCTCAGAGCAGGAGGCTTTGG
Source organism: Monarcha castaneiventris obscurior (assembly GCA_026261815.1). Lineage (NCBI taxonomy): Eukaryota > Metazoa > Chordata > Aves > Passeriformes > Monarchidae > Monarcha > Monarcha castaneiventris. The sequence continues at coordinate 7,458,750 of JAMPIT010000856.1, read as the reverse complement.
ATCACCTGACAGCCTCACAGGGCTGGTTTCCTCCTCTCCCAACGATCTGTGTTGTTCCTATTAATTTTTGCTTTGTTGCTGATTTTCCCTGCCTTTGCTTTTCTCCATGGCAGGGATCATGAGAGCAGCTGTGATTACAGGCCCGTGCGCTGCCCCAACAACCCCAGCTGCCCTCCCCTCCTCAAAATGAACCTGGAGGCTCACCTGAAAGAGTGTGAGCACATCAAGTGTCCCCACTCCAAATACGGGTAAGGAGCTGATGCTTTTGGGTGGGGAAGATGCACTGAGCTCATTACTGAGCTGCTTTTTGGCTCCTGCAGCCTTGGGGTGGCCCCGAGGCCTCTGAGCAGCTCTCCCCAGTGCTGTGCATTGGCCTAAGGCTGAGCTTGGGGTTACAGGGATTGCAGGAGGTAGCCCCAGAGCCTCTGGGTTGGAACAGGCAGGTCACGGTGCCCCAGTGAAGAGGAGGGTGAGGAAGGTGCAGAGTGCTCAGGCAGAAGAACAGCTGGAGGAGAGTCAGAGCACAAAGAGAGGAGGATGAGTACGAGAGTAATTTGAGCACCGTGGCAGTGTCTTGCCAATGAGTCCTTGTCCCAGGGCAAGGGAAGTGCTGATCTGCCTCAGAGGGTTCTCTGTCACCCGAGCCCCAGGGCAGCCCCTGCTTGGGTTTACTGTTGCAGGAAGAGGATTCACCACAAGTTCTTCCAGCACTGGCAGAGGCCAGTGGTGGAGTCCCCATCCATGAGGAATTTTAGTGCTGTGTAGATGTGGCACTTGGGGACATGGGTTAGTGCTGGCCTTGGGGGAACAAGTGGACTCGATGGTCTTAGAGGCCTTTTCCAACCTCAACAATTCTGTGATTCCATGATCCTAAGCCATGTCTTGGCAGAGGCAGAGCAAGGCAAGTCCGGCAGAGCAGCCTTGACTCTGCTGTGCTGCAGGCCCAAGTCAGCATCTGCTGAGGTCAGCTGCAGTTTTTTCCACTGGTTTTTATGGCTCCTCATGAACACAGCAAACTGACACCACACTCTGTCTCCCGCCCAAGATCTGCTTTTCCTTGCAACTGCCCAGACAGACAGTCCAGTTTGGGGCCAATGCCCTGGCTGGAAGAATGGGAGCCGCTTGGCCTCTCTTGTCCTGCAGTTGGCCTGTCCCAGCAGGATCACAGAGTCATTAAAATTGGAAAGGACCTCCAGGATCATCAAGTCCACCCTTTAAAGGGTCATGAACCACAGTATCCCTGCTGCTGGCAGGAGGAGCAGGGCAGCTAGGGGCCCACACAGGCCTTGGAGCTCCACTGAGGAGCCAGTTGAGCAAGGAATCTCCACGTGAGCCCTGCTCAAGCCAGCATCTGCCTTCCCTTCAGGTGCACGTTCATAGGAAACCAGGACACTTACGAGACCCACCTGGAGACGTGCAAGTTCGAGGGTCTAAAGGAGTTCCTGCAGCAGACAGATGATCGCTTCCATGAGATGCAGGTGGCAATGGCCCAGAAGGACCAGGAGATCGCCTTCCTGCGCTCCATGCTGGGGAAACTCTCCGAGAAAATCGACCAGCTGGAGAAGAACCTGGAGCTGAAGTTTGGTGAGTCTGTACCTGAGGAGCTCTGTGGTCAGAGCTGTAGGGACAGGGCAGCTCTTTGGGTGGTGCATTGCAGGGCTGCTTTCCCTGCTGATTGCAGCAGCGTGTTCTGGGTTGGGTAGCAGTGGGTGCCCTCTGCCTGTTCCCTGGGGTGCCATCAGTGGCTCTGCAGTGACTGTGGGCCTGTCCCTCTCTCGCAGATGTGCTGGACGAGAACCAGAGCAAGCTGAGCGAGGACCTGATGGAATTCCGCAGGGACGCCTCCATGCTGAACGTGAGGGGGGGCCCTGGGATGGAGTTAGCTGGCTCTGCTCCTAGCTAGGCTTCTGCTGCAGTGGGGGGAGGCTTTGGGGAGAGCCTTCTGCTCCAAAACCTGGGCCTTTTCCAGGGGCATTGTATCCTCCTCCCTGCCTGCATAAAGCAGGGAGATAAGCAGATGCAAGCAGACTGAGGACCGTATATTCTGAAAGGTATTTTTGGTCCTGTCTGAATACTGAAGAGTTTAGTGCAGGTCTGAGGTGCTGCCAGAGCCCTGCGGTCTCTGGAGGGAGGTGACAGAGGGATGGTGGCAGTCACAGAGTCATAGAGGAGAGACCTCTGGTCAGAGATGAGTCGGCCACTGAGGAAGGGCCCTCTGGGAGTCAAGAAGACAAAAAGGGTTGTAGCAGTGGAGGGGAGGGGACAGTCCTAAAGCCATGCCCAGGGCAGGCCGGCCTGGATGGCTCTGCAGCTCACACAGCTTGTTGTGTTTTTCAGGATGAGCTCTCCCACATCAATGCTCGGCTCAACATGGGCATCCTTGGATGTGAGTATCCCCGTGGTCCCCATTCCGTCGGGCTGGGTGTGGGGGATGCCCAGGGAGCCCTCCTGGGTGCTGTCACAGGTGGGCAGAGCAGCAGCACTGTTCTCCTTCCCTCACTTGGCTCTCTTTTCTGCAGCCTATGATCCTCAGCAGATCTTCAAGTGCAAGGGGACCTTTGTGGGCCACCAGGGCCCCGTGTGGTGTTTGTGTGTGTACTCCATAGGAGACTTGCTCTTCAGTGGCTCCTCAGACAAAACCATTAAGGTAAGAGCTTCCCTATTCCCTGCACCTTCTGCATTTGCACATGGAACAGAAGCTGAGCTCATTTGTGGGGTGGGGGGATGTCGCTTCCCAAAGTTTCCTCCAAAGAATCAAATGATTCTTTGTGATTGTAGTTGGACAAAATTCTCTGCAAGGAAACATTATGTGACAGTGAAATTGAGAGACAAACAGAGATCTTTGCAAAGCCCTGATTAGAATCTCATTCCTGCAGCTGCTGGTTTTGCTTTATGTGGCGTTTAGGGTATTCAGGACTATTTCGGCTTCTGATTTTATGTTCCTTTGTTATAAAAAGTCATCTTAGAACAAAACGTTTGTCCCTGATCCAATGTGTCCTTTCCCTATTTTATGGCATGTTTGTTTTTCTTTGTCCTGTTTTCAGTAACTCAAACTGACAGCACTGCCCTGGTGCAGCCTCCACAGCCCTTCCCAGTGTCACCGTGGTGGCTGCTGGCCAGGCTGGAGACCCCCATGGGCTGCCTGACCCTGCCAGGAGCAGAGCTTTGGTTTAGTTTCTAGCTTTAGCTTCCTTGGTTCTAGAGCCACGTGTTAAAAAATGGGTATTGCTGTAGTTTAGGGAAGGAAAGCAGATTTCTCCCCTGTCCTGGCTGCTCTGGGCACCACATTCCCATACTGCTCTTGAGAGAGCAGTGTGTGCTCAGGGAGAAAGCCACTGCAGTGGCAGAGGAGGCTGTGCTGCACCATTGGAGCCCTGGGATGGGGTGGGAAGTGCTAAAGCAGGAGCCTGAGAGCTGCTCCTTTGTCTCAGTGTGTTGTGTTGACCTGGGCTGAGGGAGGCAGAGCTGGAAGAGCAGATTCCTGCTGCAGTCCTGTGTCTCATTAGCTTCAGCCTGACCCTCTGCAGCGCATTCCCTTTCCTAGCCAGGCCTCCCAGGCCCAGGGGCCCGGCAGGCAGTGCCCAAGTGACAGCCAGCCTGTTTCCTGCTCCGGGTGCTGACATCCTGCCCGGGGCTCCAGCTGCTGCCTTGTGTTTCCTGTTAGGTGTGGGATACCTGTACCACATACAAGTGCCAAAAGACCCTGGAGGGTCATGATGGAATTGTACTGGCTCTCTGCATCCAGGGGTGAGTGGAGGGACATCTGCCCCTGGGGAGAGTGGGGACAGCCCTGGAGCTCCTGAGCATGCCCTCACAATTCCCATCCTCTGTCCTGCTTTTGCCAAGTTATGCATGAGAGGCACGTCTTGCCTCTTTGCTTTGGAAAAATGGACAAAGAGCATGTCTCTCTGGTCTCCCCCATGTCCTGGCTTCCTCCCCTGGTCACCAGCGGGGTGCTTGGCTCCCTGCTCCAAGGGCCAGTCCAGCCTGGCCTTCCACGGGGGCTGGGCATGCTCTGGGGTGGGTGTGTGCAGCCTTGGCCCAGCAAGGCTGTGGGGCTGCAGCTCCTATCCCCCTCTCTGCCTGGGGACAAGCTGGGACCCTGCACATGGCACTGTCCCTCGGTGACCCCACTTTGTGTCCCGCTGTCATTGCAGGAACAAGCTGTACAGTGGCTCTGCTGACTGCACCATCATCGTGAGTACGGGGCATCCACGCCTGCTCTGCAGCAGGGCCCGTGTCCCTCCTCTGCCAGTGCTGTGGGACTGATAACCCTCGTGTGCTGTATCCACTGCCTGCACTCCTGGGTTGGGTTTGGGGGGTTCCTGCGGGCTGGTGCTCCGAGCTGGGGCAGGGTGGTTGATCCTGATCAGCCAGGACAGTGGCTCAGACGAGTGACCTGTGCTGCCTGTGTGTCATTCCCTGCCTCCAGAGGCAGAGGAAGGGCCTCAGCATGAGGGGTCTGCCCTGCCCTCATGGGTGCTCTGCTTTGGTGGGCCTGACAGTGCTGGACTTGATCTTACAGGGCTTTTCCCACCTAAACCATTCCATGATTCTGTGATTCTTCTTTGCAGGTCTGGGATATTCAAAACCTGCAGAAGGTGAACACGATCCGAGCACACGACAATCCTGTTTGCACTTTGGTCTCCTCACACAACATGCTCTTCAGTGGCTCCCTCAAAGCCATCAAGGTACAGCTCAGGGGCTCCTCTGGGGCAGGTTGGGCACCAGGAGTGCAAACTCTCAAGCAGAAGTGTCCAAAGAGGAAGAAAGTGGCATTTTGACCTATGGGTGACCTTGTTGCTAAGCTCTCCTGAGCCACAGAGCAGCCAGCACTGCAGAGGTTTAGCCCATGCTCTGTGCTCAAGGCAAAGCTGTTCTCTGGCTGCAAAAACACTGTATTTCTTCCAACTCTGTAAACCTGAGGCTGCATCTGGAGCATCCTGGCAGTTCCTGAGCGTGTATGTCCTCAGACCCCCAACAGACCTGCCCAGACTGTTGGGAATTGTGCCTGGGCTCCAGAACAGGCTGGAGATTCAGGCTGCCTGTTTTGCAACTGCCTCCAAAGGATCTTGAGTCTGCATTCCCTACCTAAAACATGCAGAAATCAGGGAACAGCTTTTCAGGCTGCCCTTTAAAGCCTTGGCTGGATTCCCGTGGTTCTGCTTCCAGCTCCTGGTGAGACAGCTTATGGGCCCGTCCATCTGTAAGAGGACTGTGCTCTTTTCTTTATCTGGGGCCTGGAGTGGTTCAGCTCTGGAGAGGGCTCAGGGCTGGAGCAGCCACACAGCACAAGGAGAACGTGGGGCCTTTTGGGTTTGTCATCCTTGGCCACTTCCTGCCAATGAGCCGAGCAGGCTCGGAGTGGGGGAAGTGAGATCTGCCAGTCCCTGTGTGGCAGGGGTGGGAGAGGAGCTTTGTGGAAGTGCAGGGCAGTTCCTTGCAGCTGTGGTTTAGGTTTCGCAGCCCGTGGCTCTTCTCAGGAAGGGTCACTGGCAGCAATAATGCAGGCTCCAGGCTGGCTCTCTCAGAGAATGTGCTTACTCAGCAGTTAACTGGGTTTTGTCAGCAAGTCAGTGGGATCAGAGAACTCCCATCAGGCAGCAGAGCTGGCACAAGGATCCCCACAGGAGCTGTGAGGGCCTCGGGCAGGGGTGGGCACTGCTGTCTGTGTCCTCAGCCCCACTGAGACTCCTCTCCGTGTGTGGTGTGTCCCCGCTTTCCACAGGTGTGGGATATTGTGGGTACTGAGCTCAAGCTGAAGAAGGAGCTGACAGGTCTCAACCACTGGGTGCGAGCGCTGGTGGCTTCCCAGAACTATCTCTACAGTGGATCTTACCAGACCATCAAGGTGGGACCCTGGTACTGGTGGCACCCTGAGCCACCTCTCCCTGTGCCTCTCTGTGCTCTGCATTGAGGCAGCAGCACCAGAGGCAGCTGCTGGGGTGTGAGAGCACTGCTGACACGTGGGATTTTCCTGTGCTGATTCCATCTCTGCAGGCTGCGCCTTGGGAGCTGCTGGGGAGGCTCACTGGGATAAACTGGGGCCTCAGCCATGGCGCCTCACGGCTGCCGCAGCCTTATCTGCACTGACACTCCTGCTGATAACGGGGGAAAGTCACTGTCTGGCTGCAGAGTTACCATAAATCCATGTGAGGGTTCCCAGTGCCCTCCCTCCTCTGTGCTGGCTTAGGTTTTGATGAATAGTTCACCTCTCAGCATCTGGGGGACACAGGAAAATTGAAAGTTGCCCTTCTTAGTGTTAATGAATCCCTGTTAATTTGCCTGCATCGGGTTTTAGTGCTAGCAAGGACTGGGCTCTGTGTGTACATGTGTGTGCAGTCACACACAAAGGGTGTGAAGTTTCCACAGCCTTTCCAGCCTGGATATTCAAGGTTGGTCAGCTAAATAACATAGCAGGGATTTGCTCTTCAGTGCTGAACATTCCCAGCTGGATAGACTTGTCCCTAAAGGTGGGATCTGGGCACACACGGAGCCAGGCTGACTCTGTGCTTGGCACAACGGCTGCAAGGGATCTCCCCTCTGGAAAAGGGTCTCACTCTGCCTTTGCTCTGTCTCTCTCAGATCTGGGACATCCGGAACCTGGAGTGTGTGCACGTGCTGCAGACGTCGGGAGGCAGCGTGTACTCCATCGCCGTGACCAACCACCACATCGTGTGCGGCACCTACGAGAACCTCATCCACGTAAGGCTCGGCTGGGATGGGCAGCTTGGCTTGGGAATGGGGGAGAGGGGCATGGGGATGGACACCTGGCTCTGCCTGTCCCCTCGGGCACAGCACCCACCCTGGAGGTGTGCATGCAGGTGGAAACGCCTCTCCGAGGGGAGCTCGGTGGCACCAGCCCAGTGCAGTCCCCAAGCCTGGCTCTGTCCTGCAGGTCTGGGATATCGAGACTAAGGAGCAGGTCCGCACGCTGACCGGGCACGTGGGGACAGTCTACGCCCTCGCTGTCATTTCCACACCCGATCAAACCAAAGTCTTCAGCGCGTCCTACGACCGCTCGCTCAGGGTACGTGTGCGGGGCTGGGCGGCTGCACCCGGAGTCTGGGACAGCCCGGGGAGCCTTGAGGGAAGGGCGGGCAGGGATCCCCAGCCCTGTGTGTCCCCTGTGTCACCCGTGACACACAGCATCCCCATCCCTCCTGGTGCTCCGGGCTATGCTCGGCTCACGCTTCCCTTGTCCCCGCAGGTGTGGAGCATGGACAACATGATCTGCACCCAGACACTGCTGCGCCACCAGGGCAGTGTCACTGCCCTCGCCGTGTCCCGCGGCCGCCTCTTCTCTGGCGCCGTGGACAGCACTGTAAAGGTGGGTTTCTTCAGGCTCCTTCTGGATGGTTTGGGCTCGTCCAGTGCTGGAATTAGGACATTAAATGAGTTAGGAGCTGTCTTCAAAGTGACAGGAAGGTGGAGCCAGGTGAGGGTTGAGCTCTGCTCCCAGGGAACAAGTGACAGGACAAGAGGATGTTACAGAACCAGCTGTGCCAGGGGAGGTTCAGGTTGGACATCAAGAATGTCTTCATGGAAAGGGTTGCTAAGGAAGGGGCTGTCCAGGGAGGTGGTGCAGTCCCCATCACTGGAGGTGTCCAGGAAATGACTGGATGTGGCACTCGGTGCTCTGGGCTGGGTGACAAGGTGGGGATCAGACACAGGTTGGATTCAATGATCTTGGAGGTCACTTCCAACCTTAAAAATTCTGGGATTCTACGAAACAAGGGGATGGTTCTCCATGAGTGGGAGTTTCCCTCCTGACAGTGTTGTGGATGCTGGCAGCCCAAAGGGGAGCTCCATGGGGGATGAGGAGAAGCCCACAGGGCTGGTCAGGAGTCACCGCCCGCGGTGCCGTTGTCTGTCCGCAGGTCTGGACGTGCTAATGAGAGCGTCACATGAGTCCTGCACACTGAAAGACCAAAAACTCTCCCTCCATCGGCCTGTGGGTGACCACACCACTGAAACGACTGCTGCAGCTCCTCCTGCACCGACCACTGCCTGCTGCTGCTGCCCCTTGGCTGGCTCCCCCCGGGACCCCAGCTGGCAGCTCTCCGGACGGCTCTGCCCCATGGACGCTCCAGATCCCTCAGATCTGCCCCAGCTGATTGGAAAAGAGGAAGCTGTTCCAATGCCAGTGCCCTTCTCTGCCCGTGTCCCCCCAGCTGGGGACACCCCCAGGCTGGGGCTGGGGTGACACTGAGCCTCGGGGCTTGGGGCCAGACACGCACAGCCCTTGGCCAGCGCTGGGACCGGATGGATCTGCGTGTCCCAGCGGTGACACTGCAGGGCTGGGCCTCTGTCCGTGGCAGGACTGAGCTTTAGGCCATACCCTGGGTGGGCATCCGACCCCTTTCTGTCTCTAGTATTTAATTTTACTGCCAAGGCGCCGGGCCAATCCATCCGGGAAGAGGTGTTTCCTTGAGTAGCCAGGTACGATTTTTATGCCACAACTAGTTCTCAAATCAAGTTCCACAAGCCCATTGTTCACCACCCTGTAATAATGGTCTCCACATTAAAGACAAAAAGCCTCCGTTGCATTTTTACTCACATTTTCTACTGTTTTTAAGATTGTAATATAGATTTGATTATTTCTTCATTGACAATAAAAGCAGAAAGAGTTGTTCCTGCCCAGTGTGAGTTATTGCAGGGAGCCAGCAGCCAGCACTGGCCTCTTGGGGTGAAAACTGGGGTGTAGGGCAACACCTCAACTGGGACAGGTCCCAGCCAGGCCCCCACAGAGGCACCAGGGGTGCCCTCGGACCGAGCAGCACAAACACCCGGCACGACACTGAACACCCGGCACACCACAAGGACTCGGGAGGGCTTGGGGACACAAACAGTGGTGGCAGCCCGGCAGGGGTTTTATTTTTTTATTTTTGTTTAAATATTTGTTGCCAGACTTGGTATAGGAGCAAACGTCTTCACAGCACCACGAGCCATCTACAATTCAGAATAGGAAGAATAAAGACGAGTAGAGCTGAAATCTAAGCACAGAAGAGCAGGGAGCAGCACCAAGATGCAGAGCTGGACAGATGGGATACGATACAGAGTCCATAACTTAATCATAAAAAATATATATATGTATATATCCATCATGTAGAACTTTATGGATTTTTTTTTTAGATACATATTTTTTTTTCTTTTCAACAGATATTTTCAGGCGGGTGATTTATTTATTTTTTAAATTATTTTTAAAGTCTTTTTTTTTTGTGTTTTGTTGTTTTTCTTTTTTTTAAAGAAATTTCAAAGTTGTGCCAAACACATCTGGATCAGCGACCACAACAGAAGAGATGGGGGAGAGAGGGCAGGGAGGGAGAGGGAAGGAGGGAGAGACCACTCTAACGTCTCGAGAAAAGAAAGGAACAGCAACACTTTTGTTTGGAAACCACAAGCAAAAAATGCATTCATCAGGACTCAAGCGACTGAACCAGACTCCAACTCCAGTTTATACAGGAATATACAGCGGTGCATCCCGCAGGACACACGCGAGCACACGCACCCCGCGTGCACACCCACGCACACCCACACACACACCCAGACAGAGACTGACAACAAAAGCAATAAAAAGAAACAAAACCAAACCCTGAAGACACTCTGAAAGAAATGAAACACGTCCAGTGTAAGAATTAACAAAACCTCCATAAAACAAGGCACATCCTTTGAGTTCGTAACGGTGGAAAAAGAAAGATGCAACACTGAATCCCAACGGAAAACCCGACCAGAACCGCTCGCACATACCTTCCACCCAGAGAAAAGGTAAATATTGTGCTACTCTTAGAATGAGTTCGCCACAAGACACACAGCTTAGTATAATCTAATATTTTTTCTCAAGCTAAAATCCAGTTTTCTCTTGATTTCTTTTAAACTGCTTTATATATAATTGCTAATATTTTTAAATCTTTTAAATATATATTTGTTAAAGTTTATTTCTTTTTATTATTTTGGGGTTGGGAAAAATTTCCTTTATATCTTTTTTTATTTATTTTTTTTCCCCTCCAATAAATTAATACTTTTTTTTATAGCATATCACCGTCCTGTCCCTGGGCGGGGAGGGGCCGGGCAGGGGCACGTCCTGCTGCCCCTGGGGCCACCGCCAGCCTTGCCCGCCCCCGCCAACGCCGACCGAGAAAGAAAACAAAGTTTAAAAATCAAAATTAAAAACGGAGCAAAGAAACCCAAGTGCATTTGCCCGCCCGGCCCCACCACCAGCAAACGCCATCGGTGACAAGTGGCTGGCGGAGCCACCGCACCGGGCAGGGCTTGTGCTACATTCGGGTCGTGGTGATCCGCGGCGCCGGGGCTGGCAGGGCACGGACAGCCACCGGACAGGTCAGTCGGGAGCCCCCCGGAGCCCCGGCAGCGGTTCGGTCCGGAGCGTGTTGCTTTGTTTCTTCTCTTGGGTTTTATTTCTGTGGTTTTTGTTTTTTTGCTTCTGCAAAAGGGAGTCCTGCCGGAGCCGGCGCCGAGTCCGTGAGCACAATCCTGAGGTATCTTCTTCTTTGTGCAAACCCCGAGGGACGGGATGTCCGGGAGGGGACGGCTGTACAGAGGGGACGGGGGGAGGGCGGCGGGGCCGGGGGGTCGTGGATCGTTGTGCCCTTGTGCCCACGTAAGCCCTGAGGTTCGCGGGGCTCTGGCGCCCCTCACTCCAGCATGGCATCCAGCTGGTCCGCCAGGTCGTCGAACATGCTGCCGATGTCGTCCAGGATGCTCACGGTGCTCTTCGACTCCACGGCTGAGCTGCGGAGTGACAGAGATGGGTCAGGGCAGTGCACAGGACGGGGACACAGCCCCCTCCACCCGACGGCACGGCCCTCGTGCCCCTCTGCTCTGCAGTGCTCAGCTCTGTGTCCCCAGTGCCACGGCACTGTGTTCTGGCTCCGTGTCCGCAGTGTCCCCTCTCCAAGACAGGCCCCAGTGCACCCACATGCCTACGTTCCCCTGCCCATGCTGCTGCAGCAAGATGTCCTTCAGTGTCACCTCCCCAGCGCGGTTCCAGCCAGGGTCCCCTGATGCTTCACCAGTGTCCCCCAGCATCACCCCAACACCATCCCACTCCCACCGTGGTGTCACCAGCGTGACCCCCGTGCATGGTCCTTATGGCCTCCTGTGCTCGGTGGCACCGAGTGGCCTCACACCCTCCCCGGGGACCACCATCCACCCCTGCACCCCCTTACTCTGCCGCCTGACTGTCCTCCTGCTTAATCTTCTCCTCCACAGCCTGCAGCGCGGCGGCCAGGGACGCGCTCGTCTCCTCCAGCTTCTGCTGCGCCAGCTCGGGGCCGGCACTGTCGACGGACGGGCTGGCGATGGTGGAGCGCGGCGGCTTCACCGGCACCTGCTGGGGCTGCGCGCCGGGCGACAGGGGCTTGGCGGGGCTGGAGCAGAGCGAGGGCGGGGTGCTGGAGGGCTTGGCCGCGGGGCTCAGCTGCCGGGCGGGCGACGGGGCCGGCGTGGAGCTGGCGCTCACCGACTGGATGGCGGCGTGGGGCTTGGGGGGCTTGGGCGCCGTGGGGGGCGGCGTGGGCTTGGGGGACACCGGGGGCGGCGTGCCATGGACCCGCTTCACCTCTGCGGAGAGAAGGGAGAGGGGCAGGAGGGCGGCGGGGCCGGCTGGGACCCCCGGCGTCCGCCCCGGGGAGCGCCCGTCCCAGGGGGCTGGCGGGGCACCTACCTGGGCTGCCGGGGCTTGGGATGGGCACCTTTTTGGGGACGGGCACCGGCGGCCCAGGCACCTTCTGAGGCGGCTGCGTCAACACAGGCTTGGGGGACACCGGCGGCTTGAAGGGCTTCTTGGGCTCGGCGGGCGGCGGGACGAACTCGGGGCCGTCGGGGCGGGCGGCGGGCGGCGGGGTGGGCGGCGGCTCAGCCCCGCTCAGCTCCGAGGCCGGCCGCCGCTTCACGGTGCCGGTGCCGTTCTGGTACACGGCGAGCGTGGCCGGCTCCAGCGCCGGCTCCTTGTCCTTGGCTTTGGGTCGGCGCTTGACGGTGTCGGACTCGGTGAGGACGAAGCGGACGCCGTCCTGCTGGCTCTGCCTGGCCCGGATCCGCCGCTTGAGCGTGGCGCTGGCCTCCACCTTGGCCAGGTCCCCGTGGCGGTGGGCTGGGGACAGCCCTTCGCCCGTGTCCCCCCGGGCCGGCCCCAGGGGCCGCGGCCGCTGCTTGATGGTGAGGGTGCCGTCCTCGGCGAAGGGGATGCCGTCGGGGGAGCCGCCGCGTTCCACCCGCAGCCGCTCGCCGGAGCCGTCGGCGGCCGCCTCCGACCGCACGCTGTCGGCGCGCTCGCGGCGGGCGGCAGCCACCAGCCCGGTGACGGGGCCGCTGATGGTCCGGCGCCGGTTCACCACCTCCCCGTCCAGCCCGATGGCCTCCTTATGCTTGACGGTGGCCAGGACGGTAGCCACGCGGGCGCGGTCGGGGCTGCCCGGGGGCGGGCCCGGCTGTAGGTAGTAGCCCTCGGGCGCCTTAGCCGGCGCCGGCCCCGGCCCGGCTGCCACGTGTGGCTTCTGCAGCGCCAGCGCGCGGGCCCCGCCGCCGATGGAGGACATCTCCAGCATGGCCGCGATGCTGCGCACGCTGCCGGCGCTGCCCGTGTCCACGCTGCCGCCCAGGTCGCTCGCCCGCCGCTGCTCCCGGCGACTCTCGCCCTCGGCGCTCGGGGCTCCGACGGCCGCCTCGCCCTCACCCTCCTTGGGGAAGTCCTCGGCCATGCCGGCGCTCGAGATGGCGGAGCTGGAGCGCTTGGGAGGGGGCGGCGGGGGTCCCTTCTTCTTGGGGCGGACGGCGAAGGACTGGCTGCGGTTGACGTTCTTGTCCCCGCCGGCGGGTGCCCGCACTGAGTGGCTGCGGCCCACGCGGCGCTGGACGGTGGCGTAGGGCCCCGCGTCCGGCACCAGCAGCTCGTCCCGCTCCTGCTCGCTGTCGGACGCGGCGTAGCGGTTCAGGCTGTGCGCCCGCTTCTTTGGCCTGCCCGGCTCCTCCTCGCCCTCGCCAGCCGGCGGCAGGCACAGCACGGGCACTGAGACGGGCAGGACGGGCACCCCGGGCGGCCCAGCCTCGCCCTCGGCAGGCTGCGGCAGGACGTAGGCGAAACCTCGGTGCGTGGGCGACTGGGGCAGGGAGCGGGGCGATGCCGGGCGCTCGCCGGGCGGCAGCAGCTGCGGGGTGGGCTTCACCTTGGCGGTGGCGTGAGGGGCCGCCGGGCCTTGTGGGGACGAGGGTCGTGCCTTGCCGGGGGTCTGCGGCGGCGTCAGCTGCCCGGCGGAGGCTGGGAAGGGCTGCCGGGGCTTGCCGGGCACCGGGGGCACACTGGCGCGCTTCACGGGGTGGCCGTGCCGGGGCGGGCGGCTCTCCTTGGGCGGCGCAGCGGGGCTCTCCCCGGCCCCCTCCGCCAGGTACTCCTGGCTCTTGGAGATGGCGGCGGCGGGGGGGCCCCGCGGGCCGTCCCCCAGCAGCTCCTGCGAGCTGCTCATCAGTCGGGCGCGGCCGCCCAGCCCCGGTGGCGAGCGGTAACCGGGGGCCGCGGGGTTCGCCGCCTTCTCGGGGGGTTCCTCGGGGGCTTCGCCCGTCATGGCCACCTGCAGCTCGCTGCTGAGCTCGCTGTCCTGGAAGGTGCTCATCTTGGGTGACTGGCACTCAGGCGGCTCCGGCGGAGGGGACTCAATGGCCAGCACCTCTGGGCATGGCCCCGATGCCTTCCTCTTCAGCGTGCCCGGCTCGTACTTGCCCAGCTCGGCACGCTGCAGCTCTGCCAGCTTCTTCACCGCCAGCATCAGCTTCTTCTGGTGGCCTGGGGGCGGCACATGCCATCAGTGTCACCGCCAAGGCCACCGCAGCCAGCGCCGCGCGCGGGGCCTTACCCAGCTTGGTGATGCCGATCTCCTGCAGGTCCTCCCAGGTGATGTCGGTGATGAAGTCGATGTTCTCGTAGCCATTCTCCACCAGCACCTTGTAGTACTGGGACAGGCCGATCATGGAGAGCCACAGTGCCAGGTTGGCCTGGGATGGGGTGTGGGGCACGGCTCAGCACCGGCTGGCAGCAGGGTCTGGCCCCGGCACCCCAGGCACCAGAGCACCCATGGCACAAAGGAGATCCCATCTTGCTGGGCGATCACAGCTCCGGGGGACTCCCCTTGTCCCTGTGCTGTCCCTGTGCCCCGCAAGCATCCTGGGCCATTCCCAGCCCTATTCCCATGGGAAGCCTCTCACTGTGCCCAGACATTGGGGCAGGAGGGGTGTCGCGGGACACAGTGTCACATCCACATGATGACAGCTGACACCAGCCTGATGGTCCCTGGGGAGGTGCCAGGAAGGGACATGGGCATCTCTGGGATCATGGAGCCAGCTCCCACCCTCATCCAGTGCCACCCCTCCCTGGAAGGGACCAGGAGGGGACTCGTTGCCACCATGAATGTGGCTTCAGTCCCCCTGGCCCTGCACAGCCCTCACCGGTTTGTACTCGGGCAGCCACTCAGGAATGTTGAGATTATTGATCTCGGAGGCGATCTTCTTCCTGTGCCCCGGCTTGGTGACACCAATGGCCGTGAGGTCCTGGGGCAGAGAGGGGGGTCAGTGATGCCTGGCTCCGGCCGTGCCTCCCTCCCACTGCCCCCGGCCTCACCTCCGGCGTCATCCGGCTGATGGTGGTGATGTCGTAGCCAGCGTTGATGAAGTTGGGCGCGTAGAGCTGCAGCTGGAACTTGCAGAGCCACTGGTACACGGCCTCAGAGCTCTGGGGTGAGAAGGACAGATGGATCGGGGCAGCTCTGGGGATGGGGACGCGCCACTCCTGCCCACATCCCCCAAGCTGTCCCCACCACATGCTCCCCACGGCAGCCAGCGCTGCCTGCTCACCTTCCCCTCCGACGGCGGCTCCATTTTCTTCAGCTGGGGCTCAGCAGGGGGCTGGGGGCTGTAGGGGGAGCTGGCCACACTCTGAGACCGCGACGAACCTGCCGGAGGGGCAGTGGTCAGCGGGGCCGGGGCTGCCACCCCTGGCCTCTGGCCAAGTGGGAGAGCCGAGCTCTGCCCTGGGCGGGATGCCACAGCCACATCCCCCAGGTTGGCAGGGCCAAGGCAGGCACCGGAGAGCGACGCCCACCCCAGCGCAGCGGCCCGGAGCACCCCGGGATGCCCTGGACAGGGCGCTGCTCCTCGGGGATGGGCAGGCAAGCTGCTCCACCCAGCACGCCCCGAGCAGTGGGACCCAGCCAGACCTGGGTGGACCCAGCCAGACCAGAGTGCATGTCCCTGGTGCCCAGGCAGCAGCCGGAGGGATCCCTCTGCCCAAAACCCTCTGGCCCCACTCCTCTGGCCTTGCCACCAGCCAGGCAGGCTGGCACGAGCTGTTCATCCCTTGGTTCCCCCCCACGATCATCCCTTGGTGCCCACCCTCCAGGGTAAGGAGGGCTGCCCCGAAATTTTTGCCTCATATTTCTAAACCGAATGAGCAAGAGAAGTCCGCTCCCCGCCACCAGCAACTGCATCTTCCGTATGTGTGTGTGTGTGTGTGTGTGTGTGTGTGTGTGTGTGTGTGTGTGTGTGTGCATCCTCCTTGTGTGTGCATCCTTCGGGCATCTGCATCCCACTCGCGTGGGCATCCTCCTCACATGTGCATCCCTCTACCGTGTGCATCTCCCTCACGTCTGCATCCCACTTGCGTCTGCATCGCTCCAGCATGTTTTTCCCCTCTCCCTGGCAACGTCTGCACCCCCCTCCATGTGCGCACCCCCTCCCCTGAGCGCATCCCCCTCCCCGGGTTTCTCTGCCCGCAGCCTCCCCGCAGCTCGGGCAGCTCTGGGCATCCCCCCACGCCCACCCCCACGTGTGCCTCTCCCGTCTGTCCCCCCGTTTCCCAGGCACGTGCCACCCCCGTGGCGTGGGCACCCCCGCGGCGTGGCCATGCTCCCCGCAGCCCCCCAGACGGTGGTGGCGGGGGGGGACCCCGGCTCGGGCTCCAGCAGGGCTGGCGGGGGGCCAGGGAAGGGAAGGGGCCGGGGAGCAGCGGTGCCCCCCCTGCCCGCCCCATGCCGCCCCCCGCCCCCCACGGGCCCCCACTAACCGAGGCAGGAGAAGGCCTGGCAGCAGCCGAAAGGCGAGAGAGTCATTTTTTACCCACACGTTTTTCTTCTGGCGACGAGTGCCGTGGCAATAAAAAAAAAGACAAATCCCTGGATCCACGGCACGGCCAGGGCTCCTCCTGCTCCGGCAGCCGGGCGGCCGCAGCACGCACCTGCGGGGATGTCCTGCGCCTTGGCCGGCCCATCGCCCACGGCAGACTCTTGCGCAGAAGCCTTCTGGGAAAGGACCGTTGCCAGCAGCTGAAAAACACCCCGAGAAGGGGGGAGAGCAGGCAGGAGTGAGGCGGGCGGAGGGGGCCGGCGGGCCGGGGGGTGCGTGTCGCGGGTGTCGCGGGTGTCGCGGGTGCCGTGGGTGCCGTGGGTGCTGCGGGTGCTGCGGGTGCCGCCAGCTCGAGCGAGGGTGGGCAGGGAGGGTTGCAGCAGATCTCGGCTGCAGCGGGGAGAGCGGGAGCCGCAGGTGCAGCAGATGGTGCTTTGCCGGCAGCAGGAGCCCACGGCACTGCCGCACCCCAAATCCAGCCTGGCACATGCCCAGCCCGGGCTGATGGCACGGGCTGCGGGGTGCCCTGTGCCCACAAGACGGAGCCCCCCTGGTTGGCAGCACGGTGTGGCTCAGGGGCACGTGGGGATGGCAGGCAGGGTGCCAGGGGATGTGGGCTGACGGTGCTGGGGTCGGGGGGCTGGCGGGTGCTGTCGCCAGGGAATGGCACAGCCATGGGGCAGTGCACACAGTGCCGGGGGCTGTGTGCCAGTGGTTCCAGGGCAGCGTGCGGTGCAGTGTGTGGTGCTGGTGGCAGCAGGGTGTGCTGTGCTGTGCAGTGCAGTGTGCCAGTGCCTGGTGCCGGTGGCATCATGCCATGCCAGTGGCAGCAGCGCATGGTGCTGGTGGCAGTGTGCCAGGCCAGTGGCAGCAGCGTATGCAGGGCAGTGCAGTGCAGTGTGCCAGTGGCAGCAGTGCATGGTGCTGGTGGCAGTGTGCCAGGCCAGTGGCAGCAGGCAGCAGTGCATGGTGCTGGTGGCAGTGTGCCAGGCCGGTGGCAGCAGGCAGCAGTGCATGGTGCTGGTGGCAGTGTGCCATGCTGGTGGCAGCAGTGTGTGCAGGGCAGGGCAGTGCAGAGCGCAGTGCAGAGGCCCCTGCAAGTGGCAGCAGAGACACGGCACAGCAGCCCCGGATGGACCTGTGGAATGTTTTGCCAGGGGCTGAGCCCAGGCCCAGGCAGCAGTCAGGGGCCAGGTGGAGGGAACACGGTGGTGGCCACTGTCGGTGACAGCACAGCTGGTGGCATACAGGGTATGGATGGGACTGCACAGCACCCGGTCAAGCGTCAGTCCCAGCTGAGGTCAGGGCAGGCAGCAAACGCTGCAGGACTGCAGCCAAGTGGCACAGCAGCTGGCACGGCTGCCCCGGGTCTCGCCTTACCTTGACGCCTTCGGAGCCAGCGTGCAGGGCATGCGCCCCGCTGCCTGCACTCTGCCCGCTCCCTGAGCTGCGCGCAGAGGCCACGCTGCCCGTGCTGCCCAGGCTGCTGCGGTCACCACCTGCACAGAGAGAGAAGAGGCTGTCAGGGCTCTGAGCCCCGCCGTCATGGGACACCGTGGTGTGGCCATGCCCCACTGGAGCCGCTGCCACGTCCTGGCACGTGCTCCCCATCCCAGCCGGTCCCAGCCGTGCGCTCGCTGTACCTGCAAAGGGTTTCCGCAGCACCCAGATCTCCTCGGCGGGGGCTGGCGCGGCCGATCCGCCCTGTGGCGGTGACAGGTGGGACGGGCTCATGTCGGCCCCGCGGGACCCTTGGTGGCAGAGCAGAGAGAGCGGCCATCAGGCGCGTGGCTCCGTGCTCAGGCTCGCACAGGTTTGGCACGGCCCCAGGACTGGTGCTGCTGCACGGGGGAACAACCCCACAGGGAAGGTGTGGGGACCCCGGCTGTGTCCATGCGCAGGGATGCCAGAGCCATCCTAGGGCCCTGTCCCACCCCAGGCTTGCAGAGGTGACAGTGACCAGCCCTGGGCCCCCGTCGTGCAGAGCATTCCCTACCTACCACCAGCCAGGGATAGACCCACAGTGGGGTGTTCCGGTGCCCTGGTCAAGCCTGGACAAGGGACAGGGACCATGTCATCCCTTCACAGAACAGGACAGGAAGCAAAGGGAGCTAGGCAAACTCGATCAGTGGGGACCAGGGTCCCCACCGCACTGTCCCCTGTCCCAGGCAGTGCTGGCCATGTCCCTGCAGCTGCCTACACCCATCTGGGGGGACACAGGGGCCATGCAGGGCCAGGCACCGGGTGCTGAAACCCTGGTGACACATAGGGTACACAGCAGTGGACGAGAGGACCTGGCCCTCTTCTGGGGCACAGCTTGAGGGTCACCCCCAGGCACAGTTCCTCACCAGCTCATTGTGCTGACCACCTCTGCCAGGTCCCACTTGCACCAGGGACACCCAGCTCTGAGCCCAGGGGGTAAAACAGCATCAGATGAGATGGACAACAGCCCTACGAGGCCAGTGCTGCCACGGCCCCACCACAGCTCAACCACTGCCGTGCCAGCCATAGGCCACTGCCACCCCACCACCAACCATGGGCTGTTACCACCTCACTGCCATGGGATACTGCCACCAGCTGTGGGACATTGTCACCCCACTGCCAACCAGGCCAGTTCTGTTCAGGGAGCTGCTCACTCCCATCAGCACCGACCATGGCAGATGACAGGTGGTACAAGGTGATAAAGTCACTGAAGGAGCACAGTGGGGGACAAATGACCACACGAAATCAGGCTGGGACATTCCTGAGCTTCACGTGCCACACTGACACCACGAGCAGCCTGGGCTTGTGCAGCTCCGTGCGACCCCCCCAGGAGAGAAAGCCCCCGGGAAAAGAAATGCTCCCTTGTCCCCAGTGCCAGCACGGCCCCCCGGTGTTCCCCAACACAACCTCCTTCACGTGCAAAGACCCCTGGCCCCAGCCATCAAGGACTGCATCCCTGCAACCCCCCTGCTCCTGGGTGCTCTCGGCACACAGACCTGCAGCATCCGTCACCTGCCTGTGTCACAGGGATGGTCCCCAGGCTTCAGGTGGGCTCTGCCTGCGCTGAGCCAGCCCCAAGAGCATCCCCTGGGAAAGCCCCCAATGCCGCAGCCCCTTCCAGCTCCGCGTGCGCAGCTCCAGCCTGGTCAGAGCTGGGCCCTGCAGGGAGGCTGTGGCTGGCGGAGGGTCCCCGTGGTGCCACGCTGCCAGGCCTGCCCCTGGCACAGGGCTGTGAGTGTTTTAGGGGTGCCCACACACACGGACGGGAGCGCAGAGGCCGCGGGCAGAGCGCGGGGACACCGGGCTGGGGAGGGTGGGATGTGCCGTGGGCACACGGTGTGACAGCGGCGCTGGAGCGGGGCTGCGGGGGGAGCGATGGCACGTGTGTGCCACCCGTGTGTGCCCCCACTGCCCCCGCTGCACGCATGCACGCGCATGCACACGCTGCATGCACACACACACACACCCTGCAATGCCCCGGCGAGGGAGACAGGCCGAGCAGAGAGAAAAGACTCGACACACGCTGTAAAGGAAAAGAAAGGAAAATCCATGGAGAGCACGAAGCGAGCGGTGAACTACCTTGTCCGTAACGCGGCTCGTCGGCACTGCTAGGGGAGAGCCTGTGATAGCCAAAGGAACTGAAAAGAGTCTGATGGGAATGTGGTGGTGGAGGTGGAGGTGGAGGCAGGGAATGGAACGGATGGGACGAGGCGTCACCGTTTAGCACAGCAGCCCCGTAAGCCGGGAGCGGGATCTTTTGGAAGTGTTGGGGGATTGTTACAGTCTCCCATGAACCTGATAATAAAACATAACAAGAGACAAAATGAAAAGTATCAAAATAATAGAGACACGCTCAGCACCACCAAAAAAAAAAAAAAAGAAAGAAAGAAAGAAAGAAAAGAAATTAAAAGAAAGGGGGGAAAAAAGCAGCAAATCAAAAAAACAACCAAAGGGACGTGGAGAATCCAGAACCGAGACCCAACTGATGCTGAGCCGAGCCAAGGAGCAGCAGCAGGAGCTCAGCACACGCATAGCCCGGCGCAGGGTACAGACACATCCCGCGGATCTGACACGGACACTGGGACAGCCCCATGTGTCAGCCCATGGGGGTCTCAGAGTCAGGCTGCTGGATCCTGCTCCCTGCAGAGCCATCCCAGGGGAGTGGGGCTGCAGGCATGGCCAGGCCAGGGGCCGCAGCACTGGCACCCCCGTGTCTGGCTGGCCGAGCCCTGACACAGCGCCTGCGCCCCATGCTGCTGCCCCACTGCAGCCAGCAGAGTGGCTACAGAACCCCACAGTCTGCTAACACTGCTGTGGTCCAGGAGCCACAGAACACAGCCCTGGAGCCACAGACCACAGCCCAGGAGCCATGGATGGCATCCGGGGTACTGGCAAACGACCCATAGCTGGAGGGTGGCTCTGCCCCTGCCTGTCCAGCACCCAGCGCCTCCAGGGCCACTGTGGATTGCCTGGCAGCCACTTGTGCTGCCACTCCCTTGAGGTATTGTTCGAGTGCCACCGTTCCCTGCCCATGTCCCCATGGTGTGGCTGCCCCCAAGATCCACTCGCAGGGGTAGGGTGAGATGGTTGATGTGGGGCCTTTCAGCGCTGCCTGCAGAGGTACCAGCCCCATTGGGACACTCCTGGCAGAGGGCGCAGCCAGGGGACATCCTGAGGGGCTGCACACCCCACCAGGAACCTAAAGGGATGACGATAGGAATGGGGACTGGGACAGGCAGCCACAGGGCAGGCAAGCAGGGGCCAATCCCTGAGATGGCCCCTGGCTGGAAAGACAGTCTCTGTGTGGCAGCATCAGCTCCCTCGTGATGGTGCCCAGCCCTCTGCACAGACCCTGAGCACCAGCTCCTGCAACCCCACTGCTGTGCCCGTTCCCCCAAACCACAGTGACACCCCTGGGTCTCCTCATGCACCAAACTCCCAGCACCTCAAACGCCTCTCCCAGCCCACGGGCAGCCAGGGCTGACCCTCGAACATCCCAGGGCTGCCAGCACCGACCCCCAAGGCACCGACCCCACAGACACAATGGGAACACAGACTCTGCACACCCAAGAGGAAGCCCACAGGCACAACGGGGGCACCGACCCCACACACTCGAAGGCACCGTCCCCATGCACATGGCAGGGACACGACCCCACATGCATCAGAGGCATCACCCTGGTTTGTCTTCACTGCTGCACCCCCCGACGCCTTGGTCCCCACCAAACCAAGACGGGGCTCCCGGGGCTGGGGGTGTAGGGGGGGATTATTTGCCTGTTCGTTTGCTTATGGCCTCGACGAGACTGGAGGGGAAGTAGCCCACGCGGTCGTTGCCGGTGCGGTTGTCGTGGATGCAGCCCTTCCAGCGCCCGTCCGCGTGCTGCTCCAGCACCTGTAGGAGGGGCCGGGTCAGGGGCCGGGCCAGGGGCTGGCACCGGCACCGGGGTGTCCCCGGCCCCCCCGGCCGCACTCACGGTGATGACATCCCCGGCTTTCACGTTGAGGCTGGTCAGGTCGTAGTTGTTGCAATAGTCCTTGACGGCCCGGACCTGCAGAGCCGCAGAGGCATCTGTGGGACAGAACGGGAGCGTCACCAGCCGCTCACCCCACAGGCGTTGGCACCCCCAGCCCGGCGTCCCTCGTGCCAGCACGGCCACTCTGTGCCCTCCAACCCCCTACCCCGCAGCATCTGCTTGATCTCCTTGCTGGCCTGGCTGGTGGTGAACTGGTTGACGATGTCCAGAGCCGTCTGGTTGTAGGTGTTCCTGACGTGGGCGTTGATCCCGCTCTGCAATGGCACCGAGAGGGATTGGGAGGAGGCTGGTCCCCATCCTGCCACCCCTGGGACCCCCTAGGCCACCAGGAGACCAGCAGCTGGAGGGCACAGCTCTCAGACCTTCGTGTGTACCCCCCTTGTGACCCTCACCCCTTGGTGTGCACCCCCCAGGACCCTCAGTGCCTCTGTATCCCTCCAGGACCCTCTGCTCCGCTCCCTGGGAGAGCTGCACGAGCTGCTCTGAGCCCCCAGCTGTGGGGTCACCCCCTTCCCACAGCCCCTGGCTGGGTTGGGGGTGCCTGGGGGCATCTGAGGGTGCTGAGGGGGGCCCTTACATCCAGCAGCAGCCGCACCACATCCGTTTTGCCGCAGAGAGCGGCCTCGTGCAGAGCCGTGCCTGCCTTGGTCTGCCGGTTGATGTCAATGCCAGCCTGCAGCAGGAGCCTGTGGGGGGACAGTGGGGTCAGCGGGGCACGGGAGGGCACTGGCGCTGCCACCTCTGCCCACGGCACCCACCGGATGATGTCGATGTGGCCGTTCTTGGCGGCGAGGTGCAGGGGGCTGGTGCCATTGGGGTCGGTGGTGTCGCCCGGTTTGGGCTCCAGCAGTGCCGCACACATGTTGCTGTTCAGGAGCAGTTGGACCACCTGGCTCAGCAAACACAGACGGAGCAGGGCTGCAAGGGCGGCTCGGCCGCCAGCTCCCCTCCTGCCAGCAGCCAGAGATCCCCTGCAGTGGTGGCACCGCAAGTCCCCACCACTGGCCATCCCTGTGCCCCTCCAGCTGCTCCAGCAACCTCGGGGACCTCACAGTGCCCCTGTCCCTTCCCAGCCCTCCTCAGGGGAGACCCAGCCCTGCAAGAACTTACCCCGACCCGGCCAAACTCGCACGCCAGGTCCAGGGGTGTCTTGCCCGAGTTGTCCATGATGCAGGGGTTGGACTGGTGCTGCAGGAGCATCTCCGACTGGGGATGAGCAAGACCCCGACCTGGTGAGGGCAGGGGTAGCGGTGGCTGGGGCACCATCCCCCCCGCCAGCCCCGTGCCCCTCCATACCACGTCATAGTGCCCGTGCTGTGCTGCCAGGTGCAGGGGGATCTGGCCCTCATCTGACGGGATGTTCACGGAGGAACCTGCCTTCAGCACCATTTTCATGGGCTCCTTCTTGCCCTGCCAGGCCGCGTAGTGCAGGGGCCGCATGCCTGCAGGGGCAGGATGGGCACGCCGTGAGCCCTCCTGTGCCAACACACCAGGCAAAGCCTGCGGAGGGGCACAGGGCAGAGGGCCACGGCGAGGATGGGGGACTCGCCTTTGTTGTCCTTGATGTCCACGGCAGCCTGTGCCTCCAGCAGCAGCGAGATGAGCTCCGTGTTGCCGTTAAGCGCCGCATGGTGCAGAGCTGAGAACCTGGGGAGCAGGGTAGTGTCAGGGGCCACAGGCCTGTCCCCTCCACAGCCCTGCCAACACCTGCCCAGCACCACGGTCTCAATCCTGCACCTCAGCAGCACCCCAGGGCACGTGCTCTGCCCTCCCCGTGTGCAGGTCCCCGGGAAAGCCACCCCCACGTCCCTTTGTGGGCTTTTGGGGGAAGAGCTGCAGCAGGCCTGGGAACGAACACTGAGGCCCCACTGGGCTGGAGGTGGTGGGCAGGGCAGGCCCAGGGCTGTCCCACTGAGGGTGGGGGTGCCGGGGAGCCCCCTCCCCGCTGACCCATTTCCCCCAGCCTGGCCCCAGCAGCGCGGCCACGAGCACAGATGGCAGCGCTGCCCTTGCCCGGCGTTGGCCCTGGCTGCTGGGTGGGGAAAGCCCCCGGCCCCGCACCCGCTCTGCTCTCGGAGCTCCTGGAGCTGGAGGCTCCCGCCTGGGAAGCAGGCCAGGAGCTGACCTACTTGTGCTCCCGGCAGTGGCGTCCTCAGTGCGGCTGCGCTGGCACCCACCGCGCCGCTGCTCCGGGCCCTGGCCACGCACAGCAACCCCATCCCATCCCTGGGGCCACCCCGCTGTCACCGGAGCATGGGAACGGGCTGCGGAGCCCCCAGGACACGCTGGCGTCTGTGGCTGCCCAGTGCTCGAGGGGCAGGTGACAGATAACAATCCCCCTGTTCCCCAGGCCCCCAGCTGAGGGGGAGACACGTCCCCATGGGGAGCTCGCTCCAGCCACCACGATGCCCAGGGAGCTGCCGCCTGTGATCCCCGGTGGAGAGCGGCGATGTGAGCAGACAGCTTGCACAGGAGGCCGATCCCCAACGTCTGCCTGGGAAATGTCAACATTTTCCGCTCCAGCGCCCTGCTCAAATCCGCTCAAGATGGTGCAAATCGCAGCCTTCCCCGGGGCTGCCTCGGGGGCTTCCCTCAGGCACTTCATGGCCCAGCCGGCCACCTCGGCCACACACAGGGTACTGTCCCCAGGGCAAGCGCAGGGACACCAGCACGGTGCTTGCCCATGGCACCCCCAGCTGGGAATGAGCCAGCACCGCAAGGATGGGGAAACTGAGGCACGAGGCTGGCTGAGCTCACACAGAGCGGAGCTCACTCAGGCTGCAGCCTGGGGCTGCCCTGTGCCTTCCCGGGGGATCCTTTCCAGGAGCAGCGCTGGAGGCTGGAGGCTGCTCCCCTGTTGCTCCTGCACCCCCTGAGCCTTCTAGGAGCAGGATACGAGCAGCGCCCTGCCTGCAGCTCCCCAGCCCTGCTGTGATGCTCAGCCCTCCTGTGACCTGCTGGCCCTGTGGAGCACGAGGTGACCCCTGGGGCGATGCCCCCTTGCCCTGCCCGCCCCACACCCCGCACCCCAGCACTGCCCCTGCGCCCTGCACACGCTGGCACACACGGACACGCTCGATGCACACACGTGCTCAGCTGCACATCCACAGTCCCGCGTGTGCCCGTGCCTGTCATACGTGCACCCAGCACAGCGATGAGCTGGCAGGTACCAGGGGATGCCCACTGCCACCACCCTGGTGATGAGGATGAGGAGGGTTGCCCTGGTCATATGTCCCCAGGGCATGGCCTCCCATTCCTGACCAACTTCTGTGCTCTCTGGCATTTCCCTGGCCACAGCAGAGCCATCCCCAGGGTCCAAATGGCATCGTGCTGCTACCCTGCTCAAGGGGCATCACGGGGGGGGGAACCGGGGCAGCTGCTGCCCAGCCCCACAAGCAGTGCTCCCACCGCAGCCCCTCCTGCGTGGGGCCCCGGCTGCCTCCCTGCAACCTCATTAGTGTGATTAGCGGGGGTGATCTTCCGGCCCCTTTCCGCTGCTCCCGCCCGTTGGATGTGGCTGTGGATCGTCGCGCCGGCCGCACAGCCCGGCAGGGTCACGGCTCTCCCACCCGGCACCCCACAGGGCTGATCCCTGCACAGCTCCCGCAGAGCTTCATAGGGCTGGGAAAAGGTGTGCTGAGAAGTGGGGCACAGCCCTGCCTCTGCCTTCTCTGGTGCCCACGGCTGCTCCAGGCCAGCACCGGCTCTGGGTGCAGGCAGGGCTCAGCCATGTGGGCTAATGGGGGCCAGAGCCCTGGCACTGGACCTGGCAGCTCAGAGAGCCTGGCATTCCCATGCAAACACACGAGACTCACACAGCATGTGCACCCCTGCTCACAGCACCCATGGCACACACCCCACAGCACCCATACCCCATATTGGGGTTCCCACTCACCCGTCGGTGTCTTGGAAGTTGACATTGACTTTCTTCGCTGATCCGAGGAGCTCTGGAAGGGAGGGAAGGGGACAGGATGTTAGAGGAGGTGGCTGGGGCAGGGACATGGGGGCACACCAGGGAGGTGATGTGGTGGCAGCTCCAGATTTCTCTTCCTTCCAAGGCTGGGACTCCCTGCAGCTCCACAGGTGCTGCGTGAGGCTGCCTGAACCTGCAGGCAGGAGGGTCAGGGTGGGGGTCACTGCTGAAGGTGGCAGAGCCCTGGGAGCCCTCCTGGCACCAGGTTCTCCCCATTCTCCCCTGGTTTGCCTGGGGTTCACCTGGCTGAGGCTCTGGAATGGCCCCACGGAGCCCCCGTGTTCCCCTGTAGCCCCAGCCCCCCGGCATTGCCCTCCCCACGCTTCTGGGAAATTAAACCGCTACGGGGCAATCCAATTAGCAGCACGAGGAAGGATGGAGCCAGATTTACATAAGATTTACCCGAAAAATGCCACTCAGGCTTTCCAGTGAGCTGCTCTTCCCACAGCGGGAGCCGGAGCAGGAGGAGAAGGAAGAGGAGGGTGGGAGCAGCACAGTGGGGGACCCATACAGCAGCCCCTGAGCCCAACACAACGAGCACAGCTCCAGCACGGCCCTGAGTCCATGGGAGAGGACCCAAAGACTGCATGGCCTGG
The DNA here is from genome assembly GCA_026261815.1 of Monarcha castaneiventris obscurior. Classification (NCBI taxonomy): domain Eukaryota; kingdom Metazoa; phylum Chordata; class Aves; order Passeriformes; family Monarchidae; genus Monarcha; species Monarcha castaneiventris. Next base: position 7,432,537 of record JAMPIT010000856.1, on the reverse strand, counting down.
CAGGGAGAATGGGCAGACGAAGTCACTCAAAGCCAGGGACAAGCCCTTGTTGGGAGAAGCTGGCTGGAAGGGACTTCTTCAGGCAGGAAAGGGGAATGTGGGGCCTGAGAGACACTCCCTGTGTGCCTTGGCCATGGCCTTGCTCTCTCCCCCTGTACCACATCTCCTTGTTGATGTCTCTGTGTTTATTGAATTATTGGACACAAGGGCTGTGCCACAGCCCAGGAGCCTCCACATGGACAAGCAGGGCTCAGAGGGCACCAGCAGCAGGAAGGGTGGCTGTGTCCAGCCCTGACCCTCAAGCCTGGAGAGTGGTGCCAGGCTGAGCCAGCCCTGCCCAGGCCATGCAGTGCAGATGGGCCCAGGAGTGGCCAGGACAGAGGCTCTGGCACCCAGCACTGGCTCCCTCCTGCACTCCAGGCCTGCCCGACTGTCTGAGCTGCAGGACATTTGCTAATGCTGACACAGCCCGGTGTGACAGGTGAGAACTGCAGAGGATGGGTTCTATCAGCCACAGCAGCCACTCTCCAGCCACCAGGCCCCCAGACTCTCCTCCCAGTTGTGGTGCCTCATGTGGGATGAGAAGGAGTGCTGTGGGGTGCCCAGGGTGGGATGGGGACACCCTGGGGTCCCCAGGGTGTAGGGAGGGAGAGGAATGCCACAGAAACCCCCAAATCCCATCCCTGCCACAGCATCCTCATGTTCCCCTGGAAAGAACTGGACATTACTGGTGGGCAGAGCCCCTGTGACACCGGGACTGACCGAGCGGGTCCCTGCCAGCCCCGTGCTGCCGCCAGCATCCCCAACAAAGGTTCCATTCAGCTCTGGTGGAGAGGAGCCCAGCGCTGCTTCCGCTGCTGCCCCGCGCCAAGAGCCAGCTCCCAGGAGAAGGGGCCGAGCTGCCCCCCAGGGATGCAAAGGGGCAGCGGACAAAAGGAGCTGGTGGGCGCAGGAGCGGCACCGTGCCCAGCACTGGCTCCAACCTCCGTCCCCAAGACGGGCCCCGCTCCGGCTAATGGGTCCTTGCAGATGGACGGACGGTTGTCAGCAGGTCTGCAGTGCCTGGCCTTTCCCATGGGCTGATCCCAGTGAGAGGCTGGGACGGAGCAATGCCCAGAGATCAGGGTCACAGGGTGCAGTGATACTGTTGGTGATCCCCAGGCATGTGTGCCACCCTCAGCATCACCAAACCACCATCACCCCAACACACCGTAGCGGCAAATTTTTCCTCCCTGCACCTGCAGGAGAGGCTGCAGCTGCCAAAATCTGTTTAGCACTTCCATCACTGCCCGTGCCAAGTGCTTAGTCAGTGACTTCCAGCCATGCAGTGGTTTGACTTTCCTTAAAGCTCTGGAAGTGGCCGTCAGCATGCCGAAGGCAGCTGGAGCAGGGAGCCCAACTGAGGTCTCAGAATAACCCCAGTTCCCAGAGTGGGAGAGGATGGGTGCCCTGACATGTCACCAGGTTCACAGTGGGATTTGTAGCCTGTCTGGGGGCAACAAGAGCCAGGAGAGCTCATTAATGGCTGGGAATTACAAGGAAAACTCTTCCACTAACGAGGGAGACAGAAGGGAACTGAGTGCTTCCAATTAAAAATATCGGCTACAAAAGGAGATGGGCACGGTGGGGAGGAGAGCAGAGCTCCTGCATGGCCATGCTGCCAGCAGGCACCCAGTGTGTTCCTGGCTGTCCTCTCTGCTGGGATCACTGTAGGGGTGACAGGGACCACTGAGGAGCACCTGCAGTCACCATCCTGTACTCTCCATGCAGAATCAGATGCTATCAAGCAGGTGTTGTTGCAGGGGTGGCATCTCTGCTGAGATGACCTGAGCCCCACCACTGTCCTTGGGACACCCCAATGTCCCCTCTTGGCTCCCCATGGGCTTCTCAGGTGATGGTTGTGCCATGTGGGATCACAGAGCTCCCCTGGTACCTCATGGCCCAGCTCCCCACTGCTCTCGGAGCAGTTTGCAACCCACAAACACCCTGGGGCAGCACCACGATGCCAGCCCCAGGAAAGGGGGGCACACAGGAGACCCGGTACCACTGGGTCTGGCTGCCGCCCACAGCTCCTGTGTGCACCGGGAGCCACAGCGTCTGCCATCGACACCAGCTATAAACAGCGTCTGCCAGAGTAAACACCGCGGCGGGGAGCAGCCCTGCCACTGCTCCCAGAAATGCCTTCACTTAAACACAGGGATTGCAGGAGCTAAATGCACGCTTGGATTGAGCCTGGCGCTCCGCGTGCAGCGAGCTCCTCACCAGCCCCGGTTCCCCTGCTACGTGACGGCCCCGCAGCAGCCACAGCCCTGGCGGGCACCACAACACGGGCGACGCACGAGCTGCTGGCACGTGCAGGGCCTGGGCATGGGGGACCCACTCGGCCCGACCCCAGGGTCCAGCCACGCGTCACTTTGGCTCCCAGCACCACGCCTGGCAGCTGCTTCGGGCATCCTGGAGCACACCATGAGGAGCTCCCCATGCCCAACCACAGCTCTGGGCACTGAGTGGCCATGTGCCCAACCAGGAATCCCAGTACATGGCGTGGGAAGACCCCTGTGCCCAGTCACTGCTCCAGGTATCCCAGAACATGCTGTATGGAGACGCCTGTGCCCAGGTGACCGGTGTGTGCCATGACAAGACCCTTGTGGCCAAGCACAGCTCTGAGTACCCCAATGCGTTGCAGGGAAACCCCCGTGCCCAGCTGCCCCAGCCCCTTCCTTGCACACGTGTCCAAGGCCACAGCCCCACATGGTGGGACTCTTTGGGGGACTTCTCTCCCTTCCCAGCACCCCTCACGTGCTCATGCACCAGCCCCTGCATCTGCAGCCAGCGCAGTGCCAGCAGCGATCGATGCCCAGCCGGGGCGTGGGGGCTCCTGGCCAAGCCCCCGCTGACAAAGCACATCCTCACCCAGCTCTCCCCGGCAGGGAGCAGGCGGCTGCTCCAAGCAGATGGCTCCAGCCTCTGCTAAATCAACATCTACTTAATGAGGGGAAAGCATTGCTGCCCCCTCCTCAGCATGGCGGCAGCGGATGAGCCAGGAGAACCCCCCCAAATCCTCCTCTCCATCCCTTCCATCAGCCCTCTGCAGTAATCCCACTCCCCTCCAGCCCCATCCCTGCTGCTTCCCCACTCCCCAGCTCACATGGGCAGTCAGACCCCTGCGTGTGCCCTCTGCAAACACAACAGGACCCCACAAGCAGCGAATATCCACAGGGAAGACATTCAAGGCAAGCGCCTATTTCAGAGACAGGAGGGAGGATCCTGCAGCGGCATTGCTGGGAGCTGCCAGATAAAGGAAGCATCCAAAATAGCTGCTCTTAATTATATCCCTGCTAACGAGTGCCACGCAAACAACGGGCACTGCATGAGGAGCCCTGGCATGGGGGTGTCTTATACCTTGCTGCGAGGATGGGGTCCCCAGGGTGGCATGTGCCATAGTGGGGACCCCACTGAGGCAGCCACAGCAGCCCTGGCTGGGTCTGGTGATGATGGTGACATCGGGGAGCTGCTCCTGACAGGGAAAAGCTTGTACTCCTGCAGCCAAGGTCGTGTCAGGCGCTGAGGCCGGTGTGATGCTCAGATGCTAATGAAGCTGTTATCATCTTCCGATCGATCTGGACTGTATAAATAATGCACCGGGAAGCTCGTTGTACAGGGAAAGGGATTGCCTGGGGCTGAGAGGTGGCTGCGATGGGATGGAAGCATTGCAGAGCAGTACACAGCACAGCTGGATAGCTACTGCCCACCACAGCTGGAAAGACACCTCTCATCACAGCAGGACATCCCTGAGGCCGTCACAGCTGGATATACACCTCTCACCACAGCTGGACCTCCCTGTGTCCATCACAGTTGGATAACAACTGCCCATCAGTTACTGGACAATCCCAGTGCCCATCACAGCTGCACACGCACAGCTGTGTGCCCCCTGCCCATCACCAGCCATTCCCCAAATCCCTGGACACTTTTGGGGGATGCTGCCCAGGTGCTCAGCACATGTGCAGGTGCTCCGGATGCCCGTCCCTGGCAGAGCCTTCTCCAGGGAGCGGCAAAATCTGCACTGGAGGCTGGCTGGGCTCTGGCAGCCTGAGTCACCGCTCAGCGCCGTCCCCTGGGGCTGCAGGAAGCAGCTTAAATGCAGCTTTCAAGAGGCAGTGGGGACTCCACTGTGATGCTTTTATTTTTACCAAAAGGAAACTTTTCAGTCCCATGGGACGTTGCGGGGCTGACCCTGTGGGCTGCCGGGGCAGATGGGGACAGGGGACACGGGTGTACCCAGGGCAGAGCCGACCCACAGGGGCTGGAGCTGTCCAGGGGACCCAGCACCCCATGATGCCCACCAGCAGCTACTGTGGGGATCCCCACTCTCTCCCTGTATCCCCAAGTCATATCCTCACCTGACCTTTGCCGTGTGGTGCCACGGAGCCAGGCCAAGCCACGCTGCATCAGCCAGACCCCTCTGGGGCAGTCCCAGCCCCCCCAGGCCCCCGAGTACCACACGGGGCTCTGCTGGGCAGAGACTCCCAGTGACTCGGCCCAGAGCACCCAGGAATGGGGGGAAGTGGCAGCAGGGACGGGCAGGTGCATGGGCAGCGCAGGGATGTTCTGGCTCTGCCCCACGAGTGGGACATGAGGTGTGCTCAGCTCGTGGGACCAGCAGTGAGCGCCACAGCCGCCCGCTGTGCCCGGTGCCAGCTGCACGCCCACACTCGTCTCCGCGGAAATGAATGTTGATGTCGCTTACAGGGAGCCCTAATTGCCAGCCTGTGGCAAACAGGTAATTTTCAGTAATAACCCTGGCTGGAAGGAGCCACTGCTGGCACAGCAAGGCTGGTGTGGCAGGGATAGGGATGTGGCTACTCAGGGCCACTGTCACCTGTGTCTGCCCATCCATCCATCCATCCATCCCAGCACGGCTGGCACTGCACCTCCTTGGGGCGTGGGAGCAGAGAGAGGTGGACACACACCACTCACCTCCCCCCTGGGGCAGAGACCATCCTGCCCTGCCCCATCTGCATCCTCCCCATCTCCTTCCCCTCTGCGCGGCCAGGGATCCCTGGGAGGATGGACCCTGTCCACACTGACTGCAGGGAGGGACCAGGAGTTTTGTGCATCTCAAAGCATCATTAACCAACACACAGTGGTGATCACTAGCCTCCCATGAACCCAGCGCGGTGCAGCAGCACTGGGAAGTGGCGGGAGCTGCTGGCATGCCTCGAGCGTGTGCTCACATGTGTCCGGATCAGCTCCTGGCATGCCCCGAGTGTGTACACGTGTACACATGTATGTGCAGGCGGCCCAGATCCATCAGAGGCACTGGGCACTGCTGCAGCGCCAGCTCCGAGCTCCCAACCGTGCGTTGCAAAACAGGCCCTGGGCTCTATTTTAAACATGGTGCCTCTAGAGACATCGTTTGTCCTCATCCATGGCATGGCCTGGGCTGTCGGCGCACTGTGCCCTCCCTCTGCTCTGCAGCGGTGTTCCCGGTGGGAATGGAGGGGCAAGACGGGCATGGCCATGGGCAGCTCTGCGGGCACAGGGCCTGGCAGCTCAGCGGTGTCGCGGTGACCGCCGGGATGGGTGGGCAGCGCGGGGATGTGCAGCCAGGCGATGCTGTGCATCATCCAAGAGCACCGGGAGCGAGGCCGGAGGCCTCGCACTGCTCCCGCTGGGCTGAGAGCGCTGTAGGGGAAGCACAGGGCTCGCAGGACCCATCCCAGTGTCCCCGGTGTCCCCAGCACGGTGGGCACGGGACGGGGGCTGGCAGGGGCAGTGCGAGGCCGAGCAGGACTGGGACTCGGGCAGACGCTGAGCGCAGACAGGCGGGAACGGGGCTGCTGCGGAGCTGCAGGGCTGCGAGGAGCGCGATGCCGTAAACAGCCCAGCTGCAATGCAGGAGCCGGGCAACCGCCGCTTTGTCTCAGCTCCAGCGGCTCCCGCAGCCGTGGGCCGGGAACCCGCGGGGCCTCTCGAGGAGGGGCTCCGGCAGCCACATCTGGAAGGGATCAGCGGCTGCTGCCGCTGTGAGCCCGCCGTGCCCGGCGCCCGGCCCCACGCCAGGCCGGGCAGGAGGCAGTGCCGGCGTGAGCAGCGGAGAGGCCACGGGCACACGGCCGCACGGGGCAGAGGCACAGGGGCACAGGACGCACACGCATTCACATGGATGGACAGAGGCATGCAGCACACGGATGCGCAGGGGATGAAACACGCACATGGATGCACGCGTGCACACGGGCACACGCGTGCCCGGGCGTGGAGGCACGTGGGAGCACCAGGATGCAGAGGGGCACACGCAGGCACACGGGCGGAGCACCCGGCCACCGAGATTGGAGAGGTAGAGCCTGTGGTGGCTGCTTAGGCACCATCTCCAGCTTGGTCCATCCCCAGCGGACACAGACCATGGCAGGGCATAGCGCTGGGGTTCCTTTGTCTCGCTGTGCCCTGGGGCACCCCAGCCCCACAGCCACCTCCATCTGCTCGGCACTCTCCAGGCAGCCGGCAGTGACCTTGATGGGGACACCGAAGGAGACCCAGGCAGAGCTGGCACTCCAGCCATGCTCTCCCATGCCCTCCCAGCACCGTGCTGCCCCACCGGATGGCTCGTGCCAGCACTGGTACCCATCCATCACCAGAGCAGTCCCGGCAGCTCCGGGCTGTCAGGCCATGCCGAGGCCAGCTCTGCATCCCAGCTTCCCATTTCTCAGGCTGATTGCTCCTGTCGCTGCAGAGCCCAGCATTAAACACCTCATTTTCTGCTCCCGTATTGAGTTGGAAAATACTATTAACATTTCATTAGAGCTTAAAGGTCCCTCTCAGCCCAGCACAATGAGCCGGCCCACGGGTGGGCACTGCTCCTGTGCCAGGTGGAGCACACTGGCCCCATCACTCTGGGAAGAGAAGAACCAGGAGGGCAAGTCCCATGTGCCCCAGCTGTGGGACAGGATGGTGAGCCAGGGCAGAGGTGACATCAGTGCTGCACACTGGCTCGGTGACCTGCTGGGCATGGCCCACCCTCATAGCACACTTGGCCAGGGACAGGATACAAAGTACAGACAGAACAACAGTGTCCATGCAGGCACTCCTGAGTTGTGCTTTCCAACGTGTCTCCCTCACCCATGGGAGCCTGGCCCAGCAGGACCAGCACCAGTCATTAAATATCAGCAAATTTGTTCTCTGACACTCTCCCAGCAGTGCTGAGCACCATTCCCAGCACACACCACCCAGCACCAGCACAGAGAGTGCTGTGGCAAACAACCTCAGCCAGGCACTCCCCTCCACCACTCACCCCACCAGCACTGCCACAGCTCCCACCTGCCAGGAATGTGTTCACTGAGCACCCTCCACTGCTTTGGACCCCCCCGGGCCCTGGCACAGCACTACGGAGCCGCCATCCCCAGGCACTGCTGCTGTGGCTGGTGAAGACACGTGGGGAGTGGGAAGGGGCTAGGGGCACCTGGACACACCGAGATGGGGAGGAGGCTGATTGCAGCCATTCCCAGCAGCAGGGAAGGGGAAGGAAGGGTTAAATGGAGTGCAGAGAGGAGGAGAGGAGCCAGACGCCAGCCTGGCTACTGGAAACCACGATGGGCTGGCAGCGACTGGGACAGCTGTGGAGAGAGTTCGGGGCACTCACAGCACTCAGCCCTGCCCACTGCCAGCGCTGTCACCCTTGGGTGCAGCCTGGCCCTGCCACGTCCCCCACAGTGTCACCCCCCAGCACAGGGGCAGCAAGGTCCTCATGGGGCAAACAGCCAGAGCCGGCAGCCATGGGACAGCCCCGCACGAGGGGCTGGCAAAGGACTGCTTGGTGACAAGCCAGGTGAATTTGGGACTGCTGAGAGAAAATCCAGGCCAGTGAGGGAGCTGGGAACAGAGCTGCCGGCCCAGTAGCCAACAGTCCTGGGTCCCCACAGCACGGTCAGTGGGCAGGGACCCCGCGGCCAGCCCAGACACGGGGGTTGTGCTGGGGGCAGGGGGACAGGGGAGGGTTTCCACGCACAGCTCGGCCCAGCCACAGAGGCAAGAAATATAAAATCATGAGAAGTCACCCCAGGCTGAGCAGTCGTGCCCCTCTGGAAGGAAACTTGGCACACACCAGCCCCCGCCAGCCTGCCAAGTCCTGCTGGGAGCGAGGCTTCACACGCGGCCTGGAAACCCCAAGAAGTTTATGAGGGACCCGCTGACACGTGGATGAGTCGGGCAGCAGCTGGAGCTGCTCAGCACTGACAGGAGCCTGCCTGTCAGCAGTGCACGGAGCATGGCCCGTGCCTGGGACACGTCTGGGATGCACCGGCATCTCCCCTTGCTGGCATCATCTGCATGGCCCAGCCCACTCCCTTGGCATTCCGCCCCTTCATCCCTGCCAAGGGGATCGGGGGAGGTGTGGGAGCAGTGCCTGGCCACGGGATGGGGGATGCACGGGGGCCCAGCACCTCTTTGGCCAAGCTGACACAGGATCTGGTCCCACAGCCCCTTCCCCCCGCTCCAGATGTTCTGCCCAGCACCGATGGCTCCAGAGGCCAGCAGCATCCAGGGGCTCCAACATTCCAGTGAGCATCATCTGCTCATCTCTGCCTGCGTTTCTCTGTCAGTAAGGAGGTTCTGCCCAGTGCCTGTGTCCAGGGAGCAGCAGCAGGAGCCATCGGGGGTGGTTGCCTCCCCGGGAAGGCTCCTGCTTTCCCAGAGGGCCAGGGGGAACCGGGCATCTCTGGCGGCTGCCAGCCACGTGTGCCCTGGGCACTGCACCACAATTGGATTTGCAGCTGCCCTGCCTTTTACTGCATGGAAATTGAATTGTAAAATGTCAAAGACATTTCCTAACTGCGCCATATTAGCCTGGTTTTATGAAATACTGTTATCAGAGCAGATTATTAATTCAATCAAATGCAGGCAAGAAAACCCAGAATTAACTGGCCACCGTGCAGGAGGACACACCGGAGGGCAGGAGGCAGCTGGTGAGGCCCTGCCCAGAGCCCATGTCCCCACGTGCTCTGGTTTTACTTCCCTCTGTCTCTGAATCCGGGAGCACTGGTGAAGGAGCAATCCCACCCAGCCCATGCAGCTCCACTTGCATCCCAGGATGGCTCCCCACGGGACAGCAGGACCCTGGGGGTTCTCGCTGAGCTTTGAGGTCCCTCCCTAGGGAGGGCAGGACCCGCTCCCTGCACATGGCAACAGGGCCAGGACTGATGGGACAAGCCCTGAGATGCCAAAGCTGCTGCCAGTGACCTGCAGAACAGGAGGCAGAGCCCTGCACAAGTAGCAGTGCAGGAATGGGGCTTTCCTGCCCAGAGTAGGGGCACCCCAAGAGCTGCCCAGGCCTCAGCACCAGCACCCAGGGCAGTGGGGCCAGGCTGGGCTGGGTTATGCTGATGTGGTAGGACCCAGGGGGTGCCCAGCTCCCAGTCCCAGCCAGGCAGCGTGGCTAACCCAGCCCAGGTTGTCCCCAGGTGAGGCACCCAGAACTCCAACGGCACACCAGGACACCAGTCCTGATGGCAACCTGGAGGACCAGGATGGCACTGAGGATCAGGCATGGGGTGGGCAGTGCAGTCCCACAGGACTTGGCCCTGGATTCCACCTGCACAGCCAGCCCCTGCCGTGCTGGATGCTCATCTTGGCACTGTGGGGCCACGTGCTGGGACATCTCCTTGGCCACATGTGGAAGTGCTTTACAGAGCCCCCCAGCCTGGCCAGAGGAGAAACAGGAGTAGAGGATCCAATCCTCAGCTCGAGGTCCCTCACTCGGCACCAGCAGCACCCCACAGGAGCCATTTCTAACGTGGATGAGCCGCTGGCAGCACCGGCCTCACAGGGAAGGAGCCAGCTTACTCCAACGCTCCACAGCCAAGGAACTGTAGATCCTCTGCACGGCATGGCACGGCACAGCTCATCTCCCACCGCCTGAAGCCCTGGGTGCCCAGGACAAGGATGGCACAGCGGGCATGGGTGCTCCTGGAGACACCCCATGGTCCCATCCCATCCCACAGTGCTGGAGCCGAGGGGAAAATGCCAAGTCACCACATTTATTCGAGGTAGCACCGGGAAGGAGGGGACAGGGAGGGAAACAGTTTGCTGCCAAATCCCTGCATCTGATTTGCGCAACTTTCAGACAACCTCATCAATTATGGATGCCCGGGAAGCAGGCGCGGTGTGCGCTGCGGCCGGCCCGGGCCCCCGAACCCGCACTCACACCAAACCGGGCCCCATGTCACCATAGCAACCCGTGCTAATTCACGCAAGGATTTTTAAAATCTCATTTATTAAACCCCACATGAATAGGATATTATCCAGATAACAGAGCTAAGTTACAAATCTTCCTGGTGCCGCGCAGCACGAGGAGCGCCCCAGGCATGCGTGGGACCGGAACTTGGAGGGGACATGGGGACACCATGGTGTGGGGACAGCCCTGCTCGGTGCTCTCCCACTCCATGCACCGCTCCAGCCCCACTGCCATGGCCACAGGCACTTGTGCACCCCAGACCGGGAGCATGTCACCCACTGTCGCACACATGGCCCCTGCTGCTGCGTGGGACAGTTGGGTCCGGTGGGGCAATGGCCCAGGACTGGCACTGGTGGGTCCAGCAGAGCTGGAGATGGGCAGCCCAGCAAGGGAATGGGCTGAGCATACAGGCCTGCAGTGGGAAATCTCCCCAAAACCAGGCTCAGCTCCACTGGGTGTTCCTAGTCCTTAACCTGTGATCCTGGCTGCTGGCCCCCATGGCCATCCTGCCTGGTATCCAGATGGCTCAGCAGCGGGAAATGCAGCAGAGCACTGGGAAGAACAGGGATGCAGGAGAAGGTGGTGGCACTCAGGCACCTCTGGCCGTTGCCACAGCAACGCCAGCTGTGTGCCCAGGCCAGCAGGGACTGGAGAGGGGTGTGTGGGGACACTACTGGGCACAAGCCAGGCGTTGTCCCCATACCCACACTCTATCCCAAGAGGCCACGGCAGTAACAGCACCAGGAGTGGGTTGGGATGAAGTGGGCTTTGAGCTGGAGGTTCTTCTTGCCCTGCACATTCCCTCAGCAGCGACAGCAACGATAGATAGCATTGGGGACATGGGGGACACCATGCCAGCCTTGCATGACACATGCTGGCCCCATGTGGCACCGTGGACATGGTGGATGCAACACCAGAGCAGGGACACGGGGAATACCACGCCAGCCCTGCTCAGCACCAGGACCTGGGACACTACGCTGGCCCTGCTTGGCCAGAAACAGCCCTGCATGCCCAGGGACAGGGGACACCTCACCGGTCCTGCACAGCTCCAGGGAAAGGGGGGTGCCCACATCTGGGGAGTGCCGGCCCTGGAGAGAGGGACAGCGGGCACAGCAATGAAGGGACTGTGTGTCCAGTGAGCCAGAGCCACATGAGTGCTCCCCGTGGTCCCTGTCCATACCCAGGGACGGTCCCCGGCCACTCCGCTCGTCCCCACTCACCAGGCCTGAAACCTGCGGCTGCATCAGCACCATGAATTATTCAGTCCCGGGCGGAACGCCTCGACGGAGCAGTTACATCCTACAGCGAGTAGATACTCATGAAGCTACACACACGTACACCCGGAGACGCACACGCACAGCCACACGCACGCCCCCGCAGCCTCACACCTGGCCACGCACCCGCGGCGCACCCGCGGAGCCGTGCACAGCCAGCCGCAAGGATGCACCGGGAGATACCCTCGGAGCGACATCCAAACACCCCCTCACCGAGAAACACCAACAGCCCAGCCAAATACACAGATGCCAGGGTACACACCGCCACGCAAACACCCCACGCACCCAAACACAGCCGCACACGCACCCGCGGCAGCGCGGACACCCGCAGAGGTGTGCGGGCAGCGAGCCCCGGCGCTCACCCTCCCCGGCAGGGCACACTCGCTGCACGCACACGCAGATGCGCCCGGCGCTGCCCGGCCGCAGACCCTGCCCAAACCCCCGGGAGGACCGGGCCCGGCTCCCGGGGGGTCGGGAGTTGCTCCCGCGTGCAGGGCAAGGGCAGCCCGGCCGGAGCCCGACCGCGCCGGGGGTGCCCCGGGAACCGCGAGGCGACCCTTTGCAGCGCTCTGCACCCGCGCAGCGCCCGGGGATGCTCCGAGCCCCGCCGGGATGCTCAAACCCACGCCGGGCAGCCCCCCCCCCGCCCCTCCCGGGGCGCCGCCGGGGGTCCTCAGCACGTCTACGGTCCCCGCCCGCCTGCGACGAGCCGCAGCCGGGGAAGGGCCGGGGATGCTCCGGGGCGGGCAGGGCGGCATCGCGGCCGGGCCCCGGGAGCAGCTCTGGGACGCGGCCCCGAGCCGCCGCGCCCGCTGCTGCGACGCCGGTGCCCAAGTGTGCCCCCCCCCCGCAGTGTCCCCCCGCACCGCCGCCCCCGGCCCGGCCCCGCCGCCGCAGCACTCACTGGCTTTGCCGGGCTTGGGCCTCTGCAGCAGCTTCTGCACGGCCGCGATGTCCTCCGCCTTCACCGCCTGCACCAGCTCCTGGTCCTTGCCCATGGCTGCGCCGCGCCGGGGCTGCCGGCTGCGGGCTCACGGCCCGAGCATCCTCCGCGGCGCGGCGAGGGGCGGGGGGCGGCGGGGGGCGGCTCGGCGCGCCTCGGCACGGCTCGGCTCGGCACGGTGCAGCCCCCCCGCCCAGCCCGCCCGCTCCGGAGGCGGGGGCGGGGGCGGCGGCGGCGGCGGGCGCCCGGGGCGGGGCGGGGCGGGGCGGGGCGGGGGGGCCGCACCGGGAGCGCTGGGGGGCAGCGCGGGAGAGGAGGAAGAGGAGGAGGAGGACGAGCAGGAGGAGGAGAGGGCGGGGGCCGCCCGGTGCTGCGGGCGGAGCGCGGGGATCCCCCTCCCCGGTGCCGGGCCCGGGGGACGCCCCGGTGGGAGCCGCCGCGCAGCCGTGGCGTGTAACGAGCTGGCCGGTCTCAGCGGCCGGAGGGGACGAGGGGAGCACGGCTGCTCGGGGCCTATTCCTCCTCGGGGAGGATGCCGGGGGGTTCCAGCAGACCCCCTCCCGGGGCACCCCGTGCTTTCCCGCCGGTGCCCTTCGCCGGTCCCCGTCCAGCCTGGCCATCGCACCAGCCTGCGGTGCTGATAACGGGAACCGGGCAGGAGCAGCCTTTCAATTTCTATAAATAAAGCGCTCATTACCGCTCCGTTTTCCACTTTTGTTGACACAATGGCCGGTGACATTCGTCCCTTTCACTTTTAAAGGTGAAATGACCGAGACATTTCAGTTGCGGAGGGTTCCCGGCTGTGCCGAGGGCTGAGGAAGCTGAGGAACCCGGTAGGAAATGGGGCCAGTGATGGACACGGCGTTAATGTCCCCACGGTGCCATCAGGACATCACTCGCACGAAAGCAGCCCAAATTTCTGCCCTCCCGGACAAGTTCCTAGATAAAAGCCTCGTGAATTCCCGGCTCCAGCAAACCGGCATTAGGGCACATGGGGCCAGAAGGCCGGTAGCCAACTGGCCACCACACCTCTGGGCACCGAGGAATGCAGTCACAGGAGGGTGCAGTGTACGGGGACCGGCATCTGCAGCCCCGTGCGAGCTCCCGCGGCAGAAGGAAAGATGGAGGAGGGAACCAAACTGTCCCCTGATGCCCCCTGCCTGCCCCTTGCTGGTCCGTGCCCCCCGAGCTGGAGCCCGAGGGTCTCCTGCACAACCCCCAGCTCCCGCCCAGTCCCCATCTCCGGGCTGACCCCCCCTCAGGGATGGCGGGGTCCGTCTCCTCTCCCCACCCCCACTTTCCAATCCAGGACATTTGGGTTGCCAGCACGGAACGCCGTCTAATCTGCCCTCTAATCCCGCAGCCGGGCGGCTGCACGGGGCCCTGAGCTGCGGCCGGGCTCCCGGGGCTGGGGGCTGGGGCGGGGGCTCCGCACGCGTCCAGGGGCCCCGGCGGGTCAGGGGCTTCCTTCACATCTGCCACCACCTGATAACAAACGCAGCTCCTCAACAAAGGTCCCTTTGTGCCCCACGGCTCCCTCCTGCTGGGCCCCCGCACCCAGTCACCCGGCACAGACGCGGCACGGGGAAGGTCCTGCCCCGCTGGCCTCGCCAGGCATCGGGACCTCTGTGACCGGGGCACGACACGGGGCAGCAGGGCCACGGTGTGGGGCCGGTGGGGTGCACCAACGCTGTCCCTCCTCCCTGCCTGAGCCCGGCTTTGCAGGAGGAGCTCCAGCCTGGCGTTCCTGTGGCTCCCTCGGGCTCTTGCCAAGTCGGGTTGGTCTTTGCAGAGCAGAAGAATGTGCAGTGAAATGTCCCCGTTCCTGCCCTGCACACCTCGAGCGAAACCAGCGCCCGGAACGGTCAGAGCCTCAGGCACGCTTAGGGATTTAGGATGGGCACTGTGGGGAGCAGGCACGTGGAAACCTGACTGTGGGAACTGGAGACTCCACCAGCAGCAGGAGGGCTCATCCCACGCAGAGATCCCCACGCATCCCCCCAGCACAGCTGCCTTTCCGATGGGAAAGGAGCGCAGCAGAGCCTCTGCCTGGACTCGGGAGGTGGCGGGGGGGATCTGGGAGCACACGGGGCCTGGGTGCTGGAATAGCAGAGAAGAAGGAAGAGATGAAGGCAGAGTTTGGAGGCTGAAGAAGCCACCACTGTGCTCACACCCCTCCCAGCGACCAGGGATTCACAGAGACTGAAAGCAAACACAGGGTTGGGGAGCAGGTGCTGGTGGGAGCCTGGCAGGGCCCCTGCATATCCCTCTGTCCCTGCTCCATCCCAGGTGGCAGCCCTTGCCTGGGACATGCAGCACCCAGCAGCCACACCGAGCTGGATCCCATCCTGGGAGGGCACAGCCACCCTCGAGGCCAGCATGACGCACATGGGTGTCCTCAGGAGCTCTGTCACACTCTGTCCTGTGGCTGCCAACCCCTCCGGCTCCATCAGAGCCTGAGCAGGGGCCCAGGAGCTGGCACAGGATAGACCCCAGCCCTCCACACCAGCCTGAGCTCCCTCTCCCTGCACAGGGGGGCAGAGTCTTGGCCCCCCAGCACCCAGCAGCATCTACGAAAATACTTTATTGTGGAGGGGGGTGTGCAGGGGCTCTGTACAGTGCAAACGGCGGCAGCAGCACCGTCACCAGCAAACAGACACGCGATGGTGGCCCCCAAAGCCCAGCCAGGGGGGCAGCGGGAGCTGGGGGGCCGTTGCCCCTACGTGGCCTTGGGCCGGCCGTTGAGGCGGATGATGGCCCGGTAGTCCCGCACCAGGTCCCGCAGCTGGTCCAGGTGGGGGTTGACGTTCTCCTCCATCCACTCCTCCACTGTGTCAGGGAAGTAGATCCTCTCCAGCTGGGCACGCAGGTCACGGACAAAGCTCTCCCAGTCCTCATGGAGCCTGGGGAGAGGAGAGCAGGGGTCCAGCTCCCTCCTGCGAGGGACCCCAGGGCCGAACCTGGGACCCCTCCCAGCCCCATGCAGACTCCTCCCAGCCCCCAGCACCACGTACTTCAGCACCTTGCTGCCAAAGCTCTCCATGTTGCGGGGGTTCCCAAACTGACGCTTCCGGTGGTAGGGGCTGAACCAGCCCTTGATGGCACTGGAGAGGCACAAGGGAGTTGGGGGCACAGGGGCACAGGGGATGGGGAGCTGCACATGAGGCAGGTCCCCTTCCATGGAGAAACATGGCTGGAGGCACCAATCCCACTGCTCCCCCCGCCTGTTACCTCTCCTCCTCCAGTGCCTTAAGGATGCTCTCCTTGAGGTGGCCATTAACCTGCTCTACCATGTGGTAGATCTCCACACCAGGGAACGCTCCCCTGCCCTCGCTGGGGAAAGGGAGGGCAAGGTGAGGGCCCAGCATGTAGAGTGCACTGGGC
Source organism: Monarcha castaneiventris obscurior (assembly GCA_026261815.1). NCBI lineage: Eukaryota > Metazoa > Chordata > Aves > Passeriformes > Monarchidae > Monarcha > Monarcha castaneiventris. The sequence continues at coordinate 7,416,711 of JAMPIT010000856.1, read as the reverse complement.
TGGGTGAATCCCAGTACCCCAGTGGGTCTGGTACCAGGGCATTTGGGTGACCAAGCCCTTGCTTCCCTCCAGTGCATCCCTTCTGATGCAACTGCCATGACCACGTGCCACGCACCAGGAGCTCTGCTCCAGCTGCACGCTCTCCAAGCCCAGCACATCCAGGACCTTCCTCTTTGCGTCTTCTGTGAAGCCCCCTGGAAGGGTGAGGAAAGGGACAGAAGAGCTTGGGACACCTCACCACCAGGCTTGCCCCAGCTTCACCACACCCCCAAAACTGGGAGAGCTGAAGCTCTTCCTCCTCTGCCTCCCACCTCCCCCCAGCACCCTGCCCAACAGGATGGGGTCTGGCAGGCAGTGGGAGGTGAGGGTGAGCCTGGCCATGCCAACAGAGCTGGGGGCTCACCATTCACCAGGGTCTGCAGGCAGATGGCCAGCGAGGGGATGCTGACGGGCAGCAGCTCGCAGAGCACCGAGTAGTGATCATACCTGCAGGGCGGGGACAGCCATCACCTCTGCACTGTGCCAGCACGGTTGTGTGGGCACTGGGAGGGCAGGGGGGGGTCCCACCACTCCTTACCTCTGCCAGCCAGTGAGCACGACGCCCTGCAAGCGCAGCGGGGCCAGCCGTGGCACGGCCTGCATCACCTTCAGCCAGCTCAGGTGGTTTTTCAGGTGGTAGCTCAGCGGGGTCCAGGCCTGCGCCGGCCCCGTGGTGCCCTTGAAGGCGCTGGCGAACCAAACCGCCTCGAAGCCGCCCTCCACGTACTTGGTGAGGAACGGCACTGCAGCGGGACAGGCGCAAGCCACCAGTGCCACTGTCCCCAGGAGGCTGCGGGGGGCTCAGGGGGGATCCCCCCACCATCCCCAGGAGTCTGGCATGTCACCTTACCTATTTGCTCAGCCTCGAAGTCGGGTGCGTAGAACCACACCACGGGTGAGACGTGCTTCGCTATCCCAGACTCTGCAGGGAGAGCAGATGTTGGCGCCAGCAGCAGGAGGGAGCGTCGGGCTCCTCGTGCTTCCCCGGGACCCACATTCCCACAGGGCAAGGCATGGGCTCCGGCTGGCACTGGGCACGATGCCTGCCAGGGTGGGCACAGAGCGGGTGCTGCTGCAGAGCCTGGCCCAGGTGGCACCACTGCCGTCCCTGTCCCTCACCCCGCAGCGCTCCCACGCTGATCTTCCTCAGCATGTCATCCCACATGAGCACCCGCAGCCCCCAGAACTGCGCCGTGAGGAAGCCTAGAACCTCCTTGATGTGCTTCAGGTACATGGTCCCCACGTCACCCTTGTTGTGGCTCATCCAGTTCTTGGAGTCCATCCCCTCCCCGAGATGGAAAACCTGGACTTGGGGGAAGGGAGATGCTCAGCAGTCCTGGGAGCACCCCCGGTGCGGGCTGGGGTCCCTGCACAGCCCTTGCCCACCTCGTCTGCGCCGATGTGGATCCAGGTGGAGCGCCGGTGCTTCTCAATCACCTGCGACAGGATGCTCTTGAGCAGGGCCAGGGTGTCGGGGACGTGGGGGTTGAAGCTGTTGGGGAAGCGCTCGACCTCCCGAAGGTGCTGGTACTTCTCATGCTTGAGGATGAACTGTGGGGAGGAACCATCAGGGGGTTGTCCAGGGGAAACCCCTGTGATTTGGGGTGGGGAGCGGGACTCTACCTCCACATGGCCAAAAGTCTGCACCAGGGGAACCACCTCCAGCTTGTGTTGCTCCGCCAGCTGCTGGATCCACTCGATGTCCTCCTCACTGGGAGGGCAGGGACAAGCTCAGCAGGGGATGCCAGGGCAGAGGGCAGAGCGTGAGGGCATTTTTCCCTCCTCCCCCTCCACTGGCACCCTGCCCACATGGCCTCAGCTGCCCCACACGTGTGCACTTTACTGAGGGGCACAAATATTGACCTGTCAGGCCTGGAAGCTGGTCTGCCCAGCAGCACAGCCTGGCACTGTGACCGTGGTTATCGTGGCCATGGGGCCAGGTGGGTCACACCCAGCCCCTGGCACACCGGGACCTGCCTGGGCCACAAGCCCCACAGCCAGCTCAGCACACAGTCCTGTGTGAGCCCTGCTCACCTGTAAGCATATGGGGACCTGAGGATTTCCAGCTCCCCCTTGAAGGGGAACATGTCCTCGTACTCGATGAGGACACCGTTGGCTCCCAGCTGGGACAGGAGGGGGAACACCTGCAGGGTGGGCAGGGTGGGCTCAGCAGTGGGGATGGCACAGTCCAGGTGTCAGCAGGGACAGCTGGCAGGCCAAGCCCCATCAGCCCGTCCCTCCTTGGCTCCTCCTCCCTGTCCCCGGGCATCCTCACCTGCTCCAGGTAGGAGACTCTGGGTGCAGCTCCCTTGAGGTCCAGGTGGACCAGCCTCATCTCGGTGGCACTGACATCCCTGGGGACCTGCTGCTTTTGCCTCAGGGCCATTATTTTTGCTGCAGGGACCTCCAGAACCTGGCTTTGGGGGATGATGTCCTGGACGATGTCACCCGTGTCCCCCCAGAACGCGCTGTCCTTGCTGACGTGCTTGTGCAGCTCCAGGGTAAAGCTGCAGGGAGTGGAGCAGGGTGTCCATGGCGTTATGGGGGCACCAGCTGCCCCCCAGCACCAGGCACCACACAAGCACAGCCCAGGGCTTGCTGCAGACCCCGACCTCCCTGGGGTCCTGCTGTCTCCTCACCTGTCCCGGAAGAGGAACTTGATGCCGGCCAAGGCGACAAGGAGCAGCACGACGAGGCGCAGCAGGTTCAGCCGGTGGCTCCTCTGGAAGGCCATCTCTGGGATCTCTGGGGGCACACACAGGAGGGGTCCAGCACCCCACGGCCAGCAGTGGCCGGAGGGACCCCAAGCACAGGTGAGCCTACGCAGCCCCACGTACCGTGCCCTGCTCCCCTGACCATGGCAGCACGAGAGCCGGAGAAAGGTGACATGGGGGCAACCCCTCTGGCCAGCCTGGTCCCCATCGGGGACGTGCGCGGCAGTGCCCCAAGTCCCTCCTACCTCGTGTGCCCCAGCGTGGGGCCAGCGGCCAGCTCCGCCTCTCCCTCTGCCTGCACGGGTGAGGCCGGTGCCGGAGCAAACGGGGCGGTGGCTACAGAGCAGGTCCCCACCGGGGGTCCCGTCCGGCTGCCGGGTCAGCCCCGAGCCAGGGGCCGTGTCACAGGGCGGCTGGATGGGGTGGCATCGCGGGGTGGGCACGATGCAGCCCTGCGGGTAGAGAAGAGGTGATTGGGAGCCACCCAGGCACATGCCAGCACTGGGCTGCTCCGGGGATGGTACCGGCACAGCCACGGCACTGGCGGGGTGAGGGTGGCAGCCCGGATCCCCTTGGCACCGGCAGGGGCCGTGAGAAGGGAAGCACGGGTCCTCCTGGGAGCCACTCGCAGGCATCACTTCTGCCCTTTCTTCCTCCTGTTTCTCCAGTTCTGGTGTGTTCGGTGAGGCAGGGACGGGGCAGCGCAGCCACCCCCGCTGCTGCCGCCGCCAGCACTTCGGGTGAGCTGCCACCCAAACACACCCGAGCTCAGGGTTAAATTCAGCGCCGGCAGATTGGGGAAGTGAAAAGCAGATTTTGGCAGCTGCGGGTGCCCAAGCGGCTCAGCTGATCTCGAGGATTTTGTTTGTGTCGCCAGAGCGGTGGCACCGGGGAGAGCCGCGCTGAGCCGCCCCGCTCCTCCGGCTCCGAACGAGCCCTTTCCCAGACACAGCCCTAATCCCTCCCGACACGCTCCTCTGCACTCTGCCACGGGGTGCAGGGGGTGCAGCGCCGGGACCCCCCCGGGCAGCAGGACCTGCTGTCCCCAGAGCACGAGGCCCCGGCAAGGCCCCGTCACAGGGCTGGACAGCGATGTGCAGAAGGGAGCTGGAGCATCCCTGCTCCGTCTCCACCGCCCGGGGCCGGCGGGCACCCAGCCCCTCGGTGCCCGTGTGCAGGAGGAGGAGCAGGAGCCGGGTTTTGGGGAGCAGGCTGTTCCCTGCACTCCCTTCCCTGCATGGACAAGGTACCTCGTGACACGGCACCTCCTGTGCTGCGGGGGACAGACGTGGTACCCACTGCCGGCTATGCCCAGCCCGGAATACTTCTGGCAGCTCCCGCACAGCCCAGCAGGGACGTGCCAGGCTGGAGATGGCTGCCAGCCCAGGGATCACCGCTGGGTGCACAAGAACGCACAGAGGGGACGCAGGAGGGGGGTCAGTGGCCCCTGGGCACGCAGCGTGGCGAGCCCAGCACCCAGGAAAGCCATAAATATGCCAAGTGCTAATGGCGCTGTCATGGGAACACAGCGCCTGATCAGAACAGGGATAAATATTTAGACAGACGCTGTCAGCTCGCCAGGATTCGGTGTTTTTAACGTACGTTATCTTATTTAAATAGGGCAGGTTCCCAGAGCTGGAGCTCCCTGGCACAGACAGGGCAAGGGCAGCCAGGATGGGCGCTGGCCAGAGGGGGGGCAGCACCAAGGGGTGCCGGGGGCAGCCAGGGCACCGCATCCCTGCGCCACCGGGACATCCCTTGGCAGGAGGGCTCAGCTGATGGATGCCTCCCCTCTAACCCGGCACCGCGCCGCGAGCACCCGCTATATTTATCAACCTCATATCTTCTGCTGCCAGCGCTGTGGGGATGGCTGGCACAGGCCCTGGGAGGCTCGGAAGTGCCCGCGGCTCCTCACAACCGGCCAGGCTGACTCAACGCTTCACCAGCAGCGGGGCGAGGAGGGGCCGGACCCTGGGCCCCCTCCCTGCTCCATGCTGCCCACGTGGGTTTTGCTGCCAGCCCCCTGCATCCAGCCCAGCTTCCCGCTTACCTTCCCGAGCCCCTAGGAGAGGAGGATGGAAGCAAACCCAAACCTGAGCCTGGAGATAGCAGGGCCGTGGGGAGGATGGAGCCGAGCGTCCCCGGGCTGGCAGGGGCCACTGCGTTCCATGGACTGGCAGCGAGAGTTCCGGATGCCACCCGGCTGCCCACGGCTCTGCTCGTGTGTTCCCCGCTGTTTCCGCGCCAAACCCTGGCGCCCTCGGCACAGCCGGCAGTGCAGCCATGCGACCAGCGGTGCTGCTCCTTGAGTGTGCCCTCCGAGTGCACACACACACACGTGCACAAGCTCATGTGCGGAATTCCAGAGCATTCCACTGCCAGCCTGGCCGAGACCGTCCCGTGCTCCCTGCCTGTGCCACCCCCCAGGATGAGCTGCCCCCCGCCAGAGGCCACGGGACTGTCGCCCCACAGCCGGGGACTCCTGTGCAGGGAGGCTGCAAGACCCACCATGGGGCTACAGCCCCATGGCAGCAGGAGGCTGTTCCCTCATCCCTGGGCAGAACTGGTCCCTGTCCCATCCCGTTCCCTCCCAGGACACTGGAGCACACACGGAACAGTCCCCGGGCACAGGGGACCCTTTCCACACCTCACCCATCCCTCTGTGCTGTGGGGCACCACGCACACCTCGCAAACCCAGCACACCCCACAACGCCCCACACCAAGGACACCCCTTGGGCATTCCCGCCCCCCACGGCACCCTTCAGGCTCTGTTCGGCACTCCTGCATCCTCCGCGGGCATCCCTGCATCCTCCCAAGAATCCCTGCATCCTCCCGGGGCTTCCCTGCTGCACCGGGGCCCTGCATCCCCGCGAGCATCCCCGCATCCTCCCGGCACCGGTCCCCGCCGCGGCGCCGGGCATCCCTGCACGCCGCCGGCATCCCCCCGGCCCCGAGCATCCCCCGCTGCCCCGGCCCTTACCGGCAGGTGCGGGGTGGCCGCGGGCACCGCCAGGAGCGGGCGCGGGCACGGGCACGGCCGCCGCCGCCGCCGCTCTTAAAGGGCCCGGTGCCCGCCGGTGCGGCAGGCGAGGAGGGATGCACCGGGCCCCGCCGCTCGCCCGGTGCACAGCAGGGGCCACTCGCACAGCGGGGACCGTGCCCAGCGTCCCGGTGCCACAGGCGCACGGCGGGGAGCACCGGCACAGCGCGGAGCCGCAGCCCGCCCCGCCCCGCCCCGGGCGGCACCGGCACGAGGGGTGGCCCGGTGCGTGCCCGGTGCCCGTTCCCGGTGCCCGTTCGGGATCGCTGTGTGCCCAGTGCCCACCCCCCCCCAGCAATGCCCGGTGTGTGCTCTGTGCCTGGTGCCCAGCGCGTCCCATGTCCTGTATCCTGCATCCCATGTCCCGTGCCCGCTGTGTGTCCCATGTCCCGTATCCCATATCCCATGTCCCGTGCCCGCTGTGTGTCCCATGTCCCGTATCCCATATCCCATGTCCCGTGCCCGCTGTGTGTCCCATGTCCTGTATCCCATATCCCATGTCCCGTGCCAGCTGTGTGTCCCATGTCCAACGCCCCATGTCCCGTGCCTTGTATCCCATGTCCCATATCCCATGTCCCGTGTCCCATGTCCCACACCATGTCCCATATCCCATATCCCATGTCCCATATCCCGCATCCCATATCCTGATCGCTCCCATATCCCACATCCCATATCCCATATCCCATATCCCATATCCCATATCCCACATCCCACATCCCATATCCCATATCCCATATCCCATATCCCATATCCTAGTCCCATATCCCTCATCCCATATCCCACATCCCATATCCCACATCCCATATCCCATATCCCATATCCCACATCCCATATCCCATATCCCATATCCCAAATCCCATATCCCATATCCCATATCCCACATCCCATATCCCACATCCCATATCCCATATCCAACGTCCCATATCCCACATCCCATATCCCATATCCCATATCCCTCATCCATATCCCATATCCCACATCCCATATCCCATATCCCATATCCCATATCCCATATCCCACATCCCATATCCCATATCCCATATCCCACATCCCATATCGCATATCCCATATCCCACATCCCATATCCCATATCTCACATCCCACATCCCATATCCCATATCCCATATCCCACATCCCATATCCCATATCCCACATCCCATATCCCATATCTCATATCCCATATCCCATATTCCACATCCCATATCCCACATCCTATATCCTATATCCCATATCCCACATCCCATATCCCATATCCCATATCCCATATCCCATATCCCATATCCCATATCCCACATCCCATATCCCATATCCCATATCCCACATCCCATATCCCATATCCCACATCCTATATCCCATATCCCACATCCCATATCCCATATCCCACATCCCCATATCCCATATTCCACATCCCATATCCCACATCCTATATCCCATATCCCATATCCCACATCCCATATCCCATATCCCACATCCTATATCCCATATCCCACATCCCATATCCCATATCCCACATCCTATATCCCATATCCCACATCCCATATCCCATATCCCACATCCCCATATCCCATATCTCACATCCCACATCCCATATCCCATATCCCGCATCCCATTTGGCCCATCCCGTTTTCAGCACTGCGCCCCCTGGCGGCACCGCTGTGAACGCCCTCTCCCCCTCCCCGTGGGCAGTGGTCTCGCCTCCCGTTCCCCCCACGCCCCGCGCATGGTACGTCCCTCCGCCCCGCTCCCGCGCATGCGCGTTCCCGCCGGACGCGGCCCGGGGCGGCTGCGCGCTCGGGCGGGCGCTGCGCGCACGCGCAGAGCCGGGAGCCGTGAGGGCACCGGGAGCGGGGCCGGGGGACACGGGGAGAGAGAGACCCGCGGGCTGAGAGAGACCCGCGGCCGGGCCGGGACACGGGGAGAGAGAGACCCGCGGGCTGAGAGAGACCCGCGGCCGGGCCGGGACGCAGGGGGAGAGACACCCACGGGCCGGGACACGGGGAGAGAGAGACCCGCGGCCTGAGAGAGACCCGCGGGCCGGGCTGGGACCCCGCGGGCCGGGCTGGGACCCCGCGGGCTGAGGGAGACCCGCGGGCTGAGGGAGACCCGCGGGCTGGGCCGGGACCCCGCAGGCTGAAGGAGAGACCCCGCGGCCTTTAGGGAGTCCCCCGAGCTCGGGCGGGGCGCGGCGGCCCCGGGAGCGGCGGCACGATGAACGCGGCGCAGGGCACGGTGGGCAGTGACCCGGTCATCCTGGCCACGGCCGGCTACGACCACACGGTGCGGTTCTGGCAGGCGCACAGCGGCATCTGCACCCGCACGGTGCAGCACCAGGACTCCGTATCCTTCCATCCCCGGCAGCTCGGGGCCGTCCCCGCATTCGGCCCCCGGGTCGGGCCCGGCTGATGCTCGTACCGACCTTAACGGCGCCCGCAGCAGGTGAACGCCCTGGAGATCACGCCGGACCGGAGCATGATCGCAGCCGCAGGTGAGCGCTCCTGTCCCGCCGGGCTCACCGGGACCCGGGTCGGGGCTCACCTGCTGACCGGTGCTTGCAGGGTACCAGCACATCCGCATGTACGACCTCAACTCCAACAACCCCAACCCCGTCATCAACTACGACGGCGTGAGCAAGAACATCACCTCGGTGGGGTTCCACGAGGACGGGCGCTGGATGTACACGGGTGGGGAGGACTGCATGGCCAGGATTTGGGACCTCAGGTGGGCACCGGGGGGGTTCCCTCCTCTGGCAGCACCTCTGAGCTGTGGGACCGATCTCACACCCCTGAACACTCCTCCCTCACTGTCTGTCACAGGTCCCGTAACCTCCAGTGCCAGCGCATTTTCCAGGTGAACGCTCCCATCAACTGTGTCTGCCTGCACCCCAACCAGGTGAGGAAACTACCTCCTCTGGGGTTGCCCAGCTCAGAGAATCCTGTGGAAGGGACATTAAAGCTCATCCCATTCCACCCCCTGCCATGGGCAGGGGCACCTTCCACTATCCCAGGGTGCTCCAAGCCCCATCCAGCCTTGGACACTTCCAAGGATGGGGCAGTCACAGCTTCTCTGGGCAGTCTGTTCCTGTGGCTCCTGTGGGTAAACCTGAGGGGCTGCAGAGATGTATCCCAGCAGAAGATGGGGTACAACAGAAGATGGCCTGGGGGCTTCACACAGTGTGTTTGTGCTAAAGACCTGGTGGCTGTTGCAAAGGGACAGCACAGGCTCATCCCATGGGGGGAAATGCCCTTGGAGTGGGCTCTGTCCCTGAACATCACTGGGGAAATGATGGGAGCGAAGCTGGAAGAGTTGGGGTAGTCGGGAAGCTTGAGGGTGACAGCACTGCCAAGAAAAAGCATCATGGGGCCTTTGGCCGTGACTCCCTTCAGGTTGGATTTGGCTGAGGTTCACCAGTGGGTTCAGTAGCTGTTGCTGAGCAGAGGGAGAGTGGGGGCTCTTGAAGAGGCTGAAGGGAGCAGGAGCTGGGAAATCGATAGGGATCAATCAGTGCTAATGGCCTGGCTGGGCCGGGCTGGGCTTGCAGGGCTGTGGTTTTGCCTGCAGACAGGGCCGTGCAAACCTCTGTAAAATGCTGAGTAATGGAAATGTTCCCTTGCATTTCATTTGGCAAAGGCTTAATTTTGAAAATCAGGAATTTCAGACTAAATTTGAGATCGGTTATTTGGACCAGACTATCCAAATGCTCTTGTAGCATCAGTGCTGTGAGAATGTGTTGTATTAAATAAATATTGCTGCACACAGGTCTCAGATGGGAAATAATCCGTGACCAAGATGCTGCTGAGGTGCAGTGTTGGTTTGTGAGCAGAAGGTGGTTAATTAGTCCAAAGGTGGCAGCATTTGTTCAGACAGTTCCGTGGTTCTGCAGTTCCCTCTGCAGAGATGCTGATCCAATTATCCAGAGATTCCTCATGGCCTGGGTAAAGCCACGAAAACTTTGGACTCAGCACTTACACCTGCTGAGAGAGGGCTGAGGAGCTCAGAAGAGGCTTTTGTGCAGTCAGACAAATGCATTGAGTGGTGTTTGTCTCCACAGCACTAGACTCTGCTCCCAGGGACAGGATTAGCTGTGCCTGATGACCTGATCTCCTCTAGGGATTCTGCTAAAATTATGGACAGCGCAGGGCTGTCAATAAAGCCCTGGTTTGAGTGGAGACGTGCCAGCATTGTCTTCTGCTCTGAGCATGGGATCAGAGCCAGGACTCCTGCCCTTGGCTCTTGTCCTTCCCCTGAGAAGGGGAGAGAGAAAAACCCACTTCAGGCTGTGATTTTCAGGTATCTTCACCCTTGAGTGCTTCAGTTGTTCAGTGGCCAGCCTGCCCCTTAATGCTGCCTCTCAGACGTGCTGAAAACCACTTGGCTCCTGTGGATGTCATTTGGAGCTGTAGCTGTGCCACAGCCCTGGAACTGGGGCAGCTGCTGCTTGCCCTGGGGCTTAGAAAATGAACAAACCTTTCTGGGGACAGAAACAGGCATTTGCAGAGTGTCACGGGCATCAGTACCTGGCTGGGACAGCCAGGGTGTGAAACAGCCCTGAGCTGGGGAGAGAGGAGGCAGGACAGGACCCTGCTGCTTAAACCCAGAGCAGGGCTCTGGTGGTGCTGCAGGGGCACGATGTGGGTGCCAGCTCCAGGCTGCTGCTCAGCAGTGCCCGGAGAGACACGGCTGCTGTGTCCCTGCAGGCAGAGCTGATCGTGGGCGACCAGAGCGGGGCCATCCACATCTGGGACCTGAAGACCGACCACAACGAGCAGCTGATCCCCGAGCCCGAGGTGTCGGTGAACTCGGTGCACATCGACCCCGATGCCAGTTACATGGCTGCTGTGAACAGCTCGGTGAGCTCTGCCAGGGTGTGCTGGAACAGCTGCACTGGCTCGGCCGGGCCGTGCTGGGGCAACTGGGCTGGTTTTGGGTGGGCATCCCACAGATCCTGCTGTGTGTCCGCAGGGAAACTGCTACGTGTGGAACCTGACGGGTGGCATCGGCGAGGAGGTGACGCAGCTGATCCCCAAGACCAAGATCCCTGCACACAACCGCTATGCCCTGCAGTGCAAGTTCAGCCCCGACTCCACGTGAGTGTGCAGCCCCTCACCTCCATCCCAGGGCAGACACGGGCCTTTCTGGGCCTCCAGCTGTGGCTGCTGCTGGCTGCACACTGCGGGTCCCCAGGGAGGAGCTGGGCAGGAGGCAGGGGATGTGGCACTGCAGAGTTGCTGTCAGTGGTGTCCCACTCGTGCTCCCTGAGCTCAGTAAGGTTTGCAGCCATGAGCTGTTCTACAACTGGGATCCAACTGCTGCAAACTGTGAGCTCCTTCACGGAGTCTGTTTGGCTGGAATCTCCTAAATCAGACAGTGCAGGCATAAGGAGATCTGATTGCAGTGGGGGAAGCTCTCCAGGCCGTCACTGGCCCTGGCCCAGATCTGTGGTAACAAGAGTCCCACAGGAGGACAGTGACTAATGAGGTTGCCCTCACATATGTCCATCCTGCAGGCTCTTGGCCACCTGTTCTGCTGATCAGACGTGCAAGATCTGGAGGACTTCAAACTTCTCTCTGATGACAGAGCTGAGCATTAAGAGCAACAACCCTGGGGAGACGTCCCGGGGCTGGATGTGGGACTGTGCCTTCTCTGGGGACTCCCAGTACATTGTCACAGGTGAGGCACCGCCTGGACTGTGCCAGGGCCCTGCACCAGCCGGGCCTGACCAGTTACCCTGGCTGGACAGGGTTACCCTGGCTGGGACATTGCCAGAGCCTGGGGCAAGGGGGTATGAGGTGGGAGCACCCAGCCCCACATCCCCAACACATTCTTCTGGCTGGAGCATTTTGTCTGTGCTGCAGTGGGGCAGCTGTTCGAACTGGAGAGGAGATCTCCAGCTGTGCTGTTCATCTCGCAGTTCACAGCATGTTAGTCCCTTAAACACATCTGTGCTAATTTCTACACTCACTGCTCTCCAAAATAATTAAACCCCACATAATGGAGAAATGCACTGAGCTGCTCTGCCATGCTGGTCATCACCAGCCCTAAGGATGGCTGAATGAAGCAAGAGGAGAGTCTTATATTAAGAGTGAAAAAGAAACTTGAGGGATATATAATATTACCTTTCTCTTCACTCTCTGTTCCAGCCTCCTCTGATAACCTGGCCAGACTGTGGTGTGTGGAGACAGGAGAGATCAAGAGGGAATACAGTGGCCACCAGAAAGCCGTGGTCTGCCTGGCCTTCAATGACAGCGTGTTGGGATAACGGGCACGTGTGGCAAGGACAGGACTGATGTTTGTTTCCCCTTGCCTTGCCAGACCCTCTGCAGAGCCTGGGTCATGCACTGTACCCATCCCCTCCCGCACGGACAGGGCTGGGGCTCTGACAGGGGCAGCTGCAGCTGCCTGGGGTGAGCCCAGGCTTCAGCTCCAGGCAGGACGTTGCTGAAACGTGTGTGGCCTCTGAGGGAGGGAACGGGAGAGGGAGGCACAATCCCAGTGCAGGGACACGGGTACAGTTCAGCTGGAGGAATCCCTGGGGCATTGGCTGCTGACAGCTTTGGATGTTCTTGTACCCCAAAGTGGGAAAAAAATAAAAGCCTTTGCAAGTGATGGGAGAGCCCTAGCAAAGAGGAGAAGCAGCTCTTGTCTCAGTTTGCAATCCCTTTATTCAAAGTGTTTCACAGAGTGACTCGGAGAGCTGCTCTCCTAAAGCCACCCACCCCTGCAGATGTAACAACCACCTTGTGTTGAACAGAGCCTGGAGCCCCAGAACTCCAGCTACTTCCTGGGATTCCTCTAGGCCTGGGTCTCCTAATTCCTATGGATGAGGCACAGCCCTGGAGCAGAGCTGCAGAGTGTCCGTGCTGACAGTGCTGAGTGAGGCCTCCTGTTTTCTAAACTCTCCTGACCTGCAGCATGGAATCAGCAGGAAGCTCTGGGGATGTTGTTGGTGTTCCCTTCCTTGTGGAAGTCAGAGGCTTTTCAGGAATCCAGTTCAAGTATGAGGGCAGAGAGGGCGGCCGTGGCTGCAGCACTTACTCGGGCAGGTAATAGAAGCAGATGGAGACACAGATGTTGCTGGGGAAGCAGATGTCAATGCACAGGTAGATGAGGCGCTGCCTCCCCGGCCCTGCCAACGAGCGAGGACTGCATGAGAGCAATGCTTTGGTCCTGCAGCTACAGCGTCCCGGGGGGAGCCGAGCGAGGGGAAAGCTTCAGGGAATGACCTTTGTTATTAAAGCTGGAGTGAGGCAAAGCAGTCTGACAGCTCAGCAGGCTGCTTTGGCTCAGGATGAAAGTGACAGCGATTAACCAGTGGTGTCTCAGGGGACAGCACTCTGTGCTGGCTGTGCTGTGCTGCTGGGGCAGGGGCTCAGAGCCTAGCCCAGTGCCACGGCTTAGGATAGGGGGTGGATATGAGCCAGCACTCAGGGGTGGTGAACAATGGTCTGATTTTGCACTAGAGGTCACCTGTCCCTGTCCTGGGCCTTGGCAGCCTGTCCTGGGATGCATCAGCTGTTGTGTGGGAGAGCCTGATCCTCTTAGAGGTGCTAGAAAAGCTCTTGCTTCCCTCTGCCAGGGGAACTTACCCTGCCCTCTCCGCACCCAGAAGATGGATGTCTGCTCACACAGGGTCTGCACAGCCTCCCCCAGCCCCCTGGGGTCCACCTGCTCCCCTGCCACAATGCCCAGGAACTCCCGGTAGAACTTGGTCTGGTTGTTGCGGTGTAGCAGCTGCTCAGCCTGAAAGAAACATCCCTGTTAGTTCCTCCCAAGGCACTTTGTCCCTCCGGCCCCACAGCCCTGCTCTGGCTCCCAGGGCACCCCAGAAGTGGTCTGTACCCCTGGCAGGTTTCTCCTGCCAGCTGCCAGGTCTCAATTTCTGTCTGTGGGCTGCTGGCAACCCCAGAAATACCAAATTTTACTTCCATTTGGGAGCCTCAGGGCTGGGCAGGTGCTTTCCCTGCATCCCCTTTGGGAGCCTGTGTTCCTGCACTTCTCTGGGAGTAAGTTGAAGACCAAGGAGCTCCCAGGAGCCACCGAGGAAATGGAGGGTGGATGGCAGGGACACAAAAAAATGGGGCTTTCTGTCTTCCGGAAATGGAATCTGCCCCTGCCCAGGCAGCCACTGACATTTTGTTCTGAGGGTCCATATACGTGGTTGCCTCCAACTTGCTTCCCTGTGAGTTGGTAACAAACCCCCTTTGTTTTTCCTTCCCCAGATTTTTGAGCAGGTAACAGAATCCAGTGGGAGCGAGTCCTGCAGGAACCCTGTTATTCACCTCCATTGGACACATCCCCCTGCCCCAGGCTGCTTCCCACAGGAATCAGGGTATGGATAAACCCAGGAGCTCCTGCTCAGATCTGGCTCAGAGCCCAGCCTGGGGACACAGCTCTGCTCCTGTGCCCCTTGAGCACTGAATCCCTCAGAACAGGGGCTTCCCCTGCTCCTCTTGGCTGGGAGAGCCCTGCCCTGGGTCCTTGGGGGTGGAGAGTCACCCCTGCAAATCCACCCAGGGGAGAACGTTCAGTGCAAAGCTCAATCCATCCCCCAGCTGTCCCGGGAACGCTGCAGCAGCTGCTCACGCTGTGCTCAGAGGTGTTGAGAGCCATCTGCAGGGTCTGCAGGTCCCAGGGGTCCATCCTCCTTAGGTAGCAGGTTCGCTGCTGCAGCGGCTTGTAGCACACGTAGCCCTGCGGACAGATGTGCCCCTTGGAGCAGGCAGCACACACCCACCCTGTCCCAGGAGCCCCCTGAAATGGACATTCTCCTTTCCCCTGCTCTGTTTCATGACTAAAGATGCAGAGAAAGGCAGTACACAGGGGCTGGTGTCTTTCCTGGGCTGTAGTCCCTGCTCCCCTGTGTGCTAGGGAAGCAGGGATGCCCCAGCACTCACGTTCCTGCTGTCGTACAGCACCACGGTGCTCAGGTTGCTCTGCGAGGTGATGTAGTAGGTGATGGTGCTCCTGGCCTTGTCCACCACAGCTGTCTGGTTCCTCAGCGGGTCCTGCTGGCCCTGGAGCGTCACTCGGATGAGCTGGGAGCCAGCCTGGGCATGAGGAGTGGGAGGGCAGCGCTCACCATCAGCTGCTCAGCGCTTGTGTGCAGCATCTCCCACATCCCCGAGTGGCCCTGTGCTGGTCCCTGTTCCTTGTCTGAGTGATTCAGCAACAGAGAGGAGGAGGCTCTGACCCACAGGAAGGATGATCCATGACTCCATCCTCGGGGCTGGGGAGAAGAACCAGTGCCCCTCATGCCAAAGGCACCAGGTGCTGGAGGAAAGGGCCAGGGGACTCCCAGCCTCTGCCACAGCCCTGCCTACAGCCTGCCAGCACCTCCCTGCCCGGCTTGCACCTTCCTGCATTGTCCAGCCACTGATCCAGCCAAACCCAGCCGAGATCTCAGCCCACTCATCCCTCCTGGAAGCTGCTTCCCACACAACTCAGGGCTGCAGGCAGGAGGAGGGAAGGAGGCTTCCTGCCCAGATCGGGATACCTTACCTGGGCAGAGCTGGGGGAGAAGCTGAGAACCCCCACGACACTGATGCCAACAACTGCAAAAAACAACAAGGCAATGGACAAGATGATCCAGAAGGTCCTGGAGGGAGCTGGGAAGTGTGCTGTGGCCCTCCTGTCCTGGGAGCCAGGGCAAAAGAAGGAGGAACAGGAGTTAAAATTGACCCTTCTGCCAATTCTTCTTCATCAAACATGTTTCCAGCTCATGACACAAATCCTTGTGCAAACTGGTTGGAGTGCAGAGCTGCCAAACCGTTGCAGCACCTGGAGTAACGGAGCCTTTATCCCACAGCGCTGGAATTCCAGATCCAGCATCCTTGTAACCAGCACTGCCCCACCCTGCTGCAAAGCTGCAAAGCCCCCAGGGCTGGAGCAGCATATTTCCAGACACAGGGAACAATAAATTAAATTATTTTGGTTTACAGCAGAAATCCCCAGTGGGACTGTCAGCATTGGAATCAGACCCTGTGTGGAGTGATCCTGCTTCTGTTCCACTCCCTGTGCTTGGCTGTATTGGATTTTCTTGCTAAGTTGTCCTCCATGAGACCAAGGAAAAGAGTTTGGCAGTGCTGTGACATTTCTAGTGGAACAATTAATTTACTTTAATTCTTATATTGAAGCAATTAAATTTAACTTCATGGCACATAACAGGATTTTTACAAAGCAGAAAATGTGCTTCCAATAATCTCAAACACAGCCCATATTTAAAAAATAACCTGTTTCTCAATCCTCTGAAGGACAGACAAATTCAATCCATGCCCAGGATTACATGTGCTCCAGCTGCATGAGGATGGGCTCATCCAGCCTTGGGACAGTTATGGATCTTTATTGGAAACAGTGAACTTCCAGATTATTTCCCCAGAAAGGCAGCAAGTTAGAACTGCACATATCTGAAATCCTATCAATTCAAACAGAGCAGAGCCCCAGCCCTGCAGTAACTGGCAGGTTTTCTATAACCAATGGAATTCCCTCTGGTGGGAAAGGTGCAGATAAAGAAATCCAGCAGCTCCCAGCCCGGGGCAGGTGACAGCTCACACCCATCGCAAGCTGCTTGGCCATGGCTCCTCGGCTCCTCTGCCTGTTACCTGACCAGTTTATCCCATGCAAGTCCAGGCACCTCCAAGGCAATCCAACAGACAGCAGCTGCCTTGCAGGAGCTGAACTGGGGATGAACAAAACCCTATCAGGATCCACGGGAATGGCAGGAGCTCAGCCCCTTCAGAGGGGGATCAGGCAAGCACAGAGCAGGCACTGTCTGTGATAGAATCATGGAATCCTGGGATGGTTTCGGTTGGAAGGGATCTTAAAGTCCATCCAGTTCCACCCCCTGCGATGGGGCAGGAACACCTTCCACTATCCCAGGTTGCTCCAAGCTCTGGCCAATCTGGCCTTAGACATTTCCAGGGATGGAGCAGGCACAGTTTCTCTGGGCGCCCTGTGCCAGGGTCTTACCACTCTCACAGGGAGGAATTCCTTCCCAATATCCCATCTAACCCTACCCTCTGGCCATGGGAAGCTATTCCCCTTTGTCCTGTCACCCCCTTGTCTAAAGTCAAGTTCCAGAGGAAGGACAGAGCCAGCCTTTGCCCAGGAGCTGCAGGAACAGGGAATACTCACTGCAGGGGCAGCACGGCTGGTACCATCCCCTCCTTCCATCCTCCACTTCAGGCAAGGACCTGGCTGCTGCCGCTCTGCCTCCTGCCCACGCACAGACTGGGCATGATCCCGGCTCCAGGCACACCTGGAAAACCTAAACGTGTGTCCATGGGACATAAATACCTGTCCCTCGCAGCCAAAGGGCTCCGCGGGAGGGGGAAACCTGAGGCCGGAGCAGGAGCTGAGTGCTGCTGTCAGTGCCCGGCGCGGCTCTTCCTGCTCACCCCCGGCAGGGGCAGGAGCCACAATCGGGGCCTTTGTGTGCCCTCGGGGCTGGCAGACCCCAACAAGGGCCCAGGTGAGGCTCATTGAGAGATCAAATGACCAGAGGACAGTGGCAGCCTGCCCTCGTGGCAGCAGCAATTCCCACATTTCAACGGGAACTCGGCGCTGCCGGAGCTCTGTGGGCTGGAGCCAGGTGTTGATCCTGCTCTCCGAGCCTGGGCTGCACAGACTCACCTGTGCCACCCTCGGAGGAAAAGGGAAAAGGGGCTGTGCCACAAGGTCACCACCACAGCCTGCACTGCACTCGCACTGTCACCCCTGTCCTGAGAAACTCCCTGTGGGAACAGCATTCCCTCTTCACCCACATCCTGAGCAGTCCAGGAACCCCCAAAACGTTTGAGACTTGCCAGTCAGACAAAACAAAGGTGAGGAGGGAGGTAAGGGAAAGCTCAGAATTCCTTCATGTGATGTCTATCCAGGGAAAATGCAGGTTTTGGACATTTTCCTATCAAGCACAGCCCAGGGCTGAACAAACTGGCTGAAGGAAGCTCACAAGGAAGGAGAGGGACTTTGGACAAGGGCATGGGCAGGACAAAGGGGAGTGGCTTCACTGTGAGAGGTTTAGATTAGATGTTGGGAAGAAACTCTTCCCTGTGAGGGTGAGGAGGCTCTGGCACAGGGTGCCCAGAGAAGCTGTGGCTGCCCCTGGATCCCTGGAAGTGTCCAAGGCCAGCTTGGACGGGGCTTGGAGCACCCTGGGACAGTGGAAGGTGTCCCTGCCCACGGCAGGGGGTGGCACTGGATGGGCTTTAAGGTCCCTTCCAAACTGCATCCCTAACTCCCAGGATTCCCACTGCATAGCTGCACTGAAACTGAGAGAGACGAGATCACAAAATGAGACAACACAGGGGAGGAGCAGGTTTGAGAGTTTAATGGGAATTCAAGTAGAGGATTAAGAACTGTTTGGAAGTCGGAACAGAGTTTTGAAGCATGACTGACACCGCCACCAGCACATTCCAGCATCCCTGAGTCCAGGCAATGGCTCCCTTGCCAGTGAGAGCCCTTGGCATGGACAGAGCTGCCTGAGGGACACTGGACACCTCTCCTGGCCTTTTCCTGACATATCCTGACACAAAAAGCACCAGATACAGAGACTGAATCCAAACCCACAGTTACATCAGACACGACCTGCAATGAGTCCATAATGTCCATATTTCCATGTTACCCAGATCGAGGGCAAGTTCTGCCTCTGTGACTTTGCAGTCTTTCATCTGGAGACAGAAGCAGGGAAGAGATTATCCACACTTCCTTCCAGAACTCCAATTACAAACAAACAGCCTTTCAGAGGTTCAGCCAATGCCCTGGGAACACAGAGACCCTCGGGACTGCAGGATTATTGCTGTACAAACAAGGTGACAAGTTACCAGGCAGGAAATGGCATCAGCACTGCCCAAGCTCCTCAGCTGGGCAGAAGGAAAACCAGTGCTTAAATTGAACTGTAGATACTGGAATCTATGGAATAAAAGCGTGTTATTTGCATATATAATTTTCAATTAATTCTGTAACGCAAAAGCTTTCACTGTGGGACTTGGGCAGCACAAAAACCAACCTGTGGGTGAGACCCTCATTGCCCAATCCCACCTGGAGATCAAATGGAATCATCCCTGAGCAAGCCAGCACTCCTCCTCACCACCCACCGTGCCTGGCTCACGCCGGCACACACGGAAGATCTGAACCTCAGGGATGGGAAGGAAGCACGTGCTATTGTCACACACAGCCAGGACCCACAGGGCTCCCTGTGGACAGCTGCCCTGGGCACTGCTGAGTGCATGGACTGAGCAGGAATTGGGATTGTGCAGCTAAAGCCAAGGCAAGTGGCTTGTTGATGCTGAGGGAAGTGCAGGAGCTCGGTATGGATCAATCCAGGGATTTCTGGGAAGCAGCAGGAGTGAAGGACAGTCCTGTGTGGCTACAGACTCTCTGCATTACCAAATGCAACAGTTTAGGAGAATTAAATCAGTGAATTACATTCCTCTCATTCTCCCTCCTAGGAAGCAAGATATATTATCATAGACTCTATTTATTTATAATTTAAATATATTCTGCTCTATCTTTATGCTCAGGGAGTGCCTGTGTGTACATGTGCTTTACACACACTCGACCTTGGACAGACACCATGTGCAGCAGCCACGGTCTGGAATTGTGTGGGATCATCCCAATCTGCAGCACGAGTGCAATGTGCAGCGGTCAAAGGAGATGAATTTGTGTGGCCTGGCACGGGGCTGTGCCCCTGAACAGGGCCCCAGCTGGGAAAAAGAATTACCCCAAGGGCAAACACCAGCTCCACAAGTGCTTCCAAACACAACCAGAGTTACTGCACATCCCAAGAGTCATTTCCCTGAACAAACCAGGCTGAGCCATGGCCCAGCCAGGCCAGAACATGGTCCTTCTCCTCAGATCAACCAGCTCCGCTTCCCCAGCTCAGCCCAGAGGACCCTGTGCCGTGGAGCACCACAAACATTGGATCAATGCATTTATAATCAAACCCAGCCCCAAGCCCCAGCCCCGGGTGCCACTGTAATGCCCCCTTTGTTCCAAAGTGCATTTCAGACGGAGATGTAAACAGAATCATACTGAGAGGACAGAGAGGTGAAAAGCTAAGGGCTCTAACTCCGGGGAGTATCTAGCGTGTACGTTACTGTCACAGGGGGGTGGCTGGGGCTGCTGCCTCGGCCCCGTTACTCCCCCAGCACCTGGAGCAGGTCGGCGATGCTGTCGACGTAGTAATCGGGGACCAGGCGGTTCCTGGCAGGACAGTCGCTGTCCTGGTGGCCCCGCACCTCGTCCAGCGTCGTGACCCCGGTGAGGGTGAGCAGCGTGGTGAGGTGGCAGTCATTGCCCATCAGGATGTCTGTGTCCAGCCGGTCCCCCACCATGATGGTGCGCTCAGGGTCCACGTGGAACTCGCTGGCCACGCAGTCGAACATGAAGCGGTTGGGCTTGCCCACGATGAAGGCCTCGCGCTGCGCCGCTGTCTCCACGGCCTTCACCAGGCATCCTGTCCCTGTGGGGAACAGGGGGCAGGGATTAGGGGCAGAAGGCTCTGGGTGTCCACAGAGAACAAACCCAGGCTCTGGGTGTCCACCCAGAACAAACCCGCTCAGGACATCGGGAATGCAACGCCTCAGCTTTACAGGACAGGTTGGTCGCACAGGAGAGGTGGTGCATAAAGCCTGCCAGGAGGTTGGAATTCCATCCCACAGAGTCAAAAGGGGACTCGTATTTGCAAATAACAAATCAATAAGGATTCTCTCTGCTGTGAAGGAGAGGCTCCAGGATACCCAGGCTGCCTCAAAGAATCCCAGAATAGCAGGGGTTAGAAGGAACCTCTGGAGATCATCCAGTCCAACCCCCGTGTAAGGCAGGGTCACCTGGATTAGGTGACACAGGAACGTGTGTAGGCAAGTTTGGAGCGTCTCCAGAGACAGAGGCTCCATGACCTCCCTGGGCAGCTGTTCCAGGGCTCTGCCATTCCCCATGGAAAGAAATCCTTCCTTAGGTTGACGTGGAACTTCTTGTGTTTTATCAACACGACACCGAGGAGTGATGAGGCGCAGAGCTGAGCACGGAGACCCCCCCCAGAACCACCCCCTCCACGCCCCCCGCCCAGCGCACCGGGGATGGCGGCGCCGCCCTCGAGCGGCAGCCGGTGGTCGCGGTTGGTGCCGACCAGGAGACAGTCGGGGCCGCCGCGCAGGAGGTACCGCAGCGCCTGGCACAGCTTCGCGTAGCTGAAGTGCTCGTCGAAGCCCACGAGCACGGCGCGCACGGCGGGGTCGAGCGGCGCCTGCACCCAGTCCGCGGGCGCGGGGCCGGGCAGGGCGGCGGGCCCGGGCCCGAGGTGCGGGATCCCCACGGCCTCCAGCTCGGCGGCCAGCGCGGGGCTGCCCAGCACGTAGGCGGCGGCGCCGGGCGGCAGCGCCTGGCGCAGGTAGCGGGCGGCGCAGAAGGCCGAGCTGAAGACGTGCCGGGGCTCGGCGGGCGGGAACCCGAGGCGCCGCAGCTTTTCCGTGTAGGCCGCGCGCGTCCGCCCGCTGTTGTTGGTCACGTAGTACAGCCGCTTGCCCGCCGCCGCCAGCCGGCTCAGCGCCGCCGCCGCGCCGCTCACGGCCGCCTCACCCCGCCACAGGACGCCGTCGCAGTCGAAGAGCAGCGTGTCCACGTCGGCGAGCACGGCCCGCCCGACCTCCCCAACCAGCCGCGGCGGCGCCGACATCGCGCCTGCTATGGCCGCCCCGCCGGGCCCCAGCGCCCCGCCAGCCCCATTGGCCATTGGCGCCGCCGCCGCCCGCCCCCCGCGCCCCCCCATTGGCCGCACTCGGCGCGGATCGCACCCCCATTGGCCGGCTCTGCCGGCGGCCACGCCCACCCCGCCGGGAGCGGGCGCCCGGTGTCTCCTCCCACCCTCCCGCGCGTCGCCGCCGATGGCGCCCGGCTGCTGCGCTCTCATTGGCCGCCCTGCCCGCGGGCCCGCCCCCCGCGCGCTGCCATTGGCCGGGGCACCGGGGCTCGTTAGGTAACGCGCTGGGCGATGCCGCGGTAACTCGCCGGTAACTTCTCGGGCTCCGCTCCGCTCCGCTCCGCCGCGCTCGGGGCTCTGGGTTTACCGGGGGCAGCGCAGGGACCGTGCTCCGACACCGCCCACCGGCATCCGGAACCCCCGCGCGGCGGGCGCCTTCCCCGCCGAGCTCCGTCCCGTTGTTATGACGACACGGCCGTAAAGCCGCCATCTTGCGGCGCGTTGCGACACGGGGGCCGCGATGGCAACGGGCGCGGGGCCGGCGGCGCTTACGGCAGAGGCGGCCGGGCCCGGCCGGGGCGCGGCGGCCGCGGGCTCTGGGTCCCCCGCGCCCCCCGCCGCCCTCATCGGCCTCCCGCCGCCCTTCGGCGAGCAAGGTACCGCCCTCACAGGGCCCCGGCCGGCACTGCCAGGCCCGGGGGCGGCGCGGCCCGAGGGTTCCGGCGGGTGAGGGGGCCGGGCCGGTGCTGTCAGCGGGGCGGGAGGCGGCGGGGTCTTCGTGGGCCTCGCCCGGCATCGCCCCGCTCCCCTCCAGCGCTCCCCGGCAGCTCAGCGGGCCGGGCAGAGCGGCGGTGCTGGGTGTATCACGTTGCCGGGAGAGGCTGCGGAGTCTCCCTCGCTGGAGCGGCTGCAGCCCGTGTGGCCACGATTCCTTGCCGTGCGCCCCGGGGTGGCCCTGCTGCAGCAGGGAGCTGGGAATACCTGGGAATACCTTCTCCACCGTGGGCCCTTTCCAACCCGCCCCCATCCCGGGATCCCGTGGTGCCCTGGCCTCGCTGACGGAGCTTTCCCCCGCAGACGAGGATGACGTGCACAAGTGCGGGCGCTGCCAGTCGGAGTTCAGCTCCCTGGAGGAGTTCGTGCAGCACAAGCTGCAGAAGGGCTGCCAGCGCCCTCCCGACGCGCTCGCCGGGCTCCTCGGCCAAGAAGGACAAAAGGTGACAGCGGCTTCTCCGAGCCGGGGCTGGAAATAATTAGGATGCAACGGTCTGTTGGGTTGGAGGGGAGGGAGCAGTGCGTTTGGGTAAGCAGAACCTGCCTGCTGAACGTGCTCTGTGCCAGCAGGTGGTTCCTGCGGTCGAGGAGTCCATAACTGTTGCTCACATTGTTGTTGAAGCATCTTCCATAGCAGAGGAGATCAGCAACGCCTCAGCCATCGTAGGTGAGCTCTGAGGTGCTGCCTTGGCACCCCTGGGGGCTTTGGTACCCGTTCCCTCACCTCTGTCCTCTCGTGGTGGCTTTGGCTTGTGGTTGGGTGTGTGACACCTCTGTGTCATTGGGATTTAGGGCTGGGTGTTCCCGCAGGGCTCTGGGAGGCAGCCCTGGGCCAGCTCTGCAATCCTCCCCACGTCAGGATCATGGAATAGTCATGGGGTGGTTTGGGTTGGGAGGGACCTTAAAGCTCACCCAGTCCCACCCCCTGCCACGGTCAGGGACACCTTCCACTATCCCAGGCTGCTCCATGCCCTGTCCAACCTGGCCTTGGACACTTCCAGGGATCCAGGGGCAGCCACAGCTTCTCTGGGCACCCTGTGCCAGGGCCTCCCCACCCTCACTGGGAACAATTAGTTCATAATATCTCTTCTAAGTCTGCCCTCTTTCAGCTTAACTAATACAACTAATTAATACAAATGAGATGTTAAACTCTATTCTAGAAGTGCCCATTTTATGCTGCCATAATGAGAAGGTTGCAAAGACTCCAGTTGCAGGTTTAAAATACCTTTTCTCCTTCTGTCTGCACAAAATGCCGAAACAGTAGAAGGTTTGTTGGGTAAAGCTCTGTCCTGTAAAGAACCCAAATGTCTCCCCACCTTTTCCCAGGCAGTGGGCACATCAAGGAGGTCATTGTAGCAGGAGATCATGTGTTTGAGAACCCGAATGGCCACGTGGACGGGGAGGTCAGTGAGGAGCAGGCAAGCCCTGAGGAGCAGGAGCAGGACATTTCCACTGAGCTAATCAAGGTGAAGCTGCAGGTGAACAAGGAGGGGCGATACGTGTGTGAGCTGTGCCAGAAGACATTTAAAACTGTGAGTATCCCCTCTGCTGATGTGGGTTAGGGAGGTGTTTAGGCTGACTGTAAACTAAGAGATCTCAGAACTCAGGAACAGTGTGCTTTACTGCCTGCCACACATCCCAGAGGGAAGTTCTGCTTTCACAAGGAGCCTTGTTGTTCTTTACAGAAATATAAAATCTTGAATCTATTTAGAATGTCTCTTAAAGGAAATTCTTTCCCTAGGCCAGCATCCTCAAAGCTCACATGATCACTCACAGCAGCAGGAAGGACTATGAGTGTAAACTCTGTGGAACTTCCTTTAGGACAAAGGGGTCTCTGATCCGACACCATCGGCGGCACACTGGTAAGAGTTCTCCAAAAAAACAGTTCCTTGTTACTGGAGCTGTCTGTGGTTATCCATTTGCCTTCCAGGGGAATTCCTTGTTGCTTTCCATGTTTTGCTGAGCTGAGACCATTGAGCTCCCCATCATTTGGGGTGCTGGGAGGCAGCGGAAGATTCTGGATAGGCACAGCTGTGTGCTGTAGAAAGCTGAACGTGTTCTTCAGCCTGTCACACAGAGCTGATCCTGGCACTGCTGGCTTTAATATGGTTGTTTTGATTCTTGTCATTTCCAGATGAAAGACCTTACAAATGCAAGAAATGTGGGAAAAGCTTCCGGGAATCAGGAGCTTTGACTCGACACCTTAAATCTCTGACACCTTGCACTGAAAAAATTCGTTTCAACATGACCAAAGAAATAGTTGTCAGCAAAGATGATCTGCCATCAGGTCAGTGATGCTGTCAGGACCTGCCTCGCGTCTGATAAAGCCAAACCCTCACAGCACTTGGAATATAAATTCCTTCTGGCACAGGCTGCCCAGAGAAGCTGTGGCTGCCCTATCCCTGGAAGTGTCCAACGCCAGGTTGGACAGGGCTTGGAGCACCCTGGGATAGTGAAAGGTGTCCCTGGCTGTGGCAGGGGGTGGAACTGGATAACCTGTAAGATCCCTTCCAGCCCAAACCATTCCATGATTCTCATTGATGATAAAAAGTATTTCTGTGTTACTGAGTTTATATTTTTATATCAGAAAAAAGTAATTTATAGAGCAAAGTTACTGCCTTGAAGCCGGATGTGAACTCAAGAATGTTTGAGAATTTGGTACAAAGGTGGCTTTAACAGGCCCCTCCTGCTCTAAGGCAGATTTTTTTAGGGCACAGGGAGTTGCTGAGGGGTGCATTTCCCCACGTGGTTCATCCCTTGCAGGATCCTGCAGCTCCAACACAGACACGGTGTCCTCGATAGCGAGCGAATCCATCGAAGCCTCCCCTGTCATCCACCTTGTGACAGATGCAAAAGGCAACGTGCTCCATGAAGTCCATGTCCAGATGCAGGAACTTCCTGTGGTGGATGCAAAACCCCTGGAGCCAGATGTGAGTGTGGTTTGTCTCAAACACCCTCCAAGTGTTTCACACAAAGAACATTTCACCTCATGAGCAGAAGTGTCGTGGGTACTGACAGTAAATCTGAGTGTGGAATTAAGTGGTTCTTTTTGGTTGTTTTCCATGTGGGCAGGTGCTCTGCTCTTTCCTGGGCCCCAGGGAAATTGAATTGCTCACTTCTTTCTGCTGCTGAGCTGAACACTGTGTGTAGCTTACAGGGGCTGGGGCTTCACCACCACGTCCTATAAAACGAGGGGATGTTTTTGTTGACCGTTCTCTGCTGTAAGATTGTGGTATGGGCAAAGGCTTGTCATCCCTTGGGTTGTCAGAGTACAGATCCACCTCATCTTCCTCCTCAGCCCAGTTCCCTGGTTGATCTTTCAACCCCGTAGCACAGCATTGGACACCCCAGAGAGAGTGACCCTTGCAGCAGTGTTGCTGTAGGAAAACTGTGGATTTGTTGTGCCAAACTTCCTCTTTGTTCCTTCAGCAGTCACATCCCGAGGAGCTGCCGTGCGAGGGGGAAGTGAACAGTGAGAACCTGCTGCGGCAGGCCATGAGGAATTCGGGAATTGTCATCGAGAGAGTGGCTGTGGAGGAGGTGCAGAAGCCAGATGAACCTGTGGCAGCTGCTCCAGAAGAGCTGGAAAACAAAGGAGTAGAAATAGAAGAGGAGCCATGTGGGGAGCAGTGTGTTAAACTGGAACAAGCAGAGTCTGTATGTTTGTATTCCATCAATAGATTAACTTTTTAACCTTCCTTGTCTGCATTTGGTTGTGGGCAGCACTGTTGTCCTCACGTATCTGTGCCGTGCCTGTGGCTTTGTGGCAGGTTTTAGAGTTACATTGTGCAGGTGTGATTTAAGGGAAAGGTTACTTCACACATGTGCTGTCCCTTTCCACAACAGAGATCTCTTTCCTGTTAAAGCTGGAGTGCTTAATTGGGAATTTGGGTAGCAGTCCTAACTGGACACACCAATACAAAAAAACAAAATAGTTTTCCCATTTTCTCTCCCAACAGACACCTGCAGAAAGAACCAACGGGTACAAAAGTTACGTTTGTTCTCACTGTAATGAAGCCTTCAGTGAAGCTGCTGCCCTGGAAACACACAGCAAGAGTCACACAGGTAAAGTGCTGCTGGGGCTGCTGTCAGACATGAGCTGTGGCTCCGTGACCTCAGCCATGTACAGCTCCTCTGATGAGGAGAGACTGCGGGAGCTGGGCCTGGTCAGTCTGGAGAAAGGAAGGCTGAGGGGGATCCCATCAATCCACACAAATCTCTCCCAGGGCTGTCACAGGATGGTGCCAGACTCTGTTCAGTGACAGGAGGAGGAGCAGTGGCCATAAACTAAAACACAAGTTCCACCTTGACATGAGGAAGAACCTGGAGGTGGCAGAACACTGGAACAGCTGCCCAGGGAGGGTGTGGAGTCTCCCTCTCTGGAGACATCCCTAACCCACCTGGACACGTTCCTGTGTCACCTGCTCCAGGTGACTCTGCCTGGGCAGGGGTTGCACTGAATGAACTCCAAAGGTCCCTTCCAAGCCCAGCTATTTCGGGGTTCTCTGAAAGCCCACACATGTGGTTGACAATACAATTCCTCTCCTCCAGGTTGTTTTTTCCTAAGAGTGCAGTAACACCTGTACCAGATCCATGTGCTGCGGGTTGCCCTGGATCAACCACACGCTTTCTCTCTGTCCCTCTAGAGTACAAACCTTTCAAGTGTGAGGAGTGTGGCAAGGAGTTCACCAAGGGCTACCTGCTGAAGAAGCACCAGGAGGTGCACGTGAACGAGCGGCGGTTCCGCTGCGGGGAGTGCGGGAAGCTCTACAAGACCATTGCCCACGTGAAGGGGCACCGCAGGGTGCACTCGGACGAGCGGCCCTATGCCTGCCCCAAGTGCGGCAAGCGCTACAAGACAAAGGTGGGCCCCCCTCACAAAACCTCCACGTTGGCTTCTCTGGAGCCAGGCTTTGGCTGAGGGTAGGAGGCTTTGCTCCTCAAAGAGCAGGTGTCAGCTCACCTGACTCTTATGGGATGCCCAGAGAACTGTGGCTGCCCCGTCTCTGGAAGTGTCCAAGGCCAGGTTGGATGGGGCTTGGAGCAACCTGGGATAGGGGAAAGGTGTCCCTGTCCATGGAAGGGGGTGGAACAAGATGTTCCTTAAGGTTCTTTTCAACCTAAACCATTCAGTGATTCTGTGATCTGAAGTTCCAGAAAGACATTTTGGTTTAGTGGGCAAAAGAATGCCAGTCTTTGTAAAACCATCACATTTCTGAACTAACTGTTCCTTTATGTGTGGAACAAATGTGTAATAACAGTGTCCTGGTTCTGGCCAGGACAGGATTAATTTTTGCAGTAGCCAGGAGGGAGCATGGCCAGAACATTCTGGTGTGGGAGAAAGGGGTTCCTTCTGTCTCTTTTCAGGGCAGTTAAATTGCTCACTCTTTCTTGTACCCTCTGTCAGCAGTACTGTTTGTTTTCTTATTTATGTTTCTGGTAAATTGTTCTTATCTCAGTCCATGATCTTCCCCTTTTGTGCCTCCAGTTCTCCTCTCCAGCCCACTGCAAGGGGAGTGGGAGAGGGAGAGGGGGACCAAGCGAGTGGCTCATGGTTTGGAGAGTCCCAGTGGAAGCACTGACTTGGGGAATACCATTCCTAAACCACCACCCAAGAAAATCAAATCCTTTTGTCCTATAAAAGATGTTGAGTTCCACCCTGGAAGTTAAACCCCGCATCCATGAGTTTGCCGTGTCCTTTCTGAGCCCTTCCCTTGCCTCCCTGTGCATGCAGAACGCCCAGCAGGTGCATTTCCGTACCCACCTGGAGGACAAGCCCTATGTGTGCCAGTTCTGCAGCCGGGGGTTCCGGGAGAAGGGCTCCCTGGTGCGCCACATCCGCCACCACACCGGGGAGAAGCCCTTCAAGTGCTACAAGTGTGGGCGCGGCTTTGCCGAGCATGGCACCCTCAACAGGCACCTCAAAACCAAAGGTGAGCAGGGCTGCTCTGGGGGGAGGCTGCTCTGGGCTTGGGTTTGGACAGGCTGCCCTTGGGCTGGGTGGGAATGGTGGTGAGGGTGGACCTAATGACCTGCGTAGAAGTTCCTCACATTTTTTGCGAGGAAAATGTCTTGAGTAAAGTTCTCACCAGTAATCTGGTTTGGTGAGATGAGTTGCACTGGATTTGCTGCTCCTTTAGCTCCTAAGCAGGGATTTCCAGACTTCTTCAGGTAGTGCTGATGGTGTTATTCCAAAGGAATAATACAAATTTGCTGGAGGAAAAAAAACAGATACTGAAATGTATCAGCAGAAAAGATTGGTGACTTAAAATATACCCAAATTCTTCCTGTATGTTCTTCACATATAGCTTTGGAAACTGGGGGGTTTTCCCACCTGAATTTACCAGGTGGTGTTTGGAAGTGCACTGGAGAGCTGCTCTGCTCCAGGCTCTGTTGTCTGGTGTCACACGGGCTGTTCTGGGCTGTTCCTTGGCCTGTCCTGGTGGGCCAACAGCCTCTCGTGTGACACTGGTCACTTGTCCATGGCATCCCCTTGCTGGTGCTGCATAAGATCTTCCAGCTACTATTGGTCACAAAAAATGATGTTTTTCTGGAATTCCATCCAGGTGGCTGCCTCCTTGCTATGAAGGAGGTGGAAGAAGTGGTAGTGTCAGAGGAGAGTCAGTCTGCTGACAACTTAGCAGCCACGGTGCTTTCTGAAGATCCACACACAGTGCTGGTGGAGTTCTCCTCGGTGGTGGCAGACACCCAGGAATACATCATCGAGGTGAGAAGGGGCAGGCAGCCTGCTCATTGGGAATTTAGCACAGGATTTGGTCAGGAAAAGCTGCACTTGTTCATGTTCCTGCTCCAGCCTTTTGGGAGAAGGTAAAACAGGCTCCGTGCTGCCTGCATGGCCCCAGGAGTCAGTAGGATTAGCTTTGTTTGGAAGGAAAGCACTTGGAGCTTCCCCACCCTCCCAGAGTGCTGTGTGTGGGCAGGAAAAGGAGAAGGGAAGACTGACAGTGGCTCAGCAGGAGGCTGAGCCTGAGAATTTTTGACCACATCAGATTTTAGGTCCTCACAAGCTTGCTTCAGCTTTCCCTACTATTTTCTCTCATTTCTATTTATCTTAGTTTGTCCCAGGACAATCTCAGTTGTTTCTAACAGAGGCTGCCAAAAGCAATGAATTCTCTATTTCACTTTCTCCCCTTCATCACACAGAGCCAGTTCTCATCCAAGCAGGGTAACACAGCTCAAATATTGAGTGCTGCTGTAGTTTCTCTCCAGTAGGACAAAAATCTGCTGCTTGGCCAAATCCTGCTGCGGGAGGACATTCTCTTTTCAGTTATTTGTGAACATTGTGCATTAATTTTAAGTAGTTTCTGATAAAGGGATTGGGAAGGAATGTCAAGGAGTTGTCTTTGGAGTAGCTACTGTATGTGGGGGAACAGAAAGATCTTAGTAAATTATATCTTGGTGATAATTTTTTTTTTTTTATATGACTGTAGTGGGTTGATTCTAAGTTGACAGACAGCCTTTTGGACCAATCACGCTTCTCTCAATTTTACATATTTAAACCCCGTGGAAGGGGGGTTTAGGGGTCCCCTAAAAAGGGAATTATCTTATTTTGTCTTTCAGACTTCTACTGAAGACATGGAGACTAGCGAAGCTACTGAAATAATAGAGGGAACAAGACATGAGGTAAAGCAGTCCTTCAGTGACACGAGGGGTGAACAGCTGGAGCAGCCTGGAATGCAGAGCTGCTCCTGTCACTGCCCTATGGTTGTCAGGCATCTCTGCAGTGATAATCGCTGTTCATTCTCGCAGTAAATGCACCAAGCATCAGTGCAGCCCCCTCTCCCCTCGCAGGTCGACAGCCACATCATGAAGGTGGTGCAGCAGATCGTGAACCAGGCCAACTCCGGCCACCAGATCATCGTGCAGAACGTTACCGTGGCCGAGGGCGCCGCGGCCACCGATGCCGCCGACACCATCACCATCGCCACGCCCGAGAGCCTCACCGAGCAGGTGGCCATGACCCTGGCCTCAGCCATCGGCGATGGCGCCGTGCTGGCCACTGACGGCGGCCTGGCCACGCAGGAGGCCACCGTCACCATGGTGGCGTCCGAGGACATCGAGATCATGGAGCACGCGGGGGAGTTCGTGATCGCCGCCTCGCAGGAGGGCGAGGTGGAGGTGCAGACGGTGATCGTGTGAGGGAGGGGGCAGCTGCAGAACTGCCTGGCTTCTCCAGGCACTGGGGCTGGTCACAGAGCAAGGGGGGAATGTTGTGGAGGGAAGTGGCTTCACGGGATGGTGCAGGCCCAAAATGGGATAGGATGGGCCTAAAACGGGATAGGATGGGCCTAAAACGGGATAGGACAGGCCTAAAACAGGATAGGACAGGCCCGAGGTGTTGTCAGTCTAAAACCAATACCAGGAATTGAACCCTCGGCCTGGTGACACTGAGGAAACTGACAGGTCACAAGTGGCGCTCAGTATTCTGTACAGCAGCCTCGAATTAAGGAAGATCCTTTGGGAATCAGTTTCCTCTGCCTACGGGACAGCAGTGGTCTGGTTTTTAAAAGGATTCAGAAAGTGTAGCAAATATGTGGGGTCTCACAAGAGATTATTTAAATATATGCATTTAAAACAAGTTGAGAAAACCAAACCTAAGGAGTTGTGGTGTGTGTTGAGCACCACTGAACCACTCTCATGCCTTTAACCTCACTCCTTCAGGCCTCCCAAGGCATGGTACTGCAGTATTTTTCTTTTCTTTGATATCCTGGACAAGTAGCCTTATGAACTGGTCTGTGAATGCATTATTGTACCCTGCAATGCCATCCAGGCTGCTCTGAGAGCCAGCCTGGGGGCTGGAAAGCCATATTGTATAGGAATTTGGTTTTTTTAAACCATATATGGATTTTTAATTGCATATTGTACAGATTTGGCATGTAAATAAATACATTTTTAAAAATAAAATAATTTAAAGTTCCTATGATTTTTTTTCCCAATTTCTCTTCTGTTGTGCTCAAACTGAAGAATTTCTGGAAGGAGAGGAGAACGGGGACACTTTCATTTCCTTCCTGAAGTTTATGCTCCAGAGGTGCAGTAGGACATGGTTTCTGCAGGTAGGATCCTGCCAGAAATCATTTCAGCTAAATACACACAGCCTGTTGTCATTGTTAACAGTAATGGATTAATTGTTTCCCAAAGAGAGGTACTCAGAAAAAGATGGCTGCTTCCTCAAAATTCACAGGAGCTCTGTGCTAGCCCTTCCCAGAGAGATTCACTTTGGGGAGATGGACCAAATCCCTGTAACCAGGGGCCAGGGCTGAGCTGGCCCTGAGTCTCATTGAGTGAGGGAGCTCAAATGATGGTCTGCTGAGGCACCAATATGTGAATTCTGCAGTCATCTTGTTCCAGAATGTGTCTGGGGCAGCCAAGGCCACTGCCGAACTAAAATAGTAGAAAACATTTAAAAATGCCCAGAGAAACAATAGTATCTTCATGTTTTCTTCTTCCTTTCCAACACTGTAGGAGGGTTAAAGATTTCCTTTAAATTCCCCCAGATCCCTTTAGAATAAATGTTTTTGTAGACGAGGGGTCTGTCACGAGGCTGCGATGGGAGATGGGGGGAACCCCCAAATCTTCGGGATTTGCACCATTCATTGGTGGTTTGGTTGGTGAGGGCCAAATACAGACTGAAGCAGCAATATCCACCCAGGACAAGTGTGAGCAGGATGACAAACCCCAGCATGAAGACAATCCTGGGGAAAGTCAAGAAAAGGTGCTGCAGAGAAAGAGAAAAATAGGTTAAAAAATGGGAGGGTTGAATCCCCTGAGTACAGCTGGAATGCACATCCATGTGCACATGGAACTGTACCCACATTCCAGGGTGGTGGGTCCTGTTTAACATCTCCACTAAGATACCTAAGGGACTCCTCTCTCTTTTTTAAAGAGAAAAACTCTAAACTTTACTACATCAGCTAGTCACTGGAATGTAAATTCCTTTTCTATAAATCAGATCTGCTGAGTGAAAGATCCTGGAGACAGGAATATGTAGGATGGGATGGGAAGTGCTGTGAGAAAAATCCCCCAGTTTTAAAGTATTCTGCAGTGACAGTTTTCTAAATCTAGTTCTATATGTAAACCAGCTAAAACCCTGCAGTCTGTCCCCATGCTGGGGGAACAGGACAACATTCCTGTGGGAGTTGGGTACTCCCCACAAATACAGGTTCTTTATCTTCACCTCTGGGGAGCTTTACCTCGAGCCCCAACAGATGAGAAACGGCTGCAGATGTTGTTTCAGGTTGTTGATTTCTCCTTCTCTCTGCCAGCTCTCAGCTCCGGCCGCACATCTGATGCAGCCGAGTCCGAGCAGGAGCTGCCCAGTCCTGGGCTGTCCCGGCCTTTTTGTGCCCTTTCCATGATCCACCCATTCTTCACAACGCATTTATTAGTTACTGTTCTATACCAATTCATTTGCACCTATTCTAGACACGTAATTTCTACCTCTTTTTCATTCTACCAATCGTTTTGTGCCACCACCACCAGAGATTATGGAGGAGAAGAAGAACAGGGTAACGCCCAAAATCCTCCATCTTAAACCCTTCATCCTCATATTAAAAACCCTAAAATCTACTTTTTTACCTTGTAAAATACTAAACCACTACTCATTTTCACACTCTCGTAGCTTGCAACGACTCTTGCAGTGTTGGTAACTTTTCCCATGGGCTGAGGTCAAAGCTGGTGCCATTCTGGGCTTCTTGCCAGGGTCCGGGACCCCCTTTCTGGGGCTCCCGACCCCCCAGGGCAGCCCAAGGCATGCTCTGAGCTCCCCGGGCAGCCAGAGGTGTGCCTTGGATTCCAACACACTCCTGACAGCAGTGAAACACAACGTTATAGCATGAACTGACCTGGAGGAGGAAGGGAATCTCCACAGTGTGCTCCTGTCCCTGGGCATCCAGATAGGTGCCGTGCATGATGTTGGAGAGCAGCAGCACCTGGATGAGGAATGCAGCCGTGACAGCAGCGACGGCTCCGGCTGTGGCCGTCAGGGAGAGCAGGTACAACAGGAAAACGCCGGCGTTGGAGGCGCCGATGCAGTTGTTGACCCACACACAGTGGTGGTCAAAGCGGTGCACACACGTCCTGCAGACACCTCGAGGAGGCAGGGGCAGAACAAGTGTGTTGGCACTTTCATTTTTAAGGAAGCATTTTGATCTTTACGTGGTTTTTAAGATGCAAATATGTGGGAGTTACAGTCAGGGTTTAGCGGGCAGCTTTTGAAGCAAATAAATTAGTTTCGATTGTGTATCATAAGAAAAACAATGTATAAAACAATGTATCCCATCTCCTCTTTTATTCACCAAGACTGCAGCTCCAAGACTTTGGTTTCTCTAACAGTACTGCCGGGGAAAGCACCTGAAAGGTAGAGATTGTAGCTCCCACCTTTATTTTAGATGATAAAAAGAGGTGGTGGACTTCTCATCCCTGATGGACAACATGTCTACTATTTTAGAAAAGCTGCAATGGGAGTCGGTATCAGCCCTTTTCTCCTCCATCTCTTCTCTACTGCCTTCACAACAGAAATCAGTCGTCGCTTTAATATTTGGACTTCTGCTTATATGGACGACTTCCTCCTCTGTCACCCAAATGCTCATCACCTTAACGCAGTTAGCCATGCTGTGTGCAATTTTCTTAAAGAATTAGGGGTGACAATCAACGTTGACAAATCTACACCATCACCATTAAGAGACATTAGGTTTTTAGGTTATAAGATCCTCGATGACTATTTGGAAATTCCCGAAGAAACATGGAAGAAATTAAGAACTGTAATTAAAGCAATTTAATTGTTCCAGGTCAGGCTGGACAGGGCTTGGAGCAACCTGTGATAGTGGAAGGTGTCCCTGCCCCTGGCAGGGGGTGAAACAGGATGGGCTTTAAAGATCCCTCCCAGCCCAAACCATTGCAGGACTCTGTGACTCTGTGAAACACAAAATCCTGAACCAAGGTCTAGACTGGTGATAATTTCTCATTGAAATTCCAGCTGCTCACAAGCTTGGCTGTTTCTGACCCTGAACTATCCCTCAGAACTGGTAATTTCTGTAAGAAGAAACAGTACTCAACCAGCTCTATAGATCGGCAAATGCAGCTGTGACCTGGGACCCCAGGAAAACAAACAGCCCTGTGAGCAGTGAGCTGGTAACAGAACAGCTGTAGCGGGAACTGCAGCTCCTGGGGGAGAATTCCTTCGGGAAGTGTTACTGCCATGCTTATCAAGGAATTTCAGCTCCTTACTGCAGTGCTTGGATCTGGCTGGCTTCTCCACGGTGCACGTGGGACACACGAGGCCTCTCTGAAACAACACCCCATCATAGGCATAAACCTTAACCAGTGATGCAGCATTGGATTTTGTTACCGTACCTGTGAAAGAGACAAGAAGAAGAACTTAAAAAATGGGATTTGTAGCAATTTTGCTGTTTTCAAAAAGCACGAGCATGATCTTACCAGGATTGGCCCAGGAGCAGAGCAGGAAGCAGCCCATGTTCCCAGCCAGCAGCAGGTAGGGCAGGAGGAGGAGGAGGATGTGGAACTGCAGCTCCCAGCAGTACACAAACACTTCCCAGGTGTATTCCCCAAAGACTGCAGCCTGCAGGGCTACGTGCAGGACCACAAACAAACAGCTCCTGGAAAGGAAAGGGGACAGTCTATTTAATACTCAGCATCCTGATTAACAGGTCAAGTACACTCAGAGGTGATCAAAGACTTTCCAAATGCAAGGAGACACCTCTTTTAGGTTTTCAGGCCAGCTTGGATTGCATATTAATAGTGCTTTCTCTATCCACTGGCTTCTCCTTCTCTTCTTCCCACATACACTCCTTTAAATATGTCAGCTAAATTCCCTGCTTTATTCACATGTCCTTTGGATTTTTTTTCCCTGTCAATAGAAAGTCTTACAATCACTCGCTGCTGACAAAATATGCCACAGCAATAAGCCACAAAACATTCTGCCAAAAGACACTTGCTACTCTGAAAGCAAAAAAAAATCCCCCAAAATAATCTTAAAAACTGTGCAATAGCATAACCAGCTGTTAGAAAATAGGTGTGGCAGGAGGTGGGCAGTGGTGGACACCAGTTCCAGAGTATGTGGAGGGTCCCAGTGCCCCCAGCACATCTGACAGTGTCACCTCTCTGTCTCAGGCTGTGTTAGTGCAGAGGATCAGCAGAACAGGCACAAAACAACCCCAGCACTCGCAGCACAGCTGCGATTTACAGCCCTGAAGTCACTGTCACACTGAACTGCTGTCCCCAGGGAAAAGGTATTTAAATCATTCCTGAGGCACCAGAGTTTACAGACACTACAAAATCCACCTGAATCCAGCAGGCTGCACATGGGCAGCTGTGCAGCTTCCCCCTCAGCCACCTGGACATCCAGGCTGCTGGACTGAGACTAATGGGATTTGAGGGAGAGGATGGAGACTGAGAGTCTGTCTGACTCCATCTGCAGCTGCCAGAGAGACTGTGGTA
This sequence comes from Monarcha castaneiventris obscurior, assembly GCA_026261815.1. Taxonomy (NCBI): domain Eukaryota; kingdom Metazoa; phylum Chordata; class Aves; order Passeriformes; family Monarchidae; genus Monarcha; species Monarcha castaneiventris. The sequence continues at coordinate 7,380,977 of JAMPIT010000856.1, read as the reverse complement.
ATTCCTGTGGGGATGCAGGATCCCACCAGTGTGACCAACATCTGCTACTGAGCCACATTATCTTTATTTGTCAATATGTTCAAACATTTCAGGGTTTCACCTTCTAAACAATGGCCAAGGAAGGGAGAGACAACAGCGTGGCAAACCTCAAAGGGAATCTGTAATCCCTGACAGGCATCCCAAATGGAGAGAGAATATCTAAGGATAATACTGAGAGCTCTCATGGTGGCAGGAGATCCCAACAGTAACCAGAAATAGGAGTAAAAAATAATGTCAAAGGCATAAAAATGCAATACCTTGTGTGGAAGAGCCTGTGCAGTGCCCTGTGTGTCAGCCTCTGGAGCTGGGTGGGGATCACCAGTGACAACACCTGAGGGAAATGAAGCTCTGTTACCTGACCATCACTGCTGCCTTGGGCCAAGCTCAGATTTAAGTACAAGTCCCTCATCCCTCAGTTCTGGATCTGCACAGCCACAGCACTGCAGAGGAGGCTCCTTTTCAGGGGCATCCTAGCTTCTCACCACAGAATCAAGGGTGGAAGAGACCTTCGAGATCCTCCAGTCCAACCAAAACACAGAGAATCAGAGAATCCTAGAATCACTAAGCTTGGACAAGCTGTCCAAGACTCTCAATTCCAACCTGTGCCAAATCCCCACCTTGTCACCAGCCCAGTGTGGCACCACTGAGTGCCACATCCAGTCATTCATTGGACACCTCCAAGGATGGGGACTCTAAACCTCCCTGGGCATTCCAATGCCTGACCACCCTTTCCATGAAGAAAGAAGAGAGGCAGAGATGCTGCTGAAGTTTTCCACATGGGAGTGAGGTTCTATATTCCTGGGAGCCCCCCAGGCCCAAACAAACATATCTGGGTTAATGTGTGAAAGTTCTAAGGAGCTTAGGGTGGGTGTAGGGTGGGGATGGGTTAAGCAGGGGATAGAGCTGAGCAATTCCCCAGCTACAATATGCTCCATCAGCCCATCTGACAGATCAAGGGGAGATAAGCAAAGGGGGGAGATAAAACCTGTGGCATCCAGAAAAGAGAGAAAAAAACTCCACAAGCCAAACAAACCCCAAAAAATCCAGTTTCTCCAGCTATAGCTCTGATCCAGCCCGATGGCTCCATGTCTAATTGCCCTGTCAAGCACAGCTCGACATGCTGAAGAAGCAACCTGCCTGTGTTCACTGAATCCCTCAGCCAGGGATGTGCCTGTGGAATTGTCTGACTCGGCTGCTCTGAGCTGACAGATCTCTATAGCAACATGGCTCAGGAATTAGAGCAGCTGAGCCTATTTCTAGCTGCCATGGAAAAAAAATATGTAGTGAGAGCTTCTTGCCTCAGATGTGAAAGACCAGGAGGCAAAAAGCATATGTGGAGCTGAGAAGATGCTAAATATTTTTGTGTGAACTGGTACGCCTCAGCTCAGTGGTTCGAGGGTTTGTAAAAAGAGGCTTTTTTCAAGTGTGCTGCAACCCACACACAACCCAGCAGAAAAGAACCTGCAGAAAACCTCAACACACTGCAGGCTTACGCCAAGCACCCTCAGCTGCTCCTCCATGGCCCCTCTAGGCCCTTCACCACCCTCGTGTCTCTCCTTTGCATGCTCTCTAAGAGCTTCACACCCTTCTGATATTGTGGGGTTTGTATTGTATTGGTTCATATTTATCTTGTACTGTGACCTTTCACTTAGCATTGCCTGTATTTGTATGCCAGGTAAAATATTGATTATATTCACATGTATTTATTTCCCAGGCACAAGTATTGATTAGATTCCTCTAGACAGTGGCTTCATACCACAGCAGTAATTTAATTGTTGTTTAAACACTTCATAGCAGCAGCTATTAAGTTATGGGGGAGAAAAAATCAATTTCTCCGCACAGTGTGTCTACAAACCAAAAGGAAGTACAATACCAGTAATAAAAAAAGCCTGTCTGAACTCCTGTGAACAGCATTAAATATAATTTACAATTTAAGTGATAATTCTCTCATCCTCTGCCTTCCAGGAATATTACAGGTTTTTTTCCCTTTTCATTCAGACACAGCCCAACAGACAGAAAAATGAACTGGTGCTTTTCCAATTCCCCATTTTTACAATAAAATGCCAATTTTTAATCCTCTTTTAAAGCTCTTCATTCCTCCCTCTTTCTTAGCAAACAAGAGCCTGCAGCATGAGTACACACATTAAAGAGCTTCCCCTAAAATATTTGCCACCACTTATAATTCTCTCCCTATTTTAATCCTCAAACCTCCCCCACCTTTTTCCTCTCAATGTCAGCAGCCAATACCACAAAACTGCAAATTCCTGGGGCCTGATTCTTATTTAATTTCTCAAAACTGAAGTGTTGTGGTCTCACTGGACAAGGTGCTTCTGGCATTGTGAGAAGCTCCATCCTCACCCTAGACAGGCACAGGCAGGGACGGGAGCTGGGAGACCCAAATGGTTTTTATCACCTGCTTGGGCAGGATTTAATCATCTCAAAGGAAGTGTATTTCTACTTCCTATCCCACTTCCTTGAGAGCAGACATTAAAACAGGATGCAATAGATTAGCACTAAACACACACACTGGCTTTTTTTTTTTTTTGGAGAACAAATATAGCAATTGCACTAATTTTAGCACAACAGAGCAGGGCAGATTACCAGAACAGGAGATGATCATTCCCCTGAAAGTTCATTCTTTACCTGGAAGCCCAGTGCTTTACCTGGCTTGCCCTGTTGACAGTCCTTGCGAGGAAACTCTCCTTCCTTCCTAAGCAGAGGCAGAGCAGGGCAGTGACAGCGAGCACAAAGCACAGGTAAATCAGGAAGAGCGTCAGGAAGTCCATCCCAAGCCCTGGAATGTAACAGAAGCTGCTGTTAGACCCCTGGGTGCCAGCTCCCTGCAGCAGGGCCTGGGATTCCCTGAGCCCAGGCAGGGCCCCCCGGGCCCCTGCAGCAGCACCCAGAAATACCTAAAATATTGACCTCAATCCTGTGAGGGCAAAGGCAGAAACACAGAATCCTTCAGGCTAGAAAAAACCTCTAAGCCCATGGCATCCAAGCTGTGCCCGATGCCCACTTTGTGCCCAGCCCAAAGCACTGAGTGCCACATCCACACACTCCTTGGACACCTCCAGGGATGCGGGCTCCAAACCTCCCTGGGCAGCCCCTGCCAAGGCCTGACCGCCCTTTCCATGGAGAAATCCCTCGTGATGTCCAACCTGAGCCTCCCCTGGCACAGCTTGAGGCCATTTCCCCTTTTCCCATCCCTTGGGAGCAGAGCCCGACCGCGCCGGCTGCCCCCTCGTGTCAGGGAGTTGTGCAGAGCCACAAGCTCTCCCCTGAGCCTCTTTTTCTCCAGCCTGAGCCCCTTTCCCAGCTCCCTCAGCCACTTCTGGGGCTCCAGCCCCTGCCCCAGCCCCATTCCCTTCCCTGGACCTGCTCCAGCCCCGGGGGTCACCGGGGGACAGGCCCCAGAGCTGCCGCGGCCCTGCGGAAGCACCGCCCCGGCGTTCGCAGCGCTTCCAGCGCCCTCCGGCGCCCCGGCGGCCCCGGGCCCTGCCCAGCTCCGGGAGCGGCTCCGGAGCCAGCGGGAAGCCGGGGCACCGCCACAGTCCCCGTGCCGCGGCGGCTGAGGAGGGATAAAGCCGTACAAACATCATGGAATCAGTCTATAAATCCCTGAGCTGCCGCGTTGTGGCAGTCCCTGGCAGCTCGTTACCGGGGGAGCCCTGCGCGGCTGATGTGGTGCTGCTTCCGTCTTTCCCGCAGCATCGCCGCCGACTGCCCTGGCCCACCCTGTGTCATTCCTTAGCAATCGCCAAAAATTCCTTCAGTTCTGTGGCCTTTGGTGAAGTCTCCAAAGCAAAACCCTTGTGGCCTTCTCAGAGCTCTGGGCGCTATATTCGCATGTAACCCGGATCCCCCTAATCCCACCCTGCTCCAGGTGAGTGGGGTTCGCTCCCGCAGCTGCTGAATCTCGCCTGGGGCCGGGATGAGGTGGGAGCAGGCAGGATGCAGCGCTGTGCCCGTCCCTCCGCGGTGTCTGACAACTGAAACCTGCCGGCGCTCCGCCGAGGGCCGATTGGGTTACGGTGCCTGCCTGGAATTTGCCAGAGAAACTCGTCCGGTCGCGGTCGCCGCGTCACCGATCCAAAGGCTCCCAAACTTCTGGGATGGTTTTCCCAGCTCTGGGTCCCCCTGTGCAGCTGGCTGGAGCTCGGACAGCACAGGTAAGCTTTCCAGGGGTACTCCAGGGGCTTTGCCCCCAAGGCGAGATGAGTCGCCTTGGTGGGAGGCAGGAGAGGAGGTTGAGTTTCACGAAGAGTCTCTTTTTTCCCCTTGGTAAGTCCAGTGCACCCACTTGGGCCTCAAATGCACCAAACGGGACATGAGAGGGAGAAATGCAGCAAAAATATTCCTGGGGCACAGCTGTTCTGGAGTGCAGCCTGAGACACTTGGCTCCTGATGGAGGATGGACGGAAAAAGCCATTTCCCCCCATCCTACTGGGACAGCAGAAATTCTGCAGGTACAGAAATAGCTTGGCTTGGGTCACTGGATGTCACCTGGCAAGTCTGTCAGCACAAAAGGGGTACGAGGTGGTTTATTTGTGGGAGACCAGTAGGGGTCTGTGTGCCACGGTCCCTGGGCACAGCCAGGACGGGAGCTGCATCGAGTGCCACCACACTGGGACCAGCACCGGCACTGCTGAGGATTTCGTCCACTCTTGGTGCCCCTACAGGCTGTGCTCGAGGACAACCAGGCAGCAAATACCTGGACAGAGGCTGAGACTGAGAGGGATGAAGCTTATTCTGTCCAAGTGTTGTGAAAATCAGTTGAAAAGTCTCATCTGGTCAAAGTCTGGTGGAAGGTCTTAGTGGAAACCACCTCCATTCACTTGGGATCCCAGAACTCAGTTATTGCAAGGATTAAAATTTGCTGTCATTGTTTGAAGTGCTCAAATCACTTAAAAATGGAGGAAAACGAAGCAATTACCTCACTGACTGAACAACAACAACAACAAAAAGGAATTAATTGCAGTTTTGACTGTTTGGGCAGGCAATAGTGACAGAGATGCATGAAGTTTGTAGGAGGTGTTTGTGTCAGTGTTGGTGTCAGCACGGAGGGAGGACAGATGCCCCAAAGCCTGGGGATTGCTGCTCAGAAGGAGATTTGTGCCGGAGAACCTGTCAGAAAGGAGCTGGAGAGCACAGGTGGAGCAGGAGGAGGAGGAGGAGGGGGGAGAAGTGGGTTTCAATCCCCTGCAGCAGTGACATGTATGACCACAGAGGTCCCGAACAGGAGGAAGACCCTCCACCACGTCATGCTCACCCTCCGGCTGTGCAGCGCAGGTCCCCACAGCTCTCGTTCCTCAGGCTGTGCCCAGCCTTTGCCAGCTGTCCCAGGGTTTCGAGGAGGTTGTTTCCCACCCCGTCCATCGCTGCCGGCAGCACGGCCCGTGCCGGAGCCGAGGGGAGGCCGGATCACCGCGTGGTCCATGGAGAGATGCAGACGCCCCTCCTGCTGGTGCCGCAGCAGGACGTGTAATTCCCTAAAACCTCTTAACGTGCTAAGCCCTGGGATCCCTCAGTGCCGAGGAAGCCGAGGAGAAAATTAGAAATAGCAGCTTAAGGAACAGTCGGTGCCAGAACGGGGGGCTCTGTGGCCAAACACTCGGCTGCTCCCCCCCGCGAGGAGCCCCCGCTGTCCCGCACGGAGCAGCCTGGCTGGGGACAGCTCTCCCCGTGAGCCCCGAAGTCCTCGACCCCCAAATCCCTGCAGCAAATCACGCGTTGGTTGTACTCGCAAAATCTCTGTGTCCCACTCACCGTTGCCTGCGGGGCCAGCGAGGTCCCGGCACGCCCAGGTCCCCCCGGCGCTGTCCCCGCTGCTTTGCACTGCGCTGTCGCTTCAGATTTGCCCTGTGGGTAAAGGATTTCCCTCCACGGGCTCTAATCTGTTTTCCCTCCTTCCAGCTCCTAATTCCCCCCAGATCTGCAGGCTCAGGTCAGCACCAGGCTCAGCCAGGACAAGCACGGCAGTTAGTCCGTCCGCGCTCCTCTGTGCGATGGAAATAAAGTTAATTAGGAAACGAAAAGGCTAGAAAGACCCGAGTGCGTGTCTGGCGCTGAGCTGGAGCAGCTGGAAGGGCTCAGGGCTCCCGTAAGAAGGCCGGGAAGAGGCAGCCACCCGCTGCCCACTCTGTCCCGGTGCCACGGCACCCCCGGACCGGCCCCCCAACCCCGGGGGCTACAGCGAGGACGGGGGAGCCGGGAAGATGCTCCCAGGAGCCCTGCAGGTGCATGGGAAGCGCTTCCGGGGGTGATGGAGGAGAGTCAAGAAAGCTGCGAGCCCTCGGTGGGACAAACGTGCCGCCGGTGAGAGCCCCCGGCTTGCCTGGATGGCTGCGGACTTCTGTAAGTGCTCGAGCCGAGGGGCGGAGAGGTGGAAGGGGGTGCAGCTCCCCGCTGATCTGCCGGGCTTTCCCCTGGAGCACAGCCCAGAGCAGCAGCACAGGGACCATTCCAGTGCTTACTGGGCTCTTGCTGAAGCTCTCAGAATTTGAGCTCAGCGGCCCCGGGGATGGGGTTTGGTTGCAGATGGGTTTCATCCCACTGCTGCCAGGCTTGCCCCATGCTTCACCCTCAGCTCTTGCCCCCTGAGTCCTCGAAGTCTCTGTAAGATAATTTGCCCAGGTAAAATTGTCTGAGTTTCATTTTTGTAAGTGCTTAATGTGTGTTCACTGACACAGAGGGGATAAACACGGGGGTAAAAAGCGTCTTCACTGACAGCTGAGATGAAACAGAGGAAAACCACACCTGGGTTATTTTAGTGAGTGTCAGCGGACAGTGCAGGCACTTACACATCACAGAATCATGGAATGGGAGGGTTGGAAGGGACCACAGTGGGGTCATCTGGACAGCACAGCATGGAAAGGGCATCTGAGTGCATTGTGCACATCAGCTGGTCGGCTTTACCTTGGGCAAAGACGACTCCTGCAGATGTTCAGGGCTGATGTGCCCAATGTCTCCTTGAACATCCATGGAGCCAGTCCAAACCCTTCACGTGAACCACAAACAAGTCCTGCTGAAAATCCTGCCATTTTGGGATGCTGCCAACAGGACAATGCATACACGGGACTGAGAGGGCACAAAGAAATGATCCTGGGAGAGGTGAGAGGATCTGACAAATTCTAACGAATTTGCAGTAATTTTGTAGTTGCAAACAGCTAAAATATTGCGTGTTGAGAAGAGCTGGTTAAAATCAAGCTGGTTTAAGTCCTTGGATCATCTATCCATTAACGTTACATATCAGAGAAATGAAATAATCATTTTGATAGACAAATAAATACAAGAAGATGCCTAAATGCGCCTCCTGGAAAGAGGGGGTAGGCGGGTGCCACAGACAGGTGAGACCAGGGCTGTGCCAGCTCGCCGTTGGGTGCCATGTGTAGCCCCAACCTTCCCAGCCAACGTGGCCTCCTCAATGGCACTGCGAGCAGCCACAGATAGAATAAAAGCTGTTATTTTAAGGAAATCTAGAGGAAATACAGGATCTTGGGACGTTTCTTCCCACGGTGAGGAGGACATAGCACACACTGTCATGGGCTCCACATGGCATCTACAGGAACATCTTTCCATTCCTAAGGATGAAAAAGCCGTCACAACTTTCTTTCTCTCCTCCTTTTCCAGTCACAGCCATGCCGGCAACCAACCAGGGCTGGCCCGAGTCCTTCGGGTTCCGGATAAGCGGCTCCGGGCCGTGCTACATCCTGTGGGTACAGGAGGGCAGCAGCGCGGCGCTGGCGGGGCTGCGCCCGGGGGACGAAGTGCTGGAGATCGAGGGACAGCCCGTGTCCTCCCTGGGCTGCGAGGCGCTGCTGGGGCTGGCCAGGCGCTGCGGCAACGTCCCCCCCAGCATCGGCGTGGTGTCCCGGCTGCAGCACGCCAGCATCCCCCCCGGGCCCCGGGGACGCTTCGGCTTCGAGCTGGCGAGCGAGAGCCCCCCGCGCGTGGCCAGCGTCAGCCCCGAGTCGCCCGCCGCAGCCTGCGGGCTGGAGCCGGGGGATTACGTGCTGGAAGTGGACGGGACGCCGGTGGTGCTGCCGGAGGCGGCAGCCGCGCTGGTGGGGTCGTGCCGCGGGAGGTGCCTGCGCCTGGCGCTGCTGCGGCCGCAGCGCGGGGGCACCGCGAGGGAGCCCGGCCCCAGCGCCGACGCCGTGCGCCGGGACAGGAAGCAGAAAGCGCAGGAATTCAGCAGGAAGGTGAGGCCGGGGTGTGGGATGAGGGGCTGGGGCGCTGGGCACCCCCTGAGCCGAGCGGGTTGGAGATTCCCACCTCCACCTTGGCAGCGCACGGGGATGGGGAATGCTCCCGGCTTGGTCACAGGGCTGGGGTGCAGATTTGGGGCATGAACACCCGAGAGAAGAGTTGGTAATTACCTGGGATAACAGAAGGATGCTGCACAGGGCTTGGAGATCCCCTGGGGATGACCCCAAGTTCTTATTCCCTCACACTACAAGAGCGTGGAGAAACCCACAGGGCAGATCCCGCTCTGCTGCGTGCCTGGATGTCCCTTCATAGCCTAAGCCTGTCACCCCGCAGACGTTTTAGTTCTTATTTTGTTGCAAAAGGGAAAACATCAATGTGATTACATCTTCATTGTGCTCCTGAAAGCTTCCCAGTGGGTATTTTACCAAACACTTCGCCTTGTGCTAATTATAAATTTGATCACAGTTGTTTTTTCAATCTTTCTAATTTCCATTTCAAAGTAGCCTTTTAAAATGCTGTTATGAAAATAACAGGCTGGTAGGGTTTTTTTTTGATCCCAAGTTAATAAAGGAACAAGGCATCCATAAAGAGATTTGTGGGTATCAGGCGAATCCCCTCAGTCAGCTTCTCCATTAAAGATTCACAAATACACACTGAGGTTTGGATTCATGGGCGTGGGAAACAGATACCTGCTGATTACAGGAGATTAGTGAGGAGGGGTGGTTGTTCCATGCCGCCTCCACCTCGTGAAGTCACATTAAGCCAAGTAAAAGATTCCTGGATGATCACAGCAGAGCAAGTTTGTTGTGGTGCTGTGAACACCCCTATTGGCACCTCAGTCCCCTCCCTTCCCAGCCCGACAAAGCCACCCGGGACAGCCCCGGCCAGGCTGGGCAGAAGCAGGAAAGTAAAGCACGTGTGTTCCTGGCTGCTGGAGCACAGCTCAGCTGGCAGATGCCTCTCCAGAGGTAATTCACAGCACAGATGGTTGAAGTGGCTTCAGTTCCTACATGACGTAGAAAATACTAAACCCAGCGGGGTGTTTTACCCCCTCGTTTACCTGGGACCCCGGCTCAGGTGGTGCTGCCGGTGCTTCGAGCACCCGGGTGCTCCTGCCCGCCCACTGCGAGGCTGGAAGGTCGGAGGGTGCTGGTGGCTTGTATTTCACACCTGCACTGCCCACGGGTCACCTTTTCCCAGCCTCCTTCATTTGGTAGAGCCCCAGGGTGAATCACCTGCCTGGCCTACAGTGGTGTCCATATCAGTGGCATTGAGCTGGGCTGCGCCAGTGTGCTGGCATCCCGGGGGCATCACTGGCAAGCAAGGGAGGTGCTCACGGTCTCAGTTCCAAGGAAGTATCTTTTGTCCCCTGTGCGCTCAGGGGCATGCTGGGGACTGCAGGAGGGGTGGCAGCACCCCCATGGTGGTGAAGTCCCCACCCCTGGAGGTGTCCAAGGAGTGACTGGACGTCACTGCTTGAGAAGGTGGGCATTGGGCACGGCTTGGACTCGAGGATCTGGGAGGTTTCTTCCAACCAAAATGATTTTGTGATTCTGTAATTCCCACCTGCCAAGCCCTGCAATCCCAGCCCAGGCAACAATTTCGCAGCAGCCCTCTGGGATCCATCCCACCAGGAGCACCAGAGTGTGTCAGTCCTGTGCTGGACCTGGGGATTGTGCTCACGAGCCAGCCCAGGGGACACTGCTGCCGTGGCTGCCCCAGATTTGGTAACCTTCAAAGTGCTGCCACTGCCGGGAGCCCCTGCGGTGCCTGCGCAGAGCCAGCGGCACCGGGGGGCTCTGCTGAGGTCCTGGTGCTGGTGTCAGCCTCCCTGGGGAGCTGCCAAGTGGCACAAGCACCTGGAAGAAATGGCTCTTCCCATTCCCCAAGCAGGTGATTCCTGCAGGCTCCCTGATGCTGCCATCACAGTGATGCACAGAGAGCCCTGCACACACCTCCAGTGCTCCGGGGAAGGGTGAGGGGCTCCTCTCCCCTTCCTGCAGTTAAGCCTGCTGGCAGCACAAAAAGATCACCTTTCAGGAAAACCCAACACACACAGGTATGGAGAGCTGGTCACAGGGAGTTCCTGCATCCCACACGAGAGTTCCAGGTGAGGAACCAGCTCCCACTGCCCAAGGACAAGGGGTAACCCCGCAGTGTAGGAGGAGATGAATAAGGAGGGTCCTATGCAGGATAATTGGCTCGGTGGTAATTAGCTAATTACTCTGCCTGTCCCAGGTGGAGAGGATGGGACAGTGCTTGGGAGCTGTCAATGCTGTTTCCAGGGCTGGCACTCACCTTCATGTTCTGTCTCCCCACTCCCAGCAGCTTCCCAGTGCTAAAGGCAGGACAGACCTGCCTGGAGGGATCAGGGAGCAATGCACAAAGCACAAAGCTTAAACAGCTCCAAAAGCCCATTGCAGCGTCCTCTGCCAGGCAGAGTCCAGACTGATCCCATCCCAGCTGTGCCAGATCCACTCCTGCAGGGCCACTGTGGCCCAGCAGAGTTTGGGGGTTTGGGGTCACATCGCTGTGCTGGTTTGGAACAGCAGTTCCAGGGCCATGTGTGACACCAGAGCAGTGCTGTGTGATGGGCTGATGTCTGAAGTGTCCCTCTCCTCCCTTTGGCTGAGCAGGGAGTGGGACACATTTTCCACGTGGCAGTGCCCCTGCCCACAGTTCCTCACTCTCCTGCTCAGCGCCCCTTCCCTCTCCCGTCCTGGCTCCCTTGCTGCAGGTGGACGCCATCCTGGGGGACCAGCCGGAGCTGAAGGAGAAGGTGTTCACCATGCTGAAGCAGTACGCGGCCGAGAGGAGGGTGGAATGCCTGGCCTACACCCTGTGCATGGTGCTCACCCAGGAGTCCCACCAGCACCTGATTGACAACATCAGGTACGAGGGGCCACCTCCATGCTGCCCTGGGGCCACTAAAGCACAGCTTCCCTGGGCCCGCTGCTGACGGGGGAGCAGGGCTGGGCAGTGCAGGCTGGGAGGGTCCTGTGGGAAGGAGGTGGGAGGATCCTGCAGGGAAGATGCCGCCAGCTTTCCACGGGACAGCTGAGCCAAGCTCGGTGGCATCTTAGGCCAGCACCCCTGTGCCCTCCTGCCCAGCGAGGGTGGGGGACCTGCACCCCACTGCCTCTGCCTGCAGCAGGGGACTCAGCTCCCGTTCCTGGCCATGATTTGGAAGGGAGATGGGATTAGCTGCAGAGCCACTGGAGATTCTCCAAAAGCCTGGCCAGAAGATAATCTGAGTTCCTCAGAGCAAGAGCTGGCAGTGGGCAAGGGCTTGGCCAGGGCTGCCAGCAGCTCTGACAGTGGGGGGTCCAGGGGGTCTCTGCTGGGGTCGTGGGCTGCCTGGGGTGCCAGGGAGTGGTCACACATCTCAGGATGCTCTGGCAATGCTCCCCTGGGGCTCAGGGTCCCCAGCACCTCTGGAACCTTCTGGCAGCCGGGGGGTGCTGCCAGCGCAGCTGATCTGTTGCTCTTGGGCACCGTGGCCGGAGCTGGGGCTGGAGCTGGTGCTGGCACAAGGACACGTGGTGGGATTACAGCCAGGCTGAGACGATGGCCATTAGGGAATCACGTCTCCATCTGGCCTCGCTCCAGGCCCAGCTTTTCAATTCCTGCTTTAATCAGAGGAATTGCAAGATATTACAGTTTCCATAACAACGTCCCCATGTGGGGTCTCTGACGCGACCCGGCGATGGGGAGGGTGGGGGAGTGGGTCTGGGGCCTTGGCCATGCAGTGTCCTCCTGCTGTGCTGTGACTGCATGTGTGTCCCCCAGAGTGCCCCACACGTGGGCACAACAGGCACAGAGCCCTGCAGGTGCAGAGGGGACAATCAGATCCCTGCCTTGTCCAAGTGCCCATGTCCAGCCTGTCCTGTCCCCACTGAGCATCCTGGAGGGACCCAACAGCTGGGACTGGGGGCAGGGATGGATGGCACTGAGCCAGGCCTGAACCATCACCCTAAACTAAATCAAAAAATAAGCCCCCACCACCCACAATTGAGGAAAATTCTTTTCCCCAGCAAGATCCAGGAAAATACCTCAAATGCCTCAGATATCCCTTTTGTCATCATCCCTGAATTATACGGGATTACTTCCCCCCACAGAGGGGATTTGAATAAATGTCCAAATCTTCTCCCAGACCCAAGCCCCTCTGTGGGGGGCACAGCAGGTTCCCCCCAGGATGTCCCTATCCCAGCAATCCCCGTGTCAGTGAGGAGAGTGTGGCTGGACCCAATGCTGCCATCCGGAGCTTGCCCTGTGCCCAGCCTGTGATGCCAGGGGCAGCACCACGTTATGGCTCCCAAAAACAGGGTCAAACCCCCTGATTGCCCCCTGCCCCCGTGTGAAAGGTTAACGCCGGGGCTGGGGCAAGGGACACCGTGGATCTGGCAGCTAATCTGGGTTTAATGGAAATGAAATATTTAGCTCAGGGAAAAGATTTACTGTCTAATCTTAATGAAATGAAGCCAAGAAAATACATAAAAAAGGTGCCTTGGAGACCAGGTTTCCCAGCTGCGTGTGCTGGGGGCAGTGCCATGCGTGCTGCTGTGCCTGATCCCAGCTGCTCAGCCTGGGGTCTCTCCGATGGCTTCGCTGCCAAGCAAGAGCTGCCCATGCTTTTACTCTCAGTGAAGGTGGTGAGCAGCTCCCGGGAGCTCTGGGTTTAGGGTGCTGTGAATTCCTTGGGTGATTCCAGCTGGTTACGTCTGTCACTGAGGAGGGGTTTGGGGTCTGTGCCCTGAGGCAGCACCGGGGGCTGGGAAGGGCCGTGGGGGGGTTCATGCAGGGGGTGCCCAGATTCCGGCTCCGGGGGTGGGGTGCAGTGTGGGGATGCTGGCGTGGCCGCCGTGCTGTCCTGGGGCACAGAGCACTGATGTGGGTGCAATTGGGGCAGAAGAGCCCATCAGACCTGACCCAGAGAGTGTCCTGGGGCTTGTCCCGTGGGATCACGCCAGGGAGTACCCATCGGGCAGCCCGGGCAGCCCTGCGAGGCCGTGCCCAGTTCTCCAGGGGCTGTGTCCCCCTGAAATGGGGACAGTCCTGCACATCCCTGTGACCTCATCCATGCCCCTCTCCCTGGGGAGCCTGGAGGAGAGGAGCCCTCGGAGGGCTGGGATGAGCCACTTCCCTCCAGCGGTGGCAGTGCCGTCGGCCAGGGACTGGGATGGATGCTGGAGTGATGCTGGGGTGATGCCAACAAAGGTCCCCGCCGCTGCTCCATGCCCCGGGCAGGTGGCTGAGCCCTGGCATGGGCACACGGTGCTGGCTGCTGTGTGTGCCCGTGTGTCCCCTGTCACGCAGGGCCAGGCGCTGGTACGTCCCCGTCTCCCACTGACCCTCGCGCTGGCCTGATTGGATCTTCCCTCTGCACCAGCTGTATTTATTTTTGTGCTGTTGCTGCTGCCGGCTGTCCTCTGCTGTCCCCTCCCCTGCTGTCCCCTCCCTGGGCCCCCCCCGGGCTTCACCGCACTCCCTGCAAAGTGCTGCGGCTCAGCGTAACCCAAGACCCCCGACTCAGCACACGGATCCACCCGGGGCTGCAGACACGTCTCCTCTGTCCTCGAACTGGGCTTTTCCAGTATTGGTTTTTTTTTTTTTTTTCCTTTCTTTTTATCTCAAATGGATTTCATCCCATTTGCCCAGAATTAAGCTCCTGCAGATTTTAATTTGCTGACATTTTTTTTTTTCGTCTGCTTGGTTGTGGATAGCAGGGATAATGCACGTGCTGTGCTGGGTCCTCCCCGCTCCCATCCCCTGCCCATATGGCTGATGTGTGTAGGCAAAGTGCACAGTTGTAGTTCTGCCCAAGGATGCTGAAATCCGGCTGCCAGGGGGGAAGATGAGCTGTCTCGGGTGAGTAACGAACGCACCTTTCCTGGAGGTGAGGGAAATGGGTATAAATCAGGTTAATTCTGGAATGTGGCAGCCCCTGGCACTGCAAAAACAAGGTGTGCTAGAAGTTAATTAACTCTTAGTATCCGTATTGCCTCGAAGCTGCTCCGCTCACGGACTCCGCCAGGAGGGGGAGGAATAATTCGGGTTATTCCTTCACCTGCGACACCAGAGCGCGGGTCTGGCCCGGGGCACCGCGGGGTTTGTCTCCTCTGCTCCCCGCGCCGGGCGCCTGTGCCTGCGCTGGCTGTGCCCCGCGGGGGCTGGGCAGGGGCTGGGTTATTTTGGGCCGGTCGGGGTCCCAGGGGGTCACATCCCTCGGTGCTGCTCTGATTTCTGAGCCGGTTTCAAACCAGGGCAGAGCCGCGGTTCCGGCGGCGCCGGCTCCGCACCCGGTGCTCTGCAGTGCTGCCGCCACCACCCCCAGTCCACCCCCGGGCTCTGGAGGCAGGAGCCACCCTCGGGGCCGAGCGGGACACGGGGGATCCTCCCCGGCGTCTCCCAGGGCTGTGCCACTCCCTCACCCCCGCGTCCCGGGCACCGTCTCCCTTTGTAGTGCGTTTTCCCGGTGGTACCATGTCAGGGATGCGCCAGCCCCCGGCAGCACCGTTTAGGTTAAAAACATCTGTTTGCAGTAGAACTGGGGGGAAATACGGATCCCCCTCGACCCGCAGTGCTGGTGAATAACCACTGGCTCTGAAGGTTACACAGCCACTGCCCTGTTCACCTGGCCTGGGCTAGGGGGATGTGTGTGACATGCAGCCCCTCGCCCCAGCTGCATCCATAGGGGATAACTCTGGCTCCGCTCAGACTGTGAGATATTGTCCTGGGTCTCTTGTAAGTCGTGCTGGGCTTCAGTGCTGCCGGTAGGAGAGTTTGGGGCAGTTTGTTCTTCACTGCTTTGGTTCCACTCCGTTTGCTCCCGGGGAAAAGCCAAGGGGTGCCGTGCTGAGCTGAGCTGAGCCCGCACCCATCGCAGCCACCTCTGATCCCTGACATGGCTGAAATCGCTGCCCGTCGGGGGTTCCCTTATTACGGCAGAAATTCCACCGAGTCCGTGTTAATAACGCTCCCAACACAATCTATTTGTCTCAGCTTGTTTTTCACGGCAATAAAATTGCTTGGCATGTTCCTGTATTAAACTGCTCCAGCCATCTGTGACCGGCCCTGGATCAGAAATTTCATTTTAGCTATTAGGATTTATATATTATGGACTGTGCTGCTTCCCTGCTTCTCAACCCCCTCCAAGTACCCACTTCTCCAAGGCTGGGGGGAGCTTCCCAGCTCTTTTGGAGCATGAGAGACCTCCTGAGTCCCTGATGCTGACATGGACACTGTCCTCCTGTCCACAGTCCTGGCATTCCTACTGCAAAACCACCTGGATCACAGAATGGTAATGGAGGAAAAGCAGCTCTTGCTTGCTTCCATTAAAAAAAAAATCCCTAATCTGATGGCCCAGCATATGCTCAGCTGCCCCCCCCCCCCCAAAAAAAAAAAAGGGAATTAGGGCAGCAGGGAACAAAACGTGTCACCAGTGAGACAATTGGGAGCGAGTTCCTTTTTTATTGGCGGAGTTCAAATAGGTCATGACCAAAATGCCTCAGTGTGAAATCTCCTGAAAGGTAGGAGATTAAATTCCTTTGGCAAATCAAACCCCGGCTGGGATACAGATGGGATCAGCCTGCACCCTTCTGGAGTCACAACTTTTATTTTGGGAAGTGGTTACTTAGGATGAGTTTTCCAGTGTCTTAAAGAAAACAGGGAAAGCAGAGTGGAGCTGCAGGAAAAGCCTTTCCGGGGGTTTCTTTGAAGGTCTCCGTGTCCCCGGAGCTGTGGGACTTCCTGTCCCTGCCAGGGCAAGGACAAAGCCACCAGCTCGTGGTGCACAGCGTGGTTTGGGCACAGGGACACTGGATTTGGGACAGCTGAGGGCACCCTGGGGTGCTGACGGGGAAGGGGACCCTCAGCCACGCACGGGGTGTGGATCTGCTCTGGGGGGAGTCTTTGATCAGTGGTTACTGGAGCTGGAGCAGGGATGTGTCAGGAGAGGGTGACCCTCTCCAAAAGCTGCCAGGGGTTTTGGGGTTGTCCCCCGGGACGAGAGGGGTGGCTGGGGAAGGGCTGCGAGGGGCTCCCAGCCCCAGTGCACGGCCACTGCATCCCGGCCTGTCCAGCACCTTCACTGCTGGAAACTGCTGACAATGGTCCCATCTGCAAAACAACTACAGCCAGATGAGTGATTGTGGAGCCTCCCAGCACGGGCAGAACGGGAATGGGAATCACAGCTCCGTGCTGCTGCCGGGCTGGAGCGAGTCCCGCTCCTGAACAAGGGTCTGGAGGCTCCCCATCCCCTGGAGCTGTGGGAGCTGCCAGGGCTGTGACGCTCTCCCACACACATGGGTAGATGAGGTTCGAGAATTTGGGGTTCATAAGCAGAATTCCTGTTCTAGGGGTAAAGCCTGCAAGAGTTTTCTCTCCCGGATTTTAGCATTTAGCCGGACCAGCAGAGCTTTTCTGGGCTGGTAGCATTTCCACAGCACAGTTCAGACATAATCCAAGTGTAGCTCAGTGTATTAATCCACCCTGGGACGTGTTTTTCTGCACAACTGACAGACTGAAGGTCAGGTCTTCGCTGGTTCTTTTGGGGCTAAACCATACGTATTTCATTTCTCCTTCCTTTGCTACTACCTGGAGATTGTGTGTGATGTTTGGCGGCTCTAGGAAGCTTCACATCCTCTTCATCAAACGCCAGTGATGTGCTTAAAGATGGCATTATTTAAATTAAAGAAGGGTTTTCTCTTTTACTCCTTCTGAAAAGCGCTGCTCTGTTACCCTGGGGGTAAAGGATGCTCCATGGGGGGGTTTGGGCCCATGACTCTGGTCCTGGTCCTGATCCTGGTCCAGCCTGGCAGCTCCACCTCCGCAACCAAAACCCGCACCCCTGATGCCGTTTGCCTTTAAGGTTTCTCACCCCTTACTGCAGCACGTAATTTAAACACAAGCACTTTAGAAGTCAACTAATTAGCACCAGGGAGGCATCCCCCCGGAGTTCGGCGCCGAGCCGTGCCCTCCTTTCTGTTACGAGATCGTTCCAGCTGGAAATTACAGCGCCTGCAGTTTTTAGGGGAAGAAGGAGGGTTGGCGGCTGCGAGTCGGGGCAGAGCTGGGCAGGGAGGGCAGAACTGGTGCTGAAGCCCGGCAGACGCGAGCGGGGGCTCTCGGCCGATGGTGAAGCCCCACCTGGGGCTGGCAGCGTGGCGGAGGCCGGGCCGAGGGGCTGAGCCCGGTTGGAGGTGCCGGCGCTCGGGCCCGTCTGGCCGCGGTGCCCGGGCACGGCGGGGGTGCCACACGCCGGGGCGGCACCGGCTGCCGCTTGGGTTCTTGGAGCGGCCGCGTCGTGGGCGTGAGCCGAGCCTGAGGCTCAGCTGCATGAGGATCTGAAGCGTCTCCCTTTTGTTCCCGCCGCACCCTGACAAATGGGAAAGGACCGGAGTTTCTCTCGGCATTTTCGGTACGTGTCCCTGCTCCGCTGCCCCAAGGGTGCCCGCCCGTGGGGGTGCTGGGAGAGCCTCGTGCCCCACGGGCGTCCCTGGGATGGCTCTGCTGCCTCAGGGGGCTGTGGCGACCCTGCTCTGTCCCCGGCACAGCCCTGCCACTGCCCAGCCTCGCCACTGCCCCGTGCCCACCGTGGCACTGGCTGCCGGGGGAGTCGAGCGAGGCTCGGATGGGGAGTTGGGGTGGGGACTGGTGGGAAGAGCCCATCCGGGTCTGCTTTGTCTCCTGGACTGTAGGCCAGCCCAGGGGGGATGAGGGTGTGGGGCTGGGGCTGTGATGGGGCGAGGCCCGGTGACCCCTCGCTCCCCTGGCTGAGCAGACTCATGGCAGCTTCACCTGCCCCGGCCAGGCTGGAGCCACCCCTGCGGCCTTCCCAAGGGGACACGTCCTGTCCCGCTGAGCCCCAGCATCCGGCATCCCGGGGTGGGACCGCCCGGAGGAGCTCGGTGCCCCTCGCAGGACATGTGCGTGTGGGACAGGGGGCTCTCCAGAGCACTGGCTGGGAAATGGAGGAGGCAGCCCCCAGCGAGGGTGGGCTGCAGAAATGGGACTGCCTGCCCAGAGGTGGGTGGCCAGTGACCCACCCGGGAGCTGTGAAATGAGAGTGTGACACAGGCTGAGGTGTGCCGAACACGCCGAAGGGAGCACCGAGCAGGAGCTGAGGGCAGGGGAAGGAAGGGCACAGGGGCACTCTGCCACTGTCCTGGCCGGGCTGCTTTGGGGATGGGCTGAAGGTAAAGCAGCCTGGAGTGTCTGGGACCTTTGCCGGCCTGGAAAATGCCCTGAATTCACATCCATGTGTTTGAGCAGACTGAGTTCTCCCGAATGAGTGCAGGAGCTGCTGCAGAGGAGGGTTGGTGCCCTGGGGCTCAGTGGCACCGGGCATGGGAGCGGGCACAGGGTTCAGGGATGGGGGTGCCTTTCCCATGCCCTCTCCAACAGGAAACAGAGCTAGTGCTGACCTGGAGCACCTGAGGAAGAGGAGGAAGAGGAAGGTGAAGGCACGAGGTCAGCACTGTACAGCTCTGCCCCTGCTTCCAGGCTGACCTCCACAAACAGGGTGGGCACATCCATGCTCTGTGAATCCCAGTGGGATTTGCTGGGAGAGGTAAACCCCAGCTGGCTGCTGCTCCTTGGTGCCACGCCAATGGACGAAGCCAGGTTTATCCTGTGGGATGCAGGACACTGCAGAAATAGCCACGGAAACTGTTCTGCCTGCCTTAGTGGGGTTGTTTGTAGCACTCTGTCAGGTCTCTCCTTGCTGAGGCACCGCCGAGCTCCCAGCACTGAGCCAGCCCCAGAGCAGCTCTGGTGCTGGCCCACGCCAGGTCTGGAGCTGAGCTCCTCAGCCCAGTGGTGAAGCAGAGGTTGGTGCAAAGTGGGACAGCTCTGCTGGAATAAGCAGGACCGATTTAATTTGGCAAATTAAATGGGATTGTGCTCATTTTGCCCGTGAGGAACCCGGACTTCTCCCTTGTGGGCACTCAGCTCGGGGCAGAGGTTTGGGGGACCCACATCCTCCCCTGCCCCAGGGCTGTGGCTGCCCTGTCCCATAGGATGAACTATTTATTAGGACAATTTCACTCTTTTCTAGTTGCTGCTTAATTGCAAAGTGCCTGTGAATTGCACCAATGTGTTACTTATTTTAAATTGTCACCAAATGCTCTGCATGAGCATCTGCCAGCCTCGGGTGGCTTTGTGGTCTGTCTTCTCCTGCACCAGCGCTTGATTTGGGTTCTGCCTTTGGGTGTGGGAAATAGAGGTGTCCCGGCCCCGGTAGATTTGGGATTTGAAGCCTCTTCTTCCTCCTCCTAAGTCTTCACCCAGGTTTTTGTGTTCCCTTGGTGAAGCTGCCCGAGGGAGCCCTGCGGGATCCCCTGCCAGCCCCAGCCGTGTCCCGCTGGTGCCGCCCCTCGGAGCAGCTTCCTCTGGGTCCTCTGGCACCAGTTTGGCCCAGTTCCTGCTCCGGTGGGACGCGTGGTCCCCAGGCAGCCGGGGGTGTGCTCACACCGCGGCGAGGCTGCGATAACCCCGGGCCCGCGTTCTCACACCCCGCGAGGTGTGGGGCGCTAACGAAGCCGTGCTGCCGAGCCTCACGAGATGGATTTGTCTAAGGAGTGGCTGCAGCTGCAGGAGTTGCTATAGAAACACTCGGAGATAACAGCTCCTCCAGAAGCCTCTAAATGTGGGAGCCGAGGGTAGGGGAAGGTGAGCAGGTGTCGGGGTTTGGCTGCCGCGATGGCAGAAGGAAAAGATAAAGTGTCTCCCTGGGTATGGGGCTCACCCCTGCCCAGGTGGGAGCGGTGCCTTCTCCCTCCCTCCTGGGATCCTGCTGTGCACTCCCCGTGCATCCCCTGAGGGTCCTGGAGGTCCTTGCAGGGGCACAAAGGGCACTTAGCTGGCAGAGGGGAGGTGACCCGAAACAGAGCGAGTTCCTGGGGGTGTCTCTTTGCCTGCGGCATCACCGTGCCCGTCCCTGCAGCATCATCATCTCCCAGGGGCAAGAGGGTGCTGTCTGGCTGTGGAGGGAGCTGGAATGTGGGAATATTTAAGTTTGGAGCCCAGGAGAGCAGAGTCTGGGGCAGGAGATGGGGAGCAACGTTTTGGGGGTCCCAGAATGTGCTGGGGAAGAAACGGGTCTGGAGGAGGGGTCCAACATCATCACTCCAGTGGAGCTCTGCATGGGATGGGGGAAGAGATGCAGCTGGTGTCCCCGGTATCCCCAGCACACCCGGTATCCCCAGCACCCCCAGTATCCCCAGGACCCCCGGTATCCCCAGCACCCTCGGTGTCCCCAGGACCCCCGGTGTCCCCAGCCCTGGCATTCGCAGCTCTGGGAGGACTGAGGCCAAGCACACACAAGGAGTTCTGATCTATTCCCTTCCAGGGATGCCGGGAGCTCTGTGCCACAGCTGCCTTGGCCCTGCTCCTCACTCTCCTCCCTTGCCTCCTTTCCCCAGGATTTTCATCCCCAAGAAGCACCGGCAGCGCTTTGACGAGGTGGTGTCGCAGAGCCTCATCAGCAAACTCTGCCGCTCCAAGAGCGAGCACAGCAACCGCCTGCGCCGCAGCCGCAGCGAGGACCACCAGGAGCGGCTGCTAGTGTCCACCCGCGCCAGCTCCGTGCCCCGCAGCCACGAGGAGCTCAGCAAGAGCCTGCGGAAAACCACCTCGCTCATCACCAGCAATGTGGCCTCGGGGGCTGCCCGCAGGTAACACCTCTCCTGGGGCCCGGGGCTCACGGCAGCAGCCTCTGGGTTGGTGCGGATGGCGGAATGCGGGAGGGATGCCAGGGAAAGGGAGGGGCATTCGCTGTGAAACTCTCCTGGGATCAGGATGAACAAAGACCTCTCCCTCTGGAAGACTGGGCAGGTTTGTGCCCCTTCTCCCAGCTCTGGGCCACCCTCTGTGTCCCCTCAGCGCTGCCTGGGACGAGCCGTGTGAGGAGCTGAGGTGGCACTTACAGGCTGAAGGGATGTCTGCTCCTTATCGGATGGGATGCAGGCTATGCCAGCAGGATTCAGGGTACCCAGCTGTGCCAGCAGGATTCAGGATGCCTGGTTGTGCCAGCAGGATTCAGGGTACCTGGGCACAAAGCAGGCTGAAAAGAGGTTGGAGCCAGGTGGGGGTTGGTCTCTTTTCCCAGGAAACAAGTGACAGGATGAGAGGAAACGGCCTCAAGTTGCACCAGGGGAGGTTTAGTTTGGATGTTAGGGAAAATTCCTTCACAGAAAGGGTTGTCAAGCACTGTCACGGGCTGCCCAGGGAAGTGGTGGAATCCCCATCCCTGGAAGTGCTGAGAAAACGGTGAATGTGGCACTTGAGGACATGGGTCGGTGGTGAACAGGGGGGTGGTGCTGCGTTGACAGTTGGATTTCGTAATCTTAAAGGTCTTTTCCAACTGTAACGATTCCCTGGTTCTCTGAGCCCGTGTCCGGTCCTGCCCTGCCCCAGTAGGTGTCTGGGTGCGCGGCCGTGGGAGGAAGGACGGACAATCCCTGGAGCACAGGGATTAACCCACTTCCCGTGCCCAGATGGCCAGACCGCAGCAGCCCCGGAGGGCGCGGAGCTCTGCCGTGCTGGCTGCGGATCCGGCTCTGAGCCAGCCAACAAGAGAGCAGGAGCTGGGGAATCCAGGTTGTCCGGCTCCAGCCCACCTTCCTGCCAGGATAATCTTCTGTGTGACTTGTCCAAAGTCTGCTCCCAGCACAGTCTCCCTCCCTGCCAGCACAGGACCTTGCTGGTTGGAAATTATCTCAGTAATGCTGCCTTCCCCCAACTCCAATCAGCCTCCCAGCAGGGGGATTTCCTAATGCTCCTTCCAAAATTTCCTAAAGGAATTTAATTCCTCTCTCATCAGCCTGTGAGACCTTTGCTCCCTGAACCACATTGTCTCTCTAGTTCTGTGTAATAAAGAATCGCAGACTGGTTTGGGTTAGAAGAGCCCTTAAAGATCATCCAATTCCAACTCCCTGCCATGGAGGGTTGGAACTAGATGAATTTTAACTTTTATATCTATAAATATATTCTTTAAATATATATTTATCCCATATTCCACTTCAAAACCACATTTGAAAGACATTTTGGTTTCAAAGGGGACCTTATGGGGACATCGGGGGCATTGGGGACTTCAGCATTCAGGAGAACCTGAGCTAACAGGGTTGTGGAGGGGCTGGGGAAGGAAACAAGGGCCAAATCTTGGACTCTGATGTCCTGTTTGCCTTTTTCACTCACAGAACAGTGCGAGTTTATAAAGGCAACAGGAGCTTTGGCTTCACGCTCCGTGGCCATGCCCCGGTGTGGATCGAGTCTGTCCTGCCAGGTAAGAACACAAGATTCAGGGGATCACTTATTGATTTCTGGTCTGAACATGAAACATTAAGTGCTGTTTGCTAAAAAAGAGTGAAAGGGACTTTTCCAAGGCTCAGTGATGGAGTTTTTCTCATGGAATAATGAGCATCTTTGGTGCAATTTAGATTGGCTTTATCTACTCCTTGTTTTGAAAAGTGGGAAATGTGTGTTCAGTGATCGTCCTGAAATGGCACCAGTGTTCCCAGTGCAGGCTGGGTGCTGGACCCAGTTGGGTGAACAGTCCCAGCCCACCCAGATAACCCAGGTGCAGCAGGTGCCCTTCCTGGGGGTGTCCCTGGACCCCCATTCCAGCCAGAGGTGCTGCAGCTGAAGCCCCTTTGTCCGTGTGCCTTTAGGGAGCCCGGCGGAGAAGGCTGCTCTCAAAGCTGGAGACAGGATCCTGTTCCTCAACGGCCTGGACATGAGGTAGGGGCTGTGTCCACGTGTGCCCAGGGCTGGGGGCAGGGGTTGAGCATACGCTGTGGTCACTCTTGGGCAAGGGAAACGGGAGCTGCTGGACCTGGTCCCTGTGTGCTGCCATTCATGAGGGGTTTGCTCCTTTAGTGCTCCTGTACAAAATCTGGCTCTAAGGGGAGCATTTTCTCCATCCCTGCTTCTCCTCTGAGTTCTCTGTGCAGGGCAGTTTATGTAACCTGGGTTCTGACTGCAGCCCACCCCCAGACCCAATTTCAGCCACTCTGAGTTGATCTGTACGTGCTAAACATCTGAGATTCTGCTTTTGAAAGCAGCAGAGCCCCATCCAGCCCATGAATCACTCCCACAATGGGATCATAAGCTTAAAGCCACGTGGGGATCCCATTTGCACCCAGAAGTTAATTCTTCTGTGTATTGTTTGTGCACCAAAGCAATGGGACCAGAGGGACTTGTGCCACTTGCCAGCGCAGGGCAGTGGCCCCCGTGTCCTGGTCTTTCTGCATAAAAACCAAGAGCAAAGGTTTAGAGGAGGCTACAGGACAAGAGAGAGTGATAAATATTTAAAGGTTAAACTGATGCTGCTTCTGTCAGGGCTCAGGTTCTCATGTTTCAGCTGATCCAGTGAACTGTTGGCTGATGCAGCACTGCCAGAAAATAGAGACCAGGTTGAGGATTGTCCTCTGAGCCGTGTTTTTGGCAGACATTGTCCCAGCCTGGCCCCTACCCTTCTGCAAGGGCATCCCAAGATTTTTTCACCTACAAAATTACACTTTATATTCACCTTGCATTTTCTTTTCGTGCAGAATTAGGACAGGCAAGGACAGACCTGCAGTGCTGTGTTATTTAAAGGAAAAATCATTTTCTGGGTCTGGGTGTAGCTTAACTCTGTCTTCCTGTGCCATGACACTCCTCAGGGTGTCCACAGGCATTCCCACGGTTATTCCTTGGTGCAGGCAGAGCGGAGAACCCACTCATGGGGCACGATCCAGGCTCTCCCTGGGGAGGCTCCTCCCTGTGCAGCACAGGGAAAACCAAGCAAAGATGGAGAGAATCCAGGGAATCACAGTGGGGCCCAAACCCCCCTGGCTCTGAGCAGCACGAGGAGGCTTTTCCAAGATAAATGAAGGCAGCTGCCAGTTCTGTGTCCTCACTGCTCTTCTGGAGCTGGGGCAGCTCTGACTGGGCTCTCCTGTGCCCGCAGGAACTGCTCCCATGACAAGGTGGTGTCGATGCTGCAGGGCAGCGGGGCCATGCCCACCTTGGTGGTGGAAGAGGGCATCATCAACTTCTCCAATGGTAAGAGCGCAGGGAAGAGGGTCTGGAGAGCAGAAACCCCACGCCAGCTCCTGAATTCCCAGTGTAGGAGGGAATTGCCGAGCACCTCCATAGGCTGAGCAGGTTTAAGGCGCTGCCTGGGGGATGCTCCTCTCCCCGGGGCACATGGCCCCCCGCTTTGTGGGATCAGGCTGGATCTCAGGCTTGGCTGCTCTCCAGGAGGGCTCATCCTGCTGTGTGATCGTCCTTGGTGTCCCTTGCCAATGTCCTTGCTGTGCAGCGTGTGCCGTGTCCTTGTCCGCAGTAATCCAACCCCCTGCATCCATGGTGGCTGCGCAGATCCCGCCGCTCCGGGGGGCTGTGCTGTGCGGGGTTGTTGTCCTGCTGCAGGAATCAATAATTGATGGTGCTGCTGGGGAGGAGAGCTGCAGGAGCTGAGGGTTTCTGGGGCACTGGGGGGTACCAGCACCCCTTCAGTGGAGGGCAGGACCCCCCCGAGCACAGTGCGGTCCCTGCCGCGCTGCCCAAGCTCTGTGGGGTCCCTGTGTTGTTGGGGTGCTGCTCCATGATGCACAGACCTGGGAATTAGGGACTGGCTCTTCCTTCTGGAGCAGCACTGGACTCTCCTCAGTCCCACGTTAGAAGCCCTGGGAAGCCAACTCATTTGCAGGTGCACTAAAACCAATCCCAGCAGCCCAGTGCTCCACAGAGCCACAGCAGCCTGGAATGGTTTGGATTGTGAGGGACCTTAAAGATGATCTCATTTCACCCCTCTGCCTTGGGCAGGGACACCTTCCACTAGAACAGGTTGCTCCAAACCCCATCCAACCTGACCTACTTCAAAGTACACAGCCAGTGGCACTCAAACTGCTCCACTGCCCTCAAAAGAAACCAAGGAAAGATGGAATATTTTTTTTGCAGACTCTGACTCTGCTGAGTCCCCGAGCAGCTCCTCAGCCCTCACCTCCCTGCAGTGGGTTGCAGAGATTCTCCCCTCTAGCATCAAGATCCAAGGAAGGACGTTCACGCAGCAGCTGGAGCACCTGCTGACCCCGCCCGAGCATTTCACCGTCTGCAAGGCGCTGGAGGGCTTCTTCCAACATCGGTAACTCGGTGCCAGCTCCGCTCCTCCCGCTGGGGCCTGGCCTGCAGCAGTGCCCGTGCCAGGGCCAGTGCCAGGCAGAGGCAGGGAGGCTGTCACACGGAGCTCTGCTGTCACATGGAGGGAGCTCTGTGTTCTCTGTGCTCTCCAGGTTCCCCAGCCAGTTGCTCCCTGTGCAAGAGCTCATCTCAGTCCAGGTGTCCTGCCTGGGGACACAGCAGATCCTTTAGTTTTTGGTTCCTTTAGGTTAATTTGGTCACCTCTTATCCCTTGGTCCCCCAGTGCAGGCTCTCTTGCTGCCTGGATGTCCCTGGCAGATGCAAATCCTGTTCCACCTCTTTCAGGAAATCTCTCCAAGTTCCATCCTTGTCTCCTCACGCTTCCCAGAATCTTGGCTGCAGCATTCCTTGGTGGCTGCACGGGAATGGCTGTGGCTGGCAGAGCCCTCATCCTGCCATGGAGCACAACCCTGTGCAGGGATCCAAACAGATCCCCTGGCACACTCCAGATTTCATTGGTGGCCTCGTTTCCTGCCCTTGCTTGGTCTTCCAGCAGTGTTTTATCAGAGGCTGTCACAGAATCATGGAATGATTTGGGTTAGAAGGGACCTTAAAGAACATCTTGTTCCACTCCGTGCCGTGGGTAGGAACACCTTCCACTATCCCAGGCTGCTCCAAGCTCTGTCCAGTCTGGCCTTGGACACTTCCAGGGATGGGGCAGCCACAGCTTCTCTGAGCACCCTGTGCCAGGGCAGAATTTCATCCTGTTGCAGACTGTTCTATCCTCACGGGATGGGGAACAGCCCTGCTGTTCCCAACAGCCCTTTTCCCACCTCTGCACACCAAAATCAGATGGAGCCTTTGGCCCCAGGAGTTGCCAGCCTAGCCACCCTCCCCGGTGCATTTCTCCCTCAGCCTGTTTACCTGCAGCTGGCTGAAATTCAGGTCTTTCCAGGGCTTCTCTCTTCTTCCTGGCGCTCCCCCACCCCTTTTACTCATAGAACCATGGAATCCTTTCGGTTGGAAAAGCTCTCTGAGACCATTGAGTCCAACCATTCCCCCAGCACTGCTGAGGCCACCACTGACCATGTCCCCATTGCCACATCCACATGGTTGTTAACCCCTGCAGCTCCTCAGTGAAGCAATTGGTTCATGCCAAAGCCAAGGCTGGGAAGTGGCGAGGAGGGGCTGTGGCCTAGGGATGCACTCACTGCCCAGCCCTCTCCTCCTGTTTTGCAGGAACATTGACACTCTCATTGTGGATGTGTACCCGGTGCTGGACACACCAGCCAAGCAAGTCCTCTGGCAGTTTATCTACCAGCTGCTGACCTACGAGGAGCAGGAGCACTGCCAGCAAAAGATTGACAGGTTTCTGGGGTACAAGGCCTTGGCAGGTGAGAGGAAAGTCCCCACACTCCAGGACGGACACATCGTGTCCTGATGGGTGATGGGAGCTCAGTCCGTTGTGCTGGTGTAGTTTTGGAATGAAACTCTGCATTGAGAGGAGAGATGGTACCTGAGAGGGTGACTCTGGGAGCAAAGGATTTTGGAAGCTGCTCAGGTCGTTAGAGGTGAGGGAGTCCAGGAAGGGAACAGCTGGTTTAAGGGCAGCATTCAGATCAGAGAGGTAAAATAAGGGTGACACAGCGTCCCTTGGGATGTCACAAAAACATCCATGGTTGGAAGAGGTGGGGACCGTGGTGCTGCTCTCCCGAAAAGGCACAAAGGCAGTTGGTGATCCCCTTTCTCCCTGGTCCCCCTGTCCCCTCACCATCACCCTCACCTGGTTCTGTGGCAGCACAAAGCCAGCAGTGGATTGGGGAGAGCAAATCTGGAGTGAAATTTCCTAATCTGTGCATTTGGGCTCTCAATTGCTTCCAAATTTTCCTGTTCTCAGCCATTCACATTGATGTGTTAATTTGAGACTCAGCAAAGGTAAAAGAAGTGTTGCTTGAAGAGAGGCTTTTGGAGGAACACAGTGATTTTAGCAGAAAACAGAAACAGCTCCAAGTCCTGGTGCAAATCCTTCCTGTTGTGCATGGAATCCTGTGCTCCGTGCACACTGGATCTGCTCACTGGATTTGCACTCAGTCACCTCTGCTTTGTATGTGCAGAATCACGGCTCAGCCATGGGCTGTGGATTCCCAAGAATTTATGCCCTATAATTAGTGTATAACCTAAGAAGTTCGCAGCTGCATTCCAGGAATGCAGAGCAGGTGTCCCCAGCCAGGGGAGGAGGGAAGCACGGGAGCAAATCTCCCTGTCCCAGGCTGTTGTTCCCAGCTCCAGGCTGGTCCCTGGCTCCTCTCAGTGTCTCAGGTGAATGGGGCAGTCTCAGCATGAGCAGTTTTGGTTGTTCTGATCCATTCTGTGTGTGTGTGCCTGGAAGCACCATGGCCAGAGATCTCTGGGTTTGGGCTGCTCCTTCCCCTGGGCTTCCAAACTCCGGTGATCTCCGATGTCCCAGTGCTGGTTCGTCAGGGACCTCAGAGATGGATACTCCGGTGCCTCCATCCTGCTGTGAGCCTGAGTCTCTCTGAGCTGCCACACTGAGCTGCACATGGACAATGCATGGACCATGTGCTCCTTCCAGGCAGTATTCCAGGGCTGGCCCTACTTCCTTCTTTTCCCTTGAGGGCAGGAAGGGTTTACTGGGACCAGCCCAGCTCAGGGCTGGAGTTTCATGTGGGCCATGAGCTGGTGGATGCCAATCCTACTGGAAAAATCGATTGGATGTCCCATCTCTGTGCATCCATCCCTGCCTTGTGCTGGCAGGAGCACCTGGAACCTGCTCAGCTCCCTGGGGATGGAGCAAGCGGCTACCTGGGAATGGCAGCTGCTGTGAGTCCGATGGGCCTGGGAGGCCCTGGGGTACCTGTGCCAGGCTGAGGAGGGATGGGGAGCTGTGGGGTCCAGCTGTGCCTCACAGGAGCTGTTTCCTGCTGCAGCCGAGGCAGAGGCCGAGGATCGGTACCGCAGCTCCGTCCGAGGGGCCTCCCTGAGCCGGGGCAGCCTCCGGACCCCCCGCCCCGAGGAGGGGGCAGCAGGTGGGTAACTGGGGTCTGGAGAGGAGGGGGCTGGACCTCGGGGTTGTGCCTGCAGTGTCCTGCTCTGCCCCAAGCCAAATTCCTGACTTATTCCTAAGCATGAATGATGGGAAAAGATGAAGGCAAAGGTGGAGGTCAGAGTAGAGCCAGCATTGAGGCATCGGCTGGAAATCCATGTTTTCAGAAACAGAATCACAGAATCATTCAGGTTGGAAAAGCCCTCCAAGATCATTGAGTCCAACCTATGACTTATCCTGCCCAGAGCACTGAGTGCCACATCCAGTCATTCCTTGGACATTTCCAGGGACAACGATTCCACAAGGAAAGAACCAATTCAATAAGAGGCCACTTGATCTAAGGCTGAATGTTGTTTCCAGTCCCTTCCATTACTCAGATGTGAATTGGTCCTGCTGGTCTGGGCCCTCCCTTCTGGGGGGCAGAATTTATGGCTTCCCTCTGAACATTCTCAGACTCCATCAAATTCAGAGAGAAAACCTCATGTGTGAAATCCATGTGAGGAAGGAGATCATGGTTCAAGGCTACTTTGAGACCCTTGATGAACCCTATTTGTGGCACAAGCCCTCCCTCCCTTCAGGGGACATGGCACCCTACCTGTCCCATTGCTCCTGGCTGACAGTGAAGAGACCTGTGCTCCTGACCATGACCTCCTCATGACCTCACCAAGGACCTCCCGGGCATGTGGTGTTTCTCAGCTGTCAGGGAGGTCTGAGACATTTCCCAGGGGAAGATCCTCTAACCTGGCTCTGAGGAGCTTTTCTGGTGGGGATTAGAGCATGGAGAGCAGCTGACAGCTGTGCGTGCTGGAGGGGAGCTGTGTCTGGGCAGATGTTGGCCAGCTGTGGGGAGCAGCCCTGTCATCATCTGCCCCGAGGGAAGAGAGGAGCAGCCTGGAACTGTCATGCTGATCTTAAACCCACCCTGCACTGCTCCCTTGGGACCCCCAGAGCTGGGAGCTGGGGCAGGGAGGTCACTCTGGGTCTCAGGAAGAGACAGGGGGCCCTTGGTGGGTCAGGGCAGTGGGAAGCTGGGGGCACAAGCAGAGGAGTGACTGGTTTGTCTCTTCCTCCCGCAGGCAGCGACACTGTGGAGGTCCCTGTTCGCCTGATCCCTGGAGAGAGACAGGCTGGTGATGGCACATCCCTCCCGGAGACACCCAACCCCAAAATGGTGTGACGGGGTGGGGGACACCTCTGGCAGGGCTTTGCCCACGTGTGTGGGGTGTTGTGTCCACAGGAAGGGTCGGCAGTTTGGTTCCTTTCCTGTGAACACAGGGCAGCAGGAAAAAGGGAATGGGGAAGGATGTGGGTGAATACCTGCAGGTGGCTGAGTGTCCCTGCCTCGGAGCCCCTCTCTGAGGTCACCTCCTGGGCAATTAGTCACCTTTAATGAGGCTGTCTTTCCGCAGCCTCATTGGTGAGAGGCTCTTGGGGGGGCTCAGATGAGGCAGAGTAGCCTGGGCTGGGGTGAAGCCCCCCTTTGAAGAGCGAGAGACTGGGACTGGTGGGTCAGAGAATCCCAGAATGGTTTGGGTTGGAGGGACCTTAAAGCCCATCCAGTGCCACCCCTGCCATGGGCAGGGACACCTTCCACTGTCCCAGGTTGCTCCAACTTTCCAGCCTGGCCTTGGACATTTCCAGGGATCCAGGGGCAGCCACAGCTTCTGTGGTCAGCCTGGTCTGTGGGGACTGGCCTGTGCCCAGGATATGGCAGGTGTCTGGGGGTCCACAGGCCCTGTCTCCATCCGGGCATGGCCGCAGCTCTCCGTCCTTTCCCAGATGTCGGCTGTCTACGCAGAGCTGGAGAACCGCCTGATCGGCAGCTTTGCTGGCAAGATGGGAAATGCTGCCCTGCACAGGACATCGCCCCCAGCCCCAGAGCTGCCACACGCTGCAGGTACCTCCTGCGGGACCTCAGGTGACGGTGGGTGGTGCTGGCCAGGCAGGTGGAGGGGAAGACCACGTCCTCTTGGTGCCATTTTATGAGGAAGCGGTGGCAGTGCCACGTGTGAGCGCA
Organism: Monarcha castaneiventris obscurior; assembly: GCA_026261815.1. Classification (NCBI taxonomy): domain Eukaryota; kingdom Metazoa; phylum Chordata; class Aves; order Passeriformes; family Monarchidae; genus Monarcha; species Monarcha castaneiventris. The sequence goes on along the minus strand of JAMPIT010000856.1, from coordinate 7,350,522 downwards.
GTGCTGGCTCTGCAGAGCTTCAGCTGCAGTGGGTATTGGAGCGTGTGGGATGGTGAATCCCATGGGATCACAGCGTGCCGCTGCGCAGCGCCGGCACTGCCCGGGGAGCTCTCCTCTCCCTTTCTTCTCCACTCATCTCCTCGGGCTCGTTGCCTCCCGTGGCCGGGGGTCCCGCATGCAGGACCCCCATGCGCACCCCTCGGCTCTGTCCCACAGGTGGCCGCAAGCCGGGCCCGGGGCTGGCGTGGCCGAGCGAGCCGCTGGCGTCCCAGCAGTGCTACTACCGCCTGCACAGCAGCGTGGCCTCCCCGTGCAGCACCGAGTCCAACCCCTACGTCAGCCTGGACAGCAGCCCGGCCCCGTCGCCCAAGCACCGCCAGTACTCGCCCCTGGGGCGACGGAAGAAGCTCTTCACCTTCTCCAGGCCCCCCCGCAGCCGCGACACCGATCGGTTCCTGGACGCCCTCAGCGAGCAGCTGGGGCACCGGGTCACCATCGTGGATGATTTCCTCACCCCTGAGAATGACTATGAGGAGGTGAGCGTGGCACGGGGCACTCCGAGTACAGTCTTTGGCATCTTTGGTGCCCCGGGCGTGGAGCCGCCCTCGTGCAGCCTCGGGGGACACGTCCTGGGGCTCTGCAGGTGCCAGGGACGGGCAGGGCACACCGGGGTGGAGAGGATGGAGGATGCTGGGTGGAGGACGAGGTGCCACCCTCAGCCCCTGCTCTGTCCCCACGCAGATGAGTTTCCAGGATGACCAGGGCAGCTATGTCACCAACGATGTCAGCAGCAGCGAGTACATCAGCAGCAGCGACGAGGGCAGCTCCCTGACCTACTCCACGCTCTCGGACCACATCCCCCCTCCTCCGCTCAGCCCCCCGCCCCCGCCGCCTCCCCTGCAGTTCCACGACCCCCAGAGCGGCCCCACCAAGGCAGAGGCCACGAAGGGCAGCGCGGCGCCTGCCCCCAAGGCCCTGGTCAGCCACCTGCACCCCATCCCGCCGCCGCCGCCGCCGCCGCCGCCGCCCCCGGTGCCCTGCGCTCCCCCCCTGCACCGGGGGCTTCTGCACCGCAGGAGCGAGTCCAACCACATGAGCGTCAAGAGGCTGCGCTGGGAGCAGGTGGAGAACTCGGAAGGGACCATCTGGGGGCAGGTATGGCCCGGGAGAAGAGAGTGGGGTGAGGGATGGAGGTCCCAACCGCGTCCTGGGGAGCAGCGACCTGTGCCGAGGCTCTGCAGGGCTTTGTTTCATCCTTCCAGTTGTTCGGACCGAACTGCCGGGATGGGGAGAGGCCCTGGAAAGCCTCTGAGTTGCTGGTTTCGGCTACAGGGTCCTGGGGAGCACTTCCCTCCCCTGAGGGTTTGACAAAGCCAGGAGCTGCCTCCAGATGTGTTGTGCAGCTGTGGGGGGTTTTATCAGTGGGAAGGGATGAGGATGGTTGGAGTAGAGTGATGGGAGAGCCCCGGGCAGGGCAGGACACTGGAGGGGACAGCAGAGGTGAGGGGTGAGACAAGATGTGACAATCTTTGCCATCGTGGACATGAAGTGGTGCAGAACTCTGGAGGTGGGTTCAGGCCCTTCCTGGGGTTTAACTCCCAGCCTCTGTGTCTCTCCCGATGTTCAGGACATGTCATATTCCCCGTGCCCTGAGCAACCAGAGGGGAGCTGTGGGATCATCTTCCAGTCCCGCAGGCACTTGAAATCCTGCAGGTCCCTCTCCCCAGCACTCCGGGAAGGAAGATACTTCATCCCAGTGATTTTTCTGTGTGCAGAAAAATTCCTGAAGCTCCTGGAATTCCCATTTTATCCTTCAGTAAAGGAATCACGTCCAAGGAGCAAGTGAAGACAAAGGTGCTCTGTAGGATTTCAGCTGTGTCAGGAGCTGAGTGAATCTGCAGGGCAGTGGCTGAGCCTGCAGTCACAGGACGGTGCCAGCAGCCCGTCCTGGTTTCTTCTGGGGACACGGAGCTTAGTGTGGGGGACAGGGAGTGTGCCAGCACAGGTGGGCACTGTCGGGCTGTCCCTGTGCCAGCACAGCTCCTGACTCCTCCTCCCCCACAGCTCGGGGAAGACTCGGATTACGACAAGCTGAGTGATATGGTCAAATACCTCGACCTGGAGCTGCACTTCGGGACTCAGAAGCCCACGAGTAAGTACTGAGCCCCAGAATAGGTCCTGGTACCAGCTGGGAGGAACTGGGAGGAACCGGGGCTCCATGGGCAGCAAGGCAATGCCTGTCTGTGACATCACCTGTGGCATGAATTTGCTCATCCTCAGGATTTTGTGGCTGGTGGCACAGGGGATCATTAAGGTGGAGATGGTTTCATTATCTCCCTTAAATTATCTCTGCTGCCGCCGTGATGTGTTTTCTCTCCACAATTCATTGGGTCCTGACACCCAGCTGGAGGCTTTCACCAATTGCAGCTCCAGTGCTTGAGAACTCTGGAAATGCTGAAAAAGCCATGAAAACATTCCTGTGTCCAAAGAAATCATCACAAGCAGCACATTTTATATGAATAATCAGTGGATGTCCCCTAAGAGCTGTGATGGGGTCTGGAGCTCTGTGCCTGTGCAGCCCTCATCGCTCTTGAACTGGGGTCTTCCACAGACCCACTGGGATCTCCACTCACCAGAGTTTTTGGATGCCACAAACCCAGGGTGGGGTCCAGGCTGGGGGTGTGGAGCGGTGGTGATCCTGGTGGGAGGCATTCCAGTAAAAAAAGTGGGATGTCTGAGCTCTCCTGCAAGGGCCACGATGCCCAGCTGGCAGTGGAAGTGGGATGAAACGGGACTCATCTCAGGGGACACTGTTTCTGGCTGTTTCTGAGCAGTCTGGGTGTTTCACCTCTCGTTTTACCTTTTTCAGCTCCAGCTGAGTCCTCCATTGGGGAGATCTTTGAATCGCAGAATTCAAGGATTCCTGGAGCCATTGCTGTGTGCAAAGCATCTGTTCTCCTCTTCCATTCATGGTTTCACTGTTTGCAGGACAGTTTTCTTCCCGCTGGAGCTGCCTGAGCCTGTCCTTACCCATGATTAAATCTTTCAGTTTCTCTTCCAGAGCCAGCTCTCATGCCTGAAAACTTTAAAAAGAAAGACGTGGTTGAAATTTTGTCCCACAAAAAGGCCTACAACACATGTGAGTAAAGTTCACGGTGAAGGTACCCCCAAAAGGGGCCCACAGGTGGGATGTAGAGAACTGGAAAGGTAAAGGGAAGGAACATGAGCTCAATCCCATGGGCACGATCCCATGAACACAGCTCAGCTGGGATGAGCTTTTCCTGCAGCCTGGAGCTCCCTCAGACTGGGTTCAGCCCCAGGCAGGGGGAAGGAGGGAACTTTCTGGGAAAGGATGGAGATGGGATGTGCCCCATTGTCCTGGGGAGGGGCAGAGCCCACAGGGCCCCGTGGAGTGAAGTGGGGCAGTGGAAGGCCAGTGCTGCTTCTCCAGGATGTGCATCTGGTAGGAAGGAGGGTGGGAGGGCTTGGTGGGACCCTGCCAGGGATCCCTCTCTGGCTGTGGGGGATGTGGGAGCAGGGCTGGTTCCCAGGGCAGCCCAGCCTGGTGTGTGGGTGAGGTGCGTGCAGTGCTCTGGGGGGCTGCAGGACCAGAGCCACTCACGGGGTCCCCACGCAGCCTCTGCGGGGTCCCAGGGAGTGGAAAGCCCTTCCTCTGCGGGGCTGTGCAGGAGTCTCACTCCGAGGGGAGGCTGATGTCCTGGTCCTGCTGGGCAGTGCATCCCCCGCACTGCCACACCCCCGGGGTCCCATCCTTCCCCCCGGGTGACAGTGACGTGCCTCCCTCCCCCCAGCCATCCTGATCGCCCACCTGAAGCTGTCGCACATCGAGCTGCGCCAGATTCTGATGACGATGGAGACTGATCGCCTGGAGCCATCCCACATCAAGCAGCTCCTGCTGTACGCCCCGGACGGGGAGGAGGTGCAGCGCTTCCAGAGCTACAAAGAGAACCCCAGCAAGCTGAGCGAGCCCGACCAGTTCGTGCTGCAGGTGCCCGGGAGTGGGGGCTGTGTGTGCCATGTGTCCTTGTCCCCTGCCAGCAGGACAGTCACACCTGAGGGGGTGGGACGAGCTGGTGGCACTGGGACTGTGGGGCTGGTGCTCGGTCGATGCCTGAGGGGTCTGGCAGCCCCCAACAGCTGCTTTAGAACTGTGGAGACACCACCGTGTTTGTTCCTTGGTGACAGTGACTTTGCCCAGCTCTGGTTTGCTTTCTGTTGACAAAGTCACCCGTGGATGTTGGTGTTGAAGTCCCCATGCCGTGGCAGCAAACCAGCCCAGCCACTCCATGTGCCACCTGTACATCCTACTTCCACATCCAGGGCAGCAAGGCAGGAAGAGCCCCGTGTAGGAGGGATTGTGGCTGATGGGGATGGTGATCCTGCCCTCCTTTTGCCCCAGATGCTGTCAGTACCCGAGTACAAGATCCGCCTGCGCAGTCTGCACTTCAAGACCACCCTGCAGGAGAAGACCGAGGAGATCAAAGCCAGCTATGAGTGCATTTGCAAGGCCTCCCTAGAGCTGAAAAGCAGCAAGAAGCTGGCAAAGATTCTGGAGGTCAGAGTGGTCCCTCTTTCTTGTGACAGTCACCAATGGCCCTCAGCAATCCACAGGAGCACCCACGGGCAGCTCCAGCCCCATGGGTGTGTCCCACATTTGGGCAGCATTCTGGGCTGGTCTCTGTGCACTCCAGACTGCCCGTCCCCCTGAGGAGGTGTTTTTGGGGTCCTGGTGTGGGCTGTGCCTAGCAGAGAAAGAACAAATTCCACTGCAATTCCTCCATGACCCTCCTGAGCTGAGCTGTCCCAAATTGCTGTTAATTCATTTGGTTTTGCTTTAAAAAAAAAAAGCAGGTGGGATAAATGAGGTCGCTGTGTGCTCAAAGGGATTTCCAGATGAGTGATGAAATTCCTTACTAGCTCCTGGCCAGTGACCCCCCCAACAATTCCTTAAATCCTTGGGGGCAATGTTTGTCTGCACATTAATGGTGGTGAACAGAAATTCAGAGTCCCAGGAGCTGGGAGATGGGAGGATTCAGGTGCAGGAGGTCACTAGCCCCTCATTCCCTGGTTTCCTCTTCGCAGTTCGTGCTGGCCATGGGAAACTACCTGAACAACGGGCAGCCCAAGACCAGCAAAACAACGGGCTTTAAAATCAACTTCCTCACCGAGGTAAGGAGAGCCAGGCTTGTTCTGTGCAGAGGACACCGAGATTGGGAACTCCTTGTGTCCAGCAGAGCTGTCCTCCTGAGACACCCTGGGGTGCCAGGGAGGGGACTGTGGAGGGGCTGGATTGATCCACAGTAGGGGACTTCAGAGAGACGCTGCTGTGGGTCTGGTGCTTCAGTGTGCTGGGGAATCCTGCCAGGGAAGGCTGGCCAGAGCCCAGGTGTGGGTGGGACAAGGTCCTCATCCCACAGGGGCTGCAGTGGCACTCCTGAGGGGTGGGGACAGGGGGACAGCCCTGCCCTGCAGGAGGGGCATCTCCACACCGCTCATCTGGGCACACATGGTGTGTAAACATTAAATGTCCCGTTTAACCATTAACCACGGGAGCGTGGGGCTGAGCCAGGAGTGGCCGACCCCGAGTGTGTGTGAGCCCCACTCCCTCTGCGGGGGGTCCTCACTTGTCCTGCTTGGCTGCAGCTGAACACGACCAAGACTGTCGATGGGAAATCCACCTTCCTGCACATTCTTGCCAAATCCCTCAGCCAACACTTCCCAGAGCTCCTGGGCTTTGCCAAGGATCTTCCGACAGTGCCGCTCGCTGCCAAAGGTAAAGGATCAGAAGCAGCTGCAAGCCCTGTGTGTCCTTGCACTGCCTCTGGGTTTGGTTTGAGTCTGGGATCAGCCAGGAGCTGCACAGCCTTGGCAGGAGCAGCATGGGAGCCACAACAAGTGAGGAATGGTCCTGAGCGTTAGGAAGGGATGAGCTCAGTGACAGGGAGGTGCCACCCATCCCACGCTGCCGCACTTGGCAGTGCCTAGACAAGGCTCTGTCCCCTCCACTGGTATTCCCTTCTGGCTTGAAACCATGATTCCCAAGTTCAGAGGCATCTTGGAAGTGCAAAGGAGGCACAGGAATGGAAGTGCCAGGAGGTCTGCCCCAGCCTCCATCCAGGCGTGCAGGTGCCAGCATTGTGCTGCCACCGCCACCTGTGGGGCAGAGGGTGCAGCACCTCGGGGAGGGGGTCACAGTTCAGTCACAGCTGTGTCACGTTGAATAAGGACCCTACAGCTCCATCTTCTGCAATAAAAACCAGTCACGCACATGCTGGAGTTGTTCTCCATCCACTGGTGCTGGTGGTGTCACAAGAGGCTGGTCAGGTGTGACACAGGACCAGGGCAGTGCCTATCCCTGTACTGGCACTGCTGGGGCACCTCCAGTCCTGGGGGCAGCTCTGGGCCCCTCACAACAAGGAGGACACTGAGGGGCTGGAGCAGGTCCAGGGAAGGGAACGGGGCTGGGAAAGGGGCTGGAGCACCAGGAGCAGCTGAGGGAGCTGGGAAAGGGGCTCAGCCTGGAGAAAAGGAGCTCAGGGGGAATCTTGTGGCTCTGCACAACTCCCTGAAAGGAGGGGGCAGCCCAGGGGCTCTGCTCCCAGGGAACAGGGACAGGGCAAGGGGAAATGGCCTCAAGTTGTGCCAGGGGAGGTTTAGGTTGGATATTGGGAAAATTCCTTTACAGAAAGGGCTGCCCACCCCTGGCACAGCTGCGCAGGGCAGGGGTGAAGTCCCCACCCCTGCAGGGATTAAAAGCTGTGTGTATGTGGCACATGGGGACAGTGCTTGGATTAGTGGTGGGGAAACAGTTGGACTGGATGACCTTAGAGGTCTTTTCCAACCTAAATGATTCCATGATTCTGTGATTTTAAATGTTGCATTGAATCTCTACAAAGCACGAGCTGCATTCCCCTTACACACCATCACTGCTGTTTGTGAGCAATTCCCTTGGGAATTAATGCTACAGTGGATAAATAAAGGAGCAAATTCAGGCCTGGAGCTGTAAATTTCCACTTGAGGAAGGTCTGGACCTGGACCTTTCCCAGCTGGAATTTGTATCTGGCCTAACTCTTAAATAACCCTTCTGTCACTGGAGGCTCCCAGCTGCCCAAACTGCTGCCATTATGCCCCCACTTGTCCTGATGTCCTGTGTCCCTGCTGTCCCCTCCCAGCTATCTGTGTGTCCATCACCACGAGTCCTGTGTGCTCCTTGTCCTCGCATGTTCCAGGCTCTTTTTGACACTCTTGGCATCTCTAGGTGTGAGCACCGAGAGCTCCTGGTGACCTGCTGGTGCCAGCAGGACGGTCTGGTTGTCCATCCTGCCTGGACAGCAGGACACTGGTGCAGAGCTGTGCAGACAGACAGACAGACAGCCTGACCCCCTGACCCATGGCCACACTCCTGGCCCTCGCTGTGCTGTGTGAACAAACCCAGACCTCCATCTCCCAGCCCTGCTGACCCCGCTGTTCTCCTGCAGTGAACCAGAGGACACTGACAGCCGACCTGAAGGACCTGCACACCACGGTGAGTGACATCCAGAAGGCCTGTCACACCATGCCAGCCACCGCCGAAGACAGGTTTGCCATTGTCATGACCGTATCCTTCTGTGAAAGGGGCAACTCCCCTGGCACTGACTGCCCTTGAGTCAAACCATGGCAGTGCCTTGGTGGCTCCCTGCAAAGCCAGGGCTGCGTCTGGCACCCTCTCAGCACTGCTGGGAAACTCCCCCTGCTCTCAGCCAGGATGGGAAGTGGATTTGGTGTGCCCCCCGGCCCAGCTGCCTCTGTGTGGCACAGCCCCAGTGCCACGGGCCAGGGAGTGTGCTGGGACATCTGTTCTGGAGACCTGTGCTGTCAGGGACAGCTGAGCCTGCCAGCACCTCCACACGTGCCAGCACCTCCACACGTGTCTGTGCAGCAGCTCCCTGCTACCAGCCGGGCTGGAACCCAGCCATTTGATAAGAGATCGATAAGGGATTCTGATCCCTACCAGACCCATGGAGCAGCTCTTTGTCCTTAAGCCAATTCCCACAGTCCTTCCTGGAGAGTGCCCAGCCTGCCATGCGCTCCCTGGATGACCTGCAGCACAAGGCCATGGAGGAGTTCAGCAAGGTGTTGTCCTTCTTTGGGGAAGACTCAAAAATGACAACTTCTGAAGCCTTCTTTGGCATTTTTGCAGAATTCATGAGCAAGTTTGAGGTGAGTTGAACCCTTCAAAGCCAGCCAGGGATCTCCTGTGAGGTGTCAGTGAGGTGTTTATTTGTGTGTGAGTGGTGGGAGCGGGATGGGGTTTTGGGAGCAGCTGTACCTGAGTAAGAGGCAATTTTTCTATTGCTGATAAGGTGCAATTTTTCTAACATACAAATCGGCTGGCCAGGGTGGGACACTGAGGGAAGCCTCAAGCACAAGCCCCAGGGGAGAGTGATGCAGTTGTTCATAGAATCCTGGAATGGTTTGGGTTGGAAGAGACCTTCAAGATGACCCCATATTCCACCCCCTGCCATGGGCAGGGACACCTTCCACTATCCCAGTTTGCTCCAAGCCCCATCCAACCTGGCCTTGGACACTTCCAGGGATGGGGCAGCCACAGCTTCTCTGGGCATCCTGTGCCAGTACCCTGAACTTTCTCCTGCCACAGCAGCCCCACACTCAGCACTGCCCTTTCTGTCCCACAGCGGGCTCTCAGTGACGTGCAGGTGGGCGAGAGCCAGCGCAGCCCCAGGATGACCTCCCCCCTCGCCTGGTGACAGCCTGTGGCCTCCTGAGGTGCAACAATTCATTGCCAACAAAGTGCAATTTGCTCCTGTCCAGTCTGGTTGTAAATATGCTGCTGCCACCTGCTACCACCCAGCAGAGTCACGGACGGAGGGGTCGGGGCAGGTGGACACTGAGAAGGCACCGCAGGTGACAGAGGATGATGTGAGGGTGACACGAGGAGAAACCCTGCACCGGTCCTGACAGAGCTTCCTTAGCACCCTCCATTTCCAGCAGATCACTGAGCCAAGGGTTTCACACCCATCTGGTAAAACCCCACTGTCCCACGTTTCCCAAACACCTGTAACAGGCACTGGCAGCCACTGGAGACCTTCCCCACACCCCCACAGCCACTGCCTGAGCGTGGGGGGCTCTGCCCAGCCAGCCTTGGGGCCGGGGTGAGAGCCCAGCCAGAGTCCCTGGGAAGCCAGAGCAGGTCAGCAGGGAAGGGAACATGTGGGGATGAGCAGGAGGGCAGCCACCAGCGTCTGCTCCTCTGGCACCCTGAGGAGCTGAGTCCCCTCCAGTCCCTCTCCAAGCCCTTCTGCCCTGAGGCAGAGCACGTGGGGCCGAGCTGCACCTGCCCAAACTGTAACAGTGGAGCAGAGATCACTGGAGGTGGCCTGGAAGCTTCAGTCCCCCTGCATTGCCAGTCAATAGGACCTTGCAGAGCCCTTCTGCACGTCCATGTGGTCCCAAGGACGGATCCGGTCTGACCTACCCAGCTCACGGGCCCTTCCTGGCCGTCAGCTTTGCTTAAAGCCGTGCCAGAGGCTGACGGATCTTGAAACCTTCCCAAGAGCGTAACACCATCGGCACGAGGTTATTGGAACTTGCCAGCAGACAGAAGCCCTGAGCATTTTGATGCCTCCTTGGAAAGCACAGAACCCCTGAGAGGCTAAAAATGAGCAGGAGTCCCCTGCAGCCCCAAGTGCTGCTCTGAGGCACGGCAGAGACAGTGGGAAACGCATCCCCTGCCCTGCTCCAGCGTGGAATCCTGAGAGTCCCTGTACTGTAGGACCGGTTTTCATGGTGAATATCCCAGGGGACTGATGTGTGCACACCCACCTCCCAGCGTGCACGTCCCTCTCTCCCCAAGGCCTGGCTGTCTCTCAGCTGCCTGGATTCCCCCGTGCTGCCCCTGGGATGGAGGGACAGCATTCCATGGCCAGTGCATGCGCCTGCGGGGGCCATGGCGCCCGTGAGCTCCCAGCAGCAGACCCACAGTGCGTGACTTTGTGAGCATTTCCTTTGTGCAAAACACATCCATTGCCTCCCAAACCCAGCCCGCTCCCACATCCTGCCCGTGGAAGCCCCGCAGCAAATGCAGTATAGGTCACCCCTCCACCCAATGCCAGAGCAAGGGCTCGTCCTGCAGCCTCCGCCCAAGGACACAATCACCAACCGGTGCATTATTTACGGGAGACCTTACGACCCTCAAATCTCCGGGTTTTGGTATTTTTTTAAACCCTGCTGTAGAAAGTGAAGTATATTTTCACAAGTGTTCTCCGTTTATACAGCTTTAAGTGCCAGGTAGTGGGTAGGCTTGTGTTCCCAGAGGTCCAGGACAGGACCACGCTCCCTCTGCTCCTCTTTCCCTTTTGGATGTTGCACACTGCATTCTGTTGATTTTTATTTTCTTTTTTTAAAACATATCCAATATTTAAACCACCGGAGGTTCTTTTGAAACTGTCCTGACAGAAGATGCTGTACATAGATTTTGCTACATGTTGTAACTTTCTGAAATAGTTAGAACTCCAATCCCTTTGGTATTTTTATGTGAATATTTTCAAAGAGCCAGAACTTCTGGTGATATGATTTGATAATGGGATGATGTATATTCACAGTTCAGTCTCTACCCAATGCCTATGTGCTATTCCTAAAATAAAGCTACTGCCTTCTGCCTCCTGACTGCACAGAGCTCTGTCTTCTGTCCAGAATTGCTGCTGGTGATGGTGTGAGGAATCCTGCATCTAGCACTTCTGCACTTGTTAATATTGGCCCCTGACACCTGCAGGGTCTCACCTGGCTGGGCTGGGGCTGGGATGGAATCACTGCCTGGAGAACCTTCCTGTGCTGCAGCATCCAGGCTGGAGGGATCAAAATGAGCAGCAAATTCTTAAAATAGTATGGATTTTTAACTCCAGCCTTCAGAAGAAAACATTTAGTGAACGTATGAGCCAGTGAATTGTTTCCCTCTGAAAAGGAATTCTTGGCTGAGGTTGAGGTTATGTCCCGGGGCAATTTATCTCCCGTGACACTTGGAGCAGATGGACAGGGAGCACCTCCCATCAGGTGTTGTGGTTTAGCTGGTTCACAGCAGCCTGCTTGAGCCCTGGGTGCTCCCCAGAGGCTGGAACAGCTCCGTGCAGAGTTACCCACAGTGTCCCTTGCTGGGCACGTGCATCTCCTTCCCTGGAGACACTGAAACATCTGCACAGGATCCTGAGGGATGTGCTCCAAGGGGCAGGGAGGGTGGATTAGGTGACCTCCAATGGTCCCGTGCAACCTGGCCCATCCTGAAATTCCATTTGAAGTGCTCAGACCCCTCCTGATGTTTCCCCTGGCCCATCTACCAACCCCAGGGACCAGCCCAGTGTGGCTGTCACAGCTCCCACTGCCCAGGCTGAGCCCATAAACCACCAGGGAATGATGTCCCAGAGCCTCCATTCACCACGTCCCACACAACACTCACACCATTCTCTGCACACCCCCATTTTCCTGGGCTCTGGTAACTTTTTTGCAGATGTGAGGTAACTCCTGCCCAGAGCCGGTGCTGGCCAGGCGCTCTCCTTTGAGCGACACACAGAACTCCTACGTCAGCCCTGACCACGGGCTCATCCTCACAGGAAAGCCTGTCCTTGGAAAGGAAATAACAACTGGGGCAGCAGCGGGGGGCAGTGCAGGGAATGCAGCCATGGTTGCTACTGCTCCACGGGTGCCACTTCCCTCCTCTAGCATAGACCTGAAAATGGTGTCCCTGAAGATCCCAGGTTACATTCCAAACCTCAGATGATTTAGGGATTTCCTCCTTTCCTATAAGAAATGTAGGAAAAAAGACCTCAGAGAGGAAATGAGCAGCTTGAGTACAGTCAGGGTGGATCACAGCTGGGACACATTTGTATCAGGCACCTACAAGGCGAAGTGGAACCACTTGGGAACCCTCCCTCCAAGTACCTTGATTGTGGCTTGAAGGGCCACGATCTGTAATTATTCTCCAGGTGCCATGACAGATACTGAGGAGACAAAAAAATATCTCAGCTTCAGGCTGGAAGGGCTGTAAATCAGGGGGGGAAAAGGTGGCATAGACTGGGAGGCAGCACAAGACACCTGGTGCTGCATTTGCAGCCCTTGAGGATCCTACTTCAGGAAAATTTGGGGTTTCCAAATCATAGCAGATCAAATTAAAGCACCTCCAGTTGCAAGGTTCAAATAGCTACAGTTATGTTCATCAGAGCTGTGACTGGAAAACCATGAGATAAAATACAGACACTGTTTTTTTCATGGAATCATCAAGTCACAGAAAGTTTGCACTGGAAAGAACCTTAAAGATCATCCTGCCATGGGCAGGGACACCTACCTCTATCCCAGGCTGCTCCAAGCCCCGTCCAGCCTGGCCTTGGACACTGCCAGGGATGGGGCAGCCACGGATTCTCTGGGCAACCTGTGCCAGGGCCTCCCCACCCTCACAGGGAAGGATTTATTCCCAATATCCCATCTAACCCTGCCCCTGGCAGGTTAACGCATGCCCTTAGTACGTCACCTACAGTAAAATTCCAGTTGGTAACTCCACAGCTGGGACATGGATTACGCTTGTGAGGGGACAATGCTCATTCTCCATCTGCTCTCCCAGCTCGTGGGTTGCCTGCCCAGCAAGGAGCTTCTCAGCAGTGCTGCCGGGGATCTGCGAGCCCCAGTTCCAGGGATTTATGAACTGCCTCCTGCCACGGTTTCTCACTGTGCTGTGAGGTCCCTCTTCAGCACCACTGTCTGTGTGTTTTGGCCCTAATGGTGTATCAGGGTTTTCAGACAGATGATGCTGGAGACAAACCTCCAAACAGGGACTCGATCGTGGGATTAACCTACAGCTTCAGCAGTGTGTTACAAATCCCAGCCCACGGATGGATCCTGCGCTCTGGAAGGCTCAGGCATAAACACAGAGACAGGACTGGCTGTCAACTCCTCCCTGTGCCACGGGCTGTCAGCTCCAGAGGACATCAGCCCGGATTTTTTATTGTTCTGTGTCCCTTGTGTAGCCGCACAGATTGCTTAAGAGAATGGCACTCTGTGGAGTTTGACCCGGGAGCCCTGATAGTGAAAATAATGCACTTCTCACCAGAGCCACGGGAGACCAAAAGAGTAACTTCGGTCAATTAGTTTAACTTTGACTATAAATATTCCTTCTCATTCCTTGTGACCCTGCTAACAGCTCCGCTGGCAAACCCCGATTCTCTGGCAATATTTAAGCTGCCTGTCAGTTGGCAGAGCCCTGCTGGTGCCCGGCGCGGGGAGCAGAATAAGACCCAGCTGAGCACAGTAAGTTCCCTTTCAGCTTCTACCTCGAGTCGGGAGCTCCGTCGGGTTCGGGGCTCTGCTGGGCTGCTCTGGGCCTCAGCGAGCCGTGGTGGCTGGAGGAGGTGGATGGACCTGGGAATGCTTTTAAAAATCCCTTGAGGACGCATTTAGAGCGCTACGGTGCCGCCGGGTTACTCGAGAGCCACGTGGGCTGCGTCCCCCCGGCGCTGCTGATAAAGGGCCGGCTTCAGCGGCTTCATTTCCATGCCACGGACGTTCCTTCCTCACAATCTCTGGCGAGGAAAGCGCCGCCGCCTGTGCCAGGCACCGGGGGAGAGCGGGCTGTGAGCTGAATTCACAAAACGGGCAAAATTTCCACTGGGCCACGGCAGAGTCTGGGCATAGATCTGGGAATCCGCTGCGTTTTCCTGCCCTGGCCTCGGCGCCGGCCCGGGAGGAGCCGGACAGGCACCTGCGGCAGCTCCGGGAACGTGTCCTGCAGTGCATCCGCCTTCCCTGCCTGTGCTGGCGGGCACAGCGGTGCTGCAGAGCTGCGCCCTGCTCCATGCACCTTTCGGAGGGACAGACACAGCCCTGTCCCGCCCGCGGGGCTGAGCCCCGGCTGCCACCCGCGCCTGTGCGCGGCCGGAGCTCCGCACGAACCGCTCTGTGACCCCAGGTGGACTTGGGTGATCCTTGTGGGTCCCTTCCAGCTCAGGAGATCCCCTGATTCCCTGATTCTGTGGCCCTGCTCCACGGGTCCTTAAGTGGAAAGTGTCTCGGGATGGAAGGAAACAGCGGTGCCAGGGGGAAGTTGGAGGTGTGGGAGTGGGGTTAGCAGCTTCCCCAGGCTGACATACCAAACCCTGTTTTTCCTTTCCTACTTAGAGGTTAAGCGTGCCAGTAAAAACTCGGCAGCAGCCAAGACACACTGGCTCTTAAAGAGGTAAGATAGCACTGGTCTGGCCATCAGTGCCCTGCATCCCTGCCAGGCAGGAGCTCACGAGGAATCCAGTGGGATCCGGGGGTTTGTAAGGCATGGAAAAGGCTCTGCCAAGGTGCTGAGAGTCCCCAGTCCCAGCCTGGTGCTGCGACCTCTGCCCTCAACCAGATCACGTCTCTCTACCAACTTCAGCACTTGTGCTGGAGGCTGCGGAGTTGGGATACAACTCCCAGCTGTGGGAAGCAGGTGCCGGGATGGTTCCTGCCACTGGGAACTCCTTATTTATTGCTTGACCTTTGGTCAATGGATGAGCCCAGTGGTGCTGCAGGACACAGGGCAGGCCTTGCCCTCCTGAGCACTCCAGCACCTCCATCCTACAGCTCCTGCTGCTCTGGTGCTCTCCTGGTTCACCCAGCTGGGCAGCCCCGCGGTGCCGCCAGGGCAGGAGTGTGGCCGGTCACGCTTTGGGCAAGTCCTCAGGCCACAGGTGAGCTGAGGGCAGGTTCAGCTGCAGCTCCACACCTGGACAAGAGGTGTTGTGAAACCCGTGGGACAGGAGGCTGCCCTGGCCTGGCTTTGCTGCCTGGAGCTCAGAGGAAGAACTTGTCTGACCGCCTGTCATCCGAGCGTCCGTGCCGGGTGCCCCAGCCCAGTGCAGCCACACCTTCTCCAGCCTTTTGGCAGGGGACAGCCTATAAGTGTCCCCTTACAAGTGCAAGAGAGGCCAAAGGACGTGGCCAGACGTGCAGGACAGGGACCAGCAGACACCTGGCACAGGTATCTGGTGACACCAGGACTGGACCCAGGGCTGGCCTGGCTGCTTCTCTCTGGGGGAACCCTCTTCTCAGCTCAGCAGGGTAAGAGGAACAATCCCAAACCTGCTCTGTGCGGCACTGAGGGTTCCTTGGGGACCGTCAGCGGCCACTGCTGAGCCAGGGACTGCCCGAGGTGGGCTCACCTGCCACTCACCTCCTGCCCTGCTCTCAAAGTGTGGCTGAGCTGAGGGAAGGAGGACATGGGAATGAACTGCATTAATTCAAACACCCAAACAACCTCCTTGCCTGGACTTTATCCTGCCCCTTCTGCCAAGGGGCAGCACCACGGGATGCTCCAGAGGGTTCCAGGGAGCCCTTCCAGGGATCCTACAGTGATGCCACACCTCACCATCAGGCATTTCTGGACAAGAAAGTGGGTTTTTATATTCCTTGGTGACACGTTGCCAGTCTCTGTTCCTGATAAGGAGCAGGGAACAGCTCCCGCTCGCCGGGACATCGGCCTGGCTCAGGAGGAGACCCAAGTACTCTGCATGGGGCTCGAGCTCTTGCTGTGGCAAAGGAGGAAAATGTCAGTGCTCCCAGGGCTGTTCATGTGCTGTCACATCCTGGTGGATTGTGAGGGACATGTTTCTGGCAGCAGCTCCTCGCTGGAGCCAGTCCTGCAGTGCTGCCCCACTGGGACCCTCAGGCTGTAACCCCCAGCTCTGCTCCTTCCCTCTGTTCCAGCTGTTTTCATCTGCTCTCTAACGCACCCATTTCTCACCAGTTAGAAAGTCACACAAGAAACCCACCAACCCACCTGGCCTGCCTGCTGGCAGCATCTCCACATCACAGTCAAGGATGAAGGCAAATGACAGAGACAGGAGCCTTCCCCAGAGCTCTGGCATGAGCAGCACCTCAGCCAAGGACCCTGAAATCCTCAAGGACCAGTCACCACCGTCCTGGGGCTTTCCCTGGCCATGTCACCCATCCTTTCACAGGTATATGCATCAGGACAAAGGAGTGCTCAGCCTGCCGAGGAAGCCATGGATCCCACCAGCATCCCCCCGACCTCTGTGACCCCCTTGTGGGATGTGTTCCCCCAGCAGACACTGGAGCCCGTGGACATCGCTGTGCTCGTGCTTTATTTCCTTTTCGTCCTCGCCGTTGGGCTGTGGGTGAGCAGACACTTGTTCAAAACTTCATGTGTGCCCTGTTATGCTGAAAAGTGGGGCTGCTTTGGCCTCAAATTGTTTTGTTTTGGCTGGAATCAGGCTGCTTTTCACTGGATTCAACTGAACAAGCAGAAAGGTTGGTGTTTACAGGTCCTTCTCCCCTCCTCAGCCTGGGAAGTATCCTCACTGTCCCTGGGGAGGGCTGTCCAGCCTTGTGTTAGCCAAGGTCTTGAGAACCCTTGTGAGGAAGAGGCTGAGTACAAAGTATTGCAAACAATGATGTTTTGTTCATCCAGGAAGGAATTGCTGTCCTATAAATCACCTGTGCTTATCCACAGGGGTCCTGACAGCAGATTCCTTAAATTAATAGCATTGTCTATATATAATTAAGGCAGAAGGACATCCTTTGGCATGGCTCTTGTGACAGCAAAAGCACAGCCTGGCTGTCAGGAGGCAGAGAGGAACAGCTGCTGCCTTTAGCCGTGGTGCACAGCTTGCAGGGTATTGCATGGATCATCTCTGGGCAAGGGGAGCCCACGAGTCACACGTGCAATGCCGAGCATTCCTCCTGACTGCACCTAATACCCAGGGATTCCACAGCTCTTGTCCAAAATTGCTGGCCTTCCTTTCTGACCTGCAGTGATTGAGTTTGCTTATTACACAAAACATTCCATCAGGGCGCCGAGATGATGGAAAACTTTGCGTGCGGTTCAGGGCACAGCCCTCATCCCCCAGGATTTCCCAGCAGCAAGTGTCCTTCAGGAAACCTTTCTCTTCCACCTGAGGACAGCTCAGGGTCTCTGGGTGATGCCCTGAGCCCGTGCTCCCCTCTCTGTGCCCACAGTCCATGTGGAAGACGCAGCGCAGCACCGTCAAAGGCTATTTCCTCGCCGGGGGACAGATGGTTTGGTGGCCTGTGAGTACCCCTGTCCTCACCCTGCCCACAGCCCTGGGCTGCAGCCACACTGACAAACATACCTGCCTGAGTGCAGCCCATTTCTCCAAACAGGAATAAACAAACAAATGTTACTCCCATGTTTTGCAATGGCCCGGTTTCATACTGGCTTTTTTTCCCCGGATTTGAGACTGCAGGGTGAGGCCCAGCCCGATGCCTCACAAAACCAGGCTGCTGCTGGAGATTTCCAGAATTCCCTGGGGGTCCCCACCAAGGTCACAGCTTTGTGCTGAGTCCATCCGCTGGCTGGGATGTCTGATCTGGGCTGGGTTGGTCCCTCAGCATGTGCTGATGCCAGAACTGGACATTTCTACCTGTTCCCGCCACCTTCTCTGCTCACCCACAAGAGATTAGATACTTTGGAAGCAGGATGGTCCCAAACATGGCCACAAACTGGCAGTGAATGGTGAAAGAAGCTGGAGAGAGGTGCCAGAGCCACTGAACCTGTAGGGAAAAGAAGAAGGTGGCAGAGTCTGACAAGGATTTCATGTCCTCTGCAGTAAGGAGTGGGGGAACAGCTTCCCTGTGCTCTCGCCAGGCTGAGAATGATGTCCTGTGCCAGGACCAGATCTGATTTCTCTCTTTCTCCAGGTGGGTGCATCACTCTTTGCCAGCAACGTGGGAAGCGGCCACTTCATCGGCCTGGCTGGCTCGGGAGCTGCCTCGGGAATTGCTGCAACAGCCTATGAGTGGAATGTGAGTGAGGCACGGCTGGAGCCCTTCCCGTGCCGTGCAGGGAGGCTCCAACGAGCCTCCACACTGGGGCACAGCTCCGGATCCTGGTGCTGAGCTGGAAGTCCCCAGCTGCTGGGACCTCATGTACCCGTCCCACCCAGCCTGGAGCACCCCCTCTGACCTTCCCTTTCCTTTGCAGGGGATGTTCTGTGTCTTGGTGCTGGCCTGGCTCTTCCTGCCCATCTATATCGCCTCGGGGGTAGGTGAGGGCTGTTGTGTCCATCGGGGTGGTGAGGGATGAACTCCCTCCTGCAGAGCCTGAGGCTGCTCCTGTGGCCTGGCTGGGGCTGACAGAGCTGCTGCCTGCGACCAGCACTGCAGGCTGGGCTCTCAGATCGCTCCCAAACCCCTGGCAATGAGTGGAATCACTCCGTGCCCCGAGGAGCTGGATGGAAACTCCCCTGTCGCGGTTTATGGAGAGCCCTGGGCCAGCATTGCAGCAGTCAGCACTTGCCAGGAGCCAAATACCAGCCCAGGGCTGCCACCAGGGCCCGTCTGCTCCTGCACCAGTGCAAACAGCCACACAGCTCCATGGGCAGCCCTTGGTAGCTCTGGGAATGGCCCAGGGAATGTCCCACCTTCCCTGACTCCGTGTCTCTCCGTAGGTTACAACCATGCCGGAATATTTGCGGAAACGTTTCGGAGGCAAAAGAATTCCGATATTCCTGGCCATTCTCTACTTGTTCATCTACATCTTCACCAAAATATCTGTAAGTAGAAAAAAAAAGGGAAATGGATTGGATTGAATTCACTTTGGAAATGTGTGCTGAGCAGTGAAGCTGAGAAATGCAACCAGTGGCACTTCTTGGATGAGCAGAGAAGGGTTTGTTATCAAAGCACCCAAGGAAGAGACTGTATTTTTTTGAGAACCTACACAAAAAGGAGTAAATTTGTTTTGTTTTGTTTTGGGGTGGTTTTTTTTGTTTTTGTTTTTGTTTTTTTGTTTTTCTCAGTTAGCACCTGAATGCCTGTTACCGCAGGAGGGAAAGCTCATGGCAGTGTTCTGAGCAATAGTCCATGGACAGATGGGGCTGTGAGGGTGGATGTGGTGGTTGTTAGATTTTGCACCCAGCTTCTCCCTTTTGCACATTTATTGCCTGTGTGCACGCATCAGGTGCTGTTATGGCAGGATGGAGGAGCTGGGACAGGGTTAGAAGAAAAGTGTTCAGTCCTTTATTGCACCTGTTTGAATAAATAACTGAATCAAGCCTTGCACAACAGCTTGGTGGCTGTTCATTAACTGCCAGCCAGGGCATGGAGCCATGAAAACAGATGGATCCCTGCTGGGGTTTTTCCTGTCCAAGGAGGGCCAGAGTGGGACATGGTGTCTGACCCTGCCTCTGAACCTCCTGAAACTTTTGACAAGGGCTTGGAGTGCCAGGACACAGGGAATGGCTTCCCACTGCCAGAGGGCAGGGATAGACGGGATATTGGGAAGGAATTGTTCCCTGTGAGGGTGGGGAGGCCCACGCACAGGTGCCCAGAGAAGCTGTGGCTGCCCCACCTCTGGAAGTGTCCAAGGCCAGGTTGATGGGGCTTGGAGCACCCTGGGATGGTGGAAGGTGTCCCTGCCCATGGCAGGGGTGGGAATGGGATGATCTTTAAGGTCCCTTCCAACCAAACCACCCCAGGACTGTATGAAGTGGATGTGAGTCCCAGGGTTCAGATGGCACTGATGGGGAAGGCTCAGATTTTCCTCTAGATAAAAGTGACCATTTGATGGAATCACTGATAGTGCAACCCCTGTATTCAGGATGCTTTTACACCTGCCTGTCCTCCTGTGCTCGGCCCTTTGCCGGTCCCAAAGCTCTCCTAACCCCCAGCATTTTCACGTAGCTGCAGAGCTAGTTGGGCAGGGCTGGGCCCAGCCCCAGCGATGCTTTTCCTGCTGATTGCCCAGTCCCCATGGCAGCAGGAAGGAATTCCCAGGTGGAAGCTGAGGCTGTGGCAGCCGGGGGAGCTCCGGGGAGGAGCAGTTTGCAGGACAGGTTTCCCACTCCCATCCCAGCCCAGCCCCACCACCCTGGGGCTTGGGGAAAGAAACTTACCCCACCCCAATGCCTTTGTCCCCGAGCTGTGCACGCTCCCCTCTCGTGACAGCCCTGTCATCCCCTCACTGTAACCACTGTGACCAGTAATAATGATAAACTGGCTTAAGAGTGAGCTGCTCCTTGTCCTGCTGTGGCAGGGAGGAGCTGGGGCTGCGGAGGGATGTGCTGTGGGAGGAGGGAGATGCTGTGGGGGGCTGCAGGGCCGTGTCCAAACCAGGCTGGTGCCAGTGAAGGGGGTGCAGGCTCTGAGGAGCTTGATCATGCTGTCACTGCGCTGTGTGTGTTCTGCTGCATTGCTTGCAGGTGGACATGTACGCCGGGGCCCTGTTCATCCAGCAGGCCTTGCACTGGGACCTGTACATCGCTGTGGCCGGGCTGCTGGCCATCACTGCCGTGTACACCGTGTCTGGTGCGTGCTGGGGACAGACCTGCACTGCCCCCGACCTGCCCCTTACCTGCCCCTGCCCCGACCCTGCCCCTGACCTGGCCCTGCTCCTGCCCCTGCCCCTGACCTTGACCTGCCCCTGCCTCTGCCCCTGACCTGCCCCTGCCCTGCCCCATCAGCTGAGACATTCAAGTGCCCAAGGCCAGGTTGGACAGGGCTTGGAGCACCTTGGCATAGTGGAAGGTGTCCCTGCCCATGGCAGGGGGTGGCACTGGATGGGCTTTAAGGTCCCTTTCAACCCAAGCCATTTCAGGATTCCGTGATTCATGCCATGTCCTGCACCCCC
This sequence comes from Monarcha castaneiventris obscurior, assembly GCA_026261815.1. NCBI lineage: Eukaryota > Metazoa > Chordata > Aves > Passeriformes > Monarchidae > Monarcha > Monarcha castaneiventris. Next base: position 7,329,887 of record JAMPIT010000856.1, on the reverse strand, counting down.
AGCAGCCTGGTTTTGCCATGAATATGGATATTGGAATGGGAAAGCAATTGAAAATTCACCTTTTTAGAAAAAATTGCCAGATGAGAGTAAGTGAACCCTCCTCAGAGGCCACCCCAGGTGGGTGAAGGTCAGCTCTGCCTTAAGGAGAAGCTCTGCCAAGGCATTTTCAGGGTACATTTTCCTTGTTTTCCTGGGGCTCTCTGGAGGTGTGAGGGATTTACACCACAATGAGCCGTGTAATGCGGAAAGACTCCAGGCTTGGATGCCCTTTCAGGGCTTTAGGAGTGGCCAAATGGAAAACAGCCACGCACGGAGCAAGCAGAAATCCGAAACACATAAAGGTTATTCCTTTCCCACTGCTCACCCCCAGTGATGTAAAATCACAACCCCTTATTTTCTCTCCTCCTTTTCCAGCCTGGGCTTTGTTTTAGTGCTTTTCCATGCATTTCCCGTAGAACTGCTTCTGCTTTTGGCTTATAGTGACAAAATGGTGACTCATGATGACTCAAACCCTGAGAAATTCCAAAGTGTTATTGGCCAAACTTCCCCCCAGCACGGACATGTCTAGGGGTGACTCTATGATGTGTATCCCCTATCACGGCTCTATGCCAAAAAATTAATTTTGTGCCTTTTCTGTGCCTTTAAACTGAGCTTGAGAGGGGAGACACATCATAGAACCCCCAGCCAGGCTCAGGGCTCTGCTTGTGCTGCAGGGCAACAACTTGTGCAAAGTGTGAACTGCTCTGACAGAACAAACCCAGTTCATCCCAGTTTGTGCCTCTCTGCTCTCCCAGGTGGCCTGGCAGCTGTGATCTACACTGATGCCCTGCAGACCCTCATCATGCTCATCGGGGCCGTGTCCCTCATGGTCTTCAGTGAGTGTTTTCCTGGGGGTTTGTCACTAAAACTACGACAGAAACTTCACCAAGTTAAGTATTAGGGAGAAATCCTTCCCTGTGAGGGTGGTGAGGCCCTGGCACAGGGTGCCCAGAGAAGCTGTGGCTGCCCCTGGATCCCTGGAAATGTCCCAGGCCAGGCTGGATGGTGCTTGGAGCATCCTGGCATAGTGGAAGGTGTCTCTGCCTGTGGCAGGGGTGGGAATTGGTTGGGCTATAAGAGCCCTTCCAACCCAAACTGTCCCAGGATTCTGTGATGCCATAAGAGAGGCAGCAGCTCCTCCAGCCAGCAGTGAGTGTCTGCTCTTCCCCAGCCCAGTGTGAGAATCAAGAGCTTCTGATTTTTAAAGAATACTTGTGGAATATCACCCATAGTGAACCAGAGACTGGAATCAGAGTCCTGACCTGGAGGGATGCAGTAACAGCTTCTCGTGATCCGTTTCAGGTTTTATTGAAGTTGGTGGCCTTGAAGGTTTGCAGGCAAAATACTTCGATGCCATTCCCAGCATCCGCAAGGAAAACAGCAGCTGTGGCTTGCCCAGGGAAGATGCTTTCCACATTTTCCGAGACGCTGTGAACTCTGACCTGCCCTGGCCAGGAGTCTTGGTGGGAATGACCATCCCATCCCTGTGGTACTGGTGCACAGATCAGGTGGGTCACTGCTTGTTCCTGTGGTTGGTTGAATCTGATTACAAACCTGGGGGTTGCGACCTCACCTGGACTGATTTACTCTTTCTGAGGGGTATAATCGGTAAAATCTTATTTTACATCAGTAAAATGTGATGGTGAACTCTTAAAGAAGGAAAACTTGATGTGCACAACTAAATATTAGTAATCATCTCCATGGAAAAAGGGGTAAGAATGTGTTTGCGTGTTAATCCCAGTCTGTAAAGAAGTCTTTTGTTTGTTTGTTTGCTTTTTAACTTAATCCTTTCACTCCTTGTGAACCACCTGTGAATTTCGTCTTTCACCTTTCCCAGCATCTGGCTCCCATTCCTCCCCGTGACACCATCAGAGCCAGGGACCTGAAGCCCTAAAACACCTCCTGCTGTTCCAGTTGTGCTTTCTTGCTCTCTTATTTAATGCTGCTCGTTTCAGGCTCTGTCCTGCTCCTTGGCCAGGCTTCTCCACAGGGTCAGGGAAGTCCCCCGTGCAGGAAGAATGGCAAATCCTGGGCATGGGTAGGTGAGGGTCAGGTCCTGCAGCACAGTGTCCTCCCAGGCTCGGCTGGAATGGCACAAGCAGTGCCCGTGTTTCTAAAAGAGTCAGGATCCAAACAACAAGCCCAGAGCCACAGCCAAGCTCTGTGATCATCCTCTGAGACTTCCAGATTTCAATGAAGATCAAAGTCGGGATCGCTCCATCCCAGCCAGCTCCTGCTGCTGGCAGCCAACCAAACCCATTCCTTCATTCCTAGGTCATTGTTCAGAGGTCCCTCGCTGCCAAAAACCTCTCCCACGCCAAAGGAGGCTCCTTGATGACCTCCTACTTGAAGATTTTGCCCCTCTTTATGATGGTAATGCCAGGCATGATCAGCCGGGTTCTCTTCCCAGGTAAGTGCTGAGGGAGAGATCTCTTCCCTCCCTCTGGCTGTGCCAACTCCACAGAGCTGGAGATGCCTTTCCTGAATAAACGGAGAGGTTCCAATGCATCAAATGCCCAACACACGAAGAAATTTTCTCCAGTTAAGGGTTGGAGGACGCAGATCCTCCCAGAGCAGCCCCAGACATCCCTGTGCTGAGCTAGTCCTGTGTCATTTGCTGGAAGCTCCCCAGGCTCTCCAGTATTTCCCTTAGAAAGCAGTTTACAACATTCAGCAGAGGAACTTGTTCAGAGACACTGGTGTACTGTGGCTGGGAATGCTGCCTCTCACTCCCCACTGCTTATTTCAGATCTGGTGGCTTGTGCAGACCCAGAAATTTGCCAAAAAATCTGTGGCAACCCCTCTGGCTGTTCTGATATTGCTTATCCCAAGCTGGTATTGGAGCTTCTGCCTGTAGGTAAGAGCCTGGTGATGGTTCTGGTACTGGTGAGGTTGGCATGTGGCAGCCACAGGCATCTGGGAGGGAAGTTCAGACAGCAAAATACCCTGGAACTGTCATTTCAGTGGGGCTTGTGTGGGACAAACCTATCGCTGTCATTTTAAATTGGAGCTAAAACCAGTTTTAAAAGTCTGTTCTAGCCCACAGAAGACCCTAAGACCACCCTGCAGTGGAGCTACTGAGGGTTCCTCAGCGTGGCTCTACTTCTCCTTGTTCCCAGGACTCAGGGGCCTGATGATGTCAGTGATGATTGCAGCCCTCATGTCCTCCCTGACTTCCATCTTCAACAGTGCCAGCACCATTTTCACCATGGACCTCTGGAAACACTTCCGTCCTCGGTGCTCCGAGTGGGAGCTCATGATCGTTGGCAGGTGGGGAGAACTGGGATGAGCTGGATCAGAGCCTGAGTGCCAGACCCACATCTGGGCACAGCTGCTGGGGTGACACCACCCTGCACAGGCTCGGGGAGGATGGCAGTGGAGGCTTTATGGTTGTGGGACACCTGGGTCAGTGTCACGCTGAGCAACTGGAAAAGCAGGGCCTGAGCTCACAGGAATGGCTCCTTTGTCTCACTCAGGGTCTTTGTGCTGCTGCTCACTGTGGTGTCCATCCTGTGGATCCCCCTGGTGCAGGCTGGCCAGGGCGGGCAGCTCTTCATCTACATCCAGTCCATCAGCTCCTACCTGCAGCCGCCCGTGGCCATGGTGTTCATTCTGGGCTGCTTCTGGAAAAGAGCAAATGAGAAGGTACCGACTCTGCTGGCCTGAGAGCAGCCCTGCATCCTGGCTGCTTGCTGCTCCAACACAGAATTCCCTTCCTTTCCAGGGTGCCTTCTGGGGGCTGGTGGTGGGGCTGCTGCTGGGCGTCGTCCGGCTGGTGCTGGACTTCATCTATCCTGAGCCCCAGTGTGGTGAGCCCGACGGCCGGCCCGGCGTGGTCAAGTACATGCACTACCTCTACTTCTCCATGGTGCTGGCGGCCATCTCCACCGTCACCGTGCTCGTGGTCAGCGTGGCCACCGAGCCCCCGGCCCCTGAAATGGTGCGTCACCCCTCTGCTCCCTTAGCCCTAGGTGCTTTCCAGGATGCCCCACACTACATCCCTGGGGAGAAATAAGCTGGAGATGGAAGCCTCCATTCATTCTTGATTTATGGTCACACCTGTAGCAGTGACCCCTCCTCTGCTCCAGCACCTTTGCTGCTGTTTCTGATTTGGGGCCCACAAATCCCAACCTGGAGACTGGTCAACAGTAGATTCTACCAAGAGCTGTTGTTAAGTTCAAGCGTGTGTGTTTCATCCATGACAAATTAGCCTTTTTCCCTCTATTTTCCAAGAAATTCCAGCTTCTGGGTCATCTTTACCAACTCTCTTACTAACTTAGCGAGGAAACATTTTTACTCGCAGAAAAGAGCCAGTGCAGAGAGCACCTCTCCTCTGGAACAGGTTTGTGCCAGTTTGACTATTTTCAGTAGATGTACTGGTGCTGAGGCTGCAGGAAGGCACTGAGAGCAGAAAGGAGAGGGGCAGGGGGGCTTCAGAGCTCACACAGCAGCACATCCTCTTGCTTCAAAACAGGACTAACCCCGAACTCAGAAATTCTCAGAGAGGGAGATGCCTGGAGGTGTGTGATCAGTCCAGAGCTCACCTGCCCTCCCTGTAACAGCTTCTCCTCACCTCCAGTCTGAATCTTTCCAGCTTTATGTGGTGCTCATCCCTCTCTATCCACACTGCCATTGAGAACATCCCTCCATAATGAGTCTTTTAGATATTTGAAGGAAAAAAACTCCCTATTTCCCACCTGTTGTCTCTTCTCTCAGAACCCCCCACTTTGAGCCAACCCTCCCTGGCCACAACTTCTGTTCTTTTTGCTCCTTTCTGACCCGCTCTCAGTCTGAGCCCAGGGACGGTCCCACCAAGATGTCCCCTCAGCACAGACCTTACAGACTCACCCTTCTGAGGTGGAGGACAAGCGGTTGTCGTGTTCCAGATAAAACCAAGCCACGAGAGGCCAGGGCGGCCCTGCAGAGGCCTCGGCTGCTCCCTCAGGGCAGGAGGACGGATTTCGGCCCTCTGCGTGTTGTCTCCGCGGGCGGCCCGGGGCCGAGGCTCCCCTGAGCCCCGGAACAGCAGTTTCCTTAACACCACTCTTCATGCCATCAGATAAGTCGGCTCACCTGGTTCACTCGTGGGGATCCTCCGCCCAAGCAGGAGCCGGCAGCCAGCCCCAGCCCCGGCCCCGCCGCTGCCAAGGACCCGGCCGCGCTGCAGCTTGAGCTGAGCACTGCTCCCGACAATAGTTCAGATGGTAACAAATGTAAGTGGTCGTGCTCAATAACCCCACACCTCACAGCCCCCGGCGTTCCCAACGGCCTGCAAGACACGGAACCTTAAAACTCCTTCTTCTGGAATTCCGTAGCTTCAGGGCGTGCTGAAAGAATCGTAGAATTAAAGAACAGAGAATATGCTGAGTTGGGAGGGACCCACAAGGATCATCCAGCCCAGCTCCTGGCCCTGCACAGACACCCCAACAACCCCAGCCTGGGCATCCCTGGCAGTGCTGCCCAAACGCTCCTGGAGCTCCGGCAGCCTCGGGGCCGTGTCCATTCCCTGGGGAGCCTGGGCAGTGCCCAGCACCCTCCGGGGACAGAACCTTTCCCTGATATCCAACCCGACCTGCCCCTGGCACAGCTCCAGCCATTCCCTGGGTGCTGTCCCTGTCACAGAGAGCAGAGATCAGAGCTGCCCCTCAGGAGGAGCTGCAGAGCACAGTGAGGTCTGACCTCAGTCTCCTCTTGTCCAGGAGGAAAAAGGCTTTACCTGACATTTTACTGAAGCAGGAGTTCAGTTTCTTTTCCACCTCTCGATGGCATTATAAAAGCTTGAAACAAGGGATCTGGATGGGATACAGAGCCATGGCCATTAGCCCGTGCCAGCAGCTGGTGCTGTGGCACCTGCTGCCAGAACCGGTTGGAAAAGGGGAGGGTGGAGGAAAACACAGTAATGTTGATGAAGTTCCCTTTCTGTTTTTCAGCAGTGTTTTCTGATCGGCTCTAGCAGCAGGGACAACCCAGAGCCCTGGGCCGAGTTCTTGGCAGATCAGTGAAGGAGGATTTGCATTTTTTAAAACTTGTCCTTGTCGGTATTAGGTACAGCCATGTGTAGAACTCCCTGCACATGCTGCAGCGATGATTCGCATCCCTTGTTTTTGCCAGGATCAGCCCCTGTTTATGTAAGGTTGCAGCTTTTGCTGCGTGTTCCTTTGATCTGTAACAAGCTGTTGTGAGTTAATGAGTTACAGTGCAGCTCTCCCGCTGCTGGGAAGTCTCACACTTGTCGGACATGAGCGTTGCCATCCCAGCGTTAAATCATGTGTAGCCCAAGGCACTGGGAAAATCCAGTTTAGAGGCGTGGCAGGGATGGACTAGGGCAGCCCTTGCCCGGGGAGGCTCAGGGGCACCAAGCAGCTACAGCTGAGTTTTTAGGTTTTGTTTATTGTGGCTTAAAATACTGGGAAGAGCAGAACCCGAGCTCAGAGCTGCAGGGAGGATGGAACTGGTCCTACAGCCCCAGAGGTGCCGACTGAAGGGGTCCGAGTGTAGCGAGTGTTCATGCAGGAGACCACGGATGTGTTTCTGCATCCAAACCCCTTGCACAGGAGCACGGGACATTCCTGGGAGTCGCTGTGCTGGCGAGACTCATCCCTCCCTCCTGCCTCTCGTTCCAGGTACAGCTGAGGCCAAGGGGAGCTCGAAGCTGCTGAGCACCTTCCTGTGGCTCTGTGGGATGGAGCGCAGGCAGGAGAGCGCTGAGAGTGCACCCAAACCGGAGCCCCTGCCCGTGGCTTCCCTGGAGGAGAAACCGCTGGTGAAACACATCCTGAACATCAACCTGCTCCTCTGTCTGTGTGCCGGGGTCTTCCTCTGGGCATACTTCGCATAGCCAGGGGATTGCAGCCCACTCAACATCAACTAACTTTAATTGGTGTAAATATTAATGATTAGCAGAGGGTTAATGTAATTCTTAATGCTTTCTAAATTTTATTTCTTTATTTAAGACAGACCCTCCTCCCTAATCCTTTCCTTATTTCTAATGGGGGCCTGGCTGTGTCCAGGGCTGAGCACTTGGCACTGGCACTGTCGGACCCCACCTGGCACCAACCAGCTGAGGAAGGCTGGTTTGGTTATTTTAAATATTTAATTTTGCTCTTTGGCCTTAGAGCACTGCCTGGAATTTAGGAAGCCTGGATTCTCTTCCTATTTATGCCTCTATAACCAGCTACAACCACTTGGGTCTCCTGTGGTTCAGCTCCTCCAGCCTTGAGGGACAGGAGTGACACCCCTGAGTGCCCAGAGCAGAGCCAGGGGCTGTTGTCTGGGCTCTGTTGTGCCTCTGGCTCAGCTGTGTCCATTCAGCTCCTTCCCTGTGTGCAGTGAGTGCTGATGGGGCTGTCTGGGAGCTCTGGCTGAGTGACCATCACTGACACTCCAATGGCAACACCAACACCAGCATCCAGCGTGGAAACTGCCGCCGAGGGCACCTGAAGGACCTAAACCAGCCAAAGGCACCGGGTGTGCCTGAGCACTCACAGTTGTTCTGGGAGTGCCTCAATGGAGAACCCTGGGCTGGGAGCACCGACTGCTGCCACCCCTGTGGCCGTGGGCAGGCTGGGCACCATCACCTGCCCTGGCCCCGGGGCCTTGTGCAGCTGCAGAGAAACATTAAAGAGTGAGAGCTGGTCCCTGCCTGGCTGGAGTCTGTGGGGATGGGGGGGCTGCCAAGAGCTCTGGGCCCCAAACCCACACTGGAAGAGGCTCCTCCTGGAGCCCCTCACCTGTCCTCTCTCCCCAGGCTGCTGGTGGTTCCCAGAATTCAGGAAATCACAGGGTCATAACAAACCTCACCCCCAGAGCTGTCAGCACTGCATGTGCAGGGAGTGAGAACAGGCAGGACAGGGCAGGAACACGAGGACGCCTGCAGCAGCCCACAACATCAGGAAAAATCTTTTGTTAAACCATATAAAGGGAACTGGCACTTGGGGATCCTTCCTGAGCACGTGGAACACTGTTGGAAACCTTGGGGGGAAAGAGGCACTGCACAGTTTGGGGGATAAACATCGAAGTCACAGGATAAACTCAGTCACAGGACTGGAGTTTGTGGCTCACCAAACAACTCAGTTACAAAGATTTGTTACAGGGCTGGTGTGGTGAGAGAGGGAAGTCCTTAAGGGAAGACCAAGCAGAGCAGCCAGTGACTCCAAACTACACAGTCCAGGGGATCACTGTGACCTTCAGGACCCAATGGAAGCAACAAAACTAGAATAAAGATGCCTTAAGTTGACAAAAAACAATCTTTAATTTCATAAATGTTCACTCAACTGCTGAATCCAAACAGCTGTTTCAAAGTTTTCAAAATTCAACCATTTTCAACAAAAGCACAAACCCCATTTCCACGGTTTCCTCGTGAAACAGTTGCCAGTTGCACATGAACAAAGCAGGTTAATACAAATAACTATGAAATCAGGGTAAGTACTGATCCTAAGTAGCAATGAAATGATTAAAGAGACAGGAAGTTCCTCCTACAGCACGACAGTCCTTCAAGGTACTGGATGCATCCACAGTTCCGCAGGGTGACTGAGAACCAGCAGTCACCACCAGCACTGGGGCAGGGGTTTGGTTCATGGCTTGAGGGGAATCTGCAGCAAATCCGAGAGGGAATGTCCCTTGGGAGGCAGCTCCTGGTACGGGCTAAGAACTACAAATAAACTCTAACCGTGCCGTGACAAGGATTATTTCTGTAATACAGACATGCACTTTAAATAACTAATGTTCTGCTTCTTATTCTTTTGGAATTTCTGCTAATACCACCTGTATCAGCACTGACCACACTTCCTAGGCAAGTTCCTGCAGGAATTCATTCCTTCCATCCAAGAGTTTGAAAACCGTTGTCCAGACCCAGATCATTAAACTTCTTCTGAGGGCGAAAGCGGAGCTTGGCCAAAGGTTGGGCTCCATTTTCTGAGAAAGTCTTCTCCAATCTCAACGATCCCGGAGATCGCTGTCCCCACGATGCACCAGTCCCAACTCAGTTGTGCCGCGTTGCCAGAAGAAGCTTTTCCCTGTTAGGTCTGAGGGTTTCCCCCCAGGAGAGGAGCCCGGGGAAGCCGGAGCGCTCCGGTCACAGCGCGGTGCTCTCCGTGTCATTGTCAATGTCCAGCAGGAGGTGGTTGTGCAGCTCTCTGCCCGCCGGCTCTGCAGGAAGCTCTGAAGGAGGGTTTGCAAGTGGTTCTAGAATACTGGAATTAGAGTCTGCACAAAAAGGGAACAGCAAGTTTAGCAGCCAGGCTAGGGCCAGCTCATTCACTTGGGAATTCCTGGGCATTTCCTTAGGCAGAGAAGGGAAAGCAAAGATCAATGATGGCTCCTGCAACAGAGCTGGCCCCTATGGGCACAAAGGGCTGAGCCCAGCTGAACAGCTTGGATTGCTTCTCCTACAGACCCTGGTTTAGTCCTGGACAAAATAACTGAAGTCCAGTTCTTCCTGAAGAAGGGAGTCTGATTTAGGATCAAATTCGTCAATGCCCCTGGAGAGCTATTCTGGACTTTCATGTCAAAACACTCAGCAAAATAATCTGGCACCTAAATCATCCACCAGGGAATCACCTGTGACTTTGAGAAGCAACAGGAACAAGGATGGTGTCAAAAGGAGGCAGGAGTTATTTACACCAAATGCAGATTAAACCTCTCTCCTGTGTAAAAGAGGGCATGTCATGGTCTTGGCCTCTTCTGAGGAGAGGAAAATTTTGTTCAAGCCAAGGTGTCCAAAAAGGACCACAAAATGCTGCATCTCTGGTGACTGACTGCCCTGGCAGCTAGAATTCTCAGGCCAGAAAAATCCCTAGCAGCTCAAAAAAATGTAACTGAAAATCTTGTTAAGATTTTGGAAAGCTGATTTATAATATGCCATGACATCCCTTACTGCAGTCCAGCAGCTGCTCCACATAGGAAGTAATTTAGATCACTTAAGTCAACAAAAAATCCAAATAAATGCCTTGTTTTCAAGCACAGGAGGTGCAGACGGGCATCCTAGAGAGACTGGGACTCATAACTCAAGCATGAAATCCTGAAGTTAACCCAAAAGTTACTGCAGAAAAGCTCAGGTTGAAGGTTTCTGAGCTAAATAACCTGGAAGAGGGAGAAGCAGCCACTGAGTGCAGCCTCCCCTGCCCCTGAGCCCCCCACAGCCTGCAGGGATCCGTGTCCTGGGATACTGCTGGAATTCCATCCTGTTCTGGCCTGGCACTGAGCAGGAAGTTAGGCCACAGCATCCCAGAATGGTTTGGGCTGGAAGGGACCTTAAAGCCCATTCAGTCCCACCCTCTGCCATGGGCAGGGACACCTTCCAGCAGCCCAGGTTGCTCCAAGCCCCTGGAGCAGCTACTGTGGGATGCTGTGACATGGGGAAGGAGCATTTGTGACACGGGACAGTGCAGTGACATCTGACACAGAAGGAGCCTCTGCATGGAACACAGCAGTTCTGGATTTTCTGTACATGGAGACAGCACAAGGTGAGAGTGGCCAGGAGACACCAAGAGCTTCACATTCTGCTCTCCAGCACTTTAGTGGGTTAATGGGAGCAGCAGCAGCCCCTCTCTGGCCATGCCTGAGGGACACACACAGCAGGCCACTGGGGTGGGTTAGTAGTTAGCACACACATCATTAGCAATTAGCAACAGTGTCGGCCAATCAGGGGCCTTTTCCTTACCATTGCACTTGCCAATACAGTTCCTACTGAATGCTGGTCAAACATCTGGATTATTTAATAAAACCTTTGATTAGAATATTCTAGGGCTTCTTACTTTAACACCATAAATAGAAGTTGAGGCATTACTAAAGTCCAGTACATGGACAAAGGAGTCAACAGTATCCTGAGCACAGTTCAGAATTCCTGTTCTGGGATTATTTTAAGGTTTGCTGGCACCTTAATTTTGTTCCCTCGTTCCACTTGTTAAGGTTCAAATTAAAAACAGCAATTGCACATTGTGAATTAGTGAGTCTTTAAGTGCTTGTATGTGCAGGTGTGAATATTAGAGCAGATACTCTTATGTAAGAGGTGGTGGTGTTAATTCAGATTATTAATCCTTTAAAAACAGATTGATCTGGAAAAAGTGGATGCTTTAGCATGGAGTGTACTGCTGGAGGTGAGCCTGAGAGTCACTTCAACCCCTCCCCAAGGGGATTTTAGCTAAACACGCTGGATCTTCTAGGTCCCTTCACCAGTTTTGGAGAGAATCCTTGCTCAGCAGCTTTCCTTTCCCACTTTTCCTGTGTGGCAGCTTCCATACTGTGTTTACAGCACACACCTGGGCCAATTTGCTATGGTTTGCACTCCCCTCTGGCAGGTGCTTGCCTTGCCCAGTTCTGATGAAGCAGCCCCAGCTGGATGTTAATTACAAGACAAGGATTTCTCCCGTTACACTAGGGTAAAACAAACCCTCCCTGTCTGCTATCATTTAAGCAATTTCCTCAGAACCAGGAAAACCCTAAAATGAAAATAAATATGGTCAAACTATGAAACACTGAGAAATTAGGGTTAAGTCTTTCTTTGAAGTTTGACTCATTAGCACAGCTGTTGCTGCTAACTTCATTGTGAAGTGCTATCAAGATTCAGAGCCCAGCCTCAATTCTGACTTCAGCTTGGGAATAAATTGTCCTTGTCTATACTGACAAAAGTATAGTCAGGGAAAGTCAGTTATTTTGAAAAGCAAAGCTACTTTTTAGTTGCTTAAGCAGCTCATTTACTGCTGGTTTCATCACAGAATCCCATAATTGACAGGGACACCTTCCACTATCCCAGGTTCCTCCAAGCCCCATCCAACCTGGCCTTGGACACTTCAGGGATGGGGCAGCCACAGCCTCTCTGGGCAACCTCTTTATCCAACTAACAAAAACCCCAAACCCAAACTATTTCCAGCCTGACTTCTCAATCCAATACTAATTTCAGTGTCCTGGCTACAAACACACAAATCTTGAGCTAACTCAGGCAGGCAGCCCTGACTTCCCCAGCCTGCTGTGCAGTTGTTCCCTCAGGAGGCAGCAGCATCCCAAGGCCTCACACCTGAGCAGCGGGAAGTGAGTGGAGGTGTGGATGAGCTGGGACTGAGCAGACAGAGCCATCAGTGAGGCTGGGAAGCCAATGTGCCACAGTGCAGGCGCTGCTGGGGCTGTTCTGCCACCGGTTTAGTCACATCAGCCTGGATTTTGCCAAATAAACTCCAAGTGGTCAAAAATAACTGCAAACCTAAAGTGAGAGCTACATTAAAACATAACCATTAACCACCAAATTGTAAGAAAAATCATATTTGCCTGCACTGAGGAGAACAAGCCTGTTGGAAATGGGTCACTCATCACACCTGACCTGGGGACTAATTCTGGGGGCCTGGTCTGAAGTGTTAATTCTTTACAGGGACTTCAGGAATAACTTAAAGTTCACAGGCCTATTACAACTGAGCAGCAGAGGCCTTAAACCCTCTTGCAGGCAGAATGCTACGTAGAGATGAGATACAGACTTGGCAGAGCACATTTCCTATGTAGGGATGAGAACACACAGTTGGCAGAGCACAATTCCAAGCGCATGTCCGAACTCAAGCTACAAACAGGAGCAGTTTAGCTGCAATTGCAGTTTCTGTGAGTACAAACCTTATTCGCAGTAACCATCCCCACCTGTGAAGGCATTGGGGTAGAGCTGTTAGGCAACAGAATTGATACTCTGCATTCCAATACATTAGTCTAATTCTAGAGAAGCTGCAGTGTCATGGGAAAGTTTCAACCATTATTAATCGTAAGTAGATTTAAAAGCATTAGTCTCCCACATTCAGTATCTCTTCCTTCAGAATTTCCCAGAATAAGCAGCAACTCAGCAGGAGAACATTCCAAAATCTGCTGGTTTTGAATGGCCTCAGCAATTACATTTTAAAGTTAATAAACTTTATTAACATTATCCTTATCAAATCAATAACTACAAGCTTCATGAAGTTTCTGTGAGAAGACAAAAGTTTCACTTCACCTCATGATGGTCTTAAAACAAAGACTGAACTTAAAATATGAAGCTCTATAAATACTGACCTAAGAAATAGTTTAATACAGGTGATTCTTCAGCTTCTGGATGTCCGACTGAAAAGCACATCAGAAGCCTCTGTTCTCATAAGGTAAAACATTCTCTGCATGTTTTGCCTATTAGAACACGTGTCAGTGACCACTTTTGCCTTTTTCTTATCTCAATATGTGCTGAAATCCACTATCCTTGGCTCTATCTTCTCCCTCCTCTAAATATTTGCTTTTTGGCAACAGATGTACAAGCAGAATTGACTGCCAAGATGCTGAGGTGGAAACAGCCCCAGCGAGCTGCTGTCACAGTGTTCAGTTTCCAAACACGAAGAAAAATAATGAAAGTTCATCTCCACTTGCCCCCAAACACTTCTGCCTCAGGAATGACACCCTCGTGTGCAGAGCAGCTGGGTGGGCATTTAACTGGAAATGAGCTATGAGTATTTTAACTGTGATTTGTGCTTTTCAGCTTCCCCCCACATGAACTCCCAGCTACAGGCACTACTTCCTTCATTGCCAGTCCCCGAGGAGACAGCGGCTAGGGAAGGATGCACTCACCTGTGACTATTTTGGACGCTGTTTGCGTGGGATTCGCAGCCATCCCATCTCCAGGCAGCTGAGAGGGAGGGTGAGGTGGAGGGGGGACACTGGGTCTGTTCCTGGGCTTGGGCACGGGCCGTGGCCGTGGCAAGGTGCCACTCTGAGGTAAACAGGGAGCCTGGCAGGGCTCGGGAGGCGCGGCCTGGGGGTGCTTCCCCAGCGGGGGCGTGTCAGGCGGAGTCGGAGTCTGTGGGAGTGAGGAGCAGGGCTGCTCTGGTCCGTGCTCACTGGGAGATGCTTGGCCGCTTGCTTTGGGCTGCAGGGGAGGAGTTGCCTGTGTTGGGGGCTGCGGGGGTGGGTGGCTGGGAGCTTGGATTGGGGAGAGGCTGCTGGAATATCTCCGAGGTGCAGAAACCTGCGAAGAGGAGGTCTGGGCTGCTCCTTGGTTTGCATGTTGAGCAGGAGGAGAAGAGCTTCTGGCAGGTGGTTTTGGAGAGACAGAAGGTGGCTGAGCAGCTGGGGAAGAGCTTTGGCTTCCTGGCTGCCCTGGTGGGGGGTTGGCTGGTTTTGGGGGGGCTGGCGCTGGCTTTTTCACAGCTGTGGAGAGAAGAGGAGAGATTCCAGCATCAGGGACTGGGGAGTTTTTTACAGGGGCATGCAGTGACAGCTCACAGGGCAATGGTTTCCCACTAACAGGGAGTGGGGTTAGATGGGATAGTGGGAAGGAATTCTTCCCTGTTAGGGTCGGGAGGCCCTGGCAGAGGGTGCCCAGAGAAGCTGTGGCTGCCTCATCACTGGAAGTGTCCAAGGCCAGGCTGGATGGGGCTTGGAGCACCCTGGGAGAGTGGAAGGTGTCCCTGCCCATGGCAGAGGGTGGAATAAGATGAGTTTTAAGGTCCCTTCCAACCCAAACCATTTTGGAGTTCTCCGATTCCAAATCAAGCTCCCAAAGAAAACAATTAGCAGCACAAAAAATCCTCACATATGTTATCAAAATAAAATGGTGCATTACCAAGTACAAGCATTTGCTAATCAATAGCTTTTGAGAGAGTTTGTTAAACAGCACTGGTGACATTATCACCATTCAGAGAGTCCAAAAGTCACAGCTGCTTTACAGCCAGGCCTTGGGGACAAGCCAGCAGATTAAACTGGTGTCTGTGTAAGGGCAGAGATGCTGATAAAGTTATTTCAGTAGCATTTTTGCAGTACATCAAGAGTTGGAATGTAGTGGCTTGAAAAGCAAATAAACACACACCTCTCCTCAGGGCGTGGGGACTGGGACCAGCAGCGTTCTGCGGCTGGGTGACAGAGAGCTGGGAGGTGCTGGGCGCTGCCTGGCCTGGGGCAGGGCCTGCCTGGCCGCCGTTCCTCACCGGTGGAGGAGTGGCTGAAGATGTGCTGTCCTTGGATTTTGAGGTACTGGAAATTAAAAAGCCCATTAGAGATGACTGTAACATGCCTTGCCTGCTCAGCTGCACCTGTTCCATTACACGGGGCTGTGGATCGGATATTAGGAATAATTTTCATTGAAAGAATTGTCAAGCCCTGGCACAACTGCCCAGGGAAGTGGTGGAGTCACAGTCCCTCAAGTATTCAAAAAACAAATGGATGTGGCACTTGAGGACATGGTTCAGTGGTGAACACTGTGGCAGTGCTGGGTTGATGGAGGATGAGCCAGCTGAGGTGGTTCTGGGCAGGGTCCCCTCCTCTGGCTGTGCACCTGCAGCCTTCACTCACTTCTCTGTATTTAGAGTCACCTGCAGCAATTTAGCCCTTGAAAGGACTGACTTTCACTCACTTCTACTGGCACTTTGCAACCCTCATTTCTCCAGAGGATGTTAATAAATTGTGAGTACTTGCACAGAGGCTGTGCAGATTTTAACTGCAACTTTCAGACACGACTGCAAAGGTTTTGTTTCAGCTGCCTCTGCCACAAAAGCCATCTGTGGAGGAAATACTGGTCTGCAGGGGATTTCCAAACGAGCTGGTTTTGTAAATATGTCACCTGAGAACGAGCTTTTTGCACAAGAGTCAGTGCTACATCACCCCACAGTGGGGTTTCACCCTGAGACACCGACATTGACATTTGGAAGCCCAACAGGCTTTACACGTGGTTTGCCACAGCTCTCAGACCACTGAAGAGCTGAGAGCAAAGTGCTGCTTCCGCCTCACAGGAGGAAGTCAGGCTGCTGCAATTAGCCTTGGAGTCCAGGGACACAACCGCAGAGCTTCAAGAGTAATTAAACAGCGAAGAGCCTGTGTACATACTTGTCCGAAAGAAACTAACCCTGAAATATGATTAACTGACTGCCAGTCTTCTAGTAAGCAAGTCTGCTCATCACTAACACTTGCTACAGACAAATAAACAAAACAAGACATCCAGATAACATGTACAAGAAACAACAAACAAGACCAACAGGTTTCTGGTATTGCCACTATAGGTTTTGCTCTTTCAGCAGCAAACTGGTATCACCTGTGTGCACATCTCTAGAGCATAACCTGGGAAGGTCAATGTGGGCAGTAGAAATAGTCTGTATTTGTATTTTTCATCATCATTTTTTCCCCCAAGAACTCCATTATCTTAGAAGATGAACTCCAGAACAGACAGACCTATGTACGTTATATTAGAAGATGAATTCTGGAACATCCAGAACCATGGATATTATTTTGTGAGACCAATTCTGGAATATCCAGACCCATGTGTGTTATTTCAGAAGCCCAATTCTGGAACCACAGACACAGCAGGAGAGCTCCTGCACGGTGCTGCTGCCCACACCTGCCAGGCACATCCATGGGGAAGAGGTGCCAGCCCCAGGTGACACCAGCTTGCTGCCCGAGCCGCTGCCAAGCTGCTGCCAGCACAAGCCGTGCCTCTTACCTGGCATCCTCAGTGCCTGGAGCTTGGGGCTGTTCTGCTGAGGCAGCAGGGGGAGCAGGGCCAGCCCCAGGGCCAGGCTCAGCCCCGGCAGGCTGGCAGTGCTGCTCAGGCACCGCCACGGGCGTGCCAGGCTCGCAGGGCGGCAGCGGGGGCTGGAAGGCCGGCGATGTGAGCTTTCTGTTTACAGTGCCACATCGCCGTGGGGTCGTGGGGAAGTCCAGAACCTTCACACCAAAGCTACAGAGAGAAGAGAGAGTGAACACAGCAGGCGGCCACCCCCAGGTGCTGCAGCAGCAGGACTCGGGGTGTCCCACCCCCAGACAAACCCCGACATGCAAAGCAGCAACAAGGAAAGCTCCACCGGCTGCACAACACCACGAGGTTAAAGCTTCCACTGGCTGCACAACACCAGGAATGTTAAGACATACAACAGGATTTGGCTTATCCCCACAGAAGGATAAGCTAAACGTCAGTGAACAAAATACTCAATTACATTTGGAGACAAACATTGATGACAATGAGGTCAGAGCACTCAGAGTCTCACATGTAAACACAGACGTTTCCTTACATAGCACAGTAGCTCCTCACTACACGTATTCTGCAACATGAATTTTGTTTCTATCACACACTAAGTTGCAGTAGAGATTAAAAAAAAAAGCTACTGGATACAGGCTGTGATTTGGGGGCTGGAATGAGACATCTTTATAGTCCTTTCCAACCCAAACAATTCTATCTGTGTTTCAAGGAGAACAACGGAGAAACAGACCCCAACTCTAACAGATTTTAGAATGTATACAGCATATTTATTCTAGAATTTAATTTTATTCTTGTGTTCAACACTGAATCTTGAATTGATTTTCTTCTTCCTCTGTAAGTGCTGACAAATTTGCATGTGGCTGGTCATAGCTAACAGGTAACAACTCAACATTCGCATCAACAGCTAAAACAAGCACATCACTTGAATACTCATGATAAGTGATAAGAATGAACATTACACTACATGTTATATGGGAAACAGCACGTTTTACTGGAGTTTTTAGCATTCTACTGCTTGCTGTGGCAATACTGTACCATCATCAACTCAGAAGTCTTATCATGAAGGCACCAGGTAACACCACCTCAGCTTATGGGCTTTGAAAGAGAAGCCATGGAATACCAGAAGTTAGAGACTGAGAGATGCTACTGCACACACTTCTGCTCCAGTGAATCTTAGAACCCCCCCAGTCTGTACCAGGAAAATGGAAACGGAGCAGCAATATCTGCTTGGGATTTAACATGCATTGAGTGTAACTGGAAGGAAGTACATTACCTTTGAGCCATCCTCAGGCTGCAAGAACAGGAAATAAATCACTATTGTTATCTACAGTATTTCCATGAAATTCCTCTCCTGACACCAACGAAAGTGTCTGAAGCCTCACTGGAAGAGGGTTAATAACAGACCCCTAACCTGAGAATTACACCTACCTTTCCTTCTTCAGCAAATCCCCTTCCATCACAGTCATGCTCAAAGGCCTCTTCCTCTCCAGGGTCCCACATTCATAGTCATTCCCAGTGTGTGACAAGTGATTGGAATTAACAGTAGGAACTGCCACAAATGCCCCAGACACATTGAAATCTTCATCTGGAAGAGGGACAGACAGAATGCCTCCTAAGACACACACATTCCAGGTGGTGCCTCACTGCACAAGCCACTAGAGGTTGAGCTGGAGGGTAATGTAAAACTCCTGAGCTGTGGCAAGAACTCACCTCCTGGGAAGAACCAGTCTGCATGCTGAATAATGGGCTCAATAACTGCTACCACATGCACTGAAGTGGCTGCTGCCATTTCAGCAAGGGATCTGCAGGAGAGATTTGAAGAACACTTTATTCAGAGTTCAATCAAAGTAAGAAAATTAAAATCAATTCAGATTACCTAAATAGCAACTTAGGCTAAGCATGATGGATCAACTCCTCAGTACCAGAGAAAGAGCAACTGTGCTGGACACTCCAGACTATTCAGTAACATTCACACCTTTTGGAAACATCCCTAAAAACCTTCCTGCCTCAAAGGACTTGGAGGCATGGGCTGAAAGAATACTTGAAATATTTTTTTAGGTAAACAGTCTGTTGCTGTGAATAGACTAAAGGATTTAAACCAATCAATTCTACAGCTTTATGCAGTTCTGCTTTGTAACTTTCTTTAAAGAACTCACCCTTCATTCTTTGCCCACAACAAGTTGGGGCCCAAGACTATGGCAATGTTGCTCGGTGTCATTTTGTTAACGTCGCTGTTTTGGGCAAGCTTGGCTAAAAATTTGATTAAATACCTATAAAAAGGAAAGTAATAATTAAACAGCAGGAACTAAGAGCATTTCTTGTTGAAAGCAAGTAAATAAAAATTCAAGAACTTGTAAAGAGAGCTCCCAACAACACAAATGAGATGAGCAGCCTTCCTGCTTGGCAGCTGCCCAAGGCTTCTGCTCCTGAATCATAACAGTTGAATTGGGTAGCAAAGAAAGCACCTCCCATCCTAGCAAAACAGAACCACAGAAATATTGTATTTCCAGAGAAAAACACTTAGATTCAGCTAGTTTCACATCCTGTAACAGAAATTCCACGCTTCTAGGAATCACCAGAGATGGTTTTGTTCCGGTTCATTTCCAAAATGCAAAACCAAAAGGAAAAATGAGATGTTTAAGATAGATCCAGGTGATTTCTAAAACTGGAAACTACAGCAAAGAGCAGAGTGTGAGCCATAAGTAGAAGGGTTCTGTGCATCACTATTTCCTGACAGTCAATAGTGAATTAAACTGACTGAGAACATCACCTATGCATACCCACTGCTGCAGGAAATAAGGTGTATTTTTATAAATCTCACTGAATTTGTCCAAGAAAAGCACACCTGGATTAGAGTTTAGGTTAATTGGCTTTGAGGTGCAAAGCAGATGAGCTAAGAGATGTTTACACCTACCTGAAGTTAACACGGTAATGCTCAGGTAATCGGTTACAAATCCTCCATAACTCTTGGAGCTTCTTATCCTGGTCCTGAATACTGAAAGGACAAAAAAATGCCATGACATTGTACTTTCAGGTCTGAAATTTGTTGTTTCTGCAGTGACAAAGAGATGATGGTATAAACTTCCATTTATGCCAAATAAATGCACTGATTTGTACTCAGGAACTCAATAACCTGCTAGTCAGATCTCTGAATTACCTCTACCTGCAACAAAACTGCTTGAGCATCAAAACTGTGCAGCCAGCAGCCTGAATCAGCCTTTATGGTTAAACAAAACAGATATTTCACCACATTTTGTGCAACTTCTACTAAGGTATTTATTCTTTAAAATAATTTGTTGCATGAAATACCTGTTTAGTGGAAAAATAAGTAACTGTGGGAGCTTGGTTGTTTCTTTTGAATCCATCTATGAAGGATCAAAATTAATAGAAATATCTAGCATGATTTCTTCTATAGCTATTTTTAGCGTGCTTACTTTGCAGCTTGTGTCCACTCCTCATACAGGCTGTAGGTCATGAGAGGCTCTGGCAGCTCCCGCAAATAGGATTTCAAGGCACCTGCAATGCAGACAGGGACAGGTTGGCTCCTCAGCCACTGCTTTCAGACTTCAGGAGAAATCTGCCCTCAGATTTGCAGTTTTACCTGTGCAGTAAGCCCCAAGTACAAGGGAAACACTTGCAAGACCTGACACCTGCAAAGTTTAACTGCTCAGATCTTAACACAAAGGGTCTGTCAGTAATTAGTGCAATTTGACAGAAACATGGGCTATAAAACTCAGTCATTTCTTCAGGACAAAGAACTTTTGAAGAGGTATTAAAGGTCTACACATGGCTCTAATCTGCCGTGACTATGTTAACACACTTGTCATGAGAGGAGATGTGACAGTTGGGACATTATGGTCACCTGAATTTTACACATCATTGTCACAAATACATCAGGTGTGGTCAGCAGGGGCACCCTACACTGATCTGTGTCAAACTGTGCAGTGAACTTTCAACTGATTGTCACTTCTCCCAGTTTAACTGTGGAGATCAACCTGAACAGCATGAAGTGGTGTTTTATCAATTTACACCTGGTTTGGATTCAGAACACTCTCAGTACCTGCAACAGCATGGGGATCTGAGTAAAACTCATCAAGCTGAGAAGTGGAACAGTCCAGGGCAGCTTTCAGCTTTTTTAACTTGGAGGCTCCAGCAGCAATTCTGAACAAGCCCTGCATCACAGAAATAAAATGTATTGATTGGTAACCACACATTGGCACAAGCATAGAAGAGCACCAGTTTTACAACAGCCTCTTTCAGAACATTTCAGCTTTGGTGCCTTCCCCTGACAGTGTTATGAGCCAGCTGGCCCTTCATGTGATGGCACTGCCATCTGAGCATGGCTTAGCTCCCTCCCACCCTTGACCCATCCCTAATTTTCACTGTATGTGCGTCCATCTCCAACGTGTGTGACCACGTCACACAGTGCTGAGGTTATTCTGTTGCAAAACATTTACCAACTACATTAATGAGTGAATTACTTAAGCAACGTGGTAACAAACAGACACCAGCTCATGAGCTTGACTGGGCCCTTTTTCCCCCACTCGCTGGCCTGTGATCTGGCATGACCCACCTCCTCTCTCATCCCTGTTTCCAGGAGCATCATGACGCAGGCTTCAATAGGAACGGCGATTTCCCGCCCACTGCGCTTGAGATGCTCTTCCAGGGGAGTTCCAAAAGCTGGTTTTTCAGTCCATTTGTCTAAGTTGGAGAGTATCAAAACACTGAGCAGAATATCTACCAAACCTTTGAATCACAGCCCAGGCAAGCAGAGAAGAAAGCCTCTAGTACAGCACAGAAATGTTCAGACTACAGCAGGAGTTTTACAGCCCTTGATTGGTAAAGTCCCTTGGATCATGAGGAAAGAGAAAATGAGGCTGCTGGTGGTCAAGAAAAAAATACTTCTGCATCTTTCTGGATGGAATACCACATACAAATTGTGTATATAACTAGAATTACAAATAACAAACCTCAGCACAAGTGCCAGCACAAGGCTGCACGTTCCAGTAACACTGATTTGGCTCCAGTCTGCAAGAATCTGTGAGGAAGATTTTGTCCAGATTGCATGACCTGGGCTGATTTTTGTTTTAACTGTATTTAAGGTGAATGAAAACTGAGCTGTTAATAAAAAGTTTACTCCTTAGATTTGATTCCTTAAATCAGCAAATTATAATGGATGTTAACAGCCCCAGTGTATCACATCAGAACTACCAAGGTAACAGCCCAGCACCATAATATTCAAATTTTCAATTTAGCTCTTCAGTTCTTGTTTAACTCCAATTGGCACAAATTTCTCCAAATTGAATGTGAATTTCTTCTTTCCTACAATTTATGTTCTGACCCATTTCTGCTGTTCTAACTGAAAAAATGCAGACGTAAAAGGTTATTGTTAGTACAGATGTGTTATTTCTTTCATGTGGAAAAGAGGCCAAGAAAGACAAAACTTCAGAGGACTTCAAAGGGTGCTCTGAAGGCAAAGTGTTTCTGCAAAGGATTTAATTCACCCCTTTTCTTTACAAAACCACATCAATCACATCCCTTGTAAGGTTTTAGTCCCTCTCATTCATTAACGTGCCATGAGATGCACATAGCATTTCCCAACTTTTGCAAGTTACAGCAAACATTAGGAAAAGAAATCTCAGTACTTGTTCAAAGTCCCAGCTCTCAACCCTGGAAGTGTCCCAGGACAGGTTGGACAGGGCCTGGAGCAATGGGGCAGTGGAAGGTGTCCCTGCCCATGGCAGCAGTGGGCACTGGATGGGCTTTAGGGTCCCTTCGAACCCAAACCTTTGTGGGATTCTAATTTACACTGCAGCTAGAAGCAGAGTGTGAGAAATTCCCTACATTCAGCCACTGGACCACTTGGCCACCATGGCTCCCAGCCACCTTCTAGAGAGGCCAGTCTGTTTTGAAGCATTTGTTCCTCAGCTGCTCTGTAGAAACTTTTCATATAACAGTAACAAATTTCAAGCAGCCATAACCACCAAGAACCTTCTGCACAACCCTGCTGAGCCCTGTGCTGTACCAGCATCACCCCTGAGTTCCCTCCTCTCCCACACTGACAGAGTACAGACACTCCACACCCTCTTCCACAATGCTCCTATTTATTTATGTATTGAATTGGCTCATCTTTTACAATCTGCATGTGGTCCACAGCTGAAGACACCTGAGCCTTGCTGAGCTCAGATTGTATTTTCCCTCAGACTCTGTTCACCTGTTTCTCCAAAGATTCAGGGACAGCAGAGCCAATGTTTTGGAGAGTAGTTTCCAAAACACACAGAGCATGTTCATCCCAAGTCATCAGGGACACACCTCAAAGTCCCCTGACAGTGAAAGCTTAGCAGCAGTTCCAGTTCTTCTTAGGGAAGAAATGAAGCTCTGCAATTCACCTTTTTAACTGCTGATCATCAGCACAAAAATCCAAACTCTCCATTTTCCAGCATGCAGTGCACACTGGGAAATAGGATTGCACAAAATGAGGGGGGAAAAAAAAAAATCAAGCTCCTTAAAATACATGGAGTTTTCCTGATAATCACCTGTAGTCACTCGAGAACCCAATCATAATGACACTTTCATTGGCCTGAAGAGCTAGGTATGACTTAGCAAAAGGGCACAAGGAAAACAGGTAAGCATATAGAAAAATCCTTGCTTTACCCTCCTGGGTATCAGAGAGATCATTAATACTTTATTAGTGTGTTAAACATGGCTGGAGAACTCTGGAGAACACGAAGATGGAATTATGCTTGGGAATGTAAAATTGTTAAGCAGATCAAAATGGCCTCATTAAATCAAGTCTGCATGCAAGAGAATCAAGATAGAGGAGGAGAATATTGTGCATAGGTGGCACAGGCAAGGAGAAGCATCAGCCAGAGCACAGGTTACTTTACCTTGATGGGCTTGAATTTCAGGTAGGACCTTTTCTATGACTGCTAATGCTTTTCTATGGTAATCTGCTTGTGCTTCTAATAACTGAGAACAGAAGCCACATTTTAAAAACAAAAAGAGCATTAGCTTCTGATGAGCACATAAGACAAGACTAAAGGTTTAGCACACAAAATGTGATCTCTGAGAACTGAGTGTCTGTGCCCAGCTGTGCTGAACCAGAGCCCCACTGCCAACACTCACCATAACAAAGCAGCGGGCGTATTCCCCTTCCTTGGACACGAAGCTGTACATGTCTGCAGCCAGCTGATCCTGTGGGAAAGATGCAAACCAGGGCAGCAGATTTACTCATTTCAAAATGTACAGAAAGATTTATTGTGTTTGTTTTGCCTGCAGGAAGTTTGAACTAAGAAGCTGTAATGCACCTGCTCTGCTCCATATGGTCTTCAAGCAAAATGAAAACAAAATCTTAACTCTGGTTTACCCAGCAAAGCAGTTGCCCCCTTCAGTCAAGAACACATTGCCAGTCATTCCAGTTATTTATAGCACTCAAAGACAAGTACTAATAAAAATGGTTTCAGTTCTCAGTACTCAATGGAGTATTTGCTGTTGAGAAGTGAAAATGAATGTCAGCTGCTCAGAGCTGTGACAGTCAGCATGGTCCTGGGGTGTCCCAACATCAGTTTCCTCCAGGTGCCTCTTACTGCACAGCTGCTCCATGGCTTGGAGCACCCAGACACCCTGAGCATTAAAGCATGGCCAGGACACAGTTGTCTCAGACTGAAACTGAAAATAATGTCAAATACCCAACTTAGAAAAACCCTGGATGGAGTTCCTCATTGAACTAAAGCAATTCAGAGATCAGCTGGCATTAAAATACTCCTAGGACAGACAGTGTCACAGCCACATGATTTGCAGCTGCACAATTGGGCAATTCCATGGGAGGTGTGGACTCATCCTGTCCTTACCTTGCACTGCTCTACTTTATTTCCAGCTTCATCCATCTCTTCCTTAAGAGATTCTATTTTTGAAGGATGCACTTGGAAATTTGTTCCTGAAGTCTTGTGGGCTTGGTTGTATCTGGGGAAGAAAAGTTTCATTTGGTGAAAATCAATATTCCACAAGAATCTGCATTCATGGCTCCACTGGAATTGGTTTCTTTCAACAGGAAACAAACCCCACAGTTCCAGAGGTTTTCCAACAGAACTAAAAGGTTCAAAACACATCATTCATGACATGCTGACCTAATCCACCAGCAGCTATAAAAATCACGAGGAATCTGCATCTGTCAGTCTGTAACGTGAGTGTAGAATATGCTGAAAATCACCAATTTTCATGGCAGTTTAAAACCATTTAAAGGCACTCAGGGGTGAGATGAACACCCCAGGACCCTCCCAATGCCATGGCTCCATACAAGGCTGTAAAGGCAATTGGTGTGGTCACACAGTGAGATTCCTGTTCCCCTTTTAAGCTGAAAACTTCAGTGATTCCTTATTTAAGTTAAACACTTAAATGAACTGGAAACTGGATGAGTTTCCAACATTTTTCCAATTATATGTAGGCATGAAGAGCTCAAAAATCTTGATTCTGTTTGGATCTGGCAGTCATGGGTCCTTTTCTGGTGTAACTTAATTTTAAGTTTGTCTTTTTTCACCTATTACCTGCTCACAGCAGCATTTTAGCAGTAAGCACCAGATCAGAGCAGGTGCCATGAGATACCAACAAGGAGTTCACACGGATAGAAAAGCACTCAGTAACTAAAATGCTCTCCTACCTTCCCCTTGCAGAATCCCAGTCCAGCACCAGCTTTGCAAGCTGCTTCCTCTGCTTCTGAATGTTTGGGATCTCTGTCTGAAATGAGAATTAGGGGCTTACATTGAATTTTAAATTGTGCATTGTAACAAATTACATGTCATAGATTTCATATCCACTTTCCACCACTAATACAGTGCTCTTTAAAACAGTTTTTTAAAACCAGCACTGAGATAAACCCCGTTTGCTCAGTTTATGCATCAATCCAGACGTGCTTCTCCTCTCAGGCTGAGGTGCCTCACCTCTGTCAGCAGGCACAGTGGATCTATAACTTCTCTTTCAATCTGCACTTCATGCTGGGAGAGCTCCATTGCCAGTTTATTCTCTGCATCCCCACAGGTATCCAGCATTTTCCTGTAAGAATGACAGGAAATTTGAGAGTTATGCGAGTTAACACTGACTGAAGAAGGAGGATTCAAAGCAGAGCAGAGCTTTGGAAAGCTTTATGCTGTATAAAGCAAAGCATCCCTTCATGGCCTAAACCCACCTGCTCTGTGTTGTCTTGGAGAAATCTGGGATAGGCAAGTGGTGTTATCAAACCTTTGTCTTCTAAATTCCTGAGCCATGACAACACTTTGCAGGCTTTTAAACATCCAGGTCATTATACAAGCCCTAAGAGCATGGAAGTCACCATTTATTTCCAAGCCCATCCTTCCATCTCACCAGATGCAGGAAAAATTGCCCAATGCAATATTTCATTTTCTCCTAAGCCCCTTTAATGGGAAGGTCTTAACACCCTAATGCCCAGCAATCCCATCCACAGCAGTCTCAGGCTCCAAACCCATTACCTGACCTTTCTTTTATGCTTGTTATAAGGAAACTCCCCATTCTCTAAGATTTTTATCCCGGTTTAAATCTCCTGCATTGGGTCAGAAATATGTTCTCAAAGGTTTCTAAGGTCATTCTACACTGTCTCCATAAGAATTCCCACCAGCAATGACAAAACCCACTTGGCTCTAGGAATTCAGCACAAGGAGGTTCATTTGTTTCACTTTCCTGTAAATTGCAAATAACCACTCTGCCAGGATAGATAAATTGGTGCTACTTTGAACTAGAAGCTATTAATACAAATAGACATTATTTTAAGTCACCAATTCAAACCTGCAGAATACAGTTTATAATATAATAAAAAAGTTTAATTGTAGAATACACAACATTTTCAACTTCAAATGGAGATGATAATTCTACTAATCCACAAGGATAAAAGCCATTTTAAAAGCTTTTATGACAACAGAGAATTAGAATCCTCTGGAATGCAATTGAGCCTAAAACTTGTCCCCAAATCATTCCAGAAAAACTGCTTGCTCACTGTTTCTCCCTTTGGATTAGAGAAAGAATTTAGAAATATTAAGTTTTATTAGATTGAAACCAGCCTTTGTGCACCCAGAGGCTCTAATGGGAGCCCTGCAGGCAATAAGATGTCAGACAGCAAGTCAGAAAAAAAGGCAAACACTTACCCCAGCAGAGTTTCATCACTCAGCTGGATGGATCCTTCCTGCATATTTTGAGCCAGAGCTGTTAGAGGCAGCTTTTTCTATGGAACAGAAGGAACAGTGCTTAGCTTAGTACTGCTCACTCTTTCCAGCTTCCCCAGTACATCCCCTCTAAGGTTTTTCTCCTCTTCCATATGGTTTCTATTACACACACGCAGCTCATTCTTGAACTTGAAGAAAATGCCAAGTCACAAAATGTTTCAAGCCCCAAGACTCCTGTTCTCAGACACTCTGAAAAGCACTTTCTTCTCAGTTTTAGCTGGAGTGACTGGCCCCAAGCATATCTCATACTGCCAAGGAGAGATAAACAGCTTTAAGCTGAGATTTGAGCAACCAGCTTGTCACCTCTCTCTCCCAGAGGTCCTGTGTACCCCTGCTCTCAGGACTCTGATGCTCAATAAAAGGAGAAAATGTCAATGTGAATTATTTCTGGTTCTGAAGCTTTAAGAAAACCTACCAATGGCTTTGCTAAGGAGGGGCACAAATCAAATGTGTACAGAAAACCATTTCCAGCCACCTGGAGGTGTCAGTATCCAAGGGCAACTCCAGATCTGAGGAGTTGGGTCAGAGCTGCAGAGTTTCTTCTCCTCCTAGAGGGGTGTCACAAGAGCTCCAAGCATTCAGCAGACTGCAGGGACAGGAAGTGTCCTGCCACTGCTGAGGTGTCCCCAGGCTGTGCTGCAGTGCTGGCTGGGGAATGGCAGCTGGTGTTTCACCAGTGCCAGCACGTGAGCTGGTGTGACAGAGCTTTGCTCCCCTGGGCTGGGGTGAGGCAGAGCAGCTGAGCTGCACCTGCAGGAGCAGCAGGGTGGGAGGACAGGGCACACACAGCTCTACTCACGTGTCTCTTGTCAGGGTCTGTGCCATGCTGGCCCTGCAGACAGGCAATCAGCCTCTTCTGGGCCAGGTGGCACACAGATCTCACGGTGTCCAGACGCCTCTCGATCTGATCGGCCCCGGGAGAGAGGGGAAGAAGAGAAAACAACACAAAAACCAGAAGTTATTTCCCTGGCCTCAGCAGAAAACCTTCCCCCTGTGCCACACTTCACTCCGGGTTGCAGATTTCTCAAATTCTCCAGCTTACAAGAAGTGCAGCTGCTTAGCAGAAGTGCCTGACGGCAAAAATGCTTGAGGGGAGATTGAAATTGGTTTTTTCCTCAGTGGCACAGAAATTCAGTCAGAGCTCACAGCACTGGAAAGTGGGAAAGGGAAAAAATATTGCCCTGCTTGGCATCTCAGCAAAAGGGAATCAGGGTGACACTTGGTATCTGAGATGAATGGCACACACAGGTATCTAAGACACTAATTCAGGGAGAAAACTGTCGGAAAACTCGTCATTTTCACTGTGACCTTGTAAAGCAGATGCTGAAGACACATCTGACAGCTCCTTCCCACCGTACGAACCTGTACTCCAAACTCCTGCTGCATGTCCTTCCCTGGCTGTTAAACACAAGGACAAAGCTCCCACGTGCTGAACAAAACAGTATTTTCAGGGAGAGACTACAGGGATTCAAATGGGATATGGAATTAAAAAATAGGAGTTAAAGAACAAACAAAGAGTTCTGTTTATCACCATCTAATTCAAAGATGGCTTAATACACAGCCTGTGAACAGGACAAATATATACACGATAACCTGTTCTTTTAAGGGATTTTAAGGAAGGAATTTGGACTATTTTATTTCAAAGAACACCAAAAGCAAACAAAGTGATGAGCAGTGGGACAGAACTGCTCATGGCACTGAGCTCTCTGTGCACAGCACCCAAAGAATGCTGTTTATCTGCATTTTGATGACTCACCAAGAATAACAGGAGGCCCTTTGGAATGGATTCTATTTAAAAAACAAGGGAAAAAAAAGTAGATTTCATCTGTAGAAATAATCTGAACAGATTCCAGTTTTTGATACAGCTCTAAAATAATTTTTATTATATTTTCAGAAGGGCAAAATTAACCCAA
Source organism: Monarcha castaneiventris obscurior (assembly GCA_026261815.1). Taxonomy (NCBI): domain Eukaryota; kingdom Metazoa; phylum Chordata; class Aves; order Passeriformes; family Monarchidae; genus Monarcha; species Monarcha castaneiventris. The sequence continues at coordinate 7,301,250 of JAMPIT010000856.1, read as the reverse complement.
GCTGGAGTGCTCAAAAAGCTCAGTAAAAAATCTAGTAGGGTAAATAAGGTGCAGAGAAACTGCCCAGGGATTCTCTGAGAGCACAAGGCTCTGCCTTTTATTAACAGAGCATGGAGCAACAAATTCAAAATTAAGTCCAGGTGGAAAAAGTCCATATGGAGATAAATGAACAAGCAGGTATTGCCTGTGGTCCATTGTTGCAGCTAAGATCATTCACTTCTCTTGTGTTATCTTCAAAATGAAATTCTGGAATGGTTTGGGTTGGAAAGAAGCTTAAAGCCCATCCAGTGCCCCCTGCCATGGGCAGAGACACCTTCCACTATCCCAGGGTGCTCCAAAGCCCCGTCCAATCTGGCCTTGGACACTTCCAGGGATGGGGCAGCCACAGCTTCTCTGGGCACCCCGTGCCAGGGCCTCCCCACCCTCACAGGGAGGAAACACCATCAACACATTCTAAGCCATCCTCTTGTTATGAAAGAATTCATTTTCGCAAGGTCAGGGAGTTAAAACTCCTAAAAGACTGAGCACAGGGCTTTCCCACACCTGGAACACGGTGACATCCTGCACCTGAGCCACCTCTCAGACCCCAAAGCCCTGGGCAGCCCTGGATGGTGGCTCACATTCCTTGGAAAGGCTCAGGAGCACACACACTCCCTACAGTCTCTTTCCAGGCACCCTGAATTGCAGACTCCGAGGGCGGATGACTGAAAGGAGGAACATGATCCCAAAACTTCACAGTCATACTCTCTCCTCTCTGATCTGCCTTCGAAGATGTCAAAGATGTCAAGAAAACCACAAAGGACATTAATCTCCTTCAAGCCACCTCTGAACTGACAATATGACCCACAGGCCACACTGTCTGTCCCCTCAGGGCATCCCCAGAGTACAGAACACCACACAATTGCTTTATTATCTGCCACAGGGCCGTGCCAGAAAGTGGGGCTATTGTAAAGGTCTTTTCAGTACTGAATTATAGCCCTTGTCTTCAGATGAAACACATTGAACAGACACTTGAAATGGAGCACAGCCCTTCAGAAAACAGAATAAAAAAAAGCTGTAACAATCCTGTGGCAAAGCTTGAGCTAAATATAAAAAAGCCCAACTGTGAACCATGTTTGTGAAGTGAGCAGCACCATGTTTCCAAGCTCTTGGGTTAGTTAAGAGCCTCCTGCCCCTGCACAAGCGCCCAAGAGCAAACAAACAAGTGAGTAAATTCTTCCACTTGGGTGTAGCCAGGCTGCTCGGGGCCTGGGAAACCCTTGCTTGCAAAATTTTTTTGGCAACAAGCAGCAGAGCTTTTGGCTTTCACTTCTTGTTACTACTCTGCAGCTAAGCAGATGGGCCCTCACAGGCTACCAAGGTGTTTAACATCCTTTGTGTCACCGAGCTGCACATCTCCTCAGAAATTAAGAACAGAACTGTCAAACCAGGAAGGTATTTTTAGTTTAAATAAAGCAATCCCCTGAAAACAGGGTGGAACTTTTCAGGTCTGCTCATCTCACCAGTACACAGGCACAGGGTGCCCAGGGAAGCTGTGGCTGCCCCATACCTGCAAATGTCCAAGGCCAGGTTGGACAGGGCTTGGAGCACCCTGGGACAGTGGAAGGTGTCCCTGCCCATGGCAGGGGGTGGAACTGGATGGGCTTTAAGGTTCCCTCCAACCCAAACCAGTCTGGGAGTCTATAATTCAATGTATTTGTGCTGAATTCATGTTGTAAGGCTGACCCACTCCCTCAGCTGCCACTTGAACCTGAGCAGCTGGAGAGCTCTGAACCAGAAGCACTTCCATCATCTGCTTGACTTCCCTGCTCCATCTACAGGTCCTGACTTCCAGAAGGCTGAGATGCTTTGTAATTAATCAGATATAACCACCACACTTGAGGTCCCAGGAGCAGCCAGCCTGACTTCCCTCACCAATTTGTGTTCTTTTTATAAACCTTTCATAAAGGAACCAGAGGAAGACAACTATGTAGGACAAGTCTGCAGGCAAATTTGCTCCATGGAATCAGTCACCCTTGTTAATGTGACAGTTGCAGTTTAAATTCCACCATGAAAGTCATGTTTGATGAGATGATAAATTTGCACAAAGGTGACAAGTCTGCAAACAAATCGATGTCAGCGTGACAAGCCTGAGAACAAATACCACAGCTAAACAAGAAGCATTTGTACACTTACTCAGAGCAATAACAGACTTTAAGAAAAAAATTGCCATTCTTTATTAGTGAGCAGCTGGAATGATTTTTGCACCACTTCTCTTAAGACCCAGTTGACCTGCTCAGGAGAAAGCAGTGAGGACAGAAACCAGCTGTGCCCAGCCAGGGTTTCTTCATCCTCCTCAGACAGACTGGCAAATCATCAGTACCAATGGCTCATGGGCTTATCAGGCCTGTTCATCTCATCAAAAGCAAAATTGGTTCCTACTTCACTGTACCAAGCCACGTGATAAGTTACTTCTGTTTCTGAGTCCTGAGTTTTTCTACTCAGAATGTATCCCTGTTTTTTATGTGCTGAAAAGTCAAAGACATCCAGGGTTCCATCCCTGACACGTGCCGTGTTTTTCCCCACATCAGGTACTCCACAAACCTCAAAAGGCTCACATGCCACAACAAAACATTAAAAAAACCCCATATTAAGGATGTTACAATACCTGCAACAGGTCTTCACTGAGTACCTCTGTTCTCTCAGCCCTAAGGGAGGAAAAAAGACCATTGTCAGACAATTGGCATGTTCAGGGTCAAAGGCTGCCTCAACAATTCCAACAAAACCTGCTCAGTTCCAAGTTATAATCCCATTACTGCCACTGCTGCAAACACCACCATGTTCACCATGCCACAGGGAGCTCGGGGAACCCTGACATCCCTGGAATGCCCAGCCCACAGCACAGATCCATTGCACCAAGCTCTAAATGGTATTTCCAACTGCACATGGAATAATCCAAAGCAAACTGGAATCAATGCACCTGAGTGTAAAGGAATATAAAACCATGAGAAGAACAGGAGAGTCACCTTCATGTCTTTGTACTGGAGCACTGCAGAGCTTTATCCACCAGCAGTGGGAATGGCAGCCTAAAGCTTCCCTTAACCCCACACATGCACAACCTTCACCAGAAACCTCCCAGCACCTCATCTTGCTGAACTCTCTAACACTAAAACAGAGGACTTGGTACTTGAAAAGCTCATCAGAAGTTAATAGTATTCCCAGCAAAGTCTGCCTTCAACAGAAAACCCCTGAGTGCTTCCACACACTTCCCGACAAAATACATCACCTGTTACAGACATTCTCCTGTCTTTACACACACACTTCCACACCTTTTGCTGTCCCAGTTTACACAAACTTTAAATTGTTTAATGTTGACACAGGTTTATTTATTGTTGGCTCATTGGCTCTAACAGTGCTTGATCCTCCCTTTGCCAGGCCTATAAAATAAATTTAGTTCACCCTACTCTGCTGCTCACCGTTTACTACACATCTACACCATGAAGCACTTGGAGGGACTCCAGGACACTCTTTTCCTGTTCAGAGAATTTCCCCTGCTGCTGCCAGAGTCCCTCAGCTATTCTAGATTTTATCAGATCCTGCAATCTGTCAAATAATCCACTGCAAACCTGAGCATGCACAGAAAGCTCATGTTCCTGATCAAGCCTCAGCAGCTGAATGTGCCAAAAGCCTCCAAGGACAAGATTCCTGCAGGTTTGGGTTGGTGTTTTTAAAACATTTATTTGACTTCAATTTCACAGCACATTATCTGCTTGAACTAGTTGTGAACCATAAGGTGTTTAATAATTAAATGCCAGAATAAAGTAGAAGCTCAAAACCTCAGCCAGACACAGACAAAAGCAGCTGAAATACTCTGACAGCACTGGAATATTTATTTGTTGAGGAAAACACAGACAAGATTGATAAACTTTTCTCCCACCCAAGTAGAAATATTTTGTCTGATGGAAATTATATCCTGTTAGAGAGTAATTATTTATACTTATTATTATTTATATATATATTTTAGCCCTGCAAAACCCACTCTGCTTTAGCCACAACATTAATTCAAACCCCCTCAAATACCAGAACAGAGCTTCCATACAACTTTAGGTTAATACAAAGTTTGATTTCTCCTTCCCTTCCTTTTTCCTAGGATATCCTATCCACTGGAGAGAAAAGCAACAATGGCTCAGTACTGTGCTAGCAGAAGTTTGTTCCCAGTTTAAGTGTGGTCACCCACATATTATGGATCATTGTGTGTGAAGTGCAAAGTAATTTTACTTATTTTTCTTAAGCTCTCTTCATACACTGAACTGGTTTCTCCAGGATCTAAAGCCCCAGCTGGACAATCCAGATCTTCACGTGGGATGCTCTTCCCAGCCCCGGGTGGCAGCAGGAGCGTGGCCAGGCCAGGCAGATTCAGAACAGTCCCTGGTGATGATGTCAGGTTCGGAAGTGCAGTGAGGGAAGACCTCACCCTTCCTGCAGGCCCACATTCCACCTTTAATAAGGAAGCCAAGAAAGAGCCACTAAATAATGTTGTTTTTCAGTGATCACAGCCATGAAAGAGAAAACACAACCCTGCGACAGCAGCGCAGCCCATCTCCTCTCTGCACAGGCGAAAGCAGCAAACCATCAAAGGGACTTGGCTCCTTTGGAATTAACCTCTGTCTCCCTTGGAATTACAGGTATGACCAGTTTGAAGTTTATATCCAACTGCAGCTTCCAGGGATGCTAATTCTTTCTGCCAGCTAATTAAGGAAGGAGCAAACTTCTAAAAAAGAACAGATTTTCTTTTTCACTGCTGAACTTCTGTCCTCAGCCCTTGTTAGGGCTTATTTGCACCTTATTTAATTGAACTAATGAAGAAATCCTTTTGGAATCAAGAACTGGAAGCCTGAACTGCAGAGTGTTCCCAAGGGCTTTCCCAAGCCCAGCAGTGCTGGTCACTGGCCGCCAGCCTGGAGACCCTTGTACTGGAGCTTCCTTCCCCCACAGGACACCCCGAGCACAGCCCAGCAAAGCTGAGCGTCTGAAGGCCAGACTGCAGCAGCCAGGGCTGTTTACATTCCCAGAGCTCAACTCCACTCAGTCCAAGCTGTTAAATCTGGGTTGCAAAACGAGGTTCCTCCAAGCCATTACTAATGGGGAAAGCACGCCCTGCCCAGCCCCTCCCGGGGCCCCCACTACGGGATGGTCCTGCAGGAGCTGTCTCTGTGCCTCGGGAGGACAGGATCCACAGGGAAACGGGGACCTGCCTGGCCCAGAGCCTCCCCACACCGCTGGTGACAGAGGTGGCAGCCCCAGAGCTGGTGCTGGCAGATGGGACAGAGCAGGGCATGAGCAGCGGCCCGGGAATGTTGGATTGGGCACGCAGGGCTGGCACCCCACCTCCCACAGCAACAGCACAGGGGCCTTCAGCTGCACAAATCCAAAATATCTGCCAGCCTGGCAGTGCTCCACTGGAGCAGAACAGAGTTGCTCCCCTGGGAAAGAAGTTTCTGAGAACTGAAGCTTCTCTGCTATACCACCAGAACCCTGACATGAATCAACTGGTACTGAGGTCTTAAGTCAGCAGTAAAAAAAAAGCCTGATTGTAAAAACAAAACTGAATCACTTGCTATGGCTATAAGGAAATTTTCCCTCTTAAGGAAAAAGGGGGATAAAGCTACTGAGTTCTATGAAAGCAGTACTTTCACACAGTTAGCACAACATGCTGCCCACTGTGCAGAGCTTTGTGTGCTGCTCCTCATACCTGCACTGCCCCTCTCCTGTATGGATACAACCCCTGATTCAGCTGGGATATAATAACTGGAATAATTTGACAGAAACAGTTGCTCTTCAGCCAAATCAGCTCCCCCAGTTCACCCTTTGGACAAACAGCCTCCTTGACACAGCTCCAAGGTGGGAACAGGCAGCAGCAAAGGGCAGGGCAGGCTCTAAGCACAGCTCAGCTGGCAGGTTCAGCCAAAACCCTGAGCAGAGCCAGCCTTGCCCTCTGTGATTTCAGGACACACAGAAACTGTAATTTTTAAGAAAACTGTTGTTTCTTCAAGTAAATTTTCTTTTCAAGACAGCAAATACAGTACTTAGCATGAAATAGGATATGGAACAGAAATGCTGGTGCCATTTCCTACTCGGGGGTGGCATGGCCTTAACTCACTCCAAGCAGAAACCCAATTGGTTTTACAGGGAAGGACTGTACTTTTTTATTTTAGACATGTTAATACAATACTTTAGCTTGCTGTGACATTTTTAAAATGCATTCCGTGTGCCCCCGACTGAACTCCTCTCAGAGTGTTTTACGGTTTAATTCCTTTTAATTCCTTTTTCCCTTCTGACTTAGCCTGAAGCCCAGCCCAACCCTGGGGCTCTGCTACAGCTCAGAGCCTGGCTCAGCCCGAGCATGGTGGGCAGAACAGCTCCCACCCCACAGGTTAAAAACTGATCCCCTCCCTTGGTCATTCTGCAGCTCCTTCATACTTCCAGCTCAGAAATCTTCTCTGTACATCTGGAAACAGCAGATGGGAATTCCTGAGATAAAAGTGTTTATCTTCCATTGGGAAAGAATTTACATTTACACATATAAAATGAAGAGGGCCTATTAAACCTGCCACTGTGAATTTAAAATAAATAAAGCTTCATCTAAACAGTATCTGAGATCTCCCTGGTCCTGCCCATCACTGGGGCATCACTCCTGAAGCAGGAATGATCTCCAAAGCAGGTCAAAGCTACAGAACCACTGCAAGAGATTTTTTCAATGGCCTGCGGAGACAGGCCAAGAGAGAATGGCTTCCCACTGCCAGAGGGATAGATGGGATATTGGGAATAAATTCTAACCTGTGAGGGTGGGGAGGCCCTGGCACAGGGTGCTCAGAGAAGCTGTGGCTGCCCCTGGATCCCTGGAAGTGTCCCAGGCCAGGGTGGACAGCCCTTGGTGCAACCTGGGATAGTGGAAGGTGTCCCTGCCCTTGGCAGAGGGTGGGATTGGTTGGACTTTAAGGTCCCTTCCAACCCAAACCATTCCACGATTCTTTGAAATCCACACTCCTGAAAGGCTGACCAGGAAGGAACGAGAGCAAACCTGACACAAGAGCCATAAAAACTTGGCCATTCCCAGCAGAACAAGTGACTCAGTTGAAATGTCAGTGTAGAAACAAACCCCTGACTCACCCAGCACTGGGCGGGGGCCCTGGCAGAGGTGATGCCATGGGAGGGCAGTGACAAGTCTGCAACCCTGGAAAGCTTTCAGTGGAAGCAAGGAGACATCCTCCCCAAACTGGAGACAGAACTAAAGCCAGCCTTCCCTGCTGGGTGGTTTTTCCCTCAAACAAAGGCTGTGTTTGTTACAAGGAGTAACCAGCTCAGCTCGCTGGTGAGGTAACGCTGAGCACCTTGGCGGGCTGGCAGCACATCCTGCCTGCTTTCCACATACAATAGGCAGCACTGGCTGCCAGGAAAAATGAAAGAATCAGCAACTCTGTTCCAAAACAAGGAATCCAGAAAGAGATGACAATTTCCCTTCGAAAAGGTTTGCCTTTCTAACACTCACCGAGACAAACTTCACAGAAAATACAACTCCAAGCTGTTTCAGGACCACCAACTCACTCCTCCCTGTCTGACCTTAGGCTAATTTTTGAAGGGAAACCAGCATGACCCAAGAGAAGCATCAATATTCTGAAGTGGGTTTCAAATGTTCAAAAATAACTCAGAGAACACTGTCAGGTGATAAGTCACCACTCGCTTTCAGTATTAGTATTTAGGGAACACCATACACAACCAGCCATCAGTACGACTTTCAGTTTGCCTCCTATCCTCATTTTCACCCCAATTAACAATGTAAGCTTTTGCACAAGTATTAAAATTTATTTAATTGTAAATCTGGTGACCACAGATGCTTCAGTGACCCAGAAATCCCACCAAAGGCTGCTGTTTTGGAACTCACCCACCAGCTGCAACTCCCGTGCTTCCATTCCTTTAGAAGAGCTTTCAAATTGGTGCATCACCTCCAAAATATTTCAGTGATGCAAACACCTCAGAGCTGCACAACTACAATTCTGGTCTCAATGAGTGGATAGACTTCTGCTGCTTTGCCTTCCTTCTTCATTATCTCCACTGAGTTCCCCCATGAAACTGCGCTTGGTCACTCACTCTGAAAGCTCAGCTTTGGTCTTCCGCCTCAGCCACGGATGTGGGAGCAGGGAGCTGCCTGCTCTAATGAGAGGCAGAGCAGGCTTCAGGGAGATAATCATCTTGGAAGGAGAGCAGAGTGCTCCTGTGCAGAGCAGGGAAACCCAGGACAGACTCTTCACAGGAGGGGACTGAAATTCCTGCTTTGGTGAAATGGATCCAAGGCTGGTCTCTGGAGTGAGGCAGTAAATTTAGCTCTGGAGAACAAGCACAGCTCAAGCTAAATCCTATTTTCAGGCTGCTCTTGGAGGGACAGGCACTGCAGCAAGGCCCTGCACAACTTCTCCTTGTAAAACACACACTGAGTGGTTTTAATATTAGACCTTGAGAATTCCACCAAATATGGTGCAGTTCAACAAAAGCACTGTTGGCTTTAGTGTAACAAAGTTGGGTAGATCATTTTGAGCCACAGCACTGCAAATTTGAGATGAATTTAAGCTGAACTTTCTACAGGCAAAAATACAATCGTGGTCTAAAAGTAGAAGCCCATTTAGAGCAGTTTTGTTTAAAGGGAGGAAGCGATGTTTCAGTGAACAGCCTGATGAGTCCAACAGCTTGTGAACTTCTGGGTACAAATGAAAATTTACAATTCAGTGCTTCCAATGAACTACTATCCCAGCAAATCAAATACTGACTGCTGACCTACTATTTCATACCACGGACCAAGTCACAGCTAATAAAGCTCTCCCCCATACTCTTTTTGACTTTGAAAAACCCCAGACCTCTGTCAGGCAAGTAACAATGTGGCTTCTTTTAAAAGAAGTGCATTTAATTTGTGAAACCATTAATAGCCTCTGAAGGAAAAGACAAGTGCTGCTGCAGGGGATTAACATTCTAACTGCTAAAATCCAGGCAAGGTAAAATCCAGCAGTGGTCTCATGTTTTGCTCCCCAAAGAAAAAAGTCCTGTGACAAGCTGTCATAAATTAGTGACCAAAAAACCCCAAAGGACCTGAGACAAACTTTTTAAAGTTTCTGGTGTAGCTTATCAAATCATAATGTATTTCCTATGCTTTGCTTTTTCCCCCTCAAGTACTGCAATCTACATTTCTCATGCTACACTTTAGAACAGAACTTGAGCTTTCCAAACATGTCAGTTTATTAACATAACTTATTAAAAAAAGTACACGACTTATTAAAAAAAAGTACACAAACATCCTCCTCACCATGTCTTGGTAACTGCCTTTAATATTTAACTGCCCGGTATTTATTTACATTTAAAAGTTTATTCTTGCACAAGGTCTTTACCTCTCTCCCAAGCAACACCCTCTTACTTACACAGAATCATTTATGTAAAATTAGCCGGGTACAGTTCTGCTATAAGACACAATCGAGCAGAAAGCAACCTAAATAATTCCTGAATTGTTATTCCTGAATGTCAGGTGTAATTTTACAACCCCTGCATGCCAACACAACAGTAGGTGCTGCCAGAACAGGGATTCCTGTGCTTTGTGCTCTGGCAGTGCTCAGGCCACAGCAGCAGCTCCAGGTGAAATTTAACCTGGGCACTAGGAGCAAGAAATGATCCTGCAGCACCTTGGGACCAGCACCTGGCCAGGGCTGCTCACCTTGGCCTTCCACAGCCAGGGCTGCTCACCTGGGCCCTCCAGGGCACCCAGGTCTGTGCCAGCTCCAGTCATACCCACGCCAAACTCACGGCACAGAGCAAGCGCTTCACCCCCCCCACTCAATTCCCTACAACCTCTCTCCTTCCAGGGGCCCTGCCTGAAATACACCCCCTTGCCAAATGTACATCCTTACAGCCCTGCCTGTAGCAGCAGCACCTCAGACTGGAATCATACCCAATAAAAGAAACTGGTTCCCAATTGCCTTGGCCTTCTCCTTGGCCACCCCACGGGCTGGGGAGGCGGCACCAGCACAGGCTGGATAGGGACAGGGAAATCTGTCCCTTTCAGCAACAGCAGCTACTTAAGATCAGCTTAAACTGATCATGAAACTGCACCCTGGGGCCAACATTTCATTCCCACGAGGTGACATCAGCTGGCAGAGCTGCTGACAGAAGTGGCTGTGTCCTCCCTCCTCCCACTCTAGCTCCCTGGCCCTGCAGGAGCATCCCCACTGTCAGCAGCTCCAAGGACTGCCTGGCTCAACATCCACCTGGCTGGGAGAAAAGGCATTTTCCAGTCGGGGACCAGAGGTGGGAGCACAAAGGACTGGGAACAAACGGAAGGGCAGCTCAGGAATCAGGGCTGGCAGAGCTCTGGGCACTGCTGCACAGCCTGAAGCAGCTGAATGTCTGAACAGAGCCGAGGCAGCAGCTGAGAGCTCTGGATAACAGGAGGGTTCAGGGATTCCCTACATGTGGCTTTGGCAGCTTTCGGATTTAAGCAAGTGCAGTCCCCTTGCCAAACCACCTGCTGACATGAAAACTCCTCCACATGTGAAAAGGGAATAAAAAACCCTACCAAAACACCCTCCAACATCTCCTCAGCTTCCAAACTGGTCCTTGATTTCCACTCTAGCCACTAGACAGGTGGATTACCACCATCTCAAGACATTTTTAAGCTTTATGATTTCTTTTCCCAGAAGTCTTGCACTGTCAATTGCTGGAAAGGACTCCAAGAAGCAGCACTGCCTTTTCCACAGACGAACTGTTTACAGGACAGACATGTCTGAATAGGAAAAATATGCACTACAGGAATGAACAAAATACACTGAACTGCTGAAAAAACCCTGGGTGTTTTTTGCGTATTTGGTTGCTTTTTTCCGACTTTGGCAATGCAAGGGGGATGGCTTCACATAGACAGAGAGTAGGTTGAGATTAGATATTAAAAAGTAAGTTCTTCCCTGTGCAGTGGGTGAGGCCCTGGCACAGGTTGCCCAGAGAAGCTGTGGTTGCCCCATCCTGGAAGTGTCCAAGGCCAGGTTGGAGGGGACAGCCTGGGACAGTGGAAGGTGTCCCTGTCCATGGCAGGAAGTGCAACAAGAGGAGCTTTAAGATCCCTTCCAACCCAGACTATTCCAGGATCCAGTGATTTCAGCCTTGCATAAGGGTCAAAAAACTCCAGTCCAGAAACAATCATTTCACCAAAGGTAATGCTGCTCTTTTTTAATGTATTGCCCACCCTGATCTATTTTAAGTTCAGGGATTCACAAAACTGGCAAGAGAAAGCCTTGGAGAAGGAACCTAACCAAATCAACACAAGAAGCAAAACAAGGAAATGCAGAAAAGGCAGAACAATGAAGCAGGAATAGAAAGTCAGGCTGCAAAAAGGGGCTGGAAGCTCAGAAATAATAGTAAAAAACCTATAAGGGAATTCAGGGATCTGAAGTTATATAAAATCAGCTGGTGACAAACCAGGGATTATTCCCTATGCCCACGATTTCACAACGGAGCCTTTGCGCTGATTTCCTGAGCGTGGCCGTGATTAACAATTAACGGCTGAGCCCTTGATTACGTTTCAGCAAGAGCAGGCGAGGCTGTGGCAGTGCCCGGCATCCCTGCCGTGAGCAGGCCCGGCCCAGCCCCGGGATCCCGGCGCTGGACACAGCTCCTGTTTTGCTGTTGCTTAGACACAGCACACACGAGTGTGTCCAGCAGGAGAGCTGCGCCATTCCCACCCTGCCAGGAGGCTGCTCCGCTCTTCCAACACGAAACTGAAAGTTAACTCCATCCCTACCTTTCTGAGAAGGAAACGGGAGCCTCGCACTAATCGAGGTTTATGATCCTGCATGTAAAACACACGCCTGGACCTGCTGTTACAAAACCAGGATTACTTGAGCCTGCTGTTCTGTTCCTACAAAAAATAGCAGCTCAGAACACTTAATCTGCGTGTGAAATCACTTTGCAGCAGGGCAGACAAGCTGAACCCTCAACCCAAACAGAAGCTGCAAACTCAGCTCACACATTGATTTCTCTGTGTGAGAATATCAGGGTTTTAGCTTCATCTCCTACAGAAAATAGAATTTTTAATCTGGGGATTGATGTTTCTTAACAATTGCTTGATATTTATATGTGAAGAGTCTGCATTTGAGTAACTGCTGTACTTTCCACAGCCATATCTCAGCTGTGACTTTTCAAACCGCCTGCAGGACAATTTATCTTCTAAAAACCGGCCCATCTTTAAAATTAATTTTCCTGTCACTGGCTAAAGTAGCTTTCTTAGCTTTGAACACGGAGGATGTGTGTTACTTGTGTACACAACAGCATTAACAGCTCTCACCAGTGACCTACCTTGTCTGTGCCAATTCAGCTGAAAAAGCTACCACTTATCCTTTCATTAATTTTAAATTTCACTCTGGAACCATCACTGGGATCTTGAGAAAACAGTGAGGTTATGTACACAAAAATTTCAGTGCAGCAATCTGGAGCACAGGAAAACTTGCAAGACAGAAGGAAAAACTCCTCCTCAGCTGACCCTTCAGACCCAAAGGCTATTTGGCCATTTTGCACCTCGGTGTGTGCACCCCGCTGGCTCTTTGATTCACTCCCCTGCAGTCAGTCCAGGATGTCCCTGTCACTCTGCAGTGCAATTAACTCTCCCAGACGACAATCCCTGTCCAGGAAAAAAGGCTCCACCTCAGCGAGAGGAGCACTTGTGACCTCACCCAGCTGGCCTGGGTTTGAGGAGCTGTTTCCTGGTGAGAAGCAGCAGTGGCCAAGGAGAAGTTGCACAAGTATCCCCACTGTCCTATGGATCAGCCCTGGAATAGCAACTACAAACTCCAGGGTTCTAAGGCTATTTGGTTCCTAAGGAATAAATTTTAATCAAAACCACAGAATCCTGGAATGGTTTGGGTTGGAAGAGACCGAGGATCAAATTTAACCTTCAATCAATTTAACCTTTACCTTTAACTGGTACCTATAACAGTCAAACAGCCTAAAAAATGAGGAATCTAGAACATTAATCTCTTAAAATCACTTGTTGTGTCACCACCAACTGCTGTGGAGGCACTGGGTTCTGAATTACTGAAATCAGACTTCCTTACCCAGTTTAACTGGTGTTTAATCAAACTCAAATGGTTTCAGATCAGAGCTGTGCCTCAGCCAACTGCTGCCTTAGACAAGGCCCAACACCGTGGGCTGGAGGTTCTCCTAAAATGCCAAAAAATGGAGCTACTTCATTTAAGTCACAATTCTTTTCTTTCTAGAAACTGTGCAGAATATTAGAAAACATTTCTAACACAAGAAGATACTTTTCATTTAACCCCATCCTAAAAAGATCCTGTTATTTGGCATTTGATCATTGCTAGTACAACGACCTCTAACAAGCAGCTCTGGCCACAGATCCAGTATCATAACCTAAAAATACCATTCAAGTGTCTAAGAAATAAATGTATTTGCTTTCATCAATTCCAAGTGTATCCCATTACAGCATCAGGCTGAAACAGACTGTTACATCACTTCTGGCTATTTCAGCAGATCAAATAATTACTATTTCAAGATTTTGACTCTGGGCATAACCTGATATTAAAATTATTCACTCTGAAGAACCCCTATCAGATCAAAGTCACAATCAAGGAATCATCCATGCCCAAAGATGGGGATTACTTTGTTTATATGAATAAATATCAGGACAAAAAAAGGTACCTCCTGTGCCTTCAGCTGAGCTGCTGCCACTAAGGCAGGTTCAGGTGTACTTTTACCTTCCTATTCTGCTGTTATGTCAGATACCAAAACCTCTACCCTGGATGCACCTAACCCCTATGGACAATATCCCTTCCTACTCCTGCAGCTCCCTCTGCTTCCCCGAGTGCTTCCCCCCCAGCAGCAGCACAGCTCCGGCCAGGAATGGCAACTCCGGCTTCAGTTACAGCTGTGAGATCGGCTGGGCTGCACCTCAAACCCTCCTGAATCCACCTGAGAATCACCTGCACAGAAAGAGGACTCTTTATTCTTCATTTTAAGGCACTGCAAGACCAGGCTTTCTCGAGACAGAGGCTCCCTTTATCCTCTCATGGTCCTGACCCCCAGCAGAATAGGGAGCCCAAGCTGATGCAGCCAGAGCAGATCCCACAGTGTCTGTCTGGATTGTGAATATTTTATCAGTCCTCTCATCTGCTTCATCAAGCAGCAGCTTGAACAGAGCCAAAGGAGAAGAGGACACACATGCAAGAAGGCAATTAATACTACCCAAATCCCCCCAGTTTGGAATATTTTCTTTTTCTGCAACAAAAATCTCAAGTATTTTACCCACTGCCCACTCAGCACCTGATACACAAGTTGGACACAAAGTTACATAGTTACTTTTTTCTTTTGACCAGTAGGCTTTAGCTGGTTCCTACTGGAATTCACAACATTTATTATTCAAGTCAACAAAACTTAGTTTGTTGTTTAGTTTCCTCTGGGAAAGAGAAGCTTCAGGGTGACCTAATTGTGGCCTTCCAGTACCTGAAGGAGCTGACAAGAAAGATGGGGAGAGACTGTTCACAAGGGCCTGGAGTGACAGGCCAGGGGGGAATGGCCTCCCCCTGCCAGAGGGCAGGTTGGGTGGGATACTGGGAAGATCTGGTTCTGTCAGACACCACCAGGCAGAAGCCACCCCTGGCTCAGAGCTGGGAGGACACACGTGGGAAATGCCACCCACAGGATCCTGGGCCTCACACCCTGCCAGCGTCACCGCTTCTGGACGTGGGCAAGGCACAGGCAGCCCAGGCAAGGCATTCCCAGGTTTCATGTGGTCTGGAAGCAGATCACAAGTGATGAGGCGTTTAAAGTGAGGGCTGAGCAACTATTTACTCATTGATTTAAAACCCAGTGCTGCCCTTGTAAGGGCACGAGAAAGAAAAAGAAGTTTCTTAAAAACACAATGTAATTTCTTAAGTGTGTAATCTTCAGGACTCTTAATGACCTGGACTTTAAACATGAGATCATCTTGGCCCGTGAGGAATTAAGAGATCCTGATAAACTCACTGCTTAAAGGAAACACCAAAACTAGGTCAGAATACACTGTTTTTTTTCCTGTTCACATCCAGAACCTCTGGTCCTACCAGGGCTTCCAGCACAGCAATCCAGCAGCTCACCAGAGCAGCAGCTCAGCATCAAAGGTCTCCCCAGCTCTCCAACGAGAGAGAACAGTGGAAGAAACTCACTACAAAGTCCTCACCTTCAGTAAATTCAGGTGATTTTTCCTTTGGCTTCAGCAATCTGCTTTGAAGGGGATATTAATCAATGGGATTAACAGATATGCTCACAAAATTCAATCTAGGCCACAGTTTGGACCCAATTTATAACCATCCTTTTCTGGAATTATTTCTAGAATCTGTGGTTTATGACTGTGATAATACAGTCCCAACCCCTCCACCGGTGCCAAGTCTCACCACAAGCTGCAGCCCCAAACAGAACACATAATAGCTGCCTGTTTTTCTATAATTGGAAGTTTGTCCTGGTAGAAAAATCCAACTCCCAAGCTGCAGAAGCCATTACATTGTGTCAGAGGCCCCCAAAGGGTGCAGGAAACAGACAAATGCACTGATACCGAGAGACTTTGTTGACCCTGCTGGGGCTGAGCAGTACTCAGGGGTAACTGAGCTCTTTCCTTGCTCCCACCCTGCATGGAAACTCCACTTTGCCAAGTTTTGTGCCTGTGCAGAGCCCCCAGGACCCTGGGAGTGGCAGGTAAGGAATATTTAGCAGCTGTGTGTGCCAGCTCCCTTCAGCACGTGCAGCTCCTGCCATGCTCCCTGTCCAACAGCCCCACTCCCCACATGGTTATTCCAGTGAATATTCCAGTGATCCCCGGGCTATTATTCCCTGGGCTGTCATTCCCCCCTGCTTTGGCATTCACACACACTTTGTTCCCACCAGTGCCTGACCTGCAGCCCCAAACCCTGCCCCTGCTCAGGAACACGCAGCCCCCTAATTAAATCCACTCAGACTCCTTTAAAGCCATCATTGGATTCAGCTGCCATCCAGAAAGATCTAATTTCCTAATTAGAGACCTGGAACTTCATTTGGAGATAAACAGGAAATGCTTAAGATAACAATTATAAACACTGAAATGAGATTTTTCTTTACATGAGCACTCTGATGGAGACAAATGCCAACCTGCAAACTCCCCATAAATATGAAATTATTTCAATGCTGTTTACCACTTTTCCAAATATCTCTGCCAAACACAACAAGCAGTGCAAGTAAATAACACTTAGAAGATTTAACTTCTACTAAAGGATTGTTGGGTGAGCCAGAGATTTTCAAGTACTGGGGTCATATTCAATTTTTTTTCCCTACACAAGAACCAGAAAAACATTAAAGAAGAAATTCTTTGAGAGTAAATGGCGCTGTAGGGTTAATGTCACATTGATGGAAGCATTAAGAGAGATGGATGCACGCTTGTTTTATCACCCTGGATGCCTGAAAAAGCAAGTTTCGAAGTACTAGCAACACAACATGAAGAAGCAGAAAAACCTTCCTTAAGTAATAATATACAGAACCATTCTGGGAAAGACAAGAATCAATGGATAATGCTTCAGCAGGGAAAAAAAAAAGGAATAATTTAGACCATCCACATTTTCCATGAAGTATTACTAGAAATTATTGCTTTCCAGCAGGTTTTCCATGTACAGATAAATGTAGCCAGCTCCTCCTTGTACAACATTCCGATAACAGGCACTTTAACATAACTTGCTTTAATACAATAATTATGTTACAACTCCAGTTCCAACTCAAGACTTGCACATTGCCAAGAGGCTTGAAGAAACACTAAATATAGTTCAGCACAGTAACTTTTATGCAGGACATGAGCTATTAAAAGCCATGTTCCAAAACTCCTGGTGAGTCACAGCAATGCCATGAGTACAGGGCCTGGAAAAACCAATTTGCACACAAGGCGTTGTATTTGAGCAGTGGGAAACGAGCACAGAAGCTACAGTAAGTCAGCCTCCTGCCTAAAACCAGAGCCTTCTGAGGCACTTTGTGGGCTCTTCCAGATTTCTAATTAGTCAGAGCTGCCTGTCCCTGGTTTAAATTACTGCAAGAGCCTCAGGGCAGATCGAGTATCTCTCCCAGAAAAGGCAGTAAGAAAATCCACCTGTCTGATCTTGGGTGACTTCACCAGACCCAAACCTCCCCAGCAGTTGTCTGGAATCATTTTTAATCAGAATGATACTCAGGGATTGCACCTAAAGGATGAAGAAAGAACCTGATGGCAACAACAACAGCAGCAGTTGGTCCCCAGAGGCCGGAAGCCCAACTCGTGAAGATTGTCACAGCCTGAAATGTCATTAATTACCAACCTGAGTCCTGTAAGCAAACAGCACGATCCAAACCTCTCCATGGGCTCATTCCTCATGGAAATTACTCAGCTATGTAGTTCAAATGCTTATTAGTGTATCAGTGCAAAGCTTTGATGACAATAGCTCTGAACATTTATTTTCATTAGGGATGACTGCAGCTATAAAGGAGAATATTCCCAAGCTTCTAATCAAATCTGTCTCCTTTGTAATTTATAAAAGAGCATGGAGACTGAGACAAGCACTTGTAGACACGTGAAGAATTACCTTGCTGACATCAAACACAGTATCTTTTAAATTTCTGAGCCTAGCACTCAGGTGCCCTGCTGGAGTGAGGATCTGTTCAGGAAGCACCCCAAGGGAAGGTACAACCTCACCTCCCCAAATCCGTAAGACAGCACGTCCCAAACCACACAACTGCCATTTCCCAGGGCTCTGTGCTCAGGCCAAACACACACAACTGTTCCCAGTGAATACGAGCCTTGGGCCTCTGAAGAGATGAAGGTTTAGAGGAATTAGAACAGAAATCCCATTAAAAGCAATCCCAGCACATGGCCTCTAAGGAATCACAGGCCACCTGAAATTCATGAAGTTCAAAACTAGTTATTCCTTTCTTCTCCACTCCCTCCCCAACTAATTTTTTTAAGCCTAACTTAACTTTCCAGATGTTTGCAGCTGGATTCAGGATGTAGCTCAAGATAAAGTTAGCACTGAGCTCGTTCCTCTGGGTGATCAGCCCTGTGCCTGTTGTGGGCAAGATGCCACTTTATGGCAATGCATTAATTCAGCTCATGTGGAACTAATGATTTCCTGGCAAGCCCTGCCTCTGCTCACCTGCAGGTCCCAGCCCTGCTGTTTGGGAATTATCCTGACTGGATGTGAAAGCCTTCAGGATGCCAAGAGCACCAACACACACTGGGACTCACGGTTCACTCCTCCAGCTAAGCCTGCCCTGAGAATGTTGTGATGCCACCTCCAGTGACAGGCTGTGTCTCAGTCACCTAGCCCAGGCTCTGATATTTCACTTTTCACGTTTCCCAGAGCTTGTGCTGTTCCCCTCAGCAGCACTGACAACAAATCTGTCCAATATATGAAATATAAAGTCCTCAGCAGCAGATTGAACACTTAAGGCAGCCAAGAGCATCAATGAGATAATTGCTGCAAAATATTTAACACATCTATTAATTATTGTGGAATCCTGTTCCACTGAGTTAATCCCCTCTTTAATTAGTTTCCTACATGTATTTCATAACTCCGTACAATTCTATCCATGGACTCACAGGCTCCTCATACATGCCATTCCTCGGCTTTGATGGAGCTCTTGCCCATCCATCTTTTCTTATTTCCCATATTAAGGTGTTACTTCCCCGATGCTAGCTCTGATATTTGGGGTCCAAGGCCAAGGATGTCACCCCTGGAAGGTGGCTGGAAGAAGGGCAGTGTCATTCCTACCGTCAATCAAACAACCCTTCATTAAAGCAACAAGCCACGGTGCCAACGCGTGGCTGACGCGGGCCCAGCCCTGCTGACCTCAGGGTAACGTGGCTGCTCTCCCACACCCCATGGACAAACCTCTGAGGGAGGGAAAAACAGAGCAGGAGGAGACACCCCTTCCAAAAACAGCACCAGGAAACACAACAGCCACTCAGGGATCAGCCCTGGGGGGATGTGACCCCTCGGCACAGACCCCAAACTCCTCCTAGTGCTGCTTCTCCTGTGGAGCAGCTCATTCTCCTGCAGGGTGCCCCACACTCCAGGGCATAGAAACTCTGAGCCATCACCTCTTCAAGCATTCACACAACCAGAGGGATCCTCTTGATGCAGGACTTGCCTCTCTTCATTCTATCTCAGCACAATAAACTAATAAATGAGTTCACCAACTCAATATAACATAATATAACCCAAGAGAACACATAACATTGCCTGTAAGATCCTGCTGAATGTCTGTTATAGCTTCCGTGAATCCTGCAGTGCTTCTCAAACCAACTTTGAAAGCCTCAGCCCTGATACCTGAAAGCAAAACCCATTAAGATCTGCCCCTACGATGGGATTTTACTCTGGGAAATGAAATATGGCCTTGGCGACTACAAGAATGCTCGACTAGCATATGAAATGTGAGCAGGTGAGCAATATGAAATAGCCACAATTAATGAATATCAAACGTATAAAAACAAATGACTCAGTGTCATTCGAACAGTTTTTAATGAAAACCAATGACAGCAGTGTCTGCATTTTAGTGACACCAGACCCCCCCCAGCCCGTCCATGCCCAGGCTGCCAGGGCACCCCAGACTCCATGGCACGGGGGTGTGACAAGAATCTGCCCAGACACCACACCCGAGCACCTCACAGCCCTCACCTGCACGGCCAAAGGTCACTGCCAACCTCCCCACCCACACCTCCAAACACTGCTCCACACTCCACTCAGATTTGCCCCCGGAAGCACAAAGCACCCCAAGCTGTTTATCCTACTCAGTACAACCCGGATTACTCAAAATTCCACTTGGGATTTGGAGCTGAGGGGCTGACACATGCCAACAGGGAATGCCAATAATCCCTCCAACAGCATAAAAACTCCATTAATTCATACGAAACGGGAATGAGAGGACAAGGTCGGTTGGGAAGTTGTTCCCTCTTTAATAACAAAACAAACCTATTAAAAATCTCCTCCTTGGGCTTTATTAGCTGACACATCTGCCCTGGGTTGTGTGGGCTTCAAGGAAAATAAACACCCCGTTAAGGGAGTTATTGGAAAGGAGGCCACCAAAACATAAACTCAGATAATTAATTTATACTTTCGGCATCAGAGCAGACTTTCAACTTATACTCTTCACACAGGAACTGATTTTCAGATTAAATCTTTGCTAAAAGCAGAAGGAAGTTTCTGCAGAAAAGTATTGACTTCTGCTAGAAAAGCAATGTGGTGACATTTGCATGTTTAGCTCAGGGACAGCTGCTGCTGCAGACCACTTCCTTGTCTGGGCACAGATTTCTTACCACAGACCCGAGTTAAAAACCTTCCCAGACTCTGACAGCTGGAAACTGGTGGCAATTGTACCTACAGGGCTCCTGTTAGTTTTGTTAAAATTAAATCCTGGGGAGGCCGATGAAGTCCTGGAGAGGGCACAGTCTGAAGTCTCCTTGGATGTAAGAGAAAGCGAGAAGTAGAGCAAACACCTTAATATTAACACGGGGAGAGAGGAAACGAAAGTCGCCAAAGCGCAGACAGGAAGCGCCCGGTGCAGAGGGCCCAGCGGGGCTCGGGGAGGGGGCTCGGCACCCCCGGCGGCTCCGCTGAAGCCCAGCGGGGCTGTGACCCCCGGGCAGGCGAGGCGGAGCCCCGGCACCGACGCGGACCGAGCCTCCCGAACGCCTCTAACGCCGAGCGCCCGCGGCCGCCTCCCCTCGCGTTCCTCCGAGGCTTCGCCCCCTGAGGCCGAGACTGCGGAGCGGAGCCCCCCGCCCCCGCGCCCCGTGAGCCGTCCCCGGCGGTGCCGCCGCCCACCTGCCCACAGTCTGGTTAGCCAGCTGCTTCATGCGGTTGAACTGCTTCTTCATGGCGGCGGCTGCTGCCCCGGGCTGCACCGGGCCCTGCCGCTGCTGCCCCAGCCGCCCGCCGCTTCCTCCGCCGCCGCCGCCGCCGCCTGAGCACCGCCCGGCCCGGCCCGGCCCGGCCCCCGCCGCCTCCGCCACTTCCGGCCCCGCCCCCATCGCCCCGCGCGTGATCGCAGCCCCCCAGCCCCGGATGTCCCGCCCGCAGCTCGGATAGCGCCGCTGCTCAGCGCCACGGCTCTTCCTGCGCCGCTCTCTCGGGGGTACCGAGTGGTGCTGCTTTATGAGAGGCAGTCGGAACGAGCTCTCTGGTGGGGTCGCCCGTCCCTAGACAGCCCCAACCCTGTGTCCGGTGCTGTTACCGCTGAGCGGCTCCCGGACTACAGCTCCCGGTTTGCCTTGCGCTACCGCAACCGCTTCCTGGGCGAGGCGCTGCAGCCCGCGCACTCTCATTGGGCGCTGTGCGGATCGGCGGGCGCAGGGACCAATCGCCGCCGAGCTCCGGCGGAGGCTGCCCAATGAGAGGCGGCGGGGGGCGGGCCGCAGGGGCGGCGGCAGTGGCTGGGCCCTGCGCGCTCCATGGCGGCTGCCGCCGGCCCCGACGAGGGGGACGAGGCGGTGCGGGGAACCTGCGAGGACGCGTCCGTCTGCAAACGGTACCGGAGCCGGGGCAGCGACCCTGCCGGGCTGGGCGGTGCCCGCCGGTGTCCCTGCGCACCGGCCACGGCTCTGCGGCGGGGCTGGGGAGTGGGGGGGGCGATGGTCGGGCGGCTCCCGGGGAGCGGCGCTGGAGGAGAGCGGGAGCAGCCGCGTCCTCTCTCGGTGCCGGGGCTCTGTGCGTTTGCCCCGGGTCCGAGCGGCCGCAGGGCCAGGCTGGGGAGGCGTGCTCGGAGCTGATCCCGGTGTAAGCACCGGCTGTGCGCGGGTGAAGCCCCCGAGTCCCCCGGGTAGGACAGGGCGTGCTCCGAGCAGCAGCTCCAGGGTGCCCCAAACCTCCCCCTCTTGCTGCTGAGCCCCTGCCCGCGGGTCAGCGCAGGGTTTGTTTATAGACCAGCGTACTGGTTTAGTGGGTGTAGCCGGTATCTGATAACGTTTTGTCGTTTTTGATGTCTCAGGGAAGAACCGTCTTGATATTTTTCGGATTCTTTTCCTTCTCCCCCTCTAGGCTGGGCACTGGGAGGGGATGAGTTTCGTTGCCCCGTTGTGCCTGGGTGTGAATTTAACCTCTGTTATTGCAAAACCCTTTTGGGTTTTGTAGCAGCAGATCGTTGAGTTTGGTTGGAGAGTTTTCCTTTTAGAATCAGCTGTAAAACTCATAAATTCTGTTAGGACAGAGTAACATTGTGCTAAACTGATGTGTAGAAGCTCTGGAATAAGTGCTAACACCTTGGCATGTAACTGTGTGTAGAAGTAAAGCCTGATTTGTGTGTTTGAGGAGCTGGAGACAGACAATTAATCTTCTGGGTCCCCCAGGAGGGAATATTTGAGATTTGGGTCTTTGCTCACAAAATTTCATCCAATAGTGCAGAGGCCATTAAAAAATGCTTGTTGAATATGGCAACAGCTAAAATTTCTGACTAAACTTCATATAATCTGCTAATTCAAATAGCTCCACATATGGAACAGATTTTTACACCATGTCTGCATGTGCACACCTAGGCCAGAGGGACCTTTTGAGCCTGTGTATCTTTTAGGGTAAATTTTGGTGGCCTTATTTCCTAATTCTCTCTTTACCCTGCTGCTGGACAGATTTGCTGTAAGTGTTGGCTACTGGAAGGACCCTTACATCCAGTATTTTGTGAGACAAGCCAAAGAAAGGAAAGCACCTGAGATCAACAGAGGCAAGTTGGAATGGGAATGGGAGCACCGAACTGGTCCTGACAAAACCTCTGTACACTGGGTTTAGGGAGAGGAATTAAAACGTGAAAGAATGAGACTAGGTTTCTTCACAGCAATAATTCCATGCTGTATCTGGTCTTTTAAATATCAATCTGTAAATCAAAACTCTCTTCCTTTGCTTTCTGTGTTCTGAATGGGCTGTCTCTGTGTCAGTGTGCAGAGATCTCCTCAAAGCAATCAGTAGTGTTGGATTGACCCAGGACCACTGGGTCTCTGCAAGTGTAGAATATTCTGCTCTGCATGAGGTGAAACTTGACTAAAACTTCTGTTTACCCAAAGAGCTGAGTTTTCTCAGTGCATGAGATTTCCTTTGTAATTAAAAAAGAAAAACAAAAGCCCTCAGGTGTCTTAAAAAAGAGAGCATTATTCTTCCTACAGACTACCTAAAGGTCTTCATGAGTGCTAAACATCGAGTTTTACATGAAAATAACAACTCACCCAGGGTTTGTGTCTGTTCCAGGTTATTATGCTCGTGTGCACGGAGTCAGTTACCTGATCAAAGCTTTCCTGGAGAAGACAGAATGCAACTGTCAGATCGTTAATCTTGGGGCTGGCATGGACACCCTGTTCTGGAGACTGAAGGTAATGAGAGCTGCAGGGGACAGGCCTGGCTGAGGACACTGGGCTGTGGGGACCCGTGAGGGGCTGCTCTGAGCTCGTCCAGGCTGACCCTGGCACACAGGGCAGGTGTGCAGGGAGGCAGCACAGCAGGAGCTCTCACAGAATCCCAAAAGAGCTGGGCTTGGAAGGGACCTTTGGAGCTCATCCAGTGCAGCCCCTGGCCAGGCAGGATCACCTGGAGCAGGTGACACAGGAATGTGTCCAGGTGGGTTTGGGATGTGTCCAGAGAGGGAGACTCCACTCCCTCCCTGGGCAGCTGTTCCAGTGTTCTGTCACCTCCATGGAAAGAGGTTCTTCCTCATGTCGAGGTGGAACTTGTTGTGTTTTAGTTTCTGGCCATTGCTCCTCCTCCTGTCACTGAACAGAGTCTGGCACCATCCTGTGACAGCCCTGGGAGAGATTTGTGTGGATTGCTGGGATCCCCCTCAGCCTTCCCTTCTCCAGACTGACCAGACCCAACTCCCGCAGTCTCTCCTCATCACAGAGATGCTTCAGACCCCAAATCATCTCTGTGGCCTCTGCTGGACTCTCTCCAGCAGCTCCTTGTCTTTCTTGGAGATCAGAACTGGACCCTCCAGCTGTGCCTCACCGGGGCTGGGTGCAGGGGCAGGATCACTCCCTGACCTTTTGCCACGCTTTTCCCTTGTCCCCTGGGATTCCAGTTGTGAGTTTATTTATGTAAATCATGGAATCACAGAGCAGTTTGGATTGGAAGGAGCATGGAAAATCATCCAGTCCTACCCTCTGCCATGGGCAAGGACGCCTTCCACTATCCCAGGCTGCTCCAAGCCTTGTCCAACCTGGCCTTGGGCACTTCCAGGGATTGGACAGCCACAGATGCTCTGGGCAGCCTGTTCCATATATGGGTGTTTTTGTGTGGGTGTGTAATTCATGGAAATTCAGTTGTTCAGGTGTTGTATGATGGTATCATTGTGGGTGAACACAACTCTGAGTGAATTGTCTTCTCATTAGCATTTACATTGGTAAATTTGGGTTCTGGAGGGAGGCCTGAGGAGCATTTTGCTTGGTCACAATTCATGTATTCCATCAGTGGAAGGGAGACAGTACTGACTATTTTTCATGAGATGTGAAGCTTTTCTCTGACCTGCATTCCTATGAAAGCTCTGTCAATACAATGTTTTGGAACAGGGATTTTAAAAGCTGCAGTGGGGCCTGTAATTCCAGTTCTCTGTCCTTGTGGGGAGCAGGTGTGGTGTAATGAATGTACAGAAGCTGGGAGCCAGTTACTGGAGCGTTCAGTGCTCTTGAGTGCTGGTTTCATCTCAGAAATCCATGGGTTGACAGCCAGAAAGAGCAGCAACATCTATCACAAAGGAATTGCTGAACAGGGAGAGACTGGGCACAGCTTCTCCATCAGGCTGGGAAATGGTGCCAACATGGAATGAAGAGCTTTTCCCCTCTTTTGTAGTCCAGGCAGACTGGTGTGCTTGTGCTCTGGCTGTGGGCTGGAGGAGAGCTGGAATGTGGTCACTGTCTGGGTGAACCTGTGCAAAGCATTCCTGGTTCTTTCCTTGGTTTCCTTGCTGAAAATCATGGTAAATGCTGTGGTAGTTTGCTGTTGCTGTGCTCTGCCAGATCCTTGGCTGGAGAGTGTGTTTCAGTGATTTGGTGTCTGGGATTAGAGTCCTTCTCTCTAGAGACATCCCAAACCCACCTGGACACGTTCCTGTGTCACCTGCTCTGGGTGAACCTGCCTGGGCAGGGGGCTGCACTGGATGAGCTCCAAAGGTCCCTTCCAAGCCCAGCTATCCTGGAATTCTGTGATTACATAAAATGTTAAATAATTTCTTTAATTCTTAGAGGACTTTCTAATGACTCTCAGCCAATTTTTGTTGAATTTTAGAGGGTTTTAAGCTGTGGGACATTGTTGTACTGCTGTTAAAAATGCCAGTGTAAGCCAGACCAGAACTGTTCAAGATTTGAGGTCCTGTCTTGTCCTGTGCATGTGAAACTTGAGTGTCCCTAATTCTAGTGTCTTCCTCCAATTCCCAGGATGAAAATCTTCTCCCTAGAAAATATTTTGAAGTGGATTTTCCAATGATCGTTGCAAGAAAAATACATAATATCAAGTAAGTCTGAGGCCTGTGTTCAGCTGTGGGAGACTGACTGCAAGTCACTGTCATTATTTCATCTCTCTGCCAAGAGACTCTTCATATTCTGGGATGCGAGGGAGGTGAGGCCCTGGCACAGGGTGCCCACAGAAGCTGGGGCTGTCCCTGGAAGTGTCCCAGGCCAGGATGGACAGGGCTTGGAGCAGCCTGGGATAGTGGGAGGTGTCCCTGCCCATGGCAGGGGTGGCACTGGATGGGCTTTAGGGTCCCTTCCAACCCAAACCATTCCAGGGTTCTGTGTAGGATGAAGGTTCATTATGCAGGCAGGTGCCACGTGACTCTGCAGCCACTGTTGCAGCTTGGAGAAGATGATGTGTGAAAGCTTTAGGGAGCCAAGCTAAGCTTGCTCTGTGGCAGGGAAAGCCTCCTGACTGTTAGAGGTGATTAAGTCTTCTCTTACTGTTGAAGACAGCACTGAATTCCCAGATGTGCCTGTTCAGTTTGGAGGCAGGACAGCTGCTGCTGTAGGGGAATATCCTGTTTGAATGAATCCATTAAAGCTTATTGAGGACACATTACAGAGTACCTGCATTTCTCTTGAAGGATTCCCTCGAAACTTATGAGTAATTTGGTATAAAACTCAGCTCCAGCTTCTACAACTTGCAAAGGTTTTCCTTTCCAGCAGAGGGCAGAGATATTCCCTTGGCTGCTTTTCACACACACACACACACACGCACACACACACACATATATATATGTTAAGAAAAAAGCTGTAAGCACACTGTTAAACAGGCTTAACTGCTCTGAGATGCTTCTTCCTTCTTCCCACAGATCAAAACCTCCCCTGTCAAAACCAATTATGGAATCCCATTCAGGGGACTCTCTTCTAATAGGTGAGTCATCCTCAAACTCAGTCAGTGATGTACTGCAGCACTTTTAAAACTTTTCTGATCATTTTGTTCTGCTATGTGGGCAGGCTTTTAATGTTTGAAATGCTGTTTGGACAGAGGATTGGGAGGGAAGAGAGGCTTTTTTCTTCTCTTACAGACTCCTGCCCATTTGTTCTGTGTCATGTTAGAAATGTCTTCTCTTTAAGTGGTTTTATTCTGGCAGAAAGTTGTTGAGTTTTTTCTTTTTCTCTCATATGTAGCTCGTTTTCTGTCACAGGAAAAAAGAAAGTTCTACAGAGAGCATAGATACTGGATTAAAATATCTGTTGAGTGTTTATCTGCTTTCTGTCTCATTAAGAGCACGAGTCTTTACATTTAGCAGTTTTCACAGCAGAAACACTGGCTGTGTTTCTGAGTCCAGTCCAGGCTCAGGAGCCAGTGCTGTTTGGTACATTTTAGTATCAAAAGGATACTAATTTCAGGTGGTGTAATGTGGATGTACTCTCTTGGTTTCTAAGGTCATTATGGAACAGAAGGTTGTGGACTCCCCATCCCTGGCAGTGTCCGAGGCCAGGTTGGAAGGGGCTTGGAGCAGCCTGGGGTAGTAGAAGGTGTCCCTGGCCATGGCAGGGGTGGCACTGGATGACCTCTAAGGACCCTCCCAATCCAAGGCATTCTATAATTGTATGTTTTGTGGTAGAATAGGGACAAAACGAACAGAAAATTTCGCGATGTGACGAAAAGCAGAAAGCAGCATGGAATCTTCCTCCCCTTCATTCCTCTGTAATAAGAATTACTCTAAGCAATACAGCCCTTCATAACCCCAGTAATTTTCCATTCCTTACTAACTTTTACTATCCCATCG
This sequence comes from Monarcha castaneiventris obscurior, assembly GCA_026261815.1. Lineage (NCBI taxonomy): Eukaryota > Metazoa > Chordata > Aves > Passeriformes > Monarchidae > Monarcha > Monarcha castaneiventris. The sequence continues at coordinate 7,273,995 of JAMPIT010000856.1, read as the reverse complement.
TCCTCCCTTCCTGACGTAAAGAAACCCCCTCAACTATATAACCTCACCAGACAAGATAATAAACGCCATATTGACCATCTGCCATATTAATACTTGTGTGTCTGTGGCCCAAGCAACTCGGGAGCAAGACCGAGCTACTGTACTAAGTTCTTAAACCAGGTCGCCATTACCTCACATATCAAGAGGCATCAATGTTTGTGTCAGGACTGCACTTGAAAACCTTTTTTACTTATGGAAAATTCCCTGAGTCCCATTGAGTTCACGTTCTCAGTGCAGGTGCTGAGCTGTAGTAGCTGCTTTGGACAATTTAGGAGGGGCAGTCGTTACCTGCATCCACCATAGCAACTGCTGTGTGTGAGCAGGTGTGAGCCTAAGGCAGAGCCTGCCGTGCTCAGTGCTCCCTGCTGTGGTCACCTGGGGCCCCTTAAATGAGCACAGCTCTAGCTCAGGCTCTGGGCACATTCTGCAGCTCTTATTGCTGCACATGAGAGGGTCTTCACTTCCCAGCCCTGCAGATGTCCTTCGAAGGGCAGGGATCCCCCTTGTAGCCTCAGGCCTCCAAAGATGAAAGTCCAATGCCCCAGCTCAGAAAAAGTGCTCCTGGGGACCCTGGGGTTCCAGGCAGGCCCTCCTGGGGCATATCTGACCCCAGGGAGATCTGCTGCACAAGCACTGTCCCAGAGGCACCCATTGGGTCTGTCCCAAGGGCTGGGTGGGGTTTGTGTTCCTGAAGAGCTGCAGTAATCTGGAACAGCAAAACACCTGCAGGCTTATCAGCCTGCACTGCTGTAATCTAGGGCTGTTAATAGCCAGTTCCCATAGCACTGGGGTGTACTGGTGAGACTGGTTTCTCTGAAGCTGCTTCTCTGGTTCCTTCTCAGTGCTGGGTGTTAAAACCTCAGAGTAACAACTTTGCTGTTCCCAGGCTGGTGTAGGCTCTGTTGCACCGAGATCTTTGGGATGTAGCAGAGTGTCCAGAACATGTGAGGGTGGTGGAAGTGTTGTGGAACTCCAGTTTGAACTGACTCCCAGCCACAGGTCAGATCCAGTGAGATCCCTGTGAACTCTGGTTTAAGGATCAATTAATGGAACTGCTTCATGGGGAAGTGCCACCAGAAGAGGTGCTGGAATAAGTAGATAAATCAAACAGATGAGCAGAGAGTTCTTACAGATATCTGAAGGAACTTGACAATCAATTTACTCAGCTACTGATTGGTCTGTGCCCTCTCATTTACAACTGTCTCCAGCTGGAAGGTTATGGCTGTGACTTGGATGGGCTCCAGGGGAAATCCAGGGAACCCCATGCCAGTAGGACTGATGTCATAGGACTCTATGATAGGACTGAATCATAGGAACTCTAGCAGACAGAAATAGTGGAACACAGGAATCATAGGAGGTCTTGAGAAAGAGTCACCATGGCTTTTGGAAAGGTAAGCTGTGCTTCACAAATCGGTTGGAGTTCTCCAAGTCAACATATCTGTTGAAAAAGGACATCAGTACAGTGCTTGGATTTCAAAAATGTGTTTTGACTGTGTGCCTTGCCAGAGTGTGCCACAGAAATGGCACAGTGGTTATGGGGAAGGAATGGTTCTCATATGGATGAGGAGCTGGGATGGAGGGCGAGCATATGTTGTTAATTTTCATTATGGAGGAGATGGAGATCTGCGCTTAAGGATATGTTGTTGTTCAACACTAAGAAAAAATTGGGAAAATAGAGTGATTAGTAAGTGGCAGCTTGTTGGCAAATCCAAACTCTGAAGAGTGGTAAAGAACTGTAGAAGTATCTTGTGAAATTAGTGACTTGATGATGATTTCAATGTGGATTAATAGAAAGTGATGCACATGGGGGGAAAAACAGCTTGTGCCTCACATGTAAATGATTATTGCTGCCTTCCTGCAGGATCTGGGTATTAGAATAACTAGATGGATGAAAGCATGAGCTCAGTAATGGTGCAGAAATACAAAGTAATTTTAAACATTTTTGAGAAAAAGCTAGAAATCAACTTTGGTGCCAGTGTTGGTAGGTGTTTACTCTTTGACTTTTCCCTTTGGAGCTGCTGTTGGCCTCTGGAAGGCTGGGTATCATCCTAGGGAGACTGTAGGTCTGACCTGGTACAGCTGTTAGACTGTGGAATATTCTGGGACTACCACCTGCCGCAGGGGTGTAGGGGGCACAGGGGAGCAGCACTGCCAGGTAGGGAAATGCTGCTTGTTTTTGTGCGGATGTGGACTAGGATTTTAGAATCTTGGGGAGGAGCTTGTCCCTCCCTGTGCCTGCTTCCCCACATCAGTTCACACTCCTGTCTCTGGTTTACCAGGAATGATTTGTTCAGATTGTTTGGAATTCTGTTTTGGAGTTGTGCTAATATGGATTGCCGTGATTCAGGTTCTCTCACCGCTTTTCTGCTCACCCTGAATGTTCTCATGCCACGAAGCTGCTGCTAATACACAACTTCCTTGGCTTCAGGGCAGCATGTGCTGGGCTGCCTGTGGCCAGAGCAGGGTGTGCATGTCTGGTACAGAACTGGTGCCCAGGAATGCAGTGATGTGACCCCTGTCACTGAACAGCCCTTGCTTTCCTGGGAAGTGCTGGAGCTCCAGGGAAAGCAGTGATATCCCTGGGGCAATATCCCAGCAGATTGTTTCCAAAGTTCAGTGGCACTATCTGATGGATGTTGCTCGTGCTGGGAGGTCAGTGCTGCGCCTTTGTTACCTTGGCAAGTGCAAACTGCACCTCGTGAACTGTTCCCTTTGTGTGCCTCTCACACCTTCTGCCCTGTCTAGGCCAGCTTGGGCACTTGGTTGTTTCAGCTTCCCTCCATCCCCAGACTTTCTTGTGACCCCGTGTAGGCGTCAGGGGGACTTGCAGGCCTTGCGTGGGACTGACCCTGTGCTTCCAGGACAGGATGAGTGTGTGGCAGAGCCCTGCTGGGCTGGTGTAGTGAATCCTGAGCTGGGGGAGAGCAGCGCGCTCTCCTGCAGAACAGGCTGCAGGGGCTGCTGCTTTGTAAAGCTGCCAAAGATACCTTAGCATGAAAATCCTAATGAAATCAGTTTGAGTCAATAGTATCCTGCATGCTGTCTCTTGGAAAGCCTCCAGGAAATTGTTGCACTAATGTGAGAAGAGAGTAAGAGAAAAAAGCTGAATCCTTGTGGCAGAGGAAGAGCTTGGTGTGCCTGGAGGCTGCAATGCTGCCCTGGCAGCCGGGTTAGGGCAGCAGGGAGGGCCTGAGTCCACCCTCCAACACAGCAGTTACTTCTCCTAACATTTCTGTGGAGAAAAAATTCAATGTGATGAGGTCGAAGGGCAACTGTAAGCAGCTCCTGCTACTACTCAGTTACTACAAGCATGTCTTGTTCTATGGCTGTGAAATTTGAACCAGTTGTGTTGTTACCTCTATGCCAGAAGTCGTGGAAAATAAACATACAAGTGTGTGCCCAGAGCAAAGCATTTTCTGTTGATTATCCCTGGAGAGGTGAACCCTGTGCCTGGGCCAGGAGGGCCTAGGTGGGGTGGGCTGGGGTGGTGGGGCTCATCTTTCTCCCCTTCTCTCTCCCCTCTCTTGTATTTCTCAAATTAAATCTGAGTTTGGTGTTTCTCAAACCATCATTTCAGCCAAGTACAGAGAGAATCTTTGTGCATGGCTGCGTGTGCTGAGTGTGAGCATCACACAGATGCCCAGGGCAGCTCTAGAGGAGAACATCCAACCAAACAACCTCACTAAAAAACAACACAAGGTGTTGGTGCCTGGGTAGGAATTAGTGCCTGGAATATGGGATTTTCAGTGATTTAAGCCACCAAATGTCACTGGCTGTGCCAGCATTAGGGCAGCTGGCCTGAGTCACAGCATTGCAGTAAGAATGAACAGAGGGATTTTAACACACACACAAAATCAATTCAGTTAAAACAAACTCTTGTTCCTCAGAAGAAATCAATGGGGACCATGTGACTGTGCTGCCAAGCTGGAACTTGGTTTTTCTTTTCCAGCTGCCCTATGGATGGGCAGGAATTGTAAAATCCATTTGCAGCAAGGCTGCTCAGTCTTGGGCAGCAGGTTGCTCACTTTGATACTTCGCAGAATATCCTGAGCGGGAAGGGGCCCACAGGGAACATCCAGTCCAACCCTGGCCCTGCACAGCACAGTCCCAGGAATCTCCAGCTCTGCAATAAAGTAGGAGTTGGTGCCAGACCATACACTAGCAGTACAGCAGTTTTTGGGTAGTTTGTGGATGGATTTCTGGCCTCCGGGCTGAGGACAGTGGCAGTTCCAGCTGTCTCCAGCTGCCATTGCCCTCTAGTCAGTGAGTGTTTGCTCTCTAAGTGGCAGGTGATGGAGCAGTTGAAGTTTGCCTAGTTAAGTATGATCGGACTGAAAAGGGGGAAATTTAGGTTAGGGATTGAGGAGAATTTCTTCCCTGTGAGGGAGGTGAGGCCCTGGCACAGGTTGCCCAGAGAAGCTGTGGCTGCCCTTGGATCCTTGGAAGTGTCCAAGGCCAGGTTGGATGGGGCTTGGAGCAGCCTGGGATAGTGGAAGGTGTCCCTGCCTGTGGCAGGGGGTGGCACTGGATGGTCTCTATGGTCCCTTCCCAGCCAAACCATTCCCTGATTCTGTGATAAAAATCAGTGTCGTGTGAGCAAGGCACGTTTACTTCCACCTTGGAGTGTTTGTGCTCCTTCTCTCCTGGATCCCTTAAAACGTTTTGTGGTTTATTTCTGGCTTTTATTTCTGTTCTTTATTCATGTACTTATGTGTCCAAGCCCCTGAAACTGGACAGGGAGCTGGCATTAATTCCCTACTAATTGTGGTGGCTGACGCTCGCTGTGCTGTATCCATGGACAGAAACCAATCCCTATTTAAATACTTCCCTGTATGTGGTGGGGTTTTTGGGTGGCTTTTTTTGATGCCATTATCATGGCCTTGATGTAATCACTTAAATAGAAGGGTGTGGGAAGTAGTAAAGCTATTACAGAACATGCACATGGAAAAAGCCTTGACTCAAAATGTTGAATCATTTGCTGCACAACTTTTTTTTCCCTCTTTTCTTCCCTTGTAACTCTCTTTCTGAACTGTTCTGATTCCTGGATCTGCTCCCAAGTGTTGCTGGAATGGCAGCTATTGTCACTTGCTAGTGCTACTTTCAGGGAGTTGGTAATTTGAAAACTAAACAGAGGTGCATCCTCTGGAATGTTTGATCACTGCTTGATGTAATAATTGGCAACACCCACACTCATCCCCATTTTTTTTGTTCCCCTCTTCTGAAATGGAAGCCCCTTTCATCCTGCCTCTTCTCTCCTCACTCAAGCTGTGTCAGGGGAGGCTTAGGTTGGAAGAATTTCTCCATGGAAATAGTGGTCAGGCCTTGGCAGGGGCTGCCCAGGGAGGTTTGGAGTCCCCATCCCTGGAGGTGTCTAAGGAGTGTGTGGATGTGGCACTCAGTGCTTTGGGCTGGGGACAAGGTGGGCATCGGGCACAGCTTGGACTTGGTGGTCTTGAGTGATTTTCCAGCCTCTGGGATTCTGTGACATTGCTCCCATGGGACACTGAGGAGCTGTGCCTGCAGCATATCCCACAGGGAGCTGTGCCAGAGCTGCTCCTGCAGTCACACACTGACCACTTTCAGCTCTGGGTATTTTTTCACTGGTTTATTATTTTACTGCTTCATCTGTCTCACTGCTGTGGTACAAGGGGGAAATGCTGGGCTCCTCTGTCCTAGTGCCTTTGCTCCAGAAAAGCTGAGGCGTTCCAGAGCCATCCCTGTGTCCCTGCAGGACTTTGGCTCTCGGGAGGTTGGATGAGGCACTTGGGAAGTGCTTCCTGTGGGCCCTGGACTCCTCTGGGTGCATTCATTGGTGCTGGGTGTCAGAATTACTGATGGCAAGAGGCTCTGCTGCTGCTGCTTCCTCACAGCTGTGCTGGGATGGCAGGGGCTCCTTGGACTCTGGGATTTGTCCCTCCTTGCTAGGAGCATCCACAGGAATTTGCTGTCTGTTACATCCCAGGGGAGTATCTGTTGCTCAGAGTACCTTCTCTAATTTGACTCTTTCCTTAAATACCACCACTAAATCACACCAAAAGGCTGGATGATAACTTCTTTTTGGCCCCAATCTGTGTCTGCTCCCCATATTTATTATATAACTATATATATAGTTAATTTATATAGCTATATCTGTTGTCAATATTTGAAATATTGTCACTCTTAGCTTAGTTTTTCAGAAATTGATCTACATTTATGTAGTGCCTATGTACATACATTGCGCCATCTAAGAAGACTCTCCACACAAAACAAAAATCCTGCCTTTAATCTTCATATTTTCCTTCCCTCTGCATTCCTGGGAGCCATGGTAACGGCTGGGATAACCTCTCTGCTTCAGTGGGGCTGCAGAGGGAGAGAGGAGGCTTGGTGCAGGGTCTGATGGTGATGGAGCACTGTAAAACACAAGTGGGAAGGGAATTAATGTTTGAAAAAGAAGAGTTTGCTGCTCATAGTTCGGTATAACAGACCAAACTTTGGCTCCCAATTCATGTGTTCCTGTGTAGATTTTTAAATTCATAACTCCAGCATCCCTCTCATTTGTAACATTCATCTCTCCAAATGTTTGCCTTGCAGATTCCCACAGCCTGGACTCCAGTCGATATTCCATAGTAGGGGCAGACCTCCGTTTCTCATCAGATCTGGAGGAAAAGCTAAAGAAACATAGCTTGGATATACAGTAAGGTCTTAGGGTTTTAATTGTGGTTTTGGTTGTTTTTTTTAACGAGGGCTTGTGGAAGCCCTGTCCAAGACCAGGTTGGACAGGGCTTGGAGCAACCTGGGATAGTGGAAGGTGTCCCTGGCCATGGCAAGAGTGGTACTGGATGAGCTTTGAGGTCCCTTCCAACCCAAACCATTCCAGGATTCTGTGATTTCAGAGTTTTATGTCTGTAATTATTTTCTGTGGCCTCTTCTTAAACCCCTGTTGTTCCCTAAACCTTTTGATGGGACTGCAGTGGAGTCCTTGGGATCTGAATCCCAAAGCTCCTCTGGGGTTTTATTGTTCAACACGAGGCTTTGGGGGGGCAGGAGTTGAGTTTTTGAGTGGATGATGGACAGACCTTTCAAATCTAAGCATTATAAATAGCAACGATCTGGCTGGGTGGGAGAGAGCATATGGGGAAGCAGAATGCATCAAATTGCCATTTAATTCTTTACACTTTCATCCTCTGAAATGTTGCCTTGCTTGCCTACATTGCTGCTCCTTGTGGAATTTCTCCTGCTTCTAGTGACTTTTTTTCCCCTTTCATTCCAGCAATTAAAAGCAAACTCAATAATTGTGAAGAAAATCACTTGTGTAGATGTCTATTTTTGTTGTTTTGTGGATGGAGGGGGAAGAGGCAACGTGCAAACTATAGATTACATTTTGTTAGATAATAGTATGGGAAGATTGTTTTACAGATACTGAACAAATTTCTCTAATTAAAATTCTTCTTAGAACTTTTTTTAAAGAGGAAACTTTTTTTTTTTTCAATTTGTAATTAATTCCTGATTTCACTGATCTCTACAAGAGTGTGAACTGTGTGCACAGGGCACAATTGTCCTGCAAAGGGAATTTTAACACACCTCAGTTCATGCTGTCAGAGAGGACTTAGAGAATGCACATTGTTCTGTGCTCAGGGCTGACTTTGGGGAGATTGTTTCCTAAAATCTCTGGTTCACAGCCACGGGAGTCTCCTGAGGTTAATTAATTCACAGCTGCCAGAAAGCCCAGTTTTAGTCAATGTGATGAAGAGATTTCATTCAGTCTTCAGTGTCTAGTTCATAAAAAATGGAGCTCTTTCAGAAATTCTGGGGACATGAAATGACTTGCTTGCTCACAATTCTTAGTAGATTTTCCTTGTTCTTTTGCTGGAAGTCATGTTCTCCTTTGGTTTTGTTTTGCAGTTTGCCAACGCTGCTGGTGGCTGAGTGTGTGCTGGTTTACATGACCCCCCAGCAGTCTGCAAACCTGCTCAAGTGGGCAGCAAGCACCTTCCCCGTGGCCATGGTTATCAATTATGAGCAGGTAAAACCAAAAGGGCATTTTTAGACCTGCTTTGTTGTAATAAAAATTGCTCTCGTAGGTGGGAGTTATTGAGAAATAAGAGTGGGCCACGTCCTTTTGTAGAAACATCAGTTTCTGCTGAATTTCTGTAGTAATGTGTTTTAACTTGTAGCTTGGTTAGCTCATTGTAGAGAAAATACAGCTATTCTGAAAGACAGTATGTTGAAGCAAAATGATTGAGACTTAATCCATATGTGGAAAAAACCATAGAATATTGATTTAGCTAAAGCAGAGGAAAAAGAAATGGTGCTGAGTGCTGGCTCTGGGTGTATAACATTACATAATTACCTCTGTGTTCTTTGGCAAAGTGGAGCAAAAATCACATCAGTATGAACTCTGCTTCTCCCTGTGGAAGTCAAATGCTGCCTTGGGGGAACTAGGTGGCTCCAGGAATTAGTAACAGGATCTTCCAAGCTGTAAATCACTGCTGGAGAGCTGAAAGCAGAGGCAGTTCTCGTGCCAGCCCTGCTGCCTGTGAGGGCAGTGGCACTGTCCCCCTGCCCCGGCACTGGGGCTGTGCTCCTGAGGAGAAGGTGGCAGTGGGGAATGAAAGTCGGTGTGAGGATGTGCCACTCACTGCTGCCCTGTGCATTTATGATGTAGGCAGTCCAAGGGTTTAAGCAGGTTCCTGCTTTTCCCTGTGGTTCCATTGTGTTGGGAAGGGGGAACACTTTTGTCTCCTTCTCTACCTGAGGTGAACATGAGGGACCGCTTCGGGCAGATCATGATCGAGAACCTGCAGCGCCGGCAGTGCAACCTGGCTGGGGTGGAGCCCTGCAGTTCCCTGGACTCCCAGGTGAGGGGCATGGAGCTCTGAGGGGCTGAGACTGAGCTTTATTAACCTGGCTGTGAGTTCTGCCTCCAACTGTGCCCTGTGGGGCTCAGCAGTGACCACGGCAGCTGGGGCGGTTTCTGAGCCCTTTGCTGGCTACATCGTTGTGGAATCAGGGCATGGTTTGGCTTAGAAGGGCTTCAAGCTCATCCAGTGCCACCCCCTGCCATAGGCAGGGACAACTTCCACTGTCCCAGGCTGCTCCAAGCCCTGTCCAACCTGGCATTGGACACTCCCGGGGATCCAGGGGCAGCCCCAGCTTCTCTGGGCACCCTGTGCCAGGGCCTCCTCACCCTCACAGGGAACAATTCCTTCCCAGTATCCCATTGATCCCTGCCCCCTGGCAGTGGGAAGCCATTCCCTGTGTCCTGTCACTCCATCTCTTGTAAACAGTCTCTCTCCATGTTTCTTGTTGGCTCCTTCAGGTCCTGGAAGACCACAGTTAGATCACACCAGAGCTTCTCTTTGATAGCTGTATGTCAGTGGTTACACAAAACCTCCTGGTCAGAGCCCAGCCTTACCCTCTCTGCACGGATCAGCAGCACACGTTTAGGGAAGAGTTTGGGAGCTCTTCAAAGGACAGGTCTAGCAGCTGCCCTGTGAAGTCCTTAGGGGGAGAAGCTGTCCTCTGGTACTTTCCCTGGAATCCTCTGAAAGCTGTGCTGCCCTTTGTTTTCCAGAGGGAACGACTGCTGTTAAATGGCTGGGAAAACGCCCGTGCCATCGATATGATGAAGGTGTACAGCTTCCTGCCACAGGCTGATGTCAAAAGGTACCACTTCTGGACCCAAAAGTCATCTTTAGATGCCTTTTCCAGATTCCTTCCCATCCATGTGTAGCGTGGGATCATAACAGAGAGGAGGCTGCAGGCAGGTGCTGCCCAGGGAGACACAACATTTCTGCGTCTGAAGCTCTGCAGAGCCTCCAGGATAATGCCTGGATTGATGATCCAGAGGGTTTATGCTGCCAGGAGCAGACTGGCAGTAGTGATGTCTTATTTGGGTGTGACATAAGGCATCTCATGGCAGAAATTTGCAGATAGAAGATGCTACAGAAATGCTGTGTTGGCTTTTTGCAGTCCCCAAGATGTTCCTTGTGAAGATTTTTGGCTGGGGTTAAACCACAACACGTCAAAATCTTCTTCATGAGGGGAAGACTGCTGGGTCTGCAGAACTCAGGGCACAGAGCGGGGACTAAAGGCTGTTTAACAGTCCCTGAGCTGCCTGGATTTTGTTAATATTTCTACATTAAATGCTAAACAGTGGGAAACTTTAAGGGGTAACATTTTAGGGATGTCATGTGAAATGTGAATTGCTGTGAGTCATTCATAGTTGGAATTAGCTGATCAAGTTACCTTGGTCAAAATGTTCACATATGGGGATTTCTCAAAGCCTGGAACTGAACAGGTGAGAGTGGAAATCAGAGGTGGTTTAAATAGGCACAGGGATGTGTGATGGGACCATATGGCACTGGTGGAGACACAGAGCTCATGCTTTCTTTGTAGCATTTTTGGCTACCTTGGATCTGTTCAGCTCCTTGCACTTGTTCCACATGCCAGGAAATAGGTTATGTAAACTCTGTCCTCCAGTATAAGTGAGGCAAATAGTGCTTTTTCTTTAGAAAAGTCTTTACCAGAGTGTTCCTCTGCAGCACTTCACACCTGGGAGTGCATTTAAGAACTTTTGCCCCTCAGCCTCTTTAGATCCTCAGTAGCAGCCCTGGTATTTGGGAGGAGTTACACAGATGAGTCCTGGAATATGGAATTCCAGGGCTGAGGAGTTGAAAGCACCCTGTGGGTCACTTGTTTCATACATTGACAAGGGTGGGAGCAGTGGTGGCATCATGGACAAATACCTGTAATTGTTCCCTGGAGAGGTGACTGCGTTTCTGGCCATAGTTTTCACTCTCATGGAGTGAACAGTTCAGTAAAAATTCTGCTGAGAGTCCAGCTCAAATCCCTTTTATTTCATTCCTGCAGAATAGAAGCCCTTGAATTCCTGGATGAAAAGGAACTGTTTGAACAACTGATGCAGCACTACTGCATCTGCTGGGCTTCAAAGGACAGCAGCAGCCTGGGTAATGTTCCCCAGCACCTGGGGGTGATCCTTGCCATGGAAATCTGCTGTGGGAAAGCTGGGGTTGGGATGTTAAACCCCACCGTGTTCCAGGACTGGGCTTTGCTGCTCCATCCTTGGGGTGGGAGCACCTCCCAGGTGGATGTTTCTCCACAGCCTTTGGAGGGTTTATGGGCATCCAAGTGGGGAGTCTGGCCAGTACAGGGAAGTTGGAATTTTTCCACCAGAAGATGCCGTATGGGTTACTTTAAATAACTGCCTGCTTTATCCCATCGGTGCTAATTGAAAGGTTTACAAATCCCATGCATGGGAAGTGCCATATGGGCACACGGTATATGAAGGCACAGTGTCCTGACAACACGAAAATAAATTTGTATTACTTATCCCAGGCTTCTCTGCACTGTCCCCGTTTGCAGCCATCTGACACTGAAGTTTTCCATGCTGCTTTCTCCCTGGGGAAAAAATGCCCTCTGAAATGGACTCTTACATGTTCCTTTTGTTCTTAAAATTCTGTCTCTCCTAGACTGGAATTTCTGTGAGAGACTTGGTTTAGGCTTTCTGTAGCATTTGGATGTTGCTGCTGCTCAAGAAATGATAAAATGAGGGGAATTGTTGTTTGGGTGAAGGATGGATGGCCACAGCCTGTATTTGTCCAGATTAGAAAGACAACTCTGTTGCAGTCACAGTTTGTCTCTACTTCTGGCTGCAATTTCAGGGACTTCAGTCTTTCCACAAAACTTCTGCCTGCCACTTATATAATTTCCTCCCCTTCATCCTCTCTGCCCTTTCCTTGCTCCTGACAGAGTATCCAAAACAGGTTTTATTGACTGTTCCTTAGCAAACGGGAGTAGATTTGGTCTCTGAAGCCTGGCTGGGCAGCAAAGCCTCTGAGAGAGCTGGTAAAAGGAGATCTTCAAATAAAAACTGGTAAAAGGAGCTCCTCAACACCCTGTTGCTGCTGCTGTGACAGAGCTGCTGCCTTGCTGTGGTGCTCTCCTGAATCCTTCGTGCTTCTGAGCTCAAAAATCCATGTTTTCTATTGTATTTCTTCAGGCTGAGAAGTGGTGACTGTAATGCACAACTTATTTTTAGAGGAGCTAAGGCCTAAAAGTTCACCTGTTCTTAGCAGCTGCTATTTTGGGGATCTCAGCATTGTTGTTTGCTGTGATTAGAGAAAGGCTGAGGACAGTTTGGGGTACTGAGGTTAAGGGGTGCAGGGTACCTTAGAAGTTACAAAAGACAGTTATCTCAAAGGAGATAATGAAGTGTCCAATGGACATGGCATGGATATGCTTTAATCTAAAGCAGGGCAGTTTTATTCAGTGTGAATTTACTGCCCTCATAAATGGTACTTTCCCCAGCTTTCTCTTCCTGATTCCATGGGCAAACCCTGAGGTTCCTGAACATTCTGTGTTGTTCCTTCTGCCATGAATAACTCCAGTGCTCCTGCAGATTGGCTTCATCAAATTAATTGCTGTGTCACAATCAAAAAAGGGTTAATAAACTACAGCCCGACCTGTTTCCTGCTTTTCTCACACCAAATCCTTTATGTTTCAGTTTTAAAAAATGAAACAACTCTCAAAGCATCTTTCTTCCTGTATGAAACTGACCTGGTTGCAGTGAAGGGCAGGTAGGGTGAGAATAAACCCTTGTTTCTCCCCCCAAATCCTTCTTTCTCTTCACACAGGTCTGGCAAACATCGACTTCTGAGGGCTGCAGGGAGGGGAGCCCTGGGGAGCCCCCGTGACCGCCTTGGCTCAGGCCAGGACACAGAAAGGATGGGATTTGCATGTACCAACCCCGGGCTGAGGCTGGGACAGCTCCTGGTGCTGCTGGGGACAGGCCTGGTGCCTTTGGGTGGTTTCAAGGAACATTTTCTGTGAGCAAGACTTGCCTCCCATTCCCAGCTATCTAACAGTGGACTTTCACAAGGTGTCAGTGATTCCTGCTTAAAGCTTGCCTTCATTAGTTTGAAACTGAAAGTAAAGTGTTCTTGGAATCTTTGATTTCCCACTTCTGTGTTTTTGTGGATGTGTAACACGTGTTTGTGACAGGAAGCTGGGAAAGCAACGCTGGGCAGTTGCAGCAGAGGGTGCCTGCACAGAGGCTGAGCAGGAGGGGAATTCTGGGCATTTTCATTCTGTTCAGGTCTAATTTTGATGAATTGTCACAGTGTTGGCTTCTCCAGGCTTCACTGTTGTGCAAGGCTGTCACTGTGCTGGGTGTTCCCTGAGGGGAAGGGTAAAGGAGAAGGAGGGCCCTGGCTGTGTTCAGTGATGTACGAGAAACTGGAAAGCAGACTCAATTTAACTGGGAAGGGCTTAGCTTGTGCTTTCGGCACTGGTCTGGTGAAGAAAGAAATGAATCTCAATTTGCACTGCTTCTGGTAGTATCTTTACACCAGTTCCTCCTTCTCTCTTTCCCCTTAAAAGAAGCAAAACAAAATCCCAACAGCAATGAAAGCCTATGTCCTGTTGTTTAAAATTGAATCTTGCGACCTTCCTATGAGAAAAATAATAAATGTTTAGTATTTATAATTTGTCTCCTGTCTTACTTGCTAGAAACGACTGATTTCTATCTGGTTTAGTGACATTTTTCCTCTCACCAAATGTCTCATCAGGAGTATTTTTTTAAAGCAGTTGCTGGCAGGCCCAGGAAAGCTGCAGCTGCCCCTGGATCCCTGGAAGTGTCCAAGACCAGGCTGGACAGGGCTTGGAGCACCCTGGGATAGTGGGAGGTGTCCCTGCCCATGGCAGGGATGGCACTGGATGGGCTTTAAGCTCCCTTCAACCCAAACCACTCTGTGATGCTGTGAAATGACCTTTCTTTCAGGGATTAAAAATGAACCCAAACCCCACCACCCAACCGCAGCCCTACAGCCCCTCTGCACTGCAGGAGCCTTCCTGAGCAGTCACTAGTGCCCAGTGGCACCAAGGCTCGTGCTCATTTCTTGACTATTAAATGAAGAATTCAGAGTTGCATAAAAGCCCATCTCTACTAGCAATTTAATGTTGGCCAGACCCCTTCTTGGGACCACATTCCCTGAGCCTCCTGTAGCATCATTCTGAGTGGGAGCCAAGCTGGAGTCGTACCTGCCCTGGAACATCCAAATGTGTTCCTTTGGAACTGGTCCCACCTGGGAAACACCCTCTGAGCTGCTGCATTTTCATCTCAGCGGCTTTAAGCGCAGCTCATTGTGGGGATGTCCTGGGCTCCATCAGTCTTTTGTGTCTTTTTTGTCATAATTTAATCCCTTTGTGTTTGGGAATAATGTCTGCGCTAGCATGAGGCAGATACAGGTGCTCATCAGTTCTATTTTGGGTGCCTGTATAATTTGCTCACCCAAGGGGAGCCCTGCAGAACGCAGCCCTGGAGCAGAGCTGCTGCCATGGGATGAACAGCCCTGGCCACCCTTCCCTGCATGAGCTTGGCTTTCCATTCCCAGCTGTTCAGCATCCAGCTGGGAGAAGGGAAATCACTCCTGCAAAAACTCTGCCAGAGCCTCTCCTCGCTGTTGCTGACAGTGGTGAGGAAATTGGGTCACCGTGTGCTCCTGGGTTACAGCAGGATCAAAGGAACCAGCATCCCTGCGAGCTCGTGGGGGGAGGACGGGGGTGGGCAGCCCAGTGCTCGGGGTTGTGCTGACTGAAATAAATAAATCTTCCACCTCTCTCCAGGGAATGTTTGGATGTGGAGGGTGCTGCTGGAGCAGCACTGCTTTGCTGGGAAGCTGCTGGCTCAGGAAGGTTTTCCAGGCAGGAGAGGTGGCCTCTGCCTTCTGCTGCTGCTTCCTGTGGGATGTGTGACTCTGGTGTTGGCCAGAGCTCCCCGGAGCTGCCCCTGGATGTCTGCCTCTCCCTCCTGCTCCAGCCTGGCCTTTTTCCTGAGGGATTGGTACTGATGGGGCAACAGAGCTCATCCCTAAGAGTCACAGAATGGTTTCGACTGGAAGGAGCCTTTAAAGCCCATCCAGTGCCACCCCTGCCATGTCAGGGACAGCTTCCGCTGTCCCAGGTTGCTCCAAGCCCTGTCCAACCTGGCCTTGGACAATTCCAGGGGTCCAGGGGCAGCCACAGCTGCTCTGGGCACCCTGTGCCAGGGCCTGCCCACTCTCAAAGGGAAGGATTTTTTCCTAACATCTTACCTGAATCTCTCCTCCTTCAATTTAAAACTGTTCCCCCTCATCCTGTCACTATCTGCCTGTGCAAAAAGTTGCTCTCCCTGTTTTTTATGAGCTCCCTTTAGGCACTGGAAGGGGCTCTGAGCTCTCCCTGGAGCCTTCTCTTCTCCAGGTGAACACCCCCAGCTCTCCCAGCCTGGCTCCAGAGCAGAGGGGCTCCAGCCCTTGGAGCATCTGCATGGCCTCCTCTGCATGGTTTGAAAGGAAAAAAGCCTGTTTGAGCTAAAAGGTACTTAACTAGGAAAGTTTCCTCTTTCCTACTGAATGTCATTTCTGCATCTGTGGATGTGGTAACAGCAGAAGATGTCATCAAGAGGAAAAGTTCTCCCAAATGTCTCCAGTGATGGGGAGCCTGAGATGTTGTTCCTTGCTGTGTTGCTTTAGTTGGGACGTTGGGAAAATTTCTCCGTGGAAAGGGCTGTCGAGGCCTGGCACAGCTGCCCAGGGCAGGGGTGGACTCCCCATCCCTGGAGGGATTGAAAAGCCATGTGGATGTGGCACCTGGGGCCATGCTTAGTGGTGACCAGGGGCTGTCTCTGGCCACTGTCCTGTCCCTGGGTGCTCCCAGCCCTCTCTGCTCCCCCAGGCCGGGAATGGGAAGTTTTGCTCAGGAGGAGGCTGGGTCCCGTTGCCATGGCAAAGCGAGGCAGTCTCCGGTGCTCCCTGCCTGAGCTGCCTGTCCCTGTTCCCCCGGTTGCCAGGAAATCCTCCTGGCTGTCCATGCTCGCTCCTGGCTGTTGATCCTCGCTTTGGGTGGTGGCCCTTCCCTGCATCTGTGTTCCAGCCATGTTACCCATCCCTGAACATTGCCTGCTCAGTCTTAAAAGATGAATAAAAAAAGTTCCCTTCTGGGAAATTAAATTATTTAGTTCCTGACAGGGCTTGCCCAGCTTTAGGAACTGAATGAAAGGCAGTGGTTGGCTTTTCACAGTGTTTCAGCCTCTCGGCAGAGTTACCAGCTCCTCATTTCAAGTTTACACAATTTTTCAGGTCTCTGGGCTGCTGGAGCACAGGAAAATGTGGTTATTGAGGATGGAAATGTGGGTGGGCTGACAGGACAGTCAGGGAGCCACGGGCCAGGTCATTGCAGGGAAGGTGTGCAGAGATGTGTGGGACCAGGAGCATCCGTCCCTTCTGTGGGAGCTCGGTGGATTTTAATGCTAAATACTAGAATTAAGAATGTGAAATACCAGAATTAAGGTCTAAATGGCTTCACCCTGCTCGGATGGTTATTTTTGCCCCTCAAACACCAGTCTGTGCAAGCAGAACTGACACAAATCCGTCCCTGTTTTCCAGCAGGCAACGCTCAGTCTGCATTAAGGATCCCTGGAAATTTCCATCTGCACTGAGGCACCACGGCAGCAACTGGAAGGAAAACTCTTACACAACGTGGGCTCTGTAAAGGGGCAGAGGTCACCTCACCTGTGCCACAGCTACGAGCTGCAAATCATTCTGCAAGTTCTCTTTCAGCCCCAGTTGTGTAATCCCGGGGACTCTCAGTCTCCAAGATAAACATGGAAAGATAAGGCAGTGTCAGAGGAGCTGCTTTGCCTCTTTATGGCTCTTTAAAAGAGCTGACCCCGATGCTGGATTTGCCGAGGTCTTTCCTTGCAGCACCACATTGTGTAGCACCAGAATACTTTGTAATAACTTTTTCATAGCTATCCAGTCGGAATTCTGGTCTTTAAAATGTACCAGCACTGATTCACAGAGAGCACTTGAAGCATTTCAAGAGCATGGAGTGACAGGACAAAGGGGAATGGTTTCAAACTGACAGAGAGGAGGTTTAGGTTAGATTTTAGGAAGGAATTCTTCCCTGTGAGGGTGATGAGGCCCAGGCACAGATGGGCTTTAAGGTCCCTTCCAACCCAAACCAGTCTGGAGTTCTGTGATTAAGTGTTGACAGTCCTTGATGATGTTCTTTAGTGTCTGCTTAAGTGTTCTGTGGCATTTGGGTGGTTTGGATTTAGAATCCCAGAATGAATTGGGTTGGAAGGGACCTTAAAGATCATCCAACTCTCAAATCTGCTTTTCTATACAGACCCTCATTTGGGTGCTTTAGTTTGTATGGAAAAGCAAATGAAAGGTGCCGGATATGCACGGTGAAACAAGGAGAAGAATGAAACACAGGGGGTGGATAAAGTAGGGGTATTCTGGCTTTCCTGCCCAGGTACATGGATGTGGGAAATGTTCTCTGTGATTCCTAAGAAGGATTTTTGGAAGCCTTGGCTTGTTTGGTGCCACCACTTCCTGTACTAATTGACACAGTTGCTATTGTCGCTTATTTAACAAATCGGTGCAAGCCCAAACAAGGACAAAAATAAGTGTCTGCTGATATGAACAGATTTATCTGTTCTCATCCCCACGCCTTTTCCCACGGGCAGAGCTTCCATGTATCTTATTGAGCAAACCTTGGTGCCAAGGATTCCATCTCTTCCATGAGGGCCAAAGGCTGCTCAGAGCAGGGCTCTTGTCTTTGCATGTTCGTGGCACCTCTGAACATGAGGCAGGTGCTGAGGCCGAAGCTCCCACCAAAGGGAAACCCTTCCCTCAAGGCTGTGCTTTTGTTTTGTCCTGTTTCAGGCCTGTGCTCAGCAATAATTAATTCCTTTGTTGCCTGAATGTGGAGCATTTCCTCTGCAAGGCTCAGGCAAACATCCCCACTCCCTGAGGAATGGTAAATGTTTAAAAGCCAAGGACAGGGGGTTAATCCTTGCGTTTGGGCTGTGACCTTGCCGTGCTCTGAAGCCACCACAATTGGGAGACAGAGCATGGACACGGTGGCAACGCCCTCGGCAGTGTTCTGAGCCAGCAATGTGGCAGCAGCATCCTGCATCGGCCACTTTGCTGCCTTTTCCCTGGCCAGGGAGGTGTCCTGGTGCTCCTGGGACTTGTCCATGCTGCTGGTGCCGCTGGGGATGTGGGATCTGGGACAGCTCAGCTCCTGTCAGCGCCGGCAGCACCTGTGCGGCACCGTGGGAGCTGCTGGAAGGAAGGACCAGCTGAAATCTGGATATGTGTTACATTAATCTCTCATAATAAGTACCCCAAAAATAAATGAAATCTGGATTCCTTCTGCCCAAGTTAAAATTCTTCCCAAAGGAAGACTCGGCTGGTCATGCTGGGAGCCGTGGTGACAGATGGATTCCATGGACCTGTTCTGTGAGCTGACAGGATTGAATCAGGTATTTCCCTGTCCCACAGGTCCATGCAGGGGGTTCGTGGGGGCCCCAAAGACCAAGCAAACTCAGCTCTCACTCTCCACATCCCAGTGGTTTTTATAAGCTGATGCCAAGACTCCTTGGCTGTAGGAAGCAAGCTCTTGGGAGGGGAAATGGGTTGATGGAGCTCATTTAGAGGTGCCTGGACTGGGATTCTCCTGCCTGACCCTCATCTGTGGTGTGGCCACAGGGACAGGCAAGTGGAAATTTCCTTCCCATCCCCAGTGCCTTGTGACAACACCATAAACCACCGTGGTGTTCTTTACCCTGCTTACGAGAGAGAAAAGTCCCTATAAACCCCAATCCTTAATCAGCCACCACAAACAAAGGGCTGCAGGAGGTTGCTCAAGGCTGCAGGGCCCATCCCTGGAGGGCTGGGCTGATCCCTGCCTGGACTGTGGGCACATTCCTGCTAGTGCAGGGAGGGAGCTGCACTGGGATCACCCAGGCAGTGGAGGCCGTGCCCATCACTGGGTATGTGTTACATTCATCCCCCATAATAAATACTCCAAAGATCAGTTAAACCTCGGTTCCTTCAGCCTGAGTTAAAATTCCTCCCAATGGAACCCTCATCTGGTCATGCTGGGAGCTGTGGGTTGTGAGATGATGGTACCTGGGGATCCCCCCCTTATTCCCTCTGCCCTGGCTGAATCTGGCATTCCAGGCAGTGATCCCTGCCGGGCTGAGGAGGATTTAGGGAGGATTTAATCAATGTCTGATCAATGCCAGCCTTTGGAGTGGCTGCTGGATCCCCTGGCCCTCTTGCCCGCATCTTTGTTTGAGAGCAGTGCAAGATATTAACCCCCAGCTCTGGGCAGGATGTGGGCTGAGGTTTAGGATGGTCTTCGCTCACAGGGTGGGGAGGCCCTGGCACAGGCTGCTCAGAGAAGCTGTGGCTGCCCCTGGATCCCTGGAAGTGTCCAAGGCCAGGCTGGACAGGGCTTGGAGCACCCTTGGATGGTGGAAGATGTCCCTGCCCATGGCAGGGGTGGCACTGGATGCTCAAGTTTCTTAGAGGTCCCTTCCCACTTGAACCAGTCTGAGATTCTGGGAGAGCAGCAGCAGCCGTTTCCCAGGGCGCTGCCCCTTGGCAGCTCAGGCAGGCACAGAGGCCCCAGGGCTGAGCACAGGTGCTGCTCTCTGGGTCTCTGCATGGCAGGAGCCACATCCTCGATCTTGGCAGGACCCCCTAAAACTGCACCATCAACAGCAATGAAAAACCAAGGAAAAAACCCCAAGCCTTGAACCAAGGCTTGGCAGTGATAACGAGCTTTGATATCCCTGGGGGCCGGCCCAACAGCTTTTATGACCCCTTTTTTTTCTTAGCAGTGCAAATCTGATCTGTATTTAGAGCCTCCCCTCCAGACAGCCCTCTCCTCCCTCTTCAAACAGTCAAGGGGAGCCTGGCAGCCTCCTGGGGTCCCTGTCCCTGCACTGCGAGCCCCGGGCCCTGCACATCCAGGCTCTGCCTTCCTTCCAGCATCCCCAGCTGTGCCCTCGGGTGGCTCCCCAGGCCCTGCCGTGCTCCAGCCGCCCATGGCCGGTGCTGGGCACGGTCCCCGCCCCGTGCAGGACGTGATGGACATCGAGGTCAAGCCCCAGCCCTCGCGGCTGCACTGGTACGAGCGCCACGTCCAGCCCTGCGTGGCCGAGCTGCTGGGCAGTGCCCTCTTCATCTTCATCGGCTGCCTGTCCGTGGTGGAGGACTCGGGGGGCACGGGGCGGCTGCAGCCCGCCCTGGCACACGGGCTGGCCCTGGGGGTCACCATCGCCATCCTGGGGGACATCAGGTAAGGGACACCAGCGCCTGGGGCTGCACGTGCTCATGCCTGGACAGGGGAGGTGCCCAGGGCACCCACTCGCTGCCTTCAGGCTGCCTGCAGCGCCCCTGCCTTGCCATGGAGCCCCTGACTGGCAGCGTGGCCAGCTGGGGGTGATGGTGGCATTGGTGGTGGCATCGCTGGTGGCACCTGTAACACCGTGGGTTTGAGGGTGTTCACCTGGCTTTGGATTGCCATGTTTCACTGTTTAGACCTTTTAGTAAAAATGGTCAAGCTGAAACAGGAACCTTCTCTTCTGGGAGCTGGAACTAGGAGATATTTAAGGGCCCCTCCAACCCAAGCCATTCTATGATTTTATGATTCTCTGGGAAGTTGAGACGATTCCTTTTACAAGGATGTCAGAGCAAAACATTTTAACCCAACTGTGCTCCTCCTCTGGGTATTATCAGGTGAAAAAAAAGTGGTGTCAATTACTCAAAAGCAACATTTAGACAAATGTGCTCATTGAAAAAAGATGTTGTTTGGTGCTGAGATGTAGATTGATCCCCAAGGAGGAAGCTGGAACAGCCCCTGGGGAGTTTCATTCCCCTTCCTTGTGTCGGCTCCACAGAATCCAGGGATGGGATTGCTCCAGGCTGTACTGGATGACTTGGCCAGGATCATGGGCAAACCCCGGAGTCCAGAGCAATGGGACTGATAATTTATCAGTGCCTGATTAGGAGGGAAAATAGCCCAGGGTGAGGTTTGTGCAGTGAGGACTCCTGACCAGTGGTGCCTGTGCCCAGTCCCTCTTCACCCCAAATCCTGGCATGGTGAAACCAGGGGAGCAGGACAGGGGAGTTCATGGTGAGGGGCTGCAGAGGGGTCCTGGGGGGTCCCCCATTCGCTCTGAAGCCAGGAGGAACCAGATCAGGATCCTGCACAAGGGGATATTTTAGCCTAAAGTCAGGTTCACACAGAATCCTGAAATGGTTTGGATTAGAAAGGACCTTAAATCCCACCCAGTGCCACCCCCTGCCATGGGCAGGGACACCGCCCAAGGTGCTCCAAGCCCTGTCCATCCTGGCCTTTGACAATTCCAGGGGTCCAAGGGCAGCCACAGCTTCTCTGGGCATCTCTGTGCACCTCCACAGGGAAAGATTGTGTCCAGAGAGGCTGGAGAGGCTGTGCTCAGGAGGGTTTCCCCAGCCAGGCTGCTCCCCCCCGTGGGGTTTGGCTGCAGCAAGGTCCTCCCTCAGCCCCCAGGCTCCCTCCCATCCCGGGGTGTTTGCAGTGGAGCCCTGTCACCGCTGAGGCATCATCCCTGAACAGCACAACCTCCTGCTCTCCTGGTTGGGCTTAATCCCAGCTGAGGAGCAAGATGTGGTTATCGTTCCCAGACTCTCTGACTCATCACCAGCAATTATCAGGCTGATCGGTTATGAAACCTGTTCATTAGCCCGTGTCTCATGGTAATCAGTTTTAATTAGAGGGTCTCTGCATCTGTCTTGCTTGTGCTTTTCGAGGTGAAAGATTTAGGTCTGGTACTGAGGGCCCAGCCCAACAGGCCTGATCTGGTCCCTGCCTCCCTGGGGGCTGTGTGTCCTGTCAGGCTGGGTGCCAGCCCCACCAGGGCATTCCTGCAGCTCTGAGAGACCCCTTCTGCCCACACCTGCCCTGGCAGTGCTGCAGCAGCTCCTGGAAGCACCTGGGGGCCTCAGTGACACATCCCCAAATCCTGTCCCTCAAACTGCCCCTGCCAGCGCTGCAGGAGCCGCTGGGTGTCCAGCCTGCTGCTGCTGCTGCTGTGAAGCAGTGGCTGCAGACAGAGGAAACAGCCGGATCCTGCTCTCCTGGAGCATGGAAGGACTGGAAAGCATTTGTGGTTCCAGGCCATGGCGAGGCCCTGGGAGGGACCCCCATGCTGGAGGTGAACCCCCTGCTGATGCTCCTCTCTCCTTGGCAGCGGAGGCCACTTCAACCCCGCCGTGTCCCTGGGCGTGTGGCTGGTCGGGGGGCTCAACATGACCATGCTCATCCCTTACTGGCTCTCCCAGCTCTGTGGAGGGGTGATCGGAGCTGGCTTGGCAAAGGTACGGACCCCGAGGGGATCTCTCCACCGAGGGCTGGGGCACAGGGACTGCCCCTGCTCTGCCAGAGCTGGCCTGGCCTCCCCAACCCGCTGGGCCCCGGGCTCTGGGGCCAGGCTGATTAACCAAAGCTGCTCTCCAGAGGTTTGCTGTGCCACACTCATGAGGCACAGGACTCGGTGCCTCTGCAGCACTGCCACGTTCACACACGGCGTTCCCCTGCACTCGTTCCCCCAGCACGGCACCCTAAGAGCCATTTAGGTTCGGTGCTGCCCATTCCCAGTGCTGCCAGCACCGTGTGCTTTGGCCACCACGACCCCCTGGGCAAGCGGGGGAGTCTCACCCCGCTGGGACCGGTGCCTGGTCATTACCCCAGGAGATGCTGAGAGCCTTCTCTAACGAGTCCGTGTTTGCCAGGCACTTGGGGCTGGCTTTCCTCCTGCAAGTGCTGAGTTTAGCTCCTCTTTAACCTGCCCGCCGCCCACGCTGCCCCGACAGTGAGCCCATCTGCTGGCACAGGCCACAGTCTGGGCACCGACGGCTCTGCCCACAGGCTGTGGCACCGAGCAAGCACTTCGGGAACGCCAGCGGAGGAGCCTTCAGCAGCATCACAGCTGACGAGCAGATCCCCGGCGTCCTCGTGGGTGAGATTGTCATGAGCTCCTTCCTGCTCCTGGTGGTCTGCATGGGAGCCATCAACGGCAGGACCAGGACCCCACTGGCCCCATTCTGCATCGGCCTCACCATCACTGTCGACATCCTGGCGGGGTGAGCTCAGCGTCCCCTCTGTGCGTGTCCTTGTGGGACAGACAGTGCCACACTGGGCTGTGTGGGTCAGACAGTGCCACACTGGGTCGTGTGGGTCAGACAGTGCCACACTGGGCCGTCACTGCGGGGGCTGCTGTCACTGGGAGGAGCCAGGATGGAACCATCGGCTCTGGGGTGGAGCTGGTGCTCTGAGCCGGGGGCAGCTCTGAGCACCCAGCATTGGGGCACCCCAAATCCCACCCCAACTGGCTGCACCCTGCACCAGGGAGGACATAGCACCCGGGTCCTGGGTGGAATGGAAGGGGGTGGGACGGGACAGGCTGGGATGGGACCTGCCCTCCTGCAGCACAGCACAGCACAGGCCCTGCTGCCCAGGGAAACTGAGGCAAGCTGAGCACACCAGGAAGGCCATCAAATGAGCCCAGTGGGCGCTCTGGCAGTTTTGGGAGAGCCGATGGGCTAGGTGCAGGTGCAGCCACAGGCTCACCCCGGCACGTGGCACCAGAGCCAGCACAGCCGCCCTGAGCACCAGCCGTGGGTGATAAACCCGGGGCCTGCCCGGGCTTTGTTTGCCATGGGTAACCCTGAGCAAACAGGAGGGGTTTGTGTCCCTCGTGTCCCTGCGGTCTCTGGAAGCTCCGCCAAGCTCAGCCCGGCTCCAGTGCCACTGTGATGGGATAACAAGCGCATGCAATTAGGAATTAACATGGAGTTAGTGGCGTGTTGGGTTGAAGCAGCACCCACCCACTCTGGCAGGACCCCGGGCTGTGTTTACACACGGCACAAACCCCTCAGCAAATATTTATCCCTTTAATCTGTAACTGCTCCCGTGCCTCCCGCCCTGCTTCTGTGTGTGGCCTGTGTGTGGCGTGGAGCCTTCCTTGTGTAAAGCCTGGCTCCTGCTGTGCCCCAGAGTAAGTCAGCACTGGTGCTTCCACCCCAGGCTGGGTTTGCCCCTGGAACTCATCAACCTGTGAGTGAAGGCCAGCAGCTGCTCTTGGGGCCAGGCTGGTGTGAGATGCCGTGGAAAACCATCCCCCATGGAAAACCATCCTCATCACCGAGCAGCCATGCCAGGGTGTGGGCCAGGCTAGTCCAAGCCCACTGCCCACCAGAGCCATGGGAAGGAGCCCTGGGAGGGGGATGCTGCTGCCCCCACCCCCCTCATTGCCCTGTCGCAGCTCTGAGGGGGTGAGTGCTGCTCCCGTGTTCCGCTGTGATGGCACAGCCGCTCTGTTCCCCTTCCAGGGGTGCCGTGTCTGGAGCCTGCATGAACCCAGCCCGAGCCTTCGGGCCAGCTCTGGTGGCAAACTGCTGGGACTACCACTGGGTGTACTGGGTAGGGCCCATGGTGGCCGCCCTCCTCGTCGGGGTGCTGGTGAGGTACGTGACACCCACACTGACACTGGGAGTGGCACCTTGCTGGCTGATCCTCCCTTTACCCCCTGTGCTGCTGCCCTCCTCCATCAGGCAAGGCTCCAAACATGCTTTTGCAGAGAGGTGTCCAAGGGCTAGAGACCCCTTTCCCCTCTCCTTCCCATGAGGACAGGAT
The DNA here is from genome assembly GCA_026261815.1 of Monarcha castaneiventris obscurior. Taxonomy (NCBI): domain Eukaryota; kingdom Metazoa; phylum Chordata; class Aves; order Passeriformes; family Monarchidae; genus Monarcha; species Monarcha castaneiventris. The sequence goes on along the minus strand of JAMPIT010000856.1, from coordinate 7,249,437 downwards.
GACAGCAAAGATCCAGCCTGTGCCCACATGTGCCTTTGCTTCATCCTTGTCTCATGTGGCGAATCAGCCTCAGGCTGGCGCTGGGCCGGTGCTGTCCCCATGTCCCTGTGGCATCCTCGCCATGGCAGGAATGCTGACCCTGAATTTCTGTCTCTTTTACCTCCCCAAAGGCTCCTGATAGGTGACCAGGCCACTCGGCTGCTCCTGAAGTGACACCAGCACAGAGCCCCATCCGTGGGTAGCGGGTGCAGCCCAGCACAGCTGGGATGGAACCTCCTGACCCCGCTCCTTCCTCTTCATCTGCCCCCCTTGGCATCTCCCTGGCACCTGTGGGCCAGCCATGGTTCCCCTGCTGCTGGAGGAAGGATGGAAAACTCCCAGCCAAACCAAGGTCCCCAGGGCTCTGCCAGCCCCTGCCATGGCACTGGCTCACTGGGAGCACCCTCTGCCCAGCACCAGTGTCCGGGGTGCCTCAGGCTCCTCTGGCACTGCCCACGCACAGCGTCCGACCCCCAGAGCTGTGCCCAGGCATCCACAGAGCCAGGGAGCCCTGTGCCCTCTGCGTGGGCACCACTGCCCCCCACTGAGATCGGCCGGGATGATGCCAAGCAGCTCCTGCCCCATGGATGCTGTCACAGAGGCTGACAGGAGAAGGGGGCTTTGGGGACAGTTCTATCTCTGGCCCCTCCGGGCATCAGGAGGACAAGGCGGTGAGGCTGGCATCACCCAGATGCCAGCGTGGGTCATCCTTCCCTGCCAGAGGCGGAGTGCTGCGGGCCGGGGCTGAAGGGGGTGCTGCTTGGCAGAGGGGGTGCTGCCAGAGGCAGGAGAGTGAGCGGAAGGAGAGGATGGAGCTGTGTGGGCAGGGGGAGAGGAGCCAGCGCAGCAGCTTTGCGTCAGCCCGGCATCCGTCCCCTCCGGCAGCGCTGCCCTGACTCATCCAACCCTCACCTGGGGGGATTCATGGGCACCGTCCCCCCGCCCGGGGGCTGGGCTGGAGCACGGGTGTCACTACGAGCACTCCCAGTCCCAGGCAGGAACCCCTCGTGTTCCCTGGGTTAAGTCACTCCGAATTTTGCGAAATTTTAACTTGGGAAATGCCTGTTGCTTTCCCAGCCCCCCCACCCAGCGTGGCTCAGAGGTGCCCCTGGGGCAGGGGCTGTGCTGGGAGAGCTGCGCCCCCACACTGGGCTGCCCCCCCTGCCCCGCTCCAGGGCACCAGTGCAGGAATGGGGCTGGAAGGCAGGAGGAGGCAGGAGTGGGAAAGGGCCCGGCTGCCCTGAGCGGGGTCAGAGCACGTTCCCCGGGCAAGAGCTGTGTTGGCTCCGGCTGTGCCCCATCTCCGGTCTGGAGGAACCCCCCCGGGTAAGGCAGATGCTTCGTCCCTCTCTCTGCTGGTGGCTCTCGCAGTTGCTGTGACAGGGCAGTTCCCAGCTTTCCGCTGTCCCCGTGGGGCTGGCACGGCACTGCCAATGTCACCTCTCTATTTTCAGCTTGTTTTCTACTTTCCCATGCCGGGAGGTGACCCATGCAGGGGCACAGACACGCACAAAGATGTGCTTTTAGAGAAGGACAATGCTGTAGAGATGCTGGAGTGAGGGAATGCCGAGAATGGAGCATCCCTGGCTCGGGGGTGAGGGGGGTTTGCTGCATCCCTCCCCGGGCTGGGCAGGAGCCGTGAGCCCCGGGGGGCACCGTGGGCTCCAGGTGAGCCGGGAACCCGGCAGCGGCTCATCCAGGGAGGACAATGGTGCAACCCCCAGAAGGAGGCAAATTGCGTGAAGATGTCACCGGGACGGTTGTCGTGGCAACACCAGAAAAAATGCCAAACCAAACACGGAGCAGAATCGCTGTTTCCTCCCCGAAGGGAGCCTGTGGGGAGCGGACGCCGGTGCGACCTGGTGCTGTGAGGACCCCAAGGTGTCCCCGCCTCTGCTCGGGGCACAACTCTCGGTGGGAGCGGGGCTGGGCCCCCGGGGTGTGACTGGCTCCCACCTTCCCCTTTCGAGAGGGTGCTCGGCCCCGCAGGAAGCACGCTTGGCTGCGGCTGCCTCTGCAGCGGGCAGCCTCCTGCACCCCGAGTGCTGCCTGCATCCCGGCTCCCTCCTGCATCCCAAATCCGTCTGGCACCCCGGCTCCCTCCTGCATCCCAGCTCCATCCTGCATGCCAATTTCCTCCTGCATCCCAGCTTCATCCCACACCCCAGCTCCCTCCTGCACCCCATGTCCCTGCTGCACCCCGGTTTCAAGGCCCCTCTCCCAGCAGGTGCAGGTGAGGGGGCTCAGGTCCTTGCAGGGCAGTGGTGGCCCTGGCCACAGTCACCGGGTGCAGGGGACAGGAGGGGGGACAGCCCGTGCATGGCCTCATGTGCTGATGTGTTGGGCACATTCATCTTTAATTTGTCAAGGTGACTTTTGATAAAGCATCTGTAACACCACGTTGTTTTTCCTTGAGTATTATTAAAGTGCTTGATTTATGCTAATTAAATACCAATTAACTTCCAAGCACTTAATGTGCTTTAAGGACATAAAATACATCTCATTCCCATTCAATTAAATTTGCATCAGGCCTGGACATGGGTCTGCACCGTGTTTTTATCGGCACATGGATCTGCTGGGATGTTGCCTGCTGTTTTCCAGGTTCTTGGTGCCCGTTGGGGTGGAAAGGGCTCCCGCAGGAATTGAGATGATGCTGGGGAGTAGGGGGGGTGCAGGGTCCTCATGCCACGGGCAGTAACGGGGTGGTCATTGCTGAAATGAGGGGCTGGTGAGGCACCAACACTCACCCCCTGCGTGCTGGAAAGCTGGGATGAGCTCAGGGCACTTGGGAGAGATGCCAAAGGCTGCACTGGCATCAGGCACGTGCTGGCCCAGGTGCCACCAGCTGTGCCTGGTGCCAACGCTTTGGGGGCACAGGGAAAACAATCAGGGTGTTGCAGAAGAATGCCCGGCTCTTCCCTGTGCCTGCTGCTCACCAGCCCTCACCTGCAATCTGGGCAAGGATCGGCTCCCAGAGTTTTCCCTTCCAAACCCTCCCTTCAGCAGGATTGGAGGGGTCTGGCAGTGTGCTCCCCCAAAGCCTGGTCTTAAAATAGCAGCCCCCTGAGCAAAGGCAGCCCATTGAGAGGTGCATGGCTGGGGAGGGTAGGATGGATGAACACTTTTAGAATGTGCCCCATGAGAGCATCTGGGAACTCTCTCGTTGCTCGGCTCCAAAGGTTTTATGCAGCTGGAGAAATCACAGCCTGAAAAAAAAGGTGAATGAATCCTTTTAGCTCACTTTGCCCATCGGGCAGATCCGCAGTGGCTGCAGAGGGCAAACCCTGAGCTCGTGTCTGGTGTCTGCGCCAGCGCTGGCAGCTCCTGGCCCACGCCGCGGTGCCGGTGCCATGGGGCTCCCATGGGTGCTCCACGGGCCGGGCGGGGCTGGGTGGCTGCGTGGGCACGGCACGGGGGACAGCGGAGGTGGGCGATGACGCGCGGAGCCAGCTCTGCGCGTGAGCTGGCATCTGCATGTAGGAGCTGGGAGCTAGGCGATGGAGGAGTGGGAGTGGGGATGGAATTCTGCGGAAGCTTCTGCAGCCGCGCCATCGGCGGCCGCTGCAGCGCAGGGGTGAGCATGGACTCCTGCCTTGCTGGGCTGGGGTGTGCTCGCGGGGCTGGGACTGGGCCCCGAGGCTGGGCATCATCCCTTGTCACTGTGCCACATCCCCGGTGATGTGCCATGGCCCTCAACACCGTGCCACGGCCCTGGCTGCTGTGCCATGTTTCTCATCGCCACGCCACATCCCTTGTTACTGCACCGTGTCCCCCAGCACTGTGCCACCTCCCTGCCCCTGCCCTCCCCTGCTGTGGTTACTCTGCCCCCCAGAGCAAGACCCCAGGGCTGGTGGAAAGGAAATGCAGGAAGAGAGGGTTTCCCCCCTCATTCCACCCCATTTCTCCTTCTACTCATTCCATTGATCTTTAATTTCTTCTCATTGGCATCGGCCACCCACCCAGGCTGCCTGGAGAGGAGCTGGCACAGAGGCGTCCCCCATGGGGACCCCCAGATCCCCGGATCCCTGGAGCTCCATTCCCCCCAGCTGGAGGGGGAGCAGAGCTCCCGGTGGCAGCGGGGGCTGCGCCTCCTCCCTGCTGACATCCAGCCTCGCTTCCCCCAGCACCATAGACTTTCTGTGCCCAGCACTGCTCGAGCTGAAGGATTTACATTTTAAAGGGGTTTTAGAATGGATTTGGACAGACATTTATTTGCAAGTATTATTTTTTCAGCTTTTGCCACTTTGAATGTTTGTGGAGAAGAAATAACAGACAGAAACCACAGCAGGGAAAGCCTCAGAGAACTCGTTTGTGTTCATGCAAATATGGCGAGAGTGACAGTCCAGGGTCACGCAGGTAATCCTCAGCAACCGCCTGGGTTTCTCTCGCTCCTTGCTGCGGTCCTCAGGTTGTGGAGGTTGTGTGAGATCAGACCCCGCGTTGTTTGCCAGCAGCGAGGAAGCCGAGCAGCAGGACAAAGGTGTGGGGAGCTCCGTGTCACCGCCGTGCCAATGCCAGAGCCAGAGGCGTGCGGGCGGCGGAGCCGTCTGGAGCCGCGGGACGGCTGGAGCGAGGGCTCGGAAGGGGAATGCTAATCATGTTCTGTGCTGGCAGCAGCCAGAATGCTGCACAATAAATAGCCATTTTAATTACTGCACAATATTTACAAGATTGCTTCCTCATTTGGGAAATTAAAACAAATGCTCCATCAAAATGATCAACATTGTACAGGGAAGCACAGGGCTGATAAAGGAATCCATGGGCTGCTAATGGAGGAGGAATTGGCAACTTTGTGCTGCCGGGGCCGCCTCTGCTCCTGTGTGACCGCAGTGCCGAGGTGCCCAGCAGGACCAGCCGGGTTTGGCAGCTCGGCCGTGGCGAGGCTCAGCTAGAAGGGAACCTGGGAAGGCTGGGCAGGGGATGCTGAGCTGCCACGGCCGCTCACCCCCGCGGGATCGGTTTCGGAGCGGGGGACGCGGCTGACACCGTGCGGTGCCGGGGCGGTGGCTGTCCCCTGCCCCAGCAGCGGCCGTGCCGCCGCTCTGAAGAGGTCCCGGGCCCGGGTTCCTCCCGCCTGGGCCGGTGCGTGGGCGCAGGGTCCGTGTTGGGTCCCCGCCGTGGTTCACGCACCCTGAGCATTCCCCGGCCCAAGGGGTCGGATGTGGGGCGGGGATGGCCTCTGGGGACTGAACCCCCCAGGGCTGCTCTTCTCCCAGCCCCTCCTCCCATTCCGCGCTCTTTCCTCAGCTCCTTCCCTCCTTGGGTTTTTTTTGCAGCCCTCCCGTTGCCATGGGAACGGTGACATCCCGAGCCGGGCGGAGCGGAGGGAGCGCAGCTGCCCGGGGCCACCCCGGACACGGGCGGGGGTCCCACGGGTGCGGGATCCCACGGACTGGGTACCCCACGGGCAGGGAATTCCCCTGGAGCGCTCCTTTTCCCGCGGAAAGAGCAGCGGGATTTAATTACATTCGAGTACCTGCTGCCAGTCCAGCGAGTCCTTTCAGGGGAGGAAATTCCATCCGGAATGAGTCGGTGTGGTGTGTGGGGGGAAAGGCAAGATGGCCCTGAATATCCAAAGGTTTGTTCATAAAAGAGCTCGGAGGACCTGATGGATGTGATTCAGGATAATTTGGGATTACGGAGAATTCACCCTCCTTGTTCCTGGGGCAGGCAGGATGCCTGCGAAGCCCAGGTGACACCTCACGGGTTGTCCCCTGGGGGTGCAGAAGCAACTGGGCTTCATGGGGAGGTTGGGAAAAGGAACGGAGAGGGAGAGCTGGGAATGCGGTGGGCTCCGAGCCCCTCCCGTGTGTCACTGCCAGCACGACCCGCGAGCGACAGGGGGTTAGCCTGAGCACCCCACAGCAGCCCCGGGTCGGGCACAGCCAGCGGCGTGGCCATGGCCTGATGCCCAGGGAAAAACCCCATGGAGACAGGAGCTTCTCGGGGGCTTTGTGCCCCCTTGGACCCGCAGGACCGCAGCAGGGGAGGGACCCCGCGGGCAGGGGTCATGCACTGCCTGCTCCCGGGTGCTGCTGAACCCAGATCTGAGAGGAGCAGGAAGGAGATGCAGGAGCCGCAGTCGAGAGGGAAAAGCCAGAAAACAATTTACAGCTTCCTGCAGATGGCAACCGGTACGATCTGGCTGACAAACACAGATGAGCAAACGTGAGGGAGGGATAAATAAACCTCGCAGCTCGTGGAGTAAAACAACCTGCTGGGATTTGCTGCAGAAAATTCCCCCTCGGCCAGCGCCGGGCTTCCCATTCCTGCGCTGGGGCGGGCGGTGCGAGGCGCTGCGGCAGGGCCCTGGCACCCAGGGGACACACCCGGGGGACCGAGGGGACACAGAACCCTCCCACCTGCTGCCCCAGGGGTGCCCTCGGGGCCAACGAACCCAGGAGCAGCCGAGGCACCGCTGTGCAAAATCAGCCCGAGCCATTTCACCAGAGCGCAGTGAAAGCCTCATGCAAATGTTTTCCATTCCAAAATTCTTTTGGTTTCTAAACTGGTGAAGCCCCAAGCCTTTCTGGGGGGCTTTCTTTTTGTTCTTTTTTTTTTTTTTTTTTAATGAAACTTTTTCAAATATTTCTGGAAATTCATCAAACAGGTTGTCCTCTGTCTGCAGTATTTTTTCCATAGTTTTCCTCCTATGGACACGATGCGCTGTGGCACCAGGGGACAGCGAGGCAGGACTCTGGCACTCCCGGCCCGCGCCTCCCGCCTGCCTGCTCACCCTCAAGCTGGAATAATCTCCAGTGGAAAATAACATGAGATAAAGGCGGTGAGAAACAGTGAACCCCACCCAGCGCTAACGGGATCTGCGCTTCATCCCAGGCTTGTTTGTGCTGGGAAGTGACTGGAGCAGCTGGGCTGGAGCTCCTGGGGAGCGGGAGCAGAGCACGGTGCCACAGGGGCACAAACAGAATGAGCCCCGTGCTCACTCGAGGCCCGATTTTCTGTGGAGCATCTGCGTGCAGGGATTTATGCAGCGAGGGCAGGCCCCCGGCCAGGCTGGGATAAGATGGGGGTGGCCGAAGGCCAAAGCCATCACAGGAATATCCATCTGGGGATTTCCATATCCCAGGATCTGAGGCACCCCGGTAATAGGGTCCTTGAAAAACCGAGCAACCCCGGCACATCCCTGCCTCACAGCTGGACCCGATGGAATCCGTGAGTGTGCAGCAGCAGAGAGTGGCTGTGAGGGAAGGGATTACTGGTTCGGCTGGGAGGAAAACCCTCCCAGGCAAAGCTTAATGAAGAAATCATTGTGCAGGGATCAGCCCTGCGCCGTTAATGAGCCTCATTGTTATTTAAATGTGGCTCCTGGAAGGGCTGGGTGAAGAATTCATTATGAGATGATTTTTCTGAGCAATGTGATGAACGATGGATATAAAACCAGCCATCCCTCGGGAGAAGGAAGCTGCAGAGAAATGCAGCTCCTGGGGGAGAGCAGCTGGAATTTGCCGTGGCACAAGCAGAATTATTGTGCAGCCCAGAAGGGGCAGGTGCTGCAGCCCGGCCCAGGGGTGGCAGAGGCTTGGTGGCTCTGCTGCTCTCCTGCTTCCCCTTCGCTCTGCCTGCAGAGCTGTGCTGTGTCACCAGGCTGCTCCAAGCCCCATCCAGCCTGGCCCTGGACACTCCCAGGGATCCAGGGGCAGCCACAGCTTCTCTGGGCACCCTGTGCCAGGGCCTCCCTACCCTCACAGGGAGTGATTACTTCCCAGTATGCCATCTAACCCTGCCCTCTGGCAGTGGGAAGCCATTCCCTGTGTCCTGTCCCTCCATCCCTTATCCCAAGCCCCTCTCCAGCTCTCCTGGAAATCCCTTAGGCACTTTAGGGTGCTCTAAGGTCTCCCTGGGGGTTTCTCTTCATCTTGCACCAGCTCGAGCCCATCACTCACAGCTCGTTCTTGTTGCTGTTGATTTTGAGTCTTGCTTTTTTATCCAGCATAAAAATTTAATTTTGTCCTTGAATCTTCACGCTGTTGCCTGGCTGTCCCAAGCCTGAAAGTCTCGTTTGCACCCCAGCGAGACACGTGGAGGTGGCAGTGCCACTCTGCCCCTGCCACCATCCTGACCTCACCATGCACTAACTCGGTGTGTAACACAGAGGGAAATCAAAATTTGGATCAGTAGCAAGGAACAATGAGACCTTCCCATAGAGTTATAGGACATGGAAGCCAATTATCGATCAGATGGTTTGGGAACCAAGCAGCAAAACCCCAAGGATTTCACCACAAACTTTGCTTAACCAACTGTGCAGGAAGGCGGTTTGATGTGGGCCGTTTCTGGGTACATGAAACAGAATTAATTTGTTCTCCCTGAAAGCCAGAAGCCAGGAATATGAAATATTTAAATAGCCTAACCATGTTTGGCATGTGCTGAGCCATGCGAGCACCAGAAGTGCCTGACCCTCCCGTGCACACGGGGTCGGAGCAGCTTTCGGGCAGGTTTGGGGGCCGTGTCCCTCACTGCAGGGAGCAGAGGGCTCACAGCCACCGGGCAGTGAACAGCACTGGCTCCCCATCTCACTGATCCATCTGCAGCACGCTCTGCCTCCAGGAGGGATGGAGAAGTGCTCTTGGGTCTGAGAAATGAGGATGTGTTTGCACCCACCCTGAGCACCAGGCACTGCAGCTCTGAGCTGGGAGCGGTTTGACTCCTCTGGCATGGCCCTGCTGCCCCTCACAGCCCGGGAACTGCACCCCCAGGCCATCCTTGCACCCTGGGAGTCCTGGGCAAGCTTCGAGCCTGGGGACAGGCTGGGGGATGGAGCCCTGTTTAACTCCTTACTGCAGTGCCTCACCTGCTCCTGCCCCGGGGAGGATCAGCCTGTGCCAGCTCCCTGCCAGCCGCTGCATCCCTTGTGCTCAGGGGACCACGAGGGAAGGCAGTTCCTTGTCTGCTTTACCCGGGTTCCCTCCTCTCTGCCCAACACACCTGGGTGTCTCTGAGCCCCGTGTTTGACCTGCTCTGGGTGAGCAGAGGTGGTCTGGGGGGCCACAGCCAGCTGGAGCCCTCTGTGCCCCCCCGCAGCCCCGTCACCGCCGGCGATGTCCCGATGTCCTCAGCGACAGCCCTGAGTCCTGTCCATCACACTCCTGCGTCCCAGAGCAGCCGGACATTCCATATCCCACTGCCGGCTAAGGCAAGGCTGCTGGAGAAGGAGGGAAGAGGTGAAAGGAAATTATGGATTTTCACATTCAGGAAGGGAGCAGGGGCTGTTCCAGCCGGGCGGGGCTGTGGCCGTGCCTCTGCGGCTGTCCCCGTGTCCCTGCGGCTGTTCCTTCTCTCCGGCCACTCCGGAGGTTTATGTAAGCTCAGGCACAAACATTTGGGCTTTTTCTCCCCCGGCGGCTGCTGTGGAGGATCTCCTGCGGCCGGTGGGTGGGGAACTGGGTCTCTCCTCACATGAACGCAGCATCTCTCTCCCCGCTCCATCCTCGCTGCACGGAGGACGTGGAACATGTGAAAACTGTGAAAGCAGAAAGGGAAAAACCAGAGCAGCTGATGCCACCCCGCTGCGGGGGGGTTCCTGTCACCCCGTCCGGCCCCAGTGTCCCCACGGAACCCGGGGCAGACCCCCCTCCCCAGCGCTGCCCCGAGCCGGGGATGCCCCAGCCTGCGGCTCCAGCTGCGGTTCTGCCCCCGGGCTCTTTGTCCCGCGGGGTTTTACGGGGGCTGTGCTGCCCCCGGGGACCTCCCCGGGCAGCCTCTGAGCTGGGGCTGAAGAATCAAGTGCTATGAGCAGCGCCAAGATCCTCCAAAGTTTGGAGGGACCGGGATTTTCCACCTAAGAAGATCCCTGTCCCTGCTTCGGGATCCCTATCCCTGCCTTGGCCCTCCTGGCATGCTGGGTGAGGGCAAGACGACAAACGGATGTGGAGGCTGCCGAGTGCTGCTGAGGCACCTTTATATCTAATTAGAGCCGGACTTTTCCTCCACCTGTTTCCTGCGGCGGATTTGGGTCCCGAAGAAAATAGAGATTAAAAAAAAAGAGACAAATCTGTTCTCCAGCTTTTTTGAATTCTTCAGAGGAAGCCGGTGTGGGCACCAGGGGAGCAGCATCTCCACATCAACGCGAGGCCGGAGGCTGCAGGCGCTTGCCGGGTGCTCCCACATGAGCCGCTGCTCCAGGACCGCAGCTCCCACACACTCAGGGGCTCCCGCACGTGTGGAGGCAGAGCTTTTCTAAGAAATGGGGAGAATTCTGCCTGGGTTTGGGGATTGTGTCTCTTTGCTGGGTTTTGGGGTTGGCTGCGGTGTGGGGCGAGGCTGCAGGGCTGGAGCTGTCCAACAGAATGGATCGTGCGGTGGCAGCGGCTCCCTGCCCTGAGCCCCTGTGCACTGTTATCGGGGTGGGGGATTTTGCTGGGAAGGGCTCACGTTCCCGATCTCTTTGCCCCCGACCCCGCAGGCTCACGCCAGGCTCGCCGCTCCCACGCTTCCCAGCACGAGTCCTGTGGCTGCTCCGTGCTCCCCCTTCCCAGAGCAGCTCCTCGCCTGCCTGGTAGGAGGATGAGGTCCCTTCCTGAGGATGTGAATCACGTCTCCAGGGGAGGCTGCCCCGGCTCCCGCTGTCTCCTGTGCAGAGGGGCTGCTCCCCCGCCCCCAGCAGCACAGGGAGGTCACGGAGCCGCCGGCAAAGGGAGCTTGGATTTGACAGCTCCATGGAGATCCCCTGCGTGGCGAGGAGTGGAGACGCCACTTCCCACATCACCGGCTGGGGTTTGGTGCCTTCTCTACAGCAGGAATTGATGGAGAGGAAAATAGCATTAGAATCCACACTTTTATGGAAACAGGAATGAACTGGGCTGGTTTCCCCTCTGCTCCACCACTGTGCTCCCCTGAGAGCGACGGGTCAGGGTTGTTTGTGTGTGTTAGTCCCTCCTCACACCTGGGGGCTGCTCTTGCATTAATAAATATAACAGCTTCCTTAGAGGAAGGAGCTGCTGGGATGTTCATCCCGACATTTCAAAGTGCTGGGGGGATCTGGATCCTCAGCTTTTGTGAAAGTTAACATGGTCATGAAGATCCTGCTTTTAATATGAAGTGACTCAGAGTGCACTAAATAATGAGAAAAGTAAAATAAAGTAAAATTATGTAAACTAAGGAAAGAAGAAAGCAATCCCCTGAGAACAAGAACCGTACCTGGCTTTTGTACTTTTGTACCTTGGCCCAGCAGTGACAAAAGTTTGCTTGTGATTATTGTGATTATCAATACTCATAGGGGGAAATTAAAGCCGTATTCTCTATGTTCCTCATGCAGCAGTTATGGGGGCTGTCCTTGGAAAATGGGAACGTACAGTAAAAAACAACAAGGCAGAAACAAGCAAAGCCCAGAGTTTGGAGTTAAAATGAGCAGAATTCAGCCTGGTGGGGCTCCACGTGCAGCGCAGCAGCGCTGAGGGGAACACACCCCTCCCCTCGAACAGTGCAGAGGGAAGGAGTCAAAATGCCCTGTTATTATTTCCATTATTGCTCGGTTCCTTTCCATGCAGGAGGAGTTTTTTCTGCTGCACAGGTTCCTGTGCGAGCCCACAGTGAGTGGGGCTCCTGGGGCAGGGGGGCTCCACAGCGTGGCCAGTGCTGTGTCGGGCACGAAAAACCCCACGTGTGGCCCCCACACTCCCCACACGCCCCAGGGATGTTCCCTCATCCCCTCCCAGCACTGCACAGCATGAGCAGGGATGGCTGCAATTTATTTCTCTTTCTTAGCAGGAAAATCAGATGGTGCTGTGAGATGGTGCCAGCCCTCTGTTCCTGGGAGGGTGACATCAGCAGGACAGGTCAGCCCCGTTTTATTACTGCAATGAACCTTTTAAAGCAACTGCATAATAACAGCCCTGGGCCTATTTCGGGAAAGTCTCCTGGGTGTTTAATTTCATGGAGTGAGCGGGGCTTTCTTCAGAGAAAGAGCATGTAGGATGGAGGGTTGGATCACAGCGGAGCAGGGATGGTCTCGGGCCTCAAAAGAGGAAGGATCACGTGGATGCTGAGCGAAAATTAAATCCCAGAAATGAGAATTTAGAAAGATTTGTTCATGGAAATATGGTTATGTTTCACTTGAAGTTTTCTAGTGTTTTGATTTGAATTCTCATCTCCTCAGCACCCAGACCAGGATGATGCAGGACCAGGCGGGCCCAGGGAGACCTGGATGTCAGAGGAGGAGGCTGATGGATCTGATTTTCAGCGTCCGTGAGTGCTGTCAGGGAGTGAGGGAGATGAACGGTGGATGTGGTTGGAAAACTCCTCTGTGCCAGCCAGCTGAGGTGTTTGCAGTGGGTTGGTGAAAGAAGGTCATTATTCCAACTGAAAGTTTAAAAAATCGTTCCAAGAGGACCACAGAGCTGGTGGTTCGTGCCCCTGTGTCTGTGTGTGAGCCCTGGGCTTGTGGCCTTGCGTGGGCAGCTCGTGGCCATGCTCCTGCTCCCCAAGGCACGGTCACCCCAGTGCCCAGCCTGGCACAGCTGCTGTGCCTGAGCTCCTGCCTGGATCCCCTCTCGACCTGACTCATGTTGTGCACAAAATCAGGGTAGAGAAAAATGATTCTGGCCTTAACCGTGGGAAGTCTGGGACTCCCGAGGAGCCAGCACTGCCACTGCCAGCCCTGCAGCGGGCATGGGGCAGTGCAGGAGTCCCCACGGCCGGCATGAACACATCCATATCTGTGTCCTACCGAGTCCTGCTCGGTGCCCTGCCCGCCTGCTTGAGCAGTGGGACAGGATGATGTCCCTGCCTCGGTGACCCTGCCCACAGCCCCGTGCTCAGGGACTGCCAGCCGGGCTCTGGCCCTGCCCGTGCCCGGCTCTGCCCCTGCCCGTGGCCAGCTCCGTCCCTGCCCGTGCCCGGCTCTGTCCCTGCCCGTGCCCAGCTCTGTCCATGCCCGGCCCTGTCCCTGCCCGTGCCCGGCTCTGTCCCTGCCCGTGCCCAGCTCTGTCCATGCCCGGCCCTGTCCCTGCCCGTGCCCGGCCCTGTTCCTGCCCGTTCCCGGCTCTGTCCCTGCCTGTGCCCGGCTCTGTCCCTGCCCGTACCCAGCTCTGTCCCTGCCCGTGTCCGGCTCTGTCTGTGCCCGGCTCTGTCCCTGCCCGTGCCCAGCTCTGTCCATGCCCGGCTCTGTCCCTGCCCGTGCCCGGCTCTGTCCCTGCCCGTGCCCGGCTCTGTCCCTGCCCGTGCCCGGCTGGTCCCCGCGCATTCCCGCGGGATGCAGATGCTCTATGCAAATAAAGGGCCGGGCCGGGCCCTATGCAAATCAACATGCAAATCGAGGGGGCGGGGCCGTGCCGAGGGCGTGGGGGCGGGGCTTGCGGTGCCGCGAGGCGCCGGGGGCGTGACCGGCGATGCAGATGAGGGGCGGGGCCCGCTGTATGTAAATGAGGGGGCGTGGCCCGGCGGGCGGTGTCGGAGCCTCCCGCCAGCTGCGGGCAGCGGCCCCGAGCGCGACCCCGGCAGCGCAGCCGGACCAGCCCCAGCGCAGCCGGACCAGCGCCACCGGAGCGGGCCGGAGCGGGCCGGCAGCCCCCGCACAGCATGGCCGAGCCGCCGGCGGCAGCGCCGGCCCCCGAGGGCGAGGAGGGCCCAGTGCGCTTCGCCCGCAAGGGCGCCCTGCGGCAGAAGAACGTTCACGAGGTGAAGAACCACAAGTTCACGGCGCGATTCTTCAAGCAGCCCACCTTCTGCAGCCACTGCACCGACTTCATCTGGTGAGCCTTCCCCCGGACTCCCCGCAGCCGCTCCGGGACACCGGCTCGGCGAGACATCCCTCCTCGTGCTCGCCCAGCCCGGCGGGGCTCATCCTCGCTCTCCTCCTGGCACCCCTCCCGTCGCGGCTCCCCTCATCCCTCGCATCCCATCCCGATCCCCCCGGTGCCCGCTCTCCTCCGGCCGCCGGCTCCGGGCAGGGGCCGGGGCCGGTGTCTCACTCCGCCTCTCTCTCCGCAGGGGCTTCGGCAAGCAGGGCTTCCAGTGTCAAGGTGAGTGTCGCGCTGCCGGGGGGGCCGAGGGGGCCCTCACTCCGTGTCCGCCCCCCGGGACCGGCCCCGCGTCTCCCTGCGGGCAGCATCCCCGCGGCACCGGCCCCGAGCATCCCCGTGGCACCGGGAAGCAGCTTAGTCATTTTTTTAATCAACCGAGCAACTAGTCGTGCCTTTAAGCTGGTCTGGTCTCGTTAGCAGAGATAAGCGCCCAGGACTTCAGCTAAATCCCCCGAAAAAGACTGAGGGGAGTTTGTTTTTAATGTGCTTAACACCAAAACATGTGTTTGGGTGGCAAACGGGCTGGGCGAGGGCTGCTCCGGGGCTGGAACTGCGCAGCCGGCGAGGACTTGAATGGCTTGGTTGTGTTGCTGGGGAAAAAAAATGAGGCTTTATAACAAAATATGTTGCAGTAGCCGGGTTACTATGACCATAATTCTTTGTTCTGATGATGCTGGGATTCTGGAGGGGATCTTCAGGGATTTCGGATGTCCCCTCGGGAAATTGGGCTGAATTACCCAGGCGTTATCTGGTTGCTGTTGTAGCCAGGCCAGCTGGGGGCTGCTCCTGCTCGCAGCTCACCCTGTCCTGTGGGTCCCACCTGTGTGGGGTTCAGCTCTGGGCGTGCGGTTCAAATGGAGCTGGTGCTCACAGCTGCTGGCAGTGAAATTTTGCTTTTGTGAATATTTGGGACAGAGTTTTATTTTGGTGGGTGGCTGACTCCTGAGTTGAGGGATTTGGTATGAAAACAAACCTGCTTTAGAGCTCTAAAAGGCTGCTCCTGGCAGCTGTCCTTGGGGTTTTGGTGTGGCACACTCAGGGTGTGAGGTGCCCTGGTGGCTCTGGGTCTCGAGGGGCTCCTGTACCTGCGGGCAGAGGGGCTTTGCCTCGGCTGCTCTCGGGAGCACCTCTGCAGCTGCCTGTACAAGCAGTGTAAGTCTAATCCAATTTAAATGATGCTGCTACTCATCCTTAACACTTGCCACACGAGTATAACCTTAAAATACCAAAACCATCTCCCTGCCACCTCCCAAACCCCAGCCTGAAGGCCTGGGCAGGTGTTGGCAAGCAGAGAAAAGTGGATGTGGAGATTAAAACGTGTCCTAGGGCTGTTTCTCAAGGTCACAGCTTCCCCTGGTACCTGAGGTTTCACACATGGGCAGTTCAGTCACATTACTGAGAGGAATTCTGTGTGCCTTCGATCTGTTGTGGGTCTTCCCAGGCTTACCTGGCTGATACTTCCCTGATTTTCCTTACAGTGACGGTGTATTTGTGCAAACACAATGTCCGTGAAAGCTGGAGAGTGTTGGGGAGCTGGTGGGGACCATGTACTGGCCCGGCAGGGTTTGCCTGCGTTATGTCTAGAGCTCTGCTCAGTTCTACCTATGGCATCCAGGGTTGGATAACTGGCGCCTCTGCAAGTCTCTTCCAGCTGTCAGGAGCTGTTACCCAAACCTCTAACTGTGCTCTTGCTCCAAGGTTTATCCTTGGATGTTTTTAGCCAGTGTTGAATCAGCCCTCAGTGCGAGGGCAGTGGGTGGGCCCGTGGAGGTGTCTCGGAGTTGTCGTGCAGTGCAGTGCTGGCCCAGGGTCATGGGGCAGGAGCCCTTATGAGCTGCAGTGACTCCAGTGGCACTGCCAGGAGCCTGCTATGCTCAGTGACAGCCCCGAGGGTCTGTGACCGCCCTGTGACATGCCCTTCTGCCTTCAGAAATCCTTTCCAGGTTACTCTGCTGTTACAGACGGGAATGTGCAATAGGGAATCTTTCCTGTGCAACAGGGAATTTCGCAGATTGAGGTCTGCAGACCAGCCCAGTCTGTACTTTCCTAAAATCAGTGATTTGTGGATTTTCCCAGATCCCACCTGTGAGGTGCCCAGGTGGAGGTGCTCCTGTGGGTGAGGCAGCTGTGGGGCGATGCCCATCACGGCCGGGGCAGGAGCAGCTGTGCCCTGGGGTGGAGGACATGCCGTGTCTCCCTGCAGGATGCTTCCAGCTTGGGACGTCCACACAGAAGTCTCCCCCACTGCCATCTGCTCTGGAATCACGGCTGCCCTGGGGCTTGTCCTGGTGGGAGGCAGAACTGGGGGTGCCAGGGCTGGCACTGCCCTTCTTCGGCTGTGCCAGGGGAGCTGTGCTCGTGCTGGGTCGTGCAGGTACTGCCAGCTTTGGATTTGTGTCCCACAGGCTGTGCTGCAGCTGCTGTTGAACTTGGTAAATAATGACACAGAGGCAGAAAATCCTAGGGCTGGCTTTTGTTTAGGGGTTCTTCAGCCCCATAGGGCTGTCAGGAAGCTCTGGAGTGAGGGTCTACCTCTCCCTTTACTGAATGCAGCTTTAATTCAACTTTAACAACTTCCCCGAGTGTTTTCTCCTGTTGTGCTGTGGGATGGCTGGAAATGCAGCTGGGGCACACGACTGTCTGCTCTCAGCTGTTTCTACTGCTGTGCTCGCTTTAAGTAGGTTTTCACCTGTGCCCTGATTTCTTTCTGGGGCATTCGGAATAATTAGATTGTTAATTAGCTCATTACTTGTGACTTTTGGCAGGAAGTTAGCAGAAACTGACTCTTTGTAGCTCGAAATACTAATGGATACCACAAATGCCACTTAATTGCCTGCTAATCTGCTTCTTATCCTCGTATACAATCTCCTCCTTATCCTTGTGCGCATCTGAAGACTTCCTGGGCCAACGTCTCTCTTGTGAGCCAGAAAGTGTCTGGGTGTGGGCAGGGGAGGTCTGTGCACCGCTGGTCCAGGAGCAGGGCTGCTTCTGGCAGGTCAGCAAAAAGAAATCAATATCTTGTGGGTGTTGGAAGCTGAAGCGCTGAGGATGTGCCTGGAGCTGCCAGGAAGATGAACTCTTCCCGAGGGAAGCTCGATGCCCCCTGGCTGCCTCTCAGCCCGTGGTACAGAGGGGCTTTCTGGCCCTGCTCTAACGACCTGTTGTAGCTGGAAGGTGTAGAAACTTCTCAGGAACAAAGAGAAAGGGAAGTGAGTGTTCTCTTCCCTTCCTGGGTTTGGGGATTCATCCAGGCAGTACCAACACCAGGAATGCATTAGGAGGCAGGGAGCAGCCCCTTGGTATCTGGGAAGAACCAAGTGGCCAAGTCTTGGTTCTCCTGATGCAGGAAGTGCTGTAGGATGGTAAAGGAGAGGGAATTGGTTTGAAAGCTTTTGGGAGCGAAGTTCTTGGTCGCCTTCTGGGAATGTGCTTCTTCTGGGAACTGGCAGCTTTCTCTTTCCTGCTCATGTTTCCCCCGCCTTGGCTTCCTTGGGGGCCATTTCTCCTGTTGTCCAGGCAGCCCGTGGTCCCTTTGTGGATCAGAGTGCTGAGGGGGACATGTCCCCAGGAGCTGGGTTTGCTCAGCCTGGAGTCGCTGTGGCTGGGCTGGGCTCCCACCCTGGGAGCCTGGGCAGAGGTGAGGAGCAGTGGAACGTGATTCACACTTGGGAGCAAAAAATAACCTGCATCTGTTACTGCTTTCACGTGTACAATGTAGAAAAGATCTTGGAAAGGAGAATCTTGATTCTTCCTGAAGAGAAAGGAGAAAAAAAAGCATCATTTGGTAATGGGTGCTTGGATCTCATGCAGTAACTTTTCTGGGGAGAATGTTTACTTCTTGTCCCTGCTTATGACTCAGTGAGAAAAGAAACTCTTTAGATTAGATCTCCTTCCAAACTTCATACCACATAGAATTCCTCCCTCCAGGTTTTCTTCTCCCTGTCCTCCAAGGCCAGTGCTCTTGTTCTGTTTTGTGTTTTCACGAGTCAACATCTGAGACCAGAACTGAGCAGCTGGAAAATGTCACCCAGGCCTTACCTCTCAAGCAAGTATTTCTCCCTTGTTCTGTGCCTTCACAAGCCACCCTTCCTCCCCCCAGAAGGAAGTGAAACCCATCACACTTCGCTCTCTACTGCAGCTCGAGCCACTCTGCGGGCTGGGCTCGGCACGGTTCAGCGCCGGCTCTTATTGACTGTATTAAACAAGTAAGAAACAAAAGCAAAACAAACTCCAATCATTCGGAGTTGCCTCAAACCCAGTAATTTCGTGTCAACATATTATGCACACTGGAGAAATGTTAGTGTTCAAATAGACTAATTAAAAATGTTACTGCAATTACTTTTGCAACACAAATGATGCTAATTATATAATGCTGCAGAAATTGGAAACATGATTTCGGAGGGTTTTTTTGTGTGCGCCTCACGGTGGTAACGCAACTCTCGGTGCTGGAGCTGTGCCCCTGGGGCAGCGGGAACAGCATCCCCACGCAGAGCCTGGGGCAGCAGAGCCCACGGGGAGCCTGTCCCCAGCACCAGGGCAGTGCTGCAGAGCAGGTACAAACAGAAAAGGGAAGTGGGTCTGGGCCCCTGCGCTGCACAGATGGGCTGTGGTTCTGCACAGCCAAGTGAGCACGGAGCCGGCAGGAGCTGGGAACCTGTGCCCCTTGGCAGGACTGCTTCCCAGGCTGGGCTTAGAGCCTGTCACCTGAGCTGGCCTCCCTCATCCCGCTCTTCCCTGCGCTGGATGCCTGTGGCTCAGGGGAGCAGCTGGGGAGGGAGCTGGTTTGGAGGGAGCTGTTTGGACGTGCAGCCCCGCTGGCAGTGCTGGGGCTGTTGGGCTGGGCAGGGACAACTTGGGTGCAGCCCCACCGGTGTCCCCATGCAGTGCACAAGGGCTCACTCGAGTCTCGATGTGGAAGTGGTTTCTCTTTCCCTCCCCCCTGCAGTTGCAGGGTGGATTTTTCTTTCTTATCTCCGGAGGTAGCTGTCATCCTAAAATGATCTTGGGCCTGGATAATGAGGTGGTCTGTTTCCTTCCTGGGGTATCCGTTGCTGACTGGTGCCAGCCATAGGATGCTGGGTGGGGGGTTTGGAGCTGGCCCATGGGCATTTGGGTGCCTTGGGGTGGCAGGAGAGTTTGCAGCACGTCTGCCGGGTGCCTGTTGGCTCTGACACCGCCGCAGAGGTTAAACCGCCCCACTCTCGAGCCTCTGCCTTGATGATTCTCCAGCTATTGAGTCTTCCTGGGGAATTTAATGCCTGGGCTGTCTCTAAGGAGACTTCTCAGCAAACAGTGCAGGCATTTCTGCACGCCTGCTCGCTCACACACATGTGATCCTACAAATTCCTGCAGCACATGGGTCCCTGGCAGGGTGTGTAGGGCATCCTTCACTGGCAGCAAGGTGTGGGCGGGTGCTCACCTGTCTTGGCACCAGCAGAAGATGCTGTGAAACAGAGCAAGACCTTGAGGGTTTGGTGTCTGCTGTGGAACAGGAGGTGGGGTTGAACCTGCTCTCAAAACTTGGTGTGAATTCTGCTAACTGCTGGGGTTTCTGTAGGAACTGGAGGGAGGGGAGTTGTGCAAGCCCTTGCTGTGGGCTGCTGCCCTCCCTCCTTCCCAGCCAGCACAGCTCCTCCTCCTCCTGCAGCTCAACAGGCAAAAATCTGAAAAGGCTGGAGAGGCTTTTCCGTGCCATCCAGGCCCCTGTTGGAACTATCAGCAAATAAGTGGCATGATCACAGTGACTAAGAAATTAACTTCTGGCTGTGTTCATAGTTTAGCGAGGGCAGGATTGCCTGAAACACGTTGTTACAAGGGGTGTGATCAGAAAGGGAAGGTGGAAGTGCTTTCCCCTGGCGTGGATTGAAGGTGTGTGGTAGTGAGAAGATATGTTCACAATGGTGGGTGGGATGGGATTGTGCCCAGGAGAAGCATTGGGGTGGATTTTCCTGCCGCAGCCAGCTGTGAGAGGATTAGCGCTGCACAGGGACACAGCCGCCAGACCCCACCGTGGGCTGGTGGCCTTTGTGTGCCTGTGGTCCAGCTCAGGCCCCAAGGGCAGCACGGAGTGTGGTGGAGAGTGCTGGTGAGATTAATCCCTCCAGTGTGGCTTCATGAGTCATTATTCTGCAAGTCCATGAATTAGAGCCACTCAGAAAAGGGTGAGTAAGGAGCTCCCTGTAGGGGAAGAGGAACCACAGGTGCTTGGGCTGAGTGTTCCTTGTGCTCTTTGAGGGCTGCAGGTTGCCAAAAGCGAGCTCTTTGGAAAAGGCAATAAAACAGAACCAGGGAAGCAGGAGTCCTTGTGTGGGGTCCTGGATGCAGCCTTGGGTTGCCCTGGGTGCTGCCCCACAGCCCTGGGTGATGGGTGTCCTGTGCCACAGCTGGGTGAGGGCAGGGGACAGAGGGAGCATGGAGAGCTCCAGAGCCCCTCCAGACTTTTCAGGTGATGCTGGAGGAAATAAAGCCTGGCCAAGGACTTGTCCATCCCCTGGAATTGCCTTGTCCCATACTTTGAGATTTAGCAGAAACCACAGGCCCTGTGCTCCTCGGGGTGGGACCCTGCAAGGGCTCCCTAGGGTGATGCAGTGCCCTCACACCTGGTACCTGAACAGAGATGTGGGGCTGGGGCATCTGGACCTGAGTGTGATGGAGACAAAAGCTGTCCCTTAGGTGTCCCTTTCTTCTGAGAAAGGACAGCTATGGGCTGCTGTTCCCCAGCTCTGAGCCAACCCATCCAGGGCTGGGCTGGTGTTGGTGGCCTCTGTGCCTCGGCCAGGAGTCCCTGGAGGCAGAAAGGTGATATGAACATCAGGGGTGTAAAATGACACAGTAACTGCCTTAGTTTTCCAGTGGCCCAATGGATGAAAGTGAAAATCTCTCTGGAGCTCTTCAGCCCCATCAGAGGCTGCTGCCCCAGCAGAGAAGGGGGGAGATGTGACTCCAGCTGGCCCTGTCCTGCCATCCCTCAGGAGCCAGCACCAGGAAGTCAGTTTTTCCTCAAGAGCCACAGAAGGGATGGGGGAGACAGGAAGAAAGCTCCGGTGGTGGTTGGTAGCAGCCAAATTTTGTGTTAAGCAGAAGCAATTCCCAGAAGTAGCTGTGCTGGCTGTAGCTCTTCCCAGGAAGGGAAGGCACTGTTCCAAACCACAACCCGCTCCTGCTGGGCTGCACCCAGAGCCGTGCAGGGCAGGCTGGATTTACCCAGATCAGGATCCTGATGGGCACCATGTGGAGGAGCAGCTGTGGGGTCTCTCCCAGGGAATGCTCTGTTCCCTCCTGCTGTGTCTCATCCCAAGGAGCCGAGGGCAGCAAAAGGCTTTGAGTGTGGTGAGGGACCTCAGCTCCTGGGGTGGCCATAGGGGGGTGGAGCTGTGCCCTGGGAGCTCCTTCTCTCAGCACCCCAAATGTGTCTCCCGTGTGGAGAAGGGTGGCCAAGGCTCGGCTGGACCAGCCAAAGGGATGGTCCAGCTTCCTTCTGTGTGGAGGTGACTTCTTTGCATTTGCCATGGTCAGTCCTGGGCTGTTGGGGTCACTTTGGTGCAGGCTCTGAGGGATTTATCCATCCTGGATTTAGACCGGCCTCCACTGGAAAAATGAAACTAATTAAAATATTCTCCCTGTGAGAAGGCACCCGAACTCTGTGTAATCAATAACACCCACTTTTCTCCTGCTCGGGGTGACTCCTGTTCATGGGTGGGGAGGAGCTCGAGGAGCCCTCCCAGGCCCCTCTTGCTGCAGCAGTGAGCTCTCGCCATTGCTCCGACAGCTGAGGCCGGCTCCGTGTGAAGGGAAATGCATTTCATGAGAGTGACAGCTCTGCTCCCGCAGCATCGTGGGCCAGATGGAGCTGCTGCTCCCACTCCTCTTCCCTGGCAGCTGCGGGCTCTGCTGGGCACTGGGCACTGTCCCCAGCCACATCTCTTTCTGCAGTGTGGGATGGCCCCTGCAGCCGCGTGTCACAGATGGGGACAGGGCCCTGTGTCACCTCCTGGGATCCAGGGCCTTCCCCTTCCCCCCTTCCCCCTCATCTGGGAGCCGCTGAGCTGGGCACTCCCAGCTCTGCTCCAAGTGCTGGTCATTCTCTCCAGGCCAAGGTGAGGCTCCTGCCCTCCTGGGCTGCCTGCACAGTGCAAGTGTTGGGGAGGGGCTGGCAGGACCCAGGTGCTGCCCGGCCCAGGCTCTGTGCCCAGGCACTGACCTCAGGCACCGTTCTAGCTCTGCTCAAGCTGTTTGCTTTTGAGGGATTTTGGGCTGACTCCCTCTGCTGTTTATAGCCTCCTGCCCTTCCCATCATGTGAAAAAAAAAAAAAAATTCCAATCCATCCTGGTACTGGAATCAGTAAGCGTTAGGGGTGGGTAATCTCGTTAGCCTCTTGCTTTCAGAATTTAACTCCTGTGGCCCAGAGCAGGAGCCTTCCTGCCCCAGCTGATGGGCACTGACTGCCGAGTGCTTAATGCTTGTGAGCTACATCTTGTCAATTTAAATAATTTGCTTCCATATTTGGTCTTGCTTTTGTGCCAGATTTATACATCTTGTTTAAATCTGACAAGCAGAATATACTTGCTGCTAATCCGAGCTGGACAAGGCAGTGCCTGCCAAAAAATCCAATATTAATAAGCTCCGGTACATGGAAGTTACTGGATTTGCAAACTTGACGCTTGTTATGGCACAGCTCCCTGAAAACTGGCTTTTTTGCATCTACTTAAATCTGGGTTTTTCCAAGGAGTCAGTCTGTGAGCTTCCCTCTTTGGGTGGGAGCTCCCTCCCCAGCTCAGTCTTTGGAACAAGGGAAGCTTTCCAGCTCTAAGCAGGAGATGAATTGCTTATTTTTTGGGGTGTGGTTGGGAAAATGGGGAATAACTGCTGTCTGTGCAGGGAGATCCTGGGCACAGCTGGTCTGGAGCAGGAGCCGTGTGCTCGGGTGGCTCTGCATGTGCTGTTGGTCAGGGCTTGTGTTTGGGGACCTGGAGCTGCTGGAGAGGGTCCAGAGGTGGCCACAGAGCTGCTCCAAGGGCTGGAGCCCTTCTGCTCTGGAGCCAGGCTGGGAGAGCTGGGGGTGCTCACCTGGAGAATGGAAGGTTCCAGGGAGAGCTCAGAGCCCCTTGCAGGGCCTAAAGGGGCTCCAGGAGAGCTGGAGAGGGACTGGGAACAAAAACCTGGAGGGACAGGACACAGGGAATGGCTTCCCACTGCCAGAGGGCAGGGATAGATGGGATATTGAGAAGGAATTCCTCCCTTCCTGGGGAGGATGAGGGTGGGGAGGCCCTGGCACAGGGTGCCCAGAGAAGCTGTGGCTGCTCCTGGATCCCTGGCAGTGTCCAAGGCCAGGTTGGACAGGGCTTGGAGCAGCCTGGGATAGTGGAAATGTCCCTTCCCAGGGCAGGGGGTGGAACAAGATGGGCTTTAAGGTCCCTTCCAATCGAAACTATTCCAGGATTCTATGATTCTATGTTTAAAATCTTCAGTCTCTTGTAGTTCTGCTCTTGTCTTCCTACATTTGATATTTAGTCAGCAGCAGGGAAGCTAAAAAAGATTCAGATGTCTAAATATCAGCCTTCAGCTGTTCTTCCTCTTCCTCATGCTGTGCTGCCAGTGTGTTCCAGCTGATCCTGCTGGTGGATTCCTCCCTATCTTATGTTGCCATGTGAAAGGATGCAACAGGAATAGCTTCACCTTTAGGGAGAACAGTTAAATACCTTTATTCTGATGGTCTGAACACAGAGCACAAGCACACTGAATAGCTGACACTCAGAGCACATGAATAAATGCATTTTCATGATTTCCAATTATAGCAGAAGAATGAGAAAGTGAGGTGGTGAAGAGGAGTGAAAGTCGTCCTGGCTCCCCTGAATGGTTTCCTGTAGCCGCGCGGTGACATCGTGATGAAGTCAGGCTGGGAACGGGGATTGTTTTATAATATCACTGAGGAGCTGGAGTGAGGGGGAAGTGGCCCACGAATTTCATTTGCATCACTGAGTGGATTAGCTCCTGACGCAGTGCAAAGTCATTATTTACTGTGTCTCCAGCTCCGGTGCCTTTCCCAGCCCTGCTGTGGAGAGGCTGATTCAGAGCTGGGTGCAGCTCCTGCCTCACTTGCAGGGCCCAGCACTTGCCGTGTAAGCAAAAGGATGGTGCTTGTCAAGGCTCTAAGTGTTGTGCCCGCCCCGAGAGCCTAAGTAATTTGGGTTTAGGTCTTTTCTTCCTCTCCATTCATTACACTGAAATACTTCAACTTGAGCTTGGCTTAGGAAAAATCCCTGGCAATAATCCATAGCTTGGCCTTAACCAAGAGTAGCCAAGAGGGGGAAGGCTGCCTTAAGGGACAGAAGTGGTGCAGCTGTGTCCCCGCTGGCTGGGACAGATGAACTGTCCCCATCACACAGGAGGTGTGCTGTGCCATGCCGTGCTGTGCTGTGCCGGCTGGGACAGATGCACTGTCCCCATCACGCAGGAGCTGTGCTGTGCTGTGCCGTGCTGGGACAGATGCACTGTCCCCATCATGCAGGAGCTGTGCCGTGCTGGGACAGATGCACTGTCCCCATCATGCAGGAGCTGTGCCGTGCTGGCTGGGACAGCACCTGAGCCCCTCTGTCCCCAGCAGTCGCTGTCGCTCAGGATAAGTCACTGTCACCCAGAAGATTTCTGCGCAGCTGGAAATAATCCCCTAAAATGGTTATTTATAACTTTCTGTGCCTTGACACCATTTTTGCTGTGGAGATGCCTTTGCTTGGTCGTGATGATGGAGATGGGCTTTGGGAGAGGCTTTGTTTTTGTTCTGCCCCTGCTTTTGTATGGGCTCCTTGGGCAACCAGCCTTGTTGGGGGAGGGATCAACATCTCCATGTTCACTTGGTTTCTGAAGAGCTGGATGAAATACTTTGCTTTTTGGGGGTCTGATTGGAGCCAAGTGCTCATTCATGCAGCAGCTGTTATTGCCAGGGGGGTCCTGAGGATGGTAGGAGCTGCCACAAGGAACATCCCTGTGTGCAAGGGGCAGAAAGGCTGAGCAGGACCTGTGTGTCCCCTCCCCAGTCTGTCACAGGAGATTTCTGCCCCAGGAATGGCTCTAAAGCTGGACTAATTCACATTTGTGTGATCATGCGTCTAAGGACCATCTCCAATAGCTCAGTCCTTTAATTTCCAAATTTTTCTTGCTTGCTTGTCTTTGATGGAAAGGAGCCTCGGGGCCAGAGTCTTCTGGAAGGGAAGCTTGGGAGTCTGTAACTGTGTGAGTTCTCCTGGGTGGGACAAAGTGACCTTTGTGGTGATGGCGGACCCAATTTGGACTTTGCTTGTGGGGGTTCTCCCTGCCTTGGATGTGGTATCTCCATGCTCGTGGCCTGGCAGCTCGTGCTGTCAGCCGCCCTCCTTGGAGGCTGCCACAGCCCTGTCCCAAAAGCCTTCGTTCCTCCTTCGTCACCTCCTTGATGCCGTCTCCTCTCGGGTGCAGGGCACAGCTTGTGCGGTGGCTGGAAGACAAACTCTGTGCCAGAACTGACAACTTCAGGCTTCACCATCGAGTCTGCTGGGGCTGCCCTTCACCTTCCAGCTCCCTCCAGCTGCCTGGAGCTGCTCCATGCCACTGTCTGTAGGGTGGGCTGAGGGATGCACACCAGCCTGGGGACAGAGTCTGGGGGCTGCTGCTGGGTAGGGACCAGGGCAAGGGGCAGGAGAGCAGAGCTGGCTTGGGGTGCAGGCGGTGGCAGGGCTTTGGCCTGCTTCAGAGCTGCCCCTTGGCCCCACGGTGAGGTCCGGGCACAGCAGGATGAGCTGTGCTGGCAGCGAGCTCAGCACTGGGAGAGGTGCTGCTCTCCACAACCTTTCCTGGGCTTGCAGGGAAGGGTGAAGAAGGTGGGATGCTGCTTGGAGAGATGCCTTTGAACCCATCTCTGTGTGAGGAGCAGCAGGGAGAGGAGCAGGGATCAGTCCATGGTGCCTCTGCCGTCGGCAGGGAGGGCACAGCCACAGCAGTGACAAGGGCAGAGTTGCCGACCTGGTGTCTCCCAGGGCTTCTGAGGTGGAAAAAGTCTCACTTACTGGGTCATTTAGAGACTGAATCTGGGGTTTTGGCAGGAGGAAAGACTTTAATTAGCTGCAGCTCAGTAGGGCTGCTATTAGATCTTCAGAGCAAGATGCTGCCGGACTGGAAAAAATGCAGCAATAGCTCATTTGCTCAGGAAGCCATGATGGTGATTTGCATTTTGGTCAGGTGCTGAACCCTTGTAGAGATTTTTTCTAAAATAACTTCAAACTGTGGTTCAGATTCCTTCCCTCTCTGCAACTGGGTGAATGTCTGTCTTGGTCCCCAAACACTTTGGGTGTGAATTCCTTTGTTTGCAGTGCTCATTCTGCAGAAGGGAGGTGAGGGCTGGGCTGTGGATGTGTCCTGTCAGCAAATGCTGCAAGACAAATGGCTTTTGTCTCTCCACCTTGGAGCAGAATTCAATTCTCCCTTATTATATACCTAAAAGGATTTTTCTGCTCTACCAGCAGCCCCTCTGCTGACCTGAATAACCAGGAGATATGTGGTAGGGTAGGAAGCTTTGCAGTGCATCTCCTGAACCTCAGCTCTGCTGCTGCTGGAGAGCAAGGTGCTTTGAAATGTGTTCTGAACGCTTTGAAATGTATTTCGAATGCTTTTTGGGTTTCTGCTGTGTTGTCAGCTTGCACAAGTGCAAAATGAGAACAAACCTACACACCCTTGGGCTGGCTCCTGCTCCAGACTCTGCCTCAATGTTGCCCACGAGGTGAGAGCAGCAGCCGGTGCCACAGGCTGGGTGTTTGAGGGCAGTGGCGCTGTCACCAGGGTTTGTGTTGGGCAGAAGTGACCATGGCTCAGTGATGTGCCATGGCAGGGCCCTCACAGGCTGTCCTGGGCCATGGAGAGCCTGGGCTGGCTCTCCTGGGGAGCAGCTTCTGGCCCTGCCTGGGTCTTGCTCCTCATTGTGGGAGGATTGCTTTGCTTTCATCTTTGGCTTTGCTGCGAACGGTTGCTGTTCCTTTCCCAAATAAGAGCTGGAAATTCCCAGCTGTTTTGGCCTCTGTGCTATGCTTTGGAAGGTAAAGTCCCTCTGCTTTCACCTGGCTGCAGTTTGGCCCAACAGGCTACAAAGCAAGAGGCTGACTTATCTTTTAGGTCATTTTAGCCGTTTCCCCGGGGTGGTGTGAGCGTCACCCGCTTGTGTGGGTGGGAAAAGTGGGATTATGTGGGTGACAATGCACTGCAGCACCTCCTGCCGTGGGGATAGGTCCCACGGAGCAGGAAGGATCCCTGTATCCCGTGGTGCCTGCTGGGATGGGACAGGAGCCACAGCACAACATCCCTGGCCAGCAGCAAATCCCAGTGCTGCCGATGGTCCCCGGTGCAGTGGAGTTCCCTCCAAAACCACCTCCCCTCTTCTGGGCTTTGTAAATTTGGAATAAACTTAATTTCTCTGCTGTTACTATTAACTGAGTCCGAAAAGATGAAAATAAATGCCTGTTGGGAAGGGCAGGCTGACTCACTTTCTCATTCTCCTGTAAATTTCCATTTAAGTTTCAGTTTAAGCTCAGGTATGAGGGGAGTGAAAGCCGGTAATTTGTGACAAAAACTTCTATTTTAACTCGCAGTGGAAGAACTCCCTTTTTAATTGCAGAAATTATAAGGCTGGGATTCTTGTAAAGGAATACTGGCTCCAGCAGGTACCTGCTGGCTGCTTTGGGTGCTTCACTCCAGGGCCACCAAAGGGAGCATCACCCTACGACCACACACCCCACCCAGGGGCTGGGGGGCACCTGCACAAGTGAGGGTCCCCTTGACCATGCTCTGGTTTGCTCTCACTGTCGCTGGTGTGGTTTGCTTGTGGGATGGTCCTGGAAGAGGCACAACACCCAGTCCTCACTCCAGCCAGGACTCTGTGGCTTTGTGGTGTCCCCCACCATCTCTGCCCCCTCCAGGCTGGGGTTTGCAGCCTTCTCCATCGTTCTCCATATGCAACCAAATCCATAATTTTGGTCATCTTGCCCTTTGCTGGATCTCTTCCTGTTCTGTGGGGTTTGGAGGCAGCAAACCTTTCCTGCTGTGGGTGGAGGGGCTGCCCTGCATCCTCCAGGATTGGGGGCCCCTTCCTTGCTGTGGGGCCTGGTCACTTATCTTATTCCTGGATCAGGTGCCTCAGGCTCTGCAGCAAGTTCTTCCCTTATCACTCCTGCCTCGGCTGTAATTCTACTTCCACTGTGTCAGAGTGAAACAAGAAAACTTCTTTAAAAAGCAAGAGGAAAGTCATGTGAGGGAGCAGTGTTGTATCAGCACTTACAGAGGATTCAAAATAACGTGGCCCATCTGGTCCATTCTGAAAGGGGAAGCAATGGGCTCCCAGCTGGGGCTGCCCTCCTTGCCCTGTGCTGGGGCACCCAGGAAACTCTGTGGCTCCAGTTGGATGGTGGTGCTGGCTGGGTTGGAAGGAACCTTAAAGCTCACCCAGTGCCACCCCCCGCCATGGGCAGGGACACCTTCCACTATCCCAGGTTGCCCCAAGCCCTGTCCAACCTGGCCTGGGACACTTCCAGGGATGGGGCAGCCACAGCTCTCTTGGAACCGCTTTAGGGACTGGAAGGTGCTCCAAGTCCAACATCCCCCGGGGCTGGAAGCAGCATCCCCTCCCTGTCAGCCTGTGCCCTAAATTAGAGCAGCAAGATGCTGCAGTGGGTCCATATGGAGACTCCTAAAATAATAGCTGTCAGCTCCCTGCTGACTTGCATGGGGTGCTAAAGCTTTTGGCTTTAGGAATGACAATTTAGGAAACAGAAATGCTGGTGGGCTGGAGCCAGACTGGAGGTGCCGGTGGCTTGGCCCCACTTGTGTTGGGATGGGCTGATGCTTAGGACCATCAGCTCCTGCTGGTGGAACGTCCCACAGATTTTGGGGGGCTGTTACCACCCATCCATTTATTACAAGGCTAAACCGAACTGGGGTCAAGCACTTTGTTTTAGACACAGAATTTCTGGGGCAAGTGTGTGACCCTGGTGCGTGGAAGTGCTGACAGGCACGTGCTGGGAATGCTGGAGCTGAGGAATCACGTGGTGTTTGAGTACTGGAGGTGTCTGTGAGTGGATGCTGCTGCTCACGCTCCAGTCCCACTTTATTGGCCTTTGGTTTTGATGTCCTTTCCCTGTAATGAGCCGGGGCCGATGGATGTCTAATAAAGAGCTCGTATCTTATCTTCCTCCACTGCGGGGACTGTTGGGCTCCTCTAATTGCTCTGCAGTGGCCGTGGGAGGTGGCTGCCTGTCAGGACAGCTGTTCCTTTGATCGGACTATTGCACATTCAGGTCTTGTCCTGCTCAGGTTTTATTTGCTGTCCAGGACCTGCCAAGCCATTACACTGAAACGAGAGGCTTAATTGCGAGGGCTTGTGGCTCAGCATCTCCCGTGCTGGGAGTGGGAGCTGTGCTGCTCCCCCAGCACAGCCAGCTGGGAGCACTGGTGCTGCTGCTGCTAATCCAGGAGCGATGCTGGTACCCAGGGAGACTGAACAAACCTGTGCTGCAATAGCTGGGAAAAGTGGCAGCTTGTGATGTCTTGCATAAAAACCTCCTTTTCCTCTGCTCTTGAAGCTGTTGGGGGGTGCAGCGAGCAGCCCCTTCCCTCCATGGCCGTGTGGGGAAGGAGCTGCAGGTGGAGTGACCAGGGCAGTCTGCAGGGACAGTTGGATCTGATGGTGGATCTGATGGAGTTATACATGAAAATCCACATGGTTGCACTCAGTGATGGCGAGTTCTGGCAGGAACCTTTGACCTCTGCATGGCCCAACTGGAGCTCCTTGGCGATGCCAGGGGCTGTCCCCTGATGTGTCCCCTCCCGAGGAGCAGAGCTCAGTTGTGCTCTCAGATAACAGCCCACCACTGCCTCAGAGCTGTTCGTGGAGGGCAAGGATGGACAGGATAATTACCCTGTTGTCTGTGGAACTGCCTGACGAGGATGCTGCTCGTCTCCTGCAGAGCCTCTGGCTCTGTGCTGCTGCCACGCTGTCTGTCCTTTGGGAACCAGCTCTGGTGTCCCCCAGACCCTGGGGAGCTGGACAGGAGGAGGCACATCCTGGCAGGACAATTCTAGTGGCCTCGGTGCCTTCCTGGGGTGCATCGTGGAGCTTTCTGTGCAAGGCCCAGGTTTGGTAAGCAGGACTGTGCTGAAGTAACACGGAAACCATGCAGTAACTTCCTGTGAGTGACTTCCACTGGCAGAGGAATGAAAATTATATAGCTTTTAAAAAGGCTTCAATGAAGAATCAAAGGGTGCATTTCAGGTCTTTGTGTAATGTGTGAGAAAGGGTCATTTTTTTTAAGTTTATTTGCATCGACATGGCTGATGGGGAAGCCTGCTCTGTCAGGGCATGGGGTAACTCAGCTGCCTGTCTGGGGGAGGTAACATCCAGCCTCCCTGGTGTCACCATACCCAGACAGAAACTTTTCCTGCGTGGTTTAGCTTACTGCCCTGCCTTTCCCCAGGAATGCTGCTTGCAACAGGCTGTGCCAGCCGGGCATGAGCCTGTGGTGCCCTCACGTGACACTGCAAGGTCCTTCCTGGAAGTGTCCAAGGCCAGGCTGGATGGAGCTCCAGGCAGCCTGGGACAGTGGAGGGTGTCCCTGCCCATGGCCTTTCCAACCCAAACCCTTCTGTGATTGTGGAACCAGGAGCACCGTGATTCCTTGGCACAGCCTTCTCCCATTCCCGTAGGAGGTGGAAGCAGGTGTGCCTGTGTGCAGGCTTTGGGGTCAAACGGGGCAGTATGCGATTACAAAACCTGAGATAGGAGAGCCCAGGCACAGAACCCTCCTCATCCTCAGCAGCTGAGGCTGCAGCTCCTTGGTGGGAAACAGGGCTCTGTAAAGGGGCTGGGAATCAGCAAAGCCCCAGGGGGGATGTGGGGGAGGCAGAGGGGGGCTTCTGGAAACCCCATGAGCTTCAGGCAGAGCCCCACAGCCTGTCTGTGCTGCACAGCATTCCCGTGCACGGGAGATCATGGAAAACACTGTCCAGTGACCTTTGAAGGCTTCAGACGCCGAATTTCTTACCAGACCTGCCCGTGAGCAGGTTGAGCTCCCTGGTGTGGTGTCCTGATTGATGCCCCTTCCCCGTCAGCTCCCTCTCACTGTGCCACCCCAGCTGGCTGCACCCTGGGCTTGCAGCCTTCCCCCACTGCTGCCGTGTTTGCCATCAATATCTGCCTCTGCTCTGCCTGACACGTAGTGATTTTTCTCTCTGTGAAGGTTCCTGAGCAATCTAAATTGAGGAAGGGGAGGATCGCTTACAGACACGGCACTGGTTTGGCGCTATTTTGGGGGAGTATTTTGGGGTTTGACTCAACTGTAGCAGCTTCTCTGCAGGGAGAGCTGGATTGATAGTCAGGAGTGGTAGCAGGTCAGGTAGGCTATTTTTGGAAGGGCTGTTTAATTGTCTGGTGTGATTCTTGCAGTGCTCGTGGCTGGATGGTTACTTATCTCCTGTCAGCGTTGGTTAGCATGAGGCAGCTCTGGTTGCACACGGATATTAAATAATAAATCTGTGAGAGGGGCTCGGATCTGCTTTGTCTTACTTGGCTGGGAGGGTGACAAGGGTTAAAGGGCTCAGCATCTCTGTGCTTTAATGCCAGAAACTGCTACAGAATTGCAGTAAGTCTGTCTTCTCCCCTGCTGTGGTGGGTTCAGGGGGCACCGCTGCCCACCCAGGACCTGCCCCAGCCACTGCCCACAGCTGGGCTCTGCTGCCCTCCCTGCCCACGGCACGGACTGGGTTTGGTTTCATGCTCATTTTCCATCTCAGCTGCATAAAGGACGCGCTCTCGGCAGCAGAGAGGGGTTTAACTAACTGCTTTTTAGTCGTGTAAGCCAGGGGTTAAAATGCTTTTGCTGTGCCATGCTCCCAAGCTCCAGAGCAGATGGGTTTGGGGTCTGAGGTGGGCTCAGAGGGCTTTTGCAACCCCAGGGATTCTGTTTGTGGTGAGGGGTCTCCCTGTTGTATTTGTCTGATGGAGGGGGGCCAAGGCAGCCCCATTCCAGCTGTGTCCATGGGATGCCCACAAACCCTTACACCAACACCTCTCCTCTTCCAGCTTTCCAGGCCCTGTGGGTATTACCCTGCAAATGGATGTCCCAGAATGTGTTGGCACAGCATTTCCATAACACCAGCGACAGCAGCCAGTGCCAGGGAAGTGTTTAGGTCCTACTCTGTCTCTGGGACTTGCTCAGATCTGGTTAAAGCATTGCTTTTGGATCTGTGGAATGCTGAGGGCTCAGATCCCTGTTCGACCTTGGGGTCTTTTAGTCTCGGTCAGGAAATTCCACTCTTATCCCTGGAGAAGAGAAGAGGAGGATAAGTACAGGATAAGGGCAGGGAAGTGTCTGCCTGACCTGCTCCTCCTGCATGGCCTGGGGGTGAGTCCCAGCTCATTTCTGTCGCTGGTTTCACTTGCTGCCTCCAAGTCACCAATTTGTCCAACCACCCCTTGGTGCATTGGTGATGGCTCAGGTGTTCCCCAGCTGGAGCTTCTGCAGCCATTGGGCTGAAGAAAAGCTCCTCAAAGCCCACCTGTGTCTGGTGAGGAGCACAGCCCTTGACTTCTGCGTGATGAAGGGACCCGTTCCTCGTGCAGTCTGCAGCAGGAGATGGGAGCCAAAGCACTGGGATTGTGTCCTGCATCCCACTGATGCAACTGGCTCTGTTTGGGGTCCTGGGTTTGTTGGAACATGCCGGCTTGAATGAGCAGTTTTAATTAGTTTCATTCTTAGGCTGTCTTTACTGTGCTGACTCACTTCCAGCTCTCTGATAACTTCAACACATGACTTCATGTCAAGGCAGAGGAACAGGAATCCAAAGGAGGGAAAGTGGCAGTGCCTGGGTGTGGGGCAGGCTGTGCTGGGGGCTTGGTTTGGGGGGAAGCCAAAGGAAGTCTGAGGTCGGGCTGCGCTCAGAGCACCAACAAGGGCGCTGGATGGGAGGTGCAGGAGATGCAGCATTACCATCTTCAGCTTTCTCCTGGTTTTCCTGCAGCACTGCTGCTCAGCGAGGGCTGTGGGCTCTGAGCCACTGCTGGGCCTGGGTCTGTGGTGCTGCCAGGCCCGTGGGAGAGCAGGAAGGTGCAGCAGCAGAGCAGTGCCAGGCGCTGTGCCCCGAGAAGTCTCCGTGTGTGCCCCGGAGCGTTGCCTGTGGTATCACTTCCCCAAAGCTATTTCTGACACTGGGAGGTTCTCACTACCCAGCCTGAACTTGTCTTGTTTCATGTCTGGTGGGGCCTGAGCACCAATTCTGTGGTGTGACAGTGAGTCCTGTGCAGGGTCCTGCTCGTCCTTGCTCCAAGGAGATTTTGGGGCAGCAGCAGTGGCTCTACTGGTGATCACAGACAAAGAGCCAAGCACCTTCTGCACCCTCAGGAAGCCTTTGGCTGTCACCTCATGATGCCCAAAGGACCAGGCCCTCCTGAGTGGGGGGCTGGCTGGAAGGTCTGGCTGTGCTGGGATTTGTGTGGGGCTGCCCCCAGCACTGCGGCACCATGGAGGGAGTGTGTGAGTGGGAAGGCTGGAAGGGGGAGCAGCTCATTGCTGTTCCTCCTAATTGTTCTCCCACTTCTGTACTCGAGTGAGCGAGGAGCTGTCTTGAGCTGTGTCCCTGGGGACGCTGCCTGGTTCTGTCATCCCTGGCAGCTGCACCGGCACCCTCCCCACAGTGGGGCCCTTTCAAAGGAATCCTTCTCTGTTTTGACTCGGTCCATCTTTCCCTTGACGTGAGAATGATCCATCTGCCTCTTGATATGGTGGGGGATGCAAGGGCTGTGGTGAAACCTCCTGAGTGGGGGCGAGAGTGCTTGGGACGGTTCCCATGGGTGCTGCGGAGCCGCAGGAAGGTGTGGGAGCAGGGCTCAATCCCCAGCCTTTGCCTAAAGAATTCCTTGCTCCAGACTTGTTACTAGAAGCTGATAATAAAATTTGTAGGAGGTTTTTTCTGATGGAAAGTGTGGGGGAGTGCAGGAGGAGCTCCCCTGATCTGCTCAGCATGGTCTGGCATTGTATAAAGCAACAGCCCTGAGGCCAGGCTTTGAGGTGGGCGCCTGGATTTCATGGAGATGGTGGTTCAGGGATTTCCCGCAATGAAGCTGCGTGTCAGTGTGTGATCCCAGGCAGGCTCTGCTGGCACTGAGGCCTGTCAGATGCCAGAGATGGACAGGGTGAGCCAGGGCTTCACCTGGGCACGATGGAATCAGGGCTGTCCCTCAGCACATCGTGCTCCTGCCGAAGGAATTGTTCTCTGGAGGCTGGGCCAAGGTTATGGTGGCGCTGCTGCCTGCAGGGGTGGGTCAGTGCCTTCCAGTGCATCACTAACCTGCCTGGAGCTCTGAAATTCTGCTGCTTCTCCCCTGCCCAGTGTGCTGGGCTGGCTGGCACTTCCCTGCTTCTGTAGGAGCCTGGAGTCCGGGACCTGCTAATGCCGCTCCTCGCAGCCAGGTTTCAGTGGCCCTGTTGGCAGCTGAAGGTGGATGCTGAGGTGTTGTTCTCCCCGGGTGCCTTTGCAGAGCTCAGCAGAGCTGTGTTCCTGTCTCTTTGCAGTCAGATGTGCCCAATGACACAAACTTTGGATCTTTCTCAACACGCTCTATCCATGATTGTGTGGAAAGCATTTGCAAGGAGCAGGAGTGCTGGGAGCAGGAAAGCTGCCAAGTCATGGAATGGTTTGGATTGGAAGGGACCTTAAAACCCATCCAGTTCCACTCCTGCCATGGGCAGGGATACCTTCCCTGGTTGCTCCAAGCCCTGTCCAGCCTGACCTGGGACACTGCCAGGGATCCAGGGGCAGCCACAGCTTCTCTGGGCAGCCTGTGCCAGGGCCTCACCTCCCTCACAGGGAAGAATTGAAAAGGAGCTTTTTCTGCTCCAAGGTTGCTCAGCAAATTTCTCCTGGAAGTTGACTTCAGGCTGATTCTGCTGAAGATTGATTGTTGGGTTTTTTTGGCATTTTTTTCTGGTTGTTGTATTTGTAGAAATAATGATGTCTAAGCACTGTCTTACCAGCTGGTCAGGAATTCACTGGAGAGTTGATAATTTCCAAAGGAAATATTCGTACAGCAGTAGCTCCCAATCCGTGTATGTCCACCTGGATGCTTTTTCCCTGGAGGCAGTTACTGTTTCAGTGCTGGTTAAACACCTTCTCCTCCCTGCAGATGCCACTGGCCCTTCTGTTCTGAGCCATCAGAGCACATCTTTAAAAACCAGCTGGTTTGTGCACTGGAATTCCTGCAGGACCAGGATGTGCTTTACGTTGGCGACTTCTACATGGACAGATAATGATGGAACAAGGGGGAACAGTTTCAGACTGAGAGGGGACACTTAGGTTAGATATTGGGAAGAAATCCTTCCCTGTGAGGGTGGGGAGGCCCTGGAACCGGGTGCCCAGAGAAGCTGTGGCTGCCTCATCCCTGGAAGTGTCCAAGACCAGGCTGGACAGAGCGTGGAGCAGCCTGGGATAGTGGAAGTTATCTCTGCCCATGGCAGGGGTGGCCCTGGATGGGCTTTAAGCTCCCTTCCAACCCAAACTATTCTGGGATTTGGTGATTTTCTGCTGCCCTGCCACTTACCCCAGCCCCGTGTGCCGGTGCCATCCGGGGTTTCCCGTGTCCCAGGTGCCAGGTTATGGCAGGCTCTGCACAGCCTTGCCATCCCACGGCATTCCCATCCCAACGAGCCAGCGCGGGGCTGCTGTTGCTACGGGAACGGGTGTTCTGGAGTTGGAAACCTCATTGGATTCCTTCTCCCTGCTCCCTGCTAGTTAAGACACTCAGATGGATTTGAAGTCAGAAATACAATAGTTTTTGGGGTGGTGCAGAGAGTTCAAGAATCTTTCCCTAATGAAGGAACTGCCTGAACTCTCAAGGGGTTGAATGAGATTTTCCCCTCAATACCCACTCAAAAGCCCACTTTACCAGCTTGGTGTGTGTGGGGCTGCTCGTTCTGCCACCTGCGGGGATAATTAAGACCTTTCAGGTTGCCATAGAGAGTATTTTGCCTTCTAATATTGCATCAATTTATATTTGGGATATTTTTCTATAAAATTACCAGTGCAGAGGCTGCTGTCTTTGTCAGGTGCACCAGAGGCAGGTACAGAAGGGGAGGCCTTAACCAGCCTGTAATTTGCAGGATGGAGGAGATGCTCAATGCTCTTGGTATTTCTTTACAATTGGTTTTTCTAACAAACACCACCCAGAATGTTCCTTCCTCACTGGAGGGACGTTAGCAGCCTGCTGGAGGAGTGATGGGATCTTATGTAGGCCAGCTCCTGGACTTGGAGCAAGCAGCTCCAGAGGAATTGTTCTGCAGTCCCATTAGCCCAGCTGAAATTTATCTCGGTGAAGTTGGCCCTCTTGAACGGGCACTGCAGGATCAGAACAACACCATGAGAAGTTGTGTCTGCTCCTGGGAGCTTGCTTATCCTCTCTTGCTTCTGAAAACCCTTTCCTGCTTTCGGTGTGGCTTATTTAAGTGGGGATGAGAACCAGGGGTGTGTGGTGAGGCCGCAGCTCCACAGCCGTTCTGAGCCCCCTGTGCTTCCCAGGGCTCCACCACTTGCTCCTGCTCCTTTGGGAAACTGCAGCGCTGAAAGGAGCAGCAAAAAGCGTTCGTGTTGAGTTAGAACTTCATAGCAAAGAGCTGCTCTGAAATGAGATGTTAATGTTTCCCTGGTATCCCAGGATGGGAACTGGGACAGCAGTGAGGAGCCGGGGCTGGCAGGGAGGAGGGGCTGTGGGTCTGCAAACACTCACCGTGGAGAGAAAAAGGCTGTGGCAGCATCCAGGCCCTGCTTTAGTTGTCCCCTCATCACTGAGCATTTCTGGGGGTCGGGTGAGCCTGTAGCTCTCCACAGCTGTAGGCTGTGTGCTGGGGGATCCACAGGGATGCTCTCATCAGGGTTTGCAGGTTGGTGTGAGAGCCCAGAGCAAGCTGGTGAGGGGGGCAATAGCTGCTCCCTGGGCAAAGGCAAAGCCCTGGAGCTGCGTCCTTGTCCCTGCAGTTTACAGAGAGTGGACAGGGCAGCTCCAGCAGCTCACAGAGAGGGGACAGAGCAGCTCCAGCACCCAGGGCTGCAGCTCCCCCTCCCCGCTCAGGGCTGCGGAAGAGCTGTAATTCCATTAATGAGCTGAATATGCTGGGGTCAGCCTTTGCCATCCAAAATAATATGATAATGAAAGAGAATTGCAAGGTAATTGTTATTAATGGTCCCCAGGTTGGAAGAGAGCTGACGCAGGCGGGTGTCACATTGGGCCACGGCCCAGCAGCGGTGCCTGGTGAGGGTGGGAGGGGAGGAAGGTCCCGGAGCTGCTGAAGGAGGAAGGATGATGTAAGGCAGGAAAACGTGCAGTCCAGGAGGAGATTCAGCCTTGTAAATGTAGTTTGTTTGAGAACCAGTTTGCTGTGAATTAGCATCCTGGCAGGGTGCAAAACATGAATTTTCGGGGAGGCACCTTTTGGTGGGTGTTTGATGTTCCAGAGGCTGAAGGGCAGAGAAGAGTTTCCCTCAGGGTGGCTGGCAAGTGAGTTTGAGTCCTGGGCTGAACCTGCTTCCTCTCCTTTAGCTCCAGTCTCCAGAATTCTCGGAATAAGCTGCCTGTGGTGCAGGCAGTGATTTACAGTGGAACCGAATTTATTCCAGCTCAAAGCTGCGTGGGGGCTCAGGAGTCCTTGGCCTTTTGCCAGGCTGATGGTGTTGGGGATGGGAGCAGCCAGGAGATGCAGGGGGAAGGGAAGATGAGCCCGAGGTTTTCCGTGTTACAGCAGTCCCATGGCAAGGGGAAGGCTGGGACAGGCTGCCCAGACAGGTTGTGGAGTCCCCCTACTTGATGATATTCAAAAGCCATCTGGGCATGGTCCTGGGCAGGTGGCCCTGCTTGAGCAGAGGGCTTGGACAAGATGTCATCCAGAAATTCCTTCCAGCCTCAGCCATTCCGTGATTTTATGGAAAGGGAGCTGGGAGAGGTGATGGAGCTGCGCTCCGGCAAAACTTTGGTGGGGCTTCAGAGGGGCTGAGGAGATCCAGAGTGAGGCACCAGGAGCCTCTGCAGCTCGGGAGGAGCGAGTCCCGGGCCCCGCATCCCTCGGAGCTCCCTCTCCGGGTGCTGGGCAGGCGGGAGGGGACAGCAGGGACCCGGGGCTGGCGGGGTCGGAGCAGCGCTCGGCAGCGAGGAGCCGGCTCTTTCCCCAGCCTCTGCAATGTGTTGTGACTGTTTATGTAAAAATAACAGATCTTTCCAAATATTTATTACTCGATCATGTGCTGAGGAGCGGGTGCCGTGCGCTCAGAAATGGAAAACCGCCCCCGAGCAGCTGCCAATCTGGGCTGAGGCTGGGTCTGGGATGTGGCTGACAGGGAAGGGCAGAAGGCAGCAGCTGGGGGGACCCTGGGGACGCTCAGCGGGGCTCAGGTGTGAGGGACGGGCACCGTGAAGGGGGTTAAAACGAGATCTGGTTGAACGAGCACCCCTTTTAGGGGTTTTCTCACGCCAGACTCTTCAAACAGACACAAGTTTGTGTTGACAAGAACTTTTGAGTGGCTTTGTGGGAGCTTTGGAGGCAGCGTGGAGAGGGAGCATCCCCTCAGTGGCAGTGGGTTCGTGCCTCCTTGTTCAACCCCAGCCATTCCAGGCAGTCTTTCATCTCCCAGGAACGTTATTCTTCCTGCAGGGATATGCACGAGGCTGCTGTGCAGAGCAGTGTTGGGGCCATCTCTGCAGCGTTCCCTGGGCTCTGCAGGTTCTGTGAGGCACTGGAGGGCGGGCGAGGTGCCTCAGTGGGGTGATGCTGTGGGGATGCTGCACCGTGATCCCTTCCAAAGGGAAGGGGAATCTCCAGGGGGGAATATTGCTGGGAATTGGGGTGGAATTTTTGATCCAGTTGCTGCAGCTGATTTTCCTGCCCTGATGAGGTGGCCTGGCCCTGTGGCGTGTCACAGGCAAAAGGTGAGTGTCTCTCCTGCTGAAGATCAGATTTTTATTCCAAAAATCAAACTGGTGGCATGGAGGAGCCGGCGTGGCTGAGGGTGGGCGCACAGCTGTGGGCTGCTGCTCTCTGTGGGAGCTGGAGCTGCAAATTCCAAGGAGTTACCAGGAGCTTCTGTTCCTTCTCATCCTGGCTCTGCTGGCAGCTCCTCAGGGCTCGGCAGAGAGGTTCCTCTTCTCACCTGCTTAGCAAAGGGGACCCGGGAAGAGGCTGGTGTGAACTGCAGACCCTGGCTGGGGACACACAAGCACAACTCAGTATTTCTGAAATCTGTCCTATTTTGTTCCTCTAAAGTGCTGCAGAACAGCTGGGAGACATTTCGGGCAAGCTCACAGATTTTTATTGTCCCACTTAGTCTCTTATGTATGGAGCTTTCCCCTTTATTGCTTTATTAAAATAGACTGGATGTAAAGCTGCCTCTGGGCACGATGGCTGGGGCGGGGCAGGTGCTGTGCCAGCTGTGCCAGCACAGAATGGGGATGAAATGTCCCCTCTTAGCTCCGGGGCTGCTCCGGGTGACACCAGGGCTGGCAGGAGCTCCGGAGGCTGCGTTCCCTGGGCTTTGGGCGAGGGTTCCGGAGCCTGGCGAGCTGGGGATCCAGCTAAATTGCTTATCCAAATTTCATTAAAAATGCAAATGGATTCTTTCAGTGGGACAGAGCTGCATTAAAAAGTAGGGCATATCATAAACATTAATAAAGTCGTATTGGCCAGCAGGCACGTGGACGGGCAAAGTGAGCCAGGAAAGCTCTTTGCAGGGCCCCATGTAAATAAAACGGCTCCTCTCTTTCCTCCTCTCCTCCTCCTCGAGCTGCCAGCCCAGATAATGTTCGCACTGAACCCAGTGGTGTGTAATTGCACAGGACTGTTCCCCACAAACAGCAAACTCAGTCCCTGGCTTGATGGAGTCTTTTAAGACAGCAAAAGACAAATGCTTCAACCATGTTGTTAAAACAAAATTCGCCTAAATAATTTCTTTTAAAAGAAGGTAAAACATGAAGCAGGTTTGATTTCCTCCTCCCCAGCAGCGTGTTTTAAAACACTTCCCTTAATGTGATCCTGTAGGTAGTGTCTGATTTCACCTTCTCCACTGACCTTGGCTGAGGGCTGGTGCTCCTCTGTCCCAGCTCTCCATGGCCATCACCTTGAGCAGGTTCCTGAGCTCGCCCCACGCGTTGCTGCATCCCAGAGCTTCCCTGGGGGAAGCCGGGGGCAGGGACAGACAGATCCCTGGGACAGAGCTGCCCACTCCTCCCATAGCAAGGTGACTCCTCCAGCTCTGCACTGCCTGTCTGGCAGCATCAATAAAACCCTGCTCTAAACAGCTCTGGCTGGAGCGAGGAGGGAGCAGACACAGTAAATCTGCATGTTGGAAATGTTATTTTAATATCTTATCCGTGGAGCATCAAACACGGTGCCAAGTACACGAGCATCTTGCCAGCTGCAGCCCTTTGAATGTCTTCAAGGCAGAGATGTTGCTGTGCAGTAACACCCGGTGCTCCAGCCTGGTGGGAGGTAATGGCCTGTTTTCCAGGGGGGCAAACCAAGCAGAGCCCGTGTAATCCTCTCCCCTTCCTGGGCTGTGGGGAGCGCTTGTCCTGCGAGGGTCAGTGCCGAGGGGTTCTGCTGTTCCTGCTGCTGCTGGCAAACCTCTCCCGGGAAGTGAGCATTCCTCTCCTGGCTGGCGCCCAGGAGAGCAGCAAGCAGCCTCCCTCCTTCCTCCCTTCTCCGTGCCCCAGCAATGTGCTAGGTGGTCCCAAAGCCCCCAGGAGGTTGGCAGTGAAGGTGAGCCCTGTGCCAGGCCCTGCTGCCCTGGCTTGGCCAGGGTCTGCCTCACCGGTAGGACGAGCATAAGCCAGGCCAAGGAAAGCCAAACCCTCACCAGGAGCTGGGAATGAGCATCCTCTGAGTGGCCCAAGGCTTTCTGCCCCATCACCGTGTGCTGCTGCTGGAGCTGCCCTGC
This sequence comes from Monarcha castaneiventris obscurior, assembly GCA_026261815.1. Lineage (NCBI taxonomy): Eukaryota > Metazoa > Chordata > Aves > Passeriformes > Monarchidae > Monarcha > Monarcha castaneiventris. The sequence continues at coordinate 7,208,661 of JAMPIT010000856.1, read as the reverse complement.
TCCAGCCCTCCCTTCATGGAACCCTTGTTTCCTGCAGAGGAAGTGGCAGTGTTTCTTATCTTGGCAGCTTCTTCCCTCCCAAGAGTTCAGGGCTGAGCAGGGTTGAAATAAGGTGGAAGGCAGGTTATGGATGCTCCAGTCATGACTGGAGTGCTCCATCACCCAGCCCCTGCTCCCGGCAGCCTCTGTGCAGGGACTGTAATTTGGAGAGCTCAGACAGCAGGGAGGGGCAGGGTTGTTGCTGGAACAAAACTGGGGGGGTTGCAGCTCTGTGCCCAGCTCTGTCCATTCCTGATTTATGCCTGAAGTGGGCAGAGCAGTGTCTGTGGGGGTGAGACTTGTCTGGGAGGCTGCCCGGTGCTGCTGTGTCCCCCTGAGAGCTCCTGCTGCCCCGAGCTCAGCCTTGCTGTCGCCAGGATCCCTGCAGGCATCCATCCATCTTTTCCTTGGACTTTGGCTCTGCCCTGGCTGCCCTTGATCCCCAGCGCTGCTGTTTGTTCTCATGCGAAAAGGCCCATGCTTGATAAATGGTTTTTTCCTTGATTGGAAGTTTTCCAAATCATTGAGATTTTTTTGTGATGTGTTTTTGCCTGCTCTCCTCACTAGCTCTCGTCTTGTCTTCTGGTGGGAGGCAGCACTCTCTGAGGCTTTCCGAGGGATCGGCTGTCCCAGGACAAATCCCGTGGGAGTTTCTTCACAACACAAACTAGGACTGGAGCACTGCAGGAGGAGGGGGAGGAAGGAGCATTGGGGAGAGGCTGTGACTTCAGCAAGGGTTGGGGTGGTCTCATTTCCCATTTTTATGGGGAAATTAGGCGAGTGTGTGAAATATTTTCCAGCGTGGTGCTTCTGGAAGGATTTCACCCGAGGGATGAAGAGCTGGTTGGAGGCTGGCTGGGGCAGGGGTCTTGAAGGTGCCTGATAATCCCCAGGGTCCCTCCCCTCACTCCTTTTCCCGCACACTTTGGCACAAGTGCTGGAGGGTCAGCCCTGGGTGATGGGGTTAACAGAGCACCTGGCACAGGCAGCGTGTTTCCAAAATAGCAAATTGCCCCTGAAAACTGTGCCAGAGCTGCTGGCCTGTCCGCTGGCATGTCCTGTGTAGGGCTGCAGCTCGGGAGCCTTCGGCACAGCCGTTCCCTGGGAGCCTCAGCCCCGACGTTTCCTACCCCGGCGTGTCCTTCCCTCTTAGCATCGAGTTTGTTACGTGAAGCCGGAGCTTTTGGCTGCCTCAGGGAGCTGGAGCTCGCCCTGCTCCTGCAAGCACTGCCTGGTGCCACCTCTGCTCCACACTGTGCCCCCGTGGGTGATGGCTCTGGGACGACACAGGCAGAGGGACCCCGGGGTGCAGGGATGCACAGGGTGTGCTGCTCAGGGGCTGGATCCTGCCAGGTGCATCCCCAGGACACATCTGTGACCGACCTGGCTGCTGTTGGTTCGAACAGGATTTGGAAAATAGGAATGATTTGTTCCTAAGTGGCACCCCCTGAACAGTTCCTCAGCAGGGTCTGTGCCTCTGCTCTCCATGGGATCAGGCATGTCTGGCCAGGCTGGGGCAGCCAAGCTCTGTCCTGTGCTCAGCCACAGACCTGGCGTGTGCTCGGGCCAAATCCTGGCTCCAGACAAACATCTGGGTGTGTGACAGGCCTCGTCTGCCACAGGAGCCCCTGGCCTGGCTCTGCTGTTGTGCTTGCTGATAACCTGACCCACTGCCCGCCCTGGGGTGCCCCACAGAGGGGCTGCTGGTGGCAGGAGGCTCTCCAGCATTCCCTCCTTTTGCCCTGGGCTGCTGCTGCTTTCCTGGGCACTGCCTGGCTGCTGGTGCTGCCTGATGGGTGTTTGTTCAGAGACTCTGTGCTGGGGGGTGAGAGCTGCTGGTGGCTTTTTGGGGAGGTCCTTTGGTGAGAACTGGTGACGGAACATCCCTCCCCTGCCTGCGGCAGCCTGGGGTGTTTGATCCTCCCACAGTGGTAGCAGGGAGCTCTTTAAAGCAGAGACAGCAAGGACCAAATAATGCTTGATTTTATTCTTCATCTATTTTAAAACAGCCTTAATGCCCGTGGCTGAGTCTGTGGCTCCCGGGGTGGCTGCTGGGTGCTCAGCCCCCCAGGCTGGGTGCTGTGGGAGGGTGCAGAGCGTGGGGGGCCGGGGTGGAACGTGGGGACTGTGAGTCAGCACTGCCCGAGCAGATGGAGCTGCTGTGATAACACTGCCGGGGCTGGGCGAGCAGAGCTGGGGGGTGCTGGGGGGGTGCTGGGGGGGTGCTGTGGGGTGCTGGGAGATGCTGGGCTGTGCAGGCCTGTGCTGTACTGGGAGATGCTGGGGGGTGCTGGGCTGTGCTGGGCTGTGCTGGGAGATGCTGGGGGGGTGCAGGGCTGTGCTGGGGGGTGCTAGGGGATGCAGGCTCTAGCCCCCACGGCCCCTCTGAACCCCCTCAGCTGCAGAGGTCTGGGGACATGCTGGTCTCATGGGAAGGCCTGGGAGAATCCAAACCCAAGGGAACTCCTGCCCTGTGTCAGAGCTGTAGTGCTGAGGCTGTGCCGTGCAGCAGGAGGAAGGGGTTGAGATAACAAGCAGAGTCCAGTCGGCTGCTCTCCTGTGCAGGGGGCAGGGGGAGCAGCTTCAGCAGCCAGCTCCCCCAGCTGCTTTCTGGCTTCCCACCATGCAGCAGCAGGAAATATCCTGGATAATGTTTGTCTGGATGAGTTCACTCCGTAAGTCTGGATAACCATCCTGGAATGGTTTGGGCGGGAAAGGACCTTAAAGCCCATCCAGTTCCACCCCCCTGCCATGTCAGGGACACCTTCCACTATCCCACGTTGCTCCAAGCCCCATCCAACCTGACCTTGGACACTTCCAGGGATCCAGGGGCAGCCACAGCTTCCCTGGGCTCCCTGTTGGTTGGGGGGTTCCTGTGTGTTGACCAAGTGGAAGTGAAGGTGCTGAAGGACACACTGTGCTGGGCTCCAGTCCTCCAGTGGCCACTGGTGCCCAGCAGCATCCTGGTGACTGCCCAGCTGGGACAGAATCTGGTGTGCAACAGGAGAGAGGCCAGAGGTGGACAGAAAAGTGTCTTGAGATTGTCTGACCGCTCCATTTGCTCGGTGGTGTGGGCAGGAGATGTGTTATGGCAGGAGCTGTTTGTGCCTGGGCCTAAAGTGCTGCCAGGGCAAGTTTGGATTGGGAGGGATCTTTCAAACCATCTGGTTCAAGTTCATGCCATGGGTTCCTGTGCCTGGTCACCAGGAGAGTGCGGTGCTGGTGGTGTGGCCGCAGAGGGGACACGGTCAGTGGTTGGTATTGGAAACCCAGGGCTGTGCACAACACCACAATTGCAACACTGAATAAATCCTCTGTAGGCAGCTTCACCTTACCAGGGCCCTGGCTAATTGATGCTTTCACTTTTAGTTAAATGGAGTTGTTCATGTTCCTGGGTGTTCAAGAAACCCTTCAAACATTGCTCGGTGTATGGAGAACAAACCCTCCTAAGATGCTGCCAGCTCAAAATAAGCCTGAGACAGCAGCAGGGAAGTCATTACTCTTCATATCGGACACAAAAAAAAATGTTTCTGTTGTATTCATGATTATTTTTGTTTTCTGCACTTCCTGGAAAGCAAAGGGACCATGCAGTGTTCTGGTTTTTTTTAGAAATGCAGAGGGGAGCAGGATTACAGCCCGTGCTCTCTAGCAGTGTATAAATGGCTCCTAGCCCTTGCTGTGCAGTAACTCTGCATTCACGGTCTGCTCTTGATGGTGTTTTGTTCAAAGAGTTTAAATTGTTCACATTTGTGGGGCTGGTGTTGGACTCCAGCTCTTGGCTCACTGGTCACAAGCTTCTGGAGGGAAGGTGAGGGCTCTGGAAGGGAAAGAACTCTTTGGAAGGGCTCCCTAATCCCCTCACCTTAGTAGGGTGTCCCTGTCCCCAGGCTGGAGCCACCTCTGTGGTTGTTCACTCTGCCTCTGGCCACCACTGGGGCATTTGTGGCACCAGTGCTGGCAGAGCTGGGTGGGCACCAGCTGCAGGCAGAGCTGGAATTGGGACCCTTTTGGTGCTGAAAGACTCTTCACCAACCTGATGCTCCTGAGCCTCCTCACCTGTTTGGAGGTGCAGGCAGTGTTCTCTGGGCAGCGCCACTTGGTCTTTGCTTTTGGAAATAAGACAGTGCTCAGAATATTAAAAACTGGGGGAATGTGAGGAAGAAAATGGGAATGAAGTTCCCCTCTCTGTCTTGGAGATAAGCTACAAAATCCAGCTTTAACTGAGTTACATTATTAGCACTTTGGGGACTGGGTTTTTATCTGCCTTGAACAGGATTAATACACTGTGACAAAAAGGAATGGCTTCAAAGCAGGCGAGCAGGCATCTTCTGGGGCTTGGAGCTGCAAGAGCCAAAGCTGGGCTGGTGGTGGGTTATCTGTGCTGGGACTGCCCTCTCCTAATGCCTGACCTCTCCTCTGGGCAGCACCGATCCTGCTGGGATACCTTTCCATATTTCTCCCTCCTCTCAAGAGTCTGACCCGGAGTTTCAATTACAATATTAAATTACCAGGTCACCAGAGTTAAAGTAGGCTGCCAAGTTTTTAATGATCTTCTCTTTCTTCTCGTGTGGAGTTGTTTTTTTTTTTTTTTTTGGTTTTTTTTTTCTGAGCCTCCTTTCCATCTCTGCACTTTTAATTGAGACCATCTGTAATTTAACACATCGCCACAGCGCGCGGCGAGTTGTGTAACTGGTGCGGGTTTTTAGGAGGACTCGGTGCTCATCCTCAGGGACTGCAGCAGCTTTCCACTGTCTTCCAGCGCCTTCGTAAGAAATCCAGAACTAATTGCCAAGACTGTTAAATCTGCTCCCTCGGGGCTTTGATTAATCACAGAGTACTTATTTTTCATCTCTCGCTAGTGGAGATGCTGAGGGTGTCGTTGGGGGGCTGGGGCTGGTCCTCAAGCTGCTGTGTGGGTGTTTGTGACTGGAGCTGGCTGCAGGCACCAGGGATGTCCCCAGGGACCCAGGCCCCAGCCCCTTGCAAAGGCACCGGGCTCAGAGGGGGCCGCAGTGTCCTCGGTGCCTGTCCCCATTTGTCTAAGGTACACCGAGGCTGTCCATCAGTTCTGCATCTCAGACGCTTCTTCTCTGCCTGACCTTGGCCAGCACCTGGCTGTTCCTCCTCCAATGCCTGTGATCCTCAAATCATCAGTGTCCCTGCTTGCCTTGACCGTGGTGGCCCCAGGTCTGGGGGCCCCCTGCAGCCCAGCGTGTCCTTCTCACCATGCCAGCCTTCTCTCCACGCGGGAGCACAGGGCTCATAATCCAGGCTTTTAAGAAACAAGTTAGAGGGGATTGTTAACATGGAAAGAACCAAATTCCAACTTGAAAAATTACCTGTTATTGTTGCTGCAGTGTGTGACCTGGCTGTAATTAAGGACCGGGGGAAGCACGTTCCCCTCCCGTTGCTGCAGGGCTCCTGTCGGGGCGGGAGCGTGGGAGCACTCGGCTGGAGCTTCCCTGCCCCGTGCGTGGGTCTGTGCAGGGACAAAGGTGCCTGCAGGGGAACGGTGCCCGCTTCCTTTCCCTGGCTTTGAGCTCCCCTGCTGGCCCTGGCTGTGTCCTGGGGGCAGCAGGATTTGGGGAGCGAATGAGTGGGGCAACGTGGTGTCTGCATGCCCTGGGGCCGCCCCCACGCTGCAAAGAGCCCCTCAGAGAGTTCTCTAGGAGCTGCTGTTGGTCTCTCCAGAGCTTGTTTTGTGGTGGGACTCGGCCGTGTACCTGCATGGTCCAGGGACAGGCATAGGGCAGGGAAGAGCTGTTCCCCCAGGGTGTCCTTGGATGTTGGGATGCTCTGCCTGCTGCTCCCAGGCAGCTTTTTTGACCCAAGCAATTTGGAGAGGAAGCAGGAGCTGGACTTCTGCCGTGTCCCGCGTGGAGGGACTCACCCTGTGCCACATCCGAATGTGGCACAGGCTGCTTTGCCAGCAAGAGCCGCAGAATCTGGGCCAGCTGCATCGCCCATGCTGCTTCCTGGAGCAGCCCCTCTGCCCGGGCAGCGCTGTCCTGGAGCCTGGACATGGCTCTAGGTGTTGCTCTGGCACATGCGGTGGGAGAATGAAGATCTCTCCCTGATCCAAGCTCTGCTGCTGTCATCGTCCCCGTCCCCACCCACTCCTCTTCCACTGCCGGGGATGATTGATGCTCCTCATCCCGCCTGGCTCCAGCACATTCATTGTCATGCAGGGGATGTTGTCAATTCATTATGGTATTTCATGGAAAACTGCCGGCGGTTTTGGGTGTTTTGTTCATGAAGTCCTTCTAAAAGCACGTGGCTGGGCTCAAAATACTCAACCCCTTTCAATGAAAAAAGAGGAATGTTAAAGATGTCCCTTTCAGAAGCACAGGCAGAGCAGCCTCCCTCCCCCTCCTCCCCAGCTGCTGGGGCTGGTTCTGCTGTTGGGCACTGTGGGCGCTGGATTCACAGGAGTTTTGTTGACAAGGTCTTACCCAGGAGGCTGCAGGTGCCGGTTGTACCCGGCTGTGATAGCAGAATGCTGCTGCAGCTTGGCGTTGGATGGTGGCATTCCCTGGAAGCTGCGTTGGGACTGCCGGGCAGGGGCGGGCAGGTGTCTGACCCTGCATCTCTGGGGTCTCTCCACCCTCCAGATGCACAGGGAGCTCCAGGGCTCCCATTTCCCCTTCTGCAAAGCTCCATTCGCTTTGTATTCTTTGCATTTTCCTAAGCTCCCGAGTCTCAGAGGGAAACAGGAGCTCGGGAGCAGCGCTCACACTGCATGGAGACGCAGCCTGCTGCTCCCCAGGGCTGTGCTGGGGGCTCTGAACCCCAGGTGCCTTTCAGGGGGTGGCACTGCAGCGTGAGGAGAAATCAGCCACTCAATGGATTCCCTGGGGGTGCTGTGGGTGCTGCTGGGACCATCTGGGGGCTGTGCTGGGGTCACAGCCTGCAGGGGGATATGGGGGCAACCGAGTGTGCTTTGAGCTGCCACTGGCAGCACATCCTGCCCTTCCCGAGGGCCTGAGGGTGGGCACAGCTCTGGGGTCAGGGCACAGCCCTGTTGGCCCCTGAGCTGGTTCCTCCCCGGCACAGCAGCTGCTCGGTCCCTGCTCTGGCCAGGGCCACACTGGGCTGAATTATTCAGCTTGAAAGTGAATCTCTGTTACAGCTCAGGACGGCAGAAATGCTGATGAAGTATTTAAATTCTCAGCCGATTTTCTCGCAGCCAGGACAGGCTCTCTAATGTAAAATTAATGTCTTTGTGTCTCTGGAAATAGCTCCAGCCCCGTGTGGGGGCACCGGGCAGCGGGTACAGGCTGGGGAGACGGGGCCCTTCTGCAGCATCCTGGGGCTCTTGCTCAAGAGTTGAAGTCACCCCTCTTCCCCTCCCAAAGAGCAAACAGGCAGAAGAGTGAGGGATCAGTTTTCTTGGAGAACTGGGAGTTTTCCTTGAAGAGTCAATGGGACATGTGAGCAAAAAGCCTGGGCCTGGGTTTTTGGGCAGATGAGGAGCCTAAATAAATGAGGATATTTTAGTCTGCCCTTTTCCTAGCAGGGATTTGCACAGAACAGGATTCCTGCTCTTCAGGCATCTAATTCCCATACTGAGCTCCTCACTGGAAAGGCCTTGGGGGGCCGGGAGGAGCTGGAACATCCTTCTCTCCCTTCAAAATGGGATATGGCATTGGCCAAGGGACTTGGGGAGGCCCTGATCCCCTACGTGTTTGTGTCCATGCTCCATCAGTCTCCAGAAGCCAGCCTGGGATGAGGAGAGCTGGGCCTGTTGTGAAGGGTCTCATGTGGTTGCTGCTCCAGGCACTGCTGCTGGAATCTCCCGGAGAGCAGAAGGGACAGTGCCAATTGCTTTTGTGATGGCTGGAAGATTGTATAACTTAAAAAAGATGCATCCTGCTGCTTTTGCTTCAGAAACCCCAGGAAATGCAGCTTTATCTTCCTGGAACTCAATGACACCTCTCTCGGCGCTGGTTTGCCAGGCTAGGCCCCCTCGGGGCTGTGACGGAGGTTTCTGTGTCCCACTGGGGCAGGATTAACTGAGCTGGGGAAGAATCACTCCCTGGGATCGAAATCTCTGTAGCTGTTCAGGCAATCAGAGCCTTCTAGAGAAACGAGCTGGGGAGACCTCACAGAAGAGGAGCCTCATGTACTCTCCATTTCCCTCCTTTCCTTAAGGAAAGTGTCTCTTCTTTTCTTTTCTGTGAAACACCCAAACCAGGCAGAAAGGCCTTTCCGCCCTCCTTAGCCCTGTACCCCACTTCATCCTTCACCTAAAACCAGTGGCCTCTCCTCCTCTCCTGGTTCCCAGTGGCCTCTGTCCTCTCCCTTAACCTCCCTGCTCATCCTGATGCTGCTGTACTGGGGCTGTGTGTGCCAAGTGGGGCAAATCAGCAAAATCCCAGTGTCTTCCAGGGGACAGAAGTTTCTCCTCGTTCCTTGGGGTTGCTGTGCTGTGGTGGAGCAGAGAGAGACCTAGGGAGGGAAGGCAGGGCCCTTGGTGTCCCTCCCTTTGTCCTCCAGCCAAGGAGCACCCAGTGCACGAGCCTGGACCTGTGGTAGCCCACTGACATCCCCATCCCTGGAGCTGTTCCCGGTGCTGTCCAAAAATCCCTGTGGATCACAGTTGTTTTTACTGTGTCTCTCTGGAGCTGACAGTGGGAAAACTGCTGAAGTCTGAGGAGCTGAAGATTGTTGTGCTGTAAGAGCCCCAGAAAGCTTTTAACCAAAGCTGGGGATTAAATCCAAAGAGCACAAATTTTAGCTCAGCTTCTCTCTCTGTGTGCTCTAAGTGATTAAAAGCTGTAAAGCGCTGTCAGAAATTCAGGACTTCCCCTCCTGGAGCCCTTCTTTCCCCTTATTTTATGATTACCATGCTTCACTGCCTCTGTTTGATGTCGTGAGTCTGATTTTTTACCGTGGAATGGAAAGTCGTGGGCAGCCCTGGCTGGGGCGCAGTTTGGTCCCTCACCGGGGCCAGGCTGGTGCCTCTGACCCCAGGGGTTTGCCCAGCGTAGGTGGAGCAGCACAAAGCTCCTTTAAAAAGTCTTTTTTTTTTGGTGTTATTCTGTTTTCTTCAGTTTTGCTAATCTGAATTCCAGGCTGTTTCCTAAAGCTGTTTTTTGTTGGGAAGTGGAGACATTATCCAAATGAGAATATCCACAGGTTGGAAGGGAGCAGCTACACACTGAGATACGCTTGAAATAATCTTTGAGCTTCCCTGATACTGGAGCCATCTGCCAAAGCTCAGCTCTGTCAGCTCCCTGGGGGTGGTTGAACTCCTCCCTGGCTTTGATTTTTAGATGAATCTTGCTTGAACCTTCTTCTGTCTCTGTTAACTCTCCATCTGTCTCCCTTACTTGACATGCTGTATCCAAGACTGTTCCTGGTCCTTCCAGACCTCTCCCTGGCCTGACAGAGGGGAACAAAGGCATCTCTTCAGTGGGAATGTGTATTCTGGGAAGGGGTGGACTCAGGAGGCATCAGAGGTGGCATCCCTGAATTATTCATTTCGTCAAGGACTCAGAAAAATTGATTATTCCCTTTTTCAGAACATTGGGACAAGGAGTTCATGCAATGAAATTAGAGCAACAAATGGAGATCAAGTGGAAGGCAGGGCTGCTCCATGGGCTGCCAGGCAGGGCTCATTCCTGCAGGAAGCCATTTGTCATGGTGCTGGGCTCTGGAGAGGGCTGGATACCTTCCCGCAGCTAAGGATGTTCCGTGTGGGAGATGGGGCTAATCCAATCCCATGTGCCAGGCTGGGAGCAAGCAGGGGCACGAGAGAATTTGTCACCCTGAGCCAGCCCCGCTCCTCCATGTGCTGGGAATGTCACAGGTTTGTGGCCTTGGCTCTCCAGGATAGGCTCGGCAGTTTCAGGAGTTTGCCAATAAAACACTGACCTGAGCCTTTCCTGAGATTTCATATTCCTGGGAATACCTGTGCTTGTGTTGGCCTGGCTCCCAGGGTAGCCTGGTGCAAGTGTAAGGAGCTTAAAGCTTTGATAAAGGGCTTTTCCTGAGCAGAAACTCTGGCCTAGGAAGGATTTTGTATTCGGAGAGCAAATCTTTGGGCATTGTTGTATCTTTGGGCAAAGTGCCCGAGTGTGTGAGGGGAGAGGGAGCGTGTGAGGTGAGGGATGGCAGGGAAACACTTCTGAGCTTGTTCACATGGTGTAAACAGGAGAGGAGGGAATATCCTGCAGGAGCAAGGAGCATGTGCAGGGCTGGGCTGGCAATGCTGCTCCCGGGATCAGCAGCTGGCGGAGCCGCTGCCGAGGACTCGCTGCAGCTTCTGCTGCTGCAGGAATTTGCAGCATCGTTCCAAACCGTGCAGGCAGCCAACTGCTCCCGGCCCCTCGCTGCTGCTTAAAGCTGGAATTCTGCAGCCTGTCCCGCTGCCTCCCGGGGAACACCCTGAATGTGCTGGAGCTGGAGATGCTCTGCTGAGCTGCCCCACAAGTCCCTTCCCCAGGACAGCCCTTCCCGTGCTGGAGCTGCAGGCAGACGTGTGCTCTGCAGCCTTCAAACGCCTGGAACACATTTTGATGTGGTTTTTCTGATTCCCTTCTGGAATCAGTAGGGAATCAGCAGGGAAACTGCTTTATGGTTTTTCTGGAGGGTTTTTGAGCAGTGGTTTAAGCCAAGACGCCTTTCTCTGTGTGTGTGTGTGTGTGTGTGTATATATATATATTTTAGCAATACTGTGTTAGCATTTTCTAGCATTTTCTCTCTTTTCATCCTCCACAATAAGACTGTTTCCTAGGGTTTGAGAATCCCCTGTTGCTGGTGTGGTTTCTTAGCTCTCAAACCCAACCTTCCAGGAGTTCTTTCTTCCCAGGACTGTGTCAGGATCGCAGGGAACAGAGGTGTGTGACCTTGCCCTGACGTTTTGGTGCAAATATTTTCAGACCTGAGACATTTTGCTGGGGCTGCTGTGAAAAATGTGCGTTCTAGCAAATCTCTTAAGGCTGTGGAGAGTTGCTGAGCTCAGGGCTCTGCCTCTTGCCTTCCATGGGGTTTGTATCCTTCACTTCTCCCAGGACGGGGATGTCTCCCAAGACCTCTGTAATGGAGCTGGCTCTGAAGGAGAGTTTAGGGCCAGGAAACACTCCTGCATTATGCAGTAAGGAATGGGAAAGGTTAATCTTTCATTCTTGTTGTGTACAAATGACTTGGGATGTTTGTAGCTCACCAGCGGGATTTGATAACTTTATTATCCAAATAATAAGATTTACAAATTAACTGTCTAATTAGCAACCTGGGAAAGCTGCTGCTCGTGTTGGGGTTTCTAAAGTGACAAAGACATGGGCTTAAACTGCTGAAGTGTGATGACAGCAGGAGGGCACGGCAGTGGAAAGATCTATGCAACCTCCTCATATCCATTGGGCAGGTCACATTTAGGAGCTGAGACAGGATTGCTAACTTGAGATCCTGCTCCTGATTCATTCTGTTGGCCCCATTTTCCTTTTGCTTGGATGGAACATTCACTTAAGCATGTGGGAAGTGTTCCAGTGGATCCTTCCAAGGCTTGTGGTGCTTCCTTTGAAGCAGTGGATGCAAAGCCCCCACCACTGCAGTGGGCAGAGAGCTCAGGTTTGCTTTGGATGTGTAGGGAAGTGTCCTGCTGACCCATCTTCCAATGGGTTATCCTTACCATGGGTTAGAATCACAGAATCCTGGAACGGTTCGGGTGGGAAGGGACCTTAAAGCCCATCCAGTCCCAGCCCTGCCACAGGCAGGGACACCTTCCACTATCCCAGGTTGCTCCAAGCCCTGTCCAGCTTGGCCTTGGACACTTCCAGGGATGGCCTTTAAGGTCCCTTCCAACCCAAACCATTCCATGATAAGTTCAGCCCAGTGGGACTCTCGTTTCCTCTGCTGAGCTGGAATGATCCCGGTTCCACTGGGAAGCTCCCACCACAGCCCAGCCTCTGGCAGCAGCTCCCGCCCGCTGCCGGCGCCTGTGCTCGGGGTGCCACGGAGCTTACTGAGTTTGTACACACACTTCAGGAGAAATCCCTGCTAATAGAGTTCTAATTTCTTCCTTCCTGCTTCCCAGATGCTTCTGTCTCCATATACAAATGACAGAAATGGTGAGCAATGCTTTCAAGAAAATGTTTGTTTGTTTGACTCAGAAAAGCAAGTGAGAGGTCCTGCAAGGAGAGAGCTCTTGGCAGCTGTTCTGTCTCTAAAACCTTCTGGGTTTGTTTTTTTCACAATGGAAAATGTGAAAAGGAAAACGAATTTACAGCTGGATGTAGCAGGGCACAAAAAGGGGATCGTGAGGTTCATGGCCAATGTCACTTGCTTTTTCCTTGTTCCTTAGGAGGAGTCCCATGTTGCTGCAACTGGAACCTGCTCCCTTCTTGCACAGCTCAGTTTGGTTCCTGTGCTCTGTCTCTAAATCTCAGTCCCTGCTCCTCATCTTTCACAGGCTTTCATTCAGCAGAACTGCAGCTCTTGGGAAAAAGGTGTGGTAGGTGGGAGAGCCCTGAGACAGAGCAGGGTGTGGTGCCCAGGCTTCCCTCAGAATCAGGGCTCATTAGCTTCGCTCCATTCCTTCCTGGGCTCCCTTCGGGCTCCTTGGAGCTGAGGTCTCATCCTGTGGGACGGGGCATGGGGTGGATGCTCGGAGCTGAGCATCCCTGGGGCGTGGTGTGGATGCAGAGCGTGGGTGGACCCAGGCCAGAGCTGGCACCCAGGAGGTGACAGAGGTGAAAGGGCTGCGAGGTGGGGCCTCTGTTCCCCAGACCTGGGGAGCCCCAGCAGTGCTGCCACCTCCAGCTGCAGGGTCAGAGGGGCTGAGACCCTTGGAGGAGGATCTGGCCCATCAGTTGACGTTACCTATAGTGACAAATGGTTCTTTAAGATCTGTCACCAAAGGTGAGGTGCTTATTTGGCATTTGGGGGAAAAATCAGCCTTGAAATACAGTGCTTTGTCTGCACAAACTGCAGAAACAGTGCTGGCAACTTCAGACTGGCATGTGCTGAAAGGGTTTGGTGGTTTAGGGGATGGGGGTGTAGCTCTGGATACTTCTGCCTGGAAGTCTGGGCAGTGGCATGTCGGGATTGATTTCCCTGTGCCGTTCCCAGAAGGGCAAGGCTGCCATTGACGTGTGTGAGGGGAGGAAGACGTGCGTGTCTTCTGGTCTGGCAAACGGAGGCTGGGGAGATGCTGAAGAAAAGCAGAGCTGTGGGAGGAAAATTGCCCACCTGTTCCTTTCAGTACAATCTTCCATTTTTGGCCACATGCACTTTTCAGCTCAGATACCCGCGAACGCCAGATTCTCCCTCTTTTTATTCCCGGCGGTGACCTCAGAGCATGTGCCGCGAGTGACAATGAGCTCAGAGGAACAGAAGTGTTCCCAGCCCTCCTCTGACGTTCACTCAACACTTTGTTCTGCTGAGTTTTACCAAAATGCCTGGTCTGGTTGGGGATGTTCCATAAGGTTTAAAAATCTGCCACGGGTTTGCTTAGAAAACCTCCTGGGACTGCTCAGAAATGCGACAGGTTTGTTTTGTTAGCTCTTGGCTCTCGTGGTGCTGATCCTGTGTCGTGGCCCTGACCTTGTCCCTGTGTTCTCTTTGCAGTTTGCTGCTTTGTGGTGCACAAGCGGTGCCATGAGTTCGTCACCTTCTCCTGCCCTGGTGCCGACAAGGGCCCTGCCTCGGATGTAAGTATGGGTCCTGTGCTGGGCACAGCAGGGCCGGGGGCTCACTGGGCTTCACAGCACTTGGAGAAGATGCTCCTTCAGCTGCCTTGGCTGAGGGCACTCCTGGGTTGTTTTTTCACAGGCATCTCTAATTTATGGGATGGTTTAGGTAGGAAAAGCCGCTAAGATCGAGTCTAAAATCAGCATTCCCCAGCACTTCCAAGGTCACTGCTACCCCACATCCTCACATGGCTTTTAATTCCCTTTAGGGATGGGGACTCCATAGTTTTTGGGACTCTCATACATTTCTGGGATACTTAAAACACTCCAACCACCCAATAACTTGTGCTCAGCAGGGCAGAGGGAACATGTGGGGAGGCAGAGATTTCCCTTTGGGGCTGAGTCTTCAGCCTTGCCCCAGTGTCCTTCTATCCCTTGTGCCAGAAAATCACCCAAACACTTGCTGGTTAAGTCCCCATCCTTATTTCCTCGAGGATTTTCTTTCCCGGTGGATCCCCTGGCTTGGGGCAGAGGAGCTGGGCTCCCCAGCCCGGCTCTGCCAGCACCATTCAGGTCCGTCTGGCAGGTTCTGTGTTTTACTGTGGAAACTGGCTAATTTGGGGAACTGCTGGGAGAGAGGAGCTCAAATTGGGGAAATGATAGAGCACCACAACTCTCACCCTTAAAAATAGAAGTGGTGGGAGCAGGCGGCATAACAAGCTGCAGAAGGTGGAGGCTAAACACACGTTGTCGATCGCCCTCCCAAAATGGGGCTGTGCCCTGTGACGGGGAGAGAGGGGGTTTGGAGGGGATGAGGCTCTCAGGGGGCATCAGCAGTTGGCGAGGTTTGTTCTGGGCCCGGGTGGTGGCTGTTCCCCCTCCTGAGCCGTGGTGTCTGTGCAGCCTCCACAGAGCGGCTGCGGCACGGACGGCCCTTCCTCCACCTGGTGCAGCACACCCGGGAGGAGGTGGCAGGGAGGCACTGCTGTCACCCACGGGACAGAAGCCCCTGAGGGCTTCCTGTGCCAGGGACAAGCAGGGACTGCCAGTGGAGGCGTGGGCAGGAGCTGCTGCCTGCCTGGAGAGAGGCTTGACTGGGATACTGGGAGCATCCCTCTTCCATCTCCAGTGCCTGTGGCACTACTGGGATCCGTGCAGGGCAGCAGTGGGGTCTGTGTGTGTGTGCACAGCACCGTTCCCAGTGCCCTGGCCCGGAGCAGGTCACTTGAGGGGATGGAGCTGCAGGAGAGGGAAGGGATGGCTTTGGACTGCTCGTCTTCCAATCTCTGCCCTTCTGTCGGGCAGTTTCACTCCCTGCTGCCGCCGCTGCTGAAACGGGGCAAGGAGAGCTGAGAAGGCACGAAGAAATGAGGGAGTGGTGGTGGGGGGTGATCCCTTCGCTGAGGGTCGAGCCTGGCCTCCCAGGCAGTGCAGTGTCCGTGTCCCTCTGTGGGATGAGGCAGAGCTCTGTCCCTCCATGGAAAGCTGGCGGTGCCGGGGGTTTTACAGCCCTTTGCTATGACATGATGTGGCACTGCCAGGTTCCCTCTGGCCGTGTGACTGCAGCTCTGACACTCACACTTTGTTCTCTGTCATCTCAAACACGCAGACAGCGGCAGGGAGGCCCCTGGCGCGTCTCAGGCGCTGTGACCCGCTTCAGGCTGTGGGAGGTGAATGTCACCCCCCCAGATCTCCCTGTTTCGATAGGCACTGAGATCCTTGTGCGTGCCGAGATGGAATCTCGCTTACAAGGCTTTAGGTGTGGTGCGAGGGGGAAGGAGCTGGTGGCTGAGCAGAGCCCCAGCTCCCACCCCAGCTGGGCGAGGGGACACCGGCCCATGGCTGCGAATGGCCCTGGTAGCAGCTGGGTGGGTGCCCGGGGAGGCAGAAATGCTGAAATCCCTTCACCTTGCTCGAGGCAGGTGAGGTTTGGCAGCGGGGAGCGGGCAGGGCCGGGATCCAGCTGCCTGCTCGTGCTGGCACTGCCCAGCCCCGCGCAGCACCCGGAGGGCAGCGGGTGGCTGCAGGTGCCAGGGATGCTCCACCTGTCCCCGCAGAGCTTTGGCTGAGGGGGCACAGGACGTTTTGCCTTCCCTCCCACCAGAGCTGCACGAGCTGTGGCACACGAGGACAGCGAGGGGCCCTCGGGCAGCCAGGTCCCAGCTGGTCTCTGCGTCAGCACTGGGGGACTGTGGGCAGCCT
Organism: Monarcha castaneiventris obscurior; assembly: GCA_026261815.1. Lineage (NCBI taxonomy): Eukaryota > Metazoa > Chordata > Aves > Passeriformes > Monarchidae > Monarcha > Monarcha castaneiventris. Next base: position 7,192,792 of record JAMPIT010000856.1, on the reverse strand, counting down.
CTGCCTGGGAAGGGAAGGGTCTAAATGAAATTGTCACCATTTTAACAGACCCCACTCGATACCAGGGCTGGTGTAAAGGCCCTTGGTCACATTCCCTGTCACTCACTGTTATCTCTGGGGGAGCATCAGCACCATGGCACAGGCAGCAGACAGGTAACAGCTGCCCAGCATTGTTAATTAATCTTTTAATACCTAACTTCTGAAAATGAAGAGGGTATGCAGTTATTGGGACTAAAGCAGGGAGAAAATGGCCCTCTTATAGTGCTTTTTAAATTTTTTTTTCTTTTTTTTTTCTCTTTAGCAAAGGCCCCCAGAACCCCCCTGGTCTCTCCCCTACCCCTCTGACATAGGGGTGTCACTGGGGGATGCAGGCAGGGCAAGCTTCCTTCTTCCTGCACTGTCAGTCTTGCTCTTACAGCAGCATAATTATATCTATAATATATCATATTTATAATTATATAATCATATAATCCTTAAGGAGCTTTGAATCAGGAGAGGAAGAACTTCTTCAGCACACAGTAATGCCTTGTTGGCTTCAGGAATGAGCCAGGGACAGGGGCTTTGCTTTGAACGATGGAAAGCTGGAGTTTCCCTCTGCTCCATGGTTGCTGATAACCATGGTGTGAATCCAGAGCCACCTGCACTGCTGGCAGACCTGGTGGCATCAGCCTGTGCTGGTTACAGGGATGTGTTTTTGCAGTTGGTGCAGCAAGCTGGAAACTCTTCCACAAATACGAATCTCCAGTGAATCCTGCAGAAAGAAGGAGTTTAATTTATTGCATGTGTCAAACCTCACAGTGGGTTCACCCTTACAATGGGCCAGTGGTTCTGCTGAGCTGGAGAGGGAAGGGAGCTGTGCAGAGAGCTCAGCAGGGCAGGGATGCTGCAGCCTGGGCTGGGGCTTTGATGCCAGCTGGGATCCCAGAGCTGCTCTTCCCTGTGGCCTAGACCTGGAGCCCAGGGAAAAAATGTGTTAAAAGAAAAATATCTTCTAGCTTTGCTCCTTGATCTCTGTGTCTTCATAGCGCTGGAGAATTGAGGAGAAAACCTATTTGCATCTGTACAGTGCTTATGGTCTATCTGAATGTTTACATTTTAACAACTGGGTACTTCTAATTACTGAACTAAAACTCTTCAGTTGGAAGTTCTGGGTGTGCTGAAGTGCTGTAGGGGATGGAGGTTGGTGCAAGCAGAGAGACCCCGCGGGGGAGCTGGTGTTGCACGCTTGGGGAGCAGAGCAGAATCCCTGGAGACCAGTGAAATGTCAGAGTCTCTGTCACTGTTGAGTGCTCCCACTTTGGGGTGTTTCTGTTTGATCTGGTTGTGTTTGAACCTCCTTGAGGAGAGCAAGAGTGTGGCTGTGTGTTTAACCTTGCCAAGCCTGCCGCGCAGGAGCCTTCCATCTGGGAGAGAGGACTAATTACCCATGATAGTGTCTCCAAGCAGGAAAAAATGAAAGATTAATTGCTTCTTGCAGCAGGGAATGAAGCTGTAGCTGGAACCACTGATGCTGCAGACACGGAGCTGTGTTTGTGCTACCCTGGTCTGCAGGCATGGCAGGACTTTGGTTCCACACTGGTGTCCTGTCTGCCTGGTGTCTGTCCCAGCATTCCTGAAGGGAGAACCGGTGAGGTGCTCTGTAGGGGCTGGCAGCCCAAACCCCGCTCCCTGTCAGTTCTGCTGTTCCTCATTCCCAGCTCTGGCACTCCTGTTGGCAGGAGGCAAAGCTGGCGTGACCACGGGGCTGCAGCGTGTGACTGACCCACAGCCAGTGTGGTACTGACCCACAGCCAGTGTATGACTGACCCACAGCCAGTGTCTGTCTGACCCACTCCAGGACCCAGAGTCAGCCTGTGTAATGTATTCCCGTTGGCAAACCTAATTATAGCTGGAGCTATTAGTAGAATGCATAATTATATAAATTGTAGACAAAATAATCATTAAAATGACCTTCTTTGCATGATCCTGTTAAAGGTCATCTAATCAGGATGTGTTAATAAACATCAGAGCTGCTCTGGGAAGGTAACGGGCCAGTGTAGCTACATTTCAATTTTGCATGTAATTTGTCTCCCTTTGTGGCTTGGGGAGAGGATTTCGGGAAGAATTTCAGGAAGAATTTCTTCATGGAAAGGGCTCCATGCTGTGCCCCAGGCCCCTCTCGCCGAGGTGCTGCCTCTGAGGGCAGGACCCCGATCCCTCCTCACAGCTCCCATTCTTCTGGCCTGCCTTGGCCGGTGCTTTGGCAAATCTTCACAACCTTCCTGCAACTTGCTGCTTTCTGTTGTCCTGCTAATTAACTTCTCCAGCACTCATGCTGTGCCATCTGCCCCTGGAGAGAGGGCACCTGCTCGCTGCTCCGCCAGCAGCCGGTGACAGTTCCCGTGGGATGAAGATGTCTCTGCCTTGCTCCCTCCCAGCACCTTCTGGTGCTTCCCCAGCCCCGCCGGAGCCCGGCTCTTTTTCCTGCCAGGCTGCCATGGCTTCAGCCCTGTGGTTGAGAGGCTCTTCTCTCGTCATCTTAGGAGTGGCAGGGGGTATCTGGTGACCCCAGCTCAGATGCAGCCACTGGCTGAAGGAGGGGCTGGATGAGTCCATGCCCTTCCCATGGCTCTGCAGTCCCAGGGCTGGTGATGAGGCGGGTGGTGCAGCCTGTGCCCACCCGGGTGGCAACAGTGGAGGGCCTGCAGGAGGGAGGTGTTTCGGGGGTCTCTGTGCTGTTCCAACACCTGGAGGCTGGAGGGGAGGTGTTGTGGGAGCCCCGCTCTTCTGGAGGTGCAATAGAATGACTCTCAGGGCATGTGTGAGTTCCCAAATGTGTCTGAAGGATGTTGAGATGCAAACACTGCTCTGGGAGAGCAGCTGAGCTTGGCTTTTTTCTGCTGCTCAGAAAAAGAGAGTGTTTTACTTGGTGTTGGCAGCAGCAGCCAGAGAAGAACAACTGTCATCCATATCCCTCTGCAGTTGCCTGACGAGAGGATGAGCTCTTTTGTCAATAAAAATGTATTTACTTGCTGGGAGCTGCCAGGGGCAGGCTGTGTTTGACACGGGAGCAGCCCCGGTGCGGTGTCGGTGCCTGCAGCCGTGTCTGCTGCTGGTCCTTCCCCAGGAGCTGCCTCCTCCTGCTGCCTCCATCCCGCTGCCCACACGGCCCCCGTGCCCTCGGGCCCTGTGCTCTGGGAGCTTGTCTGGGGCTGGAACGCTGTAAACTACAGAAGAACAGTTCTGGTGTCACTCACTGGTGCAGCAATGTCAAAGTGCCTTTACAGCGTGACAGGCTCGGGCAGGCTGCTGAGGAGTGAGAGTGGCAGAAAAGATGCTGCAGAATCGTGGAATAACAGACTGGATTCAGCTGGCAGGGACTGGAAAAGCCACCAAGTTCCAACCCCTGCCTGAGCCCCAAACAGGACCTGTTTTGCTCTTGTGTGTAACCTCTGAGTGCTGTCTGTGTGATTTATTGTGGCTCTTCTCATTGACACAAAGACCCATCACTCTCACTCCCTTGTTCCTGGACTTCCTTGTGTGGTTTTTGCTGAGACTTGGAGCTGTTTCTCACCAAAGGTGTTTTCCCAGCCCTGTGCTGGCATTGGGAGATGCAGGAGGTGCATAGCCAGAGCAGCGGCTCCCAGGCAGGACTGGTCTCTGTCTGTGGTGGTTGCCGTTGTCCCCAGTTCATCTCCCCCTCTCCCAATCCTGCTGTCCGTAAGAACCACTGGCAGTGGCAGGATGCCACCTGGAGCTGTCACACTGCCACCCCTGACCCAGCCTCCTGCAATCCTTGCTTTCCCTGGAAGCGATGATGGACCACTTCTGTCTGCTGTGACTGGTTCCCTGCATACCGAGGGGATTTTCCACACGGGAAATGTGGCAATCAAATGCGAGATTTTGGGTTTATGTCCCTGCCAGGGTTTGTTGAGTACAGGCTGTAAGCTGCGGCTGTGTTGTATTTGCTGTTATGCTGTTTAAATCACTATGAAATTCACTTTAAAATGGTCTCTTCACATGAACTGTGCTAATTCTTCTTCAGCAGAGATAATTTAAAGCTTTCTTTGCAATGAGACAGGGAAAGCAGCAGCCTCTAATCTCGACGCAAAGCTCTGTGTTCTGTCAAATGCAGCAAATGTCAGTGCACAGGTTTCAAACACCCTTGGCTGTCCGTGTGGGTCCAGCTGCCCTTCCTGAGGCTCTGCTGAAGGAGATGTGGAGTTCCAGTGCTGTGGGAGGCTGATGGCAGGGACACTTTTGACTATCCCAGGTTGCTCCAAGCCCCGTCCAACCTGGCCTTGGACACTCCCAGGGGTCCAGGGGCAGCCCCAGCTTCTCTGGGCACCCTGTGCCAGGGCCTCCCCACCCTCACAGGGAGGAAATTTTTCTTATTTACACAAGGAAACAGGAGAAACTTCAAATGCAGTTAGTCAGGGTCAGGGATGGGGTTTGTTTCAGACCAGAAACCTGCTGTTGAATTGGGGAGCAGAAGCCAGGTGGGTTCTGCCACCTCTGCTGGGTTGGTGCCTGCAGGGCACCAGCTCAAAGCCACAGCAGCTGCTCATCTTCCAAGCTGTTTCCCACTCCGCTCCCTGCCCCAGGCTTGCATCCCTCGGTGCAGAGGCTGCTGGCTCTGTGGCAGCACTGACTGGGAAGGGAAGGGCAGAGCCTCGCCATGCACTGGCTCTCCTCGTGGCATTTTCCAGCTCTGCTCCAAAGAAAGCTGTTCCTGCCCTGCTCTTCAGGCTGGCTCAGTGCTGGTGGGGGAGGAGAAGAGGCTTTTCTTTTCTTGGCAAACTTCTTTTTAACCATTCTTGTTTTAAGTCTCAGCATCTGCATACGCAGTGTTCTCGTCAGTCCTGTCTCCGTGGTACAAAAATAGTCTCTTTGTACAGCGACTTCAGCCTTGCTCAAAAATGATCCCCAGAACTGCCAGTTTCTGGCACTTTCTAAGGCTTTGGTCAAGGTGACACGAGCCCCTCTCCACACAGCCCAGCAGCTGTTCCTCTGCAGGCCTGGCTGCTCCATCACCCTCCCAGCCTTCGGCTCTGCCCCTCTGGGTGGGGGTCTCTCCAGAGCAGGGGGTGGGAGCAGAAGGTGAGCCCCCGCTCTGGGCAGGGGGTGCTGGTTTGGGGAAATCAGCCTGTTTTGCCACTTTGATTTTCCAGCTCCGGCTTCTCGAACTCTGGATTCCAGTGGGAATTCAACATCCTTCGCATGAAGTGGGAATTGTCTCCTTTTGCAGAAAGCTTGTGCTTTTTATGAATGACTGAAGCTTTCACTTGCCTAAACAGGAATATCTGTTTCTGGAAGGGAAGGCAGCAGCGGAGCGCTCGGGGGCGATCCCTCCCGTGTCACGCGCTGGCACGTGGCTTCTCCCAGAGCTGCCCCGTGTCCCCCTGCCCTTGTCTCGCTGCCAAGGGAAGCTGCAAGTGGCTGGTGCAGGGGGGTGCAGGTGCTGTGCCCGGGGGCTCTGCAGGATGCAGGACTGGGCAGCCAGAGACCTCCTCTCTCCCAGGACGCTGGCAAGGGAATCAGGATCACAGCATGGTTTGGGTTGGGAGGAACCTTCCAGACCATCTCAAGGTTGAGCCCAGGCTGCCTCTTGGCTGCCTGCCCCAAGCTTCATGGCGAGAAACTACCCCCACCTCCTGTTCTAGCCTAAAATCCAGGCTTAATTTCTTTGCTGTCTAACAAATGTCTGAGGAATGCAAAAGGCTTTCAGACCTAGAGAGTCATGGACAGAACTGGCTGCTTGGGGTGTCCAGAAGACAGGTTGATTGGGGCCCCTTGTCCCCTCAACCTTCCATGTGCCCTTGCTGGCACAGGAGCTGCTAGCTGGAGCCACGCTAGGAGCTGTGTCTGGAAGCCGTTTCCTTGGGGTAAAATGTGAGATATTTCCAGTTTCAGTGCCTTGGCTGAAGCCTGTACCCAATCCCTGGCATGGCACAGACCAAGTTAAAGGAAGCTCTGTTGGTTTTCCCCCTCCTGTGTGCCATTGGGGTTATCTGTGGTACTGAGCAATAAAGCAGAATGTTGGTGATTAATGCAGCTGGAAGCTCCAATGCAACAGTGCTGGGAAATTAATTTCAGGGGGATGGAATGTATTGGCAGCGATGTTATAGCTTGCTTCTGATTCCACTCTTTATTTATTTACTCCTCTTGGAGTGCCCTGAAAAGGTGTCTTTGCTAATGCCTGGGCAGCTTTCCAGGCCATTAAAAAGCTGCTCAGCTCAAATGACAGAGCCGGGAGCTGAGCCTCATCCCTAACCCTTAAACAACTAACCTGAGATGAAATCAAGCTGCTCCGTGCTGGAACCTTCCGTCTCGCCTGTGCTGCTCCCAGGGGTGTGGAGCCCCAGCAGCCTCTGCACAGCCCCACTGCTCCAGGTTCTCCCCAGCTCCCAGAACTGTCCTCTCTTGCATGGAAGATACCAGGAAATGCCAAACCCTTGCTCTGCCGCAGTGCTTTGTTCCAGTGCTTGGTTCTATCTCCCTGTGAAGTTGTTTCTTCTGGAAGTTTTCACTGGCACAGGGTGCCCAGAGAAGCTGTGGCTGCCCCTGGATCCCTGGGAGTGTCCAAGGCCAGGCTGGACGGGGCTTGGAGCAACCTGGGATGGTGGAAGGTGTCCCTGACATGGCAGGGTGTGGAACTGGACAGGCTTTAAGGTCTCTCCCAACACAGACCATTTTGGGATTCCGTGACTTGGATTTGTTTGGCTCTAACTCCTGCTGACCCTTGCTGGAGCTCAGGAGTTTGCCCAGTGCCTGCACAAGGGATAAAGGGATAAACTGGGCTCTGCACCCTCTGATGCTGGGCAAAAATCTGCCCTCGCTTTTAAGAAAGCTCAAAATACTAAAGTACCCCCTAAGTAGCTTGAATGCCTGGGAGTGTGAGGGGAGGGCTGGCACCAGAGCACAGAGATGTTTCCTGGGCAGGCTTAATATAGATGGAATCATGGGTGGTTTTTCCTGCTCTGTGTGGAAGTTGGGCAGTGCCCAGCCCTTCTGTTGGTTAGTACCTACCAATTTCACCTGGTGTTTTCCATGCGAAGACTGACTTATTGAAAAACAGTAAATCCCCAGCCAAGCCAGTGCATTGCTTGTTCATTGTTATGGCAACACATATGAAGAGGAATAAAGCCGGATCCTGGAGGCTGCTGGAAAAGGTCCCCACGAGTCGGTGGCTGTTGACTGAAGTCCATTAGCAGCACCTCCGGAGCCAGCTGGCACTTGGAATGGGAAGAGCAGGGGTGCCTTGCCAACACTGGATGGAAGTTTATAATCTTTGTCCTTTATTTCCTTCCCAGGATCCCCGGAGCAAACACAAATTTAAAATCCACACATACTCCAGCCCCACCTTCTGTGACCACTGCGGGTCGTTGCTGTATGGGCTCATTCACCAGGGGATGAAATGTGACAGTAAGTGACTGACGGATGGTGGGTCTGGCTGCAGCACCGGGGCTCAGGCACCCCAAGTCCTGGGCTGCAGCCGAGAGCCTGTGCCCTCTGCCCCCGGGGTGGAGCTGCAGGGCTCTGAGTGCCCGAGGGGCACGAGTGGGCACCTTCTCACCCAGTGTGGGGAGCCCCCGGGGCTGCTCCAGGGTGGGGGGAGGGAAAGGTGTTGGGCTGAGGGGGAACCTCCCTGCATCACTCTGCAGCAGCATCTCCCCACATCCCTTTCTACAGCACCCACAGCCCCCCCTGCAGCAGCATCCCCCCAAACACCCTCTCCAGAAGCGCCCCCACAGCAGCATCCCCTGCAGCGTCCTTGCAGCATCCTCCCTCCACATCCTCCCCTGCATCCCGCCGCGTCCCCCCGCAGCATCCTTGCAACATCGCCCCTCCGCACGCCCGTTCTCCAGCGCTGCCTCCGAGTGACACCCTGTGGCCGCGGCCGCGCGGTGCCGCCGCCTCTCCCGGCGCTGCCAGCCGGGGAATTGCTGCGCGGGGAGGAGAAAACGGGGGGTGGAAGCAGAGGGAAAGGATGGAATCGGTAATTTTCCAAGTTAATCCTGTATGTTCCTATTTAAGGGGACTGGGACATGCAGCATGTGCCGGCGCTGGCGGCGGGAGCTGCGAGCTTGGCTGCTCCTTGCTCAGGGATAGGGAAGTTTGGCTGTCGTGGGAACAGCATATTCCTTAGAACCTTGGGAATCTTGCCAAGGGGAAGTGAACTGCTTTAAAATATAAATACGTATGTATGTATCTTTATATATTGATAGATCTTTATACCTCTCTGTGTGTATACAGATACACAGGTAATTTCTAATGCCCCTGTTTGGCTCCTGGAGGATCCAGCTGAGCTCCTGGCACAACACCTGGGGGGTGATGGAAGAGAAGTTTAATGAGTGAGCAGGACTCAAGCAGCTTAACAAGGGCCCAAAGCCCTGGGGTGTCTCAGGCAGGACCCAGAGCTGCTGCCGGTGGGTCCCTGTGCCCAGGCTCTGCGGAGTCTCCAGCTGCCTTTGAAGGTCCATGTGCTGTGTGTTCATCCCAGAGTCCCTCACGACATCCCGGTTTGAAAGGAGGACAGGTTGTCCCCGGACCCTGCTCGCAGCCCAGGTGACAGGCTGCTGAGTGTGCCCTTCTGTCCCGCAGCCTGTATGATGAACGTGCACAAGCGCTGCGTGATGAACGTGCCCAGCCTGTGCGGGACGGACCACACGGAGCGCCGGGGCCGCATCTACATCCGGGCGGACATCGACAAGGACGTGCTCACCGTCGTAGGTACGTGTGTGACAGGGGCTGCCCGGGCCGTGCACTGCCCGCTGGCAGTGCCCAGGAGCCCTGGCAAGGTCGGACAAGGCTTTGAGCCTTCTCTGGGCACATTCCACCCTCTGGCAAAGCCTGGCTGGGGCTCCAGGGCTCCATGTATTGATGGCACTTCCAGTCACAGACTTTTCAAAGGGCTTTTCGAATGATGTAAAATTCCAGCACCTGCAGGACCCTGGGAAGGGCGCGGTTTGTGGCAGGGAACAGGATTATCGCATCTCTAGACGCTTTTGCCTCCTGGATTTTGAGTTCCCAGAAGATAATGCTTCCCCCATGACCTAGAAGCACCTCCCAAAACATTAAGCCATGTTCGTGTGAAGCCTCTTGTCCCCAGCACGGGGACACCAGACCGAGATGTGACTCTGGGGGCCGGTGTCTGGTGGAGCAGTGCCAGCAGGGTCGCAGTCAGGGATTGCTGTGGGTGGGCACGGCAGTGACAGTCCCTGTGGGTTTGTCTGGTGCAGGCTGAGCCGTGGGGGAAGGAGGCTCTTGCCCACAGGGGGTGACCAGGCAGCTCCGGGCTTTTCGGCTCCGCAGGGGTGGCCGAGCTGTCGCGGTTATTCCCGGATGAGTCCAAGGCAGGGGTGTGAAGTGCCCCCCCTGTGCCCACGCTGCCAGGGCCAGTGCCCCTGAGTGGGCCAGGGAGCCCGGGCTGGGACACCCATGGCAACACCGGCTTCTTCTCCATCATCCCACCGCCCTTGGCTGGCTCTCCTGCAGGAGTTTGCTTTCCCACGTTCTGTCACAGTCGGGGAAGCCGTGACATCCCCAGGGTTTGTTTCTGTGGGATGGGGTTGGCTCTGTGGGATCCCATAGTGCTCCTCACTGCTCTGATGGGTGCATGTCCCCTGGGGAGAGCCATCAGGAGTGTTCTCAAATAAAATACCAAGTTGTTGAAAATGTTAATGAAAATTTGAGAAAAGTTGAGGAGGATTTTATAATTTTTTTTTTTTGTTTTATTCGACCTTAAAGAGAGCCTCAGTGAACGAGGCAGAACTATGTTTTCAGAAGTCCTGCTTCCCAGGCACCTTCCTGAAGGTTGGACTTTGTGATCTTGGAGGTCTTTTCCAACCTTAATGATCCTATGATTCCCTCCAGCCTCCATCAGATGCCAGCAGGGTGCAGAGCTCACCCTCCTGCTGGCACCACAGGCTCCCTGGCACCGTGTTCCCACCACTCCGGAGGCAGGAGAAGCCCCTTGGGCCCGTTCTGTGCAGCTGGATTTTCATTTCTTCAGCTGGCTTTGAAAGGCTGTTTTATTTCTGGTCCCTTATGGAGGTGTTGGTGAAAACGTGTCAGCTGCTGGCTTTTCCAGAAAGGAAGGGAAGCGTGCTGAGCTCTCCAGCTCTGCCATGGAGCTGGCGGAGGAGTGGGAGTGCTTTGGGAGAGGAGAGCCGGGCACTGGGGAGCCCAGATGGCCCCCGAAGCACAAGTGGGCACCCAGCCCTTGGGAGATGGAGCCGCCCAGTGCTGCGTTGGCACTGCAGAGGGACCACCTGGAGTCCTGGGGCAGCTCTGGGCCCCTCACGGCAAGGAGGACACTGAGGGGCTGGAGCGTGTCCAGGGAAGGGAATGGGGCTGGGGAAGGAGCTGGAGCACCAGGAGCCGCTGAGGGAGCTGGGAAAGGTGCTCAGCCTGGAGAAAAGGAGGCTCAGGGGAGACCTTGTGGCTCTGCACAACTCCCTGACAGGAGAGGACAGCCCAGGGGCTCTGCTTCCAGGGAACAGGGACAGGAGGAGAGGAAACGGCCTCGGGCTGTGCCAGGGGAGTTTTAGGCTGGATATTGGAAAAACTCCTTCATGGAAATGCTGCCCAGCCCTGGCACGGGTGGAGTCCTCATCCCTGCGGGGATTTAAAAGCCGTGTGGATGTGGCACTTGGGGACGTGGGGCAGTGGTGGCCTTGGCAGTGCTGGACTGGATGAGCTCAGAGGAATTTCCCGACTTCAGCAATGCCTGCAAGACCTGCCTTGGCTGCGCTGGGGGACCCAATGGGGCGCGGTGCGGAGTGGCTGCCGCGCCCGGGCGGGGGCAGAGCCAGGCTGCCTCTGAGCAGATGGCTGGTGGGAAATACCCTTTACACGCTCCTGCAGGAGCCCCGGTGTGGGGCGGGCAGGGGATGGGCTCCTGCCGAGGACGGGAGGGGCAGCGCGGGATGGGCGGAGGGGGTGCAGCAGCTCCGGAGCCCGGCGGGGGTGTGCCCACCTTTGGTCCCGCTGCTCGGGAAAACGGGGCTGCTGTGATGGGGGCGAGCTTCTCGCTGTCTCACCACCTGGGGGACCCTCGCCCAGGAATTTCGGGAGCTTTCCCGTGACCAGAGCATCCCAGCTGTGACGTGGGAAGGTGCCCGGCGCAGGGAGGAGCGGGCAGGGCAGGGCCGGTGCCTGCAGGCGGCAGCATGGGCACGGCCAACTCCTGTTGGATTTTCCTCTTCGAGCTGACGAACAGGGATTTGCCGTACGCTCTTCAGCTCTGTGCTTTTTTCTTCTCTTACTCTTTATTTTTTCCCCTTCTCTTTGTAAAGCCGGTCGTTCACTCCCGATGGCAAACACAGATTTTTATCGAATCACTGAATCCTGGAATGGTTTGGCTTGGAAGGGACCTTAAAACTCTCTCTGAAGCTCATGGGCAGAGACACCTTTGACTAGACCAGGTTGCTCCAAGCTCCGTCCGGCCTGGCCTTGGACACTTCCAGGGCTCCAGGGGCAGCCACAGCTTCTCTGGGCACCCTGTGCCAGGGCCTTTCCACCCTCACAGGGAAGGATTCCTTCCCAATATTTAGAATGTGGGTGTGTCTCTGAGCCCCTGGTGCAGGAGGCAGGGCATTGCCTGGCTCGTGTGGGACAGGAGCAAATGCACATTCACAGTCCGTGTCCTGCTCTGGGCTTTGATCAAGTGTCTTATTAGTAGGAAAAGGCTGCGGAACAAAGTAGGAATTGCAGCAAATTAAGGTGGCATGGAGGCATTGCGCAGTTCTGCTTCCGTAACAGCAAAGCTTCCAGTGCAGATTATGCTGAGCCTGTCGTATTAAGGGCCATGAATATTTGAGTCTGGGAAATGGAGGGTGGGGAGGATGTGAAGGCTGGGAGTCCATTAAAGCCCTTGCTGCTCTGGGGTGGGAGCTGCATGAAGGACTCTGTGCACGGCCCCTCTCCAGAGCCGGCTCTTCCCACCACACTCCAGTGGGAGCTGCATCCGTCGTGTGTCAGAGCATCCCAGTGCTGCATCTCTCCTCGCTGGGGAGCGGTGGGGTGAAGGGACAAGGTCTAAAAGGCACCAAGTTTAAAAGGGATTAAGAGGCAGAACGGAAGAGTTTATGCTGTGGGATCGGGGTGTGTATGGGCAGTGGGGGATCTCCAGTGTGGCCTTTGCCCGTGTGTGTGTGGAGCAGGGGGTGCCCTGTGCTCCTGCTAGGGCTGCCCACTGGGACATTCCTCTTGTCTGTCAGGAATGCTGGCCTCGTGCCGATGTTCCCAGTGGCTCCTGCACAGCTGAGCCCCCCCTGGCAGCCCTGGGCCCACGGTGCCAGCTGAGCCCCCCGGCACTCCTGGCAGTGCCTGCCAGGACCGGAGCTTCCCTATTTACCGACCTGATGAGGGAAAACAGTGACCAAAACTGAAACCAATTATGCCGTGATTAAATAAATGAGCTGGAAGTGCGTTAATTAATAATCACCGGCCCAGGCAGATGCAGCCGTAATGAGTCCTGTGCCTTTTCCATTGTATGAACATGTGCAAATATATTCTTATCAGGGCATTAATTAAATGTTTTAACTCACGAGGGTGTCAATCCGAGTGCCGGGTGCTGGCTGGGATGGGGCTGCTCCTGGCTGGGGATCTTGGTGCTGCTGCGGGGAGGAAGATGAGTGCTGCAGGTCAGCCTGAGGGCCCTCCCCTCTCCAAAATCCCATCCAAGAGCTGTGGAATTGAGGGCCAGTAGAGGTGACGGGCTGGGATGAGGGGGTGGAGCTCTGACCTCTCCTTGCAGGGAGCCAGGCTTTGGAAGCGTTCTTTGCAGATCCGTAGAATCCTGGAGTGGTTTGTTTTAAAGACCATCCAGCTCCAAGCCCTTGCCATGGGCAGGGACACCTTCCATTAGACCAGGTTGCTCCAAGCCCTTGAAGCCTTCCAGGGATGTGACAGCCACAGTTTCCCTGGGTAACCTGTGCCAGTGCCTTTTCCTTTGGAGGGCAGTGGGAACAGAACTTCCTGCACTGAACACGCTCCGTGGCCCTGCGTGCTCAGAGAGGAGGGCACAGGATGTGACAGCCCATGGGAGCCGCCTGGAGAGCGGGATAGGAGTGGGTTTGTTGTAGGCTTTTTTTTAATTTCACATCAAAGTGAACCCCATGTGGCATATTTGGGGTTTGTTTATCCAGTGTATTAATCTTGCCTTTCCTTGAAACCCTGGGGAAGGGGCCTTGCCCTGCTCTCACAGCCACAGTGAGTTCCTGGCTGTGACCTCTGTGCTCCCTGAGCTGCCTGGTGGGCCCATGCTCCCTCCTGCTTTGGGCATGTGGCAGACTGCTGCTGCTTCCCACTTTTTCCATTGGAGATGTGGGTGTCTCTTCCCAAGCCTGCTCTGCAGTTACGGCTGCTGGAGTAACTAAGAGATGTTGTCTGAACTGTTATTGAGAAGCTATTGCGAATTTTGCAGAATAAATTATTCAAATATCATTCACCCAGCTCTGCCTGCCCTGGCCCTGTGAGGCAGAGTGGGTGACTTCTCCCACCAGTGGCAGTGGAGCCGTGTCCCCACTGCCACGGGAATTGTGTGGAGGAGGAGGGCACTGCCAGCACTGCCCCCTTAAACCCCCCAGTCCCGAGATGTCCGGGACTTACCAACATCTCATCCTGACCATCTCCTTGGCCAGACTCTGTACCCTGAGTGATTTAGGACTCACTTTAAATGGGATCATAATATTCTCACTCGTCACTGTTAATAATGATGTTACTGCTTCTTAATGATGCACAAAACTGTCAGGATATGAGAGATGCAAAACTATTTTACATCAAATTTAACTGTCAAATAAATGCCATGGATGTTGGCGAGGAGCACATCTCCCCTGCCGTGAGGTATCGCTGCTGCACCGCTCCAGGTTTTTATTTTTCCTTCACTTAATTGTTGATTTCTGCTTGAAAAGTCAGGAAGTTTCTTAAGGTCAAGCAGAAGCATTTTGGTTTTTTTAAATGGATAGATAAAATTATTCCCATTAATGAAATTTTGAGGTCTGCACGCTGAGATAATAACATGAGGTAATCAAATCTCATGCTTCAAGGCATAAACTGATTAACTGCAAGGGCCAGGAACGACTTCTTCTGTTCCTTAAAGAAGCGAAGGGCGGCCTGATAAACAACAGAGGGTTGTTCATTAGTCTCCAGAGGATGTTGAGTTGGCTGTTGGGACAATGAAACATGGAGCAGAGTCGGAGCTGGTTCCATGTGACATCATTCTGTGTCCTCTCCCAGTGAGGGGGCACCCGCTGTGTGAGAGCCCAGCGACCCCTTCCTGCCCTGGGAAGGTTGCTCACATGGGGGGTCCTCGGGTGTTTCTGCTGACCCTGGGGCAGGTGAAGGGTGAGGTCACCAGCGAGGACCATCCCACTCCCCTGCCCCGGTGCCGCCGGTCAGTGCCCGGTCCCGTGACTGGCACTGGGCTGTCCTCCCCTTCCCTGAGGCTCCCGCAGCTCCCTGTGCTGCAGGTGGGCAGGAGCACTGAAAACACATTTTCATGATCATTTTAAAGCCAGGAAGGTGATAAGAGGCAGTGAGAGCTCAGGGTGGGTGCTCGGAGAGGCCCCAGTTCAGCAGGGCACTGGGAGCATTGTTCCCCGAGCCGTGGCAGCGCCAGGGGTGCACAGGGAGCCCCAGAGTGGGGACACTGGAGGGGCTTTAAGGCCCCTTCCAACCCAAACCATTCGAAGATTCGATGATTCTATGACAGCATCGCCGGTGAGGTCCCTTGTGCCTCTGTCAGGGATGAAGTCATTCCCTCCCCGCTGCCAGAGGGGCAGGAGGTGGCTGTGCCTCCTCCCAGGGGTGTGGGGGGCACAGAGCTGCAGGATGGATGGGACAGCCGGCGGTTCCCAGCAGGCTCACACCTCTCCCTGGCTCACAAGCTGCTGTCAGGGCTGTCACATTTGATAAATGATCTCGTTTATAAATGTAGAGTTGAATTTTGGCTATGAGTTTGATTCCATGGAGCTGGAAATTGGGCAGTGCTTCGGGAGGACAGCAATAGACGGCAGATTTTGGGGCATTAATTTGCTTTTCAAAACACTCTAGTTCCCAGCCTCATCAGAAATTCTATACTGGTGAGTTGGGAACTGGGCACTTGGTTTTACTCTTCTGACTCTGAAAGGACCTTCTGACATCCTGTGGTGCTGCACACACACCTGGAGCCCTCTCCTCCTCCTGGGATTAGGGGGTGAAGCCGAGCCCTCCGTGAGCCTCGCAGCAGAGCTGCTGGTGGGACCTGCTGGGATTTCAGGCTGTTCCTGACGTAGCAGGACCCTCTGTGCCTGATCCCTGGGCTTTGTGTAGACCTGGGGAGGGGGCTCTGCTCTGGGCTTCCTTGCAAACAGTTTTTCCCCAGGTTGTGGCTCGGCTCCATCCTGACTCATCGGACTTCCCATCTCCGTTATCTCTGCTCAGGCTGGGGGGAAGATAAGATCTTTCTCCTGGCAGTCAGAGCCTTTTGGACTTAATCTGGGTGAAGAGACTCAGCTCAGCCTGGCTGTATTTAATTTGTCCAAGCTGCAATCCAATTACAAGCAGCTGAGTCACCTCAGGTTTGCTCTTCCCACTCTGCTCCTGCTACCCGGAGGAGATGCTGCGGCCCTGGAGCCGGGGCAATGCTGCCCAGTGGGCAAGTGATGGTGCCCTGTGGGCATCCCCCAGTCCCCCGGGGCCATGGCAGCTGAGCCCGAGGGGCCCCAGGGGGCAGCTGGGTGCTGGATGTGGCCGCTGCTGCTCCGCTGCCTTTGGGTACCTGCTCCCACCCTGCTGCCACTACGTTGCTGTTTCCACTCCTTGAGGAAAGCTCCATCCCCAGGCCCCCAGAAATCAGTGCAATTCTGCTTCCCAAGGGGCAAGGGGAAACAAATCAGCTTTAAACTGCTTAAAACTGAGAGCAAACAACAAATCATCCTGTCAGAAAGTAAAAATAATCTCCTGAGTTGACCCTGCAGCCTCCCCCATCCAAGAGAGCTGCGTTTGCTCGGCGTTAATTATGTCGTTCCTCATGTAATGCCCATGTCTGCACAGATCCAGTTTAATTCTGCTTTTAATCACTATTTTCACACTTACTCTTGGCACACAGGGAAGTTGTCAGTTGTTGGGTATTTTTATAGCTGGAATACTGAATTTAATCCTTTTTCTCTTCTCCAGTAAGAGATGCTAAAAACCTAGTTCCTATGGACCCTAATGGCTTGTCAGATCCCTACGTGAAGCTTAAACTAATCCCTGACCCCAAAAACGAAAGCAAACAGAAGACCAAAACTATCAAGTGCTCCCTGAATCCTGAGTGGAATGAGACATTTAAATTGTAAGTACAAGGAAAATGTTTAAATTTGCAAAGTGAATTTTCTCACCACCAAGAATTAATGTGACTTTATTTGCTCTGATTTAATTATTCAGAGGCATTGAGCTCATTCAATGGAGAAATGATTCTTTTTGTTCTGTAACTGACACAGAAGCACTCAAACCTCTGCCCTGACCCTGCTCAAAGCCGAGTGTGTCAGGGCAGGAACTCTGTGCTCTTGGTGTGAATCGGATGTGCCTGGGAAATTAAATCTTTGAGACCTCCACATGCCTTGAGGACCATCCCTTCCCTTTGCATCCGTGTTCTTGTGGAGCCTGGGGGCACACGGTGGTGTGGGAACAGCTTCCAGGATAAAACCATCCCTTTTCTCTTCCTTTCTTCCAGCCAACTGAAAGAGGCGGACAAAGACAGGCGGTTGTCTGTGGAGATCTGGGACTGGGATCTGACCAGCAGGAATGATTTCATGGGCTCCTTGTCCTTCGGGATCTCTGAGCTGCAGAAGTCGGGAGTGGATGGATGGTGAGATGTGATTGTTTTATGAACACCGTGGGCACAAAGCAGCCCAGAGCATTTGTAGGTGGGAGCTGTGGCAGCCCCTCGGACCTTGCCAGCTTCCTTCTGCTCCAGCCACCTGTCCCAGCTGTGTGGGAGGTGCTGCTCCACCTCTGGGGCTGGTGAGGGTCACTGGTGCCATGGGGGGTGTCTGTGTGGTGCCCAGGGGTGCCAAGGCAGTGTCTGAGTGCCCAGCATGGGCTGGCTTTGTGTGACCTCCTCCGTGTCCTCGGGCTGGGGGCTCTGGGGGGTTTTTCCTTCCCAGGGGTACCCAGGGCTGCTCTGCCTGAAGGGCTGGTGCTGCAGAGGCTTGGGGAGGAGCCGGCCCCGCCTGCCAGCATCTGCCAGACAGGCATTTTCCAGCATTTTCTGCTTGGGTTCCCTCAGTTCCTGTACTGGAGAGACACCGTGGTTTCCTCAGGCGTGTGGGAGAGCAGGGCTGCGAGGGGTGCAGGGGGGACCCCTCTGAGCTGTGACTCCTGGCTGGAGCTCGTGGGCTGTGGAGGGCACTGCTCAGAGCAAGGAGGAGCTACAACGTGTGATTACAGCCACTCATTACCACCGAGCCATGAACGCAGCGGGTCTGGAACACCCCTGGATGGGTCTCTCTGTTTCCATTTTATCTCCCCCAGCAGGACATATGGTGCCTTATTTCCCTGGTTTTCCCCCAGGCACTGGTGCCTGAGAGCTGTGTTACCTGTCCATGGCAAGTGTAATAAGTGAAAAGAGACACTAAAAGTCTTTTGGAAACCAAACCCTGCATGTAATTAAGCTGCCTTCCCAAGCTGAGTGAATACCCCAGACTGTTTTTTCCACCATGGAAGCTGGACATGTCTCCCTGAGAGCAGAGAACGGAGAGGAGGAGAGGAGGAATTAGGTGGGTTGGGTGCCCATACCATGCCACTCCTGGGCAGAGCTGTGGGTGCTCCCACTGCTCTCCAGCCCTGTCCTGGGCTGGGCACAGTGGGTGGCACAGTGGCATTGCCAGGGCTCAGCCTCGCTCATCACCGGCCAGGTGCTGATGGGGACACGGCTCCTCCTCTGGAAACCAGCGGGAAGCTGTCGCTTCCCTCCGAATTCCCGGTCACCTGTAAGGGTGCGTGTGCGCCACGCGCTGCTGGCTCCTGGTGCAGCCCAAAGCCTGAGCGCTTTCCAGCCTTTTACAAATCATGTGGGGGGAGATCTAAGTACTTTTCCTTGTCACAGTGCTGTCTGGAGTAAAGCAAAGGAGAAGGAGCTCTGATCTATATTTCATATCTAAACAACTGCAGTTAATGGAGAAAACAGGCTCAAAGGCAGAGCCTGTGCCTGTGTTGTGCAGACGGCTTTGTTCCTGGAGCAGCCTCTGGGATAACACTCGGCCAAGACCCATCGTGGATGTGGAGCCTTCACTGCCAGGGCCGGGCTGTGCCTCCCTCAGGGTGAAACACCTGGTATCTGAGTGATGATTCCATGATTTCCGATAATTGCTGCTTAAGCTTTTCTCCGCCTTTGGAGGAGCATCCTGTCTGTGTGCTCAGGGTTGGCAGTGCCAGACCGGCATTGGCACGTTCCACGTGCTGTCCTCGTGGGGCAGCTGGTGGAGAGGGGGTTTGCCCACGCCTGTGCCCGTGGCTGTCACGAGAAACACGTTTGTCTGTGGGGTTTGGGGTCAGGATTGGTTTGGAAGTGACACCAGGCCTCCGTGTGCCCACCACAGCAGGCAGGGGATGTGCTCCCCGGGCTGTGGGGGTCCCCAGGACAGCGAGGCAGCCAGAAACATCCCTCCATCCACTGAGGGTCTGGGGCTTGCTGAGGAGGATGGTTTGGGGGTTCTTCTGACTTTGGGGAAGGCTCCCCTGGATGCTGGTACGGCAGAGCTGTGCTGGAGCAAAGGGCAGGTCCTGCCTCCCTGCAGCCCCGCCTGCCACCCTGACCCCGCGTTCTCTCTGTCCCTCCAGGTTCAAGCTGCTCAGCCAGGAGGAGGGCGAGTATTTCAACGTCCCGGTGCCTCCCGAGGGAGAAGAAGGAAACGAGGAACTGAGGCAGAAATTTGAGGTGAATTGATTTTTCTTGGACTCAGGGGTTTTTCCTCACTGCCTGCCTGCCATACCCCCGGCAAGGGACTTTCCCTGCCAGCTCTTTCCCTGGCAGTACAGGGAGCGTGGAGCAGGGTCCAACTTCCCAAAGAGGCTCCAAGGAGAAATGTCTGTTTACTACTTAATAAGCCATGGAAGTTCTCGCTGAATGATTGATCCAGACATTGCTGAATAAGCAGATCTGTGCCATTTTTCGGTGTAGCTGAAATCTCCACAGAACCCTGGGAATGAGTGTGGTACGTCTGGAGGCTCACATGCAATGAGCCATACAGAAATAAGAGAGTTGCCCTTATGGTTCTCAGCGTGAACTCCGTAATTGTAGCAGAGACTGGAGAGTTAGCTCCTGTTCTCCTTCCTTTTTCATCTTATTTATATACAACTTTCCTGAATATCCAAGAAAAGACAGTCCTAATACAACCATTGGCTACAACCAGTGGTTTTTGGCTCTACAAAGAACTAACACCTGGCATTTATTGTATTTCATAGTGTACCAGTGGTGTTAAAATGGTCTGGGAAGTCAGATTATGAGTTGCCTACAGATCAGAAAGCACATTGTCCAGAGGTGCCAGAGCCCACCTGTCCCCTCACCTTGCTGTGTGTTCCCCACTCCTCCCTTGGGGGCAGTCGGTGTCTCAGGGAATCCCCTTCCAGCTGGGCTCCTGCTGGCATTGGGAGTGAGGAGTGGAGCGTGCTGGAGCCTGGAATGTGCCGGGGCAGAGCTGTGGTCACACCAATGGTGTGTGAAAATCTCAGAGTCCATTCTTTAGGTTTTCAGAGCAGGAGCTTTTCAGATGCTCAGAGGTGCTGCAGGTGACCTTGAGTGGGGAATTCTGCAGCCTGGAGAACCTTGTGAGAACCAATCAGCAGCAGCAAAAGCTTGAGATTCCCCATGAGGTGCTATCTGGAGGGGCTGCCAGCAGCAGCCAAATTGAACTGCCGGGATCGGGTTAATGGAATTTCATGCTAGGCTGAGCTCGGCACAGGCCTCACACTGTCACACATTTCTACAAATTAAAAGGGAATAAACTGTGAGAGAGCTTTTATGGGAGGAGGATCTGCACATCACAGCCCCTGGCCTGGGGAGGAGGCACCGGGCCACTGGTGGGGTCTGGTGTTTAAAAATGGGGGGCTTTGTGAGGGCCCTCAGTGAACAGCCGTGGTGGCTGGGGGTGCAGGAGGGGGCTGGCTGGCTGGCTGAGGGGCTGGCTGTCCTGGTCTGTTCCAAATGGATTTATGGCTTCCTCTGGGATTCCCTCCAGTATCAGATCCAATCACAGAATATCTCAAATGGAAGGGACCCACAAGGCAGTAATGGATGTGGAGCTGGATAAAAAGTCCCATGTTTCACCTTAATATATTTATATTCACTCCTCTTTTTCTGGTGAGGTAAGAGAGAGAAGCCAGTTTTTGCCGAAAAAGAGCTTATTTAGGCCTCTTTCCTATGCTTTGGATGACCTGGACGTGGTGTAGGGTAGCATGGCAGGCTGCTGTGTCCTGCTGGCGTGGGGAGAGGGGAGACCACAGGCAGGGGTGATTCCCTGTTGCTCTGGCAGAGGTTAACTGGGCAGCAGCTGAGCAGTGCCATGTGCCAGGGCTGGCAACTTCTGCAGTGCCTTTCTTGGTGCTGTCCCCATCACGCCCATGGAAAAGGCTCCTGAGGCTCAGGGTGGTTGTTGAGCTGGGAAAGAGCTGTTGAGGTGGGATTTCAGGAGCACCCACTGGGTTTATAATGCCCATTCTCCCTGCTGTTTTCAGTAATGTTCTCTCTTCCTCCCTGCCCCATCTCCACCTTTGCAGAGAGCCAAGATCGGAACTGGGTCCAAGGCTGCGGATGAGAAGACAAGAAATGCCATTTCCAAATTCGACAACAACGGCAGCCGGGATCGGATGAAGCTTTCGGATTTCAATTTCCTGATGGTGCTGGGCAAAGGAAGCTTTGGGAAGGTGAGGTACCACCTTGGCACTGTCTGCATTGAACACGTGTTTTTGTGCCCAGGTGGCTGCTCCAGTGTGAACTGTCCCTGCTCTGATTGGGAGCACTGGTGTTACAGTGCTGGGAGCCCAGCTTGGCTCCCTCCAGACTGTGACCACTGTGTCACAGCAGGGAGCACCAGAGATGTCTGATGAGACCATCACAAAATCCATCCTTTTGGGAAGCAGGGGATGAGCTGTGTCTTTTTTTATTTGGTTGGGGCTTTCTTCTTCTCTAATAATTACAAATATACAGGAACATTTTAATTAACTTCCCAGACCGGTTGTGAGCGGTAACAGAATTTCATTCTTCTGGTAATTATGTGACTTGGAGCCTTCATTTTTCTTGGGGTCTTGCCAACTCTCTTGATTTCCATTCGGGATCCCAGCGCTCCAGGGGCTGCTGGGACTCTGCAGGAGGTGGGTGCAGTGTTGGCTGGTGTGACAGTTGGCCCAACCCCACTCTCATTAGTGAATTGCCTTAATTGCAGAGAATATTGCTCTGCCTGCACGCTCATCCCTTGGGCAGGTAGCGGAGATGAGGAGGATGCACAGGGATGCTCCCCTGAGCACAGGGGTGCAGCAGGAGCAGCCCTTCCTTCCCCAGCCGTCTGCTGGCACTGGAGCTTTGGGAGGTCCCAGCTTCTCTACAGGCGTTTGCTCCCTCTCCAGAGGTGGAGAGCTCAGAGATCCACGGAAACACTTGTGACAGGGAATGGGAAGGTCCTGATGGCCTCAGCACCCGGAGCACGAGCCCTGGAACTTGGCGTGGTACCCCTGTACCGTGGGTTGGCATCCCGGGGAGCAGGAAAGCCCCGTGCCTCGTGCCCGTGCTGCTGTCACAGGGAAATGTTCCCTCTCCCCTCCCTCCCAACACCTCATCCCTTTCAAACCCAGTGCCTGGCATCTGGAGACTCTGTGGTTGTGCCGTGTCCCCCGCCGCCTTCCTCCCTTAAATTTGAGAAACATTAGCAAACTCATCAGTCGGCTCTGGCTTATATAAGGGAATGTGTGACAGAAACTGTTCCCTGGAACAGAATGTTATAAATATGCTAATTAGCACTAATTAAAACAGCACGTTGGTTTCTCCGGGTAGATGCAGCCTCGCCCTCACGTGTGCCTGCACTTCCCCAGGCATCCCTGCTGCCCCGGCATCCCGGCACGGGGACACCCAGGTGCCAGGCTCTGTGGCCGCTCCCTGTGCACCCACAGAGGTGCCAGATGTTCGGGAGGAGCTGGGCAGAGGGGCCTGGAGCAGAGAGAACAGCCCAGCTCCCTGCAGCGCCCCAGCCCTCAGTGTGCCCAGCAGCTGGTTCTGTCCATGGCACTGCCATCCTTCTCCAAGGCTGGCACCATGTCCTTCCCTCTCCAGGGCTGGCACCTGCTCCTGTGCCTGGCTGCCTGCTGCCAGCCTCCCTCCTTCAGTCCCTGCTGGCTGGGAGAGCTCTTGGACTATAATCACACTGTTTTAGTGAGCCTCTGTCTGTCTCTATTAACCCTTTGGTATCAGCACCTCAGATTTACTGCTCACTATTTTGCTTTCTCCACACTCAGCTATCGCAGGTCAGGAGTACAAACGTGTTGGCCTTGGTGGAGTTTGACAAACTTGCTTTCTCTATGTTCAGAATATCTCCAGTTCTTATGCTGGAGCATTCCCAAATAAATACTCTATATTACAGGAATAAATCAAGTTAAATATCAGCTTTTTTCTGCACCAATAAAAAGTTAAAAAAGAATGCAATCTGCTTCCCAGCAAGTGCGCTGGCAGATGGAGGTCCCCCGAGATAGGCAGCAGGGTTTAGGGGGTGGAAAATGGATCTGGCTTGGAAAATAGGGGCTTGGGGGCGTGTGGTCCTGGCTTGGCGTGTTCAGCCCCAGGACACAGATGCTCCTGGTGCTCTGGGCTCTCCGTGGGCTCTCCAGGACCGTGGCTGGTGGCAGCTCCGTGGCTGGCATGGGCAGGGAGACACTCCCATGGAGGGAGGCAGCGCTTGGCACAGCCCACCCTGGGTTTGCTTTGCTGTATTATAAATAGAGGAAAGTGAAATTAGATGGCTTGCTCATATTTTTACAGCTAATCAATCTGTTGTGCTCTCGAGCTGTCAGGCTTTTCGGGGTTTGTGTTGTTTTGCTGAGCAGGGTGGAGGCTTTGGCCGCTGCAGTTCTGGATTCCGGTGCAGTGGTAGAGTTTTCCTGGGCTGTGATAAACTTCAATGCTCTGCTCTCCTCTCGGTGTGAACGTGGCAGGAGGGCAGGGCATGGGCGAGGCTGGGTCCCTGCTCCCTCTGTCCCCCACACACATCCTGGGCTCTGCACTGTGCTGGGAGCAGTCGGCTGTTTGGGTCTTTGGTATTTGAACACCTTCAGACATCAGGAAGACATCAGGAGGAATTTCTTCCTGGAAAGGGTGGTCAGGCCTTGGAAGGGGTGTCCCAGGGAGGTTTGGAGTCCACATCCCTGGAGGTGTCCAAGGAAAGCCTCGAGGTGGCACTCAGTGCTTTGGGGTGGTGACAAGGTGGAGATCGGGCACAGCTTGGCCTCGATGATCTTGGAGGTCTTTTCCAACCTTAAGGATTCTGGGTTTCTGTAATGCAGGAGAGGGGAATCCAGCCCAGATGTGCCTCAGGAGTGCAGCAGTGGGTAGTTTCCAGCTTGCCCTCCTGGGCACACACTTCGCACCCGGCCATTCCCTGTGTGTGCCCCAGCTGGTTGTCAGCAGCTGGAGAAAGTCCTTTTGCCTTTCACATCCCAGGGAGCAGGGCTGGCTCAGCTGTGCTCAGGGCTGCCCTGTCGCTGGGAAGCTGCTTCATGAAACAATCACAGCCATGTATGGCCTCGAGCAGTTTTTGCGTTTATGGTGGTACCCCAGCCAAGCTCTGCCTCGCACTGCAGAGCCGGGTGGGAGCCACAGCTTCAGCATGGTCCATTCGGGGCAGAAGCAGATGCCAGGCTCAGAGGCTCCCTGCTTTAGTCAACTTTCCTCTGAAAGGGTTATGGATGGCAAGGCAGGTCTGTATATAACTGACATTGTATGTAATGCTCTTACACTCAGGTAACAGGTTTCATTTTCCCTCCAGATATGTTCCTGGAGTGGTTACTTCTTCTTTTCCACCTCTTTTGAGCAGCCAAAGCTCTTCTGCTTTTATCACCTAAAAATTAGATCTGGTTTTAGCACCTGCGCGTGGTGCCTTGTAAAGCTCAGCTTGTGTAAAATGGTGATAAATGGAGGCAATGAACCACAACAGTTCGGTTTGGGCAGAACCACAAGGGAGGGCAGAGGTGCAGACACTGTGGGAGGCAGCTGTGTCTGCTGCCCTGGCACAGAAACAGGGAATGCCTTGGATTGAAAGGGACCTTAAAAATCACCCAGTGCCACCCTGCCATGGGCAGGGACCCCTCCCGCTATCCCAGGCTGCTCCAAGCCCCGTCCAGCCTGGCCTGGGACACTTCCAGAGATCCAGGGGCAGCCACAGCTGGTCCCAGTGCCTGTGCCTTGCTGGGTTCCATCCCGGCATCACAACGAGCTGCTCTGGGTTCCCAGTGTTCTTCAAGGATCAGCGGGTGAATAAATCTCATCCTGAAGTCCCTGCCACACCCTGAGCCCACGGCTCAGCCCAGCCGCAGGATGAGCCAGCGCGTGGCCACTGCAATCCCACCCCCCTGATGGAAATGGGAATGTCAGCACCTTCTCCAGAGCACTTGGCACTGAGGAGCCCCAGGGCCCCTCGCAGCTGATCCTGACAAGCAGCCTGTCAAGGACAGCCAGGCTCCCCCGGGCCGCAGCCAAGCACTGGGAACACGCCCAAGCTGCTCCCTGTTCTCTGCACTCAAACAAGTCAGTGACACCAAAGACCTTCTCCTCAGGTTGTGTCCCCTGCCTTGTCACCCCTGGTCCTCAGGCTGCCGCAGAATGGAATCACGGAATCATCAGAGGGCTTGGAAAAGCTCTCTGAGACCATTGAGTCCAACCCCAGTGCTGCCACCACCACCCCCTGTCCCCAAGTGCCACATCTACACATCTGTTAAATCCCTCCAGGGCTGGGGACTGCCTCAGACAGCCTGTGGAACACAAGAGGGCTGGAACACGAGAGGGTTAATTCTGCTATCCTTGGTGTCTATAAAGTCACCCTGAGACCCGTTCATGTGTCCTCTGCCCGTCTGCCCCAGGCTGAAGCACATTTCAGTTGCACCCTATTGATGTTGACTTCACATAATTTATTTCCAAAACTCCCGAACTGCTGTTCCTGATGTGACTGGAGGATTTCTGCCGACTCCTTCAAACGAAAAGCAATTCAATTCCTCCCAGCACTCTAATCTAAGGCGATGAGAGAGTGTGAGAGGGAAAACGGGAAGCAAAGTGAGGTTTCAGAGTCGGTTTATTTGCTGGCAGCCCAAGGAGCAGCTTAGGCTGATGGAGTGTAGTGGGTCAGGCAGGGGACCCTCGCTGGGTTGATAGGATTAACCCGAGGGATTTGCACCAGCAGAGGCAGTGAATCCCATTTACTGCAATAAATAAACCTGCAAATGGGTGGGACTGGTTGGAAACGGGAGGCTGGATGGATTCTTCTGGCTGAGAGGGGCCTTGGCTGGGTGATGAACCAGCACATGATGGGGTTTGCTCACTGTTGTGGAGGGAGGGGGTGAGGCAGAGAAAATTGTGTGGGTTTTTTCTTACTATTCACTAGAGACTAACTCTTTTCCACTTTAAATATTTACCAGCTTGTAATTTGATGGGCTCTGTGTTCAGCCTCTTGACACTCTCACCCAATGCTGGTGAGGGTGCCAAACCAGGCCCTGACTCAGGGCTGAGGGTGTGGGAGGATGAGCTGGGCTCAGATATTATCACACCCCTTGGGCTGGGCCCCTCGAGGTGGTGAGGTGGTGAGGGAGGAGATGTGTTACTCCTTAGACTTGGTGTCCCTAAATGCTTCTGGGGATACCCCTGGAGCTTTCTGCTGCTGGGCACCTGCAGCTCTCCTCAGGGCTGTGAGGGAGCCGCAGGGTAATGAGCCATTAGCTATAACTATTTCAGCTCAAGGCACTGTAGATCCACGTTTCCCTGGATCCCACACGTGTCCTGTCCCTCGTGCAGGTGATGCTGGCGGAGAGGAAGGGCACGGACGAGCTCTATGCCGTGAAGATCCTGAAGAAGGACGTCGTTATCCAGGACGACGATGTGGAGTGCACAATGGTGGAAAAACGCGTCCTGGCTCTCTCCGGGAAGCCTCCGTTCCTGACCCAGCTCCACTCCTGCTTCCAGACCATGGTAAGAGCTGGTGCCACAGCTTGTCCCCACCAAGGGACCCTGAGCATTGGGAGCCCGACACCTTGCAAAATGGAGTGGAACAGTGTTCAAGGCCAGGTTGGACAGGGCTTGGAGCAACCTGGGAGAGTGGAAGGTGTCCCTGCCCATGGCAGGGTGGAACTGGATGAGCTTTAAGGTTACTTCCAACCCAAACCATTCCAGGATTTTATGCTCTCCATACATCACTTCATTTGCCAAAGCAATTGCGTATTCTCTGCCTTGGCAGCCTCACACCTTCTCCAGTTCACTGGCAAAAGTGCCTCCAGGACCAAGATGTGGGGGTGTGACATGCAAGTGTAATGTACAATAGCTGCGCCCTGATATGTGTTCATCAGGGAGCTGCTGGTGGCATTAGAGGCGATTTCCGAGCCCTTCAGGTGCCCCCAGCCCACAACGTCCCTTGTGGTTCAACACCAAAGTGCTGCACTTTTTCCCAGGACTCATTCCTCTGATCAAAGCCCTGAGCAAAGGGAGAAACCTAATCCAAACTGCAGGAAATCCAGTTTTCCATGGGTGTGTGATTGGGTTTGTGTGAGTCAGGAGTGGAGAGGGGGACAGGGGACCTTTAATACAATCCCTGCCCAGCCCTCGAGCAGCCTGTGAATGAGAATGTCCAGGTACACATCAGGGGGAGCCGGCAGAGGGAATCAGCAGAGTCCTTTAGAACGATGACAATGCTTTCCAGGAGGATTACATTTTAATATTATCCCAGAAATTTCATTTACCAAACACATTGAGTGTATTTAAAGCCCGCGGCCCGGCTTTGCAGCACAGCAATCAGGATGTGGCAGGAGCAGCTATTTCACACAGCATCTCCCTGGCATCTGAAGTGAGTCAGCGCGGGATTATTCCTGGCAGACCTATAGTAGCTTAATAGTAATCGTATTTGTAATGTAATCAAAATGTATAGCAGGGTGTATTATCAAACGCTGGCACAAAGCACTTTGATTTCTGGGAGCACAGTCCAGAGCACAATTCCGCCGGGGCTGTTGGCTCAGCAGGAGAGAGAAAAGCCCTAAATCTGCGTTTTAAAGAAAAAGGGAAGATGAGCAAGGAGAGAACTCCTGCCTGGGGCTGGGGGGCGAGAGGTGCCTGTGCTGGGGGATCTGGGGTGCTCTGAAAGGTCCCAGGTCAGAGCCTGGGCTCTGGGAGGGAGGGTGAGCTGGGGGTTCCTGGGTGTCCCCAGGTGAGCTGTGCCTTTGCTGTGACCTCTGGGTCACAGCAGTGAAGGGCACAGCAGCGACAGCCACACTGAGATGAGAAATCACAGAATCATGGAATGGTTTGGGTGGGAAAGGACCTTGAAGATCATCCATGGGCAGGGAGGGACACTTCCCACTATCCCACGTTGCTCCAAGCCCCGTCCAACCTGGCCTTGGATATTTCCAGGGATCCAGGGGCAGCCACAGCTTCTCTGGGCACCCTGTGCCAGGGCCTCCCCACCCTCACAGGGATCAATTCCTCCCCAATATCGAATAAGGGGTGGGTGGGGAGCATGGTTGTTGTCCTGGCTCTGCCTCTTGCTCCCAGCGTGCAGTCGGGCAGGGGATGGAGCAGTTAATTAGAAGGGCACTGAAAGGAGCCCGGGGAGTTGCATCTTGGCTGCCCGGGGAAGGGGGAGTGTCCCCAGCTCCGTGCCAGGCTCTGCAGTGCGTTTACATCTCCGTGCTGAGCTGCTGCTCAGCGAAGTGTGGATGCTCCAGACTTGGACAGACGCCGTCCTTTCTACCACCGACGAGAGCCAGGACAGCGCTCCGTGCCCATCCCTCCCTGCCAGCCTGTGGGCTGCCCAGCCATCTGCCTGCTTTAGTCATGGCATTTCTCCCCCTGAAGCACCAGCGTTCCCTTCCCCACCCAAATGAGGAAAGCTCAGCTCCTGCTTTTAGAGCTCAGCTGGCTGTTTCAAGAGCCCGTCTTTTTAATATTCTTCCTCCTTGAAGCAGATCGATATATTTAGGAGGCAGCTGCAGCCGAGCCGGCGCTGCTCTGCTCTCTCGTGGCTGTCACGGGCTGGCTGCCGTGCCGGTGGCTGCTCAAGGTGACATTGCCATGCCTCCCCCGGGGCTGGCCGGACGCCTGCCAGGGCTGTCCTTTACACACGGGGCGCTCCCCAATCCCCGGGCAGCTGAAAAGCCGAATTCTCCGTTCTGTGCCATCAGTGCCGCGTGTTTTACGCGGCCCCATTGCCCCTGTGCTGCTGTAGTTGAGTGCTCTGGGGCCGCCCCACAGCCGGGTGGGCTGTGCTGGGGGCAGGAGCTGCCGACCCCAGTTCCTCTGGCTGGGCATTGCCAGGCTGGGAAGTGCCCTGTGGGTGCTGAGCCCCGGTTCCTCCACAGCCCTGGTTATGGCGATGCTCCAGCTGCATCTCTTGTGGGCTCCCTGTCCTTCCTGTCTGAAAAGCAGGGCAAGGCTTATTTAAGGAGGAAATGAGCAATGGGAAATTTTTTTTATTATGTAATGCTGCCAACCTGCAGCTCCTGCAGTGCTCCAGCCTCTGTGTCCTTCCTTTCTTCCTTGGGTGCCATGGGGCATCCTGGGGTTGTCCCTGGGCTCTCATGCATGGAGGGCCTGTGCCACTGCAGGCCCTTGTCCCCAGTCCCTCTCCAGCTCTCCTGGAGCCCCTTTAGGCACTGGAAGGGTCTCTAAAGCCTCTGTGGAGCCTTCTCTTCTCCAGGTGAGTACTCCCAGCTCTCCCAGCCTGGCTCCAGAGCAGAGGGGCTCCAGCCCTGGGAGCATCTCTGGACTCCTCTGGACTCCCTTAACCCCATGGGAACACTGCCAGAGTGACCCCTCAGACCAGGCTGGAAGGAGTGAGGAGGAGGGTGCAGCCCCCTCCTGCCTCCCCAGCTTGACCAGGGGTCCCCTGCAAACCTGTGCACCCCCAGCACTGCCATCCTGGGAGAGGGCTGGGAATGTCACATGTCCCTCCTGGTGCTTGGCCGAGTCCTGGTGGCCGTGGGTGGAGTTCAGTCCCCATGGGAACTGCTCATGTCTCCTGTGCATCCCTTGACTGAAACCATGGAGTGCCTGGGGAAATGCCAGCAAGGACCTGCCTGAACAACACTCTGAAAATGGCTTCTGTCAAGAAGAGCAAATGTATTCCTGGGAAGTGAAAAACCTTTGGTTTTGGGATTCCTCCACTTGCCTTCTCCAGTGGATGTGTCTGCAGAGGGGCAGGGCTCCAGTCCTGAGCATTCCAAAGGAATTAGTACTTGTGGGCTCTGTATGAACAGGAGCCCCTGCACCCCATGGGGAGGACAGGGTTGATGGCTGTGTTTCCATAGAATTACAGATTGGAGCTGCCAGTCATCTTGGTTCCTGTTTCTGACCCCTGCAGATTCCCTGCTCTGATAATCCTGTTGCTAATTGCTTGCTTTTTCCCTTCAGGATCGCTTGTATTTTGTGATGGAGTACGTGAACGGTGGGGACTTGATGTACCAGATCCAGCAGGTTGGGAGGTTCAAGGAGCCCCACGCTGTGTAAGTGCAGTGGTTTGGCACCTTTGGGGTAGGTATGGGATGTACCTGTGTCACAGAGGCCAAGGCACAGGCTTTGCTGTGCAACTCCTGGGCAGAAAAGGAGGGGAAACAGCAGGAATGGGAAGATGCAGGAGAGCTCTTTGCCTGATGCTAAGGATGCCAGTGCCTCCACCTCATCCTTGGGGTACATTGTACTTGTAAATAATTCAGCTAAATAAATAAATTTAGGTAAATAAAAGCACAAAGCAAGAAGGTTTGGAGGCTTCCTAGGAGACACCAGGCCTCTGCTCTGCCTGGTCCTTTCCTGGGGAACAAGAGGGATGTTGAGGTTGAAGATGATGAGGGTTTTGGCTCCTCTGTTGGGGTGGCCAACCCAAGTGTTAACTGATGGCTTTTGGCTCCTGTTCCTTGAGAGCTGGGCAGAGCAGGATGTGTTCCAGAAAGCCTTCAGATACTCACATAAAACCCACAAACGCTGAGCAGAGCCCTGGGGGGCTGAACTGATTTCTTGTCTCTGGCAGAGTCCTCTGAGGCCCAGAATATTCCCAAAAGCCAGCGGTGGCAGCACCTGCTGGCTCGGGGAGCAGGGATAACTTTCTGAGCCGTGCTGCCAGCGTGTTGTGAGGAGCAGCCGTAGATCCAGCTCCTGCTTAATTTGTGCAACCAGAAGTGACAGCCCCCAGCAGCCCAGTGGCATCGCTGCCCTGTGCGAGCGCAGCTGCCTCGGATCATCCTCGTGTGATCCTTCTCTGGAATTTCTCTGCTATGGTTGCCTTGTCCTTTGGTCCCATCTGCCTGCCACGTTTCCTTCACTGCCATCCGATCGGGAAGGTTTTCATTTATCTCCTTTAATTATCATTCTTCCTTTTAAACCTTCTCTTTCAGATTCTACGCAGCAGAAATAGCCATTGGGCTCTTCTTCCTGCAGAGCAAAGGCATCATTTATCGGTAGGTGAGCGGGTTCCTCCTCCCTCCCTTCCCCCTGAGCTCCAGCCAGAGCCGGAGCCGTGGGCAGAGCGCGGTGCTTTGGGGCTCCTGCTCTGCCCGCAGCCCCCAGCCCGGGGCTCTCCCCGCCTGTGCCATGGATGGGGTCTGGGAGCTGCCCACAGGCAGAATGAACGATCTTTAAGGTTAGAAAAGACCTGTGGGATCAGTGAGTCCAACCATCAACAGGTGATGTGCACACCCGAAGGGAGCCCCTAGTTTGGAGGAAGTTCCTGCTTTACCCCGGTTCATGGGAAGGCAGCTCTGGTCCTCTCCTGCCCCTGTTTCCATGTGTTTCTCTCCACACAACACAAATGCTCCCTGGCAGCCTGGACCAGCTCCAAGCCCCGAATTTGGCTGCAGGGTACTGCTCTCTTACCATTGCCACTGGAGTCAGCGCTTGCCAGTGGCTTGTTCTGAGCTCTGCAGTGCCACTCTGTCACTTCCACTTCAGCCACTGAGGCTTCTTTGCCATTCCCAATATGATTCCGGCACCCAGAGGTAGCTGGGTCACTGCCACGTGTCAGACCAGGCTCACAGGCTGCTGGTTTAGCTCTGAAACCAGCGTTCACTGCTATTCCCTGCTTGGGAGAATTCCCAGAGCCCAGGGTGGAGAAGAGCATCCTAATGAGTGTCAGATACCATTAAGTGCACTGTAAAGGGAGATGCCAACAGTGCTGCTGGAGTCAGGAGATGCTGAAGATGAAAGAAGTGGAACGAACTTGACGTGAGGGCTGGTTTTTGCCATCGGCTGCTACAGAGAGATTCTAGGCCTGTTGGTCCCCAGCGGCTCCGCTTCCTTCCTTCCTCCGAATCCGAATCCCAGCTCATGGCCCGTCTGCCTTTGGCCTGTCAGGGTTCTAAACACTGACATGATAATTAGAAAATACAGCCTTAAACCCAGCAAGAATGTATAAATTGCACCAAAATACCCAGTGTTTGCTGCAAAAGTGTCCTTGAGACTGGAGCACCCACCTCTGGATGGTGGCTCAAGGTTGGGATTTGGATCTGGGGATCTGTAGTTGGATCCACCTCTGCAGCTTGTGCAAAGGAGCAGAGCTCCTGGGGGTTGGGTACCACAAACAGGTATTCTGGGGGTGAGGATCAGAGGGAAATGCAGCTGGTTTGTATTTCAGGAGGGAGTAGAGCACAGGTGAGGCAGGGACTTGTGCTGAGTAGGTGCTTCTCCATCGCGAGAGCTCTAAGTGCACTTTGATTTTCATGGGAGCTAAGAAAAAAAATCAATTAAATTTGTCTCCTGCCAGATGAGTGTTTTCCATCACACACTTCAAAGTGCTGTGCCCAGCACGGCACTCCTGTGGGTTAAAAGTAAAATAAACACTCCATCCTGACAGATCTCTGACTTATTTTTACTCATTTCCCCAAACGTTATGCTGCAAAGGGTCCGGGTGTGAGACACAGGCGGAGCTCAGACACATGAGGAGACTCATGTCTTGTGTTGTGTCACGGCTTTGCTCTCGCCCTGCAGAGACCTGAAGCTGGACAATGTGATGCTGGACAGCGAGGGGCACATAAAGATCGCTGACTTTGGCATGTGCAAGGAGAACATCTGGGACGGGGTGACCACCAAGACCTTCTGTGGCACTCCGGACTACATCGCGCCTGAGGTATGGACAGGAGAGGCGGCAGATGGTCCGTGTGCATCCGGGCAGCCTCCCTGCTGCTCCTTCCTGGGGTGACCTTGCCTTGGGCAGCTTTCCAGATGAAACAGGGACATTCAGGAATTCAC
Organism: Monarcha castaneiventris obscurior; assembly: GCA_026261815.1. Taxonomy (NCBI): domain Eukaryota; kingdom Metazoa; phylum Chordata; class Aves; order Passeriformes; family Monarchidae; genus Monarcha; species Monarcha castaneiventris. The sequence continues at coordinate 7,160,376 of JAMPIT010000856.1, read as the reverse complement.
CATCAGCCTGCAAAGTTCATGCCCTTGGCACTGTCCATCCCCTCATCCCCTTAAGGGAACAGGGATGCTGGATCTGCCTCCCTGTTGTGCTGTGTCCTGCTTCCACCTCAAAGAGCAGCACATCCTCGTGCTGTTTTCCCTGCAGCGTGGTTTCCCTCTCTGGGGGTTTTTCCCGTGTCCATCCTGCTGGTAGCTCTGTGCCTGGTTTGTCCTTGGCATGCTCAGACCCACGACAGGATGCTCCTCACATGTTCCCTTGCTCCTGGAAGTGACAAACCCAGGAGCTCAGCTCTGCCCCTCACTGTGTGTGATAGAAGCTTCCAGCACAACATGACCAGTGAGAAATGGGGAATTATCGGTGGATAATATTTTCATGTGGAGTGGAAATCCTTAGATCTCTCCAGCTCACTGTGTGCAGTGAGGGACCGCGTGTCTGTTGGGGAGAGGCTCCCCATCCATGGCTCTAGATCCCCACAAAGTGGCTTTGCATTTGGTTATTAGTGATGTGATAGAGTCACACATGACGCTTCCATGAAGTGTTGTATAGGCAAAGTTTAATGCTAGACTTGTGAAATTCAGAGGAGTAATTATTCTCAGATGTCTGTTCCCTTTACATAAAAATATCCCTCTAAAATCTTGTCACTCTGCTGAATTTGCAATGATGAAGTTAATATTTGTTCATTTAAATATTTTACAGAGATACTCTTTGCTAGGGCATCAGTGCACTCGTGTGCTAAACCACGTTGTGTTTGCTGCAGCCAGTGAGGTTTCCCATTATTCGATCAAACATGTTCCATCCCTCATCCCACCAGGATTAATACTGGTGGTGTTGGTGCAGAGTTTATCACTGTGGGTGATTAATGCTCCTTCAAAGCAGGACAAATGACCAGTTCTCCCTGTGTTTGCCCGAGTGTTTTCACTTTAACTCTTATTTTCTTCTCCTTGCTGTAATTCGTCTTTCTCCAAAAGAAAAACAGCAAATGGGAAATCCGGATGCAAATCACTTTGGCACCCAGGAAAGCCATTAAAGCCTGCTGCCCATGGGTCTCAGAGGAGCAATCCCATGGTTTTTATTTGGGAATAGCAATCAGGTTGTGTGGTTGTGGTGCTGTGGCCACACTCCAACCCGGGCCCTTCTGCTGCTCTGTGCCTTCTCCTTCAGGGAGCTGCAATGTGCTCAGGCCAACATGGCTTCGGGGTAAAACTGTCCTGCGATTTGCTTGACCCATTTTTGGGCCTTTTTCTATTCTGAGCAGAGCTCTGCGTGCCCAGGTGACAGGTACAGCCTGCGAACGGCCCGTGTGTGATTCCCTCTGAACAAAGCTGCTTGTCACCTTCTGGGGTGTGACCTTCCCCGACAGGCAGTGGGGGACTGCACAGGCCAGAGGATTTCTTTTAAGTGCTCTTTCCTTCTAACGGCCTTTATGGTGTGAACAGTTCACGCCCAAATTTCCCAGAGCACTGGTAAAGAGCAAGTGGGAGGCGCTCTGAGTGCACTCAGCCGAGGGATTTCAGTGCTGGGATGTGTCCCAGGGAATAACCCCGCCCTCATGACCTGCTACAGCTCGGAATCACTTTGCCCTGTGCCAGCAGGTCAGAGCCGGGAGTGTAACGCTGCTGTTGCTGTTGTTTGCAGATAATTGCTTACCAGCCCTACGGGAAGTCCGTGGATTGGTGGGCGTTTGGAGTCCTGCTCTATGAGATGTTGGCTGGCCAGGTAATTGAGTTTTAATTGATTCCTCTGGGCTGGCTCACATTCCATTGTGAGCACAGGCTGGTGTGGGATTTGCCATGCTTGGCATGTGGATGGAGCATCTCCTTCGAGCTGGGGGTGGCACTGGGGGTGCAGCCCCAGGGACGGCAGTGACAAGATTCGTGTCACTGTGTGGCATTCCTGGGGCTGGCTCCATGGCCACGGAGCACAGCAGCACATGGGAGCTTCGAGATCCAGGAATGATCTGAAGCTGTGTCTGCTTTGCTCTAGGCCCCCTTTGAGGGAGAAGATGAAGATGAGCTCTTCCAGTCCATCATGGAGCACAACGTCGCCTACCCCAAGTCCATGTCCAAGGAGGCAGTGGCGATCTGCAAAGGGGTAAGGGTGGGGCTGGATCCTCTGCTGGGTTGGAGGAGTGTGGGCAGTGAGGTCCTGCACCCCTGGGGGTCCCAGCTCACCCCACTGCTCCCCAGTTCAGCAGGGTCTGGCACTGTTGGGTCCTGGTGCCTTTGCCCTCCAGTCCTAAAATCACAACTTGTGCTACCGTGTGTATATGTACTGAGGCCAGGTAAGAATAACACCTGCATCCTCTGTGTCTTACACTGGGCAGAAATACAGCTGGGTCCTGGGGCTGGACTGGGGGCAGGGGAGGGTCAGGAGAGAATTGAGGGTGTTGGCTGGGAGGTGAGAAGGGAGGGCTTCTGCCCGGAGACCCTGTGCCCCAGCAGGTGAGGACAAGGCAGCTCTGTGAATCTTTGCCTGAAAGGAAAAATGATGCTTGGGGAAAATGGATGTGCTCCCCAAATAGTTTTCCTAAGATCAGATACAAAACCTTCATCCTTCCACTTAGCTGTGACAAGTTACCCTTCAGGACAACCTGAAACTCAGGGCTGGTGGCGTGTCCATAAGGTCAGGGCAGCATTTTCATTATCCTATCTCTTAATTTGCAGTGAAGCTCTGCCTTGCCCAGCATCCCAAGCTCTCCATGGACTGGGCCTAGGCCTGACTTAATTGCAGCCTGAGTTCACTTAGGATGTGGTGGATAAAGGCTGACGAGGTCCTGATGTTGTTCTGTGTGCTTGGGACTGAGCCTCATCTCACCCCCACTGCCACACACTGCTATAAATATGTGTTTGTGTAGGAATTTAAGAAATGTTTGCTTATAATAGTTAATATTGAGAATATCTGAATGTTCTCTATCTCAAAATAGTGTTTCTATCTACAAATGACACATCCTGCGCTTAACGCTCCCACTGCGGCATTTCAGAGCCTCTTCCCGGCTTGGATTGCCAGGATTCTGAGCTGGTGTTAAAGAGGAATATTCACTTGTCCCATGGGGAAAAGCTGCTGCAGGTGTTCCCACCTGGAATGGGGCACAGGGAGGGGGTGCTGCCCTGCCACAGTCAGCAGAACGCAGGAAAATCATGTCCTTAATTCAGAAACCACAGGGGTGGTTGGAGGGGGATTCCCACAGAGGCTGTCACCATCTCCCATCCTCTTGCTGGTGTTGTTTGGGATGTAAAGGGAAAATCCAGTGTGTTCCTGGTCAGGCAGGGGGATGGGGGGCACTCAGTGCTGCTGAGCATCCCCCGGTCCTGGGGCAGCAGAGGCTGGAGCAGGGCCCAGGCTCAGTGTTGGCTTTGTTTGCTGCTGCATCAGGCACAACGTGGGTGCTGTAAATCAACGAGCAGGGACTGCAGCTGCAGCGGCTGCGGGGTGTAGCTGCCATGGCTTTTCTCACTCTGGAGAGGGGAGGCTGCATGGGAGGATGTTTGGCCATGCACCGAGGGTTGGTTCTCCAGAAATTTCTGTGGCTTTTTGTAGCAAAGTGGCGGTTCCCTCTGTGTTACTGTTGTTTCAAAACCTCCTGATGTTTTTTGCCACCACCGAACTGCTACACCGGGCAGTTTAATTAAAACTCTCTGTGGGATTTAAGAACTTTTTAGAAAGCTGGGAACTAAGTGTTCACATTTTCCCCTGGAATACAGTGAAATGTGTCTTGATGAGCTGCACCGAGCTGTTTGTGTTGGGGTGTGGCAGGGCTGCCAGCAGGGCACAAACCCAGCGTTCTAACAGTCCAGGGACCTGGAGAAACCTCTGCCATTCCCTGGGAGGGGTTTGGGATTTCACCACCACCTGCTCCTAAACCCATTTTGTTGTTCCCCCATGGTTTCACTCCGATGTGCCAATCCCAGTCACCCCTTCCCGCTGCACTGCTGGGAGATGGAAGGTGTTTGCTCCTGAAACCTGGGACGGAGCAGAGCCCAGAGACAGGTGCTAATCAGGTCTCCTTGGCTGGGAAGCAAACTGGAGCGTTCCCCGGGCTCCGGGACTCACCAGGCAGCAGCAATTAAGGGATCAAACGGAGCATTCCCCTGCTCTGCTGTCAGCTTGGGTTTGTTTCTGCAGGCTGATCTCAGGGCTGCTGCGTCCATGGGCAGGTAGTGCAGGGTGGCTCTCCTGAGCCCCAGGGTGGTTACCAGGAGCCAGGGCTGGGCTCCTGTCCCGGCCTTTCCCACCCCACATGGAGGGGTTTGGTGGTGCCTGAGCAAAGCAGCCCTTGGCAGGGGAGCAGATTGTCTGTGGCTATCAGCTCCCTTGTTAATCTCTGCCTGGTAGCAAAGGCATGAAATGGCGTGTTTTCCATGGTATTTTGGGGATATTTACAGGGCTTTTGGGTGGCGGTTCCCCTGGTGCTGCTGCCTGAGGAAAGCCCATCAGAGCTGCTGTCCCTGCTGCTGCCACGCGTGTTCGAGAGGCAAGGAGACGTCACCTCTGCCACCTTCCCAGGCTTCTGGGATTTGTTGTTGGGTTTTTATTTAATGAAGGGCTCTGTGCTGCAGTGCCAAGGGAAACTCAATTATTAACGAAAAGCAAATTGGAAAAATATTCTTGCCTTTGTTTTTGCTGGCCCCTGGCCCCTCCCTCCCTCCCTGGCCCTCCAGCTTGGCTCCCTGCTTGAGGGCTCTGCAAGGCTGATGCTGATGCCAGTCACATCCTTGTCCTGAGCAGAGGCTAGAAAATCCCTGGCCCAGCCTGCAGAGCCTGCCAGGCCCTCACTGTTTGTAGATGGGCTTTCCAGGAGGATGCTGCCTCACAGAAGCTGCTCTCCATCACTCTTCCAGCTGCAGATGCCATCACAGCTGGAGGCCAGGGATGTAGAGCTGTTTTCTCACCGAGCAGTTGGTGGCTCTGCTCTCACCTTGTATTTGTTGGAGTTTTTTTGTCTTTTTAGGGTTTTAGGTTTGGTTTGGTTTTTTTCTTCCCAGGGTTTTCCTTATTTCAGTGCCCCATTGCAGCTGTTAAAGATCAGCTTTCCTGAGCAGGTTTGTTTTGTGCCGTCAGGGGTGGCAGGGCTGACCTGCATCCAAGCACGTGGGTGGGAAGTGTCTCAGCTCCCCAGCCGGAGCATTGGCACCTCCTGTCCCTCCCAGGGGTCTTACAGACCCCCAGCCCTGGCACACGGAATCCTTGATCAGGGTGAATTGCCCTGCTTTTAATAAAGCAGTGCTTTTTTTGCACGTATAAAGCTCATATTCTCCATCCTTATCAACATCTTGTGAATCTCTGGAATCTCCATGTGATCTCTGAACACAGCTCAAACCCTGCCCCAGGATATTAATGTTGTACAGCTGCCCGTAATTCCTGGGGCCCCTTCGCCTTATTGAGCCAGTGAAGAGGAGAAGTTTAGATGATAAACAACGTTAATGGACTGTTTGTTCTATTTTTTCTCCAAATTGACTCTCTCATTAGAAATCCACCTCGTGTCTGTGCTGCCACAGCTCTGGAGGAGAGGGGTTTCTGCTTCCAGGGCTGATGAAGGTTTTGGAGGGCAGATTGTTCATCTTAAATGGGCAGTGCATTTTAGAGTTAACTCTGCAGATGCTGAGAAGTTTGTGCCAAGCAAAGGGACTGCTGGGCAGCTCCCCTGCTGCAGCCAGGTGCTGAGGGAACTCTGCCAGCACCCCGAGGTTGTGCCTTGGCAAACCAGTTTCATTCCCAGAGGGAAAGGGGATGTGCCCATCCCGCCAGTGCTCGTGTACCTGCCATCTGTGCAGTCTGCTCTCATAAGCCATTGTCAACCTTCCCTGTCCCTGCAGTCACTCCAACTTCTTCCTCAGTGTTCTCTCCTTGGAGCCCCAAAGGCATCTGGAGGAGACGGGACCCTGATGCGAGACATCCTGGGATATCTAGCTGGGAAACACAGCTCCCCGGGGACTTCTCGAAGGGGGCATTTTGGGGAGCAGTTGGACACCCTGTGACTGTTTTCCCTCTCCTGTCCCCAGCTGATGACCAAGCACCCCGCCAAGCGCCTGGGCTGCGGCCCGGAGGGGGAGCGGGACATCAAGGAGCACGCGTTCTTCCGCTACATCGACTGGGACAAGCTGGAGCGCAAGGAGATCCAGCCCCCGTTCAAGCCAAAGGCTGTAAGTGTGCTGGGTCCCCCTCACTGTCCCACTGCCAGGGACCTCACTGTCCCACTCCGGGGCCTCTCCCACCCTCAGGCAGACTGGCGGGTGCTGCTCGTCCCCGAGGTGCCACTTCTCTGTCTCCTTGGAAGATCCCTGGGATCTGGCACGTGCCAGAGATCTGCTGGGGCAGGAGAAGTCTGTGATGCCTGGTCCCAACTCTGGCTTGCAGGGTTGGAAGTTCCACACATTCAGCTCCTGGACCCCTTTGTGTTGCAGCCTGTCTGTCTTGTCATCCTGGCTCAGTCAGTCTGTTGGGTTTTTCCTCCCTTCTTCTGAAGTTGACCAGATCTCTCTTTTCTTTAATCTCAACTTTATTTCAACACCCAGCTCAGCCCAGTCTGCCTGAGCGGGCAGTGGAGCTGGATGTGGCCGCAGTGTCTCTCCAGGACGGAAGGAAGCTGGAGCCTGGCTCTGTGGTGAGGGAATCCTGGCTGCTCCTCCTCAGCCCTGCCTGGCTCTGCTGGAGAGAGGTGCTGGGAGTGCAGCCTGGGGGGGAATGAGCAAACCAAGGTGGAGGCAGCAGCAATTGCAAGCTGTTTGTCAAAAAAGGCAGGAATGCTTGAGTGCTGCTTGTCCAGTTGCATTTGCAGTGGCATCTCTCCCTGTGACACCAGTGCAGGGGTGCAGCCTGAACCCCCTAAGCGTGGGTCTCCCTGCCCATGGTGCTGGGGCTGCTCTGTGCCCCCAAACTCTGCATGACCCCCTCTGGCCCTGTGCTCTCCCTGCCCTTACGCAGACTCGGGAGCAGGGATATCTCTCCCTGCATTTCTCTATTTCTCTGTGTCACTGGTGGGACTGGCAGGGTCACGGCCATGTCCGAGTCTCTTCATGGTGCTCCAAGTCCTTAAGGCTTGGGATTGTTCACGTACTTCCCCCCGATGCCTGCTGCCTGCAGTGCCCTAGTTGGGCACTGGTGTTTCACAGAGAACTGAATCCACACTTAATCTGATCTCATGGCTGATATTTGTGATCAGGGTAGGGACATTCCTTAATCCATCCTCCTGGATCACAGCTCAGAGTCCAGCAATGCTCCATGTATTTACCTGCGGCCTCCCTGTCCCACTGCCCATAACAACCTTCTGCACATCTGCTTTTCCTCTGCTTTACAGTTCCCCTGTTCGTTTGAAGGGCCCCCTTTGGTGCTTGGAAAAACTCTGCTTTCAGGCAAAACCTGGAGTGGGAGTCCCTTTGGTGGAGGGTGCTCGGTGCCTTTAGCTCTGCTCTCTCTCAGTGCCTCTCTGCTCCAGCAGCTTTTTCCCTCCTACAGCTCCTTTCCTGGCTGATCAAACGGGAATGAAACGGGAATGATGAAACAGGAATCCTGTGGTGGCTGGGCAGGAGCCTCCACAGCCCCGTCTCCTCCGGCACGGGTGGGAGGGATGCTGGCCTGGGGAGCTGCCCCTCGCCCCGGGGCTGCTGGCCCTGCCCTGCCTGTGTTTGGGGCTGCGTGTTTGAATTTCAGGCAGATGCTTTTTACCGAGGTCACTGCTGGCAACGGTGCCTTTGCAGGGAGCTCCGGGGGGAGCTCCTTGGAGCTGCTACGGCCGAGAGCCGCCCTGCGCCGCACAGTCCGGGCTGCATCCACAGCCTCAGAGGGGCAATGTCCTGCTCCCCCTCCTGCCTCGGGAATGGGGAGACACAGGATGGTCAGCACAGGAGTCTGGATTGCTGCCTGCTTGCCTTTCCCTGGGAGGGAAGGGAATCTTCAAGGCATTGGACCACGTAGGAATGGCATTACTGGGAAAGCTGTAACTTTGATACCAAAGTACAGTGGTGTGAAAGGGTGTGGGGCTGTTTGTGCACCCCATGATTTGTTGTCTGGGGATGGGATCTGACCTTTGTGCCAGGGATGCTGAGGCACAAGGGGGGATCCGTGAGCTGCAGCTGTGGAGGGATCCTGGTCCATACCCAGATTCACTGAAGGGGCATCAGGGCTTCATGGGGTTGCTCTGCAGAGGTTCCTGCCTCCTGAATCCATAGCTTCTGCCATTTCCCACCTCTGTGTCCATTTTCCAATGAAGCTGCTGCTGCTGTCTCCCCTCCACCCATCTCTGTCTTCCTGAGCAGGTCCCCAGTGTCACTGCCTGCCCTGGGCTGGGGCAGAGCATTGATGTTTGGTGCTTTAGAGTGAAAAACAACTGAATTCCATCAAAAGCACTTTCTTACTGCTCTGATGCTTTAAAATGTGCAAATTTTGTCCTGCTTTAAATGTCTTCTTTCTTTAAAAATCCCTCTGACACCAGCCCTGGGGAGGGGGAGTGTAAGCTGCCGGCTGTCGCTTCACCCAGCAGCTGGCGCTGGGAAAATTCCCTGTTTGATAGGACAGAGAGATTAAGAGCAGCTGATTTGGGATTTAGGGAGGATTAAGACAACTCAGGTACCTGCTGATAGCTGATATTTCTCCAGCAGTGCCTCTGTGCTGGAAAAAGCTGTTTCTTTGGTGCCAGCCGTGAGCACAGGGTGGGGCAGCAGGGATGGGAATGGGGCTCGGACACTGCATGGAGTGTTTGGGGGGTGACGAGGGGAGATGTGGCTGTTTGTGACCTTCAGGTGGCCACAGCAGGCCCAAGTGCTGTTACACAGGGCGCTGGTGCTGGCCTGCCTATTCACCTTGGCTTAAGTCTATTTTCTTTTCCTTTTTTTTTTGTTTTTTTGTTTTTTTGTTTTATAATTAGCATCTATAAAGAGCAGGCTGCAGGAATCATCTGTATCCAGAGCTTCAAAATAAGGAATAACATACAAATGAGGGCTGGGTGTCAGCCCCCACCTGCCCCCAGCCTTCCCCTTCTCCAGTCCATGCTGAGCCCCAGGAGCGCCAGCCAAGGGGAGCAGAGCCCCATCCAAACTGTCTTCAGCATCATTTTGCTGATCAGAGGCATCATTAGTTCGTGTTTGATTTGAGCTCGTGGCTCAGCTCCTCACCCGCTCCCCGTCTCCACAGAGGCACCTTTGCTCCGTGTCTCTGCTGTAGCACCCACAGATCTTTTGGCCACATTTCCATGATTTTGTAGCATCTCTGCAGTTTGGAGTGGGGGCACAGGGAGGGTGCTGGGGGTGCTGGGGAGGGCTCCCAGTGCCTGCCCAGCGCTGCTGCTGGGGAAGGAATCACATCCCTCCCCAAACCTCCATCATTTCCCACCAACAGCGAATGGAGGCTTCAGCCTCCTCCTGGCCGGGCTGTTCCGTGCCCAGAGCTGAGAGTGAATTCCCAGGAGCTCCTGTGTTACTTTGTGCTTGATTAACCTTTATCACAGAGTCAGGAACAAGACAGATCAGGGGCTGGGTTGTCTTTGGTGGTTCTGACGCGGGGCTCTGCTTGGCTGCTCCCTGCTCTGGCTGGTGCATAACAATTCCTTTCCTGGGTCTGCAGTTACCCTGGGAGTGTATTTACACTTCCCTGCTCTCCCTGTCTCTCGTTGAGATAATTATTGTTTTTGGTATCTAATTACTCCTTTACTTTACATAAAGCCTAGTGGTTTGAAAAGTCTCATTTTGAAAGCACTGAAATCATACGGCAGAGCCCAGGATTATTCACAACAGCATGGGGGGGTTAAAAAAATGGCTTTTAATCTAATATTTTTTAATTGCATAAATTAATTTCCCCTTAACTGCTTGTAGTTAATTAATATTGAAATGCCGCTTCCAGACCTGGATGTATAAAAACACCAGTTGCCTGCATAGGGGGTTTTGTAGCCTTAGTTCAGCCTGCACGAGGTGAGTTCTGATGTTTGCATAAGTAATTTCCTAATTAGACGGGATTTAAGGATTGAGGGGGCTGACATTGGGCAGGTGGATGTGCTGAGGTTAAACATCTCTGGTAATCCAGTCAGGATTTGCTCTGAGAGACCCAGAGCCCTGTAAAGACTTCCCCTGAGATTTCCTAGAGTACCCAGCCTCTGTTTTCAGTGTATTAGGCAGAAACTTGGCTTTTCCCTAGAAGGATGAATGGCAGGGTCCTACAGCAGGAACCCTTGCAGTGGGTGCTCCCTTTGACAGCAGCGGGGATGAAGGAATGTGCTGGAGCATCCCAAACTGCAGGGTGAGCTCATCAGCCAGACGCAAGTGAAAAGCACCATTGTCCCCCCCTGACCAGCACAGGCACCCTCAGCGTGGCCCCAAGTTCATGCTGTGACCCAAATTCCCCTAAAGGCGATTGCCGTAAGAGCCCTGATCCTCCCCAGGGTGCAAGGAGCCAATTTTCTGGCCCAGAGCAGCACCAGGAAGGTCACACTCGCCCAGGAGATGCCTGCAAGGCTGATGGGACTGTGGCTGTACCACTGGTTTGGGACAAAACCCAGGGAAATCGAGGGTGTCTTCAGTCCAGCACCTCCCCTTGGCACGGGGAGTGAGGGTGGGTGGCAGCAGCATCCTTGGTTTCTTATGGCCCTTGATTGCATCCCAGGGATCAATGGAAAATATTTTATTGTGCCTTTTGTCTCTATTTGAAATCAAGCAGGGAAGTGATTAAATACAAGGCCATCTTCGGAGCTGACAGGTTTATTCCTGCAGCTCAGGAAGAAAAGCCATTCTGTGCTGGCTATAAATATTAGACAGGACACACTGGGATTTATGTAAGATAAATTCCCACCCTCCCCCTTTCTCCAGTTAGGATGGAGTGATGTCTGTACATTAATATCAGACTAAAATGAGGATGATTTTTCACTAGATGGCTTTAGATAAATGTAAAAATTCATATGGCATCTGTGTCCTTTAACCAGGAACTTAATTTGGGAAGCTGTAAAGAAGGTGCTCATGCAGACAGTGACCATTTGCTGCTTGGAGCAGTACAGATCCTCCCTGCTCTCCTTCATCACAGGGGTGGGCCAAACCTGGACCTCACCTCCTCCAGACCTTGGGGTTGGGCTGGGATGTGCCTTCTATAAACTCAGAGACAGTTTTCAACTTTAAAGTATTGATTTTACCCATCCATTTTATCTCCATCCAAACAGAAAGTCCATAAATTTCACACAGCAGGGCAGGAAATTCCACAGATAGATGCAACTTTTCAAATTTTCCATCCACATATTCTTACCTCAATGCATTATAGTGAGAAATTCTTGCTTGCCAATATGCATATTAAAATATATTTGTGCTTCCTATTCCAATAACTGGCAGCCTCTCATCAGGATTAATTTTTCAATCTTTCTGAGGGCGTTGCTGGTTTGATTTTTTATTTTTTTTGTAAGACAGCACATTTCTTTGTAGCCACAAGGCAGGCAGTGCTGTCAGACGCTGCGCGTGGGCTGCCCTGCATGTCTGCACCGAGGTCTCCTGAAGCTAACAGGGAATGACAGCAGGATGGGAAGGCCCTGGAAGGCTCTGGATGTGTATTGGGAGCTGATGGGTCGGCAGGTGAGCCCTGCCAGGGGGGTGGCACTGCCTGGATGAGCCGGAACACTGCAGCTTTCCCGGTGAGCCTGCCCCAGTCTGTGTCATCCCTGATGAGCCCAGCCTGGATCCTCGTGCCCTGCCTTTGGCTCCTGGGCTCTGTGCAACTGGCAGCTCCTATTTGGAGGATTTAATTGCTGTTTTGATGTTAATCTGATGGTTTGGGGAAGGCGTTGGGCTGTGGCTGACTTGTCAGAGATCTCAAACATCCTCCTGCTCGGTCCTCAGGCTGGACTTGATCCCATGGTCCAGAGCAGCAGCTGCACTGCAGGGACAGCAGCCTCGGCTCCTGTGGGGTCAGTGGTGGCCAGAGCCTCCCCGGGGCTGGGGCTGCACTGCCCAGGGGAGGGGAGCAGGGCTGTATTCAGCTCCGTGCTGAGCTCAGGGCATGGGCAGGAGATGCCTTTGGGAGTAGAAGCTTAACCAACCCAGACTAGAAATGTAAAGATGTGGCCCTACCAACCCGAGGGGACCGCGGTGCCCACGGATGGGCTCGGGCCGGAGGGGCTGGAGCTGGAGTTAAATTGACTCAAGTATTGCCCATTGAGCTTTGTTTAGGGGGATGAGGAGAGCAAGTGTCTCGCTATAAGGACATACAAGAGCTGCCAAAGGAACAGGCCATCAGAGGCTGATGGATATTCATGTTGTCTTCCCTGAAACCTCTGAGCAGAGGAAGGAACTAGGAAACATTGACATCTGCATGTATTTGTCATTAATATTTTATTACATTTAGTCTGATGTTTATTAAAAATGCAAATCTGTTTACTTAACAAACGCAAGTTAAATGCCCAGGAAAAATTGTGGCAGCGCTTGGAGCGTGCGTTCTCCCTGGGGCAGTGGGAGAGAGGCCTGAGGGACTGGGAGGTGCTGGCTGAGCAGCTCCTGGGGGGAAACAGAGCCTGGAGAGCACTGGCTGCGTGTGACAGGAGGGAGAGTCGCCAGCCCTCGGAGCAGAGTCCCCTGTGCCGGTCTGAGAATGTGACATGAGGGTGCCAGGCAGGCCTGGAGCCTGGTCTGTGGCTGTGCAGTGACCAGGCATCCACCTGATCCCAGCTACTGCTCTTGTTATTCCATTAAATCAGGACTTGCAGCCTGGGAAGCTACAGGACCCTTGTTTTGAATGCTAAGAAAATTAGATCAGGTGTGTGGCACCACTGGGGACCGTGATCTAACTGGACTGTTGGGAAAGGACAGCCCTGGGAATCAGAATCATGGAATCACAGAGGGGTTTGGGTGGGAAGGGACCTTAAAGCCCATTCAGTGCCACCCCCTGCCATGGGCAGGGACACCTTCCATCATCCCAGGTTGCTCCAAGCCTCGTCCAGCTGGGCCTTGGACACTTCCAGGGATGGGTCCTCTCCTCTCCTTGAGCAGGAGGAAACCTCTGAGCAGTCCAGACATGATGAAAAGCTCCTGCTCCAGGGGAAGGGGGGATGCCCAGGTGGGTACTGCCCTGGGAGCAGGTGCCAGGAGCGACTGTGAGCCATCGCAACCCATCTCATTGCTGCTGCAGCCGCTTCCCATGGCACAGCTGGGGCTTTGCCAGGCCCTGGCCGTGCCATGCTGTGCCGTGCCATGCTGTGCCATGCCATGCTGTGCCATGCCATGCTGTGCCCTCGTGACTAACAAAGTGTGTTTTGCACCTTTTCCTGTCCTGCCGTGGCCGTGCCGCAGCGGGGGGGTGGTGCAGCCTCATCCCACGCTTCCTGCCCACCCACCATCGTTCTTTTCTCCCCTCTCATAGTGTGGACGCAGTGCTGAAAACTTCGACCGGTTTTTCACTCGCCATCCACCCGTGCTAACACCTCCCGACCAGGAAGTCGTCGGGAACATTGACCAGTCAGAATTCGAAGGATTTTCCTTTGTTAACTCTGAGTTTTTTAAGCCTCAAGCCAAGAGCTAAGTTGCTGTGCAGATCTCATCCCTGCGTCTGTCATCCAATTCCAGCTGCTGTTGTGGTGACACATTCCATCGCAAAACTTGCATCCATGGGTTTTCTTTAGTTCATTACTAGAGTGACCATATTTCAAATGTCTTCCTGTTATTTGGGGTGTCACTGGAGGGGACTGATGTGCAGGAAATGGTGCAAATGGGCTTTTGTGATGTTTTGTTTGTAGAAAATGGGAACAGCTCAGTGGGTGACAGAGGGAAAATGGTGACAACTGGGAGAAATCCCTTCATCATGTGCTTTAATTCCTGCTCTTTCCTTTCTCTAGTGTTTTAATATAATAATGAAAATTTAATATTTAGACTTCTTAGCCTTAGTGGCAAGTAAGTGTTTTTAATGAAACCATTCCCCGGAGTCTCTCTCCTCCCAAAAGCTCTGGAGAGCTGAGATGCTGGTTCTGGCTCCTTTTCTGGCCATGTCCTGCTGTGTGTCCAGCCCCACCACAGATGCTTTGGGCCGGCTTGTTCCCGGTGTGCATCCCCAGCAGTGGACTAAGTTATTTGGGGAGGCAGAGCTGCCATTGGCAAAGATTTCTTCTGATTGTGCAGAAGTGAAGTAGCATTTTTTAAATCAAAACAAACATCCAGTGGTAAATGGGAAATTTGGAAGAGCTGCTTTTGAATCCATGGTCACCCTAGTAAACACCACCAACATTGGTTCCATAGCAAAGCTTTTTCTTCTTTTCGAATGCCAAAGCCATTGATGGAGTTTGTTACCTGTGCTTTAAATGTGTCAAAAATGGTATTAACCCAAACGGGAGATATTTAGCTCTGACCAGTATTGACAATTCTGATATGAAGCGTGTAAAGAAACTTGTTTCAACCGGTACTTCTACCCTTAAAAATTGCCGCTAGATATTTAAATGGCCCGAGTTTTGTTTCTGGCATCACAAGAAACGTTTCAGGAAGGGTGAATTTCTCTTGAAAGGACAACAATCACGCTGCTTCCTTTTATACCCTTGCAGATGTTCGTGGGCTCTCACTGTATCAATCTGCTTGACTTGTAATGTGCCAATTTATTTTTTTTCTGATACTGATTATAAAATAAAAAGTGAGAAAACACGTCCCGAAACCTGCATGTGTTTGGCAATAACGAGTTTCTGCAGTTCGGCAAGGTGATTCCTTCCGAGAGCTGGGGCTGGAAGCTGCTCCCGCTGCTGGGGGATGCTGGCTCAGTCGCAGCAGTGGAGCCGCGGCCCGTTCTTCCTCTGCGTTTGTCCCGAAACTCCGAGGTGGGATGTACTGGAAGCATCATCCCAGAGGGAATGACTGCTCGCAGCCTCCTGCACCAGCCCACGCCGCACAGCGCCCACCACGCCCGCCCGGGCCGCTCCAGCGCGGACAGGGAAGGAGTTTGTCCGATGACCCTGGGAGGAAGGACGATCCGAGGTGGAGGACACGGCTGAGGCTGGCAGAGCGCTGCCGCTCGGGGATCTCTTCCAGCGCCTTGAGCAGAGCCGACTGCGGCATCGCCTCGCACTCCTGGAGACTGCAGAGCCCGGCGAGGCAGCGAGCGCCGGTGACTCAGCCCTGCCCGCGCCCCCAGGAGCGCTTGTTGGGAGAGATTGGCAGTTTCAGCTAAAGAGGGATTACAGGTTCCTGTTAACCTCCCTCCTGCCTTTGGCAATACGCTTCTGCCAAGTTCTGCGGCTCCGGACGCCGCAGGATTGTTCCGAGCCGTCCCGAATGTCGGCGGGAGCTGATGCCGGCATCCTCCGCGCAGGCAGGCAGCCCCGGAGCGCTGCCGCGGGGAAGGGGCTCCTTGGCAGCGGCCAGGGAGGATCCCCGTCCCTGCGAGCCAGGCAGAAACGCCGCTCCGGGCCAGCTGTACCTGGAGTTAGGACCCCGGCTGTCCGCCGTGCCGTGCCACCGCCACACCATCCCGCTGTGCCCCTTGTCACCTCCCAGAGTCAATTCACCCATGGCTGGAGGCGCTTTCAGCCCTCAGTGTTCCCTGCGCTCTCCTTTCTCCATGAGATCCACGCAGCCATTCCCTGCCTGCTCCCAGATTGTTCATCATCTTGACAGAGGCCAAATTGCCACCAGTTCAGACAGAATTCGAGGTAAGACACCAGCAACCCGCACTTTGCCATGCTCAGCTTCCAGCCAAGGCACTGGAGGAGTGGGGAGCTGCTGGAGAGGGCAGTGCAGGGGAGTGGGCTGCCCTGAGCTCCCTCCCGGGCACATCGCAGCCTCTCCCAGAGCCTTCTGCTGCCAAAAAGCAGCAGCAGCAGGAGGTTTTTCCCACTCCAGGGCCCCCAGGCTGAATGCTCCTGAGGGCTGGGGACCACGGTGGCAACTTGCACCAGTGTCACATGTGGATGTGTCATTCCCCTTTGCAGCACCCACAGCATTCCTGCTCAGGAGAAGCTCCTGGCTTGGCAGGACAGTGATGTCCTGGCCCACGGTGGTTTGGATGGATGTGGCCTTCAGGAACCATGTGGTCAGCTCAGATCTCTCCAGGAGCCTGGGCCCACTTTTCGCAGAGAGACCCCGAGCACAGCCACGGCTGCTCTGCCACGGACCACCCGGCCCTGGTCCCTGGGGGGATCCTGCTGCCATCGAGGTGGGCTTGTCCTCATGTTCCGACTGCTTCACCCTTTGCCTGCAGAACTCTGCACCTGAAGTTGACCCTTCACCCCATCTGCCCTGCCCTGCTCCTGCTCTGTGCCCCCAACTCCACATCTTCTTCCTTCTCTGTGCTGGAGAGAGGAGCCTCGGAGGGACTCTGGTGTTCAGGGACAGGCTGGGAGCCGCAGACCCCGGTGCCCTCCGGAGCATTGCCGTGTGCTCAAGGCCTGACAGCGCAGCCACGTCCTGGCTCTTCTCCTGCCTTGTCTCTCTCGGCTCCTTGAGTTCCATCCAGACCTGTTTTCCTTCCCACCTCAGCTCTTTTCCATCATCTTGGCTTTTTCTGATCTTCCTCCCCAAGGCTAAAGCCATCCTGATGAGATGTCTCCTGTGGCAAGTAGAGTCTCCAAGCATCCCTGGAGGTCCTGGCTCATCTCCCAAGGCTCAATCCAACTGCAGCTGTGGTGTGGTGGTCCTGGCTTGTCCAGGCTCTGGGTCCTGGCATTGCTCCTGCTTGAGGCATGAAGGTGCCCCAGTGTCCCATTGGGCCAAGAAGGGCTGCAGGGAGGACACAGCATCTCTCCTGCCAGGTCCTTCACCAGGACAGAGCAGTGGGAGGTCAGCTGTGGGGGGTGGGGTTGGGTGCAGGACCTGCAGGACCCCCACAGTTACCTTCCTCAGTTCAAGCTGGCAGATTCAGCCAATCCAGGCTTGGAGGTCCTGGTGCAGCAGAGCAGAGTGACGCCCCGGCGTGGTGGGGCCACACTTCAACGGCAAAGTGTGGGAAAAATTAAAAACAAATATAGGTTTCTGCAAGGCACTACATTTGTGACAGGGTCCTGCCTGTGTCACGGCAGGGGAAGGTCACCTCCAGCAGGGAGCTGGGGTCTCTCCTGTATAGGAACAGGGAAGAAGGGGTGGAGAAGGTCTTTTTTCCCTATCGGCTTTTGTAACAAAGCAGAGCAGAGCCAGTTCCCGGCTGGCAGTGTCCCTCCACTGCCAGTCGTTGTGGATGAAGGACCTGGGGTGCTTGTGCTGTACTTTCAGTGCTCAGTCACCGCTCCAGCCATGGCTCTGTCACCTCCCACAGCAGGACAGCCCTGAGCCAGGCACTCTCTGATCTGCAGGGTTTAGAAGAGCAGCCCACGCGTTCCCAGCGCTGGCTCCGCAGTGCTGATAGCAGGTTCCCAGCGCTAATCCTGACACTAACGTCCTTCTCTTCCCCTTTTTTGGCTTGGGTGTAGCTGCAAAGTTGTTCTTCTTAAGAAATTGCAAGGAGAAAATGTTGCATGTGTGGAATTTTCCTTCTCAGAGGTTTTGAAGTGCTGTGTGTTTTCTCTGTACAACCCTGGAGCAAATCACATCCTCCATCAACAAACCAGTGTTGGTTAACACCATATCACGGCATCGTTCAAAAATCAAGCTTAAAGCAGAAGGAGCTCTAAAGCTGATTATTTTGTGCAAATTTTGACATGGTAGTGACTGTTGCTACCGTTTCGAGGCATGTTGCTTCCTCCAGGCTCCCTCCTCCTGTGCAGTGCCGAGCTCTGGTTGCAGTGTGGGTTCTGCATGCTGAGAACCGCCCCGTGCTCTCTCCCACAGCAAACAGGAGAGGAGGGATGCTCCCTTCCCAGCACTCCTGGCTCTCACCTGTCCCTTTATGTCCTGGTTGTGTGTTTCAGGTGTGTTAAACTGATGTTCTCCTCTTCTTGTTGGTGGTGCGGGGTTGCTTCTGTTGCACAGGGCCGTGAGTTCCTCCTCGGTGGCAGCTCAAGAAAGCGGCGTGGTGTAGAGCACTGGGACAGCACGGCTGCCCTGGCCGGGCCTTCGGGTGCTGACACTGCCCCGGGCGCTGTCACGTCTCGCTGCCTCGCTCCTTCCCAGGTTTAACTCTGTGCTTTCCCTTTAACAGAAAGACAAACGCGACACTTCCAACTTCGACAAAGAGTTCACCCGGCAGCCGGTGGAGCTCACGCCCACAGACAAACTCTTCATCATGAACTTGGACCAGAACGAGTTTGCTGGATTCTCCTACACTAACCCCGAGTTTGTCATTAACGTGTAGTCGCGGCGCAGCCCTGCCCTCGCTGTCCCACGCCAGGTCGCCCTGTACATACGACACTAGTCTTCCGGGATTAGCAGTGCAGACACACATCCCCTCCCGCCAAACACGCCGACCGCTTCTCCTCGGAGCCTCTCCATGTCCGTGCCACTCGCTAGCTTGGTTTCCCTAGCCGGAGGTGTCCGGGGTGCCAGTTACCGGTCAGTGATACTTCTAGGAACTATAGTTGGTGGTGACTAATAGAGTTTTTAAACAGAAATATACCAAATTGCTACAGTCTCTGTAATTTTTGCAGTGGGATGCTGAGATCCCAGTGACCCAGCTACTCCCAAAGCGTTGCTGTGGAATGCTAAGCATGGTTGATCGCTTAAAGCGTTGTGCTGAAGCTTGCGATGAGTGTGAGCTTGTCTTAGAGGAGCCTTTTGTTCAAGACATGGATATATTTGATCAGTGTGGAAAAATCTGCTTATAGACCTATATTTTCCAATGCATTGTCCATAGGGCCAGCCCGGCTCTCCGGAGCATCCCCCACCATCCGCCTTCCCCACGCTCGGGCATTGCGACTCCAAACCACTCCCATGCCAGTTCTTGTAAATCAGAGCAAACCTTTTTCTAAGTGAAAGGTGGGGATTTTTTGTAACATCTGGAACAGTTTGCAGTTTTGATACGCTCTGTCAGCACTCGCATAAATCTTTCACAGACACTGTCGAGCTGTAACAGCTCTGTAAAGGATATTAATATTCTACCAAAACAAAACACATTTATATTCTTGGTTTACAATTTACCGACTGAAAAGACGCCCAAGACCAAAGGGGTGCACTGAGGGCTATTTATAACGGAAACTTTTCTACTTTCCACCCTCTGCTATTCTCTTCCAGGCTCCAAACCCATGGATTTCACAGGCATCTTGATTTCCCTGATTTCCACCAAATTCTTGGGGGTTTTAGTCAGTAATCCAGGGCCTTCTGCATAATTAAAAAAAAAATTCTGAATGAGAAGAGACAATTCCAGCAGCTGTTTGTGAGGCAGAGCCTCAAAGAGTGGTGTGCGGGAGGGCAGGAATGGGCAGGAACAGGCAGGAGCAGGAAGGAGGGAGCAAGGACAGGAAGGAAAAGACAGGGGTGGACAGGTGAGAGCAGGAGCAGGCAGGAGAGGACAGCAGGCAGAGGAGGGCAGGAGCAGGCAGGCGGGAGCAGGTGTGGGCAGGAGCAGGCAAAGGTGGGCAGAAGCAGGCAGAGATGGGCAGGAGCAGGCAGAGGAAGGCAGGAGCAGGCAGAAGAAGGCAGGAGCAGGCAGAGGAGTGCAGGAGCAGGCAGAGATGGGCAGAAGAAGGCAGAGGAAGGCAGAAGCAGGCAAAGGTGGGCAGGAGCAGGCAGAGGAAGGCAGGAGCAGGCAGAAGAAGGCAGGAGCAGGCAGAGGAGTGCAGGAGCAGGCAGAGGTGGGCAGAGGAGTGCAGGAGCAGGCAGAGGTGGGCAGAGATGGGCAGGAGCAGGCAGAGGAGTGCAGGAGCAGGCAGAGGTGGGCAGAGATGGGCAGGAGCAGGCAGAGGTGGGCAGGAGCAGGCAGAGATGGGCAGGAGCAGGCGGAGGAAGGCAGGAGCAGGCAGAGGTGGGCAGGAGCAGGCAGAGATGGGCAGGAGCAGGCAGGCACTGCCCGTCAGTGGCTGGCCGGTGACCCTGGCTGACTTTTGGGTTGCAGAGGCTGAACCCCAGGTGAGCATCCCCCCAGTCCCTGTCACCCCGCTCCCGTCACAGCCCAGTCTGGCTGGTTTGCAGAACGCCCGGGTGTGTTTTCTGAACCAGCACTGCTTCTGTTGGATGCAGCCATTCCTCCAGGCCGCAGGGAAATGGGTGGGATTTTATCAATCATGAGGAATTCTACAGAGGAAATCCTGGTTTGTCGATCTTTTATAAACATGAAGCTCTACCCTTGGAAATTATTTTCTTCTTTTAATGATTCCTTGAAAACTAAAGGCTGCCAGCAGCTAAGGCGCTGTCCTGGTGCCGGAGGCCAGACGAGTGTCCACTCCCTGTCACCCCGCCACGGGCACTGTCCTGTGCCTGCCAGGGGTGAGAGCTGAGCCTGTAGCCTCGGGTCCTGCCCTGGGCTGGAGGAACCCAAACCAAACCCAGAAAAACTGCAAATTGTGCCAGATCGAGGAGGGGGTTTACAAGGGGCTCTGCACCAGGCGAGGCCCAGAGGTCGGGGGGCTGGTGGCTGGTGAGGGCTCCCCTGAGCCCGGCACATCCTGAAGACATCGTGCCATCCTCTGCAGACCACAGCTGATGTCAGAGCATGTGCGTTACTGTGACCTTCAAACCTGTTGCTGCAGAATTAGTATTACTTCAGTGGTGAATGTTTTTAATTTCCATATCTTTGGCTCTGAAGGCGCTCCCAGGTCTGCCCAGGATGCTGCTGGAAGGTCTCCGGGGCTGAGGGGCACCCCGGGGCCGTGGGCACAATGCAGGAGCTGCTACAGGGGAGTCACATCTTTTCTGTTTGGGACTTCTGTGTCTGTGTTGGGGTGACACTTGTGCATGGAGCAGGTGCTGCTGGACGCTGA
Organism: Monarcha castaneiventris obscurior; assembly: GCA_026261815.1. Lineage (NCBI taxonomy): Eukaryota > Metazoa > Chordata > Aves > Passeriformes > Monarchidae > Monarcha > Monarcha castaneiventris. The sequence goes on along the minus strand of JAMPIT010000856.1, from coordinate 7,139,659 downwards.
GCAAACCGTGTGGCCTTGGAGGGGACCTGCAGGGAAGCTGGGGTGTGGCACCAGGCAGCTTTGGAAGCAGCTTTTGGATTGAGATCCACGCTCCAGGGCGAGCTTGGCAAATGCTGGGTCCTCTTCTCAGGACTCCTACCTTGAGTATTCCTGACGCTGTCCATTCTGCTGCTTGCCAAACTCTTATTCCGAGGCTTATTTCCAGATGACCTCTTTCTTCTGTGGAGGAACGTACAATGGGATGTGCCTGGCCCTGCACAGATGCTCAGGTCTGTGTGGACTCCTCCAAGGAAGGGCAGAGTGACAGGGCTTGAGTCACTGTTTACTGTCATTTGATGATTTCATCTTCACTGTTGGATGAGGAAAGCAGAGCTTTGGGAGGATGCTCAGAGCTGAGAGTCTCAGGAGAGCCCTGGGCCCCCAGTGCTCCACAGATGTGTGGAGAAAGCCCAGGAGATCCATACCTGGAGCATACCTGGAGCTGCTGGGTATGGAAGGGGGACAGGGAGGGGTTCAGGTCTGGTGTCCCACCTGGACTCAGTGGGACTGGCAGCAGGGTCCCCTGTGACAGAAGGGGACCCAGAGCCCTGGGATGCCCTGGGGGAGGGCAGATGAGGGGCTGAGGGGGCAGGACATGCACAGAATGGCACCCACTGCACAGGATGGCATGTCCTGACTTTGTCCCAGGCTGGATTACATCCCAGTGCTACAGGTAAGTGGGTTCAGGCTCTCAGCTGCTTTCCCCTGGGATGGGATGGATCAGACAGTTCCCCCTGGGCTGTGTTGACCCCTTGGCTGCTGGTCTGTGGCAGCTCCAGAACCTGCCCTGCTCCCAGTGCGACTCCATGGCTGGGACCTGCTGCTGCTGCTGTGCCTGTGGCTCCTGGCTGGGGCTCTGAGCAGCCTCCTCATGATGAGACCCATCACCAAAGGAGCTATCGATCGATTTAATCCATTTGATAAATAAATGTGAGTTTGTGCAGTGGCCAACCCATGTAGACAGATGGAAGATGAGTGAGCACAGGGCACTCGATGTGCTCTGGTGGTTGTGAATCCCAGAGCTCTAACCCCAGGGAGGAACCAAGGGGATTCTAGCACAGGACACAAGGATCCCGCTGTTCCCAAAGGCTGGGATTGCACCTGGAGGGTGCAGCCTGCTCACACTGCCCAGTGCTGTGGCTTCTCTGCTGTGGCAGGAGCAGGTGAGGCTGCGTGACCACACGCCTCTGGCTCCATGCATGGAAGTGTCACCTGAGCTGTTTATTTCTGATCACATTCAAAGTGGCAATTAAAACAAGGAGGGAAAAAAAAAGAAAAAAAAAAGAAAAAAAAAAGAAAATGTTTATTGTTGAACAGTTTGTGTTTGTGAATTTGATTTCACCTGCAAGTATTTGATGACTTTTCTACATCCTAGACTACCTGCTGTGTGTTGTCAAACGGTTCTCATGAAGACCTCCTTTTAGATGGGCATATACTCTTGATTCAATTTGCTGCATGTATGAAAAAATAAAATATTTAATTTTAAAGAAACCCTGAGAGTTTGGCTTCCTTTGCCTACAAGACTCCAGGGACGAGCTTGGGGCTGGCCATGTGGGGGTCCTGGGGATTGGGGTCACCTGGAGGGGCCCCACCGAGTCCTGGCACAGCAAGAAATGCTGGGAGGTTTCAGGATTTTGGTCAGAAAGCTGCATAACTGTGCAGCTGGAGATTATCAGTGAATGGAGCTGCCCGAAGGCAGGTCCCAGAGAGGAGACTACAGCTGCAGTGGAAGGTACACACGCACGGTGGGGAGGGGAGGGAGGGTGCACGTTCTTTGTACCTTCGGTTAATGCTCAGTAATGAGTTACTTAAAGCTGCTGCAGGGGCTCTCCCCACCACCCCACGAGCACCGGCTGCAGCCTCCAGAACGAGTGCAGGGCTCTGGGCACGGGCTGAGTGTGAGTGCCCGGCAGCGAGGACAGGGGCAGCAGGAGGGGTGTCAGGACCCTCTGGGATCCCCCCACGCCTGCACAGGCTCCAGGGGCTGGGGGGGTTTCCTGGCCGAGTGCACCATCGGTCCCTGCTCAGTCGCAGGAGACTGAGCACGTCCCAGGCACGTCTCTGCCTTTCTCCATCGAGGAACTCTGCTTTTTTAGGAAGTGCCCTTGTGAAACCGGGTGAGTGTGTTGGGAAGGGCTTCTCCTCCTGTCTTTGGGGACGTTAGCTAAGCTTCCAGCAAAACGTCCTCATCTCTCCCACGAGAGCTTATGGTCACCAGGAACACCTCAATTCGCCTGGGCATGGGAAAACTGCCTGGCTCAACCAGCACTGGCACTGCTGGCACACCCCGGCATCTCCTCCAGGCTGGGCAGCCGTGGGGGTGCCCCCACTCCCTGAATCCCAGCCTCTGATGCCTCCCTCAGCCCCCAGCCATGCCAGGAAGGTGCCCCCAGCCCAGGACAGGGTTTTGGGGTGCCTGGTTGAGCCCCTCCCCAGATTCACTGATGTGCCCATTCCCAGCATGTCGGAAATGCTCCTGAGCTTTGCCTCTCCTGGCTTGTGTAAGTGAAACATTTGGTTTTGTGACACTTTCCTTAATTATGGGAGCTAATGACAAAACCATTGTGACAAATGACTCAGCTTTTGATAGTGAAGTTAATTAATTCTGAAGTTAGAGCCTCCATTGGAGTATCTGGAAAAACCCGATTAAGAAGTCTGCTTACCCAGCGTGACACGGGCAGCAGGAACCCGAGTCCCTGTGACAGCCAGGTAAAACCCTCCCCACGGCTGTGAAGGATGATCTGCCCAGAGCGAGGGGATTAAAGGCCAGACATCCCAGTGCTTGCCTCCTGATCCATCCCTCCATCCATCAAAGCATCCAGGGGAGCACAGCCTCATTAATGTTGGAGTGAGTGACCAGGAGCAGCTCTGCATTGGGCGCTGACCTTCAAGAGCGTCTCCCTGAAGCCATCTTTCATCTCTTTCATTTGCATTACAATCCTGTTTGCCTTATTATTCCTTATCCACTTCTTCTTCAAAGGATTTAAATCAAATCAATTAAATTGTGGCAGGCTGGAGCAGCAGTGAACCTTTCCTCGTGGCTCGGTGTGGTCCGGCTGCACCTGACTACAGAATGGGTTTAATCTTCTGCTATTTGTTCTTTTATTGCTTCTGGGCTACCACTGAGCACAGATCCCTCTGTTAATCGTCCATCCTTCCCACCCATCCCATGCAGACATTCTCCATGTACGGGCTGGTCTTTGTACGACCTTGGGGAAGGGATTCTCTTGGCTTCCCTCACCCAGCCCAGGATCAGGAAGGTGGGGAGCTGCTGACCATGGAACAGCTGTGGGAGCCCTGGGGCACTGCCATAATGCTTGCTGACCTGTGCCATCCCTTTCCATGTCCTCCACTTGTTTTGCCTGCCCAGGGAATCAAAGAATCATGGAATCATTCAGGTTGGGAAATCTCTCTAAGACCGTCGTGTTCCTACAGCCCTGCCAAGGCCACCACTAAACCATGTCCCTGCGTGCCACATCTACATTGGCTTTTAAATCCCTCCAGGTGCGGGGACTCTACCACTTGACAACCCTTTCAGTGAAGAAATTTTCCCTAATATCCAATTTAAACCTCCCCTGGTGCAAATCGAGGCTGTGTCCCCTTGTCCTGTCCCTTGTTCCCTGTGAGGAGACACTGACCCCCACCTGGCTGCACCCTCCTGCCAGGGAGTCAGAAAGAAAGTGTCAGTAGAGGGGGGAAAAAATGCTGGACGAACGTCACGAGTGTGAGCAAAATAACGGGGATCTGGGCATGCAGCTGCTGTGAGAGTGGTCACCTGGGCCCCGGAAGCTGCGTGGTGCTGGCCCACATACGGCCACCCCTGCTCCCTCGGCAGCTCTCAGAATAAAGAGGCTTAATCAGAATGGATTTCTGTTCCTCCCCCGCTATTTTTATTGCTACTCAACTCTCGGAAATCCAGCAGAGAGAGCAAAGCTGGTAGGGAATTGCACCAGCTTGCACCAAGAATTGCCAGCTCGTGCCACGGGCACTGCGGCTGGTGGCACTCGTGGCATCACTGTCACCCCCTGGCAGCACATCACACAGGGACACACCAGCCTCACCACTGGAGTCCTGCTGGAGCCAGTGGATTGCATCCAGCACTTCCAAAGTGTGTGCAGATATAAATAATCCCCTCGTAGGAGTGGGGAAGGATGAACACATGTGCTGAAGGCTCTGGAGTCCTTATCCCCTTGCAGCCCCCGGGAGCAGGAAAATGAAGTGAAGACTAGGCAGGGCTAGAGCATCTCCCTGCATCGCTAATGACCCAAACTCGCCTTGTATCAGCCTCTCTTCCTTCAAGGAAAAACCTAATCCAGCCAGGGATTATTTCTGACTACTTACTTCCTGTCACTTTGCCAATTTAAATGCAGCAGAGCTTTCATCACTGGATTTGGGAGGACAAAGCCTAAGAGATCTCAGGTTAGGACATTTTTGCCTGCAAGGACAGCTTTCTTCTTGCAAGAGTTGTACAATCTTTGCAGCGTGGGCTGGATTTTGTTATTTGTTTCTACTTTGCCCAGTGCAGTAGGGTCTGGGTCCAGGAGCAGGAAGATGACGATGGACAAGGCAGGGAGCAGGAAGAGGTGGTGGAGATGGAGCTCGAGGAGCCCAGGCTGCCCTGGTCAGGGTGTCAGGCTGTGACCCTGCAGTCTGAGTTGCAGAGCAGGATACCAAGGTCACCAAATTCTCATTGTTCCCAAATCTTAGTGCACCCCTGGGGAGGCCAGAGCTCTGAGATCACTCCTGAAGCTGACCCTCCATTCATGGAGAGGTGAGAGGGGTGCAGGGCTTGGCCGGGGTGTCCCCACCTCCAGCCCCACAGGGGCCAACACAATCTGACACGGACTTTGCTTCTGTTGGAGCCTGCTTTGTTCAAAGCCTAGGAAACGGTACATGTGCACTCTGCTCACACCTACACACGCTGTGTTAAAATAACACAATTAAGGCTGCAAAATCCCCCACTCGCAACGCAATTTGCAGCCCCTCAGCTGTGGGTGGGAGATATCTTTGCTGCCTCTGCGCAGGCCGGGGGCCGGGCAGGGTGCTGGCGTCAGGTGCTGCCCCACGCGCTGGTGACGGGCGGGGGGACGGGCGGGGGCCATGGGGGTGGCAGGATGAGGGGCGTCGTGCCAGGGCTGAGGCAGATGTCCCGCAGAAACTTGGCTTTTTCCCTGTGCCATGCTCTGAGCTACCTTCGTGGTGCCCACAGGATTGCTCAGGACCAGGGGTTTAGGAAAACCATGAAGAGCAACTTTTTACACAGGCAGATAGTGACAGGACAAGGGGGAATGGTTTTAAATTACAAGAGGAGAGGTTTATATTGGATATCAGGAAGAAATTCTCCCTGTGGGGGTGGGGAGGCCCTGGCACAGGATGCCCAGAGCAGCTGTGGCTGTCCCTGGATCCCTGGAAGTGTTCAAGGCCAGGTTGGACAGGGCTTGAAGCACCCTGGGATAGTGGGAGGTGTCCCAGCCCAAGGCAGGGGGTGGGTGGGACTGGATGATCTTTAACATTCCTTCCAGCCCAAAACATTCTGGGCTTGTCTGATTCTATGGCCAGACACCCAGAGGAGCCATGCCCAGGGCTCATCTCAGTGTTCAGTCTGTGACACCGAGGTGTGACCTGTGAACCAGCGTGTGCCTCTGCCAGCACCATTCCCCAAAGCTGAGAAGCAACAACCCCTCCTCAAAAAATGCACAGGAAAAACCCCGGGGAGGCAGGAGTGGTGGGTGGGTGCTGCTGACCCCAATGCCTGTGTCCCCATCCCCACACTCCTCAGAGAGCTGTGTCCCCTCCCAGCTCATCAAGCACTGCCACTCTCCAGATGGAAACGCTGGGAAGCAGGAGCTGGTGCTGTGCGCCCAGAGAGCCTGGGCAGAGCTGCACCGCCTCCAGCCTGAGCTGGGAATCAGGCACAGGGCCCGTGGGGAAGCAGGGAATGAACCAGGGTGATCCACAGGCAGGAGCCAGCGGGAAGCTGGGGAGGGAGCGCGGCTGGGCAGCAATCAGCGTGCCCTGCCTGGGGAGCAGCACAAACGGTGATTTCAGGTTGAGGAGCTACTTAATTTTCACATTCTTAATTTCTCAGTACCTTCATAATTTTCTGTTTGCCTTTTTGGAGTAAATAACTAGTATTTCCATGTGAGTGCATACAGATGAGGGCTGGGGAAGTACACGCCATCGTGTAAATCATTCGCTTTCCTGTCTCACCCGTGGCCCTTACAGGACCGTCAATTCCAGAGGTAAGTGTATTCTAGGGCTTTTTGGAAAGGTCGCATGAGTCATGGGCTCATCCAGCCGGCTGAGGGATGTTTCAGGGAGACGAGGAGACAGCGGAGAGGAAGAGGGCAGGGGGGTTAACTGCTGGGAATGGTTCAGGAGTGGCTTCTGGGTACAAGGGGTGTTCAGGCTGAACCAGCTCTTGAGCAGGGGATAAACACCGGTGTTGCCGGGGCAGGGACAGCTCCGTGTCAGCGTGGGCAGGTGCTGTGCCCTCCCTGGGGTCCGCCGTGTGGGCCCCCAGCCCCTTGCCCCAGATGCCACCCGATGCCCGGTACCGGTGCAGCAGCTCAGGGTCCGGGCGGACCGAGGCGGGGGGAATCAGGGAACCGAGCGGCCCCGTGCCGGGGGACTGGCGCGGGAGGGTGGCTGTCCCTGGGGCGGTACTGGCACTTCGAGGGGACTTCCACCCGGTCCAGGTCCCAAGACAGTCCCGGTCCGGTCTCAGAATCCCGGGGTGTGGTCCCTGGGGCAGTCACGGTCACGGTCTCGGTCCCCGCTCAGTCCCGGCACCCTGTGGTGGGGTCCCCCCGCCCAGTCCAGGGCGGGGTAGGGTCCCTCTCCCGATCTGCCGGGTCAGTCCCCGATCCCAGCGTCCCGGGGTGGGGTTCCCGGGGCAGTCCCGGTCACGGTCCCCGCCCAGTCCCGGCACCCCGGGGTGGGTTTCCCGTCCCGGTCCCCGTCCCCCCGGTGCCGGTGCCGGTGGCCGTCCCCGCCGCCGGCCGGTCGGAGCGGGCGGGGGGCGGTGTCCCGGCGGCGCAGCCCCCCGCGGGTCCCGCCCCCCGCTGCCCCCCGCCCCCGCCGCCCCCCGCCGCTGCCTTGGCCGGGCGGCGCGGGGGAGGCGCCGGGAGAGGCGGCGGGAGCGCACGGCGGAGCCGCTCCGCCGGGCTGGGCTGCTGCGCTCCGGGGGCTGCGTTCGGGCCATGCCTGCCGGGCTCCCCGGGGCCGGGCCGCCCCGCTCCGCGCCGCCGCGGGGGCCCGGCTCTCCGCCGGCCGCGGGGGCATGAGGCGGCGGGCGGCGGGCGGCGGCGCCGGCCCTTCCCCTGCGAGCCGCCGCCGGAGGATGAAGCAGCATGAGGATGTGTGACAGAGGCGTCCAGATGCTCGTCACCACGGTGGGAGCCTTCGCAGCCTTCAGCCTGATGACCATCGCCGTGGGCACTGACTACTGGCTCTACTCGCGCGGCGTGTGCAGGACTAAGTCCATGAGCGACAACGACACGAGCCGCAAGAACGAGGAGGTGATGACCCACTCGGGGCTCTGGAGGACGTGCTGCCTGGAAGGTACCGACCCCCGCGGCCCCAAAACTTCGGGGGAAGGGTTGCATCGCGGGACCCCCCACCCCAGATCCGGGCCCCCGGCGAGCGGCGCATCCCCCGGCCATCCGAGCTTCCCCCGGCCCGGCGGCCCCGCCGCTCCCCGCTGCCGCCTTCCGCACCCCTCCTCGGGCACTCGCGGTGGCACCGAGGTGGAACCTCACGGGGGCTGCTCCACGCGGGGCGCGGGGGCCGGGGGGAGCGGGTCTGCGGGGTCCCCCCGTGCTGGGGACCGGCGCTGGCGGCGGCAGACGCGCTGTGTCCTCCCGGGGAGCTCTGGGCTGAGGGGCCACAGGTCCCTCTCCTGATCAGGAGTGTGTGAGTGAGAGGCCCGCGGCTGCTGCCCCTCTCCAAGGCTCCGCCGGCACCGCGTCCCTGTCACCGGGGGAAACCCACCGCACTCGGCGTTTTCATCACCGAGCCCCAGCACCAGCGCCAGCCCTTTCCCTCTGAGCAGCACAGCGGGGCAAGGTGGGCTGCTGCTGCCCCACCGCAGCTCGTCCCTCCGTCCTCACGGCTGGGCGGTCCCACAGCGGGGCTGCCCCACCACGGCTGCCCCACGGCCGACCTCTTGCCGGCCCGGCCTCGCCACTTCGCCCCATTGCTTCCCTCCCGCCGCAGTGCCTGTCTGGCGAGGCCCCAGCAGCTGCCACCCTCCTGCAGCACAGGCCACAATTTGGGGCAGTTTTGCCCCAGAGCTGCTGGGTGAGGTGTTTCTGAGCACCCACAGGCTGTGGTTAAAGATGAGCTTTAACAGAGCCAGGTGCTGGTACCTGCGCAGCAAAAAATGGCCGATGGCATCACCCTGGGCCCTAACTTTTACAATTAGTGGCAGCAGTGGGTGTCCTGTGTGCTCAGGCGAACCTGCCCCAGTATCCTTTGGGGCCCTGGGGGTGTCTGACTGCCCCGCTCCAGGAGCGAGCCCTCCAGTGGTGGGGGCAGGCGAGCCACGGCGCTGAGCTGCTCCTCCACGTTGGAAAGTTCTCGGTGAGTCACGGCCACGGATGCAGAAATACCCTCTCTGTTCCTGGTGCTTGGTCCTGAACCCAGTGAAGTCAGTCAGAGCTGTCTTATTGATTCAAGGAGGGTTTGGATCATGCTCTAATTCCATAATAAATAATTTGAGATAATCTGTCCCCCCTCTTGGGCTGAGGGAGCCAAGGAGGCAGGAGCCAGGGATGTGAAAGATGGGATCGCTGGAGGCATGAGTAATTTCCAAAATTCTTCGGTTTGCTACCTGTATTTTTTTTTCCCAGCCAATGTTTTATGTTTCCCTCACTGTGATCAATCACTGCTTTGGAAGGAGCCAGAGAGGCCCCGCTGCCCTGGGCACAGCTCACTCGGGAAGGGGCTTGGCAGTGCCATGGCAGAGCTCAGAGCTGGATCACAGCCCACCACCCTGAGCCTGGGCACGGGGCTTGGAGCAGCAGGGCATGGGCTCGCCGTGGGCTCAGCACTCCCTGTTCCACATCCTATCCCGGGCTGGTGCTCTGAGAGCTGCTGGAGTGGGAGTGGGAGTGGGAGTGGGAGTGGGAGTGGGAGTGGGAGTGGGAGTGGGAGCCGTGCGGGGCTGCGGGGCCGTACCTGCGGCACCGCCGAGGCCTGGTGCGGGGCACGGGCTCCGCCATCCCCTGCGTGTGGGTGCGGGCGGCAGTGGGGCTGCGGGGGCTGCAGCATCCTGTCAGGGATAGGGAGGGTCCCAGCCTGGGCTCGGGGGCAGCTTGTGGGGCTGCGATGGTGCTGGGGGGACGTGCTGGGGCTGCTTATCACCCTCCTGAATTTTGCAGGAGAAAGGCGCCTCGCAGTCTGTTAACCCGTGCGATGCTGGGAAGGGAAAACTTCCCCCAGCCGAGCTGCGCAGGGCTCAGGCGTCGGTGCGGGGGAAGGACAGTGCTGGGGCGGGGGCTGAGGACCCCCTCGGCCGGAGGAGCGCTGGGGGCCGAGCCCTTTACCTGTTCCATGCAGCAGGTCCTGTGTGATTCCTGCTGCAGGGCCTTGCTGCCTCCTGATTTCTGTGCGCTCACTGAATCGGGATTGAAACGGGGACAGAGGCTCCATCCCCGGTGCCGGGACCGAGCACTCTCTGTCGCAGGACCCGCTTCTCCTGCGGAGCACAATCCGCTTTTTAGCACCGAGCAGAGCTCCCTGCCCGCTGGGAACCGCCTCAGCCCCGAACCTGCCGCCGCGGGCGGGGGCTGCAGGCGGGGGGCGAGGGAGGAATCGCGGGGGAGCCCCCGTGGCTCCGGGGCCAGGCGCGCGTGGCTCGGCACGAAGCTGCCCGACGGGAGCGCCGGCTCCGAGCATCCCTGGCGGTCCCGGCGCAGCGCCTGCGTGGGAGCCACGCACCACGTGAGCGTCACAAGCCCATCGGCGAGAGCGGATAAATCCTGAATGGAGCCGCCGCAGACCCATGGAGAGAGAGAGACACCCACACTGGGAAACACAAATTAGCGGTTGACTCAATATCTGGAGCCCGGGCAGGTGTTTCCAGACTGCCGGATAGTCTGCTTGGAATCGCGGCGTTTGGATCCTGATTGTTGCATTTACAGTATGTGGACGCTTGGCAGGTGTCCCCTCGTGTGTCCAGCTGAGGTGTGAGCAGCTCTGGTCGGTGCGTGTCCCCCGTGGCTGTTTCAGTGTCACTTGCTTTGCTCTGTGCCTGCTGTGTCGGTTCGGAAGGGAGGGAAGCACACGGCACTTTGGGGAAAGAGCTGAAGTTGAGAAATAGCTGCTTAGGCTGGTTGGTGTTTTTAAGAAAGTAACAGAACTTTGGTTTTCATCAAACTTAATTAAATTCAGCATCATTAAATGCAGCATCATTAAATGCAGGGAGGCTCCGTGTCCTCCCTGCTGCGTGGTGTAGATTGGGACTGGCTCCATGGCATCATGCGGATCTGAAACAGACAGAAGGAGCAGGAGGATTTGGCCAAGGCTGCTCAAAATACCATATTTTAAGGCGATGTGGTACTTTTCCTTTCCTCCTTCATTCCTCTCATCAGAATAAAGTGCTCTGTCATTTCTGGAGGAGGCCAAGCGTTGCTCTGCCTGCCTCCCTCACAGAGGATGCTCGGCATCCTGCATTCCTCTGGGGTGGGATGTGGGGTGTTTTACAGGGGACACAGATATCTTCTGTCCCAGAGCTGTCCTTTGGCTGAACTGTCCCCCTTGGGCCCATGCTGGCCCCTCCAGTGTCCCCCACAGCAGCTCCAGCACGGCCTTTGCCAGCCAGCAGTTCCTCCCTGCTGAGTCTGGAGAGCTCTCAGGGCTGGTCTTTTGGAATGATCCTGTCTGGATTTAACGATAATATTGCAGGTACCATCAGCTGACCCCACGGCCCTCAGGACCCTGCCCTGTCCTTTCTACTCCTGACCTGCAGCTCCTGCATGGCTCAGTGGTGGATGGATGGTCACTCCTGGAGGCTGCACCCGAGGGTGATTGACCATGTCCCTGGGCCAGAGGTTTTTTTGCAGAGCTCATGAGCTCCTCAAACTCCCCTTGAACATAAGAAATAATCTCTGGTACCTGGGTCTCCCATAGCTACGTGGGCTGTTTGTCCATGTTCTGCCTGCTGTGAGTCTGGTTGTACACTGAGGTCACTGAGCCCCTCACAGGGAGTCCCCAGGGTGGCAGGACCCCCAGCCCATCGGGTGGGACTGAGCAGCATCTCCTGCCCACAAACTGGAACATGCTCTCCTGGTTCCTCTCTCTTAATCCTTGGAGCTGGCTGTATAGAGGTGGCCATCGCTGAATGAGCCCGAGGTACCGAGCTGCCCAAATTTGCCTGACCCACCTCCCTCATTCATCAATATTCCCATCAGTCTTTTCTCTGCCGTTGCCCTGTTTTGCTCCCAATTATTTCATGTTTTATTCAATACTCTCAATAAAGATGTTGTCATAGCTCAGCACTGTCCTGGTAACAGGAGATCCTGTGCAGGAACATCCCTTGGATGACAGGGACTGTCTCTGTGAGCTCCCAGCCCCGTTAATAAAGTGCTGTTGATTCTGCATAATGCAGGTCTTTAACTTTTTCAGGAGAGCTAAATCAAATACCCTGTGGAACTCTTAAATGTATTATGTTACTGACTTCCTTTATCAACTGAATTTGTAACTACGTCAAGAAAAATTTATGAAGTTTGGTAAATCTATTTTCCATGAGGCTGTTTGACATTTGCCTCCTCCCCCGTTCCCACCTCTGCTAACCCACGGGCGGTGCTGGGGACACAGCTCCTGCCATTGCCCATCGCATCACTCCTGGCATTAAACCAGCTTCTTCCGTCTTCTAGAAATTCAACAGAATGCCAAGGTTTATTAAAATCCGTTTTAGATCTTCAGAAGCCTTCTCAGCCTATTCTCTGAATGCTCCTGGGAGGAAGTTCTCTAGTCCTCCTGACTCCATGTTTACACTTTGCAATCGCTGTTTAGCATCCCCCCAGCTCCTGCCAGAATACAGGAGTCTATTTGTCTCCAAGTACAGAACAGAAGTATCTGATGAATAAATAAGCATGTGTCACTTCTGCTCCATGACTGACAGTTACACTGTCATGATCCAGTGGTGGTTTACACCATCAGGAAAGCTCCTTCCAGCACAATGAAAGAATTCCTCCTTGTTTTGCCTTGACCTTTCCGTTACGGGTTTATTTTAACTGATCCCATCAGCTTCTCCCATTAGCCACTTGTGCGGCCTGCTACTTCTCATATCAAAGTCCCTGATTTTTAATTTTTCAATTGAATTTTCCATTGCCCTTTCCAGTAGACCTGACAGGGGTGTGAGGCGCAGGAAAGCACCTGCCCTTGCTCCTGAATTTCCATTTTCCCCCGTTGGTTTTGTCCATGGCTGGTTTTGGCTCCGCTGAGCTGAGCCGGATAGCAGTGAAGGCATTAAATCGGGCTGGAAGCGGCTGCCCTGGCCAGGCACCAGCTCTTCCCCTGCCTCCAGCTCCTCTCAGCCCTCTGAGTGAGGCCAAGCAGAGAATTTCCCCAAGGTGACAGCAAGATTGTTTCTGTTAGAAAGTTATTATCTTTAATTTTTAAAAGCGCCAAGCAAATGTCCCTGAGATTGCAATCACCCATGATGGAGCACTTTTTCTCGCTACTCATTATAGGCAGGTATTTAAGGAGCTGCTCATCCTGTTCCTCTGTCTGGTCAGTGTCTGTGATAGATTCTCATCACCACCCCAACGTGCCACTTCTTGGCAGCGCCTGGTCCAGCTCAGTGCCAGTGCTGGTGATGGTGTGCTAGGGCTGCCAGGTTGCCCTCCACAGCCACGCTGACCACGCTGACCACCCTGCCCAGCGGCCCAGCACCTCAGCACCGTGCCAGTGGTGGTGATGGTGTGGTAGGGCTGCCAGGTTGCCCTCTGCGGCCACGCTGACCATGCTGGCCACCCTGCCCAGCGGCCCGGCACCCCTGGCAAGGCTCCCCACAATGCCACCGGCCATGGCTCTGCCTGGAGGTGCCCGTGAGGAGAGCCCAGGGATGGCAGCTGTGGGGCAGGGGTGCACGGATGGGGACTCAGCGTGGGCTGGAGGGGATGGAGGGGGAGGTGGGGTTGGTGCAGCGAGGCAGGTTTGGGGAGGTGGTGGAAAGGGGTTGTTCACTCTTTGTTACCTGAGGGCTGGGAGGTGTGGAGTTTTCGTGTGTGATGGAAATGGAGGGTGTGGCGTGGTGTGGTGGAGGCACCGAAGGTGAGGTGATGGATGAAGGTGGAGAGGGACAGTTACCTGTTTGAGACCACCTGATGGCTGCAGTTTAGCGCCCAGCGAGTCTTTCCATCAGGAGAGCCTGGAGCAGGGAGAGCCCCACCCCTGGCACTGCCATCACACAGCACTGAACACCTGCCCTGGGCACGGGGCTCTGCGAGGGGTCACGTACGGCACCCAGGCACAAGCTTGGATTTAGGGAATCCCTGAGCCTCCCCTTGGTGGAGGATGTATTGCATAAACGTGAATTACTGTCCTCTAATGGAGATGGAAATGAGGCTGGCTGGACCCTCAGGCTGCTCCAGACCCACGTTCTTGTGGCACATGGCCAAAAGCCACAGAGTCATAAGAATTCTTCTGGACACAGAGGGTCCCGTGCCACTGCCAGCTGGCACCGTGGCTCTGAGCAGCCGTGCCTCCAGCTCCACGGCTGCTTGGAGAGTGTCCGGGGAGGAGCTGCACCTCAGCTCGCTGCCACCAGCTCTGCTTTGAGCAGAGGGTGCAAAATTCACCCTCCTGGGATGCTGCAGTGTTTTCTGGGCAAAAATCCTGACTTGTGGGGTGGGTTAAAGAGCCGGTTCCCTCACTGCCTGTGAGCAGCACGTGATGAGTAAAATGTATGCTGTGAACAGCTCAGAAACAGGCATTTTACTGCTGCATAGGCGTGGTGCAGAGCCTGTCATCTCCGGAGCTGTTCCAGTGTAATAGAGGTGGAAGGCTGAATTTGAATGAGGCTCAAGTGGTTTTTTTCCCATGCAAGGTCACTGGCTCCATGCCGGCTGTAAGTAATTAGGGATGGCTAACGAAGGCTGCGAGCCCCGGTGCCGGTGGCTGCGGGTAGCTGTGGTTTGGGGAGGATGCCCCACGGATGGGTGCCAGATCCTCCGGTTCCAGCGAGGTGGGGACTGGCCAGGAGGTGCCAGCGATGACGTTTGCTGGAGCAGCCAGGGAGCTATGCCCGGCTCCACTGCCAAGAGCTGCGTGGCCTTTGGTGAATCCCTTCTCTCAGCATGAGTCTTGCCTTTTGTAAGGTGAAGCCAGGTGGATTCAGCAGTTCTCACCTCACACGGCTCTGGGAAAGTCCCCCAGCACCCTGCCCGCTGGCCTGCAGGGTGATGCCCTCCCGTCCTCCCTGGTACAGCCCCACTGGGCACGCCGTGCTCTGCACAGGAGACAGGCCAGGTGTGGAGACCTGTCATGCTCTGCTGCTCGGGACGAGGTGAGGTGAGGCAGCCGAGCATTAATCTTGCTCAGTGCTTCTCGTGTCTCCGTGGTTCCTGTTCACATGGGTTTCACCATGGATTTTTAATGAACACAGCGCGCACTTCATAAATAGACATTAACCTCCTTTTTCGGGAAAATCAAAAATGCTCTTAGAATTATATAAATGCACTAATCCGTAAGTGTAGGGGGGGTTGCTCAGTTGCTGCCCGAGGGGTCCCACTTGGCAGGGGGGTTCTTCCCCGCCTCACCTGCTGATGAGTGCCGCTGGCAGGAGGCAGCTTCTGGGGATCCACTGTCATTTAACAGCAGCTGGCGGCTGCTGGGGCTGGGTCAGTCCAAGGCATCCGAGGGGAAAGGCGCCCACCCGTGTCCTGAGTCCCCACAAAGTGTCTGCAGGGAGATGGGGAGGAGGTGGGGAGGGGTTCTGCCCACTGTCCACTCCCTTTCCAGAAGGGCTGCAACACCTACAACCCACTTCAGTCTTTCAAGTCACTCTCGGAAGGAGATTCCCTGAAGCTGGTGGATGCATTTTGGGTTGGTGTGGAGAGGAGGGAGTGGTTGACGTCCCTCCTGAGGGTTCCCAGGTGGGTTTGCTTTGGCTGGTGGGCTCGGCACTGGAGGTTTTGGAGCCGGGAGCCGCTTGCTCTGCGCAGTGCTACGCGGCCTGTGAGGAGCCGCAGCTCCCTCGGGGAGTGCAGCGGCTCCAGATAAGGCCTCTGATTAAGAAGACACCTGCAGTGATAAAGAATGACAGCGCCGGGGTGACAATGGTGCCCGTCCCTCGGCGTGTGTGCTGCCAGCTCTGCGGAGGGAGGGAGGTTCCGCAGGCCAGGCCGGGGAGAAGCAGGGGCTGCATCCCGCTCCGGGACCTGTTACATAACCCCCGGCAAACACCGCCCCTGGCCCGGCTCTGGGTCAGCCCGGGGCACGGGGATGCTGCCGAGTGTTCTGATCCCACACTGCTGTGATTTCCCAGCCTTCTACCTGCAACAGGTATTGAAGTGTCTTCAGAATTACAAGTCCAGGCCAGGGTATGCTGCGTGCTTTGAACTGTCCTGTGCCTTTTGGTTCCTTCCAACCCGAACCATTCGGGGGTTCTAAGATTCTGTAATTGCTTGCCCAGAGAAGTGGAGGGTCTTCTTGCAATAGGCTTTTGGTCCCTTTTGAGATGTGTCAGGACCCCTGGGCTTCACTCATCCCCTGAACATTGCAGGAATCCCTCACTCACTGGTGAGTGGCTGTGCTTGAACCCATCAGGGTTTTTCACAGTCATGGCAGGGAGAGGCAGGAGGGATTGTGGCTGCTGAGCAGGTGATAGGGTGTAATGATTTTCTCAGATATTGCTTGTTTCTTATCTCCTGACATCACAATGTAAAGACAAATCTCGTGCTGTTGGGCAGCAGAGGGAGGCTGAGCTGCTCCTGTGTCAGGTCCTTGGTAATGGTGGTATCTAATCATACAGTCCTGTGGAAATGCCCGGGTGGCAGCGAGGGCAGTGGGCAGCTCTGGGAGCAGGTCAGCCCCTTGGACCATCCTGTCACTCTCCCTGGGGCTCTGTGTGTTTGCTCTTTGCCCAGTGGTGTGTATTGAAGGAGGAGAATTGGGGTGCACAGGAGTCCCAGGATGGGTACAGGCAGCAAGGGGGGATATGTGACCCCCCCAGCCTTTCTGGGGTCGCTGGACACCCACGGGGGTATTGGCATTGGTGATACACCCTGCGAGACTTGGGCAGTAGTGAGCAGTGGCAAAAGGTGGTGTTCAAGGGTGATATTTGTGTTCATGCCTCTCGAACGGTCACATTTCCAATTTCACTGGTGATTTGGTAATTGTCCCCTAATTATACCTTTAATCTTGGTTCGTGCCTGGAATCACAAGGGGAGGGGAGAGCACCCCCAGAGAGATTACCAACAAGCAATGACCCTTTTGAAGTGTGCCTGATTTAACTTATTAAAATCAGTCTTGGCGTGTGCTGCTGGCACTGTCATCAAGCGACTCGTGTCCTGCAGAACTTCCCTGGTCCCAGAGATGGCACCTCCATCCCCCTGGAGAAGCTGGGCTCCCTCCTAACATGGAATGGGAATCCTTCAGGCCAGGCCGGCGCTGCTCAGCTGGATGTTGAACACCAACTTCTTGCAGCTGTACGTGATACCTCAGCATCCCCGATTGCACCACATAACCTCAACCCAGGAGCACTGCAAGGGGCTGCACCGGGTGCCTCCTGCCCGAGCCGGCCTGGGGCTGCTGCCTGGCTGGGAAAGGTCACTGCCACTTGGCGAGGCAGACTGTGGCCTCCCGACAGCTGTCCCTGCCTCGGCCGGGCTGTGTGTCCCTGCCAGCTGAGACAGTCATTCCTGCCGGGATGCTCGGCATTTGTCCGATTGCTCGGCAAAGTCCTCCATTTGCCTGAGCAGCCTCGCTCAGCCCCGCAGCCTTATCGCGGCATAGCAGCTGTGCCACCGGGCCTCACCGGGCTGGCAGCGGGCACCCCTCCAGATGGGCACGGGCTGATCACCCTGCCCTCCCCGGCTGCTCGGGGGATTGGGAGCCTCTCGCAGCCCCGAGGCTCCTTCTCCCTGTGCTGGGAGAATCTCTTGTCGCTCCTCAGCACACTCCAGCCAAAGATGAAAGTGTTCTCTGTACATCAGTCTTTGGCCTTCTCTCCAACGTGAGAAGCTCGGGAAGGATCAGAGTGATCGCGCCTTGCATAGGAAGCAGGAAAGCTGCAGCGGGGTGCGAGACCTCTGAGCTGGGGAGGAGCAGGAGCCGGGGATTCTGCTTCTGTCTCCCATCAGCCGAAGCGTGGCCCTGCGAGGGCAGCGAGGCTGAGGGAGGTGGTGTGCATGTTGTAAATAATTGCATATAGTAACATTAAATATACTCTGTATATTGCCCCAACCTGCCCCAATTCCCACTGCCGCCGCCCCCCGCCTCAGCCTGCAGCAGCTCCCGGGAGCTCAGCCCGTCCCCGCAGGGCCGGTGCCGCCGGCTGAGCTCCGGTGCATCCCCGCTGCCGGTGCCGGCTCGGCACGGCTGAGCTCCGGTGCATCCCCGCTGCCGGTGCCGGCTCGGCACGGCTGAGCTCCGGTGCATCCCCGCTGCCGGTGCCGGCTCGGCACGGCTGAGCTCCGGTGCATCCCCGCTGCCGGCGCCGGCTCGGCACGGCTGAGCTCCGGTGCATCCCCGCTGCCGGTGCCGGCTCGGCACGGCGGAGGTGCGAGACAGACGCGCCGACGCCTCCGCCCCTGAGCCCCGTCTGCCGGCACCACGCTCGGCGAGGCCCTGCGGGACACCGCGGTGTGCGGGACGGAATGGCCCCTGTGCCCTCTGCAGCGGGCCGTGGTGGCATCGGGTGTGTGTGCGGGAGCTGCCGCCCACGGCCCCGGTGTGCTGTGTGTGACACCGCCCGGGCCGCTCCCACAGGGGCTCGGTGGCGGCCCTACGCCTCCAGCAGGGCCTGGTCAGGGCGCACAAGCTCGGTCACTCTTTAGAGATGACTTGCAATGTCACTTTGAGCAGATCTTCCCTATGGGATGAAGAGAAGTCTTCCATAAAATAGGAGAAGCAGAACGTCCCATCAGCCCCCCGGAGCTGTTCCTCGGGCAGGGGCTCAGCCCCGCTGGGCCGGGCTGTGACAGCAGCCTCACCTCCAGCGCAGAGCCTGTTCCAGGGCTGTGAAATCCCCGGCTCTGCGAGACTCCAGCTGAGCACCCAAAGCGAGCAGATGCTTGAGATCTGCATCTCTCCAGTGCTCCACCACCCGTCTGTAAATTTGGGATAACAGTCACAGAACGGTGGAATGGTTTGGGTTGGAAGGGACCTTAAACATCATCCAGTTCCACCCCCTGCCATGGGCAGGGACACCTTCCACTATCCCAACTTGCTCCAAGCCCCATCCAGCCCGGCCTTGGACACTTCCAGGGATGTGGCAGCCACAGCTTCCGTGGGAAACCTGTGCCAGGGCCTCCCCACCCTCACAAGGAAGAATTTCTTCCACATGTCTAATCTAAGCCTCCTCTCTGTCAGTGGGAAACCATTCTCCCTTGTCCTGTCATTCCATGCCCTTGTCCAGAGTCCCTCTCCAGCTCTCCTCAGGGCTGCTCTCCATCCATCCTCCTTCCAGCTCACAGCCCAAACTGCCGGTGCACCTGGGTGCCCTCAGTGATAACCAGGTGGAGCTGCTGGGCTGCATGCAGCTGGGACAGAACCATTAAAGGGCTGCTGCAGGCACAGCCCTCCCTGCATGGATATGTGGTGTGGGCTGAGGGCAACGCCACAGACCCTGGGCATGAGCCAGAGCTGAAAATAGGGGAGTAAAGCCACAGGGGCAGCCCCAGGTAAGTGCCATGGGGCTGGTGGAACTCCTGCTGTCCTCGAGATTGAGGGCAGAGCAGCACCTGGCTGCAGCAGCAGTAGGATGGGCTTGCTGTGTGATTTAATGCAAAAGAGGAAGATGGAAAGCGCTGGGTGAGTGGGAAGCTCTCTGCTGCCACCCATCTCAGGGGCTTTCACGCGTGTCTCCTCTTCCCCTCAGAGCTCTTGTTGGCTCCTGGAAGGGCAGAGCCATGGGGAACTGGGGTTGTTTGGCGTTTGGAATGGCAGGGCCAGGTGGACCTGGGGTTGTTTCAAAGCCCAGATTTTTTTCTAGCAAAATATTTTGTGCTTTGAGCCAGATTTGGGAAGCTGGGTAAGGTGAGGCTGTTTAATGGCCAAGGTGAGGCTGTGAGTGGCTCAGGGACCACGAAGCAGTTTGCCCAGCTCTGACCCGAGTGGAGCAGCTTTGTAGCCAGGAGCAGGGTCCTGCTCCCTGGGCTGGAGGGTGCAGCATGGGCAGGGACATCACAGCCTTAGACAGAGGAGTCCCATGGGCTGTCTGAGGCACGGAGGGTTTCAGGGGCCTGGAGCAGCTGGCTGCCATGTGTTGGGGGCTTTTGGTGCTGTAAAATCCCAAAGTGAAGTGTGATGGATGGGATGCAGCATGTCCTGTCCCTGCCCAGGCAGGGAGCCTGCTGCCAGTGCAGTCCTGTCAAGGGGTTCCCAAACACACAGGGCAGGACAAGTGCTGCGCCATGGGAATGGCTCTGGGTTTCTGGGCAGCTCAAAAGGGCAGCTTTCATCTCTCGGAGGGGGAAGATGAGGTTGGCGTCGCTCACTCGTTCACCAGCAAAGTTCTTTCCTGATGCTCCGTCTGCAGGAGAGTCCCTTCTTGTTCTCCAAAAAAAGCTAAGAGTGAAACTATGGTGCTACTCCTGAATATCGCTTTCCCCATCTGGGGCGTTGGAGCTGCTCCCCGGGGCTGCTTCCCTCCCGCAGATGGTGAGGAGGCGGCGCTGCCTCCCGGCAGGCAGGAGCTAAATCCGTCCGTGCTGGATGCGCTCGGAACCTGCGGAGCCGGGCCGGACCCACACCCCCGGCCAGGGGGAGCCTGGCACCAGCGGGGAGGGGAGCGGGGAGCTGTGGCTCCAGGATGCCAGCACCTCTCTCCCACATCAGCAAACCAGCAGCACAGTGCCCACTGCATTTCCTGGAATAAATAGGCTGTGATGGATCGAGGCCCTTTTAGCACATCAGCTGAAAACTTCAAATATTTATACCAGGAAGATGTGACAGAAGTATAGATATATTTTTTAAAAAGGCAGGTGCTGGAGTGGCAGTCATGTATTCAAACTTCAAATGCTTACCTTCAAATCCATGCTATAAAAGAGGAAGAACGTAATAAATTTAATATCACTTTTTCATGGAAAACAACCTGCCGAGCCTCCTCCCAGGCTAAATGTGCTTTAAAGATTGACTGTGCAGCTGTAATAACTATTGATGAACTGTAAACATGAAAAGATCTCCCTGCTCCCGGCCTGTCAGGAGCATTAGGGTGGAAATGCTCTGTGCTCTGCTCTGGCATGACTCACCGAGGCCTCGGCAAATGTGTTTATTTGTAAAGATCCTTATTTCAGAAATAGTGACCTTTTTAATGCCTCGTGCAGCAAGCTCAGAAATTCGAAATTGCCTTTTGGCGACTGGCTCGTCTCGCTGCAGCTCTGACAGTGCTTTTCATGGCCATTTACATATTTTTAGCCTGGATATTCTGCACTGTGGGGCTCCTTTGGAGAATGATTTGCTTTTCGCAGCCCTGGAACTGCAGTGCTGGGCTGAAGTCAGGCCTGTGCAGAGGGCACAGAGGGGCTCACTGCCCACTGGGCTCCTCCAGCACCTCTCGAGCCTCTGCCCCTGAGCCCTCTCTTTATGGGATGAATTTAGTTACATCCTCCTTCAAACATGGACCAGGGTGTTGGTCATAAATTTAAGCAGCTGCTTCACCTTGAAATAGGGAATATTAAGGGTGAGGAGGCCCTGGCACAGAGTGCCCAGAGAAGCTGTGGCTGTGCCTGGATCACTGGAAGTGCCCAAGGCCAGGTTGGACAGGGCTTGGAGCACCCCGGGATAGTGGAAGGTGTCCCTGCCCATGGCAGGGGTGGGGCTGGATGGGCTTTAAGGTCCCTTCCAGCCCAGGCCATTCTGGGATTCTGTAATGATTCCATGAGTAAGGCTGTTTTTCCAGGCTACTGTACATCACCGCACCAGGATCTCCCTTCCGGCCCTCACGCTGACCGTCACCTGCCAGGCTCTGTGCTGGTCACTGTCCCTGCCCCAATATGCTGCTGGCTGCACCAAAGCGAGTGTGACCGGTGACCTTGTGGCTCTGTGCCCCCTCTGTGTCCCCTTGCTCTGAGTCCCTGCTTGTGCCAGCAGGTCCCAGCCCAAGCCCCTGGAGCAGCGGAGGGGATGCAGCAGCCCTGCTCCAGGCAAGGTGGGCAGAGCAGTCTCTCAGCCTCTCCACCCTTGCCCTTCCCAGAGCAGCATTCCATACGGCTGACGATTGCTCAGCTGGCTCCTTCCACTCTCCCTGGGCTCCGGATGAGAATGTGCTGGATGCAAAATGCCGTGGTTGTGATCAGTTATTTAACATTTCTGGGGCCTGTGACTAACGCTGCTGCGTTGTTTGGTGACGGGCGGTGGCACTGCTCCTTTCTGCTGCTGCTGCTCATCCCAATGCACTGGGGAAGGACGTTTTGATGCTTTTCCGCTGTTTGTTTGAGCCTTTATCAGTGCTCTACAATTCCAAGTTGCTGATTTATATTCAGAGTTATGAATATCGCCTTTCTTCTCTTTGTTGGGCCTGTTTTTATTTTTATAGCTGTTTACTTATTAGCCAGGCAGCTTCTAAACCAATGCAAACTCCCGTCATGGTGATGAGTTTTCGGGCAAAACACTCTTAAATCATTTTCTGTACACAGTTGTGCTTTTATTCTTAAATCCATTCTCCTAAGTGATTTGGCTTGTAATTGTTTTCTGCTCTGTGAATTGACCTCTCAAAGCTCCAGGAGTCTGTGCTGGTGCCTCGGACTCGCCTCTGTGTGCCCATAAGAAGCATAATCAAGCCATGATTGCTTGGACTTGAGCAGCAACTAGTTTTTAATTCTGTGATCCATTCCCCTTCAGCTGTCAACACGGAGTCGAAAATAGCACTCCCCTGTGCTGGATGCCACGCTTCACAGCTATGAAATTGTCATTTATAGGTTTTTAGAAATTCAGAGGACATTTTAATACCGGTGAAGTGAAACCTCCAGCTCCCCATCATAATGCAGCTTCTCTCCTCCTTAGTATAAATAGGTGCTTAAGCAGCCTGGGGATGATCCAGCCTCTGCCAAGCTCGGGGTGGGAGCAGACACCGGAGCACCCACACCCACAGATTCTCTTTGTCTGAATTACTGGCAGCTTGTTTAACCAGAGGATCCCAGGTTTTACACTCTTGACTCTTGGTTTACCCCCTGGTCCCAATTGGACAGATTTTGTCCCCAGTGTTCTGGACATGGAACATGTGGGTCCAACTCACTACTACAAATGAGTGTGTCTGGATCCTTCTGTCAATTATCCAGCTGGCAGCTGGGATCATGGAATGGTTTGGTTTGGAAGAGACCCTAAAGATCAGGCACTCATACAAGGGTCAGGCTGAGAGCTTCTGCCAGCTCTAGCCAGTTCTTGGAGTGGTGGAAAGGGGAGGATGGGGATGAGCCCAAGCCCCCTTTGCCAAACAAGCACAGGGCTCCCACCCTGCAGGACAGACCCACCTTCCCCACTTCCTGTTAGAAAAAGCTGTGGGATCCAGGGATCTCCCAGAGCTGGGCTGGCTTGCCCCTCTTACCATCAGCCAAAGAGGAGGCTGAAAGGCAAACCTTTCCCAGAAGCTCATCAGTTAACCCAAGTAAATCTAAAATGTTCATTAAAGAAGGAGAGCGGGATCCTGTTCCAGCTTCACAGAGGGAGGTCCTGGCACCTCAGGCACTGGGATGCTCGGCTGGGCCCAGGCCTCCCACTCTGCCCCATCTCTTACCATCAGTGTCTCCAAGCAGGCAAACAAACCAATGATCATTATTTTTTTATAATTGCCAGAATTGTATTAATTTAAACAGATAAACTCAATCAGTGAAGCTCATTAATTTCTAGCACATGGCTTATTTACACTGATTCCAGCTGCTCCAGCACTCATTGCGCTCTCATAGGAATGTCAATTACCTTTTAAAATAAAAATCAATGTTTATTCACTGTTAAAGATAAAACATGAAATGATTTCCTAAGACATGCTGATGAGTGCTCTCCTCCCCAGCATCATCCGAGGGCTCCCAGCATTGGCAGCTGCTGCCCCTTGCCATGTGCCACGGAGGGGACAGCAGAGGAGGGGCCACCCAGAACCCCTGCACTCACCTCAGCCCCTGCACCTTCCTACCCCATCTCAGCACCTTCCCAGGAGTGTGGTGTTTTCCTGCCGTGAGCTCCAGCAATGTGGAAGGACAGAGGGAGGAAGGTTGGAAGGATGCAGAGAGGAAGGAAGCTCAGGGGAGCGTGGGGGGAGCCCCTGGAAGCAGCTCCAGAGTGTTACCTGATTACTTTTCTAATGAGAAAAACGAGAAAACCCTCAGAGCAAAGGGCTGGAAATTACCCATCAGCTGCAAACTTTTTTTTCCTCCTCTATTATTCAGAATTGTTTTGCTTTTCTGAACTGCCTTGTGTAGGTTGCACCAACCCCACAGATTCCAGAATGGGAGATGATGAGTCACTGTCAAAATGTAGATTTTTTTTTTTCCCTTTTTTTTTCCCTTTTAACACTGCTGAGGGAGTGAAGTCCCTGTGCCACGCGCCGATCACTGGCACCTCGCGGGCTGGCGCTGGCAGGAGCTCCCAGCCCACCCGTGGTGTGAATGCCAAGCTGTGCCTGCCGTGTCCCCCGTGGGGATGCCCATCACGGGCATCTCCTGCTCCCCACACCCCGCCCAGCCGTGGGGGTGCACAGGGACTGTTCCCCTGCTGTGTGTGCTCAGGTGTGTGCTGGTGCTGGCCTCCGCTCGACCAGCACAGCGGAGCTACCTCTGTCGCCTCCTCGCTCCTGCATTCCTTTCATCTGACTTGGGTTTTTTCCACTGGTGGGTTTTTTTTTTTTATATATATAAAAACAGGAAAAAATGTCCTTCAGAACAGACGTATCTGTGTAGGTGCCTCTGCTCAGCCACAAGCCACCACCGCAGAGAGGGGGAGAGGGTGTGAAATGGAGGTGGAGCCAGATTACACTGGTACCGCCGGGGGAAGCTGGTGTGGGGCTGCTGGGGCGATGGGGATGTGCTGCGGGAGAACTTAGTCCTGGGGAGGAGGAGGATTCCTCCCACTGCCAGGTGTTGATGAGCCCAGCACTCATCCCAACACCAGAGCAGGGCTGGGGGCTCTCGGTTTTTGCCTTCATTCAGCTGCAGTCCAGTGGACTTGGGGCCAACAGATGCATGTGACAGTAACGGTGTGAGGAGTCACAGAGCTGGTGGGATGGCAAGGACAGGTCACCTGGCTCCCCAGGACTTCCCTGCCCTGGTGGAGAATGCCCCTTGTCCTCAGCTCCAGCAGCAATTCTAGTGGGGTTGTTCTGAACTGTGGATCGAGGGCCTGTAGCCATCCCACCAGCCTTCTCTGATGCTCTTCTAAGCTGCTGTGTGTCTTTGAACCCAGGCTGTGTTGAAAATTTTATGATGCAGGTGGCAAACAAGGTTCTGGGGGGTGGCTGGGACCTCCCCAGCCTTCCCCAGGGGCACAGGAGCTGCTCGGTGCCACCTGCTGAGCCCTGTGCAGTGGCCACTGGGTGCTGGCCACAGCTAACACAGACCCAAAACTCCGCAGCTCTGCAATCTCACACCAGGGACCTTGTGCAAAGAGCCTCAGGATCCCTTGCAGAGCCTGGAGCTGGGGAAGGGAAGGAATACGAATGAATTTCTTTCCATCTCTCCAAGCATCTGGGAGGTGGGTGGGAGGTAAAAAAAGATGAGCCCTGAAGTTTTAATTCCTCGGAGATATTTAGGTATCTTGCTCTTGTTACTCAGGGAGTGCAGAGCCTGAGCATCTCCGGGATTGTGCTGCAGGTTCCTTCCTACCCCAGCTCAGCTCCGACTTCTGGTTCTCCAAAATATTAATTTTCAGAGAACTTAGACCATTATGACCCTCCACTTCCTTCAGATGAATTCAGTGTAACACAGTGTCTTTAGGAAGGCCATTACTGGAAACCACAACTTGGGAGATAACTCACTTGGATTTATCAGGAGGAGCAGAGAGCTGAGGACTGGAATGTGACCTTGACTCCTGGCTGAGCCAGTATGAGGGGAGAAAGGAATTTTGTTCTCATCTAAGAGCGGTCTCAGCTCACCCTCCCCAGCCTGAGTCTTCCTTTGCACACACCAGGAACACCCAGAATGGTCCCTGGAAAACTCTTCCACCAGATGAAAAGTAATGAGATTTTAACACCAGAACTGGAGCTCTTTAGTCTTCTGGCCCTTCGGGCTGGGATCGATATTCTTGGCCGTATTTCCACCACTGTAACCGTATTTCCCTCACAACCCCCTCCCCGTCCCCCCAGCCCTCCCTGGCCCTGAGGAAAATGGCTCTGAGAGGAAAACAACCTGAGATCAAATCAATTAATTGCCTCTGCATGTGCCGATAAATGCGGTGCGGGATCTCAGCGCGTACAGCAGAACACGAGTGAGCAGAGCTGGGAAAGCACAAACGCTGCCCTCCGCCCGGGGCTGGGGGGCTCCGGGGGCACTCACAGCATCCAGCGTGGAGCTGCCGGGGATGAGAGGGATCGAAGGATCACGCGTAGCGCGGGATGCAAACAGCCCTGCGGGCGGGGAGGGGAGGGGACGGGAGGGATGCCCGTACAAACCTGCGGCTGCAGAGTGTGAAGTACGAGTTCGTCGCTTCCAAATTAAATCCGGTGTCACCCAAAGGCAGGGCTCGCTGCAGGAGCCTGGGGCCAACGGGCAGGGACAACCTGCAAGGCACCACACGGCCCCCGATCCCATTGGTGATATACACAAAAAGCCCTGAAAGGTTTCCCAGCTGGAGAGGGATTCCCTGGATTAAGGTGGGACCATTACATGGAGAGTTTGACCTGCAGCTGGGTGAGGCTGGGGCAGAACATGGACGGACGGGCTCCCCTCCTGGCCGGGGCTGTGTGGCGGCTGCGGACGGTGAGCGGAGAGGTGGCACCTGCCTGCTGCCACCAACCGATGGCAGAGCTGGGGCTGCTCACGCTGACCCCTCCATCTGAAGGAGGGCACAGGCAGGTCTGGTTTCTCCCTGCTGACCGGGGCTGGGGTGGGCTCGGGGGCTCGGGGCTGGCTGATCGGGGCTCCCAGCACAGCCTCTGGCGCTGCGCAGAGCCGGCTGCTGCCGTGCTGGGCTCTGGCAGGGAGGTGTGGCGATAAGCCAAGTTAGCTAATTGGGATTCATACTAATAGGGAGAGGAAATTACTGAGATCCACCATCGAGACAGCCGAGCAGGGAGTGGGTACCGGCGGCAGCACCGCCTGCGCTGGCGCTCGCCCGGCCGCAGATGAATCAAACCCGGGGCTGTGACTCAGGTTCCCAGCATGAAGCCCCGGCACAGGCACGGCCGGTGCCTGGGAAAGGGTTCAGGAGCAGGGTGGGGTGTGCTGGAAACAGCAGCCTGATATGCTCCTGGCCGGGAGAGGAGCCCGAGCGCTGGCAGCACCAGCAGCGGTGGCTGGGGGGAGGCAGCAGCCGCCAGTCCGGCCTGTCCAGAGAGCACAAGCCATGCTGGTGCCCAGCTCTGGAGGCACAGCTGGGTGCTGGGAAGGTGCACCCGGGTGAGGCACTAGCAGGGACTGTGAGTGCCCAGAGCAAGGGGCTGGGCCGGTGCCAGAGCCAGAGTACATCCCCCTGAGACACCACCCCAGCGTCCTTTACCCAGGCCCAGCTGTAAAGCCAGGAGAGGAGCACATGGAGTTGCATCTGCTGGCACCGGGGGACGGGGACCTGCTGGCTGAGGATGTGACGTGGCCTGACTGCTTTGGGGGCTGTGTCCTGAGCCAGGACCCCGAGCAGCTGCCTCAGTCATCCCTGGAGTCATTTCCAGCTGCAGCTCCCAGGGGCAGGATTCCCTCCCTGGGGAGCATCTTGGAGGTCAGAGGGGGCTTTTTGGGATGGCAGCCTTATTGTGGTGTGTGTTTGGAGGCTGAAGTTGTGTGTCAGGTGGCTCAGCATTGCCATGACGACGAGCATCAGTTGGTGAACAGAGGGAGTAAAGGAGACAAAATGAATGTCAGAGTGTGAATAGATGCTGTGGAGCCGGGGCTGCCCTCCTTCCCGGCCCCTCCCCTGGGCAGCTGGGCCTGTTGCTCTGCCCGTGCCTGCTCAGCCCGGGGCTCCATTGGTGCAGCCCCACTCTGGCAGTGCCTGATAGCTGCAGAGCAAAGGGACATGTTGGGGGCAGCTCTGGGATGTGTGGGGCAGAGTCTGCTGGCTCTGGGTACTGGGAGAAGGTGGGTGAAAGCCCAAAGCCGAGAGGAGGAGGAAGAGGAGGAGGTTGGGGGCTGTGCTGTGGAGTTGTGTCCTCACCGTGCCCAGTGCAACCCCTTTTCCCACAGTTCCCAAAGCAACGGGAGCAGGCGATCTCTCTCAGATGCTGTGTCTCCCTCTGGATGACAGCTTGCCTCCTCCAGAGCTTCACCTTCAGGCTTTAATTGATGCCTGTCATGCTGCTCAGCTCCCCCAAGCACAGCCTGGGAGCGTGCCACCGTGCAGGACACCCTGAGGGTTGGCTTGTCCTGTCTGAGGCCTTGGTCCCTGGTGACACATCCTTCTGGGTGCCGTGGCAGAGGGGATGGAGCCAGCACGACCTGACCACATGCTCTAGAGCCTGGGTGGTGAGGGGGCTGCCCTTCCTCTCGGGAGATGCTGCAGTTCCTCCCACCTCTCCCTGCCCCTTGCTGCTCCAGAGCAGTCCCACACTGTGTCTCAGTGTCCCCATGTAGAACATGAAGGCTGCTGCACATCCTGGCCAGCACAGGGTTCTGAGCATTTCCTGGCTTGTTTCTCCCCAGGAACCTTCCGAGGAGTGTGCAAGAAAATCGACCACTTCCCTGAGGATGCAGACTACGAGCAAGACACGGCCGAGTATCTCCTCCGTGAGTCTGCTCCCCCATGGCACACATCCCCTGGGTCCCCTCACACACTGCAGGGCACCTCCTTCTTCTCCCCCGGCTTCACCCAGCAGGAAGCTGAGGGGTCAGGGCCCCCCAGGCTCCTTGTGCAGCAGCAAGGACCCTCTGGGTTACCCAAACATGGCTGTGCCACGTTGCAGTGCCACGTGTTAATGGCACGTCAGCCTGGCACTCGCTGTCCCCACGGCTGGTCCCAGCAGCTGGTGCACAGCCTGAGTCTGTTGGTGTCCCCCCATGGAGGACTGGGACCCTGCAGGCCCATGGTGCAGCACCACAGGGACACGTGTTCATGCCCTGTCCGTGCTTGTGTCCCTGTTCCCCGAGCCTCCAGCCAGGCTGGATTTGCCTGGAGAGCACAACAAGCATCTGCCGTGTGCTCTGCTGGCGGCAGGCAGGCACAGGGAGACAGAGGGAAGCTGAACTGGCAGCTTTCCGGGGAAAAGTGGGGCCTCCTGTCTCAGGGACCAGCAGAGCTTCGGGGCAGAACCACAGGCTTTCACATAGAATCCCAGAATGGGCCAGGTTGGAAGGGACTTCAAAGCCCAACCAGTGCCACCCCTGCCATGGAGAGGGACATTTCCACTATCCCAGGCCGCTCCAAGCCCTGTCCAACCTGGCCTTGGACACTGCCAGGGATGTGGCAGCCATGGCTTCTCTGGGCATCCTGTACCAGGGCCTCCCCACCCTCACAGGGAAGAATTCCTTCTGTATATCTCACCTAAATTTCCCCTCCTCCAGGGAAAAGCATGGGCAGCCCCAAGGCTGGGTGAGGGTGACCCTGCAGACAAGGGACACTGTCCCCTCAGAGCTGGGCACACACGTGTGTGAGCACGTGCTAGGCACCAGTGGCAGAGGCTGGGCACAAGTGACACCCCTGACATGCAGAGCCACACGTGTGCCAGACTGCGGGCCCTGCATGCTGAGGGCTCATCCCAACCCCTGCGTTTCCAAACCACAACAGACAGCAGCAGGGGGGCAGTGGCAGCCCTGGGTGCTCTCTGAGCTGCTGGGGCAGGAAGGAATCCCGGGAGAAGGGCCCTGTGCCCATTGCCTGGTGCTCAGCCCCAACCCCCTGGCTGACCCAGCTGCTGCTCAGCCAGTTGTTGCTCTGGACTCTCAAATTTCCACATCTCTGCTCACCCAGCAGAGAGGAGAGCGAGTTTAATGAAATGGCTTTGCAGTTTTAGTAGATTAGTGTTGAAGTTCTCCCACCCCCTCTCACATTAAAAGTAAAAAGTCTATTTTAAAGCCCCCAGAGTGGAATTTTAATCGAGCTTCTCTGTATTTCTCTGCTTTAATAACAGCCCTAATCGAGGCATGAGAGTCCAAACCAAGGCACAGTGTATTTTTGGTGCAGCAGGTAGTGATCTGCTGCATTCATTACTCTCTACTGTCATTTTGGAAGCTGATCCATGCAAGAAAGTCCCTTCTTTGTGTAGTGCCCAGTCAGTGACTGCTGTCAGTGCTGCCAGAGCTGATCCTGTGGGATGGAGCCCAGCATCAGGGTCACAGCATTGTCCAGGCTGGGTTCTGGGACCTTGGCATTCTGTTCATTTTGAAAATGTTCCTCCCCTACATCAGAAAATTACTTTTGGTTGAAATTGAGGTATGATAATTTGTAAATTTTTACTTCCAAAGCAGCTGTGATAGTTTGGGCCCCATGGGAGAGGTTCCTGACCATGTGGTTGGCAGTTCCTCACCAGCCTGGTGAGATCAGTGGGATTTCTGCCAGCCCAGACTCCAGAGGCACTCCAGCCAAAACCTGAGGGTGGTGTATTTGGTAATGGGAAGGTAAATTGATGGTGCTGACTGTGTGACTATGCTGGAAGACATCATTCCTTGATCTAACCTAGGAGGGGGAAACAAACAATTGGGGTTTAAGCTGTTTTTATGGCTGGAATCACAGGATCTGCAGGGCTGGTGCTGGGCTCCAGAGCAGCTCAGGGACAGCAGAGATACTGGGAAGGAATTCCTCCCTGTGGGGGTGGGGAGGCCCTGGCACAGGTTTCCCACAGAAGCTGTGGCTGCCCCTGGATCCCTGGAGGTGTCCAAGACCAGGCTGGACAAGACTTGGAGCTAGTTGGGATAGTGGAGGGTGTCCCCGCCCATGGCAGGGGGTAGCACTGGATGGGCTTTAAGGTCCTTTCCAACCTAAACCATTCTGGGATTCCAGGACAAGCAGAGGATTAATGGTGGGAACTGGTGCTGGGTCTCCCCATCCATCCTGGCAGCCCAAGGGGTGCCCTTACACAGATCCTTCCCAGGTGCTGGTGTTGGTGCAGGGGGCTGATCCTGCCCCTCTCCCTGTCCCACAGGTGCAGTGAGAGCATCCAGCATCTTCCCCATCCTCAGTGTGGGGCTGCTGTTCTTCGGGGGCCTGTGCGTGGCCGCCAGCGAGTTCTACAAGAGCAAACACAACGTCATCCTCAGCGCCGGCATCTTCTTCGTCTCTGCAGGTAGGAGCTGCCCAGGTGGCTCCTCCAGCCTGGGGGGACACAGGGGAGGGAACAGGAGGTGGGGTGTGGGTCCTCCAGCACAGAGGGGTTCTGAGGTTTGAGAGCTGTTCCATCCCTGTGGGAAAATCCCCATTGCAGTGAAAAACTGTCAGGAGTCTCTGGCTACGGTCACTGTGCCAAGGACTTCAAGTGCCCCCCCTGCTCTGCCTCGAGTAGAGCCTGTGTGGGGGCCGCAGCCCAGGAGGGGCTCCCGGAGTGCAGCCATCCCACTGGGGGTTAGCAGGCCCCAGGACAGGGACTGGGTGCTCTGCCCTCCATCCTGGACAGTCAGTGGGCATTGTGCCAGCAGCAGCAGGAGCAGGCAGAGGGGCTGCCACAGCCCCACATGGAAATCGCTCTCTGGAGAGGCTGTTCCTGCTGGATTACTCATTTCTCTGTGCTCTTCCCCAACGCTTCCCCTGATTATCGCGTGACAATGTCTTTGTCTCAAGGAACTGCTCTATTTTGTGTTTTTCTTCTCCCCACAAAAAGACAAATGACTCTCCCTCCTTGGCTGGCAGGAGCTGCTGATGCAGATGAGAAAACAGCAGAGAGAACATAATCGATTCATTAAGTAAATCTGGGAATGCACCAGCCTCTTCCCAGCCTGCGGCACAGCCCCGCTGGCTGCCCCTGTCCCAAACAAAGCCTCAGGGCTCCACCAGAAATGGAAAGAGACGGAGTCATTCCGGCTTTTCTGTGCTCCCAGGGCCATGGCAATCTGGGGTTCATGCTGGGGGATCCCCCTGTGCCCCTTGGGTTGTCTCTGCTGCTGCATGGCACCAGCTGGGCTCATGTGTTCACTGCTCAGCAAAGCAAAGCACAACCAGCTCTTGAAACGTCCTTTTTCTAGACAAAATAGTGGTTGTTCCTCCTTCCCTTCCGATATCCAGGAATATACAGGAATACTGGGTGTAAGGGAATATATGGGTATCCTGGGACATCAGCAGAGCTCTGCAAGGGGATTTGGCCCAAGTGTGCTGGCAGAGGGGTTGGTGCCCTGTGGGGACACATCCCCCCATCCACTCCTGCCACTCAGGTGAGCACCTGTCCCGCTTGTCCCCCCTCTGCAGGTCTCAGCAACATCATCGGGATCATAGTCTACATCTCAGCCAATGCAGGGGACCCGGGGCAGAGCGACTCCAAGAAGAGCTACTCCTATGGCTGGTCCTTCTACTTTGGAGCGCTGTCCTTCATCATCGCCGAGATGGTGGGGGTGATCGCCGTGCACATGTACATCGAGAAGCACCGCCAGATCCGCGCCAGGTCCCACTCGGAGCTGCTGAAGAAGTCGGCCTTCACCCGCCTCCCCCCCTACAGGTACCGCTTCCGCCGGCGGTCCAGCTCCCGCTCCACTGAGCCCCGCTCCCGGGACATGTCGCCCATCAGCAAAGGGTTCAGCACCATCCCCTCCACCGACATCTCCATGTTCACCCTCTCCAGGGATCCCTCCAAGGTTACCATGGGGACACTGCTCAACTCGGAGCGGGACCACGGTTTTTTACAGGTCCATAACTCCATCCCCAAAGAGTTCAAGGAGTCTTTGCACAACAACCCGGCCAACAGACGAACCACGCCGGTCTGAGGCGGGCTGGGCCGTGGGCAGGCTGCATGGCATCACCCTTGTGACGGTGTAACCTGTGAAACCCCGTTTTTAAGGACAAACCCAGAGGCTCCCCGTGCCCCCACCCGGGGGGCTGGTTTTTCACTCCTGAAATGCCACTGGCCAGACCAGGCCACTGCGCCCGCGGTGGGAGCGGGACCCCCAGCGGGGAGGGGATGGGGCCGCGCTGGGACCCTGGCCCTGGTGCCCTGCGGACTGAGCGGGCTCCAACCCCCTGGGACAGCGGCTTCCTGAGGTCTCCATCGTTTGTGTGATCATAACCGCAGTGTTCCCGTAGCTCTGTGTCCATGGAAATGCTGGCGATAGCCCTGTCTGTGAGAACCCTTAACCCGGTAGTTACATTTAAGTGGAATCGCCTGGAAGTCCGGAGCTGGAAGCACTGAGTTAGTGCCGGAGCGATGCTTGTGTTCTGAACCCCTTTCCCTGTCATGCTGGATGGAGTGCTCGGGCTGGGTTCCTCTATGGCGTTTTGTGCATGCATTAAATAGCTTGGAATTCAATTTTGTCATGTTGGGTTGGAAGAAACATCCTTTTGCAATTTTCTGTGGTCTCGAAAGGGCTTATTTCCTTCCTTCCTTCCTTCCTTCCTTCCTTCCTTCCTTCCTTCCTTCCTTCCTTCCTTCCTTCCTTCCTTCCTTCCTTCCTTCCTTCCTTCCTTCCCTCCTCCCTTCCATTAAGGCCATGAAAGGACTCAGGAGCAGAATTACTCCAGTGACTGGTAGCAAGTATCCAGCGTTTACTTCACCTCTAATGTTGCAAGAAAATGAATTACTTCCCTACAGTTGATACACAT
Source organism: Monarcha castaneiventris obscurior (assembly GCA_026261815.1). Classification (NCBI taxonomy): domain Eukaryota; kingdom Metazoa; phylum Chordata; class Aves; order Passeriformes; family Monarchidae; genus Monarcha; species Monarcha castaneiventris. The sequence continues at coordinate 7,106,638 of JAMPIT010000856.1, read as the reverse complement.
GCAGTCAGAGATGACTGTCTGGGCACAGCCGAGGGGGCAACGCGTGACCGTGGTGCTGCGGGAGCGGCTGCAGCCGCGTGCGGATGGGATGTGATTCCCTAATGGCTGGGAGATCCATGAGAAAAACAATAAAATTGTCCAGTTTGGCAAGTTCCTTGGCTGAATAGGTTGCACTGACCCTGCTGTGGGCACTGGAGGACTGCGCACCGTGGCCGGCAGGGAGGAGGGAGGTCAGTCTGGGACTGCCAGGGAGTGTGTGAGCAGACAGAGGTTTGGCTTTAAACTCTCCCGCTGGAGCAGAGCTTGTCTAAGCAGAGGCAGTTTTGAAGCAGTCGGTCTGTGATGATGTGTCACTTAATTGAAATCTTATTTAACCTTCTGACAGAAGTGACAGATTCCCACAGGGTCCCCGGGGGTGATCTGGGGCCAGCAGGACTCTCGTTTACTCCGCTCTCGGCAGAAGGGGAACATCTGGTGTGCATTGTGTGAGTCTGAACAGCCTTGCCCTGGGTCTGCTGCCCAAAGTCAGAGCATGGCTGCTCACGAGGCACATCCTAATCCTTCCTGGGAATAATGGGCAGGCCACTGGGAACCCTGGCACAGGAGCTCTGCTGAAGTGAAATCCTCCCTGGAGCTCCTCAAGCAGCCTCAGCAAGGGCTGCCTGTCCCTCAGCACAGGGCTGCAAGCTCTTTCTTCACAGAATCACAGAATGCTTTGGGTTGGAAGGGACCTTAAAGCTCATCTCATTCCAACCTCCTGCCATGGGTAAGGACACCTTTCACTATCCCAGGCTGCTCCAAGCCACATCCAGCCTGGCCTGGGACACTTCCAGGGATGGGGCAGCCACAGATTCACTGGGCTACCTGTGCCAGGGCCTCAGCACCCTCACAGGGAGAATTTCAACTCCCTCACCCTCATTTGCTACTCTTGCAAAGGGACTTGTTCGAGAAAGCTGATTCAGATGCTAATTAGGCCTCTTAATTGCCGTAGTTGCTGATTGCATGTGTTAAAAACAGTCAAAGGAGAGTTGCACCCCCATCTTAGGGCAATATTTAAAAGCAAAGCAGGAAAGGGCTGGCAGTGCTAAACACGGAATAGAATGGAGGGGAATAGTTCAGCTGGAAGGGACCTACGATGACCATCTCGAACTTCCTGAACAATTGGTTTTGATCGGGACTGACCAAAACCTAAATCATGGCCTTAAGGGCACTGCCCAAATGCCTTTTCAACCCTGTCAGGCGTGGGGCACCGACCCAGGCAGGATCTGAGCACCCTCGGGGCACAGGAACGCTGCGGTGCAGCCGCGGAGCCGCAGTGCCGGGGCCGTTTGTTTGTGTTTATGGAGGCAGAGCGGGCAGTGATTGAAGGTGTTTACTGCCACGTGTAATATCTTCCCTTTGTGCCGATGTCTTTCCCCTGGAAGAGAAAATCAATACCCAGGCTAAATCTGGAGGCTTCAATATTTCTCGGAGAAGTGCAAATCAATATGGATTTCTTAACAAGTTTAATTTCAATACCTGAAAGTGCACATTCTGCCTATTTCCTGACCTTTCCAATCCCCAGGGGAGGAGGATTAAAGAGATTTGTTCAAATTCAACGAATTGAATCAGCAAATGCCCCATTACCTTGTTTTCTTTCCGCCAGACCTTGATAAACAGTATGATAGCCCATCGTCTACGCGTGGCTGCCAGCGCCGTTCCGACCACAGCCGTGCCGACCCGCCGGGCATGGCAGTGCCTGTAGCCACCTTCGTGGGCACAGCAGCCCAGGGTGGTGACAAAGGGGCCAGGTGTCATGTGAAGATGCACCCGCTCCCCCTCCTCCGAGTGCCAGCGGACCCACATCCCACCAGTGATCCCGATCCTCCCCTTGCTCCCGAGCCGGCTGATTTATGGTGCTGCAGTGCTCTATATTTATCCTACAATGGCTTTGTGCAGCGTTAGATCATCGTGGGAGCACTGTAAACACTGCAAAATGAGCGCGAGCGTGTGGGCACGACTGGCCAGAGCAGAAGACCTGGAGTGATTCAGTCTTTGCCCTTGGAATGATCCCACGGACAGGAGAGCGAGGAGCGTCCATCCGACAGCGCAGGAAACCTGTTGTGTCAGCGTTTGGTACAGCAGGGGCTGCCACTCGCGGTCACTCACAGCTCCCTGCAGGCTGATCAGCACTGGGCATGGTGGGGACACAGGGCTGGGGGCTGCCCCCATGGGTGCGGATCCAGCCCTGCAGCCACAGAGGACTCCGGCTGGGGGAGCTGGAGATGGCTCCGAGTCACGGCTGGGGCGCTGCTTTGCCGGTCCCCGTGGGCTGCCGTTCCCGTTTGCCTCCCAAGGGAGGGGTTTAATTGCTGTGTTGGTGCTGTGATGACAAACCCGGCGGCGAAGCGCTGTCAGCCTGCGGGAGCTGGTGCTGGCACGGAGCCCGCGGCGGGGAAATGGCAGCTGGGTCCTGGCTGCAGCACAGAGCTTTGCATTTCACCCTTTTTTCCCTAATTTCACATCTACATCAGGGCAAACGCACTGCCCTCTCCGGGGTTTGCTGCAAGGCAAACTCCCTAGTCCCTATTCCTGCAGGCTGTTCCTTCTTCAAAATCATCCTTTGTTCTTTCTGGCTTTGATTTTTTGGGGGATTTTTACTGTTTGCCATAGCTCATGAGAGTCCGGGTAAGGCCATACCATTTATATCGTGTGATGATTATTTACTTGACGAACAGTAATGGTTTCTGTGGTGCCATTACTATATGTCATCTAAATCCAAAGGCTGAGGTGCTGTAAAGGACAGCCTTTCACTGGGGGGTAGAATAGTTTCTCCAGCATCGTTATCCTGCGCATCCGTAAATCTCTGGCTGACCACAGCCACTAAACCTAGCTCTCGAAAGTTCCCCAGAAAATTTTCAACAGATAAGACCTTCACCTGCTCTTTACTAATAAACTCCTGTCCCTCTGCCATTAACCACCCTCCAGTCACTAGAGGAGAAAATCCTCCTTCACCACCTGAGCTGGTGTTGGAGAAGGTCAGCGGGAGCTGGGGATGTTTGGGGACAGGAGCTCTGTGCCTGTGGCTGCTGCTCTGGGGCTGCTCCAGAGCTGAGGGAACCCTGACAGGTGCCCTGGGTACACCACAGGAAACAGTGATACAGGTAAATGCAATTAGGAATTAATTACCACAGGTTCTCATTGCCTGCTCCTGGTGTTCCAGTACCTGAAGGGAACCTGCAGGACAGATGGAGGGAGACTATTTACAAGAGCATGTGACAGAACAAAGAGGAATGGCTTCAAACTGTCAGAGAGTAGATTTAGATTAGATATTAGGAAAATCTCTTCCCTGGGATGGTGATGCTCTGGCACAGGTAGCCCAGTGAAGCTGTGGCTGCCCCATCCTTGGAAGTCCAGGCCAGGCTGGACAGGGCTTGGAGCAGCATGGGATAGTGGAAGGTGTCCCTGCCCATGGCAAGGAGCTGGATGAGATGCTGCTCTCACTTTGCTGAATTGAAGTTTCAGCTTCTTTAATAACCTGCAGGTCCACTGGAAAATTGTGACAAGTGGCATCAAGAAGCAACTCGGTAAGTTTATTTTGATGAAATACAATAATTATCATGCTTAGCAGCTGTTGCTATTTAAAATAAGAAAAAACGGGGCTTGCATTGAAAATGTTTTGTAAACCATGTGCACCAACAATCTGTTCCAATGAAACCAGCCATTATGGAAACGGTATAATAGCAGGAGCTCATTATGGAAAGTTAAATTGCAAATCATATTTTGTTTCAAATGAGCTGGATGAATGCATAATTTTCCTCAAAGAAAAAGTTTTGTAGTTCTGATCCTCCTGCCAAGAGCTGAAGCTCTTGGGCTGCAGCTGCCGGGGCGGCCTGATTGTCCATTTCAAACTGCAGGAAGTTTGGGTTTCAAAGGAAGATTTGAAGAGAGAAAAGGGGAGAAAAAAAAAAGTGAAGGAATAAAAGGCAGAGCAGTGGGAGCTCCTATGTGAGATTCTGGTGGTGCAGGGTAGGTTTAAAACACACCAAGGGCCTGTGCAGGGCTGATCACATGTCCCTGTGCTGGAGCCAGAGCCTGCACCATGGGCAGAGTGGGTTCCCCAGGAGCTGCTGTGACAGCCGTGGTGCCAGCCCTGCCTGGGAAGGGCAGCACGTGCAGTGTCACTCAGGCTGGTGGGGTGGCAGCTTGAGCATGGTCCTGGGGTCACCCTGAGCTCTCCCATGGCACAGCACTGAGGGGGCTCCATGCAGCTGCTCCCTGAGCTCTGCCAGCTCTGGCTTCAGCCAGGCTGTCACCGAAGCCACAGAGCCACCTCCCAGGTGACAAACCCCCAGCCCTGCAGAACCTGCTGCAGGAGCGCGGCTGCTGTGGCCACAGCTCTGGTGGCTCAGTGCTTGCAGGGCTCTAACACATGGTGCCTCGAGCCCAGAGACCTGACCTACAAGTGGTGGCACGTGAGATGCCACATGAAGAGCTAATGGCATTTCCTTGTCGTGAGGCAGCTCCGGGGACAGGCAGCGGTGGCACAGGGGACACGGAGCCTCTGCTCGTGGCTGTGCCACTGTGATGTAGCCACTGGGAAGGGATGGGCAGGCGGTCACAGCCAGACCCTCTGCCATGGGGGCCAAGCCCAGAAACTGCCCAGAGCCTCCCTCTGGGTGGGACATGCTCACCACAGGTGACTCTGTCCCTTTTGGCAGGGGCACATGTCACAGCTGCTGTGCTCTGAGCGCGAGGTCCTTGTGCTGGGGTCACCTCCAGCTGTGGTGCTGCCCCTCTCCTGCATCCCAGGCTGCCCCCGTGGCTCACTCCAGGCACTCTTGGAGTGCTCCAGTGTCCCCCAGCCACACTGCCGCATCCAGCCCAGCCCAGAGGCAGTTTCATTAAATATTAAATCCAGCAGCTGCTGGCAGTGTTGGGGGGTGGGTAAAGACAGCAGAAGCAATTTGCAATTAAAATGTGTTTATCTTAGGAAAGAAGTCCCGGAAACTTGTAATTAAAATGTTCATGCAAAGGGCAGGATTTCATAGCCTGAATCTTCAGAAATCTTAGTGAAACATCAGGGGCACAGGTGAGGCTGGCACAGGACAGATGGGAGCCAATTCAGGCAGTGCTGGGTAGCCAGCATGGTGGTGGGATGGTGGGGAACCATGTTTAGCATGTCTGGAGCAGCCCCACCAGCTTTGTAGAACAAAAGCCCTCGCCCAGGCACTGTGCCCAGCAGATGCAGGAGGGCAGCAGTGGATGCAGCTCCTCCCCTGGTGATCCCTGGCCACATCACTGCCAGGCACAACCAGGGTGGCTGGGATGGCTCCTGGCAAATACCTGTTGGGCTGCTGCTTTCCCCAGCACCCCCCAGTCCTCTAGGGGTGTTTTTGTGCATTTCCAAGCTTATTTTTCCGCCAGTTACAGCAGGTAGGAACTTCTCATGCAGAGCAGGTAATATGAAAACATTTCCTGATTTGGGAGTTGTATAATCACAACCTCAAGCTTCCCCTTTGCTCGTCCTGCAGCAGCAAAGTCTGGGTTGAGAGTCTGAATTTAGATCCTCTTCATATTTATTTCATAGTGATAACGAGAAAAATAAATAGAAGTAGAAGAAGGGCATTGGGCTGGCTCTGGGTGAGTGGAGAAGCCATAAATCATTCTCAGAGTGTGTCCCAGAGGCTCTCACCTCGGGGCTCAAGTGCCTTTTAACCTCCTAGACTGTGGAAACCCTGCAGCCAGTGCTGTTGAGCTCCAAAAGAAGCTTTTGGGGAAGTTTTTCTCAGCTGAGATAGAGCGAGTCCCCTGCACTGCTGCCCCTCTCCCAGCCAGCCCCTTTAGCAGCCTCAGCTGCAGCCTCTCCTGGCTCTTCTCCCATTCCTTGCTGCTGATCCAGGTGGCAGGGAGCTCTGGAGTGCTGGAGCTGCCCCTGCCCTAGGTTAACTGAGACTGCCAGGATGCCAGGGCATAAAACCCAGAACAGAGAAAATTATATTAAACTGTGAAAGAAATAAATTATTTCCATATTGTCTGTGTTTTGGACTAAAGGAAAAAGTCCACAACTCCATCAATTTGACTTTTCCTGCCAAGCCACAAAGTGGCAGGCGGTTCATTAGCTTACATCATCACTCCTCAGAATGTAATTATCTTTAAAATGAATAAAAATATAAACCCCACTGATCAGAGGTTGCTAAGGGCTCTACATGTTCAGCATGCCCCCTCCAGCACCCTGAGGGTGTTCAGTTATCCCTGGTGTGCCCAGCCTGGGGACAGCCTGGGGTGTTATGGGGTAAGGGTTTCCTGTCTGTGTGTTGGGGATGTCACTGAGCAGACCTGTCCTGGTGTCCAGACTTTTCCACCTGCCTTCTCCTGCCCTCTCCAGAGAAGCAGCTGGGAAGCCAGAACCTTTCCTTGCAACACAGCAAGGAGCAGGTGATTGGATCAGGAGCTGAAGGAGCAGACGCTGCCGTGTTTTTGCAGGGTCTTCAGAGAAAGAATCAGAGAATCCCAAACAGGTTTAGGTTGGAGGGGACCTTAAAGACCATCTCATTCCACCCCCTGCCATGGGCAGGGACACCTTCCACTACCCCAGGTTGCTCCAAGCCCCATCCAATCTGGCCTTGGACACTTCCAGGGATGGGGCAGCCACAGCTTCTCTGGGCAACCTGTGGCCAGTGAAGTGTTGGTCAAGAGCATGGGTGGGTGCCACAGGCTCGGGGTGAGCTGGGTGCTGGACCCTCCTGGTCTCAACAACGGTGTGACCCCATGATGGAGCTAACAGGCTGGGCTGAGGAAGCCAGGGGAGGTTTTGGTCATGGGATGGAGAGTTCAGCACAGCACCCATGAAGGTGCAAATCTACCACTGCTCTGCATCCCCTCCAAGCTCGTTAGTGGAGTCCATTAAATCTGGTGGTGCGAAGCACAGAGGGAAAGGAGTGTGAAATCTGCCTGCAGGGCTGGCCAGAGCTGCTGGACACTGGCAGTGGGACAGGCCTCAGAGGGAACTCTGGCAGGAGCCACCATTGTTGAATATTCATCTGTAGGAAATGGTTATTCATGAGCACAATGAAGATTATCATTCTGAATTCCGAACTACTCAGCCCAGCTCCGTTTGATGTGGCGAGGCTCTCACAGTGCATTTGCATTAGAGAAAGCATTACTACTTTTGATGAGGAGAAGGATTACAGGAGAAATCTGCATAAATTTATTGGTAAATGTCATTTAGCATGTGTCCAAGTGTAATTCATCACAGGGTTGTAGTGCAGCCTGGTGACTCACACAGGGCTGGAGTTTTTCAACAGACAAATAAATAACCCTTGGGACAAAATTACCTTATTGATATTAAATCACTGTAGTTGCAGGTGAGCAGAGCTGCTTGGGACAAGGCCCTCAGGGAATGCCAGTCCTAGGGGGATGAGTGATGGGAAATGCCAGTCCTGGGGGATGCTTGCTGCTCTTCCTCTGCCTGCTGAGCCTCACCCAGCTCTGCTCGTGTGCCACCAGCCCACCCAGCACCACAGCCCTCTCCATCTGCCTCCAGCCTCACTGCTCCCTCCTGGCACAGAAACGTGCTGAGGACTTATCCCAGCTGCTGCTCCAGCAGTCAGGGACATCCCTGTGCTCCTGGTTTCCCTCCTGGAGGCCCCCACAAGCCCAGCCACTGCCAGGGGCACTGAGGGACCCACGACTTCCTTTCCGAGGAAAGGAAGTCACCAGCTTGGTGCCCACAGGCCCCTTCAAGGCTCTGTCGGGGTTCATCCCACAGCTGCAGGGGTTTTTGTGTCCTTGATTAACTCTCTCCCAAGGGATGTGTTTACCCGCAGCCAGCGGCACATCCAGCTGCCTCAGCTTTGATCTCGGATTTCCCTGTGTGATGTAAGGATGTTGTACATGTTGGCTCTGATAGGGTGAGGACTTTCTGACAGCCAGCACCTGCCACAGCATCTGTGACAAGCTCAGAAGAATGTCAGTCCCAGGGCTTGGCTGGAGCTGGATGTCCTTGTCCAACCCCACAGACACCAGTGCCCATCCCTACAGTCCCAGCGTGGTTTTAGTTGTGATTCCAGCCTGGCAGAGGTGAAGGTCACTACAGAAACTTCATGGAATGTGATAAACATGCTGGCATTGGGTCTCCTACCCCATGCCCTTCTTACCACCTTCCTCTGTCCAGAGGAGGAATATCCCAGGGGTACTGGGAGAGCAGGTCTAAGCAGGGATTAGGGAGCTGTCTCTTGAGAACCAACCAGCCATTGGCTTTTTTAATTGAATTTTCCACAAATGCAACAAGATACACCCAAACCCCCTGAGCTGGGGAGGAGGGAGCAGGCACATCTTCATCACACTCACACCATGGTTCAGTGTGCCCTTGACAGTGGCTCTTCCTGAGAAAGCCAACCTTAGCACTGGCAGTTCCAGCCTGCTCTTAATTCCAGCCTTGGTAGGGCTGGAGGCTGAATCCAAACCTCAGCACTCCCAGCCCAGGAACATCTGCCAGCTGTGGGATATCCATGTCTGCAGTGATTTCTGCTTTCACACATCTCTCCAAGCAAGCAAACGCCTGCTCCATCCTGACTGCCTGATATGCCTTATCATTGTGTTAGCAATTAATATTAGCATGGTAGAAATTGCTAATTTGTGATATACAATAATTAGAATTCAATTTAATTGCTCTCAAACTCTGCATACAAATGTGGCTTCCACTCCCTGGTTAGGGAGAACAACAGAGGAGGAGAACATCATCCCTGATGACACAGTTGAGGCCAGCACAGCAGGGTGTCCCACCCTGTGGGTGGGTGGAAATCTGGGAAAAGCAGAGCAGCATTTCTGGGTGCTGAGCTCACTGCCGGGGTGGGTTCTGTGGGAATGTAGGTGGGCTGGATCAGGGCAGGCAGCACCCAGTGCTCTCCCATGCCTCATTGCAGGAGAGGATGGGGCCTTTCTTCTTCCTTTTGGGGCCTAGGTGAGGTTGGGAAGAGGAATGCTGCTTCTGGAAACAGCAGAGGCTTCATGAATCATGGCAGGTACCAAAAGGAAATTAAAAAGTGGGAATCAAAGAGGGTTTCCCAGGGGTTGATGACCCTCAGACACACGTTGGGCTCCGCCTTGAAGGCTGGGATCACAGTGGGTGCAGCAGAAGGTGAGGGCATGGCCAGGAAAGAGCCTGGGCAAAGGGGAGCATGTCCCAGAGATGAGGAACACTGAAAAGACTCAAGGTGTGGGGTAGGTACCAGCCACACACAAGCCCAGTGTGATGATGTGGCTCATGTGGGTCCTGGGTATCCACAGGGAAATACCAAAGCAATTCTCACAGAGAGCAGGTTTTCTCTGCACAGCACCAGTCAGACCAGTAACATCCTGGGGGCAGTGCTGGTATCTCTGCTCCCAGGAAGGCTGAGAAGCTGCAGAGTCCTGGCAGGAGCTGCAAGAGCTGCTTGACAGCCAGAAATCTGCCATGGGGTGAAAGATTAAAAAAGTGAGTCCTGGGGGTTAAAGATCGCTCAATTGTAGTCTCCAACTGCCACGTGGGAAGTTTCTGGTGATGGATGGCATAAACAGTTGTGTAACTGAGAGAGATTTAAGCTGGGGATAAAACACACATTTTAACAAAGGAGAAATTAAACTAGGAACAATTTACCAACAGATGCACAGAAGGTTTGAAAATGAAGGACACAACGCTGGATTTCAGCTCACCCTTGCTGAGGGAGGTGCACCAGGCACAGGGGGGTCCTGCTGGTCCTGCTTCTGGGGATGCAGAGCTGTGCTGGGGAAGAAAGGAGATCCCCAGTGCCTTGGAGGAGAGGAGGAACAGGTGGTGTTTACCCATGGGGTAAATGGTTCTGGGAAGGCAGGAGCCCCCCAAGAATGCTGAGCAGGGAAGGCTGAGAGCCCTGGCTCTGGTGAGGCTGGCTCTCAAGGTGACACAGAGCTGGCGTGACAAGCCACCCCACAAGTGTGTCCTGGAGTGCTCCCACCACAACCTCAGCTCACACGGATTTATTCCCTGTTTTGAAGAGCAAGCACAGAGGCAGCAGTACCTGTGCGGAGAGAGCTGGATGAGGCCGTTATCTCCAAGGGATTAACGGCTGCTGTGACTCACAATGAAGATGACTCAAAGACAGACAGGATCCAGGGATAAAGTCAACCACGGTCCCATCACCAGCCAATTCCACAAACTCAGCACCGTCTCCTGAGCGATTAGTGCAACCGTGCAGGGAGCTGCAGAGGAGCAGTCCTCGGGTTTGGCTCTCCCTCTCCTGATCCTCAGCATCTGCATCCGGCGATAGCTGCCGTGTGCAGCCAGCCGGGCATGGCCAGGCTGGGAAGGGAGGGCTCCAGGGGACAGGGAGAAGGGGCCTTTGATCCCTCTAATTAATTCTGATTTAAAATATATTGAGAAGTTAAGAATGAGGAGGGAAGCTGGGGCTGCTTTGTTGTGTGTGAGTGGATGGATGCAGACAAGAGGCTGCACAGAGGGCAGAGATTAGGGAAGTAAGAAAGGTTAGAGGCAAGGACCTTGGGCAGAAGGGGCTGAGGAGTGCTGATGGGGACGGACACACTGGTGCTCCCACGGGAGTTGGTGGCACTGGGACCAGTGCAGGAGCTGCCAAGAGCCCGGTCAGTGGTGCCCAGTGTGTTTGCTCTCTGCAGAGGGCTCAGACACCACAGCCCAGCCCTGGCTGCTCCTGTGGAAGTCACCGTCTCTGGGGCCACTTGAGCCAGGGCACTGGAACCAGCCATGTGCGTAGGGCTGTGCTGGGCATGAACTGTTACTGATTTTGCTGCTAGACACGACTATGTGTTATCACGGGGCCATTTCCTGGCTTTCTGAACGGAAACAACCACCCAAAACAGGCACCAGAGCTTTTAGCTGCAAGGTTGTTCAGCCTGGAGAAGAGAAGGCTTTGAGCAGACCTCAGAGCCCCTCTCTGTGCCTAAAGGGACTCCAAGGGAACTGGAAAGGGACTCTTTACAGGACAAGGGGGAATGGCTTCAAACTGTTAGATTAGGTATTAAGAAAAAATTCTTCCCCGTGAGGGTGGGGAGGCCCTGAAACAGGTTGCCCAAAGAAGCTGTAGTCGCCCCCGGATCCCTGGAAGTGTCCAAGGCCAGGTTGGACAGGGCGTGGAGCAGCCTGGGATAGTGGAAGGTGTCCCTGCCCAGAGCAGGAGCCGCCGCTGCCGGTCCCTATCCCCGGTGCTCAAATGACCTCTAGTGGCAGGCGGGGACGGGGGCGGCGGGTTCGCTTTCCTTGGAAAAAAAAAAAAAACTAAGCTAAAAGAAAAAGCAAATTGCGTCGGGCTCCTTCTCTCCAGAGATAGCAACGGCCAGTTAACTTCCTCTTTTCTTTCTCCGAGCAGTTGAATTAGTGACTCGAAATTCACCAAGCAAGAAGGTCACCCTGGTGCTCTCACACCGAGGGACACCAGGTTGGGAGATGATGCCCGGCACTGTCGGTGACGGTGAGATAAGGAGCCGGATCATCCCAGAGCCCCTGGATTCGCTGGAGGAAGGCGAGATGTCCCCACCAGCAGCGTAATCCCCCTCTGTGCGCACAATTCGGGCACAAGGAGCGGCAGGAGAAGGGATGCTGGGGGCTCTGCGCCCAGCCCCAGCCCTCCCCGCCGCACCGCCAGTGCTCGGGGCACAGGACTCCGAGCGGCAGTGCCAGACCGGAGCTGGGCTCATCTCCTGGCATCCTTCTGGGGTAGGATCAAAGGAAAGCCCTCTGCAGGGGAGATCTTGCTTCAATTTGGGATCACGACCCAGGGAGGGCACTGGCCCCGAGAGGATGGGTCCACTGTGGGGTGCTGGAGCCGGGATGCTCAGGTGGGAGCAGCCCTGGTCCGGGACAGGCTCCATGGGGGACACACTGCTGGAGTTCTCTGGATGGCTTTTAGGGCTTCCCGGATAAATCAGCTCTGATTATCACAGAAGAAGTTACTTTTACCCTGATAATAACTCTTACACTGTTCATGCAGGAAGGAGTTTGTCCTGCTGTACCTCTCCTGATTCATTCTGTGATGAGGAATGAGCTCTCATCTTCTTTCTGACTCATTGATTGGGTAAATCGTCTCCTTAGTACAGAGGGTAATAAATTCAGGCTGCATTGGGGGTGTCCAGGGTTGGGACCCTCTGAAAACTGGGTCAGCACCTTCCACCAGCCCACACGGGTGTGCAGGGTCAGTGGTGTTCTGGAGGGTGTAAGAGAAGCCAAGGAGGGAGCAGCTCCCAGGACTCTGGGTAATTACAGACTGGGTTTGCTTGTCTGCTTCCTTGTTTGTTTCTTACCTATGACCTAAAAGCAGGTTTCTAGACTTATTTCAGTATTCCAGCACAACTCTTTCAGTTTCCCTCAATTCTGAGGAGGAATCAGGGAGCTGGCAAACATTCATGGATTGCGAACTGGTAGGAACTCTGGAAAACCACCAGACACCCTTAATTAAAGCTTAGCTTTAGCCCATGCCTGCCCACAGCAGCTGGGCCACCTCCGGAGCTGGAGTGATGACACCGGGCTGGGGCTTGGGGAGCAGCGTGGATGTTCCAGCTCGGCAGGGGCTGAGCTGGGCTCTCTCATCACCCAAGCCCCAAGTGCCTGGAGCAAGGTGAGGTCCTCTCCTCTTGCAAAGCTCACAGCTGAAGTCACAAAATTTTAAAAAAAAAAAAAAAGCAGAGTCACTGCTGCTGACAAAACAAAGTGGAGAAGGAAATACAATTCCACGCCCTCCCACCTTGTCAACCTGCATGTCCTAGAGACCTGCCCATGAGGCTGGGAAGGTGTCAGACCTGATTTGTCCTGCTCAGCTTTGAAGGAGTTTTGTTTGTTTCTTTTTGTATTGTTCAGTTACACGACAGAAACAATTCTGTGTCAGCCTCAGTCCAGGGCTGAAAACGAATGTCACAGCCTTAGATTGCCAGAGAGCAGGGTTAGATGGGATTTGGGGAAGGAATTCTTCCCCGTGAGGGTGAGGAGGCCCTGGCACAGGGTGCCCAGAGAAGCAGGGGCTGCCCCTGGATCCCTGGCAGTGTCCAAGGCCAGATTGGATGGGGCTTGGAGCAACCTGGGATAGTGGAAGGTGTCCCTGCCCAGAGCAGGGGGTGGAACTGGATGGGCTTTAAGGTCTTTTCCCAGCCAAACCATCCTATTATTCTAAGATTCTACAACTCAAGCTGAGAATTAAAGCAGCAAAGACCAAAGCTCAGCCAAAGGTGCTTTGAGCAGCAGAACTGTGCTCAGATAAAACTGCTTCAAAATCAGTAAAGTACTAAATGAGATGAAGTTCCCACACAGCTCCCCATAATCCATCATGGTAAAACACTGAAACTCCATTTTACAGCAAATAGTTTCTGTTTATTGCTCTTTTTTTAACTAACATGTGAGCATGACCTAAAAAAGTGCCAACACATTTTAGGTTGTTTTGCAGAACTTAGAGAACAGTTTGCTGCTGAATGTATATTTGAAGTGAACGAGTTCAAAGTTTCAGAACTAAATTAAAGCTACAAAAATAGCCCTGGTGCCCACAGGTGTGCAGAGGACACCAAGCTTCAACGCTGCTCTAGTGTTTAATGGCTTTCAGAGTAACCCAGCCCCTCCAAAAGCCACGGGGTATTTCCCTGCCTCATCAGGAAGTTCACGTTTTGCTTTTTAAAGTGATAAATATGGGTGGCTGAGAACACGTGACGTGACATAAGCATTTCTGTCGCGTGGAGGACACAGCCTGGAACAGGTACATCAGGCCTTTCCTTTGGGTCAGACAGGTTTGTCCAGGGCATGGCAGCATTCCCTAAAGCAGGAGCTGGTGACACATCATGGAGTCATGGAACAGTTTGGAGGGGAAGGGACCTTAAAGAACATCCACCCCTGCCATGGGCCCCTGCACACCTTCCACTATCCCAGGTTGCTCCAAGCCACATCCAGCCTGGCCTTGGACACTTCCAGGGATCCAAGGGCAGCCACAGCTTCTCTGGGTACCCTGTGCCAGGGCCTCCCCACCCTCACAGGGAAAGATTTCTCCCTAATATCCCACCTAACCCTGCCCTCTGGGTGGTGGCAGCACCCTCCTGCCCGAGGTTCCTGCTCCGATCTCACAGCTCAGCTCTCGTGGGAGCCCCCCTTGTCCAGCCGTGCCCAAAGCACCCCTGTCCAGCCGGGGACAAGCCGTGCCCCTTGTCCAGGGAGCAACCTGGCAGGTTCTGCTGGACACAGGAGCAGGATTATCCACAGGGTTCAGAGATCTCAAGCTTAGACTAAACTTTTATGTAAGAGTTTGTTCCAAGGCTTCACTATTTCTATTCGAAAAATTAACTTGTCTTTTGATTGATTTCTTTGAGACAGCGGTGTGGCAGCTGGTGGGCAAAAGGTTTTCCATGTAAAGATTTGAGAATTAGAAAATACGTATTTGTAAAGTGAAAGACTATCCTTAGTAGGTTCCAAAAAATGGGTTGAACGCGACACCTGTGCATAACTTGAAAGAGGCAGAGGTTTAACCATGACATTACTGTGATATGAAACCCAGAGGACAGTGACTATTATAATGTCAATATTCACCTCAATCACATTATTGCAATACGAAATCCAGAGGACGGTGACTATTATCGTGTATAATGTCAATATTCACCTCAATCACATTATTGCGATATGAAATCCAGAGGACGGTGACTATTACAGTGTATAATGTCAATATTCACCTCAGTCGTATCCTTTCATTTCCCGCGGGTTCCTGACGGGCGCACACGGGGGAACCAGGCGCTCCGCTAGGGGGCGCTCGAGAGGAGGGGGAGGGGGCCGCAGCGCCCACGTGACGTCGTGTCACACGCGGCGCCGGGTCACGTGTGGCGTGGCGGACGCGGCTTCATCTGCGCATGCTCCCGCGGCCCGTGCGGTGTCGGCCGGGAAACCCCTCGGTGCAGCTCTGAGGGCAGGGGCGGTCGCGGGAGCCGCCATCGGGGCCGCGCGGGGCCGAGCCGAACCGAGCGGGACCGAGCCGAGCCGAGCGCGACCGAGCCTGAAGCGAGCGGGGCCGAGCCTGAAGCGAGCGGAGCGGCGCCGGGCCGAGCAGGCCTGAGCCCGAACCTGAACCGAGAGGGGCCGGGCAGAGACGAGCGGGGCCGAGTCCCAGTTGCGCCCGAGTCGAGCCCGAACCGAGCGGGGCCCAGCCCGGGCCGAGCGGGGCCGAGAGCAGGAGCCGGGCGGGCGCGCCGCGCTCGCTGAGGGCCGCGGTCGTTGCGGGGCGGGGGCCGCGGGCTCGCCACGATGGAGACCTGAGGCCTCCCCAGCCCCGAGCCCTGAGACCGCGGCCCGGCCATGGCGCAGCGCCGCGGGCTCTGAGCGCCGCTCGCCGCCCCAGCGCCGCCGCCCCGGCCCCCGCGGGCCCTGCCCGACCCCCGCGGGCCCTGCCCGGCCCCCGCGGCCCCGCCGCGCCAGAGCGGGCGCCGCCCGCGCCCCGCCATGTCGTGCGTGCATTACAAGTTCTCCTCCAAGCTCAACTATGACACGGTCACCTTCGACGGGCTCCACATCTCTCTGAGCGACCTCAAGCGCCAGATCATGGGCCGGGAGAAGCTGAAGGCGGCCGACTGCGACCTGCAAATCACCAACGCGCAGACCAAAGAAGGTGCGTGGGGTTCGGGGGCAGTGGTGCTGCGCTGATGGAGCTGAGGCTGTTGTGGGTTGTTGTTGTTCCTTTATAGCTGCTACTCTCACAACACCGTCCGAGCAGTGCGGTTCGTGTGCGGCGGTGCTACGAAAGTTTTGGTTTCCTGGAGTTGTAGGTAAAATGGGAGCGGGGCGGGGGGGGGCAGGGGAAGATGTGTTACCGTAAGAAACCTGCCAGCTTTCTTTGAGATCTAGTGATAGGTGATCAGGAATAGCACATGGCTAGTTTGAATGTGGGGAAAAATAAGTGTGTTTGATGACTGAGCTTTGTCTTCAACTTCTTTTTGCACCACTTCATTGGAAGGGGCTTTGCAGCTTTTGTTACTCGCCTTTCATTGAAAGCGAGTGCCCATTGCAGTAATTGCTTAGAAGCAACAATTTGTATCGAGTGTATCAGTGAGGTACAATTTCTGCAGACCTTTAAAGCCTGAGTCACAATAAGCGTTCTGTCAATCAAAATGACTCTTCGGAATTCCTGGTTAATACAAGTTTTCCAAACAAAAGACACAGTAATTTGGATACTGCTGAGCATCATTTCATCATTCTTGTCTATTTTTTTTTTTCTTTTTGGCACTTAGTGTTTGATGTGTCAGGGCAGTCCTGAAGTTTTATAGCAGAACATTTGCGGTGGATATATGTTCCTCGGGAAATAATAAATTCTCTTAAATGTAACAAATAGTGCTTGATTTTGAGGTGTCAGTATGGGCTTGTGTTACAATGATGCTTCAGTTGGGTAATCTGCCATCCTAGTAAGTTTGAATTACAGAAAGAAAAGACTTCGGAGTGTGACTTTTCAGAAATAAAAAGAATTGTGTTTTCATTCCTTCAACGTTAAAACTTTTTATTGTTGCTCCCTCTGGTTCTGTGTCTCAGTAGTTCTTTTCTTTAAAATGTGCACTGGTGGGGTTTTTTTCTCTTTCAGTGTTACATCTTGAACAGGATGCTCTGTAACTTCAGCCCTGACCTTCAAAGGGGTTGGAGTTAAAGCATCTGTTTATCTACAGATATTTAAATTACTACCAGGAGAGTGCGAAGAGACTTCACAGCACAGCATTAGGGGCCCTGGGGATGCTGTTGTGTTGCGTGATAAACCTAGGTAGAGGCACAGTTCAGAAGTCTTGGATTTTTCTAACAGTATTTAATAAAATCGTGGAAAGCTTTTGAGCACTGAGTTTGATTTGCTTTGAGGGCTGTGCTGAGGAGGGTCCCTGCACTGTGTCCGGAGCTGCTGGGGCACTTTGGGCTCCCTGAAGGAGCGGCTGACGTCACCCGGGCTGCGAGGGCTGTGGGAAACAGAGCCTTGGCTGGGAAGGAGCTGAGCTGGAGCCCCTCTGTGGGCACCAGAACAACAACCACATTGAAATAGGCCAAACACGTGGAGTTTGTTGTAGCAGGTGAACAGAAAGCAAAGTTGTTAGGCGAAAAAAGATGCTCATAAATGTCGCCTCATAAAACATTACTGCAGCGTCCATCCTACCAGATTTGCCGGATTGTTACTTTGTTTTCATATATAACCAGAGTCCAGGGAACGAGAAGTGTTTGCCTCACTGCAAGCTGTTAAAAGTGGTGTTGCCTCAAGGTGAAGTTAAAAAAGGATTTTCCTGGGTCCTATGGGCAGGCTGTGTTGCACTTTAACCTCTGAAAAATGAGTATAAAATTATAAATATATAACTATGTAAAATACGTAATTTAAAATTCTATATTAGAGACACACATGCTTATTAAAGCTTTCCTAAGGGTGTTTCCCATGTGAAAAGGCAAAAATCCCCCTGTTGTTTGCAGAGCAGAGCTAGAGAATGCATTTCCAAAAATGTATGTCTGTCAAATCTTTGGTTTATGTGCACAAAAGTGAATCTCAGTTTTTATTAATCCGATGTAGATGCTTAAATTAATCTGCAGAAATTAAAAACTAGACCGGGATATTCTGCTTAAGTGGGATGTTAGGAATTCTTACATGTGGACATAAGTATTGAGTTTTATAACTTTGTCCCTTCAGGAGTCCTGAGTACATGTTAAAATGTTCTTGGAAAGAGCAAAGTGAGGCATGAGTGGAGATGTGCTGTGTGTTCAGCTTGTCCAAGATCCTGGAAGCTTTTACAGTTCAGGAGTTGTTACTTTTCCTAATGGAAAGCTAGTAATAGGAAAACTGCTAATATAAGCTAAAAGTACACAGGATTTTAAATATCGGTGGGAAAAAAGGATATGATGGGCTGTGTAAGATTCTGGGAGTGCAAAGTGAGCAGGTGGGACATGTTCTATATAGGGGGTCCCCCTTTCATGCCTGCTATCAAGTCATGTTCTCTAAAGCCTGTGCTCGGGAATGGTGCTTTTAAACTTGCCTCCATTCCATTGGATCCAGAATTTTTTACCTGTCTTCTATAATAGGTGCTCCCAGAATATTGTGGAAGAGCTGTAAGCTCCAGAACTGAGGTTTCTTGAGTGCTCTTTCCTGCACTGTGACATTCTGAAACAGAACACTTGAAAAATGTGCCATACCTACAGGGTAAAATACAAAGAAAATAAACCCAAAACCGTGCCTCTGAACTGGTGTGGGATGGATGAGTGGTTTCAAGGCAGAGTAGTGCTCAGGCTTCAGTCCCATGCTGACACCACACCAGAGCCAAGAGGACCTTAAGGCACAGGGCGGGTGATGTAATCCTATTAATGATTGGAAGTAGGGTGGATTTTATTGACTCATCCCTTCAGAGCAGTGCAGGGGCTCTTGTGGGGCACAATGCTATGTGGTAAGAGTGCAGCTAGAGATTCCCTGGGCTGTTTAGCCTCCTGAGCCAGCTTGATCCAGAAGTGATGATCTGCCTGTTGTGGATGAGGTTAGGGATGCCTGTTCTAGGGGAAGCAGAAAATCCAACAGGAGTGGCCCAGTCTGTTACTTGGGGAGTTTCACGGCTGCAGCGATGGGTTGTCACAAAGTGAGCAAGTGCTGGTGATGAGAACAGAGTTAACAAATCCTGTCTAGGGAGAAAATGTGTTCTAGGGAATTCCCTGTGTTCTGCTGGGGACAGCCTGGCACGTTGGCTGGCATTTCAGCTCTTACCTGCACATCCTTCCCCCAGCAGCCTAACAGCTGCTGAGCAAGGCTTTTCCCTGCCCTGGCACACCTGAACTTGCTTTCCAAGGACTCCTGGTGAGCTCTGTACTTCACCTGAGTGAAAAACCTCTCAGAATGCTCAGAGCTGCTTGGGCAGCGCTGTCAGACAAAACGGTGCATGAAAGCAGGCCAGAAAATAATGTGGGAACTTTTGTCAGTATCTTCATACATAAACACAAGTTACTAAAACTAGCAGAAATTCTTACAATAGATAAATTTAAAAGTGAGATTTTTAAATTGCTCATTCAGTGTGAAGCAGCATAAACTTGCCAGCAAATCTGAGCTCTTTGCACTTAGCTGTAAGAAGGTTGTGGACTTTAATGCAGTAGTTGATGTCAGATTTCTAAGTCAGTGTGAGGCAGCAGTCAGGGTAGCTGATATTAACTAGTTTGCCTCCATTCACGCCTTGAAATACTTCTTTCTTTGGACTCTGTCAAGCTACTATTTTCTTGTAGGATAAATAGCAGGGTTTAGACTGTTGTGTCTCTTCTGCTCTTGCCTTTAATATCCAGATCTTTCTTTGGTTTTGCCGGTATTTTGGGTTAGTTGGGTACTTTTAATCACAGCTCAGATTGACAAAATCCAATAGCCACTTCCTGGCCGTCACTGGTGGTAAAACAAGTTTGTGCTATGTGGAAGTGGGAATGACCAGTGTTGCTGCCTCCAGCTTTGAGCATTTCTGTTGGAGCTCTGCTTGGATGGGTGTGAGCAGTAGCTGTGTGGAGTTGGCCTCACTGCTCACCTTGAGGTGTGGAGTCATGGCGAGACAATGACAGGGCTCTGCAGGTCCTGGGAGTTGTGAGTCTGACAGGGGATGCTGCTGCCCATGAGGAGCAGGTTCCTGTCAGGAGATGCCAGTTTAATCTGAAAGCCTTTTTGTGAAGCTACTGTTGCTTATCCTGTATCTCTGCAATTACAGTCCAGTGATTTGTGATCTGGACTGGAAAGAAAGAACACTTTTGTTTGGCTCTGTTCCACAAGTAGAAACAGCTGCTTTGGGTTTCTAGAACTGCAGCTGGCACCATCTTCCAGGTGTTTGTCTCAGCCTCAGCACTGCTTGAACTCCTTCTCCATCAGAAAGTCCTGCAGCAGCCTCTCTTGACAGGTGGCTGTGTGAGGAGCAGAGCTCTAGGGCTTGTGTCAGGATGTGACTTCTGTAAGAGCTGCTGTTTCTGTCATGGCTAGTCCTTTCACCCACAGTTTTCAACTACTCTGCAGTCCAGAGGAATCTCACTGTTTGGTTCCCTGGGGGGAAGATCAGGAATTAGTTTCAGCTAAATGATTTCTCAGTTTTCTGAAGAAATGTTCTGCTAGTTGGAAATAGAAGTAAAATTTTAATTTCATTGTTGAAGTGATGTCTTCTGCTAGGTATGTTTTGGTCTAAGGAAGGTTCCTGCCTGTAGGAATAATATACTGAAAAATGGAGCATCAATTGTGAGATGCTCGTATTTTGTGTGTGATCACTGAGCAAACTCATCCTGACAGAGCTTGACTAGGTACACAACAATTCTGGGTTTCAGACCAGGTTCTAATTCAGTCTGCAAAGGTAAGGGATTGGAATAACTAACACTGCAGGCACATCACAGGGAAGGACTGCTCATGGTGCTTTAGAGTATTTAGTCCTATCCAGCCTGTGTAAGTTCTGTATAAAAACCATTCTTATGGAAAGATCTTTGCATTTTAAGCTTACTCAAAGTGTGTCTGAGAGTTGGATTTTTTGTTTGGGCCTTATGTAAAAGGTCAGGAGTCTTTTCTTCTCTTCAGACAACCAGCACAGAACAGGCAGAGCCGAGGCAGAGCAGGGATAGCTCCAGGCACATGCTCGTTTTCCAAAGGCTTTTCAAGGCTGCCTTCAGAAGTCATTTCATGTGAGTCTCTCTTCTCTACAGAAAGTGAATGGAAAGAACTTGTATCCCCTTGGTTAATTCAGACTGGATGGTGAGCTTAAGGAGGGAGATACCACTTTAGTTTGAGCCACTTCTGTCCTACTTGTGAAAGCAAGCTCAGAACCTCCCCCCCGCCAAGTTTCTGTGCTCCAAATTCCAGTGCTGCCAGTTTCAGTTGCATTTCTCTGTCAGGCCCTGAGCAGCTGCCCAGCGTGGTTGGGGATGGTGCAGCTCCAAGCACAGAGCTGGTAGCTCTGCTGTTCTGCCAGGCCTGAGCAGGGCAACAGAGGGGAGTCAGGTGTACTTAACACACTGAAAGCACTGGTGCAGAGTTTCCCTGCTTTAACTGGTGCCTGCTTTGTTCAGGACAAGCAGTCACAGACTTTAGAATCTGTTTTATGCAGGTGAGGCTTGGCTGTCATTTGTTTTTCTCCAGAGATCTCTTGGTTTTGTAGCCAGACAGAAGCAAAAACAGCTTAAAACAGATGAGGGAAGAACCTCATGCATTATTGGACTCTGCTTTAGTGTCACTTGAAACCATTTTGCTCTTGACATTCAAACTAACTAAAAATTGAAAACGATTTTGCTGTTTGTGTTTGATTATCAAACCTGAAGATTCCTTGACAGGTGCTGTTGGTGTGTTGAGAGGATGAAAGCCTGATGTTGTGTATAAAATTTTGCTTTTAGATCTGTAAAGGGATTCTCAAAAATGTTTTGTAATTACATATTAAATACATTCTTACAAATTGACTAATGCTTTTTCTGTATTGATGTTGTTTCCAGAATACACCGATGATAGTGCCCTGATTCCCAAGAACTCATCAGTGATTGTGAGGAGAATCCCCATTGGAGGAGTTAAAGCTACCAGCAAAACATACGTTATGTAAGTATTCCAAACATTCTCTTCTTTGGGAGTGTGCCCACCTTGTTTCTGACAGCCGTTGCAGAGGCACTCAGGCTGTAGCTTGCTTGTTAAAGCTGCTGCTGTATTTTTTGTCATGGGGTAGATTTCAATGTGTCTGTCCCAAAGGAGACTTAGATTTTGGTGTTCAGACACCAACAATGGTAATTTCTGAGATTATTCTATTGAGTTTGTTTTGGGGCTCATTTTTTGAGATTCAAGTGCAGCTCCTGTTTCCTCTGCGTGGGGAGATTCCTTACTTTATGTGTCTGCCTTTTTAACAAAGGCAGGTTCACATTGTAGTGTAAACTTAGCATTTGTTCCCATCTCAGAAGAGTTTGATTCTGGGTGTATTGCCTGCATTTGGGGGAGGTGGGGCAGGATGTGACAGGTATTTTTCTGCCTCAGATCCTGGGGAGTTGTATAGCAGTTGTAGAGGAAAGACCAGGGGTTAGTTGCTAGCTGGTGAACCATGCAGACAAGATGTTTCATTCCTAAGTGATTCCTGTGCATTTCCTAAAGACAGTATCTGTTTGAGGCAAGAGAAAAAGAACCATGCCCCAAAGGGTACTGGCTTTTGTGCTCATGCCATGAAGGAATAGTTGTTCTTGTCCAAACTCAAATCTCAGAAGCAGTTCAGCACCTTACCAAATGTACTGGTTACCTTTCTGAGTCTGTCTGTACCCAGGATGGGATCTGTGCTCTAGGTTTTAATTCTGTATTTCTAAAGTTTACACCTGATTCTCTGTCCTCAGTATTGATTAAAATCACAGACACTCAAATACAATCCTGACTACAGGATTATTGCTGCATTGATGTTTTCATACAGTCCAGATTTATGATAGCTACATCAGCTCTGTTGGAATGGGCATGTTTTTTAGCCTCCTTAAAGCCATGCCTCTTCACCACCAGCAGGAGATACTATTAGCTTGTGGTTTTGCCATGTCTTCCTAATGTTGGTTCTCAATAAAGTACCCTGAGGAGTTACAGTGTGTCTTGAACAAACAATACAGCAACATCCTGGTACCCATGAACCATTTGCAAGCAAAAAACCCCGAATGGATGTGGCTCTGCATGTATCCTTGGGGTATGTTACTGCAGGAGTTGGTGCAGTGCTTCCAGGCTTTCCTTCGGGATTCTGCACCCACAGCCTGTAAATTGTGGCTGTAAATGCAGCCTTGCTTTGGGGGTTCATTTCAGTGTGTGCTGAGTGCTGTCCTGTCAGTGCACCTCTCCTGGAGTTGTAAAGCCCTTCAGAGAATCAAAGCTGGCATCAAAGATTCTGTCAGTGGTGTGGATGGATCAGGAAAGAACAGCACCACTGTGGTAGAGTTGAAAATTAACCAGGCAGATGAGCTTTTTGTTCCTCAGCTGGAAACACCAGAGAAACCACTGATAGGGTGGTTAATGTTTGAGGATGGGGAATGTCTGCTGGAATGGTGGAGAGGCCTTCAGAAAGGCATTACTCCCCCTGCAGTAAATGGCTGAAGCAACTGTTGTGTGGTAATCCAAAGTATTTCCATGTACTTCCTCACCTTCAGGAGGTGTAATTGGGAGCCTGGGGGGTTTAGCAGTGGCAGGAAGCTGAGCCTCTCCATTGGCATGTGAATTCCCCAGCAGTCTTTGCATTGCTTCTGCTCATGGGACTCTTTGGATGATGCGTGGATTGTTTGTTAACTCTCTCAGTGGCTGCATGTGTGGTTCATGATGGGGAGCATGCAGGTCCAGACCAACGAGTATGTGGAATCTCAGCAAGTTTTCAAATGTGATACATATTTCCTAAAATATTGTAACATATTCGAGATTATTTTATAGCAAATTCTGGCAATTAAGACCTTTTTTTTTGTCACAGGACTCCTAAATCGCACAAAATCCTAGAAACTACTTTCAGGTGACATTTCTACTACTATTTTTAGTCAATATAGCATATGTAACATGTTTAATATTTTGGCACTTTAATGGCTAAATATAGTAGATCTCTGAACACAGTGCTTGGGCTTCCACAAAGAAACACTGTTCTAGAGACTCTGCTGCTGACACTGTTGTGTTGCCCCTTTGTCACGTGACTGTGCTTTTCACTTGAGCAAACCTGGACTTGTAGATTATCACTGTTCTTTCATAGAAACTGAAGCCCTGTATCTGCTACCTGTGTGTGATACCAGGGATGTACATGTTGGCAAAAGCTGCCCCATGCTTCGATGATCGATTATTTAAGAACACAGAACTCTAGTACAGACTTTATGGGTTTGATACTTAGAGAGCAGAGACAAAATATCTGAGGACTTCCTCTTGCACTGTTGTGTTCTAGATCTGTAAGTCTTGAGTAATTTGTGACAATGTACAAATGTGATTTTGGGGGGTTTTTTTAGTTGCACTGAATGTACCAAGAGAGAACAGTATATGTTACAAATAAATGTCCGCATTCACTAGAGTATTGGAGCATAATGTTGTGATGTTCAGGTTCTGGAATCTTTGTGTCGGGTACAAGTGATTTGTTTTAAATTCTGATCACCTTTATTTCTTCTTCTAGAAGTCGAAGTGAGCCAGTGAGTGGAACATCAAAAGCAGTATGTAAAAACACAATCTCACACTTTTTTTCCTACACACTGCACTTAATTCTAAACAATGCAGCCTTTTATTAATTTGCCAAACGTTAACTTAATATATTTTCCAGTAAAACCTAGTGTATGTTGTAAATACATTGTATTTGATTCAGCATAGTAAAAACTGGGTAATGCCATCATTTGCAGAGTTCTAATGTGAATATTGGTATTTGTGCCTAGTAATGCATTGTATTTCGTATTGAATATGCCAGAATCTCTCCTGTATGACTCTGTGTTGTACAGATAATGTATGATCGTTTCCAGATCCTGTAGGCTCGAGGTTTGCACACTGAACATGGTGCCATGTTCTACATCTGTCTGTCTATAGCTAGTGATATGTATGTTTGTATAGGTTGTTGTGTGCTTTTTGTTTCTTGCAATAAAAACTGTTTGGAGTGTATTTTTTGCCATTTTCACATTGTATCACTTAGCTTTTGTTTTTAAATACCTTTTTTTTGCCTAATGGTTTTTGAAAATGTTATCAAAAACCACTGAGAAGTCATTATTGTGAAACTTGGTGCTGTTCCTTACTTTTGACTTGGGGGTTCAAACAAATACCAAACCCAGCATATCCCAGATGTTTTCAGGACAGTTCTTTGCAGCTAAATGATTCCTTCTTGTGTCCTTAAATATTTGGGTATTTGTTCCTAAAACTGTATAATTGAAGTGATATTGTTTGGGCCCCCCTGAGTACAGAAATGTCTTTAATAGCTTGACGTGAATTTCAATATTGCTGCTACACAGAGTGGTATTCTAAAGTCCTGCATTTGTTCTCTCCTCTTTATCTGGTGAAGCAGTTTAGTTCAACAGTCTGCAAATGACAATATGTAACACAAATTTTGGCACCAAGTTAGAGCCTGGGACATTTGTGGGGTGAAATCCCTGTCACTTTTCTTAACTTCTGCCTGCAGCACGTTTTTGGATCTGGGTGACTCCAGGGTTGGCTGCTGCTGTAATTCCCAAAGGTTAAGCTTTTCTTTAGTATACCACCACTTGGAATTCACATTTGGAAAAGGGACAGCATTTTCCTTCAGGTTTGCAAACACTGTTGTTCCGCTGCTAGCATAAAATCCCCCACGGATATCCGTGCCTGGTGATGGGCTAGATCTTGGTGCGTCACTTGGGTCAGTACTGTGTGCAACTATGCTTTTCCAATAGTCCTTAGAGAATCAAAGTACTATTTGGTGGGGTTTATTTTTCATCTTTATTTTAAGTATAACTGCTTCTCCTTCACTAGACTGGTGTGAGGCATTACACTAACCCTGGATCATTGGTTCTGATCACTTGATAAGCTATTAGGATAACTTAATCTAGAAATTCCTGAACTTAGGGCTGTGTTCTGGGAAGATTACAGCCTCTGGTTCCCATGGAAACAATCTACCTCAAATTGGTAACTTGCTCTGTGTAGGTCTAAAACCACTAAATGTTACATCCATAATTCTATTGCTGATTGATTGAAATTCCTTTTGGAGATGAATGCCTCTCATTGTGAGTTGGAGTTAGTTGAACTGGCCCAGTGACCCTAGCAGTTAATGTAATGCATTTATGTAAACCACGTTTATAGTATTTGATCTAATTCAGATGGGTTTTTATTTCGTGAAAACAGTTCTTTTTCTTTTTGTTTACTAGCATGTGTATAAACACAAACCACATGTTCATAAATAAAGTTAACATTCTTTTAGCCTCGTGTGTTCCCTGGCATGTCTGTATTACATTGCTCAGTAGCATCTTACCATAAGCTAACGTAGATGTGTCAAAAAAGGAAAAATCCCAGAGTGGGAGGGAAGACTTAGCATGAGTAAGAACTAACAGCAGGAAAGGAAAAGCAAAGCAGAGCCATTCCCTGGTGTGCTCCGACTGTCCCTGGTCTGGGAGGGTGGAAGCCTTGCATCCCTCTGTACAGGCCCTCTCTCACTGGAAAAGCCCTGCAGCCTCAGCAGCTTCTGGGGCTGGAGACACAAACAGTTTATTCTTAAAGCTAACTCAGGTCTTGGTGTGGGGGGATTGTTTGCCTTTTTTTTTTTTTAGATACACATATTTCTGCATGTATTTCAGAGCAGAAGCTGGGTCTTGATGTAGTTGGAGTAAATCGCTAGGAATCTTGTCAGTTATTGATGGAGAGTAAAGCTGCAAAGTTAAAATCATGAAGATTTCGTTTTTTAAAGGATGCACAAAAGTGTCTTCTTTTTAGTATTTCTTCATTGTCATACTCTTCTGCCAGCTGTCATTCCACCCTTGGCACAACCAAAGCCAGGGCATGGGGTCTTTCTGCTTTAGGGGCAGTGTCTCAATACCTTCCAGGCTCCTTGGCGGCTGTGGAAGGGCTGAGCTGTGCTCATTGGTTTAGCACCATCAGGTGCAACTGGGAGCTTCCCTGGCTGAACTTTCAGTGTAGCCAGGCTGTGG
Source organism: Monarcha castaneiventris obscurior (assembly GCA_026261815.1). Lineage (NCBI taxonomy): Eukaryota > Metazoa > Chordata > Aves > Passeriformes > Monarchidae > Monarcha > Monarcha castaneiventris. Next base: position 7,080,096 of record JAMPIT010000856.1, on the reverse strand, counting down.
GGTTTGGGGAAAGCCCTGTAATTTCAGTGTAGCGCTCCAGCAGTGAGGTCAGCTTTTCCTTCTCTTTTCTGTCCCCTTGCCCACTTGGCTTCTTGCTAGTTGCTCTTCAATCTGCTGCATGATGTTGGAGTTAAAACATTGGCTGTTGAGTTTAGGGTTTGGGGGTTATTTTCTCTGGGTTCTTTTTTGGGGTTTTTTTAACAATAATTCTGCACTGTTATCTTAGGGTTGCCTACAAGTTCACGGAGATGTTGTTTCTACTTGACTGTTTTAAGGGACTGCCAGGAAATACTTCAATACAAAATGTAAAAGGAAAAAAAATAGGCAAAAATGTAGGATCACTGAAAGATGTCCATAGGCAAATGAACTGAAGAGTACATTAATTATCTGTTTGCTGCTTTTGGTAACTGTTCAATATCACCTCCTTTAAGAAATAAGACTATTGCCTGCAGGTTGTATAATAGCAGCTTCCTAAAAAATAGAAGAAAGAATTAATAGTTTATTAACTGTTGTGTTTTAGTTCCTGGTTGGTACTAGACCATTTAGCACTAGAGCTTTCCTAAATTCTTGTTTGTTTCTGAAAAAACACAAAATTATAGCTGTGCCTGCCCTGACAGAGCACAAGCCTGGCCTGCTTTTTCTCATGTAAAAGAGTGGCATATGGAGCATGAAGCTTCAAAATGCTTGTGCAGACCTCCTTTTGAACAGAACTAGGTACAAAGCATTCTGGAAAGAAGGAGAGGTGAATCTTGTGGTAAGACTTGCAGAGGAATGAAGGTCTTTTTGTCTAGATCTCTGTGTTCCTCTCCAAAGACATATTTTCAAAGCTCTCTAGTCAGTAATACAGGAATGCTGTGTGTGCTTTCATGAAAACACAGAAGAGAAACAACTTCCTGGTGTGAGGAATCATCTTGTGCATGGAGATACTTTTTTCCAGAGTCTGCTAAAACTGTTCCCTTGAATTCTTCAGTACATTAGGTAGTAAAGGACAAGACCTTTTTTAAGGAAAGGTTTTCATCTCTTTGCTGACCTGTTTCATGACTTCTTGGAGAGCTGTTCAGTTCAAATTGTGAAATTTTATTCTACATTTTTGAGCAATTTAAATGTAATAAGCAGTGATTCAGGTGTCTTTCTGGTACTGTTGTGCTAGCTCAAGTGCTGCTCATGGCATGATGTAATTCAATGTACTGCAGAAGCAACTAGATCAAGTTAACCTCTTTACTTGTGGTAAAACTGCTCTTCAGCACTAGTTCTCTGGCTTCTAGCCTGAGGACTTCATTCCTGAGAGCTGTTCCATAGGCAGCTGGGAGGAGAAAAATGGAGACAAAAGTTCCAGGCTTGTGCTCTAAATCCATGTTTTTATCATCAAAATTATGCTTTGCACTTTCCTTTGTTCATTTACCACTGGGCTGCTGTTAAAGATCAGGTTTGGTTTGATTGCAGGGAATAATCCAAATTCTCACACTTTCCAAACTGATTTGGTAGTAGGGCCTATGGTCTTATAACATACAAGAAATCTGTTTTCATAATTTTTATAGTCTGCTTTGTCATTATAAACACCTTTATGTAAATGATTTAAGCAGTTGGTTTTTTTCCAGACAAAGTGGCAGATTGTGGCTGCTGTTCTCGATTGGCTTCTATTTGGGTACCGACAGGAGGGGCAGGGTGTGTTTCAGGGCTGCTGGGCCTGGCCTTCATTCTGACAGGCAGATGTGGGTTCACAAAATCATCACTGTGCATTTAGAAGTGATGAGACATTCACTGATTCATTTACAAACTACACTAATACTAAGTTACCTAGAGTGATACTTCTTCCTCAATTAAATAGTTTTAAGTCCTTTTTAACTGAAAAATGACAGCTTCCTTACCCTTCTGAAAGAGGTGTACCTCTCTGAGATATTCTGACCAATAAGTAGATCTCCAGTGGGGTTGGTTATTTTAATTTTTTTCTCATAAGTATGTAGATACTCTTAAGCCATCGTGGATTTGGACTTTGTTTTGAATAAATACAAATTACACTGGGTTGGGAGTGCATCTGGGTGACACTCAGGGGGATATAGTGCAGACATTCAGACTATAGTAGAGGTTAACTATTGCTGTGTTCTGACTGTAGAACTTGAATATGTGTTTAATTTTTTGTGAACAGATTGATGACTCTTCTGCATCTATTTCTCTGGCCCAGCTTACTAAGGTATATATATATATATTCTTGTCAAATACTTTAAAAAGTGTTTGCTTCCTATTTTTAAATTGATACTGTGATCTATAGGTGGATAACTGTTGTAATTGGAAAACCCCTTTTAATTTTTATTGACTTAGAGTATTTATTTTAACTTTAAAATGTGTGTATATTTTGACACTATCCTGTAAAGAGTAGTTCCCAGTTTGGGAAGATAGAAGGGGAGTACCTTATCAGCCTCAGCATAATGTTGCAGTATTACTCATCCTCAAGACACAAAGAAGAAGCTCTTCAGAAGCTGTTTTACCGTTTTTCATACGTTTCATTAATTTTGCGTTGGAAACTAACCCAGTTTGTACAGAAGAATTTAATTGGCTCTAAGTTACGGACATTCCAGGGGGGTGTGACCAGCCACAAGAGAAGCGGTTCTGTACCATGGACAATTGCATGGCTATATTTGAATCCCTAGTCATAGTTACAGACCCATTCTCTGAATGCTGCACAATTCCATAAATTGTGGGATCTATACAGTGGACAACCCGATCTAATTTGTTTGAACGCAGACTGTGTAAATTGTGTAAATGTATCTCATTGTTTATAGGAATATACCAATGTGTATGTGTGGCATCTGAGCAGCTGTGACCTTCTGAAACTGTTGTAATGCCATGTTTTTCTCGGGAACTGCTTGCATTTTTGCTCACCAATGTGTAATTTGTCTGGGAAAGCACTAGTGACCGCACTGTGTGGACAGGCAAGTGCTCAACCACCAGTCCCTAAAGCTACAGGCAGTAGAGTAGGCAGGGCCTGAGGCAGAGCAGCTAGTTCTTTGTCCTCAAAATAAAGGCTGGAGTTTGTTCATTTCTAATAAAAAGAAATCTCTTCCCACGGGTAACTTTTCCCCTCTTCACTACAGAAATTTAATTGTGTACATTTGGCAAAAAAAAAAAAAAAAGAAAACCCAAAAAACATTATATATATAAATATCTCTAGTTTGGAAGGTAGACACCAAAAGAATTGGTCCCCATTAGTGCTGTCCCTAAATGTGTCCTCGGGTCTGTAACCTCATGTGAAGTTTTATTCTAAAATGTGCAAAGCTGTCCAACGGGTGGGGGTACACATTTAAGCTTTTGAGGAAATTTAAGTATTTCAGAAAAATGCAGGAAGATGACACCCAGCGGCTCAGCACTGTTACTCCCTCTAACCGCTCAGTGCAGCCCGGCTCAGCACGGAGGCAATGTGTTAACAGTTCTCTGGTGATTATTACTATGTATGAAATGCCATATTTGAATTTTGGTCTATTCCTACTAATGTTTTGTGGCTTTTGGATGTGTTTTGTAAACCGTTTGGGTTCAAACAAATTAGTCAAGTATTATCTGTAAAGCTTTCTGTAACTGTTAATGGAAATGATTTCATAGCTGGCGATCCGGATTCTGTTACTGTGGAGAAACACTGTGTATATGAAACAACCATTTAATAAAATGTTGAAACTAGTTGGTTGCTTTTGTGAATGAATGCATACGAAACCAAACCACGAGTGCTTGAGCTGAGTGATAGGTGCTTGAAGGCCCAAGTCATTTACAGTCACTCCCTTAGACCCTGCTTGTATCTGGACTAGTGTGTAATAAAAACATTTGAACAAATATGACTTAAAAATCAGCTGGCTTCAGTAATTTGAAGATCTAGTTGTGCAGAAGGTTTATATTACAATTTGTGTGTTAAAAGGACATAGTCAACTTGAAAAAAAACTGCAGGTTTTGTTCACTGTAGTTAAATCACAGGATGAAGTTAGGAGGGGGGAACATGCAGTTTGGACTGCCTGCAGCTCCTGATGGGCAAATTTCTGCTGAAAAGAATCTTTTGCTTTGCTGAGGGATTAAGCCTTTAGTCCTTTTAATACTTGTGTGTCTGAAGCTGAGTTCCAGCAAGCAAACCTAACTGCCCCACCTCTGCAGTTCTGTGTCCTTTTAATACTGCAAAATGTAAATAATGCTGCTTGTATCCGTCTTAATTCCTTGTCCAGTGGAGAGCTTCTCCTACATATAGTCTGGAGCTTCAAAATCAGCATAAAAATACTGGATATTGTGGTTTATCTACACATAGCTTCAGTCCTCTGAAGGAAATTGGATTGGTTACACAAGTCTTGCTGTAAGGTACAAACAGAGCCTAAGGTTTGAGTGCCCAAGAGTGCTCTTTTCTAGTAGGTTCTCAGGCACATAAACATCATGTCATGGCATAAGGACTCCCCAGACCATCTTCAGCACAAATCTGTTTGGTATAGGCAGCTGCTCTCATGCAAGCTCAGCTAGTGTAGTGCTGCTCTTTACAGGATTGGATGAGTGGTGTTGTCTTGGGCTGTGTGGGCTTAAATGTGTTTCTAATGTGTGTGTCAAATAATTACCTGTTGCACAGACTGCCAATCTGGCTGAAGCCAATGCTTCCGAGGAGGATAAAATAAAAGCTATGATGACACAGTCTGGCCATGAATATGATCCTGTCAAGTAAGTGTTGCTAATGTGAAACTTGTTCTTTGAAGTTGATGTACAAATTGTAGAGATGGTTTCTTTTAAACAAGAGAGACACATTAATCTTGTTTCCTTTTTTTCCCCAAAAACTTGTAGTTACATGAAGAAACCCGTGGGGCCACCTCCACCCTCGTACACCTGTTTTCGCTGTGGCAAACCTGGGCACTACATAAAGAACTGTCCAACTAATGGGGTAAGATTTGGGGGACCTGGAGGGGTGCTCAGTTTTTAATTTTTACCTGGAGAGTTGCATAACAAACATATGAATACTCACAGTAAGAACTGTGTTTTTTGGTGTGAAATACAGAGGTTACATGACAGTGTTGCAAAACCCTTTGGATTCAAGAAAAACCTGGAATTATAAATGTAAAATTTTATTTTTGCTAGATCAGAGGCACTAAATATTCCCATAGATCTTTCTGTGTGAACCTCTGTGTATAGCTTGATATATCTCAAAATAAGTTTCTCCAAGCCCTGAATCCAACTCCCTCTGAACTGCCCTTTGGAGGAGGAGCAGGTTTGGGGGATTTCACCCTTAAGGAGCCTGTAGTTAAGTCAAAGAATGTCAGTGAGTTCAAAACATTGCTTCAGCCTCTGGAACACCCTGGCTGCATTTGTTTAGGGAAAAGAGTATTTTAGTCCAACATGCTAGGTAAGAGGAGGGGGTTAAAGGCTTTTGTGCTTAAAATAGTCATTGAAATCTCATTTTCAGGGTGGGCCTTGAGATATGTCTGCATTTTTTAACAGGACAAAAATTTCGAGTCTGTTCCCAGAATTAAAAAAAGCACAGGAATTCCAAGAAGTTTTATGATGGAGGTGAAGGACCCCAACACAAAGGGTGCCATGCTGACCAACACTGGGAAATACGCAATTCCAACCATAGATGCGTAAGTATGGGATTGGTTGGATGATCCAAAACTGGAATGAGAGAAAGCAGGCAGAAATGTGCCAGTGGCGGTGCAGCCACATCAGCCAGCATCTGGAATTGTGGGGAGGAAGCATTGGCACTGTGTCTCAACTTTAAAATCCATGCTCCTGCCTGACATTAAAATTGGGGGTCCTGCTGCTCACGCCCCTGGGAGCTGGTTAAATATGGGGTGTGCTGAGACTATTTCTGCAGAACATGTCAGCAGGGTTTGTAGTTGGGATTGTTCTCTCTGGGAGCTCATTTTGCTTCTAGTTTGTGTTTCAAAGGTTTCATGTGAAGTGTAATAAAGCAGCTGTTGGACTGTGATTCCCTCCCTCAGATGTGAAGCAGGCTCAAGTTTTCCTGTTGCTGAAAACTAGGAGAACACTTGTGTGTGCTGAGCACAGTGGCTGTTCTAAAATACATTTGGTAGTCTTCTGATTTTCTCTCCTGAATGTCCTTTTTTGGAAGCTGTAACACAGACTTCTTTCAGTTGGAAAATGTAATTACTGGGAGACCAGCTTTATCCTGAGCCTCCAATTTACATTTAGCCTCTGGTGAAGGAGAGCTGGGATTCATTTCACCTGATATGAGCTGTAAAACATTCTTCTAGTCTAAACTGATTTCTTAGTTGATCCAGTGAACAGGATAGTTCAGCAGGAGAGTTCCTCCCTCCCTCTTCTTGTGTTAGGGCTATAGGAAAGAAGTTCAAACTGAACAGCTGTGTTTAGGAAGGCTGATGGAGAGGGAGAAGAATTCCACATACTAACTTTCTTTGATAAAATTCAAAGCTTGGAAGAGTTTTCCCTTTACTTTTTTCTTTTGCTTTCCTCACCCTACTTCCAGGGAAGCTTATGCTATAGGAAAGAAGGAGAAGCCTCCCTTCCTACCCGAGGAGCCGTCCTCCTCCTCAGAAGAAGATGATCCTATTCCAGATGAGCTGTTGTGTCTCATTTGTAAGGATATAATGACGGATGCGGTTGTTATTCCCTGCTGTGGAAACAGTTACTGTGATGAATGTAAGTGTTACTGCCAGGTTTGTTAATTCCAAACAAATTTGATCTTCTGAGAGCAGAAATAGGAGATAAGGAAATTGCTGTGTTAGTTCTGTTGAATACTCTAGTGTGTCCTGAACAGGGAAATACTCTTCTTGTGTAGATGGTGAAAAAAAAGGCAGAAAGCTTTTTTCCCTCCTTAAGTATCGAGTTAAATCCTCTTTACCTGCAGAAGGAAGAGGATTAGGGGAGTGCATATTAGTGCAGGTGGTTACAGTATTAGATATCGAACGCATTTATTTTGTCCACAGCCCTTTCTCTCACACAGAATTCTGTCTCCAACTTTGGGCACTTACTGCAGTCTACAAAGAACCGAGATGGAGGCATTTCATCCACATTCTTCCCTAGAGCTGGTTAAAACCTTCAGAACTCAAACCTCCTCATGGTTTTTTGAAATGTGTTTTCTTCATTAACATGGAATGACTTCTTGCTGTAGTAGAGTAGAAAAAAGACCAGTTGAGATGTCACATGCCAGTCTGCTCTGCATCTTTGCTATTACCACAGTGAAATATCAACCCTCTGCTGTATGCTAGAAATTTTTGTAGAATTCCAGAATGGTTTGGGTTGGAAGGAACCTTAAACCTCATCTCATTCCAAGCTCCCTGCTGTGGGCAGGGAGGCCTTCCACTAAATGAGGTTGCTCCAAGCCCCGTTCAACCTGGCCTTGAACATTTCCAGGGATGCCACAGCTTCTCTGGGCAACCTGTTCCCATGCCAATTTTTTGCACCACAGAACATTTACAGCTTTAAGCTTTCCATTCAAGACCATATTCCCCCTTTAATGATATGTTTGTTTTTGTAATTAATGAGAACCAAGAAAGTTTACTTAGTTTGGCTAAATAGTGCTTTGATATTCTAATTATTCCCAGGTATTAGAACAGCACTGCTGGAGTCCGAGGAGCACACATGCCCTACCTGCCATCAGACAGATGTTTCTCCTGATGCTTTAATTGCCAACAAGTTTCTGCGCCAGGTAATGTGGTGACTTTAGCCTGAACTTTGTTAGAAATATCTATTTGTAAAGAGCTGAAAGGGACGAAAATACTAGTTCAGATCGCCTTAAGCAAGGCTGAACTAAACAAGGCTGAGTTTACTTTTCAAATACATTTTCTGTTTTTACAGAAGCCTGCGGCTCATTAGAGACAATCTGGCAAATTCAGGACACGCTTATGTTTAATGGGATGTCCTCACTTTCAAATTGGGTATTAACTGCAAAGTACTTTTAATCCGGAGACTCTGAGGTACCAGTCATTGATACCAGAGTTTGACAGGATGTGTTCATGGCTGTGTGTTGTTTGGGTTTAGGATTAATAGCACTTACAGGAGCACACAGTGATTTCCCTCTAAAGTTGCTTTTGTTCATATTTCTGCTGAAGTTTATTATCAACTTTTCAAACATGTTTCCCTATCTCTAGGCTGTCAACAACTTTAAAAATGAAACTGGCTACACAAAAAGGCTTCGTAAGATTCAGCAGCAGCAGCAGCAGCAACAGCAGCAGCAGCTGCCACCGCCGCCACCGCCGCCACCGCCCCCCCTGATGCGGCAAACGATAACGCGCAACCTGCAGCCACTGATGCGGCCAGCCATGGCCAGGCAGCAGGACCCGCTCATGATCCCGCTGGCCTCCCTGGCTTCCCGTTCCGCCCTCTCGTCCTTGGGCCCTGGGCCGTCCATGGCAGCTGGGCTGCCAGTGAATCCATCTTCTGTGGTTGTCTCTGATCTCCCTCCAGCAGTGTCCCTTACTCTCCGTGGGGAAAAGCCAGATGGACCTTTTCGGTAAGGAAATCTGGAGATCAACAGGAATATAAAAGAAATGAAAATGCTTGGGTTAGATTTTTCTTGAGCTTCCCAGCTAGCACCTTATGTATCATTAGTGACAGCTGCAGGTCATTGTGGAAGTTGTGATTTTGTTTTTACTTGGAATGAGGACACTTTGGTAAGTGGAACGTGTACCTTATGCAAGAATTTTCTTGGCAGTATTTCCGTTTGGTTCCCTTACCAGTCATTCAGCACAGGTTTGCCCTGAAAGAGGGATTGTTTTCAATTTGAAGTGGCCAGCCATTCCTAGAGTAGCCATTTAGTTCCATCAGACCTTAGTGTCTCATTAATTTCTCTTTAGTACTGAGGAAATAATATTTTCATGCAAAAATCTGTACCAGTGTTTAGGGTTATATCCTTTAACCCTGCTGCCTTGGATGCACAGAGCCACCGTGTCCAGAGGGCTGCTAGGCTCAGCTATACCGTCAGTACAAGGATCACAATTCAGAGGAGCCTCTAAGGCAGTCTCTGAACCAGCACAGAAACATTTTCTAATGGAATTTCAGTTCTTGCAGCTTCCAAAGCTGAGGTTCAGTGCATGGGTTATATGGATTCTCATCCTTTCAAGTGCTGCTTAATCAAATATTTTTCCAAAGAGCTTCCTTTCTATATGCAAATACCCAAACAGACTCCTCAGCAGTGCTTCCTCTGGAGCCTGCCAACTTCACAGGTGTAAATCTGGTGATTATTTTAAAATATTTTTTTCATTAAGTGATACCAGCCTTTTCTCTCCTTGGACTTTATATTTTGAAATATATATTATATTTCACTTCAAAGCACCGTTTTGATAATAAAAATGTGTTGTTTTTGTAGCGATGCTGATGCTGTTTTGCCTCCTGCTCTGATGACTGCTGCTGAGCTTTCCAAATCTTCCCCTTTATCAATCAGCAGTTTGTTGGAAGAGAAGGTAAATTTTATTTCAACACATACAATGATTCTTAGGTTCTAGTAGAGCTTATTTTGTGACTGTTGGCATTTATTCCCAAGGGCTATCAGGTTCCTGTACTGAGACAACCAGCGATACCAAGTCTTCTGGGCCCTCAGGGACAATCAATACCCACAACTGGTAAGAAACTACAACTTTAGAATTTCTTCTAAAAAATTGTCTTCAGATAAACTTACTGGGAATTTTTTTTTCCTGTCCCCGCTGCAACAGGTCATCCAATGAGAGCTGGTGCACTTCGCAGGCCCGGCTGGGAACTGTAAGTATTCAACAGAAATTCAATGTATTACTAGTTGTAACTGGTTAAATTAGTCTGTAACACATCACTTAGACAACAGCTGATTTATAATGAAATAATATTTGTGGAGAATGCAAGTGGTAATTAATTTTCAAGTGGCTTAATTTAAATTAGCTTTAACAAAGGGGACCTGTGCTTACAGTAAGATTATTGAAAAATAAAACTCCAGTACATAATTGAAAGGAATATTCTGAATAATGAACACTTTTTGAGGAAACTAAAATTACATATAAAAATTAAATGTAATTAAAAGATCAGATGGAAAAGCACCCTTTTGATTACTGACTGAATAGGGCTGAAGAAATTGATTTCCCAGTAGAAATCAGCCTCCAACATTCTTTCTTTAACAACTTAGTTGATACTGATTGAGCAAATTATTGAAAAATTAGAGGCTGTTATTTTTATGACAGTTTCGTATTTCTGCAGTTTAGTCATCTCAAAGTGCCAAGGTGCTTTTTCTCATTGGAGAGAGGAGCCTGTTTGTCTGTTACTGCAGTGTCAAATTAGTCCTTCCTTTGTTAGGGATTTGTTTCAGCCAGGTTGTAAGGGTCATTGTTTTTATAAAGTCTGAAAGATAAAACAAAATCCAGGATCCATCCCCCAGATTATCTAAAATCCAGTAAACAAGAAAAAAACACAGTTCAGGGACAAGAACAGGCCAAATACATTGTGTGAGGCAGGAGCTCAGGAAGCAAATGTGGGAGAGGTTAGGAGAGGTCTGAGAGGTGAGTTAATTCTTGCGCAGTGCTTGGAAGCTCAGGAGCATGGAGCTCCAAGTGTATCCAGGAGGGGCAGAGGAGCAGTGGGTGCTTGGCTCGTGGGAGCTGGGGGTCTCATGGCAGCCTCTCCCACAGTCCCAAAGCTGAGTGTAAGGAGAGAAGGCTGAGGGAGCTTCTGGGGCGAGGATGTGCAAGGCAAGTACAAGGCTCCAGGACTGAGTTATAGTCTCAAGTGAACAGAAAGCCGGAGACCAGTGAGAACCAGGAGTGCTCCCGCCGTGCTGCTGCTTCGCTTTCCTCTGTACGCTCAGGGCAGGCTGTGACAAACAGTGACACGTGTTTTTGGGTTTCTTTAAAGTTCAAATCGAGGACGCCCGCACAGTGACCGTGCCCAAAGGACTCAGGCCCCATCACTGCCAGCATCAGCACCAGTCTTTGTGCCTGTGCCTCCACCTCCCTTGTATCCTCCACCACCCCATGCACTTCCTCTTCCTCCGGGGGTACCACCACCACAGTTTCCTCCTCAGTTTCCACCTGGGCAGCCTCCATCCGCTGGGTACACTGTCCCCCCTCCCGGATATCCCCCAGCTCCTGCAAACATGTCATCAGCTTGGGTCCCAACAGCAGTGCCAGCGGCTCATTCAAACACCATCCCAACGACACAAGCACCTCCTCTCTCTAGGGAGGAGTTTTACAGAGAGCAACGGAGGCTTAAAGAGGAGTAAGTATTTGGCTCGCTAACGTTGCCTTGTTTTCATGTCTGTATCGGGGGAGCGTATTGGACTGCGGTTACACTAAAGTGCATCTGACCTAAGCAAAAGGGACATAGTGTTTCTTCCAATATACTTTTTCATTGCAGATGGTAAATATGCAAAGCTAAACCAAGACAAATGTAATTCTAAAACTTTTCCTAAAACTTGTAGGAACTGTTTTTGCTTAAATAGGATGTTCACCTTTTGCATTGCATGCAGTAAACATTTTCTCATATTGGCCATGTTTTGTTTCTTGATGTCTTTTGTAATAAAGGTCAAACTATAATTGTAATAAAGGTCAAACTTATTTTAACAGGGAAAAGAAAAAGTCCAAACTTGATGAGTTTACAAATGATTTTGCTAAGGAATTGATGGAATATAAAAAGATTCAAAAGGAGCGTAGGCGTTCGTTTTCCAGGTAACTGCTTTACATGTCCGTAATGGAGAAGCAGATTGTCTAGAGGAATCAGGAGGAGTTCCACTCCACCTCCCTGTCGTTAGGTGGATTGGATGATTGAGGGATGAGCAGTGACAGGACTGTCATACGCAGGTTACTGACTCCAGTGTGGCAGAGATTGCAGGTGACTGAATTAGCATTGGGCAGCAGGCACTAAGGAGCATTAAGGGTCTGTCTTGCTAAGGTGTCTCTGCAGTGATGTCCTTCACTGCGTGACAGCCCTGAGGAGGCCAGGAACAGAATAGCTGTAAGGGCTGGATTTTCAGTGTCTCACTATTCTGATTGTAACCAAGCACTCCAAGCAGTTTGGAGGAGATAGATGAGAGAAATAGTCCTTATTTCTGCTTTTGTCCATCTCGTGTGGATACATGAGATGTTTGAACCTGGACTACAAACTGGGGACTTTCACTTTTTTGTTGACGTTGTTAAATTTTTCTTGGGAATTAAAAGCTCAGACTTATTTGTAAGGAAATCTGAAATTGGTGAGGGACTTGGAGAGGAAGAATGATGCTAATGAACATAGTAATCATGTAAAATGATTCATTAAATAATAGTAGGAAAAAAAACCTGAGGGTAGCTGCTGTTTTCTGTCCCCAGAAATCCCTTGGGCAGGAGTAGTTGTTAGCATTGCTGTTAGGAGCTTTCCTAGAGTCATGGCACTGGGGCATGTGACTAGAGACTGAGGTTAGAAGCTTTTCGATGGGATTTTTCTTGCAATGCCATCACTTGCCTTGGTTAGAGCTGGAGGGATGTGCAGGACGTTGTTGGGACACTTGCCTGGCGGTGTGGATTCCACAGGCCTGTCTGTAGGTCCTTTGCAGTATTAGGATTGTGCATCCTGTCCAAATTCCCAAAAAAGGGTGAGGTTAACTAGACCAAGCTGATGTGTTAACATTGGGCTTTGCTGTCTTCAGGCCAAGTGGTGTTTTCTCGATGTCTGATTCTGCGCTGTAGCCACTCAGATTTGCTCTTTTTGCATCGTACTGCAACAAAAATGATTTCTACTGCATGTGGTTGCCAAGTAGTAACAAATGTGCGTGTTCCCGTACCAGTAGAGGCCAGTGTAACCACCTGAAATCTGTCGGTAGCTCTGGTAGCTCATGTGATAGTGAGTGGAAGTAGACTGACCCTTCTGTGTGTTCTGACACTAACAAAGCAGCAGCTGTTCTGTCTTGTGAGCAGAAACTTTTATGTGTTATCAAGTTCTTCAATTTGCAGTAGCTTTATGTCAGCAGCTGAAAGAAGCTTTGACATAAGCATGTGGAGAGGAAAGAAAAAGTAAATGTGGGAGGAAAAGATTTGAGGAGAATGACTGTTTGGAATTAACTTCATTTATTTTTTTGTGTGTTTTTTCAAGGTCCAAGTCTCCCTATAGTGCTTCATCTTACTCTAGAAGCTCGTACACCTACTCCAAGTCACGCTCAGGTTCGTCGCGCTCCCGCTCCTACTCACGCTCCTTTAGCCGCTCCCATTCCCGCTCCTACTCGCGGTCGCCGCCGTATCAGCGACGAGGCAAAGGCAAGAGTCGGAACTACCGCTCCCGGTCACGGTCCCACGGCTATCACCGCTCCCGCTCCCGCTCGCCCCCGTACAGGCGCTACCACTCCCGCTCCAGGTCTCCGGTGTTCAGAGGCCAGTCCCCCACCAAACGGACTGTCCCGCAGAGTGAGGCCGAGCGCGAGTACTTCAACCGCTACAGAGAGGTGCCCCCGTATGACATGAAGGCTTACTATGGCCGCTCGGTGGACTTCAGAGACCCCTTCGAGAAGGAGAGATACAGAGAGTGGGAGAGGAACTACAGAGAGTGGTACGAGAAGTTTTACAAGGGCTATGCTGTGGGCGCTCAGCCGCGGCCTCCGGTGAACAGAGAGAACTTCTCTCCAGAAAGATTTGGCCCACCTGGGACCAGACGAGAGAATTCACCGTATGCTCGGGGACGGAGGGAGGAGTATCCCGCTGGGCAGAGCCACAGGAATCGTAATATAGCTGGAAACTACCCTGAAAAGCCTGGGAGAGAGAGCCATGGCATCAAAGATCCTACAAAATCAAAAGAGAAGGAGGTTGAAAATCCACTGGGAGATGGCAAAGGCAATAAACATAAAAAACACCGGAAGAGAAGAAAAGGGGATGAGAATGAAGGATTTCCCAATGTTGAGCTGTTAGAAGGGGCAAGAAAACCAAGAGAGCCAGTTCCAACAGAAGATGTTAAAACAGACTCTCTATTCATGCTGCCAAGCAGGGATGATGCCACCCCTGTAAGGGATGAGCCCATGGAAGCAGATTCCATTGCTTTTAAACCAGTGTCTGAAAAGGAGAAAAAAGAGAAGGATAAGCCTAAAGCGAAGGTTGAGAAGACAAAGCGGAAAGTTGAAGTGGCGGCCGCTCCTAAGAAAGACAATGTAGCAAAACCAGCTAAAGCTTCCCAGGAAAAGGTAGACCCCGATCGCGAAAAATCTCCTCGAACGGAACCTCCTGTGAAAAAAGTCAAGGAAGAGCTGCCAAAGACAGACAATGTTAAAACCTCTTCCTCTCAGAAGGATGAGAAGGCTCTTGGTACCCCACGGAAGGCTCATCCCAAAGTGGCAAAGGATCACCCAGAAACCAGACCAGCCAAGGAGGAGAAGGCAAAGAAAGAGCATCCTAAAGAAGCCAAGGCAGAGAAGCCCTCCAGCAAGGAGGAGAAGTCAAAAAAGCCTGCTGAGAAAAGCAAACTTTCCGATGCCAAACCTGAGAAAAGGAAAAGAAAAGCAGAGGAAAAGGCTGATAAAGAACATGAAGCCGCTTCCACAAAGGCCTCTAAACCCGAAACTGCAGAATTGAAAACATCGCCCAAGGGGAAGGCTGAGCCCGAGGGGGAAAAAGGAGAGCGGACGCCAGAAAAGGATAAAGCTGCTTTTCTTAACAACCCGTCCAAAAAGATTAAACTTAACCGAGAAACTGGAAAAAAGATTGTGAGCGGAGAAAATGTGCCACCTGGAAAAGAAGTTGTGGAGAAACCTGAGCCCAGCAGCAGCAAAGTTAAAGCGGAAAAGGCAAAGGGAAAGGCAAGAAGGAAAGTGATGGCAGCTGATGGCGCTAGCTCGACTCTTGTGGATTACACCAGGTACCTCAGCAGTTCTTCTGCTTTTCTTTCCTTCCTCCTCCCCACCTCCAATTCTTTATGGTGCCTAATGAAAGGAACAGCTAAATTTGTGCTAAATGAGAATAATCCATAATCTTCCTTGTGAAACTACGCTTGGGTCAAACTCAGATCTTGTTAAGGAAAATGAGCAGTTTGTACTGCACAGGAAACTGGTAGGGTTAGTTCATTGGTGATAAAAACTCAAAACATTTAAGACATTTGTTGGAGACTTAAGATAGTGTCTTGCTAATCTAAAAAGCTTTTAAAATCTCCATTTTTCTAAGGAAGAACACTGTGACATGAGGATAAAACTTTGGCTGTCTGTCCCTCTCCATAATTGCTTGCTTTCATGTTGAAAGAAGGATGGATATCTAATTTGTCTGCCATTGGGAGAAATAGGACATGGAAGAATTACCAGATTAGACAGTCCCTAATCTGATAATCTTGTGTCTTTGTTCATTAAATATATAGTAGCAAGATACTAAATTAATTGATGGCTCATAATCTCAGCCGCTGGACTCAGCCCTTCTCTTGTCTCTTCCCTTAATTGAACATCCTTGGGAAAAATGCTGAGAATTTAGAATTTAAACACAAGCCAGTTTATAAAATGTTCCCAAAGCTGGCTGTGTGTGCATCCCATTACTAATGTCCCTGTTTTTCCTCCCAGCACGAGTTCCACTGGGGGAAGCCCTGTCAGGAAGCCTGAGGAGAAGCCAGACACCAAACGAACTGTCATTAAGACCCTGGAGGAGTATAACAACGACATAACAGCCCCTGCTGAGGATGTCATTATCATGATCCAGGTCCCTCAGTCCAAGTGGGATAAAGATGACTTTGAATCTGAAGAGGAAGACATCAAATCCACCACCCAGGTGCCCCCAAGTGTAGGAAAACCCGCCAGTGTTATCAAACCTGTGAGTGCAAAGGCACCGAACCCCCTCAAACACACTGAAAAGGAGACAGAGCCTCTGGAGAAAACACAGAAAGCTGCAAAAGAGGTGAGTTATGAAAGCGCCCAACACGATGCCAAGACTTCAAAAAGTTCCGTGTCAAGTGAAAAAGGCAAAACCAAAGACCGGGATCATTCTTTGTCAGACAAGGACAGTTCTGAGAAGAGGAAGAGCAGTGTTCAGCCTGAAAAAGAGCACTCAGAACGTGCAGCTGAGCAAGGAAATGGAAAAACCATATCTCAATCTTCCAAAGATGGCAGATCTTCAGAGAAACACGATAGCGGTCGTGGCTCCGCTGCAAAGGACTTCACTCCCAACCGAGACAAGAAGTCTGACCACGATGGCAGCAGGGAGCATTCAAGTTCCAAGCGCAGGGATGAGAAGAGTGAATCAGCACGGAGGAAAGACTCCCCATCCCGGATCAGAGACTCCACAGCAGTGCAGAAGAGCAAACCGAGAGAGGAGCGTGTGGAGCCACCCAAAAAGGGCCCTGCAGAGGCCAAGCGGAGCAGCTACAGCCCCCCGCGGGAGCGCAAGCCCACGGAGCACAAAGCTGTGCATGACTCCAAGCGCCCCGCCGAGGAACACAAACCTCCGGATAAAAACCCGGGCAAAGAGAAGGAGAAAGAGAAAGAGAAGCATGTACCAGAAGTCAAGAGCAATAAGGAGAAAGAGCCAGGTGGGAATAAACCACCTGTGAAACAGGACTCACCAGAAGTTAAAGTGGAGAAGGAGAACGTGGCAGCTCAGAGCGATAAAGGCGCGGCAAAGCCTAAGCCGCCGGTGAGCAACGCCACGCGCCTCTCGTCCGACCTCACCCGCGAGACCGACGAGGCCGCCTTTGTGCCAGACTACAACGAGAGCGACAGCGAGAGCAATGTGTCTGCAAAGGATGAGGAGGCTGCAGGCAAAACGCCCAAGGAAGCGAAGGAAAAGGCTGTGGATAAGGTGAAAGAGGAGGCAGCGGTCCCGGCTCCCACCGAGCAGCCGGAGGCGGGCAGGAGCCAGAGCCAGAGCAGCCCCAGTGTCAGCCGCAGCCGCAGCCACAGCCCCTCCGAGAGCCAGACACGGAGCCACAGCAGCAGTGCCAGCTCAGGGGAGAGTCAGGACAGCAAGAAAAAGAAGAAAAAGAAAGAGAAGAAGAAGCACAAGAAGCACAAGAAACACAAGAAGCATAAGAAACATGTGGGAAATGAAACAGAATTGGAAAAGAGCCAAAAACACAAACACAAGAAGAAAAAATCGAAGAAGAGCAAAGATAAAGATAAAGATGACCAAAAAGTGAAATCTGTCACAACATAAACCGACAGATAATGAAAAAATGACTTAATTACTAAGTCATCTGTAAGAATTTTGTTAAAATGTAAACGACTTCAAGCGTTGTAAATAATGACATGAAAGACCCTGTGCTGCACTTAAAATATTGCTGCTTGATTATTTGATTTTTACATCAGAGCTTTATAAAAGTGAACATTTTGTACAGAATTGTGAGTTGTGACCATGTAACATGAAAGGTTTTGCTGGGGCATCTTCTTTTTAACCACCATTAATTAGTTTGGGTGGAGTTTACTGTACTGTGAAGATTTTCACATTCGGGTTTTTTTTAATTGCCTGGCAGAAGCAGCTGGTACCAGTTACCAAATACCGGCGGATGAAATGCAGAATACATTACAGCCCTGTTATGTCACTTTTTGATTACAATAAAAAAGTTTTCAGTAAATGACCGAATGTGAGATTTCCAGTGGGGAGTTGCATGTGAGCAGGGAGTGTCCCAACCCTTCCCCTTCCTGGCAGTGTCCAAGGCCAGGTTGGATGGGGCTTGGAGCAGCCTGGTCTAGTGGAAGGTGTCCCTGCTCAGGGCAGAGGGGTGGGACTGGGTGGGCCTTAAGGTTCTTCCAGCCCAAACCATTCCAGGATTCTGACAGTAGTGCCAGAGAAAAAGCTTGCTGGGAACTATTGTGTGGGAAAATGACTTAAAAAGGAGTTTCATTTTGGAAAAACTGGCAGGATGTGCCCTGGTGGAGGGTGATGAGGTGCTGGGGGTGGTGTGCTGCTCCATGTGCCAAGGAGCTAGGGGTTTGTAGGGTAGAATGTGGGATGTGGCCCCAAAGCTGCAGCCCCTCTTAGAGCTGGCGTTGACTGCTTAAGGTAACGTTACACATGAAGCTGTCACGTGGCTGCTTTGTTCCAGTTTGTTTGGAAAGCTCTTGTCCCCTGGGGTTGGAGCTGTGTGGTCATTAAGGTCCCTTCCAGCTGAAACCAGTCTGGAATTTGCCAGCACATGTTTGCACACCCAAGTTAAACTCTCTGTAATTGACATTTTCTCTTCCAATGCTACTCACCAGGTGTTGATGTGTTCAAGAGAACTTTTTGGTCGGTGTTGGATATGGGGGTGACACCCGACCCATGAGGTGAGGCCATGACCCCTCTGTGATATGTGGGGCTCAGAAGGGGCAGGACAGGGAAGCCTGGAAAGGCAGGATCCTGCTCTGAGCAGTGACAGACGAGATAGAAAATGGAAATTATTAGCTGGATAATTTTAAGATGCAATTTTAACAAAGATGTGGCAGTGTGGGTGTTGCTCAGCCATCAAAGCCACTACAGGGGGGAATAGGTGTCATTAAGGGCACGATATCCCCGTGACCACTGGATTGAGCAGCGACAGCCCTTGGCCATGGGATTTGCCCAGAGGTTGGTGTGGTGGTGCTGTATGGGGAAGCGGCATTTCCTGTTGGCAGAAAGTGTCACCTTGCAGAGGAGCCGTCCTGAGGGCTGAGCGGCACAGAAATGGTGAAACAGGGACATTCATCCTGGTTCTCCTGGGGGTGAGCAGGCACCTCGGACATCCTGGGTCAGAGATGGAGCATCCTGAAAGGTAAAACAAGAGCACACCAGGATCACTGCGGGATTTCACCGCCAGGACTTTGTGCCTTTTCATGTCAGACCTTCCTGGGGAATTCCAGGTGTGTTCTGCCCAAGAAAAAGCAGGTTTCCAGTTCATCTGCTCCCATTTTTTGCTTTCCAGAATGAAAAAGAACAGGTGGGTGATGGTGTTACAGATGCTTGGCAGGGGTTTGCTGTGTGTGGGGCAGGGTGGGAGCACAGGAAAAGCACCCTCAAAGTCTCCCTTGGCACAATCTGTGCTTGTGGGGATGAGGCTGGAAAACGGTTGATTTTGGACTTCTCTGTGTACTTTGGCCTAATGAAATTGAGAATTCAGGAATCTGGGAAGTGGGATTCTTGAACTGGCATGTGTTAAGTGCTTTATTATTGAGATTCAAGTTAATGACTAAACTTGCACTGAAATCAAAATCTGAACTTTTTAAATGGAATAGCTCCATAAATCCAGTAATACGATGTATTTTTATATCGTTGTGCTGGAAAGCTGTTGAAGTCTGTCCTGGTGCCCAATTCAACCCGTTGAGGTGCTGAAGAGGTTTTGTGGCGTGGCCGTGCTGTGTCGCAGCCCTGTGCCGGCGTTTGCCTCAGGACAGCAGGTAGAGGAGTCTTCTTGGGTGTCAATGTCTCTCACTTGGCCTCCCTGTTGTATAATCTCGGACTCTAGTTCAATTAAAAGTGAAATGTTTTGATGATTCCCAGCCTTATTTTAATTCCCTTCTGTGCAGAATATGCTGGAAATTGATAAAGCTTGGAATCAGGCACTGCAAAGACAGCACAGGCACTTGGCACTGCCACGTCCAGGGGAGCATCAGGTTAGGAATAACTGGATGGCTTTGTCCAAAATCTGCCTTTGGGGCTGCTTTGGCTAAAGATTTGGTGACTCTCTGGGCATTTACTTGCAGCCCATCCCCGGGCTTACGTGGGCCCCGGTGCCCCGGCCTGCCAGCAGTGCGGGTGCTGAGCGAACCACGGTGCCCCTGGGGACAGCCCCGGCTCCGCGGCGAGTGGTGGCACCTTGGCAGAGCCGTCGCGGCTCTCTCGATGCACACGGCAATGGAACAACGCCCGCTGGGCCGTACCGGGCTCCACTGGGCAGCGGCGGCGCTGGGAGGGTTTAGCAGGAGGAGGAGGATGGTGGCGAAGAGGAAGATGCTGTGCGGAGCTCGGGCACTCGTGGCACGGTGCTGCCCGCCGGGCTGACGCCAGCGCCGGGCACGAGGGGACAGCGCGTCGCTGCCGAGCCTGTGACCCGCTTTCCCTTCCCGCGGAGCGAGGGCTTCGCTCGCGAATTCCCAGCTCTAATCCAGCGCTGCTCCCGCGCCAGGCTGCTGCCAGAGCCCGCGCCGGCGGGTGCCTCCAAACGGGCTCTCTTCCTCCTCGTCCTCCACGGAAATGCCCCCACGAGCTCTGCCAACGCCCGTGCCTTTGAGAGGTAAGTGAGAGTTGAGTAATTAGCGGTGGTGCATTGAGGGGCGAAATTCCTCGGGTTTATTCCCATCAGCTCCGCTATCACTATCGTGAGTCCCAGGCTGCGGATGTGGATGGCGCAGCTCCGGCCGGGTGTCCTGTGCCCCATCACCCTCCGTGGGGCCGGGACAGGATGAGGCTTCGCCGGCATTTGTCCATCCACTGCGTGTGTGTCTGTGTGTGCACACGCCGGGGCTGCTGTCACCCTTTTGTGAGCGAAATGGCTGTTTGGTAGCAGCGAGCGAAGGCTCCTTGCCAAGCTGCCTAATTAAGACTGAGCATATGCAGATTTGCCTTGTTTTCAGCTAATGACAGCTGCAAACAGTTATTTGTCGGGCTCGCTGGTGCTGAGTTGGTGACACGAGGCCAGCGACGACTGAGCGATCTGGCCGTACACAGCGGCGCCGCGGCAGAGGCTGTGAGAGGCACCGGCCTCCTGGGGGCTGCTGGGGCTCAGCCCGTGCCCTCGGTGCCCCCCCAAGGGACCACGCAGGTCAGCCCTGCCTCGCAGCCTTGGCATCGCCCCCAGCTCCTCGATTTGGGAGGTGCCAGAGAGGGCATGTTTTGCTTTGTTTTGCTTTGTTTTGCTTTGTTTTGCTTTGTTTTGCTTTGTTTTGCTTTGTTTTGCTTTGTTTTGCTTTGTTTTGCTTTGCTTTGAGCGTTGCCAGCAGCACAGACATATCGTGATGTTTTCACAGGAAAACAGATAAAGATGTGTGCAAACGTGGGTGACATTTGTGGTTCCCCAGCCAGCGGCCTTCAGCAATGCTCTGCCAGCTGAGAACCGAAGCAGAGACCGAGGCGGGAACTCCCTGCCCACAGCCCTGCCCCGAGGGCAGCTGGCAGCTCTCCAGAATCCCGGGCTTCCTAAGGATGCTCTCAAAAAGAGCGTGTTTTCATTGGTTTTATCATTGCTGTGATTATGCTGATGGAAGGAGAGAGCCTTGCCCAGCACGGGAGGCCTGAGCTAACGAAACGCTCTGCACCACAGATGGAGACGCTCCGTGTTGTTCTGAGGATGCAGGGAAATGAGGACGTGGGGGAAAAGTCACTGTGGAGTTGTAAGTCCTGTTTGACACACATCCTGCTGATGAGCTGTGCTTCAGGACTGGGATGCTCTGGTGTGTCCCCTGTCCCCACAGCCTGGCAGGAGTGGATGTGGTCTGGAATCAGAGGATTTGGGGATCCCTCCCTGGCAATTTGGCCAACTCCTGCACATCTATTCCAGCTGTTTCTAACCCAGGGCACAGGGCAGAGATGGGGACAAGGGCAGCTCTGCTGTGCCCCGTGGGCATGGGATAGCCCAGAAGCCAGGAGCCAGGGCTGGGGACCCTGAGGACCAGCCCAAGCTGGGGAGGATGCAGAGGCATTCCCATCCCATCCCCACCCTGTCCCATCCCGTCCCGTCCCATCCATCCCATCCCACCCCACCACTGCCTGATGGTCACTGGCCACATTCCCAGCACCAAGCCCTCCAGCCCTGAAATGAGCCTGTGCTCCTCCCACAAGGAGCTGAGTTAAGTGCTCAGACGCTTCCGAGAATATTTTGGAGCATTCCTGATTTTAATTGGGTTTATTTAATTATTATTTACTTTGACTGA
This sequence comes from Monarcha castaneiventris obscurior, assembly GCA_026261815.1. Taxonomy (NCBI): domain Eukaryota; kingdom Metazoa; phylum Chordata; class Aves; order Passeriformes; family Monarchidae; genus Monarcha; species Monarcha castaneiventris. The sequence continues at coordinate 7,058,405 of JAMPIT010000856.1, read as the reverse complement.
ATAAACTGTTGTGTTTAAATAACACTGTTTTTGCCAAAATGCTGTCAGGGAGAAGCTGCTTTCCCTTTAGGAGCCCTCAAATGTGGTCTGCCTTCCAAGCCCCTCACACGGCAGCGTGTGGAGCATCATAGCTTGGAGCATCCTCCTGCCCTGGCCAGGAGCACGCTCCGTGCCAAAGGGTGGCCCTCCAGCCTCAGGGAGGGAAACAGGAGCTGTGGGGATGTTCCCACACACATCCCCAGCATCACTCGTGGGGGCCTGGCAGGGCTGAAGGGCTCGGCTGTGACCATCCTGCAGCCAGGCAGAGCCCACTTCCTCGAGGGGTTTGTGAGGTAAAGGGAGAACGGATCCAAAGAGCACATGAATCACGGGCAGGGTGAACAGCTGAGCTTGGAGAAGTGGGGAGAGAAGCTGAGCTCCAGGGATGGAAGCAGTTGGTGAATACTGACAGCACCAACCAACTGCAGTGAAGCCTCATTCCAAATCCACCTGTGGGGCTGGTCCTTGTTCATTTATTTTCTTCTTTTTTCATTTTTTAAATCACAGCTAAATCCTATGGAGACAGTTTGGGAGAGTCAGCGTGTGGCACTGTTAGGTGATGGAACAGCCTTCCTTGGCAAGCAAGGGGCCTGTGACAGGCTCAGGGCTGTGGCAGCGCCTCTCCTCCAGCCCAGCAGGGTCTGAGGGTCCCACCAGGACAGGGACACCCTTGGGACACGCTGCCCTTCCAGCACGTGGGGGTGGTCTCTGCATCAGCAGCAACTTTTCCATCACTTGGTTTCCTTATTTGGTATTTCTTTAATAATTAGTGGCAGATTTTGTACTTATGTTTGCAATTATCTGGATGCCTCTGGGACATGTTCTGCCGGATAATTGAATCTCCTGGTCTGTGACTGCACGGATGGCAGGGAAGCATGGGCTGGAGCCCAGGAATGCTATGCTGCCTGTTGGTGTCACGTTAAGACAAACTGAGCTTTTTAATTTTAAAAACTACTGGAAACAAAGCATTTTGCTTTGCTGTCCTCAGCACACGCTTTGCTGGAGCCTGCTCTAGAGAGGAAAATGCATGATTATCAATAATTAACTGGATAAATGTTTTCATTAGATGCAGCGGATCCTCACAACTCCAGTGACTGGGACTGGTGAGATGTGGAGCAGTGGGAAGGGGGGTCCTGGACAGGCAAATGGACGCTGCGTGCAGCCTTTGCTGGGAGGGCAGGAGAGCAGCCTCGTGCCTGGCACCCTCTGCTGGTGCTGCCAGGACCTGGGTCTGTGCAGGGCATGCCCCCAGCCCTCCAGAGAGATCGCAACATGTCCCTTCTTCTGCCTTAGCACGGGACGTTGGGATGTAAAGTGCCAAGCGAGGGAAAAGGAACCTCCACGTCAGAGCTGCTCTCGAGGGTAAGTGCAAAACTACCTGGCTTCTAAACCTAATTTAGGGAGATTTGGTGGAATCCATTCCATTAGCGTTGCTAATTCTTGTAGAGCCTGGCAGGGGATCAGAGAATCACTGGTTGGGGTTGGAAGAAACCTTACAGACCACCCAGTTCCACTCCCCTGCCAAGTGACACCTTCTACTAGACCAGGTTGCTCCAAGCCTCATCCAGCCTGGCCTTGGACACCGGGGCCAAGGGGGTCCGTGTGTCCGAGCCTGGGGCCAGCCACTGGGGCTGGGCACTCTGCACCCCCGTGAGCCCCTTCAGCTGCTGGCTGCAGAGCAAGAGAGACCCACCACGCCCCAGCAAAGTGCACTTGTGCTGTGTTTCCATGTAGGTAATGGAAGAATTGGCGAATCATGCCCAGGAAAATGTAACCAGGGATCTTGGGAGCAGAGAGGAACAGGTAAGAGTCGTTTTAACCCTGACTTTAAAGCTGGTCTTGGTCTCACACAAAGGTGGCCAGGGTGGGTGTCTGGCACAAGAAATGGAACAATTTCAGTTTCAGGTCCAGGTCTGTCAGGAGTTACAGGGGCTGGGATCACTCCCATGGGAAGCCCTGTGCTGGACACTCGTGCCACTGCAGAGGGACCCCCGGTGTGGGGTTACCAGTGCCAGCCCCCTGCTCCATGCCCAGCCTCCTCTGTGCACCCCCAGCTCTGTGCTTCACCCCAGCCACAAAGCAGTTAATGGTTGTTGATTGCGGCATGCTCAGAGCTCCGTGAGGCTCTGGATGCTCTGTGAGGCTCTGGATGTGGTGCGGAACTCCCCAGTCTCCAGGGATCTCGTGGCATTTTGCCCAGATGGCACTGATCTGTGTCTCAAGGACATAACCTGGCACCACAGCTCTGCGCAGCAGCACCAGAGTGACTGATGAAGCCAGAGCACTCCTTCATCTCTGCTAAAAGGGAAAAAAAAGCTCCTGGAAATGCTGGGAATTCTGCTGGCCACTCCCTGTCACCTCCACAGATGAGCCGGCTCCTGGCCTGGCTTGGTGCGGGGGCTGCACGCCGGAGCCCTGCTCCCAGACAGGAGAGGCTGTGTTTGGGCAGGGCAGGTAGGTGAGATGTCCCCAGCATTCCCACCCTTCCCTGGTGCAGCTGTGCCCAGCTCTGCTGCCAGCCTCATCCTGGCATCACCCTGGCCCAGGCTGAGCCGGTGGTGCCGGGGCTGTCCCGCATGAGGCCGGGCTGTGGCTCAGGACATCGGCTGAGACACCGGTGCAGGACAGGGACTGGCACAGCCACCAGGGCTCGGCCAGGGAGGAGGTGTGGAATGTGCAGGAGCCCTATGCTCTGGCTTTGGTTGTGTCCACCATGTCCTGGACATCCCAGCAGTTTGGGGAGGGGACTGGAACCAGCTCCCACTCCATCCACAGCCTGTGCATGGAGATGTGAGCAGCACTCCAGGGACCCCACTCTGAGGGCTTCAGCTCCCCCTGAACCAATTCACCCTATGCTGACAGTACCAGAAATATTAAATCCTGCCCTTTTTTGGGCTACCAGCTCCAGGGAGCCACCCACACTGAGCTCAGTGGGGGCAGCATGAGGGACAGCGTGGTGGTGACTGGGGTATAATTTGGGATATGCTTTCCTGCCCTTGTGCTGCAGTCATGGGGGGCAGGGTCTTCACGGTGTGCTGGGGGAAGAGAGGGAAGGGTGCACCTCCTTCCCACGGTGGAGCCATGCCAGCAGCCCTGGCCACCAGACCTGCTCTGTCCTTCCCAGCTGGGACTGCTCTGTGCACTGGCTGACTGGAGCCAGCAGAGAGGACCTGGGGACAGGAGCACCCTAATCCCGTGTGGGAATGAGCTGCTCTCTATGCCCATGTGCTTTGGCAGGCGTGTGTCCATGTTTGGGGGAACAGAGCTGACCTGGAGTGGGGGGCAGCATCTGTGACCCCCCCATCCTTGGGGCTGGGCACTCAGCAAGGCTGGCACCATGGAACTGGTACCCAGAGCTGCAGGCTGCCTGATCACGGTGGTTTTCCACCCCTTTTGTCTCCCCAGAGCAGGATGTTGCTGGCATCAATCCCTCCTCCCCACTGACTGTGCCGGTGCCTCTTGCACCAGAGCCCTCGTGATGCTGCAGGAGCCGGGAGCACATTCCGGCAGCAGCACCTCCTGGATTAACCCAGGGCCCCTGGCACAGCCCGGGATGGGGGTGAGGCACCAGCACTGATGCTTCACTCACAGCGAGGCTCTGGCACAGCCACCACTGCTCTAACAAACCCTGTGCCAGTGCTGCCGGTGCCAGGAGGTGCCCAGCTCAGTGCAGGACCCCCGCTATGCATGAGCTGATGGAACACAACGTGAAAAGTGGGTTTGTCTCTCTCTCTCTTCCCCTTTCCCCTGGCATGTGGCCAGCGGGGTGTTCCCTCACCGCAGTTCTCGAGAGCCTGGAGCTGCAGCCAGCCCTCTCCTGCGGCTCCGTGTGCCGGGAATGCCAATGAAGGCCCGGCTCACCACGCACACACTGCAGCGCGCATCCATCCGGAATGCAGAGCAGCTGATGGGTGGAGGAATCAGGGAGTTATGCTGGAGCTGTTGTCCAATTAGTTAAACTAATTGTGAGCGAGGAGGGCTGGCAGGTACCCACAGCCTCCCCACCGACACACTCCAGGGCCGGACCTCAACCCTCTCCACAGAGCCAGGGTTTCTGATTTTGCTGCATTGCTGGATTTCCAGAGGGAAAATTTTCCTATTTATTTCCCTGATCTGTGCATCAGTGTGCAGGCAGAACTGGGGTAGAATTCCAGCCTACTGATGCCCAGAGGGGCCGTGGCTGGTTTGTAACCCTGTGCTTGTACCAAATCTCACATCCCTGTGCCCTGCCCACCTGCGTTTGGGATGTCGTGACAATCCTGTTGTTGCCAATAGGGTGAGCAGTCCCTCCAGTCCCACCGAGGGAAGGTTGGTCAGGTGGGGAGGGGGGAGATATTTGTTTGTGGAATTGCAGAAATGTACATGCCCTGCTATTTTCTGCTTGAAATTAAGAAAATTTCAAACAATGCAAAATTCTGCTCTTGATATGGCAGGAACGAGCCTTTGGAAGTGTCCTGTGCTATTTCTGGCTGGGAAAAAATAATACATACGTAGACATCTTAAAATATAAATGTGTGCATGTAGATATATTAGAGTTCTATAGGGGTGGTAAGGTGGGGCCCAGCCTGGTGCCTTGTCCAGCCTTGGGAATGGGTGGGTGCTCACTGAGCCCCACATCCCTCCCGAGCCACTATGACAGATTCCAGCTTGACTGAGGCACAAACACCAACCCACAACAGCAGCATGGATTTGGTTATTAACAAAGGGTGGATTCAGTCGGTGCTAGCGCCCCTCCAAGCACGGGAGCTGCTGAAGAGCGTGGAGGGTGTATTAAATATTCATCAAAATCTTGGCACTTCATTCCCATCTCTTGCTCTCCCGCCCCCTCCCCTCGAAATTATTTGGTCCTAAAGGTCAGAAGCCCGCTTCAAAAATTAATTATTTCATTAACCCCTTTAAAAATTAGGTTTTTTCAACTAAGTTTTTTAGGGTCGACACAAAACGGGTCGTGGTGGCACATCCTTAGGTTTGCTCATCACGTGAGCCCTGATGGTGCCACCGATGCTCGCGGCAGCATGTGACCCTAAATGCTACGTGAGCTAAGAAAAAAAAAAAAAAAAATTTAAACACAAAAATATCAGCAGGTTTGTCTCTGCCTTCACCTGCCCGGCGTGGTGGAGCCGTACCTGCTCCGTGCCGCCGCGGCGCTGCCAAGCCCTGCCCTCCGCGCCGGCACCACGGCTCCCCATTCGGTGAGTGAGCGGATACTTCCAGCAATTAATTGGCCCTGCCGCGTGGTTCATTATCATGCGGGGCACGCGTGGGCCCCGCCGCCTGCGGCCTCGAGCCCCGGGAGCGGCCCCGGCCCCGCGGCTGCCCGGGGCTGGGGCAGGGGTCAGGCGTGAGGGCGGAGCGGCGTGTCCGGCGTGTGTCCGGGACTGCTCCGGCCTCCCGGACACCTCCGATGTCCTGGTGCTCCGCAAAGCTCCTCGGGGCGGGGGCCGGGGCGCTCCGCTTTGCTGCCTCCGTGCCAGGGTTTAAACCGTGGGTGGGTTTGGGGGTCTGGTTCCTCTTCCTCTGCATCCCAGGGCGCTTGATGCCGGGTGCTCAGCGATGCTGCTGGGTTGCCAGTCCCGAAGCGGCAGCTCTCAGACAATGCAGGTTTTATTTTAGCGCTCACCCGACGCCTTGCCGCTCCTCAGTGATGTCCCCAGTGATCTCCTGCTGATGTCCCCGCTGGGATGGGGCCACCCGCTCTCCCCCGATCGCTGCTGTGCGGGAGCTGGGGCTGAATCCGTAATGCCGGGAAGGGGCCGGAGGGAGCCGGCTGCGGGCGCTGCCGGCCGCCCATCATTAGGATGCAGGTCCATCGCCATCTCCCTGGAGACCATGGGAACAGAGGCCGGGTGAATCGTGTCTGGGGCGGCTGGCAGCCGTGCTGGGAGAGGGCAGCTGCGTGCCGGGGTGGGAATGAATTACTGCCCTGTGCCGGCTCGGCCTTTGTTCCCCCACTGTCAGCGCAGGAACGGGGAGCAGGGCAGAGCGCCCGGGGGAGCCGGGGCACGGCGGCAATGGCCGGCCCCGCGCATCGCTCGCACCCGCCGCAGGCTTCACCGCCAGCAACAACTTCATATTTTCTGTCCTTGAACTAATTATTCAGGAAAGCTCTTCGGGGCTGACACCGATAAGAGCTGCCGTTCCGGTGCGACGCTGTCGCGGCTGTGATCCTATATTTAACACTCGGGGCATTCCTGGGCCGCTGCGAGCCCTTTGTGCCACTGAAGGGAGCCATATGTTGCAGAGGCATCTCTGAGGATCTTGCTGGAACAGCAGAGAAAGGGATTTCTGAGCGCTGCTGAATGCGGCTGCCAATCACCCGGAGTCCCGGCCGGGCGCCTTGTGCGCGCCTGGAATGTGCGGCGGCAGCTTCGGCAAACACGGGCTCGTGCTTGGAGTCGGGATTTGCCATCTGGGGAAATGAGCTCCACAGGCTTCTAATTGGCACCAGCGTCCGCCCTGCCCTGCTCTCACGTTTGCTGCCGCTCCCAAGTCCGGCTCCTGTTTAATTCCATCGGAGGGACCGCGGTGGCGCTGCTGGAGGATGATTTTTCCCCGCTGCTCACACAGATTGTCTCTGCCTGGCAGGCGGCTGTCCTGAGCACAGTAACCAGTCACCGGCCTCTGCTCGCTCCTCCGCTCTCCCGCAGCACTTTGCTCACATTCTGGATTTTTATTGTGTTTAATTGGTTCTGTAATAGCTTCATGGCAGGAATTCTGCTCCCATCAAAACCTGCTCCTGTGAGTGTTCCCCTGTGGTAGAAGTGAGATAAGTGTGAGGGAGAGGATGTGGTGGAAGTCTCAGTGCCAGCTTGGCACCCCCACATGCTGTGTCCCACGTCCAGCCCATGGGGTCTCACCTGTAGCTGCGGGCACATCTCCTGGCAGGTGCCAGGCTGTTGGCATCGTGTCTCGGGGGTCAGGGCTACTCCTGGGTGCAAACCTCCAGCGGTGCACCAGCTGTGCACCAGCTGTGCTGGCTGGTAAGTGGGACAGCCAAATCCCACTGCAGCAGCTCCTCAAATCACAAAGCCAGAGCCACCCCATGCAGGGAGACTTCCTCCCTCTCCTCCTCACTCCCATTACTTCCCTCCCAGCCCTGGGGCCGATAGCACCGGGCCCAGCCCTGTCACTCTGTGCTCCGCTCCCATTGCTCCCCGCGGATCACGAGCTTCAGGGCTGCCCCCAGGTGCTTCTCTTCCAGGCCCTATTGCTGCTTCCAGTGCAGTTCATGTGCTGATCTTTCCTAAGGAACTGGGAGCCGCAGAGCTGGGAAGATACCTGATGCAAAGAGAGGGGGCAGCCACCCTCCAGCAGCCAGCTGGGCGCCACCACCAGGGACCTTCCACCAGGACCTTCCTTCAGGACCAGGAACCAGACCTTTCCTCAAAATCTTCCCACGGGACCTTCCTGGTTGCCCCACTGCAGTTCTCCCAAGTGCTCCATCCACACGGACCTTGTGTTGTGTGGCTCCCACAGCCATTTCTGCTTCTGAGTTTGCTCCTGAGCTGCATGTGCTGCCAACACTAAATCTTCACACATGAGAGCTGAACTCTGCAGGACACCAGGACTCTGCTGACGGACCCCAAGTTTCCCAGCCCTTGCAAAACCCAGAGCCAAGGAAACACAGCGCATGGACTGCTCAGAGACTTAAGAACGAGTTCATCAGAGACTGTGAACAAATGGTCGGTAATTAAGACCCCCAGCAAACACTGAGTTTGCTGCATGCAGCCCAGGGAGTCCAGAGGGGACAGGGTTGGGGTGAGCAGGCTATCCCTGCTGTGTGCATTACATTGTGGCTGACATGCAGAGCGCCTTTAGGCTGCTGACAGCAGGAGAAGGAGCCCACAGAATGCAGCCTCACCCTGACTCCTGCCTCAGGAAGATGGACCACGATGGACTTCCAGGTTTGGCACAGCCCATTCTGCTAAAGCTGAGTGTCCTCACAGGGATCCACACCAGCTGCTTCCTGACCTGTCCACAGTGGACATGGAGAGCAGCTTCTTCCTTGCGCCTTTACAGCAGCTCGTTGTCTGTCACAGAGGGGACAGCAGCTGGTTCTGGGGATGGTTCATGCAGTCTTTGACCTGGTGTGGGACAGGGATGGATGGGCCCCCAGCCAGATGGGCTGTGGCAAGAGGAGTGGGGTGAGCTGCCAGGATCTGCCCTTGAACTGTGGTTTTATTCCTCTTCCTGCTTCTCTCACCCAAATGTGCAGGGTTGTGGCACCCACTCCCCTCTCTGGGCTCCTCACCAGCCAGGGGACAGCTGAGTCCAGACACCCCTCTCCAGGTATCCCCATAAACTCCACCGGATCTCCAGGATCCCCATCAAACAATCAGCACACAAAGCAGAGCTCTCCCTTTTGATTTAATAAGTATCTGGAAACATCATAAAAGACGTGATAATAAAATATCAGATGCAGGAAAATGAGTAGCCAAAGGCATTGAAAAAAGGGACGAGAGTAAACACAGTAGATTAAGACACTAATTCCCATTCCTTGTATGTACTCTATCTTTCCTGTGTCTTGACAGACAGAAATAAATGCCCCCACTTCCCAGGAAGCACTATCTGCCTCTCCCTGCTGGATTGTCACCATGGGGTGCCCACAGCCGTAACAGCCCATTTATCCTCCAGATTTGATGCTTTATCACTTTCAAAGGAGAGGCTGGGCTGGCTCATCCCCGCTCCCACCACCAGCATTTGCACTTAAAGGGCAGGTCGAGATTCTGATGGTAATGGCTAAATTTGATTTTTGTTGCTCTAAGGTATCTTTGCAAATTAAAGACCCAATTTGTGCCATTGTTTAGACCATGCAACAAAGCAGCAGGAGCAAAAACAGGACCAGAAGGGAAAATAGTCTCAGGGATTTTGGAGAAGCCAGCAGGTCCTGCTGTAACTCTGTCACAGTGAGAGCCGGGTGTGGGGATTTTCTTCCAAATGCAGCTTTGGAGCAAATCAACAGCCAGTAAATTCCCCAGCCCTACACAGTGCCGTGAAGACAGGAGCGGGATCAGCAGCAAGGTGATGGATGTGTTAATGTTTTAACAGGCCAACCACCTCATAAATAATTTGCTGGGTTCTGGAGTAACTGACCTGGTCACAATGGCAATAAAGGGCCATCCCCTGGGCTCTGCTCCAGGGGTTCACAATCCTCCCATGGAAAGGCTTAAGTGGCTTTTAACAATATCTATTTTATATTGTCGGAGCCCAGTGCCCTGCTATTGCTGCCGTCTGTGCAAACACTATTGCTTCAGCTCCAGGGATATTCCAGTTAAAAACCCCAGAAATGATCACTGAGTGTGACTGTCACAGCTGAGCTCTGTTTGCTCTGTGGGGAGCAGGGCCTGTGTGTGGAACATCCCATTGGGAGCTCGGTTGGCTGAGGAGGGATGGAACCTCAGCAGTGCCCAGCCCAGGGGAGCAGTGGAGGGTGACCAGCCTGGGGGCTTCACAGAAACCCACCAGGGATGGGTCCACAGGCACCACCGGCTCTTCTGGGCAGCAGGACCAGATGGAGCCCAGCCTGCAGTCAGGAGACCGGGCTTTCCCAGTGGATTCAGCTGTGTACTGGGTATGCTGCTTCTGTACTGGGTAGTCCTCTTGTGTGCTGAGTGTTCTGCTTAGATAGTGGGTGTTCCTGGGGCATACTGGGTATTCCTGTCATTTACCGAGTATTCCTCTTCTGTACTGGGTATTCCTCTCCTATCCTAGATATCCTCATCCTACGCTGTGTCCCACTCTCCAGTGCTGGCACTGCGAGACTGCAGCGCTACTCGATGCAGGGCAGGGCTGCTGCTGTGTTCTTTGGGTTCCTAAGCCTTGCAGTTGTGTGTCAGGCCAGTCATGGCATCTGCAGCTCTACCCACAGCCTCGGTGTGATGCTTTTAGATTTCTCTGTGCTGTTCGTGGGTCAGTTCCCAGATTTTTCCCGGGTTCCAGCAGGCTGGTGTGTTCTGAACACGTGGAGCTGGGGAATTTGTCTCACCAACTGCTTTGCTGTGGGATGGGGCAGCACAGTTCTGTTTCTGTAGCTGCAAATAAGGGAGATTCCAAACACTGGAGTCATTTGTCAAGCAAAATAGATGGCAAATGGCTCCAGCATGGCACCTCCAGCACAAGGATGGAACTAAATGGGAGACAATGGCGAAACAGTTTTAGAGGACAGATCAACATGGGCTGCCCCATTCCCTGCTCAGCAGCACAGGGACAGCCTGGAGTGCCCATCCTTGTCCCTGGCTCCTAGCTGTTCCTGCTCTCCCATGGGAAGATGCACCTGAGGAGGAGGAGGAGGGCGGCAGTGCCCACCTTGGGAAAGGCACTGGTGCCCAAAAGGGGCCCAGGAGGAGACAGGCATTGACGGTGGCTGTATGTGTTCAGTTTGCTCTGTGTGGGCTGTGATCTGCGCCCACTCTTGTGCTGGTGGTGGTGGCAGAGCAGCTCCCTCCCTGGCAGCAGGAACAGGGGCAGAAATCCCACCTGGGCAGTGACTGGCACCACGTCTTGCCCTCTGCCTCTCTGTGGGTGCTGCTGAGCCTGACCCATCGCTGCTGGGGCTCTCTGTGGCTCCCCGCCATGGCATCCCCTCACCAAAGCACCTTCCTTTGGAGCATCCCTTCTCCCCACCGGGCCCCTCCACACACAGCTTTGTCCCAGCCACCAGAGGCAAGTGTGGCTGCAACGAAAAGTAGGTTTTTATATCCTTGCCCCTATTTTTGCAAATGAGTGTAACTGTCAACTGCAGAATAAATGACACCTAATTACTGTTGGGGGGAGTTCAGGCAGGAGGGCTTGGCTGGGAGGGGATCACAGGGAAGCTCCTGCACTGATGGAAAATGAACAAGATGCCGGGTGTAAGGAACCATAATTACAGAGGACTGACACACTGTGAGCTGTTTATGGTAATGAAGTGGTGCATCAAATCAAATTAACCTTAGTTATTTAACACAGAATGCACCGAGGACTTGGCTCAGTAGATGCTAAATCCAAATCCGGAGCCGTGCCCAAGCCAGGGAAGCGGCTCCAGCGCTGCACGGGCGTCGTTTAGATTTAGGATTCGTTCGGTGCGCGGCCGCAGCGCCGGAACAGCGATGGCGAGGGCGAGCGCGGGCGAAGCGGCGGCACAGGCGCTGCCGGCAGCCCCAGGAGCGGCGGAGCTGCCGGGGGCTCCCGCCGCCGCCGAGCCCCCCACCATGCGCCCCGTGCCCAGCGCTGCGGCCCCGCGCTTGCCTCCCGTGGGAGCGGAGCCCAGGCCAGGTCAGTATCCCGCCCCGGGGCGAGGGGGAGAGGCCGGGGGGGCTCTCTCCGTGCGGCGGGCGCTGGCTGCGGACAGCGGGGTGTTCCCGTGCCCGGGGTGCCGGGCACGCCGCCGGCCGCTCCCCAGCCCCGGGCAGAGGATGCGAGCGCGCTGCGCTCCCGCAGAGGTTTCATTTCTCCTCTCTCCTCCCCACGAAGGCTGCGGCGCGCGCAGGAGGAGCGCTCCCGTCGGGATCCCTTCGCGCTGACGGGTGAGTAACCTTTCAAATTAACCCAAACGCTCTGTCAAAGATTAATGAGCTTTCGGAACAAGGGTCCCTCTGTGCGCCGGGCTGTTGCAGCGCTGCACATTCCTCGGTGCTGGAGGAAGGGATTGCCGCTGCAGCCGGGGATGCCGGCACAGCTCAACTGGGGCCGGCGAGTCCTGAGGGCGTCGTGGCGAGGGGCAGGAGGGCGAAGGCATTTCCTGACGGCGGTTCTGTAAATAATGTTAAAAGGCTGCTTGTGTCAGCGGTGCTGCTTTGGATAAAAGGAGGAGGCAGGAGGGATGTGGCAGGCTCAGGAGGGATGTCGGTGCTCTGGGGTCGCTCAGGTGTCGGCAGAGCCGGGCTGGCTTTGCGAGGCAGGAATGGGTGGTGCTGGCGGTGAGAGGAGCAGGTGCGCCCGGCACGGAGCGCCGCGGGGAGCTGCCAGCGGCTGGCACAACCCAACAGGTGGGTTGGAATTGGTTTGGATTAGGAAATGTTTGTTCAGTGCCCTGCGTGCCGGCGGGGGCCTCTGGGGAGCCGAGTCACTCCTCAGGGAGAGGATTCCTCTGCAGGACTTCCCACTTGTTGGAAAAACACCAATTGCATCTCCAGCCAAAGGCTTTCCTCTGTGTATTTTACGGAGTTAGATGATTCTGTAGTATCTGCTGTCAGGTCCATCCGGAATTAAATTTTTCCCAGGAACCTGGTGGCTCCCCTCCCAGTGTGCCAGATGTTACCCAACAGCATTTAGAGTGCAGAACTGCCCTGTTGCTCCTCCGAGCCTCTCATCCTCAGCCCTGCACTGGCTGCTCCCCTGAGTGTAGGTGAGCACCCCAGGTGTCATCCCAACAATTCCTCCCCTAATGCTGGCTCTGAGTCCTGCTCCATGGTGGAGGCATTGGATTTTGTGGTTATGAGTTCATTTTGTGTCTTTCCATCAAGATGAAAATGCTGTGTGAGTCTGGAGAGTTAATCACTATTGTAAGGGAATAAAGAGCAGAGATTTCCTCTAATCCCCTTTAAATGGCCTCCAAATGAGGACTCGACAAAGATGACTAATGACGGACATGATTGAACTAATTTAGTAGGTGAAGCTTCGATGGAAGCCCAAGTACAGCCTTGGGGCCCAGCAGGAGCTCCTCGAGGTCACTCACAGCCTCTTTGCCCTCACAGCTGAGTAAAACAAACTCATTTGTTTTGTTTTGTTTTGACCAGAGAATTCTCTTTCTCTATTGAAAATATTTTTGTCTCTTTCAGCAAACCTTTTCCTTGCTGCTGCAAAACACAATCTCCCTAATGGGATACTAAATCCAGATTCAGTTAATAGCCAGCTGCATCCTCATCCCTCACCTGATCCTGCCCCCCAAAGGGTTCCCTCTGAACACATTAGTCTCTCACCAGCTGATAACAGTAATGAAATAGAAAGTCAATGGAATTTCTCTGGGGATTTCCGGAATGTGTCTGGGGACCTTCAGGAATGTGTCTGGGGACCTCTCTGAAGAAGGTACCCCTCCTGGCCCATAACACACCAAAAACTATGCAGAGAAAAGGGCAGAATTGGGGGTCCCATCCCCACAACATTGGGAGTGATTAATGGGGCAGCAGTGCTGTCCATCTTGCTTTTGTTTAATTATCTTTTTTGTATCATTCATGTCTCCCGAGACCCGACCGGGCAGGAATGGTTTGATGGATTATATATGAAATCCAGGTCAACACGTCCAAGTGTTACTGCCTCATAATTTGCTGCGCCGCAGAGGCCAACAGAGATGCCTTGTGTTATTAATTATGCCAATATATTTTCCTGAGCAATATGATTAATTAGGCTGTGTACAGCATGGCCGCGGGCCTGCGCTGTGGCTGCTTGTTCTTGGGTGGAGGTGGCTGTAATGGGGAGCAGGCAGAAAAATCTGCAATCGGTCTCAGTCCTTCTCTTCCAGAGCATTCAGGGGGAGATACAATCCCCGACATTGCATTTTGCATGCCAGGGAGCCACGGGGCTGCAGGGAGCTGCGTCTGGCTGGGCAGCTGGCCCGGGGGAACGGGCAATGCCAGAGGGACCACAAGATGCCACCCAGCACCACATGGCCTCGTGTTTAGCACTGCAGGGGTGGGTTACACTTAAATAGCAGAGACTGGTCTGTTCTCACAGAACTGCTGAAAAGGGGATCCATGAAGTTGTTCCTGCAACTCATTTCATTTTCTTTAACAAGCTCACAGTGCAGAGTCTGTGCTGTGCTGAGTGGGGTCCCACACCCAGGGTACAGCACCCACAGGGGCACAGGAGGGCTGGAGCCCATCCCAGGTGACATCCTGATAACTGCCTCCAGTCTGCAGGGTGCAGACAGAACACAGGGTTTGAAGCTTAGCCACAGTGTGAAAACATTCATAGAAAACCGTTTTTTTTGACAGAAGCCTCCTCAACTTGCCAGGCACATTTGCTCAGTGTCAGTGCTTCACCCTCCCTGGCAGCCCTGACCTGTGTCCCTCACTGTGCCACAACCAGCAGCAGGGCCCGGGCCGTGTGTGGGCCCCAGCTCAGCAGCCCCACAGCCTGGCAGACATGGTGTTGTCACCAGAGCTCAGCTCCCAGAGCTGGGTTTCCCATGGGGAGATGATCCTGTGCCTTGTCCCTGCCCCAGCCCTCAGAGTGCTGCTCCCACCCTGCAGTGGAGCTGAACCCTCTCTGTCTTTTTTCTCCATAAAGGTCAGAGAAGAGCTGTCACCCTTTAAGTGCCAAGACAAGGTCTCCCACCCTCCGGTGCCAGAAGACTGGGAACAGTAAGGCAGCTGCTCACTCTTTCGAATGGTTTCTCCGTGGTTGCATGTACACTGGGTTTACTCTGGCCATTTTTCCCCTCCTTGTCACAAGTGTGATTTTGATGATTTTTGTCTTCCATGCCCCTTAGGCCTGGCAGTTTCACAAAGCACTGTGCTGGTGGTGAGAACTGCCCTGTCCTCCCACTGATGCTCACAGACTCTGGGCTGCAATTTTCCTATCACCAAGTTATCCCTGCAGCAGGAGGGGCAGAACATGGGGTGAGGGGCAGTCCTGGCTTCCCTGGGCATCAGAACTCTGCTGAGTGCATCCAGCAGTCCTTTGGGCTGTTAGAAGCTCCGGTCACAGTCAAAAAATCCATAAGAAAATGAGCTATTACTGCAGAGACTTGAAGCTGTCCGGGATTTATGTGCTCCGGGCAGCAGGAGCTCCCCGTGCCGTACCTAGGGAAGCACCGCCGTGCACACACCGTGACCGCTTCCAATTTCACACCGCTCTGAACTCGCTCTCACTGAGGCTGGAGGGATGAAAAATGTCTTTATTAAGGAAAGTCCCAGGCCCCTGACTGGGAGCTAAATGTTGCTTTAACATGTGCAGGGAGGGCAGGGAGGGAGTCACGGTGGTCTCTAGGTTTTCCTGGGAGTCTGTCAAGGCACAGCACCTCCCAAAAAGGGACAGCCCCTTTTCCTGCTGCTGTGACCATCTGGAGAAGGTTGGTGGAACTCACTCTGGGCCAGTGAGGTGGTGTGTTGACCTCACCATTGCCCCATATTTCTGTGGTTGTTGGGGGAGGTGACCCCGCTCCACAGCCCATGTGCTGGGCCCAATGCAGAGCTGTAAAACACTGGGATTTTGGGAAGGGCACAGGGCTTGCATGTCCCTGCAGCCAGGGCTCAGGTGTGTACTCCATCACCCATGTGATGCTGCAGGTGTCCCTCTTCCCTTTGCCATGGCTCTGTTCCTTGTCCGTGAATCCGTGTCAGTCCCAGTACAACATTTCCTCCCGTTCCCCTGTCCCAGTACTGGTCTGCTGCTCTGCAGCAAAGTCGCCTGGGCCAAGATCACCCTTTGCTGCAGAGAACCTCCTAGAGCGCTCGTTTTTCTCATTATCCTTTGGGCACAACCCTTGGTGATGGCCATGGGCTCACCCCGCCCCCTGACTGTGATTCCTGGTGGAATCTCACACCGAGTGGCCGTCTGTACATGGACGGTGTGTGCACACATGTGCTGTGTGTGTTAACAGTGTCCTCAGCTGAACCCGCCGTTGCCTGTGCTCCCAACATGGGAGTGCCAGTGCCGCTCTCCCACCAGGAGCGGCTCCGGCAGGCGCGGGGCTGTGCGGGGTCTCTGGGCTTCCCGCTGCTCCTGTTTCCCCGGCAGACCTGTGTGGGTGTTCCCTCCCTAATGATCTTTCATTCTTGCGTTTGTATCTTTGCTCCAGGAATCAGGCACTAAACCTGGAGCTAAGTCAAGCTTAGACCCTCCTCCCGACTCATCCAGCCCCACAGTTTGCCCAGGGCTCTGTTATTATCCCTCATCCCTGTAATTAGCTGCTTAGGCTGTGATTGCCCCATTGTCCGCTGGATGGGTTTAATCATTCTTTTCTCCTACAGTGGCAATTTTGTTCCAATTAATTATTTCAGTTTGAACAGCAGTAGCTGGTTGAGTTTAGAGAGAAATTAAAAGGGTAGGGAAGGATAATGAGGAATGAGCTAACTAGGGAGAGGTTGCAGACAGGGCTGCACGGGTCCCTACTTCTTTTCCAGCCTCTTGCTTGCTCCCCAGAGAACTTTATAGGGCTGGGAAATGCTCTCCCTGGAAACAAGGATCCAGAGAGGCACAGAAGCACTGCCTGGCTCCATCCCTGCCTCGGAGGTCTGTGGTGCATGTGGTGGAAACAGGAGGCCACGCTCACAGCCCAGCCCTGAGGGAGAGTGTTGCTCATTGCAGTGAGTAGATCTTGATTAGATGTTAGGAAGAACCATGTCAGGCCCACCCTGGCTCCCTGTGCCCCTGTCATCAGCCATGCATGTGCTCGCAGCAGTCTGCAGAGCAACATCTGGCCGTGCTCTTTCTCTCCCCAAAAACAGCTGGATGCTTGGCTGGCTAACAGACACCAGCTGCCAGCTGAAGGACAGATGCAGCAGCACATCCCAAGCTCCTGGTGTGCAGTACTTTGGAGAATGGGACCAGGAGGGAGGGATGGTGTGTCCCGGGAGGCTCAGGGGCTCCCCAGTCCCAGAGTGCCTCCACCTCCCCCAGCCGTGTGTCCCAAACCAACCTGAGGCAGGGAGCCAGAGCTGGAGGGACCTATGGCAGCTGCAGCACTCGGAGCTGGAGCCTTGCATGGGAGGGAGCTCAGAGATCTCTCACCCTGCCAGGCTGACCCAAACACTGCCATAAAACACGTTACATCACAGCCAAGAGCAAAGTGACATCACCACATCCCTCATTAACACGACGGAATCACCCCTCAGCGTAGGTGATGTTCTCAAGGGGATTTCGGATGAGATTGATCTGGATTTTTAAAAATTTAAAAATAAATAAATTTAAGGTTTGCCGAGGTTTAGAAGGGAGTGAAAAAAACATTAATGCCTTTCAAGATTTACAAAAATGCTGCCTGTGAAATTCCTGTATAATTCAATGAATCCCAGAGTAGTTTGAATATTTAAATTATGTATGATCAAAGCAATAAAAAAATCTGCATTTCCTCACTCCGAGCCCCCCAGACACAAGTCTCCCCAGTGTCCCCTCCCCAAAAGGCAGCTCCTGCCTCTGCACTCCTGGAGCTATTGAGCCTCATTGCTCTGAAGAAATTGAGTTCAACTGGAAAATTATGGCTGCCAAGCGTGGCTGCTGTTCCCTGATACAGGCGGCTGCCTCGCTCAGCCAGCGCGTTGCCAGGGCGATGGGCACTGCTGCCACCAGGCCTGGGGAAGGGTGATGGGCATGGCGTGGGGGAAGGACCCCCACACTGCTCAAGCCCCCAGCAGTGCCCAGGGAAGCCGAGAAAGAGGGGGATGGAGGAGCTACACACTGACACAGGATGGAGGAGTCTCATCCTGTGCTGTTGCCTCTCTCAGGGGCTCAGGAGCTGCAGGAAGGCAGCTTCGGCCTCACTGCACCTTCCCCCATGGGGATCCTTGGTCCCATCCTTCAAGCCCCTGTGGATGTGTCCGTCTCCTCTCTCAGCTCCAAGGGCTGGGATGTGGCAGCTCCCCACTTCTGACTGCAGTCAGGAAGAAAAGGAAAAATGCCAACAAGCTGCTCCCTCTGCCCCTCCCTCCACCCTCTCTCCAGATGCTGTAAATTTTCATTAGTATTCTGTAATTTAATGATCTATTCCCAAGAGAAAATTAGTCTTCAATTTACAAAAACTTCCCTGTTAATGTAAGCATAATAGTAGGGAGCGCTGCACATGCTGGAACCACGTCCTGTGGTCCCGCTCCCCTCTCCTGCAGCCTAGGGAAGGGCAAGTGTGAAGGACAATTCTAATAATATACACTAAAATCCCTCAGAACTCTTCCATCCAGGACTGCAAAGATGTTCCTGGGAGCAAGAAAAGCATTTCCTCCTGAAACAAGAGTTTATTTTGAACCTGGCAAACTCCAATTCAGCTAGAGGTTGATGCTGGAAAACTGGGAGAAGCAGAATACGCTGGGCTTGCCAGATGAGCCATCGGTGCTCACCCAGGAGGCAGCTGCCACCAAACCTTCAGGGCTTTTAAACCATCAGTTGGCACCAGGCCCTGGAACATCCTCGGCAGAGCTCCACCATTCTGGGCAGACTCCTCCCCTGGATGAGGGAGGAGCACGGTGGCTCCATCTGAGGCTGCTGCAGGTGCCTGGGTGCAGGGCCAGGGCTCCAGGCTCTCTGCCTGCCCACTCTGGCACTGGTGGGCTCTGAGAGCGTCGCTGCCCCCAGCTCGTGCCAGGTGTCGGCTGCCTCCTCGGTGCATATTGAGATGGATGATGGTAGCTCTGCTCATTAGAGGCTGTGGCAAAGAGTAGGTGCTGGGGATCTCCGTGTCGGGAAAGTGCCGCAAGAGGAGCTCATTAACTTGAAAAATTGGGTCCAGAGGGCTCATTTGTATGAGATCAGTTCACTGTTTTTTCTAGTAATGCGGAAAATGAGGGAGGGGGATCTGAGCCTCTCCTCAGTGACTCGCTCTGTGATTTACCCCTTTCTCATTCATGTTCTCTCCTTCAAATTGCCTTTAACACTATCTATTTTCCATGGGCCTTAAACCCACCCATGTGGAACGTACATAACGCTTCACTCCCACCATACTGCACCTGTGGGACAGAGTGGACCCTGGGACAAGTTTGTCCAGCCTGGCATTGCAGGGATGTTTTTTAGGAGCCGTTAATGCCCCCTGCTCAGGCCCAGGTGGTCCCCAGCATGCACTGCCCGGCGCTGCTGTATGTGCTTGTTCTCTGATCCTGGTCTCCTGCAGCAGGAGGTTTGTGTCCCCTGTTGCCTCCCCCATTCTGTGGGGTCGTGGTGGGTGGCTGGTGGGCAGAGCCTGCTCCAAAGTGCCAGGAGGGGCTGGTGCCGGGCCTGGCACAGCCACCAACGCAGGGAGGTGCCAGATGCTGTTGTGTGGAGAAGCTCTAACATCAGCTGAACCTTTACTTAATGATTTCCCTCGGTTTTCTGAGCAGATTTAGGGCAGGGGCGGCTGAAGGACACCTGGGCACCAGGCTCCTGCCCTGGTGGGGGCTGCAGTCCCCCCCACTGCTGACAGCCCCACAGTCACACCCAGTGCTGACAGCAATTGTGTCCTTTGCCTCACACTGTTGATAAAGGCAGAGTTGTCAAATCACAGCAGAGATTGGAGGGGAAGCCTGGAGCCATCCCCTGCCAACACGCTCCCCTGGCCCCGGCCCGTGGCAGGGAACGAGGCTGAGTTCTCTCCATGGACATGGGAGGAGGATGTGGAGAGGAGGACGTGCGAGGGGGCCACACTTGGAACTCCCTGGAGCTGATGGAGGTGAGGGCTTGGCCATGGGGCTGCTGAGCCCCCGCCAGCCCTGCTGCACCCACCAGAGGAGAATTCCAGGGAGCACCCCTGTAACCCCCACTGCACCTGCGCTGATCCCCCCAGCCAGCCCTGCCCTAGACGTGGTTAAATTAGAAGGGAAATCTATTTCCTGGCAAAAAAAAAAAACAAACAGAGGAGCAAAGTCAGTGTTAAATATAGATATATGATATGTAAATGAATCTGACAACTGAGTGAATAAAAAATGAAGGTCTAAATTATTGAAGGGTAGGAGGAGATGGTGCATGCAAATAGCATTAATGTGGAAAGAGGCAGTGCTCAGAACAGGGAAAGGAGGTTTTGAAACGTAATTATTTCTTTTAAGGAAAGGGCTACACATAAAATAAAAGCCAACAGAGCTGGTGTGTGTTTGTCTCAAAGCCTTTTCTCTGCTGTCTGTCCCTTTATCCTTCTGGCTTTTTTTCCCCCCTGCAAAGCAAAGAGAGAAGTCAAAGGCTACTGAGTTTTTTTAGCTTTAATTAAAATAAGATAAATTAAGTTTTAGTTGCTCACAAGAACAAGTGAGACCCAGGGGTGGCTGATCACAGGCTGCTGCTGAGAGGGCAGGAGCAGGTGTTTGGTAATTGATTTGGTGGGGACAGGGCTCTGTGGCTGTCAGAGCCAGAGCAGTCACAGCCACCCCCTGGAATGGGTGGGGACCTCGAGCACTTTGCAGAGAGAGGGAGCATGGGCTTAACTTTCATGGAAAAACAACTGCCTGATGGTGTTAACCTGCCAGGAGGATTTCAGTGCAGCTCAGCTGTGCAGACACTTTGCTGGGTTTTGTTCCTGTTCCTCCCTGTGCTGCAGAGCCCGTGGGGCAGGGTCAGACAGAGCGTGGGACTGGTTGTGGGAGCATTAGCAACTCAGTACTGAAAATAGGAAACTCGCTGGTGATTTTTACCAGTGGTAAAGCCAAAAAGGAATTCTGGCAGTCAATTTGCAAGTGCAGAAAATGTCCCCATCACCTTCTTCACAGCTGTATTTCTGCCTCCCTGACCCTCTTCAGGACTGACGGGGCAGGTTATGGGTTCCCTTTCCCTAACTCAGAATGTGATGTCTTGGGACAAGTTGTTAAAGCTATAGATCAAAATGTCATTTATTAGAAAGCACCTCCCTGGGGATCCTTATCCTTCGTTCATTATTTGTCGTGTGCTGGCAGTGAGCTCTGTTGTGTCTAATCTGTCTTTCTGGCTGTTTACACAGCCCTCACTGTGGCAGCACCTGAGTGTCTCCCATGACTTAAAAAATGATGGTTTGCTTCCTGCTCCCTCCCCTGCTCAGCAAAGCCACAAGGGCTTTGGGCTGCATGGAAAGTGTATGGGATAGATTTTCCCATTCCCTTTGAAGATGCCAGTGGTGGAGGGTCCTCCCCAGGGGTCTGCACAGGGACCTTGGAGTGGTGACGTGTGGGGCTCACCCACTGCCCGGGATGCCACTGTCACAGGTGCTTTGGTGGTGGCTGCTGTCATGGAGCCGTGAGCTCAGGGTGGCCCTGGCATGCCCCACATCATGTCAGATTCCCCTGGCGTTAGTTCCTGCCTGATGTGGGCCAGGGGCAGGCAGAAAGTGAGGGCAAGCTGGTGTTCCAGCCCCCAGTGGGAATCCCACGTGTTCCCTGCCCAGCTGGTGCCTCAGCCTGCATCGTGGCAGGACATGAGAGCCTTCCACGGGGACTCACCAGCCATTTGGACGGGACCCAGGAGCAGTTCCTGCTCTCTGTGTGATAAATGACCCTGGACCACTATCAGGCACACAAATCGTGCTCATCCCCACCAGCCTTTCACGACATAATTCTGCACAGGGACTGTTACACCCTTCTGCAGGTGATCCGAGAGCTCTGGGATGTGTGGAGTGGTTTGCTCTGTCTATGTCATTGCCCAGGCATGCTCAGGGGCTTGTGCCTCCTGCATGAACTCACTAAAGCAATACCTGCCCCCTTAAGCAGCTTTTGCATCGATGAAATGAAGGGAAAAGAGAATTCCTCGGTGGATCCCCCCTCATTTTCACTGTCTGCTTGACAGATGCCATTCATGCCACTTGTCAGGCCAGGTCCCGGGCCTGGGGTGACACAGAGCCGGCTCTTGGTCCAGCCTGTCTGCAGGGTTCAGTGCAGTCGCCCCTCCAGTGCCTCTGTCTCTCAGCTCCCATGGCTCCCATGGCTCCTGTGTCTTCGGCGGCTCCCAGTCCATCCCAGTGCGGGTCCTTTCCTCCCCGGTTTGGCCTCCGTGTCTCCATGGCGACGCGCTCTCCCTGCCGCAGAGTATCCTTGGCTCGCCACTTCCAGCGCTGCGTTTGTATTCCCAGCCTTTGTCTCCCGCCTGGCGCTGGCAGCCGGCCAGGCCAGGCATCCATTTCAAAGCAGCCTTTGTTTTATCGGTGCAGTAGCTGCTCAGAAATCCATGGGATTCAATCAGGGTGAGAACACTGTGTTTCCTCGCCCTCCTCCTTCCCCCAGCCGAGCTGCCGTCGCTCAGCGGAGCTGGCGTGACCACATCGCCTGGCAGAGGGCAGCAGGATGGGGCTGTGCCAGCGGCCACACATCGCATGGGCAGGAGCAAGTGGGGGCAGACGTATTCCTCCTCTCCCCCTCCCCAGGAGTAGCTGACATTTCCTTGCACAGTCAGACGTGCCATTTTCAGCACAGCCCCGTCCTGGAGGCTTAGGGGCAGGCGGATCTGCTGAACTGAGATAGTAGTTAAGGTTCTAGCTCGTGGCAGAGGAAAAGAATGCTTGGAGTGAACTCAAAGCCCAAAGCTGGGATCCTGCCCGAGCTCGCTGCCTCTTCCCCTCTGTGACTGCCAGCTCTGCCAGAGGCAGGGCAAAGCCAGCTTGCTGGATGGTGCAATCCATTAATTGCAGAATCCATCCTTGCTTCCAGGGAGTTCAAGGCTTAGAAGAAGGGATGATGCTACACATCTGCTCAAGTGTGCTAAGACAGATGCAAAAGTATGTGCATGCATCCACAGGTGTATTACTGAGGGTTTGTGGGGACTCCAGTTTCCAGGCACTCTGGTCCCTGTGGACCTTCCCCAGGGCACAAAGGAGGCAGCCAGGAGGGGACACAGAAAGGGGCTGTGAAGTGTCATTGCTGAGGTCCTTGTGCTCCCCAGGGCATCCCTGCAACCTTCAGAGCATGAAGTGAGGCAGGAGGGAAATAAGAGGGTAACAGGAGAACAGTGAATACTTTGTTAAGGGCAGAAGCAGCAGCTGTGTGTCAGCCTTGCCCAGAAAGAAAATGTCTCCAGGAGAACCTGTCCTCCGAAACAGGCATCTTGGAAGGCAGCAGGAGCTGGGCAGCCAGTCCCGGGCAGCAGCTGAGGGGCATTCATCCAGCAGTTTGTCCTACCCTGCTGCTATGGGGAGCAGGTGGGACTGGAACTTCTTCAGCCTTGGGCCACATCACTCAGAGCCTGACTGTGCCAAGCAGGGCTGCAGCTGGGAGTGGGCACAAAGCTGATGATCTCAAGGGTCTCACTGGAAGGACCTTTCATCTTGCTAAACCTCCGATACTTTCCTAAGTAATTTACTGCCTTGTTATGGTGAGATGTAACCACCTCAGCACTACAGTGCCTGCAACTGGGACCACTGGGAAAATTGGGAGCACAGGAGTTGACGGTCCCACAGAAAGACCATGGCAGGTGCCAGCTGTGGCCCAGGTACAACGGAGGAAGAGCCACCCTGGCAGCACTGACATGACTTTGCATGAGGACACTTCCCCACCCGGAGACAGTCCCAGGAGGTAACAAGTGCCAGGGCTCTTGCTGTGGTCTGTGGTGCTGCTCAATAAAGTGTGTCCTGGCCCCATTTTATTCTCCATAATTAGGAAACTCAGCAGATGAATTGCTCTCTGAAGCCTAAACCGGAGCATACTGTTGGCACAAAAAGAACCGGTCTGTGACAGAGCAGAAATTGTTTGTGCCATTTCAGTGAGAAGTGCAAAGGAAACAGGTGAAATCTGTTAATCTGGTGCTGTGCTGAAAAAGGGCAGGTGTGAGTGAGGTGATTGATGAGTATTGATTAGGAAGGGCTCTCTCCTGTTAGACACGATGGAGGATGGAGCACACGAACAGGGCGTGCACCCCCAGGGCAGGTGAGGGCTGCCTGGCTGCAGTCCCTGCCCGAGCCCTGCAGAACCGACTGCTCCTGTGCTCCAGGTGCTCCTGGCCCTCTCCCGGGGCTCTGGCAGTTTCTCTGGGGCAGCAGCTCATGTCTCTCTCACCAATTCACTAGTCAAGATTAATCCTGGAGGAAGGGTGAGCTCTGCCGTGGGTGTAGCTGGTGGGCTGAAGGCAGGGGAAGCTCTTTCCTCTGTGTAAATCAGTTTGCATGAGGCCATTGCAAATAACTGAGACTGGAAAGCAGAAACAGGAGGGGAAGCACTTTTCCCTGAATGAGTCATCTGTGCCTTCTTGCTGGTGGTTTGCAGCTCTGTGGGCTCTCCAAAAAGCGTCCCGCTACTTTCTGGAATTGTCTTTTTGATTAGCAAAAACCTAGAAACAAGCTAGAAAGAGCCATGGCTGTGGAAGAGAGCCCAGGACATGCAGACCTCACGCAGACCCAGCAGTCTTCATGTGGGCAAATCAGCTGAGCCACCCACAGGGCAGGTGATGCCCAGGGTGCCTGGACCCACAGCTGTGGCAGCATCTTGAGGGGAACCTTTGGAGCTGGGGGATGCCCCCCAAAAGCCCCCATGAGGGATTTGGTCATATTCACTAACACCTGAGCACTGTGGAGCATGGGACCCGGGAAGGGCTGCAGTAAGCCCACCACTGTGATTCCCTTTGGAAGTGCAGTGCAGCCCTGGTAAATAAATAAATAAAGATTGGATCTGGTCAGTCTCTTGTACTGCACCACTTCCAAGCGCGGGGATGCGAGGCCGCTGTAATTGGCTGGATGCAGAGCGAAATCCAGGCTCAGTGATTCCATTTTGCAGTTGGCAGCCTTCCCAAATGCAGATCAGAGAATGCAAGTTGGACGGGCTTTAAAACACAAGGAAATCCTTTATCTTTGATAATTTTTTGCTGATTTAAAGGGTAGGATTAAATCCTCATTTAATAACCCCAAGTGCCTGCTCTGCCCTGCTCTGATTGCTCTGAGAGTGCTGCCAAGGCACTGGAGCCCAGAGGAAAGGCAGGGAATGTTCTCCCTAGCGCAGATCTGATGGCTTTTTGCTGCTGCAGCCCGTGAAACAAAACCGACTGTGCAACACCCAGCCTTAGCACGGGATGGTGTTCGTTGCTTTCGAGGCCTGTTTCCAGCTGCTTTCAGCGCTGATCAGAAAGCAAGCCCAACACTTTCTGCCACCAACTTCCAGTTGTGGGTTTTTCTCCTAAGGATCCTCAGAGCCCCACACGTCCCTCTCTAACACACAGCCCAGCTGACTGCACTGACAGGCTCTGGGGCAGGGATTGTTTTATCAGTAAGTGCTGCCTGTTCAGTTCCTTTACATTGCTGCCTCTTACCGTCACCACGGCTATTTTTAAATCCTTAAATAAAGCGTCTACAATGAAAAGGAAAGGAGCCTCCTTGCAGAGGAACACAGAGACACCACGTTGACGAGGAGACTGTTTTCCCTTGTCTGTCAAATCAGCTCATTTAGATTACTTAATTCAAGAGCAATTTTGAAAACAATCTGTTTTGCTGGTGACAGCGGCTTTGCTCTGTGTAACAATGCTGAATGGAGCAAGCGGCTTTGAGTTATTGATAGCAAATTCTCCACATCCCCAGGCTCGAGCTTCTCCCGAGACAGCCCCAGCTCTGTTTTCCCCAGACATGAAGCTGAAAGTATTCTCTAACATGTCGGCTTCCTTTGCCTTGAGAGCAAACTGCAGCTGAAGGGGAAGGGCGGAGGGGATGGGAACGCTGAAATGGCGCCAGCTCCTCTTTAACTGTTTTAAGGCAGTGCATTTCTCTGCCTCCTGCAGTTTATTCTCTTGCTCTGGTGATATGAAAATCCCAATTAAAAAGTGAATGGGGATGTGACGATGGGAGGACATGTATGCGAGCCAGGCTGGCAGGGTGCAGGTGGTGGCTGCTGTTGCTGGGAGAGGATATTTGGGGATCACTGCCCAGGAGGGCATGTTTGCCGAGTGGTGAAAGTGTAACCACACAGGTCCATCCCTGGCAGCTGCCTGAACGCAGGCGGGTTGTTTGCCCTTGAAGAGTTGCTTCCATTATTTCTAATTTCTAATGCCATGTGTGATCAGAGTGCTGCAGAGCCATTCAAACCCACATCAGGGAAGGACAGCAGTGCCAGGGAGTATCATGGGTGGCACATGGTTCCTCCCTGCACACACTGCCCGGAGTGCTCCTTCCCATCCAGGAACATGGTGATTCCTGGGGACAGGGATTCCATGAGGAATCTGACATGAGTGCCTCTAAAGAGACATGAGAAGCACTGACATTTCACAGATGGGAGTTAAGGATTTATCTACCCTTCAGCTGAAAACAGCTCCCAAGCCAGGTGATTATGAATGTCATTTTAAGCACAGAGGTGATTTGGTGTTTCTTTGCTGGCAGAATCAGAATCTGGGGCCTTAGCAAAGAAGTCCAGCAGTCCAAACTTCAGGGAGCACCAAGGGACAAAGAATGAACCAAATAACTGTAGTAAGCAGGAGAGAAGGTCCTCCAGAACCTCAGTTCCCAAATAACTCTACGTTCAGCACGTATTAAGACTAAAACCAGGAGTGGTTAACATCCAAGTGCTGCTTCCAGCCAGCACCCAGTACCACTGCTTTGACTGATGGGCTTTTGCATGGGTGAAGCTAAACCTGCTGGTTCTTCTAGAAGAAAACATTCTTCCTATTTGAGGATTCCTTAATTTCCCTAGCACATCCAGGAATTCAGCAGCTTCATACGTGTCAGAACTCAGCCGAGCAAAGTGTTACTTGTGAGGGTGAGAGATAAGATCATGACGCTGATGCAAGGAGGAGATGATGGGGTAAGTGACTGAGGGCTGGTTCCTGCAGAGGCTTTGCTGACAGTGTATAGCCAGCTGCAGCACCTACATGCAGAAGGGAAGCCACTGCTGCAGTGGTCTAGTTGCTAGAAGCACGTGCATAAATAACATTAGAGAACAATCTAAAATAATAAAGAAAGCTGCAGACCTTGACTTTGAATTTTATTGACAGTGGCATAATACAGTTAACAAACTGACATAACAGGAGTACATAATGCATTCATCAGCCTTCCCAACTGAGGACAGACTTAACAGCAGCCCTCCTACACCACGTGTAGTGCCTCCAAAGAGATATGAAACAGGGCTGCTGTGAATGGAACAGTGAGAGAGAGCTGAGTCACACTTCAGGAAATAATGGCTTTCAGTTACACACAATTACATGACAGTCCAAACTTTTTCACATGAAGAAAAATAAACAAGACCAAATTAACTTACAAGTTATTAAAGACACTGAGAAACTGATTTCAAACCGTCACTTTACGGCTGTGCCTGTTCAGCTCACAGCAGCATACTCTGCATTACTGAGCCTCTAAGGACAAAAATACTCACTGGCTACACTGCATTGTCATAAACCTTGCCTTTAATACTGTAGGATCTTCTTCAGCTGAAAAACGCTGTACTTCATTCATGCTGGCAGAAAGACAGCGGATGCTGCAGCAGATTTCCAGGGACAATGGCTCATGTGCCCAGGGCATCCATTTGTCTCACAGAGGAATCAAACAGCATTCCTTTTCTCACCAGCATTGGTAAGAACAGTAAAGGCCAACTGAAAC
Organism: Monarcha castaneiventris obscurior; assembly: GCA_026261815.1. Taxonomy (NCBI): domain Eukaryota; kingdom Metazoa; phylum Chordata; class Aves; order Passeriformes; family Monarchidae; genus Monarcha; species Monarcha castaneiventris. Next base: position 7,031,314 of record JAMPIT010000856.1, on the reverse strand, counting down.
TGGGCTGGAAAATGCTGGTGACAATGTGCAGCTGGAGTCAAAGAGAGAGCAACAACTTCCCTATGCCAACAAAACCTTGGTTGGGAGTGCTTGTCAGATGCAGAACTACGTACTGGGAATTCTTGTCCACTTTCAGCTTTGCTCGTTCTTGACAACACCACTCTTAATTCTCATCCATTATCCTGTTCAGTCCTTTGACTGGTTTGATTTTTCTGATTTCAGGGATATTGTAACTGAAGCCAAGTCCAGTAACAGTGGGGCTCATATACTCCTCACTCTTCATTTTCTGTATCCGTAGTATCTCTGTGTTTTGGATTAAGCTCCATGTTCACACACATCGATCTCTCACCAGGTTTGCCAGTGCTGGGGACTTTTCTATTCCCTCCCTCAACCCAAAAGAGTCAGCAAAAGTTTAAGAGAAATGTCTGTGTGGTTATTTACACTTTAACACCTTTTATCTGCCAGTTACTGGTGCCCCAAACTTAGCATAGAGCTGGCACAGCAGCAGCACCTTGGGAGAGCTGCCCCACACAGGGAAAACATGCATGGAAGTGTCCGTGTCCATCTGTGCCTTGTCCTGCATCGCTTGGAGAACGAGTGTGTTCTGCTGAGGGTGCTTGATGAGACAGCGCCTAGAATTCCTGTGTGTGATCGGGATAACTAAGGACTACATCGGTGTGTGGGGCCTCACCGCTCCCCACAACTCCCCAACCAGGAGGGCGTAGTGAGGTGCGGCCCATCCCTTCTACCATGCTGCAGTGGGGGGAACAAGAGGAAATGGCCTTAAGCTGAGACACGGGAGGTTCAGATTAGATATCAAAAATTTTTTTTCACTTTTCAGGTAGTCAGGCTTTGGAAAGGGCTGCCCAGGGAAGTGGTGGAGACCCCATCTCTGGAGTGTTTGAGAGGCGTCTGATCTGGAACTGGGCGATGTGCTTTTGGGGTTCAGGGGGTTACAGTGGCAGTACTGGTGGAGAGTTGGATTGGATCATCTTAAAGGTCTCTTACAACCTTGATCACAGAACCTCCTGAGCGGAAGGAACCCACAGGGATCATCCAGTCCAACTCCTGGCTGTGCAGAGGACACAACAATCCCATCCTGGGCCTGGGAACGTTGTCCAAACACTCCTGGAGCTCCGGCAGCCTCGGGGCCGTGCCCATTCCCTGAGGAGCCTGGGCAGTGCCCAGCACCCTCCGGGGGAAGAACCTTTCCCTGATTTCCAACCCAAACCGCCCTGACACAGCCCCAGGCGAAGTGATGAGTCTGTGACTCTGTGACCCCGGCCCGAGGCCCCCGCGCTGCCGGCTCCGCTGCCTCCGTGCCGGGGGGCCCCGCTCTCTCCGTGCCGGGGGGCCTCGGTGCCGGGGGGCCAGGCTCTCTCGGTGCCGGGGGGGCCCCGCTCTCTCCGTGCCGGGCGCCCCGGAAGCGCGGCCGGGGCGGGTTCGCTTCCTGCGCGCGGGGCGGGCGGGCGGCGGCGGCAGGAAATGGCGGCGGAGCTGCGGCTGCAGCTGCTGGGCCCTCCCGCTCCGCAGCGCCGGGCTCAGCCCGCGTAGAGCCGCCGGCCGCGCCGGGCCCGCGCCGCAGCCTCCGGGACGGACTCCGAGCACTTTACATACATGAGGTACCGGGGAGGGCGGGCGGCGCCGGGCCGGGCCGGGCGGGGGAAGGGCCGGGCGGCGGGGGAGCCCCGCGGAGCCGCAGGGGATGGAATCGGGCTCCCCGCGGGAGCGGCGCCGGCGGAGGGGCCGCCCGCAGGGTTCGCGGCGCGCCCCCGGAGCAATGCTCCCCGTTCCCCCCGCCCCGGGCCGAGCCGTGCCCTCCCGAGCTCGGAGTTCGCTCCTGCGAGGCCGGCAGCGCTTGCGGCCGCCGGTGCGGCACGGAGGGTCCCGGTGCTGCGCTCGAAGCACATTCGCGGGCTGAAGTGATGCAGCAGAATTGTTTTCCCTCAAGTCCTTGAAACGGTGAAGTGCAGGGAGGGCACGCGGGGATGGGTGTTTGGCGCAGGTAGCGCGCAGGGATGGGTGCTGGGATGCGGATAGGGTGCGCAGGGGTGGCAGGTGCTGGGGTACAGGGAGGGCACAGGGATGGTGCTGGGGCACACAGAGGTGATGTTGGGGCACACGGGGGTGGCACAGGCAGGGCTTGGCCACTCCTCTCGCCGTCTCTGGGGGCACAAGCCGCCAGGTCCCCGGGGACACACACCGACGGGTCCCGGGGCGATCCGTGCTCTCCCCGTTCGCTCCTGACCAGCCCCACCTGGAGCTCCCTGTGCATCCTGACCCGCACCAGTTTTATTTTCGTGCTGCATTGCTGTTGACATGGAAACCAATACCACTTTCTGTTCCAGAGAATTGGAAGCTAAAGCTACCAAAGAAGTCGAAAGAAAACTAAGCAGGTAAGAGACTAATTTAAATTCCCTCCCACAGTTTAGATGGAAAGGTGGCCTAGGGCTAGGAATAGTTGTGGGCTTTATCGGGAGCTTTAATCTCTTGTTAATTGTAAGGATAAAAAAACCTGTGAATTTGAAAACGTTCTCAATTGTGTGGAGAAATGTCTGCAAGTTTAGTTAATTCTTCAGACTAAACACCTTTTTAGCTGGGTTTTTTTTTTTTTGTGTAACAACTTCACATGTTTAATAGAGTTGTTTTTAATAGGGGAGGTTTTTGAAGAGAAAAATGACTTTTCTGCACTAAGTTGTAGTACCTAACAATAAATGAAAAATGAATGAAGGGTTTGGGGTTTTTTTGTACACTTCAGCCAAATATATTATTGGGAGGCAAGACAGTTGTGGCAAGAACTCGAATAAACTGCGTGTTGCCATGTAACTGCTGGCTCTTTGCCTCTTTTGCCATGAAGAGTTAGCTGGTGAATTTCTTGTTTACATGTAGTTTTTAGAAGGAGAACTTAACAGAATGAGCTCGGGAGTTAACTTGTTAACTCAGGAGTTCAGAGTCATGTTGAACTAAGAATTCTCTGCCAGTAACATGTATCACTTTTATATTTTAGTAGTTGTTTCTTCTGCACAGTTTGTTTTTAGTCAGGTGACTGTCTTGCAAGGATCAGCTCTATTGGTTACATTCTTTGTTTTCAACTTTTGTCCTGCTTCCTTTTTGGGTTCTTTTTCAGTTAGAGCTTTAAAGGCCTTTTGCTAGTGATCTGTTAAAGGGATTTCCAGTGGGGCCATTTGAAATGTGCCCAGACCCTGAGTATAGCTGATAGAATCTCAGGTTTGGTACCCTGCTTTTTTCCTTATTTTCTGTGCCTGAGCAGTCTCCAACTTCCAGGCTGAGCTATGAGTGTACTGTGAAAACTGCTTTGCTTTCCCCTGCTCTCAGTACATGTCTTCCTTTTTTTTTGGTAATACACTTAAGCATGAATGATTTTTCCCGTGTTGTTGTTGAAATACAGGGAATAATTGGGATACATGGGAGCCTTTGAGATACCTTTGGCACGTTGCTGTTAACCCATCAGCATTCAGGGACTCACTGCGTTTGCGATGCCAGAAGTGATTTCAGAACTGTGTTATATAGAGTGACAGTGCTAAGTTCAGAGCAGTGCTTGGTGCCAGTCTTAGTAAGTCAGGAGATCTCACATTTTTATGACCTTAGCAGAGATCTTGTCATGCTGGCAGGCAGTGCCAAGAGTGAGAAGAAGTGAAAGAAAACTACAGAACTTCCAAAATTCAGTGCTTGGAGAGTAAATTCTGCTATGGAACAAGTCCCCATGTCTCTCTGACATAGAGGAGTATGTTTTATTCATTTAAAAGATTCAGGACTGGTTTGAAGTTCACATTAATGCCCCAGCCTGGTTTATGTTTAGCCAGGGAGCTCTCATTGTGTGAGCACACAGCTGATAAACCGTGGTGGCATGCCTGCGCTGTATAGACCTGATTAATTGTTTTACTGGGGTAGAACTCAGCAGATAGCCCTCGTTCTTTCCCCAGTGCCATTATTTACAGTCTTATTAAATTTGCAGTGACCTAGCCGAACTGTAAAAGAGCAAATATCCTTTCCTGGGAAGGTATATAGACCTGTGCTAGAGTTTATGTTAATCTCAGATTTCACAGTGGGGATATAGACTGTGAACTCCACGGGACATTGGCTTTGCTTTGTGTGTGTTCTGAAGTCACTTCTGGAGTTTATGCTTATAAATTAATGGGTAGCAAATACACTTTTTAATCTTACTGGGAATATTGGCCTAGACTGTAGGTTTGTGATAGGATAAGTATTACAGCTTTTAGTGCAGCTTGCTTATCCAGTTGGATTCCTGTTTTACACTCAGGATTAGCATTTGGCTTGTCTGGCCTTTTGGAAAAGAATCCTCATTTGGTCTGTGTTCTCTCTAAAATTCATACGTGCCTGGTGCTGTGCAAATATTCCTGGTCTCAAAAATAAGCTTAGTGCATGACTTGCGCCAGTGGTTCAAATAAATCCGTTGCACACTCTGTTGTGGCATCATGTTACGAGTTTAATGTCAGCTGATCAGCCACAAGAGCTGTCTGGTGTTAACTGGGGAAATCTAAGAGTTAAATTTAAAATCAGGACTGCTAAAAGTCACCATTTAGTTCTTCTGATTTAAGCAATAACTTTTCAATTCTGTTTGGTAAACAGGGCTTTCCTGCCTCATTTATGTGGAACTGAGAGAAGGTAAATATCTGAAATATGTTGACAATTATTTTCCCTAACCCAGGGGTTTGAATGTTGCTTCACGAGCATGCAGACCATAGGGAAGAGTCTCCATAGCTCCATTCATCTCTGATTCTGCCCCCCTTGGTTGCAGACTGGCCATGTTTTGGGAGAGCAAACTTCTCACCTCTAGATTTCATCCATGTATTCTGCAAACTGCTACTGTACAATTGATTTTTATGCTTTCATGTTATAATAACCACCATATTTCTGTGATAGTTTTCTTGTCTGCTGCAGGGAAAACATAGAGCTGGCCCAGTGATAGAGACATATAAAACCAGGGAGAAATGTAGTTGTTTCTGTTGATGTCTAAGCACTTGATTTTCTCTTGGGTTTCTGGGGTGGGTCTTTTTCCTGATAAACTTCTTATGGAGAGATGTCCCCTGTGAAATGGGAAGAGTTTATTGCAGAGAAAACATTCTATTCATGCTTTCAAGACCTTTACAGATATTTGGGTAAAATTACACATCCCTTTCTCTTCCACAGACACCTTTTGAGGTTGTATGTGATTGCCAGGTGGTCCCCATAAGGTACCTTTGCTATTTCAGTCTCACAGCAGCCCCTGTGCAGAGCAGTGCTCCTCTGCAGCAGCGACACTGCAGCAGCCTGGAGGGGAGTGGAGTTGATGCTGGACTTGAGCAGTTGATTATGGAGGAGCAGTTTAATTTGCCTTCTCAAAGGCAAATTCCTGTTCCTCATTTGTTACAGGAAGATAGGGATTGTTTATGGCTGCTGCTGGAGTCTTGTGTAGTTGGATGATAAACTTCTTGGGAAAGAGATCTGTCTTTTGTCTGCTTATGTGGCAGCAAACAGCTTGGATGAAACTTGAGGGCAAAACTAACACAAATATTCCAGAATTGTGGTCCATTTGTAGTCCTTGTATTTGGGAACATCATTCTGATGAGCCAGCTTCTGTATTAGGAAAATGGGAAAGCTGAGTAGATCCCAGGTAATTGGTAGTGGCAGGCATGGTAGGTAAAATTCTATCACTTCACTTTTAGGGTGATAATTTAAAGACTGAGGTATTTAAAAGTGAAAAAGAAAGTAGCTGATACGCGTTTACTAATTAATTATTCATTCAAGTATTTTTTCCAGTTTTTAGCTTGGCAGCACCTCTCCTCTCTGTTAATAGCTGGAAAGAACACACACATACACGCACACACACACATCTGGAAATGAGTGGGTTTATTTTGTTCTCACTGCCTGAGGCTCTCTGTGCTCCGAGGAACACGCTGGGTGGGTTCAGGTGCCAGAGCATTTCCATCCGAGGCACTGGCGGGGTTTGTTGGGATTTTTTTGTTAACTTCAAAGTACTGGTGTCTATTCCGTAAACTCCAGGTACTCCTTTGGTGTAGTGTGCTGTTTTGTGGATGGCATTGATAAAGGAATTGTAGGATCCCATTTTAATCAAAATATACATTTTATAATTGATGGTTGTAGAATGCTGGTGAGTAGGAAAGCTAGCTGTTGGTTTTTACAGAACCTGAGAAATCCCTTTGATTGGCAATTTTATGTATTTGTGTCATTTCAAAAAATTGAAAGAAGAGGGAACTTGTAGGTCAAAATACAGAAGATTTATCAGTCACAGCAACATTTGATAGTCTGTATAGATGGTCAGCTGTAGGTTGAACATGTGGTGCTGTCTTTGCAGAATTGTTAAAGATCTTTCAGTCCCTGGTACTTAACTTACCTGTAGCTCCCTGGCAGTGTTCCACCTGTAGCAATGCAAGTTAATTTATAACTAGAAGAAGAGCAAATAGTGGAAAGGATTTATTTATTTATTATTTTCCTGAGCTTTTTTTTTAATATGTCCATCTCTGGAAATTTTACATTCATTTCAGAAGCTGCTGTGTATAATCACTTCTAATTCTTACTTGTATGTTTGCTCCAGTAGTATATGGGCAAAAGGTAAAAATCCATTGTTATTTTTTGCCTTCAGCTGGCAACCCAGTGCCACTGGAGGCTGGCTCCTGGTTTAACTGGGCTCCCTCATCCATGGCAGAGGTTCCCTCGGGTACCCCCCTGCCCAACGCTGCTGGGGCCATGTCTCCAGCCTGGAGGGCCACCGTGATGGCACCAGCCTCTGGTGCTGTGTGTGAGGTGCTTCAGAGGACACCCAGCAGGCCATGATACCTTTGGGAGAATCCCTTTCCAGCCTCGAGACTCCCACAAGTTTGTTGGGATGGGAGTGAAGGCAGCCAGAAGTGTGCTGGGGCAGTGTGGGCTCGGGAGGTGCTGCTGGGCTGGCAAGGCCCGGGGCAGGGTGGGGAGAGCTGGCTCTGGCCCTGGGCTGGAAGCCCAGCGAGCATGGCTGCCCTGGGGTGTTCCCTGCTCTTGGTGTGGCTCTGGGGTCTTTGGGTCAGAACAGTCCTGCAGGGTCCTGAGCCCACCGACCCCAGCACTGCCCAGGCCACCACTCACTGTGTCCCCGAGTGCCACATCCACACCTCTGCTAGTCCCTCTGGGAACGGGCACTCGCGATTCTTGTAACCATCATTTCCTCATTGTGGTGATAGAATTTTGATTTTGTTGTGGCGAAATGTGTTGCCCTTTGATATATTGTAACAGCAAAGATAGCAAAGCTGCATAAACTTTAATTACTGCATCCTCGGCCTGTCTGCCAGGGGAAGTACGGGTGAACTTGATTTTGCTCGTCTGCAACGTAAGAATAAAGGTTAAATATGTCTAGTTCAGCCCAGGTATTTTTACAATGCCAAGCTGGAGCTTTAGAAATTAATAGAACTCTTTTTTCAAGAATTAAAGTAATAAGTGAAGCATGTTTTGATATAAATATTACCTGAAATGTTTGCAGTTTGAGCATGACAGCTTTTTCCACTTCAGAAGCCACATAACAAATCAGGCCATACAAAAATAAAATGCCTTGTACTGTCTTGATAACCTGTCTTAGAAGACTAAAAAGTTGGTTTTGTTTGTTTTGTTTTTTTTTTAATAGCTTAATTGAGGAAAGCATTTTAGTAGTTTGTTGGTTTTTTCCCCCCTCATACAACAAAGACTTGTGCTGGGGTACACAATTGGAACAAAAATTTACTGTTAAATAAATAACTGTAAATATTTATCTGACCCTCAGTCTGCCTGAATTTATGCAGATAACAGCAGCTTCTCCTTGCCCATCTTCAGAGCCATCAAATGTGCAGTCTCTCCTGAGATCAAGATCCATTTTCATTTTGTCTCACTTGAAAATAAAGCACCTTTCAAGTTAAGCTGTTGAAACCAGAGGCCTTTGTTCTGTCTCCGACGTTGATTTCCTATGGCTGGGATGCTTTATTTTCACTTGTTCTAAATTGAAAAATATGGTTTGCATTTCTGCTAAGGCCATTTAACCTTGAGCAAGCTAATCCCATTACATAGGAGGAGAAGGACGTTGCCTGTGCATGTGTTTTGGTGGAAGTTGGATGTGCGATAGGGGAAATCATAGAGACCTGTTTGTATATTCATGTTATCAGTCAGAATGCTTGGTCCTTGCTTTTCCTTGGCCAGCTGATGGACCAGTGTGCTGCTGCAAACAGTTTGGCCACACAAGGTCAGTGGATTAAGTTTCCCAGGTGGAAGGAAAAGCCCAGCAAAGGAACTTGTTAATTTTCTGGCTTTGTGCTGTTACCACAAGACAGGATTCCTGTGGTGGTTCCTGTTCCATACTGTAAAGGACCATGGAGCTGCTGCTGGTTTGTCCACAGGAACAGGGAGCTCTTAGTCCAAGGTGATAAATGGGAAATGCTACGTTCCTCTTGTGTTCCTCAAGAAGCAGCATTAGAAATGGAGCTTGTTTGTTATGTGTTCTAATGGAGGTTGGAATCAGAGGCATCAATCCCATAATTTGTCGTCTGGTGAGAGGGCCATGGATTTGTGTGTTGGGAAGAATAGAAGAGACTCATGCTTCCAGCTGTCAGAAATGGAAATTCAGGTGTTCTGAGTGAGACTGATGGCTTAACAGGCAAATGTGAATTTTTGTCTCAGGTTTAAGTTTGTGTGTGAGGATGGTGTGTAGGTCTGTCTTACTTGAGGGTTTTCAGGGAAGGGCAGGGCCAGGAAGGGCTTTGCTGTTGCTGCTTAGTTGTACCAATTGGGTTAGTTTTGCTCTCTAGTCACTGTGATTTGATGTTATAGTGGTAATTAATACTCTTAAAAACTTATAATGAACTATAGGTGGATGATTTTTATCTAGGGAATACCCAGAGTCCTGATACAAAACATAGGGGGTTTTATGTCTCCTAAGCTAACTTTGTAATCTAAAATCTGTTTGTCTTAAAAAGATAAAAATTGAATGAACACTGTGTCAGAATTTAGGAATTCTGTTGTTCCTATGTGAAAAAAAAAACCCGCAATGATGCTGTGGTGGAATATTCCAGAGATATTGGTGTGTTAGTTGTTAGCATCTGTATTCCCAAAATGAAATGTAATTGTGTTGATTTAACTGTAGCAGGATTGATGAGGTTTTTTTTTTTTCCTGTGAAAATACTACTTTGCATTCTGCTTGCTCTTGAACATGCTACAGCTTTCTTCTAAAAGCAGAATGATTTTTCAGTTAATGCAGTTTTGGCATGTGACAGACTGAAATTTGTTATACAAAACAAGTGCTGGTGGCTGTCTTAACTCCTAGAACTGTGCTCAGGTTATTACAGATCCTGTAACTCAGCTGTAGCCCCAGCAGGCAGTCAGAGGTGAGGCCCAGCCCAGTACTGAGTTCCCAAGGAGCAAACCAGTGGTTCTGCTCTGAATGGAAGGAGCTGTGCATGAACTGGATATGGTGTCAAGAAGGAGCTGCGATCTATAGAAGCTGTTTCCTCTGTACTGATTCCAGACCTGGTGTTGTTCTCCAGTTCAAATTGCCTGTTAAAATTTGCATGGTCCCAAATTAGCCCAAACTGAGGGTCAGTATCACCAACTTCCCTGTGGTTACAAATGCTCAGGATGTGACGGTGAGGGGCAAAACTGACTGAAGTGTCACCTTCATAGTGCATGGATGTCACTGCAGGTTAATCATTACCTCAGATTTGCACAGGAGCAAGGGATTGCTCTAAATGAAACTGGCCAGCTGGAATTGTTTCTGTGGTTAGATGTCTGACCTCTTAGTTGTCCATGAAATAATTTTTGAGACCTAATTGTAAATGCAAAATTGCTTTTGCAGTCGGGCCGTCCTCGGTGAATTTTGCAGCCAGCTGATGAGGCGGTGATAAAATGCAAAATAGCCACATTGTGTTTGATGGGTTGTGATTCCTCTGGCAGTGCACAGAGGGGTCTCAGAAATAACACTTTTGGGTAATTATCTTGCATTCGTTAGCAAGTCAGAAGCCATTCTTTCTTAAAAGAAGTAACTAATGCTTGCTTTCTGTTATTAGAAAATCTTAAAAGCCAGAATTTGGTCGGTGGAAGCTTCTCAGAGTAAGGGTGTGTCTGTAGAAGTGACTGCGGGTGGAGTGGAAAGAACACAGGGATGGGTTCAGTGCTCACTGTCAGAGCAGCTCCGCTGCTGTTCACACCTGCAGCAGGAGGTGATGATGAGAGTGGCAGAGGAGAAAAGGAACCTTGGATGTACAATAAAGCTGTGTTATTCCAACCAAAGGGAGCACTGGGGAAAGAGTTAGAGGATGCAGTGGGGTTTGCAGTGAGAACCAATATCTTTGCAGGGTATGAACAGTGATTGCTGTTGGTGGTTGCCCTGCAGGTACAAACAGCCACTGGAATTTCAGTATATTGTTATTGAGGCATTGTGCCCAAGAGGAGAACCACCTTCACCATCTCACTGGAGAACCTCAGAACGGGCAAAAGAACAGTTTTAGAGTTTAAAGGTAGAACTGAAATGGGCAGTAGTAATATAGAACTCACCTCTCCCAAAGGAATGGTGGGATTATGCAGAAGGCTGAGGAGAAGCTGCTGCTGGGTGCCAGAAAGGCCTGAGGAGCTGCTGCTCAGCATCACTTACAGTGGCACCACCTGCACAAGAGGCAGTGCTCAGAGTGCTCCTGTTTGTCTCATTAAAAAGTGGGGAGCTTATATGAATGTGCAATAGTGGAACTGGGCAACTGGGAGCTGGAACTCACATGTGGATTGAAAAAAATCTAAAAAAGAAAACTCAAAACCAAAGCTGATGCCTGCACTTGCTTTGAAAGGGACTTGAGCTCAGTTAAAAGCAGAATGAATTCGTTGCTTATATATATAAAAAAGTAACAAAATTTTTAGTACCTGTGGACTATCTTGTAGTTTAATACACTCAGTTTGCACTGCTTCTGACAGATATCAAACTATCTTATTTAAAACTGGAGGTTTATGGATAGTTTGGGGTTAAAAAGGAGCCAGCTCAGTGCTTCCAGGCAGAAGCAAACCGTGTAGTCACTGCCCCTTGTTGACATTTTTGGTTTTTCTTCTCCAAAAAACTTCTGGAGTCTGTTTTTAAACAGAGTGAACTGGACAGTGGTGTTCCTGCTCAGCCTTGGTTTGGGCATGAAATACTGTGTATCAACTGACATTAATTAACGTACAAAGGTTTGGTTTCACTTTTGACAAGTTACAGTTTTGTTTCTCGGTTAGGGAGCTCTAAAATGGCCCTGCTGCTGCCAGCTGTGGTCTGCCCTTGCCCACACTTGGGTGTTTCCTGGCAGAGGTGGTTTGGGATGAGGGAGCTGGTGCAGATGCACAGGGTGTGTGTGGCTTAGGCTGGGTGCAGGAACACTCCGAGCTGGGATGTGCCAGAGCTCAGTCACACCACTTCAGGGAGAGATTAAATAACATCTGAATTTGCTGGCTTTTGAACCAAATTCAAGTCTAAGTCTTCACTGTAAGCTTTGGAAGAAAGAGCTCCTTGCATGTAGCTTGACACCACATCTGTGCTTGAAGTCCTGTCACTGGTGGCTTGCACTGACAGTGACAGTCCCTGTAGAAATAGGATCCAATTAGAAGCAAAATTCCCCAATTCCTTTTGTGTCACTGTGAAATAATTGTTCTAAAATGAATCTAAGTGTGTACAGATTATATTTTGGGAGAGTTAATTACAAACTGTGTGGTTCAGGGATTTAGTGCAAGAAGAGGAAGAACAGTTGATGGAAGAAAGGAAAAAGAGAAAAGAAGACAAGAAGAAGAAGGAAGCTGCTCAAAAAAAGGTATGTGGAGCACTGAGAATAAACCCCTGTGCTTAGGGGTGACTTGTTTCATCACTAGTAAAAACAAGTGTTTTCTTATTAATTTAATGTTTTAAATTTAAATGTGCTGTCAGTTATTTAGAGGTAACTGACACTTTGAATACTGTTGTTGGCTCTGTGTAGTTTCTTACAAAGCTAAATTTTCTTCTGAGATGACCCTTCTTTTCCCTGATTGTCAATTGAGGCAGTTTCAGGTTTGAAACACCTCAGTGTTAGTGCATTTACTAGTGGAATAAAAGTACCATTTTAAGGCAGTGGCTTTCAGCTGCATCCTTATTTTAATATATCTTCTTATTCTTCAGTGTGGAAACATGCCATAAGAGAATTTGTAGTAGGGAATAAAAATTTTCATAAAAAAGAAAATATTGACAGCAAAGATATTTAAGGATGGAAACGTCACAGAAATGCTTGTAAATACTTCAGGATCCCTGTTTACTGACAGAATCCTCATCATGGCCATTGATTCTAAATATTGACCCTGAGCTTGAGAGGAGCTTGTAAGTGCAGTTTTTAAACATGTCCATGTCGGTAGGAGCAGAGTGCTCCACAGTTTTCCCATGATTCCATGGCCTGGTGCTGGATATGGCTCCAGGAACACACTGGTTTGTTTTACAGCCACAGGCTTGCCAGCAAAGCCTCCCAAGCCTTGAGCCGAGCCCCAGGTCCTGATGGAGTGTGGGAGTGCCCAACTTAAACACGTTCATTGTGTTCTCTCTTGGGCATTGGCACCTTAGCACAGAAAGCAGCCAGCAGCCCTGGCTGTGCCTCTTGCTCTCCATGGATCTTTTCGGGTGCTGTAGGTCATCAGAAACAGCTAAGGAAGTTTTGAAAAGTTCCGAGTTCTCATTTTCCTGTCCATGGGCCAAGTGCCAGGCTGAGGAGTTGGGTCACAGCTGGGGAGGGGGGAGAGTACAAAGGCTCCAGAGGAAGCTCTGAACGTGCACAGGCACGGCAAGAGCCAAAGAGGCACCAGGTAACCATGCTGTGGAGGGACAAACCAGTGCTTGGGGTTCATATATTGAGTGTGTCAGTAATTGGGACCAAAAGGAGTAGTGGAGGGACAACAGCGATCCCAGAGGTGACGCTTGGCCTATGGAAAGCCTGTGCTGTGCCCCCATCCTGAGCATTCCTGGATGTGCTGAGCAGCATTCCTGGATGTATCAATTTGCCTTTTCTGTGCAATATAAACACCTGAACACTTGGTTTAGCTGGGTGCTGGAACACAGAACCCTGGGGTTGTAAGGGCACAGAACCAGCCAAGGCTTCAAAGTAGGTATTTAAACCATATTTTTGAACAAAAAGCATAATGAGGAGTTGTGCTGGTGTGTAGTGGCCCCAAGTGCAGCGCCTTTCTTTGGGAAGCTGGGGAAGAGGGAGAGCAGCTCAGGAGCACAGAGGAGGAACTTGTGCTTTTGGGAGGCCCTTCCTGAGCACAGTCTCACTGTGGTGTAAAGTTAAAACCACACCACTGAGGTGCACTTCCATACAAGAAGTGTTTCTCTCCCATTTTATCCTGTGATAAACTAAACTTTTATTCAAATAAATCTCTCATCTTGGCCATATCAGTGGTGTAACCCATTGAATCTTGGAAATTAAAGACTTGAAGCTTTGGCATTTGCTCCCTTATTCTTTTCCATTTCCAGGTCACTCCCCCTTCCCTGCCCTGTTCTGCAGTAAAAGTGATGGCGGTTCTTTGCTTCCAGGCACAGTTTTTAACTCACTTAAAACATCTTAATTTGCAAGTTTAATTCGGTCTGTTTCATGTAGTTATCTTTCAAATTAATTTTGTCTTCTATAACATTTAAACAGCTTTTTAAGCATAAGGAATAATAGGCCTGGGTTGGTTAGAGAGATGCTTCTGAAGTAGATAATTAAATAACTTGAAACCATTTAAAAAGAGGAAAGTCAAAAGCTAATGTTGCTTTATGAAGTGGCACGTGTACATGTGGTTTCTCTCTTATCTGCACAAATCACTGACACTTTTTTTTTCTTGTTCTAGGCCATTGAACAAAAAATCAAAGGTAAGTTACTTTACAGTTAGTTCTACTCTGTATATTATTTCTGGGGCTTTAAATATGTTGAATCAAATGTGTCACCTGAAATTTCTTCCTAAAAGCGATAGATGGGACCCTTGAGACTTCAGCTGCACTTTTTCAAAGTGACCATAGAAGTCTAGGAGAGTAACAGCAAAGGGTTTATCCAGGGATTGGAGTTGCTGATCTTCCTGTTTTCCATTCTTGTTTACTTATAGAGCACTGGGCATAGGCATAATACCTGAAGTTCCTTTCCTTGCTTGCTTTTTTCCTTCCCCTTTTTTGCTTTGTTTGAAAAGTGCACCAATGCTTCAGAATAACTGTGTATAGGTTGGATCTGTTTGAAATTTAATTTACAAATATTCTAAGTGCAGCTGGGATTGGGAACACGTGATGGACAAGTAATTAATGTGTCCAGTTTTAACTCCTGCATGTGGACGGCTCATCCTGCAAAATGTTCAGAGTGGCAGTACCAAAAGCTGTTATTTTAATGCTCATGGCAGGTGGCAACACTGCGGTTTTCTGAGTGTTTGTGGGGTTTGTATGGATCTCCATCCCTACCAGCTTCTAAAAAGGGGAAAAGATTCTTTTCACTTCCTCGTGAATTGTAGCTTCTCACCTGTTAGTTGAGAAGTGCATAGTAATCGCTGAAGTGGTCATGTGGAGTGCTTGCTGAAACCCTGTTTTCTGGGGACATTGGGTTAATTTAGCACTTACTGCAGCAGTGGTAGAAGCTCCAGAAGCTTCAGAGCCCTGCTTAGCAGACATGTTAATTCCCACTGGAAAAATCAAAAAGTGTTTGAGGACTGATGGGGCTTGAAGGCAGGAAGATGGCAGAAGACACCCTGTGCTGAGGAAGGGGCAGGGAAGCACAAGTGCCCATTCCCAAGGCGGGTGACTGAGGAAGCACCCGAGCTTGGATGTGCTGGGAGTGGAGCAGGCAGGTTGTCCTCATGGGCACTGCACTGATGCCCTGCAGCTCCCGTTCCCAGCTCTCTCCAGGAGAGAGTTGCATCTGTTGTTTTTAAGTGCCAGGTGTGCTCTGGTGGGTGTGTTTAAATGGGAAAAATACCTGGATTGAGTAGGACCAATGGACTTCCAGTGTGTAAGGATGCTGTGGGGAGGGAGCGAGGGCAGCTGTGCTGCTGTGAGTGGGAAGTTCTCCTACCTGCTGCCTAGGGAGGCTGATGGTTTGGTTCTGGAGAAGGGATTCCTGGAGGCAGGGGGAGCTGCCAGAGCCTCGGGTGAGCTGCAGAAGGGTCTGCAGCATTCCTGGAGCCACTGGCAGCGATGGAAGCTGCTGTTCTGTGTGTCCCACCATCCTCTGGGTGCATCAGGCTGACCAGGGGTCCTGCCCTGTGGCCACTGAAATCCATTGGGAGTTCCAGGTTTGTCTTTGGGCACAGGTCAGAATAATTAATAAAATTGCTGAAAGACTATTATAATTTATAAATATTCTTCATTTGTTTTTTAACATGCCCTTTTTCAAGCAGTGCATGGAATTGTGTTTGAATACGGGCTATGGGTTGGTTTTCTTCTGTACACTCCTGCCATAAGGTGTCTAGGATAATAGACCAGATTTAAAGAATTATGAAAATGTCTGGGTTTATTCTGAAGTGATAAAATATGTCTGAAAAGACAGGGAAGAAGGAAAATTATAGAATACTTTGCTGTATAATAATGAGCACTTGGAGTGCCCATTTGACCCGTGTGCTTGGGCTGCACTGGTGTCACATCAGGACCGAGGCTGCACAAGCAAATGGCTAAAAATAGAATGAACCAGGAGGGCAGGAATTCTGCTAAGGAGGCTACCCGGTGGGAATCTTCACATGGAATGAAATTGTCTTTCTTCTGAAGGACAGAGTAATTAAATTCTTTTATTATTATTATTATTTTCTGCTTTGAGGCTTAACATTCACTGATGGAAGGGTTAAGTTCCAACTTAATTATGTTATTATTTAAAGGGTATTTCATAAAGTTCAGCAGGAATTTAGAGTTGTCAGAGAAACCTAAACTGGCGGTGCTGTGGAAGAAAAGACATCATGAGATGCAGATACACAACTTTTTGCTACAGTTTCTATAGGAACAAGATGCTGAGCTTATGTTGCACATGGCTCTTGCCATGTTTCACCAGTTTTGCCTCCTTGTATTCAGGATGCAAATTAATGTTTCATTAGTTTCCAAGTTTCCATCACGTTAATGTGTTAAATAATTTATTCTGTGCATGAGCTGAAGATAAAATACAAGAGTATAGGATCTCTAAATAATTCAGAATTATGTGCCTCTTTCAGAAAAGGAGCTGGTTAAGTGCTGTGGGTGGGAAGGGAGGGTATTTCTTGGTTTTAAGTGTAGTTTGGATGGCTCCAAACTGTTGTTAGCTAAGGAAGAAGTTGCTGTTGTACAGCTGAAGCAACTCCCAGTGCTCATGTAAAATGACAGGAACCTTCCAAGGAAGTTCATGGAGCTGGGGATTTTCCTGTTCAGGATTGGGAATGAAAGTAATGAAAAAGATGCTAACAGCAATGTTTCTGGTACTGGCAGCATTTTAATACCATAGTATTGCAGTTAAAAATGCATGTGTGGCATTCCTGCAGATTTCAGGGATTCTGACCTGCCTCATTTGATCCAGCCGGTTTTATTTAAGGAGGGAAGAGGAGATTGGGAGAGTTAGAGGTTAGTCTGTTAGTTGCTAAGTGGAAAGTTTATCTGTTTGTGCAGCAGCTGGCACATCATGTGCCTTCCCAGTGCTCTTGTAGCAAGTATTCTAGGAAAAAATAAGTATCATTTGAGTTCCTATTTGTTGAAAATACTGTAGAATTGTCAGTTGTGGTGTTCCTTCTACCTTGGCAAAATATGTCCTTTTGCTGTGTTTAAAGTCAGTGCTGTTAGAGACAGACAGGTCAGTCTGTTTATCCTGAATTTCTTCTGAACCAGAACCCTGCAGGCAGCCCAGTGGTCCCAGGTAGTGCTAGTGAGCCCAGCACTGAAGGAAAGGCTGTTTGAGGTGGAAGTTGGAGTTTGGCTGTGCGTGGTGCTCCAGGGTGGGAGCTGAAATGCCCTTTGCACACAACTGAATGTAACGATGTGAAGTAATTGGTGAGAAGTGCCCGGAGCTGGGGATGCTGGGGCTGGTTCTGAAAGCGTCAGGGCTTGGGGGAGCAGCATGAGCTGGAGCGCACCCGGCTGTCGCTGCAGCCCAGAAAGTGCCACTTTCATTGCAGAACAGAATAAACTGAATTGCCCACTGAAACGGAAAGTGCTCCAAAAATAGCTGGGTGTGGAATTGAAATCTTTGACTCATATTTCCCACCTTGGAAACTTCTTATGCTTGTTCTTCTCCGCGAAGCGGAATGGCCTGACTACACAAACCCTGCTGGGTTTTGTCGGGGTTTTCGCTTGCCTGACTGTGCTTTTCCTGATTGGAAAAACTCTCTTGCTAGCTCTTAAATCTTGAGGGTGACTAGAAGAATGCGGGGAATTGGCCTGTGGCCACGCAGTCCCGCGGGAAGGGCACGCTCACCTCTGTGCGGATCTGCAGGGGTTAAAGCCTTGGCAAACACGGAGATATTTTCCAGAGCAGCTCCGAGCTCACAGCTGCGGCCATTTTTCCACCACGAAAATTCTAGCACTACATCTTACGTGTGTCAGCTTGAAAGCCACACTTCCTCTGTTTGCCCTTCAGCATTCCAGCCCTGACAGCTCCGGGACATGCCATGCAGGGAGAGCAGCACAAGGCGTTTTTCGGGGGGCAGCTCCAGCAGCAGCGGGAAGGAGCGTTTCCCTGCCAGCTTGGCGCTGTTCTTTGTGTGGGTCAGGAGAGGATTTGATCTCTCTGCGCTGGTTTTGTGCGAGGGAGAAACTGTTTTCCATCTGCATTAAAGTTACTCAAGCAGCTGCCATTTTTTTTATTGGAGGGGGAGTGTGAGTCCCTGGGCCCCTGCTCCAGGAGGAGTTGGCAGGCAGCTCCTGGAGCAGTAAAATGACACCATGCTTCTCCTCCATTTTCTAATGAAATCTGCAGAGTGGGAAAGCAACACAAGTTGGAAGCGTCTTTCTTTGGAATCTCTCTGTAAACTGTAACTCCACCATCCCCTGCTCTGAGGGTTTGCAGCAGGTTTGTTCTTTATGAAAATCTGTCATTTTTAATACTAGTTTCTGTAAACTTGCTGTTGCTAGTCAATTAACTGTGATAAACTGTAAGTCTGTTAATACTATCTTTCTGCCTTAATGCAGTTCAAAATAAAATACCGGTGTGGAGAACAAACTTTTATTTACAAGCAACTTGTTTAGAGCAAATTAAAATATTAAGATAACGATTTAAGGGTGCTGGAATTCATAGTAGCCATATTGGAATATTAATGTGTTATTTAGTCTTCTGAGAAGTTGGACAGGGTGAATTTTGTAGCTTAAAACTTACTGTGTGGTTCTGAGGGAAGCAAAGGCAAGGGAATTCTGTTGCACTTTGGATAATTTCAGTTGAAAATTCGCATACAATTGTGGACTCTGCGTATTCTATAGCCTAGCCCTGGGACCTGGCAGATTTGTTATACAATTTGCTGATATCATAGTAGATAGAGTTGCCATATTTGCTAAGGAAACGAATGCTTAGAATATATGAGAAATATAATATTCATAAACTGTTAGAGAAGTGCTGTTGGTGCTGTGCCTTAGGGCTGGCTGGGCAGAGAGTAACTTGTTTATTTGTTGCACTCCTTGATAATAAAAAGTGATTCGAGTTCCTGCAGGTCCGTTGGGGTCTGTTCTAACACACTTGGTCTTAAAGTATCTTTAATTAGGAAAGTAAAGTGTTAGGGCTGCCCTGGGCGTGCTGTTGGCAGCTCTGTCTGGGTGTCCAGGGAATGTCAGATGGAAATTATTTCACTTTACCTCAGAGGAGCAGTTGTACGGGGGTGGAAGTGGCAGGGAAGGAGAAGAGGCTCAGTGACCATGTTACCGGGTGCTGTATGTCATATTAAAATCTCTTCAAGCGAGGTGTATTTGTATTTTCTGCTTAGGGTGACAGCATCAAAAAAAAGAGCTCAAATAGTCTGTGCCAGAGGCTGAAGGAGTGTGTGTGTCCCTGCGTGGGGCCGTGGCCCCAGGACTGCTCTGATGGCTGGAGGTGATGCTCTGGCTGCAGGAAGGGTTTCTGTGTGTCACTGTCAGCTCAGCTCAGCTGAACTGTGCTCCAGGCTGTAAAGGGTCATCCATGGAATCAGCTGGGGCAGGAGACACAGGGAGAGCACCAAAAGTTATGGTTTGGGCCCTGGTTACACAGCTTGTGGAGTATGAACAAATGTGTTTTAATTTCAGAGCTTGCTGCAGTACCTGGACCACAGAAAAGTGCAAAGTCCTTCTGCATTAAATTGTCAACAAATTCTCAGCAATTTGCTTAAATAACACCTCTCCCCCCCTGCTTCAGGGCTTAGTCACTCTCAATTACTTTATTTATAATGCAAGAAATTTTAGAAGGACCAAATGAAGTAGATTTGTTTTATATTATTTTGTATTTTTAAGGTCAGTTTTGAACCATAAGTCAGAATCACAATTTGTTGTCTCATTATATGCATCAAAGTATTTTGAAAGGAATCAGTTGCTTTCCCTTACTATAGGAAACAGCTTAAACTGAGGAAATCTGAGGTGGTGGTTGTGGATCAACTTTCTAATAGCCTTTCAATACCTTCTATTCCCTGTGCTCTGTACAATAAATTGAGTTGTGTCCTGGCCCTTCCTCTCCTTAGTTCTGTCCCTCTCCAGTCAGCTGTGAGCTGGGAGAGCTGGGTCCCTGCTGTGCCTGAGAAGGAGCTGGGGGCCCTGGGAGGGGCAGCTGAAGTTGGGTGTCCTCACCCTGAGACTTCTGCCCACCTATTTGTCAAACAAGGGGGTCTCCAAAATTTTTCTTTTCTGCTTCCCTTAGGCAGCCAAAATGCAATATTCCATTAAAACGCAACTCAGATGCTGATTCTTCAGTGACTTTTTATTCTAAAGGCTCTATTTCATGTTTTTCAGAATACATAAAGTAGAAATAAACAGAAATTATGTCGTAATACTGACAACATTCAAATTGATTCCTTAAAAAAAAGCTCAAGTTTGTTTTTACTTTTTGTTGTATTCCCGTTACTTGGTTCCTGAAAGTGAATGATAAAATGGTCTTTAAACATATTTAAAAGATTTTAAAAGCCCCTGAAAACTACATTTTTTCAGTTGTATAGTAACATTATTCCTGGTGCTGAGGGAGGTCGTTGTCGAGTATCAAGGTATCTTGGGAAGTTGCAAGATAAATATTAAGACACTTTATGGATATCTCATCAAGAAACTTGGAAAGTACATTAACATATCGATACTGTGAGGGAGGGACAGAGCTCACCTGCAGCTGGGAGGGGTGGCAGGAGCAGCAGAGTCACACACCAGGAGCTCCAGGTGCCTTCCCACCTGGTGACCCAACTGACTGCCCGTTCCCTGCCCCTGCCCCGTGCTCAGCCCTGCTTGCTGCTGCTGGGGTGGGCTGTGGAGCTGAGCAGGTGCTGGGTTTGGTGTGTTCCCTGTGACCTCTGCCCATGATTTGACCTTCCCCTTGCCTTGCCGGGGCCGTGCTGTGGGGACTGTGATAATTTGGAGTTGCAGTTGCACATTTGGCATTTTCCCAGTGCCAGCACTGTCCTGCCAGGCTGCGTGCAGCGTTCCCTGTGCTGGCAGCCGTTCCTGCTGGCAGCAGGCACTTGAGGGCATGAATAATTTTCCCTTTGGATGTTGGGCTCGTTAAAGCAGGAAAGCCTCAGCAACATGTCCTGTAGGTCCTGTTTGCCCTTGTTCTTTTTGGGCCAGGCCGGAGCAGTTTTCTATATGTAATACTTAAATGGGAAACTTAATTTTTTAATGCTTAAACATTTTCTAAAAAAAGGTTAAATGTTGAAATAAACTGCATAGTGCTGATCTGTTGGCAAAAGGCTGTAGAAAGCTGGTTAGTAGTAGCGTACTGTAACTGAGATAACTTGGTTAGGAGTGATAGCAAGGCATATTCCTGCTTCCAGGTCTGTGCCATGAAAGTGTGTGATTGAGGGATAACAGAGCCTTTCCTCAGGGATGAGTTAGAGCTTGAATCAGAAGAAATGCTGCCCTTACATCATATATAAACACCTCTAATAATATTGACTTAGTCTTTAGTTTTTCAAGTTTCTGTTCACATGAATAACTTTGTCCCACTTTCTTTTTCCTGGGGGTGGGGGTAGTGCCAGAACAAACCAAGACAAGTGTAAGCCAGCCCCAGCCTGTCACCTCCAACGGCACTTCCACAGGAACCAGCACTACTAATAATGCCAAGCGGGCCCCAGCCAGCAGCCAGCAGCAGCCCTTGCCTCGATACCCTCCTCGGGAAGTACCACCGCGATTCCGACACCAGGAACAGAAACAGCTTCTGAAACGAGGGCAGCAGTTACCAGTGATAGCTGCAAACCTGGGATCCACTCCCAAAGTGTTAAACGGCCAGTCAGGAGGCAGCACTGGCACCAATAACCAGCCCGTGACCAACGGAGAAGTGCCCAACAGCAGCAAAAAACAGCCAGGTGAGGGCAGGTACCTTGTTTTCCTTTAGCTAAAATCGAGTATCTTAAATTATATCAGGGGAATATTTCAGCTGATGTTATTTGAACTTCCACTGTAAGCTGTAGCATGAGGAGATCCTTTCCTGTGTCGGAGCTTGATTTTGAATGTTGCAGGATGATTTTCACCTCAGTGGGCAGGTTCCATGCTGAAGCTTCAGCCCTTGTCTCAGTTGCTCGCTGTTGCCAGCAGTGTATGGCAGACATGCCAGGTTTGGAGCAGGTGGTGATTCCAGTGTGACCACTGCTGTGCTCCAGATTTCCAGTCTTTGTCCTCAGCATTCATCCAAGTGTGGTTGTGGTACAAAACACCTTTTTTGCATTCAGTTTTGATAGACACATCTCATAAGGAAGGGTCTTTAGGACCCATCCCAGAGATGGGCTGATCCCACAGCCTGGGCAGCAGGGGAGGGGAGAATTCTGCCCTGCTCAAGTGAGACCCCGCCTGCAGAGCTGTCTCCAGCCCTGGGGCCCAGCACAGGAAGGATTTGGAGCTGCTGGAGCCAGTCCAGAGGAGACACCGGGATGATCAGAGGGATGGGGCAGCTCTGCTGTGAGGAAAGGCTGGGGGAGTTGTGATTGTTCAGCCTGGAGAAGACAACAGGGGTGACCTCATTTTGGCCTTCCAGTACCTGAAGGGAGCCTCCAGGAAGGATGGAGAGTGTTTACAAGGAATGGAGTGACAGGCCAAGGGAGAATGGCTTCCCACTGCCAGAGGGCAGGGTTAGGTGGGATATTGGGAAGGAATTGTTCCCTGTGAGGGTGGGGAGGCCCAGGCACAGGGTGCCCAGAAAAGCTGTGGCTGCCCCTGGAAGCCTGGAAGTGTCCAAGGTCAGGTTGGACAGGGTTTGGAGCAACCTGGGATAGTGGAAGGTGTCCCTGCCCATGGCATTGGAACTGAGTGGTCTTCAAAGTCCCTTCCAGCACATTTCTTAACGGGATTCTGAACAATGTCAATACCTTGACACTTTGCTTTCTTTTTTAACTTTATACCTGGAGATCCAGCCAGGGTACAGCTTGTTCAGGATATCAGAATTGTCTTTTATTGTCAGGTCAGAGTTTTTCTCAGTTTAGCCACCTGAAGCTTCTTTGTATTACAGAATGGATCCACTTTTACCTTTCCTGCTATTTAAGTACAGTCATCTTTTGTTATTTTGGCTTGTTATACATTCCTTCAAATAACCTTTTAAGTCAGGTGAACTTGCCTGTTACACGTGTAGGATGTGCTGTTCAGTGACTGCACTAACATGCAGTTCATTTAATTTTACAGGACATTAATGTAGTTCATTTTTGTCTGGAAAAAAGTAACTTTCTATGAGGGATCTAGCTTTTCAAAGGGATTTAGTATTAATGTGTGACAATGCTTAATACTTTTGACAAATACTTTCTTATTTTTATACTGGTATTTATACTTTGATGTGCACGTAGCAGTGATGATGTAATTTTTTCCCACAAATAGTTTCTTCTGTGACTTTACTGAATTCCCAGTGTTTCTCAAAATTAGTGTTTTATAGACCACAAAGGATGTGACTCTCAGCCCCTTCAAAAAAAAAAATTTAAAAAAGGAAAAAACCCTGAAAATAGGCTTGTTATTTCAAGTTTGAGTTAAATTTTGAGCTGTTCTGCTTACTGAGTCTTGAAGAAGCAATATTTAAAATGAAAGTAAACAAAGCACTGGAAGCAGTTTATCCATGAGTCCTTGAGAAATGTTGCCCATGTTACTTTTCAGTATTATTTCTGTAACATATTGATAGAACTCTTTTCCACTGCAATAGGTAATTTTTAAGTAGCTTATTTTCTTTACTTCGCCTGTATGATGTTCCTGTCCATGGTGACGTTTGAAATTACCTTTCATGAACTTGCCTCTAAGAGGAAACTTTTCCTGCAGAATATACTCTCTACTGGTCAAGTTGTGTAGCAAGGTGATTTAAACAAAAGTGGTGATTTAAATAAAAGTGGTGATTTAAATAAAAATTCACACGTAAACTAATTTAAGAAGTATTACTGCTTATACAGCCTAGTAAATCTCCCAATTATATCCAGAGGATTTGTGTATTGTTCTCCATTGTACTTCTTTCGTGAACACCAGCCCAGTATATAATTAGCTGGATTCCCATTTGTGTACTGCATTCTTCCCAGTTTTGCTTAGTTTTCCTTGATTTTGTGCTGGTGTGGCTGGACACCCTCGGGCTGGGCACTGCCAGCATGTCCCAGGGCTGTGGTGGTGTCTGGGGCAGCTGTGTGGTCTGAGTAATGCCCTGATTGTTTGAATGGTGTGTCTGCACACCCAGCTGGAGCCAGCGAGGTTCTGAGAGCCTTCAGGGAGAGAAGGGTTGGCCAGATTACTTTGTCACCTTAGGAAAATGTCTGTGCTGCCTGTAGCTCCTGTCAAAGCTGTGTTCCTGGTGTTCCGTGTGTTGCAGGAAAACTCAGAACTGCCATCTGAGGTTGGGCACTCAGGTCTCCTTTCTTGGTGCCACGTGTGTGCTTGGAAGGTCTCTTTCGCTAGAATAACCAGGAATAACATCTGGTTTGGATGTGTTGTCATGTTCTTTCATAAACATAGACAAGATGGTAATGTAAGGGCAAATAATTTGTCCATGCTGGGTTTCTGTCCTGATTTCAATCTCTGGTCTGACGTGTTGCTGGTGAGGTGAGGTGGAGGTGGCCCCAGTCCAGCAGGGCCTAGTGTCTTCTGGCACCTTTGTATCTGAAAGGAAATGCTGTTGTCATTTGCCTGTCTCAGTTTCACTCACTCTCCCTACTTCCTCTTTCAGCCTCCACCAGCAACTCCAGGTACTCTCCTTGTTACCTGTGAAATCAAAAATCTCATGAAATCTGACAGATCTGTAGGTCCCTTGTGTAAACAGGATATCCATGGACACTGGGGTTAAATTTGGTACCTTTATGGAATAACTTCTTGACTTTTTTTTTTAAGCATTGTTTAATGGCTACTGGGATCGATCTGTATTTTAGGGCTAAAAGAAAAACTGAGGCTTGAAGTGTTGAAGTCAGAATTGCTGGAATTGGGAATGGCTGTGGATTTATGTGTCATTCCTAAAAGGATCTCTCTCCAGTTCCAGCTGTGGTTGGAATGGTTTGGTAGGTGCTTTGTAAAAGCCAGGGAGTGCAGGCAGCTACTGCTGAATTTAAAGTCTTTAATTGTCCTGGGCGTACTAAGATTTTAAGTTGTTGGTATTGGAGAATTTTTAAATTATATCAGTGGTCTAAACCCCATCTCTTAACCTGTGTTTTGAGTGAACAGTTGTCTCCTGTTTGGAAAATCAACATGCTTTGTCTAGAAGTGAAGCTGAAGGAAGGATAGGCCTGGGGGTTGGGTTTTTTCCTGCTGTTTTTAGGACATTTGGCATATCTTTTTAGCAGAGACACAAATGAAGCTCATGCCTTGTAGCGCTTCTGAAACAGATCCAGGCCAGTGCCAAGATGGTTATTTTAAGAAGTCTCCATAAGTAGCTTTTTATCAGGACGCTTTCATGCCCAGTTTAGTTGTTGGTTTCACTGACATGCCCCACGTGCAAACTTCACATGAAAGGAAGGGTTGATGGCTGCCCTGGTGTTTGCTCACCTCTGCTCTGGAACACGTTGGAATAACCAGGTGGTTGTTCCACAATTAAATAATTTATGTCATGAACCAAAGTATTTGCCAGCAGTAATTGCTTACAACTGTGGCCAGAGCAGAACAGGAAAGCACCACTGGGCTGCTGGCAGGGCTCCAGTTTGGATTCCTCCTGTCTCCCTTTATCCTGGTGCATCTCACAGCAGAGCCACAAAGTTGTGTCCCAGCCAGAGCCTTTGGGAGCAAAAGGTCCCTCCTGTAACCTGGGGGTGGAAATTCTTGGCTATTGGAGGAGTCAGGGAAGAAGGGAGCAGTTGGGATTTGCAGTTAGTAGTGATGGAGGTTAGATTCATTTGGGGAATGTTGCCTTCAATGTAACAGTTATGGTCTCCAGCTGTAAAATTTGTGAGTTTGAAAGATGAAGTTTGATTTCATACAGTGCCTGTGTGACACAGGGGAGGAGGAGGATGTGAAGGAGGGTAAATGACAGATTGTTATGCATGTGCTTAGGTTAAATCAGCATTGGGCCATGCTCAGATGTTGCTGTTTGCTCAGTCAGGCAGCACAGTACTGACTTGAAGATGGAGCAAATGTGCTGTTCAGAGAGGAGAGAAGAACTTGCTGAAGTTTTAGAGCTGACCACTCAACTTCTTAGTCAGTACAGTCCAAAATGAACTGGTTTTGGTTTCAATGACTATAAATTCTTCCCCTTTTTTGTATAAATCAAACTTTTAAGGACATGTTAAATTGGTTCATTAAATGCCAAATGTGTAACAACTAGGTGGTGATGGAAATGTGGTGTAAAAGCACCAGAATTGCTAATTCTGACATCCCCAGGCTGGGTTTGTTGTCATGTCCCTGCTCCCTGCATAGGGAATGTGATTCAGAGCAGACAGTGAGCCTGAGCTGGCTCTGAGAGAAACCTGCCCTGAAAAAGGCGTCTAAGGACTGGGTTTACAGCAGTGAGTGCTTTGTGGACTGTTCTCTCATTTGTTGAAGTAACACTTCTGTGATTTTCTTGCTTTATTTTGTAGGCATGCCTCCCATTCGGGACTTGGTGAGCCACTCCCCTAACCAGTCAGGTTAGCTACTTCCATCTCACCTGCTTTTGCACTATGTGTTTGTGGTAGTTACATGTTTCACACAATTTGGTCTGATTTTTTAATTATTTTTATTCTTTGCTTATGCTTTTCATTGGCATGGGTGTGTGAATGATTGCAGTATACTTTCTCTGTGCCATTGCGTACTAATTTGGTTTAACAGTTTTAATTTTCTAATTCAGTCAGAATTCATACTAAGAGTTTTTGTCACCTTAGCATTAAAATACCGGGGTTTTTTTACGTTTATGCTTCCATGCTGACTTGCCTCTTTATGGTATTAAATAATCTGTGCAAGCTTGTGCTTCCTATCAGAGACGTGTTGCACTGTGGAGGAAATCATGTCTTGATTATTTGCTAAAAGCTCAGGACTGTATTTACTAAAATGCCTTTGTTCATAAGGCCCAAAGGTACAGTGATTGGCAAGGTGTGGTATTGACAGTCTGGGGGTGCCAGGTGTGCTAGAGCAGGAAAAGGAGGCAGAGGGTGCAAGATTCAGGTATGTCTTTATTTACGCTTCTCAGTCCTGTTTATTTTAGCCCATGTGATGACAAACTGCTATTTTAAATACATACATTTTTTTGCAAATGTTTCCTGCAGGATAGCTTGTAGCTGGAAGGCATTAAATTACAAATTACTGAAAGCGATCTTAGCAGATTACAGAATTTTAAGAAACTCAAGTTTGTGTAAATGTTTTTTTGTCAAGGATTTAAGCAGCAAAAGTTCAGTTGCAACTTTAAATAGTTTTGGGAAGAAAAGCAAGAGTAGGCTGTTCTGGCTCCTTGTGCTGTGCACCAAATGCAGTGTGTTGTCACATGTCATTTTTCAGTTTTGGGGGTGTTTTGTGGTCTCTGCCAGATACAAAAAGTCAGAGCTAATATCTGCTTGTTCAGTATTTGTATCCTTAGTCTCTGACGTTCATGAGTTGGGGAGGTTCAGGTAGGAATGTTTCTGAGCAGTAGCTTGTACTAGACATCACTAACACATTTATGTCCAGGAGAAAGACTGTTGGTCTAAGTAGTTCTGTATGTAATGGGAGAAAATGGGCTGGGTGGAAGTTAATCACTGCGTGCTGTTGGTGGATTGACTCTGCACAAACTGCATTGGAGATAAATCAGGGTAACAGAATTTTAATAAATACAAGCTTTCTTTATGTATTCTGCTGCTGTGCAAATTAGGGCTTGTTCTGCCATTTCCCTCTGACTTGTAGTCCTAACCTGTATCTCCGTGTGCGCTGAATTCAGGCTGTTTGCCATCTGTGTGCCTTTGTGTTGCTTTTAAAAGGGATGGTGTTACTGGGATGATGTTTGTGTGATCAGGATCTTGTTCTATGCTGTTGGTTCTCTCGCTCCTAGGAGTGCACACAGCTCTTTTGATCAGTCCCTTAGTACAGGTTAAATGACTCTTTTTAAAATACCAGGGTGAGAGTTGAAACCTTGAGGTTTGTTGTGCAGTTGCTCAGACATGACAGTGTTCTTGTATTACCACACAAATCGGCAGGTTCTGGGTTATGCTCAGCTGAATTCCCGTTCTCCCAGGGTTGGTGGTGGCTCTCCAGGACTGTGGAGCTGCCAGACACTACCACAGTGCTCTGTCTGCCTGCCACAGGTCTCTCCCACTCCTCCTGTTCCGAGATGCTGAGCCACCATCCTTGTTTCTCGCATTGATTTACCAGGTGAAGCTCAGCTGAGTACCTGGACCCTCCCAGCTCCCTCCAGCCAGGTGCTGAGGAGCAGTGGGCAATCTGTGCTCTGTGCTGCTCCAACTCTGGGAACCAGGGTCTTGGACTCAATTCTTTTTCACTGTTGGATGAGTAATATTGGTATTGATTAAAAATTAATTAAAAATAGACTTGTGTGTCAGTGTGTTCTGAAAGTAGAACTTCAGATGGGTCTTGTGCATTTTGTGCCAAGTTGTTGTATAAAAGAAAATACCTTGAATAACTTGTACTGAAGACTCTTGTGCAACGTCTGTAACGGGGTGGGAAAGTGTGTGTTCTCTGGCTGCTGTCACACAGCAGTTGGTACTGCTGGGCCAGGGCCATGTGCTCTTGGAATTTCTGCCTTGCAGTGTGTTTTCGGGATTTATTTAGTATTGTGGTTTTTAATATGTGTATGTGTTTTAGAAAAGACTTCGTATATGGTGATACAGAGTATTCTTTTAAAAGAATGTTTCTCTGGAAAAAAAAGACCTTTAGGAGTCTAAAGTTTTCAGAGGTTTTTGCGAGAGCAGCTCTGCATGCTGGGAGGTGTTCTGGTTTATATGTGACAACCTTTGGGCAGCTGTACTTAGAGCTTTCTCCATCGCTTTCCATGACTGTAGTTTTAACAGAAGCAAAATAATAAGCAAAATAATTCCTGGCTTAATATCTTAATACTTTTTTTTCTTTCTTCTGCTTAATGAAGTAATAATACTAAACTCATAATAATGCTCTTGGGCTTTCCTTCTTCATTTTAGATCTGAACCACAGTGGTCTAGGATCCCATTATGAAAATTCTCACTGGGGACCAGTTTCTTCAAATAGTGACTCCAGCACAAACTGGGATAAAGTTATCGTAGACGGCTCTGACAAAGAAGCATGGCCATCAATCACTGGCAGTGACCCAGAGCTGACTTCAGAATGTATGGACACTGACTCTGCCTCCAGCTCTGGGTCGGAGCGGAACCTCGTTATCATGGCTTCAGGGAGCACAGGCGGAGAAAGCGATGGCATTCGCAATGGCATCGGACATGGGTCTCAGAATAAGTTTGTGGTTGGTAGCAACAGCAATAATGTGGGCAATGGAAGTATTAATGGGCCGTGGGGGTTATCCCATGGATCCATAATAAGCACATGTCAAGTTTCTGTGGATGCTCCTGACAGCAAATCTGAAAGTAGCAACAATAGAATGAATGCTTGGGGCACCATAAACTCTTCATCAAATGGAGGGTTAAATCCAAGCACTTTGAATTCAAATGGCAACCATGGTGCCTGGTCCGTGTTGGAGAACAGTGGACATGCCCTGAAAGGGTCCGTGGGGAGTGGGAGTCCTGGCACAAGCATTCAGTGCAGTACCATAGGTCAGATGGCCAACAGCCAGAGTATTAACTCGAAAGTGGGTGGCTCGGCCCACGGTTCCTGGGGAAGCCTTCAGGAAAGTTGTGATTCTGAAGTAAATGGTACAAGGAATGTTTCATTCAGTGGGCAACCTCAAAACCTTAACACTGAAATGAATGGACCAAATAACACTACTAACTTTATGACCTCTAGTTTACCAAACTCTGCTGGTTCGGTGCAGATGAACGAACTGCCCAACACTGCAGGGCCCGGGGCCTGGCGCATGAGCACAATGAATCATTCTCAGATTCAGGCCTCTCCAGTGGCAAACGGCACTTCCATCTCTCACCTGAGCAACGGTGAGGCCAAAACTGGCGGCTCTTATGGTACTACCTGGAGTGCCTATGGTTCTAGTTACTCTGGAGACAAATGTCCAGGCCCAAACAGCCAAGCTAATGGTGACACTGTGAATGCAACTTTAATGCAGCCGGGCGGGAGCGGGCCTGGCAGCACTAACTTTCAAATCAACGGGAATAAAGGCGGAGGGGTGTGGGAGGCAGGGACGGTCAACTCCCAGAACGTGCCGTGGGGAAATGGGAATGGTGCGAGTGCTGGCGGGAGCAGAAGAGGATGGGGCAACCCTGCACAAAACACTGGCACCAACATTTCCAACGGGGAATGGAGCAAACTGCCTAGCAATCAGCATTCCAATGAAGGTGTGAATGGAAACAGCAGGAAGTTTACAAATGGATGGAAGTCTACTGAGGAGGATGATCTCAACAGCCAGAGTTCTGCTGCCTCCCAGATGGCTGAGCAGAACAGCACATGGGCCAAAACAGGTACGGGGGACAGCGAGGGGAGCTCAGAGAGCACCGGGTGCCATGAAGACAGAGCAGCTATGGAAGGCCAGAACCGAGAGAGGAGGAAAGTTGACCAGCACACGTTACTCCAAAGCATAGTGAACAGAACTGACTTAGATCCACGTGTCCTTTCCAACTCTGGTTGGGGACAGACTCCAATCAAACAGAACACTGCCTGGGATACCGAAACATCACCAAGGGGTGAAAGAAAAACTGACAATGGGACAGAGGCCTGGGGGGGCTCTGTGACACAGACTTCCAGCTCAGGGGGGTGTGTGGATAGACCTAACCCTAATAATAACGATACCTCATCTGTATCGGGGTGGGGAGATCCAAAGTCTGCTACAAGGTGGGGAGACTCCAAAGGGTCAAACAGCCAGGGGGGGTGGGAAGAAGATTCTGCTGCTACAGTAATGGTCAAGAGCAATCAATCATGGGGAAGTGGCAAAGAGGAAAAGTCATCCTGGAATGACACACCGAAGATGAAGCAGGGATGGGGAGATGGACAGAAGGCCAGCCAGGGTTGGGCAGTGTCTGCTGGTGATAGCTGGGGTGAAAATTCTAGAAGTAACCATTGGGGTGAGGCAAAGAAATCCAGTTCTGGAGGTAGCAACAGCGACAGGTCGGTGTCTGGTTGGAATGAGCCAGGTAAATCAAATTCTGTTACTTGGGGAGGCAATAATGCAACCCCAAACAACTCTTCAGGATGGGATGAGCCTGCAAAGTCTAATCAGAACCAGGGCTGGGGAGACCCTCCGAAATCCAATCAGCCTCAAGTCTGGGGGGACTCATCAAAGCCAATCAACTCTCCTGAGTGGAACAAACAAGATGTTGGTTCTTGGGGAGCCCCGTCTGCCACAAACAAACCCCCAGGGTCTGGCTGGCTGGGGGGGCCAATGCCAGCCCCGGCAAAGGAGGAAGAGCCCACGGGCTGGGAGGAGCCATCCCCCGAATCCATACGCCGGAAAATGGAGATTGATGATGGAACTTCTGCTTGGGGTGATCCAAGTAAATACAACTACAAGAATGTGAATATGTGGAATAAAAATGTCCCAAACAGTAGCAGCAGTTCAGACCAGCAAGCACAGGTACATCCGCAGCTACTGTCTTCAAGTGCCATGTCTAGCAAGGAGAGCAGTTCGGGTTCTGGTAAGCCTGGCTTTTACCCAAATTTGTGTTTTCTGTTGATTACAAAGCACTTTTTTAGTCTTGCTTCATAGAACAACATTTTAGTTTCAAAGTGGAAAGGGCAAAGTGGCAATGAAGTACATTTTCTGTTTATCAAAGAAATTAACAGCATTGCTCACAATGCTTTCGTACAGATTGGAAGATCTGCTCTAGTGTTAAATAACTGCAATAATAAGGGCTAAACAGCTCTGCTTGAGTTCTGGGGAGTGAGAACACAGGAAATACTTAAAATAGTGTCTGAGGATTGAAACTAATTTTCTAAATTATTCTAAAGCGGCTAAAATTTAATTTTGCCAATGAGCCTTAAAAAAGAAACGTGTTGAGCTTGTGCAGGACGGAATGAAGGGTGGCAGGTTTATAAGGATTTGGGATTAGACTTTCTGGTCTTATAGCTTCATGAGCAGTGAATAACAATTTTGGAGAGAAACTTAATGGGGTATAGGAAGTATTTTGTGCTCTGTCTCTTTTTCGAGTGCCAGATGGGGTCACTTAACATGTAACAAGCAACTCTTAGCTTAATATTTTAGAAATTTGTATTATCAGAATGTAATTCTATAAATACAAAATTTGTATTTTTGTGATTACTTTTATTTATGGAACAGCTTGCAGTTGTAATAATGACCCTCACACAGAATGCAAATACGTGCTCACGTGCTTTTTACTGTATGTTCAGGATCTAGAAAAGGCAGAACACTTGAGTCTCTTTAGGTAGTTTTAAAATCCTGTTCAAAACGATGCCATTAACTCCCCCTGCTTTGCAAAGGTTGGGGAGAGCCTTCTACTCCAGCCACTACTGTAGATAACGGGACTTCAGCGTGGGGTAAGCCCATGGACACTGGTACGAGCTGGGGAGAGCCCGTCAGCGATGCAGGAGGCACCTCTGGCTGGGGAAATGCTTCTCTTGGGCAGCAGCCTCCAAATAAACCTGGTGAGTGCTCTCAGTGTGTTTGAGAAGGGTGAAATCCCTCTGTAGAAACCTTTTTTTTGAGGGGTTTTTACCTTGCAGTAGGCATCGAGCTGAAGGGCAGCAGCTGCTACTGAAATGTTCACGTGCCGGGTTTTTTTCACACCCAGGGCCTAAATCTATGCAAGATAGTTGGTGTGGAGATGATATGCCATTGACTGGCAGTCGTCAGACCAGCTGGGAGGAAGAGGAGGATGTCGAGATTGGAATGTGGAACAGCAGTTCCTCACAAGAAGCTAACCCATCGTTAAACTGGCCACCCTACATGAAAAAAATGCCCACAAAGGTGAGGAGCGGCTCAGGGCAAGGCTTGATGTAATTTCTGAAAGCTAAGTCAGAAGGGATTACTGGACTTACACATTACACTTTAATTTTCATTCTCAACACTTTGTGATGTAATTGAATTGGGATCTGAGTATCACCAGAATTCCTTTCTGTTTTTAAGGGAATAATGAAAGGTGGAAATAAGCAAGATGAAACATGGATCAATCCATTCATTAAGCAATTCACAAATCTCAGTTTTTCAGTAAGTATTTGCCTTTGTCTGGCTTTGCTGCCTTTCCACAGGGCTTGTTACAATACACAGACATTGAAATGCTCAATTGCCAAGTGTTCATTTTCATTGTGCTTTTCTTTTTACTTGTGTTTGTCTCCCCTCTGTCACCCATCACTTTTCTGTGCATTCCCATTACAAAAAGACCTCTGTATTGATGGAAAGGGGTTTTGTAACCACTACCCAGGTATTCATCCCACAGCCTGATGCTTTACTGCATTTACACAGGAGTTCTGGTGAGGGACCCTGTTCTTGACTGGATAGCAACTGAAGGGAGGAAATGCTTTAAAATAGCATCTGATTGTCTCAATTTTTCTTTCTTGCAGTTTTGAATTGTAATAGTGTGTAGGAATCTCTTTGTTTTATCTTAAAAATACTATTATTAAATGATTGTGATTTATTTTATTATTTCAGAGAGAATCACCAGAAGAAACCATACAGAGCAATAAGATGGACATGTCTGGAGGTAAGAACAGCAGAACTGAGCTGGGCTTTATTGCTTTTCCTTCCAGACTCTCTTTTACCTTATATCCTTCTGTAAATTACGTTTTTAAAATCATATATAGTGTATATATAGCTATATATAGTTAAGTATGTATTTTCCTAAAGAAAAGGAATGTCCTTGTAGAGAAAAGTACTTATATGTGTGAGTAATGTTGCACACGGAATCACCTGGTTGCTGTAGGAATATTGGCCATGTATCAAACTAAGCTTATTCCTATTTATATACGTAAAACTGACATGAGAGAATGTTCTCAGGGCGTGGTGGGTTTGTTTCTTGTAATATAAATATCTTGATTGCCCTCTGGGCACCTCCACCGAGTATAAACAGAAACGTACCAAATCCCACACTCACTCATTGGGTTCATTCTTGGAAGCAAGTGTTCAGTTCTAAGAACTAAATTAATACTGAACGATTATTTTAGAAACGTTTAAACCTGAGTGTAAAATGACTTGGGAGCAGTTATAGTTTATTTGAATCCATTCACTGTTAAAATTTCTTTAGCAAATAAAAGATAGTATAATTCTTTAATACATTAATAACAGTATACTATGATGATAGAATGTTTAATTAAAACCAATTGCAGCATTTTAGTTTTTAGTGTAGTTACTCTCTCCTTATTCCACTTCAAAATTGGGTATTTTCACTTTGGAGCTCATAGTCTGTTGGGTAAAGGAATTGTTCTTTGAGTTTTAGATTTCAATATTAATGGCAAGCCTGATACTTAAATTATTGCAAGTTGAAGCAATTATACATTCTTGATTTTAAGAGAAAGCTGAGAGTAATATTTGTGTGAAGCCTTGCAAAATCTGTTGGTGCCGATTCCATGTCTCCAGCTGTCTGTAGCCATTGGTACACAGGGTTTCCTTTCCCTTTTCAGTAAAGCCCAGAGTCCAAAGCTAAACTGATGTTTGTTTTGTGAGTGTCCTGCCCGAGAGCAGTGTCAGGTCAGCTCTTCACGAGCACAGGCCGGTGTTGGTGTGGCTGAAGGCTGAAGGACTTGTGGGTGCTGCAGCCGCCTCTCTGTGCCGCCCCCAGGGTTACTGCAGGACAAGCGGATGGAGATGGACAAGCACGGCCTGGGCGTGGGAGATTACAATCGTGTGGTTGGAAAAGGCCCTGGCTCTCGTCCCCAAATTCCCAAAGAGTCTTCCATGGATCGCGGTCCTTACTTCGATAAGGTCTGTTGGTGTCTTACGGGGGGACACTGCTGAACTCCTTCAGCTCTGCATTCTGAGTAGTTACCTGTGTGCTCCTGAGCTTTCTGCAGGTAGTGCAGGGGGGAGTGAGGGCTGTCTGGTTAATCCATAGGATATGGTCTGTTCTTTTTAACTCACTGATACATTGTACTAAGCACTTTCTGTAGCCCTGCGCGGTGCCCATGACTAACCTGATCTCTTTTGTTTTCTGCCTATTTCCTGCTGGTGCTGGACTGTCCTGTGACTCTTCCCTTCTGCTCCTGCAATGGTTTCTCCCTTCTGCTTGCTTGCTGGCTGGTTGTTGCGCCTCGGTTTGTCTGTCCCATCAGGATGGCATTGTAGCAGACGAGTCCCAAAACATGCAGTTTATGTCCAATCAAAACATGAAGCTTCCCCCTTCAAATAATGCACTACCTAACCAAGCCCTGGGCTCCCTAGCAGGGCTGGGTATGCAAAGCTTGAATTCTGTTAGACAGGTAAGGCTGTGTGCATATCCTTGGCACGTTACTTGACAACATTTAATACCTTTTGATATAACGTTGTAGCTGCCTGTGTGATTGATTCATGTTTAACTTGTAATTGCAATGTGTGGGGTGGGAGAAGCTGCAGAAGAGGTTTATTGTCACTGACTTTAAAGAGGTTTAAAGTCACTGCCTTTCTGCAGAATGGCAATCCCAGTGTGTTTGGTGTTGGGAATATAGCAGCACAGCCCAGGAGCATGCAGCAGCCTCCAGCACAACCTCTTAATTCATCTCAGCCTAATCCACGTGCTCAAGTGCCTCCTCCATTACTATCCCCTCAGGTAAGTGATACAGAAAACACACTGTGTATAAACGATCTAAATGCTGCTTCAGAAAATTGTTCCTTGTTTGTTGGTATTGCTGATATTTATTCTGTAAATATTTGGGAACATATCTGGCTTGATGAAACCAGGCATTTGTTAACCTGAGGTTATAGTATTCTACATATTCTGGACTGAGTAAACCTGTTACAGTCAGTCACTCTTGGCCCTGGTCTGTGTTGCAGGTTCCAGTATCATTACTGAAGTATGCACCAAACAGCGGTGGCCTGAGCCCACTTTTTGGCCCACAACAGGTAGCCATGTTGAATCAACTGTCCCAGTTAAACCAGCTTTCTCAGATCTCCCAGTTACAGGTAAGCTAGCCAAGCTGGTTGCTCAGTGTGGTGTGTGCGCCTGGTGCCCCTGTCCCTGCTCCTAAACCCCTCACGCGCTGTCTTGCAGCGGCTGTTGGCTCAGCAGCAGAAGGCACAGCCTCAGAGGAGCATGCCTTCTGGGGGTCGGCAGCAGCAGGAGCAGCAGGTAAAGAAACATCTTAAATTTCACTTCTCCAACTCTCCTTATAACTGTTTTTCATCCTGAGCTGCATTTCTTGCTGTGGCTCGTATTGAAGTGTGCAGGGCTGGACAGAGTTTAACAGGCTTTAAAGGAGGGACTGAGTGCTGGGGTTTGGCTGTGCAGGATGCACAGAGTACAAAGGTGCATTTCATTCTCTTTCTTAAAACATGGAAAAGCTTTTGCCCATTGATGTTGTAACTGCTCTGTTTTTTTTAAGGGTCGATCTCTTAGTATGCAGCAACAGATGATGCAACAGTCCCGTCAGCTTGATCCAAACCTGTTAATGAAGCAGCAAACTCCACCCTCTCAACAGCAGTCACTCCATCAGCCCTCCATGAAATCCTTCCTTGAGAATGTCATACCCCACGCTACTCCTGAGCTGCAGAAAGGGCCGTCACCAATCAATGCATTCAGCAGCTTCCCTATAGGTGGGTCCCCTGCAATCAGTCAGTGCTTGTGTGACACACAGCTTTTCCCCTTGCCTCCTCTTGGAGAATGACTGCGACCCTGTCAGCACTTCCCATTTTAGTGGAAGTAGGAATTCTGTCTGGGGTTCACCCAGTTACCCTTGTTCACCAAAGAACTTTCCCCCAAGTATACTCATTTCTGGAGAGTGTCCCTGTCTCAGTGCAGAGTACTTTACAGTCCTAAGGAGTGACAGGCTCCTTTTACTGCTCCTTTTGCTCCCTGGATTCCCAGGGTGATACATTCCTGGAGCTAAAGGACTTTAAGAAGTAGAATCCATGCAAAGAATCCATTGATGTAGACACATTTCTTGGGATTTCAAAAATGCTTTCAATGGCTCTGAAATTGCAAAGAACAAACTGTCACCTTGCTTGTTAGTGGCTTTGTCCAGGAAAGAAAGCTTTTGGCTTTGCATTTTTAAAGAATTGTTGTCTCATTTCAGGCAAAATGTCTGAACATTTGTAAATACAAACATCTCCTGTTTCTTTCTCCCTACGTTTTCAGGCTTATGTCCAATTTCTACTTCAGAAATTCCGGGCTTGTATATTTTCTTCTTACTTTAGGTCCCTTTTTAATGCTATCTTACTACAACTGTTTACCATTTACCTCTGTTCCTTACCCGCATTTTTTTCCTTCCCTTCATTTTTGCTTTTCTTCTCTTTTATTCTGTTTGGGTCGTTTCTGTTGGGCTGATTTCCTTTGCATTCTCATTGGCCTTTGCAGAGAAGTTTGTTTCCTAGACATGCAGCTGAAGTCCCTGTGCTTGCAGGCGGAGTGGCAATGGCCGGGACAGTGCCACACTGGGGGTGGCATGTGGCCAGCCTCGAATCCAGGCTGCTGCTTCAGAGCTGCTGGTGATGATTGGCATCAATGTCCAGTTCTGCTTTCGTTCCAAGGGCAAGGCATACAAAGAAGTTGTTTAGCTATTGGAGACACTGTGTTAGTTCTAAAGAAAGGCATATTTCACTTTCTCGCCAAACTCTGTGTTGAGGGATTGCATTCCGCCTAGATCAGACTCCTTTGTGTTTCATTCCTTGAGCTGGAATTGTTGTATACTGTTCCATAGCTGCTTTCTCACGTGAATCATGGCCACGTCTCAGGAGCCTGCAGTGCATGCAAGGTTGCTTTGAGATCCCTCAGGAATCTGCCACAGCATACACAGGAATTCTTTGGGGTCCCTCTGTACAGTGATACAAGCACACAGAGCCACACTCGGTCCTCACATAAAGGCTTAGGAGTAGGAATAGCATGTCCTGTTTCCAGTCCAGGGAAGGGATTGGTGAGGCTTCACTAGATACTCACCCAAAGCAGAGATTGGGGGCCAGAGCATCCTTCTCTCTTCCTGACCAGTTCTGCAGTCACATCCCAATTCATTATAGAATTAAGTATTTCTAATAATAAAAATAACCTTTATCTGGCACATAGTGAGTATAACTGAACAATATAAAGTCTTCCACAGTAGGATATGAAAAATTACTTCTGGGAAGGGTGTTTAAATTATGGATTTTGTCCAGGGACTGGTGTCCATCGCTCAGCCCACACATCTCCCATACAGAGCTGTGACAGAGCTGTGCCTGCTGGGGTCTGGCACTGGCCTGGTCACAGATGGGCCCCTCTGCCACCTTGGGATCTTTCTAACCCTACTCTCAGAGGTCTGGCCTCTGCAGCTTCTCCAGAGGTAGAAGGAAGGTTACTGTGGTGCAGAGTTACTGCTCTGACAACAGCAAAGTGCCAGAGGGCGGTGTCAGAAACGGGATCAGTTGGACTTTCCATTTTTTCTGTTTGAGCTATTGATAGTTGTATTTCTTAAAACTCCATCCTGTTCCAAGCACTCCCTGTGAGGCTTTTCAAGGGAAAGCTTTTCTGGCACCAACTCTTGCTCATGCCTTTAAGAAAAACAAATACCCCTCAAAAAATAAACCAGTTTCTTTATGGCTGTGAATGTCCACTTTGGAGCAAGAGGAAGAAGCCCTTGTTTCCAGTGCTGAAGGAAGGTGTTTCTAGGAGACATTTGAGAAGTTCCC
Source organism: Monarcha castaneiventris obscurior (assembly GCA_026261815.1). Classification (NCBI taxonomy): domain Eukaryota; kingdom Metazoa; phylum Chordata; class Aves; order Passeriformes; family Monarchidae; genus Monarcha; species Monarcha castaneiventris. Next base: position 6,993,020 of record JAMPIT010000856.1, on the reverse strand, counting down.
TATTTGTCTCTGGCCTCAAGTTAAACCATTGTAGTAGTTTGTTTTCAGAAAAGAAGTAAATAGATCTAAAGGGCTGGAAAAGTACCCAGGTAGAGTTCTGAGTTCAAGATTCTTACAGACTTGGAAAGGGAGCAGGCATGCCAAGGTCAAAAATGTGAGCACATTGTCCAAGACCAGAAGAGCTGTTTCTCCCAAGTATTTGAGTTGATTTGGGTTGGCATAGTCTTGATTCTCTGGCAGAGAAACATTTGGAAGTACAGACCACAGCTACTGCAGGTCAAGACAAGTTCTGTTTGCCCCGTATTTTAGGTATTTACATTTTAGTTTCTCTTAACTTCCTAATGTCTTCTTTCACTGATATTTTGCATGAGGACATGAGCTGAGAACTTGAGAGGGCTTTGCATTGCTCAGCTTAGCTTCTGTGTGCAGAGTTCCCTGGTTTAAGTGCTAGAATGTTCCTCGGAACCAGAGACTTGGAAGCATGACAACCATAGCAATGTGCTCTTCAGTGCTTTCTGGGACAACAGTGGTGATGAGCAGAAGGAGAAGTTTAGTCTGTATCTCATAAGCTGTGTGTGCTTTCAGGAATGAACTCAAACTTGAATGTAAACCTGGATATGAACAGTATTAAAGAGCCACAATCTCGGCTGAGGAAATGGACTACAGTCGACAGCATTTCTGTGAACACATCCTTAGATCAAAACTCCAGCAAACATGGTATGTTCAGCATGGCCTTGAGCAGCACGTGGCCTGGCACATCAGCCTGTGAGGTTCTGGGTGTCAGGTGCAGGTTTGCAGTGGTTGGGCTGTGGTTATAACTCCTGTGTCGCTGTAGCTGTCACAGTTTGTAGTGTTGTCTGTGCCAACTTGCTGCTTGTCTACCACAGCAGCCACAGCTTTGCTGACTGTGCTCACAGAATGATCTTGTGATTAGATTAGTAGAAACATTCTACAGAATTCTTTTTTTAACCAGACTTTTCTGTAAGTGTGATCTTGCTGATAAGTTTACCTTAATCTCCAGTGGAATGGTTCATATATTTTTAAGTCAAAAGCTCGGTTTTCAAGTTTTCTCTCCCACTCCTGTATGATCTCCTTCTGTCCTAAGGTGATTTACCACATTCTGAGCGTAGATGACATTTATACTGACTGGTTTTGGTTTTGAATGTCTGTGTTTGCATTCTGAAAGTGGAGAGAGCTTAAAAGGGCTAGACTTGGTACCATTGCTGTCCTTAGTTTTAGAGGAGGTGAACTTAGTTGCTTCATGTTTCATTCCAGTAATCAAGATTCATATGACATTTCAACTGTTTCAGTTGCTTGAAATCTCATCCAGTTAAAATTTGAGTCTATAGCCCAAGATTCTGTGTCTAAAGATAGTTATAAATGTCCCCGGTCTCCTGTTACTGTTCAGTCTCAGATTGTCGGGGTATTTTTAGGTGCATCAGCTGCTTTGCTGCTCTGAGCTGCCTCTGCTGCCGTGGCCTGTAGTGGCCATTCCCTGCAACTGCCCTGCTGAACCCATCCCACTGTTGCCACAGGCAGTGGTGGCGTTGCTTTAGCTGCAGGTGATGTTTTCTGATCAGAGCTAGGAATTTCTATATCAAATTGAGTCCGTGGTTCCCTCAGTACTGTAGCAGAACTGGCTTTGCTGTCTGGTAACTTTTAAACCATTCCTCGCTCTGTCTCCAGGGATTTTTTAAATTAATTTTCTTGCCTCCCAAGAATAGGAATAGAATCTACAGAGCTTTGCAGTAGCTAAAGATCCTTCACATGTTTGTAGCTGTTTCTTTCACGAGTTCTCCCACCACAGAATCTTGTTAGTCAAGTGGGGTCCCACAGAATGCTCTTACCCTCTGGAATCAATACTTCAGTTGAATACATGTTACTTTGAATACATGTACTGTTTTAGTGAAAGGATTTCATGGGAGATTATTCTTACAGTTTTCTCCTGAGTTACTCAGACACATTTCATTTTGAGTTATACACTCCTGTATGATCTCCAGTATAACTTGGCATCACAAGAGGACAGTGTGCTGCTATATATTTCATGAATGATTTACAAGGGCGTGATTTTATACATATTTATATAGGGATATAAAAACTGACCATGAAAAATATTTTACTACTTTTTTTTTTTTTTCTTTTTAAATCAGGTGCTATTTCAAGTGGTTTTAGGCTGGAAGATTCTCCGTTTGTTCCTTATGACTTTATGAACAGCAGTAATTCGCCAGCCAGTCCTCCCGGATCCATTGGGGATGGCTGGCCCCGTGCCAAATCGCCTAATGGCTCTAGCAGTGTTAATTGGCCCCCAGGTACAGCCCCTGCCCTCCCCTCCCTCCCCACCCTGCGCTGCGTTTGTCCTGGATTCCCGGAGTGTTGCATGGGGAGGGGGCAGGAACCAGCCTGCGGAAGGGCACCAAGGGTGTTCTCAGCAGATGGAAATGGAGAACAAGAGTTCTGTTGTACACAGAGAAGTGTATCTGCCAGAGAAACCAGAAATGAAATTAATAAAGTGAAGGCTACATCAAGTAAATTAAATGCTTAAAAGGTTTTGGATTTTCAGTCATTAGGAGATGTATTGTTTAGACAGCTGTTTCCTTTTTAAAAATACAGTCGAAATGAGCTTCTTTCCTGCATCTGTATTCCTAGAGTTTCGCCCTGGTGAGCCATGGAAAGGTTATCCAAACATCGACCCCGAAACTGACCCTTACGTCACTCCTGGCAGTGTCATAAACAATCTCTCAATTAATACTGTGCGGGAAGTTGACCACCTCAGGGACAGGAACAGTGGTATGCTCAGCTTGGCTGGGGAATTGTGTGTAACCTTCCCTCAGCCACACAGACACTGCTGTCGTGGAGATGTTTACTGCTTGCTCCCCTCCTGGTTTATCCCTTGTGTTTCCTCCTTGCTCCTCTCCTGGTTATTCCCCTGCGTTTGTTCCTTGCTGCCCTCGTGGTTGTGGATTTGGGATGTGTTCGTTGCTTGCTCCTCTCCTGGTTTATCCCTCGTGTTGTGCCTGTCA